>CM057450.1:178745000-183745000 GCA_016271365.2 Neoceratodus forsteri | reverse complement strand
TTACCAGTAACCACACTTGGGAGACTTCAATACCTGGCTATGTACTATTCAGAAGAGTCCAAGGTGCAAAAAGTGGGGTGGAGTGGCCCTTTATGTCAATGAAAATATCAAAGTTACAGAAATTCAGAATACATGTAAGGATGCAGAAGAACTGTGGGTCACCCTGGAAACTGGAAATGGGACAGCAACACAAACTGGGGTTGTGTACAGGCCTCCAGACCAGGGGGAGGACATAGACACATTACTACTAGAAGACATACAACACATGACAGCAAAAGGGGAGGTTCTGATAATGGGAGACTTCAACATGCCAGATAAAGACTGGTCAATACCATCAGGGACATCTGCCAGAACTAGACACATGGAGGATTCCCTGCAGGAGAGAGCCTCAAACAACTGGTACAACAACCCACTAGAGACAGGACTAACCTAGATCTAGTACTGACTAACAGGGAAAGGATCACAGATCTCCAGGTAGAAGGTCACCTGGGGGCCAGTGACCATCACATGGTATGGTTCAATTTGGCCACTAGAACAAAATCATCCCATTCCTAGGCAAAAATATGGGACTTCAGAGGAGCTGAGTTTGATAAGATGGCCAACAGAGTTAAGCTAGCCCTGGCAAAAAGAAATACAGGTGAGGGGGTACAGGCAAAGCGGGCAAGCATTAAAGATGCAATACTTGAAGCAACATCCCATTGTGTTAGTGAGAAAAGGAAGTGCCAAAGAAGAAGGAACCCACTTTGGTTCTCAAACACTGTAGCAGAAAAGGTCAGAGCCAAAAGGCTGGCCTTCAGGAAATATAAGGGAATGCAGCAGGATGAAGACAGGGAGGCATACCAAACTTCCCTAATGGAAGCAGGGTTGTCAGTAAGGCAGACAAAGGCCCAAACTGAGGAAACACTGGCACGTACAATAAAAGAAGGTGACAAGACTTTCTATAGATACATTAGTTAAAGGAGAAAGTCCAGAGGGGTTATTGCAAAAGATCAAAGGGGATAAGGGGGCTTGTGAGGAGGAGGACCATGTAAAAGCATCTATCCTAAATAGATACTTCTGCTCAGTATTTACTAAAGAGAAGGTAGGGCAGGGCCCACAGCTCTGCACCATGGACATAAGGGGGAGGGAGGCATGCACTAGTCCTTCACAAAAGAGAGGGTCCTACAAGAGCTTGATAAGTTCAGGGTGCACAAGGCAATGGGACCTGATGGCATACATCCCAGGGTACCAAAGGAACTAAGAGTGGAACTATCAGAGCCATTATCAGAACTGTTTAGTGAGTCTGTGAGCACAGGAGATGTCCCAGAAGACTGGAAAAGGGCTCATGTGATCCCGCTCCACAAGAGTGGTAGCAGGGAGGAGGCAGGGTACTATAGACCAGTCAGTCTTATCTCAATAGTTGGCAAGATTATGGAGACACTCCTTAAGGAAAGGATAGTGCATCACCTGGAATCCATTGGAGCACATGATCCAAGGCAGCAAGGGTTTACAACAGGAAGGACCTGTCAAAAAAATCTCATAAATTTATTTGACTGGGTAACCAGAGTGGTGGACCAAGGGGGAGCAGTTGATGTTGCCTACCTTGACTTCAGCAAAGCTTTCAATACTGTTCCACATAGAAGATTGATTAATATGCTGGGTAGGCTCAGGTTGGGTCAGACATTGGCCAACTGGGTGGCAAACTGGTTGACAGGCAGAAAACAGAGAGTATTGGTAAACAGTATGCAGTCAGAAGAGATGCAAGTCACAAGTGGAGTACATAAGGGATCAGTCCTGGGGCCAGTCCTCTTCAATATCTTCATCAGTAACATTGTAGATGGACTGGAGGGTAAGGTTTGTCTGTTTGCAGAAGACACCAAGATCTGCAACAGAGTAGATGATTCAGATGGTGTGGACAGATTGAGAAGATCTAGATAAACTAGCAAAATTGTCAGAAGAGTGGCAACTGGGGTTTCATGCAAAGAAGTGCAAGATCATGCACATAGGGAAGAGAAACCCTGAAGCCACCTATAAGCTGGGAGGGGAGTTGCTGGCAGTCACAAGGGAAGAAAGAGAGTTGGGGGTCATCATCACCGATGACCTGAAATCATCCAAGCAGACCTCTAAAGCAGCAGATAAGGCTAGAGGGATGTTGGGGTGTATTAGTAGGGGTATCACAAGTCAGAAGAGGGAGGTAATAATCCCTCTTTACAAGACATTGGTTATGCCCCACCTGGAGTACTGCATGCAGTACTGAAGGCCACACCTTCACAAGGACATTAACCAAACTGAGGCAGTCCAGAGAAGGGCAACCAAAATGGTGCAGAGACTGCATCAGAAAACATATTAGGACAGATTAATTGAACTCAACATGTATACCCTTGAGCAAAGGAGGGAGAGAGGTGATATGATTGAAACATTCAGACACCTAAAGGGCATTAACAGGGTGAAAGAGTCTAATATGTTTCAATATAAGAAAAATAGCAGGACAAGAGGACACAGCATGAGATTAGAGGGAGGCCAATTAAGGAGTAATGTGAGGGAAGTTCTTTTTCACAGAAAGGGTGGTGAATGCATGGAACGGCCTACCTCAGGAAGTGGTGGATATGAATAGAGTACAGGGTTTCAAACAGGCATGGGACTGGCAAAAGGAAGCAATACAGATGAGTATGAATAGATAGGCCATTGACAGAACAAAGGCCTATGGCACGTTCATAAGGTAGAAAATGAAATGGGCAGACTGGATGGGCCTTGTGGTCCTTATCTGGTGTCAACTTCAATGTTTCTATGTTTCTATTAGTAGTGTCTGGGGGTTAGCGCAATCCTTCAGATGAGACATTAATTTGACGTCCCTTCTGCCTATCCTTGGGGCTGTGGAGATGGAATTTGAACATCCCATGGCATGTATCAGAAGAGTGTCAGGAGATTTCCTATTCATGATGCCAACTTTCTCTTTTCAGTAAAATAGTTCGATATACCCCACAACTGATACAGGCCTGGAAACACGATAAACATCACAGTTTGCCTCTACTGGTCACACATGCCAAAAAAATACGTAAATGAACTGGCAGTGATCAATAAACCAGGAGTCTATCACAAGGAACATCACGCTAAGAACTGCTACTGAAATATAATGATTATGAAAAATATAAGAGCTAGAGGAAACGTTAATTTACTAGGATTCCAAAAATTTAGAGACATGCAAATTTAATTTGTTTTAATTGTTTAAGACTTTAGTCTCTTTCTGCTCTCATTTGCTCAATATGACACAAGTGATCTGTTGTAACATTTCATGGAAGAATAAGCAATTTGTGAAATTTACTGAAGGCTGACTGCAGGGTTCCTTAAACCAATATGAGTCATCACATGTAGATGGGGTGGTGGGAGGCTGGAAGGTGGTACTATTATGTTCTTGTTTGCCCCACTAGTCTAATGGATAAGGCACTCTCTTCTTAAGCCAGGGATTGTAGGTTTGAGTCTCATCTGGGTTGAAACACTTTGAATATTACTGGATGATGTGAAATTTGTAGCTTATTATGCAGTGCGTGACTTTGCATGGAAATGAAACATGCTAGTTAGAAAAACTAAACAACAGCATGCAAAGGTCTTTCTAAGCATATAAGCGTTAGCTTTACGATATTATTTCTATGGATTTCATCAAAATAAGCAAGGAATTTCCTTCCTTGACAGTATTATCATTATTCTCTGAGCCTCTTTGAACTGCTTTTAAAGTTGATTTTGTGTTCTTACTCCAAAGGGAATGAAGTGTATAGCCGTATAGTTTGATTCATAGGATCTGTGGGTTAGTGCAATCCTTTGGATGAGACATTAATTTGTGGTCCCTTCTACCCATCCTTGGGGCTGTGGAGATGGAATTGAAGATCTCATGGTACTTATCAGAAGAGGGTCTGGAGATTTCCTATTCATGATGCCAACTTTTGCTTTTCAGTAAAATAGTTCAATGTACCCCACAACCACTACAGACGTCGAAATAATGTAAACATCACAGTTTGACTCTACTGATCACACATTAAAAACAAATACATAAACAAACTGGCAGGGATCAATAAACAATTACTCTATCATAGGGAACAGTAAGGAAAGAACTGCTACTAAAATATAGGATTCCAATAATTAAACAACAGGAATATTTCATTTGTTTTATTTGTTTAAGACTTTAGTGTCTTTCTGCTCTGGGTTGCAAGAGATGACACCAGTGATCTGTTCTAACACTTCACTGAAGAATCTGTGATTGGTCAAATTTACAGAAACCTGACTGCAGTGTCCCTTTAAACCAACATAAGTCATCACATGTAGATAGGAAGGTTGGAGACTGAAAGGTGCTGATATTACACTGTAGTCTGCACCAGTGAGCAAATGGATAAAGCAATGGTCTCCAAAGCACAGAATTACAGGTTCAAGTCAATCAAGGGTGGAATCTTTTGAAAATAACTTTGATAATGTGCTGTTTGTAGCTTTCTCTGCATTATGGGACTGTGCTACGAAAGGAAACATGCTAGCTAGGAAAACTAAATGGCAATCTGCAAAGGTCTTTCTAACCATATAATAGTAATCTTTACAATATTATTTCTATGGATCTAATCAAAGTAGGCAAGGAAATACTTGAAAATATTATCGTTATTTTCTGAGCCTCTTTGTACTGCTTTTAAATCTAGTTTTGTGATGTTACTCCAAGGGGAATGAAGTGCATAGACATAGAGTTTGATTGGTAGGGTCTGGGGTAAGTGCAATCCTTCAGATGAAATATTAATTTGTGGTCCCTTCTGCCCATCCTTGGGGCTGTGGATGTGGAACTTGAAGATCCCATGGCATGTGTCAGAAGAGTATCTGGAGATTTCCTATTCATGATGCCAACTTTCCTTTTTCAGTAAAATAGTTCAGTATACCCCACAACCGATATAGACCTAGAAACAAGATAAATATCACAGTTTGCCTCTACTAGTCACACATTCAAAATTAACACATAAATGAACAGGCAGTGGTCAATAAACCATGAGTCCATGACAAGGAACATCAAACAAAGAACTGCAACTGAAATATAATGTGGATGGAAAAATATAAGAGCTGAAGGAAATATAAAGTTACTAGGATTCCAATAATTGAGAGACAGGGATATTTCATTTGTTTTAATTGTTTAAGATCTTAGTGTCTTTCTACACGAAGTTGCAAGAGATGACAACAGTGATCTGTTCTAACACTTCACTGGAGTACATTTCTATATGATTAGTAGGGCCTGGGGGTTAGTGCAATCCTTTAGATGAGACACTAATTTGTGTTCCCATTGGCCCATCCTTGGGGATGTGGAGATGGAACTTGAAGATCCCATGGCACCTATCAGAAGAGTGACTGGAGATTTCCTATTCATGATTCCAACTTTCCCTTTTCAGTAAAATAGTTCAGTGTATCACACAATCGATACAGACCTGGAAACAAGATAAACATCACAGTTTAATTGTATTGGTCACACATTCCAAACAAATACATAAATGAACTGGCAGAGATCAATAAACAATTACTCTATCACAAAGAACAGCAAGGAAAGAACTGCTACTGAAATATAATGAGCATGAAAAACACCAGAGCTGGAGGAAACGTTAAGTCACTAGGATCCTAATAATTAAAAGACAGAAATATTTCATTTGTTTTAATTGTTTAAGACTTTAGTGTCTTCCTGCTACAAGTTGCAGGAGATGACACCAGTGATCTGTTCTATCATTCCACTGAAGAATCTGTGATTGGTGAAATATACTGAAAATGGACTGCAGAGTCCCTTTAAACTAATATGAGTCTTGGCATTTAGATGGGGTGGCGGGAGGTTGGAAAGAGGTACTATTATATAGCTGTTTGCCCCAGTCACCTAATGGCTAAGGCACTGGCTCCCTAAATCTGGGATAGTTGTTTCCAGTCACAGCTGGGGTGAAATGTTTTGAGAATTATTTAACAATGTGAAATTAGTAGCTTATTCTGCAGTAGGAGACTCTGCATGGAAATGAAACATACTAGTTACCAAAACTATACAGCAGTCTGCAAATGTCTTTCTAATCATATAAGGGTAAACTTTACAATATTATTCCTGTGGATCTAATTGAAGTAAGCAAAGAATTTCATTACTTGAAAATATTATCATTATTTTCTGAGCCTTGTTGACTGCTTTTAAATTTGATTTTCTGTTCTTACTCCAGGGGGAATGAAGTGCATAGCCATACAATTTGATTAGTAGTGTCTCGGATTTAGCACAATCCTTTGGATGAGATATTAAATTGTGGTCCCATCTGCCCATCCTTGGGGCTGTGGAGTTGGAACTTGAAGATCCCATGGCACTTATCAGAAGAGTGCCTGGAGATTTCCTATTAATGATGCCAACTTTCACTTTTCAGTAAAACAGTTCAGGGTACCCCACCACCGACACTGAAGTGGTAACATCTAAACATCACAGCCTGCCTACACTGGTCACTCATTCCAAATAAATTGATAAATGAGCAGGCAATGATCAATAAACTAGGAGTCTATTAGAGAGAACATCAAGCTAAGAACTGCTACTGAAATATAATGAGCACAGAGAAATATAAGACCCGGAAGAGAAATTAATTTACTAGGATTCCATTAATTAAAAGACAGGCATATTTCATTTGTTTTAATTCTTTAACACTTTAGTATCTTTCTGCACTAAGTTGCAAAAGATGATCCCAGTGATCTGTCCTAATGTTTCACTGAAGGATCTGTGATTGGTGAAATCTACTGAAAGCTGACTGCAGGGTCCTTTTAAACCAGTGTGAGTCATCACATGTAGATGGAGAGATGGGAAGCTGTTAGGTGTTTCTATTACTCTACTGATTTCTTCAGTGATCTAATAGATTTAGCACTCGCTGCGTAAGACAAAGATTGTAGGATTGAGTCCCATCTTCAGTGAAACATTTTGATTATTGCTGGATAATGTGCAGTTTGTAGCCCTGTCTGTAGTATGTGACTGTGCATGGAAATAAAGCAGGCTAGTTAGGAAAACTAAATGGAAGTTTGCAAAGGTTTTTTCTAAGAATATAAAGGTTATCTTTACAATACTATTTCTATGTATCTCATCAAAATAAACCAGGAATTTCCTTACCTGACAATATTGTCATTATTTTCAGAGCCTCTTTGAACTGCTTTCAAATTTGATTTTGTCTTCTTTCTCCAAGTGGAATGAAGTGCATAGCCATAGAGTTTGATTCACAGGTTCTGTGGTTAGTGCAATCCTTCAGATGAGACATTAATTTGTGATCCCTTCTGCCCATCTTTGGTGCTGTGGAGGTAGAACATGAACATCTCATGGCATGTATCAGATGAGTGTCAGGAGATTTCCTATTCATGATGCCAAATTTTCCTTTTCAGTAAAATAGTTCAATATACCCCACGACTGATACAGACCTGGAAACAAGATAAACATTGCAGTTTCCCTCTACTGGTCACATATTCCAAATAAATATATAAATGAACTGGCACTGATCAATAAACCTGAAGTCTATCACAGGGAACATCAAACAAAGAACTGCTACTCAAATATAATGAGGAAGAAAAAATGTAAGAGCTGGAGGAAACGTTAATTTACTAGGATTCCAATAAAGGAGAGGGAGGCATATTCCATTTGCTTTTATTGTTTAAGACTTTAGTGCCTTTCTGCTCAAAGCTGCAGTAGAGGACACCAGTGATCTATTCCAACACTTCACTGAAGAATCTGTCATTGGTGACATTTACGGAAAGCTGACTCCAGGTGCTCTTTAAGCCAGTATGAGTCATCACATGTAAATGGTGTGGAAGAAGGGTGAAAGTTGGCATCATTACATTGATATTTGGCCTAATGGATAAAGCACTGGTGTTCTAAGCCAGCAATTGTGGGTTTGAGTCTCACCTTGGGTGAAACATTTTAAGAATTACTGGATAATGTGAAATTAGTAGCTTATTCTGCAGTAGGTGACTCTGCATGGAAATGAAACATACTAGTTAGGAAGACTAAACAGCAGTCTGCAAAGATCTTTTTAACCATATAAGGATAAATTTTACAATATTATTTCTGTGGATCTAATCAAATCTAGTAAAGAATTTCGTTACTTGAAAATATTATCATTATTTTCTGAGCCTTGTTGACTTTTAAATTTGATTTTCTGTTCTTACTCTAAGGCGAATGAAGTACATAACCATACAATTTGATTAGTAGGGTCTGGGAGCTAGCGCAATCCTTTGGATGAGACATTAAATTGTGGTCCCATCTGCCCATCCTAGGGGCAGTGGAGATGGAACTTGAAGATCCCATGGCACTTATCAGAAGAGTGTCTGGAGAGTTACTGTTAATGATGCCAACTTTCACTTTTCAGTAAAACAGTTCAGGGTACCCCTCCACTGATACAGAACTGGTAACATCTAAACATCACAGCCTTCCTCCACTGGTCACACATTCCAAATACATTGATAAATGAACAGGCAATGATCAACAAACTAGGAGTCTATTACAGGGAACATTAAGCTAAGAACTGCTACTGAAATATAATGAGCACAGCGAAATATAAGACCTGGAAGAGAAATTAATTTACTAGGATTCCATTAATTAAAAGACAGGCATATTTCATTAGTTTTAATTGTTTAAGACTTTAGTATCTTTATGCACTAAGTTGCAAAAGATGACCCCAGTAATCTGCTCTAATGTTTCACTGAAGGGTCTGTGATTGGTGAAATCTACTGAAAGCTGACTGCAGGATCCTTTTAAACCAATATGAGTCATCACATGTAGATGGAGAGATGGAAAGAAGTTAGGTGTTTCTAATACTCTGACGATTTATTCAGTGGTCTAATAGATATGGCACTTGCTGCATAAGACAAGGATGGTAAGATTGAATCCCATCTTTAGTGAAAAGTTATGATTATTACTGGATAATATGCAGTTTGTAGCTCAGTCTGCAGTACGTGACTGTGCATGGAAATAAAGCAGGCTAGTTAGGAAAACTAAATGGCAGTTTGCAAAGTTTTTTCTAAGAATATAAAAGTTATCGTTACAATACTATTTCTATGTATCTCATCAAAATAAACTGGGAATTTCCTTACTTGACAATATTGTCATTATTTTCTGAGCCTCATTGAACTTCTTTCATATTTAATTTTGTCTTCTTTCTCCAAGGGGAATGAAGTGCATAGCCATAGAGTTTGACTCATAGGGACTGTGGTTAGCACAATCCTTCAGATGAGACTTTAATTTGTTGTCCCTTCTCCCCATCTTTGGCACTGTGGAGGTGGAACTTGAACATCCCATGGCATGTATCAGAAGAGTGTCAGGAGATTTCCTATTCATGATGCCAGCTTTCCCATTTCAGGAAAATAGCTCAATATACCCCCAACCAATACAGACCTGGAAACAAGATAAACATCACAATTTCCCTCTTCTGGTCACACATTCCAAATTAATACATAAATGAACAGGCAGTGATCAATAAGCCTGAAGTCTATCACAGAAAACATCAAGCAAGGAACTGCTATTGAAATATAATGAGGATTTGCATGGAAATGAAACATACTAGTTAGAAAAACTAAACAGCAGTCTGCAAAGGTCTTTTGAACCATACAAGGGAAAACTTTGCAATATTATTTCTGTGGATCAAATGCAAGCAAAGAATTTCATTACTTGAAAATGTTATCTTTATTTTCTTAGCCTTGTTAACTGCTTTTAAATTTGATTTTCTGTTCTTACTCCAAGGGGAATGACATCCTACCCATACGATTTGATTTGTAGGGTCTCGGGGTTAGTGCAATCCTTTGGATGAGACATTAAATTGTGGTTCCATCTGCCCATCCTCAGGGCTGCGGAGATAGAACTTGAAGATCCCATGGCACTTATCAGAAAACTGTCTGGAGATTTCCTGTTCATGATGCCAACTTTCACTTTTCAGTGAGACAGTTCAGGGTACCCCACCACCGATACAGAACTGGTAACATCTAAACATCACAGTCTGCCTCCACTGGTCACACATTCCAAATAAATTGATAAATGAACAGGCAATGATCAACAAACCAGGAGTCTATTATAGGGAACATCAAGTTAAGAACTGCCACTGAAATATAATGAGCACAGCGAAATATAAGACCTGGAAGAGAAATTAATTTACTAGGATTCCATTAATTAAAAGACAGACATATTTCATTAGTTTTAATTGTTTAAGACTTTAGTATCTTTCTGCACTAAGTTGCAAAAGATGACCCCAGTGATCTGCTCTAATGTTTCACTGAAGGGTCTGTGATTGGTGAAATCTACTGAAAGCTGACTGCAGGATCCTTTTAAACCAATGTGAGTCATCACATGTAGATGAAGAGATGGAAAGAAGTTAGGTGTTTCTAATACTCTGACGATTTATTCAGTGGTCTAATAGATACGGCACTTTCTTCATAAGACAAGGATGGTAAGATTGAGTCCCATCTTTAGTGAAAAGTTATGATTATTACTGGATAATATGCAATTTGTAGCTCAGTCTGCAGTACGTGACTGTGCATGGAAATAAAACAGGCTAGTTAGGAAAACTAAATGGCAGTTTGCAAAGTTTTTTCTAAGAATATAAAGGTTATCTTTACAATACTATTTCTATGTATCTCATCAAAATAAACCAGGAATTTCCTTACTTGACAATATTGTCATTATTTTCTGAGCTTCATTGAACTTCTTACTTATTTAATGTTGTCTTCTTACTCTAAGGGGAATGAAGTGCATAGCCATAGAGTTTGATTCATAGGGACTGTGGTTAGTGCAATCCTTCAGATGAGACATTAATTTGTGGTCCCTTCTCCCCATCTTTAGCACTGTGGAGGTGGAACTTGAACATCCCATGGCATGTATCAGAAGAGTGTCAGGAGATTTCCTATTCGTGATGCCAGCTTTCCCATTTCAGGAAAATAGCTCAATATACCCCCAACCAATACAGACCTGGAAACAAGATAAACATCACAATTTCCCTCTACTGGTCACACATTCCAAATTAATATATAAATGAACAGGCAGTGATCAATAAGCCTGAAGTCTATCACAGAAAACATCAAGCAAGGAACTGCTATTGAAATATAATGAGGATTTGCATGGAAATGAAACATACTAGTTAGAAAAACTAAACAGCAGTCTGCAAAGGTCTTTTTAACCATACAAGGGTAAACTTTGCAATATTATTTCTGTGGATCAAATGCAAGCAAAGAATTTCATTACTTGAAAATGTTATCTTTATTTTCTTAGCCTTGTTGATTGCTTTTAAATTTTATTTTCTGTTCGTACTCCAAGGGGAATGACATCCTACCCATACGATTTGATTTGTAGGGTCTCGGGGTTAGTGCAATCCTTTGGATGAGACATTAAATTGTGGTCCCATCTACCCATCCTCAGGGCTGTGGAGATAGAACTTGAAGATCCCATGGCACTTATCAGAAGATTGTCTGGAGATTTCCTGTTCATGATGCCAACTTTCACTTTTCAGTAAGGCAGTTCAGGGTACCCCACCACCGATACAGAACTGGTAACATCTAAACATCACAGTCTGCCTCCACTGGTCACACATTCCAAATAAATTGATAAATGAACAGGCAATGATCAATAAACCAACAGTCTATTGCAGGGAACATCAAGCTAAGAACTGCTACTGAAATATAATGAACACAGAGAAATATAAGACCTGGAAGAGAAATTAATTTACTAAGATTCCATTAATTAAAAGACAGGCATATTTCATTTGTTTTAATTGTTTAAGACTTTGGTATCTTTCTGCACTAAGTTGCAAAAGATGACCACAGTGATCTGTTCTAATGTTTCACTGAAGGATCTGTGATTGGTGAAGTCTACTGAAGGCTGACTGCATGGTCCTTTTAAACTAGTAGTAGTAGTAGTAGTAAAAAGTAGTAAAAATGTATATTTTTATACAGAATAGCAAACTTTAGGTCATAGACCTATTTTCAAAGTTGTCCTGTGTCAAGAACAATTTACATCCAATATAATATACACAAATTTAAACCACATAAAACAACTAAAAAAATAATTTTTTCCATTATACAAGACAAAAATCTTCAATCAGACCAACAACTAACACATTTATCCACATTTTAAAAACAAGTACATTCATCATAGAATACAGTGCTCAATCCTAACTTAGACTGGGATAGTTTCGTTGCTTTCCTTAATTCAGGGGAATATTATTCCAAATATTTGTAGTCTGAACCTCAAGTGTCATAGTACCATATTTTGTATTAGTTTTTGGAAAAGTGTAACCTCTATGCTTTACATCCCTAAAATAATATGGATAATATTTACTAACAGAAGGCAATTCCATGTTTTCATAAATCATCCCATTTATTATTTTATAGATAACTACAGAATATTGTTTTTTAAATCATATTGATAAACTGTCCCAGTTTAGTTCTTTGTACAAAATGCTATGATGAGTATTATAGCTACAGTTCTGGGAAATCTTGCCAATCAATTATATGAAATGACTAATTTATTTAAATGTGTTTGACCCTCAAAATTATACACCATGGGCTGGATATTCAAACTGCGCCATTCTGTGGTGCAAGCCCTTGCGCTGCTCAAAAAAGTTGCGCTGGGGTGTGGCCGGGGCGATATTCAATGGAGTTACGCTATTGAGCAACTCCTTTGAATATCACCCCCTGGCCACAGCCACTGTGCATGGTGCAGTGGAACTTGCACCACTGCAAGTGGTCAGAGTGGAGCATTCAAGATGCGGTGGCGCAAGTTCCATTGCGCCATGTGCAAATTTCTGATATTCAAAAGGTGACATGCAAATTGGGCCATAATTCATGCAAGGTGCAGGGGGGGCCATTTGCAACTACTTATGGCTCCATTTCCATGCCATTAGCATGCAGGTGTGCTGATCTCCAATGGCTTGCACCAGGCACCGTGCCAGGCAGCAGCCATCGGGGACTGACGCCCCCTGAAGCCCGATCGCAGGCATGAAGTAAATCCCCCCCAACTGGCCCGATCGCGGGCAAAACAGTAGTAACTCCACCCCCCACTAGCCCGATCGCAGGCATAACACTAGTAACCCCACCCCCACTAGCTGGATCGTGGGCAGAACAGAGTTCAAACCCCCAAAGACTAATATCCATGGTGGTCCAGTGGACCTGAAGCCCAGTCATGGGCATTAGAGTCAACACCTCCAGGTCCAAGTACCCTGGTGATCTAGTGGCCCCACCCACCCACCCATGGAGCCCCACCACCTCCCCGTCAGCAGCGGGTGGCAGCACCCACCTGCCTGCCACCCGCGCCCACCGACTGACTGCTCAGTAGGGATGCACACCCATTGGTTCAGAGCAAGAGCTAATTTGGCTTGGTAGCATAGCCAGTTAGGTAGTTCAGATATGTGAATGAACTCATTCATTCACATATCTGGACTGCCTTGTATGGTATGCGCAGCCCATCTGAATATCGGGCTGTGCAGTTTATGCATGGTTCCTCCCCCTCTGGTTGAGCATGCCTTCATTAGCATTGCACTGTTGCTCAGCATGACTTGGGGGGCACAACTGCCTCCTGCTGAATATTGCAGAATTGTGCAATTTCGGACTTGTGCAGGTGCAACCCTTTTGAATATCCAGCCCCATATTTTTTTATTCTAATTCAGGCATTATTAGTTGATTTGCAATTAACCTCTGGGTTTGTAGATTTTATATGCTTGAAGAACTTCATAGTGCCCCGATCTTATTATTAATTTTCTTTATTGTATCATTAATATGAGCTGAGAAAGATAAAGTATAATCAATCTCTATACCTAAATATTTATATTGATCTGTGATTATCAATTTTTTCCCATTCCTCATAAATATTTCCCTATCTCTGATCTGTTTTTTATTAACCTTTGTTTTTTTATTGAAAAACATAACCTGAGTTTTTTTTTATCCCTTATCACTAATTTAGAGCTGGAAAACCAATCCTGTAGAACATCAAAATCCATTTGTAATTTAACCATCATTTCATTTTGAGATTTGGCTGATGCTATAAGTACTGTATTATCTGCATACAACCTGATTTGTGTATTATTTATTTTGGTAGGTAATTATTTAATATATAACAAAAACAATAATGACCTCAAAATTTAACCTTGAGGGACACCTCTTAGTATACTACCTACTTCAGAAAATTGACCATTTATTACTAATTGCTGTTTTCTTTGACTCAGATATGATTTAAACCATAATAATGACCTAGGGGCTATACCAATCCTCTCCATCCTCTTATACAATAAATGGTAGTCGACCTAATCAAAGGCTTTGCACAGGTCAACAAATACTGTGCCCATGGACTCTCCTTTATCCAAGGCCACTGTCACTTTATCAACAAAGTCCATGAGCGCAGTGCAAGTTGAATAACCTGCCCTAAAGCCATGTTGGTATTTTGTCAATTTTGAACATTTTTCTAAGTAACTATACAACTGGCCAAACACCATTTGTTCCATTAACTTACAGAGGATGGAGAGGATTGCAATTGGTCTATAGTTTGAGGGGACATTTGAATCCTCCCCCCTTAAATATAGGTACTATTTTGGCTATTTTCTGGATAGAGGGAAAAACATTTTCCATCAAACTTTTATTAAATATATTAGTCAGTATTGGTGATAAGACTTCAACTGCAACTTTAATAAATTTATTGTCCATACCATATGATTTTTTTTTAATTTTAAGATCTCCTGTCTAACTTCCAATATTTTTATTTTCTTTAAATAAAAAAGAGAACACTTTTCATTATTAGTTTCTTTATTTACTAAATCTGCTTGTACTTGTGAACCAGCTGGGATGGTAATATCAGGTAATGTTAAGAAATATTTACTCAACAACTTGGCTGTTTTCTTTGAGTCAAGGAGCTCACCCTTATTATTAGACATTTTTATACAAGACTTAGCTCTCAAAGGGTTTTCCAATTCTTTTATCACATTCCAGTATTCTTTAGAATCATGAGTTGTCTCAATTTTAGTGTTGTATATTTTTTCTTGCAGACCTAATTAATCTTTTACATTCATTTGGCATAATTTTGAAATTAACCCAGTCTTCCTCTCTTTTTGTTTTATTTGCTCTTTTTCAGATTTTATCTCTGATAAAATTTTCTTTTTCAAATATTCGTTTATCCATGGAAGATACTTTTTCTTTGTTTTAGTTTTTTAAAATGGTGCATGCCTATCACAGGCCTCTAAATAAGTTTTAGAAAATTCTTCAACTGCCAAATTTACATCTGGAATTAAATTTAATCTTCCCCACTCTACACAATTTAAATTATAAACAAAATTATTTGTGTGATAGCTCTTAAAGTTTCTTTCTAGGGTAATATTTTCTTCCTAAATTATTTGATTTAAATCTTTTACAACACAATATACTTGATTATGATCCCCCAAATTTGGAGGTAAAACCAAACACATTTCGATATGAGTCATCACATGCAGAAGGAGAGATGGGAAGCTGTTAGGTCTTTCTATTTTGCTGAATATTTCTTCAGTGGTCTACCAGATATAGCTCTTGCTGCATAACACAAGGATTGTTGATTTGAATCTCATCTTTAGTGTAACATTTTGATTATTGCTGGATGATGTGCAGTTTGTAGCCCATTCTGCAGTATATGACTGTGCATGGAAAAAAAGCAGACTAGTTAGGAAAACTAAATGGCAGTTTCCAAAGCTTTTTCTAAGAATATAAAGGTTATCTTTACAATAATATTTCTATGTATCTCATCAAAATAAACCAGAAATTTCCTTACTTGACAATATTGTCATTATTTTCTGAGCCTCTTTGAACTGCTTTCAAATTTGATTTTGCCTTTTACTCCAAGGGGAATGAAGTGCATAGCCATAGAGTTTGACTCATAGGGTATGTGGTTAGCACAATCCTTCAGATGAGACATTAATTTGTGGTCCCCTCTGCCCATCTTTGCTGCTGGGGAGCTGGAACTTGAACATCCCATGGCATGTATCAGAAGAGAGTCAGGAGATTTCATATTCATGATGCCAACTTTCCCTATTCAGTAAAATAGTTCAGTATACCCCACAACTGATACAGACCTGGAAACAAGATAAACATCACAGTTTGCCTCTACTGGTCACACATTCCAAATAAATACATAAATTAACTGGCAGTGATCAACAAACCTGAAGTCTATCACAGGGATAATCAAGCAAAGAACTGCTATTGAAATGTAATGAGGATGAAAAAGTGCAAGAGCTGGAGGAAACCTAAATTTACTAGGATTATAATAATGGAGAGGGGGGCATATTTCATTTGTTTTTCTTTTTAAGTCTTTAGTGTCCTTCTGCATAACGCTGCAGTAGAGGACCCAAGTGATCTATTCTAACACTTCACTGAAGAGTCTTTCATTGGTGACATTTACTGAAAGCAGACTCCAGGTTCCCTGTAAAACAATATGAGTCATCACGTTTAGATGAGGTGGTGAGAGGGTGAAAGGTGGTATTATTACATTAATGTCTGCTCCAGTGGCCTAAAGGATAAAGAACTGACCTCCTACACCAGTTATTGTGTGTTCAAGCCCCACCTGGGGTGAAACATTTTAAGAATTACTGGATAATGTGAAATTGGTATCTTATTCTGCAGTTGGTGACTCTGCATGGAAATGAAACATACTAGTTAGGAAAACTAACCAGCTGTCTGCAAAGGTCTTTCTAACCATATAAGGGTAAACTTTGCAATATTAATTCGCGGATTAAATGCAATCAAAGAATTTCATTACTTGACAATATTATCATTATTTTCTGAGCCTTGTTGACTGCTTTTAAATTTGATTTTCTGTTCTTACTCCAGGAGGAATGAAGTGCATAGCCATACGATTCGAGTAGTAGGGTCTGGGGTTAGCACAAACCTTTAGAAGAGACATTAAATTATGGTCCCATCTGCCCATCGTTGGGGTTGTGGAGATGGAACTTGAAGATCCCATGGCACTTATCAGAAGGCTGTCTGGAGATTTCCTATTCATGATGCCAACTTTCACTTTTTAGTAAGAAAGTTCAATGTGCCCCACCACCGATACAGAACTGGTAACATCTAAACATCACAGTGTGCCTCCACTGGTCACGCATTCCAAATAATTGGATAAATGAACAGGCAATGATTAATAAACCTGGAGTCTATTAAGGGGAACATCAAGCTAAGAACTGCTACTGAAATATAATGATCACAGAAAAATATAAGATCTGGAAAAGAAATTAAGTTACTAGGATTCCATTCATTAAAAGACAGGCATATTTCATTTGTTTTAATTGTTTAAGACATTAGTATCTTTCTGTACTAAGTTGCTAATAATTACCACAGTGATCTGTTCTAGCGATTCACTGAATGATCTGTAATTGGTGAAATTTACTGAAACCTGATTGCATGGTCCTTTTAAACCAATTTGAGTCATAACATGTAGATGGAGAGATGGGAAGCTACTAGATGTTTCTGTTATGCTACCAATTCTTTCAGTGGTCTAATAGTTATAACACTCATGGCATAAAACAAGGATAGTAGGTTTGAGTCCCATCTATAGTGAAGCATTATGATTACTACTGGATAAGGTGCAGTTTGTAACCCAGTCTGCAGTATGTGACTGTGCATGGAAATAAAGCAGGCTAGTTAGGAAAACTAAAAGTCAGTTTCTAAAGGTTTTTCCAAGAATATAAAGGTTATGTATCTCATCAAAATAAACCAGGAATTTCCTTACTTGACGATATTGTCATTATTTTCTGAGGCTCACCGAACTGCTTTCCCATTTGATTTTGTCTTCTTACTCCAAGGGGAATGAAGTGCATAGCCATAGAGTTTGACTTATAGCGTCTGTGGTTAGCGCAATCCTTCAGATGAGACATTAATTTGTGGTCCCTTCTGCCCATCTTTGGTGCTGTGGAGGTGGAACTTGAACATCCCATGGCATGTATCAGAAGAGTGTCAGGAGATTTCCTATTCATGATGCCAAATTTTCCTTTTCAGTAAAATAGTTCAATATACCACACAACCAATACAGACCTGGAAACAAGATAAACATCACAGTTTGCCTGTACTGGTCACACATTCCAAATAAATACATAAATGAACAGGCAGTGATCAATAAACCTGAAGTCTATCACAGGGAACATCAAGCAAAGAACTGCTATTGAAATATAATGAGGATGAAAAAATGTAAGAGCTGGAAGAAACGTGAATTTACTAGGATTCCAATAATGGAGAGGGAGGCATATTTCATTTGTTTTTATTGTTTACGACTACAGTGTCCTTCTGCTCAAAGCTGCAGTACAGAACACCAGTGATGTATTCTAACACTTCACTGAAGAATCTGTCATTGGTGACATTTACTGAAAGCTGACTCCAGGTTTCCTTTAAACCAATATGAGTCATCACGTTTAGATGAGGTGATGAGAGGGTAAAAGGTGGTATTATTACATTAATGTCTGCCCTAGTGGCCTAAAGGATAAAAAGCCACCCTCCTATGCCAGTTATTGTGTGTTCAAGCCCCACCTGGGGTGAAACATTTTAAGAATTACTGGATAATGTGAAATTGGTGGGTTATCCTGCAGTAGGTGACTCTGCATGGAAATGAAAGATACTAGTTAGGAAAACTAACCAGCGGTCTGCAAATGTCTTTCTAACCATATACGGGTAAACTTTGCAATATTATTTCTGTGGATTAAATGCAATCAAATAATTTCATTACTTGACAATATTATCATTATTTTCTGAGCCTTGTTGACTGCTTTTAAATTTGATTTTCTGTTCTTACTCCAGGAGGAATGAAGTGCATAGCCATATGATTTGATTAGTAGGGTCTCGGGATTAGCACGAACCTTTTGATGAGATATTAAATTATGCTTCCATCTGCCCATCGTTGGGGCTGTGGAGATGGAACTTGAAGATCCCATGGCACTTATCAGAAGGCTGTCTGGAGATTTCCTGTTCATGATGCCAACTTTCACTTTTCAGTAAGAGAGTTCATTGTGCCCCTCCACTGATACAGAACTGGTTACATCTAAACATCACACCCTGCCTCCACTGATCACACATTTCAAATAACTAGATAAATGAACAAGCAATGATCAACAAACCAGAAGTCTATTACGGGGAACATCAAGCTAAGAACTGCTACTTAAATATAATGAGCACAGAAAAATATAAGATCTGGAAGAGAAATTAAGTTACTAGGATTCCATTAATTAAAAGACGGGCATATTTCATTTGTTTTAATTGTTTAAGACTCGAGTATCTTTCTGCACTAAGTTGCAAATGATGACCCTAGTGATCTGTTCTAACGTTTCACTGAATGCTCTGTGTTGGTGAAATCTACTGAAACCTGACTGCAGGGTCCTTTAAAACCAATGTGAGTCATCACATGTAGATGGAGTGATGGGAAGCTGTTAGATGTTTCTATTACACTACC
The DNA here is from genome assembly GCA_016271365.2 of Neoceratodus forsteri. Taxonomy (NCBI): domain Eukaryota; kingdom Metazoa; phylum Chordata; order Ceratodontiformes; family Ceratodontidae; genus Neoceratodus; species Neoceratodus forsteri. The sequence continues at coordinate 183,725,592 of CM057450.1, read as the reverse complement.
GATTTCTTCAGTGGTCTAGTAGACATAGCACTCACTACGTAAGAGAAGGATTGTAGGTTTGAGTCCCATCTTTAGTGAAACATTATGATTATTACTGGATAATGTGCAGTTTGTAGCCCAGTCTGCAGTATGTGACTGTGCATGGAAATAAAGCAGGCTAGTTAGGAAAACTAAATGGCAGTTTGCAAAGGTTTTTCTAAGAATATAAAGGTTATCTTTCCAATACTATTTCTATGTATCTCATCAAAATAAACCGGGACTTTCCTTTCTTGATAATATTGTCATTATTTTTTGAGCCTCATTGAACTGCTTTCTTATTTAATTTTGTCTTCTTACTCCAAGTGGAATGAAGTGCATAGCCATAGAGTTTGACTCATAGGGTCTGTGGTTAGTGCAATCCTTCAGATGAGACATTAATTTGTGGTCCCTTCTGCCCATCTTTGGTGCTGTGAAGGTGGAACTTGAACATCCCATGGCATGTATCAGAAGAGTGTCAGGAGATTTCCTATTCATGATGCCAAATTTTCCTTTTCAGTAAAATAGTTCAATATACCCCACAACTGATACAGACCTGGAAACAAGATAAACATTGTAGTTTCCCTCTGCTGGTCACACATTCCAAATAAATACATAAATGAGCTGGCAGTGATCAATAAACCCGAAGTCTATCACAAGGAACATCAACCAAAGAACTGCTATTGAAAAATAATGAGGATGAAAAAATGTAAGCGCTGGAGGAAACGTGAATTTACTAGGATTCCAATGAGAGACAGGCATATTTCATTTGTTTTTATTGTTTAAGACTTTAGTGTCCTTCTGCTCAAAGCTGCAGTACAGGTCACCAGTGATGTATTCTAACACTTCACTGAAGAATCTGTCATTGGTGACATTTACTGAAAGCTGACTCCAGGTTCCCTTTCAAAAATATGAGGCATCACATGTAGATGGGGTGGTGGGAGTGTGAAAGAGGGTACTATTACATAAATGTTTTCCCGCAGTAGCCTCATGGATAAGGCAGTGGTTTTCTAAACCAGGGATTGTGTGTTTGAGCCCCATCTAGGATGTAGTGTCTTGAGAATCACTGGATAATGAGAAACTGGTAGCTGATGTTACACTAGTTGACTCTGCATGGAAATGAAACATACTAGTTAGGAAAATTAAACAGCAGTCTACAAAGGGTCTTTCTAATCATATAAGAGTAAACTTTACAATATTTTTTCTGTGGATCTAATCAAAGTAAGCAAAGAATTTTATTACTTGAAAACATTGTCATTATTTTCTGAACCTCTTTGAACTGCTTTTAAATTTGATTTTCTGTTCTTACTCCAAGGGGAATGAAGTGCATAGCCATACGATTTGATTAGTAGGGTCTCGGGGTTAGCAGAATACTTTGGATGAGGCATTAATTTCTGGTCCCATCTGCCCAACCTTGGGGCAGTGGATATGGAACTTGAAGATCAAATAGCATGTATCGGAAGAGTATCTGGAGATTTCCTATTCATGTTGCCAACTTTCACTTTTCAGTAAGATAGTTCAGCGTACCCCACCACCGATACAGAACTTGTAACAAGCTAAACATCACAGCTTGCCTCTACTGGCCACACATTCCAAATAAGTAGATAAATGATCTGGCAATGATCAATAAACCAGGAGCCTATTACAGGGAACATCAAGCTAATTGTTTTAGGCTTTAGTATAGTAAGTTTATAGTAAGTTTAGGCTTTAGTTTAGTAAGTTGCAAAAGATGACCCCAGTGATCTGTATTAACATTTCACTGAAGGATCTGTGATTGGTAAAATCTACTGAAAGCTGAGTGCAGGGTCATTTTAAAGTGCCACTGTCAGTCTTTCTCTGTGTTTTTTTGACCCCAACGTAAATTGCTACTTTTGTAGCCTTCTGATAATGTTGTTATGTAGTTACCTCTTTCACTGTGTGTGTTTTTTATCCTTCCTGTTCTCGTTTTCTTAATTTCAGCACCTTTTGTATTTCCGTCGGTCTGAAAATAATCTCTCCAGACTATTGTCTCAACCCCTTGAGCACTCACTTCTATCTCGCACACTGTTAACATGCACCTGCCCGCAGACAACTTCCATCTTTACCTGTGCTCATACATTTCCATCTCTCATACTCTGCCGGTCCTGAATCAGTCACTGCACACCTTGCATTCCTGCTGTCGGTGATCATCTAAAGTCAGTCTCTGCTGAGTGCATTTTCATTTTGCTCATTTGTCTCTAGTTGGAGCTTTTAATATTCCTCTTTTCTAGCTTCTGATTCTAGCAGCTTGTCATCCCCCTTGCCACCTATTTTTAAACTAAGCTTTTAATTGGTGTTAAAATTAAAATAAAAAAAACATGATTTCAACTCTGGGGTAACTGCTGGCACCTATGCAAGTTCTCTCGGTATTGGTTCCAATTAGTCCACACAATTCTGAACTATCCCATTTCAGTGTTTCATTCTTTTTCTATACATTTTTTACTTTCAGTAGTTTCTTTTTCCTTTTTAGGCTCCTGTGCTGTAATCCACCACATGTTCGGGAGTGGTCTATTCAAGTGAGTGTCGACATGACACTTCTGTGCATTGTCAATTCGATTGCAAAAATAGTTTTCTTCATTGTGACAAAACCCATGAAAATGGCACATTAAACACTATTCAGACTATTGCTGCAGATGGGGGATAGCAGGCAAGAATTTGAAGTGACCTGCAGCCTGTGGGGAGGGGAAGATCCTGTGAGACCATAATAACGGCCTAACTATTTTCAAGTTCAGGTTCTGTGTCTACAACCCCAGCTGATCTAAACAACCTATTTTTTTTCTCCCATGGTTCACTGCTATCTGCTAGTTTTATTCCATTCAATTTGTAGCAATTGGTATAGTTGAAGTAACTGCAAGTCGCTTGACATATATTTTCAGAGTAGTCGTCCAAATTACACAAAAAACATGAGTTCATCTTTGAGGTAGCTGGCAGCATCTATATTAGTTTACCCTGTAGGGGTATCATGCATTTAATGCAGTTATTCTGAGCTTTCCCAAATCGTATTTTCTTTCTCTTTTTTTTTTTTTGGCTATTGACTTTTTCCTTTGCTATGAGCATGCGCCGTGATTTAACACAAGTTCACCAGTGCTTCTTTCAATTGGCATCAACATTGCATTCCTATGCATGGACAGTTTGATAAAAACAATTGTTATTTTCAAACTTGTCAAACTTCTGAATATGTTGCATTATTTACTTAGGAGTGTTATAAGCTGTCTGTTCAGAGACAATTATGTCTCAGTGCTTGTGGATTCAGCAATATCCTTTTAGAAATCTGCAAGTAAATGTGTGTGTGTGTGTAAATCATATTCAGAACATTGCTGCAGAAAAGAGATAGCAGTGGAGATTCTGGAGACACATGCAATCGATGGGGATGGGATGGGGGTGAAGACCCTGTGAGATCGTGACCTAACAATGTTCTTGTTCAGGTTCTGCATTTACAGGCACAGCTTGTCCAAACATTCTTTTTGCTTGTAATTCAACTATCCATGAACATAAGTCAACACCCAGTTGAAATGGGCACTTCCAAACTTGTGGTGGATCACACACAGCGCTGGAAAGGGAAAAGTTAATGACAGTAAAAAAATAAACAGAATGGAAATGAAAAACTTGGTGAGCTTAGAATTGTGCTTACTGAGCGATACCCCTAGGTGAACTAACAGAGATGTTGGCATGTACTCCAGAGTTAAAATCTTTATTTTGTTTTTGTTGGGGGAGTGGATATTTATTTGTGTAGTTAGGATACTGATTATAAGCTTTCTTTGCAAATAGGTGCCAAGCGACCTGCTGCTACTTCTTCCTACAGCGCTTGTTACAAATAGAAAGGAATAAAAGTGGTGCATAGCAGTGATCCATGCAAGGAAAAAATATTGTTGTGTTTGTTGTAAACTGAATGTGTGTGTGGGAGGGTATGTGCAAGTCATATTCAGAGCAATGCTGCATGTTGGACATATCGGGCAATAATCAGGAGTCACCTGCAGCTGGTGGGGATGGGGGTCAGGAGCAGAAGACCACCTGAGTCCATAATCATACCCTAATGATTTTTGAGTTCAGGTTCTGTTTCAATAACCACAGCTGGTTCAAACAACACAACCTGTTTTTTTCTTCCATGGTTCACTGCTATGCTCAAGTTTTATTCCTTTCAATTGTTAACAATCGCTGTCAGAAATAAATAGCTGCAGGTCATTCTCCCCATGGCCTAAAAAGTGGACCCACTGCGTGTTTTCCGAAAACAACAAATGCCATCTTTATATGATGTTTTTTGGTGTCACTGTTTTATGCCTGACACTTTGGCATGCGTAAGTTCACTTTTAGAAACTGAAGCAAATGAATCAGAGCGACTAAGCCACTGAGATGTGCATATTGGATAGGGTTCACAAATGTAAAGAGGCTTTATTGACCATTATTATAGTTTGAGAGCCTGCTGCTGGAGAGAAGTTCAATGTCTGACATAATCAAGTACACTCGCAACAGGCAGGGAAAATAGCCCGCATAATGTAACTAATACACTACATCAGGACATATGTGGAACCAGTGCGTATAACTAGCTTGGGTGGAAACTAAAATGTAGATGCTGTAGTGATCCCATCAGACAGTGTTGTAAAGTGGTCAAAATAAAGCTATTTGTTGGGTCATTACAGTCATTTGTGTTTTAAAAACAGGCTTTTGAATTAGTAAACCTGAAATATTACAATTTCTTATTCATGTGCATTTTAATGAATGTGATCCAAACAATGAATATTCATTATAGATCATTAAACAGCTGCTACACATGTGCAATGCGTCTGTCTAGTACGGCAATGCTTAAAAACTGCTGCAGCCTTAACAAGAGAGGTGGAGGTAGTCCGTGAAATAAAAAATGTAAAAAAAAAAAAACATTTGGAGTAGCGGGTCACTTGACTAAATTTTACAAAGTAAGCCAGTTAGCAGAGGACATTACATCATTTTACACTTAACAGTTATTTCTGACTGTTTCATAATCTTGCAAGATAAAAATAGTAATACTGTTATTTCTGAGAAACAAATACACTGGCAGAGTTAGGGGCTGATTTCATTTACTGTGGTTTCAAGTGAAAAGGCAAGGCAGTGTCTGGTGACACTCAAAAGGGAGTTCCTCACAATAATTTAGATCATCACATGTACATCACATTATGTACACTTAGCATAAGGAGATTGACTACAACATAGCAGCCACACAAAGTAGTGCAAATCAATAGATAGTCAACACCAGTCATGACATACATGGTAGCAATGTACCTACTCGGTCATATCACGGTTTAGGTTGTGGGTGATTCAAATGGTACCATCTGTGTATGTAAGGGGCCACACATGGAATGGAGACCAGAGATGGGACAAAATCCTAAAAGTGGATTCTTCTGAACCAGATGGCCAGGAACACAGAACCAGCCTGGACATGCTCTGGTTCTTATTCGTTGGGTTGGAGATGGTGCAATGTTTGCGTATGGAAGGTGATCGGTCATCAAATAAAACAACAAGGAAAGTGGTCACTATACACAAGTGAAATTAGATGGAGGATATCCTTAGTTTTTTCTAACTACCTACCATTCATATGCAGTCATTACAGTTCTCATAAATCATACCACTGTCAGAAAGGCAGTGTGTTTATTGGTGACAAATAAAACAATACTTTTGCATATCCAATAATTCAGCTGTGGTGGTGCACCATGGATTGACACCTACATCTGAATCTCAATGCTCCAGGATCACTTAGGCCCTTTTTGTGTAACTCCTGGACAACTGTTCTGGGTGTTCCTGAAATTTGCATTGTTTCCTATGGAAATTAAATAGCTTTGTTTTCCCGTATACCCAATGTAAGTCCATGGGAACAATTTCCTTGTAGATGGCTTTATTTTACTGTAAAATATGAGACAGAATTCCTGTAGATCTTGGAGGCCTGGCATCTGGAGAATAACTACACCAAAATTATTCATGGAACTGATAGGGTGCATCTGGCAGAGTGCACAGGAAAACATTAGAAGTAATCACAACATGATAAATACAATAACCACTGTAAACAATAGAACAAACAGCTAGATAAAATGCAGATTCAAAAATGTCTACTTCTTTATCACTCAAATAGGCACTAAATATGCCGACAGTGTTATGACAGCAGTGGTCGCTACGTCAACTACCCAGAGATGGTTATGGTCAGTATCCCCTGCTGTAGAAGGATGGGCCCATATGGTATACCATGATGATAGTGACTGCATATAGGTGACTGTCAAAATGGCGACCCATATGATGGTGCTGTCATCATGGGTGATGGTAGGAGGACAGTGACTGCTGCAACTGTGAGGGTATGGTGGGTGACAGGAAGGGAGGGTTGGTGACAGGACCTGGAGGGATGGGGAACAGAGTTGTAACCCTGTAGTGCGCCTGCTTCTGTCAAGCCAACCGTGTGGTGTGGTGGGTAGGGTGGTTTGCTCTGATGGAGCAGGTTCTGGGTTAGGGACAGGGGGTGGGTACAATTTTGCTGTGTCCCGCAGCTGCAGGACTTAATTATTTTTTTTTAAACCAGGCTGTGTTCCCCCCTCCTCAACATGCACCCCCCTGCAGTTGAGAATCTTTTGTTAGGGTTGTGTGGGGGTGGGCACATTCCCCCCACATGCACAGTTTCCCGGTCACCTCTTACTGCATATCGCCAAAAGTGTTTTCAGCAATAATGCAGGTCATGATAATTGTGATTGCCTTTCGGCGGTAGCGATTATCACATAGAACCGGCAAGTAATAGTAAGATCATACAAAAAAAGTAAGAATGTTATGGCTGTGCAAACACACAGGGCAATTGTTCCACTTTACTGTCTATTTGACTGCTAAACCAGGAATAGACATTTGGAACCAATTGTTAATATGCGCTAGTCTCCCTCCCACAGTGACCAACCCAATTGCCACAAGTGTTGTTAAAATATAGGTCTTCTTTTAGGCAGACTCCAGAAGAGGTTCCCTTCTGATGAGTTATTGAATTAATCTGTGTCAGCCCCTTGCTGTACCATAAAGGTAGATCAGTGCTGAAATTCACACACAGCAATGAAATATAGAGAGAATGTTTCATTTTTGTTTTGTTGTTTGTTCTGTCAACAGGACTTATCGTACTGTGATTGCTTCTTGTCTGTTTTTCCATGCAAAACTACAATGAGATATGAGTACCAAACTTCACCTCAAAAGAAGGACACGGAAGTAAAGATATTTGACTAACACATTGTAAGATAACAAAACATAGTTACAAAATACCATGTTCAGAAAATGGTCATCCAAGATGGCAATTATTTTTCAATAATTTGCTGGAATACTAGGGAGTTTCCATATACTTCACCAGTGCTCCAAAATACTTATTCTCTTGATTTCTGTGGCAAGTTGTGAAAGTTGTTAGATTAAATATTTTGACACATGGCAGTACTTTTACATGAAGAAAGGTAAGTTGTCTGTAGACACATTGCATTCTTTGGTTTCACTGAGATGCTTCTGAGGTAATAACATTTGGGGGGCACAATTTGAAGATGGTGAGGGGACCAGCTGAGAGTTAATGGGAGGAAGTATTTGTTCATGGAGAGGGTTGTGGATGCATGGAATGGCCTTCCTGAGGAGGTCATTGAGTCAAAAACAGTGGGGGAATTCATGAATGCTTGGGACAGACATAAGGCAATTCTAGTGTGGAGTAGGAAGAAGTAGGCTGTTGGTTAAGTAGGATCTGCAGCTTATCCATTAGGTAGGGACATGGGCAGACTAGGTGGGCCAAGCAGTCCTTATCTGCCATCAAACTCTATGTTTCTATTCATAAATGTCTTTTTTATGCTTTTGCTCGCTATACTGTTATTTACTCACCCTCACCCAACCCCCCACCCCCACCCACGCCTGGAACAAAAAGAAACTAAAGACTAATGATGGTATCATAGCAATGGAGTGGTAACTGTGCTACTTGCTATTGCAAATGATATGGTGCCAGTGTTCCATTGTACACACTTACAAGTGCGTAGCATGTAAAATTATGCTGAAGAAAAACATTGGATGCCAGGCATAGAGGATAAGTACAATGGGAGCAGTGCTGGATTATAATTACACAAGTTGTCTATTGTGGCATGTGCAAGTTGGATAGTTTTAATACACTGGATTTTGATTTTGAACTCGTTCTGCCTGTCACAGACCTGTGATACTGAGAACATGCATCCTCTTTTATGTTCCGCAAGAGCTTTTGGACCTGTCTGATTGCCCTTCTTAACAGCAAAATCTTTGTTGCCTATAGCCAGACGTTAGTTATGGAATTGGGCAGTGCACAACATTACAATGTCCTCATTTTATGGCCTACAATTGAAATATATTATACTGGGTACTGATTCACAGTAAGCAGCAACACACATAGTGTGTGGTTTGTGCATCAATGACCTACATCTCGCACTTGCAAGAGTCAAATCTGTACGCCTTGCCAAACACTGAACTACTGTCTATTTGGAAATGCTTGTTTACTAAATGGACTGACATTGCATGCATTGATATAGATGTCTCTGGATCATCACAATTAGAAATGTTGCTTCCCCTGTGGACCGTCTCAAATGCCATGGTCAGTTTACCGACCACCATGGCTACCCATACTTACTGTGCCTGTAAGGCATGTCATTTAATGTTTGAAGTGGGTAGGTGAGGTGGGACAGTAATTAATCTGATAAAAAGTGGTGGCAACAGGGAATGTACCCCCCCCCGTGCTGGTGGTAGGATAGAACTCAAGGAGGAGATGCAAGCATGCATGAGATAGTCATAATAAGCAAAGTAGATTTATGGTAGAAGAAGAAGGGCACTGAGACATTAAATAAAATAACAGAGTATATATTGATATTGGACAAAGTCAGGGGAAAGTGAAATGGGGGTGATAAAAGGGTGAGGAAAGCAAATAGGAGGGGAAAAGCAGGGAGGACAACCACAACAGAGAGGGCAGTGCAAAAAAACAAAACAAAATCAGCCCAGGTTGCCAAATCAGACAGGGATGCTTCGCTTGACTGGGGTGCCATGGGTTAGTGGCAAAGCCTAGCCCAGCAGTAAGAACCAGGTACAGGTTTCCTAATTGTCCAGGTATTGAGCTGGAGCACGGTTTGAGTTTCTGGGGAGGGTAGTGGGGCAGCAATGCATTCCACTCTTGAGTACAATTTTAAATTCCTGGATACACCCCAACACAACAGGCCACTGGCAGAGGTGAATAAGGCAAGTAGCGTATCTGCATTCAAGAATGCATGTGACAGAAATGTTGACAACAGAGAAATGTCAGCTGTTGCATGTAATATACTTTGTTTCATGAACATAATCAGCAGATCAAATAAAAAATCCAATTACATTAATTCCAGTGACACTCCGCACTTCTGTGCTGTGCTATAACTATGAGGTGACCTGTATTCCTCATTGCCCACTGATACAGCAAGACTTGTTGCAAGTCATGCAATGGTATATCATTTTGTTGCAGTAGTGAATTATTACACTTTTTTTTAATTACTTTATATATAGCTACTTCATATTGTTCCAGAAACCACAAGGACAGGTTGAAATCAGCTCACGTGAGGGACAGGGTCTCACTGTTAAGTGTGAAATGCTGTCTATTGTTCTGAATCAGTTCAGCAACTGTCCTTTTTCAGAGCACTTATAACCTCATTGTGTGTGTCTCTGTGTAGTTCCAGAGCAGACAAAACATAAGCCTCCACAGAGACATAGGCAATCAGGTAGCAGCCCTCCCCCACAGCCGACGGACTTTTCCCAAGCCCCATGCTGATCACCCCCTGCAAAAGGTGCGGAATTCAAACCAAAAAATCTACACAGAGACAAATCTGCTCCCCAGGAGCCTTCTGGGTCGAGAGGGCAACTGAGCAGCCCTCACCCACAGCCGACGGACTCTTCCCAAGCCCCACGCTGATTGCCCCCTGCAAAAGGTGCAGAATTCAAACCAAATAATCTGCACAGGTAAAGGAGACCAGGGCAAGCGAGGAGTACAAATGGCAGAGCGAGGACCCCACCGATCCTACGCATTGGCTGTTCCAGCGCCCCCACCACCACCCTTGGTCGTCACTCCTTTTTATAAGATAAAGCACCTGACTGAAATTAACCTATCAGATGACTTTTCCATTTGCAGGTTATCACTGCTGTCCACTAGTGGCCACTATAACAAAAAGACCTTCTGGCTACCATGCCCAATACAAAACTCCAGTACCCCCTCTAGTGGCATTTGGCCATCACTGCACCTACTTTCTGTAATCATAACCTTTTTGCACCACCTGCAAATTACTGTGCTACTCAGGGAAGTATCTCTGTCTCTCCCTCCCTACCAAATTGCCTGCCACTCACAAAACTGCCAGTTGTATCATAAACTAGGTAGTCAGAAATTACAGCTGCTGCTGTACCTGCAGTATCTAAGTGATTATTAAGCGCTATAGTAATCCATTTATGTCTTGTAAATTGCATGTTATTCTATTTTTCCCATGAGTCATATAAATGTGATTTCAACTCTACCTCAGGGGTATGGTTTTCAGTACTTATATAGGTGCACCCTTAACTGCCTGATTACCTAATTAACACTGTATCTCCAGCTAGATTGCCTCCCCTATTGCTTAACATGAGCGTGCCCGGCCTCGGGCCATAGACAGTTCCTGCATCCAACCTGCCTGCTAACATAAAGGGCAGCGGCACTCAGACTCATCCCCAGGAGGATCCTATAGTAACAAGTGCTACCAAGACCATCTCCCTCCAATACATTGCCGCATCTATCCATGGGGTAAGACATCTGATACCCTATAAGTTTGGGTACTGATGACCAGCGGCTCACTGTAGTAATTCCTGGCCACACTACTGACCTGATCTGTCAGGGACTCGGTGCCTGACGAGGCTGGTTATTACTCTTAAGTTGAGCACGGTGGGCTCTGGGGAACTTATTCCCAGGGGCCCAACCATCCCTACCACCCATCCATCCCTCCTCCCCACCCGGCCTCCTCACCAGCATGATGCCCTCCATGCTTGGACCCCCCTCTTGGCTGCCCAAATAGAGGGCTCCTACTGGCTGTCCTGTACCTCCTCTTCCTACACTGGGCAGATAGGACTATAAGCACAGGAGAACAGGACCTGAGAAGTTCCCCCCCAAACTGGACATTCCCCATGACATTCTTGGGACCACTACACCCTCCCTCTTCATAACATGGAGGTGCTTCTGACTGCCCATGCATTCTGCAGGAGAGGCATTCTGTACTCAACTCTACTCACTGCTAAACAGAGACTCTGGACTAAGTCCTCACCCCTCAGACAGCTTCCTTCTCTTTGCCTCCTTGCTACCCCCCTGCTCATGGCAGGGGACATCCAACCAAATCCTGGTCCCCCTCCTTATGATCTTCTGGTCTCCTCCCCGGTGGACCCACACTGGGTGGTCAATAATGGCCTGAGAATTGTGCACATGAATATATGTAGCCTGAGACCAAAGATGCAGGAACTTCAAGCCTGGCTGGACCGGTACAACCCGGACATCCTGGCCATATCAGAAACCTGGCTCAAGCCTCACATACCCTCCCACGAGGTTGCAGCCCTAGGATACCTCTCCCATAGACAAGATAGACTGAGAAAAAGGGGTGGAGGGGTCCTAATCTACACAAAAGATACCGTTAACTCAGTGCAGGTCAACCTGCTACAGGCCACTAGTATGGAAGGTGAATTGATCTTCGTTCGCCTCACCCTTGGCCTATGTAAGCATCTCAACATTGGATAATAACTTTGCGTATACAATGCGTATGAGTATACAACCCCCCAACCAATGCGCGCTTATCTCTAGAGGCGGTCCTAAGGGACATCTCCGATGAGATCACCTCTGAGCTAATCATCCTGGGTGGCTTCAATCTGAATTGGGCCCCGAAAGACAATCTCTCCCTACTAGGGCTGATTCAGGAAGCTACAAAATGGGTAACCATTCCACACTTGATTGGGTGCATACTAGCAAACCCACCAATATAATGGCGGCTGGCACCCTAGCGAATGCCCTGAGTGATCACTCCCCAATCTTCTGCTCCTGGAAAAACAGGGCCCCCAGAGTCCCCCCACGAATACTCGCGACACGGGACTACTCAAACTATCAACCTGAACATTTGATTGGCTGCCTAAATGGAATTGATTGGAGCCCAATCAAACAACTCCCCATACTGGAAGAGGCTACGGCCTTCTTCCAGGAAGCCATCATTATGGTTGTTGACTGCTTGGCCCCTTTGAAGAAATTCCACACCAAGGGGAGCTGCTACAAGTGGATCACCCCTCAAGTGAAAACACTGATGAAAACTAGGGACACTACTTGGAAAAAAACACACGCTCTTCTCCCTATCAGCTGACCTAAACCCCTACAAGATGCTGAGAAATAAGTGCAAACTGGCCATCAAAGTGGCCAAATGAGACTACCTCACAGATCTACAGAAAAAGAACCTAGGCAACCCTAGACTCTTTTGGGCTCACATAAATGGGCTTATAAAGTGGAACGGGAAGACCGCTCACTGCCCCATAGAGGTCAACGGCCAGTTAACTAACGACGACCCTAGCATCGCCATGGCTCTCACCCGCCAATTCACAAACCTGGACCTGCTCAAAGCAGACTTGCCACCCCTCCTCCCAGTCTCGAATGATCCCATTCCCCAAAGTCTGGACTGCCCAACCTTCCACATCTGGCTTGTAAGACCAAAGAAAGTCCTCCCATTACTAAAGTCCCTCAAAATGTTGGGAGCTATGGAACCTGATGGCATCCCCCTCGCATACTAAGGGAAGGGGCCCCTGCACTCACCAGGCCCCTCACCTGGCTCCTCAATTGATCCCTTATTGCAGGTGCCATCCCAGAACAATGGAAACTGGCCCATGTAGTCCCCATCCACAAAGGTGGTTCAAGGGAGACTACCAACAATTTCAGGCCCATCTCCCTGCTATCTAACCTTGGTAAGATTCAAGACAGACTAATTTACAGACAGCTCCGGGACTACCTAGAGCTCCATCATTTACTTGCCCCCTCCCAGCACGGTTTCAGAACCAATCATGGGACTGACACAGCACTTATCAAGTTCTCCACTGATGTTCTCAGAGAACTGGACAAGGGATCCCCAACCGGGGCAGTCTTCATTAACCTTTCCAAGGCTTTTGACCTTGTAAACCACAACCTGCTCCTTACAAAACTGAGCCAGGTCAGGTTAGACAGCCACTCCCTATCGTGGTTCAACAGCTACCTCACAGGGAGGACACAGAGGGTAAAATGGAAAGACTCCCTTTCGGAGCCTCTCCCCCAACAGATGGAGTGCCCCAAAGATCTTTCCTTGGCCCCCTTCTCTTCTCTCTTTTCACAAACGATCTCAGTAAACACTGTGGGGGTAGCTCAGTGGTACAGTATGCGGATGATGCAGTTATATGCCACCCCTTCTCTAATCTGGGAGATCTCTGCTCCGGGCTACAGGAAGACCTGGGTTCCCTTGAGCAATGGCTTGTCACCAACAGAATGATCATTAACCCTAACAAGACCAAGGCCATGCTATTTGGCCCAAGAACCCTCGGCCGGGACAGAAGCCCACATCTCAGGCTGATGACCAAATCAGGAAAAAGACTTGAGGTGGCTGAATCGAAAAAATACCTTGGCCTCACCCTGGATCAGTGCTTCTCCTTCAAGGATCATGTCGATCAGGTAACCAAAAATATACACGCCAAACTTGGGGCCTTGTATAGGCTGAAAGACCAGTTGATACCCGTGGCCAGGGCATCCATCGCCACAAGCGCCTTCCCCTCTCCTATGCGGCCCCGGTGATACAGGGAGCTGCCAAACAAGAGCTGAACAGATTACAAGTTTTCTATCACAAGGTGGCTCGCTTTGCCACCCTATCTTCCTGGGCTCACCACTGTGACACTCTGTCCCAACTAAACAGGCCCTCCTGGGAGGCCCGGCTCCAATACCCCCAACTCTGCCACACTCATAAACTACTCAGCCCATCCCCTCCTCCCAGCCTCACTGGACTCATTGCCCAAAAGAGAAACCCTAGGCTCCTCAGAACAATGGACAGAGCCCTCCTCGCAGTGCCAAGGGTTAGAACCAAGGCGGGTGGTAAGTCATTCGCCATTACAGCGCCCACCCTATGGAACTCCCTGCCCCGTGGTGTTCAGGATGCTACCTCTAACCACACCTTCCACACAAGGCTGAAGGCTCATATGATGGTCACCTCCATATGCAACTGCTAAAGTGAGAGGCTCCTAAGTGGAAGCCCACCCCTCTGCCTTATATGGAAATAGTGACTATCACTGCACCCCATCTATATAGCACTGCACCCCATCTGTAGAGCTTACCTAGAAAATGTTAACTGCTAAAAAACTACTATGTCTTACCTCTTATATGTAACTGCTGAAAAACTACAATGTTTTATGTTCCTCACTGTCTAGTGTAATGTACCTGTGCTGTATGCTACCCCATGTATTATTCCATGTAATTACCCGGGTCACACCTGAAAAAGGGACCTTTGGGGCCCAGCAGGCTTACCTGGTTATCAAAATTTAATAAATAAATAAATAAATAAATAAATAAATAAAATGTTAACAATGAACATCGTCAATCACTCAGCCACAGCTAAGCTGGTGTTATATTAAGTTGTGTGAGTGAGACAATCACACAACTTCAAAGACTGAAAAAACAAACCAAAATTAACTATTGCATGTCCATACACAATGAGAATTAAAATAGTGCAGAGAGATGCCAAGTCTTTGCCAAACAGGATAATAACTGTAACATTCTATTGCCTGACAGTGTGACCACTGTGACAAACCGTGGTGCCACCCATACAAAGTGCATGCATACTATGGAGGGTTGTTGCCTAGTGTCATGCCATGTAACAGCAAAGGCTTCAATTGATGTCCTTCCCAAATGCAGTCATTGTGGCTGGACTATGAATGCATTGTATTATGTATGAGGCAATGCCTCCCTGAGGCAGCTTACAACCAACTCATATCACGCATTGCTTTAGCTAGCAATTGTATAGGTCTTAACTGCTCATTAGGTAAATATGTCAATAGCTCTGCCCTGTTTTAGCTACCAAATGTATAGGCATTAACCCGTGCTCATTGTATTTATACTCTGTATGACTGCTCACCCACATTTATTCTATGTATGTACAGTATGAATGTACAGTATATGTTTTATTCTGATGTGGAGCCTTTGGAAACGAGTCTATGACTCAAAGGGTTGTAATTCCTATTTCCTAAATAAATAAATGCTGCCTAGCGGATTCACTGTGACCATCACTGCCCTGACCCATGATGTTTATGGGCTTTTAGCATGGGGAAGCGGCCATGTTTCAAACACTACTAGAGTCTGAGCCCAGTAAAAAGGGGACTGTTGGTAGGTGGTGGGACAGAGGTAGAGAAAGGAAACATAGGCAGGGAGTTAGGCACGTCATGAGGGACAGCAGTCAAGATAAGTATGGGGAGGGGATCGGGAGGAGGGATGCGTGGGCAAGGTGAGGGAATCTACAGGTGGGGATCACAAAGGTGGTGTAAAGGACAGGCAAAGGGGGGGAGAGACAATGCAGGGGAGTAGTATTAGGAATAGGGAAGCTTGGTTACAGGAAAGGGGGGATGCTCAGTGGGGTACCCACAACAGAATGAAATGTATAAGAGAAGAGGAATAGGTTGGGAATCATGGCAGAGGGAATCAGGAAGGAGTGGAGTTGGTTGTAATTGTTAGGTGCGTAATATTGAGGGGAATATGATGACATAACAGGAGTATGACGAAGAATAGCAGGAGGGTGCAGTGAATGTCTGGTATTCCCGCCTGGAGCTTGGGATCAATTATACTAAGGTGGGTGGGGCAGGAACAGGGTAAACATCACATAATGGTCCATTTGGCCATCAGTGTTCTGGCATGGTGCGAGGTGAGTGTGCTGCAGGTAAGGCTCAGGTAGATGGGAAAAATCTGCAATGAAGTGGGAACAGTGTCATTCTCATAGGTACTACCTGTACCGAAAGCAAGTTGCAGCTGAATTGAAAAATATGAATGCAACATTGGTATGAGGCAGATGAGTATGGGCTTGTAGGGGACTAGGATATGACTTGAGAGCACATGGACTGATATGCACTGGATGGATCATACCTGAGCTGGAAGGCAAAAGGGTCCTGACAGACAACCTGGAGAGGTATTTGACTGATAAGCCACATTTAAAGAGATGATGATGGTGGGGGCCTCCATGCCTCCACACACACCCCAGTAGCAAATCAAAAGGAAGAAAGAGAGCAAGTGGCAGGAATAGAATGGATAAGGTGGAAGGAGAGTAACAAAGGGAAGATGGGTCACAAGGCTCAGGGAGAGAGATGGAAAGTGGTCTCCTTGAATGTTAGTAGAGTAACAAAGAAGTCTATGGACCAACAGGAGCTGATGGCAGAAGGGGAGGTGGACATAGCTGCCATATCAGAGATATGGGCAACCCAGTATCATGACGGGGACCTCGAGATACCCTGCAAACAATTACATATGATAGCTAGAGAAAGAGGTAGGTAGGGATGGGTGGCCTAACATTGGGCATACGGTATGAGATAATGTATACCAGGGAGAAGTGTGAGGAGGCAGAAACCAATGCACTATGAGTAGTGTTACAGAACACAGCATGGAGAAAGATTTGAGTAGGGGTGGTGAACTGACCCTCCAGCACAGTGCATAGAGCTAGGTAGGGAAATGGTGGATCAGACCTGCTGGGTCGGAGTGAGAGGGAAAACGTAATGACTTCAGTCTGTCTGCTGTAGACTATGCCACCCTGGCCACCTCCTGTTGCTGAGTTCCGGTCCACCAGAAGGCTAGCTAGGAGCACTGAGGCAGTTCAAAAAAGGTCAACAAAGATGGTGCACATGAGAGATGAAAGATGGGGGGGACATGATAGAAACTTTTAAGTTCAACAAGGGAATCAACAGAGTCCAAGAGGGTATCATTTTTCAGAAAAAGAGATGTGCAAGAACAAGGGGGCATAATTTGAAGATAGAGGGGGGATGGCTCAGAGGTAATATGAGGAAGTATTTTTTCATGAAGAGGGTTGTGGATACATGGAATAGCCTTCCTGAGGAGGTAATGGAATCAAAAATGGGGGGTGGGGATTCAACAATGCATGGGACAGATATATGGCAATTCTAGTGGAAGATAGGAGTAAGTAGGCTGTTGGTTAACTAGGCTGTTGGTTAATTAGGAGCTGCAACTTATCCATTAGGTAGGGAAATTAGCAGACTAGGTGGGTCAAGTGGTCCTTATCTGCTGTCAGAGTCTATGTTTCTATGTGCAGGGCCAACATCAAAAAGTAATATTAGAAATAACTGGGAGAACTCAGTATGTACTCTTGAGGAGTGGAGAGACAGGAGATATGAGATAAACCTAAAATTTCTGAATGGCATCAATTGGGTGATGGAAGTTAGTATCTGTCATAAAAGGAGATGGGCCAGAATTAGAGGAGCATGACATGAGTTTGGAAGTGGCCGGCCTAAGGGTAGTATGTGTAAATATTTCATCTAGGAAAGGGTGGTAGATTCATAGAATAGACTGCCAGCACAGGTGATAATGGCAAACACTGTGTGTGATTTTAAGAGCCCCTGGTATGTCCATTAGTGAACCAGAGCAATAGGGACAAGAATGCAAAGGAGCAGATCAAGTCAGGCCTTCTACTGTTACAGAAGGCATGGTAATTTGGCAGACTGGATGTGCCTAGCATTTTTATGTTGCTTGCACGCATGTGCAAGAAACATAGTGCCATCATCGGAGATTTCGGAGGTGTGTCACCTCCTTCTCCAATTCAGTCAGTGTGCTGGCAGGCACGGCCCCTGTAAGCCAATGCATTTGGAGCTGTCTGCAAGCATGCTCCAAAATGCAGTGCTTACAGTTGAAAGGGGAGCTACGCTGATGAGAGCAGCGATAAGAGGCTGCTCACAGCGCAGCTCCCCACCCACGCAGGCGCGCGCGCCCGCATGCACTGTATAGCACGACGGGGTGCCCAATCCCTGTCAGCTGAGCTGCGTCCCCAGTAGTAGGTGCCATGCTGGGAGCCCACCCCAGCATGGCAAGTGTCCTTGCCCGGCAGGTGCCCAATCCCGATAAGTGATCCCCTCCTTTTGCCACGCTGGGAGCACACCCCAGTGTGGCAACAAATCATAGGCCGATGGGGTGCCCAATCCCCCATCGGGCTGAGCACACCCCAACGTGCCCTGTGCCACGCTGAGCCCACCCCAGCGTGGCAACGTCCACGACGCCTTTTTAAAAACCTGTAAAACAAAAAACTGTCCCAAGGCGCTGTCCCGATCCCCCACAACCCGCACTCCACCCACTGCGCACCCAGCCTCCCCACACCCCTCACCCCATACTTACCTCCAGGACTCCAGTGTGACGGATCTTCAGTGGACCGGGAACACGCCTGCACTCTTCAAAGCCGACCACAAACTGAGGAAATGCCGTAAGCTGTATAATGGGCTAGATAGGAGTTGCAACTTTGTTGCATATCTCAAGCATTTGGGAATTTTGCACCAAATTTTCAACATGGGGTTTTTGGGACCCCTTCTCATGAAGGATGTCACTGTCATGGCGTTATTTGGGCGGAAGGTGATTTCGCGCATGTGTGTGTGCAGTGACGCGAAATCACCTTCGGCCTGAATAACACCATGACATTGACATCATTCATGAGAGGGGTCCCAAAAACCCCATGTTGAAAATTTGTCCAAAATTCCAAAAAATGACTGTTTTATTTAGCGTGCTATGCAGTTCCTACGCAGGCACGTAAGTTCAGAAATTTCAATATTTTCACTCCAGATTTTCAACATTGCCATTTTACTACACCTTCTTATGAGCAGTATAGCTGTCATTTTTCACATCTCAACCAAAATGTGTTTCTGCCCATGTAGCGCACAATGGCGCAGTAGGTGTGCGAAATCAATGTACGGGACAAATTAAGAAAATCACAGTGACACTGTTCATGAGCAGAGGTCTTAAAATGGCTATGTTGAAAATTTGGTGAAAAAATTCCCTTCAGATGTTCTGCAATACTACTATTGAAGACATTGAACAGAACTGGCCCCAGGACCGATCCCTGCAGCACACCACTGGTCGCCCCCTCTCCCTAGATTGCATGCCATTTACCACCACTCTCTGCCTCCTGTCTGTTATCCAGTTTCTAAACCAGTTTACCACCCTTTCCCCCATGTCTAGCCTACCCAGCTAGTTTATCAGCCTCCTATATGGGATGGTGTCAAAGGCTTTGCTGAAATCAAGGTAAGCGTTGTCCACTGCCCCACCCTGA
This sequence comes from Neoceratodus forsteri, assembly GCA_016271365.2. Lineage (NCBI taxonomy): Eukaryota > Metazoa > Chordata > Ceratodontiformes > Ceratodontidae > Neoceratodus > Neoceratodus forsteri. Next base: position 183,706,264 of record CM057450.1, on the reverse strand, counting down.
TTCACTTCCTTTGTCACCCAGTCAAATAAATCAACCAGATTTATCTGACATGATGTCCCCACTGTGAATCCATGTTGTCTATGGTCCTGGGCTCCGATGGCATCTAGATGCCCCACTATCCTTTCTTTAAGCAATGTCTCCATGATCTTCGCCACTACTGAGGTGAGGCTGAATGGCCTATTGTTCCCTGCCTCCTCCCTGCTGCTGGACTTGTGTAGAGGGACCACATGTGCCCTCCTCCAATTCACTCATGCTGAATGACTCAGTGAACATGGCTGCCAGAGGTACTGCTATCTCCCTTCGCAGTTCTGTTAATATCCTTGGGCATATGCCATCTGGTTCCATCACTTTGTCTACCTTCAATTTAGTGCGCTCCTGTAGGTCTCTTTTGCCTTTGAATGAACTATTGTCCACCTCTTCACCCCCTTGGCAACTGCTATACTGCTGTGGCCCTTGCCCCTCCCACTCTTCTGTGAATACTGAACGGAAAGACACAGTGGATGTCTTGGGAGGAAGGCATGAAACTGTCACTTCCAAATACCTAAACAGCACATACAAGCAAGCAACATTCGGCATTGACAAATGCTTGTTTTACTCCCATTACTTTCTATGTTTCTAAGTAAGACAGTTCATGATGGATGAGTTGTCCAGAGACAACAACATAGTGACAGAAATGGAGTCATGCCATGTGGCTGGACTTGAGTTGCATAAGCATTGTAGCTAGGAATTATTGTGATGCTAAGACACTGGTGTATGACTGCCACAGGCTACTGGCAGAGGTGAGCTAGAAAACTTGAGTATCTGCATCCATGAATACATGGGATGCAAACTACAACACATGAGAAAATGCCAGTTGTTGCATGTAACATACTATGGTTTATGAACATAATCGGCAGAACAAATAAACAATCCTATTTGAGTACTTCCAGTGACACGCCACACTTGTGTGATGTACACCAAGTATGAGACTACCTATGTTCATCAATGCACACTGACACATCAAGACGCTACAAGTGATGCAGTGGTGCATCATTTTGTTGAAGTATGGGATTATTATGTCCTTTTTTTTGTTACTTGATCTGTAGCTATTTCACATGGATCCAAAAGGCACATGGACAGGTTGAAGTCAGTTCAAGTGAGTGACACGGTCTCACTGATAAGTGTCAAATGCTGTCCAAGGTTCTGCATCTGGACAGCAGCAGTGCTGTTTCAGAGTATTTATCATCAACCAATTGCAAGTGTCTCTGTGTAGTTCCAGGCAGCTAAACATAAGTCTCCACAGTCATGGGCAATCAATTCATAATAGCCTGTACATTAATGCAAATTGAGGATTTGAAATGTGAACAGTGAACATCGTCAAGCACTCAGCAACAGCTACACAAGTGCTATACCCTGGTGTTAGAGGCAAGCCCACAACTTCAGAAACAGAAAAACCTTTTTTTACCATTGCATGGCCAACCAACACCCAGAAAAAAATTAGTGCAGGCTAATGACAAATCACTGGTACAAAGGATAATGACTGCCACATCCATTGCTGAACAATGTGACCAGTAGGTCAAACTGTGATACTATCCATAGAATGTGGTGTGCACACTGTTCAGAGTTGTTGCCAGGTTGCATGCTATGTATCAGAAAAGGAATCAATTGAAATCCTTCAGTTACGCAACCATGTCTGGCTGCATGCTGTAATGCTGCCTTGCACTTTCCTTGTGACTACAACTCCCCTGTTGCATGACAATTATGGGCTTTTAGCTGTGTTAAGTGATCATGTCTCTAACATCTGTAGAGGCGTAACTGAGTGAGGGAGGACTGGGTGGAATAGGTTGGACAGTGGTAAGGAGAGGTAACATGGACAGGGGGTTGGAAAGTCTGGATAGGTGGCTGTCACGATAAGAATGGGAGTGGGTACAGGGAGGAGGGCAACACAGTCCCGGTGAGGGATTGTCCAATAGGGGATCACAAATGGGAGTGTGATGGTCAGGCCCTACTGTGGGGAGGAAAAGCTGGCAGTCAGCATGTGGATGTGGGAAGCTGGGTTACAGATAAGAAAGGATGATAAGGGGGTACACCATACGGATGTAAATATGTAAGGGAAGGGGAACAGTGGGTAACAAATCCAAAAGAAATGACAAGCACTCCAAAGATTCAATGACCACTCACTGGCTTGCTTCTCTCAACATTTATTCAGTTAATCCAGAATAGTATCACCAGTCCGAACAGTGGGGAACCATGGCAGAGAGGGTCAAGAAGGAAGGGAGTCACTAGTATTTGTAGGGTAATTAGTACTGAAGATAATACAATGGGATAACAAGCATACACAAAAGGATGACAGGAGGGTGGAGTGCATTCCTGGCATGATCACAGGTAGGTTGAGAACTATTATACCAAAGTGGGCTGGTGGGTGTAGGATGACCTTAAAGAAGCTGTGATACTGAACAAGTATTTTTCCTCAGTATCTACCAAGGAAGGGTCCAGGAGGGGCCATAACTCATGAGAAAAGGTTAACAGTGGTGGTGGATAGAGTCTTGGAGGAACTAGGGAATGTAAAGGTAGACAAGGCAATGTGGCAGACAGGATTTACCCTAGAGTTTTGAAGGAACTCAGGGAAGTCCTAGCAGGTCGGCTGACAACCCACTTCAACCAATCATTAGAGATGGAAGAGTTACCTGGGGACTGGAGGAGGGCAGAGGTGGTTCCCATGCACAAGGACTGGAAGTAGGGAGGAGGCAAGCAATTGCAAACCTCGAAGCCTGACCTGAACATTGATGAAACTGATGGAGTCCCTGCTTAAGAAGAGGGTAATGAAGTTCCTGAAGTCAGGCAATGCAGAAGACCCAAAGCAACATGGATTCACTGGGGGAAGATCCTGTCAGACTTATCTTGTCGATTTCTTTGGCTGGGTGACCAGGGTGGTGGATCAGGGAGGGGCGGAGGATGTGGACTACCTGGATTTCAGCAAGGTCTTTGATACTGTTCCACACAGAAGGTTGCTTAACAAATTAGGGAATCTAATTGTGTGCTCTAAAGTGGTAAAATGGGCTAGAAACTGCCTAAAGGCAGGATCCAGAAGGTGATAGTAAATGACATAAAACCTAAAGAGGGGGAGGTGACCTGTGGGGCACCACAGGGATCAGTGCTAAGTCCAGTCTTAGTCAATGTCTTCATAAGAGACATTGAAGAGGGACTGACAGGGGGAACGTTTGCCTGTTTGCAGATGACACAAAGAACTGCAACAGAGTTGACACACAGAAGGGACTAGATAAAATGAGAAATGACCTAAGACTATGTGAAGAATGGTCAAGGGCTTGGCAATTCAGTTCCAATGCTAAGAAGTGCAAGATAATGCACCTGGGACACAGAAACCCAAGAGATGAATATAGGATGGGGGGCAGGTTCTAGTTACCAAAAGTCAGGAGAGAGACCTGGAGGTTATCATATCCAATGATCTGAAGTTTTCCAAACACTGCAAAAGAGCAGTGGAGAAAGCAAACAGAATGATGGGGTGCATAGTAAGGTGCATAACCAGTAGGAGGTGTGAAGTGATGATATCACTGTATAGCTCACTGGTGAGGCCTTATCTGGAATCCTGTATCCAGTTCTGGAGACCCTCATGTCAGGACGGACATAGACAGAAGAGAAGCATTCCAGAGAAGAACAGCAGAAATGATACATGCAGTGCACCATAAGCTTTATGAGGAAAGACTCAATGAACTTGACATCTATTCAGTGGAAGAGAGAAGGTAACATAGGGATATGATAGAGACTTTCAAATATCTTACAGGAATAAACAGGGTACAGGAGGGGAGCATTTTTCAGAGAAGAAAGTGCACAAGGATAAAGGAACATAACATGAGGATGGAGGGAGGCTTATGGGGACATTCTAGGAAGTAATGTTTCACAGAGGAGGTGGTGGATCCATGGAACATCCTAACAGTGGAGGTGTTGGAAGCTAAATCAGTGCATGGGTTCAAAAGTGCACTGGACAAGCATTAAGGCACCCTGCTGTACAACAGAGCAGGGGAAAGGCAGTCCAGATAAGATTAGGGATTGTCAAATCAAATAGGAAAATAGGCAAACTACGTGGGTTGTATGGTCCTTATCTGTTGACAGAAACATAGAAATATAGACTTTGACGGCAGATAAGGACCACCTGGCCCTAACAGTCTGCCCATTTTCCTACCTATTGGATAAGCTGCAGATCCTCATTAACCAACATCTCCCTCCTCCTACCCCTCACCAGACTTGCCTTATGTCTGTCTCATGCATTTTTGAATTCCCCCACTGTTTTGACCCAACAACCTCCTCAGGAAGGCCATTCCATGCATTCACCATCCTCTCTGTGAAAAAATACTTCCTCATGTTGCCCCTGGGCCTTCCCCCCTCTCTTTAAACTGTGCCCCCTTGTTCTTGCACATCCCTTTTCCTAAAACATACTATCTTTTTTGGACTTGGTTGATTACCTTGAGGTACTTGAAGGTCTCGATCATGTCCTCCCTCTCCCTCCTTTCCTCAAGGGCATGCATATTAAACTCCTTTAGTCTCTTCTTGTATGCCTTCTGGTGCAGACCCTGCACCATTTTAGTTGCTCTCCTCTGGACTGCCTTCACCTTGTCTATGTCCTTATGGGATGGGTTCTCCAGAACTGCACACAGTACTCCAGATGGTGTCTCACCAGCTGTCTGTACAGTGTGATAACAACCACCTGTTTTCTACCGTTGATGCCTCTCCCTATACATCCCAGTAACCCCCCAGCCCTCCTTACTTCCTTCTCGCATTGCTTGCCTACCTTTAGGTTATCTAATATGACTAACCCAGGTCCCTTTCCATTTTAGTTGTTGTTAGTACCACACCCCCCATTGTGTACTCTTCCCCCTGTGTTTTTGTATCCCAGGTGCATTATTTTGCATTTCTTTGCATTGAATCTATGCTGCCATATGTTTGACCGTTCCTCCAACCTTGTGAAGGCCCTTCTCATCCATTCCACCCCCCCTTGTGTATCAATCCTGTTGCAGATCTCTGTGTCATCTGCAAAGAGGCCTACTTTTCCTTATAATCTCTCTGCAATGTAACTTATGAAGGGTCCTATGTGATAAATGCGAGTCTGAAAGACCGCCTATCACATAGAGCGAACAAACTTGACCCCCTGATCAAAATGGCGAGAGATTTCGTACTGAGCATCACAAATAGCGACGGTCGCTACAATACTTAAGAAAACCATACAAAAATCTTTTTTTATGTGGGGGGCTGTGCCTCCCATACCCCCCAAACTTAAATAATCAACTCCGAGGGGGATGCAGACGATGGGGCAAGTTCTTGGATTAAAAAAAAAAAACATTTTTACTCTGCTTCTATCCAGGCCCAAATTAGAGACTGCTTGGACTGCAAGCAGTGGCGTACACCACTACGCTATGCAAGCAGCTTAGTGGGAATCAGCCTCAAAGGATACTATATCCTGCAATAGCCAGTACAGCTCCTTGCTGTACTCGCTATACAGGATATAGCACCGTAGTGCACCACTCACTTTCTTGTAGCGTGCTATCATTGAGTCGCTCAAAAATGCAGCGCTCAGTAATCAGTGCTCTACATGGGTGCTACCCTTATGAAGACATTAAAAAGGACCGGTCCCAGTACTGAACCTTGCGGTACACCACTAGTAATCCCCCTTTCTTTGGAGTGGACTCTGTTTACTATGACCTGCTGTGTCCTGTTGTCCAGCCAATTTTTTCCCAGGTTACCACCCTGGGTCCCACTACAAGGCTGGCTAACTTGTTTATAAATGTTTTATGTGGGACTGTTGTCAAATGCCTTGCTAATGTCTAGGTAGACCAGATCCATAGCCCCTCCCTGGTCTACTACCTTAGACGCCCAGTCAAAGAAATCTATTAGATTCATCCGACATGACCTTTCCACTGTGAAACCATGCTGCCTTGGGTCCTGTGCCCCACTGACCTCTTGTTACTCAGCAATTCTTTGTTTCAGAAGTGATTCCATCACTTTCCCTACCACAGAGGTAAAACTAACAGGGCTACAGTTTCCTGCCTCTGCCTTGTTTCCATTTTTGTGGAGGGGAATAACATCTGCCTTCTTCCAGTCCTCAGGTACCACACCATCCTCCCATGATTTGTTAAAAAGCTTAGTCAGTGGTGTCACTAGTTCTCCCCTTAGTTCTTTTAGAATTTGGGGGGGGGGACTCATCATGGTCCCATTGCTTTGTCCACCTTGAGTTTCAAGGGTTCTTTCAGGACCCTTTTTTCTGTGAAAGGACTGGCATTGATCCTCCCTATCCAGAGTGCATCTTTTGTTTTGTTTAGGTATCACCCCCTCCTCTTCTTTTGTGAATACTGAGCAAAAGTATCTATTCTGAATCTCTGCCTTTTCACTGTCACCCTCTGCCCACTGCTCAGCGATCCACCCCACCCTCTGTCCCTGAAGGAGGAGAGCAGTCCATGGGATGCTCGATCCTCCTCTTCCTGGCTGACCCCAGATGCTCTGAGCCCGTTCCCAAACTTGGGTCACCGGCATGGTGCAAGGTATGGCATCTAGCACCTCAGCCCTCAGTGCCACAAGGCCATCTGACTGGCAGCATGTTTTTCATCAATATAGTACATAGAAATGGAAGGATAGAGTTATGTGGTGTATTTACACTAAACGGAGGTGCAGTTGTAGTCCAAGTCTTTCTACCTCACTGCCCCATTACCTTTTGATCTCACTATTCCATGCAGTCAGTCATTGTCACATTATAAAATGGTTATATTAAATGCACATTGGAAATAGACAATAGAGTTGAAAATCTACGTTTCGACTTTAGGTCTTCTTCAGGAAATATCTAAAAGAGAAAAAAACAAAGTTAGTGTAGAGGGAAGGTAAAATAAAGGATATATATATATATGTGGAAGAAAAGAGTGGAGTCTCAGGGAAAAGAAGAGATAAATTGCAAGATTAAGAGAGAATTTGTGAAACAAAAAGGTGATGCTGGGAAAAATAAAGCATAATAGGAGTGAAAGAGCTAGAGAAAGTCCCCAGGTGGGGACTAATTAACAGGGCCTAGTAAGAAGGCTGAAAGGTGACAAATGTGGGGTAAGGAGACAGAAATGGAGACTTTGGGTGAAAAAGAAAAAGAAATTAAATGGGTACAGATACTTTAGGGAAAATATTATAGATCATTATCTGAGCTCATAGCACATTCCAATTCTCTATACTGTTGGTGTGTTTGAAAACAAAAACAAGCATTTGTCAATGCCGAACGTTAGCTTGCAGGTATTTGCAGTGGTGTTTGGCATGTATGGTGCTTTACCCTAATGCCCTGTGCGATTGCTGGTATTTGCACAATAAATTTTCAGCATGACCTTTTTGTTACCCCCATTGTGCGCTACATAGGCGGAAACACGTTTTGGGCAGGATGTGAAAAATGACAGCTACTGCTCATGAGGAGGTATGGTAAAATGGCAATGTTGAAAATCTGGAGTGGAAATATTGAAAATTCGCAAACCTATGAGCGGCATAGAACTGTGCAATGCACGCTCGTAAAACAGTCATTGTTAGGAATTTTTTCACCAAATTGTCAACATTGGCATTTTAAAACCTCTGCTAATGAACAGTGCCACTGTGATTGTCTTACTGTGTGCCATACATTGATTTTGCACACCGACTGCGTCATTGTGCACTACATGGGCGGAAACACGTTTTGGGCAGGATGTGAAAAATGACAGCTGTACTGCTCATAAGGAGGTGGGGTAAAATAGCAATGTTTAAAATCTGGAGTGAAAATATTGAAAATTCGCAAACTTACGAGCGTGCGTAGGAACTGCACAATGCACACTCGTAAAACAGTTATTTTTAGGAATTTGTTCACCAAATTTTCAACATAGCCATTTTAAGAACTCTGCTCATGAACAGTGACACTGTGATTTTCTTAATGTGTCCCATACACTGAGTTCACACAGCGATTGTGCCATTGTGCGCTACATGGGCGGAAACACGTTTTGGGCAAGATGTGAAAAATGACAGCTATACTGCTCATGAGGAGGTGTGGTAAAATGGCAACGTTGAAAATCTGGAGTGAAAATATTGAAAATTCGCAAACTTACGAGCGTGTGTAGGAACTGCACAACGCAAACTCGTAAAACAGTCATTTTTAGGAATTTTTTCACCAAATTTTCAACACAGCCATTTTAAGACCTCTGCTCTTGATCAGTGTCACTGTGTTTTCTTAATGTGTCCCATACATTGATTTAAGCACGACTGCGCATGTTGTGCACTAAATGGGCGGGAAACCGTTTTGGGCAGAATGTGAAAATGACAACTATACTGCTCATGAGGAGGTATGGTAAAATGCCAATGTTGAAAATCTGGGTGGAAATATTGAAAATGCACAAACCCTCTGACGTCTTGGTGGGAACTGTGCAATGCAACGTAAAACAGTCATTTTAGGAATTTTTCACCAAATTTTCAACATTGCCATTTACAAAACTTCTGCTAATGAACAGTGTCACAGTGATTTTCTTACTGTGTCCCATACATTGATTTTGCACAGGACTGCGTCATTGTGCACTACATGGTGAGCTACGTTTTGGGCAGGATGTGAAAAATTACAGCTGTACTGCTCATAAGGAGGTGTAGTAAAATGGCAATGTTGAAAATCTGGAGTGAAAATATTGGAAATTCGCAAACTTACGAGCGTGCGTAGGAACTGCACAATGCACGCTCGTAAAGCAGTTATTTGTAGGAATTTTTTCACCAAATTTTCAACATAGCCATTTTAAGATCTGTGCTCATAAACAGTGACACTGTGATTTTATTAATGTGTCCCATACACTGAGTTAGCACACCGACTGTGCCATTGTGCGCTACATGGGCGGAAACACGTTTTGGGCAAGATGTGAAAAATGACAGCTGCACTGCTCATAAGGAGGTATGGTAAAATGGCAATGTTGAAAATCTGGAGTGAAAATATTGAAAATTCACAAACTTACGAGTGTGCATAGGAGCTGCGCAATGAACACTCGTATAACAGTCATTTTTAGGTATTTTTTCACCAAATTTTCAACATAGCCATTTTAAGATCTGTGCTCATAAACAGTGACACTGTGATTTTATTAATGTGTCCCATACACTGAGTTAGCACACCGACTGTGCCATTGTGCGCTACATGGGCGGAAACACGTTTTGGGCAAGATGTGAAAAATGACAGCTGCACTGCTCATAAGGAGGTATGGTAAAATGGCAATGTTGAAAATCTGGAGTGAAAATATTGAAAATTCACAAACTTACGAGTGTGCATAGGAGCTGTGCAATGAACACTCATATAACAGTCATTTTTAGGTATTTTTTCACCAAATTTTCAACACAGCCATTTTAAGACCTCTGCTCATGAACAGTGTCACTGTGGTTTTCTTAATGTGTCCCATACATTGATTTCACACACCGACTGCGCCATTGTGCGCTACATACTGTAGGCGGAAACAGGTTTTGGGTGAGATGTGAAAAATGACAGCTATACTACTCATAAGAAGGTGTGGCAAAATGGCAATGTTGAAAATCTGGAGTAGAAATATTGAAAATTCACAAACCTACGAGCGTGCGTAGGAACTGCACAACACATGCTCGTAAAACAGTCATTTCTAGGAATTTTTTTAACACATTTTCAACATGGGGTTTTTGGGACCCCTTCTCATGAATGATGTCACTGTCATGGTGCTATTCAGGCCCAAAGGGTGATTTTGCGCAGTGACTGCGCAGTGACTGTGAAATCACCCTTTGGGCCCGAATAATGCCATGACAGTAACATCATTCATGAGAAGGAGTCCCAAAAACCCCATGTTGAAAATTTGGTGCAAAAATTCCAAAAAATGCCTGAGATATGCAATAAAGTTGAAACTCCCCTATCTAGCCCACTATACAGCTTACCAGCATTTCCTCAGTTTGTGGTCGGCTTTGAAGAGTGCAGACGTGTTCCCAGTCCACCAAATATTGTCGCACTGAGCTCCGGAGGTAAGTATGGGGTGAGGGGGGTGTGGGGAGTCTGGGTGCACAGTGGGTGGGTGCAGGTTGTGGGAGGGGGGACTGGGAGACTATGTGGGACTGTTTTTTTCTTTACAGGTTTAAAAAAAGGACTACATGGGACATTGCCATGCTGGGAGGGCTCCCAGTGTGGCAGAAGATGGCTGGGGGCCAAGGAGCTGGCGGAGTTGGGCACCCCCATGTCGGCAAAAATGGGATGTTTGCCACGCTGGGGTGGGCTCCCAGCATGGCAGAAGATGGCTGGGGGCGAGGAGCCGGCGGAGGTGGGGCACCCGTCCAGCAAACTATATGGGGGCCAAGGAGCCAACGGGGGATTGGGCATCCCCGTCGGCAAAAAAAAGGGACGTTTGCCATGCTGGGGTGGGCTCCCAGCGTGGCAGAAAGATGGCTTGGGGGGCCGTGGAGCCGACGGAGGATTGGGCACCCCCATCGGCAAACAACATTTGCCACACTGGAAGCCACTCCCAGTGTGGCCCCAAAGCTATTGGGGGGTGGCATGACACAGGGGGGAGTGCATGACACAAGGGGGGTGGCGTGACACGGTGCTCGGTATGACAGTGGTCATTTTCTTTGAAGCGAAGACCACCGCTGTCATACACAGCTCCCGTACCCATTGGTGCAGGACCGCCATGCCTGTTCAACGGAGCACTGGATTGCAAGGGAGAGGCACACCTCCAAAGTGTGCTACTCTCCCAAAACATTCCTAGCGCATGCGCGCAAGCGAATGTAAAAAGGGGAGAGCATGTAGATTAATCACTGCTGTAGACTACACATTCTTTTGTGGCAAAACATACTGTATTTCTACTGGTACAGATGACATGTAGATAGTCTCCATTCCAGTCTCAAGTAAGAGCAGCTTGTCATATCTTTGAGTTATACTTAAATACCATCTGCAGGTGTTCATTGTCTCATCACCCACCAATCCCACTGCAACCCCCGGCTCCAAAAATGATGCCATTCGGTATTAGTAATCCATTCTATTATTGTGTAATGGTAAACTAGTATATTTTGTAAATCATAAAGGGACCTTAATTATGTAAGATTGCTTGCAATTGTCACTAATGTGATTCCCAGGTACAAAATATGGAGACAGACAAATATGCACTGTACATGGTGTACATAGTGTCAAAAGAAGCCATACATTTTAGTGTTTGCTGAAGAGCAAATACAGAATACACCAGTCATGATATGTTAATACACACTACAGACTTGTGCATGCACACAGTTGAAACACATGCAGTATGAAAACAAAATCATTGAATGCTTCCTGCTACTGTCTCTGGTGAACTAAGATAAAGCCTGGACTGCACTGTCAGTACTGTTTCTGTGTAATACTTGAGTGTGTACGTTTTCTTGTATACTGCTTTACTATGTATGTACCCTTGTATTTCGTTCCCCTTCCACCCCCTGTAACCGACGTGGAGTCTTTGCAAATGAGCCTGTGACTCAAAGGATTGTAATTCCGATTATATGCAATAAATAAATAAAATAAATAAATATTTACTATAGAAAGGCAAGACAATCCCTCTATAAACCTGAGACAGTAAGTAAATAACTCAAAAGTTTCATTTTGGTCTGGTTGCCTGAATGCTTAAGGTACATGCATGTCACAGGAAAAGCAACCCTCAGTTTCCAAGAACATTTGGTTATAATGGCTCGTTTTCAATTGCATATTAAATAAAGACTTTGATTGATTGATTGATTGATTGATTGATATCTTTACCATCAGTGAAGCAATGCTAACTTTAATAATGCAGGTGTTTTTATAAGTAACTGAGATGGTCCATTAGTCAGTTATATTTATTACAAACATCGCCTATCAACATATGATCAAGAGCTGTATTTATGCCCAACATAAAGTATAATACTATGATCTTACTGTACTGCTGAGAAAAAAAATAACAAGACTCTTTCTCTGCCTTTTAAGGACCACATGTAAGGCAGTAATAGGATTTGTCCACACTAATATCATAGGTAATGTATACACATGGAACACAACTATCATTAACTCCTGACGGTATACTGCATTTTATAAAGGTGACACATTTCTCTGTCCATTTAACTCGATGAAGTTGCTTACAATTTTTTTCTAGTTTATATGAGAGTTAAGGAAACTTGAAGTAGCATATACAAATGGAATCAGTAATGAAATATACTGTGATATGTATTCTTATTCAACATGTGAGTGCCTCTTTACAGGAAGATAAAAGAAACAAACATAGAAACATAGAATTTGATGGCAGATACGGACCGCTTGGCCCACCCAGTCTGCCCATTTCCCTACCTAATGGATAAGCTGCAGATCCTAGTTAACCAGCAGCCTACTTCTTTCTACTTCCACCACCAGAATTGCCTTATGACTGTCCCATGCATGCTTGAATTCAACCACTGTTTTTCATTCCACAATCTCCTCAGGAAGGCCGTTCCATGCATCCACAACCCTCTCTGTGAAAAAATACTTCCTTACATTACCTCTGAGCCGCCCCCCATCTTCAAATTGCACCCCCTTGTTCTTGCACACCTCTTTTTTTGAAAGATGCTACACTCTTGGACTTTGTTGATTCCCTTGAGGTACTTGAAAGTTTCTATCATGTTCCCCCCTCTCCCTCCTTTCCTCGAGGCTATACATATTAAGCTCCTTTAGTCTCTCTCCATATGTCTTCTGGTGCAGACCCTGCACCATTTTAGTTGCCCTCCTCTGGACAGCTTTCATCTTGTCTATGTCCTTGTGGAGATTAGGTCTCCAGAATTGCACACAGTACTCCAGACGGGGTCTCACCACTTGTCTGTACAGAGGGATAACAACTTCCTGTTTTCTACTGGTGATGCCTCTCCCTATGCATCCCAGTATCCCCCAGACCTCCTTACTGCCCTCTCACATTGCTTGCCCACCTTTAAGTCATCCAATATGACTACCCCAGGTCCCTTTCCATTTTTGTTGTTGTTAATATCTCACCCCCCATTGTGTACTCTTCCCCTGGGTTTTTGTTTCCCAGGTGCATTACCTTGCACTTCTTAGCATTAAATCTAAGCTACCATACATTTGACCATTCCTCTAACCTTGCCAAGTCCCTTCTCATCCTTTCCACCCTACCTTGTGCATCAACTCTGTTGCAGATCTTTGTGACAACTTGTGAGATACCACTTTTTATCTTCTCAGTTGGGTATGTCACAATGGATAAGTTGGCCACTTGGGTTTATCTGGGTATGACATTTCTTTAGACATCTAGAGCAAGATCAGTCTGTTTGCAGATGACACCAAGATGGAAGCAGTAGTGGATGACCAAGAGGGGTGGCAGGGGTTGCAGGAGGATGTTGCAAAATTGAAGGCCTGGTCAGACACTTGTCAGCTGTGGTTCAATGCAAAAAAATGCAATTTTTTGCATCTCGAAGCAGAAAACCCAAGGAGGAGCTACCAGATGGTGGGGTTCAGCTGATCATGATGGAGGAGGAGAAGGATCTGGGGGTGATCATAATGGAGCAATGAATAACTCTGAGCAGTGTAGAAGGGCAGCTGCAAAGGCTAATAGGATGTTGGGTTGTATTGCCAGAGGTACTTCCTCCAGAAGGGGGGAGGTGATCCTGCCGCTCTATAGGCCACTGGTTAGACAACACCAGGAGTACTGCCAAAGTTCTGGTGGCCATACCTGAAGAAGGACATTAGGTTGCTGGAGTCGGTGCTATGCAAGGCAACTAAAATTATCCATGGACTTGCCCTATGAGAGTAGGCTGAAAGAGCTGAATATGTATTCCTTGGAGGACAGGAGGGACGGGGGGATATGACTGAAACCTTCAAGTACATGAAGGAGACAAATAGGACTGATGCAGTGGGGTCTCTCAGTTGAGGAAGGGGAGGGACACCTGAGGGCATAGTTTGAGGTTGGAAGGGGGAAGGTTCATGAGGGAAATGAGGAGACACTTCTTTACAGTGAGGTTGGTAACAGGGTAGAATGAATTGCCAGAGGAAGTGGTATTCTGTAGTACAGTGGGCTGCTTCAAAAGGAGTCGGGACAGGGTGAGGGGGTAGGTCACTGAAGGGGAGAGAAGGGAAGGGCATCTGCAGTCTAAGGGCTGCTAGCTGCACAACTGAGCAGACTCGATAGACCATACTGCTGGCAAGTTTGTATGTTCGTGTGTCATAAAAGGTTTGGAACTCATTTACAATGTTTGGCCTATGTAACAGTACTAACCGTATTCAAATGCAAATAACTTTGAAATGTAAAATGATAACTTTATACTGTGGCCATGAAAGTTGTTTAGCACAAAGAAATCTACAAAATGAGAGGCATTTAATTGATTGCTACTTTTAATTTTTTTATAATTAAACAGCAGAAAATGCATGTTCTTTTCACTTTTTCAAGAAATATGCGAATAATGAAATATGGTAGCATGGTACTGTGAACACAAAATTTGTTCATCACAAAAAGATCTACAAAATGAATGGTATTTTATTTACAGATACCTTTTAGTTCTTTTTTATGATTATCAAAAAACAGCAAAAAAACTCTTTTATTCACTTTCTGCAACAAACAAATGCAAATAACTTTACAACTGACAAAAGAGAAAATCACTATTGTTGTATAAATCAAATGTGACATGAGTGGCAGTGAGATAGTAGAAATATTGCCACTTGCTGTCATTGAACTCTATAGATGCCATTCGTTGGATATCAAGAGTTCAATGACAGCTTGCGGAGATATTTCTCATATCTCACTCTCACCCATGTCATATCCCATACTTATGGTCAGCTAACCAACTAGTAATTCTGAGTCTGCACAACAATGCATGTGATATTTGACCCATTGTAAATCACCTGCAGTTACTTTCTGACTTTTAGGTGAACAGTGTTTCCTGGTCATAAAGTCATGTCAGATTTGATATGTGACATTATGACAGTCATGTGTCATATTTAGAGTCAAAATAAACTGCCTCTCTCTATAGCTTTTGCTCTTGAAGGACTTTAACATTGTGCTCAATGTTGTCCGAGGACTACAGCACTATACTGTAACTGTCATTCTAAAGTCGACCCCAGAAAGCACACAAAACCATTACGTGCACCTTCATAAATTTCTACAAAGCAGCAGCAGCTGCTTGGAATCACACATGGTCTCTGTGCCTGCCTAATTTACTTAACTACACCGAAGTCCAAGAGGCTGTTTTCTTATTGGAACCTGGGACCACAAGTTTGGAACTGAGGTTGGTGGCTTGTGCACAGATGCAGGAGGATGTTGGCATGCTCCACCAAGTCATATAGACAATCTTCTGAGCTTCCCAGGAAGAACAGCAACCAGGTCCAGCGGCTGAGGGAACCTGCAACAGATGGGTGTGGTTCAGTACTCACCCCAACAAACAATCTCCCGATCCCCAAGCCTTGTTCGCTTTAGTGCACATTTGCTACCCCATGCCACCCCTCACAAAACTGACAGCACCACCTATGGTAATGGGAGGGGGCTGAAATCTGAACGAGGCTTTCAAAACACCTGTTGCTTTGTATGACTATTGACACCCAAAGACAGTCAACTGGCAAACAGTCAACTGGTAAACAGGCTTCTGTCTCACCTAACCTATTTACAGTGTGCTGATCACGGCCACATGGATAATTGCTCGAGTTCCTTTCTCTGTGGTTGCATTGCCACCTTCACTTCTCTGTGGGGGGGATCAATAGACCATTTTCTGTTTGCATTAGCATCAAGCATTACAGAGATGGCCTTGGGGTGGGGGTGGGGGTGAGTTGGGGACACTAGACAGCAGGGACATAAAGGAGTGCATTGAAAACAGCAATCAAATTAAGGGGGGTAAGGAAGTCAAAGGGACTACTGAACCACCAATGAACAAACAGCAAATAAAAAAGAATTGGGTGGTAAGGCTGCCAACGGTCCAGTTCTAGAATGGATCACCCATTTATTTCAATTACTTGTCCATTTCTGCTGTTAACTTCATGTCTACTCCAGTATTCACCCAAGGTTGCCAGACCATGGTGTCTGCGGTCGAGTTGTCCAATCAAGGATCATTCCCATGGCTGGCGCCTACACAAGCTGCTTAATTGGAAAGCACAGTGCATGTAATTATACATAAAATCCTTTAATAGTACATCCTTTACCTGGGGAGAACAATGGAGGCTGGAGAAAGCAGGCACACCAACAAATGACTAGATCCATAAATGTAACCTAACCGTACTACCCGCACACGAGTTGCAAGTGCTGCTGCCCGTCTCCACTCCCAGTCTTGTCTTTCCAAAAAGAATACATTTTCAACATCCCATTATATATTAAATAGAAAAAAATTAAACCCCTTCTGACCTGGGAGACTGAAGAAGGCAGGCAGAGATCGGGAAACAGAGATGGTGGAGACACCACTAGACCACCAGGGCCAATCACCACCTTGGGATGGTGTTCAGTGAACAGGACAGAGAGGAGGTATCACTGCAACTCCCCCAACCCCAACCCCAAAAAGGAGAAAAATCAGAATGCAAGCAAGCACTGTTCTGCTCAATTATAAACACTGCCAGGTATGTCAAATGCTATTCTAATGCCATAATTTACTGAGATTTCTCACCAGCGAGAAATTAGTCCAGCTAGGCAGAGAAAATCTCCACATCGGGGCCGGTGTTCTGTGAACGGTAAAGGGGAGGTAACACTACAACCCCCCCAACCCCAAAAAAGGGCAAATTACAAAAGTGGTGGAAAACACCATTTGCACATCAATGAAAAAATAGTGAAACTAGCCAGTGAAAATAAGAAAAAGGATCTCATGTTTGGCATGGACAGCAGATCTCCCTTTAGCAGGACCATTCAGTCTGGTTCATTGGTGGCAGATCTCAATAAATAAGCAAGAATGGGCCAAGCTTTTCCCAGTTCAGGTTTTGCTACCAATGATCTGTGAGCTCATTGGATCTCTAGTGAATAATTTGGTGTGTTATAGAGTTCTGTTAGGAAGGGTTTGCAGGAAAGCAATGATATCGCTCCACTACACTCCTTATATACTCAAATGATTTTAATGTTATTCCAATGGCCACTGCATTCCGGCACATCAAACTTATGAATCCCATAGCTATTCTATTTTAGACTTCATGAAATGAGTACCATTGGGAAAGCATTTCTACTCAGGCAACCCAAATGAAAGGATTGGACAGGGGCATCTACCAATATTACGAACGCTGTGTGTGTGTGTACAAGCTATTGGAGTCACTGTGTAGTATAAGACAATCAAAGAAAGCAGCACTGTATTTAGGTGGTAAAAAAAAATAATAAAGGAACTGACAAGTATTAAAAAAAAGGAATTCAGTATTCGAGTAGACATCGGAAACTCTGTTAGGGTATGCCAACTGATTATAATTACGAGATCTCTAGACATTGTGCAGGTCACTCGGCATGCTGATTTCTGATGAAAGGACATGCTCCAGACAGCTGTCAGACAGATAACTGATGGGACAGTGGTCGGAACAAAATATGAAGGGGCAGAGGTAGGAAGGAAGTAGTCTGTCATCGCTGGCAGTGAGCGGGCACTTCCCCAGCAAATTACAGAATGCAGTGTGAACGTGCACGCTACCTAAAGGGTGGTCATTTTGAACAAAGAAAGGCTAACAATCGTCACAGAACACCAACTTTATTATTTAATTTCTTCACAAATACAAACCAGAATACATGTGCAGAGACTGGAACAGAGGAAATTGAGTACAGAGTATAACAAAGTGGGACAGGTGAGTGAATTAAAAATTTACTAGAAATTTAGTAGAAAATCTGAACGTGCCCCTTTAAACCAATATGAGGCATCACATATAGATGGTGAAATGGGAGGCTGCTAGGTGTTTCTATTATACCACTGATTGCCTCAGTGGCCTAATGAATATGGCACTGGCTTCCTAAAACAGGGATTGTGGGTTTGAGTCCCATCTTTAGTGAAACGTTTTGATTATTACTATACAATGTGCAGCTTGTAGCTCAGTCTGCAGTATGTGACTGTGCATGGAAATGAAACAGGCTAGTTAGGAAAACTAAATGGCAGTTTGCAAAGGTCTTTCTAAGCATATAAGGGTTATCTTTACAATATTATTTCTATGTATCTCATCAAAATAAAGAAGGAATTTCCTTACCTGACAATATTATCATTACTTTTTGAGCCTCTTTGAACTGGCATTAAACTTGGTTTTGAGTTCTTCCTCCAAGAGGAGTGAAGTGCATAGCCATAGAACTTGATTGGTAGGGTCTGGGGTTAGCGCAACCTTTCAGATGAGACATTAATTTGTGGATCCCCTTCTGCCCATCTTTGGGGCTGTTGAGGTGGTACTTGAAGATCACATGGCACTTATCAGAAGAGTGTCTGGAGATTTCCTATTCATGATGCCAACTTTCCCATTTCAGTAAAATTGTTCAATGTACTCTTGGGTGGAAAGGATCAAAAAGGGACTTGGCAAGGTTGGAGGAATGGTCAAATGTATGGCAGCTTAGATTCAATGCAAAGAAGTGCAAAGTAATGCACCTTGAAAATAAAAACCCAGGGGAAGAGTACATAATGGGGGTGAGATACTGACAACAACAAAAATGGAAAGGGACCTGGGGGGTAGTTATATCAGATGACCTAAAGGTGGGCAAACAATGTGAGAAGGCAATAAGGAGGGCTGGGGGATATTGGGATGCATAGGGGAGGCATCACCAGCAGAAAACAGGACGTTGTTGACCCTCTGTACAGACAGTTGGTAAGACCACATCTGGAGTACTGTGTACAGTTCTGGAGACCCCATCTTCACAAAGACTTAGACAGGGTGGAGGATGTCCAGGGAAGGGCTACCAAAATGATGCAGGGTCTGAAAAAGAAGACATATGAAGAAAGACTAAAGGAGCTTACGATAAATAGCCTTGAGGAAAGGAGGGGGAAGGGGGACATGATATAAACTTTCAAATAACTCAAGGGAATCATCAAAGCCCAAGAGGGTAGCATCTTTCAGAAAAAGAGATGTGCAGGAACAAGGGGGCACAATTTGAAGATAGACAGGGGACAGCTTAGAGGCAATGTGAGGAAGTATTTCTTCACACAGAGTGTTGTAGATGCATGGAACAGCCTTCCTAAGGAAGTCATAGAGTCAAAAACAGTGAAGGAATTCAAGAATGCATGGGACACACATAAAGCAATTCTAGTGGGGGGTAAGAGGAAGTAGGCTGTTGGTTAACTAGGATCTTCAGCTTATCCATTAGCTAGGGAAATGGGCACACTAGGTGGGCCAATCGATCCGTATCTGCCATCAAATTCTATGTTTATATGTTTCTATGTTTACAACCGATAAAGGTCTGGAAACAAGATAAACATCAGACTTTGACTCTGCTAGTCAAACATTCCAAACAAATACGTAAATGAACTGGCAGAGATCAATAAAACATTCACCTATCACATCAAACAGCAAGAAAAGAAATGCTACTGATATATAATGAGCACGGAAAAATGTAAGAGTTGGAGGAGACGTTAAGTTACCAGGATTCTAATAATTAAAAGACAGGAATAGTTCATTTGTATTAATTGTTAAAGATTTCAGTGTCCTTCTGCTCTAAGTTGCTCAATATGACACCAGCGATCTCTTCTAACATTTCACTGTAGAATCTGTGATTGGTGCAATTTACTGAACGCTGACTGCATGGTCCCTTTAAACCAATATGAGTCATCACATGCAGGTGAGGTGCTGGGAGACTGGAAGGTGGAACTATAACATTGTTGTCTGCCTTAGTGGCCTAATGGATAAAGCACTGGTCTCCTCTACCAGGAATAGTGGGTTTGAGTGGCATCTGGGGTGAAACATTTTTGAATATTACTGGATAATGTGAATTTGTAGCTTATTCTGCAGTGTGTGACTCTGCATGGAAATTAAACATACTATTAAGGAAAACTAATCAGCACTCTGCAAAGGTCTTTCTAACCATATAAGGGTAAACTTTACGATATTATTTCTATGGATTTCTTTAAAATAAACAGTGAGTTTTCTTATCTGAAAATATTATCATTATTTTCTGAGCCTCTTTGAACTACTTTTAAATTTGGTTTTGTGTTCTTACTCCAAGGGGAATGAAGTGCATAGCCATAGAGTTTGATTGGTAGGGTCTGGGGTTGGTTAGCGCAATCCTTCAGATAAGACATTCATTTCTGGACCCTTTTGCCCATCTTTGGGACTGTGGAGATGGAACTTGAAAATCCCATGGCATGTATCAGAGGAGTGTCAGGAGATTTCCTATTCATGATGCCAACTTTCCTTTTTCAATAACATAGTTCAATATACCCCACTACCAATACAGACCTGGAAACAAGACAAACATCACAGTTTCCCTCTACTGGTCACACATTCCAAATAAATACATAAATGAACTGGCAGTGATCAGTAAACTAGGAGTCTATTACAGGGAACATCAAGCAAAGAACTGCTATTGAAATAAAATGAGGATGAAAAAATATAAGAGCTGGGGTAAATGTTAATTTACTAGGATTCCAATAATTGAGAGACAGGCATATTTCATTTGTTTTAATTGTTTAAGATTTTAGTGTCCTCCTGCTCAAAGCTGCAGTAGATGTCACTAGTTATCTGTTCTAACATTTCACTGAAGAATCTGTGATTGGTGAAATTTAGTGAAAGCTGACTGCAGGATTCCTTTAAACCCATAGGAGTCATCACATGTAGATGGGGAGGCGGGAGGCTGGAAAGTGGTAGTATGATGTTGTAGTCTGCCTCAGTGACCTAAAAGATAAGGCACTGATTTCCTAATCCAAGGATTGTGGCTTCAAATCACGTCTTGGGTGAAATCTTTTTGAATATTACTGCTTAATGTGCAATTTATAGTTTTTTCTGCAGTAGGTGACTTTGCATGGAAATGAAACATGCTAGTTAGGAAAACTAAACAGCAGTCTGCAAAGGTCTTTCTAACCATATAAGGGTAATCTTCATGATATTACTTCTGTGGCTCTAATCAAAGTAAGCAAAGAGTTTCTTTACATGAAAATATTATCATTATTTTCTGAGACTCTTTTGAGTGCTGTTACAGTTCGTTTTGTGTTCTTACTCCAAGGGGAATGAAGTGCATAGCCGTAGGGTTTGATTAGTAGGGCCTGGGGGTTAATGCAATCCTTTGGATGAGACATTAATTTGTGGTTCCATCTGCCCATCCTTTGAGGTGTGGAGATGGAACTTGAAGATCCCATGGCACTTATCACAAGAGTGTCTGGAGATTTACTATTCATGATGCAAACTTTCACTTTTCAGTAAAATAGTTCATTGTGTCCAACAACAGATATAGGCATAGAAACAAGCTACATATCACAGTTTGCCTTTTCTCATCACACATTCCAGATAAATACATAAATAAACTAGCAACGATCAATAAACCAGGGCCCAGATATTCAAACTGCCCCCAAAAAGTGCACAATAGCAGGAGCAAGCGCAAGTCCATTGCGCCCATGCGCAAGAGACATGATATTCAAAAACAGAGCAGGCCAAACTGCACCTACAGCTGACGACTGAATATCACACCACCTGTGCCATAGTGCAACTAGGGAGGGGAAGCTGAGCAGATCTGATGCACCATAGCGCAACAAGGGATGTGCAGCTGAGCAGTCCAGAGGCGCCATAGCGCAACCAGGGATGCCCCCCAGCAGCAGAGCAATGCAACTGCACAACCAGGGAGGTAGGGGCCCACCACCCATGCCACAGATGGGCACAGTAACACACAGCAGAACAGACATTGTCACCCCACACCCCATGCACTGCACAACTGGGGGAGGGCTGGAATAACCACTGTCCCATGGAGACAAGCAAACAACCCACAGCCGGGCCATGGTGCCCCATCACACCTCCTGGCAAGCTATGACTGGCACACAAGGAGGGCTGACCACTCCGTGCCACACCATCCCTCCAATGCAGAGCACACCCTGCACCGTGACCCCCAGACACCCCCCCCAGGAGCAGCGACCACCACTGCAGGAAACCCAATGCATGCCACCACCCCCACTGTGACACTACAACCCTGTGCACCACAGAATCATGCAAGCCAGCCCCACTACAAGCACCCTGCAGTGGGTGGCAGAACACAGCAATGCAACAATGGCAGACACAGTGCCACCATGCACAGTCCCCCCGAGGTACTGCTGAGAGGCCAACCATGCGTTGGCACATGAGGTACCCCACACGGGATAGGGTTTGCCCCAGACACCACCACCAGTGGTACAGCACCCTGCACAGTATTCCAATGACACACTCCGACCCACCACTGACCACAACAGCCAGCACAGGCCCCCACAGTGGTGCATGGAAGCATGCACCACACCAGATGCCACACAGTGCATGGACAGACACCCACCCATACCCAAGGGCACAACAACACAGGGGCACAGTGGTGGGGCAAACAAGCCCCCAGTGTGAGCCCATGTAAACTGTGTAAACACAACCCACAGTCCTCCATGGCACTGGAGTGCCAGCCATCCTGCGCAGGCACTGTGGACCTGTATGCCATCATCATTTGCCCGGAGCACAAGTCACAGACAGTGGTGCACATCCCCTGCAACACATACAAGGCACAGCATGGAAGTGGGACAACAACTGTGGAGGCCACAGTGTCACCCAAGGCAGACATACATCACACCAGTGACAGGGGGCAACCCAGCAATGTGACGGGTACAGTGGCTGCCCTGCAGGGACTGCCATCACTGACATGCCAGTGGACCATGCAGGTCACAGACATGCATGTGTGTCAGCTGCACAGGCCATGGATGGGCTGATAGGGGTGCCATGGACACAGAGCACGCACCATGGACCACTGCACACAGTCATCTAGTGCACAGGGCACAACACACACACCACAGACACTGACTGATAGCTACCCCCCATACCATAGTCACCTCCACATGGACATACTCACATACCCATGACCATACCACCCCTGACGCCATGCACACCACTGCAGCTGAGCACCTATAGCCCACTGCAAATCAGAGACCACCACAGTATTCATATCAAAATAACTGTATTGAACAAACATATAAAATTCAACTATTTACAATACTATGTACAAAATGTATACAAGGTGGGGGGGGCCATAAACAAGGTGAGGTGGATAGGGTGCAGGGGTGGACAAATGGGACGGGGAAAGGAGGGGTGTGAGGGTGGGTCCAGGGGGGTAGGGGATTACAGGGACTGAGGGACCCCTAGCAGGAGTGCCTCTCCCCACTTTGACTCCATCATGATCTGTGCCTCCCGCAGGACCCTGGTGTTGTCAATCCTGTGGAGGATGTCCAGCAAAGCCCTCGCCACCTGGAGTATCTCCTGCAGTGCCTTCCTTATTTCCCGGAGATGGTGTGTACCTAGGACAAGGGAGCACAGTCAGTAGGTGTGAATGCACAACCCCATACAGCCTGCCCACTGTGCATGGCATACGGCCATAGGACATACCTCTGTAATGGTCTGTGACTACCCACAGTGATCACGTCCACATGACCTACCCACCCAGGTGCATGCAGTCATGTGGAATGCTGCACACACCCACTGGCCAAGTCACGCACAGCACCACCGTGGCCATGTAGTGACATGGCTATGTGGTGCAAAGGTAGTGGCACAACCATGTACCTGGTGCACGCATGGACCACCATCGACACACTCCCAGACACGCATTGCCACTGGACAGTGTTGACTGTAACAAGTCATGTGCATGGCAGTGGTGTCGATGGATGGTGGCCATGCCCCGCTGCCCACTCTGTTACACAGCATGCAACAGTAATCATGGAGGTATGGCACTCACCTTCATCGGGCCTGTCCAGTGGGCGTTGAGGGCCCTCGGCCCACCTTGCTGCACTCTGCTCCTCCTGCCACCGAAGATCAGGGGCACGGCGGCATTCCTCCGGGCCTGTGGTGCAAACATGGAGAGAGGAACATCAGTACAATCCCGTAGCAAAGTCCTCCTGCCCCCAGGTGTGTGCCCTCTCACCCAGCCAGACCCACCCACCCTACACCCTGATAACACCACCACAGCCAACCCCAGATGGTCCCTCCCCCATGTGCTGGACATGTACAACAATGTTACCCATATGGAAGATAAAAGTGTGTTGACGTAACACCTACCTAGCAGTGGCACCATGTCCCTCCGTGCCCGCAGTCGTGCTAGTGGCTCTGGCTCCCTCCGCTGCAGGTCCCCGTACCTGTGGCAGCACTGCTCAGTGCTCCTCCCCATCCTGTGGCCTCCTCAAGTGCAGTGGCCACCTACTCCCACACCTGGGACCTGGACCTGTCCAGGGGCGCCTCCCTGAACAGTGGCCCATGGTGTGGCTCCACAATGGCCACTAGATTGGCCAGCTCTATTGCCGACCACTGAGCTGTGCTCCTGTGTGCCATGCTCTCTGCTCAATTTGGCAATATGGTGCACTGCAGTGTGGCTCCCCATGTGCAGATGCTGCATGGTACAGCACTGCCATTCCCTATCACACTGTCACCGAACAGCACGATAGAGGTGCACCCATGCCTGACGCATGGTGCCTAGGGGGCAAAGGTCGGGCACAGGGTCAAGGGTCTCTGACGCACGGACACACACAGCGCCATTGGAACCCAGTGTGTATAGCGCGATTGGCTGCCTGTGTGCTACCGCCATTAGCGGTCTACTGCGCAGTTGGCCCAGTGCACCTATGAAGGCCCAGTGCCACAACGCCATGTAGTGACCATTGCTATAGCGCCACAGGCACAATGGTGGCCATGCCCTGCATTGTCTACCGTGCACAGCACATCAGCAGCACGGCAGACACCTGCCTCAGCAACCCAGGCATGCTCAGCGAGGTGTGTACTACGCATGTCGCAGAACTGCACCATTGGCTCAGCACATTCAACACAATTGCGCAAAGCACAAAATCATGATATTCAGCCATCATATGCAAATCATCTAATCAGCCATTCAATGGCGCAGCACTGCAATTTGCATCTACTTAAAGTTGCGCCTTGCCTCATTTGCATGGGTTGCGCTATAAAAGTGTGACATTGGGCTGCATTGGCCATAGTCAGTTACTGCAGTCTATTGGTGAGTTGCATGCTGTTTGGGAGTGTGGCCTGTGGATTTAGGGACGTGCATGGGACTGCACAGTCACAGGTAACAACTGCCATTCTTACAGGCTAAATAATGACCGAGCAAGTTGAGGGAGAGGAGGAACACAGTGGTGGGAGGAGGAGGAGGCCTAACTTTACCAAGGCCGAGAATGAAGCCCTGTTTGAGGACTACCTGGATCAGAAGTCGCTTCTCAGCGGATAGCAGGGAACACCTCAAGCCCGTGCTGCTGCATGTGAGGAGGTGGCACGTGCTGTGAACCTGCAAGGCAGCCACCAGCGCTCCATGCAGGAGTGTAAGTAAAAGATGGGCACGGACAGGAGGAGGATAAAGGAGAAGGTGGCTGCCATCAGGGTAGCATGAGCTGCAACAGGTGGGGGACAGCCAGAGGTGGTATAGCTGACCCCACAGGAGGAGAGGCTTGCTGGAAGCATGCAGCGTAGTGCCATTGAGGGTGTTCTGGGTGGTGGCTTCCAGACGGGTGGTGGCCCATCACTGCATGGTAAGTCATGGTCTATCTATGGGGGGCAGGGTAGGTCACATGCAGTAATGTGACTTTGCTTTCCCTTACAGATCCTGAGCATCTGCATGAGTCAGCGGTGGTGGGCCTGTCCACTGAGGCCAGTCAGATGGAGATGAAGGAGGGCCATCCACCTCCACAGGTATACGTGGATCAGTGCAACAGTGGGTCCACCTGGCTGTCCATACTGATGTTGTTGTAACAGGTGCAGAAGAAGCCTTGCCTGTGTCCCAGCATGCCGGCATCCATGGATGCCGGCATGCTGTGACTGGGGCCGGTGCAGAGTCCGTCACCGATGATGATGTCGCTAACGTCATGGGCAGTGACACGTGTGTGCCACAGGATGGCCACACAGCAGGACACATCGTGCCCATGGCTGTGGGTGGTGCTGCCATGGAGGCCTGCATGTCATCACAGTCCCAGCCTGTGCCTGTCAGCACTAGTGGGGCAGCACTGGTGTTTGTTCAGGACAGTGGGACTGTTGCGGCCACTGCGGCAGCACCACTGAGCCCTGGGGATCGGCAGCCAGAGGGGCAGCATCAGCAGTCAGCCAACAGGCTTGGGGTACAGGGTTCAGCGGCGGCATCTGTGCACTGCCCGTGGACATGTCCAGACCTGATCCTGGTGTGCAGCGCCCACCCTCAAGGGGTGCTGGGCATCAGGGCTGCACACACCCTGAGGGACAGGATGCTGAGGAGGCAGATGACCTCTTGGATGAGCACACTCGCATATAGCAAGCATCAGTCCAGCAGCAGATGTGGCTTGCGACATTAGTGGATGCACTGCGTGTGGCTCTGGAATGGGCAGAGGAGCGCTGCAGCAGGGACACCGCTCTGATCCTGGCAGGGATGGACCATTTGTGGGAGGATGTGACCACTGCCATTGACAGGCATGCACAGGCATTCATTGCTGTCATGTCCACAATGGGCACACAGTCAGGTGCCCATGCATCGCGGACACTACACAGTGCACTGTCAACCCCCCATTCCCGGCATCGTGTGACTCCTTCCCTGTCGACACCGAGTTCAGCTGTGGGCATCCCGAGCACTCCTGGCACAGGCATGTTCGGTGTGCTGCAGACCCCTGCATGAACACGGTCATGTTCACACAGTGGAACCCCTGGGGGACCATCGGTGCCACCCCATGAGGCCAGTGGTCAGCCTGTCAGTGTTGGCGGGTCTCGGCGGGGCTGCCCACGCATCCGTGGTGGCCGGGGCACTGTGTCGCATAACTAACTTGTCTCCCAGTGCAGCTACTGTCTGGTGCTGCCCTGTGTGCATTGTGTATTACAGTGGGCAGTGCATGGGTGGGTACCCAGCCCTGCACGTGGACTTACAGTCCACCTGCATACCCTCCCGGCTGCTGTCCGCAGTTGCATGTGCATGATGATGCCTGCATTGCGCTGTACACCAATGTGCAATGGTGCTCAGCATCTGACACACGCACATGGACAGGCAGTGGGCGTGGTGGTCTGTGGACATGTGTGTGGCTAGGGTTGGCATTCTGGGTCGGTGTGCCTCCCGCTCTCTGTGCACGTTTGGTGCAGTGTGTGTGTGTGTGTGTGTGTGTGTGTGTGTGTGTCCCTCCGCGTGGCATATTAGTCCTCACCCATCCCTGGTTGTGTGTGTGCTTCTGTGCCCTGCCACTTCCCTTGATGGCATGTGTGTCCATGAGTGTTTGTGGGTTGTGCCTTAGCCACTGTAGGCTGCGCATGGCCCCATGACTTACCTGGGTTGGCTGAAGTGCTCCTCCGTGATGGTGTTCCGGTGCAGCTGTGCCAGCCGGATCAGTCAGAGGTCCCGTCGCCCGAGGGAGGACTGCCCATCACCATCATCACCGGCGTCCTCATCATCCCCATCGCTGTCCCCCTCTTTGACCTGTACGATTATCCCACATTCGTTGACCATGTTGTGCAGGATGCAACAGGCCAGGAATAGCATGCAAGCCTTTGAGGGGCTGTACTGTAGGGCACCGCCGGAGGTGTCCAGGCAACGGAAATGTGCCTTCAGCATCCTGAACACCCGCTCAATGACATTACGTGTGGTGGCGTGTGCCTCATTGTAACATTGCTGCGATGGGGTCACGGGCCGCCGCTATGGTGTGAGTAGCCAGGGATGGAGTGGGTATCCACTGTCACCTGTGTGTAGAGGGTGGAGGTTAGTTTGGTGATCAGCATCGCCCTGCCCCGGGCCATGTAGGCCACTACCGATGTCACCTCTGGCAATGCCCCCCCTAGGCCCTATGATTGTCTATGTGGTTTGCTTACTCACCCACTAGGTGGCCAGTGAGGATGTCCCCACTCTCGAATCTGTGGCACAACGCTGACTGGTACCAGATGAAGGCATCGTGTGCTCCCCAAGGGTGTGTGGCACAGACACTGATTATGCGCCCCCTGGCATCGCACACCACCTGGCAGTTGATGCTGGCATAGCCCTTGCGATTGATGTATGGGGCCCCCTCGGGGTCAGGTGGTGTGCGTATGGCTACATGGGTACAGTCTATTGCCCCTAGCATGCCAGGCATACGTGCTACACATGCAAGCTGTTACTTTAGTCTCCACTGACAAGGCATGGCTCCATTGTGTAGGTGCTTGCATCACATCACTGCACAGCTCACAGAGCCACCTCAGAATTGTCCTATTCAAGCAGTACCAGCCCACAATCTCAGTATCAGTGTACAGCTTGAAGCTGATGCAGGCTCGGTACTGCCTGTTGGGGGCATACCGCTGACGGGCCCTTCCACGGCCACACCCACCTGCTGCCCGCCTTCTCACCCCCCTCATAATAGCCTCCATCTGGAAGGTGGCACTGGCCATGTCCCTGGCTTGTCTTCACACCCCCTGGCAGCTGTTACTGTAGTCCCCACCGCTGTCCTCCCTGCAACTTCCCCTGCACCGGCAACACCTGCCTGTGGTGGCCTCTGTGCTGTGTGGCACTTCCCCCTTCTGCACTGGCTGTGGCTCCCCACACCTTCCCTGTGCCTGTGTGTTCAGGGTGCCCTTTCCGTGACCTGCCCTGTGTGTCCCTCCTGCCCTGTCTGTGTGGCTAGAGTTCTGCCTCATGTGGCTTCCCTGTAGCGTTCTTGCACCTCTCCCTTGCTCCTTTTTATTTTGGCTCATTTCCGCTATGGCGCAACTTCCGCTTGCTCCCCTATTGCGCATGGCGCAAGTTGTTGAATATCGCACTGCGCCATTTATGCATGGTTCCTCCCCCTTCAGTTGCACATGCCTTCATTATCATTGTGCTGTTGCTAACTATGATTTCGGGGGCGCAACTGCCTCCTGCTGAATATCGTAGAATGGTGCAATTTTGGACTTGCGCAGGCTCAACCCTATTGTGCATGGCTCAACTCTTTTGATTATCTGGGCCCAGGAATCTATCACAGAGAACATGAAACAAAGAATTGCTACTGAAACATAAGGATTATGATAAAGTATAAGAGCTGCAGAAAACATTAAATTACAAGGATTACAATAAAAGATAGGAATATTTCATTTGTTTTAATTGTTTAAGACTTTTGGGTCTTTCTGCACTAAGTTGCTGGAGATGACCCCAGTGATCTCTTCTAACATTTCACGGACGAATCTGTGATTGATAAAATTTACAGAAACTTGATTGCAGTGCTCCTTGAAACCAATGTGAGTCATCACAAGCAGATGAGTAGGTGGGGAGGCCTGAATGTGCTAATATTACTTCGCTGTCAGCCCCAGTGTCCTAATGGATAAAACACTGGTTTACAAAGCCCAGGATTATGGGTTTGAGCCTTATTGAGGGTTTAACATTTTGAATATAACTGGATAATGTGCAGTTTGTTATTTTCTCTACATTATGTGACTCTGCATGGAAATGAAACAGGCTAGTTAGGAAAACTAAACAGCAATCTGCAAAGGTCTTTCTAACCATGTAATGGTTAACTTTATGATATTCTTTCTATGGATCTAATCAAAGCAGGCAAGGAATTTACTTACTTGAAAATATTCTCACTGTTTTCTGAGCCCCTTTGGACTGCTTTTAAAGTTTGTTTTGTGTTCTCACTTCAAGGGGAATGAAGTGTATAGCCATAGAGTTTGATTGGTAGGGTCTGTGGGTTAGCGCAATCCTTAGGATGAGACATTAATTTGTGGTCCTTCTGCCCATCTTTTGGGGCTGTGGATGTGGAATTTGTACATCCCGTGGCATGTATCAGAAGAGTATCAAGAGATTTCCTATTCATGGTGCCAACTTTCCCTTTTCAATAAAATAGTTCAATGTACCCCACAATCGATACACACCTGGAAACAAGATAAACATCTCGGTTTGACTCCACTGGCCACACATTCCAAATAAATACATAAATGAACAGGCAGAGATCAGTAAACCATTAATCTATCACAGGGAACAGCAAAGAAAGAACGACTACTGAAATATAATGAGCATGGAAAAATATAAGAGCTGGAGGAAATGTTAAGTTAGTAGGATTCCAATAATTAAAATACAGGAATATTTCTTTTGTTTTAATTGTTTAAGACTTTAGTGTCTTTCTGCTCTGAGTTGCAGGAGATGACACCAGTGATCTCTTCTAACATTTCAGTAAAGAATCTGTGATTGTTGAAATTTACTGAAAGCTGACTGCAGGGTCCCTTTAAACCAATATGAGTCATCACATGTAGAAGGGATGGCAGGAGGCTGGAAGGTGCTGTTATTACACTGTGGTTTGGCTCAGTAGCCTAATGGTTAAGGTTCTCATCACCTAAACCAGTGACTGTGGGTGTGAGCCTCATCTAAGGTGAAATGTTTTGAATACTACTGGATAATGTGAAATTTGTAGCTTATTCTGCAGTATGTGACTATGCATGGAAATGAAACAGGCTAGTTAGGAAACGGCAGTCTGCAAATGTCTTTCTAACCATATAAGGGTGATCTTTACGATATTATTTCTGTGGATCCAATCAAAGTAAGCAAAGAATTTCATTGCTTGAAAATATTATCATTATTTTCTGAGCCTTTTTGGACTGCTTTTAAATTTGATTTTCTATTCTTACTACAAGGGGAATGAAGTGCATAGCCATACGGTTTGATTGGAAGGGTCTGGAGGTTAGCACAATCCTTCGGATGAGACATTAATTTGTGGTCACATCTTCCCATCCTTGGGGCTGTGGAGATGGAACTTGAAGATCCCATGGCACTTATCACAAGAGTGTCTGGAGATTCCCTATTCATGATGCCAACTTTCACTTTTCAGTAAGACAGTTCAGTGTACCCCACCACCGATACAGAACTAGTAACAAGCTAAACATCACAGCTTGCCTCTACTGGTCACGCACTCCAAGTAAATAGATAAATGAACTGGCAATGATCAATAAACCAGGAGCCTATCACAAGGAACATCAAGCAAAGAACTGCTACCGAAATATAATGAGCAGGAAAAATATAAGAGCTGGAGGAAACATTAAGTTACTAGGATTCCAGTAACTAAAAGAATAAGTCAGTGTTCCTAATGTCTAACCACTTTATTCATTTTTCATGTTGACTTAACCTCTTCTCTGTATCTGTCATTTTTGTTGCAGGAGTCTATACATGCGGTCTGTGTACTGGAGCACCATTTCCTACCCGTGGCAGCAGCGAAAAGAAAAGTTTGTGCACACTCCCCCTGCTGTTTTGTGCACACGCCTGCACTGTACACATGCACGGTCCTGCCATTTACTTCCACATTTTTTTAATTTCTCCTACTATTGACATGCTGTGTGATTCTCCCATGTTCCAAGTCGCGCCTAGCATCGAGTACCAAACAGCCAGCACTAGATTATGTTCTCTGTATCTTCTTTCGACATACGTGTCCACATTTGCTTTACTGTGTCAGTCAAATTTATTTCTTCTGTTTTGCGATCTGATCTCTCACCCTATAATTTATATTGGCGCATTTTGATTTTATTTTGACAGTAGTTTAGCCACAATGCCAACATGCATGGCAACAGGTTGTGCTAACACCTCAGGGAAGACAAGGTGTGATCATAAAGTCAGTTACCATCGTTTTCCCACTGCAGCTCTGCTAAGGAGTCAGTGGATCAGTGCCCTCAGTTGTGCTGACCTTACTGCTGACAGTTTCTTCTTAAAGGATACCTAAACAAGCCATTTTTTAAAACTGCAAATTCCAAAATCTTGATTCACAGTGAGGTAAAGACGTAAAGGCTGCTGTTTACATTTAGCCAAAAACTGCATTTATGTAAATAACATCAATGCAGTTTCATAACTTTTGAAAAATGTAAACATCAGCCTTTCACTTTCAAAACACAGCCTTGGTTTCTCCCTAAGATGTCTGCCAAGTGTGTTAAGTGATGAGTCATGATGACATCATCGGAGTCAGAGACCGAGACCCACATATAGTCCTATATAGTGCTAACTAGTTCTTTTTTCCCTCTTTGTTTTGAATTGTTGTACCAGAATGAACAACACCATGTATTAACTCATGGATCATTTTGATCAGTAAACCTGTTAGGCTATGATTTTGTTCATTTTGTTTATTTCAACTTACGGAAAATGTTTTGCAATCCAGCTGATTTTTTCTTTGGCAAACTGCAGTACAGTACAACACTTCAAATACCTGATAATCTAGTGGTTATGTGATGCACTGAATTTTTTTCTTAACCAGGAGAGATGCACTAAGCTGTTTACAGGTGTAGCCTGGGAGCACAAGGAAGTTTAGTGACTTGCTCAGGGTCACAGCAAAGTACCAGTCTGGTTCAGTTCCAAAGTACATGCTCTCTTGTTAATCCACAAATAAGGCTTTCTTTTTCCACATAAACCCCCTGCACCTAGCCTGATTTCTGTTGAACATCCCACCATCCATACCCTGTCTGTAGTACTGCATGGAGCTGCATATGTGGTTACAGTGTCATAAAGAGAATTATCACAGCTCAGATTGTAATCTCGTTCCTCAGAGAGTTGTACACACCTATTCCAATACGCAGCATCAGCTGACACTGTTATAAAATGCCTCATAAATCACTGTCCCGTCCACATTCTCAATGTTTGATTACTGCTCCTACAGTAAACACTGAGTGGATCACTACCCTTCTGCACAGGGAAGGAAGTATGTACAGTTCCCCTGTTGTTGTTTTCCCACGCCTCATTAACCAAAAACTAGGTCTTCCTGGATAGCCAAGCAATAAGCATCATGACCCCCCAGAAAAACTGCGGTTCATGCCTCATAAGGGCTGCACTTACAATGAATAACAATATTATTAGCAGGAGAGGCATACTAATATCATGAGCGAATCCACCCTGCTTCCAGTGTCAGTCTACTCCTTTACCCGTGATCTGCAGAACCCCGCAGCACAGTTCCCAGCAATTCTTTTCCAGTACTCTTCTGTTTTCTACTGTACAATGTGATTTGGCTGGCTACCACCCTTCCAAATTTTGAATGAGCTATACACAACTCCCTCAATACTGTCCTAACAAACTTCAACATTCCCCCCAACCCAATGGTAATCTCCCCATACACTGAATTGAAGTAACAGTTTAGGTGCAGCCCTTCAGCTCTGAGTATTTGTCATTGCTGTCTACTCTCATCCACAGTCAGGTAGTGATCATGATGCTGGCAGACCCACATTTCAGATCTCACAGTGATCTGCTCAATGTCCTCCTTCATGCCTTCAACTAACCTGAATACAGCTGTATCCTGCTAGAATGGCCTCTTCAGTCCCTCTCTAGCATTCATTCTTCTCACCTGCTCCCCACACCAAAAACTGGTGAGTTCACTACCCTGCCGCATCATGAATGTGGTTAGTACAGTCTCCCATGCTATCTTTATATATTAATAATAAACATGGTCTTCTGGTAAGCCAGGCTGATAGCAGCATGGCACAAGTGAAACAATAGGCTTTCCTACCCATGTAAGATCTATTCCACCTATAATTAGGCACTATTTAATGATGTGCATAATGATGTTCACACCCATCATTTAATAGTGCCTAATCAAAGGTAGCTTAGATCTTTTAAGGATAGGAAAGCCCATCATTCCCCTTGTTCCCTGCTGCTATCAACCTGACTTACTGGAAAGATATGTTTATATCTGATGTGTCAAAATAAAACAGGGACTGTATTCATTGCATTCATGCTGCAGAAGGGTGATGAGCTCGCCAGTTTTTGGTATGAGGAGGAATAGTGAAGAATGAATGCCAGAGGGGGACTGAGAAGGCCACTCTTGCAAGGTGCTGCTATAATCAGGGAAGGGGGGGGCAGAAGGAGAATAATATGAGCAAATTACTGTGAGAAATAAGATGTGGGGCTGCCAGCACCTTGATCACTACCTGGCCCCATTGTCCTGGCCAATATTCCCCTTCTCATAAAACCAGTTCATGCAATTGCCCAAAGCCGTGTGTGGATATTAATGTATGAAATGGCTGCCAATACACGTTCAGTCACTTCACTACCAATATAGTACTGCCTGTAAAACACTTTGGGATACAATGTGTATGAAACACACTACATAAATGCTGATTCTTCTTATTATTATTACTTCCCATAAAAAAGAAGACAAGACAAGCATATATTTGATTTTCTAGAAGGTATGAACTCTAACATTGGATTGCGCAAGTACTTTGCTACAAAGAAGTGGCGGATCTAGGGGTTGGTGAAGGGTGTGGCTGCAACCCCCCCCCCCACATACACATAGTAATGTATTTGGTTGCTGCTGCTGCATTTCGCTTTGTTGAAGAAGTCTGAAATATTGATTGTACAAATGTTTACATTCAAACTATAGATTACATTTGTAGGTTCTGTCAAAAACATACTAGAAAAGAATAATAGCATGAAATATAAAGGTTTAATAAAAATGTTAAAAAGTGCATATTAAGCATACACACCACCCTAGCACCCCCTTTGTAGCATCCTGGATCTGCTATAACCACTAGCCCACCAGGTTATCCAAGATTTGTACTGTACTGTGCTTTGCCACTGAGAATGTCGGTTGGATTAAAATACAATTTCAGCATGTTAAAGTAAACAAAATGAACACAACCATAGCTTAGCATGTGAATTATACAAACTAATGCACGTGATTGTAACCATTTGGATAAAACAATTCTATACATAAGGAAAAAAGAACTACTTAGCATTATAGAGTCATAGTGAGGGCTCAAGAAGGAGACCGCCCTCCCCAGCAGCAGCAGCAGCCAAAAAGCGGGGACTGGACAGCTCGCGCTCCCCCCCCCGGACCTCAGATTGCCCGTGGGTCATGAGGGCTCAAGAAGACCGCCTCCCAGCAGCAGCAGCCAAGCGGGGACTGGACCGCTCGCGCTCCCCGGACCTCAGATTGCCCGTGGGTCATGAGGGCTCAAGAAGAGACCGCCCTCCCAGCAGCAGCAGCAGAGGCTGGGACTGGATCGCGCTAGGCCCCTGGGACCTCAGATTGCCCGTGGGTCATGAGGGCTCAAGAAGGAGACCGCCCTCCCCAGCAGCAGCAGCCAAAAAGCGGGGACTGGACCGCTCGCGCCCCCGGACCTCAGATTGCCCGTGGGTCATGAGGGCTCAAGAAGGAGACCGCCCTCCCCAGCAGCAGCAGCCAAAAGCAGGGACTGGACCGCTGCGCTCCCCGGACCTCAGATTGCCCGTGGGTCATGAGGGCTCGAAGAGAGCCGCCCTCCCCAGCAGCAGCAGCAAAAGCGGGGGCCAGGGACCGCTCGCGCTCCCCGGAACCTCAGATTGCCCGTGGGTCATGAGGGCTCAAGAAGGAGACCGCCCTCCCCAGCAGCAGCAGCCAAAAAGCGGGGACTGGACCGCTCGCGCTCCCCCCCCCCGGACCTCAGATTGCCCGTGGGTCATGAGGGCTCAAGAAGGAGACTGCTCTCCCCAGAAGCAGCCAAAACGCGGGGACTGGACCGCTCACGCTCCCCCCCCAGACCTCAGGTACTGCAGACCGCGGAGTACAGGGAGTCTGAAGCTCCCAGTTTGCATTTGGCGCCTAAACTTGGATTCTTACACAGTGCCTGCAATTGAACTCTGAGTGCTGCTAATTTTATTTCCACCGCATATAGGTTGCTGTTTAGCTAGTGTACTGTTGTTAGCCATACTCTTATAGTGTAGCCTTGCATCTCCCTTGTGTAATTATTAATTCTAAAGATTGCTGAAGGCTTGCGGTGACATAGTCTGGGATCATGATTTGCAAAAAGGGAAAAAAATGCTGATTTGACTACATCTGCTCTTTTGTCTTACCTGGCCCGCCTCCTTATACCAGTACTTAAACCCTTCTCTCTCCTCAGATTGCCCGTGGGTCATGAGGGCTCAAGAAGGAGACCGCCCTCCGCAGCAGCAGCAGCCAAAAAGCGGGGACTGGACCGCTCGGGCTCCCCCCCCCGGACCTCAGGTACTGCAGACCGCAGAGTACAGGGAGTCTGAAGCTCCCAGTTTGAACCCCACCGGCACTGCGTGCAGGCTCCCCACCGCCCTCACCACCACCCTTGGTCGGCTCTCCACTTTATAGCCATTACCACGTGAGGCTGTAGAACCAATCAGCCCATTTTACCATCTGCAGGTTATACTGGCTGAACACTAGAGGGACCCTACTCATCTAAGCCCTCCTATTTCTGTAACAACAGCATATCATGACTCCTTTAGGTATTGCATTATTCATGCTGATCCTCTTCACCCCAACACTGCTACAAAAGAACACAGTTCTAAATATCCATGACACTGCGACATATGTTCTTACGCTAGCCTCTCGTGCACCTCCTATTCCCTCTAACCTCTCCCCCACCCCCTTTCTCCACCTGCACCCCCCACACACACTGGCTCACCCAACTGCCTCATCTCACCCCCCTCCGGCACCCATACCCTCCGCAACCCACAATAGCTGGTAGCATCCCCCTGCACTAGTTCTGCCCACCCTTAGCTCCCTGCCCATCCCCTGCTGTGCCCCTAGCAAATCCTCCCGACCACCCAGACATCACCTCCGTCACAGCTGCAGTCCCTTACTCCGGCTCACCGTCTTGCTCCTCCTGTTCTCTGGTAATGTCCATCCCAACCCAGGCCCAGACCCCGGTGCATTGCCCTCCACAGGGCATGGCCTCCGCATTGCCTGCATGAATATCTGCAGCCTGACTAAAAAGACTGCTGTGCTCCAATGCTGGGTCTCCCAACATAAGCCCGACGTCCTTGCCATAGTGGAAACTTGGCTCTCACCATTGACCCTGGACTCGTCGGTCTCCCTCCCTGGCTTCTCCCTCTTCAGAGAAGATCGTGTGGGTAAGCGCGGGGGGGGGGCTGCGCTGTCTACCTAACGAACTTCCTCCTGGGTCATGACCTGCGTACACGGAAGCTCGATCATGGGGCCCAAGCAATCACCGTAAAAATCTCCCCTGACCCAGGCCGTGGCCCTCTTTACCTCACAACGACATATGTACCCCCACGAGAACAAAACCAAGCTATCCACTCCCTCACTGAGTACCTCACTTCCCTGCCACACAAGGCGGAACAGCTCATAGTGGGTGATCTTAACATCAACTGGCTCAGTGCTACCTCAGCTCAAATCAAAGATACCTTCAGAGCCCTCGATCTATCCCAACTAGTGACTCAACCCACCAGATTTAACCAATCAAATGGGACTAGCACGCTTCTTGACATTGTGCTCTCCAACTGCCCTCACAAAATAAAGGATATTAATGTATTGCCCAACTCCCTCAGTGACCACTCACCAATTCTTTGCCACTGGTCCACCCCCACGCTCAAAACTGCACTGCGCGCCACCCCCTGCCGTCGTTTTCACCCCGGAGGTCTACGTAAACTTAAGCGTCACCTTGCACAACTTGATTGGTCCCCAATCTCCCTTGCTACGGATATAGACATCGCCCTTGCTTTCCTCACCAATGCCTTCTGCAAGGCCTGTGATGTTTTGGCCCCTGTCACCCGCACCCTTACAAAGAGACACTCAGCTGCCTGGATAACCATCCCCCTGATCCAACAGCTGAAGCAACATGATAATCTATGGCACATTGCTGTCAATACTGGCAAACTAGCTGACAAGCAGGCCTATAACGCAGCTCACAACCAGTGCACCTGGGCCATAAGAAAAGCCAAAGCCAGCCACTACCAGTCTGCCTTGACATCCACGTGGGGTAATGCCCACACCTTCTGGAATAACGTGAAAGAATTAAACGGGATAACCCGCTCCACCCCTCCCTCTCAAATGATCATAAATGGCGCTGTTAATGCGGACCCTTCCCGTATTGCTGACTGCCTTAATGAAACCTTCACTGATCTAAGCTCAGTTCTCCCGGCCCACTTCTTTGACCCCATACTGGTATGCAACAATCCAGCTATTGCTCGCCCCCTACTTCTCTTTAGGACTATCTCCCACAGGAGCGAAACCAATCCTCCAAAACACCCTCTCTTCCTCAAGAACCCGAGTGATGACCCCTTGACTCATGGATACTCTGCCTAACATTGGATGTCATGCTAGTCCCCCTCACTGACCTCCTCAATCGATCCCTGTGTCTCGGCCAATTTCTGAAGGCATGGAAGCAGGCCGAAATCATCCCTATACATAAGAATGGAGACCGCACTGTATCAAATAACTACAGACCTATCTCCATCCTCCCCCCCTCTCCAAAGCACTCGAAAAAATAGTATCTACACAACTTGTGACTTATCTATCCAACCACAACATTCTGTGCCCTGAACAACATGGCTTCCGCCCAGGTCACAGCACCACCACAGCTCTACTGGAATTCTCCCACCATATACACTCTGCATTAGATGGCAGGGAATTGGCTGGGGCAGTATTCATTGACCTGTCCAAGGCCTGTGATACTGTAAACCACCCACTATTGCTTGACACCCTCTGTAAAGTAGGGCTGTCATCTGGCCCGTTAGCCTGGTTCTCCAGCTACCTTTACGGTAGATCCCAATGCATCAAGCTAACTGATTGCCTATCCTCGGCATTGCCTGTCCTGTCGAGAGTCCCTCAAGGCTCTATTCTGGGCCCCACGTTATTCAGTCTCTTCCTGAAAACCCTTCCCAGCTCTTGTGCAGGAAAGCTGCTATTATATGCAGATGATGCAGTCCTGCTCTCCTCGCACCCCAATCCAGCCACTCTCCAGAAAAGCCTACAAACCTCCTTCAGCCAAGCTGAAAAATGGTTCCTCGACCACCGCCTGGTCTGAATCTCAAGAAAACAAAGTCAGTGATCTTTACACACCACCAAAGTAGCTCCAAAAATGCCCTACTCTCCATCCTTCCCAACACCCTCCATCCCCTCGAGCAGGTGTCAACATACAAATATCTGGGCATCACCTTTGACTCGGCCTTCTCCTTTCATGCCCATGTCAGTGCCCTATCCTCTGCCATGAACACCCGGATTGGGCTCCTTTATCGCCACAAAGACTGCCTCCCTGGCTTTGCCCTACGGTTGGCCATCACTTCCTCCATCCTGTCACTAGTTGACTATGGCCTCCCCATATACGCAGCCGCTGGCCCCACTACCCTCACCAAAGTCCAGACCTCCATAAACAAAGCCTGCAGGCTCCTGGCCAGTGCCCCAAGTGGAACCCACACATGCCGGCTCTATGCCGCAACGAACATACTCAATCTGGAAGAACGTCTGCAATATCACACAGGTATCCTAGCAAAAAAGACTCTTCTTGGACTGTGTCCCCCTGGTGTCACTACTCTGCTCCAGCCTGCTTCCCACTCAATCGCCACCCGTACCGCCACCAAGGCCGCCTTCCAGGTACCTAGAGCCAGGACCTCCCTTGCCCAAAGGTCTTTTTATTACAGAGCACCGTCCTGATATAACTCCTTCCCCAAGCACATCTCAGACACCCCTAAAATTGGTCAGTTCAAAACTGCCCTATGCAAACACCTACTTGGCGCCTGGAAGTGTACGTGCCCACGGTAAGGCCTGCCGCTGTTCCCCAGGTTCGTTAGCCTGCCCCACTCCGTCTTCCTCTGGCTATAGCCTTCATGACCTACCAGGTCTTAACAGCTCTCTCTGCTCTGTTCTCTGGTAAAATACCTATATCTTATTCTATGTATAATGTACTTTGGTAAAATACCTATGTCTTATGCTATGTATAATGTAGGTACTGCACCTGTATTGTTCCACCCTGTCTCGCCGCACTATTTGTTGTTTCCCCTCCCTGTGACGAGGTGCCTTTGTAAATGAGTCTGTGACTCAAAGGTTGTAAATCCGATTTATGAACTAAATAAATAAAATAAATATATCTCTGACTTTGGCTCAGATGATGTCATCACATAACACATTTGGTGCCCATTTTAAGAAGTAAGTAAGGCAGTTTTTTTGAAATTAGAAGGCTGATTTTACAATTTTCAAATGCTCTGGAACCATATTTAGGTAAATTATAGAAATGTAGTTTTAGCATTAATGAATACAGCAGCCTTTCCTTTAGTCACCTACAGAGTCAGATTTTTGAATAGTTTGTTGTCAAAATGTTGTTTAGGTATCCTTTAAAGAAGTACAACATGGTGTGCTCTGAGCATTTTACTGATGCTATTTCCTAAAAGGTATCTTACCTCTGTAGTCATTTTATGATGTTGTTCACTGTTGTGCTCTGCAGTACTTGAAAGGACAGTTCCACTGGTGTGACCTTTCAAAATTGAACTTTGTATTGGCATGGTTTCCATGATGATGTGCTGATATGCAGTTATGTCCTCCCCCAGTGCAGTATGTTGCCCCCCCATCAGATGAAGCATAAGTGAACCTTGTCACTTATGAAGTTACTTAGTGTTCTAACTGTCACACTGATTCCGTCGTGCTGCAGTACATGAGGCCCCACGACCCCATCATGGTAAGTCAGCATGTTACTGTGCTACCCATGTTGTATAACACAAAGAGTTATACAGTGATTGAGTCTTGCTGCTGCGTGTAATGGTGGAACACCCCCACCAGTCCCTCACCGCGCGTGACCCTGTCATGGGAAGTCAACATGTTACAGTGCTGTTGTCTGTGCACATCACAGTGTCTTGGCAGTGTGTGGTACACACGCTGTATGATGCTGCAGTACATAATGCTTGTCCCTCCCACCCCTGAAGAAAACTTCACAGCATTACTGTTCATCTTTTATCCTATGTGTATCATGTCATGCCCACAGTGTCTCATCTGGTGGTATAGTGTTATGCTGTCTGTTTTTGGCCTGCATCTTGTTTATGTGGTCCACAGGTTGCATAATTGCTACGTGCAATCATCTGTTGTAGTCAGCACACAGTAATGATTTTCAATCTGAAACCACTGTTCTTTTGGATGCCAGCACCACACATTTTTTGGGACTGCTTAGTTAACTGCCTTCACTGTGCGCATGTTTAGTGTAAGTGGTGCCTACAGAATTCTTGACAGTACACAAAGTGATGACCTGTTTCCTGAGCAGTTACCTGCAAGTCATGAAGTATATAAAACTGCCATAATGACAGGACAACTGGTGTAATGAGTCTTTGTTTTGCAGCTAACACCATTACTGTGCATCTGCCCCTCCATGTCTAACCACCCATACCATTATCCTCCCTTTTGCCCCATCCCAGCTCCTCTTGAAGCATCTCACTGTTAAGCTTGCCACCACCTACTCCGGTGGCGCGTTCCATTATCTCACCACCCTTTCTGTTCAGAAATGTTGCATCAATCCCCTCATAAACATTTCACCTTCTAATGTCAGATATTGGTCCCCAACTGTCTGTGCCCATCCTGCCCTAAAACAGTCCCTGAGTGCATGTCCTCTTTATTCGTTTCATGTACTTGAAGTCCTGTATCATATCCTCTGTCTCTCATGTCCCACAAGAGAGTACAGGTTCAGCTATGGTAGTCTAACCTCATAAGTACAGCCACCAGATCCTGTATCATCTTTGTTTGGCTGTGTTGCCCCCTGCTCTCCACTAACGTAATGTCTCTATTTAGTTAAGGGTGTCACTACTGCATGCAGTACTCCATGTCTGGTCTGACCAGCAGTCTGTGTACCTCATCCCTCCTTGAGATTATCCCCCTTGCAATACAACACAGCAGTTTGTTGGGTTTTGGAGCTGCTTTCCTGCAATGTTCCATGTCTCAGCACCTCCACCCATGTTTCTCGTCGTTAGTCACAGCTAGGTACACTCCCCCCTGATGTTACTTTTGCCTCCAACTCTTAGACCCTTAATGCAACAAGTTGAATTTTTTGGCATTATGCATCAGGTTTCATTTCTTAGCATTGAGTTCAAGTTGCCAGGTGTCTGACCATGTCATCAGGCTTGCTACATACTAACATAGTAACATACTAAGAAGCCATGGTATTATGCCCTGTGGTTTATCAAGTCTTCTCAGTAATCAGTGCCTTCACATGGCACCGTTATTTGCCCCTACCTCTATACAAGGTGCCACACCCCCCATCATGGCTGTGGGATGCACCCTATACCTATCCCAGCCATTATTGAATCCGTTCATGGGTGCATGCGCCACCAACTCCCCAGACACTGCATTCCAGGGCTCCACCACCTCCTTAGTGAATTAGCATCTCCTTGCTCCCCCCAAAACTCTACTCATCCAGCTTCATTGAATGACCCCTGCTGGCCACCACCTCCCTCAGCTGAAGCTGTCACTCAAAGCTTCCCTTATTTATTCCTGTAGGATAATCTCAGCTCCTTGAGATTATCCCCCTGTCCATACACACCAGCATTTTATTTTCCTTGTCAGCAGCCCTTCTACATTTTTTCATCCAGCACCACCCTGAGGTCCTTCTCCCCCCCTCCCCCCAGAAACTGGCAGTGTTTCATCACCCCCTGGTGTATACTTGAGTCATGTTTCTGGCCCCCAGTCACATAACATTGCATCTCCCACCATTAAACTTTAGCTTCCACCTCCACAGACAGTACAGGTACTCTTGGAGAGCCAGCTTCCCCTACCCTCCTTCCACCACCACTACGGCTTCGAGTCATTGGCAAATAGGCAAATCATGGTCCTGATACTGCACCTGATGTAGAAACATGGAAACATAGAATTTGATGGCAGATAAGGACCGCTTGTGGCCCACCCAGTCTGCCCATTTCCCTACCTAATGGATAAGCTGCAGATCCTAGCTAACCAACAGGCTACTTTTTCCTTCCCCCACCCCCTAGAATTGCCTTATGACTGTCCCATGCATGCTTGAATTCCACCACTGTTTTCGACTCCACAGCCTCCTCAGGAAGGCTGTTCCATGCATCCGCAACCCTCTCAGTAAAACAATACTTCCTCACATTACCTCTGAGCCGTCCCCTCACTAGCTTCAAATTGTGCCCCCTTGTTCTTGCACGCCTCTTTTTCTGAAAGATGCTACCCTCTTGGAATTTGTTGATTCCCTTGAGGTACTTGAAAGTTTCTATCATGTCCCCCCCCCCCCCAGGCTATACATATTAAGCTCCTTAACTCTCTCTTGATATGTCTTCTGGTGCAGACCCTGCACCATTTTAGCTGCCCTCCTCTGGACTACCTCCATCCTGTCTATGTCTTTGCAGAGATTGGGTCTCCAGAACTGCAAGCAGTACTCCAGATGGGGTCTCACCAGCTGTCTGTACAGAGAGATAAAAACTTCCTATTTTCTACTGGTGATGGCTCTCCCTATGCATCCCAGTATCCCCCCAGCCCTCCTTACTGCCCTCTCACATTGATTGCACACCTTTAGGTCCTCTGATATGACTACCCCCAGGTCCCTTTCCATTTTTGTTGTTGTTAGTATCTCACCCCTCATTGTGTACTCTGCCCCTGGGTTTTTGTTTCACAGGTGCATTACTTTGCATTTCTTATCATTGAATCTAAGCTGCCATACATTTGACCATTCCGCCAAGTTACCTCTCATCCTTTCCTCCCCACCTTGTGTATCAACTCTGTTGCAGATCTTTGTGTCATCTGCAAAGAGACATACTTTTCTTTCCAGTCCCTCTGCAATGTCACTTATAAAGACATTAAAGAGGACCGGTCCTAGTACTGAACCCTGTGGTACCCCACTAGTAACCCCCCTTTCTTCAGAGTGGACTCCGTTTACTATTACCCTCTGTGTCCTGTTCTCCAGCCAATTCTTTTCCCAGGCTACCATCTTGGGACTTGTGAAATATAGGCGTTAAACAGGAG
Source organism: Neoceratodus forsteri (assembly GCA_016271365.2). Taxonomy (NCBI): domain Eukaryota; kingdom Metazoa; phylum Chordata; order Ceratodontiformes; family Ceratodontidae; genus Neoceratodus; species Neoceratodus forsteri. The sequence goes on along the minus strand of CM057450.1, from coordinate 183,662,614 downwards.
TGTGCCCAGAATGTACACCTTAGTGACCCCACTACTGACTGTCCTAGAGGATGACACCTCCCCCCAAATATCGTCCCATCAACTTCTGTACATGCCCCGCTACCCTGTTTCCTAACCACCTGACCATCTGCCACCCCACCCCTATATCTTCCAGTTTGCCCAGTAATCCAGTATGTGGCATCAAGTGAACTGAAGTCCAGAAAGCAGACATAATCCAGCGTCATATACCTGTAGACCTCTTCCCCCCTTCTAATCCCCTGTGCTAATCTCAGCTTTACCCCTGCCTTTGCCAACCTCAACACACTGATGTATCATCCATAAGAAGCATTTTTTGGCCTCATCACGTCCTGTACTGCCCTTGTCCACAAACTTGGCCACTTACTTTTTCCCCCACTTGTGTCTCTCCCTTGTATAGGCATTGCTAGACTCCAGGAGCCCTTTTGTAATAATTTCCCACCATGCCTCCATGACCACACTTTACATGATCTCATGTAGGTAGCCCCTAATGACCCAATCTATCACCCCCAAAGTACGCACCTGTTAAATGAACCACTGTTGTTTTGGTGTCTTGTAGCCCGCCCCCTAGGTCAAGGGAGAACCAAACCATGTCATGTTCTACTCACGCCAGTGGATCCACAAGTCTGTCCCTGATGAGCTGTCCGTCTGACAGTACTACATTCCGGATGCATCCCTACCTCATCGGATCACTCACCAGCTGGGCAATGAATGTATCCTGGAAGACGTCCTGTAAGCAATGCTTTCTTTTTCTATGAGTACACCATAGCTACACAGTCTGCTACTGGCATATTCATGTTTCCCAGAACCACAGTTTTTCCCTCTCCTCTACCACAATGATCCCTATGTCTATCCACCATGCCTGTTTCCTATTATTTCCCTTGCCCATGTGGTCTATATGCTATCCCCCATTTTCAGCCTAGCCCCCCCAGAGCCTGCAAGTTGACCCAAAAGGCCTCCACCTGAACCCCTGCTTACTAAACCTTGCTTAACCCTATGCCATCCTTAATGATAAAAGTTCCCACCACCACCTCCCCTTCCCTCCTCCCTGTCTCTTCTGTACATGGTGTTCCCTGGTAGATTTAGGTGCCAATCATGTGTGTGAGTGGCACAAGTCTCTGTGACACCCACCACATCCACCCACCCCTCCACTAACACCTTCTGAAGCTGTTGCATCTTGTTTCCCATGCTCCTGGCATCAATGTTCACCGCCCCCAAATGTTCCTCCTTCCCCATCCCTCCCGTCCAGTGCCCTGAGGTCTCCCTGTTTCCAGCATACAAGACCCCCCTTGTGCAGTATTGGTTGCTCCTTTCCTGTGCACTGCCACCTGTGGGACAAGGTCAGGGACTTCCTGGCCTTGCCTGCCATGTCGCACCCTCCTTCTCCACCATCACCACTTTAAACCACACCTGGAGCTGTTGAACTCTGCAATTCTAAGCTGCAAGATCATTTTTCCCTCTGAGATAAGGTTCAGCCTGTCTCTTTAGTAAAATTCATTGTCCTCCCATGCTGCACCCCAAACCCCCAGACACCATACTTTATGCACCATCAAGAAACATATTATCATGGACTTAACACCACAGGAATTCCACCCCCCCTTTTACCTTATCTCCCTAATAATGTAGTCCCCCCTGAGACGTACTCTTACTGCCTCTTCTACCCTACACCTGCTTTTTTTTCCCACCCTACCACCCCCTGACACTGCATTGCCATGCATGTTCCTTCCCCTCTCTGCCAGAATCTGTGTTATCCCTCCCACTCCAACCCTTATGTCGCACTGACATGACCTCCCTGACCTCTTCCCTTCCTGTTATGGCACTGTAGTCCATTTCTGGTTTCCAAGTCACTTCCCTTCCACATACTATGCCTGGGATGATCACTGTATCTCCACCAGGTGCAAGAGCCTCCCCTTGCCATCTGCTATTTTCTATGTCATACCTGTCCTTGACAACCACTTACCCTTCTCCTACAGCACCCATTCCCAATTCAGTATTTCCCCAAGAACAGGATCCCCCCATCCGCACAGGGGAATGCACTGTCCACCCTTCCCTTCCTCCCTCCTCCATATCTGCCTCTGTCCCTCCATGTATAACCTTGTCCACCCAGTATTGTACACAGTTCCTTAACTAGGTCACCCCTCACTGTGCCCCCCGAGCTCCCCTGTCCTTAGCCATCCACTCTCTGCTCCACTGTGACCTGACTCCAATTTGTCCCCTGTAGCTGTCATGCATCCTACGTATCCTGTTCCACCTGAGACACTATGCCTGTGAGTATCTTTTACCCCTCCCTTGCCTGCTGAGCATATTTCTATGCTCTGCTTACCTTCTGAAGCTCCACCACCTTTGTGCTGGATTCCAACACCAGCACCTCTCTACACATGTACAGGTGTAACCATATCTTTTATGTTTGCTTGCACGCATGTGCAAGAAACGTAGTGCCACCATACGAGTTTTTGTAGGTGTGGCGCCCCCGCTTCCAATGTCCTCACCATTTTTGCAGGTGCGGCCGCACTGCACCAATGAATGTCCCAGCTGTCTATGACAGCAGTTCAGATTGCAGTGGAGTACAATTGAAAGCAAATGACCACTACAATCAGTGGCGGTAACATGTAGGCAATTTGCATACTGCCCTGCCATCAGCAGTATGCAAATTGCCTCCACGTCACCACCGCTGATTGTAGCAGTGGTTGTATGCACGCACCCCCCCCCACTGTTGTGTGCTGAGGGGGGGTGCTCAATCCCCCTCAGCTCATGAACACTGTATGTTCGACGGGGTGCCCAATCCCCATCAGCTCCAGTGCCCCCTTCCCAAAAAACAAACTTTCAGGTGCCACACTGGAAGCCCACCCCACCGTGGCAGAAGTCCAGTGTCCTCATGTGTTCCCCCCCCCACACTGTATGGTCAATTGGGGGGCCCAACCCCCGTTGGCTCCACTTCCTCCAAAAACTTCCAGGTGCCATGCTGGGAGCCCACCTCAGCAGGGCAAAAGTCCCAAGTTCTCCATCTACAATAAAAATAAACTGTAACAAAAGAAACGGTTCCCTAGTTGACTCTCTTGCCCCCATAACCCATGCCCACCCTCTGTGTACCCCACCTCCCCCACCCCCCCCATACTTACCTCCAGAGGCTGGCACGACAATCTTGATGGAGCGGGAATACGTCTGCACTCTTGAAGCCAACTGAACTGAAGAAATGCTAGTAAGCTGTATAATGGCATAAATAGGGTGTTTTCAACTTTGGTACATATCTCGGTCATTTATTTGAATTCTTGTACCAAATTTTCAACATGGGCTTTTTGGGACCCCATCTCATGAATTCAGTGACTATCATTTGGTTATTCGGTCCCAAAAGGTGATTTTGCAGTCACTGCGCAACTGTCCTTTCAGGACTGATTAATGAAACAACAGTGTCACTGTTCATGAGGTGGGCTCTCAAAAAGCCTATGTTGCAAATTTGGTGAAAACATTCCAAAATAACAGTGTTATGAGTGTGCATTGCGCAAATCCTACATACGCTCATAACTTCGAGAATTTTTACTATTTTCACTCCAGATTTTCAACATTGCCATTTTACCACACCTTCTTATGAACAGTGCAGCTTTCATTTTTCACATCTCATCCAAAATATGTTTTCACACAAGTAGCGCACAATGGCACGGTCGGTGTGCAAAATCAATGTTTGGGACAGATTAAGAAAATTACAGTGACACTGTTCGTGTACAGAGGTCTTAAAATGGCTATGTTGAAAATTTGGTGACAAAAGTCCATAAAATGATTGTGTTACGAGCTTGCATTGCGCAGTTTCCACTCACCCTAGTGAGTTCATGAATTTGTAATATTTTCAGTCCTGATTTTCAACATTGCCATTTTCCCACATCTCCTTATGAACAGTACAGCTGTCATTTTCCACACCCTGGCCAAAAGGTGTTTTCATACTTCTGGCACAGAATAGCGTGGCCGTTATGGGAAATCAGTGTTCGGGACAGATTAAGAAAATCACAGTGACGCTGTTCATGAGTGGAGGTCCCAAAATGCCTGTTGAAAATCAGCTGTAAAACATCCCCAAACTAATTACATTACAGGTGTGAGTTGCAGAGTTTCTACGTACACTCGTTATTTCACCAGTTTTTTTTTTATATATTTTCATTCCAGTTTTTCAACATTACCATTTTTTACACCTCCTCATGAACAGTACAGTTGTCATTTTTCATATCCTGTTCAAAATGTGTTTTTGCACCTGTGGCGCCAGATGGCGCAGTCGCTGTGCAAAATCACCTTTCGGCTAATGAGCTGATAGTGTCACTGTCCATGCGGAGGGGTCACAAAAAGCCCATGTTGAAATATTGGAGTAAAAATACCAAGAAACACCCAGGGCATTAGGGTTTGTGACCATAACGCTCTACCCTGTAGGGACTGACAGGCATCAGGGGTGTGACTTGGGACTATCAACAGTAATGCTCATGCCATTCCACCCCCACCCACCACTCTGCAGCCAGTGACAGGCATCGAGGTGTGCCTTAGACCCCCTGGCCTCAGAGTTCACCCCATTCTCCTATACTGCACCCATTTCAGCATGTTTCCTTATGGAATGAGATCAACGTAAAGCCCAAACACTCCAAGGCACACCTCGACACTTGTCAGCGTCTACAGGGTAGGGTGAGGTGAAATACCTTGACTGTCATGGGTGACGACCCAAAGGCACACCCCAATGCCTGTCCATCTCTGCAAGGTGGGGGTGGAGTTGGCATCAGTTCAATACTTCACTGCCATTCCTATACTGCATCTGTCTAACTCCTGCACTTCCACTGCTAATGCCAGCAAGCAAACATTCGGCATTGACAAATGCTTGTTTTTATGGTTGCTTCCTGCCAGTGGTTCTTCCACCCTCATATACATCACAAATTCTATGTTTGTTGGTAGCAGGTCAAGGGTATTACCTTCCCTAGTGCACTGGGAAGCATATTTGCTGCTGCTGCTCCCTATATAAAGCTAACACATGTGAGGTACATTCAGTTTGGATCAGGCAACAAGCTGATGGGTGGTCTACCTTGACAATGGTAGCTGTGTGACTTCACTGCATGGCCAAGAAGTGATTACCAAAACAGCACCACTTCTTTTTAATTCAAATCACTAACTTTACACTTCATGCAAAATAAAATATGCTCATTGTCACATTGACACCTTTTGAGTGTGGCGGATGGTGTTTGAGTCTCTGCACTGACTTGTTCTTTTGTTGATGTATAATATATGCAGTACCACACACCAATCACAATACCATTTATGTTTTGTGAATGAGCAAGTGTGAGCATCTACCATTGCATATTAGTTTGTAAAGGCAGATGTATGGCTTTGTCATTTACCTTACTGCACACCAGTTACCTGCACATTGAGTAGGGCAGAGCACCTTAATGAACCATATTTTTGCCTGTGTATCCATATGCAAAGGCAAGCCATTTCAGTCAGATCTATTTAAGACTATCCTCTCTCCTGCTGGGCTATGTGTCTGCATGTGTCATCCACAACTTTATCCCTACCCTCATTCCTAACAGTACCCTACTCAAAGACCCTGTTTCTCTACATCATAAACATATTGTTCTATGGCTCCCTCCCTTTAAGTTTCTCCATGCCTCTTCATGTGAGTCCAGCAATTTTCTCCCTCTTACCCTGTGGAAGATTTACCATCAGACTGTCCTCCACCGTTGAGTACATGTTGGTGACCATACAAACAAGAAACTCTCCCCTCATCCCCGTCTGCTAGTGCTCCCAGTTTCGAGTCATCTGCAAAGAGACTCAGCTTACTCCTAATACTTCTCCCTATTTCCGAGACATAGGCATTGAACAGGAGTGGCCCCAGGACTGAACCCTGGTGGACCCCTCTGAGGGAGGAGACTATCCCACCAACCACTACTCTCTGTGCTCGCTCCACAAGCCAATTTTCTACCCACCTCAGCAACTGCCCCCCAACCCCATCCTCCCCAGCTTTGTTAGCAGAACGTTGTGGGGCACCGAATCAAATGCCTTGCTGAAGTCCAGATAAAGTACACCCACCAGCCTGTGTTGGTCCAGGGCACCCGTCACCCAGTTGTAAAACTCCAGAAAGTTGGTCTGGCATGATCTCCCCAGAACAAAGCCATACTGCCTGTCGTCCAGGTTCCCCAACCTTTCCAGCTGTCCCCCAAGCATCTCCTTGATAATGCCCTCCATCACCTTGCCTACCACAGACATTAGACTAACAGGCCTGTAGTTTCTCATCTCCTCTTTAGACCCCCCACTTTGTGGATAGGCACCACATGGGCCGCCCTCCAGTCTTGAGGCACCCACCTTGTCTGTAGAGAGATGTTGAAGAGTGCAGCCAGTGGAGCTACGAACATGTCCGCAAACTCTCTCAGTACCATCTGATGCAGTCCATCTGGCCATGGCACCTTCTCGGTCTTTAGCGACCGGAGGGACGTCCTCACCCTATCCACTGTGATTTCATCCTTTCAGCCCACCCCCCATACACCAGCCCCTCCTGTCTCCCATTCTAGTTTCGGCCTCCACCCAACCTAGTCTCTTCCGTTCCCCCAGACTCCAAGTGACCTCCTGTTTCTGTGAGCTTCCCTTCCCTCACATCAGGAATGGAAGGGTCCCCACCTCCCATGGCAAAAACAGAGGCAAAATACTCATTTAGTATCTCTGCTTGCTCCCCTGCTTCTTGAGCACATCCCTCCCTAGTGTTAATTCTGCTGATCTATGCCCTCACTTTCCTTTTCTCCCCTACATATCTAAAGAACCCTTCCCCCCCCCAGTTATCCCTGTCCAGGTTTTGGTCCATCCTCACCTTGGCCACTCTCACCACTCTGGTGACCCTCCTGGACAGCAACTTTTACTATGCCCATTCCCTTTTCCCCCATGAGCGCTTTAATTGCGCATAGGCCACCTTTTTCTCCCTCACCGCCTCCTGCACTTCCTGGGTCCACCAACACTGCTTACTGGCCCTACAGTGCTTGCCCCTTACCTTTGTGCAGGACCTAGTAGCCCCCTGCACCCCCTTTTTAATGGTCTGCCACAAGCTTCCAGCATCTATGTCTGGCCTTAACTCATCCAAGCACCCCAGAAGAATCCTTCCCATGCCCTCGAAGTCCGCTCCCCTGAAGTATATTACTACTGTATTCATGCAGTTATGTCCCCCCCCCCCGGTAGAGAAGAAAGCAGACTATGGAGCGGTCACTACCTGCCAGCAGGCTGCTCACCTCCAGGCCCCTAATCTGGTCACTGTCTGCTAGGACCAAGTCCAACATTTGGCCCTCCCTAGTAGGTTCCCCCACCTGCTGGACTAGGAAGGCATCCTAGAAGACATCCATCAGCCTCTGCTCCCTGGCCACCAAGGAAGTCATAGTGCCCCAGTCTGTCCCCAGCATGTTTAGGTACCCTATGACCACCACCTTGCCCTTTCCCAGGCCACAGTGGCCCCTGATATTCTCAACCAGATTGTCCTCCAGGTCCGCTGTCATTGCAGGTGGCGTGTACACCACCCCTATTTTCAGTCTTTTACCCCACTTGTTTTCAGGGTTACCCAAATCACCTCCACATCCCCCCCACCTTCTCCACTCTGCTAACAACAATGTAATTTTTGACTACTAGCACCACCCCACCACCCCACTCTCCTATCCTTCCTGAACATTGTGTGGCCCTCCAAGTTTAGGTTCCAGTCATAACGCTGGGTGGACCATGTCTCAGTAATTGCTGCCACATCCGGTGCTGCTGCCTCAAGTAGCATTGCCTGGAGCTAAGGCATTATATTGCCCGTGCTTCTGGCATTGATCAGGACCATCCTCCACCCCATCCCCTCTACCATCCCCAGTCTTCGTGGCCCTGTGCAGTCCCCTGTCCCACTGCCCTGCACATTTCTCCTTGGCTTTGCAATGCAGCCCACAACCCCCTTTACATGTCCTAGTCCTGAACCCTCAAACAGCCCCCCTGGGGCTGTCATTATTTCCAACCCTCCCCCCTTTACAAGTTTAAACCCCACCTCGCGCATATGAATCCAGACAGTTTCAGTTTAAGGTTCTTCCTCCCCTCCAGGTTGAGGTGTAGCCTATTCCTAGCATATAGCACTTATCCTCCATTGTATCCCCCAGTCCCCCACCAACCCATATCCCTCTGTCTTGCACCACTCCCTGAGCCACTGGTTCACCACTCTAAGTTGTTGCTTGTTCTCCCCACTCTCCCTCGGTACTGGCAGTATTTTGGAGAAGGAGACTGGGCATGCTGTAGAGTGGCAGACCCTGACCAGCTCCTCTAATCTCACCTGTATCTCTAGTTCACTGTTCTGGTCTAAATCGTTTGTTCCCAGGTGCACCAGAAAGTCTGGGGATCCCCCACATTCCCTTGTCATTCAGTATTGCTGGAATTTGGCCTTGTGTACAGATAGGCCTGGGATACATTTAGCCTTGACTGGGCTGCATTTTCCCCATCAGTAACATTTGTGTGTTTCTCTCTGCAGATGCTGCATGATGATGCAAAGGTACAGACCACTGATAATCATCAGGACACATGCCTGTCTAAGAGGACTATCCATACAGTGAATGCAGAGGTGAGCACACATCAGTGCATTCATCCCTGGGACACTGCTGTTGATACCGCTGCAACAAGTTCCATCATTTCAACCATCATCATCATGGATCGAGAAACAGCATCTGTTGGAGTGCAGTGCCAGGTGCTCTCAAGTGACTTTGACTGCCAGTGGCTGGAATCGCCTGAAAATGTAGTTAAAGACCACATATACTCATGGCCTTGGTCTTTGTCACCTGTATCTTCAAACTGCAACAGCAAACATGATAAGGCATCATCTGAACATCAGCAAGCTTCAAAGTAGGGTGGTGATATACAGAAGCCCCAAATGATGTCAATACCTGTAAAATCACATGACATGCCACATGGTCAGGGGAGCACTGAACTGTCATTCCTGACTTCAGAAGCCAGTGAGTCTTATGAGCCCAATGTGTCTATGTTTTCTCCAGGTAGTGAAATGTCCATTGACTCAAATTCTGAAGACACAGACCTCCCAGAGGACTCATGTTTTTAAGTAGTATTGCTAATGAGCAGAAATTAATTTTGTTTAAGAGTCAGCTGTTTGTGCTATTTCAAATGTGCAACATATGCAGATTACCACTGCTGCTCATATAATTCTACATACAAGGCACAATGTTTGTATGTGAATTTTGCTGTACCATGTCTCACACCTTCACCTGGAGGTCAACACCACTCATAGGAAAGATGAGTGCCAGTAATTTGCTTGTCAGTGCAGCAGTGCTGTTCAGTGGTAAATACGGTCACACGTATTGCCTGAGTTCATGAAATGCATCCATGTGCCATGTTTGTCGCAGCGTCAGTATCTGCGAATCCAATGGCAATACCTATTCTCCATAGCAAATTACATGTGGAGTACTGAGAAATCAAACAAACTGTGACAGGTGGCCCGGACGGCAAGTAACAGTCATCGGTGATGGTCATTGCGACTCACCAGGTCACTCTGCAATGTATTGTACTTATACAATCATGGAGATGACCACAAACCAGATTCTCAAGTCAAAGCTAGTTCAAGTGACAGAAGTTCTGAACTCCAATTGCGTGGAGAAGGAGGGGTTCCTGAGAGCGTTTAACAAGATCTTAGATGACGGCATTACAATCAAAATGATAGCCATGGATAGACATCCGCAGATTTCTTCGGTGATGTGCAAGGAACACATGTTTGCTGGAATAGCTCATCAGTATGATGCCTGGCATGTTGCCAAATCCATCATCAAGAAACCTCTTGCCAAAGGCAAGCAGCGGCACTGCCAGGACCTCATGCCATGGATAATATCAGTAGTGAACCACTTTTGGTGGCCTTCATCCTCCTGCCAAGGAAGTGCAGCACTACTTCATGGGAAGAGGGTCTCCATTCTGGAGCACACAACAAACATGCATACCTCGACTGTCAGACTAGTTTTTCATGGTTGCAAGCACGGAGAACTGGATGAGGACACACGACGTGAAACGTGCTGGCTTGAGAAGGGGTCGGTAGCTTATGATGACCTCAGGTCAATTGTGATGGACAGTAGACTGTTAAAGGACATAGGCAAGGTTATGGAGTTTTGCCACACAGGGAAGCTTGAATTTTTCCATTCCCTTTTAAACAAATACTGTCTGAAGCAGCAACATTTCTCTTATGGAAGGATGGTTGCTCGAACGCAGCTAGCCATGCTAGATTATTCTGAAAACTGCAATCTACCATTGGCAACATGCAGCGTGGGACCAAGTAAAGGATGTCAGAAACATGGCTTTCTGTTTTCAAAGCACACCAAGAGGTGGATAACATGGCCAATACATGAACGGAAATCTTACCACTTTCTGGACCGCATGCTAGATGATGTTGTTCTATTGAAAAGTGGCCAACTGATGGGTGCTCCTGAGGTCAAAAAGCCTGAATTACCAAGAAACATAGCCCCTGTGCCACGTCCTGACAAAGAGGAATTACTCAAGAATCATTGTTCTTGTTTCTCCCCAAAGTAGCCTTGTTTACACAACTATTGACGTGTAATGATACAAGTGACATATTTTTCATGTCAACCCATGGTATGGTGCTTACGCCTTGCACACCATAGTGAACTCTAATTACAGGTATTTGTGCAGTAGTACTACTTTGCCCTCATCACAGTCTGTACAGTCTCCCTTCCTTACTTATACCCTTAAAATCCATACAGTAGTAGGCAATATAGCACAGCGGTTTAAGGCTGTGAACACAAAACATAGAGACCATGGCTTGAATCACACAGCACCCACTTGCATGATGTGTGACCCTGAGCAACTCATTTAACTTCCCTGTGGTCCCAGGTTTCACCTGTAAACAAGATGTAGGCTTACTGCGTCTCTCCTGCTAAAACAAAGTTTAAAAAACAATTGTTGTTGTTCTATTGCTGATGTACCCTTTGTTGGTTTTGTAGACATTGAATGTGGCCTGTGTATAGTTGACACCATTGATGAAACCTGACAGTCGAAGTGTTAACTGCAGTAAGGAGTTTTTAATGATTTTCTTTTCATGACATTACTTACTGCAACAATATTGCATTTCAACAATAATGCCAAATTGAACATGTTTTGTTCTTCATGTTTCTCCTATGAAGAACACGGTTACATGTAAATGTTGACATGACATTGCTGTTATAATTTTTTTCAAATTACTCACACAGAACTCGAAGCAAGGTTTATTAACAATTAAACTGAAGTCAACCCTTTCATAAAATCTTTCTGTCAAATTTTCAATACGACTGAACCTGTCCATTTTTCTGTAACACATTTGTGAGACTGGTACACTGCTGTAGTTTTTGAGGGGTTAATTGGCATGTCATGTTTGTACATTGCTGAAAATACGGTACTGTACTGATGTTTACTTGGCAAGCAGAATAGCATGGTGGTCGGGTTAATGCTTGCAAAGACTGAACACACGTGTTTGTGAACAAGCCCATGGAGTTGTAGGACAAGAAGGGATAACAGGTGACTAACACTAACCGTGTGTGCTCACCTTCTTATGACAGGGCTGGTGGTGACAGGCCTGGCAGTTCACTAGCACCAGGGTGAGGCCATGTGTATATTAAGCAAATAACTTTTTAGGGGAAGTGGCATGGTAGATGTCAGTGGTCACACATCGATGTCAATGAGCATGATACACACAAACTAAAACCCGGGAAATAGCTGTGAATGGTTTGGGAACTACACAGTTAAGTATGCTGGATGTCAATGAGTAAGACAAGGTCTGGTGACATTAGAGGGCTGAGGTTCTCAGTCAGCTGTGTCACAAAAACATTATTAAATACCCACCAATGCTGGCATGGTGGTGGTGATGAAGGCTGAGGCACTGGACGCCTTACCTCACACCATGTCACTGACCCTTGTTCCGGAAGAAGCATGGGCCCACGGTGGGGGTGGGGTGGAAGCTGAGGAGAAGGATCAAGCATCCAAGGTACTGATCTCCTCCAGGGAGGGGGGGAGGCCAGTGGTCAGTTCCAGACTGGCACCCAGCAGAGGCTGGGGGGGGCAGCAAAACAATACTGTAGACTAGGGGAGGGAGTGCGTGCGGAGGCATGCATGCTCCCCCTGTCATCATCACCAACAAGAAAGCCAGAAAAATGGTACCAGGTGCTTCATGTAACTTTTTTTGTCACAGTTGGCTCACCTCTGTGGCTATACACCCAGTACCATACCCTGACATCAGGCTGCATCCCCAACTTCCTACATGGCTTCCCCTCCATGGTGTGGTGGTCAGAAGCCCACAACTCACCTCACCTCAAACCAGATCCAGCATCCGAGGATGTGCCATTCATTCATGGTTGGTGCCTCCCCATCGCAGCCACTGACCATGAATGAATGGTACATCCATGGACGCTGGATCCAGTTTGAGAGGTGAGGTGAGTTATGGACTGCTCACTACCGTGCCACAGAGGGGAAGCCATGGGGAAGATGGGGATGCAGCATAATGTCGGGGTACGGTGCTGGGTGTATAGCAGAGGTGAGCAGACTGTGACAGAAAAAGTTACATGTATTAAAATGAATTAAAAAAAAATAACCACCAGAAAATTAGCATTATCACATGTGCTTCTGAGCACAATGTTTGCCATAAAAGCAGATAGGCAATGAGGTTTTCACACCATCAATAACTGTCTTTTGCAATGTGTGTATATTTGACACAGAATACTCAAAAAAACAATGTAAAGAAAGTCATGAATAACAATTTCAGACAGTAGCACCTAACATTTAACGAAACAGAACTACAGATAATTGTAAATGTCAATGTTTCATATAACAACAATGGTAACTGTTCTGTACAACTACTGAACATTGCAGTGACAAGTGTACGCACATCATATGACTAACATAGCTCATTTAAAAATGATTAAGACCAGGCATTATCTTCAACCTCATTAGCTTCATGGAAACCACGGTACTCGCCACTTTTCTTAGGCCACTTGGCATGGATACAGGCCACCACACATGAGGGAATGATGCGTCGAACCTTCTCCCAGAATATTATGTACCCAGTAAGTGTACTGAATGTAGGATGCAAGGTGCATTGACCTGTGGGAAAATGGCAATTGTGAGTGTTGAGGAAAAAAGCAGTTTTGAGTGTACAGCTAATGAGCACTGTAATGCACAATTCACGCACGGAAAGGTGCAGCACACTTCAACTCAAGGCTGTTGATGTACTGCTGTAATGGCTACATAAGTGGGTGTGATAAAACATATCACACAGACAGTGCCATACCACGACAACCAGGGTGATGATGTCTTGGATAACTGCCAACATCACTGCAAATTTTGAAATTCAGTCTTTCAGACACCAGGAAGCAGTGCTAGTGACTGTGAAAATCAATTTGCCTGGTGTACATTTCCACAATGCACCAGCTGGTGTTGTTACTAAAGTGTTTCCTTAGCCACAACAAATACACAGGGCTAGTTAATTGAAAACATTCGTATCACAATACCAAATCTACAAGCATTGTCCAAGCAGGCCGCTGCCAATGTCAGCACCTGTATTGTGCTCACAAAAACCTGTGTCCACCACAGCGAGATGTGTGAATACTGGGAATTGCTGCTCATAGATCATGTAAACATTGGTGGGGGGATCTGTGTAAGCAATGGTGTATTTAGACAGAAAACAGAGTCACACCTCATTTCCATGTGCAGCTTGACTTATACATGTGCTGTTGGTGTGTGTTGACAGGTCACCTATGTGAGCACTGTTATGACCTTTCCAGGAAAGTGTCAAAACACATCATCAGGCAGACTTTCGCATGAGGCACTGATAGACGCATTATACACATGGGGCACAATTTGAGAAGGGGTGGCGCAAGTCATGCCATAGTCAACTTGCGTCAACTGACTATGCACCTAACACCCAGTGCCAGATTCTCGAACTCAAGCACAGAAAATCACCAGTTTCAGGGATAGACTAAGGATCCCACAGGGCAGAAGACCAGATTCCCATGATCGGGCACCTTCACCATGGCTCCCCTCACGAACTAGGCCTGGTAGGTTACATTCTAGATACAGCACCAAGGTGGCAGAGGCACCAACTCATGGTGCTCAGAGACGTGGGATGCGGCGGTAGGGGTGGGCATGGTCAGAACTTCAGATATGGAGGTACAGTCAACAGCGATCAGGGCAGCCAGAGAGTTCACTGCAGACAGGTGCAGAAACAGAACTGTGAAAAAGGAAAAAAAAAAAAAAACAACAACAACATGACTCCTACTGTTTAGCCATGTTCCTAAGCATGCCATTATCTGCTTAACTTTATATACTGATTACTACAAGGTACCACTTTTCCCAGCGGTGATCTGTGATGCACACTCCCTCTATACCTTTCCAAGCCCTTCTTCAACTCCACCACAGTAGAGGCAGCCACTAGTTCCATGGGCAGAGCATTCCAAAGCTCCACCGCCATGTCATTGAAGTAGCACCTCCTTGTCTCCACCCTCAGCCCTCCCATACAGCTTCCTTTGGTGTCCCCTGGTGGCCCCTGCCTCCCTCAGCTGAAAGACCCCCCTCAAGGCTTACCCTATTCATCCCGTGAGATACTGGAAGATCTGTATCATATCCCCCAATTTCTTCCATCCTCCAATGAGTACAGATTGAGCTCCCCTAGTCTGTCTTCATAGGACCTTTCATCTATCCCCAGTATCATCCTGCTCACTCTCCTCTGCATTCTGTCCAGTAATGCAAATTCCCTCTTTAAGTAGGGACTCCAAAACTGCACGCAGTATTCAAGGTGTGCTTTAAACAGACAGTTTTACAGCAGTAGGAGCACCTCACAGCTCCTTGAAGTTATTCCCCTAGCTATGCACTCCAGCATTTCATTTGCTTGAGCCACCACCATTCTACACTGCCGTGTTATTAATTTTTTCATCCACCAGCACCCAGAGGTCTTTTTCCACCCTTGAAACATGCAGTGTCTCTCAACACACACCCAAGGTGTATAAATGAGTCTGATTTTTGGTCCCCAGGTGCAGAACTCTGCATTTCACAGCATCAAACTTTTGTTTTTAGGCTCAAGACTTCTCACAACACTCTACAGGTCTTCTTGGATATCCCCATCCACCACTGCCCACAGCTTCACATCATCCATAAAGAGGCTAACACCGCTCCTGATACCACTTTTGATGTCAGAGATGCAGGCGTTAAACAGCAGATTCTCAGTAGACCCTGTGGGTTACTACAGTGGCTAACCTGGCTCTCCTCCCCACCATCACCCACTGTACTGCCCCCAAGCCCATTTCCCATCAAACTGATCATCTGCCCCACCAACCACCCCATATTATACAGCTTCACCAGTAGACCATGATATGGCACCGGGTAGAATGTACTGCTGAAGTACAGAAATAGGACATCCACTGGTCTGCCTGATACAGTGCCCTCCTCACCCCTTCATAGAAGTCTTGATAAAGGTCTTCAGGTACATGAAGAGGGTAAATAGGGGAGGAACAGTCAGGGTGCTTCGAAGGAAGGAGGAGGGGGCCACTAGAAGGCATGGGTGGAAGCTGGAGGGGGGAAGATTCAGGGGAGAAAGGAGGAGGTGCTACTTCACTGAGAGGGTGGTGGAGCCATGGAATGCGCTGCCTAGGGGGCTGGTGGAGGCAGAGACAGTGGAGGGGTTCAAGAGGGGGTGGGACAGGTACAGGGGAAGGGTTCTGGAAGCAAAATCCAATGCAGCAAGAATATCCGGAACTGGGAAGGGAGAAGCCAGAGAAGGCGAGGGGGGCAGCAAGGTCAGCAACCAGGGTGGGGGCTGACCAAACGAGCAGACACGAAAGACCGTTAGGCCTATTCTGCTGGCATTTTAGTATGTTAGTAAGTCCACCAGATTGGTTTGACATGATCTGCCATTAACAAAGCCTTGCTGCCAATCGTGTAGGTGACCCCGTGCCCTCAGAACCACCTCCATCCTCTCATTCAGGATGACCTTGATCACTTTGCCCAATACTGATGTCAGGCTAAGCAACACCGTGGCATGATCACTTCCTGCAAATTGGTCCACAACATGTTGGTCCCTGATGAGCTCCCGGTCTGACAGGACCACATCCAGGACACGCCACTCCCTTGTCGTCTCTGTCACCAGCTGGTCAAGGAATGCATCCTGGAAGATGTCCAACAGGCGCAGGTCAACCAGCACCACATTGTTGTCCTTTCCTCAACCACAGTGTGCCTTAAAGTTAGCCACCAGACCTTTCTTCTCCCACTCAGGAAGTCTATATATACTACTAAGCTCTGAGTTTCATCTTCCTTGCCATACACTCCCCCTGGTGTCCCCCTACTTCCTGTAGGGGCCTCTCCCACACACTTCGTGTTGGTGCCACTGTTCCATGCACTCATGCCATACTCTCCTGCCTTTTTCTTTACAAATGGACTGGTCTCATAGTACAGCAGTAGTGCTGCTGACTGTAGAGCAGAAAGCACAAGGATCAAAACTCAGGCAGGGAGAAAGCACATAGGCACTATAAGGGTGTGCTGCCACTTGTGTCGATGCAGTAATGTACCTGTGGGTTGTTCCAAGTACTGATTTGTGGGCAGACTGGATGGGCCTTGCAGTCCTCATCTGCTGTCAACTTCTATATTTCTAAATGAGGTGCCTTACTGGAGTTCAATACCTTTTCATCATTTTTCACTGTACTGCACATACCACAACCCACCCACCCCCAAGAGCAACCCGACTTTTCACCACCCCCTTCCACCAAACTCACACCTTGCTGTCAAGACCTTATTCATGACATGTAGCACACACAGTGGCACACCCTACAACACACCACACTCAACGCCAGGGGTATCATTATTGCTGAACTGAATGCTACAAACCCTACAACTCTTCCAAAGATGCACTGTATCCTGACGTGACATGGAATTCAACAGTGCTGTGTTTGCTATCTACCAGGATGTCCCTCACCCCAACTACATCCATAGTAACACAATAGGTTATGACTATTTAAACTATTTACTTCCCTTTGGGGCCACCTGGCCACCATCTGCAGGATGGCACAGGTGTGCTGACATTGTTTCTGTGGTTGGTTAGGTATGTAAAGTGAGTTGCGCAGCGTGAGTAAGTTTAGGAGACAGTGCTTGACAAGTCAAATAATGGTGTGTACATGGGTGGATGGAGATGACACAGTTCTGCTGAATGTGGTGCCAAGAACTGGACATGCCCAAACATTGGTCATGCATGCACGCAGTTGTTTCCATGTAATATCACTGCTACAGAGGGAGACAAGGGAGCACCTGTGTTTCAAATACTAACACACTAATATGCAAGCAGAATAGGCCTCATAGTCTCTCGGGTTTGCTCGGTAGCCAGCACCCCTACTTGGTGCACTTTTTGTTGCCCCCCCCACCATGCAGAGATCCCCCAGTTTACATCCAGGGCATTTCCTCAGGAATGAACTTCCAGGGCTTCAACCTCCTCCTGTACCTATCCTAGCACCTCTTGAACCCCGACAAGGTACGCTCCTCCACCAAGCCCCAGGGCAGTGCATTCCATGGTTCCACCACCCTCTCAGTGAAGTAACAACCACCACCCTTTGTACCCACTCCAAGAGCCAATTTTCTATACACCGGAGCAACAGTCCCCAACCCCCAGCTTTGCCAGCAGGCCACTGTTGAGAACAGAATCAAATACCTTGAAGAAGTCCAGAAAGAAGATGTTCGCCAGCCTACCATGGTCCAGGGCACAAGTCACCCAATTGTAAAACTCCTCAAGATTGGTCTGACACAATCTCCCCAGGACAAAGCCATGCTGCCTCTCATCCAGATGCCCCATCTGCTCCAGCTGACCCTCAAGCCTTTCCTTTATGATACCATACATCACCTTGCCCAACACAGACATCAAGCTAACGGGCCTGTACTTCCCCATCTCTTCTCTCGTATCCCTCCTTGTGGATAGGCATGGCATGGACCACCCTCCAGTCATGAGGCACCCATCCTGTTTGCAGGGAGATGTTGAAAAGTTCTGACAACTCTCACATGAACTTCATCTGGTCCCAGAGCTTTCTTAGTCCTTAGAGACCAGAGGGCATCCCTCACCTTATCCACTATGAATTCAACCTCCCCATACCCTTCCCTATCCACGTGCTTGTCAAGACCCTCACCTGCTAGTGCAGGCCCAAACCCCACCCCAGTCTCACTTGGCCTCCCAGCTTGTTCACTGTCCCTCCTGGAGACCTCCCACTGCCACTGCTTTCCTGAGTAGTTCTTAATTTCCCATCTGCACTATCACAACAGTTTCTTGCCTATGTAACTCCCTTTGTAAATCCTCCATTTCCCCTTCCTCTCACGCCCCTCCCCTCTCCTTCCCTCTACTAACCCCACTTTATCCCTTTCATGCTACTCCTGAGGAACATTGATTATCTTCTATGCAACTTGCTATATATCAATTTCGTATGTATATGTATATATTTATATATATATATATTTCTCTTTATGTATATGCACATCGAATTTATGTACTATATCACCTTGTATCATGTGGATTTATATATTTTGCTACCTTATATCTTGTGTACTAGTGTAGCCTTTTTTATTTGTCAGACTCTCTAATGTTCTAGGCATTACTGTTTATGTTTTATTCTCTGCCATTGTATGTGTCCCCGGTTGTGCCTGAAAACGGTCCCTAGGATCAGTGCGCCTACCCGGTTACCAAAGTCATAAATAAATAAATAAGCTGTATTGGTCCCATACCACCCACGGTAGAGACTGAGGCAAAGTACTCATTTAGTACCTCAGCCTGCTCACTCCCCTCCTGTGCCCATCCCTTCCCAGTCTTAATCCTGCTGATCTGACCCTTCGCTCTCCTTCTCTCACCTTTGTATCTAAAGAACCTCTTGCTCCCATTCCTGATATCCCAGGCCCAGTTTTGCTCCATCCTTGCCTTGGCCTATCTTACCACCCTGTTGACCTTCCTGGACCTCAGTTCGTACTCCTTCTGCTCCCTTTCTCCCCTCCAGCACTTTAAGCACACAAAGGCAGCCTTTTTCTCCCTCACCACCTCCTGGACCTCCCAGGTCCAGCGACACAGTTTTCTGACCCTACTGTATTTGTGCCTCACCCTTGTACAGGTCCTGGTAGCCTACTGTACCCCCTTCTTAATGATCTCCCACCTACTGCCAGCATCCATATCTGGCATTATCTGCAACAGCAACCCCTTAAGAATCATCCCCATGCCTCTGAAGTCCACACCCCTAAAGTTGATTACCACAGCCTTTGTACAGTTTTCATCCACCTGTAACAGGAGTAAAAACCAGACTGTGGCATGGTTGCTCCCTGCCAATGAGTTGCCAATCTCTAGGCCCCTAATTTGATCACTCTCTGCTAGGACCACATCCAGTATCCAGCCTTATGTCATTGGCTCCCTCACCTGCTGGATTAGGAATGCATCCTGAAAGACATCAAGCAGACTATGCTCCCTGACCACCTGGGATGTCATAGTCCCCCAGTCCATCACAGGCATATTTAGATCCCCATTATCATAACCGTACCCTTGCCCAAGCTACAGTGGCCCCTAATATTCTCCACCAGGCACTCCTGCAGCACATCCGCCAGCGTTTGAGGTCTGTACATGACACCTATTTTTATCCACCTACGCCTTTGCATTTGCAGGGTGATCCAAATCACCTCTACATTCCCCTCAGCCTCCTGCACTCCTCCAATACCAATGCCATTTCTGACTATCAGCGCTACCCCTCAACCCCTCTCCCCCCCATCCTTCCTGAACATTGTCTGGCCCTCCAGGTTTAGGTCCTGAGGACCACGTCTCAGTGACTGCTTCCACATCCACTGCCCCCTCGCCCAACATTTCTTGGAGTTCAGGCATCTTGCTACCTAAGCTCCTGGCATTTATCAGGACCATCTTCCACTCCTTACCCCCATCCCCAGCCTCCATGACCATGTGCTGTTGCCTGCCCTGCCCCCCTGCACACTGCCCTTTGGCCAGGCCCGTACCATACCCCATCATCCCCTTAGTGGGACCATAACTGGGCCCTTTAAATGGTTCTCCTGGAACAATCCCTTCCCTCTGTCCCTCCCCCCTTTAGAAGTTTAAACACCACCTCTTGTGGATGAATCCAGCCAGTTTCAGTTTCATAATTTCCTTCCCCTCCAAGATAAGGTGTAGCCTATCTCTAGCGTACAAGCCTTTATCCTTCCAGGTTGCACCCCAGTCCCCCACAAGCACATCCGACCTGGCACCACACCACTCCCTGACCCAGTGGTTCACCACTCTAATTTTCTGCTTGTTCTCCACACTTGCCCTTGGCAGTGGCAGTATTTCAGAGAAAGAGACTGACCATCCTATAGAATGGCAGACTCTGGCCAGCTCCCAAAACATCGCCTGTATCTCAAGTTCTCTGTCACCATCTATGTCATTTGTTCACAAGTGCACCACCAAGTCAGGGGAGACTTCGCATTCCTTAGCCATTTGGTATACCAGGCATTTGGCCTTGTGCATGGACAAGCCAGGGGTACATTTAATCCTGACTGGACTGACTTTACCTTCCCCCTCCCATTGGATACCCCTGATCATGGAATCCACTAACAGGAGTACCTTCACCTCTCCCCCACCACCATGCTCTCCCCCCAAGGTCCTAATCCCTTCATGCCAAACCTGGACCTTGTTTCTGATCTCACCTCCCCAGCCATGTCCTTCCACCCTCTACAATCTGGGTTTCATAAGCTTCCCTCTCTCATGACCTATTGAAGCTTTGTGCCCCACCACCAGCAGTGCCGTGCCCCCCCGGTCCAAACCCACGTCTCTCCCTTATGCTGCATTATCCCCCTTGATCCGCAGCTCCTGCTCCGTGCTCTGCCTCTCCTCAGCCTGGCCCAAGAACCACACTGGGCCCCTGCCTACTCACACCCCATGCCCCCCCTGTATTTATGGCTCCTTCTCCTACCATCCTCTTCCCTTCCTGTCTGCCCCCTTTCTTCCTCCACTGCTCGTATGCTCCCCTCATTTTCCTTTTCTACTGGGCGTAGTGGGTAAAAGCGATTTGTAAGTGTAATGACTGCCCCAAGTTCACCTCCTCTTGTCCCCCATCCTTATTGTTACAGTGGTGTTCACTGCTGCTCTGAGTGGTTGCTGCCTTCTGTTCACCAAGTGGTGAAATGATGACAGCAGAAATTTGTTCCGCAGCCAGTAAACAAATGTTAATTGACATAAAAGATGACACACATACCGATCACAAGCCTGAAACCCCACACTGGGTGTAAGTGAAACCAAGGTTACCTGAGTTCCAGCACAGTAAGAAGTGGTTAACCACAAGTCACATACCACAATCTAAAGCTTGTATGTGCAAGTCATTACTATGATCAAATTGTCTGTGAACACTCCAACAGCACTGTGACTGAAATGTGTAGAAGATAGAATTAGTATTTATATAGCACTTTTTTATACATCCAAAGCACTTTACAAGCAATGCTAGACTGGTAGTGAAGTGACTGAATGTGTGGTGGCGGCAGCCATATCACAAATCATCACCCACACATAACCTGGATAATTGCATGAACCGGTTTATGGGAAGCGGAATGTTGGCCAGGACACCAGGAATGTTTCCTACTCTTTGCAAAGAGTGCCCTGGGTTCTTTTACTTCCACCTGGACACCCACCCACCAGGACAGGCAGAAGGGACCTCGGTTTAACGTCTCATCCAAAGGGACAGCACATCCCAGCAGTACAGCACCCCCCAATACTGCACTCAGATGCCAGCAATTTTTAGGTGAAAGTCCAATCCTGGTGTGGGACAAGAACCCACGACCTTCTGGTCCAGAGGAAGATGTGCTACCAAATGAGCCACGCTGACATCTACCCATGTACCCATAGGTCACCCAGTGATTAGCTGCACGGGACAGCCTTCGAACACTTGCAGATCCACAGCAATGCATTGCCAGCACAGGAACATAAATAGATATTTATTTATTTAAGAGTTTTACCAGGAAGACATACTGAGTAGAGGGCTGCTTGATTCCAGATGCATCCTGGGGGAAGGGGAAAGAGGAGCGATAATAAAGACATATAATAGATAAACATTCACAGATAGGACGAAAGACATTGAACCAATATTTGCCGAGTTACAGAGACATATAATTCAAGTTGCAGATAATACTAGTGTGCTGAAACCAGGGTATACAGGTTACAGAGCAAGCAGCATTAGTCTAAGCATTTGATGTATTTGACAATATCACTACTTCACAGATTGGGAGAGTGGGGGGGTGGCAATGGGACCCCTAGAGCTAGCACCAACCTAGTCACCTTATGTGCAGAGAGTGCTTGTAGGGTGTACTGGGCCCTAGCTTGTGCTAGGAACACCTGCATCTGGAGAAGAAATTAGTATTTAGGAGGAGGTTGAGGTGCCGAGAATTAGAGGTATGTCTAATGTCAGCAGGCAAAGCATTCCAGAGATTGGACATGCGGTATTTGAAAGCAGCTTGCCCTTTGGAAGTGCCCATAAATGGGACTTGAAAAAGGCAGGAGCCAGTACTCCTGAGGATGTACACTGGAAGTGGTTAGATAGCGAAGGCGGATTCGAGGTATGAGGGGAGTGACTGAATCCAGTATTTAGCTGTGGTCCTGGCACAGTGTATTTACCTGTGATCATGGAGTGAGTGCAAGGCTAAGGAACTGTATAGGTCGCAGTGGTGGGTCACTGGGGGGGCATTCCAGGATAAAGTGACAGAAGGAATGGAAGAGCGTGTGAAGGCTGGCTAGGGAGGCATGGGGGAGCAGCGCCGTATACTACATCGCCATAGTCCAGTATCAGTAGAATCATCTTTTGGACAATATCCTTCCGGATCGATGGAGGGATACATCACTTGTTGCGATATAGGGTGCCAAGGTTAGGATGCAGTTGTTTGTGAATTGAGGCGATGCACATGGAGAAATTAAGGTGTTGATCGAGTCGGACACCTAAGTATCTGAAGGAGGTGCATGCTTCTAGAGGGGTCCCATCAATGGTGAGGTAGGTGGGGGGGCAGAGAGATGAGAGAGTCTTGGCTGCGAGCTGAAGGTTAGAAAGATGATTTTTGTGGTGTTTAGGAACAGCTGGTTGGAGCGGAACCAGTGCTGGACAGTGTTGAAATCCTGCTGTAATATAGAGGCCACTTCTGCAGAGGAGGGGCCTGTTGCATACAGTACGGTGTCATCTGCATACACGTGAATGGATGTGCGAGGACAGGCAGACGGGAGATCATTCAGGAAGATGGAGAAGAGCACTGAGCCCAGGACTGAGCCTTAGGGAACACAGGTGGAAACTGGCAGGGGGTTAGAGGTATGTGAGCCTATTTTTACAGATTGATATCTGCCAGCCGGGTATGAATGAAACCAACAGGTAGCAGGATCTGAGAGTCCAGCCTTCGTTAATTTGGATATTCGCAGGGAATGGAAGGCGGTATCAAAGGCCTTAGCTAGGTCAATGAAAATGGCTGAGGTGATGTGCCCTTTATCCATGCCGGCGAGGATGGCATCGGTGAGCCTTAGTAGGGAGGTAATGGTTGAGTGTGATTTCCAAAATCCAGACTGATAGGGGATGAAGAAGGAGGAGGTGTCAAGAAAGGAGGAAAGTTGGGCAAGTACCAGGTACTCCTGCAGTTTGGCCAAGATTGGGAGGAGGTAGATGGGACGGTAATTTCCCCATGAGGAGGAATCGCCTCCTTTGGAGAGGGGGATAACTACTGCATGCTTCCAGTCAGCTGGTATAGTAGCTAGTGAAAAAGAGAGATTGAAAAGGTTGGGCAGCGGGGCGGCGATGGCAGGAGCTGACAGGTGTAGTATTTTGGCATTCAGTCTCGTGGGGCATTTGCCTTTGTATGGGTTGAGGGCCTGCAGTGCATTTAGCAATTCAGCCATGGAGACCAGATGAAATGAGAAACTGGAGGTCAGCGAGGTCGGCATCATTTGTGGGGCAGTGCTCGTGAGGGAGTATGGGAGAGCTGATAGGAGAGAGGCCACACAGCTGGTGAAGAAGGTATTGAAGGCAGAGGCTGCTTCGCCAGGTTCCGAGATGGTAGAGCCGTGGATGGATAAGGTCAGGGATGGTGGCTGGGCAGGGTGGGAGAGCAAAGATTTGATGGTTTTCCAGAATTTTATAGGGTGATTGAGGTTTGAGTTGAAAGCCATCTCGAAATAATTTGTTTTGGCCTATCTTATAAGTTTAGTGCAGCTGTTGCGGAGTGTTCGATAAAGTTGGAGTGACAATTGGGAGCCAGTTGCCTTGTAAAATTTACATGCCTAGTCCCTGGCATGGAACTAGTTAATGATAGAGGCAGAGACCCAGGATAGGTGGGCACCCCTAACCCTTGTCCTTCTGAGGGGCGCGTGGGTGTCCCACACTGCAAGGAATCTGGCCTTAAAGAATTTGAGGGCAATGCCAATGCAAGTGGCCTTAGGGATGAAAGACCAGTCAACATGTGCCAGGTCATATAAGAGAGATGCTAGATCAAGAGATTTATAGGAGCATGTGAACAGTGTCCTTGGGGGAGGTGCAATGGGCCTGTGTACTTTTCTGACCACATAGATCATATGGTGGTCACTTAGGGAGTCAGAGAGTAGACCAACATCAATAATCCTATGGGTGTGTATGGTTAGGGCCCAGTCCAGGAGGGAATGGTTCTGTGATTTGTGGTTTAGGCAAGTGGGTTAGGAGATTTCCTGGGTGAGGTTTAGGGCATTTATTTTGTTACGCAGCTTGGAGCTGTCGTTAGCAAGCCAGTTGAAGTCCCCGAGGACATGGAGCTCACCTGCTGTTGCTAGCGACTTCAGTGTGTCGAAATGTTCAAGGATAATGGGCAGGGTGGTGCCAGGGACACAGTAGAAGTTAGCAACATACACTGGGGCAGAGTAGGGCAGTGATAGTTTAATTAGTAGTGAGTCTATGGATATAACTGACTGTGAGCATTCCATTGAACTGTACTGACATTATCCTGTTGCCAATGAATACAAACAACAGTAAACGAAAGAATAGTAGCAGCAGCAGGCACCACTGACTCCCACCCCCCACGCACACACACATGGCATGTAGTTTTACATCACTTAGTGGACATTGACAACCCGAGCACCCTGTGAAGTGCCACACACCTTCAGACACACCATGTGCTGTGGCAAATTATTGTATCATAAAAGGACTGCAAGCTCCTAGTGTGGGCACCCTTGACCTTAGGGCACAGGATAACAGTCATCACTTGTACACCCATGACTGCGTCCCTGATGCTGACTGCCACAGTGCAGTCACAGACCACAAACAGTAATTCATGCTCACTGACCTGCATGTCAAAGTAAAGAAGCATTGTCTGTTGATGATGAAAAAAATTGTAACATGAACTGAGGTTCATATAATTACCTATTGGGAGCAGGCTCAGGTGGATGAGGGTGCCTATAGGAGGCGCAAATGGAAGTCAAAGCCAAGCGACCTACAAAGGAATCAAGGCAGGCAACATGGAACTGTGGATGCTGTGAGCTGCAGCTCAAGCCTTCTATCTTACCCCCAAGCTGATGTGACACCTCCTGGCAACATAGTGATTCACAGACTGTGGGCATCAACGTACAGTTGCCACATGTACACCACAGTAAATGTGTTAGTCTGTCCAACATGGACTGCTCATGGTCATGATCAGCAGAATTTGACCCATCAGCTGTGATACCTGCAGACTGTGAACCCTACTGTTTCTCCTTGGCGCAAACATGTAGGGCTGTATTCCAGAACTGACACTAAGATTCAGCATTTCATATAACACATCCAAAGTCCCACTTTCACTGCCCGTGTCACTTTTAACATCACTGTCAGTGGGGGACTCATAATGTGTGGCAGTCACATCGCTAGGACCTCCTGTTGCCATTATGCAAACGCTTTGGTCGGGGAACAGCAAAACTGAACTCTGGAAACACTGTCCTGATTATTGTCACCTGCTGACTTGATTCCCCACTTCCCCATTTCAAAATAATGTGGTCACAGGCTAATTATGGGAGCAAACAGAATAGTCATTCAGCCCAAGAGAAACACTTTATTGCTGTTCAAACATAATGAAATTAGCAATCACACAGTTGATCACACAAGCACACAGAATAATGCACGATGACTGACGCACCACACTGATTTAGGTCACTGGATCACTTGCTTCGTAGGTTTGCAACCTCAAAAGAACATGTTAAAATCCTACAGATGACAACTGACAACGGTGACGTTCAGATTCAGTTATTAGCACCCACACAGTGCTGTACCAAAAGCACAGAGCAAAGCGATTATCAGCACAAAATGCAAATTTGTGAACACATTTTGAATTATACTTTCATTCAGGAAGTACAGCCAAGAAAGCACTGCACAAGGAACGCGCTTGAGTACTATCACCACAGTAACACCACGAGACTGCTTTACAGGTGAACGTGCGGTGCACACTTGACTGACCAATCAGAAAGCACCCTGTGGTTCACTGGCGCAAGCACTGTCAGCTCATTACCATAACAGTTGCAGCACAAACCACTCTAGCCGGAGACATGGCGCCAGGCTACAGTGGGGGGGGGGATAAACAGTGAAGAACAGCCAAAGGGAAATACAACTGCAGGAGGTAAGCAACAACAGAAATACTTTATGAGATTATGGCTGCTTTCCTTTAAGACTTTACTATCTTTCTGCACTAAGTTGAAAAAGATGACACCAGTGATTTGTTCTAACATTTCACTGAATAATCTGTGATTGGTGAAACCTACTGAAAGCTGACTGCAGGGTCCTTTAAACCAGTATGAGTTATCACATGTAGATGGAGAGGTGGGAGGCTGTTAGGTGCTTTTATTACACTGTTGATTGCCTCAGTGGCCTAATGGATAAGGCACTGGCTATCAAAAACAAGAATTGTGAGTTTGAGTCCCATCTGTGGTGAAACATTTTGATTATCACTGATTAATGTGCAGTTTGTAGCTCACTCTGCAGTATGTGACTATGCATGGAAATGAAACAGGCTAGTTAGGAAAACTAAATGGCAGTTTGCAAAGGTCTTTCTAAACATATAAGGGTTATCTTTATGTTATTATTTCTATGTATCTCATCAAAATAAATAAGAAATTTCATTACCTGAAAATATTATCATTATTTTCTGAGCCTTTTTGAACTGCTTTTAAACCTGGTTTTGGGTTCTTACTCCAAGTGGAATGAAGTGCATGGCCATAGAGTTTGATTCTTATAGTCTGTGGTTAGCGCAGTCCTTCAGATGAGACATTAATTTATGATCCCTTCTGTCCATCTTTGGTGCCATGGAGATGGGACTTGAAGATCTCATGGCACTTATCAGAAGAGTGTCTGGAGATTTCCTGTTCATGATGCCAACTTTCCCTTTTCAGTAAAATAGTTCAATGTACCCCACAACTGATACAGACCTGGAAACAAGATAAACATCACAGTTTGCCTCTACTGGTCACACATTCCAAATAAATACATAAATGAACTGGCAGTGATCAATAAACCAGGAATCTATCACAGGGAACATCAAGAAAAGAACTGCTACTGAAATATAATGATTATGAAAAAATATAAGAGCTGGTCAGCTGGAGGAAACGTTAAGTTACTAGGATTCCAATAATTAAAAGACAGGCATATTTCATTTGTTTTAATTGTTTAAGACTTTAGTGTCTTTCTGCACTAAGTTGCTGGAGACGGCACCAGTAAACTCTTCTAACATTTCATGAAAGAATCTGTGATTGGTCAAATTTATAGAAACCTGACTGCAGTGTCCCTTTAAACCAATATGAGTCATCACATGCAGATGGGGAGGCAGGAGGCTGGAAGGTGCTAATATTACACTGCTGTCTGCCCTAGTGATCTACTGGATAAAGTGCTGCCTTCCAAAGCCCAGGATTATGGGTTTGAGCCCTGTTGAGGGTGGAACATTTTGAATATAACTGGATAATGTGCAATTTGTAGCTTTCTCTGCAGTACATGACTGTGCATGGAAATGAAACATGCTAGTTAGAGAAACTAAATGGCAATCTGCAAAGGTCTTTCTAGCCATAAACGGGTAATCTTTACTATATTCTTTCTATGGGTCAAATCGAAGTAGGCAAGGGATTTACTTAATTGAAAATATTATTTTCTGAGCCTGTTTGGACTGCTTTTACAGTTGGGTTTCTGTTCTTGCTGCAAGGGGAATGAAGTGCATAGCCATAGAGTTTGATTGGTAGGGTCTGTGGGTTAGCACAATGCATTGGATGAGACATTAATTTGTTGTCCCATCTGCCCATCCTTGGGGTTGTGGAGATGGAACTTGAAGATTCCATGACACATATCAGAAGAGTGTCCGGAGATTTCCTATTAATGATGCAAACTTTTACTTTTCAGTAAAGTACTTCAATATACCCCACAACCGATACAGGCATAGAAACAAGACAAACATCACAGTTTGCCTTTTCTCATCATGCATTCCAAATAAATACATAAATGAATGGCAATTATCAAAAAAACATTAATCTAGCACAGGGAACAACAACAAAGAACTCCTTCTGAAATATAATGAGCATAAAAAATATAAGAGCTGGAGGAAACGTTAAGAGGACAGGAAATGAAAAATGTCCCTATGTGAAAAGCACTGCATTTTGTATTTTATTTTACTACGCTAGGTGTCTTGTAACCAACATAGACATAGTCTAGTGCTTTTATTTCATTTATTTTTTATACATTACTGGTGACTTATCAATATTTCTGTGGCACTGCCCATTTCTGTCAGAACTCCGTTTTCTGCTTGGAAAAAGTGAACATGCCTCTGAAACCAGTGACGTTTTTGTTTGAGATTTGTGGCGCCATCTAGTGTCTACATGTGAGGTTGACATCAGTATTGTGTGATTTAATAATCCCACAACTTTTCTTCCCGTTTTGTGCTGACTAAAGCCATGTTCATTATTATTTTTCAAAAGCAAAGTTTATTTTTAAACATTCACAGCAGGACTGTAAGTAGCATTTGGTCTGTTTGCTTATTTAAGCTTGGAAACAAACTGATTGATTTTTCACAGTTGATATACATAGAAACAGATTTTGACGGCAGATAAGGACCGCTTGGCCCACCCAGTCTGCCCATTTCCCTACCTATTGGATAAGCTGCAGATCCTAGTTAACCAGCAACCTACTTCTTCCTACCCCAACCCCCTAGAATTGCCTTATGACTGTCCCATGCATGCCTGAATTCCACCACTGTTTTTGACTCAACAACCTCCTCGGAGGCCATTCCATGCATCCACAACCTCTCTGTGAAAAATACTTCCTTAAATTACCTCTGAGGCCCCCCCTTCTATCTTCAAATTGTTGCTGATGTGCGCACCTCTTTTTAAGATGCTACCCTCTTGGACTTTGTTGATTCCCTTGAGATACTTGAAAGTTTCATCATGTCCCCCCTCTCCTTTCCTCGAGGCTATACATATTCAGCTCCTTAAGTCTCTCTTCATATGTCTTCCGGTGCAGGCCCTGCACCATTTTAGTTGCCCTCCTCTGGACAGCTTCCATCCTGTCTATATCCTTGGCGGAGATTGGGTCTCCAGAACTGCACGCAGTACTCCAGATGGGGTCTCACCAACTGTCTGTACAGAGGGATAATAACTTCCTGTTTTCTGCTGGTGATGCCTCTCCCTATGCATCCCAGTATCCCCCCAGCCCTCCTTGCTGTCCTCTCACATTGTTTGCACACCTTTAGGTCATCTGATATGACTACCCCCAGGTCCCTTTCCATTTTTGATGTTGTTAGTATCTCACCCCCCATTGTGTACTCTTCCCCTGGGTTTTTGTTTCCCAGGTGCATTACCTTGCACTTCTTAGCATTGAATCTAAGCTGCCATACATCTGACCATTCCTCTAACCTTGCCAAGTCCCTTCTCATCCTTTCCACCCCACCTTGTGCATCAACTCTGTTGCAGATCTTTGTGTCATCTGCAAAGAGACATACTTTTCCTTCCAGTCCCTCTGCAATGTCACTTATAAAGACATTGAAGAGGACCGGTCCTAATACTGAACCCTGTGGTACCCCACTAGTAACCCCCTTTCTTCAGAGTGGACTCCATTTACTATTACTCTCTCTGTCCTATTCTCCAGCCAATTCTTTACCCAGGCTGTCATCTTGGGACCCACTCCCAGGCTGGCTAACTTGTATATTAATCTTTTGTGTGGGACTGTGTCAAATGCCTTGCTAAAGTCCAGGTAGGCCATGTCCACAGCCCCTCCCTGATCTACTACTTTGGTCACCCAGTCAAAGAAATCTATCAGATTTGTCTGGCATGACCTTCCCGCTGTGAATCCATGTTGTATTTAGTCAATCCTTACTTGAATATTGCTTTTTATTTATAGTATTACAGTCCAACCTTGTTTATCTGAACTGCTTGTGGGACATCCAAGCAGTTGGAATAAATGGGAGGTCGGATAAACAGATTAGCATATTGACAACAATGTACTGCTGTTTTGGGGGGGTTGTAAGCAAATAACATGTTCTCTTCATTTGTTGGTGTTTTGGTGTTTTTTATTACAGTACTTTTCCACTGTTAACCTTTTACCTCAGTGAGTAAGCTGCTGCTGTCCCTTGTGAGAGCGAGCAGCTTGACAGACACAACTGTCAAAGGGGAAAGCTGTGCCTCCAAATTGCTGAACTCTTGACTGAACACTGTTGACATTTTTGTCCTTTTAACTGTGGATAATTAATCATGTTCTCTACTTGCCCCCAGCTGTCATCTAGGAATGGACATCAGAAAATTGTTTTGAAACTATGGGAAACATACAGAAGAAACACGCATATTCACAGTGTGAGCAGTATTTAGAAACAAGAATACTGAAAGAGTGACTATAACTGTGTTGTGTGAATGGCTCATTTGGCAAAGCAGTTGAGTTTGTACCTAAAGGTGTAGGGTTCCATTCCCATACATAGAATTTTTTTTTATATGTCCTGTTTCCTTCTAGACCATAGCTGTTTTCCAGAAATTGATAACATGAAAGTACAGCCACTGACAACCCCCTGCACCCCCCCCCATCTCAATTGTTTAGGTTACACTGAGAATACTAAGTTTTATTTTGGCTACAACAGTTGTTATATTACCTAGTGTGAAGCAAGGCAAAGTGTCATCATTAAACAAATGTTTATTAGAAAATGAAAATAATTGCTACAAAACACATACTGGGGTTGTTTGGTTGTGTAATTATGGTTTTGAAGTATATGCTAATTGCCCTTTAATACCGTTGCCAATTCCGAGGAAAAGTTATGAAATGCAATGTTTGATTACGACCTAGCGATTACAGCTCTCTTGTGTCTACTTTAGAACAGATAGCTCCTCTGGGTACTTTAAACAGATTGTTTTTCCTTTCTCCTTCTCCTCTTCCCTCTTGCCTTTCTCCTCTGGGCCTGAACCGCCCCCTTCCCCCCTTGTGCCTTTGCTAAATCTCACTGACCTTGCCTTCCTCCTTACCCCCCCCCCACGGCACCAAAGTCCAGGTCTTGTCTCACTAAACAAAGCTATACTTGAGCCACCGCCCCAATTATCTCCTCTGTGTTTGAAATCCCTGCTCTCTGTTCCCGCCCTCCCCGGTTGCTTCCTTTCTTCCTTTGTATTTGCCCTCCCACCCATTTCTAACCCCCTATTTCTCTCTCTCTCCACCTCCAGATCCAGATTTGCAACTTGGGTGCTACAGCCCTCTGAAGCACAGTGCTGTGGCTCGGGACTCCCGACCGCCCTGCCACACACCCTCCTGTCTGACCTAAGGATCCTGGAAGCTGGGTAAGTCCTCAGACTGTCTGGGGCTGCCGTGAGCTGCCGCTATTGGCCAGTTGCTCGCTGAGCTGCACCGGGATTGGACCCTTGCACTCCTCCACCTTCCTGATTGGCTAGCCGTGCCTGCTGAACTTTTCCTCCGCTTGGGACTGCAGCACCCATTGAGTGTGTGAGGGAATCGGATGAAATTTTGGGCCCGCTTTCGAAGCCACCACTACTTGGACTTCTCTACTCTTTCTCCCACCTTTCACCCTGACCTCAAGGAACTTTTTGCCTTTTAATACTGTTGCTGATTCTGAGGAAATGTTATGAAATGCAATGTTTGATTATGACCTAGCGATTACAGCTCTCTTGTGTGCACTTTAGAACAGATAGCTCCTTTGGATACCTTAAACAGATTGTTTTTCCTTTCTCCTTCTCCTCTTCCCTCTTGCCTTTCCCCTCTAGTTCTGAACCGCCCCCCTCTTGTGCATTCGCTAAATCTCACTGACCTTGCCTTCCTCCGTACCCACCCCCCCCACAGCGCCAAAGTCCAGGTCTTCTCTCACTAAACAAAGCTATACTTGGGCCGCCCCCCCCGATTATCTTCTCTGTCTGGCCGAAATCCCTGCTCTCTGCTTCCCACTGCCCAATTTAGCCTACCTTTCTTTGCTTTGTGTTGCCCTGCCAACCCATTTCAAACCCCCATTTCTCTCTCTTCTCCACCTCCAGATCCAGCTTTTCAACTTGGGTGCTACAGCCCTCTGAAGCGCACGGCCATGGCTCGGGGCTTCTGACCACCCAGCCGCACACCTCCTGTCTGACCTAAGGATCCTGAAAGCTGGGTAAGTCCTCAGACTGTCCGGGGCTGCCGTAAGCTGCCGCTATTGGCCAGTCACTTGCTGAGACGCACCGGGATTGGACCCTTGCACTCCTCCATCTTCCTGATTGGCTAGCTGCGCCTGCTGAATTTCTCCGCCGCTCGTGACTGCAGCACCCATTGAGTGTGTGAGTGGAATCGGATGAAATTTTACGCCTGCCCCCCGCCCCACCTCCTGCCTTAATTAAATAGACTCTTCCCACGCCCCCTCTGGAAACCCCACCTGCTCGACCTCTCTCATTGGTTTCTCTGATAACTTTACTCTCTCCCACTCTCCATTACCCTGCACTCTAGCCTTATTCTTAACCCCTGCACTCACTGTACAGTCATTGAACAGCCACCACTCTCAACCACAGGGAACATGCCCTCTTCAGGCTCCTTTTCTCATACCACAGACCTTCTTTACTCCCTTCCCCTCTTCTCCCCCCTGTGACTGCCCTGCACCTCCCTGCTACCTCCCTTCCACGTCTAACCATGAGTCCCCCCAGTACGCTGCTTCCCCTTCTCCTCCTCCTCCTCGCTCCTCTTGTTCCTCTACTCCACCCCCAGAGTCTGCTTCCCTCTCGTCCCCCAGCTACTTACTTGACCCCACATATCACCACCCAGGGACTCTTCCTCTTGATTCCAACTTTCAACTCCGGTCCCTGCCTACCTCAGGCACCCTGTTCCTTCAACCCTGTTGGTGCAGGGCTTACCTCCATGCCCCTCCAACTCCTCTGTCTCTGGACCTCCACTCTCCCCCATGTCACACTCACACTTGACCAGAAAAAGGAGATGCAAAACCAGTAACCTATGACTATGCTCTCTGAAACTAGTCTTCCTCCTCCTGATGTTCTCTGGAAATATCCACCCAAATCCTGGCCCAGCCCCCCCAAGGTTGCCAGCCAGAACAAACACCCAGGCACCATCTCAATTATTATGCTCAATATATGCAGCCTTCTTCCCAAAATTGATGCCCTTCAAATCTTTACCAGCCAACATAGGCCGGACATCCTAGCAGTAGTTGAAACCTGGCTCTCCCCATCAGTCCCTGACCAGGCTATAGCCCTCCCTGGATACAATGTTTTCAGGCTTGACCGGGCCTCTAAAAGGGGTGGCAGTTGTGCCCTATATTTCAAAGACTCCATCTTGGGACACCCAGTCTACACTGCCCCCCCCCCGATGACTACGGCGCATATTCTCCCTATCAGAGTCCTCCTTGGTGCCCACAACAAATCCCTCACAGTCATTACGGTGTACATACCTCCGAAAGAGCAATGTAATGGTCTCTCTGCGGTCCTGGACTTCATCCACTCACTCCCACCTGATACAGAATCTATACTGTTAGGTGACTTTAATATAAACTGGCCTGCTGCTGAGGCAGGAGCATTTAGGGACTCCATCGCGGCTGCAAACCTCTCCCAGGTGGTTGAGTCACCGACCAGAAAAAACTTCAAAACAGGCTCCAGCACCCTCCTGGACTGGATCCTAACCAGTCACCCTACCTAGATCTCAAAAACCACTGTCCTCCCGGATACACTCAGTGACCACTCCCCAGCTAGCTGCCTCTGGTCTAACAAATTCATCAAACCATCTCCTAAAATTGTCACTAGTAGGGTTCTACCCCGTGGCAAATTAATTTATCTCAAAGCTCACCTCCTGCAACAAGACTGGACTCTGGTCTTCTCAGCTACAAATGTGAACACGGTGCTGGACCACTTTATCAATATCTTTAATGAAGCATGCAACATATTTGCTCCTCTTACAAGGCGGAAGATTAAAGCACTCTGTAACCCCTGGATCACCGGAGACCTCCTTAGGCAACTACAGGAAAGAGACCACCTCTGGGCGCTCGCCAGAGCCTCTGGGAAACACACAGATATCACCAACTACAAACGTGCAAGAAATGACGGCACCAAAACAATTCGGGATAAGAAATCAGCCTATTTCAGGAATGCCCTTACTAACTCCTGGGGAAAGGAAAGAGACTTCTGGAACAAAACAAGTCACTGAGCAGCAGACAAAATATACCCCTTCGGTTCTCAGCATAAACGGAGATATAACTCTTGACCCCAAACTCATAGCTGATACCTTCAATACCGCCTTCATTAACCTTAGCTCTGTACTCCCTCCGGACTTTTACAATGAAATGGCCAATCGCTTCCCCCCAGCTTCCACTACCCCAACTAGTCACTCCCCCTTTCTACTTTAAAGCAGTTAAGATGCACCAGATGCATGACTATGTAACTAAGGCAATCAGCAAGTCCAGAACCAGCAGTGATTCTCTGGACCTCAAACTTCTATCCCTCACTCTTGATGAATTGCTTCAGCCACTGACGAAGATCTTCAGCCTCTCCCTCAGCCTTAGCTAGTTCCCTGAAAAATGGAAGCTAGTCACTGTAACCCCCATCCATAAAAGTGGTGTCAAAACTGCACCTGAGAACGTCCGACCCATCTCCATCCTCCCTCCTCTCTAAAAGGCCCTGGAGCGTATTGTCACTGACCAGCTGACAGACTACCTTGACAAACACAACCTACTGAGCAGGCAGCAACACGGTTTCAGAAAGAATCACAGCACCTCCACTGCACTGCTCAAATTTACTGGCACCATCCACCACTCCTTGGACAAAGGGCATCTAACCGGCGCTACCTTCATCGACCTAACAAAGGCCTTTGACACTGTCCACCAGGGCCTCCTGCTTACCCAGCTCCAGAACGTGGGTCTCTCTCCCAACTCAGTAACATGGTTCAAAAGATACCTAGACAACCAGTACCAGAGTGAGAATTTCCAACAACCTCTCAAATCCCACCAGTCCATTCAGGTGTTCTCTAGGGCTCCATCTTAGGCCCCCTCCTCTTCAGCTTGTTCCTAAACTCGCTTCCTGAGTCATGTCCTCAGCAAATCATTCTCTACGGGATGATGCAGTCATCCTTGCCTCCCACCAGGATCTTCAACAACTGCAAAATAACCTTCAGCATGGTTTCACTTCAGTCAAAAACTGGTTCCTAAAACACAAACTGATCCTAAACCAAAAAAAACAAAATCCATGATCTTCAGCAGCTCTCAACACAAATTTAAACAGTTCCACCGCGTCAGCAAAACTAAGTAAGGAGTCACACTCGAACAAGTACATTCCTTTAAATACCTTGGCATCACCCTTGACTCTCACCTCTCCTACACTGCCCATATAAATACCGTGGCTAAAGCAGCTAACATCAGGATGGACCTGCTGTTCCGACATAGGAAACACCTAACCCCTGAAGCCTTAACAGTTGCCATCCAGAGCTCCATCATTAGCATCATCGATTATGGATTAATTATCTATGGGCTCTGCCACCGCCTCCTCTCTTAAGCGGATTTCTACCACGCTCAATAAGGCCTGCCATCTCGCCACCAGATCACACCATCTCACCCATACCTGCGACCTCTACTCCATATCGGGGTGACTACCGCTAAATAATCGCCTTAAATATCAAACCTGCATTACAGCAAAAAGAATAATGATGGGCAATGCCCCCTAGAGTCTGCTCTCTCATCAATCTCAAGACCAACAACTGCAACACCAGGAAATCCAAACCTCACCTGCTGCAAATCCCACACTGTCGCACTTCCCATAGCCAAAGGTCCTTTGTTTATAGGGCACCTAGCTGGACAAATAATCTCAGTAGTGACATCATGACCCTGGCAAATATGGGTGCCTTCAAGACCAAACTCCGCCAAGCTCTTCTGGCCTCAAGCTCCTGCGACTGCTATTGACCAATCCCTTTGTTCACTCTAGGCAGCTGGTGTATTCCCACAGGTCCTAGCTCCACCTCACTCTTCCTGCCCCAAGTGCAAGACTAATTTTTAACTCCCACCAGGCAGCCTATACTCCTTTCTCTTCCTCCAACTGCCTGCCCATTACCCCACCTCCCAGCACTTGCACCTCCACTGCCCAACTTGTGCTCTTATCTTATCCACCTCTTGACAAAGCTGCCTCTGGCTGCTACATACTAGCCCCATCTCATCTCCCCCCTCCCCTCACCCCTCCTCTCATGTCCCTCCAGTTTTCACTGCTTCCTTCTTCCACGCCTCTCTTGACCTCTATGTACCCTCTTTTCATTTGTTACCGTGTAAGAAACCTTTGTAATAACATGTCAAAACCTCCCTTGTTAGTGACTGCTCTATGATATTGTAACTCCAAGACTGTACACCCAGACGTGGAACCTTTGTAAAAGAGTCTCGGCTCAAAGGTACTTTGTAATCCTAAACTTGAATAAATAAATAAATAAACACAGTAGAAGCAAATGTATGCCTAATGTCAGTAGTAGTTAGAAAGAAGACGACTAAAAGATAACATGGTACAGTGTTAATTGCATAGTCCAGTTGGCTAGCCATTTGCTTTTTTTTGGACCTGATGGTACAGGGTTCCATTCCCATGCACGGACATTTATTTTTTATATTCTGTTCTCTTCTAGCCCATAGCTGTTTTCCAGAAACTGATAACATGAAAGTAGAGCCACTGACAACGCCCTGCCTCCCACCCCCATCTCAATCATTCAGGTTACACTGAGAATGCTAAGTTTTATTTTGGCTGTAACAGTTGTTATATTACCTAGTGTGAAAAAAGCCAAAGTGTCATTATTAAACAGATGTTTATGGGGAAATGAAAATAATTGCTGCAAAACACATACTGGGGTTGTTTGGCTGTGTAATCATGGTTTTGAAGTACAAGCTAATTCATAGTAGAAATGTGCATATTCCTAATGTCAGTAGTAGTTAGAAACAAGACAACTACAACTTGACATTGATCTATCTGCATGGTTTACTAGGCTAGGTACTTGGTTTTAGACTGATGGTACAGGGTTCAATTCCCATACATGGACTTTTTTTTTAAATATTCTTCTCCCATCTAGCCCCTAGTTGTCTGCCAGAAATGGATAACATGATACAATGATAAAAGAAGTCCCACTGACACCTTCTACCCCCCACTTTGATCGTTCAGTTTACATTGATCATGCTCATTTTCATTTAGTCGGTCTGATGCCTGTTGGTGTGTGTGGGGTGGTAGGGCGGAACCCTAACATTCATTTCCAAACTTTTGTCACTGTACTATCGACCCTAACAGATGCATTAACTGAGTTTTTGCAATATAGCCACTCCACTCATTCAGCAATAGCAAACTGGCCCCATCACTCCCATGCTCAGCTGCCAATTCTAACTGACCTCATACAGTAGTTTCACTCCAGTTCATGGCATTGCAACTAAGTCTTTTCTCACCTGTTCTGCTCTGCGCTAGAGTTCCTCCTACATGCCGCCAGATGATCCACAACTTACTAATGTTTTAGTTTTATTTGCCACACACATCTGAAGCCTTATCTACTTAAGCAATAAGGCATGACCAGGGGTTAGAGTAACAGTCTGTTAATCACCCACTAGGGGTGTAATGTGGCATGAGGTGCAGCTGAGTGCCATATTGCCCCTAGGGGGTGGTTAACTGACTGTTAATCTAATTCCTTGAGGTGCCTTATTGCTATTATAAAAAAAATATTCCTAAAGAAAAGTGTTAGAAGTATACTTTTTGAATGTTTTCTTCATTATGAGGGAAATTTTAATAAAACAGTTCTTCCACCAACTGTTTAAGAATGCTGGTTCAAAACCAAAATGCATCATTCCAGTCATTCAGCAGTGCTAGAGGATGGAATGCTCACAGGAAGAATCCATGTGCCATGGTGATCAGGCTATACATGACAGTGTAACATGGATTAACGTTTGGCTGTTGGAATCCTAACAGCCAATTATATTACAGGATTTCTGAGACCCGTTTTATAATTTGGGTTTATCTTGTCATGTTGGAGCAACTAAGGGGCTTGTCTATTGTGCAAATACCCATCGGCAAGTATGTCTTTGCAATCAATCCATATGTCGCATTTACATGTTTTGTTATTTACTATATAATTATATCTTTTAAAAAAATTAATGTACCTGATTTTTATGTTGTATGTAATTTGGTTACAGGATAAATTAATATGGCTCGGGAGACCCATTTGACAGTTGATATGCAGTTGACGCAATACCAGGCTAGTACATCTGTTGAAGAATTTGAATTTGGAGTAATTTTACTGGATTACTGTCAGATATAACAGTCCAGGCTTATGTGTTTGAGCAGGAGATGTTGTCAGATGAGATAGACTATAGAGGGGGAAGCAGCAGTGACTCTGGCATGAATGATAACAGCATGGATAGAAATATCTGCATGAAAAGTACATTTTGGTGCTCCTGTGGGCTATCTGTGCTGATGCCCACTGCTCAAGAAAATATATGCAGTCAGGAGATGATTGGAATCCAACACAGGATTGTTGATTTGAAATGCATCACATGAAATAACTACATCTATCATGTATGTCTTACAACTATACGAACATATGAACATGCCAGCAGAAGCAGGCCTTGCAGTCTATTGAGTCTGCTCGATTGTGCAGCTAACCCCTCATCTCACAGCTACCCCACCCCACCCACCCTCCCTCATCATAACCCCCATCCTATCCCACCCTCTTAAAGCTACCACAGAACAACAGGCAACCACCTCCTCGAGCAGAGTATTCCACCTATCCACCACCCATTCTGTGAAATAATGTCTCCTGATTTCCCTCCTGAATCTTCACCACTCCAGTCTTAACTAATGCCCCTCATGTCCCTCCCCCTTCTAATCTGGAGTATTCCTTCTGTATTAACCTTGTTTATCCCCTTGACATATTTAAAGGTTTCAATCATATCCCCTCTATCCCTCTTCTCCTCCAGGGAGTACATGTTCAGCTCGCCCAATCTCTCCTCGTAGGACTTCCCCTCCAATCTCTGTATCATTTTTGTCACCCTCCGTTGCACCACTTTCAACAATTTTATATCCTTCTTCAGGAACAGACGCCAGTACTGCACGCAGTATTCCAGGTGTGGCCTGACCAGAGGCCTGTATAGAGGAAGGATCACCTCCCTATTTCTGGAGGAGATTCCTCTCGCTATACACCCTAGAATCCTTTTGGCTTTCACTGCCACCCTCCTGCACCAAGCTGAGTTGTTAATACTGCCCATTGCAAGCACCCCCAGATCCTTTTCCTCCTTGATGCTTTCGAACTGCACCCCTCCCGTCCCAGTTGATAGCTCCTCCCCTGGTTCCTAGTATCAAAGTGCATTACCTTGCACTTCTTGGCATTGAACTCCAGCTGCCATGTTTCTGACCACTCCTGTAGTTTTTCCAGGTCTTTCTATATCCCCTTCCACCCTTCGGTGCCATCCACCACAGCTCCTATCTTCATATCATCCGTGAACAGACTGATTCTACTCCATATCCCATATGAAATATCCACTATAAATATTCCAAACAGCACTGGTCCCAGTACCGATCCCTGTGGCACCCTGCTTGTCACCTCCCACAGTGTTGACAGTTCCCCACCACCACTCTCTGCTGCCTACCTTCAAGCCAGTTGATGATCCATTTGATCATCTTTGTTCCCACCCTATGTACTCCAGCTTCCCCCACCAGCCTCTCATGCAGCATGGAATCAAATGCTTTGCAGAAGTCCAAATACAGGACATCCACCGCATGTCCCCCATCCAGCTCCCTGGTCACCTAGTCGTAGTACTCCATTAGATTTGTCTGGCATGATATGCCGGAGACAACCCCATGTTGATGTCCATCCAGGAGGCCATTTTCCTCCAGATATGCTACTAGCCTCTCTTTTAGGATTGTCTCCATGAGCATCCCCACAATTGAAACGAGGCTCACTGGTCTGTAGTTGCCTGGTTCATCCCATGGGCCACTTTTGTGAATGGGCACCACATGGGCCATTCTCCAGTCTTGGGGTATGCATCCTATGTCCTGGGAGGTATTGAACAGGTCAGCCAGTGGTCCTGCTAGGATCTCTGCTGGCTCCCTGAGTACCCTAGGGTGAATGCCATCTGGTCCTGGTGCCTTGTCCACCCTTAGTGCCTTTAGTACTTCCAGAACCCTGTCCTCTGTATTCCTTACTTCAGTCACCCCTTCCCCCATCCCACTGCACCCCTCCCTTGAGGTATCTGCCCCTCTTTCTCCCTCTTGAACACAGAGCAGAAGTACTCATTTAATGCCCCTGCCTGATCCATCCCCTTTTCCACCCACACTTCTTCCTCCTTAATCCTTACAATCTGGTCTTTGTGCTTCCTTCTTTCTCCAATGTATCTGAAGAAGTCTTTTTCACCTTCCTTGATACCCTGTGTCAGTCACAGCTCTCTTGAAGCCTTGGCTGCTCTGACTAACCTTGTGACCTCCCTGGACTTCTTCACATACTCATCCTTGTCGTCGTCCCCTCCTGACTCCTTGAATTTCCAGAATGCCCTTTTTTTGTCCCTCACTCCCTCCCTAACCTCACAAGTCAACCAACTGGGCTTCTTTGCTTTCCACTTCTTGCTTCTTGTCCTTGTTCAAGTCCCAGTGGCCTCTGTCAGCCCTTTTTTAATACAGTCCCATTTCTGTCTAGCATCCATGTCTGGTTGAATTCCTGCCAGATACCGACCCAATATTTCCCCATCCTTCTAAAGTCTGCCCATTTAAATTCAATCACCCTGGTTCCTGTACCCCCCATTTCCCTACCCATATTGAGCGTGAACCACACTGAGTGATGGTCACTCCCAGCCAGGGGTCCTCCACCCCCAGATCCCTTACTGCCTCCCATTATAAAGTACCAGGTCCAGCATCCTCTCCAACCTAGTCAGTTCATATACCAACTGTACCAGGAAGCAGTCCTGAAATGCTTCTAGTAGTACCTGCTCCCTTGCACTCATGGTGGTCAGAGTAGTCCAATCCACCCCAGGTAGGTTGAAGTCCCTCACCACCACGGTGTTCCCCTCCCTACAGACCCTAGCTCCCCATCCAGGACAGGTCTTGATATTGAGGTTCTTGATGTTGCTTTACTGAATAACAGACACCTGCATAGAGGAGATCTTTTGCACCCAATAACAAGCTGGTAAGTTAATAACATATGAAGACCATGTCACCTACAACTTAGACAGTGTGGAAGATGTAGGAAACTATAGGCAGTTCAACCTCACTTCTGTATTTTAAAGATAGGATAGCAGGACATCTAGTAGCCGTCAGTGCCGAGGACTCTAGGCAGCATGGTTTCACAGTGGGTAGGTCATGTCAGACAAATTTGATAGATTTCTTTCACTGGGTGATGAAGGAATTTAATCGTGGTGTGGGTGTGTGGGGTGGGATGAACATAGCTTACCTCAATTTCTGCAAAGCCTTCAGCACCATCCCACATAAGAGGCTATTTAACAAGATCATTAGACTGGGCATGGGATATAAGGTGGTTAACAGGGTTAGGAATTGGCTAATGGACAGGAGGCAGAGGGTGGCAGTAAATGGGGTACAGTCTGGGGAGGGAGGTGGTGACCAGCAGCGTACCTTAGGGATCAGTCATTTAACCAGTCTGGTTCAATGTCTTTCTTAGTGACATTTCAGATGGACTGGAAGGAAAGGTCTGCCTGTTTATAGATGTAACAGGGTGGATACTCCAGAAGTGGTGAAGAAAATGAGGAGTGACATGGGGAAGCTTGAGGAAGGGCATGAGGAGTGGCAGCTGAGGTTTGATTCAAAAAAGTGCAAAATACTGCACCTGGGGCATAGAAACCCTGGGGTGAGCTACAGGATGGGGGGGGGGGGTTGGTGGCAGGCACCATGGAAAAAAGTGACATGCGATTTTTTTATCACAGATGACCTGAACATGGCAAAGCAGAGAAGTAAGGAAGCAATGAAGGCCAGAGGCATGCTGGGTGCATAGGCTGGGGTTTCACCAGCAATAGGCAGTAGGTAGTGATGCCATTATATAAAACCCTAGTCAGGTCTCACATGAAGTAATGTTTGCAGTTCTGGAGGCTGCACCTTTGAAAGGATATTAACAGGCTGGAGGCGATTGATGAAAAGCTATTGACCACATAGGGTCAGCGGCTGCATACAAGTATGGGGCTAATGGGCAGACTAGATAGGCCTAATGGTCCTTATCTGCCAACAGTTTCTATGTTTCTTTGGACCAGCCTAATATCTGCTGTGATGACCTCTAAATGATCTTTTGTTGGTGCTGATACCCTGAGTCAAGAACCCACTCTGCCGTCATTCCAGGATCAACTGACTTCTAGCACAAGTTGTGGTTGATATGTGCCTGTCCACCTTGGGCAGGTTGAACTACCCCACAATCAGCAGCTCTCCTTTCACCACAGCTTTCAATATTCGTGAGCTCAGTTGCCTGATCTGTAAATCAGAAGGAGGGTCATAAACCACAATCAAGTACATAGCTTCGGGGCAGAATGGCAGGTCCTAGCGGTCCATTTCAGTCGACAGTTTCCATGTTTCTATCTTTCTGTTGTCTTTATACCTCATTATTCAAATTTGTATCTCAATGAACTCAACCCATAATTTGATAAACTGCACGCACCCCTTTGTATCATCAAGTAATGTTAGCATCAGTTCACGCTCCGTATCAATTGATGTTACTACCCGGACTCCAAGACTGACAACCGTATATTTGGTTACTGGACCTCGACTGGTTGAATTTGAAAATGTTCCCAACTAAAAAAGCAGTGAAGGACCTTGTCTGTTTTTTTTTAAGTCACTGATTTTCACAACCTAACATCTCACAGATATTGATTCTATTATTACTTCTTCCCTGTTTGTGAATATGTTTATTTCTTTACAGGAATGTAAATCACATCTATAGAAGTAAACGTGTTCCTGATCGGGTTGTGTGCACAAATGTGAATAAAAAAAATGGGAAAAAAATTTAATCGTTTTATAATAACTCCATATGATAAAAGGCAACTGGGAAATGATGAATGACAAAGGTGATATAGAGCAGCTGCAAATGATTATTCCCCAACACTGAGGTGCAACACTCCTCTGGGAGGCATTGCTAAAAGCACACCACCTAGCTGGAGGATTTCAAATCCCTCCTCTGCCCCCACTGCCATCCCCACTTCTGTATAAAGGCTTTGCCAGTAATTCAGCTTTTGATCCACCCATATCTTTCAAACAACTGTCAACTATGCTGACATTTCTCATAATTCAGCTCTTGCTGTAGTTGCCACTGCTTGTTCGTATAAAAAAAAAATTGTTAAATATTCAGATTTCATTACTTATTTTATTTTCTTTCTCTAAGACATACCGTTTGCAAGCTAATGGTCAGTTTACTCTTTGGGCACATGGACAACTTGGAAGACACATGCATAGAGTCATTCCATCTTGTAGTGTTACAATTATTCAAAAAACATTTCCTGATGTTGTATATGAAGGCATAGGTGCCATAAGACGGTAAAAGCTGAGGGTGCTGAGGATCGGAAGGGCACTTATTGGGGTACAAAGGGCACTTTTTCCAAACCATATTTTTGCCATACCAAAATACTATATATACACTAGCCAATATCCACGATATACCATATTTTATCGGGGATGGCAGTATAGCCTAGATGTTAGTGTAATGAGCTGTGAATAAGTAGCTTGCTTATTACCTCCAGCAGTCCTGGGTTTGATTACCACAACCTCCACTTGTATACTGTGTAACTCTGAGCAAATCACTTAACCCCCCAGCGCTCCCAGGCCACCCCTGAGAATAGGCACTCCTGCCTAGTGGGTCTTAGCCAGTTACCAAAGACTGAAAAAGATAAATACTATAGCAGCCTATTTCTAATAGGAGAACAAAAAAAAGTTAATGAAAGCACATTGGACTTTTTTAACCATTATGTACTGTAGCAACCGATTTCGAAAAAGAGCACTCAAAACCAATTAATGAAAGAACACAAAACCAACTGAATTTAATTAGGAACAATTGCTTTTCCTCAAAGATACAATGCTGCATTTATTGGCCTGGCTCGCAATGAAGTCTGGAAACTGGTATTCATGTTCTTAACTTTAAAATAGACACAATTATAATACATTGTGAAGCATT
This sequence comes from Neoceratodus forsteri, assembly GCA_016271365.2. Classification (NCBI taxonomy): domain Eukaryota; kingdom Metazoa; phylum Chordata; order Ceratodontiformes; family Ceratodontidae; genus Neoceratodus; species Neoceratodus forsteri. Next base: position 183,618,038 of record CM057450.1, on the reverse strand, counting down.
TCGTTCCATACAAGGCCCGGGGTTTGGAAAAATTGATAAAGTAAATCTGATCTGATTTAACTGTAAAAGACAAATAATGAACAGAATAAAATATATCTAACTATATATATAGGCTTGTAGAATGGAACCTGAGGAAGTATGATATAATGTAAACTTCATGACAGTTGTGAGATGCAGGGCCAGTTGCCAAGAGGTTCAAGGATGCAACTTTAAGGTAACATTCATCCATTTATTTTTTACCAGTAAGTGGACTGGGACACAAAGTTGTTTTACAGCCACAGCTGACCAGAGACAGAGCTGGATATCCTCCAGCTACAACAATGCTGTGCTATGAGTGACTTCTTGGTTAACCTCACAGACACGCTATTCAACCTCCTTGTGTTTCAGTTTTCCTCTTAGCATCTGGCCTGAACTGCATCTCACAACTGTCATGAAGTTTACATTGATCACATATCATACTCCTTCAGGTTCCCTTCTACAAGTCTATATTTGCTCCATCTTTGCAAGGCAGAGACAGCAAACAAGTATTCATGAATACCTCTCAAATGCCTCCTATTTTACCCCATAAAAACAAAGTGCCCAGTCCCACAATAAAAAGCTGCTGTAAACACAGACCTTAAAGTAGAACTATTATATAAAATGCTAAAGCAACTTTACTTTGAGCAACTATAAGCATTGAAACAAACAGAAAACCATACCAATCTTTTGTTACTGAAGTGCGGGACACAGATGCTCAACAATAAACGAAATGATGATGAACAGAGTGTGGGGCTGAGGCACTGGTCCACTGAATATGACGCTGACACATAAGACATAATCAACCATGAAGATGCAAACTCAAATGCTTGAAGATAGCGGTCCTGCACTAGTATCTTCAAGGTTTTGAGTTTGCATCAGCATGGTTGCATATGTCTTACCTGTCCGTCACTCACATAATCCATTCCGTGGACCAATGCCCCAGCCCCACACTGTTCATCGTCATTTATCAGCTCTTTTTCCATTCCATCCATTCCAATACTGGAAAAAGGAAGTATCCATGGGTCTTGACCTGCTGTGGCCACCTGATGTTGCAAGAAAGCATTTATTGTGCACTTGTCTGATACTCATTGCTGCATGGGCTGTCTCATTGGGAAAAAGGCACTCTGTCCCCACAGTGCCCGTCCATCATTTTCATAGCAAACAGCTGATAGGGCAATGTACTGTATGCAAACCCATAAAAACAGGTTTGGGTGAAAACCAGATATTGACAACTATTCCTGACATAGCACTCTACCTTTCCCACTTGTGGAACAGTACTGCTTCACACAGAACCACCACAAGCACACAGCCTGAGCAGCATAGGTCGACCCCCCCCCCCCCAACACACACACAGATCGCAAAAGTGCATGTAGGAGAGATAGTTAAGTACTGATCAAACACCTCTAGAAGTAGGCCTCTTAGGAAGGGAAACTGAACCCAGACTAATGGACCTTACTCTATAATGTGCAGCGTCATGCTCAGTACCAGATGAGTAGTATGGTATTAATATCACAGTTACACAACTGCACCAGTTTACAGTATGGTTATACTAAACATGAACAGCATACTTATTGTAGTTGTACCAAATGGTATGACAGTATAGTTAAGTGATATACTAAACAAGAACAGTTAACAGAAAGAATCCATTCTTATAATGATCACCCCAACTACTAGCCATGGTGTGTGTGATTAGCATGGTGGAGTCAGGTGATACAGTATAATATGACATAGTATTGTGAATGAACCAAGTTCTGCATTATCTTCACAATTTAGTTTTATTGCCAAGCTCTGACTAGCAAGTCCCCCGATCCCATGCTTGTAGTACACATTTATATTGCCTCCTTTGTCATTTGGGCAAGAAGAATGCTGCCCATGCAGTATCCATTGGCTCAACATTCCCTGTACTATTTATTGTTGACCAGGTAAGTGCACTAGACAAATCCTGCCTATTTTCAGGCACAACCAGGGGAGGGGGTGAAACAGATGAATGCTGAACTTGAATCAGATTAAGCTGTTGATGGTAGTTTTAGTGCATGAGGAAAATTTGGCCAGGACACCAGGGAATTCCCCTACTCTTTTCAATAAGTGCCATGGGATCTTTAACATTCACCTCAACTACTACTACCACCGCCACCACCACCACACAATCCAGGCAAATGGGACCTCAGTTTAACGTCTCATCCGAAAGACGGCACCTCAGAATTGCAGCACCCCTCTCATGCTGCACTACAGTGTCAATACTGGGATATTAACCCACAGCCCTCTGATCTCCCAGCCTCAGAGGCAAGTGTGCTACCTACTGAGCCACTGATATCTGAGCCACTGACATCTGACTACTATCTGCAGAACAGAGTGTATCACATCTATGATCGTGTGTCTTGATTTAGAAAATGGGTAGAAACGTTCCCTGCCTCGAAACCCACTATGAAGAGGTATGTATATTTTAGTTCAGCTTATTTATTACCTGATTTATTAGTTGATTCATTTAATGATTGATTTAAAAAATTGGTAACTAGAAGAAGAGGCACACTGAGCCAAGGCTCTTTTCCAGGTGCGAGTGACCCAGGAGTGAGGGAACATAAAAAACAAGCATTTATCAATGCCAAGTGTTGTTTCCTGGCATTAGCAGTGGAAGTACAGGATTTAGACAGATGCAGTATAGGAATGGCAGCGAAGTACTGAACTGACACCAACTCCACCTCCACCCTGCAGAGACAGACAGGCATTGGGGTGTGCCTTTGGGTCATCGGCCATAATGGTCACATTTCACCTCACCCTACCCTGCAGACACTTACAAGTGTTGAGGTGTGTTTTGGAGTTTTCGGGCTTTACACTCACCTCGTTCCATAAGGAAATATGCTGACCAGTAGTGTAGCAAATTCCCAGAGGGCCTGGGTGCAAGGTGATATGATAGGGCCCCTCCCCAGTTTTGAATAAACATTAAAATTATGATTTGGGCCCCTCAAACCTCGTGGGCCCTGGTGCCACTGCACCTCCTGCACCCTTGTAGCTACGCCCCTGATGCTGACATGGATGCAGTATAGGAGAATGGGGTGAACTCTGGGGCCAAAGGGTTCAAGGTGCACCTCAATGCCTTCCACTGACTGAAGGGTGGGGGTGGAATGGCATGAGCATTACTGTCGACAATCCCAAATCACACCTCTGATGCCTGTCAGTCCCTACAGTGTAGGGCTTTATGGCCAAAAACCCTAACAACCTGGGCATTTCTTGGTATTTTTACTACAAGTTTTCAACATGAGCATTTTGTGACCCCACAGAATGAATAGTGACACTATTAGTTTGTTAGCCGAAAGGTGATTTTGCACAGCGACTGAGCCACTTGGCAGCACGGTGCAAAAACACATTTCGAACAGGATGTAAAAAATGACACCTGTACTGTTCATGAAGAGGTGTTAAAAATGGCAATGTTAAAAATACGGAGTGAAAATATAAAAAAAAACTGGTGAAGTCATGAGTGTGTATAGAAACTGTGCAACGCACACCCATAATGTAATTAGTTTGGGGATATTTTACAGCAGATTTTCAACATAGGCATTTTGGGACCTCTGCTCATGAACAGTGTCACTGTGATTTTCTTAATCTGTCCCAAACACTAATTTCCCACAATAACCATGCTACAATCTCCCTGATGTAGTAACCTCTGGCCACTCACTACTTTATGCTGATGACCTGGTCATCTATGCCCACTCTGACAATATCACCAACCTGAATGCTGCCCTTACCACAGACTTCCACTTGGTGCAGCGCTGGCTACACACCCAACGCCTTGTCCTTAACTCCAATAAAACTAAAGCCATGCTATTTGGATCCCCACACAAATTAAGAACCTGCTCTTCTTCTCTCTCTGTGCCTGACATTAATGGTAACCCTCTGGAGTCTGTTAGCTCTTTTCGCTACTTGGGCATTCACCTTGACCAAAATCTTGACCTAAAGCTGCACATCCAGGAAACTTGTAAATCTGTCAATTGTAAGCTAGGGGCTGCTTACAGGACTAACTACCTGCTTACCCCTGCTGCTAAACTGGCAATTGCTAGAGGAATCCTGTTACCAACCCTCACCACGGTGCTCCCATCCTAACCATGGCCAGCAAAACTGCTCTGCACCAATGGGACACCACCTTCAACAATGTTTGCAGGTATGTGGCTAAAGCACTGCGCCTGAAGCACCATTGTCAGCTATACAAAGACCTGGCTGGCTATCTCCCTCCTCCACCAGGCAATATTACCTCTGCAACCTTTGGACACCATCATCAGAGCATCAAAGCCAGCTGAGCTCTCAAAACTACTCCAACGGTTATACCTTCACGGACCTTAGATCCTCTGACAAGTCCTTATTGAATATTCCTCTCTGCCACACAAAAAGGGCTCGGAGCCTTCAGTTATGCTGCCCCTCACTTTTGGAACTTGCTGCCCCAGGGACTAAGAAATGCTCCTTCTCACGATGCATTTAAGCACAATCTCAGAGCTTTCCTTACCTCGATGGACAAATGTGTTTGTTTTGGTCCTCTTGAATCCATGCTCCTAACCTGTTCTCCTCCTCCCTATTATATATTATAGGCACATGCCTTTTTATTCTTGGTTGTTTTTGCTTTTATGTTTCATGTTTGTTGATACTGTATAACATTGTTGTTCTGATGCCAATTGTAAAGCTCTCTAATTACTGCCTAGTCACTTAGCTTGCCTCGCCTCCTGAGCTGTTTTCCCCACCTTCATTCCTTATCCTGCACCCTCTGTTCCTGTAACACTTACTTTCCCAGCCCCGCTCTCTTCCCTTCCCACTTAGCCATTTCTCCAGTACCCCTGTCATTACCCCTCCCTTTTCCTGCCCTCCTCTCCTGCTCTTTGCGCCTCACTCCCCTCTAACGCCCTCCACTCCCTCTCTGCTGTCTTCGGTTCCACCGGCCCGGTAACAGGTTGCTACCTTGTACCGCTAATGCCGATCTTGCCGCCACCCTTCCTACCTTTCTTTCACCTTTCTGCCCTCTCCTGCCAGCCTTCCTCCTTCTTTATTCTTCCCTCTTCTCCCTATGCTCAGTCCTCACCCCCTCCCTCTCCATTTTATCCTGCCTCCCACCAGTTTGCATGACTCCCTCTCTCTCCTGCCGTCTCGTAGTTCCACCGGCCCGCCCGCAGGCTACTACTCTACCCCGCCAATGCCTGCTTTTCACTGCCTCGCCTTCTGTCCTCCTCCCCTTCTTCTGCTCCGCTGCACCTTACTAGGTGCACTCTATCTCCCTACCCCCACTCATTTCCCTATCTGTTCCATGCCTTCATCCTTTTCCCTATACCCTGCCCTTCCCACCCTACCCTTCCCTCCCCATTCCTTTAGTTCAAATCCTCCTCACCCTTGCACCTAGTCCCCCACCGCCCTCCACTGCATCACCCTCTCTCCCTCTCTATTTTTGACCCACAGCTTCACTGTCCTGTCCCCGACCTCTCCGTCTCTCTTGCCGACTCCCGGTTCCACTGTCCGGCCACAGGTGGTAACCTTTCCGCTAATGCCGCACTTGGCGCCTTAACCTCCCTCCTGTCCTCTTTGCTATTCGCCCCTACCACCCCTGTCTCCATCTCTCCTGCCCTACCCTTACACTTGTCCCCTACCACCTCTCCCCCTAGTTCTCAACAACTGAATACATGTAATTTTATCCTTATTGCTATGCTTGACTACACTGTGTGACCTTGTCCTTTGCAAATGTATCCTGCTCTGTGTAATTTCTTATGTATCCTGCTTTGTGTAATCTCTTATGTATCACTGTGTTCTGTAACTGTACCTCCCGGGTCGTGCCTGAAAATAGTCACTTGTTGGCTAGCGCACTTACCCGGTCAACAAAAACTAAATAAATAAATTCTGCGCTGGAAGTGTGAAACACATTTCGGCCAGAGTATGAAAAATGACAACTATACTGTTCATAAGAAAGTGTGGAAAAATGCCAATGTTGAAAATCTAGACTGAAAATATTACAAATTCGTGAACTTACGAGGGTGCATGGAAATTGCACAATGCAGGCTCATAACACAGTCATTTTATGGGCGCTTGTCACCAAATCTTCAACATAGGGTTTTTGGGGGCCTGCCTCATGAACAGTGTCACTGTGATTTTCTTAATCTGTCCCAAACTTTGATTTCATACACGGATCACGCCATTGTGCACTACCGGTGCGAAAACACATTTCTGGGGAGATGTGAAAAATGACAGCTGTATTGTTCATAAGGAGGTATGGTAAAATGGCAATGTTGAAAATCTGGAGTGAAAATATTAAAAATGCTCAAAGCTACGAGTGTGCGTAGGAACTGTGCAATGCATGTTCATAAAACAGTCATTTTGGGGAATTCTTTCACCTAATTTTCAACATAGGGTTTTTGGGGGGCTACCTCATGAACTACAATGCTGTCATTTCATAGATACATAGACAGTGTCAGCAGATAAGGGCCTATGGCCCACCCAGTCTGCCCATTTGAGCTTGTAAGTTCAGTTTATGTTTTCCTAGAAGTCTGTTGCCCCTTACCCCTGGCCTCCAGAATTCCTTTATGTCTATCCCATGCATTCTTAAATCCCGTGACTCATTAACTGCTGACTGATTTCGTTAATCAGTCCCGAAGTGGTTCCGTACAGTGACCGCAAAATCACCTTACGGGACTGAATAACAAAATGACAATGACTGAGTTCGTTAGGTGGGGTCCCAAGAACCCCATGTTGAAAATTTGGTGAAAAAATTCCTAAAAATGGATGAGATATGCACCAAAGTTGAAAAAAACTATTTATGCCATTATACAGCTTACCAGCATTTCTGCAGTTTGCGGTCAGCTTTGAAGAGTGCAGACGTGTTCCCGGTCCACAGAATATCATTGCACCAGGCTCCAAAGGTAAGAATGGGGTGAGGTGACGGTGTGGGGAGGTGGAGTACGCAGAGGGTGGGTGTGGGTTAGGGAAGGGGGCAAGAGAATCAATGAGGGACCATTTTTTTTCTTCTAGGTTGTTTTTTTTTAAAGATGATGGGGGACATTTACCACGATGGGGTGGGCTCCCAGCATGGCACCAGGAAGTTTATTTGGAGGGGGCAGTGGAGCCGATGGAGGATTAGGCACCTCGTGGGCCAAGGAGACTTTAGTCATGCTGGGGTGGGCTTCCAGCATGGCACATAGAAGTTTATTGGGGGCAGTGAAGCCACTGGGGGATTGGGCACCCCTGTTGGCCAAAGAGGCTTTTGCCATGCTGGGGTGGGCTCCCAGTGTGGCAGATGGAAGTTTGTTGGGGGGGGCAGTGGAACCAAAGGGGGATTGGGTACTCCCATTGGCCATACAGTGTGCGGGGGGAGCACATGAGCCGAAGGGGAAGTGGGTACCCCCCTCGGTAAACAACAAATTGTGGGACATGCATTATGCCAACAGGGAGATTGGGCACCCCATCGTTTTTTTTGTTTGTTTTTTTTATTTATTGAACCAGGAAGGCACACTGAATGGTGAGTGGCAGCTTTCCATCTGCATCCTTGGGACTGTGAGAGGCAGCGAGCGCTGTATATGGGAGACTATGCAATCAGCTGTATTGGTAGCTTGCAATGGACCAAAACAGCTGATTGCATGGTGACGTGGTCGAATTTCTTTATGCATTATGGCATGCTCATTAACTGCTGACGCAATGTGTTTCTTGCACAGATGTGCAAGAAACACAATAAAAGCATACACAGTATCAATAATTGGTGCAAAATAAAATAAAGCAAAAACTGAGCATGGATTAGCACAGCAGTCAGCAAAACAATTAAAGTCAGGCAAACAAATTATTATCCTACAGGGAAAGATCAGTGCCAGGAATGACAAAACCAAGAAGTAGCAGGAAGAAGTTTAAACTGGTACATAAAAGAGAAAGTGGAGAGACAGGGTACTTGCCAACAGGGAGAGGAAAATATTGAGAGCCACAGCATGCTGCCTTTTTACAAGACAGTCTTAAGCAACAAAACTGCCACCTTGTTTTCTCTCCACTTTGAGGCACACTATTTGTTTCCTCTTAGGAGCAGTGCCTCCCATGTACACTGAAGCACAAATAACCATTTTTTTTATTTCAAACTGTCCTTTTTAAACATAGAAACATAGACTTTGACGGCAGATAAGGACCGCTTGGCCCATCTAGTCTGCCCATTTCCCTACCTACAGGATAGGCCGCAGATTCTAGTTAACCAACAGCCTATTTCTTCCTACCCCCCACAAGAATTGCCTTATGTCTGTCCCATGCATTCTTGAACTCTCCCACAGTTTTAGACCCCACAACCTTCTCAGGAAGGCTGTTCCATGCATCCACTACCCTCTCTGTGAAATAATACTTCCTCACATTGCCCCTGAACCACCCCCCCATCTTTAAATTGTGTCCCCTAGTTCTTACATGTCTCTTTTTCTGAAGATGCTACCCTCTTGGACTTTGTTGATTCCACTGAGATACTTAAAAGTTTCTATCATGTCCCCCCTCTCCCTTCTTTCCTCAAGGGTATACATATTAAGCTCCTTTAGTCTCTCCTCATACGGCTTCTCTTGCAGACCCTGCACCATTTTAGTTGCCCTCCTCTGGACTGCCTCTATCCTGTCTATGTCCTTGCAGAGATGGGGTCTCCAGAACTGGATGCAGTACTCCAGATGGGGTCTCACCAACTGTCTGTACAGAGGGATAACAACTTCCTGTTTTCTGCTGCTGATGCCTCTACCTATGCATCCCAGTATACCCCCAGCCCTCCCTACTGCCTTCTCACATTGCTTGCTAACCTTAAGGTCATCTGATATGATTACCCCAGGTCCCTTTCCTTTTTTGTTGTTGTTACTACCTCCACCCCATTGTGTATTCTTCCCTGGGTTCTTGTTTCCCAGGTGCATTATTTGCCAAATCCTTCTCATCCTTTCCACACCTCCTTGTGTATCAACCCTGTTGCAGATCTTTGTGTCATCTGCAAAAGGCATACTTTTCCTTCCAGTCCCTCTGCAATGTCACTGATGAAGATATTAAAAGGACTGGACCCAATACTGAACCCTGCAGTACCCACTAGTAACCCTCTTTCTTCAGAGTGGACTCCATTTACAATTAACTTCTGTGTCCTGTTGTGCAGCCAGTGTTTTACCCAGGCTACCACCCTGGGACCTACTCCCAGGCTGGTTAATTTGACAATTAATCTTTTGTGTGGGACTGTGTCAAATGCCTTGCTAAAGTCTAGGTAGGCCATGTCCACAGCCCCTCCCTGGTCTACTACTTTGGTCACCCAGTCAAAGAAATCAATTAGATTCATCTGACATGACCTTCCCGCTGTGAACCCATGCTGCCTTGGGTCCTGTGTCCCACTGGCCTCTAGGTACTCTACTGTTCTTTCCTTCAGAAGTGACTCCATCACTTTCCCTACCACAGTGGTCAGACTTACAGGTCTGTAGTTTCCTGCCTCTGTCTTGGTCCCACTTTTGTGAAGGGGAATCACATCCACCTTCCTCCAGTCCTCGGGTACTACACCACCCTCCCATGATTTATTAAAAAGAGTAGTCAGTGGTTTCATTAGTTCCTCCCTTAATTATTTTAGAATTCTGGGGTGAATTCCATCAGGACCCATTGCTTTGTCCACCTTCAGTTTTAGGAGTTCTTGCAGAACCCTTTCTTCTGTGAAAGGACTGGGATCGACCCCCCCCCATCAAGCAATATAGTCCCAGTAGGGAAGTCCAGTCACACAGCAGTCCTTTCTCCTGGTGTCTTCTGCCAAGCTATTAGCAGAATCTTTCTAAGGCAGTCTTTAAATGTAGCTTCCTTCTAGCTAAGCCACATCCCCTACTTACTAGATCTGTCTACAAGTAATTTAAACCTCACAGCTATTAAGTCCTTTCAATCACCTGAGATTTACACCTAGATAACTGTTCAGATAACCATTCAGTTCAGTTAACTCAGACAAACACTTACTTTTTTTGTTTTGTTTGTTAGGTTTTTTTTTTACCCTAAATTAAAGGTCCAAGTACAAGAGTTCTTCTTCTTTAGTCCCAGCAGAGAAGTCCAGTCACACAGCAGTCCTTTCTCCTGGTGTCTTCTGCCAAGCTCCTAGTAATCTCCTGGATTATGGTTTAGCTACCTCCCCCAGCAGGTCTTGGACTGGCCACCCACCTCTGAGAAAAAAGGGGCACTTTACTTGTGCTTCCTGGATCAGTCCACATTACCAGATTAGACTACCAAAAAATAAAATAATAAAAAATCAATGTGTACCTGTTTGATTACTGGCAATAGCAGAGTAGTAGTGGAAGCAGCAGCAGGCAAGCAGCTACAGCAGCAGAAAGAGGGAGATCAGAATGAAGTCCTCTTAGGGTCAGGGTTCTGTTCTTCTCTTTGGACTGACTTTGACCACCAGGTCCGGGTGTCCAGAAGGAAACCACTGTGCAAGTCTGACCGACCGTCTCCATCCTGAGTTAGTATTTGTAGAATTGTTTGAACTGAATCAGCGGCGAAAAAACATAAATCCCTCTCACACAGACAAGAACTGGAGGAGAGACTGCACTGGACTTTATTCCGACCCCTGAGGAGACCAACTGATCACTTCACAATCAGAGATGGAAACTTAACTGGGCTAATAGTAGGCAAGCAAGCTGATAGGTGGCAGCAGGCATGGCGGTGGTGGCTTACAGCTCTGCTAGGAGGGCTACAAGGAGGAATATGTAGTCTTGCTCTGGGCCAGGGGCTGTCCTGTCAGAAATCGCACTGCCTCTTAGCACCACTCACTCACACAGGGGTCTGTGGTCACAGTAGGGAGAGAGGGGAAATAATCACAGCAGGCCACAACTGTCAGCTGACAGCTTACTAGCAAAATACAAACTATTTAAATTAAATATAGTTTAAATGGTAGATGTCCTGCACAATGGGTCCAGAGAGTTAGGGTAGTCACAGCAGGGCAGACAGCAATCAACAGCTCTACATTAAGACTGTGTCTCAGTCCAACTCCAGACAACCAAACCTTGCCAGGCAAACCAACAGTCAGTTTAAGCTGGACGGAGGAGTCAGGAGCAAATGGGATCGGTGCAGTGACGAGGGGCTATCTTTATACCCCCGCTCTGGCTTCTCTACTTTGGTAACTTCATGCCAGAGTCTCTCATTCTTTAAACAAATTAAATATATTTATTTTCACAAGCTGTTGCTTCAGAGCAAGGGTGTAGGCAGGCATACTCACTGTACACATTTGTGTACAGTTTTGTTGCGTGCCTGTCACAAACCATATGCCCTTCTGTTAACATTTTCATTCTAATCTGTAGTATTTGGGTTAGTGTAGGCCACTGAGGAGCGTATCAGTTTAAACTTCTGTTGTTTAGTGGACAGATACATGTATAACCTCTTCAGAGATTAGAGGAATCATCTGACAACAATCTGATTTGTTTGGAAGGGGGTGCCATTTGGAGAGGATGTGTACATTTTTTAATGGGGGGGGTGTAACTGTTGGAGATTATGTGTACAAAACAGGAATTTCTAGCTACACCCCTGCTTCAGAGGGTAAGAGGGCAGACCTGGAGGCACCAGAACAGGCAGGAGGACAAGCTAGGTGTCAACTCTGGAATCAAAATTTGTTAAGGGCAGGGCTGATGGATCATGGATGGGCTCCTACATTAACAGGAGAGATGAGAGAAAGTTCCACCAGAGTTGTAAATTAGAGCCGTTAACAACCAGCTTTACAGTCATGAAAGAGATAATGACTCTACTTTACAAGGCCGCTGGGACGGGGAGGCACTTTAACACAGACACTCTGTCTGAGAGACATCACAGGACAGCAACTTGCAGACATTTCCAATCTTTCTTTCTTCTTTTGTGACTGTTTAGAATTTAGATGGTTTAGTATGAGGGTAGGGGGTGTGAGGCGCACTGCGGGCAGATTCAAGGGGCAAGGACAGCACTGTTGTCAGGTGCTGATGTAAGCAGGCAGAAAAAAAAATGAAAAGGGCAATCAATTTCAGCCAAAAAAAGTGGAGATGCTGACGCTCCCCCTCACCTACCCCCGGTTCCTGCGTCTGTCTATGAAGGGTACCATGACTTCATTTTGTAAACAAACAGATAAATCATATTCTGGTTTGCTGACGCTTTTACCATTTTTAATGTAGTTAAATAACAACTGCATGTCACAGTATGTCAGCAAATGCAAAACATTTATTAAATATTGCAGCTTAATTTGATTTTGTAATTTTGTTTTTTTACTGTAACACTGCTGATAAAATAGATTGTCTATTTGAACTTCATTATCAGCAAACATAGGTTATGTTATTTTATTTATTAAACAGTTTATCTAGAATAACAAAAACTAAATAATTTACAAATTAAGAATACAATAATTGTTTAATGATTATCAACAACATCTTAATAAAAAATTGATTGATATTATGTTTTTTAATTAAATAACCTTCACCTCACTATGTGTCACTTTCCAAAGTCACTAACAACTTAAAATGCATACTACTGTATACTTCTTTATACTATACAGAAAATCTAATAAATAAATGCATCATCACATATTGTCTGCTAATAATAAACAACCTATACAAGTTCATCTAGCTTTTTATTTACTGACATTTGAGAAACGTTCACAAGAGGTGCTGTCAACAACCTTTAATGTATACTGTCTTGCCTTGGTGGTGGTTCCCACTGCGTGGTGGTACTTAATGACACAAATGGCTGTATGAATTGTGTAGGGTCTGGGAAATAAAATAAACTACTTCTGATCACATCTCCAAGCATTAATTGTGTGGTCAGGAGTTTTCTATCACAGATAATACCTGATCATGGATGGTATCTGAGTGGAGATCAGGGGTAGCAAATGACAATACATGGTGGTGCAGGGAGTTGTTAAAGTAACCCTTTTGTGTGGAGTACACGGTAGAGCCATCCATGTATGACAGATCGGCCTTTCCCACCTCTGCCTTATATTCTGTGCAATGAACTCCCTCTGTTTGCATTAACAATCCACCCCGTCCCCAAATCAAGGACACTTTTGGTTACGAACGTACGAAATTTGCCAGCAGATAAAGGCCTAGAGGTCTATCAAGTCTGTTCGAATGTGCAGCTAGCACCCCTTATTCTGCAGCTTCCCCTCCCTTCCACCTTTCCCCTTCATTAACCCTCCCCCTTGTCCTGTCCCATCCTCGTTTGAAGCAGTCCATTGTTCTACTGCATACCACTTCAGGAGGTAACGCATTCCACCCAGCCACCACCCTCTCTGTAAAAAAGTGTCTCCTCATCTCCCTCCTGAACCTTCCTCGCTCCAGTCTCATATCATGGCCCCTGGTGTCCCTCCCCTCCCTTACTTTGAACAGCCCCTCTGTACTTGTCTTGCTCATTCCTTTCATGTATTTAAAGGTTTCAATCATGTCACCCCTGTCTCTCCTCTCCTCCAGTGAGTACATGTTCAACTCCTTCAACCTCCTCTCGTATGATAAGTCCCCCAGCCCCTTGATCATCTTTGTCGCTCTGTGCTGCACCCCCTCCAGTAAGTTAATGTCCCTCTTCAGATACGGACGCCTGTACTGCAGTACTCCAGGTGTGGTCTAACTAATGACCTATACAGTGGCAGAATCACCTCCTCCCTCCTCGAGGATATACCCTTGCAATACAACCCAGCATTTTGTTGGCCCTTGCAGCTGCCTTCCTACATTGTGCCGAGTTGTTCATTGACCCTGTAATGAGCACACCCAGATCCTTCTCCTCCTCCTCTGTCTGGGCTAGCTGCACTCCCCTAGCTGGTAACTCCTCCTGGGTTCTTCATCTCAAAATGCAGCACCTTGCACTTTTTGGCATTAAAGCCCAGTTGCCAGGTGTCTGACCAGGTTTCAAGCTTTGCCAGATCATCCTGCAACCCCTGCCATCCCCCTAGGTCATCCACCACTGCGCCTACCTTGGTATCATCAGCAAACAGACTGATCTTGCTCTTGATGTCCCATGATATGTCTGCAATGAATATCCCAAACAACACTGGTCCCAACACCAAGCCCTGTGGAACACCACTCGTCACTGCCCTTGGGTGTGAGAGCTCCCCACCCACCACCACCCTCTGTTGCCTTCCCTGCAGCCAGTTTCCTACCCATCTCACCAGCTTTGCACCCGCCCTGTGCCACTAACTTCCTTCCAGCCTTCCATGTGGCACTGGAGTCGAATGCCTTACTGAAGTCTAGATACAGGACATCCACTGCATGGCCCCTGTCCAGTTGCCTAGTTACCCAGTCATAGAACTCCACCAGGTTGGTTTGGCAGGATCTGCCATGTATGAAGCCATGCTGTCTGCTGTCCTGTAGTCCTTTGGCCTCTGGGAGGGCCACCAGCCTCTCTTCAGGATGGTCTCCATTAGCTTACCCACGATGGATGTGAGGCTCATTGGTCTGTAGTTTCCCGGTTCATCCTTGGGGCCACTCTTGTGGAGGGGCACCACATGAGCCATCCTCCAGTCCTGAGGTACACACCCCAAATGTAGTGAGGCATTAAATAGGTCTGCCAAAGGTCCTGCAAGGATCTCTGCCAGGTCCTTCAGTACCCTGGGGTGGATGCCATCTTGGCCTGGCGCCTTGTCCACCCTCAGTGCCTTCAAACCCTCTCAAACTCTGCTCTCCATGATTTCCCCATCTGTCACCACTTCCCACCCTGCTTCTGCCATTTCTCCCACCTTGGGTGTCACCCCCCTCTTCTCTTTAGTAAATACTGAGCAGAAGTACTCATTTAGTGCTTCCGCCTTATTGCACCCTGCTTCCACCCAACCCCCCTCCTTCCTAATCCTTACTATGTGGTCCTTATAGCTCCTTTTCTCCCTGATGTACTTAAAGTAAGCCTTCCCCTTCTTAATGCCTTGTGCCAGCCTGAGTTCCGTAGATGCTTTGGCTCCCTTACTGCCCTTGTCACCTCCTTCGATTCTGTCAAGTACTCCTCCTGTCCTCCCCCTCCCTGTTTCTTTGTACTTCCTAAAGGCAGCTCTTTTCCTCCTTACCTTTTCCATGACCTTCTTGCTCAACCAGATCGGTTTCTTAGCCCTAGCCTTCTTGCTCTGGGCTTTGCAGCAGGTTTTGGTTGCCTCCACTATCCCCAGCTTTATGAGCTCCCACCTCTGGTTAGTGTCCATACTAGATTGAATTCTGGCCAGGTACCCTTTTACCACTTCCCCCATCCTCCCAAAGTCGGCCCTCCTGAAGTCCAGCACTATTGTGCCAGATACCACTCCTTCCTTGCCCATATCCAATGTGAACCATACTGAGTGGTGGTCACTCCCTGACAGCGGTTCCTCCACTATAAGTTCTCTCACAAAGTCCCCATTTGCCAGCACAAGGTCAAGGGTATTCCCTAACCTGGTTGGTTCACTGACCATTTGCAGCAGGAAGCTATCCTGGAAGGCATCCTGCAGTACCTGCTCCCTTCTGTTCCTGGTTGTTGTGGTGCTCCAGTCCACTCCTGGCATGTTGAAGTCCCCCACAATCACCACACTACCCTATTCGCAGGTCCTCCTGATCTGTCCCGCTAGTTCCCTGTCTAACTCCTCCATCTGAGATGGTGGCCTGTACATCACTCCCATTCTAAGAATCATATTCTTGGAATCCTGGATTTACATCAAAGTGACTCCATTACCCTCCTCCCCTTCCTCCCTTACACACTTCAGTCCTTCCTTCACATATAGTGCCACCCTCCTTTCGAATCACCCTGTCCCTATGAAATAACCTGTACCCTGGTACAGACAGGTCCCAGTCATTGTATTGGGTGGCCCATGTTTCCGTGATGGCTGCAATGTCCACCTCCCTCTGCCATGAGAACCTGTAACTCTGCAGTTTTCCTCCCAAGGCTCCTAGCATTAAGGGTAACCACCTTCCACCCTTTCCCCCTCCTCCCATCCTGCTCTCCTTTACTAGCATCACCAGCAGTACTTGCCATTTGTCCTTTGTCACTGTTATGGGGTGTAAGCTCATATGATTTCCCAACCTGTGGTCTCTGCATATCTCTTCCCCAACTGCCACCCCCCACTCCTAGTTTAAATTCCCAAATTCCTCTATGTACTCCTCCATCCTCTGTTTCAATGCTTTCTTTCCCTCCTCACTCAAGTTTAGTCTGTTCTCGGCATAGAGACTACTGTCCTCCCAGGTCCCTCCCCACCCCCAACAGCCCATACCCTTTAGCACAACACCAGGTTCTTAGCCATCCGTTAAATTCCTCTATTCTCAGCTTCCTTGTTGTGCTTACCTTTGGCACCAGAAGAATCTCTGAAAAAGTTACTGATCTTCCTGCTTCCTCACATAATTGTGCTAGTTCCTCAAACCTCCTCTGGACTGTATCTACTTTCTTGTCAGCCAGGTCGTTTGTCCCAAGATGTATAATTAAATGAGGCTTGTCCCTACCCCTTCTAGCATATTTTCAGAACAGACTGTTCCACCCTTTCCGCTGTCATTCCTGGCATGGCCTCCACCCAAATGCGACTATGCCTCTCCCCCTTGCTACCCCACCTAACTCCTCTTAGTATTGAGTCCCCCAGCACTAAGATTCCACCCCTCTTACTCCTGCTTGCTTTCATCTCCCTCCCTCATTTCCAGCTCCTCTTCTTCCTCCTGCACATTATTATGCCCTTTTACCCCTGTTGCAATTCTCCCAGCAGAACTTCCCCCCGCTCCAGTTTGGTCCAGGCATTTATCAATTACTCCTCTAATTTCATCATTTCCCTCCTCCACCTTCTTCCTCTCTAGCAGTGCACAACTATTTTCTGAAGACCCTTCACAAATGCCCGCTCCTCTCTCTGCATAGTAACCTGTTCTCTCCTTTCCACTCCATGACTTTTGCCACTTCTTTGCCTCCCCTCACAAGTCCCTATCTCCTCCTTCCATTTGTCTTTTGTCTCCTGACCTGGTTTCCTGGCAATTGTTCTTCCTGGCCTGGGCCCCTTTGTCTCTGCTTCCCTTCTTCTGACCCTCTCCTCACCACTGTTGGCTTAAATCACCCTCCCTCATCTCCCCTTCTTCCTCCCTTCTGTATTGGGCTAAACCCACCCCCAATCTGCCATGCCTGTCTTAGTTCCTCCTGCAGACCCTCAATCTCCTTTCTAAGTTTTTCTATGTGGTTGCACACTAAACATCCTCCCACACTCCAGGCAATTTTTAGAAAGATTGGTGCACCGCAGTTATTGCAGCCTACCACTCTACCCATTGCTGTCGTTGCCCACCAGCGACCCCCCACCCTTCCAGATGCAGGATACCAAACACTCCCCCAAGTCTCCCCTCTCCCTCCTCTATCAGTGCAAAACATTTTCTTTATTTCCCTTACCTCCTTTGTTGCTCACGTTTAGATATATTGAGCAACTGCTTTTTATATTCCTATCCTTCCTATCCACACTCAAAAACAGGCTTTAAGTAGCCATTGCACAACCTTCTTCAAACTCCTACTCCTCCTTTCCCCAATGCAATATCAATGCGAAGAAGTAATAATGAAAGCTCCTAGATTTGCATTTACTTCCCTTCCACTGAGAGAGCAGTCACCTCTTCACTTGCTGCTGTTCCTTTCCTGGTATGCCCCTCCTACTCAACACCCCTTACTATACCCAGTGTTTAGCTCCTAAATTGAAACCAAACAGCAGCAGCTCTGTGATGTAATCCCAAGGTCAGAGCAGCAGTCCATTCTCTAAAAAATCTAAGTCTAAGTCTCTTTAAAGTCACAGTGGAACTTCTGGGGATCCATGCCACTTCATTGTATCTCAGGGTACCCACTTGGGGGGTGGTGGTGGTGGGTAAATAGTACCTATTGCCTCTTTCATTGTATCACCATGTCCTTTTTGACAGTGTATTGGCATCAGCTTCAATGGAGGAGCCATCACTGACATCATCAGATCACCTCAACCAGAAAAGCATTTAAAAGCTAAGAACCTTCCCGTGAGGTCCTATCACCCCGGCCTCAAGGGGAATTTAAAAATGTATTTCAATAGAAGAAAGTGAGCACCAGGCATTATGTAATAGAATAAAAATAGGATACCCAGTTTATTAAGCATGTGCCGGAGTGGTAATTGTGAACAATATCATTCGTTTGTATGGCATCTCAATTTTGAGAACTGTTACAGCATGTATTACATGAACGACTAATAACTATGATTATGACACCTCCATTGAAAAATTATTTAACAGACAAAAGCTGGTGCTCAACTACAAGAAAACAAAGGTGATGTATTTCTGTAGCTCCCGTAACAAGCATAGGTCTCAACCCTTCTCAATTGAAAGCTGCCATGGTGCTGTTCTAGACCAAGTACACTCCTTTAAATATCTTGACATCACGCTCGACAGCAACCAAACCTATGGCATCCACACTGACACTGTTGCCAAAGCTGTTAACAAGCGCATTGGCCTTCTCTATAGGCACAGGCAATGCCTCACCTCAGATGCCTTAAGGATAGCTGTACAGAGCTCTGTGGTCTCACTAATTGATTATGGGCTGGTTGTCTATGGCTCTGCTACTGACACAGCCCTTAGGTGCCTATTCTTGGCCCTAAACAAAGCCTGCCATCTCATTACTGGATCCCACCATCTCACCTACACATGTGCACTCTACGCTCAAACGGGTTGGCTCCAACTATCCAATCGTATTAAGTTCCATA
Organism: Neoceratodus forsteri; assembly: GCA_016271365.2. NCBI lineage: Eukaryota > Metazoa > Chordata > Ceratodontiformes > Ceratodontidae > Neoceratodus > Neoceratodus forsteri. The sequence goes on along the minus strand of CM057450.1, from coordinate 183,599,422 downwards.
CCTGCCTAATGGCCAAGAAGATCACGTTAGGCCTTGCACCCCCAGGAGTCCAAGCACTCCTACATGCAGCATGCATCCCCGCCTCACCAGGGATTCTGAAAATTGAATTCTGCACATCCCCCGGTGTCACACCTCACAGGGACAAAGGTCATTTGCACACCGTGCACCCTCCTGGTTTAATGGGCTCAACAAAGACATCACTTCATTGCAAAGGCTTGGCCAGTTCAAAATCAACCTTCGCCTCCACCTCTCTGCCTCCAGCTCCTGTAACTGTCGCTCCTAATCTGCTATCCCTTATTGCACTTACTTCTCCCTCTCCATGACACCTTTCCCCTACCCCCTACCACCTCTCCCTTCCTGGCTTTAGCACTTTAAACCTGACAATGCCCTTGGCTGCTCCGCTGTTTTCTATTGTCCCCTCAATTCCTCAACCTTCCCTGTTAACCCTTGCCCTGCACTCCTTCCCTCTTCTGGCTGTTTTCAAGCTGCCTCAGACTGCTCAAAATCCATTGTACTGCATTGTCCAATCCTCTGTACCGCATTGTTCATACATATTTCTGTCTTGTACCTTCTGCCCCCTCAAATGTATTGTATTCAACTGCTTGAATTGCCTGTTTCAAAGCCTGTTATGTTTGTATTGTTTCCCAAGTTGACATGGTACCTTTGTAAAAGAGCCATGGCTCAAAGGTATTGTAATCCTAAAATATAAATAAATAAATGTCCAATGTATGTGTGTTTTTATTATGTGTCATGACTGTTCTAGTGATTATATGGCAATCAATAAAATACATATTGGTGAATTCTCTCCTTTTATTTACAGAAAAAAGCACATATTATTTATCTCTATTCTTCCTTATTCTTTTTGCAGAATCCTGTTTTATGATCATGAATAGCATCATTTATTGAGGGTTTTGTGACCCCATAGTGCTCTCCCAGATGCTTGAAAGCATCACCTTGTTGGACTACTTCGCTTTGAAGCACTCTCACTGGACCTGTGTGAATGAATAAAATGAAAAATAAGAGGAAGATAGTTTTGATCATTCAATATTTAGTACACTTTTAATGTAACACAATCAGACTATAACTAATAGAAACATAGAAACATAGACTTTGAAAGCAGATAAGGACCACTTGGCCCACCTAGTCTGCCCATTTCCCTACCTACAGGATAAGCTGCAGATCCTAATTAACCAACAGCCTATTTCTTCCTACCCTCCACAAGAATTACCTTATGTCTGTCCCATGCATTCTTGAATTCCCCCACTGTTTTTGACCCCACGACCTCCTCAGAAAGGTCGCTCCATGCGTTCAACACCCTCTCTGTGAAAAATACTTCCTCACATTGCCCCTGAGCCATCTCTCCTCTATCTACAAATTGTGTCCCCTTGTTTTTGCACATCTCTTTTTCTGAAAAATGCTACCCTCTTGGACTTTGTTGATTCCCTTGAGGTACTTAAAAGTTTCTACCATGTCCGCCTCTCACGCCTTTCCTCAAGGGTATACATATTAAGCTCTTTTAGTCTCTCCTCGCATGGCTTCTGTTGCAGACCCTGCACCATTTTAGTTGCCATCCTCTGGACTGCCTCCATCTTGTCTATGTCCATGTGGAGATGGGGTCTCCAGAACTAGATGCAGTACTCCAGATGGGGTCTCACCAACTGTCTGTACAGAGGGATAACAACTTCCTGTTTTCTACTGGTCATGCCTCTCCCTATACACCCCAGTATCCCCCAGCCATCTGTACTGCCTTCTCACATTGCTTGCTAATCTTTAGGTCATCTGATATGGTTACCCCCAGGTTCCTTTCCATTTTTGATATTGTTACTACCTCCCCCACCCCCATTGTGTACTCTTCCCCAGGTTTTTGCTTCCCAGGTGCATTACTTTGCACTTCTTTCATTGAATCCAATCTGCCATACTTCTGACCATTCCTCCAACCTTGCCAAGTCCCTTCTCATCCTTTCTACCCCCCCCCGTGTATCAACCCTTTTACAGATCTTAGTGTCATCTGCAAAGAGGCATACTTTTCCTTCCAGTCCCTCTGCAATGTCACTTATAAAGACATTAAAAAGGACCAGACCCAGTACTGAACCATGCGGTACCCCACTAGTAACCCCCCTTTCTTCAGAGTGGACTCTGTTTACTATTAACTTCTGTGTCCTGTTGTACAGCCAATGTTTTACCCAGGCTTTCGCCCTGGGACCCACTCCCAGGCTGGTTAATTTGTTTATTAATCTTTTGTGTGGGACTGTGTCAAATGCCTTGCTAAAGTCTAGGTAGGCCATGTCCACAGCCCCTCCCTGGTCTACTACTTTGGTCACCCAGTCAAAGAAATCGATTAGATTCATCTGACATGACCTTTCCACTCTGAATCCATGCTGCCTAGAGCCCTGTGCCTCACTGGCCTCTAGGTACTCAATAAGTCTTTCCTTCAGAAGTGATTCCATCATTTTCCCTATCGCTGAGGTCAAACTGACAGGTCTGTATTTTTCTGCCTCTGTGTTGCTCCCACTTTTGTGAAGGGGTATCACATCTACCCTCCTCCAGTCCTCAGGTACCACACCATCCTCCCATGATTTGTTAAAAAGGGTAGTCAGTGGTGTCACTAGTTCTCCCCTTAGTTCTTTTAGAATTCTGGGGTGAATCCCATCAGGCCCCATTGCTTTGTACACCTTCAGTTTGAGGAGTTCTTTCAGAACCCTTTCTTCTGTGAAAGGACTGGGATTGACCCCGCTATCCAGATGCTTCTATTGATTTGATTAGGTACCTCCCCCTCCTCTTCTTTTGTGAACACTGAGCAGAAGTATTCATTCAGTATCCCTGCTTTTTCACTGTCCCTCTCTTCCTACCCACCATCCCCTTTATTCAGCCTCACTATCCCTCCCTTTGTCTTTCGTTGCTCCCTAATGTACATATAAAAGGTTTTATCCTCCTTCTTAACCGAGTTGGCTATCTTTTCCTTGGTTTGGTCCTTTGCTATTCTGACTGCCTTCCCAGCTTCCTTCTGCTTTAATTGGTGCAATTCTCTGTCCTGCTCCTTCTGTGTTTCCTTATACTTTATAAATGTTATCTTTTTCTCCCTAACCTTCTCTTCTACCTCTTTTGAGAACCACAGTGTTTTTTTCTTTCATTTTGATTTGTTTATTTGCTTCACACAAAGGCTTGTTGCCTCTGTGATGGCAGTTTTGATGTTTCCCTATTGTTGCTCCACCCCTCCTTCTTGCCTGTTTGCTAGTGCTTTTCTGAGGCACTCTCCCATTTGGCAAAGTCAGCCCTCCTGAAGTCCAGTACCCTCACTTTTGTATGGCTTAATTCTGCAGCTGAGTTTATCGTAAACCACACTGTTTGGTGGTCACTTGTCCCCAGATGGCTACCCACTTCTAGATCTGAGATCCTCTCTCCATCCCCCATTTAAGAGTACCAGGTCTAAGACTGCTCCCTCCTCAGTGGGTTCCAACACTAGTTGTCTGAGGCATGCCCCCTGTAGGGCATCAATAATGGCCCTGCTCTTGGACGTGGCTGCAGCAAAGGTGCTCCACGTAACATCTGGCATATTCAGGTGCCAGACCTTCTACTGTATATGTGATGTAATAACTCTTGAAATAATTTGTTCCCTGACGGTGAAGATTTTACTATTTGTCCTCTGCTTAACAACATATCTACCAGCAGCCTTTGAATACTGGTGCTTGAACTGTGGTACTCCTTTTTTATTAGTTGCTTGATTTCACCTTGAAGTCTCATTATGTTCCATGGCTGCCACGTTCATCCGGCACATATATGCATCAATATCAAATTTTATTCTTTTGGATGCATACTTCAGGTACAGTGAGTGCATGCTCTCTAACTCACCTGTATGTATTCTTTCCATTACCTTTTCAAAATCCTCCAGCAGTTTGGGACCCATTATCATTTCTGACAGTTCCCGCATGTGCCACAAAGGTTCTGCTAATTCATGGTTTTCTGGCAACATATGATATACTGTATTTCTCGTGTGTGCAACTGTGACAATTCTCAGTCAATATCAAGTTATGCACATTAGACATGTGATACAATACTGAAGTGAAGAGTTCTTTCAAATCATCATAATTATTTTTACACGTAACTACTGACCACTATAAGTGATTAACTATACATTGCATCCATTTTTGATAAAATCTTGCAGTCTTTTCGTTTACTTATGTTAATGATCCTTTTCTTAATTCCTTTAACAATATGCCACAGATCAAATTCATGATTAATCTCAGGGTATTTCTCTCTAGGTATCCTTTGCATGGTAACATGCCTATCAGTCACCAATATTGCGGTAGTAAGAGCTTTTGATTTTAGATTGTCCAGTGCTCGGGTGAATCCCTCTGGTTCTAGCCAGTAACTATTTTTCACTTCAGTGACTTTCACTGTTTGTTGTTCCACTGTTAAGTTTGATCTGTTGTCAGTCACTGTGTATGTTCCAAAGGTCGCACAATGACCAGGACTATCACAACGTGCATCCCCAGATAGTATTAGACTTCTATCTTTTAGTATGCAGTGTATCTCATTTAAATTGTCACTCCATACTGCCTTCACTGTTGGGATTATGGTTTTATTTTGAACATTATTGCAGTATCTAACTGATAGAAAAGCAATATCTATTGCAGAAGAAATTTCTGCAAATACAGAGAAAGAACCACCACATACAAATATTCCAGTAGGTAACAAAACATTCAGACTCGGAACTCCACCAACAGGTTCTTGCGAGTCCCAAATGTTTAAGTGTCCATCTAGACATTCAAATTTAAACATTATTCCAGTTCCTTTCTTAATTATTATTGAGGTTTCAATCAGTGGTTTGCAACAATTAAGTTCAAGATACAATTTAATCAATTTCAGCAGTTGCACATGTGATATCAGATAAAATCTATTGGATGAATTCTGTGACATGTCTGAATCTGAGTCTGAATCAGAAGATCTGTCAGTGTTTAATAGCATTGGCACATAGCCTGGATCAGCGATAATGTCATCCATTTCCATGCCTGTATCGGAATACTCTGATTCATAGTCACTTTCTAAACTGTTTGTGTCACAAATGAAGCTGTCTTCGCCTACTGTTTCTTGATGTTTGCTAACATGTAACACTGTCATTTCTGAGACATCACACGATGTGAGATTGTCCTGAGATGCACAACTACCCTCAGCATTACGGTGATACCATATGATCTTTAGTAAACATGTGTAACACTACAAGATCATCAATCGTGATGTCTACAGACTTTGTTATGACTTTGTTTTTTGATTCATAAAAGTCTGTTTGACTTCCTCTCGATCTATATTTAATTTAGGGCAAGATGTTAACTGGATCAGTTTGTGTATGTGCATCCCTTGTCTTAATATGCCATAGAGGTGCAAGAAAGCAATTATGGCATCTGCAATTACAGAACTAAAAAAGGACAGTATAGTTAGTCATCAAGAGTAGAGGAAATAACTATATTACGAAAGCTTCTATTCATCTGAAAATTAATTTGAATATGAATTTGATTGAAACAAAGAATCATAGAAAAGTACGACAGTTAAGAAATGCTGTGATCATGCAGTTAGCAATATGCCTCATACGTCTGCATCCACTGACCCCTTTTGGTCCATGTCTTTTTATCAGGATTCTACCCCTGGAGAAAGCTACCTTATTCCTGTCCTGTGCATATCTAAATCCCTCTAATTTACTCACTCCCACAATCTCATGTGGTAGACAACTCCATGTGTCCACCTCCATCTTTCTTTGGAACTCAAGAGGTTAACCTGAGATGCTGTTTTCAAGCCCTTTGCAGAACTGTGAAAAACAGATCTATAGTGTATGGTGGGACGCTGTTCCGCTTGGAAATCCATGCCTGGAACAGCGTTGTTTATCCTTCCTTTCGGTCGTCACGATCTTGTTGTGCTGCCGATCGTCACCGGTGCAGCACAACAAGATGAACACATTCGGCGCATGCGCCAATAAATGTACGCATGCGGCAACCTGGGCGGCACTTTGGCGGCAGACACAGAAGTAGCTTTTTTCCCCTGAGTGTTCACGAGTGGTATTTATGGTTGCCCATACACTATAAAAGATTGTGTATGAGCAACCATACCAAACAAAGGCAGTTTTGCGATCTTGAGGTTTCCGTAGTAGCGGACCTCTCAACCTACGCTCTCGGGGTCTCAGATTACATGAAACCTCGATCTAACTGCTATTAGTGTATGCTATACACAATCCTCTATGTTCTGGACATTATGTACTGTTTTGCTTCTCCTGCAACAAAACTGACAAGAACATTCTGTGTGAAAAAACACGATGTCTGCTTAACGAGCTCCCTGCAATGGCTTGTTATAAAAAGAGCAGCAATGCTTTTGCTATACAGGCAAGGAGAGTGGAAGAATGAGAGACTGAAACTTGGAATTAGAAGAAACACTCAGAAGAAGGATGTTGTTTTCTCTGTTTGTACTGCCTTTGTAAATAGTTATTCTGCAAAATTATTTTTTTATTTTACTGTTATTGGAAATAATAAAACACTCATTTCGAATTTTACACCTGCTCCTGGTCATCCTGTGATTCCTGACCTGTGCCTCAATGACAGGTATGCCTAGTTCAGACAACATCCATTAAGTGCTCTAACACTTATAGAAAAGGTGCCAGATAGCACCAGACCTTGAAATATAAGTATACTATACAGGGATAAAATGAGTAAGTCTCATAAACTTATGGATCTATATTAGTTTAGCAAAGAACACAGAGTACATATAGAGAATACTGGATGGCCAACTATGCACAATCAGTGTATTGTGAGACAGAGGGATTCTGATTCTCTCTGACCTCGAGGGCGAAGCTCGAGAAGTCTGTGGGAATCAGAACTACGAGGTGGCAGAACACACTGGTTATGCATAAAGTTGCACATCCTGTTGTTTTTTTTTTATAGTGTATATGTTTTTTTTCTTTCACAATGAAACTGACTTGTGCAGTCTCCAGAGGTTATAGAATGCTGTTCTACCACAGAAAAGTACAATCACATTCCATGACATTTGAACTGTGGTACGACAGCATTTTGAAAATGATGGATTTCGTATAGAACAATGCTCTACTATACACTATAGCTCAATATCAGTTTGTTGTTGTGCATCTTGTTTCATGCATATCCTTACATCCTTCTTGAATGATAATGTTTTCTTCTGTCATGATACTTGAGCCATTATTTTCATCTTGTAGTGAGGAGGTATTCTGTGTGACATTATCAACTTCCGCATCATCCTATTAATAAACATAAAGCATAATATATAAGAAGTATCTTGTATATTGCGTGCAGAGGTCTCAGTATATCGTTCTCAAACTTTAATTAAATAAGGGATATACAGAGGGGATCTGTGTGATACATGATTTTCCTATACAAGTGCTGTAAGCAATACAGATATACAGTCATTATGAGTAACATAACCTTGTGTAGTTTAAAACCCATAACAAAAAAATAAAGCAAACCAAAGGTGACTATACTATACATATATCACTGAAATAATAAAAAGGACATTTTTTCAGGAAAACAATGCATCGCATAACACACAATATTTTAATGCAATATTTGTAGTAATAAACAGCTAAATAATAACACTGACATCAATAGTCTGTTCAAAGAGTACCTGATTTGGAACAAGAGGTCCTTCATATAATATAGCCTGTGATTGACCTGCATCCATTTCAAATGAAGATGTTAGATGTAGTGCTGAAGTGTACATATCAAGTCCTGCATCTGCATATCAGTTATTCACAGTTGGTAACACATTTTTTTCAAACGGTTGGTGACTTGCATTGAGAAAGTTCCACTACTGTCAAAAATACCTTTTCTGATGTGGTCATGTTCTTGAAAGTGTTAACTACATACAAATCTCCTTACTGATAAGTGGTAGCTTTTAATATCCAATGCACACAACCACCTACTGAGCAAATCTGTATTGATAGGTGGTAAACGATGGAAACTGAGAGAGGGATTTCTTGTATAAGCACTACTACAGTCTGGCACAATACAATACGGGCCAAAAGATTTTTTTCTTACAATGCCTGACCGCTGCATTGTGTGTCAGATACCTGTCTAGTGGAGCAATGTTCGTCCTTGTAACTAAAGAGGATGTACTCGATAGAAACTCTTTCTAGAAAAATGAATAAAAAGCAAAATCATATTGCTATACTAAATATTGCTAAAGCTGAACAAACATTGATAATACTATATTAAAAGCTATGTACATGTATAGTATAAAGGTTGTTAAAAATGTATACATTTTTAACATACTTTACAAAAGGAAGTAACATCTATGAAAAATAAAAGATAAAAACTCCACATAAATGTCATGCCATCAATTTTTTGTAAGACAGACACATTTCATGGTTAGATAAAATTTAAATATAATTTCAAAGGGCAATTAAATCCAAATATAAATTAGACAAGGAAATCACTGTGTCCTGATAGGCTGAAATGTGGTGATAGCCATCACAGCAAGAGTAATTGTGGGCGAACCCTGTGCGGTTGTGGGTCAACCTGAGGTTGAAAGTAATGGGTTTAATGTTGTGGTACATTAAGCTCTAAGAGTGAAGGTCAGTTAATTTTAACTCTAAGTGTGGTGGTGAGAGATAGGACTTTTAAAGGGGTGACTCAGAAGGCGTTGGTAAGAAGAGGAAGAGGGGACACTTAAGGGAGGCTGCTCATTAGGTGTTAGCACCTTGCCGTGGGACATGGTGTGGAATGAGCCAAAGTATAATTGCAGGATCAGGCAGGATGGTTACTAGGAGGCTGTATAGGTTTTCTGTAAGAGGGAGTCTGTACAGGTTTTGTGAACTCTAGTGGAGTAAGAAGGTTGGAGCCTGGAAACAGCTTCTCGAACCACCACAAACAAAGGACATATGGGAAAGGAAGGGAAAACAAGAAGGAACATGTCAAGTTTGGTGGAGGGAGGAAGAAAGAGGATGGCTAGGGGATGGAAGGGGATACCTCATCTGGTATGGGAGGGGAGCTCTGGTGGGTGAGTAGACAAATGAGATGGGTGGTGGGCTGAAACAGCTGCAGAGCACCAATCTTTCTTAAAATTACATGGAGGGTAGGGGATGTTTAGTGTGCATCCAAATGGGGAAGCTCAAAGAGGAGATCATGGGACTGCAGGAGGGAGGAGGAGGGAGGGCAACTTTAGTGGTCAGGAGGAGGTGAATGGGATGAGGTAGGATCTCAGAACCAGGGATGCCCAGGCCACGGAGCATTGACTCGAGGGAATCAGGCTCATGGGTCAGAAGAAAAGGGCCAGGAGGGGAAGCAGTTGGAGGGGAGGAGGGAAGGGGGGATGAGTAGGGAGGCAAATGGGGGAATGGGGAAGGGGTGAGGGTCAAGAAGGCAGAAGAGAAGGATGAGAAAGCATTAGGGAGCAAGAGGTAGACCTAAGAGTTGGGCCTGCGAAAAATCAGTTTTGCAGCACTGGGGGAAAGGAAGGTGAGGAGGGGGAGAGTTACTGTAGGCGGTACAGCTGTGGGTACCCAGGATGAGAGGGGCATGGGGGGGATTGATGGGGAAAGTGTAATGGGGTGAAAGTGAGAACTAATGTGCAGAAGGAAGAGAAGGCATTGGGAGAGAGGGGAATGGAGGGTGGGGAAACACGTGATTCAGAATCAGGGTGGAGTACTGGTGTTAGGTGACTCAATACTAAGGCGAGTCAGATGAAGAAGCAGGGGTAGAGGCATAGCCACATATGGGTGGAGGCCATGCCAGGAATGACAGTGTAGAGGGTGGGGAAATCTGTAATGAAATTTGCTAGAAGGGGTAGGGTAAAACCTCATTTAATTCTTCATTTGGGGACTAATGACCTGGCTGATAGGATGGTAGATAAGTACAGAGGAGGTTTGAGATGCTAGGAACATTATGTGAGGGAGTAGAAAGATCAGTAACCTTCTCAGAAATACTTCCAGTTCCCATGGCAAGCACTGCAAGAAAAAGGAGGATAGAGGAATTTAATAAATGGCTAGGAACTTGGTGTCAGTCAAGGGGGTATGGGCAAGTGGGGGGATGGGGAGGGACCTGGACAGATAGCAGTCTCTACTCAAAGGATCATCTCCACTTAAGTGAGCAGGGCAAGAGATTGTGGAACAATTGGATAAGTGATTATATAGAAGAAGCTGGGTATTTAATTTAGGAGTAGAGGGTGGCAAGTGGGCTAGAGGCAAGCAGAGGCCATGGAAAGGGAAGTTATGTGTGCTTACCCCACATGACAGAGACAAGGGATTAGGCACAGTGGTAAGGAGGAGGAAGGGGAGGAGAGAGGGGTAGATAATCGGGTGGAAGGTGGTCACCTTACATACTAGACTTCAACTTACTGGGAGTGGACTGGAGTACTCCAGCTACAAATAACACAAGGAAGCAGGCAGTGCTAGACACCTTCCAGGACAACTTACTGGTACAGATGGTCAGCGAACCTACAAGGCAAGGTAACACCCTTGACCTAGTACTGGCAAGTGGGGAGTTTGTGAGGGAACTAAGGGTGGATGAGCCACTGTCAGGTAATGACCACCACTCAGTATGGTTCACTTTGGATACAGATAAGGAAGGAGTAGCATCTGACACAAGGGTATTGGACTTCAGGAGGGATGACTTCAGGAGGATGGGGGAAATAGTAAAGGAATACATGACCAAGACTGACCCTAGCTGGGTTTACAACTGGAAGGTCCTGTCAAACTAACCTCATAGATTTCTTTGACTGGGTAACTAGAGTGGTGGACCAAGGGGAGCAGTTGACGTCGCCTACCTTGACTTCAGCAAAAGCTTTCAATACTGTTCCACATGGAAGATTGATTAATAAGCTGGGTAGGCTTGGGGTGGGTCAGAAGTTGGTCAGCTGGGTGGCAAACTGGCTGACGGCCAGAAAACAGAGAGCGGTGGTAAACGATATATAGTCAGAAGAGATGCAAGTGACAAGTGGGGTATCTCAGGGATCAGTTCTGGGGCCAGTACTCTTCAATATCTTCATCAGTGACATCGCAGATGGACTGGAGGGTAAGGTTTGTCTGTTTGCAGATGACACCAAGATCTGTAACAGAGTAGATGATCCAGATGGGGGGGCAGAATGAGAAGAGATCTGGATAAACTGGCAAAATAGTCAGAAGAGTGGCAACTGGGGTTTAATGCAAAGAAGTGCAAGATCATGCACATAGGGAAGAGAACCCTGAAGCCACCTATAGGCTGGGAGGGGAGTTGCTGGCAGTCACAAGGGAAGAAAGAGACTTGGGCATCATCATCACAGATGACCTGAAATCATCGAAGCAGACCACTAAAGCAGTAGGTAAGGCTAGGGGATGTTGGGGTGTATTAGTAGGGGTATCACAAGTCATAAGAGGGAGGTAATAATCCCTCTTTACAAGACACTAGTTAGACCCCATCTGGAGTACTGAATGCAATGCTGGAGGCCACACCTTCACAAGGACATTAACCAAATTGAGGCAGTCCAGAGAAAGGCAACCAAAATGGTGTAGGGACTGCATCATAAAACATATGAGGACAGATTAACGGAGCTCAATATGTATACCCTAGAGTAAAGGAGGGAGAGAGGTGATATGATCGAAACATTCAAACACCTTAAGGGCATTAACAAGGTGAAAGAGTCTAACATGTTTCAGTATAAGAAAATTAGCTGGAGAAGAGGACACAGCATGAGATTAGAGGAAGGCTGATTAAGGGGTAACGTGAGGAAGTTCTTTTTCACAGAAAGGGTGGTGGATGCATGTAACAGCCTACCTCAGGAAGTGGTGGATATGAATACAGTGCAGGGCTTCAAACAGGCATGGGATAGGCATAAGGGAGCAATACAGATGAGTATAAATAGATAAGCCATTGACACAGCAAAGGCAGATGGCACATTCATAAGTTAGAAAAAGAAATGGGCAGACTGGATGGGCCTTTCGGTCCTTATCTGCCATCAGCTTCTGTGTTTCTAGCATGGACACTAACCAGAGGTGGGAGATCATAAAGATGGGAGTAGTGGAGGCAATGAGGACCTGCAGCAAGTTTAGGAGTAAGAAGGCAAGAGTGAAGAAACCTAGCTGGGTGACCAATGGAGCCATGGAAATGATAAGGAAGAAATGGCCTGCCTTTAGGATGTACAAGAGAACTGGGAGGGTGGAGGACAGGGAGGAGTACCTGAAAGAAGTGAAGGAGATGACAAGGGCAGTAAAGGCAGCAAAGGCATCAAGGGAGCTCAGGCTGATGCAGGGAATTAAGAAAGGAGAAAAGGAATTCTTCAGGTACATCAGGGAGAAAAGGGGCTATAAGTACAATATAATAAGAATTAAGAGCAAAAGGGGATGGGTGGAGGAGAAGGGGGAAATGGCAGAAGCACTCAATGACTACTTCTGCTTGGTATTTATTAAGGAAAAGGGGGTAGAGATACCCATGGGGGAAAGGAAGGCAGATAAGGATGGAGAAAGTGTGATAGACAGGGAAATCACAGAGGACAGGGTGCTGTAGGGATTGAGGGCACTGAGGGTGGGCATGGCACCAGGGCTGGATGGCATTCATCCCAGGCTACTGAAGGAATTGTCTGAGGTACTAGTGGGGCCTTTGGCAGACCTATTCAATGCCTCACTAGATTCAGAGTTTGTACCTCAGGACTGGAGGATGGCTCACATGGTACCTCTTCATAACAGTGGCCTCATTGATGAACCAGGGAACTACAGACTGGTGAGCCTCAAATCCATCGTGGGAAAATTGATGGAGACAATCCTGAAGGAGAGACTGGTGACCCTTCTGGAGGCCAATGGGCTGCAGGACAGCAATCAGCATGGCTTTGTCACCGGCAGATCATGCCAGACCAACCTGGTGGCGTACTATGATTGGGTAACAAGACAATTGGACAAGGGCCACGCAGTGGATGTCCTGTACCTGGACTTCAGTAAGGCATTCGACTCAGTGCCACATGGTAGACTAGGAAGTAAGCTCTAAGCTACAGAAGTGGGAGCAAAAATGGGGGGCTGGGTAGGGAACTGGCTGCAGAGGAGACAGCAGAGAGTGGTGGTGGGTGGGGAGCTATCATCCCCAAAGGCAGTGATGAGTGTAGTTCTGCAGGGCTTGGTGTTGGGACTGGTGCTGTTTGGGATATTCATTGCAGACATTTCAGTGGGCATCAAGAGCAAAATCAGTCTGTTTGCTGATGACACCAAGATGTGATCGGTGGTCAATGATCCATGAGGTTGGCAGGGGCTCCAGGAGTATCTGTCAAGGCTGGAGTCCTGGTTGGACACCTGGCAGCTGGGATTCAATATCAAAAAGTGCAAGTTGCTGCATTTTGGGGCTAAAAACCCAAGGAGGAGCAATCATCTGGTCGGTGTGCAGTTGGTGGTGACTGAGGAGGAGAAGGATCTCGGGGTACTCATTACGGGGGAAATTAGCAACTTGGCACAGTGTAGAAGGGCAGCTGCAAAGACCAACATGATGCTGGGTTGTATCACTAAGGGTATATTCTCATGGAGGGAGGAGGTGAGTCTGCCATTGTACAGATCACTGGTTATGCCACACCTGGAGCACTGCAGGCAGTTCTGGCACCCATACCTGAAGAGGTACATTAAGCTACTAGAGGGGGTGCAACGCAGGGTGAAAAAGATGATTGAAGGTTTGGGGACTTACCATACGAGGGTAGACTAAGGGAGTTGAACTTGTACTCACTGGAAGAGAGAAGAGAGAGGGGAGATATGATTGAAACCTTCAAGTAGATGACAAGGATAAACAAGTCATGTTTGGAGGGGCTTTTCAAACTAAGGGAAGGGAGGGGCACACAGGGCCATGATAGGAGACTGGAGGGGGGAAGGTTCAGGAGGGAGAAGAGGAGACACTTTTTCGTGGAGAGGGTGTTGGCCGGGTGGAACGCCCTACTGGAAGAGTTGGTAGCCAGTAGAACAGTGGGGGGCTTCAAGAGGGGATGGGACAGAGCAAGAGGGAGGGTCAAGGGAAAGGGGGAAATGGATGGAGGGGCAGCTGCATAATAGGGACTGTTAGCTGCAGAACCAAGCAAACTTCATAGAGTGTAAGTCCTTTCTCTGCTGGCATTTTTCATGTTCCTATGTTCATAGTACACACAATGGCTAAAAAAAGGTCTCATCCAACAAGGGCAACTAACAGAATTCGTAAGCCACTTAATTCCCACTTTCCATTACAAGCATGGCTGCAGCCTTTACTCAAACATAGAAAACCTAAACTATTAAGTACTGTTCAGATTTTCCATTGCTGGCGTGTCTCTGATGACCATAACAAATCCACTTCATGTCCCTACAACTTTGCCAGAGTAATCAATGCAAATCCCCAAGAAATAAATAATATTTAGGTACTGGCTCCCCTTGAGGCATGTGGATGTGTCTTTATGTATATTCAATTCAAGCTCTGTAGAATTTTGAAATACTGTATCCCATGCTACCAGTCTAGGTAATTTAGCCAGTATGTATTCCATACAATACATCTATTGCTGACAGAACTGGCCATAAAATGGAGAGGATTAGATAACAGAAGAAAAGATGGGAGGTGAGACAGGGAATTTACAGAAAAATGGAAGGTCATATGTATTCAAACCATTTATGTGCAGAGAGGCGTGTGGCTCCTCAAAGAGTGACCATCTGCTCACATTTGTTGCCACAGAGAGTGGTGAGATGTATGCAAGCAACAGTTGCATGTCTCTTCTTTGGTTTGGTTACTCTTATCGGTCCAGTTGCACATGATATGTGCACGTTCATATTCAAAACAGATGTTAAAATACCATAGATTTGATGGGCACAAGTGGATCTCGAAAACACACACACACACACACATACACACTCTGATCACACACCCCAAGCAGACAACAGTCACCTCAGAAAGTGTAAGGGCTCAGCAATATGCTAAGGAGTGGTCTACAGGCCTCAAACTAAAGAAGTGTGAGGGGTGGGAGGTGGGGGGGGAGAGCTAGCATATGAAATATATCATATGGCAGCAAAAGGTGAGGTCCAGCTCCATGGTGACTACAACATGTCAAACATGGAGTGGGACACACCAGTGGCAGCTTCAACATGGAGCCGGTACTTCTTGGATTAACTACAGGGGTAAGGGCTCGGGAAGCTAGTAGGTGAGCCCACTATGGACAGTTCAGTACTAGATTTGATCTTGTTGGATGCGGACAGATTGAGCTGATACATTGGGTTGGTGGTGAGAACACTGTGCAGCATAATCTGTCTGAGAGGTACTTAGAATATATATATATCTATATGTATAGAATTGTAGTTTGTACCAATAGACTCTAATTTAAAATTTGGTGAAATTCTGACATTGATCACACGAAAGTGAATTTTAAATATTTAAAAAAATGTCTGTGTATGGGAATTGAACCGTGTACCATTGGGTCCTAAATCAAATGCATAGCCAACAAAAACATGTAATTAGCATGCTTCAGTATCATCTTTTAATTATCTGGTTTCTGATGACTACTGACACTAGGAATATGCATGTTTCTATTGTTAATTAGCCTGTCCTTTCAAAACCATGATTACACAACAAAACATCCCCAGTATGTGTTTTGTGACAATTATTTTCATTTTCTCGTAAACATCTGTTTAATGATGACACTTTGCCTTGCTTCAGAATAGGTATATTACAGCTCATGTAGCCAAAATGAAGCTTAGCTGTCTCAATGTTAACTGAACGATTGAGATAGGGGGCAGGGGGTTCTCAGTGGCTCTACTTTCATGTTATCAGTTACTGGAAAACAGCTAGAGGCTAGAAGGGAACAGAATATTTTTAAAAAAATGTCCGTGCATGGGTATAGAACCCTGTGCCATCGGGTCCAAAAAGCAAGTGTCTATCTAACTGAGTCAGCAGTTAACAAAGCTTGATAACATCTTTTAGTTATCTTGTTTCTAATTACTACTGATATTAGGCATATGCACATTTCTACTGTGAATTAGCTTATACTTCAAAACCTTGCTTACACAACCAAACATCCCCAGTATGTGTTTTGTGACAATTATTTTCATTTCCCCATAAACATCTGTTTAATGATGACACTTTGGCTTTCTTCACTAGGTAATATAATTGTTGTAGCCAAAATAAAACTTAGTATTCTCAGTGTGACCTAAATGATTGAGATGGGGTGGGGGATTGTCAGTGAGTCTACTTTCATGTTATCAGTTTCTGGGCTAGAAGGGAACAGAACATTAAAACAAACTCTGCGTATGGAACCTTGTACTATCAGATTCAAACATGAATGCCTACCCAACTGAACCATTCACATAGCACAGTTTGCAGTCATCTCCTAGTTATCTTATTTCTAAATATTGCTCATAGTGTGAATGTGCACGTTTCCTCTGTGTCTTTGCCCGTCATTAAAAAACAATTGTTCTCTGATGTCCATCCTAGCAGAAAGTAGAAGGCAAATAGGGAACTTGATTAATTATCTACAGGTAAAAAGAAAAACCTGTATACATGTACTGCTGCCACGCTGTTGGCAGATAACATTCAGTTCTCAAAAAAAGATATTGGAATAGATCTCCATATGAAAACAAGCTCAGAGTCATCTGGAGCCAAGATAAAAAAGGCAATACCGTGATACCAGCAGTACATTAACACACAATGATGACATAATTTTGTGCAGTCTACTCACTGAATAATGATTTTAGTCTGTAAAATAGTGTTTCGTATTCTAAGTTAAAACGTTAATCTGCGGTTCAAAATACCTTGATACATGTAACCTCAAGATCCCACGCTGGCAACTAATGCTTAATGGAACAGATAACATAGTGCAAAAATAATTAAAACCACAAAGATCATGAATTACCAACCAATCCCACATAAGAATACCGTATTTAACTTTTGAGCCAAGCTGTTGGCTGTACCGCTGCCTCAAATGAGGACATCATTTAGAACTTTCATTTTGTCAGGTAGCTCTCATGGCATAAATAGAATCTTCTGTATTGGAGCAGCTATGGGAACATGAACAACTGAACACAATCAGATATAAATAAAGACAGGAGCCATAACGCAGTACAACATAGTTTATTTAACAAACTTGACATCATTCATGCAAAATAACAGGTCGTAACCTTTTCATGCCCCCTTTAATATATTAGGATGTAAGAGCTTGAGGAAACATTAAGATACTAGGATTCCAATAATTATATGACAGGCATATTTCATTTGTTTTAATTGTTTAACACTTTAATGTCTTTCTGCTCTATGTTGCAGGCAATGACACCAGTGATCTATTCTAACATTTCACCAAAGAATCTGTGATTGTTGAAATTTACTGAAAGCTGACTGCATGGTCCCTTTAAACCAATATGAGTCATCACATGTAGATGGGGAGAAAGGAGACTGGAAGGTGCTGATATTGCATTCCTGTCTGCCTCAGCATCCTAATGGATAAAGCACTGGCTTCTTCCACCAGGGATTGTGGGTTTGAGTCCCATCTGGGGTGAAACTTCCTGAATATTACTGGAGAGTGTGCAATGTAAAGCTTTCTGTTCATAGAAATGAAATAGGCTAGTTAAGAAAACTCAACGAAAGTCTGCTAAGTTCTTTCTAACAGGCGACCCCGCCCCGGTGACTTGGTGGTGAGGGCTCGTAGCAACCTTGCAGGACACCTCCTTGCTGACTGAATTGCCCAGGTAATTTCAGCCCTCTGAAGGAAGCAGTCCCCTGCCCAGCTGAGCCTTCCTCCCCCGATGACCGACTGTGGACCAGCAGCGCATTTCTTAATACAAATCACACTTCTGTGCCGTAAGGAAAATGGCTCGCTTGATGCCTTGCACCTGGACTCCTTCCCTCCTGTGGCACAGCTGCCCGAGGAATCC
Organism: Neoceratodus forsteri; assembly: GCA_016271365.2. NCBI lineage: Eukaryota > Metazoa > Chordata > Ceratodontiformes > Ceratodontidae > Neoceratodus > Neoceratodus forsteri. The sequence continues at coordinate 183,581,595 of CM057450.1, read as the reverse complement.
TTGGCACCAGTTTCAAAGTGCCGGAGCCTCTCAGGTTGGCGTAGGAGGCTCAGCCTGCCAAACGCCAGCGCCTCGCCCCACCGGCCTTCACCACCACCACCCTTGGTTGGCTCTATTAAATAATCTTCAGGGAGCCATGTGGTGCCAAAAACAACCTATCAGCCCTGTTTGCCATCTGCAGGTTATTTTCTCTCACAACTAGTGGCTGCACTATCAGTCTAGCTCACTCTCTCCCATTTGTAACCCACCTAAATCTAGCTCAGCCACTCACATTTTTCTCCCTTGTTCTACCTAACACCTTGTGCTCCACTGTCTGCTCTCTCTGTACTGCACCCGTAAGGTGGGCACCCATACAAAGTGGCTGACTCCCCTACTTGGACTAACCCCCAAACTTTCAGCTCATCTCTCTGGATTTTTCCCTCTACCCTGTCCCACTGTAAGGTGTTCTATTCCACAGTCTTTATATAAGTTCCCCAGGTGCTCACAGGACCCACTTAGGGGTATGGCCTCCCTACTCAGTCCACTACCAACCCCTCCGTCTCTTAACTCCACCCCCGGATCTCCCCAAAAGGGCTCAAAATTGCCCACCTGAAAGTGCGTAGCCTCCTACGCAACCTAACCGAGCTCACAGCATAAGTCGCCCACCACAAGCCGGATATCCTGGGCCTTTCTGAAACCTGGCTTAAGCCTCATATATCTGATGCCCAGTGCACCCTCCTGGGCTATAACCACTTCAGACGAGACAGACCGGGTAAGAAGAGAGGCGGTGGGGTGATCCTCTACTATAAGGTGCACCAAAACTTGTCTCCCATTGACCACTCACCTACCAACCCTCCTGCATACGAGTTCCTGCATGCTCTCCTCCTGCTGGGTCACACAAATAAAATCCACCTGGTATGCACTTACATCCCCCCCCAAGGATGGTCTGCCTGGTCTCTCCTCCCTGCTTGACTGTATCGGCACTAAAGTGGGTCCCAATGAAACCCTAGTAATAGGTGACTTCAGCCTCAACTGGTTGGGTACCAACCGTAATTTGTAAGAGCCTCTGCTCTCGGGCTTTGCACTAAGCCAAGTCATAACCGAACCCACCAGGCTCTCCTTCCGGGGGAACTCAGGATCCCTTATTGACTGGATCTTGTCCAACAGGCCTGCCAATATCATATCCTCAGGAACTCTTCCAGATGCCATCTCTGACCATTCTCCTATCTACTGTGTCTGGGGCATCTCTCAGCCTAAATTCCCTAGCAAAGTGATTGAACTGAGGGACTACTCCAAATTTAATACCCACGACTTCCTGTCTGACCTCCTAGCTACTGACTGGACGTGGGTCACTGCCTCCAATGACCCTTCACAAACTTTGGATCTATTCCTAGCCAAGCTTGTCCCCCTTCAGAATAAACATGCCCCCCTCACTAGGAGAAGGGTGAGGGGCACCGTCACCAACTGGCTAAATGGGGGGCCTATTCTCCCTTATGAAGGCCAGGGACAAATGTTGGGTGACCTACAAGGCCTCCCAAAACAATAATGATCTGATGGCTTACAGGCACCTCAGAAACTCCTGCAAAAGAACCATCCACTCAGCAAAAAGCGAATTCTGTAAAGCCACCTTACTCTCCTCTGGTAGCAACCGGAGGAGTTTCTGGCAAAATATTAAAAATGCTATTGGGGGGTCAGCTAAAGCACAGGTCACTGACCTGCTTGTTGGTGGGGTCAGCTGCAATAACCCCCACACCATTGCAAACACCTTCAACTCCTTGTTTTCTGAACTGCCCCCCTCCCCTCACCAGTCCCCAGTCGTCTATCCCCCTGGCGCCCCCTCAACCGGTCTCCACCCTGGCCTCCCTTCCAACTGAGACAAGTTTCACCTAAGGAGACCCAGAAGCTGCTCTCAGGCCTCTCCCCTCACAGCGGTGCAGGTCATGACAGCCTCGAGCCGAAACTGCTCAGACTGGGGGCCCACCTCCTTGCCAGGCCCGTCTCGCACCTATTCAACACCTCCATTAACACTGGGATCATTCCCGACCTGTGGAAAGTGGCCAAGGTCATTCCTGTCTTAAAACAGGGGAATCCCAAAGATCCTCACAACTACCGCCCCATTGCCATTCTGTCCGCCACCAGTAAACTTCTTGAGAAAGCCGTTGCCTCCCAGCTCTCCCAATACATCCAGGACTACAACATCCTCTCTCCTGCTCAGCATGGCTTCAGAAAAGGGCACAGTACGTCCACTGCCCTTGCTGTGGTCACTTCACTGATCAGGACAAGTGCTGACCAAGGCAATTTCACTGGAGCCATTTTCGTGGACCTCTCAAAAGCTTTTGACAGGGTTGACCACTCCCTCCTCGGCTTCACGCTCCTATCCCTTGGGTTCTCCTCCTCCACCCACGCTTGGTTCCTAAACTACCTCTCCAACCGACAGCAATACACCAACTTCAATCGGACTTTCTCCAACCTCTCACCAGTCCACTGTGGGGTCCCTCAAGGATCCGTCCTTGGTCCGACCCTATTCTCACTATTTATCAACAACCTACCATCCGTCACTTTCCATGGTTACACCACCCTGTATGCGGATGACCTCGTCCTTCTGGCCAGCTCCCGGGACATCTCCACTATAAACTCCGAACTGAACATCGACTTTGAACGTATCCAAACTTGGCTGGGGGACCACAGGCTCACCCTCAATCTCAATAAAACCCGAGCCATGCTGTTTGGGTCCTTGAACAAAATAAAATCCTGCCCCGCTCCCCTGTTGATCCTCGGGGCGGACGGCTCGCCCCTTGAGACGGTAACCACCGCCAAGTACCTGGGCGTCACCCTGGACCCGCAGTTAGACCTTACCTTACAAATCCATAGCATTTGCAAGGCCACTAATTGTAAGCTTGGCCTAGCTTATCAAGCCAATAACTGCCTCACCCCCACTGCTCATTTGGCCATAGCAAGGGGGGGTCCTCCTCCCCTCACTCTGCTACGGACTTGTAACATTTGCACCAGTTCCCAAATCCAGCCTCTCAAAATGGGACACGGCCTACAACAATGTTTGCCACTTCGTGTTTTCCGCCCTCCCCTCACCCACCGTTGTGATCTATACAGCCACCTGGAGTGGCTTCCCCCAGAGAAGCACCACTCCTTCATTCTAGGTAACTTCATTGACAACATTATCCACTCTGGCACCCCTCCAGCATTAGCCCTTCCCATTAAACCAGGCGCCCCACCCTACCACCTAAGATCTGGGACAAACTAGGAATGCCTGGTTCCTAGAACCCGCACCCTTGTGGGGGATCGGGCCTTCTACACATACACCCCCAAACTCTGGAACTCGCTCCCTGAGCTCACTTGGTCCTCCTCCTCTCATCCAAGCTTTAAAGCCTCCCTCTGGAACTTCCTGAAACCTTCCTCCCCCTGTCCCTGCTCCTCGTAGCCCTACTCCATTGCCCCTCTCCTCCCTCCAGCCCAGTTGGGTGGAGGCCTCAGCACTACTTGCACTTCTTCTCCAGTAACCGGCCAAGAATCCTGGACTTGACCCCCCTGCATAGGGCACCCCCCTGCAGGTGCTTACCATTGTCTTTGCTTCTGTTTACTCCACTGTTCACCTCCTAATTTATATCCTGTATGTCCCATCCTATTGTTATGCACCGTGCCAACCTTGTCCTAGAGCCAGCCTTAAAATGCCTGTTATTTTAGGTCTTTTTTCCTTGTCTCCTCAACTGTCCATGTATGCATTTTGTGCCAACCTTGCTGTAGAGCTAGACTTGTAATGTCTGTTTATTTCCTATGTATTTTTCTCGATTCCTCAACTGTCTATGTATGAATTTTGTGCCAACCTTACTCTAGAGCCAGCCTTGCAATTGCCTGTTTATTTCCTAAGAATTTTTCTCTATTCCTCAACTGTCTATGAATGAATCCTGTGCCAACCTTGCTCTAAAGCCAGCCTTGAAATGCCTGTTTATTTCCTATGTATTTCTCTCAATTCCTCAACTGTTTATGTATGAAGTTTTCACCTGTAACTCTCCCAGGTCACACCTGAAAATAGGCACTTGGTTGTCTAGTGTGCTTACCCAGTTAACAAAAGCAAATAAATAAATAAATAAATCTTTATGACACTATTTCTATGGAGCTAATCAAAGTAAGAAAGAATTTTCTTAACTTGAAAATATTATTATTATTATAGTGTAAGCTTCTTTGTACTGCTTTTAAAGTTCCTTTTGGGTTCTTACTCATAGGGGGAATGAAGTGCCTAGACATAGGGTTGATTGGTAGGATCTTTGGGTTAGCGCAATCTTTCGGATCAGACATTAATTTGTGGTCTCTTCTGCCCATCCTTGGGGCTGTGAAGATGGAACATGAAGATCCCATAGTACTTGTCAGAAGAGTGTCTGGAGATTTCCTATTCATGATGTCAACTTTCCCTTTTCAGTAAAATAGTTCAATAACCCCACCACCGATACACACCTGGAAACAAGCAAAACATTACAGTTTGCATCTACTGGTCATGCATTCCAAATAAATAGATACATTAACTGGTAATGGTCAATAAACCAGAAGTCTGACATGGGGAAAATAAAGCAAAGAACTGCTGGTGAAATATAATGAGTATGGCAAAATATAAGAGTTGGAGGAAACACTATGTTACAAGGATTCAAAAAATTAAAAGACAGACATTTTTCATTTGTTTTAATTGTTTAGGACTTTAGTGTGTTTCTGCTCTAAGTTACAAGAGATGACACCAGTGATCTCTTCTAACATTTCACTAAAGAATCTGTGATTGGTGAAATTTGCTGAAAGCTAACTGCATGGACCCTTTAAAGAGCCACTGATGCCAAAAGTGCTGCATTGCAGAATCCAAATAAGCATACTCTCAGTAAATCTCATACCAAAAACTAGATTTTTACATTCCTTGGTTTTAAAGTTATTAGCCATTTTGTAACTTTGATTGCACTACCTGTACAATAAAAGCGGGGATCAGTAAAGAGCTGCTGATGATGTCATGCAGGGACCTCAAAGTCCAGTAATGACTGTCAGCAAGTTTATAAGACCCATTTCTCCAAAGTTGTAAAGATCATGTGCAATGGTTTTCACAAGTAAAACAGACAGCACCAGTCAGTAAACATTGCTACAAATACTATATATGTTCCAGATTTTGTAACAGAGTTGACAAAATTGTATTATTTAATGCTGTTTTTGGGTGGTCCATTTCACCAGGATTGCTGGATACTAAGTCAGCCTGCCTCCAGACTGCCGAAGCCAGTTAGAGTGCTACTAATTTTACTGCTGTTCGACATTGTCTGCTTTACAATAAGTTTTAATAGGGGCCTTATATGTGTTAATTCCTACTAGGGGTGGAAGTGTTAGCTTTGGTAAAATGATCATTGTAATTTAGGGAAGAACATAGATGAGTCTGTCCTACCCCCCATTAACAAGGAGATGGGATAATTGTTTTAAATTGCCATTCTTAGCAGTTGCCTCAATTGACTGATAGGTGTGAATGAGCTCAGCCTTTCATCAGAAACTTATTCAGTCTGCAAACCTCACAGTGTGCTATGATCCAGCATTCAGCAAAAATACCTCAATAAAAAGGCATCCAGACAAAATATTGTCAGTTTTGTTACAAGCCTGAAACACAATGTTTTTAAAACAATGTTTACTAACTCATGTTGCCAGTTTTACTGATGAAAACCATTGTACATGATCTTTACAGCTTTAGAGAAACAGGTCGTATAAGCTTGCTGACATGGAAGAATAAACTGTAAGGTCCCTAGATGACATCAGCAGCAGCTCTTCACTGGAACAGGCTTTCTTTGAACACGTAGTGAAATCAGGGTTACAAAATGGCTAATAACTTTCAAATGAAGTAACATAGAAATCTACTTTTTGGTATGAGATTTACTGTGGATATGCTTATTCTAATTCTGCAACGTAATACTTTTGGCTAGATGGCATCAGCAGTTCATAAACCAAGGTGAGTCATCAAATGTAGATGGGAAGGCAGGAGGCTGGAAGGTGCGAACGTTGCTTTGTCATTTGCCCCAGTGGCCTAATGGATAAGGCACTGGCCTTCTAAGCCAGGAATTGTGGGTTTGAGTCCCATTTGGGGTGCAATGTTTTGAATATTACTAGATGGTGTGCAATTTGTAGCTTACTCGGCAGTATGTGACTGTACATGGAAAGGAAACATGCTAGTTAGTTAAACTAAACTGCAGTCTGCAAAGGTCTTTCTAACCATGTAAGGATCATCCTTATCATACTATTCCTATGGATCCAATCAAAGTAAGCAAGACATTTCCAAACTTGAAAATATAATTATTATTTTCTGAGCTTCTGTGAAATGCTTTTAAATTTACTTTTGGCTTCTTACTCCAAGGGGAATGAAGAGCATAGCCATAGGGTTTGATTGGTACGGTCTAGGGGTTACCGCAATCTTTCAGATCAGACATTAATTTGTGGTCTCTTCTGCCCATCCTTGGGGCTGTGAAGATAGAACATCAAGATCCCATAGTACTTGTCAGAAGAGTGTCTGAAGATTTTCTATTCATGATGCCAACTTTCCCCTTTCAGTAAAATAGTTCAAAGACCCCACCACCGATACAAACCTGGAAACAAGCTAAACATTACAGTTTGCATCTACTGCTCATGCACTATAAATAAATAGATACATTAACTGGCAATTATCAATAAACCAGAAGCCTATCACAGGGAACATCAAGCAAAGAACTGCTGCTGAAATATAATGACTATGGAAAAATATAAGAGCTGGAGAAAACACTAAGTTACTAGAAATACAATAATTAAAAGACAGGCATATTTTATTTGTTTTAATTGTTTAAAATGTTAGTGTCTTTCTGCACTAAAGTGCAAAAGATGACACCACTGAGCTCTTCTAACATTTCACTAAGGTATCTGTGACTGGTGAAATTTACTGAAAGCTGACTGCATGGTCCCTTTAAACCAATATGAGTCATTACATTAAGATGGGGAGGCAGTAGGCTGGATAGTGCGAGTATTGCATTATGTCTGTCTCAATGGCCTAATGGATCAGGCATTAACTTCTTACATTAGAGATTGTGGGTTTGAGTCCCATTTCAGATAAAACATTTTGAATATTACTGGATAGTCTACAATTTGTAGCTTACTCGGCAGTATGTGACTGCACATGGAAATGAAACATACTAGTTAAGAAAACTAAACTGCAGTCGGCAAAGGTCTTTCTAACCATATAAGGATAATCTTTATGATACTATATCTATGGATTTAATCAAAGTAAGCAAGAAATTTCCAAACTTGAAAACATAGAAACATAGACTTTGACGGCAGATACGGACCGCTTGGCCCATCTAGTCTGCCCATTTCCCTACCTACAGGATAGGCCGCAGATCCTATTTAACCAACAGCCTATTTCTTCCTACCCCTCACAAGAATTGCCTTATGTCTGTCCCATGCATTCTTGAATTTTCCTACAGTTTTAGACCCCACAACCTCCTCAGGAAGGCTGTTCCATGCATCCACTACCCTCTCTGTGAAATAATACTTCCTCACATTGCCCCTGAACCGCCCCCCCATCTTTAAATTGTGTCCCTTTGTTCTTGCATGTCTCTTTTTCCTGAAAGATGCTACCTTCTTGGACTTTGTTGATTCCACTGAGGTACTTAAAAGTTTCTATCATGTCCGCCCTCTCTCTTCTTTCCTCAAGGGTATACATGTTAAGCTCCTTTAGTCTCTCCTCATATGGCTTCTCTTGCAAACCCTGCACCATTTTAGTTGCCCTCCTCAGGACTGCCTCTATCCTGTCTATGTCCTTGCAGAGATGGGGTCTCCAGAACTGGACACAGTACTCCAGATGGGGTCTCACCAATTGTCTGTACAGAGGGATAACAACTTCCTGTTTTCTGCTGCTGATGCCTCTACCTATGCATCCCAGTATACCCCCAGCCCTCCCTACTGCCTTCTCACATTGCTTGCTAACCTTAAGATCATCTGATATGATTACCCCCAGGTCCCTTTCCTTTTTTGTTGTTGTTACTACCTCCTCGCTATTGTGTATTCTTCCCCTGGGTTCTTGTTTCCCAGGTAAATTATTTTGCACTTTTTTGCATTGAATCCTAGCTGCCATACTTCTGACCATTCCTCCAACCTTGCCAAGTCCATTCTCATCCTTTCCATGCCTCCTTGTGTATCAACCCTGTTGCAGATCTTTGTGTCATCTGCAAAGAGGCATACTTTTCCTTCCAGTCCCTCTGCAAAGTCACTTATGAAGACATTAAAAAGGACTGGACCCAATACTGAACCCTGCAGTACCCACTAGTAACCCCTCTTTCTTCAGAGTGGACTCCATTTACAATTACCTTCTGTGTCCTGTTGTCCAGCCAATGTTTTGCAGGCTACCACCCTGGGACCCACTCCCAGGCTGGTTAATTTGACTATTAATCTTTTGTGTGGGACGTGTCAAATGCCTTGCTAAAGTCTAGGTAGGCCATGTCCACAGCCCCCAGTCTATACTTTGGTCACCCAGTCAAAGAAATCTATTAGATTCATCTGACATGACCTTCCCACTGTGAACCCATGCTGCCTTGGGTCCTGTGCCCCACTGGCCTCTAGGTACTCAACTGTTCTTTCCTTCAGAAGTGACTCCATCACTTTCCCTACCACAGAGGTGAGACTGACAGGTCTGTAGTTTTCTGCCTCTGTCTTGGTCCCACTTTTGTGAAGGGGAATCACATCCACCTTCCTCCAGTCCTCAGGTACCACACCATCCTCCCATGATTTATTAAAAAGAGTAGCCAGTGGTTTCACTAGTTCCCTTCTTAATTCTTTTAGAATTCTGGGGTGAATTCCATCAGGCCCCATTGTTTTGTCCATCTTCAGTTTTAGGAGTTCTTGCAGAACCCTTTCTTCTGACAAAGGACTGGGATCGACCCCCCCCCATCAAGAGTGCTTCTGTTAACTGGATTAGGCGCTTCCCCCTCCTCCTTTGTGAATATTGAGCAGAAATATTTGTTCAGTATCCCTGCTTTTTGTCATTATTATTATAGTGTGAGCTTCTTTAGATTGCTTTTAAAGTTCCTTTTGGGTTCTTATTCGAAGTGGAATGAAGAGCTAGCCATAGGGTTTGATTGGTAGGATCTGGGGGTTAGTGTAACCCTTCGGATCAGACATTAATTTGTGGTCTCTTCTGCCCGTCCTTGTTGCTGTGAAGATGGAACATGAAGATCCCATAGTACTTGTCAGAAGAGTGTCTGGAGATTTCCTATTCACGATGCCAACTTTCCCTTTTCAGTAAAATAGCTCAATGACCCTACCAACAATGCACACCTGGAAACAAGCAAAACATTACAGTTTGCCTCTACTGGTCATGCATTCTAAATAAATAGATACATTAACTGGCAATTATCAGTGAACCAGAAGTCTATCACAGGAAGCATCAAGCAAAGAACTGCTGGTGAAATATAATGAGTATGGAAAAATATAAGCGCTGGAGGAGACACTAAGTTAGTAGGATTCCAAAAATTAAAAGACAGGCATATTTCATTTGTTTTAATTGTTTAAGACTTTAGTGTGTTTCTGCTCTAAGTTGCATGAAATTACATCAGTGATCACTTCTCACATTTTACCAAAGAATCTGTGATTGGTGAAATTTACTGAAAGCTGACTGCGTGGTCCTTTTAAACCAATATGAGTCATCACATGTAGATGGGGAGAAAGGAGACTGGAAGGTGCTAGTACTATACAGTTGTCTGCCTCAGTGGCTTAATGGATAAAGCACTAACTTCCTGGGGTGAAATGTTTTGAATATTACTGGATAGTGTGCAATTTATAGCTTACTGTGCATAGAAATGAAATATGCTAGTTAAGAAAACTCAACAACAGTCTGCAAAGTTCTTTCTAACATTATAAGGATAATCTTTATGACACTATTTCTATGGAGCTAATCAAAGTAAGAAGGAAATTTCCAAACTTGAAAATATGATTATTATTATAGTGTGAGCTTCTTTGTACTGCTTTTAAAGTTCCTTTTGGGTTCTTACTCATAGGGGGAATGAAGTGCCTAGTCATAGGGTTGATTGGTAGGATCTCTGGGTTAGCGCAATCTTTCGGATCAGACATTAATTTGTGGTCTCTTCTGCCCATCCTTGGGGCTGTGAAGATGGAACATGAAGATCCCATAGTACTTGTCAGAAGAGTGTCTGGAGATTTCCTATTCATGATGCCAACTTTCCCTTTTCAGTAAAATAGTTCAATAACCCCCACCACCGATACACACCTGGAAACAAGCAAAACATTACAGTTTGCATCTACTGGTCATGCATTCCAAATAAATAGATACATTAACTGGTAATGATCAATAAACCAGAAGTCTGACATGGGGAAAATAAAGCAAAGAACTGCTGGTGAAATATAGTGAGTATGGAAAAATATAAGAGTTGGAGGAAACACTATGATACAAGGATTCCAAAAATTAAAAGACAGACATATTTGATTTGTTTTAATTGTTTTGGACTTTAGTGTGTTTCTGCTCTAAGTTACAAGAGATGACACCAGTGATCTCTTCTACCATTTCACTAAAGAATCTGTGGTTGTTGAAATTTACTGAAAGTTGACTTAGAAACATAGAAATATAGACTTTGACAGCAGATAAGGACTGCTTGGCCCACCTAGTCTGCCCATTTACCTACCTACAGGATAGGCCGCAGATCCTAGTTAACCAACAGCCTATTTCTTCCTACCCCTCACAAGAATTGCCTTATGTCTGTCCCATGCATTCTTGAATTCTCCCACAGTTTTAGACCCCACAACCTCCTAGGAAGGCTGTTCCATGCATCCACTACCCTCTCTGTGAAAAAATACTTCCTCACATTGCCCCGGAACCACCCCCCATCTTTAAATAGTGTCCCCTTGTTCTTGCACATCTCTTTTTCTGAAAGATGCTACCCTCTTGGTCTTTGTTGATTCCACTGTGGTACTTAAAAGTTTCTATCATGTCCTCCTCTCCCTTCTTTCCTTAAGGGTATATATATTAAGCTCCTTCAGTCTCTCCTCGTACAGCTTCTCTTGCAGACCCTGCACCATTTTAGTTGCCCTCCTCAGGACTGCCTCTATCTTGTCTATGTCCTTTCGGAGATGGAGTCTCCAGAACTGGACACAGTACTCCAGATGGGGTCTCACCAACTGTCTGTACAGAGAGATAACAACTTCCTGTTTTCTGCTGGTGATGCCTCTCCCTATGCATCCCAGTATACCCCCAGCCCTCCCTACTGCCTTCTCACATTGCTTGCTAACCTTAAGGTCATCTGATATGATTACCCCCCAGGTCCCTTTCCTTTTTTGTTGTTGTTACTACCTCCCCCCATTGTGTATTCTTCCCCTGGATTCTTGCTTCCCAGGTGCATTATTTTGCACTTCTTTGCATTGAATCTTAGCTGCCATACTTCTGACCATTCCTCCAACCTTGCCAAGTCCCTTCTCATCCTTTCCACGCCTCCTTGTGTATCAACCGTGTTGCAGATCTTTGTGTCATCTGCAAAGAGGCATTCTTTTCCTTCCAGTCCTTCTGCAATGTCACTTATAAAGACATTAAAAAGAACTGGATCCAGTACTGAACCCTGTAGTACCCCACTAGTAACTCCTCTTTCTTCAGAGTGGACTCCATTTACAATTACCTTCTGTGTCCTGTTGTCCAGCCAATGTTTTATCCAGGCTACCACCCTGGGACCCACTCCCAGGCTGGTTAATTTGACTATTAATCTTTTGTGTGGGACTGTGTCAAATGCCTTGCTAAAGTCTAGGTAGGCCATGTCCACAGCCCCTCCCTGGTCTACTACTTTGGTCACCCAGTCAAAGAAATCTATTAGATTCGTCTGACATGACCTTCCCTCTGTGAACCCATGCTGTCTTGTGTCCTGTGCCTGCATGGTCCCTTTAAACCAATATGAGTTATCACATGTAGATGGGGAGGCAGAAGGCTGGAAGGTGCTAACTTTGCTTTGCCATCTGTCCCAATGGCGTAATGGAAAAGGCACTGGCTTTCTAAGTCAGGGATTGTGGGTTCAACTCACATCGGGGGTGCAATGTTTTGAATATTACTGGATAGTGTGCAATTTGTAGCTTACTCTGCAGTATGTGACTGTACATGGAAAGGAAACATGCTAGTTAGGAAAACTAAACTGCAGTCTGCAAATGTCTTTCTAACCACATAAGGATCATCTTTATCATACTCTTCCTACAGATCTAATCAAAGTAAGCAAGAAATTTCCAAACTTGAAAATTTTATTATTTTCTGAGCTTCTGTGAAATGCTTTTAAAGCTGCTTTTGGGTTCTTACTCCAAGGGGAATGAAGTGCATAGCTATAGGGTTTGATTGGTAGGGTCTAGGGGTTACTGCAATCTTTCAGATCAGACATTAATTTGTGGTCTCTTCTGCCCATCCTTGGGGCTGTGAAGATAGAACATCAAGATCCCATAGTACTTGTCAGAAAAGTGTCTGAAGGTTTTCTATTCATGATGCCAACTTTCCCATTTCAGTAAACAGTTTGGATCTACTGGTCATGCATTCCAAATAAAAAGATACATTAACTGGCAATTATCAGAACACCAAAAGTCTATCACAGGGAACATCAAGAAAAGAACTGCTGGTGAAATATAATGAGTATGGAAAAATATAAGAGCTGGAGGAAACACTAAGTTACTAGGATTCCAATAATTAAAAGACAGGCATATTTCAATTGTTTAAGACATTAGTGTGTTTCTGCTCTAAGTTGCAAGAAAGGAGACCAGTGATCATTTCTCACATTTCACCAAAGAATCGGTGATTGGTGAAATTTACTGAAAGCTGACTGCATGGTCCCTTTAAACCAATATAAGTCATCACATGTAGATGGGGAGAAAGGAGACTGGAAGGTGCTGATATTGTCTTCTCGTCTGCCCTAGTAGCCTAATGGATAAACCACTGGCTTCTTATACCAGAGATTGTGAGTTTGAGCCCCCATCTGGGGGGAAACTTCTTGTATGTTACTGGATAGTGTGCACTGTATAGCATTTTGTTCATAAAATGAAATATGCTAGTTAAAGCTGCACTGTCAGATTTTTCCAAGAATCTGTAATCTCACTCACCATTCTGAATTTAGGCTCTGTGGTGCTCCAGATTTCATCCATCAAGACACAACCATTTGTTTGTTTTTCTTCCTTGTACTTTTGTAAGAAATCCAAATGTAACTTTGCCATTCTGTGCTGTGTGAGACCCCGCCTTTGGTTTGATAAGAACCTGCCCATGGCTCTGCCTGCACTTCTAACAATGTCTAAAGCAGGTGGGGGAGGTGTGCAGCCACTATCAGTAATTCGATCCTACTTCCTTCCTGCTTCAGTCCCTTTATATTTTCTGTCCCATTCTCCTTGTGCATGACAGCTAGTTTCATCCTGCCTACAAGCTTCCCCGAAATCCTGCAATTTCACCTCAGAATGGCTAGAAAATTGGTAATTACAAATGATCTATCTAATGCACAAAGAAACCTATTACATATAGCTTTATTTATCTATCATTTCTGTTGTACTGCAGCCTGCTGCACTTTTCATACATTGTATTTATTAGTTATCAGTGTGTCAGTGAGCACCCCATGAGCTTTAGGTGTCTACAAGTGCACTGATGATGAGACACACATTTGTTGTAACATTGCCTTGTAACACAGCCCATTTATACTTTTTGTAATGCACTCCTATGTCATGTTCCCTAATGCAGCACTTAATAATTTTTGTATGTATGCCATCTCCCTCCTCAGTCTTAATTGTTTCCTTGATGTAATAAATCCCACATTTCAGCACCCTGATTTAGTGCTTACTAATATTGATATGCAATCACTCTCCTCAATGTCCGGTGTCTCCAACCACACTGTAGTGTTCTGCTCCATGCTGATGTTTGTGATACAGATGTTTATTATAAATCCATGTTCCCTTTCCATGATGCCAACTTTTACTTTTTTGAGATCACCATCCCTTACGTCCGAGGCTGCCAGTTCATGCGCCATATATACCCCCCCAAAAAAAGCACATGCTCAATGGTCTACTTGACTGAACCACCTGCTATCATGCACGATGTACCCACCACCTTCCACGAAACCCCATGCCATCACCTTGACACATTGCCCCTATCACCAACACCTCTGTTTGGTGACTGCACTGTGCATGTGTACTGTTGAAGTTCACTATATGGTTAATGGAGTGTACATTCCCACTCACTGACAGTCAGTCATCAGCTTGTGGTGGTGGTGAGAAGAGGATGATATGCAGCCTGCACCTCCTTCAGGGTTCTGTTGTAGTAAGTGTTGTGAGGTGGTGTGAGGGTGGTTGCACTAGATCACTGTTAATTTGTTGTGTGGAGAATTTGTATTACTGTATACAATTTTTTTTTTGGTGGTGGGGGGGCATGGGAACATGAAGATTTTCCATACCAGTTTGTGAATAACGTTACCTAAATTCAATTATCTGTGCAATGTAAAGATGCACTGAATAGTGGTGCCTCACTTATCTCCTTTGTTTACAGGCAATGCATTTCAACATGTTCTACCACCTCTGAGACAGCATGGCGAGAATGAGATTCAAAAATTAAACTATGGCTGCTGCTTGGTACATATTCTCATTTTCCTAAGTGTAACTCCCTCATAAATGGGGGTTTACTAGAATGCCTCTAGTGGTCTCTTTAAGAGCTGCCAGCTTGCTGATCCAGTCAGTTTACTAAGAAGGAAGGGGACTGTGTGTTCTCTTGCTCGAGTCCAACCTGAGCCGCAGGGTAGGTGCTCTATTTTTGCCTTTGCTAAGTAGGCAAAGCGGGCCCCTTATTGGACTGTGGTATTTATGTATTATACGCTGACTATTAAGGAATGTAGTTTGTCTAACCTGTTTTCTCTTGCAGTGGGGACTTTGTGCGTTTTGCACCTCCATTTTGGACCCAGACTGTCTATGGGGTCCAATGAGGATCCAGGGGCACTTAAAATGGAGCATTGTGCAGCCAATTAGGGCTGGGACTCTTTTGGGAGCTGGCTGCCAATGGGAGGTATGGCCCGTGCTCTGGGAACTGAAGTCCAGAAGGTGGCTCCTTTTTTGCACCAATAGAAGGAGATAGAGGGGATTGGCAGCAGGAGCCCTCCAATAGCATTGTGTCACACCCGAATGAGGACCCCCTGCTTAATGGCTGAGGGAGCAGAGTCATTGTGGCCACAAGGAGAGAAAGAGCTCTGGGCTCCTGCTCTATAAAGTCTTCACGCGGGAAGCGCATGTGGAAGGCCAAGAAGTCAGGCAACAGTATCACCAGAAGGAGTCAGACAAGATCTGCTGTGGCATGCAGGCAGAGGAGGCTGTATACGTGACAGCTACCTACCAGGCTCACCCTGTAGAGGACTTGAGAATCTGCTTCAATCGCACTCGGTCTGTCAGCAAAAGTGAAGCTGCGTTGCATTACCCAGTTCATGCAGTGAAAACATTCGGGAGTTTAAAGCAGCTGCCTGGTATGGTACCCCTCTGTCCTACATATAAATGTGTGGAGAAGTGTTTGGATCACAGGCCTGTGTCCTGCAAGTCATGTGAGAGGGATCCTTCTACAGGAGTTGTCAGTACTAAATCAGGGTAGCTCCCTGTCAGGAGTACAGTCTTGAAAGTCTCCTGGGACTATATTTCACAGTTAGAGGCCATACATTGATGGGGCACCTGTGAAGTCAATCTATTCATGAGCATTACCAATGTGGTTAGTCTGATCACTTGATAATTGGCACCTCATTATTGTCCCGGAGTGCTCATTTCACTGAGACAAAAGAAAACCACAGCAGAAAAACATAAAGAATTTGGTGCCAACGGTCCACTGATGAGTGCCATTGACAGTTGGAATTGAACTGACAGCTGTCATTAAATGTATTTCCTTTGTTTCAAAACACTCTGTATATGACTACTGCTCAGCAAGCCTTGGCCAGAATAGCATTTACAATAAATACATATTTCTAACTGTGCATCACCTGGATATGTAAACATTGGATGTGATGCAAGGGATGCATAGCATTGCCTGACTACAAGAATGCTGAAAATATAAATGTGGTAGAAGCCTCTGTAAATCTCAATATTGCAATCCAGGACAGGAGGTTATACAACCCCCCCCAACAGACCAACTGCACTCGAGTGGAAAAATTGAGTCATGAGGGTGACCTGCATCTGGACCAAGACTTCCTGATCCCAAAACCCCCTCCGTCCCCACTACACACCGGCTGTTCCATTGCAGGACAGCTAACCTTGACGATAGAGTGGCATGACCATAACCCCCCATCCCTAATCACAAATAAAAAAAAATTGATTGACTGGTGGATGCACAGCTCGGACACCCAAATGGCTGACAATCAATGCGACAATTGTACTAACATACTACTCTGACAGCTAAATGCACCAACAGGTCTTTGCGATTCTACTAGGTTTTCATCAGCCCCACTCAGGGGCAATTTTTGTTGTTTAGGATTTTTGGGGGCTTATACTGTCCACAGTCCCATATGTGACACCTGCTTTGGACCAGTTCAGATTTACCATCCCTGTGTACAAGGCCCATCCACTCTTACAACAGTCCACAGATTCCTTTGACAGCTCCCTGGGCAGAACACTACATGGCTCCACCACCCTCTCAGTGAAATTACATCTCCTCCTCTATCCTCTGAGCCTGCCCACTTCCAGCTTACACCCATTCCCTCTCATTGCCTTCTTCACCTTCCTTTAGAGCACCCTGAATGGGCACACCTTGTTGGTCACTTTTATGAAACTTAAAACCTCTATTATGTACTGCCCCCCTGTCCCTCCTCTCCTCCACGGTGAACATGTCGAGCTCCATGGGCCTCTCCTCATGGGTCCTTTCACCTAGGCCACACCTAATTTTGTTTTTCTTCCTTTGCATTCTCTCATTAGGAGTGTAATGTCCCTCTTTAAATGTGGTCTCCAAAACTGTGCACTATACTTGTGGTATGGCCTAACCAAGCAGTTGTACAGAGGTGGCATCACTTCCACCTTTCAGGAGGTAATCCCACTAATGATGCATCCCAGAATCCTCTCTTCCCTTGCTGCTGCTCCTCTCCAACAGGTATTACAGTTGTTCATGTTGACATCAACCATTACCTCCAGGTTCCTCTCACCCTCCGTGACTAAAATGTTGTCTCCTCCATCCACCCTGGAAAATGATGTAAATGGTATTCCAGCCCATCCTGTGCCTGGCCATCCACTATCCTTATCCTGCTGATCTGGCCCCTTACTTTCCCTTTTTTAGCTATGTATCTAAAGAACACCTTGCCCCACCTTGTGATCCCTTGGTCAAGGACTGCTCCTTTTTTGCTTTCCCTTCTCTCAACACCATGGTGAATGTCTTGTATGTTTGCTCATACTCTCCCCTTGATTCCTCTAATCTTCCCTTTGTAGGGAAGATTGTTGAGAAAGTAGTGGCCGTACAATTTGAAAACCATTTAACCATCCATGACATCTATGAACCACTCCTGTCTGTTTTTTGAAAGAGGAATAGTACTGAGACAGTTCTGATTCTGGTGCTCAATGATCTCCTGATGGCTAGATATCAGAAGAGACGTTCCTTCTTGGTTCTTCTTGATCTCTCTTCAGCCTTTGACACTGTTGACCATGGGGTACTTCTCGAGTGCCTGGAGTTCATCTGTGGCCTGTCAGATACAGTCCTCAGTTGGTTTAGATCATTCCTCACTGACAGCATCCAGAGAGTGGTGTCGGGGATAAATTCTTCCTGCCCAGTCTCTCTGTCATGTGGGGTTCCCCAAGGCTCTGTGTTGTCCCCATGTTGTTCACAGTGTATATGCTGCCCCTCAGAGACATTGTCAGAAGGTATGGACTGAGTTTTCATTGCTATGCAGATGATACCCAGCGCTACCTATCTTTTTCACCTGACCAGGATAGAGCTCCCTCTGTCTTTAATAGCCGCCTCACTGCCATCCAGTGCTGGATGTATTCAAGCTGGCTGAAGTTGAATTTGGAGAAGACTGAGGTAATGGTTGTGGACCCAGGTCACTGAGTAGAGGGGACAGGAGCTGGTTTACCCTCATGTTTACTTCTGTGGGGTTTTCAGCCCCCCACCTCTGAACAGGTGTGGAACTTGGGGTTGATTTTTGACAATGAGCTGACACTGTGTCCGCCGGTGTCGGCAGTTGTCAAACTTTCCTTTAAACATCTTAGGAACATTGGCAAGATTAAGCACCTTGTTCTGCCCTCCGATCTGCCTACATTGATCCACGCTTTTGTGACCTCACGTCTTGATTATTGCAACTCCCTTTATCTACTGCTTCCTGTGGTTCATATCCACCACTTACAGCTGGTGCTGAATGCTGTGGCTCGATTATTAACTGGTACGTCTCATGCCAGTCATATTTCTCCGGTTCTGCATGATCAGCCATGGCTGCCAATTTAGTGGCAAGTTTTTAAACTAGCCAAGGGGGGAGACACTGGAAAGGAGCAGGGAAATCCTAGCCCCCCAAATAAAGTCACTGTAGTAAGTGCAGTAAACACCAACATAAAGATGTCAATAGGGAGAAGGTCGGGGTAAATGGAGAAAGTGACAAAGGCAAGAAGGACAGGGATGGGGCAAAAAGGAGTAAGGCCATCAGGAAATGGAGGATAATGAGTACCAATGCCCGTAGCCTGGTCAACAAGCTCCCTGAACTGGTGGCCTTGATGGAAGAGGGATGCCTGGATATCGTAGCAGTCACAGAAACATGGTACACAGAGAACCATGACTGAGATGTTAACATACTGGGTACGTAACCTACAGGAGAGACAGGGAGGGGAGAAGAGGGGGAGAACTAGCTCTCTATATAAAGGAAGGAATGGTAGCAACTGAACAAAAGAGTAAACAGGAAGGAGAGGAGGCACTGTGGGTCACCTTGTAGACTGGAAGTGGCACCACAATCGGCTCAGGAGTTGTATACAGACCCCCAGCTCAGGGGGAGGGAATGGACAAGGATATGATAGAAGGCATTCTTAGGATGGCAGAGAAAGGGGAGATACTATTGATGGGAGACATGAATATGCCAGATGTTAACTGGAGCACACTTGCTGCAGCCACATGTAAGAGCATGGCCATTCTCGATGCCCTACAGGTGGCATGCCTCAGACAGCTAGTTTCGGAACCCACTTGTGAGTGAGCAATCTTAGACATTGTACTCTCAAATGGGGACAATGAGATGATCTCAGATCTAGAAGTGAGTTGCCATCTGGGAACAAGTGACCATCAAACAGTGTGGTTCATGTTAAAGTCAGCTACAGAGTCAAGCCATACAACAGTGAGGGTACTGGACTTCAGGAGGGATGACTTTGGCAAGATGGGACAGTGCCTCAGAAAAGCCCTAGCAAACAGGCTAGAAGGAGGGGTGGAGCAACAAAGGGCAATCATCAAAACTGCCATTAGGCAGAGATGGGGTCTCCAGAACTGGACTCAGTACTCCAGATGGGGTCTCACCAACTGTCTGTACAGCGGGATAACAACTTCCTGTTTTCTGCTGGTGATGCCCCTCCCTATGCATCCCAGTATACCCCCAGCTCTCCCTACTGCCTTCTCACATTGCTTGCTAACCTTAAGGTCAACAGGGGCAACAAGCCTTTGTGTGAAGCAAATAAACAAATCACAACAAAAGAAAAAGCCACTATGGTTCTCAAAAGAGGTGGCAGGGAAAGTAAAGGAGAAAGATAGCATTCAGGAAGTATAAGGAAACACAGAAGGAGCAGGACAGAGAGCTGTACCAGTTAAGGCAGAAGGAAGCAGGAAGGGAAGTCAGAATAGCAAAGGCCCAAACTGAGGAAAGGACAGCCAACTCGGTTAAGAAGGGGGATAAAACCTTTTATAGGTACATCAGGGAGCGTAGAAAGACAAAGGGAGGGATAGTGAGGCTGAGTAGAATGAATGGTGGGTGGGCAGAGGGGGCAGTGAAACAGCAGGGATACTCAAAGAATATTTCTGCTCAGTATTAACAAAAGAGGAGGGGGAGGTGCCAAATCCAATTAACAGAAGCACTCTGTATAGGGGGTCAATCTCAGCCCTTTCACAGAAGAAAGGGTTCTGAAAGAAGTCCTAAAACTGAAGGTGGACAAAGTAATGGGGCCTGATGGAATTCACCCCAGAATTCTAAAAGAATTAAGGGGAGAACTAGTGAAACCACTGAATACCCTTTTTAAAAAATCATGGGAGGATGGTGTGGTACCCAAGGACTGGAGGAAGATGGATAGAAACATAGAAACATAGACTTTGATGATAGATAATGACCACTTGGCCCACCCAGTCTGCCCATTTCCCTACCTACTGGATAAGCTGCAGATTTTAGTTAACCAACAGCCTACTTCCTGCCACCCCCCCACTACAATTGCTTTATGTCTGTCCCATGCATATTTGAATTCCCCCACTGTTTCACACCCAACAACCTCCCCAGGAAGGCGGTTCCATGCATCCACCACTCTCTCCGTGAAAAAAAAATCCTCACATTACCCCTGAGCCATCCCCCCTCTGTCTTTAAATTGTGCCTCCTTGTTCTTACACATCTCTTTTTCTGAAAAATGCTACCCTCATGGACTTTGTTGATTCCCTTGAGGTACTTGAACATTTCTATCATGTCCCCCCATCCCTCCTTTCATCAAGGGTATACATATTAAGCTCTCCCAGTCTCTTTTCATATGGTTTCTGATGCAGACCCTGCACCATTTTAGTGGCCCTCCTCTGGACTGCTTCCATCCTGTCTATGTCCTTGCGTAGATGAGGTCTCCAAAACTGCACACGGTACTCCAGATGGGGTCTCACCAACTGTCTGTACAGAGGGATAACCACTTCCCTTTTCTACTTATGATGCCCCTTCCTATGCATCCCAGTATCCCCCTGGCTCTCCTTACTGACTTCTCACATTCCTTACCCACCTTAGATCATCTGATATGACTACCCCCAGGTCCCTTTCCATTTTTGTTGTTGTTAGTACCTCTCTTGCTATTGTGTACTCTTCTCCTGGATTTTTGTTTCCCAGGTGCATTACTTTGCACTTCTTTGCGTTGAATCTAAGTTGCCATATGTCTGACCATTCCTCCAACCTTGCCAAGTCCCTTCTCATCCTTTCTACCCCGCTTGTGTATCAACTCTGTTACAGATCTTTGTGTCATCTGCAAAGAGGTATGCCTTTCCATCCAGACCCTCTGCAATGTCACCTATAAAGATGTTAAAGAGGACTGGACCTAGTAATGAGCCCTGAGGTACTCCACTAGTAACCCCCTTTCTTCAAAATGTGTTCCATTCACTATTACCTTCTGTGTCCTGTTGTACAGCCAGTTTGCTACCCAGGCTACCACCCTGGGACTCACTCCCAGGCTGGCTAACTTGATTATCAATCTTTTTTGCGGGACTGTGTCAAATGCCTTGCTAAAGTCTAGGTAGGCCATATCCACAGCCCCTCTCTGGTCTATTACTTTGGTCACCCAGTCAAAGAAATCTATTAGATTCATCTGACATGACCTTCCTGCTGTAAATCCATGCTGCTTTTGGTCCTGTGCCCCGCTGGCCTCTAGGTACTCAACAATTCTTTCTTTTAGAAGTGATTCCATCATTTTCCCTACCACTGAGGTCAAACTTACAGGTCTGTAGTTTCCTACTTCTGCCTTGCTCCCACTTTTGTGAAGGGGAATCACATCTACCCTCCTCCAGTCCTCAGGTACCAGCCCATCCTCCCATGATTTGTTAAAAAGTGTGGTCAGTGGTGTCACTAGGTCCTCCCTTAGTTCTTTTAGGATTCTGGGGTGAATCCTGTCAGGCCCCATTGCTTTGTCCACCTTGAGTTTTAGGAGTTCTTTCAGGACTCTTTCTTCTGTAAATGGACTGGTGTCAACCCCCCCACCCAGAGTGCTTCTATTGTCTGGTTTAGGTAACTCCTCCTCATCTTCTTTTGTGAATACTGAGCAAAAGTATTCATTCAGTAACTCTGCCTTTTCACTGTCTCCCTCTGCCCACCTCCCCTCTCCCTTATTAATCTTCACTATTCCTCCCTTAACCTTTCTACACCCTAATGTACCTATAAAGGTTTATCCCCTTCTTAACTGAATTGGCTATTTTTCCTCGGTTTGGGCTTTGCTATTCTGACTGCCTTCCCACTCTTTCTGCTTTAATTGATACAGTTCCTGTAGTGCTCCTTCTGTGATTCCTTATACTTTTGAATGCAGCCTTTTTCTCCTTAACTTTCCCTGCCACCTCTTTTGAGAACCATAGTGGTTTTTACTCCGCTTTGTTTTCTTTATCTGTTTCACACAAAGGCTTGTTGCCTCTATGATGGCAGTTTTGATTTTTCTCCATTGTTCTTCCACCCTCCTTTTTGGCCATTTGCTAGTGTATTCCTCAGGTATTCACCCATTTTGCCAAAGTCAGCCCTTCTAAAGTCCAGTATGCTTGTTTTGTATGGCTCATCTCCATGGTTGTGCTCATTGTGAAGCACACTGTGCAGTGTAACTTGTTCCCAGATGTCTACTGACTTCTAAATTTGTGATCCTCTCTCATTTGAGAGTACCAGGTCTAATATTGCTCCCTCCTGAGTGGGTTCCAACACTAACTGTCTAAGGCCTGCCCCCTGCAGGGCATCAAGAATGACCCTGCTCTTGGATGTGGCTGCTGTACATGTCATCCAGCTAACATCTGGCATATTCAGGTCCCCCATCAACAGTATCTCCCCTTTTGCAGCCATTTCGAGAATGTCCTCTATCATTTTCTTGTCCATTTCCTCCCAGTGAGATGGGGGTCTGTATACAACCCCTGTGCAGATTGTGATGCCATTCCCTGTCTCCAAGATGACCCAGAGTGCCTCTTGTCCTCTCCCTTTACTTTTTAATTCTGTAGCTTTGATCCCTTTCCTTATGTATAGAGCTACTCCACCTCCTCTTTTCCCCTCCCTGTCCCTTCTATAGACTGTGTACCCCAGTATGTTGACATCCCAGTCATGGTTCTCCATGTATCACATTTCCATGACTGGCACAATATCCAATTGTTCATCTTCCATCAAAGCTACTAGCTCAGGAAGCTTGTTTCCCATACTACATGCATTGGTACTCATTGCCCTCCATTTAATGTTGACTTTATCCTTTTGTCCCCCATCCCTGCTCTTTTTGCCATTGTCTATTTTTCCATTTACCCCTGTCCTGCCCTCTGTTGAGCACTGTACCTCAGTGTTTACCTTACTACCTGTCATGTTTTGTGGGGGGGAGTCTTGAAATTTCCTGCCTCTTATTAGCACCTCGCCCCATGGCTAGTTTAAAAGCTTGCCAAGGAAGCATTTAAACCTGTCACTTAGAATCTTGGTTCCCTTTGTGGACAGATGCAGACCATCATGCCAGTATAGACCTTCATCTCTCCAGGTGTACACCCAGTCCCCAATGAAGCCAAAGCCCTGTGCTCTGCACCAGTTTTGCAACCATTCATTAAGCTGCATGGTGTGTAGTACCCTAGCCTCACCCCTGCCATGGACTAGCAGCACCTCTGGGAAGGTTACTGTGCTTGCTATCTGTCTGAGGCCCCTCCCCAAATCCACAATTTCATCCTGCACTGCACTGATCTTATGCCTAGCTAGGTCATTTGTCCCAAGGTGGACAATGATATCTAGTTCCCTCTCCTGTGATGCTGCTTCTGCAATCCAAAGGATTCCCTTCTTGTCCCTCCAAGCCATGGCACCAGGCAGGCACCTTACTTCCCTCTCCTCTCCCTGCCCCAGGTATACCCCTCTAACAAAGGAGTCCCCTATCAGAAGCTATTTCCTTCCCCTGTGGTGTCCCTTGCCACCCTTCTGTGGGTCTCCCTTGTTGATGTCCTCAGCATTCTTCTTGGTCTCCACTGAGGGTGCCATCATAGAGGAAACTTGCTCTGCCAGACTGGCGTATGGTTTGTGTAGAGGTACAACTAGGGGACTTCACCTCTGTTCCACTACCCACACCCTCCCAGAACCCACTGTGGTCCAACAGCTCTTCACACTTGGCAGCCTCTGAGGCAGTGGTTGTGGCAGTGGTGCTCTTTGAGTAGGGGAGGCCTCCTTAGTCCTTGCCAGTTCAGCCTGGAGGTGGGCAACCTCCTCCCTCAGAGATGACAGCTGCCTGCAAATAGGACAGCAATGCAGTTTCCAGAATGTCTCCCAGAAAACTGCTGCCCCAGAGCCAGTGCATTGCACCACTCCCCACATGTCCCTCTCCCTTATAATATACAATATGCAATATATATATTTATTGGTTTTTTTTTTTTTTTTTTTTGTGGTGTGTACTTCCCCTTTTTATACTGTCCTGGGTTATTAAGAATATGACAGTTCTGCCCCAAGACCTGTTGAAGAAGTGATGTCAGAAGATTGGCTATAAAGGAAACATCACGCCTGGGGTGGTGGGATGTGGGGAAGGGTGGGTGGGTAGTCCACAACCACTGGTGACTGTTAGAGACAATCAAATACACCACTGCTCCACCACCCTGGTGAGTACTGCCCTTTATAGTAATTCAACTAACATCCAGTAACTGATTTGTAAACTGTTTAAAAGTAATTTGATGCAAAATGTCACAGATGTGATTCCCCTTCACAAAAGTGTGACCAAGACAGAAGCAGGAAACTACAGACCTGTCAGTTTGACCTCTGTGGTAGGGAAAGTGAAGGAATCACTTCTGAAGGAAAGAATAGTTGAGTACCTAGAGGCCAGTGGGGCACAGGACCCAAGGCAGCATGGGTTCACAGAGGGAAGGTCATGTCAGACAATTCAAATTGATTTTTTTGACTGGGTGACCAAAGCAGTAAACCAGAGAGGGGCAGTGGACATGGGCTACCTAGACTTTAGCAAGGCATTTGACACAGTCCCACACAAAAGATTAATAGTCAAATTAACCAGCCTGAGAGTGGGTCCCAGGGTGGTAGCCTGTGTAAAACATTAGCTGGACAACAGGACACAGAAGGTAATTGTAAATGGTGTCCACTTTGAAGAAAGAGGGGTTACTAGTGGGGTACTGCAGGGTTCAGTACTGGGTCCAGTCCTTTTTAATGTCTTTGTAAGTGACATTGCAGAGGAACTGGAAGGACAAGTATGCCTCTTTGCAGATGACACAAAGATCTGCAACAGGGTTGATACACAAGGAGGCGTGGAAAGGATGAGAAGGGACTTGGCATGGTTGGAGGAATGGTCGGAAGTATGGCAGCTATGATTCAATCCAAAGAAGTGCAAAATAATGCACCTGGGAAACAAAAACCCAGGGGAAGATTACACAATGGGGGGAGGTAGTAACAAAAACAAAATAGGAAGAGACCTGGGGGTAATGGTTGATGTCAACATGAACAACTGCAATACCTGTTGGAGAGGAGCAACAGCAAGGGCAGAGAGGATGCTGGGATGCATCACTAGTGGGAGTTGATGGAGGCAGAGGAAAAGTGGGGGGAGATAAAGGAAGCTATTGTAGGGGGTCACTGACATGTGTGCCAAGAGAGAGTGTAAAAATAAGAGGAGTAGAAAATCTCTGTGGTATACAAGAGAAGTAGCAAAAAAGGTAAGGACAAAAAGGAGCTCCAAGACCACTCAGACTGAAGTGAATTGGGTGAAATACCCAGTGATCCCAAGAGAAGACAGGGTAGAGGTAAGAAGGGCAAGAACAAAAGAGGGGGAGGTGCTACAAGGAGACAGAGAAAAGGCAGACCTACTAAACACCTATTTTTGCTCTGTGTTCAAGAGGGAGAAAGAAGGAGAAGAATGCAGCAGAGCAGGGAATTAAATGATTGGGGATGGGGGTGTGGAGATGAGGCAGTTTCTCGTGAAGGAAATATTGTAAGAACTGGGATGCATGATGGTGGACAATGCAATGGGGCCAGATGGGGTGCATCCAAGGGTGTTAAGGGAGCTAAAGGAGGTATTGGCGGTACCCTTGATTTCACTCTTCAATTGGTGCCTGGAAATCGTGGTGGACTGCCTCCATTTTGTTAAAGTCCTTATGCAGGTGCAGCCTCAAGTACTGCACAGAATACTCCAGATGGTGCCTAACCAGTGTCTTGTAAAGAGGGATTATTACCGTATTGCTTTATTAATTGAATACTATGACTACAAATAACTTTGAAGCATAGGTTAGTTTACACAGTGGTCTGCGTCTGTGCAAATTAAAAAAAAAAAAAAAAAAACAGAAGACCAAACATAATAGAACCATACAGTACATAAAGTTGGAAACAATTTATTCATGTTAGATAATACATGGATAGGTTAATGCAGAGAAAACAATAAGTAGGTGCTCTTGGTTCAGGAGGCAATAACAACAGATTAACACAGGGGTCAACATTAACTTTGTTTTGCACTAGCCAGCCGGACAAGTTGCTTAAAAATTGCACTAGCCTGCAGATGGTTGCACTAGCCCACAATAATAATGGTCAGTTTTGATTGGTTATACAGGAAAAATACAAGCCGAGAAATATTCTGATTATTGCATATTTATCCTGCTACCACATTGCTTCCTGTCCCAGCAAAAAAAAAAAAAAGACTGCAGTCCAATCACACGCAGTGTGTACTCCCATGGTTTTTTTTTACCATGTGCCTCTTGCTTCCTCTTTCTTCACCCCTTCCCCACCAAACCAGAGAATACCGTAATAGCAAATGTTCAATTAGGCAGTTCTAGCTCTGCACACACAGTAGCCAACATCATCAACCTCTCCAAGGCCTTCGATACAGTACACCATGGATTACTAATTGACCAACTACTGAATGCCGGGCTATCACCTGACTTTTCTCTCTGGTTTAAAAGCTACTTAGAAAACCGGTCGCAGAGAGTAAAAATTGAGGACGCTCTTTCTGACACCCTGCCTGTTCACTGGGGTGTCCCCCAGGGATCCATACTGGGACCCCTCCATTTTTGCATTTTCTTAAACTCCCTCCCTTACCACTGCTCTGAGCAGATCATACTATATGCCGATGATGCTGTTGTATTCTCCACTCACAAAGATCATGCAACTCTTCAACACAACCTTCAACTTGGTTTCAGTTCCGTAGAGACATGGTTTCTTAATCATAAACTGGTCCTCAATGACAAGAAAAACAAATCTATGCTCTTCTGCAGCTCTCATAACCCACACAAGCTACACCACTTGGCTATCTCCACCACCCAGGGGAACACTCTAGATCAGGTGGGGTCCTTCAAATATTTAGGGATACAGTTTGACCCTAATCTCTCCTATGGACCTCATGTAGATAATGTAGCTAGAGCTGCTAATACACGGCTTGGTCTCCTCTACAAACACAGACCACACCTCACACCAGAAGCTTTGAAGCAGGGGTGTAGCCAGGAATTTCTGAGCTGCACACCAAGTGGACTCACCGCTACCCGCACTCCCCCGGGGAGCTACCCTTCCCCCACCGTCCATGCCCTCTCAGACACTAGCATCATTTTCTGTGTTGTATGCCAGCACACCACCAGGGGAGTTTCTTGTGTGGGGCCCATCCCAGAGTGACTGTTCCACATTTATACCCCTAGACAGCTGGGAGGGTGACCTTACATAAAAACATTATAGTTATACACAGGTAAGCTACCACTATTATTCATGCTGCTTTATTGCAGAGTCGTGCTATGAATTTATCAATCTGTATGTGAAGAGGCTGATGTTTTGTATTATCAATTTTAACATTTTCAATAAACAGAAACTATAAATATGTAGTTGCACTGACATGAACATTAATAGAAGTTAGGCAGCAATAAAACATACAAACTATACCTAGTGTACAGAGCATTAAATGTTAATTATCTGAGGACATCAATGTACACAAACAAAAATATCCTGGTGTTCACACCTTGGTGGGAAAATTACAAACTAACATGATGAAAATGCTGTTTTCTATAATGAAATGTTCTGAATGGATTTTTGATGGCAACTGATAAGACATGTAAAGGTTCTAATTTGATATTGACCATGGGAAATAGGGGTAAAGAGAGAAATTTCATTTGAGAGACTGCTCTTATTTCAGCCCAGACTGCTTGGATTCCTAGCCACAGAGATGTGTAGCTCACTGCCCTAACTGATAAACAGTTTAGAGGAGGAAAAACTAGTTCTCTTTCATCAATGGCTGCAGTTTGAACACGCTCCAAGTGTCCGGTGGTTGCCGGGATATTGGAGGAGTGAGAGGAGGAGCCCGAGTGTCTCCTAAAAGCAGCAGCTGCTTGCTGCAGTAATAACAGTCCAGAGGTACTCGGGTAAACGAAACTATGCAATGCTACATTTCAGAATGCTGTGTCTCACTGTTAGCAATCACACCCGACCTGATTTCACTTTCCATTGCAACCGACTCGTAACAGCATTGCATAATTTTGTTTGAAGAAAAGCCTTAAACTGAAATGTGAAGCAAAGGCTTGGAGTTACAGTCAAGAAAAGGTAAACAATTGGGTGCATTTGCAATTAAATTAGATAGGACACAGACCACACTACTCTCGTCTAGGCCTGGCTCTTACCTCACTCTCTGTGCCTGTGACCCTGTCTGAGATGCATTAATGGACTCCTCTGCAGTGCACTAGCAAATCAATGACTCGTTTCTCAGTATCAGTACAGTAGTCTGCCTCCTCAATCTAGACCTCTCTCCACAATTGTAGTTAGGTAGCTGCTTGGCTCTCTCATTGACTCGGCTCGTTGCTCGATTCAGAAATTGTGGGTCAACCTCTCAAGCAGCACACACTGGCAGGGTAGCTCTGTACCAATCTTGAAATTTGGAAGAATCCTCCTAGTCCTGGCTCTGGCTCCCACAATGCGCTCCCATGGTCCGATTCTCCTGTCTTCTCTCTCCGGTCCCGGCAAACGGACCGCTTTACTTTATTACAGGGCATTTAAAGAGCCGCCTGACTCCGCCCGCCCGTACTAGCACTGCCACCGCCTCTTTTCTTCAAGCGGACCTGATTGAGAGGTAGCAGCACATTTCTCAATCAGGTCCGGAGGAAGCTAGTAGCCGAGTGCCACGCCAGGCGCTACTCAGGTATAGTCTGAAGACCCCCCACCTTAAACCATTTGAGGACAAAGATCAGCTGGGAAAGCCCGCGGGGGAAAAAAAAAAAAAGAATGCTGACAGACTAGCATGCTGTCCTCCTGCTGCCCCCGCTGATCTCTGCAGCACGCCATGGCGTGTCGGGCGTATCGGTAGCTACGCCCTTGCTTTGAAGGTTGCAGTCCTGAGCTCTGTGATCTCTGTAATAGACTATTGTAATGCCCCAAAGTTGGGGCATCCCAGAAAGCCTAAAATCAATAAATAAATTAGGGGTTCACAGGTGTTCAGGGTACCTGCTGTAGGTGTAGGCAGCAGGGTACTATGATAAGGGGCCCCTGAAAATAAAGATTCACATCCTTATAATGGGAAACTGTAAAATAATGCAGAGAAGTGCCCTGTGCACTTTACAGTAAGGTCAAAAAGCAGATTTAATAGCAATATATGTCACAATGGCTTGGATGGAATGCTGTGCTGAGCTGCTCATGCACAGCATTCCACTCCAGCCACTCTAGAACCCTGGGGGGGTTCAAGTTTGAAAAATATTTCTTCAGTTGGGCAGTTGATCCTGGGCAGTGGTTGAGGAGACAGGACACAGAAATCAAGGGACAGTTTAGGGCTTACCTTGTGTTAAATCAATCCCTCTGGGCTTGCTGTGGTCCTGTGCTGCCTCCCTTGCTTGAAGACTCCTCACACTGCCTTGTTCTGTGGTCCACGGTGCCATGGGGCACCAGAAGAAAGTGACCAGCCATTTGCCGCGGTTTGGGCTGTGTAGCCCAGTCGTTTTATTGTTTTGACCCCCCCCCCACTTTTTGTGTTTGGTTTTTAAGTTTAAATTTCGGTCCCCCGTCGGCAGCCCTGCCAGCTGCATCACGCCGCTCATCCTGTCAGCCGTCTTAGGCCCCCTAGGTCATCTCTCCAGCTGCCTGAAACAGTCCCTCCCTCTGCCAGCATACCTCCCACCTCCAGGTCGACCTTAGATCCTCTTTCTGACTACGGAGCGGTGAGTCAGCGGCAGTACACGCTGTGCTGACTGCCCATTTCTGGGAGACTGTTTATTTTTTTTGAAAAAGCGCAGTAGGCACATAGAAAGGTGGCTGAGCACCGCAGGGGGCATCGGGTTGCTAGGACCTTGAATTTAAATATTTAAGAGGGAGGCGGGGTTAGCGACGCCCACAGGAGGGGCTAAAAGGCAAGGCCAGTATTGTGGACTTATAAATATTCATAAGGAGTGGGATTCGGGGCGGCGATTGGCTACTGAGTGACAGCAGGCTCTGGAAGCCTGCAGATTTAAAGGGGTCACGCAATTTAAAAGGGCAACAGGCCCAATATAAAGTGGGGCACCAGGCCCAATTTGAGGTGGGGCACCAGGCCCAATATAAAGTGGGGCACCAGGCCCAATTTAAGGTGGGGCACCAGGCCCAATATAAGGTGGGGCACCAGGCCCAATATAAGGTGGGGCACCAGGCCCAATATAAAGTGGGGCACCAGGCCCAATGTAAAGTGGGGCACCAGGCCCAAGTCTTGGTAGGGCGTCAGGCCTGAGGTAAATGTAGGGCATTAGGCCCGAGGTAAAGCTTGGTACTAAAGGGAGGCCCCGGCCTAGTGTAATAGGGCAAGCCATCCTAGTGGTACTATAGGGAGGCCCCGGCCTAGCGTAATAGGGCAAGCCAGCCTAGTGGTACTAAAGGGAGGCCCTGGTCTAGCATAATAGGGTAAGCCAGCCTAGTGGTACTAAAGGGAGGATTCTTTAGCCATGACATCCAGGAAGAGATCCTATTCAGGAAGACCCTACATTTAGGAACAGGGGTTCATCTAGGAGTGCTCGATTTTCCTATACTGTGAAGCTACTGTAACAACTGTACTGCTTATGCTATGGCTAATGCTCTAAATACCTGAACTATTGCCCTAAGTACCTGAACTATTGCCCTAAATACCTGAACTATTGCCCTAAGTATCTGAACTAATGCCCTAAGTACCTGAACTATTGCTCTAAGTACCTAAACTAATGCCCTAAGTACCTGAACTATTGCTCTAAGTACCTGAACTAATGCTCTAAGTACCTGAGCTATTGCTGTAAGTACCTGAACTATTGCCCTAAGTACCTGAACTAATGCTCTAAGTACCTGAACTATTGCTCTAAGCACCTGGACATTGGCCCTTATCAGTAAGAATTACTCCTGAAGTTATAATTTGCCATCCTCCAGCAAATTATTGTATCATTCCACAGTTTTCTGGGCATTTTTCAGTTATATGGTTACTACTGTATGAAGACAGTCTCAATCTTCTACCACAATGCAGTCCCATAGTGTGGTCTGTAACACCACGTACTTAGAATCAGTCTCTACTCAGAAGAAGACATCCTCTCAACATTCTTCACTCCTGTGGGATCATCCATCAGCTCATCACATCCATCTGTGTCATCCGCCGAAGTTGAGTCCGTCGCCAGTCGTACAAGTCATACCTGCCATTTCTTGTTTTCACAGCTTGAAGGTACGTCCGCCGAAATGCATCATGACAGCCATGCCAGTGTCATTCCATATGGTTCCTGTTCCAGATGTCCCGAAGTTGGTCGCTCTCTACAGAAGAGTGTGCTCATCCTGGAGAACCTAGTCTGTGCACCACCTGGTCATTCGCTGAAAGTCGAGTCCGTCGGAGCCCAGTACGGGACGCATCCGCCATTTCTTTGTTTTTGTGTTAGTTCCTGATCCTAGGATTGCAGAGTCAACCATCATCTCTTCAGATTCTTATGGTTCCTGGTCCTGTCAGAGTTCCTTCTGAGTTTAGCTGGCCCTTGGAGTGCCACAGCATCAGTCAGGTTGTGGTAGTCCTCCTTCGGATTCATCGCCACGCAGATCTTGATCTATCTTCATCCTTGGCAACCCTGGAAGTGAGTTTTGGCCGAGGAACCCTTTGTTTTCAGTGTGTTATCTCAGGAACCAGTTGCTCTGGTTCTTCATTCCGGCAGCCTTGGAGAGAGTGGGCTTTTGCCAAAGAAACCTATGGTCTGTTTACCAAACCTCTCACGACCCCAATGGCCTTAACTAGGTCCTTGCTGGGAATTGTGATTAGGGTTCTACAGTTCTGTTTTATTTCCCTTGTAGCTACCAATGGAGAATGATGGTGTACACGAAGACGCCGGATCCCTGGACTCTTGTAATATCTAGACTCTGATGGAAATGTGTGGTAATTACCCTAGTACAGTTCTGAGTGGCTTATGTCACCTGATGCTCATCTAAAAGTATCAAAGTGTAGAGTAATTTCAGAATAAGAGTGGCAGTAGGCCTATAGTCTATTCTTGTGGTAATAATCTTAGTAGTTGTAGATAAAGTATTTCTCTGCTTATTGCCCTATTGTTCTTGGGCAACCCCTCCTCCCTTTTGTGACTGTGTCTCTCTATCCTTGGTACAAAATAAATGCCCTGTGGGCATTGAAGCACTAGGTTGACTCCTGCCTCTCCTTGTCTGGGTAACGGTTATCCTATCCACATAATTCAGACCTTGGTGCCTTGCTCATCTCTTTTCACCACCTTTAGAGTAGAGCACATCACAGGCATTACACTATGGTCTCATCATTTATGGCTCAGCCACAACCACAACCCTTAGACACCTCTAAACTGCCTCAAATAAGGCATGTCGGCTCATCACTGGTGCTCACTGTCTCACCCAAACATGTGACCTGTACACTCAGACCGGCTTGCTCCAACTATCAAACCACATAAAGTTTCCCACCTTCTCCATGGTGAAAAAATCTACCTCGGCCTTGCACCTTCTGGGGTCTCAACTCTGTTACAACACCAAATTAACAAATGGTGCCTTAGGAGATCCATGCTACAGCTACTGAAAGTCCCCCACTGTCACACTTCACAGGGACAATGCTCTTTTGCTTATAGAGCGCCACTCTGGTTCAATGGCCTCAACCCCATAGTCTCCTCTGCCCCAAAAATTGGTATGTTTAAAACTATGCTCCGGGACTATCTTACTACCAACAACTCCTGTGACTGCCCATCTTAACCTTGTTTCTCCACTTCCCTGCCTGCTCTAGTGGTCCCCCTTCCCCTTCTCACTGGATTCTACCCTCACACCTTGGTATACCCAATGCTGCACTTTTCACCCTCTCCCCTCCCTCCCTTCCTATGTTCCTTCTCCCCCTTCCCCTGTTCCCTCTCCCTATGACTCTGGCACTTCTTATCTGTTGTCTGTTTTCTCTGACTAATGCCGTTGGCTGCCTTGCTTACAATGCTACCCCTGAATTGTATTAATCTGTACTCTGTTTGCAATGTCCACATTGTTGTAATGTCTGTCTTGATGTTCCCCATAATTTGTATTTCTCTGACGAGGAACCTTTGTAAAAGAGCCAAGGCTTAAAGGTATTTGTAATCCTAGACTTGATAAATAAAAAATAAAATAAATCATGCATGTCACCACAGTCCTATCCTGACCTGTAGGGCAATGTACAGAATCAGGCAGAGAAAGATACTCTCATCCTCCACCCTGTGATTGACCTGAACAGCACTTCTGGAAGTTTTCTTACACTATGAAGTGGTCCAGGGGAAGTTCTAGGATTTCTTTGGAGAGAGTTAAACAAACACAGGGGGCTTAGGATGTAAGAAACGTTGACATATCTGTTTATATATACTTGGCACAAAAATATTGATTTTACATGCTCTGCCCTAACAAAAACAGATTTTTCATAACAGTGTCCTTTCATTAGCCAAAGGGGAGCAGTATAAAGGCATGATGCTGTACTACCTCTCTTTCTATATAGGATGATCTATGCAAACCAGGAATACCTTTTTTTTACCTTTCAAATTATATATTTTACTAAGGTTTGATATGACATGCTGGGTAGTGCTGCATTGATGGCATTGACTGGTGTGATCCATTAAGAGGAGCTGTGGACCCCTACACCTGTCAGTAATGGGAGCTATGGTCCTATAGATGGCCACTTCAGAGTCTAGTCTACAGTGGTGTCAAGGGAAAGTATAGAGTGGACAGGCGACCTGGCTGGGCAGACTGTGTATACATGATAGAATTCTGTCACTGCATTGTTGGATACAGACACTCAAAAGGTTGGGAAATGAGGCACACTGGTCTTAATATTGTGGGACAAATCAAAGACAAGTTCAGCAAACTGGAAGCTAGTGACTTAACCACTCTACCCTTGGTGACAGCATGCACACTAGCTGACTGTCCCAACAATTGAGTGATAATGACTCACATTGAGTCTTTTGTTGGATCCTACTCTTAAACTGCCAGATAACTGCAGCTCTTAATGAGCTATTAATCACACCAGGCCACCTGGAACACTGAGGGAGATTAGCAAAAGGACTACAGCCTGCTAAAGCAGGGACTTTTTCAACTTCATTAACAGCCATAAAAACCTGCACTAGTCAAGACGGACAAGTAGAGGGTTAGCTGCACTAGCCTGGCCAACTTGCATGAGGTGCAGGGCTAGTAAAACAATGTTAAGATCAAACCCTGGAATAACAAGAGTCATATCTTAAAAGAGACACAATAAGGAGTGCGTTTGAGTAGCAAAATTGCATGGGGGTTAGAGGAATGCAAGGTGCATTGGGGCATTGTTCTGTGTGAAATGCATGGCTTGGTTCCTGTATGGAGGCACCCACAGTGGAGACCAAAGAGGATGCTGGGAACCTCCACAAAGGAGACCCACTGGAGGGTGGCATGGGCCCTACAGGGGAAGGAAACAAATCCTGGTGGGGGACTATATTGTTAGTGGGGTAGAACTATGGGAGGGGGGAAGATGGAGGTAAGGTGCCTGCCTGGCACCATGGCACCATGGCTTGGAGGGACAGGGAGCAAGTCATCATGATCATTGGAGCAGCTGAATGGGGAAAGGAGCCGGATGTCATTTTCCACCTCAGGACAAATTATCTAGCTGAGAAAGGGATCAGAACAGTGCAGGAAGAGTTTGTGGAGTTGGGGAGGGGCCTTAGACAAGTAGTAGGCATGGGAACCTTCTTGGAGGTGCAGCCTGTATATGGCATGGATGAGGCTAGGGTGCTCCACATCATAGGATTCAATCAGTGGTTGAAAAACTGGTGCAGAGCTCAGGGATTTGGCATCACTGGGGACTGGGGGTCCACCAGGAGTGATGCAGGCCTATACTGGCATGATGGTCTGTATCTGTCCAGGAGGGGAACCAGGATCATAGGTGATAGGTTTAAATGCTTCATTTGCAAGCATTTAAACTATCCAAAGGGGGATGCAATGTAAAGGAGCAGTGAAATCAACCCTCCCAAAAAAAATCAGAGTAGTAAATGAGGTAAACACCAAGACAGAGCTGTTGATAGGGAGAAGGGAAGGGGTGAATTGAGGAAATGACAAAGGCAATAAGGACAGAGATGGTGTAAAAAGGAGTAAGGCTATCAAGAAGTAGATGTTAATGAGTACCAATGCCCATAGCCTGGGCAACAAGCTCCCTGAACTTGTGGCATTGATGGAAGAGGGATGCCTAGATATCGTAGCAATCAGAGAAACATGGTACACAGAGAACCATGACTGGGATGTTTACATACCAGGGTACACAGCCTACAGGAGAGACAGAGAGGGTAGAAGAGGAGGAGGAGGAGGAGGAGTAGCTCTCTATGTAAGCAAAGGGAAAAAAGCAACGGATCAAAAGAGTAAACAGGGAGGAGAGGAGGAACTGGGTGTTACCTTAGCGACTGGAAATGGCACCACAGTCCACACAGGGGTTGTATACAGACACCCATTTCAGATAGAGAGAATAGACAAGGATATGATAGAAAGCATCCTTATGATGGCAGAGAAAGGGGAGATACTGTTGATGGGGGACCTGAATAGGCCAGATGTTAACTGGAGCACCTTTGCTGCAGCCACATCCAAGAGCAGGGCCATTCTCGATGTCCTACAGGTGGCATGCCTCACACAGCTAGTTTTGGAACACAGTGATAAGGGAGCAGTCTTAGACCTCATACACTCAAATGGGAACAGTGAGAGGATCTGAGATCTAGAAGTGGTTCGCTATCTGGGAACAAGTGAACACCAAACAGTGTGGTTCATGATAAAGTCAGTTACAGAGTCAAGCCATACAAAAGTGAGGGTACTGGATTTCAGGAGTGCTGACATTGCCAAACTGGGAGAGTGCCTTAGAAAATCACTAGAAAACAGGCTCGAAGGAGGGGTGGAACAACAATGGGGAAACATCCACACTGCCAGCACAGAGGCAACAAGCCTTTGTGTGAAGTAAATAACAAAATCAAAATGAAAGAAAAAGCCACTATGGTTCTCAAAAGAAGCAGCGGGGAAGGTCAGGGTTAAAAAGATATCATTTAGGAAGTATAAGAAAACACAGAAGGAGCAGGAGAGACAACTGTACCAGTTAATGCAGAAGGAACCCAGGAGGGTAGTCAGAATAGTAAAGGCCCAAACTGAGGAAAAAGATAGCCAACTCGGTTAAGAAGGGGGATAAAACCTTTTATAGGTACATCGAAGAGCATTAAAAAAAAGAGATGGATAGTGAGGTTGAATAGAAAGAACGGTGGGTGGGCAGAGAGGGACAGTGAAAAAGCAGGGATAGTGAAAGAATACCTCGGCTCAGTATTTGTAAAAGAGGAGGAGGAGGACGTGATGCATAATTCAATAAATAGAAGCACTATGGATAGGAGAGTCGATCACAGTCCGTTCACAGAAGAAAGGGTTCTGAAATAACTCCCGAAACTGAAGGTGGACAAAGCAATGGGGCCTGATGATACTGAGTCCAGAATTCTAAAAGAAATGGGGCACCATGGGGGGTGGGGAGACAGGAGAGGGAGTGGATGAGGAAGGGAGAGGTACACCCATAACATGATCTGGAGCTCTGCACATAAATACTCTGAATTAAATTCTATTCTGAACGATAATCAAATGGGGCTACCGGAATGCACTTAGCATCCTCTGCATTTCTTTATGGACAAAGGCATACTGTAGTTATAGGGATCTTAAACAATGTTTCCATCGGCTGAAGGGATTTCCATTATCATACTAACATGCAGGTAACAATAAAAGTATATCATAATACAGTACCCCTTCGTTTTAGCGAACCCAAATATTGTGAATGTTTGGCTATAACGAATGAGTTGCTTTGATCCCAAAAAATCAGGTTTTTGTAAGCTTACAAATGCGTTCTTCATACACTTGTGGTTTGCGGTTTGGATTATCTGACATGTCGCTTTAAGTGCCGCCGCAAGTAGCCAATGATTTATTTCTTTATTGTGATCAATTAAACAGTAAATAGCACTAATTATCATCCCTTCATATGGTGCTCTACTTAGCATCCAAACTCATCCTAACCGCATACTAATCACGAATCCTTCCAGTTATTCGGTTGCAACAAAACATTCTGTGCTTGACAGACTTAAAAATGGAGAAAGTTTGGCAAAATTGTCGCTAGAAACCAGGTAGTCTCCTCCTTGCTCAGTGTCCTGCACACCCTAGCAAAACTGAACTACGTTCCAGGGATGGTAAAATCAGAACGTTGTTCCTTCCTAAAAACACCAACTCCTGCATCCAGCCCCTCAATGTGGACTCATAGCCACATTTAAAAAAAATTACAGGAAGCGCTTACTGTCTGACCTGGCATCCACAGAAGGAGCACTTGTTAAAGATTTTCTCAAAAAACTGTGCCTCAAGGATGGTGCGCTTTTGTGTGGGGAGGCATGGGCTAATGTTGCTGGATAGTGACTTTGGGACCATCATTTGGTGACGATTTGCTGGTTGAAGACAACACAGAATGTGATGACAGTGATGACACCCATGAAATTGCCAACCTAGCACAACAGTTAAACTTACAGCCAAATGATGAAACAGCTGTCAATAACATCGAGGACTGGCTGTGTGGGGATGATGGAGCGCTCACACATGACAAGCTCAATGATATGGACATCATCTCTGCAATAGTGAGCACTAACAAGACAACAACCAAGCCAGATGTTGAATCAGAGTCAGAGGATGAAGAGGATAGTGTGCTTGTATCGAGTTATCAGGAGATAATTGCAGGATTAGAAACTGGGTTACGTTGGTTTCAGTCACAGGATGCAAACCCCATGAATGTCCTTCAGCTGCGTAATAATCATAATAATAGAACTACAGAACAGCACGCAGTTAATTGTTTCACATGAAGCAGAACTCCTTCCTTTTTGTACAGCCCTCAGTTTAAAGAACGTTTTGAAATAGATCAGATACAAAGTTGCTGAAGACTGAGTATGCAGAACATCCACTGTGGTCAATGCTAGTAAAACGGAATAGCACAGACGCAATTTATGTTTGCTATTTTTTACAGAACTCCTTGCTCTTTTGCACAGCCCGCAGCCAAAGCAATTTTGTCTTACACTACACAACTTGCTTGAATAGAGTTGCTCATGACTGAGTATGCAGAAACTCACCTCACACACTGTCACAGGGAACTGTAGGTGTGTGGTGCCTGGTTCAGTGTCGGCAGCTTAATGTAGCGGCAATGCGCAAGCACAAGCACAGGTATCAGGTATATGCATGCAGGTGAATGGTTAGAATGTGACTGACTGATGATAGAACGTTAGGTTCGGTGGCTGTTGTGGGTACAAATTGACGGACCATGTGAAAAGCAGAAAAAGGCTGAAAGTGAAAAAATCGCGGAGAGAAATAAAAAAAAAGGACAGAAATGCCAAGTAAGATGCATAAAGATATGAACATTTGACTAAATGTAGATGTGGAGAGGGTGCCCAGAATGGACAATAAAACACTGATAGTGCCCCTTTAATGCCTTAGAGAGCACCAAGAGTAACCCAGCAAAATTTGGGGGCATCATACAATCAGTAGAGCAACGAAGTTCCTCCCCATCCCTCCCCCAAAACATTTTCTATCCAGGTACACATATTACTGATAAATCTTTAATATTAGAATCATTTAACACCCATGTCTCCATAGCGGGCCTTGCCTTTGACTCCTCTACAGCTGCTAGTCTACAGCCCATAGATATTTAAATAGACCCAGGCACCAAGTTCCAATCCCAGGATTCCTTTGGCTTCTCCACTTTTATCTTCAAACAAGTCAAAGACGTGCTTATTCATCACGATGTAAAAAAAAAAGTTCAGGAGCAGACAGTTTAGACCCCCAAATCCTAAAAGTCGGCTTTTAAAACTGAACAGCACTGATACTGTACTTCTTTAACTTGTCCATTTCAAATAGTGAAGTCCCTTCTGTATGGAAAATAGCCCATATATTACCACTTTTCAAATATGGTGACCCTGGTGACCTCAATAACTGTAGGCCTATATCCTTTCTATCCATTTTATCAAAGTTATTAGAAAAATTTATTAATAATCAGATCGGGGATTACCTAGATAACTTAAACCTCATTAACCCATTACAATCTGGCTTTCAGCCTTTTTATAGCACCACAACTACCCAAGCAACAGTGTCGGATGACTGGCTTCTTGCCTTAGACCACAAACATACCACAGGAGCAGTCTTCCTCGATCTGACCAAAGTCTTCAATACAGTAGACTACACAATATTGCTAAATAAACTTAAGGAGCATGGCATGAATGGACCTACGGTTACTTGGTTCTCCAGTTATCTGTGTGGCTGACAGCAGCAAATTAAGGTAGATGGGACCCTCTCACCACTTCTTCCACTCTCATGTGGGGGTACCCCAAGGATCAATTCTTGGCCCCCTCCTCTTCTTGATATATATCAACATCCTAAGCGATAATATATCCAAGGCTAAAGCTCAATTTCTCTGCTGATGATACTGCTATCTATTGTTCAAATCCTTCAGTAGAAACATAGAAACATAGAATTTGACAGCAGATAAGGACCGCTTGGCCCACCCAGTCAACCCATTTCCCTATCAAATGGATAAGCTGCAGATCCTAGTTAACCAGCAGCCTACATCTTTCTACCCCACCCCCTAGAATTGCCTTATGACTGTCTCATGCATGCTTGAATTCAGCCACTGTTTTTGTCTCCACATCCTCCTCCGAAAGGCCGTTCTATGTATCCACAAACCTCTCTGTGAAAAAATACTTCCTTACATTACATCTGAGCCACCCCCCCATCTTCAAATTGTGCCCCCTTGTTCTTGCACACCTCTTTTTTTGAAAGACGCTACCCTCTTGGACTTTGTTGATTCCCTTGAGGTACTTGAAAGTTTCTATCATGTCTCTCCTCCTCCTTTCCTCAAGGCTATACATATTAAGCTCCTTAAGTCTCTCTTCATATGTCTTCGGTGCAGACCCTGCACCATTTTAGTGCCCTCCTCTGGACAGCTTTCATTCTGTCTATGTCTTTTGCGGAGTTGGGTCTCCAGAACTGCACGTAGTACTCAGATGGGGTATCACCAGCTGTCTGTACATGAGGATAACAACTTCCTGTTTTCTACTGGTGATGTTCTCCCTATGCATCCCAGTATCCCCAGCCTTCCTTACTGCCCTCTCACATTGCTTGCCCACCTTTAAGTCATCTGGTATGACTACCCCAGGTCCTTTCTTCATTTGTTGTTGTTAGTATCTCACCCCCCATTGTGTACTTTTCCCCTGGGTTTTTGTTTCCCAGGTGCATTACCTTGCACTTCTTAGCATTGAATCTAAGCTGCCATGCATTTGACTATTCCTCTAACCTTGCCAAGTCCCTTCTCATTCTTTCCACCCCACCTTGTGCATCAACTCTGTTGCAGATCTTTGTGTCATCTGCAAAGAGACATACTTTTCCTTCCAGTCCCTCTGCAATGTCGCTTATAAAGACATTGAAGAGGACTGGTCCTAATACTGAACCATGCGGTACCCCACTAGTAACACCCCCTTTCTTCAGAGTGGACTCCATTTACTATCACCCTCTGTGTCCTATTCTCCAGCCAATTCTTTACCCAGGCTATCATCTTGGGACCCACTCCCAGGCTGGCTAACTTGTATATGACAGATGTCTGCCTGGAACTCCAAGCCAAATTTAACCTATTGCAACATAATCTTCTTCACTCTAAACTATTTTGAAATGCCCAAAAAACAAAAGTCATGTTCTTTCAACCCAATAATCATTACACTGTGTCTAAAAATCCCACTTCCCCATTGCTTATCATAACCCTGCTAGATGATACCCTAGATGTTGCGGATAATTTTAAATGTCTTGGTTTCCTACTGAACCATAACCTCTTCTTCTCATCACATATTGAAGCTCTCGTGAGAAAACTAAAGCTGAGGATTGACTTCCTCTATAGGAATAAAGCCTTACTCTCCAAAGAGGCCGGGACAAGACTGATCCAAACAAAATTTCTTCCTCTGCTGGACTATGTGGACATCCTATATGGCCATTTCTTGTCTGCTAGCTTACACAAATTAGATGTCCTATACCATCATCACTAATGCACCATTCAAAACGCACCACCGTGACCTCTATGCTGCAACTGGGTGGACATCCTTACCACCTGAAGATTATTAAATACTTATGCCTGGGCATACAAAACCTTGCTTTGTAAGTTACCACCCAATATCTCTAGCCTGTTTTGCCACACCTTGTACACCTACGTCCTTAGGAAAACTTTATATACTATGTTCGAAGTACCTGTATTCCATACTAATTGCAGCAAAGCTGCGGTTAGCCATGCTATCCCCTTTGCATGGAACAAGCTGCAATCGTCGCTCAAATTATCCATTTTAGTACC
Source organism: Neoceratodus forsteri (assembly GCA_016271365.2). Lineage (NCBI taxonomy): Eukaryota > Metazoa > Chordata > Ceratodontiformes > Ceratodontidae > Neoceratodus > Neoceratodus forsteri. The sequence goes on along the minus strand of CM057450.1, from coordinate 183,539,958 downwards.
ATTAAACATGTTTAAAGCCTTGTCACAAAGTGTGCATATGACGTCTGCCACTGTTTCTCAGTTTAAACCTTTAGTCTGTGATCTCCCTCTCATTCTCCTTCTGCACCTGTCATGTAGCTCCTCTTTATTCTCCCTCAAATCCTTCAAATATCCTATACTTATGTCCCTTCCTTTCCTCCCATGCTCCATCCCTTGACCCCTATTTCTTTTTTCCCCTGAGTTCAACTATCTGCTTAGATTATATCATTATTATGAGTTAATTGTTTTGCATTTGTATCGCAGTATGTGTTGTTGTTATCATTATGTACCTATATGTAACTATTGCACTTTTAAATTGCACTATTGTCTTCTAAATTGTACCTGCTCTGTTTATGTATATTGCACTATATTGTGCTGAAATTGTCTGTATGGGACCTCCTTTTTAATGATCTTGCTCAATGGAGTCTTCCTGGTTAAATAAACTTGAACTTGAACTGAGCTGGCTATATCCTTTGCTTTCCTAGCTGTGAGAGAGTGAGAAGAGAGTGAGGAAATGTTGACCTTCAAGCTGCTGCTTGTGGGAGAGGTCAACCGGCCTCATGGATTCAAACTGCTGCCCAGAACCTTGAGTGGACACTTGGCCCAGGGGATGTATCTGTGAATTTGGTGGGGGACAAATTGGCCACTATGTAACCACCAGTACTCCATTAGGACCCCCACGGTCTGGAGGACTGAACTGTACAGGTTCAGGTTATTCAGAAAAGACAGGGCTAAGGGAAATGGTAGGGGGTGGCAATCTATGTAAGGGAGGGGATAAAGTGCATAGGGGAGGAAGTGGAGGAGGGGAGGACAGAAGCACTATGGATGCAGTTCCAAGGTGCAAAGAATAGGACACTGAGGATGGGTGTGATGTAAAGGCCACCAGCTCAGGGGATTGACCTGGATAGGGAATTAGCTGAACAAATTAGGATGGTCTGTAGGAAAGGGAGCACAGTAGCGGTGGGGGACTTCAACCTACCGGATGCAGAGCGGGGCACCCCATCTACCACGAGTGCAAGAGAGTGGGTCCTGCTAGAAGCATTTCAAGACAGCTTTGTGACACAGCTGGTCCAGGGGCCAACTTGATTAGAAAGGACTCTGGACCTTGTACTGAATAATGAGGAAGCTCTAAGGAATCTGGAAGTGGAGGGACCACTGGCTGGGAGTGACCACTTTTCGGTGTGGTTCATGAGCAACATGTGGAGGGAAACAGGGGGCACAGGTACAAGGGTGATTGAGTTTAGGGGATTGAACTTTAAGAAGATGGGGGAAATTTTGAGCAGGCACCTTGCAGGAATCAACCACACATGGATGCAGGCCAGAAATGGGACATCATAAAGGAAGGGGTGGTGGAGGCAACAGAGTCTTGCAGTAGGAAGAAAAGGAAGAAGGGAAGGGCAAAGAAACCCAGTTGACTGACAGAGAAGGTTATGGAAGGGGTGAGGACCAAGAGGGCAGCGTTTCAAAAGTACAGGAAATCGGTGAGGGGTGAAGATAAGGATACATACGTGGGGAAGTCCAGGGAGGTTCCCAGATTGGTCAGGGTGGCCAAGGCATCCAGGGAGCTGAGACTGGTGCAGGGACTCAAAAGTGGAGAAAAAGACCTCTCCCGCTACATCAGAGAGAGAAGAAAGAGCAAGGATCAGCTGGTGAAGATTAATAAGGATGGGGGTGGGTGGAGAACAGGGTGGAGCAGGCTGAGGCACTGAATGAATACTTCTGCTCTGTATCAACGCAGGAGAAGTGGGGCAGATACCCCAGGCAAGGGGTGGGGGGAAGGGGACGACAGATGTAGGGATTACAGAGAGCAGGGTACTAGATGGGTTGAGGGTATTAAGGGTGGACAAAGCACCTGGACCTGATGGCATTCACCCTAGGGTACTAAGGGAGTTGGCAGAGGTCCTGGTGGGGCCACTGGTCGACCGGTTCAATACCTTACTGGACATGGTATGTGTTCCACATGACTGGAGAATGGTCCATGTGATGCTCATCCGCAAAAGTGGCCCAGTGGATGAACCAGGAAACTATAGGCCAGTGAGCCTCACATCGATCATGGGAAAGTTCATGGAGACCATACTAAAAGAGAGGCAAGGAAAAAGATACAGGGGCAATGTGAGAAGGCATTTCTTCATGGAGTGGGTGGTGGACCCTGAAACACACTACCAGACAGAGTGGTGGGGGCTAAATTGGTGGAAGAATTCATGAGGGCATGGGACAAGCATATGGGGCTGAGTATCGGGGGGAGGGCGGGGGATGACAGAGAGGGGGAGGTGTAGGAGGGAAAAAAGGGCAGACTAGTTGGGCCAGTATGGTCCTTTTCTGCCGTCAAGTTTCTGTGATTCTGTGTGATTCTGTGATTCCGTGCTAGTGAGCTTCTTGGAGGAAAACAGTCTCCAGGATCCTCAACAGCACAGATTTGCAGCGGGCAGATCCTGACAGACAAACCTTGTAGAGTACTACGACTCAATGACACAGGAACTGGATAAGGGCCATGCAGTGGATGTCCCATATTTGGACTTCAGCAAGGTCTTGATTCAGTGCCACATGGGAGGTTGGGGGAACTGGAATATGTGGGGGGGCCAAAATGGTGCAATGGATCACAAACTGGCTAAAGGGACAGCAGCAGAGGGTGGTGACAGGAAGGTCCTGTCAAACTAATATCACAGATTTCTTTGACTGGGTAACCAGAGTGGTGAACCAAGTGGGAGCAGTTGATGTTGCCTACCTTGATTCAGTAAACTTTTGATACTGTTCCACATAGAAGATTGATTAATAAGCTAGGTAGGCTCGGGCTGGGTCAGAGTTGGTCAACTGTGTGGCAAACTGGTTAACGAGCAGAAAACAGAGAATGGTGGTGATAAACGGTATACAGTCAGAAAAGATGTAAGTCACAAGTGGGGTACCTAAGGGATCAGTCCTGGGGCCCGTCCTCTTCAATATCTTTATCAGTGACATTGCAAATGGACTGGAGGAAAAGGTTTGTCTGTTTTCAGATGACACCAAGACCTGCAACAGAGTAGATGATCCAGAATGTGTGGGCAGAATGAGAAGAGATCTGGATAAACTGGCAAAATGGTTGGAAGAGTGGCAACTGGGGTTTAACACAGAGAAGTGAAAGATCATGCACAGAGGAAAGAGAAGCCTTGACACCGCCTACAGGCTGGGAGGGGAGTTGCTGGCAGTCACAAGAGAAGAAAAAGACTTGGGCATCATCATCACCGATGACCTGAAATCATCCAAGCAGACCACTAAAGCAGCATGTAAGGCTAGGGGGATGTTGGGTGTATTAGTAGGGGTATCACAAGTCAAAAGAGGGAGGTAATAATCCCTCTTTACAAGACACTGGTTAGACCCCATCTGGAGTACTGCGTGCAGTACTGGAGGCCACACCTTCACAAGGACATTAACTAAATTGAGGCAGTCCAGAGAAGGGCAACCAAAATGGTGCAGGGACTGCATCAGAAAACATATGAGGACAGATTAATGGAGCTCAATATGTATACCCTAGAGCAAAGGAGAGAGGTGATATGATCGAAACATTCAAACACCTTAAGGACATTAACAAAGTGAAAGAGTCTAACATATTTCAGTATAAGAAAAATAGCAGGACAAGAGGACACAGCATGAGATTAGAGAGCGAGCGGCTGATTAAGGGGTAATGTGAGGAGTTCTTTTTCACAGAAAGGGTAGTGGATGCATGGAACGGCCTACCTCAGGATGTGGTGGATATGAATATAGTGCAGGGCTTCAAACAGGCATGGGATAGGCATAAGGGAGCAATACACATGAGTATGAATAGATAGGCAATTGACAGAGCAAAGGCCAATGGCACATTCATAAGGTAGAAAAAGAAATTAGACTGGATGGGTCTTGCAGTCCTTATCTGCCGTCAACTTCTATGTTTCTATGTATGTGGACACAAGACACAGTAAGATGCAGTGCTCACATCATAGTGAGCTTGCACTGTGTTCATGGGTTGCCACAGGCACTGGCTGTCTGCACTCTCCTGTGAAATTTAAAGTGCTTCAACTGTGGTGTTTATTGGCATCCAGCATTCATATTGTGGACCCTGTGTCATGTCCCAGCTATAACAGAGCATCACCATGGGCATGCCAAGCATCTTTTTTTATTTCCTTTATCTTGCAGAAAACTTAGGCTGTGGTCATTCATCTTCCTGTTATGCTTATGAATGATAGAACGCTATTGGTCTTAATGTTACTCTTTCAGTAACATTTTCGTGCACAACATATAATGTTTGTGAACATTCTAAGTTGTTCATCTGTATACAGTGAGTTCAAGCATAACATTGCCTGTATTTTTTAGAAAATGATTCCCTCTGTCCCATTTATTTTTCTGTTGGAAACTGTGGTTGGTGACTAAAGGGTGCATAATAGACAGAGTAATAGGCTGTTGTTGACTACAGTTTGAAGACCTTCATTGATCTCATTCAGCCTTGGAACTGAGACTCATTCAAGGTGTGCCATCATCTAATTGCTTTTGTCCTTGTGCTATCTTTTACATTTTGTCACAAAAAACAGGACTATCACACAGAGTAGAATTCTGCTGTTGACAGTTTGAAGCACTTCATTTCTCTCATTCAGACTACCACTGAGACTCATTATAGGTCATTTATCACCTCATTGCTTTTGTTATTGTGCTTCATTGGTATTTTGTGTGACAGAACAGGACCACCACATAGACAACTGGGTGATAAGTATCCTGAGCTGAGCTCAACTCCACTACCACATCAGATGAATGGAATGCATAGCAAGTTCCATGGCATCAATCTGACATGCAAAAACACACAAAATCACTGTCCTTTTTAGACAGCTACTATTGAAAACATGCACATTTTCAACATTTGCTAAAATAATCATATTCAAGATAAAATCAATTTATTAATGTTGCACAGTGCACTATAGACATTCACTGCTCTGTACAGACCTTACTGTGGTGGGTCATCATAGAGACTGGAAATGGCACCGCAGTCTGCACAGGGGTTGTGTACAGACCCCCATCTCAGGGGGAGGGAATGGATATCGAAATGATAGAAGGCATCCTAAGGATGGCAAAGAAAGGGAGATATTGTTGATGGGGGACCTGAATATGCCTGATGTTAACTGGAGCACATTTGCTGCAGCCACATCCAAGAGCAGGGCCATTATTAATGCCCTACAGGGGGCATGCCTTAGACAGCTAGTGTTGGAACCCACTCGGGAGGGAGCAATCTTAGACCTCATACTCTCAAATGGGGACAGTGAGAGGATCTCAGATCTAGAAGTGGGTAGCCATCTGGGAACAAGTGACCACCAAACAGTGTGGTTCACGATAAACTCAGCTGCAGAATCAAGCCTTTCAAAAGTGATGGTACTGGACTTTAGGAGGGCTGACTTTGTCAAAATGGGAGAGTGCCTTAGAAAAGCACTAGCAAACAGGCAAGAAGGAGGGGTGGAGCAACAATGGGGAAACATCATAAATGACATCACAGAGGCAACAAGCCTTTGTGTGAAGCAACTAAAGAAATCAAAACAAAAGAAAAAGCCACTATAGTTCTCAAAAGAGGTGGCGGGGAAGGTTAGGGAGAAAAAGACAGCATTTAGGAAGTATAAGGAAACACAGAAGGAGCAGGACAGAGAATTGTACCAGTTAAGGCAGAAGGAAGCATGGAGGGAAGTCAGAATAGCAAAGGCCAAAACTGAGGAAAAGATAGCCAACGAAGTTAAGAAGGGGGATAAAACCTTTTATAGGTACATTAGGGAGCGCAGAAAGACAAAATGAGGGATAGTGAGGCTGAATAGAATGGACAGTAGGTGGGCAGAGAGGGAAAGTGAAAAAGCAAGTATACTGAATGAATACTTCTGCTCAGTATTCACATAAGAGGAGGAGGGGGAGGTACCTAACCCAATTAACAGAAGCACTCTGGATAAGGGACTCGATCCCAGACCTTTCACAGAAGAAAGGGTTCTTAAAGAATCCCTAAAACTGAAGGTGGACAAAGCAATGGGGCCTGACAGGATTCACCCCACAATTCTAAAAGAATTAAGGGGAGAACTAGTGGCACCACTGACTACCCTTTTTAACAAATTATGGGAGGATAGTGTGGTACCTGAGGACTGGAGGAGGGTGGATGTGATTCTCCTGCACGAAAGTGGGAGCAAGACAGAGGCAAGAAACTACAGACCTGTTAGTTTGTCCTCTGTGGTAGGGAAAATGATGGAATCATTTCTGAAGGAAAGAATTGTTGAGTGCCTAGAGGCCAGTGGGGCACAGGACCCAAGGCAGCATGGATTCACAGCGGGAAGGTCATGTCAGACGAATCTAATCAATTTCTTTGCCTGGGTGACCAAAGTAGTAGACCAGGGAGGGGCTGTGGTCATGGCCTACCTAGACTTTAGCAAAGCATTTGACATAGTCCCACACAAAAGATTAATAAACAAATTAGCCAGCTTGGGAGTGTGTCCCAGGGTGGAAGCCTGGGTAAAACATTGGCTGGACAACAGGACACAGAAGGTAATAGTACACAGAGTCCACTCTGAAAAAAGGGAGGTTACTAGTGGGGTACTGAAGGGTTCAGTACTCGGTCCAGTCCTTTTTAATGCCTTTATAAGTGACATTGCAGAGGGACCAGAAGGAAAAGTATGCCTCTTTGCAGGTGACACAAAGATCTGCAACAGGGTTTATACACAAGTGGTGTTGGAAAGGATGAGAAGGACTTGGCAAGGTTGGAGGAATGGTCAGAAGTATGGCAGCTTGGATTCAATGCAAAGAAGTGCAAAATAATGCACATGGGAAACAAAAACCCAGGGGAAGAGTGCACAATTGGGGGGGGGTAGTAACAATAAAATGGTAAGGGACCTGGGGGTATTCATATCAGATGATCTTAAGGTTAGCAAGCAATGTGAGAAGTCAGTAGGAGGTCTGGGGAGGGGATACTGGGATGTATAAGGAGAGGCATCACCAGCAGAAAACAGGAAGTTGTTATCCTCTGTACAAACAGGTGGTGAGACCCCATCTGAGTACTGCATCCATTTCTGGAGACCCCATCTCTGCAAGGACATAGACAGGAAGGAGGCAGTTGAGAGGAGGGCACACTAAAATGGTGCAGGGTCTGCAAGAGAAGCCATACGAGGAGAGACTAAAGGAGCTTAATATGTATACACTTGAGGAAATGAGGGAGAGGGGGGACAAGATTGAAACTTTTCAGTACCTCAGTGGAATCAACAAAGTCCAAGAGGGTAGCATCTTTCAGAAAAAGAGAGGTGCAAGAACAAGGGGACACAATTTGAAGAAAGAGTGGTGGATGGCTCAGGGGCATTGTGAAGAAGTATTTTTTCACAGAGAGGGTGGTGGACACATTGAGTTGCCTTCATGAGGAGGTTGTGGGGTCTAATACTGTGGGATAATTCAAGAATGCATGGACGGACATAAGGCAATTCTGGTGGGGGGGTAGGAAGAAATAGAAAGTTGGTTAACTAGGATCTGCAGCTTATCCAGTAGGTAGGGAAATGTGCAGACTAGGAGGGACAAGCGGTCCTTATCTGCCGTCAAAGCCTATGTTTCTGTGTCACTGCCATTGAACCTTCAGCAATGAGGACAGACTTGTAGTGGGTGAGGTGTGTGGTGTAATGGAGGAATCCTAGCATGAAGCTTGTTAATAATATGGTTTTGTGAAAAGTGCGTTCACATCTACTCCCATGTTACCGGATCACTGCATAAACATACAATTAGCCATCAAATGTCAGTACAAACACAGGCACACACCACACATTGATATAAATCTACATACATAAATTACAAGAAATTTGACTGCAGAAAAGGACCACGTGGTCCATCTAATCTGCCCATACATCCTTCCCTGCTCCCCCCACTTTTTATACTTCCACCCCCTTTCCCTACCCCTTATGTCTGTCCCACACTCTTTTGAAACCCTCCACCATTTCGGCTCCCACCACCTCTTCCGGCACTCTGTTCCAGACTTCCACCACTCTCTCTGTGAAGAACTGCCCTCTGACATTACCTCTGTATCTCCCAACTTCAAATTCAAGGCTACGTCCTCTCGTGTTTCCACCCTTCTTCATTTTGAACAAACTTCCTTCCTTCACTCTATTTATTCCATTAAGTACTTAAAAGTCTGAATCATGTCCCTCTCTCTCCTAGTCTACAGTGGGTACAGATTCAGCTTTCTCTATCATATGGTATATCCCACATCCCTCTACCATCTTGGTTGCTTTCTCCCTCTCCATCATTTCAATATTCCTGCATAAGTGTGGTCTCCAGAACTGCACCACATACAAGGAAGTAAGTTGCCTTAGTGTTTTTCTGGCCCCAGTGCATCACTGCACACTTTTTTGCGTTAAATTTTAGTTGCCAGGTTTCTGACCACTTCTCCAGCTTCTCCAGGTCCTGCCTCATGGCCTCCACTCCCAACTGTGAATCCACCCTATTGCAGACCTTAGTGTTGTCCACAGACAGGCACACCTGACCCTCCAAACCCTCTGCTAGATCATAATATAGATGTTAAAGAGTAGTGGTCCCAGCACTCACCCCAACTGCACCTCACTGGTAACTGCCTGTTCCCTGGAATGTGTCCCATTTACCACCACTGTTTGACACCTTCCAGTCAGTCAGTTCGACACCCACCTAGTGATTTTGTGGCCCACATCCAGAGTGTCAGCTTATTCACCAGCCTTTTATGTGGAACGGTGTCTAAGGCCTTACTGAAATCCAGATAAGCCATGTCCACTGCTCCTCCCTGGTCTACTACTTGCGTCACCCAATTGAAAAACTCTATCAGGTTAGTCTGGCAGGACATACCTTTAGTGAAGCCATGCTGCCTTTCATCCTGCAGACCATTGGCCTCCAGGAATTCCACCAGTCTTATCTTTAGTAATGTTTCCATTACCTTCCCTACTGTTACCTTACCTTCCCTACCACTGAAGTGAGACTAACAGGGCGGTAGTCCCCACTTTATGCACTTTAGGATCCAGACCTCCACACCACAATAACAATCACTCAGGTCAATAAGTTCTAAATAAACCAATAGTCACCACTTTGAAGTATGTTTGGCCCAGCACCCTATGCAACTTTCTTGTGTATTGTCTAAAAAGATTCGCAGTTACAGCTCCTTTGCACCAATTTCTGTTTTCAGACCAGAGAACAGGTGAAACCTATCTAGAAGTTCAAGCAGTTGCAGTAAATCCCATTGTCCAAGGATATTCACAATTACAGTTCCCCATGCTGATTTCTGTAGGTCAGACCAGAGAACAGAGTGCTAAGTTCACCCCTGGTTGTCTGGCTCCTCCTACCTCTTGCATGCTGTTGTATTCTCCACTCACAAAGATCCTGCAACTCTTCAACACAACCTTCAACGTGGTTTCAGTTCTGTAGAGACATGGTTTCTTAATCATAAACTGGTCCTCAATGACAAGAAAAACAAATCTATGCTCTTCTGCAGCTCTCATAACCCACACAAGCTACACCACTTGGCTATCTCCACCACCCAGGGGAACACTCTAGATCAGGTGGGGACCTTCAAATACTTAGGGATACAGCTTGACCCTAATCTCTCCTATGGACCTCATGTAGATAATGTAGCTAGAGCTGCTAATACATGGCTTGGTCTCCTCTACAAACACAGACCACACCTCACACCAGAAGCTTTGAAGGTTGCAGTCCTGAGCTCTGTGATCTCTGTAATAGACTATGGTCTCATCATTTATGGCTCGGCCACAACCACAATCCTTAGATGCCTCTCAACTGCCTTAAATAAGGCATGTCATCTCATCACTGGTGCTCACTGTCTCACCCACACACGTAACCTGTACACTCAGACCGTGTGGCTCCAACTATCAAACTGCATAAAGTTTCTCACCTGCTCCATGGTGAAAAAAATCTACCTTGGCCTTGCACCTTCTGGGGTCTCAACTCTGTTACAACAACAAATTAAAAATGGTGCTTTAGGAAACTACAGCTACTGAACGTCCCCCACTGTCACACTTCACAGGGACAACGCTCTTTTGCTTATCAAGCACCACTCTGGTTCAATGGCCTCAGCCCCACCATCTCCTCTGCCCCAACAATTGGTATGTTTAAAACTAGGCTTCAGAAATATCTCACTACCAACAGCTCCTGTGACTGCCCAACTTAACCTTGTTTCTTCACTTCCTGCCTGCTCTAGTAGTCCCCTCCCTCCTCACTGGATTCTACCTCACATCTTGGTATACCCAATGCTGCACTTTTCACCCTCTCCCACCCTTCCTACATTCCTTCCCTTCCCTCTCCCTATGACTCTGGCACTTCTTATCAGTTGTCTATTTTCTCTGACAAATGCCACTGACTGCCTTGCTTACAATGCTACCCTTGAATTGTATTAATCTGTACTCTGTTTGCAATGTCCACATTGTTGTAATGTCTGTATTGATGTTCCCCATAATTTGTATTTCTCTGACGTGGAACCTTTGCAAAAGAGACAAGGCTCAAAGGTATTTGTAATCCTTGACTTGATAAATAAATAAAATTAAAGAGCAAAACTATGCTCTTTGCCTACCGACAAAAGCGGAGGCTAACAAAAGCTCCCACAATAAACTGCAAGTTTCTCTCTCCATCCTCGAGTAAGTGTCCACATTCCGATATCCAGGAATCACTACTGACGAATCCTTTTGCTTCGACAAAGACATACTCAACCTCACTGCTACCGTCAGTAGTAAGTTAGGTGCACTCTATTGTGTCCGGTTTTGTCTTACAACTGAGACTAGGCTCCCAGTAGTTAGAGGAAGTATTCTACCAATCCTTGACTATGGAAACATGTAATATGCTGCGACCTCCGACACTTGACTATGCAGAGTATATACTTCCCTCAGTAAAGCCTGTAGATTCGTTCTTGGTGCTGATCGCCTTGTGCATACATGCGTCCTTTTTTATTAGGAAAAAATGGCTCCCTCTCCAAGACTAGATCAAGCTTCGCTTCTGCATTCTATGGAAGAAGGCCCTCCTTGAACTTGCAACCCTTTCCTTACAGGCTGTATTCCGTCCAACCCTGGCTGAGAATGCCACTAGAAGTGTCTCTGGACATGCCTAGCTGTACCTTTTAGAAAAACAGAACAGGGACGTTGAGCATTCACTGTAAGGGCTCCCACCAGTTAAATTGACTCTTTTATCTTCTACCAGCCTCTCATGCCTTAGCCACTTCAAAACTGATATAAGAAAATCAATCTTGCCTCCCATGCAATGCTTCTGCCGCACTTTGTGCTTGGCAGATTCTTTCTCTCCTATCACCTGGACCTCCCCTGGTGCCCACTTACTACTGAGGCCTCAATGCCACACCACCCTCTCTTCCTCCTCTAACTCTCTCAAGTTCCCTTACCCACTTAATTCCCTCTACTACACCCACAGTTACTTACCCTGTCAGCCCTGTCAATGTCCCCTACTTATCTCCTAGGTCCAAACCAACATAGATTTAGGCACAATGCTAGTGCTGCCTCTTCTATCTCACCCCCTATTATTAAGGCGCCACCCACTAACCTCTGCTAGATGAATCCATTGCCTGTACTTATTGACATTAGCACTGTATCTCCTTGCTTTGGGATGTGATCCCTTAGTTCTGTAGCACCAATTGCTTGAATTTGTGTTATTGATTGCTTGTCTTATGATACTGTATACTCTATGTACTGAAATGTTTTTCTAAGAACAGTGCTTTCTAGCAGCGAATGTTCACCTCTGTCCTCCAGTACTTGTCTCCCCCCTGACCTTTCTATGTATGACAAGGATACTTCGGAAAGGATCTTTTAGCTCAAACATTGTAATCCTGATTTCTCAATCAATAAATAAAAAAAATACATAATATATTTGTACTTCAACAAGGCCTTTGTTTCAGTGCCACGTGGAAGGTTGGGTGGAACGTTGACATACATGGTGGTGGAGACTAAGGGCCTGATCCTCAAGGTGCTTGCGCCAAACAGTGCATCCTGGAACTATTCACAAAGGCAGCCTGTGTCAATGGCAGGCTGCCTGCCCCAAATGGGGCTTGCACTATCCCTGCATCCAGAGATGGGCTGCGACAAGGCACAAGGGGCACTGCAGCAGACGCAAGCTGCTGTAGCCCAAAAATAGTATACACAAACTGCACCCTGAAGACAGTTTTCTAAGCACCCTTAGACCAGCCAGGGGTGATCTAAGTGGACTTAAAAAATAGGTCCTCTGGGAGAGATGTCCTGTCAGTGGTGCTGCATGTACCACCTCCCCAACCCTAATGTGCCCCACATGGGCCACACTGCAACTGGACCCCCATCCACATCGTGCCCCATAGATCATACAGTGCAAGGTCACCTGCCCAATCCCCGATGTGCCTGTAACATGTCTATACATGGTGCCCCCCAGCCCGGATCCTGGTGCCCCACCAGTATCAAGCACATGCCACCAACCCTCTCACTGGTGACCCATGGCCCCCACCCAGGCAGGTAGCTCCCCTCTGTAAAGTAAAAATAGTGTCCAAGTTGGGGACCGGCCATGGAGGTGTGCAGAGGGCTGTGACAATCCACTACTCTGTCTGGGGCTGTGGAGGGGAGCTACCTGCCTGGGTGGGGGTCACGGGTCACTAGTGGGAGGGTTTGTGGCAGGTGCTTGGTACTGGCATGGGCACCAGGATCCAGGCCTGGGGGGCACTATGTATAGACATGCTACGGGGCACATCGGGGGCATATCCTGACTTGTATGCGATCATCACTTGTATGCCATATGGGGGCATGACTTCAACTGGGGCTTGGAGACATCCAGCCGGTGGTGCATGTTGCTTGCAGCTAACCCTCCAGTGCACCATGTGTTTGCCGCATGGGTGAGGGTGTCGCAACTGTAGGGACTTAGATACCAGGACCCCTCCTGTACCAGAATCTGGTGCAGGGTCCCTGGTGCACAGGCTTTGGTGCAAGCTGCGGTTTGCCACAGCTTGTGCTGGACACAGCCCATTTGCATACCTGGACCCAAGATGGTTAAATGGATTATGAAGACTATAAAAGTGACTGACTCAAACTGAGCCTATCCATTCTTAAAATTCACTTGCTACAATGCACATTCAGTTACCATACCATTCACTCAGCAGCGCAATGGTAACGTGAGAATAGAATAATATATAATAATAATTTTATTTATAAGGAGCCTTTCGATTACCAAGGCGCCATACATAAATAACAAATCAGAACAATATAAGAAAAAACATTAAAACATACAATTAAAACAAAACAATCATAACAATCAGTGTTCTAAAATGCAGTTTCCATAAAAAGTCTTCAGACCTCTCTTAAAGCCCTCCACAGAAGTGCACTCCCGCAACCGATGGGGTAGAGAGTTCCAAAGGGTGGGAGCTACATACGCAAATGCCCGAGCACCCAAATATTTCAAATTTACCCATGGAACCTCTAGCAACCCCTCGTCGGCTGAGCAGAGTGATCGATTTGGGTGATAAGGAACAAGAAGTTCTTTCACATAGCCTGGGCCCATATCATGTAGAGCTTTGAAAGTCAGCAAGCCGACTTTAAAAGTGATCCGCCACAGAATTGGCAGCCAGTGCAGTTCACGCAGCACCGGAGTAATGTGACAGGATCTGCTAGAACCCATCAAAAGCTGGGCTGCAGCATTCTGCACTAGCTGCAGGCGACCAATTTCAACCCCAGAAAGCCCTAGGTAATGGGAGTAACAATAATCCAAGCGCGAGAACACGAAGGCATGAACTAACGTTGGTAGGTCAGCAGATGGAACAAGATGCCAGATCCTGGTGATGTTCCTAAGATGGTAAAAGGAAGTCTTAATGACTGCCGACACCTGCGAGTGCAGTGTCAGCCCATCGTCAAGAACTACCCCCAGGTTCCACACCCATTCAGAGGTCGGGAGAGAAACGCCTCCAAGAAAAACTCCAGAAGGCGCATCAACACCCAACCCCCCTATCCGACGACCCAGGTCCACAACCAGTACCTCAGTCTTATCAGAATTCAACCTCAGCCAGCTAGAATTCATCCACTCCTGGATTTCAGTTAGACAGCTATTAAAGACCGAGATAGAGCTGGGTATTATCTGCATAACAGTGAAACCTCAGCCCATACTTCCTTACAATGTCTCCGATGGGTAGCATATACACAGCAAATAACATAGGTGACAATACTGAACCCTGGGGCACCTCACAAGACAAAGCAGTTGAATCCGAGGAAAAAACCCCAGATGCAACTCTTTGTGATCTTCCAGTGAGGAATGATGAGAACCATCTTAAGACGGTTCCAGATATTCCACATAACAGCCTCAGGCGTTCTATCAACACCATGTGATCTACAGTGTCAAAGGCTGAAGAAAGGTCGAGGAGAACCAAAATGGAATGACTCTTCCGATCTCTAGCCATCAAGAGATCATTGAGCACCTGAACCAGCGCTGTCTCGGTACTATGTCTTTTACGAAAACCGGACTGGAGGGGTTCATAGACGTCATGGATGGTCAAATGGCCTTCCAGTTGTGCAGCCACTACTTTCTCAATCACCTTCCCAATAAAGGGAAGGTTAGAGATAGGTCTGTAGTTTTCCAGACAGTCAGGGTCCGCGGTAGCTTTCTTCAAGAGGGGTGTCACCACTGCCTCGTTCAGGGAGCTAGGAAACACACCCAATTCCAGGGAGCACCTGACTATCTGCACAAGGACTGGACCAATGATGTCAATACAACCCAACATTAGGGAGTTTGGTCCAGGGTCCAAACTACAGCATGTAGGGTGCATATGCTGGATGATCCTCAGGACATCAATGAACTCCAGCTGACTGAAGGAACTCCAGGAAAGCCGAGGCACCATGATCTCATCCTGGTTCACGGCAACCCCCATAGAGTGTGATGGCAAAAACTCAGCCCTAATGTCGCCCACCTAATTTACAAAGAACCGAGCAAGCTCATCGCACTTCAATTGCAAAAAAACTTTCCGAACTTGAAGATAGGCTGGGTTGCACAGTCTGTCCACAGTTCGAAACAGCTGAGCTGGTCGATTCCAAGCAACCGCAATCTCCCTGGACAGGAACTCTGCCTTCTTACAGGTGATTGTGGATTGATAGACCAAATAATGATCCATCAATCTAAGGTGGTCGGCATCAAGGGTAGACCTTCACCAGCAGCGCTCTAACCTTTGCCCCTGTCTCTGCATCACCCTCAATGTCCCATCAAACCAAGGGGACTTGAGGCGGAGGGAGAGGGGGGCAAACATGAACTAGAGCAATGAGATCCAGAGCCCCAGCAACGGCTGTGTTATACGCCGACATGAGGGTCTCTGGATCACTGCTTGCCAACGCGGGAGATGAGAGGTCAAGTACCGCCGCAAGGCCTTGGGGATCTATATCCCGCAAAGGGTGGCACCTAACCAACTCTGTAGGGGCAGGCCTTCTAGAAGGGGAGCAAAAACTAAACCCCACAATGTAATGATCTGACCACCCGACGGGTTCCACCCCCACATCGGATGCCTCGACCCCTAAAAGGAAGATTAAGTCCAAAGAGTGTCCACATTTATGTGTAGCAGAGGAAACCACCTGTGTAAGACCCAGCGTTGTCATTAACTGGAGGAAGTGCTGACCAAATTGTGTGAGTTTGTCATCGACCCAGGCATTGAAATCACCCAGAACCATCAATCTAGCCAAATCAAACCCCATATCGACAACGAAGTCTGCCACTTCCTGAAGGAATCGCTTCTCATCACCGGGTAGACGGTAAATGAGGGTGATTCAAATGCCTACACCTGCTAGAATTATACATTCAAAGGACTCAACCCTCCCCACTAGTACCTCTGTGAGGCCAAGTTCAGTCTTGAAACACACCACAACCCCTGCCTCCCTTACAATACAATCTTGGGTGGTGTAACACTGAGTACCCGGCTGGAGTCATAGCCTCCAAAATGGGGCCAGAGTTATCATCCAGCCAGGTCTCGGTAATGCAAGCCAGGTCCACCATACCAACAAGATCAGCAATAATTGCAGTCTTGTTTTTAATGGACCTGGCATTGCACAACACCGCCCGTGTTGGACAAATCTCATGGGCTGCACAGGCCATCTGCCCACCATAACCAGTGGTGCCCTTGGGTATGGGCATTCAATAGTTGAATGAGTCAGTGTGCATGTGGACATGTTGGTGGCACTGCACCACAGACAATACCCGTTTGATACAGTGCACTTGTCGTGGGTGTTTGCGCTGCACTGATGTGGTGCTGCGTGCAGCAACTGTGCACACTCTACTGTAAAACTGTAAGTGCTTCTTCAGTTGTGTTTATTGGCATTCAGCATTCCTGTTGTGCACCCTGTGTCATGTCCAGATCTGACAGCGCATCACCATTAGCAAGCCAAGCATCATTTTTCTTTTTTCTTTTGTTGCATACCGAGTTACAGTCATAGATCTACCTGTCATGCTTATAAAGGATATAATGTGATTTGGCTTTATGTAGCTGTTTCTGTATCGATTTTCAGCACCACATATACTGTTTGTTGATACACAAAGTTGTTCATATCTGGTGTGCATTTAGAACACAATATTTCCCTATCTCACTGTTTGTCACAGTTATTTCACAGGTTGGAAGTTGTGATTGATGATTAAAGGGTGTATATTAATCAGACATAGTACAAGGATGCTATTGATTGTAGTTTGCAGACATTCGTTGCTCTCATTCTGCCTTTCAACTGAGGCTAATTAAAGGTGTGTTAGTACCTAATTTGTTTTGTTCTTGTGCTTCATTTTGGATTTTGAATCAACGAACAGGACTATCACAGAGACAGAATAGAATTGTGCAATTGATGGCAGTTTGAATCACTTCCTTTCTCTCATTCAGGCTGCCACTGAAACTCATTCTCTAGGTCAGTTACCACCTAATTGCTTTATTCTTGTGCTTCACTCAGATTTTGTTTTTGGAAAACAGGACCAACACACAGAGAATTGTGTGCTAAGTGTCCTGTGCTTAGCTCAAATGCACTGCCAAAGCATGAATGGAGTGCATAGCAAGTACTATGGCACCAAACTTAAATGCAAAAACTCACATATATCCATTGGCCTTCCAGGCATGGACTGGAAGGAAAAGTATGTCTCTTTGCAGATGACACAAAGATCTGCAACAGGGTTGATATGCAAGGTGGGGTGGCACCTACAAGTCTGTTTTCTTTGGAGGGGGTACAGTGGAGTTGATGGGGGATTGGGCACCCCCATTGGCCATACCAACTTTTGCCACGCTGGGGTGGGCTCCAAGCGTGGCACCTGGAAATGGGTTTGGAGAGGGACAGTGGAGCCAATGGGGATTGGGCACCCCGCTATGTCTACAGTGTGTGGGGTGGAGAGGAGTGCATGAACATGCTGGGGTGGTCTCCAGCGTGCTACATAGGTATTCGTTGGTGGGGAAGCATGGGACAATAGATTGTATATGACACTTCAGATGCAGTGCTGATGTGTAGGTACTCTGCATTGCCAATGGCAGCACAGCCTAGTATGGCAAGTCATCACCTATGCTCTATTCTTAAGCTGCACTACCTGTTACTGTTACACAGCAAGTGGCCTATGTGTGATGAGTTGTGCCAGGCTCAGTCACCATGGCAAAACAGTCAGGTCAGACAGGGGACCAACAGCTGTGTGTGGGTGTGTGTGCTGATGACTCAACTGGGAAAGCATGGAACATTCCTTGTGTGGGAATTGCATAAATCACTGGGGTATGAGGCCAGGGCATTGTGTGTGTGTGTGTGTATATAGGTGTGTGTGTGTTTCCTTGCAAGCAGATTCACACACAGTTGTTGCAGGACTGGGAGCGCCAGGCTGTTGCCATGGGGTAGGGACTTGACAAGCATTGGGGGCTCTTATCCCAACTTGGTTGGGTACTGGATGTGGGGAGGCACTTCTACACACTAGGGACTAATACATACAACATAGGGCATGGGATGCAGGTGGGAGGAACACAGGACACAAGGGAAAGGATTAGGGAACCATTCGCACTTGAAGGGATGGTATCAGAGGAACATGTTCCTCTCTATAAGTGGTTGGGATCAGAACAGGGAGGGGTAGATGCACCACCGCATACCAGCAACACATTCTCTACTATACAGGAGCAGGCTTGGAGGGGAAGGGGTAGTGTGTGATGTGTGTGGAGAGGTGGTGGCCCACGCTGACTTAGGCACACTCCCTACACCAACTGCTACAGTGGCAGCACCATCCTAATACATCCCCAGTATGAATCTAGCATGTACATTTCACAGGTAACCTCAGAGACCAGAAATCTAATAATTGCATGTGGTTAGTGGTGGGCATCTTTAATGGCGCAAGTCATTAATTACTACATGACCTGCAAAAGGTCTGAGAAAACCACAAATATACCAAGCATTATCATAGGATGTCAGAAATACATTGTTGCTTAAAGACCATATGATTTCTTTAAACAGAAACACGGGGTGCGTGGCTTGAGCACAGAGGAAATGGCAGCATAATTCTTGGGCTCCTTCCCCCTCTGAGAATAACCCATGGCGGGTCTGTCTAATACCGGGATGTGAATTTTTTTGTTGCTAAATACTTACTCGGGAAACTGCTCTGAATCGTCTGGTGTGATTCTTTCTGGTGGTACGATATTCTAAAGTACTGTAGCTATTTTTGCACCTGTTACCTGAGAGTTATGCCAATCTGCTAGGCCATAGGAACCTCAAGCCTAATCCTCGGAAGTCTTGGAGCATCTGCCCTACTCAGCCTGCAGATGGAGTCTACAGCAGCATCCCTTCCAGCTCAACTGACTCTGAATATGGTGGCGACTGATGTCTCCTTGCCTATAACCTCCCCAACACAAGGCACAAATACGCAGTCACCTTCAGTGGCTGAATCATTAACATATATTACTCGTATGTTGGAGACAGTTCTGCTGCAAGTTGATTCTATTAATACTACATTAACAAACACCACTGCAGAGGTACATCTGATATGGGATCATTTAAATGTAGCAGAGCAAAAAGTGGAAACTTTGGAAATGCAGCAAATTAAATTAGAACAGAGTGCAGATACAAGATCTACAATTGGAAACATTGCTTACCAGAGTGGAAGACCAGGAGAATAGGGGGAGATGTAACAACCTCCAAACTGTTGGAGTTCTTGAGGGCACTGAAGGAACATCTATGGAAAGGTTTTTTAATGAGACACTCCCTAAAATGCTAGGGGAGCGAAGGAGAGGCCCAGTTGAAATTGAAATGGCCCATCAAATTGTTGAAAGGAAGGATAAACAGCAACTGGCCCAAAGACCAATAGTGGCATATTTCTTGAGATATACTACAAAGGAACGCATTTTAAGTGCAGCTCAAGATTTGGGTGAAATTCGATGGCAAGGAGCGCTGATTTCTATATATAGAGATTTTGCACAGAAAATGGCAAATAAGCACAGAGCTTATGGCCCTATCAAGAAAATATTAGCTGCCCACAATTTCCAGTACAGATTCAAGGGTCTTACCAGATTGTTGGTCTCTAAAGAAGGGAGACAATTGCTGGCAGACACTCCTGAGGAGATCGAGAGATGGGCATCTAAGTTTTGACCTAACCTACCCATTCACACTACATCTCCCAGAAAGCTATGGGACCCCTATGATACCAGAACTAGGAACCAAAATTACCAGTCGCGGAATCTAGAGGGTCGTGGTGCTATGGGACCAAGTCCTTAAACAGTAAATAGCACCAATTATCATCTCTTCATATGGTGCTCTACTTAGCATCCAAACTCATCCTAACTGCGTCATACTAATCACTTCTAACTTCCAGTTATTCGGTTTGCAACAAACATTCTGTGCTGATAGATTCTAAAATGGAGAAAGTTTGGCAAAATTGTCTAGAAACCAGGTAGTCTCCTCCTTGCTCATGTCCTGCACACCCTAGCAAAACTGAACTACGTTCTAGGGATGGTAAAATCAGAACGTTGTTCCTTTCAAAACACCAACTCCTGCATCCAGCCCCTCAATGTGGACTCATAGCCACATTTAAAAAAATACAGGAAGCGCCACTGTCTGACCTGGCATCCACAGAAGGAGCACTTGTTAAAGATTTTCTCAAAAACTGTGCCTCTGCAAGGATGGTGCGCTTTGTGGGGGAGGCATGGGCTAATGTTGCTGGATAGTGACTTTGGGACCATCATTTGGTGACGATTTGCTGGTTGAAGATAACACAGAATGTGATGACAGTGATGACACCCATGAAATTGCCAACCTAGCACAACAGTTAAAATCTACAGCCAAATGATGAAACAGCTGTCACACATCGAGGACTGGCTGTGTGGGGATGATGGAGGCCACATTACATAGCTCAATGATGGACATCATCTCTGCAATAGTGAGCGCTAACAAGACAACAACAAGCTAGATGTTGAATCAGAGTCAGAGGATGAAGAGGATGTGTGTTTGTATCGGACGTTATCAGAGAATTGGTGGATTAGAAACTGGGTTACGTTGGTTTCAGTCACAGGATGCAAAACCCCATGAATGTCCTTTCAGCTGTGAATCATAATAATAGAACTACAGAACAGCACGCAGTTAATTGTTTCATATGAAGCAGAACTCCTTCCTTTTGTACAGCCCTCAGTTTAAAGAACGTTTTGAAATAGATCAGATACAAAGTTGCTTGAAGACTGAGTATGCAGAACATCCACTGTGGTCAATGCTAGTAAAACGGAATAGCACAGACGCAATTTATGTTTGCTATTTTACAGAACTCCTTGCTCTTTGCACAGCCCGCAGCCAAAGCAATTTTGTCTTACACTACACAACTTGCTTGAATAGAGTTGCTCAGGTGACTGAGTATGCGAGAACTCACCTCACACACACTGTCACAGGGACTGTAGGTGTGTGGTGCCTGGTCTCAGTGTCGGCAGCTTAATGTGAAGGCAATGCGGGAAGCACAAGCACAGGTATCAGGTATATGCATGCAGGTGAATGGTTGGAATGTGACTGACTGATGATAGAACGTTAGGTTCGTGGCTGTTATGGGTACAAATTGACGGACCATGTGAAAAGCAGAAAAGGCTGAAAGTGAAAAATCGCTGGAGAGAAATAAAAAAAGGACAGAAATGCCAAGTAAGATGCATAAAGATCTGAACATTTGACTAAATGTAGATGTGGAGAGGGTGCCCAGAATGGACAATAAAACACTGATAGTGCCCTTTTAGCCTTAGAGAGCACCAAGAGTAACCTGCAAAATTTGGGGCATCATACAATCAGTAGAGCAACTAAGTTCCTCCCCATCCCTCCCCCAAAACATTTTCTATCCAGGTACACATATTATTGATAAATCTTTAATATTAGAATCATTTAACACCTATGTCTCCATAGCGGCCTTGCCTTTGACTCCTCTACAGCTGCTAGTCTACAGCCCATAGATATTTAAATAGACCCAGGCACCAAGTTCCAATCCCAGGATTCCTTGTATTTCTCCACTTTTATCTTCAAACAAGTCAAAGCGCGCTTTATTCATCACGATGTAAAAAAAGTTCAGGAGCAGACAGTTTAGACCTCCCAAATCCTAAAAGTCGGCTTTTAAACTGAACAGCACTGATACTGTACTTCTTTAACTTGTCCATTTCAAATAGTGAAGTCCTTCTGATGGAAAATAGCCCATATGCTACCACTTTTCAAATATGGTGACTTGGTGACCCTAATAACTGTAGGGCCTGATATCCTTTCTATCCATTTTATCAAAGTTATTAGAAAAATTTATTAATAATCAGATCGGGGATTACCTAGATAACTTAAACCTCATTAACCCATTACAATCTGGCTTTCAGCCTTTTATAGCACCACAACTACTCAAGCAACAGTGTCGGATGATTGCTTTTGCCTTAGACCACAAACATACACAGGAGCAGTCTTCCTCGATCTGGACCAAAGTCTTCAATACAGTAGACTACACAAATTGCTAAATAAACTTAAGGAGCATGGCATGAATGGACCCACTGATTTACTTGGTTCTCCGAGATTATCTGTGTGGCTGACAGCAGCAAATTAAGGTAGATTGGGACCTCTCACCACTTCTTCCACTCTCATGTGGGGTTCCCCAAGGATCAATTCTTGGCCCCTCCTCTTCTTGATATATATCAACATCCTAAGCGATAATATATCCAAGGCTAAAGCTCAATTTCTCTGCTGATGATACTGCTATCTATTGTTCAAATCCTTCAGTAGAAGATAGAAACATAGAATTTGACAGCAGATAAGGACCGCTTGGCCCACCCAGTCAACCCATTTCCCTATGAAATGGATGTAAGCTGCAGATCCTAGTTAACCAGCAGCCTACATCTTTCTACCCCACCCTAGAATTGCCTTTATGACTGTCTTCATGCATGCTTGAATTCAGCCACTGTTTTTGTCTCCACATCCTCCTCCGAGAAAGGCCGTTCTGTGTATCCACAAACCTCTCTGTGAAAAATACTTCCTTACATTACATCTGAGCCAATTTCATCTTCAAATTGTGCCTCTTGTTCTTGCACACCTCTTTTTTGAAAGACGCTACCCTCTTGGACTTTGTTGATTCCTTGAGGTACTGAAAGTTTTATCATGTCTCCCCTCCTCCTTTCCTCAAGGCTATACATATTAAGCTCCTAAGTCTCTCTTCATATGTCTTCGGTGCAGACCCTGCACCATTTTAGTTCCCTCCTCTGGACAGCTTTCATTCTGTCTATGTCTTTGCGGAGATTGGGTCTCAGAACTGCATGAGTACTCCAGATGGGGTATCACCAGCTGTCTGCTACAAGGATAACAACTTCCTGTTTTCTACTGGTGATGTCTCTCCCTATGCATCCCAGTATCCCCAGCCTTCCTTACTGCCCTCTCACATTGCTTGCCCACCTTTAAGTCATCTGGTATGTATTCCCCCAGGTCCTTTCCATTTTGTTGTTGTTGTAGTATCTCACCCCCATTGTGTACTTTTCCCTGGGTTTTTGTTTCCAGGTGCATTACCTTGCACTTCTTAGCATTGAATCTAAGCTGCCATGCATTTGACTATTCCTCTAACCTTGCCAAGTCCCTTCTCATTCTTTCCACCCACCTTGTGCATCAACTCTGTTGCAGATCTTTGTGTCATCTGCAAAGGAGACCTTCTTTCCTTCCAGTGCCTCTGCAATGTCGCTTATAAAGAACATTGAAAAGGACCAGGTCCTAATACTGAACCATGCGGTGACCCACTAGTAACACCCCCTTTCTTCAGAGTGGACTCCATTTACTATCACCCTCTGTGTCCTATTCTCCAGCCAATTCTTTACCCAGGCTATCATCTTGGGACCCCACCCCAGGCTGGCTAACTTATATGTGACAGATGTCTGCCTGGAACTCCAAGCCAAATTTAACCTATTGCAACATAATCTTCTTCACTCTAAACTATTTTGAAATGCCCAAAACAAAAAGTCATGTTCTTTCAACCCAATAATCATTACATTGTGTCTAAAAATCCCACTTCCCCATTGCTTATCATAACCCTGCTAGATGATACCCTAGATATTCTTGGATAATTTTAAATGTCTTGGTTTCCTACTGAACCATAACTCTTCTTCTCTCATCACATATTGAAGCTCTCGTGGAGAAAACTAAAGCTGAGGATTGACTTCCTCTATAGGAATAAAGCCTTACTCTCCAAAGAGGCCGGGACAAGACTGATCCAAACAAAATTTCTTCCTCTGCTGGACTATGTGGACATCCTATATGGCCATTTCTTGTCTGCTAGCTTACACAAATTAGATGTCCTATACCATCATCACTAATGCACCATTCAAAACGCACCACCGTGACCTCTATGCTGCAACTGGGTGGACATCCTTACCACCTGAAGATTATTAAATACTTTGCCTGGGCATACAAAACCTTGCTTTGTAGTTACCACCAATATCTCTAGCCTGTTTTGCCACACCTAGTACACCTACGTCCTTAGGAAAAACTTTATATACTATGTTCCAGTACCTGTATTCCATACTAATTGCAGCAAGCTGCAGTTATATACTTATCCTTTGCATGGAACAAGCTGCAATTGTCGCTCAAATTATCCATTTTAGTACCATTAAACATGTTTAAAGCCTTGTCACAAAGTGTGCATATAGACGTCTGCCACTGTTTCTCAGTTTAAACCTTTAGTCTGTGATCTCCCTCTCATTCTCCTTCTGACCTGTCATGTAGCTCCTCTTTATTCTCCCTCAAATCCTTCAAATATCCTATACTTATGTCCCTTCCTTTCCTCCCATGCTCCATCCCTTGACCCCTATTTCTTTTTTCCCTGAGTTCAACTATCTGCTTAGATTATATCATTATTATGAGTTAATTGTTTTGCATTTGTATCGCAGTATGTGTTGTTGTTATCATTATGTACCTATATGTAACTATTGCACTTTTAAATTGCACTATTGTCTTCTAAATTGTACCTGCTCTGTTTATGTATATTGCACTATATTGTGCTGAAATTGTCTGTATGGGACCTCCTTTTAATGATCTTGCTCAATGGAGTCTTCCTGGTTAAATAAACTTGAACTTGAACTGAGCTGGCTATATCCTTTGCTTTCCTAGCTGTGAGAGAGTGAGAAGAGAGTGAAATGTTGACCTCAAGCTGCTGCTTGTGGGAGAGGTCAACCGCCTCATGGATTCAAACTGCTGCCCAGAACCTTGAGTGGACACTTGGCTCAGGGATGTATCTCTGTGAATTTGGTGGGGACAAATTGGCCACTATGTAACCACCAGTACTCCATTAGGACCCCACGGTCTGGAGGACTGAACTGTACAGGTTCAGGTTATTCAGAAAAGACAGGGCTAAGGAAATGGTAGGGGTGGCAATCTATGTAAGGGAGGGATAAAGTGCATGGGGAGGAAGTGGGAGGGGAGGACAGAAGCACTATGGATTCAGTTCAAGGTGCAAGAATAGGACACTGAGGATGGGTGTGATGTAAGGCCACCAGCTTAGGGATTGACCTGGATAGGGATTAGCTGAACAAATTAGGATGGTCTGTAGGAAAGGGACACAGTAGCGGTGGGGACTTCAACTACCGGATGCAGAGCGGGCACCCCATCTACCACGAAAGTGCAAGAGAGTGGGTCCTGCTAGAAGCATTTCAAGACAGCTTTCTGACACAGCTGGTCCAGAACTTGATTAGAAAGGACTCTGGACCTTGTACTGAATAATGAGGAAGCTCTAGGAATCTGGATGGAGGGACCACTGGCTGGGAGTGACCACTTTCGGTGTGGTTCATGAGCAACATGTGGAGGAAACAGGGGCACAGGTACAAGGGTGATTGAGTTTAGGGGATTGAACTTTAAGAAGATGGGGGAAATTTTGAGCAGGCACCTTGCAGGAATCAACCACACATGGATGCAGGCCAGAAATGGGACATCATAAAGGAAGGGGTGGTGGAGGCAACAGAGTCTTGCAGTAGGAAGAAAAGGAAGAAGGGAAGGGCAAAGAAACCCAGTTGACTGACAGAGAAGGTTATGGAAGGGTGAGGACCAAGAGGGCAGCGTTTCAAAAGTACAGGAAATCGGTGAGGGGTGAAGATAAGGATACATCACGTGGGGAAGTCCAGGAGGTTCCCAGATTGGTCAGGAGTGGCACAAGGCATCCAGGAGCTGAGACTGGTGCAGGGACTCAAAAGTGGAGAAAAGACCTCTCCGCTGCATCAGAGAGAAGAAAGAGCAAGGATCAGCTGGTGAAGATTAATAAGGATGGGGGTGGGTGGAGAACAGGGTGGAGCAGGCTGAGGCACTGAATGAATACTTCTGCTCTGTATCAACGCAGGAGAAGTGGGGCAGATACCCCAGGCAAGGGGTGGGGGAAGGGCGACAAGATGTAGGGATTACAGAGAGCAGGGTACTAGATGGGTTGAGGGATTAGGGTGGACAAGCACCTGGACCTGATGGCATTCACCCTAGGGTACTAAGGAGTTGGCAGAGGTCCTGGTGGGGCCACTGGTCAACGGTTCAATACCTTACTGGACATGGTATGTGTTCCACATGACTGGAGAATGGTCCATGTGATGCTCATCCGCAAAAGTGGCCCAGTGGATGAACCAGGAAACTATAGGCCAGTGAGCCTCACATCGATCATGGGAAAGTTCATGGAGACCATACTAAAAGAGAGGCAAGGAAAAAGATACAGGGCAATGTGAGAGGCATTTCTTCATGGGTGGGTGGTGGACCTGAAACACACTACCAGACAGAGTGGGTGGGGGCTAAATTGGTGGAAGAATTCATGAGGGCATGGGACAAGCATATGGGGCTGAGTATCGGGGGGAGGGCGGGGGATGACAGAGAGGGGGAGGTGTAGGAGGGAAAAAAGGGCAGACTAGTTGGGCCAGTATGGTCCTTTTCTGCCGTCAAGTTTCTGTGATTCTGTGTGATTCTGTGATTCCGTGCTAGTGAGCTTCTTGAAGGAAAACAGTCTCCAGGATCCTCAACAGCACAGATTTGCAGCGGGCAGATCCTGACAGACAAACCTTGTAGAGTACTACGACTCAATGACACAGGAACTGGATAAGGGCCATGCAGTGGATGTCCATATTTGGACTTCAGAAGGTCTTTGATTCAGTGCCACATGGGAGGTTGGGGGAACTGGAATATGTGGGGGGCCAAATGGTGCAATGGATCACAAACTGGCTAAGGGACAGCAGCAGAGGGTGGTGACAGGAAGGTCCTGTCAAACTAATATCACAGATTTCTTTGACTGGGTAACCAGAGTGGTGAACCAAGTGGGAGCAGTTGATGTTGCCTACCTTGATTCAGTAAACTTTTGATACTGTTCCACATAGAAGATTGATTAATAAGCTAGGTAGGCTCGGGCTGGGTCAGAGTTGGTCAACTGTGTGGCAAACTGGTTAACGAGCAGAAAACAGAGAATGGTGGTGATAAACGGTATACAGTCAGAAAAGATGTAAGTCACAAGTGGGGTACCTCAGGGATCAGTCCTGGGGCCCGTCCTCTTCAATATCTTTATCAGTGACATTGCAAATGGACTGGAGGAAAAGGTTTGTCTGTTTTCAGATGACACCAAGACCTGCAACAGAGTAGATGATCCAGAATGTGTGGGCAGAATGAGAAGAGATCTGGATAAACTGGCAAAATGGTTGGAAGAGTGGCAACTGGGGTTTAACACAGAGAAGTGAAAGATCATGCACAGAGGAAAGAGAAGCCTTGACACCGCCTACAGGCTGGGAGGGGAGTTGCTGGCAGTCACAAGAGAAGAAAAAGACTTGGGCATCATCATCACCGATGACCTGAAATCATCCAAGCAGACCACTAAAGCAGCATGTAAGGCTAGGGGGATGTTGGGTGTATTAGTAGGGGTATCACAAGTCAGAAGAGGGAGGTAATAATCCCTCTTTACAAGACACTGGTTAGACCCCATCTGGAGTACTGCGTGCAGTACTGGAGGCCACACCTCACAAGGACATTAACTAAATTGAGGCAGTCCAGAAAGGCAACCAAAATGGTGCAGGGACTGCATCAGAAAACATATGAGGACAGATTAATGGAGCTCAATATGTATACCCTAGAGCAAAGGAGAGGTGATATGATCGAAACATTCAAACACCTTAAGGACATTAACAAAGTGAAAGAGTCTAACATATTTCAGTATAAGAAAAATAGCAGGACAAGAGGACACAGCATGAGATTAGAGAGCGAGCGGCTGATTAAGGGGTAATGTGAGGAGTTCTTTTTCACAGAAAGGGTAGTGGATGCATGGAACGGCCTACCTCAGGATGTGGTGGATATGAATATAGTGCAGGGCTTCAAACAGGCATGGGATAGGCATAAGGGAGCAATACACATGAGTATGAATAGATAGGCAATTGACAGAGCAAAGGCCAATGGCACATTCATAAGGTAGAAAAAGAAATTAGCAGACTGGATGGGTCTTGCAGTCCTTATCTGCCGTCAACTTCTATGTTTCTATGTATGTGGACACAAGACACAGTAAGATGCAGTGCTCACATCATAGTGAGCTTGCACTGTGTTCATGGGTTGCCACAGGCACTGGCTGTCTGCACTCTCCTGTGAAATTTAAAGTGCTTCAACTGTGGTGTTTATTGGCATCCAGCATTCATATTGTGGACCCTGTGTCATGTCCCAGCTATAACAGAGCATCACCATGGGCATGCCAAGCATCTTTTTTTATTTCCTTTATCTTGCAGAAAACTTAGGCTGTGGTCATTCATCTTCCTGTTATGCTTATGAATGATAGAACGCTATTGGTCTTAATGTTACTCTTTCAGTAACATTTTCGTGCACAACATATAATGTTTGTGAACATTCTAAGTTGTTCATCTGTATACAGTGAGTTCAAGCATAACATTGCCTGTATTTTTTAGAAAATGATTCCCTCTGTCCCATTTATTTTTCTGTTGGAAACTGTGGTTGGTGACTAAAGGGTGCATAATAGACAGAGTAATAGGCTGTTGTTGACTACAGTTTGAAGACCTTCATTGATCTCATTCAGCCTTGGAACTGAGACTCATTCAAGGTGTGCCATCATCTAATTGCTTTTGTCCTTGTGCTATCTTTTACATTTTGTCACAAAAAACAGGACTATCACACAGAGTAGAATTCTGCTGTTGACAGTTTGAAGCACTTCATTTCTCTCATTCAGACTACCACTGAGACTCATTATAGGTCATTTATCACCTCATTGCTTTTGTTATTGTGCTTCATTGGTATTTTGTGTGACAGAACAGGACCACCACATAGACAACTGGGTGATAAGTATCCTGAGCTGAGCTCAACTCCACTACCACATCAGATGAATGGAATGCATAGAAGTTCCATGGCATCAATCTGACATGCAAAAACACACAAAATCACTGTCCTTTTAGACAGCTACTATTGAAAACATGCACATTTTCAACATTTGCTAAAATAATCATATTCAAGATAAAATCAATTTATTAATGTTGCACAGTGCACTATAGACATTCACTGCTCTGTACAGACCTTACTGTGGTGGGTCATCATAGAGACTGGAAATGGCACCGCAGTCTGCACAGGGGTTGTGTACAGACCCCCATCTCAGGGGGAGGGAATGGATATCGAAATGATAGAAGGCATCCTAAGGATGGCAAAGAAAGGGGAGATATTGTTGATGGGGGACCTGAATATGCCTGATGTTAACTGGAGCACATTTGCTGCAGCCACATCCAAGAGCAGGGCCATTATTAATGCCCTACAGGGGGCATGCCTTAGACAGCTAGTGTTGGAACCCACTCGGGAGGGAGCAATCTTAGACCTCATACTCTCAAATGGGGACAGTGAGAGGATCTCAGATCTAGAAGTGGGTAGCCATCTGGGAACAAGTGACCACCAAACAGTGTGGTTCACGATAAACTCAGCTGCAGAATCAAGCCTTCAAAAGTGATGGTACTGGACTTTAGGAGGGCTGACTTTGTCAAAATGGGAGAGTGCCTAGAAAAGCACTAGCAAACAGGCAAGAAGGAGGGGTGGAGCAACAATGGGGAAACATCATAAATGACATCACAGAGGCAACAAGCCTTTGTGTGAAGCAACTAAAGAAATCAAAACAAAAGAAAAAGCCACTATAGTTCTCAAAAGAGGTGTCGGGGAAGGTTAGGGAGAAAAAGACAGCATTTAGGAAGTATAAGGAAACACAGAAGGAGCAGGACAGAGAATTGTACCAGTTAAGGCAGAAGGAAGCATGGAGGGAAGTCAGAATAGCAAAGGCCAAAACTGAGGAAAAGATAGCCAACGCAGTTAAGAAGGGGGATAAAACCTTTTATAGGTACATTAGGGAGCGCAGAAAGACAAAATGAGGGATAGTGAGGCTGAATAGAATGGACAGTAGGTGGGCAGAGGGAAAGTGAAAAAAGCAAGTATACTGAATGAATACTTCTGCTCAGTATTCACATAAGAGGAGGAGGGGAGGTACCTAACCCAATTAACAGAAGCACTCTGGATAAGGGACTCGATCCCAGACCTTTCACAGAAGAAAGGTTCTTAAAGAATCCCTAAAACTGAAGGTGGACAAAGCAATAGGGCCTGACAGGATTCACCCACAATTCTAAAAAGAATTAAGGGAGAACTAGGGCACCACTGACTACCCTTTTAACAAATTATGGGAGGATAGTGTGGTACCTTGAGGACTGGAGGAGGGTGGATGATTCTCCTGCACGAAAGTGGGAGCAAGACAGAGGCAAGAAACTACAGACCTGTTAGTTTGTCCTCTGTGGTAGGGAAAATGATGGAATCATTTCTGAAGGAAAGAATTGTTGAGTGCCTAGAGGCCAGTGGGGCACAGGACCCAAGGCAGCATGGATTCACAGCGGGAAGGTCATGTCAGACGAATCTAATCAATTTCTTTGCCTGGGTGACCAAAGTAGTAGACCAGGGAGGGGCTGTGGTCATGGCCTACCTAGACTTTAGCAAAGCATTTGACATAGTCCCACACAAAAGATTAATAAACAAATTAGCCAGCTTGGGAGTGTGTCCCAGGGTGGAAGCCTGGGTAAAACATTGGCTGGACAACAGGACACAGAAGGTAATAGTACACAGAGTCCACTCTGAAAAAAGGGAGGTTACTAGTGGGGTACTGAAGGGTTCAGTACTCGGTCCAGTCCTTTTTAATGCCTTTATAAGTGACATTGCAGAGGGACCAGAAGAAAAGTATGCCTCTTTGCAGGTGACACAAAGATCTGCAACAGGGTTTATACACAAGTGGTGTTGGAAAGGATGAGAAGGACTTGGCAAGGTTGGAGGAATGGTCAGAAGTATGGCAGCTTGGATTCAATGCAAAGAAGTGCAAAATAATGCACATAGGAAACAAAACCCAGGGAAGAGTGCACAATTGGGGGGTAGTAACAATAAAATGGTAAGGGACCTGGGGTATTCATATCAGATGATCTTAAGGTTAGCAAGCAATGTGAGAAGTCAGTAGGGAGGTCTGGGGAAGGGGGGATACTGGGATGTATAAGGAGAGGCATCACCAGCAGAAAACAGGAAGTTGTTATCCCTCTGTACAAACAGGTGGTGAGACCCCATCTGGAGTACTGCATCCATTTCTGGAGACCCCATCTCTGCAAGGACATAGACAGGAAGGAGGCAGTTGAGAGGAGGGCAACTAAAATGGTGCAGGGTCTGCAAGAGAAGCCATACGAGGAGAGACTAAAGGAGCTTAATATGTATACACTTGAGGAAATGAGAGAGGGGACAAGATTGAAACTTTCAGTACCTCAGTGGAATCAACAAAGTCCAAGAGGGTAGCATCTTTCAGAAAAGAGAGGTGCAAGAACAAGGGGACACAATTTGAAGAAAAGTGGTGGATGGCTCAGGGCATTGTGAAAAGTATTTTTTCACAGAGAGGGTGGTGGACACATTGAGTTGCCTTCATGAGGAGGTTGTGGGGTCTAATACTGTGGGATAATTCAAGAATGCATGGACGGACATAAGGCAATTCTGGTGGGGGGGTAGGAAGAAATAGAAAGTTGGTTAACTAGGATCTGCAGCTTATCCAGTAGGTAGGGAAATGTGCAGACTAGGAGGGACAAGCGGTCCTTATCTGCCGTCAAAGCCTATGTTTCTGTGTCACTGCCATTGAACCTTCAGCAATGAGGACAGACTTGTAGTGGGTGAGGTGTGTGGTGTAATGGAGGAATCCTAGCATGAAGCTTGTTAATAATATGGTTTTGTGAAAAGTGCCGTTCACATCTACTCCCATGTTACCGGATCACTGCATAAACATACAATTAGCCATCAAATGTCAGTACAAAACACAGGCACACACCACACATTGATATAAATCTACATACATAAATTACACAGAAATTTGACTGCAGAAAAGGACCACGTGGTCCATCTAATCTGCCCATACATCCTTCCCTGCTCCCCCCACTTTTTATACTTCCACCCCCTTTCCCTACCCCTTATGTCTGTCCCACACTCTTTTGAAACCCTCCACCATTTCGGCTCCCACCACCTCTTCCGGCACTCTGTTCCAGACTTCCACCACTCTCTCTGTGAAGAACTGCCCTCTGACATTACCTCTGTATCTCCCAACTTCAAATTCAAGGCTACGTCCTCTCGTGTTTCCACCCTTCTTCATTTTGAACAAACTTCCTTCCTTCACTCTATTTATTCCCATTAAGTACTTAAAAGTCTGAATCATGTCCCCCTCTCTCTCCTAGTCTACAGTGGGTACAGATTCAGCTTTCTCTATCTCATATGGTATATCCCATATCCCTCGTACCATCTTGGTTGCTCTTCTCTGCACCCTCTCCATCATTTCAATATTCCTGCATAAGTGTGGTCTCCAGAACTGCACCACATACAAGGAAGTAAGTTGCCTTAGTGTTTTTCTGGCCCCAGTGCATCACTGCACACTTTTTTGCGTTAAATTTTAGTTGCCAGGTTTCTGACCACTTCTCCAGCTTCTCCAGGTCCTGCCTCATGGCCTCCACTCCCAACTGTGAATCCACCCTATTGCAGACCTTAGTGTTGTCCACAGACAGGCACACCTGACCCTCCAAACCCTCTGCTAGATCATAATATAGATGTTAAAGAGTAGTGGTCCCACTCACTCCCAACTGCACCTCACTGGTAACTGCCTGTTCCCTGGAATGTGTCCCATTTACCACCACTGTTTGACACCTTCCAGTCAGTCAGTTCGACACCCACCTAGTGATTTTGTGGCCCACATCCAGAGTGTCAGCTTATTCACCAGCCTTTTATGTGAACAGTGTCTAAGGCCTTACTGAAATCCAGATAAGCCATGTCCACTGCTCCTCCTGGTCTACTACCTGCGTCACCCAATTGAAAAACTCTATCAGGTTAGTCTGGCAGGACATACCTTTAGTGAAGCCATGCTGCCTTTCATCCTGCAGACCATTGGCCTCAGGAATTCCACCAGTCTTATCTTTAGTAATGTTTCCATTACCTTCCCTACTGTTACCTTACCTTCCCTACCACTGAAGTGAGACTAACAGGCGGTAGTCCCCACTTTATGCACTTTAGGATCCAGACCTCCACACCACAATAACAATCACTCAGGTCAATAAGTTCTAAATAAACCAATAGTCACCACTTTGAAGTATGTTTGGCCCAGCACCCTATGCAACTTTCTTGTGTATTGTCTAAAAAGATTCGCAGTTACAGCTCCTTTGCACCAATTTCTGTTTTCAGACCAGAGAACAGGTGAAACCTATCTAGAAGTTCAAGCAGTTGCAGTAAATCCCATTGTCCAAGGATATTCACAATTACAGTTCCCCATGCTGATTTCTGTAGGTCAGACCAGAGAACAGAGTGCTAAGTTCACCCCTGGTTGTCTGGCTCCTCCTACCTCTTGCATGCTGTTGTATTCTCCACTCACAAAGATCCTGCAACTCTTCAACACAACCTTCAACGTGGTTTCAGTTCTGTAGAGACATGGTTTCTTAATCATAAACTGGTCCTCAATGACAAGAAAAACAAATCTATGCTCTTCTGCAGCTCTCATAACCCACACAGCTACACCACTTGGCTATCTCCACCACCCAGGGAACACTCTAGATCAGGTGGGGTCCTTCAAATACTTAGGGATACAGCTTGACCCTAATCTCTCCTATGGACCTCATGTAGATAATGTAGCTAGAGCTGCTAATACATGGCTTGGTCTCCTCTACAAACACAGACCACACCTCACACCAGAAGCTTTGAAGGTTGCAGTCCTGAGCTCTGTGATCTCTGTAATAGATTATGGTCTCATCATTTATGGCTCGGCCACAACCACAATCCTTAGATGCCTCTCAACTGCCTTAAATAAGGCATGTCATCTCATCACTGGTGCTCACTGTCTCACCCACACACGTAACCTGTACACTCAGACCGGCTGGCTCCAACTATCAAACTGCATAAAGTTTCTCACCTGCTCCATGGTGAAAAAAAATCTACCTTGGCCTTGCACCTTCTGGGGTCTCAACTCTGTTACAACAACAAATTAAAAAATGGTGCTTTAGGAAACTACAGCTACTGAACGTCCCCCACTGTCACACTTCACAGGGACAACGCTCTTTTGCTTATCAAGCACCACTCTGGTTCAATGGCCTCAGCCCCACCATCTCCTCTGCCCCAACAATTGGTATGTTTAAAACTAGGCTTCAGAAATATCTCACTACCAACAGCTCCTGTGACTGCCCAACTTAACCTTGTTTCTTCACTTCCCTGCCTGCTCTAGTAGTCCCCCCTCCCCTCCTCACTGGATTCTACCCTCACATCTTGGTATACCCAATGCTGCACTTTTCACCCTCTCCCCACCCTTCCTACATTCCTTCCCCCCCCTTCCCTCTCCCTATGACTCTGGCACTTCTTATCAGTTGTCTATTTTCTCTGACAAATGCCACTGACTGCCTTGCTTACAATGCTACCTTGAATTGTATTAATCTGTACTCTGTTTGCAATGTCCACATTGTTGTAATGTCTGTATTGATGTTCCCCATAATTTGTATTTCTCTGACGTGGAACCTTTGCAAAGAGACAAGGCTCAAAGGTATTTGTAATCCTTGACTTGATAAATAAATAAAATTAAAGACAAAACTATGCTCTTTGCCTACCGACAAAAGCGAGGCTAACAAAAGCTCCACAATAAACTGCAAGTTTCTCTCTCCATCCTCGAGTAAGTGTCCACATTCCGATATCCAGGAATCACTACTGACGAATCCTTTGCTCGACAAAGACATACTCAACCTCACTGCTACCGTCAGTAGTAAGTTAGGTGCACTCTATATGTCCGGTTTTGTCTTACAACTGAGACTAGGCTCCCAGTAGTTAGAGGAAGTATTCTACCAATCCTTGACTATGGAAACATGTAATATGCTGCGACCTCCGACACTTGACTATGCAGAGTATATACTTCCCTCAGTAAAGCCTGTAGATTCGTTCTTGGTGCTGATCGCCTTGTGCATACATGCGTCCTTTTTTATTAGGAAAAAATGGCTCCCTCTCCAAGACTAGATCAAGCTTCGCTTCTGCATTCTATGGAAGAAGGCCCTCCTTGAACTTGCAACCCTTTCCTTACAGGCTGTATTCCGTCCAACCCTGGCTGAGAATGCCACTAGAAGTGTCTCTGGACATGCCCTAGCTGTACCTTTTAGAAAAACAGAACAGGGACGTTGAGCATTCACTGTAAGGGCTCCCACTCAGTTAAATTGACTCTTTTTATCTTCTACCAGCCTCTCATGCCTTAGCCACTTCAAAACTGATATAAGAAAATCAATCTTGCCTCCCATGCAATGCTTCTGCCGCACTTTGTGCTTGGCAGATTCTTTCTCTCCTATCACCTGGACCTCCCCTGGTGCCCACTTACTACTGAGGCCTCAATGCCACACCACCCTCTCTTCCTCCTCTAACTCTCTCAAGTTCCCTTACCCACTTAATTCCCTCTACTACACCCACAGTTACTTACCCTGTCAGCCCTGTCAATGTCCCCTACTTATCTCCTAGGTCCAAACCAACATAGATTTAGGCACAATGCTAGTGCTGCCTCTTCTATCTCACCCCCTATTATTAAGGCGCCACCCACTAACCTCTGCTAGATGAATCCATTGCCTGTACTTATTGACATTAGCACTGTATCTCCTTGCTTTGGGATGTGATCCCTTAGTTCTGTAGCACCAATTGCTTGAATTTGTGTTATTGATTGCTTGTCTTATGATACTGTATACTCTATGTACTGAAATGTTTTCTAAGAACAGTGCTTTCTAGCAGCGAATATTCACCTCTGTCCTCAGTACTTGTCTCCCTGACCTTTCTATGTATGACAAGGATACTGGAAAGGATCTTTTAGCTCAAACATTGTAATCCTGATTTCTCAATCAATAAATAAAAAATACATAATATATTTGTACTTCAACAAGGCCTTTGTTTCAGTGCCACGTGGAAGGTTGGGTGGAACGTTGACATACATGGTGGTGGAGACTAAGGGCCTGATCCTCAAGGTGCTGCGCCAAACAGTGCATCCTGGAACTATTCACAAAGGCAGCCTGTGTCAATGGCAGGCTGCCTGCCCAAATGGGCTTGCACTATCCCTGCATCCAGAGATGGGCTGCGACAAGGCACAAGGGGCACTGCAGCAGACGCAGCTGCTGTAGCCCAAAATAGTATACAAAACTGCACCCTGAAGACAGTTTTCAAGCACCCTTAGACCAGCCAGGGGTGATCTAAGTGGACTTAAAATAGGTCTCTGGGAGAGATGTCCTGTCAGTGGTGCTGCATGCCACCTCCCCAACCTAATGTGCCCCACATGGGCCACACTGCAACTGGACCCCCATCCACCTTCGTTGCCCCCATAGATCATACAGTGCAAGGTCACCTGCCCAATCCCCGATGTGCCTGTAACATGTCTATACATGGTGCCCCCCAGCCCGGATCCTGGTGCCCCACCAGTATCAAGCACATGCCACCAACCCTCTCACTGGTGACCCATGGCCCCCACCCAGGCAGGTAGCTCCCCTCTGTAAAGTAAAAATAGTGTCCAAGTTGGGGACCGGCCATGGAGGTGTGCAGAGGGCTGTGACAATCCACTACTCTGTCTGGGGCTGTGGAGGGGAGCTACCTGCCTGGGTGGGGTCACGGGTCACTAGTGGGAGGGTTTGTGGCAGGTGCTTGGTACTGGCATGGGCACCAGGCTCCAGGCTTGGGGGCACTATGTATAGACATGCTACAGGGGCCATCGGGGCATATCCTGACTTGTGTGCGATCATCACTTGTATGCCATATGGGGCATGACTTCAACTGGGGCTTGGAGACATCCAGCCGGTGGTGCATGTTGCTTGCAGCTAACCTCCAGTGCACCATGTGTTTGCCGCATGGGTGAGGGTGTCGAACTGTAGGGACTTAGATACCAGGACCCCTCCTGTACCATAATCTGGTGCAGGGTCCCTGGTGCACAGGGCTTTGGTGCAAGCTGCGGTTTGCCACAGCTTGTGCTGGACACAGCCCCATTTGCATACCTGGACCCAAGATGGTTAAATGGATTGCGAAGACTATAAAAAGTGACTGACTCAAACTGAGCCTATCCATTCTTAAAAATTCACTTGCTACAATGCACATTCAGTTACCATACCATTCACTCAGCAGCGCAATGGTAACGTGAGAATAGAATAATAATAATAATAATAATTTTATTTATAAGGAGCCTTTCGATTACCAAGGCGCCATACATAAATAACAAATCAGAACAATATAAGAAAAAAAAACATTAAAACATACAATTAAAACAAAACAATCATAACAATCAGTGTTCTAAAAATGCAGTTTCCCATAAAAAAGTCTTCAGACCTCTCTTAAAGCCCTCCACAGAAGTGCACTCCCGCAACCGATGGGGTAGAGAGTTCCAAAGGGTGGGAGCTACATACGCAAATGCCCGAGCACCCAAATATTTCAAATTTACCCATGGAACCTCTAGCAACCCCTCGTCGGCTGAGCAGAGTGATCGATTTGGGTGATAAGGAACAAGAAGTTCTTTCACATAGCCTGGGCCCATATCATGTAGAGCTTTGAAAGTCAGCAAGCCGACTTTAAAAGTGATCCGCCACAGAATTGGCAGCCAGTGCAGTTCACGCAGCACCGGAGTAATGTGACAGGATCTGCTAGAACCCATCAAAAGCTGGGCTGCAGCATTCTGCACTAGCTGCAGGCGACCGATTTCAACCCCAGAAAGCCCTAGGTAATGGGAGTAACAATAATCCAGCGAGAACACGAAGGCATGAACTAACGTTGGTAGGTCAGCAGATGGAACAAGATGCCAGATCCTGGTGATGTTCCTAAGATGGTAAAGGAAGTCTTAATGACTGCCGACACCTGCGAGTGCAGTGTCAGCCCATCGTCAAGAACTACCCCAGGTTCCACACCCATTCAGAGATGTAGAGAAAGCGCTCCAAGAAAACTCCAGAAGGCATCAACACCCAACCCCCCTATCCGACGACCCAGGTCCACAACCAGTACCTCAGTCTTATCAGAATTCAACCTCAGCCAGCTAGAATTCATCCACTCCTGGATTTCAGTTAGACAGCTATTAAAGACCGAGATAGAGCTGGGTATTATCTGCATAACAGTGAAACCTCAGCCCATACTTCCTTACAATGTCTCCGATGGGTAGCATATACACAGCAAATAACATAGGTGACAATACTGAACCCTGGGGCACTTCACAAGACAAAGCAGTTGAATCCGAGGAAAAACCCCAGATGCAACTCTTTGTGATCTTCCAGTGAGGAATGATGAGAACCATCTTAAGACGGTTCCAGATATTCCACATAACAAGCCTCAGGCGTTCTATCAACACCATGTGATCTACAGTGTCAAAGGCTGAAGAAAGGTCGAGGAGAACCAAAATGGAATGACTCTTCCGATCTCTAGCCATCAAGAGATCATTGAGCACCTGAACCAGCGCTGTCTCGGTACTATGTCTTTTACGAAAACCGGACTGGAGGGGTTCATAGACGTCATGGATGGTCAAATGGCCTTCCAGTTGTGCAGCCACTACTTTCTCAATCACCTTCCCAATAAAGGGAAGGTTAGAGATAGGTCTGTAGTTTTCCAGACAGTCAGGGTCCTCGGTAGCTTTCTTCAAGAGGGGTGTCACCACTGCCTCGTTCAGGGAGCTAGGAAACACACCCAATTCCAGGGAGCACCTGACTATCTGCACAAGGACTGGACCAATGATGTCAATACAACCCAACATTAGGGAGTTTGGTCCAGGGTCCAAACTACAGCATGTAGGGTGCATATGCTGGATGATCCTCAGGACATCAATGAACTCCAGCTGACTGAAGGAACTCCAGGAAAGCCGAGGCACCATGATCTCATCCTGGTTCACGGCAACCCCACAGAGTGTGATGGCAAAACTCAGCCCTAATGTCGCCCACCTAATTTACAAAGAACAAGAGCAAGCTCATCGCACTTCAATTGCAAAAAACTTTCGAACTTGAAGATAGGCTGGGTTGCACAGTCTGTCCACAGTTCGAAACAGCTGAGCTGGTCGATTCCAAGCAACCAATCTCCTGGACAGGAACTCTGCCTTCTTACAGGTGATTGTGGATTGATAACAAATAATGATCCATCAATCTAAGGTGGTCGGCATCAAGGGTAGACCTTCACCAGCAGCGCTCTAACCTTTGCCCCTGTCTCTGCATCACCCTCAATGTCCCATCAAACCAAGGGGACTTGAGGCGGAGGGAGAGGGGGGCAAACATGAACTAGAGCAATGAGATCCAGAGCCCCAGCAACGGCTGTGTTATACGCCGACATGAGGGTCTCTGGATCACTGCTTGCCAACGCGGGAGATGAGAGGTCAAGTACCGCCGCAAGGCCTTGGGGATCTATATCCCGCAAAGGGTGGCACCTAACCAACTCTGTAGGGGCAGGCCTTCTAGAAGGGGAGCAAAAACTAAACCCCACAATGTAATGATCTGACCACCCGACGGGTTCCACCCCCATCGGATGCCTCGACCCCTAAAGGAAGATTAAGTCCAAAGAGTGTCCACATTTATGTGTAGCAGAGGAAACCACCTGTGTAAGACCCAGCGTTGTCATTAACTGGAGGAAGTGCTGACCAAATTGGTGAGTTTGTCATCGACCCAGGCATTGAAATCACCCAGAACCATCAATCTAGCCAAATCAAACCCCATATCGACAACGAAGTCTGCCACTTCCTGAAGGAATCGCTTCTCATCACCGGTAGCGGTAAATGAGGGTGATTCAAATGCCTACACCTGCTAGAATTATACATTCAAAGGACTCAACCCTCCCCACTAGTACCTCTGTGAGGCCAAGTTCAGTCTTGAAACACACCACAACCCCTGCCTCCCTTACAATACAATCTTGGGTGGTGTAACACCGAGTACCCGGCTGGAGTCATAGCCTCCAAAATGGGGCCAGAGTTATCATCCAGCCAGGTCTCGGTAATGCAAGCCAGGTCCACCATACCAACAAGATCAGCAATAATTGCAGTCTTGTTTTTAATGGACCTGGCATTGCACAACACCGCCCGTGTTGGACAAATCTCATGGGCTGCACAGGCCATCTGCCCACCATAACCAGTGGTGCCCTTGGGTATGGGCATTCAATAGTTGAATGAGTCAGTGTGCATGTGTGGACATGCTGGTGGCACTGCACCACAGACAATACCCGGTTTGATACAGTGCACTTGTCGTGGGGTGTTTGCGCTGCACTGATGTGGTGCCGCGTGCAGCAACTGTGCACACTCTACTGTAAAACTGTAAGTGCTTCTTCAGTTGTGTTTATTGGCATTCAGCATTCCTGTTGTGCACCCTGTGTCATGTCCAGATCTGACAGCGCATCACCATTAGCAAGCCAAGCATCATTTTTCCTTTTTTTTCTTTTGTTGCATACCGAAGTTACAGTCATAGATCTACCTGTCATGCTTATAAAGGATATAATGTGATTTGGCTTTATGTAGCTGTTTCTGTATCGATTTTCAGCACCACATATACTGTTTGTTGATACACAAAGTTGTTCATATCTGGTGTGCATTTAGAACACAATATTTCCCTATCTCACTGTTTGTCACAGTTATTTCACAGGTTGGAAGTTGTGATTGATGATTAAAGGGTGTATATTAATCAGACATAGTACAAGGATGCTATTGATTGTAGTTTGCAGACATTCGTTGCTCTCATTCTGCCTTTCAACTGAGGCTAATTAAAGGTGTGTTAGTACCTAATTTGTTTTGTTCTTGTGCTTCATTTTGGATTTTGAATCAACGAACAGGACTATCACAGAGACAGAATAGAATTGTGCAATTGATGGCAGTTTGAATCACTTCCTTTCTCTCATTCAGGCTGCCACTGAAACTCATTCTCTAGGTCAGTTACCACCTAATTGCTTTATTCTTGTGCTTCACTCAGATTTTGTTTTTGGAAAACAGGACCAACACACAGAGAATTGTGTGCTAAGTGTCCTGTGCTTAGCTCAAATGCACTGCCAAAGCATGAATGGAGTGCATAGCAAGTACTATGACCAAACTTAAATGCAAAAACTCACATATATCCATTGGCCTTCCAGGCATGGACTGGAAGAAAAGTATGTCTCTTTGCAGATGACACAAAGATCTGCAACAGGGTTGATATGCAAGGTGGGGTGGCACCTACAAGTCTGTTTTCTTTGGAGGGGGTACAGTGGAGTTGATGGGGGATTGGGCACCCCCATTGGCCATACCAACTTTTGCCACGCTGGGGTGGGCTCCCAGTGTGGCACCTGGAAATGGGTTTGGAGAGGGGACAGTGGAGCCAATGGGGGATTGGGCACCCCCGTTGGTCATACAGTGTGTGCGGGTGGAGAGGAGTGCATGAACATGCTGGGGTGGTCTCCAGCGTGCTACATAGGTATTCGTTGGTGGGGAAGCATGGGACAATGAATTGTATATGACACTTCAGATGCAGTGCTGATGTGTAGGCAATTTGCATACTGCCAATGGCAGCACAGCCTAGTATGGCAAGTCATCACCTATGCTCTATTCTTAAGCTGCACTACCTGTTACTGTTACACAGCAAGTGGCCTATGTGTGATGAGTTGTGCCAGGCTCAGTCACCATGGCAAAACAGTCAGGTCAGACAGGGGGACCAACAGCTGTGTGTGGGTGTGTGTGCTGATGACTCAACTGGGAAAGCATGGAACATTCCTTGTGTGGGAATTGCATAAATCACTGGGGTATGAGGCCAGGGCATTGTTTGTGTGTGTGTGTGTGTGTGTGTATATATAAGTGTGTGTGTGTTTCCTTGCAAGCAGATTCACACACAGTTGTTGCAGGACTGGGAGCGCTCAGGCTGTTGCCATGGGGTAGGGACTTGACAAGCATTGGGGGGGGCTCTTATCCCAACTTGGTTGGGTACTGGATGTGGGGAGGTACCCCTACACACTAGGGACTAATACATACAACATAGGGCATGGGATGCAGGTGGGGGAGGGAACACAGGACACAAGGGAAAGGATTAGGGAACCATTCGCACTTGAAGGGATGGTATCAGAGGAACATGTTCCTCTCTATAAGTGGTTGGGATCAGAACAGGGAGGGGTAGATGCACCACCGCATACCAGCAACACATTCTCTACTATACAGGAGCAGGCTTGGAGGGGAAGGGGTAGTGTGTGATGTGTGTGGAGAGGTGGTGGCCCACGCTGACTTAGGCACACTCCCTACACCAACTGCTACAGTGGCAGCACCATCCTAATACATCCCCAGTATGAATCTAGCATGTACATTTCACAGGTAACCTCAGAGACCAGAAATCTAATAATTGCATGTGGTTAGTGGTGGGCATCTTTAATGGCGCAAGTCATTAATTACTACATGACCTGCAAAAGGTCTGAGAAAACCACAAATATACCAAGCATTATCATAGGATGTCAGAAATACATTGTTGCTTAAAGACCATATGATTTCTTTAAACAGAAACCGCGAGTGCGTGGCTTGAGCACAGAGAAATGGCAGCATAATTCTTGGGCTCCTTCCCCTCTGAGAATAACCCATGGCGGGTCTGTCTAATACCGGGATGTGAATTTTTTTGTTGCTAAATACTTACTCGGGAAACTGCTCTGAATCGTCTGGTGTGATTCTTTCTGGTGGTACGATATTCTAAAGTACTGTAGCTATTTTTGCACCTGTTACCTGAGAGTTATGCCAATCTGCTAGGCCATAGGAACCTCAAGCCTAATCCTCGGAAGTCTTGGAGCATCTGCCCTACTCAGCCTGCAGATGGAGTCTACAGCAGCATCCCTTCCAGCTCAACTGACTCTGAATATGGTGGCGACTGATGTCTCCTTGCCTATAACCTCCCAACACAAGGCACAAATCACGCAGTCACCTTCAGTGGCTGAATCATTAACATATATTACTCGTATGTTGGAGACAGTTCTGCTGCAAGTTGATTCTATTAATACTACATTAACAAACACCACTGCAGAGGTACATCTGATATGGGATCATTTAAATGTAGCAGAGCAAAAGTGGAAACTTTGGAAATGCAGCAAATTAAATTAGAACAGAGTGCAGATACAGATCTACAATTGGAAACATTGCTTACCAGAGTGGAAGACCAGGAGAATAGGGAGATGTAACAACCTCCAAACTGTTGGAGTTCTTGAGGCACTGAAGGAACATCTATGGAAAGGTTTTTAATGAGACACTCCCTAAAATGCTAGGGGAGCGAAGGAGAGGCCCAGTTGAAATTGAAATGGCCCATCAAATTGTTGAAAGGAAGGATAAACAACAACTGGCCCAAAGACCAATAGTGGCATATTTCTTGAGATATACTACAAAGGACATTTTAAGTGCAGCTCAAGATTTGGGTGAAATTGATGGCAAGGCGCTGATTTCTATATATAGAGATTTTGACAGAAAATGGCAAATAAGCACAGAGCTTATGGCCCTATCAAGAAAATATTAGCTGCCCACAATTTCCAGTACAGATTCAAGGGTCTTACCAGATTGTTGGTCTCTAAAGAAGGGAGACAATTGCTGGCAGACACTCCTGAGGAGATCGAGAGATGGGCATCTAAGTTTTGACCTAACCTACCCATTCACACTACATCTCCCAGAAAGCTATGGGACCCCTATGATACCAGAACTAGGAACCAAAATTACCAGTCGCGGAATCTAGAGGGTCGTGGTGCTATGGGACCAAGTCCTTGGATTGATGAATCCCTCCGAGAAAAGACCCCCTCTATGAGTCTCATACCTGCATCCACAATGGCTGCTAGCTTGGGTCAGCCTTTCCTTCCTCCCAGGAACGCCAGTTCAACCCCAAGACAGCGACAATGATCTAGGAGTGGCCAACAACTGTCCCCCGAGCAGCAGAAAACAGTTCCTCCAGCGAAGATGCCTAGAGATAATCCTCC
The DNA here is from genome assembly GCA_016271365.2 of Neoceratodus forsteri. NCBI lineage: Eukaryota > Metazoa > Chordata > Ceratodontiformes > Ceratodontidae > Neoceratodus > Neoceratodus forsteri. The sequence continues at coordinate 183,496,093 of CM057450.1, read as the reverse complement.
TGAGATCCATTCGGACTGTCCTGTGAATAGAACAGAGTCCTCCTCACCTAGTCAAGGGAATCATATGGACTGGGCTAATATCCCAGAATCTTCTCTTTTAGAAGTGGTGGTCATTTCCAGTCAGCTCAAACCAGGGCTAAAATCATATGCAGCAGCGGTAGCCTCTGAGGAAGTTCCTGATCTCAGTGGTAGCTCCCAACAGGCAGTGACTCGTGCTGGAGAATCTCCTAGCTGACTTTTCAACTGTACTGACTGCAGTTTGTATACCTTGCGTGTATGATGTTTTCATTTGCTCTGTTTACTGAAGATATAGAGGAACGGCAGAGCCTTTTTTTTTCCTGCTACTGTTGAAACTCTCTGAGGCAGGTTGCTATGATGGAGAAGGGCCCCCCATGATTTAAGGGACAAATGATCCCATCTCCTTTCACATTAGCACCTTCTAAGTCTGGCAACTGAAAGTACAAGCAGTGTTAGAGTTGCTGAATCTATATAGCTTGATGTTTAGATTAATAATGAGCCTGCACTGTACAGGCAAATGTTATAGGGGGTTGGCCCTTATGTTTTCGATTAGGGCAGTTTTCTTACTACCTCATTGTCCTTTTCCTTTTTTTTTCTTCTCCTTAACCCCTCCCCTCATACCTGGCTTATATCCTCCCCCCGGGACTATACCTTCCCTTGGGAATTATTCATTGGATGAGGATGGGTACATCCAGTTTGGGTTGTGACTTTCCTCGAGAGCCCCTGAGCACAGACACAAGCGGAGCTGAGGATACTGTTCTTGTTTATCCTCTTTCCCTGAAACGTCTGTAGCAGTTAGCGGTTAATCGCTTTTTGGACCTGGGCCCTGTTTAGCGCAGGTTCTTGTGCTTGTTAGTACCCAGTTTTAGTCTGTGTTAAATATAACTGTTAGTGGATTCACTTCCTGTAGCTGTTACTGACAATTTATATTTTCTCTCGTATTGCTGTGCGTAGTATCCTCTGGATATCTGTTAACAGGTCATAGTTGATCTTTTAGGTAGTTGCTCTCAATAGGGTAGTAGGGGTCTATCCTTTTTGAACACATTGGAGGAAGTCCTTAGCTTTCTGACACATTTATAACCATGCCCCCAACCACTGTACAGGGTCTGCGTCTAGTGTCATGGAATGTAAAGGGCCTTAATCACCCAAGCTTTCTCTTTCAACCCCCAACCCCTCACATCAATTAGGCAAGTCCCAATTAAGAGGTTTCAAAACATGTGCATGTGTAAGAACATGAAAGTTAGTCTAGTAAATCCCTCCAAAATCAGATACTGTAATTTAGTTACTGTCTGTACCCCTGTAATAACTACCTAACCCACACTGATATCCTTCCCTTGGGATCATCAACAACTGTGGCACAACACAACAGTGTCCTGACCCCAAAACTTACAAGGTGCCATTTAATCAGGCATGCTGCCATAATAAGTCGAGGAGGTCTGCTGAAACACTTACACCGACACAGCCTTCAGCATATCAAGGTAATGCTGCAGGCCAGGGATGTCCCCTGTTTGGCAAAATGGACCACAATCATTTCTATTTCCTGCACACTAAGTTCTGACCCAGTGCCCCATACTCCTAAATTGCCGATAGTTCGGTTGCTCTGCATTGGCTGGGGACTGGGCACCCCATACCAGTTACCAGTAAATAATACAAAGTCCAAAACACAGCAGGAAACACCAGGTTATGTAATCTGTAGGCTAGTAGAGACAGCAGAAAGAAGCCCCAATCTTTTTTTGGGGGGTGGGGGCATGGTCTGAGTACATAGAAGACACAAAGGTAAAACCCATGCAACTCATTACAGTTCACCATCACCACATTATACCTTCAAACACAAGGTGACATGATCATCATTATCACGGCTCCTGGGGTGTGTAGTCTGTGGAAATGACTGGATGAAGCCTGGTGCTGCAGCCTGCAAAGGATAACTCATCAAAGGCCTCCAGTCCAGTGCTTGCACCCAACTGCTTACATACTGTCAAAATGGGCCATATGGCCAATGAATTGGACGGGAGGACAAAATAAGAAACACAATTCCCTTGTCTGCTGTGATCGTTCCCTACATTGTTCCTGACTGTCTCATTCATCTATCCATCCTCTTCCTCCTCCTCCTCCTCTGAGAGAATGAGAAGCACCAATACCCCCTGCACCCAAACCCCATGCCCCCCACATCATGTCACTCTCACAAACAATTTCTGAGCATGAATCATGATGGTGATCCACCCTGGCTGGCTGACTGCCCCTATGGGTTTAAGCAGAGGTTGCAGATTGGGACGGGAGAGATAGACTGTGGCATTTTTTTTTACATGGCCTGCCTAGGATGATACAAGACACACAAAGGTAAATTCCATGCAACACATTAGAAGTTCACCATCACCAGCTGGCCCAGTGGTGCTGAGGGTTGAGGTGCTAGATGCCACACCTCGCACCATGCCAGCGACCTGGGTTTGGGAACGAGCCTGGGTCATCGGGGGTCAGCAGGGGAGAAGAAGGATGGAGTGTCCAGAGGACTGCTCTCCTTCTCTGGGGAGGGGGGTGGGCTGCCATCGGTGCTCTAGTGGCCTCTGGGGGTGGCTGCAGAGCACTGGCTGGGATATGGAGGGCACATGCTGGGGCAGACACTTGGCTCAGAGTGGGTGTGGACTAGTGTGCACTCGGGACCTTAGGCATCATTGCACGCCTCAGCCGATGGGGAGAAAAACTGTGGAAATAGGGGGCACTAGTCACAGCAGCATGATGGCTGTCTCCTGATGGGGACTTATTTGGCACTGAGGGTGCATGGCAGACTGGATCTTGATCTGGGGAGTTCAGCTAGGGGAAGAGCTCCCCACCACTCCGCTTCGGGGGGCAAGCCATGGGCCCGGATGTGGAGCTGAGAAGTAGTCCCAGGAGATGGCGACCTGAATACCTGAGGGATACCAGACATGTAGAGGTAGGGCAGACTGGGGGCCCCAGGGGGAAAAGGTATCACTAAAAAAAAATAAAGTTCACCATCACCACAACATAACCCCTTCAATCACAAGGTTACATGATCATCCTGGTTCAGCATGGGGTGTGTAGTCAAAGAGACTGGATGAAGCCTGGTGCCTGCAAAGGATGACTCAAAGGGTTCTTTTTCTTCTTCACTAGTTGGGGGGGAATATCCCATCCACATCAAGGGTGTTCAAATCAACATTTTTAGGACTTGCCCAGCATGACCCTAGCTGAATATCCACTTGCCCCCTGTTTGTTACAATGAAATTAGCACCCTTTTTGTACTTGTCCTTCAATGAAATTGTACATGCCCCAGACAGGGGGCAATGGGATTGGCACACTCCTGATCCAGATAGCAGGAATTGTGCAGTGCCTCTGCCCAAAGAAAGATTAATGACTGGTCAGCATAACCCCCAGGACACTGTACCTGCCCACCTCCCCACTGTGGTCACTACTCCAACAATTAGCCTACACTGATACTCTTTGGAGACAATGAGAAATGGCTTCAAGAAGAACACTGTTCCATTCAGGGTTAATGCAAATGAGGTAATGCATTGTCAGACTGGTCTTCTGGTGCCTTATGCAGTCTTCATCACAACCACATGTAGTCATTATTCCATGCTATAAGCAGCCAAATAAACTTTTCTGGGACTGCCACTAAAAACAGGTCCCCACAAGTGCAGCCCTCACACTGCTTGCCAATTGCCATCACACCACAACGCAGCTTGATACCAGTATTTCCCTTTTAACCAAGCTAGGGAGCTCTTATAAAGTGGCAGTATAGCCTAGAGGTTAGAGTAACGAGCTGTAAATGAGCTTGGTGTAATCCAGCAGCCCAGACTTGGGTTTGAGTTTCACAACCTCCACTTGCATACTGTGAGACCCTGAGCAAGTCACTTAACTGCCCAGTGCTCCCAGGTCGCCCCTGAAAACAGGCATTTGTGCCAAGTGGGCTGTACCCGGTTACCAAAGACTAAAATAAAGTCCCTGTGTACCCAATATTGAATCAGTACTGAGCCCATTGATGTTACCATGGGAGGGCTGGCAAATTTGCATTTTAAATTAAATGCTGGGCACCTGTTGCTGCTGCTCAGATAACCCCAAACCCAAAGGTCATGCAATTGCAAAAATGGTAGTCTTCCTTAAACCCGAGGTATTTTCAGAGTTCCTGGCTGGCTTGTAATGGCCAAATGCAAAGATAATGCAATGTTCTAGCCTGCTGGCAGCTGCCTACGTTTGCTGGGGGTCTGGAGGCTGATGCTGGCTGGGTGTGCCGATGGCAGCTCTCCTCTGACCTCCACTGCTGTTGCTCACCTTGCTCCTCCGCTTTGAGGTTCCAACTGACCTGCTGGCTGCCCTGCTGGACCTGGTGCCTTGCCGCCACTTCAGCCATCCAGACCGAAGAAGGACCCTCATCAACCACCGCCACTACGCAAACCATCACCCGGCCACTTTGTAACCCCACCCGGCATGCTCGAGTTGCCCGACCCATCACTTTACTCACCCCGACACTCTCCTGCAACACCGCACTGCTAGTCTGCTGCTCTTCCTGATGGTCTTCTTTACTGCCTGGTGGTGGTGGTGTCATTTGGTGCCCCGGACTCCCGACTGGTCAACTCTTGATCCCGGACTCTCTCCCCCCAGCCAACTGCTGAGCCAACTCCAGCCACACTACCTTGCTCTCCCTTTCTGACTAAGCTCCACTTGTCTTGGCTGGCTGGATTGCTGGATGCCTGGACCATCACCTCTCCCTCGCCTTCAACTACTTCCAGGCTAGCCCATTGCATAACGCACTATTGAAAACCGTCACCCTTAATGGTTGCCTGAGCATCTCCTCAGTCAGACGCTGCCTATCATGCCTAATAAGTCCTCCCCCCGGCCAATCACAGTGCATGCGGCAAATTGAAAAATGGCACTTCTTGCTAATGAACCAACCACAAATTGATTTACCGGGGGGTGGGGGTGGTCATACCAAGCAAAAGCAGTCAAAAGGCACCATCCAATTCATGCCAATTTTAAATAATGCCAATGCCGCCAGTCAATTAAACAGCAGCGGGTGGGCAAACGGCGGGGGTGCAGCGGTGCGCATGTGGTCACAGTCAGCAAAGGGTGCTCGCACAATAGAGAAACTAACCGGGGCCAAAAAATTGCACTGGCAGCATGCAGCAAAATATTGCTGGGGCTCAGCCCAGGTAAAAAAAATATTGCTTGGGACAATGTCCCATAGGCCCATACAACCCAGCGCCTATGGCCTGAATTAACCTTGTCATGGAGCACACAAGATTCCCCTCATCTGTGAACACCTATCAGGGGTGCCTGACAAAGTTGTTACTAGGGGTGGTGGGCTTTGGAGGCACACAGAGGCTCCTCACACTGCCACCCCAGAAAACTGCCATACATTAAAAATATAAAAATTAAATATCGGCACTGCCAATGTGATTCCCACCCTTTTCTTTTCGTTGTTTTTTTTCACTTTCCTTGATTAGTTTTCATATTTTGAATAAATAATCTTCAGCTTGGTTGTAATCTTTTTGACTTTGGCTTCTTGTTTTCTTCATTTTCTTTTCTGTGCACCTCCCTCTCTCCCCTAGTCTAAAAGCCTGGCATCTGTAGCACCCCCTGAGCATCAGCTGTCCTACAGCAGAGGATCCTAAGATTGCAGCTGCACATTTGTTGCCCTCATGCAACCTTGACAAACTTCTACTGGCCTAGCAAGGTGTCTCAGCTAGCTTTTTTATATTCACTTTTGTCTTCTGCCCCTGCAGCCAAATTGCCTATGTTTCTGTCGGCAAAGCCCCACATCCCCTAAAAAATAAATAATAGCAGCATAATGATAAATACAAACAACTTAAAACAGGAATTGTAAATTTAGCAGCAAGGATAACTTAAAATGCAGACCAGCGGAGTTAAATCAGATTAAAAGCTTGACTAAACATATGGGTCTTAAGGCCCCTCTTAAAAGGCTCCACCAAAGAAGCCTCCCTCACAGATTTGGGAAGCCAGTCCCACAGGGCTGGACCAGACACCTGCAAAGTGTAATCACCCAATGTCTTGAATCTGATCCTGTTAACCACTGGGGGGCTTCACTGGGAGGAGCAGAGAGGGTGGGCTGTACAGTAAGAACACAAGAGCTCTCTCAGGTAACCTGGGCGCAATATATGTAGGACCTTGTGGGTCAGCAGTCTGACTTTGAAGGAGATTTTCCACTTCACCAGCAGCCAGTGCAGGTCAAGCAGGACCGGGTTCATATGACATGATCTTGAAAAGGCATATCAGGAATCTGGATGCTGTGTTCTTTATTAGCTGCAGGAATTGTAGGACCCCCTCCATTAACCCTCTGATAGAGATCGTTACAGTAGTCGAGTCTGGAAGTCACAAAGACATGTACCAGTGAGGTCAGGTCTTATGGCGGGATCAAAGCTTTAATCCGGGATATGTTGCAAAGATTGTAAAAGCCATTATAGACTGCGGACAGCACCTGAGCCTCAAATGTCAGCCTTTCACACAGAATGACACCCAGATTCTTCACCTTAGTGTAGTGCCCCAAGGTTTGGGGCACAACAGAAACTAGAAAGTAAACAAATAAGGTGCCTCATAGACCCCATTTGGGTAGACAGTGCATGGGTAATGTACAGGGGCCCCCTACTAGTATGTCTTCCCCTCCACATCACACCAGACAGAGCAGAGGTGCCACTAAAAAAAATTAGGTTTTTCTCTTTCTTCTGCCTGCTTTGTTTTGCAGACCCCCCACGAGCAGGCAGCACAAGTTCAGGCCACCCACGCACTGGGACTCCTGTCCCTGCCTGATGTGTGGGCTTGTATCTTTTAAGAAAAAATAGAGAACTCAGTGGCTGATAAGCATGAGCTTGGGTTCAAGAACCTGAACCCCAAGTGCAGCGCTCTGAATTAGGAACCCCCAACTGTCTTTGGGAAGAGTTGTGCTAAGCCATGGAAAAGAGGGGACTGTGAGAGTGTGATGGGAACCTGAAGGGCTTACCTGAGGTGTTGAAGCCAGTTCCATCAATTCTGCTTCGGTGCCCCTCCTCTAGCCAGTGAAGAGAGCAGCCCACGGTGTGTGGTTGAGTCTGCAACCATCCTTGTTGGTCTGTGGCATGGTGAGGGCTCTGTTTTGCCCCATTCTTATTTTAAAAATAATAAAGCTGCTGTCCCAGCGGCACTGAGGGTTGAGGCATGGATGTCACACCTCATGCCATGCCGGCAACCCGGGTTCGGGAATGAGCCCGGGTCATCGGGGGTCGGCAGGGGAGGACTAGGATTGAGTGCCCATAGATTGCTCTCTTAGTCCAGGGGTGGGTTGTGAAATGTCCACTGTACTGTAGCTGCCTCTGGGGATGCCCGGGGGCACTACCAGCATCGGTATGAATGGGGAGGTGCAGCAGATGCCAACATGTTGTGCCTGGACATCACTGCACATGCACGTCCGCGCCCCTAGGGAGCATAAAAAGGAGAAAAATCAGGCTGGGCATAACCATGCAGCTTGATGGCCATGCCCTGCACTGCCCGGGCAACTTTGAAGGAGTGCCGTCTGGGAATGGCTGGGGCCGTCCTGGCTGGTAGAGGCATAGGGGGGCCCACCAGCAGGATGGCATGACAGCCGTCCTGGATCCTCCTGGGTGCGGTTTGAGTTACCAGCTCTCCAGGCGGCTGGGGCCAGTGGCTGGATGCTCCATGCCGGGACAATGATGCAGCAGGGTGGTAAAATAAAGTTGTGATAAAAAAATAATAAAGCAGTTAGGTCCCTCAGCAGCAGCAAGTGAGGAGCCGCGTCATTAAAGAAGAGGAGCGTTGGCCCTCTTGAGGCCACCAGTCATCAGACCTAGTGCCTGATTCCCTCCTGTAATGCCTCCCTCTTGCAGCAGCACTTCCCACCCCCCGCAGCAGAATTCTTCACCCTGGACCGGGGTGGTACATAGGGGGCAGCACCTCTAGTGGAGTACTGATTGCCTGTGTTGCAAATGTGTTAAAAATAAAATAAAAATGTTTGAAAGTGCCTAGGGTGCCCGAGTGGTCAGCCAAGAGCTGAGGAGGTGGGTTGAGGAATCTTCTGTATATATTAATATTAAGCGGGCATAGCAATGCCCAGTGGAATGGCTAAGCACTGGAGGCCCTAACAGCAACTTTTAAATATTAATGAGAGGAGCTCCCAGGGGTGGAGCTAAGGCAGGTGCATTGTGAAGTACACCCTAGTCCCTGTCACATCTTAAAGTGGGGGGTTTAGCAGCCCAGATTTAGAGTGGTTGGCTCTGGGAACCCCGGGTTACTGTTTGTGCATTGGGACAGCAACCAAGGTCGCATTGGTGGGGAATGGGGTTTTAAGTATTTCCCACCTTCAGACCACCCATAGAGGTGGCTGAGGAAGGAGTTGGCTAGCAACTCCCTAATTGGGCTAGTGTGGGACAACAGAGCTATCAAAACACTTGATGTGGCAATAAGTTTGAAACGATCTGAACTGTGTTTTACTGCTGATGACTACTTAAACTGTACCTGAAGCACTTTGCTTGCCACTGTCTGAACTGTGTTATTGCCCCTGGAACTGGTCAAATGCCCCAAGGCTGTTTATTTGCTCCTGGAACTGGTAAATTGCCCTGAGACTGTTTCCTTGCCTGCAATTAGCAACTTGTACCCGGGAATTCCCAAACCGGTTTTCAGCAGCCCCAGAAGGGTGTTCAGCAAGTGAGTTCCAGAATCAGTCTTCAGTGGCTTCAGAAAAGTGTCAAGCTGGTGATCCTACACCTTCCATATCTGGTCTGAGTAGCGTGACCCTGCAGTGAGGATCCTCTGAAGATCCTCATCCACGTCCCATGCCCCTTGAAACATCATGTTTGTTGTTTTCTTCTGATAGCACTCTATGTTCAGGCCCTGTGCAGATCTGGTCATCTGTTTTGTTGTTTTCTTTCTTCATCCCAGCTTCTTCAGCATCTTCAGTTCTCATCCACAAATCAACATCCCATTTGTTGTTTTATGCTTATCCTTGGCTTGTCTGGCCTTAGCACCCAGAACTCTACTATCTGTCTGACTCTCCAAGATATCTTCATCTTGGTTCTCAGTTTATGTGGTGTCCTCCCAACCCTTTCTGCATCTTGTATCTTGTCCCAGCAGTCCACCAGAGGACTGTGGCTGGGTGGTTCCTGCATCTGTCTTCTCATCCTGGCTGTACACCAGAGGACTGTGGTCAGATTGCTTCTGCATCTATCGTCTCACCCTGGCAGTCCACCACAGGACTGTGGCCAGATCCTTGAGCTTGTTCTTCAGTACTATATTCTGGCAGCCCACCAGAAGGTTTCAGTTTGTTCTTTGTTTCTGGCAACATGGGAGAGGGGGTATAGCCGATGGACCCGTGGCCTGTTCAAAAAACCTCTCCACATCCCTATAGTCCCACAGAAATTTCAGTAGCCATGATGGCTGCCGAGCTTGCTTGTTACCCTTTCAGGATTCTCCTTGTTGCCCCTTTTTCTTTTGCACCAATCAACCATCACGTGGACAGAGACTTTGATAGCCATGCATGAACTGCAAATTGTATCATTTTTAGAGTCATGCTAGAGTTGGGTACAGGTGCACCTCAGGGTCATGGTAGAGTTACCTGTACAGTATTTAGAGTACCTTTACAGTTTTAGAGGCTCGTATAGCTTTTGAGTTACAGTACATTTACAGTTTCAGAGGCTTGTTTAGCTTTTAAGTTAGAGTATCTTTACAGTATTAGGGGCTAGTATAGCTTTTGAGTTACAGTACCTTTACAATTTTAGATTATCGTATAGCTTTTGAGTTATAGCACCTTTACAGTTTTAGATTATCATATAGTTTTAGCATTACAGTCCTAGAATTTACAGTTTGAGTCTTGGTCTTCTAGGAATATTGTAGTGCTAAGTTTACTCCTTTTCCCCCTGGTTATTAATAAATACGGTGAAGCATCTGAACCTCATTCACGACTCCTGCCTCTCTTTGTCAGGTGATACCACCCACCTTTATAGAACCTGACGTGTCCTCCCACCATTCCACCTGCTGGGAGTGACACTGGTGTTGGTAAATAGTGTGCAACTTACCTGGGTCATCATAACACTTTTGCTCTAATCATGCTTTTACTATACTTGCACTACCACAGCCTACCACTAGACCACCAAATTAGTAGATGCCACCAGACTAGAATGTTAGAAGAATGCCAATATCATAGGGCCAGGTTACTTATCTGTCCATAGTCAATATCATGACATCATGACCTGTCAGGCTACCTGTTAGCCCATGGTTAACATCATACAGTAGTGTCAAGTTACTTATTTGCACAAGGTCAGCAGAAAGAAATCTGAAGGAGTCCCAACACATCTTGACTGAGCTCACTCACTCCCCCTCTGTCACTCATGCATTCCGTTTCTGCCGGCGCTGCAAGCTGCCTTTTTGTACTGGGCCCCTGCCTGTGTTGCCACATTTTCTGCCCACAAAGAAATCAGCAGCAGTCACAACAGAGCTCCGTTGAGCTCGCTCACTACTGCTCTGTCACTCGCTCATTCTGTTTCTCTTGGCGCTGCAGACTGCACTTTTGTATGGGGCTCCTGGCTGCATTGGCACCTTTGTCTGTCCACAAAGAAATCCACAGCTGTCCTGACAGAGCTCTGTTGAGGTCGCTCAGTCTCGCTCTCTCTCTTATGCACTCATTCTGTTTGTCCTGGTGCTGCAAGCTGCCCTTTTGTACGGTGCTTCTACCAGCATTGGCACCTTTTTCTGCCCACAAAGAAATCCGCAGCAGTCCTGACAGCACTTCGGTGAGTTCGTTCACTCTCTCTCCCTCAGTCGCTCTCTCATTGTGTTTCTCCCAGTGCTGCAGGCTGCCCTTTTGTACTGAGCTCTTGTGTTGGGGCCTTTGTCTGCCCACAAACAAATCCGCAACAGTTCTGACAGAGCTCAGTTGAGCTCGGTCTCTCGCCCCTATCACTCGTCGATCTTAATCTGTCCCAAACACTGATTTCCCAGAGTGACCATGCTATTCTCCGGCAGGAGTGCAAAAACATATTTTAGCCAGGTTGTGAACAATGACAGCTGTAGTGTTCATAAGGAGGTGTGAAAAAATGCCACTGTTGAAAATGTGGCATGACAATATTACAAATTTGCAAAGTTACAATGGTGAGTGGAAACAGTTCAATGCACGCTTGTAACACAGTCATGTTATGGAGTTTCATCACCAAATTTTCAGCATAGGGATTTTAAGACCTCTGCTCATGAACAGTGCCACTGTCATTTTCTTAATCTGTCCCAAACACTGGTTTCCCACAGTGACCACATTATTCTGCGCCGGAACTGTGGAAACACATTTTGGTCAGGATGTGAAAAAGGACAGCTGTACTACTTATGAAGAGGTGTGACAAAATGCCACTGTTGAAAATCTGGAGTGAAAACATTATAAATTCACAAAGTTACGAGTGTGCATGCCAACTGCACAGCGCACGCTCATAATACAGTCATTTTATGGAGTATCAGTACCAAATTTTCAACATAGGCATTTTAGGACCTCTGCTCGTGAACAGTATCATTGTCATTTTCTTAATCTGTCCCGAACAGAGATTTCCCACAGCGACCACTCTATTCTGCGCCAGAATTGTGAAAACAAATTTTGGCCAGGATGTGAAAAATGACAGCGGTACTGTTCATAAGTAGGTCTGGGAAAATGGCAATGTTGAAAATCTAGAGTGAAAATATTATAAATTTACGAAGTTATGAGCGTGCATGCCAAATGCGCAGCACACGCTCATAACACAGTCATTTTATGGAGTATCGGTACCAAATTTTCAACATAGGCATTTTAGGACCTCTGCTCATGAACAATATCATTGTCATTTTCTTAATCTGTCCCAGACACTGATTTGCCACAGCAACCGTGCTATTCTGTGCCGGAAGTGTGAAAACATATTTTGGCCAGGATGTGAACAATGACAGCTGTACAGCTCACAAGGAGGTGTGACAAAATGCCAATGTTGAAAATCTGGCATGAAAATATTGCAGATTCACTAAGTTACGAGCATGCATAGCAACTGCGCAACGCACACTCATAAAACAGTCGTTTTTAGGATTTTTCACACCAAATTTACAACATAGGCTTTTTGAGAGCCCACCTCATGAACACTGGGACTGTCATTTTGTTAATCAGCCCTGAAGGGTGATTCTGCGCAGTGACCGCAAAATCACCTTTCAGGGCCGATTAATGCCATGACAGTTCAAGAATTTATGAGGAGGGGTCCAAAAAACCCCATGCTGAAAATTTGGTGAAGAAATTCCCAAAAATGCCTGAAATATGCACTAAAGTTGAAAAAACCCTATTCATTACATTATACAGCTTACTGACCTGCATTTCCTCAGTTCACGGTCGGCTTTGAAGAGTGCAGACATGTTCCCAGTCCAGCGAAGATGGTCACGACGAACTCCGGAGGTAAGTATGGGGTGAGGGTGTGTGTGGGGAGGTTGGGTGTGCAGTGGGTGGGTGCGGGTTGGGGGAGGGGCAGGGAGACTACGAGGGACTGTTTCCTTTCTTTCAGGTAAAACATCACCAAGAAAACATTGTGGGATGCTGTAAACATTATAGAGGCATGTGGCACACTGGGGTGGGCTCCCAGCATGCCACCAGAGTCTGGGGGGACAGATGTAGCCGATGGGGGATTGGGCACCCCCGTCGACAAACAACAAAAGGAGAGGGGGAGTCCTTTATGCCAACAGAGATTGGGCACCCCGTCGGCACACAATTAAATGGGGGAGTGTTACAAGCTCAGAGAGGAAGTGCTGCAGAAGGGAGAGAAGACACTCAGGGAAAAGCTGGCAGGATATTTCTATATTTGAATGGCATAGGTTTGGCTCCTTGAGGCAATGGTTGACTTTAGATGATCACCGACAGCAGGAACGCAAGGTGTGCAGTCACTGATTCAGCATCGGCAGAGTAAGAGAGATGGAAACGCACAAGCACACGTAAAGGTGGAAGGTGTCTGCGGGCAGGTGCACACTATCAGTGTGTGAGAATGATGTGAGTGCGCAAGGGGTTGAGACATAGTCTGGAGAGATTATCTTCAGACCAAAGGAAATACAAAAGGTGCTGAAATTAAGAAAATGAGAGCAGTAAGGATAAGAAAGACAATGAAAGAGGTAACAACATATCAACATTATCAGAAGGATACAAAAATAACTATCTATGGTTGGGGTCAAAAAAACACAGAGAAAGACTGACAGTGCTCTTTAAGAAAACTCTATGACAGTCTGCCAAGTTCTTTCTAATCATATACAGATAATCTTGATGTCACCATTTCTATGGAGCTAATCAAAGTAAGAAAGAAATTTCCAAACTTGAAAATATTATTATTATAGTGTGAGCTTCTTTGTACTGCTTTTAAAGTTCCTTTTGGGTTCTTACTCATAGGGGGAATGAAGTGCCTAGCCATAGGGTTGATTGGTAGGATCTTTGGGGTAGCGCAGTCTTTCGGATCAGACATTACTTTGTGGTCTCTTCTGCCCATCCTTGGGGCTGTGAAGATGGAACATGAAGATCCCATAGTACTTGTCAGAAGAGTGTCTGGAGATTTCCTATTCATGATGCCAACTTTCCCTTTTCAGTAAAATAGTTCAATGACCCCCACCACCAATACACACCTGGAAACAAGCAAAACATTACAGTTTGCATCTACTGGTCATGCATTCCAAATAAATACATACATTAACTGGTAATGATCAATAAACCAGAAGTCTGACATGGGGAAAATAAAGCAAAGAACTGCTGGTGAAATATAATGAGTATGGCAAAATATAAGAGTTGGAGGAAACACTATGTTACAAGGATTCCAAAAATTAAAAGACAGACATATTTGATTTGTTTTAATTGTTTAGCACTTTAGTGTGTTTCTGCTCTAAGTTACAAGAGATGACACCAGTGATCTCTTGTACCATTTCACGAAAGAATCTGTGATTGTTGAAATTTACTGAAAGCTGACTGCATGGTCCCTTTAAACCAATATGAGTCATCACATGAAGATGGGGAGGCAGGAGGCTGGAAGGTGTTAAATTTGCTTTGCCGTCTGCCCCAGTGGCCTAATGGATAAGGCACTGGCCTCCTAAGCCAGGGATTGTGGGTTCGAGTCCCATCTGGGGTGCAATATTTTGAATATTACTAGATAGTGTGCAATTTGTAGCTTACTCGGCAGTATGTGACCGTACATGAAAAGGAAACATGCTAGTTAGTTAAGCTAAACTGCAGTCTGCAAAGGTCTTTCTAACCATGTAAGAATTATCCTTATCATACTATTCCTATGGATCCAATCAAAGTAAGCAAGAAATTTCCAAACTTGAAAATATTATTATTTTCTGAGCTTCTGTGAAATGCTTTTAAAGCTGCTTTTGGGTTCTTACTCCAAGGAGAATGAAGTGCATGGCCATAGGGTTTGATGGGTAGGGTCTAGGGGTTACTGCAATCTTTCAGATCAGACATTAATTTGTGGTCTCTTCTGCCCATCCTTGGGGCTGTGAAGATAGAATATCAAGATCCCATAGTACTTGTCAGAAGAGTGTCTGAGGATATTCTATTCATGATGCCAACTTTCCCATGTCAGAAAACAGTTTGGATCTACTGGTCATGCATGCTAAATAAAAGATACATTAACTGGTAATTAGAAAATGGGCTTTTTATTTGCTGAACTCTGATTGGATGGTACCCCTGCCAGGGGGGTACATTAACTTTCAATAGACGCCCAGCAAATAAAAAGTTCCACCACAAGTGCCCCCTTAACTCATTCAAGTATCTTTGGGCCCACCCTGCTTGCCCATTGGCTGAAACCACCCCACTGAATTTGAAAATGCCGCCATTTTTGTCTCTCGCTTAGCGAGAGATACTGCCCTACCAGTAACTCATCACTGCGACTCGCTGTATGTTTCTTTCTCCTCTGGTTACCTCACTATTGTAAAACCCTTGTCTCTGACTCCCAGCTCAAACTTTGTAGTTGTCCCCCTGTCATCCTTTCCCCCTGTTAATCAGCCCATGAATGAAGTAACAAAGATTCTACTCCCGCCGCATGACTACAAGTACAGGAAGCATTTTAAAAAAGATCTCATTTTACCCGTGCGCACCGGAAAGCCGAGCAGTACTGTACAACATAACAGCAGTGATAAAATGGCATTTCTTTCACTCGCTCCACTCGCTTCTCACCCGCAAATGCAGCTCCCTCCAGCATCGATGAGACAACCAACGACCACCGCGCACCGGAAAGCCGAGCAGTACCGTACAACATAACAGCAGTGATAAAATGGCATTTCTTTCACTCGCTCCACTCGCTTCTCACCCGCAAATGCAGCTCCCTCCAGCATCGATGTGACAACCAACGACCACCGCGCAGCCTGTCTCCTCCTCTCCGGCCGGCATTTCCTCCTCTCGGATAGTGTAGCTCCCTCTGAAGCCCCCGGCTAAAAACGATGTCCAGTTCCGCTGTCACGCACGCACGACGTAACGTCTGATCATAATGGCTCCACCGCTACAGTACAGAATAAAAAAAAAAAAAGTAAAAGAAACAGGAGAAGAAAAAAAAAACAGAGCCCAAAGAAATTTAAAATACAAGCCCTGCATACAGTAGCAGAGGAGAGGGTAGTCATGACAACCAACAATAAACCAAGCGGAGGAACTATTTTTTTAACTGTACAAATACAATACTTAATATATTAAAAGTCTTGTTATGCAAACTTGTTTATTTAAAGCACATAAAAAGCAGTGCCCATTTTCTAAACGCAATAATGCCCTCCAGGGTGGGCGGTATGGGCAATACCGGACCGGCCAAGGGCTATAAGGCCCTCCGCCTGCGGAATCGGGCCTCGTTACGCCCCTGGCCGGTCCGGTATTGCCCAATACCGCCCACCCTGTCGGGCATTATTGCTTACTTATCAGAACACCAAAAGTCTATCACAGGGAACATCAAGAAAAGAACTGCTGGTGAAATATAATGAGTATGGAAAAATATAAGAGCTGGAGGAAACACTAAGTTACTAGGATTCCAATAATTAAAAGACAAACGTATTTTATTTGTTTTAATTGTTCAGCACTTTAGTGTGTTTCTGTTCTAAGTTGCAGAAATGACACCAGTGATCATTTCTCATTTCAACAAAAGAATCTGTGATTGGTGAAATTTACTGAAAGCTGACTGCATGGTCCCTTTAAACCAATATGAGTCATCACATGTAGATGGGGAGAAATGGACTAGAAGGTGCTAATATTGTGTTCCTGTCTGCCCCAATAGCCTAATGGATAAAGCACTGGTTCCTTATACCAGGGCTTGTGAGTTTGAGCCCCGTCTGGGGAGAAACTTCTAGGACATTGCAGGGTAGTGTGCAATGTTTAGCTTTCTGTTCATAGGAATGAAATAGACTAGTTAAGAAAACTCAACTAAAGTCTGCCAAGTTGTTTCTAACCATATACAGATAATCTTGATGACACCATTTCTATGGAGCTAATCAAAGTAAGAAGGAAATTTCCAAACTTGAAAATATTATTATTATTATAGTGTGAGCTTCTTTGTACTGCTTTTAAAGTTCCTTTTGGGTTCTTACTCATAGGGGGAATGAAGTGCCTAGCCATAGGGTTGATTGGTAGGATCTTTGGGGTAGCGCAGTCTTTCGGATCAGACATTACTTTGTGGTCTCTTCTGCCCATCCTTGGGGCTGTGAAGATGGAACATGAAGATCCCATAGTACTTGTCAGAAGAGTGTCTGGAGATTTCCTATTCATGATGCCAACTTTCCCTTTTCAGTAAAATAGTTCAATGACCCCCACCACCAATACACACCTGGAAACAAGCAAAACATTACAGTTTGCATCTACTGGTCATGCATTCCAAATAAATACATACATTAACTGGTAATGATCAATAAACCAGAAGTCTGACATGGGGAAAATAAAGCAAAGAACTGCTGGTGAAATATAATGAGTATGGCAAAATATAAGAGTTGGAGGAAACACTATGTTACAAGGATTCCAAAAATTAAAAGACAGACATATTTGATTTGTTTTAATTGTTTAGCACTTTAGTGTGTTTCTGCTCTAAGTTACAAGAGATGACACCAGTGATCTCTTGTACCATTTCACTAAAGAATCTGTGATTGTTGAAATTTACTGAAAGCTGACTGCATGGTCCCTTTAAACCAATATGAGTCATCACATGTAGATGGGGAGGCAGGAGGCTGGAAGGTGTTAAATTTGCTTTGCCGTCTGCCCCAGTGGCCTAATGGATAAGGCACTGGCCTCCTAAGCCAGGGATTGTGGGTTCCAGTCCCATCTGGGGTGCAATATTTTGAATATTACTAGATAGTGTGCAATTTGTAGCTTACTCGGCAGTATGTGACTGTACATGAAAAGGAAACATGCTAGTTAGTTAAACTAAACTGCAGTCTGCAAAGGTCTTTCTAACCATGTAAGGATCATCCTTATCATACTATTCCTATGGATCCAATCAAAGTAAGCAAGAAATTTCTAAACTTGAAAATATTATTATTTTCTGAGCTTCTGTGAAATGCTTTTAAAGCTGCTTTTGGGTTCTTACTCCAAGGGGAATGAAGTGCATGGCCATAGGGTTTGATTGGTAGGGTCTAGGGGTTACTGCAATCTTTCAGATCAGACATTAATTTGTGGTCTCTTCTGCCCATCCTTGGGGCTGTGAAGATAGAATATCAAGATCCCATTGTACTTGTCAGAAGAGTGTCTGAGGATTTTCTATTCATGATGCCAACTTGCCCATGTCAGTAAACAGTTTGGATCTGCTGGTCATGCATGCTAAATAAAAGATACATTAACTGGTAATTAGAAAATGGGCTTTTTATTTGCTGAACTCTGATTGGATGGTACCCCTGCCAGGGGGGTACATTAACTTTCAATAGACGCCCAGCAAATAAAAAGTTCCACCACAAGTGCCCACTTAACTCATTCAAGTATCTTTGGGCCCACCCTGCTTGCCCATTGGCTGAAACCACCCACTGAATTTGAAAATGCCCATCATTTTGTCTCTAAGCTTAGCGAGATATGCTCTACCAAGTAACTCATCACTGCGACTGCTGTGTTTCTTTCTCCTCTGGTTACCTCACTATTGTAAAACCCTTGTCTCTGACTCCCAGCTCAAACTTTGTAGTTGTCCCCTGTCATCCTTTCCCCTGTTAATCAGCCCATGAGCAGAAGTATGATTCTACTCAACCACGCATGACTGAAGTACAGGAAGCATTTTAAAAAATATCTCATTTTACCCGTGCGCACCGGAAAGCCGAGCAGTACTGTACAACATAACAGCAGTGATAAAATGGCATTTCTTTCACTCGCTCCACTCGCTTCTCACCCGCAAATGCAGCTCCCTCCAGCATCGACGAGACAACCAACGACCACCGCGCACCGGAAAGCCGAGCAGTACCGTACAACATAACAGCAGTGATAAAATGGCATTTCTTTCACTCGCTCCACTCGCTTCTCACCCGCAAATGCAGCTCCCTCCAGCATCGATGAGACAACCAACGACCACCGCGCAGCCTGTCTCCTCCTCTCCCACCGGCGTTTCCTCCTCTCGGGTATTGTAGCTCCCTCTGAAGACCCTGGCTAAAAACAATGTCCAGTTCCGCTGTCACGAACGCACGACGTAACGTCTGATCGTAATGGCTCCACCGCTACAGTACAGAATAAAAAAAAAAAAAGTAAAAGAAACAGGAGGAAAAAAAAAAAACAGAGCCAAAGAAATTTAAAATACAAGCCCTCTATACTTGTAGTGAGGTGAGGCAGTAGCCATGACAACAACAATAAAACCAGGCGGAGGAACTATTTTTTTAACTGTACAAATACAATACTTAATATATTAAAAGTCTTGTTATGCAAACTTGTTTATTTAAAGCACATAAAAAGCAGTGCCCATTTTCTAAACGCAATAATGCCCTCCAGGGTGGGCGGTATGGGCAATACCAGACCGGCCAAGGGCTATAAGGCCCTCCGCCTGCGGCATCGGGCCTCGTTACGCCCCTGGCCGGTCCGGTATTGCCCAATACCGCCCACCCTGTCGGGCATTATTGCTTACTTTTCAGAACACCAAAAGTCTATCACAGGGAACATCAAGAAAAGAACTGCTGGTGAAATATAATGAGTATGGAAAACTATAAGAGCTGGAGGAAACACTAAGTTACTAGGATTCCAATAATTAAAAGACAGGCGTATTTCATTTGTTTTAATTGTTCAGCACTTTAGTGTGTTTCTGTTCTAAGTTGCAAGAAATGACACCAGTGATCATTTCTCACATTTCAACAAAGAATCTGTGACTGGTGAAATTGTCTGAAAGCTGACTGCATGGTCCCTTTAAACCAAAATGAGTCATCACATGTAGACGGGGAGAAAGGAGACTAGAAGGTGCTAATATTGCATTCCTGTCTGCCCCAACAGCCTAATGGATAAAGCACTGGCTCCTTATACCAGGACTTGTGGGTTTGAACTCCATCTGGGGAAAAACTTCCAAAACATTGTAGGGTAGTGTGCAATGTATAGTTTCCTGTTCATAGGAATGAAATAAGCTAGTTAAAAAAACTCAACTAAAGTCTGCCAAGTTGTTTTTAACCATATGCAGATAATCTTGATGACACCATTTCTATGGAGCTAATCAAAGTAAGAAGGAAATTTCCAAACATGAAAATATTATTATAGTGTGAGCTTCTTTGTACTGCTTTTAAAATTCATTTTGTGTTCTTACTCATAGGGGGAATGAAGTGCCTAGCCATAGGGTTGATTGGTAGGATCTTTGGGGTAGGGCAATCTTTTGGATCAGACATTACTTTGTGGTCTCTTCTGCCCATCCTTGGGGCTGTGAAGATGGAACATGAAGATCCCATAGTACTTGTCAGAAGAGTGTCTGGAGATTTCTATTCATGATGCCAACTTTCCTTTTCAGTAAAATAGTTCAATGACCCCACCACCGATACACACCTGAAAACAAAGCAAAACATTACAGTTTGCATCTACTGGTCATGCATTCCAAATAAATACATACATTAACTGGTAATGATCAATAAACCAGAAGTCTGACATGGGAAAATAAAGCAAAGAACTGCTGGTGAAATATAATGAGTATGGCAAAATATAAGAGTTGGAAGAAACACTATGTTACAAGGATTCCAAAAATTAAAAGACAGACATGTTTGATTTGTTTTAATTGTTTAGCACTTTAGTGTGTTTCTGCTCTAAGTTACAAGAGATGACACCAGTGATCTCTTGTACCATTTCACTAAAGAATCTGTGACTGTTAAAATTTACTGAAAGCTGACTACATGGTCCCTTTAAATCAATATGAGTCATCACATGTAGATGGGGAGGCAGGAGGCTGGAAGGTTCTAAATTTGCTTTGCCATCTGCCCCAGTGGCCTAATGGATAAGGCACTGGCCTCTTAAGCCGTGGATTGTGGGTTCGAGTCCCATCTGGAGTGCAATGTTTTGAATATTACTAGATAGTGTGCAATTTGTAGCTTACTCGGCAGTATGTGACTGTACATGAAAAGGAAACATGCTAGTTAGTTAAACTAAACTGCAGTCTGCAAAGGTCTTTCTAACCATGTAAGAATTATCCTTATCATACTATTCCTATGGATCCAATCAAAGTAAGCAAGAAATTTCCAAACTTGAAAATATTATTATTTTCTGAGCTTCTGTGAAATGCTTTTAAAGCTGCTTTTGGGTTCTTACTCCAAGGAGAATGAAGTGCATGGCCATAGGGTTTGATGGGTAGGGTCTAGGGGTTACTGCAATCTTTCAGATCAGACATTAATTTGTGGTCTCTTCTGCCCATCCTTGGGGCTGTGAAGATAGAATATCAAGATCCCATAGTACTTGTCAGAAGAGTGTCTGAGGATATTCTATTCATGATGCCAACTTTCCCATGTCAGAAAACAGTTTGGATCTACTGGTCATGCATGCTAAATAAAAAGATACATTAACTGGTAATTAGAAAATGGGCTTTTTATTTGCTGAACTCTGATTGGATGGTACCCCTGCCAGGGGGGTACATTAACTTTCAATAGACGCCCAGCAAATAAAAAGTTCCACCACAAGTGCCCCCTTAACTCATTCAAGTATCTTTGGGCCCACCCTGCTTGCCCATTGGCTGAAACTACCCCATGAATTTGAAAATGCAGCCATTTTGTCTCTCGCTGAGAGAAGATACTGTCCCAGTAACTCATCACTGAGCTTCGCTGTATGTTTCTTTCTCCTCTGGTTACCTCACTATTGCAAAACCCTTGTCTCTGACTCCCAGCTCAAACTTTGTAGTTGTCCCTGTCATCCTTTTTCCCTGTTAATCAGCCCAAGAATGAAGTAACAGCATTCTACTCCTTGCGCATGACTACAAGTACAGGAAGCATTTTAAAAAGATCTCATTTTACCGAGTGCGCACGGAAAGCTGAGCAGTACTGTACAACATAACAGCAGTGATAAAATGGCATTTCATTCACTCGCTCCACTCGCTTCTCACCCCAAATGCAGCTCCCTCCAGCATCGACGAGACAACCAATACCAACGCGCACTGGAAAGCCGAGCAGTACCGTACAACATAACAGCAGTGATAAAATGGCATTTCTTTCACTCGCTCCACTCGCTTCTCACCCACAAATGCAGCTCCCTCCAGCATCGACGAGACAACCAACGACCGCCGCGAAGACTGTCTCCTCCTCTCCATGACGTTTCACTCCTCTCAGATAGTGTAGCTCCCTCCGAAGCCCCCGGCAAAAAAAACAATGTACAGTTCCGCTGTCACGCCGCATACGTCGTAACGTCTGATCGTAATGACCCACCGCCACAGTAAGAATAAGAAAAAAAGTAAAAGAAAAAGGAAAAAAAAAAACAGAGCCCAAAGAAATTTAAAATACAAGCCTTGTATAGCAGTAGTAGGCGGGGTGAGGCAGTAGCCATGACAACCAACAATAAAACCAGGCAGTTGAACTATTTTTTTAAATGCTCAAATAAAACACTTAATATATTAAAAGTCTTGTTGTGCAAACTTGTTTATTTAAAGCACATAAAAAGCAGTGCCCATTTTCTAAACGCAATAATGCCCTCCAGGGTGGGCGGTATGGGCAATACCGGACCGGCCAAGGGCTATAAGGCCCTCCGCCTGCGGCATCGGGCCTCGTTACGCCCCTGGCCGGTCTGGTATGGCCCAATACCGCACACCCTGTCGGGCATTATTGCTTACTTATCAGAACACCAAAAGTCTATCACAGGGAACATCAAGAAAAGAACTGCTGGTGAAATATAATGAGTATGGAAAATATAAGAGCTGGAGAAACACTAAGTTACTAGATTCCAATAATTAAAAGACAGGCGTATTTCATTTGTTTTAATTGTTCAGCACTTTAGTGTGTTTCTGTTCTAAGTTGCAGAAATGACACCAGTGATCATTTCTCACATTTCAACAAAGAATCTGTGATTGGTGAAATTTACTGAGCTGACTACATGGCCCTTTAAACCAATATGAGTCATCACATGTAGATGGGGAGAAATGGACTAGAAGGTGCTAATATTGTGTTCCTGTCTGCCCCAATAGCCTAATGGATAAAGCACTGGCTCCTTATACCAGGCTTGTGGGTTTGAAACCCGTCTGGGGAGAAACCTAGGATATTGCAGGGGTAGTGTGCAATGTTTAGCTTTCTGTTCATAGGAATGAAATAGACTAGTTAAGAAAACTCAACTAAAGTCTGCCAAGTTGTTTCTAACCATATACAGATAATCTTGATGACACCATTTCTATGGAGCTAATCAAAGTAAGAAGGAAATTTCCAAACATGAAAATATTATTATAGTGTGAGCTTCTTTGTACTGCTTTTAAAGTTCCTTTTGGGTTCTTACTCATAGGGGGAATGAAGTGCCTAGCCATAGGGTTGATTGGTAGGATCTTTGGGGTAGCGCAGTCTTTCGGATCAGACATTACTTTGTGGTCTCTTCTGCCCATCCTTGGGGCTGTGAAGATGGAAGATGAAGATCCCATAGTACTTGTCAGAAGAGTGTCTGGAGATTTCCTATTCATGATGCCAACTTTCCCTTTTCAGTAAAAAGTTCAATGACCCCACCACCAATACACACCCGAAACAAGCAAAAACATTACAGTTTGCATCTACTGGTCATGCATTCCAAATAAATACATTAACTGGTAATGATCAATAAAACAGAAGTCTGACATGGGGAAAATAAAGCAAAGAACTGCTGGTGAAATATAATGTAAATGGAAAATATAAGAGTTGGAGGAAACACTATGTTACAAGGATTCCAAAAATTAAAAGACAGACATATTTGATTTGTTTTAATTGTTTAGCACTTTAGTGTGTTTCTGCTCTAAGTTACAAGAGATGACACCAGTGATCTCTTGTACCATTTCACTAAAGAATCTGTGATTGTTGAAATTTACTGAAAGCTGACTGCATGGTCCCTTTAAACCAATATGAGTCATCACATAGATGGGGAGGCAGGAGGCTGGAAGGAGTTAATTTGCTTTGCCGTCTGCCCCAGTGGCCTAATGGATAAGGCACTGGCCTCCTAAGCCAGTGATTGTGGGTTCCAGTCCCATCTGGGGTGCAATATTTTGAATATTACTAGATAGTGTAGCAATTTGTGAAGCTTACTCAGCAGTATGTGACTGTACATGAAAAGAAAACATGCTAGTTAGTTAAACTAAACTGCAGTCTGCAAAGGTCTTTCTAACCATGTAAGGATCATCCTTATCCATACTATTCCTATATGGATCCAATCAAAGTAAGCAAGAAATTTCTAAACTTGAAAATATTATTATTTTCTGAGCTTCTGTGAAATGCTTTTAAAGCTGCTTTTGCCCTCTTACTCTAAGGGAATGAAATAGACTAGTTGAAAACTCAACTAAAGTCTGCCAAGTTGTTTCTAACCATATACAGATAATCTTGATGACACCATTTCTATGGAGCTAATCAAAGTAAGAAGGAAATTTCAAACTTGAAAATATTATTATTATTATTATAGTGTGAGCTACTTTGCAATGCTTTTAAAGTTCCTTTTGGGTTTCTTACTCATAGGGGAATGAAGTGCCCAGCCATAGGGTTGATTGGTAGGATCATTGAGGAAGCGCAGTCTTCGGATCAGACGATTACTGGGCTCTTCTGCCCATCCTTGGGGCTGCGAAGATGGAACATGAGAATCCCATAGTACTTGTCAGGAAGAGTGTCTGGAGATTTCCTATTCATGATGCCAACTTTCCCTTTTCAGTAAAAAAGTTCAATGACCCCCACCACCAATACACACCTGGAAACAAGCAAAACATTACAGTTTGCATCTACTAGGTCATGCATTCAAATAAATACATACATTAACTGGTAATGATCAATAAACCAGAGTCTGACATGGGAAAATAAGCAAAGAACTGCTGGTGAAATATAATGAGTACGGCAAATATAAGAGTTGGAGGAAACACTATGTTACAAGGATTCAAAAATTAAAGACAGACATATTTGATTTATTTTAATTGGTTTAGCACTTTAGTGTGTTTCTGCTCTAAGTTACAAGAGATGACAAGTGATCTCTTGTACCATTTCACTAAAAGAATCTGTGATTGTTGAAATTTACTGAAAGCTGACTGCATGGTCCCTTTAAACCAATATGAGTCATCACATGAAGATGGGGAGGCAGAGCTGGAAGGTGTTAAATTTGCTTTGCCGTCTGCCCCACAGTGGCCTAATGGATAAGGCAGCAGCCTCCAAAGCAGGGATCAGGGTTCGAGTCCCATCTAGGGTGCAATATTTTGAATATTACTAGATAGTGTGCAATTTGTAGTCACTCGAAGTATGTGACCGTACATGAAAAGAAACATGCTAGTTAGTTAAGCTAAACTGCAGTCTGCAAAGGTCTTTCTAACCATGTGAGATCATCCTTATCATACTATTCCTATGGATCCAATCAAAGTAAGCAAAAATTTCTAAACTTGAATATTATTATTTTCTGAGCTTCTGGAAATGCTTTTAAAGCTACGCTTTGGGTTCTTACTCCAGGGGAATGAAGTGCATGGCCATAGGTTTGATTGGTAGGGTCTAGAGGTTACTGCAATCTTTCAGATCAGACATTAATTTGTGGTCTTCACCCATCCTTGGGGCTGTGAAGATAGAATATCAAGATCACAGGACTTGTCAGAAGAGTGTCTGAGGATTTCTATTCATGATGCCAACTGCCCATGTCAGTAAACAGTTTGGATCTGCTGGTCATGCATGCTAAATAAACAGATACATTAACTGGTAATTAGAAAATGGGCTTTTATTTGCTGAACTCTGATTGGATGGTACCCTGTGAGGGGGTGTTAACTCAATAGGCCCAGCAAATAAAGTTCCACCTAATGCCCCTTAACTCATTCCAAGTATCTTTGGGCCCACCCTGCTTGCCCATTGGCTGAAACCACCCCACTGAATTTGAAAATGCCGCCATTTTGTCTCTCGCTTAGCGAGATACTGCCCTACCAGTAACTCATCCTGGGCTAAGCTGTATGTTTCTTCTCCTCTGGTTACCTCCTATTGTAAAACCCTTGTCTCTGACTCCCAGCTCAAACTTTGTAGTTGTCCCCTGTCATCCTTTCCCCATTATTAGCAATCAGCCCATGAATGATACTCGGAATTCTACTCCCTGCGCATGACTACAGTACAGGCTTGTTTAAAAAGATCTCATTTTACCCGTGCACGCGGAAGCCGAGCAGTACTGTACAACATAACAGCAGTGATAAATGGCATTTCTTTCCTACCCTCCACTAAACTTCTCACCCGACAAATGCAGCTCCTCCAGCATCGGACGAGACAACCAACGACCACCGGCAAGCAGGCGAGCAGTACAATCACAACATAACAGCAGTGATAAATGGCATTTCTTTCACTCACTCCACAACTTCTCACCGCAAATGCAGCTCCTCCGCGCCGATGTGACAACCAGCGACCACGCGGCCAACCTGTCTCCTCCTCTCCGCGGCATTTCCTCCTCTCGGATAGTGTGGCTCCTCTGAAGCCCCCGGCTAAAAGCGATGTCCAGTTCCGCTGTCACGCACGCATACATCAAAGAACGTCTGATCATAATGGCTCCCACCGCTACGGTACAGAATAAAAAAAAAAAAAAAAAAACAGGAGAAGAAAAAAAAACAGAGCCAAAAGAAATTTAAATACAAGCCTGCATAGCAGTAGCAGGCAGGGTGATGATAACATGACAACCAACAATAAAAACCAGGCGAGAACTATTTTTTTAACTGTACAAATACAATACTTAATATATTAAAAGTCTTGTTATGCAAACTTGTTTATTTAAAGCACATAAAAAGCAGTGCCCATTTTCTAAACGCAATAATGCCCTCCAGGGTGGGCGGTATGGGCAATACCGGACCGGCCAAGGGCTATAAGGCCCTCCGCCTGCGGCATCGGGCCTCGTTACGCCCCTGGCCGGTCTGGTATTGCCCAATACGGCACACCCTGTCGGGCATTATTGCTACTTATCAGAAACAAAGTCTATCACAGGGAACATCAAGAAAGAACTGCTGGTGAAATATAATGAGTATGGAAAAAATATAAGAGCTGGAGAAACACTAAGTTACTAGGATTCCAATAAATAAAAAGACAGGAGTATTTCATTTGTTTTAATTGTTCAGCACTAGTGTGTTTCTGTTCTAAGTTAAAGAAATGACACCGATGATCATTCTCACATTTCAACAAAGAATCATGATTGGTGAAATTACTGAAAGCTGACTGCATGGTCCTTTAAACCAATATGAGTCATCACATGTAGATGGGGAGAAATGGACTAGAGGTGCTAATATTGTGTTCCCTGTCTGCCCCAAGAGCCTAATGGATAAACACTAGCTCCTTATACCAGGGAGCTTGTGGGTTTGAGCCCGTCTGGGGAGAAACTTCTAGGACATTGCAGGGTAGTGTGCAATGTTTAGTTTCTGTTCATAGGAATGAAATAGACTAGTTAAGAAAACTCAACTAAAGTCTGCAAGTTGTTTCTAACCATATACAGACAATCATCTTGACACCATTTCTATGGAGCTAATCAAAGTAAGAAGAATTTCAAACTTGAAAATATTATTATTATTATTATAGTGTGAGCTTCTTTGTACTGCTTTTAAAAGTTCCTTTGGGTTCTTACTCATAGGGGAATGAAGTGCCTAGCCATAAAGGTTGATTGGTAGGATCTTTGGGGTAGCGCAGTCTTCGGATCAGACATTACTTTGTGGTCTCTTCTGCCCATCCTTGAGGCTGTGAAGATGGAACATGAAGTCCTAGTACTTGTCAGAAGAGTGTCTGGAAGTTTCTATTCGAGATGCCAACTTTCCCTTTTCAGTAAAATAGTTCAATGACCCCACCACCAATACACACCTGGAAACAAGCAAAACATTACAGTTTGCATCTACTGGTCATACATTCAAAATAAATAACATTAACTGGTAATGATCAATAAACCAGAAGTCTGACATGGGGAAAATAAAGCAAAGAACTGCTGGTGAAATATAATGAGTATGGCAAAATATAAGAGTTGGAGGAAACACTATGTTACAAGGATTCCAAAAATTAAAAGACAGACATATTTGATTTGTTTTAATTGTTTAGCACTTTAGTGTGTTTCGCTCTAAGTTACAAGATACCAGTGATCTCTTGTACCATTCACTGAAAATCTGGTGATTGTTGAAATTTACTGAAAGCTGACTACATGGTCCCTTTAAACAATATGAGTCATCACATGAAGATGAGGAGGCAGGAGGCTGGAAGGTGTTAAATTTCTTTGCCGTCACCCCAGTGGCCTAATGGATGACACTGGCCTACAATATACAGGGATTGTAGAGTTCGAAGTCCCATCTGAGGTGCAATATTTGAATATTACTGAAATAGTGTGCAATTTGTAGCTTACTGAAAGCAGTATGTGACCATTACAGAAAGGAAACATGCTAGTTAGTTAAGCTAAACTGCAGTCTGCAAAGGTCTTTCTAACCATGTAAGGATCATCCTATCATACTATTCCTATGGATCCAATCAAAGTAAGCAAGAATTTCTAAACTTGAAAATATTATTATTTTCTGAGCTTCTGTGAAATGCTTTAAAGCTGCTTTGGGTTCTTACTCCAAGGGGAATGAAGTGCATGGCCATAGGGTTTGATTTAAGTTAGGGTCTTAGGGGTTACTACTGCAATCTTTCAGATCAGACATTAATTTGTGGTCTCTTCTGCCCATCCTTGGGGCTGAAGATAGAATATCAAGATCCCATTGTACTTGTCAGAAGAGTGTCTGAAGTTTTCTAGTCATGATGCCAACTTGCCCATGTCAGTAAACAGTTTGGATCTACTGGTCATGCATGCTAAATAAACAGATACATTAACTGGTAATTGAAAATGAGCTTTTTATTTCACTGAACTCTGATTGGATGGTACCCTGCCGGGAGGTACATTAACTTTCAATAGGCGCACAGCAAATAAAAAGTTCCACCACAAGTGCTTATAACTCATTCAAGTATCTTTGGGTACCTAGCTTGCCCATTGGCTGAAACAAACCCACTGAATTTGAAAATGCCACCATTTTTGTCTAAACAGCGAGAGATACACTACCAGTAACTCATCACTGCGACTCGCTGTATGTTTCTTTCTCCTCTGGTTACCTCACTATTGTAAAACCCTTGTCTCTGACTCCCAGCTCAAACTTTGTAGTTGTCCCCCTGTCATCCTTTCCCCCTGTTAATCAGCCCATGAATGAAGTAACAAAGATTCTACTCCCGACGCATGACTACAAGTACAGGAAGCATTTTAAAAAAGATCTCATTTTACCCGTGCGCACCGGAAAGCCGAGCAGTACTGTACAACATAACAGCAGTGATAAAATGGCATTTCTTCTACACTCCTCACTCTTTCACACCGCCAAATACAGCTCCTCCAGCATCGACGAGACAACCAACGACCACCGCGCACTTTTGGCCCGAGCAGTACCGTACAACATTAACAGCAGTAAAATGGCATTTCTCTCCTCGCTCCACTCGCTTCTCACCCACAAATACAGCTCCCTCCAGCATCGAACGTGACAACAACGACCACGCGCAGCCTGTCTCCTCCTCCGCGGCATTTCCTCCTCTCGGATAGTGGCACCCTCTGAAGCCCCGGCTAAAAGCGATGTCCAGTTCCGCTGTCACGCCGCAACGTCGTAACGTCTGATCATAATGGCTCCACCGCTACAGTACAGAATAAAAAAAAAAGTAAAAAGAAACAGGAGAAGAAAAAAAAAACAGAGCCCAAAAGAAATTTAAAATACAAGCCTGCATAGCAGTAGCAGAGCCAAGGAAGGCAGTAATGCGACAACCAACAATAAAACCAGGCGGAGGAACTATTTTTTTAACTGTACAAATACAATACTTAATATATAAAGTCTTGTTATACAAACTTGTTTATTTAAAAGCACATAAAGCAATTGCCCATTTTCTAAACGCAATATATGCCTCAGGGTGGTGGTATGAGGCAATACCCGGACCGACCAAGGGCTATAAGACCCTCCGCCTGCGGCATCCAGACCTCGTTCGCCCCTGGCGGTCTGGTATTGCCCAATACCGCACCTATCGGGCAATATCATGCTAATCAGAACACCAAAAGTCTATCCCAGGAACTATCAAGAAAAGAACTGCTGGTGAAATATAATGAGTATGGAAAAATATAAGAGCTGGAGGAAACACTAAGTTACTAAGTTCCAATAAATAAAAGACAGGCGATGTTCATTTGTTTTAATTGTTCAGCACTTTAGTGTGTTTCTGTTCTAAGTTGCAAAATGACGCAGTGATCATTTCTCACATTTCTAACAAAGAATCTGTGATTGGTGAAATTTACTGAAAGCTGACTGCATGGTCCCTTTAAACCAATATGAGTCATCACATGTAGATAGGGAGAGAATGGACAGAAGGTGCTAATATTGTGTTCCTGTCTGCCCCAAGAGCCTAATGGATAAACACTCGGCTCCTTATGCAGAGGCTTGGGTTTAAAACCCCGTCTGGAGAACTTCTAGGACATTGCAGGGTAGTGTGCAATGTTTAGCTTTCTGTTCATAGGAATGAAATAGACAGATTGAAAACTCAACTAAAGTCTGCCAAGTTGTTTCTAACCTATACAGATAATCTTGATGACACCATTTCTATGGAGCTAATCAAATAACAAGAAATTTCCAAACTTGAAAATATTATTATTATTATTATAGTGTGACTACTTTGTACTCTTTTAAAGTTCCTTTGGGGTTCTTACTCATAGAATATGAAGTGCCTAGCCATAGGGTTGATTGGTAGGATCTTTGGGGTAATGTAGTCTTCGGATCAGACATTACTTTGTAGTCTCTTCTGCCCATCCTTGGGGCTGTGAAGATGGAACATGTAGAGATCCCATAGTACTTGTCAGAGAGAGTGTCTGGAGATTTCCTATTCATGATGCCAACTTTCCCTTTTCAGTAAAATAGTTCAATGACCCCACCACCAATACACACCTGGAAACAAGCAAAACATTACAGTTTGCATCTACTGGTCATACATTCCAAATAAATACATACATTAACTGGTAATGATCAATAAACCAGAAGTCTGACATGGGAAAATAAAGCAAGAACTGCTGGTGAAATATAATGAAGTGGCAAAATATAAGAGTTGGAGGAAACACTATGTTACAAGGATTCCAAAATTAAAAGACAGACATTTTGATTTGTTTTAATTGTTTTAGCACTTTAGTGTTTCTGCTCTAAGTTACAAGAGATGACACCAGTGATCTCTTGTACCATTCCTGAAAAGAATCTGTGATTGTTGAAATTTACTCAAAGCTGACTGCATGGTCCTTTAAACCAGCATAGGAGTCATCACATGAAGATGGGGAGGCAGGAGGCTGAAGGTGTTAAATTTGCTTTGCCGTCTGCCCCAGTGGCCTAATGGATAAGGCACTGGCCTCTAAGCCAGGGATTGTGGGTCGAGTCCCATCTGGGGTGCAATATTTTGAATATTACTAGATAGTGTGCAATTTGTAGCTTGAAGGCAGTATGTGACCGTGACAGAAAAGAGAAACACGTTAGTTGAAGTTTTCAAACTGCAGTCTGCAAGGTCTTTCTAACCATGTAAGGATCATCCTTATCATACTATTCCTATGGATCCAATCAAAGTAAGCAAGAATTTCTAAACTTGAAAATATTATTATTTTCCTGAGCTTCTGTGAAATGCTTTTAAAGCTGCTTTTGGGTTCTTACTCAAAGGGAATGAGTACATGAGGGTTTGATTGGTAGGGTCTAGGGGTTACTGCAATCTTTCGGATCAGACATTAATTTGTGGTCTCTTCTGCCCATCCTTGGGGCTGTGAAGATAGAATATCAAGATCCCATTGTACTTGTCAGAAGAGTGTCTGAGGATTTTCTATTCATGATGCCAACTTGCCCATGTCAGTAAACAGTTTGGATCTGCTGGTCATGCATGCTAAATAAACAGATACATTAACTGGTAATTAGAAAATGGGCTTTTTATTTGCTGAACTCTGATTGGATGGTACCCCTGCCAGGGGGGTACATTAACTTTCAATAGACGCCCAGCAAATAAAAAGTTCCACCACAAGTGCTTATAACTCATTCAAGTATCTTTGGGCCACCCTTAATGCCCATTGGCTGAAACCACCCACTGAATTTGAAAATGCCACCATTTTGTCTCTAGCTTAGCGAGAGATACTCTACCAGTAACTCATCACTCGACTAGCTGTATGTTTCTTTCTCCTCTGGTTACCTCACTATTGTAAAACCCTTGTCTCTGACTCCCAGCTCAAACTTTGTAGTTGTCCCCCTGTCATCCTTTCCCCCTGTTAATCAGCCCATGAATGAAGTAACAAAGATTCTACTCCCGCCGCATGACTACAAGTACAGGAAGCATTTTAAAAAAGATCTCATTTTACCCGTGCGCACCGGAAAGCCGAGCAGTACTGTACAACATAACAGCAGTGATAAAATGGCATTTCTTTCACTCGCTCCACTCGCTTCTCACCCGCAAATGCAGCTCCCTCCAGCATCGACGAGACAACCAACGACCACCGCGAACCGGAAAGCCGAGCAGTACCGTACAACATAACAGCAGTGATAAAATGGCATTTCTTTCACTCGCTCCACTCGCTTCTCACCCGCAAATGCAGCTCCCTCCAGCATCGATGTGACAACCAACGACCACCGCGCAGCCTGTCTCCTCCTCTCCCGCCGGCATTTCCTCCTCTCGGATAGTGTAGCTCCCTCTGAAGCCCCCGGCTAAAAACGATGTCCAGTTCCGCTGTCACGCGAGCTACGCCAGAACGCCTGATCATAATGGCTCCACCACAGTACAGAATAAAAAAAAAAAGTAAACAGGAGAAGAAAAAAAACAGAGCCAAAGAAATTTAAAATACAAGCCCTGCATAGCAGTAGCAGGCAGGGTGAGCGGTATACATGACAACCAACAATAAAACCAGGCGGAGGAACTATTTTTTAACTGTACAAATACAATACTTAAATATATTAAAAGTCTTGTTATGCAAACTTATTTATTTAAAAGCACATAAAAGCAGTGCCCATTTCTAAGCATAATAATGCCCTCCAGGAGTGCAGTATGGGCAATACCGGACCGGCCAAGGGCTATAAGGCCCTCCGCCTGCGGCATCGGGCCTCGTTACGCCCCTGGCCGGTCTGGTATTGCCCAATACCGCACACCCTGTCGGGCATTATTGCTTACTTATCAGAACACCAAAAGTCTATCACAGGGAACATCAAGAAAAGAACTGCTGGTGAAATATAATGAGTATGGAAAAATATAAGAGCTGGAGGAAACACTAAGTTACTAGGATTCCAATAAATAAAAGACAGGCGTATTTCATTTGTTTTAATTGTTCAGCACTTTAGTGTGTTTCTGTTCTAAGTTGCAAGAAATGACACCAGTGATCATTTCTCACATTTCAACAAAGAATCTGTGATTGGTGAAATTTACTGAAAGCTGACTGCATGGTCCCTTTAAACCAATATGAGTCATCACATGTAGATGGGGAGAAATGGACTAGAAGGTGCTAATATTGTGTTCCTGTCTGCCCCAAGAGCCTAATGGATAAAGCACTGGCTCCTTATACCAGGGCTTGTGGGTTTGAGCCCCCGTCTGGGGAGAAACTTCTAGGACATTGCAGGGTAGTGTGCAATGTTTAGCTTTCTGTTCATAGGAATGAAATAGACTAGTTAAGAAAACTCAACTAAAGTCTGCCAAGTTGTTTCTAACCATATACAGATAATCTTGATGACACCATTTCTATGGAGCTAATCAAAGTAAGAAGGAAATTTCCAAACTTGAAAATATTATTATTATTATTATAGTGTGAGCTTCTTTGTACTGCTTTTAAAGTTCCTTTTGGGTTCTTACTCATAGGGGGAATGAAGTGCCTAGCCATAGGGTTGATTGGTAGGATCTTTGGGGTAGCGCAGTCTTTTCGGATCAGACATTACTTTGTGGTCTCTTCTGCCCATCCTTGGGGCTGTGAAGATGGAACATGAAGATCCCATAGTACTTGTCAGAAGAGTGTCTGGAGATTTCCTATTCATGATGCCAACTTTCCCTTTTCAGTAAAATAGTTCAATGACCCCCACCACCAATACACACCTGGAAACAAGCAAAACATTACAGTTTGCATCTACTGGTCATGCATTCCAAATAAATACATACATTAACTGGTAATGATCAATAAACCAGAAGTCTGACATGGGGAAAATAAAGCAAAGAACTGCTGGTGAAATATAATGAGTATGGCAAAATATAAGAGTTGGAGGAAACACTATGTTACAAGGATTCCAAAAATTAAAAGACAGACATATTTGATTTGTTTTAATTGTTTAGCACTTTAGTGTGTTTCTGTTCTAAGTTGCAAGAAATGACACCAGTGATCATTTCTCACATTTCAACAAAGAATCTGTGATTGGTGAAATTTACTGAAAGCTGACTGCATGGTCCCTTTAAACCAATATGAGTCATCACATGAAGATGGGAGGCAGGAGGCTGGAAGGTGTTAAATTTGCTTGCCGTCTGCCCAGTGGCCTAATGGATAAGGCACTGGCCTCCTAAGCCAGGGATTGTGGGTTCGAGTCCCATCTGGGGTGCAATATTTTGAATATTACTAGATAGTGTGCAATTTGTAGCTTACTCGGCAGTATGTGACCGTACATGAAAAGGAAACATGCTAGTTAGTTAAGCTAAACTGCAGTCTGCAAAGGTCTTTCTAACCATGTAAGGATCATCCTTATCATACTATTCCTATGGATCCAATCAAAGTAAGCAAGAAATTTCTAAACTTGAAAATATTATTATTTTCTGAGCTTCTGTGAAATGCTTTCCAGCAAATCCACTCTCATTGGCCAGGACTTTTCCCCTGCTTCAACCAACTGGCACTTTTTACAAACAGATTTCCGATAGAACTAAACACATTTCAACTTTGTAATAGAATTTTTTTTTTTTTAAGTGGCTAGTTTTCCATTAGCAGGTTATACAGACCTGCCACTAGAGGGATTCTTTGTCTTTCTACACAAATCACCATACTCAATCATGGGCAAAATGGCCTGCATTATCATCTACTTCTAATCCTGGCAAAAACTGTGACTCATAAAGCAGTGATACATGTTAAGTCGGAAGTCATCCCAGCCTGCGAACCCACAATCATAGTTTCTGCTGCATCTTCATATTGCTTCCCTACTCTTAATTTGTTGGGTTTTCATGTTACTTCTCATCCCTCTCCTCTGGCCCTCCTCCCTTCACCAATGTCTTTCCGTGCACTTCCCCTACTAGCCTTGAACAGCCATGTCAGCATCTCCTATGCCCTGACTAGACGTTCCTCAATGACTGAGCACCGCACAAGAACCCATACGAAAAGAGTCCACTTCTACCTGATAAATGCCCTCAAGAAAATGTTTCTAATTCTCCTATTCTGTTCAGGCAATGTCGAACTAAATCCAGGTCCCCCAACTCAAATCACTTCTCCGTCAGAGTTCGCAGTTGCTCCTGGGATGAAACTGACGATGGTCAATATTATAAGCATGCTCAAAAAACTTGATCATCTTCAAGTCTGGGCAGCCCACACTGATCCAGATCTGATTACAATTACCGAGTCATGGCTAAAAAAGACCAACATTGATTCGAAAATTACTATACCGGGCTTCAAGCTCTTTAGGGCTGATAGGGATTCGAGGGGGGTGAGTGGTTGTATACGCCAAATCAAAATTTTATGTTAGCAGCATTTCCTGTAAAACTAAGCCCATGGAATATGTGATTGTCTCGCTTAAACTTCACCTTCCATCCTCAGAGTGCATCACAATCATTGGTGGCTATAGACCCCCGTCAGAAGGCACAGAAATTCTTAACGTGTTGAAATCCATAACTTTGGCTACTAACACTGAATCAATAATCTTAGGGGACTTCAATATGGATTGTCTCACTGCTAAATCCCACTCCCTAAAAGCCATCTGTGATGAGCTGGGTCTTACACAGATAGTAACTGAACACACAAGAATCAATGCTTTTAACTCTGCCAACAGCTCACTCTTAGATGTCACCTTAACTTCGCATCCCCATAAAATCTTACATTCTGCAGTTTTCCATAATGACATGAGCGACCACAGTATTGTTATATGTACAAGATTCCAATCTAAAACCCAGAAGCACCCTAAATTCAGAATCAAATGCTCGTTCCGTAAATTCAACTCAGTAAACTTCCTAACCTATCTAGCTACGATCAGGTGGCAAGACCTATATCTTACCAAATCTGCTGATGCCGCCGTCTCTGTCCTAAATGACAACCTCACCAACATAATTAACAAACATGCTCCTCTTATTAAAATGAGGATGTGGAAAATCTCGCATTCGTGGTTCACCCAAGAGCTCAAATCTGCCCTTACCAATAGAGACAAGCTATGGGCTAGGGCCAGGCACACAAAGGACCCGGCAGACTGGCAGGTGTTTAGAACTGCCAGAAATGCCTGTATTAAAAGTGTACGTGCTACTAAAACAAACTTCTACATCTCCACTCTGGAGCAGGCCAAAGGGAACTCCCCAAAAATCTGGAAGACACTGAGAACCATTGAAGGCCATCCTGCTGCTTCCTCCCTTCCCACCAAGATTCTGGCCAAGGACAGGATGGTTGAAAATAAACTGCAAATCCTCGAAGAACTTAACCTTCACTTTGCCACTGCCAGGTTGGCATTCTACTCCTCCCCATATCCTAGCCGAGTGAATAGCAACACTAGACCAGATACTACACATGCTACTCCACCTCATCCCTTCCAGTTGTGCCTGTTTAGCTACCAAGAAGTCAAAGACATAATTCGTAGCCTTGACACCAAGAAAAGTGCAGGGGACGATGGCCTTGAATCATTTTTCTTGTGGTTAGGCTATGCCCAGCTCACAGCCCCCATCCTTCACATCTTCAACCTCTCTATTACCACAGCCACTGTTCCATCCTGCTGGAAATCTGCCCATATTCTTCCTCTCTTCAAATCAGGAGATCCTTGTGACTTAAACAACTACTGTCCTATCTCTATCTTGCCCATTCTCTCCAAAGTTCTGGAAAAACTTATATACAAACAACTAAAAAATCACCTCAAAGCACATTCACTCCTAAATCTGGCCCAGTCTGGCTTCAGGTTGAAACACAGTACCATCTCAGCCTTGGCTAAAGTCTCTAATGACTGGATCCATGCTATGGACACCAAGAAGGTTACTGGTGCAGTCTTTCTAGACCTCAGTAAGGCCTTCGACACTGTAGACCATCACCTCCTAATCAACTGTCTTGCCTACATAGGTGCCACTCCACTTACCTTACAGTGGTTTAACAGTTATCTCACAGGAAGGATACAAAAAGTCAAAGCTGATGGCCTACTATCTGCCCCCTGTCCAATTGCCAGAGAAGTCCCTCAAGGCTCCATCCTAGGACCAATCCATTTTTACCTGTACATCAATAACCTTGACTCCCACATAAAGAACTCTAGCATACATTTATTTGCGGACGATACGGTTTTGTATGCATCAGGCTCGTCCTTAACTGAAGTCAGGGAAGCACTCCAAGCTGACTTTATCCAGTTAGAAAGCAGCCTTATCAATGCCAAGCTTCTTTTAAATGCCAAAAAAACCAAGACAATGATTTTCTCGAGACTTGCCTTGTCTGGTGCCCTACCTACCCCACCTAAAAACTTCATAGTTACCTCCCTAGGTGAACCCTTGGAAGTCGTACCTAAATTTAAATATCTAGGTATGTAGATAGACAACAAGCTTTCCTTCAATGACCACATTGAGGATCTATCAAAGAGGCTTAAAGCACGCTTGGGTTTCTTCTTTAGAAATAGGACCCTCTTTTCTCTCACAACCCGCAAAAGACTTGTCCAAGCAACATTCCTTCCCTTGCTTGACTACGGAGACATTATCTTTATCTCCTCCCCAACCTTGAACCTGTCTAAACTGGATGTACTCTATCACCGTGCTCTTCACTTCATTACTAACTCTGCATACAGAACCCACCACTGTGATCTTTATGCAGCAGTTGGGTGGACCTCTCTTGCCACCAGACACCACCTGCATGCTGGCATTTGGACCCTCAAATTACTACTCCACAAACCGCCTGTCTATTTAACGTCTCTCATACACATCTCGCATAGCGCCTACTCCCTAAGGAAATCCAACCTTATCCTACTAGATTTTCCCAGGGCACGTACCACAGCTGGCCAAAGAGCAGTCTCATATGCCCTCCCAAACATTTGGAACCAACTACAAGCCATGCTGAAGCTAAGCAGCATCGTATCAATTAACTCCTACAAAACACTAGCTATCTCTAAATTAAAAGACATATGTAGGTGCTACTAGGCCCCCAATGCCAAGTCAACTTCCTAGGTACCAACTGGCCCTCTACTTATTAAGCTGAAATGTGTTGCATAATTTAGGGCAAGGTTAAAGCAGGAATGGTCTGCATATAT
Organism: Neoceratodus forsteri; assembly: GCA_016271365.2. Taxonomy (NCBI): domain Eukaryota; kingdom Metazoa; phylum Chordata; order Ceratodontiformes; family Ceratodontidae; genus Neoceratodus; species Neoceratodus forsteri. Next base: position 183,458,099 of record CM057450.1, on the reverse strand, counting down.
AGCATAAGGACTTCTGTTGTGTATACCTCTTGTATTATATATTTTTTTCTTTGCTGCTCTACATTTTATATCGCCTGTCTATGTAACTGTGAACTGTATGTGGATGTGCCTTAGGACCTCCTTGTGAATGAGCTTGCTCAACGGAGTCTTTCCTGCAATAAACTTGAACTTGAACATGCAGATGGGGAGAAAGGAGACTGGAAGGTGCTAATATTGGATTACTGTCTGCCCCAGAAGCCTAATGGATAAAAAACTTCCGCCTTACACCAGGGATTGTGGGTTTGAGTTCCATCTGGTGTGAAACTTCTTGAATATTACTGGATAGTGTGCAATTTATAGCTTTCTGTTCATAGAAATGAAATAGGCTAGTTAAGAAAACTCAACAACAGCCTGCAAAGTTCTTTCTAACATTATAAGGATCATCTTTATGACACTACTTCTATGGAGCTAATCAAAGTAAGCAAGAAATTTCCAAACTTGAAAATATTAGTATTATTATAGTGTGAGCTTCTTTGTACTGCTTTTAAAGTTCCTTTTGGGTTCTCACTCATAGGGGGAATGAAGTGCCTAGACATAGGGTTTGATTGGTAGGATTTGGAGGTTAGCACAATCTTTCAGATCAGACATTAATTTGTGGTCTCTTCTGCCCATCCTTGGGGCTGTGAAGATGGAACATAAAGATCCCATTGTACTTGTCAGAAGGGTGTCTGGAGATTTCCTATTCATAAATTCAAGAAATTTCCAAACACGAAAATATTATTTTTTTCTGAGCTTCTGTGAAATGCTTTTAAAGCTGCTTTTGGGTTCTTACTCCAAGGGGAATGAAGTGCATGGCCATAGGGTTTGATTGGTAGGGTCTAGGGGTTACCACACTCTTTCAGATCAGACATTAATTTGTGGTCTCTTCTGCCCATCCTTGGGGCTGTGAAGATAGAACATCAAGAACCCATTGTACTTGTCAGAGTGTCTGAAGATTTTCTATTCATGATGCCAACTTTCCCATTTCAGTAAACGTTTGGATCTGCTGGTAATGCATTCCAAATAAAAAGATACAGTAACTGACATTTATCAGAACACCAAAAGTCTATCACAGGGAACATCAAGAAAAGAACTGCTGGTGAAATATAATGAGTATGGAAAAATATAAGAGCTGGAGGAAACACTAAGTTACTAGAATTCCAATAATTAAAAGACAGGCATATTTCATTTGTTTAAATTTTTTAAGACTATAGTGTGTTTCTGCTCTAAGTTGCAAGAAATGACACCAGTGATCACGTCTCACATTTCACCAAAGAATCTGTGAAAATATTATTATTATAGTGTGAGCTTCTTTGGACTGGTTTTAAAGTTCCTTTTGAGTTCTTACTCAAAGGGGGAATGAAGTGCCTAGCCATAGGGTTTGATTGGTAGGATCTGGGGGTTAGCCCCAGGCAGCAAAGCAGCATGGGAAGGACACCGCGCAGGTCCTGGAGACCATTTAAAACCTGAGGGTGGGACATGACCACAGCCCTGGACCACATTGCCAATGTGATCTCAATCAGTCTTGCCCCACTGGCTGCCTCAGAGCATGGTCGACTGCCACAGACACCACAGAGTGCAATACCCACCCCATGGCCCCAGTGTCGGGTGACCCCAACTGTGCCGACCCCAGGCTCTGCTCTGGGCATCCCAGGCACACCTGGTGCAGGCCTGTTTGGGAGCCTGCAGACCCCGTGAGGACCTGGTCATGGTCCCAGAGTCCCACCCTTGGGGGCGGTCACAGACCACCCCTGTGGCCATTGCGCAGCCTGAGTCTGCTGGGCATCCACAGTGTGGCTGTCCATGTGTCCGTGGCAGCCATGTGTCTGTGCAGCAGACCTAATATGCATGTCTTCCTGTCTCCTGTCTGCTGCCACCACCCTATATGCACATGGACATTGTGTGTGTGCATGGTACAGTCATGGCTGCTGTGTGTTGTGCTATACGCTGTCTGTGTAGCCATGCCCACACATGGCTGTGTGCCTTGCCACTGTGTCGGTTCTGTGCATGGGTGTTTGTCCACCAACCTGCGTGCACCATAGTGCTCCTGTGCTATTGTGTCCTGATGCTGGTGTGCCAGCTGCATGACCCGGGGAGCCATCTGCCCAGGGTGCTGCCCACCACCACTCAGCCCATTACCCGCATCATCCCCACTGCTGTTCCCCTCATCGGCCTCGACAGCTATCCCACAGTCAATGGCCATATTGTGCATCATGCAGCAGGCCAGGAATAGGCTGCAGACCTTTGAGGGTTGTATTGTAGGGCACCACCAGACCTGTCCAGGCAATGGAACTGTGCCTTCAACATCCTGAACATGTGCTCAATGATGTTCCATGTGCTGGCATATGCCTCATTGTACTGCTCTTCCACTGGGGACGACTGGCACCAGTAGAGGGTGAGCAGCCAGGGCCTGAGTGGGTAGCCACTGTCACCTGTGTGGGAAGAGAGAGAGATGGTTAGCCTGGTGACCCCTGTCACTGTGAACCATGCCCTTCATGGGTGCACATGGCAGTCCCCCTGCCTTGGCCGCCCCCTTCCATGCCCTGCTGTACCCAGCTGCCTGTGGTCTTGCCATACTCATCCACTAGGTGACCTGTGGATATGTCCCTACTCTTGAATGTGTGGCACAGTGCTGAGCTGTGCCAGATGAAGGAGTCATGTGCTCCCCCTGGGTGCATGGCACAGACATTGGTTATGCGCCCCCTGGCATTGAACACCACCTGGCAGTTGATGCTGGGGTAGCCCTTTCTGTTGATGTAGGCTACCCGCTCTATGCCATGTGGCATGCTGATGCCCATATGGGTGCAGTCGATGGCACCTAGCATGCCATGCATACATGCTACCCTGTGGAACTCCTGCATGGTTGCTGTACACTCCGCCTGTGTGCTGGGGAAATGGATGTGTTCCACAGCATGTGGCAGTAGGGCATTGAGGGATTGTGTGAGAAGCCATGATGTGGCCGACAGTGTTATGCCTGTGGTGTCCCTTGTTGGTCTCTGGAAGGTGCCAGTGGTGAGCAGACACATGACAGCTGTTACCTTTGTCTCCACTGTCAGGGTGTGGCTCCGTCTGGTTGGTGCCTGCATCTCTTCACTGCACAGGTCACAGAGCTGCCTCAGAATCACCCAGTTCAGGCAATACTGACCCATGATCTCTGTGTCAGTGTGGTTCTCAAAGCTGATGCAGGACCGGTACTGCCTGTTCTGGGCATACCACTGATGGGCCTTTCCACAGCCACATTGCTCTGCCTCCTCACACCCCTCATTACAGCCTCCATCTGGAATACAACACTGGCCATAGCCCCTGTTGTCCTATCACCCCCTGGGCATCCAGCTCCACTGACCCCCTGGCTCTGTGGGGCAGTGCCTGTCGCTCGGCAGAGCCCCCTCTTGCATACCCTGCCCCTCGCTGGGTTTTGCCTGCAGGCTCTGTCACCCTCCCCTGTGGGTGCCTGTGTCACTCCCCTTGGGTCTGGTGACTCGGTTTGGCACCCACTGCCTCACACTCCCTCAGTGGACCTTCCTGTGTGTCACACTCCCTTTCCTCTCTCTCTCTCTCTCTCTCTTTCTCTTTCTCTTTTCTCTCCCTGTCTCCCTCTTCCTCTCTCAGATGGCCTGTCTGTCTCCCACTGTCCTGCTCCCCTCTGATGCAAGTGCTCTCCTCCTACTTGCTCCCTGTTTTTATAGGCTCGAGTCTGCTCCGCGCAACTGGTAGTTGCTCCTCGCTTGTACCATTGGTCAGGGGTTGAATATCACACTGTGCCACATATTCATGGGTCTTCCCCCTGCCTTGTACATGCATGCATTTCTATTGCACATTGGCACACTGCCACTTGTGCTGCACAGTTGCTCCCGATGAATATCGCTCTATGGCGCATCTCCACAGTTGCGCATGTGCAACCGCTTTAAATATCCAGGCCATAATCTATATCGTCTTTTCCCAAAGTTCACAACCTGGAATACCACCAAACTAACTGGTTTCCATTGGTAAACAAGCATACCATCTCATACCTGCACTATGCCATGTTGCAGTTTGAAATAATGAGTCAAAGTTTCTTACGAACCCTGGCATTGACTCTCCCAGCCTTCAATTGCCATAATTTTGAAGTTAGTTTTTTGGCACCCTAGATCGGCAGACACATCCACCACCTGCTCCCCGCCAACACCCCAGGCCCCATTTGAGTCAATGTATGCAATGGATGTACGTGACTAGGAATAAATCTATTAGATCTAGATTCTGTGCTTTGATGGACCATGCTTCTGTGCCACCCACATGTCTTAATTGCTTCATCCTATTCCTCTTCAGAACTCTTTAAAATAAGTGCTGGTGGCTTCATGTTTATTTTTGTTCCTGTTATGCAAGTGTAATTCAAAAAAGGTGACAAATGTGGGATTATTTCAGCGCTACAACCTGTCTACTTCTCAAGCGCTGTTAGTCCTATTATACCTTGTCATTTCCATCATCACCTTTTTGTGTCCCATCTTCTCTGTTTAACTATCCATTTATCACTTCATCTAACAGAACCTCCTACTGTTCCTTTCCACATATAACCTATTTTTAACCTTCCCTATAACAAATGATTATTTCTCCTGTGAATGTCTTGCGAAAGATCACAGGTCGACAAGATTTTTGTTTCACTGTCAGAAAACGATGATGCATAACCTTGTTTTACCTTTTAGATGATAGGAATCTTCAGTCACAATTTTTGGCAGAATGCTAAAAGGATTATCTTTCAAACCATGCCTCAATGCCTCAAAGCAATCCTTGTCATCCATTAGAAGCAGCATGCTCACCCAACAGGCACAGCACTGTCTTCCTGCACTCTTGTGCATCAAGTGGCACAGAACAGTACTGAGGGCATATACACAGTGGCTGCTATATGGAGTCTATGTCAAGTCTTGTCAATTGGACTGCCTAGTATTGGAAAAAACTACACTGACCCAGCCATTTTTATGTTTGCTTGCACACATGTGCAAGAAACATAGTGCCATCATCTGAGATTTCGGAGGTGTGTCACCTCCTCCTCCAATTCAGTCAGTGTGTTGTCAGGCGCGGCCCCTGTAAGCCAATGCATGCTGGAGTTGTCTATGACAAGCTCCAAAATGCCATGGCATACAGTTGAAAGGGTGAGCTACGCTTGAGTGAGCAGCGATAAGATATGTCTGCTCATCGTAGCTCCTCTACACACACACACACACAGAAGCATGCGCATACTGCGTGCTGCCCCTCCTCCCCCACACAGACATATAGCCGCGGGATGCCCAATCCCCGTCGGCTTGTGCTAATGCCCCAAAGCCTCCCAAATGCCACGCTTCTCATGAATGATGTCACTGTCATGGCATTATTCAGGCCGAAGAGTGATTTCACGCAGTGACTGTGAAATCACCCTTTGGGCTGAATAATCATGACGTGTTTATCATTCATGAAGAGTCCCAAAAACCCCATGTTGAAAATTTGGTGCAAAATTCAAAAATATGACTGTTTCACGAGCATGCATTGCGAGTTCTATGCCTTTCGTAAGTTCATGAATGTTCAATATTTTCACTCCAGATTTTCAACATTGCCATTTTACCACACCTTCTTATGAGCAGTATAGCTGTCATTTTCACATCTCACCAAAATGTGTTTCCGCCCATATGGCACAATGGCATAGTCGATTTGCAAAATCAATGTATGGGACACATTAAGAAAATCACAGTTACACTGTTCATGAGCAGAGGTCTTAAAATGGCTATGTTGAAAATTTGGTGAAAAAATTCCTAAAAATTACTGTTTTACAAGCATGCATTGCGCAGTTCCTATGCATGCTTGTAAGTTTGCGAATTTAATATTTTCACTCCAGATTTTCAACATTGCCATTTTATTACACTTCCTTATGAACAGTACAGCTGCCATTTTTCATATGTCGCCCAAAATGTGTTTTCGCACATGTAGCGCTCAGTGGTGCTGTTGCGAAAGCAATGTTTAGGACAGATTAAGAAAATCACAGTTACACTGTTCATGAGCAGAGGTCTTAAAATGACTATGTTGAAAATTTGGTGACAAAAGTCCATAAAATGACTGTGTTACTAGTGAGCATTGCGCAGTTTCCATGCACCCTTGTAAGTTCATGACTTTGCAATATTTTCAGTCCAGATTTTCACCAGTGGCATTTTTCCACACTTCCTTATGAACAGTACTGCTGTCATTTTTCACAACATGGCTGAAGTGTGTTTTCACACTTTCAGCGCAGAGATGCGTGGTCGCTGTGGGAAATCATTGTTTGGCACAGATAAAGAAAATCACAGTGATACTGTTCATGATCGGAGGCACCAAAATGCCTGAGTTGACAATCTGCTGTAAAAAATCCCCAACCTAATTATATTACAGGTGTGCGTTGCACAGTTTCTATGTACGCTCGTGACTTCACCATTTTTTTAAATATTTTTACTGCAGATTTCCAACATTGCCATTTCTTACACCTCCCCATGAACAGTACAGCTGTCATTTTTTACATCCTGTTTGGAATGTTTTTGCACCTGTGGTGCTAAATGCCGTAGTCGCTGTGCATAAGCAGCTTTTGGCTAACAAACTGATATTCCCCCTGTTCATCAGGTGGGGTCACAAAAAAAACATGTTGAAAATTTGGAGTGAAAATACCAACGAATGCCTGAGGTATTAGGGTTTCCAACCATAATGCCCAACCCTGTAGAGAATGACAGGCATCAGGGGTGTGACTTAGGATTCTTGCCTGTAATGCTCATACCATTCCACACCCTGTAGCCAGTGAGAGGCATTGAGGTATGCCTTGGACTCTTCGGCCCAAAGTTCACTCCATTCTCCTATATCGCACCCATCTCACCTTATTTCATAATGAAATGGGGTGCGCATAAGAGCCAAAGACCCCAAGGAACACCGTGACACTTGTCAGTGTCTGCAGGGTGGGGTGTGGTGAAATGGCATGGCCGTTATGCCTGATGACCCAAACACACACCCCAATGCCTGTCACTCTCTGCAGAGTAGTGGTGGGGTTGGCTTCAGTTCAATACTTCACTGCCATTCCTATTACGCAGCTCTGTAACTTCTACACTACCACTGCCAATGCCAGCAAGCAAACATTCAGCATTGACAAATGCTTGTTAGATTCAGTTCATGCTTAGATTAAATGCAGAGAAGTGCAAAGTAAATAACTGGGGAAACAAAAACCCAGGGGAAGGGTATACCATGGGGTGGGGAGGCGGGGTGGTGGTGGTGGAGGTACTAATAACAAAGAAAATGGAAAGGTACCTGGGGGTTGTCATATTAGATGAGCTAAACATAGGCAAGCAATGTGAGAAGTCAGAAAGGAGGGCTTGGGGGATACTGGAAAAGAAATGTGCAAGAACAAGGGGCACAATTTAAAGATAGGTGGGGTGACAGCTCAGGTGCAATGTGAAGAAGTATTTTTTTCACAGAGAGGGTGGTAGACTCATAGAACACCCTTCAAGACAAGGTTGTGTGGTCAAAAACAGTGGGTGAATTCAAGAATGCATGTGGCAGACATAAGACAATTCAGGGCGGGTTGGCGGAAGTAGGCTGTTGGTTAAATATGATCTGCAGCTTATCCATTAGTTAGTGAAATGGGAAGAGTGAGTGGGTCAAGCAGTACTTATCTGATGAAGTCCATGTTTCTATGCATTTTTTGTCCCAACAATGATCATTGGAAGGGGAGGGACAGGGACCATGGTTAGACAGGTTAGGCGGGGGGGTAGAGGGGGTGGACCTCAGTCCTTTTACAGAAGACTGGGTACTAAAAGGGCTTAGAAAACTAAAAGTGAACAAAACTATGAGTCTAGATTGCAAACATCACGTGCTCCTGAAAGAACTAACAATAGAGCTCGCAGGTCACTGGCAGTCCTGTTTAGCCAGTACCTAAACACTGGCTTAGTCTATGGGTTCTGGAAAATGGCACATGTGGTCCCTCTTCAGAAGCGCCTTGCAAAGAGGAGGAAGGGAACTACAGGCCAGTAATTAACATGCGAGTGGTCACTTGTGAAACACCTGGAATCCATGGGGGGTGTGGGCTACACAGTAACATGGATTCACATCATGAAGGCCCTCTAATACAAATCTGATCTATTTTTTTGCCTGGGTGATAAAGATAGTGTTTCAAGGAGGAGTGGTGGATGTCACCGACCTAGATTTCATCGACCCTTTATATACCATTCCACATAGAAGGCTGGTCAACAAGTGGAGTAGTCTCGTGTTGGGTTGTGGATTGGGTCAGTAACTGGCTCAGGGACAGAAGGCAATGGGTATTACTAACTGGAACCCAGTCAGAGGAAAGGGAGGTGACCAGTGGAGTACCCTATGGTTCAGTTTAGCGTCTAGTCCTCTTGAATGTCTTCATCAGCAGGGAGTGGAAACCCAGGAGGGAGAGAACAATCAGCTTGGTGGGGAGCTGCTGTCGGTGGCCAAAGGGGAAAGAGAAGTGGGAGTCTTATCACTGATGACCTGCAGGCCACCAAGCAGGAAGCAAAGATGGTGGGAAACACTAGTGCTATGCTTGGACACCTTTACATGATCTGAAATGATTGCACCAATGTCGCTTTCTTCCTTGGTGATTGTCAGCCCCTATCCTTTATCTTTCTCCAGGGTTCCCTCTTCTCAGGTACATTACTTTGCACATCTTTGCATTCAACCTCAGTTGCCACCACTCAGATCATTTTTCTAGCTTCCCCAGGTCCCTCCTCCACATACAAACATAATAACTGTCCCTGTACAGTCACTCAATATATATTAATAGTGAGAATTATGAGCATACGAACATACAAAACATGCCAGCAGAAACAGGCCTCACAGTCTATCAAGTCTGCTTGTATGTGCAGGTAGCACCCTATATTGCAGCTGCCCCTATCCACAAATCCCCGTTCATCTCCTGGAACAGCTCAGTGTCCGTTACCCAGACCCACCTCCTTGCCCTGTCCCATGCCCTTTTGAAACTCACCACCATACTGCAAGCCACCACCTCCTCTGTTAGGGCGTTCCATTTTGACACCACTCTTTCAGTAAGATAATACCTCCTTATCTCCTTCCTGAACCTGCTCCCCTCCAGTCTTAGCCAGTGCCCCTCATGCCCCTTCCCTTCCTCAGCTTAAACAGCCCCTCTATGCCTGATTTGTTGATCCTCCTCCTCAAGTTTTTGAAAGTTTCACTCATGTTCTCCCATCCCTCATCTCCTCCAGGGTGAACAAACTCAAATGACTCAGCCTTTCTTTGTAGCTGCTGCCTTCCACCCCCTGTATCATTTTCATCACCCTGCACTGTACCACCTCAAGCAGCTTGATATCCTTCCTCAGGTATGGATGTCAATGTTGCACACCATACACCAACTGCGGACTGACCAAGGACCTGTACAGAGGCAGGATCACATCCTTGTGCCTGGACGAGAATCCCTGTGCAATGCATCCCAGCTTCCTTTTGGCCCTAGCCACGGCCGTCTTGCATTGAGCAGAGTTGTTCATGCTTCTCGTTACTATGACTCCAGGACCTTCTCCTCAGTGACACCTAACCGTACCACATCCAACCAATATTCCTTCCTCAGCTTCCTCACCACAAAGTGCATCAACTTGTGCTTCTTTGCATTAAAACCCAACTGCCACCATGCTAAACCATTCCACAAGTTTGGTTAGGTCACCCTGTAGCCTATGCCACCCCTCTGTGTCATCCACCACAGCTCCCATCTTGGTGTTGTCTGTGAACAGACTGATCCTGCTCCCAACCTCATGTGCAATATCCAATATGTACAGACCAAACAACACCAGCCCCAGCACAGTGCCCTATGGAACAATGCTGGACACTGGCTTGGGATAGGAGAGTTCCTTCCCCACCACCACCACCACCACCCATTGCAGTCTATCTCTGGGCTAATTCCTGATCCAGCCAGCCATCTTAGCTCCCACCTACATGTGCTCCAGCTTTGCCCCAAGTAGCCCATGAGTGGCCGAATCAAAGGCCTCACTGAAGTCCAAGAATAGGACATCCACAGCATAGCCCTTGTCCAGTTCCCCTGTCACCCAATCATAGTATTCTATTAGGTAGGTCAGGCATGATCTCCCTTAGACAAACCCGTACTGCTGCCCATCCTTGAGATCATTGACCTCCAGGAATGTAACCAGTCTCTCTTTCAAGATTGCTTCCATAGGTTTCCCCACTATGGAAGTGAGACTGTCAGGTCTGTAGTTGCCTGACTTGTCCTTTGGGCCACTGTTCTGGATAGGCACCACATGAGCCAACCTCCAGTCCTGCAGCTTGAATCTCGTGTCCAGGGAGGTGTTGAACAGGTCAGTCAGCGCCCCACCTAACACTTCCACAATTTCCCTCATTCCCCGTAGGGTGAATGCCATTAGGATTTGGTGCCTTATCCACCCTAAGAGCCTTCAGACCTTCCAATACCCTACTTTCTTGAATCACTGCATCAGTCACCTAATCCCCACCCTTCCTGTCCATGGAGGTAGTGGACCTCCTACCTGCCTTGTGAACACAGAGCAGAAGTATTCATTCAGTACCTCTGCCTGTTCCTCCTCCTCCTCCTCCTTCTCCACCCCCCCACCCTTCCTAATCCTAACTATGTGGGTCCTTACAGGTTCTCTTTTCTCTCACTTATCATTAGAATTCCTTCTCCCTCTCTCTTATACCTCAAGCCAGCCTCAGCTCCTTGGCGGCCTTTGCCTCCCTTACTAACTTGGTTGCTTCCTTGGTCCTCTTTGTGTGCAACTCCCTGTCTCCCCCCCCCAGTTCTTTTCATTCTCCTAAACACAGCTCTCTTGGCCCTCACCCCCTCCAACCCCATCCTGGTCATCCAGCATGGCACCTTTGCCCTGGACTTCTTGCTTAGGGTACTGGCGCACGCTACAGTAGCTTCCCTCAGGCCAGGCTTTATGATTTCCCACTTTTGATGTACATTTATCTCTAACCTAATTCCCTCAATGCTCCCCCTCAGTATTTCTCTGACCTAGTTCCCTCAATGTGCCCCCTCAATATTTCCTTCATCCTCCTCAAGTCCGCCATCTGAAGTCCACTGCTTTTGTTGCTGACCCCACCATCTCCTTGCTCATGCTGAGCTTGAACCACAGTGGCCACTGAGTGCTGGCTAGTGGCTCCTCCACCCGTAGTTCCCTCACCATTTCCCCACTTAATAGTACCTGGTCCAATATGTTGTCCATTCTGGTTGGTTCACCAATCAGCTGGACCAGCTGGCTATCCTGGAATGCATCCAGAAGTACCTATTCCCTGGCACTTGAAGTGGCATGGGTTCCCCAGTCCACCCCAGGTAGATTGAGGTCTCAGACAATCACCACGCTCCCCTTGCTACACACCCAATGATTCTGATCCACCAGCTCCCTATCCAACTCCTCGTACTGTGCTGGAGGTGTATACACAACAAATAGCCTCTGTTTCCTACCACTCGGGTCCTGGAACTGCATCCACAGTGCCTCCATCCTACCTTCCTTCCCCTCATCCCTCGTACACCTGATCCCATCCTTTACGTAAACCACCACTTTCCCCCTTCTCCACTCCTCTGTCCTTCCTATACACCCTGTGCCCTGGAATAGTCAGATCCCAATCCTGGCATTGGCTGGGCCATGTTTCTATGAGGGCCACAATGAGCATGAAGCTTAGCTGCTTTGTTTCCCAGGCTCTTCGCATTCAAGGAGACTACCATCCACCCAGCTCCCGCTAGCTCCTTGTCCCATGCCACCTCCTCCTGCCTTCCCCCCCTCCCTCTGGCTCCTCTTCATTGCAAACCCTTCTGTCTTGGGGGATCAGCTCATACATATCCCTACCTGGTGACCCTGAAAACTAGCTGCCTACTCACCCCCCCTTCTAGTTTAAAATCCACATGGAAGCTAAGAATCCCTTCAGTTTCTGCTTCAAGGTCTCCTGCCCAGCCTTACTCAAGTGCAACCTGTCTGCTGCATATAGGTCACTGTTGTCCCATATGCACCCCCAGTCCCCCACCAGCCCATATCCTTGTGAGAAACACCACTCAACCAGCAAAGAATTAAATTCCACAATCCTATCCTTCCTCACCCAGCTTGCCCTGGGTACTGGAAGCACATCTGAGAAGGCCACCAAGCACCTGACCTCCTTGCACAGCTTCCCTAGTTCTCAAAATCTCTCTCTAACCAACTCCACCCAACTCAACCGCCCTAATGCATATGTGCACCACCACCACATGTGATTTTCTTCCCTTCCCATCCTGACACATCTCAGCAGAGCAGTATCTGGAAACTTGGCCATCCATACATCTGAGCATACTCTACCGTGCAATTGCTTATGCATCGCCTTCACACTGTTCCCTATGGAAAAAGGGAAAATAGGAAGGAATGACATGTATTATCAATCGCAAGAGGGCATCCATGAGATAACGTGAGATATTCGATGTGACTGTAAGCAAGTCATGTGACCCTTTTAGTGTACAATCAGGAGTCCACCACAGAGCTGGGTTGCCTATAGCTGTGTTGCCTATAACCTTGACAAGAAGAAATAAATAAAATGACCTTGGTCTCTGGGATCTGGACATCAGTCCCCCCCCCACCCATGACTGCATACCTGACAAGCTCCATGATTATACAAAATTATAGCTGGGGCTGTAATCAATCACCTGCATTCCATTCAGTAGAGAACCAGCTATGCAATGCAATGCCTGTGGTGGACTACTGAGTAGTCAGCATATGGGACTGCACTCTTGATTCACCCAACCCAATAAAGAAGCTGCATGGGATAACATGCAGAGCCACTTGCAGACAGCAGACATACAGAATACTAGACACTAGGTGTAGCATGCCATGGTGTCTTGCACTAACTTACCTCTCAGAAGTAGGGGGTGAACCTGGAAACATGTCACTGCTCCAATTCGGCTGGAAAATTGGCTGGTAACTGTGGCAGGGGTTCAATCACAAAACACAAATAATGATAGCTCTTTTTCTGTTGTGTGGGACACAAACCGCTCTGGAAAGTTCAAGGGGAAATAATGTTGTCCTCTACTGCTGCTGATGGTTGGCTCCAACTCCTGTGACCCACAATGTACAGCAATTAATTTTCTTCTCCACTGCTGGTGGTTGGCTCCTACTCCAACAATCTTAGATCGACAGCAATGAATTTTCTTCTCCAATGCTGGTGGTCGGTTCCTACTCCAGTGGACTCAGTTCGTGGCAATGAATATTCTCCTCTGCTGCTGGTGGTGGAGGTGGTCTGCTCTTACTACAGCAGTCTCGAATCTGTGGCAATCAATGTTTTCTTCTGCTGTTGCTGGTGGTTGGAAACACACCAGCTGAATGTGGTAGGGGACTGCCAGAGCCTGCTTTTCAGCAAGTAACTCAGACATAAGGGGGAACAGATTCTTTCAGGTCCATGTAGGTGGAGGTGCAAAAGGTAGCACTGGACTAACAGCAAGTGAGGGTGCTTTCTGAATGGTGAGGAGGACTGATGACGGCAGTGGCTGTGATGCACAGCCACACACCATTGCTGCACTCAAGAGGAGACAGGCAGAAACACCATGGAACTCACTAAGGACACACTTCTGGATAAGGAATGGGGACAACAGCCAGAGAAATTAACACAGGGGCCAATAAAGACCTACAGGAGCCGGGTTTCAGTAGGTAAATAAAAATACATATGGGAAATGAAGTTGGAAAAAGAACCAATGTGCATGCGCATGTGTGATACACATGGGATCGTGGCTGGGAATGTACACCACTGTGCACGCGTGGATCCCATCATCCACCATGCACCACACTCTGACCCCTGGGAGATGGAAAATGGCGACTCACAATTCGGATATGTGGCAACATGGGGTGCTATAAAACATCAATAAGCAACTAGTGTGAGTACAAAATGAAAAAAAAATGATTCGGGGATTCAAATTTTTGGTGGCAGTTACACAGAGACATATATAGGGGGACATATCAAGAATAGAGAACCAGGAGGGAGACCACAATTAATTCGGGTGCTGGAAAATAATGTCATGAAAGTAAATAAATACCGCACTCCAGGCCAAATGAGAAATTAAACCACTTTACTTAATTATAAATATTTTTACAACTTCACAGTAAATCAGCAACTACGTCTAGGATCCACATATCTAGAAAAAACAGCCCATCACTGAGAGGACTCAAGGACCTCTTCATCAGGGGTGTGGCTACAACTGCATTGTGACAATTTATAGTGCAGATACCACATGAAGACTATAATTCAATTAATTGTAATCAGTGTCTCATTTAAGTTTGAATATCTTAGTGGGGGATACCTCCTGCTCAGTTGGCTCACAACACTCGTGCTGTACTATGAATCCATTCCAGGGATAATTTCCCTATTAAGTACTGTATATACACAAGTTGTCAACTGGGCTAAAGGGTGCCAAAGTGGCTACCCAAAATAAATGAATTATTTGTGTTAGAAAACATGGTGTGATATGCATATACCATTCAAAAATTACAATTTAATGTTTGTAAATGCTTTTTTACAAAACAAAAAATGTCCAAAAAGTTGAACTAGGCTCTGAATTTAACATATCTTTAGCTATAATTTTCTTTTTATATTTTTATCTTTACCAATTCATCCAAGAGAGGCAAGTAACAGTATGGAATGAATGCATTGCATCAACTCTAATCACACTAACATAAGAAAACAAGTGCTGTCCCTCTCTACAGAAAAAGCAGGTATACTTTGTTGTCATATAGAACACATAGCAAAATAACTATACCATAACAAAATCAAATGATGTCTTAATCTGACAATACATTTAGCATTTCATGAAACAAAAACTGAACATCAAAGTACATGTACCATGAAAACATGCAGAGCGGGGTTTAGATAGACTAATTCATTCTGAATTCTAAATTTTGTCTGCATATTTAGAGCTACAGAAATGGTTTCCATTCCATAACATATTGAAACCATTAGGCTTCAAGGTTTTAAAGTAGAATATCCATTTGGATTCCTTCTGATCTAAACTTTTATTTCTGTCTCCATCTCTACAGTTCAAGAGGAAATGGTCAATGCCCATATACTTCAGCTCATGCACTCTGGCCTGCTGTCCCTGTAAATGATGCGCTATGGGATGTGACATGACATTCCTTCTAATTGCAAGGAAATGTTCTTGGATCCTTTCTTTTAATTTTCTAGTTGCCTGACATATATAAGTTCATCCACATGAACACCGCAGCACATAGACAACAAAGGTGGAAGTGCATGAGATAAGAGGCTGGATATTCAAACTGCGCTATTCTGTGTCGCAAGCCCTTGAGCTGCACAAAATAGTTGCACAGGGGTGTGACTGGGGCGATATTCAACGGATTTGCGCTATTGAGCAACTCCTTTGACTAACACCCCCGGGCCACAGCCACTGTGCATGGTGCAGTGGAACTTGCGCCACCGCAAGAGGTCAGAGCAGAGCATTCAAGATGCAGTGGCGCAAGTACCATTGTGCCATGCACAAATTTCCGAAATTCAAAAGGTGACATGCAAATGGGGTCATAATTCATGTAAGGTGCAGGGGGGGGCATTTTCATCTGTATTTGTCTTGCATCGCCATTAGCATGCAGGTGCACTGATCCCCAAGGACTTGTGCCTGGAACCCTGCCAGGTGGCAGCCATCGGGGACCGATGCCCCCTGCAGCCCGATTGCGGGCATAAGTTTAAACATCCCCCCACACCCCGACTGGCCCGATCTCAGGCATAAGCTTAAACATCCCCCACCCCCAACTGGCCAGATCATGGGCATAAGGAAATAAAAAACCACCCCCACCAGCCCGATCGTGGCAGAAATGAGTTCAAACCCCAAGAACATATCCCTTGTGGTCCAGTGAACCTCGAAGCCCGACTGCAGGCAGAAATGAGTTCAACCCCCAAGAACATATCCTGGTGGTCCAGTGGACCTCGAAGCCTGATCGTGGCAGAAATGAGTTCAAACCCCCCCAAGGACCACCTACCCTGATAATCTAGTGGCCCCACCCCACCCACCCAAGGAGCCCCACCACCCTGCTCCCTCCCCATCAGCCAGCGGGTGGCAGCATCCCACCCACCTGCCACCCCGCCACCTGCCGACTGACTGCCCGGTAGGGCTGCATGCCCATTGGTTCAGAGCAAGAGCCAATGGGCGTGCAGCCCATACCATACAAGGCAGTCCAGGCAAGATGAATGCATGGTTGATCCCTTTTTACTCTGCTTGTACAGTGAGGAACATAATTCAGAGTTGAACTCTGTCAATTTGGGTGCCATCCTTCAGATTTGACATTAATTTGTGATCCCTTCTGCCCATCCCAGGGGCTGTGGAGATGGAACTTGAAGATCCCATGGTACTTATCAGAAGCGTGTCTGGAGACTTCCTGTTCATGATGCCAACTTTCCCTTTTCAGTAAAATAGTTTAATGTACCCCACAACTGATGCAGACCTGGAAACAAGCTAAACATCACAGTTTGCCTCTACTTGTCATGCATTCCAAATAAATATAGAAATGAACTGGCAATCTTCAATAAACCAGGAATCTATCACAGGGCATAGCAAGCAGAGAAGTGCTACTGAAATATAATGAGGATGGGAAAATATAAGAGCTGGAGAAAATGCTAAGTTACTAGGATTCCTTTAATTAAAAGACAAGAATATTTCATTTGTTTAATTGTTTAAGACTTTAGCGTCTTTCTGCTGCAAGTTGCAGGAGATGACACCAGTGATCTGTTCTACCATTTCACTAAAGAATCTGTGATTGGTGAAATTTACTGAAAGCTGACTGCAGGGTCCCATTAAACCAACATGAGTCATCACATGCAGATGAGGAGACAGGAGGCTGAAAGGTACAAGTATTTCCTTGCCATGTGTCCCAGTGGTGTAATGGATAAGGCATTGGTCTCATAAGCCAGGGATTGTGGGTTTGAATCACAGTGGGGGTGAAAGGTTCTGAATATTACTGGATACGGTGCAATTTGTAGCTTACTCTATAGTATGTGACTGAGCATGAGAATGAAACATGCTAGTTAGGAAAACTAAACGGCAGTCTGCAAATGTCTTTCTAACCATATTCAGATAATCCTTATGATATTATTTCTATGGATCTAATCAAAGTAAGCAAGGAATTTCTTTACTTGAAAATATTATCATTATTTTGGAGCCTCATTGGACTGCTTTTAAACCTGGTTTTGTGTTCTTACTCCAAGGGGAATGAAGTGCATAGCCATAGGGTTTGATCAGTAGGGTCTGGGGCTTGGCACAATAACTTATCAGTGACGATATTATTACTCATTACACCTACTAAATAGAGGATAATGTATGGTCCTCTATCATTAACCGGTCAGTTAACAGTCGAGAGGTTGCCAGGGTGACCATGTAAACCTCGAGAGCGAAGCTCGAGAGGTTTACGTCACCATGGCAACCCTCGACAGTTAAAATTGACCGGTTGCCAATAGAGGGACCATACATTATTTTTTTATAGTGTATGGTCCTACCTCAAAAGGCTGCTTACTTTTCCATAAGTAGTCACGGCCGCGGCCCTTCAGTCCTTCCCTAACTGCTGCTGTTCACGTGTCGGTTCCCCATGGAAAAAAAACCGCACTCATGCGCAGACCACTCGCTGTTGTTAACCTATCGATGTGACGTAGGATCGATAGGTTAACAACATATCTACGTCACATCGATAGGTTAACAACCTTAGGAAATGATGATTTCCTAAGGTTAACTGCATTCTACCATACATTATACACAGATATACCATGATACTACCTGTTAGAAGTTTCTTACCATGTTTGCATAGTCTAAAATCTTACTGTGTCATTCACATTGCAAGATAGTCCTAGGGTCTCCTCCCTCTCCCTATGGCAATGCACTTCATTGAGTGCAACTCCAAAGGTGATTGCACAGAGAGGGGAATATTGGGCTGCTGCTTTGAACCACCACCCTATGTGGCTGTAAATTGATCCCAAGCTATCATTCTGTGAAAATTTAAAATGAAAAAGATTGCTTTCAAGATGAGGTGTAAAGAAAAGAAAATCATATTTTGTGAGAGCTTTTTCCCACATCGGAAAGTGCACTCTGACTCATATAGGCAAGCTGTATGACATAGTAGATCCCTTTTTCCACTGATTGTACAGTGAGAAATATAATTCAGAATCCAAGCTCTGTCAAGTTGGGTGCCATCCTATGGATAAGACATTAATTTGTGGCCCCTTCTACCCATCTTTTGGGGCTGTGGAGATGGAACATGAAGATCCCGTGGCACTTATCAGAAGAGTGTCTGGAGATTTCTTATTCATGATGCCAACTTTCTGTTTTCAGTAAAATAGTTCAGTGTACCCCACAACTGATACAGACCTGGAAACAAGATAAACATCACAGTTTGCCTCTATTGGTCATGCACTCCAAATAAATATATAAATGAACTGGCAGTGATCAATAAACCAGGAGTTTATCACAGGGAACAGCAAGCAAAAAACTGCTACTGAAATATAATGAGCATGGAAAAATGTAAGAGCTGCAGGATATGTTAAGTTACAAGGATTACAATAATTAAAACTCAGGCATTTTTCATTTGTTTTAATTGTTTAAGATTTTAGTGTCTTTCTTTTCTAAGTTGCAGGAGATGACACCAGTCATCTGTTCTGACATGTCATTGAGTAATCTGTGATTGGGAAACTTTACTGAAAGCTGACTGCAGGGTCCCTTTAACCCAATATGAGTAATCATCACATGTAGATGGGGAGGCGGGAGGTTGGAAGGTGCAAGGAATTTCCAAACTTGAAAATATTATCATTATTTTCTGAGCCTCTATGGACTGCTTTTAAAGTTGATTTTTGTGTTTCTACTTGAAGGGGAATGAAGTGCATAGTCATAGGGTTTGATTGGTAGGTTCTGGGGATTAGCACAATCCTTTGGATGAGACATTAATTAGTGGTCCCTTCTGTCCATCCTTGGGGCCTTGGAGATGGAACTTGAAGATCCCACAGCACTTATAAGAAAAGTGTCTGGAGATTTCCTATTCAGGATGCCAATTTTCCCTTTTCAAAGGGTACTGTCAGAGTTTGTTCATCGTTCTGGTAATGGTGTTCTTTCTGAATAAAATCTAAGTTGCAAAACCAGCTGGCTACCCATTACCTTTATGAGTTGTCTTTATGTTAGTTGTGTGTCCCTTTTACTTCATTTCTCCCACTTTTACGGCTGCAGTAGGTGGAGCCTGCAGACATTTTGCATGTACAAAAGTAGTGATGCCATGTTTTCTGTCCGTGGAACTGACTGAAGGTGTAAATAGTCTCCTCTGCCTTACCCTCCTCCAAGAAATGTTTTCCACCCTCAAATAAATATGCTTTCATGTTAGTCAATGGTTGCAGGGTACTATTTTCTTTCTTATATGGGGAGTACAAGAACTGGAACCTGAGCAGTGGGAGGCAGCATTTTTTTTGGGGAGGTAAGATCCACCCCACCTCCATCCAAGAAGCTCCTAAAGATCCACCCCCACCTTTTTTATTCATGTGGGAGTGGCATGAGGTGGATCTATCATGTTGAAACAAGACACACTAGTTTGAGATCTGGACCAAGGAACAGAATAAGTCTGCGGAGTCCCTGCATTTTATTAAGGACTAGAAAAACAGAAGTTACTTAATGCCTCCAAATTGACTTAAAAACCATTGGAACAAATGATTATCAGAGCCACCTGGCATCTCAAAAGGAAAGAGTAATTAAGAAGTGTCTGAAACTATAATTCCCAAGGAAAACAATAGACACAGTGTTCTGGTTGAAAGAGCCACAGGTTTTTCTTAAACATTTATATACTAAAAACATAAAGTTCCGTTTTTGGGATTAACAATATTATATATATATATATATATTTCATGGCAAAAAAAATCCATTTGATGCATCAGTTAGGGTTGTTCCACAGCAACAAAAGTGAGGAAATTTGGTGTTGGGGTTGAAAGCCCCTTGCCCCAGCCCACCCCACCAGCATCAGGGTGTCGTTGGGGTCATCGTCCCTAACTCTCACCCCATCACATGTAAACAAGCTAAGGGTATAGAAGAATGGGGTGAGAGTTAGGACCAATGACCCCACTGCACACCCTGATGCCAGTTGGGGGCAGGCTTGGGGGGTGCAAGGGGGCTTTCAACCCTAACACCGAATTTCCTCGCTTTTGTTGCTGTGGAACAACCCTAACTGATGCATTAATGGAGTTTTTTTGCCATAAATTTCCCTTCTTTTTGAGAATGAGTACTATAAATAGTGAATAGAATGCGGTGGTGGGAGTGCGGGCCCTTCGGGACCCACACTTCCACCACGTGATGTGACATAGTAACGGTAACTGCAGTGCAACGCAAGTGCTAATGGTTATGCACATCGTGATGCAAATGTAAATGGTAACGCTAACATTAATAGAAATGCAAGCGAAAAGTGATGCCAAAGCAAACAGTGAAGCAAACGGAGATGCAAGCACATACGGAAATGCAACTGGTAGCGCGCACGGTCACGGTACCGCTATTGTAATGCAAATGTTAACTGTTATAGCAACAATAATACCAAAGGGAACAGAAACAGAAAGACAAACGCAAGCGCATATGGAAATGCAAAGCGTAACACGCACGGTCACGGTACTGCAATTGCAAACATAAATGGTAACAGTAACAGCAAAAATAACACCAAAGGAAACAGAAACAGAAAGGTAAATGCAAGCGCATATGGAAATGCAAACCATAATGCGCATGGTCACAGTACCGCAATTGGAAATACAAATGGTAACAGTAACAGCTAAAATAACGCCAAAGGAAACATAATTGGAAACGCGTACGCAAGCGCGTACAGAAATGCAAACCGTTACACGCACAGTCACGGTACCACAATTGTAAATGCTAATGGTAATGGTAACAGCAACAATAATACCAAAGGAAACACAAACACAAGCGCATACAGAAACACAAACCCTAACGCACACGGTCACGGTACCGCAATTGGAAATGCAAATGGTAATTGTAACAGCAACGATAACGCCAAAGGAAACAGAAATGCAAATGCAAGCGCGTATGAAAATGCACACCATAACACGCACAGGAACACAATTGGAAACACAAATGGTAATGGTAATGACAACAATGACGCAAAACAAAAGACAAACACAAACAGAAGGGTGGCCGCAAACACAAATGGTAATGCGCACGGTGATGCAAAGTGAAACAAACAGAAACAGTACCGTAGACACAAATGGTAAGAGTAATGCAAACACAAGCGCAAACAGAAACGCAAAGGATAACACACACGGTGGCATACACGGGAACGCTAACGCAAATGGGTACAGAAATGCAAGTTGAAACACTACGTGTAACAGTAACTGGAGCGCACACCCTGGTTTTCCCCAACAGCTGCATAGAGAAACACAGTGAGTACAAAGAATGTATGCATAATAATGGGGCTTGGAGCAGAAAATGAAGAGTTGGAATACTAAATTGCTTATATCTCAGGAACTGTACGACGTAGAAAAAAAATTAAAATTTCATATGAATTATTACTTTCCTGACTAGTTTTGTACTTAGCCCCTTGTCTGGAGGCTAAGCATTTTTCCAACGAAAAGTCCGTATCTCGCACCATTTTCGATATAGAGGCCCCGAAAGGCATGGCAGATGCCGCAATGTTAGTCTATGGGGAAAAGTGTCAACATTGGAGCACTGTAACTTTCCATTTGTGCAATATTTTGTCACCAAACCACCAAAAGGCACATCTGTGGGATGTTGACTTTCTTCCCTCCAAATTTCAGCCCAAAAGACCAAACCATTGTTTTGTAGCAGGGTGGCAAAGAATTTATTTATTTATTTAGATTTTGGTAACCGGGTGAGCCCACTGAGACCAGAGGTCCCTTTTTCAGGGGTGACCCGGAATTAGTTACAGTGAATACATACATAGGTATCAATATACAGTAGTTTTAGCTTATACATATTGGGAAGTAGGTATCAAACGTTTAGCACAGAGACAGCAGGTATCACAGGGCTCACAGGTATTAAGACAGGTACACAGTATATTTAGCATTTTTCCATAAGAGATTCTTGGGGTGAGTAGGCGTGGTTAAGCTGGTGGTAGCAAGGGAGAAGGCCAAGGCTGGGGTCTAGCGATTACAACCACAGAGACTAAGTTCCAGGAGATACACTTTGAGGCCTGACTTAAACCCTGGGAGAGTAGGCTTGTCAATTAGACTTGTGGGGAGGGCATTCTATAAGTAGGGAGCAGCGTATTAAAGGAAGCATTTGCCTTGGTTGGTGTGAAAATGGGGGATATCGTGGGGGCGACATGCAGAGGATCGAAGGGTATGGCGCTGGACGTTTGGAGTGAGAAGCCCACGCAGGTGTGGAGGAGGGCCAAAGGAGGTGAATTTAAAGGCCAGACTGGCAGAAGAGTAGGCCAACTTGTGCCATAGGATGGGCCAGTTTAGGTCCGCGAGGGCCTCACAGTGGTGCCTCTTGGGGGAGGTGTTTTTGGCAAAGCGAGCCACTCTGTGATAGCGCATGGAGAGTTTGTTGAGTTCCATCTCTCTGAGGAACTGTAGCAGGGGGGCACTGTATAGGATGGAGGGAAGGCGGTTGCAGTTGGCTATGGCTCATCGCACCTCACCAGAGAGGGAGTTGCCCAGACGGTAGAGGAGACCAAGCCTCTGGTGGATGGATCATGTTAAGAAGTTGATGTGTGGTTTATAGGTCAGCTCCTGGTCAAGGAGGACCCCAAGGTACTTGAACTTGTCTATGACCTCTACTCTCCTCCTTTGGGCTGTGTTGAGCTGGAGTAGCTAGCTTCTGTCAGTGCCCAGGCATCTAGTAACAAGCAGGACAGCCTTAGTTTTGTCTTCATTCAGCTTTAGAGAATTAGAGGTAAACCAGACCTCGAGAGATGAGAGACAGGCCTATAGCTTGGCGGAGATGACACTGGGTTGCGGGTCACTACAGTAGACAACAGTGTTGTCTGCATATAGGATGAGGTTGCTGAGCATGTAGTCACCCTCAATGTTGTTGAGAAAGAGTGAGAATAACATGGGGCCCAGGATTGAGCCCTGGGGTACCCCGGAGACCATGGGTCTAGTGCCAGATTGTGTTCCTCTCCAACAGATTTTTTGGGTTCTATTGATCAGGTAGCTCTCGAACGAGGAGAGCAAGTGCTCATCCAGTCCCAGTCGGTAGAGTTTGGAAATGAGGAGTTTGTGGCTGACCAGGTCAAAGGCCTTGGACAGGTCAATGAATAGAGCGCCTGTTGGGGAGCCTTGGTCCATAGCCTTGAGGATGTCAGATATAAGCCGGATGAGGGCAGTGTCAGTGCCGTGGCCTTTTCTAAAGCCATGTTGTACATCAGCAAGGAATGGGTGCTGCTTGAGGTAGTCCTGCAGTTGATTGTATGTAAGTCTCTCCTGCAGTTTCCTGAGAGGGCTGAGTAGGGAGATAGGCCTATAGTTTCCCACTTTGTCCCGGGGTCCTTTTTTGTGGACAGGGACAATAGTCGATATCTTCCACTTACTTGGGACTGTTCCTTCGAGGAGGGACCTGTTGATAAGCAGGGTGACAGGGTAGGTGATAGCCGGGGCAGCGGCCCTCAGCAGCTGAGGTTCTAGCAGGTCATGTCTCAGGAAAGAGTTAGGGTTTATTTTGAGTAAGAGAGGAAGTACAGCAGATGGTTTGACCTGTTTCAGGTCGAATTGGAGCTGAGGAAGTGCCCAGTCTGTACTGGTGTAGTAGGGAGTCCCAGAGGGGACGGGAGGAGGGTCTATTAGGATTGGAGAAGGAGGCACAGAAGGCTTCAGCAACTGTGATGGAGTTATTGGTCAAAGTATCCCCAACCAGGAGTGAGTCTTCTTGTGCATTTGTGGTACCCTTGAGAAGGGTGTTAATGTGACCCCAGAATTTCTTAGGGTCACATAGGTTACTAGTTTGGTGGTCTCTTAGGTACTTGGACTTGGCCTGTTTGGAGTTTTTTTTGCATTGATTCCTCAATTCCCTGTACTTCTCCCAGTCAGATGTACTGCCAGAGGATTTGTAGAGTCCCCAGGCCCTGTCGCGACATAACATAGTTTGCTTAAGGCTAGGGCTCAGCCATTTGTGGCACTTTCCTTGTACCCTGAGCTTCTTTCGTGGGGCATGCAAGTTGGCCATAGACAAGAACAAATTGGTGAAGTAATCAAGTGCCTCATTGAGTGAGGGAAGGGAAACAATGAGATCCCAGTCAACTGTCCCCAAGTCAGAGTAGAGGTCTGCTGGTACAAGCCTGCTGAAGTTCCTGGCTTCTACGACCCTAGCAGCAATTTTAGGGGGCTTGTTGGACCAGGTGCAGAAAATTGGTGAGTGATCACTCAGAGAGTCTGACATGATCCCAGCTGTCAGTATGCAGTCAGGGCAGGAGACTAGTGCCCAATTGAGTAGGAAATGATTGCTTGACTTAGCATTATGCGTGGTAGGCAGATCGATGACTTGGGTAAGTGAGCAGTTGAGTATTGCATTCTTGGTAGTGGAGGTCCCCAGGGCAAGCCAGTTTAGATTGAAGTCCCCAAGGAGGATGATCTCCCACAGGGGGTGCTTCACCATGGCGTTGGTTAGGGATCCTAGGGAGGAGGTGGCAGATTGGGGCGGAAGGTAGGCACACCCTTTGTAGAGGGGCTTGGTGTCTCCGAGAAGCATTTCAACAAATAGGGTCTCACTTAGCGATCCACAAAGAGTGGGGTGATCAATCTGTGAAGCATGCAAGGCAGTGCTGAGATAGATGAGAACCCAACCTCCTTTTTTCCCCACTCTGTCCTTTCTAAAAGCCTGATAGCCAGCTAGGTCCACTACGTGGGGGAGGATCTGAGGCTTGAGCCATGTTTCAGTCACAGCTAGTATGTCGGGTTTATAAAGTGCTGTCCATGCCTCAAGGTCATGGATTTTGTGTCTTAAGCTGCCAATATTCATGTGTACCAGCTTGAGTCCCCTAGTGTTGGCCCAGAGGGGGTTGGTGGGGTCACTGAGAGTCAGGTTAAGAGAGTGGGGACCAGGGTTTGGTTCAATGTCCCCCCCCCGTTCCAGCTTGAGCCTGGCGAGGTAGCCAGTAGTTTTGTGGGAGAAGAGGAGGAGCCTCCGCTGGTCATACTCGCTGAAGTAGGAAGATAAATTATAGCAGCTGCCCTTCAGGGGTGGACTGTACATGATTTGGCTAAGCTTGTTTAACGCCTCAACCCGAGGATCAAGGGGTCGGGAGGGGCGTACGGTATTCCAGCCCAGTTCTGAGGAGAGACGGCCCCAGAGGAGGGGTAGGTCAGTCCCCTGTATCTGAGCTAAGCATGCAGGAGCAACCATGGGCACCAAGCTCCTCATGTTGTAGATCTGAGCGGGGATACAAGACTCAGGGAAGGACTGGGTCCAGTAGGTAGGAAGGGAGGATAGGAGCAGCCAAGACTGTCCCCCTATTACTGTAGTCTAAAGTGGTTGGGCGCTGAGCTAGAGGGGGAATGGTTCAGCACAGCAAGCACCAGCATAACAATAACAGTTGGAGACCTTTAGATTGTAGGAGAATTACTATGAGGATATCAGCTGTATCTCTAACTCCAGAAAGATGAATGGGTCAGGTTATAAGTAAATTGGGTAATTCAATAACTGGTATTGCAGGCTAATTACATGTAGTTTACAAGACAGCTTTAGTTAAGGCACTAGAAATTTGCAGAGACTCTTAGACAGGAGTATGAGAGAGCAGTAGTTAAAGCATTTGGAATAAGCAGTGACAAATATAATTCAGGCTGAGAAGTCCGTACGTCAGGCTTACGGGGTAAGGGAGTACAGAGTGATTAAAAGAAGAATGACAGGCTGCACATTTCTGGATAGCTGCTGGATTGGACAAGTGAATTTGTGGGTGGGGCTTAGGTCCATTTAAGCGGGAGGAGAATGGGTGGGTGGGCGGAAATTTACAAGCTCGGAATACAGCATCCCTGGAGAGAAAGTCCTTCCTGATGGTAAGCGGCTCTTTTACCATCTTTCAGATTCCCGGTTCAGGATTCAGCATTTCAGTGTCCATTGCAGGCTTCGGGGGAGGTACACCAAAGCTAGCGCCTCAACCCCGAGGAGGGAAGACTTGGGTTAGGTCCTTGGGGGGAGGACCCTTCGGTAGTGGGACAACGTCTTCACGGACCCGGGTTTGCCTATTATTTTGGCCATAGTGTTGCAAAATAGTGTCATAAATCTCAACACTTTCACAAATGAAATCATGAAAGTGTTGTGAGTGCAGCACTACTTTGTGACACTTTTTCCAAAAATTTCAAAAACATATTTCTGGGGTGTTTAACCCCCAAAAGACATGGCTAACAACCTCAGGGTCCGACTAGGTGAACTCAAAAGAATTGTGTCCCTAGAGGGTCCCAAATTTAAATGCCAAGCATTTCTGTGACCACTAACTGAAAAAAAAGGCTGATTCACGACACTACGGGGGTCATTTGCAACACTAAAAACTGCATTTGAGACACTGTGAACTTTTTAACTTTTCCCATTGACCATAATGGGAAAATTGTTTTTTGAATAACTTTTGAACCATTCAATATTTTTTCACGAACTCTTCAAAAGGCACATGAGGGACTGAGGCCGCATGTTCCCTGAAGTTTTTGGACCAGTCGTGCAAACCGTGCAACCTGTAGGTGCGAGCAAAGAATGCACAAAGAAACATAATTGCATGCACGGGTGTCATTTAATAACTCCGTGCCATATACATGACCAGTACAAAAGTTGGCTGATTGCAGGATCTATGGTTATGCCCCATGCCTGTAAAATTTCAGGCAAATCTGTTAAATAATGTTAAAGTTATTAAGGTGCAAAGTTTTACCATTTAACCTTAAATGGGGTACTCAACCCTAACTATGGTAGCACTACCGTGCTACCATAATATATATATATATATATATACATTTTTATATATATATATATAGAGAGAGAGAGAGTTTGTCTTTTTAGTAGTTTCAAAACTTTGAAAGCATTGGTGTTAGTAATGCATTTAGAAAGGCATTTTTTTTATTGTCTTTACAGTTAATCATGCAGTTTTATGTGAGGGCACATTTTTGTGGGAGGGGTTTCAAATTATTTTAATCATGGGCACAGTACTTGATCAACACAGCCTTTGATGAAGTGTATTTTTTCTTTTAAGTTTGAGAAGTGGAGTTGCCTTGTACATGTTAAAAATACCAGCTGCAATTAACAACTACTTGTGGAAACAAAAGGCTGTTTGTTTGTTTTTCCCCTTACTTTCTTTTCATTGATATAAACTGAGCCAGGAAAAAAGTAAGACTGAAACAACTATCAGAGCTGCCACCCCTTGGACATGCCATTTATCACTCATTTAAAATAACACAAATGTAGTTTCATATTGCTACTATGAGGGAAGCAAGAAGATGAACCAGCATGGTTAACAAATGCATTCATTGACACCTGTGAAGGAGTGGGGAGGGGTAGTTTTTTCTAACATTCCTGGTGTTTTATACTCCCTGGAACCTGCTATTTAGTATTTTTTTTTATTGCATCTTGTCCCAGGCAATCTTCCCAGAGTGCAGTTTGCTCTATTGTTTAATATCTCCAGTGAAGGCCAGTGTCTTGTTACATTGTCTTTTGTTTCAAATTAACCACAGGCATCATGGCAGCCAAAGGAGACACACTTTGAGTCTTAGGGTGTGTACAGCATAATTAATAAGTTTTCATATGCATAATCTTTCCATTCATGTTATTGCTAGACATACTGCAGCTAGCTTGGCTTGAGGAAGGATGAACATGGTCAGGACCTCTTAGCAATTGAGATGCATATGCAGCAAATAAGTCCAGATGCGCTAACTGCCTGCTGAATAAGGAAGGGTTGCAGGAACCCAGGGAATGATTTGGGGGGGGGGCTGATGGTCATCAAAATGGAAAGAGATTTTGGGGTAATCATATCGGATGACCTAAAGGTGGCTAAACAATATACCAAAACTGTGAGGAGAGTCAGGGGAATGGTGTGGTGCATTAGCAAGAGGTATTACCAGCAGAAGGAAGGAGGTGGTGATGCCACTGTGTAGATCACTGGTGAGGCCTCATGTGGAATATGGTATCCAGTTCTGGATGCCACATTTCTGTCATGCAACTTTAAATCACAAACTGGTTCAATGGTTCTATTTTAGATTTCTATCCCTTTCCCCTACTTCTCCCACTGGTTATGCATAATCTTTCCATTCGTGTTATTGTTAGATATACTGCAGCTAGCTTGACTTGAGGAAGGATGAACATGGTCAGGATCCCTTAGTAGTTAAGATGCATATGCAGCAAATAAGTCCAGATACGCTAACTGCCTGCTGAATAAAGAAGAGTTGCAGGAACCCAGTGAATGATTATGGGGAGGAAGGGCTGATGGTCATCAAAATGGAAAGGGATTTTGGGGTAATCATACTTGATGACCTAATGGTGGCTAAACAATGTACCAAAGCTGTGAGGAGAGCCAGTGGAATGCTGTGGTGCATAAGGAGAGGTATTACCAGCAGAAGGAAGGAGGTGGTGATGTCACTGTGTAGATCACTGGTGAGGCCTCATTTGGAATATGGCATCCAGTTCTAGAAGCCTCATTTCTGTCATGCAACTTTAAATCACAAATGGGTTAAATGGTTCTATTTTAGATTTCTGTCCATTTCCCCTACTTCTCCCACTGGTTAGCCTTATGGAACGCAACCAGAACATATCTTGGCTAGCATGATGAATGCACCTACACAAGCTGCTTCTTGGTCTACAGCACTATCTTTTTAAAATGCTAATTTCTTGTTGAAAATATGGCATCATTTTTCCATCCATGTTATTGTTAGACATACTGTAGCTAGCCTGGCTTGAGGAAGGGTGAACATGGTCAGGATCACTTAGCAATTGAGATGCATATGCAGCAAATAAGTCTAGATGTGCTAACTTACCCTATAACTGTTAAGTGTCACAGTTTGCATTTTCTTCTTGAAATGGTTACTTTTGCATTTATGTTTATTTTAAAATATTTAATATTCTGACCATATGGTTATGTCATGAACATAACTGATCTCCAACATAACAACCCCGTGCTCCAACTTGCATAGAAAATAGTGCTTGTAGGCAAATCTAATCATTTTACCGCTGTGTTCTGGTATATATATATATTATGTGTGTGTGTGTGTGTGTGTGTGTGTGTGTGTGTTTGCGCGTGCGTGTCTGTGTGTTACTGAAGCAAGAAATGAACAGCTGTCATTTTTTACATCCTGTTCAAAATGTGTTTTTGCATCTGTGGCACCAAATGGCACAGCCACTGTGCAAAATCTTCTTCCGGCTAATGAACTGATAGTGTCACTGTTCATGCGGTGGGGTCTCAAAAAGCATATGCTGAAAACTTGGAGTGAAAATACCAATGAACGCCCAGGGCATTAGGGTTTCTGACCATAACACCCTGCACTGTAGGGACTGACAGGCATTAGGGGTGTGACTTGGGACTGTCAACAGTAATGCTCACGCCATTCCACCCCCATCCCCACCCTGCAGCCAGTGACAGGTATCGAGGTGTGCCTTGATGCTTCAGCCCCAAAGTTCACTCCATTCTCTTATACTGTACCCATTTCAGCATATTTCCTTATGGAATGGGGTGGGTGTAAAGTTTGAAAACCCCAAGGTGCACCTTGACTCTTGTCTGTGTCTGCAGGGTAGGGTGAGGTGAAATGGAGTGAGCGTTATGGGCAATGACCTAAAGGCACACCCCAATGTATGTCCATGTCTGTGGGGGGGGGGGTTGGCATCACTTCAATACTTCACTGCCATTCCTATTAAGCCTGTCTGTCTTTGTCTCTCTCTATATGTCTATGTAATTATCTAGCTTTCTATTAATTGCATGTATCGCTATTTTCACCTATTTCTAAAACAAACCTACATATCACATTTGCCTGCACTCTGAGCACATACTTATGAAACTGTGCATATTTGTACTCCACTTCTGCATAGACCTCATACTTTCCTAATATTCCTATTATCACAAGCATAACTACCTTGCCCTTATCAAAAGCAACCCCTCTGAAAGTTAATATCACATTTTCTCTAACAGTCCATCATCATGACACCTGACTTCCTGACAACAACACATTGCTTAAATATAACTTACATCACCTCATGGACAAAAACCCTGTTTCTCTTAAATAAATAAATAATCCCAAGGCTGAACATATGCCAGTCATTACTTTTTCATGTACTGCCACCTTCTGTACCATCATGGGGATTTGCATATGTTTCCCTTGATGCTTTGCATTATTGGGATATGTGCAATTATATTTTCTTTAAAATGTGGCTGTCTGGCCAATATCATCCAGGATAACATGTACTTCAGTGGCATTTGCTCTGGGGTTCTTTTGTAAGCTTCCTATTCCTTCCATTAAAATGTACACCTCCATATATTTTCCTAATAATGTGTATGCCTTCCTTAGAACAGAAACTAAAACAAATCTTACTACTTACAAATCATTGTGTTGTTTCTTCATACTTCCTTAACAATTCCACACAACTTCACTAACTTCATTATGCAGCCGTGGTGGCTCTGACCAGAATTGTTGGTGTTTCTGTTGGTCTGCTAGTAAGCCTCCTGTACTGTTGTTCCAGCCCTCATGCAATTGCATCACACACTTTCGCTGTTGCTGTTTATCAGCAGGTACATAAATGTTGTCCTCATCTGTGCTCACGCTTATCCAGCTCATTTACTTTGTCAGTGCTGAAGCTATCCCTAAACCCCTTCAGTTCCTGCTGTGAGTGTCTGTCAGATGAGTTCCTACCAAATGAGCCATCATTCATCCCACTGATAAATGACTGGTATTATTTCATTTTTTTCTTTCAGCTTGAAAGTGGTTAATTTCACAGCAATTATTCAGCAGAGGCGCTACTTACTAACTAACAGCATTAACTTAATTGCTAAATGTCTTATTTATTTACTGTGAGGCGTAATCTGACACTTATTACTTTTCATCTGCTGCAGACTATTCTACTGTTGTACCGCTTATGGAGGGGCATTTCAGTAATGAATAACTCTGTGGCCAATATACTGTATTTCCCTATGTTGATATTTTGCTATATTGGTGAGCTGGCCATTTCCGATGCAAAGATAGCAGTTGCATCAAACAGTGACACTGTGAAATCACAATTGTGTTCATGCAAGTACAGAAGGGTATGACAGTGACAAGGGCAAGGCTCAGCGACAGCCAAAGCAACAATGCAAATTTCTGTACTGTGCTTGCAGTCATGGTGTCACATAGTCAGACTGATTTGTGTACTGGTATGCCTTCTTGTGGGGGTTGGGGGGCATATCGTCAACAAGAGGAGGATGATGAGTGAAACATATGCCATTTATTTATTGGTCCATTATTTGAGTTTATCTCACTTGCCAAATACATAGAAACATAGAAGTTGACGGCAGATAAGGACCGCAAGGCCCATCCAGTCTGCCCATTTCTTTTTCTACCTTATAAATGTGCCATCGGCCTTTGCTCTGTCAGTGACCTATCTATTCATAGTCATTTGTATTGCTCCCTTATGCCTATCCCATGCCTGTTTGAAGCCCTGCACTGTATTCATAGCCACCACTTCTTGTGGTAAGCTATTCCATGCATCTACCACCCTTTCTGTGAAAAAGATTTCCTCACATTCCCCTTAATCGGCCTCCCTCTAATCTCATGCTGTGTCCTCTTGTCCTGCAATTTTTCTTATATTTAAACATGTTAGACTCTTTCACCTTGTTTATGCCCTTAAGGTGTTTAAATGTCTCGATCATATCACCTCTCTCCCTCCTTTGCTCAAGGGTATACATATTGAGCTCCGTTAATCTGTCCTCATATGTCTTCTGATGCAGTCCCTGCACCATTTTGGTTGCCCTTCTCTGGACTGCCTCAATTTGGTTAATGTCCTTGTGAAGGTGTGGCCTCCAATACTGCACGCAGTACTCCAGATGGGGCCTAACCAATGTCTTGTACAGAGGATTATTACCTCCTCTTACGACTTGTGATACCCTACTAATACACCCTAACACCCCCCTAGCCTTACCTACTGCTTTAGAGGTCTGCTTGGATGATTTTAGGTCATCAGTGATGATGATGCCCAAGTCTCTTTCTTCCTTTGTGACTGCTAGCAACTCCCTCCCAGCCTATAGGTGGCTTCAGGGTTTCTCTTCCCAATGTGCATGATTTTGCACTTCTTTGCATTAAATCCAGTTGCCACTCTTCTGACCATTTTGCTAGTTTATCCAGATCTCTTCTCATTCTGCCCACCCCATCTGGATCATCTACTCTGTTGCAGATCTTGGTGTCATCTGCAAACAGACAAGCCTTACCCTCTAGTCCATCTGCGAGGTCACTAATGAAGATGTTGAATAGGACTGGCCCAGGACTGATCCCTGAGTACCCCACTTGTGACTTGCATCTCTTCTGACTGTATACCATTTACCACCACTCTCTGTTTTCTGCCAGTCAACCAGTTTGCCACCCAGTTGACCAACTTCTGACCCACCCCGAGCCTACCTAGCTTATTTATCAATCTTCTATGTGGAACAGTGTCAAAAGCTTTGCTGAAGTCAAGGTAGGCGACATCAACTGCTCCCCCTTGGTCCACCACTCTGGTTACCCAGTCAAAGAAATCTATGAGATTAGTTTGACAGGACCTTCCTTTGTAAACCCATGCTGTCTTGGATCCTGTGCCCCTATGGATTCCAGGTGTTGCACTATCCTTTCCTTAAGGAGTGCCTCCATAATCTTGCCCACTACTGAGGTAAGACTGACTGGTCTGTAGTTCCCGCCTCCTCCCTGCTACCACTCTTGTGGGCGGGATCACATAAGCCCTTCTCCAGTCTTCTGGGACCTCTCCTGTGCTCAGAGACTCACTAAACAATTCTGCTAATGGCTCTGCTAGTTCCTCCTTTAGCTCCTTAAGTACCCTGGGATGTATGCCATCAGGTCCCATTGCCTTATCCACCCTGAGCTTAGCAGGCTCTTGTAGGACCCTTTCTTTGTGAAGGAGTAGTGCTCACCTCCCTCCCCCTGTGTCCATGATGCTGAGCTGTGGGCCCTGCCCTACCTTCTCTTCAGTAAATACTGAGCAAAAGTATCTATTTAGGATAGATGCCTTTACAGGTCCTCCTCCTCCATGCTCCCTTTTCTCCATTAAGCTTAGTACCCCTCTGGACTTTCTCCTTTCACTAATGTATCTATAGAAAGTCTTGTCACCTTCTTTTACTGTTCGTGCTAGTGTTTCCTCAGTTTGGGACTTTGCCTGCCTTACTGCCTGCTTCCCTTAGGGCAGTTTGGTATGCCTCCCTATCTTCATCCCGCTGTGTTCCCTTATATTTTCTGAAGGCCAGCCTTTTGGCTCTGACCTTTTCTGCTACTGTATTTGAGAACCAAAGTGGTTTCTTCTTCTTTGCACTTCCTTTTCTGTCTAACACAATGGGATGTTGCTTCAAGTATTGTATCCTTAATGCTTGCCCACTTTGCCTGTACCTCCTCACCTGTGTTTCTTTTGCCAGGGCTAGCTTAACTCTGTTGGCCATCTTATCAAAGTCAGCTCCTCTGAAGTCCCATATTTTGCCTTGGAATGGGATGATTTAGATGTAGTAGCCAAATTGAACCATACCATGTGATGGTCACTGGACCCCAGGTGACCTTCTACCTGGAGATCTGTGATCCCTTCTTTGTTAGTCAGTACTAGATCTAGGATAGCCCTGTCTCTTGTGGGTTGCTGTACCAGTTGTTTGAGGCCCTCCCCTGCAGGGAATCCACTATGAGTCTAGTTCTGGCAGATGTTCCTGCTGGTATTGACCAATCTATATCTGGCATGTTGAAGTCTCCCATTATCAGAACCTCCCCTTTAGCTGTCATGTTTTGTATATCTTCTAACAGTAATGTGTCTATGTCCTCCCTTTGGTCTGGGGGCCTGTAGACAACCCAGTTCTTACTGCTGTCCCATTTCCTGTTTCCAGGGTGACCCACAGTTCTTCTGGCTCCTTATGTGTATTCTGAATTTCTGTAGCTTTGATATTTTCATTAACATACAGGAGCCCTCCTCCCCCCTTTTGCACCTCGGTCTCTTCTGAACAATACATAGCCAGGTACTGAAGTCTCCCAAGTGTGGTTACTGGTAAACCACGTCTCACTAATTGCTACTATGTCCAGTTTAGCCTCTGACATTATTGCCTGCAGGTCTGGGATCTTATTTCCCAGGCTGTGAGCATTTGTGTACATGATTTTCCATTGGCCAGATTTTGGTGTGTTAGTTGTTGGGTGAAGTTTGGCATTACCCCTGTGCATCGTATGGGGAGACAAACCTTTTTTCTTACCTGGTGATGCAAATGAATGGCAAACACGCTGAATTCCTGTTTGACCACTAGCTGAGGGGGGAGGGGTGTTCTTCCCATTCGACGTATGGGGTGCTGCACCCCTCTCCCCATTTGCTGGTTTAAATATTCTGCAAAGACGTCAAACTTCTGCCCCAATGCACTGACTCCCTCTTTAGTCAGATGCAGTCCATCAAATTTAAAGAACTTTCGCTCCCAGAACTGTTGCCAGTTCCCTACAAATCTGTGTCCTTTTCCTGGCACCAGTCCTTGAGCCACATGTTTAGCTCCCCTATCTCTCCTTCTCTGACCTTCCGTCCATCTGTTCCCTTCTCCCAGACTGGCAGGATCTCAGAGAAGGAGATGCTGAACGAAATAGATGATAGTTTGTCACCCAGCTTAGTCAGGTGTTCCTTGGTCTCCACAGCTGACCGGCTGGCAGATCATTAGTCCCTATGTGTAATAGGACATCAATGTTTTCTCCTGCTTTGTGAACAATTTTAGCTAATGCGGTCAGTGTCTCTCCATGCTGATGTACCTGGGAGACATCTGACCATCACCCCTGCTGGAGATGGGTATCAACTCCCCAATCATGGAGTCTCCTATGATCAGAAGTTTTTGAGTTCCTTTGTGCTTGTTTAGTTTTGGTTCCTGATTTGGGTGAGTATTGTTGTGCTAGCTCCTGTGCGCGGTGTCCTGCTCTGCAGTGTCTTCTGCCTCTTTATTTGATTTCAGAGATAGAGGCAGATACCTGTTTAGTAGCGTTTATATGGTTTTGGAGGTAATGTGTTGGAGAGCAGAGAGTGATGGGGCACCTGATTTGCTCCTCCTAACCACCTGCCAACCTCCTGGACCAACTACCCTCTGCGGTCGAGGTTTTTCTGTTGGATGCTGGGGAAATGGCGGGTGGTTCTTATAATGTATTTCCTCTTCAATATGAAATTTGGGGTGCAATCTCTGCCCATGCTGCCCGAGCTGAGACCGAAGATCTCCAAGGCCCAGCATGTAGGACAGTGTCCTAAATCCTGTAAGACTGTCCTTCTGAAAATTGTTCCACAGTACCTGCAGTTAATGAAATCCATTCCAAATAAGTTGCTGGGTTTGTAACCTAGTCAGAGTAATTAGAAGGAAAAAAAAGGAAAAAATGCAAGTAATGGTTTAATTGTGCTTTGTTTAACTTGTTATAACAAGTTAAATTACTAGTGCCTATAAATGAGATCACCTTGTGGAGCCCCACTGATCCCCCCTTCCTGCTCTGCCACAGGAAATGTCACAACTGTGGTACCCTATAAAAGGAGTGTGGCGTGGGGTGGTTGGGGATGGGGGTGGGTGGCTGGGCCCTTCCCTGCCTAAAAAGAAGAACCACGGACGAAAGAACAAGGAGGTAGAGCAGAAACAATCAGTCAACAACAAATGGAGTAAACCTGAAAGCTTATCCTAATGTTAGATAAAACTGTAAAACCTGTAAAGCACCACCTGTAATAATTTCAGAGAAGATATACCCTGTAAGAAACACTTTGCTCCAGGAAAAATAAAGCAGTAACAGAAGATATACCTTGCAAAAGACAATTTGAATCAGAAGATTACAGCAGTAATCTGTTAGCACACACCTGTAGGCACACCTTGTAATAATGCAGAAGAAGGTATACCAGCAACAACAATTTGAATCAGAGAAAAAATAAAGCAATGAAATGTTAGCCACAAACAGTAGCAATCCCTGTGAGTAAAAAATCAAAACACCACCACACAGTAAATCTGCTTAGCCAAACTAAGTCTTAATCCTTCTCCCTTGCTCTGGTAAGTTTCTCTACTCTGCCTTTCAAGCAGTCTTAGAAGGAAAGAGCTCAGGTGAAGCTAGGTGCCTTGGCCAGCAAACCAAGTCTTCTCCAAATGCCTTCTTGCTGCATAGCCAGGTACGTGCGAATGGTCCGCCAGGTAAAGAATTGCTAAGGCTGTGCAGGAGCCCTCAAATGCCACCATCACCAATGGCCCTACACGCTGCACAGACTGTGTTGCTTCTGCATCAACATAAGCACACGCACAGGTGCAGCATTTGAATTGTATGACACATTGATGGTATCAAGCACTGGTGCAGACTGTATAGCAGCCACCTCCGCATGCCCTTAAGGGTACATCTTTATACCTGCTACCCACTTTCGGTCCAACCGCAAATGTCTGTGATAATGTCTATGAATTATCGATTTAAAAAACATAGCCTTATGGCCATATTTTTTCAACAGCTGTTGCCTAACAGTAGTATTATTTTATGCAATAAGCACAGTAGTCATTTTTCACAAATACTTAATCTATTTTGTAATATTAGAATACTGCCGCTATTTGCTGCTTCACTGCTTTGCGTGAATAAGATGGATGTTAGGGAGGCAGTTGTGAACTGTATGCTGTGGGAAGTGAATGGATATTTCTAGCTTCAGTCTGCTTTTTTGGCACTTGCTACATGCAATCTGTTGCTGTCCATGTGAGTAGGCTGCCTACAGTCTGCTCTTCAGTGTGCCATCAAACTAATAGGTGAAATTTCTAAGTCTGATACAGTATAAGGCATGGTGTGGCTCAGTTAGTAGCATGTCTGCCCCTGGATCAGAAGGTTGTGGTTTCTTGTCCCACACTGGGATTAGGCTTGCACCTAAAAAAACATTGCTGGCATCGGGGTGCTGTACTGCTGGAGTGTGTTGTCCTTCAGATTAGATGTTAAACTGAGGTCCCTTCTATGTCAAGGTGAAAGTAAAAGAACCCAGGGCACTCTTTGCAAAGAGTAAGGGTCATTCCCAGATTTCTGGCCAAAATTCCCCATCCCATAAACTGGTTCCTGCAATTATCCAGGCTGTGTGTGTGATATGGCTGCCACTTCACTACCAGTTTGCTTGTAAAGAGCTTTGGGATACACTGTGTATGAAAAGTGCTATATAGATTCTGATTCTTCTTTAATCAGTACCATATGACGGGGTTCACAAAAATTACAATTCATGCTGTTCATGGTTTTAATTCAGCCATAAGTTTTAGCACATCTAGATCGTGATATAGTTGTGACTTTTCCTGCTCGTTCTCCCGCTACATTTTTTTTTTTGCCCTTATGTCACAGTAATGATGTTCTATCCAAGGATATAGTGGTTTCTGTCGCTGCTTGTTTATCTCTCATTATTGTGCCCCCAATTTGTAATGCTGGTAAACATAACTGCTGCATCTTTTTCAAAACGTAGACTGTCTGTGACATACCTGGAGTATGCGTTACCTGCCACAAGAAATTGTTCCCTGCATCAGCTTTCCAAAATAAAGTAGTGATCACTTGACCTGTTTGTAACCTAAAACATTTTACAGAAATGAATCCTTGCCTTTTCAAATGATGTTGCAAAGTACAGCCCCCAATGTGTGCCATTTATATTATGTCTTTGATGCAAAATTGCTGGTATTCTGCATCCCCATGATAGCCAAATATTGTCACTAAAATTTACATAATGAAAAATATTATCTAAGATTAGTTCAAGCAAGGGGTAATATTCCCCCTTCCCCACCAAACCCTCCAGCAGCCAATGCAGAGCTTGCCATAGGTAGGGACCACCACTGATCCCATAATGCGCCTCTATTCTGCAAATAACCTTTGCCTCCATTCCAAAGG
This sequence comes from Neoceratodus forsteri, assembly GCA_016271365.2. Taxonomy (NCBI): domain Eukaryota; kingdom Metazoa; phylum Chordata; order Ceratodontiformes; family Ceratodontidae; genus Neoceratodus; species Neoceratodus forsteri. The sequence continues at coordinate 183,420,152 of CM057450.1, read as the reverse complement.
TTGTTGCTTTAGCAAATTCAGTCCACATAGAAAATATACAAAAAGCGATATTTTTACACCACCTTTTTATGACATAGCAGTATAACAGTCTTATTGTGACTGTTTACAGTTTATTTAAATTTTTTTTTGATAACTAGTTCTTTAAGAAATCCTCGAGTAATGCTGATAATGGTTCCATTCATGCCTCGTTTCAAGAGACAGTTGCTTGTCCCATCTTGGACATGTGAGACAGCACAGGAAAAGCTACAGATTTCCTGTTCTCAATATCAAACCCTGGCCATTTGCTCCCGCTCACACCCAATGTCAGTTTGAATATGTTTTCCCAACTGTCTAGCTTACACCCTTTACTGATTTTGCCTTTGAGATCATTTTGGGTAATATACATGAATTAATTGCGGCACTCTTTTTAGTTTTGATAGCATCTCCTCTACAGTGCAAATCCTTGATTGTTACCCAGAGCCTTTTTTATATTGTACAGATGACATCTGCAACAAGGGCACATCACATCACTGGCAGGCACATGCTGTAGCTAAATAAAACAGATGTTAGGAATACAATTCAAATTTGATAGCGGTGCAGCCGCCCATTGATGACAGCTGTCTTTCATGCCCTCACAGGGTCCCCTGTTTCTACAATCTGTGGTTGGTAATTTTTTCACATATGTCCCTGCCATGCCACTTTCTACCTTGTCATGCCACCTTGGTCCATGTGTTCGGGGGGGGGGGGGCACTGAGAATGTTCCACCTAGCACATCACATTCCTCTTTGGTTTGATGCACTTTTTCAGTGTGTCCATCATCATACGTGTGTATAATGTTGCTCTAGACCTTTGATCTGCCTGTTTCTGATTTTACAACTACATACTAGCTGTGTATCTGTCTCTCTGTTTATTTCTCTATACATATTACTGTATTTTCTAGTTAATTCCCTGTATGGTGATGAAACTGCCCCTACATTTCACAAACTGGAGTCACCAACAGCTTATATTGTGATGTGATCTACTAGTGTTGAATACATAAATCTCTCCTATAAATGTCTGTTAATTCATGACTTTGCTATGGTGTTTATTTGGTGCTACCATACTGCATGTTTTTTTTTAAAATAAATCTTTTCAGTGTCATAACACACTACACCATTCTTCATTATTATGTGTGTCTATTAGCAAATGTTCCAAAACACTTAAATTGAGAGACATTTCATCAGAATGTTATGTAAAGATTAAAAAAGAGTGCTGCATCTTTCCTCTCACACTTTCCTGTTTTGGAGACCACAGCAATGCACACCAGTACCACCCAATAGTCATCAGCACTCATATGTGTCCTGCATATCGGCCTCAAAGAAACAGAAACATAGACTTTGATGGCAGATAAGGACCACTTGGACAACCTAGTCTGTCCATTTCCCTACTTGCAGGATAAGCTGCAGATCCTAGTTAACCAACAACCTACTTCCATGAACCCCCCGCTAGAATTTCCTTATGTCTGTCCCAAGTATTCTTGAATTCCCCCACTGTTTGTGACTCCAAGCCCCCTCAGGAATGCCCTTCCATGTGTCCACCAACCTCTCCATTAAACAATACTTCCTCACATTGCCCCATAGCCATCCCCCCTCTATCTTCAAATTGTGCCCCCTTGTCCTTGCACATCTCTTTTTCTGAAAGATGCTACCCTCTTGGACATTGTTGCTTCCCTTTAGGTATTTGAATGTTTCTATCATGCCCCCTTCTCCCTCCTTTCCTCAAGGGTATACATATTAAGCTCTTTTAGTCTCTCTTCAGATGGCTTCTGGTGCAGACCATGTACCATTTTAGTTCCCCTCTTCTGGACTGCCTCCATCCTGTATATGTCCTTGAGGAGATGGGGTCCACAGAACTGCCTGCAGTACTCCAGATGGGGTCTCACCAACTGCCTGTACAGATGAATAACAACTTCTTGTTTTCTACTGATGATGCCTCTCACAATGCTTCCCATTATCCCCCTAGCCCTCTTTACTGCTTTCTCACATTGTCTGCCTACCTTTAGGTCATCTGATGTGACTACCCCCATGTCCCTTTCCATTTTTGTTATTGTTAGTACCTCCCCACTGTGTACTGTTCCCCCGGTTTTTGTTACCTAGTTGCATTACTCTACACTTATTTGCATTGAATCTAAGCTGCCATACATTTGATCATTCCTCCAGCCTTGCCAAGTCCCTTCTCATCCTTTCCACACACACACACACCCTTGTGTATCAAACATGTTGCAGATCTTTGGGTCATCTGCAAAGAGGCATATTTTTCCTTCATGTCTCTCCACACCTCTAAAGACATTAAAGAGGACAGGTCCTAGTATTGAACCCTGCAGTACCCCGCTAGTAACCCCCTTTCTAAGGAGTTGACTCTGTTTACTATTGCCCTCTGCATCCTGTTGTCCAGACAATTTTTCATCCAGGCTAATGCCCTGGAATCCACTCCCAGGCCGGCTAACTTGCTTATTAATCTTTTGTGTGGGACTGTGTCAAATGCCTTGTTAACGTGTATGTAGGCAATGTCCACAACCCTTCCCTGGTCTACTACTTTGGTCACCCAGTGAAAGAAATCTATTAGATTCTTTTCACGTGACCTTCTGGCTGTGAATCCATGCTGCCTTGAGTCCTGTGCCCCACAGGCATGTAGGTACTCAACAATTCTTTCTTTCAGAAGTGATTTCATCATTTTTCCTACCACTGAGGTCAAACTAACAGGTCTGTAGTTTTCTGCCTCCACCTTGCTCCCACTTTTGTGAAGGAGAATCACATCCGCACTCCTCCAGTCCTCAGGTCCCACACCATCCTTCCACGATTTATTAATAAGTGTAGTCAGCAGTGTCACTAGATCTCCCCTTAGTTCTTTTACAATTCGGGGGGGGGGATCTCATCAGGCCCCATTGCTTTGTCCACCTTCAGTTTCAGGAGTTCTTTCAGGACCATTTATTCTGTGAATGGACTAGTATTGACCTCCTTATCCAGAGTACTTCTATTGCTTGGTTTAGGTACCTCCCCTCCTCTTCTTCTGTAACTATTAAGCAGAAGTATTTATTCATTATCCCTGCTTTTTCACTGTCACCCTCTGCCCACCCTCCTCCACTTTATTAAGCCTCACTATCCCTCCCTTACTTTTTCTTCACTCCATAATGTACTTATAAAAGGTTTTCTCCCCCTTCTTTAACTGTGTTGGCTATCTTTTCCTTGGTTGGGGTCTTTGTTATTCTGACTGCCTTCTCTGCTTCCTTCTGCTTTACCTAGTACAGTTCTCTGTCCTGCTCCTTCTGTGATTCCTTATACTTCCTGAATGCTATCTTTTTCCCCCTAACATTCCCCGCCACCTCTTTTGAGAACTATGGTGGTTTGTTCCTTTGGGGGGATTTGCTTCACACAGATGCTTGTTGCCTCTGTGATGTCATTTTTGATTTTTCCCCATTGTTCCTTCACCCCTCCCTCTTTCCCATTTTGTAGTGCTTTTCTGAGGCACTCTCCCATTTTGCCAAAGTCAGCCCTCCTAAAGTCCAATGCCATCACTTTTGCATGGATTGACTCTATGGCTGTATTTATTGTAAACCAAACTGTTTGGTGGCTGCTTAGTTCCCAGATGGCTACCCACTTCAAAATCTGAGATCCTCTCTCCATCCCCTTTTAAGAGTATCAGGTCTAAGATTGCTCCCTCCTGAGTGGGTTACAACACTAGTTGTCTGAGGTATGACCCTTGTAGGGCATCAAGAATGACTATGCTCTTGGATGTGGCTGCAGCAAAGGTGCTCCAGTTTACATCAGGCATATTCATGTCCCCCATCAACAATATCTCCCCTTGTTCTGCCATTCTAAGGATGCCTTCTATAATTTCCTTGTCCATTGCCTCCCCTGAGACAAGGGTCAATATACAACCCCGTGTGGATTGTGGTGCCATTTTCTATCTCCAGGGTGACTCACAGTGCTTCCCCTCCTTCCTGTTTACCCTTTAATTCCATTGCTTTGATCCCTTCCCTTATGTACAGAGCCACTCCTCCTCCTCTTTTACCCACCATATGATCTGGAACCACGGGCAAGGGGGGCAGGTTGGGGGGTTGAATTGTGGGGAAATCAGTACTAATGCTAATATGATGTGGGAACAAGCATACAAGGAACAACAGCAAGCAGGTCAAGTGCATGCTTGTCATGACCAAAGGTAGCTGGGGAACAATTATACCAAAGTACTTTGGCCAAGAACAGGGGAAACCTCACATAGTGGTCCGTTTGTGCACCAACGTTATGATAGGGTGTGAGGTGACTGTGTTGCTGGAAAGGTTCAGGTAGCTGGGTTGGAACACCAGTGGCATTCACATAGGTACTACCTGTTCCAAGAGCCCATTCAGCAGGAAAGCTAAGCATTGCTGAATTCAATACATGGCTGGGAAGCGTGTGTAAGGCAAATGCATACAGGCTTGTGCAGGACTGGGTTAGAACACTGGAAAACAATGACCTATATGCACTGGTCACAGTGCAATAGAGTATGGAAGGCTCTAACTAGTGCACTGGAAGGAGCAAGGCTCATGAGAAACAGCCTGGGGCGGGTCAAAAGGGATAAGCTACATTTGAACTGGTGCTGGGAGTGGGGGCCAAAGAGGACACAACACTTATTACCATACAGATTGCATATGAAGGATAGAGAAAGTGGAAAGGGGGTGATTGAGTAGCATTGTACATAAAGGATGGGATAAATGTGCACCAGGCAGAAGGGGAGCAGAAAAAACAGCACTATGGGTAGTGATACAGAACACAGCAGTGAGAAAGATCTGGGAAGGGGCAGTGTACAGACCACAGTCACAGGACACAGAGCTGGATGTGGAAATGGTGGATCAGATCAGGAGGGTAGGAGAGAGAGGTGAAAATTTAATACTGGGAAACTTCAATCAGCCTGATGTATAACGTGGTACTTCCTGTTAAATCCAATTTCAAAAAAATGCTCTTCCTGAATGCAGTCCTGGAGTTTTCCCTGACACAGGGAGCCACAGAGCAAACAAAAGGGAGGCAATAATAGAAGTAGTGCTATCTGATGGGGGATCTGTCCACAGAGTTGAATTAAGCTATACCCTTGCAGGCCGTGACCACAGAACAGAGTGGTTTTTCATTAACATGGAGACACCAGCTGGCAGGACAAACACTAAAGTGGTGGATTTAAGGAAGGCTTCCATTCCCCCACCTGCAATTGGCCCTAACCCATCCCATCACCCCAATTACAGTTGCCATGCTAATTCTCCAAAGCACTCCTTGCTCCCTTCCTCATATACCCTGCACTTCCTTACTTATTCTGAGAAATTGCTGGTTCCTCACACTCAAGCACTTACCCTCAAATCTCCACTGTAGCACCTGTTAGCTAAATGTACAAGTTGTAACTCTCTATGTCCCTGTTGTCTGCATGCACTGTTCACCCACTATGCTTAACGCTAACTACTGTTGTTGCTTGTCTTGCCTATATTGCTATGGTAGCCATTTTGTTGTAAAATTGTGCCAAAAGTTTTCATTCATTTTAGCATCTACTTTATCACTAGCCTACTGTTGTTTTGTTTTCCGCTTATTGTAAACAGGTTTACAAAAGTACTCCCATTATCCTTTCCCCACAGGACGCATTAAGAAATGTTCAATTTGCTCAGTATGCCCACTGGCAGTGTAAATTCAATGCAAATCAGTGCGAAGTAATGCACTTGGTGCACAGGAATTGTACAGAGGAATACACAAGGGGGTGTACTAACAACAAGAAAACTGGAAAGGGAACTGTGGGTACTTAGAACGGACAATCTAAAAGTAGCCCAGCAATGTGGCAAAAGGTAGTGTGGAGGGCCCAAGACATGCTGGAGTGCTTAGGGAGAGGCATCACCAATACCAGTTGAAAACTGGAGCTGGTGATGCCACTGTACAGGTACTTTTTGTGGTCACATCTGGAATACTGTGTTCCATTTTGGAAGCCACATCTCCAGAAGGACATAGACCATGTGGCGGTGGAACAGAGCAGGGCAACAAAAACGGTGTTGTGAATGCACCAAACACCATATTCGTAAAGGCACCCTAAGTATACTCTGGAGGAAAAGAAGGGCGAGAGTGGATATAATAGAGACATTCAAATAACTCAAAGGGATAAACATAGTAAGGGAGAGCAGCAGCTTCAAAAAGAAGAGATGTTCTAGAACAAGATGTCACAATATGTGTACAGAGGGGTGGAGACTGAGGGGTTAACGTGCAGAAGTAATTTTTCTCAGAAAGCATGGCAGATGCATGAAACAGCCTCCCTGCACAGGTCGTGGGGGCAATACCAGAATGCATGGGATTGAAAGAAGGCAACCACAGTCATAGGAAAGTAAAGATATGCTGCATATCAATGAGGATCTGCAGTTTTAGGTAGTTTGCAAATAGGTAGACTAGGTGGGCCAGTCGGTCCTTAGCAGTGGTCACATTCTATGTTTCTACAAGAGGAGAGACAGGGGAGATATGATATGAAGCAATAATTTTTTTTAAAAGCATAAATGGTAGAAAGAAGGGTAGCATCGGTAATAAAATGAGTCATCCATTAATGATGGTCAATGACATGAGGTTTATAGTGAGTAGACTAATGAGTAGCATGCAGAACATTTGATCAAGGAAAGGTTGTTGGATGCATAGAATAGACTCCCAGCATAGGTGTTAGAGGCACACACTTTCAAGCAAACATGAGACAGCTATAGTTGAACCAGAACACTGGACACTAATATGTAAGGGTGCAGATCCAGTAGTATCTTCTACTTCGACAGAAGGCATGGCAATTGGGAAGACTGGATGTGCCATGCGGTCCTTCACTGCCGTTAAGTACTATGTCTTTATGTTTCTATGTAATAAAGTTCAAGAGGGATGCTTTATCCATAGACAATAAGATAGTGACAGAAATGGAGTCATGCCATGGGGATGAATGAAAGCTGAATCTTCGTAATTGTGAGGAATTAGTTTGCCACTGTGAAAGAGGTGTAAGACTGCAACAGGGACCATCTCAGGTGATGAAGACAACTATAGTATCTGGTTTCAAAAATGCTTTGGCTAGAAACTGTGACACCAGAGAAATGTCAGGATCTCCATGCAATATACTGGGGTTTATGAACATAAACAGCAGACCATATAAACAATGGCATTCCATTACTTTCAGTGAAGCTGCACACTTGTGTGCTGTGCTCCAATTATGAGGCTCCCTCTGTTCCTCATAGCCAACTGATACATCAACACTTGCTACAAGCCATGCAATGGAATATTGTTTTGTTGCAGTACGGAATTATTATAAATGCTTCTTTTATAACTAACTATAGCAATTTCATTTGATTCTAAAACCTCAGGGACAGGTTGAAGTCAGTGCAAGTGTGGGACACAGTATTACTGATAAATGGCCAGTGCTGTCCATTGTTCTGAATCAGTTCAGCAGCTGTACTATTTCAGAGCACTTCTACAGTAGTTATCATCTAATTGTGTGTGTCTCTGTGTAGTTCCAGAAGGCACAACATAAGCCACCACAGAGACAATGGCAATCAGGTGATAATAGCACTGAGGATCTGAAATGTGAACAATTAACACCATCAAGCAATCAGCAGCTAAACAAGTGCTACCAAGGTGTATGAGGCAATCACACAATTTCTGAAACAGAATGACAAAAAAAAATTACTTGACCAACCACAAACTGATTATAAAGAGTGTAGACTGATGCCAAGTCACTAACACACAAATCAGCGGCAGTAACATTCATTGCCTGACAGTGTGACCCCTAGGACAAACTGGTGCCATCCATAGAATGTGCTCTGCATACTGTGGAAGGTTGTTGAGGAAAGAATGGGCACAGTGAGGCAATCCCCAGGTGGAGAGTACAAATAGGGTGTAAACGCTCCACTACAGAGTGGGAGGGGGTAGTGGGATATAATTCCGGGGGACAGCATAGTAAAAGTCTTAAGGAAGGAGGAGTGCACAAGGAGGGGATAGCAGGGATAAGGGGGGAGGAGAGTAATGAAGGCAACAGGGGCAACAAGGCTCAGTGTACGAGGTAGAAGGTGGTCTCCTTCAATACTAGGAGTCCAGCAAACAAACCTGTAGACCTACAGGCGCTCATGGCCAAAGGGGAGGTGAACATGCCTGCCATCACAGAGACGAGCAATGCAGCAGTCATGGACAAAAAAGAGAGTGGTGGATTTCAGGAAGGTGACCTTCACTGTAATGGGTGTAATATTGATGGCGACCAGTCAAAAAGAAAAGCTAATGTGCTTCCTTTATCAGAATGCACTCCAAGATGACCAACTGCATGGTTTTGTCATGGGATGATTGTGTCAAACCAACATGACTGACTTCTTTGATTGGCTTATGCGGTGATTGTCTTGGGTGCCGGCAGTCGTTGTCCTGTACTAGTACCTCACAAAGGTGTGTGATTCTGTGCCACATGGCAGGCTCATCAGCAAGCTGAGGGACTGAAATATGTGAAAAACTACTGTGGTTGGCCAAGAACTGGCAGCAGGAGTGCTGTTTAACTTTTTTATTGCCGACATAGCAGAAGGGATAAAGAGTATGATTAGTCTCTTCCACAATGACACCAAGATCAGTACAGAGGTTGATGGAGGGGAAGGCAGTGCAGTACTCCAGGAGGATTTGGTAAATCTGGAGAAATGGTCTAACACATGGGTGGTAAGACCCCAGGAGAAAGCAACTGGTGGGGCTTGGGGTGGGGGTACAGCTGGCAGTCTCAGCGTAGCAATTGGACCTCCCAGTGATGGTCAGAGTTGACATGCAACACTTGGTACAGTGATGCAAGGCAGCAGGCAAAGCAAATAAAATGCTATGCTGCATCACTGTTGGAATAGCCTGTCGGAGTGAGGAAGTCATTCTGCCACTGAACCGGTCACTAGTGCGGACACACAGGGAGTGCTATGTGCTGTTCTGGTACCCGTATCTGTAGTAGGATATCAAACTAGTGGAGGGGATCCAAAGGAGGGCCAAACTTCCCACTCACATGGTTTCCTCGCCTTTTTTTCGTCCGATCTGAGCAACCTCCAGGTCCCTTCTTGCTTGTTTAGTTGTCATCCCCCATATAGCACACCTTCCACAAACTGTTACGCAGCAAGTTCATGCCTTTGCCATTTTTGGCATTCAGTTGTAATCTGCCACAATGTAGAGCACTCCTCCAACCTGCCATTGGCATTTCTCATTTTTTGTAACCCCTCTGGAGTGTATACCCTGTTGCTGATCTTAGTACCACTTTGTAACCACATGGCATGACCACTGGGTTTATAACATTTATGTTTATGTGAGATGCTAACCACCTGTATCTTATTTCTCCCATCATGATATTTATTTTCTATCATATCCCCTCTCTATCTCTTCTCCTCCAGTGTGTATACACTGTGGTCCTACAATCTCTCCTCATTTGACTTTCAGGGCATGATTTTCGTTGTCCTTCTCTGAACTGTCTCTAGCCTGCATATGTCTTTATGTAAACGTGGCCTCCAAAGCTGGACACAGTACTCCAGAGCAGGTCTCACTAATGAATTACAAGAAGGAATCACAACCTCCTTTCTGCTGCTCCAGCTGCCTCTCCCGATGCTACCACAGTACCACAATACCCCGGTGACTGTTCATGCTCCCTTGTCAAATTGACTGGCCAGCTCTAAATCATCATTTAAGACCATTCTATTATCCCTACTCTGTTTGGTTGCCATCAGTATCACTCCCACCCTTCCTATATGAATCCCCACTGTTCATGTGGACAAAAAGCAGTAATGGGCTTTTTTATGCCTTGCAACTTAGTTGCCACACTCTGGAACATTCCTAAAATTTGCATAGGTCACTCCACATGTGTTCTCCACCCTTTTTTTCCACCCCTCCCATAGTGTCTGTCCTATTGGATTTTCTTCATATCATCTGCAAGTGGGCCTACTTTCCCTTATAGTCACCCCTTCCTGTCATTCACAATGACATTAAATTGGACCTGCCCCAGAACTGACTCCTGTGGTACACGGCTGGTAACACACCTTTACTTGGAACAACCTCTATTTTTCCAGCACCATTTATGTTCTATCCCACAATCAGTTTTGCACCCAGTATGCCACCTAGTGGCCCATTCCCAGGCTACCTAACTGGCTTACAAACCTGTTATGTGGAAACGTGTCGAAGGCCTTGTTGAAGTCCATGTAAGGCCACATGTCCACCACTCCCACATCATTCATTTCCCTGGTCACATAGTTAAATGAATATTCCAGATTTGTGTGACCAGACTTTCCCACTGCAAATTCATGCTGCCTCAGATTTAGATTCATATTCTGGTCTATTCTGGAGCTCTTTTAGAACCATAGAGACATAGAAGCTGACAGAAGATGAGGACAGTGTTTCCCACCTAGTATTACTGTTTTGCCAAAATATTTTGAAATATTTTGGCTGTAATTCATCTTTTTTGTGGCTGTTGCTACACTGTGAGGAACCAGCAGCCACTGCCACCAAGTATCGAGACCACAGCCATGGTCAAGGACTTCTGTGGCCATTGCCAAACACAGATTGGGACCGCAGCCACGGTTTGGAGAGGTCAGGAAGTTTGTCAATAGTGGCCCAGCAAGAAATGGGGTAAGCAACATCCAAGCTTTGTTTTTCTCCCATCTTCCCAACCTCACACCGCCACCAATATTAAATGGTCTCCCTGGGCCCCTCCCCGTAGAGGCTAAACCTATTGGATGGAGGAATAAAGCAGGGTATGTGGCTGCAAGGAGAACTAGGGTAGAGGATTAATCGGCAGAAGAAAAAAGGTGAAAAGGGGTTGGCAAAGGACTTCAGCAAGGATCAATGGGACATTTACTGAAAAATTGCTTCTTGGACCAGAAAACTGTAAGGTACTGTATTTAGTTGTGCATTCAAAGGAAATTTGAATTGAGATTTGGACATTTATTGAGAAGTTGCATTATTGAAAAAATTGCATCTTGGATGAGGAAACTGTAAGGTAATGTATTTGGCTGTGCAATCAGAGGAAAACTGCATTGTGACTGGGGTATTTCCAGGAAAATCTGTTTATTGTCTAGTATTGCTAAGGTGATTGGCATATTTACAGGAACATTTATTTATTGTCTATTATTGCTTATACTTATATAGAATAGAACATTATAGAAGTGTGACAGCATGTACTTGGTGGTATTACAGGGAAGGTGGGGGTGGCACTGGCACAAAGGCCATAATGAAGTACTCGGGGATGGTGGGGAGGACAGGGTCATGTGTCTTCTTTGTTGATGAGGGGGGATCCAGAAGAAGGCAGGAGAATGGGCAGAATAACAGGGTGCAACGGATGTGGGGCAGTGGTGTGTATGGAAACATTGTGGAGGTTAGGATGTTGTCCAATAGGTATCAGATTGGGGCAATTGGAGGCAGAGATGGGCAATATCTTGTACCTTGATTATACCCATGGGTTACTTGAATGTTTATATAATGTCAACCATCTCTTGCCTCTCCAGCAGGTAATACATATTTATTTAGTCTACCCCTTATGGTTCATCCTGCTCACCCCGCACCACCTTTGTGGCCCACCACGTGACTGCCTACAGCCTTCCTAAATCCTTCTGGAGTGGTGGTCTCCAGAACTGGACCCAGTACTATGGCTGTGGTCTCACCAGTGATTGGTCCATTGGCCCAAACAACTACTGATTTCTGCTGGTGCTACCTCTGCCACTGAACTCCAGCCTCCCACTGGCTGTCCCAACCACACACACAAACACACATTGTCTGTTTACCTTTAGTTCATTTGATCTAAGTAACCTCCAACTCCCATCATGCTTGGTGGCTGGTCATCCCCCCTCCACCCCCAATACAGCACACCTTCCCTGAATTGCTGCTCACCGAGTTCATGCCTTTGCCATTTTGGAATTCTGTTGTAACATGCCACAATTTAGACCACTCCACCAACCTGCCTTTGGCATTGCTCATTTTTTGTATCACCTCTAGAGTATAAACCCTGTTGCTGATGTTAGTGTTGGCTTGCAAAATACATTGTTTCTATGCCAGCCAACAAGCAATGTGAATTAGGAAAACATTGAAGAGGAGTGTTCCCAGGAGTGATTCCAGTGTCGCTCCTGGCTGGCCTTCTCCATCTCCATAGAGTCATCACCATTCACTATAACCCACTATGTCCAGCCCTTAAACAAAGTTGTAAACCACTCAACCACAACTGGGACAACTAAAATGCTGCATACCGTGTTAGCCAACCTTCTATGTGGGATGGCATCATAGTCTTTGTTGATGTACAATTAGTCCACATACATAGATGTTCCATGCTCTACCTCCCTGGTAACCCACACAATAAAATGTATTGGAGTTGTTAGACATGACCTTCCCAATGTCAATCCATGATGCCTTTGATCCTGTTCTCCATGACATTCAATGCAATATGAACATGCAATGGAGTCAGCAGATAAAGGCCTAAAGGTCTATTAGGCCTGCTTGAATGTTCATCTCTCAGTGCTCCCAATCCATTTGACCACCTTATCCCCAAGCCTCAGATCCTTCAGCTTACCTAACAGTCCCCTATGTGTCACAGAGTGGAGGCACTTGCTGAAGTCCAAATGCAGAACATCCACTGCCTTGCATTCATCCAGGGCACTTGTCACCCAACCATAGTAGCCTACAAGGTTGGCCTGATAAGAACTTCAAATGCAAACAGTAAAAATCCTGCACTCACCACCCAAAATAATGGATGAATCCATTGAGAAAGGAAGTGTTTCTTCCGAAATGCATCTGGAATTTTGCACATTGCACTTTGATATATTAAAATGAAGCACCTTGAAAGACTTGTTTGAGCATCCATTATTTTAGGTGGTGAGTGCGGAATTTTTACTGTTTGCATTTGAAGTTTTTTATCCCTTCACCACTGATCCTTGTGCAGCCTCTTTTTTCATTGTTTACTGACAAGAACTTCCTTGTGTGTGAACCCACGCTGCCGATCATCTAGAGGATCATTTTCCTGCAAATATCTGTGTATTTTCTCCTTCAGAATAGTCTCCATTAATTTATCCACAACCAATGTTACACTAATCGGCCTGTAGTTCCCTGCTTCTTCCCAAGATTCACCCTTGTGTATGGACACCACATACGCCAACCTTTAATCATGAAGCATACATCATGTTTGAAGGGAAGTGTTTAATACGTCAGCCAGAGGCTCTTCAATGACACAGAGCCAAGTATCCTATTTTGTGACTGCCTATTCCTGAGTGGGGGTGGGAAGTATATTATTCACTGCTAATGTTAGGATCCCACTTTTGCAAGTTGAAACGGTTGCAGAGGTAACATTTCATGTTTTCACCAGGGATCTATGTACCCCTTCCCCGACATTGACAGATGCAGGCAGTACGGTCTGTTCAATCCTCCCCCTCCCTCACAGTGGTGCCCCATTCACCAGTGTAGCAATGTCATCACCAATATGTCAACCGTTCAGCGACTTACCTTGTGCGGCTGTCCCTCTATCCAATCTTGACATAGAGAAGCAGTACCTTACAGAAAGCTATGATGCATGCCATCAGCCCAATTCCCTTTCCTATTTTACTAAAGTCCTCCTTCAGTGATCCTACATTCAGAACTTACAACGCTATGTCATTTGTCCACATGCTGTCAATGACATCCTGCTCCTCCTTCTATGGTATTGCCATAGCGATCCATTCCCCATCCCCCCTCCCACCATGCCATGCTGCCAGGTATGTATTTTTCCTACTCTTTCCCTCCCGTGGCCCTTTTGAAAGTCTATTCAACTCTTACAATCAAGTAGCAACCACAGATCGCTTCCTCCACCTGTATTTTATTTATTTATTTATTGAAATGTTTCACTAGGAAGGCACACTGAGCAACAAATCGCTCATCTCCCTGTGCGACCTGAAGGGAAGGGGTACAACTGGAATAAGACATTATACATTCAAGTTACAAGACCAACATTAACATACAGTTGTAAGGCAGGTGTTATAAACAGTGTTACAACAGTGTTTCGCATAACATGTAGAAAGAGTGGACAATAATAAGTGCCAGGTTAATAAGTAAGCAAGTTACATGAAACAAAAGGGGGAAAGGGAAGGGAGGGGTGAGGTGGAGGAGGGGGAAGAGTCATGCCCCTGGAGACTCCTTTAGGATGTGAGGAACCCTGCAAGGGGACTGAGGGGACCAGAGAGAAGGGGATAAGGCAGTGTCCCACAGAGACCCCTTTAAGATGGTGGGGGAAGGGAGTAGATGAGAGATACAAGCCCCTTGGGGGGCAGGAGAGGGACTGATGGAGAGCATTCAGGGTCCTTTACATTCTGTCAGTTATCAAGGGAGGCCAGTAAGGGTGTGCAATTAGGGGGATGGGGAGAAGGGCTAGAGGGGCTGGGTATGTACAGGGTAAAATGAAGGTGAGGGTAGGGGATAGGGTTTGTCTAGGGTTTAGAGGAGAGAATTAGGGAGGGACATGACAGGAGCAGCTAGGTGCAAGGTAATTATTGAGGGCAGAGCCGATGGAGTAGGCGGAGGATGAATGCTGGATAAGGAGGGATTTTCTATGGCTTCCTACTGCCCAACAGTGGTGCTCCATCATGGATGACCCGATGATACTCCAAGTTGACTACATTCTGAGGCTCTGAGGGACCTTTCTGCTAATCACAGATGGCGTTATGAGGTTCATAGTTCCAACGGTTGGTGATATGCCTTTTCTGCACACCACCATCATCCTCTCTGAGCCCATGCTAGTGAATCCACTCTCTCTTTGAGGCAGCTGATTAGTTAGTGGAATCAGACTAATTGGCCTCTGTGTGAATTAGAAGGCCACCTGTAACCTGGTCTGCTTGGCCTGAATACTTTTGACTCTGCCCCCAGCATAGTAAGGTGCCCACATCATTGGCAGTTGCACATCAATAATGTCCTTCTAAACACTGCTGTTCCACAGTGAATGCACTGAACAGTGCCCAGAATGGAACCATTTTTCTCTATTAACATTCCCCCATTTCTCCTCTGTATCTGTGTGTCACATTTTCCATGAGTTTACTGTGGTTCACTACAGATTTATTTGTGGTCTGTCTTAGTAGTCCATGGTCCTTACCTGCTGACAATTTCTATGTTTCTATGTTTCACGGGAAAAGGGAGCATACTTGTGACAGCACTCAGGAAAGACATGGATTGAAGACTGCACAACGTCATTACTCAGTGCTTGACATTGCTACCAAATACCATGCATTGAGTGTGTTGTGACATTAAACCGAATTAGCATGCTTAACAAACAATGTAGCAACATAGACAGACACAAGAAATAGACCAGTTTTGTAATCTTTGCATTTATTTGTAATGTACATAAAACTTTCAACAATCTATTGTTTCAAATGGTTGTCCCAGATGTGGTCATGTACAAAGTCCATGATTTTATTAGCATAGCATGGATTGCAGAACTGCAGCTTATCATCTACACAATAGACATGATGTGGTATATGAAGTGCTCAGCACATAATAAGTGTTTATATCTAGGGTTATGATAGGTGAGGGCAAAAGAAGCATTAATGTTGTAAGACCTTAAATAATAAGACTTAGGTACTGTTTTTCAAAGCATTTTACCTTCACATAGTAAACACGGAAAACCAAATACTTTCTGTGTGCTTGCATCAAGGAAACGACTGTTTATATGTCAGGCATGACTAACATGTCTTAGAGTCTGATGTTTGGCTGACATTGATTCAGACTTGTGGTATGATGGTGAATTGCTGTATCTATTAGGACATTCATCTACTGATCTTTTACATGCTCTGACATTAAAAGTCAATAGACCACACTACCAGCCCGTATTTCCGATCATTCAACAACAGCTGCCCGCTGCCCACTCCAGGGACCGCAGCTGCCATCCTGGTGCCCTGAGATGCTGGGAAGACTCTGTGGTGGTCTTCCACACTCAGTGTGGGGATGTAGGTGTTAGCAGTGAACAGACAGTCAGATAGAGAGAGATGAAACAGAGATCTATATGTAAAAAGTGACAATTAGCAGAAAGTGTCATGGAAGAGCCACGAAATAGTGGATGTCATAAATTGACATAAAATTAAAGTAGAAGTCTGAGAATCAGACTAGTATATTGTCCCAAATGCTTGCCAGTTGTGTGCTTCCTTATAGTAATTAGGACACTGGAGATCAGTTGAGTCTATAAGCTCCTACAATGGACTCAAATGAAAACATGCCAGCATGAAACATGTTATATGAAAAGATGCTCCCAAGAAAATGTGAACACATAGCTTAAAATGACCTAGCTATGTGCACCTTTGAAGAATTGTATAGCAGACATTTAAATGCAGTACAGTACTGAGAACAAAATGCAGTTTAGATGGCACACATTTCATACGCCAGATGTGAGCAAGACATTGGCAAACTGTAGCTTAGCAGCTCACCAGGTCTGGCATCAGTAAAGAGCAACCAGTATACTATAGGGCATACTGTGTTTCAGGGTGCGGAAAAAGCATGCAACTCATCATGGCATTCAGAGTGATGCCAATTCCCTCACAATCTTTGTTGCTTGTCAGGCCATTGCGGAGGGGGGGGGAGTCGATGTGTTGACATGTTTCTGACATTCAACCTGTAATCCCCCGAGCTGTTCTGATCAGGGCCGGCCTTAACAATTCTGGGCCCCTATGCGACCCCCTGTCAGGCCTCACCACTCCATTCCCTGTTGCCCCCCCCACATCCAACGTTTACATCTCCCCTGCCCCCTTCCATTTCCCATTGTGAGCCTGGCTGGTGTATCATCAAGTTGCCCCTTGCACTGCTGCTAGCCAAGACATCTAAGTCTAAGTAAAGAAACATTAAAATTATTTATTGAAATCAGACCTGAAAAGACAGATTTTTTTATATTTGGGAAATGGGCATCACCACTCTGTTCTCTGCACCACTACAGGCAGTAGTGGTAGCGGTGTGGTGAACAGAACAGAACAGAAACATAATAGTGGTGGTAGGATACCCGTTTCCCAAATATACACTTCTGTCTTTTCAAGTCTGATTTCATTAATTTTAAAGTTTCTTTATTTTCTTACGTCTAAGTATTGTTATTGTGTACTGTACTTTTGTTTTGTTCCTTCTCCCCTGGGTTGCACCTGAAAACAAGCTTTGGCTCAGTGTGTGCCTTACTGGTTACACATTTTCAAATAAATAAATTGCAGAAATATATTGTTCCATAGAACATGGCTGTGAACACAAATTAATCAGTTAATATCACTCTCTTACAAATATCAGAGCTAGTGCCTATGACATGACATTACAGCCTGTCTTTGCTCCTTTCTCTGTCCCATACTGTGCAGTAATCTCTCTGTCTCCCTGCCTCTGCCTCATCATGTGCAATAATAATAATTAAACTTAGTTTTACTATGAAAAGGGCCACTGTCTAAAATGGAATATATACCAGCAAGGAAAAAAAGTGGCAGTGCACATAGCATTTCTCCAGTGGCATGCCCCAGGCTGCCTCACATACAGGAATGTCAAACAGGGGCATGCCTGATGCCACTGGAGAAATGTAATGTGCACTGCCACTGGGCACTGTCACTTTTTTTTCTTGCTGGTATATATTCCATTTTAGACAATGGCCCTTCTCATAGTAATACGGGTCTCATATGAAAAAGGGCCTTGGCTCATAGGCTTACCCGGTTAACAAATGAACGAATAAATAAATAAAAATAAATAAATAGTTGAATAATTATTATTGCACATGATGAGGCAGAGGCAGAGGCAGGCAGACACAGAGTTTACTACACAGTATGGGACAGAGAAAGGAGTAAGGATGGGCTGTAATGTCATGTCACTGGACACTAGCTCGGATGATATTTGGAAGTGTAAGAGAGAGTTACTAGACTACTCAGTATTAAGCAAGGGGTGGGATATTCAAAAGGGTTGTGCCATGCACAATAGGGCTGCGCCAGCGCAAGTCCGAATTTGCGCCATTCTGTGATATTCAGCAGGAGGCAGTTGTGTCACAGAAAACATACTGAGCAACAGCGCAATGCTAATGAAGGTATGCGCAACTGAAGGGGGTGCAACCATGCATAAAGTGCGCAATGCGATATTCAAAGGCTTGCTCAATGCGCAACAGTGGATCAGGCGGAAGTTGCACCACAGCGGAAATTAGCCAAAATAAAAAGGCTCAAGGAAGAGGTGCAAGAATGTGACAGGGAAGCCACATGAGGCAGGGAAACAGAGCAGGCCAGAGCAATAAACAGTGCAGGCCAGGGAGTGCACAGGACAGAAGAGGGGCAAGGGAAGGTGTGTGGGGCCATAGAGTGCAGAGGTCAGTAGGTGTACCCGGTGCAGTGGAGGTAGCAGTCAAGACAGCGGGGGTAACAGATCAACAACAGCCAGGGGGGGAACACAAGCCAGGGAGATGGACAGTGCCAGCTTCCACATGGAAGCTGTAATGAGGGGGGTGAGAAGGCATGCTGCAGGGGGACGTGGCCGTGGAAGGGCCTGTCGGCGGTACGCCCTCAACAGGCAGCACCGTGCCCGCATCAGCTTTGAGCCGTATTCAGATGTAGAGACTGTGGGCTGGTACTGCCTGAACAGGGTAATACTGAGGCAGCTCTGTGAGCTGTGCAGTGATGTGATGCAGGCACCCTCACGACGGAGTCACGCTCTGTCAGTGGAGACAAAGGTAACAGCCTGCATGTGCTTGCTTGCCATGGGTACCTTCCAGAGACCAACAGGGGACACCACAGGCATAACATAGTCAGCCACATCACGCATCCTCACCCAATTCCTCAGCACACTGCTGCCACATGCTGTGGAGTACATCCATTTCTCCAGCACCGCGGCAGAGCGTACAGCAAACATACAGGAGTTCCACAGGGTAGCATGTATGCCTGGCATGCTAGGGGCGATAAACTGCACCCATGTGGCCATTCGCATGCCACCTGGCCCCGATGGGGCTGCCTATCATAATCGGAAGGGGTTTTTCAGTGTCAACTGCCAGGTGGTGTGTGATGCCAGTGGGCGCATCATCAATGTCTGTGCCATGCACCCTGGCGGAGCATACGATTCATTCATATGGTACCAATCAGCACTGTGCCATTGATTCGAGAGTGGGGACATCCCCACAGGACATCTAGTGGGTGAGTATGCATGTAGGATTGGCAAATCGGGGCAAGGGTGGGCAAGCCACAGGTGCCATGGGAGTGGCACACAGGGTTAGAGGCAATATGAGCCTGAACATGACACTAACCTCCACTATCTCCACACAGGTGACAGTGGATACCCACTCTGTCCCTGGCTGCTCACACCCTACCGGCAGCCCATGACCCCAGCGCAGCAACGTAACAATGAGGCACACGCCGCCACATGCAACATCATTGAGCGGGTGTTTGGGATGCTGAAGGCACGCTTCTGATGCCTAGACACCTCCAGCGGTGCCCTACAGTATAGCCCCTCAAAGGCCTGGGGGATATTCCTGGCCTGTTGTATCCTGCACAACATGGCCAAAGACTGTGGGATAGCCATACAGGTTGAGAAGGGGGACAGCGATGGGGATGCTGGTGACGCCGGTGATGATGGGGATGAGCAGCCCCTTGGACGGCATGACCCCCGACTGATCCGGCTGGCCCAGCTGCACCGGGACACCATCACAGAGGAGCACTTCGCCCAACACAGGTAAGACATGGGGCCATGTGCAACCAACAGTGGCTAGGGCACAACCCATATACACACAGGGAAACACACCAGGGGTGCATGATGGTGAGGGAAGTGGCAGGGCACAGAAGCACACACACACAACCAGGGAGGGGTGAACAGTAATATGCCACATGGACAGACACACTCACACACACACACACCAGGCACAAAGTGCACAGGGGTCAGGTGCACAACAGAGCAGGAACACAGACATTAAATACACACACGTCCACAGGCCACCACCACCACCTGTACTGTCCATGTACGTGTGTCAGATGCTGGGCACCCTTGCACTTTGGTGTACAGCACAATGCAGGCATCATCATGCACACGCACCTGTGGACAACAGTCAGGAGGGTGTGCAGGTGGTCCGTGTGTCAGCATGTAGGGCAGGGCACCCACTGGTGCACTGCCCACCAAAACACACATTGCACAAAGGGCAGCACCAGACAGGGCCCACACTGGGAGACAGCTCAGTCATGCAGCACGGTGCCACGGCCACCTTGGATGCATGAGCGGCCCCGCCAAGACCCAGCAGCACTGGCAGGCTGAGCATGGGCCACATAGGGTGTCACTGATGGACTACCAGGAGTCCCACTGCGTGAACGTGACCTTGTCTGCACAGGGGTCTGCAGCATACTGAACATACCTGCACCAGGGGTGCTCGGAATGCCCACAGCTGAACCCGGCATCGATAGGGTGGGTGTTGCACGATGCTGGAAACGGGGAGTGGATAGCGTACTGCGTGGTGTGAGTGGCACAGGGGCACCTGACTGTGTGCCCAATGTGGCCATGACACCGACCACTGCCTGTGTCAGCCTGTCGATGGTGGTGGTCACATCCACCCGCAAATGGTAAATCCAGGACAGGATCCTCTCGGTGTCCCTGCTGTGCCGCTCCATAGCCACACACAGTGCCTCCACAGATGTTGCAACCCGCATCTGCTGCTGTACTGATGCCTGCAGCAGGCAGGTGTGCTCATCAAAGAGGTCGTCTGCCACATCGGCAACCTGTCCCTCAGGGTCTGGAAGGGCCTGATGTACAGCACCCCCTTGAGGGTGGGCGCTGCTCACCAGGACCAGATATGGGCATGTCCACAGGTGGTGCACCTACATCACCACTGAGCCCTGTACCCCCAGTCCCAGTGGATAACTGCTGCTGCTGCCTCTCCGCCTGCTGTGCCCATGGGATCAGTGGTTCCACTGCTGTGGCTACAACAGTGCCAGTGACCTGCACAGCCACTGGTGCTGCCCCACCGGTGCTGACAGGCACAGCCTGGGACTGTGCTGACATGCTGGCACACACATCGGAACCAGCTAGATCCATGGGCATGAGCTGTCCTGCTGTGTGTCCATTCTGTGACACACACATGTCAATGCCCATAGTGGTCAGTGCATCATCGATGGTGCAGGTCTGTGCCACAGCCACAGCTGCAGTGTGCTGGCATGCTTGCATGCCAGACCACTGGGACACAGGAAGGGCACTCCCCACACCTGTCTCAACATCAGTGAAGGTAGCCGGGCATGCACACTGCCGCAGTGCACGCCGGCAATCTGTGGAGGTGGATGGTCCCTCCTCCAACTCCGGGTGGCTGTCAACAGTGGACAGGCCCTCCACTGCTGATCCCTGCCGATGCACAGGATCTGTAACAGAAAGGAAGGACACGTTAGTGCATGTGAACTACCTTCCCCCCGACCATGACATATCATGCAGTGATGGGCTACCACCTGTCTGGAAGCCACCTCCAGGAACACTCTCAATGGCGTTGCGCTGCATGCTTGCAGCGAGCATGTCCTCTGCCGGGGTCAGCTGCACCACCTCCGGCTGTCCCCCACCTGTTGCAGCACGTGCTGCCCTGATGGCTGCAACCTTCTCCTTCACCCTCCTCCTGTCGGTCCCCATCTTCTTTTTACACTCCTACACAGAGCGCTGGTGGCTGCCGTGCAGGTTGACACCACGTGCCACCCCCTCCCATGCAGCAGCACAGGCCTGAGGGGTGCCCTGCTGTCCACTGAGAAGTGTCTCCTCTGCCAGGCAGGCCTCAAACAGTGCCTCTGTCTCTGCCTTCATAAAGTTGGGCCTCCTCTTCCGCCCACCATCATCCTCCTCACCCAGTCCTTGCTCGGTCATTTCAGAGCCTGTATGGGTGAGAGTGGTCACCTGTGACTGTGCAGTACACAGCAATTCTCTGGGGCCATGGTCCAGAACAGCACAATGCATGCAACTCACCTATCAAGTGCAGTAACAGAATATGGCCACTGCAGAACAGTGTCGCAGATTTATAGCGCAATGCATGCAAATTAGGACTGGAGCAACTTTAATGAGATGCAAATCGTGCCGCTGCACCATTGAATGGCTGATCGGATGATTTTGCATATGACGGCTGAATATCGCGCTGTTGCGCTTTGCGCAATACGGTTGAACCGGCTGAGCCAATGGTGCAGTTCTGTGACTGCGTAGTACACTGCACTGCGCATGCCCAGGTAGCTGACGCAGGCGTCTGCCGGGCTGATGACGTGCTGTGCACGATAGGCAATTCAGGACACGGCCACCACTGTGCCAGTGGCACTACAGCGACAGTCACCACATGGCGCTGTGGCACAACTGCGCAATAGTCCACTGTGGCAATGGCACACAGGTGACCAATCGCGCTGGACATGGAGACGTCCAATGGCGCTGTGCGTGGCCTTGCGCCAGAGACCCATGACCCTGTGTCTGACCTTTGCCCCCCTTCGTGCTGTACATATGGCATGTCTGCAGCTCTATCACGCTGTTCGTTAACAGTGCAATAGGGACTGGTGGCGCTATACGAACAGTGCGATAGGGACTAATGGAGTTGTATTGCGCAACAATTCAACGTGGGGTTGCTGCGCTGCAGAGCGCCATATTGCCTACTATATACATGCAGGGATGGCACACAGAAGAGACCCACACTGGAGTGCGGTGGAACTTGCCAACCTAGTGGCCATAGTGGAGCCTCACCATGGCCCACTGTTTGGGGATGAACCCCTGAACATGGCGAGGACACATGTGTGGCAGCAGGTGGCCACTGCCCTAAAGGAGGCCACTGGCCGGCAGCGCTCGGCAGAGCAGTGCAGGCACTGGTACGGTGACCTGCGGAGGAGGGAGCAGACACTACTGGCATGACTTCGTTCACGTGCCAGGAGGGGTGTGGTGCCTCAGCCAGGTAGGTGAGCCGTCTATGCACCTGTATTGTCTGTATGGGTAACACTGTGTATTGTGACCAGCACATGGGGGAGGGTTGGTCTATGGTCGGCTGTGGCGGATATGTGATGTATGAGTCTGGCTGGGTGGGTGGGCACACTCATTGGGGCAGGGAGATGTCTGCTTTGGGATTTCACTGATGTGTTTCTCACCTTTTGTTTCCCACAGGCATGGCGGAGCAGAGGAGAGCCCAGGCTGAGGCGCAGCGAGGGGTGGCGGTGGTGGCTGCACGTGGTGTTGGTGGTGGTGGTGGTGACGAACCACAGCAGCAGCAGCTGCAGCAGCAGCAGTACAATGAGGGTGAGTGTCATGATATCATGAATGCTATTGCATGCTGTGGGGGGGGCAGGGAATGGCCACCATCCATGGACAACACTGCCATGCACACGACATGTGACAGTCAGCACTGTCCAGTGGGACTGCATGTCTGGGAGTGTGTCAATGGTGGTCCATGCATGCACTGAGCACATGGCTGTGGCACTGCCTTCCCACCTGTAGCCACGTCACTATACAGCCTTGGTTGTGCTGTGCTGGACATGGGTGGTGTGTGTGTGTGTGTGTGTGTGCAGTGGCACACATGGCTGTTGCTGCCTGGTTGGGCATGTCTTGTGTACGGTCACTGTGGGTTGGTGCACTCCATCACAGGAGTGGGGCACTTGGCTGTATGCCATGCATGTTGGGTGGGCTTCAGGGATATGGACAGTCACACCCATTGATTCTGATCCCTTGTCCTAGGGGTCTGGATCCTGTGGAGACTTGAGCGGTTGGTCCACCAGCTCCTTCAGGTGTCCATGGAGTCCCTCAACATCCTGAGGGACCTGCAGCACCGTAGCATCAAGCACAGGAGGAGGCCCCGGGACCAGCAGCAGCCGGATGACGAGCAGGCTGGCGGGCAGTAACTGCCCATCACCTCCCCCCTTTACGCATCCCTCACACCCTGCCTTCCCTCTTCCAGTTGTTCACCCCTGCCCCTTACCCACCCCTACCTTGTACTTGTACCCCCACCCTTGTATTGTATATATTTGTATATAGTTCTGTCTGTTCATATTGTTATTGTTCATATATTAATTAGATAAATATATATTTTGTTATGAATACTGTGGTGGTCTTTGATTTTCAGCTGGCTATAGGTGCTCAGTTGCAGTGGTGTGCATGGCATCTGGGGTGGTATTGTCCTGGGTATGTGTGTGTGTGCGTGGGGAGGTGTTTCTGGTGTGGGAGTGGCTTTCAGTCGGTCTTGCTGTGTGCTGCCACCCACTGCTGGGTGCTCATGGTGGGTCTGGCTTGTATGGTTCTGTGGTACACGAGGTTGCAGTGTGATGGGGGGATGCATGGGGATTCCTGCAGTGACAGTCACTGCTCATGGGTGGTGTCTTGGGGTCACAGTGCAGGGTGTGCTGTGCACAAGGGGGGGGCTGATGTGCACTGGGGTTGTCCGCCCCCTTTGTGTGGGAGTCTTAGCTTGCCAGTGGGTGTTCTGGGGCACCATGGCCCGGCTGTGCTTTGTTGGCTTGTCCCCATGGGCCGGTGGATATTCCATCCCTCCCCCACTTATGCTGTGTTTGGGGTGTGGGGGTGCATTGTTAGTTCTGCAGTGTGTTCCTGTGTCCATCTGTGGCATGGGTGGTGGGTCCCTACCTACCTCTCTAGTTGCGCAGTTCCATTGCTCTGCTGCTTGGGGGCTCTCTGCTTGCGCTATGGCACCTATGGACTGCTCAGCTGGGCTGGCCTTGTTGCGCTATAGCGCATCATATCTGCTCAGCTTCCCCTTCCTTGTTGTGCTATGGCACAGGTTGTGCAATATTCAGACATTGGCTGGTTGCGCAATTTGCCTTGCTCCATGTTTGAATATCACGTCTATTGCGCATGTGTGCAGTGAACTTGTGCTTTCTCCTGCTATTGCGCACATTTTGGGCGCAGTTTGAATATCCATCCCACTAAGTCATTTGCAGTGATTCTGGGTGATGAGCAGTCTGAATCATGGGGATAATTTCATCAGCTCTCAGTTGTTGTCAGTTCATTTGTTGTTGGTGCAAAAAAAAAAAGGTTGCTCTGAATGCCAGATGGAGCAGGCACAAGCACTTACTTTGTGCATGTCTGTGCTCTTCTAATCATCGATAACTATTCAATTCTGTGAATGAAACTTAAAGACTTTAATCGCTGGCACCACTCTGAACCTTTGTCTCTGTCTAATCACAGCTTAGCAGGTCTTCTGTTCTGTAACTTGTGTTCCTATTATTACAGACCAGTTCAATCACCACTCATCACTCGTCATCATGATCTCTCTACAGGTGACAAGACTGACATCAATCATTCAGGGAGGGAGCCAGGTGCATTTCAAATTAAAGTTTTAAACCCCTGCTAGCTAGCAATTCATGGAGGCAGAGGCAGAGGCAGGTGGGGTGGGGGGGGGACTTGCTGGAACTTAGAAGCGGGACAGAGCTGCTCAGCAGAGAGTCAGACAGTGAATATTATTTGTAGTATTGCGTGCGCACAGCACAGTGCAGGCAGCAGCATTATTTCAAACAATAAACAAATACATTTCAGGACAAATGAAACAGTGTTGTTGCTTTCTGTGGCGGCAGTCAAGGCGGGCCCCCAACATGCTGGGGCATGGCTGGCATGGTGCTAAGGCCGGCCCTGGTTCCGACTCTGGAAATAGGTATTCTATGAACAAATTGAGTAAGACTGATAGGGATATTAGATATGTGTTATTCTTTACCCTCCTGTTTCTGGACAGCATGCATACAGTGTATCAGCCATCGATGTCGGGGGCAGGCACGGACAAAACAGTAACAGACTGCATTTCTGTGACAATTTATTTTGAATAAATGTAAAAGTTATTGTGAAGAAAAGCTTTTTTTAAATGTGGCAAGAATCATTTCTGGTTAAGGAGACAAACAGGGCTGGTCATGGGTCTAATGCCTTTTGAAATTACACTCCGAACAGTATTGCACACTAGGTTCTGTTTTTTATGTTGACTCTTGCTTGCTGTTTGTCACTGAAATGCCGATTCACAATACTAACAGTTTGTGTGAACACAGGTCGCATTTGTTCACTTATAGGCTATTTAAGTATGAAAATAGACATCACACTGCATGAGTTGTCAGCATTTATCAGCACACAACATATGGCTACTTGCAAAGTTATACCTTCAATGAGTTGCACAGACCAACATGGGGTCAACAGCACAAAGTTTTGTCACAACTTGTGACGAGACAATTCCCACATTAGAATATTGCCAGTATAATTTTGTGTAAAAAAATATTTCTTATCATAGAATAGCGTCTAAGTGAAAACTTGCAATCTTTATACATACTAGGGACACTGCTACGACCTATGCATGTGTGAGTAGTAGACTTGAACTGGTATAGATATTAGGCGGCAAGGCACTATACTACCCGATGCCACACCGATAAATAGTAAAACCATATCTCGGCAATAAAGTTTATAAATCACTAGTTTATTTCAGACCGTTTGCTAGCAATGTTATACAAATTAATAGACTAGTGGAGCAGATGCTGATAAAAGTGTGAACATATACAGAAGGGGCAATTACCAATTCTCTTGCCATTCTTCCAATCACTTGTTGAATTTCTGATGACTGTCTGAAGGAGGACCATGAAACAGCACAGAACAGTAACAGATGAGTGATCGGGACCAAAATATAAAGGGACAAGAGCAGGAAAGAAGTTGTATCTAATTAATACTAGTGGCCGCGCACCTCCTGGACGTGAACGTGCACACTGATTACAAAGCGGTTTCTTTTGAACAGAGACGGAGTAACAGACAGCACAGAATGTCAACTTTTTTAGTTATTTATAGTAATTTCATTTTCAAAAGTCCCCCCAAAAACCATAGAGACAGTGGACGGAGGAAATATGGCGCAGAATGGCACCTAACCTTTGAAAGATGAGTGAACTATAAAATTATTATAAAACTCTGACAGTGCCCCTTTCAGTAAAACAGTTCAGTGTACCCCACAAATGATACAGACCTGGAAACAAGCTAAACATCACAGTTTGCCTCTACAGGTCACACATTCCAAATAAATGCATAAATGAACTGTCAGTGATTAATAAACCAGAAATCTATCACAGGGATCAGCAAGCAAAGAACTGCTGGTGAAATATAATGAGGATGGAAAAATATAAGAGCTGGAGGAAACGTTAAGCTACTAGGATTCCATTAATTAAAAGACAGGCATATTTCATTTGTCTTAATTGTTTAAGACTTTAGTGTCTTTCTGCTCTAAGTTGCAAGAGATGACACAAGTGATCTGTTCAGACAACTCACTGAGTAATCTGTGATTGTTGACATTTACTGAAAGCTGACTGCAGGGTCCCTTTAAACCAATATGAGTAATCATCACATGTTGATGGGGAGGGGGGAGGTTGGCAGATGCTTCTATAATACTGCTGTGTGGCCTAATGGATTAAGCAATGGTTTCCTAAACTAGGGAGCGTGGGTTCAAACTCCACCTAGGGTGAAAAGTATTGAATATTACTGAATAATGTGCAATTTGTAGCTTACTGTGTATGGAAATGAGATATGCTACTTAGGAAAACTAAATAGCAGTCTGCAAAGTTCTTTCTAACCATATAAAGATAATCTTTACGATTGTATTGCTATGGCTCTAATCAAAGTAAGCAAGAAATTTCCTTACTTGAAAATATTATCAATATTTTCTGAGCCTCTTTGGACTGCATTAAAGTAGATTTTGTGTTCTTACTCCAAGGGGAACAAAGTACACAGACACAGGGTTTGATTGGTAGGGTGTGGAGGACAGCGCAATAACTTATCATTGATGATATTATTACTCATTACAACTACTAAACACAAGTATGCCATGATATTACCTGTTAGGAGCTTCTTACCATGTTTGCATAGTCTGACATCTTACTGTGTCATTCACATTGCGAGATAGTCCTGGGGTCTCTTCCCCCTCACTGTGGCAATGCACTTCATTGCGTGCATCTCCAAAGGTGGTTGCACAGTGAGGGGAATATTGGGCCTCTGTTTTGAGCCACCACCCTGTGCAGCTGTAAATTGATCCTGGGATATCTTTCTGTGATAGTTTAAAATGAAAAAGATTGCTTTCAAGATGTGGTGCAAAAAAAAAGAAAATAATATTTTCTGAGAGCTTTCTCCCCACATCAGATAGTGCACTCTGACTCAAATACTGTAGGCAAGCTGTATGACATGGTTGATCCCTTTTTCCACTGACTGTACAGTGAGGAACATAATTCAGAGCACGGACTGTGTCAATTTGGGTGCCATCCTACGATGAGACATTAATATGTGGTCCCTTCTGCCCATCCTTGGGGCTGTGGAGTTAGAAGTTGAAGATCCCATGGCACTTAACAAATGAGTGTCTGGAGATTTCCTGTTCATGATGTCAACTTTCCCTTTTCAGTAAAATAATTCAATGTACCCTACAAATGATACAGACCTGGAAATAAGCTAAACATCACAGTTTGCCTCTACTGATCACGCATTCCAAATAAATACATAAATGAACTGGCAATGATAAATAAACCAGGAGTCTATTACAGGGAATATCAAGCTAAGAACTGCTATTGAAATATAATGAGCACAGAAAAATATAAGACCTGGAAGAGAAATTAAGTTACTAGGGTTCCATTAATTAAAAGACAGGCATGTTTCATTTGTTTTAATCGTTTAAGATTTTAGTGTCTTTCTGCTTTAAGTTGCAAGAGATGACACCAGTGATCTGTTCTAACATTTTACTGAAGAATCTGTGATTGGTGAAATTTACTGAAAGCTGACTGCAGGGTGCCTTTAAACCAATATGAGTTATCACATGTAGATGGGGAGTTAGGAGGCTGGAAGGTGCCACTGTTGTACTGCTGTCTGCCCCAGTAGCCTGATAGCTAAGGCATTGGCTTTCTAAACCAGGGATTGTGGGTTTGAGCCGCATTTGGGGTGAATATTACTGGATAATGTGCAGTTTGTGGCTTACTGTGCATGGAAATGAAACTAAACAGCAGTCTGCAAAGGTCTAAAAAATAAATAGAGGAAAGAGTAAGGATTCCAAACAAAAGTGAAGGGGCCAGAAATAAGACATGATGGAAGTGGTGCGGTGCAGTGCAGTGGCTGGGGAGCAGCAGTTTTCCGGGAGATGTTCTGGAGGATGCAGTGTTGTCCCATCTGCAGGCACCACTCTGGGCAGAGGGAGGAGGTTGCTCATCTCTAGGCTGAATTGGCCAGAATCTGTGGTACCTCCTCCACCATCCAGAGACCACCAGGGCCACTTCCGTTGCCTCAGAGGTTGTCAAGAAAGAGGAGTGGTTGGATGACAGTGGGCTCAGGGAGGGTGAGGGTGGTGGAACAGAGGCACATCCCCTCCAGTTGTACCTCTCCACAATTCATATGCCATTCTTGCAAAGTGTGGTTCCTCTATGGAGGCACCTGCAGTGGAGACCAAGGAAGATGCTGGGAACCTCCACAAAGGGGACAGGAGGGTGGCATGGGACCCCACAGGGGAAGGAAACAACTCCTGGTGGGGTACTCCATTGTTAGGAAGGTAGAACTGGGGGAGGAAGGGGAGAGGGAGGGAAGGTGCCTGCTTGGCACCATGGTTTGGAGAGACAGGAAGCAAATCCTGAGGATCGCCAGAGCAGCTGCACAGGAGAGGGAGCAGGATGTCATTGTCCACCTAGGGACACATGACCTGGCTAAGAAAGGGATCAGAGCAGTGCAGGAAGAGTTTGTGGAGTTGGGGAGGGGCCTTAGACAAGTAACACATACGGTAACCTTCCCAGAAGTGCTGCCTGTCTGTGACGTAGGTGAGACTAGGGTTCTCCACACCATGGGATTCAATCAGTGGTTGAAAAACTGGTGCAGAGCTCAGGGATTTGGCTTCTTTGGGGACTGGGGGTCCACCTGGAGTGATGCAGACCTATACTGGCGTGATGGTCTGCATCTGTCCAGGAGGAGAACCAGGATCCTAAGTGATAGGTTTAAATGCTTCATTGGCAAGCATTTAAACTAGCCAAGGGGGGAGGCACTGGAAAGGAGCAGAGAAATCCGAGCCCCCCAAAAAAGTTAGGGTAGTAGGTGAGGTAAACACCAAGTTAGAGATGTCAATAGGGAGAAGGGCAGGGGTAAATGGAGAAAATGACAAAGGCAATAAGGACAGGGATGGTGAAAAAAGGGGTAAGGCCATCAGGGAATGGAGGGTAATGAGTACCAATGCCCATAGTCAGGGCAACAAGCTCCCCACACTGGTGGCCTTGATGGAAGAGGGATGCCAGGATATCGTAACAGTCACAGAAACATGGTACCCAGAGAACCATGACTGGGATGTTAACATACGGGTACACAACCTACAGGAGAGACAGGAAGGGGAGAAGAGGGGGAGGATTCTCTCTCTATGTAAGGGAAGGGATAAAAGCAACTGAACAAAAGAGTAAATAGGGAGGAGAGGAGGCACTGTGGGTCACCTTAGAGACTGGAAATGGTACCACAGTCTGCACAGGGGTTGAATACAGACCCCCATGTCAGGGGGAGGGAATGGACAAGGATATGATAGAAGGCATTCTTAGGATGGCAGAGAAAGGGGGGATACTGTTGATGGGAGACCTGAATATGTCAGATGTTAACTGGAGCACATTTGCTGCAGCCACGTCCAAGAGCAAGGCCATTCTTGATGCCCTACAGGTGGCATGCCTCAGACAGCTAGTTTTGGAACCCACTCATGAGGGAGCAATCTTAGACCTCATACTCACAAATGGGGACAGTGAGAGGATCTCAGATCTAGAAATGGGTAGCCATCTGGGAACAAATGACCACCAAACAGTGTGGTTCACAATAAACTCAGCTACAGAGTCAAGCCATACAAAAGTGAGGGTACTGGACTTCAGGAGGGCTGACTTTGGCAAGATGGGAGAGTGCCTTAGAAAAGCACTAGCAAACAGACTAGAAGGAGGGGTGGAGCAACAATGGGGAAACATCAAAACTGCCATCATAGAGGCAACAAGCCTTTGTGTGAAGCAAATAAACAAATCAAAATGAAAGAAAAAGCCACTATGGTTCTCAGAAGAGGTGGCAGGGGAGGTCAGGAAGAAAAAGATAGCATTCAGGAAGTATAAGGAAACACAGAAGGAGCAGGACAGAGAGCTGTACCAGTTAAGGCAGAAGGAAGCAGGGAGGGAAGTCAGAATAGCAAAGGCCCAAACTGAGGAAAAGATAGCCAACTCAGTTAAGAAGGAGGCTAAAACCTTTTATAGGTACATCAGGGAGCGTAGAAAGACAAAGGGAGGGATAGTGAGGCTGAATAGAATGGATGGTGAGTGGGCAGAGAGGGACAGTGTAAAAGCAGGGATACTGAATGAATATTTCTGCTCAGTATTCACAAAAGAGGAAGAGGGGAGGTGTCTAATCCAATTAACAGAAGCACTCTGGATAGGGGGGTCAATCCCAGTCTTTTCACAGAAGAAAGGGTTCTGAAAGAACTCCTAAAACTGAAGGTGGACAAAGCAATGGGGCCTGATGGAATTCATCCCAGAATTCTAAAAGAATTAAGGGGAGAACTAGTGAAACCACGGACTACCCTTTTTAACAAATCATGGAAGGATGGTGTGGTACCTGAGGATTGGAGGAAGGTGGATGTGATTCCCCTTCACGAAAGTGGAACCAAGACAGAGGCAGGAAACTACTGACCTGTCAGTTTGACCTCTGTGGTAGTGAAAGTGATGGAATCACTTCTGAAGGAAAGAATTGTTGAGTACCTAGAGGCCAGTGGGGCACAGGACCCAAGGCACATGGGTTCACAGTGGGAAGGTCATGTCAGACGAATCTAATTGATTTCTTTTACTGGGTGACCAAAGTAGTAGACCAGGGAGGGGCTGTGGACATGGCCTACCTAGACTTTAGCCAGGCACTTGACACAGTGCCACACAAAAGATTAATAGTCAAATTAACCAGCCTGGGAGTGGGTCTCAGTGTGGTAGCCTGGGTAAAACATTGTCAGAACAACAGGACACAGAAGGTAATTGTAAATGGAGTCCACTCTGAAGAAAGAGGGGTTACTAGTGGGGTACCGCATGGTTCAGTACTGGGTCCAGTCCTTTTTAATGTCTTTATAAGTGAAATTGCAGAGGGACTGGAAGGAAAAGTATTCCTCTTTGCAGATGACACAAAGATCTGCAACAGGGTTGATACACAAGGAGGCATGGAAAGGATGAGAAGGGACTTAGCAAGGTTGGGGGAATGGTCAGAAGCATGGCAGCTTGGATTCAATGCAAAGAAGTGCAAAATAATGCACCTGGGAAGCAAAAACCCAAGGGAAGAGTACACAATGGGGGGTAGTAACAACAACAAAAATGGAAAGGGGCCTGGGGGTAATCATATCAGATGACTTTAAAGTTAGCAAGCAATGTGAGAAGGCAGTAGGGAGAGCTGGGGGATACTGGAATGTATAAGGAGAGGCATCACCAGCAGAAAACAGGAAGTTGTTATTCCTCTGTACAGAAAGTTGGTGAGACCCTATCTGGAGTACTGCATCCAGTTTTGGAGGCCTCATCTCTGCAGGGACATAGGCAGGATAGAGGCAGTCCAGAGGAGGGCAACTAAAATGGTGCAGTGTTTGCAATAGAAGCCATACGAAGAGGGACTAAAGGAGCTTAATATGTATACCCTTGAGGAAAGGAGGGAGAGGGGGAACATGATAGAAACTTTAAAGTACCTCAGTGGAATCAACAAAGTCCAAGAGGGTAGCATCTTTCAGAAAAAGAGATGTGTAAGAACAAGGGGACACAATTTGAAGATGGGGGGGTGGTGGTTCAGGGGCAATGTGAGGAAGTATTTTTTCACAGAGAGGGTGGTGGAAGCATGAAAAAACAGCCTTCCTGAGGAGGTTGTGGGGTCTAAAACTGTGGGAGAATTCAAGAATGCATGGGACAGACATAGGCCAATTTTTGTGGGGGTAGGAAGAAATAGGCTGTTGGTTAACTAGGATCTGCAGCTTATCCTGTAGGTAGGGAAATGGGCAGACTAGGTGGGACAAGTGGTCCTTATCTGCCATCAAAGTCTATGGTTCTATGTTTCTAGCCTTATAAGGATACACTTTATGATTTTATTTCTATGGATCTATTCAAAGTAGGCAAGAAATTTCCTTGCTTGAAAACATTATTTTCTGAGTCTCTTTGGACTGCTTTTAAAGTTTTTTTTTTTTTGTTCTTACTCCAAGGGGAATGAAGTACGCAGCCACAGAGTTTGATTGGTAGGGTCTGGGGATTAGTGCAATAATTTATCAGTGATGATATTATTACTCATTACACCTACTAAATACAGGTATGCCATGATACTACCTTTCAGGAATTTCTTACCATGTTCACATAGTCTAAAATCTTACTGTGTCATTCACATTGTGAGATAGTCCTAGGGTCTCCTCCCTCTCCCTATGGCTATGCACTTCATTGCGTGTGTCTCCAAAGGTGGTTCCACAGGGAGGGGAATATTGGACCACTGCTTTGAAGCACCACCCTGTGCATCTGTAAATTGATCCCAGGATATCTTTCTGTGGGTAGTTTAAAATGAAAAAGATTGTTTTCAAGATGAGGTGTAAAGAAATGAAAATTATGTTTTGTGAGTGCTTTCTCCCCACATCAGATAATGCACTCTGACTCATATAGGCATGCTGTATGACATGGTTGATTGCATTTTCAACTGGTTATTCAGTGAGGAACATAATTCAGAGGTTGAACTCAGTCCGTTTGGGTGCCATCCTTTGGATGAAACAATAATTTGTGGTCCTTTCTGCCCATCCTTGGAGCTCTGGAGATGGAAGTTGAAGATCCCAAATTATCGGAGGTGCGTTGAGAGATTTTCCATTCTTCTCACCAAAATTCCCTTGTCAATAAAATGGATCGATGTACCCTGCCCTCAGTACAGACCTAGAAACAAGCTGTAACAGCTCAGTTTACTTTTCCTAGTTACAGATGACAAATACATAAATCAGCAAAGATCAGTAATGCAGGAATATCTCATGGGACATGACAGACATAGAATAGTCAGTGAAATACAATGTCTCTGGAAAAGTAGAACAGCTGCAGGAGAGGTTGAGGTATTTGAATGATAGTACAGTCAATTCTGGTTATATGCACACCCTCAGGGGATGTTTTTTTTGTGCATACATCCAAAAATGCATACAACCGGAATTGACCATTTCTTGTAAGATGACAACTCTGTGATACTGTACTAGCACACAGCACTGTAACAAACACATTAAAACCACCAGAATTCATCAATACTGCCATTTGATTTGTCATAATAGGAACATTGTTTAATATTACCCATGTCCTAACTGCTGTCCTACATTTCGCCTGTTGTAAGCTCCTGCTCTCCAGAACTGGCAGTCAGCGAT
The DNA here is from genome assembly GCA_016271365.2 of Neoceratodus forsteri. Lineage (NCBI taxonomy): Eukaryota > Metazoa > Chordata > Ceratodontiformes > Ceratodontidae > Neoceratodus > Neoceratodus forsteri. The sequence goes on along the minus strand of CM057450.1, from coordinate 183,385,889 downwards.
CAGCAGCCAGGTACACTAGCTCATTACGCATCAGCCTGTCAAAACTCAGATCAAGTTGCTCCACTATTCTAAATGTTTACACACCGAGTGAATGGCTGTGAGGTGCCCACCACCTGCAGCATTAGCCACCCCTGCCGAACAAAATGAAAGAAATGCTGTTAAAAAATCACTGTGTGTGTGAGTGTCCATGTGAGTGAGTCAGCGACTGAAGCTTGGGGAAGGAGGAAGTTGGACTGAGCTGAGTTAGACTGAGCTGTTACTGCCATCAATTAGCACTTGCTAGCTCCTCGTTAGCACCTCATTCATCGATCATCAGTGTTGTTAGGGAGTTGCTAAGGGGCTGAATTAATGCAACAAAAGAGGCAAAAGATGCATACAAACGAAAATGCATGTGCATACAACTGAACAAATTAACATTATGAGACTAGGAAAAGAATTGGGACCGCACTAAAGTGTGCATACAACCACAAATGACAGATATCCGAAAAGCATACGAGTGGAATTGACTGTAATTAAAAGCATGGGCACATTTCATTCTTTTTAATTCTTTCAGATTTGAGCGTGTCTCCACTTTGATAAGATGCAGTAGGTGGTACTAAGTAATGATCCATTCTGACATGTCACTGAAGAATGTGTGATTAGTGAAATTTACTGAATACTCAGTGTGGGGCCCCTTTAAAATAATATGAGTTATCATATTTAGATGAGGAGGAAGAAGACATATAAGGTAGTTACACTATAGTGGTAGTATGGTCTGTGGCCAAAGCGATAAAGCATTGGCCTCATAAGTGAGGCACTGAGAATTCAAGTCCCATGTGATGGGTAGGATTTTGAGTAACTGTGGAGAATATGCAGTTTGTTTTGGGGTACATTGCACTGTTGCACTTTGCATGGGAATTAGACCTGCTAATTAGGCAAAGTGAATGACAATTTGTAAAAGTCTTTCTAGCAGTATAACATTAATCTCTAAGATTTTGTTTCTATGGATGTAATCAAAGTAAGTTAGGATTTTCCCTGCTTCAAAGTATTACCATTATTTACTGAGCCTTTTTTAAAGGTGGCCTGCAAATTAACTACAGGAGCCCACTCCCATCCCACGTACCTTTATAAGCTACAATGGGAGTCTGAGGCTGCTATCAGTAAAATATTTGGAATAATTGGTATATTCTATGAAACCGCCAAAACTTTTCAGTGAATACAGAAGTGCCGCCCGGGTCCCCATCGAGCGGGCACAAGTTTACATAGGTATTCCACATATTTAGTCATGGGGTCCTGATGCCTAAATTAATACTTACAGCAACACCAGAATGGGTCATTGCTGTAAGTATTAATTTAGCCATCAAGACTCCCATGAAAGCAATACAATAAGAATAATAAGTCCCCCTCCACTGCTGTCCCATTGAAAGCAGTGGTGTTTGCAACGTCACTAAAAGGGTAGAATACCCTTGTAAACTTACGCCCGCTTGATCGGGACCTGGGCAACACTTCTGTGTTCACCTAAATGCTAAGTGCTGTTCATCAACAACACAGCTCTTTTTTGGTTGAAGCTATTCCTTTTGTAATGACTTGGTGCCTTTCAGTATCAGAGGCAATTACCAATTTTGTGAATATCAACCCTTACAAAAAGTTATTTGGAATACCACTGTGATACCACTCATTTGCCATTGCAATACCACTGGGATTACCACTGTACTACCATTAAGGTTTTCATGGTATCACAGTGGTTTGTTTCAATTCCATTGTGTTACCATTGTACCACTGTCCTACCATATCAACAAAAATAATCAAAATGTAAACTACCATAGTACAACCATGGTACCACTGGGTCGTACCATTGCACATTTTGTAGCTCACCACTGGGTTGCCATTGTGGTGCCATGGTGTTGCCATTGTGTCACATTTGATAAGGGAAGGCACATTCTACAGCTGTTACTTCCCATGGTTTCCCCTGTGGAAAGTCCACCAGATCACCTGAATGCATTTTAGTTATTCTTAATCCTCTAAGAGCTTGTCCACATTCAATGTATTGCTCTAATGTTATCACTTTGTAAGTTAAGTTTGATTTATGAAAAAGCTTTTATTTCTAATTTAGCAACTGGGGCTAAATTCACAAAAAAAATCACAAAGGCAACTCAAAATTTTGCATTGCAGGATTGCCCACATGTTAAATAAAATGCTATTCATGGATGGACAGCGTACTCACTCATTGACACTGATTGACAGCTCAGAGTGAGCTGTCGTTCAGTGAGCGCATACTGTATACAGTACATGCTCATTGAGAGCTCAGTCAGTAGCCAGTCATGGTAGAGAGAGGAGGGATGTGCTGGTCGCCAGCTCGGATTCAGGATGGGAGGAGCAGGGTGGTGGGACACTACCTGCCAGGGTGGTGGGACAGGGGAGTCCACTAGACACCAGAGAAAAATATGACTTGCAGGACACAGGCAAATCAGGGATAGGGAGGGGGGTCTGCTAGACCACCAGAGAATATCTGCATTTTATATCAGGCCAGCGATCGGTGAGGGAGAGGGACTACTGGACACCAGGTAATATTGATTTAGATGTGGGGAGAGGGATCAGGTAGGGGGAGGGACCACTAGCCACCAGGGACACCTTTATTTCATATTGGGAAGGTGATTGGGTGAGGAGGAGGGACCACCGGACACCAGAAAGCATTGTTCATTTTTACTGGAGTCAGTGATCGGCGGGGGGGGGTGGGACTACTAGCACCAGGGAGACTGTTTTTTATTACTCAGAGTGTGATTGGCAATGGGGGGCACTGCAGTACCTCTACCAACCACTAGGGTTGTGTGGAATTAAGCATGGTCTCCCTTGGCAGGATTTTCTCTATGCAAGGAAACCTTGCAAAAGACCCTTGCTGGAGAAAATACTTTGTGAATGGGACTGTGCCAGTATGCAGGTCCCCTAATCCTCATTTGCATTGCAGCCCCCTACACACTTTTCCCTGGCTCAAATGTGGTTTGCACTCACAAACAGGTACAGTCTTTGAATGGTTTTGATCCTTCCTCACAGACAGGTCTCAGAGGGTGGTCACTGGAATTTATTCCTCTGGTGCTCTCCCCCTGTCCAGTGAAGTGCCACAGGGCTCCATACTGGCATCCATGTTGTTTGCAGCGTATATGTTGCCATTGGGAGATATCATTAGGTGATACAGTTTGAGTTTTCACCACTATGCAGATGATACTCAACTGTATATGTCTTTCTGCCCGGACAGGTTGATGCAGTCTCTGTGCTAAACAACTGTCTCACTGAGATCGAGGACTGGATGAGCACCAGCTGGCCAAGACTGCATCCGGACAAGACTGGGTAGTGGACCCAGGTCATCCGAGGGTGGGTTTGGGGGCTGGACAGGCATCGGGCCTATGGCTTGATGATGTTCAGCTCACTACATCAGACCAGGTACATAACCTGGGCATTATTTTTGATGACGACTTGACCCTGAAATCTCTGGTATCAGCTGTGGTTAAATCCTCATTTTACCATCTGAGGAATATCGCAAGGGTGAAACACCTGGTGTCTCCGGATAACCTTCAAACATTAGTCCACGCCCTTGTCACTACCCACCTTGACCACTGCAATGCACTCTACCTAGGGCTTCCAGGGGTTGATATCCACTGCCTGTAGCTTGTGCAGAATGCTGCAGCCAGGCTTCTGACTGGGACACTCAGGACCAGTTACATTACAACTGTGCTGCACGAACTGCACTGGCTACCTGTTCAGTGGCAGATCACTTTCAAGGTTGGCTTGCAACCTTTAAAGCCCTACACAAACAGGGACCCAGCTGCCTGCAAGATCTCCTGACTCCCTGCTGCCCCTCCATCCTCTCCGATCCACTGATGAAGGATTGCTAGAGATTCCCAGGGTTCATTTAAAAACATCTGGTGCCCATGCTTTTTGTTTTGTGGCACCTACCCTGTGTAATTCTCTGCCTCATTGGTTAAGAGAATGCCTGACCATCGATAGATTCAAACTTGACTTAAAAACATATTTGTTCAATCTAGCCTTCCCAGACAAAATGTAATTTATTCATATATTTATTATTTTAGATTACATTTTTATGCTGTACATTGTATTTGATTTATTTATTTAGTTTTTGTTGACCGGGTAAGTGCACTAGCCAAAAAATGGCTATTTTCAGGCATGACCTGGGAGAGTACAAGGGATTACATACAAGAAACATTTCAGAAGTGCATTACTATAATACACACAGCTTAGTTTATAACCATTTAAATAAGGATACAACAGCAGATCAAGAACAGAAACAACAGCGAGCAGTACATGCAAACAATAATAAAACCATATACAACATAGCATAGGAGATAGTTAATTAACAAATATTAGAAAATTATTAAATCATTACAGTAGGATCCCAATTTTCCTTTAATAATGCAAGTTTCTATCTTAAACGGTGCAAAAGTTAGCTCTTTCTAAATATAATATCCTTAAACAGGGCTAACTTTTGAACTGCAAGAGCAAGAACATTTTTTTTTGTTTTTAACAAAAGCTTGGAGTAAGGGGAATAGGGGATTTGCAATGGGTCTGCCAGAAAAAAAAAATATTTGAATGACATCAGTTTGGCCTCTGTGACCCCATGAGTGGTACAGTGTAGCAGAGCCACATGTGAGGACTCTGAGGTCAAGCCCAATGAATGCAAATAAATGGTTTATTTCTAGCAGAGACCCAGCATATGTTCGATTTATACAGTGTAATCCTGCTGAACATTTTGTTCACAAATGGTTTTATTATTATATTTACATTTTTTTTTATCTGACCTTTTTGTTGCTCTGCTGTTGTTCTTCCTCGGTTTGTCCACAATACAACAGAGCGTCTTGAGCAGCAGGTGATTTGTCAATGCTTCATGTGAAAGTAGCTCTGACTGGATGCTTTTAGTACTGGCTGGAGACTAGTGTGCAGTGTGTATGTGCAGCATTAGAATGATGGTGGCTGCCAATGACAACATAACAGACCATTCCCGCTCATCATGGAAATTTTGCTGCTTCAGCTTGGACACCATCAAGCAGAAGACTCCATTTCCAGCCACCCAAGACTACTTCTACAACCAGGCTGACCCTCTCAGACCTTGGCTTCAGCTGTGGATGTCAGTAACACTCTGCCAATAGACTGGACACATCTTTCTTCTTCTGGATACTCTCAAGCTTCTCCCTGAACATGCTTTTCAAGTGAGCTCTTATTGTATTTATTTTACCTAAAGCATTTTTTTTATTTAACTACCAACTATTTTGGAGTGTGTTGTACAGAATTCTGCTTCTTGTGTTTTAGGTGCAATGGACTCTTTCAGTACAGAGATGTGTTTCTCAGGAATTTTATTCCCTGAAATTATGCATGTATTGGATTAAACTTTAATAACTGAATAAGAAAATATCATAAAGTAAACTTTCAAAGAATGACAAAGACAGGATTGATTTCAACAATAAAAAAAGCTTTATCTGTAGTGCTTCAGAGAAATTAAAGTTCACACATGCAGAATTCTTATTTCATTCTGCAGTACTATATAAAAGTTTGAAACATTGTATTTTACAAATATTTTGAAAGCTGAAAAAATGCATACCACTCATTTTAAACTGGTTAGCAAACAGTGCACAAACCGAATTGATTGGCCTAAAGTAAAAAAAACTAGCCATTTTAAAAAAGAGAACAGAGTTTGGTCACCTTTTTGAAATAGTTTGACTGATAATACAGTTTCATTCTCAAGCATAATTTGGTACAGAAAGGACATTGAGTCATCTGGTAGTTTTCCCCTCAGTACTACAGCTGAAACAAAATTAAGAAAAAGCATAATAAATAACTGATTTTGTAAAAGCAGATGCCCTTTTTACGGCTGCAGTAGGCGGAGCCTGCAGACGTTTTGCATATACAAAAGGAGTGACGTCATGTTTTCTGTACGTGGAACTGACTGAAGGTGTAAATAGTCTCTTCTACCTTACCTTCCTCCAAGCAATGTTTTCCACCCTCAAATAAATATGCTTTCGTGTTAGTCAGTGGTTGCAGGGTACTATTTTCTTTCTTAAATGGTAGTACAAGAACTGGAATCTGAGTAGTGGGATGCAGCATTGTTTTTTTGGGGGGGAGTAAGATCCACTCCACCTCCACCCGAGAAGCTTTTAAGGATCCACCCCCACCTTTTTTTAAACGTGGGAGGGGCATGAGGTGGATCTATCATGATGAAACAAGACTCACTAGTTTGGGATCTTGACCAAGGAACAGAACAAGTCTGTAGAGTCCCTGCATTTTGTTAAGGAATAGAAGAACAGAAGATACTTAATGCCTTCAAACAGATTTAAAAATCCTTGGAACAAATGATTATCTGGGTCATCTGGTGTCTCAAAAGGAAAGACTAAGAAGTGCCTGAAACTACAGCTTTCAAGGAAAATAGCTTTCAGGTATTTCTTAAACATTTATATACTAAAAACAAAGTTCAGCTTTGGGGATTAACAATATTTGTTTACTATATATATATATATATATATATAGTTTGTCTTTTTAGTATTTTCAAAACCTTGAAAGCATTGGTGTTAGTAATGCATTTAGAAATACATTTTTTAGTTGTCTTTACAGATAAATCATGCAGGTTCATGTGAGGGCACATGTTTGGGGAGAGGGGGTTCACATTATTTTAATCATGGGCACAGAACTTGGTAAACACAGCCGTTGATTAAGTGTATTTTTTCTTTTTAAGTTTGAGAAGTGGAGTTCCCTTGCACATGTTAAAAATACCAGTTGTAATTAACAACTACTTGTAGAAACAAAATGCTGTTTTTTTTTCCTACTTACTTTTTTCCTGGCTCAGTTTATATCAGTGAAAAGAAAGACTGGAACAAAAAGCTGCCATCCCCCCCCCCCCCCGGACAGGCTATTTATCACTCATTTAAAATAACACAAATGTAGTTTCACATTTTTGCCATGAGGGAAGCAAGAAGATGAACCAGCATGGTTAACAAATACATTTATTGACACCTGTGAATGAATAGGGAGGGGTACTTTTTTCTAACATTCCTGGTGAGTTTATACTCTTTGGAACCTGTTATTCAGTTTTTCTTTATTGCATCTTGTCCCAGGCAATCTTCCCAGAGTACGGTTTGCTCTTTTTTTTAATATCTCCAGTGGAGGCCAGTGTCGTGTTACATTTTTTGTTTTAAATTAACCACAGACATCATGGCAGCCAAAAGAGATACACATTGAGTCTTAGGGTATGAACAGCACAATTAACAGAAAACCAATGAAGTGGAGCACCAGGCAATTTACTGTGGTGCTCATTTTGACAAAAAGTAACAGAGGAAGTGGTACCAGCACCCACAAGAATCAGAGAGCACAGGACACTGATGAAAAAATGAAGTCCTTTTATTTAAATACAAAACTGCATATTACATGTGCACCAAGTCCCTAAAATAAGTGGTAAAAGCTGTACCAACACTAACATTTCCCCTGGCCACTGTCAGGCATCATCACAGTGAATCTAAAACATCACAACAGTGCCTCCATATAAATAGTGATTAAATTACATGTTACTAATTAATTCTAACCAATCATAAACTAAAAACAATTTAGTTTTATTACTAAAAGCAGTTTTCAATAAATAACTCTAGTAACCATTAATTCAGACTTGAAATAGCAGCAAGGTTTATGTGGAACTTTAAATTGCACATTTAAATTACACTGTTGTCCTTTACATGGGTTACCACACTCATATATTGCTAGATGCAGCACCTAATTTTATTTCATATTGCTACCTCATATTTCATTTAAATATGTCTGGCCTATGATCCATATAAAGAAACAAAAACTGAATAGAGGAAAAAGAGGGTGCAACTACAGCAAATGTCTTGAGCTGAGTATTTGTTGTGAGGTTTGGATAAAAAAACTATGTTGAGCTCCAACCCATCTGTTTAAATTGCACTATTGCCATTTAAAACTAAAACAATTACCACACTCATGCATTGGTAATTGCTACACCTCATTATATTGTGTTTTGCTACCTCATATTTTATTTAAATATTTCTGACCAATAATCCATATACAGAATCAAATAAATCTATAGCTGTCCTTTTGTGACTACATATTCCAAATGAAGTGACAAAATAAAGGAAATTATAACTAGTAAATGGCCCATACTGCAATTAGAGCTGAGATTACAAGAATTGGTACAGGTGGGTCCTAAAATAGTATTCAGGAGGAGTAAAACCCTAAAAGATTTACTAGTAACTAACTCAGTTCCAAGTCCAGAACCTTTACGCAAGCAATTTAGTCTGCCCCCCCGAGGGCACACATAGATGTGGGAGGTGCATTTATTGTAAATACATGCACACATGTCAGGGATTTGTTAAACCACATACAGGACAGTATGTACAAACTAAACACTTTATTAACTGTGACACTAAATGTGTAGTCTATTTACTTCAATGCAGTTGTGGGAGTTATTATGTGGGACGGACAATAAGAAGTTTTAAAATAAGGGTAGGAGAGCATGTACATGCCGTAGCTAAAAATGACATGACATGCCATAATCCAGCACATAAAAGGTAATAGTAGAGTGAACCACAAGAGTAACTTTGTTGGCATAGAAGTGGTTGGACTTGGTTTGGGGGGGGGACATCGAACAGATGATTGGCAGACAAGAAAGTTTTTGGATTTATGAACTGGGGAGCAGATATGGACAGGGTTTAAATGATGCCATTGATCTAGCATCATTTTTAAAGAAATTTAGGAAGAAATCATTTGTACCATGAAGTTGGGATGAAATAGCTAACATATAAAATGAGTTCCGATAATTCCAGAATGTTTTTAGGAAAATGTTTCATAGATGTCCAGTTCTTTTGTGACTGAGGGTGCATCATGACACGTGATGGTGACCTTTTTATTTTATTTAAAGCAGCAGTGCAATGAAAATGGGTTAAAATCTGACCCCACCTTTTTTTCTTCCTACTTGATGCCAGCTGTCTTCCAGTTTATTTTGGTGGTGAAATTTTTAGTTTTCATTATCATTTAAAAATGTTGTGAACATTGTAAAGTAATTATTTCTCAAGAAAAAAAGATGGCCGCCTAATTTCTGCATAGAAATAATACTGAGGATCCGAGGAGGATAAGAGTCCAGACAAAAATGCAAATGTATGGTACATAGCATAGGAAGCAACCAGAAAACCCAAATCAGCAGTTCTGCCAATGTTTTTCATAACTATAGCAGAAAATTAGCTTTTTGGAATAACTTTTTTCATTGCACTGCTGCTTTAAGGCACAAAGGTTAATAAATATAAAAAATGGTTTGTGGATATTGCATATTAATTTTGTAAAGCATGATTGCATCCTCAACACAATAAGTGCAGTGCCTGTAATAGCAGCTCATGTTTGTGTGTTGTAACTGCTTAGGATTCATGATTTATAAAATGGGGTTGTATCTGAGGGAAATAAAACAAAATAATTTTTTGGTAACTTTGTTGAACATTATATAATATACAGATGGGCTGGAGCCTAGCATAGTTTTCTATTTAACCCTCATAACAAATAGGTAGCTCAAGACATTTGCTGTTGTTGCACTCTCTTTGTTCCTCCAGTTGTGGATTTATTTGATTCTGTATATGGATTATAGGTCAGAAATATTTAAATAAAATATGAGTTAGCAAAACACAATATAATGAGGTGTTGCAACTAGCAATGCATGAGCGTGGTAATTGTTTTAGTTTTAAATGTCAATAGTGCAATTTAAACAGATGGGTTGGAGCCCAACATAGTTTTTTATCCAAACCTCACAACAAATAGTCAGCTCAAGACATTTGCTGTAGTTGCACCCTCTTTTTCCTCTAGTCACAGTTTTTGATTCTTTATATGGATCGTAGGCCAGAAATATTTAAATGAAATATGAGGTAGCAATATGAAATAAAATTAGGTGCTGCAACTAGCACTATATGAACATGGTAACCCATGTAAAGGACAACAGTGTGATTTAAATGTGCAGTTTAAAGTTCCATATAAACCTTGCTGCTACTTCAAGTCTGAATTAATGGTTACTAGAGTTGTTTATTGAAAACTGTGTTTAATAATAAACTAAATTGTTTTTAGTCTATGATTGGTTAGAATTAATTAGTAACATGTAATTTAATCACTATTTATGTGGAGGCACTGTTGTGATGTTTTAGATTCACTGTGATGATGCTTGCCAGTGGTCAGGGGAAATGTTAGTGTTGGTACAGCTTTTACCGCTTATTTTTGGGACTTGGTGCACATGTAATACGCAGTTTTGTATTTAAATAAAAGGACTTCATTTTTTCATCAGTGTCCTGTGCTCTCTGATTTTTGTGGGTGCTCTTACCACTTCCTCTGTTACAGCATAATTAATAAGTTTTCATATGCATAATCTTTCCATTCATATTATTGCTAGACATACTGCAGCTAGCTTGGCTTGAGAAAGGGTGAACGTGGTCAGGACCTTAGCAATTGACATGCATATGCAGCAAATAAATCCAGATGTGCTAACTGCCTGCTGAATAAGGAGGGGTAGCAGGAACCCAGGCAATGATTACAGAGGGGGAGGGGGGCTGATGGTCATCAAAATGGAAAGGGATTTTGGGGTAAACATATTGGATGACCTAAAGGTGGCTAAACAATGTACCAAAGCTGTGAGGAGAGCCAGGGGAATGCTGTGGTGCATAAGGAGAGGGTATTACCAGCAGAAGGAAGGAGGTGGTGATGTCACTGTGTAGATCACTGGTGAGGTCTCATTTGGAATATGGTGTCCAGTTCTGGAAGCCGCATTTCTGTCATGCAACTTTAAATCACAAATGGGTTGAATGTTTCTGTTTTAGATTTCTGTTCCTTTCCCCTACTTCTCCAACTGGTTAGTCTTATGGAACACAACTAGAACATATCTTGGCTAGCATGACGAATGCACCTACACAAGCTGCTTCTCAGTCTACAGCACCATCTTTTTAAAATGCTAACTTCTTGTTGAAAATACAGCATAATTTTTCCAACCCATGTTATTGTTAGACATACTGTAGATAGCTTGACTTGAGGAAGGGTGAACGTGGTCAGGACCCCTTAGCAAATGAGATGCATATTCAGCAAATAAGTCCAGATGTGCTAACTTACCCTATACCTGTTAAGTGTCAGAGTTTGCATTTTCTTCTTGAAATAGTTACTTTTGCATTTATGTTTATTTTAAAATATTTAATATTCTGTCCATGTGGTATGTCAGGGACCATAACTGATCTCCAGGCTTAACCCCCCAACCCCGGTGTCCAACTTGCATAGAAAACAATGCTTGTAGACAAATCTAATCATTTTGCTGCTGTGTTCTGGCATGTTCTTGTGTGTGTGTGTGTGTGTGTGTGTGTTACTGAAGCAAGAAATGTACAGCTGTCATTTTTTACATCCTGTTCAAAATGTGTTCTTGCACCTGTGGTGCCAAATGGCACAGTCGCTATGCAAAATCTCCTTTCGGCTAATGAACTGATAATGTTACTGTTCATGCAGTGGAGTCACAAAAAGCACATGCTGAAAACTTGGAGTGAAAATACCAAAAAACGCCCAGGGCATTAGGGTTTCCGACCATAACACCCTGCACTGTAGGGACTGACAGGCATCAGGGGTGTGACTTGGGATTATCAACAGTAATGCTCACGCCATTCCACCCCCATCCCCACCCTGCAGCCAGTGACAGGTATTGAGGTGTGCCTTTGGCTCTTCAGCCTCAAAGTTCACTCGATTCTCTTATACTGTACCCATTTGAGCATATTTCCTTATGGAATAGGGTGAGTGTAAAGTTGGAAAACCCCAAGGTACACCTCAGCTCTTGTCTGTATCTGCAGGGTAGGGTGAGGTGAAATGGCATGAGTGTTATGGGCAATGACCCCAAGGCACACCCTAATGCCTGTCCATGTCTGCGGGGTAGGGGTAGGGTTGGTGTCACTTCAGTACTTCACTGCCATTCCTATTCTGCCTGTCTGTCTCTCTCTCTCTCTCTCTCTCTCTATCTATATGTCTATGTAATTATCTATATTTCTATTAATTGAATGTATCGCTATTTTTAGCTATTTCTAAAACAAACCTGCATATCACATTTACCTGCACTCTGAGCACATACTTATGAAACTGTGCATATTTGTGCTCCACTTCTGCTTAGACCTCGTACTTTCCTAATATTCCCATTATCACAAGCATAACCACCTTGCCCTTATCAAAAGTGACCCCCCTGAAAGTTAATATCACATTTTCTCTAACAGTCCATCATCATGACACCTGACTTCCTGACATCAACACATTGCTTAAATATAACTTACATCACCTCATGGACAAAAACCCTGTTTCTCTTTAAATAAATAAATAAATAATAAAAATGTGTAAATAATCCCAAGGCTGAACATATGCCAGCCATTACTTTTTCATGTACTGCCACCTTCTGTACAATCATGGGGATTTGCATTTGTTTCCCTTGATGCTTTGCATTACTGGGATATGTGCAATTATGTTTTCTTTAAAATTTGGCTGTCCAGCCAATATCATCTGGGATAACACATACTGTACCTCAGTGGCATTTGCACTGGGGTTCTTTTGTAAGCTTCCTATTCCTTCCATTAAAATGTACACCACCATATATTTTCCTAATAATGTGTATGCCTTCCTTAGAACAGAAACTAAAACAAATCTTATTACTTACAAATCAATGTGTGGTTTCTTCATACCACCTTAACAATTCCACACAACTTCACTAACTTCATTATGCAGCCGTGGTGGCTCTGACCAGAATTTGTTTGTACTGTAGGCACTTTGCAGAATTGGATTAGACTTTCCTTTTTGTTTTCATGAATAATAATAATAATAAATTTTATTGTGCACAAGTGCCTTTCAGCCATCAAGGCGCTTTACAAAAAGATAAAAGATCATGATAAAACTGTAAGCATAACAATAAAATAAACAGAGGATCCAAATTAATCGATGCCACTGAAGGCATGGCACCATAAAAAGGTTTTCAGTGCCTGTTCAAACCCCCCACGGTCATGCACTCCCGGAGCTGACGGGGTAAAGAATTTCAGAGGGTCGGGGCCATGGGCATAAATGCACAGGCCCCTGAAGATTCCAAAGACACCCTCATCAGCCGAACACAACTATCACACCAGGTGGTAAGGTACAAGGAGCTCTTTCAAGTAGTCAGGGCCCAGTCCATGTAGGGCTTTATAAGTCAGTAAACTGACATTAAAGGTGATCCGCCACCTAATCGGCAGCCAGTGCAGATCGCGCAGGACAGGTGTAATATGGGAAGCTCGGGAGGTTCCCATCAACAATCCTGCTGCTGCATTCTGCACAAGCTGCAGGCAGCAGATATCAACCCCAGGCAGCCCTAAGTACAGGGAATTGCAATAATCTAGGTGCGAGGTCACAAAAGCATGGACCAATGTAGGCAAGTCACCAGACGGAACCAGGTGCTTAATCCTGGAGATATTTCTAAGATGATAAAAGGAAGTCTTGATGACGGCTGACACCTGAGCTCATAAGGTCAGCCTGTTGTCAAGCATTACCCCCAGGTTTCACACCCGTTCAGAGGACAGGATCTGACAGCCCCCAAGAAAAAGTCCAGAGGGCTGCTCAGCCCACAACCCCTCTATCCGGCAATCTGGGTCCACTACCATCACCTCCATTTTTCCGGCATTCAACTTTAACCAACTCGAATTCATCCAGTCCTGGATTTCAGCAAGGCAGGTATTAAATACAGAGACAGCTCTATCCTGGTCGTGGCAAAAGGCAGGTAGAGCTGAGTATCATCAGCATAGCAGTGAAACCTCAGCTAATACCATCTTACAATGTCTCTGATGGGCAGCATGTAAACTGCAAACAACATGGGAGACAGCACTGAACCCTGAGGTACACCCACATGGCAGGGAGACTGGGTCCAAGGAAAAAATCCCAGACACCACTCTTTGACTCCTGCCAATGAGGAAAGATGTAAACCACCTGAGGACCGTATCTGAAGATAGAACATAGTAATGTGAAAATAATTTCTAACAGATTGTTGCAATTACTTTTGCTTTTAATAATCTTTTTTGTTACTTTTATGTTGCTGCAGTTTGGTTTTTATTGTTTTTTTTTATTATTTTGTGGGACGTCCAGAAAAGGTTTTGGGAGTGGGAAAATTTGTTGGGGCAGTCCAAACCTCTTCCCCTCCCCCCCCCCGCAGTGAAAATTGAAACTTTCTGCCTAGCTAGTTCAGGGAGCATCAAGCAAGACTCTTCCTCTGCCTGAAGGGTTGGGGGAGGCAGAGGGAGACAGAGAAAATAGAAGAAACTATACCCATTTTTAATTTGAGTGCTAGAGGGATCACGGAGAGTGAAATAACAATTCTAAGCAAAGGATTATCTTTCTCACCCACCAAAGATTTGGACCCTTTTCAACTATTGATAGATCTCCAGAAGTTTTATAGAAAAATAAGACTGGCAGACTGGTTTGAAGGCAAGGAACAGGAACAACCAACAAGAAGACAGAATCTACAATGAGCACTAGACATGAAATCAACATTTACACCTCCCAGGGGTCAGAAAATGGTTGAAACTTACATAAAAATAGTCAAGCATCAAATTAGGGAAATGACAGACACCAAGAAACTATTCCCCCCACACAATAATCTTACAAGAAATGAAAGGGAGACCTTAAGGACATTGGAGCAAGACAAATATATAGTAATAAAGCCAGCAGACAAGGGTGGGGGGATAGTTGTACGAAAATATGAGGATTATCAAGCTGAGTGTCTCATACAATTAGGAGATGTGGATCATTACCAAAAACTAGCAGGGGATCCAACAATGGAGATCGTGGAAGATATAAAAGAATTTCTAGAATTAGGGGTAGAACAAGGTTGGTGCACAGAAGGGGAGAAGGACATGATGATAAACAAAAAAACCTAGGACACCCCTGTTCTACATCCTGCCTGAAGTCCATAAGGATGCAGAGAAACCACCAGGGAGACCCATACTCTCTGGAGTGGATTCCATTTTGGAACCACCCTCCACGTATGGGGCCTATCACATCAAACCAGAGGTATGTAGGATGCAGACCTATATCAAGCACACCAGCAATGTTATAGACATAATTGCGGACATCAATCAGTAAAATCTAGATTTAAAGAATGCTTGGCTGATGTCTCTTGATATCAAGGATCTATATCCACGCATCACTCATGAGGAAGGACTAGTAGCTCTGGACAAGGCCCTCAAGGAATGGGATGATCCATTCCCACCCCATGAATTGTTATCTGGACTGGCAGAGATAGTATTAAACAAGAATTACTTTCAATTTGAAAAAGAGTTTGATATGCAGGTAAAGGGCACAACGGCCACATCATATGCAAATCTTTTTATGTGGAATTTTGAATCCACGCACGTACTTGATGCAGTAAACAATCCATTCTTTGAGAATATCAGCTAATGGAAGCATTTTATAGATGATATATTCCTGATATGGGATGGCACGAGGGAGGATTTGGACAGATTTAGGAACTATATCAACAGCAGACATCCAGACATACAGTTCTCTATAGAGGCCAGTATACAAGAGATCTCATTTCTGGATCTATCAATCTACAAAATGGGACACAAATTAGAAACCAAACTATACAGAAAAGAAACTGATAGAAACACCATCCTGCATTATCAGAGCTTCCATGACCCCAAGTTCAAAGACAGTATCCCTAAATCATAAATCATGAGAGCCAGAAGGAACAGCAGTGATGTACAAGAATTTGTAAAGCTGAGAATATGACAAACAGATTTACAAATAAGGGGTATAAGAAAGAGAAGGTCCAGAGAACAGTTCAGAAGATATTAGATACACCCAGTGAAACATTATTCCATAGGGAGAAAAGGGACAACACAGAGAACAGGATCATGGTTTGTACTGCCTATAGTCACCTGAGCAGCAACTTCCATAAAATACTTGCAAGGAATTGGCATATTTTCCAAACAGGAGACCCCTACATCCGAAGGTTCGGGGAGTGGCCCCTAGTGACCTCAAAGAAAAATTCTACACTTAGAGATAAGCTGGTCCATATAGCACATGCAACACAGGAATGAATCAAGAAATAGCTCCTACTAGCCCCATTGCAAAAATGAAAGTTTTCCATGTGGCCACTGCTTCCAGTGCAATAACACTAGTAAAAAGGCCTTTTCTGAACATCCATACACAAACAAAAAACATTACATCAGACAACACATTAACTATAGATCAGACCATGTGATTTACATATTACAATGCCCCTGCAATAAATTGTATTTGGGGAAGATGAGAAGGGAACTAAGAAATAGAATAAGAGAACACAAAAGTGATATTAGAAACAGAGATCAGAATTCAACAGTAGCTAGACACTTTAACATAGCAGGCCATTTAGCCATGGCCCTAAGAGTTTGGGGGTTGGAGAAGGTCAATGAACCACAACGTATAAGCATCAGCTGGGATGATCTGGTATTAAAAAGAGAAGTCTATTGGATCTACATGATGAACTGCCTGAACCCACGAGTTGGCCTGAATGAGACTTGTGACTGAAACCTTTATTGGTGACCATAACTCGAACTAGAGATTATCTTTGGAGAGGAGCTGAGTTGGAGAACTTGAACAGATAACCTAGGAGGGTGACCAGCACAAAGGAACACAGTGTGGCCACGGACATGGCCCTAGAAAGAAAAAAGATAGCTAGGACCTGTAGCAGAAAATTTGGGCATTAACAGGAAAGAAGGACCATCACAAAGACATTGAGTACATTTGGAGTGTGGATTCAAATGATTAAGGACTAACCACTGTTTCATGGACACGCAATCCTGTATATATGCTTAGATAATTTGACATCACTTAGAGACTAATTTACTTGGACTCAAAGAAATTGATTACCCTATGGGGAGTAAGGTCCTAAATATGTTCTTGAGGCTCTATGAGATGGTATAATTATTGGAATTTGTGGGATACTGGATGATTTTAAGATCACTTCACTGATATGCACACCCCTTGACCTCCTGACCTCCCATCATTACTAATAGTGAATAATGCTAACTGGTGTAAGGTGTGAGCAAGCTGTAATATTGTATAGCATTGCCAAGGATTGGATCAGTAAGGTGGATTGTTTCATTATCTAACCTTTTGACCTCCCATGAGGAGAGGATGAGAACAACTACAACAACAGTTTCAGTAATTTTAGAAGATGTAGCATGGGAACAACAGGTGGTTTAAAAACTTTGCTATGGGTATCTTTCTACTCCCCCTCTGTTATACTCCAGTCCCGTGCCCAGTTTAATAGTAATAAAATAAATTTTAATCATTTTTTTATAGATCAAATAAGGAGAGAATAATTGTAAGCAATGTGCAATGAAATTTAAAAATAGGAGCGCTTCCCATGACATGGACACATGAGTTTTGAGGAACTGTGTGTTTTGTGATGGTAAGAAGCCGAGGTTGGGGGGGTGAACTGCCTTCTGGCAGCCACTGCAGGGCTTGTATGGTCCCACACTTTCCATCTTACCACCACCAGGCCATCATGATGGCTGTTCTCTCCATTTCCCGAGGAGAGATAAAGAGGGCCATATCCTGGATTGGGCAGGATAGTAACGTTACAGCTGATATTTTTTCTCCCCTCACCAATCGCAGTATTTAACCATGCATGTGCGAGAGTTTGGGCACTCCTTGCTCCATGGAGATGCCACGAGCTCCGCATACGGACTGCCTGGGCGAGTTTTTTCATTCATTTTGTGCTCACAAGAAGTATTGACAACGTAGCAGAAAGCACTAAATATTTGTTGTAGAAAGTGCGATAAAGCGCACATATGGGACTAAATGAATGCTTGTTTAAAAAAAAATGTTATACTCCTAGCTGAAAATGGAATGGCCAACTAGAAGAGAGAAGGCAGAAACAAGGAGACAGTAAAATAGTTGAAGAGGGGCAAGATGGGCAAGCTGTAAACCTCACACAATGATAAATATGCTTTGTAATGATATTTTACTTAATAGGACTAAATAATGTGAACTCTTGAAACATAGTAAATAAAAGCATGAGGATTAGAAAGATCTATTTTAAGAATAAGAGAATGCTGTAAGGCATTTGGAAATTTGAATTTTTGATATAAATGAAGGACAAAAAGCTGACATAATGAGAAAAGTTGGAGGTGTTTCTATAAAAGGAGAGACAAGCCTTCATTAGTTGTTAGAAGCTGAAGACAGCAGCAAGAACTATGAAATACCACATGTAAAAGGATTTAAGGCAAAGGAACATTTCAGGAGGGAAGCTATGAACACTGTGGGTCTATTTTAAGATAACATTTGTATTTGTGGTAACTGTGAGTGAGCCGAACACATTTTATGCCATCTGCAAAGATAGAAGAATTATGAAGTGAATGATTAAATGACACTTTATGTATTTGTCTGTAGAAAGTGTAATGGCACCAGGAATCTTGAATGTACTGAGGCTTTTTTAAGGGGGTTAAAGATCCTTTTGAGCAATTAAGAGGTTTAAATTTAAAGTGGTATCACTTATTTATTAATTTTTAAAGCTAGAGAAAGGGACTGCTTTGACTATAAGCTTTCTCTATCCATATGTTCAGATATTTAAAATCAAGATAAAAACCAGGAAACCCATAGGACTGGCATTGAGTACATTCCTTATAAAAAGGTAAGTAAGAACTTATAACAATCATTGTAACAGTATTATAAATTGGTTCACTGAAGCGAGGTAAAGCTCACTTGGTGTGGTTTTGGCATATTTTTAAAAGTAGAAACTATTTATTGTATAGCTAACCAAATATGAGGGTTTGGAAAATAGGAATGTTATTTGTTAAAAAAATATATTATACAACAGAAACAGGACACCCTCTGAATGTGGTGGTGGAGACAGTTATGTGTGACTTTTGAGTATTTGTATTATGTGAGGAGTAAACGGATGTTTTTATCTGTTTTATTTAGACTCAACACTGTTTGGGCCTGAGGATGTGGTGACAGCTATGAAACTGTCACCCCCGTGACCAAGTGTGAGAATAAAAATGAAACAAAGCAGTTCTTATGCTGAGAGACTTTTTGTGCAGTGGAGTTCATCCTTTATTACTTGTGCAAGTTAGATGGATTGCTGGACTTGAAGGATGACCCAAACAATTTAAAATAACAGGCTAGAACATCAGGGCAACCTAAACCTTCATCTTTAAGTACCATGACTACCTTGGCCAATCCGGTGCCACCAGGATCATCATTGCAGGCTGGGACCTTTGCTTCAGCAGCACTCTCTGTATCAGAAGGGAGGGAAGGCATAAAGAAACCTCCCTGACCAGTCCAGGGACAAGGCCTCTGTCAGAACAGTCCCTAGTGCTGGGGGCCTGCAGCAGTACAGAGGAGGTTAATGACTGAGGTGAGAGGCAAACAGATCTATTTCTGGTGTGCCCCACCTCCTGAAGACAGTGGCAAGGACCTGCTTGTTCAGAGTCCGCTCGTTATGCCCCTGGCTGATGCGACTGAGGGAATCTGCCAGAGTGTTGTCCTTGCCTGGAAAGTGTATGGCTGAAAGGCTGATGCCAAGAGAGTAGGCCAGGGACCAAATTTTCATTGCCTCTGTACACAGCACTGTAGACTTTGTGCCACCCTGCTTGTTTATGTAAAACTTTGCCGTGGTGTTGTCTGTTCTGATTTGCAATGAATTACCCTTTAACTGTGTTGCAAAGGACTTCAGGGCAAGGTAGATGGCTCTCAGCTCAAGTAGATTGATGTGGCTTGCAGATTCCTTGGGGGTCCAGGAACCACTGGTTGAATGATTGTCCAGATGAGCTTCCCATCCCAGGAATTAGGCATCTGTGGTAGTGACCTTCATGGGAGAAGGCAGTTGGAAGGGGATTCCCACCGACAGTTGGTAGGATCCTCTACCAGTCCAGAGCTTTGAGTAAGGTTCTTGTGACTGGGACCAGTTTAGACAGAGAATGTCTTTTTTGGGACCAGTGAGCCCGTAGATGGTACTCTATGTCTTTCATCTGGAACCCAACTCCTGGAACAACCGCTGTCATGGATGCAATGTGTCCCAGGAGCTTTAGAAAGCATCTGGTTGGCATGGGCTGGCCCGAGACAAAGGAGTTTGCCAGTGACAGGACATTTTTTATTCTGTCTGCCAGGAGTAAGGCCCTACTTTGCTGTGCATCCAGTTCTGCTCCAATAAAAGTAAGGAGCTGAGTTGGGTCAGATAGGACTTCTTTTCATTTATAAGGAAGCTCAGAGACTGCAAAGTTTGCTTTGTTATGTTGAGGGCTTCCTTCACTTTCAAAGGAGTCTTGCCACCAGGAGCCAGTCATCCAGATGTGGGTAGACTGAAATGCCCTGTTTTCTGAGATAAGCTGCCAGCACAGCTAGGCACTTGGTGAATACTCTTGGAGCTGAAGAAAGATCAAAGGGCATGGCTGCAAACTGGTAGTGCCCTGATGGCAGCCTGAACCTTAGGGATAGTCTATGGGACTGCCTTATTGGGATATGAAAATAGGCATCCTTGAGATCCAGGGAAACTAGACAGTCTCCTTGCTGAAGAGAATGAATCACTGTTGTGAGAGTGACTATTTTGAATTTTGGTTTGAGTAAGGGCCTGCTCAGATGCCTGAGGTCGAAGATAGGTTGCCATTCCCCGTTTTTCTTTCTGCAAGGAAATATCTGGAATAGAGACCTTTGCCTCTCTAGGAAGGAGGAACTTTCTCTAGTGCCTTTGCTGCTAGCAACTTCTGTACTTCCAGCTCCAGAAGAAGTCTCTCTGTAGGAGTTTGGGACTTTGACAGGAAGGAACCCTTGAGAGATGGAAACTTTCTGAGCTGAAGGGATAGGCCCTTTCCACTATCTCTAGGACCCACTTGTCTGATGTTATGAGTATCTGGGACTGGAGGTAGTGGAAGGGCCTTCCCCGTACTGGTAGGGGGGGAGGTGACCTGGACACTGGAATCAGGGCTTAGATTGTGTGGCAGGAGCTGGGGTGGAGGTACCCCTTCTTTGCCCTCCTCTGTCTCTTCCTCTGTAGAAACCTCTTATTTGTGTATAGTCCACAGGCATAGGATATGGAAAGAAGCATCTAGGCAAGTAACCCCAGCCCCTATTCCTTTTGTTCTGAGCTCTTTGGTTAGTAGGAGCATTCCCTATGGCCGTATTACTCTGGTAGGCTGTTTTGTACTCATCTATCTTCTTCTTGTACACCTCCATCCTATCACCAAAGAGGGACTTCTGGTAATAGGGGAAGTCCATAGCTTTGGACTGGTTGTTCTGTGACAGGCTGGTTGTTCTTAACCAAGTAAAGTGCCTGAGGGAGATGGCCTGTGTCATACACCTGGAGGCTGCATCATTGTTGTCTGCTGCCATATGGAACTGAAACGTAGTAGCTTCCAAGGCAGTTTTTGCTATTTCTATTATGTCCTGGATCATGGTATCTGGCTTATGCTGGGCAAGAGGCAGGTCAGCGTTCCAAAGAGCCTTTTGGTACTTGGCAGTATAAGCCAGGCCAGATAGGAAGAAAGGCACAGGAGGAGAGAGACTGAAATATAGGATTTTTCAGTCTTCTAGACTCCTTCTCAGGGGGCTGAGAGGAGACAGGGATGTTAGCCTTATAGGAAGCTGCCTGCTGTAATACTCCTCCATGACTAGGATGCACATACAGGAAGTCAGTGTCAGTCCTGAATAGCTGATACTTTTTGTCTATTTTCTTGCCCACTCCAGACAGGGAAGTAGAGGTCTGGAGCAGCTTCATAGTCTATTTTCTGAATGCTTTATATATAGGGAGGATCACCTTTTTTCGAGGGGGGAGACCCATCATGTCTCTGTAATCTTCATCCTCCTCATCACCCTGTGTGGACTCCTGTGAGGGGAGAGCCAGGGTGTTCACCATATGCTGTAAGAAGGTTAGCATCGAAGAAGCATCCTTCTGATCACTGGGGGAAGCTCCAAAGTTTGGATCAGGGGAAACATCAGGCTCCAAGGGATTTTTTCCTGAGTCATGATCTGGACCACAGTAATCCTCATCCTCCACAAGAAAGCCACCTGCATCAGAGTGGCAGGGGTATGGAAAATGGGCCCCATGCCCTGTAGAGTCTGGTAGAGAAGCCAGGCTTTAGCCATTTCTTCAACAGAGGGTAAATCCCTTGGTAAGTCTGAGGGATTATGCCCCTGAGGCTCAGTGTTTTTTGTTTTGTCTTTATGCTTCTTGCCTATGGATGTCTCTCAATGCTTAGTAGTGGGAGAGGCAGTGGCATGTTTTTCTTTATAAGACTTCATCAGTGACCTGGTCTGATTTTCTTTTAGTAGTTGGCACTTCATCACTGTGCTTGGAAGGCTTAGGCTTAATAGGCACTTCATCAGCATCTTTGTTTCTATTTTTTTCTTTAGATAGTACTTCAACAGCACCTTTATTGTTACTGTTTTTAGATTTAGAAGGCACTTCATCAGCACCCTGGTTAGAGCCTTTATTCTTAAAAGGCCCCTCATCGGTAGCCTTAGCAGCTATCATTCTTAAAATTTTTGCTCTATTTCTTAGAGTTTTTGAACAAAATCTAGAGCAAAGTAAACAGCAATTGCTGGACCTAAGCACTGTAAATAGCGGTCTTGGGTATCGTCTTTGGCCACAATTCTGTGGCATGTTACACAATTTTTAAAACCTGTGGGTCCAGTTCTCTTTTTTGGTTTTTCTGACATGCCAGTTTGTCAGAAACACTGAAATTATTAGTTCCCAGTAGGGAAGAATTTAAAAAATGGTCAGTTCCCTCGCGGTAAAGAACCATGATTTAAAACAGCGAAAACGTGGAAAAAAAAGTAGGGAAAAAGGCAGTTCCCGGTAAAATAAAGGCACTGCTATTAAAATAAACTTAAGAACCATCAAAAACTATAAATGCAGTAAAGTTTTACCTCAGAAAAGAGAAAAGAGAACCACGGAAAGAAGGGGAAAATGCGATTCCCGGGAACCAGTCGGGAACGGCTAAAAACCCCTTCTAACAGCAAAAAAGAACAAATACTCACAGTCTCAGCACAAAAGTAATGTTTTAGGGCCAAAAAAGTGACACGAAGTAGGATTCAGCTTTGTGGAACAGGATTCTGCATTTGCGAACTAGGATTCCGCATTTAGGATCAAGAATCCTATTTGGAGCCTGCCATCTAACTTTTCTCATAGGACATAATGGGAACATTTAAAATGTAGTAACTTTGGAACAGTTTAATATTTTTTCACCAAACCTTCAAAAGGTACCACAGTGTCCCAAGACCTATATATCCTAAAATGTTCAGACCAAAATCCCACACAGTTTTTGCACAATGTGGTGACAAAGATTTTGACAAAAAGTGGTAATTTATATGTTTTTTGACACTCTGTATCTCCACACCCACATATCCAACCAGAAGAAAACTTGCCAAGTCAAGAGATCTTTGGTCCCTGACTGTGCATGCAAAATATCATGTAAATCACTTGAATGGTTGCAAAGTTATTAAAGTCCCAAATTTTCAGTTTAACATAGAAGTGAAGATTTAACCCTAATATGGGGAGGTACTGTGCCCCTATTATATACATATATGTATATGGGATATTCCACAAGACATCCCCTGAATAAGCTTTTTATTCACTCTGGAATGTTGACAACAATGCCACCTAGCAATGAGGGGGGTATCCCAGAATGCTATAGAGGCATTATTGACATCATTGCAGAGTGAATGAAAAGCTTATTCAGGGATGTGCTATGGGATATCCCATATATACCATGGGATAGTGGAATGTATACTGCAAAGTTAGAGTCCGATTTCAGTTTTTAAAATGTGATTACATTTTCCCTTGTTTTTGTTTGTCAAGTAAGGATCACGTACTTTGTACGCTATAGTGCCTGCTCCCTCTGGCTGAAATATCACTTGTGTCTCTGAACCATCAAAACAGCCTGGAGGTTGTGTGTATGTTTGTGTGTGTGTGTGTGTGTGTGTGTGTGTGTGTGTGTGTGTATAGGGGAAGAAGTGGCCATCATGCTCTGTGGTCAGTGATGATGGCATCGTCAAAATGAGAATAACATGTTATTCACCCATGGGGAGTGGAGGCTCAATGGAGAACAATTAAGGAGGATATAGCCCAGGCAACTGCATGCTGTTTGAAGGAAGTGAGCAAGGGAAAGAGGAGGAAGATGCCACTGTGGTTCTCTAAGGAGGTGACAAAGGCAGTGAAGGAGAAGAAAACAGCATTTAGAAAGTGCAAGGAGACCCAGAAGGATAAAGACAGGGAAGGAGACCTAGCAAAACAAAGGCAGGCAGGAAGGAGGGTGAAAGCAGCTAAAGCACTAACAGAGGAGAGGATAACTAAGAAGGTAAAAAAAGGGTGACAAAACCTTCTTCAGGTATGTGGGGGATGAGGAAGACAAGGAGAGGGATAGTGAAAAGCAGGAGGGCATAGGGGACTGCACAGAGGAAAATCAAGAGAAAGTGGAAATACTAAGCAATTGCTTCTGGTCTTTCTTCACAGTAAAGGGTGGGGGGATAGACCAGCATACTGCAATAAGCACCAGGAAGAAAGGAAGTGGACACAAGTCTATTCTCAGTGAAGAGGGTCCGGAATGGATTGGAAGCCTCAAAGGCGAATAATGCAATGGGGCTGGATAGGATTCATACAAGGCTCCTAAAGGAACTGAGCATGGTGCTGGATGCCCCTCTGGCAGTGCTTTTTAACACATCATTGGAAATGGGAGAAGTTCCAGAAGACTAGAGGAGGGCTGATGTGGTCCCTCTGCATAAAACTGGCAGTAGAATGGATGCTAATAACTACAGGCCAGTCTCACATCAGTGGTGGAAGGACAGGCTCATGGAGCAACTTGAGGCAAAAGGGCTACAGGACTACCAGCAGCTTGGCTTCACAGGGTGGAGCTCATGTCAGACTAATCTCATACATTTCTTTGACTGGGTTACCAGGGAGGTGGATCAAGGGAGCGTAGTGGACATGGCCTATCAAGAACTTCAGTAAGGTTTTTGACACTGTGCACAGGAGGGGAGTTAAGAACCTAAGCAGCCTGGGGGTAGGTGAGAAAGTGACAAGCTGGGTATAGATCAGAAGTAAAGGGTGATGGTAAACAGTAGACACTCAGGCAATACAAGAGTGACTAATGGAGTTCCACAGGATTCAGTGCTGGGACCAATTATCTTCAATGTCTTCATAAGCAGCATTATGGAGGAGCTTAAGGGTAAGATATGTCTCTTTGTGGGAGATACAAAAATCTGCAACACAGCTGACACTCAGCAAGGGGTTGAGAGATTGCAATGGGATCTGAGGAAACTAGAGGAATGGTCTAGGGAGTGGCAGCTTGGTTTCAATGCTAAAAAGTGCAAGGTTATGCATTTGTGGCTGCAGAACACAGGGGCTGTGTATAAGATGGGGGGGGGGGTGGAGCTTATAATCACCAAGCAAGAAAGAGAGATCTAGGAGTCACCATATCTGATAACCTCAAGGTAACTGAGCAGTGTTACAAAGCAGTGGGAATGACTATCAGGATGCTGGGGTGCATTGAGAGAGGGATTTCTGGTAGGAGGAAGGAGATGTTGCTGCCATTGTATCTCTCACTGCTGAGACCCTAACTGAAGTACTGTTCTGGAGGTCACACCTCTGCAAGGACATTGAAATGGTAGAGGCAGTAAAGAGAAGGATAACCAAAATGGTGAGGGGGTTGCCCCAGAAGCTGTACAAGGAAAGGTTGCAGGAACTCAGCATGTACTTCCTGGAAGAGAGGAGAGTGAGAGGGGTAATGATTGAAACCTACTGTGATGGGACAACTGCCTACTAGTTATGTGCATATAATTTTGATATAAATAAATGTTTTAGACTTCTGCTAAGGAAAACAGGCCACGCAGCAGAGCCTCATGGGACCTGGGATTTTAAAAGAGAGGAAAGAAGGGTCTGCCCTCTCACTGACCTAGATATACAAACTAATTAGAGCTTCCCTTTTTAACACCTACCTCTCAGAGCCTGTCGTAAACAGACAACTGCTTTGAACTTAGGAAGACGGCCATCAAATATTGCATTTTACAACATCAGGAGGGAAGCCAGTCCTGATAGATACATGTGAACGTTTGCACAGCTAAGAGAAGTGGTGTTCTGCTGAGAGATCAAAGGGATTTTCCGTCCTGCCATAACTCATGCTCTGTGGCTCACTAATTCTAATATATATATATATATATTTTTTAATTGGAATGTTTAGTAGCATGCAGGGGTATATGACTGATCCATTAATTACAGGACTAAATGTGACCTCATGTGCTATGACATCACAAGGAGGTTGGGACTTTGAACCTGAATATTGCCAAGCTGTCTGAAGGGACTGTGCCTCACTCATGTTCAAACTTTGAAAGAACTTACACATTTGTGTTCTGGACTTAAAAGGCACTTCCGCCAAGCTAGGTAACACACAACTGAAAGTGGAGTTACAACTAGTAGTTCAGTTACAAGGCATTTTGTTTTCTAATTTCCATTTTCTTTCTGACTGTAAGCATTTTGAATATATGTCCTGTTTGAGGCACTATATTTATTTACTATTTTTAATTTTAGTAAACTTTTTGGTTTCCTTAATTTTGCCTGAGACATTTTCTAATTTGGAGTGTGAATGCTGGAATAGTTTTGACATAACTGTTAAAAGTGCTTATTG
The DNA here is from genome assembly GCA_016271365.2 of Neoceratodus forsteri. Lineage (NCBI taxonomy): Eukaryota > Metazoa > Chordata > Ceratodontiformes > Ceratodontidae > Neoceratodus > Neoceratodus forsteri. The sequence continues at coordinate 183,359,238 of CM057450.1, read as the reverse complement.
TGTCACCATATGCAGCCACACTAGCAAGGATCTGTGTAATGATCCAGGAAGGTAAGGAAATACCTTGGTCTCAATTGAGTCAGAAGGGGATTTGTGAACCAGGCTGGTTGTGTGCCACTGGGTTAAGTATTGCACTGCTTTCCCCGAAGAGTGTGTGATATTTGGACCTGTTACCTGGGCGTACTAGCTAAAAAGGGTTTCTATTTGACCCCCAGGACTCGAGACTGGTAGTTGCTTGGACCCAAAGCAAATAGGAGGGTGTCCCTGTTTGTCCCCTGTTCACATATTGCACTTCAAGGTTGGGCCCTGTGGGAGCAGAGGTCCTGACCCCAGGAGTGTGTTTATGACACCTACAAGTATCTCAAAAGATTGAACAAGGTGCAAGTGAAGGATCTCTTTCAAAGGAAGGAATGCACTAGAATAAGGGGGCATGCAATGAAGCTTTGGGAGAGGGGCTATTTTTTAATCTGCCATTGTTTGTTTCCCGGGGTCAGGCACCCAAGGAGGTCATGCTGAGTATATAAATAGCTCACATCGACAATTACGTAAACAAGAGCTCAGAATAATATATTGTGCATAAACAATGCAAAATAAAACTCCATAAATAGGTTATCTGCACACAATGTTCAGATCAGATATTCTTTATTAAGTGCATCTATATAGCATAAAAAGGCATGTCTATTAAACATAGAATTAAACACAATGCACAATATCCAGAGTATTTCACTAGCATATACACATAAATATCTGCTAGATTTTTAGATAAAATGCTCTTACAAATTTTGCCATATCAAAGAGAACAGCTTTGGTTTCACGTTAAAGTAGTTATGTTAGCTCATCAGTGGAATCAGACATATCAATAATGCATTAAGAGGGTACAATCATTTCATTCTTTCCCCTTTAAATCTTGTACATTCCCACAGTATATGTTTTCGTGTCAATTTTACTATAGCAGAACAAGAACAGCAAACAACACCTAGCATAGAGTCCTTGAAACTCCACCATCCCCCAAATTTACATAGAATACTGAGTCAAAATGTGGCTAAAGCCTGCCTGACAGTCCATAGCATTATTCATAAAACATAGATAATGACAATCAAATGGCAAATCAATCACATCTCTAGACTTCCTGAGACTAGAACCAGAGAGCTGCCCTATTCCTTGCATTGTAGAAGCCATGCAGTCTCAGAGTCACACTGTTCATATAATTAGTACGACATAACACAGCAGATTCTAAACAGATACCTTCTAGTCCCTGTCTTGTTAACAAATTAGTTTGCCAAACCATGTGGTTTGAAAGTTAAATTTAACATAATCTATCCTACAATGTCTTGGCAACCTCTGCTCTTGCATAGATAATATTTTGCTCCAATATTTAATGGCCCTCATGTGAGCTTGAAATTCCAAAGTAGGCATTTTAGCTTCAATTCTAAGAACAGTGGAAGGAATACCTATTGGCAGACACAGTACAGTTCTCAAGAAATAATTATGTGTCTGCTCAAGCTCTAATAAGCATGTCAGCAAGCCCGATACTTCTGCTCCATATAAAAGTTTTGCATTAAGCTATGCTATAAATGCTCACTTTAATGCCATGAATGAGATATTTGCAACATTATCTGCGAACTTGAAGACTGTGTTAGATGAAATCTGGGCTTTTTTTTTTTTTGGCTTTCCAAATGCATCTTCCAGTTCATTTTCCTATCTAAAGTCACAACCGAATTATGGTTATGATCAGCCTCAGTAAAAGATACATTTCCACTAACCAAGGTTGTGGTTTGAATGATTTACAATTTATAGCCATAATTTTGGTCTTATCAATATTAAGATCAAGTTCAATCTTTTTCAAATGAAACATTACCTCTGACAATACTCTGTTTAACCCCAAGGGGGCTCGTGAAATTATAGACTCCAGAGATTTTATCAATGTCTCAGTGTACAGACTGAATGGCAATGGTGAGAGCAGACATCCCTGCTTGATGCTTTTCTTGTAAAATTTACTCTTTTAGCTCCCAAGTCATGGTTTCACCTCTGAATCACCCCGACACATAAACATGCTCCAACCGCGGGACAGCAACTTCATGGGATTCCCCCCCCCCATGGTGGGGCTATCCCAAGGGACAGTTCCAATGCTACAGCATGTCTGCAGTGGCCATGCCAGAAGCTGGGGGGACCAACAACGCAGGAGGTCCTAACACTCAAGCGGGGTTCTACTTTTTCCCATCACAGTCCCATTCCCTGAGGATGGCAGCATACAGGGGAGTCCATGGAGACAAGCACACACCAAGATGTGCTGCTGCTCCAGACTCCTGTCAATGCCCTCCCCTCATATATAATGACCCTCGCCGCACTGCCATCTGTGGTCACCAGGCAGCAGTGAGACAGAAGGTACAACAGCCCTCCCTTCCTGGAGGAGAAGAGTGCCCTTTCAGTCGTTCAGTCCTCCTACCCCCGACTGGCCCTCCAGTGACCCAGGCTCGTTCCTGATCCCAGGTCACCAGCGTCATAAATGGTAATTCTACCACTGCACTGGTGGGCCAGCTCATGATGCCTTTCTTAATATCAAAAGATGCAGAATAGCTCTCATTATCAGATACTTTCACAACAGCTGTAGTACCTGAATGTAACATTATTAATATTGCTAACAACCATTTGGGAATATTTAACTCCATTAGCACAATCCACAAACTGTTCAGATTTATATTATCAAATGCAGCCTTAATATCAAGAAAGGTCAAATATATAGAGCCATTCTTTTTACACTTTACATACTTTTCAACAATGTATAGAAGAGTAAACAGATGATCAACTGTACGACATTGTTTCCTAAATCCAACCTAAAATGGTGACAACAGATCATTTTCTTTAACCCAACTCTTGAGAATCTTTAATATAAACCATGAATAAATCTCCATATCATTACATAGCAGTGAGATCAGATGAGAACACCTGGGATTAGTTATATCTCATTTTTTAAACACAGGAACAAGTGTAGCACAGTTCTATAATTTAAGCAAATTCAAATTATTACTGATAGCCGAAAAAAGAGAGGATCCAACACTTCCGCCCACCAGTCTGGATTTGCCCATAACAACTCTGCCTTTACCCCATCCCTACCGGGGGCTTTATTATTTTTAAGGTCAAGAATTAAGGCCATACCTAAGTTTTTACTAACTGGAGGTCAATGTTCTGCCACCCCCCCCCACAATACTAATTATGTCTGTCTGAATTATCTGAATATTCGTAAACAACTGCCATATCCTCATTAATATCATAAAGCTTGGTGTAATAGTTAACTCAGACCTGCGTGATAATTGGTGGATTAAAATCTTTTAATCTGTTGTCCTTTCCATATGCCACCATTTCCCAGAATTTCCTTGAATCTTTATTTAGAATTGCTTATTACAGTTCCACCCACTGATAACTTATATTTTTGTTTTTTATTTCAGATTAATTGCCTGTATTCTTTTTTTAGTTCTCTGGCAGCTCTCATTATAGCAAAATTTCGTAGTTTCATTGACAATTTTCCAATGTTATATACAACTCTCTAACTCTGCACATTCCTTATCAAACCATGCATTCTTTGCTTCCAACCTTGTATATTTGGTGGATGCTCCTAAAGACCATAAAGATGACATAACATTTATTATCATCTTTTCATAAACAGCGCAAATCTCCTACCTTCCACAGTATTAGAATAATCAAGCTGTTACAGCAAGAAGTTATGTTTAAAGTATATGATAATATCACTATTCAATGCATAATTAACTTTTCTCCTAGATACAAAACTCCACTTTACTTTTGTACCATTTAGTACAATAGAATCTATATTCTGTGCTGCCATGATATAAGAAGTAGTAACTCAAGAATTTATCTTAATTTCAGCCCCTTCTAAATTCTTCCATCCCACACTTACAACTATGAGTAATGGAAAATGGTCGCTTTCCCATAACTGGGTTATTTTCATACTCACAACCTGATGAAAATGGTAAATGCCAATACTCAAAATATCAGGGGAAGTAGCCTCTGTATTTGTTGGGAATGTTATTTCCCCCTCATAATCACCTGGTACTCAAACATTTAATATTCTCATATTCGTACTTTGTGCCACACTCAGGATATTCCTCCTTCTCTCATTAACTTTAGCATCAACTCCATTTCTAATCAGGATCTGAAAAACATCATCAATGCCCCTAAAATTCTTTATATTTTCTTGTTCACTTACCAAGTGTGCATTCATATCACCCCCATAATAATGGCCACTTCAAGATATTCACTGTAAATTTGGAGAATAAGATCTACATATTTCACAAATGCATTTTCTTGAACTTTAGGTAATTTTGGTAGAAAATAAATATTCAAAATAACCATGGCTGGTCTATTTTTATCATGCAATACTATACCCAGACAACCTTCATGACTTAAGTCCAGATTCTTAGTCAGATATGCTAAGGAAGTAAATACAAATATCAAAAGTCCCCTGCATGGTCTCCCAAATTTACATTTCTTAGAAGCAGCTTTACTAAACAATTCATATCCTGGCAAACAGATCTCATTACTGTACAGACTCCAGGTCCATTGGAATAGCAGTATGCCATTTATTTTGACAAACTCTAACCATACTTTGTCCGTCAGCTTGGACTTAAGGCCAGCTACATTCCTACTCAGTATATTCAAATGGGAGGAGTTACCCTGTGGTCCACTTGTTGATGATGGCTGTCAAATATTTGTCTCTAAATGTATTTATTTACTTATTGAAATGTTTTACCAGGAAAGGTACACTGAACAACAGGTTGCTCATCTCACAGTGCATCCTGGGGGAAAGGGGTGAGGGAAATGACATAACACAAACAAATGTGTACACAAAGTACAGTGTACAAGACAAGCAATAGTTATGGTAGGTTACAGAAGTATTAGACTTGCTTAGATAGGTCAAGTAAATCTAAATATACTGGTACACATCCATTATAATGTATATACTTAAGTATTATAACAGCATTTGAACAGTGAAACCACTGAGAGTCTAGGGAACTAATAAGTGCTATATGTTTGTGAGAGTAATCACCCTTTGGCGATATGGTGCAACATTAGTTCAGAGATCATGGTGAAGTGGATTAAGAAATGTGAGGGGAGGCTGGGGAAGTGGGGGGAGAGAGAGAGACATGAGGGAAGAGCAGGAGCAAGGGAGCCAAAGTAGGTATGTGAGCGTGGATGAGAAGATGGTGGCAGGTTAACCTCAGGTACAATTTACAGAGAGGAAGTTTAATAGCGATGAGGAGATGGAGTGGGGAGATGAGGAGTAAATTAATACAGAAATGCAGTTATTATAAACATTCCTAATATTGCTTTCTTCAGAAGCAGTGTTGACTGAATACTCATCGTCTGATTGACCACTATCCTCTGATTCCAGGACAGTACTTGAATTAATCCTGGGCCCTGCTGACACCTACACCTAATCATGTTTTATTTTTTATTATTTCTTTTTTATTTTAGTCTTTTGGTAACCACGTAGGACACACTAGGCACAAGTGCCTGTTTTCAAGGGTGACCTGGGAGTACTGGGTGGTTAAGTGACTTGCTCAGAGTCACACAGTATGCAAGTGGAGGTTGTGAGAATCAAACTCAGGTCTGGTCTACTGGATGTACCAAGCTCATTCACACCTCATTCCTCTAACCTCTAGGCTATACTGCCAGCCAGGTAAATCTGAGTAATTTCCCAGTATATGGACAATTTCAGTGGGTTTTATATAATATGTAATTCCCTGTTTTTAAAATTACATTTCCCCCATTTTGTTCTTTGGTCTGTCCACTCCACATTTTTGATTCTGCCTCATTGATTCCCCTACCCAAACCATTATACTCTCTGGGCTGGATATACAAACTGCACCAAAAAAGTGCGCAATAGCAGGAGCAAGCACAAGTCCATTGCGCCCATGCACAATAGACGCGATATTCAAAAAAGGAGCAAGCCAAATTGCGCGCCAACAGCTAACGTCTGAATATCGCACAACCTGCACCATAGCGCAACTAGGGAGGGGAAGCTGAGCAGATATGATGCGCTATGGTGCAACAAGGGATGTCCAGCTGAGCAGCCCAGAGGTGCCATAGCGCAAGCGGGAGCCCCCCAGCAGCAGAGCAATGTAACTGCACAACCAGGGAGGTAGGGGCCCACCACCCATGCCACAGATGGGCACAGGAACACACAGCAGAACTGACATTGCCCCCACACCCCAAGCACAGCACAACTGGGGGAGGGCTGGAATATCCACAGGCCCATGGGGACAAGCAAACAATGCACAGCTGGGCCATGGTGCCCAGCACACCCACTGGCAAGCTGAGACTGCCACACAAGGAGGCGGACCACCCTGTGCCACACCAGCCCCAGTGCACAGCACACCCTGCACCATGACCCCCAGACACCCCCATGAGCAGTGACCACCACTGCAGGAAACCCCATCATACCACCACCCACTGTCACTGCAACCTCGTGTACCACAGAACCATACAAGCCAGCCCCACCATGAGCACCCAGCAGTGGGTGGCAGCACAAGGCAATGCAACAATGGCAGACACAGTGCCAACATGCACAATCCCCCTGAGGCACAGCTGAGAGACCGACCATGCGTTGGCACAAGAGGTACCCCACACGAGAAAGGGCATTCCCCTGTCACCACCAATGATACAGCACGCTGCACAGTAGACAAAAACACATCCCAACCCACCACTAGCCACAACAGCCAGCACAGACACCCACAGTGGTGCATGGAAGCATGCATCACACTAGATGCAACACAGTGCAGGGGCAAACACATACCCATACCCAAGGGGACAATAACACAGGGATGCAGTAGTGTGGCAACCAAGCCCCCAGTTTGGGCCCATGAAACCTGAGCACATACAGCCTGCAGTCCTCCATGGTGTAGGAGTGACACCCATCCTGTGCTGGCACTGTGGACCCATACACCACCATCATATGCCTGGAGCACAAGTCACAGACAGTGGTGCACAGCCCCTGCAACACACACAAGCCACAGCATGGAGGTGGGACAACTGCGGAGGCCACAGTGTCACCCGAGGCAAACATGCACCACACCAGTGACAGGAGGCAACCCAGCATTGTGACAGTTACAGTGGATGACCTGCATGGACAGCCACAGACATGCAAGGGTGTCAGCTGCACAGGCCAAGGATGGGTTGACAGGGGCACAATGGACACAGAGCATGCACCATGGACCACTACACACAGTAATCCAATGCACAGGGAACAATACACACACCACAGACACCGACTGATAGCTACTCCCACACCATAGACACTTCCCCACGCACAAACGCACATACCCATGACTGCACCACCCCAGATTCCATGCACACCACTGCAGCTGAGCACCTATAGCCAGCTGCAATCAGAGACTACCACAGTATTCATATCAAAAATTTTATATTGCAACATATAAAACAAAACTATGTACAGAACTATGTACATATGGGGGAGGGACAGAAACAAGGTGGGGGTGGGTAAGGGGCAGAGGTGAACATATGGGAGAGGGAAGATGGAGTGTGAGGGTGGGTCAAAGGGAGGAAGGTGTTAGTTGGCACATGGGGACATCAATGGCCGGCCTGGTCCTTCTCCTCTTGGCGCTGTCCTCTGGCCCTCCTCCTCCTCCTGACCCCATGGTGATGCATGTCCCTCAAGATCTGCAGGGACTCCCTCACCACCTGCAGCAGCTCTTGAACAGTGTGCTGTATCTGCAGGAGTTGCCGGTCACCTTGGACAAGGGATCAGAGTCAATAGGTGTGACTGTCCATCCCCCTGCAGCCCACCCATTATGCATGGCATACAGCCACGTGCCGTGCCCCTGTGATGGTGTGCGGCCACCCACAGTGACCATGTCCACAAGACCTGCCCATCCAGGCAGCAACAGCCATGTGGACCACTGCACACACCCACCACCCATGTCCTGCACAGCACCACCAAGACTGTACAGTAACGTGGCTATGCGGTGTGTAGGCAGTGCCACAGCCATGTGCCCAGTGCATGCATGGACCACCACTGATGCACTCCCAGACATGCAGTGCCACTGGACAGTGCTGACTGTCACAAGTCGCGTGCATGGCAGTGGTGTCCATGGATGGTGGCCATGCCCTGCTTCCCACCCAGTTACACAGCATGCAATAGTAATCATGGTGTCATGGCACTCACCCTCATCGGGCCGGTGATGTCGGCGGTGCTGCGTCCTCTTCCCTCCACTGCTGCTCCCCCAGCCGCCACCACTTGTCCATGCCTGTGGGGGAAACAAGAAGAGAAAAACATGAGTACAATCCCAAAGCAAAGTCCCCCTGCCCCAATGTGTGTGCCCACCCACCCAGCCAGACCCACCTACCCCATACCCTGTAAACACCGCCACAGCCAACCCTAGACTATCCCTCCCCTATGTGCTGGACACACAAGACAGTGTTACCCGTATGGACAATACAAGTGTGTAGACGTATCACCCACCTGGATGAGGCACCATGCCCCTCCTGGCACGTGACCGCAGACGGGCAAGTAGCTCTGGCTCCCTCCTCCTGAGGTCCCCATAATGGTGCCTGCACTGCTGTGTGGTCCTCCTCCTTCCGGTGGCATTAACAAGGTCAGTGGCCACCTCCTGTCAGACCTGGGTCCTGGCCCTGTCCAGTGGCTCCTCCCCAAACAGAGGCCCATGGTGTGGCTCCACGAGGGCCACAAGGTTGGCCAACTCAATGGCAGTCCACTGTGGGGCTCTCCTGCATGCCATCCCAAACAGTATAGTAGGCAGTATGGTGCACTGCAACGTGGTACCCCACGTGGAAATGCTGCGTGGTACAGCGCCACCATTCCCTATCGTGCTGTTACCGAACAGCACGATAGAGTTGCAGCCATGCCAGACGCATGGCGCCAAGGGGGCAAAGGTCAGGCACAGGGTCAAGGGTCTCTGGTGCAAGGTCACACACAGCGCCATCGGACGACTATGCATCTAGCGCGATTGGTTGCCTGTGTGCCAGCACCACAGCGGACTATCGTGCAGTTGTGCCATTGTGCCTGTGAAAGCCTATGTAGTGACCCTCGCTATAGCCCCACTGGCACAATGGTGGCCATGCCCTGCATTGCCTACCACATACAGCACATCATCAGCGCAGCAGACGCCTGCGTAAGCTACCTGGGCATGCACAGTGAGGTGTACTACGCATGCCACAAAACTGCGCCATTAGCTCAGCATGTTCAACACAATTGCGCAAAGCACAATGGCGCGATATTCAGCCGTCATATGCTAATCATCTGATCAGCCATTCAATGGCGCAGCAGCGCGATTTACATCTAATTAAAGTTGCTCCTCACCTAATTTGCATGGATTGCGCTATATAGGTGCGACAATGTTCTGCAGTGGCCATATTCGGTTACTGCAATTTATTGGTGAGTTGCATGCTGTGTGGGGGTCTGGACTGTGGTATCAGGGACATGCTTTGTACTGCACAGTCACAGGTAACCACTGTCATCCTTACAGGCTGAATAATGACCAAGCAAGGTCTGGGTGAGGAGGACTACGATGGTGGGTGGAAGAGGAGGCCCAATTTCACAAAGGCCTAGACGGAGGCACTCTTCGAGGCCTACCTTGATCAGGAGCCACTGCTCAGTGGATGGCGGGGCACCCCTCAGGCCCGTGCTGCTGCATGGGAGGAGGTGGCATGTGCCGTCAACCTGCACGGCAGTCACCAGCACTCCATGCAGGAGTGTAAGAAGAAGAAGGGTACTGACAGGAAGAGGGTGAAGGAGAAGGTGGCTGCCATCAGGGCAGCATGTGCTGCAACAGGCGGGGACCAGCCAGAGGTGGTGCAGCTCACACCGGCAGAGGACAGGCTTGCTGCAAGCATGCACCGCAGTGACATAGAGGGAGTTCCAGGAGGTGGCTTCCAGATGGGTGGTGGCCCATCACTGCATGGTAAGTCATGGTCTGTCTATGGGGGGAGCAGGGTAGGGAACACGCAGTAACGTGACTTTTCTGTCTGTTACAGATCCTGCATGTCTGCAGGAGTCAGCGGTGGAGGGCCTGTCCACTATGGACAGTCATCTGGAGTTGGAGGAGGGACCATCCACCTCCACAGGTATACGTCGAGCATTGCAACAGTGGGGCCACCTGGCTGTCCACACTGATGTCATTGAGACAGGTGTGGGGGAAGCCCTTCCTGTGTCTCAGCGTTCTGGCATCCAAGGATGCCAGCACACTGTGGCTGTGGCTGGGGCGGAGACCTGCACCAATGATGAAGACACGACCGTCATGGGCAGTGACACATATGTGCCACGGAATGGACACATAGCAGGTCAGCTCACGCCCATGGCCCTGGCTGGTGCCGACATGTGGGCCAGCGTGTCAGCACAGTCCCAGGCTGTGCCTGTCAGCACCAGTGGGGCAGCACCGGTGGCTGGTCAGGACAGTGGGACTGTTGTGGCTACAGCGGTGGAACAACTGATCCCTTGGGCACAGCAGGCAGAGGAGCAGCAGCAGCAGTCGCCCACCAGGACTGGGGGTTCAGGGTTCAGCAGTGGCATCCATGCACCACCTGTGGATTTGCCCATAACTGGTCCTGGTGAGCAGCACCCACCCTCAAGGGGTGCTGAACATCAGGCCCTTGCATACCCTGAGGGACGGGATGACGAGGTGGCAGATGACCTCTTTGACGAGCACACCCGCCTACTGCAGGCATCAGTCCATCAGCAGATGCAGCTTGCAACGTCCGTGGAGGCACTGTGTGTGGCTCTGGAGTGGGCCGAGGAGCAACGCAGCAGGGACACCGATAGGATCGTGTCACGGATTGACCATTTGTGGGAGGATGTGACCGCTGCCATTGACAGGCATGCACAGGCGTTCATTGCTGTCATGGCCACAATGGGCACACAGTCAGGTGCCCATGCATTGCTCACACCACGCAGTTCGCTATCCACTCCCCATTCCTGGCATCGTGCGACACCCACCCTGTCGATACCGGGTTCAGCTGAGGGCATCCCGAGCACTCCTGGTGCAGGAATGTTCAGTGTGCTGCAGACCCCTGTGTGGGCACAGTCACGTTCATGCAGTGGAACCCCTGGTGGACCATTGGTGCCACCCCATGAGGCCCGTGGTCAGCCTGCCAGTGCTGCTGGGTCTCGTCAGGGCCGCCCATGCATCCGAGATGGATGTGGCACTGTGCCACAAGACTGACCTGTCTCCCAGCATGGGCACTGTCTGGTGCTGCCCTGTGTGTGTTGTGTGTTTCGGTGGGCAGTGCACAGGTGGGTGCCCAGCCCTGCACGCAGACACATGGTCCACCTGCACACCCTCCCAGCTGCTGTCCACAGGTACATGAGGATGATGATGCCTGCATTGCACTGTACACCAAAGTGCGATGGTGCCCAGCATCTGACACACACACATGGACAGTCAGTGGATGTGGTGGCCTGTGGACATGTGTGTTGCTAGTGTTTGTGTTCCAGCTCGGCTTTGCACCTGACCCCTGTGCACGTTTTGTGCCTATTGTGTGTGCGTGTGTGTGTGTCCGTCCATATGGCATGTTACTGTTCACCCCTCCCTGGTTGTATGTGTGTGCTTCTGTGCCCTGCCACATCCCTTGCCAGCATGCACCCCTGGTGTGTTTCCATGCGTGTCTGTGGGTTGTGCCCTAGCCACTGGTGGTTGCACATGGTACCATGCCTTACCTGTGTTGGCTGAAGTGCTCCTCTGTGATGATGTCCCGGTGCAGCTGTGCCAGCCGGATCAGTCGGGGGTCCCATTGGCCAAGGGGAGGCTGCCCATCCCCATCGTCACCGTTGTCACCGTCGTCCCCATCACTGTCCCCTTCTTCGACCTGTACGGCTATCCCACAGTCTTTGGCCATGTTGTGCAGGATGCAACAGGCCAGGAATATCCCCCAGGCCTTTGAGGGGCTGTACTGTAGGGCACCGCCAGAGGTGTCCAGGCAATGGAAATGCGCCTTCAGCATCCTGAACACCCACTCAATGACATTGCGTGTGGTGGCATGTGCCTCATTGTAGTGTTGTTGCGATGGGGTCATGGGCCGCCAGTAGGGTGTGAGCAGCCAGGAACAGAGTGGGTATCCAATGTCATCTGTGTGAAGAGAGTGGAGGTTTGTGTCATGTTCAGCTTCAGACTGCCCCAAGCCCTGTGGGCCACACCCATGGCACCTCTGACCATACCCCCCATGCCCACAATACGTCAATTCTATTTACATAGTCACCCACTAGATGACCTGTGAGGATGTCCCCACTCTTGAATCAGTGGCACAATGCTGACTGGTGCCAGATGAAAGAATCATGTGCTCCCCAAGGGTGCGTGGCACAGACATTGATGATGCACCCACTGGCATCGCACACCACCTGGCAGTTGACACTGGAATATCCCTTGCAGGTCATGTAGGCGGCACCCTCGGGGCCAGGTGGTGTGCGTATGGCCACATGGGTGCAGTCCATCGCCCCTAGCATGCCAGGCATATGTGCTACCCTGTGGAACTCCTGTATGTTTGCTGTTCGCTCCACCGCAATGCTGGGGAAATGGATGTACTCCACAGCATGTGGCAGCAGTACGCTGAGGAATTGGGTGAGGATGCGTGACATGGCCGACTCTGTTATGTCTGTGGTGTCCCCTGTTGGTCTCTGGAAGGTACCCGTGGCAAGCAAGCACGTGCAGGTTACCTTTGTCTCCACTGACAGAACATGACTCTGTCATGTGGGTGCCTGCATCACATCACTGCACAGCTCACAGAGCCACCTCAGTATTGCCCTGTTCAGGCGGTACCGGCCCACAATCTCGATATCTGTATACAGCTCAAAGCTGGTGCTGGCTCGGTACTGCCTGTTGGGGGCATACTGCCAACGGGCCCTTCCATGGCCACGTCCCCCTGCTGCATGCCTTCTCACCCCTCTCATTACGGCATCCATGTGGAAGGTGGCACTGGCCGCCATCCCTGTCTTGCATTCCCCCAGCAGCTGTTGCTTTTTCCCCCCACTGTCCTGATTGCTACCTCCCTGCACTGAACACCTACTGGCCTCTGCTTTGTGTGGCACCACACACCTTCCCGTGCCCCTCTTCTGTGGTGTTGTTTCCCTGGCCTGCCCTCTTTCGTGCTGCTTTCCTGTGCCTGTCTCTCCCCCTGCCTCATGTGGCTTCCCTGTAGCGTTCTTGTGCCTCTTCCTTGCTCCTCTTTATTTTGGCTCATTTCCGCTATGGCACAACTTCCGCCTGCTCCACTGTTGTGCATTGCACAAGTCTTTGAACATCGCACTGCGCCCTTTATGCTTGGTTCCTCCCCCTTCGGTTGTGCATGCCTTCATTATCATTGCGCTGTTGCTCAGCATGTTTTCAGTGGCGCAACTGCCTCCTGCTGAATATCACAGAATGGCACATTTTCTGACTTACGCTGGCGTAACCCTATTGCGCATGGCGCAACCCTTTTGAATATCCAGCCCACTATAATTAACTAATGTAGTGCACACAATGTTTATTGAAATGTTTGACTGACAACAGGAACTTCCTGTTTGGGAGCAGGAAGTGAGTGATCATAGAGCCCCCAAAGACTCACCATCCTAAAAGGAAGAGTAGCTCTCTGTCCCCCCTAGCCGCTGGAGGTCTGACTTTGAGCAAGGAAGGAGACTACTGAGAAATATAGGAACTTCTTGTCTCAGAACAGGAAGATCAGGAGCTTAAATGGCACAGAGGCAGTAAGTAAGTAGGGAGAAAAAAAACAGAGGAAAGAGTAAGTATTCCAAACAACAGTTAAGGGGCAAGAAATAAGACATGATAGGAGTGGTGCAATACAGTGGCTGTGGAGCAGCAGTCTTCCAGGAGACATTCTGGGGGATGCAGTGTTGTCCCATCTGCAGGCACCTCACTGGGCTGAGGGAGGAGGTTGCTCATCTCCAGGCTGAGTTGGCTAGGGTTTGTGGGACCTCCTCTCCCACCCAGGGACCACCAGTGCCACTGTCATTGTTTCAGAGGTTGCCAAGGAAGAGGAGCAGTTGGACCACAATGGGATCAGGAAGGATGAAGGTGGTGGAAAAGAGGCGCATCCCTCCAGTTGTACCTCTCCACAATTCATATGCCATTCTGGCAAAGTGTGGTTCCTCTATGGAGGCACCCACAGTGGAGACCAACGAGGATGCTGGGAACCTCCACAAAGGAGACCCACAGGAGGGTGGCATGGGACCCTAGAGGGGAAGGAAACAACTCCTGGTGGGGGGACTCCATTGTTAGGAAGGTAGAACTAGAGGAGGAAGGGGAGAGGGAGGTAAGGTGCCTGCCTGGCACCATGGCTTGGAGGGACAGGGAGTGAATCCTCAGGATTGCCGGAGCAGCTGCACAGGGGAGGGAGCTGGATATCATTGTCCATCTAAGGACAAATTACCTGGCTAAGAAAGGGATCAGAGCAGTGCAGGAAGAGTTTGTGGAGTTGGGAAGGGGCCTTAGACAAGTAGCACACATGGTAACCTTCTCGGAGGTGCTGCCCGCCTGTCTATGGCATGGGTAATGCTAGGGTGCTCCACACCATGGAATTCAATCAGTGGTTGAAAAACTGGTGCAGAGCTCAGAGATTTGGTTTCATTTGGGGACTGGGGGTCCACCTGGAGGGATACAGGCCTATACTGGCATGATGGTCTGCATCTGTCCAGGTGGGGAATCAGGATCATAAGTGATAGGTTTAAATGCTTCATTGGCAAGCATTTAAACTAGCCAAGGGGGGAGGCACTGGAAAGGAGCAGGGAAATCCTAGCCCCCCGAAAGAACAGGGTAGTAAGTGAGGTAAACACCAAGACAGAGATGTTGATAGGGAGAAGGGCAGGGATAAATGGAGAAAATGACAAACACAGTAAGGACAGGGATGGGGCAAAAAAGGGTAAGGCCATCAAGAAATGGAGGGTAATGTGTACCAATGCCCGTAATCTGGGCAACAAGCTCCCTGAACCAGTGGCCTTGATGGAAGAGGGTTGCCTGGATATCATAGCAGTCACAAAAACATGGTACACAGAGAACCATGACTGGGATGTTAACATACCAGGTACATAACCTACAGGAGAGACAGGGAGGGAGAAGAGGGAGGAGTAGGTCTCTACGAGGGAAGGATAAAAGAATGAACAAAAGAGAAACAGGGGAGAGAGGAGGCACTGTGGATCATTAGAGACTGGAAATGGCACCACAGTCTGCACAGGGTTGTACACAGACCCCATGTCAAGGGAGGGAATGGACAAGGATATGATAAACGATCCTAGGATGGCAGAGAAAGGAGAGATATTGTTGATGGGGGACCTGAATATGCCAGATTTTAACTGGAGCACCTTGGCTGCAGCCACACCCAAAAGCAGGGCCATTCCCGATGCCCTTCAGGTGGCATGCCTCAGACAGCTAGTTTTGGAACCCACTCATGAGGGAGCAATCTTAGACCTCATACTCTCAAATGGGGATGGTGACAGGATCTCAGATCTAGAAGTGGGTAGCCATCTGGGAACAAGTGACCACCAAACAATGTGGTTCATGATAAACTCAGCTACATAGTCAAGCCATACAAAAGTGAGGGTACTGAACTTCAAGAGGGCTGATTTTGGCATGATGGGATAGTGCCTTAGAAAAGCACTAGCAAATAGGCTAGAAGGAGGGGTGGAGCAACAATGGGGAAACATCAAAGCTGCTATCACAGAGTCAATAAGCCTTTGTGTGAAGCAAATAAACAAATCAAAATGAAAGAAAAAGCCACTATGGTTCTCAAAAGAGGTGGCGGTGAAGGTTAGGGAGAAAAAGATAGCATTTAGGAAGTATAAGAAAACACAGAAGGAGCAGGACAAAGAACTGTACCAGTTAAGGCAGAAGGAAGCAGGGAGGGTAGTCAAAATATCAAAGGCCCAAACTGAGGAAAAGATAGCCAACTCAGTTAAGAAGGGGGATAAAACCTTTTATAGGTACATCAGGGAGCATCGAAAGACAAAGGGAGGGATAGCGAGGCTGAACAGAATGGACGGTGGGTGGGCAGAGAGGGACAGTGAAAAAGCAGGGATTCCAAACGAATACTTTTGCTCAGTAGTCACAAAAGAGGAGGAAGGGAGGTGCCTAATCCAATTAACAGAAGCACTCTGGATAGGGGGGTCGATCCCAGTCCTTTCACAGAAGAAAGGGTTCTGAAAGAACTCCTAAAACTGAAGGTGGACAAAGGAATGGGGCCTGATGGAATTCACCCCAGAATTCTAAAAGAATTAAGGTGAGAACTAGTGACACCACTGATTACCCTTTTTAACAAATCATGGGAGGATGGTGTGGTACCTGAGGACTGGAGGAAGGTGGATGTGATTTCCCTTCACAAAAGTGGGACCAAGACAGAGGCAGGAAGATACAGACCTGTCAGTTTGACCTCTGTGGTAGGGAAAGTGATGGAATCACTTCTGAAGGAAAGAATTGTTGAGAACCTAGAGGCCAGTGGGGCATAGGATCCAAGACAGCATGGGTTCACAGCAGGAAGGTCATGTCAGACAAATCTAATTGATTTCTTTGACTGGGTGACCAAAGTAGCAGACCAGGGACATGGCCTACCTAGACTTCAGCAAGGCATTTGACACAGTCCCACACAAAAGATTAATAGTCAAATTAACCGGCCTGGGAGTGGGTCCCAAGGAGGTAGCCTGGGTAAAACATTGGCAGGACAAAAGGACACACATGGTAATTGTAAATGGAGTCCACTCTGAAGAAAGAGGGGTTACTAGTGGGGTACCACAGGGTTCAGTACTGGGTCCAGTCCTTTTTAATGTCTTTATAAGTGACATTGCTGAGGGACTGGAAGAAAAAGTATGCCTCTTTGCAGAGGACATAAAGATCTGCAACAGGGTTGATGCACAAGGAGGCATGGAAAGGATGAGAAGGGACTTGACAAGGTTGGAGGAATGGTCAGAAGTATGGCAGCTTGGATTCAATGCAAAGAAGTGCAAAATAATGCACCTGGGAAAAAAAACACAGGGGAAGATTACACAATGGGGGGGAGGTAGTAACAACAACAAACATGGAAAGGGACCTGGGGGTAATCATATTAGATGACCTTAAGGTAAGCAAGCAATGTGAGAAGGCAGTAGGGAGAGCTGAGGGGATACTGGGATGTATAGGGAGAGGCATCACCAGTAGAAAACAAGAAGCTGTTATCCCTCTGTACAGACAGTTGGTGAGACCCCATCTGGAGTACTGCATCCAGTTCTGGAGACCCCATCTCTGCAAGGACATAGACAGGATGGGGGCAGCCCAGAGGAGAGCAACTAAAATGGTGCAGGGTCTGCAAGAGAAGCCATCCGAGGAGAGACTAAAGGAGCTTAATATGTGTACCCTTGAGGAAAGGAGGGAGAGGGGGGACATGATAGAAACTTTTAAGTACCTCAGTGGAGTCAACAAAGTCCAAGAGGGTAGCATCTTTCAGAAAAAGAGTTGTGTAAGAACAAGGGGACACAATTTGAAGATAGAGGGGAAACGGCTCAGGGGCAATGTGAGGAAGTATTTTTTCACAGAGAGGGTGGTGAACGCATGGAACAGCCTTCCTGAGGAGGTTGTGGGGTCAAAAACTATGGAAGAATTCAAGAATGCATGGGACAGACATAATGCAATTTTTGTGGGGGTTAGGAAGAAATACGCTGTTAAATAGGATCTGCAGCTTATCCTGTAGGTAGGGAAATGGGCATACTAGGTGGGCCAAGCGGTCCTTATCTGCCGTCAAATTTTATGTTTCTATGTTAATGTTGGAAAATTCATGTAAGCTAACATTTATACAGTAATTCCCCTACCTAAACCATCATACCCTCTATAATTAACTAACGTAGTGCACACAATGTTGGAAATTCATGTGAGCTAACATTTACACATTACATTTATGTCTCTAAGTGTTACCACAACAGCCCCTAGGGGGTGCCTACAGGATTGGTATTCTGTCTATGGTTTAATTTAAGCCAATTTCTAATGTCAAGGTACCAAACCACTGGATTCAAAAGGCTTTCTTTTCTAACAGCCTATAGTCCCAATGATCTTTTACGCATGAACACTTTCTCCAATCCAAAAAACCTTAATGATGCCACTGAGTGGCCCATCTGGTCAAAGTGTTTTGCCACTCTCGACTTGTCATCTTTCATTCCAGTAGTAGACTTGTGCTCTGAAACCCTCTGTTTCAACAACCTGGTTGTTTTTCCCTATACAGAATTGTCACAGGGACATTTAATTTTGTAGATCACATGTGACATTGTACAAGTAATCATTTATCTTATCACAATTATCTCACTTCAGAGCTTACTGCATATTTCTTTTAGTTTGTAAGTAAGTACTGGAGCATTGGGCACAGCAACCACAGGATCTGCAGCTTATCCTGTAGGTAGGGAAATGGGCAGACTAGTGTCTATTGATGCTGGCTTAAAGCCCATACCATGTTCATTATTTACAGGCTTAGCATGATTAGGGTATGCCATCTCTGCACTGACAACTCTGCAGTGATGTCATCAACAGCAACAACATTGCATCTCTGTAAAGTCTGCTCGGGGCCCTGGCACAGCTTCCCAGGGTCTTGCACCCCATCCCCCAATCAACTCCAATTCAGAGTTGATTATATTAAAATACGGGGGGTGCAGGGGGCAGAGCCCCATGCATGGGGGTGTGGGGGGTGCACAGCCCCACACAAAAAACACTATTTTTTCCGAGAGCACAATGTCAACCACAACTGTGGTCAACATGCAGCCATTGCTGTAACATCAGGTCAACATATTTTTGTCGAACCGGCACCATAGATCCACATGATTAGTGTGCCTTAAAGCATCTGTAACCCCCCCCAATGGTGGGGCTTACCATTGCTCTTTTTGCCCCATCCTGGACTGCCTGCTATTTGTTATCCTCACTCCAGCTCCCAGGACTGCAGCTTGTGTGGGGATCAGAGTAGCTAATGTTCATACTGCTGCCTGCTCAATGATTGAGCAAATGTTCGAGCTGCCACCACCTCAGATGTTCCTTCTCAGTGCTCAGTACATCTGCATGAACTGTGTGTACCACCATAACCCACAGTCATGCTGAAACTGATGCTGCCACTACACAGCTTGAGCTGCCTGCATCCTGTAGTATTCTCTGACCCCAGGGACACCACTGGGCATCAGGGGGCCTAGAGACACTAAATGAGGGAGAGAAAGAAGCAAAATTAGTTTGGCACAGTAGTGCATGTACATCTGTATGACTGCCACATCTATAACTAAAAGTAATGATATATATGACTGCCAGCCACACCTCAATATAAAGACCCCTGTTGGGAGGGAGTGAGCACCACAGAGCTCCCCACAGGGTGGGGAATGCCCCACCAACTATAGTAGTTTGGCCAGATAAGAGGGTACATCTGTACCTACAGAACTGGGGGGGGGGGGAGTCCGATGAAATTAAAAAAAGTCAGGAACACTAAAATAGTAACTTATTTGGAGCCAGTGCTCCCTTTTGTTATTGAACCCACCTTCTTGCCAAACTCTGGCCTCACCAAAAGCCAAACAGAGCTGAGGGATCTTGGTAACTGACACCAAGAGCATGCTGAGACAGTGACTATGCTGCCTGGCTGACATCCTTTCTGCTGACCAATTGGGCAGCGAATGATCATTCTGCATACTAATTTCAATGACTGATTGCCTTTTTTTGCCAATCAGAAGCTGCCTTTGCCCAGAGAAAGGCTAAGGGCAGATACAGAACAAGGCACTCAGCAGTGAGCTCTCACAGTGTGAGGAGGGTTTGTGCTGCTGGCCAGGCCCGACTGAGGAAAGCTTGCCTGTGGCTTCTACAGACATTCTTCAGGAGGTGAGTCCAAGGTTTCCACAACCCACATAGTACACAGACTGAACTGTGTTCAACACCTTCTGGTGAAACAGACAGTTACTGTGAAAGGAAATAAAAGTGTGCTGCTCCAGTACGTGTGCCACAGCTGTCCACCTGTGTGTGACCAGAGACTGAGTACTGTTACGTGAAAGTCTGCATAGAGACTGCAGACAGTTGAAGAGACCACACTCTTTGAGAACACTCTGAGAATAAGGAGTGAAACATTGGAGTGTTATGGTGGCCAGGGATATTAATTGAAGAAAATAAAACAATAGACTTTTTGAACCTACTGGAGTGTTTAGGCATTATAGTATCGATATACTGAAAATTAATTTTACTATACACTGATGTGTATTTCTGTGTATTGACACACTGAAAGTGTATTGGCATAGTGTAAATACATTGTCCTGACTCCATACTTTCATTTAAAAAAATTGAGTTTAGCCTTAACAGTTCAAATGTTAGCATTTTTTTAAGGTAATTTCTAAATATAAAAACTTTAAAAAGGACCAACTTGAGTTGTGGCAGACTCTGGGCTGGATCTAGTGGCCGTTAGTTACAGAAACTTGGACCAGTGAGAACAACAACAGGGACCTGGTGATCCCTGACTATACCTTATATAGGCACAATAGAGGGATGGGTAGAGGTGGATATTTATGTCAGGGAAAGAACAGAGGCAGTAGGGGGTGCATCCACTGAAGGCAAGGGGGGGGTAGAATCACTGTGTGTACAGCTCACAGTCATCAGGTAGGAAATTTCACTTGGAGGTAGTTTGCAGCCCTTCAGTGCAGGGAGACAAGAGAGAGATAAAGGGCAGGGAGGATAAATAGGAAAGGGGACAGTAAAGTGGAGATATCAACCTGCCAGACATAAACCCTGCCAGACATAAACTCGGCCATCTTAGCAGCTAGGAGTGCCAGGCACCAGGCATTGCTTCATATTTTCCAAGATTGCATGCTGGTACAGCAGGTCAGGGAACCCACTAGGCATTCTGCCGAAGGGAAAGGCAAGCAAGAACCAACAGATGTGTGCATGCATGTTGGAGGGTTATATTCCTCAATGCCAGCAGTATAGGTAATAAAATTAATGAGTTTCAGGCTTTGGTGACAGACTCTGAGCTGGAACTAGTAGCCATTACACAAACCTAGGCCAGTGTCAACAATGACTGGGAAATAGTGATCCCTGGCTTCACCTTATACAGACATGAAAAAGATATTGGTAGAGGTGGAGGGGTGGCCACCTACATCAGAGAAGGGATCAAGGCAGTAGAGGATGCTACCATTGGGGGGATGGCAGGTACAATCACTGTGGGTTCAGCTCACAAAGTTGTCATGCAGGAAGATTTGCATAGGGGTGGCTTACAGGTCAGTGAGGTAGGGAGAAGAGAGGGATAAGGAACTGGGTGCTGAAGTGGGAAGGGGGGCCGCAAAAGAGGAGGTTGTAATATGGGAGATCTCAACCTGCCAAACATCGTCTGGGACATCCCAGAGGCCAGGAGCACCAGAAGCCAGTCCCTGTTTCATATCTTCCAGGACTACATGATGGTACAGCAGATCAGGGATCCCACGAGACAATCAGTCATTCTAGATTTGGTACTCGCCAACTGGAAACAGTAGGAAGAGTACAGGTTAGGAAACCATTGACCATTGGGGTGCAGCGACAGTACTATATGATTAGAGGTGGACATGGGCCTCAGTAAACCCTTGTTAATGCTGAAGTGCTAGACCTCAGTTGGATGGATTTCTACCATATGAGGGAAGTTGAGCAGGGGTACTCAGCATCAGGGGAGTGGAAGAAAGATGGGGGGTTATAAAAGAGGCCCTCCTTGAGGAAACAAAAAAATATAGTTACGTAAGAACTTACCGTAACAGTAGATCTTCGAGAACAGCTCTTGCAGCAGGTTACACCATTAGAACTGAAGCCGGCAGGCATCAGGACCCCATGGAAAAATTCTAGCTAACAGTATCCAGTGGGGGACCGCCCCCAGCATCCCCAGTTCTCCCGCCAGAGACTCCTGGTCCAAAGGTGATATCTAAAGGGGAGACCAAGGATCCACTTCCAAAGGAAGGTTTGTAGTATGATGGTGTCAAAGACGCTGTAACCTAGAAACTAGGTCATAAGACTCAACCTCCAGAGGGGAAGGTGGGAGGGAAACTACCTGCTGCAATAGCTGTTCTCAAAGATCTACTGTTATGGTAAGTTCTTACGTAACTGTACTATCTCACTTCGAGAAGCAGCTCTTGCAGCAGGTTGCACTATTAGGACTGATCCCCAAGCAGTAAGGGAACAATTTGTTATCGGGAGGAGAATAGGAGAGATGCCTCAGACTTCAGGGCTAAAGTCCTTGGAGGACCGCCAAGCCAAAACCAGCTCTGTGTCTAGAGGCAATATCCAAACTGTAGTGCCTGATGAGTACAGTGCTCTAGGTTGCTGCCGCACAGATGGATGAAGTGGAGACATTTTTGAGCACAGTGAAGGAGGTAGCCACCCCCCCTCTCATAGAATGACCTTTTACAGGACCCAGTAAAGGTTTGTTGTGCTTCTGGTAACAGAACATAATGCACTTGACCAGCCATCTAGAAAGTGACTGTTTGGAGACAGGAGCACCGGGCATCCTTTGTGGGTAGGAAACAAAGAACTGGTCCAACTTAAGATGGGCCTTGGTTCTGGTCAGATAATATCTGAGACTCCTTTGCACATCCAGAGTGTGTAACAGGGCTTCCTCCCATTACAGTGATTTGGGTAATACATCGGCAGGTCTACATCCTGGTTGAGTGTGACAGCCGAGACCACCTTGGGAAGGAACTTAGGATTTGTTCTTAAGGACACCCTGTCCTTGTAAAAAACCAAATAAGGATCCTTGCACACAAGTGTATGAAGCTCAGAAATTTTTCTGGCAGAAGTAACAGCAACTAAAAGGAGCATCTTCCAAGTGAGAAGACACAGCTCGCAGTCTGCGGTTGGTTCAAAAGGAGGCAGCGTAAGCTGCTCTAGAACAAAAGGAAGATCCCAAGGTGGAACCGGGTTTCTGATGGGAGGTCTCAAGTGCAGGATGCAATGCAAAAAAGCACAAGAGGCCTCTAGCTGAGCTAGAGATCTGTGACCTATAGGAGAATGATACGCTGAAATGGCGCATAGGTGAACCTTAATGGAGGAGTAGGCAAGACCTGCCTCATAGAGGGATAGGAGGTAGTCTAAAACAGACCTCTCAGAACAATCCAGTGGGGTCAATCTGCGAGCTTGCACCCAAATACAAAAATCTGCATCACTTCATGTCATAAGTGGCATGAGTGGAGGGTTTTCTGGCTGCCACCAGAATGTCCGCAACTTCCTGAGAGACCCCGTATCTCAGGACTGCTATGTCCTTAGGAGCCAGACATGCAGGTTCAGTGACCAAAGATCCAGATGGACCAAGGAGCCTGCCTCCTGGGACAGAAGAGAGTTGAATGGCAGAGGCACCAGAGGTTCCTGAGCCAGCTGATGTAAAAGAGGGAACCAAATTTGCCTGGGCCAAAGGGGCACTACTAGAACAAGGCATGCCCGCTCTTGTCAGAGCGTCAATAGAACCCTCTGGATCAAAGGGCAGGAAAGCATAGAGGAGCCTACTCGTCCAAGAGAAGGACAACGCATCTCACCAGAAAACACCAGGCCCTGGATCTAGTGAGCAGAAATTGGGCAGTTTTGCATTGGATGGGGATGAGAAGAGGTCTAATTCTGGTGCCCCCATCTGCGGAACAGGTCCTGTGCGACTTCCTGAAGCAGTTCCCATTCGTGGACTCTGGCCTGTGATTGGTTTAGATTGTCCACGATAGTGTTGTCCACTCCGGGATAATGCACTGCAATTATATCTACGCCGTGTTGCAGTACCCAATTCCAAACCCTCTGAGCCTCCCTGCAAAGGTAGTAGGAATGAGTGCCTCCTTGTTTGTTGAGATAGTCCATCACCACAGTATTGTCTTTTTGTACCAGAAGAGTACCCAGTAGAATCTCCATCTGGAATGCCTGTAGGGCATACAGGATGGCTCTCATCTCCAAAACATTTATGTGAAGATGGGACTCCAGAGACGACCAGGAGCCTTGAGTCCTGACCCCATTGAGGTGAGCTCCCCATCTGGACCCCGAGGCGTCCATGGAGAGAGAGTCATTGAAGGAGGCGGTGCAATGAAGGGGACTCCCATTGAGAGGTGGACTGGGATGAGCAACCAATGTCAGTCTCGGATGACGGCATTCGTGATCCAGACTGGATATTGCAGATGATCTTGCTTTTGGTCCCATTGCACCCTCAACATCCATTGGGTGACCTGTATATGGAACCAAGCGCGGGGAACCATTGCAATGGCAGCTGCCATGTGTCCAAGCAGGCAAAGGACGGTCCGGGCTGGTACCGTCTGCTTTTCCTTTATATTCCTTATAAGGGATTTGATGCGTTCCACCCTGTCCTGAGGAAGGAATGCCCTTCCTATACTGGTGTCCAGAATTGCTCCTATAAATTGCAAGTTGTGAGACTGGACAAGGTGCGACTTCTTCTGGTTGATGGTGATGCCCAGCGATAGGAAGAGGGAACAGGTGTACTGAATCACAGACGTCAGGGCATCCTGTGAGGGAGCCATAAGGAACCAGTCATCTAGGTATGGAAAGACGTAGTGGCCCCGTCTCCTGAGAGCTGCTACCATGACTGCCATACACTTTGTGAATACTCAAGGTGCCGAGGACAGTCCGAAAGGGAGGGGCTGGAACTGGTAGTGGCATCCCAGAAACTCGAAGTGCGGAAATTTTTGGTGTGCTCGAACGATTGGGAGATGTAGGTAAGCGTCCTGCATGTCCAGTGACGCCAGCCATGATCCCTTTTTGAGCATGGGAATGAGACCCGGCAGGGTCACCATGAGGAAGCACTTGTACAACATGAATATGATATGTTGAAGTCGTTGAGATCCAAGATCAGGCATAGGTCTCCTCTTTTCTTTGGAACCAGGAAGTAGTGAGAATAATAACCTTTTCCTCTCTGGTTCGGTGGAAAATACTCTATGACCTCCTTGTCGAGGAAGGCCAAGATCTCCTGCTGGATAAGCAGGGCATGCTGACCCGAGTAGCGGGAGAGCAGGGGAGGTCTGGATGGTGGGTGGTCGAGGAACTCTATAGAGTGGCCTCGTTTTACCAACTGCAACACCCACCGGTCGGAGGTTATCCTCTGCCATCCTGAAAGGTGATGAGAGATGTGACTCCTGACCTTCTCAACCCTTTGATCCAGAGGAGGGGTGAGGCCTGGGAAGGAGTCATGCTGTGGTAGCATTGGACCCCGCTGGCTGGGGTGATTTGGGCCCTGGCCTGAGGAGAACCTGGCATGATTTTGGTGACAAAAGTTGCCCCTGGGTTGCTGGTCGGAACGTGGCTGCTGCCGTTGCTGTCGGCCGCAAAAATGGTTCTGGTTCCTACGAAAGGAACCAGACTTAGATCTGTACATAGCCTGTACAGTCCTGACTGCCATCCCAGCATCCTGTAGTCTGGTGATGACCTTCTCAGATTCCTCACCAAACAGGACAGCTGTATTATAAGGGACGTCCAGAATGTTCTTCTGGACATCTGGGGTAAATCTGGAGACTCTCAACCAAGAGTGTCTCCAGAGACAAACGCCTGTGGCTGCTCCCCTGGTGGCCAAGTCTGCTGAATCGTAAGCGGCTCGAAGAACCTGGGTCCCCACGTCTGACCCAGTTTGAAGGAGGTTAAACAGTTTCTCCTTCTTTTCACCATCCGGAAAGTCTTTTTAAAGGTCTTGGCCCTGTTCCCAAAGGGCATTCTGAAACTGCACCATGTGCGTGAGATAGTTCACAGACCTAATTGAGCATGTAGCAGCCACATACATGCGTCTTCCCATAAACTCTAATTGCTTAGATTCCTGGTCCGGAGGCTGGGTACTCAAGTGCTAAGGCCGCTGAGACCAATCATGAGATGCAGTAATGACCAGGGAGTCAGCCAGGGGTTGTCGCACCAAATACAGGTCCTCTATGGCAGCCCTGTAGAAGTGGTCAGCCTTCTTCAGAACAGCCAGTATAGAATGCGGATGCTTCCAAGCTGCCTCGGTGACAGCCATAAAGGTGTCCACCAAAGGTGGGACCACCACAGGCTTCAGGTCTTTCTGCCTGAGGTAACGGGCAAGGCGTTGTCTCTCGAAATCTAAGTCTTCTGTCTCCCATCCCATATTTTCCTGGATGTGCCTCATGGTTTCTGAAAAGGAGGGATCATCCAGTGGTGACCTTGGGAAGTCCCGTGGGTCTGGTGATGGGGGACTAAAGGGAGATGGCGACCTGGAGGTATCGGACGTATCCAGTCTGAAGTCATCTCCCGGTGACTGGCATCTGCCCCGGGTTGTTTTGGGCTCGGGGACCCTGAGGGAGACTGTGATGGGCATCTTTTTCTGTCTTTCAATCTGCCCCAAGGAGGTGGAGTTGGCTCCTTAGGGGTCGTGGGTCTTGAACCTTCAGTGCTCTGAGGAGGAGGAGGAGGTGGTGGAGGTGGCTGAGGCTTAGGGGGAACCATGTCCTTCTTTATGGTCTCCCACCAGAAGGTGAACAGTTCCTTCACCTCCTGAATATTCATGCCTGACAATGAGCCCTGTGTCAGTGTGGGTCTGTCACCGGGGTCAGGCGTCGGGTCCTGGGGAACCATTGGGTCCAGCGACAGCTCCCTGGGTAGGCTGATGTCCTCTGTGTCACCAGTCTGGTTGTCTGGCAGCATGGTAGCCTCTTCACCTGATGACCCCTGACGTCTGGTGTCCACCGGCGTCGGTACTACTGTCATCGCGGTAGTCCATTTTGCAGGCACTGGGTTGAACACCTTCTTGGTCTTTGATGTCTGCTTGAGGGATGCCAGCTCTGCAGTCTTCCTTTCAGGGACCTTCAGAGGTTGGGAGACAGACCTGAAGTCGGTGTCCTGGCATCAGCCAGATGCACTGCCTGATTTAGAGGAAGACTTTTTGTGCCTGTCTGAAGAATGAGGCCTGGAGACGTCCAGCACCCGAGTAGTCTTGAGTGGGTGTAAGAAGGCTGAGGAGCCCCCTGAAGTGGTAGAGGTTTGGAGCAAGTCCGGGAAGGAGATCTGTCGGACCGAGAAGAGCTGGAGCCGGCCCTGGACTCGGAGGCCTGGCTGGGGGATCTCACCCTATCCGAGTCCCGATGCTTATCCCAGTGTTTCCCTGATTTGTGGGAAGATTCCCTTTTGGATGAAGGTCTTTTCTTCATTTTCTTTAATTTCTCCTCAAGGATGAACCCCTGAAGGACCTTTTGGCAGCGGATCCAGGTTCTGCTATTGAATTGCTGGCAGACTGAGCAGGCCTGGGTGTCATGCTCTGAGCCTAGGCACCTGACACAGGCCGAATGATGGTCTGCAAAAGGTATCTGCTTGCCACAGGCACACTTAGAGGGGTGTCCTTCGAGAGTAGGGGTAGGAGAAGCAGATATGGATTGAGATTAATGAAGTATAAAGATTTCACATGTCATTTAGTTGATGCTGGCATTCATGAGGCTGATGCTGGCGAGTCGAAGGCGGAAAAAGAACTGGGGGTGCTGAGGGACCGCCCCCTTTTATGTGATGCCTGATATCGGGGAGGTGCCGACGTCCCCTGCTGGATACTGCTAGCTAGAATTTTTCTGTGGGGTTCTGGCACCTGCCGGCTTCAGTCCTAATGATGTAACTTGCTGCAAGAGCTGTTTCTTGAAGTAAGATCATGCATGAGAACAGTTATCAAGATAAACAAGTATGAGACCAGTTTGGTTCTCTGAAAGGGTCAGGGAGGCAGTGAGGGTCTGAAAGAAGGCTTTAATAAGGCACACAGAAAAGCAGGGTGATGAAGAATGGGCCAAGTACCATGAACAAATTAGAAAGCCCAAGAAGGCAACCAGGATCACAAAGGCAGACACAGAGTTGTGTACTGTGAGGGGGGCCATGAGAGAGGAATAATGTTCTTTAGATATGTAAGGAAAAAAAAAAGACAGGAGAGGGAATTGCCTGGCTAATGGAGGGGGGCAGGGTAATAGATGAGGACAGTCAGAAAACAGCTGGGCTGAACAATTACATCTACTCAGTATTCACTAGGGAGAACAGTGGGCCCTTGCTAGAGAGTGGCATAAAGGCATCTGATATAGGGGGTCCCAAAAATGAACCTGCAGAAATTTACTGCCAAGGGAGCTGAAAAAGGGTTAGCAGCCCTGAAGGTAAACAGGGCCCCAGGGCCAGATGGGATGCATTCAAGGATACCAAGGGAATTGGCATCAGTGTTAGCCAAATCCCTGGGGGCTATCTAATAGCTGTATGTAGCGTGGGGGGGGGGGTTCAGGGACTGGATTATGGCAGACATGGTTCCATGGGACAAGGAAGGGGATAAGGAATAGCTAGGAAATTATAGACCCATCAGCCTTACCTCTGTGGTAGACAGATTAATGGAGACACTAGTCAAAGAGGACCCTGTGGAATACCCGTAGAAAAATGGGCTTCAAGATACTAAGCAGTATGGCTTTATGGCAAGGTCTTTTTCAGATCAACCTGATACTATTCTTTGACTAGGTAACCAGGGTTGTTGATAATGGGCATGCAGTAGACTTACTCTCTTTTGACTTTAGCAAGGCATTCCACCCAATGCCACACCAAAGGCTGCTGAAGAAGATGGGGACTCTGGGAACAGTTAAAGAAGTACTAAGGTGGATAGGGAGTCAGGGGAGGTAGCAGAGAGTTGGTGAATGGGGACAGATCACAGGAAAGAGAGGCCATCAGCAGAGTACCTTAGGGATCTGTTCTAGGTCCAGTCCTCTTCAATATGTTCATCTGCAACATAGGAGAGGGAATCCAAGGCAGACCGTGCCCATTCACAGGATCCAGAAACAAAACAGAGCCATGATACTGGCATTACAGTGTCAGTACAAAGTATGAGAGCAAAGTCCAGACCAGTGTAGGCACACAGAAACCGGGTGCAGCCAAATAAATCCAAATGACTGCAAAGAAAACTTTCAAACTTTTTTTACAGCTATTGCTCAGAAAATCCAAGCAACCCAAATGTTGGCTCTCTGCCCCTGCGCTTCGGCTCTCACAGCCTTCCTTAGGGGGTGTGTCCATAGAGAGAATGCCTAAGCCTTAAGTAGTCAGTTCTACATGGCATCACATTTTTTTATTTCAAAATTTCTCATGAGCAGTGACCTTTGACCTCCCCACTTAATTACAAAAACAATTTGTAAACATTCAAAATAGAAATATAACGGGATAGCATGAATAAGGAACAGTTATATTGTATATTGTCTAATTCATTTCTACAATTTTCATATTTAATACAAAAGAAATGAAATGATATTCTAATCTCAGTTAATAAAGTCCGAACAAAATGCCAAACCTGGCCTGAATTTACACTAGGTATTTGAAATATTGTGACTACATATTCATTTTAAGTTCATGGCATAAATGACCAAGCACCATATTAATAAAGTAAATATTTTTGGACCAAATTTGTGTGAAACTTGACAAAGAAAAAAGGGTCCTTGAGTTACACGTGAGCACCCAAAAGTTCAATGGCAACATTTTGGTTAGGGGATCCACATGGCACCATCCAAAAAGACCAGTTCTGCAGAGTAAAGGCAGAAATTAGGGGTATTGCAAGAAAAGAAGAAAACAATCAATTTCTAAAATTTTTAACCAAAGGGTTTCAGATCCCATTGTTCATTAAATCCATTTGGTTTTACACTCCCCAGTGTGTATATCCAATAGCTCTCCTTCATGAGTAATAGATTCTGCCTATCCTCCGCCCCATACTTTGCTATTGTCACATGCTCTAGACTCATAAACCAATGCATTTGTCACTGCTGATATTAAACTTGTACTTTATAATGCATCTGAACATATCAGTAAATGGTTGTATTCACAAACGAATTTAAGTGTATTAACAAGTGCTGCAAATTGTTGGGCATTTTTTTTTTTTTTTCAATTCAAAGGGTATTGAATTTTAACAATATTGAGAACAGATCCACAAAAACAATATACATTTATCATGGATTACATATTACATTGGAACTGATCCCCTCCCCCACCCTATTCAACACAGTTATTAAAATCAGATGGGCCTATAATCTGTATATACTGTATATATGCAGGAATTGGTAAAATTAAAGAGAATACAGCATGTGTAGGTGGTCCCATATTTTCCTATATCTCTCCTGTCTATTATGGAGACTTGCTATCACTTTCTCTGTCCTAAGGTTTGCTAGCAATTTATTAAGCTATTCAAAGTAGGAAATGTCCTCACTAGCCTTCCAGTGGTGTAGAATTACTTTTTTAATGGACATAGAAATAAGAGCCATATGAAGCTGGAACTGGAACTTCAATGAAATCTCCCAGTAAACAAATTTCTGGGTAAACAGGTACTTCAGGCCCAATAAGGGGTCCACTTTTTGTTGAATGTTGATCCAAAGTGATGCTGCTTTGTGGCAGGTGCAAAAGATGTGATACAGAGAGCCCTCTTCTTGCTGACAATGATTGCAAGTAGGTGACGGGAGAAGACCCAATTTAAATAATTTCTGTGGAGAATAATATAAATTGTGCAATATATGGAGTTGGGTAGGACGTAATCTATCTTGGGTAATGTATTTGTGGCAATTGTGCCACAGAGTCTTCCAATCTAACTCTCGAGTAGGGAAAAAAGGAGTCCAATAGGCCAAGGGTGCAAAGCAAGTCAGATAGGCCCAGTTGTACAAAATTTTGCAGATTTTGAATACCAACTGTTGGGCTCCGGCCAGGGGACCTAATTCATTTTGGAAGGGTACTTCTTTCTGCTGGGGGGGGGGGTACAGTTCTAAAGACTTTAAAAATTAAATGTCTTAGTGGAAAGATTTTGAAGACATAATGTGTGGGAATTTTTAATTTGCTTAATATTTCAGTGGAGAACCAAGAGTTCTCTTCAGTTGCCAAAAGGGAAAGGCGCATATCTGCCAGGAGTGGCAACCAATGGTCATTAAGCAGTTTGTTGTCTATTCTTAAGTTTGGATTACCCCATATAGGTTGCGCTAGGTCCTGAATATGATTGTATTTGAGGAAGGAATTGTTATGCATTGTTAAATGTTTTACCTACCTTGTTATCTATAAAATAATGTCTCTATACACCTGTAAACATTATATTTCACAGTATTCTGTAATTAATTCCATGTTGCTCCTGAAAAAGGGACTGTTACTAGACTCAGTGGGTCTACCCAGTTACCAAGATTAAATAAATGAACTGGATTCCTTGTGGGCTAGAGACATGTACCTCATGAAAGTGGGCTCCTACTGGTTTGTCTCCCTTCCATTGTCACTATCTCTCACATGCTCTTGAATCCTAGTCATCAAATTTCTGACTGCACAGCAGCAGCAGCATTTGGATTTTTTTCACTGAGAGCCTTTGCTTGCTGCAGACATGGGCACTGTAGCTACAGCGTTGTGGGTTTGGAACCGGCAGTCAGCTCAGACTGCTATTGGATATCATGGACTTTTATTATTCTGTGTAGCCCGAAATGCAGACTGAAGGAGCTTTGGCATTGATGGCAAGTGGTTTCATCTCAGGGAGAAGTAAAACTTCACAAAGCAAAAGATTAAAGGTGAAAGAAAGATTAACAGATAATGAGACTCCCGACTCTGATTCAGTGGATGTGAAAGCTGCGTTCATAAAATTAGAGAGGTTACTGCTTAAGGAGATAGACCTGACATACAATATTACAACGTTTGAGCAGTATTTAGAAAAGGATCAAGCTCTGAGGAGAATGAGGATACCAGTAACGCCCTCAGGTGACTTCAAAAACTTTAATTGTAGTGAAGAGTGGTTAAAAGCAGCAGCAGATTGTTTGAGAATTTTCATTAATTTAGTTATCAAAAATGATACTGATAAATTCACTGCACTTACAGAAGAAATAAAGGAAACTAAAACAACAGTAATAAAATTCAGATCTGAGAAGGAATTTAAAGATTACGAGTCTCAAGCAACAAAATCAGTTGATATAAGGAATAGATAATCAACAGAAAACAAACTAAACTTCAAAGAGACAAGGAAGATTTTAATAACGGAAGAATACATGATTGGTGCAGTAAACAGACTTGAGGTAGGAGCAGATCTCGAGCGTGTTTTGAAAACAGAAACAAAAGTAAAAGTAGACAAAAGAAAAAAGCAACAGGAGATAATAATCAGGAGCCTTTTTTAGAAGAACCAGAGGCATAGGCGAGTACCATAGGAGAAAAAAGACACAAAGGGGACTTCTTTAAAGTGGAAAAAGGTGTAACAAAGAAGCAACAACCCAAAAGAACACTGAGGGACAAGAAAGTGCCAACCTACAGGTACTAAATATATCACAGAGGACATTTACTGGTGATCAAATAAAGATATTGGAAAAAGGCTTCTCCTTTATACCTACCCCACATTAACGCCTTTCAGATGAATGTGGATTTATTAAAATTTTTCAGAAAGGTATGACTTAAATACCATTTTAGTCACAACACCACTATAAGTGCAACTGAAACTGCAAACATGGGGCATATAGAGGAACTTGTTGAGTCTGAGGAAGACTTTGATGTTTTGTTAGCAGAAATAAATTCAAGAGTTTCAGTGATGGGGGAATCAAACCTGTAAACTATGGACCAAGGCTTCAATATAGACAATGGGCCTGATTTTCAAACTGACTTACAGCACTGCAAGGGACTTGTGGCAGGGAATTTGACACAATTGCAGACTTGCATGAAACCGTGCTGAAAGCGGGATTTTCAAAGAAACCCACTGCAGAATCCCTGCCACAGGTCCCTTACAGTGACACATCACAGTTCTGCCAGCAACCACCGACCGTAACTTCCCGCCCATTGGGGGAGTCGGTTTACAGGGCTTCTGCCACAGCTTTGGCACAAGTTGCCATAAATTGAGGGCAATGTCACAATCTGCATCCAGGATTCTAAAACTGGGTGCCAGTTGCGTCGAACCCTTGGACGCAGGTGCAACAAACACTGCAGGTAGACAGGGCATGGTCACAAGCCCTGCATCCCCATTTGAAAATTTGGCCCAATATCAGCAATCAAGGTATGGAACTCCTTCTAAACAATAAAATAAATGGAGATGAGGCATCCACTCAATTCGAGCCTGGGTACTCTGCGATTAGTATAGGAAATGTAATGGAAGAAAGGAAAAGACTGTTTAGAGGTAAATCAACATTTATTCCAAACATTTACAATCTTGCCATTACAGTATCTGAGAAAAATAGTCATCAAACAGGTACAGGATTTGTTAAGTAAAAATGAAAAAAAAAAACATTGAGTTATAACATTACACCTGCAGAAAATATAATGCCGTTAAGGAACTGAAAACTTATGATGATGTCATTATAAAACCAGCAGACAAGGGGGGTAATGTAGTGGTACCAGATAAGGACCACTACACTAGGGGCCAGAAGTTCAAAACTTTGCCCCGTGGCTAAAGTAGCACTGACAGTTATTGACAGGAACTGCATCCTGAGTGGAGAGGCGCAGTAAAACAAAAGTCTATGGACATCGACGGCACACCTCTTTGATTGCAGGTACACTACAGTTACCACACTTATGACTTTCACTGCCTCAGCCACACAATACTCCCCTCACACTGCAGAGTAGGTACTGTGTCCTGAGTGTAGGACACAGCAAAACTAAGGCTGTGGACATCAATGGTATACCTAACCAATTGTAAGTACACTCAAGTTAGCATAGTTAGGAGTTGTATGGCCTCAGAGAGGCAGTACCCTCCCCCCAAAGAGTGCAGGTACTGCGTACTGAGTGTATATCCACAGGTAAAATAAGTCCATGAACATCAATGGTGCACTTCCCTGATTGCAGACTTAGGAGTTGCACAGTCTCAGCCAGGAATTCCCCCCCAATGAGAGGACATACTGCATCTTGACTGGAGAGCTACAGTAAAACAAAAGGCCATGGACATCAACGGTAGACTTCGTTGATTGCAGGCACACTACAGTTACTACACTTATCACTTACATGGTCTCAGCCATGCAATGCTCCCCCCCCCCACACTGCAGATTAGGTACTGTGTCCTGAGTGGAGTAGTGACACAGTAAACAGGATAGTTAACAATTGCATGTCACCGTATAGTGAGTGGCCCTCCCCAAAAAAAAAAAAAACAATAATTACAGATTGCACTAGAGAGTCAGATAAAAGAAGAAGGCAATGGATATAAATATAGCAGCAGGTGAGATTCGGATGCACTGTTCACCTGTAATCGTGGTATATACTGATACTGTTGTCAGCAATGTATTACTTAATTGTCTGTTTTAGTTTGATCAATAAGGCATGAGAGAGGGTGTGGCTTATTGGGTGATTTTGGACACGGTTTGTGCGGTGTGTCACAAGGTGCAGCTGAGTGGGTTTACCAAAGAAGAAGTGGGTAAATTCTTTATTATACAATGTGGTAAGTTTAATCAGTCAAATGCCACAACCTCATTGGCTGCCTGGTACCTTTCCCAGCATTGTAAATGCTACCAGTGTACCCACTGAAAGAAGTACCAGGCAACTTTATCTCATGCCAGTGAGTGTATCAATAGGATGCTTTACATTCAAAGGAACCCACTGCCATTTGTCCTGTCGCTGCTTCTAAGACACGGTGGTAAATTTAAATGAAAATGACATCCTTCTTCTAACTGTATGGACCTTAGTGAGTTACAAAACATTAGCAAAACATTAAACAAACAATCTTAGCTATTGTATTATTGCAATTTATTGCTCCAGGGTGTGACTATACTGGAGGACTTAGCAGATCTGGTGTGCTTCATTTACTCGGCTGTGGCTTGGTCCGTTCACTTGGCTGTTCCTTGTGACTGAACCACACCAGCTGTGGTAAATCCTTCAGTATACCCACAGCCTGGAGGGATACATTGCTGTTATATACCATGGACATGTGATGTGTTTTGACCAATGACCTAAGACAATTATACTTACATATTGTATAATGCTACACTTACATTCAGGACTGCTGGCAGGCTCCTGCTTCACCTGTGGCTGAGATGTTTGTGCAGTCTCCTCAGCCACTGTAACACAGAGAGATACAGATGTTTAACAGATGCAGTGATATTAGTTTAGTAACTTTTGCAGTTATTTTATCTATGTAGTTTAACGTATACCTTCACTTTCATTTTTTCATTTTCTGTACTAATGTCTACGATCTTTTCGCATTGATGTTATTTCCTTTTTTATCATGGTGGCAAACTCAGTTTGCAATACCTCTGCTAACCACTTGTCTGCTCACTATTGCACAATTGATACTGTCTTTTGTGACATGGTACTTATCTGTTCTGTATAGAATTTTCTGTAGATAATTAGTACTGTGTCAGGTATTAGTTATTAGTTATATATTTACTGCATTATGTATCTTGAGTGGTGAAGCATAGATAAACTAGTGACATTTATAGTTATAGAATAGCTTGCTGACTATGATGGTACATATGCTTGTCAAATGAGTACTTTTATGTACTCAGCAACGATATGTACTGTGATGATACACAAACAATGTCTGTTTACAACTGTACAGACTGCAGAAAACTTGTGCAGCACATAGTGTAAGCAATAATACCTGACAGAGTGGGCAGTATTGTGCTATACCGGACCTCCCAGGGGGCATAATGATACCCGACGCTGCAGGTGGAAGGCCTTATAGCCCCTGGAAGGTCCAGTAAAGCACAATATTGCCCACCCTGGAGGGTATTATTGTGCTTAGAAAATGGGTTACATGTTACATTTTAGCTACAATATAACAATTATTAAAAAGAATTAGAAAAATTTAATACAAATCCATTTAAAGTTAACTTTTTGATAAAGTAGTCCTTCTACTGGTATGTTTGCCAATAGAGAGTGCTGCTGTTTTTCGAACATACGAACATAGGAAATTTGCCAGCAGATAAAGGCCTAGAGGTCTATCAAGTCTGCTTGAATGTGCAGCTAGCACCCCTTATTCTGCAGCTGCCCCTCCCTTCCACCCTTCCCCTTCATTAACCCTCCCCCTTGTCCTGTCCCATCTTCGTTTGAAGCAGTCCACTGTTCTACTGCATACCACTTCTGCAGGTAATGCATTCCACCCAGCCACCACCCTCTCTGTAAAAAAGTGTCTCCTCATCTCCCTCCTGAACCTTCCTTGCTCCAGTCTCATATCATGGCCCCTGGTGGCCCTCCTCTCCCTTACTGTGAACAACCCCTCTGTACCTGTCTTGTTTATTCCTTTCATGTATTTAAAGGTTTCAATCATGTCACCCCTGTCTCTCCTCTCCTCCAGTGAGTACATGTTTAACTCCTTCAACCTCCTCTCGTATGATAAGTCCCCCAGCCCCTTGATCATTTTTGTCACCCTGCACTGCATCCCCTCCAGTAACTTAATGTCCCTCTTCAGATACGGATGCCAGTACTGCACGCAGTACTCCAGGTGTGGTCTAACTAATGACCTATACAGTGGCAGAATCACCTCCTCCCTCCTCGAGGATATACCCCTTGCAATACAACCCAGCATTTTGTTGGCCTTTGCAGCTGCCTTCCTACATTGTGCTGAGTTGTTCATTGACCCTGTAATGAGAACACCCAGATCCTTCTCCTCCTCTGTCTGGGCTAGCTGCACTCCCGCTGGTAACTCCTCCTTGGGTTCTTCATCCCAAAATGCAGCACCTTGCACTTTTTGGCATTAAAGCCCAGTTGCCAGGTGTCTGACCAGGTTTCAAGCTTTGCCAGATCATCCTGCAACCCCTGCCATCCCCCTAGGTCATCCACCACCGCGCCAACCTTGGTATCATCAGCAAACAGACTGATCTTGCTCTTGATGTCCCATGATATGTCTGCAATGAATATCCCAAACAACACTGGTCCCAACACCGAGCCCTGTGGGACACCGCTCGTCACTGCTCTTGGGTGTGAGAGCTCCCCACCCACCACCACCCTCTGTTGCCTTCCCTGCAGCCAGTTTCCTACCCATCTCACCAGCTTTGCACCCGCCCCGTGCCTACTAACTTCCTTCCCAGCCTTCCATGTGGCACCGAGTCAAATGCCTTACTGAAGTCCAGATACAGGACATCCACTGCATGGCCCCTGTCCAGTGGCCTAGTTACCCAGTCATAGAACTCGACCAGGTTGGTTTGGCAGGATCTGCCATGTATGAAGCCATGCTGTCTGCTGTCCTGTAGTCCTTTGGCCTCTAGGAGGGCCACCAGCCTCCTTCACGATAGTCTCCATTAGCTTACCCACGATGGATGTGAGGCTCACTGGTCTGTAGCTTCCCGGTTCATCCTTGGGGCCACTCTTGTGGAGGGGCACCACATGAGCCATCCTCCAGTCCTGAGGTACACACCCTGAATGTAGTGAGGCATTAAATAAGTCTGCCAAAGGTCCTGCAAGGACCTCTGCCAGCTCCTTCAGTACCCTGGGGTGGATGCCATCCGGGCCTGGCGCCTTGTCCACCCTCAGTGCCTTCAAACCCTCTCGAACTCTGCCCTCCATGATTTCCCCATCTGTCTCCACTTCCCCTCCTGCTTCTGCCATTTCTCCCACCTTGGGTGTCACCCCCCTTTTCTCTTTAGTAAATACTGAGCAGAAGTACTCATTTAGTGCTTCCGCCTTATCGCACCCTGCTTCCACCCAACCCCCTCCTTCCTAATCCTTACTATGTGGTCCTTACAGCTCCTTTCTCCCTGATGTACTTAAGAAGTCCTTCTCCCTTCTTAATGCCTTGTGCCAGCCTGAGTTCCGTGAGGTCTTTGGCTCCTTACTGCCTTGTCACCTCCTTCGATTCTGTCAAGTACTCCTCTCTGTCTTCCCCCCCTCCTGTTTTCTTGTACTTCCTAAAGGCAGCAGCTCTTTTCTTCTTACCTTTTCCATGCCTCCTTGCTCAACCAGCTCAGTTTCTTAGCCCTAGCCTTCTTGCTCTGGGCTTTGCAGCAGGTTTTGTTGCTCCACTATCCCCAGTTTATGAGCTCCCACCTCTGGTTGTCCATACTAGATTAAATCTGGCCAGGTACCCTTACCACTTCCCCATCCTCCCAAAGTTGGCCCTCCTGAAGTCCAGCACTCTGTGCCAGATTCCACTCCTTCCTTGCCCATATCCAATGTGAGCCATACTGAGTGGTGGTCACTCCCTGACAGCGGTTCCTCCACTGTAAGTTCTCTCACAAAGTCCCCATTTGCCAGCACAAGGTCAAGGGTATTCCCTAACCTGGTTGGTTCACTGACCATTTGCAGCAGGAAGCTGTCCTGAAGGCATCCAGCAGTACCTGCTCCCTTCTGTTCCTGGTTGTTGGGTGCTCCAGTCCACTCCTGGCATGTTGAAGTCCCCACAATCACCACACTACCCTTCTCGCAGGTCCTCCTGATCTGTCCCGCTAGTTCCCTGTCTAACTCCTCCGTCTGAGATGGTGGCCTGTACACCACTCCCATTCTAAGAATCCTATTCTTGGAATCCTGGATTTGCACCCAAAGTGACTCTGTACTACCCTCCTCCCCTTCCTCCCTTACACACTTCAGTCCTTCCTTCACATATAGTGCCACCCCTCCTTTCCCAATCACCCTGTCCCTACGAAATAACCTGTACCCTGGTACAGACAGGTCCCAGTCATTATATTGGGTGGCCCATGTTTCCATGATGGCTGCAATGTCCACCTCTTCCTCTGCCATGAGAACCTGTAACTCTGCAGTTTTCCTCCCAAGGCTCCTAGCATTAAGGGTAACCACCTTCCACCCTTTCCCCCCTCCCATCCTGCCCTCCTTTCCTAGCATCACCAATAGTACTTGCTATTTGTCCTTTATCACTGTTATGGGGGGTAAGCTCATACATCTCTTCCCCAACTGCCACCCCCACTCCTAGTTTAAATTCCCAACTTCCTCTATATACTCTTCCATCCTCTGTTTCAACACTTTCTTTCCCTCCTCACTCAAATGTAGTCTGTCCTGGCATAGAGACTACTGTCCTCCCAGGTCCTCCCCACCCCCAACAGCCCATACCCTTTAGCACAACACCAGGTTCTTAGCCATCCATTAAATTCCTCTATTCTCAGCTTTCTTGTTGTGCTTGCCTTTGGCACCAGAAGTATCTCAGAAAAGTTACTGATCTTCCTGCCCCTCACATAATTGTGCTAGTTCCTCAAACCTCCTCTGACTATATCTACTGTCTTGTCAGCCAGGTCGTTTGTCCCAAGATGTATAATTAAATGAGGCTTGTCCTCACCCCATCTAGCATATTTCAGAACAGATTGTCCCACCCTTTCCGCTGTCATTCCTGGCATGGCCTCCACCCAAATGCGACTATGCCTCTCCCCTTGCTACCCCACCTAACTCCTCTTAGTATTGAGTCCCCCAGCACTAAGATTCCACCCCTCTTACTCCCTGCTTGCTTCCATTCATCTCCCTCTCTCATTTCCAGCTCCTCTTCTTCCTCCTGCACATTATTTCCACCTTTTACCCCGGTTGCAATTCTCCCAGCAGAACTTCCCCCTGCTCCAGTTTGGTCCAGGCATTTATCAATTACTCCTCTAATTTCATAATTTCCCTCCTCCACTTTCTTCCTCTCTCGCAGTGCACAGCTGTTTTCTGAAGATCCTTCACAAATGCCCGCTCCCTCTCTCTTCATAGTAACCTGTTCTCTCCTTTCCACTCCATGACTTTTGCCACTTCTTTGCCTCCCCTCACAAGTCCCTATCTCCTCCTTCCATTTGTCATTTGTCTCCTGACCCGGTTTCCCTGGCAATCGTTCTTCCTGGCCTGGGCCCCTTCACCCTCCCTCATCTCCCCTTCTTCCTTCCTCCCTCCAGTATTGGGCTAAACCCACCCCAATCTGCCTTGCCTGTCTTAGTTCCTCCCCGCAGACCCTCAATCTCTCTTTCTAAGTTTTCTATGTGGTTGCACACTAAACATCCTCCCACACTCCAGGCAATTTTTAGAAAGATTGGTGCACCACAGTTGCTGCAGCCTACCACCCTACCCATTGCTGTCATTACCACCAGCGACCCCCACCCTTCAGATGCGGGATGCCAAACACTCCCCCAAGTCCCCTCTCCCCCTCTATCAGTGCAAAACATTCTTTTCTTTATTTCCCTTACCTCCTTTGTTGCACACGTTTAGATATATTGAGCAACTGCTTTTTATATTCCTATCCTTCCTATCCACGCTCAAAAAGAGACTTTAAGTAGCCATTGCTCAACCTTCTTCAAACTCCTACTCCTCCTTTCCCCAATGCAATATCAATGCGAAGAAGTAATAATGAAAGCTCCTAGATTTGCATTTACTTCCCTTCCACTGAGAGAGCAGTCTCCTCTTCACTTGAAGCTGCTCCTTTTCACAGCATTTAACTCTTTCTCCCCCAGCAACACTTCTTTAACCCCCCCAAAAACACACACATATATGCTCACCTGTCCAACTCCTACCCTGTCCCTTACTGCTCACAAAACTTCAGGTCAGTTTGAGCGATAGTATGTAGTGGTGGCACAGTGAGCAGTGGAAGCTGTGTTTAACAGGGGATCAGTACACAATGTTGTAGCGCTGTGCCACATCTTTATTAAATAGAAAAGGCGTTTGCTCCTGTAAAGTGAGAGAACAGCTTGAGGGCTATGAATGATAAAAGTGGATCTGTCTTCGGCAGCTGAGGTGCTTACTTGGGTGGGGAGATCAGCTGTACAACTCTGCCACAGGACGCTGACTGCAAGAGAGAGAGAGCGAGAGAGAGAGAGAGAGACAGAATGGGCCATTGACATAAGCATGCCCTCAGTCTTTTCTCTCTCTCTCCCTCGACATGCTAGTGCTGTTCATTTAAAATATTAACACTGGCAAGGGCAAAACATAGATGGTGTGTGTGCCACATTTTTTTTAAATAAAAAAAGAGCATTTCTGTATGAACCTGGCTAACGTCTTGTTGGGGGGGCAATCTCTCGTTCTCGCTCTCACTCAAAAAAGTTAGAAATTGTGCCATTTTTAACTTGAGCCTTCTACAGCTTGTTCATTCAAACGGCAAAAAGAAAGGAAAAGGCTGTTTTGTGGGGTAGCAATGGTGATGGGGACACAGAATTTTTTTACATGACTGTCTAGTGAATTAAAAAAACAAGTATGGGGGGTTGTCTCTCGCTAAGTGAGTTAAAAACAATGGCGTCAATTTCAAATTTCCTGGTGAGGGTTTAGCCAATTACAGATCAAGTTGGGCAGTATGATTCTGGTAATGGGTTGGCTGGGCTGGTACTTTTAATAGCTGGGCATCTGTTGTCTGATAGATGCCCAGCTAGAGAAGTGACTCAGCCGATCAAAAGGCTGAATTACTTTTACCCATTTTCTAAAATGTAACAGTGGCTCAGTGGGTGGACAGCATAAGAACTGTGATGGATATCTAGTCTTGACAGTAACTATGATTAATTTTTTGTTGTATTATGTACTTACCTTCTGACTCGACAATGATAACACTGTCAGAGTCCGAATGGGTAGCCTCCACAGCCTGTGGTTCAGCTGGCACTACCTCGCTTTGTGGGATGGGGCGCCTATGACGATCTATTAATGAGAGATAGTAAAAACATTTATTCAGTGTTTTATTTGTGTGTTTCTGTATCAAAAAGATTAATATTTGAACACTTATGGTCTACTCTGGCAGTTTAATTACAACTACTTGCAGTGTTGCATAATTATTGAGTACACAGAAGATTTTTACATGGATTAACATATTACAGTGAGGTGATCATAGTAATATGCTAGGTATAGTAGACAGTAACAAATGCCTATATACAATGGGTTTTGTATCCTTACGTTATGGTCAGAGTAAACAGAGATAAAAAAAATTGATGTTACAGGCACATCAGTAGTGTTGAACCAGAAATAAATAACCATTACGTAAATAGCTTTTCAATATTTCAATTACTGCACTGAAAGATTGCTTCTTATGGAGGTAGGCAGTGAGACACCCAGAAATAAAAAAGGGCTAGTTTTGTGTATGTAAGTGCTCAAACTCAAACAACGGTAATTAGCACTAACAGTACAGTTACAGAGTACTTAATGTCATGCCTTGTAACATAGATCAGACAGTACATTAGGAGTACAGAATCTAAGTTTAACAACATGGAGATATATCAATGTCCACAGTCATTCCGTTGCAACATTACATGGCTGTAGACTTTGAGGGTGCCATTCATATTATGCGCCCATGATATGAATAAGTCAATGTGCACAGCCCCACCCCCACACACATTGAACACTAGGCAGTGCAGGTTCCATCTTCAGTTTGTTTGTTATTGTGAGGCAATGTAGAGAAATGGAGCATCACTGTTATTGCAGTATCACACACACTGGAATTATTGCTAAGAATGAACTTACAAGCAAACACTGTGTCTTAGAGGTATCTGTCTTAAGTTTGTCTAGTGTGGTGTGTTCTTGTGACACGTTAGCTTGTGTATGTACTGAGTTTGTGGTCTCATAGCTGACTTCGTAAGGTATCATGTCAGCTAAGAGAAAAGCAGACACAAGGCTTATCCTTATGGAATGTGAGTTACATTCTATCAGTGTACTGCCACATGAAGTGTAATTGAGTGATGGGGTTCATGTACTAATAGTTGATAATTTATTTTTTATTGAATTTTGTTGACCCAGTATGCCCACTGGGCCTAGAAGTCCCCTTTTCAGGGGTGACCAGGAGGGGGGATACAGATGATAACCAACTGAAATTGAACCAGATTAAGCTGTTGGTGGTATTTGTAGTGAATGGGGGAAATTTGGCTAGGACACTGGGGAAATTCCCCTACCCTTTTTTCAATAAGTGCCATGGGATCTTTAACATCCACCTGAACTACTACCAATCCAGGCAGATGGGACCTCGGTTTAACATCTCATCCAAAAGACGGCACCTCAGAAGTGCAGCACCCCCCCTCATGCTGCACTACAGTGTCAGTACTGGGATATTAACCCAAGTGCCAGATGTGGGAACTGAACCCACAGCCCTCTGATCTCCCAGCCTCAGAGGTGAGTGTGCTACCTACTGATCCACTGACACTGCTGTGTAATTGTTTAAATACTGTATGCCTTATTATTATGATGTAGCTTATTACTATTACTATAACAAATGTTTGTAAATAGTGTTAAATCTTACTTAACAATGTGTGACCTGTTTATGGATTTAAATAGAAGTTAAGAAAATTTGACTGACAGAATTGTCTGCAGGCAATGTGAAACCTCTATTTGTTAGATTCTTTCATTATTAGCACATCACTTAGCTGTTTTATTAATTTCGGCAAAAGTAAACGTAGTGTTTTATTATAGATAATTTCTTTACTTACGTTCTGTCATGCGCTCCCCTGCATTT
This sequence comes from Neoceratodus forsteri, assembly GCA_016271365.2. Classification (NCBI taxonomy): domain Eukaryota; kingdom Metazoa; phylum Chordata; order Ceratodontiformes; family Ceratodontidae; genus Neoceratodus; species Neoceratodus forsteri. The sequence continues at coordinate 183,316,068 of CM057450.1, read as the reverse complement.
GTCTTTCCAGGTGCCCCCCACATCTCGTAAGTGATATAGTACCAGCCAACATCATTATCTGGTATCTCCTCCCATCTTTTCAGTATGTAAAATCGCTGGCTCAACAGCTTCCACTTTCGGGTGCACATTGGTGCAGTCTTGTTCCTTATTTTTAGAACAATCCTCATATACTCATGTATGCGCCTCTACATCTTGTCAAGCTTCCTGTTAGTGCTGTACATGAGGAACCGGGGATTTCCTCGGGATTGGGTTGCCTGGACCAGGCAGCACACCTCCTTCACAGACCACAGTCTCATAGTACCATTTTTCTCAAGCTGTAACAAATAGAAATACAACAATGTGTTAGGATATTGTATTGTGAGATGTGCTCTTTCTCCTCTGCATACAGGTGATAGGAAGGATTATCACAGAGTAAGACATTTGTGATTCCACACTTATTATAGCACAGTGAGAACGATTAACAGAAGGAATTTGCTGAGTATTTCTCATATATGCCATTGCATGCCGGTAGTGCAGTGAGCCTCCCCCCCCCCACTAGAGACCCTGTACAATGCTGTGTCTGGCAGCGGCAATGCCCATTGTACCACCATCTGAAAACTTGAGAAAAAAATGTGCTGATACTCACCCCCCCGCCCCTCAGTCTGCTGCAAATTACCACTGCTGACAGCAAGAGTACTGGAGATTCCTCTTAATGCCAATATAATGTTATTCTGGTTGGCTCTTGTGGTAACCCTGGTCCCCAGTCCAGTGCTTCTATCATGACACTTCATGCGGTGGCGAATGACAGGCTGATACATCCATACCAGGCCCAAGCCATTGTTAATACCTCGTCATGTGACAGCTGTGCAGACAGTCACCCACCCACCTGTATTTTTACTCTACAACCTAAGTCTGTCTGTCCATTCCAGCAGGGTAGTCATGTTGTTGGGTGACTCAAACCAGACATATACTGTTATGGCTGTCTGCTGACATAGCTGTCTGTGAATAACAATTATTACAGAGACTAAGTGTGCAATAGGTCTGATTATCAGATAGCTGTTTTGGCAGGCAGCTGTAGTACTATGCAGCTGGGTTGAGTCTCCCAGCGACATCACCACTGGGCTGGGGTGGGGGAGTATGGGTGGGCTGAGGTACATGAAAGGGACTGCCTGCATGTCATGGGTACGATGTGACATCAACAAAAGTTTGTGATTGGGAGGGTGGTCTAGCTTCGATTTAATGATGCTGGGAGCAGAACTGTACAAGATTAATTTGAATACACGTAACAGTGTGACAGTGACATAACATGTTTTTGTTTGTGTGTGTAATCAGTGCAGTTTTTCTATTTTTTGACCAAGTAAATTGTCTCTTAAAAGAGTCTTTTGTTTACAGTTCTGTGTGCCGTGACACCACAATCTTTTTAGAGGACTGTGAGTATCCCATCTCGAAGGTCACCCAGGAAAAGGCACTTGCCAGCATGTGAGAAGTGTACACTGTCTGGTAGGTAGAGCCAACCATTACAAAATTTAATTTTAGGGTGACGTATGGTATGCATCCTAGCCATGCACAGGTATCCAGATATTTGGATGTTTGCCTTTCTGCAAGCTCTGTCAATCAGGTACATGTGCTGTTCTGCTTGCCAGACCCTACACTCTGTGATATCATAAAAAATTATCTTGCAGGCAGGCAACATACACATAATGGAAGTAAGGTCCAATTTTGCTTCTGAGGCTAAATCTACCCATCTTTTGGTGCCCAAATCATTGCCTCTGAGATGGATCAGCAGTATGTCTGGCTGAGCTTGAGTAGCCAAAAGTCTGTGCATTGTTGGCATGAGATGCTCCCACCTCATGCCACCTCTACCAAACCACTTTACAGAGCAATTTGGAAGCTGCAGGTCTCTCCCAAAATCACACCTCTGAGCATACTCTGAAGCACACCTTACTGTGTTGCTCCCCACTACCCACACGGTCCATCTGCTGTTTTCTGCCATTCTTAGCTTTTAAACTGAAAAGTGGACGGAGAGCTACCAAAAAAAATCAGTGTTTCTCCTGCAGTGGCTAGCCACAAGTGTATGTGAAACAAAGATTTCCCACTCAGCTTCTACATTGGTTTTGTGGGCTAGTACAAAACACAGTCATTTGGTATGTTACTGGGTAATGATTTTTCTTGATTAACCAATCCAGTGCACGCACTTACTATTACTACACTGAATGGGTGTTCTTGCTGTGAAACACAAATGCAGGAATATTTCTTAGTGGGTAAATGCAACATTGCCATTGGCTACTTCAAAGAATTACAGCTTAACAGAGCCATGCAATTGGTTGTGTCTCTTGTTATGATACACGTGGTGCTTGTTTCTGCCTCCATTTGCAGCTCTATCTGTGCTAGTAAGTACTGATTGACACTCTGGCCCCGGATATTCAAACTGCACCATTCTGAGGTGCAAGCCCTTGCGCTGCTCAAAATAGTTGCGCAGGGGTGTGGCCGGGGCGATATTCAAAGGAGTTGCGCTACTGAGCAACTCCCTTGAATATCAGCCCCCAGCCACAGCCACTGTGCATGGCGCAGTGGAACTTGCACCACCGCAAGTTGTCAGAGTGAAGCATTCAACTTGCGGTGGTGCAAGTACCATTGCGCCATGCGCAAATTTCCGATATTCAAAAGGTGACATGCAAATGGGGCCATAATTCATGCAAGGTGCAGGGGGGGCCATTTGCATCTGATTATGGCCCCATTTGCATGCCATTAGCATGTAGGTGCACAGATCCCCGAGGACTTGCGCCTGGCCGCCCCTGCCAGGCAGCAGCCGTCGGGGACCAACGCACCCTGCAGTCAGATCGCGGGCAGAACATGAAAAGAACCCCCCAAACATCTCCCTAATGCCCGATCACGGGCAGAACGTGAAAAGAACCCCCCCAAACATCTCCCTAATGCCCGATCGCGGGCAGAACATGAAAAGAACCCCCAAACATCTCCCTAATGCCCGATCGCAGGCAGAGCGTGAAAAGAACCCCCAAACATCTCCCTATGCCCGATCGTATGCAGAACGTGAAAGAACCCCCAAACATCTCCTAATGCCCGATCATGGGCAGAACATGAAAAGAACCCCCCCAAACATCTCCCTAATGCCCAATCATGGGCAGAATGTGATAGGAACCCCCCAACCCGAATATCTCCCTGGTGGTCCAGTGGACCATAATGCCCGACACTAGACACCAGGGAGATGTTTGGGGGGGTTATCAATATATATTCTGCCTGCGATCGGGCATTACGATCCACTGGACCACCAGGGAGATATTCGGGTTGGGGGTTCTTATTACATTCTGCCCACGATCGGGCATTAGGGAGATGTTTGGGGGTTATTTTCATGTTCTGCCCATGATCGGGCATTAGAGAGATGTTTGAGGGGGGTTCTTTCATTCTGCCCGTGATCAGGCATTATAGTCCACTGGACCACCAGGGATGTGGAACGGGGGGGGCCACATGATGCCCAGAATTGGGCTGGTGGGGGCACAGGGACTGAGTTGGGGCCAGCCACGGGTGGCAGCTGCTGTGTTGCGCCCTCTGATACGGCAGCTCACCTGTGGGTGGCCCTCAACTAAGCCTTTTTTGGCTCAAAGTTGTGCAGGCGCAGGTTGGAGGTTGCGCCTGCACAACTCTGCACAGCCCAACTGAATATCGGGCTGTGCAGTTTATGCATGGTTCCTCCCCCTCCTGTTGAGCATGCATTCATTTGCATTGCGCTGTTGCTCAGCCTGTTTTCAGTGGCGCAACTGCCTCCTGCTGAATATCGCAGAATGGCGCAATGTAGGACTTGAGCATGCGCAACCCTGTTGCGCATGGAGCAACCCTTTTGAATATCCCACCCTCTGACTTTACACTGTTATAACTTTTTTTTACAGTATGGCACGTGAATTATATTATCATACTAAAATACTGCATAAAAACATTTTGTTTAATAGTATTTTTGTACAGCTACTAGTTTTTATAATGCTAGAAAATTTAGAAAATGTGATGTACTTACACAGTGACAAGCAGGATGTCTCCTTTTTTCTCTAAGATGGCTGCTATGTCCTTCTTTACTGTTCGGTGGTTGTGATTGGTTGTTTGATATGTCCTGATATATGTGCCAATACATTGGTTGCAGTGTCTGTCAGTCAAATAACTAGCAGCCTGTCACTGGCTGAGTGTCAAAGGGGGTGTAAAGTTATTGTGATTTGCAAAAGTGTTGTACATGTAACACTATTATTCGACACTTTTGTGCGTGCGACACTGTTTTTCAACACTATATTCGACAGTGTCGAACACTCTACACTACTTTTTGCGAAGGTGTCGTACATGTGACACTACATTTTGTGAAAGTTAGTATGTTCGACACTACTTCTGTTACTTTTTGAAGAAACAGTTTTAAATAGGTAGAACTGTACTGTGGATGCTTATGATTGTGTCACTGTATAATTTTTGACAATTTTTGATATTTGCTGTCATATTATTACTGACGTTATGTTTGTCAATATTTGAAAAGACTGTGTATTGCTTTACTGATCTTAGCTTACTACAGTCATTATCTTCACAACGTTTAGTAGGCAGTAGTATTTTGGGTTCTTATATGAGATATGGATGCTGCATGTAACTATGTAATGTTAGAAGCACAATAAAGAGATGAATTCTAGCTTTTTTTTTTCTGTGCTTCCCATACAGGTGTCTGGTTGTTCTGTTACATTGGTATACTGAACTGTGATTCACGAAACAGAGAAGATGCCATCTAAACAGAGACAGAAGTCTATGTAGAGATGAAACAGTATCATAGTAGTTCACTGTTGCATAATGGTGATGTGAAAGTTAGTGATGATTGTGCAAGACGTAAAAAGATGCAGCATTCCAGTAAATGACTGAATTCAGAGGTTTGTCAGTCTGTAGGGAAAGTATGTGCTTGCTCAACAGCAAGAAAAGAATGTTTAGCTAAGAAACAGTTGTGTAGATCTGTAAGCAGAAAAGCACCAGTTGCAAAGAGACGCATAAATACACATACTAAGCAGCACTGAAAATTTATAGCTGCCGATTCTTATCTGAGGAAGCAGAAGCATTTTTTATCTTTAGCTTCCAAAGCCAAGATTGAAAGACTTATTGCTGCCGTGATGAGATGTGAGTGCAAAAAAATAAAGAGTCATCTCAGTTTGATGAAATTGCACCTGAAAGTACGAACATTTGTTAACAGAGCAGTTTTTGCTCTTCAACGTTTGTGGCGTAAGATGTCTCATGTACTTGAGCAGTTTAGAAAAATTGTGTATGATGTAAAGATGAGGTTACAGCGGTATCCTATCTTGAACATGCACAATTTCTGTGATGTTTTCACAGGTCAGTGGTTGCATGCACAGCACTCAGAGGCATATTTCTGGGAGGAGTCATATCACTCTCAGGAAAAGGACAGCAAGTTGTGCATTGATGATTCCAGAAAAGTGTGTAATGTGCTCAGTGTGTGTGATGACACTACAATGGAGTCAGATGATGAATATGACTCAGCTACTCAGGTTCATAAGTGTCACTGTCTGTCGTGGACATGCGATGACACTTACAACGTTAGACAATCATCATTTGACAAAGTTGAGCACTTTATCAACCTGTTTGTCATTACTGACCATAAAGACAGACATAAACTGTTTGAGAGCATAGATCTTTGTGAGATCCGTCCACACACTGGACTTATGGGTCACTCCTTGTCTGCCTAGATAGTGGTGTTTGTGACAGTGTCTTTCACTATATACACATGCTGGCAGTAGGCAATCAGGAATGAGGAACTTTGTGTACAGGGTACATGAAGTTCATCAAGTTGTCACTCAGTATACTCATCTGAATGAGTTACTGTTGTCTGGTGACATGCACGGTGCCATTCAATTTTTGAAACAGCTTCAACGTGTCAGTACTGTGACTGATACTGTGGTTACTCAGTCATCGATTGCTGATGGGAACTGTGTCTCTGACTTAGAAAAGTACAGTTACGTAAGAACTTACCGTAACAGTAGATCTTCGAGAGAGGCTCTTGCAGTAGGTAATTACATATAGGACTGACGTCGGCAGGTGGCAGGACCCCACAGAAAAATTTCTAGCTAGCAGTCCCTGGCACGGGACCGCCCCCATGTCAGGAGACCGGTGTCAGACGACATCGGTATAAAGGGGTGGTCCCGGATGCCCGCCTTCCAGTTCTTTCCTGCCACAGGCCTGGAAGGCCCAGATGAGAGAGAAGCAGATATTTCCCTCAATGGAAAAGGAGCTGAAAAAGCCTAGGGGGATGGAGGGCGGGAAGGTATTACCTACTGCAAGAGCCTCTCTCGAAGATCTACTGTTACGGTAAGTTCTTATGTAACTGTACTATCTTACTTCGAGAGGGCTCTTGCAATAGGTAATTACATATAGGACAGAATCCCAAGCAATCTGGAACAAATGAAAGGCACCGGGAAGAGGAACTACTCCAAGAAGTAGCAAACAACCTTGCAAGCCTCAAGATAGGAGGCCTTGCAAGACAGCTAACCCGAAGCCCGCTCTATGGTGAGAGGCAATGTCCAAACTGTAATGTTTCGTAAAGGTATGGATGGAAGTCCAGGTGGTGGCAGCACAGATGTCTGCCACAGACACATTCTTGAAACAAGCCACAGAGGCAGCTACTCCACGAGTGGAGTGACCTCTGACTTGACCCGGTAGGGTCTTGTTGTACTTGTCATAACAGAAAGTGATGCAATGAGCCAACCACTTCAACAGGCATTGCTTGGAGACAGCATTGCCTTCCCTTTTGGGAGCAAAGGAGACGAACAACTGATCAGTCTTTCTGAGATCCTTTGTCCTGTCATTGTAGTATCTCAGAATCCTGTGGCTATCCATGGTATGGAGTAAGTATTCTCCCTGGTTGGAGTACTGCATGAAAAAGGCAGGTAACTCAATAGACTGATTTAAGGTAGCCTCCGCTACCGCTTTCGGAAGAAACTTAGGGTTCGTGCAAAGAGCTACTCATTCTTTGTGAAAATCAGATAGGAGACTTTACACATAAGGGCCCGGAGCTCAGAAATTCTTCGAGCAAAAGTAATGGCCACCAAGAAGCGCGTCTTCCACGATAAAAACTTCAAGTCTGCGGAAGCTGCAGGCTCAAAAGGAGGAAGGGTAAGATTCTCGAGAACAATGTTCAAATCCCAAGGGGGAGCAGGAGTCTGAACAGGGGGCCTGAGATGAAGGACCCCTCTGAGAAAGGTCTTGGAAACCTCTAATTGGGCAAAGGCTTTATCAGCAAAAGGAGCATGGTAGGCTGAAATAGCAGCCATATGAATCTTCAAAGAGGAGTGACTGAGACCCAGGTCGAAAAGATGATGCAAATAATCAAGCAGAATGGCCACAGGACAGAAGAAAGGCTCCACGTTCCTGGAGGCAGCCCAAATGGAAAATCGCTTCCATTTCATAGTGTAGGTGGACCTAGTGGAGGGTTTTCTAGCCTCCACTAGAATCTCGTCCACCTTAGGAGAGACGCCAAAACAAGATTGGGCTAGGTCTGCAGGAGCCATGCATGAAGTTGAAGAGACTTGAGTCCTGGATGGACCAGGGTCCCCTGATCCTGGGTCAGCAATCCTCGAGATAAAGGAAGAGGAAGAGGAGGAACCTCTGAGTATTGTTGTAGAAGAGAGAACCAGATTTGCCTGGGCCAGAAAGGAGCAATCAGAATCATTCTCGCTCCTTCCAATGCAAGTTTCTGCAGCACACGAGGGACCAGAGGAATTGGGGGAAAAGCATAGATGAATCTGTCCTTCCAGCTTAGAGACAGAGCGTCGCTCCAGAAAGCGCCTCGCTCTGGAGCAAGCGAGCAAAAGGTGGGAAGTTTTGTGTTTTGGGAAGAGGTGAACAGGTCTACCTGTGGAGTCCCCCAAAGCTGGAAGATGCCGTTTAGAACCTTTTGGTCCAGTTCCCACTCATGTGGCAGAGCCGAGGAATGACTTAACTTGTCTGACAGGACATTGTCAACTCCTGGAACATGGATCACCATGAGGTGAAGGTTGTGAAGCGTTGCCCATTCCCAAACCCTCATAGCTTCTCTGCACAGCGGGTAGGATCGAGTCCCTCCCTGCTTGTTGATGTACCACACCATGCACATGTTGTCCGTTTGGACAGCCAGGTGACCGGGAAGAATGTATTGGTGAAGGGCTTGGAGGGCATACAGAACTGCTCAAAGCTTGAGCACATTGATGTGGAGAGCTAATTCCAGTCTGGACCATAAACCCTGGGTTCAGTGAGGACCCAGATGGGCTCCCCAACCTTCGCCTGATGCATCCGTGGTCAGAGTCTGGGAGGGGGGAGGATGAAAGAAGGGAACCCCCCAGAACAGGTTCTCTCAAACCATCCACCATTGCAAGTCTCTTATCATCGGCGAGAAGATCAATACCAGATGATCTAGGTCATCTACAAGTTGATCCCACTGAGAGCGGAGAGTCCACTGAGAAATCCTCATGTGGAGTCGCGCACGCGGAACCATCAGGATAGCGGCCACCATCAGCCCCAAAAGATGGAGCACTGACCTCGCTGGAACCTTCCTGCATTCCAAAAGTAGGGAAATCTGTGACTGGAGGAAGGCCCCCCTGTCCGAAGGCAGGAAGGCCTTGCACACTGTCGTATTGAGGATTGCCCTGATGAATTGGAGTCTCTGGGAAGGGTCCAGATGAGACTTGAAAAGGTTGATGGTGACTACCACCGCCAGGCATTTGGTAAAAACTTGGGCAGCAGAGGAAAGACCAAATGGGAGTGCCCGGAATTGGTAATGGTCCCCCTGGAAAGCAAACCGGAGGTACTTTCTGTGCGAGGGACGAATAGGGATGTGTAGGTATGCATCCTGCATATCCACTGCACAAAGCCATTGGCCTGGCCGAAGAAGGGGCAGAAGGGTTTGAAGGGAGAGCATCCTGAACTTCTTGTATTCTACATAGAGGTTCAGGGAGCTGCGATCGAGAATGGGTCTGAGATCTCCAGTCTTCTTTGGTACAAGAAAGAAATGGGAATAGTAACCCGTCCCGTGGAGGTGAGGAGGGACGGGTTCTATGGCCTGCTTCGCAAGGAGAGCAGATATTTCTTCCCTGACCAAAGGAAGATGGTCCCTTGAGTAAGAGGACTTCAGAGGGGGGTGGCGTGGAGGTTTCTGTAGAAACTCTATGGAGTGCCCTCTCTGATAATCTGAAGCACCCATGAATCCGATGTTATCCTCTCCCAACCCGGAAGGTGGAGGGAGAACTCCCTCCTACTGGTTCCTCCGGGGAGTCCGGAGGCGGTGGGAGAGGAAGGAGTCAGGTGGTGTGGGGCAGCGCCACAGCTGGGGCACCCGCTGCTTTTTTGGGTGGCGGGGGCCTGGCAGCTGTGGGGGCCCGATGTTTGGTGGCCCGCCTTCCTTGGGGTTTCGCTTGAGGCCGTCTGCGTCTGCGAAAGAACGGCGCTGTGGGGGATGGGGACGGTACATGGAATCCACAGATTTCAGGGCCGTCCCCTTCTCCTGCAAGTCAGTGATGATGTCCTTGACATCACCACCGAAAAGCACTGAACCCCTGAAGGTGCTTCCTGAATTGCTGACTGCACCTCCGGGACCAAACCTGATACCGGAGCCAGGCATGATGCGAAGACTTATGGCAGCTGAGCTCCGCTCTCACGTGGCATCCACTGCATCATAGGTCATCCTCAGAATGTGACAACTGGCCGAACGAGCAGAATGGACAAGGTCAGCTAACTCCTGCTTGACTTGGGAGTCAGGCAAGGAGTCAATCTTAGATTCCGCCTGGGTAAGGACAGCCTTCTGGTAATCCCCATATGTGCTACATAATTTAGGGCCCTAATCCCCAGTGTGGAAGAAGTGTAAATCTTCCTTCCATACTGATCCAGAAGGCGAGACTCCTTATCCGGAGGAGACGAGCTCAAGTGTTTAGAGTGTGCTGACCGGCTGTGAGTGGCGCTAATCACAACCAAGTCTGCACGGGGGTGAAAATCTAAAAAGTCTGCACCCTCCGGAGCCTGGTGTAGCCTGTTGGACTTCTGAGGAAGTGGGGCTAAAGCTGACGGTTGTTTCCAAATGGTGGAAACAAGGTGGGCATGAGGCTCGATCCAGGGTGGCACAAGAGTAGGGTCCATAAGGGGCAAGTCCAGATGTTCAGTGAGTTTAACCCGCTGAGGATCTGGCTCTAAGGAATGCCACTGATGTACTTCCTGGATCTTCCTGAGCAACTCCATGAAGGAAGGATCCTCCGGAGGAGACTTTGGAGGAGTCCTCGGCCGGGGCTTGGACGGAGAGCAAGGCTCGTCATCTTTCTCGGAACATCCATCAGAGGAATCTGAGGAGTCAGAGAGAGAAGAAGGAGAAGAATTGGAAACAGAGTAAGACTCCCTGACTCGTCTGGGGGAGGAACGGGTTCCTTAGGGGAATCCTGGATGCTGTCCTGCCCTCTCTGGATCCTGAGGGAGGCTCGGAATCTGAGGCGGAGAGGGAGTGTGCCATCTGGGCGACAGGGCCGGAGGTGGCACTGCTGTCAGAGGCGGCTCTCAATCTCCTTGGTGAGCTGAGCCTTGGCCTCAGCCCACCAGGAGGCCAGAGTCTCCTGGAGATCCACTGGCAGCCTAGGGGGTGGTGGTGGAGGAGGAGGGGGATAGTTGTACAGATTATATCCATAAGGCAAGTATCTGTAACCCAGCTGCGGGAATACCGGAGCTGGGTATTGCGGCGTCGGGTACTGCGGCGTCAGTGGGACAGGTGCCGGGTACTGCGGTGCAGAATACTGCAGACCCAGGTAAGCTGGCATCGGATATGATGGCAGATAGCTGGGCACCGGAGGAGCTGCTGGAGCAGAAGGCCCAGTAGGTACCCCTCCAAGGTGGATCAATATTGATAGGCCTGTGGGGGGGACGGCCCGCTGGAAGAGGAGTATCCCTCGCCGGTGTCAGAGGGGCCGGCATCAGAACCGGTGTTGGCGGGGCCAGTGTCAGAGCCAGCGCCGCGGAGCCGCACGGGCCGGGCGCGCCCGGGGCCCGCCAGATCCAGTTCCGTGGGAGGGGGATATGATGGCAGAAAGGCATCCCGTGTCTTGTCCGGGGATGGTGGTGAAAATTCCCTAGGGTCAGGCAGGGGTGACACGGGCTCCCCGGACAGCAGCAAAGGCTGTGGGGAACCTGGGATGACAGACAGTGGAGGGTCTGTCATAGGCTCCGATGCCTGGCGCACATCGGAGGAGCTGACGTGCGACTTAGGGGCAGGATCCCAGCAGATGCCAGAGGAGCCGGCATCCGACTTAAGGGGTCCCTCATCGGAGGCGGGCCAAGGATGGAAAGAGGCCCGGTCTGAGGGGACACTGCCGCGGCGAGTCTGGCTGGTCGGGTGTCTAGTGGCCTTCTCCCGTACGCCGGAGTTTCGATGTCCGGGCTTATGGAGGCGCCCATGCCAGTAGGCTGCAAGCCTGCAGCAGTACTGGGGCAGAAGCCTCCTTTTGTCTGAAGGCACCTGAAGGGCCTGAAAGCGAGCTCGATGGGTGGGCTGACGCCTCCTCCAAAGCCTTGGAAGCTGCCATCGGACGAGCCCCTGGAGAGGACGTTACCTGAGCTGTGGCTCCGGCCGGAGTCGCAGAGGAGGAGGCCTTCTCCGAGTGCCTTCCTTTTTCCCCTCTTCTTGTGTCCTTCTAGGGAGGTCGATGCCTGCCTAAGTTTCTTCAGCTTCTTCTCCATTGCAGACATCTTCTTTTTAAGGAGATGGGCTTCCAAGGACTGCTGGCATCGTCCGTGGGTGGCCGCGTTAAAATGCAGGCAATGCGGGCACTTATCGACCACGTGGTCAGGGTCTAAGCAAAAAAGGCAGAGGGAGTGACCATCCTTGTGGGGCAGTTGGGCACCGCACGAGTCGCACTTATTTTTTGAAGGGGACAACATAAACCGATGTTCACCTGATGAAAAGATCTCAAAATATCTATAACTTTTGGTAAAAAAACAACGTAGTAACAAGGCTGAGCTACAAACTTTACCACAAGACGCTGCACGAGCTGACGGCAGGAAAGAACTGGAAGGCGTGTGTCTGGGACGGCCCCTTTATACCAACGTCGTCTGACGCTGGTCACCTGACGTGGGGGCGGTCCCGCGCCAGGAACTGCTAGCTAGAAATTTTTCCATGGGGTCTTGCCACCTGCCAAAGTCAGTCCTATATGTAATTACCTACTGCAAGAGTCCTCTTGAAGTAAGATCTGATATTCTCAAGCAGTTTGGAAAATCAATTGCCAAATTTGAGTTGACAAAGAGACAGAAGTTTGACTCTGTATGTGTGTCATGTGATTGGCTTTGTTACGAGAAACAAATGGTCACAGTGAACCTGGAAACCTTGTCACCATACAATGACATGTGGTTTCGCCTTACAGCATATCGTCTGTTGAAGTGCATCTTTCAGTCAGAACCAATCATTGTGATGTGCAAGCACTGTTTTTTCAAAGTGCAGTGTAACATTCTGCCACCAAGGTCAGTCTTGAACAACATGGAGGCAGATGTGACACCAACTGAGATTGCCACATTGAATTTGTTTGAAAGGATTCTTATTCAGACAATGAAACTGTTTCAAACGGGATCTGTACGATTACCCAGCATGAGGTTTCCTGTCACTTATTTAACCGACATTTTTTTCCCGTTATAAGTAATCCCGACTTAATTACTGACTAATAGTTTCCTGACTAAACCTTAATGAAATCAGCGCTCCTTCTCGTAGCAGCATTTAAGCTCTGAAGCAATCATTATTTAAAAAACTTACATTAAATCAGCGCTCCCAAAATTAAATGCAAGCAGCATTAAGCTCTGAGCTACTACTACTTTGTTTCTATTTCATCTCGTAGCAGCATTTAATCTCTGAAGCGCTCATTGTTTAAAAAACTAAAATGCATGCAGCATTAAGCTCTGAGCAACTCACAATGAACGAAGCAATGAAAGCAACGATCATTACTTAATTAAATGCAATTAAATCAGATGTCCTTTCGATTTCATCAACTCTGCAAGCAATGCAGCAATTGGACAACACATAACCCTGCAAATGTAGCATCATTAAGCTGTGCAGCAGCGAAAGTAACGATAATTATTTAAAAAAATTGAATTAAATCAGCGCTCCCTTCACATGCAGCATTAAACTCTGAGCAACTCAATGCAATGCATCAACGAAAGCAGCAATCAGTACTTAATTAAATTAAATCAGCGCTGCATCAATGAAAGCAAATGTAGCAGTCCCTTCTCCATCTGCAAAGCAAGCAGCATTAATTAGCAACCAAAGCATCTATGCATGAACACAAAGATGTGGAATATTCCACAGAAAGAACTCATCAGATCTCTTAAGGGCTCCGTCACGTATCTTCCACTTCCTCTGCAGGAAAATGTGGAGGCTATCGCCATTGAAAACACTTTGGTCATTCTTGTAAATGGTGTGCCAACAAAGTCTAAGATGATTTGGTAGGATGTTGTTAATGTTGAGAAGGTGAAGCTTGCCCTTACTCACTTAAAGAACAACAATCCTTTTTATGCAGACCTTAATACTGATCGCATCACTAGTGTGCCTGTTGGTCATGATGAGTTGGAAAGCACAAAATCAATGATTGAGAAGGTCAATGTGGAAACAAATGACAATGTGTATGAACAGTACACGCTTCATCCACTACATGGCAGAGATCCAGTAGGGGACAACATTGATCAAATGAAACAGGTAGAAGGTGGGCCTGTCAGCATTTGGGAGGCAACACTCAAAGCACGCTGTTTCCCATACTTATTCCCAAAAGGGTCAGGTGGTCACCTGGATGAAAGAGAAGTGCATGTACAGGGTGTTGAGTACAGAACAAGCCATGTGCTCAATAAAGATGGCAAATTCAGATGCAACATACAGTGCCTGTTCCATCTCCTGTGGGAGAGTGAACTTAGCATACTGTCTGCATCTATTGCGCATACCATTCATCTGACTACTCCACTTGATGGAATTACAGCTGCACAGTTTCTTCAGAAATTGAAGCAGAAAGATGAAAATGTGCAAGTGAATTTGTCTTTTATTCTGTCAAGCCTACATGGCACCAAAGAATATTGGTATTGCAGACACTCTGAGGTGATGACAATGTTGCGAGACCGTGGTGCAGCTACATGGTTTGTCATACTGAGTTGTGCTGAGTATGCTTGGGATGAGGTCACAGAACTGTTGAAGTGGGCAAATTCTGATACTGAGGGTATTTCATCAATGACCCTCGGAGAAATGTGTTCACTTGACCCTGTCTCTGTCGCAAGGAATTTCCACAAGCGGTTCCATGATATTCTGACTTTCATTTTGTCAAAGGACAATCCGCCTCTTGGTATCGTCGAACATTACTTTTGGAGGATGGAGTATCAGGCGCGAGGTGTTCCTCATATTCACATGTTGCTGTGGATCAAGGATGCACCATGCATAGGTGAGCATGAAGCAGCACAAGTGCTAGCATTTATCAAGAAATACATCACTTGCCACATTCCAGACAAGTATGACAGTCCTACACTGTGGAAGTTGGTGCAAAAGTTCCAGCACCATATTTGTGTGAAATACTGCTGCCAGGTAGTAAAAAGCAAATCTGATTGGTACACAAGATGTCATTTCAGATTTCATAGACATGTCTGTCAGGATGGTTGCATGAATGATCTGTTTTCAGCAATGCAACACCACTTGAAAGCAAAATCAACCAAGAGGGTATATGAGTTACACAGAGATGAGAAAGAGGTGTACATCAATGACTATAACCCCACTCTTCTCCTAATGTGGCAAGCAAACATAGATGTTCAGTTTGTGGCTAACTAAACATGAACAGACTAGCTTTGCAAGATCTTTGGGAGATATTGTCAGTTCGAGCAAGAGTCACTGACATCTCAGTTGTGTGTCACTTGCTTGAAGCCCTCTCTGACAGAGAATGTGGTGCTTATGAGGCTGGTGATCGCGTGATTGGTGCACATCTGCATGCAAGTCTGATGCTGTCCTTTCTTCAGTGTTAACTACAAAGAGAAGCAAAACATGTACTTATTCCTCATGCTGAGATTGAGGAACTGGTCTGTCAATAGACACGCCTTCAAGACATATCTTGAAGAATAACCTCATTTACACATACTACCCCCGTAGACATGAAGATATGGATATGTGTCTATTCCAGGTGGCTAAGTGGCATGACTACAAGATGGATGTCTCACCTGATTGTACACATGACATTTACAAGGTCAGAGGAGTGGATGGCTGTCCTTGTTAAGAGACATGCCTTGGCTCATTGACCACTGTAAGTTACATCTAGGCACATCTGAGAGCAGAGAGCATTACTACTTTGCTCTGCTATTCCTATTTAGACCCTGGAGGAATGAATCTGAATTGAAAGGTGACTGTGATACTTTCGAGGAAGAGTTTAATCACAGTTATGAGACATTCAAAAGTCAATACTCAGAGACATATATACAGAGACTAGATACTGAGAAGGAGCAGCTTGAGAAGGCACAGAAGCTTGCTTGAGGAGGATACCCTGTTAGCTCACAGGACAATCTTGATCCAGAAGGACAAGGTATCCTTGGGGAACCTCTGCCTCTGAATGCCCCAGAAGTACTCATGTCTGAAGTGGAGAGTGCTATGGAACATGGTCACACTGTGGTGCTGGACCCAGCTGAGTTGAGACAGAGACTCAATGAGCTAATAGGTGGTTCACTGTCAGGTAACTGATACTGTCCAGCATGGGATACTGCATGAACAGAAGAAATGACTGTCTTGACTACAAACCACTGCTGATGTTTGTTAGTGGGTCAGCTGGTACAGGGAAGAGTTTCTTATTGAGGCCATCACAGCTGAAATACAGAGCTGACAGGGTCATCTGATGTCTGTTGCTGTTAGTGTTTCCACCGACTGGCTGCTATACAACATTGGTGGCGTACGTTACACCATCTGTTCATGTTGCCAGTGGAGCATGGCAAAGCAGGAGAGTATCATAAGCTGTCATTTGAGGTTGCATCTCAGCCTGGTTCAATGTTTTGTAAGATGAAGTTACTCATCATTGATGAGATTAGTATGGTCTCTAATTTGATGCTTGCCTCGTATACATCTACATCTACAGGAGATCTTGGGACTGACTATGGAGATGCATTTGGTGGTAAAGCATTGTTGTATTTGAGACCTTACAGCTTGCACCAGTTAATGCAGAACATGTCTTTGCAGCTCTGACTGTGAAGCAGGCCAAGAATACACTTGGGTGCATTGGAGGTTTTAACCTGTGGGAGTTATTTACCTATGTCAAGCTGTATCAGAACATGTGGCCAAAGTGGTGACATGGCTTACAAGGCACTGTTGGATCTAGCTTTGTACAGGTTCTCTGTCACCAGAACATGTTTAATGTTACATGGTTGAAGAATCAGAATGGATACTACATCCATAGAAACTGCATGTGATGTTTTCAGTGATGTGTGTCTCCACTGGCACATACATTGTGTGTCTTATGCCATGACTGAAGAAATGCACTTGAGTTCAACAGTGTCATGTTGCAGAGAGAAAATCAATCAATTCTCACACTACATGCTGCTGATACAGTCGATGGTGTCATTTTTGTCGAAGTTGGTAGCAAAGATGACTGAACGACTGTCTGAATTGAAGTCAGTTGTTTCACTGCACAGCTGGTCTGTAGCTGTACTTACAGTTTGTAAGAATGTACATGTTATGCTACGCTGTAAATCTTGATGTGGAGCGGGTATGGTAAATGAGCATGGGTAATATCATTGACTTTGTTTACAATGTTCAGAAGACATTTATTGAGACACTTGTTGTCCACTTTGACAACATGGAACAACCTGCAGATTGATCGTACCTGTGTTAAGTTCCAGGTATTTAAGGATATCTATGGAACAGGAAACAGTCTCCAATATGTATTGTATATGCTGTTTCCATTCACAAGTCTCAAGGCCTTGAGTTTGATTCAGCAATGGTGGACATAGGGACAGACATTTTCAAAGATGGCATGAGCTACTGTCACACTTTCACGTATACGTAGTCTTTCTGGGTTGCACATCATCAACAGTCGCACCTCAGAAGATACGTATTGACAAGTGCTGTATAGTTGAGTGTACAATAGATTACGTACTTCACATGCAGCCACAGATGTCTTTAATACCACTACCCGTGTGTGTGGTTGTTCCACATCCCATTCACATCTAGAGTTGGCAACAAAGAAAACGAAGCTCACAACTGATGGAACTGTAAGAGTTCTTGAAAGTCGCAATAAATACAGATGCGGAGCCGGCTGTGGTCAGAAGTCATTGGTATGGGTGTCATGCCAGTGTTTGAGAACAGGCTAGAGTCAGCTGTTATGCTATGTAGCTATGCAGGCTTTTCCATCTGCTACACTTGTTGAGGCACAACTGCCGAAGACACTGCACTATCAAAGGAAATGAAGTTGTCAAGGGTTTGATCACTTAACAATGTGCACCAACACCTTCATGCAAGTGCTGGGCACATATGATGATGTAGTACGTTTGCTGCAAACATGCAGCAAGACGCTACAAGTTTGTGATGGCTATATAAACAGTCTGATGAAGAGGGAACTTCATGCATTGCTATTTTACGTGTCATATGTTACCAAATATGATGCATGTTATGGTTATTCAGAGCAAGAACCGTATAAGACATGCTTTTGGGTTTCTGTTTGTGCCTGTAAAGTGTTAAGTTTCAGCAGCTGTTTACTAATGCAAAAGGGTCACCTGTGTGTGAGGTGAGGAGGTGTATGTCAGTCCATACTGGCTCAGGACTTAATTTCATATCTTATGCTAGTATTGCAGATTTGACTCAACGGGTTCAGAGTTGACACACCTATTACTGATTTCACAGCTGGTAGAATAGTATTTAACCAAAGTGTTTGACACCATGTTGTGACTATCACCATGGCCAGTCTGTACATTCGACACTACACTTGTCTGTTGGGGTACAGAACTGGTCGGGTCGCATTCTATCGCTCCTTCAAACAGAGCCTGCACACTTAAAAATGCATATGTTCTGATACTGAAGAATTATGATAACTTCATGTGTCAGCGAATAGTTACACACATGTGTAATTCCTTACTTGTTGTCCATTTTTGTCTTACAGAGTGAGTTTTGTACACTGCTGTTACTAATAAATGTACAGGGTTACCCAGGAAATGTATCACATGGTTCTCTTGCATATCTAGACTCACTGTGACGTTTAAGATTGTTGTGTTGATCAGTGACACAGTGAAAATAGTTGCAGTGGTCTCTAATCGGTGCCAGCTGTTTTCACAGTCACTAGAAAAAACATACTTATATGTCTAACAAAGACTTCTGCATGTCAAAAGAGCAGTTCTTATCTGGTCAAACTCTTCTGTCATAGTCTTTTGTTATGAGTGTGTTATATGCAGCCATAAGAAATTGCACTTGGCACATTTCCTAGATGCATGATTGCACTAAGGTACAATGCTTATCCATGTGCATTAACATCACTGTGTATCATATCTTTAACTAAAGATTAACATCACTCTGTCACATGTTGAGATCTATGATGTGTGCTCTGTATTCATTTCTTTCTGCTTATGCTTGCATCTTGAACAAATATTTAAACTATTTTATGCAACTATGAATTGCTGTGACTGTTTCATCACCGTACCTTGATTTTGTGTATATATATATATATATATATATATATATTAGAGGCAAAATCCATTTAATGTAGTTGTTGTTACTATCAGCTTAGTGAAATTCGTTGTTGAGGGTTGGAAACCCTTGCCATTCTCTTTCGGTATTGGCAGATTGGGATCGCCAGCCCTAACTCTCACCCCATGACATGTGTAAAGCAGCAGAAGTATAGGAGAATGGGTGAGAGTTAGGACCCACGATCCCAATGCGCACCCAATGCCGGTTGGGGGTGGGCGGGGTCCAAGGGGTTTTCAACCCTAACAGCGAATTTCCTCACTTTTGTCGCTGTGGAACAACCCTAACTAATGCATTAAATGGAGTTTTTGCCTCTAATTTCCTTCTTTTGAGAATGATAACAGAAATAGTGAATGTACTGCAGCGGCGGGAGCGCGGGGCCCATAGGGCCCCGCGCTCCCGCCACATGATGTGTTGTGGCATACTAACAGGGACAGCAACGCAAACAGAAATGCTAACAGTGGCGCACATGGTAACACAAGCACGAATGAGAACAGAAAGGGTAACGCACATGGTGGTGTAGACGGGAATGGTCTGCCACGTGATGTGTTGTCACATAGTAACATGGTGCCTGCAAACAGAAATGTCAATGGGCATGGTGATGTAAAGTGAAACAGTAAGATAAACAGTACTGTAGACAGAAATGGCAAAAAATAACAGAAACGCAAGCGCAAATGAAAACGCAAAGGATAACGCACATGGTGGCGCAGACGTCAATGGTAAGTGAAACGGGTATGGATCCGCAAGCGGAAAGGGCAACAGTAACAGTAATGTAAGCGCACAGGCTGGTTTTCCCCAAAACCTGCATTGAGAAAGACAGTGAGTACAAATAATGTATGCAAAATAATGAGTATCGGTGCAGAAAATGAGATCTTGGAATACTAAATACATTATATCTCAGGAACCGTATGACGTAGAAAAAAAATTTAAAATTCATATTATTTACAACTGTCCTGGCTAATTTGATCTTAGCCCCATCAAGGGGCTAAGAAGTTTTCCAACTAAAAGTCTGTATCTTGCACCGTTTCCGAGATATGGGCCCTGAAAGGCGCGGTGAATGCCGTAATGTTATCCTATGGGAAAAAAAGAAAAGTTCGGAGCACCATAACTTTGCCTCCCTGTAATGTTTTTTCACCAAACTACTGAAAGGCACATCTGTGGGCTGTTGGCTGTCTTCCCTCCAAATTTCAGGAAAAAAGACCAAACCGTTATTTTGCAGCAGGGCTCCAAATGATTTCTGTTAAGTGTTGGGCTCCGTAATGTTATCCTATGGGAAAACTGTCAATTTTGGAGTGCCGTAACTTTGCCGCCATGTGATATTTTTTCACCAAACTACTGAAAGTCATATCTGTGTACTGTTGGCTGTCTTCCCTCCAAATTTCAGGAAAAAAGACCAAACCATTATTTTGCAGCAGGGTGCCAAAGGATTCCTGTAATGCTTCGGGTGCCGTAATGTTATCCTATGGGAAAAACTGTCAACTTTGGAGTGCCATAACTTTGCCATCATGTAATATTTTTTCAATACAACACTGAAAGGCATATCTGTGAGATGTCGGCTGCTTTCCCTCCAAATTTCAGCCCAAAACTCCCAACGGTTATTTTGCAGTGCAGTGCCAAAGAATTGCTGTCATTTTCCCACAGACTAGAAAATTACTGTCGCAATTTGCGAAAGCTTTCGCAAAAATTTGCGACACTTTCGTGAGATCATGAAAGTAATTTGCGAAAGTACTTTTTCCAGAAATTTGAAAAACATATTTCTGGGGTGTTTTACCACAAAATAAAGACATGGCAAGCATCCTCAGGGCCCGACTAGGTGAATACAAAAAAATTAGGTTGCTAGAGGGTCCCAAATTTAAATGCCAACCATTTTTCTGATCACCAACTGAAAACAAAATGGCCGATTTGCGAAAGTAACAGGCCCATTTGAGAAAGTAAAAATGCATTTGCGAAAGTGTTGAACTTTTTGTTAACTTTTCCCATTGACTTATAATGGGAAACTGTTTTTTGAATAACTTTTGAACCGTTTAATATTTTTTCATGAAATCTTCAAAAGGCACATCGGGGACCCTGGCTGCATGTTCCCTGAAGATTTTGGGCTGGTCACGCAAACCGTACGACCTGTAGGCGCGACCACAGAATTCCAGAAAAGCGTAAACGCATGCACAGATCACACTTAACTCCGCAGCCGTATATCCGACCAGTACAAAACTTGGCAGATCCCAAGGCCTATGGTTCTTGATCATAAATTCCAAATTTCAGGCAAATCCATCAAACGGTTGCAAAGTTATTAAGGTGCAAAGTTTTGGGGTTTAACATAGAAATGGCTCCTCAACCCTAACTATGGTAGCACTACCGTGCTACCATAATATATATATATATATATATATATATATATATATATATATATATATATATATATATATATATATATATATGCGTGTGTATATATATATATATATATATATATATATATATATGTAAATATGTTTTATATACTGTATTTCTTCATAGTACTTAGTACTCTGATGTAAAAAGTAGTAGTATTAACATATACGTTGATTGATAGCATTATAAGTATGAATTTTCTCTTAGACTTGTAGACTCATAAAGAGTAAGAAGTAGTATGCTTGTATTTGTTAGCATGACATATTATGCAGTTGCACATATGTAGTGTTCTGTTATTTATATGGCATCATTAATAATTTACAGTGTTACATTATAGATAGTTTTATCATTTAGTGCATAAAGTTTTTGCTTATGATATAGTAAGATGTTATATTCATAGTATTCAGTAAAACAATACATTCCATGTAAGTTAAAGATGTTACAGATCTAGGTGGCTCACTAGTTCTGTGCCTATGTAACTATTACTTTTAAGATTAACAGTGATGTATATAATTATGTTACCATATTGTGTCAGAAATCTTTGTGTTTTACCTTACCTTGATATATGTTAACAATAGTTGAAAATTGTACATCAGACACGTTCACTGATAACAACTGAGCATTTTTTTGTTCCTGATAATATTTTCTGATCACCTCTATTGAGGGGTCGGGTGGGAATTTTCCAAATGCAGTAATATAGCAGTATGTCTTGACATGTGCATCTATGTATGTATATATACATATGTCTACACATAGAATACATTAACATTAAATTTTAACTGTTAGTTTTACATATATATATATTTCTTTTTAAACCATAGCCTGTTTGTATTGCTATAAGTTTATAAGTCACATTTTGTTTTTCACCCACCCCAGGAACATTCACACTATCAGTCACACAATAACAACAACAACATCATAACTGTTTCATATATGTAAGCCATGTTCATAGGGTGTTGTGATGCCTGCCCTTATGTGTTTTTGGATTATGTCATATGTCACTGATTTACTATCTGTGGTACTGGTTTACATGTATTTAAGCAACAGTGAAAAACATTATGAGATTGTTTTGTGAGACTGATATTTGTACACCAATTGGATTCTTAATTTGGCCTTCTCACAGTTATAATTGGGTAATAAATCTTTTTAAACCTTACCGGCCTGTGTTGTGTCTTTCTTTCACCATTATGTAACAGTGATAGTATATATGTTGGTGTTGCTATAGTACTGCATTGAAACATAGTGCATGATATTCATTGGTACATTCTTTCTATTTATCGCAATCAAAGTGGTATTCTTCAATGTGGTGAAGATATACATCTTCTTTTTTGTAGGTGAATCATTTTATTAGCACATGTAAGCTGTAGCACATTAACAATATTTGTGTAAATACTATCAGATAACTAGTTATTCATTCAAATGTATAAATATGTTGTTCAAGCTGAGTTCTGAAAACAAAGATATGTTCTTAATAAGATATTCAAAAATCACATGACAGCATTACTTCTCAAAAACACAGGAAATTCATGGCAAAAAAACTCCATTTAATGCATCAGTTAGGGTTGTTCCACAGCGCAAAAGCAAGGAAATTCGGTGTTAGGGTTGAGAACCCTAACTCCGCATTCACCCCCCACCACCACCACACACACACACACACACATGTGCAAGTAGGTGGGAGGACCAAGGCAACACGACCAGTCACAGACAACCAGCAGTAGGTGATAGAAATAAAATACAACTGTCTAAATGTACTACAAGACATCCCCACCCACCTGACCAGGTACTGCATGCTCAGTGGAGATCCACAGCAAAACTGAGGCCATGTACACCAAATGTACACATCCCTGATTGCAGGTGCACACAACGTACCACACTTAGGAGTTGCATGGCCTTACTGTGCTGTACGGTAGTGCTACCATAGTTAGGGTTGAGGAGTCCTTTTAAGGTTAAAGGGTCAAACTTTGCACCTTAATAACTTTGCCAACGTTCAACAGATTTGCCTGAAATTTGGGATGCATGATCAAGAACCATACATCTTGGGATGTGCCAACTTTTGTACTGGTCAGATATACAGCTGCGGAGTTATTAAGTGTGATCTGCGTACATGTTAACACTTTCTGATGAATTCTTTGCTCATGCCTACAGGTCACACAGTTTGGTCGGCTGGTTCAAAAACTTCAGGGAGCATGCAGCCGGGGTCTATGATGTGTCTTTTGAAGATTTCATGACAAAATATTAAACGGTTCAAAAGTTATTCAAAAAACAATTTCCCATTATAAGTCAATGGGAAAAGTTAACAAAAAGTTCAAAAGTGTCACAAATGCAGTTTTTACTTCGCCAAATGGCCCTTTTACTTTCACAAATCTGCCATTTTGTTTTCAGTTGGTGATCAGAAAAATGCTTGGTATTTAAATTTGGGACCCTCTAGCAACACAATTCGTTTTGTGTTTACCTAGTCAGACCCTGAGGATGCTAGGCATGTCTTTAGTTTGAGGTTAAACACCCTAGAAATATGTTTTTTCAAATTTCTGGAAAAAGTAGTGTCACAATGTAGTGTCGCAGTCATGAAAGTGTCACAAATTTTTGCAAAACCTTTTGCAAATCACGACACTACTTTTCCAGGCTATGGCAACACAGCAACACTAAGGCCATAGACATCTACAGTATATCTCCTTGATTGCAGGTACACACAAGTTAGCACACTTAGGAATTGAAGGATCTCTGCCAGGCAATGCCCCACTCCCCAGACCACGTACTGCATACTGACTGGACAGCCACAGCAAAAAGAAGCCAATGGACATCAAAAGTGCAACTCCAACATTGCAGCTGTACAGAGGTTAGCACACTTGGAAGCTGCAGTCTCAGGCAGGCACTGCACCCCAGAGAGCACTTACTGCATCCTGAGTGGACAGCCACAGGAAAACAAAGGCCATTTACATCAATAGTACACCTCCCTGACTACAGGTACACTCCAGTTAGCACAGTTATGAGTTGCATGGCCTCAGCTAGGCACTGTCCCCCCAAACCCTGAGAGCAGGTACTGCACCCTGAGTGGAGACCCACAGCAAACCTGAGGGTATGGACATCAATGGTACAACTCACTGATTGCAAGGACACTCAAATTAGCATATTTAGGATTTGCATGGACTCAGAGAGGCAACACCTTCTGACCAGGTACTGCATCCTGAGTGGACAGCCACACATGACCGAGCGTATATCAGAGCATGACTGCATGCCTGCTGCTGGTTGTCTGTAATTGGTCATGTTGTTTGGTCCTCCCCCCTACTTGCATATATGTGTGTGTGTGTGTGTGTGTGTGTGTGTGTGCGCGTGGTGCTGGGGGGGATGGGGGTGAATGCAGAGTTAGGGTTTTCAACCCTAACACCAAATTTCCTCACTTTTGTCACTGTGGAACAACCCTAATTGATGCATTAAACTGAGTTTTTTGCCATATATATATATATATTACCAAAGGTGCATAAGAATATTTTTGATCCCCTGGGTAGACCTATAGTATCTGGTGTGGATTCCATTACTGAAAAGCTTGGCAAGTTTATTGACTTTTTCTTGCAGAAATATGTGATGTTATACAAACTAAGAACAGTGGTATGGGCAGAAAATTTTGTATGGGTCGGGATAGATGTTGAAAGTTTGTATACTTCTATTAGGCACCAACGGGATCAGAGCATGTAAATTCTTTTTGGAAAAAGACATGAATGATGAGGTCATACCAAAAGATTTTTTGCTAACATCTTTAGAATTTGTCCTCACACAATGCCAATGGACAACACTATCTGCAGCAAAGTGGGACTGCCATGGGGCCATCCATGGCCCTCTCATATGCCAATCTTTCTTTAGGCATGTGGGAGGAGCTATGTGTCCTTAATCCCAGTAAGAATCCCTTTTGTGAAAAAATTATATTCTAGTATCATTTTATCAACAATATAATTTGTATCTGGGAAGGGGACATGGCAGAGGTACAGGAGTTCATAGACTGGCTACATGAAAATGATTTCAATTTAAAATTCACACACATAGCAGATAAGAAAACCCTGGATTTTTGGATATCACCATTTCCTGTTCTGATACTGGGTCAAGGGAAGTGCAGACAAAATGTTTCAGAAAAAGCACAGCCAGTAACTCTGTGTTATATGCTGGGAGTGCACATCCCACAGCACTAAACAACTCAGTACCTTATAGCCAATTTCTTAGACTTAGAAGGAACTGTAGCAGTATTGAGGACTTTAGAGCACAAGCACGGGAACTGGAGGTTAGATTTGTTAACAGGGGGTATGACAGGGGTCTTTTACAAAAATTGAAAATAAGAGCACAGGACTGTGAGATGAATGTATTACTGAATGGTAAAGAGAGACAAAGATTGGACATGTCCACAACAGAGTCAGTTACTTTTGTGACTGAATGTGACAGTATGGCTGGTAAAATTGAACACATAATTCACCAGAATTGGCATATCCTCACAGGAGACCCAGGGGTTAAAGAGTAACTGACACCATCTGGCCAAAAGAGCTACATTGCAGAATTAAAATAAGCATACCCCAGTAAATCTCATACCAAAAACTAGATTTCTGCATTACTTCATTTTAAAGTTATGAGCTATTTTGGAATCCTGATTTCACTACCTATTCAAAACATTCTGTATCAGTGAAGAGCTGATGATGATGTCATCTCAGGACCTCACAGTCTAGTAGTTCCTGTCAGCAAGCTTATAGGACCTGTTTCTCCAAAGCTGTAAAGATCATGTGCAATGGTTTTCATAAGTAAAACAGGCATCACCAGTCAGTAAACATTACTTTAAAAATGGTGTGTTTCAGGTTTTGTAACAAAACTGACATTTTGTTTATGTGCCTTTTTGTTGTGGTTCTTTTTTCCAGGGTTGCTGGATGCTGGGTCATTGCACATTGTTGTGAGGTTTGCAAACTGAATAAGCTGCTGGTGTGGCGAAAGGCTGAGATCATTCTCACCTATCATTCAACTGAAGCGATTTCTAAGAATGACACTTCAAAACAATTATTCCAACTCCTTGTCAATGGGGGTGAGAGAGGTAATGCCATTTTGAAAACTTACTAGGAGTTTCTAATTTAGCCAGCACAATGTGTTCTTCCTGTTAGGATGTTATGACGTACATTCAGGCTTATCTATGTTCTACTCTAAATTAGAAACATAATTTTACCAGAGTCAACACTTCCACCCCTAGTAGGAATTAACACATATAAAGCCCTATCAAAACATATTGTAAAGCAGACACTGACAAACAGCAGTGAAGTTACCAGCATTACAATACTAGCGGTACAACTCCCTAACAGGCACAGTAGAGTGACACTCCAAATGGCTTCAGCAGCCTGGAGGCATGTTGACTCAGCATCCAGCAACCCTTGAGAAATGGACCACACCAAAAGGCATTATAAAATACAATTTGTCAACCTTGTTACAAAACCTGAAACACATACAGTTTTTATAGCAATGTTTTTGAATGATGCTTCCTGTTTTACTTTGGACAACTATCACACATGATTTTCAGTTCAGTTCAAGTTTATTGATTGACAAGCCAGAATTCTCATAACAAAATATTGTACACTACATTTCAGCATACATTAATATACATATAACATTCTACATTGTTAAAATCCATAGAGGTACAATTACCAATAAATATACAGGGAAACTGAGTAGTACAATTAAATTGGTATTTCTACCAGTAAATTAATTTAGATGTTTATAATTAAACTATAGTGTACGGTGGAAGGCTGTTAAGCATGGAAATCCATGTTCAGAACAACGCTGTTGTGCTGTTTTGACTATGTCATGATGTTGTTATGCTGCACTGAGTATATCACCAGTGCAGCATAATAACATTGAACATAATCGCACGTGCACGATAAAGGGGCTGAGGTGGTGAGAGACCAAACTGAAGTTACTGTTACCAGAGCAACTCGCCACAGTAAAGAATTTTAAAATGATTTGAGGGACATTGTTTGCCAGGAATGAGTGCCCAAACACTATGAAAGATTGTGTATGAGTAACAGACAAGCTTATTTTCTGATCTTGTGGTTTCCATGGTAGTGAGACCTCTCAAGCTGTGCTCTCGAGGTCTTTTATCACCATGGAAACCACTCAATCAGAAAATAACCTTGTTGTGTATTAGTGCTCATACACAATCCTCTATATTGCACATATCTCTACATCTAAGATTTAGTAACAAAATAAGAGTCACCCTTATAGTAACCAATTCCTTATTTATAATATGCAGTTTTTTATGTTCTTCTTTTTACAGAACAATGCAACACTTTCTAATATCTCAGTATTTTTAGATTTTTATAATGCATTCACTTGGTATTTAGGTTCCATGTCTAAAGTTGATAATACACTACTCAAGTACAGATTTCTTTCTTGAACATAAAATAAATATATGTAATAGGTTGTCTTCCCCAGGTTGGCACTTGCAAATTTGTGTAATATTTTTCTCATAGAACCCTCTCACATGATTTTTAAAACTTTGGAGAAACAGGTCCTATAAGCTAGTTGACAGGGAATACTAGACTGTGTGGTCCTGAAAAGACATCATCAGCAACTCTTCACTGATACAGGTTGTTTTGAACAGGTAGTGAAATCAGGGTTACAAAATAGCTCATAACTTTAAAATGAAGCAATGCAGAAATCTAGTTTTTGGTATGAGATTTACTGGGGTATGCTTATTTGGATTCTGTGATGTAGCACTTTTCGCATTGGGGCTCTTTAAAGCAAAACTACACCCTCATATCATTAACGTTTTATTTGTTTCCAAGTCAACAAACAACTCTTTTCCTGTAGCTATTAGGCTATATGTGTTACCTTTAGTTTGTTTTCACTGCTCATGGTAGCCCCCTGTGACTGTCCTGGTGGTCTCCATTTCATGGTTGCTGAAATCTCATTGTCCATGAGAACTGCGTTATCATATGAGAACATGATGTCTGATCAACCATTTATACCATGTATCTCTATGCTGAAAGAACAAATGCCCTTCAAAAACTCTCTGGAAACACATACACTGAATGGAGTTTAAAGGGGAAACCCTGCATTACAACTCGGATAGTTTGTAAAGTTTACTGAAGATAAAAGTAGTATTTCAGACCTTCTTACGGCTCATTTCTTTGAAGACTAATTAAGCAGACAGGCACACTGGGAAGTTTAAAGGTTGATTATGCATCATGTTCTCATATGCTAATACAGCTCTCAGGAACAATGAGATTTCAACCACCACCAAATGGAGCCTCCCAGCACAGTTACAGGACCTAGTACGAAGTGTGAAAACAGACTAAGGCAGTTGCATGCATCATTAACAGCTACATGAAAAGAGTTGTCTGTCAACATGGAAACAAATATGATTTAGAAAATATGAAGGTGTAGGATCTAAACCATGCATTACATTCAGTAGGGCACCTAATCTCAAGGACAAATTGGTACATAGCAGATTGCATCAAGGCAAACCAAAGGGGGATTCTAACTGGCCCCCAAAAAAAAGGGGCAATTTTAAATGCCATAGATGCAATGTCTGTAACTATTCAGTACAGAGCAAGGAGTTTATTCATCCAGTAGTCCCAAACAAAAGAGTGCAAATAAGGGATGCATTACATGTGATACCACTGTTGTGGTATACTTATTTTATGGTGTCCATGTGATATGCTTTATGCTGGCCGAAGTGTCAGAAATTTGAAGACTATGATTCAAGAGCATGTGAGAGATTTTGACAATGGAAAGGTAGACACACCAGTGGGAGCCCACATTCATGAGGTACATGGCTCTAGCCCAAAAGGAATCAGGTTCATGGGTCTAGAGCATGCAACAATATCAAAATATGGGGTTGATAGGTAGAATCTATTACTCGTGAAGGAGAGCTATTGGATATACACATAGGGGAGTGTCAAATCAAATAGATAGAATGAACAATGGGATCTGAAACCCTTTTTGTTAAAAAATTGCAGACATTGATTTTCTTCTTTTCTTTTAGGATCCCTAATTTCTGCCTTTACTCTGAAGAACTGGTCTTTTTGAATGGTGCCATGTGGATCCCCTAACCAAAATGTTGCCACTGAACCTTTGGTCGATCATGTGTAACTCAAGGACCCTTCTTTCCTTCTTTGTCAAGTTTCACACAAATTTGGTCCAAAAATATTTTATTAATATAGTGTTTCATTATTGGTCATGTATACCATGAAATTTAAATTAATATGTAGTTACTATATTTCAAATACCTAGTGTAAATTCAGGCCAGGTTTGGTATTTTGTTTGGACTTTATTAACTGAGATTAGAATATCAGTTCATTTCATTTGTATTAAATATGAACATTGTAGAAATTCATTAGACAATGTGCAATATAACTGTTCTTTATTCATGCTATTCCATTAGAATAGTTCTATTTTGAATCTTTATAAATTGTTTTTGTAATTAAGTGGGGAGGTCAAAGGTCACTGCTCATGAGAAATTTTGACATTTTCAAAAACTGCAACTTCATGTAGAACTGACTACTTAAAGGGACACCGTCAACCCCCTTAGGCCTCAAAGTGTCCCTAGTTTAAAAAACACATTTCATGATTGTTCACATTCTATAGAGCCAGTTTAATACAGCTGGTAGTTTGATTCAGATCCCCTTTTTCTTTTACAAAGTGAAACACTGTTTGCTCACCATACTGGTGTTACCACACCAAAATATGTTTGTTTACCTTTTATGATCAACTCCCACTGCATCGTTCCTGGACTCGGAAACACCCCCAACACAATCTAGCCACTAATTATGCAGTGGGAGTAGAGGAGACTATTGTATCATAAGTGGCTGCACTGTTTGAGGGTGTTTCTAATGCTCAGGAAGTATGCAGTAAGAGTAGTTTGATGATTTGAAGCAAAACAATGCTGAGTGTAGCCATACATTACCATGCATTTTGGTTCTAATAAGCAAGGAAGCAGACAAAACAACCAGCAACATCAATGAATTCTAGAAAGGGTAAGCAATCATAAAATGTGGGATTTTACCTAGAAATAATATGGTGCAAAAAAGGTTGACAGTGTCCCTTTAAGGCTCAGGCATTCTTTCTATGGACCCACCCCCCAAGGAAGACTGGGAGAGCCAAAGTGCAGGGGCAGAGAGACGCAGTTTGAGTTGTTTGGATTTTCTGAGCAATAGCTGTAAATGAAAGTTTGAAACTTTTCTTTGCAGTCATTTGGATTTATTTGGCTGCACCCAGTTTCAGTGTGCCTACACTGGTCTGGACTTTGTTTGCTTCAACATGGGCTGGCCGCTTGTTAATGTTGTGCACCACCCTGCACTGTTCTAGTCGCAGCAGCATTTGGATTTTTTCCACTTAAGTATGAGGGCAGCCAGCCCCTAACAGCTAAACACAAACAGAAATATCTTGCACTCCAAGAACAAAACAGTTGTGTCACTAGGAGATGTTGTAAATCCTAGTTAATTGCATGTTAATGTAACCAGCCTCTCTCCTTTGCTGGCTTAAGGAAGGTTTCTGGAGAGCACTCGAAGAGTTAAGCCAAACCCTGAGAGCTGTTTTCTGATTGGAATTGCCCAGAGACAGGATGTAGGAATGTTTGTGCTGAGTAGCCTGACTTAGCTAAGAGCAGAAAACTAGAGCGTGAATATTCATAGTTCTGCCTTTCCCCCGAAAACATATAAAAAGGGAAAGGCACCTGGGTAGTGAGAGGTAGTAGTGAGAAGGAAGAGAGAAGAGCAGCCCATCCTTTCTGGCTGCAACTGGACTAAAGAGGGCCTGCAGTCCCAGGGATGGTGGCAGAGTCTCTGGGATTGGGTGACACTGGTCCCCTAAGGCCTGCTGTCTAGGGAAGAATAACATCAGGAGCAGCTAGAAGGTTGGGAGACCCAGTAAGCTTGCCTTGAGAGGAGCAGAGATCATCTGCACCTGATGGGCATGTTGGGAGAGGGTGGCCCTCCACTCTAGGGAGGTTGCCATAACTCTTGTGAGTTCACTCCCACCAGAAGAAGGAAAAGGAGAGAAGTCAGTGATCAAAGCAAGCTGTAGGTTAACCTTACCAACTGAAACAGTTTTGTGTGTGAAAAAGTCCTAGGCAGTTCAAATGAAAACCCCTGCAGTGTAATGTAGCCGAATTAATGGATGTCAAGTAGGAGGTGGACTGGCAAAGGGTGGGGTTGGTAAGTCACTGAGAAAAGGCCAGCTATGGTAGTCTGTTTTTTGGGGCCACTAGGGCCATCAGTGTGATGTCAAACGGGAGGCACACATGGCTGGATCAACCATGCTTTAAGCACTTAGTAGTGATACTGTATGCTGATATGCTTAAGCAATAAGGCATGACAAGGGGTTATGTTAATGGTCTGTTAATCACTCTCTAGGGGTATAATTTTGCATGAGGCATGGCTGAGTTCCACATGCACCTAGAGGGTGATTAATTGACCATTAATATAACCCCCCGGGGGTACCTTATTGCAATTATAATAAAAAAATGTTTTAAGTAGTGTTAAGCTTACTTCTGCATATGATTAGGCTCAACATGTATGTTAAAAGTTTAATGTAAGCCTGATAGAATACTTGCAGCCAATTAGAAAGCTTTATTTCATAGATTCCTTCTATAATTACATTGTCCTTCTGGGCATATTGAGACATGTGTGGGTATAGCTTCTCCCCAAGGTTAGTGCTCACCCTGTCTGGCGAGAGTGCCACTGCACAACTAGTCTTTGGAGTGCCAGGGCTCCAGGGACCCTGAAAGGAAGATTAGGATTCTGCAGGGTTGAAAGAGATCCAGCACTTATGCAATATGTTCATAATATGTATTTGTGCTCCTTTATTTCAGGGGGTAATCCTGGAAATTATTGTCATGTGGTGGGCAATAGCCACCCCCCCAGCCCCAGTTACACTGGGTGCCTCCAGACCAGTGATAGGAGACAGCAATCAGAAAGGATACCACATTTGAGATGGGGTGGGGAAAAAAGCCCTGGCAAATGACTAAAGGGACATATGTGTAGGGAATAGTCCATTAAGAGCTGCTGATGCTTCAAAGAAAACTTTGAAAAACATAATATTTAGGTATAATTCAGCTTACATTCCATATACATTCCATAGATGTCTCCTCCCTGCTATTTATTTCTGAGGAAATTTGCATGAATACATGATCTTTATACCTTAGAGTTCATCTGCCTCTTTAGCGTACTCCCCACTTCAAGTCCTAATCCTGTGTTTTGACATCACAATCTGTTGCCATGGGAGTAACTGTGATGTCACAAGGAGTGCATTATAAAGTACAGTTATGTAAGAACTTACCATAAACGCTCTTGCAGCAGATAACACAGTTAGGACTGTAGCCGGCAGGCGACTGGACCTCACGGCAAATTTCTATCCAGCAGTCTATGGTGGGACCACCCCTCGATGTCAGCCTGCCCCGACATCACACATGGTATAAAGGTGGTGGTGTCCTCAGCATGCCTCAGTTCTTCCGCCGGGACTCCAGCATCAGGATGTAATGTGATCCGAACCAGGGAACTGTGGTCAATACCTCACAGAGCAAACATGAATAGGTCGACATAGGTTGTATGCAGCAGAAAACTTTTAGGTGGAAGGAGGGTGGGAAATATACCTGCTGCAAGAGCGTCTCTTGAAGATCTACCGTAAGTTCTTACGTAACTGTACTATCTTACTTAGTCAGCTCTTGCAGCAGGTAACACAGTTAGGACTGATCCCCAAGCAGTACAGAAACATACTAGTCCTGGGAGGTAGGTAAGAGAAGAATGAAAGGGGGAGTTCCCTTAAGAGAGGAGATCCTGCAAAACTGCAAAGCCAAAGCCTGCTCTACATTGAAAGGCAATGTCCAGACTGTAGTGCCTTAAGAAGGTATGGACTGTGTGCCATGTAGTGGCTGCACAAATGTCAGATGCAGACACATTTCTAAATGCAGCAAAGGAAGTCACTATGCCCCTCGTGAAGTGACCCTTCACCAAGCCCAGCAAGGGCTTGTTGTGCTTCTGATAGCAAAGGGAGACACAATGGACTTGCCACTTTGACAGGGTCTGCTTGGTCACAGGGTCCCTTGGGCCCTGGGGGCAAAGGAAACAAACAGCTGGTCAGAACGTCTACAGTCCTAGGTTGTGGACGAGTAAAACCGCAGAATGCAGTGAACATCTAAAGTATGGAGAAGAGCCTCTCCCCTGTTTGAATGATTAGGGTAGTATACAGGAAGCTGGATGTCCTGATTCAAAGTCATCTCAGACACCACCTTAGGTAGTAACTTAGGATTGGTTGTCAAGGCCACCCGATCCTTGTGAAACACCAAATAAGGCTCCTTGCACATCAGGGTCTGAAGCTCAGAAATCCTTCGAGCAGAAGTGACAGCAACTACAAAAAATGCTTTCCAAGAGAGAAAATGAAGCTTGCAATTTGTGGCTGGTTCAAAAGGGGGTAAGGTCAGCTTCTCCAAAACAAATAAGTCCCAAGAAGGGATGGAGTCCTTATGGGAGGCTTTATGTGTAGGATACCGCTAACAAAAATATGGGTTACCTCCATCTGTGCCACAGTTCTGCCCTGGACAGGAATATGGTAGGCAGAAATGGCTGTTAAATGCACTTTGATGGAGGAGTAGCCCAAGCCTGAATCCAAAAGAGACAACAGGTACTTGAGGAGAGTGTTCACTGGACAGGTCAAAGAGTCTAGGTGAGGAGCCACAGCCCAGAGACAAAAGTGTTTCCACTTCATGGCATAGGTCACTCTGGTGGAAGGTTTCCTGGCAGCCACCAGGATGTCAGTAACCTTGTCCGAGACTCCAAAGTGGAGTCTGGCTATTTCCTCATGAGCAATGCATGTAGGTGTAGGGACTGAAGGGTCGGGTGAACCAAGGTTCCATTGTCCTGGGAGAATAGGTAAGTGCTCAATGGCAAAGTAATCAGAAGTTCTACAGCCAGCTGCTGCAGCAGTGGGAACCAGATCTGACAAGGCCATAGAGGTGCCACCAGGATCACTGTTGTCCCCTCTGTTTGTACCCTGAGAAGAACCTTCTGAAGGAGCAGAAATGGGGGAAAGGTGTAGAGGAACCTCTTCTTCCAGGAAAGGGACAACATACCTCACCAGAAAACACCAGGCCCTGGATCTAGCGAGCAAAAACTGGGCAGTTTTGTGTTGGTAGGGGAGGTGAAGAGATCCAGTTCAGGTTTTCCCCATCTGTCAAGGAGTTCGTCGATGACAGGCTGGAGAAGAGTCCATTTGTGTGCTCTTGACCGAGTTTGGCTGAGAGAGTCGGCCAGAGTATTCTGGACCCCAGGGACGTGGACAGCTGAGATCTTTAGATGATGGAATATGGCACAATTCCACAACCTCACTGCTTCCCTGCAGAAGAGGTAGGAGTGTGTACCTCCTTGTTTGTTGAGATAGAACACCACTGACATGTCTGTTTGCACAAGGAGGTATCCTGGTCGGAGCACAGTACTCAAGGCCTGCAGGACTTAGAAAATGGCTCTCATCTCTAAGACATTTAAGTGAAGAGATTCCTCATTCACAGACCAGGAGCCCTGAGTCCTCTGAATGCCTAGATGTCCTCCCTATCCAATGCCTGAGACATCAGACATTAAGACCTAATCTGACACTTCCCTTTAAAAGGGCATTCCTTCATGCAGAGAAGGGGATGTCATCCACCACTGGAGTTCCTGATGGTCTGGCTTTGTGATGGAGACTGGCTGATCCAAGTTATCCCATCTTTGGTCCCACTGGACGCATAGGGCCAGATATTCAAAAGGGTTGTGCAATGCGCAATAGGGTTGTGCCATCGCAAGTCAGAACATGCGCCATTCTGCGATATTCAGCAGGAGGCAGTTGTGCCACTGAAAACATGCTGAGCAACAGCGCAATGATAATGAAGGCATGCACAACCGAAGGGGGTGGAACCATGCATAAAGTGCGCAGTGCAATGTTCAAAGACTTGCGCAATGCACAACAGTGGAGCAGGCAGAAGTTGCGCCATAGCAGAAATGAGCCAAAATAAAAAGGAGCAAGGAAGAGGTGCAAGAATGCTACAGGGAAGCCACATGAGGCAGGGAGAAAGACAGAGAAAGAGGGAGAAAGAGGGCAGGCCAGGGAAACAAAACCACAGAATAGGGGCAAGGGAAGGTGTGTGGGGCCACAGAAAGCAGAGGCCAATAGGTGTACCCCGTGCAGTGGAGGTAGCAGTCAGGACAGCGGGGGGAACAAAGCAACAACAGCTGGGGGGGAACACAAGCCAGGGACATGGACAGTGCCACCTTCCACATGGAAGCTGTAATGAGGGGGATGAGAAGGCATGTTGCAGGGGGACGTGGCCGTAGAAGGGCCCGTCGGCGGTATGCCCCCAACAGGCAGTACAGAGCCCGCACCAGCTCTGAACTGTACACAGATGTTGAGACTGTGGGCCGGTACTGCCTGAACAGGGCAATACTGAGGTGGCTCTGTGAGCTGTGCAGTGATGTGATGCAGGCACCCACACGACGGAGTCATGCTCTGTCAGTGGAGACAAAGGTAACAGCCTGCATGTGCTTGCTCACCACGGGTACCTTCCAGAGACCAACAGGGGACACCACAGGCATAACACAGTTGGCCACATCATGCATCCTCACCCAGTTCCTCAGTGCACTGCTTCCACATGCTGCAGAGTACATCCATTTCCTCAGCACCATGGCGGAGTGCACAGCAAACATACAAGAGTTCCACAGGGTAGCACGTATGCCTGGCCTGCTAGGGGTGATAGACTGCACCCATGTGGCCATTCGCACACCACCTGGCCCCGATGGGGCCACCTACATGAATCGGAAGGGATATGCCAGTGTCAACTGCCAGGTGGTGTGTGATGCCAATGGCGCATCATCAATGTCTGTGCCATGCACCCTGGGGGAGTACATGATTCCTTCATCTGGTACCAGTCAGCACTGTGCCATCGATTCGAGAGTGGGGACATCCCCACAGGTCATCTAGTGGGTGAGTATGCATGTAGAACTGACAAATCGTGGGCAAGTGTGGGTAAGCCAGAGGTGCCATGGGTGTGGCACACAGAGTTTAGGGCAGTCTGAGCCTGAACAAGACACTGACCTCCACTATCTCCACACAGGTTACAGTGGATACCCACTCCATCCCTGGCTGCTCACACCCTACTGGCGGCCCACGACCCCATCACAGCAATGCTTCAATGAGGCACATGCCACCACATGCAACATCATTGAGCGGGTGTTTGGGATGCGGAAGGCGTGTTTCCATTGCCTGGACACCTCTGGCAGTGCCCTACAGTATAGCCCCTCAAAGACCTGTGGGTATTCCTGGTCTGTTGTATCCTGCACAACATGGCCAAAGACTGTGGGATAGCCATACAGGTCAAAGAGGGGAACAGCGATGGGGACGAGGGTGACGCCGGTGACGATGGGGATGGACAGCCCCCCTTGGCCGACAGGATCCCCTACTGATCTGGCTGGCACAGCTGCACTGGAACACCAACACAGAGGAGCACTTCAGCCAACACAGGTAAGTCATGGGGCCATGTGCAACCACCAGTGGCTAGGGCACAACCCACGTACACACATGGAAACACACCAGGGGTGCATGCTGGCAAGGGATGTGGCAGGGCACAGAAGCAAATACATACAACCAGGGAGGGGTGAACAGTAACATGCCACATGGATGGACACACACACACACGCACACACAGTAGGCACAAAGTGCACAGGGGTCAGGTGCAAAACAGAGCTGGAACACAAACACTAGCAACACACATGTCCACAGGCCACCAGGTCCACTGACTGTCTAAGTGCATGTGTCAGATGCTGGGCACCATCACACTTTGGTGTACAGCGCAATGCAGGCATCATCATGCACACATACATGTGGACAGCAGTTGGGAGGGTGTGCAGGTGGACCGTGTGTCTGCGCGTAGGGCTGGGTACCCACCAGTGCACTGCCCACCAAAACGCACAATGCACTCAGGGCAGCACCAGACAGTGCCCACACTGGAAGACAGGTCAGTCTTGCAGCACAGTGCCACGTCCACCTCGGATGCGTGGGTGGCCCTGCCGAGACCCAGAAGCACTGGCAGGCTGACCACGGGCCTCATGGGGTGGCACCGATGGTCCACCAGGGGTTCCACTGTGCGAATGCAACCTTGCCCGCACAGGGGTCTGCAGCACACCGAACATACCTGCACCAGGAGTGCTTGGGATGCCCACAGCTGAACCCAGCGTCAACAGGGTGGGTGTCACACGACGCTGGGAATGGGGAATGGATAGCAAACTGTGCAGTGTGAGTGACACATGGGCACCTGACTGTGTGCCCATTGTGGCCATGACAGCAACCAACACCTGTGTTTGTCTGTCAATGGCAGCAGTCACATCCTCCAGCAAATGGTCAATCTGTGACAGGATCCTATCGGTGTCCCTGCTGTGTTGCTCCTCGACCCACTCCAGAGCCACACACAGTGCCTCCACAGATGTTGCAAGCTGCATCTGCTGCTGCATTGATGCCTGCAGTAGGCGGGTGTGCTCGTCAAAGAGGTCGTCTGCCACCTCGGCAACCTGTCCCTCAGGGTATGGAAGGGCCTGATGTTCAGCACCCCTTGAGGGTGGGTGCCGCTCACCAGGACCAGGTATGGGCAACTCCACAGGCAGTGCACAGATGCCACCGCTGAACCCTGAACCCCCAGTCCTGGTGGGTGACTCCTGCTGCTGCCCCTCCACCTGCTGTGCCCAAGGGATCGGTTGTTCCGCCGCTGTGGCCGCAGCAGTGCCACTGACCTGACCAGCCACCGGTGCTGCCCCACCGGTGCTGACAGGCACAGCCTGGGACAGTGCTGACATGCTGGCACACACGTCGGAACCAGCCAGGTCCATGGGTGTGAGCTGGCCTGCTGTGTGTCCATTCCATGACACACACACATATCACAGCCCATAATGGCCATTGCATCATCAATGGTGCAGGTCTGTGCTACAGCATGCTGGCATCCTTGGACGCCAGACCGCTGAGACACAGAAAGGGCTTCCCCCACACCTGTCTCAACGACATCAGTGTTGACAGCCAGGCGGACCCACTGTTGCAATGCACGCCGGCTACCTGCGGAGGTGGATGGTCCCTCCTCCAACTCCAGATGGCTGTCCACAGTGGACAGGCCCTCCACCGCTGACCCCTGCAGATATGCAGGATGTGCAACAGAAAGTAAGGACACGTTAGTGCATGTGATCTACCCTCCCCCTGACAGACCATGACCTACCATGCAGTGATGAGCTACCACCTGTCTAGAAGCCACCTCCTGGAATGCCCTCAATGGCACCGCGCTGCATGCTTGCAGCGAGCCTGTCCTCTGCTGGAGTCATCTGCACCACTGCCGGCTGGCCCCCGCCTGTTGCAGCATGTGCTGCCCTGATGGCAGCCACCTTCTCCTTCACCCTCCTCCTGTCGGTACCCATCTTCTTCTTACACTCCTACACAGAGCGCTGGTGGCTGCAGTGCAGGTTAATGGCACGTGCCACCCCCTCCCATGCAGCAGCATGGGCCTGAGGGGTGCCCCACCATCCACTGAGCAGTGGCTCCTGATTGATGTAGGCCTTGAAGAGTGCCTCCGTCTCAGCCTTGGTAAAATTGGGCCTCCTCTTCCGCCCACCATCGTCCTCCTCACCCAGTCCTCATGACGCCGTGGCACAACTGCGCAATAGTTTGCTGTGGCGATGCAATACAGGCAACCAATCGCACAGATGCATAGATGTCTGATGGCGCCAGCGTGGCCTTGCGCCAGAGACCCATGACCCTGTGCCCGACCTTTGCCCCTTGGCGCATATCGTCTGGCATGGCTAGAACCTCTTATCGCGCTGTTCGGTGACAGCACGACAATGAATGGCGGCGTTATGTACCGGCACAGCGCGATAGGGAATGGTGATGGCGGTACCGCAGCACTTCCAAGTGGGGTTATGCGCTGCAGAGCGCCATATTGCTCTACTATAGCATTGAGAGATGGCACGCAGAGAGCCCCCCAGTGGAGTGCTCTTGAGCTGGCCAACCTCAGGCCATTGTGGAGCCACAATATGGCCCACTGTTTGGTGAGGTGCACTGACAGGCCAGGACCCAGGTCTGGAAGAGGTGGCCACTGACCTGGAGGCGCCACTGGCTGGAGGAGAATGGCTGAACAGTGCAGGCACCCAGTATGGGGACCTTAGATGGAGGAGCCGAGCTACTTGCACGTCTGCGGTCGCATGCCAGGAGGGGCGTACTGCCTGGTCCAGATGGGTGATATGTCTACACACTTGTATGGTCCACATGGGTAACACTGTCTTGTGTGTCCAGCACATAGGGAGGGATGGTCTAGGGTTGGCTGTGGCGGTGTTTACAGGTGCGGGATGGGTGGGTCTGGCTGGGTGGGTGGCTACACACATTGGGGCAGGGGGAATATGCTTTGGGTTTGTACTGATGTGTTTCTCTCCTTTTGTCTCCCACAGGTGTGGCCGAGCAGAGGAGGAATTTGGAGGAGCAGCAGCAGAGGGTGGAGGACGCTGCCCGGGGGCATGTCGGGGATCAACCCCAATGCTAGCAACATCCCGATGAGGGTGAGTGCCATGACACCATGATTGTTATTGCATGCTGTGTGACAGGGTGGGAAGCAGGGCATGGCCACCATCCATGGACACCACTGTCATGCACGCGACATGTGACAGTCAGCACTGTCCAGTAGCACTGCATGTCTGGGAGTGCATCAGTGGTGGTCCATGCGTGCACTGGGCACATGGCTGTGGCACTGCCTGCCCACCGCATAGCCACGCTACTGTACGGCCTTGGTTTTGCTGTGCTGGACATGGGCGGTGAGTGTGCAGTGGTACACATGGCTGTTTGCTGCCTGGTTGGGCATGTCTTGTGGACACGGTCACTGCGGGTGGGTGCACACCATCACAGGAGCATGGCACATGGCTGTATGCCATGCATAATGGGTGGGCTGCAGGGGGATGGACAGTCACACCCATTGACTCTGATCCATTGTCCTAGGTGTGTGGCTACTCCTGTGAATTCAGCAGTCCATCCAGGATCTTGTGCGGGTAGTGCAAGAGTCCCTCGCCATCCTGAGGGATCTTCATCAGCATGGGATGAAGAGGAGGAGGCGACACAGGCAACAGCCCCAGGCAGCAGAGGACCAGGCTGGCCGCCAGTGAATGCAGACAACCTCCCACCTTTGACCAACCCTCACACCCCGTCTTCCCTCTTCCATGTGTTCACCCCTGCCCCTTACCCACCCCCACCTTGTTCCTATCCCTCCACCCCATGTTTGTACATAGTTGTAAATAGTTGTTGTTGTTATATTTTTGAATACAGTTATTTTGATAAGAATACTGTGGTGGTCTCTGATTTGCAGCTGGCTATAGGTGCTCAGTTGCAGTGGTGTGCATAGCATCTTGGGTGGTTCAGTCATGGGTATGTGTGTGTGTGTGTGTGTGTGTGTGGGGAAGTGTCTCAGGTGTGGGAGTGGATTTCAGTCGGTATCTGTGGTGTGTGTGTGTTCTCTGTGCATTGCATTACTGCATGCAGTGGTCCATGGTGCTTGCTCTGTATCCATTGTGCCCCTGTCAACCCGTCCTTGGCCTGTGCAGCTGACACCCTTGCATGTCTGTGGCCTGCGAGGTCTGCTGCCTTGTCAGTGGTGGCTGTCTCTGCAGGTCATCCACTGTGACCGTCACAATGCTGGGTTGCCTACTGTCAATGGTGTGGTGCATGTTTGCCTCGGGTGACACTGTGGCCTCCGCAGTTGCTGTCCCACCTCCATGCTGTGGCTTGTGTGTGTTGCAGAGGCTGTGCACCACTGTCTGTGACTTGTGCTCCAGGCATTGCTGGTGGCGAACAGGGCCACAGTTCATGCACAGGGTGGGAGTCACCCCTGTACCATGGATGACTGCAGGCTGTGTGTGCACAGTTTTCATGGGCCCACACTGGGGGCTTGGTTGCCACACTACTGCGTCCCTGTGTTGGTGTCCCCGTGGGTATGGGTGTGTGTTTGCCCCTGCACTGTGTTGCATCCAGTGTGCTGCATGCTTCCATGCACCACTGTGGGTGTCTGTGCTGGCTGCTGTGACTCATGGTGGGTCTGGCTTGTATGGTTCTGTGGTACACGAGGTTGTAGTGTGGCAGTGGGGGGTGGTGGTATGCATGGGGATTCCTGCAGTGGTGGTCACTGCTCATGGGGTGTGTCTTGGGGTCACGGTGCAGGGTGTGCTGTGCACAGGGGGGGCTGCTGTGCCATGGGGTGCTCCGCCCTCCATGTGTGGCAGTCTCAGCTTGCCAGTGGGTGTGCTGGGGCACCATGGCCCAGCTGTGCTTTGTTTGTTTGTCCCAATGGGCCAGTGGATATTCCAGCCCTCCACCAGTTGTGCTATGCTTGGGGTGTGAGGGTGCATTGTCAGTTCCGCAGTGTGTTCCTGTGCCTATCTGTGGCATGGGTGGTGGGCCCCTACCTCCCTCCCTGGTTGTGCAGTTCCATTGCTCTGCTGCCGGGGGGCTCCCTGCTTGTGCTATGGTACTTCTGGGCTGCTCAGCTGGGCAGTCCTTGTTGCACCATAGCGCATCGTATCTGCTCAGCTTCCTCTTCCCAGTTGCGCTATGGCGCAAATTGTGCGATATTTAGACGTTGGCTGTTGACGCAATTTGGTTCGCTCCTTTTTTGAATATCATGGCTATTGTGCATGGGCGCAATGGACTTGTGCTTGCTCCTGCTATTGCCCACATTTTGGGCACAGTTTGAATATCCAGCCCATAGGGTCCACTGGATCATCCTCGTGTGCAGTCTCACAAAGGGGACTGTAATGATGGATGCTGCTATATGACCTAACAGCCATAACAGAGTTCTGGCTGGTACTACTGAGGCAGAAAAGACATGGTGAGCTAGGGTCTGAAGCGAGCCAGTTCTGTCTTGGGGCAGATAGGCCCTTCCTTGAGTAGTATCGAGGTGCTCCATGATGAAGTTCAGGTTCTGGGATGGAATTAGGAAGGATTTCAGGATGTTGACTGTGATACCTAGTTTCTCAAAGAGAGAACAGGTGTCCCGAATGGCTCATTACAGTTCTTCTTTGGGCAGTGCTGTTAGTAGCCAATCGTCCAAGTATGGGAAGACATAATGACCCATCCTTCGAAGTGCCACTACTACAACCATGAGGCACTTTGTGAAGACCCTTAGTGCCGATGAAAGGCTGAAGGGTAGTGCCCTGAACTGAAAATGCCTGCCCTGGAAGGTAAATCTGAGAAACCTCCCCTGAGGCTTTGCTACAAGGATGTGCAGGTAAGCATCCTGCTTGTCCAGTGATGCCAGCCAGTCCCAGTGATGTATCATGGAAAGCAGGCCCTGAAGGGTGACCATTCGAAACCTCTTGCACTCTACAAATTGGTTGAGTTCGCTGAGGTTCAGAAAGGGTCTCAGGTCACCTGTTTTTTCGGCACTAGGAAGAAGTGCGAGAAGAATCCTGTTCCCCTCTGGGCTGGGGAACAGGTTCTATGACCTTCTTGAATAGCAGGGCTTGAACCGCTGCATGAATGAGTCCTGTGTGTTCCACTGAGTAATGGAATGGGAGGGTCTGTCCGATGGGAACTGGATGAACTCTATCAAGTGTCCACTGTCTACAAGTTGGTGGACCCACTGATCAGAGGTCACCTTCCGCCAAGCTTCAGTGTGGAGTGAAAAGTGTCCTCTGACCACCTCCCTTGCTGGGGTCATGGGAGGATGTGGGTCCCGCAGGGAGTCAGGCACTAGTTGGAAGGGGAAAATGGCCTCAGTTGGCTTGGCCGAGAGAGGGCCAGGACCTGCAGAGCCTCTGGGGTACCTCTCCAGCTATAGCCACTGCACTGGGGCTGTTGGTGCTGAAAGTGGGGTTGTTGTGGCTGTTGTCCCCCTTGGCCATGAAAACGAGACCTGCAAAATTGTCTCTGCTTTGGGCAGTACATGGACTGTACTGTCCAAACTGCCTTGCCAGAATCCTGTAGTTTTGTAATGATCTTCTCTGTGTCCTCGCCAAAGAGGACTGAACCTTGGAAGGGTGAGTCAAGGAGGGTGGATTCCATGTCCTGTGCAAACCCTGAGACCAAGAGCCAGGAGTGATGGCATAGGCATACTCCTGTCACTGCTGTTCTTGCTACCGTATCCATGAAGTCATAGGCTGAACAGAGGACATGGGTGCCAATGTAAGATCCAGTCTGCAGAAGCTTGAGGAGCTCTACCTTCTTCGGACAGTCTGTGATTTCTTGGACACTATCCATCCCCTGTTCCCAAAGGGCATTCTGGAACTGAACACATGTGTTAAAAAGTTTAAGCTCCTGATACTGTAAGTGGAGGAGGAGGAATATGTCTTGTGCCCCATGGAGTCCAGCTGTTTAGACTCTTTATCTGAGGGTTGTGTACTGAGGTGTTTCAGCTTCTGAGACCGATCATGGGCTGCCAAAATCACCACTGAGTCAGCAAATGGATGCTCCACCAAAAAAGGTTGTTCCATAGGGGCCCTACAGAGGCAATCTGCCTTATTTGGGACTGTGGTGGAGGTGTGTGGGCACCTGTGTGACATCCACGAAGGTGTCCACCATGGGTGGGAAAACCACCAGCTTCAGATCTTTCTGGTGAAGATATTTCACCAGGCACATTGTCTCCGTGTCTAGGTCCTCTGAGTCCCATCCCATATTAGACTGGATGTGCCTCATGACCTCCTTGAAAGAGGGGTCATCAGGAGGGGATTTGGGTGTGTCTTCTGGATCCAGAGGAGATAGGTCCCCAATGGACAAGTCCGAATAGGAAGAGTCCGAGGGCTGATATGAGTCCGAGGAGAAAGATGAGTGTGATCTGCGTCGCCTCTTCCTACGTCCGTGTCGATCCAAGGAGCTTGAGGGGCTCGGGCTCCATGACCATGACCGAGACCTGTGATGTCTTTTATGAGAAGCCTTCCCT
The DNA here is from genome assembly GCA_016271365.2 of Neoceratodus forsteri. Taxonomy (NCBI): domain Eukaryota; kingdom Metazoa; phylum Chordata; order Ceratodontiformes; family Ceratodontidae; genus Neoceratodus; species Neoceratodus forsteri. Next base: position 183,272,065 of record CM057450.1, on the reverse strand, counting down.
TTAGGCTTGTCAGGGAAAGGAGGCTCTTTGCCATAATCCTTATCTGGAGAAGGTGAAGGGACCTTGGCTGGGTCTGAGGTTGGGGTAGGAACATTTGCAGGGGCTCCATTATCTGGAACTTTAGTCACATCTGGTTGTGGCTTTGGAGGGAGGATTTCTGTGTGAATAGTCTCCCACCAATGGCTGAAAAGATCTTTGACCTGTGACAGGTTCAATTTGGGATTTGAACCTGATGCTAGTTCCAGTGTCAGTCCAGCCCCTTCGTCCGATCTGGTGTAGGTACCGGCATCTGGTGCCATGTGTCAGTCTGGCATTGGTGGACATATGGGGGTTGATGGCAGGGTGGCGTTAGCTGAGCCATCAGCGGTGGTCAGTTTCTCCTGGAGGACTGTCTGTTCATCCTCCTTAGGGTAGTTGTCGGACCTGTCATCAACCAGTGGTGGGGTGAAACCAGAGATGATGGAGCTCCTGCCAGCAGTGCCAGTGCATGGGCAGTTGTAGGAGTGTTGTCAGAAGTCCGATGTCAGTGCTGGTCTGATGAATATTTAGAGGGTGGACATTTGTTTGACGGTGATTTGGAGAGTTTCTCTGCCGGCTTCTTAGCATGCCTGGGTGAGAAGTAGGATGATCTCCCAGAGGACTGACCGGAGGCCTTATGCCTGTCCCTGGAGTCGGCACTGCATACAGAGATCGACTGGGAAGGAACTGATGGCTGCCCCTTACCTGCATCAGTAGAGCAGCCTGTCAAATGTACCAATGGCCTGATTTTTATAGGCTGGAGAGAGGGGCCAGATCCTCTGTCCTTGTTGCCCGTTGCCTGGACCACAGCCAGGGGCTTGACCATTGTGAGTCTGGAAGTGTCATGAGAAGTAGAGTCTGAAATACCCCTAGAGGTAGAGTGAGAGCCAGAGGCTCTCAATCACAAAGGGGATCACTCTTCCTCTCTCATTTTGTCTTTGTGTTTCCCTGAAGGCTTTTTGTGAGAATGGTGGGAAGATTCTTTCTCAGAAGAGGATTTCTGCTGCATGGCGTCCAACTGTTGCTCTGTGAGGTAGGCCTGAAGGGTCTTCTGTCGGCGGATCCATGTCCAGCTGTTGAATTTTTGACAGTGTCGGCAGTTCTGGGTGTCGCTGTCTGGGCCCAGACACAGCAGACAGGCCAAGTGGCTGTCTTTGGATGGGATTTGCTTCCCACAGGCACACTTGTTAGAGCGCCTAAAAGAGGGAATCGGGCAAGACGACATACAGGAGAAATGACCACTAAAGCGGAACTTTCAAAGTAAATAAACTCTAATTTGTACAGAAATGGTGGTCAGACTAGTGAGAGGCAAGCCGTGGAGCTGATGAATGTGAGTCAATGGCGGGAAAAGATCTGGGGCACGTCAGGAAATGCCCACCCTTTATACCATGTGTGACGTCGGGAGCGGTCTGACATCGAGGGGCGGTCTCCACCATAGACTGCTGGCTAGAAGTTTGCCATGGGGGTTCTGTTGCTTGTCGGCTGCAGTCCTGTGTTACCTGCTGCAAGAGCGGACTCTTGAAGTAAGATCCTCAGGGAGAAAGCAACAGGAATAGATGAACTCTTCAGAAGCAAAAATTCTGATTTCATGCAAAAGACCTCAGTAATAAATATTAAGGAGGAGGAATATAGAACTAATGCAAAATATAAGCTGAACTGTGTCTATATATTATATTTTGTTACAGTTCTCATGAAGGCATCAGCTGCTCTTTAAGTATTGAAATGAAGTATGAACAGTTACCATCATGAAGATATACAGCCAGGGCAATGCCAGGAAAGCTGTGTACCATCTTGGCAGCTAACAAAACCACCATGCTTGATCCCATCTCCTGTGTGGAAGGAAAGGAGGGGGTGTGGTGCGTTATGTGAGGGAAGGCATTAAAATGACAGAGATATAGGGAATACAGGGGGGCGGTTACCCGTTATAATCGCAACCACAAAATTGCGACTGTAAAATGGTGAATGCAAAATAGCACTTTTGATTTCAGCAACCACCACATAATGGTGAACATACACAAACAGTGATTTCACCTGCCAATGTGCGCACAATAATCGCAATGTGCACAAAAGGTGACCAGAGATAACGTTGAGGAGACTCAAACACTCCGACTAACAGCAACTGCTGCAAAGGTCTTCGGACTTCATTGCTTCACACTCCTTTTCTTATTTTCACTTGCAGCTCACACTCCTTCTCTTATTTCCACTTGCAACTTTCCTTTGTTGTTTTTCTCATCTCCTCTTTCACAACCGCGCCATGTACCTTCTCCCATCCTTTCCCTCCATCTTTCTCTCAATTAACTATACTCTTTATGTCCATCTGTCTTTGTTCCCTTGCAAGGTCACCAGAGCAATGATCTTCTTGACTCCACTACCTGACTCCCCTTTAAAGTTTGTGTTGTCCTCCACTTCCCCTGTAGTGGCTGTTGAGCCAGTCCTTGTCACTGTAAACTCCTTCCACCTCCTTTGTTCCCCAACCATTCCTCCCTAATACTGAAGGCTAGTAGAGACAACAACGTTAAGGAGACTCGAACATTCCAACTAACAGCAACTTCCACAAAGAGCTCTATCTGTAAACTTGTAATATTGCTTTGCATGTTCCCCCAATGAAAAACAGACCCCAAGAGTACCCATGAATAGCCTACAGTTTACTTCATTTTCAGAACCTTTGCCCACTACTGTGGATGTGATCACCAACTCGCCGTGCTGCTTCCCAATTTTGCAGATCGCCTTCACAGCTGGTCACACATGCAGACCGAACAGTCGTGAAAAAAAAGATCTTACTTCGAGATACAGTTCTCGCAGCAGGTTACACCATTAGGACTGAAGCCGACAGGCAGCAGGACCTCACACAAAATTCTAGCTAGCTACATCCAGCAGGGGACCACCCCGATGTTCCCTGCATCATAAAAGAGGCATTAACCCAGTGTCCCTTAGTTCTTTTCCTGCTGTCGACTTGCAAGCATCGACTCCATGGATGCCTTCAGGTAACGAATGACGCCATTACTTAGGTATCCTAATTTTATTTCTTTTATTCTAAAAGTTCACTTTTATTTCTTTTTTTGTATGTCATCTTCCCCAACGTCATCCGTTGACAGGCACTCTTCAAAGTGTGCTTGCAGCAAACAAATTCCTTTTAAGGACAAGCACATGGCCTGTGTCAGGTGCCTAGGCCCAAAGCATGACACCAAAGCCTATCTCATTTGCCAAAACTTTAATAATCGAATGAGGAGCCACCACCAAAAAGCTTTACAGGCCTTTCTCTTAGAGAAAAAATTAGCAGCAATGCAAAAAAGTACCTCCTCCAGGGAAGGATCCTCCCATAGGTCAGGGAAGCATAAAGAAAATTGGAAGGAAAGGGAGAAAGAGTGCTCCCCATCCATGCGGACATCTGACTCAAGGGGGAGTTCAGATTCAACAAACCACTCCAACAGGTCCCTGTCTTGGACAAATACCCAACTTCTGCAAGCCAAGGTCCAGACATCGGGTGGCTCTGGTTCTGCATCCACCCTCCAGCTCCTACACATCCAGCATCAGGTTCATACTTCTAGCCAGCCTTCAGGCTCTACAGGCCAATCTGCTTCCACAGATCGCCTAGTTAAGGCGCACTCCAAGTCGGCCTCTACCACAGACCCTGACTCCCTGGACTGCTGCCAGGATTCTGACCAATGGAGGTTGGCCTCCCAACCCCCCCAAAAGTATCTCAGTGGCATCCACTAAATGGACCTTAGAACTAATGTCCATTAAGCAGACCTCAGCCCTAAATGGATTTCAGGCCAGACGACCACCAAACAGTCCAAGGACCAACGACCACCAGCCAAGGTCCACTCCCAGAGAAGGGACACCTTACCCATACCAGATGTCAGCCCATCCAGATGTACGGATGAAGAGGGTACACATGCCATGGTCAAATGCCTAAGTGATGACCAGACATCAGGAGGCAGGGAAGATGCAGACCTCCCACATGACCCGATACCACTCAAGGACCAGACAATGGGTACATCAGGACACAGGCCATCAGGCACTGGAAACAGTCTCTTGCCTCCACTGGAGACTGGTCATACCTTGGGCCACATGTCTAGGCAGATGCCAGGTCAGATCTCAGGCCTTAACATTTTGGAGGTCAAATAATTATTTTCCTACTGGTGGGAAACCATCAGGAAGGATGTGCTTCCCAGTAAACTACCTCTGGAGGCTCAACCACCACTGAGGTTCCCTCCAAGAGAAAAAAAGTCTGACCAGACCACCCCCTAGAGACAAATGTCCTAAGCCTAGGGTCTGTTCTAAGGAAAAGAAGAGACTGAGGCTTCTGTCTCAGACCCCCTCCCACTCACCAAGTGTGCACAGTTCCAAGAAGCACCACAAGTGGTCAGATTCCTCTTCCTCTGATGAATCTCACTCTTCAGCTCATGTGTCCTCCAGATCAGACTCTCCTTTCAGCATCCCTTCACCAAGTCCAAGGGATTTGCCTATGTCCCCCCCAGACAACCCAACATTTATGGATATAAAGCATATCCAAGATAACATGGGGTGGGACACTGAAGAATTAGATCCTGAGAGGTATCACCTAGCCAAGCATCTAAGACAAAAAGATGCCAAACCCATGGTGATCCCGCCACTGGTCTGTACCTTTCAAGATGTGACCAAGGCTGCTTGGAAACATCCCTACACTTCCTCAGCAGTCCCTAAAAAGTCAGATCGCCTATATCAGGCTCCTCAGGAAGATCCTTATCTAGGAGAACAGCCAGTGGTAGATTCGATGGTGATCACTGCCACACATGACTGGTCACAGAGGCCACAACATTTGAGCATTTGGCCCCCGGACTGAGTCAAAACAGCTCAATTCCATGGGATGGAAAATGTACACCTCAGCCACATGTTCCATCCACTCAATAAACTTTTTGACCCACATGGTCCAGTTTCAAAATGCACTGTGGGAACAGGGGCTGGAGCTGGTCAAAAACATTCTGGATGGTGACCAGAAGAAAGAGCTTACCAAGCTCCTTCAGACAGGCTCTGATGTGGGCACACAGGTGCTCAGGGCGGCATACAACTCGGCAGATTCAACCGCCAGAAGTGCAGCATCAGGCGTATATCTAAGATGGCACTCTTGGTTGAGGGTCTCAGGCTTCACACCAGATGTCCAGAAGGGCATCCTAGATGTCCCTTTCAAGGGCTTGGTTCTTTTTGGGGAGGAATCCGAAAATCAATCAATCACTTTATTTAACCAAGCATAAACGCCATTGAGCAAGCTCATTTTCAAGGTGGTCCTGTGCATTAATACAATACAGTACACTTCATAAGATTACAATTATGGTGGACAGCAGTGCAAAAAAAAAACCTTTGTGAAGGTGCCGGTCAATATGGGCCTATACATACCAGTCAACATAATTAACATGTAAAGGTACATAATGATAAGCTTTACTGGAATGAGAAAAGACAACAATCTCATATAGTCTCTGCTAAGTAAGAGCTCATACCTAAATGATAAAAAAATGAGTTATTAAGGAATAGGGTAGAAACTGGGGTGAAAGAGTAGGCAGCCAAGAAGGAGGCAAGAATAGGTAAAAGGTAGAGAATAGGCATGGCCATCTCGGATTAAGGGAACTAGGCTTGTAGGTCCTAGGTTTCTGTTGTTAGGAATGTGGGGTGGATGAGATACTTAGGCGTAGGATTTGAGAGTGGCACTGGGACTTAGGGGTCATCGGCATCTGAAACAGTTGCATGATTTCTTCAGATAATCCATTAATAGAGCTTTGAATGCAAAAATGCTTGGAACTGAGGATAATTTTAATGAGTCTTGCATAGTGTTCCAAAGTGATGGAAGTGAGAAGTTGATTGCTGCTGAGCCAAGATCATAACAAAGTTGCAAGATGCCAGAAAGGCAGTACGTTCTGTGCAAGCCATGTACAGACCAAAGCCGAAGCTATTTTGGAGGCAGCAGAATCATTTCAGAGGAAAACAGAGACAGCATCCTCAGTCTGGACAGCAGCAGAGGGGTGGCTTTAACCACAAGGGCCCACCACCTGCAGGAGAAACAGGTGCCAGAAACTCAAAACCCTCCCAGGCAAACCTTCCCTCCCCCTCCACTGCCTGACTAGCTGCAGAACCCTCCTCTCCCTCCAGCCCAAGAGGAAGAGGCAGCCAGGGGTGATTTCTCAAAACACCTTTCAGGGTGGACACAGATTACCTCAGACCAATGGGTTCTTCAACTCATTCAAAGAGGAAACTCTAAGGAATTCATCAGACAGTCACCGTCCAGACCACCACTACTCTCTCCGTATTCAAAGCAGCACACCACACTGATCCAGGAAGAGATACAGAATCTTCAAGTAAAAAAAATGCCATAGAACCAGTCCCATAGATCCAGAGAGGGAAAGAGTACTATTCCCACTTCTTCTTAGTACCAAAAAAGGTAGGGGATTTATACCCAATACTGGATCTCAGCAATCTGAACACCTTGATGGCATACAAATGCTTCAGGATGGTCACCTTACCAGGACTGATCCTGATGTTACACCCAGAAACATGGCTCACATCACTGGATATACAAGATGCATATCTTCATATCCCTATCACAAGACACCACAGAAGATTCCTGCAATTCGAATTCAAACACTTCCAGTTCCGAGCCCTACCCTTCAGACTGTCATTGACTCCAAGGCTTTTCACAAAATGCCTGGCAGTAGTAGCTGCAGCTCTCAGGAGAATGGGCCACTATGTCTTTCCTTATCTGGACGACTGGCTCCTAACTGCACTGTCCAAGGAAGGCTTACACCGGGCACTACAAGACAACTTTTCAATATTCGAGAACCTATGTGTCACGATCAACCTACCAGAACTGACCCTCACACCTTGCCAAAGGTTTCGGGGCAGTGCTGGACACCACGAAAGGGAGGGCCTTCCTGACAGATGACAGGGCACAATGCTTAAGAAGTCAAGCAAAACTCATCCTAGGAGCCAGCCCGGTGGTGGTGAGGGTTGAAGCGCTGGATGCCACACCTCGCACCACGCAAGCGACCCAAGTTCAGGAATGAGCTTGGATGTCGGGGATCACCAAGGGATGGAGAGGATTGAGAATCTGATGGACAGCTCTCCTCTCCCTGGGGAGGGTTCTGCAGTTCCTCGGTGCAGTAGAGACCCCCAGTGGAGACCGGAAGTACTACCTGTGCCTGGCATGCGTAAGGGGAGGAGCGTGGCGGACACCTACGGCTCCTCCATGCAGGCGTTATTGCATGTCTGTACTCCTAGGGGGCAATTTAAGAGAAATCCCTGGCCTCGGGGATAGGCAAAGGCACCTCCAGTCCTGACAACACTCCAGCCATTGGACTCATTCTCCAGGTGCACCTCCCAACTCCAGCCTGGTGCACTAGATTATAGATAGAGCACCAGGATATAAGGTGGTCCTACCTTGGGGGGGCTCAGAGCTGGGGGATCCACCAGGATGGATCGGCTTGGATTAGCGAGTTTCAGACAGGGAGGTAAAGCCTGGGCTGGAAAGTTCACTGGAGACAGTTCATTGGGGGCCGGTAAGAAACAGAGTCTACAAAAAAAAAAAAAAAAGACATGTCCTAGGGCAGAGGAAGGTCTCAGTATGGACCACGTTGCGTATTGTGGGCCACATAGCAGCAGCAATAGCCACAGTTCCCCTGTCACGCCTATACATGCAAATCATCCAATGGACACTCAGAGTACAGTGGGATCAATGTCAGGATGACCTAGACCAAATGATCTCGGTTCCCAACTCACCGTGTTTTACAATGGTAGCTAGTTCCGGATCACCTCACGATAGAGGTCCCCTTCTAATCACCCACTCCAACAGGGATACTGACTACAGATGTGTCAGGATTGGGCTGGGGCACCCATCTGGGTGACAGGAGGATCCAGGGTCTATGGTCAGAAACAGAGGGTTCTCTCCACATGAACATCCTGGAGATGAGGGCAGTTCTTTATGCCCTACAAGCATTACAAACAGGACTCCAAACAGGACAGCCACTGATTCAGACGAACAATATATCAGTAGTGTTCTATATCAACAAACAAGGGGACACTCATTCATACCAGCTCTGCCGAGAGGTGATGAGGGCATGGTATTGGGCAATAGAACACCACATCACTCTGTCTGCAGTCCACATCCCAGGGTTGCAGAACACGCTAGTGGATCTACTCAGCAGATCCAGATCCAACGCACATGAATGGGAGCTGCTGCAACAAGTTGCAGAAACTCTATTTGCAAAATGGGGAACGCAGAACTAGATCTATTTGGCTCCCCATATAATGCAAAACTGCTCAATTTCTGCTCGCTAGATCCAGGGCCTGGTGTTTTCTGGCAAGACGCATTATCCCTCTCCTGGACAGGCAGACTCCTTTACACCTTCCCATTGATCCAGAGAGTCCAGCTCAAACTGCAGAATGAAGGAGCAGACATGATTCTGGTGGCCCCTTATTGGCCCTAACAGTTATGGTTTCCTATACTCCATCAACTAGTGAGTGAGCCCCCCTTTTCTCTTCCCCTCAGCTCGCACTTACTGTCACAACGGGTCCCTGGTCCACCCAAACTTGCAATCTCTACACCTGCACGCTTGACTGCTGAGGACTTAGCGATTTCTCGCCAAGGAGTCTCTGACAGAGTGGTCAATGTACCAGTAGCCACGAGAAAACGCTCTACTAGAGCCACATATGCCCTGAAATGGTACAGGTTTTGCCTTCGGTCCTCAGCCCATGACTTGGATCCTCTAACTTGCCCGGTGAAATCGGTACTAGAGTACCTTCTTTCCTTGTCTGATGCGGGGTTACGCTATTCCTCGATAAAGGTGCACCTTTCAGCACTATCTCCTTGCCATGGACCTTTTGGGGATAAATCCTTGGCCCAACTCGACATGTCACACACTTTTTTGCATGGCATCCTACACTTAAAACCTACCATTAGGGACCCAGTCCCCCCGAGATCTTCTTTTAATTTTGGAACAACTCACACTGCCACCTTTCAAGCCAGCCACAGACTGTGAGCTACACCTTCTATCTTGGAAGGCGTTATTTGTAGTTGCCATTACTTCTACCAGAAGAATTTCAGAGCTCCAGGCACTTGTGTGTAAAGAGCCGTATTTTCCATAAGGACAGAGTGTTCTGAAGTACTAATCCTAAGTTTTTACCTAAAGCAATATCAGAGCTTACTTTCAACCCAAGAGAGGTCCCTGCCTATTTATTACCTGGAGTATTCGAGCAGACATGAAAGACCGTTAGGCCTGTTCTGCTGGCATTTTAGTACATTAGTATTCTAATAAAGGAGAGGCCCTCCTGCACACATTGGATGTGCACAGGATACTCGGATACTATCTGACTAGAACCAGAGTGCACCGAAAGTCAGATCAGTTGTTTGTTTCATTTGCCCCCAGGAAGTTAGGGGCACCAGTGTCAAAACAGACACTTTTAAAGTGGATGGTAAACTGTATTATTACTTTTTATCAGAAACAGAACAAGCCCTTACTGGGACCGGTAAAGAGCTATTTCACCAGAGGAATGGCAACCTCTTTTACCTCACTAAGAAATGTTTCAGCCTCAGATATCTATGCAGCAGCTACTTGGAGTACTGTGCACACCTTTATCAGGCACTACAGTCTGGATATAGCCTCCAGGCGCAGAGCGGGCTTTGGCCTTGCGGTTCTGCAGGGGCTCCTTTCATGAGGGGTTTTCTTTCATCCTTCTCCTGTCCTCCTCCAGTTTTCTAGGGGCTAACACACACTGCTTGGGGCTCAGCCCTAATGGTGTAACCTGTTGCAAGAGCTGTATCTTGAAGTAAGATAAGAAGTTACGTAAGAACTTACTGTAACAGTAGCTGTTCAAGAACAGCTCTTGCAGCAGGTACTTTCCTCACCCACCTTCCCCTCAGGAAGTCAGATACATTTCTTACCATCTGTCTCCCTTTGGAGGTGGGTCCTCTGTCTCCCATCAGAATTACAACGCTATGCCAGAGTCTCCAGTGGGAGAACTGGGGGACACTGGGGGACCGCCTCTTTTATGATGCAGGGAACATCAGGGGCAGGGCCAATGTTGGGGGTGGTCCACCGCTGGATGTAGCTAGCTTGAATCTTTCCATGGGGTCCTGCTGGCTTCAGTCCTAATGGTGCAAGTTGCTGCAAGAGCTGTTCTTGAAGATCTACTGTTACAGTAAGTTCTTACGTAACTATACTGTTTGAAGGATCCAATGGAGATCCACCCAATGAGTTGTGCATTGTTTATGGGGAGCCTGACAGAGGATGTGTGCAGCAGGCCACAGTACTGGGAGGTGGAGGGGGGATTCTCCTCTGATACTGCATCTTTGAGGCACTACGATAAAATGACAGATCGAGCACAGGTATGGAGAACTGCAGGTTGGGTGAATGGGTTCAGCAGACAGGGGTACTATGTTTGTAGAATGCCCGCAGAACAAACAATAGCAGAACTTAAAAGTATATAAGGAGGATAGAGAGAGACAAGATCCACTTTACACACTTCAGTGCTGTCAGTGCTCACGCTTTGAGACTCAAGAAGGCACACTCCAAAATTAAAAAGAAACAATGCATTACAAGGGCTATCTAACTAATACATAGCAGTGGGTAACTGTGTTATGCTATGTCTTAAAATCAAGAGATTTACAATGCAACCCCCAGATCCATAGTTTCTTTCTTTCTTTTTCTTTCTTTCTTTCTTTCTCTGTATAACTCTGGGTGACTGACACTCTCAGAGACTGGTGTTATACTGTCACTATCAGGTGAGTGAGTTGTTGCTGGCAGTTCTGTTCCCCTCCTTGCCATATTTTCTGAGACAGTCAAACCTGCCTCGCTATTATTACAGTGCCACTATTATGTGCGGTGCTAAGAAGACAGTGAGCTATTATAGCTCACGCTACTAAATACTCGCCAATTTGGCAATCCCAGTTCTTTAATCACAATTTTCACACGGAACCCGGGGGGGGCAGAGGTAATGTAGGTCACCCCCAGAGATGAAAAAAGGAGCCATTATCTGCACTCGAGTGATCTACAGACCTCCAGCACAGGGGGAGGAGTTAGATAAGGTACAGGGGAAGTCACTGGCAAGATGGCAGAAATGTGGGAGGTGCTACTGGTGGGGGACTTCAATCTACCGGATGTAGATTGAAGTCTCCCAGCTATGGCTTCAGCTAGAAGCAGGAACATACTAGACTCCATGCAGGGGCACTCCTTAGGCAACTAGTAAGTGAATCCACTCATGATGGGGCAATACTGGACCTGGTACTCACTAACAGGGACAGTGTTATAGATATCAAGGTGGGAGATCACCTGGGGACCAGTGATTACCATACAGTATGATTCAATTTAAAGGCATCTGCAGAACTGAACCACACAAAGGGTCCTGGACTTCAGGAGGGCAGACTTTATCAAGATGGGTAAATACCTCGGGGATGACCTGGTAGTGGGGTGAATTGGTTCGGGTGAAGGAACAGTGGGCAAAGCTAAAAAAGGCCATAATGAAGGCAACAATTCTCTCAAACAAGTGAGCAAAGGCAAGAGGAAAAAAAAGTTGCTACAGTTCTCGAAAGAGGTGGCAGAAAAGGTAAAAACTAAAAGGCTAGCATTCAAAAGGTACAAGGATATACAGAGGGAGGGGGATAGAAATGTACAACAGGAAACACAGGGAAGCAGGGAGAGCAGTAAGGCATGCAATGGTTCAAGTTGAAGAAAGAATAGCCCAAGTGGTAACGAAAGGGGACAAGATCATTTTTTGGTATCTAAGTGATAGGAGGAAGACCAGGGGTGGGACTGTAAGGTTAAAGGAGGGGCACTGTGTAGAGGGGGCCTAGGAAAAGGCAGACATAATGAACAAATACTTCTGTTCAGTATTCACAGAGGAAGGAGAAGCGGAGGAGCCACAAAAAAGTAACAGGAGCTGTTGAGCAAGGTGGATACTAGTCAATTTTCAGAAGGGACAGTCCTGAAGAGACCTGCCAATCTGGATAAAGCAAAGGGGCAAGACAGGGTGCATCCAAGGGTATTGAGGGTGTTCAGGGAGGTACTGGTTATACCTCTGACAGTCCTACTTAACAGCTCATTGGAAATTGGAGCAGTTCCAGAGGACCAGAGGAGGCCAGATGTAGTCCCAGCTTTACAGAAGTGATAGTAGGGAAGACACTGGCAACTGCAAGCCAGTCAGCCTGACATTAGTGGCTGGGAAGTTCATGAAATCACTGCTAAAGGAAAGGATTGTGGAATATCTTGACTCCAATGGGCTACAAGACCTGAGGTAGCATGGATTCATGGGTGGGGGGTCATGTCAAATGAATCTGATAGATTTTTCTGACTGGGTGACCAAGAAACTAGATCTGGGTGCAGTGGTGAACATAGCCTACTAGGTGTCAGTAGAGCTTTTGACACCATTCCACACAGGAGACTAGTACACAAGCTGGGTAGCTTAGGAGTGGGTCCAAAGGTGTTCTGGTAAATGGAGTTCACTCTGAGGAAGAGAGCATGACCAGAGAGGTGCCACAGTGATCAGTGTTGGGATTGGTCCTCTTTAATGTCTTTTTAAGAAACACTGCTGAGCGGTTGGAAGGGAAGGTCTGCCTCTTTGCAGATGACAGCAACATCTCCAATAGGATGGACAATCCAGGGGAGGCAGAAAGGATGAGCAGCGACCTGAGAAAAAAATGAAGCATGGTTAAGGGTATGGTAGCTGGATTTCAATGTGAAAAAGTGCAACATAATGCACTTGGGCCACAGAAACCAAGCGATGGAGTAAAAAAAATAGGTGGGGTGGTACTGACGGCGACCAAGCAGGAAAGAGACCTGTGGGTAATCATATCGGATGACCTAAAGGTGTTCAGGCAGTGCAGCAAAGCAGTTGGGAGGGCTAAAGGGATGCTGGGGTGCATAGGGAGGGGTATCAACAGTAGGAAGAGTGAGGTGGTGTTGCCTCTATAGATCACTGCTAAGACCCCACCTGAGTAATGAGTTCAGTTCTGGAGACCACATCTCCAGAATGACAAAGAGAGGAGGGCAACTAAAATGGTGCATGGTCTGTATCAAATGCCCTATGAGGGGAGACTTAAGGACCTAAATATGCACACCCTGGAGGAGAGGAGAGAGGTATGATACAGACCTTTAAATACTTCATTGGAGAAAATAAGTTGGAGGAGAGAAGTATTTAAAAAAAAGGTGCTGAAGAACAAAGGGACATGATTTGAAGCTGAAGGGGCGTAGATTCAAGAATGATATGAGGAAATACTTCTTTACAGAAAGAATGGTGGATTCCTGAAACAGCCATCCAGCGAGGGTGGTAGAGGCAAAAACAGTGGTGGGGTTCAAGAATGCATGGGATAGAATTTTAGGGGAAAAGAAGGTGCAGTGGGAGAATAGGCTGGAGATCAGGTAGGCTCTGGGGTGATACTGTAGGGAAGGAAAAATGGGCAGACTAAGTGGGTCAAGCAGCCCTTACATGCCAGCAAATTCTGTGTTTCTGTTTCTATGTATTGACATTTTAGTATGTGTGTAGCCTAATTTCTTGCTGCCCCCAAGTATAGGTTAAGGTGCCCCTGGTCCCCATTACCCCGACCCATGATGGCAAAGGCAGCTAGTCATGGTGCAAAACATACAGTAATGTAGGAACTTACCGTAACAGTAGATCTTTGAGAGAGGTTCCTTCAGAAAGTCATCTCATATAGGACTGGTGCCACCTGGCATCGGGCCGCATGGCAGACTTTTCTAGCAATACCTGACAGGGGACCGCCCACCCTACGTCACGTGACTGAAGTCAGCGTGACTGTATATAGTGGGCGGTCCCCACGCCCCCTTCCAGTTCTCCCGCTGGAGCCAGGAAGAGGCCTCACAGCAGGAGCGAACATGAATTGGAGTCCCTGTAAAACATAAAATGAGGGGAAGGAGGGAGGGGGAAAGATATGACCTACTGAAGGAACCTCTCTCGAAGATCTACTGTTACGGAAAGTTCCTACATAACTGTACTATCTTACTTCGAGAGGGTTCCTTCAGTAGGTCACCACATATAGGACAGAGTCCTAAGCAGTCCCTCCAAGGAGAGACCAAGAGAAACTAGGGAGGAGGAAAGCTAACCCCAAAAGAACAACTGAAGTCCAGAATGGACCCAGCCTAGGACAGAAGGTCCTGCAGGACAGCTAGGCCAAAGCCAGCCCTCCGCCTAGAAGCAATGTCCAGACTGTAATGTTTGATAAAGGTGTGGACAGAACTCCAAGTAGCAGCAGCACAAATGTCGGCCGTAGAAACATTCCATAGGAAGGCTAGTAGAATTACCTCTTATGGAATCCGGAAGAGGCTTATCATATTTTTGGTAACAGTACCAAATGCAGTTGCCTAACCATTTGGAGAGGCCCTGCTTAGAAACTGGTTTGCCCCTTGATCTCGAGGTAAAAGAAATGAACTACTGGTCACAAGAGTGAAACTCTTTAGTCTGATGGGTATAACACCGGAGGATGCGATGGACATCCATCGTGTGAAGGAGTACCTCACTTCTGTTAGAGGGAGAGGGGAAGGGGTAATAAACTGGAAGCTCCACTGATTGGTTTAGTATGGCTTCTGACACCACCTTGGGAAGAAACCTCGGATGCGTTCTGAGGACCACCCGGGCCCTATGGAAAATGAAGTAAAGCTCCTTGCAGACTAGAGCATGCAGCTCCGAAATCCTTTGAGCTGAGGTGATAGCCACCAGAAAGAGTGCCTTCCAGGACAGGAAGCGCAAATCACAGCTCATAGCCAGTTCGAAAGGAGGAAGGGTGAGCTTTTCCAAGATGAAGTTCAAGTCCCAAGGTGGAGTTGGGCTGCGGATAGGGGGTTTCAGATGGAGGCTCCTTTTCAAAAAGGTTTTTGAGACCTCCAACTGTGCCACGGGTTTACCATCCACTAGCTCGTGGTACACAGAAAGAGCCAAGATATGGACCTTCAAAGAAGAATAGGACAGACCAGAGTCCGATAAGTGAAGGAGGTATTCCATGACTTGGGGGGTTGAACAGAAGAAGGGGTTCAAACCCTTTGCAGTCGCCCAGATCGAAAACCACTTCCACATCTTGGCATAAGTGGAATGGGTGGACAGTTTTCTGGCCTAGATGAGGGTCTGAGCAACTCTAGAGGAGACAACAAAGTGAGAAATCGCTATGTCTGCAGGAGCCACGCATGAAGACGCAGGGTCCTGAGCCCTGGATGAACCAGCCTGCCTTGATCCTGAGTCAGGAGGTCTTAAGTCAGTGGAAGTGGAATCGGTGGATCCCTGGAGAGCTATTGTAACAGCGGGAACCAAATTTATCTCGGCCAGAGAGGGGCGATGAGTATCATTCTTGCCCTCTTGGCTTGAAGTTTGAGGAGAACCTTCTGCAGAATGGGAAAAGGGGGACAAGCTTACAAGAATTTCCCTGTGCATGATAGAGACAATGCATTGTTCCAGAAAGCACCTTGATCTGGAGTGAGTGATCAAAACTTGGGAAGCTTTGCGTTTAATTGGGAGGCAAAGAGGTCGATTTCCAGATGTCCCCAATTCTGGAAGATGGAATCTGCCACTTCCTGATGCAGTTCCCATTCATGGGCAAGGGTCTGAGTTCTGCTGAGACTGTCTGCCAGAACGTTGAGCACACCTGGAACGTGCACAGCCACCAGGACCAGATGATGCTGGACTGCCCAGTTCCACACCCGTGTTGCTTCCCTGCAAAGGGGTATGACCAGGATTCCTCCTTGTTTGTTGATGTATCAAACTACCAACATATTGTCCGTTTGGATCAGCAGTGTTCCCTTGGGTAGCAGGGTCTGAAAGGCCTGCAAGGCATACAGAATCACCCTGAGCTCCAGAACATTTATGTAGAGTGAAGTCTCCAGGCCTGACTAAAGGCCATGAGCTTGGTGTTCCCCCAGGTGAGCTCCCCACCCCATATTCGAGGCATCCATGGTGAGGGTAACTGTTGGTGCAGGGCTTCAGAACAGAAGTCCCAGGGTAAGATTGTGAGAATCCTCCCACCACTGTAAATCCCTCTGGACCACTGAAAAGTCCAGGACTGGATGGTCCAGGTCATCTAGGAGCTGATTCCACTGCACCTGTAATGACCACTGAGTGATTCTCATGTGTAGTCTGGCTAGGGGAACTGTTGTGATGGAGGCCACAATCAGTCCCTAAAGACAAAGGACCTCCAGAGCAGGGATGGTCCAGAGGGAGGCCACTTTTTGAGCCTGACTGACCAGGGTCTCCACCCTGTCTGGAGGGAGGAAAGCTCTGCACTGAAAGGTATCCAGAACTGCCTCAATAAACTGCAGTCTTGGGGCAGGAAAGAAAGATGACTTGGGAACACTGACCGTGATCCCTAGCCGGTTGAACAAGTCCCGTGTGAAAGAAAGGTTCCAACAAACAGTCCCTGGACGGGGCTGATATCTGCCAGTCATCCAGGTAAGGGAACACTGCAATACCCCTGCAGTGCAGGAATGCCGCCACTACTGCCAGGTACTTGGTAAAAACTCAAGGTGCCGAAGAGAGACCAAAGGGGACGCCCTGTACTGAAAATGCTCTCCTTGGAAACAGAAACACAGGAATCAGCGGTGGTGGTGGAAATGGGGATGTGCAAGTAAGCATCCTGCATGTCCAGGGCACACAGCCAATGATTCTCCATCAGTAGAGGAAGAAGGCCCTGGAGCAACAGCATGTGGAATTTCTTGTACTCGACATACTGATTGAGTTGACTCAAGTTGAGTATGGGCCTGAAGTCCCCAGTCTTTTTTTGAACCAGGAAGAAATGGGAGTAAAACCCTTTTCCCCTTTGCCCGGAGGGAACTCACTCGATTGCTTCTTTGAGCAAGAGCGAATTGACCTCCTCGCAGATGAGAAGGGCCTAGTCCCAGGAGTAAGATGACTTCTACGGAGGAGAGTCCGGAGGAATATCTAGAAACTCGATGGTGTGTCCGACAGACACAAGTTGCAGGACCCACTCATCTGAGATTATCACCCTCCACACCAGTGCATGGTGGGCAAACCTCCCCCCCCACTTGTTCCCTGTCATAAGACTGAGGATGCAGTGGAGCCAGAAAGTCAAGAAGTGGTGAGACGTTCAGGAGGAGATGCCCCGGAACAACACTGATTCTTGGGGGTAGGGGGTGTAGCATACCCGTGGCCTTACACTTACCTTGGCGTCGCATCTGAGCATTCTTCCGCTCCCTCCCGGTAATTTTCTGAAAGGGCTGTTGCTGTTGCTGGGTGCCCAATTGGTACATGGACCTAACGGAGCTAAGAGCCACACCCTTGTCCTACAGATCCATTATAATGTCCTTGGTATCCCCACCAAAAAGGACTGAGCCCTTAAAGGGGGCGTCCTGAATCACCAACTGGACTTCATTGGTGAGCCCCGAGAGACGAAGCCAGGAGTACCGCCTGAGGGCAATGGCAGTTGCCGAGGTACAGGCCACTGAATCGACAGAATCATAAGTGGCTCAAAAAGCATGCCTACAGGAAATCTTGGAGAGGCAGAGATCCTTAGCAAGTTCCTCCTTAAGGGGCGAAGGACCATTGATTGGACCTTCACCTCCAGCCTGGCCATAGTCTGTTTTTGGTGGGACACCATGTGGGCCATGTAGCTAAGCGAACGAAGGGCACATGTGGCCAATGAATAGACCTTCTTCCCGAACTGGTCCATCAGCCTCAACTCTTTGTCAGGGGGTGTTATGCTCATTTGCTTAGGAGCTGTGGAGCGGTCATGAGCAGCCAAAATGACCACAGAGTCTGCCTTGGGATGAGCCTTCAGAAAAGGGGCATCCTTTGGCACCTGGTAGAGCCTATCCACCCTCTTGGGAACAGCCGGGATAGAATGAGGCATCTGTCAGATGGTGGTGGTGAAGTCTTGATGAGGTGCCATCCAGGGGGGACTGGAATAGAGGGCAGAGACTCTAAGTCCAGGTGTTCCGCTAGTCTCTGCTGCATAGGATCCTGGTCCTCTGACTCCCAGTCAAAGTGGCCCCTTAAGGCCCTCAAGAGGTCTGAAAAGGAAGGATCCTCCAGAGGGGACTTTGGGGAGGTCCTTCCTTTCGTATCCTCAGGGTCCTCCACATGCTCCTCCTCTGAGGAATCTTCCCTCCCATCAGAACTATCTTCCACCTCCTCAACAGGACGACGACTAAAGTCCCACAGGGGAACATCCTGCAGAGTCTTCCCCGAGATATGGACAGTAGAGATAGAACTGCTTGGGGAAGGGTACCTAGGAAGCTGTGGTTGAGGAAGTCTAGCTTCCAGATCCGTAATCAACTCTGATCTGGCCCCCTGCCACCAAGACTGAATCATGGTCTTGAAATCCAGAACCACCAGGGGGGAGGGGAAGAGCCAGCTGAGGCTAGGGGGAGGTGCAACTGGAGGGAGATATTACCCCTGGAAACCTATATAAGGGAAATATGGGTTAAATCCATGGTGGAACTGCCCCCAAATGGCTCCAATCAGGAGTGGAACCCCCCTGGGTAGGGATCCCCAGGATTCCCAAAGGGGTAATGGGGACAGTTCGGGGTCTGGAATAACTCCCTGACATCATATCTGGCATCAGGGGAGCCCATGTTGGACCTGCTGTTATACAGATTGGAGGAGGGTCCAGTGTCGGGACAGCCCACGTCAGAGGGACCAATGTCGGCACCGGCGCCACCCGATCCAGTGCCGGAAAAGGATCCAGCATTGGAGGGGTCGGCGCTGTGACCAGACGAGGGAGCTCCAGTGTTGGGGCTGGGTCCGGCATCTGGGCCAGAGGTAAAGGCCTGTCGGCTGGTCTCGGCTGAGGGACTGTCGTCAGGATCACCATCGTTAGAGGAGGCATTGGCATCCCGCCAGCTAGCAGAGGGGCCTTCACAGTTAGGCCAGACAGCTGTGAAGGAGCCTCCTGGTCCAGGACCCCAGCAGGGAAATGCAGAGAAGAGCCCAAAACATCAACAGGCTCTATGGGGCCTCCGATCCCATCGCCGGACGCGTCCGAGGGAGGATGCGATTATGCCGGCGAGGAAGGAGGAGGAGGAGGGAGAGGGGCTTTCTCCCTCTGGTCCTGTCGGACATCAGGAGAGTTACTGTTAGGCCCCGAAAGGGGAACAGAACCCATGTGGTCGTCAGAGACGGCCGGCTTAGCGGGTAAGGTCGGGCAGTCAGGGGTGGAGCCCCCGGCTGACTTATCGACCAGAGCCAGGCAACTGCCCCTGGCTGGGGTAGTCGGCTTACTGGCTACCACACAGTCCCCGGAGGAGCTGGGGGACGACTTATCGGCAGAGGCAGTGTGGTCACCAAAGGAGTCGGTGACCAACTTATCCACTGGAGTCTTGTCCAACTTACCATCTGGCTGCTTTTTGGGGCAGCAGCTGGGCCTTGCTTGTCAATGGCCTGTCATCGTCCGTGGAGTGAGCCTGCTCCCTAGACTTCTCCTTGTGTCTTTCAGAAGGGGAAGATTTTTCGGCTGAGTCCCTGAGTCTCTCCATCTTTTTCTCCAAGGAGGCCAAATAAAATTTAAGAAGGTGGACCTCCAATTCCTACTGTCTCCATTTTTTGGTGGCCTGGTTAAATGACTGGCACTCTGGGCAGGAGGAGATAGGATGGTCTGGGCATAGGCAGAGAATGCACTTCTGGTGACCGTCTTTGTGCAGAATCTGCGTGCCACAAGATAAGCACTTTTTCTTTGGAAAAGACATCAAGTAGTATAACAAAATAATTTAAAATTTGCGAGGTAAAGAACCGACGCAAGTAGAAACTTTCACGACGATCACTACTGGAAGTCTGCAATGTGACTGACATGAGGCGATGGTGGGAAAGAACTGGAGGGAGGGTGTAGGGACCGCCCATTATAAACAGTCATGCTGATGTCAGTCATGTGACACCGGGTGGGCGATCCCCCATCAGGTATTGCTAGAAAAGTCTGCCATGCAGCCTGACACCAGGTGGCACCAGTCCTATATGTGATGACCTACTGAAGGAATCCTCTCAAAGTAAGATCTGGTGTTCATGATGTAAGGCAGGCACTGTTCTAGATGAGATGTCATCATATACTGCTAGACATCGGGGGGGGGTAACCAGGCCCTTACATTAAGCCACACATCCCAACATTTTAGCAGCAGTTTATAGCATGAACATCCACAACCTGAAATATTAGGCATTGTAAGGCCCAGTACCAAGCAGCCTAAATCATACACCAAGTGTCACTTGGGCTATGGTTTAGTCTAGCTGTTGTTGGGCCTTCTATATGTATTAACAATTCAGATTGTGGATTTTCATGCTGTAAAGTGCTGCTAAGCTGCTGCAATGAGATGTGTGCCTTAACATCCAATAAACTGGTATTTAATTTACAGCATTTCCTGATGACCCAACTTCTTGTTCTTGGAGTGCAAAGTATTTCTGTTTGTGTATTCCTCATAGATAAGAGGTGCTTCTTCACGGACCACTTTTAAAGAATCTTTTAGGCACACTGTCAACCCTTTTTGCATCATATTATTTCTTGTTAAAAAGCCACATTTTATGATTGTTTACCTTCTCTAAAACGTATTGACAATACTGGTTATTTGATCTGTTTCCTTTCATAGTAGAACTGAAATTCATGGGAATGGTACAGTTATACCCAACCTTGTTTTGCCTCAATTCCTTGATCAACTTGTACTGTATACATCCTGAGTACTAGCAACATGCCAAATAGTGCATCCACCCATGATGCAATAGTCACCTCTCCCCCCACAGCGTAATGCGTGGCTAGATTATGTTAGGGGCATTCCCAAGTGTACTAAAGATGCAATGAAAGTCAATCAAACAATGTAAACAAACACATTTTTAGTATGGAGGAACCCTGTTTTTTTACTTTTAAACCAAAAAAATGAATCAGAATCAAACTGCCAACTATATCAGCAGTCTCTACAGAATGTGAGTAATCATTAAATTGTGTTTTAATGGCTGTGGGCGTAGCCCAGCAGATGTTTTGCATTCAGAAAAGGGCTGATGTCATTTTTGCTACCAAACAACATGATAAAGTGTTAAAATATAGCCCTCTGCTGAAGCCTCATTACTACGCTGCCTATGTGTGTATAGGACGCTGTAGAGCACTGTTTTTCTTCTGGCATGAGGAGTTAATTGAGCCCACAGAAAGTTAACTCATTATCTTCTGGCATTCATTCTGTGTCAAATTACCAATGGATAATACAGACATCATGGAAAGCTATTGAACGTAGAATGGGTTAAACACTTCCTGGAGCTTTCTGCTTAACAAATAAGCCCTGCTGTGCCATCAGCCCCTATGAACACCTCATTAAGCCATTTGACGCCACCATCCTAAGAGCAGTCATTCTGCTACTTTGCAGGACATTCCATAGCAAAGAGTCCCAGTGATGCCTGTTTCCAAATAATACACCAGCTTCATTTTCTCAGGCAGTCAGTTCTAAGCTACTGTTTATATTTTACCGAATGTTCTTAACCTGCAGATAATTATTGGTGACCATAAATATCAACCAGATTATTATACTGTTAAAAATGCACATCAACCGGATTTCGGGTTATTATGCTCCAAAGGCAATAATAACCCAAAATCCAGTTGATTTGACACTTCATAATAACCCGAAATCCGGTTGATATGACCGGCCCCAAAGAAACAGACTTTAAAACTGTTGCATTCCATTGTTTCACAAAAAGTATTTAAACTGCAGTATTTTCAGCTGTGTTTTATTCATGTACAGTTCAATTTCTTCAAAAACAAAACTGCATTCTAGCTAAAAAATGTCTTTTTCTTTTAAGCTGATAGAAATACAATCTAAACCTCCACACCAGCAATTATAAAAAATAAAGGATAGGTAACTTTGATGTTATGGATTTTTTTCACACAACCTCGGTGTGTGATGACCACATAAACCTCTTGAACTTCGTTCTTGAGGTTTATGGGTCATCACACACCTCGGGTGTGTGAAAAAATCCATAACACACACTTACAAAATAGAGAATAATGGATAGGTAACTATATGTGTTTACAACTGAATGACAGTAACCACATTTGCTTTACTTGCAAATAGGTAGGCGTGTGTGTCTAATTTTTTTCCAACTTAGGTTACACATAGAATCTGATCAGTTCATGACATGCTGCATGGTGATTAAATGAACTGATAAATGGGAGCTTTGGTTTCTTTTACAAATTCAATTTTCCTGACCATGGATATACTAAGACAAAATGTTCTCAACAAAATGTTTAAAAATAAGGAGTTTAGCAGTAATTTAGTTGATGCGGTGTAAAGAGTTGCTCCCAGGAAAGTTACCTGGTTTGGGGGAGGGAGCTGCCACAAGCAGAATGGGACTTCATGGATGGGGGAGCTCATGGCAGCAGAAGAGGCATGATGGCATTAAAAGTTTAATGGCGTGGATGTAGAGGCACCAATATTTGAGCACGACTTTGGGAGAGAACTAAGTGTGACATGGGGGTGGGGGATCATCAGGAACTGAGCAAGTCTTGGTATTTTTAGCATAATGATTTTCTGAAACTTCAACCTTCAATGGGTTAGACTCTGCATCCATCTGTACAGTATGTCACTAAACCACATGCAGTGGGGTATGGGTAAAATCCAGATCACCAGACCCAAACCAGAGCTGTAATATCTGGACTGGGCACAGCCTGTGCAAATATTGCTGATCCACTCACTCCAGATGATCTGGTCTGGCTTTTACCTATCTGGTCTGGTCCTGATGGCTCCATTTTCAACCATGCCAAGGAAGGATTGAAAAACAGACTTCCAGGAGCGGACCAGATATGTAAATGTCAGACTGAACAGTGCAGCCAGAGTGACCAGACCAGCAGTATTTGTGCAAGATGCACCCAGTATAGCCAGTTTTAATTTTTACAGAACTGCTGTGGTTGAGGTCTGTCAGTCCAGTTTTTAATCAATCAGTCTTTATTTTATACTGAACGGTATGTAAGCAAAAATGCCCATTTACACAAACATCCAGTTAAGCATAAAAAGAGAACAGAACACAAGGTCAAACAATTACATAGTAAAATACAGTATAAACAGGTCTAACATAAACAGGTCTAATACAAAGTTCTTTAGGGATATACAGAAGAAAGGGAAGCAAATAAATAATAGTGACACATTTACAGTATGGGATATAATTGGAGGTACAATTAAGGAACATGTACAGTTGGGTGATGTGTTAAAAAGAAAAAGTGCAAGTCCTGTGGCACCCAGATCCTGCATGCGGATGAGCATTTCACCTGTGTGATCTGCCTAGGCCCCAAACACCAGGTCAAGGACTGTGCACCCTGCCAATCCTTCAACCAGGCCACACGGATTAGACACCAGAAAAAGTATGAAGCCCACTTGCTGGAGAAGTGCCTAGCTTTGATGGAAAAGAATCTGCGGGAAAAATTTATTCTCCAAAGCCAGCACCAAAAAAGAAGGACAAGGAGAGGAACTTGAGACCAGGATAGGTCTCCATCCACTTGGCAGTGACCATTGGGCATCACTGACACCAGAGGAGCCTCCACTTTGGTAAGTACCCCTACTGCCAGGTCTATCACTCTGGCAGATCAGACCACGGCCTCACTGCCTGCTTTACTCATTGTGCAGTCGGGGCTCTTCTTGGACAACGGAACCCCTATTGTGCTCCTTAGGCTAATAACTTCTTCAGGGTCTACTGCCAGCAGCCAGGTCAATAAGTTGCTCCCTGGCCCCACCGAGGAGCGCATGGTCACAGCTGGTAAGCTGGACTCCAGCTCTGATGCTGTCTGCATGACCCAGGCTGATAAGTCAGATGCTAGCTCTTCTGATGTCTGCACAGCCGCTGCTGATAAGTCACTCCCTGGTTCCTCTGCGGACCGCACAGCTGAGGGTCTCCTGTCAGGGTCACAGAATACCCTCGACATTGAGTTGAGCCAGCTGCCAGACATGCAATAGTCTTTAGAGGGTTCCTTGCTCCCACTGACCCAACCAGACCCTCTGGGCTTTACTGAAGATCAAGAGCCGGAGGTAGGCACTAATCTGGAGGTTCCCCCTCTTCCACCAGGTCAGTCTCTTCCTGGTTCACCCACTGGGCCTATTGTTAATCCCTCCAGGGACCTTCCTTCAGGACCTCCTCAACCCAAGCCCCCTTGGAAAACCAGGTTCCGCCATCTTGGACTCTGGCTCCCCAGATGATGGCGGGTATTCCATCAGGTTCTACTCATACCCTGTCAAGTGATCCTTCACCAGGTGACCCTTCACCAGGTCAGGGTATGTCTGGCAGTCCAGCCATTCCTCAAATGCTGGATGGCCTTCCATCAGGCCCCCAGGAGCCAAACTTTCTGGTGCCAGACATTCCTGAGCCTGATCCAGTGCCAGCCCCTTTGAATGTCCCTTCAGGGCTGACGCCTAGTCCTTCTGGATATAGACTTTGAAACAAAGACTTTGACAGCAGATAAGGACCACTTGGCCCACCTAGTCTGCCCATTTCCCTACCTACATAATAAGCTGCAGACCCTATTTAACCAACAGCCTATTTCTTCCTACCCCCCCCACAAAAATTGCCTTATGTCTGTCCCATGCATTTTTTAATTCTCCCACAGTTTTACACCATACAACCTCCTCAGGAAGGCTGTTCCATACATCCACCACCCTCTCTGTGAAAAAATACTTCCTTACATTGCCCCGAGCCATCCCCACTCTATCTTCAGATTGTGTCCCCTTGTTCTTGCACATCTCTTTTTCTGAAAGATGCTACCCTCTTGGACTTTGTTGATTCCACTACAATACTTAAACATTTATATCTTGTCCCCCCCTCCTTTCCTCAAGGGTATACATATTAAGCTCCTTTAGTCTCTCCTCGTATGGCTTCTCTTGCAGACCCTGCACCATTTTAGTTGCCCTCCTCTGAACTGCCTCCATCCTGTCTATGTCCTTGTGGAGATGGGGTCTCCAGAACTGGATGCAGTATTCCAGATGGGGTCTCACCAACTATCCGTACAGGGGGATAACAGCTTCCTGTTTTCTGCTGGTGATGCCTCTCCCTATATAGCCCAGTATCCCCCCAGCCCTCCCTACCACCTTCTCACATTACTTGCCAACCTTAAGGTCATCTGATATGATTACTCCCAGGTCCCTTTCCATTTTTGTTGTTGTTACTACCTCCCCCCCATTGTGTAATCTTCCCTGGGTTTTTGTTTCCCAGGTGCATTATTTTGCACTTCTTTGCATTGAATCCAAGCTGCCATACTTCTGACCATTCCTCCAACCTTGCCAAGTCCCTTCTCATCCTTTCCATGCCTCCTTGTGTATCAACCCTGTTGCAGATCTTTGTGTCATCTGCAAAGATGCATACTTTTCCTTCCAGTCCCTCTGCAATGACACTTATAAAGACATTCAAAAGGACTAGACCCAGTACTGAACCCTGGCGGTACCCCACTAGTAACCCCTCTTTCTTCAGAGTGGACTCCATTTACAATTACTTTCTGTGTCCTGTTATCCAGCCAATGTTTTACCCAGGCTACCACCCTGGTACCCACTCCCAGGCTGGTTAATTTGACTATTAATCTTTTGTGTGAGACTGTGTCAAATGCCTTGCTAAAGTCTAGGTAGGCCATATCCACAGCCCCTCCCTGGACTACTACTTTGGTCACCCAGTCAAAGAAATCAATTAGATTTGTCTTACATGGCCTTCCCACTGTGAACCCATGTTGCCTTGGGTCCTGTGCCCCACTGGCCTCTAGGTACTCAACAATTCTTTCCTTCAGAAGTGATTCCATCACTTTCCCTACCACAGAAGTCAAACTGACAGGTCTGTAGTTTCCTGCCTTTGTCTTGGTCCCACTTCTGTGAAGGGGAATCACATCCACCTTCCTGCAGTCCTCAGGTACCACACCATCCTCTCATGATTTGTTAAAAAGAGTAGTCAGTGGTGTCGCTAGTTCTCTGCTTAAATCTTTTGGAATTCTGGGGTGAATTCCATCTGGTCCCATTGCTTTGTCTACCTTCAGTTTTAGGAGTTCTTTCAGAACCCTTTTTTCTGGGAAAGGACTGGGATCGACCCCCCTATCCAGAGTGCTTCTGTTAACTGGATTAGGCACCTCCTCTTTTGTGAATACTGAACAGAAGTATTCATTCAGTATCCCTGCTTTTTCACTGTCCCTCTCTGCCCACCCACAATCCATTCTATTCAGCCTCACCTTGTATACCCTTGTATACCCTTGAGGAAAGGAGGGAGAGAGGGGACATGATAGAAACTTTCAAGTACCTCAAGGGAATCAACAAAGTCCAAGAGGGTGGCATCTTTCAGAAAAAGAGATGTGCAAGAACAAGGGGGCACAATTTGAAGATAGAGGGGGGATGGCTCAGAGGTAATGTGAAGAAGTATTTTTTCACAGAGAGGGTTGTGGATGCATGGAACAGCCTCCCTGAGGAGGTCGTGGAGTCAAGAACAGTGGGGGAATTCAAGAATGCATGGGACAGACATAAGGCAGTCCTAGTGGGGGGTAGGAAGAAGTAATCTGTTGGTTAATTAGGATCTGCAGCTTATCTGTTAGGTAGGAAAATGGGCAGACTAGGTGGGCCAAGCGGTCCTTATCTGCCATCAAATTCTATGTTTCTATGTTTCACTATCCCTCCCTTTGTCTTTCTACGCTCCCTGATATATCTATAAATGGTTTTATCCCCCTTCTTAGCCAAGTTGGTTATCTTTTCCTCAGTTTGGGCCTTTGCTATTCTGACTATCCTCCCTGCTTCCTTCTGCCTTAACTGGTACGGTTCTCTGTCTTGCTCCTTCTGTGTTTCCTAATACTTCCTAAATGCTATATTTTTCTCCCTAACCTTCACCACCACCTCTTTTGAGAACCATAGTGGGTTTTTCTTTCATTTTGATTTGTTTATTTGCTTCACACAAAGGCTTGTTGCCTCTGTGATGGCAGTTTTGATATTTCCCCATTGTTGCTCCACCCCTCCTTCTAGCCTGTTTGCTAGTGCTTTTCTAAGGCACTCTCCCATCTTGCCAAAGTCAGCCCTCCTGAAGTCCAGAACCCTCACTTTTGTATGGCTTGACTCTGTAGCTGAGTTTATCATGAACCACACTGGTGGTCACTTGTTCCCAAATGGCTACCCACTTCTAGATCTGAGATCCTCTCACTGTCCCCATTTGAGAGTATGAGGTCTAAGATTGCTCCCTCATGAGTAGGTTCCAAAACAAGCTGTCTCAGGCATGCCACCTGAAGGGCATTGAGAATGGCCCTGCTTTAATGATGTGGCTGCAGCAAAGGTGCTCCAGTTGACATCCGGCATATTAAGATCCCCCATCAACAGTATCTCCCCTTTCTCTGCCATCCTAAGTATGCCTTCTATCATATCCTTGTTCATTCCTTCCCCCTAACATGGGGGTCTGTATATAACCCCTGTACAGATTGTGGTGCCATTTCCAGTCTCTAAGGTGACCTACCGTGCCTCCTCTCCTCCCTGTTTATTCTTTTGTTCAGTTGCTTTTATCCCTTCCCTTACATAGAGAGCTACTCCGCCCCCAGTTCTCCCTTCCCTGTCTCTCCTGTAGGTTGTGTACCCTGGTAAGTTAGCATCCCAGTCAATCTCTGTGTCCACGTTTCTGTGACTGCTATGATACCCCGGCATCCCTGTTCCATCAAAGCCACCAGTTCAGGAAGTTTGTTGCCCAGACTGTGAGTGTTGGTACTCATTACCCTCCATTTCTTGATGACCTTACCCCTTTTTTCCCCATCCCTGTCCTTATTGCGTTTGTCACTTTCTCCATTTATCCTTGCGCTTCTCCCTATCGACATCTCTATGTTGGTGTCTACCTCACTAAGTACCCTGATTTTTTGGGGGGGCTAGGATTTCCCTGCTTCTCTCCAGTGCCTCCCCCTTGGCTAGTTTAAATGCTTGCCAATGAAGCATTTAAACCTATCGCCTAGGATCCTGGTTCCCCTCCTGGACAGATGTAGACCATCATGCCAGTATAGGCCTGCATCCCTCCAGGTGGACGCCCAGTCTCCAAAGAAGCCAAATCCCTGAGCTCTGCCCCAGTTTTTCAACCACTGATTGAATCCTATGGTGTGGAGCAACCTAGCCTCACCCATGCCATAGACAGGCAGTACCTCCGAGAAGGTTACCATGCATGCTATTTGTCTATGGCCCCTCCCCATCTCCACAAATGCTTCTTGCACTGCTC
The DNA here is from genome assembly GCA_016271365.2 of Neoceratodus forsteri. Classification (NCBI taxonomy): domain Eukaryota; kingdom Metazoa; phylum Chordata; order Ceratodontiformes; family Ceratodontidae; genus Neoceratodus; species Neoceratodus forsteri. The sequence continues at coordinate 183,243,922 of CM057450.1, read as the reverse complement.
TGATCCCTTTCTTAGTCAGGTAATTTGTCCCTAGGTGGACAGTGACATCCAGCTCCTTCCCCTGTGCAGTTGCTCCTCCGATCCTGAGGATTCGCTTACCTCCCCTCTCCCCTTCCTCCCCCAGTTCTACCTTCCTAACAATTGAGTCCCCCACCAGGAGTTGTTTCCTTCCCCTGTGGGGTCCTATGTCACCCTGCTGTGGGTCTTCTTTGTGGAGGTTCCCAGCATCCTCCTTGTTCTCTACTTGTGGGTGCCTCCATAGAGGAACCACACTTTTCCAGAACAGCATAGAAATTGTGGAGAGGTACAACTGGAGGGATGCACCTCTGTTCCAACACCCTCACCCTCCCTGAGCCCACTGCAGTCCAACCACTCCTCTTTCTTGGCAACCTCTGAGGCAACAACAGTGACCCTTGTGGTCCCTGGGTGGGAGAGGACCTCCTGCTGGGTCTTTGGCCCCACTCCCTACCAGGTCTTCAGCTCCATCTCCAGCTGGACCTATGAGCAATGTTCCAGGCTATCCACCCCACAATACCCAATGTACACTTCGCTGTGGTATCCAACACCTGGTCATCAACCCAATTATGTACCAGGGTACCAGATGCTGGGCTACATGTAATCAAGGGTATGCTCCTTCTGGCTTTCCCTACTCCTATCAGGCTCATGGATACCCTCAATATCAGATGCCAGGCTATCCATTATACCAGCCTCCTCCTTCACCACCTCACCTCCTCCTCCTCAGCCTCTGCCTCCACAGCAGCCTCAGGCTGATATCCAGGCAGTGTTTCAGACCTTGATTCAGGAGGCCAGGACTCAACTAATCTCAGAGCTTGACCATCGGAAACCAGTGGCAGCCTCTACTCCTGCCTCCTTTCAGACTCCTAGATCAGCCTCTCCTGTGGATTCCCACCTTTCCAGAGAAGGCTCCTCTAGACACCAGGTCTGGGATAAAACCCAGAACACTCCTCTAAAAAGGGTTCAGACCCCCAGCAGGCACTCTTCAGACTCTTACTCTGACTCATCCTCCAGATCTGATACGCATACCCCTACAGAGCCTCAGCCTAAGAAGCCCCCAAAGTCCCCTCTGGAGGACCCTTCCTTTGCAGAACCACTCACAACTATACAAAATGCCTGTGGCTGGGCTAGCCAAGAACAGGATCTAAAGTGGAAAAGACTTGCAGAGCACCTAGACATGACTGACACAGCTCCTATGCCCATACTGCCTTGGACTGGGCCCCATGAAGACCTGACATCCACTATCTGGCAACAGCCTTCCTCCATTCCAGCTGTTTCAAAAAAGGCAGACAGGATGTACCACCCCTAGATGGGGTCACACACCTTACTGGTCATCCTAATGCAGACTTGGTTGTTATCACATCTGCCCATGACTGGTCCTCTAAACCTAAACATTTGAGCATGTCTCCTCCTAATAAGGAGTCTAAGCAGCTGGACAATTTCGGTCGCAAGATCCATTCCTCCTCCACTTGTGCCCTCAGGTTCTTAATTATGTGGCTCATATGGTTTCCTACCAGAAATCTTCCCTGACCTCACTCAAGTCCAAGCTGGAAGCTATCCAGGACCAGGAGCTTAAGGCTGAGACTGCCAAAATGGTGAGAATGGCTAAAATCTCCTGTCGTCATGCCCTCTGGGCCACTTATGACACAGTAGACTCAGTTGCTCACACCACAGCCACTGCTGTCTGCATTAGGTGACATTCGTGGCTCAGGACTGCTGGCCTGGCACAAGACATCCAGACCTCCATCCTGGATGACCTTTTCAGGAGATCCATGTTATTCAGAGGTGATGCTAAAGATATTATCACTGAATTGCAGGACCGCTGTAAATCCATCCACGCTGTCTGCTTCATGTACCGAAGGGGTTACAAAGGCAAACAGCCTTTTCGTCTGCAACAGAGACACCAGACCAAAGAGGCCCCTGCCAAATGCCAGGCCAAATGCTGGTATCCAACATCAGGAACCCCTACTCCCCCAGCCAAGTTCCAGAAGCCTCCCAGAGGAGCTGCTGGCTCCCTCCCCTCAGCCTCCTGACTCATGGGGGACCCCCCACCTCCTCCAGATCCTCTAGAAGAACCAGTGGGGGGATGATTTGCCCTCCACCTTCCAGGGTCGCAGGACATAACCACTGACTTTTGGGTCCTTCAGTTACTAGCAAGAGGGCACACCATGCAGTTCCTAGACAGGTCTCTGGACAACCCCTCAAGCCTCTCCCATTATCCTCCAAGGCACCTGTCTGATAGGGGATGAGATCCAGGCTTTTCTGCAAAAGTCAGCCATAGAGCCTGTGGCTTCAGCACAGATAGGAAAAGGTTACTACTTCCATTTCTTCCTAATGCCCAAAAAGGCAGGTGACCCAAGACCCATCTTGGACCTCAGCATGCTCAACCTGCATGTTGAGTACAAGAGGTTCCACATGTTCACCATCCATGGACTTCTGCCCCTGCTCCACAGGGGCCATTGGCTTTGTGTGCCGGACATACAGGATGCATACCTGCACATCCCTGTCATCCAGGCTCACCACCACTTTCCTGGTTTGCCTTCCAGGGGGAACATTACCAGTTCAAAGCTCTCCCTTTTGGCCTATCCTCAGCTCCCTGGGTTTTTACCAAGTGCCTAGCAGTGGTGGCTGCAGCCTGATGCCGTAGAGGGATCTAATTGTGCCTGTATCTGGATGACTGGCTTCTGTGAGCCCCATCACAGAGCAGTCTAAGGGAGTCCCTCTCCTTCACCCTGGACCTCTTTTCCAGACTTGGAATAACAATTAACTATCTCAAGTCCCACCTCTCCCCTCCCAGTGCCTACAATTAATTTGGGGTGGTGCTGGACATGGCCCAGGGCAGGGCCTTCCTCCAATTGGACAGAGCAGAAGCCCTGCAAGAACAGGCCAGATTAGTGGCCAACTCATGCTGGACCACAGCCCGGTCGATTCTCCATCTTCTTGGGCTGATGGCAGCTGAGATCTCTACAGTTCCTCTAGCCAGATGGCATATGAGGGTGACCCAATGGACTCTTCATGTCCAGTGGGATCAGCAGCTAGACAACCTGGACTACAGGGTTCTAGTGCCTGGGTACATGAAGAAGGATCTTCTTTGGTGCCAGGAGTTGTCCAATCTCTCCACAGGTGTTCTCCTTTCAAATCCCTGCTCCTACCACGACCCTTACAATGGATGCTTCATGTCAAGGCTGGTGAGCTCACCTAGGAGATGACCATCAGACCCAGGGAACATGGTCTCAGCTGGAAGCATCTCTACACATCAATGTGTTAGAAATGAGGGCTATGCTGTATGCTCTCCAGGCCTTCCAGCCTCTTCTATGTCCGGGGACACTCATAGTCCAGACCGACAATATGTCTATGGTCTAGTACCTGAATAAACAGGGAGGCACTTGCTCATACTTATGCTAGGAGGCAATGCCAGTGTGGTAGTGGGCAGTCCAGCACAACCTCTGCCTGACTGCTGTCCATGTGCCGGGCATCAGCAACATCCTGGCAGACAGTTTCAAACACATCACTGTCGGAGCTCACAAGTGTGAGCTAAATCAAGAGGTGGTGGAAAGCTTATTTAACCTGTGGGGTCAGCCAGAGATACACCTCTTCATCTCCCCATCCAATGCAAAACTACCCAATTTATGCTTGCTCATTCCCAGGCATGGTGTTTTCTGGTGTCTCTTTGCTGGACAGGGAGGGTCTTGTATGATGCGTTTCCTCCCCTCCCAGTGCTTCAGAGGGTTCTCCTGAAGCTACAGGCAGAAGAGGCTCACATGATTCTAATAGCCCCTCTTTGGCCTCATCAGATTTGGTTCCCTTTGCTTCAACAGCTATTGATGGAACCCCCAGTACCTCTGCCTCTCCATCATGATCTTCTAACTCAGAAGCAGGGCAGATTGGTGCATCTGGGCCTCAGATCCCTCCACCTGCATGTATGACACCTGTGGACATATGTGAAATAACTCCCATTGTTATTTTTTTACAAAAATTGTCAACTGTGCAGACCCATTTGCAAAAAATTAATTATAATAGTGAGACTTTTTGAAATGTTATTTGACTTACCATACTCATGCTTGTCTATCCACTTACTCAGTCTCCTACTTGTTTCTGTCCTTGTACTAATAAAGTACAGTTACGTAAGAACTTACCATATTTATTTAGTTAGCTTTTGTTGACAGGGTAGGCACACTAGACAAGTTATATCCCTATTTTCAGGAACAACCCGGGAGAGCACAACAAGGATACAGACACAAGCAGAGTACATAGCAATGAGTAGAGCTGAGTACATTGAATCAAGAGAAGCAGGCTAACATAGATAGTCTACTGTAAACAGTATTAGGTTATATACATATATACAAAAATAAATAGTCTAGATCATTCAGTGGCATGGATATTTGTCACAGTGTACGTAAGAACATTGGCAATGTATAGGAGAACATTAGCAGATCCATAGAAACAGATTAGTTCCTAAGTACGAAATCAAGCAAATCACCTGTAACCATGAGTGAGTCCATTGAGTTAAGGAGCCTTGGAACACTCACACGCCGAGGTCAACTTCAGATGCTCCCATAGGGAATTCCGGAGACACTGGTGGGAGGAGGTGGAGTGAACATGGTCAGGAAGGGAAGTTCCAGAGCCTAGGAGCACTTGTAGCAAAGTCCCTATCCCCCATGAGGGTTTGGGTAAAGGGAACTTTAAGTACCCCAAGACCCTGAGACCTGAGGGAGTAGAAAGAGGGGTCAGCAGGTAAAAGAAGCTGTGCCAGCCCCAGAGGGGTGCCAGTTCTGATCACTTCACCCACCAAACAGCCCAGTCCAAAGTTCAAGTGATTTGCCGGGAAAAGCCAGTCAAGTTTTTCGTATAACTCACAGTGATGGGTGAGGCAAGGGGCGGCCAGGGAAAAGCGACAAATATTATTGTAGGTCATGAGACACCAAGTAAGGAGAACCTTGATGGTGCATGAAAATTGGTGAAGGCCATAACTAAGCAAAGAAAGCAGCACACATCTGGCAAGTGGCAGGCCAGCAGTAGATGTCAGATTTTTCTTTGTCCTGTAGGCCAGACCCAGTTTACAGTTTACAGTTCTGCAGACATTTAGAATGTGACTCCCTAGGTCCAGTTGGGGGTCAAGTGTCACCCCAAGGTATTTGATGGAAGTTACGGTTAAGAGGGGAGCACCATCTTCACCATTGATGCACAGAGGGGCAGGGGAGGCTTTTATCTTGGCCGATGACCCAAACAACATGGCCTGAGTTTTTTTTCAGGTTGAGGACCAGCTTGTGTGAGGTTATCCAGAACTGAATATTCTTAAAGTCCTCAGTCAACTGAAGGTTGAGAGTCGAAATGTCCCGGGAGTGTGCCAGGATAACCATATCATCCACATAAAGGGTGGCACTACAGGTTGTTACAGTGGTTGGGAGATGGTTAATAAATAAATAAAAGTAACAGTAGATCTTCAAGAGTAGCTCTTGCAGCAGGTAATACAATTAGGACTAAGGCCACCAGGTGTTAGGACCCCATGGATAAAATTCTCTAGCTAGCAGTCTGTGATGGGGGACCACCTCTGACATTTGCTCCATCCTCAACATCAGATGTGGTATAAAGGGGGTAGTCCCCCGGCGCCACCTAAGTCTCCTACCAGAGACCTGGCTGAAAATACAGATGGAGAACTGAGGAGGCTCTCCCATCCCCAAAGAGAACATGCAATGTTTATCCCCAGAAGCAGGTGGTTGGCTGCAAGAGCTCCTCTCAAAGATCATCAGTCATGGTAAGTTCTTATGTAACTGTACTATCTCACTTTGAGGGGGAGCTCTTACAGCAGGTAATACAAGTAGGACTGAGTAAGGGTGGAGGACAATAAAAAACTGTGGGAAATTAGGAGAGAAGTCCCTGAAGGAGTGCTAGGCTGAAATCTCCTCACCTTCTGGAAGCAATGTCCAGACTGTAGTGCCTCACAATGGTATGCACTGAACTCCAAGAAGTGGCCGCACAGAGGTCCGCTGAAGATACATTTCAAAGGGAAACAAAAGATGTTGCCACCCCTCTAGTGGAGTTACCCCTCACCAGTCCTGGTAGAGGTTTGTTATGGTGCTGGCAGCAAAAAGTGGTGCAGTGCACTAGCCACTTAGAGTTTGTTTTGTGACTGGTGCTCCAAGTTTCCTGTGGGCAAAAGAGACAAACAACTGGTCTGTTTGTCTGGCGGAACTAGTCCTGGCCAGATAGTAACGCAAAATTCTATGTACATCCAGAGTATGTGACAATGCCTCCCCATCGTTCAAGTACTCAGTAATAAACTGATAGTTGGATGTCCTGGTTCAATGTGAACTCAGACACTACCTTTGGTAAAAACTTTGGGTTTGTACGCATGACTACTCTGTCCCTGTGAAAAACAAGATAAGGCTCTTTATACATCACTGCCTGCAGCTCTGAAATCCTCCAGGCTGAGGTAATGGCAACTAAAACTAATGCCTTCTAAGAGAGAAGGTGGAACTCACAGCTTACAGCTGGTTCAAAAGGTGGCAAGGTGAGCTTTTCTAAAACGAACAGGAGATCCTAGGATGGCACTGGGTCTCTCCTGGGAGGTTTCATATGCAAGATACCTCTCAGGAAGGTCTTGCAGATGTCCAGCTGTGCCTGAGTCTTCCCGTTTATTGGTGCATTGTAAGCTGACAGAGCACAGAGATGCACCTTTATGGATGAGTAACTGAGACCCAAGTTTAACAGGTGGAGAAGATACTCCAACACAGATTCTAATGTACAACCTAGGGGATCCAGAGAAAGTACAGTTACGTAAGAACTTACCATAACAGTAGATCTTCAAGAGGAGCTCTTGCAGCAGGTAATACCATTAGGACTAATGCTACCAGGTGTTAGGACCCCACAGAAATCTTGTAGCTAGCAATCTATAGCAGGGAACCACCCCCAACATTGACTCTGCCCGACATCACACATGGTATAAAGGGGTGGTCCCCCAGCGCCATCTCAGTTCTCCCACCAGAGACCTGGATGAAAAGATCTGGAGAACTGGGTAGGAACTACCCCAACCCTGAATAAGGGTAAAAACACAGATTCCTGGGGGATGGAGGGTGGGAAAGCCACCTGCTGCAAGAGCTCCTCTCGAAGATCTACTGTTACAGTAAGTTCTTACGTCACTGTACTCTGAATTCAAAAGGGAGCTCTTGCAGCAGGTAATGCCATTAGGACTGAGTCCCAAGCAGAACCAAAAGATAGGCCCAGGTCTGACAGGGAGGTGGAGAGAAATAAGCAAACTGAACATCTTCAAGAGAGTAGGCCTTGCAGGATGGCCAGTCTGAAACCTGTTCCACTCCTAGAAGCAATGTCTAGACTGTAATGCCTAATGAAGGTGTGGACCATGCTTCAAGTAGTGGCAGCACAAATATCTGCTGATAACACATTTTTTAAGGAGGCAAAAGAGGTAGCCACAGCCCTGGTGGAGTAACCCTTGATGGATCCTGGCAGAGCTTTACCATGGTGTTGTTAACAAAATGAGATGTAGTGCACCAGCCAACAGGCTAGTGACTGCTTGGAGACGAGAGCCCCTGTCATCCTTTTCAGAAAAGAGATGAACTGGTCCGTCTTTCTAGAAACATTAGTCCTATGGAGATAATACCTCAGGATTATGTGGACATCCAGGGTATACAACAACGCTTCTCCTTGATTCTCAAGCTCAGGATAGTAAACCGGAAGGTTGATGTCCTGGTTCAGAGTCAGTACTGACACCACCTTCAGTAAGAACTTACGATTCATACGCAGGGTCACCCTATCCTGTGAAAAACAGTATAAGGCTCCTTACACATCAGGACCTGAAGCTCAGAAACCCTTCGAGCAGAAGTAACAGCAGCTAAAAGAAGCACTTCTCAAGAAAGAAAGCGTAGCTCACATGTCGCAGCTGATTTGAAGGGAGGCAGGGTGAGCTTTTCTAGAACAAAAAGTAAATCCCAAGGAGGGACAGGATCTCTCCTGGGAGGTCTTATGTGTAGGAAACCTCTGAGGAAAGTCTTGCAGACGTTCAGCTGTGCTAGAGTTCACTCCCCAAACAGTGCATGGTATGCAGAAACTACACCCATGTGCACCTTGATGGATGAGAAGCTTAGCCCCAGGTCCAAGAGGTAAAGAAGACAGTCTAGCACATGCCTAACCAGGTAATCCAGGGGATCTAGGGCATGAGGCATTTCCCAAAGACAGAAACGCTTCCATTTCATAGCGTAAGTAGCTCTAGTGGAAGGCTTCTTCGCTGCCACCAAAACTTCTGCCACCCTGCTTGACACTCCTAATCACTCCTCAGTTAAGGCTGCAGGAGCCAGGCATGCAGGTGAACAGAATGCAGAGCAGGCTGGATGAGTGTCCCCTGTTCCTGTGAGAGCAAGTGGGTGGAGAGAGGCAACTGTACTGGGGGCTCCAGTGACAGTTGTTGGAGCAGCGGATACCAAATCTGATAAGGCCAAAGAGGAGCTACCAGGATCATCTTGGCTCCCTCTTGCTGTAATTTGAGCAGTACTCTCTGAATGAGAGGAAAGGAAGGGAAAGCATACAGGAACTTCCCTGTCCAAGAGAGGGACAATGCGTCTCACCAAAAAACACCAGGCCCTGGAGCGAGCAAGCAAAAATTGGGCAGTTTGACATTACACAGGGACACAAAGAGGTCCAACTCTGGATGGCCCCAGCGACCAAAGAGGTCATCTGTGACTTCCTGAAGCAACTCCCACTCATGACTCAGAGAGCAAAGGCAACAGAGACTGTCGGCAAGAATGTTCTGGACACCTGGCAGGTGTACTGCAGTTATGTCTAGACGATGTTCTACTGTCCAGTCCCACACTCTTATGGCCTCCCTGCAAAGGGGATAAGTGTGAGTGCCATCTTGCTTGCTGATGTAGAAGACAACTGGTGTGTTGTCTGTCTGCACCAGGAGAAGACCTGGAGAGAGTTGGTCTCGGAAAACCTGAAGCGCATTCAGAACTTCTCTCATTTCCAGAACATTGATATGTAGAGAGCTTTCTATGGGAGACCAAGACCCACGAGTCCTGTGATCCCCTAGGTGTGCCCCCCAACCTGTCAATGAAGCATCCGTCATGAGAACTTGAGATGGGAGTGCTCTCTGAAAGGAGACCCCTCCCTCTACATTTGGGTGGCAGAGCCACCAGTCAAGGGAGCACCGGACAGCCAGAGAAACTCAAACCAGATGATCCAGATCATCCACTGCCTGGTCCCATTGGACCCTGAAGTGCCATTGAAGGACCCTCTTATGCAATCTGGCGAGGGGGACCATAGCTAGACCCATGCAGGGATTGAGGGGGCTGCTTGGACTCTGCTTGCCAAGGCCCGCAAGTGATCTGCCCTGTCTAAAGGCAGGAAAGCTCTTCCTTGAACAGTATCCTGGATTGCCCCTATGTATTGCAACTGCTGGGATGGCCAGGGTTGTGACTTTAGCCAATTTACTGTTATCCTCAGGGAGCAGAAGAGCTCTTCTGTCTCCTTTAGGGTGACTCGAATTTGCTCCTCTGATGGAGCAGAGATGAGCCAGTCATCCAGGTAGGGATAAACAAAGAGGACCTTCCTTCGGAGGGCCACTGCCACCACTGCCAGACATTTGGTGAAAACTCTGGGGGAAGATGATAGGCCAAAGGGCAGGACATGAAACTGGTAATGCTGATCCTGAAACCTGAACCGGATAAACCTCCTGTGAGATCTCCAAACTTTGATATGCATTTAGGCATCCTGCATATCTAGGGAGCATAACCAGTCCCGTTGATGGAGCAAGAAAAACAGACTTGCCAGAGTTACCATCTGAAATCTCTGGTATTTGACCTAGAGATTGAGCTGACTTAAATCCAGAATTGGGCAAAGGGCTCCCATTTTCTTTGGAACCAGAAAAAAATGGGAGTAATACCCCTTGCCCTTCTGGGCCAGAGGTGCCAGCTGAATGGTGTTTTTCTCCAGAAGCTGTTGGATTTCTTCTTCCAGAAGCTGGGCATGGATCAGTGGGCAATGGATGGGGGGGGATTGTTCAGTGGGATAGAGTGAAACCCTATCATGTACCCTTTTCGAATAGTGTCCAACACCCACTGGTCTGAGGTTATGTTGGACCATTTGACATGTTAAAGGGCAAATCTCCCTCCAAACTTCTCATTCTGTGACTCCCAAGAGAGAGAGGAGGGACAGACAATGAGTCAGGTGGTGGGAGTAGTGCCCTGGGAACTTTGGGCTGCTTGGGGCCTTGGGGGGCTGGGTAACCCCGCCTCTTGAACCCTTTGCCCTGGGGGTTTTTACCTCCCTGTCCCTGTCCTTTGTGAAAGGGATGGCAACGGGGTCCTTGAGGCTCAGATTTGTACATGCGGTGAACATCCACCATGGCCTTCCCCAACTCCTGGAGTTGTTTGACCAGGGTTTCTACTTCCTGGCCAAACAGCACTGGATTCTGGAAGGGGGAGTCAAGAATCATGTCCTGGAGATCAGGACAAAAGCCAGAGAGCCTCAGCCAGGAATGCCTCCTCAGACACCCCCCCCCCGAGGTGGTAGCTCAGGAGGCCATGTCCACAGTGTCATACGAGCAGTGTAGGGCATGTTTATCCACGTCCAGACCTGACTGGGTGCAGACTAAGACTTCTTCCTTAGTATCTGAATCTGGCATTGCCTTGACTAACTCCAAGGACTTTTGCCATAGGGACTGTTGGTAAGTCACCATATGTGCCATAAAGTTCAAAGACCTGATGGAACCTGTAGCTGACGACTATATCTTCGGACCCCAGCTATCCAATTTTTTGGATTCAAGATCCAGAGGCTGGGAGCACAAATGTTTTGGCTGGGAGCCACGACCATGGGCCGCCATGAGCACAAGCAAATTAGACCTGAGCTCCTCCCTTAAAAAGGGCTCTGCCTTGGGGGGTTCATAAAGCCAGTCGGCCTTCTTTGGGATGGCCGATGTAGAAGCAGGCTTGTGCCAAGTGAGTCGAATCACATCCTGGAAGGGCTCAACTAAGGGCAGAATTACCAAGGGCTTTGGCTCCTTAGATCCTAAGAATTTGGCCAGGCATCTGTGCTCTGGGTCTAATTCTTTGATATCCCACTCATAAATTGATTGGATGTTCTTCATAATATCTAAAAATGAGGGGTCATCCAGAGGGGACCTTGGTGAGTCCTTGGGTCCCAGAGAAGGTGGAATGAACTCCTCCTCCTCAGAGGAATCAGGAGAAGATGGGCTGGCATCCCCATCGTCTGAGGAGGACAGGTGTCTGCTAGAAGAAGGAACTGGTGAGGAAAGTACAGTTATGTCAGAACTTACTGTAACAGTAGAGCTTCATGAGGAGCTCTTGCAGCAGGTAATACAATTAGGACTAATGCCACCAGGCATTAGGACCCCATGGAAAACTTGTAGCTAGCAATCTGTAGCGGGGGACCACCCCTGACGTCTGCTCTGCCCAATGTCAGACCTGCCATAAAGGGGGTGGTCTCCTGGTGCCTTCTCAGTGCTCCTGCCAGAGACCTGGCTGAAAATATTGGAAAACCAGACAGGAACTCCCCACCTTACACCAATGTAATAACACCTATTCTTGGGGGATGGAGGGAGGGAAAGCCACCTGCTGCAAGAGCTCCTCGTAAAGATCCACTGTTATGGTAAGTTCTTTTAGAACTGTACTATCTGACTTAGAGGAGGAACTCTTGCAGCAGGTAATACTATAAGGACTGAGTCCCAAAAAGTGCCCTAAGATAGGCTCAGATCTGATCAGGAGGTAGAGAGTAGCAAAAACTGGCTAAAGACTGAGTAACCTCAAGAGAGCAAGCCTTGCAGGATGGCTAGTCCAAAACCCACTCTCATCCTAGAAGCAATAACTAGGCTGTAATTCCTGATGAAGTTGTGAACCGTGCTCCATGTCACTGCAGCACAAATGTCTGCTGATGAATCATTTTTTAAGGAGGCAAAAGAGGTAGCCACCGCCCTCATGGAGTGACCATTAACAGGTCATGGAAGGGGTTTGTCATGATGCTGGTAACAAAAAGAAATACAGTGCACCAGCCAACAGGCTAGTGACTGTTTGGAGGCAGGAGCCCCTGTCATCCTTTTTGCAAAGGAGACGAACAACTGGTCCATCTTTCTGGAAGGTTGAGTCCTGTGGGGGTAATACCTCAGGATTCTGTGGACATCCAAGGTGTGCAACAACGCTTCACCTTGGTTTGTAAACTCAGGATAATAAACTGGAAGGTTGATGCCCTGGTTCAAAATCAGTACTGACACCACCTTCGGTAGAAATTTAGGGTTCGTACACAGGGTCACCCTGTCCCTGTGAATGACAAAGTAAGGCTCCTTACACATCAAAGCCTGAAGCTCAGAAACCCTTTGAGAGGAAGTAGTGGCAACCAAAGGAAGCACTTTCCAAGAAAAAAACATAGCTTGCAAGTTGTGGCTGGTTCGATGGGAGGAAAGGTAAGCTTCTCAAGAATGAAAAGTAAATCCCAAAGAGGAACATGGTCCCTCCAGAGAGGCCTCATGTGCAAGACCCCTCTGAGAAAGGTCTTGCAGACATTCAGTTGTGCTAGAGTTCTCTCCCCAAAGGGTTCATGATATGTAGAGACCGCATACATGTACACCTTGATGGATGAGTAGCTTAGTCCCAAGTCCAAAAGGTGGAGGAGGTAGTCTAGCATGTGTCTAACTAGACAATACAGGGGATCTAGGGCACAGGCAGTTGCCCAGAGACAGAAATGCTTCCACTTTATAGTGTACGTAGCCTTAATGGAAGGTTTCCTCACTGCCACTGGTGAAGAGTATGCAGAGAAGGATGGGTGAGTGTCCCCTGTTCTTGCGAGAGCAAGTGGGTGGAGAGAGGCAACTGTACTGGGGGTTCCAATAACAATTGTTGAAGCAGAGGATACCAAATCTGACAAGGCCATAGAGGAGCTATGAGGATCATCCTTTCTCCTTCCAACTGCAGTTTGAGCAGTACTCTCTGAATGAGAGGGAAGGGAGGAAAGGTGTACACAAACCTCTCTGTCCAGGAAAGGAACAATGCTTCTCACCAAAAAACACCAGGCCCTGGAGCGAGCGAGCGAGCAAAAATGTTGCAGTTTGGCATTGCATGAGGACACAAAGAGGTTCAACTCTGGATGGTCCCAGAGACCAAAGAGGTTGTCTGTAACTTCTTGGAGAAGTTCCCACTCGTGACTCAGAGACAGAGAGAGAGAGAGAGAGACTGAGACTGTTGGCAAGAACATTCTGGACCCCTGGCAGGTGCACCGCTGTGAGGTCTACTGCCCAATCCCATACTCTCATGGCCTTCCTGCAAAGGGGATAAGAATGAGTTCCTTCTTGCTTGTTGATGTAGAAGACTACTTGTGTGTTGTCTGTCTGCACCAGGAGAGGACCCTGAGAGAGCTGGTCTCGAAATGCCTGAAGTGCATTCAGAACTGCTTTCATTTCCAGAACACTGATATGTAGAGAGCATTCTGTGGGAGACCAGGACCCTCGAGTCCTGTAATCCCCTAAGTGAGCCCCCCATCCTCCCTCTAGGTTTGCATGGCAGTGCCACCAGTCAAGGGAGCAATAGACTGCCCAAGAAACCCAGATCACCTGGTCCCACTGGACCCTGAGCTGCCATTGAAGGACCCTCATGTGCAATCTGGTGAGGGGAACCATAGCTATGGCGGCCACCATGTGTTCCAGTAGCTGATGAATAACCCATGTAGGGATAGAGGGGGCTGTTTGTACTTGGCTTGCCAAGGCCTGCAGGCATTCTGCCCTGTCCAGGGGTAGAAATGCTCTTCCCTGTGTGGTATCCAGGATCACCCCCATGAATTGCAACCACTGGGATGGCGAGCCGAGTTGCAACTTTGGCCAATTCACTGTTATTCCCTGGGACTAGAAGAGCTCTTGTCTGTTTCAGGGCAACTCCAAGCTGCTTGTCTAAAGGGGTGGAGAGAAGCCAGTTGTCCAGGAAGAGGTAGACAGAGAGGCTTCTCCGGAGGGCTGCTGCCACCACTGCCAGACACTTGGTGAAGACTCTGGAGGCAGATGAAAGGCCAAAGGGCAGAAGCCAGAACTGGTAATGCTGGTCCTGAACCCTGAAATGAAGGAATCTTCTGTGGGGCTTCAGAACCTTGATATGCATGTAAACATCTTGCATATCTAGGGAGCATAATCAGTCCCCCTTGATGGAGCAAGGGAAATAGACTTGCCAGAGTTACCATCTAAAATCTCTGGTACATGACTGAGAGATTGAGCTGACTTAAGTCCAGAACTGGGTGAAGGTCTCCTGTTTTCTTTCAGACCAGGAAAAAACGGGAGTAATAACCTTTGCCTCTCTGTGCCGGAGGAACCGTCTGGATAGCCTTTTTCTCTAGAAACAGCTGAATTTTCTGTGCCAGAAGATGGGCATGGGCTGTGGACAACTGACGGGGAAGGGGTTGTCCAGTGGGATAGAGAGGAACTCTACTGAGTACCCTTTTCAAATAGTGTCCAGTACCCACTGGTCTGTGGTGATGCTGGACCATTCGAGCAGGTAGAGGGCAAATCTCCCTCCCAACTTCTCAGTCTGTGACTCCGGGGAAAGTTGGGGGAGAGGCAGTGAGTCAGGTGGTGGTAGTAACAGGGCCCTGAGCCCTGGGAGCTTTGGGCTGCCTAGGATCTTGGGAGCCTTGGGGGCAGAGTGACCCCACCTCTTGAATCCCTTGCCCTGGGGGTTTTGCCTTCCTGTCCCTGTCCTTTACGAAAGGGACTGCAATGGGGTTCTTGTGGCTGAGATTTATACATTTGGTGAACATCTGCAACAGCTTTCCCTGACTCTTGAAGTTGTTTGATCAAGGTTTCTACCTCTGGGCCAAACAGCACTGGGCATTGAAATGGGGAATCCAAAATGGAGTCCTGCAGATCAGGCTTAAAGCCAGTAAGCCTCAGCTAAGACTGCTTCCTCAGATACCCCCCCCCCCGAGGCAGCGACTCGGGAGGCCATGTCCACCATGTCATAAGAGCAGTGTAGGACATGCTTGTCTACATCCAGACTTGAGTGGGCACAGGCAAGCACTTCCTCCTTGGCGTATGAGTCTGCCATAGAAATCAACTAGTTCCATAGTCATCTGCCAAAGTGACTGCTTCTTGGAGACCAGGTATGGAAGCTGAGAGTTTAAATACTTAGGCTGTGTGCCACAGCCGTGGGCAGCAGTAAGTACCAAAGAATTGGCCCGCCAAAAAAGGCTCTGCACTGGGGCACTTGTAGAGCCTATCAGGCTTCTTGGGTACTGCTGGTATAGATGAAGGCATAGACCAGGAAAGTCAAGTTACATCTTGGAAGGGCTTAACTAGGGGTGGGATAACCAAGGGCTTTAGCTCTTTCTCTCCCAAGAATTTGGCCCAACGCCAGTGCTCTGGATCCAAATCCTTGGCGTCCCATTCATAGATTGCTTGGATGTGCCTCATAATGTCTAAAAATGAGGGATCATCCAGAGGGGATCTAGGAGAGTTCTTAGGACCCAGGAAAGGGGGTAAGAACTCATTCCCTGAACAGTCAGAAGATGATAGGTCAGTGTCCCCTGCATCTGATGAGGAAGTGTGACCACTGGATGAAGGAATAAGTGGGGAACGCTTGTTTCCTTCTTTTACTCTTCAGGTCTAGATGGGAGCCTTCATCCCCAGCTGGGGTAGCTGGAGTTGGGGGGGGGTCCTATGGGCAGTGGAATTGGGGTGGGGTCTGGGAATCTATGAAAAAGATCCCTCATCATGATATTCCACCACAAAGTGAATAAGGACCCGACGTATGTCACTGGGACAACCACTGGGCCAGGCATCGGGTTAGCAGGACCAGGCATCTGAGGGGCAGGCACCGGCACCAGACTCTGGAGGCCTCTACCTGTGTCCAGATGTTCAGTGTCACCTTTGCCTGGGGAGCTGGTGTCAAGGGTGGGCGGAGGCCCTGCAGGTGACCGACCATCCAAAGGAGGGGCAGGCATCACATCCTTCATCGGCGACCGCCCCTTATCAGGCAACGGGGTGCGGGACGTCGGTGAGGGAGACCAGCTAGGTTTGTGATTGTCAGCTGGAGGGTGAAACTTGGCCAGTGGGGGGTGAAAGAGGCATCCAATGCTTGACAACCTCCTGTCTACCCTCCTGTTCGTTAGAGCACTTTCATTTTTCAGACGAACTAGGCCTGTCCTTCGGAATCCCCGAGGTCTGGCATTCCTGGGTTGACCCTGAGGCAGGCTTGTGGGGTCGGTGGGCCAGGGAAGAAGAGTGCCCAGAAGAGGCCAACTCCTGGTGCTTGCCCTGAGAAGAGGCGGGAGTAAACTTATCCTTGTGGGAGGACTTGGCAGCATTGGGACAGAACCAAGCTGGACCTCTGGCCAGAGGTCGAAAAAGCAGAAGGTACCTTTTTGGAGTGTGACTTTGGGTGGGACTTGAACCTGATCCTATCTTTACCCCGGTGGTGATGCTTCCGACCCAATGATTTTTCCCTGGTTGGGGAGTCCCTGGCAGGAGAAGAAGAGCTGGCCTCTGAACCTCGCTACATAGCCACCACTTTTCTCTCCAAGAGGTAGGATTTGAGTGCAATGGCTCTTCTTGTTCTTGTTTTCTGATTACATTTCTGGCAGTGCGGGCATGCGTCGGGTTGATGGTCAGGGCCTAGGCTGATTAGACAGGCTGCATGTCCATCCTAAGCCGGAATCTGCTTCTCACATGCACACTTGTGGAGAGGGCAATGACATACACAAGGTCAGAGATTAATATGAAGGCTAAAGAAGCAAACGACTTTCTAAAATGAACTTTCCTCAAGAGCGGTCGACTGGCAGAGAAGGCGTCCGTAGAGCTGAACTATGTGGGTCAACGGTGGGAAAAGAACTGAGATGGCGCCAGGGGACCGTCCCCTTTATACCACATCTTATGTCAGGTGGAGCCGACATTGGGGGAGGCCCCCCGTTACAGACTGCTAGCTACAAGTTTTCTGTGGGGTCCTAACACCTGGTGACATTAGTCCTAATGGTATTACCTGCTGCAAGATCTCCCTCTCAAAGTTAGATCGCCTCCTCCTTCTTTTGCTCTTAGGGTCTGGGCAGGAACCTTCATCCCCAACTGGAGTAGGTGGAGCGGGAGGAGGTCCCATGGGTGGCAGAGTCGGAGTGGGCACAGGGGGTCTGTAAAGAAGATCCCCCCTTCACAGTGTTCCACCACGATGTGAACAAAGACCCAATGTCTGCCACGGGCACGACCGCTGGGCTGGGCGTCAGGTCTGCGGGACCGGGAGTCTAGGGGTCCTTAGGGTCTGGCGTCAGGTCCAAGGAGCCTTTATCCATGTCTAGACATTTGGCATCACCTTCGCTAGGGGGAGACAGCATCCGGAGTAGGCGGAGGCCCATCAGGCACCTCCGAGGGAGGGGCGGACATTAGATCATCCGACAGTGACCTCCCCTTATCAGGCATAAGGGTGCGGGGCACCGATGAAGATGATCAGCTAGGCAGACGCTTGTCAGAGGGAGGGTGTACCTTGGCTGGTGGAGGCGGAGGGAGAGTCTGGTGGCGGACAGCCTCCTGCCATCCCTCCAGTTCATCTGAGCACTTACATTTCACCAACTAACTTGGATTTTCCTTCAGTTTCCCCAAGGAAAGGCTTTTCTTGGGTTAACCCTGAAGCAGACTTGTGGGGTTGGTGGGCCAGAGAAGATGAATGCCCAGAAGGGGCTGACTCCCGGTGCTTGCCCTGAGATGAGGCGGGAGCAAGCTTACTCTTGTGGGAGGACTCGGAGGCTGAGCCAGAACTGAGCATGACCTCCGGCCAGAGGTTGAAGAAGAAGGTGAAGGTTTGGAGGGCAACTTTGGGCATGACTGAGACCTGGCCCTATCTGTATCCCAGTGGTCGTGCTTCCTTCCCAATGATTTAACCTTGGGTGGGGAGTCCCTGGTGGGAGAAGAAGAGCTGGGCTCAGAACCATGCTGCATAGCCACCACTTTCTTCTCCAGGAAGTAAGCTTTGAGTGCATTGGCTCTCCTGGTTCCTGTTTTTTTGATTGAATTTCTGGCAGTGTGGGCAGGCGTCAGGCTGATGGGCAGGGACCAGGCAGATGAGGCAGGCCACATGGCCATCTTTCACTGGAATCTGCTTCCCACATGCACACTTTGACTTTCGTTGTGGTGGCGAGGGCGACGACAAACACAGAGTGGAAATAATACATTGAAAACGAGAGAAAAAAATTAACTTTTAGCAGAACTTTACTCAAATAGTGGTCGACTGCAAAAGAATGCATCTGTGGAGCCAAACTAAGCAGGTCAATGGCAGGAAAAGAACTGAGATGGCGCTGGGGGACCGCCCCCTTTATACCATGTCTGACGTCAGGCAGAGCCAACGTCAGGGGCAGTCCCCCACTATAGACCGCTAGCTACAAGATTTCCGTGGGGTCCTAATGGCATTACCTGCTGCAACAGCTCCCTCTCAAAGTTAGATTGGGGAATCATCCATGAGCAGAAACGCTTCCATTTCATGGCATAGGTCACCCTGGTAGAGGGTTTTCCTTGCTGCCACGAGCACCTCTACCACTCTAAGGGATACGCCAAACCTATCCCTAGCTAAGTCTGCAGGAGCCAAGCATGCAGATGTAGAGACTGGAGGTTCAGATGGACTAACATCCCTAGCTCTAAGGGAATGGGGCAATGGAACTACCAGTTCCGATGTCAGCTGTTGCAACAGTGGTAACCAAATTTGTCGAGGCCAGAATGGCACTACCAGTATCATCCTGGCCTCTTCTGCTTGCAAGTTGAGCAGGACCCTCTGAAGCAGAGAGAAGGTAGAGAAAGCGTACAGGAACCTCCCTGTCCAAGAGAGGGACAATGCGTCTTGCCAGTAAACACCAGGCCCTGGACCTAGCAAGCAGAAATTGGGTAGTTTGGCATTGTGTGGGGACACAAAGAGGTCCAGTTCTGGCTGACTCCACCTTTTGAAGAGGTTGTGTATGACTTCTTGCTGTAGTTCCTACTCATGGTTCTGAGATCAAGAGTGACTTAAGTTGCCTGTGAAGACATTGTGGATGCCTGGAACATGGACTGCTGTGATGTAAGCAAATGCACAGTAGTCATGATTCACTTAGGCAGGCCGTGCTCCCAGTTTAAATAGTGACAACTCTAATCAGAGAAAAAAGTACAGTTACGCAAGAACTTACCATAACAGTAGATCTTCAAGAACAGCTCTTGCAGTAGGATACACCATTAGGACTGAAGCCGGCAGGTGCCTGGACCCCACGGAAATTTTCTAGCTAGCAGTCTTCAGCGGGGACCGCCTCTGACGTCAGGCGTAGTACATAAGGAGGCGGTCCCCCCATAATCCCCAGTTCCCCCGCCGGAGACTCCCGGCCGTTGGATGACTTCAGAAGAGGAGACCGAGGATCTGCCACCAGATGGCAAAGACTAGAGAACAGGAATGTCCCATCCCACAAGATGGGTGCTTGACTACGACCTACCTCCAAAAAAGAGCTGTTCTCGAAGATCTACTGTTACGGTAAGTGCTTATGTAACTGTACTGTCTTACTTCGAGATACAGCTCTTGCAGCAGGTTACACCATTAGGACTGATTTCCAAGCAGTAGTGGCAATCATGCACCACCGGGAGGAGGAAAGGTAGAGACCTCGATATAACTCAAGCTTAGGACAGAAGTCCCTGAAGGACAGCTAGACCGAACCCCCGCTCTTCGCCTCGATGCAATGTCCAGACTGTAATGCCTGATAAAGGTATGCACAGAGCTCCAAGTAGCTGCAGTGCAAATAGTTGAGGTGGAGACATTCTTTAACGTCGCAAAGGAAGTAGCTACAGCTCTTGTGGAATGACCCTTGACCGCGCCCAGTAAGGGTTTATTGCGCTTGACATAACAAAAAGTGATGCACTGAATGAGCCACCTAGAGAGGGACTGTTTGTAGATAGGAGCTCCTATCATTCTGTGAGCAAAGGAGATTAAAAGTTGGTCCGACTTCCGGAGCCGTTTGGTTCTGGTCGGGTAGTATCTGAGGCACCGATGCACATCAAGGGTGTGCAGAGGGGGCTTCTCCTTGATTAGAGTACCTTGGGAAATACACTAGTAGATCGATATCCTGATTAAGGGTGAGAGCTGAAAACACCTTAGGCAAAAACTTTGGGTTTGTCCTTAGGGACACCATGTCCTGGTGGAAAACCAAATAAGGCTGTTTGCACATAAGAGCATGCAATTCCGAGATTCTTCTAGCAGAAGTAACAGCAACTAAAAATAACATTTTCCAAGACAGAAAACGTAGCTTGCAATCCGTGGCTGGTTCAAAAGGTGGCAGCGTAAGCTACTCCAGGAAAAAAGGTAAGTCCCAAGGAGGGATTGGATCTTTGATGGGAGGCCTAAGGCGGAGGACATCCCTTAAGACGGCACTAGTAGTGTCCAGCTGGGCCACCATCCGATGGCCTACAGGGGCATGGTAAGCAGAAATTGCACAAAGGTGCACTTTAATCCGAGGTAAGCCAGTCCAGGTGAAAGAGGGAAAGCAGGTAGTCCAGAACCAGCTTTTCTGGACAGCCTAATGGCGAGAAGCCGCGCACTTGAGCCCACAAACAGAATCTATGCCATTTCATGGCGTAAGTTGCGTGGGTAGCCAGTTTTCTGGTGGCAGAGAGTATGTCTGCCACTTCTTACGAGACCCCGTATGACATCATGGCTATGTCTCTAGGAGCCAAGCGTGCAGGTTCAATGAGCATAAGTCTGGATGGACCAATAAACCCGCCTCCTGAGACAATAGATGGGAGCTGATTGGCAAAGAAACTGGAGGTTCCCGGGATAGCTGGTGCAAAAGAGGGAACCAAATTTGTCTGGGCCAGAAGGGTGCAATCAGAATGAGTGTCGCTTGCTCCCTGAGAAGTTTTAAGAGAACTCTCTGGATCAATGGGAAAGGAGGGAAGGCATAGAGAAATCTGCCCGCCCAAGAGAGGGACAACACGTCTTGCCAGAAAACACCAGGCCCTGGATCTAGTGAGCAAAAATTGGGCAGTTTTGAGTTGGATGGGGACGCGAAAAGGTCTAACTCTGGAGTGCCCCATCTGTGAAACAGATCCTCTGCCACCTCCTGCAGAAGTTCCCATTTGTGGACTCTGGCCTGAGAGTGGCTCAGACTGTCTGCGATGGTGTTGTCCACTCCCAGGACATGTACTGCAATTAGGTTTGCGCCATGTTGCAATACCCACTCCCACACTCTCATGGCCTCCCTGCAAAGTGGGTAGGAGTGAGTGCCTCCTTGTTTGTTGAGATAATACATCACCGCAGTATTGTCTCTTTGTAACAAAAGTGTATCCAGTGGAATCTCTGACTGGAAGGCTTGCAGAGCGTAAAGGACTGCCCTCATTTCCAAAATATTGATGTGGAGATGAGACTCCTGGGCTGTCCACAGGCCCTGAGACCGAACATCTCCAGGTGTGCTCCCCACCCGAGCCCTGAGGCATCTGTGGAGAGGGTCACAGTCGGAGATGGTGCTGTGAAGGGAACCCCCGCAGAGAGGTTCCCTGGATTTAGCCACCATTGCCAATCCCGAAATATGGCTTTCGTGATTTGGATTGGATGCTGCAGATGGTCTTGTCTTTGGTCCCACTGCACCCATAGCATCTACTGGGTTACCTGCATGTGGAGACATGCCAACAGGACTGTCGCAATGGCCGCAGCCATGTGTCCGAGCAGGCGAAGGACCAGTCTGGCTGGGACGGTCTTCTTCACCGACAAGTCCCTGATGAGAAATTTGATGTGTTCCGCTGTCCGAGGGAAGAAAAGCTTTCCCTCTGATGGTGTCTAGAACTGCTCCTATAAACTGCAGATTCTGGGATGGCACCAGGAATGACTTCTCATAGTTGATGAGAATACCCAGTGATTGAAAAAGGGACTGAGTGCAGTGAATAGCCGTCATCAGTGCCTCCCTGGAGGGTGCCATGAGAAGCCAGTCATCCTAGTATGGGAACACGTAGTGGCCTTGTCTCCTCAGAAGCACCGCTACGACTGCCTTGCACTTCGTGAATATGCGAGGTGCCGATGACAGCCCGAAGGGAAGAGCTCGAAACTGATAAGGGCGGCTCTGAAACTCGAAGTGCAGGAACCTACAGTGCGTGTGAGCAATCAGAATATGCAGGTAGGCATCCTGCACATCCAAAGACACCAGAAAGGCATCCTGCTTCAGCATGGGAATTAGGCCTGGCAGGGTCACCATGCAGAAGTGTTTGTAAATGACTGAAAGGTTGAGGTCGCTGAGGTCCAGTATTGGATGGAGGTCCCCTGTTTTCTCTGGAACCAGGAAGAAGTGAGAATAGTACCCTAGTCCTCTCTGGTTCTCTGGGACATGCTCTAAGACTTCCTTTTCCAGAAGCGCGAGCACTTCCTGCTGTATGAGCAGGGCATGCTGACCCAAGTATCGGGACAGCAGGGGAGGTCTTCTAGGTGGACTGCCTACAAATTCTATATAATGGCCTTTTTTGACCAGCTGCAGAACCCACCTGTAGGTGGTGATCGATTGCCACCCTGACAAGTGGCATGCGATGCAACCCCCGACTTACTTTTCCCATTGATCCTGAGGAGGGGCAGGGGCTGGGAAGGAGTCATGCTGTGGCAGCGTTTGATCTGGCAGGCTCGGCTGACTTTGCAAATCATTGGCCTCTGCCTGGGGATGACTTGGCCTGGGCCTTGCAGGTGAAAGTGCCCCTCTGCTGTTGGCCAGAACGTTGCTGTTGCCTTTGTAGCTGGCCATGGAAATGGCTCTGGTTCCTACAAAAGGAACTAGGCCAAGACCTGTACATAGCTTGTACAGATCGGACTGCCTTTCCTGCGTCCAGAAGTTTGGTGATTACTCTCTCGGAGGCTTCACTATATAGGACCTCACCATTATAAGGGACGTCTAAGATGTTCTTCTGGACGTCCGGGGTAAAGCCAGAGACACGGAGCCAAGAGTGTCTCCGGAGACACACGCCCGAGGCTGCAGCTCTGGCTGAAGAGTCCGCAGAATCGTATGTGGCTCTGAGCACTTGGGTCCCCACATCCGAACCCATGCAAAGGAAGTTCAAGAGCTCCTCCTTATGGTCGCCATCGGGCATCTTCTCGACCAGGTCCTGTCCCTGCTCCCACAGTGCATTCTGGAATTGAACCATGTGGGTGAGGTAATTCAGTGACCTGATGGTGCAAGTCCCAGCCACGTACGTGTGCCTACCCAGGACATCCAATTGCTTGGACTCCTGGTCCAGTGGCTGTGTGCTCAAATGCTGGGGTCTCTGAGACTGGTCATGTGAGGCAGTGATGACCAGGGAGTCAGCCAGAGGATGGTTCGCCAGATACTGGTCCTCCCTAGGAGCCTTGTATAGGTGGTCAGCCTTCTTCAGCACTGCAGGAGTGGAGTGTGGATGTTTCCAGGCAGCCTTGGTGACATACGCAATGGTATCCACCAAGGGCAGCACTACCACAGGCTTCGAGTCTTTCTGCCGAAGGTAGCAAGTAAGGCGTTGTCTCTCAGAGTCAAGCTCTACAGCATCCCACCCCATGTTCTCCTGGATGTGCCTCATGATCTCCATGAAAGAGGGATCATCCGGAGGAGACCTGGGTAGGTCTTGTGGGTCCAGGGAGGGAATGCTGATAGGAGAAGGTGATCTGGAGCACTCTGAGGAGTCAGATCTGGAATCCTCCCCAGATGGAGTGTACCGGCGTCATCTGGGTCTCCTGGGGCTGGGTGACCCAGAGGGGGATCTAGAGGGAGGTCTTCTCCTTTCTGAAGATCTGCCCCAAGGAGGTGGTGTCTGCTCCTTGGGGGTTGATGATCGACCTATGGGCCCCTTAGGTGGAGAAGGGGGCATAGGCAGTGAAGGAGTAGGTGGAGGCAGAGTCGGAGTAGGAGGAGGACGTGTGGTGACATCTTTTTTGATGGTGTCCCACCAAAAGGTAAAAAGTTATTTTACCTCTGCCAGATTCATACCCGATGACGGGCCTGACGCTGGTGGCCTGTCACCAGGGTCGGGCGTCGGGTCCCCGGGGATCTCCTGCTCCAGGGAAGGTTCCTGTGGGAGCCCAGCATCTCCAGTGTCACCCGCCTGGTCCTTGGGCTGTGTGGCGTCCTCCTCAGATGAATCCTTCTGACCAGCGTCTGCCGGCGACGGTGGTGCGGTCCTCTTCTCGGGAGTAGCCAATGTCAGTCCCCTGGCCGACATTCTCGGAGGTGAACGCCTGGCTGGCGACAGGTGTTTAGGTGTCGCTGGCTCCTGGGAGCGCCAGTGGTGTTTGGCCGACGTCGGGTGGGCTGATGTTGTGTCCAACATCCATTTGAGGGCTGTCAGGTCCTTGGTCTTACAGGGAACCGGATCCGATCTACGCGGAGGCTGGGAAACTGACCTGGTGTCGGTGTCCAACCAGCGGGAAGAAGATTTATAGCACTCCCCGGAATTCGACGAGGCCTTAGATGGAGTGGAAGAGGCTGACAGCCTGGAAGTCTTCAGGGGCTGTAGAGAAGAGGAGCCGCTGGAAGATCTGACCTGAACCGGGGGAGGCTGCAACCGAGCCCTGGAGGGAGAGCGGTCCAATTTCGAGCCAGAGCTTTGGGAGTCCGAGGCCCTCACAGGAGACCTGGATCTTTCCTTTTCCCGGTGCTTGTGGGTTTTACCTGACGACTCCCCCAGGGAGGAAGGTTCCTTATCCATAATTTTCAGTTTCTCCTCCAAGAGAAACGCTTGAAGGGCCTTCTGGCAGCGGATTCTGGTGCGACTGTTGAAGCCCTGGCAGAAGGAGCAGGCATTGGTATCGTGTTTTCCGGGCCTAGGCAGTGCACACAGGCTGAATGTGGATCCTTGAAGGAGATCTGTTTGCCGCAGGTACACTTCGTATGGTGACCCTCTACAGAAGTTGTTGGAGAGGACATCAGTTGATTCAAAGTTGAAAGGCAGACGAAAATGGATCCAGGCTGAGCCTAATGAAGTCCCCCCCCTTTCCCTCAGCCCACAAAGCCACTCGGTCCTCATGGCACTTCTGGATTGTGCACTGAAGGGGGGGCAGCCCTCCCTCCTTGGGCCATGCTGTGGGGTGAATCCACAGGGGACTTAAGCCCCTGGGACTTAGAGAGGCAGTATCCAATCGTAGGAAGTGGGGGCAGGGCTGAGCAGGCAGCCCACCTGACTCCACAGGAAGAAAAAAGCTTTGTATACTTACAGAAATGTACATTCTTAGATGAGCTGTACACTGGCATGAGGGAAGTACATGCTTGGAGTGACTTACAGTCGCACACTGCAGTTGGGAAGACAAATCCCAGAACAAGGGTGCAAACTGGATGATTATTAGTGTTCAAGAAGGAACCTTGGTAGCTACTCGGAGCAGCGTCATGAGTACGAACCCAATGGATACCTATAGAGAGCACCTTGGAAGAGCCCATGAGAGGGAAAACTGCGTATTTCAAGTGGAAGTGGGTACAGTATTTCAGAGCAAAGACAGTGACAGCCTCTTACCCCATCTTAGATGAGCATTTGGGAACATGCAGGAGGTCTGCCTCAGCAGGTCTAAGATGACACTAAACTCTGTGGCAGGGTTGACAATGTAGATGGGATAAGGGAGCTGCAGGGAGAACTGCAAAGGCTGGACAACTGGAAACATTTCTGGCAACTGAAATTCAACAACAAAAAGTGCAAAGTTATGCACTAAGGGAACAAAAAAAACAGAACAGAGCACTAGATGGGAAAGGGGATAAAGCTAGACACATCAGAGGAAAAGGACCTAGCGGTCATCATTAGTGACTCCCTTAAACAAACCGAAACAAACCAGCCAATGTAACAAGACTTTCAGCAGACTACAATGGGTAGAAAGGCAGTGCACACAAGCCCAATCGATTCAATGCAATTTATTTAAACAGAACAAAAGACAATTTCAAAGCATAAAGGCATTATCAAAAACATCATTAAGTGATGAAACAGTGCAGAGACACAAAGTATAGTAGCAACCCAAGTGCTTTCAGAGCCCCTAGATGGCGACTGGCCAGACTCCCTGACATTTTGTGTCACTGACACACTGGCTGGGGCTAACAGGATGCTGGGGTGCACTGGGATAGAGTTCAACAGTAGACAGCAGGAGGTAATGTTACCATTGAATAGGTTGCTGGAGAGGCCACACCTGGAGTACTGTGCCCAGTTCTGGAGTCCCCACCGAAAAAAAAGACAGGAACAGGCTAGAAAAGGTACAAAGCAGGGTGAACAAGGTGAATCAGTGCCAGGACAGCATCTCATATGAGGAGTGGCTAAAAGCCTGAACACGCACTCCAGAAGAGAGAGAGAGAGAGAGAGAAAGAGAGAGAGTAGAAGATACACACAGCATCGCACGACGTGTGTCGGGGAATGATACTTTTTAAGTGAATAAAAGGAATTAACAAAGTGGACTGTGAGGAGCTATTAATCATTAACAAGAAACTAGGACGGGGGGTCATGAGTGGAGGTTAATGGGGGGAACATTTAAAAAGGCTGTGCAGATGTACTATTTTACAGAAAGAGTGGCTGAGCCATGGAATGGTCTGCCAGCAGAGATGGTGGGTACCAAAACCATAAACAGCTTCAAACATGAATGGGATAGAGTCAAAGGTACAGTAGCTACTCAAAACAAAAAACAAGGTGCGCAGGAACAAATTCCAAAGGTGCAGCTAAGTACAAGGAACACTCAGACTCACTGGATGAACAAAACTGGGTGCAAACACCAAAAATAGGTGTAATAATAATTTATTGTTGAGTAATAAACAACGGAACAAAACTACCCCATGTGCATTCACCTTATACAGGCTTCATTGGGGGTACCATAACATTCAGACATTTGAATGTTACAGTACCACCCCCTTGATGAAGCCTGTATAAGGTGAAAGTGCATGGGGTAGTTTTGTTCCCTATTGTTCATCACGCCACAGTAGATTATTGCACACATTTTCGGTGTGTGCACCCAGTTTTATTCTTCCATATAGCAGTTAATCAGCAGGAAGAGGGAGGCAGACACATGGAGAACAAAAGGGAGGAATATTATAAGAAAAGACCCCACAGGAAACAATATGTTATGGGGTATGATACTGTAATATGAGCAGACTGGACCATTGTGTCTTTTTGCCATAACTGTCTATGTTTCTGTGTCTGTTAGAAAAATATGCTGGATATTCCACGTATGTGTATCCCCTTCCAATCCCCTCACTTGACTACACTTCGTTCTAACATTCATGAAGTTGGGGGAGTGGATGCACACTCATAAAACATTTATGAGTATTTTTCTAAAAAGCATATCATATTCGCTATATATTAAAAATGAATTGGGGGAAGGTTTAAGAGGGTTGTGAGGAAATGTTATTTTACATAAAAAGGGTGGTAGAGCTATGGAATACCAAAAGAACTATATAGAATGTTTTTAGCCCTCTCTATTTTTCAGGATTCTGAATCTGTTTTCCTTAGCTTTAACCACTGATGCAAAGAAAAGTACAATTATGTAAGAAATGAAAATTACTACCGTAATTATGATCTGTGTATCTTCACCATTCATCACATTTGGGTCACTGGCCAGAGGTCATGACCCCGCGGGAGCTTCTTCTTTTTTGGGGGGGATGGGAGTCAACGCACCATCGGCGCTGCCCTCGAGGCCGACGATCACGCGTGGCACTCATGGTTGGTCGTTATGTGTTGTCGACTCTCCTCCCACCAGTTCTGAGTCACCGGAGAGGTAGAGGAAAAGGGTTGGGAGGGTGGGACAAGGAAGTCCAAGGGACAGACAAAAGAAAAGATATATAAACCAAAAGGAGAAATAAATGACTGAGAGTACAGAAGGAGGAGAAGGAGACTAATGAGATTGGGTAAGGGCCCCAATCTCTGGAAATAGAAAAGGGAGAGAGGAGGAATTAGGATAAGCTTGGGGGAAGGGGAAGGTAACAACCATACCCTGGACCTTGACTTGTCTCCAGATTGTATAGGAACTGCAAGGAGTAGCCAACTTTATTTTTATTTATTGAAATTTGTTGACCGGGTGAGCCCACTGAGACAACAGGGTCCCTTTTTCAGGGGTGACCTGGAATTAATTACAGATGAATGACACATTAGTATGCAAGAGACAAAGGCAGGACAATTAATCGTTTAGGTTCATACATAAGGAGCATACAGTAGACTAAAGAAAACAGGTAGCAGCGGAGGAAGCCAGATGTACAGGGCAGGTGTACAGGTGGCCTGCCACTAGTCAAAATTTAATGGCAAATAGAAACAGGACAATACAGGTCAAAACTCAGGAATGTAAGGGCACCAACATTTCAAGTGCAACAGCACTGGTTTACTACCAGCAAGTGAGATTTTAGGACATTTTTAAATGAGTACCGAGTAGAGCAGTTAGTCACAGCTGCGGGTAGACTGTTCCAGAGTGGGGGGACAGAGCTGGCAAAGGACCTGTCAACGGCTCGGGTTCGAGTCCTAGGGACTTCCAGGACAGGATGGGCAGTAGATTCCAGGTCACATTTAGCTGTTTTGAATAGGAGAAGTCCATTTAGGCTAGGGGCAGCCGGAGGTTTGGCTGTTTTGAACACCAGACAGAGTGTAGGGTATGCAAAACTGGCCTCAAGTGATGGCCAGCTCAGAGAGGTGAGAACATTGCAGTGATGATCACGGGGGTGGGCAGAAGCTGCAAAGAGGGCAATTTTGTGATAAAGGACTGTGAGTTTGTTGAGTTCAGGGCCCCGAAGAGGTTGTAATAAGGGAACACCATAAAGAAGCACTGGAAGAATGGTACCCGTGGTGACTGCCATACAGGCTTCCCTGGAGAGGAATCCACCAAGTCTGTATAAAAGGCCAGTTCTTTGCTGGAGGATTTTGGTGGTAGCCTCAATTTTCAGGCTCAGGGTTAGCTCCTGATCCATGTGCATTCCAAGATATTTTGTGGATGCACATACCTTAAGTGTAGTCCCACTGGATGAGGAGATCTGTAGGAGGTTTGATCTATTGGCTCCCGATCGTTTGGTACCGAAAATCATGGCCTTGGATTTATTGAGGTTCAGGACTAGTTTCATATCCACTAGCCACTTTTCCAGCTCTCTGAAGTCCATATCGAGGTTCTGGTTTAGTTGAATTAAGTCCTTCGAGCTCCTACAGATAATGGCATCATCTGCATACAATTGGGTGTTGGCCCCTCCACAATGCTTTGGCATGCTATTGATGAAGATAGTAAATAGCAGAGGTCCAAGGATGGATCCTTGGGGGACTGCTTGGTGCACTGGCCTACTTACAGAGGTCGAACCCTTCCATTTTACCAGCTGCTTTCTTCCACAGAGGTAATGTTTTTTGGTTTTTTTTTAAACTTTATTACTTTTCATAGTACAGACATACAAAAAAGTCTTGTTCTGGTTTTGAGTATCAGGTATAGGTAATATACATCGTATAACCAGAATATTTAACTCAGCATCCATTGTTACATCATACAGATTCACTATAGCCACACAGCAAGAACATGGACATTAAATTGCAAATAAGTTTGTTGATTGTCCGAGTGCTAATTAGCACATAAACTATGCCCCTCAGGGCGTTAGTTTTTTTCCATATACCTCTGTAAATGAAATATTCCGAAAATCCAGCAGACATCTCTCATGGAGCCCCCTGCCCCCCAACCCAGAGCAGACTCAAAATTATTTAACTTTCCTGGTCTGAGGTTAAGAAAGACCCCAACTCCTCACCCACAGAATTGGCCCACCAGTAACACACAAATCATAAGATATATTTCAAAACAATCGATCTGAAAGGAGGAACACTATTCATTGCTTAACATGGGCCACAAATGCTGAACAGCCTAATTAGGTTTCATATCCACTCATGTCAGTAGGCCCACAACAAGAATACAAACTTATGAACACAGTATTTACATTCAGATTCAGTCTCCTTCATCTGACCCCCTACTGAACTCTTGCTGGGCAAAGTCCTTTTGTATCACAGCCAGACATTTCCACGCCTCAGAAGGGTCCGTATATAGGTATGTCTTCCCTGCGTACTGGATTCTCAATCGGGCTGGGATTTGTAGCGCATGTGAAACCCCCAGTGCTCACAACCCTGATCGAACTGCTTCAAACGCCTTCCGATGTTGTCGGATGGAAAAACTCAAGTCTGGGAAGCAATGCACTCTCTCACCGGTTGACAAAGAAGTTGCCCCCTTCATTTTAGCTGCCGCTAGTACCTTGTCACGAATGTGCTGCCCCGTAGTGACCACCAAAATTGCATGCGGTTGTTCAGATGAAGGCAAATGGCGTCTGGGTGTAATTCTGTACGCCGTTACCAATTCCCCTGCTATTTCAGTGTCCCAGAGACTGAGAATAAGTGCCTCCATATAGCCCATCAGGTCATCTCCTTCTACTTTTTCTGGGATTCCCAAAATCCGGAGGTTTACTGCACGGACCGTATTTTCGAGCTGTTCCAAATGAAGCCTCAGTAGCTTATTTTCTGAAATGACTCCCGACATGGCTGTGGCCATATTGTTGGCAGATTCAGCCGCTTTTTCGGTGAGATCAGATGTTTTTGCAATTTTTGTGTCCATAGTTGCCAGCCGATCCGTTAATAAGTCCACCTTTTTATCTAAACGTTGAATTGCCAGCAGTAGTGCCCCGTTGGATGGTTCAGTTGAGTTTACCTCGTGGTTAGAGGCCGCTGCTGTCAGTTGATCCACTGGCCTGTGCACCTTCGCTCCTCTGCTGTCTTGTGGAGGCTTTTTCTTTGGGTGAACCATTCTAAAGTACGGTGAAAATTGTATGGGTCTACTCCTCTCTTAAAAATGCACTGGTTGGTTTGTATTTTTAGGTTTAAAAGTCTCTTTTAAAGTATATTTGCTCTTGAATATATGTCTAGAACAGAGAGCTCCTTAGATGTCTGTTCCCTTCGGCTGTTGGCTCCGCCCCCCACAGAGGTAATGTTGAAACCAGGAGGAGGCAAGTGGATTGAGTCCGAGGTTCTGAAGACAGGTAACAAGGAGATCATGGTTCACCAAATCAAAGGCTTTTGTAAGATCCAGGAATAGGGCACCAGTGGCTAGACCTTGTTCCATAGCCCCTAGTACATCTGAGGTGAACTTGACAAGGGCTGTGTCTGTGCCGTGTTTTTTCCTGAAACCTTGCTGCACCTCTGTAAGTAGATTATGGGTTTCAAGGTAATCAAGAATCTGTCTATGCACCAGTTTCTCCAGCGTTTTCGCAAGCACACTGAGTACGGATATAGGTCGGTAGTTTTCAATTAGGCCCTTGTCACCACTTTATGAATAGGGACAATGGTGGCCATTTTCCATTTCCATTTTTCCACTGACAGAATTCAAGGCACAGAATTACTGGCAATAACTCCAAAAGGCAGAAAACGGTTATTCTGGAAGAAAGACAGGACACAGGGAATTCTCCCTCCTCTCAGGGGAAAAACGTTTTGGTGTGAGAAAATTTAGTTTCTCTAAAATAATAAAGGATATGTCCAACGGACAAAGAAAATTAAGGATTGATGAGAACAGAGAGAGAGTAGAGAATGGAGGGCAACTGCCAACTCCCACCCCACAGGCGTGGAGCTAGAGCACTGGAGAAGGAGTGCTCCCCCCATGCTGACCACTCTCCCCTTAGAAATATCATCCCCCTATGTGCCCCTGTTTATCCCACTCCTGACAAAAAAAGAAGGGGGGCAAGGGAGGCCACAGAGATGGAGGGGGACCCAGAGACTGAGGCCCCAGGGGGATGGTGGGTGGGATTGTGATAAATGGTGAAGATACACAGAAAGATCATAATTATGGTAGGTATGTAATTTTCATATCTTATTTGTGTCAGTCTTCACCACTCATCAGATTTGGGTGAGTGCCGAGCCCCCCAAAGGGGGTTTTAATCCTAAAGGACAGAGTCCCTTAGCTCTCAGTGGGTGACACACTAAGAGGGAGAACCTTCGGGGCCTGGGGAGGCTCAAGAGTGGAGGGAGTGAGACGGGGACCCCTTGGAGGGCAAAGGAAGTTGCTCCAACAAACGCCATCTCGCTCTACGGGAGAAGAGATAGGTTCTCTGGTGAGTGGAGTTAATCACCCTACACCAGGCCAAGGGTGACAACCGGGAAAGATGCAGCCATGCCACCCGCCTAGTGCAGATCACTGTCCCTATGACCCTGGTAGCTACCTCGTTGGCATCGTACGATGCCCTCACTTGGTGCCTTGCTAGCTCCAGGCCACGTGCAGAGAGTGTGATGGCTTGTCTGGTTTGCTCCATGTCAGGCAGAGAGGATAGGAGCTGACCCAGCCTGGACCACAAGAACCTATCATAGGATGCATAGTGGGCCTGATGTGCTGCGATAGAGAGCAGCAACCATGCCAAGTAGAACATCCTCCTCCCCCAAAAGTCAAAATCCAAGGAATCTTGATCTGGGGGCCGGTCACAGTGGAGGGCGCAAAGCCCATCAGGCGTGTCCAGCTGGGTCAATCCTGACTGAAGATAAGGCATGGAACTCAGAGACTCCAGGAGGGGCGCAATACCGCTGGCAGAGATCCCTAGGGGTGGGAACTCTGGAGAAGGGCCTCTGCCAGGATTGTAATGATGCCTCCTGAAAGGGAGCAGGCCAGGGGGCACCACAAGGGCGTCCTCGCTGAAGTCGCCTAGAAAGGCATGCACCGAGTGCTCTGGATTGCTTTGAGTGGGAGGGGTGATGTGCAGGTCCTCCAACATCCTCACAAGGAATCGCTGATACTCTGCAAGATCAGCAGCTGGAGAGATGTGGACAGAAGGCTCCTCTCCCCCAAGAAGAGGGGGATGAGGAGTCAGAGGACCTCAGCTGCTCAGAGGGTGGCTGCTCGGGAGGAGGATGAAAAACCTGTCTGTCCATTGTCCTGATGTAAGTGGGGAATTGAGCAGCCACGGCCCTGAACTGCTCCCAGGAGAGAGGTCCGCTAGGACCAAGGATGCCTGGGAGCACCGGAGAATGTGGCAGAGAGATGGGGCAGAGCCAACAAGAGAAATCGACTGACCTGCGCCTGGGCTAGAGAGCGCACCAGGAGCACCAGAAGAAGAAGAAGGTGCTCAGGAAGACTCCACAGCTGACAGCTGAACAACCATATCGGAACTGCCTTGACTGCGCCCGGAAGAATCCCCCTGTGAGGTGACCGGTGTCATGTATGTCCAGAAGGACAGTCCCCTACCTCCAAAAAACAGGGCCCTCTCAAAGAAACCAAGGGGGAAGAGCAGAGATCCATGCTACGGCTTCTTCCAGAACCCAGGCGGGCTCCAGAAAAAGACCCCATGCCCCTCGACCCCTTAGAATCCGAGAGCACCCTCCTCCTCTAGAGAGCCAACCTAGGCAACTGGCAGCCCTGGTTGGCCCCCAAAGGAGCTATTCGGGGTGCGGCACCCTCCCCTCCCATGGGTGCTCTGATTGGACCCAAAGTTGGGCAATCTAGGCACACCACCTGAGGGGGTACCACCGCTGAAGGGTCAGAAAACCCTCGGAGGCTGGGCTGCAGTGCTATGGTGGCCTGCACCACTGCCTGCGGGTCAGAACCCCTGACCCCAGCCCCAGCAGTCACTGTCCGCTCTTCAGAGGGGGGCTGACTCCGGCCTGTCGAGGACACTACAAGGGTGCCCACGCCAGCAGCCAACTCCAAGGAGCCAGACTGCCCATCTGACTCAAAGTCCAACTCGTCCTCCGAAGAGGTGGATACCAAAGCCCTGTGCCAAACAGTTGGTGGGGGCCTGCTGCCATCTCTACCAAATAGGGTACCAGAAACAGAGACCGTACACAAGTCAGTACCAATGTCCTCCGCAGCACCGCAAACAGTGGCAGAAGAGGACACGGCTCCAACCCCTCCGAGCCAGAACCTGACATGTTGCTGTCCTGCCCCATGGCGCCGCGAGTGGCGCCGAGGACAGAGACGGCACCGACGAGGGCTCCAACAGTGCTCTCAGCGCCAAGATCCAAAACCCCCATGGCACTGTGCCCATGTTTGGAACCTCGAATGGCCTCAGAACTGGACACAGCGCTGTGCTCAACCTCGGCGCCGCAGCTGGCGCCAAGGTGAGAAAAAGTCAGAGACTGCACCAAAGAACTGCCCACAGCACCGTTAGCAATATCAGCTCTGCGAACAGTGCCAACAGCAGCCATGGTGCCAAGCAACCGACCGGCGCCGACGACTCCATCAGGGCCCACAGTGCTGCAAACTGTGCCGAGGCCTGAAACGGTGCCAACAGACGGCATCAAGAACAGCATCGACCCTGGCCTTCTGAGCCGTGGGTTCAACACCAGGGGAGCCTTTGTTCCCAAAGGGGTGATTGCCAATGTGGTGCCTCCTGTCCATCTCCCGGGGGAAATGGACTGGGCCTCCTGCACATCGGGGGAAGCCTCAGCCACGGCTAGGCTATGAGAGGCTGAGGCTCCCTCCTCCTCGGTCCGTATAGAACCGGGAGGGGACCCGGAGAAAAGGCCGAGAGAATGCAGCTTGGCCCGACAAGTGCGCGCCCAACCCCCGAAGGTCAGTGGAGCTCGCCCTACTTTCCACGCACGTTGCTCAATGACCCGGTGGTCCATGGAGAAATAGGCATCGCACGAATCCATGTCATGAAGCAGGCCAAGACAGGTAAGGCAACAGTCGTGCTGGTCGGTGACGGAATATTTTCGGCAGCATGAGTACCGTCGCATGGGGGGGCCGTCCCGTCTTTGAAGTTTTCTTGCCCTCCGACCGATACATGACCTACGGAGAAAAAAAACACCAAATAAGACTCAACATCACAGAATAACAAAAATAATGGAAAGATCTTACCGAGCGACGTCGAGTGTGGTGAACAGAACCGGCAGGAATGGAGCTGACAGACTTCGGCACTGAGAACAGACACGGAGTCGAAAGGATAAATTTGCTGTGAAGCAGGTTAGGCCTCACTTTCTTCTCTCAAAGCATTTTATGAGGTGACCTCGATGGCAGGAGACGAAGTACTGGTGGGAGGGTGGAGTCGACAGTACATAACGGCCAACCCATGAGCACCAAGCAGTGCGTCGGCCTCGAGGGTAGCGCAGATGATGCATCAACTCTGCCCATCCAAAAAAAAAAAAAAAGAAGTTCCTGCGGGGTCATGACCTCTGGCCAATGACCCAAATGTGATGAATGGTGAAGATTGACACAGATAAGATCTTACCGTAAGAGCAGATCTTCGAGAACAGCTCTTGCAGCAAGTTACACCATAAGGACTAAAGCCAGCAGGCTGCAGGATCCCACCGAAAACTTCTAGCTAGCTATACCCAGTGGGGGACCGCCCCCAACATCAGCCCTGCCCTGACGTTGGATACCTCATAGAAGAAGCGGTCCCCCAGCATCCCTCAGTTCTCCCACCGGAGACTCCCGGCATAGTGATGTGATTCTGATGGGGAGACACAGGATCCACTTCCAGAGTAAGGTTGATGAAAATCTTGTCTGAAATCCATATGGAGAAAAGTCGACCTCCTGAGGAGAAGGTGGGAGGTAAAGTACCTGCTACAAGAGCTGTTCTCGAAGATCTACTGTTATGGTAAGTTCTTACACAACTGTACCATCTTACTTTGAGAAACAGCTCTTGCAGCAGGTTACACC
Source organism: Neoceratodus forsteri (assembly GCA_016271365.2). Classification (NCBI taxonomy): domain Eukaryota; kingdom Metazoa; phylum Chordata; order Ceratodontiformes; family Ceratodontidae; genus Neoceratodus; species Neoceratodus forsteri. The sequence goes on along the minus strand of CM057450.1, from coordinate 183,208,379 downwards.
ATAAGGACTGAGTTCCAAACAGTACCGGAAAAAAACCCTAGTTTGGGAGTGGGATGTCAAAAGAGAGAGAGGATCTCTTATGAAAGCAGCCCCTGAAGGACCGTGAGTCCGAAGCCCGCCCTGCGCCTGGAAGCAATGCCCAGGCTATGGTGACGGATGAAAGTGTGTACTTTGCTCCAGGTAGCTGCCGCACATATGGTGGAAGCCAACACATTTCACAGGGAAGCGAATGATGTGGCTACTGCCCTGGTGGACTGACCCTTTACCTGTCCAGGTAAAAGCTCATTCTTGTGCTGGTAGCAAAAGATGATACAATTCACCAACCACTTTGTTAATGTCTGCTTAGACTCGAGCCCCGATCATTTTGTGAGAGAAGGATACAAAAAAGCTGATCGGTTTTCCAGAGAGGTTTTGTCCTGCACAGATAATATCTGAGGATTCTGTGAACATCCAGGGTGTGGAGGAGAGCCTCTCCTTCATTGGAGTATTTGGGAAAGTAGACTGGCAAGTCTATGACCCGATTGAATGTAAGTTCTGACACTTCCTTGGGAAGGAACTTAGGATTAGTTCTCAAGCACACCTTGTCCTTATGAACAATTAAACAGGATTACTTGCACATCCTCTCTCCTTTTGAAAGTTTACAAGGCCAGATCTCACTTTGGCTGTACAGCTATTAGTTGTGTGCTGTCTTTACTGTGGAATAAACTGCAAAAAAAATCTAAAACTAAAGCTCGCCGTCAGCTTGGCATCCTTCAAAACACTATACTCTCATTATTTTATAGAACCCTGCACCTGCTATTCCTGATCACAAATTCCCTTAACCACCTGGAGTCCACTATTTACATTGCCATGGCCCCATTTAGTTGCTGGTCCAGCTCCTCCTGGCGCACACTCTGTCTCTCTCTCTGTCTCTCTCTCTCTCCCCCTCCCCCTTTCTTTATTCTTGCCTTTGTCCTCCTCCTTTTCCTTCTCCTAACCAGCTCCAGTATTGTTTGCTTCTACAATGCCCTGTCTGTACATTATTGTTGTCACCTGAATCTGTACTACCTAGCCCTACTATTGCTCATGCCTTTACTGCACATGATGTGCACTGACATTGTGTGTATTATACTGTATTTATTGAAACTGTGTGCATTATACTGTATGTATTGTTGTACTTTTTCCTCCCAGGTCCACCTCTCAAATGAGCTTCGCTCAATGGTGTTCACCTGGTTAAATAAAGATTTTGATTGATTGATTGATGAGTGCATGGAGTTCCAAAATCCTCCTTGCTGAGGTGACTGCAACTAAAAGTATCGCCTTCCATGAAAGGAGACGTAACTCGCAATTTGCGGCTGGTTCAAAGGGAGACAGTGTCAGCTGCCCTGATACAAACAGAAGGTCCCATGGGGGAACCAGTTCTCTAATGGGTGGCTTCAGGTGGAGAATGCCTTGTAAGAAGGCCCATGATACCTCTAGCTGCACTAGAGATTTTTGCCCAGTTGGTGCATGATAGGGTGAAACAGCGCAGGGGTGCACCTTAAGAGAGGAGAATGCCAGCCCCATTTGAGACAGGGAAAGGAGGTAGTCCAGAACTGACCTTACCGAACAGCTAAGAGGATCTAGACTCCATGCAGTAGCCTAGAGGCAAAACCTACACCACTTTATGGTGTAGGTGGCATGGGTTGAGGGCTTCCTAGCTGCCACCAGGACATCTGCCACTTCGTTCGACACTCCATGCCTGAGAATGGTTATGTCTTTAGGGGCCAAACGTGCAGGTTCAGAGACTTGAGGTTCAGGTGAATCAGAAACCCTCCTTTCTGGGACAGCAAGTGCAAGTTGACTGGAAGGGAAATTGGTGAGTCTTGCACCAACTGGTGAAGAAGTAGAAACCATATCTGTCTGGGCCAGAATGGCACTACTATGATCATTGTCGCTCCTTCTGCCTGCAGCTTGAGTAGAACTCTCTGGATCAAAGGGAAGGAAGGGAAGGCATAGAGGATCCAGCCCGTCCAAGAAAGGGATAATGTGTCTCACCAGAAAACACCAGGCCCTGGATCTAGTGAGCAGAAATTGGGCAGTTTTGCATTGTATGGGGATGTGAACAGGTCTAAGTCTGGCATTCCCCACCTGCTGAACAGCATTTCTACTACTGACTGAAGGAGTTCCCATTTGTTGGCGCAGGATTGTGATCTGCTTAGAGGGTCTGCAAGTGTGATACAAACTCCAGGAACATGCACTGCAGCAAGAGTGATGTTGTGTTGCAGAGCCCGATTCCAAATTCTCATAGCCTCCTGGCAGAGTCGGTAGGAATGAGTGTCCCCTTGTTTGTTGATGTAGAACACCACTGAGGTGTTGTCCATCTGAATCAGCAAGTGGCCTGGAGGAATCTCTGAATTCAAAGCCTGTACATAAAGGATTGCCCTCATCTCCAGAACACTGATGTGGAGATGCGTCTCCAATGGTGACCATGTGCCCTGTGTTCTTGTGCCGTTCAGGTGATCACCCCAGCCGGACCCAGATGCATCTGTGGTGAGGGTCAGAGATGGGGCGGGTGGTGTAAAGGGAACCCCTACTGAGAGGTGCTCCAGAGTGAGCCACAACTGTAGGGCTTTTACGATGGAATTGGGAACCAAAACTAGATGATCCAAGTCATCTTGACACTGATCCCACTGGACTATGAGAGTCCACTGGGTGGCCCTCACATAAAGACGTGCAAGGGGAACTGTGGCAATGGCTGCCACCATGTGCCTGAGGAGGCGTAGCATGGTTCTTGCAGGGACCTGCTTCCGCATACTGATTGCCCGGATTAGTGCTCGTAGGCATTCTGCTCTGTCTTCTGGCAGAAAGGGTCTGCCACTGCAGGTATCTAGTACCGCGCTGATGAACTGAAGCCTTTGTGTGGGACTCAGCGAAGACTTTGCCAGGATTATTGTGATGCCTAGACAGTTGAACAGAGTGTAGGTGTCCTGTAATGCCCTGTTCAGTTCCCCTTGTGATGGGGCCATGAGAAGCCAGTCATCCAAGTAGGGGAAGTCTTAGTGGCCTCACCTCCTTAGGGCTGCTGCTACTACAGGTTGGCAGTATAGCCTAGAAGTTAGAGTAATGAGCTGTGAACGAGCTTGGTACATCCAGCAGACCAGACCTAGGTTTGATTCTCACAACCTCCACTTCCATACTGTGTGACTCTGAGCAAGTCACTTAACCGCCCAGTGCTCCCAGGTCATCCCTGAAAACAGGCACTTGTGCCTACTGGGCCTTAGCTGGTTACCAAAGACTAAAAAAAAAACTATCACCAGACACTTGGTGAACACCCATGGGGCCGAAGAGAGGCAAACGGGAGGGCCCAAAACTGGTAGTGGCATCCCTGAAACTTGAACCGCAAGAATTTCCTGTGTGGTGGAGCAATAAGGAGATGGAGACAGGCGTCTTGCATGTCTAGCAAGCTAGCCAAGTGTTTGGTCTGAGCATAGGGATAAGATCTGGTAGGGTGACCATTTGGAAGCATTTGTACGATACCGAGGTGTTGAGGTCGCTAAGATCCAGGATCAGGCGTAGGTCCCCCATCTTTTTTGGGACCAGAAAGAAGTGGGAATCATATCCCCTTCTTCGCTGATTCCAAGGTACCTCCATTATGGCCTCCTTTTCTAGGACAGCAGAGATCTTGTGTTAGATGAGAGCTGCATGCTGTCCTGAATAATGGGACTGCAGGGGCGGTCTCAATGGAGGACACCCGAGGAACTCGACAGAGTGCCCTCTTTGGATGAGCTGTAGTACCCATTGGTCTGAGGTTATTCTTTGCCACCCTAAAAGGTGATGTCCAAAGCGACCCCCGACTTTCTCTTCCCTTTGATCCAGAGATGGAGCAGGGGTCTGGTATGAGTCAGGCGGTGATGAGGTTCTGTCTGGATGACTAGTGAGGCTTCGTATTTCTTGCTCCCTGACCTCTGGAAAACCGGGGCTGACCCTTTCGGTTGAAGTTGCCTCTGGGCTGTTGGCCACAACAGGGTTGTTGGCCTTGTTTGTTTTGAAATCAGTTTTGGCCCTTACGAAAGGGCTTCTGCCTTAGTCTGTACACGGCTTGTATGGACCTGAAAGCCATACCAGCATCCTGCAGCTTGGTAATGACCTTCTCTAACTTCTCCCCAAAAAGGACTGAACCATTGAACAGAATGTCCAAAATGCCCTTCTGGACATCGGGAGTGAAGCCCGAGACCCTCAGACAGGAGTGTCTTCTGAGGCAGATACCAGCTGCCGCTCCCCTAACAGCTGAATCTGCAGAATCATATGCAGCCCGGAGAACTTGTGTCCCCACGTTGGAGCCTGTTTGAAAAAGTTTTAGGAGCTCCTCCTTCTTATCTCCATCAGGAAGGTCTTTCAAAAGATCTTGACCTTGTTCCCACAAGGCATTTTGAAATTGAACCATATGGGTCAGATATTTCAGTGACCGTATAGAACAGGTAGCTGCAGCATACATCTGTCTCCCCATGGAGTCCAGCAGCTTGGACCCATGGTCTGGAGGCTGTGTACTAAGATATTGGGGCCTTTGGGACCTATCATGGGTGGCCATAATGACTAAGGAGTCTGCCACTGGTTGTTCCCTAGGTAAGGGTCCTCTACAGGAGCCCTATACAGGTGGTCCACTTTCTTAGGGACTGCGGGTGAAGAGTATGGATGCTTCTAAGTGGCCTTCATGGCATCCTGAAAGGTGTCCACCAATGGTGGAATGACCACAGGTTTTGGATCCTTCTGTTTTAAATACCTCGCCAGTCATTGTCTCTCAGGGTCCAGGTCCTCTGTGTCCCAGCCCATATTCTCTTGGATATGTCTCATCATATCCATAAATGAAGGATCATCCAGGAGTGATCTGGGAAGATACCGAGGGTCAGGCAAAGGGGCACTAAATGGTGAAGGTGACCTGGAAGTGTCAGAGGTATCCAGGCAGGACTCATCCGATAAGGAGGAGTCAGACCTCCGGTGTGGTTTCTTATGCCTGTGGGTGCTAGGTGTGCAGGAAGGGATCCTAGAACAGGACCGCTTCCATTTGTTCTATTTGCCAGGTTTCTCCTGAGACCAGCCCCTAGGCAGGGCGAGCATCTTCCTTAAGGGGGGGGTCTGTCAAGGGTTGTAGACCTGGGTGGGGGTAAATTTTCCCCTGGAGGTTTGATGGGGACTTCCTTTCTAACAGTCTCCCACCAGTAGGAGAATAACTCCTTGACCTCTTCTATATCCAGGCCGGAAGACGGTCCCGGTGTCGGGTCCTTTCCAGGCGTTGGACTGGGGTCCAGTTCCTGAGATACTGAAGTGCCCATTGACAGGTCTTTGGGTGACCTTGGGAGTTGAGAGGTGTTGCCCTCCTCGACTCCTGATGTCTGGTCGTTAGTTACCTGCTGTATACCAACATCCGTGTCGTCGTCCTCCAATGGGGTCCATCGTCTGATATCAAGTGCGGATGGGGGGCTGTCTGTCCTAGGGGTTGACTCCTTGGAACGCTTTGCAGTCATCTGATCAGTTGACCATTTAGGGTCTGGCACCTGTTTAAGGGATGTCAGCTCTGAGGTCTGCTTGGTGGACATTTCTGGAAGACACCGCGGACGTTGGGAGACTGATCTCTGGTCGGTGTCCCGGTGCTGGTCCAGGGAGTTGGGGCCTGAAGGAGTCCTTAGGCTGGATCTTAAGGGGTTGAAGAGAAGAGGACGTACCTGAGCCACTGATCACACATACTTTAGCCAGTGGAGGCTGAAATTTTGCCCAGGATGGAGACCTGCCCAAGCTGGCCCGGGAGTCCAAGGTGCGGATAGACAGGGATCACTCTCTGCCTTTCTCCCTTCTTTTATCTTTATGCTTCCCTGATTTGTGGGATGATTCTACTCAGTAGGATGTGCTTCTCTCCATCGCCTTGACTTTTTTGTTCGAGAAGAAAGGTCTCAAGTACCTTCTGTCGGAGGATCAGTGTGCAGCTGTCAAAATGTTGGCAAATAGTGCAGGCCTTGGCATCGTGGTTGGGGCCTAGGCACCATATGCAGGTCATGTGTTTGCCCTTAAATGGAATCTGCTTGCTGCACACGCACTTGAAAGGGCGTCCTTCGACAGAAGGGGTCAGGGAAACCGACATGCGACAGGGAGAATATGAAGTCTGAAGAAATCTCCGAAGAAAAGTTCTGGCATCGTTCGATAGCTGATGGCATCTGTGGAGCCGATGCTTGTGAGATGACGGCAGGAAAAGAACTGAAGGATGCCGGGGGACCACCTCTTTTATGAGATATCCGACGTCAGGGTGGGGCTGACGTTGGGGGTGGTCCCCCCACTGGGTATAGCTAGTTAGAAGTTTCCCATGGGGTTCTGCAGCCTGCCGGCTTCAGTCCTTATGATGTAACCTGCTGCAAGAGCTGTTTCTCGAAGTAAGATCTAGAGATTCATTCTGCCTTTTCTAAAGTTTGAGGATGCATCAATATAAAAACCACATCATAATTAGTACTTGCATATACTTCTAGACAGCTTTGTAGAAAGTGATCCCTAACATTATTATATAATAGGCAAAGCAATATTATATGATCTAAATTTTCAAAGAACCTATTATTACAGGGACACAGGATTTCTCCAGGTCCTGCTCTATTCTTTGTGATGTTAAAGTAAGTATACCTCGAGTTGATAATTTCAAATCCAGGCCCATGTGATTAATTTCCTTTGTTTTTGATTCAAATGCAGATTCAAATAGTACTCTAATGAGTGATCAATTTGGGTTTTTTTTTTCAACCTCTGGACACTTTTTTGTTCTCTGATAGTTTTCATGTCCTGCTTCTTTCCTAGTTGAATCAATTTATTTTTAATTATTTTCCTATAATGAGTGGAAATCAGAATTTGTCTTTGATAATCATTCCAAAGGTGAAGCATTTTAATTTTCACTAAACTATTTTTCAGTGCACAGAGCCATAGTGAAGGAAGTCCCTCATCATGCCATCTGGTCTTTTCCAGAAGGCATTTCTTTGGGAAGATGTTTTTATTATTATTCACTATTTTTAACCAATATGAAATATAGGTTAATTCCCTTAGGCATCCAATTTGGAACCTTCCCAATTCGGCCCTTACCATTGCATTTGGAGTTGAAAGGGGAATCTTGAGAAGAGCTTTATAGAAAAATTACAAAGGTTTTTCCAAGTCCTCAGTTTTCACATATCCCCAAACTTCTGCTCTGTATAATAACAAAGGGTTGATTTTGGCTTCCCCTGCCTTCAATGCTAGAGCAATGGGTATTCCCCCATATTTATAATTAACTTTTAAAAGGGTCTTCACTATTAATTTGGCTTTTATTATCTGTTCTTTAATGTGATTTGACCAGGATGCTGAAGAAACCAGTTTTACCCCTAAACAACAGTATTCCTTTATAACCTCAATCTTTCCTGCCTTACTGAAAATTTAAGTCTATTAAATTTTTTAAGATTTTTCCCAAAAATCACAATCTTCATTTTGTTAATATTTACTTTTAGCTCAAGAGAATTACATTTCTGAAAAAAGTATTATTATTTTTTTTTTTTTTTTTGCATGCCAGCTTTAGTTAAAAAAATCACCAGGTTGTCTGCATATCCTAACAAATGCACCGATAATTTATCTATTTTGGGAGAATCCAGTATATCACTTTCTGGAAATTCATGTAATGAATTAATATAAAGATTAAACAGTATTGGTGCTAATAAGAATCCTTGTTTTACCCCTCTATTTGTATGAAAAACTGAGTCAGTGATCCTTTGTTATCAAGTCTTATTGCCGTGGAGGTATCTGAATACAAAAATTTTATTAGCTTAAACAATGAATAATCTATACCCTTTGCCCAAAGTAAATCCCATAAGGTTTGTCTATTTATGGAGTCAAACGTTGATGAGAAGTTAATAAATAATGCAAATAATTTGGTCCCTCTCAAGGAAACATATTTTTCAATAAGATGGTTCAAACAAAAGACATCCATCGTAGAAAAACCTTCCCTAAATCCTGTTTGGAACTTAGAGATTTGGTTAGAAGAATCTGCCCATATAGATAAATCTATTTAATAATAATAATAATCTAGAAAAAAAAATTTGAACTTATATCCAGAAGATGAATAGGTCTAAAATTAGTTGGTAAATGAACTGACCCTTTTTTATAAATAGGGACAATTATATTCTGTTTCCAAGAGACTGGTATATAATTCTGGGATGAGCATAAATTAAAGGGTTAAAACTGGAACCCAAAAATCTTTGTTCTTTGTAAACTTCTGGGGGAATGAAATCAGGGCCAGGGGCTTTATTGTTTTTTAATGTAAGTATAGCCAATTCTACTTCGTCTGTTGAAAAAACAATGAAAGACTGTGTTAGCCAAATAGGTTCTTTAGTTATATCGCCATGTAACGTTAATGAGGGAGCTTTAAAGAAAATTTCCCCAAAGTGCTGCTTCACCCATTCCTCCTTTGGTATATATACTGCCAATGAATGTTGGAATTGGTTTGTTCCCAATGCCACCATACTCCAAAAAGCTTTTGACTCTTTCTGGATAATGATGTTATGTACTGAATCCCATTTTTTATGTAGAAAGATCTGTCTCTTAATTTGAAGAAATTTATTGTATTGTTTTCTAACTTTATTAAATGTGTTATGATTTTTCTTTGTAGGATGTTTTTTTTTTAGTCTACTTGATTAACTTCCTAAGTTTCCCCTTTTCTTTCTTACATTCAGAATCAAACCAGGTCTTTACTTCTGGAATTAAGTTGTTTTTATTGGTGGTATAAATTAAACTCCTAATATGTTGGTTTAGTTGTCCTAGAATTGAATCAAAGATTTGAGCACTAAACAAAGAGGAATCTTCTTTAGAAAAAAGAAATTCATTACAGTTCTCCAGATTGTCTCTAACTGCCCCACCTGTGATATAATTATGTTTTAAGCACTGTTTTCCCATTGAGCTAAGCTGTGCTAAAGGAGTACTTGCTTCCAAAAGAATTTCATTTTCTCTACATGTCTAGATATATAAACTCAAGGGGACATGATAGCTTTCTGTTCTCATTTGAATTTTAAGAAATGTAATCATCTCATACCTCCCAGGATTAATTAGACCATAATCGATAGTGCTTTGCCCATTTAAAGAGAAAAAGGTGGTTTCTCCAGCTCCATCACCCTCTAATCTATCATTTAATATTAGAAGTGCATTTTCCTCAATAAATTTTATCAACTCTTTCCGTTGTCTATTAGACCTATTAGACCCTTTCTCTTTACTTTCTCTGTGATTACAGTCCTTAAGGCATAACTGGGTCTCGAGAATACAAAAATTATCATATTTGGCAATATGAGAGTTAAAATCTCCTATCACAAAAGTGCCTTGTGGATATTGTAAAAATGCTGAATAATATCTGTAGTTAGAAATTCTGGCTTCTTACATCACTACTTACAGAATTTTTTGGAAGGAAATAAACATTAACAAGAATAAAAATCAAGTGATCCCAAGAAATGATTATAATAATATAATCTGAAGTATTTTTAAATAGTTCAGTGATTTCAAGAGTGGGGCCAATTTTAATACTGATTGTCAATCCACCAATTGGTCTGCCCCGCTTTTTCATTTTTTTGGGTGGGTTTGTGATAGTCTTATACCCATTGAGATTTATGTCTCCCATTGCCCAAGTCTCTTGAAAAAAAATTACTATATGAGATTTTATAAAATCGCAGCATTCCTGATCTGTCATAATACCAGAGAGGCCTGCCACATTCTGATACAAAATTACAATTTCATACATTAATCTTAGAATCTTCTAAGCTAGTTCCTGTCTCAAAAGAAAGATTATTCATTATCTCAAGTCACTGATTTATTTCCAAATTACACAATTTCCTGGCTGGGAAGTCATTCATATCAACTAGGAATAAACCTTCATTGTCAAAACTATCCCTATTACTCAGAATCAAAGAGTAAACTGTAAAACTTTCACAGTGCAAGTCAATTTGTGTTCCTTGATTTTCCTGTGCTGCTCTTACAGCATACTTGATGTGTTTTGCCCTATCTTCAATTTCTCTTATAAAACACACTCCCACTATCCCATACACACACAGAGAACTAAAAAAATACAAACAAGCAAAAGAAAAAAGTAAAAGCAAGGTAAAATATATATATACATATATATATATATGTACACAAAAAAATAAAAACTTCATTCGCCACTCTCCTTATGCACTCAGGTATGTCCAGCAAGTCAGTACTCCAAGCTGGGTCCCTCAGCTCCAGAGTTCCATAAGATTCTCGAGATAATCCCAAGGAAATCCCATTAGTACCCTTCTATGACTTCTGTAAATTCTATAATTTCTCTATGCCAGGAGACTTCTTGTCATAAGTATCATTATAGCCTGTGCACTCAGCATAGGGGCAGACAAAAAGTTAAGATACACAGCAACAGATAGTCTTTCATCTCAGAACCCTCCACAGGGTAGCTTGTCTTCTATTCAGTTTCTGGCAGCTCCTCCACCACTCCGGACTCTGCTCAGAAAACTGCAGAAGAAGAAGAAGAAGAAGAGAGATGGCAGAAAATTGGGGGCCAAGGGCTAACAAGTTGAACTGGAAAGAGCAGTGAGTCTAAAAATTTGAGGCAACAGTAGCATACCTGTATTAAAAAAATAATAGGCTTCTCACTGTTCCTACTTGTACTGTTTCTCTTCAACAGCATAACGTGCTGCCATCTTGGCTCCTCATCACCCACTTAGGTCAGTAGAAGTAGGGAGAGGAACAGGAGGGTGGACCGGGAAGGATTAAACCCAGTATGGACAATAGGCCCCTGGACAGATGGGGAAAGTACAGTTACATAAGAAATTACCATAACAGTAGATCTTTGAGAGGAGTTCTTGCAGCAGGCAATAACCATTAGGACTAAGCTGCCAGGTGCTAGGACCTCACAGAAACCTTCTAGCTATCAGTCCTCAGTGGGGGACTGCCCCTGATGTTGGCCAGCCCCGATGTCAGCCAATGGTATAAAGTCTGAAGTGGAAGGAGAACCAGACAGGTTCTCACCAAAAGTAATGGCAGAGCACAAGCCAAGAGGGAAGCAGGGAGGGAAAGCAGCACCTGCTGCAATAGCTCCTCTTGAAGATTTACTGTTATATCAAGTTCTTACATAACTGTACCATCTTACTTGGCATGCAAGCTCTTGTAGCAGGCAATAACCATTAGGACTAAGTCCCAACAGTAAGGAGACATGGCACAGGAAAAGTCCAGGAGGAGACTAGAGACTAGACTGCCAACTAAGGGTCTAGGACAGAAGGCACTGAAGGACAGCCAATCTGAACTCAGCTCTGCATCTAGAAGCAAGGTCTAAGCTGTAGTGCTTGATAAAGGTGTGACCTGAGCTCTTGGTAGCCACTGCACAGATGTCTGTTGTGGAAATGTTCCCAAGAGAGGCAAAACAAGTCATTATCCCCCTGGTGGAGTGACCCCTTACCGGTCCTAGTAGGGATTTGCTGTACTTGTTGTAGCAAAAAACAATACAGTTCAACCAGTTAGACAGCATTTGCTTGGTGACTGGGATGCACTGAGATATGGGGGCAAACAAAACAAAAAACTGGTTCATAGATCTAAAAGGAGCTGTACAGGTCAAGTAATAATGAAGCATTCTGTATACGTCAAGGGTATGCAACAGCACTTCCCCCCAGTTGGAATACTCAGGATAATAAATTGGGAGGTTGATGCCCTGTTTAAGAGTGAACCCAGTGCCGGTCCAGGTGGCGCTGAGGGTTGAGGCACTGGATGCCACACCTCATGCCATGCTGGTGACCCAGGTTCATGAATGGACTCGGGTCATCTGAGGTCGGCAGGGAGCGGATTGAGCATCTGGAGAACTGTTTTCCCCTCCATGGGATGGGTACTGGGATATGCCTCACTCCTCAGCAGCCCCTGGTGGAGATCAGGAACCCTGTAGGGAGCAACAATGAATTTAGGGGGCGGATGCCTGCTTATAAGTACGCTGGCGTCATTGCATGTCCGTGCTCTGAGGGGGAACAATGAAAATACCCTGGAGGACCAGGGAGGCAACGGAGATCCCAGGGACCGAGGCCCATATCTCATCACCATACCAACCCTCCACCAGCTCTCCTGAGCTCCACAACCCAGCCCAGAGACCACAGACACGCCGCCAGGTAGATAGGTGGGGTGGTCCCTCCCTTGGAGGGTGTTCCAGGGGGCTGAACAATTCCATGGATCCGGGCCGGGGGGGTGCTCAGCAATGTGTCACCCAGGGAGGGTGGTTTCAGGCTGGGAGTAGAGGCAGAGGTCAAGTGGGTACTCCTGAGAGATGCCCTGGCCCCCAAAGAAATAGAATGTACAAAAAAAAAGTGAACTCCGACACCACCTTAGGCAAGAACTTAGGATTTGTGCATAAGAACACCATGTCCTTATGAAAAAACAAATAAGGCTCTTTACACATTAGAGCCTGGAGCACCAAAATTCTTTGAACGGCAGTAATGACAACTAAAAATACCGCTTTCCATGACAGAAAGCGGACCTCGCAATCCACAGCTGGTTCAAATGGGGGTAGCGTGAGCCTCTCTGACATAAAAAGGAGATCCCAAGGGGGAACAGAATCTCTGATGGGAGGTATTAAGTGTACAATGCCCTGCAGAAAGGTACAGGACACGTCCAGCTGAGTGATAGTTTTTCCCTCTATCGAGGCATGATATGCCAAAAAGGTGGATAAATGCACCTTGATAGAGGAATAGCTTAGGCCCTGCTCATATAGAGAGAGGAAATACTCGAGCAGAGAGTTCAGAGTAGGGCAGGAAAGGGAATTAAACTGGCGTATGCAAGCCCAGAAGCAAAATCTCTTCCACTTCATAGCGTAAGTAGATCTAGTGGATGGCTTTCTGGTGGCCACTAGGACATCTGCCACCTTTTGAGAATCCCCATACCCAACCACAGCTAAGTCTGCAGGAGCCACGCATGAAGATGCAGGGACTTGAGATCCGGATGGACCAGTGTGCCCTGATCCTGAGAGAGCAACTGTGAGCCGAGAGGCAGAGGAAGCAGAGGCTGCACTGCCAACTGCTGCAGTAGTGGGAACCAAATCTGCCGAGGTCAAAGAGGGGCAATGAGAATCATCTCTGCCCCCTCCATCTGAAGCTTCAGAAGAACCCTCTGCAGAAGAGGAAAGGCATAAAGGAACCTTCCTGTCCAGCAGAGGGACAATGCGTCTTGCCAGAAAACTCCTGGCCCTGGATCTAGCGAGCAAGAATTGGGCAGTTTGGCACTGAGTGGGGACACAAAAAGGTCTAACTCTGGATGACCCCATCTGTCGAACAGCTAGTCTGCTACCGACTGAAGGAGCTCCCACTCGTGAACCATGGACCGAGACTGGCTTAGGCTGTTGGCCAAGACATTTTGGATGCCTGGAACATGAACTGCGCTGAGTTCTAGGTGGTGTTCCAGCACCCAGTATCAGACCTTCACTGCCTCCCTGCAGAGGGGGGTATGAATGAGTTCCTGCCTGCTTTTTAATGTAAAACACTACCAGTAAATTGTCCATTTGGATCAAAAGAGGGCCCAGAAGAAGGTCCACTTGAAAGGTCTGCAAGGCATTCAGGACTGTCCACATCTCCAGGACATTGATATGGAGTGATTGCTTTTCTGTAGACCAGACACCCTGGGTCTGCCTGTTCTCCAGATGAGCTTTCCATCCTAAACCCAAGACGTCCATGGTGAGAACCCACCTTGGAGGCATCTGCCAGAAATGAACTCCTGCCAACAGATTGGAGGGATTAAGCCACCAGGAAAGAGTCCTGCAAACTGGGTCAGACACTCTGGCTGGTAGAGGTCATCGGACCTCTGGTCCCATTGTACCCTGAGCATCCACTGAGGGACCCTCATGTGCAGGCGAGCCATGGGAACCATAGGGATGGCTGCCGCCATGTGGCCGAGGAGTCTTAGAAAGATCTGAGCTGGAACCTGAGGAGCCAAAGACATCAGATGTGCCTGAACTCGAAGGCGATCCACCCTATCTGAGGGTAGGAAGACCTTGTCCTGAACGGTATCCAGGACCTTTCCTATGAACTGGAGTCTCTGATTGATCTCTAGGAATGACTTGGGAAGGTTCAGGGTAATCCCCAGCTCTCTGAAGAGTGTAAAGGTGTCTCTGAGCATGCGAACCAGCCGATTCCTTGTGGGAGCCATCCGAAGCCAGTCGTCTATGTAGGAAAATGCATAATGGCCCCTGTGTCGTAGAGCCATAGCCACCATTGTGAGGCACTTGGTGAAGACTCTGGGAGTGGAGGACAGGTTGAAAGGCAGGGCTCAAAACTGGTAGTGGCAACCCTGAAAGAAGAAAAGCAGGAACCTCCTGTTGGGTGGAAAGTCTAGAATGTGCAGGTATGTATCCTACATGTCTAGGGAGCAGAGACAGTCCCCTCAGTGTAGGACAGAGATAAGACCTAGAAGTGTCACCATCCTGAACCTCTTGTATTCTATAAACTGGTTCAGAGAGCTGATGGCCAGGATGGGACAAAGATCTCCCATCTTTTTTGGCACTGGAAAAAAGTGCGAACAGTACCCTCTTCCATGCTGGGATGGGGGAACTGGCTCAATAGCCCATTTTTGAAGGAGGGCCTGAATTTCCCCTTCGCTGAAGGGGATGTGAGAAGGAGGATAATGGGAGGACACTGGAGGAGTTTCCGGAGGCATCTGCATGAACTCCAGAGTATGGCCTCTCTCTATGAGCTGTAACACCCAAAGGTCTGTTGTTATGCTTCACCAGCCCTGAAGGTAGAGGGAGAAGTGACCCCCTACTGACTACCCCATTGACTCCACCAGAGGATGGGGGGGGGATTGGGCAAGGAGTCATTGTGCAAATCCAGTAGTGGGCAGAGGGGCTTGGGAGGACTTTGTGGCATGACAGGCAGAGCTACCAGGAGTCTGGGAGGCTGCCTTTCTTTTATAGCCTCCCCTCCGCTAAGGCCGATTTTGGGACTGCTGACCTGAGGTCTTCTGAAAGGGCCATTTCCTAAAGGGTTTTTGGTCACCCTTATACATTTTTTGGATGGACCAAATGGACTTTCCAGATTCTTGGAGATGAGTAATGAGCTTTTAAGTCTCATCTCCAAAGAGAACCAAACCCTTAAAAGGGAGGTCAAGGATGCCCAACTGCAGATCCTGGGGAATCCTGAGACTCTAAGCCAGGTGTGGCGCCTAAGGCAAACATTGGAAGCCACTGTTTGGGCTGCTGTATTTTGCAGTGTCGTATGAGGACCTCAAAACATGACTGCCCACATCTGATCCCGATTTCAAAAGATCCAAAAGCTCGGACTTCTGTGCTGAGTCTGGAAGGGCCTGGGCTATTTCCATCCCTTCTCCAAGGCATTCTGGTACTGAACCACATGTGTAAGAAAGTTGAGTGACCGGATGGAGCAAGTAGATGAAGAATAGACTTTCTTGCCCATCTGGTCAAAGTGTCTGGACTCCAGATCGGGAGGCTGTGTACTAAGGTGTTTCGGCTTCTTTCATCTATCATGAGCTGCAGTAATGATCATGGAGTGCATGGTAGGGTGTTCCACCAAAAAAGTCTCCTCCCTAGGGGCTCTGTACAGCCAATCCAATTTCTTCGAGGCGGTAGAGGATGGCTATTTCCAGGTGAGCCTTGTCAGGTCCTGGATCGTGTCCACCAAAGGAGTGACCACTAGAGGCTTGGGCTCCCTTTGCCTCAGGTATTTAGCCAGCCTTCACTGCTCAGGATCCAGGTCCTCCGTCTCCCATCCACTGGAGGCCTGGATATGCCTCATGATGTCCATAAATGTAGGAACATCAGGAGGCGACCTGGAAGTGTCCCTATTGTCAGGAGACTAAGGGTGAACCGTCGGGTCAGAACTATCTGAACCTGAGGACTCCAAGCTCTCACTAGAGTCCACTGAAGAGGCCAATGAGGAAGAGCTAGAGTGACGTTGGTCACAAGACCGGTGTTGGCTAAGTAACCGATGACCCTTAGACCGAGGCTGGCTAGAGGATAGATGACGGCAGTGACTTGAGGAGTGTGAAGACCTATGGTGACACCAGCCTCTGCCATGGGTATCCTCAGGGCTGGGCATACAATCTTTTGGTGGTGGAGTCAGTGGCTTGGGCTCCAGGTACCCCTCTTCGAGGGGTTCTGGGGTTGGACCCATCACCACTGTAACCAGTTCTTTCGGTGGGACTAGGTCCTGGTCCTGTTTGACCTGACTCTACCAGAATGAGAACAGCTCCTGTATTTCATCATTAGTAAATTGTGGTGCCGACAGACCAGCCGGGAGCTTAGGGTCCAGCATTGGCTTACCAGGCATCAGAGTAGCCGTGGTCAGGGTGACCAACGATCAGGGTGGTAGAATGGTAGGAGACCGAGCCAGATGAGAAGGGGTCGCCTGATGTCTGCGGTCGGTTGGCAGAGATCTCCCTCAAGGGGAGTCCACCTCTATAGGGGACACAGAATGAGCTGGCGATGAGAAGGCTGACTCCCGGGCCGACGTCCATGTGGGCATCCCTGCAGCTAATGACGGCTTCGACAAGGAAGAGGCCATGAGCCTAAGAGGTGTCTGGGATGAAGTAGCCACAGACCGGGGCGGAGGTGTGAGGCATTTCAACGGGTCCAATGCCTGCCCCTAACAGTGGGACTGGTCCAAGGCTTTGGACATCATTGACGTCTGGACTGAATGGATGGGAGCCGAAGGGTTGCCGCCATGTTTGTGACCAGTCCCTGTCCCTGAGGTGGAGGTCGATGCATGAGGTTTTTCCTGCACCTTGAGGGATGCTGGGGAGGAGGCTGAAGCCCCAAACCCCGACATACCTCTGCCCGACGCCGGGGGGAGGTTTTAGCTGGAGCCTGCCCCGAAGGAGGATGGGTAGACATGGAAGGATGGTCTGATCCCCCCGTGAGAAGCAGCACTGGAGGAGGATTTTTTATGCAGCAGGGACCTGGAGTATGAGCATCCCCAGGACTTTTCTTGATCCTTATCCAGAGGTTGATGCTTCCCCAAGTCCTTCTTCTTGTACTTGTGGGTCTTCGAGGTGGAAGCTGTGGAGACCATCAAGGAGTAAAAGGGGCTTTTCCACACTGGCTGGGCATGCATGACGGCAAGCTGCTGCTCAAAGAGGTGCACCTTATGGGTCTTTTGGCAGTGGATCCAAGTCCAGAAGTTGAACACCCGACAATGCTCACAGGCGGCAGTGTCATGGTTCAGGCCTAGGCAAAAAAGGCAGGCCTCATGGCAGTCCTGTGACGGCAGCTGTTTACCACAGGCACACTCAGATGTTCTCCTTTCCATTGAAGAAACAGATGAAGAAGGAGAAGTCGACATGGAGAAAAGAAGATCATTTTAAAAAAGAAAATAAAGAAAGTACAGTTACGTAAGAACTTACCATAACAGTAAATCTTCAAGAACAGCTTTTGCAGCAAGTTACACCGTAAGGACTGAAGCCAGCATGCAGCAGGACCCCAAAGAAAACTTCTAGCTAGCTACACATAGCAGGGGACTGCCCCCAACATCGGCCCCACCCCAGACGTCAGATACATCATAAAAGGGGCAGTCCCACAGCATACCTCAGTTCTCCCCCAAGAGATATTTTGGCGTAACAATGTAACTCAGAAGGGGAGACTGAGGATCCACTTCCAGAGGAAGACTAATAATTCTGATCGTCCAAGATGCTATGAAGTAGAACCAAACCTCCTGAGGGGAAGATGGGAGAGAAACTACCTGCTGCAAGAGCTGTTCTCGAAGATCTATTGTTACAGTAAATTGTTACGTAACTGTACTATTTACTTCGAGATACAGCTTTTGCAGCAGGTTACACCATAAGGACTGATTCCCAAGCAGTAAAGGTGTATTGCTAACCCAGTTGGGAGAAGGACAGAAGAGATCAAAGGGAGAGGGACCTCTCAGGACAAAAGTCCCTGAAGGACTGCCAGGTCAAAGCCCGCTCTATGCCTGGAGGCGACGTCCAAACTGTAGTGTCTAACGAAAATGTGCAATTAACTCCAAGTCGCAGATGGCAGATGTCACCATATTCTTCAAGGCAGCAAAGGAGGTAGCCACCCTCCTCATAGAATGGCCCTTCACTGGTCTCGGTAAGGACTTGTTGCATTTCTGATAACAAAAAACAATGCAGTTAACAAGCCACCTGGAGCGAGTTTGTTTCGATACGGGTGCACCCATCATCCTTTGAGTGAAAGATAAAAACAGTTGGTCAGACTGTCTGGGTGAATGGGTTCTGGCCAAGTAAAACATCAAAATCCTGTGCACATCTACAGTGTGCAATAGGGCTTCCCCCTGTTCGAATGACTGGGGAAGTACACCAGAAGGTCAATGTCCTGGTTTAAGATTAAGGCTGAAACCACCTTGGAAAGGAACTTAGGGCTGGTCCTTAAGGACACCCTGTCCTTATGGAAAATCAAGTAAGGTTCTTTGCACGAGTGCCTGGAGTTCGGAAATTCTCCTTGCTGAAGCAACAGCAACTAAAAATAACGCCTTCCACAACAGGAGGCGAAGCTCGCAATCCGCAGCTGGTTCAAAAGAAGGCAGCATAAGCAGCTCTAAGATAAAAAGAATGTCCCAAGGAGGAATCGGATCTTTTATAGGGTGTCTCAGATGTAAGGCGCCTTGCAGAAAAGTGCATGAAGCCTCTAATTGGGCTAATGAACACTGACCAACTGGTGTGTAGTATGCCAAAATGGAACAGAGGAGTACTTTCAGAGAGGAATACGCCAATCCCGACTGGAAAAAGGATAGGAGGTAGTCCAAAATAAACTTCTCAGGGCATCAAAGTGGATCAAGGTCGCAAGCCTGAATCCAGAGACAAAACCTCCACCATTTCAGAGTGTAAGTGGCGTGAGTAACTGCCACTAGGATATCAGCAACCCCTTGCGAGACACTGTGCCTAAGAATGGCAACGTCTTTGGGAGCCAGGGGTGCAGGTTCAGGGATTTGAGGTTCAGATGGACCAGGGGGAAGCCAGCCTCCTGGGACTGCAAATGTGAGCTGACAGGTAAGGGAGGCTCCAGAGCTAGATGGTGAAGCAGCAGAAACCAAATCTGCCTGGGCCAAAAAGGCACTGCAGAGATCATTGACGCTATTTCTGACTGGAGCTTTAGAAGAACCCTCTGGATCAAAGGGAAGGATGGGAAAGCATAGATCAACCTGCCCACCCAAGAGGACAACACATCTCACCAGAAAAAAACAGGCCCTGGATCAAGCGAGCAGAAATTGGGCAGTTTTGTGTTGTATGGGGACACAAATAAGTCTACGTCTGGTGTTCCCCATCATAGTAACAGGTCCTCGACTGCCTCTTGTAGCAATCCCCATTTGTGAGCTCTGGCCGTTGACTGGCTCAGGAGATCTGCAGCAGTGTTGTCCACATCAGGAAGATGCACTGCAGCAAGCATGGCGCTGTACTGCAGTATCCAGTCCCACACCCACCTTGCCTCTCTGCAAAGAGGGTAGGAGTGAGTGCCTCCTTGTTTGTTGATGTAATACACCACCGAGGTGTTGTCTGTCTGGACTAACATGTGACCCGGTGGGATCTCTGACTGTAAGGCCTGTAAGGCGTACAGGACCACCCTCATCTCCAGAATATTGATGTAGAGGTGAGTCTCCAGGAGTGACCAGGTTCCCTGGGTCCCGATTCCTTCCAGGTGAGCTCCCCAACTCGACGCTGAAGCGTCGGTGGTGAGATTCAGGGATGGAGCAAGCACCATGAAGGGGACTCCCACAGAAAGATGTTCCGGAACAAGCCACCACTGCAAGTCCTGAATGACTGGCCCTGTGATTCTGACTAGGTGGTCTAGGTGATTCTGCCTCTGGTCCCATTGGGTTCTCAGCATCCACTGAATAACTCTCATGTGGAGGCGAGCGAGGGGGACCGCGGCGATGGCAGGCGCCATATGTCTGAGCAGGCAAAGTATGGTCCGAGCGGGAACCAGAGTTTGTGCCATGATAGTTCTTATCAGTGATCTGATGTTCCTTATCATACGAACCTGATGCGTTCCGCCTTGTCCTTGGGCAGAAAGGTTCTCCTTTGACAGGTATCCAGAACAGTGCCAATGAACTGTAGTCTATGAGGGAATGAGAGACGACTTCTCTTGGTTGATGATGATCCCTAGAAACTGTAATAGGGAGCAGGTGTCATGAATGGCCTTCTCCAGCACTTCTTGGGAGGAGGCCATCAGGAGTCCTTCATCCAGATAAGGGAAAACATAATGGCCTTGTCTCCTGAGGGCTGCTGCTATGACTGCCATGCACTTGGTAAAGACACATGACGCCGAAGACAAGCCAAGCGGGAGTGCTCAGAACTAATAATGGCGTCCCAAAAAGTCAAAGCGCAGGAATTTCCTGTGCGACCAGGTGATGGGAAGAAGAAGATATGCATCCTGCATGTCCAGAGACGCTAGCCATGCACCTTGCTTGAGCATGGGAATGAAACCCGGTATGGTAACCATGCGAAAGCATTTGTACATCACCTAGATGTTTAGGTCGTTGAGGTCTAGAATTGGGCATAAGTCCCCACTTTTCTTTGGAACCAGGAAGAAGTGGGAATAATACCCTCCTTCTCACTGGTTCTTTGGTACAACCTCAATGGCATCCTTGGAAAGGAGTGCCGAGATCTCCTGCTGGATGAGCAGGGCATGCTGTCTCGAGTAACGGGAATGCAGAGGAGGTCTTGACGGTGGGCGGTCGAGGAACTCTATACAGTGTCCTTAACTGATAAGCTGAAGAACCTCCTCTGCCACCCGGATAGATGGTAAACAACTTGACCCACAACCTTCTCTTCCTTTTGATCCGGGGGGGGCAGGGGCCGTGAAGGAGTCATTCTGTGGCGGTGATGGCTCCGGCAGGTTGGGTAGACTTAGTGTTTCTCTGGCCCTGACCTCCAGAGAATCTTTGCTGGTTCTTACAGCCAAAATTGCCCATGTTGCCGTTGACCAGACCAAGGTTGTAGCTTACTCTGTCAGCCACGAAAACGGTTCTGTTGTCTGCAAAAGAAACCAGGCCTGGGCTTACTCATCGCCTGAACCATTCTAACCACCTTCCTGGCATCTTGAAGTCTGGTGATGACCCCTTCTGAGTCTTCACCGAACAATATCGTTCCATTGTAGGGGACATCCATGATCAGGGTCCCGATTTTTCTGCGGCACATCGGAGCAAAACGTATAGGGTTCTCATTTGCCGCAGAACTTCTTCGCACTCAACACCAATTTCTGCAGCAATTCTGCGTGCACATTTTACCCTTAATTTTTTTCCTTTTTCGCCATATCTGACACAATGCAGCCGTAGAACACAGTCACTTTATAGGCGTTTGTCACTAAATTTTCAACATAGCCAGTTTAAGACTTCTGTTCATGAACAGTATCACTGTGATTTTCTTAATCTGTCCCGAACATTGATTTCGCACAACGACCGCGCCATTGTGCGCTACATGTGCGAAAATACATTTCGGGTGAGATGTGAAAAATGACAGTTGTATTGTTCATAAAGAGGTGTGGTAAAATGGCAATACTGAAAATCTGGAGTGAAAATATTAAAAATGCTCGAAGTTACGAGCATGCATAGGAAACTATGAATGCGCTAGTAAACAGTCATTTGGGAATATTTTCACCAAATTTTCAACACAGGGTTTTTGGGATCCTACCTCATGAACTGTGGCACTGACATTTCATTAATCATTCTGGAAAGGTGGTTCCACGCAGTGACTGCAGAACCACCTTTCGGGACCGAGTAACGCAATAACAGTGCCACAGTTCATGAGATGGGGCCCCAAAAGCCAATTTTTAAAATTTGGTGAAAAAATTCCCAGAAATGGCTGAGATATGCACTAAAGTTGAAAAAAATCCATTTATGCCATTATACAGCTTACCAGCATTTCTTCAGTTCGTGGTCGGCTTTGAAGAGTGCAGGCGTGTTCCGGTGGGAAGCCACCCCAGCTTTTTGCCACGCTGCGGTGGGCTCCCAGTGTAACACAAAGACATTTGAGTGGGGGCAGCGAAGCCGACAGGGGGATTGGGCACCCCCGTCGGCAAAGGAAGCTTCTGCCACGCTGGGGTGGATAGATAGTTTGACAGACAGATAATATAGACAAGATAGATAGATACATGGATAGGCAGGCAGACACTACTTAGTGTATGAATATGTTAATATGTGTCGGTGTACATGTTATGGCACTTTCGGTAAGACAAAATGTTTTCATCTGCTAATAAATCCTTTTCCCAAGTGCTTGCGTCTTTATTTTATTTGAACTGTGAAATTAAAGATGTGAGATTCACTGCACACCACTTTCACATACCTTCATGTGATTCATGATGTTTCATGCATGCCACATAAAATATAATAAAATAATACTGCATTTCTTAGAACACCAGACAAGCCTTACACACAGCAAGAGCATGTTTTTAGGCTAGAATTTGACACATACACCTGACGAATAAATATTTTTGTATGTTTCGTTATTTTTACATCACAGTAAGGGTTCAGTTGATTAATTGACAATAGATAAATAGTTTTTTTGTTCATTTGTTTTTTGGTTATTGTAGCATGATGTGCAGTGGGCTGGAGGCCAGAAGAGCCACAGAGGCTTCAGTTAAAATTTAAATCCCAGTTCTAAGCAGGACTTAGCCCTGGAGGATATAAAATCCATACTTCCATGCAATTTAATCTGGCCGGATGCCAGCCAGGACAGGGACAATACAAATCTTCAGACTGTCTATATAACCTAAATTAAGTCAGAAAAAGCAAGTGTTAGAAAACTCATTTTGATTACACAGTGTGCAGATTTCTTTTGTCCCTGACCTGGTTGCCACCCAGAAAAGATTATTCATTTATTTTATTTTAAAGAGATCATAAAATATTAAAGGGGGTGTTAATCATCACATCATGAGAAAGAGGCATGGCAGTTTGTGGCACATTTATTTTAGTTCAAAGTTTTTAAAGATTCATTTTTTTATTTTATTTTAATGAAAACTATTAAGTTCACACTACTGAAAGAACCTAGATGTAAACGGAGCCTACTCACACAGATACAGACAGATAGCACTCACACTTGTTGAGAGCATGACAAGCTTATAAAATAAATTTTTATCTAAGCACAATAGCACTTTCAAACTAGATTATGCCATAAACAAATACTTAGAGACAATTATTTCATTGTTTCACTGTTCCGGGGGTATAATTTGGTTGGCAGTAGCAGAACTGGGAAGCATTTCTGACCCATGTAATTATATAGAGATAGCCATCACTGCTTTTGGACTTTTTAGGAAGCCAGAATCCCAGATATGAACGTCAGAATCCAGAACTGGTATTTAATGAAAACCAGTTCCCCGCTTTAGAGCTTGCCCAATGCTTTCAACAAGAATACTCCAACCAAAATTCGAAATACAACTGCAAGTTTACTTTTTATAAGTTTACTGTTAAAATGGAAACCAAATGAGACATTTATAAACAGCATCATTTAGTACAAAACTAAATTAAGGACTACTTTTTATTGTTAAGCTTAAACTCTAAAATATAAATATTTTTAATTTTTTTTTCAAAGATACTCCAAGGCATTGATTATCTGGGGTTAGTCCACTTAATGGAGATGAAAATACATGGTGCCTCGTTGCACAGCCAGACATGCATTAACTCCAGACAACTAGTGTCTTACCATGCTGTGAGAGTGTGTGTGTGTGTGAATTGACATTCCGTGCCAACAACCACACAACAGCCTCCCCCCAACCCCGACACAGCAGTTGGGGAGGAAGAAGTAGAGAGCACCCATGGACACAGGACTTTACTGTCAACTTTTTCCCCCCAATGGGTAGAAAACACAAAAAAAGACAGAGCGAGCACATCAGCGCGGTATTAGCGCAAAGCTGTTTTGTGTTATCAATGCAAGTAAAATACGCTAATAATGCCAAACAACTAAAAAACAGAATTGCTCCTGTCTGCTTACCTGTGACAGCTCTCTCTCACTCTCGCTATCGCTCTCAATTTTGCCTCACAGAAGAGGTCACTATCAGTCACTGTCAGTCAGCAGATGGGATAGGGTTTTTAATATATAATTAAGCTCATACTACCTAAACCCCGAAACAATAATCATTGCTCTCCGCTCCCAGTGCTCGAATCTTCATTTGGTGATTATTCGAAGTTTGTCACCTGCATACACTTCAGAGGTCAGATCCATTTGGGAGGTCACAGCCTAACGCAATGCGTTACATTTCATGCTGCTTAGCTATGATGACAGCTCTCTCTCTTGCCAGCTCAAATTCGTCACTTGCCCTAGCACTGGGAGAGGGGATTTGTAGAAAGAAATTTAGTCTTTACCAGCTATTCACTGCTGACTGCTGCCAGGATTTCATTTTCATTTAGTATTTGGCAGCTATACGGGTTTAAGGTTTCAGGTCTGTGTTTGTTTTTTTTACCTAACCAGCTATTTTGTGCAAAACCAAGAAAATCAGGACAGGAGAGAAATCAAGATGCCTTTTAAATTTGGGCTTGATAATAGGCATACAGGTTTACAGTTTCAGGTCTGTGTCTATGTTTTTTTATTTCACAAGCTATCCTGTGCAGGTTTCAGCTATGTGATTTATTTACTTTACTAGCGATTATGTGCAAATAAAAAAAAGGCACTGCTGACTTCTGCCGGGATTATTGCTGTCAATAACAAATACCTGTCGGTAAGATGCAAGTTGAGAATTTATCATCGGGAAAGCTAGATTGTCAGATCAGGGACTGTATAACCTGCTATATCTCTTATTTCTTGTCTTTATCAGTACACCAAAAGGAGCTTCTCAAAATGCCAGGTAGTATTGCCAGGAGGTTTTTAATGTCTGCTTTGCCGTCTTATTTGTAATTCCAAGGAGTTCCACAGTCGGCTTTGACATCACGGCAGTTCCACTGCCGGCTGTGACTTTCAGCGGCTGGGAAGCACAATCTGCGGGTGACTCACATTCCGCAATTTTTCCCATGAATAGTTCCGCAGAGTCATGAACCGTGAAAACATGGGGCCCTGTCCATGATTCCTTTCTGGATGTCTGAGTAAATCCAGAGACCCTCAACCAGGAGTGTCTCCGGAGGCAAACGCCTATCAAGGCACCTCTCGCTGCAGAGTCTGTAGAGTCGTACATGGCCCGGAGGACATGGGTCCCAAAATCAGAGCACATGCAAAGGAGGTTTAGGAGCTCCTCCTCCTTCTCACCATCTGGGAAGTCCTTCAGTAGGTCTTGTCCCTGGTCCCACAGTGCATTTTGAAATTGCACCATGTGCGTCAAATAGTTGAGGGACCTGAGAAAGCATGTAGTAAAGGCATACATGCGACAACCCAGTGAGTCCAATTGTTTGGATTCCTGTTCTGGGGGCTGTGTACTGAGTCACTGGGGCTGCTGGGAGCAGTCATGCAAAGCCATGATGACTACTGAGTCAGCCACAGGTTGCTGAGATAAGTAAGGAGCCTCCAGTGGGGCCCTGTAGAGCCTGTCGGCCTTCTTGGGGACCACTGGGGTTGAATGAGGATGCTTCCACACAGCTCTGGTAGCGTCCTGGAAAGTGTCCACCAAGGGTGGAACCACCACAGGCTTGGGGTCTTTTTGCCTCAAATAGCATGCCAGGCGTTGCCGTTCCGGGTCTAACTCTTCTGTCTCCCATTCCATGTTCTCCTGAATGTGGCACATAATCTCAGAGAAAGATGGGTTATCCAGTGGCAACCTAGGGAGGTCATGAGGATCTGGAGATGAAGACTCAAAGGGAGAGACTGACCGAGGGGTACCCAAAGAATCAAGGCATGAGTCATCGCCTGACGAAAAGGGGGCACTTCCGTCAGGGCCTTTTTCTTCTGTGGTCACTAGGAGACCATGAGGGGGTCCTGGAGTGTGGACATCTCTTAGAACTTCGAGACCTAGAGTGTCTGGCCTTGGACCTTCCCCTAGGTACAGGGTCCAGAGGCTCAGGTGTCAATGCCCTGGGAGATGTCACGGGAGGCGGTGCCTCACCAGGGGGTTTTGTTGGTACTTCTTTTTTAATTGTGTCTCACCAAAAACTGAACAACTCCTTGACCTCCTGGACATTCAGACCAGATGAAAGGCCTGACGCTGGAGCCTGTCCAGTGTTAGTCAGGTGTCAGTGGCTATGGGGTCATCGGGTCTGGCATCAGGTCTTTTGGCAGACCAACGTCAGGCAGACTGTCTTCGACATCTCCCAATGTCTGGTCATCAGTGGCATGAACACCAGCATCCTCCTCTAACATCCCCCTGCTACCGGTGTCAGGTGGCAGAGGCGGGGTCCTTGGAGCATTTTGCAGACAATGGCTCTGGCATCGACTTAGCCTCTGTTGTTCATTTGAGTGATGTGAGCTCTGAAGTCTTTCTCAGAGGAACATCTGAGCCTCTGGGCGGCTGGGAGACCGAACAATCGGTATCCTGGCATCAATCCTTAGCAGCGGCGCTAGACATAGTCACCGACTTGGACTGAGGCCTGTGGCGATCAGAAGCCTCTGACCTGGCATCCGACCCTGAAGGACAGCTATCCTTAGTCTTGGTTTTCAGTTGCTGTAAAGAAACTGAGCTAGAGCCCCCTGAAGCCCTAACCTTAACCGGGGGGAGGGCTGAGACCTAGCCCAGGATGGAGAGCGATCCAACCGGGCGGAGCTGGAATTGGCCTGGGAGTCCGAGGCCCAATTCGGGGATCAAGTCCTATCCTCGTCCCGGTGCTTATCCTCGTGTTTCCCTGATTTGTACAAAGGTTCCCCTCGAGAGGTTGGATCTTTCTCCATGACCTTAAGTTTTTCTTCGAGGAGAAAACTTTGTAGTGCTTTGTGGTGGTGGATCCTAGTTCTGCTGTTAAACTGCTGGCAGATGGAACAGGCCTGGATATCGTGGTCCGGGCCTAGGCACCGCACACAGGCCGAGTGCCTATCTTTGAAGGAAATCAGTTTACCACAAGCACACTTTGAGGGGTGTCCTTCTGTGGAAGGAGTCGGGGAAGAAGACATGTACTTGTTGAATATCAATGAAATTTTGATGGAAAGTATAGCAGATTCTTTCTGGCATCGTTCATCTGCTGAAGGCGTCCGTGGAGCAGATGCACATGAGTCGACAGCAGGGAAAGAACTGAGGTATGCTGGGGGACCGCCCCTTTTATGATGTATCTGACATCGGGGGCAGTCCCTCACAATGTATAGCTAGCTAGAAGTTTTCCGTGGGGTCCTGCTGCCTGTTGCTTCAGTCCTTTTGGTGTAACCTGCTGCAAGAGCTGCATCTCAAAGTAAGATTAAACGTTATATGCTAGCTGGCATCAGAGGAGCTGATGCCTGCAGTTTAACGGTGGGAAAAGAACTTAGGTGGGGCAGGGAACCATCCCCTTTATACCACTGGCTGATTTCGGGGGCAGTCCCCCGCGGAAGACTGCTGCACCTAGAAGGTTTCTGTGGGGTCCTAGCGTCTGGCAACTTAGTCCTAATGGTATTGCCTGCTGCAAAAAGCTCACACTAGAAAGTAAGATCACCATGTATAGATGACCTTTTGGTCTTTTTCTGCCATCATTGTCAATGTTTCTATGAATGTTACTGAACTGATGTGTATTTCTGAGTCAGGCCAGTACAGTTAGACTATGTCAACAAACTTTCATGGTTGGTTACGGCTGCCAGTGCAACCACATTCTCACTACTAGACAGTTCTATAATCCTAGGGCATGAAGCAACTTCTGCATTAGAGATTTTATCCATGGAGACATGACAAATATGGTGTAATTACAAGTGAATATAGTTACTTCCATATTGGACATACTTCTTTCTCCAAATGGAGATAAACACTTGATATAATATAAGCTACTCCATTGGAAAATACTTGTGGAATTCCGAGGAAAACCACATTCATTTTTCTAGTTTACTAGTTTTTAATGACAAGGTAATCCCACTGGGAACTTTAAATGACAAAGACAAGAAAATGCAGACACAATATTACATACACAACTTTAGTATTTACAAGAAACAATATAAGGAATAATGTACGAGTGACCATACACAACAAGTCTGTGTTTCCATCAAGGGGTTGAAATAACAGCATATAGACCGAGAAGCTCGAGAGGTCCATGCCCTTATCTCAACCCCAAGATAGAAACACAAAGCAGAGTTGTGCATGGTCACCCATACTTTATTTTTTATAGTATATGGTTCTGTAGAAGCAAGTAGTGAGGGGCGAGGGAGAGAGACTGAGCAGAGAGCGACTGTGCTGGATAAAGGCTACCAGTAGATGTAATTTATTGCACATATTAAAAAGAGGATAAAATCCAAGCTCACGTTCTTGTAGCAGTTCAGCAGTTGTGCTGGTACTGAGAGAGAGAGCGAGAGAGGTGAGGAAGAGCAGCTGTGCCTGCTAAGCACTACCATGCTCAGGGGAATCCCAGGCTGAGGCACCCTGAGGGTATGCATCGCAAACTGCTAGTGTGGTCATGAAGACAGGCTATGGCCTGCAGAAGTCTCGGTAACAGAAAGTGAAAGCAGGTGTCAGGCGAAAGTCAGTGCAAGCAGGGACACAGGTGCACTTGATGACAGAACATGCACAACAACTTTTAGAATGTGCACAACTTTTAGAATGTGCATAACTTTTTAAGAGCCACTGAATTCCATACACAATAAGCCCTAATCATATAACATGTATAAGTTAATTGTATGTGCAAAAGGAAAAACCATTGCACATGATCTCATTTCAAATGACATTCTACATACAAATGTAATGACTATCAAAAGTTTTATAAATATCTGATACATAAATACAATAAAAAAATATAGGCAAATACTACTGGGTGTAGACTTTATGATGGCATTACTCACACTTTGCCTCCCTCAGTGAACTTTGCCTTATTTTAAGATTATTTAATTTGTTTTAAATTATATTAATAAAATTGTTCATGATTGTTTTTAAATTTATTTTATTTATTTAAAATTTTGGTAACCGGGAAAGGCACACTGAACCAAAGCTCATTTCCAGGTGCGACCTGGGGTAAGGGAAGACATAATACAGTTGTACATTTTTTTAAGAAACACATATACAAATAATTTAAGATAGATAGACATCAAACAAGTATATTGCTGAGACAACAAAATAAGGACAGGAACTACAAAATAAATAAGCAATAAACATATAATAGCAAGAGATGAATTCACAAAATAGCTCCAAAGCATGGGGAAGTTGGCAGAGGAAATAGTGTAAGCCATGATGTTCATGAAAGGGAGGCTGATTTGATAGCTGGGGGGTATTCCCAGTGATATTAAATTGGCCCAAACTAACATCCGGCAGCTCCCCGAGACCAGCAGCCCTTTTACTTTACTATGTTCAGCCACTGTAACATCAAGCAGAAACTGACCCCAATTAGCCAATGCCATAATGACTTTAGAAGTTTTCATGTTGGAGCACTTCCACTTAGCATGTTTCGCTTGTGGGGAGAAGGGTCATACTATGTCAGATTTGGGGCCCCCAATTCTAACTTTAGACACAGAAACAGAGAAATTGATGGCAGATAAGGACTGCCAGGCCCATCCGGTCTGTCCTTATGCCCCTTAAATTAGCTGCTGCTGACCCTGCTTGAAAATCCAGGGCACCAACTCAGGACTAAGCCAAATGCCAGAGATTGGAAATCACTTCTTTTCTTTATTGTTTTCAATATTTCATCTGTGCCCCAACGTTACGCCAGTGTGGCTTCTTCTGGGGGACTGTTAAAACATGTAAAATATTTTTAAGTACATGTGTAACAATATATGGTTCTCCCATACATTTAAATTTGAATTTTATAATGAAATGTTATACATAAGTTTTTTATATGCTTATTTTCCTCCACTGTTTATACTATTATCAACACAAAAATAATAAAAATTAAATATAAAAACTTTTACAAAAATAATCAAACAATTAACAAGAGAATTGCCTATACAGTACTATACTTTGCCCTAGGGCATAATCTACAATTTGACCTCCTTTGCCAAGCTTTACTTAATACCATGTATTTTTGCCTAAAAGAAAAAAAATATATATCAATTATTTTATCATACTTCTACCATATACTTATTCTTTAGCATTAAATATATTCACCTTAATAATCTTACACCGAAGGCTCTGTATGTTCCTATTTCATTAGTTGCACTTATATTCAGTTCCTAAGGGATTAGACATCATTCACTTAGTTGGTTTCCATAAATAACAATATCAAAATAAATTATGTTACAACAGGTAATTACCCTCTCTTGAACCCAGGTCTTTCCAAATATGTAACTCATTTATTAGACCTGAGGCAGCCACAGTGATCCTTCATGCACTGATTCCCAAAAACCTAAAATTAAACACAGTATTGATGATTCTTGTGTTTTGAAACTAACCATAAAAAGTATATATAATACATTTTACCAATTTCATTTACCTTGGATTATCCAGTTATATCCTGAAGATAACTATCAGTTTCTGTATATTGTCACTCATATTTTATTCTTCATAGGGAAAAAGAGACCTTAAGGGTAAATAAAAATCCTTTTTATAGATTAAAGATGAAGTAGGTTAATATTCCTAATAGCTCAATAATTGTGTTTGAGATCTTTACCTTCACACAAAACTATTCTTAATTATCACTGTTTCTTGCACTGTCCATTTTAGTTAACCTTCAATGGAAGAGAAAAACTGTATTTAAAAAACAGTGTACTCAGAATAGTATAAATAGACATCAAACTCGTATATTGCTGAGACAACAAAATAAGGACAGGAACTACAAAATAAATAAGTAATAAACATATAATAGCTAAAGATCAATTCACAAAATAGCTCCAAAGCACATAGTTCCAAAGCATGGGGAAGTTGGCAGAGGAAATGGTGTAAGCCGTGACGTTCATGAAAGGGAGGCTGCTTTGATAGCCGTTGGGTATTCCCAGTGATATTAAATTGGCCAAAACTAACATCCGGCAGCTCCCTGAGACTAGCAGCCCTTTTACTTTATTGTGTTCAACCACTGTAACATCAAGCAGAAACTGACCCCAGTTAGCCAATGCCATAATGACTTTAGAAGCTTTCATGTTGGAGCACTTCCACTTAGCATGTTTCGCTTGTGGGGAGAAGGGTCATAGTATGTCAGATTTGGGGCCCCCAGTTCTAACTTTAGACATAGAAACAGAGAAATTGATGGTAGATGAGGACTGCCAGGCCCATCCGGTCTGTCCTTATGCCCCTTATATTAGTTGCCGCTGACCCTACTTGGTCATCGGCTGTAGTCTGTCCTTCCCTCATGCCTATCCCATGCATGCTTAAATTCCCGCACTGTGCTTGCTCCCACCACCTCCTGGGGCAGGCAATGTCAAGCATCCACTACCCTTTCCATGAAAAAGTACTTTCTCACACTGCCCCTTACTCTGCCCACTTCCAGTCTCATGTCATGCCCTCTTGTTTAGAGCATTTTCTCTTTTGAAAGATGCTGCCCTCCTGTACCTTACTGATCCCCCTGAGACACTTGAATGTCTCTATTGGGTTTCTCCTCTCCTCCAGGCTATACATACTGAGTTCCTCCAATCTCTCCTTGTATGACCTTTGGTGCACACCCTGCACCATTTTTGTTGCCCTTCTTTGAACCGCCTCCACCCTGTCTTTGTCCTTCCAGAGATGCGGCCTCCAGAATTGGATGCAGTATTCCAAATAAGGTCTCAGCAATGACCTGTACAGTGGCATTATGACCTCTTTTCTCCTGCTGGTAGTACATCTTCCTATGCACCTCAGCATCCCACTGGCTCTCCCCCACTGCTTTGGCACATTGTTTGCCCAATTTTAGATAATCAGATATGATGACCCTCAGATCTCTTTCCCGTTTTGTGGCAGCTAATTTCTCCCCACTCATCATGTAATCTACCCTGGGTTCATGCTCCCTAAGTGCATGATTTTGCACTTCTTCACACTGAATCCTAGCTGCCACACTCTGGACCAATCTTCTATTTTAGTTAGGTCCCTCATTTTCTCCACCCCTCCTGGGCCGTCTACACTACTGCAGATCTTTCTGTCATAGAAACATAGAAACATAGAAGTTGTCGGCAGATAAGGACCGCAAGGCCCATCCAGTCTGCCCATTTCTTTTTCTACCTTATAAATGTGCCATCGGCCTTTGCTCTGTCAGTGACCTATCTATTCATAGTCATTTGTATTGCTCCCTTATGCCTATCCCATGCCTGTTTGAAGCCCTGCACTGTATTCATAGCCACCACTTCTTGTGGTAAGCCATTCCATGCATCTACCACCCTTTCTGTGAAAAAGAATTTCCTCACATTCCCCTTAATCGGCCTCCCTCTAATCTCATGCTGTGTCCTCTTGTCCTGCTATTTTTCTTATATTTAAACATGTTAGACTCTTTCACCTTGTTTATGCCCTTAAGGTGTTTAAATGTCTCGATCATATCACCTCTCTCCTCCTTTGCTCAAGGGTATACATATTGAGCTCCGTTAATCTGTCCTCATATGTCTTCTGATGCAGTCCCTGCACCATTTTGGTTGCCCTTCTCTGGACTGCCTCAATTTGAGTTAATGTCCTTGTGAAGGTGTGGCCTCCAATACTGCCAGATACTCCAGATGGGGCCTAACCAATGTCTTGTACAGAGGATTATTACCTCCTCTACGACTTGTGATACCCCTACTAATACATCCTACCACCCCTAGCCTTACCTACTGCTTTAGAGGTCTGCTTGATGATTTTAGGTCATCAGTGATGATGATGCCCAAGTCTCTTTCTTCCTTTGTGACTGCTAGCAACTCCCTCCCAGCCTATAAGTGGCTTCAGGTTTCTCTTCCCTATGTGCATGATTTTGCACTTCTTTGCATTAAATCCCAGTTGCCACTCTTCTGACCATTCTGCTAGTTTATCCAGATCTCTTCTCATTCTGCCCACCCCATCTGGATCATCTACTCTGTTGCAGATCTTGGTGTCATCTGCAAACAGACAAGCCTTACCCTCTAGTCCATCTGCGAGGTCACTAATGAAGATGTTGAATAGGACTGGCCCCAGGACTGATCCCTGAGGTACCCCACTTGTGACTTGCATCTCTTCTGACTGTATACCATTTACCACCACTCTCTGTTTTCTGCCAGTCAACCAGTTTGCCACCCAGTTGACCAACTTCTGACCCACTCCTACCTAGCTTATTTATCAATCTTCTATGTGGAACAGTGTCAAAAGCTTTGCTGAAGTCAAGGTAGGCGACATCAACTGCTCCCCTTGGTCCACCACTCTGGTTACCCAGTCAAAGAAATCTATGAGATTAGTTTGACAGGACCTTCCTTTGTAAACCCATGCTGTCTTGGATCCTGTGCCCTATGGATTCCAGGTGTTGCACTATCCTTTCCTTAAGGAGTGCCCCATAATCTTGCCCACTACTGAGGTAAGACTGACCGTCTGTAGTTCCCGCCTCCTCCCTGCTACCACTCTTGTGGAGTGGGATCACATGAGCCCTTCTCCAGTCTTCTGGGACCTCTCCTGTGCTCAGAGACTCACTAAACAATTCTGCTAAAGGCTCTGCTAGTTCCTCCTTTAGCTCCTTAAGTACCCTGGGATGTATGCCATCAGGTCCCATTGCCTTATCCACCCTGAGCTTAGCAAGCTCTTGTAGGGACCCTTTCTTTGTGAAGGGAGTAGTGCTCACCTCCCTCCCGCTGTGTCCATGATGTTGAGCTGTGGGCCCTGCCCTACCTTCTCTTCAGTAAATACTGAGCAAAAGTATCTATTTAGGATAGATGCCTTTACAGGGTCCTCCTCCTCACATGCTCCTTTTCTCCATTAAGCTTAGCACCCTCTGGACTTTCTCCTTTCACTAATGTATCTATAGAAAGTCTTGTCACCTTCTTTACTGTCCGTGCTAGTGTTTCCTCAGTTTGGGACTTTGCCTGCCTTACTGCCTTACCTGCTTCCCTTAGGGCAGTTTGGTATGCCTCCCATCTTCATCCCGCTGTGTTCCTTTATATTTTCTGAAGGCCAGCCTTTTGGCTCTGACCTTTCTGCTACTGTATTTGAGAACCAAAGTGGTTTCCTTCTTCTTTACACTTCCTTTTCTGTCTAACACAATGGGATGTTGCTTCAAGTATTGTATCCTTAATGCTTGCCCACTTTGCCTGTACCTCCTCACCTGTGTTTCTTTTGCCAGGGCTAGCTTAACTCTGTTGGCCATCTTATCAAAGTCAGCTCCTCTGAAGTCCCATATTTTTGCCTTGGAATGGGATGATTTAGATGTAGTAGCCAAATTGAACCATACCATGTGATGGTCACTGGCCCCCAGGTGACCTTCTACCTGGAGATCTGTGATCCCTTCTTTGTTAGTCAGTACTAGATCTAGGATAGCCCTGTCTCTTGTGGGTTGCTGTACCAGTTGTTTGAGGCCCTCCCCCTGCAGGGAATCCACTATGTGTCTAGTTCTGGCCGATGTTCCTGCTGGTATTGACCAATCTGTATCTGGCATGTTGAAGTCTCCCATTATCAGAACCTCCCCTTTAGCTGTCATGTTTTGTATATCTTCTAACAGTAATGTGTCTATGTCCTCCCTCTGGTCTGGGGGCCTGTAGACAACCCCAGTTCTTATGGCTGTCCCATTTCCTGTTTCCAGGGTGACCCACAGTTCTTCTGGCTCATTATGTGTATTCTGAATTTCTGTAGCTTTGATATTTTCATTAACATACAGGGCCACTCCTCCCCCCCTTTTTGCACCTCGGTCTCTTCTGAACAATACATAGCCAGGTACTGAAGTCTCCCAAGTGTGGTTACTGGTAAACCACGTCTCACTAATTGCTACTATGTCCAGTTTAGCCTCTGACATTATTGCCTGCAGGTCTGGGATCTTATTTCCAGGCTGTGAGCATTTGTGTACATGATTTTCCATTGGCCAGATTTTGGTGTGTTAGTTGTTGGGTGAAGTTTGGCAACCCCTGTGCATCGTATGGGAGACAAACCTTTTTCTTACCTGGTGATGCAAATGAACGGCAAACACGCTGAATTCCTGTTTGACCACTAGCTGAGGAGGTGTTTTTTCCATTCGACGTATGGGGTGCTGCACCCTCTCCCCATTTGCTAGTTTAAATATTCTGCAAAGACGTCAAACTTCTGCCCCAATGCACTGACTCCTCCTTAGTCAGATGCAGTCCATCAAATTTAAAGAACTTTCGCTCCCAGAACTGTTGCCAGTTCCTACAAATCTGTGTCCTTTTTCTGGCACCAGTCCTTGAGCCACGTGTTTAGCTCCCTATCTCCCTTCTCTGACCTTCCGTCCATCTGCTCCTTCTCCCAGACTGGCAGGATCTCAGAGAAGGAGATGCCGGATGAAATAGATGATAGTTTGTCACCCAGCCTAGTCAGGTGTTCCTTGGTCTCCACAACTGACCGGCTGGCTAGATCATTAGTCCCTATGTGTACTAGGACATCAATGTTTTCTCCTGCTTTGTGAACAATTTTAGCAATGCGTCAGTGTCTCTCCATGCTGATGTACCTGGGAGACATCTGACCATCACCCCTGGCTGGAGATGGGTATCAACTCCCCGAATCATGGAGTCTCCTATGATCAGAAGTTTTTTGGATTTCCTTTGTGCTTGTTTAGTTTTGGTTCCTGATTTGGGTGAGTATTGTTGTGCCAGCTCCTGTGCCGCAGTGTCCTGCTCTGCAGTGTCTTCTGCCTCTTTATTTGATTTCAGAGATAGAGGCAGATACCTGTTTGTAGTGTTTATATGGTTCATCTGCAAAGAGGCACACCTTCCCCTCCAGCCCCCCTGAAATGTCACTGATGTAGATATTAAACAGCACTGGCCCAAGAACTGACCCTGAGGCACCCCACTGGTCACCCTCTCTACATCGAATTTAGCCCAGTTTACCACCATCCTTTGCTTTCTATCCTTCTATCAATTTCCTAACTAGTTCACCATCTTGTGTCCCAAACCCAGGCTACCCAGCTTGTTCACAAGCCTCCTATGTGGAACAGTGTTGAACACCATGCTGAAGTCAAGGTAGGCCCCATCCACTGAGCCCCCCCCGATTCACTTCCCCCCAGTGACCCAAAGAAATCAGCAAGATTAGTGCGACACAGCTTTCCTGACGTGAATCCGTGCTGCCTCAGATCTTCTGCTCCGCTTGATTCAAGGTGCTCTGCAATCCTTTCCTTTAGCGGAGATTCCATAATTTTAACCACTACCAAGGTCAGGCTGACAGGTCTATAGTTTCCAGCCTCCTCCCTGCTCTCACTTTTGTGGAGAGGGACCACATCGGCCCTTCTCCAGACCTCCGGAAACACTCCTGTCTCCATTAACTGGTTGTATAGGGCTGCCAGTGGTGCTGCCAGTACCTCCTCCAACTCCTTCAATATCCTAGGGTGTATTCCCATCTGGTCCCATTGCCTTATCCAGCTTTAGTTTAAGTTCTTTTTAGAACTCTCTCCTCTTTGAGCAGACTGTTGTCCACCTCCCTTCCCATCCTGATTCTTAGCTGTGATCCCTCCCCTTCCTCTCTGAAAACTGAACATAAATATTTGTTCAGGACTGATGCTTTACCCTGGTCCCCTTCCACTCCCATGCCTTCCTCCACTTTCATCTTTACAATCGCTCACCCCCCCAACCTGCAAAATATAGGCCTAGACAATCATGCCCTGAAGTGGTTTGGGAGCTACTTATCAGGCAGGGCACAGAGGGTCTCATGGAAAGGGACCATGTCTGACACACTACCCCTAAACCAGGGTGTACCTCAGGGCTCAAGTCTACGCTCCCTCCTGTTTTCCTTGTTTACCAATGACCTGCGTACCCACTGCGGGGAGAGCTCGGTTGTGCAGTACGCTGATGATACTGTCATCTTCCGATCCCCTGCGTGACGTGGTTGCCCTAGGCCCTCTACTTCAAAAGGATCTCACTTCACTAGAGACTTGGCTATGTAAGAACAGAATGGTACTAAATGCCGACAAGACCAAGGTAATGCTATTCGGGCCAAGATCCCTGGGATTTGACAGGTCCGCATCCCTCTCCTTAACCTCACTCTGGTAAAGCCATTAACGTAGTCCCCTCCCTAAATACTTAGGCCTCACATTGGATCAGAATATCACATACAAGGAACACGTGGACCAGGTCCCCAGGACCCTACATCGGAAACTTGGCACCCTGTACCAACTCAGGGCCCAACTCATCCCTGAAGCCAGGCTCTCCATAGCTACCAGCATCCTTCTACCAAACCTGACCTTTGCAGCCCCTATTATACAGGGCATGGCTAAACAAGAGATTACCAGGATGCAAACCCTATATAATAAAATAGCTCATTTCGCAACCTTAGACCACCCGAGATGTCACCACTGTGACACTTTGGCCAGTCTTCGTTGGCCGACATTGGTCGCCCGCCTCAAACACCCCTTGCTTGTCTGGGCCTACAAGCTTCTCAAACCCCACGCTCTGCCAAGTATTGCCGGGACCATAACCCTCAAACACAACCCAAGGAACCTAAGGACCTCAGATAGAGTGCTATTAGAAGTCCCTAGGGTAAGGACAAATGCTGGTGGAAGATCCTTTTCCTCCTAAGCAGCCTGCCAATGGAACAAACTCCCTCCCCAGGTCCAGGCCTACTCCTCACTCATGAACTTCTGCACCAGGCTTAAGTCCCATCTGCTGACCTCAAGCGCATGCCACTGTCATGGCACTTAGAGCTCCTAAGGTACTCCCCTCCTCTCCAACTCCCGTCTCCTAGCTTAACCTTCCTACTACGTGCCTTATACAGACTGCTCGCCAGAGGTCACATGTAGCCCCTGAATAAACTATATGCAAAGTACTACCAATTGCTTACATGTCATGATGATAATCATGCCTGTATCCATGCCTGCATCCACTGCTTTTCTTTTACCGTGCCTGTAAGCCATGCCTATATCCACTGCTTTTCTTTTACCATGCCTGTATCCACTATTTTCTTTACTGTAACCACCTCATGATGTAACCTCACAATGCCACAAATGTTCCTTTATGTCCTTGTTCATTCTTATAACTTGTATTGTTATCCTGGTCATTCTGAAAGGGACCTTCGGCTCAGTGGGCTCACCGTCACCAAAATTTAATAAATAAATTATTCTCTTCTCACTAATGTATCTATAGAAGGTCTTGCCCTCTTTTTTAACTTCTTTTGCTATACTTTCTTATGTCTTTGCCTTAGCACCCCTGACTGCCTTCCCTGCCTCCCTGCCTCCCTCTGCTTTTCTAGATATACTGCCCTGTCCTCCTCCTTTTGTGTCTCCTTATATTTCCAGAAGGCCAACTTTTGTGCCCTTACTTTCCCTGCCACATACTGCGAGAACCATAGTGGCTTTCTTTTCCTTTTGCCTTTGTCTATTTGCCAAATACAAAGGATTGTTGCCTCCACTATGGCTCCCTTTAGATGAGCCTACTGTCCCATCGACTCCGCACCCCTTTTCTCAACCCCTTCTAGGGCCTCCCTGAAACATACCCCCATCCTAATGAAGTCCACCTTCCTGAAGTCCAGAACCCTCACCTTTGAGTGGCATATCCCTGTTGTAGTTCTCACACTGAACCATACACTGCAATGGTCACTGGACGCCAGGTGTTCACCTACCCTGAGATCCGGAATTCTGTCCCCATTGGTAAGTACCAAGCCCAAAATCACTTCCTCTCAGGATGGCTCAAGCACCAGCTGCTTGAGGCATGCCCCTTGCAGGGAGTCCGGAATATCTCTGCCCCTGGCTATTACAGCTGCTTGGGTGCCCCGATGTCTGGAAGATTGAAGTCTCCAGTCAGAAATAGCTCTCCTTTGGCTGCCATCACATGGATGTCTTCAAGCGGATCCCTGTCCATTTCCTTTGTGCTGGGGGGGGTCTGTACATTACTATTGTGTGAATGGCTATGCCATTGCCTGCCTACAGGGTGACCCACAGTGCTTCTGCCTCACCCTGCATTCCTTGCCTTTATACCCTCCTTGATGTAGAGAGCCACCCTCCTCCCTTTTTACCCTCCCTGAATAAAGGATACCTTGGTACAGCTATGTCCCAGTCATGGGTCCCATTGTACCATGTTTCTGTAATAGCTATAACACCCAGGTCAGCCTCAGATATCATGGGTGTCAGATCCAGGATTTTGTTACCCAGGCTGTGGGCATTCACTCACACATGGCCCTCCATATACTGCAAACTCTCCTGCAGTCCTCCCCTCACTTCTGTAGACTTCAGTGTTTACTGGTAATTTGGTGTCCCTATTGTCCTCCATATTAGCTACATTATCCTGTGGGGGTGGGTATTTAGCCTTCTCCTGCTTCCTTCCTCAACACCCCCCGCCTTGGCTAGTTTAAATGTTTGCCAATAAAGCATTTAAACTGTTCAGTGAGGACATCAGTCCTGGAAGGAGGCAGGCCGTCACTACTGAGCAGTCCTGTAGACCCTTCACTTGTCCCAGTCTAAGTTTTGGAAGTAGAAGAATAAGATAATGCAGCAGGTAGTTATGGAATTGGTGGTTGAACAGCTCCTCCATATACCTCCAGAAATTCAGGTTTGGATCCAGGAGCACATTGCTCTGTGATGCAAGCAGTGAAACTGGGGGAGGATTACCAGCTTGCTAGAAGATCAGCACCTCACAGAAACCACAGGGAAAACATAAGGCCAAAGAACTTTCCATTCTCAGCCTGCATCCATTTGCAAAATAAATCCTTTAAGGTGACGCCTGCATCCCTCGAGATGTCAGTATTTATAGTCTCTGAACTTCAAATTTTCTACATACATGTCATATCTTGAGAGTACTGCAGCTTTCACTCTGTCATAGTCCAATGAATGTGCCAGTTCCATGTTGCTATAGGCAAGGTGCATTTTCCCCATAAGGTAGTGAACTAGTCGCACTACCCATTGGTCTCTTAGCCACACCCCCACCAGCTACTCATTCATACATGGTCAAATAGGCCTTGATGTCATCATTGAGGCCTAACTTGATAAGGTTTTACTAAAAATCGCCCAAGAACCAGCAGGACCTATAGGCAAGTTCCCATGGAAAACACGGGTGTTTCTCGGTTTATGCCAAGTTTTAATCAGTTCCTTGAAACTGACAGCCTGTCTCTCCATTTCTTTTTTCCATTTTCCTATCTGCTTCTAGTTGACCAAAAGACAGCCAGTGTATTAAGTCTGTCAGTTCTTTAGGGGGCACATCTTCTTCCCCTTCTTCCTTTTCCCCATGCTTACTCAGAACTGGCTCCTTGGGATGAACGTGATGGCTGCCTGAATGGATGCTTCCAAGATAGATCCTGCTCCCACACCTAACTTGCATTTTTACTACCAAAATTAGCAGCCATACTGGAACATTCTCTTCCTAAGAGCAAGGTGACTCCAAGCAAAAATCTTGCTGCAGTGGAATCAGAAATGCAGGAAGCCTTACCTCAGCATACATCCCCTCCGACACCAACCAGAAACAAAGTCACCAAGCACTTTAAAGCTCTCCCAGCTGGGCCTCCGACTAACCCGACTGCACAGGCCGTTCTCATAGAGGAGAAATTCTTGGAAGGCCTGAGCCCTCTGAAGACCACATTAGATTCTTTGTCAACTAATATTCAAGTAATTACACCCTCCTTAGCAGCTGTCACTCAGCGAATGGGCGATAATGAAGCCCGTATTTCTTCTCTGGATGACTGGAGGTTTAAGGCTGAGCCTGAAATCTTGCAATTTTGGCAATGGCTGAAATCTATGGAGACCAAAATGGAGGATTCAGAGGGAAGATCCCGTAGGAATAATCTAGTCATCATTGGGCTGCCAGAAGGGGAA
This sequence comes from Neoceratodus forsteri, assembly GCA_016271365.2. Taxonomy (NCBI): domain Eukaryota; kingdom Metazoa; phylum Chordata; order Ceratodontiformes; family Ceratodontidae; genus Neoceratodus; species Neoceratodus forsteri. Next base: position 183,167,667 of record CM057450.1, on the reverse strand, counting down.
GAAGGGACCTCAGCTATTACTTTTATTCAAAAGCTGTGCACCAAAACTGCAGGCCCTTCCCTTAATGGCCCAGTATACGTGGTAGAGTGGGTTCATAGATCACTGTGCCCAACACCACCACAAGGCACACCTCCTCGACCGCTGATATTCCGTCTCCTAAATTTCCTCAATAAGCAACATACATTACGGAAAACCTCGGGATTTGCAAGAATTACAGTGGGAAGGAAACAGGATCCAGATAACCCAGGATTTACCCAAAACAGTGCAGCAAAAAAGGAACTGAACTACACCCTTATGTTGCCGCATGAAATACCCCGTGACTCTCCAAGTTCTGCATCAAGACATCTGGCATAACTGTGACACGGCAAAACAAGCTGCGACTAAGCTAAAATCTTTATACCCCGATCTCTAAGTGAATGACATGCGTAAGACATTGAGCAATGTTAACCAACATGGGATCGTCACTTCTTTGTAGACTGTCTGCATATTAAGGTTATGGGGAGCATCACCTGTGATTTTACAACATGACTTTCATTGTGAAGAAGTGTAATTTTTTATTACAATGGCTTCCAGATAAACACATACTGTAACCTCATCAGCTCTGCAATTCTGTGCACCATGCTCACTCCATCTAGTGGTCTATGGGAGAAATAGCCTGCTACATAGCTGTGCGTGTGGTGTTATGTCTTTCAGCGACTCCCTATGTACTGTAGCTGTGGATTAATGTCAGAAAGGATTGCAGTGCAGCCTCCGAGCTACTTTGGCGATTTGGACCATCGCTTGCTAGGTACTCTTGGTCTATGTGTAGATGGGAACCTCAGGTATACCAGCGATAATTGCAGTGAAGAACAGCTATGGGGCCTAATGCAGCTTATAAATGAGTTTAGTTTGCATCGTTCTACGCATGCTCCTCTGGTTACAGACCACACTACAGACCTATTACAGATTTTGGGGCAGCAGAAAGATTTTCTTGTACCTTAATGTTGGAAGTTTTGCTCTTAGAACAACTATTTTGGTAGAATGTTTATTGTTATTCATCTAGTAGGGTGGGGGAAGAAGCGGGTACTGCTTGGGAAGCTATTGGATATCATGGCCCAGAAGAGTTGGATGGGTCAGTCGTTGGGGCTGGGGTCCTATTTCAGCAAATTTCTGTTTATGTTTTGGGGGTCACGACTCTACATTTGGGGTTAGAGCGGGGTTGGGCTGGGGAAACAGTGTTGGACTACATATATACAGTGAAGTGAGTGTACTGTATGCTCCCATGTCTCAAAGATCTCATTGCTCAACTCTTCTCCGACATAGGATGAAAGTACAGTTACGTAAGAACTTACCATAACAGTAGATCTTCGAGAGACGTTCTTGCAGCAGGTAACACATATAGGACTGATGCCACCTGGTGGCGGTTTACAGCAAATTCTTCTGCAGCAGTACCAAGGAGGGAACGCCCCACGCCGCTGGCTCCTCTCCCGACATCCCCCATAAATAGAAGGGCAGTCCCCATGTGCTCCAGTTCTTGCACGCCAAACAGAAAATAATGCAGGATCACATGAGACATGCGGAGGGCCAGAACACACACACTCAACAAAGAGAAACATGGCCGATAATGTAGAAGCCTGGTCCTGGGGGAAGGAGGGTGGGAAATCATACCTGCTGCAAGAGCTTCTCTCGAAGATCTACTATTATGGTAAGATCTTACATAACTCTACTATCTTACTTCGAGAGGAAGCTCTTGCAGCAGGTAATGCATATAGGACTGATTCCCAAGCAGTATAAACTTAAGACAACCCTCAGGAGGAAGAAGAAAGCAGGGAGACAGGAGCAGGAGGGATCCCTAAGGAGACCAAGCCCTGCAAGACCGCAAGGCCAAATCCTGCTCTGCATCTGGAAACTATGTCCAGGCTGTAATGCCTGACAAAGGTGTAAACAGAATACCACGTGGTGGTGCTTGGTAACCGGGCATCCTAATGACCTGTTCGTGAAGGAGATGAACAATTGGTCAGATTTCCTGGTCCCCTTGGTTCTGGACAGGTAGCAGCACAGCGCCCTGTGACTGTCCAAAGCATGGAGAAGCACTTCCCCTTTGTTGGAATATTCTGGGTAGTGAACCAGAAGCTGAACCGCCTGGTTCAAGATAAGCCCCGAAAACACTTTAAGTAGAAACTTCGGACTGGTGTGAAGGTCAACCCAGGTCCCATTGAAAATCAGGTAGGGTTCCTTACACATGAGGGCCTGAAGTTCTGAAATGCACCTCACTGAGGAGATGGCCACCAAAAGATCAGGTTACTCACCTGTAACAGTAGTTCTAGGAGTGGTATATGTTGTTCATCCACACTTCATGGCATGTCCCCTTCCACTTTAAATCTTGCCAGAAGTCTTCAAGCTGGCTGCTCCCACCCGGATGGTATATACCTCGGCTCCACCCCATGATGCCAGATCTTAGCCCGCTGGAAGCAAGGTTTTGCGCCCGAAGCCGGGGAGGTCGGGTGGGTGCGTGTAGATGAACAACATATACCACTCCTAGAACTACTGTTACAGGTGAGGGGAGCAGGGGTTCTGATGGGGGGCCTCAGATGAAGGACCCCTCTAAGAAAGGACTTAGAGACCTCTAATTGGGCAAATGCTTTATCTGCGAAAGGAACATGGTACACTGAGATAGCAGCCATGTGTACTTTCAAGAAGGAATGACTGAGACCCAGGTCGAAAAGGTGATGTAAATATTCCAGCAGAACGGCCACTGAACAGGAGAAAGTCTCCATGTTCCTAGAGGCGGCCCAAATAGAAAATCTCTTCCATTTCATGGCACAAGTGGACCTAGTGGAGGGTTTCCTAGCCTCCACCAAAATCTCCGCTACCTTTAGAGAGACACCAAAGCGGGATTGAGCTAGGTCTGCAGGAGCTATGCATGGAGTTGCAGGGACTTGAGTCCCGGATGGACCAGGGACCCCTGATCCTGGGTCAGCAAACCTCAAGATAAAGGAAGAGGAAGAGGAGGAACCTCTGAGTATTGTTGTAGAAGAGAGAACCAGATTTGCCTGGGCCAGAAAGGAGCGATCAGAATCATTCTCGCTCCTTCTGTTGATAGTTTCGGCAACACATGAGGGATCAGTGGAATTGGGGGAAAAGCATAGACGAATCTGCTCTTCCAGCTTAGAGACAGAGTGTCGTTCCAGAAAGCACCTCGCTCTGGAACGAGCAAGCAAAAGTTGGGAAGTTTTGTGTTTTGGGAAGAGGTGAACAGGTCTACCTGTGGAGTCTCCCAAAGGTGGAAAATGTGATTTAGCACCTTTTGGTCTAACTTCCACTCATGTGGCAGGGCAGAGGAGCGACTTAGCTTGTCTGCCAGGGTATTGTCGACTCCTGGAACATGAACCGTTGTGAGGTGAAGGTTGTGTTGAGTTGCCCAGTCCCAAACCCTCATTGCTTCCCTGCATAGCGGGTAGGATCGAGTCCCTCCCTGCTTGTTGATATACCACACCACGCACATGTTGTCCGTCTGGACGGCTAGGTGACCAGGAAGAATGTATTGGTGAAGGGCTTGGAGAGCATATAGTACTGCTCGAAGCTCGAGCACATTGATGTGGAGAGCTAGCTCCAATCTGGACCATAATCCCTGGGATCGGTGAGGACCCAGATGGGCTCCCCAGCCTTTGCCTGATGTGTCTGTAGTCAGAGTCTGGGAGGGGGGGAAGATGGAAGAAGGGGACCCCACCTTGAAATGGGTTCTCTCGAACCATCCACCATTGCAAGTCTCGAGATGGGCTTCCAGGGACTGTTGGCATTGTCTGCGGGTCGCTGCGCTGAAGTGAAGGCAATGCAGGCACTTGTTGACCGGGTGGTTGGGGCCTAGGCAGAAGAGGCAGAGGGAATGGCCGTCCTTGTGTGGCAGTTGGGCGCCGCACAAGTCGCACTTGTTTTTGTGCTCGGAGGGTGTAGGGGATGACATACACCGTCAATGACATGACGATAGGAAGAAAAAATTTGAATAAATCTTGGTAAAACTGACGAAAGAGCAGGGCTAAGCACGAACTTTACCGCGAGGCACTGCACAAGCTAACGGCGGGAAAGAACTTGAAGCGGGCGTCCGGGACCGCCCCTTTATACCGACCTCTCTTGACACCGGTCACCTGATGTGGGGACGGTCCCTCGCCAGGGACTGCTAGTTAGAAATTTTTCCGTGGGGTCCTGCCGCCGGCCAGCGTCAGTCCAATATGTAATTACCTACTGCAAGAGCCCTCTCGAAGTAAGATCTACTGTTACAGGTGAGTAACCTGTTCTTCTAGGAGCGTGGATATGTTGTTCATCCACACTTCTTGGCAGACTCCAAGCAAGTTCTCTGGGGGGAGGGAGGCAAGGTGCACACACCCTACTTAGGAAATAAAAACTGGAGAACCTAGACCCCCAAACCAGCATCCCGGCGTGACTCTAGGTCGATTGGTAGTGGGTAATGAAGGTGTTTGCTGACCTCTAGGTAGCAGCCCGGCAGATTTCCTGGATAGGGATGTCCCTGGGAGCAGCCACCGATGCAGCAGTATGGCGGGTAGAATGAGCTCTTATCCCTCTGGGAGGCTCCTTGCCTGCCAACTCATAGCACAAACCTATGCATGATGTAATCCATCCTGCTATGGTCCATTTGGCTGCAGGTCTGCCAGAAGTGGCATCAGTGTAGATGACAAACAGCTGGTGAAACTCTCCACGTATTTCTGCCATCCTCTCCTCATAATAGGAGAGAGCATGTCTCAGGTCCAGGGTATGGAGACTGTACGCTGCGTCCCAGGTGTAATTCGGGTAGTAAACCAGCAAGAGTCAATACAGTATGCACCGCTTGTACCAGACTAGTTTGACATTCATTGCTACGTCCGGTAGAAGCGGCGTCAGTTACATCGTTTACCTGCAGTACTCATTACAGAAACCCATTACAGTACTGTACTAGCTGGCTAAAGAGAAAGAGACATAGTCCCGAGCACAAACATAAATGCACAAGGTGCAGTTAGTGACTACAGCTCCTTTGTGAGGAACTGTGTTGCACATGTGCATTTAAATCTTTATTGAAAAGGAAATTAAAAAAAACAACTATGCTGTACTGTAAACGGCTTAAACTAGACTGGAGCCAATGACGTTGATCCGCCCACGGCAAAGTCACTGCGAACATCAACGGTCGTCACTCAAACTTCCTCATGGTCTTCGTCTGTGTCTTCTCCACTTCTGCCTCCTGTCCTTCCTGCAAAATACTGCAATCACTTCGGCGATGTCATCAATGACCTCACTCTGTATGTCTTCTAAGTTACAGAGCTCATCTAGCGATTCACCTGTAATGCCGTAACGAGTAAGTAATCAAGCACAAAGTGGACATTACATGCGGAATTCAAGGTCCGTTTTAACTGTAGTTTATAACATAGAAGCCATATACAAATGGCATTTGGAAAACGAGTTTTGTCCGGTAGAAGCGGATGTCCATAACAAGCATGTACGGTACATTTGGTGCATACTGTACCTGATTCTGATGAAACTCTGACACCACCTTCGGAAGGAATTTCAGGTGGGGGCACAGGACAACTTTGTCCCTACGAAAGATCAGGTAAGGGGAGTCCACTGAAAGTGCCTGGAGCTCCCCTGTCCTTCTAGCTGACATGACAGCCACCAGGAAGGCCGTCTTCCACGACTAGTGTGACAGCTCACACTTGGGCATGGGTTCAAATGGCTTGCCCATGAGCTTTGCCAAAACCAGCAACAGATCCCATGGAGGTGGAGGTTCTCGCACCGGAGGGGATATGTGATCCAGGCCTTTAAAGAAGTGCCCAACCACTATCTCCTGCGCCAATGTCAGCTGACCAGCCCATGCTCAGTAAGCAGAAATGGCTGCCAGGGGCACCCTAAGGGTCGATGACCTGAGACCTCCTTTGGAGAGAGACCAAAGGTAGTCGAGAATGTTAGCCACAGGACAGGACAAGGGGTCTAGACCCTTACCCTGGGACCAAATGGAAAATCTCTTCCATTTGAAAGCATAACATTTCCTGGTCAATTTCTTTCTAGGTGCCTCCACCACAGTGTAGACATCTTTGGAAAGACCCAAAGCCTGGAACTCTAGCCACTTAGGTACCAGGCTGTGAGGTCCAGGGATTGAAGGTCTGGATGGAATACCTTCTCCTGGTTCAGAGATATCAGGTCTGGGTGTGTACAAAGCCACTCCAGGGGCCTGTGCTGAGGCAGAGGAGATCTGGGTACCAGAACTGGTGCAGCCAATCTGGGGCTACCAGGATCACCTACAGCTTGTCCCTCCTCACCTTGAGTAACACCTTGTGGATCAAGGGAAATGGAGGGAAGGTGTAGAGGAGGCCTGGGCCCACGGCCTCAAGAAGGCATCCCCCTGCAGCGAGCCCTGCTGAGGGGGGGCAGGCATGATACAGCCTCAGCTTGGTGTTTTCCCTGCAGGCAAACATGTCCACCATCAGTTTGCCCCAATGGAAGAACAAGCTGTAAGCTACCTCTGGATGGAGAGACTACTCCGTGGGATGTCTGGCCTATGCAGCCGAAAGCATCCGCCAGCTGGTTCGAGGCTCCTGCCACATGGATGGATAGGAGATCCACCTCCAACCAGTTTACGAGGGTCCAGATGCGGAACACCTCCTTGTACAGAAGACAGGAGTGTGTGCCACCCTGTTTGATGAGGTAGTACATAGTCGTGGTATTGTCCGTCTGGACTTGAACCACTTGACCCAGGAGCTGAGGAGCGAAAGCTGACAGTGCCAGTCTGACTGCTGTGAGCTCCAACAGGTTGATGTGGCATCAGGATTCCTCAAGGGTCCAGAACCCGTGGGCCCTGTTGTCCCCCCATGTGGGCTCCCCAGCGCATGAGAGAGGCATCGGTCATAAGGACGACCATCGGCTCAGGGCAGACAAACGAGATCCCTTCCTGCAACTGGTCTGGGGCGGCACACCATTGGAGAGCATCCCATATCTTCTGGGTTACAGAGATCAGCTGGTCAAAATGACCATATCGCTGAGACCACTGGGCGGCCAGCTCCCACTAGAGGGGCCGCATGTGCCACCGGGCCCAACGGACCACTGAGGTGCATGCCACCATGTAACCTAGAAGGCGCAGAAAGTCCCGGTTAGGGCACAAGTGCACAATCAGAAATGATTGGGCAAAGGAGGAGAGAACCTCCACCCTGTCCGCCAGGAGCCAAGCTCTGGCTTGACAAGAGTCAAGCTCTGCCCTGATGAAGCCCATCACCTGAGAAGGCACGAGTTTCGACTTGGCCTCGTTGATCAGGAGGCCAAGTTGGGAGCAAGTTTGGAGGGCCAGATCCCTGGACCTCTCCACCTCCTGTAGAGAGGAGCCTGCCAAGAGCCAGTCATCAAGATAAGGGTAGATTTTGACTCCTCGACACTGAAGGTGGGCCGCCACCACTGCAATGCATTTGGTGAAGACCCGTGGGGCCGATGACAGGCCGAACGGCATGGCTCGGAACTCATACAGGGTCCCCTCGACCCTGAAGCAGAGGAACCGCTGATAGGACAGACAGATTAGGACGTGAAAGAATGCGTCCTGTAGATCCAGTGAACAGAACATACAGATTACTCACCTGTAACAGGAGTTCTAGGAATGGCATATGTTGTTCATCCACACTGTCTGGCAGGTTCCTTGCCGCTTTAAATCTTGCCGGAAGGTCTTCAAGCTGGTTACTCCCACCCACCCGGGTGGTAAAACTCTCAGCTCTTCCCCATGATGCCAGATCTAGCCCACTGGAAGCCAGGTTGTGAGTCAAAGCCGGGGAGGTCAGGTGGGTCGTGTGGATGAACAACATATACCACTCCTAGAAAGTACAGTTACGTAAGAACTTACCGTAACAGTAGATCTTCGAGAGAGGCTCTTGCAGTAGGTAATTACATATAGAACTGACGTCGGCAGGCGGCAGGACCTGGAAAAAATTTCTAGCTAGCAGTCCCTGGCGGGACCGCCTCGTTAGGGTGACCGCGCCAGATGACGCCGGTATAAAGGGGTGGTCCCGGATGCTCCTTCCAGTTCCCCACCACAGGCCCGGAAGGCCCGGACGAGAGAGAAGCAGATATTTCCTCAATGGAAAAGGAGCTGAAAAAGCCTAGGGGATGGAGGGCGGGAGGGACATTTCCTACTGCAGAGCCTCTCTCGAAGAGCTACTGTTACGGTAAGTTCTTACGTAACTGTACTATCTTACTCAAGAGGGCTCTGCAGTAGGTAATATATATAGAACAGAATCCCAAGCAGTCTGGAACAAATGAAAAGGCACCGGGAGGAGGAACTACTCCAAGAAGTAGCAAACAACCTTGCAAACCTCAAGACAGGAGGCCTTGCAAGACAGCTAACCCGAAGCCTGCTCTACGGCGAGAGGCAATGTCCAAACTGTAATGTTTAGTAAATGTATGGACGGAAGTCCAAGTGGCGGCAGCACAAATGTCTGCTGCAGACACATTCTTGAAACAAGCCGCAGAGGCTACTACTCCTCGAGTGGAGTGACCTCTGACTTGACCCGGGAGGGTCTTGTACTTGTCGCAACAGAAAGTGATGCAATGAGCCAACCACTTTGATAGGCATTGTTTGGAGACAGCATTGCCTTCCCTTTTGTGAGCAAAAGAGACGAACAATTGATCAGTCTTTCTGAGATCCTTTGTCCTATCGGTGTAGTATCTCAGAATCCTGTGGACATCCATGGTATGGAGCAAGTATTCTCCTTGGTTGGAGTACTGCGTGAAAAAGGCAGGTAATTCAATAGACTGATTTAAGGTAGACTCCGCTACCACTTTTGGGAGAAACTTAGGATTCGTTGAAGAGCTACTCTTTCTTTGTGAAAGATCAGATAAGGGATTTTGCACATAAGGGCCTGGAGCTCGGAAATTCTGCGAGCAGAAGTAATGGCCACCAAGAAAAGCGTCTTCCACGATAAGAACTTCAAGTCTGCAGAAGCCGCAGGCTCAAAAGGAGGAAGGGTAAGTTTCTCGAGAACAAAGTTCAAGTCCCAGGGGGGAGCCGTAGTCTGAACAGGGGGTCTGAGATGAAGGACCCCTCTGAGAAAAGTCTTGGATACCTCCAATTGGGCAAATGCCTTATCAGCGAAAGGGACATGGTAGGCTGAAATAGCTGCCATGTGGACTTTCAAAGAGGAATGACTGAGGCCCAGGCCAAAAAGATGATGCAGATAATCAAGCAGAATGGCCACAGGACAGGAGAAAGGCTCCACGTTCCTGGAGGCAGCCCAAATGGAAAATCTTTTCCATTTCATGGCGTAGGTGGACCTAGTGGAGGGTTTTCTAGCCTCCACCAGAATCTCGGCCACCTTTGGAGAGACACCAAAACAAGATTGGGCTAGGTCTGCAGGAGCCATGCATGAAGTTGTAGGGACTTGAGGCCTGGATGGACCAGGGTCCCCTGATCCTGGGTCAGCAATCCTCGAGATAAAGGAAGAGGAAGAGGAGGAACCTCTGAGTATTGTTGCAGAAGAGAGAACCAGATTTGCCTGGGCCAGAAAGGAGCGATCAGAATCATTCTCGCTCCTTCCAATGCCAGTTTCTGCAACACACGAGGGACCAGAGAAATTGGGGAAAAGCATAGACGAATCTGTCCTTCCAGTTTAGAGACAGAGCGTCGCTCCAAAGCGCCTCGCTCTGGAGCGAGCGAGCAAAAGGTTGGAAGCTTTGTGTTTTGAGAGGAGGAACAGGTCTATCTGTGGAGTCCCCCAAATCTGGAAGATGCTTTTTAGAACTTTTTGATCCAGCTCCCACTCATATGGCAGAGCCGAAGAACGACTTAGCTTGTCTGCCAGAGCATTGTCGACTCCTGGAACATGGATCTCCATGAGGTGAAGGTTGTGAAGTGTTGCCCATTCCCAGACCCTCATTGCTTCCCTGCACAGCGGGTAGGACCAAGTCCCTCCCTGCTTGTTGATGTACCACACAACACACATGTTGTCTGTTTGGACGGCTAGGTGACCGGGAAGGATGTATTGGTGAAGGGCCTGGAGAGCAAACAGCACTGCTCGAAGCTCGAGCACATTGATGTGGAGAGCTAACTCCCATCTGGACCATAAGCCCTGGGTTCAGTGAGGTCCCAGGTGGGCTCCCCAACCTTCGCCTGATGCGTCCGTGGTCAGAGTCTGGGCGGGGGGAGGATGAAAGAAGGGCCCCCCCCGGAAAAGGGTCTCTCAAACCATCCACCACTGCAAGTCTCTTATCATTGGCGAGGAGATCAGCACTAGATGATCTAGGTCATCTACAAGTTGATCCCACTGAGAGCAGAGAGTCCACTGAGAGATCCTCATGTGGAGGCGCGCGCGTGGAACCGTCAGGATGGCAGCCACCATAAGCCCCAGGAGACGGAGCACTGACCTCGCCGGAACCTCCTGCGTTCCAAAAGAAGGGAAATCTGGGACTGGAGGGAGGCCCCCCCTGTCTGGAGGCAGGAAGGCCCTGCACATTGTCGTATCGAGGAATGCCCCGATGAATTGAAGGCTCTGGGAAGGGACCAGATGAGACTTGGAATGGTTGATGGTGATACCCAGACCAGTGAAAACCTGCTGGGTGAGGGAGAGAAAATACAGGAGTTCCTCCCTGGATGGGGCCACCAGGAGCCAGTCGTCCAGGTAGGGAAAAACCTGAACTACCAAAGTATGCAGGTGGGCCGCTACCACTGCCAGGCATTTGGTAAAAACTCGGGGAGCCAAGGAAAGACCAAAAGGCAGCGCCCGGAATTGGTAATGGTCCCCCTGGAACGCAAACCTGAGGTACTTTCGGTGCGAAGGGCGAATGGGGATGTGCAGGTACGCATCCTGCATATCCAGTGCACAAAGCCATTGGCCTGGCCGAAGAAAGGGCAAGAGGGTTTGAAGGGAGAGCATCCTGAACCTCTTGTATTCCACATAGAAGTTCAGGGAGCTGAGATCGAGAATGGGTCTGAGATCTCCCATCTTCTTTGGTACAAGGAAGAAATGGGAATAGTAACCCGTCCCGTGAAGGTGAGGGGATGGGCTCTATGGCCTGCTTCACAAGGAGAGCAGAAATTTCTTCCCTGACCAAAGGAAGATGGTCCCTTGAGTAAGAGGAGTTCAGAGGGGGGTGACGTGGAGGTTTCTGCAGAAACTCTATAGAGTGCCCCTCTGCTATGATCTGAAGCACCCATGAATCCGATGTTATCCTCACCCAACCCGGAAGGTGGAGGGAGAATCTCCCTCCTACCGGTTCCTCCGGGGAGTCCGGAGGCGGTGGGAGAGGGAAGGAGTCAGGTGGTGTGAGGCAGCGCCGCAGCTGGGGCACCCGCTGCTTTTGGGCGAGGGCCTGGCAGCTGTGGGGCCTAACGCTTAGTGGCCCGCCTTCCTGGCTCGCTGAGGCCGGCTGCATCTGCAAAAGGGACAGCGCTGCAGGGGATGGGGACAGTACATTGAATCAACAGATTTGAGGGCTGTCCACTTCTCCTGCAAGTCACTGATGATGTCCTTGACATCACCACCAAAAAGCACAGAACCCCTGAAAGGTGCTTCTAGAATTGCTGACTGCACCTCTGGGACCAAACCTGACACACGGAGCCATGCATGACGCCGAAGACTTATGGCAAATGCAGAGCTCCGTCCTGCTGTGTCCACTGTATCATAGGTCATCCTCAGAATGTGACGACTGGCTGAACGAGCAGAACGGACAAGGTCGGCTAACTCCTGCTTGACTTGGGAGTCAGGCAAGGAGTCAATCTTGGATTCCGCCTGGGTAAGGACAGCCTTCTGGTAATCCCCCATATGTGCTACATAATTTAGGGCCCTGATCCCCAGTGTGGAAGAAGCATAGATCTTCCTTCCATACTGATCCAGAAGGCGAGATTCCTTATCTGGGGGAGATGAGCTCAAATGTTTCAGGTGTGCCGACCGGCCGTGAGTGGCGCTAATCACAACTCAGTCTGCACGAGGGTGAGAGTCTAAAAAGTCTACACCCTCCGGAGCCTGGTATAGCCTGTTGGACTTCCGAGGAAGTGGGGCTAAAGCCGACGGTTGTTTCCAAATGGTGGAAACAAGGTGGGCATGAGGCTCGATCCAGGGTGGCACTACAGTAGAAGCCATAAGGGGCAAGTCCAGATGTTCGGCGAGTTTAACCCGCTGAGGATCTGGCTGTAAGGAATGCCACTGGTGTACTTCCTGGATCTTCCTGAGCAACTCCGTGAGTCCTCGGCCAGGGCTTGGACGGAGAGCAAGGCTCGTCATCTTTCTCGGAGCATCCATCGGAGGAATCCGAGGAGTCCGAGAGAGAAGAAGAAGAACTGGAAGCAGAGTAAGACTCCCTGACTCGTCTAGGGGAGGAACGGGTTCCTTAGGGGGAATCCCTGGACGCATGTCCTGCCTCTCTCTGGATCCCGAGGGAAGAGCTCAGGAATCCGGAGGTGGAGAGGGAGTGTGCTGCCTGGGGCGAGTGGGGGGCTGGAGGTGGCACCATCATCAGAAGGCGGTTTCGACTCCCTTGGTGAGCTGAGCTTGGCCTCAGCCCACCAGGAGGCCAGAGTCTCCTGAAGATCCACCGGCGGCCTAGGGGGCGGTGGAGGCAGAGGAGGATAGTTGTACAGAGTATATATCCGTAAGGCGAGTATCCATAACCCGGCTGCGGGAATACCGGAGCCGGGTATTGCGGCATTGGGTACTGCGGCGTTGGTGGGACTGGCACTGGGTACTGTGGCTCAGGATACTGCGGACCCGGGTAAGCCGGCATCAGATACGATGGCGGATACCCGGGCACCGGAGGAGCTGCCGGAGCAGACAGACCAGTAGAGAGCCCCCCGGGCAGATCAGTAGTGATAGGCCCGTGGGGGGGAGGGCCAGATGGAAGAGAAGTATCCCCCGCCAGCATCGGAGGGGCCGGCATTGGAACCGGCGTCGGAGGGGCCGGCGTCCGGGAGGCAGGCGTCAGATCCAGTTCCGTGGGGGGGGGTCTGACGGTGGAAAAGTATCCCATGTCTCATCCGGGGATGGTGGTGAAAAATCCCCGGGGTTAGGCAGGGGTGACACGGGCTCCCCAGACGGCAGCGAAGGCTATGGGGAACCTGGGATGACAGACGATGGAGGGTCTGTCATAGGCTCCGACGTGCGACTTAGGGGCTGAATCCCGGCGGACGCCAGAGGAGCCGGCGTCCGACTTAAGGGGTCCCTCGTCGAGGCGGGCCGAGGTGGGAAGCACCGGGTCTGAGGGGATACTGCGCGCGCCACCCTGAAGGGTTGGGCGTTTTGCGGCCTTCTCCCGGCGGGCATCGAGAGCGACATCCGGCTTATGGGAGGCACCGCGCCAGTAGGGCCACAGGCCTGCGGCAGTACTGGGGAGCAGAAGCCTTTGCCTGGAGGCTCAAGGCGCTCAACGCGAGCCCGACGGGCAGGCTGACGCCTCCAAAGCCTTGAGGCTGCCATTGACCATCTCCTGAGGGACGCTACCTGAGCCATGGCTCCGCCGAGTCATGGAGGAGGAGGCCTCTCCTGGTGCCTTCTTTTTCCCCGCTTGTGTCCTTCTGGGAGGTCGACGCCTGCCTAAGCTTCTTCAACTCCTTTGTCCATTGCAGACATCATCTTTTTAAGGAGATGGGCTTCCAAGGACTGCTGGTGTCGTCTGCGGGTGGCCGCATTAAAATGCAGGCAATGCGGGCACTTGTCGACCGCGTGGTTGGGGCCTAAGCAAAAAAGGCAGAGGGAGTGACCGTCCCTGTGGGGCAGTTGGGCGCCGCACGAGTCGCACTTATTTTTTGAAGGGGACGAGATAAACCGACGTTCACCTGACGAAAAGGTCTCAAAATATCTATAACTTTCGGTAAAAAACCTATGTAGTAACAGGGCTGAGCTACGAACTTTATCGCGAGGTGCTGCACGAGCTGACGGCGGGAAAGAACTGGAAGGCGGGTGTCTGGGACCGCCCCTTTATACCGACGTCGTCTGATGCCGGTCACCTGATGTGGGGGCGGTCCCTCGCTAGGGACTGCTAGCTAGAAATTTTTCCGTGGGGTCCTGCCGCCTGCTGACGTCAGTCCTATATGTAATTACCTACTGCAAGAGCCCTCTCGAAGTAAGATCTCTTGTTACAGGTGAGTAACCTGTATTTCTAGGGACATGGATATGATGTTCATCCACACTGTCTGGCAGACTCCTAGCCATTCTCTGGGAGGAGGGAGGCAAGGCGCACACCCCCTACTTAGGAAATGAAGACTGGAGAACCAAGGCCCCAAAACCAGCATCCCAGCGTGACTCAAGGCCCATGTGGTAGTGGGTGATGAAGGTGTTTGCTGACTTCCAGGTAGCAGCCCTGCAGATTTCCTGGATAGGGATGTCCCTGGAAGCAGCCACCAATGCAGCGGTATGGCGGGTAGAATGAGCTCTTATCCCTCTGGGAGGCTCCATACCCGCCAACCTATAGCACAGATATATGCAGGAGGTGACCCACCTGCCTATCGTCCGCTTGGCTGCAGGTCTGCCAGGTGCGGCTTCAGCGTAGGTGACAAACAGCTGGTGAACCTCTCCCCGAACTTCACCCGTCTGCTCCTTGTAATAAGCGAACGCCCTTCCAGGGTCCAAAGTATGGAGTCTATATTCAGCCTCCGAGATGTGATTGGGGTAGAACACCAGCAGAGTCAACACCTGGTTAAGGTGAAACTCCGACACCACCTTCGGAAGGAATTTCGGGTGGGGGCACAGGACAACTTCATCCCTGTGGAAGACCAGATAAGGAGACGCTATGGAAAGCGCCTGGAGCTCTCCCATCCTTCTGGCTGACGTGATAGCCACCAAGAAGGCCGTCTTCCATGACAGGTGGGAGATATCGCACCTGTGCATCGGTTCGAATGGCTTGCCCATGAGCTTAGCCAGTACCAGCAGTAGATCCTATGCAGGTGGAGGTTCTCGCACTGAAGGGGATATGTGATCAAGGCCTTGGAAAAAACGCCCAACCACCTTCTCCTGCGCCACCGACTGCTTCCCGGCCCGTGCCCGGTAAGCAGAGATGGCTGCCAGGTGCACCTTATGGGTCATCAACCAAAGCCCTTGCTGAGAAAGGGACCACAGGTAGTCCAGGATGCTTGCCAAAGAACAGGAGGAAGGGTCCAGGCCCTTGCCCTGACACCAAATGGAGAATCTCTTCCATTTGAAGGAGTAGCATTTTCTGGTCGACTCCTTACGGGACGCCTCAATGACGTTGAGGACCTCGTCGGAAAGACCCAAGGCCTGGAACTCTAGCCGCTCAGGAACCAGGCTGTCAGGTGCAGGGATTGAAGGTCTGGATGGAATACCTTCCCCTGATTGACTGAGATCAGGTCCGGGCAGGCTGGAAGCCGCCTCGGGAGCCTGGAGCTGAGACTGAGGAGATCTGGATACCAGAACTGGCGGGGCCAGTCTGGGGCTACCAGAATCACCTGCGCCTTGTCCCTCCTCACCTTGAGAAGCACCTTGTGGATCAAGGGAAATGGGGGAAAGGCATAGAAGAGGCCCGGGGTCCATGGCCTCGAGAAGGCATCCCCCTGCAGCGAGCCCTGCTGAGGGGGGCGGGCATGAAACAGTCTCAGCTTCACATTCTCCCTGGAGGCAAACAGGTCCACCTGAGGCATGCCCCAGTGGGAGAACAGATCTTGTACTACCTCTGGCAGGAGAGACCACTCGTGGGACGCAGCCCCTATCCAGCTTAGGGCATTGGCCAGAGTGTTGTAGGATCCTGCCACATGGATGGCAAGGGGATCTGCCTCCAAGCTGCGCACGAGCGACCAAATGTGGAGAGCTTCCCTGCACAGAGGCATGGAGCGTGTCCCACCCTGGTGGTTTAGGAAGTACATGGTCGTGGTATTGTCCATCTGGACCTGAACCACTTGACCCCATAGAAATGGAGCGAAGGCGGTGAGGGCTAGATGAACTGCTCGAAGCTCCAGTAGGTTGATGTAGCATCGGGTCTCCCGAGGGGACCAGGGGCCGTGCGCTCTGTGCTCCCCCAGATGGGCACCTCAACCCATCAGAGAGGCATCGGTCGATAGAGAGACCATCAGCTCAGGGCGGATGAACGGGATGCCCTCCTGCAGATGTGCTGGAATGGTCCACCACTGGAGAACGTTCCACATCCCCTGGGTCACTGTCACTAGCTGATCCAGGGGATCGAAGTGCTGTGACCATTGGCTGGCCAGCCCCCATCGAAGGGGATGCATGTACCAGTGGGCCCAATGCACCACGCTGGTGCAGGCCGCCATGAGACTCAGAAGGTGCAGGAAGTCCCGGGCAGGGTGCAAATGCCCAACCTAAAATGATTGGGCAAAGGAGGAAAGAACCTCGGCCCTGTCCGCCAGGAGCTGTGCTCTGGCTCGTAGAGAGTCAAGCTCTGCCTCGATGAATTGGATCAGCTGCTTTGGCATGAGTTCTGACTTGGCCTCATTGATGAGGAGGCCAACCTGAGAGCAAACCTGGAGGGCCAGATCTCTGGACTGCTCCATCTCCGTTCTGGAGGGACTGCAATCAGCCAGTCATCCAGGTAAGGGTACACCCGGACCCTTCAGTGCCGCAGGAATGCTGTCACCACTGCCATGTATTTGGTAAAGACCCTGGGAGCTAGGGAAAGGCAGAAGGGCATGACCCGGAACTCGTAGAGGGATCCTTCTGCCCTGAAATGGAGGAATCTCTGGTGGGACGGATGGATTGGGACATGAAAGAACGCGTCCTGAAGGTCCAGAGAATAGAACCACATGCCTCGTTCCAAGGATGGGATTATCTGAGCCAGAGTGACCATCCTGAAGTTCCAAGATCTTAGGAACCTGTTCAGGTCATGCAGGTTGAGAATGGGGCACCAGCCCCCCGTCCGTTTTGAGACCAAGAAGTACCTGGACACAATCCCCAGGTCTGGAGGAGGATCCGCCACCTTCCTGATCACCTCTTTTTCGAGGAGCAGGGCGATATTGGCTCAGCGAGCCGACAGAGAGGCTACGGACTCCGTGGCCCCCCGACGGGTGACGGCTCAGAAGGGCGGGGCCTGCTTGAACTCCAGGGGCAGGCCCTTTCCTACCACCTCCAACACCCAACGGTCCATGGTGATGATGGACCAGGTGGAAAGGAAGTGGCGGAGCCGTCCCCCCACGGGGGGAATCCAGGGGGGAGTGACGAGGCTGGGGGCAACACCCCTCAACCCGTCACTGGGCAGGCTTAGAGGAGGGACTGGCCATGGGACCTCCTGGGCCTTTACCTCCTTGCTTCCTATTTGAGGAAGCCACAGGCTTGGGTTTGGGGTGCCAAGCATGAGCCTGCTGGCCCTGGTGCTGGTGCTGGTGCTGTTGGGCCGGACATGCCGCAGGTGCAGAAGGTCGAAAGGACTTATGTTGCTGTTGACAACAGCCCTTGTCCTTCTGGGCGGAGGTGACCAAATCCAGAGTGGCATTGGACTTTTCAATCCACTGGAGGTGACCTTCCACTCCAGGGCTGAAGAGGTCGGTATCCAGGAAGGGACATCCGCCAGTTTATGCTGGGTATCTGCCGTGAAGGTGGATATCCTCAGCCATGCTATGCAGCGCATGGCCACCGCAGCTGCAACTGATCTGGCACGGGAGTCTCCAATGTCCAGAGTTGTTTGGAGCTGCTGTTTTGCCACCGCCCTTCCCTGGTCCCGTACCTGCCAGACCATGGTCTGCAGGTCAGCAGGGAGATGAGGAATCACCTCATCCAGGGATCCCACGAGGGCATGGGAGAAGTGTGCCATCAGCAAGGCTGAGCTGGCCTGGCGGAGGCCAAGGGATGATGCAGCGTACACCTTGCGCCCAGCGTAGTCCAGCTTTTTGGACTCCTTGTCGGGGGGCTTATCCACATCCCTAGCATTCCCAGAACGCCAGAAAACACTATCGGTGACCAACCCCTGGGAGGAGGGGTGTTCCGAAAAAATGGACAAACAGCCGGTAGGGACCGCATACTTCCTGGCCATCCTGGCCGAAGGCGCAGGACAGGAAGCAGGCCGCTGCCAGAGCTCCAAGGCTGGGCCGACAATGGCTTCAGCCACCGGAAAGGCCTCCGTGGGTGAATTCCTTCGGTCCAATATCTCTGTTAGGGGATACTTGGCCCGCTTGGATACGGGCTTGAGCTGCATCCTGATGGACTCTGAGATGAGCCAGAGCAGACCCATGAAGGATGATGGGCTTTTGTCCATAGACTGGCCCCCGGAGGACTCCAGGTCAATGGGCCTGGATAACAGGGAGTTGTCGTCGGACTCCGAGGAGTCCGCAAAGAGCTGCCTGCGGCCTGAGTCACCCTCCACCTGCTGAGGACGGTCGAGAGTGAGGGTGACCGACAACCTGTGGGGCAGGCCCTGACCCGACCTAGAGTCCTTGGTCGGCGCCCCAGATTTCGGTAGTGGAGACGGAGGTTCCCCCACAATCGCTGGGGCAGCTGGTTTCGGTTGAACAACTGGCCCAGGCTTGAGCACCTCAACTACAGTGAGGGGTTGTTTCGGCTGCTCGGATGACAGCCACTTGATGGCCGGGGAAGGCAACGGCATCGGCTTGTTCCTGGACAGAAGTAACTGCTGCCACATCAGGTTCTTGTAGCGTTGATGCAATTTGCAACGAAGCCTCTCCTCTTCCGAGGAGAAAGACTAGGACGAGCGGCGGTGCCACTTACTTCAGTACTGAGACCGAGACCACCAATGTCGGCGGGATCGGCTGGACCGAGAGGATGTCCAAGACAGAGACCGAGATCCTTGGTGTTTCCAAGGATGGGTCTGGGAAGGGGTGGGGACACCCGCCCTTCCCTCGGCTCAGAAGCCTTGACCGGGGACTCCGGCACTGGAGGCACGGGCAAGTCCTCGGTCTCCACCGGGGAACCGTGAAGAAGGGTTGTCGGTTTCACCAGTCGACAGCTCGTCCGACAGGTTGAGAAAATCTCAACCGCTGCCGATGGGTGTCTCGCCAGCTGACCTGACGGGACACGGAAGCCAGCGACCTTAGCCGCAACCTCGACCAAAGTCAAGTGTCGACTGTCCGGGGAAGAGGACCTCTCCCGCTCCCACGAACGCCGACAGTGGGACTTACCTTTTGAGTCCTTCTTTTGGACTGAGAAGAATGTCCCGATGGCACCTCTCCCTTCGTGGAAAGGGATCGGCAAAGCTCCTTAAAAGAAGCTGAATATGAGGTACCCAGAGAGAGCGGGATAAATGCCACGACCGAGGAAGAGGATAATGCGGCCTGTGCCACCTCCTCCTCGAGGGCGATAATTTGCTCAAGTTGCTCAGCTGAGCCACCACCACGGTAACCGCCTAACGGGCCTCCTTCGACTTCACCGGCGGGTAGCGCTTCTCGGGGCATCCAAGCTGTAACCGGGCAGTGCGGTCTTCCAGGACGTTGGCTGAAAACGAACAGCATAACTCACAGGCCAGCGGGTCATGGTCTAGGCCGAGGCAGTAGACACACGTGGAGTGCGGATCTGTTCTGGACATTTTCTGCCCATGTGGGCACCGCCGAAAACCGGGAGTCGATTTGTCCATTGCAGCCACGAGGGAGTAACTTGACCGAAGTCTTGAAAATTTTAGAATAAGTTTCGGGTGAACTGAAGAATTAGGATCCAGTCTACACGCAGAGCGTTAAGGAGGGAACCTGAGCTTCCAAGCGGTAAGGAAGATCTGGCGTCATGGGGCGGAGCTGAGAGTTTTACCACCCAGGTGTGTGGGAGAAGCCAGCTTGAAGACCTTCCGGGAAGATTTAAAGTGGCAAGAAACCTGCCAGACAGTGTGGATGAACAACATATGCATGTCCCTAGAACGCATGTTTCGCTCCAGGGATGGTATGATCTGGTTCAGAGTGACCATCCGGAAGGTGCGAGGCCTGGGATATTGATTCAGGTCGTGGAGCTCTAGGATGGGGTGCCAACACCCCATCCACTTGGGCACCAGGAAGTACCTGGAGACAAAGCCTGGGTCTGTTGGAGGATCCTGCACTGGAGCTACTGCCTCCTTGTAGACGAGCCGAGTTATGTCATCTCAAAGAGCTGACTGGGTGCATTCCAAAATCCATTCCTCCCGAGGGGCTTGGCTCGGCTTGAAGGGTACTGCTCGAACTCTAGAGGCAGTCCCTGACCGACCACTTCGAAAACCCACATGTTCGAAGTGATAGCGGACCAGGCAGAAAGGAAGTGGTGGGGCAGACCCCCCCCCATGGGAGGACCCAGAACTGGTGTGACGGGTGTAGGGGTGGCCACCCCAACCCGTCACTGAGCAGGCTTAGAGGAGGAGGAGGAGGAGGCGGCTGCGGGACCTGTGCCTTGGCCTCCTTTACAGGACCGTTGAGGGCCCTGCTTGGGGCAATGACGCCAAGCTTGAGCCTGCTGCTGCTGACCTCCTTGATAGGAGGTCTGTCGGACTGCAAGAGAAGGATGCCGAAATGGCTTCTTCTTTCTCTTCTGCTGGTTCTTATTCGAAGAACCCTTAGCAGAAGTAGCATCCAAGGTGGCACTGAACTGCTCTATACGGTGAAAGTGACTGGCCAATCCTGGACCGAACAAGTCTGTGCCTAGGAAGGGCACGTCAGCAAGCTTATGCTGAGCATCTGCCAGGAAGGAGGAAAGCCTCAGCCAAGCCCTGCAATGAGTGGCCACTGCAGCTGATAATGAGCAGGCACAAGAATCTCCAATGTCCAAGGCCGTCTGGAGCTGCTGTTTTGTGACAGCACGGCACCGGTCACAGACTTGCTTGACCGTGGTCTGCATGTCTGCTGGGAGATGAGGAGGGACCTCATCTAATGACCCGAGAAGGGCATGAGAGAAGTGTGCCATAATGACAGCCGAGCTGGCCTGACGAAGGCCTAAGGATGAGGCCGCATAGACCTTACCGGCAGAGTGGTCCGTATTTTTGGACTCCTTGTCTGGGGGTCAGTCAGGGTCAGCCGAACTACCAGTATGCCTGAACACAGAGGCGGTCACCAGGCTCTTGGCTGAAGGGTGCTCTGTGAACCCCACAAGGGACCCCATGGGCACCGCATACTTTTGGGCCATGCAGGCAGATGGTGCTGGGCAGGAAGCAGGATGCTGCCAAAGCTCAAGGGCCAACAATGGCTTTGGCCTCTGGAAAGGCCTCTGCCATGGTGTCCCCCCCTCTTGAGGATATCAGTATGAGGGTACTCCGCCTTTTTGTGGATAAGCTCCAGGGGCATTCCGGTGGAATCGGAGACAAGGCGGAGGATGCCCTGGAAGAAGGAAGGACCTTCCTCCATCCCTGCCATGAACGACTCATTATCCCCAGGATGTGAGTGCAGTCCGGTGACGTCAGAGTCTGAAGAGTCAGGATACAGTGGTCTCCCTCGATACGCCGAGGGCGATCGGGTGTGACTTATCAACAGACGTCAGGAAAGCCTGGTGTCTGTTCGGTCCCCTTTCGAGGGCGCCCCTCCCTGAGACTGCTTAGGCAGTGGTTCCACCGGAATCGGGATAGGCTGAACTGGGATGCAGGCCGGCCCCAAGGGCAGGGGAACTGGTGGCTTTGGTTCCAGAGGGGCCAATGTCGGCCTAGGAGGCAAGAGCCACGTAATGGCCGGGGTAGGCGGCAGAGCAGGCTTCTGCCCGGTAATGATTAGCTGCTGTCACATGAGATCTTCATAGCGCTGGAGTTTCTGCTAGAGCCTCTCCTCAACTGAGGAGGACGAGGACCTGTGGCGACGCCTCTTTTTAGAGCGCTTGTGGCTCTTCCTCGGTCGTTTGGCCGAGAGGGTTCTGGACCGCGACCGAGATCGGGGAGGCCGACTCGGTCGATCAGGAGACACCGGGGCTAGTGAAAACCGAGGGTCTGGAACCAGGTCCTTGGTGGGCACACCAGCAGGCTGGGTCTCCTCATCAGGGAAGACAAGGACTGGAGTCCTTTCCAAGAAGTCATCAGGCTGAGCCAGCGACAAGGGGTCGATTTGGTCAAGCACAATCTCAATCTCATCGGCCACCTCCTCGGTCCCTTGGCCAGACAGAAGATTGAGTGTTCTTGGGACTCGGACCTTTCTCAGTCCCAAGAATGTCTTTGTCGAGACGAAGTGTCCTTAATCTTATCTCTCTTCCAAGAACGGAAGGAGTGAGAGCCCGAGGGCACCTCACCCCGGGTGGGGATAGACTGGCACAGCTCCTTGAAGGAGCCCATAAAGGTGGAGACAAGGTTCAACAGAACAAAAAAGCTTTGATTGGCCAAAGCTCGAGCTGCTTCCTCCTCAAATGCTTTCGTTTGTTCCAGCTGCTCAGCGGATGCCACGGCCATGGAAACCACCCACCTTGCCTCCTTCAATTTCACCGGCAGGTTCCTTTTCTCCAGTCTCCCCAGTTTCAAACGTGCCTTGTGGTCATCCAGGATGTTGGTATGGAAGGCAAGGCAAAAACTACACGACGAGGTGTCATGTCAGACACCTAAGCAGTAAATGCACAATAGGTGGGGATCGGTGCACGACATCTTCTGGCCACAGGGGCACTGCCGAAATCCAGGGGAAGATTATTCCTCCATGGCAGATGCAGTAAAATTGCAATTGCTAACTCAAACGAGTTTTAAAATAATTTTCGCCAAAAACAGACAATTAGAATCCAGGGCCTATGAAATGCTTTGAGAGCATAAGGGAACCTGTATCTTCCAGAGGGAAGGAAGATCTGGCATCATGGGGTGGAGGCGAGGTATATACCACCCAGGTGGGTGGGAGGAGCCAGCTTGAAGACTTCTGGCAAGATTTAAAGTGGCAGGGGACATACCAAAAAGTGTGGATGAACAATATATCCACGCTCCTAGAAGTAGGGTTTTCTAGGACAGAAAACAAAGCTCAGCTTCCATGGCTGGTTCGAAGAGGGAAAGCATCAGCTTATCCAGAATGAAAAGCATGTCCCAAGGAGGGACAAGATCCCGAAGAGGGGGATCACATGTGCAGAATGCCATGTAGAAAGGCTTTAGACACCTCCAATTCAGCCACCTACTTACCATGGACAACGATGTGACAGGCAGAGACGGCAGCCAGCTGTACCTTGATGGAGAAACAACTAAGACCTGACTCGGAAAGTGAAAGCAGGTATTCCAAGATACAGTACTGTAAACCAGACAGACTAGGAGGTTCACCTGTCTGGCTGCGACCCATAAGCAAAAACATTCCATTTCATAGAGTAAGTGGCCCTAGTGGCAGGCTTGCGCGCCTCTACCAAGACCTGCACCAGCTTGCCTGAAACTCAAAACCAAGACTTCACTAGGTCTTGAGGAGCCAGGCATGCAGGTGAAGGGAGCGCAGGGTCAGAAGAACCAGGGACCCGTTGTCCTGGGATAGAAGCTGGGATGAGACTGGAAGTGGAAGCGGAGGCTCTGCCATCAAACGCTGTAGTAAGGGAAACCAAATCTGTTGAGGCCAAAGAGGAGCTATCAAGATCATGGTGGACTGTTCTGACACTGCCTTGAGGAGTACCTTCTGAAGCAGGAGGAAGTGGGGAAAGGCATAGAGAAATCTCCCCTTCCAGGAGAGGGACAATGCATCTTGCCAGGAAGCTCCAGACTCTGGACCTAGCAAGCAGAAACTGAGCAGTTCTTGGATCGAGACGCGAAAACATCTAGCTCTGGTGTTCCTCCCCCATCTGGCAAATTTGGTCTGTGACATCCTGAAGCAAGGCCGACTCATAGGCCTGTGACCTCATTCTGCTGAGAGCATCGGCCATCATGTTCTGTATCCCTGGTACATGAACAGCTGAGATGGAGAGATGATGGCCCAGTGTCCATTCCCACACTCACACAGCCCTTCGGCAGAGGGGGTAAGAGTGTGTGCCACCCTATTTGTGGATGCAGAACACCACAGATGTGTTGTCTGTCTGGATCAGAAAGTGGCCGGGTGATAGGGCAAAGGCTAAGGCCTGGAGTGCGTAAAGAGCCATTCTCAGTTCAAGGACAATGATGTGCAGGTTCTCCTCTGTTGAGGACCAGGAACCCAGAGTCCTGTAGTCCTCTAAGTGTGCACCCCATCCCGAGCACAAAGCGTCTGTTGTCAGTGACTGGGACAAGGGCACAGAGCTGAAATAGTAGCCCCGCCAAGAAGATTTTGGGATGACATCCACCAGCGTAGCTCCAGTCTCAGCGGATTGGCTCTGTGATCCCTAGCAAGGCATCCAATTCAACCTGTGTTTCATCCCACTGGATGAGTAAGGACCACTGAATGGTCTGCATTCGCAATCTAGCGAGCAGCACCGAAACTATGGCTGCTGCCATGTGGTCTAACAGCCCAAGATGTTGTCTGGCAGGAACCTTTGAAGCTAAAGAGATGTGATGTGCTAAGGCTTAGATGTGCCCCACCCTGTCAGAAGGAAGGAAAACCTTCCCAAGAGTGGTATCCATAAGCACCCCTATAAACTGGAGTCTCTGTGACAGGAACAGCTGGGACTTGTCCCAGTTTACCATGATACCCAGATGCTGGCACAGCGCTAGGTTGTCCCTGATGGTTTCTAACAAGCGGGGTCTGGAAGGAGCCAGTCATCCAGGTAAGGGACTACAAAGTGGCCCATTCTCCGAATGCTGCAGCGACAACTTTCAGGCACTTAATGAATACCCTGGGGGCTGCAGAGAGAGCTTTGAACTGAAAGCGCCTGCCTTCGAATCCGAATCTCAGAAACTTTCGATGTTTTCTGGCAAGCAGGATGTGCAGGTATGCGTCCTGCATGTCCACAGAGGCCAGCCAATCTCCAGTTGAAATGAAAGAAGTTGAGTAGAGAGGCCATGCAGAATCTCCAGTAGAAGACCCACTGGTTGAGGTCGCTGAGATCCAGGATGAGTCAGAGATTCCCTGACTTCTTCAGAACCAAAAAGAAGTGGGAGACGAACCCTGTCTCTCTCTCTCTCTGCTGGTGGCACCAGCCCTATGGTGTTCTTGTCCAGCAGGTACTGGATCTCCTGCTGAATGAGATCCCTGTGTTCCCTCAGATAGCGGGATGGGGGTGGCGGTCTGTCCGGAGGGATGGCATTAAACTCGATGGAATGCCCGAATTCCATGAGGTCGAGAACCCACTAGTCGGAGGTCACTTGTCTCCAGGCATCTGCGTAAAGAAAAAAGTGTCCTCCAACCCACTCTCCCGATGGGACATCTGGGAGAGGCAGGTCATCTAGATAGTCAGGCGTTGGGAAGGGGAGGGAGGGCAGCAGGGGCAGATTTAGTCTGTCGTGAGGTGGTGGTCGAAGAGCCCCTGGCCCCTCTACAACCAAAGCTGCCATGCTGCAGTTGCTGTTGGTAGCAGGGCTGCTGAGGCATTTTTCCCCACACGGCCATGAAACGGGATCTATGAAAACATCCGTTTCAGGTGATACATGGACTGCACGGTACAGACGGTCTTACCGGAGTCCTGTAGTTTCGAAATTATCTTCTCCAACTCTTCACCAAGGAGTACAGAGCCTTTAAAGGGAGCATCCAGAAGGTTAGTCTGTACGTCTGGTTCGAACCTCAAAACCCAGAGCCAGGAGTGGCGGAGGGGGCCGCCCTTGCAGGGGTGTCCACAGAGTCGTAGGCTGATCTCAGGACGCGCATGCCCACATCCGAGCCAGTCTGTAGGAGCCTGGCAAGCTCAGCCCTCTGAGGGCAGTCGGGCAAGCTCTGCACAATGTCCAGCCCTTGTTCCCAGAGGGCATTCTGGAAATGAACCATGCGAGTTAGGAAATTAAGGCCCCTAATGCTGCAGATAGCAGATGTGTACACCTTCCTGCCCAATGAATCCAACTGCCTAGACTCCCTGTCGGGCGGCTGGGTGCTCAGGTGTTTGGGCCTCTGTGAACAGTCATGAGCTGCCAAAATCACCACCGAGTCAGTGGTAGGGTGTTCAGCCAAAAAGGGATGGTCCTTAGGAGCCCCATACAGTCTGTGTGCCTTTTCTGGTACCGCAAAGAAGGAATGAGGATGCTTCCAGGTAGCGTATGTGACATCCTGGAAGGTGTCAACCATGGGTGGGATGACAACTGGCTTGGGATCTTTCTGGCAGAGGTACTTGGCCAGTCTCAAGCACTCGGGGTCAAACACCTCTGTGTCCTAACCCATGTTTTCCTAAATGTGTCTCATGACCTCCATGAAACTGGGGTCATGGGGTGGGGACTTAGCGTGGTCCTCGACCCCGTAAGCAGAGTCGACATCAGAGTCCGGTAAGGACACATCCAGATCAACGTACAACTCCAAAGACGACGAGGAAGGGGAGTGATGTCTCCTTTTCTTGCATCTTTTGTCTGAGGGCAGCGAGTGGGAGAAGCTTCTAGACCGGGTCCTCCAGCGCCTAGATTTGTCTATTTCTTGGGCACAGCCAGCACCTTCCCAGCCTTGTCTCTGGACAGTTCAGGAACCACTTCAGTGTCCGGATAAGGATCAGGCATGGGAGTAGGAGGTGGAGGAGGGGCCTCTGGAAGGTCCTGCATGACCGTGTCCCACCAGTGGAAGAAAAGCTCCTTTACTTGTGTCATACTAAACCTAGGAGATTCAGGTGCAGGAGGAGCAGCCATGCCAGAGCCTCCACTGGTGCAGGCATCGGGGGCGACTGTCAGCTTAGAAACACCAGCGCCAGTATCAGTGTTGACCGGCGTCTGTCTGTCAGGAGACAACGGAGGTACATCGGGTACCCCATCGTCAAGCTCCGACGGCAGATGGACCGGCGTCTGCTGTGGAGAGGGGGTGGCCTTGGAGTTGACGTTGGGCCAAGCTGGAGAAGCTGGCGTTAGGACCACCGTGACAGGCGGTGGCACCACCTTGGCCGGTGGAAGGGTGGACGTGGGCAGAGTGATGTCAAGGCATCGGTCCGGTGCCCGTTTTACTGTAGTGTCCGACAGAAGCCCCTCGGAGGCGTTAGGCTTGGGATGGTCAGAGTGTTTATGAGGTTTATCCAACAGACACCACTCCGTAGCCAGGGA
Source organism: Neoceratodus forsteri (assembly GCA_016271365.2). Taxonomy (NCBI): domain Eukaryota; kingdom Metazoa; phylum Chordata; order Ceratodontiformes; family Ceratodontidae; genus Neoceratodus; species Neoceratodus forsteri. Next base: position 183,140,820 of record CM057450.1, on the reverse strand, counting down.
GTTGATGGTGGTCAGAACCCAAAGATTTTGACAGTAAAGACGAGACCCTACTAGAAGAAGACCCAGAGGCCTTTCTCTACTCCTGGGAGTTGGCCGCAGACAAGGACACCGACCGGGAAGAGGAGTTACTTTGGCCTGTGGAGAATCCTTGTTCCGTGGGCGGGCACACCTTAATCGGCTGCAGGGTGGTGCCGGAAGATTTCTTGTCCAAAGAACCAGAGGCAGAAGTGGGAGGCTTGAGAGCTGTAAGGCAGGAGTCATGACTGGAGGAGTCGGACCTGGGTGCCGATTGGGAGCCCATGGACATGTGCCTCGAGTGAGACCTCTCCCATTCCCTGCGTTGGTGGTACTTCTCTTTATGGTGCTTTTTTCTAGTGGGCGGTGGATCAAATTTCTCAGAGGAAGAGGCCCTCTCCATAGCGGCCAATTTTGACTGAGCGATGAAGGCAGAAAGATACTTTTGCCACCTGATGAGAGTCCTGCTGTTAAAGGCCTGGCAATGGGAGCTGGCGTCGTGGTCAGGGCCTAGGCAGTACAAACAGGTGGAATGGCAGTCTTTTGAGGGGATCTGACACCTACATGGGGCACTTGTTGGGGTGCCCCTTCGAAGTAGTTGACATAAGAGAAAGACCGAAGGAAACATTTCCTTGAAAAAATGATGGAGAAATATCAAGAGCAGTCAGTACTGACGAATGGTAGCAGATTGTGAACTAACCCATGCCAAAGGTGGGAAAGAACTGGAGCACGTGGGGACCGCCCCTCCTATATATGGGGGACATCGGGGGTACAGTCTACATCGTTGGGGGGCATTCCCTCCTTGGTACTGTGACAGAAGAATCTGCCGTGAACCACTGCCAGGTGGCATAGGTACTATAAGTGTTACCTGCTGCAAGAGCTTCCTCTTGAAGTAAGATCTGGGGATTATGTGTTAGGGCATGGCACGTACCAGACTGAGTTACTGGAGGGGGGCTGGCGATACCGGATCTACATACATTATATATCGAACATGGTATTCAGGATGTACTACTTATTTTGTTACAGAGACTCAAGTGATGCGATATATTACATGGAATGTTAAAGGTGCTCGTTCCAAAGGGAAAAGGTATCAAATCTTGACACACCTTCATTTACTACACTGCCACATTGCCTTCCTACATGAAACCCATCTGCTAACATCCGAGTATTTACTTTTTCGAAGGTTAGGGGTGGAGCAAGTCTTTACAGCAGGGAATTCAACTAATCAGAGGGGAGTAGCTATTTTGTTCTTTAGAGGGATTAAATTTCAACTTACACAGAGTGTGGATGACCCCGGGGGGCACTATATCCTTTTACGTGACAAGCTAAATCATACAGAGATCATAATAGGATGTATATACGGCCCACATGCACCTTCCACACAGTTCTTTTCTGAATTGATTACCCTATTATCCCCTTTTATTACTCTTCCCATTATTCTCAGACATGGATCGGTCATGGAATCGCTCCAAAGGCCTCTCTCCCACCCAACATGCATTACATGAGTTGATGGATTGGGGGGGGGGGGGTTGTGTGACCTCTGGAGGATTCTACACCCTTCAGATCGCCTATACACGTTCTACTCCCCGGTGCACAAATCGTATTCTCGATCAGATTATTTTTTTACTTAGTATAGGTAGCTTACTAGGCGTTACGGAGGTGGGAATTACTCCCAGAGTCCTCTCTGACCACTCTCCAGTGTGGCTAGAGTGTGACTTTATTCCTAACTTCACCGCGAACAAGTTCTGGAAATTGAATACCCAGCTATTAAAAAGACCTACTAACCTTGTCCCAAATCCAGAATCTCACAGCATGCTTCCTAGAGCACAATATAGACTCAGTTCCGGATGGTGACAAAATTTGGTGCTCTTTGAAGTGTGTGTTGAGAGGGGAATCATTTGCATAGCATCAGTTAAGAAAAAGAAGCAACAAGCCTCCCTACGTGGCTTATTAGATCAAATTACAACCTTAGAAAATAGTCCCACATTGGATTCCTTGAAGGATGAGCAGCTTGCCCTAACGAAACCGAGACATCGACATGCAGAATGTGTGAGTGTGAAAGCTGAATATGCTCTTCTTAAAACTCAGGCCAAATATGCCCATCAAGGGGATAAAGCTGGGAATCTCCTGGCCCTTAGCCTTAAGCAACAGGAAGCCTCCCGACTGGTCCAAGCCATTTCCTCCTGATCTAACATCCCTCATAACAACCCCCCAAAGAAATCGCTCAAGAATTTGACTATATCTATAGCCAACTCTATGGCCCCCAAATTCACTTTTCCTCCCCAAACGAGGTCCAGGAATATTTATGCTCCATCCCACTTCCAGTATTATCACCGGATCAGCAAGCCTTGCTGGTTCGGCCTCTCTTTACCCAGGAGATCTTCCTGTCCATTCAGTCCCTCCCTCCTAGGACCTACATAGATGGAATACGCTCCCTTTTTCTTTACAGGGAAGTATTAGCATAGTTAAGATGAATATACGCCCCAGTCTCTTTTATCCCCTTAATATGTTAAATCTCCACCTTCCAGTAAAATGGTTTAAAAATGTGCATGCTATTGTCTCCTGATTTATTTGGAAAGGGAAAGTGACTCACACGGTATACATTAAACTAAGTGCACCCTAGCAATTGGGAGGATTGAGACTAGCCAAATAGTAAATGTAAAAATAGTCATATCTCGAAGTATGTGAAATGGGTTAAACCTCCTCAGGAACCGGACTCTGCAGAGTACATACCAACATGGCTTCAAAAAGAAATGCAACTAAAAGTGGATATGGACATTACCCCAAGTTGCCTTTTCTCTACACATGTTAAAAATTTTCCTCTGCAAATTACTAATTCAAGTCATCTTATCCTCTCTCCAAGTCCACCACACAGCATTGCAGGACCCTAAAATATGACAATCTTAAACATATATACCACAACCATTATGTGGCAACCCAAACTTTAAAATAGGATGATGGGTGTTATCTCCTCACCCCCGAACTGAATGACAAGGTGGTGTCAGATCTCTTACTGGACGGTAAGCTACCCAATGGTCCACAGCTGTTGTCTTCTCTTAACCTCCCTACCACACAGATTTTTAAGATCTACCAGCTCCAGTACATGCTGATTAAATGGATGGGAGCCAGTGCCTGGAGTGTGGACCAGAGTGGTTTTATATCGATGCTTCAAACCCTCTCCCGGCAACCCATTCTGTTTGCCAGCTAACAGCTTTCTTATTCTCCCATGTTTCCCTGGATAACAGGAATACCTCGATATTGAGTTTCATCCCTTCCCAATCTATCAACCAATTGGGCCCAAATATGGGGAAGGTTTATCACTATTTAACCAATGATAAGCTCCGTCTCACCCAATTTTATATTCTCCATAAAGCACAGTTACGCAAGAACTCCTCGTAACATTAGATCTTTGAGAGAAGCTTTTGCAGCAAGTAACACGTAAGACTGACGCCACCTGGCAAATTCTTCTCTAGCAGTGCCAAGGGGGGACGCCCCCCCCCCGACATCAGCTCCACCCCCAACATCCCCATATAAAGGAGGGGCAGTTCCCACATGCTCCAGTTCTTGCACACTAAAAAGGCAGGATCGCATGAGGCAACATGTACAAATGGCCTGAGCACACAGTCACCCCTGAAAAAAGAGAGAGAGAACATGGTTGATACAGGAGAGGCCTGGTCCTGGGGGGAGGAGTGCAGGAAATCATACCTGCTGCAAGAGCTTCTCTCGAAGATCTACTGTTATGGTAAGTTCTTACGTAACTATACTATCTTACTTCAAGAGAAAGCTCTTGCAGCAGGTAACACAAGCAGGACTGATTCCCAAGTTAAGACAACCGACGGGAGGAAACAGGAATACGAGGGATCCCTCAGGATACCAAGCCCCTCAAGGCCAAATCCTGCACTGCGTCTGGAAACTATGTCGAGACAGTAATGCCTGACAAAGGTGTGAACAGAATGCCATGTAGGCGGCAGCACAAATGTCCTTTCTTGGACACCTCTTCCATGTGACAAAAGAGGTGATGACTGTCCTGGTGGAATGAGCCTTGATCGGGCCATGAGAGGACTTATGTTTCTGGTAACAGTAGGAGATGCAGTTAACCAGCCAATGTGAAATAGCCTGCTTGGTAACCAGGCAACCCAAGGACCTGTCCGCAAAGGAGACAAACAATTGATCGGCTTTCCTGGCCCCCTTAGTTCTGGACAGGTAACAGTGCAGCGCCCTGTGAACATCCAAAGAGTGAAGAAGCGCTTCCCCTTTGTTGAAATATTCCAGGTAGTAAACCGGAAGTTGAACTGACTGGTTCAAGGTGAGCTCTGAAACCACCTTGGCTAGAAACTTTGGGTTAGTGTAAAGGTCTACCCTGTCCCTGTGGAAAATTAGGTAGGGTTCCATACAAGAAGGCCTGAAGCTCTGAAATGCACCTCGCGGAGGTGAGAGCCACCAAAAGTAAGGTTTTCAAGGACCAAAAATGAAACTCAGCCTCCATGGCTAGTTTGAAAGGTGGAAAGTTAGCTTTTCCATAACAAAAAGGCAGCTCATGGAGGGACAGGATCCCGAATAGGGGGTCTGATATGCAAAATGCCATGCAGAAAGGCTGTAGACACCTCCAACAGAGCCAACGGCCTGCCCTGGACAGGCATGTGATAGGCAGGAACAGCAGCCAGGTGTACCTTAATGGAGAAATAACAGACCTGACTCCAAAGGGGAAAGCAGGTATTCCAAGATGGGGTTAACCGGACAGACCAGGGGGGGTTCATCTGTCTGGCTGCAGACCATAAGCAGAAACATTTCCATTTCATAGCGTAAGCGGTCCTAGTGGCAGGCTTGTGTGCCTCTACCAATACGTGAGCCACCTTGTTCGAGACTCTAAACCTATACTTGGCTAGGTCTTGAGGAGCCAGGCATGCAGATGGAGGGAGCGCAGGTTTGGATGAACCAGGGACAAATTTTCCTGTGATGGAAGCTGGGATGAGATTGGAAGAGGAAGCTAAGGCTCTACCATCAAACGGTGAAGCAAGGGAAACCAAATCTGTTGAGGCCACAGAGGAGCCATCAAGATCATGGTGGACTGTTCTGATTGTACCTTGATGAGTACCTTCTGAAGCAGGGGGAAGGGGAGGAAGGGAGGGAGGGAAGGTGGGAAGGCATAGAGGAATCTCCCCTTCCAAGGCAGGGACAATGTGTCTTGCCAAAAAGCTCCAGGCTCTGGACCTAGCGAGCAAAAACTGGGCAATTTTGCATTGGTGTCCCCCATCTGGTGAAGATTTGATCTGCGACATCCTGGAGCAAGGCCCACTTGTAGGCCTGCAACCTCGTTCTACTGAGAGCATCAGCCAGCACGTTCAGTGACCCTGGAACATGAACAGCTGAGACTGAGAGATGTCAGCGTGCCCAGTCCCACACTTGCATGGCCCCTCAGCAGAGAGGGTAAGAGTGTGTGCCACCCTGTTTGTTGATGTAGACCACCACAGATGTGTTGTCCATCTGGATCAGAAAGTGGCTGGGCAACAGAGCAAAGGTCAAGGCCTGAAGCAAGTAAACAACCACTCAGCTCGAGGACGTTGATGTGCAGGTTCTCCTCTGCTGTGGATCAGGAACCCCAAGTCCTGTGGTCTTCTAAGTGGGCACCCCATCCCGAGCGTGAAGCATCCATAGTCAGTGTCTGGGAGGGGGGTCCGAACTGAAACGGAAGCCCTACCAGATGATTTTGGAACATCCTCCAGCGTAGCTCCCAGTGCATCGGCTCTGTGATTCTTAGGAGTACAGCCAAATCGTCCTGTGTTTGATCCCACTGTACATGCAAGGACCACTGAATGGTCCGCATTCGCAACCTCATGAGTGGCACCAAAACTATGGCTGTTGCCATGTGGCCCAACAGCCTGAGAAGGAGTCTGGCAGGAACCTTTGAGGCTGAAGAAATGCAATTTGCTAATGCTTGGATGCATCCCACCCTGTCGGAAGGAAGAAATCTTCCTAAGTGGTGTCCAGAAGTGCCCCTATGAAATGGAGTCTCTGGGATGGGAACAGGTGAGACTTGTCCCAGTTCACCATAATGCCCAGATGTGTAAGGGTGCCCCTGATGGTCTCCAATATGCAGGGCCTGGAAGGAGTCAGGAGGAGCCAGTCATCCAAGTAAGGAAACACGAAGCGGCTGATTCTCCGAAGTGCTGCGGCGACCACTGCCAGGTACTTCACAAATACCCTGGGGGCTGAAGAGAGACCGAATGAGAGGAATTTGAACTGAAAGTGCCTGCCTTCAAACTGGAATCTCAGAAACCTTCAATGTTTTTTGGCAATCAGAATGTGCAGGTAAGCGTCCAGCATGTCCATAGAGGCCAGCCAATCTCCGGCTGAAACCATGAGTAAGAGGTTGGGTACAGAGACCATGCAGAATCTCCTGCAGGCAACCCACTGGTTCAGGTCGCTGAGATCCAGGATAGGTCTGAGATCCCCAGACTTCTTTGGGACCAGAAAGAAGTGGGAAAAGAACCCTGTCTCTCAGTCGGGGGCACCGGCTCTATACCGTTCTTGTCCTGATGAATAAGAGCCCCGTGCTCCCTTGGATAACAGGATGGGGCGGTGGTCTGTCTGGAAGGATGGCATCGAACTCTACGGAGTGTCCAAATTCCATGAGATCGAAGACCCACTGGTTGCAGGTCACTTGTCTCCAGGCTTCTGCATATAGAGAAAAGCGACCTCAGACCGGCTCTCCCAACTGAATGTCTGGGAGAGGAGGGTCACCAGATAATCAGGCATTGGGAGAGGGGCTGGGGGAGGGCGGGAGTGGCAGATCTAGCCTGTTATGAGGTGGTAGTCAAGGAACCCCTGTCCCCACACCTCTACAACCAAAGCTGTCACACTGCGGCTGCTGCTGGTAGTGAGGCTGCTGAGGCTGTTGTCCCCCTCAGCCATGAAAACTTCCCTTTTTTGGATACATGGACTGTACAGTACAGACAGCCTTACCGGAGTCCTGTAACTTCAATATTATTTTCTTTGACTCTTTTCCGAAGAGTATGGAGCCTTTAAAAGGAGCATCCAAAAGGTTAGAGTGCACATCTGGATCGAACCCCCGAGACCCAGAGTGGCGCCGAAGGCAAATGCTGGAGGCAGCCTCCCTCGCAGAACTGTCTGCAGAGTTGTATGCTGATCTCAAGACATGTGTACCCATGTCCGAGCCAATCTGGAGAAGCTTAGCAAGCTCAGCCCTCCGACGGTAGTCAAGCAAGCCCTGCACAATGTTCAGCCCTTGTTCCCAGAGAGCATTCTGGAACTGGACCATGCAAGTCAAGAAATTAAGGCTTCTGATGCTGTAGGTGGCAGATGTGTACACCTTCCTGCCCAATGAATCCAGCTGCCTAGACTCCCTGTCGGGCAGCTGGGTACGCAGGTATTTGGCCTTCTGCGAATGGTCATGAGCTACTGAAATCACCACCAAGTCAGCAGTAGGGTGTTCAGCTAAAAAGGCATGGTCCTTAGTAGCCCAGTATAATCTGTGTACCTTTTTGGGTACCGCCGAGGAAGAATTGGGATGCTGCCAGGTAGCCTGTGTGACATCTTGGAAGGTGTCCACCATGGGTGAGATAACCACAGGTTTGGGATCTTTCTGGCAGAGGTACTTGGCCAGTCTCAAATGTTCAGGGTCAAGGGCATCTGTATCCCCACCCATATTTTCTTGAATGCGCCTCATGACCTCCATGAAACTGGGGTCATCAGGCGGGGACTTGGGATGATCCTCTTGGTCCCCGTAGGCAGACTCGATGTTGGAGTCAGGTACAGAGGGCTCCAAGTCGACATAAAACTCCAAAGACGAAGGGGAGTGGTGTCTCCTTCACCTGTCTGGGGAAGGTGAGCTGGAGAAGCTTCTAGACTGGGTCCTCTGGCACCTTCTGTTGTCCTTATGTTTCCTGGGCACAACCGGCTCTTTCCCTGTGTCATCTCCGGATGGTTCAGGAACCACTTCAGTGTCTGGATTAGAATCAGGAGTGGGTGCAGGGTGAGTCGTGGGCAGAACAGGGTTCACAGGGAGGTCATGCTTGACCGTGTCACACCAGAGAGAAAAAAAAGCTCTTTGACTTGAGCCATATTGAATCTGGGAGATTCTGGCGCAGGAGGAGCAGCCATGCCTGAGCCGGTGCTGGGATTGACCGGCGTCTGTCTTTGTGCGCCGGCACCAGTATCAGGGATTGGCCGGCATCGTTCTGGCAGGAGATGATGGAGGTACGTCAGGTACCCTGTCATTGGGGTCTGACAGCAGGTGGACCAGCATCTACTGAGAAGAAGGGGTAGCATCGGGGCAGACATCGGGCCAAGTCAGAGAAGCCGGCGTCGAGACCACCTTGGCTGGTGGTGGAGTGGACGCAGGTGGAGCGATGTCAGGGCGTTGGCCCGGTGCCAGTTTAGATGAAGAATCCAACGGATGTCCCTCAGAGGCCTTAGGACAGTCAAAGTTCTTATTGGGTTTATCTGATGAACGCTGCTCCACAGCCAGGAGCTGACTGCGGTCAGAACCATTAGCTTTTAGTGGTAAGGACAAGGTCCTACTGGAGGAAGGCCCGGAGGCCTTTTGACTCCAGGAGTTGGCCGCAGATAGGGAGGCTGAGCGGGAGGAGGACTTACCGTGTCCTGCAGAAGATCCTTGTTCAGTGGGCAAGCATACCTTAAATCGGCTGCAAGGTGGTGCCAGAAGATTTCTGGGCCAAAGATCCAGAGGCAGAAGTGGGAGGCTTAAGAGCCATGAGGCGGAAGCCATGCCCGGAGGAGCCCAACCTGGAGGCAGAGTGGAAGCCAGTGGACCTGGGCCTTGAGTGGGACCTCTCGCGTTCCCTGTGCTCTCTGTGTTTATCTTTGTGATGCTTTTTTCTAATGGGTGATAGATCCAATTCCCCGGAGCCCTTCTCCATAGAGGCCAGGTTAGACTGGGTGAGGAAGGTGGAAAAAGACTTGCCGCCCGATAAGAGTCCTGCTGTTGAAGGCTTGGTGTCATGGTCGGGGCCTAGGCAGTACAAGCAGGTGGAATTGCCGTCCTTGAGAGTGGATCTGACGCCCACAGGAGCACTTGTTAGTGTGTCTCTTCAAAGAAGTGGATGTACAGGAAGATGGAAGTCAAAGGAACTCCTGTGAAAAAATGGTGGAGAAACTCTAGAGTGATCGGTACAGCGAGAAGTAGCTGAGTGTGAAAGTACAGTTACCTAAGAACTTACCGTAACAGTAGATCTTTGAGAACAGCTCTTGCAGCAGGTTACACCATAAGGACTGAAGCCGGCAGGCAGCAGGACCCCACGGAAAACTTCTAGCTAGCTATACCAAGGGCAGACCGCCCTGACATCTGCCCTGCCCCTGGTGTCAGACATCATAAAAAGAGAGGTCCCCCAGCATACCCCATTTCTCCTGCCGGAAACTCCCAGTACAACGATGCTATTTAGAAGGGGAGACAGACGATCTGCTTCCAGAGGAAGACTAATAAATCTGATGCATCCGAGATGCTCTGAATTAGAACCGAACCTCCTGAGGGGAAGGTGGGAGAGTAACTACCTGCTGCAAGAGCTATTCTCGAAGATCTACTGTTACGGTAAGTTCTTACGTAACTGTAACAGCTTACTATGAGATACAGCTCATGCAGCAGGTTACATCATAAGGACAGATTCCCAAGCAGTAAGAGTGCAATGCTAACCCAGTCGGGAGGAGGGTAGGAGAGATAGAGATAGAAGGGAACCTCTCAGGACAAAAGTCCCTGGAGGACTGCCAGGCCAAAGCCCGCTCTACACCTGGAGGCGATGTCCAAACTGTAGTGTCTCAGTGAAAGTGTGCACTTAACGTCAAGTAGCGGACACACAAATGGCAGATGTCACTACATTTTTCAAGGCAGAGAAGGAAGTAGCCACCCCCCTTGTAGAATGTCCCTTAACCGGTCCCAGCAAGGGTTTATTGCATTTCTGATAACTGAAGACTATGCAGTTAGCAAGCCACATGGAGAGAGTTTATTTCGATGTAGGTGCACTCAACATCCTTCGAGCAAAGGATAAGAACAGTTGGTCAAATTGTCTGTGCAAACAGGTTCTGGCCAAGTAGAACCTCAAAATCCTATGCACACACAGAGTGTGCAAGAGGGCTTTCCCTCTGTTCATGTAGTTGGGGAAGTATACCGGAAGGTCAATGTCCTGGTTTAAGGTTAAAGCTGAAACCACCTTGAGAAGGAACTTAGGATTGGTCCTTATGGACACCCGGTTCTTAAAGAAAATTAAGTAAGGCTCTTTACACATGAGCACCTGAAGCTCAGAGATCCTCCATGCCGAAGTAACGGCAACTTAAAATAACGCCTTCCAGGAGAATGCGAAGCTCACAATCTGCGGGCTGGTTCAAAGGGAGGCAGCGTAAGCTGCTCTAAAAACAAAAAGAAGGTCCCAAGGAGGAACTGGATCCTTAATTGGGGGTCTGAGACGCAAGACACTGCGCAGAAAAGCATGGGAAGCCTATAATTGGGCCAATGAACGGTGACCAACCAGTGTATGGTACGCTGATATGGCACAGAGGTTTACCTTCAAAGAGGAATATGACAGTCCCAACTGGAAAAGGGATAGGAGGTAGTCTAAAATAGACTTCTCAAGGCATCGAAGAAGATAGAGATCACAGGCCTGAGCCCACAGACAAAATCTCCGTCATTTCAGAGCATATGTGGCGTGAGTCGAAGGTTCAGGGATTTGAGGTTCGAATGAACTAGGGATCCGGCATCCAGGGGCAGCAAGTGAGAGCTGACTGGTAAGGGTAAGGAAGGCTCCTGAGCCAGCTGGTGAAGCAGCAGAAACAAGATCTGTCTGGGCCAAAAGGGCGCTATCAAGATCATTGATGCCCGTTCCGATCGGAGCTTGAGAAGAACCCTCTAGATCAAAGGGAAGGGCCGGAAAGTGCCCGTCCAGGAGTGGGACAACACGTCTCACCAAAAAACACAGGCCCTGGATCTAGTGAGCAGAATCTGAGCAGTTTTGCGTTGTACGGGGACGTGAATAAGTTAATGTCTGGTGTCCCCCATCATTGGAACAGGTCCTTGGTGACCTCTTCTATCAGTTCCCATTCTTGAGCTCTGGTCTTTGACTGGCTCGGGTCGTCTGAGACAGTGTTGTCCACTCCAGGAACGTGCACTGCGTTGAGCGTGGTGTCGTGCTGTACAGCCCATTCCCACACCCGCTTTGCCTCTCTGCAGAGGGGGTAGGAGTTTGTGCCTCCTTGTTTGTTGATGTAATACTTTACCAAGGTGTTGTCCATTTGGACCAACATATGACCCACTGGAATCTCTGACTGCAAGGCCTATAAGGCATAAAGGACTGCTCTTATCTCCAGGACATTGATAAGGAGGACAGCCTCCCGGGGCAACCAAGTTCCCTGGGTTCTGGTGTCTTAGATGAGCTCCCCAGCCGGACCACGAAGCATCGGTGGTGAGAGTCAGAGATGGCACCGACACCAAGAAGGGGACTCCCATGGAAACATGTTCCGGAACCAGCCACCACTGTGCAGGTGGCCAAAGAGTAGACCTTCCTGCCAAACTGGTCCAGTTGTTTGGACTCCCTGTCCAGTGGCTGGGAGCTCATGTGCCGGGGCTGTTTTGTCCTGCCGTGTGCAGCCATCAGCACAACTGAGTCCGCCTTGGGTTGTTCCCCAAGAAATGGTACGTTGGGGTATGATATACACTGTCTGCTTTTATAGGTATAGCGGGGGTGGAAGGGTGCCTCCACGCCAGCCTGGTAGAATCCTGAAAGAGGGCTACCAAGGGTGGTACAACTAAAGGTCAGGGCTCATTCATACCCCAAGAACAAGCCAGTCTCTTTCTTTCTGGATCAAACACCTCAGTTTCCCACTGATTCAAGAATTGAATGCAACGCATCATGTCCAAGAAAGTGGTTTTGTCCTGGGAGGGTGCAGGGTGAATCCACCAGAGGGTCAGGGTGGTGGGGAGGAGAAGAAAACCCTCCAGGATCTGGAGTAGACAGACGAGTCAGATGACCTAGAGGAAGATCTGGAGCGGGAATACTGCCTGTTCCTATTGCACCTGGAGGAAGTTCTAGAATGGTGACTGTCATTCAGAAGACCTGTCGTCCGATTGAGTAGGAGACTTGTCCCTAGGGGAAGATGACCATAGAGGTCATTTGGGAGAGTCTACAGGAGGTTGTGGTGTTGGGACCTGGGGTTCCTTGGGAAAGATGTCTTGTGTGTCCCACCAGCAGCTGAAAAGGTCCTTGACTACAAACAGAGAGATCATGGCTGGGGTCAATGGGCCTGGTGTCTCCGACCAGTCATTGGGCTTTTTGGGCAGTGGACCTCACAGCTTGTCAGGAGCCGGCGTACAGGTGGGTGATTTAGGCTGCTCCGGCATTTGCACCTTAGGTGGCACCGGAGCTGATGGCAGGTTGATTGGCTTACCCAACCTCAGACTGCCTGACAGGGGGTTTGTTGGGGGAGGCATCTCCTTGACCAGCGGCTGCACCCCTTCTAGCAGAAGCTTTGGGGTTGCTGGCAGCATGGAGGACCCCCAAGGCGAGGACATCTGGGTAGAATGCGCGGATGTCTGGGTGGAACGCCAGGAGTCTGACGCCCGATGCTTTGGACAGCCGACGTCAGGGTGAGACTCCAGTTCTGGACACCGCTTCCTGTCTACTTGTCCAGCCAGATGATCCAACGATGAGAAGGAAGCCTTCACCTGATGAGGAGCGACATGATGGCAGTCACCAGCTCGATGGCGGAATCCCTTGACTTAGACCCAGAAGTATGGCTGTAGGGTCTAAGATTAAGGGAGGGGGCCTACAGTCCATGCTCCGAAGAAACCCCATCCGACGTGCACACCAACTCCGGGGGTTTCAAGGCCTGCAACTCAGAGGAAGTTTGGGTTTGCGGGGCAGCAGAGTCCGACCTCCCACAGGAGGGAGAAAGTACAGTTACGTAAGAACTTACCATAACAGCAAATCTTCAAGAGAGGCTCTTGCAGTAGGTAATTACAGATTGGACTGAAGCCAGCAAGCATCAGGACCCCATGGAAACTTTTCTAGCTAATGGTCTCTGGCAGGGGACTGCCCCCACGTCAGGTGACTTATGTCAGTATAAAGGGGTGGACCCCCACGCCCACCTTCCAGTTCTTTCCCGTCAAAGGCCAAAAAGGCAAGACGAGAGAGAAGCGGATGTTTCATTCCTTGGAAAAGGAGCTGAAAAAGCTTAGAGGAATGGAGGGTGGGAAGGTTTTACCTACTGCAAGAGCCTCTAAGATCTACCGTAACGGTAAGTTCTTACATAACTGTACTATCTGACTTCGAGAGGGCTCTTGCAGTAGGTAATTACAGATAGGACTGAGTCTCAAGCAGTCTGGAACAAGAAGCAAACGGGAGGAGGAAACTACCCAAATGTAGACCCTCTGGCTAAGAAGGTCTTAGGAAAGAAGACCTTGCAGAACAGCCAATCTGAAGCCAGCTCTATGGAGAGAGGAAATGTCCAAACTGTAACGTTTCGTAAAGGTATGGACAGACGTCTAAGTTGCGGCTGCACAGATGTCTGCCGCTGACACATTCTTGAAACAAGCAGCAGAGGCAGCAACCCCTCTGGTGGATTGGCCTCTGACTTGACCAGGCAGGGTCTTGTACTTTTTGTAACAAAAAGTGATACAATGAGCCAACCGTTTAGATAGGCATTGCTTAGAAACAGCATTGCCTTCTCTCTTACGAGCAAAAGAGACAAAAACAGTTGATCAGTCTTTCTGAGATCCTTCGTCCTGGTGGTGTAGTATCTCAGAATTCGGTTAACATCCAAATTATGCAAAAGGTACTCCACTTGATTGGAGTGCTGCATAAAGAAAGCAGACAGCTCAATGGATTGATACAGTGTAGATTCCGCTACTAGCATAGGGAGAAACTCAGGGTTGGTACGCAGTGCCACACGTTCCTTGTGGAAAATCAACTACGGGATTTTGCACATCAGGGCCTGGAGCTCGGAAAACCCTTCGCGCAGAAGTAATGGCCACTAGGAAGAGGGTCTTCCAGGAAAGGAACTTTAGGTCTGCTGAGGCTGTCAGCTCGAAAGGAGGCAGAGTAAGCTTCAAGAATAAAATTCAAATCTCAAGGAGGCACAGGAACACGAATAGAGGGTCTCAAGTGGAGAACCCCTCTAAGAAAAGTCTTAGAGACTTCCAAACTGTGCAAAAGTTCTGTCCCTAAAAGGCACGTGGTAAGTGGAAATGGCTGCCATGTGAACCTTCAGAGGAATGACTGAGACCCAGACCAAAGAGATGGCACATGTAGTCCAGAAGCCACCCAACAGAGCAAGGGAATGGCTCAAAATCTTTGGAAGAGGCCCAAACAGAGAACCGTTTCCATTTCATGGCATAGGTAGATCTAGTGGAGGGCCTTCTGACCTCCACCAGAATCTCAGCCACTAGCGGGAAACCCCAAATCGGGCTTGAGCTATGTCTGCAGGAGCCACGTGTGCAACTGAAGGGACTTTAGGCCTGGATGGATGAGGGTCCCCTGATCCTGGGTCAGCAAAAGTTGCGACAGAGGAAGAGGAGATTCCTCTGAATACTGTTGCAGAAGAGAGAACCAAACTTGCCTGGGCCAGAAAGAAGCGATTAGGATCATGCGAGCACCTTCTGAGTCGAGTTTCTGTAAGACCCTCGGAATTAAGGGGATCGGGGGGGAGGCATAGATGAATCTGCCCTTCCAGTATAGAGACAGAACGTCTCTCCAGAAAATGCCACACCCTGGAGCGAGCGAGCAGAAGGCGGGAAGTTGTGTTGTGAGGAGACACAAACGGGTCTACCTGTGGTCTTACCCAGCATAGGAAAATATCGTCTGCTACCCCCTGATCTAGTTACCACTCATGAGCATGAGCAGACGACTGGCTGAGGTGGTCTGCCAATGTGTTCTCAACCTCTGGGACGTGAACATCCGTGAGGTGAAGGTTGTGCTGCACTGCCCAATCCCAAACGCGCATCGCCTCCCTGCAGAGAGGGTGGGAATGAGTTCCTCCCTGTTTGTTGATGTACCAGACTACACACATTGTCCGCTGGGTCAGCCAGATGCCCGGGGAGCAAATACAGATGCAGAGCCTGAAGAGCATACAGCACAGCCCGAAGCTTGAGCACATTGATGTGAAGTGTCTGTTCGAGCCTGGACCAGGAGCCCTAGGTCCTGTGAGACCACAGATGGGCTCCCCCAACCCTCGCCCGAGGAGTCTGTCAGCGTCTGGGAGGGGGGAGAAAGGAAGAAAGTAACCCCCAGCAAAGGTTCTCCTGAACCACCCACCATTGCAAGTCCCAAACCATAGGATCGGAGACCAGAACCTGAAGATCTAGGTCATCCACCAACTGATCCCATTGAGACTGAAGCGTCCACTGAGAGAGTCTCATGTGTAGCCGAGCGAGGGGGACTGTCAGAATAGCAGCCGCCATAAGCCTGAGGAGGTGAAGGACTAACCTGGTGCTGACCAGCTGGTGGTTGGACAACAGGCTGACCTGGGCCTGGAGTGTGGCCGCCCTGTCCAGTGGCAGGAAAGCCATGCTGGAGGTTGTGTCCAGGATCGCTCTGATAAATTGAAGCCACTGGGATGGAATCAGATGGGATTTGGCCTGGTTGATGGTAATACCCAGGCTGGTGAAAACCTGCAGGGTAAGGGAAAGGAAGGACAGGAGCGCCTCCCTAGATGGGGCCGCCAGGAGCCAGTCATCCAGGTACGGGAAAATCTGAACCCCCTGGGTACACAGGTAGGCCGCTACCACCGAAATGCATTTGGTGAACACTCTGGGTGCCGAGGAAAGATCAAATGGGAGAGCCTTTAACTGGTAGTGGTCCCCCTGGAATGAAAAACACAGGTATTTGTGGTGGGAAGGACGAATAGGGATATGCAGGTAGGCATCCTGCATGTCCAGAGAGCACAGCCACTGTCCCGGTTAAAGGAGGGACAGAAGACTCTGCAGAGAGAGTATTCTGAACCTTTTGTACTCCACAAAGAAGTTCAGGGAGCTGAGATCAGGAATCGGCCACGTCTCCAGACTTCTTCAGGACCAGGAAGAAATGGTTGTAGTAACCCGTCCCCCAAAGATGGGATGGGACGGGTTCTATTGCCTCCTTCAGAAGGAGAGAGGATATTTCTTTCCGGACCAGAAGAAGGTGTTCTGGGGAGTAAGATGACAGTGGGGGGTGATTTCGAGGTGGCTTCTGAAGAAACTCTATTGTCTTTCTGCAATCGGCTGGAGCACCAAAATGTGAAGTGATCCTCTCCCAACCCAGTAGATGGAAGGAGAATCTCCCTCCTACCAGTTCCTCTGGGAGGCCCAGAGGCTGTGGGAGAGGAGAGGCATCAGGAGGTGTGAAGCAGCATCACGGCTGAAGCTCCCGCCACTTTTTTGGGCGAGGGGGGCATGGCAGCCAGAGGGGCCCGTTTGTTGGCCCGCTTTCTCTGAGGTTTCACCTTGGGCCGAGAACATCTGCAAAAGGGACGACACTGAGCTTGAGGGGGCCTATACATGGAGTCAACAAACTTAAGTGCAGTACCCTTCTCCTGCAGATTGGTGATGGTCTTTGACATCGCCACCGAGCAGCACTGAACCCCTGAAGGGTGAGTCCTGGATAGCAGACTGCACCTCCAGGACCAAACTTGACACCCAGAGCTAGGCATGACGCCGCAACACCACGGCGAAAGCCGAGCTCCAACCAGCAGCGTCCACTGTGTTGTACGTGGTATGAAGCATGTGCCAACTGGCCAAACGCGCAGACCAGACTAGGTCAGCTACTTCCTGCTTCATCTGAAACTCAAGAAGGGAGTCCAATTTAGTTCCCACCGTGCTAAGGATCGGCTTCTGGTAATTTATTTATTTATTTATTTATTTGTTTATTTATTCAAGAGTTTAACCAGGCAGGCATACTGAGCGAAGGACCACTCGTTTCCAGATGCGACCTGGGGGAAACATGGGGGGGTAGCATAAGGGAAGGAACAGTGATTATACAAACATGCAGTACAGCTGAGGAGGCACTATTATGGAGCCTATACAGTAGGTAGCTAGGGTAGACATGTACTTATATCCAGATACTGAGAGCAACAGCAATACCTACTTAGATAGGAGAGAGGTGAGTGCCTCCAAAGAATATTGAGCTAGTTTAGGAGAGAGAGGGAGGGAGCACCAAGTGTAGCTAAGCTAGCCAGGTGGTTATAATATGCGATTTTTAGCTGATTAGTAAGCCCTCAGGACTTTAGGGCCTCCTAGAGGGCAGGGCGGGAGCAAGAGCAGACCGAGAGGAAATGTTCTAGGAGTCGGGTGTTGAGGTGTCTGTGATTGGGGAAGTGGCGGATATCTGCTGGTAGGTCATTCCAGAGTTTTGGTATACGGTAGCTTAGTGCTGCCTGGCCCATGGAGTGCACAAGAGGATTTGGAAAGCCTAGCATCCGAGTGCCGGAGCGAGTATGCCAGGGGGAGCTGAGGAGTTAAGGATGAGGCCAGGTAAGGAGGGAGTGAGTGGGACCAGTATTTAGCAGCAACTCTGGAGCAGTGGATTAGCCGGCAGTCTGCAAGTGAGGGGAGGGACAGGGAGCTGTACAGGTCACAGTGATGGGTCAGTTTTGGACATTCCAGTATGAAACGGCAGAATGAGTGGAAAAGGGTGTCCAGGCTGGACAGAGTAGATGGAGAGGCGGCGCCATAGACCACATCACCGTAATCAAAGATCGGAAGAATCATTTTTTGCACAGGTTCCGCCTGACCATGGTGGACAGGCAGCCTTTGTTGCAGTAGAGGGCCCCTAGTTTAGGATTAAGTTTTTTGTGCAAGGATTCCACATGAGTAGAGAAGTCTAGATTTTGGTTGAGCCATACACCTAGATATCGGAACGATTTACAGGATTCTAAGGGTGAGTGGTCCAGAGTTTCGAAAGGGGGGCACTCAGCGAACCAGGCGAGACGCAGCTTTGAACCGAATGTTAGAGAGGCAGTCTTTTTTTCGTTTAGGAACAGCTGGTTGGTAGAGAGCCAGTGTTGTACAGTATTGAAGTCCTGTTGCAGGTGGTCATGTACTGTTACCATGGAGGGGCCAGTGTTGGATAATACCGTATCGTCCGCGTATATTTGAATAGATGAGTGGGAGCAGGCCAGCGGGAGTTCATTAAGGAAAACTGAGAATAGGATTGGGCCCAGGACTGACCCTTGAGGGACTCCTGTGGTGATGGGGAGAGGGGCAGACAGGTGGGGGCCGATTTTCACTGCTTGCTGCCTGCAGCTCAAGTATGCACGAAACCAGTTAGTGGCAGGGATGGAGAGGCCGGTAGCCTTTAGTTTATCTATAAGGAGAGTGTGTGAGACGGTATCAAAGGCTTTGGCCAGATCAATAAATATAGCCGACGTGATATGCCCTTTATCCATACCTGAGAGGATATCGTTTGTTACTCTTAGTAGGGAGGTAGTGGTGGAATGAGATTTTCGGAAACCAGATTGGTATGGGGTGAAGAAAGCAGAATCAGCTAGGTGCTGGGAGAATTGGGCGAGGGCAAGTTGTTCATGTATCTTAGCCAGAGTTGGGAGGAGGGAGATGGGGCGGTAATTCCCAGGTGAGGCGGGGTCACCCCCCTTCGGCAGAGGGATGATAGTAGCCAGCTTCTAGGCAGTGGGTATCGATGACGTCGAGAAGGAGAGGTTGAACAAATCAGCTAATGGAGCAGCTATTGCAGGAGCCGATAGCTGGAGTAGTCTAGAGTTCATGCCAGAGGGGCAATTGCCTTGTTAGGGCTTAGGGCTGCACAGAGCTTGGTAGACTTCGGCCGGAGTGACAGGTCGGAAGGAGAAGGAGAGGTAGGAGGAGGGAGGCTGTGGGTTAGGAGAGGGAGTGCTCAGGGGTGTGGGGGGGGGGGAGACTAGTTACCAGGGAAGCTGCACTGTTGGTAAAGTTTATGTTGAAAGCCTTGGCTACTTCATATGGGTCTGTGATGGCTCGGCCATTGATTGACAGAGCAGGGGTAGGTGGTTGGGTAGGCTGGGTTAGTAGAAATTTGATGGTTTTCCAGAAGAGGGAAGGGTGGTTCTGATTTAGCAAAGAGCCGACGCAAGTATTTCTGTTTGGCTAGGCGGATGCCTTGGTACAGGAGCTACGGAGGCACGTAAGTTTGTAGGTCATGGTGGGGAGCTAGTAGTTTTGTGTGTTTTTCCAGGCCAGGTCCCTGGAGCGCTTTGACGTATGATTTCAAGCAGATATCCAGGGTAGGTGGGAACCCCTAACTCTGTTTTTTTTAGTGGCGCGTGATGATCCCATACCCTCAGGAATACGTTTGAAGCTGTCAAGCGCAGCATCAATCGAGGGGGCCTGGGGGATGAAGGACCAGTCAGCCATAGTCAGGTCCAGCAGGAGTGGTGTGATAGCTAATGACTTAAAGGATCTGGCTAGCAGTGTCCGGGAGGGAGGTTTGGGGGGCTTATGCACTTTACGGACCACATAGACCATGTGGTGATCACTTAGGGAGTCAGGGAGTAGGCCTGCTCCTAACAATCTATGGGGGTGAGTGGTCAGGGCCCAGTCCAGGAGGGAGTGGTTGAGGGTTTTTAGGTTCATCCTGGTGGGTTGGGAGATTTGTTGTGTGAAGTTCAGGGCACATACCTTGGAGCGTAGCTTGGCACAATCTGTAGCAAGCCAGTTGTGATTGAAGTCCCCAGGACGATCAGCTCTCCTGTTGCGGGCGGAGGATTTTAGTTTGGTCAGGTGGTCTATTATAGTAGGTGCAGGGGTATTAGGGGCACAGTAGATTCCAGCTATGAATATCGGGGTGGTGTAAGGAAGTGAGAGTTTAACAGTAAGGGACTCAATTAAAGGGGATGGAGGAGGGATGTGAATAGGGGTGAATTGGTGTTTGGTAGAGATGAACATGGCTATGCCTCCTCCCTTTTTTCTTCCCATGCGGTCTTGCCTTGTTAGGGAGTATCCAGGGATAGCAACAGAGGAGTCTGGATGGTGGGGTTTGAGCCAAGTTTCGGAGAGTATCAGGATATCAGGGCAAAGTGTTTGGACTGAGAATTGTAGCTCCGGGGTTTTATTAAGTACACTGCAAATGTTTTGGTGAAGGATTTTCAGTCCCTTTGGAAGAGCCAGTGGGGGCTGGTGCCATAGGAGGGGTAGAACCGGGGTTGGGTTCTACATCCCCAGCTATAAGCAGTAAGAGAGTAGAGAGTTGGACAAGCGTGTACAGGGTAGAGCAGGACCTGCACTTGTAGCTGTGGGAGCTGCGAGTTGTGCTGAGAGCATCAGCCTTGAGTCTGGTCAGAGCCGATAGACCAAGGGTATGAGAAGGGGGAAGAATTGACACCCCAATTACCCAGTTATGGGGGGGGCTGGGAATGGCTAGCATTGGGAGAGTGGGAGAGCGAGTTGGTTCAGTATTTTTGACCAAGTGCTGAAGATGGGGCAGCGGTTGATTGAGAGGAAGAGAAGCAGGGGGAGAGAGAGGCTAATGGGAACGCAAGCAAGCAGAGAGAGAGCGAGGAGCATCATTTTAATCCCCCATTATGAGCAACGTAGTTCAAGGCCCTGATTCCCAGAGTGGAAGAAGCATAAACCTTCCTGTACTGGTCCAGAAGGCGGGATTCCTTGTCGGGTGGGGACTAGCTCAAGTGCTTGGGGTTAGCCGAATGGCCATGAGCGGCGCTAATCACGACTGAATCAGCCCTGGGGTGTGAATTCAAGAAGTGAACACCCTCTGGAGCCTGATATAGCCTGTCCAACTTCCTAGAAAGGGGGGCTAATGCCCACAGTTGCTTCCAAATGGCGGATACAAGGTTGGCATGAGGCTCGATCCAGGGTGGAACCAGAGTAGGAGCAGTCTCGGGCAGATCCAGGTGCACAGCGAGTTTTTTATGCTGTGGATCTGGCTCCAAGGATTGCCACTAATGAACAGCCTGGGTTTTATGCAGCAACTCCAGGAAAGAAGGATCCTCTGGAAGGGACTTCGGAGGAGTCCTTGGCCTGGGCTTGTCTAGAGTGCGTGGCTCATCCAGACCGAAGCAGCCGGAGTCATCTGAGGTCTCCAAGGAGGATGAAAAAGAAGGATTCCTCCACCCGGCACGGAGGAGGAATGGACCTCTTGGGAAACCCTCAGGGAAGCATATCCTCCCCTGCCCTGGAACTGGAAGGCTCGCCTCTGGTGTCGGGGAGCCTCTCGCCTCCAATGTCGGGGGTCTGGCGTCAGGAGATGGCTCTCTACTTCCCTGGTGAGTCGAGCCTTGGCCTCAGCCCACCAGGAAGTCAGAGTCTCCTTCAGATCCACCGGCGGCTGAGAAGGAGGAGGTATGGATACTGTGGGTATCCATATGGCGCGTATCTGTAACCCGATGGCAGGAAGCTCAGCGTTGGGTACTGGGGCACTGTGTACTGCGGCACCTGATAAGTTGAAGTCTGGTACTGGGGTGCCAGATACTGCGGACCTGCATACAAAGGGGTCAGATACCCAGGTATCAGGGGCTCTGAAGGAGCAGAGGGCCCTGGGAGTGGCCCGGCAGGTGGCAGGCCCTGCGTAGGCGCAGCATCTGGCAAGGGGATGTCGCTGGGTGTCGGGTAGGCCACTGTCGGCATCCAAGGATATGATGTCAGGTCATCCGGCCCAGCGTGAGGGAGACCCAACAGCAGCATGCCAATATCCTCCGTGTCGCCCGGGGAAGAGGGGTTACCATCCCCGAGGTCCAGCAAGGGAGATGCTGGGGCCTCAGAATGCAACGAACGTTGCAGCGAGCCCAGGACGATGGATAGGCCTGTTGGGGCCGGCATCTGCTCCAACACCGAGCAACCATCAGAGGGGTCGATGTCCGGCTTACTGGCAGGATCCTGGCGGATGTCAGAGGAGCCGGCATCTGACGTATCAGATGCTATGCTCGACGAAGGCCGTGAAGAAGGGGCAGCCTTGGTGGGCGCTTTAGAGGCTATGCACTTCCCTGAAGGGTCTGGCATCTTAATGGCCTCACCCGGGCGGGCATCAGAGGAGCCGACGTCCAGCTTACCAGGGCCGCTCAGACCAGAAGGACGCACGGCGGCATGCTTTCTGGGAGCGACTGCCTCTTTTGACCTGGAGGCTCGAGGGACCGAGTGTGAGCCTTGGAGGTGATGCCACACTTAGGAAGCTCCAAGACGGTCATCTCGAATTGCCCCTGGAGGAGACGTTACTTGCAGCACCGTGACCACAGCCGAGGTCACGGTGACTGTAGAAGAGGAGCCCCGGTGCTTCTTAGTAGTAGTAGTTTTGTTTATATATTTATATATTGATTTTGATTTGTAATCTGTGTGATATGAAATTCTGTGAAATTTTTGTGCAGCGCCCAGAGCCTTTGGGATTGGGCATCTTTTTAAATAAATTTGACTTGACTTGACTTCTTCTTGTGGTGGCCCTCCAGAAAAGTAGAGGCCCGCCAGAGTTTTTTCAGCTCCTTTTCCATGGAGGTCATCTTGAGTTTGAGAACGTGGGCCTCCAGGGACTGCTGCCTCCACTTTCGGGTGGCTGCGTTAAACTGTTGGCAGAGCTCGCACTTCTCCATGGGGTGGTCAGGGCCTAGGCAAAAAAGGCACTGGGAGTGTCCGTCCTTGTGCGGGAGCTAGGCGCCGCAGGAATCACACTTGTTTTTGTGCTCAGAGTGAGTCAGGGACAACATACATGGCAGCTGAGGTAAAGGCTGATGAAAATCTGAAGAAAATATAGAAAATAGGCAGTGAAACTACAGACAATAGACTACAAAAAAAATTTACCGCAAGGCGCTACATGAGCTAACAGCGGGAAAGAACTTGAAGGTGGGCGTGGGGACTGCTCCTTTATACTGACAGTCACCTGATGTGGGGCAGTCCCACGCCAGAGACTGCTAGCTAGAAATTATTCCATGGGGTCCCCGACACCTGCCGGCTTCAATCCAATCTGTAATTACCTAGTGCAAGAGCCCTCTCAAAGTAAGATCTGAAGCTAGCCGTTTTCCTGTGTGGAGACCTGGATCAGGAGTCCGAACAGGTGTCCTTCTCATTATGGTGTTTCCCACTCGAATTCTGATGTGGGAAGTCCCGGACCCCAAAGAAGAAAAAGATCCTAGGCCCGACGGGGTCTTTTGCATGGTGGCCAGCTGCTGTTAGAGAAGATAGGTCTTCAGTCAACGGATGCGAGTCCGGCAGCTGGCATATTTACAGTGCGGTCAGGAGTCTGTTACGGTCGGGCCCCAAGCAGATGAGGCAGGCCAAGTGACCATCTCTGGCAGTGATTTGCTTCCCACATGCGCACTTTGATTTCAGTCGCTGACTGGAGGATGGAGAAGACATGCACCGATTATGTTCAGTTTAAACAAACTAAACTTTAGCTGGAAAAGTAAATGCGAAAATGATGGTCGACTGTTAGCAGTAGGTGTCCATGGAGCCGATGTGAACAGGTTGATGGCAGGAAAAGTGGGGTGTAGCCAGGGACCACCCCCTTTATACCACTGGCAGACACTGAGGCAGGCCGACGCCAGGGGCAGTCCCCGCTGGGTATTGCTAGGAAAGATTTTTCTGTGGGGTTCTAGTGCCTGGCAGCATAATCCTTATGATGTAGCCTGCTGCAAGAGCTCCCACTCATAAGTAAGATCCACCCTTCTATAACTCCTGGCTAGAATCCTATTGGCCCACCTCAGTGATATTTTACCATTTTTTTGCATATTTTAACATATTAACAGAGGCCTCACATCAACACAAAAATACAGGTTACTCACATGTAGCGCATTGAGGACCGCTTGCATCTCCGGGATATTCATGTGAAGGTCACGCCCTTCAGGGGTTCAAACGCCCTGTGTTTGGTGGACCCCTAGGTGCGCCCCCCCATCCCAAATCCAAGGCATCCATCATAAGAGTCTGATTTGGGAGCTCCAAATGGAAGGGGACCCCTCTTTCCAACTTGAGAGGATCCATCCACCAATGAAGTATTCTCTTTACTGGCTCTGTGATTCTGACCATGTGGCTGAGATCGCCTGTGCACTGATCCCACTGCACCCTGAGCATCCATTGTGGGATTGTCATGTGAAGGCGGGCCAAAGTAGTAACTGGAATGGCCGCCGCCATGTGACCCAGAAGTCTGAGGAAGGTCCTTGCTGAGGCCGGAGGAGTTACTAGAACCAATCTGGCTATCTCCTGCAGGTGATCGCCCCTCTCTGGGGGTAGAAAAGCCATGCCCTGGACTGAATCAAGGACCGCTCCAATAAAGATGCATCTTTGGCTGGGTTCTGGGGAAGACTTTGGAAGATTCGGGGTGATCCCCAAGTCTCGGAAGAGTGTATAAGTGTCTCCGAGAGCGTGAAGCAGGCGAGACCTTGACGGGGCCGCTAGCAGCCAATCATCCAGGTAAGGGAAGACATAATGTCCCTGATGCCTTACAGCCGCAGCCACCACTGCCAAGCACTTCATGAAGACTAGAGGAGCAGAGGAGAGGCCAAACAGAAGAACTCAAAACTGATAATGCTCCCCCTGGAAGTGGAACCTCAGGAACTTCCTGTGAGGGGGAAAGACCCTGATATGCATATACGCATCTTGCATGTCCGGGGAGCAGAGCCAGTCCCCTTGGTGCAGCAGAGGAAGACTACCTGGCAGGGTCACCACCCAAAACCTTTTGTACTCTAAAGATTTAGTGAGCTTAGGTCAAGAATGGGATGAAGGTCCAGGGTCTTTGGAACCAGAAAGAAGTGGGAGTAATACCTTTTTCCCCACTGTCGCAGAGGGACTGGTTCTATCACCCTTTTTTGCAAGAGGCCCTGTATCTCTCCTTTTATGAGAGGAATATGAGAAGGAGGACATCTGGAGAACCTTGGTGGAGTGTCTGGAGGAATCTCTGTGAACTTTAAAGTGAGTCCTCTTCTTGTAACGTCCAGGACCCATTTGTCTGTAGTTATTGAGCTCCATCCCTGAAGATACAGGGAGAAGTGACCCCCATCACCTCCGCTGGTACCTCCAGCGGGGGGGGGGGTCGGAAGGGAGTTACTGGGCGGAGCCAGGGATGGGCAGAGAGGCCTGGGAGGACTTGGGGCCACGGGGAGGAGCGCCTCCAGACTGCTGGTTGCCGGCTCTCCTCCAAAAGCCTCCTCTCTGGCCTGCTGGTTACCACGGGCTTGACCACCAGAGGGCTTCCGAAATGGCCGCTTTCGCTGTCTCCGCTGGTCTCCACGGTACATTTGGTGGACAGACCAGATGGATTTGCCTGACTCTTGAAGGCGAGAGATCAAGGACTCCATCTCCAGCCCAAACAACACAGAACCCTGGAACATTAAGTTCTGGATTCCAGACTGCAGATCCTGATGAAAGCCTGAGACCCTCAACCAGGAATGGCGCCTGACACACACACCGGATGCTGCTACTCTGGCAGCCGTGTCTGCAGTATCGTATGAGGCACGCAACACATGTGTGTCTACATCTGAGCCCGACTTGAGAATGTCCAGGATCTCTTTTCTTCTCAGAGTCTGGCAAGGCATTAACCAGCTCTGGTCCCCACTCTCATAACGCATTCTGGTACTGGACCATGTGTGTGAGGAAATTCAGGGACCTAACTGAACAGGTGGAGGCAGAATACACCTTCTTGCCCACCTGGTCCAAATAGCAGGATTCTGGGTCAGGAGGCTGTGAGCTGAGGTGTTTAGGCTGCTTAGATTTGTAGTGGGCAGCTGTAATAACTGAAGAGTCCGCCTGAGGATGCTCTGCCAAGAATGGTTCATCCTTCGGGGCTCTATACAGCCTGTCTGATTTTTCGGAACTGCCGGGACTGAAGCCGGACGCTTCCAGGTAACTCTAGTGAGGTCCTGGAACGTGTCCACTAAAGGAGGGACCACCAAGGGCTTGGGATTCTTTTGCCTCAGGTATTCAGCCAAACGTCAGCGTTCCGGAACCAGGTCCTCCTTGTCCCACTCATTGGAGGCCTGGATTTGCATCATGACGTCCATAAAAGTGGGATCGTCAGGAGGCAAGCGGGGCTGGTCCTTCTCTACTGGGGAACCCCTAATTCCCGAAAAGGAAGAGGTAGAAGATGATGAGGAAGAGGAAGAATGGCTACTGGGTGATGAGTAGCCAGATCTGTCCTTATGACTAGCCCCACTCGAGCGTCAGTAGCTCACCGACCAACGTCAGTCTGAAGACCGACGGAGCGGAGACAGACGTCGGTCAGGAGACCGACATCTGGAGCGGTCCAGTCTAGCAGAACGGGAATGGCTCCTCGTGTAAGACCTGACCCAGCGTCGGCTACCTGATCTCGTAGAGCGCCAGTGGTCAGACCGTGTCCAGGAATGAGCCTTAGAAGGAGGAGTAAGCGCCAGCCTGTCAGGGGGTCTTCCTCAGGGAAGAAGCTCCTCCTGGCTGTGGTTCACCCGAAGGGTCCAGGACCAGCTTGGGGGGGTCGCTTCTGGACCTGCCCCTACCAGAAGGAAAAAATATCCTTGAGCTCATCCTTTTCCCGGGAAATAGAATATCTGGGACATCAACTTTTGCAGGAGAGTCCACTACTGAGCCCTGAGGGGAGGAGGACTTAGGGGAAGAGAACACAGCCCCTTCGCCACATCACCTGGCGTCAATAAGGGGACCATCGACAGGGAACCGACCGGGGATGCTGGAGTGTCCCTAGACTCCATCGGCGCGATCTTGACGGGTGGCACTGGTGCCTTGGGAGGCAGGGCTGAAGCTTGCGCCTCCAAGGTCTTCATGGTGACCCTGAGCGGAGTCACCTTGGGCTTCACTGGCCTCTTCCCCCAAAGGTCCAGCCTTAGCCTGGTCTTTCTTGGGATGCTCACCTGAGCCCTTGGATCCACAGGTTTTCTTGGGAGAAAGCCACCGTGAGTGGGAGCAAGACCAGGACCTGGACCGGTGCCAGGACCGACTACGGTCGTTTTCGCGGGACCGCTTAGTCTTGGCCTTTTTCTTCTGCTTCTCCCCAGAGGTGTGCAAATCCATTTTCTTTTCGAGCAGAAACGCTCTCAAGGCCTTCAGGCGGTGGATCCAGGTTCGGCTCGTGAATTTCTGACAGGCCAAACAGGCCGCAGTGTTGTGGTCAGGCCCACGGCAGAAAACGCACTGCCAATGACCATCTTTTGACAGGATTTGGTGGCCGCAACTGCACTTATTAAAGTGGGGCCCCGCCAAGGAGACTGATGATGGTGAAGACATGCGTCGGCAGACCATCGAAAACTGGTGGAGAAAACGCAAACAATCTGAAAACGAGAACTTCTGCTGGGTTGGCAAGCCAAGATGAGCAGGAACTCTTCAGGTGCGTGGGACACGGTGGAAAAATAACTGGGGTGGAGCTGGGTCCGCTCCCTTTTATACCAGAGCTGACGCCGGGGTGGAGCCAACATCGGGGCCGGTTTCTGCTGGGTATTGCTGGCTGAGAAGTTTCTGGAGGGTCCTCGTGCCTGCGGCATAGTCCTAATTGTGATAGCCTGCTGCAAGAGCTCCCACTCGAAGTAAGATCATGAGTTCTAGGAGTGGTGTATGTTCATCCACACTGTCTGGCAGGTTCCCTGCCGCTTTAATTCTTGCCTGAAGGTCTTCAAGCTGGCTCCTCCCACCCACCCGGGTGGTAAAGCCCTCAGGTCTGCCCCACGATGCCAGATCCAGCCCGCTGGAAGCTAGGTTGCGTGAAGCCAGGGAGGTTGGGTGGGTAGTGTGAATGAACATACACCACTCCTAGAACTCCTGTTACAGGTCAGTAAATACAGGTTACTCACCTGTAACAGGAGTTCTAGGAATGGTATATGTTGTTCATCCACACTGTCTGGCAGGTTCCTTGCCGTTTTAAATCTTGCCAGAATGTCTTCAAGCTGGTTCCTCCCACCCACCCGGGTGGTAAAACTCCCGGCTCCGCCCCATGACGCCAGATCTAGCCCACTGGAAGCCAGGTTGTGCGTCAAGTCGGGAGGTCGGGAATATGTGGATGAACAACATATACCATTCCTAGAACTCCTGTTACAGGCAGTAACCTGTATTTCTAGGGACATGGATATGTTGTTCATCCACACTGTCTGGCAGACTCCTAGCAGTTTTCCGGGAGGAGGGAGGCAAGGCACACACCCCCTACTTAGGAAATAAAGACTGGAGAACTGAGGCCCCAAAACCAGCATCCCAGCGTGACTCAAGGTCGATGTGGTAGTGGGTGATGAAGGTGTGTGCTGACTTCCAGGTAGCAGCCCTGCAGATTTCCTGGATAGGGACGTCCCTGGAAGCAGCCACCGATGCAGCGGTATGGCGGGTAGAATGAGCTCTTATCCCTCTGGGAGGCTCCATGCTAGCCAACCTATAGCACAGATCTATGCAGGCGGTGACCCACCTGCCTATCGTCCGCTTGGCTGCAGGTCTGCCAGGTGCGGCTTCAGCCTAGGTGACAAACAGCAGGTGAACCTCTCCCCAAACTTCAGCCATCCGCTCCTTGGCTTCGGCCTCTGAGGTGTGATTGGGGTAGAACACCAGCAGAGTCAACACCTGGTTAAGGTGAAACTCCGACACCACCTTTGGAAGGAACTTCAGGTGGAGGCGAAGGACAACTTTGTCCCTGTGGAAGACCAGGTAGGGAGACTCGATGGAAAGTGGCTGGAGCTCTCCCATCCTTCTGGCTGACGCAATAGTCACCAAGAAGGCAGTCTTCCATGACAGGTGAGAGATGTCACACCCGTGCATCGGTTCAAGTGGCTTGCCCATGAGCTTAGCCAATACCAGCAGTAGATCCCACGGAGGTGGAGGTTCTTGCACCGGAGGCGATATGTGGTCTAAGCCTTTGAAAAAACACCCGACCACCTTCTCCTGCGCCACCGACTGCTTGCCGGCCCACACCTGGTAAGCAGAGATGGCTGCCAGGTGCACCTTAAGGTTCATCGACCGAAGCCCTAGCTGAGAATGGGACCACAGCTAGTCCAAAATACGAGCCAATGGACAGGAAGAGGAGTACAACCCCTTGTCCTGACACCAACTGGAGAATCTCTTTCATTTGAAGAAATAGCATTTTCTGGTTGACTCCTTACGGGACGCCTCAACAACGTTAAGGACCTCATCGAAAAGACCCAAGGCCTGGAACTCTAGCCACTCAGGAACCAGGTTGTCAGGTGCAGGGATTGAAGGTCTGGATGGAGAACCTTCCCCTTGTCGACTGAGATCAGGTCCGGGCAGGCTGGAAGCCGCCTCAGGAGCCTGGAGCCGAGGCTGAGGAGATCTGCGTCTATCCCTCTTCACCTTGAGAAGCACCTTGTGGATCAAGGGAAATGGAGGAAAGGCATAAAAGAGGCCTGGGGTCCATGGCCTCAAGAAGGCATCCCCCTGCAGCGAGCCCTGCTGAGGGGGGGCAGGCATGAAACAGCCTCAGCTTTGCATTCTCCCTGGAGGCAAACAGGTCCACCTGAGGGGTGCCCCAATGGGAGAACAAGTCTTGCACTACCCCCGGCAGGAGAGACCACTAATGAGATGCAGCGCCTATCCAGCTGAGGGCATCAGCCAGATGGCTGGAGGCTCCTGCCACATGGATGGCTAGGAGATCCACCTTCAGGCTGATTACAAGAGACCAAATACAGACAGCTTCCTTGCACAGAGGCAAGGAGTGCATCCCACCCTGACGGTTGAGATAGTACATAGTCATGTTGTTGTCCGTCTGGACCCGAACCACCTGACCCCGTACAAACTGAGCGAAGGCGGTGAGGGCTAGTTGAACCGCTTGACCCTCCAGCAGGTTGATGGGGCATCAAGACTCCTGAGGGGCCCAGAGATCCCCCAGATAGGCACCCCAAACCATCAGAGAGGCAATGGTCATAAAAGTGACGATCGGCTAGGGGCGGACAAATAGGATACCTTCCCGTGGACGAGCTGGGACGATCCACCACTGCAGGCCATCCCACATCTTCTGGGTCACTGACTGGTCCAAAGGACCGGAGCACTGTGACCACTGGTGGGCCAGCCCCCATTGCAGGGGGGCACATATGCCAGCGGGCCCAACGGACCGCGCTGGTGCAGGCCGCCATGAGGCCCAGAAGACACAGGAAGTCCCGAGCAGGGCACAACTGCCCAACCAGAAATTATTTGGCAAAGGAGGAAAGGACCTTGGCCCTGTCCACCAGGAACCGGGCTCTGGCTCAAAGAGAGTTGAGCTCTGCCCCAATTAATTGAATCACCTGCTATAGCAAGAGTTCTGATTTGGCCTCGTTGATCAGGAGGCCAATTTGAGAGCAGACCTGGAGGGCCAGATCCCTGGAGCGCTCCACCTCCAACCTGAAGGGGGCTGCAATTAGCCAGTCGTCCAGGTAAGGGTACACCCGGACCCGTCGGCGCCGCAGGAATGCTGTCACCACTGCCCTGCATTTGGTGAAGACCGTAGGAGCTGAAGATAGGCTGAAGGGCATGGCCCGGAACTCGTAAAGTGATCCCTCTGCTCTGAAGCAGAGGAATAATTGATGAGACGGACGGATTGGGACGTGAAAAAACACGTCCTGGAGATCCAGAGAGCAAAACCACACACCTAGTTCCAAGGATGGAATGATCTGAGCCAAAGTGGCCATCCTGAAGGTGCGCGGCCTTAGGAACTTGTTCAGGTCATGCAGATCGAGAATGGGGCACTAGCCCCCCATCCGCTTTGGGACCAGGAAGTACCTAGACACAAACCCCGGGTTTGGCTCGACAAGCTGACAGAGAGGCTGCGGAACCCGTAGCCCCCTGTGGGGTGACAGCTCAATGGGTGGTGGGTGGGGGACTGCTTGAATTCCAGAGGCAGATCCCTGCCGACCACTTCCAGCACCCAAAAGTCCGTGGTGATAGCGGACCAGGTGGAAAGGAAGTAGCGGATCCGTCCCCCCATGGAGGGAACCTGGGGAGGAGTGACGAGGTTGGGGTGACACCCTTAGCCCGTCACTGGGCAGACTTGGAGGAAGGGCCGGCCAAGAGGCTGCCTGGACCTTTCCCTCCAGGCCTCCTACTTGAGGAAGCAGCAGACTTGGCCTTAGGGCACCAACTGTGAGCTTGCTGGCCCTGTAGCTGGTGCTGCTGGGCGGAACGTGCCGCAGGGGCGGAAGGGCTTATGCTGCTGCTGGTGGCCTTTGTCCTTCTGGGCAGACGTGACCAAGTCCAAGGTGGCATTGGATGGCCTTCCACCCCCAGCCCGAACAAGTCGGTGCCCAGGAAGGCAATGTCTGCCAACTTGTGCTGGGTATCTGCCGTGAAGGTGGAGACCTGGAGCCAAGCTCTGCGGCGCATGGCTACTGCGGCCGCTACTGACCGGGCACAAGAGTCTCCAATATCCAAAGCAGTCCACTGCCCTTCCCTGATCCCGCACCTGCCTGACCGTCGTCTGAAGGTCAGCCAGGAGATGAGGAATTACCTCATCCAGGGAACCCATAAGGGCCTGTGAAAAATGTGCCATCAGCACAGCCGAGCTAGCCTGTCTAAGACCAAGGGAGGAAGCAGCGTAAACGTTTCTACCCAAGTAGTCCAGCTTTTTGGACTCCTTGTCGGGTGGTTTGTCCATGTCCCGAGCATTTCTGGAACACCGGAAAATGCTATCGGTTACCAGCCCCTCCGTAGAGGGGTGCTCCAAAAAAAACGGAGAGGGAACCGGTGGGAACTGCATACTAGCGAGCCATCCTGGCCAAAGGCATAGGACAGGATGCAGGCCGCTGCCACAACTCCAGGGCCAGGTCAACAACGGCTTCGGCCACAGGGAAGGCTTCCGTGGCAGAAATCCCCTCGGTCCAGTATCTCCAAAATGGGATATCTGGCCCGTTTCTGTACAGGTTCAAGCTGCATCCCTGCGGACTCTAAGATGAGCCGAAGGATTCCAAAGAATGAGAATGGGCTCTCGTCCACCGACTGACCCCCTGTAGATTCCAGGTCAAAGGGGCCTGGAGTACAAGGAGGAGTCGGACTCAGAGGAGTCCGCGAACAGCTGCCAAGAGCCTGAGCCACCCTCCACTCGCCAAGGCTGATCGGGGGTGAGGATGACCAATAACCTGTGGGGCAAGCCCTGACCCGACATAGAATCCTTGGTCAGGGTCCCAGTCTTCGGTTGGGGTGGTGGTGGTTAAACCACAATGGGTGGAGCAGCTGGTTTCGGCCAAGCAACCGGTGCCGGGGTCGGCTCCTCGGCTACAACGAGGGGTTGCTTTGGTCATTCAGGTGACAACCACTTAATGGCCAGAAAAAGTGACAGAGTCTGCTTATTACTGGCTAACAAGAATTGTTGCCACATCATGTCCTCATAGTGCAGACGCAACTTGCAACGGAGCCTATTCTCCAAAGAGGACGATGAGGACGAGCGGCGATGCCACTTTCCATGATGCCAGGACCGACTCTGCCGATGTCGGTGGGACGTACCAGACATGGAGGAGGACAGAGACCGAGACCTTCGGGGTCACCGATGGTGGGTCGAAGAGGGGGCGAGGGAAGCCCGCTCATCCCTCGGTTCAGGATCCTTGACCAGGGACTCCAGCACAGGAGGCATGGGCAAGTCCTCGGTAACCACTGGGGGAACTGGTGAAGAAGGGTTGTCGGCTTCTCCAGTCGACAACCCGTCCAACGGGTTGAGAAAAATCTCGACCGCATCGACTGTTGTCTCAACCAGCTGACCTGACGGGGACACCGTGAAGCCAGCGGCCTTAGCCACAACCTCAACCGAAGTCAAGAGCCAACGGTCCAGGGAAGGGGATCTCTCCCACTCCCATGAACGTCGACAGTGGGACTTACCTTTCGGTTCCTTTTTCTTTGACCTACTCGTGTGTCCAGAGGGTACTTCTCCCTTGGTAAAGAGGGACTGACAAAGATCCTTGAAAGAAGCAGTGTAGGAGGAACCCAAGGAGAGCGGGATAAACACCAAAGCCGAGGAGGAAGAAGACGCGGCCTGGGCCACCTCCTCCTCCAGGGCGATTGACTGCTCTAGCTGCTCTGCAGAGCCCACAGCCGCGGACACCGCCCAATGGGCCTCCTTAGACTTCACTGTTAGATACCATTTCTTGGGGTGCCTCAGTTGGAGTCGGGCAGCACGGTCTTCCAGAACCAAAGCCATGAAGGATTTGCAGATATCACAGGCCTGCAGATCGTGTGCAAGACCTAGGTAGTAGATGCACGTAGAGTGCGGGTCGGTCTGAGACATTTTCTGCCCGCAAGGGCGCCGATGGAAGCCAGGAGTGGATTTATCCATCGCAGAAGCAAGGGAAGATGAAGACGCTAAGTCTAGTGAACTTTAATTTTCGGAAATTCCGAAGGATTAGGATCCAAGCCTAAAACGCAGAGTGCCAAGGAGCTTCCGAGTGGTAACAAAGAACTGGCATCATGGGGCGGAGCTGAGGGTTTTACCACCCAGGTGAGTGGGAGGAGCCAGCTTGAAGACCTTCCAGAAAGATTTTAAGTGGCAAGGAGCCTGCCAGACAGTGTGGATTGAACATATCCATGTCCCTAGAACTGTAATTCCCCTTTTTTTTTAATATTACTTGGTGAAACACAGTTTTATCCACCCAGATGTTTATTTGTATTATACTGGGGCAGAAGGGGAAATACTGAATTGCCCTCCTGACAATCTGCAGTCATCTGTACCCCAGGGTAGTATTTAAATGTTAACAGAAAAAGACCCTAGGGAAAACAGCAGCAGAAAGGGGAACAAATACAGACCCCAGTCCTCAATAGGCAAGTGCAATATTTAACAAACTGGATGTTAGGAATGAGTAATCTCTGGTTCCTGACAACAGCATCTGTTAAAATAGATTCCAACTCAGCCACTCGCATGCTGCAACCAAAGCACAATGTGTAGTCAGTGTTTAGCAGGACTTCCACATTACCAGGCAGTCTTCTCTCGCTACCACATCCTTTCATACTGTGTGGAGCTTGCATTTTCCTTCTGTCCCATGGACACCATCTGCTAAAGTGGGTGGAGCAAGGAGTATGTAGCTGAACCACCATGATCTCTACTACCCATGGCTCCAGTCTGCTACTTTTCCCTCAACAGCAGCATCTCTACCCTGCCCCTGGAAGGTAGGCAGCTGGAAATAGAACAGGAACAGAAAACATAAAGGCACTTTACTTTTAAAGTACATTTTCAGCGCCTCCACCACATACAGACACCCTGCAGCTTCATGAATGCCTGCACAACTGACTAAAACACCACTAGTTTATGTGGGGGGGGGTGGGAGAGGAAGAGAGAAGAACAGAGGCCAGACCCCCAAGAAAGAGAAATAGAGTTAGCGCAAAAGAAAAAAAAATTAGGGGCAAAAAAAAAAAAAAGATGCATATACCAAGACCTGGCACAATTCTAATAATGCATGGAAGGCGTCTTATTGCATCACTCCCCTTCACAGTCCAGGACCCACCAGATTTCTGTTGGAGTGCTGGGGGGGAAGGGGGGAGGACTGGGTTCAATATTCATTGAGACAGTCAAGTGTTCTCTGAAGGAGGGTCTCTTTCCCACTGCACTGAAAAAAGGCAGTTGTGAAGCCCCTCCTGAAGAAACAATCTCTGGATACTGACGTTCATGAATTACAAGCCCGTTTCAAACATTCCCTTCTTAGAGAAGGTTATCAAAAAGATGACAGTAGCCAAGGTTCACCTGTATTACAGCTACGGGCGATGTCTAATTTTAAGTAAAAGACCACTTAAGGAAAGTGGAACCAATCAGATACACTTGCATAAATACAATATGCAATAAGTAGCCTTTTAATGCTGTGACAACTGTTGATGCGTCTAAGGCCCCCCCCCCCAAAAAAAGAGTCATGGTATCGGGGCAGTCATAAACCTGTAGATGCACCAGTAACAGATTTTGTAAAATATTTGCAGTTTGTGTGCACACTGGTCTCTTGTCTTAAGATTATATTCTAATGTAGAACAAGAAAACAAAACCTTTTTTTAAAATAAGCAACTGGAAACCCAGCTGTACAAGGTCAACTCTGGGCAGCTGTTCTCTCTAGGTAGACAAATCTGGCAACTAACAGAGTGGAAGGTACCTGCATTTTTTTCCTCCAAACTCATACTATGAAAGTAGCGAAGCTGAAAGGCACAAGCCCATAGTGCTTCATTTTTTCACATACTGTATAGTATTTTAAAATAAAACCAGAATTCATATGTCTGTCTAATCTATTTTTAAATAAAGAATTGTTTTCACTGACGATAATGTTAAGAGGCAATTTGTTCCAAGGCCCTACTATTCTTTGTGAAAAGTAGTGGGCTCTTTTGTTTTGCATTTACACCTGGCAAGTTGTAATGGATGATCCCTACTATTTACATGAACTTGCTTGAATTCTAGGCCACATATCAGTTAAATAGGAATCTTGTATAATGTCCCAAGCAAACAGGTCACCTCTAATTCTCCTATTTTCCAACGACATAAGGCTAAATTTGAGTAATCTGTCCTCGTATGAAATGACCTTGTTACAAATAAGACTGTTTTTTGAACTTTTTCAATTCTAGCCACATCTTTACATTTGTAAGGGTTGCATAACTGAGAAACATAATCAAAGATAGGTCTAACATAGGCTCTATATAATGGTAAAGTACAAATACGTAAGAATGTACTGTAACAGTAGATGTTCGAGAACAGCTCTTGCAGCAGGTTACACCATTAGGACTGAAGCCGGCAGGCACCAGGACCCCACGGAAATTTTCTAGCTAGCAGTATTCAGCGGGGACCGCCTCCAACGTCGGTCCCACACCCAACATCAGGCGTAGTACATATGAAGGTGGTCCCCCATAATCCTCAGTTCTCCCTCCGGAGACTCCCGGCCACTGGATGATATCAGAAGAGGAGACAGAGGATCCACCATCAAATGGCAAACAAAGACTGTAAATGCCTTATCCTAGGAGAAGGATGTTGTGACTACAACCTAACTCCAGCGGGGATGGTGGGAGGGAAAGTACCTGCTGCAAGAGCTGTTCTTGAAGATCTACTGTTACTGTAAGTTCTTACGTAACTGTACTATTTTACTTCAAGAAAAGTAAAGTTACGTAAGAACTTATCGTAACAGTAGATCTTCAAGAACAGCTCTTGCAGCACGTTACACCATTAGGACTGAAGCCAGCAGGCGCCAGGAGCCCACAGAAATTTTCTAGCTAGCAGTCTTCAGCGGGGACCGCCTCTGACGTCGGTCCCGCTCCCGACGTCAGGCGTAGTACATAAGGAGGCGGTCCCCTTACAATCCTCAGTTCTCCTGCCGGAGACTCTTGGCCACTGGATGACATCAGAAGAGGAGACCGAGGATCCGCCACCAGATGGTAAAGACTTAGAAAAATAGGAATGACCCATCACCTAAGACAGGTGCTCGACTACGACCTACCTCAAAAAAGGGGGATGGTGGGCAGGTAGGTAGGTACCTGCTGCAAGAGCTGTTCTAGAAGATCTACTGTTACAGTAAGTTCTTACATAACTGTTCTATCTTACTTCGAGATACAGCTCTAGCAGCAGGTTACACCATTAGGACTGATTTCCAAGCAATAGTGGCAATCTTGCGCCACTGGGAGGAGGAAAGGCAGAGATCTCGATATTACTCAAGCCTAGGACAGAAGTCCCTGAAGGACGGCTAGACTGAACCCTGCTCTTCGCCTTCGATGCAATGTCCAGACTGTAATGTCTGATTAAGGTATGCACAGAGCTCCAAGTAGCTGCAGTGCAAATAGCTGAGGTGGAGACGTTCTTTAACGCCGCAAAGGAAGTAGCCACCCCTCTTGTGGAATGACCCTTGACCGCACCCAGTAAGGGTTTATTGTGCTTGTCATGACAGAAAGTGATGCACTGGATGAGCCACCTCGAGAGTGACTCTTTGGAGACAGGATCTCCTTTCATCCTGTGAGCAAGGGAGACGAAAACGTGGTCTGCCTTTCGAAACTGTTTGGTTCTGGTCAGATAGTATCTGAGGCACCGATACACGTCGAGGGTGTGCAGTACCTTGGGAAATACACTGGTAAATCGATATCGTGGTTAAGGGCGAGTGCTGAAACCACCTTAGGCAAAAACTTTGGGTTTGTCCTTAGAGATACCCTATCCTGATGGAAAAACCAAATAAGGCTCTTTGCACACAAGAGCATGCAATTCCGAGATCCTTCTCGCCGAAGTAACAGCAACTAAAAATAACATTTTCCAAGAGAGAAAAACATAGCTCGCAATCCGCAGCTGGTTCAAAAGGTGGCAGCGTAAGCTGCTCCAGGATGAAGGGCAAGTCCCAAGGAGGAATCGGATCCTTGATGGGTGGCCTAAGGTGGAGGACTCCCCTTAAAAAGGCACGAGTAGTGTCCAGCTGGGCCACCATCCGATGGCCTACGGTAATTGTAAGGTAATGGCATAGTAAGCAGAAACTGCACAAAGGTGCACTTTAATCGAGGAGTAAGCCAGTCCGGAATGAAAAAGGGAAAGCAGGTAGTCCAGAACCAGCTTCTCGGGACAGTCTAATGGCGAGAAACCGCGCGCTTGAGCCCACAGACAGAATCTCGCCATTTCATGGCGTACGTTGCGTGGGTTGCTGGTTTTCTGGCATCAGAGAGTACATCTGCCACTTCTTGGGACACCCCGTATCGCATCATGGCTATGTCTCTAGGAGCCAAGTGTGCAGGTTTAATGAACATAAGTCTGGATGGACCAATGAACCCGCCTCCTGAGACAATAGATGGGAGCTGATTGGCAAAGGAACTGGAGGTTCCTGGGATAGCTGATGCAGAAGAGGGAACCAAATTTGTCTGGGCCAGAAAGGCGCAATCAAAATGAGTGTCGCTTGCTCCCAGCGAAGTTTTAAAAGAACACTCTGGATCAACGGGAAAGGAGGGAAGGCATACAGGAATCTGCCTGCCCAGGAGAGGGACAACACGTCTCACCAGAAAACACCAGGCCCTGGATCTAGCAAGCAAAAATTGGGCAGTTTTGCATTGGATGGGGACGCAAAAAGGTCTAACTCTGGAGTGCCCCATCTGTGAAACAGATCCTCTGCCACCTTCTGTAGAAGTTCCCACTCGTGGACTCTGGCCTGAGAGGGACTCAGACTGTCTGCGAGTGTTGTTCACTCCCGGGACATGTACTGCAATTAGGTTTGTGCCGTGTTGCAATATCCACTCCCACACTCTCATGGCCACCCTGCAAAGTGGGTAGGAGTGAGTGTCTCCTTGTCTGTTGAGGTAATACATCACCACGGTATTGTCTGTAACAGGAGTGTACCCGGTGGAATCTCCAACTGGAAGGCTTGCAGAGCGTAAACGACTGCGCTCATTTCCAAAATGTTGATGTGGAGATGAAACCCCTGGGCTGTCCAAAGGCTCTGAGACCGAACACCATCCAGGTGTGCTCCCCACCCGAGCCCTGAGGCGTCTGTGGAGAGAGTCGTAGTCGGAGACGGTGCTATGAAGGGAACCCCCGCGGAGAGGTTCCCCGGATCTAGCCACCATTGCCACTTCCGAATCACAGCATTTGTGATTCGAATTGGCTGCTGCAGATGGTCTTGCCTTTGGTCCCATTGCACCCTTAGCATCCACTGGGTTACCCGCATGTGGAGCCGTGCCATCGGGACTGTTGCAACGGCCGCAGCCATGTGTCTCAGCAGGTGAAGGACCGATCTGGCAAGGACAGTCGTCTTCACCGACAGGTCCCTGATGAGGGATCTGATGTGTTCCACTCTGTCCAAGGGAAGAAAAGCTTTGCCTCTGACGGTGTCCAGAACTGCTCCTATAAACTGCAGTTTCTGGGACGGCACCAGGAGTGACTTCTGGTAGTTGATGAGGATACCCAGTGATTGAAAAGGGACTGGGTGCAGTGAATGGCAGTCATCAGTGCCTCCCTGGAGGGTGCCATGAGAAGCCAGTCGTCCAGGTATGGGAACACGTAGTGGCCTTGTCTCCTCAGAGACGCCACTATGACTGCCATGAACTTCGTAAAAACGCGAGGTGCCGATGACAGCCTGAAGGGAAGGGCTCGGAACTGATAATGGTGGCTCAAACTCAAAGCGCAGGAACCTCCAGTGCACTTGAGCAATTGGAATGTGCAGGTAGGCGTCCTGCATGTCCAAAGATGCCAGAAAGGCATCTTGCTTCAACATGAGAATTAGGCCCGGAAGGGTCACCATGCGGAAGCGTTTGTAAGCAACCGACAGGTCGAGGTCGCTGAGGTCCAGTATTGGAGAGAGGTCCCCTGTTTTCTTTGGAACCAGGAAGAAGTGAGAATAGTATCCTAGTCCTCTCTGGTTCTCTGGAACGTGCTCTAAGGCTTCTTTTCCAGAAGCACAAGCACCTCCTGCAGTATGAGCAGGGAGTGCTGACCCGAGTATCGGGAAAGCAGGGGAGGTCTTGTAGGTGGGCTGCCTACAAATTCAATATAGTGGCCTCTTTTGACCAGTTGCAGAACCCCCGTCTTTGGTGATCGACAGCCACCCTGGCAGATGGCATGCGATGTGACACCCGACCTTCTTTTCCCGTTGATCCTGAGGAGGGGCGGGGGCCGGAAAGGAGTCATGCTGTGGCAGCGTTCGATCTAGCAGGCTGGGCCAACTTTGCAAATCGTTGGCGTCTGCCTGGGCTTTGCGGGTGAAAGTGCCCCTCTGCTGTTGGCCGGAACGTGGCTGTTGTCTTTGTATCCGGCCGCGAAAGCGGCGCTGGTTCCTATGAAAGGAACTGGGCTGAGACCTGTACATGGCTTGTACAGATCTGACTGCCTTCCCTGCGTCCTGAAGTTTGGTGAGTACCTTCTCGAGGCTTCACCAAATAGGACCTCGCCGTTGCAAGGGATGTCTAAGATGTTCTTCTGGACGTCCGGGGTAAAACTAGAGACACGGAGCCAAGAGCGTCTCCGGAGACACACGCCTGAGGCTGCAGCTCTGGCTGAAGAGTCCGCAGAATCATATGCGGCTCTGAGCACCTGGGTCCCCACATCCGAACCTGTGTGGAGCAGGTTCAAGAGCTCCTCCTTTTGGTCACCATCGGGCATCTTCTCGACCAGGTCCTGTCCCTGTTCCCACAGTGTATTCTGGAATTGAACCATGTGGGTGAGGTAATTCAGTGACCTGATGGCGCAAGTCACAGCCACGTACGTGCGCCTACCCAGGACATCCAATTGCTTGGATTCCTGGTCCGGTGGCTGTGTGCTCAAATGTTGAGGTCTTTGCGACCAGTCATGCGAAGCAGTGATGACCAGGGAGTCAGCCAGATGATGGTTCGCCAGACACTGGTCCTCCCTAGGGGCCTTGTATAGGCGGTCAGCCTTCTTCGGCACTGCTGGAGTGGAATGCGGTCGTTTCCAGGCAGACTTGGTGACGTCCGCAAAGGTATCCAGCAAGGGCAGCACTACCACAGGCTTTGGGTCTTTCTGCCGAAGGTAGCGGGCAAGGCGTTGTCTCTCAGGATCATGCTCTTCAGCATCCCACCCCATATTCTCCTGGATGTGCCTCATGATCTCCGCGAAAGAGGGATCATCCGGAGGAGACCTAAGTAGGTCATGTGGATCCGGAGAGGGAATGCTGATGGGAGAAGGGTATCTGGAGCACCCTGAGGTGTCAAATTTACAATCTTCCCCAGACGGGGTGTACCGGTGTCATCTGGTTCTCTTGGGACTGGGTGACCCTGAGGTGGATCTGGAGGGAGGTCTTCTCCTGTCTGAGGATCTGCCCCGAGGAGGTGATGTATGCTCCTTGGGGGTTGGCGACCGTCCTACAGGCCCCTTGGGTGGAGAAGGGGAAGTAGGCCACAAAGGAGTAGGAGGCGGAGCTGGAGTAGGAGGACGTGTGGTGACCACATCTTTCCTGATGGTGTACCACCAGAAGGTAAAAAGCTATTTTACCTCTGCCAAGTTCATGCCTGACGCCGGTGGCCTGTCGCCGGGGTCGGGTCCCTGGGGGTCTCCCACTCCGGGGAAGGTTCCCGTAGAAGCCCAGAGTCTCCGGTGTCACCTGCCTGGTTCTCGGGCTATGTGGTATCCTCCTCCACCGAGTCCTTCCGACCGGCGTCAGCCAGCGACGGTGGTGCAGTCCTCTTCTCTGCGGAAGCCGATGTCGGTCCCCTGGCCGACGCCTCTGAGGCAAACGCCTGGCCGGTGACGGGTGTTTCGATGTCACCGGCTCCTGGGAGCGCCAGTGATGCTTGCCCGATGTCAGGTCCAATGTCCGTTTGAGGGACATCATGTCCTTGGTCTTGCGAGGAACTGGGTCCGACCCACACGGAGGCTGGGAAACCGACCTGGCGTCGGAGTCCCTCTGGCGGGAAGATGATTTGTGGCGCTCCCCAGACTTCGACGAGGCCTTAGATGGAGTGGAGGATGCCGACGGCCTGGAAGTCTTCACGGGCTGCAGGGAAGAGGAGGGACCTGGGCCTTTCCTTCTCCCGATGTTTTTCCCGGTGCTTGTGGGTTTTACCCAACGACTCCCCCCCCCGGAGGAAGATTCCTTGTCCATGGTTTTCAGTTTCTCCTCTAAGAGAAACGTTTGAAAGGTCTTCTGGTGGCGGATCCTGGTGCGACTATTGAAGCCCTGGTTCAGAAGGAGCAGACCTTGGTGTCGTGTTCCGGGCCTAGGCAGCGCACGCAGGCCGAATGTGGATCCTTGAAGGGGATCCATTTGCCGCAGGCACACTTCGATTGGTGACCCTCCAGAGAAGTAATTGGAGAGGACATCAGTTGAATCCAGAACAGTGAAAGAAGATGAAATAGTCATTCTAAAGGTCGTTACGCTCAAGAAAAAGGACCGAGAGAACGATACTTGCGATGTCGACAGCGGGAAAAGAACTGAGAATTGTGGTGGGACCGCCTCATGTACTATGTCTGACGTCAGAGGCGGGACAGACGTCTGAGGCGGTCCCCGCTGAAGACTGCTAGCTAGAACATTTCCGTGGGGTCCTGACGCCTGCCAGCTTCAGTCCTAATGGTGTAACCTGCTGCAAGAGCTGTATCTCGAAGCAAGATCAGCTCTTGCAGCAGGTTACACCATTAGGACCGACTGCCAAGCAATACTGGAAATCACACACCATCGGGAGGAGGAAAGGTAAAAATCCTCGAATTACATTGAGCCTAGGACAGAAGTCCCTCCCTGAAGGACTGCTAGACCAAACCCTGCTCTTCGCCTCGATGCAACGTCCAGGCTGTAATGCCTGATGAAAGTGTGTACAGTGTGGTCGCAGATTCTCTTTACTGTCTATACTTTACCTTAATTTCT
Source organism: Neoceratodus forsteri (assembly GCA_016271365.2). Taxonomy (NCBI): domain Eukaryota; kingdom Metazoa; phylum Chordata; order Ceratodontiformes; family Ceratodontidae; genus Neoceratodus; species Neoceratodus forsteri. The sequence goes on along the minus strand of CM057450.1, from coordinate 183,098,715 downwards.
ATATACTCAATAACCACACCCAATGGTTATTCCAATAAAGCTCAGTTTATTGTCTGCACACATATATGTGGGAGCCTCAGCTAAAGGAGAGAGCTCCCTGAACAAAGGTTTACACGGTATTTTATAACACTTCTTATCTTGGAAAAACACCAACATTTCAGTATAAGCCAATCAGTTTTCAGCAATGTAACAGAAAAAACACATTGATATGCATTAGGTACTTTTCCACTGGCTTACTTCATTTCTTTCCCATTACTGCTTGATACATATTCCTGGGTCAAGCTGACCTAAGAGAAACAATGAGTTTCACTCACACCATAGCAACGTACAGTTTGTCTTCAATGCCACTACGTGCTCTTATCTTTATATTTTGTCCAAGCCTGCTATTCAGGCTGGTACAACCAGTTCTGCTCAGTTTTGTCTAGCCTACTATTTTTCATAACCTAAGGAACTGGTTTCAGCCAGCACGAGCTATTGCTTTCTGCTTGCTTTGTGATTCTTATGAACTTATGACCCTTAGCTTCTACTCAGACCTGGCTATATTCAACTACACTAGCAGCTATACATTATAGTACACTGTAACACACTTTACTTTATATGTATGCATGAAAGAAAGATATATAAAAGAAATTCCTCCACACTCCCCCCTTTTGATACTCTGTATCAACTAACCACCCCCTTTTTATTTATATGATTTAAAACTGGTTCCCAGCATACAGGTAGTTAAGGCATGGAGTTACAGATGGAACACAATGGTGAGTTTGTAAAACATAATACAGAATTGAGGGATGTCAACACCACAATGCTACCTTGTGTTGAGGTGTGGCACACCCTTGGAGCTTGATTGAAGAATCTGTTGATAATGTCTTTTGACAGATAAGTCCTTATAAAACATAACAGTCCATGAAATGAACAGTTCATAAGTTCATATAAGTATCCACAGGTTGATGTAGTTACAGTACAGATGAAATGTCATTTGCAGAATGGTGGTAACCCCACAAGGCATATGGGGCAATGCAGACAGTAATTTAAAAACAAAACACCAGCATAGTAGAAAAGTCAGTGTTCATTTTGCTGGCTGGCTGATTAGTAGACACACTGGCCAAGGGTACATTGAGTCCTTTTAATGGAGTAGCCACACACACACACACTGGCATGGCATTTGTTTTGTCGTAGTTGATTACACCCCGGCATAAAGATTAACAGTCCATAAAAAGGTAACAATTGACAATAAACCATTAAGAACACAGTCCATAACAGAGCAATAGGGTTGTAGAAAGTACCAGCCATGTTTGGAACAAGTGGCAGTGAAGAAAATGGATGTATTGCTTGAAGGTCAATTGAAGCAGAATCTTCTCGCTGGAGTTAGGGAGTGCCCCTTCCCCAGACTTAACTTCATAGTAAGCAGAAACAATAAGCTTGATTGCAGAGTCTGAACTGACTGGACCTTCTTCAGTTGATTTAAAGTTCTACAAATAGGTGTAATTTTGCTGAAAACATTACACTTGCAGAGGTAATAATAACTGGATTCATGCAATAGTCCTTATAAGGAACCAGTCAGGCACAAAGATGGTGATAACATCAAAACTGTGGCAGTTGTTTTTCTTTTTTTAAGGAAAAAGATGAAGGACTTGGCAACTTAGATAAAAGTATTACTGCTGTTGAACGTGGAGATCTTATGTGTGCCACACCGTGGAAACCTGCAAACTTGCAAAGTGTGTTAGACACTGAGTTAAAAACACATAAATAACAATCTTTTAAACCATTTACTTTTTGTTTTGTAAAGAGTGGTGTGACAGAGCCTAAATTCTGGCAATTAGAAAAAGAAAAAATAAAAATGGGACATTATCCGCACACCTGGGGGTGCAGGCTGAGGTTCAATTATACCATTTGACCATCTGTAAATCATGACAGTGTTATGGTTACCTCCTGCTTTTAAATCACAGAAGCAGTTATGACAGTGATGAACATTATTTCCCTGTCTGTTACAAGCAGGCCTGAGTTATAAAATCTTGTAATGTTACAATACATAGATACATAGATACATAGACAGTGTCAGCAGATAAGGGCCTATGGCCCACCCAGTCTGCCCATTTGAGCTTGTAAGTTCAGTTTGTTTTCCTAGAAGTCTGTTTCCCCTTACCCCTGACCTCTAGAATTCCTTTATGTCTATCCCATGCATTCTTAAATCCCGTGATTGTTTCAGCCCCCACCACTTCCTCTGGCAGGGTGTTCCACTTGTCCACCACCCGTTCTGTGAAGAAATTCTTTCTCATGTTTCCTCTGAATCGTCCTCCCTCCAACTTTATCCCATGCCCTCTAGTCCTGGAACATCTTTTTTGCTTAAAAATAGTGTTTTCCTGCACTCCGTTTCTCCCTGTAAGATACTTGTATGTCTCTTATCATATCCCCAGACCCATTACCCCCTCTTCCTCAGTAAAGACTGAGCAGAAATACCTGTTCAGTATGTCAGCTTTACTGTTGTCATCCTCCACGCGACTCCCATCCTCCCCCTTTAGTCTCACTATCCCTCCCTTTGCCTTTCTTTTTTCACTTATGTACCTGTAAAAGGTTTTGTCCCCTTTAACCACTGATTTTGCAATGTGTTCTTCTGTCTGAGCTTTGGCTTCCCTTACTGACTTCCCTGCCTCCCTTTGTTTCTCCTGGTACTTCTCCCTATCCCCTTCTGCCTGTGTCTTTTTGTATTGCCTGAATGCTATCTTTTTGGCTTTCACTTTCTTTGCTACCTCTTTGGAAAACCATAATGGTCTCCTCTTCCTTTTCCTCTTGCTAACCTGCTTAATGCAGTTACATGCTTCAAACATATTGTTCATAACAATATGCCTTTTACAAATGCAATTAATGGGACAAATACATATGTTGTTGGCTATGCCAATTTAATAACAGTGCCTATTGCACCTGTGACAAGTGAAAAGGTCTACCTTCTTTACCCTGTATAGTGAAATACTCCAAAGTACTGGGTGGGTAAGGCTTGAAGCATAGGTTTGAGTACAATCTAAATTTTGCATATTATAATTGTTAAAATTTAAAATGACAAAACTGCATAGAGTACACTCATTCTTCAGGGGTACCTGTGAGCAATAAGACAAGCAGACATTAATTTTACTTTTGGTTTTGCTTTGGAACATATTGTAGGGGTGGGTCAGCAATGCTGGTCCCAGTATTTAGGTTTGGTTATGAGCATTAAAACGTTATACATGTGGAGCACTTTTCTGAATACACACATGATACAGTGTAGCAAAATGTATATCAAAACATTATAACATAAACATGAAACATAAGCATGTTTGTAATAGAACAATTTCAGTATTGAGCATAATGCATAATGCATAAAATACATTTTAAACAACACATATAGACTGTAAACTTAGCTTAGATCCAGAAATGTTAGAGTACTGTGAATTTACTGGTTGAAAAATACATTCATTGCTGTAAGGCAATGACAAAAGTTGTTTTGCATTTGTTTTAACAGGATAAGAAAGCTGAAAAGACAATCAAAAGAATGAATATGTGGACATACATACACAACTTCACCCTCAAGCGTAACTGATTACTTGCTGAGGCGGAAACCCTTGTACCAATAATAGGTATGAGATTTAACTGTTTGCACTAGAAAAACAGAAGGGCTTGAGCTGGGTTATGCTGTTAAAATACCTTGGGTCTTTTTAAAACCTGTAAATAAGAAACAATTATTGGCAAATATACATTTTCTTTATTTACCCTTTGGGGAACAGTGATGTACCTTGCAACCTTTGTGGGTACTACACTGGAAGGATAGAGGAAGGTAAGCTTACCCTCCCCCAAGCTCCTATTGGTGGAAGAGACAGCCTCAAGTGAAAGAGACAGCCCGAATACTGTAGCAATAAAAGGTTAGCTGTGGATGGTAACATGATCCCCACCTACTACACTTTAAATTATAACAAGATAATATTACAATTAGTTTAGTAAGTTTCATACTTTACTATAAAGATGGGAACTTCTTTTCTCAGAAAGAGAAGAAACACAGACAAACAACAAAACAAACACACACCAGTTTAAAAATAAAACAAGATTATTTCCATAGGATAAAAAGAAGCCAAGCGTCCCTGGGTTCCTTATCCTAAGCATGACAAAATGTCAGCTGAGTTTATAAAAATCCAGATTGATGGTAATACCCGTATATGTATCTCTTAGAATGCATTTCAAAAGACAAAAAAATAATGATTACACCATGGTCACACATAAAACAAAAGCCATTGTTTTTAACTGAAGATGGTAAACTCTCAAAACAGCTGTAATAGTCCTTTTTCAAAAGCGTGATATATATATATATATATATATAAAATATGGGGAGATGATGAATAATTCTTCCTTCCAGCTGAGTATTGCTTGTGTTGGCATAAGTCAGAAGCAGTGAGCGAGAAGAAAAGTTTGTTTCTCTTCACTTAGAATACTAGTTTTGCAATAAAAGTCAAATTACATGGTTCACTCTTGGTGTGCTTTCATGAAAACATACATTTTGTGTGGAAAGTTGTGCTTTAGGTATGGAATACACATCAAGTTTGAACTGGTAGTAACATAAAATGTTGAAACACAAGAAGGTCAAATAACGTGCAAAAGGTCACAGTGTGCATGCAAGGGTCGTTCAAACCCAGTTATTTATTTATTTTTTTTTTTTTTAGTGTCCTTGAACACTACTGATATTAAATATCTTTAAATAATAATAGAGCATACAATAAAACTGCTGGCCAAGACAGTACACACACATACACATACACAAAAGAAATACTTAACACAAAATAAGACTGACATTGTTTCACACCAATTTGCTGAGGTAATGCCCATAGTTTCATTAGAAAACTGTACGTGTTTTAGATATATGTGCTGCCTCCCCTGTCTTGTAACACTGACAATTTTTAAATCAACACATTTATACATATCGCCATGCCAAATCTTTCCAGAACAAAACACTTTTTAAACAGATTTTAACTCCGTTAAAACGCAGCACAACATATCATCTGTAAGTGAACACATCTTGTATAACATGGTTACACCTTTTGGCACATAGCCAAAATATGGCACCCTGCCATTTTGCAAAAGGTTTCTGGTTATAACTAGAAGTATGATAAAGCCATTTATAGCTGTTAACACATTACATTTTCACCTAGCAGCGGCTTGGCACATTGCTTGCAAACTACAAATCTTTCTGCACATTGCGATCTATATGATGTCATAACTCTTCACCATCAACACTACCTGCTCCAATCCAACAACTACAAACAAAAGTTCTTCACTGACCCTATTTAGGCAGCACAAATGTTCCATTAAAAATAAAGCCAATTAAAACACTCAGCTATGAGGCAAGGAAGCTTTTCTTTTTTTTTTTTTTTTTTTTTTACTGTAACATGTTGTGCACTGAAGGCAGTCAATCCTATCTCGCAACCTTGACAACAGAACATAATTACAGAACACAGATATAAGCTAGAAAATATGCACGAGAAAGACGGAGCATTACCTTGTTTAGTATACGAATTACAGAAATAAAACAGACAGACATATAACAACTTTGAATAAAAAAAAAATTCAGACTTACCCGGTGCCAAGGTATTTTGTTCTTCTTTTCCGATACACAAGTCTGAGTAAGAAAACTGACTGCAGGACCTTTATGATAATTTTCAAACACTGCAGCTATTCACCCTTTTAAAGATTTTAACCCTTTCAAAGGTTTTCTTTTGGCCATTTTAGTAACCTGCCAAACCAAGTCTTTTTCCAGAGCTCTGGGTTGCAGTTTAAAAACAAAACAAAAAAAAAAAAATCTCTTAACAGTACTAGGTTGAGATCCATCTGGTAGAGGTCCCCCGTATTTCCCATTGTAGTCCCTAAAAGGCACCTAACCGGTCTTGGAGTGCCCACCCAACACTCCTTTTTCGGGCATCCCCTGATGCCGAGTGCCCACCCAGCACTCTTGGTGCCACCCCAGCACCTAAGACAGTAAATGATGGCTGTCACCGCTTCAAAGGCGTCACACATATGGTGGGACTTGAACCTCCGGGGCCACCCTCCCCCGAGGCTGGGACTTGGCAGTCCGATCACAGTGTGACACGGAGAAGTGAAGCCATCCTGCCGACTACGCCAAAAACTGTGGTCGTAGATTCTCTTTACTGTCTATACTTTACCTAATTTCTATATACCAATAACCACCCAATGGTTATTCCAATAAAGCTCAGTTTATTGTCTGACACATATATGTGGAGCCTCAGCTAAAGGAGAGATCCTGAACAAAGGTTTACACAGTATTTTATAACACTTCTTATCTTGGAAAAACACCAACATTTCAGTATAAGCCAATCATAGTTTTCAGCAATGTAACAGAAAAAACACATTGATATGCATTAGGTACTTTTCCACTGGCTTATTTCATTTCTTTCCCATTACTGCTTGATACATATTCCTGGGTCAAGCTGACCTAAGAGAAACAATGAGTTTCACTCACACCATAGCAACGTACAGTTTGTCTTCAATGCCACTACATGCTCTTATCTTTATATTTTGTCCAAGCCTGCTATTCAGGCTGGTACAACCAGTTCTGCTCAGTTTTGTCTAGCCTATTTTTCATAACCTAAGGAACTGGTTTCGGCCAGCACGAGCTATTGCTTTCTGCTTGCTTTGTGATTCTTATGAACTTATAATGACCCTTAGCTTCTACTCAGACCTGGCTATATTCAACTACACTAGCAGCTCTACATTATAGTACACTGTAACACACTTTACTTTATATGTATGCATGAAAGAAAGATATATAAAAGAAATTCCTCCACAACAGAGCTCCAAGTAGCTGCAGCACAAATAGCTGAGGTACATATATTCTTTAAAGCCTCAAAAGAGGTAGCCACCCCTCTGGTGGAATGACCCTTTACCACGCCCGGTAAGGGTTTGTTGCGCTTCTGGTAACAGAACGTAATGCACTGAATGAGCCACCTGGACAGCGACTGTTTTGAAACAGGAGCTCTCATTATCCTGTGGGCAAAGGAGACGAAAAGTTGGTCCGATTCTCGGTGGTGTTTGGTTCTGGTCAAGTAGTATCTGAGACACCTATGCACATCTAGAGTGTGCAGAAGGGCTTCTCCTTGATTACAGTATTTCGGGGAAATACATTGGTAGATCGCTGTCCTGATTAAGGGTGAGAGCTGAGAGCACCTTGGGCAGAAATTTAGGATTAGTCCTTAGGGATACCCTGTCTTGGTGGAAAACCAAATAAAGGTTCTTTGCACATAAGTGCGTGCATTTCAGAAATTCTTCTGGCCGAAGTAACGGCAACTAAAAATAATGTTTTCCAAGAGAAAACGTAGTTCGCAATCCATGGCTGGTTCAAAAGGTGGCAGTGTGAGCTGCTTCAAGACAAAGGGTAGATCCCATGGTGGGATCGGATCCTTAATCGGGGGCCCAAGGTGGAGGACACCCCTCAGGAAGGCACGTGCCGTGTCCAGTTGAGCTACAGTGTGTTGGCCTATAGAGACGTGATAGGCTGAAATGGCACAAAGGTGTACCTTAATCGAGGAGTAAGCCAAACTGGAGTGGAAAAAGGACAGCAGGTAATCCAATACCAGCTTCTCTGGACAGTCCAAAAGCAATAAGCTGTGCGCTTGAACCCATAAGCAAATCCTGGTGGCAGTGAGAACGTCTGCCACCTACTGTGAGACCCCATGTCGCATCATGGCTATGACTCTAGGAGCCAAGCATGCAGGTTCAGGGAACGTAGGTCCAGACGGACTAAGGAACCAGCCTCCTGAGACAGCAAATGGGAGCTGATTGGTAAAGGCACTGGAGGTTCCTGGGATAGCTGATGCAAGAGAGGGAACCAGATCTCTCTGGGCTAAAAGGGCGAAATCAGTATAAGCGTCACCCTGCAAAGTTTTAGAAGAACTCTCTGGATCAATGGAAAAGGAGGAAAGGCGTAGAGGAATCTGCCCGCCCAGGAGAGGGACAACGCGTCTTGACAGAAAACACCAGGCCCTGGATCTAGCGAGCAAAAATTGGGCAGTTTCACGTTGCATGGGGACACAAAAAGGTCTAGCTCTGGAGTACCCCAACTGCGAATTAGATCCTCTGCCACCTCCTGCAGTAGTTCCCCATTCATGGACTCTGGCCCGAGAGTGGCTCAGGCTGTCTGTGATGACGTTATCAAGTCCCGGAACATGAACGGCAATAAGGTTTGTGCCGTGTTGTAAGACCCAATCCCACACTCTCATGGCCTCCCCGCAATGCGAGTAGGAATGGGTGCCTCCTTGTTTGTTGAGGTAATACATCACCGCGGAATTGTCCATTTGTTAAGAGAAGCATACCTGGTGGAATCTCTGACTGGAAGGCCTGCAGGGCATTAAGAACTGCCCTCATTTCCAGGATATTTATGTGGAGATTAGACTTGGTCTGTCCACAGGCCCAGAGACCGGACACAGTCGAGGTGTGCTCCCCAACCAAGCCCTGAATCGTCTGTGGAGAGTGTCACAGTCTGGGATGGCGCCATGAAGGGGACTCCCACAGACAGATTCCTCGACTCTAGCCACCATTGCCAATCTCAAATTACAGCCTTCGTGATCCGAATTGGATGCTGCAGATGGTCTTGCCTTTGGTCCCATTGTACCCGTAACGCCCACTGGGTTACCCGCATGTGGAGACAGGCTAGCAGGACTGTTGCAATGGCCGCAGCCATGTGTCCGAGCAGGCAAAGGACCAGTCTGGCAAGAGCAGTCTTTGCTGAAATGTCCCTGATGAGGGATCTGATGTGTTTTGCTCTGTCTGGGGGGGAGGAAAGCTTTCCCTTGGACGGTGTCCAGAACTGCGCCTATGAATTGCAGAGTCTGGGACGGAACCAGGCGCGACTTCTCGTAATTGATGATAATGCCCATCTCGAACAGAGACTGAGTGCAGTGAATGGCAGACATCAGAGCCTCCCAGGAGGGTGCCACGAGAAGCCAATCATCTAGGTAGGGGAACACATAGTGGCCCTGTCTCCTCAGAGATGCGGCTACGGCCACCATGCACTTTGTGAACACCCGAGGTCCCGATGACAGCCTGAAGGGAAGAGCTCGGACCTGATAATGGCGACCCTGAAACTCAAAGCGCAGGAACCTCCTGTGCGCCTGAGCAATAGGAATATGCAGGTAAGCATCCTGCATGTCTAGGGACACTAGGAAAGTGCCCTGCTTCAGCATGGGAATCAGACCAGGGAGGGTCACCATGCGGAAGCACTTGTACAAGACTGAGACGTTGAGGTCCAGAATTGGACGGAGGTCTCCAGTTTTCTTTGGAACCAGAAAGAAGCGAGAATAATAGAGTCCCCTCTGGTTCCTTGGTACATGCTCTATAGCTTCTTTTTCCAGAAGTGTGAGCACCTCCTGCTGTATGAGAAGGGTATGCTGACCCGACTAACGGGAGAGCAGGGGATGTCTTGTAGGTGGGTCGTCGATAAACTCTATGCAATGGCCTTTGACTAACTGGAGAATCCACCTGTCAGTGGAGATCGATTGCCACCTGAAAAAAGCGGTAAGCAATGTGACGGACTTTCCTTGCCCGCTGATCCAGAGGAGGGGTGGGGGCCAGGAAGGAGTCATGCTGTGGCCGCATTAGTCCCTGCAGGCTGGACAGACTGTGTAACGTTGGCCTCTGCCTGGGGATGACTTGGCCTGGGCCTTGCTCGAAAAAGTGCTCCTTTGCTGCTGGCCGGAACGTTACTGCTGCCTTTGTTGCCAGCCGCGAAAACGGCTCTGATTCCTACGAAAGAAACTAGGCCTGTACAAATCGGACTGCCTTCCCTGTGTCCTGGTGCTTGGTGATGACCTTCTCCGAGGATTCGCCAGAGTACCTCACCATTGTACGGGACGTCTCGAATATTCTTCTGTACATCTGGGGTGAAGCCAGAGACAGAGCCAGGAGTGTCGCCAGAGACAAACGCCTTTAGCTGCAGCTCTGGCAGAAGAGTCCGCGGAATCGTATGCGGCTCTAAGCACTTGGGTCCCCACATCTGACCTGGTGTGGAGTAGGTTGAGGAGCTCTGCTTTCTGGTCGCCATCAGGAAGCTTTTCGACCAGGTCCTGGCCCTCTTCCCACAGGGCATTCTGGAACTGTACCATATGGGTAAGATAGTTCAGAGACCTGATGGCACATGTAGCAGCCGCATATGTGCACCTCCCCAGGGCATCCAATTGCTTGGATTCCTAGTCCGGTGGCTGAGTGCTCATATGCTGGGGCCTTTGAGACCAGTCATGTGAGGCCGTGATGACCAGGGAATCTGCCAGAGGTTGCTTCAAGTACCGATCTTCTCTCGGAACCTTGTACAGGCAGTCAACCTTCTTCGGTACCGCGGGAGTGGAGTGCGGACACTTCCACGCAGCCTTGGTGATGTCCGCAAAGGTGTCCACCAAGGGTGGCACTACCACAGGCTTTGGGTCTTTCTGTCGAAGGTAGCAGGCAAGGCGTTGTCGTTCGGGGTCAAGGTCTTCAGCATCCCACCCCATGTTGTCCTGGATGTGCCTCATGATCTCAGCGAAAGAGGGATCATCCGGTGGAGACCTGGGGAGGTCATGTGGGTCAGGAGAGGAGATGCTGAGTGGAGAAGGAGATCTGGAATATTCCGAAGTGTCCGATCTTGAATCCTCCCCGAAGAGTATACCGGCGTCATCTGGGTCATTTGGGGCTGGGAGACCCTGATTGAGATCTGGAGGGAGGCCTTCTCCTGTCTGTAGATCTGCCCCTAGGAGGTGGAGTCTGTTCCTTGGGGGTTGGTGGTCGTCCTACTGGTCCCTTAGGTGGAGGAGGGAGCATAGGAGGTGAAAGGGTAGTAGTAGTAGTAGTAGTAGTAGGAGAAGGAGGACTGGCAGGGACCACATCCTTTCTGATGGTGCCCCACCAAAAACTAAAGAGCTCCTTTACTTCTGCGATATTCATGCCTGACAACGGACCTGCTGCCGGTGGTCTGTCACTGGGGTCAGGCGTCGGGTCCCTGGGTGTCTCCCGATCAAGGGAAGGTTCCCGTGGGAGCCCAGCATCCTCTGTGCCGCCCGCCTGGTCTTCGGGCTGTGGGGTGTCCTCTGTCGATTCCTTACGACTGGCGTCCGCCAGTGACAGGGGTGCAGTCTTCCGCTCCGGAGATGCCGACATCAGTCCCCTGGCTGACGCCTCCGGACCTGGCAAACGCCTGGCCAGCGACTGGTGCCTAGCAGGTGTTTTCGGCTCCTGTGAGTGCCGGGTGCCGAGCCGATTTGGAATGTTTGGCCGACATCGGGTGGCGAGCTGACGTCGGGTCCGATGCCCTTTTCAGGGACGTCAGGTCCTTGGTCTTTCTGGGTGCAGGATCAGGACCTCTGGGCAGTTGGGAGACCAACCTGGCGTCGGTGTCCCGTCGGGTGGAAAAAGATCACTTAAGGCACTCAGAAGACTTCCAAGAGGCCTTGGATGGGGTTGAGGAAGCCAAGGGCCTCGAAATCTTAAATCGGCTGGAGCGAGGAAGAGCCGCCTGAAGACCGGACCTTAACTGGGGGGGGGCTGTGACCGAGCCCTTGATGGAGAGTGGACCGATCAGGAGCCAGAGCTGTGGGAGTCCAAGGCCCAAGTTGGGGACCAAGACCTCACCTTCTCCCGGTGTTTGTGGAATTTTGAAGATTCTCCCCTGGAGGAAGGTACTTGGTCCATCCTTTTAAGTCTTCAAGGAGATATGCCTGAAGTGCCTTCTGACGGTGGAGCCTGGTGCGGCTACTGAAACCCTGGCAAAAGGTGCAGGCCTTGGTGTCATGGTCCGGGACTATGCAACGCACACAGGAAGAGTGAGGATCCTTGAAAGGGATCGGAAGAGTGAGGATCCTTGAAAGGGATCTGTTTTCCACAGGCACACTTCGAAAGGTGACCCTCAAGTGATGGAGTTGGAGGGGACATCAGTTGTGCGAAGAAAAAATTTGCTTAAAGTTCTGTAGTGCGCTAGAAAGAGACCGAGAGGCCAATGCTGGCGAGTCGATGACAGGAAAAGAACTGAGGATTATGGGGGACCATCTCCATATGTACTACGCCTGACGTCAGGGGCGGGACCAACGTCAGAGGCGGTCCCCGCTGAATACTGCTAGCTAGAACATTTCCGTGGGGTCTTGGCGCCTGCCAGCTTCAGTCCTATTGGTGTAACCTGCTGCAGAGCTGTTTCTAGAAGTAAGATCGGCCAAAACAACCCCTTGTGGTAGTCAAGGACCCGCCTCCGGCGCCGGTTATTTAGCCGAAACAGGCTGCTCCACCCACTGTGGTGGAACCTCCGCCTCCACAACCAAAGACTGGGGCCCCGACCAAGGATTCTCGGTCGGGTCAGGGCTTGCCCCATAGGTGGTCGGTCACCCTCACTCCCGACTGACCTCGGCAGGTGGAGGGTGGCTCAGGCACACGGCAGCTGTTCGCAGATTCCTTGGAGTCTGCTGACTCCTCCCCATTCTCTAGGCTGCTTGACCTGGAATCTGCAGGGGGCCACTCAGTGGAGGAGAGCCCATCCTCGTTTCTGGGTATGCTTCGACTCATCTCAGAGTCTACTGGGATGCAGCTCGAACCTGTTCAAAAAAGGGCCAAGTATCCCCTTACGGAGATACTGGACCGAGGGAATTGCCCTACGGAGGCCTTTCCGGTGGCCAAAGCAATTGTTGGCCTAGCCCTGGAGATGTGGCAGCAGCCAGCATCTTGTCCCGCGCCTTCAGCCAGGATGACTTGAAAGTACATGGTTCCCACCAGTTCACTCTCTGGTTTCTCAGAGAACCCCTCTGTGGAGGGGTTGGTGACAGATAGCATTTTCCGGCATTCTGGGAACACTCGGGACGTGGACAAACCAACTGATAAGGAATCCAAAAAATTGGATTACTCAGGGTGGAAGGTTTATGCTGCTTCCTCCCTAGGCCTTCGTCAGGCTAGCTCAGCCGCCTCGATGGCACATTTGTTACACGCCCTTATGGGCGCCCTGGATGAGGCAATTTCTTATATCTCGGCTGACCTTCAGACGGTCAAGCAGGTGCGGGATCAGGGAAGGGCGGTGGCTAAACAGCAGCTCCAAACTTCACTGGACATTGGTGACTCTTGTGCTCAGTCAGTAGTGGCCATGCACCGCAGAGCTTGGCTGCGGATCTCCACCTTTATGGCGGACACCCAGCACAAGCTGGCAAACATTCCCTTCCTGGGCACCGACTTGTTCAAGCCCAGAGTGGAAGGCCATCTCCAGAGGACCGAGAAGTCCAATGCCACCTTGGACTCTCATGTCTGCCCAGAAGGACAAGGCCGCCTGCAGCAGCGTAAGTCCTTTCGCCCTTCCGCTCCTGCAGCACGTCCAGCCCAGCAGGCTCACACTTGGCACCCAAAGGCCAAGTCTGCCACTTCCTCTAGTAGGAAGCCTGGGGGCAAGGGTCCAAGAGGTCCCTTCCTCCAAGCCTGCCCAGTGATCGGTTGAGGGGTGTCACCCCAAACCTAGTCACTCCTCCCCAGGTTCCCCCGAAGTGGCTGGCAGGGGTCTGCCACTGGAATTCGAGCAGTTCCCTCCGTATCGAGCCGTCGCCCCACAGGGGCTACAGGTTCCGCAGCCTCTCAGTTGGCTCATCAAGCAGACATTGCCTTGCTCCTTCAGAAGGAGGTGATCAGAGAGATGGCGGACGCTCCTCCAGACCCAGGGTTTGTGTCCAGGTACTTCCTGGTCCCAAAACGGACAGGGGGGCTGGCGCCCCATTCTCGACCTGCACGACCTGAACAAGTTCTTAAGGCCTCGCAACTTCAGAATGGTCACTCTGGCTCAGATCATTGCATCCTTGGAACCAGGCATGTTGTTCTATCCTCTGGACCTTCAGGACGCATTCTTTCACGTCCTAATCAGTCTGTCTCATCAGCGATTCCTCCACTTCAGAGCAAAGGGATCTCTCTATGAGTACCGGGCCATGCCCTTCAGCCTCTCATCAGCTCCCAAGGTCTTCACCAAATGCATGGCAGTGGTGACAGCATTCCCGCGGCACTGAGGGGTCCGGGTGTACGCTTACCTGACTGGCTGATTGCAGCCCCCTCCAGGTTGGAGGTGCAGTATTCAAGGGTCTGCTCTCAAATTGGCCTCCTGATCAACGAGGCCAAATTGGAATGCGTGCCATCGCAGGTGATTCAGTTAATCGGGGCAGAGCTCGACTCTCTTCGAGGCAGAGCCCGGCAGACAGGGCCAAGGTCCTCTGGTCCTTGGCCCAATCATTTCTGGTTGGGCAACTGCGCCCTGCCAGAGACTTCGTGCGCCTCATGGTGGCCTGCACCAGCGTGGTCCGTTGGGCCTTCTGGCATATGCATCCCCTGCAATGAGGACTGGCCAGCCAGTAGTCACAGCACTCCTGTCCACTGGACGAGCTGACAGTCGCCAGATGTGGGACGGCCGGCAGTGGTGGCTCATCCCAGCTCATCTGGAGAGTATCCCATTCATCCACCCCGAGCCAGTCACTCTAACAACCGTTGCCTCTGATGAGTTGGGGTGCCCATCTGGGGGAGCTAAGAGCCCATGGCCTCCGGTCCCCTCAGGAGTCTTGATGCCACGTCAACCTGCTGGAGCTTCGAGCAGTTCGACTAGCCCTCACCGCCTTCGCTCTGTTTGTACTGGGTCAGGTGGTTCAAGTCAAGATAGACAACACCACAACCATGTACTATCTCAACTGTCAGGGCGGGATGCACTCCTTGCCTCTGTGAAAGGAGGCTCTCCGCATCTGGTCTCTTGTAATCAGCCTGGAGGCGGATCTCCTAACCATCCATGTGGTAGGAGCCTCCAACAGTCTGGCAGATGCCCTCAGCCAGATAGGCGCTGCTTCTCACGAGCGGTCTCTCCTGCCGGAAGTAGTGCAAGATCTGTTCTCCCATTGGGGATACCCTCACGTGGACCAGTTTGCCTCCAGGGAGACTGTGAAGCTGAAGCTGTTTTCATGCCCACCCCCCTCAGCAAGGCTTGCTGAAGGGGGGTGTTTTCTCAAGGCCGTGGACCCCGGGCCTCTTCTACGCCTTCCCTCCATTTCCCATGATCCACAAGGTGCTCCTCAAGGCAAAGAGTCACAAGGCGCAGGTGATTCTGGTACCCAGATCACCTCAGCCTCAGCTCCAGGCTCCTGAGGCAGCTTCCAGCCCACCCAGACCTGCTCTCAGTCAACAAGGGGAAGGTTCTCCATCCGGACCTTCAATCCCTGCACCTGACAGCCTGGTTCCTGAGCGGCTAGAATTCCAGGCCTTTGGGTCTTTCCGACAAGGTCCACAATGTCGTTGAGGCGTCCCGTAAGAAGTCTACCAGAAAATACTATGCCTTCAAATGGAAGAGATTCTCTATTTGGTGTCAGGATAAGGGGTTGGACACTTCTTCCTGTTCCTTGGCTAGCATTCTGGACTACCTGTGCTCCCTTTCTCAGCTAGGGCTTCTGTCAATGACCCTTAATGTGCACCTGGCAGCTATCTCTGCTTACCGGGCACAGGCCAGCTCCAGCGCCACCGACTGCTAGGTGGTGGTCGGGAGCTTCTTCAAAAGCCTTGATCACATATCCCCTCCGGTGCGAGAACCTCCTCCTCCGTGGGATCTACTGCTGGTATTGGCTAAGCTCATAAGCAAGCCATTGCTGGTTTTGGGACCTCGGTTCTCCAGTCCTTATTCCCAAAGTAGGAGGTGCGCGTCTTGGTGATTCTGGTAGCCCCAGACTGGCCTCGCCAGTTCAGGTACCCAGATCTCCTCAGCCTCTGCTCCAAGCTTCCAAGGCTGCTTCTAGCCCGCCCAAACCTGACCTGTCAACAAGGAGAAGGTCCTCCATCTAGACTTTCAATCCCTGCACCCGACGGCCTGGTTCCTGAGCAGCTAGAGTTCCAGACCTTGGGTCTTTCTGACAAGGTCCTCAATGTTGTTGAGGCGCCCCGTAAGGAGTCAACCAGAAAATGCTATTCCTTTAAATGGAAGAAATTCTCCATTTAGTGTCAGGACAAGGGGTTGGACCCCCTTCCTGTCCAGTGGCTGGCATTTTGTACTACCTGTGGTCCCTTTCTCAGCTAAGGCTTTGGTAGACGACCCTTAAAGTGCACCTGCCAGCCATCTCTGCTTACTACGCGTGGGCCGACAAGCAGTTGGTGGTGAAGAAAATAGGTGCTTTTTAAAGGCCTTGATCACATATTCCCTCCGGTGTGACAACCTCCACCTCGATGGGATCTACTGCTGGTACTGGCTAAGCTCCTGGGCAAGCCATTCAAACTGATGCACAGGTGCGATATCGCCCACCTGTCGTGGAAGACTGCCTTCTTGGTGGCTATTAACAGCCAGAAGGATGGGAGAGCTTCAGGCACTTTCCATAGAGTCTCCTGATCTAGTCTTCCACAGGGACAAGGCTGTCCTTTGCCCCACCCAAAATTCCTTCCGAAGGTGGTGTCAGTTTCACCTGAATCAGGTGTTGACTGCCGGTGTTCTACCCCCCCCCTCACACCTTGGAGGCAGAATATAGGCTCCATACTTTGGACCTTAGAAAGGCGCTCGCTTATTACAAGGAGCGGATGGCTGAAGGTTCGCCAGTTTGTCACATACGCTGAAGCCGCTTGAGTCATGCTGAGATGCTGGTTTTGGGACCTCTGTTCACCAGTCCTTGTTTCTCAAGTAGGGGGTGTGCACCTTACCTCCCTCCTCCCAGAGAACTGCTAGGAGTCTGCCAGACAGTGTGGCTTGAACATATCCATGTCCCTAGAAATACAGATTACTCACCTGTAACAGGAGTTCTAGGAGTAGCATATGTTCATCCACACAACCCACCCAACCTGCCCGGCTTCGATACGCAACGTGGCTGCCAGCAGGCTAGATCTGGCGTCATGGGGCAGAGCCGAGGGTTTTACCACTCAGGTGGGTGGGAGGAGCCAGCCTGAAGACTCCCCGGCAAGGAACCTGCCAGACAGTGTGGATAAACATACCACTCCTAGAACTCCTGTTACAAGTGAGTAACTTGTATTTTTGTACCCCTTTGCCTTGAGAAGCACCTTGTGGATCAAGAGAAATGGAGAGAAGGCACAGAAGAGGCCCAGGGTCCACGGCCTTGAGAAGGCATCCCCTGCAGCGAGCCCTACTGAGGGCGGCAGGCATGAAACAGCCTCAGCTTCGTATTCTCCCTGGAGGCGAACAGGTCCACCTGAGGGGTGTCCCAATGGAAGAACAGGCCCTGAACTACCTCCAGCAGGCGAGACCACTCGTGAGATGCAGCGCCTATCCGGCTGAGGGCATCGACCAGACTGTTAGAGGCTCCTGCCACAGGGGTGGCTAGGAGATCCGCCTCCAGGCTAATCACAAGAGACCAAATGCAGAGAGCTTCCTTGCACAAAGGTAAGGAGTGCGTCCGGCCCTGCCGGTTGAGATAGTACATGGTCGTGGTATTGTCCGTCTGGAACTGAACCACCTGACCCTGTATAAAACGGAGTGAAGGTGGTGAGGGCTAGTCAAACTGCTCGAAGCTCCAGCAGGTTGATATGGCATTGAGACTCCTGAAGGGTCCAGAGGCCGTGGACCTGGAGCTCCCCCAGATAGGCACCCCAACACAAAGAGGTGTCGGTCGAAAGGATGACCATCAGCTTGGGGAGGACAAACTGGATACCTTCCTGCAGATGAACTGGGATGAACCACCACTGCAGGCTGCCCCACATCTTCTGGGTCACGGTTACTGGCTGGTCCAACAGACTGGAGCGCGTGCTGCAACTATTCACGGGTCAGCCCCCATTCCAGGGGTGCATATGCCAGCAGGCCCTACTAACCATGCTGGTGCAGGCCACGATGAGGCCCAGTAGGCACAGGAAGTCCCAGGCAGGGCGCAATTGCCCAAAAAGAAAGGACTGGGCAAAGGAGGAAAGGACCTTGGCCCTATCTGCCGGGAGCTGAGCTCTGGCTCTAAGAGTGTCTAGCTCTGCCCCGTTGAACTGAATCACCTGCGATGGCATGAGTTCCGATTTGGCCTCGTTGATCAGGTGGCCAACTTGGGAGCAGACCTGGAGGGCCAGATCCCTGGACCGCTCCACTTCCAACGTGAAGGGAGCTGCTATCAGCCAACTGTCCAGGTAAGGCTACACCCGGACCCCTCAGCACTGCAGGAATGCTGTCACCACTGCCATGCATTTGGTGAAGACCCTGGGAGCTGGAGAAAGGCTGAAAGGCATGGCCGGAACTTGTAAAGAGATCCCTCTGCTCTAAAGTGGAGGAATCGCTGACGAGACTGACAGACTGGGATGTGGAAAGAACACGTCCTGGAGATCCAGAGAGCAAAACCACATGCCTAGTTCAAAGGATGAAATGATCTGAGCCAGAGTGACCATCCTGAAGGTGTGCGGCCTTAGGAACTTGTTCAGGTCATGCAGCTAGAGAATGGGGCACCAGCCACCCTGTCCACTTTGGGACCAGGAAGTACCTGGACACAAATCCCGTGTTTGGAGAAGGATCCGCCACCTCGTGGATCAGCTCCTTTTGGATGAGCACAGCCATGCTGCGGAACCCATAGCACCTCCCCCCCCCCCAAGGGGTCTGCTTGAATTCTAGAGGCAGACCCCTACTGACCACTTCTAACACCCAACGGTCCATGGTGATAGTGGACCAGGAAGTGGTGGAGCTCTCCCCTCATGGTGGGACCCAGAAAAGGAATGTCAAGGTTGGGAGAAAGGGCCAGCCGAGGGGCCACCTGGACCCTTCCCTCCAGGCTTACTACTGGAGAAAGCAGCAGACTTGGCCTTGGGGTGCCAACCGTGAACCTGCTGGCCCTGTTGCTGGTGCTGCTGGGCCAGACATGCGCAGGGGCGAAAGGGCTTATGCTGCTGCTGGCAGCCTTTGTCTTTCTGGGCACATGTAACAGAGTCCAAGGGGGCACTGGACTTCTCGATCCTCTGGAGATGCCTTCCATCCCCCGCTGGAACAAGTCACTGCCCAGGGAGGGAACGTCTGCCAGCTTATGCTGTGTATCCGCCGTGAAGATGGAGATCCGCAGTGAAGCTCTGTGGCATATGGCTACTGACCGGGCACAAGAGTCTCCAATATCCAAAGCAGTTTGGCCACTGCCCTTCCTTGATCCCGCACCTGCTTGACAGTCATCTGAAGGTCAGCTGGGAGATGAGGAAGCACCTCATCCAAGGAACCCATAAGGGCGTGTGAAAAATGTGCCATCAGCACAGCCAAGCTAGCCTGTGTAAGGCCCAGGGAGGAGGCAGCGTAAACTTTGCACCCCGAGTACTCCAGCTTCTTGGACTCATTGGGAGCTTTTCCACATCCCTAGCGTTTCCAGAGCGCTGAAAGACGCCATCAGTTACCAGCTCCTCAGCAAAGGGATGCTCCAAAAAACTGGAAAGGGAACCAGTGGGGACTACGTGCTCATGAGCCATCCTGGCCGAAGGCGCAGGACAAGATGCAGGCTGCTGCCACAACTCCAGGTCTGGACCAATGATTGCTTCAGCCACAGGGAAGGCCTCTGTGGGGAATTCCCTCAGTCCAGAATCTCTGTGAAGGGATATCTGGCCCGTTTTTGTACGGGTTCGAGCTGCATCCCAGTGGACTCCGAGATGAGCCAAAGAATTACCAGGAATGAGGATGGGCTCTTGTCCACTGACCGACCCCCAGAAGATTCCAGGCCAAGGGGCCTGTAATACAAGGAGGAGTCCAGACTCAAGAGTCCGCGAATAGCTGCCGAGCGCCTGAGGCACGCTTCACTTGCCAAGGCTGACTGGGGTGAGTGTGACCAAAAAATTGTGGGTCAAGCCCTGACCAGACAGAATCCTTGGTCAGAGCCCCAGTTTTAGGTTGCTGAGTGGAACAGCCGGTTTTGGCAGAGCAATCTGTGCCAGAGTTGGCTCCTCGATGGTAGCGAGGGGTTGCTTTGGTCGTTTGGGTGACAGACACCTCATGGCCGGTGAAGACAGAGTCCGCTTATTACCGACTAGTAAGAGTTGCTGCCACATCATCATGCCCTCATAGCGCAGATGCAACTTGTGCCGGAGCCTATCCTCCGAAGAGGAAGATGACAAGCGGTGATGCTGCTTTCTGTGATGCCAGCACAGAGACCACCAATGTCGGTGGGACCTACCCGACAGAGAACTGAGACCGAGATCTTCGGAGTCAACGATGGTGCGTCGAAGAGGGGGAGGAACCAGCTCATCCCTCGGTTCAGGGTCCTTAAACAGGGACTCCGGCACAGTAGGCACCGGCAAGCCCCCTGTAACCACCAGGGGAAACTGGTGAAGGGTTGTCTGCTTCTCCAGTCAACAATCCATCCCATGGGTCGAGAAAAATCTCAACCGCATCGACAGGTGTCTCGGCTGGCTGACTCAATGGGGATACCATGAAGCCAGCAGCCTTAGCTGCAACAACCGAAGTCAAAAGCAGACGCTCCAGGGAATGAGCTCTCTCCCACCTCCATGAACGTCAATGGTGGGACTTCACTTTCGGTTCCTCTTTTCTTCGACCTACTCGTGTGAGTCAGAGGGCCCTGTGGTGGACAGGGACTGAAAGTTCCCTAAAAGCAGTGTAGGAGGAGCCCAAGGAAAGTGGGATAAACACCAACACAGAGGAAGAAGACACTGCCTGGGCCGCTTCCTCCGAGGGTGATCAACTGCTCCAGCTGCTCCATGGAGCCCGCAGCCGTGGACTCCGCCCAATGGGCCTCGGACTTCACTGGCGGAAACAGTTTCTCGGGGCGCCCCAGATGAAGTCGAGCAGCACGAACCTCTAGAACCAAAGGCGCGAAGGACTTACATAGACTGCAGGCCTGCGGATCATGAGCAAGTCCCAGGCAGTAAATGCACTTGGCGTGCGGGTTGGTCAGAGACATATTCTGCCCGCAAGGACACTGATGGAAGCCAGGAGTACATTTAGTATCCATCGCAGCCATGAGGGAAGATGAAGACTTTAATCTCGTAAAAAATGGTTTTCAGAAAATCCAAAGAATTAGGATCCAGGCCTACAAATGCATAGCGCCAAGGAGAGAACCTGAGCTTCCAAGAGGTAAGGAAGATCTGGCGTCATGGGGCAGAGCTGAGGGTTTTTACCACCCGGGTGGGTGGGAGGAGCCAGCTTGAACACTCTCCAGTAAGATTTAAAGAGGCAAGGAACCTGCCAGACCATGTGGATTGAACATATCCACACCTCTAAAACCTCCCAATATTACATCATAGGGTGTTAATGCCACATTCCAACTGTTGGTAAAGTACAGTTACTTAAGAACTTACTGTAAGAGATCTTAGAGAACAGCTCTTGCAGCAGGTTACACCATTACAACTGAAGCTGGCAGGTGCCAGGACTCCACAGAAATTCTGGCTAGCAGTATTCAGCGGGGCCAGTCTCAGACGTCTGTCCCACCCCCGATGTCAGGCACAGTACATAAGGAGTTGGTCCCCCAGTTCTCCCGCCAGAGACTCGACTGCTAGATGACATCAGAAGAGAAGACTGAGAATCTACCATCATATGGGAGAGTGGTGCTGAAAAATGAAAATTACGTACCTACTGTAATTCTTGATCTTCTTGAAAGAGCCTCCACCACTCATTAACACTATTGGGATCTGCGCCGGAGGCACTAGGACCCAGCAGGAGCAAACTTTTTAGCTGGCGGGCCAGCGCCAGAGATGGAGCCGCGAGGAGCAGCACCGCGAGCCCCAGCTCGTGCGGTAATGACTATCTCGGCGTCGACCCTCCAGCCGCCTCAGTACCTTTTTTACCGAGGAGGTGCAGCGTAACTAACCTAGAAGGATAACCTAACCAAAAACCGGACATAAGATAGTCCGGACAACCCGTATAAGAAGGGTCAACAAAGAAGTCTTCACAGCCTAAAGATTTGAGGGAGTGAAGACCAAACAAGAGGTGAGCTGGGGGACTGAGAGGGCGGTAGAATGAGTGGTGGAGACTGCCCAAGAAGATCCAAGAATTACGGTAGGTACGTAATTTTCATATCTTCCTGGACATAAGTCTCCACCACTCATTCACACTATTGGGAGAGTACCAAGCTAATAATCCCGAGAAGGCGTGCAGGAGAGACCAAGAGCTCAGCTTAGGAAAAAGTCCATTAAGGATGGCTCTGCCAAAGGAAGAATGTCGCCTGGCATGGACATCTAGTGCATAATGTTTAACAAAAGTATGCACTGAGCTCCAGGTGGTCGCGTGCAATATCTGCAATGGGCACGCTACATCAGGGATGCCACGACCGCCTAGTAAAGTGAGCGTAACCTGCCTCCAACTTAACCTGTGCCATGGAATAGCAGTGGAGAAGGCATGCCACTAACCATGCTGAGATACATCTGATAGCGACAGGTTGACCCAGCCGGTCTCGCTGAAGGAAACAAGCAGTTGGGGTTTGCAAAAGTCCTTGGTTCTATCTAGATAGAAACGAAAGCTCTCTTTAACATCCAAGGAATGAAGAGATCGCTCTTCATTTTGGAAGTCCGCAGTAAGAGGGAAGGACCAAAGGTTGGTTTAGATGAAATTCTGACACAACCTTAGGAAGAAATTTAGGATGAGTCCTAAGGACTACTTTGTCCTATGGACCACAGTATACGGGGGTCTGTGACCAGGGCATGTATCTCAGAGACTCCATGGGCTGAGGTAATGGCCACTAGGAAGGCAGCTTCCAGGTGAGAAATTTTAGCTCACAGGTAGACAGAGGTTCGAAAGGTTTCCGAGTGAGCATGTCTAACACAAGATTAATGTCCCAGGCTGCAACTGGACATCTTGTAGGAGGTCTGGTATGCAGAATTCCTTTGAGAAACCTCTTAACCACAGGTAACTGAGCCAGTGTTAAGGAAAAAAACTGCTCATGATACGCTGAAATGGCACTAAGGTGAACTTTGACTGTAGA
This sequence comes from Neoceratodus forsteri, assembly GCA_016271365.2. Classification (NCBI taxonomy): domain Eukaryota; kingdom Metazoa; phylum Chordata; order Ceratodontiformes; family Ceratodontidae; genus Neoceratodus; species Neoceratodus forsteri. The sequence goes on along the minus strand of CM057450.1, from coordinate 183,075,865 downwards.
GTACTGCAGACCTGAATTTGAGAGGTCTAAGAGGTACTCCGGAACCTTATCTGGTGGTCAGGAAAAGGGATTCAAAGAGGACTTTGCACACCAGAGCGAAAAACGCTTCCACTTGGCTGTGTAAGTTTTCTGAGTGGCTGGCTTCCGGGCAGCCAGAAGAATATCTGAAACCCTTCGAGAGACATTGAACCGGTTTACTTCTACCTCTTCAGGAGCCAAGCGTGAAGGTGAAGCGATCTCAGGTTGGGATGGACCACCGGCCCCTGAGTCAAAAGGTTCATCTGAAGGGGAGTGGTCTCGGAGGAACCGACAACATATTGTTGAGTAGTGGAAACCACAGCTGCAGAGGCCAGAAGGGAGCAATGAGTATCATTTTGTCCCCCTGGGATTCGAACTTGAGAAGTACCCTCTGAATCAGAGGAAGAGGTGGAAAGGCGTAAAGAAAGCATTTTGTCCACCGCAGCCTGAATGCATCCTGACAGAAAATGCCAGGCCCTGGATTTCTGGAGCAGAAGAGAGGCAGTTTTGCGTTGAGTGGGGATGCAAAAAGGTCCAGGTCTGGAGTTCCCCACTTTTGAATAGTGACTGAACTTTGGTTGAGTCGAGACCACTCGTGAGGATCTGTCTCTGTTCTGCAGAGACGGTCTGCCAATTCGTTCTGTATTCCCGGTAGGTAGACCGCTTGAATTAGAGCCTTGTGCTCCAAGCACCATTCCCATACCTTCATCGCTTCCCTGCATAAGGGGTAAGAATGAGCACCGCCCTGCTTGTTGATGTAATATATCACTGCTTTTTTGTCAGTTTGAAGAAGAATGTTCTTGTGACAGAATGTCCTTCAACGTTGGACCGCATAAAGGACGGCTCTCATTTCTAGGACATTTATGTGAAGCTGGGACTCTACCTGAGTCCACGTACCTTGAGTGTGGAGAGCCTGACAGTGAGCTTCCCACCCCATTAGGGATGCATCTGTGGTAATGGAGATCTGATGGTCCAGAGGAGCAAAGGGATACCCTTCCAGGAGATTGCTCTCGAGTCCACCAGGTGAGTGACCTCTTTAGAGGTTCTGTCACTTTGATGGGATAGGACTGCGGGTGAGTGGTTGGGGACCACTGAGTACTGAGCATCCACTGAGTGGTTCTCATGTGCAGACATGCTAGGGGTACAGTGAACACCGAGGATGCCATGAGGCCTAGCATCCGTTGCATCGAGAGGGCTGGGACAGAGTTGTTTTCCCCGATGTGACGGGCCATTTGAAGGATATCGTTCCTTCTGTCTTCTGGAAGAAAAGCCTTCGCACAGGAGGTGTCCAGAAGAGTCCCTATAAAAAGGAGCCTCTGGGAGGGCTGCAACTGTGATTTCTTGAGGTTCAGCAGAACTCCAATGGACGTAAGGAAGCGAGAGATCACTACGGCGTCTAGAGTTCCCTGCCTGGAAGGGCTTGCCAGAAGCCAATCGTCCAGAAAAGGGAACACCTGTATTCCAACCTTTCTGAGGTGCGCTGCGAGAACTGCACAACACTTTGTAAAAACACGCGGCGCCGAGGATAGCCCAAAGGGCAGGACTCTGAACTGATAATGTCCCAGAGCCACAAACCTCAGGAATTTGTGAAGCCTCGGGTGAACAGAAATGTGCTGGTAAGCATCTTGCATGTCTAGGGAGGCTAGCCAGTCGTGTTGATGAAGCAAAGGTAACAAGGTTCCCAGAGAAATCATTTTGAATTTCTCCTTGGGGAGAAATTTGTTTAGCTGAGATCCAAAATGGGGCGCATGCCCCCCGGACTTCTTTGGAACCAGAAAGTAATGGTAGTAGAACCCTGTGTTCCGTTGATGCAGCGGCACTACTTCTACTGCCCTGTTGTTCAGAAGGCCCTGAATCTCGGCAGCGAGAAGGTCTGACTGAAGGGTTGACAGCCTGGGCTGTCGTTTGGGGGGACGATCCGGAGGGATCTCCACAAGATTGAGTGAATACCCCTCGTGAATTATCCGAAGGACCCATTTGTCTGAGGTTATGGACTTCCATTGGTTGTAGAAGTGCATCAGACGACCTCCCACCGGAAAGGAAAAGTCCACCTTGGGCAGCTGAAATGGGACTTGGGCCAGCAACTCATAAGGTGGCGCTGGGCGCCTCCGGCCCTTGCGCTTTCTGTTGTGTCTTCTTTTGAGGTTGGGCAGGTTGATTTTTATGGAAACCTCCTCTGCCTCGAAAGGACTGAGTTATGAAACTGACATTTATTGACACTCCCTCGAGAGGGGACAGGAGGAGGTCGAGCCAACTTAATGGCTGACAGTCTTCTGCATAGCTTCAAGAGCTTGTTCTACCTGAGGACTGAAAAGATACGCACCATCAAAAGGCAACGCCATTACTTGCTGCTGTGTGTCATTCGTGAAGCCTGAAGTGCGCAGCCAGGAATGACGGTGGGTACAAATACCAGCAGCCGCCGTACGGGAAGCAGTGTCGAAAACATCCATAGCTGCTTTAACCTGCTGGTTATTAGATTCGATACCTCTGGTAATGGTTTGAAGAAGCTCTGGCTTTGTATCCGATTTCAGTAGAGCTTCAACCAACTGTTTGATAGAGTGCCACAGGATATACTCATATTGGGAGAAATAGCCTTGGTAGCTGGCGATACGCATACTTAGGGTAGAAGCAGCAAAGACTCTTTTACCGAAGGTGTCTATCTTACGAGATTCTTTGTCAATAGGTCGAGCTGTAGTAGTTTGGGGAAGAATGACCTTATTCTTTGCCAGGAGTACAATAGGATCCGCAAAGGCTTGAGACACCAAAATGGGTCGATCCTTGGGGGCTGAATATTTCCTATCTATGGATTTAGCCACCGAAGGGGTGAGAGCAGGATTATTCCACACCATTTGAGACAGCATCTCGAAGGAAGGCTGAACCGGAGGAGTCAAATCCATAGGGATCTCTGGAGCATGAAGGTATTGGAGTCTATCGATGTCTGTAGTCTGGAGAGAAAGAGTGGAAATCAAATATTTCAGCAGAGACTTAAAGGACAGGTCCTCGACCACAGGCTCTGCAGCAGTAATAGATCCTGCTTCCTCCACTTCATCACCCAGCTGAAGGTCTGGGTCAAGCTCAATGTCATCTCCTGACAGTCCAGGAGGGACTGTATGGACAGGAAAGGAATGAAAGTCAGAGGAAAGGGATGAAGGAAAAGAGTGAAAGGAGGAGTCCTGAAAAGCGGAAGACGCTCTGACAGCCCCCGGCGCCATGGAAGCGCACGGCCCCAAGAACGGTGCCGAGGGACCACACGGTGCCGAAAAGGGCACAGCAAACCCACACGGTGCCGAAGACGGCACTGAAAAGCCGCATGGCGCCGAGGACGGTGCTGAGATGCACCGGCGCGGAAGACTGCGCCACGTGTGTTGTTGACACCGAAGGCACCGAAAACACTCCAAGACTCTGAAAAACAGGCTTTGAAGGTAGGGAGAGAAGAAGAGCAGGAGATAAAGGCATCGGTGTGGCCTCGCGCCGCAGCCATGTGGGGACACCTAAGACAGAGTCGACGGCACCAAAAGCGGTGCTGTGACCAGGGAGGTCAACTGCCTACCCGTCTCCCAATAGCCCAAGGTCTTGGAGGACCGAGCCAGACAACTAAACCAACCTCAGAGCCCATTGCTCCATAAGAGCGCCCACTGATGAAACTGCTCATCTGAAGACCTACCAGAGGGCGGGGTAGGGCTCAGATGTCGAAGACGTTGGCTACCGGAAACAGAAGCAGGCGACTCCGAAGGAGGAGACCGCAACTAGCCCCAATAACCGACTGCCTCACGCCAAGACATATCAGAAGGCGACTTTAGTGATGCCTTCTTTTTGACCTATGGGTCAAGAAGAACTCTAGGCCAAACGGCGCCGAGAATGCGACCATTTTTATGCTTCCGCAGGGACCGCCAGTCCCCTCGGGCATTGGACTGACCATTGTCAGACCCCCCCTTCTGGAGAAAGCGGCGGACCGGACCCAGCCCGACTGACTGAACAGCTTTCATACGAAGTCTCCCTACCATCACCTGACCTGCTCATGGTCGACTCCATCAAAGTAGGCTGAGACTCCTTTTATTTTTAAAATAAGAATAAACTTAAGCGATACTTAGAGGTATTACTACAAAATAACAAAACTGAAAACTATGCTGCTAGTTTGAAGTTTGACTCGCATGGCGAGCAACGAGTCACTGAAGTGCACTCGACGTCGGGGGGAAAAAGGGAACTGAGGCAGTTGGAGGTTCGACGCCGAGATAGTCATTACCGCATGAGCTGGGGCTCGCGGCTCCATCTCTGGCGCTGGCCCTCCAGCTAAAAAGTTTGCTCCCGCTGGGTCCTAGTGCCTCCAGTGCAGATCTCAATAGTGTGAATGAGTGGTGGAGACTTATGTCCAGGAAGATTACCTGAACTTAGGAGAAGGACTGATAACAGAATCTACCTCCAGCGCGGATGGTGGGAGGGAAAGTACCTGCTGCAAGAGCTGTTCTCTTTTCGAGAATCAGCTCTTGCAGCACGTTACACCATTAGGACAGATTCCCTAGCAATAGTGGAAATCCCACACCATTGTGAGGAGGGAAGGTAGAGATCAGTAAAAACCGAAGCCTAGGACAGGAGTCCCTGAAGGACTGCTAGAACAAAACCTGCTCTTCGCCTTGATACAATGACCAGGCTATAATGCCTGATAAAGGTGTGCACGGTGCTCCAAGTAGCTGCTGCACAGATGGCTGAAGTGGATACTTTCTTCAAGGCCACAAGGAGGTAGACACCCCCCTTGTGGAATGACCCTTAACTACACCCAGTAAGGGTTTGTTACGCTTCTGGTAACAGAATGTGATACAATGAATAAACCACCTGGAAAGCAACTGTTTGGAAACAGTAGCTCCTAACATCCTGTGGGCGAAGGTGACAAAAAGCTGGTCTGATTTTTGGTGTTTTTTTGGTTCTGGTCAGGTAGTAATGAAGACACCTATGCACATCTAAGGTGTACAGCAGGGCCTCTCCTCGATTAGAGTACCTGGGGAAGTACACTGGGAGGTCGATGTCCTGATTAAGGGCGAGAGCCAAGACCACCTTGGGGAGAAACTTTGGATTAGTCCATAGGGATACCGTCTTGGTGAAAAACCAAAGCAGGTAACTCTCTACTCCAAGTTCCTAGATGTTCTACCACAAAAAGGTACTGGGGCTTTCAAGTGTGCGGCTCCCATTTTCTGGAATACTCCTCCCTCTCAGCTCAAATCGGCTGAGACTCATCAGAAATTTAAAACAGAACTTCACTGCTATCTATTGCACACTGGCCCCTGCACTTGCTTCAATCCTACCTGATGGCCTTGTTAAGATGAGGTGCCCCTGATTTCTCTCTCCTTTCCTTTTCCTCTCAGATTTAGTCTGGTGCCCGATACTTTTTTTCCTTAGCCCTAAAGACTTGCCCTCCCTCGTTTTCCAATCTCTCGATCCTCTATACCCTTTAGTTTGACCTTTTACACAAAATCTCTGCTGAACTATAATTTTGCTTGACCCATCCTTGTTTGCCCCAACAACTGTTACTTACTTTGCCCACCGTGGCCTACAGATGTTTTGTTCACCTCCTATTTAAGCCCTGGTATCTGTTTTCTCACCACGTGTGAACCTGAAATGCTTCTTAACAACTCTAGTTATGTTAAAATGTTTTTACATTATGTACCGTTGCCTAAAACTTCTGTTTGCTTTCTCCCCATGTTAAAAATGGAAATGTTTTGTACCTGTCCTATTTTCTGTTGTACTCTCCCGGGTCGTACCTGAAAATAGTCATTGTGTTGGCTAGTGTACTTACCCAGTAAATAAAAACTAAATAAATAAAAATAAATAAAGGTTCTTTGCATGTCAGTACCTGCAGTTCAGAAATCCTTCTGGCCAAAGTGACGGCAACTAAAAACAACATCTTCCATGCAAGGAGACGTAGCTTGCAATCCACGGCTGGCTCAAAAGGTGGCAGCATAAGCTGCTCCAGGACGAAGGGTAAATCCCATGGCGGGATTGGATACTTAATTGGAGGCCTAAAGTGGAGAGCACTTCTAAGGAAGGCTTGTGCTGTGCCCAACTGGGATACAGGATGCTGGCCTATCGGGGAATGATAGGCTGAGATGGCACACAGGTGAACTGTTATCTATGAGTAAGCCAGTCCTATCTGAAAAAGGGACAGGAGATAGTCCAGGACCAATCTTTTGGGGCAATCCATCGGTGAAAATCCCCACGCTTGAGCCCAGAGGCAAAATCTGCACCATTTCAATGCGCAAGTAGTGCGAGTGGCCGGCTTCCTAGCGGCCGCTAGGACGTCAGCTACCTCTTGTGAGACCCTGAATCGCATAATGGCTATGTCTCTAGGAGCCAGGTGTGCAGGTTCAGCGAATAAAGGTCTGGGTGGACTAAGGAGCCCTCCTCCTGAGACAGTAAGTGACAGCTGATTGGCAAAGGCACTGGAGGTTCCCAGGACAGCTGCTGTAGAAAAGGGAACCAAATTTGTCTGGGCCAAAAATGGCACGATAAGTATCAGCGTCACTTGCTCTCTGCGAAGTTTCAGAAGTACCCTCTGGATCAACAGAAGGGGGAGAGAAGGCATAGAGGAATCTGCCCGCCCAAGGAGAGGGACAACACATCTCGCCAGAAAACACCAGGCCCTGGATCTAGCAAGCAAAAAATTGGGCAGTTCTGTGTTGTACGGGGACACAAAAAGATCCAACTCTGGTGTACCCCATCTGTGAAACAGATCCTCTACCCCTTCCTGGAATAGTTCCCACTCGTGGACTCTGGCCTGAGAGCCACTCAGGCTGTCTGCGATGACATTGTCCACCCCGGGACATGAACAGCGATGAGGTTTGCACCATGTTGTAAACCCAGTCCCAAACCTTCATGGCCTCCCTGTAAAGCAGGTAGGAATGGGTACCTCCTTGTTTGTTGAAGTAATAACATCACCGCAGAATTGTCGGTCTAAAGCAGAAGAGTACCCGGTGGAATCTCTGACTGGAAAGCCTGCAGGGAGTAAAGAACTGCTCTCATTTCCAGGATATTTATGTGGAGAAGAGTCTCTTGGGCAGTCCAAAGGCCCCGAGACCCGACACCGTCGAGGTGTGCTCCCCAACCGAGCCCTGAAGCACCTGTGGACAGCGTCAGAATCGGGGATGGCGCAATGAAGAGGACCCCCACCATTTGGTTCCTTGGGTTGAGCTACCACTGCCAATCCCAGATTAAGGCCTTCGTGATCCAGATTGGGAGCTGCAGATGGCCTTGCTTTTGATCCCACTGGACCCGTTAACATCCACTGGGTTACCCACATGTGCAGACTGGCTAGCGGGACTGTTGCAATGGCCGCAGCCATGTGTCCGAGCAAGCAAAGGACCAGTCTGGCCTGGATGGTCTTCGCGATGATGTCCCTGATGAGGGATCTGATGTGTTCTGCTCAGTCCTGGGGTAGAAAAGCTTTCCCCAGATGGTGTCCAGAACTGCGGAATTTGTGATGGAACCAGACGTGACTTCTCTTGATTGATGATGCCCAGTGTCTCAGAGACAGAGTACAACGAATGGCAGACATCACAGCCTCCCGAGAGGGTGCCACAAGAAGCCAGTCGTCCAGGTAGGGGAACATGTAGTGGGCTTATCTTCAAGAGACGTCGCTACGACCGCCATGCACTTCGCAAATACCCGAGATGCCGATGACAGTCCGAAGGGAAGGGCTTGGAACTGATAATGGTGACCCTGAAACTCGAAGCGCAGAAACTTCCTGTGTGCTCGAGCAATGGGTATATGCAGGTAAGCATCATGCATGTCCAAGGAAGCTAGAAAGGCACCCTGCTTGAGCATGGGTATCAGACCTGGGAGGGTCACCCTTCGGAAGCATTTGTACAGGACCGAAACGTTCAGGTCACAGAGATCCAGTATTAGATGGAGATCCCGTTTTGAGGAAGCCAGGAAGAACTGGGAATAACCTGCACCTCTCAGATTTTGCAGTACTTGCTCTATAGCCTCTTTTCCGAGAAGCGTGAGCACCTCCTGCTGACCAGAGTAACTGGAGAGCAGGGGAGGTCTTGATGGGCGGTCGAGAAATTCTATGAAGTAGCCTTTCTTGACCAACTGAAGGACCCACCGGTCAGTGGTAACCGACTGCCACCCTGAAAAGTAGTGAGCGATACAACAGACTTTCTGTGCCCGTTGATCCAGAGGAGGAGGGGAGGCCGGGAAGGAGTCATGCTGTGGCAGCACTAATCCCTGTAGGCTGGGCTGGCTTTGTGAAACTGTCCTCTGCCTGGGGACGACCAAGCCTGAGCTTTACGTTGAAAAGTGCCCCTTTGTTGCTGGCTGGAACGTGATGTTGCCGGCTGCGAAAACTGCTTTGGTTCCCACCTAAGGAACCAGTCTGGCCTGTACATGGCTTGTACAAATCTGACTGCCCTCCCGGCATCCTGGAGTTTTTTTGTTTATTGTAAATATTCATAAAGACTTTTGAGTCAGGGACTCATTTACAAAGGTTCCACATCATACATAGATTGAACAAGGACAGGACTTATAACACAGAGAAGAAAAAATACAATACATAAAGTAACAAATACGAATAATAAAAATTAAAAAGTTTGGTGATAACCTTCTCCAAGGGTTCACCAAAGAGTACTTCACCATTGTAGGGGACGTCAAGAATGTTCCGTACATCCGGAGTAAAGCCAGAGACACGGAGCCAAGAGTCTCTCCAGAGACAGATGCCTGAAGCTGCAGCTCTGGCAGACGAATCCGCAGAATCGTATGCAGCTCGTAGCACCTGGGTCCCCACATCTGACCCTATGCGGAGGTGGTTTAAAAGCTCTGCTTTTTGATCGCCATCCGGTAATTTTTCATCAAGGTCCTAGCCCCATTCCCAAAGGGCATTCTGAAACTATACCATGGGGTTAGGTAGTACAAGGGACCTGATGGAGCACGTAGCAGCCGCATACGTACGCCTCCCCAGGGCATCCAACTGTTTGGATTCCTCATGCGGTGGCTGTGTGCTCATATGCTGTGGTCTTGGAGACTGATCATGCGAGCCTGTAATGACCAGGGAGTCAGCCAGAGGTTGAGCCAAGTACTGGTCCTCTTTTGGAGCCTTGTACAGGCAGTCAGCTTTCTTTGTCACAGCAGGGGCAGAATGCGGACGCTTCCATGCAGCCTTGGCGACGTCCACGAAGGTGTCCACAAAGGGTGGCACTACCACAGGCTTAGGATCCTTCTGCCCAAGATAATAGGTAAGGCGCTGTCTTTCGAGGTCAAGGTCTTCAACATAGACACAGAAACAGACTGACGGCAGATAAGGACCACTTGGCCCACCCAGTCTGCCCATTTCCCTTGATATTGGATAAGCTGCAGATTCTAGCTGACCAACAGCCTACTCCCTGCACCCCCCCCCCCCAACTACAATGGCCTTATGTCCGTCCGATGCATGTTTGAATTCCCCCACTGTTTTAGACAACCTCCCCAGGAAGGCGGTTCCACGCATCCACCACTCTCGCCGTGAAAAAAATTTCCTCACATTACCCCTCTTACACATCTTTTTCTGAAAGATGCTACCCTCCTGGACTGTGTCGATTCCCTTGAGGTACTTGAATGTTTCTATCATGTGCCCCCCGTCCCTCCTTTCATTAAGAGTATACATATTAAGCTCTCAGTCTCTTCGTACGATTTCTGATGTAGACCCTGCACCATTTTAGTTGCCCTCCTCTGGACTGCTTCCATCCTATGTCCATGCATAGATGAGGTCTCCAAAACTGCACAGTACTCCAGATGGGGTCTCACCAACTGTCTGTACAGAGGGATAACCACTTCCCTTTTTCTACTTGTGATGCCCCATCCTATGCAACCCAGTATCCCAGGCTCTCCTTACTGACTTCTCACATTGCTTACCCACCTTTAGGTCATCTGATATGACTACCCCCATGTCCCTTTCCACTTTTGTTAATACCGCCCCTGCTATTGTGTACTCTTCTCCTGGGTTTTTGTTTCCCCAGGTGCATTACTTTGCACTTTTGCATTGACTCTAAGTTGCCATATGTCTGACCATTCCTCCAACTTTGCGAAGTCCCTTCTCTTCCTTTCTACCTTCCCCCTTGTGTATCAACTGTTACAGATCTTTGTGTCATCTGCAAAGAGACATACCTTTCCCTCCAGACCCTCTGCAATGTCACCTATAAAGATGTTAACGAGGACTGAACCCAGTACTGAGCCCTGAGGTACTCCACTAGTAACCCAACCCCCCTTTCTTCAGAATGTGTTCCATTCACCATTACATTCTGTCCTGTTCTGCAGCCAGTTTGCTACCCAGGTCCCATCCTACATTCTTCTGGATGTGCCTGATGATCTCGGAGAAAGAGGGGATCATCCGGAGGGAACCTGGGCAGGTTGTGTGGGTCAGGTGATTAGATGCTGAGCGGAGAAGGAAATCTAGAATATTCAGAGGTATCCGATCTGGAGTCCTCCCCCGGAGTATACTGACGAAGTCTGGGCCGCTTGGGGCTGGGAGACCCTGATGATCTTGAGGGAGGCCTTCTGTCCTTAGGAGGTAAGAGTCTGCTCCTTACGGGTTGGTGGTCATCCTGCTGGCCCCTCTGGATGGGGGGGTAGGTGGTATAGAAGTAGGAGGAGGTTTAACGGGGGACCACATCTTTTCAGATGGTGTCCCACTAAAAAGACTTTTTACTTCAAGATTCATACCAAACGACGGGCCTGGCGCCGGGGTCGGGTCCTCAGGCGTCTCCGGGATGGGCGAAGGTTCCCTAGGGAGTCCAGCACCCTGGGTTGCCCGCCTGGTCCTCTGGCAATGTCACATCCTCCTGGGGAATCCCTGTGACTGGTGTCCACCAGTGACTGGGGGGGGTCTTCAGCGCTGGTGAATGCGAGGCTGCCAGTCGCTTGGCCGCCTTCTGGTCCGAACGCCCAGCTGGAGTCCGTGGCTCCGGCAAATGCCTGGCCAACGTCTGGTCTGTCATCTACTTTAGAAGCCCGGACTTTAACCAGAGGAGGCTGAGAACGAGTCCTTGAGGGAGAGCAGTCCGATCTGGAGGAGCCTGAGCTACAGGAGTCTGGGCCCAGTTGAGGGATCTGGACCTTACCTTCCACCGATGTTTATGGGCCTTGGAAGAAGAATCGCTCCTGGAGGAAGGGTCTTTGTCCATCCTGCGAAGTTTTTCATCCAGCCGAAAAGTCTGAAGTGCCTTCTGACAGCGGATCCTGGTGCGGCTGTTGAAACCTTGGCAAGAGGTGCAGGCCTTGTCGTGGTCCGGGCCTAAACACCGCACACAGGAGGAATGAGGATCCTTGAAAGGGATCAGTTTTCCGCAGGCACACTTTGAAAGGTGTCCCTCAAGAGGAGCTGGAGAGGACATTAGTTATGGAGAAACTCTGGAAGTTCTAAGTAGTCGTGCGCTAGGTAGAGAGGCAGATGCTGGCTAGTCGACAGCAGTGAAAGAACTGGGGATTCTGGGGGTCCGCCTCCTTATGTACTGTACCCATCTGGTTGGGACCAACGGATGCGGTCCCTGCTGAATACTGCTAGCTATACAACTTTTGTGGGGTCCTGGCACCTGCCGGCTTCAGTCCTAATGGTGTAACGTGCTGCAAGAACTGTTTCTCCAAGTAAGATACAATGTTCCAGAAACAGGGTTATTACACATCTTCTGACAAAGTCAGACACTCACTACTGGAAGAAGTATTAAATGAGTGCTCTAAAGTCCTACAATTGAAGATTCTCCACCACCCTGCCCTTATGATTTTGGGAGACACCTCCCCTCTTCCCCAAGGATCCTCCATAGCTATGGACCGGCTACTTCTTGCCATCATGGAAGCAAAAGAAAAAATTACTCACCTTAGTAATGTTTCTTCTAATGGAGTCTTGCTATATTATGACATATGCCGTGAGTCCCAACCTTCGAACTGCTCCGGAAGTGAAAGTTAACTTTCCATGCCAGGCATGGAACGCTGAGCTCGGTTGAAACTGTCTGTTCTTCAAACTCAGTCAGATCTTTAAGAGTTAAACTCACTGAGGTCCTATGTGGAAGCTGTAAACCTACACTAGCCAACTGGCTACTAAACATAAGAACACTTTTTTTTGGTCCCAAAACAAAGACTCAAGTCAGGAGACCCAAAAAATGAAAAACACCAAGCACCCCAAGAAAGGAGGGGTGAAAACAACAAGGTGGGCACCTACTGAGTGCCAACACTGCACACCCACATCCCAAAAACAGATTCTGAGAGGGGCAGGGGGGAGGTCATAATATAGCAAGACTCCATTAGAAGAAACAATATTATTAAGTTAAGTAATTTTTTCTTCAAACATGAAGTCTTGCTATATTATGATTTATATCAAACATCTAGCAGTACCTCCATGGAGGAGGGACAGAATCCTTAGGAAACAGACTCTGAAGCACAGCTGTGCCAAACCGAGCATCACTCCTAGCCTGGATGTCCAGGGAGTAATGCTTGGTAAAAGTGTGAACTGTTTTCCAGGTAGCTGCTTGACATACCTCTAGAACAGCAGCCAGGGAAGCAGCTGTACCTTTGCTAGAGAGCCCTCAGGCCTGAGGGAGGAACCTTACCCCATTTTTCAAAGCAAAATTGGATACAAGAGAGAATCCACCTGGCAATGGATCTTTTAGTGGCAGGTTTCCCCTTTACCAACCTCACCATAAGTGAGGAACAGTTGGAGGGAGTCAAACCTGTTACCCTTGGTACGCTCTATATAGTAACTAAGGGCTCTCTTTACATCTAAGCTGTGCAGCCTCCTCTTGCCAGAGGAGGAATGGTCAGTGAAGTACACTGGAAGAAATATGGATTGATTAAGGTGAAAATCTGAAACCACCTTAGGCAAGAACTTCCTATTAGTCCTGAGGACCACCTTATCTCTATGAAAGGAAATAAAAATCAGGCTCCACTGACAAAGCTTGCAATTCACTTATGCATCTGGCAGAAGTGATGGCTACCAGAAACAGTCTTCCAAATCAAGTACTTAAGTTCTGCTGCAGACAAAGGCTCAAAGGGGGGGTTGCATAAGCTGAGCAATGCAAACATTAAGATCCCAGGCAGGGGCAGGGTCCCTGAATGGAGGGTTGGTATGAAGCAATCCCTTGAAAAACTTGGAGAATACAGGATGAGCTGAAAGAGAAGAGGGCTTACCTGCTGAAATAAAACCAGACAGCTGCCAAATGCACTTTTAGGCTAGCTGGTCTCAGCCCCAAGGTATTTAAGTGGACCACATAATCCAGGACTGTGGGTAAGTCAGCAGATTCTGGGGAAATATGCTTTCCAGAGCACCATATGGAAAACCTTTTCCATTTGGAATTATAAGTAGCCCTGGTGGAAGGTTTCCTAGAAGCCTTCAGGATATCCATTACACCTTGGGAGAGGTGTAGATCAGCAAACTCGAACTCTTCAAGAGCCAGGCCTTGAGATTGAGAGATCTGAGGTTCAGGTACCAAACCCTCCCCTGAGCACAGGTTAACAGGTTGTGCTTCCTGGGAAGACACAGGGGAAGATGGACTGCTAAGGACAGTAGGAGTGGATACCAGGGTTGTCTGGCCCAATCAGGATCATCTTGCAGGGCTGATATCTGATTTTGACTGCTTTTCCTCCTTTCCCTCTCCTGTTCAAAGTGCTATATAGAAACTTTCCTTCCCAATTGAGGACTAAGGCATCCAGAGGGACTGAGCCCAACACTGGGGGCCTGCAGCAAAAAAGGGGAAGTTGGTGATTGTCTGGGGCTGCAAAAAGATCGGCAGGGTGCCCCATCTGGCAAAGATTACCTCCAAAACCAGGGGGTCCAGTGACCATTCGTGATGGCCCTGGGAAATCCTGCTGAGAGCATCTGCCAGGACATTGTCCTTGCCTGGGAGGTGAACTGCCGTAAGAGAGGTGTCCAGGGAGTAAGCCAGAGACTACAACTTCATTGCTTCGGTGCACAAGGCTATAGACTGAGCGCCCCCTTGCTTGTTGATGTACCACATTGTGGTGGGGTTGTCTGTCCTGACCTGTACAACTTTGTTCTGAACAGATTTGGAGAAAGCTTGAAGTGCTAGTAAAACTGCTCCGAGTTCCAACAGATTGATGTGGAGCAGAGATTCCTGAGAGGACCACAATCCCTGGGTAGTGAGGTCACCCATGTGAGCTCCCCACCCCAAGAGGGATGCATCTGTAGTAAGGATTAAAGGAGTGAGACTGAGTGACAAAAGGAACCCCTTGGCTCAGATTGCTCTGATCCTGCCACCACTGTAGGGCCTGGATTAGGGTTCGAGTCACTGGGATCAGTTTGGTTACTGAGACCAAAAGGCTCTCAAATGGAACTGAAACTGGATGTCCCTCATCTGAAATCTTGCTCCCTGCACTACTGCTGTAAAGGTAGCCATGTGCCCCAGGAGCTGTAGAAAATGCCTTGCTGGTCGAGAGACCTGCAGGGTGAATGAGGTGGTCAGAGATACCAGAGTCCTTGCCCTGTCCAAAGGAAGGAAGGAAGGCTCTGGCTTTCTCTGTGTTCAGCTCTGCGCCTATGAAGGTGAGGAGCTGTACAGGCTCTAGAACTGACTTTGAAAGATTCAGAAGGAAACCTGGAGAGGTAAGCAGTTACCGAGTTATCTGTAGGTGTAACCTGACCTGGTCTGGGGACTGGCCTACTATGAGCAAATCGTCCAGGTAAGGGAAGATGGCAATTTTGTGCCTTCTTAGGGAAGCAACTGCTACTGCCAGACATTTTGTGAATACCCTTTGAGCAGAGGTGAGGCCAAAGGGCATTGCTCTGAACTGGTAATGGCCTGAGGGCAGCTCGAACCTGAGGTATTTTCAATGGGAGCTTCTGATGAGAATATGGAAGTAGGCATCCTTGAGGTCCAGGGACGCTAGCCAGTCCCCTGGCCTTAGAGAGGGTAGAATAATTCCCAGTATCACCATTTTGAATTTTGGTTTTAAAAGGTGCTTGTTTAGGTATCTGAGATCCAGGATGGGCCGCCATTCTCCTGTTCTTTTTTGTGGTAAGGAAGTACCTGGAGTACAACCCTTTGCCCTAGTGCAGGGGTGGAACCCTTTCCACAGCTCGGAGAGCCAGGAGGGAACAGACCTCTGCCTCTAGGGCAAATGCCTCTGGTGGATTTGCAGGTGGAAAGGATCTGGTTCTCATCTTTGGAAACTTTCTGAAGCTGAGAACCAGTCCCTGGCTTACTACTTCCAGGACCCACTTGTCTGATGTCAGAGACTCCCAGTTCTGGACAAAGTAAGGCAGCCTGCCCCCTACAGGTAGGTGAGAATTGGCCCTGGCAACCCCATCAGGGTGCCTGCTTGGCAGGGGCTTTGGGCTGAGGGGTGGAAGCAGGCCTGCTTGTACCCCGTCTGCCTCTCCCTCTAAAGAACCCCCTCTGGGCATAAGCAGAAGAGGAGGCCTGGGCTTGGTAAAAAGGCCTATGAAAAGGCCTGCCCCTGCCCCTGGGAAGCTGCCTTTGAGGA
The DNA here is from genome assembly GCA_016271365.2 of Neoceratodus forsteri. NCBI lineage: Eukaryota > Metazoa > Chordata > Ceratodontiformes > Ceratodontidae > Neoceratodus > Neoceratodus forsteri. Next base: position 183,060,394 of record CM057450.1, on the reverse strand, counting down.
GTGGCCTGCACACTCCTATAGGTGGTCCTATACTCATCCATTTTCTTCATGTAATTCTGTTTGCTCCCCAAACAGAGAATTACCCACAACAGAAAAATCCATGGCTTTAGTCTGGGTATCCTGTGACAGGCTAGTACATCTGAGCCAAGCCATTCTGCGAAGTGCCACAGATGTAGCCATGACTCTTGATGACATCCTTAGACTCCACTGCAGCATGGAATTGCACCTTGGATGCCTCAATACCATCAGCAGCCACCTGCTCCAGCTCCTTGGCAAGCTGGCCAGGGACCTGTTTTGCTAGAGCCATAACAGTATCCCATCTGGATTTCTGATATCTAGCAACATGAGCCATATAATTTGCCTGAGTTCCAAGGATGCTGCCATGTACTGTTTCTTTGCCATGGCATCAATCCTCCTGGAGTCCTTGTCCGGGGGGTGTGAAGCCAAGGGAATATTTGCCTTGTCACAGGCTGCAGCCTGCACTACCCCAACATGGCTGCATTGTTGTGAAAGGAACTCCGTATCAGAGCCTGACAATGTGTACCTCTTGTCCATTCTCTTATCCACAGGAGGTATAGTGTGAGGAGTTTAGAATTTTAAATGTCTGTTTCCCAAAAGATTTATGCAAGGGAATAGACAGTCTCCTAGACTCTGGGATATCCATCATTTCCACACAGTCAGGCTCCTCTTGATCATCCACAGCTTCCTCCATAGGGAGCTGGAGGGTTTCAGCCACTTTTTTATAAAACATAAAATGAGAAGGGGACTCAAAGCCTAGGAGGAGACACTCCTGAAGGTCTGTCTGGGGAGATGTCCGGTTCAATGGGCACATCCAGACTTTCAAATCCACATTCACCTCTCCTCTTCCCCCTCCTCCGGTTCATAATATTCCTCTAAATCGTAATCTTGAACCAGTGGAACCGGCCGCTTACCTGAAGGTGCCGGTAAGGTCGGAACTGGGGAAAGCGACTGGACAATTTTAATCGCTTTGGCCATTTCTTCAGCGGTTGGAGATGAAGGTTTTGGCTCCATGCCATCTGATTTCCTAGTCCTTTTTGCTGGAACCGACTCCTCAGAGTCGGTTCTCCTTTTGCCCGAGGAGTCTTGCCCTGGTCAGAGGGCACTCCCCCTCTGGTTCGGTTGGAACCGAACCAGGCTGGCCATCCGGTTCAGCGGACTTTTTGGCCTCCCTTTCCCTGAGCCTACCAACTCTCTTTTCCAGGGTAGCTGCAGGAAAATTTTTACAAATCTGGCAGTCTGCATTGAGGTGGTCAAAACCCCAGACAAACACAGGTGGTGTGGGGGTCAGCCTTGGCAAAGACTTCCCCACACACACACACTGCAGTATTGAAACCCAGTGGGCCCGGTTTTTCTTTTGGGTTTCTCAAACATAGTGCCAGTCCTAACCAAACTTACCCGTTTATGGCAATCCGCCAAGCAAGACCCTCTTATCGGTTCCCAACCGTGTCACGGGTCGTGGAAAAAAAGGTAATAAAAATCAGGGGTTTTTGTTTTAGAACCGATAAGAACCGGTAACCACACTCTAAATCAGATTAAGATATTTTAAACAACCTGATCGGTTCAAACTGAACCGATAAACCATTTACAAGTTCCACACAATAGAAATAATGTAAACCTTTCTAGTACTCACAAATACCACAGACAGAGCTTGAACCGACCAGCTGCGGTTTAATTTCGGTCGAAAATCGAGAAAAACAATACTTTAACCGACAAAATGAACCGAGCAGAAGGAGAAATCTCCAGAGCGACTGTTCAGTGAGGCGGAGTAAAGAATCTGACGGTTTGAGTTTGAAGAACAGAGCTTCAACCAAGCTCGAGCTCAGCATTCCATGCCTGGCATGGAAAGTTAACTTTAACCTCCGGAGCAGTTCGAAGGTTGGGACTCACTGCATGTGTCATAATATAGCAAGACTTCATGTTGTTTGAAAGAGCAGACCTCATGACATGAAAACCACCCATTCTCAATTCTGAACTGGCATGTGGCATTAGCAAGAAACAGCCACCAAAAGAATTTCATTTAACTCTCAAGGTAAACCACTTATTTTTGAATAAATGGGCCCCCCTTTTCAGGTTTCATCTTTGTTCAGAACCAAACCCACCACCTGTCAACCACATGAAATATTGCATTGATAATCTCTTCGAGAACTGAACTAAACAATCAACATATGGTAAAGAAATATGTCAGTGGAATACGTTATGTTCTAGTTCCCAACACTTCAGCTGATACTATAAACAAACTTACTGTTATGTAGCGATGCTTTTGTAAGATACTGACCAGACTGTAAATAACATCTGAAATATGAATTCCCTGAACCAGTTCTGTGAAGACGCAAAGAGTACCTTTCATGATGGTCCAAAGTTGCACTGTGTAGTCATATGCAGTACCAGACCTGAAAGGGTGTGTGCATTGGTCATTTTTGGCCAAGGTTTACTCTGCCTTCCATAATTTTGACTCTAGCCCTGCAGCACTTGCCTTCGCTGTTCAGCTGCTGGCTCCGGATGACATCACTATACGGCAGACGAGTGACTCCCCGTGTAGTACAGTGTAGTCACAGCAGTTTTGCAAGGAAAAACTGCCAGTATTCAATGTACATACTGTATTCCCCTTCCCCAAGACACCCGGTTAGCAATGCATTATGCCAAAATCCAAATGCCTTGTCAGTATTTTCTCCCCCCCCACAACTTATGTGTCACTCCTGCGCCATACAGTAATGTGAGCAGTACAGCCCCGGGTCCACAGAAATGCCAGGCTTATTACAGAAGCTCTAGTATATCCTGCAGTTTTTAGCAGCTCAGAATGCAAACATTAACTGCAGAGAACAGTAATGCAATTACAGAATCAACCCAAGAAGGGGTAATTTATGTATGAAAGTCAGACAGACTAGGAACAATGCTCTTTAAAATCTCATGTCGACAAATAAAGATTTTGCCAAGCTGAACTGGCCATCTTTGAAAACTGATGTCATACATTCAAGTCTTGTGTTTGCGGCTCAAACTCTTGCCCATGCATTATACTATATGTAGCCCATTTTTCACTTTCTTGGCAAAGCTGGGAAATACATGAGTAATCCCCTCAATGCAGCAAATACAATTTTTTCCACAGGATATACCACATTGCTCACAAACTCCCACTCTGTGGCAGGATTAGCTCTGCAGCTTCAAACTAGAGTTTGCAATTAAGACAAGAAATAAATGCCTTTTAAAAGGTTTTTATTGAATGGTCAGACGCTCTGCAGGATGATGGTACCACAAAAAAATGCAGACCAGGTTTTATGCAGATTCCTCCTTGCTAATGCGATCCTTCTTGACTGGTCCCTGCATTTGGGGAGGGGTGGAGAGAAATGAAATGTAATTAAATAGAACATCCTCAGTACAGCAGTACAGACCAATATATTTTCAGTGTGTGTGTGTGTGTGTGTGTGTGTGTGTGTGTGTGTGTGTGTGTGTGTGTGTGTGTGTGGCTGACCACTACTTGGGGGATTCTTCTATCATGTGCAAGACCAGGGTATTAAATAGCTGGTATAGAATAGCAAAAACGCTGTGCAAAACAGTAATGTTGACCATTTCCAGACATATGTAGCAGTAGACTGCTAACCAAGCACGTCCATGGCAGAGATGTTAATAAAGCTATATATATACACACACACACACTTTCTTGAATCTTGTGCCAAGTGCTGTGCATTTTTGCAGCTGAAGCACTTTACACATGTAAAGTGTGTAATCAATTATTTTCACCCATTTAATACCCTGAAAGGGAACGATTCAGACAGTGGAACTGGGAAATTTGTATATGGGCAACAGACCAATATGGATGAATAGAAAAATCAAATAGGGACAGATGTGAAATCTAACAGCACAAGAAAGTAAATTCCTCTCCACCCATCTAGCTATTAGAACTGCTCTAGCTACCGAATAGACCCCACCAGCTACTGTTTACCATGTATATACTGTATTTCTTGTCCCTCCCCCACTGCCTGGCCAGGGCTTACTTCCATCACCTGTCTGTTCCTCTCCTGCCAGAGAAACCCTACCCCCCACCCTGCATCCAGACCTCTGCCCAGGTCCCACAACCCAGAGCCTGCTTAGAGTTATGTCTGTGCCTTGCCTTCATGGCAGTGCCTCCACAGATAAATCCCATGTTTTGAAGTACCATTCAAGCAGGAGACGCAGAGACTTCATCATCCTGCTGGCTTTAAGTATTCATGATCTTCTGAGAGTAGGGGGTCCTATAAGGTGGCATAAACATGCCAAACGAGGCCCAATGTATCAAATAGCTGGGATCAAATGTCAATGCAACTGTACTGCATGGCCCACCATGCACTTGCAGGAGGCCCCTTCCAGCATGCAGATTAGCACACACTGCCCCACTGCCAAATACGCAGTGTTCAAGGCTCAGGGTGCAAACATTGTTCAAATGCATGGCAACACACCTTACCAAATGGCCAATGGGCAATCCCAATTACCTGTTTGCCATTTTATCAAACTTTTCAGAGGTTGGATCTACAGTTCATAATGAACGAGTGCCACATGCAGAATAATATTCTGTTTTGAAGCATTCAAGTTCCAATACTATCTTCAGTTAGGCCCATTTGGCAAAAGTACCAGTTTTCAGGGGTGACCTGGGAGCTCTGGGAAGGTTAAATCACACACAGTATGCAAGTGGAGGTTGTGGGATCAAACCCACGTCTGCTGGATGTACCATTTCATTTGCAGCTCATTACTCAAACCACTAGACTATACTGCCAGCCCAGACGGGCACACAATCTCAACCCTTTTTTTTTTTTTTACGCTTTCTATTTAATAAGTGCCGAGGGGACTAGGTACAAAACCTACATATACAAACACTAGGTATACAATATGAATAGTCTTAAAAATCTAAATTTCACAAAATAAAAATCAGTTACCACTTCAAAATAACAAATACATGGGAGGTGGGTAAAGGCAATCCTCAAAGCATAGTCTTCCAAACAGTTAAAATCCATAAGCAGATAATTCAATCTGACCCAAACTTTACAGGCACCCCAATTCCCAACCCTCACGCCAATTTAGATCTAGTTCCAGTGCACTTCATGGGACAAACTTATCTTCCTGTGAAACATAAAATACCCAAGACCTCCAATGGGTTGTCCCCTGCATTGTGCTATTAATCACTCCATATAATGAGCTTCATTCACAATAGTAGAATACTAGGTAAGTGCAGACACAGTACCACCCCCACCACACACAAAACCTGTTTATGTGCAAAGCAGACTAGCAGGGGGAAGGAGATCCATTTGAAGGTACAGATATAGATGCAACAATTCTGGAGCCAGTCTGGACCCATGAGTTGGGACAGTCTGGCCTCAATCTCCCACCAAAACGAGTTAAGCACTGAATACCAAACATTATGGACAGAATTAGCCAGTGATTCCCCACAAGCCCTCCAGCAGGCTCGAAATGAAATTGGAAGATATCCAATTATTTTATCTAGAGTGTTAAAAATGACATTTCCAAATAAATTTACCAATAGGGGGGCTGACATTTTCATTGAAGGTAGTTTGGGCTCTAGCCATTTTCTCATATGAAACATTAGGAAGTTCAGCATTCCAAGCCCTCAAGTGTAGATTGAATAGTTCACCAGTAATCTCCAAGGCCTTTGTAGGCATGACCAATTAAGTGTGGGTGTGCTTGGATCCCTATTGAATCAAACATTAACCTCAAAAGGAGGAGTAATGGGTAAGGAAGGGTACTCCAAGGCAGCCTTCATTCTCCTGAATTTTATGAAATCACAGATGGCAACACTGACACACAGGGGTCATTCAAATTTATGGATTTACACTCAATCATAAACAAAGCTTTGCCACTGGCATTTTAAGTCCAATGACAATATTAAGCAAAATATGGTTCAGCCCTTTGAAAATGACACTACAGCACTTCATTAACTTTCCAGGTCACCATTTTGTGATTCATAAAAGGCACTCTACAAACGCTATGCAAGTATGAATTACCATGAAAGCCTTCTTCTCTTCGATTGTCTGGAAACGGCCATGTCCAAACTTGGAGGTTGTGTCAATGAATTTCAGGTCGATCTTCTCTAGAGCACGACGACTTGTCTGTACCAGCAGAGACTGAAAATGGGAAGGTGAAAGATGAGCCAATATACACATCTAGTTAAAAAAATTGTCAAAACTCAAATTTGGATAAAACTATAAACTGGCCATATCTATCGACTTACCAGCAGAGACTTCCGCAGGGTGAGGACACGTTTCTTGGTACCAATCACACAGCCCTTTAGCATGACATAGTCATTGGATACCTCACCATAATGGACATAGCCTCCCTGATTTAATTAAAAAAAAAAAAAAAAAAAAAATTACTGCCAGAAGGTAACCAGGGTTTCATATCAAATTAAGAGCACTCGTGTCTGAAAGGGGGGGTAAGAAAAGTGAGTCTCCCTGTACTAGAATCACTGCCAGTCAACCACGGAGTACCACTGTCAGTTGTATTGCAGGGCAGCAGATTAGTCAGCTGGCAGCAGATGGTGCACTAATGGCAACCCCCCCCCCCCCAGGCTTTGGTGGAGTGGGCCTATGAAACCTGGGAAGGGGTGGACAAACATGGACTGTGCATTCATGTATTTGACATCATTTATATTGTAAAACAGTAATCAGGGCTGTACCCATATGATGGGATTCCACAATTTTCCTCATACAACTTCTTTTGGAATTCTCCAGAACACTATGAAAAACATAAGTTTGCAACTGACAGACCAATAACTTTGTGCATCACCACAATGCCCTTAGTCTCCAACTGGCCCCAGTTTGGGATTCAGGGGCTTTTCACTCGAGGCCCCTCCCAGTTTGACAAAAGCACAATGTGTTGCCTCCTGCTATTCCAGCCTAGAAATCTTTCACGTTTAGATGTGTTTTTTTAAATTTCAAAATGAAGATAATGCAACTTATCCACAACTTGTGATTTTAGAATTTCCATTTTTTCAATCATACATGAGAAATTTGAGAATCGCTTGACAAAAAGTACAACCCTAGTTATGATCAAAAGTAAAACCAGATCATCAAAAACCTTTAAAGCCATCCCTCATTTCAAACTAAGTTATACAATCGTTATGAAATAACTGATTAGGAGTGTCTTTCAATAAGTGGGACAGATTTTCCTGGTCAATTTCTTATCTATCCATGTACCATTAGAAAGTGCGAGTCTACTCACCAGTGGGTTGATGCTTTTATCAGACTGATCATACTCTGTGCTGGCATTGTTTCTGATCACCTTGCCGTCCTTTGTATGGTAACCCTGGCCTATCCTGTAGATCTATAGAGACGTTACAAAAGTAAGGTCATGGTAATGGCAAAGGCCCCCCAATAAGGCTGGGGACTTAGAACCACGTTAACCAGTTATTAGAACCAGTAAAGTAAATGCTTTCCAGTTAAGGTATTTCAAGTAGCAAGCTCAGATTGCTGCAGCTGGCTAAAGCTGCTCAGTGTGTCTGCACTAAAATTATCCCATTCACTTTGGTTTCAAGCACAGGGTATAATTCTGAAATGTATTCAGAACTACCTCAGTTTTGTACAGCAGGCTGAACATACCAGGCAATTAAAATTGTCCCACAGACCGTATTAGCCTTACCAAAATCCTATGCTGCTCTTACAGTCTCAGAATCTTGTCTGCAAAAAACCCACCACCTGGCTTGTCCAGTTTGCCCAGATGGTCCTTGTCTCGTCTACCTGCAGACCTCAACTATTCTCCAGCATCCCTCCCCATTTTCTAATATTCCACCATGTCTATCCCATGCATCCTTTAAATGTACCCACCACCACTGTTTTCACCTCCACCATTTCTGGACATCTACAATGCATGTTTAGTAATTTCCTTGCATCCCTCTTAAACTCCACCCACCCTCAGCTTCATCGCATGCCCTCCAGTTCTGGTGCTGCTTCTCATCCGAAAACTCCCCTCATGCACCCAGTTAACGTCAGAGGCACTTTCAGGACCCCATCATGTCCCTTCCTGCTTTCCACTTAGTATGTACATGACGAGACACACACACACACACACACACACACACACACACACACACTTGTAGGGACATTTGTGCAGCCCCTCTACCATTTTAGTTACCTTCCTCTGGACTGCCTAAACCATGTCTGTCCATTCCGAGGTGCAGCCTCCAGAACTGGACAAAATACTCCAGCTGGTGTATCACCAGCAAGGGACATAGTGGCACCACCACATCCTTCCTCTTGCTTGGAGATACCCCCATGCATCCCAGAATCCCACAGCTTAGTCCAACTGCCCTGCAGCTTTGAGTTCAGATATGCTGACCCCAAGGCCCCTTTCCTGCTTAGGTGACAAGTCAGTACGCCCACATCCTATTCTCAGTTAGAGTTCCTATATGCATGATTTTGCACTGAACCCCAACTGCCATGCTCTTTACCGTTCGAGTTCCCCAGGATCACGTCACATCTGTTCAATCCCCTCATGTTCACCTTATTACAGATATCTGTGTCATCTGCTAAAAGATGGACATTCCCTTCAAGTTCCCCTGAAATGTCACTCAGACACTGAAGAGAACCAGTCCCTGTACCAAGCATGCAGCACCCCGCTGGTCACCCTTAGTCATTAGCATGAGTACCATTAACGATCACTCCATTTCTTATCCATTATCCAGTTTCTAACCAAATCACCACTTTGGATCCCACCCAGGCTGCTCTATTCTCCAGACCCTTGGGCAAGCAACCAAAACAAAAAGGTCCAACACTGGATGATCCTTCTTGTAAAGAAGCCCTACCACAGAGGTCAGCAGCTCCTATTCATGTACCAGGGACCAAGACCAGCTCAGACTGTCTGCCAAAATGTTTTGGACACCCAGGAGAAACAGCAGATAGCTGAAGGTCAAATCACCCAATACCACACTTACTGCCTCTCTGCACAGTGGATAAGAGTGCTTGCCCCTTGTTTATGTAGTGCATAACAGACTGAATCAGCAAGGGACCAGTGCTGAGGTGCTCCTGGAAGGCCAGCAGACCCAAGTGAACAGCTTGCATCTCCAGGACAGAGATCACACTCCAGATCAATCCAGGACCTTCTCTGCTAGTGGCAGAGATGGGCACCCAAGCCATACCCCAAAGGCATCTGTTAAGATCTGCACTGAAGTCTTAATGGCATGCCCTGTAACAGGTTCTGGCAGTCCATCCACCATAGTAGAGCACAGTGAAGAGTGGATGTGACAAGGGCCAGTTCTGCCAAACTGGTCAGTTCACTAATTCTACTAAACCTGAAGAGTCCAATGTAGTACGCACTAGGGTTACCACCTGTCCCTACTTTCACAGGACAGTCCTGATTTGGGCAGCTGTGTCCTGCGAAAAAACATGAAATACTAAATGTCCTGACAGAGGAAAGTCTGAAAATATTCTTGTGTACTGTAAATGCTGTGAAAACTATAGTACCTTAGCTAAAATACCTTAAAATGATTAGAAACACTAGGGAACATCTAAAAAACTGCAACACTTGGTCTTAATTCTGATTTAGAGAAAAAAATCTGTTGTTGGTTGAGGTTACATATTGTCCTGCGAAAAATCATTTCAGTAAGAAATGTCCCACTTTGGGCTTCTTAAAAGGTGGTAACCCTAGTACGCACATATGGAGTCAGGCAAAACTGCCATGATGGGACCAGCCCCAGGAGACCCAGCATCAGAGCACACAGATGGCTTCTGTGCATTAGCAGCTGCTGGGCCTGGGCAACAAAAGCCTCTGCCCTGTCTGCAGATTAGAAGGCACTGCATCAACATATTGGAGGCACTGACAATGTAGTAACGATTCTGGTACATTCAGTGACACCAGTTTCCTCAAGTAACTCTCGTTCTGGGCAATGTGTACAGAATCACTTCCCAGCGGGACCTCTAGGAGCCAGTCCTCCAGATGTAGGAAGACATTAAAACCCTTCCCTCCAGAGGGAAGAAGCCACCACCGCTAAACATTTGGTTTAATACCCACAATGCCATGGATAAGTTAAAAGGAACTCTGAACTAAAAATGGCTGTCCTATAGCCATTACCAGCAAGTTCTGGCTCTGTGCACTCCCCTATCTAGCAGCCTCGCTCTCCCCTCCTGCCTGCCACTCATCCTCTACAATAGCCATTCCCACCAGGGTTACCGCTGCTGGGCAAGCATCCTTCTACTGCTTGTCCAAGCTTTGGAACTCTCACCAATTCATACTGCTGCCCTTAGGTGCCCGTTGCCTCTCCTTGCTCCTGTGCGCCACACACTGCATGCAACTGCACCTAATCTGTTGCACTTGCTCCCTACCCCTGCACCTAAATGACCGTCTACCCTCCCTTCTCATTTTGTACCCCTTGCTCACCCCCCTTACCCTAAATCGACTGTTCCAAGTAAACACCGTTAAATGAATAAATATATATCTGCACTTCACTCTGCATTCTGTATTGTAACACTTATGTTTTGCTTATTGTGCCATGTTCTTCTCCATTATCCTATTTCCCCTTCCCCCAGGATGCATCTGGAATACTTCTTGGTATGTCTTCCTGGTGAAACATTTCAATAAAATAAGTATCAGGCAGAGGTACTGCCCATGGCATTTTCGAATTTTGATGAAGTATGTGTCCTTCATGTCCATGACACAAAGCCAGTAACTCCTATTGCAGCAAGGGGATGGGAGAGCCTGGAGAGACACCATCTGAAGTATTAGATGATCAGGTTTTTAAGTCCAGTACAGGACGCAGACCCCCTTGTCCACTTGGGAACAAGTATCACCTGGAATAAAATTCTCTTGGGGATACCATATTCAACAGCCCACTCGTTTATAAGCAGTTTAACCTCTTCTAGCAGATGGGACAAGTGGGCCAGAGGACAAGGATGAATTTTGGGGGGTAGGTGGGTTAGACCGCAACACAGCACACCCCCTTTTCACCATTTCCACGACCCACTTATCCTTAGTAAGTTCCCTCCTGCCAGATGAGATGTTCCCCTGCCTGCCTCGACAGATGGAGATGCGGCCCACCTGCACCCCTGCAGGCAACAGTGAAGGTGAAGTGGGCTATCAGAAAGTACTAAAGGCGGTGGCAGGGCACCTTGACAGATACCCTCGAGTGCCTTTGCATGGGCAATGGAGCAGAAAGGACCACCAGAGTTAGGTTCAGGGCTGTGGATGTGAAGAATAGTCAGTGTGCAGCAGGCTTTTGAAAACAAAACCCCCTTCCACAGCCCCCAAGGTTGAGAGGGTCAGAGTGACCGTAAGTCTACAGCGATGCTCCTGGCTTAGGGTGGCCGAGTTTGCCACTGATGTGGGCTGTTCCAAGTGTTCCTACTACAGCAGGGTTCTCAAATGGTGAGGCACACCTCCTTGGGTTCCACGGGAAGCTCAAGCAAGTCTAATAAATGAAGTTTTAGATATTTCATATAAAAGGTGAAGCAAACTGAAAGGATAACTGTAGGTGAATGTATTTATTTACAAATCTGTGACCAAGAAAGGCACAGTGAGCCATTTCTCATTTTAGATGTGCCAGAAGAATGGAAAGGAGACGAACACAATACACCTGCATAACAAGTCAAGCAATACAAAATGAATAGTGGAGACAAATAATGAGGCAAGAACTGACCAGTAAGACTGGCAGAACAGTCCAAATGAAGGTTAAGCAGAGAGGTACTAGGAGCAAAAGCAGAAGGGAGCACACGGATACCCGAAAAATTGTTAGAAGAGCAGGGTAAGAGGAAGAGAGGCAAAGGTGGGCAGAAAGGTTATTCTACCAGACAGAGAAAGCAGTCTGACACATGAAGGAATTGCATCAAGGGTTAACAATGAAAATAACTGTGGATCCATAACTAAGAAACAATGTACTGACAATCTTTTGGGGACTAGTTATCTGCAAAATAACACTAATAACTTGATGAATGAACATATTTCAGCTTTTCCTAGTGAAATCACCGAGTGCTCAGATGGAATTGCCAAAATTGAATGAGAACCGTGTCTCAGTTAACCCTAAAGAAATCTGTACTGGGTGATTTTATGATTTCTAAACTGGACAGGCAAATCTGTGATATAAATAAAACATGCACCCTGTCCTGTTTCCGTGGAGCTACATTACAGGACATTACTAAAATGAACACAGATCCTTCAAAATAGCATTGAGCCTATGGTAATACATGCAAGAATTAATATTTATTTTATTTTTTTATTTAAATAAAGAATTAATATACATAAACAAAATCTACAACAGATCAAAGAAGCCTTTGTGGGTCTCTAATATTTTTAATCGAAAAAGGGACACAGTATTTTCAGAACTACTTCCAGTACCAAGGGCCAATAATTACATGGAAGCAAAGATTAAAAAAAGTAAACAACTGGTTAAGGGGATGGTGTTTAAAACAAAACTTAAAATGCTTAACACACTGTGAACAGTTCAACAACTGGCAATTCTACTTAAAGAGATGGCCTGCACTTGAACAAAAAAGGATCTGCACTACTAGGGAACTCAATTAATGAAAAGAATACTTCCTTTTTAAACTTATAAAGGGGAGAGGGAAGGTTTGTCCTAATGATTCTGAAAAGACACCTCTACCAGGCTCGGAAAAACGAATAGAACCGTTTCCAAAAAAAAGTAAAAATATGAATCAAAATATTATGCAACGTTCTAAGTTTAATATTCTATTATTAAATGCAAGAAGCTTAGTTAATAAAATTGATGAACTCAGGCCAATATTAATAACTAGGAATATAGACATATGCGGAGTGACAGACTTGGTTTACTCAAGAACAGTGGGGGCAAAATATTCCGGGATACACCTTATTTGTTAAACATTGTGGACACACTAGAGGGGATGGAGTGTCATTATACATTAGAGAAGGAATAAACGGTCATTAAACATATGATATCTTGAACCCTGACAGTATAGAATGTGTGTTAATACTGGAACAAGAAACTAACCTTCGGAATCTGCTATAGCCCACCTTCTTTAGATAAGGGAACGTAGTAAGTCATTTTTGGATTATATTCAGAAAATTAATCAACTAGATAATATAATATTAATGGGTGATTTTAATTATCCTGGAATCAACTGGGATACACTATTAGGCTCTTGTCATCATGAAGCTAATTTTCTTGAATTAGTTATATCCATGGGCCTGGAACAACTTGTGCATAACCCAACAAGGAAAGCTAACATTTTGGACTTAATACTAACATATATGAACAGACAACCCCGATAATTCTAGCTCCATTAGGCGATAGCCACCACTGTATGGTATTATGGGCAATTAATTATGTGATGAATGTTAAAGGTAAAACCGAAATGAGAAACTACTCTAAAGCTAATTAGAAGGAATTAAAAACGTATCTTAAGGAATGCAACTGGCAACAGGAACTGAATGAGCTACAAGTAGAACAAATATGGCACACAATTGAGGAAAAACAGATACTGTGTCAACAAAATGGGTACCTATACGTAAAAAATATTTCAATTATAAGAGACTTCTTACATGGTTCTCACCCAAAATTAATAAACTTATAAGATCAAAGATAGCTTTTAACAAATATAAAAAGCAGAAAACTATAATTGGAACAGGTTCAAAATAAAAGCAAACAAAACTAAACTAACAATTAGAAGAGCAAAAAAAGAAATGGAGCTCAGATTAGCAACTACAAATAAAGACAATAAACAGTTTTTTAATTATACTGGCATCCTTTATCACCGTGCGTTACGGTTCATTACCAACTCCCCTTACCGTTCGCACCACTGTGACTTATATGCAGCTGTTGGTTGGACATCCCTTACTACTAGACGCCTGCTCCATGCTGGGCTATGGACTCTTAAACTGCTTCTGCAGAAATTGCCAAGCTATCTCTCTTCCCTTATTAGTATCTCAGATAGTGGATACTCGTTAAGAAAATCTGACTTTATTATGCTCGACATACCAAGGACGCTGGACTTCCTTTGGTAAACGTGTTATTGCATATGCCCTTCCCTCCATTTGGAACCAATTACAAACCGCATTGAAACTAACTAGCAGTTTCAATAAACTTCTACAAATCGCTAAGTTCAGCCAAAATAAAGACACCTGTAACTGTCATTAAGTCTCTTCCTTCCCCATGTGTGCCATATTTATCCACTGGTAAGGTATAATTGATTTGTCATATTAACTGCTTTCCCTTCCCCTTCTACTCCTGGCTTTATCTTTGCTTACGCTCAACTGCAACTCTATCAAATCTCTCCTCCCTCCCAGATCAGTTGTAGACTGTTTGTTCGAGCTGCCAAAATACTGTATATTTGATTTGATTAAATCAAATCACCAGTCATCATGCTTCATTTATCAGTATGCGACCTATAAGTCGCTTCCCTGTCTCATATCAATGTTTACCACCTGCGGTCACCCTATGTGGTACCCTTGTATGTATATCCAGCCTGTATCATGTAACGTGTATTTCATGTATATACTGTTATTACCTATCTGTGTTTGTACTTTAAGTGTTTATGTCACAGGACCTCCTTGTGAATGAGCTTGCTCAATGGAGTTTTCCTGCAATAAACTTGAACTATGAGAAAGTATTCATCGAAAGCCGGTCCGTTATTGATAAATAATAAGTTAATATCTAATGAACTGAGCATGGCTAACAAATTCAGATACTTTACTAGTATTTATAAGGCTAACGAAACTAATGATAAAATTTATAAAACCAAAGAAAGAATAGAAAAAATTACACTTCCTGAAGTATATTCCACTATCAATTCCTTCAAATCCACTTTATCTGCAGGTACCAACAGTTTTCCTTTCCTATTTTTAAAAAGAAATTTCATACAAAGTAGTTGGTGCCCTAACTTTATTGTTCAATAAATCAATCAACACTGGTACAGTAATAGATGACTGGGTCATACCTATTCATAAGGGAGGAACAAAACAGAGGGTAGAACAATACAGACCAATTAATTTAACATCCTGTATAGGAAAAATCTTGGAAAAACTAATACTATATAAAATACACACACACACACACACACACACACACACACACACACCCCCCACAAGGAATGGGCCTGAGCACATTACATAGTATGGTTTTGTTACTGGTAGATCTTGTCAGAACAACCTGATAAATTTTTTTTGAACCAATTAGTGCCGCCCTGGATGCAGGGTTTCCTGTGGATGTTTTTGCGACTATGAAAAGGCGTTTGACTCAGTTTCTCATAAGATCTTAATTGAAAGCCTAGTCAATATTGGTTTGCATAAAAACCATTGTCTGTTGGATCTCAGCGTGGTTGACTGATAGAAGACAACAGGTTTATTAGGGGCTATACATCGACCTGGAGCAAAGTGACTAGTGGCGTGCCTCAGGGGTCGGTCTTGGGCCCTACTTTGTTCAATATTCTCATTACAAGTATGAAAACCACGAATGGGGTTTGGGTTAATAAATACGCTGATACTAAACTGGGGCGTATAGTTAATGACTGCACTTCGATCTCTATGCTACAAGAAAATCTAAATGATTTATTTAAATGGGCCAAGCAACATAAACTTAATTTTAATATTGCTAAATGTAAAGTCATGCATTTTGGTAAAAACAACAGATCAGCTAATTATTTATTGGACAACTCCCTACTGAACAAAGTAACTTCTGAAAAAGATCTGGGCATTTATATCACTAATAACTTAAAATTTTCTGAACATATTAATAAAACCACCCAAAAAATGTCAGATTAATTACATGCCTATTAAAAATATTATATTTAGAGAACCATAAGTATTACTTCCAATTTATTGCAGCGTAGTCTGAGCTAATTTAGACTGTTGCTCTTCTTTTACTGCCCCAACCTTAATTAAGCACAAGGTATTAGTTAAAAAAATATACAGAGAAGATTCACGAGACAAGTGGAAAATTGCAAGTCTTTATCATATAGTAGTAGATTACATAAATAGAAACTACACTCTTTGGAATATCGATCTAAGGGGGGACTTATGTCTAATCTATAAGGCTTCTAGGGACAATTCTTTGAAACAATATGCTTAGAATGGTATAAAAAAATGAACTCTAGATCACAAACTACAATTAAAATCAGTCTAATAGGACAACTAGTCAATATTTTTTTACCCAGAGAATAGTGCAGATTTGGAACTCATTACCACTTGAAGTGGTATATAGTAGTACCTTCCAGTTATTAAAAAAAAAAAATCTTGATCTTTTTATGGGTAATAAAAAAATATGATTTCATCAAGGTTAAGGATGGAGAGTTCATTATGGGCTAGTCCCCCGAACTCGTATACACCTATGAACCTATGGTTCAAGTCAAAATAGCTGAGCAAGTAGCCTTGTGTGTGTGTGTGCGCGTGGTTTATAATTGGTGGAATAAAATCAGAGCCCACTACTCAAAGGAATCGCACTTCATTCTTGTACTATGCAAAGTATGCACTTTTTCTATGGGGAGGCCCAAGATAATTTCAATATTTGGGGGAGGCTCACCATTACAAAGTCTGAGAACCAATGTACTGGAGGGCTCTAAGCCATTTGGGAGTACTCATGAAAATGCTGTACGCGAGCTTCGATCCTCAGGATGACATCCTGCCAAGGCTTAACCTCACCATGTTCTGGTGTTGCCAGTCACCAGGTGCAGGGCTTGTGGGCAGCTGGAGTTATCTTGTTGACCTCCGGGGTTGTTTCACCATCCCCAGTAAGTGTGCATTCCATGAAAGGCATGCAGCGTGAAGTTGCTGCATGTTTTGTAGGTCTGCCCATCCCTCAAGAGGCCAACCACACGGCACTACCTCAGCTTCCACTAAGTGGCAGCCGCGTAATAGCAAGTGCTGGCCCCTGGACACTCATTCCTCCTTCACCTGGGGGACCCTGGGTTGCTGGTGTGCCATGCTACTAGGCCAGCTGTAAATGTGATTTCTAACATGATGGACATAGCTTTTTGACAAGGCAGATCCATCCGCTCCAAGCAGGTGACCATGTGGAATGAAGTGAATGATCAGCAAATTACAGACCAGGACGCTTTTGCCAAGGCAAGACAGATCATTAACATGTGCCAGGGGGTCCTCTGGTCTGCCACTTTAGAGGCTTATCAATGACCAGTACTGTAACAAGAGTAATTTTCTGCCAAGGAAGGATATCACACACACACACACACACACACACACACACACACACACACACACACACACACACACACCCCTATTTCCAGTTTAAATGTCCAGTTTACCTTTTTGTTGATTTCAGTACGGTGATGGTAGCCCTTCTGACCAGCACGGGCAACAGAGAAGGCAACACGGGCAGGATGCCAAGCACCGATACAAGCCACTTTTCGTAGACCTCTGTGTGTCTTGCGGGGCAGCTTCTTGGTGTGCCAGCGGCTGGTGACGCCTGACAGATGGGGGTAAAGGAATAAAGAATTAAAGGTTTGTAATGAAACAAATGTACCAATTAAAATTAGTAAAATTATTGCTAAAGAAATTTATAAGCCACGCTTCAGGCTTGAAGGGCATTTTAAGCTGCAACTACATACCACACCTCCAAGCAGTATTTGTCAGAGCACCTGCAACCTAGACTGTGGCGCTGTTCTCAGAAGGAAGGCAGCATTGGAATAATTCCTCATGTGGTTCAGATGCCATACCTGGCATACATTCCATGATCTCATCACTGAACAGTCCACATTGTCAGACAGGCAAAGCAGTTTTAAACAAGCATTTGTCAATGCCGAATGTTGTCACGCTGGCATTGGCTTTGGTAGTGCAGTGCGGAAAAACATGTTGAGCAGGATGTGAAAGATGACAGCTGTACAGTTCATAAGGAGGTGTAAAAAAATGCCAGTGTTGAAAATGTGGCGTGTAAATATTGCAAATTTGCGAAGTTACAAGGGTGTGTGGCAAATGTGCAACGCATGCTTGTAACAGTAATTTTAACTGATGTTCGGCACCAAATTTTCAACAGGCATTTTAGCACCTCTGCTCATGTACAGTGTGTTATTTCCTCACTGTCCCAAAAGTGATTTTGCACAGCGACCACACTATTCTGCGCCGGACGTGCGAACACACATTTTGGGAAGGATATGTGAAATGACTGCTGTACTGTTCATCAAGGTGTGGAAAAATGTCAAAGATGAAAAACCAGAGTGAAAATATTACAAATGTACGACGTTACAAGCATGTGCGCAATCTGCCAACGCACGCTCGTAACAGTCATTTTATTGAGCATCACCACCAGCTTTTCAACATAGGCATTTTAGGACCTCTGCTCATGAACAGTGTCACTGAATGTCATTTTCATAATCTGGCCCGAACACAGATTTCCCACAGCAACCGCGTTATTGTGCTCCGGAATTGCGGAAACACATTTCGGCCAGGATGTGAAAAATGACAGCTGCACTGTTCACAAGGAGGTGTACAAGAATGACAATGTTGAAAAGCTGGCGTGAAAAATACTACGAACTCGCAAATTTATGGACACACGCTCGTAAAAGCCATTTTTTGGATTTTTCCACCAAAATTTGCAACATAGGCTTTTTCAGAACCCACCTCATGAACAGTTGCACTGTCATCTCATTAATGGGTCCCGAAAGGTGATTCCGTGCAGTGACTGCGAAATCACCTTCCGGGACCGATTAATGAGACAAGTGACAATTCATGAGGAGGGGTCCCAAAAACCCCATGCTGAAAATGCGGTGTAAAAATTCCGAAAACATGCACTGAAGTTGAAAAACCCCCATTTATTCCACTATACAGCTTACTGGCATTCCTTAGTTTGCGGTCTGCTTTGAAGAGTGCAGACGTGTTCCCCGTCCACTGAAAATCGCGCCAGACTCAAGTATGAGGTGAGGGGAGGCAGAGTGCACAGTGGGTGGTTGCGGGAAGGGGTTGGAAGACCGTGAGGGACAGATTTTGCTTTATAGATAAAAAATTAAGACATCAGGGGACCATTTTCGTTTTAATAGGTGCTTTGGCACGCTGGGGTGGGCTCCCACCGTGCCAGAGTGTGTGGGTGCTTTAGCCGACAGGGGGATTTGGGCACCATCGGCAAACAAGGAAAGGAGGGACTGCAGGAGCAGAGGGGATTTAGCACCCCCTTGGTAAGCAAAAGAAGGTTGGGCGGGGAGAAAAGACATTATACTGATGGGAAGTGGGCTCCCATGTTGGGAAAATTCATGGGGAGGGAAGGATACATGCCGACAGGGATTGGGCCCCCGTCAAAGAAAAACTGTTGGGGTGAGGGCATGATGCCAACATGGATTGGGCACCCTGTTGGTACACAATAAAGGGGGGTTGACAGGCAACAGCGGCAGTCACTGCCACCATGTTGCTTGCACATAGGGGGAGGCATGTTGTGGTCATGCTGCATGAGAGCTTTGCTCTCACTGCAGCGCACCTTTTCTGTGATGTCTTGGCCTTATTAGCTAGGCAGGGTGTCTGCCCCTGCTGCTGGCTGATTGGGGAATCAAGACACACCTACTGGTGCGTGCCCTGCATCTGCCCAGTGACCGCGCCTCCAAATCTGCACTACCACAAGATGTTGGCTGCACAGGCACGCCAACATAAAAAGGTTATGATCAAAACATGCAAAGTCTGTGACACACATGGTACTGCTGTCTTTCAGTGCAACCTTGTACTTGGGTGTGATTTTTCACTAGCCAAAACCCTCTGACAATGTTCTCCCCTGAACATTTGCATTGAAAACCACGACATCCGAACATTGCAGCCCAGACTCTTGACAGGAAAGAAAAGATGGCCACCTAGGAAGAGGGCAGCCCTGGCAAAAAGTCTGGGGCAGTGCAACAGTGAAGGAGGTCAGAAACCTACACCCTCACATAATGTACAGTTTTTATCAGTTTCCTTAACTGCTGTGGTATAACGCGTTTTTCACTTTTACCAGCTTCCAACTTGATACAACTGGAAGCAGAGCAAATTTATCTTGTACATTTGTCTTCCTACAGCTTAAGCAAGCAATAACCCATTAACAGGGCATGCATTTCTAGAAAATTAATGCGCACCCCAAGCAAACTGGAAAGCGCAAGGCCAGTCTGAAGTACATCAACTCAAGAAACCCATGCACTGGATTAAGAGATTTTTTTTTTGGGAAAAAATATTTTCATTTAGTTAGGTTGTTGCTAGGTAGATTAGGGCAGGTTAAGAACTGTGCAGTTTCTAGGCAAATCATGGTCAGGTGCTGCACTGGAACCAATGAAGTTGTTCCATCTGGTTGGTTTCAATACCCCATCTCAGTAGTTGCACAAAAGGTAAAGGTTATTCACAGGTTGCCCAAAGAAATGGTGCAAACAGGCATAGCAACATGTTGCAGCTCAAGAACAACAAATGATTAAACAAATCAGAAAATGGAAGCACCCAGGGTAGTTCGGGGACTCCTGTATAGCAATAAGGGGATGAGGGTCGCTGTTCCACCGGACACCTACTGTGAAATATCAAGTCAGAACAGGAGCAAGCAAAACAGTACCACCATGCAAAGCCACACCCCTGCACATTTTTCAGGCCAAACAGGCCGAAATACCCCTCATGGAAGTTCAACGAAGGGAACAGAATTCTCCCCACAGCCAGCACAAACAGGTATAGGGAGGAGTTAGTATGTTAGACTGTGGCAATTTGTACTGTGTGCCGGACAAATAGATTTCATGTTTTATTTATTAATGATGTGGCATGCTGGGATAGCCACATTTGGGCTGCAAGTCTTTCCAAGAGGGTTGGGGCAGACAGATGGCAAGTAGCAGGGGTGATAAGCAAATTACTAGTGACAAGACTTACTACAATGCAATAAAGACATTTACATCGTTCGAGTGGCTTCAGAGCCTGTCTAGTGAGGAAAGAATAGGTGGCTGGCTAGGAAACAGGTAGGGGGGCTGGAGCAAGTGCAAAGAGTACGGAGATAAACATGGCACTCTTAAGGTGTTAATGGTTGACATTTCTTTGCCTAGTGAGGTGGGCGTTCTAGTGGTTGGTACAACTGGTGCAAACTCAGGCATCAGAACTGCAGGTTTCTTGGTACTTGGGGAGAAGCTCTCGTTTTGGGATTTCAGTATATACACAAGTTAAACAATGGTAGAAGGCTGCTAAAGTACATCTGGTAAGAAATTTGTAAATCAGTGTGGCACACATTTTTCAGGTGCAAACAATTACTGTAAAGACTTGTTAAATACAAGCTGGATACTGCCAAACATGTGGTGGCAGGTCACTCCCTGGGGAAAAAAAAAACCAGGCAGCTGTGCCTTGTGAGCCATTAAAGAACACCAATCCATTTCTTGTATCAAAAAGCTGGGCCTGTTCCATGGCCGGCCCGGTGGCACTAAGGGCTGAGGTGCTGGATACCACAACTCGTGCCATGCCGGTGACCCAGGTTCGGGAAGGAGCCTGGCTTGGAAGGGAAGGACTAGGATCGAGCATCCATGGACTGCTCTCCTAGTCCTGGGGTGGGTCAGGGACACTGCGCTGCAGGGACCTCTGGGGCACCCAGAGGTACTGCTAGCATCAGTAAAGGTAGGGGGAGCACAGCGGACATGGCACACTATGCCTAGTGTCACTGCATGTCCGTGCTCCCAGAGTGTAATGAGGAGGAAAATGGGCTGGGTGCGACCATGCAGGCTGATTGCCATGCTCTGCGCTGCCCCGAGGATGAGGCATCGGGGGGCCTCCAGCAAGATGGCAAGACTGCCATCCCAGACCCTTCTGGGTGTGGTTAGAGCCACCCAGCTCTCCGGGCAGACAGAGCCGGCGGCTGGATAACTCGCACTGGGAACGCTGCAGTGAACGCGGGAAAAATATAAGATAAAGCCTGGCCTGCCCTATAAATGACTGACATATTAGAGGTGGATTAGAGACTGCATGGGACAGTTTTTGGTGTATACTTTAGTTTTACTGATAGTCTGTTAAAGCGGTGTTTCAGGGTCTAGTCATAGCCAAATGTGTAAGGTCTGTATAGACTTCAAGGGGTTGATCTATAGGAGGCAAGATTTGAACATGTGGTGGCTGTTGCTTGGATTTCCCCAAATTAAAGTCATAACCCTTTTTTGTCAAATATTTAATTTTAGGATGGATCTGGTGGTGTGCTATCCAAGTCTGGATTTTCTCAAAAGCTGTCTGGAGTGTTACTGTTAAAAACCTGGTGTTCTGCCAACTAATCCACAAGAATTATGCACACATGTAGGAAAAAATGCAGGTTAAGAAAAGTGCCATAATTGGCACACATTTATCCTGCTCCTACTTTGCCAAACACATGGAGTCAGTCCTTCCCCATTCTGTGCTGCGTCTCACCCACCCCCCCCCCGTATGAACCTAATGATCCTAAGGCAGCCACCATTACTCATGCAACTCCAAGAGACACACTAAATAGTGTTATATTTCCCATCCCACTACAAGGCAATTAACAGACAGAAAAGTCAAGCCATTACACCAACCACTTCTGTAAGTGACCCGAAAGTTCAGTCTGACTGGGAAAGGAGTAGGCAAGTCTGCTTATTTTTGGGATTGGGGCGCACAGACTGAAACCCAGCTAAAGGAACCACATTATGCCATTGGCTGTTAAGGGAAATTCTACTGTCTTATTAGAAAGCCCTCCTTATTACCACTCACGGCACCACTTTCCCCCCCTGACGTTTTAATACTTACGGAGTCGTGGTTTAATACCAGAATTTGACTATTGCTGGATTCGCTCTCTAGACAAGACCGTACTGGAAGTGGGGAGGTGTAATGTACATCTCCTCTATCCAATATACTACCATACTATCGACATCAATTTCTTCAGCTTATGAAATGCTATTAGACTTACTCCTTTTCCCAGTACCCATCTTTGTGGTGGGGTATACTGCAGTCCTGGCCCAAATGCTGCCACTGCCACAGATCTACTAAAAACTATTGCCTCGCACACTTCAGGCGAACTATGCCCCGGGAGACTTTAATCTGCACTGGCTGTCCTCTCAACAAAACCTGTAATGATATGGCTGCTCCGAATCTCTCCCAGCCGATACAGGAGCAGAGCAGGCTAAAATCAAAACCCAAAACCACTCACTTGTTGACTGGGCCCTCACCTCTCACAGGGTCATTAAATCTGGCATCCTTCCAAATGCCTTCAGTGACCCATCACAGGATTTATCTGGTCCATAATCTCCACAAACCCAAGGCCCCACACAAAATCTTGCAAACCAGATACTATACTTTCTAGACTTATCTCCCCCCCCTCCCCCAACTTCACTCTACCTTGCTCCCACGTATTGGTCACCCATGTCCTCTAACTCAGTGGATGATGCCCTGGCGTGTTTCAGCAGTATCTGAGGCATCCATGCCCCTATCAGACATTCCAGGGTACGTGGTAATCGCCTTCCCTGGGTCTCTTCTGAATTCCTGGCCTACCAGCATGCTCAGGATAAGGCCTGGAAGACAAAAAGTTTGCCAGTTGCCAAGAGATCTCAAACTGTACTGCACACTTCGTAACTCCTGCACCAAGGCTATCAGGTTGCAGGGGTCAATCTTTACATTATATTACTGGCCTGGGGCATAGTGCAAATTGATCAGTGCCAGTGCAATGACACCCCCCTCCCCCCAAAGACTTGCTAGTGCTATCTAGCCATTTTGTGAACCTGGCCCTTTAAGAAATTCCCCTTTAAAAATATAAATAAATAAAAGGGCAGTTTTCCCCTCGGTTTTTTGTCTGAATAGCCCAGCAACTGCCACGGGAAGCCCGCAGACTGGAGGAAAGTTTTGGTGCCTGTCTGCAGCCCATCTCCACCTTTAGAGCAGTCGACATAGATCTCCACATGTGCCTTTTACCACAAGCAGAGAAGAAACCCTGAGAAGGTGCAATCCAAGTAGTGACTGCTGCAGTCAGATCCTGGACCTAGCAGCGCTGCCCGATTTGCTCCAAAGGTAGTAAGCTAGCCCAAAATAGAAGGCAAGTCCTTTTAAAACTAGCACTTCACTGCTGCTTAAAATGGGAAAGAAGGCCAGCCGCCAGTGTCTACATCCTCTCTGGGCTACTTAGTACTCCTGAGGATTTGTATGCCAGTGCACATTACTTTGTTCTGATGAAGCTCAGCTTCGGGATGGGGGTTCTGTTGCGGCTGTGACAAGATAACCAAATCCTGATTCCACAAGGTGCAAGTGTTTTACTCAGAACAGTGAATTCCCGTTAACAGTCCGACTCCATACATACTTATACATGGGCAGAGTCTAGTCAAAGTCTGACTAAATGATTTTGATACCAGTTTACAAGGACAGTGTCAGAACCGTAACAGATAACGCACACCCCCCAAAAATGAGCTTCAAAAATGTATTCAAGGAACCAGCACAAGCCATGGGTCATTTCTTCGTGGAGACTGAGCAGCCACAGCAATCTTTAAAGCCAGGTAAATTGCGCTTGCATCCAGGCTGCCCTTGCTTAGACAATGTGCTGCGTGTTGAGGTTCCTGGAATTAAAGGTGAGGAATAGAACTGCTTGATGCTGGCTGGGGCATGATCCGCAAGTTGAGAGACATGAGTGATCCATTATTTGCTCAGTCTTCAATGCTAAATTAAGTCCGTTGTCATGGTGTCAGGGAAGAGGCTAACAGTGCTGTTTTTTTTTGGGGGGGGGGGCGCACTAGCAGTGAGTGGCTCCTGCCCCTTCCCCAACCCCCACAGCATAGGAGTAGCATTGGGTCTAGTTGTTGCCACGACCAGCAGCCCAGATCAGCAACACATCACCCACAGGTGAGCAATTTTGTGTTGCAGCAGTAGTACTTGTAACACAGCTGCACTCGATTTGGCCAAAGGAGGATGCTGGGAACCTCCACATAGGAGACCCACAGGAGGGTGACATGGGACCCCACAGGGGAAGGAAACAACTCCTGGTGGGGGACTCCATTGTTAGGAAGGTAGAACTGGGGGAGGAAGGGAAGATGCCTGCCTGGCGCCATGGCTTGGAGGGACAGGGAGCGAAACCTCAGGACTTCCGGAGCAGCTGCACAGGGGAGGGAGCTGGATGTCACTGTCCACCTAGAGACAAATGACCTGGCTAAGAAAGGGATTAGAGAATTGCAGGAAGAGTTTGTGGAATTGGGGAGGGGCCTTAGTCAAGTAGCACACACGGTAACCTTCTCGGAGGTGCTACCCATCTATGGCATAGGAGAGGCTAGGGTGTTCTGCACCAGGAGATTCAATCAGTGGTTGAAAAACTGGTGTGGAGCTCAGGGATTTGGCTTCATTGGGGACTGGGGGTCCACCTGGAGTGATGCAAGCCTATACTGGCATGATGGGCTGCATCTCTCCGGGAGGGGAACCAGGATCCTAGGTGATAGGTTTAAATGCTTCATTGGCAAGCATTTAAACTAGCCAGGAGGGGCGCACTGGAAAGGAGCAGGGAAATCTAGCCCCCAAAAAAATCATGGTAGTAAGTACAGTAAACACAGACAGAGGTGGCGATAGGGAGAAGGGCAGGGGTAAATGGGTAAAGTGACAAATGCAAGAAGGACAGGGATGGGGCAAAAAGGAGTAAGGCCATCAGGAAATGGAGGGTAATGAGCACCAGTGCCCATAGTCTGGGCAACAAGCTCCCTGAGCTGGTGACCTTGATGGAAGAGGGATGCCTGGGTATCGTAGCAGTCACAGAAACATGGTACACAGAGAACCATGACTGGGATGTTAACATACCAGGGTACATAACCTACAGGAGAGAAGAGGGGGAGGAATAGCTCTCTATGTAAAGGAAGGGATAAAAGCAACTGAACAAGAGTAAACAGGGAGGAGAGGAGGCACTGTGGGTCACCCTGGAGACTGAAAAGGGCACCACAATCCGCACAGGAGTTGTGTACAGACCCCCATGTCAAGGGGAGGGAATGGACAAGGATGATAGACATTCTTGTGACGGCAGAGAAAGGGGAGATACTGTTGATGGGAGACCTGAATATGCCAGATGTTAACTGGAGCACATTTGCTGCAGCCACATCCAAGAGCAGGGCCATTCTCAATACCCTACAGGTGGCAGGCCTCAGACAGCTAGTTTCAGAACCCACTCGTGAGGGAGCAATCTTAGACCTCATACACTCAAGATGGGGGCAGTAAGAGGATCTCTGATCTAGAAGTGGGTTGCCATCTGGGAACAAGTGACCATCAAACAGTGTGGTTCACGCTAAACTCTGCTACAGAGTCAAGCCATACAAAAGTGAGGGTACTGGACTTCAGGAGGGCTGACTGGCAAGATGGGAGAGTGCTTCAGAAAAGCACTAGCAAACAGGCTAGAAGGAGGGGTGGAGCAACAATGGGGAATTATCAAAACTGCCATCACAGAGTCAACAAGCCTTTGTGTGAAGCAAATAAATCAAAACGAAAGAAAAAGCCACTATGGTTCTCAAGAGGTGGCTGGGAAAGTCAGGGAGAAAAAGATAGCATTCAGGAAGTACAAGTTAACACAGAAGGAGCAGGACAGAGCTGTACCAGTTAAGGCAGAGAAGGAAGTCAGAATACCAAAGGCCCAAACTGAGGAAAAGATAGCCAACTCGGTTAAGAAGGGTGATAAAACCTTTTATAGGTATATCAGAGCATAGAAAGAAAGGGAGGGATAGTGAGGCTGAATAGAATGAATGGGGGGTGGGCAGAGGGGGACAGTGAAAAAGCAGGGATACTAAACGAATATTTCTGCTCAGTATTCACAAAAGAGGAGGGGAAGTGCCTAATCCAATTAACAGAAGCACTCCTGATTTTGTGGGGTGTCGATCCCAGCCCTTTCACAGAAGAAAGTGTTCAGCCAGAACTCCTAAAACTGAAGGTGGACAAAGCAATGGGGCCCGATGGAATTTACCCCAGAATTCTAAAAGAATCAAGGGGGAAACTAGTAAAACCACAGACTACTCTTAATAAATCATGGGAGGATGGTGCGATACCAGAGGACTGAAGGAAGGCGGATGCGATTCCCCTTCACAAAAGTGGGACCAAGACAAAGGCAGGAAACTACAGACCTGTCAGTTTAACCTCTTTGGTAGAGAAAGTGATGGGAGTCACTTCTGAAGGAAAGAACTGAGTACCTTGAGGCCAGTGGGGCACAGGACCCAAGGCAGCATGGGTTCACAGCGGGAAGGTCATGTCAGACTAATCTAATAGATTTCTTTGACTGGGTGACCAAAGTAGTAGACCAGGGAGGAGCTGTGGACATGGCCTACCTAGACTTTAGCAAGGCATCTGACAGTCCCACACAAGATTAGTAGTCAAATTAACCAGCCTGGGAGTGGGTTCCAGGGTGGTAGCCTGGGTAAAACATTGGTTGGACAACAGGACACGGAAGGTAATTGTAAATGGAGTCCACTCTGAAGAAAGAGGGATTACTAGTGGGGTACCGCAGGGTTCAGTACTGGGTCCAGTCCTTTTTAAAGTCTTTATAAGTGACATTGCAGAGGGACTGGAAGGAAAAGTATGCCTCTTTGCAGATGATTTCTGTACTTTAGGGGTTGAGGTTCCTGGAATTAAAGGTGAGGAATAGAACTGCTTGATGCTGGCTGGGGCATGATCCGCAAGTTGAGAGACATGAGTGACCATCAGAAGGTGGGAGGGTGCAGGCAGAGTGAGGGAGGGAGTGTCACTGGACTGCAACAAGCAAGCCACTTACAGGACTTTCCACGAGTTTCAGTTTGGTGCACAAGCAATCTAGGCCGGGGAGGAGTGCCTGAGCTTGAAGCCCACTTAGTGTTGTGTTAAAGCCGGTAGCCAAAATCAAGTGCAGCTGTGTTACAAGTACCACTGCTGCAACACAAAATTGCTCACTTGTGGGTGATGTGTTGCTGATCTGGGCTGTTATACAAATTCAAGTAGCTAGTTAAGTAGCCAGTTGTAACCATTCCTGAAGTATTTTCATTTTATTCTGTAGAAAAATTATGCAACATGGTATTAGATGAGTGCAACAGCCCTCAGTCTGGCAGCTGACATCTCTCTACCCCCATAACTACAGCATTGTGATCTCAGACATCACAGGTGACAGACCTGGCAGCTACCAAGTGGTTCTGGCTCACCATTGCAGACTCACCACTGCCTGTATCATGCATTAGATTGGCATTCCCTCTCCATGAGGCGGCAAATCCTGCTCCATGAGGAGGCAAATTAACACCCTTACATGGTTTTACCGGGCTTTGTCTAATAAACTTCCCCCTATATCTGTGACCTGTTTGAACCTTCAAAAGGTGGCTACACACCAAGAAACTCCTCCCTTATCCTCTAAACTACCATGGACAAGGACACGTTTTGGCTCATCTGCCATTAGCTCCTTGCTACCAGCACTCTGGAATAACTTACAAAAACGTGCTTGAACTACCCCCTATATTTTTCAGACAATTGCTCAGACATCTGAAAACAGTGTGCGACTGCTTCAGGTAAGCTCTACCCCCTGACTGGGTAGTCCCCCATCTTCTGGACCTCCGTGGCCTTATTCCCCCGTCGGCCAGGAGTATTTTATGGCAACCCTTCCCCCCCTTTTCCTCCCTCTTTCCCTGCAGTAACTTCCCTGGGGTGCCTCACCAAGTTGACTGCCCACCTCCTTCTCCCCATTTTTGTCAGTCTCCCTCCATTCTCCTCCATCCTCTCCTCCTCTGTATTCCACAGCCTACCACCTGTATATGCCACATTCTAAATATGTATTTTTGTATTTGTTATACAGATTTTATTACAGTTATTGCTGTATTCTGTATCTAATTCTGTACACTGCATTATTAACTGTTGTATAATGCAACCACATTTGTCCCATGTGTCCAGGACCATCTTGAAAATGAGCTTGCTCAATGATGTAAACTGCCTGGTTAAATAAAGTCTGACTGGTTGTTCCTAGGCAGCGGTGTTGTCAGTGAGTTCGTAATGCTGAATATGTAATTGGGGAGGGGGGAGAAACGGGACAAGAGCTAGACATGTCGGCTGCCAGGCAGAGTGCTGTTCCATACAGCACGCCTACCATCAGGTAAACAATATTCTTATTAAGCAAAGGAAAGTACTTCAGATAAAAATGGTAATGACTGACTGCTAATAAACACTAGTGTTGGTACATTAGCTCTTTGGAATGAAACTGAAGCAGGACACTCGTGTAAACACAAAAAGGCACACATAAATGAGATCATCCTGGTGACACCTTTGTAGCCTTTGCCCTTAGTAACACCAATGACATCGATCATCTCGTCTTGAGCAAACACAGTGCTAACTGGAACCTGCTGCTCCAGTTTCTCTCGAGCCCAGTCCACTTTCTCAGCAACTGTGCCTCCATTCACCTGGATTTCCATCAGATGAGCAGACTTCTGGCGCAAAGGGAGCAAGCGCATCTGTATGTGGCAGAGAGAAGAAATAATCACATTTGAAATTGGCTTACAAGGGAAATCCACTGTAGTCTGCACTTTCAACTAGATACTGCAGCTTTAAAGCAGCAGGACAAGAAAAAATAGGTTCATTCAAAAAGCTCCAGAGCACATTTTTGTTCTAGGTGCTTCCTATGATGTGCATGCCCACCCTACCTCATGCCAGGTCCACAATACTATTTCTAGGTCAAAGAACCAGGTATCTTTTGAGAAATACCAGCATAAAACATTTAAACACATTTATTAGCCATCTAATGTTTAGACTTGCTGCCTCCACCAACATGGTGGAGACAGTAGTTTATTTGTAAGTGGCAGTTTCCCTACCTTGTTCTGTTCTAGGTTCACTGCATGTATCAATACTGGCACACTTTTCCATGTTTTAGGTGGACACTGTTCATTTTGTGAGTTATCCCAGCTGCTACTCAAACGTAAACGTGTATATCTATAACAAATTTGATGGTATTGCATACTGTATATTGTTTGTATTTGCATATTCTTAGTTTTGTGTTCTCAAATACAGTGTACACTTATGTATCCCTCTAACCCAGATCGCACCTGGAAACTAGCCTCGGCTCAGTGTGCCTTTCCCAGCCACCGAATTTTAAATATAGAACTTTGAGGACATTTGCAAGTACTTGTCCTCAATTCAAATTTACAGTGTTCAGTTTTAGATTGGCACAATACTTGTTACAAAAAAGTCTGTTCTGGAGTGGTCAGCAGGAAGGCAGCATGGAATGATTCCTCATCCGCTTCAGTTACTGTTGCCAGTACTAATTCCATCCTCTCATCATTTCCTTCCAGCATTACGTTTAGCTGCAGGCAGGCTCTAGCAGGACTGCAGTTTACATGGGAGAGGGAGAAAGAAAGAACAAACCTTACCTGTGTGTGAGCAATGACTCTGATGACCTGGCAGTATTTCTTCATGGAAGCAAAGTCCTTCTCTAGCTGCTTCTTGCCCTCCTCATCCTGCCATTTCTTGCAATATTTGGTAAAAGCCTTCTTCTTGGATTTGTACCTTTAAGGGCATAACAAATAAGGTTGGCGCAACCCTTCATCACAGAGCGTGAGCGGAAGGAGTTGACGCTAAAGAGTTTGGCTCATTGCCAGCTTCTAAGGAACTTTTCCACTGGCAAGCGGAGCCCGGAGCTCATCAGGCCACAAGCAAAGCCGTGACCGAGTGGAGCTGCCGACAAAGTCCAGATACATTAATAAGCCAAATGGAAAAACCCAGTTTAAGAAGCACAGTATTTACCAACCCAGAGATATTTCAACATTTCTGTACATCCCCCTCAAGTCTTTCACAAGCACATCCCAAATGAACATCTAATTACAAAAATGAAGTGATTATATAACACACATATATACGCAAAAAAACAAGGCGCTGCGTCAGCATGTGGTCTAAAAGCAAAACAAAATGGTTATATCAAATGCACGCTGAAAATAGAGTTAAAAATCTACGTTTCGACCTTAGGTCTTCAGGAAATATCTAAGAGAGAAAAAAAAGTTAGTGTTCTCTTAAATATTTCCTGAAGACCTAAGGTTGAACATAGATTTTTTAACTCTATTTTCAGCGTGCATTTATATATATTTTTTTTAATTTTGCTTATCCCTTCCTCGCTTTTGTACCCCACACCCTCAGCGATAGACTCACAACTATACCCTCCTTTCAGCCAAGAGACTGAAATGTCATTTTGTTATGTATGTCCCCTCCTGCACCACTTCAGTCGGCAACCTTTGCCTTTTTGCCTATACCAACAGTTTGACATCTGCGCCCCACCCCAATATATTTCTCCCCCAGCCAGTAGCATATTTGTGGGATATATCCTGATCAGGTTGAACCATAATTCGACTGCTGTTTTCACAGTTTCCCCCTTCCCCTGGCAGGAGATATGCCTCCAGTCTGCCCTGCATAGCCCACCCTGTGGCAGAAATAAGCTCCCTGGCACCCGGCCATGGGACTGCTTTGGTGCCGGAATCCAACAAGCCTCCCTAGCTATCCATGCCTTGGCCTGCCTCCTGATGAGACTTCCAGGCTAGATTCTGAACCCAGTGGTCACAAACATGGCAGCATAACTGTGCTGCCTCATGATGCCCACTGCCAGTCTTCACTGGTAAGGCCACCTCAAATATCAGTTCAACAATTGTGTGGTACCATAGCTGCAATGTCCCCCCCCCCCCATGCTGCAATGTGATAATGGGCAAGAAACACCCCTCCTCCCAAGAAAAGCCATATAGTACCTTTTGAATGTCTACATGAGAACACCTAATAAAGGTAGTAAGTGCTTGCGTTACTAATTGTTTCTCTGCCTGCATCCCCAGTCCCCACAGCCAACCCATGTTGTAGACATGCAGTTTACAGCTGTATCAGCAGAAGGCATCGGGTCATGCGATGCCAAGCAAGGCGAGATTACCATTTTCTCCCCTGGGACATTCGCAAGTTACATATATCCATGCTGCATAGCACACGTCCGCCCCATCTGCTGGTCCCGATTATACTGGTGTGGCTGGAGGCACGGTGCCTGTGCCTCAGCCCCCCCCCCCCACCTCAACTGGGTTGGCTTACAAAGTCCACTGCTACATAAAGCATCACAGAAATATATTTACCAGTTCTTGTAGAAACGACGCTTGCATTCGTCACTGATGTGCTCCGAAAAGATGGTCTTGAAGGTACGGAGGCCACGGGGGGTCATGACATATCCCACAATTCCAATAATTACCATGGCAGGGGTCTCCACAATGGTAACTGCTTCTACCACTTCCTTTTTATTCACCTCTAGAAGAGAAAAAAAACACAACAAAACAAATAAGCACTGTATCTGAAAATGGTTTTAGCATTTTTGCATAAGAGTTTACACAGCAGAAAACCACTGTCATGCTGGTACTGCAACTAAAATACCACTCCATGTGTAACGTGCAGTTTAATCCGCAGCACAGCTACTTAGCATTTTGGTATTCTGCTTTCCACAGATTTTCTTATTTCCAGTCCCGCCGTTCCAGACCCCCAAATAGTCATCTTTCTGCAGTTCCAACCTTTCCAGTCTTAAGACTAGGGATAAGCTCCAGTGCATCCATCTCTGTGGAGATGGACTTATACAATGACACAATAAGTGAGGGATTCCTGGGTTATAAAAAAGGCTAATACCACAAGAAAGTCAAAACACAAACGTGTAAAAGGATAGTCACACCTGTAGTTATTACAGCCAACTCAAATGGTTTGAATAAAAGTCAAACACTTGAGGCCAAGACTACGTAATCCTATGGCTGAACTTACTATATAAGTGAACATTTTTGAAGACATGTGGACAGCTTCCCATGCTTTCTGGTAAACTTAGTGTCAGTGGCTCAGTAGGCAGCACACTCGCCTCAGAGGCCGGGAGATCAGAGGGCTGTGGGGTTCAGTTCCCACATCTGGCACTTTGGTCAATATCCCAGCACTGACACTGTAGTGCAGCATGAGAGGGGTGCTGCACTTCTGAGGTGCCGTCTTTCGGATGAGATGTTAAACCGAGGTCCCATCTGCCTGGATTGGTGGCAGTTCAGCTAGATGTTAAAGATCCCATGGCACTCATCGAAAACAGGGGAATTTCCCCAGTGTCCTGGCCAAATTTCCTTCATTTACTAAAAATACCACCAACAGCGTAATCTGGTTCAAGGACAGCTGGCATTCATCTGTATCCCCCTCCCCGGGTCGTGCCTGAAAATAGGCAGGCTTTGTCTAGTGCACTTACCTGATAAACTAAAATAAACTGCTGGGATTGCCGGTTTTGCGGCCAAGAAGCAGACAACCTGTGTTTGTAAGGACTGACGTGGGTGGACAGGCAAGGAAGGTGGACAGCTTAGGGTGAAGGGAAAAAATCCATGGTCTGCAGAATCCAACTGGACTTTCGTTTTGGTGTCTTGCTAAACCTGCACTCCTCTTTTGCAATTCACACTGGCACTGAAATCAGCAAGGCAACACACCTAGAGCTGCCGTACCACTTTGTATAAACTGGCAATGATCTGAAGGGAGCAACAGGCATATACCTAATCTTTTGTGCAGTAACGGCCACCTTAGTTCCATCTCTGTGTGAAGTCAGTGTCCGTATTATTTAAAGCCCACCAATTTGTGTGGTATCATTCCTACTGTTTTGAGAAATACTGTTCACTATGGACAGAGCCAAGACAAAAATGCATTATATGTACACAAGGGTGGCTGAACACTATCCCGCTTCTGTCCAATTCTGAGGTAAAGTCCATTCAAATTTAGCACTGCATGCACGTGATGTGGGACTGCTCCGTTACGCTCCCCTTTTTTCTAGCAGGTTAAAGCTGATCTGGAGGAACTTGCCAATAACTGCCAAGCTTAACTTGTTCCTACAATACCAGACAGGACTGCAGGATCCTGACTCTAGGTATCTGCTCGGCATCCTACTCACTACTGGATATCGTGGCAGTCACAGAAACGCGGTACACACAAAACCATGACTGGGACATAAACATACCAGGATACACTATCTACAGGAGGGACAGGGAGGGTAAAAGAGGAGGAGGAGCTCTTTACATAAGGGAAGGAATCAAAGCAACAGAACAAAAGGGAAAACAGGGAGGAGAAGAAGCACTGTGGGTAAATTTGTAGACTGGCAATGGCACCACAATCCGCACAGGGTTTGTATACAGACCCCCTTCTCAGGGGGAGGAAATGGACAAGGAAATGATAGAAAGAATACTTAGAATGGCAGACAAAGGAGAGATATTGCTGATGGGTGATCTGAATATGCCAGATGTTAACTGGAGTGCAGTTGCAGCAGCCACTTCAAAGAGTGGGGTTATTCTAGATGCCCTACAGGGGGCATGCCTTAGACAACTAGTATTGGAGCCCACTCGAGAGGGAGCAATCTTAGACCTGGTTCTCTCAAATGGAGATGGAGAGGATCACAGATGTAGAAGTGGGTAGCCATCTGGGAACTAGTGACCATCGAACAGTATGGTTCACAATAAACACAGCAATAGAGTCAAGCCATACAAAGGCAAAAGTACTGGACTTTAGGAGGGCTGACTTGCTAAAATGGGTGAGTGCCTAAGGAATGCACTAGCAAATGGGCAGGAAGAACAATGGGGAATACTAAAAACTTCCATCACAGAGGTAACAAGCCTTTGTGAGAAGCAAATAAAACGAAACGATGTAAGAAACCACTATGGTTCTCAAAGGAAGTGGCAGTGAAGGTTCAAGAGAAAAAGAAAGCATTCAGGAAGTACAAGGAATCACAGAAGGAGCAGGACAGAGAACTGCATCAGTTAAAGCAAAAGGAAGCTGGGAAGGCAGTCAGAATAGCAAAGGCACTAACAGAGGAAAAGAGCCAACTTAGTTAAGAAGGGAGATAAAACCTTTTATAGGTACATCAGGGAGTGAAGGAAGACCAAGGGAGGGGTTAGTGAGGCTTAATAAAGAGGAGGGAGGGTGGGCAGAGGGTGACTGTGAAAAGACAGAGATAAACAAATATTTTTGCTCAGTATTTACAAAGGAAGTGGGGGAGGTACCTAAAACAAACAGTAGAAACACTCTGGATACAGAAGTTGATACCAGCCCATTTACAGAAAAAGGGTTCTGAAAGAACTCTTAAAACTGAAGGCGGACAAAGCAATTGGGCCCGATGGGATTCATCCCAGAATTCTAAAAGAACTAAGGGTAGAACTAGTGACACCACTGACTACCCTCTAACAAATCATGGGATGATGGGGTGGTACCCGAGGACTGGAGAAGGGCAGATGTGATTCCCCTTCAAAAAAGTGGGAGCAAGGCAGAAGCAGGAAACTACAGACCTGTTAGTTTAACCTCAGTGGTAGGGAAAATGATGGAATCGCTTCTGAAGGAAAGAACTGTTGAGTATCTAGAGGGGCTCAGGACCCAAGGCAGCATGGATTCACAGCGGGAAGGTCATGCCAGACAAATCTGATAGATTTCTTTCACTGGGTGACCAAAGTAATAGATCAGGGAGGGGCTGTGGACATGGCCTACCTAGACTTTAGCAAGGCAGTTGACACAGTCCCACACAAAAGATTAATATACAAGTTAGCCAGCCTGGGAGTGGGTCCCAAGATGACAGCCTGGGTAAAGAATTGGCTGGAGAATAGGACAAGAGTAATAGTAAATGGAGTCCACTCTGAAGAGAGGGGGTTACTATGGGGTACCGTAGGGTTCAGTATTAGACTGGTCCTCTTCAATGTCTTTATAAGCTACATTGCAGAGGGACTGGAAGGAAAGTATGTCTCTTTGCAGATGCCACAAAGATCTCGCAACAGAGTTGATGCACAAGGTGGGGTGGAAAGGATGAGAAGGACTTGGCAAGGTTAGAGGAATGGTCAAATGTATGGCAGCTTAGATTCAATGCTAAGAAGTGCAAGGTAATGCACCTGGGAAACAAAAACCCAGGGGAAGGGTACACAATGGGGGGTGAGATACTAACACAAAAAAAAAAAAAAAAAAAAAAAATGGAAAGGGACCTGGGGGGTAGTCATATCAGATGACCTAAAGGTGGGCAAGCAATGTGAGAGGGCAGCAAGGAGGGCTGGGGGATATTGGGATGCATAGGGAGAGGCACCACCAGTAGAAAACAGGAAATTATTATCCCGCTGTACAGAGGGTTGGTGAGACCCCATCTGGAGTACTGCGTGCAGTTCTGGAGACCCAATCTCCGCAAAGACAGATAGGATGGAGGATGTCCAGAGGAGGGCAACTAAAATGGTGCATGGTCTGCACTGGAAGACATATGAAGAGAGACTTAAGGAGCTGAATATGTATAGCCTCGAGGAAAGGAGGGAGAGGGGGGACATGATAGAAACTTTCAAGTACCTCAAGGGAATCAACAAAGTCCAAGAGGGTAGCATCTTTCAAAAAAGGAGGTGTGCAGAACAAGGGCACAATTTGAAGATAGAGGGTGGCTCAGAGGTAATTTAAGGAAGTATTTTTTCACAGAGAGGGTTGTGGATGCATGGAACGGGCCTTCCGGAGGAGGTTGGAGTCAAAAACAGTGGTGGAATTCAAGCATGCATGGGACAGTCATAAGGCAATTCTAGGGGGTGGGGGTAGGAAGAAGTAGGCTGCTGGTTAACTAGGATCTGCAGCTTATCCATTAGGTAGGGAAATGGGCAGACTGGGTGGGCCAAGCGGTCCTTATCTGCCGTCAAAATCTATGTTTATATGTAAAGACTACTTCGGCTCACTTTAATAATTTGTAAGTTTGTGTAACCATAAGATGACTACAAATAGGCCCTTTTATACCTAAAGTTCATATACTGTCAAAACGAAGCTTACTACTACAACTGCCAGACCTGTAGTCAACGGCGAAACAAGCAACCAAATTTACAAAATAA
Organism: Neoceratodus forsteri; assembly: GCA_016271365.2. NCBI lineage: Eukaryota > Metazoa > Chordata > Ceratodontiformes > Ceratodontidae > Neoceratodus > Neoceratodus forsteri. The sequence goes on along the minus strand of CM057450.1, from coordinate 183,023,735 downwards.
AGAACACTCCCTAAATTAAATCGCACTGAATGCTGTTCCTCCGAGTGCACAGGATGGCTCATGTGCATGTCTCATGAGTAAAGACCCCAAATTGTGCCATGGATGAGCAATTTATTACATATGCTTCCACTCAGACTTGGTGAGCTCATCCTGCACCCTCCTCCCATGGATACTCAGAAGGTATAGTCAAGACCCCCCCATCACAGAACAGATATGAATGTCACAGGTAAGCAAAATGACAATCTATGCCAACATCTCACACTGTACAATAGAAAGGAGGTGTAACAAACTGCTGTTCTCAACCTAGTTTATGTTCAAATCTGCCATGATTTAACACCCAGCTCTTGCATTACACCACATTGCTTCTGTAATGTACTGTGCAGACCTGTTTATCAAAAAAGAAAGCCTCCATAAAAAAGAAGAAACCGGGGGCGGAGAAGGGACTGACAACTGCCGACCAAAGAGGTCAGGACAGACAGCTTATGTAGTCAGCAACTCCATGAAGTAAACAATTCAGTAGCCCAAAGCCCCAAACCAGGACAATCACAGTAACCCCAATGAAAATGCCATTAGTCTCCATCCATACTAGTACAGCATACGTAACATCACGTTGTCCAATAACTACAAAGAAAACTACATGCAAGAATTATAACATGTGCATAGACTTGTTTTTCTGATGCCCTTCACTTCACTGCTCAAGTTTTTTTTGTAAACATTTCTGACAGTTTTATGGCCCATGCGGGGTAGCCATTCAGGCTTCTTTCACTGCCTTTGAGCCCTTTGGTTTCCCCTCCCAGGATGCCTCCAGGAAGGATGCAAATTAGACAGTCCTCCAAAAGGTGTTATGGATTTACTATTACCCAGTGATGGCACTTTGTGAAACAAATTTGCCACACATCCAGAACAGTTGGCACTTAAAAAAATAAAAAGCCTTCTACAGACAGGTAACAGAACGCTTTGGATCACAGAAATAAAACCAAATGTTCAACATTTAAGATTAGAAAGATGAGCTACAGTCAGTACTCGACATTCAGCAACAACTGCCAGTGGCAAGCTGGTTATGTCCGCCCGTCGAGAAATCTCATCATCTGTAGTTACTCATCTTGGTAACCAGAGGGGTTTAGTCCCACCAGTAGTCAAAAGTGCTACATAAAATCAATGTTCTACAATTTCAGTAGCAATACAACCTCCCTAAGTAGTCAAAAGCATCCAAGTGGCATGAAACTTCATCTGCTGTAGGTCTATAAAATTCCCCCCCAGCAGGATGTTGAACAGTTTACACATCCAGTATTCTGTCCTTTGTGGGACCCTTTACAGTTTTGGCAGTGGAATTATGGATTATGTTTTACCCCACCCACCTTCAAAAACAATTCTGCCCTAGTGACATTTTCATCAATTCCAACCATCGGGCTGCTGTACCAAACAGGCCAAGGTATTTTGCCTACCTGACATTTCTATTTGGCTAGTAAGACAAATATCTACAGTATTGTACGTTACTAGCAAAGTTAAAGATTTTAGAGATGATCTGGTGACAATGTGCACTGGATTGCTACTTTAAATACACCAATCTTAAAATGTTGTACTTCTGTACTAACCTTCACAATATCCCAAGTGGAAACTGCCAACAGCGAAAACCTTCACTGGTGGCATTATTCTCAAGGCCCATTATTGAGGGGCAGGTCGAAACATCCATGAATTTGCTTCATTAGCAACAGCAAGACACGCATGGGTATCTGTAAACCAATCTAAATAAATCTCAAACTAGTTTAAAAAGTCAGCAATTAGGAACTACGACATGCATTGGTTGGGGGGGGGGGGGACCTACTCTACAGTACTGTACAAAGTGGTCCTATCTCACATAGTAAAGTTAACTTTTAGTTAACTACACTACTGGGAACCACGAACAGCAGTGAGTAATGGGCAAAGAACCAAATGTCAGATCCTGCCCACTTCAACTGTGAAGTCTGGGGATGTATTTATGGCACTGCTGGACTGCAGTGGCTTGGAGGACCAGAGATAACAATGGAACCAAGGGATGGTGGCAGTTCATTAGTATGACTGTATCCAAGGCCAGGATATTCAAAGGTGTTGGGCCAGTGCAACCCCGCAATGCGCCTCGGCGGGATATTCAAAAGACTGCCAGGTGCAGCGCAAGTTCCACTGCACCAGGGCACAATGGTAATGTACGCAGTGCAAATGCAGGGGGGGTGTGCCCATGCATATAGACATTCCGATAGTCAGCCCAGGATGTGCGCCGCATACAGGGGGTAAGGTTGAGACAGTCCACAAGCATCCACACCTCCCCCAGTGGTCCACTGCACTCCCCACCCTCCCGCTATGCTCGATCGTGGGCAATTGTACCCAGCACAATACCTGGTGGACCAGCAGCATCCTCCTCCCTCCATCATGCACAATCAGGGCAGTAGTGACATAATACCTGGTGGTCCAGTGGTATCCCCCTCCCATATCGCCCGATCACAGGCATGACATACATATGCTACCTGGTGGCCCAGGGGACCCCCCCTTACCATCCCACAGAGGACACAGCCACCCAGCTCCCTTCCCCCCATTGGCTGGCGGCTGCACTCCACCAGCCGAATGACAGCATACAGCATGTGCTGTACGCCCACTAGTCCACACTGTAGGCCAATGGACATGCAGACCATACTGTACTACACAGGCACGATTGTGAATAAACTTTTTCATGCATATAATCGTGCCTGTAGTACAGTTATGACCTGCATGCCCATTGGCCCACAATGTGGACCAATGGGAATACAGCACATGCTGTACGGTGTCATTCGGGCAGAGTGCAGCCGCCAGCCAATGGGCCACCAGGTAGCATATGTATGTCACATGCCCACGATCGAGCAACATGGGAGGGAGGGGGGATACCACTGGACCGCCAGGTCATATGTCACTACTGCCCATGATCGGCCATGACAGAGGGAGGGGGTGCACTAGCCCACTGGGGACCCAACACCTGTTGCATGCAGCTACGCAGGGCGCCAGGCGCATTCCGCCGGGCTGCCCTGTGCAATGCATGCAAATGACCCCATTTGTGTCATGCATATATTATGCCCTCTTCTGAATATTGCGGGTGATGCGCCCAGCACAACTGCATTTGCGCTGGAGCATTCCCAGTCCTCACTGCCTGGGAAATGCGCCGGCACATTGTCACTGTGCCATGTGCACTCTGTGCCATATTCAATGGTGATGCGCCATGGCACATCACCTTTGAATATCACTCTGCCCTGGCCCCCGCACAGCTCAGTTGCCCTGTGACCCCACGTGCGCTGTCACCATGCGCAGTCTGAATATCCGAGCCCAAGTGTTTATGGAGGCCCAGGCTTTGGAAAGGCTGAAAAGCCTGCAGGCACTTTACTTCCACTCACAAAAAGATTACTCAAGACATGTATGGCACACCCACTCTGCAGGTGTTCTTGATTCCAGGTACTATTCTCCACTTAGTTGGCCTACTTTTTTTAGTCCCGCAATAAATGACACGAGCCCACTGGCACAATTCAGGAAGCATCGGGAATGATGCCAAGGTGCTTGCGTCAAAGTAAAATGACACCCTGCATCATTCCCAATTCTGCAGTGCAGCCTGTACCAGTTGGGGAACCACCAGCACCAGCTAGACTTATGACGGACACACTCGTGTGCCATGGTTGAAGGGGTCTTGCACCAGAGCAGCAAATCACCTACAATGGGATTCAGGAAGCGTCCCTCTCCTCTCCCCGGCACACAGTCCACTACAGTTAGACCAGTCCAGAGCTGGTCCAACAGCCTGTGCACTACCACAACCATCGCAGTGGTATCCTGTGCCCACATTGGACCCATAAAGTTGCACAGCAACAGTGAGAGGCTGGCAGCACCCCCCATGGTACCAGGTGTGCAGCTGCCCCTTCACAAGGACTGCACTACTGTCAGTGGTGGCTGTGCCACTGGCCGTTAGGGGTATGTTGCCACTCCCCCCTTCACCCAGTCCAACCTCAAACTCCACATCCCATACGACCCTGTCAGTGCGACTGGTCAGCAGGTCCCCCTCAATGGGCACCAATGCCACCCTGCAACTTGTGGCAAACCCCATGTGTTTGGTGCACGGGCAGTTGCAACTGTGTGGAGCCTGGCACGAGATCCCTCCTGTTTCAAAGCAGCATCCCTGGCACACTGATAAACGAAGCTGCTGTCTACCGCAGCTTGCGTCAATCCAAGAGCCGCTTCATGAATCCAGCTCCATGTGTGGGCACACCATGATATTGCTGTCCTTCTCAGTCATAAGCTTTGTAGTGATTAAATGACTTTGCCACTCCAGTCACAAGGTAGAGACTATACCAAAATTACAGAATGGACATCTCCAAGCTCTGCCTAAATGCAACATGTACTCAAGCTGCGTCACTACCCTTAATCCATTTAATCTATTCAAAACCATTATAGCTCAACAGCCAAGGAATCTGGTATAGTGGGGGAGAGCAGAGACATCACAAGTGGCACTACTTTTTATTCACTCACCTTTTTTATTCACCTTTGAGCCAGGTCTGTCGACCTCCCGGACAATGTGAGTCATACCTGCCTTATAACCAAGAAAGGCAGTCAGGTGGATGGGCTTGCTGGGGTCATCCTTGGGAAAACTCTTCACTTTTCCTCTGTGTCTGCTACTACGCTTGCGGGGCAAGAAACCCAGGGACCCATGCCTGGGAGCAGAGAATTTACGATGGGACTAGGAGAGAAAAAAAGAATTAGCATTTTTTATATAGCATGCATCCATTCGGTCCTAGAAAAAAATGGAACAAGTACAGAAGTCACAAAATATGCACAACATAAATACTAAAACCAAAATTAAATCAAACTATTTAACCAGGCAGTTACATCACTAAGCAAGCTCATTTTCAAGATGGTTCTGGGCACAGAGGACACTTGCTTACAATAGACATCGGTACAGGCAGTTACAATATCAGTCAATCAATATTATCAAGTCAGTACTTGCACTGCAGTCAACGGTACGTCACTGGTTCTGCTATTAAAATACTGTAGTTATTTACCGCTGCAATTGTTATATTTATATTCTCCACATAAGGAGAAAATTTTATTTCTGTTTGGGCGGGGAGCGCCCAACAGAACAAAGATTTATCAACATGTACTCTAGTTATTTAATGCTGTGTTGAGCACTGAGGACCCGGGCGGAGGTTCAACAAAGATTTATGTTATTTCTTACAATTAACTTATATTTCTGTTCACCGCTGAGGACGGAGGGTGTGGGTTGGTGGGGGGAGCACCCCCACAGAACAAAGATTTATATTTTTTTAGAATTTTCATTCCGTCTGGACTTCTGCTTATATTTCTGTTCACCCAGAGGGGTGTGGGGGCGGAGCACCCCCACAGAACAAAGATTTGTGTTATTTCTTAAAATTTTTATTCTGTTTGGACTTCTTATATTTCTGTTCATTGCATTTTTGAGTTTTACTTTAACTTTAGGGGATAGTCCGGGGCATATATTTACTGACATGGAGAAACGGATTTGGAACGTTTAGTCTGATTGCAAGACGTGTGCGTAGGGTCGGAGAGTACCGACGTTGGTGAGAGGACATTTTACCATAATAAGTTGAATTCTGAAATGGGCACTATGTGTCCCCTAATCTAAATAATCACCAGGAAAGGAATTGGTACAATGATTTACAGAGTGTCAAAGTGCAATATCCTAGCACAATTAGAAATGCTGTTGCCAAAAAACAGATTTGACTCAAGCAACATACGAACCACACTGCTGAGGCAGTGAGGAACGAGTGCAAGATGGCCACAAATGAAAATGTACATTTCTGCTTTTCTGACCAGGAAATTACACCAAGCTACAATAATGTATTTCCAGGTGCATCCCAGGTTACACTGCCCTTTTTTTATTGAAAAGGAGAATGCTGGCCACAGAAATCTGTCAGCAGACAACGACCGCTTGGCTCACCCAGTCTGCCCATTCTTCCCTGCCTGTAATATCTCAGATCATACTCAACCCACGAAACCACGTGAAATACCAAAAGGAAGCAGCACCCAGCCCAACTGTACTGTTGTACAAATGCCATGGAATCTTCCAGTTCCACCTGGACAGTGACCAGGGATGGGCAGAAGGGTCAGACCTTTGATTTTAACCACTCCTCTGGAAGGCAGCAGCTCAACAGTGCAATGCCACCCTCCAACTACAGTAATGGCAGTTGTGTATTACCCATAATTCTTGTGCAACTAACCCATGACCTTCTGATCATCCAGCACCAGAGGCAAGCATGCTACCTACCAAGCTGATATTGAACTAGATTGAGAGACAAGTAAGAGGAGGAGAAGGATTAGGGGTAGACATGGGTAGTATGCATAGAACAGAGTTTCTGAGATGGGAGGAAAAACCGAGGGAAGTCTGTTGGAAAAGAAAACTGCCCAGCTGATGTCAGAGTCAAGACAGAGGAGGGGAGGAAGTTGTCCCACTAACGGATTCAGAAGTAGCAACTGTTTTCAATAGTAAAATGTGCAAATTATACAGCAGTTACATTGTACCACGATTATGCTAACACTTTAGTTATAAGTAACGTGGGCAGATTAAATGGATCGGTCTCTGCACTGTTTGTGCGTCTTTGATACTTCATATGTACCTTCCCCCTTGGGAGCGTCCGAAACGGGTATTTTGGTCCCAATTTTTTTATTATTCCTTTCGTAACCAGATTAGGCCCACTAAACACAAATAAGGGCTTTCAGGAACGACCTGGGAAAACTAGGGAGTTCGCCTAACATCTACTATGCATGGTACAAAAAAAGGCTACCCAGTAATGGCCTACACAGAAATGCGATCCGCACTAACCCAGCAGACTTCAGCAATCCTCCCCCAACCGAGGGACAAGTTCGAGGAAAACACTGCTGTCCCGTAACAAAAACGACTCGAAAGGGAGAGAGAATTCAACTACACACCAGAGTGTGACTACTGGAGTGCACCCGGGGGCCAAGGATGAGCTCAGTGAATCACACGTATTCTTAGGACTCCAAATAAAACGCGGCGCCAGCCCACTTTATCGCGAAATAAAGCGACCATGTTTTTAAAACGAGGAAACGGAAACGTGCAAAGACCAAACGGCATTAACTGGTGAATTCCTGCTCCGATATAAACTCGTTATGCGAAACACAACTAAAGTAAAGTCGCGCATTCAAACACTTCTAATTCCACTTAAACGGACACCGTCAGCTTTGCCCCTTCATTTTTTTTCAAACTAAATAAACTTTATTTAGCACACCAAAATGAACAATATTCCCAAAAAGTTTGTAGAATATGGTTACACTAATAAGCAATAACAAAGACAAGAATAAAGCAAATGGTGTACGATTTAAAATTAGTCTTACATCCCCCCGCCCCCACTACTACCCACAACTCCTACCGTCACTCCACAGGAGGATATCCAGAAGAATAGGTGTGTCCTACAAATCGCCAAATAATTACAGTTAAATAATTCTCAGCAATATTCACATATATACGTGAATTAAGTTCTGCGCTGCGTCACTAAAATGGGAAAGAGCTTGCAGCACGAAGGATGGTGGAAAAACCAAGTGGATTAACGTAGCAACCACCCTGCCTTTACTCACCATTTTGGGTTAGTCACTAGAAAAAGGAACGAAACCCTGTGCACGCGTTATTTATAGGAGCGTTGACGTCACCCTGCTGCGCCGTGACTGCTCGGAAAAGAGAAGCATGGGCAGTAGAATATGTCGTGTTCTGCACAGACTTGCTATGCAGAAGCACAAATATTTTTTTTTTGTGGTCTCGCAAGTTGATACTTCAACGTCACAGAACTAGTTATGTGAATCAGTCAAACTCTTTATTTAGCCAGGCAGGCACCGTTGAGCAGAGCTCATTTTCGAGGTGAACCTGAGATAAGGTAAAGCTACAGAAAGATACAACAGGATTGCGAGTGCTGCCAACGTGGCAGTATACATTAGAACAGATGTGAACGGACTTTACGCAGATCAAACATACACAAAAAATACTAAGTATACAAAACTACAGTAACATAAGAGAAATGTACAAGCTGATCGCCCCCCCTTTTTTTTGTTTGTTATACCCCAGAGGGCTGAAGGTAAGGGATGCATAAAATAGGGAGAGGAGAGGACAGGGATATGGGTCAAGAGCACAATGGCTACAAACCGTGGTATGAATGGAAGCAGTCGCAGGATTCCTTGAGTTTGCAGGTGATTAAAGGTTTAAAAGCCGCAAGCTTGTAAGGAAGGTTTAATTTCAGGAATTTTTTGCAACTTGCTCCATAGTGAGGGAAGTATATGGCATATTGCCGTCGTGCCGAAGCGGGATCTAACCTTCAGGATTTTCAGGGTTACATAAGAAGCACTTCTTAGGGCGTAGTTAGGTAGGGGGCTTATGGTAGGCAATCAGTGATATAGCTGGGCAGGTTATTGGTAATGGCTCTGAAGGTCCAGAGTACCGTGTTTCTGTGGCGCCTAATGGCAAGAGAAGGCTAGCCCACAGCAGTGTATAGGAGACAGTGATGGGTGGAGTAGGGGAGCTCCGTTATAAACCTTAATGCTCTGTGGTAGAGTATATCAAGTTTTGCAAGTGAACCAGCAGGATCTTGGCTATAAAGGAAATCTGCATAGTCTAGCGGGGAGAAATGAAGTTTGGATTAGCCGTTTTTTATCCTCCCTTGGTAGAAGGGTTTTTATCCTGAAGAATAGTCCTAGTCTCTGCCTGAGCTTCTTTATAAGCTCTTCAATATGACCTCGGAAGGAGAGAGAACTGTCAATCCAAGCCCCAAGGTATTTGAAAGAAGATACGTATTCCAGCTGGTCCCCCAGTATGGCAGTGATAGGGGATAGTGAGCCGTGAGAGGGAGGGGCACAAGAGTTGGACGCAGGGCAGAAGAGCATGGCATTTGTTTTTTTTTTTGCGTTCAGGAACAACTTCTGTTTTAGGAGTTGGAGCTGTAGCAGATCAAATTCACTCTGGAGAGATGTGAGTACAGTGTCAGGAGATGGGCCACTGGTGTAGAGCACTGTGTCATCTGCGAAGAGATGAATTTTAGCCTTGTTAATGGAGGCATTCTATTGATGTAGATTGCGAAAAGCAGGGGTCCCAAGATAGAGCCTTGCGGAACACCCCAAGTAAGAGGTTTGAGGAGTGAGACCTCACCATCAGCCTTAACTTGCTGGGAGCGGTCAGTTAGGTACTTGTTGAACCACCTAAGAGAGGGAGTGTCCAGACCAATATTCCATAGGGATGATAATAGCAGGGGTGGTCAGCAGTGTTGAAAACCTTACTGAGGTCCAGGAAGACTGCTCCGACAAAATTCTTGTGGTCCAACTCCCCCAGCCAATCATTACTGACTTTGGCAAGGGCGGTAGTCGTACTATGTTGAGCCCTGAACCCGGACTGGAGGGGATTAAGGAGGTTCGCTGATTCCAGGTGGGTCCTTAGTTGGGAGTTAACGATTTTCTCTAGCATTTTTGACAATACAGGGAGGAGAGAGATGGGCCTATAATAATTTAGGTTGCTAGTGTCCCCATTCTTGAGTATAGGAACAATGTGGGCAGTCTTCCAAACAGTAGGAAGGACACCTTGGGAGATGGATAGATTGAACAGGTGAGTAATAGGCACAGCGAGAGCACAGGAGCCTGCTTTTAGAAAGAATGGATCGATCAGGTCAGCCCTGGGGCTTTTCCTTTCATCCAGCTGGTGCAGAAGATCCTCCACTTCCTTCAAGGATGTGGCTTGGAGAGAGAAGGATGGGCTGATTGCAGAGGGGTCAGAGGTATCAAGCCCAAGTTGTACCCGAAGAGTACTAGCTGGGGAGGAATCAAAAGCTAGACCCGCAGTGGCAAAACGATTGTTGAAGGAGTCCAGAATAGTAAGTTTATCAGTAATTGTGGAATTACCAACCTGGATTTTGGCAGGCAGGGGGTTACCAGCGGAATGACCTACGATATCTCTAATAGTACTCCAGAATTTTGATGAACATGTGGAGAAAGCTTCAAGTTGAGAGCAGAAATAGTTAGCCTTTGTATCTCTAACCAATTTGGTACAGAGGTTTCTAGCTCTCCTGAAGAGATTCCAGTCGTTGGGTAGCTTTGTTTTACGAGCAGTTTTCCATAGCCTGTCCCTATTCCACAGTGCACTCTTTAGGTCAGTAGAGAACCACCGGCAGTGCTTGCTTCTAACTCGGGATGTAACTAGTGGGGCGTGCTTTTTCAGAGCACTTAACACAATGTCATGAAAAATGTCATAGGCGGGAGCCACGGATTCTGCTAGGTAGAAGTCCTGCCACCTGGGGGAGGGACTTAGCTCAGCCATGAATGAGCAAGGATCAAAACTACGCCTGCTTCTTTTTGTAGTGAATTTGGGTGGGAGAGTAGGGGAATGGCAAGACCTAACACAAGCGACAAAACAGTGGTCACTGATGTCAGAGAAGAAGACTCCAAGTGGGAGTACAGATGAGGCTTACTATGATGAGGTCCAGCAGTGTACTTTTGGCTGGGTTACTCTTGTTTGAGTGGGTAGCTTCAGTGATGAGCTGGGACAGCCCCAGGGAGTCACAAAGGGATTTGAGGGGAGAGGAGGCATTGGAATGCCAGTCTAAGTTTAAGTCCCCAAGTATTATTGTTTCTAAAGAGTTATGCCCCAGAAGGTTGCTTAAGTGGTTTAGAAGCTGCAATCCTGCTGATGGAGGCCTGTAACAGCCAGTAACATTGACCGAGACTCCAGCAGCGATCACCACTTGAAGGGATAGAGATTCAAATTCGTTAGAGACCAATGTGAGTCCAGGATGGAGACAGAGTACTTGTCCTTGACATAAATAGCCATCCCTTGACAGTCTGTCAGTTCGGAATAGTGAGTAGGGGAAGACAAACAGAGTGGTTGCAGGTTGAATGGCGGAGCCATGATTCAGAAATCACCAGAACATCTGGGGAGGTATGGCTTGTCCATGCCTGGATAAGAGGGATTTTTTTAATAGGCTACAAGCATTAATATGCATAAAGCTAAGCCCTTTCAGGTTAGGAAGATCTGCTGGTGAGCCAGTGCTGGGTCCAGGGTTGAGCTCAATGTTGCCTGAGCAGATCAAAAGAAGTAGCAAGAGTTTTCTAGAGCTAACCAACAGTTGCTTTAGAAACTTTTTCCTTTCACACTTACGTGGGGCATGAATATAGCTTAGTACTAAAGCCAAGGATATTTAGAGCTACGTGTAGTACAATCTGAGCAGCAATAAGTTTGGGATATATGCCAGATCTAGCAGACAGTTATTGTTTTTTTTCCCAGGTCCCGGCTTGGGTACCCGCATGCCAGCTAGGAGCAGGATCCATGGCCAGCAAGTCATTCAGGGTAGCACATATCAGGAGCTTGACAAGATGTGTGATGTCTGCATGTTTAATTATAGTGCTAATGTCAGCAGACAAGCCAGGGGAGTTTTGTGGAGCCAAGTACAGAGAGGTAGTACAAAGCAGAAGGAGGGATACTAGGAGAAACATGGTCAGAAAGTGAGAGGTTAGATTGAGAATAACTGCCTAGTTGAGTATTTGTGTTTGCCATTTTTTCTTTAGTATATTCCCCAGCTTAAAAGAGGAACGACTGCAGGCACAAGAGGGCAGCAGAGGGCAATAGGATATCAGCTATCAACAGCCAGAAAGGGTTAAGGGTATGGTCCAATAGACGTGCAATGGGTGGGGCAAAGGGGCATTTAAGGTGGCCTGGGGGCCAAAATCAGTAGTCCTGATCCGATTCCACTGAAGCTGAGTGCTTGGCGCGGGGGGCTTCAGCAGAAGAGCAGTAGAGTCTTGTAAGCCATGGCGGCACTATGGGGTCCGATCACGACTGCGGCAGCGTCACCGCCGAGGGGCAGTTTAGAATGCCTGGGAGAGAGCAGAAAACCAAAATTTATGCAAGATCCTGCTCAGACAGACAAGGAACACTGATTGTGTTCAGGAATCGGGGAGGCAGCTAGGAGCTGGTGCCAGGAGTGACAAAGGGCCAAATGAATTAGCAGACCAAACAAAGAGGGGGTGGACAAAGTCCAGACAGTCTGAGAGCACAGCAATCTACTTCATCGACAGAATGCCTCCCACTAGCCCAGGACCTGCCCACCTTTCAAGAGTCTTGTTTGTTCTTGTGTACATTTTTTGTCAGTTTTAGTCTCGTAGCCCCGAGCTGGCTCAGAGCTAAGCAGGGTAAGTACACAAAATTGCCGACTTCGTAACAAATAGATTGCCGAGCACAGGTTAGCTATATACAAGTTGAGAACTGCAAGCCTTAAAACAATAATAGTAGAAATTACATAATGCCAACAGTTGAAACACATGAGCACATACAAAAGCAAGTTAACGCTGCCTGCATGACTAGCATTGCATGTAAGTCCCGGGTGAAGTGCAAGCCAACCAGAAAGCTGAATCCTGGGACAGCCAATAACATTCAAACCCAGTAGGCGTCAAGTGTTTGCTTAGAAAATCAGTAGTCCTGATCCGTTCCGCTGAGCTGATCATACCTGGGTGCTTGGCGCATGGGGGGCTTCTGCAGGGAGAAGAGCAGGAGCGTCTTGTAAGTCATGCGGCACTACGGGGGTCCGATCCCTGCTCGAGGGGGCAGTTTGTGAATGCCTGGGTGCTTGGAGCAGGGGAGGCTTCAGCAGGGAGAAGAGCAGGAGCGTCTTGTAAGCCGTGCAGCGCTACAGGGGTCTGATCCCAACCACGGCAGCGGTCACCTCCCGAGGGGGCAGTTTGTGAATGCCTAGGTGCTTCGCGCAGGGGGGGCTTCAGCAGGGAGAAAAGCAGGAGCGTCTTGTAAGCCGTGCAGCACTATGGGGGTCCGATCCCAACACGGGTAGCGTGTCACCGCCTAAGGGGCAGTTTGCTAATGCCTGGTGCTTGGGCGAGGGGGGGTTTGCAGGGAGAAGAGCAGGAGCGTTTGTGGCTGGGGTATGGCACCATGGGGGTCTGATCCCGACTACCTGCAGCGGACCCCACCCGAGGGGGCAGTTTGTGAATGCCTAGGTGCTTGGGCGGGGGCTTCAGCAGGGAGAAGACCAGGAGCGTCTTGTAAGCCGTGCGGTGCTAAGGGGATCTGATCCTGACCGCGGCAGCGGTCACCACCCGAGAGGGCAGTTTGTGAATGCATGGGTGCTTGGTACAGGGGGGGCTTCAGCAGGGAGAAGAGCAGGAGCGTCTTGTAAGCCGTGTGGCGCTACAGGGGTCCGATCCCGACCGCGGCAGCAGTCACCACCCGAGGGGGCAGTTTGTGAAATGATGTAGCCTTAGGAGAGGAATGCAGAGCTAGAGGGGGGCTGGGGGGCAATCGCCCCTCCTGGCTGCCTCAGTGTGAGTAGTGGTGCCCCACCATGATCTTTATTCACTGTTTAGTGCCCATTGTGGAGCCCATGATTAACTGAAAGGCCCCCCCCCCAGCTCCCAGATGCTCCCAAACCTGGCTCTGCCACTGTGCGTAAGAGGGGCTGTTTGAGCTCATTATGTCATACTTATGAAGAAGCCAGCAGAAGAAGGCCATTTGGTCTATCAAGTCTGCTCATATTGCAGGGTCCACAGCTTGAGCTAATGTCCCTGCCCTCCCTACCCATGATCTTTACTTTCTCTCTCAGACTCTCTTAAAGCTGCCCACTGTCTTCAATGAGATGACGTCTTCTGGCATTCCAAGTGTCCACCACCCTTTCTGTGAAGAAGTGCTTCCTGACCTCCCCCTAAATCTCCCACCCTCCAGCTTAAGACTGTGACCCCCAGTGTTATGGTTGCCACTCAGCTTAAAGAGACGATCAACCTTATTTATTCCTTTCAAGTACTTGAAGGTCCCAATCATGCCCCCCCCTCGCCTGTCTTTCAGGGAGTACATGTTCAGTGCCCTGAACCTCTCCTCGTATGCTTTTTCCTGCTGACCCACTATCATCTTTGTAACCTTCTGGACCTTCTCCAGCAGATTAATGTCCTTTTTGAGGTGTGGGCACCAGTAGTGTACACCATACTCTAAATGCGGCCTTACCAGTAACCTGTACGATGGCAGTATAACCTGCTCTCTCCTACTACTGGTCCCCTAGATATGCATCCCAGCACCTTGTTTGCCTTTGTTGCTGCTTTCTCGCATTGTGTGGAGTGCTTCAAATCACTAGAGATCATCGTTGCCAGGTCCTTTTCCTCCTCTGATGCAGATACTCGGACTCCACCCAGGTAGTACTCTGTCCTGGGATTCTCGGCATTGAAGCCAAGTTGCCAGATTCTGGACCATCTCCCCAGCTTTTCCAGATCTTCCTGTAGGTCCTGTAGCCCTTTAGTGGTGTCCACTCTCCCGTAGAGCTTGGTGTCATCCACGAATAGGCACATTTTGCCCTTAATGCCATCCCCAATGTCATTGATAACACTAAACAACATCAGCCCCAGCACAGAGCCCTGTGGGACTCCACTGGTTACCTCTCTGGTACCAGATAACCCCCCCAACAACCAACCTCTGGATTCTGTCCCTCAGCCAGATTTCCACCCATCTGGCCATCTTCCCATTCCCAAGATCCACCAACTTTCTGATCAGCCTTTTGTGGGGCACAGAGTCAAAGGCCTTGCTGAAATCAAGATAGAGGATGTCTACCACTTGGCCCCTGTCTACTGTCTTAGTGACACAGTCAAAGAAATCATTCAGATTCATTTAACACAGTCCTCCCCCTCGCATCCTGGAGACCATGCTCCTCTAGATATTCCACCAGCCTTTCCTTTAGTGTGGTCTCTATGAGCTTGCCCATAGTGGAGGTCAGGCTGACTTGTCTGTAATTCCCTGGGTCATCCTTAGGACCACTTTTGTGGAGGGGCACTACATGTGCTGTTCTCCAGTCCTGCGGTACCATGCCTTGACTCTAGTGAACTATTAAATAGGTCTGCCAGTGGCCCTGCCAGTTCCTTCAGAACGATAGCAACTATTGCAGTGTTCAGTTCCATGATTTTTTATATTGTACTGATCAGAAGCAGTCAGTCTACATGGAAATTGCTCATGTAACTACCCCATCCTTCTGTTTTCACATCTGCTTGCAAGTGGTGCTGCCTAAGGGATATAGGTTGGCGCCTAAGTTCCTGGTTATAATTGGCTTGGCAAGTGGTGCAGTGCCTCCACCTATGGGGATCTTTATAGCAGTGTACTGCCAGGGTGCTTCCCCACAGGAAATAAAGTACAGCTCCCTCCCATGATGACAGGTGGAACAATACACACACACACACCCCAACTTGCCACTCTAACCATGCAAATATTACACTACACAATAATGCAAATAATTTAGCAATTGCAGTAAAATAAACAAGGTTTATTTTAGGTCTGGATAATGAGGTAAGGAACAAGGGAAGCAAAGGGTAGTAAAACATAAAACAAAAACTTTATAATAACTATTGTAATCAGGCAGCGTTCCAGTCCCTCTCCCCCACTGGTGCACCAGTTAAGCTCCCAACTACCTTGTGTGCACACTGAGGAGCCACAGGCCTGTGACTAGTAGACACTGGGCGCAGCGCCATTGCAATGGCTGTATGCTGCAGATGCAAGTTATAAACTGCACCAGTGGATGTAAATGTACGGTTTATCCTGGCTTTACCAGCGGCTGTGGGCTAAGGTCACGCGGGAAGCCCGGATGGTAAGTTAACTAGCTAGCTAGCTGAACAGTTAGAAAAGTATTTGGTTGGGTAAAACCCAGTACTCACAACCTTTTGGTGAACAGATGATGTAGCAGTTGGGGAACGTGTTCCCTTTCAGGCAGTTAGGTAGAACTGGCATGGATGCGATGATCCTCTTCACCCCACAGAGGGACTTGTTTTCACCACCTTGACAGGTAGGCAGGCTGTTTTCTTCACCCACAGAGGGACTTGTCTTCACCCACCTCGCAGGTAGGCCAGCAGTTAAAAGGGCAAGCAGGACCTCAAAACTCGGGTCCCCTGGCAGAAATCACAGTCTCTTGTATCAAGGCAGTGGATTTGTCACCTCACACAAGCACAGATAAAATACTTTTTTCAGCAGTCACTAATATCTAGAATGACAAATATCAGCAGTTCAGTCCAGATTGAGGTAAATCCCCTTGTCTCTGAGATTTACCAGACAATTAGAAACAAGTTCAGAAGTCCTTAGGTTGTCTTGACACAAACTAACTGTTTTTTGGCCATGACAGCAGCAGGAGCTGTCAAAAATCAGTTGTTTCTCCTCAGAAACTCATGACGACAGACCTAGGGTCATACTGTCAACCCCAGAATGTTTAGTTTGAATCACGACATCTCATTGGTCCACAGAAGTCTCAAACTCCATGCCCTGATTGACTGTACAGCAGTTACCAATAGGGTTCCACGCTGTCTTCAGGCAGACCACGTCCAATATGGCCGCCCTATACAGTACTGTTCATCTCAGTCCATTATAAATAAATTGTGTAAAGTCTTGGCAGCATCTGGCTGCATGGCCATGACCCTCCTGGCAGGGCTTGACAAATCCCACAGCCCGACGTCCCGGGCTATCATTTTAAATTCTGGGACAAGCACTTTCATGAGAGTTACTTGTCCACGGACAAGTATGTGTTTTAAAAAACAAACAAAAAATTTTTTTGGCAGTTGCTTAAACTTTCCAGCAGGGTGCGTGCGCTAGTGGGTTGTGAGGCCCAATCGGCCTATTGGTCATGTTACACACAGATCACCGGGTGCTGATCCGCGTGATGAGACACCAGAAGAGCACGCGGCTATGACGAGGGAAAGCGCGAACAGGGAATATGGGGAATGAGTTGCTGGCAAATAGTCATCGGACCAGCCAGCACTAAGCTGCAATCAGAAATTGAATATCAGGTCTGTCGTACTGCCAAGGGGTAAGTGAGACCTAATGGCTATGGCAGTGACCGGGGGGGGGATGTCAGAGGTGCACTTTCACTTCCTTGTAGCTGCTAGGTAGAGGACGTGCGACTGATCGTATGCTTCGGTATGCTCTGCAGAACAAAAAAAACACTTTGTTGACTTGCCCATTTTACTAGGGAAGGGAACTTTGTACACAGGAGATAAAAAACATTTTAGAGTAGCATGGAAAGAAATATTGACAGGGAGCCGGAGGGTGCCCGGAGTGATGGTAATGTAATGAGCCAGGTAAGGGAAGGGCGAGAGGCACGAGGCACGGGGTGCAGCAATATCTGCCTGTCAGCCTAGTGCAGAGCACACTGTGCAGAGTCAGACTCCGTTTTACGTTTTTTTTTTTTTACCTTAAATAAATCTGCCCCCTCAAAAAAACCCACTAAAGGACTGACCTCAAAAAGGAAGAAAGTTTGTTGGTGTTGGATTGGGCAAAGTTTGGGACCATCCAGACAGACACAGAGAAGAGGGACATCGAGCAGCAGTAAAGGAGGAGAGAGAGAGAGAGAGAGAGAGGGAGGGAGGGAGAAGGAGAACAGAGAGAGCCAGTTTAAAGCTAGCGATTCCAGAAGTGAGCAAATAAAAAGCAATGAAATAAAATAACAGGCTGCTCTAAGGGGATAAATATTAAAGAAAGGGGAGGGGAGAGAGAGAGAGAGAGAGATAGGGTTGGGATTTGTAGAATAAACTGCAGAAAAAGGCAACAACTTCAACAAACATTATTGACTAAACAGAGCACCCCCGCCCCCGAAAAAAGGACTGAGAGTCAGAGGGGAGAAGGATTGGGCTTTGTTGAGTTGCCATAAGAAAACTAAGGGGTACTGTGTGTAACCCCTAGATGGCGCTATCCCAGGGGCTACTACCCCTGCCTGATTTGCCACTAACAGGTTGAGGGGCCTGGATCCAATGGCGGGTGCCTCCACCCAGAGGTCAGGGTTTACAATAGTTAAACTAACTTGGTCACAGCCCTCTGGGACCCTGCAACCCCTTCTTCCCACTAGTGGCCCACACAATATATCAGAATTACCTTTACAGTATACACTTACCCCAGGACTGGTTCCGCACTGGGACCTCCTGTGAAATAAGATACAGTGCAACAATCACAGTACAGTACTTTAACATAGACAAATACCTCAGGCAGTATAACTTTGCTGAAACAAGCAGATCTGATTTATTTAGGGGGATATAACAAGGACAGGGGGAAATCAGGTTAATTAGCTTATCACTCTACTCATCTACCTATGGCTCTGTGCACAGGCCTATCCCTATCAGTTACTGTCCCTGGGTACCCAAGCCCTAGTGGCTAGTCCAAACCGTGGCAGCTGGTAGGGGCCCTTTCACACAGAGAAAAGGAGAATTAAACAGTCAGCAGTACAGTAATTCCATTTGGATTTAATGTGGCAATTCAACAGGGCGACCCTGAATTAGTACTCACGACCTCCAAATAAGATAGGGTCCTTCAATGTCAGCAGGGCTACTCTTGAGCTCCAAGAGACTCCTCACACATTTATATGGTAAACAGTCACAGGCAAAAGTCACTTAATGGCAGCAGGATTCACTTGAGGTACACAAACCTCTTCACACATTTATATGGTAAAAGAAAGACTATACCAGGCAGGCTGCATCTGTATCCCGATCGCAATTACTGCACAATACCGGGAGAACACACAGCAGATTCAGTTCCTGACAGACCGAGTGCAATTTTCAGCAATTCCTCCAGTCTTCTACAGGGTGAGCCTGGTTTCTACTCTTCAGATATCCTTTGATTCTCTTCACAGGACGGATTCAGTCCTAACAAGCTGCAGACCGAACTCTGGACCTTACACATGTTTTTGACTAAAACTGTGCACTGAAGGAGCACAGGGTTCCTTTCCCTCACTGCCAAAGCTCAACTGAAACTCCCAACAGACAAAACCGGCACTTCCTTTGAGTTCCTCCCAGTTCTTGAATGGATTGGCTGTCACCACAATAGACTGCTGCTGTGTCCAAAAAGGCGCCGAAGTCTAAACTACATCTCCCAGAGTCACTGCCCATACAATCCTCTTGTGGCTGGCTCAGATTATGAGTCCAAGTTCTGATTCGTCCAAGGCACCATTTTAGAGCTAGCTTACCCCACACTGATTGGTCCAGTTCAGCAGTTCAAAACCAGAATGGGGAACTAGGCAGACACAGTTCTGACTGCAAAGAAAGCAGGTTAGACAAACTGTAATTTCATTATTACTGTAAATGATTTCTGGCAAACAGTTACATCTTTCAGATAGGTTCCTTTGCACTCCTAGTGACTGCAAAATGGAGTGAATTGGCAGCAGCTGAGTGGTACTCAAACAGAGAAGCACACAGTCCCCATACAACTAATTATGTCTGCAAGCAGACAGCTCTTAAAGAGACAGTACCAGAGGTTCTAAAAACACTCACTGATAAATGGCTTAAACGCCAAACACCATTCAGGCTTGGAGCATTCAAGCAAGCTCCTGGAAGTCTTTTGGGAACCCCCATTTGCAGGGGGGTTACATGTGTTATCATCACAGCTCAACATCTGTCAAAAAATAAATAAATAAAAGGCTAGTCTAGGGAGATAAATATTTAAGCAAGGGGAGGGAAGAGGAAGGGTTGGGATTTGAAAAGTGTACTAAGATGCAGATAAAGGTAACAACTTCAGCTGTTACCAACATAACCGTTTATTTCTTTATCCCGTCCCAATCCCATTCCACTGTGACTGCATCCTGTCTTGCTTAGTTTAGCAGCCTGGCCCTGCTACGTAAAAGAAAATTTTTTATTAGTGTCTTGTCTGTTCCCTTTCCCTCCTGTTCTTGACTACCCGTACCACAACAAAATAAACACACCACACAGTGACTTTACAGAACAGATTTTATTAGCATCATAAAACAGTAACTACATACATACATTGTTCTAAATTATTATCCTGACCTACAAGTACGCATGTTAGTTTGTTGAACTTTGTTCTGGGACTGGCACTTGTCTTACACTTCCACGTCCACCTGTATTAATTTAACAGAAAATACATAATTTTTCCTGTTTTCCAGTAGTTACAGCTACATATTATTCATAATACAACCTCCTACACCATGTATTTTGTTGCTATACAAGTTTTCCTTAAATTATAGCCTTCCAAACATGGACTACCACTCGCAACACTGGGACTACCATTTTTGGCTAGGCCACTTGTCCCTGGGCTAGCGTGTAATTTTAAAATTTGTCAACCCCTGCCTCCTGGTCCCATCTGGTGATCGCTAGGGCCAGGGGGCACTTTGGGGGGACAGGAACCCCGTCATAAGCTCCATTTTGTGAGCTCCCTAGCAGGAGCAGTCTCTGAAAATGACAGTTTAGGCCACTAGGAATTATGGGACTTGTAGTCCTAGTGGCCACATTGTCCCCAGTACTCCCTGACCCACTGGAGGCATGGATTGGGTCGGGGAGTCTCTCTAAAAGTTTTATTTTTGTTTTATTCAGTCCCCCCCAGCCTCCCAGTGTCCAATGGGGCTGGTGAGAGGATTGGAAAAGTGGTGCTTCTGCCACAGTTCCCTGTCAGGCGCTTGAGGCGTCGAGACTGTGGTGTGCTCCCCAGCCCTGGCAGCAGTCCAGGTTCGGGACTGGGGAGTGAGGAGGCAAGTGGCTCACCGGCTGCACTTCTCAGGCACGTTGAGGCACCTCATCATAACAGTCTGCTCCCCGGCCCTGGCACAGTCCAGAAGCAGGCCGCGGGTCGAAGTTCAAGCAGCTGCAGAAGCTTTGGGAGGCAGGAGGACTCTGGAGGGGGGCCCTCAGGTAAGCTCCCAACTTGGGAGCGGGGCTTACACTCACATGTACTTACATTGGGCATAGTCGAAATGCATGAGACTTCATTTCCATGTGCAATCTGGAGGAGAAAATAGGCAATAAAATACAAGTTATAATAATAGTACAAACATTAGGTGCTAAATTCAAAAAAGTAATGCTGCCAACAGCAAGGCACTGAGCAAGTCAAACCCGCTTGAACGAAGTGCTTACAGTTTCATGGTGGATAAAATATTTTAAAACAGTTTCAATTAAAGCTTTAGTCATGGGACTAGACTTTTATTTATTGAAAATTTGATGACCAAGAAAGACACGCTGAGCCGAGGCCCATTTCCAGGTGCAACTTGGGGAAGGGGGAAGTCGTATACTAAACCCATAGTTGTGATATTAAAGATTCCATGAAGAATGTAGGCAGTGTTCTGGCCCAGTGGTGCTGCTGCCCGCCACATCATGCCTTGCACTCAGGAAACTAGAGCAGTAAAAGATACAAAGCACAAGACTAAAAAATGCAAGTTCAAAAAAATGTGTTGTTTACTTATATGACTTTAGATAAAAATCTGGGGGCAAAGGTGCATATTCACAATAGGGTTGCCACCTGGTGTCAGTTTTCAACCGTCATAGCTGTTTTTTTCCATGGGTTGCCGGTGAAGCAGTTTAATATGCCGTTTTTTTTTCCTTTCAGTGACATGCACTGTTTCTGTGCCTGAGAGTGCTCCATGATGCATGTCACAGCACGCAAGCACACTCAACTGGCACCCATGCGATTACTGATGTGACAGTGTAGCCACTACACTGTAGTGTTAGATCGAACAAGGAAACGCAAGGCTGTAAGTGCGAGTTACAGCACTGAATATTTAAAACTACTAATTGGACTCTCGATTAAGCACCCATGACTAGTATGAATGTAGCTTGCGGCCAGGAGAGCACAGTGGGAGACACAGTGCATTTAAACAGACAACTGATTTTTCGAGTTGCAGCCCATTTGCGACAGTCAGTCTAGCAGGAGGGAAGGGGTCCTCATGTGCTAGCAAGGAGGTGATGTGATCGGTTTTTTTTTTTGGTTTTTTTTTGCTTTCACAAAGTGGCAACTTTAAGCGTCAAACCAGGATCTGGAGCATCTTGAGTTGCTGGGGTTCGGCTGGGAGGGAGAGGATAGAGCATTCAATGGTGTGCTCTCCTCTCCTGGGGAGGGGGGGATTGCCAGCTCCACCCCGTGACTGCCACCAGTTGGAGGACTGGGAGCAGCACGAAGGAAGGGAATTACAGCATGTTTGTGCCTCTACATACGCATGACCCAGCAATGGGAAGGGAGAAAATCAGGAAAAGACATGGGGACAGGCTACGTGAAGCCCTGCCTGTGATGTTGCAACCTATTCTGCTGACCGATCAAGGGCATCTGGACAGGGGTGTGCAAATCCCATTGTCCCCTATCTGGGGCAAGTAAATTTCATTGAAGGGCAATTACAAAAACAGAACTGATTTCATTGTAATTAATAGGGGCAAGTGAAAATTCATCTATAGTCATGGGTGGGCAAGTAATAAACATTTTGATTTGAACTGCCCTGCATCAGGATGTGCTCTCAGTGGAGGAGGACGGTCCTCGCCCTGGCTGTGCCATGGGGGGAAATCAATGGGGGAATAGAACCCCTGCTTGGTTGAGGTAAGGGACAGCTGCAGCTCACAGGGACAGGGCAGATAAGCAGCCCATTCTGCATGGGGAGGATAAAAACGTTTGTAATCCCTAGGTGGCGCTATCCCAAGGGCTACTACCCCAACCTGCTTGGCTAATAGCAGGTTAAGGGGCCTGGGTAATGAAACGGGTGCCTCCACCCAGAGGTCAGGGTTGTTAGTGGTCAAGCTAACCTGGGTACAGCCTTCCAGGACACTGTAACCCCCCTCTTTCCCGTCTAGTGGCCTGAACAATATACAATAATTACTTTCACAATGACCCTTATTCACCAGGCAATTACCCACACTGTTTGCACGTACCACCAGGGCTGGTTCCTCTAGCTTGACCCTGGGGACCCCCCGTAAAACAAGGTTAAGCACAGCAAATAACAACAGTACAATACTTTTGGCACAAACTGAAACCGCAGTCAGGTTAAATGCAAACAAAGTTAAATCTGATTTATTTCAGGGGACTTGAACAAGGGAGGGGCATAACCAGGTTGATTTGCTTAAAAGCTATATTAATCAGATGGTTATGCATGCAGTTTAGAGTCCCTACACAGTTACTCACTCTGGGTACCCAGGTAGGAAAATGGTGGGCTAGCCAGGAATGTTGCAGCTGGTTTAATCAGATGACATCACTTTGAGATTTAGCTGTTGTTGCAGGGAGCTACCCTGATGTTTACTCACGATGCCCAACACTGGACACAGGCAGGACAAAATCGAGACTGCAGGCTGTTGAGCTGGAGTGCCCAGAGAAGCAGGGTCCACACGAATCACCAAAGCATCATTCCTGTTCGAGGCATTGAGCAGGGGAATGATCCCCAGGCCGGTCTCTCGTCGACGACTTTCTCTGCATATCAGGTATTCTGGCTGGGCCAGTGTAGCAGGGCCCAGGCAAACAGAAATGGATACAGATTCATTCCATGGAGCTAGATACAGCCTCCAGCAAGTAAAGCAGTTCAGACAGACTGTGGGGAACCAAATCACGACCCACTATAAGCACACAGCACATTCACATGTAAGGAAATTCCACTGTACCAGGCAAATGGCTCTCCGGTCGCAAGTACAGAGTCTCTGCACAATCCAGGAGTTCTGAGGTAGCTGGAAGTCCTGACAGGCTGATCGCATTCTGCAAATCTTCGGTCTTCTTCAGGTTAAAGCCTGGTCACAATTCAGTGGCTTACTTCGCTCTCCAAATTCGGATTCAGTCTGAAAAAAAGCACACGTTCCCTCTCAGGAACAGCAGGCAGGTGTGCAGACCAAACTCAGGCCGTTCCACAGTTCTTCTGCATGAATCCACTATGGATTGCTGCTCGAACTATCTTGAGCCATTACTTCTTCACTTCCCAACTCAGATCTAACTGAAACTGCAAGCAGTGTGGGTCTTTCCCCAAGATCCAAAAGGTTTGGTTGGCTGATCTGTCTGTCAGTCACAACAAGGGACCCTTCCAGGTTATTTTAGGCACCAAAAGCCCCAAACTACAATTCCTACAAGTTTTGGCCCCACCAAGCCCCTGTAGGCAGGCTCCATTTTAGAGTCCCAAATGTACTGATTGGCACATTCTGCAGTCCAGGACCAAGATGATGGAAACAAACAGAACTGTCCATGCTGCAAAGAAGGCAGGTTAGAACAAACTGCAGTATTATTACTACTATAACAAATGATCAGCAAACAAGTACATCTTCTAACAGAGCTCCCTCTCAGGTTAATTATGACTGCAATCCAGGCAGCTCTTAAAGAAACGGTACACAGAGGCTATACAGGCACTCTCTGGCAATACATTTAAACTGCTGAAATGCAGAACACCAGGCTGGCAGTGAGCATTTAGGCAAGCTCAAGGAAGACTTTTCGGGAACCCCCATTTGTAGGGGGGTTACACTTTTACTGTAAAACAAAAAAAGTAGGCAGTACAATATGGGAGTGCAAAGCAAAAATCAGACTTGAAACCTACAAACATGTAAAATGACTGTGGAAAAACTGCGAGTAAGGTACTTGATGGACCAAGTGGTATCTGGCAGTCGAAGGAGATAAGGAATATACGGTGGCAAAAGAGCAGTGTGTGGGGGAATCACAGAATCAAGAAAGAGAAAGAAAAAGGGAGGATAGAAGAGACCAAATGCAGGGCTAGCTCTGCCACTTGCCAACAGAGCCAAAAATATATTTTCTTTTCAGTGGCAGTTTTTTCCCCACATTGCTTTTTCTCCCATCAGAGCTATGAAGCGCTTTCACATCCCAGTTCCTGCCGTGGCAGACCAGTGCCTGCTTCCCTTTGAATGGTCTGGCACCCCCATGTACCACCCCTGACTGAACTCATCCAGTGCAGACCATCTCCAGGCAGCAACACAAGCCCACAGATGGGCAGACAGCTTCACCGAGCCCCAGATCATTTCTGTTTTCTGCCCCTCCCCTCTGCGGCTGACATGAGCATGCGTGTGGATGCACAAACAACCCACCAGGTTGCAGCCCTCCCTTACTAGACTTCCCATAGCCTACACTGCCACCAGGCCTCCATGTGGAAGCAGCCAAAGGCCAGGCAAACCAAGCCACCCCACCCCATCCCAGGAGATGAGAGCAGTACTACAGATGCTTGATTTTCTCCCTCCCCAGCTGACCCCTGATGCCCGAGTCCCTAACCGAACCCAGTTCTCCAGCATGGTGCAAGGTGTGGCATCCAGCACTTCAACCCTCGGCGCCACCAGGCCAGCTTTAAGTGGCAATTTTTTAAACTGTTTGGTGCAGTAAAATGAAAATTATACAATGGTCAAACAAAAAAAAGACAAAATCCTGCATTCTGATTGGCTGGCACCTTTCCAGCATTGTAAATCCTCTAATATACCAACTGGAAAAGGTGCTAGCCACCAGTCAGCCGCATCATGATCTCCCGTGAAATCACACTGATCATGTCAAACCTAGGACTGGGAAACCGAAAGGTCCCCGTTAAATCTCATGGGAGATTCAAACACTGAATACTGTTCTGACATAACACACCCTTATGAGATACATAGTATTCCAGTCCCAAACCCCACTCTAAGTAGCACAGAATGTTTGTTCTTTGTAAACTACATGTAAATGTGCCCAAATGTAACGTACCTTACAAATGGAATTTTAGGCTACAGTGAGACAGCGGCTTTCTCTCCTCTCACTCCTGGGTTAAGACAACTGCTCATCAGCTCTTCCATTTGCCTCTGCTGGTATCCATAATATGTAGTTCCACTGCAGTGAAGAAACCATGATCCCCTTCTTCCTCTGTGTGGCAAAAGACACTGGATCCTGGTTTCTAAAATAACCGCTTACACCTGCTCTCGAAGCTGCAAACACGGACCCTCCCTCCTGTCAGTCCAGGTTCAGTACACTAAACATCGGAAGCAACATTCAGACTCGGGGGTTTCCTACCTACTGAAAGGCGGACACATGGTACCTCTATCTCTCAGCCGCTCTTGCCAGCAACCATCTTTAAAATGTGGTAATATACAAAGAAATGAAAGTAAAAAAAATTCTACTTTCTGTGCCAGTGCAGCTCACAACCTCGGCAACACTTACTGTGTGTCTTTGGTTCCCATAGTCTGCAACTGATTAGGACTATTTTTTGCTGCTCGATAAAGTAAATGTAATAAAAAAATCATTTAAAATGAAAAAAAAAATGTTTCCTTCATTTTTTCTCACAGAAATAGAGGGGGCCATTGTATAATCGCAATATACCACGACAGGGTGTGGGCATGTGGTGGTATTTACCCACTTCTGGTGTGGATTTGGTCACTCGGCTGCACCTTGTGACCAAACCACACCAGGCATAGTAAATCATATACCCTGTCATGGTATATTGCTTAAATAGGTCCTTCTTGCCGTGTAGCACAAAAGAAAACACAGGGGAGCCAAACCAGGTGAACCTGATGTATATGTCTGATTGGGTGACAAGGGGAATAGAGCGGTGGGGGGCTGTGGACATGATCTGTTTGGACTTTAGCAAGGCCTTTGACACTGTGCCACACAGGACACTGATTAAGAAATTGAGAAACTTAGTTGCAGGATCCAAAGTGGAGAATTTGGTTAGAAACTGGTTAACGGATAGGTGACGGGGTGGAGGCACTTGAATGGTGGAAGAGTGGCCAGTGGGGTGCCTCAGTGCTCAGTACTGGGACCAGTCCTTTTCAACATGTTCATATGTGACATTGTAGATGAACTGGAAGGGAAAGTATGCCTTTTGCAGATGATACCAAAATCTGCAATAGGATGGCCAATCAGGAGGGGGCGGAAAGAATACGTAGGGATCTTGGGGAAACTTGAGGAGTGGTCAGGAACATTACAGTTAGGTTCCGTGCCAAAAAGCGCAAAAATATGCACCTAGGGCATAGGAACTAAGTATAGGATGGGAAGAGGTACTAATAGTCACCAAGCAGGAAAGGGAATGTGGTGTTATATCTGATTACCTCAGGGTGGCAAGGCAATGGGTAGAGCTAGTGTGATGCTGAGATGCATTGGGAGAGGTATCTCCAGTAGGAGGAGGGAGGTGGTATTACCACAGTATTTCTCATTGGTGAGACCCCATCTGGAGTATTGTGTCCAGTTCTGGGGGCCATATCTCAGAAAGGACACAGACTGGGTGGAGGCAGTCCAGTGGAGGGCAACTAAAATGGTGCCGGGGGGGTGCAGCAAAAGCCCTTCAGGGAGAGACTGAGAGATTGCCACAAGTACGCCATGGAGGAGAGGAAAGCAAGAGGAGACAATAAGATAAAGACCTACTAGTACCTCACTGGAATGAACAGGATGCAGGAGGGTAATCTCTTTTGAATGAGGAAGAGCACCAAGACCAGGGGGCATGCAGTGAAGCTGGAGGAAGGGCATTTAAGAGGGATGTGAGGAAGTGCTACACTGAAAGAGTGGTAGATACCTGGAATGGACTGTCAGTGGAGGTTGTGGAGGCAAAAACAGTAGGGGCTTCAAGCATGCATGGGATAGACATACGGGAATATTAGTAAATAGGCTGGGAGAAAGGAGGGTTGCCAGAGACCACTTATGGTCTGCGAAGACAAATGAGGCAAGGACTATCTGGACATACTGGGTGGGCCAAGCAGTCCCTTTCTGCAGACAGATTCTGTGTTCCTAGTTTGGCAAAGATAATGTTGCAACAAAATAAAAAGCCAAAGCTAGCCCTGAAATGGGAAGGGTAAAAAAGATTGGTGTGGGGAAGGGGATGACAAAGAGAAGGAGAAGCTAACTGCAGGAGCAGAAGAGGTGAAATGAACATTTAGAAGATTTTTGAGTGAGGGGATGGAGGAGGAGGAGAAGCATACTGGGAAAGGGAGGCTGTACTGAAGGTTTTGGAGATGGACAGGGAAGGCAGACTTACCCATAGATGCTGAGAAAATGGGGAAGGACGAGAGCCAGTATTTAGCATGAAAGTGGGAATGGTGGAGGAGATGCCATGCCTCAATGGAGGGGAGGGTGAGGCTGAGGTAGGGGGAGAAGTGGTAGGTAAGAGAAACGTAGAAATCTGCTGGCAGAAGAAGGCCTTGTGATCTAGTCTGCCCTGTTGTGGTGCATATCCTCTAGGGGTTCCTGTCTGGTTACAGCCTCTTCCCATCCTCCACTGCTCCCTTAACCAGCCCCTGGTATCTGTGAAACCCTCTCCTAAAGCTCACCTGTTTTCACACTGTCCAGCACTTAAGGAAGCTTATTCCACCCTTTCTGTAAAATACCTGAATTTACACACACACACACACACACTAGTTTGCTGCTGTTCCCCTAGTGGTCTTGTTACTACTGACCTCAAACAGCTCACCTAAAATATCCTTAATATATTTAAACATTTCACTGATGTCTCACATTTTCCTCCTGGTGTTTACTGAGTACGTGCTTAGTCTCTTCAGCTTCTGGTTGTATGTGTAAGTCCTCTTCCCCTATTTTGAGGATTTACCTGCTAACAGGCCCCAGTATCTTGCCTCCTCCAACCCTCTTACCCATTTTTGCCTTCCAGTCCTCAAGGGCTGCTGAAGTGGGGACCAGCAGGGCAGCAGCCGTCGGGAGTTCAGGACGGGAGTCAAGCCCCAGCTCCTTAACCATTGCGGCTACAGCTGCGCAACAAGACCCACGTTTTCTGCCCCCCAGGACTGTTGGTGGGGCCAAGGCTGGAATGAAGAACACCATCCAGGTGCAAGTTCAGTTCCCTTGACCCCAGGGCTGGGAGTAGGGTCAAGGGGAAACGGAAAAAAATATCGCGACAGAACTGGTGCTGCCGCACATGCGGGACTGCGCAAAAAATGGAGGCAGAGCTCTGCTTCAACATTTGGGCCAAGCATCCTCATCTAGAAAGGATCCCAACTCCAGGAAAGGCAGCAGAGCCAGGACAGAAGAAGATCAGTGCCATTGGGTGCTGTAAACACAGATTCTCAGCCCCAGGGCAGGCAGCAGGACCAGGATCAACATTGAAAGTGCACATGCACCCAGAGCTACACAGGGAGAGCAGTTTGAAGGCCATCTATCACTCATTCACTCCCTTCCTCTCTGTTTTCTGGTACCCGACTTATAAACTGGCAAGTTATCCAAATACATGAACACAGTCCTGGCCCCAGAGCAGACACTGGGGCCAGGACATGAAAGAATCAGCCCCTCTATGGCTAAAAGTAAAGCAGCAGCCAACTACAAAGATTGGGAAAAATGTAGATAAAACATGGCAGCGGTAGGGTAACTGACAAGCCCTCCAGCCGGCAAAGTCTCCTGGGAAAGGGTCGGAGGTGAATTGGGGATTATGACCTGTCAAATTTGAGCCAGTCACCAGTCTGCTTTGCACCACAGCCTGTCTACAAGCCCTGCTCGGCTGGGGCAGCATACTAAAGCCAGTTTGCCTGGGAAGGAGACTTACCAATGGGATATTGACTCAGCCCATATAAAAAGGGCTGCCACTAGGACCCTTGTCTAAGTTTGTCAGTCTAACAGTAAGTGAAGCTGTGAGCTGGTGAGCCACTGCCAGCTAGAAACTGCAGGCCTGGCAGACAAAAGAAGACTGTGTACCCAGCATTAGACTGTTCTGTGACTGAAAAAAAAAAACAGGTTTAACCAGAATTGACATCAAAGGCAAGGAGTGGAGCTTGGGTTGTTCCTGCCCTAACTGACTTTCATCTCTGGGGGATGCGCTCCATCAAGGATCATCCCGCCAACTGAGGCCACTGTCTGCCTTGGGATCCCTGAATCCCCTACACATGCAGCAAAAGACTGACCAAGAGAGAGAACAGAAACCGGTGAGAGCAGATCAGTACGACCCCAGGGAAAATTGCCACCAGCTAGGAGCTTGGTCAGCCATCTCACTGGCTCAGACACCAGAAACTAGGGGTGTCTGTGACATTCTAAAACTGTATGTAACCACCATGGTTTGGCTCTGCATTTGGGGAATGTGCAACTGCGCCTAGTATGCAGGGAAAAGTCCTGGGCGGGATTGTGCCAGTTTGATAACCCCAAGTAGAATACCTGTGGAGGCCTTTTGGTCACACATTTGTGTGGATTACAGATAGGGGCCCTTTTCTTCAAGCTAATTCAGTTGTTCAGCAACAGTTTGTTTTGCGTGCAACAGTGTTACATGCACCACCAAGCCACCTGTCCTGCTAGCAGCAACTGCATCCACAGTGAGGTACCCACTGCAACAAAAGAGAGTTCTTGACCGGCCCGCCGGTACAGCGGTTGGATTTACACTTGCGACACCAATGATCCAGGTTCAGAAACAGACTTGGGGAATCGGAGGGTCAGCTGAGGGAGAAGGATTGAGCATTCCGTGGACTGCTCTCCTTCTCCAGGGGGGAGGGTGGGATGAGAGCCTGGTGCTGAAGGGACTCCTGGCAGAGGCTGGGAGCACCTCAGGTGATTGGCATCTGGAGCTAGGATGGGCAGGGCAGACGCTAGACGTCATTGCACATCTCCGCCTCGGGGGTAAAACTAGAAATAATGCTTGTGGCCGCCACAAATGAAGCCTGCCCTTGGCTTCGATTAGCTTCCAGGCCACTCTCTGATCCAGTCCCAGGATTGCAGCACAATGCCCTAGTGCCGCAACCCCACCCTGGGGGGTAAGTCAGGGGTGTCAGGAGAGTGGATGCCGTTATGGAAGTGGGAGTGCAAGGGTCCATCACCGGGCAGATGCATCAGTGGCCATAGGAAGAAAAAAGTGCAAATTTAAAATAAAAAAGTTCTTGCCCATTGCCTTTGGAGGGATTTAAGTCAGGTGCTCCTCCTTGTGGGATTTGTGGGGGTGCTGGGGGGAGGAGACTGTGTAGGGCTATTGTTACAGTATAGAGTATAAGAATTTTACTGTACCTCATTTCTCCTATTTTTCCTATCGTCCCCTTGTTCTCTCTGTGCCCTCCCCTTTTATATAAATTATTTGTTCAAACTGCATTTTTTGGTTTGGGGGTTGTTATTATTGTTACTGTGTCACTTGCTTTGGGGAAGGACTGTGTGGCTCAGGTTATTTACTATTTTCTGAGGGCTAATAGCCTTGTGTGTCAGCATCCAGGTACCCTGTATTGCTACCCCAGATGGAGGCACCGCACCACGTTTAGGACTGAGTGCCCAGTGTAGCGCAACTTTAGGCAGCCAAGGTCAGCCCCCTCGGAGGGTTGGGAGAGGTGTGGATTTCAAGGGCCCCTGGTGGTTGCTATGTTGGAGGAACCACTGGGATTTCTGTGCCACACAAAAAGTGCATCAAACTGTGATTATTTTAAAAAAATATCACCCCCTCCCAAATTTTGAAAACTGCTGTAGGTTATCAGGAATTGGAAGATTGGAGTCAAGGGGAGCACATGTACCTGACGAAAGCAATTCTGGTCCCAAGAATCAGTGATGGGACTGATTGGTTCGGTATTTTGGAACTATTGGACACTTTAGAATGTCTGGATAATTTAAAGGTATACGCAGTGAGGTACGACCATGGCCACCAAAGCGTGGCAGCTTTAATTGAAAGTGCTTGAAAAATTGACATGAACAAACTGCACACCATGCTTATCCCAGAAAGTTCCAAAGTCATATGGTACCTGTTTGGCAGAGGGAGCAGTCCTCCTCTGGTTCCTCCTCCCTTGCTAGTACAGTCTGCAGATTGGGTAACAAAAGTCAAGACATTATTGGCTAGTGAGGGAGAAACAGTGGGAGGTTTTCAGGGGTCTGTGATAAGTGACAGCTTGAATCTTTTTCCCAAGGGCACCAACACCCTCACTGAGTCTGAGTAGAAATTTCAGTCATTTCTCAAAGCAGAAGGAAAAACTGCCAAGGACGTGAGTGAATTAATGAAAGATGGTATAGCACCACCTGTGCTTCCTACGAATTCTGCACCTGTAGGCCAAAGATGGGCAGTCAGTGCTGTATCACACTAAGACACCCACTTCTACTGAAGACTGTGAGTGTTTTCCAGTGTCATCCTCACCCCTGTCAGGAACGTTGACTACTATAGCTGGATGAGTCAAGTAACACAGATAATCCAAGAGTAGACATGCTAAGAAGACAAAAAAAAAAGGAAATGAGTGGTGGAGAGCCTCAGGGGCAATGCTTTGGACAGTATACATCCTTACAAACCAACCAGCCAAACTGTGCCCTGCAGGACTACTCTACCTGGCAATGCTAAAGAGCACCAATGGGCCCATCAAGTGTGAAACAGACTTACTCTTCCAACTGCAGGCAGCCATCTAGAAGGGAGAAAAACTCTCTGACTACCTGACCCGATTGGAGACAGTTATCCACCGAACAGTTGAGGCTGCTGGAATCACCCCAGCCCAAGCCAACAGAACCAGATTGGAGCAAGTGCTGAAAGGGGCCATACACTCGCAGATGCCATCTTTTTGCTTTGGCTGAAAGACCAGAAAATCATTCCACCAAACCTGGAACAGCTAAAGGAAAAGGAGGGAAAGTCCCAGGCAGAGTGGAGAGAATTCCTGATAGAAAAGCTGTCTTTATTGTACCGTCCCACCCCAGCCAAGCTTACCCTCTGGTTGCTGTAGCCATGAAGAAAACCGATGCATTCAGATGTGCATCGACTACTGTACATTCTGCACAAAGATGGTGCCCAGTCAGTACATGGTACCTACAGTCAAAGACACTCTGGTGAGTTAATGGGAAGCAAGTGGTTCTCTGTCCTAGATCTCTGAAGCCACCAAAGAGCCAGTGAGCTACTGACTGCCAAGAACTGCAGGTCTGGCAGGCAAAGGACAACTAGGTACCCAGCAACAGATGGTTTTGTGACAGGAAAAAAAAAAACAGTTTAACCAGAACTGACTGATTAAAATTAAGAGTGGAGCTGGGGTTGTTCCTGTCCTAGCTGACTTTCCCTTCTGGGGGACAGGCTGCATTGATGATCGTCCGATTGACTGAGACCGCTGCTTGCTTCAGGGTCCATGAACCCCTGCAGCAAAACACTAGCTGAGGTAGAACAGAGACTGATGAGAGAAGATCATATGGCCCCAGGGAAACCTGCTCTGTAGTCAGTAGCCCATCCAGCCATCTCACCTGCTCAGCCATCAGAAACCAGAGGTATCTGTGATGATTCAACACCATGAGTTACCTGTTGGCTCAGTGGTGCGGTGGGTTGAGGTGATGAACGCTACACCACCACCCACGCTGGCGTCACAAGTTTGGGAACAGACTTGGGTCACCGGGGGGAAGAGAACTGAGCATCCAATGACTGTGCTCCTTTCCAAGGGAAGGGGAACAAGCTGTGCTGCTCAAACATTGCCACAAGATGTAGGTGTGGCAGGGCAGCAGGAGCAACCCAAAAGGAGATGACCAGTGACAGGTGTGATATGTGTTCATCTTCACGCACATGTACAGCTGTGACACAACATGCTGCCTGGTTGGGAGAGAACAATGGGAAAAGGAGCCAGCAGATGATACCTGGCTCACCCACCAGCCCAGGCTGCCACCCAGGACTGCCTGATCTAGATGTGGTCACGGGGGGGGGGCGGACCCTCCTCTTTCTGGCCCTACCACGGGGAAGAAATCTATAGGGGATATTGAGGTAAGTCCTGGGTTGGCAGTTGCTGGTCAGGGCGGGCTGGGGCTGAGCAGGGTGTCAGCTCCAGGAGTAAAATCTAGATAAAAAAGAGTAACCACCAGGGCTTCTGCCCTGCATTTGGTGAATTTGTAATTGTACCTAGGATCAGGGGGATTTCTAGCATCTGAAAAAATTAGGGTCTTGAGTCTCCACCCCTCCCGTCCAGTGAAAAAGCAAAAAAATTAGCCAGGGGTCAGTTTTAGGAATTAGGAATCTTTTATCAGGGGCTAGTGAATTAAGATTTGCAGTTCCAACCCCTAATGCCCATCTCTAATAACACCCCTTCTTATGACAGAGAGAAAAGCCCTGGACAGGAACGTACCAGTTTGATAGCTTCAGACAGAAGACCTGTGGAGGCCATCTGGCTACCCATTTGTGTGGATTACAAATAAGGGCCCCTTTTATTCAAGTTAACAATTTCATTGTTCAGCAACAGTTTGGGTTTACAGCAGTTTGTTTCGTCTATAGCAATGTTAAGCACGCCACCAAGCTGCCTACCCTGCTAGCAGCAACTGCATCCCCAATGAGGTACCCACAGAAACAAAAGGGAGCTTTTCTCCATGGCATTTGGGAGGATTAAAGTTGGGTGCACCCGCTTGGTGGTTTATGGAACTGATTGGGTGGGGGGCCAGATTGAGTGGGGCTATTGTTACAGTATAGAGTATAAGAATTTTTACTGCTACTATACTGCTCCCATTTTTCCTATTGTCCCCTTGTTCTCTCCATATTCTCCCTTTTAAATAAATGATTGGATTAAACTGTATTTCTTGGTTTGGGGATTGATATTGTTGTTACAGTGTTGCTTGCTTTGGGGAAGGACTGTGTGGGTCAGGTTATTTATGATATCCAAAAGGGTGATGATAGTCTTATGTGTCAGCATCCAAGTGCCCCGTATTGCTACCCCAGGTCAAGATACCACACCATGTTTTGGCCTGAGAAACCAGTGTAGCACAGCTTCAGACAACCCAGACCAGCCCACTCGGGGGTTGGGGGAGGTGGACCCTAAGGGCCCAGATGGTCTCTACACATGTCTTTCCATGCTGGCCCTGTGTCATCATGGTTGCCATCTGTTGCACTGATTCCAGCCTGTTTTAGATGGGAGCTCCAAAATATACTCAGTACTCCAGGTGGGACCTCACCAGAGTTCTGTATCTGGGGAGATGACTTCTCTTCTTCTACTGTTGAACCATTTACTTATGCATCCCAGCATTGTGTTCACCTTCCATACTGCTTTCCTAGAAATCACCATCCCCAATCCCCTTTTCTTCTTGGTCATTGTGACTGTCACTCCCCCCCAGTCTGTACTTAACTCTTGGATTTTTGATTCCTACATACATGACTTTGCACTGTTTTGTATTGAAGCCCAGCTACAAGATCATGGACCACCTCTCAAGCCTCTCCAGGTACTGTTTTATGTCTTGAATCCCTTCCTCGCGTTCCACCCCAGCACAGAGCTTGATGTAATCTGCAAAGGGTGGATTTTCCCTCTGATGTCCACTCCAATGTCACTAGTAAAGATGTTAAAAAGTACTGAACCAAGCACTGACTCCCATGGGAGCCCACTTTTGAACTCCCTCACACCAAAAGATTCCCTGTTAATCACCACCCTCTGTGTCCTCCCTCCCAGTTTGTTCCTCACCCACCTTATCAGTATGTCTCCAACTCCAGTATCCCCCAGTTTCTTGATAAATCTCTTGTGTACAACAGTCGAAGGCCTTGCCAAAGCTCAGATACAGTATAACCGCCTGACCTTTATCAACAGCTCTCGTTGCCTAGTCTAAAATATTTATCAAGTCTGTGATACACAGTCTTCCTGCAACAAACCTTTCAGCCCATTTCCAGTTGAGAGCTGCACTAACCTTTTTTTTATTTCCATCAATCTGTATGCTATTGATGTTTCTTTGTATTGTAATTTTTGTTATGTCTTTGTATTGTAAATTCTTTGTATTATAATCTGCAATTCAGGTGAAACAAAAACAGTACCCTTTTTCATACTATCATATAGATGTAAAAAAACAGCTTTGACGTACTGAATTGGGATTGCAACCCTTTACAATAGTGATCCTTAATTATGTGAGATTGTGGCTTTGTAAAATTGTAACTTTTATTGATAATGATCAGTGCATACAGCATATCCCAGTGCCAGCTGGCCCCTCCATGCAGCTGGTGTCATTTTACTTAAGCAAACCCAATGTTAACACTGTGACACCATCCCAGATATCTAATCACATTTACATTTCTAGGGTGTGTAATTTCAGGATCATCATTTTAAGCCAATCTTTCACTGTTTCATTTCAAAGTCATGCTATATTTTGCATTAGTTCCAACAGTTTACACCATTGTGACAAAACATCCCCACACTCCCCAGCCCAGTCAAGCAGTTGCTATGAGGCTCTTCTGAGTTCTGTATATTGTTTCCCCTTCTTCTTTGGAGTATTCCTTTTGGTCCTCTCTTATCCTGAATTCCAACTCTGCCTGCTCAGTCCATCTGCTCGCATCATGGGGATCCATAAATTGACATACTTCACCCCCTGGCTCCCCATAAGCAATTCTTAATCTGGCAGGCATCAAAAAGGAATTTGCAATCCCCAATGACCTAATTATTGCCTCACACTGTTAAATTATTTCCAGCGGGTTGGGGGGGGGGTAGAAAGATAGGTTGGGAAACATTTTGACATCTGAGTCTTCAACATCCAGTGGATATGCAGATGAAGCCAGAACAAGGATCATTTCTTTCAGTTCTGTATTAGCAATCTTAAGCAGGATTGTGCAGGGCTGGTTACTGGAGGTGGAGCCAGAATGGAGGCCTATCCGGTGTGCCTTCCTGAAATCTTGTATGTTAAAGTCCTCCAGTATCAGCAACTGCTCTTGTATCCAGTTCTTAAGGAAACCCCAAAGGTCTGCTTCTTCCACCCCTCTGGGATCTCTAGTAAAAGTAAGTTCACCAACCTGAGTTTAGTTTCCACAGCCTCCAGTCACCCCCTGTGTTGACTGTTCTGTGTTAATTTTGCAGCCTCTGCCACTGTTGTTACTGATGTTTTGTCAGTCTCAGTTAACCCTGGGAGTTAACCATAGAGCCTCATGTCCTTCCAGGTGAGCCAGTGTTCTCCTGATTTTGCTGTTCATTGACTGCATGGTTTCTACCATTGCCTGCTGTGGTGATTCTGATGCTTACATCTCAGGCGTGCTATCCCTGGCACTACTTGCAGCCCCCTGGGCCTGCTGCTGCTGCTGATTCTTTGAACCTCCACAGCTGCTCATTTTGGTTGCATCATAGCTAAAAATTATATAAAAAATTATCCTCTTCATCCCAGTGGCACAGAGGTCTGAGGCACTGTGCACCTTACTTCCTGCCACGCTGGTGGCCAGGTTCAGGAATAGACCTGGGTCACTCAGGGGCTGGCCAGGCAGGGAGGATTGAGCATCCATAGAAAAGTTCTCCTTCCTCATAGTGGGGGATTGCATGTCCCGTGGCTTGCCTGCCACCTAGAGAAATCTAGTTGGCAGCACTGTGGGACAGTACGGGAAGGGACCTCACGCCTGGATGCCAGGGGCATCTCCACAGAGGTGGAATACACACATGCATCATTGCATGTGTGTGGGCCCCATGGGGAGAAAATAGGAGGAAAAAAACTCAAACCATTGCATGATGATGGCTCAGTCTCTCGCAGGCCCTGCACCAAGTCAGCACTGCCAATTCAGGGTCCTGTGGCAGGATCACCAGAGAAGGTAAGCCCCATAGAAGCTGAATGATGGGGCCGGCGAGACCATTCCAGATGGGGTGGGGGGGGCTCGTCGGACTGCAAATGATCTTCTCCCCCATAGCATTCATAATTCTCGAGTTTGAGTACTTTTAAGCAGAAAGTGAGAGTTAAATTTGTAGTTTTGTAGAGTCTGAAAATGAGAACTGGTGTGGTAAAACTTCTTGCACAAGGCATGGCTCTGTGATGATCCCCCTCGGGAGCAGAAAACATCCGAAGACTGTTATGGATGATGGTCCATTTTGCTTCCACCCCCTGACATGAGAGCAGGTCACTGGCACAGCAGCATAACGTACTGTTACTGGGCTGCCGAGGCAGCCCTGAATTTCCATTTTCAACAGAAAACACTGGAGGAAAAAAAAAGAATCTGTCATTTTTAAACCAGCACTTGGGAGTAAATTTTTCATGAAAAAACTTTTTGCACCACTTCATCATGCAAACAGCGTCACTTTGCATGGGCTTTTTGTGCAGCCCTTCCATTGTGAGTCAAATTTTTGTACAAAAAAATGAGGATTTGCCCTTAATTTGGGAAAAACAAACAGATTTTAAGATTTTGCCAACATGAACTGACCATTTTTGAAAACAGAAAATAAGTGGCTCTACTTTACCTAGGGGTTACTTGCTACTTGAGTACCTGTTTTCCTCTTAGAGGAAATGTGGGCAGGCGTTCCCTGTGCCTAAAGCCCCTATTTTTTCATAACTTTATGACTTTTGCCCTATTTCTGTTCTAACTCCTATAAGCAAAATATTTGAGAAGAGTGTCTCTAGCTAGCTTAATTCTTATTTGGAGGGCCATGAGTAGTTTTGTTTTCAACAATATGGCTTTCAGAATGGCCATGGGACTGGTACTGCCTTGGTCAGATTCACAGGCTCTGCCTCTGTGGTATGGAAGCTGGTCGTCCCATATAGATGGTGTTTGTGGACCAGACCAAGGCATTTAACCTTATTGATCATAAGTTGCTTTGTGAAAAGCTAAAGTATTTTGTCTTTTCAGCAAATGTTATTTTTTGGCTATAAAATGACCTAACTGGGCCCTCTCAGTTTGAGAAAGTTTTTTGTTGCTGTTAATTCAAGGTTATTGAAACCAGAGACAATACATATATTAACATCTTAAGCATGGGGTATATAATGCATGGGGTGCAGGCAGAAAAAAAATCAATAAATACATTGGCAGGATTCCATTACAAACTCTCCAACCCTGCCCATAACTAGGCAGGACCAAAATATGTGAGAATGGTCTACTAATATCTGTCCACAGCCTCTCCAGTATTGTCCATAGTTCAGTGTCATATATTTCATAACTACAGCCGGGGTTCTAAAAAAACAGTAGCAGTACTTCCAAGCAAATTCTCTCCACCCTGTAGAGGGCTGACCATCAGAGGAGGTAGAGCATATTTTAACCATGTAGATGGAACGATAGAGGCATTCAGTTCCCAATTCCAGCAATCAAGGAATAATTGGGTAGAGTCACCCAGAACATCCCGTAGCCTCCTGCATTGGTTTCGTATCAAGCGGGACAAAGAGACATCCTTAATGGCATCTAATATCATAGTACATAACAAGGGAGCCAGAGCTGAGAATAAGTAAGGTTGGGAGGTTTATGCAATAGGTAACTTCATACCTGAAGGTACTGCATCTATAGTACTCTTGGCCAGTAAGAGTGTATTGCTGCTGAAGCATCTCAAAAGGGAGGACCCTGGTAGGGTCAAGGAATTGAGAGAGATTATATACTGTATATATGTATATATACAATGAGGTGAGTGGTAAATGAGTGATATAAAACAGCGTAGCATCACTGCAGTGTGATATTTTTACCCTCTGCTCTACTGTGATGATATCAGCCATTTACACACACAGGTCACAAAAGGTCACTGATATCATCACCCTAGGCAGCTTTCCCCCCAGCATACAAGAAACACCTGTGCTGTTACCATAGACACAATTGCAGAACTACCTGAGAGGTCTCACTGCTGCCTACAGCTAACTCAGTGAGCATTACAAAACACACCTATCCCCCCCTCAACTTCCAGCTCATTACTGTGATGCTCTCAACTTGATGCAGCCAGAATTCCAAACAGCACAGCTTCACAGAACAGTCTAAACTACTGCCTGCAGCTAACTCAACTACCACTGAAACACACTCTTACTTGTTCCTCAAACTCTGATTCTTACTCATTACAATTACTGTGACAATCTCAACTTCACTGCAGTGCAGCCAGAATCCTAAAGAGCACAATTTCACAGAACACTCTGCACTCTGCCTGCAGCTAACTTAATTACCACTGAAAACAGTATCAGCTGTTCTGAAACTCTGCCTCTCAGCTCATTACAATTACTGTGATGCTCTTAACTTCACTGTAGCCAGACTGCTAAACAATACAACTTCACAAAAGCATGTTTCTCACTCCTATCTAAAACTAACTCATTTAGCATTGCAAAACACACTCGTGTCTCTCAGAGTTTATAACACTGCCAGCCCATTCAGAAAAGCTCACACACAGAATGAGCAAACACATAAACAGGAACAGAACACAAGACAGCATAACAAAACATCTGAAACTCTTGGTCCTATTGTATATATCGAATACATGATGGGTAGATTAGATATGGCAATATATTCCTGCATCGTGAGCTTGGATATCTCACTCGTGCCTTCGGCACTCATGAGATATCCAGAGATCACTCTGCAGGAGTGACAATATTTGCCATATCACATTCATGCCCATCATGTAGCCCCTATATATCAAACCCAGGCATCTCCAGCTTTAAGAAGTAGGGTCAATAGGAGCAGGGAGAAAGTCATCAACCACCAGAACACTACAAAAATTAAATATTTGGGAGCATTGTGGAATTCATTTAAGCCTAAACCACACCCTAAGTGTGTGTGCTGGGAATGGGGTATAGTGGGCTAAAGGAGGGGAATGCAGTCTGTTAGCCAAGAGGAGAGGAGAGGACCAGTATCATGGAGGTCATTCAAAACAAATTCAATATTTTTCCAGGGTGGAGAAGCCTGGGGAAGAAGTCAAAATAAATTAATTCATAGACGCAGAGCTCTGGCATAATTAAGTAAGTTCAAAAGGTTGACTCCACTTGGAGTAAGGAATAACATAGGTGGGGACAGTTGCCCCTCCGATAAACCTAGAAATTAATTTGTTCCAAGAAGCACAATAGAACTGAAATGGGAAAAGTGGGAGAGTTTAAAAAAGATAAAATGAGAAAGAATATTTATTCTCACCATCTCGATCTTTGCAAAAAAAAAAGATAGTGGGAGTTGTCTCCACCAAAGCAGGCCCCCCATCAAAGCTTTCATTAACAACTCATAATTCAGGAGTTCCAGATTGCCAAGATCGTTGGGGCTATAAACCTGTAAATATTTTATGCTGGTACCTATCTGGTTCAAGGGGAGATTTTATCTAAGAATAAGATAAGGTAGATAGTGAAAAAGAAGAACCTCAGTTTTATGAAGGTTCAGCACAAAACCAGAGACCCAACCAAAGGGCAGCAAAACCACCCATGCAGTAGGAATAGAACACTCTGGATTGAGGAGAGAGAGAAAGAAGTACATCATCTGGGTACAGCATGGCTTTATATTCCAGACTTCTTAACTGAATACCTACTACCTTTGGATGTGTCTGAAGGGCTGCAGCCAGGGGTTGTATATACTGTGCAACACAAAAAGGAGTGGGAACAGAGGCATCCCTACCAGGTGCCTCTCTGCAACTGGATCAGGGAAGAAAGGGAACCATTAGTCCAGATGCAAGCCTGTGGATTATGATACATAAGTTTAAGTAATTGCAGGAAAGGGTTGGGGAAACTAAAGGCTGATAGGGTGCCCCAGAGAAAGTTCCAGGACACCCTGTCAAAAGCCTTCTCCACATCTAGGCTTATAATGGCAGAAGGGATTTTTTGCTCAACTAGCAGGAGGGTATGTCGAACATTGTCCACAGTTTGGCATTTCCGTATGAACCCTGCTTGGTCAGGATGAATCAAGGGGAGGAGGATGTGATCCAACGGTGTGCCCACTGCCATGTTAAGCTTGTAGTCCACATTAAGAATAGAGATGGGACAATAGAAGGAGGGAGAAGCGGGTTTTATACCCAGTTTTAATATGGTAGCATGCATAGCATATGCCAAGACAGAGGAAGACGCTCACCAGAAGATACCTCCTGGAAGGCCTTTGAGAGGTGAGGGAGAAGGAATTCAGTGAATGTTTTGCACCACTCCATGGTGGAATCATCAGGGCTGTGGCATGTTTGCCGAATGAAGTTGCAGAAGGATCTTGTCTTATGTGTTGGGGCACTAAGAGTGGTAATGTGGGAGTCTGGAAGGTGGGGGAGGTTGAGGCCCACCAAATATGCAGCAACTTGTTCTGGAGGAGTAGGAGAGGGATCTGTGTAAAGTTGCTGATAGAATTTTTAAAAATGGCTATAATCCAAGTAGTCTTATGAGTCAAATCCCCAGACCAAGGGTCACGGCGCTACAGAACACAGCAAAATGCCGTCTTTCCCAGATTTTGCATTCCAAAAGGTGAGCACCTCTGACACTGCCTTTGTAATGGGAATGTTTTATTTATTTTTATTTATTTATTAGATCATCGGTTTACAGACCTTGAGTCAAAGACTCATATACAAATGCACCTCATCAAGAGAGCAATACATCACAGCAAACAAAACAGTACAGTACATGATGCTTAGATTAAAAAAGCAACCAGTGTTATAGGAATTCACTGGTGGTACAAGCTTGGTAATAGGTAGATCACAGTAGTCCTAATATAGGTACACGAGTACGTCATCAGGTAGCAACCAGAGATATTTTATTACATTAGTCAGCAGATGTTGCCTGAGACCACAGGCATATACAGCAAATGTAGACAGGGCAAACCCAGCCTATGGGTGAGGGTAAGGGGCAGGTGGGGAATTATAAGCAGTTGCAGCAGTGAGTGCTTGTCAGATGGCTTCTGAGGGAGACCTTGAAATGACCAAGCTTAGTGGAGTTGGCTATGTTGACTGGGAGGGAATTGAACCAGAAGGGAGCCTGATAGCAAAAGGATCTCTGGGCCATAGAGATGCTTACCCTGGAGACAATAAGGGAGGTTTTGACAGTGCTGTGGGTGGAGACTGAGAGGGAGGCATGCTGCATGGAGGTGGCAACCTCGGGGGGGGGGGACAGCCCTAGCAGGGTCTTTTTTACAAGAAGACAGGTTTGGAAGCGGAGCCTTTCTTCAAGATTAAGCAAGTTGGTGGTGGAGTACAGCAAGCACGTATGGGTGCACCTAGGGTCTTCCAGCATTAGCCTGCAGGCCTTGTTTATAGAGAGCTGGATTCTTGAAAGCACAGTGTTGGCTGCAGCACAGATGGGCAGCCCATAGTCAATTAGCGACAGGACAGAGGAGGTAATTGCCAATCTAAGGGCCTCTTGTGGTAGGCAGTCCCTATGGTGGTATAACAGTCCAATTCTGACATTGGTGGCAGCAGAAAGGGCATTGATATGGGAATGGAAGAAGAGTGCAGAATCAAAGGTAATGCCCAGATACTTGTAGGAAGAAACCGGCTCAATAGGGTTTAGTGCGCTAGGCAATATCACGAGAGGGGCACCACTGGCTTTGCTTTGGCGATGCGAGAAGAGCATAGCTTTGGTCTTTTTTAGGTTGAGGACTAGCCTTCGTGATGTGAACCAGTGCTCAGCTGTATCAAAAGCTTGTTGGAGGGTGGTCTGGAGTGTGTTGGGGTTGGAGTCAGACGCGAAGAGCACAGCGTCATCCATGTAGAGGAGGATCTTACTTAGGCAGGCCAAGGTGAAGGAGTTGAGGTAGAGACTGAAGAGTAGAGGACCTAAAATGGAGCTCTGGGGA
Organism: Neoceratodus forsteri; assembly: GCA_016271365.2. Taxonomy (NCBI): domain Eukaryota; kingdom Metazoa; phylum Chordata; order Ceratodontiformes; family Ceratodontidae; genus Neoceratodus; species Neoceratodus forsteri. The sequence continues at coordinate 182,980,764 of CM057450.1, read as the reverse complement.
ACCTCAGAGCAGACAGATCATGTGTCAGATAGGGTGCTATTGATTTTTACACACTGAGTTCTGGCAGACAGGTAGCTGGTGAACCATGCAAGGGGCCGGGGAGAAACCAAGGCATCTGAGGGAGTCAAGCAGGAGGGGATAGCAAACCATGTCAAAGGCCTTGGAGAGGTCAATGAACATGGCACCGGCAGGACTTCCGGCATCAAGAGCAGAGTGCAGGAAGTTGAAGAATTCAAGTAGCACGGTTGTGGTGCTGTAACCTGCACGAAAGCCATGCTGTTCAGGGCACAGGATATTGTGCATGGCCAGGTATTCGGCAAGCTGGTTGACAACTACTTTTTCAAGGGCCTTAGAGAGTGGGGGGAGGATGGAGATAGGTCAATAGTTACCTGGGGTCACTCAATCACCACTCTTTAGGATGGGAGTGATGATGGCAGTTTTCCATGTGCTGGGGAACTGCCCCAGGCACTGAGAGTGGTTGAGCAGCTCGGTAAGTGGGACCAGGATAGCATCCAATGTCGGTTGAAGTAACCTAGTGTTCAGTAGGTCGGTGCCGGGGTTGTTACTACTAACAGCTTTTTGCAGAAGGGGTCTAGCCTCCAGCAGGAAGATGAAACATAGATAGAAAGGAGGTCTCTAGAGAGAGGGCAGGAGCTATACTGGGATGGGGTCAAAGAAGTTACTGGGCAGGACTGAACTCAGGTCTGAGAAAGTGTGGTTTAGGCAGTCTGCAATGCCAAGGGGGTCAGAGCAGACAGTTCCATTAAAGGAGAGTTGAGAGACGGGTGGGGAGCGGGATTTCCCATTCAGCTCTTTTACATTATCACAAAAGTTCCTAGCCAACCCCCAGGAGGAGACAAGAGCAGATTGGTAGCACTGGGCTTTGGCCTATCGAATGGCCCAAGTACACTTATTGCACTCGGCTTTGTACGCTTGCCTATCAGCTGGCTCGCCAGATTCCATGGCAATGTGCCATAGGTTGTCTCTCATTTTAAGTTTGTGAAGGAGGGAGGGGGTAACCCAGGGCGTGCTTTGCTTTTTGGTGTGATTTCTAGTGAAGGGGGCATAGAGGTCACAGGCAGTGTTAAAAGTATGAGTGAAAAAATCCAATGCCTCATCTATAGACGGTGCAAACCTGATTGGGGACCAATCCAGTTGTGAGAGGTGCAGTTTAAGGTGATGCAGGCTGCCTGGGAGTAGGCGGCGTCACTGGGTGGTTTGTGGTGCAGGTTTGCTGTTGGTAGCGGACCAAGAGAATATGACCAGGGAGTGGTCACTAAGTGAGTCGAGAAGTACACTGATATCGAGCACTCTCTGGGGGTGGTTGGTGATGGTGATGTCCAGGAGGGTGCTGGTGCCAGTAGAGGGGTTGAATCTAGTAGGAGTGGTGACAAGCTGAGACATGTCAAGGGCAGCAAAGATATCTCTAGCTTGGGAGGCTGTGGCAGTGAGCCAGTTGATATTCAGGTCACCAACAATTATCTGGGCCATTTTGGGCGATAGGCCAGACAGGTAGTCAGCAAGCTCCTGAATGGTGAGGTCTTGCTTTCTGGGGGGAATATAGGCAATGGTGAGAAAGAGTGGGCCCTTACCAGGGTTGGGGGAGATTTTTAGCATGAGGGCTTGCACCCTGTTATCAAGTTTGGGTGGTGGAAGTGCATGTCCAAAGAGGGAGTCACGCATGTCGACAGCACATCCACCTCCACACTTACCCATCCGATCGTCCCTGAAAAGGGTGTAACCGGTGAGGGAGATGGAGTCAGGAATGGATTTGGATAACCAGGTTTTAATGAGTGCGACAATGTCCGGTTGGTGCTGAGTAACTCAGCATTGGAATGCAGCAACCTTCTTAAGGAGGTTGCAAATATTCATGGGACCTATGTGGAGTCCTTGAGCCTGGGCAGGCTTGTTCATAAGGTTGGGCACGGGGCCAGGGTTTGAATGAATGTTACCTGATAGAAGCAACAGGAGAATGATTAGGTGCACCAAAGCTTGGTAGTGATTGTGGCATCTCCTCTTGCGATTGGTCATGGGGCCGGGTGCTGGTGTGCAAGGGGTGGGTAGAGTACGAAGGGTGGGAAAGGCATAGAGGAGAAGAGACCAAGGTATGATTGGGAAGTAAGAGGTAGCAGGGGTGGAAGTGTGGGGGTACCGGGGGGGTCTGATAGAGGTGTTGTAGATAAGAGGGGGGTACTATGGGTAGAGGGTGATGGTCCTAAGTGAGGTACGGCTGGTGTAGGAAGTAGGAGGAGGACCATAGTTAGTGTCAATGCACTCGATACTGTTGCCAAGTTAATGCCAAATGGACATGGTCCATTATGTCCTGAAGGTACCTCTTGAGATTATTTTTTTTCTTTATTATTTATGTAGACATTTTTCCCATCTTTGAACTGTTTTCAAAGTGTCCATGGAATTGGGGTCGAGAGCACAGCAAGGGTTAATCATCTGAGGTGTCTGGTCTTTGATTAGGGTATGAAATTGTTGGTCTTTGAGAAGAGGCCCATTAAGACACCACAATGAGTTTTTGTGTGTTTTCCACAGAGTAACTTTACTTGACAGAGAGTAGTGGTTGGATAATATTTGGGGACCATACTCCAGATCCTGGATTGCTGAAAAGTGCTCACACATAGTGAAAAATTAATGAGCGTGGGAGTAGCTGTGGTAGCTACTTGAAAAATATGTATAAGCTTTTCTGGAGGGGAAAAGATGGCATCACATATCCACAATCATGAGATTAGCTAAATTACAGTGAAGGCAACGCTGAGCTGGAGATGCTCAGTGCTTGGTAGGATGAGAAGTACCAAGGGCAGGGGACATTACTGAGTTAAAATTGGTGGCCCACTGCACAGCGACACCACAACAGTGAAAGTCACAAAAAAACTGTTTCTGGACAGCACAATACCGCGTGTCGGCATTTTGCCGTCGCAATTGGTCCTGAAAATGGTCCATCAGTTTTCCTAGGAATGTTTTAAACACTGAAGGTGGTGAATTCAGTGGGAAATATACAGTTACAAGGGAGGCTTCCTTCTGGAAGAGTCGACCTGCAGAATTCCATATCATCCCTTTGGGCCACTGTTGGTTCATTGGAGCTGGAAAAGAGTCATGGACTTAATCATGATCACTCCGTTATGCTTTCCTATGACGTAAGATGAGGTGTGTATCTCATATCTTCCTTCCCAAACTAACTATGCATGTTCAGAAGGGGGCAAATGGGATTCTTGCATAGGCGCCAGGTTGTATGTGCCCAAGGGACCCAGGCCTCAGCAATATTTTGCAAAGCAGGCCCAGCCCCACCAATAATGCAGCACCAATTTTTCCCCTGAACTTTGTCCAGAGCGTCTTTGTATTGTTTGTCCTGACCTGCTGCTACCCCCCTGGCAAACTAAAATGTATTCCACCTCCCCACACCTATTGGTTGCCTTTGTTGGCACGCAGGAGCGGCTTGGATGTTAGTGCGCATGCATGCAAAGAGAGCACACGCAAATCCAACTGGCGGCAGCAGCAAGGACTCTTTCTGGTGGTCAGCGGAAGACCAGTGCAGTGCGGGCACTGCAGTGTACAATGATCTGTTGAGGGCCCCTGCCCCTAGGAGTCTGTAGGCCATGAAGGTTGATGGTCATGAGTCACACGGCTCATGCTGACTGTCACAAACCCATTCTGCAGGTCAGGTCCTCTGCTCCCATAGTGCCAACCTCTGAGTGCAGTATTGTGAACAGTTACCAGAACAGGGTAACCCTCCTGTCTGTTTGTGGGTCTGCATCACCTTTGGTCTCAAGTTCTGGAGGGATTCAAACTGTGAACCTTATGCTAGCATACCCAAATGTACAGGCTAAGATAATTCTGCTCTTCGGGGAATGCCAGATATCTTTTGCCTAAGGGCACCTAACCAGGTATCCAAAATGAACCCTACAAGCTCTATGAAAGACCTTAGGAAACTTCTTACCTTTTCCCAGTTTGGTATTACCATTAAGCTTATGAACAGTGTCAACTTCAACCATCTGTACTTCACATGTAAAAGAAAGAATTTCGAAGGAACACCAGGCAGTCTCTTTAAATATAGATTTACTTAAAAAGGGATAAAAAATATGCAAAATGTAAACACAGAACCATGTATCACAAGGCATACAATCACTTAAAAGAACAAGGTTAAAATACAAACGTAAATTCCTACCACACTACAATTAGACATGTCTACCTAATGTATTATTACCTTCTTACAGTGCTTATAGTTAAATGTTGTTTCAGAGTCCAACAGGAATGCTTCTAAAAATCAGCCACAGAATAGTTTAAAACAGTATTTGAACCTGCCTCTTCCATGTCACCTAGCTCCACCCTGTTAAATATAAAAATGAATACACCCAGGATGTCCCATCAGCAAAAACTGGTTTCCCAACATGACTCTTTGATCTTTAGTCTTTCCTTTGATCTAGTGTGGTTTCTTGTTTTTTCAAAGACATCACAGGACTTCTACAACTCTGCAGTTTTCTCACCTAGATGTCATATAGCTTCTTTTAGCACCAGTTGAAATTAACTGTCCTTCCTCTGAAGACGTCATAAAATGGATATTTTAAGTTCCTGTCTTCAAAGCAATACAGATCATAAACAAGGCTATAAAATGCAGCTTCTTGGAAGTTAATCACGTTACAGAGATCTGCTGTTTAACATATCCTGTCATTTGAACTGAAACCTGGGGGGAGTCATCCCAGGAGCACAGGATGTCTCATGACAGACAATCACACTCTACATTTTTTATGTTACAAAAATCATAGTGCAATCAGAACCAGTTGGCCAAGTGTCACATTCCTCCCTGCCTAGACTGAATTTGGGGGCTCTATCCCCTGCATGGGATGAGCCTCTCAAATCAGTTCACTCCTCATAGACACGCAATAAGCCATCGCTGTTCTGATTTGTCACTCCAGCCCTATGTAGGATTATCATGTCGTACTCTTGCAAAGCATGACTCCATCTTAACAATCTACCATTAGTTTTTCCCACTTGCATCAGCCAAACCAGGGGGTTGTGGTCAGTTTGTACCCCAAAATGCTGCCCATATCAGTATGGCTCTAGCTTCTTTAGGGCCCACACTATGGCAAGACACTCATTTTCCACAGTAGAGTATGCCCACTCCCTGGGAAGTAACTTTTTACTCAGATACACTACCAGGTGATCTTTGGTTGCATGTCTGACTCAGTACTGCCCAATACCCACGTCTGAGGTGTCGGTCTTAAATTATAAAGGGTTTGCTATAGTCAGGACTTGTCAATACATTAGCACTGCACAGTGCCTCCTTCAGTCTGGTAAAGGCTTCTTCACAGGCTGGTCCCCAGGTAATTTTCTTTGTCATCCTTTTCTTTACCAGGTCAGATAGGGGAGCAGTCAGGGCACTGTAATTGGGTACAAATTTCCTATAGTGCCCTGCTGTCCCTAGAAAACTCCTGACCTGCTTCTGCATTTCTGGTCTGGGCCACACCTGAATCACCTCTTTTTTCATTTGGTTAGGACAGAGCTGTCCCTGGGCTATCACTTGCCTCAGGTATACCACTTCTCCCATGGCCACATGGCACTTCTCAACTTTGACAGTGAGCCCGGCCCTCTGTATCCTGCCCAACACTTCCCTAAGGTGGACAGATGTTCCTCCCAGCTGGCACTAAATATGGCAGTGTCATCCAGGTACACCACAGCATACTCCTCAGCACCATTTAACACCTGGTTCGCCAACCTTTGGAAAGTGGCTGGGGCATTCTTCATTCTGAAAGGCATTACTTTAAATTCAAATAAGCCTATCAGAGTGATGAAGGCTGACCTCTCCCTAGCTCTGTCCGTTAGCCAGTGGTCGTGAGGTAGGTCGCCCCTCCCAACTTGTCCAGGAGTTTGTCCGTCCAGGGCATGGGGTGGGCGTCTGACTTCGTGACTGCATTTAGTCCATGATAGTCCACACAGAAATGAGTAGAGCCATCTGGCTTGGGCACAAGGACTACAGGTGAGGCCCAGGGGCTGTGGGATCTCTGGATTACCCCTAAATCCAGCATCCCCTCCACTACCCTCCTAATGTCCTATTCAACAGCCTCTGACACCCGATATGCTGTCCACTGTATGGGTGTCTGTGTCCCTGTCTCCACATTGTGCGTCGCTAAGGGGGTTAGTCCAGGCTTGGTGCTAAACAGTGAGGAACAGTCTCCTAAAACCTCCCTTTCTTCCTGGATCTTTTCTGGGGCCAGCTGGGGAGACAAATTTAACTGCCTCCACAGAGGACTCCCACTTGCTTTCTTCCAGCAAGCCCAGAAGGGGGTCTCCTTTGTCCACCCCCTCCCCAGGACTACACACTGCAAACACCATGTCAGCCCTATTAGCATAAGGCTTCATCATGTTGACATGGTACATTCTTTCTGTCTTTCTTCTGTTAGGTAACTCTATAATATGGTTCACGTCATTTACCTTCCTAACTACCTTGTACAATCCTGCCCACTCAGCCTGCAGCTTGTCTTTCCAGACCGGAATAAGGACCATGACTTCCTGACCCACCGTGTATGAGTGAGCTCTGGCTCTGCGGTCGTACCACACTTTTTGTTTCTGTTGGGCAGCTGCCAGGTTGCTTTGGGCTGTCCCCATAAGCTCGTTCAGCCTTTCCCTAAACCTAAGGACGTAATCTACTAGGGGAGTTCCCTGGCTGGCATGCTTGCCTTCCCAGTCCTCCTGGATCAAGTCTAGGGCCCACGTACCTGGCATCCATATAAGAGCTCGAACAGGGAAAATTCTGTTGACTCTTGGGGCACCTCCCTGTATGCAAACAACAGGTGGGGAAGGTATTTCTCCCAGTCTCTCCCATGCTATTCAGCAAACGCCCAAAGCATTGACTTCAGGGTACCATTAAATATTTCCACAAGCCCATTGGTTTGTGGGTGATACGGCGTCGTGCATCTCTGCACCACCCCACACTTCTCCCACAAACATTTCCTCAGGTCCGACATGAAGGAACCCCCTCAATCAGTGATAACCTCCTGTGGAAACCCAACACGGGAGAAAATCCCAAGTAAGGCATCTGCCACTTTGTCTGTCCTCAGTGAGGATAGGGCGACTACCTCTGGGTACCAGGTGGCATAATCCACCACAGTCAGGATGAATCTCTTCCCTGAAGAGCTGGGGGTATTTAAAAGCCCCACAATATCCATTCCCACCCCCTGGAATGGCTTCTCCACTATGGGCAATGGAATTAGGATGGCTTGGGTTTTCTTGCCCGCCTTCCTTATTTTTTGGCACCAGTGACAAGACCGCAATACTCCTTCACCTGCTGGGCGAAGTTGGGCCAATAGAAATTCTGGGTCAACCGCTGTGTGTTGTGCGCGATTCCCAGATGACCAGACAAGGGAATATAATGCACAATCTTGAGCAACTGCTCACGGTACCCCTGGGGAATGGCAAGCTGCCTACCTATCACCCCTCCCTCTGTCTGCAAAGCCTGATTGTACATCAGTCCATTTTCCCAATAAACCTTATGTTTACCATCACCTCCTTGTGCTCCGTCAGAGTCTGCCCAAGCCCTCAGCTTCTCTAGACTAGGGTCACTTCTCTGAGCAACTGCAAACTCCTCACACATTCCCAAGGCATGGGACAGGTTCTCTTTAGTGTCTGAACTAGGGCCCCTAGCACAAGCATCAGGGCACTCAGGATCACTGCCATTCCTAACCCTCTGACAATGGGTCACCCTTCCCTCTTTGGAGTAAGCCTCTGTAGCTGTGTGGTTAACTGCTACTGTGGAAATTTCTACCTCCTTTTCATCAGTCTCCATATCAGGAGACACAGGCTGGGGAACCAGCCTCCTAATTGTTTCCACAATGACGTCTGTGGGGTCCAGGGAACCACCATTTTCCCTGGCCGCTTGGCTATCAGTAACTGCACACACCATCTCCTGTTTGAGATTGTTGCCAAGGATGATGTCCATGTAAATGTTTTGGCTACAGCCACCTGTTACACAGTTCCCCTGGTTTCACCCCAGTCTAGGAGAACACTAGCGCGGGGCAATGTTTTCTCCTCACCAGTAAAGTCTTGTACAGTGACATATTCATTGGGTATAAGCTAACCAGGCTCTATCAGATCCCCTTTTACCAATGTCAGGGATGCCTCTGTGTCCCTTAACCCTTGTGTCTGTACACCATTCACCGTGACTGGGTGCATGTGTTCCCTCATGTTCACAGGCATGCTTCCAGGGACACACAAAAAAAACACTTCCTTCCTAGCACCACCTTGTGTATTGCTCATCCTTTTGGGACACTGTCTGGCAATATGCCCAACTTCTTTACACAACCAACATTCATTTCTTTTCTCAGAGAAATATTTTCTCTGAAACCTGGGGCTAACTGGTTTTGGTGGAGGCAGTGAGGGTTTTAGCTGCCCTGAAGGTGCGCTTTTCCCTTTCTGCGCTGCCACGCCTACCCCATTCACTCTCAGATCAGATCTGCTCTTGGCATAGCGGTCCGAGAGTTCAGCAGCCTCTTGCACTGTTTTGGGATCTTGGTCCTCCAGCCAGGTTTTCAGCTCTGCTGGGCATGCTCCAAAAAAACTGTTCTAACAAAATAGCATTTTCAATTTTATCTGCAGAGTTTGCTTCAATTTCTTCCCACCAACACTTTAAAAACTGACGTTGTTTCGTGGCTAGCTCCTCATAGCTCATATCATGGCTTCTCCTGAGCTTACAGAATTTAGCTCTGTATGCTTCAGCAGATAATTCAATTTTTTTTTAACAGTGCAGCTTTAAGTTTGTGGTAATCATTACTGTCCTCATTGTCCATTTGACCCAATGCATCCTGAGCTTTTCCAATAAGTAGCGGGGATAGCTGGAAGCTCCAGGACTCTCTAAGAATTTAAGCCTGAATACAAACGTTTTGAAAAGAATTTAAAAAGGCATCCATATCCTCCCCCTCTTTAAATTCAGCTATCAATTTGGAATTCAATTTGTAACCCAGTCCTGTAGTTCCAGTTGAACCCAAACCAGTTATCTGCTCTGGTGCTGGTGGCTGGAGTCATAGCATCTCAAGTTCATATCGCCTCTGGCGCTCACGCTCCTCATGGTCTGCCTCTCACTGTTCATGGTCCCTCTTCTCCCCTGCAGCTCACTGGTGCTCACGCTTCTCATGGTCAGCCTCTCACTGTTCACGCTCTCTCTTCTCCTGGAACTCCAATTCCATTCTGCACAACTCAATCTGCAGCCCGAGTACTTCTGGCTCCAGAATGCTGGTGACTTTCCCCTGCTGCTGTGGCCCTTCACTGGCACTGGCCCTGCTGTCATCCTCATCGGATCTGGACACTGCAATGGCCACTAGCCCTTCCATGCTCAAGGTTTGGTCCTTTACAGTCACAGTCTGTGACTTGATGCTTTGGGTATCTGCTGTCATCAGGCATCCACAAGGTTCTGCTTGGTGGCTCTCACCTTGTACAGTACTCCTCTGTCCTTGCACAACTGCCTCAGGTAGTCTACAGTGTGCCCGCTGTAGTTGGAAGCCATCTTCTTCCGTAGCTATGGCTACTCTAATTTGCACTTAAGAAAAAAAATAAAACGGGTAGGAACTTGACTGTAAGTCAAATTATATAGTTCTGTTTCCTTTTTCAAAATAGATCACTGCCCTTTTTTTTTTGCAAGTGAGCTGTACAGTATCAAGCTGACACGCTGAACAATTAAAGCTTGTATTACCAAAATTATCAGCACCGCTGCCAACCAATCTGTCACAAACCCACTGAGCAGGTCAGGCTCTCTGCTCCCACTGTGCCAACCTCCGAGTGCAGTATTGTGAACAGTTAACGGAACAGGGTAACCCTCCTGTCTGTTTGTGGGTCTGAATCACCTTTGGTCTCAAGTTCTGGAGGGATTCAAACTGTGAACCTTATGCTAGCATACCCAAATGTACAGGCTCAGATAATTCTGCTCTTCAGGGAATGCCAGATATTTTTCTCTTAAGGGTACCTAACCAGGTATCCAAAATGAACCCTAAAAACTCTATGAAAGACCTTAGGAAAAATTTTACATCTTCCCAGTTTGACATTACCATTAAGCTTATGAACAGTGTCAACTTTAACCATCTGTACTTCACATGTAAAAGAAAGAATTTCGAAGGCACACCAGGCAGTCTCTTTAAATACAGATTTACTTAAAAATGGATAAAAAATATGTAAAATGTAAACACAGAACCATATATCACAAAGCATACAATCACTTAAAAGAACAAGGTTAAAATATAAACATAAATTCCTACCACACTACAATTAGACTTGTCTATCTAATGTATTATTACCTTTTATACTGCTTATAGTTATATGTTGTTGTTTCAGAGTCCAATAGGAATGTGTCTAAAGATCAGCCACAGAATAGTTTAAAACTGTCTTTGAACCTGCCTATTCCATGATGTCACCTAGCTCCTCCCTGTTAAATATAAAAATGAATACACCCAGGATGTCCCATTACTCAGGAGGTATTTTAAATAAGGTGACATCAGCAAAAACTCATTTCCCAATATGACTCTTTGATCTTGAGTCTTTCATTTGCTCCAGCGTGGTTTCCTGTTTTTTCAAAGACATTACAGGACTTTTACAACTCTGCAGTTTTCTCACCTAGATGTCATATAGCTTCTTTTAGCACCAGTCAAAATTAACTGTCCTTCCTCTGAAGACATCATAAAATGGATATTTTAAGTTCCTGGCTTCAAAGCAACACAGATCATAAACAAGGCTATAAAGTGAGACTTCTTGGAAGTTAATCACATTACAGAGATCTGTTGTATAACATATCCTGTTATTTGAACTGAAACCTGGGGGGGGGGTCATCCCAAGAGCACAGGATGTCTCATGCCAGACAATCACACACTATATTTTTTATATTACAAAAATCATAGAGCAATCAGAACCAGCTGGCCAAGTGTCACACTGACCTCTGAGTCAAGAGTCTGGCTGGTGGAGGAGGATTGAACTGTTGTACTGACACTGAATTTCCATATGTAATTTGCTCTCTGTTTCAAAATTATAGCTGAGTTGAACTCACAGAGGCTGGGAGAGAGTGTGAGAGTAGGCAGTGATGAAAGTGGTCAGGAACATACCGGAATGGCATTCCGGTACTTTTTCTGCGACTGGAATGCCGTTCCAATACTTCACATATAAGTAAACTGTGTTTCTGTATCTAAGTGCTGATTTATGTTAGCCACGCATGTCATGGCCAAAAAACATTGTGTGGTTTTTAACATCGTTTGTGGGGGGTGGGTCAGAGTAGTGCATGTGGTTACACTACAGTCTACCTAACATAACTGCCTATGCGAAAAACTAGCTGGCTGCTGATTAGAGGTGATTGGTAGTCCCAGTCTGTGAAGTAGTTTCCACCAATCACTTCTCTGGATTGTGTTGTCTTTCTGTCCACGACTGTCCTGGGCTTGGGCTTTGCTAGTGTAACCCCCCCCCTAGAAATGGGGGTAACCAAAAAGTCTTCCTTGAGCTTCCCTAAATGCTCACTGCCAGGCTGGTGTCCTGTGTTTTAGCAGTTTAAATGTGATTGCCAGAGAGTGCCTGTATAGCCTCTGTGCACTGTCTCTTTAAGAGCTGCCTGGATTGCAGTCATATGTAATCTGAGAGAGAGCTCTGTTGAAAGATGTAACTATTTGCTGAAAATCATTTAGAGTGATAATGATAATGTAGTTTGTCTAACCTACATTCTTTGCAGCAAGGACTGTTTTGTTTATCTCCACTATCTTGGTCCTGGACTGCCAAATTGGACCAATCAGTACTGGTGGGATCTAAAATGGAGCTGGACTACAGGAGCTGTCTGGAGTCAAAATCTGTAGGAATTGTAGTTTGGGGCTTTTGGTGCCTTTTTGCACATGAAGGAGGAGCCTTTGTTGTGACTGACAGACAGATCAGCCAACCGAACCATTTGGATTCTGGTGAAAGTCCCAGGCTTGCTGGCAGTTGTGTCAGATCTAAGTTGGGAGCTGAAGAAGCAACAGCTTGAGACAGTCAAGCAGCCATCTGAGTAGTTTAGCGCAGGAGAACTGTGGAAAGGCCTGAGTTGTGGCCTGCATGTCTGCCTACTGCCCCTGAGATGGAGAGAAGAGAATTATTTCGGACTAAATCCAAGTTTGTGAGAACGAAGTAAGCCAGATTTTTTACCAGGCTCATACCTGAAGAAGACTGAAGATTTTGCTGAATGCGATTGGCCTGTTAGAATTTCCAGCTGCTTCTGAATCCCCAGTTTGTGCAGAGACTTAGCGATCGTGACTGGAAAGCGGTTTGCTTGGTACAGTAGAATTTCCTTACATGTAAATGTGCTGTTTATTGAAAGTGGGTTGTGATTTGGTTCCCCACTGTGTGAACTGTGTTCTGCTTGCTGGAAGCTTTATCCAGCCTAATCGGACTGAATCCACGTTCATCTCCATTCAGCCTGGGCCATGCCACGCAGGCCCTTCCAGACTACCCCACTGCACAGAGAAAGCCATCGACGAGAGACCTGCCTGGGGATCAGCCCCGTGCTCCATCTTGAACAGGAACGACGCTCGGCGATTCGTGTGGGCCCTGCTTCTCCTGGCACTCCAGATTAACCACCTGCTGTCTCGATTTTCATCCATCCTGTGTCCAGTCTTGGGTATCGTGAGTAATCATCAGGGTAGCTCCCTGCAACAACAGCCTAATCTAAAAGTGTGTCATCTGATTGTCTTGTTGTTTTCTTTTCACAAACTGAGCCCTCTGGCTCCGGATTACAAATAGTGTGTGTTGTGCATGTTGTTTTCTCCCACCACATGGCCCCAACCAGCTGCAACATTCCTGGCTAGCCCACCATTCTCCATCTGGGTACCCAGAGTGTGTGATTGTTTATGGACTCTGAAGTGCATGCATAACTGTTTGATTGATACAGTCTTTAAGCAAATTAACCTGATTACGCCCTTCCCTTGTTCAAGTCCCTTAAAATAAATCAGATCTAACTCTTTTTTTGCATTTACCCTGACTGTGGTTCCAGTTTGTGCAAGAGTACTGTACTGCTGTTATTTGCTGTGTATAACCTTGTTTTATAGGGGTTCCCCGGGGCAGAGCCAGAGGAAAGCCTTGGTGGTAAGTGCAAACAGTGTGGGTACTTGTGTGGTGTATCAGGGGTATTGTGGAAGTGATTATTGTGTATTGTTCCAGCCTCTAGTAAGGAAAGAGGCAGGTTGCAGTGTCCCGGAGGGCTGTGCCCAGGTTAGCTTGACCACTACCAACTCTGACCTCCGGGTGGAGGCACCTGTTTCAGAACGCAGGCCCCTTAAACTTCTACTAGCCAAGCAAGCAGGGGTAGTAACCCTTGGGATAGCGCCACCTAGAGGTTACATATTGGAGGCTCACCGCTGGGGTTTTGTGCCTTCTAGTGGCCACAAATTATGAATTATTGTTAAAGATTAATGGCTACCCCGGTAGAAGTGGCTGTACACCAGTTGGTGCGGTGGTGTACTGGGCAGGATATTGACCCCCAAAATGCTTTACTTATACTGTATATTCCCTTGGGTACCAGTAAAGACATTGTAGAGGGAGCACTCTCCAAAGTTGAATGATTAAAAACCCTGTGGTGGTGGGTCGACAGGCTGATTGGATCGCCCAAACTTTCATAGCCTTGGTAGAGTGTAGTGACCTCATGGACAGCTCTAAAGTGCCACAGACTATTGCTTTAGAACAAGGGCGTAGCTACCGATACGCCAGGCATGCCATAGCATGTTGCAGCTATCAGCTGGGGTAGCAGGAGCCAGCTGGTCTCTCATCTCACTCACTTCGCATTCCGTTTTTTTGTTTTTTTTTTCGCGGGCTTTCCCAGACCATCTTTGTCCTTTCTGAGGGAGGAGGGAAGGGGGGGATCTCTAAAACTTAACTTGCCTATGAGTGATGCAATTTATGTACTACTAGCTCCATGAGGACCTGATTGAGAAATATGTTGTGTTCTCTCAATCAGGTCCGCTTGCCAACAAAGGAGGCATGGCAGTGTTTGTTAAGGGGTGGGTTGGGGTCTGGCGGGCTCTTTAAATGCTCTGATGCAACAGCAGTACGGTGTGTTCACTCTGTTGGAGTTGGAGAGAAGACAGGTCACAGGAGACCAGCAGAGACGAGTCAGGTCTGGAGAGAGGATTTTTTTTTTTAATTCTGGTGTGAAAGAGTTGCTGTTGCAGCCACAGGCGTGCTTCTTTAATCTGCAGTTGACCGCCGCTGAGAGTCTCAGGAATTGGGAGGGATTTCTGTCTAATTTGGACTGGCAAGACGAGAGAGTGAGCCGTAACTGACTGAGGCAGGCAAGCAGTGACTCTGTCTAGTAATGTTGGAACTGGGAAGGAACGAGACGTGAGCCGCTGAGTCGTAGTTGCACCCGGCTACGATAATCATATGCCATATGCCAACAACAAACCACGATATTGGAGCGGAAACAGTCTGAGAGAGTAGGAGACTGCTTTAGCGACTCGAGGTAAGATTAAGAGCCAGTGGCAGAATAGAGACTAGCTGTTGTGGGGGGCACGTCATGGTCAGTCGTTTTCTCTCTCCCTCTCTCCCTCCCCCCCCCAGCCCCAGCCAGGACGTTGTTGTGGACTTGCAAGTTGCAATGGGCACTTGGGCAGGCACATCATGGTCAGTCGTTTCTCTCTCTCTCTCTCTCTTTCTCTACCCCTCCAGCCAGGACTCTGTTGTGTAACTTGTAAACATGTAGGTAGAATATTATAGCAGGCTAGCAGCAGTCCGATCATGGATGGGAGGTTTGAGTCCACTCCGTGTGCAGTCAGTTTGCCAAATTCCCTTCCCCTTCTGCTTATGGTAGAGAGCATCAAAAGTAGTTGACCACTGCTGCGCTGTTGAGGTGTGTGCTGTGTAATTACAAGTTGTTCCGCAATCGAAGGGGACTTGGGAGTGCTGTGGTTCGCGGTTACTGTTTTCCATTTTGTCCCAGCTTAAAAGTATGAACACTACTAGCTCTAGTTTTACAATCAAATTACAAGAGCCATGGTTACAAGGAAAAGGTTATACCAAATGTCACTTGCCAATGTTAATTTCTGCCATTCAGCAGCTCTCCAGCTCTTTGACAGTTGAACCAGTCGACTGTAAAAATGTCATGCAGATGTTTTCAACTGCCTGTCACTGATAAATATGCTTTTTTTTTTTTCTAGGACTTAACTGGCATGTGTGAATGGTTTCTGCAGAAAGTATATATGTTCTTGCCCCCTCAGTGTGAATATCTGTTATTGAGAGTTATTTCCTGGTATTTAGTGGATGGCTGCTGACAGTCAAAATGCTACATACTTATATGTAGTCACTGTGTGTGTGTGTGTGTGTGTGTGTGTGTGTGTGTGTGTGTGTGTGTGTGAATGGACCTCTGTGGGACTGGTTACCTTGATGTGGTACAGAGGCTTGTCACAATGCAATACTGTAACCAAAAGCCAGTCTGTTAGCCTGAAACCTGTTGGTGTGGCATGTCTGGTGTGGTAGAAATGGACCTCTGTGGGACTGGCTACCTTGATGATGAGGTATAGGATGGTCACAGTAAAATATTGTAACCAAAAGCCAGTCTGCCACACCTTTTGGTGGTGTGGCTAGTGGTGTGCTGGTATATCATACAGAAAATAACACGTTGGGTGAGGGGGTATGGATGGGGGAGGGGTAGCTCACCCTAACAGGGTGGTGGGGTTGACGCGTTGGGGGAAGAGTAGCTCACCCTAATGGGGGAGGGTTAGCAGTGACTCCACACTTGGTGTGAAGTTCAGAAATTCCTGGCTACACCCCTGCTCCAGAAGGGGTTCCAGCTGCCTGGAGAGTGATAACAAGACAGTAAAGACCCCAGGGAGGATGAGCTCCCACCATTATCTAAGACTTTTGAGGAGAAATTTGCTAAGTTGTTGCTGGAGGAAGGGAAAACCATAGAGGACTTTAAAAAACTATTCCTACCACCTCAGGGTGTTCCTTCCCCAACATCCCATCCCACTCCAGCACCTGTTACTGCCCCGCCTTCTGTGCCCGTGCCAATGCTGGCCCCTATATCTGTACCTGCCATTAGTCATGATTCCTACCGAATGCTGAGAATCTTCTTGAGCACCCTCCCCACCCCCCAGGGGGAGGATGACTGGGAGACCTGGATAGACTATGTTGCCCTTCTAGTACTTGAATGGCAATGCTCAGAAGCAGAGAAATGAAACAGGTTGAGTGAGAGCCTCCGAGGTCTTGCCCTGGCTACCATCTGTGCCAAGCAGGCCAATAACCCCGAAGCAACTGCACAGGACTATCTTGATGCATTGGAGAATGTGTATGGGAGCCTGTATTCAGATGAGGATCTGTGGTGGAGAATAAGAAACGTTCAGCAGTACCCAGGGGGAGCCACTGTCTGTGTATGTACCTCAGCTTGAAAAGCTGCTACAAGAGTGACTCAGAAAGGGTGGTTTACCATCAAATGAATTAGACCGAACTAGGCTGGACCAGGTCCTTAAGTCTGCTCCATTTTCAGAATTGTTACTGTTTCAGTGCGCCTTGCCATCCGACTGGAATGCCCCCCCCCCATGATGAGCTAATGAAAGAAATTCGGCGGGTTGAGCAAAGGTGACCCCGTGGGGGAATTGCACCTGTATCTGCTGCTGCTGCACAAGTGACCAAGAGTGATCAGCCAAGTGAGGCTCAGGGGCAAAAGTTGGCACTTAACGAGCACTCTGAGAATGCAAAGGACTTCCCCGCCCTGGGCCCAGCATTAGAAACACAAGCTACTAAAGGAAGTCCGAGAGTTGAAGATGAGTGCCTCTGCAAAGGTCTTCCCCATGGAACAAGATTCTGGTCCCTTTCAGGATGTGACTGCCATGGGAGTGGGGGTCCACCCTCAGGCATCCGCTACCGAGGGTGGCCCCAAGGCTGCGATCACCAGATTGACTGCCACTCTAAAGGAACTGTTAAGACACGTTGCACCACTCTTACCACTGCAAGCAGATACTAGACCCCAATCTCTTACTACTGCTTCAGTTCCTCATACAGTGTTCTCTCCCAGGATGGCCCAGGAGTCTATCATTTGTCACAACTGTGTAAAGGATGGCCATATGAAAAGAGAATGCCGGTCTCAGAAGGACTTAGAAAAAGTAGTAAACAGACTCCAAGGGGAACTCCAAAAAGCAAATCAGTGGCCAAGGGGTGCTCAAAATGACTGCAGTGAGGGTTCGAGAAACCCTAACTCAAATTTCTTTGTGACTAAGTCATCTGTCCAGGCCTCTGCTACTGCCTCTCCAGACTGGTCCAAAATAGTGGGCCCTTCATTGGAGACTACAGTGACTGTGAATGGTATTCATACTGGGCTGTGCTTGACAGTGGGTCGCAAGTGACCATTGTATTCCGGGACTGGTATAACAAACACTTATCTGATGTGCCTTTGCAGTTTGCAATCCCTGGAAGGCCTACATGTGTGGGCCTGAGCGACAAGTCTTATCCCTACCTAGGGTATGTCCACCTCTGGTTGTCTTTTCCTGCAACTGTAACTGGTGTAAAGGAGCGAGTAGAGACATTGGCCCTAGTTTGTCCCCCCACCGGACTGTCAGATGGGGTCCCCCTGTTAATTGGAACAAACGCCCATATGTTTGGGAGACTTGTGCAACTCTGTCACGAGAAACAAGGGCAATGGACTGGGAGGGCACTGAGAATTCCTTCTCTGATCAAGAGGGCCTATGATTTGCAACAGCAACCCAAGGAAGTAGACCAGGATGAACCGGTGGGGATCATGTGGAAGAAGTATCCCGATTCAATGATACTGGCCCCTAGTGACCAGTGTACCATTCAAGGGGAGGTCCGCCTCTGGAAAGATGTCAAGAACAAAATACTGATGTTGGATGCACCAGGCGATGGAAAATTGCCAGAAGGATTATTGGTCAAGCCCAGCATCTTGCCTGCTCATGCTCATGCCTATGCACGACGAGTGATGGTTCAGATTCACAATGTGTCAGATCGGGAGAGCCGGGTGAACAGAGGGTGCACCCTAGCTATGGTACACTGCGCATACACTGCAGTATTGCCCAGCAACAAGCACCCTGGTAAGAAGGACAGAGTGACCCCAGACTTGTTTGACTTTGGTAACTCCCTGTTGCCTGCTGAATGGAAGGCTAGAATTAGCAAGAGACTTGCCCAGAGAGACCAAATGTTTTCATTGAAGGACTGGGATGTGGAATGTGTCCAGGGTGTGGAGCATCACATACGCCTGCACGATGAACGGCCGTTTTAAGAGAGGTCCCAATGCCTAGCCCCAGCAGACATGGATGATGTGAGAAGACACCTGCAGAAAATGCTCGCTGCTGGTGAGATTCAAGAATCCAGGAGCCCATATGCCTCTCCCATTGTGGTTGTGCATAAGAAGAATGGGTCTGTGAGGATGTGTGTTGATTATCGAACCCTGAACTGGCGGACCATCCCAGACCAATACACTATGCCTTGTATACAAGATGCCCTGGACTGCTTGAATGGGAGCAAATGGTTCTCGGTGTTGGATCTTCACAGCGGCTACTACCAGATCCCGATGGCCCCAGAAGACCATGAGAAAACAGCCTTCATCTGTCCATTGGGGTTCCATGAGTTTCTGAGGATGCCACAGGGGATATCGGGTGCCCCAGCCACCTTTCAGTGACTGATGGAACGAGTGGTGGGAGATATGAATTTGCCACAATGCCTAGTGTACTTGGACGATGTCATTGTGTTTGGGAGCACCTTAGAGGAGCATGAAAACTGACTGTTTAAAGTCCTAGACCGACTGGAAGACTTCGGCCTCAAGCTGTCCATTGACAAGTGCCAGTTTTTCCAAACCTCCGTGAAGTATGTGGGGTACATAGTATCTACAAAAGGGATAGAGACTGATCCCAGTAAGGTTGAAGCACTGACTACTTGGCCCCAGCCCCATAATCTGAAAGAACTACAATGTTTCCTGGGGTTCTGTGGCTACTACTGCAGGTTCATAAAAGACTATTCCAAGGTGATTCACCCACTCTTGAACCTTACTCAGGGTTACCCTCCTACCAATTGTAAATACAAAAAAATGACATAAGGGCCACAGAGATCCAGGAGGAACAAAATGGGAGAGAGATACTGTGGGTTAAGCTGGAAAGGAAAATGGGGCCAGCCGTCCGCACAGGTGTGGTCTATAGACCACCGGCCCAGGAGGAAGAAACAGATAGGGAGCTGATGCTAGCCATCCAGATGATGGCAGACAAGGGTGAGATAGTACTGGTTGGAGACTTCAATATTCCAGACGTGGACTGGAACATCCCAGCAGCAGCATCAACTAGGAGCAGATTTATCCTGGACTCCCTTCAGGGTGCCTTCCTCAAGCAACTGGTCATGGAACCAACTCGGCAGAAGGCAATACTGGACCTTGTGCTCACAAAAAGGGACAGTGTGATGGGTTAACAGTGGGAGAGCACCTGGGGAACCGTGACCACAAGCCATTGTGGTTTGAAATCACAGAAAGAGCAGAACCAAACCACACAAAAACATGTATCCTGGATTTTAGGGGGGCAGACTTTGGGAAAATGGGGAGATACTTGAAAGAGGCATTAAGGAGAATGGGGAAGGAATCGGGTTGAGAAACAATGGGCAGTATTTAAAAAGGGGATTATAAGAGCAACAGAATTATGCATTAAGCAGCTTAAGAGGAAAAGGAAGAGGAGGCCATTATGGTTTTCCAAAGAGGTAGCAAAGAAAGTGAAACCCAAAAAGATTGCATTCAGGCAATACAAAAAGGCACAGGCAGAAGGGGATAGGGAGAAGTACCAGGAGAAGCAAAGGGAGGTCAGTAAGGGAAGCCAAAGCTCAGACAGAAGAGCACATTGCAAAATCAGTGGGTAGAGGGGACAAAACCTTTTACAGGTACATAAGTGAAAAAAGAAAGGCAAAGGGAGGGATAGTGAGACTGGAGGGGGAGGATGGGGGCTGCGTGGAGGATGACAACAGTAAAGCTGACATACTGAACAGGTTTTTCTGCTCAGTCTTTACTGAGGAAAAGGAGGGTAGTGGGTCAGAAGAGAGTACAAGGGGTGAGAATGGTGCAGAAATGGACACAAGTCCCTTTATACGAGAAAGGGTCCTGAAGGAACTGGAAGTAATAAGAGTTGATAAAGCAATGGGGCCAGATGGGGTGCACCCCAGGGTCCTTATAGAACTCAGAGAGGTGGTGGTGGCTGGACCTCTGGCTATCCTGTTTAACCGATCACTGGAAACAGGGGAGGTACCCAAAGACTGAAGGACAGCAGATGTAATCCCCTTATATAAAAGTGGGAACAAAGAGGAAGCGGGGAACTACAGACCAGTCAGCCTCACCTCGGTAGTGGGGAAAATCATGGAAGCACTACTGAAGGAGAGATTGGTGGAGCATCTGGTTGTCAGTGGACTGCAGGATCCAAGGCAGCATGGTTTCACCAGGGGAAGATCATGTCACAGGGTTTTAAATAATTGATTAGCAGTTTTTTCTTGTGACAATACAAACTGTACAGAAAGTATTTATATTGGTTTTTTATAAGTGTTATGTTTGTTAAACACAGCGAGGCAAGTGCTATGCATTTTCACAATGTTTTAGAACTTTTATCAGCAAAACGCTAATCAATTTTTAGAGTTAAATGAAACCCTGTGTCAGACCAACCTCGTTGAATTTTTTGACTGGGTGACTAGGGAGGTGGATCAGGGGAGGGCAGTGGACATGGCCTATCTGGACTTCAGCAAGGCCTTTGACACTGTGCCACATAGAAGACCATTACACAAACTAGGGAATATGGGTGTGGGCAGGACAGTAGTGTGGTGGGTAGGTAACTGGCTGGGCGGCAGGACACAGAGAGTGGTGGTAAATGGCTGTCACTCCACAGAGGGAACAGTGACCAGAGGGGTACCACAGGAATCAGTGCTGGGACCGGTCCTATTCAACATCTTCATCAGTGACATTGCGCAGGACCTAGAAGGCAGAATTTCACTGTTTGCTGGTAACACAAAGTTCTGTAACAGAGTAGACACATCAGAGGGTGTAGACAGAATGAGAAGGGAGCTGCAGAAACTTAAAGAATTGTCAGGGGTTTGGCAGTTGAAATTCAATGCAAAGTAGTGCAAGATAATGCATATGGGGCACAAAAACCCTGGCACAATATATCAGTTGGGGGGTGAGGATATAGCATGCACCAAGCAGGAAAGGGATCTTGGGGTTATCATCTCTGATGACCTCAAGGTAGGGAAACAGTGTGACAAAGGCAGCAGGTAAAGCAAATAGGATGCTGGGATGCATAGGCAGGGGCATCACCAGCAGGAAAAGGAAGTCATGATTCCACTATACAAGACACTAGTGAGGCCCCACCTGGAGTACAGTGTACAGTTCTGGAGACCTTACCTACGTAAGGACATAGACAGGGTAGAGAAGGTTCAGAGGAGGGCAACAAAGATGGTACATGGATTGCATCACAAGTCCTATGAGGACATGTTGAAGGAATTTAATATGTACTCCCTGGAGGAGAGGCGGGAGAGAGGGGACATGATAGAGACATACAGGTATCTTACAGGGAGGAACAGGGTCCAAGAATACACTATTTTTAAGTGAAAAAGATGTTCCAGGACTAGACGGCATGGGATGAAGTTGGAGGGAGGACGATTCAGAGGAAATGTGAGGAAGAATTTCTTCACAGAACGGGTGGTGGACAAGTGGAACACCCAGCCTGAGGAAGTGGTGGGGGCTGAAACAATCACAGGATTTAAGAATGCATGGGATAGATATAAAGGAATTCTGGAGGTCAGGGGTAAGGGGCAACAGAGTTCTAGGAAAACATAAACTAAAGTTACAAATTCAAATGGGCAGACTAGGTGGGCCATAGGCCCTTATCTGCCGACACTGTCACTGTATCTATGTATCTAAAAGGGTCTGTTAACCTGAAAAAGAATACTTCTGCCCAGGTGAACTCTTCGGACCCTGCTGGACATCCGACTGTGAGGCAGCCTTCCATGAGACAATATACCAGCTCAGCCACACCACCATCCTCACCTATGTTGAACCCTCCAAACCCTATGTGCTGCATACAGACACTAGTCTGCAGAGTCTAGGAGCAGTGCTGTATCAAAATCATGAGGATGGCCTGAGACCAGTAGCTTTTGCCAGTAGGAGCTTGACCACATCTGAACGAGATTACCCTGTACATAAAATGGAGTTCCTTGTGCTAAAATGGACCATCATTGACCAGTTTCATGAATACCTCTATGGGGTAAAGATATTGGTAAAGACTGACAATAACCTGTTGACCTATGTACAGACTTCAGCTAAGTTAGACACCACTGGGCGCCGGTGGCTTTCTGCATTATCAACCTATGATTATGCTGTCGAATACAAACCGGGCCTGAAACATATTGATGCTGACACCCTATCACGAAGGCCCACTTCTAAGAGTGACTGGGTCAGGTTGTCTGAACCTGACATTCGAGCAGTGTGCCAAAAGTTTGATAGGGATGAACAGATGTCTGCGGACACAGTGGACTGTTTAATAGATTGCTTGGGCCCTTCTGACACCTGCATACCAGCTGCTTATTGCCACTTCTCTGCTCTAGATAATAGTGCACTACCTCGATTTGATGAGCATTCAGTGGGCTCAATCCCAAGATCCTATGATTCAGCTAGCACTTGATGCCCTACGTGCAGGGAAAGATGTGTCTAAGTTATGTTCCACTGACTTGAAAACTGCTTTGTTGTTTAAAGAAGGCCCCAGATTGAAGTTGCTCAATCAGTTGTTGTATAGAGAGACAGTAGATTGTAGTGGCAAAGTAGACAAGCAATAATTGGTCCTGCCCAAGGCTTTAAAGATTTGGTACCGAGGTCCTTCCACAATCCCATGGGGCACCTCGGTATTGACAGAACCCTTGACCTGGTATGATCTCGCTTCTACTGGCCCAAAATGGGGTCCGATGTTGAGCACCATGTAAAAACTTGTAGTCGCTGCCTGCAAAGAAAAGTCCTGCCTCAGAGGGCTGCCCCCCTTGTTAATATTACTACCAGCACCCCCATTGAACTAGTCTGCATAGAGTTCTTGTGTTTAGAAGCTGATCAGCGAAACATTGGTAATGTGTTAGTGGTTACGGATCATTTCACATGGAATGCACAAGCTTTTCCCATCAAAGATCAAAAGGCATCTACTGTAGCCAAGGTGCCAGTGGAAAATTTCTTCTTCCACTATGGTGTCCCCCAGTGGATCCACTCTGACCAAGGCAGAGACTTTGAGAGTCGACTAATCAAAGAAATGCTCTCTCTCTATGGGGGTGCGAAAGTCAAGAATCACCCCCATCACCCACAGGGAGACCCTCAACCAGAATGTTTTAACTGCACCCTTCTAGACATGCTGGGTACCCTCCACCCAAAAGCCAAGCATAAATGGAGCCAGCAGATTAGTACCTTGGTACACACATACAATTGCACAACAAATGATGCTACTGGGTTCTCCCCCTACTGCCTCATGTTCAGGAGAGAGGCCCAGCAGCCAGTTGATGTCTGTTTTGGGGTCTCTCCAGATGGGGTCCGAGCTCAAAACTACTTGCAATATGTACAAAAACTGAAAGCTCAATTGAACCGTGCCTATCATCTGGCCCAGACAATGGCTGCCAAGAGAAATCTAGCCAACAAAGAGAGGTATGATAAAAAAGTAAAGGCTCAAGAGCTTCAACCTGGAAACAGTGTTGTTACACAATTTGGGACTGCATGGTAAACACAAAATTGCTGATCGGTGGCACCATCTTCCCCATGTAGTAGTTGGAAAGTTGGATGATTTACCTGTGTACAAGGTGCGCCCAGAGAACAACTCCAAAGCTGTCAAGACCATGCACCGTAACCACTTGCTACCTATTGGCCAAGTCATAATTGAGGCTGAACAATCAGAGATTGATTCCCCTGGGCCGATGACTCATGCTGCTGCAAGGAAGGGACAGAGTCAACCTACCCCAGTGGATACAGATTTAAGGGTTCCCCCCAGCAGGTCCAGACTGATAGTGATTGTCAGTCAGATACTGATGATAGTGAGTGTGACAATGCCCATTACCCCTCCTATAAATGAATCATTTGTTTCGAGGAAATCCTATGACTAACTGCGGGGATGAAGCTGGGCCTTCTGGACTGTCTAACCCCCCAGCTTCATCCTTGGAGCCAATGCTCCCTGAAAGTGAAGATGCAGATTCCATGTGTGTTGTGGAACTGTATGATTTGCCTGAAGGAGGGGCTGATGGATTGAATCTTTCTGATGACATACCAGAACTTGAAGAACACTATGAGAGTGTAGACAACCCCTATTCAGTGACTCAGAGTTTGATTGTGTCTGAGCCTTCATAAAATGAGTCAAGTGTTATAGAAACAGAGCCTGCAGAGCAAGGAACCCACAGTGCCCCAAGTTTGGATGTTCCCACCCAGGCAGCGGCACCACTCACAAGTGATGAAAGCCCCAAGACTGTTGCTGAAAGTAGAGAGACTGTGGTTGTTCCCCCCAGAAAGACTGGCCGAGCTGTCAAGCCAGTATTGCATTTCAGTTATGATTCTCCGGGGAGGCCTGTGAACTTGCCTATCCATGCGGTTCACAAAAGTGTTTATGTTTCACCAAGCTCACTGCCCAAACTGAGCTTAATGGCCCATTCCATGTTACTTGTTCTGCACTCTTGCCATGGTGCCCCTGCCCCATCCAGCCCTAAGTTAGCTGACAGGGAAGGGCCCCCTCTTGCATTGTTCAAGATACAAGAAGTTATTACCTGATTTAGTATAGTAATGTTTAGCTGACATGTGTGAAATATGCCTGATGTATTGTCAGAATGGACAAAGTATTGGGACAGGTAGTGAATATGTATAGTAAAGTAATAAGTTTATGTTAACTGATGCATGATGGTACAGACTTGATGCAGACACCAAGTTTTCTTCAGGCAGGGAAGGGTGTAACCCCCTACAAATGGGGGTTCCCGAAAAGTCTTCCTTGAGCTTCCCTAAATGCTCACTGCCAGGCTGGTGTCCTGCGTTTTAGCAGTTTAAATGCGATTGCCAGAGAGTGCCTGTATAGTCTCTGTGCACTGTCTCTTTAAGCACTGCCTGGATTGCAGTCATAAGTAATCTGAGAGGGAGCTCTGTTGAAAGATGTAACTATTTGCTGAAAATCATTTAGAGTGATAATGATAATGTAGTTTGTCTAACCTGCCTTCTTTGCAGCAAGGACTGTTTTGTTTATCTCCACTATCTTGGTCCTGGACTGCCAAATTGGACCAATCAGTACTGGTGGGACCTAAAATGAAGCCAGACTACAGGAGCTGTCTGGAGTCAAAATCTGTAGGAATTGTAGTTTTGGGCTTTTGGCGTCTTTTTGCACATGAAGGGTGAGCCTTTGTTGTGACTGACAGACAGATCTGCCAACCGAACCATTTGGATTCTGGGGAAAGTCCCAGGCTTGCTGGCAGTTGAGTCAGATCTAAGTTGGGAGCCAAAGAAGCAACAGCTTGAAACAGTCAAGCAGCCGTCTGAGTAGTTTTTCGCGGGGGAACTGCTGGAAAGGCCTGAGTTGTGGCCTGCATGTCTGCCTGCTGCCCCTGAGAGGGAAAGAAGAGAATTATTTCAGACCAAATCCAAGTTTGTGAGAACGAAGTAAGCCACTTATTTTTTACCAGGCTCATTCCTGAAGACCAAAGATTTTGCTGAATGCGATCGGCATGGCAGGATTTCCAGCTGCTTTTGAATCCCTGGTTTGTGCAGAGACTTTGCGATCGTGACCAGAGAGTGGTTTGCCTGATACAGTAGAATTTCCTTACATGTAAATGTGCTGTGTATTGAAAGTGGGTCGTGATTTGGTTCCTCACTGTGTGAACTGTGTTCTGCTTGCTGGTACCGTAAAATCCTTTACATGTAAATGTGCTGTATATTGAAAGTGGGTCATGATTTACTGTGTGAACTGTGTTTTGCTTGCTGGAAGCTTTATCCAGCCTAATCGGACTGAATATGCATTCATCTCCATTCAGCCTGGGCCATGCCATGCTGGCCCTGCCAGACTACCCCCACTGCACAGAGAAAGCCACCAACGAGAGACCTGCCTGGGGATCAGCCCCCTGCTCCGCGCTTATACAGGAACGACGCCTCTGCGATTTGTGTGGGCCCTGCTTCTCCTAGCACTCCAGATTAACTACCTGCTGTCTTGATTTTCGTCCATCCTGTGTCCAGTCTTGGGTATCGTGAGTAATCATCAGGGTAGCTCCCTGCAACAGCAGCCTAATCTGAAAGTGTGTCATCTGATTGTCTGGTTGTTTTCTTTTCCCGAACTGAGCCCTCTGGCTCCGGATTACAAATAGTGTGTGCTGTGCATGTTGTTTTCTCCTATCACAGGGTTCCAACCAGCTGCAACGTTCCTGGCTAGCCCACCATTCTCCATCTGGGTACCCAGAGTGTGTGACTGTTTATGGACCCTGAGGTGCATGCATAACTGTTTGATTGATACAGCCTTTAAGCAAATTAACCTGATTATGCCCCTCCCTTGTTCAAGTCCTTTAAAATAAATCAGATCTAACTCTTTTTCGCATTTAGCCTGACTGTGGTTCCAGTTTGTGCATAGTGCTGTACGGCTGTTATTTGCTGTGTATAACCTTGCTTTACAGGGGGTCCCCAGGGCCAAGCCAGAGGAAAGCCCTGGTAGTAAGTGCAAACAGTGTGAGTACTTGTGTGGTATATCAGGGTTGTTGTGAAAGTGATTATTGTGTATTGTTCCAGTGGAAGCACCTGTCTCAGAACTCAGGCCCCTTAACCCGCTACTAGCCAAGCAGGCAGGTGTGGTAGTCCTTGGGATAGCACTACCTAGGGGTTACACTAAGCTGGGAGAAACTGGGAAGACTAAGAGGTCAGGCTGTGGTTGCAGGCATCAGGAGAGTTGGGGGTGGAGGCTTGGTGCATGACTCTGTCGTAGATATGGAGTTGCTCAGCTCTGTGCTATTCTGCTTTCCCTGCCCTTGCTGGCTCAGCTTCCAGTAGTGCTTCTGGGATGAGATGGATCCACACGCAGAGGTCAGGCTGTCTGTAGGGGACTGAGCTAGAAGCCCAAACCCACCTTCTGGATCTCTTTTCCCCTTTCTCTAAAACAAATAAAATCCTCCCATCTCTCTCTGTTCCTGGATCTTGCCTCCTTCTCTGTGTTTGGTTCCATGTTCTGATCCCTGTCGGTGTGTGTCTCTGTCTTGGTCTCTTTCTCTGTAATGCTATTTCTCTCTGTGTCTGGACCAGTATCATGCTGCTGCTATCCCGGTCCAGCTCCCCTCCTACTGCTGCTAGTACTGGCTGTCATTGCCACGCTGGGACTCGAACTCGGCTTCAACGACAACAGCTTGCTGGAGCAGGAAGACGAGGGGCTGAGTGAGCCCATCGACTACAAGGATCTCTGCAAAGTAGTACAGTATGGTCTGCAAGCCCATTGGTCCATACTGTGGACCAATAGGCGTACAGATCATACTGTACGCTGTCATACGGCGAGCGGCTGGGCAGTATTCGAGAGGGGTGCTGCCACCTGCCAATGACGGGGAGGTGCTGGGTGGCCGTTGGTCCCTCTGTGGGTGGGTGGGAGGGGTACCACTAGACCACCAGGTAACCCATTCATATTACTACAGCCCGTGATTGGGCGTTCAAGGCGGGGACCGCTGGACCACCAGGTTATTTTTAATCTTCTACAGATGCCCACGATCGGGCATAGGGGAGGGGACCACTAGACCACCAGGTTATCTCATTACATCTACAGATGCCTGCGATCGGGCATATGGGGAGGCAACTGCTAGACCACCAGGTTAGTTTTAATCTTCTACAGATGCCCGCGATCAGGCGTATGGGGAGGGGGGCCACTAGACTACCAGGGAGGGTCAGTGTGCTTGTGGACGGTGTTCCTGCTGGGCGCATGGCCACCCACAGCTGGTGACTGTTGTGTTGCGCCTTGCATTACGGCCACCTGCCTGTGAGTGGCCAGCATTTGAGCCCCCGAGGGAATACCTGGGCCTATATCATTGGATATCTCTGTATAATAACTGGTCAGCAATTTCTCTCAATGTACTAACCAGGTTGATATTTTCTATAACAACCAGCTGGTTGTTATGACATTCATGAGCCATGCCAGTCAAACTATGCTGCTGCCTCATTGGCCAACATTCTGTATGTGGGCGGGGCCAAACAGTCTCACAAACTGCTGGAGAAAAATTGCTGGCCTGTTATTATAAAAAATAAAAGATGGGAAGGGTGTTTCATATGAGAATTTAATGCACACCCTCATTGTGGGATGCTTTGATAAACCCCTTGGGCTTCGCCCTCGGGGTTTATTTAGCATCCCACAACTTGAGTGTGCATTAAATTCTCATATCAAACCCTTCCCCATCCATTATTCTCTATATAAAGCATTACAAGAAACCTCCACAGAAAACACAAGTTCCATTTTGCTCAAATGGAACTCGGAACTTAACACAGCCTAATCAACTGATACTTGGAATAAATCTGCTTCCCCAGCCCTTCGACTGACCTCAGTCACATATTGGTGTGAATATTCCTGGAAGTGCCGATGCAGGTCCTTCTGCAGCCCAGATATAATGGCAAAATGT
The DNA here is from genome assembly GCA_016271365.2 of Neoceratodus forsteri. NCBI lineage: Eukaryota > Metazoa > Chordata > Ceratodontiformes > Ceratodontidae > Neoceratodus > Neoceratodus forsteri. The sequence goes on along the minus strand of CM057450.1, from coordinate 182,952,186 downwards.
AGGAGACCACAGACTGACTTCTATTGGAGGGAATACGGCTATAATCCTGCAACTCATATGCGCATTTTCTAGGAATGCCTCAAAATACAAACATATTAGAGGGCCATTATGCATACGAACATAAGAAATTTGCCAACAGATTAAGGCCAGTAGGTCTAACAAGTCTGCTCGATTTTGCAGCTAGCCATCCTACATAGCAGCTGCCCCTCCCCCCTCCCGTCACCCTCCCTTATACCCTGTCCCAGCCCCCTTTGAAGCAGCTCACTGTTCTGCAGGATACCACCTCAGCCGGTAGGGTGTTCCACTTGGCCACCGCCCTCTCTGTAAAAAACTGTCTTCTCATCTCCCTCCTGAACCTACCCCTTCCAATCTCATGGCATGGCCTCTAGTATATCTCACTTCCCTTACTTTGAATATCCCCTCTAACCCCCACCTGTTTATGCCTTTCATGCACTGGAAAGTCTCAATTATGTCCCCCTTGTCCCTCCTCTCCTCCAGCGAGTACATGTTCAATTCCCTCAGTCTTTCCTCATATGGTAAATCCCCCAAACAGTGGATAATCTTCGTTGCCCTTCTTTGCACCCCCTCTAGTAACTTAATGTATTTCTTCAGGTAAGGGTGCCTGTGCTGCAAGCAGTACTACAGGTGCAGCCTAACCAACAATCTATACAAAGGCAGAATGACCTCCCCCCTTCCTTGATGATATGCCTCTGGCAATACAACCCAGCGTTTTATTGGCTTTTGCAGCCGCCTTCCTATACTGAGCTGAGCTGTTCATCGACCCCATTATGAGTAACCCCAGATCATTTTCTTCCTTCATCTTGGCCAACTGTAACCCCCCGAACTAATAGCACCTTTGTGGGTTCTTTGCTCAGAAATGCAGCACCTTGCACTTTTTGGTATTGATCTCCAATTGCCAGGTGTCTGACTGGGTCTCCAGCTTTGTCAGATCCTCCTGCAATCCCTACCAACCCCCTAGGTCACCACCACCGCCCCATCTTGGTATCATCCGCAAACAGACTGATCTTGCTCCTGATACTCACTGAAATGTCTGCTGTGAATATCCCAAATAACACTGGTCCCAACACTGAGCCCTGCGAAACTCTGCTTGCCACCACTCTAGGTGAAGAGAGCTCCCCATCCACCACCACACTCTGTTGCCTGCCCCTTGGCCAATTCCCTACCCAGCCCACCATCTTTGCTCCTGCCCCTTCTAGCTTACTACCTAGCCTCTCATGTGGCACAGTTGAATGCCTTGCTGAAGTCCAGATACAGGACATCCACTGCATGGCCCTGGTCCAACTGTCTGTAATACTCCACCAGGTTGATCTGACAGGATCTGCTGGTGACAAAGTCATGCTGTCTGCTGTCCTGCATCCCATTTGTCTCCAGATAAGACATCAGTCTCTCCTTCAGAATTGTCTCCATCAGCTTCTCCATGATGGATGTGAGGCTCACTGGCTTATAGTTCCCTGGTTCATCCTTGGGGCCACTTTTATGGAGGAGAACCACGTGAGCCATCCTCCAGTCCTAAGGTACACACCCCGATTCAACTGAGGCACTGAATAGGTCTGCCAGTGGCCCAGCTAGGACCTCTGCCAGTTCTTTCAGTACCCTGCAGTGAATGCCATCTGGCCCTGGCGCCTTCTCCACCCTCATCACACCCTACTTTCTGTGATAGCACCATCTGTCACTACCTCTCCATCAGTTACTGCGTGATTCAAGAAATTGAGACTGTTTTTGGCTGCCCAAGGGAAATAACACCATCTCTAATCCTAATGGCAGTCTCCTTAGAGGGGAGTAAGCTCAGAAAGGCCACATTAAACTTATTTTACTATCAGTTGTGGCTGCAAAAAAAAGCAGTAATGAGATTATGGTACTCGAATAGGGTTCCCACCCTAAGTACTTGGAGGAAAACCATGTATGAAATTTATATCATGGAACGAATGACCTGCAGGTGTGACCCCTCCCCTTTTTCCCTCTATGTCTAGGGGTCTGGATGTTATGGGAAGGGAAAGGGACCACAGACCAGAAACACTCCATGACGTTTCACTGCTGAAACATTGGTGAGCCCCACCTTTATTACAAGGTGGACACTATAAGGAGGAGGGGCTTCATCTTCTGTTGATGAACCGGCTATGCTGTCATCAGGCAGGGATCCAAATGGAGACCCCCTGGACCCTGGGGAGGTCCCCCACTACAAACTGCAGACCCCTGCCCCCCCTCTGCCATGGGGATACCTAACAGACAACGGGGTGGAGCTGGGCAGACAGCTGTGTTCCCCCTCACCACCCTCAGTTGTCTCCTCCACTGCTTCGATCTTTACCTCAAGAGACCCCTGCTTTACTTTCATCATTATGTCACCCATTTCCTGAACATCCAACCTGACATCAGTGCCAAGATCCAGGCTCCTGTGCAACAACAGTGAAGCTGTGCCCGCTGATCTACTAGCTGGATAACACCAAGGATCCCCTCGAAAATTCCTCCTGGTGCAGCACTGGAGCAGAGTGCACAAATGGATAGCTTGATGACTCCTACGCCTCAAAATCCACACCTTATACACCTTTTCTTGGCCTGTCCCCTACCTGATAAGTTCCATAGCCAAGTGAGCAGGAAGGTAGAAACGGTTGCATGGGGCTCCTCATTAGGTATATAACCTTCTGCCATGGCCTTTTGCTGATAGATCATCTAAACTAGTCTTCTAAACACCTCTTCACTGCTACTGACACCTTGCTCACTCTCTCTGACTTTCTCTGTCTCCAGACAGAAAATGGCACCTCAGGCACAGCTCCCCTTTAACACCTACCTGGAGCCAGCCAATCACTATTGCTTTCTCACATCACATGTCCAGTCCCAGCCACAGAGGCACCATACAGGTGAGAGAGAGAGAGCATGAGACAGGCCTCGAGGAGCTTTTGAACAGGCCTGCAACTTGCCACAACTGCACCACATGGACACAGGCCTTCTGGGCCAGCCAGGCCCCCCTCCATGACTCCCCCTCAGTAGCAGTGCTACCAGGCACTGGGGTACAGAGAATTAAATCCAGGATGAGCCCCCACATCTGTAACCCTGCTTTTCCTTTATGTCTAGGGGTCCAGATGTTATGGGAAGGGAAAGGGGCCACAGTCCAGAAACACTCCATGACACTTCTTGCTGCTGAAACATGAATAAAAGAGGTGGCCTTCTTTGTGACATCTTCTTAATTAAGAGCAGCCTACCACTTCCCCAGCTGGATTTCCTAGACCAGGTGGCGGTGGTAAGAAAATGGCACTGAGATCAGTTGGTGTTGGCTGCTACCGTCCCCAGGCTTGGGGTGGAGGTCAGGATTCTCTTTATCTCAAAGGGTAAAAGTGAGGAAACTGAGCAGTAAAAACTATTTCATTAATATGCACTTCCTTAGACCACAAATGGACACCAATCTAAGGTTCTTTCAAAACCAATAACTTTAGCCAGCCAAGTGGTGCTAAGGGTTGAGGCACTGGACGCCACACCGGCGACCCAGATTTGGGAACAGACTCGGGTCACTCTGGGGTCAGCTAGGGTGAGGAAGGATCGAGTGTCAACCATCAGCTCTCTTTTCTCTGGGGTGGGGGGAACAACATTGCGCTGTAGACTGACACCCAGCAGAAGCTGGGGAGTCAGCACAGGTGCGATGCTCAGAAGAGGGGTGGACCCATGCACAGGGCATAAGACTGCCTCCACAGAAGTGGAGATAGTCACCCTACCCATTGCACGTACTTGGGTTCGGGGAGAAAAACCTGAGGAAAAAGATGGAGCTGGCAGGCTCCATGGTGGCCGTCTGTGCCGGCACCAACCCCTGGTCATCTAGATGCTGGCTTCCAGGGTGGGGGAAGGCTGGCCTCCCTCGCCACTGGCCCTGTCATGGGAGGAGGGAGTAACCCATGGGGGATGGCTGGACAGGATGGATGCAGGAGATGTCTGGCCGGAGAGATGAATCCCCTCTGAGGGAGGGGCCGGAGCCACCTGCCGGCTCCAAGGAGGAGCAAAAAAAAAAAAGCATTTGTCAGTGCCAAATGTTGTCTTGCTGGCATTGGCTTGGTAGTGTAAGAATTAGAGAGATGCATAATAGGAATGGCAGTGAAGTATGGAACTGACACCAACCCCACCTCTCCCTACAAAGACTGACGAGCATTGAGGTGAGCATTTGGTTCATTGGCTATAACGCTCATGCCATTTCACCTCATCCCACCCTGCAGACTCCAACAAGTGTCACATTGTGCCTTGGCGTCGTCGAGCCTTACACTCACCCCATTCCTTAAAGAAATACGTTGAGATGGGTGCAGTATAGGAGAACGGGGTGAACTTTAAGGCCGAAGAGTCCAAGGCACATCTTGATGCCGGTCACTGGCTGCAGGGTTGGGGTGGGGGTGGAATGGCATGAGCATTACAGCCAACAATCCAGAGTCACACCCCAGATGCCTGTCAGTCTCTGCAGGGTGGGACATTATGGTTAGACACCCTAATGCCCCGAGCGTTTGTTGGTATTTGCACTCCAAATTTTCAACATGGGCTTTTTGTGACCCCACCTCATGAAAGCATTGGGGACCTCCGCTCATGAACAGTGGCACTGTGACTTTGTTAATCTGTCCCTAACATTAATTTCCCACAGCAACCATGACCATTCTGCGCCAGACGTGTGAAAACACATTTTGGGCAGGATGTGAAAAATGACAGCTGTACCATTCATAACAAGGTGTGAAGAAATGGCAATGTTGAAAATCTGGAGTGAAAATATTAAAAATTCTCGGAGTTACAAGCATGTGTGGAAACTGTGCAATGCATGCTTATAACACAGTCATTTTGTGTATTGTTTTCACCAAATTTCAAATACAGGCATTTTGGGACCTTCACTCATGAGCAGTGGCACCGTGGTTTTGTTAATCTGTCCCAAACATTGATTTCCTACAGTGACTGCACCATTCTGCGCCAGATGTGTGAAAACACATTTTGGGCAGGATGTGAAAAATGACAACTGTACCATTCATAAGGAGATGTGACGAAATGGCAATGTTGAAAATCTGGAGTGAAAATATTACAAATTCACGAACTTGCGAATGTGCATGGAAACTGCACAATGCACGCTCGTAACACAGTCAGTTTTGGGAATTTTTTCACCAAATTTGCAACATAGGCTTTTTGAGAGACCACCTCATGAACAGTGACACTTTCTTTTCGTTAATCAATCCCGAAACGTGATTCCGTGCTGTGACCAAGAAATCACCTTTCGGGACCAAATAACCAGATGACAGTCACTGAATTCATGAGAGGTGGTCCCAAGAACCCCATGTTGAAAATTTGGTGCACAAATTTGAAAAAATGACCGAGATATGCACCAAAGTTGAAAAAAATACATTTATGCCATTATACAGCTTACCGACATTTCTTCAGTTCGCGGTCGGCTTTGAAGAGTGCAGACGTGTTCCTGGTCCATCAAAGATTATCAGCCGGCTCTGGAGGTAAGTATAGAGTGAGGGGTGTGAGGAAGTGGGTACACAGAGGGTGGGGTGCTGGTTGGGAGGCAGAGAGTCAATGAGGGACTGTTTTCTTTGTTACAGGGGTTTTTTTTTTGTTTTGTTTTTACAAAGACGTTGCTGGATTTTGCCATGATGGGGGTGAACACCCAGCATTGCACCTGGAAGTTTATTTGGGGGCAGTGGAGCCAATAGGCGATTGGGCACCTGCTATCATACAGCAGCGGGGAGCACATGATGACAGGGACTTTGCCACATTAGGTGGGTCTAGTGTGGCACCTGGAAGTTTGTTTTTGAGGGCACTGAGCTGATAGGGACTAGGCACCCCTGTCAGACATACAGAGTGCTTGGGGGGTGCATGAGCTGAGGGGATTGGGCACCAACTCAGCACACAACAAATGGGGGGGGGTGCATCATGCTGTCGGAAGATGCAGTTGTGTACAGTTGAAAGAAAATGACCACTACAGTCAGCGGTGGTGATGTGTAGGCAATTTGCATACTGCTGACGAAACGGCAGTATGCAAACTGCCTGCACGTTACCACCGCTGAGTGTAATGGTAGTTCTCTTTCAACTGTATTCCACTGCATCTGAACTGCTGTCATAGACAGCTTGGATGTTCATTGGTGTGTTGCGGCCATGCCTGCAAAAGGGATCAGTTCATTGGAAGCGGGGGTGCCACACCTACAAAAACTCGTATGGTGGCACTATGTTTCTTGCACACGCGTGCAAGCAAACATAATAAAAAATGCCTCTGGTTGGGTAAGCATCTGAGGACAAGTCTCAAGTGCCTATGGGCATCAAGGAAAAAAGAGTAGCATCGATTTTACCTAATGTTCACTTAAATGCCCCAAAACAATCTTTAAAAATGATGCTCCTTAGACTTCAATGGAGAACACACACACACACACACACACACACCCGCCTTCTCCTTATACAGACGTCATATAATATCAGAGTGCGGGGGCAGAGTGGGCTTGTAGGAGGTGGAAAGGGATCATGCAGCTAGCTCAGGGTTCGACCTTAACATTGTTTTACTAGCCCTGAACCTAGTGCAAATTGGCCAGGGCTAGTGCAGCTAACCCTCTACTTGTCCATCTTGACTAGTGCAGGTTTTTCATGGCTGTTAATGAAGCTGAAAAAGTCCCTACTTTAGCAGGCTGTATTCCTTTTGCTAATCTCTCTCAGTATTCCAGGTGGCCTGGTGTGATTAGCAGCTCATTAAGAGCTGCAATTATCTGGCAGTTCAAGAGGGAGATCCAACAAAAGACTCAATGTGAGTCATTATCACTCAATTGTTAGGACATTCAGCTAGTGTGCATGCTGTGATCAAGGGCAGAGTGCTGTTAAGTAACTAGCTTCCAGTTTGCTGAACTTGACTTTGATTTGTCCCACAATATTAAAACCAGTGTGCCTCATTTCCCAACCTTTTGAGTGCCTGTATCCAACACTGCACTGACAGAATGCTATCATATATGCATGGTCTACCCACTATATACTTTCTCTGGACACCACTGCAGACTAAGCTCTGAAGTGGCCATCCATAGACCCATAGCTACAATTACTGACGGGTGTATGGTTCACAGCTCCTCTTAATGGATCACATCAGTCAATGCCATCAATGCAGTACCACCCAGCATGTCATTTCATCCTAAAAACAATACTTTAGACCATGTATGGTACAAAGCAAAACCTTAGTAAAATATATAATTTGAAAGGTTAAAATAGGTATTCCTGGTATGCACAGATCATCCTATATAGAAAGAGAGGTAGTACGGCATCATGCCTGTATACTGCTCCCTTTTGACTGATGAAAGGACGCTGATATGAAAAATCTGTTTTTGTTAGGGCAGAGCATGTTAAATCAATATTTTGTGCTTGGTATATATGAACAAATATGTCAAAGTTTCTTACATGCCAGCCCTCTGTGTTTGTTTAACTCTCTCCAAAGAAATCCTAGAACTGCCCCAGGCTCACTTTGCAGTGTAAGAAAACTCCCAGAAGTGCAGTTCTGGTTAATCACAGGATGGGGGATGAGAGTATCTTCTCTGCCTGATTCTGTACATTACCCTGCAGGCCAGGGTGGAACTGTGGCAATGTGCATGATGATGTTGCCTATCGTGTGTGCAGAGCTAGAACTGCCTGAACATTTGCTATTATGGTATTCTCTGGTTTGACAGGGAGGGGGTGAAGAAAGAGGAAGCAAGGGGCACATGGTAAATAATGGGGGTACACACTGTGTGTGATTGGACTGCAGTCTTTTTTTTTTTTTGCTGGGGCAGGAAGCAATGTGGGAGCAGGATAAATATGCAATAATCAGAGTATTTCTTGGCTTGCATTTTTCCCTGTATAACCAATCAAAATTTACCATTATTATTGTGGGCTAGTGCAACCATCTGCGGGCTAGTGCAATTTTTAATCAACTTGTCCGGCTGGCTAGTGCAAAAAAAAGTGAAGGTTGACCTCTGAGCTAGCTCCCCAGGTGCAAATTACAATCCCTTTCCTTCCTTGAGGGGGCTTTTTAAAAAATTAAGGGCCACAGAGGAACTCCCATTGAGATGTAAAGGAGCTTCCTCTTTGTTGTTTTAGTATTGTTGAAAAACCAAAAATGATTCTCTTTAAATGATTCTAAAAAATCTTCATTCCTCCATGGCAGTGTCTTTGCAAACTTGATTTTGTAAAACTAAAATGGGATCTTGTAGTTTCTCTATGGCTGTTTCAACTTATTGCAACAAGCTGCCCAAGTCATGTTCTTATGATCTTTTAAAAAAATGCTTGCAAGGCAGCAGTGCAATGAAATTTGGCAATAAATTTGATTTTATCTGTTTTTCACTACAAAAGATTCCAGGCATCTTCCAGTTTTAGTTGGTGGTACAGTTTTCTAATTCCACCAAAATATGAGTATTTTATAAATGTTTTAATGGATTTTTTTCTGAATAAAAAAAGATGGACGCAGCATTTTGTATAGAAATAGCATTGTAGACCCGGCAAGGGTTAGGATTGAAAAAATAATCATGATGCACAGCATGGGAGGTGCCTAGATAAGTACATTTGACAGGTATGCTAATATTTTTAGCTGTAGCTGAAACTGGATTGTTTTGGAAAATCATTTTTCATTGCACTACTGCTTTAAAATAGTTGTCATTGTGTATATGTTTTGTATTGTACTGTATTTATTGAAGCTTTAAAATGGTTGTCATTGTGTATGGTATGTTTTGTATCGTACTCAGGAGTGTAGTTTGTTATTTTTACGGGGGAGGGGGCAAAGTAACAAAAAAGTCCTGATTTTCACGTATCACGACAGAGAAGAGGGCGGATGGCTTGCATAATGCAGACAAATCAACCAGCATCAAATAATGCCCAGAAAACATTTAAGACTACAGCTGAATAACTTCTGGGAGGGACCAGCCCAGGACAAGTCAGAGCACTTCCCCACCCCACCAGTTTTACTGAAGCCTGATCTAGGCCCAACTCCTCCTGAGACCAGAGTCGAAAAGCTGACCGAGATCTGTTTTGTATTCAGTTCTTCGTTCTTCTGCCTTGGGAGTGAGGACTTACTTGTAAAATTGAAAATATGTAAGGAACTTAACTTCCTTCTCAAGAGGACAGGACCTCCCCTTAGCTTCAATTCAAATCAGTCTTGACCTAATTTTGTCCCCACCTGAACCTCCAGGTGGATAGCTCACTAGTCTCTCACCCCTTGTTGCTTACATAACCTTCCAAGTCCAGCCCTTATAGTGGATCCTGAACTTTGAAATGTCTGCTTGAGCTAGCTTCTCCCACCCTTGAGGAGTGCAAAAGCATGTTTCAAGGAAGTGCAGCAAATGGCTGTGCCACCTCAGTATACCTATAAACATGGATGGTATGAGAAACATCCTAGCATGTGCATCCTCACAGCATGAGCCCTTATTTACATAGATTACATAAAAAATGTGATTATACAATGACAAGAATGAATGTTGGCCTCTGATTGGTCAGAGTCTTGGGCTAGACCTATGATGTTATCCTCAGACATCCGATTCATCACAGGTCTAGTCTCAGCCCTCTGTGAACCTCTTGTTGATTGTTAGCATTAGTGTGTTTTTATCTTCTCTTAAAAATGTTTTTCCACACCAAATAAAACATCTTTAAAATTATTTTTTTTAATTCTATATAACAACACGCCATTGTATAATAGCAATAATGCCCTCCAGGATGTGTGTCATGGTAGGATAACATAATGCCTTATGTATTGGATGCACTCGTGCCCAACCACCTGATGCGTGATGTTATCCCAGCATGACACACGCCCTGTCAGGCATTATTGCTTACTTGCACCCAGTGTTAACACTTTTCTTTGTTATAACCAAATTAATTCATTAGTCTCCCATCCCATTCCATATTATTCAATGTCACATGCCTGAATCTGGTTAGGTATGGTAAGTGAAGAGGATAATGCTCTCCTCAAGCAAGCAAGTAAGCATTGCATACATAAGCATGGGACTTGCTGATATCCCTCAGGTGGTGCTCTTAACAAGCATGCTGATGTACCTGGGACAGTGCAATAGAACAATGTAAATCCCCTAATTGTTCAAGATGATCATGGGCATGGTGTGGTCACACCACAACCCCTACCACTCTCCTCCCCGTGGGTTCCTAAGGAATATGCATCTCTGTCCATGCCCAGGGATACACAACCCCATCCAAGCAAACATGGACTGCCCTGTCACAAAAGTGGTCGCATCACATAACCTAAGAGAACAGATGCCACAGGAAGTTTGCTGGAATAACGACTCCAGATACCTGTGCACAGCCTCGCAGGACCCACCCTGAAAGGTAAGTACTTGGTTGGTGGTTTTTATTAGCATAACCTATGACAGTTTGTGGTGGTAAGTTGTGGTAGCCCAGGTTGCCGTGGATGTTCCCCCACAGACTACTTCAAAATCGCCTCATCTGACAGTTTTGAAGGCACAAATGAAACATGGTTGCTTCAGTTTGATTGGTTTAATACAGTTTTTTGTCCCGAGCTGCAGTCTCTATTCTTCTACACACAGACACACACACACCACCAAAAAAATGAACTTTTTTTATACCATGTTTACATTCAGGATAGAGACAGGGTAAAACAGGTCCAGGCAGTATAACACAGTAAATGAAACAATGCATTTTACAATGCCCAACAAACTACCAAAAGACCACAAAACAACGGACCTTCCCCCTGCCCTGGGGAATGGCTAGGTCACAGCTCAGGGTGCTAAATGAGGAGGAGAGACCACAGAACATCTTGTCAAACCACACAGTAAGTTAAACTACATAAACATGCACAATTTTTATACTGTAGGATTTCATACTGTCCAACAGTTCCTAATTTTGACACAGAAACTTATCTTTAGTGCTCAGAAGCCCCTTGTACGAGGGAGATAAGCATGGCATGGACCCAGCAAACTGGCATACATGTTGAAAAAAATATTTCTGTGCCAGTATGCCCGTCCACCCCTCCCTCCTCCATCACCAGTGGCCAGAACCATTTTTTCAGCATGTGTACCAGTCCACCCCGGTCAGCACAGCAGCACAAAGCTGGCAGGGCAGCAGAAGGCACAGCAAGTAACAGTGAATTAAATGTCCCTGCAAAAAGCTACAGCCCACTCTCCCCACCCCAGACCTGCAAGGCCACTATCTCCACCCAGACTGGCCAGCTCAGCTACTCTCTGCACCCTGATGGACTTGCACAGCCACTCTCCACACTCTGTGTCCACCCCTTCAGCACCGCCACTCTCCCCACCACACCAGCACAGCCACTCTCCCCACCCCACCCAACCAACACCATTTCCAGCTCCGTTTATCTGGTAACTGCTCCAGGCATCCAGGTCTGTGCCTCCCCATCACAGGCACACAAAAATAAATAAAACCACATTTTATACTGCATTTTGTTTATGTTTCTTTCTTTGTCTGGAAAGAGAGATGTTGAGCTACCGGTCAGCACAGTTTGCCTGGTATACAATTACAACCCCCGCCCCACCGACACAATGCCAGTGCCTCCACCCACCCACACAACAGTACCCCCACCACACCCACACAATGCCTGTATCCCCAACCCCACCCACACAAATGACCAGTGTCCGCAGCACCACACACACATGACCAGCAGTGTCCCCAACCCCCAACACACACACAACCAGCAGTGTCCCCAACCCCACACACACACATGGTCAGCAGTGTCCAACCACACACACACACACACACACACACACACACACACAACCAGCAGTGTCCGCAACCCCACCCACACACATGACCAGTGTTCCAACTCCCCCAAAAAATCATGGCCAGTCAGTAGTCGCCATAACAATAGCCAGGTAGTAGTATAATAATTTCTTTAGGTTGCATGTTTTAGTGCAAGATTTTTTTGCTAGTCTTGTAACACTGTACGGGGAGAACACAAAAGCTACCCCTTTGGTTGTGTTTGCCAGACAATGAAGACAGAGACAGCAAGGCCAAGGAATCTGTCTGTTTCACCCCTCCACAGTGGACGATCGGAGAAATCAAAAAAGTGAAAGATTACTTTTACAGCCAGGTAAAGGATAAGAGGGAAATAATGTTTCAACATTTACTAATGTTCGTATGCTAGCTGCAGGCACAGGTCAGTGAGATACATCCCTTGACAGGTAAAGGATGAGCTGGAAATTACGTTTTAACATTTACTTATGTTTATATGCTAACACCCAGTCAGCAAGCACAGAATGTCCCCCCTCCTAACCAACACGGACAGTCCACCAGAAACCCAGTCAGTAAACATGGACAGTCCCCCACTTCACCCCACCTACAAGGACAGTCCCCCAGACACCCGAACAGCCCCCCACCACCAGACACCGGGCCAGCGAGCATAGAATGCCCCTCCCAGCCGACAAGGACAGTCCCACCAGACACCCACGCAGCCAGCAAACATGGACGGTCCTCATATCCCACCAAGGACAGTCCCCACCCCTTGACACACAGCTAACAACATTGATAGTCCATCCTAGACACCTGATCAGCAATCACCGACATTCACCCCCATAAGCCAACATGAAAAGATCCCCCAGACACCTGACCAGCAAACATATACCCCCCCTCCCCACAAGACACCCGGCAGGCAAACATGGTCAGTCCCCCTTTTCCACCATTATGGACAGTCCGCCCAGACAAATGGCCAGCCAAGTCCACCAAACAATGGCTAGTGTCACCACCCCACCATCACAGCCAGTGTCCCCACATCACCATGGCCTGTGTCTCCACCCCAGCAGACCCCAGAATAGAAAACAGACTGTCCCCCAAGCCCCACCAAACACTGACCGCCCTCCCAGTCCCAAACACTAACCACCCCAGCCCCAAACACTGATCGTCCCCCCCAGCCCCACCAAACGCAGGCCCTCCCCCAGCACCAAACACTGACCATCCTCTCAGTGAGTCAGCCCCAAAACACACAGACTGTCTCCGACCCCAACCCCACAAAACAGACTATCCCCTCAGCCCCACCAAACACAGACCATCCAGTGAGTTTCCCCAACAAACCCCACCACACCAGTAGCACAGTATCTGAGTGTCCCCACCCCACCAACATGACCAGTGTCCACACCATACCAAACAAATAGGCCCCCCACCCACCCCACCAACATAGACAGCCTCAACAGCCAGCAAATCCCCTCCCACCCAAAGAAACACAAGCTGACAGAAAATCTTCCACCCAATTCTCAGACACATGGCTATGGCCAAGACACCTCCACCAAAAGACACATTTCTGGATGAATGGTATTAATTTCCAACAACCAGTTTGCAACACAGTTACTCACCAAATCAGTAAGGGCACAGACAGGGCAGCATGCAGCAGGGCACAGCAAGACTAAGAAGGCAGGTCAGGTAGCCAAGTCTCTCCCAACAGTCCCGTTCCTCTCCTGATTAATCCCCCGATGAGACAGTAACTCATTTTTTCTGACACCAGATGAACGTGTCGCATTATGGGTCTTCTACAGCCTGCATGACCGCCAGCTTCTTCACTGCTCTGGGCCTGGCTGTTCACTGACCTGAATTATCCCTCTCGGTGGACCGTGGAACTGGTGGGCAACGGGCGTGGTGTGGGACTCGCCGACAACACGGTAAATCTTTTTCTGGCCTGCTGGACACAGGAGCTGGGTGTGCAGGCAAGCCTGGCCATGCCTCAGACTCACTGTAATTGTACTACTCGCTCCTCCGCCTGGTCTGTCCGGTGGTAGAGGCCTTGTGGTCGCAGGCCTCCTAGGCTCTCGGGGATGGGAGGCTCAGGTGGCAGTGGGAGAGCCCAGAGCACAGCTGGCTGCACTGAGAAACAGAAAGTAGGTAGTCAGAGGACTTGGGTGAGGTATATTTAAACTGGGCTGTTCAGGACAGGAGGAGGGTGGGAACACTAGACTGACTGAGACACTGGTGACACCTGACAGACAACCAACGACTGCTGCTCGACATCCTCGAATAGCTATCTCTCCTCACCTCTACGCTATATGGATGCTGCTGCTGCTCCTTAATGGAAGGCACACATACAACTAAATGGCGCCACTGAAGGAGTACTGCTCATGTGATGGCGCCAGCTTGCAGAACTCTTTGATTGGCTGTAACATGCAGGCTACTATGGTTGCAGGCTTGCAGCCAATCAGAAAAGGGGATAGTTTTTGTTTAAGAGACATGTCTCCGCCTTGCCACCTCCCTCCTCCCCCTCAGAGGTGAAGGCAGTCCGGCATAGCCCTGAGCCCATTCAAAATTAAAAAAAATGATAACTGAGAACGGTGGCTGGCCCTCAAAAAGTCCTGGTCTAATTCTCTGCCTCCACAATCTACGCCTATGATCGCATTTCGTATTTATTGAAATTGCATGTATTTTATGCTTGCTATATTTTTGGTGCGAGTTGAGCTTGAAAAAAGACCTTTGGTTCAGTTGCTTCTACCCAGTAATCAAAGTTCAAATAAATAAATAAATAAATACTGTACATCGAGCTACTGATGGAGGAGTACAAACACGTTGCTCTCTTTTATTTTCTCCTTTGGGAGTGGATCCACACTGCCCTGGTAACCTCATTTGAGAGGAAGCCCACCACTGCTCCCTGGTGCCTGAGGGGTTTGGTGAATGTGCTGCCCCCTTGGGGGAAGGCTACACTGGTTTTCCCTCATGCTGCCAGTCACTGGTATGGCCCTTCTCACCCCAGAAGGGGGATAGGAGAGACAGGACTCTCTCTAAAGCTCCTCTCTTCTCTAGCTGCTGCTGGTCTTGGCACTCTGGAACCTGAGCACCCAGTCCTAAGCTCTCAGTTAGCCTCCCCTCTTTACAGTCTAAAAGCAGAGTAGGCTCATGAATATTCATATCTGGGCTCCTAGTTGGGTGAGTCAGGAAACACAGAGCAGTAACATCCATACACCCGGTTTCCTAAGACACTGTAGGAAGGCATGCTAAGGGTCGGGCTTAACCTTTGAGCACTCCCTAGTAACCTACCTTTAGCTTGGAAAAACAGAGAGGGTGGTTACATACATTGTCTCCATTTTGTTGTCTATACCTACTATTGGGATTACTGAGTCTAATATGCCATCCTTAATGTATATTGCTAGTCCTTCACACCTTCCCTTTCCCCTGTCCTTCCTGAGCATGGTTGTGTACCTCGTAATTCCCACATTAGGAATCCAATTGGTTCTGTCATACTCATGTCTTGGTCAAAGTCACTATGTTCAGTTGTGTCTTGGCCATTATTGCCTAGAGGTCACAGGTCTTATTAACCAGAAGACTCTTAGCATTAGCTTACATCAGTCTCCATATCTGCTGCTCCCCCCTCCATGTACAGACATCCTTAGCTGCGTGCCCTTGAGTTTTTCTGCAACTGCACTTCCGCTTGCGTCTACTAAGCTCCACCTCCCCGACTCCTTCCCCCTTCCCCATCTTGCTTTCTCTTTGTGTCTGTTTTTCCTAATTCATCTGCTATATCTACCCCTTTCACTCGCTATTGTCCTTGCTCTACTTTCCTGCACTACTGCGGGGGGGAGCTCCGACCTGACCCTCCTCAGTTGTGTGGATGTGCCTATCCCCAACTGTGTCGACTGTCACCTGCTACCTGGGCCCACTCACTCCCACAACAAGATACAGTCTCGCACCCTGGCTGGGGAGCCCTGCCACTGGAGACTGTGGGGATGTTTTGATCCTGGGAGGACTCGATAGGCTAGCCAAAAGGGGGAGGGGTCAGGTGCAGAAAAATATGTATTTTAAAAAATATACTGTGGGGGGGTTCTGAAATTGTACATGAAGTTCTTTTTTTTTTTATTAACCAATGGAAAACTGCACTTTTTTTTTTAAAAGAACACCCTAAATCTTTGTTCCCCTCTCGCACGTACCTTGGCCGCACTCTTGAACTGCTGGTTATACTCTGTGATGCCTTTGTTGTTTCATTATATAAATAAATATATGTTGAAGTGTACAGTGCCATTTTCTTCTGCTCTTCCAGCCCTCACAGCAGCAGCTATACTGATCAACCCAATGTTATTGCACATTTCAGCCGAGAGTGTGCCCAGTGGTCATGCATGCATGCATGCATCCTGTCCAGAAGCACTGCCAATCTGCATGCTACTGAGCGCTGTGTTTGAGCTTGTGCAGCTGCAGCTCCTGTCAGCCTCAGGAACTGTTGACAGGCAATGCAGCCTCCAAAAGTCAAACAGGTTTGTGCAAAAACACACTGGAATGTGCTCAGCCTTTCCTGTGCAGCGGAACTAGCTAACATGGTGGTGCCCCCGCAACAGAGTTAAAAAAAAAAAAAAAGAAAAGGTCACTAAAAAAAAATTTAACTTATCTTCTTTGGCTTCATCAGAAGTTTTTGTTGAAGGAAGTGAGTTATGGGCAGCAACTGAGAGTTTTCCTTTAAAAAAATAGTGGAACTTGTGTTGCTGTATTAGAGTAAAATTGATTGAAAAAGAAAACAACATTTTTTTTTGTGTAACCCACCCGTGGGTGGGTCTGCTGTTTTCCCTCCCTTGGAATTTTTTGTTGGCAGTAGTGATTTTTAATATTTATGGTTCCTGCCCTGGAGTGGGGTCTCTGTGGGTCAGAGGGCACTGCTTTGGGGAAGGGGGCGAGTTATAAATAGGGGCTTTTGGCACCTTTGTGGGGGGCCTTTCCGGTGCCGTATCAGCAGGTGGTGGTTTCGGAACCAGGGCCTTTGCCTGCTCACACCCTGGTTCCCAGGATGAGCCGAGTTCAGCGGTGGTATAGTGTGGCAGCCAGGATTCGAACCAATGTCCTTGTGTCCATGGTTTGGGAAGAACAGCCGACCTGCACCTGTCACTAGCCACCATCAGGAGGAGGGATCAGTCAGAGCCAGTTTCCTCCAATTTGAAGGTACGGTGTTGCTCTGCGTGGCTAGCATGATGGTTGGGGATGAAGATGGACTCCCAGGACCTAGGTGGGAGCCAGTGGGGACATCCACCCCAAGAGTTTTGGAAGTGAGTTGCTCGTGAGAACACCGGCCCAGAGGAGGAGTCATGCAGAGCCCCACAAGTATGGACCTCTCTGAGTTCGATTTTTGGGAATTTGGGCAGGAAGAAGAGATCTGTAAGGTGTGGAGGTGGTGAGAACAAATGCTTCTGCTATAGTGAGGTCCCAGGCTCAAATTGCTGTTGCCATTACCCATCTCGTGGCCACCCATGCCAGGGACTAGAAGAGAGAAGGGTGGGGGTCTTCATGACCACAGTAGAATCACCAAATGAACTGTCTTGACTCTATTGTGGGCTGTTGGGCTGTTGGGCCCAGGGATTAAATTTGATACATATGTTGTGAACTGGCCAGTTCACTTTTATTAAATGGGAACCCCCGTTCCAGTGATTCTCTGAGGTGGACATTCAGTTTGGTGAAAATGTTGCTGCTAACCTCCCTTTTAGTTCTGCAGTACAGCACCCTGCATTGGCACCCTCCCGTATGGAAGACCTGGCTGAATCTCTGAAGCGAGCTGATCGGTAAGAACTATTTTCTTCTCTGGACTGTGCTTGTTCTACTGTTGTTGACCCTTCTCCTAGACATTAGGATGGGGCTTACAAATGTGGGGGCTCATCTGGGATGGTAATATAGGGGGTGACACATCAGAAGAACTAACACCATGGGTGCTGGATGTGAGGTTGTGCTCCATTTGCAGTTTTGACTATCTGGGACCTAAAAGATGAAACATGGTGAAGTGCTGAATTTCACGCTTTTGGATTATGGAGGCACCTCGCTGTCTAGGATTTCTGCTAGTGGCATGCCAGGACATGTGGATGGTATTCAAATTGACTGGGTGGCAGGATCCCATTGGACAGTGGCTGGTGGGCTTGTATTCTGGGGGTCCATGGACTGGGTGTGTGGGACTGAGTAGTAAGATCAGTGAGGGAGTGGCTGGCTTTTCAACTGATTTGCTGTGGAGTATTACCCAGTTTGAAGTTCTTAGTATCCTTGGAACTGGAGCAATGGTGGCAGCACCAGAAGACTCTGAGGTCACCATCCCAGTGGCTATGTTGAGATGGTTGTGGGGCATGGTGGAGTGCTCCATGGGGAAGAAGTGTATTTACTGCCAGATGAAGGGCCTGGGGGTAACTCTGCAGCCAGTGTGTGCCTCCTGCCAGCAGAAACATCCTGGGGTCTATATTCCCCATTACTTCCCCTGGCTGAATGGTCTGGGTGGGTCCATTACTTCCGTGGACTCTGCCTTCGACGAGTGGGATGAGTTAATGGCTGCTTCTGCCTCTGTGTCTGCTGCTGAAGTCCCTGCATCGTCGGAAGTGAAGCCTGCTCCTGACATTAGGAATCCAAGTCTTGAAGCGAAGCTGGAGTCAGTTAAGTCTATCACTGATGACAAGCGACCAGCATCGGACGCCCTGCCTGCAGTAGTAAAGCCAGCAAGTGAAGTTGAGGGCACGGAAAAACTGCGGCTACCTTGGAAATCTCCTGACCCCCCCAGCCGCAGATATGGCCATGGGCATGGGGCCTCTATGAAGTTAATGGCCCCTAAAGACTTTCAACAGCCAGTCTGGCCAGGATCCAGCAGGCCTGTCAGCACAACACTGGCACCTATTGAGAGCTGGGAGGAGAACTGTGATGTGCCATCTTCTCCCCCATCCACCCTGGAAAATTCCAAGGGACCAGCAAGTGGTTTGGTGCTGTTTGAAGGGTGCAGCCATGTGAGTGACGGAGACTAGGAGAGGAATATTCCCATGGAGCGATGTGAGACCTTTTATGTTATGCTGTGGAAGGATAGGTCTAGCCTTGCTAAGTGCAAACACTGGTGAGAGAAGTACAGGCATGTGACTGATGGTTACCCCAATATAAGGAGGTACAGAGAAGGTATATGGTAGCCAAATGGACAAGCCCAACAGCACAAAGTGAGACAGCTGCTGGAGTGGAGTCAGGCCGAGTGGATCATTCAGAAGAAAATCTGCTGTGATTATCCTCAGTCAGTACCAGTACCGCTATCTCCCTGAGAGACTCTGGGGATATCATTGACGAGAATTGGCAAGATTGGGTTTACGGGGCACCCTAGATAAACTGTATAAAAAGCAAGGTCTAGGCCATGATGGCACCAACTATGCCCTTCAGCGTATCCAAAACATGGTGAAGTCCAAGTGCACCAGTTACGCCTGGGAGGGCTTAACCTTGTTCAAGACCCATGCCCTGGTTCAAGATCTAATGAGGAGAAGGATCAAGACCTATGCACCCAGTGTGGACTCTTTCAGTCAAGCTACAACTAGGCTTCCACCTGCCTACTATTTCGCCCTGAGCTGAAGAAAGCTGTGATCCATTCTGAGCCTTCTCTCCCCCCCCCCCCGAAGATGTTGGATGAGAGACTGTTGGGACTGTGACTGTTATGAGTGAGAGCAACCCTTTTTCTTTCTTGTTGTTTAGCTACTGTTTTAGCCACACTGTTATTAGTAGCCAATGTGCACTGCAAAGTTGATATTGGTTACACAGCCTGGACTTGGCACTCTGGTACTATCCTGTCCTGGAGGCCTTAGTACTCATCTTACAGACTGGAACTTAAATTTAGACCACTCTGATTTTTCTTCGGTACTACTGTATGCAGTCAAAGATGTGTGCACTGTTTATATTCCTGTAGTCTCCTGCATGTATAGTCATGCACTTTTGATGTTTAACAAATTAGAGTGGGCTGCCTTAATCAGCCGGTGGTTGGTAGTGTTAAATGTTATGAAAATGATTTCTGCATATTCTTAACTGTGTGGGCTTGAAGGGAGATGTGTTAGGAGGGGATTGTGTTTTAGCAGCAGTTTGGTAGCAGCAGGTGGCAGCAGAGGTTTTGGGCTGAACTGTGTTTTTGAAGAAGTAGGTCTGGGACGCTGCCACTCTGCGGTCAGGCAGTCTGTCCTGTGCTCTTCAGTAGGTGGGTCGCCAGTGGGAGGGGCTGGGAAGCCCCGGGTATTTGGTTCTGTGCATGTTTGGCGGGGAATGCCCCTTGTTAGGCTATCGTTTTGGACAGTGAATTGTGGATTCCACCATTTCGGCGGTGTCCCAGCAGGCCATTGCCTGGTGGCCTTGTGGGGGAATGCGCATACTCCTTGGAGCTGCAGGGCCTGGCAGCTGTGGCAGGTTCTCACCAGGACAGTGAACATTTGAAGGGGGTGAGGAGTAACCCACCCATGGGTGAGTCTGCTGTTTTCCCTCCCTTGGAACTTTTTGTTGGCATTAGTGATTTTTAATATTTGTGGCCCCTGCCCTGGGGTGGGGACTCTGTGAGTTGGAGGCCACTATTTTGGGGAAGCAGGTTATAAATAGGGACTTTTGGCACCTTTTTGGGGGGGAGGGCTTTCCCCGTGCCATGGTATTAGTAGGTGGTAGTTTCGGGAGCAAGGCCTTTGCCTGCTTCTACCCTGGTTCCCAGGATGTGCTGAGTTTGGCAGTGGTATAGTATGGCAACCATGATTCGAAACTGTATCCTTGTGTCCGTGGTTTGGGAAGAACGGCAGGTCTGTCCCTGTTGCTAGCCACCATTAGGAGTTGGGATCCGCCAGAGCCATAGCATTGGGTGGGTTTAGCTAATTTCCCCTGATTTAAAGTTGCGGTGTTGCTCTGGGAGGCTGCTACAATGGTTGGAGATGAAGATGGATTGCCGGGACCTAGGTGGGAGCCAGTGGGGACATCTTCCCCAAGGGTTTTGGAGGGAAGATGCACATGGGAACACTGGCCCAGAGGAGGGGTCATGCAGAGCCCCACAAGTATGGACCCCTCTGTGTTCGATCTTTGGGAATTTGGGCAGGGAGAAGAGACCTGTAAAGTGTTGAGGAAGGTGAGAAAGAATGCTACTGCTACACTGAGGTCCCGGCCCTGAATTTCTGCTGCCATTTCCCATTGCATGGCCACCCGTCCCAGGGACTAGATGAGAGAAGGGTGGCGGTCCTCACGACCACAGTAGAATCACCAAAAGAACTGTCTTGACCTTATTGTGGGCTCTTGGGCCCAGGAATTAATTTTATACGTACTGTATGTTGTGAGCCGGCCAGTTAACTTTTATTAAATAGGACCCCTGTTCCAGTGATTTTCTGGTGTGGAAATTCAGTTTGTTGAAAATGTTGCTTCTATAACCTCCCTGTCAGTCCCGCAGTACAGCACTCTGTGTTGGCTCCCTCCTCCCGTATGGAAAACCCGGCTAAATCTCTGAAGCCAGCTGATAAGTAAGAACTCTTTTCATCTCTGGACTGTGCTCATTCTACAGTTGTGGCCCCTTCCCCCTTTTACTACCTAGACACCCCTAGACAATGGGATGAGTGGGTTTACATTTGTAATACCTTTTATCTGACTAAGAGAAACTTCAGTCAATCCTTTAAAATGTAAAATACTAGCTGGTCCAGTGGCATGGAGGGACGAGGTACTGGGCACCTCACCTCCTGCCACGCTGATGACCTGGGTCTGGAGACAGACAAAAGTCACTCTAGGGCTGGCTAGTGGGTGGGAGAGGATTGAGTGTCCCAAGCACAGCTCTTCTACCTTGGAGAGAGACATCTGGGCGTCCTACTAGGTCTCCACGGAGGCAGAGCTCACAAGCATTATTGCTTGCGCCATGGGCCCAGAAAGACAAATGGGACCCCCCCCCCCAAACCAGCAGGGTGTAAGGACCTGTCCCTGCAGTCCTCACACCGGTGACTGGACTCTCTAGTCCTTTGGCAGTGGATAGCTGGACAACAGGTAAGTCCTAGAGAAACAGGGTGATGGGGCTTGGAGGAAACAGTCTGGAACAGCACTTGCACCTTACTTGTACTGTATTGCGCTCATTTTATATAATAGCATTCCTAGTACTGTATGATATTGTATTCAATTTGTGTATCTTGCATTCCAATGTATTTTGCACCTTTACAGTATGCTGCTATATTCAAAGCATTTTAATGTATTCTAGTTTGTTTAGACACCTGCACTATTCATAAGTTATGTAATTTGTATTGGTCTGTACTTATATTTGCCATCTTCGTGGCCCGGGTCGTGCCTGAAAACAGTCCATGGGATCAGCGCACCTATCTGGTAAACAAATAAATAAATAAAACAGGGACAGTCAGGAAGACAGGAGATACACGTCTAAATAAAAACACACACACAAAAAAAATACTTAAGCAAGCTAAAATAGAGATTTAAACATTTTAAAATGTATTCCATAGATGTATATATTGAATTAGAAGGATGGGGGAGGGGAATTATTTTGTATGAGCGAATTCAAATACTGCAGCCTGAAAATGCTTATGAAATATTGGGAGGCATTTCTTATCTGGTGTCTAATCGATTGCCAGTCATAGAAAACTAAAGACAGACTAAGTTTTTCTTCTCAGCTAAACTCCTTTGAAAATGTATCATTTCTGTGTGTTTTCACAACAGCCCTTAAAGTCTTTTAAACAATTAGGCAAACCCACTGGACACCTATTTGCAAACAATAGCCCATTTCAGCTATGGCAAATGTAACTCCACCCCCCACATTTTCAAAGGGGATTGGGCAGGAGAGCCTCTGCGGACTTTGAACTGTTGCAAGCGATGATTGGATGGATGTAGCTGCCTATCTTCCTGCTTCCTGTTGTGGTCGTGCAGTGGCAGACTACAATGGCTGGAATGTTCTAGCTGCTCCGGTAATGCTGGAGTTTTGTGCTTTCATCTCTTGGAAATGGGAGACAACAGCAGTGGAATTTCAGCCCTGGTCTCTGATGAAGAGAATGTGTCTGACAGGTCCAGCTCTGAGGGTGAATATGTTGTGCCTGCTGAGAAGCAAGGGTTTCACTTTCCAGGATTTGGGGAGAGCTGCAGACTAAACCCTGGGACTCAAGAGGACTCTTTGACTTACCTGCATTTTGTCTGGCAGGGGGGTGAGGGCTTTGAATCTCAAAGAGAGGACTTGGTGGGAAAAATGGGGGTCAACAGGTTAAAGAGGAGAACCAGAGTCCATCGGAGCATGTGTCCAATGGGAAAAGATGTTTATGGTAAGTGCTGAATTTTATCTAAATCGCACGGGGGAGAAAGTGCCACAGATGATCTGTTTCATATTTCTGTATAACCACAAGATGTTATTTATGCATTTGGCAGCACATAAATTGCAATTCTGCTGCAAAATGTCAGTCTATGTTTTTTCAAATACTGTTGATTCTTAGAAGTCACAAACTACTACAGAGCAAGGTGATTGCAGAAATGGATTGGGGCTTCCAGTACGTATTATCCTAACACTAATTTCAGAGATAATGTTGTGACAGAATTACAAGAGAATTGCAAGAACACTGTATTTAGCTGAAACTGCAGAATGCTTTTGTAACCGGGTCACTGTACATTCTGATGGTTTCTACTGCTGCCTTGTCAGTTCAAACAAGGTTGAGGGGCCTTATTGTTAAACTTTTAGTGGTGGTGGGGGAGGGGGGGTGTATTCAAGATTTAAATAATTGTGCAGTGCCTCCATTCAGGGAAATTAGAGTTGGCCCACTGTAAATAGGTAAGGGTATCTCCCCACTTTCCCTTAGGATCAACCCACCCCTGAACCCAAAATACAACGGTGTCGCAGAAAATGCAGTTACCATATTATTTGACACACTGCTAATAATATGCTCACAGACAGTAAATCTGAACAAATATTAAGGGATTTATTAGGGGTAGTGGGGAACAAAGTTACAGAAGAGGATTACATTCAGGTCAGCAGTTAAGATTTTGCAGGCCCCCCTGCTGTGTTCCATGGTTCACCCCACCCTCACAAATCCCATGTGCCTGACTGTTCTGTCCAGGCCACACTACTCGCACTAGTATCAGTAAAATGCAAACCCTTGTTACTAGGGAGCTCCATTTAACAATTACTGCTGGGTACACAGCCATGGAATCTGTGCAGGCCCATAGTCTGTCACTGCCCAGGGTCTTACATTAGCACTTTTATGGGAATTAACATTATACTAACATACTAAAAAGCTGGCAGATTAGGCCCAATGGTCTATCGAGTCTGCCTGGGTATCACTGCCTGCCCAGGGCACCGCCACAGCCCTCGCCCCCCCAAGATTCCCCTCCCCACCCCAACCTCCGGCGAGGCTGTGGGATGCACCCTCCCTATATACCTATCCCAGCCTCTCTTGAACCCCTCCACAGTTGTACCAGCCATCAGCTCTGCAGGCAGTGCATTCCAGGGCTCCACCACCCTCACAGTGAAGTAATGTCTCCTTGTTTCCTCCCTTAGTCTCCCACTATCTAGCTTCATTGAATGGCCCCTACCTCCCTTACCTGCAGCACCCCATCAGAGTTGACCCTGTTTATTCCCTTGAGATATCTGAAGACCTCGATCATATCTCCTCTGTCCCTCCTCTCCTCCAGCGAGTACAGGTTGAGTTTCTCTAGTCACTCCCCATAGGGCTTTTTCCCTATACCCTGTATCATCGTGGTTGCCCTCCTCTGAACCCTCTCCAGCAGAGCAATATCCCTTTTCAAGTAAAGACACCAAAACTGCACGCAGTATTCAAGGTGTGGCCTAACCAGGCAATTATACAGCAGCAGGAGCACCTCTCTGCTCCTTGAGGTTATCCCCCTGGCTATGTACCCCAGCATTTTATTCGCTTGGGCCACAGCCCTTCTACTTTGCTCAGAGTTTTTCATTTTGGCATTCCCCGTAACTTCCAGTGTTTCTCCTCCCAGGGTCTACTCATGAGCCGGGTTTTGGCCCCCCACCCGGTGAAGAACCCTGCATTTCCCAGTGTTAAACTTTAGTTTCCAGGCATGTGACCACCTTCCTAGAGTCACCAGGTCCTCCTGGAGAGTCAGCTTCTCCTCCTCCCCATCTATTTACCGCCCACAGCTTTGAGTCGTCGGCAAAGAGGCTCATCCCGCTCCTGATACCACCTCTGATGTCTGCGATGTAGGCATTAAACAAGAGTGGGCCCAGCACCACATCCTGTGGGACCCCGCTAATCAATCAATCAATCCTTTATTTAACCAGGCATTCATCGTTGAGCAGAAGCTCATTTGCAAGATGGACCTGGGTGGAGCATGAACAATTGTGTATATACAGGTCAGCACAGGTATTTACAAGGCAATACAGATAATACTGTTTATAGAGAGGAAGAAAAAGAAGTTCATATGTACATAGAATTATGCACATATTGTACAGATTACAGGGTACTTACATACAAGAAGTGTCTATAGGAAGATAAAGCAGGTTATATAAGGTTGCAGGAGGAAGTAACGGAAGGAAAAAAAAAATGACCCTCCTGGGAGATGAGACCCCCCCCCCATCACCTTCTGTACACGCCCCGCTAGCCAATATCCTCTCCACCTGACCATGTGCCCCCCACCCCATGTCCCCAGCTTCCCCAACAACCTGGGATGTGGTACCAAATCAAAAGCCCCGCTGAGGTTTAGAAAGAGGACATCCACTGGCTTACCCTGGTCCAGCGCTCTCATCACCTCTTCATAGAACTCCGCCAGGTTGGTCTGACACGATCTGACCTAACAAAGCCATGCTGGCAATCATCCAGGAGGCCCCATGCCTTCAGAAACCCTTCCAGCCTCTCTTTCAAGATGACCTCCATCACTTTGCCCACTACCAACGTCAGGCTAACCGGCCTATAGTTACTGGGCTCCCCTCGCGAGTCGCCCTTGTGTATAGGCACAATATGGGCCATCCTCCAGTCTTGAGGTACCCTCCCGTATTGAAGTGAGGAGTTAAAAAGGCCCACCAGGGGTGTGGGCAGGGTATTAGCCAGTTCCTCAAGCCCGGTATACTCTTGGTCTTAATACCACAGAAGGTCTCCACCTCCCCCCTTGCCCCACCTGATTTCCCCCTAATCATGGAGTCCCCCAAGAGAAGCACTCTTACTGCCTCCTTTTCTCTAAGCCTACTCCCTATTCCAGTCGCTTCCCCCCCCACTTCCTACACAGTTTCCTCTCCTCCCTTCCCCATCTTGCCAATTTCCGCCCTGGCCCTTCCGCTCCAGCCCTTATTCCTCACTCACCTGTCTTCCCTGGCCACTTCCATTCCTGCAATGGCATGCTGGTCCATCCCGTTCTTTCCCCCCAGTAGCAAGGGCCCCTTCCCTGTCCCCAGCTCATTCTCCTCACAGCCCTGTCCACCTCGTCCCTTCTCTTCCCTCCTGCACCTGGGTCCATCACCAATCCCCTCCTCCCGGGACCAGGATCCCTCCTTCCCCCTCTCTGATCTGCCCTCCTCTACTCCCCCCACTGCACCCTGTTCTGTCACTGGGTTACCCCAGGAACAGGGACACCCTGCCCCCAGGGATTTCACTGCCCCCACCTCCCTCTGTCTTACCCCCCACCTTTTCTACCTCACTGCATCTACCCATCCCTTCAGTGATTTACCCTTGTCCCCTACTAGATCCTCTTCCTCCTATATCCCTCTGGGCCTCCCTAATCCAAGCTCCCTCTTCCTTACCGTCCCCTTCCATCCCCACCCATTATAAAATGGGTAGGGAAAAATTCTGTGTTTTGATTGGTTGCTAGCTGTCCATTAAAAGTGTCTAATGCATGGCTAGCAACAAGTTCAGGTAACCACAGCTGCATTTTAAAAATTAGGAATTGAGAAGCCAAATAGAATGTTTATTTTTAAAATCGTGGCCATTTTTTTCCCCACTAACCAGGAACTCGCTTAAACACAGGACACCTGACTTCGGTAGTTGATACACAAAGCGGAAGGGAACACTCTCTTTTTAAATCCGATATGATTTAAAAACGCAGTGTTTACTAGTCTGCTCCCTTTAGTGAAAGTTCCTCAGCCTAGCCTTCTGCCCAACTACTGCTTGTCAGTTTGGGTTGTCGCTTGAATTGCTATGTACCTGGATCTGCTTTCTCTGCCTTCCCACTGTCTCCCTGCTCGCTCCAAGCCACACAAATAAAACATTTTCCCTGGTGTTTTCTTCTCAAAGTGTATACGACTAAAAAAATTTAGTTCAGCCCTACACAGAGATCACTCCCACCTGCTCTGCTTCCTGTTGTAAATCTCCACTTTAGTGCACACACACTGAGACTTTCTTTTGATATGATCTCCTCCCTGCCCACCACTCACTTGCTCCCTTGATCATTTTTTTTTTTAATTAGCCACAGTTTTGACCTCTTAAACAGGTTATATACTTTTTTTTTTTTTTTGTGTGTGTAGTTCTAAGTACTTGTAACCCGGATGCCGTGTCCCAACGGGCTACTACCCCTGCCTGCTGCCCAAAATGCCAGTTGAGGGGCCTGGGTTCCTGTTGTTGATATAACCAAGGTTCTTTCCCACAATAACATTAATTGCTCAGTGACTCCACCTAGAGTAAAATTTCAAGTGAGTATGATATCTGAATAGTATAGCCCCCGGGGGTGCTGTATTCACCCACATTACCATAATGTAGTAGTAGTAATATACTTTTATTCAAAAATGTCGCCCCACACGTGGCTTAACAATACCCAAAACACCAAATACCATTTTGTTGAAGTAGTGACTCACGCTAATGATATGCTCATGACGCAGATTTATAAAAATGGTTAACCAATAATTTATTTACTGGGGCGGGATATTCAGAAGGGTTGCGCATCACACAACACAGGTTGCGCCATGCGCAATCCACTGATGCACCCGGCGAGACATCCAAAGGGGGAATAAGCCTGGCACAAATTCCGATGCGCCAGAGCGCATCAGTAATGTATGCGGCACGGGGGGGGGGGCGTGCCCATGCATACTCCGCACATCCCGATATTCAGCCCGGGATGTGCTGAGCCCATGCATGCGCAACCCCTACCTGCACTGCACACAGGTGAGCCAAAAAAAAAAGGAGCAACAGCTGGCCACCCACAGGTGAGCTGCCGTATTGCAGGGCACAACACGGCAGCTGCCACCTCTGGTTGGCCACCTGAGCTCCGGCGGCACATTCGTGGTGGCACCCCCCATGCCCGATCACGGGCATTTGTTATGAGTAATAGTCCCATATCCCTGGTGGTCCAATGCACCGATCGCGGCATCTGTAATAGAATAAAAGGTCCCATATCCCTGGTGGTCCAGTGGACCATTCGCAGCCCGATCGCGGGCATATGTAATAATAAAAAGAGGTCCAAAATCTCTGGTGGTCCAGTGGACCACGTCCAGCCCGATCGTGGGCGTACGTTTAACAATAGAACACACCAGTCCATCTCTGGTGGTCCAGTGGTACCGTCTCCCCACCCACCCACTGGAGCCCCAGCACGACCCCCGGTGGCGGCAGCGCAGCCGCCTGCCGCCTGACTGCGTATGGTAGGGCTGTACGCCCATTGGTCCACAGTGTGGAGGGTGGTACCGCTGGACCACCAGGGATGGATTGGTGTGTTCCATTGTGAAGCGTACGCCCGCGATCAGGCTGGACGTGGTCCACTGGACCACCAGGGATTTTGGACCTATTTTTGTTATTACATATGCCCACGATCGGGCTGGGAGTGATCCACTGGACCACCAGGGATACTGGACTGTTATTTGTTCTACATACACCTGCAATCGGGCTGCAAGTGGTCCACTGGACCACCAGGGATAGTGTTAACTGTTTGAAACATACTTATGCCCGCTATCAGGCTGCAAGCAGTCCACTGGACCACCAGGGATATTGGACGTGTACATACATATACACATGCCCGCGATCGGGCATTAGGGCACTTTGCCGCGATGTGCAGGGGAGATCGGTGCACCTGCATGCAAATGGGGCCATAATGACATGCAAATGGCCCCATTTGCATGTGCACTTTTGAATACTGCGGTCATTGCGCCTATCGCAATTGCACTTGCGGTTGTGCATCCCTTTGCTCCACTCTGTCCACTTATGCTGGTGCAGTGCCACTGTGCCATGCGCACTGCGGGTTGCCAAGGAGCGATAGTCAACGATGCTGTGCCATGTCGCAGCTCTGTTGAATATCACCCTGTCAATGCCCCTGCGCAGCCAAGTTGCGCCACAGCCTGCCGCAGTCTGAATATCCCGCCCCAGGGGTGTAGGGTTAGGAATGGGTAGATGGACACAGGCGCTAAACAACATTTGCATTACTTGGCATCAACAACAAACCATCTTTTGACCATTATACATACCGGCCACCCGCCAACCTTCTGATGGAGTCAGATTGGAAACTTTCTAGCTGACTAGCTGCACAGATTTTTAAACATCAACTTTACCCCAACTGGTACCAGTCTCTAAATGGAACCCTGCTGTAACATGGTGACCACCTGTCGTAGAATTTTACCCTGGTAGGAGACTTAGGTCTTCCCCTTTACCCCCTCCCCCCCCAATTGGAACCAAAGGCCTAGAAGCATTGAAATGTTTTGGTTTACTGGCTAAATAAAACAAGCATTTGTCAATGCTGAATGTTTGCTTGCTGGCAGTGGTAGTGTAGAAGTTACAGAGCTGCGTAATAGGAATGGCAGTGAAGTATTGAACTGAAGCCAACCCCACCACCACCCTGTAGAGAGTGACAGGCATTGGGGTGTGCCTTTGGTTCGTCAGGCATAACGGCCACGCCATTTCACCACACCCCACCCTGCAGACACTGACAAGTGTCATGGTGTTCCTTGGGGTCTTTGGCCCTTATGCGCACCCTATTCCATTAGGAAATACGGTGAGATGGGTGCGATATAGGAGAATAGGGTGAACTTTGGGGCCGAAGAGTCCAAGGCATACCTCAATGCCTCTCACTGGCTGAAGGGTGTAGAATGGTATGAGCATTACAGGCAAGAATCCCAAGTCACACCCCTGATGCTTGTCATTCTCTACAGGGTTGGGTGTTATGGTTGGAAACCGTAATACCTCAGGCATTCGTTGGTATTTTCACTCCAAATTTTCAACATGGTTTTTTTGTGACCCCACCTCATGAACAGGGGGAATATCAGTTTGTAGCCGAAAGCTGCTTAGTGCACAGCGACTACGGGCATTTAGCACCACAGGTGCAAAACATTCGAACAGGATGTAAAATGACAACTGTACTGTTCATGGGGAGGTGTAAAATGGCAATGTTGCAAATCTGCAGTAAAAATATTTAGAAAAATGGTGAAGTCACGAGCGTACATAGAAACTGTGCAATGCACACCCGTAATATAATTAGGTTGGGGATTTTTTACAGCAGATTGTCAACTCAGGCATTTTGGTGCCTTCGATCATGAACAGTGTCACTGTGATTTTCTTTATCTGTCCCGAACAATGATTTCCCACAGCGACCACACATCTCTGCGCTGAAAGTGTGAAAACACACTTTGGCCATGTTGTGAAAAATGACAGCTGTACTGTTCATAAGGAAGTGTGGAAAAATGCCACTGGTGAAAATCTGGACTGAAAATATTACAAAGTCATGAACTTGTGAGGGTGCGTGGAAACTGCACAATGCTCACTCGTAAGTCATTTTATGGACTTTTGTCACCAAATTTTCAACATAGCCATTTTAAGACCTCTGCTCATGAACAGTGTAACTGTGATTTTCTTAATCTGTCCCAAACATTGCTTTCACACACCTACAGCACCATTGTTCGCTACATGTGCGAAAACACATTTTGGGTGACATATGAAAAATGGCAGCTGTACTGTTCATAAAGAAGTGTAATAAAATGGCAATGTTGAAAATCTGGAGTGAAAATATTAAATTTGCAAACTTACGAGCATGCATAGGAACTGCACAATGCGCTCGTAAAAACAGTAATTTTTAGGAATTTTTTCACCAAATTTTCAACATAGCCATTTTAAGACCTCTGCTCATGAACAGTGTCACTGTGATTTTTCTTAATTTGTCCCATACATTGATTTCGCACACCGACTGCGCCATTGTGCGCTACCTGGGCGGAAACACATTTTGGATGGGATGTGAAAAATGACAGCTGTACTACTCATAAGAAGGTGTGGTAAACTGGCAGTGTTGAAAATCTGGAGTGAAAATATTGAAAATTCGCGAACTTACAGTGCGTAGGAACTGCGCATAATGCAGCTCATCGCAAGTAGATTTTGGAATTTTTCCACCAAATTTTCAAAATAGACTTCTTGAAACCCACCTTATGAACACTGGCAGTGTCGTTTAGTTAATCGGTCCCGAAAGGTGATTTTGCCAGTGACTCGCGAAATCACCCTTAGGCCGATGCTATTGAGCAGCATTCATGAGAAGGGTCCCAAAAACCCATGTTGAAAATTTGTGCAAAAATTCCCAAAATGCGTGAGATATGCAACAAAGTTGTAAAAACACTATCTATCCCATTATACAGCTTACGGCATTTCCTCAGTTCGCGTGACTTTGAAGGTGCAGGCGTGTTCCAGGTCCACCGGTCGTCGTGCCGGGACTCGGAGGTAAGTATGGGGTGAGGGGTGTGGGGGAGGCAAGGTGCGCAGTGGGTGGAGTGCGGGTTGTGGGGGCAGGGAGACTGCGTGGGACTAGTTTTCTTTATATTTTTTTTTTTTTTTACATGACATGGCGGGACGCTTGCCACTCTGGGGCAGGCTCCCAGCGTGGCACAAGAATGACTGGTTGGGGGCCTGGAGCTGACAGGGATTGGCACCCCGTCGGCCATAGCAACTTTTGCCCGCTGGTGTGGGCTATCAGCGTGGCACCCTGTACTGGGGGAGGACAGTGGAGCGACGAGGATTGGGCACCCGTCAGCTATACCATGAGTTGCCACGCTGGGGTGGGCACCCAGCGTGGCATGTGAAAACTTTGGGGATAGCGCAGCACAACCGGCCAGGGGATTAGGCACCCTGTCGGCTATACGGTGTGTGCATGGGGAACCTATATCAAAGTGCGAGTCGAGGTGTGTGTGTGTGTGTGTGTGTGTGTGTGTGTGTGTGTGTGTGTGTGTGTGTGTGTGGGGGGCTGCACAGGCAGGCGATATCTTATCGCTGCTCACTGAAACTGTCTCCCCTTTCAACTGTATGCCACTGCATTTTGGAGCTGTCATAGACAGCTCCAGCATGCATTGGCGGACTGTAGCCGCGCCTGCCAACACACTGACTGAATTGGAAGAGGGGGTGACACACCTCTGAAAACTCGGATGATGGCACTATGTTTTTTGCACATGCGTGCAAGCAAACATAAAAAGCGCTGTATGCATCTTTAGATCTAGGACTTATTGCAGTTAAAATTGATGCCAGTACATTGTCTAAATAGTAGAAAGTGCCTGAGTATATATGTCCAGTGTGCTAACTGGCGATTATATAAAGTACTGTATAAGGTGCTAAATGCATAACAGTGCAAATTGCTTGTGTAAAATAAAAAATAAAATAAAAAAAAAAAAAAGCAGTTGTTTAGCACATGCTTTATAAGGGGCTTGTATTGCCTTCACAAATACCAAAGTACTGCTAGATTTAAACCCCACCTCCCATTTAAAAAAAACAGGTGCATTAAAAGCAAAAACCCTGAGCTTAGTAAATGATAAAAAGGGGTTACTCCAGTTCTGAGGTTTCCTGAGGGAGCTTTAACATTTTGCAGTTACCATATAATTAACCCAGGAAGAAAACTAAACAGTTCAGTATTTTACCTGACTGCAGGGGAGCAGCGCCCTCTGCAGTCCCCTCTTTATACAGCCATCCCTGTCACTCAAAGATAATTAAGGAGGACCCTAGGTTAGTTACCAGGCAATTAAGCATGTTATGAGTTATTTTAGCCCTTTATAACACGTTTGTGATGTCACGTAGCTGGCAATCAATGTGGAGTGCAGTATTACAGTGTGTGGTGACTCACCCTGTGGTTTTAGGCTAACCTAGCTAGTTTTCTTTTGTATTCTTAGTTAAGGGTTTAGTCAGGTAACCCCACAAGGTGACCCCACCCAGAATATATTTAAGTCTACCACTAGAGGCATTAAGTTAGACATGCGTCAGGAGGAGGAGACTGACAGAAGTAGGAGAAAGACCGCCCAGTGGTGTGGACTCACACCAGTCATACTGATTGAAGCCTAGAATCTGCTAAGACTAATAGCAGTGGCCTTTTGTTTTGAATGACTCAAACTTCAAAATAAAGGTCATTCATGTGATTTCTGTAAATATATTCTTTCATTTTATGACAAAATAAAATGACAAATGCCTCTGGACATTTTTTATGCACTGTGATCTGAGTATGCCTTGTATATGTTATCTTGAATACCCACACCCGGGTGACACCCACAATTCTATATCAGGGTACCTAGTACTAAATGTTGCAGGCCTGTTACAGTTGCAGCTGGTTGGCGGGCGTTGGCACTCTTAAATTAAAGCAGAATCAACTTTTACTTTGATCTGAAACCGTTTGAACAATCTGGCCAAACTGTAATTCTGGCATTTCCTCTATACTAAGCAGACACCTAGAAATAACTGTTTACAGTTCCTGCAAATGCAGAGCCGAGTCTGCTTGCTTACGGTTTTGTAGTCAAACATTTGCAGATGCAGTAAGGATTCTTGAAGAAAGGTATGAGGTAGACATACTTTGGGTATAAGGAGTGTCACGATAATAAAATTTCCGTGATACAATAACTGTGATAAAGTTATCGCGATAATCATTCTATCGCGGTATAACATACGAAGTAATTTTTGTACAAAATATGTATTTATTTATTGAAATGTTTCACCAGGCAGAGTAGGCGTGGAAGGGACAGTTTTCCCTGAAAATACAAAAAAAAAATTGGTTGAAAGCAATTAATACAGTGGTATACCATGAATACCGTGGTATACTGTGAATCACGGTTATCACAGTATTGGAAATTGCCCATGATATCAATACCGTGACTTGTGATACTGTAGTATACCATAAAACCGGTATACCATAACATCCCTATTTGGGTAGAGCTTGAATCTTGGCTGAGGTGCATGGCATCACTTGCACCAGGGCCCCCCCCCCCCACACAAATTTCCGAACTGCAGGCTCTTGCAGCTTTTGCGGGCTAGAGCTTTTCTCAGCTTTCTTTAGAAGTTGCCACTCTTCTCAGGCAGAAGTCCCATTCTGGAAAATACAAACCAACAAAAGAACCAGAGCTGGCATGCCTCAGACCCCCACATCTAGCCTTGACCGCTCGGGGAGGCGCAATGGCAGTGTCTGGCTGGCACACTACCAGACTGACTTCAATGCTGATTTTAGACACAGTCCCTCCTCTCTCTCCCTCTCTCTCACAGTTAAGCATATTCTGTTAGGTTGGCTTTTGAATGAAAATACGTGGGAGTCGAGGCGCTAGGGGTATGTTTGAACGCACTTGCTTATTCTGTTAAGGCATTGCAGCATGGAGAGATATGAGTAAAATACTCTTTAACAGTTTCCTGGTAATAGTGATTTCTTTTGGAATTATCTTTATTTCATGCTTGCTTGGTGAGCCTTTTGTGTACACTACCGCTTTGGACTGTGGCTTTTCAGCCACACTGTCAGCATAGCAGCTGTGGCCTTTTTCATGTAGACACAGTCCTAGACAGAAGTCTCTGTTCTCACTCCTGGAGATATATACTGGAGTTAAGGCACAACTCCCAACCAAGTTAGACACTGGAGCTTGAGGCAAGATTCCCAACCAAAGTAGACACTTCTCAAATTGCAGTAAATTCACTTTATACTCTAGCTTCTCATAAGCTAGATAACAAGCAAACAGGCCCTCTTGGCAAAGCATGGCATTGCATCTCCAGTCAGAACATCAACTTCTTATAGGCGTTGCTGGTGAATTTCCTTTCTCTAGGGAGACTTCCAGATGACCCTTGCAGAACTGGACCATTGCACAGTCCTGTCTCAAATACAAGACCATCCACAGTCATTCACTAAACGGATGTCCACCCAAATCTGGCGCTGAATCAGCACAGGTTGCAGACAGAACTTCAGCACGTTTTGGCACTAGTGGCTTCTTTGCCTCAAGCAGGTCTCCATCTTACTCACACTTCAAAGTAAGTTTTTACTCACTCAGGAGTACTCATACAGCTCTCTCACATCCTAGGTTACCTATTCATGTAGCGCTCTCACCGCTGAGGTAGCAAAGATCATGCAGCTCTCTCACAACTGCAGGATGCTTTCTTGCAGCTGTCTCACAGCTGAGGTTAAATCAGGATTAAGTAGCAGAATCTCCCCAAATGTGGAATGGCAAAGGCTGGCCGTGGGAGACAAGTAACTGGCAACCCCCAGGCTGGCCACTCCAAATCCTTGCAGCCACATTTTTCTAGAAAGGGGCCAGAGTCCCCCTCTCTGTGGAGGGGCTCACGCCAAACTGCAACCAGAACCAAAAGCCTCTGAGATTTTGGAGATTTTGACAGCTCCTGATTGGCTGATAGACTGTTCTCTTGAAAAATTTATATTCATCAGGCTCCCTTGACGCCTGATTGGTCAGTCAGATGGGTGCCAAACATTGTCCTTGCTTTTTCCCCCACAAGTCCTTTTGCACAGTCCCATAAGTCCTTGGTTCAATTCCGGGCTTCAGATTGGCTGGGGCAAGGTCAAAGTCTGCAAACATGGCTGCTGACTACTACAGTCTACTTCAGTACACATAATGTCCCACTTCATTGTCCTTGTGCAGCCATTGTTTAATCAATTCCCCACAGTTCTAAAGCAGTCATTGTGCCCTGTTAAGCAGTTGCTGAATTTAACATTTTAATGCAGTCCCTTGCCTGTTGCTGCTACTGATACACATAGTCCCCAGGTAGCATGCTGTCTCCCTCATAAATATTAATGCTTCCTCATCAGTATTCATAAAGCTGCCCTAGCGCTGTCTAATTAAAGTATCTGGAGGCTTCTCTGGTACCTCATCCAAGTCTCTGGCCTCCGTTCTTCCATAACCAGGGACTGGGACCACCAGAGAGCCACCTGTTTTACTGCTACAGCGGCAAGAAAATGAAGGCGCATTACCACGCATGTGCGGGCTGCCTGCTCACACATCCACGCAGGAATCAAGCAGTGGCTCCGTGTCTGGCTCCTCTGGCCCCACTCCAAACTGCCAAAACAAGCAGGGGCCATATGGAGGTTTAGGGGGCACATTGGGACCCGGGCCAGGCTGTGGTGCAGAACTGGGGAAGGACTGGGAGAACAAGGACAAATAAGGTAAGCCCCCACCGGGGGGGGGGGTTACATACTGTGGTCCCATGCTTGTTCGTGGCAGGTACCGCTGTGATTTGCTTAGGGTCCCTATTAGTTGAATGGTGGCTTTCATTTTTTATAAAAATGTAGTTCACAGTTTTGAAAAATCGTTCTGAAAATGTGCCTCATAGACTTGAATGGGGCAAGTCCCTGCGCTCTCCCTGGTTCCATGTCATAAGACGTAGGAGTGCGGGGGCAGACCGGAAAGTGGTTAAGGATCGGCTGGCGGGCTGGCAGTTCGGCCAGAATTACGATCCCTTCCCAAACTGTATAGAGTGTATTACAAATTATAATTTTAGCACAGAGGGGCTATCACTGCCCCAGGGTAGCGGGCTATGAAGCCCACAATGTTATAGCACACCTTTACTTTAACTCAGTACTTCAGTACCACAGCTGTAGAATCTTTGCAGGCCTGATATTGTTGTGGGTTGACTGTGCACTTAGAGAGCAGTGTGCTCAATCACCTACACCCCACAGACCATGCAGTTGCTTAAATGGCAGGAAACACCTCAGATGTAATTCAGATTGTGAAACAGGTGCTGGCCCTTGAACCAATGCTGCACTGTGGTGTACTTATGGTTCCCGGATCCGGATGGCTTCACCTGAAGCAGGTGGCTGGATCTCTGCTCCTCCAGGGTGCCTACAATGCAAGCAAGTTTCCTGTCTGTGCTGCTTGTAAACTGGCTAGCTTGGGCACTGGCTGCAGTCTTTGCTTACCTCCTTCTACTTGTCCTGGACTGCTGAGGCCCCAGTCTCACCCTCACATGTCCTGGCTTCTAAACCGTAGGTCAGATGCAGCATGGCACTATTGTGTAGTCCCTGCTACAGGATCTGAATCAGCAGCCCCTGATCTTTTTCTGCACACTGGATCTTCAGTTCTGCCCACATACTGGTTTACATGTGGGTGCTACCCCCTTCTCCGGAACTCAGCAGCTCTGTTCAGTTTGCCTTTCCATTGTTGATACTGGGATGGCACAGCTTGCATCCACTCCCAGCTCTGCAGACCTTTCCACCACGAGATCTCCACCAGATCTGCCCTCCTGCAGCACAGTCCAGCCTTTCTAGGTCCTGCTCACAGTCTGTCTGTTTGTGCCTGGGGCTGTCACTCCAGAAATGCGATAGCCCACAGGA
Organism: Neoceratodus forsteri; assembly: GCA_016271365.2. Classification (NCBI taxonomy): domain Eukaryota; kingdom Metazoa; phylum Chordata; order Ceratodontiformes; family Ceratodontidae; genus Neoceratodus; species Neoceratodus forsteri. The sequence goes on along the minus strand of CM057450.1, from coordinate 182,915,097 downwards.
CACAGAAAAGGCACCAGAATCTGATGCCAGTCCCTTCCCCAGCAGGGTTTCTGAGTCCGGGGGAAGGTCTGCCCAAGTGGGTCCATAACAGTACCCTCTCCTGTATGAGGATGCGTCCCTGCATCTAGAAGGTGCAACTCAGGGTCTGAGTCACTGTCCATAACATAGTCCTTGTACCAACTAGGAACCCTGCACATTCTCTGTGCTCCCGTCCACTGGCTGTGCAGCACTATCTGTTGCCACCTTCACCAGGATTGACAGGGTTATCTTATTTCTCAGTATTGGGGTGCCTCTTCATGTTCAAGTTCTGGGGGCCCAATTACTGCATCTGGCCTGCTAGGGGAGCCACCCTTCCAAGCTGACTGGTTTCTCTGTCCTCATCTTCGGAGTCTTTGCTGTTCAGAAAACAAGTACCCATGGTTCCTGTACCGGTTTCTATCTCTGTTGGCGGCACCACTATGGCCTCTGGAATTTTGGTGGCCACCTGGACACTTAAGGCTGAAGTTCACGTGGGGGCAGTGGTTCAGCAGTGTCCCTTCATTGGACTTGGCCTGTGATAAGGTTTCAGTCAGTTATAATGCATGATTGCAGTCTGTCTGTCATTTACAGATGACAGTTTATAAAACACATCTGAGACCTTCTTAATCACTTGATAAGGGCCCTTGAACCATGGCTGCAGCTTAGGGCAAATACCTTTTTTTTTTTACAACTCTAATTTTTAATCCACACCTAGTCACTCTCTGCATAAACCTGGCCAGTTAAGTTAATCCTACTGCTCTTTGTGCTTACCTGTGGCCTTCTCTTGAGGCCTCTTTACTGCTGCAGCCACCTTACCGAGGTACCTCACCACATTAGTCTCATAATTAATGGGATCAGTATACCTCTTCTGGACATCTGCCCAGTTGAGCAGCTCCACCAGGAGTGGGATTTCATGTCCGAACACCACCTAAAATGGATTGTACCCAATCGTGGACTGCACACTACTCTTGTAAGCTAGCATGACATATGGCAGCAGACTGTCCTATTCAGTCTGATTTATCCTTCACAAAGGAGGACAGCATGGCTAGAAGCATGCTGTTCAACCGCTTGACCAGTCCATCTGACTGTGGGTGGTATGGAGTGGTTCAGCTTTTGTGTACTACTAGGAGTTGCACATGATTTGGAATAACCTGACTCAAAGTTCCATTCCTGGTCCATATGGACGGATCTGGGGGCCCCATATTTGCAAACGAATTGTTCCACAAAAACCTTAGCAACTGTTTGAGTCTACGGATCAGGCAGTGGGCAGGCTTCAGCCCATTTGGTGAAACAGTCCACCACTACTAAGATATACCAGTTTATCCTAGGGGTCAGTGGCAAGGGGCCCAGGATATCCATTGCTACCCTCTCTAAGGGCTGACTAGTTTTGGGACGAGACCATGGGAGCTGTAGGGGTGGCACTTACTGCTTTCTGGGGCCCATAATTCAGATGGGCGTTACACACCTCAATGGACTTTCTCCACCCTGGTCAGTATTACCTGACCTGCACTTTCAGTGTGAACTTCTGTACTCCCAGGTACCCTCCAGTGGCAGCATCATGTATTGCTTTAAGGACCTTTGGAACTACCTCCTTGGGAACTGCTATGCATTTGTGATCAGGCCTGCCCTCCTTATGTTTTGCCTTTAGCACCAAAACCCCTTGCTGTACCTGGAGGTAAGGCTACACTGCTTGGTACTTGCGAAGTTCAGGGTTATGTTTGACCTCTTCTGGGAATGCCATGAGTCCTTTCTCCAACCAGAACATTGGTCTAGTGACCACTGGCTCTTCCTCCTGGTGGTCCAGCAAACGTGGCCATTCTGCATCTTGTTCCATATTGGTGGGGGCCCGGGGGTTCAGTACATCCCAGGGCTAGGATTTCCTCATGTTGTTGAACTTAATGTCATCCTTCTGGTTAGAGTGTCTGCATTATTATGCTGCTTTTCCAGGCAATATATGATTTGATAATTGAAATGTGCCAACTGTCCTTCAGAGTCTCCCTGATAATGGAGCAGGATCCTCTTTTAAGTAAAACTGGTCCTTGCTTGATCAAATGGTTGTTTCCTGTGTCTTTCTGGTGCTTGATTAGTCCAGTACATCCCAGCTCGTGATTCACCATACTGAATACACTGGTGCATTCTCACATCCCAGCCTGGGCTGCTTGATTCTGCTCTTGCATCAGTTCTCATTCCAGAAGTTGGAGTTTTTGAGATAAGATCTGTTCTGTCCAACGTGGCGCCCGTTCTCCTTTCAGGGTTCTTGGGGGTTGGGTTTGCAAGCCTTGAACTATGGTCAAGTCTTTGGCAATATCGTCACCCCAGAGTGGAAGATGCCAGTCACCATCCCTCGGTAGATGGTCTGCAGTTGTGTCATCACATTGGCATCCAACACTGGCACTTGTCCCTGATTTATTGTACTTATTGACCAATCTGGCGTGAAAGTCGTGACTTTGTTTTTTGCTAAGGTTCCACAAGCTTTTCTTGGTCTTCGGCCTCACCTCATCTGATCTGGCCAGGATGAACACTTCACTTCTTGGTGGAACAGTCACACAACTCCTGGCCACAGACTCGCGGCCCTGTGTCCTTTCAGTGTTGGGCGTCGGGGGAAACTCCCTCCCCAATACAGTACAAGCAGCATTTTCAGCAAAGTTAAATGTTGCTCTGTATTGCTGCAACCAGTCAGTCCCCAGTATTGCTGTTTGGGTTGCGTCTTTGGCCACTAAAAAGTCACAGGCTAGTCACACCTCCTTTAGGCTGATCACCGTTTGCCACACTCCTGACACTTTGAGGATAGTTCCATTTGCTGTGCAGATTGTTTCTTCATAAGGTCATACGCTTTGCAATGATCCTTTAGTCGCTCCTCTCACCCTATGCACCAGAATCCATCAAAAACTTGCAGGGCGTACCTTCTATTTCCCCGAGAAGATAGTAGCCTAGTCCCATAGCAGTATGCATCACAAAGATGGTGCATGGACTGCATTGTGAGCCATTTGAGGAAAGACTCAGGGAACTAAATCTGTACACTCTTGAGCAGAGAAGAAACCGAGGGGACATGATCAAAACTTTTAAGTGCATTATGGTAAGCAACACAACACAAGCAGGAAACCTCTTAGAGCAAAACAGGGATGCGAGTACAAGGGGGCACAACTTGCATCTGGTGAGAGGCAGGTTCAAAAGCAACCTCAGGTAGTACTTCTTTACAGAAAGGGGTCATAGACCCATGGAGCAGCCTACCTCAGGAGGTGGTGGAATCCAAGACAGTACGCTAGTTGAAACTCACATGGGACAGACATTGTGGACACATCAGGGTGCAGTCTAAATAGGGAGGTGGGCAGAAACACGGGCAGACTAGATGGATCATGCAGTCCCCATCTGCCGATACGATTCCTATGTTCCTATGTTCCTGTCACAATTTGCTGAGGGGCATCTGTTTGTCTTTTGTCAAGCATCAGGTCCTCAATCCTAGTCTGCATAGCTCCAGGTCTCGACAAACGTTTTTGCTGGTTTCATAGTGGTCTTGGATTCCACACCTCCAGTACACCTGATTGTACGGCCTTCTATTTTGAAAAGTCACAGACTTACGATGTGGGTACCCAAAAGTCTTGTCCAGTCAGTATCTCTAATTGTGGAGTTGTAGGGGTCTAAAGCTTCATGTAGTCCAGGTGCCATGTGCCAGTGGGCTACTACCCTTGCCTGTTGACCACCACACAGATAAATGGGCCTGGGTCATGCTACAGTGGTGTTTGGGGGTTCTATCCCAAATTGGTAAGAAAGTAGCACGGTGCCTCCACCCAGAGTAAAGAAGCAGTGGGCCAGGTGTTTGCTTGGTACAATCCCCTGGGATGCTGTATCTACCCATCCCCCCCTTCCATCCACCCCACACACTAAATGCCATGTTACGCCCCAGCACCCTAAAATACATAAACTTAACAGCTGTACCAATAACTTGATCACAACACAGGATTTGCAACAACAAAACACAGCTTGATTACTAAGGGGGAGGGGCTAGGGAAAGGGGTACCAGGAACAGGAAAGCTGTGAATAGAAAGAAGTTTGGTTCTTGTGTAAGTAACAGAACCCGTGAGCTCAAACACACAGTAACCCACCCCCACTGGTACCAGTGAATCCCCCTATGTCCTGACTAGGTACCCAGGTTTTAGCAGGCCTAATCGGTACCGCAGGTTGGCTGGCGTTGGGGGCCCTTAAAACAATTCTTTCTGAAGTGCTAGCAGTATTATCACCCTTACTTCCCCTTTTTAACAGGGCAAGTCCTGGGTACTCGCAGTCCTGAAGTGGGGGTTTGAGTCACTGCGAAGTGGACTCTGGCAATTTGGGTTCCATAAATCACTCCAAGAGGTCAGCAAGCAGATGAGCAGAAAGGATTTGTTGGAACAGCCTTGGACTTAATTGAAGGTCTAGCCACTTGTCCCCTTCCGACTTGCTTGAAGGTCTGGTTGCTTGTCCCCTTCAGCCTGTCTCCAGGCCCACTGCAGAGGTCCAAGCACAAAACCTACCAGGCCACAAGGAGTCCAGACCCAGGAGTGGCTCCACAGCCCGGCTCCTTCTATAGATCTAGTGTGCCCTAGCACTCAGGCACGTACCCGTGGCTCCCTACAACCCAGTGTACTCCACTTGGTAGGGGTTAGCAAGTTCCCTACCTGGCTCTGAATTGCGGCTGTGAATAGTCTCAGGTTCCACTTTCCTTTTGAACAAAGCAAACTGCTCTGGTACGCAGCAAGGTAAGTTCTCAGGGCTTTCTCCACCTTTTTACAGCTGGCTTTCAGCAAGTCACAGGCTCTTGAAACAGTGGACACCTGCAAACCGTTTCCTTTCAAAGTCCTTCTCATCAAACAGCAGTGCCCTTTTGCTCTGGCACTCACAGTCCCAAACCACCCCTTTCACTGCTTCGGGGTTTTATTCACACTGGTGCAGGCTCACTGCGAAATCCTTGATCCTCACACTGCCAGGAGCTTTTCGTTCAAAATGTCTCCGTTATTCAGATGCAGTATCACAACACTCTCTCCCAGAATAAAGCCCTTTCAGTTCTTCCAAATGCTGAAACGATTTGTCAAATTAAGACCTGGAAAATTTCTTCACCCTTTATACATACACACACACACACACACACACACACACACACACACACACACACATTGACTCGAAAGGAGTGTAGCAAAGACTGACTCGACTGCCCAAAGTCCCTGAGATCGCAACCAAAAATTCTGCCCTCTGATTGGCTGAATCCTGTCATCAATTACAAATATCACTATTCATTGGCCCACTTCAAGCAGGAGGGCAGGGACATTAGCTCAAGCTGTGGACCTAGCAATGCGAGCAGACTTGATAGACCAAATGGCCTTCTTCTGATGGCTTCTTCATATGTCGTATGATTATTGATTGGCAAAGGTCTCTTGGTGCCTGAAATTAGTTCACACCTCTTCCCATTAGCCATCAGAACCTGTTTTGCGTGCCTAAAATGCTGATTGGCTGTTCCTAGAGGTCATAGTATCACAACATGGTTGCTGGCAACATAGTCCCACTGCAGTCCATACATAGCCCTAACTCTGTTTCCCTGGTGCAGCCACAGTAAACATTTTTATTTATTTATTGCCTCATCATTATGTAGCAGTCCCTGTGTCCTGTTCAATCGCTGCCCCCATTTACACATTTTAAGTTGTCCCCAGTCTGTCGCTAGTGCTGATTCAGACTGCCCCCAGGCACTAGACAGTCAGCTCCTTCATATTACTTCTCCCCTCATTAATATTCGTGAGCCTCCCCTTTCTCCTTAACGCTCATTGGCACTCTTTAATAAAATAACTTAGCGGCTCCTCTTTTACTTTATTTAGGTGTCCGGTCCCCGATTTGCTTAACAGGAGGACTGGGACCACTGTAGAGGCATCCACTTGGCCTGAGCGACGGCCAAAAACTCAATGCGCTCTTGCGCATGCATGGACCGCTGGACTGCACAGAGGTGCAAAAAAAGGCCGCGGCTCTGCATTTTTAGTTCCTCTGGCCTGGATTTTGAACTGCAAGAATGAGAAAAGGACTGGATAGAGACTTAAGGAGGCAACCTGGAGACTTGGGCCAGATCGGGGACCACTCAAAAGAAACCGGAGCATCTGGGGCAACAGGAGAATGGGGGAAAGAACAGAGCTCCTGATCGGCAGCCAGGTAAGTCCCCACAGGGGGAGTTACATTCACCTTCACTTTTTCAAGCTCAGTGTTTAGCATTGCGAGAGCCCCTGCCATTTCCTCTCTCACCTCTACAACAATTCTAGTCTGTTCTTTAGGAATTACAGTCTCTGGGGACACTTCACAGTCCTGAACATGAGGTGTCAGAGTCTGAGGAAAATCCAAATTTTGCACAACCTCCAATTCAGTGGCATACTGGGTTGTTTTTACTAGCCCTGAGGATTTCTGCAGGCATTGCTGGAAATGGAGCTCTTCACTGTCCTCAGAGCAATAAAGATTTCAGGGTCGGACTTGGGTACAGGGGGCCCACCTGGAAAATTAATAGGGGAGGGCCCAGGGTGATACACTCTTATCAGTATTCCACTTAAATTTAATACACTTGCTCTGTATTTACATCTAACCTTTACCTGTAGTGCCCCAAATACCCCATTTAATTAGAAAAAAGATGGTAAATGCAAAGAGTTTTCAGGGTTTAAAAGGTAGCCAGGTACTGAACAGAGGGGGGCCACTTGGAAGTTTCCCGGTATCCTGGAGGGCCAGTCAAACTTTGAATGAAATTGTTTTGGGCCAGCAGGTCTTGGATGGCTGACCCAGCATCTGGAAAGGCCTTAACTACCAAGAGCTGCGGGGCTTTTCCAAAGCCTCGAGCAGATTCTCCCTCTTCTCTCCTTCTGTTGAAAAAGATTGTTCTTTCTCAATCAGCACATTTGGCAGGCTCAAGGAACTGTTTCATGACCACTAGCAGAGCAGCGTCATTTTGTTGATGTCAGACTCCAGTCACCAATACCCTTCATAGGTTTTTCCCTGAAACGGAAGTCCCATAAACCTTTGCATATCCGCTGCATCCCATTTGCTCAGCTCAGCTGCGAGCTTAAATTGCTCCAAACTCTCATTCCATTCCCTTTTCTCTCCATTGAAGTAATCGAGCATAAAGGCAGGCGGGGGATACCTATGGGCTACCAGCTGTCCCTCATTGGGACATTTCCAACTTTAGTTGCAACACAGATTAACCATATTTCACACACCAACAGTTTTATTTTTACGAAGCAAATTCGTTTGCGGTGCATCCAACCGATAACACCAGTCTGTTACAGACCTAATGGCAAGGCGTGCTGGGGCCGTGCATGTGACAGTGCCTCCAACTTTGGCAAACCATTGCAGTTCAGGAGCAAGTGCAGGAGCCACTCCAATTGACTGAGCCACAAGAGCTTCAACTCTTGGTGTGCTCAGTGAAACCACTAATATCTGTGCCACATGGGAATCAATAACTAGTCCACGTTTAAAAGAATAACACAGCTTTCTGTAGCGCTCCACATTGTCAAAGGGTAAAAATCACAGATGGGTTATGCGCACCCCCTACTAGGGGAAATGGCACAGCCCAAGGCTGAAAACAGGACAGAATCCTGGACACCTGAACATTCCGGAGAGCAGCAGCTCCCCAGTCTTTGCTGTGCCATCGAAGAGGGAACATGTTATAGCTTCTCTGAAGACAACACTGACTTCTAGCTTTTGGGGCTGCAGTTTTGCGTAGCAGGTTGGTGCTGCCTGGTAACGGAGCACCCCTAAATTAAAATTGTGCCCGTTAGGCTGCTGCTTTCAAATTATCAGTGTCAGTGGCTCAGTAGGTAGCACACTTGACTCTGAGGCCGGGAGATCAGAGGGCTGTGGGTTCAGTTCCCACATCTGGCACTTGGGTTAATATCCCAGTACTGACACTGTAGTGCAGCATGAGAGGGGTGCTGCACTTCTGAGATGCCGTCTTTCGGATGAGACGTTAAACCGAGGTCCCATCTGCCTGCATTGGTGGTAGTTCAGGTGGATGTTAAAGATCCCATGGCACTCATCGAAAAGAGCAGGGGAATTTCCCCAGTGTCCTGGCCAAATTTCCCCCATTCACTAAAAAAATACCACCAACAGCTTAATCTGGTTCAAGGTCAGTTGGCATTCATCTGTATTCCCTTCCCCCAGGTCGTGCCTGAAAATAGGCAGGATTTATCTAGTGCACTTACCCGGTCAGCAAAAACTAAATAAAAAATAAATAAAAACCTGCTCTTTTCCTGTTTCCACTGCCTGTGCTTGGATTGGGGGCCAAGTCGGACAACATAGTTCAAGGTTGTATTTGTTAGCAAGTCTCCAATTTTCTTTGTGTATTGTTCTAGGTGTACTTGGAATTTGTTCTAATGTAAATTTGTGTAAATATGTGCATTCTTTTCTGTATTACATAGAAACATAGAATTTGACGGCAGATAAGGACCGCTTGGCCCACCCAGTCTGCCCATTTCCCTACCTACTGGATAAGCTGCAGATCCTAGTTAACCAGCAGCCTACTTCTTCCTACCCCAACCCCCCAGAATTGCCTTATGACTATCCCATGCATGCTTGAATTCCACCACTGATTTTGACTCCACAACCTCCTCCGGAAGGCCATTCCATGCATCCACAACCCTCTCTGTGAAAAAATACTTCCTTAAATTACCTCTGAGCAGCCCCCTCTATCTTCAAATTGTGCCCTCTTGTTCTTGCACACCTCTTTTTTTGAAAGATGCTACCCTCTTGGACTTTGTTGATTCCCTTGAGGTACTTGAAAGTTTCTATCATGTCCCCCTCTCCCTCCTTTCCTCGAGGCTATACATATTAAGCTCCTTAAGTCTCTCTTCATATGTCCTCCGGTGCAGACCCTGCACCATTTTAGTTGCCCTCCTCTGGACAGCTTCCATCCTGTCTATGTCTTTGTGGAGATTGGGTCTCCAGAACTGCACAGTACTCCAGATGGGGTCTCACCAGCTGTCTGTACAGAGGGATAATAACTTCATGTTTTCTACTGGTGATGCCTCTCCCTATGCATCCCAGTATCCCCCCAGCCCTCCTTGCTGCCCTCTCACATTGCTTGCCCACCTTTAGGTCATCTGATATGACTACCCCCAGGTCCCTTTCCATTTTGTTGTTGTTAGTATCTCACCCCCCATTGTGTACTCTTCCCCTGGGTTTTGTTTCCCAGGTGCATTACCTGCACTTCTTAGCATTGAATCTAAGCTGCCATACATTTGACCATTCCTCTAACCTTGCCAAGTCCCTTCTCATCCTTTCCACCCCACCCTGTGAATCAACTCTGTTGCAGATCTTAGTGTCATCTGCAAAGAGACATACTTTCCTTCCAGTCCTTCTGCAATGTCGCTTATAAAACATTGAAGGGGACTGGTCCTATCTGAACCCTCATGGTACCCGCTAGTAACCCTCCTTTCTTCTGAGTGGACTCCATTTACTATTACTCTCTGTGTCCTATTCTCCAGCCAATTCTTTACCCAGGCTGTCATCTTGGGACCCACTCCCAGGCTGGCTAACTTGTATATTAATCTTTGTGTGGGACTGTGTCAAATGCCTTGCTAAAGTCTAGGTAGGCCATGTCCACAGCCCTCCCTGATCTACTACTTTGGTCACCCAGTCAAAGAACTCTATCAGATTCGTCTGGCATGACCTTCCTGCTGTGAATCCATGCTGCCTAGGGTCCTGTGCCCCTCTGGCCTCTAGATACTCGACAATTCTTTCCTTTAGAAGTGATTCCATCATTTTCCCTATCACTGAGGTTAAACTAACAGGTCTATAGTTTCCTGCTTCTGCCTTGCTCCCACTTTTGTGAAGGGGAATCACATCTGCCCTCCTCCAGTCCTCGGGTACCACCCCATCCTGCCATGATTTGTTAAAGAGGGTAGTCAGTGGTGTCACTAGTTCTACCCTTAGTTCTTTTAGAATTCTGGGATGAATCCCATCAGGCCCCATTGCTTTGTCCACCTTCAGTTTTAAGAGTTCTTTCAGAACCCTTTCTTCTGTAAATGGGCTGGTATCAACTTCTGTATCCAGAGTGTTACTACTGTTTGTTTTATGTACCTCCCTCTCTTCCCTTGTAAATACTGAGTAAAAATATTATAGTATCTCTGCCTTTATTATAATGTATTACTTCCTATATTGACTTGTACTGTTTCTCTGTCTTTTTGACTAATGTAGGAGTGTACTGCTTGTCCTGTACTATAACTGTCACTCTTGTACCCTCCCGTCGTGCCTGAAAATAGCCATTTCTATGTCTAGTGCACCCACCTGGTTATCAATAACAAACAAAACAAATAAAAAAGGTGCCTCAGTTGAGTACCTGTTTCTTCACTGCTTTTTGGAATTGGGGCATTCCTTGGGGTTTCCCTTTGTGTTTTGGGCATCGGTATCTCATAGGGTGACTTTTTTGTGTGTTGCCTGGCAGGTGTTTTTTTTTTTATACTTGATTTTTGAGGGGACATTTCCACTCTTTTGGTCCCACTTTGTTTGAAGGGACATTGCCCTTTAATTTTTTCTCCACAGTTGGGAGTAAAAAAAAAAGAAAACAAAAAACAGTGAACTGTTAGACTCTGGAAGGACCAGAGTCTGTTCTACTGTTAGTGGGGCTTTTCTTTCCCACAGGCTGTGTGGCGTTTTTTTTTCTTCCTCGGCTCAGCTTCCTGCCGTTTTTCTTCTTTCCCTTTCCTCGGAGGCTTTCTTAGCCTTAACTGACCTTTCGTGCACCTGTGTTTTGCATGCATCCCCTTCCCACAAGCCAGCGTCACGACGTCACACGTGTGCACCTTGGAGAGAGCCCGCACGGGCCTGCACTTCTCCAGTGCTAGACACGATGGCTCTGTTTTTTCAGTTATTTCCAGCCCAACTGTCTGTTCTTCAGTCTCCTGGCAGACTGCTCAGCTGACAGGAGTGTTATTTTAGCTCTTTGACTTTTTTCCACCCACAACTGGAGGTTGGGGTCGTGGCAGTAGTCCTTTATATTTGATATTGGAAATGCGTCGGTTCTTTAACTTTGGGCACCTGCAGGGCTATTTTCCTAGGCACCATGGCTCATCTGAGACCCCTAATTTTCAAAAGACGTAACGCCTGCAGATGGGTGCATATTGCCACCATTGTGTTACTCAAGCTAATATGTCTCTTATGGTTCCCCCAGTCGGTCTTCCAAGTTGGGGTGTGCACCTGGTGTACTAGCTGGCAGTGGCAAAGCAGAATTGTGTAAATCTTTCTTTTTGATGTTAGGAGAGCTTTTGGACCCAATGTTCTGCAGAACATTCCATTGGGGCGGGCCCCTCAGGTTGGGGGGGGGGGCACATAGGCATATCCAGGTGCACTGGAGCAGGACAAGGCTGCTAAAATGGATCTGCAGGCAGACCCCAACCCTGACCATACAGAGCATCAGGAGGAGGACTGTCCCCCTTTGAGTCTAAATCGTTGTCGTCTCTGATAACAGAGGTGTATAGGGCATTAATGTTGAAGGAGGTGGGGCCGGCCGCGCTGAGGGTTGAGGCGCTGGTCACTGCTAATGCGCATGCCCGAACTTAGAACTTCAACTTTCAATTAAACAAGTTACCATTCTCCCTTTTCAACGGGGCTTACTTCTTAAAGACCAGCTAAAAGAGTACTACATGGCTCACCAGTTCTTTATTCTTCGTAAAAATGTGCCCAGCTCATCATGAATGAGCGTTCCAGCAGCGCACCGGAAGACAACTAATGAACGTAGCTCACGCTCAGTCTTCTGGTACGGTGGCAGCTGTCAAATGGCAGCTTCAGCATAGCACTTGGTACTACACTGAAGGCACAGAAACAAGGTAAATTTAATATGATAGGGTTGCTGGAAACTTGTAAACTCCTAAAGGTTGTGCTAATCGGCCATTTCTGCAGCCCTGGTAATGAGCAACAGTGTTTGACAGCTTTCCTTTAACACGTTTGAATATTGATATTAACCAAGGGGTACCTGCTTTGTTTCTGGTGAGTACTTACACTGCATGCAGTCCTTTTTCCAGTGTCATCTGTTTACGTCAACTCATTGGATAAGTCTGTTCTAATTCATTCGATGCTGCAGGACCTTACAATTCTCTAATGTCTTGAAAGATGATCCTTGCTCCCTTACCTCTTCCATCTGAAGAGGTAGGTAACTGTTTTTTTTTATATTGACTAAAGTCCTACGTAGACAGCTGCTTTGTGTGCTGTCATGTTAAGACTGGGCGTATGTTTTTACGGATATATGTTTTGCATATTTAGAGGCACTGCGTGGACAACAGTTACTGGCGAGTTGCTACTCTCTGGAATGTTCGGGTGCTCAGAATTCTCTCCTGTTTCCAGGCTTGGGCTGTGCCATTTCCCATAGCAGGGCTGCACATAACTCCTCTGTGATGATTACCCATTGACAATGTTAAGAGCTAACAGAAAAGGAAACTACGGCAAGTATGATGACATTTCTACTTTACTAACATTTGACCACCTGCAAGAAGGAGGGTTAGTGCAAATGTCAACTTTAAACACAGGCCTCTTAGATGCCCTCCTAGGCAGGCCAGATCTACCCCTTCTCACCTGGTCCCAGGTTTTAAACTGATCCAGATGGGAGCGCGCTTAATTCAGTCCCTGGGTACCGCAAATGTAGAATCTTTGCAGGCCTGTAGTCGTCGTTGCGGGAGTATTTCAAAATCTCACCACATGGAATCCCAACATTCTGCATCCCTGAGTACAGTAGCCCGACAATAGCCCAACAACATCAAAGGACCATCATATGGAATCCCGACAGAGGTAGTACTATGTGGGTTACTGGTTGGGGTGTTGTGGGGATTATGGTGTGCAGTACTTTATTGATCCATGTGCTGTTGATCTATGTGCAGAGTTGGTATGTGCATACTTTATTGATCTATGTGCAGACCTGGCATGTGCTTGGTGCGGAAAGTCCACAGGGATGTGTTGTGTGCAGTAGCGCGGAGGTACTGCAGCGACCATGCCACAGTCTGGTTCTGCCTGGACCTAGGAAGGGTAGAAGGCTGCACAAAGACGGAGGTAACTGACTTCAGGGGGGCAGATTTCAAGGAAATGGGAAGGATCCTTAAGAAGCATTTGGATGGGACTAGGCCAGACATGGATGCTGACAGAAGGTGGGAAATCATCAGGAGGGGGGTGCAGGATGCTACCAGCACCTGTACAAGAGTAAGACGAAAATGCGGTAGGGCCCGTAAACCCTGCTGGTGGACCAGGGAGGCTCAGGAGGTGGTGAGGGGAAAGAAGGCGGCTTATAGGCATTTCAAGTGCTCAAGGAGTGAAAGGGATCGAGGGGAGTACAAGCTGATGGCCAGAAGGGCCACTAGGGTGGTGAGGGCGGCTAAGGCAAGGAAGGAGCAGAACCTGGCCAGGGAAATTAGGAGAGGGAACAAGGGGTTATTTAGATGCATTGGGGAAAAGTGGAGTCTGAAGGGGCAGATTAGCAGGATTAAAACAGGGGAGGGATGGGCACAAGACCCGGGGGAGCAAGCTGAGGTACTAAATGAGTACTTCACCTCAGTTTTCACAAAGGAAAATGGGGGGCTGTATCATACATGGGAGGAGATGGTGAAATTGAGGAGGGGGGGACCCCTACCGGTCTGCGGGTCTGGGGAGACGGGGGCCACCACTGGCAGGAGGGAGGAAGGCAGAGCAGAGGGACGAGGTGGCGGAGGTGGAAATCTTGGCAGAGAGAGTGAGGGAAGCCCTTGGGTCCCGTAAGACAGAGAAAGCACCGGGTCCAGATAAATTACATCCCAGAGTGCTGAAGGAACTGGCGGATGTCCTGGCAAAACCCCTGGTGGAGCTTTTCAGCATCTCTCTGAGGACATGGTGGGTGTCCCAGGACTGGAAGGTGGCGCATGTGGTGCCTATCCACAAGGGGGGATCAAGGGAGGTGGCAGGGAACTACAGGCTTGTCAGCCTGACATCGGTGGTGGGCAAGGTGATGGAGGGCATTGTCAAGGAGAGGCTGGGGGGGGGACCTGGAAAAGTTGGGTGCCTGGATGATAGGCAGCATGGTTTTGTCCAGGGAAATCATGTCAGACAAACCTTGTGGAGTTCTATGACTAGGTGACAAGTGCTTTGGACCTGGCTAGACCAGTGGACATCCTCTTTCTTGACTTCAGCAAGGCGTTTGACTCTGTTACTCACGGGGGCCTGTTAGATAAGCTGGTAGAAATGGGAGTGGGGAACCAGATGATGAGATGGATAGGAAATTGGCTCCAGGACCGGACCCAGAGGGTCGTGGTTGTCGGGATAGTCTCATCCCCAAGAAGGGTCATTAGTGAGGTCCAACAGGGATCAGTCCTTGGGCCCCTCCTGTTCAATGCCTATGTCTCTGACATAAGGACAGGTATCAGAAGTGAGACGAGTCTCTTTGCGGATGACTCAAAATTGGGGGCGGTGGTGGATGGGGAGGAGGGGGAGGGTAGCCCTACAAGGGGACCTGGAGGCTCTGGAAAGATGGTCTAGAAAGTGGAAGCTGAGGTTCAATGCAGGCAAATGCAAGGTACTGCACCTGGGAGCCAGAAACCAGGCCAAGTGTACATCCTGGGGGGGAAATGCTACAAGTCTCAATGGCTGAGAGGGACCTGGAGGTGGTGGTGGATATCAAGGTGAACAACTCTGAGACTTGTAGGAGGGCAGTGGCCAAGGCCAACAGGATGCTGGGATGCATCGCTAGGAGGATCACCTCCAGAAGGAGGGAAGTGATGCTCCCTCTGTATAACTGCTTGGTGAGGCTGCACCTCGACTACTGCATGCAGTTTTGGAGGCCACACTTAAAGAGGGACATCGAACTCCTGGAGAGGGTCCAGAGGAGGGCAGCCAAAATGATCTGGGGCTTGGGGACAGGGCTTGTGGGGAAAGGCTCAAAGAGCTAAATATGTACACATTGGAAGAGAGAAGGACCGGGGGATATGATAGATGTCTTCAGGTACATGAAGGGGTAAATAGGGAGGAGCTGCTGGGTGTTCCAAGGAGGGGGGCAACTAGGGAGCATGGGTGGAAGCTGGGGGGGGGGGAGTCAGGGGAGAAAGGAGGAGGTGCTACTTCACTGAGAGGGTGGTGGAGCCAAGGAATGTGCTGCCCAGGGGGCTGATGGAGGCAGAGACAGTGGAGCGGTTCAAGAGGGGGTGGGACAGGTACAGGGGAAGGATTCTGGAAGCAAAGTCCTGTGCAGCGAGAATATCCGGGACTGGGAAGGGAGAAACCAGAGAGGGCAAGGGGGGCAGCAGGGTCAGCTCCCAGGGCAGGGGCTGACCAAACGAGTAGATACGAAAGACCATTAGGCCTATTCTGCTGGCATTTTAGTATGTATGTTACAATCTTTTTCTGCACTTGCCATGTTGCAAGCACATTAAACCACTCCATAGCATGGTTCTACTGTGGAATTAACTTTGTTACAAAACCTGACACTCATATAGTTTTTATAGCAATGGTTTTTGAATGGTGTTGCATGTTTTACATGTGAAGACCATTGCTCATGGTCTTTACAGCTTTGAAGAAACCTAGAAGTTGATGGCAGATAAGGACAGCAAGGCCCATCCAGTCTGCCCATTTCTTTTTCTTCCTTATGAATGTGCCATCGGCCTTTGCCCTGTCAATGGCCTATCTATTCAGGAGGCAGTATAGCGCAGTGGTCTAAGGCTCTGAGCTGCAAATCTGGTGACATCCAGCAGGCCAGACCTGGGTTTGAATCCCACAACTTCCACTTGCATACTGTGTGACCCTGAGCAAGTCACTTAACCTCCTTGTGCTCCCAGGTCGCTCCTGTAAAAAAGCTTTCAGCTTAGTGTGCTATACCTGGTTAAACAACCAAATAAATAAATAAAATATTCACACTCATCTGCATTGCTCCCTTATGCCTATCCCATGCCTGTTTGAAGCCCTGCACTGTATTCATATCCTCCACTTCCTGAGGTAGACCGTTCCATGCATCCACCACCCTTTTTGTTAAAAGAACTTCCTCACATTACCCCTTAATCAGCCTCCCTCTAATCTCATGCTGTGTCCTCTTGTCCTGCTATTTTGCTTATATTGAAATGTGTTAGGCTCTTTCACCTTGTTAATGCCCTTAAGGTGTTTGAATGTTTCAATCATATCACCTCTCTCCCTCCTTTGCTCTAGGGTATACATATTGAGCTGCGTTAATCTGTCCTCATATGTTTTCTGATGCAGTCCCTGCAACATTTTGGTTGCCCTTCTCTGGACTGCCTCAGTTTGGTTAATGTTCTTGTGAAGGTGTGGCCTCCAGTACTGCACGCAGTACTCTACATGGGGCCAAACCAGTGTCTTGTAAAGTGGGATTATTATCTCCCTCTTACGACTTGTGATACCCTTACTAATACACCCCAACATCCCTCTAGACTTACCTACTGCTTTAGTGGTCTGCTTGGATGATTTCAGGTAATCTGTGATGATGATGATGCCGCCCAAGCCTCTTTCATCCCTTGTGACTGCCAGCACCTCCCCTCCCAGCCTATAGGTGGCTTCAGGGTTTCTCTTCCCTATGTGCATGATCTTGCACTTCTTTTCGTTAAACCCCAGTTGCCACTTTTCTGACCATTTTGCCAGTTTATCCAGATCTCTTCTCATTCTGCCCACCCCATCTGGATCATCTACTCTGTTGTAGATCTTGGTGTCATCTGCAAACAGACAAACCTTACCCTCCAGTCCATCTGTAATGTCACTGATGAAGATATTGAAGAGGACTGGCCCCATGACTGATCCCTGAGGTACCCCACTTGTGACTTGCATCTCTTCTGACTGTATACCGTTTACCACTACTCTCTGTTTTCTGCCTGTCAACCAGTTTACCACCTAGTTGACCAACTTCTGACCCACTCCGAGCCTACCCAGCTTATTACTCAATCTTCTATGTGAAACAGTATCAAAAGCCTTGCTGAAGTCAAGGTAAGCGACATCAACTGCTCCCCCTTGGTCCACCACTCTGGTTACCCAGTCAAAGAAATCTATGAGATCAGTTTGACAGGACCGTCCTGTTGTAAACCCATGCTGTCTTGGATCCTGTGCTCCTATGGATTCCAGGTGATTCCCTACAGGTGGCAGGCCTCAGACAGCTAGTTTTGGAACCCACTCGTGAGGGAGCAATCTTAGACCTCGTACTCTCAAACGGGGGCAGTGAGAGGATCTCAGATCTAGAAGTGAGTTGCCATCTGGGAACAAGTGACCATCAAACAGTGTGGTTCACATTAAACTCAGCTACAGAGTCAAGCCATACAAAAGTGAGGGTACTGGACTTCAGGAGGGATGACTTTGGCAAGATGGGAGAGTGCCTCCGAAAAGCACTAGCAAACAGGCTAGAAGGAGGTGTGGAGCAACAATGGGGAATCATCAAAACTGCCATTACAGAGGCAACAAGCCTTTGTGTGAAGCAAAGAAACAAATCAAAATGAAAGAAAAAGCCACTATGGTTCTCAGAAGAGGTGGCTGTGAAAGTCAGGAAGAAAAAGATAGCATTCCGGAAGTATAAGGAAACGCAGAAAGAGCAGGACAGAGAGCTGTACCAGTTAAGGCAGAAGGAAGCAGGAAGGGAAGTCAGAATAGCAAAGGCCCAAACTGAGGAAAAGATAGCCAACTCGGTTAAGAAGGGGGATAAAACCTTTTATAGATACATCAGTGAGCGTAGAAAGACAGAGGGAGGGATAGTGAGGCTGAATAGAATGAACGGTGGGTGGGCAGAGAGGGACAGTGAAAAAGCAGGGATACTGAATGAATATTACTGCTCAGTATTCACAGAAGAGAAGGGGGAAGTGCCTAATCCAATCAACAGAAGCACTCTTAATAGTGGGGTCGATCCTAGTCCTTTCACAGAAAAAAGGATTCTGCAAGAACTCCTAAAACTGAAGGTGGACAAAGCAATGGGGCCTGATGCCAAGACCGCCAATATACGGATTGGACTACTATACAAACACAAGCACTGTATGCCTGCGGATGCCCTTAAACTAGCCATCTACAGCTCTGTCACCTCTATCATTGACTACGGCCTTGCCATCTATGGCTTTGCCTCAACAAGTGCCCTCCGCAGGATCTCAGTTGCTCTCAACAAAGCCTGTAGACTACTGACAGGTGCAGCCCGACAAACTCACACCCTGACCCTCATGCATAGGCCAGCTGGCTACCCCTATGCAGCAGAATACAATACCAGACCTGCTTACTTACCAAAAAGATTCTCCTTGGTCTCATGCCACCTGGTGTTAGCTCACTCCTTACTACCTTCAGTGGCACTCAACAAACACGTGGTGCCCAATCTCTAACCTTTCAGGTTCCCAGATGTCGTACCTCCATGGGTCAGCGGTCCTTTATCTATAGAGCCACTCAATGGTTCAGTTCCCTCAATAAAGAAGCACTTTCCTCTACTACACTTGGGCCCTTCAAAAGGAATCTCAAACTTTACCTCACCTCTACCACTCAATGTGACTGCTTCTCTGAACAGAGATCTCTCTAAACACCTCTCAGCTCACTCATGTCTCACAGCCCACCCTTTCCCAATCCCATTCCATCTGGCACTGGGCCTTCCTTGTGACTCCTTTCCTGCTTCACATCTCCACTGGTACAAGACATTTTCCACCACCATCGGACAGTGGCCCATTAGCCTGCCAACTTCCTCTCCCGGTCGCATGCCTGCAATACTAACTGCCTATGGTGCCCTCTATCTCTTATTGTTACCGCAGCCAGCTGCCTACTCAAGCTGCTCGTTTTATGAATATTATCTCAAAGTATGTTATAACTGAGTATCTTTATTTTTTTCTTTTAGTTGTTTTGGTTGTTTATTGTGCATTCTTTTACTACCTCTGTATGTATGTTGACCCTCATCCTTTGACGTGGAACCTTTGTAAACGAGCAGTTTCTGCTCAAAGGTATTTGTAATCCGAGAATTTAATAAATAAATAAATAAAGAATTAAGGGGGGAACTAGTGAAACCACTATCTACTCTTTTTAATAAATCATGGGAGGATGGTGTGGTACCCGAGGACTGGAGGAAGGCGGATGTGATTCCCCTTCACAAAAGTGGGACCAAGACAGAGGCAGGAAACTACAGACCTGTCATTCTGACCTCTGTGGTAGGGAAAGTGATGGAGTCACTTCTGAAGGAAAGAATAGTTGAGTACCTAGAGGCCAGTGGGGCACAGGACCCAAGACAGCATGGGTTCACAGTGGGAAGGTCATGTCAGACTGAATCTAATAGATTTCTTTGACTGGGTGACCAAAGTAGTAGACCAGGGAGGGGCTGTGGACATGGCCTACCTAGACTTTAGCAAGGCATTTGACACAGTCCCACACAAAAGATTAATAGTCAGATTAACCAGCCTGGGAGTGGGTCCCAGGGTGGTAGCCTGGGTAAAACATTGGCTGGACAACAGGACACAGAAGATAATTGTAAATGGAGTCCACTCTGAAGAAAGAGGGGTTACTAGTGGGGTACCGCAGGGTTCAATATTGGATCCAGTCCTTTTTAATGTCTTCATCAGTGACATTGCAGAGGGACTGGAAGGAAAAGTATGCCTCTTTGCAGATGACACAAAGATCTTCAACAGGGTTGATACACAAGGAGGCATGGAAAGGATGAGAAGGGACTTGGCAAGGTTGGAGGAATGGTGAAGTATGGCAGCTAGGATTCAATGCAAAAGTGCAAAATAATGCACCTTGGAAACAAGAACCCAGGGAAGAATAGACAAAGGGGGGTAGTAACAACAACAACAACAAAAAGGAAAGGGACCTGGGGGTAATCATATCAGATGACCTTAAGGTTAGCAAGCAATGTGAGAAGGCAGTAGGGAGGGCTGGGGGTATACTGGGATGCATAAGGAGAGGCATCAGCAGCAGAAAACAGGAAGTTGTTATCCCTCTGTACAGACAGTTGGTGAGACCCCATCTGGAGTACTGTGTCCAGTTCTGGAGACCCCATCTCCGCAAGGATATAGACAGGATAGAGGCAGTCCAGAGGAGGGCAACGAAAATGGTGCGGGGTCTGCAAGAGAAGTCGTATGAGGAGAGACTAAAGGAGCTTAATATGTATACCCTTGAGGAAAGAAGGGAGAGGGGGGACATGATAGAAACTTTTAAGTACCTCAGTGGAATCAGCAAAGTCCAAGAGGGTAGCATCTTTCAGAAAAGAGATGTGCAAGAACAAGGGACACAATTTAAAGATAGAGAGGGGCCGGTTCAGGGGCAATGTGAGGAAGTATTATTTCACAGAGAGGGTAGTGGATGCATGGAACAGCCTTCCTGAGGAGGTTGTGGGGTCTAAAACTGTGGGAGAATTCAAGAATGCATGGGACAGACATAAGGCAATTCTTGTGGGGGGTAGGAAGAAATAGGCTGTTGGTTAACTAGGATCTGCAGCCTATCCTGTAGGTAGGGAAATGGGCAGGCTAGATGGGCCAAGCGGTCCTTATCTGCCGTCAAAGTCTATGTTTCTATGTTTCACTATCCTTTCCTTAAGGAGTTCCTCCATAATCTTGCCCACTACTGAGGTAAGACTGACTGGTCTGTGGTTCCCTGCCTCCTCCCTGCTACCACTCTTGTGGAGCGGGATCACATAAGCCCTTCTCCAGTCTTCAGGGCCCTCTCCTGTGCTCAGAGACTCACTAAACAGTTCTGATAATGGCTCTGCTAGTTCCACCCTTAGCTTCTTTAGTACCCTGGGATGTATGCCATCAGGTCGCATTGCCTTGTCTACCCTGAGCTTATCAAGCTCTTGTAGGACCATTTCTTTTGTGACGGGACTAGTGCACACCCCGTGTCCATGGTGCTGAGCTGTGGGCCCTGCCTACCTTCTCTTCAGTAAACACTGAGCAAAAGTATCTATTTATGATAAATGCTTTTACATGGTCCTCCTCCTCACATGCACCTTATCCCCTTTGATCTTAGCAATACCCCCTCTGGACTTTCTCCTTTCATTAATGTATCTATAGAAAGTCTTGTCACCTTCTTTTACTGTTTGTGCTAGTGTTTCCTCGGTTTTGGCCTTTGCCTGGCTGCCTTCCTTGCTTCCCTTAGGGAAGTTTGGTATGCCTCTCTATCTTCATCCTGCTATGTCCCCTTATATTTCCTCAAGGCCAACCTTTTGGCTCCGACCTTTTCTGCTACTGTTTTTGAGAACCAAAGTGGTTTCCTTCTTCTTTTGCACTTCCTTTTTTCTCTAACACAATGGGATATTGCTTCAAGTATTGCATCCTTAATGCTTGCCCACTTTGCCTGTACCCCCTCACCTGTATTTCTTTTTGCCAGGGTTAGCTTAACTCTGTTGGCCATCTTATCAAAGTCGGCTTCTCTGAATTCCCATATTTTTGCCTTGGAATGAGGTGATTTAGTTCTAGTGGCCAAATTGAACCATACCATGTGATGGTCACTGGCCCCCAGGTGACCTACCTGGAGATCTGTGATCCTTTCCCTGTTAGTCAGTACTAGATCTAGGATACCCTGTCTCTTGGGGTTGTTATACCAGTTGTTTGAGGCCCTCCCCTGCAGGGAATCCACTATGTGTCTAGTTCTGGCAGATGTTCCTGCTGGTATTGACCAATCTGTATCTGGCATGTTGAAGTCTCCCATTACCAGAACCTCCCCTTCAGCTGTCATGTTTTGTATACCTTCTAACAGTAATGTGTCTATGTCTTCCCCCTGGTCTGGAGGCCTGTAAGCAACCCCAGTTCGTATGGCTGTCCCATTTCCTGTTTCCAGGGTGACCCACAGTTCTTCTGGCTCCTTATGTGTATTCTGAATTTCTGTAGCTTTGATATTTTCATTGACATAAAGGGCCACTCCACCCCCCCCATTTGCACTTTGGTCTCTTCTGAACGGTACATAGCCAGGTACTGAAGTCTCCCAAGTGTGGTTACTGGTAAACCATGTCTCGCTAATGGCTACTATGTCCAGTTTAGCCTCTGTCATTATTACCTGCAGGTCTAGGATCTTGTTTCCCAGGCTGCGAGCATTTGTGTACATGATTTTCCATTGGCCAGATGTGGGTGTGTTAGTTGTTGGGTGAGGTCTGGCGTTTCCCCTGTGGGTCGTATAGGGAGCCGGACCTTTTTCCATACCTGGTGCTGCAAATGAACTGCAAACATGCTCAACTCCTGTTTGACCACTAGCTGAGGGGGGAGGGGTGTTCTTCCCATTCAGAATATCGGCTGCTGCACCCCTCTACCCATTTGCTAGTTTAAATATTCTGCAAAGATGTAAAACTTCTGCCCCAATGCACTGACTCCCACCTTAGTCAGATGCAGTCCATGAAATTTGAAGAACTGTCACTCCCAAAACTGTTGCCAGTTCCCTACACATTTGTGAGCTTTTTCCTGGTACCAGCCCTTGAGCCACTTGTTTAGCTCCCCTTCTCTGACCTTCCATCCATCTGCCCCCCCTCTCCCAGACTGGCAGGATCTCAGAGAAGGAGATGCCAGATGAAATGGATGGTAGTTTGTCACCCAGCCTGGACCTATAACCTTGCTGACCGGGAATACTAGACTATGAGGTCCCTAGATGACATCATCGGCAGCACTTCACTGAAACAGGCTTTTTTTGGACAGGTAGTGAAATCAGGGTTACAAAATGGCTAATAACTTTAAAATGGAGTAACACAGAAATCTAGTTTTTGGTATGAGATTTATTGGGGCTATGCTTATTCGGATTCTACAGTGTAGCACGTTTGGCGTCAACAGCTCTTTAATCTTTCATTGTACTCTTCTACATTTGTTCCCCATACTAGGATGTCATCCATAATGATTTCAGTGATCTCATGCTCCTCAAAAATGTGTGAAATTTTCTTCTGGAAGACCTCTGGTGCTGAGCAAATCCCAAAGGGGAGACACTTGAACTTGTACCACCTAAAGGGTGTGTTAAAAGTTACTGTAACATGACAGTAAGCAAAGACACAGAATAACGCAAAGAGACTGGACGAAATTGAACAGGTGATGAAAGTTGGAAACGACATTAAACCATGGTAATGCCTGCTCCAACACGGCTATAATCCCCGTCTGAAACAGCAGTACTTAATGTCACCACAACAAACGCACTATATAGCGGTCACACAAACAAGGCATGACAGAAATATGAGTGCCGTAAACATGCAATTAAAAAACATAACAGAATGCATTTTGTCTATCCCACCCACCCACCCATTGGTCAGTGAGAATCACAGCAGCAATTGCTAGAAAAGTTGGATACAAAGAAATCTACAAAGCAATCAACAGTTATCGTGCACATCAGTAATTACAAATATTAGCAAAATCATTGTAATGTTTACATGCACAAAGTTGTAGTTTGCACCGTTTCGCCAAAGTTCCGTGTTAGTTACTAAATTGGCAGAAACAGTCCCAGAATGCAAGGCATGTCAAAAATGCCATGGATCACAGGAAGCAATCTCGGGTTGTCTGCATGAAATAAAAACAATCTGTTTGCTAAAAAGTAGAGAAAACAATGA
Organism: Neoceratodus forsteri; assembly: GCA_016271365.2. Classification (NCBI taxonomy): domain Eukaryota; kingdom Metazoa; phylum Chordata; order Ceratodontiformes; family Ceratodontidae; genus Neoceratodus; species Neoceratodus forsteri. The sequence continues at coordinate 182,891,624 of CM057450.1, read as the reverse complement.
TTCTTATATTTCGGCACTTCAAGAAAAATAATTACTGTTCCATAAATGTTACCACATTAGTATGTAATTGAATGTGTGAACCGGAGTTTGAATGATGAGCACTGTATGTTGAGATCTGTGTTTTCAGTTAGATAGAGGATTGTCTATGGGGAGGCATGCACAACAAGGGTATTCTTGATCGAGAGGTATCCATGGCAACGTGTAACCTCGAGAGGTTTCACTTTGCCATGGATACCTCAAGATCAAGAATACACTTTTATTGTGCAAAACTCCCCATAGACGATCTTTTATAGTGTATGAGGAGTCGCAATGAAAACAAATGGACGCGATGTGTTGTCTGACATTTTTTACTAAATCCAAGCGATAATGGGCAAACAGGAAAACAAATACCATTGCAGCGATTCAAATGAATGTAACATTTACTCAGTACACTGGGCAAACAGGAAAACAAATACCATTGCAGCGATTCAAATGAATGTAACATTTACTCAGTACAAGAACAAGCGGGCAGACACGAAACAAATAGCTTTCTACAATTGGAACAAACTGCCCATATGAGAAAATGTCTTATCTGATCACGAAAAATTCTTGGGTCCACATGCGGATAGATCGTGTTGCTTATGTCCCCTGGGTGAGCTTCTTCCATGTTAACGGCACATTCTAAGCAGGGCGAGAGAAAAAAATACCGTTTTAAATGGTATGGTTGCTCTAATTATTCGATCACTCTTTTGTACAGTTACAGGAAGCCGGGAGGGCGGGTACTTACCTTATTCGTCATCTGAGCTGCCGATGTCAGTATTCATGGTCACATGGTTCTTCCTCTTCCGCTGGCCGTAGTTATGGATGATGTTCACAGTGAATGGGTGCTGGAAGATGCAATTTTGTCCAAAAATATTTATTTGAGAACCATCACTGAAAGGTACTTTGCACTTTGGGGGCGGTTGGCACTGTATCTCTGGGCTGGATGTTATTACTGTGGCTGAACACAATGAATTCGATGAATGGCCTAGTAACTTTGAGTTTCTTTCCTGCTTGTCATCTGAGAGTGTGCTGTAATTGTTTATAGACTGTAAGGAGCGGTGTCCAGATACTTGCTGGACTTCGTTTGGGGGTACACCTTGGTCAACAAGTCGCTGGACTGCTGTTTTCCTTGTGGAATGATTGGTTATTCTCTTTTGGGTGGACAGACCAGCATGGGACTTTATACGTTGAAGCATGCATCGTATCTTGTTTTCACCCACTGCCATTGCCCTATACCACAATGAAGCACCAGGTTTGTAGTTTATGTTTGGTGCTAGGTAAAATGGGGAGTCTGGGGCAAGCATTGTTGGTGGCCTTTCAGAGGAGTACTTCTCATAAGCTGTCACTGGGTCACGGTCAGGGTTTACTGAGTTTTGGTACATTCTAGGCTTAATTGCTCGGATGTCTCTTGGGTTTTCTCCTGTTCGGGTTTTAGTTTGCCTCTCATTATATTGGATGTATTTTTTACCAACTGAATCTGTGATAAGCTGGAGGTCTCCCCATCGTAGGGCATACTGCTCTGCGGTACGTAAGGCATAATATAAGCTGTTGTTGAAGAACAACATGTTTAGGAGGCTTGTGAGGTTTTGCAAGCCCAGTGCTCCTGACTCATACAGTTTGTCTATCTCCATCGGTGACAGGGCCTCTGATTGCATTGGTTTATTTCCTTTCCATCTTTTTAAGAATTTTTGTTTTTGTAAGGTGGCCAGAGTTTCCTTAAATACCTCTGTATTTCCATGAAATATCGAGTGACCGTACTTTTGCTTTATCAAATACCTGTCTATGCTGCCAAGGATCCCATGGACAGTGCTTGGCTCGTATTGTTATCCATCTAGTCTCTCTAATTTATATATGAAGTCAGCTACAAGCTCATCCAGCTCGTTTACTGGTATGTTGTGTATGGCACGGATTTCTCCACTGTTGGCTAGGTAACTTTTTAAAATGCGCATGTCATTCTCCGTTTTTTTAATTGTGCAGCTATTTTCCTGGTCTGCTATGAATTTTGCTCTATCCGACAGTGGTTCAGATGGACGGGACAATGCCATTTTTTTTTTTTTTTTTTTTTACTACGGGTTTCTGTGACTGTCACAGTTGCGGAGTATGAATTGCCATTGTGTGCGACGTTGGATTTACATACCGTATTTATTTAAACAGTGGCGCGCGATGGTTGCAGCGCGAGAAACCATTCGATTTTTTTGTTGTGCTGCACTACTGACGTACTGAGTGCAGCGTAACAAGATCATGACATACTCAGTACAGAAAAACAAGGATTTTTGGAGCATGGATTTCCATGCATAACAACGTTCCACCATACACTATTAAAGTGTTAGACATATGAAACAGTGAGTGTCTCTTTTTTTTCTCTCACGGTAAGCAACAAAGGTTCTGTGAAACTGTCATGTTACAAGCACATTAGCCGTTGGGTGGATTGTGGGCACTCAGCCCCCCAAAAAAAAAAAAACATGCATTAATTCCCCACCGAGGCGTTCTTCGTTGTGGCTTAATGCTTACCTAGATCAGAGCTGGGCCCATCCAGTTTAATCTGCCAAAAGGCATGTCCAGCATCTAGCACTGTGAATACTTTAGCCACTGCTAGCTTAGCTGCAACTTTTTCAACTGTTTACAGCAGGTAATGTTCTCTTTTAATTGCTCTGGGATCTAGGCAGATTCTTACTTTGTTTGGTTTCTCTACAACCACCAGCGAATTGACCCAGCTTGTGGGTTTCTCCACCTTTTCAATAATCCCCATTCTCTCCATGTTCTCTAGTTCAGTTTTCACTTTGTCTTGTAACGCAGAAGATATTTTTCTGGGAGGGTGGATCACAGGGCTAACTATCTTTATCTATTTTAATGTGATGTTCACCTTCTAAGCATCCCAATTCCTCAAATACGTCAGCAAATTCAGCCAATATTTCTTCTGTGGGTTCCCCTGCACTTTCATTTGCAGCATTTACTGAAAATAGCTTCACATCCCGTTTATGCCCAGAATAAGAAACTAATCTGGCCCTCGACCTTTGAACAGCTTCTCTAGTCAGTGTTTTATACATCTGAAAAGGCATCACATTACACTGTGCTCCAGTGTCTAATTTGAATGTCATCATTTTCCCATTTATCTTCAGAATTACTTTCCAGTCAGTCTTTGGTTTATAGGTAGTCACAGTCTCAATACTAAAAGCACTTTCATTCCCCTGGGCATCATCTTCTTTAACCACATGTATCCTCACTGTGTTTGCCCACATGACAAACTCTAGCAAAATATTTTTTTCCTGTGGCATAATCTGCAAAACTGTTTATATGCTGGGCATTTATTTCTCTCATGCTCACGCCCACACTTTTCACATTTGACTTTATTCGCTCGAGATACATAACTTCCTTTGCTCACATTGGCGCCTGTTTTTGCTATCACTTCCTATACAGTTGCTACTTGCAGTGATCTTTCTTCCAGAGCATCTTCACTTAAACATTTGTGTTTCACTTAGTTCAGCAGCTCTGCATATATCTATGGCCTTCTCTACCGTTACGTCCACTTCTCTCAACAGTCTGTGACTCACATGCTCACTCTGTATGCTGCATACAATTCTCTCTCTAATTAACGATTCAGTTAAGTGTCCAAAATTGCAAGATTTGGCTTTTAGCCTCAGTTCAGTTACATATGAATCAATCAATAGACTTGCCCAGATTCTGGGTCCTAATATTGAACAGGTGTCTCTCAAAAGTCACATTCTTTCTCGAGTTATAATACGTCTCAAATTGTCCCATAATTTTGTCTAACTTCTCCTTATCTTCCTCCCTTTCCCATACGAAAGTGTTGTATACCTCCAGTGCATCAGGGCCTGCTACATGCAAAAGGGTCATGGCCTGGATCTTGTGGGACTTCTCAGCGATGCCGCTGTCGACCAACAAAATCTCAAATTGTTGCTGGAATCTTCTCCAATTCTCAGCAACATTTCCCTGCAGACTGAAGGCAGTGGGAGGCTGCAGGAGTTCCATTCTGACACCATGTAATAATCACGCAGACACGTAAGTGGAGTGCTCTGGTTGGTTTACTGTACTGTATAGCACAGAGATCAAACTTAGCACTGTAGAGCAGCATACGCAAGTTGCGTATGCTAATTTACCTCATTGCAGTTTCCAGACCTGGTTGACTCCTCCTGATGCAGCAAGCTACTGGATCTCTGCTCCCCAAGGGCGTCAATGGTGCAGGCAGGTTTCCTCCCTTTGCTCTGTGTTGAACTGGCTACCTTGGGCACTGGCTGCAGGCTCTTCTGACCTCCATCCACTCATTTCAGACACCTGAGACCCAGATCTGACCCTCACACATCCTGGCTTCCCAACCCCCATGTCAAAGGCAACCTGGCACCATGCTGTAGTGCAGTGGTTGTCAACCTTTTTTGGTCTGGGCCCCCTTCCCCCCGTCCAGCTGTCTGCCATGTCGGGGAACCCCCTACTTTCTGCGGCGTTGCTTGGAGGGGTACCACTTTATGTACGTATAAAGCTAAACAACAGCAAAAAAAAACAGCACACCACTATAAATCAATATAAGAAATGCTTTAACTGTAATACTATTTAAAATTACTAACACAGACCTGCAGTGCATAACACTGCTGACCTGCCTTCATGAAGATAAATATTCTTAAACATTCTACCATCAGGCATCAGCATGTACATCCTGACCTGCCACCATAGAATCAAACTGCTGACTTGACTTGATATTCTTAAGCAGTGTAGTGTTTGCTACAGAATCTGGATCCGTAACCCTTGGTCTGTTTTTCCACACTGAATCTTCAGCGTTGCCCACCTGCTGGTTTGCACCCAGTCGCCGCTCTCTTCCTCTCTGGGACTCGGCAGCTCTGTTCAGTTTGCTCTTTGCTTTTCAGGCCTGGGGTGGCACAGCTTGCATCCACTCCCAGCTCTGCAGACCTTTCTGTCACGAGATTGCCACCAGATCTGCCCTCCTGCAGCACAGTTCTACCTTTATAGTCCCGGCTCTTAATCTGTCTCTGTTTGTGCCTGGAGCTGTCACTCCAGAAACTCAGTAGCACTTAGGATACAGAAAAAGCACCAGAATCTGATACCCCTTATTTCCCCAGAAACCTCCCAGAGTCCAGTCCCTGTGAGATTTCTGAGTGTGGGGGCAGGAGCGGGTCCATCACAGTATTAGGTTACCTTTAGGCTTCTGCAGCAATCTTACGTGCATTTTATTCACCTATCACTCCCTGCAAGTATTTATTGTGTTAGAGGTGCATAGATACTAAGGATGGACGAACCTTCAAGGTTCAGGTTCAGAAAGACTATGGCGCCAAAAAGGTGAGAAGATAGTTGAATTGGCAAGCAGTTTTTGAACCACTAATTTGCAAAGAATTGTACGATATGTAATTAAAACAGCAATGCATGATACAAATGAAGGGGGCAGCCGACAAGAGCAGACACATCTTTATGGAGCTCTGTCCTTTAGTTAGAAACATAGAATTTGACGACAGATAAGGACCGCTTGGCCCACCCAGTCTGCCCATTTCCCTACCTGATGGATAAGCTGCAGATCCTAGTTAACCAGCAGCCTACTTCTTCCTACCCCCACCCCCTAGAATTGCCTTATGACTGTCCCATGCATGCTTGAATTCCACCACTGTTTTTGACTCCACAACCTCCTCTAGAAGGCCATTCCATACATCCACAACCCTCTCTGTGAAAAAATACTTCCTTAAATTACCTCTGAGCCGCCCCCCTTCTTTCTTCAAATTGTGCCCCCTTGTTCTTGCACACTCTTTTTTTGAAAGATGCTACCCTCTTGGACTTTTTGATTCCCTTGAGGTACTTGAAAGTTTCTATCATGTCCCCCTCTCCCTCCTTTCCTCGAGGCCTACATATTAAGCTCCTCAAGTCTCTCTTCATATGTCTTCTGGTGCAGACCCTGCACCATTTAGTGCCCTCCTCTGGACAGCTTCCATCCTGTTTATGTCTTTGGGAGATTGGGTCTCCAGAACTGCACTAGTACTCCAGATGGGGTCTCACCAGCTGTCTGTACAGAGGGATAATAACCTCCTGTTTTCTACTGGTGATGCCTCTCCTATGCATCCCAGTATCCCCCAGCCCTCCTTGCTGCCCTCTCACATTACTTGCCCACCTTTAGGTCATCTGATATGACTACCCCAGATCCCTTTCCATTTTGTTGTTGTTAGTATCTCACCCCCATTGTGTACTCTTCCCTGGGTTTTGTTTCCCAGGTGCATTACCTTGCACTTCTTAGCATTGAATCTAAGCTGCCATACATTTGACCATTCCTCTAACCTTGCCAAGTCCTTCTCATCCTTTCCACTCCACCTTGTGCATCAACTCTGTTGCAGATCTTTGTGTCATCTGCAAAGAGACATACTTTCCTTCAGTCCCTCTGCAATGTCGCTTATAAGACATTGAAGAGGACCAGTCTAATACTGAACCCTGCGGTGCCCACTACTAACCCCCTTTTTTCAGAGTGGACTCCATTTGCTATTACTCTCTGTGTCCTATTCTCCAGCCAATTCTTTACCCAGGCTATCATCTTGGGACCCACTCCCAGACTGGCTAACTTGTATATTAATCTTTTGTGTGGGACTGTGTCAAATGCCTTGCTAAAGTCTAGGTAGGCCATGTCCACAGCACCTCCTTGATCAACTACTTTGGTCACCCAGTCAAAGAAATCGATCAGATTGGTCTGGTATGACCTTCCCGCTGTGAATCCATGCTGCCTTGGGTCCTGTGCCCCTCTGGCCTCTAGATACTCAACAATTCTTTCCTTCAGAAGTGATTCCATCATTTCCCTACCACTGAGGTTAAACTAACAGGTCTGTAGTTTCCTGCTTCTGCCTTGCTCCCACTCTTGTGAAGGGGAATCACATCTGCCCTCCTCCAGTCCTCGGGTACCACCCCATCCTCCCATGATTTGTTAAAGAGGGTAGTCAGTGGTGTCACTAGTTCTACCCTTAGTTTCTTAAGAATTCTGGGATGAATCCCATCAGGCCCCATTGCTTTGTCCACCTTCAGTTTTAAGAGTTCTTTCAGAACCCTTTCTTCTGTAAATGGGCTGGTATCAACTCCTGTATCCAGAGTGTTTCTACTGTTTGTTTTAGGTACCTCCCCCTCTACCTTTGTAAATACTGAGCAAAAATATTTGTTTAGTATCTCTGCCTTTCACAGTCACCCTCTGCCCACCCACCCTCCCTTTATTAAGCCTCACTATCCCTCCCTTGGTCTTCCTTCACTCCTGATGTACCTATAAAGGTTTTATCCCCTTCTTAACTGAGTTGGCTATCTTTTCCTCGGTTTGGGCCTTTGCTGTTCTGACTACCTTCCCAGCTTCCTTTTGCTTTGACTGATACAGTTCTCTGTCCTGTTCCTTCTGTGATTCCTTGTACTTCCTGAATGCTTTCTTTTCTCTTGAACCTTCACTGCTACTTCCTTTGAGAACCATAGTGGTTTTTACCTCGCTTCGTTTGTTTATTTGCTTTACACAAAGGCTTGTTACCTCTGTGATGGCAGTTTTATTATTCCCATTGTTCTTCCACCCCTCCTTCCTGCCCATTTGCTAGTGCATTCCTTAGGCACTCACCCATTTTGACAAAGTCAGCCCTCCTAAAATCCAGTACCTTTGTCTTTGTATGGCTTGACTCTATTGCTATGTTTGTTGTGAACCATACTGTTCAATGGTCGCTAGTTCCCAGATGGCTACCCACTTCTACATCTGTGATCCTCTCTTCATCTCCATTTGAGAGAACCAGGTCTAAGATTGCTCCCTTTCTAATAAATAAACAGAGAAAAAAAACTACTTTAAACAGATTTGATAGCCTTTCTATCTTTTCACCAGTCTGAGAGACATTATTCCTATCTTTTGAAAGATTTCTGTCTTTGAAAAGCAATGGGAAAGCCAAGGAATAAGGCGACTACGGAGTCGGGAGGTATAGGCAAAGTCCAGCGGCCTGGAGAACCTGCAAACAGTGTAGCAGTTGAAACCGTGGTAGGCGACCCATCTGAACCTTCAAATAGTGCCTTACTGCAGGCTATTGGAAAACTTGATAAAAAAGGTAGATACATTGGGAACACGATTCACTGGTCTAGAAACAAGAATGGACCTGGTATCTTCAGAGGCTAAAACAGCGACAGATATGGCAAATAAATCTGCAGCGGCTGTAGTGGGAGTTATTGCTGAAAATAAGCTGCTCTGTCTCCGTCTAGAAAATTTAGAGAATGGAGTGAGAGCGATCAATATTTCTTTTACTGGGAGTTCCAGAAGACCTAGAAGGAGCTGATTTCATGGGGTATGTTATTGCCCTATTTCAAAAGTGTTTGTGGTTAGGTATGCAGCAAAATGTACTCAAAACATATAGGATTACCCCTCGGAGAGCTATTCCGGAGAATCTCCCTAGGACAATAATGATCGTGACCAGCGGTCCACACATCCGAGACCAAATTTTGGAGGTACCACTGAAGCTAACTGGGGATATCCAGATCCACTTCTTCCCCGATCTGAGTTACTCCACCAGGCAACGCAGAAAGGCCTTTGATAGTGTGCGCACAGGCCTGAAAGCATTGGGGATAACGCACATGTTGCAGCAACCAGCCTGATTACGAATTTACTATGCCGGTAAGACTTTTCTTTTTTCTGATCCAGTAGAAGCAGGGAATAAATTGGAATGAATTAAAAAAGATTTTCATCGAACCCGCTCTGTGAGCCCTTCTGATGAGGAGGACTGAGCTTTAATAGAACGATCTCTTATACTTTGATAACAAGTGCTATTTGCAAGTTAAAAATGAACTGGAGACAGCCACAATTGTGCTGCAAAACAATGTATAAGTGACTCTTACTTTTACATGTTTGGTTTAACAGCAATAACTGATGGTGGAACATGAATCTGTTCTTGGTTGCATAAGCCAAAACATACTTTTCTGGCGATTATATTGTGGCATATGTATTTTAGTGGTTGCTTAAATCTGACTCACCTCAGATAGTTTCTAAAAATGTTTTCATTTTTAATTACCCTGATGATTTTTTTTTTTTTGTACTTTTTTTTTTTTTTTTGGAACTTTGTAAAAATTTTATTCAAGGTTCATGTTACATATCTTAAAATCATATCATTACAAACTTCATATTTCAATCTCCAAGGTTATACACATATAGATTTCATCATATGCTTCCTTCTATAACAACATGAGGGAAAAGCGAGTAGTGTTGCTTACTACAACCCACTAAAGTCTGCAGGTTGCTTGAAGCTTACTGCCCCTTAATGTGAATTAAATTATTCAGAGAAAGAGAGGAGTTTACTAGGCACCCCAGCCACTCCAACTCTGAAAATGCAACTTCCACCTTAGCACTTGAAGTTTTTTAAATCTGCTTTCTTAGAGATTATTCAAAAAAAAGATCTTGTAACATCCAGTCAATCTTTCTCGGAACCACATATAACTTTTACAACATTAATCACAAATAAGATCTAATAACATTTCTCCCCTCCATCCCTCCTTTCTCAAAAAGGAAGGGAGAGGCCGGCCTGTCGGCGCAGCGGTTGGATTTCCGCATGCGGCGCGGCGACAGGTTGAGGCGGACCTGGATCGCTGGAGGGCCAGCGGAAGGATGGATGGGCGATCCCATGGACCTCTCCTTCTCCGGGGGTGGGTGTGGAAAGTGCCGGAGCATGGCGACTCCTGGCGGAGGCCAGGAAGTCGCGACACAGCTGCAAAGAAGCACGCTTAGAGGCGGGCAGACGCCAGGCGCCATTGCACGACCCCGCCTCCTCGGAAAAACCAGGAAAAGAAGACAGCTGCCTGCGCCTTCCATGAAGCCTGCCACGGCTCACGTTAGCTCCTCAGGCCAGCCTCCGACCTAATCCGATGCGACTGCACCGAGGGCCGCAGCCCGCTGCGTCAGGGGTAAGCCAACGGGCCGGAGGGCCTCGCGGGCCGATGTGAGGAGTGGAGCTCGGTCCGTGACTGGCCGATAATACACCGGGCGGCGGGCAGCCCGGGGAGGATAAATAAAGAATTTAAAAAAAAAAAAGGAAGGGAGATGGACAAATGAGTGAGTCCTTGTTAAGCTAAAAGGGTATCCCCCCCCCCAAGCAGTCCCTTAGACTATCTCTCCAGTTCAACGTGATCTATCCCCTTCTTTTCTCCTGCGTCTTTCTTGTCCCCACTCCATAGAAATAGGTTCCACCCCTCTTCTCCTGTCCACTTTCTTGTCCGGCCTCTATTCTGAATCTTTACAATTTCGAGTGGGCTTAGTTAGCTCGATAGAAATTGTTCCCATATTGTGATCCCTTCCTTCAATTCCTTATATTTGAAATAAGGTAGCCATCTTGTATTAAATTTATCTCTAGCTAACCTTAGCTGAGCTGTAACCGTTTCCATTCCCTGAATTAACTCTATGTTCCTAAACCAGGTTTTCAGAGACGGTAAAGTATCTGATAGCCAATTCTGCGTTATAGCCTTAAGAGCTGCCGCAATCATGATGTAAAAGAGGTATCTTCCTGCTGCGTTCTTAATTTCCTGTGTCGGAAGACCCAGAACTAGATTTTCAAATTTTAGTGGGGTAGAAAGAGAGAGGATCAGTGCAAGCTCTTCAGCGACCTTATTGCAGTAGACAGTGATTTTTGGACATTCCCAGAAAATATGGTGGTGTGTTCCTATAGAGCCACACTCTCTCCAACATTTATTGGAGAGGTGCAACTTGTAGTGGGCGGTAATTGTTGGGGTAGTAAAAAATCGAATATTGATTTTCCATCTAAATTCTCTCCATGATGGGGAGTTTGTGGTTTTATGGATCCCTATCCAAATGTGATGCCAGTTTTGTTCTGTAAGGTTTAGATTAGCTTCCGCCTCCCACCTGTCCTCCACTCTCCGTATAGCTGGAGCTCCCCTGTCCTCCATCAGTACTTTATAAATTTGTGAGATATATGATCTGGTGTCTCCTTTAGAACTTTTCTGGTGAGTTAATATGTTGGGTAATGAGGATTCCCGTGTGAGGTAATTAAGGCCAATTATTCTAGTAATATAGTAGAAGCATTGATAATACCTAAGAAATTCAGTAGTGTTTAATTGAAACTCCGATTGCATGTGAGCAAATGTCTTCACCTTCGATCCCTCTATAAATTGTCCGGGGTATTTGAGACCAAGTGGTCCATCTGAAAAGACAGGGATCTCCAGCTGAAATAGGAAAATCCGGGAGAGATGCAAGTGGTAAATATTCACAGACTGGTAGGATTATCTCCCAGTGTTGCTAGCCTCAAATAACTTCGACATTGTGTCGAGTAAAAGTATTATGGATATTTTAAGGTCTTTTGGTAGGACCCTCCATGGGAGGATACTTAAGGGAATCGATTCACTTTCATTCTCTTCGATCTCTAGCCACCCATGTCTCAGACCAGGCCTCACCATTTTAATAATTGGGAGTAACTGAGCCGCCTGGTAATACTTCGAAAAGTCTGGGAGACCGAATCCTCCCTTGCTCCTATCCTCTACTAGTATTTCCCATCTAATTCTTGGTCGCTTACCAAGCCAAATAAATTCCGATAGCTTTTTGCTAAGATCCTTCCAGTCTTTATTAGGGACCTGAATGGGGAGGTTGGAGAATAAAAAAAGGAATTTGGGTAAAATGTTCATTTTAATCGTCTCCAATCTATTGGTGAAAGTTAAGGGGAGCAACGACCATCTGTGGAGGTCCGCTCTCACCTGTTGGAATAGGGTGTCGTAGTTGTGCTTATATATTTGGTTAAAATTTGTGGGTATCTGTATTCCAAGGTATCTCACCTTGTGTTTGACCCAATTAAATGGGATGCTAGCTCGCACCTTGGGTTCTAAAGCCCTTCTCAGTGGAAGGATTTCAGATTTCTTCAAGTTGATTTTAAAGCCTGAGATTTCCCCGAAAGAAGCCAAGAGCTCCATAAGGTATGGGAAAGCAGCTTGGGGATTTCTCAAATATATTAATGAATCATCTGCGTATAACGAGATCTTGTGGGAGGTGTTTTGGACTTCAATACCCTGAATCTGTGGGTGCTGTCTTATGGCCTGAGCCAGAGGCTCCATACTGATCGCAAAAAGCAAGAGAGAGAAGGGGCAGCCCTGCCGTGTGCCCCTGGTGATGTTAAATGGTAATGAAAACGTGCCATTCACCCTCACTTTAGCCTGCGGCTTTTGGTAGGACATTTTTATTCCATTGAGGAAATTACCCTGAAAACCCATTTTTTGGAGAACTTCAAAAAGATAGGCCCAGTTTAGCCTATCAAAGGCTTTTTCGGCATCGATAAAGAATGCAAGGGCAGCGTCACTCTTCGAACCTTTTGACTCTAGAATAGACTCTAGAAGGAGTCTTCGGACGTTATCAAACATGTGACGATGGGGGATAAAACCTGTTTGGTCGGGGTGAATTAACAATTCAACATATTTCTGTAAACGGGTAGCTAGAATTTTAGTAAAGATTTTTTGGTCTTGGTTAAGGAGGGATATTGGTCTAAAAAATTCACATTTGGTGGTCTTTTTTCCTGGTTTGGGTATCACTGCTATTATTGATTGCTCCCAACTAACAGGACCCTTGCCTTCCTCTAAACACTGATTGAATACTTTTGTCAATAACGGTGCCACAGACCCCGCCAATTCTTTATATATTTCCCCACTAAACCCGTCCAGGCCTGGGGCTTTCCCTGTCGGTAATTGGTGAATGACTTTAAGAGTCTCCTCTGTAGTGATGGGGAGATTTAGTTCTGATATCACCGATTTGGGTAGTTTGGGTAGTGTAAGAGTGTTTAGAAAGGTTCGGGTATTTTCCTGCGTATCTCTGGGATTTGTATCTTCTAAATATAAATTTTGGTAATACCTTTGGAATTGTTGTGCAATTTCAGAGGGAGTTGTGAACCTATGGTTTGACAACGTATCCTCTTGTATATACGGGATACATCTGTCTGCCTGCGCCTTTTTCAACATGCACGCCAACAATCTACAGCCCTTCCGCCCACCTCATGGTATTTTTGATTTGTAAATCTTAAATAGCCTTCCGCTTTTTTGTTTTCAAATACCTGTAGGGCCTCTCTAACTTTATACAAGTCCTTTTGGGCCTGCGTATCGGTTGGGTCTTGCTTGTGGAGTTCTTCTAATTTCATCAGTTCTTGTAGTAGGTTTGTGTGCGAGAGTTGTGATAATTTTTATTTGATAAGCCGCATAACTGATAACCTCTCCCCTCAGTACCGCTTTAAGCATATCCCATTTTAACGAAGGGGAGTGCTCAGTCAGCTGGTGCGCCTGAGTGAAGTCCACGATAGTTTGCTTCAGTTTATTTAGGAAGGGTTTGTTATTTAATAGGGAGACGTTAAGTCTCCATATTGTTTGTCTATCCTTTGGTACCAGCCTTAACATGATGGAAATTGGGGAGTGATCTGATAAGGTTATATTGTGTATTTCAGATTTGGTAACTAAATGTAGCGAGGTAGTATAAGTGTAAAATAAATCTATTCTGGAGTAAGATTGCTGGGCGGCTGAGTAAAATGTGAAGTGTCTCCCCTGTGGGTGTTGTACTCTCCATATATCTATTAGCCCCAGTTCTTTTGTTAGGGCATTGAGAGATCTGGAGGCTGTCTGTGACGTGAACACAGAACTCGCAGACCTATCTCTCTGCGGGCTCGGGGCAGTATTAAAATCAACCCCTAGGACGAGAATTCCCGATGGAAAGTCTGCTATTTTTTTGAAAACCAGTTTAAAGAAGTCCTCTTGATTAGTATTCGTTGCATAGATGTTAACCAGGTGGAGGAATTTACCTTGTAAGCATACTGATTCTCTGGCGTATCTACCTTGGAGTCCCCTTCTGAAGAACTGATATTTAAGTTTAAGCCTTTTCTCCATAAAATTGCCACCCCTGCCTTCTTAGCATGTGGGTGTGATGCTGCCATCACATTCTCCACCCAAGCCCTTCTTAATTTTAAGTGTTCTGTGTTGGATAAATGTGTTTCCTGTAGTAAGATAACATCCCCCTGTAATCTCTCTAACTCTTGTAGAAGCCTGGTGCGCTTGATGGGCGAGTTAACCCCCTTCACATTATAAGAGCATATTTTTAGGGAGGCCATGATTGGTATTCTAAGGAGAGTAGAGATCTGCTATAAACGTGGTTGACCAGAGAGTTGGGATGTGTAAGGGGAATTTTATTTTGGAGTGATTTCTTCCATCCTGACAGAGGGAACCCCACAAACCATTTTGTTTGCTTTGATCCTGGTTGTGTAAGTAACAAGGACTCATTCAGCAAGAATTTTACCCTAAACATTGGGTAATACTTATAACTATAGAATAACTATAGAATAACTTCAGTCAGTAACAATTGCAAAATATTACTAACAGAACAGTATACAATACAGATAAACACGAATAAGAATTGGATTAACTCTCTCTCTCCTCAACTCAAAAAAAAAAAAAAAAAAATTAACCTTGAGTAGAGAGAGCAGTCAACCCGAGTCGGTGAACACCCAAGTCCACTAGAGACTCGTGCTTTGGTTACTTCCTAGGTGCAAGTCCTGGCTTCCCTGTAAAATGGAAAGCCTGGTGCCACTCTTAAGTGGGTAGTACTTCAGTCAGCACTATATGTCTCGTTAAGGAGACTATGAGCTTAGATGTTTTTAAGCTCCGAGGAAAAAAAAAAAATCCAAGCAAACTCGAAGTTCTCGAGCAATAAAATAAAATTTAAAAAAAAAAATTTTTTTCATCACCGAGGGAACAGAGAACCATTCGATCCCCTTCCCTGCCTCACCCTTTTCAACTCTTTGTCACTCGGTATACTTAACTTCCTCTCTTATTTCCCGTCCTATAAATTCTGGTTCTTCTTATGCCTTACAGTATCCATTTAGCTAGAACAGGATCTTAAAAATCACTTAACTTAAATGCTTCCCCACTTTCAGATCTGTTTACATGTCCAACCACCTTGACAGGGAAACACGACTCTAAGTTGGTTTCTTCCAAAGAACAGCCTTTCCCCCCTCCTCCCCACGTGGTTTGAACCAATGGACTCTATAGGGGATTGCCAGTTACCGGAGATTTTCAGTTATTTTCTCCTTGCCAAAATTAGAGGTAAAGTCAATGAGGAAGTGTCTTTTAACACCTGTTCGTCCATTCCTTCCTCTGTCTTCAAGGCAAATAGCTTACTAAATTCTTCAGAGTTTTCCCCCCCTCTGTCAATCATTTGGTAACCCCATACGCCAGCTCCTTGATGAAAAACCTGCGTTGAGGGTGGCAGTACCCCCCCAAGCTATCCCCAAGATCAGGACGGTTCACTAGAGTTGCTGGGTATGTAAACCGCTACGAGCATTTCCCCCCTGTAAAGTCCAGTTTATTAGATTAATCAACATGGAGTGCTCTGCCTGGATCTTGCCGTGTTGTTTCCTTCAGCTTTCTTGCCATCGGTACGCCTGGTTAATTTTGTCAAGTCCTGAATCACCGTGGAAGGGAACACTCCTCGATGTGGTCGCTTCATACCTCTGTCCGCGATTTGCCAGGTGTCTTTTAGCAACTTTTGCTCCAGAAGTCGCATTTCCATTCCCGGTACTACGATTCCCCATTCTTTTAGGAGCGGAGCTGCTTCGGTGAGACTAGGGTACGTTTTAACCCCCTCCTCCAGGTGCAGTCTTAACTTGGCTGGAAAAATCAGCTGAGCCTTGATGTTTTCCTTTTTCTCCCGGATCTCCTTAATAATTGATTGCACGCTCACTCGTTCAGCTTGCAACGCCGGAGAGAAGTCCTGCTCAAAGAAAATAGTAGTGTTCATGTATTTTAAGTCCTTAAGCCTCCATGCCTCCCTCAAGATCCACTCCTTCGATTGCAAATGCACCATCCTGATCACCCAAGAGCGGGGCCTTGCCGATGGAACAGAGGGCTTTGGAGCTAATGATCTATGCGCCCTATCTATCGCCATATTCAAGTCAGAGGGGATAGAAAATGTTGACCGTAGTAAATGCTGCATAAAGTCTATCGGGGTGGGATACCCCTCTTCCGATCCTTCCGGGACTCCATGTATTCGAAAATTATTTCGCCGTGAGCAGTTTTCGATGTCCTCCAGTCTGTTGAACGTTTCCTTATCTCAATGCAGTAGGTATAGTAGGACCCTATTTTCAGCTTCTTGGGCCTCTGTAATCTCTGATATTTTAGTTGTGTGATCCGCCACGTTTGCATCCACGTTTCGGACATCCTGGCGCAAATCCGCCAGGGAGGATTCAATCTTTTGGACCGATGTTAGTGTTTTCTGCAGTGTGCGTTCCGCTTTTCTTGAAAGTCCAGTCTTCTTCCTCCATGTCGACTGAGGAATCCGAGAGGGCTGGGCTCTCTGATCACAGCGTGGTGTAGGCCTCCATCTCCTCGTCGAGTGTTAGCTGCTTCATTTTCATTTGTGAGTTAAAATTTTTCGAACTTCTGGGTTTGTGGTTCTTGGCAGACCTTTCTCCTTTTCCTGTAGTCTTGAGTTGTGTAGTGGGAAGCCCGTAATCGAGAGGTTTTTAGTAGATTAGTGAGGCGATTAGGGGAGCCGGCCAAATTAGGCTCTCATCAGTTCGGTGACGTCACCGGAAGTCCTACCCTGATGTTTATTAAAGCTTGACTGGTAGGAAGTATGAAGCTGATGTACTTTAAGCTAAATGTTAGTATGCAAGGTATTTGAGAGCCTAGGAGATGGAACTTGCAACTATCATTTATCTAGAGTGCTACCAAGGTTTTCCCCAAATAGATGGAGCTCTGCATAGCCGTGTACCATTATATTTGAGAAGTTAATGTTTATGTAGCTTTATGGGCAATAAAATGTCAGTTATTGGCCTTATAGGGTGAGTTGCTTCACCTGGTAATGATTCCTTTTACTAATTTTAGGAACTGTCCATAAGTATGTTGCAAAAGTCTCATTTAGGATATCTAACTATCCTATTATCTTGGAAGACTTGATGTTATTGGTGGCTTCGATACAAGATATCCCCCATATGTAGTAACAGTGGATGACAAATACCGTATCCTAACATTACATTGCTGAATATGATAACTATTTGCTATATCTGTAACAAGAAAATGTATTGTACAATGTAATTTGCATTGCAAACTAATAAAAAATAAAGATTCCAAAAAAAAAACCCCAACCATGCATGATAGTGGTGAAAATTTTGACACTTCTGTTTTTATTAGATTTTCCGTTATCTCCTGACTTGAATGATACTGTTTTTTCCCAGTTTTTGTTTGCTTTACCACATTTTATTTTTGGTTGAAAATAATAAAAGGGGTACTCCTTTAAAAATGTCTCAGACCAGGTTTTCATCAGTAGTCTCTGTTGCTTCTGAACGCCTTTTTTTTTTTTTTTTTTAATCGTTAGTTTCTGCCTATGGCTGAGGCAGGCAGGGCTTCTCTGACACTGTCCCTGCTGCCCCCGCCATCTCCCACCTCCCTAAACTTACAGGTCAGCTGACTCCCAGTTGATGGTCCCGCGTGGCGGGTTCAGGAGGGAACCCCCCCCTCCATTGCTTCACATCCAGTACTCGGCTGTCCAGGGTCTCTGGTGGTGGAGCAGGTGGGTGGAAGGGGATTGGCATGAAGGACATTATACGTGCCTGCCTCTCCACTCTTCCGCCAGCTCCCTCCCTTCCACATGCTGCCCAGTAGACCCACACTGCCACCAGGTCTCCACCTAGTGGTAGTCATTTTGTGGGAACAGCATCCCTCCCTCCCCAGGAGAGGAGAGCAGTCCCATTGGACACTCATACTCCCCCTCCCCAGCAAACCGAGATTGCTTCTGGTCCCAGGTCGCCTGTGTGGTGGGTGGTAGCGCTACCCCTGGGCCACTGTCTGGCTTGCACACCCATTCTGTAAGATCACTTTTCTTGTAACTATAGTGAACTGTCTTACAGTAGACATTGCTTCCTAACTTTATAGGGTAACTGGTGAACAGAACTGCCAAGAATACTAATGAAAACCAGGTTCAAGCCATATTAAAAGGTGTGCTCATTTTATTATTTTAAATTATTTTTTTTTTTTGCTCCTTACTTGCCCCCTGGCCTGCCTCTCCCTCCGGCTGCTCATGACCCCCCCCCAACCCCCTTCCACTCACCTCACATTGCAGCCATCCTGGGGTGGCCCGGCATATCCCTTTGCCAGATGGGTCCCTCTCCTCCGAGGGGGAAGGTGCAGGAGGGGAAACCAGTGCACTACTCAATCAGTCCATGGGCGCTGCTGAGGTGGATTCCGGGGCATCAGGGCACTCGAGTTGGCAGGAGCCGGCAGCCATCATCCGGCCAACCAGGAGGCCGGGGTTTCCGCTTTTCTCCCGGGGCGTGGTGTGCCCCTGTGCAGTGGGGCTCGCTTGAGCTGTTGCTCCCCCGGCCTCTGCCAGGAGGCAGCAGACAGCGAGCCGCATCCCCTCCCTCCCCCCCGGAGGCGAGCAGTCATAGGACGCTCAAGCCTTCTCTTCCTGGCCAGCTCTCCAGCGATTCAAGTCCGTTCCCGAACCCGAGTCACCGGCGTCGCAAGCAGATTATTTTAAATTTAAAAAAAAATGTGCTAAAGCAGACTCAAAATGAGAAAAGAACAGAAACATAAAAGTCAGGAAATGGTGAACATTAGAACTGTGGTCTGCAAATGATTGTGTGCTGTTCTAGGTCAAAGGACTTTTAAATAGGGCCTGCCTCAGATTAGATGCCAGTACCTGTGTCCTTTATAACAAACTGGGCTGGCACAATTTTAACTCGAGGGTGCTAATCCATACCTTGAACTTGGGTGAAAAACTTCTTGATTTGCACTCCCTGAGCTGCAATCCATGTTCAAATATGTAGACCAAAAATACCAAGCCAGAGGCATAGCGCACCTTACTCTGGTACTGCCTCTCAGGTAATTTTCAGTAATTTAGCTAGGGAAGGGGTGGGGTGGGGGCAGACTGCCCCTCAGAGAAGTCGTCTGAAAAAGAAGACTGGGACGTTTCCAACCGCAACCACATGCACACATACACATCACTGGCTCAACAACCATCAGCACCCAACCGCTACCCGAAGCAGCCATGAAACAGGCTGTGCTTGAGTTAATGAGGATGAACAGGATCTGCAGGAGGATCTCCTGGTTCTGGTGACTTGTTTGGGCTCTTTTTTCCTGGTTACCTGCTGTTTCCAAAGTATGTTGCATCCAGGTAGGAAGCCATTTCTTCCCTTGTTTGTTGTTCTTATCCTCTTACATTGATGACAGGAGCAGTCCTGCTACATGAGATATGTAACAGGTTTGAAAGTACGGCTGTTGTGGTCAGTCAGGGCTGTCTCACCCTCTGTGGGTGTGTGTTCGACAGGCTGGCTGCCGTGGAGGCGGGGATCGTATTATGCTGAATTGTTCACTTGTTGTATGCAGCACCAATTGGGGGGGGGGGGGGGGTCCTTTCCTGACTCTCCAGTTCCTGCATTGACTGCAGACAGACAATGGAAGGGAAGGCTGAGTGGCTCAGAGCACTGAGAGAGAGAAGGGGTAGGACTCATGTGGGAGACTGGGGGACGAAGGGAGAGAGGGTCTGAGGACAGAGAGGAGAGGTGGATTGATTGGGAGCAGAGGCGGTGGCCAGGTGCAGAAAAGACCGGGGAATTTGAAGGATAGAATGAGAGTTTGTGGGGCAGAGAGAGGCATTGAAGAAGGAATTGGTGGAGAGAGAGAGACTGGGGCAACAGATGGGCTGCAGGGAGGGTGGGACAGTGAATGTGGAGTGGCGGGGCTGAGAGAGATAGATGGGGGACAAGGGCTGTGAATGAGCGGGGGGGACATAGATGATGTGGGGAAGATCATGGAGGTTATGGGGAGAGGGACGTAAGGTGGGGCGGGATGAGCGTAACTGGAGGTACACAGGGGCAGAAGAACTGGTGACCACAGTGATTTTGGAATGGAGGGACTGAAACAAGGGGCTGCTTGCTGGGGGGTATATGGACCAGAGGTACTTGTGACAGCCTGTAGAATGGAGGTACTGACATGAAGGGGCCGATGACTGTGGGTACGGGGACAGAGGGACTGTTGATACAGACTGGAACGGAGAGGCTGACACAAGGGTTCACAGGGACAGAGGGACTGGTGACACAGTGACTGTGGAATGGAGGGTCTGACAAGGAATAGGCTGGTGCCTGGGGTTCCCAGGGTCAGAGGGACTGGTGACACAGTGACTGGAATGGAGAGACTGACTAGGAGGGGTTGATGAATGGGGGTACAGGGGGCAGAAGGACTGAGGCCAAGTGGTCGCATCTGCACAGTTCTCCCTCCCAAATGCTGAGATCCCCAAGGGGAATAGACATGTAGGGTGGGTCTGCATTATCCTTTTCACGGGACTCTTGCTATTATCCTCTGCAGAGACAGTCCCCTTACTAATACATTACGTATACATGGAGCGTCACTTACTGGGTAACCTGTGCAGTGGATATCTCTGCTTCTTACCGGTAACCCAAGCCCCATGTATACGCAGTGTCAGGAAGTATCTGGGTAAAGACTTACCCACTAAAAATACCTGGATAATGGTGTAGTCGTCTGATAACTGATGTAAACAAAACTATCGAGAGGTACAAAGTTCATGAATGTCCAGGTTGAGACAGGACCTGCTCGTGCAGGGTTGTAAGGTGAGTGGAAGGGTACAGTAACAGCATATTGTAAGATTTGTTGTTATTAGCCTTTTTAATTTTTTTTTTTTTTTTTTGCTGCATTTATGTAAGTGAGTATTGCAGCCTTGGTGAAACCCAGTTAATAGGGAAGGGGAGAGGAAATTGTTTAACCAGGAAAGGTACACTAAGCTGAAGCTTGTTTCCAGGTGCGACCTGGGAGCACAAGGAAGTTAAGTGACTTGATGAGGGTCACACAGTATGCAAGTGGGGGCTGATGGGATTCAAACCCAGGTCTCCAGGTTTGCAGCTCTGGGCCCTTAACCACTGCACTGTACTGCATCCTTACTTCCAGATATGAAGACGCCGCCTGCTGGTATAACATGGTTGTCTATTCTGGTATATCTATTGTTAAGGCTGCACTTCTGAAGTAAAAGAATCATGTTTTGTCTGGAGTTTGGAACAATCCGCTAATCTAACTGTGCCGCTCACACTCTGTCTACAAGTGTTACTGAGGCTGGCATGCTAAACTAGGACTGGAAAGTATTTGGCTCCATTAACAAGTCCAGCCAATGAAATGAGCCGAATACTACAGGAGAGACAACCATTGTCACTCTTGAGACTTGAAAAGCTGTGACATAATGACGAACCATTGAAAGGTTTGATTACACCACTAGATGCACAATCATGTTCACCATGTGATGGCAGTGCATCCTGTACCACAGTACACACACATGCAATTAGATGGGTGCTGTGCATACCCTCTCTGAAGTGGTGGAACAATTTGAATATTCTAGTTTTAAAAGTGCTGACTGCCGTCTCAATCAGTTTAGAGCATGAACCCCAACAGACTTCATTGGTTTACTGTTAATCAGTTTGGTTTACAAGTGGAAAGAACTTGACAGACCAGTGCTAAATGCAGAACTGTGTGTGTGTGTGTGTGTGT
Organism: Neoceratodus forsteri; assembly: GCA_016271365.2. Lineage (NCBI taxonomy): Eukaryota > Metazoa > Chordata > Ceratodontiformes > Ceratodontidae > Neoceratodus > Neoceratodus forsteri. Next base: position 182,870,087 of record CM057450.1, on the reverse strand, counting down.
GTGTGTGTGTGGGGGTAGTATACTTATAAGTATATTTTTAAATGACTGAATCTGCTGCTTATTGCTGTCTTTGCTGTCTTGCGTTTATTCATAGTTGTTGAGATGGAAAGTACCAAATCTAACATGAATCGTGTGCTATTATTTTTATGGTGAAATAAATAACCCAGGACTTGGTGTGCAATTTATTTATTTTTTTTTTTGTCTTTTTCCCTCCTGTCACGGCTTGAGGGAACTTTCTCCTTGAGCCTGCCCGCCTGAGGTCCTCTGTGGTCTTGTGCCCCCCCCCGCCAGCACCCCCGATTTGACCCACCCGGGGAGGGTAGCCCGACTCATTCCTTGAGCTCTCTTAGTAAGGCAGACTCTGGCAAGCGGGCGGGGCCCGGGTGGAGGAGTGATGAGGCCTGGCCGAGTCTGACTCTGCACTGGGCATGGAGGATAGGTGCCGTCGCCTATCCCTGCGAGCCGAGTTTTGTTTTCATTTGTTCTGTCCCTCTCCCCTTCCCCCGCGTGTGCACCCCCTCTGACGCTTGGTGCACGGCAAACCTGCCAGTGTTGGGCATGCTGTTACGTGCCACCCGCGCTTCTGCGGCACTCCCGATCTCCACCAGGGGCCTCCGGAGCCACGGGCATCTCGATGCCCTTCCCCCAGGACAGAAGAGCAGCCTGCTGAATGCTCAATCTGATCCCTCCCCTGCTGACCCCCGGCGCCTGAGCTCGCTCCCAAACTTGGGTCACCGGCGTGGCATGAGGTGTGGCGTCCACGCTTCAACCCTTGGCGCCACTGGGCCGGCCCATATCATTATTTATTTTCTTTATTTGAGGATCGAATAACACCTTTGAGTACAAGTGCTCTTTTCCAAAGGCTCCATGTCAGTTATAAACAGGTATACAAAACACAGAGACACATGAACCACTTTAGTGACAAACAGATAAATTGTCATAGGTAAGGTGCATCTACTACAAGATTTCACCAACTCAAGGGGAGCCAGGTCAAGTACAGACATTGGGGTTGCAAACCAGGTATATCAGTGCAGAGATTTGACAGAGGGCAAAGCATCATTATACAGAGAGGTAAGTGGTCATAAAAAAACAACGGCAAGCAGATTTCAGTGCAAGTTCCTTTCTCAGGGAATTCTTTTTTTGTTGTTGTTGACTTTATTTATCCCTCCTTACGCTGACCCCCAGACTCTCTCCAGTGGGGACACTTGACTTACCTTCCATCCTGCCCTATCTGAAGGCTAAGTCCTACCTGTCGGTTGGCCCAGCTTCACTCCATCTTTTCCGGTGCCTGTTCCTGCGGAATTAAGCCCCTCATGGCGGGACTGCCACTGTCCTCTGGCAACCTATATGTAACTCTAGATGGGCATTCTTGAGAGTCGGAGGAGCACAGACAGTAGCCAACATGCTCGGCATTGGGCTTGGGGGGGGGTCCCTGGTCCCCACCTTCACCTACTAGAGGATGGGGATTTTCCTTGTTTTCTGTTTCCCCTGAGCTTCGGACATGCAGTGACGTCCTGCACGTAGTGTACGTGCACCAGCGCACACTTATTGAACATCCGCCGCAGCTCACCCTCTTCTTGCAGCTGCCAGAAGCTGTACCCTCCAGCCACCGCTAGGGGCCACCAGAACAGCTGCCAGCTGTCCCTCCCACCCCGGGAAGTGAGATCAGTCCTCTGGACGCTCAATCACTTCATGTCCTTCCCAACCCCCGGCGTCCCAAGCTCGTTCATGAACCCGGGTCGCCGTGTGGCGCGAGGTGTGGCATCCAGTGCCTCAGCCCTCAGCGCCACCAGGTCGACTCTCAGGGAATTCTAAAATGGTGCAATTTTGGGGAGGTCCACTATGGATTTAGAGAGTTTGTTAAACCACCATGTGGCTTGGATAGAAAATGTTCATCTACCTGGACTAGTTTTGCAAAAGGGGATTCCTTGTGGTGTAGTTGTTGTTGACTGGGTAGAAGAGGTCACCAATTGCAGACAGGGTAAGGCCCAAGAGGACTTTTTTAACCAGCCAGGAATTTCAGCCTATCCTGCAGAGGAAACCAGTTGGTAAGTGCATACAAGGAGCAAGTATGTGTAATTCTATCAGCCCCACTTGCGAACCGGCAGGTTTTGCTGAGAACCATTTTTACCCTGCCAAGTACTGCGTCACAGGCAGCTTCATAGATCGGTAGACCATAGTCAAAGAGGGGGAGGACCGAACTAGAGGCTGCCAGGCATCTAGCTTCAGTGGTAAGATTTCAAAGTTGTCGGAAGAGCGCCCCTAATTTTCTGTTGGCCAGATTTGTGATGTTGTCAACATGGGCGGCATAAGAGAGGGTGTCATCCTGGGTGACACCTAGATATTTAAATGATTCGACCTGTTCAAGGATAGCACCAAGTGAATTTTGGATAACCAAGGGAGGGACTATTTTCTTTCGGTGAGACCCGGAGAACAGCATTGTCTTTGTCTTTTTATAGTTTAGGACAAGTTTATTGTTCTCAAACCAGTCCTCCATAGATTTAAAGCTTGATTGCATGTCACAAGAAAGATCCCTGAGCTGTGGGCTACTATTCAAAAATCACTGCATTGTTTGTGTAAAGTGACATCTTCGAGTGGGGGCAGGCTTCAGGGAGTTTGTTAATGAGTAGTCCAAAGAGGAGCAGACCAAGTATAGACCCCCTGAGAGACCCCAGCCATGACACACTTAGCGTTGGAGAGCACTCCATCAATGCGTACTGTCTGTCACCGCCCTGTTTGGTATCAATGAAACCATGCTGCGGTTTCAGAGGAGAGGCCTAGGGCAGAGAGCTTGTCCAACAGTAGAGGGTGGTTAATAAGGTCAAAGGATTTTGTCAAGTCAATGTATGAGGTACCAACCAGGTGCCCTTTGTCCATGCTGGTGGTTAGTGTACTTAGTGAGGGTTGTTCCAGTGTTGTGTAGTTTCCTAAAGCCATGTTGTTGTTGTTTACACATCAGGTTGTATTTGTTTAAGTGTGAGACTAGTTGGTCCAATGCAGTTTTTCCCAATGCCTTAGACAAGGGGGTGAGGCTAGAGTTTGGGCTATAGTTGATCACTTTAGAGTGGTCTCCACTTTATAGTACAGGTGTAACTATAGCAGCTTTCCAGATATCAGGGAACTGGGATAACTGCAAGGACAAGTTGAAAATCTTCATCAGGGGAATTGCGGTCATCAAGCACCAAGGCTAGTAGCTTCATGTCTACCATATCCTCACCCATCCTTTTCTTACCCAGGACCCTTCTCACATAAAGGAGGGTTTCCTTTACATTATAAAATGGGTGTGGAATTTTCTGGGTCCTGATTGACTGAGAAGTACTTTTGGCCATGTCCTTATCAGCATGTAACCTGTCAAATCAGTACCTTTTCAGCTGTTCGGGACTCACCACACCACATCACAAGAGAAATCACGCTGCCAACAGGAGCTGCTGACCCCTAAAACACAACGTATGTTACTGCAGTCACCTTTACACTGCACAACAGCACCACGGCAAAAACTTTCTTTCCTTTCCCCTCATTTCAAAATAAAAATCTGATCTCTGCTACTTGTAAAGAGAAAAGTAGCCCTGATCCGGCTTTCAAATCAAAGACCATACTCACTCCTCCACCTGCTCACTAGGCCCAGTCCTGTACCGATTCCCAGATCTGCTTCTCCACCAGATCCACTCCTCCACCAGCTCTTACAGACAAGTTTTATTTTTTTTAAACATTCCTGATTTCTATATTTATGGCAGAGCGGGCAGCTAAAACCGCAATTGGGAGGGCGCTATCAGACACGCACTGAATGCAGTGGCTGGCGAGGGACACGCTCGCTCCCACTGCTCCGAGTAAAACTTGCTGGCCATTTGCTTGCTGAGTCAGAAAAAATACACAAAAAAGGAAAAGAAAGACAAAAAAGGCATATTGTGGAGAATTTTGGGGTTGGGGAACAGACAGACTGACATCAGAGAAGCGCTAAATACAGCGACTGGTGAGGTCCCTCGCTCCCACTCCTCTGAGTAAAACTCATTGGACATTTTCGCCCTCATCAAAAAACACAGGCAAAAAAAGAAAAAGCATATTGTTGAGGATTTTGTGTGTGTGGGGAGGGGGGGAGCAGACAGACACCACAGCCCCCTAGTTAATTTTCATCAAACCTGTCCACTACAATACAATGACAAAGACTACTTTTTGTATTTTTGTACTGATATAATCATATTTTTTACTCTCTATTTACAGTTTTTATGTGCATTTTTATTTAACTTTTGTTTTACTGGGGAACCCATTTTATAAGCGGAATATGACACTCCAAGGTGTGCTTTATGGCCTGATAAGAGCATTTCCCAGGTGTTAAAGGCACTCTTCGCAAGCACCTCATGCCTTATTATGCACCTGGGATGTGCTCTTATCAGGCCATAAACCACACCTCCTCATGTCGTGTTCCTTACATAACATATGGCAGAGGGTGTGGTCAATGGGGGATATAGGCATGTCTGGAGTGTGTTATGCATACCTCTCAATTGTCCCCGATTGTACCTCAACATTTTACTCTGTCCCTCTTAAAATGTGTGTTTCTCTAACTAAACAGTAGGGATTCTAAGCACAAAATAATGTCAAACATTACAGTTTAACATTTTTTGTGCTTTACGAATTGCATTTTACACTAAGCCCTTTATTATACCAGATTCCTGAGTGGATATCACCAATTTTGAAGATCTGTCCCTAATTTTGGTCCTTTATCCCTGATTTTTTAAGTTTTGTCTCTAATTTATGAGACAGGAGGTTGAGCGGTGTGGTGTTAGTTAGGAGGTAATGCGAAGTGTCTTGAAGTATTCTCTAATTGCCACACACCCCAGAGAGTGTTATTGAATGAGAATATGACCATGCTATAAAAAGTCTGAACGCAACAGGGGGAAAAAGCAAAACATAAACAATGTGTTGTTGAAACCGGCTCATTGTAACCAGAAGTGAGAGGTACTTACTGGTATTTCACATCTTTGTTCTCATGCTTATGATTTCACCACACTATCTTGGTGTGGAATACCAGCTTGAACTTCACACTTAAGGGTACATATATCTGTATTTTTTGATCGGGTCTGGATGGCATGGACTCCGGGTTACAGCAGTTTCTGTATCAGTCAGATCTGGGTAACACAGTAATAAATGTATAATCATAGTGAAGGCTAGAGGTCACTATAGCCTTTACCTGGAGTGGCCTCTGACCTTCATTGTGAATATGTATTAGTTACACTTCAAGATTTGTTTTTTAGCCAAGCAGCTATGGTAAGTTGTCAGGGGCTGTTCTGTTGCTGCTGCATAGGGCTCTGGTTAGCCAGTAGCCTCAATTTTAGTTGATACAAGAGAGACCGTGGTAGACAAAAAATTCATAAATGGTTGTTGCCGACAGTATCACATCCCCCAGAATGGTCCGGTCCCTCATCCTGTATTTTATTTTAACAGCATGTGTAAACCTTACATGAACATTTTATAGCAGAACTTTCTGGCTGAGCGTCGTATGGGGTTTTTGCTCCTTGATACTGATCAGGAAGTTGCTTTCGTTTTGACAAATGTTTAAAGAAAATAAAAAGCTAGTTATCTTGATAGGGATACTAGTTGGTTGTTTGTAACAAGTCAAGGAAGGCTTTAAAAGCAGCCAAACTGTGTCAGAACAACTCTCAAAATGTACCGAATGCATCTAAAATCAAGCCAATTGATTTGGTATTTACTAGGAAAAGCAGGACTTTCAGCAGTGTTTGGCCCCGGAGAAAAAGCTAGCGATGCCAATTGGTAATCTTCTATAAGCCAGAACTCCTTCTCATTTAGATCTACTAATTTTAGGGCTGACACCATGGGCACATTAAAAGGCTGTGACTCTATTGCCTCATATAAAACTGTGCTTATGGCTACACATACTGCCTCTGGCATATGTAAATGCATCTAAGGCCTGTGCACTCCTGACATTGCATTCTTGTGTATACTTTGCTTGTTTAATTTGTTTTTTCACTGAACTTTTTGCCCTCCATTGCCATCTTTCACTGGGCCTCGACTCAGGGACTCTCAGTCCCGTCCGCCACTCCCACTTGCTGTCATGCTGGCAGGGATCCATACGGTATGAGACCTGAGACTCCCGAGGGCAATCATATATGGTGATTTTGGGGAGACATGATGTTTTCCTGGTTTTCTCCCCCTTTTACTCTCATGGGCCTTAGCTCGTTCCCAAACTTGTCGCGGTGCTGGCGTGGGAGAAAAGTATGGCGTCCGAGTACCTTAGCACTCTGAGCCACTGGGCCGGTTAAATGTCTGTAATTTAATGTAATACTGTACATTGTTTTATGCATAATCCTTATATGTATGTATTTTGAATATCTGTACACCTGACTCTAGAGCCTTTGAAAATAGTCCCTTGCCGAAAGGATTTTGTATGAAATAAAAACTAAACTAAAAAATGTATGGGTTGATATTTTCACAGCTATCATGCGTTGCTGCTTTATTCTGCTGATTACAGAAGTTGCATCTGTCTTTTGGATGAGACATTAAACCGAGGTCTAGTTTGCCTGTTCTAGTGGTAGTTCAGGTGGATGTTGAAGATCCCATGGCACTTGTCAAAACGAGTAGGGGAAGTTCCCCAGTGTCCTGGCCTGATTTCCCCCATTCACTAAAAATACCACCAACAGCCAAGCTTAACCTGATTCAGTATGTCACTTTGCATCTGTTGTCTCCCACCTTCCAAGGCTGAAAATAGGCAGAATTTCCAAGCCCTTTCTTCATCAACAAAAAAAAAAAAAAGAAAGAAAAAAATAATTCCAAGTTGAACAAACGTTTTTTTTAAACTTAAAGGTTATTTTTGTTTTGTAATGTTTGAATATGCCTTCCTAAGGAAGGCCCGCCTGTACTAAATCCTGCTTTGAGTGTTGCTGCATAGAGAGGGCTCTCTGTCCTTAAGAGAACTAAGTCAGGGCTTAGACACTACTGCTCAGAAATGGGCCCCTGTAGCTCAAGCAACACTGCTGTTTGCTTGTAATTGGAAAAGAGGAACTGTTTAAATACGGGGCCCCCATAGTTCCTGAAGCTTGTAATGTGAAATTTCAGTACTAGCCCCCCAGTTTCCACTTGTTGGCTCTCCCCTGCACGTGAATGTGTCCCTTATGTATTGAGATTGGGTATGAAAAGTTTAGGCGCTGTCGGATAGGTTTCTGACAACCTGAAGTCAGCGGATCCTTTGTATGCTAATTTATGTGGTTACAGAATCACTTGCCCATCGCAGAGGAGCAGTGTGAAAAGTTTGGATTTCATTTATTTATTTATTTTAAGAACTTAATGCTCAGCCAGCTCATTGGAGCAACAGCAGGGCTATCGCACATAACACCGGTGACTGCCATTGAGGAAGAGCCCAGCAGATCATCCGGGGACAGAGGGATTGAGCGTCCCAGATGATGCTCTCCTCCTTCAGGGAGAGCTGAAACCAGACTCTGTACTAACACTGCTACCTGGGTGACAGCAGGTGGAAGTGCAGGGGAGCGGTTGGGGTTGATGCAGCGTCTTCCAGCTCCACATGGTGCCACAAAGCTTTTGTGTGTTTCTGACATTTTCAGTTTCTTCAGCAATCGGTCTCAGGGTGAGAACAAAATGAAGTTTTGAAGCCCCTCACCAGCAGGGCTGCTGACTGAGAAAATCCAGTTTCAAGCCCTGTTGTCTTCAAGTGAATTTCTTCTATTGCTATGGTGGCAGCTTCCTTCCTGTGTTGATGCTAAACCTGAATCTCTGTGTTTTCTTCTAGCTCTGGAGCGACTACGAGAAGCTGCCAATGCAAACGATGTGGAAACAGGTATAACACAAGCGGCAAACAGATATGTCTCGAGGTTCTCCGTTGCCAGGAAGTATAGAGCAGTGGTAGAGAAGATGGTGTTGGCAGGGGACAGGGCACATCATTCCAAGAGAAGCCACTATATGTAGTGTACATGTGCAGGTGTCTGTTTCAGATAAGGTACAGAACACTGGTATCCACATTGGTAGTGGTGCAGTAAAGGGTGGTGGTAAATTACAAAGTTGAATGATTTTCTTTTTTTGAACAAATTAGTGTGGTGGCAAGAAATATAGTGTTGTGGCTAAAAATATACATGTACATAGACATATTAGTAACGAGTGGGAAACACTGTGTCACAAGTCACATTTTTATGGACTGTGAAGTCTGCCAACAAAAAAAATCTTTAAAAGAAACACTGTTGTTTTTTTTTTTGGGGGGGGGCCTTTTATTATTAAAACGCTGTTTATCCCTGTTTGCTGGCTGGTGGTACCACCTTCCATTGTGGCCAGGTGCCACCTGCCTGACCTCAGAGCCTTGTCTGGATGCTTTCTCCTTGGGAATCATTCCCAGCCACTCCTGACCCCCCCCCCCAGCTCATTCTCTAGCAGCCACTGGTGAACGCTGCCATTTCAGCGCTGCAATGGAGAGGAGAAAGGAGGCTATCTGACCAGTGACTGGAAGCTGGAGGGAATCCCAGAGGGAAGGGGGAAGCAGGGGTACAAGGCCTGCAGTGGTCATGGGGAGTGGACTGGACTTCATCCTACCAACAGGTGGCCTTTTTTTCTTGGTTTCATCCCTTCAGTGGGATCTCGCGACCTAGTACTGGCAAGCAGGGCACACTCATGTCTGCATGCTTCCCCTTCTTGAGAGTTCCTGGAGCTCGTACTACACTGCCTCCTGTGGTCACCCAGACAGCAGTACTGCAACGAGCAAGCAGAGCTCTCCCTCGTCAGAGTAGGAAGGTGTCCCGTGGGATGCGCGATCCTCCTCTTCCAACTGGCCCTCTAATGATGTGGGCTCAATCACGAGACCCGGTTTCTGTGGTCACAAGCAGTAGCATTGCCACTGTGCTGTGGGGCTGGCCTGGGAGGGGGTATTTTTGACCTGGTTTAGGCGGCTGTTTGATTTTTAAAATGTTTGTGTTCAAATTTCCTTATGTGTTCTAAGCTCCAAGGACAGTTCTAAAACTTCAGCAATATCAAAGACCTAATTATAAAATGGGTAAGAGAAACCAAGACCTCTGGTCAGCTGTGATCATATGACCATGTGTTATTCCAGCACAACAGCACAGGTCAGAAATTCTTAAAGCGCAGGTGTTTACTTATTACATTCACTCCCCCCCAAACATATATGGCCACTTATCAGAGCCCAGCTCCACTGGTCCCCAAAGTTTCTGTTTTTCTTTCCTGCCCTGTAGTCCACTGGCTCTGTATTTGTGTTTTGGCTTGAGCTTGTTTAATCTTCATGCTACAATCTTTGCAGCTTTGGGTCCACTTTGATGTAGTTTAGCTTTGCAGAAAGCAAATTCCACACAACCCCTCAGGTTTTCATGGTATGTTTGCTTTGCCGTTCCCCAGGCCTTCCACATGGCATCCAAGTGATCAAAGTCCATTTGGGCTTCCATTTTAGCGATGGTCTTAACTAAGTCCTCTTTCTGTCTTTACTGCTTTTTTTCTTGTGGGTGCATAAGGATATTATCTGCCCTCTGAGTGTGCATTTTAATGCCTCCCATGTGGTGGTCCAGGAGCTGAAATGTTCTTATGTCCTCCCTCATTACCTCTAGCACCTGCTGGTCTTGTTGTATCGCATTATTAATTCTCCATCTTTGGAATTTGGGCCCTTTCTGTGCTATACATAAAGTCAGCTTCACGGAGGCATAATCCAAAATCGTAATGGGAGGAGGTGAGACCTTCTTTAGGCCAGGTACAGGGATTTATTTAACTCTAAAAATTGATTAGCGTTTTGCTCATAAAAGTGCTAAATCTTTGTGAAAATGCTTAGCTCTTGCCTCACTGTGTTTAACAAACACAGCACTTCTAGAAAATCTATATAAATACTTTCTGTACAGTTAGTATAGTCCCAAGAAAAAAACTGCTAATCAATCATTTAAAACCCTGAGGTATATCTGTTATTGTCGGTATCTAGTAGTCTGTCTGTGATGGTGACCGGTGACAGTGGGAACAGAGAAGGTACATCCCAGCTTCGCTGGATTGAATAGCCTCCCAAATATCAACAAGACTGTTCTCTTCCATGACTCCCACCCGCTCCATGGCCAAGTTGGATATGGCTCGAACTGTCTCATTAGTAGGTTTAATGTGGTGTTCAGTTCTCCCTTAGTTAGCAAGATGTGGTTGGTGAAATGGGCAGTTTTGCTCTGGATTTGATGCACCAAGTCAGGTTTGTCTACACATGGGCCATAAATATTTAATAGGACTACTGTTTTTGTTTAATTCTCCCTCTATTATAAACGCTTTGTGGGTGCTGCCATGTTTCTGACACCTTAATGTAAGCTTTCTTGTGAATCAGTATTGCCAATCCACCTCTCCATTTGCTACCTCCAGCTCCTATGGTTTGTCGAACCCAGTCTGTCCTCAGTAGGTGGGCCTGTGCTGTAGTCAACTGTGTTTCTTGGAGATACGCAATTTGCATTTCACATCTATCTATGTAAGTGCTGCAATAACTGTTGCTGTTTGTGTTTTGTTTGTTTGTTTTAATTTCCTGCAAGCCTTTTAAATTCTTCTCTGGTTGGTTGGGACACTTTCAGCCTGTTCTGAGAGGGGGAGTCATGTGATGCGAAGAGCCGGGTAGCTGCATCTCCTTAGAGCTCCTGCTTTTGTCCGCTAAAACCTCAGTTTTTTTTACAGCTATTTCTGCTTGAATTCATCTCAGTCGCTGCACGTTGGTTTAACTTTTAGAGTTACCATGGATGCTAAAATGAGGAATGCGCCACCTTGGCACACCCCATCAAATACCCCAGATAAAAGTAGTAATGGTCCGAGGCCCTCCCCACCTCCTCCGGGCACCTCTCCACTACTACATTGGCACCAACGCCATTATCGGAGGACTGCTTCCTCTCTGAATTTCTACCCTTTAAAGGGGAGTTACAGGGATTAACTAAAGAGTTACAGGCAGTGAGGGTCTCAGTAGAAGATCTTACCTGCAGAGTCTATGACAACGAAGCAAGAACTATCTCAGTGGAGAAGTGGAAAGACTAGGTCGATCCGGAGATGGTTGCAGTTTGTCAAAAGTGCACAACATTGGAGAACAAACTAGAAGACTTAGAGGGTTGGAGCCACAGGAACAAATTGGTTGTCATTGACCAGAAAAAGTTGAAGGCTCCAACCCTCTACTATTAGCTCAGAAGCTGGTTACTAAATTGGCTGGTCCTTCTCTTTACAGTGCTATCTTATTGAGCACGCCCACCGCTGGTTGTGCCCCATGACCTCTGAAGGGTCACTTCCCAGACCATTAATTTTCAGATTCCTGAATTTCCCGGATCGGAAGTATGTGTTAAAGAAAGTTCGGAACTTGAGGGAGGTGTCCTGGGAGGGCTCTCAGCTGCAGATAGCACAAGACCTGCCCAGCACTGCATGGCAATGGAAGGCTGGTTTCCATCCTTTAGTCACCAGACTGATTGCACCTGAAATTAGATTCAAAATGGTGTACCTAGCTTTCCTCCACATCCTGGTTAATGGCTCTTGGAAACAATTTGATAAGATGGACAAAGTCTTAGAGGATTTGAAACTTCTACTACCTGATCTGTTTAAGGATCGATGATCAAAATGGTTGTTTAGCTGAAGTTTTCTGCATCGATCGACAAAGTATGAATGGTGAGACTTCTTGGATTGAACTACGACCTTAGATCGTACAGTCTTTCTACAGCAATCCTTCTCTGTTTCAAGTTGGATAATGGCTATTCCTCTGGCTCTAATTCTGGACTGTACTGCACCTCAGTATCTTTTCCTTCAGCCTCCTAGTACTTGTCTGGACTGTCCAAACATGTGGGACTGGTCTTTGTCTTGCCTCTTGACTGATGTCTGACAAAAGCTTTCTATTATCTTTGCCAGGTTCTATCCATTATTACAGCCGGAGCGGCTTTCTAGCTCGAACTGTGATCTTGGTTAGATGTACTTTGCATGACTCGTTACTATTGTTTGTCTGGAGGGCACTGCTTTGATGGAGAAAGCCTCAGAGGATTTGACATTTTTACTACCTGATCTCTTCAAGGTTTGCTGTTCAGACTGGTTTGTTCTATTGGCCTTTTCCTGGTTCGATTTGTAAAACAGAAACTGTGAGACTTCTTGACTTGGTCTACGATTCTAAATTGCACTGTTTTTCTACAGCGATCTTTCCCTGCCCCAAGAAGCTGGACTATGACTGTTCATTGGGCCCTGGTTCCGGACCATATGGCACTTCAGTATCTTACCCCTCAGCTTTCTAGTATCAGGCTGGATATTTTAAAACATGTGGGGGACAGTGGTTTACACTTTACATCTTGATCACTGACTGATACGAGCCTTTTATCGTTTCTGGCCGATCCAATCTATCATCTCAACCGGAGTCGCTTTTTAGTTTGAACCGCACTCCTGGTTCAATGTATTTTGTCAGACTGCACTGCCACTGTTTGTCTGGAGGGCTCTGTTTTATTTAGAGGATCCTATGCAGGTACTATAGATATTCTTTACTTGTTTCCCAGCTCATTCTCTTCCCTTGTGTTACTTTCTGGGAGGAATGAGGACTTGGAGAGAACTGTGGATGAGGAACTCATTTCTGTTTTTGGATTATTTTGGTTCAGCTACTGGTGGATTACCTGGTATTGTTTTTACTATTAAGGTATGGTTGAATATTCAGGCTCTTTGGAGATCTGCAGTGGAACCACTACAGAGAGAAACGTGTTGTTTTTATTTTAAGGTCCCTATGCCTTTATAAGACATTTATTTTGTATACATGGTGTTATGTATGGCCTGCTTATTTAGTACCAAGTTATACACTGTGTTAGTGTACTACTGATCCAGGATGACCGTGATTCATTTGTGATCCTGTTGTTGGGACCCCCTACAAAGAATGGAAGAATTGTGGCTCCCTGCACTGTGGTTTTTCTTTTAGCTCGATATATAGACTTCTGCATTTTTAAGCCTTTCTTTTTATGGTTAAAGGACCATATGGACTACACATTATTGAGCAGCCTGGGCTAGCACCCTAAGTTTGGACGTACTGTTCCCCGGTTGCTCTTCATATTGATTTGAATAGTCAGTGCTATATGTTTTGGTTATGCGCGTTTATAGTTCTTCCACTCCCCTTCATATTTACTTTATATTATATGTTCCGATTTTGAGGGGATAACCAGTTTATATCTTGGGGGACAACATGTTTCATTGTAGATATATTACTATATTTGCCTATATAGCTAGTTGCTGTATTGTTCTTATATAGGTATTTGTTTATAGTTGAGGCATTATCAGATTTGTTTCTTGTTATCTTGGTTGTCGGTGGTTGTTTTCTTTTACGTCTCCATTTTCTTTGACGTCTCCATGTACTGCCCATCTGTCTGTTTTTTTTGGGGGGGGAGGTGGGAGGACTATGTGGGAAAGAGATGATTGGGTTGGGTTAATCACTGACCTATTAGTGTATGTTGTGCTTTTCATGGGAGAGGGGATGTTGGGGTATTGTTTTCTCTTTTTGGGGGGAATGGGTTATAGTATGAAAATTGGGGGGTGATACTTGGGGGTTTGTGGGTTTACTCATTGTGGAGGGGGACAAGTTGTTATTTACCTGTTTTTATATCTTGCACCTTCTATTTCAAATAGTTCTCTGTTATGAGGGTGGTTAGTTGCATCGCTAAATGTTTTCCAGGACTAAAGCTCGGCCGATGAGTGGTTGTTAGGGATTCCAAGAGTGAGTTTAAAATCTTCCGGCAGTAGAGCATTTTCTTATGCAGCACCCACTCTTTGGAATTCTCTACCACGCCGGTTAAGGGAGTTAAGATACCTGCACCTCCGTGGAGGTATTCAAGAAAAATTTAAAAACTTACCTGTGGCATATGGCTTACTTGGAGGATTAATGTAATATGAATGTAAATACTGTGTTTTGCTTTTATGGGATATTTTATTGCTTGTTTTTAATATGTAATGTTGTTATGAAATCATTTTATTTATATGTTTTATTAATTGGTATTGTATGTTGTGTATATTTTTATATGTTCAGCGCCTTGATATATTGAAAGGCGCTTTAAAAATAAAGTTATTATTATTATCATCATTCTTAAGAGACTTGTCTTTATCTTATGGGAGGGGGGATGGGTGGCAGAATGGTCTTTCCTGACTTAGAATTTATTCCTGGCAGCTGAGGGACTCTCTTTTAGAGCTCTGTACTTACAGGGTCTGTGTTTATGGCTACTATAGCTACGTATGCTTCATGGAATGTTAAGGGAGCCCATTCCAGTGTAAATAGGTATCAGATTCTCAAACATATGCAGCAGCTTCATTGTAATATTGCTTTCATAGAAACACAGACTTTGACGGCAGATAAGGACCGCTTGACCCTCCTAGTCTGCCCATTTCCCTACCTATTGGATATGCTGCAGATCCTAGTTAACCAACAGCCTACTTCTTCCTACCACCCACCAGAATTGCCTTATGTCTGTCCCATGCATTCTTGAATTCCCCCACTATTTTTGACCCCATGACCTACTCAGGAAGGTCGTTCCATGTGTCCACCTGTGAAAAAATACTTCCTCACATTGCCCCTGAGCCATTCCTCTCTATCTTCAAATTGTGTCCCCTTCTTCTGTAAGATGCTACCCTCTTGGATTTTGTTGATTCCCTTGAGGTACTTAAATGTTTCTATCATGTCCCCCCTCTCCCTCCTTTCCTTGGGGGTATACATATTAAGACCCTTTAGTATCTCTTTGTGTGGCTTCTGTTGCAGACCCTGCACCATTTTACTTGCCATCCTCTGGACTACCTCCATCCTGTCTATGTTCTTGCAGAGATGGGGTCTCCAGAACTGGATGTAGTACTCCAGATGGGGTCTCACCAACTGTCTGTACAGAGGAATAACAACTTTCTGTTTTCTGCTGGTGATGCCTCTCCCTATACATCCCAGTATCCCCACCCCAAGCAGTCCTTACTGCCTTCTCACATTGCTTGCTTACCTTTAGGTCATCTGATATGACTACCCCAGGTCCCTTTACATTTTTGTTGTTATTAATCTCTCCCCAACCCCCAAATTGTCTACTCTTCCCCTGGGTTTTTGTTTCCCAGGTGCATTACTTTGCACTTCTTTGCATTGAATCTAAGCTGCCATACTTTTGACCATTCCTCCAACCTTGCCAAATCCCTTCTCATCCTTTCCACCCCCCCCTGCATATCAACCCTGTTGCAGATCTTTATGTTGCCTGCAAAGAAGCATACTTTTCCTTCTAGTCCCTCTGCAATGTCACTTACAAAGACATTAAAAAGTACCGGACCCAGCACTGAACCTGCGGTACTCCACTAATAACCCCCCTTTCTTTAGAAAGGACTCGGTTTACTATTACCCTCTGTGTCCTGTTGTCCAGACAATTTTTTTTACTAGGCTACCACCCTGGGACTCACTCCCAGGCTGGCTAATTTGTTTATTAATCTTTTGTGTGGGACTATGTCAGATGCCTTGCTAAAGGCTAGGTAGGCCATGTCCACAGCCCCTCCCTGTTCTACTACTTTGGTCACCCGGTCAAAGAAGTCTATTAGATTCGTCTAACATGACCTTCCCGCTTTGAATCCATGCTGTCTTGGGTCCTGTGCCCCACTGGCCTCTAGGTACTCAGCAGTTCTTTCTTTCAGAAGTGATTCCATCATTTTCCCTACCACTGAGGTCAAGCTAACAGGTCAGTAGTTTCCAGCCTCTGCTTTGCTCCCACTTTTGTGAAGGGGAATCGCATCCGCCCTCCTCCAGTCCTCAGGCACCACACCATCCTCCCATGATTTGTTAAACAGGGTAGTCAGTGGTGTCACTAGTTCGCCCCTTAGTTCTTTTAGAATTCTGCGGTAAATCCTATCAGGCCCCATTGCTTTGTCCACCTTCATTTTTAGGAGTTCTTTCAGAACCCTTTTTTCTGTGAAAGGACTGGTATCGACCCCCTTATCCAGAGTGCTTCTATTAATTGGATTAGGTACCTCCCCCTCCTCTTGTGAATAGTGAGCAGAGGTATTCGTTCCGTATTCCTGCCTTTTCACCCCCTCTCCCCACCGATGCTCCCCTTTATTAAGCCTCACTATCTCCTCCCTTGGTCTTTCTTCGCTCCCTAATGTACCTATGAAAGGTTTTATCCCCCTTCTTAACTGAGTTGGCTATCTTTTCCTCATACTTCCTGAATGCTGTCATTTTCTCCCTAACCTTCCCCGCCACCTCTTCTGAGGCCCATATTGTTTTTTTCTTTTGTTTTGATTTGTTTATTTGCTTCACACAAAGGCTTGTTGCCTCTGTGATGGCAGTTTTGAAGTTTCCCCATTGTTCCTCCTTCTTTCCTGTTTGCTAGTGCTTTTCTGAGGCACTGTCCCATTTGGACAAAGTCAGCTCTCCTAAAGTCCAGTACCTTCACTTTTGTATGGCTTGACTGAGGCTGAGTTTATCGTGAACCACATTGTTTGGTGGTCACTTGTTCCCAGATGGCTACCCTCGTCTAGATCTGCGATCCTCTCTCTGTCCCCATTTCAGAGTACCAGGTCTAAGAGTGCTCCCTCCCGAGTGGGTTCCAACACTAGCTGTCTGAGGCATGCCCACTGTAAGGCATCGAGAATGACCATGCTCTTGGATGTGACTGCAGCAAAGGTGCTCTAGTTAACAGCTGGCATATTCAGGTCCCCCATCAACAATATCTTGCCTTTTTCCTCCATCCTAAGGATGCTTTCTATCATTTCCTTATCCATTGCCTGATGTTTTTGACAGAGGAGAACTTTGCTTTCAGAGCAAGAAACAGCAGTCTAGAACTACAAATTTTTTTTACTGATAAATCACTTCTATCTCAGCAGGAGTCAGTGCCTGTTTGGATAAAGCAAACATACTTTATTAGAAGAAGGGGGTCTCATTAAAGTAAAAAAAAAAAAAAAAAAAAAGTTGCCAAGTTTCTCTGAGGATTGAGCTGTATCAGCTTCATTTACTGAGTCAGGAGCAGAGGGTGAATCTAATTGGAGGTGTGGTTTAGGAGCTCAGGAGTACAAAAGCAGGTGTCTCCAATTACAGCTTCCTGCTGGTTTTGACAGAGGAGAACTTTGCTTTCAGAGCAAGCAACAGCAGTCTAGAACTACAGATTTTTTTTTTTTACTAATTGCCTTCCACCCCCACCTAAGTCAGTTCTACTTTTATAGCAACTGGATTTGACTGACAACAGGAACTTCCTGTTTGGCAGTAGGAAGGGAAGAATCATTGAGACGCATTAGTTTCATCAACCTTGAAGGAACCTAAGAAATAACTCTCTTTCTCCCCCCCGGCTGCTGGAGGTCTGAATCCAAGCACGGGAAAAGGAGTCTACTGAAGACTACAGGAAGTTCCTGTTCCAGAACAGGAAGGGTGAGATTTGTGAGGGCACATAGGCAGTAGGAAAGTAAGTGTAAAAATACATAGAGAGAGGCGACAGTAAGCATACAAAGCAACAGGAGAGGGGGCACAAAATAAGTCAAGATGGGAGTGATGCAGTGCAATGGCTGTGGGGCAGCAGTGTATCGGGAGACATTCTGGAGGCTGTGATGCTGCCCTGTTTGCAGCAGCCTCTCTGGTCTGAGGGAGGAGGTTGCCTGTCTCCAGGCTGACCTGGCTAGGGTTCGTGAAACCTCTTCCCCCACCCAGGGACCACCAGGACCACCACCGTTACCTCAGAGATTGCCAAGAAAGAGGAAGGGTTGGACTCAGGTGGGCTCAGGGAGGGAGATGGTGGTGGAACAGAGGTGCATCCCTCCAGTTGTACCTCTCCACAATTCATATGCTGTTCTGGCAAAGAGTGGTTCCTCTATGGAGGCACCTGCAGTGGATACCAAGGAAGATGCTGGGAACCTCCACAAAGGAGACCCACAAGAGGGTAGCACGAGACCCCACAGGGGAAGGAAACAACTCCTGGTGGGGACTCGATCATTAGGGGGGTAGAAGTGGGGGAGGAAGGGGACAGGGAGGTAAGATGCCTGGCGCCATGGCTCGGAGACACAGGAAGCGAATCCACAGGATCGCGGGAGCAGCTGCACAAGGGAGGGAGCTGGATGTCATTGTCCACTTAGGGACAAATGACCTGGCTGTGAATGGGATCAGAGCGGTGCAAGAGGAGTTTGTGGAGTTGGGATGGGGCCTTAGACAAGTAGCATGTACAGTAACCTTCTCAGAGGTGTTGCCTGTCTATGGCAAGGATGATGGTAGGGTATTCTGCACCATGGGATTCAATGAATGATTGAAAAACTGGTGTGGAGCTCAGGGTTTTGGCTTCATTGGAGACTGGGGAACCACCTGGAGGGATGCAGGCTTATACTGGTGCGATTGTCTGTATCTGCCTGGGGGGGACCAGGATCCTTGGTAACAGGTTTAAATGCTTCATTGGCAAGCATTTAAACTAGCCGGGGGGGGGCACTGAAAAGGAACAGGGGAAAATCCCAGCCTCCCCCCACAAAACACAGTAGTTGGAGAGGTGCAAACCAAGATACAGAAGTCAGTAGGGAGCAGGACGGGGTAAATGCAGAAAAAAGCAGTAAGAACAGGGATGGGGCTAAAAGGGGTAAGGCCAATAAAAAATAAATGGAAGGTGATGAGTACCAGTGCCCACAGTCTATGCAACAAGCTCACTGAACTAGTGGCCTTGATGGAAGAGGGTTGCCTGGATATTGTGGCAGTCACTGAAACATGGTACACAGAGAACCATGACTGGGATGTCAGCATACCAGGATACCCAGTCTACAGGAGGGACAAGGTGGGTAAAAGAGGAGGAGGAGTAGCTGTCTATGTAAGGAAAGGGATTAAAGCAACAGAACTAAATAGTAAACAGGAAGTTGATGGGTCACTATGGGTCACCCTGGAAACCGGAAATGGCACCACAATCTGCATGGGGGGTTTTGTACAGACCCCCATCTCAGGGGGGAGGAAATGGACAAGGAAATGATAGAAGGCATCCTTAAAATGGCAGAAAAAGGGGAGATATTGTTGATGGGGGACCTGAATATGCCAGATGTTAATTGGAGTACCTTTGCTGCAGGTACATCCAAGAGCACGGTCATTCTTGATGCCCTACAGGGGGCATGCCTCAGACAGCTAGTGTTGGAACCCACTCGGGAGGGAGCAATCTTAGACCTGGTACTCTCAAATGGGGAAGGAGAAAGGATCTCAGATTTAGAAGCGGGTAGCCATCTGGGAACAAGTGACCATCAAACAGAGTCAAGCCATACAAAAACAAGAGTATTGGACTTTAGGAAGGCTGACTTTAGGGAAAATGAGAGAGTGCCTCAGAAAAGCACTAGCAAATGGGCAAGAAGGAGGGGTGGAGGAACAATGGGAAATAATCAAAACAGCCATCGCAGAGGCAACAAGCCTTTGTGTGAAGCAAATCAACATAACAAAGGAAAAAAAACACTATGGTTCTCAAAAGAGGTGGCAGGGACGGTTAAGGAGGAAAGGATAGCATTCAGGAAATATAAGGAAACACAGAAGGAGCAGGACAGAGAACTTTATCAGTTAAAGCAGAAGGAGGCAGGGAAGGCAGTCCAGAAAAGCGAAGGCACAAACTGAGGAAAAGATAGCCAACTCGGTTAAGAAGGGGGATAAAACCTTTTATAGGCACATTGGGGAGTGAAGAAAGACCAGGGGAGGAATACAGAGACTTAATAAAGGGGAGTGAATGTGGGCAGAGGGTGACAGTGAAAAAGCAGGGATACTGAATTAATATTTCTGCTCAGTATTCACAACGGAAGAGGAGGAAGCGGTACCTAAACCAAACAAAAGAGAAACTCTGAATAGGGGGGTCGATACCAGTCCATTCACAGAAGAAAGGGTTTTGAAAGAACTCTTGAAACTGAGGGTGGACAAAGCAATGGGGCCTGATGGGATTCACCCAAGAATTCTAAAAGAACTAAGGGTAGAACTAGTAACACCACTGACTACTCTCTTTAAGAAATCATGGGAGGATGGGGTGGTACCTGAGGACTAGAGGTGGGCAAATGTGATTCCACTTCACAAAAGTGGGGGCAGGGCAGAGGCAGTAAACTACAGACCAGTTTGACTTCATTGGTAGGGAAAATGATGGAATCATTTCTGAAGGAAAGAATTGTTGAGTACCCAGAGGCCAGTGGGGCACAGGACCCAAGGCAGCATGGTTTCACAGCAGGAAGATCATGTCAGATAAACCTAATAGATTTCTTTGACTGGGTGACCAAAGTAGTACACCAGGGAGGGGCTGTGGATATGGCCTACCTAGATTTTAGCAAGGCATTTGACACAGTCTCTCGCACAAAAGATTAATATACAAGTTGGCCAGCCTTGGAGTGGGTCCCTAGGTGGTAGCCTGGATAACACACTGGCTGGACAACAGGACACAAAGGGTAATAGTAAACAGAGTCCACAGTGCGGAAAGGAGGGTAACTAGCGGGGTACTGCAGGGTTCGGTACTGGGACCAGTCCTCTTTAATGTCTTTATAAGTAACATTGGCGAGCACCTGGAAAGAAAGGTGTGTCTCTTTGCAGGTGACACAAAGATCTGCAACAGGGTTGATACACAAGGTGGGGTGGAAAGGATGAAAAGGGACTTGGCAAGGTTGGAGGAGTGGTCAAATATGTGGCAACTCAGACTCAGTGCAAAGAAGTGCAAGGTAATGCATCTGGGAAACAAAAACCCAGGGGAAGAGTACACAATGGGGGTGAGTGAATAACAAAAATCAAAAGAGACCTAGGAGTTAAGTATATCAGATGACCTAAAGGTGGGCAAGCAATGTGAGAAGGCAGTAAGGAGGGCTGGGGGGATACTGGGGTGCATAGGGAGAGGCATCAACAGTAGAAAACAGGAAGTTGTTATCCCTCTGTACAGACAGTTGGTGAGACCCCATCTGGAGTACTGCATGCAATTCTGGAGACCCCGTCTCCACAAAGACATAGACAGAGTGGAGACTGTTCAGAGGAGGGCAACCAAAATGGTGCAGATTCTGTACCAGAAGACATACGAGGAGAGACTAAAGCAGCTTAATATGTATACCCTTGAGGAAAGGAGGGAGAGGGGGGACATGATAGAAACTTTCAAGTATCTCAAGGGAATTAACAAAATACAAGAGGGTTAGCATCTTTCAGAAGAAGAGATGTGCAAGAACAAGGGGGCACAATTTGAAGATGGGAGGAAGGCTCAGAGGTAATATTAGAAAGTGTTTTTTCACAGAGAGGGTTGTGGATGCATGGAACAGCCTTTCTGAGGATGTTGTGGAGTCAGGAACAGTGGGAGAATTCAGGAATGCATGGGACATGCATAAGGCAATTCTAGTGGAGGGGTAGGAGGAAGTAAGCTGTTGATTAACTAGAATCTGCAGCTTATCCATCAGGTAGGGAAATGGGCAGACTAGGTGGGCCAAGTGGTCCTTATCTGCTGTCAAATTCTATGTTTCTGTCTATGTTTCATTTCCTCCCCCAAGACGGGGGTCTGTATATAACCCCTATGCAGACTTTCCTTCAGGAGACCCACCTCCTTGCGAGCGAAAGTAACCTGTTTCAGAGACAGATTGTTAATCAAGTCTTTGCAGTCAGAGATAGCACAAATAGTAGGGGAGTTGCTATCCTTTTCTCTAGGAATGTTAACTTCTCATGTATACAATGTTTGTGGGGCCTACATGGTGGACTTTTATTTCTTAAAGGTATTTTAGAACGCACAGAAATTTTACTCGGTTGCGTGTTTATGGTCCTAATTCTGACACGCCCTCCTTTTTTTACCAAATTGGCATCCCTGTTAGCTCCATTCCTAACTCTTCCCATGATAATAGGGGGAATAGAATCTCTCATTTACCTAAGATTTGGATAGGATGGATAGGCCCCGGGATGGCTTATCTCCTGCCCAGCGCTCCATCTGAGAAATGTCCGACTCCCTTGGCCTTTTTGACCTTTGGCATGTTTTGAATCCCAGACTGAAGAAATTTACCTTCTCTTCCTTGTTCCATGGGTCCTCCTCTCAAATTGATTATTTCCTTCATCAGCCTGGTCTTGTTGGGTGGAGTCTTGGGCTGTGGTATGGCTCCCAGGGTCATCTCCGATCACTCTTTGGTGTGGTGCAGACTTTCTTTGGCCCCTTCCTTTCATAAGTAGACCTCAAGGAAACTAAATAATCCGATTTTAAAAGAGGACATGTTGTAGCCCGCGTTAAAGAACAAACAGAGTTGTTCACTTCCAATATTATTGGTTCTACAGGGAAAATGGACGTGGCATGGAGTACCTTAAAATGTTTTCTCCAGGGTGAGCTCATCCATCTTGCTTCTGCCCCCAGACAAAAATGGGCGAAGGAGGCAGCGGCTCTGCCTACCCACATTAGGGATTTGGAAAACATCTGGCCCCTACCACACCTGATCCCCTTCGTTTGGAACTTTTTTTTATCACTTAGGGATAAGTATGCAGAGCTTTTATATGAAAAAGCACTACGCCATAATTAAAACTCCCACTAAATATATTGATCAAGGTAGGTAGGCGCGCCATCTTTTGGCTTTACGACTTAAGAAGCAGGAAGCATCTTGGCTGATAGCTGCTGTTCAGTCGGCTGAAGATGGTACCCTTAAAACATCCCTTAAGAAAACTGTTTCAGGGTTTGAGAGTTATTACAGGGTGCTTTACGGCCCTATGCCTGCCCCCTCCCATTCCAGTTGATAGAGATTATTTAGCTACTTCCCCCTTCCTACCCTGACTGAGGCTCAGCAATCCATTTTACTGGCCTTGCCAACTGAAGCAGAAATCCTCTCAGCTATTCAGTCCTTACCACTAGACAAAACTCCAGGACCTGATGAACTTACCCCAAACCTTTACAAACTTTTTGCGGCAGAACTTGCCCCCTGGTTGCACCACCTTTTTCAATATTTGTATACATCTGGTCTTTCAGATAAAACCCTTCTGGAGGCCATGATTGTGCTATTTCCCAAGCCAGACAAGGCCTCAGAGAAAGTCACTAGTTACCAACCAATTTCATTGCTCAATTATGACATTAAAATCTTAGCTAAAATTCTGGCTTCCAGGATTGGCCAAGTATGGTCTGATCTTATTGGTTCCGATCAAGTAGACTTTATGGCTTCTCACTCCTCTACAGACCATCTCTGCAAGCTTGCCCATATCTTTTTCACGTCCAGGGATTCGGCTACTCTGGCGGCTTGGTTTCTCTGTATGCAGAAAATGCTTTTGATAGAGTTACTTGGCAATTTTTGCTCATTACTCTAGAACATTTCAGCTTCCCTCTACCATTCCTTCGATGGGTTAAGGTTTTATATTCCTCCCCTAGTGCCAGAATATATTGTAATGGAGTTTTTTCTTCCACTTTTCCCTTCTATTCGGGCACTAGACATGGGTGTCCCTTGTCTCCCCTTTTATTAAATCTTTATTTGGAACCTCTCCTCCTCCTTAAACTTAAGGTCAATTTGAACCTTAGTGGGGTGTGTGTCGGTTCTTGGGAATTGAAACTCTCTGCTTGCTGGCCTGTCAGTGCAGTGGTTGGATTTCCTCTTGCGACGCTGGTAACCCGGGTTTGGGAATGGACCCGGATTGCTGGAGGGCCAGCCGGGGGGGAGAAGGCTTGAGTGTCCAACGACTGCTTGCCTTCTCTGTGGGAGGGAGGGTGAAGATGCGGTCCAGTGCCTGCTGATTCCCGGTGGAGATCGGGGGGTACAGCAAGTGTGTCGACTGACTAGGGGGCATGGCAGATATCGACATGCACCTAGACATCATGGTATGCCACGCCATCAAGAGAAAAGAGGAAACAACTCTCCTCCGCTCAACTGGATGATGGCCATTTGGTCCCCCCGCTGCCACGAAATGCCTTGGTTGGGCCCCAGAGACCACCTCAGCAGCACCTGAGGGGCCAAGTAGTTGCGCTGGCCAGTCCCCACCGGCTACGCTGGGTTACCCCAAGGGTGGCTGCCATCTGAGTTGGTGGACGGTGGCAGTGGGTGGGGGCATGAGTGAGCAGTGGGAGAGACCATAGATGGCCTGAAGGAGAGGCCAACTAGAAGGGCCAGGAGGTGGTACAAAAAAAAAAAACTCTCTGCTTATGTGGATGACATTTTACTACATGTTTCAAATCCTAAGTCAGCTATCCCTGCAGCATTAGCTACTATTCACGAGTTTAGTTCCCTCTCAAACTGTAGGCTTAATCTGGGCAAAACTACGGTCATGCCGTTAAACTCCTGTGTTCTTAAATCAGATATTCTGGCCCTCGGTATGTCCTGGTCTCCTAAGCAGATAAAATATTTAGGTGTTTTTCTTTTGAGAAGTTATGCTCAGGCATGTAAGCTTAGTTTAATTTATTCTCTGCTCTTCAACAAGCTTTACAAAGATGGAAAACCCTACCTTTGATAGGAGCAGGATTAATCTTGTTAAGATGAATGTTTTACCCTGACTTCTTTACCCTATTAGTACTAATATACTAACATACTAAAATGCCAGCAGAATAGGCCTAACGGTCTTTCGTGTCTGCTCGTTTGGTCAGTCCCCAACCTGGGTGCTGACCTTGCTGTCCCCCTCGCCTTCTCTGGCTTCTCCCTTCCCAGTTCCAGATATTCTTGCTGCATTGGATTTTGCTTCCAGAACCCTTCCCCTGTACCTGTCCCACCCCCTCTTGAACCCCTCCACTGTCTCTGCCTCCACCAGCCCCTAGGCAGTGCATTCCATGGCTCCACCACCCTCTCAGTGAAGTAGCACCTCCTCCTTTCTCCCTGAATCTTCCCCTCCAGCTTCCACCCATGCCTCTAGTGGCCCCTTCCTCCTTCCTTCAAGCACCCTGACTGTTCCTCCCCTATTTACCCTCTTCATGTACCTGAAGACCTCTATCATGTCCCCCAGTCCCTTCTCTCTTCCAATGTGTACATATTTAGCTCTTGAGCCTCTCCTCATAGGTCCTGTCCCCAAGCCCCAAATCATTTTGGTTGCCTCCTCTAGACCCTCTCCAGGAGGTTAATGTCCCGCTTTAAGTGTGGCCTCCAAACTGCACGCAGTACTCAAGGTGCGGCCTCACCAAGCAGTTATACAGAGGAGTATCACTTCCCTCCTTCTGGAGGTGATCCCCCTAGCGATGCATCCCAGCATCCTGTTGGCCTTGGCTGCTGCCCTCCTACAAGTCTCAGAGTTGTTCATCTTGACATCCACCACCACCCCCAGGTCCCTCTCAGCCATCGAGACTTGTAGCATTTCCCCAGGGTGTACACTTGACCTGGGTTTCTGGCCCCCAGGTGGAGTACCTTGCATTTCCCTGCATTGAACCTCAGCTTCCACTTTCTAGACCATCTTTCCAGAGCCTCCAGGTCCCCCTGTAGGGCCACCCTCCCCTCCTCCCCATCCACCACCGCCCCCAGTTTCGAGTCATCTGCAAAGAGACTCATCTCACTCCTGATTCCTGTCCTTATGTCAGATACGTAGGCGTTGAACAGAAGGGGCCCAAGGACTGATCCCTGTGGGACCCCACTAATGACCCTCCTTGGGGATGAGACTATCCCCCAACTACGACCCTCTGGGTCCGGTCCTGGAGCCAATTGCCTATCCATCTGATCATCTGGTTCCCACCCCCATTTCTCCCAGCTTATCCAACAGGCCCACGTGAGGAACAGAGTCAAATGCCTTGCTGAAGTCTAGAAAGAGGACATCCACTGGTCTACCCAGGTCCAAGGCACTTGTCACCCAGTCATAGAACTCCACCAGGTTTGTCTGACACGATTTCCCCGGGATGAATCCATGCTGTCTATCGTCCAGGCACCCTGACTTATCCAGGTGCCCCCTAGCCTCTCCTTGACAATGCCCTCCATCACCTTGCCCACCACGGAGGTCAGGCTGACAGGCCTGTAGTTCCCTGCCACCTCCCTTGATCCCCCCTTGTGGATAGGCACTATATGCGCCACCTTCCAGTCTTGGGGCACCCACCCTGTCCTTGAGAGATGGTGAAAAGCTCTGCCAGGGGTTTTGCCAGGACATCTGCAAGTTCCTTCAGCACTCTGGGATGTAATTTATCCGCCCGTGCTTTCTCCGTCTTAAGGGAGCTGAGGGCTTCCTCACCTCTCTGCTGTGATTTCCACTTCCGTACCTCTTCTCCCTGCTTAGCCTCCCCCACCTGCCAGTGATGCCTCCCTCTCCCCAGACCTGCCGATCGGTAAGGGTCCCCTCCTCAGTATCTCTGTCTCCTCCCATGTATGATGCAGCACCCCATTTTCCCTGGTGAAAACTGAGGTGAAGTACTCATTTAGTACCTCAGCCTGCTCCCCGGGTCTTGTGCCCATCTCTCCTGATTTAATCCTGCTAATCTGCCCTTCACCCTTCTGTTTTCCCCAATGTATCTAAAGAACCCTTGTTCCTCTCCTAATTTCCCTGGCCAGGTTCTGCTCCTTCCTTGCCTTAGCCGCCCTCACCACTCTAGTGGCCCTTCTAGCCATCAGCTCGTACTCCCCTCGATCCCTTTCACTCCTTGAGCACTTGAATTGCTTATAGGCTGCTTTCTTTCCCCACACCACCTCCTGGACCTCCCTGGTCCACCAACAGGGTTTTTGGGCCCTACCGCATTTACGTCTTACTCTTGCACAGGTGCTGGTAGCATCCTGCACCCCTCTCCTGATGATTTCCCACCTACTATCAGCGTCCATGTCTGACCCAATCCCATCCAAATGCTCCTTAAGGATCCTTCCCATTTCCTTAAAATCCGCCCCCCTGAAGTCGGTTACTTCCGTCTTTGTGCAGCCTTCTACCCTCCTAGGTCCAGGCAGAACCAGACCGTGGCATGGTCACTCCCACAATGGGTCCCTACCTCCAGGCCCCCAATCTGGTCACTGTCTGCCAGGACCACATCCAGTACCCGTGCCTCCCTGGTCGGTTCCCTCACCTGCTGAGTTAGGAACGCGCCTTGAAAGACATCCAACAACCTCTGTTCCCTGGTCACAGAGGATGTCATAGTCTCCCAGTCTGTTCCTGGCATGTTTAAGTCCCCCAACACCACCACCGTTCCTCTGCCCAGTCTGCAGTGTCTCCTAACATCTGCCACCAGACTGTCCTCCAGCTCCTCCGCCAGGGCAGGGGGTCTATACACCACTCCTATTTTTACTCTCTTGCCCCCCCTTGTTATCAAGGTGACCCAAATTGCCTCCACGGTTCCCTCCGCCTCTACTCCCCCATGCCAATGCAGTTTTTGACTATCATTGCTACCCCTCCTCCCCTTCCCTCCCCCCTGTCCTTCCTGAACATAGTGTAACCCTCCAGGTTCAGGTCCCAGTCATGTCTTGCAGTGGCCCAAGTCTCAGTGACCGCTGCCACATCCACTGCTCCCTCAGTTAGCATCGCCTGGAGCTCAGGCATTTTATTGCCCAAGCTCCTGGCATTTAGCAGGACTACCTTCCACCCTTTCCCTATAGTTCCATTTCCCCTGCTCGTGTTCCCATGGGGATTCTGTTTTCCCCTGGTCTGCACTTTGCCAGTTGGCCTTTTCCTGCAATCCTCCTGGTCCCCAGGGGGGTGGAGACAGAGTCCCTCCTTTATCGGCACCCCCTTGACAGCCTTTTCTCCCATCCCACCCCCTTCACAAGTTTAAACCCCACTTTTCACCAATGAACCTCTATTTTCAACTTAGGATTCCCTCCTCCAAATTGAGATGTAGTCTATCTCAGCATACAGCTCCTTATCCTCCCAGGTCTCCCCAATCCCCCATCAACCCATACCCTCTGGCCTCACACCACCCCTGAGCCACTGGTTTATCTCCCACTTTCCTTTTGTGTTCCCCACTAGCCCTTGGCACTGGCAGGATTTCTGAGAAGGAAACTGTGCATCCTATGTCATGACAGACCCTGGCGAGCTCCTGAATCTTGCCTGTATCTCTAGCTCGCTATTTCCCTCAATGTCATTTGTACCCAGGTGGACCAGTATGTCTGGGGAACCCCCACAATCCTTTGCCAGCTGATATACCTCGTGCTTAGCCCTGTGCACCGTTAGTCCAGGGAAGCATCTTGTTCTAACTGGCCAGGCTTCTCCCTCCCTATCCCATTTGATACCCCTGATCATAGAATCCCCCAGCAGGAGCACTCTGACCACTCCTTTTCCTCCATTCCCCCTTCCATGTCCCTCATCCTTTCTACAGGCCCCTCCACCCAGCTGGCTCCTGTTCCTCCCTTCTGGGTGCCACATGCCACCCTCCTTATTTACCATGGCCACCCCTCCCTCCAATCCTATGCCTCCTCCTCCTGAGTATCCTTCTGTTCCTTACATTCCCCTCACTGCTCGCAACTGGTCCTTCTCCCCATCTGCTAAACTAGCCTGGCTCATCCTCCCTTCCTTCCTGTCTCCATTTAGTTCCTCCTTGCTAGTCGTGCTCCCTGGCCTAAACCCTCAGCTCCCTTTACTGAATCCTCCTTGTACTTCTGGTCCTTCTCCTTTACCTTTCCTCCCAACTGGTCCTTCTCCTGTGCTTTCCTCCTCTTCCCTGCCCCTCCTGCTCTGATTCACTGCTCTCCATTCTCCTGCATTCCAGGTCCCCCTGTTCTTCCTGCTATCTGGCCCTGCCTCCTGCCTCCACTCCCTTTCCATCTCTAACCACCCCTGTCATGGCTACATCACCCCTCATCCTTGAGCAGAAGAAGAGAAGTGGCGGTTACTGAGTGTAAGGTCTGATCCACCTCCCGCCTTGCTTCCTTCTGTCCAGCCCTGGCCATCTGCCTACTTCCCTGAGAATGTTGTCCCTCCGTCCCCCCGTTGTGAGGGCCCCCAGTTACCTGCCTGCTTCCTTGGTAGTGTCCTTTTGCACCCCCTCTGCCAGGTTTCCTATGTGACCCCTGAGTATTCTTCTGCACTCCTTTCCCTATGCCCCCACCCCCCGTGCTTGGTGCAACCCTGTGGGAGATTCCCACCCCTTCCCCAACCATACCACCCCCTTCCCCAGCTTTCTCCTAATCCCTCAAACCTCCTCCTCTACTGTGCTAGCTGGTAGCACACTGGGCAACCACCAAACTTCCAAGCCCAGTCCAGTATCATGGCTGCTCCACACCCTGTGCACCCCACCACCCTCCCAAAGATGCCGGCCCTAATGATGTGTGGTTCCATCCCCTTCCAAATAGGTTTCCTTGGGTGAGCCACCAGGTTCCCCCTAGTCCAAGATACCCCTACTGCCTAATCAGGTCACCCACTAATCTTACAGACAGTCCCACTGTACACCAGTAACCCTGTTACTAGGTGCAGTACAACACATTAAACTTATAAGGGAAATGAACAACTCCGAAAGCTCCTCTCTCCCAGCCTTTAAATCCTACCCCCTAGTATGTTCAATGTCTGGCTTCCCCTCTCCTGGTTTAAGAAAGTGCATAGTTTAATTTCGGAATTTATTTGGTTGGGTAAGTCTCCCAGACATGCATATAACAAATTAGCTGCCCATAAGGAGCTTGGAGGTCTTTGGCTTATTCATTTTGGTCTATATTACTGGGCTAGTCACACCAGCAAATACCTGAAGTGGAACTGTCCATCAAGTGGGCTACTCTACTTAGTTTCCTATTTGGTTAGTCTTGGAGCGAGATCAGATAGCTAAGACTGGGCAGTCTCCTTATGTCCTACTATATACTTCATTTCATTTCATTTTATTTTATTGAAGGGTTACATCATTGAGCATAAATTCACTTGAAATGGTGACCCATGGCATTACATAAAACAAATTTACAATTAATATAACATTACATAAAACAATTTCACAACAAAGGAAGTACCAGTTCTTACAAACATACACATATACTAGGACATGAATAATAATCATCCTAAGCACAACAGGACTTAGTTTGAGTAGTTATAGTGTCCATAAACCATTGTTTTAGTATTTTTATAAATGGAGGTTTTACATTTGCCAATCAAAACCTTGAAGGAAAGATTTATCTAATGCTCTGCATAATTCTTTAATTGGTCTATCTGTTTGGGTTCACTCACAATTATGTGTGTTCATGAAATATAGTCATAAGAGGGATCACTCCCAGCCTATCTTCCAGAACCCTAATTCTAAAATTAATAGGAAAATTCTTATGGATACCTGGCTTCCACAACTTGCAAATGTTCGAGGGTGCGATTTACTCCAAAATGGTAGGTTGCTTTCCTCTGGAGAACATATGGGACTATTTCAGCGGAATAGGGCCCTAATTTTTAAGGTTTACCAGCTCCATCATGTTATGGCGCACCAGTTTGGGGCCACCTTCGGGTTTACGAACTTGTTAGAGTTCCTGGAAGCATTACGGGACTTGGTTTCTGTACCTCATTCTGTCTCTGAATTGTATGCAGTACTCTCTTCTAAGGTTTTCATGGAGATGAATGGTTGTTTTCAGTATTGGAATGCTCAATTCCCACAATATACCTTTAATTGGAGTAAAAGTTGGAAAGACACCTGCTTGTATCACTCAAGATAAGTTGTGGCTTACTCAGTTCCACATCTTGAATAATTTGTATTTCACTCCTACCAAACTAGCAAAGATGGGGAAAATCCATTCTCCTTTATGTTCGAGGTGTTAGTAAGCCGAGGGGTCGCCTTTCATAATTTTTGGGACTGTTCTAAATTAGACCCCTTATGGAAGTTAATTAGGGATAATGCTGGTCCCCTTCTTGGGATTGATGACAGTTTTCTCCTGATATACTGTATGTATAGTGGGGGATTATAGTAGAATTGATGTGAAAGAGCGTAGATAACTTTATGGTTTTGATTGCTCTTTCAGTTAAACAATTGGTTCTCCCTCACTGGCTTGAGGATATGGTTTTGTCTCACAATGAATGGTTGCAGGAACTCTTATTTAACATTTGGGTGGAACGGCTGATCGCCATCTTATGTAACTGGCTGTTGTCCTTTAATGAGATTGGAGTAAATTGCACACTTTATATATGGGGTAAATTCCATAGTTTGGCTCCCATTTATACCTGGAATTCTTTAATGGTAGCAGCTTCGGTTTACAGTGATAGGCGTCCTTGCTTTAGCTCAACTGACCTAAGTTGTACCACTCTGCCAGGGGAGGGAGGGGTGGAGTTTGGGGGAGGAGAGTGTTGGAGTTGTTGTTGTTGTTTTTTTTTTTTATTGGTGTTGTTTCTGGGAGCCCCTCGCCTTAACCCTCTGATGTCCCCCCTCCTTGCCACTCGGGTATCAGATCCCCTTCCCCTTCAGCCCCCATGACTTACCCCTTGTGGGGGGTGGGGAGGTATTCACCTACCAGTCCGGATCCAGTTCAGGGGAGGTGCCTTCCCAGCGGCGCTGTGAGGGGGGACCACCATTATCCATGGTGAGGGCTCCATTTTTTCTATTTTCTCCTCACAGAGAGGCGCAGACGGCAGAGAGAGCACGTGACGCTGCCTGCACGCAATGCCCAGACATCGGGCCCCATAGTATTTACAGCATCGGTGCACTGCCTCCAGCTGCTGCTAGAGCTAGTCAACGCTGATCACTAGCAAACCCCCCCACCCCGGAGAGAGAGAGAAAGCAGTCCCTCGGATGCTCAATCCCTCTCCAACCCTGCCAACTCCCGATGACCCATGCTTGTTTCCGAACAAGAGTCTCCGGCATAGCGCGAGGTAAGGCGACCAGCACCTCAGCCCTCAGCGCCACCAGGCCAGCTAGTTGTTGTTTTTTTGTTTCTATTGTATTACTTTAGTGATTGTACGTATTGGTATGGTTTATGTGTGTTGATACAGTATATTCTTAATAAAATATATTAAATTTCAAAAAGCCTGTTCTGAGAGATTGTATCCTTCTGGTCCATGCTCATCTGTCCCACTTGTTTGCTTACAATTACAGATATGATCCAATGCAAGGCATAAAATAAGTAGGTTCGCATCACAATTTGCGAATTAAAAAGCAGCAATTACAAATCTTTTTTTTGTTGTTTAACCAGGACTAGCACACTAAGCTGAAAGCTTGTTTACAGGTGCAACCTGGATTCGCAGGAGGTGCTAATCGAATTTTTCTAGGACTGCAGGGCTTGGAATGTGCAAATGGCACTATTTTTAGCCATCTTCCCCACATTCTGGACCCCCCCGCTAATCAACTTTTCATTTTGATTAGCAGAGGCCGCTAATCAAATTTCTGAATGTTTTAACCCCCTCAGCGAGACTAGCCATTGCTTGAGGCATACTCCTTCCTACCCCAACTTATTGGGTATTCTCATATGCCGCTATACCTAAAGCTAATCTCCATAGATGGGACGTCACCTACAATAATATATGTCGGTATGCGGCCTCACCCCATAGACAGAAACACCACTGCCTCCTCTACTCTGATCTTAACTGGCTATCTCCTAATGCCTCCAGGCTCTACTCCCTTGGTTCCACTATAGACAGTATTATGAGGTCCCAAACTCCTAATTCTCTGGCGGCTCTGCTTGTGCCACAGACCTCCAATTATGGCTTGTGCTGTAATGATGATAAATTCTTCTTAAGTGTGCCGAAATACTGTACCACCAAAGGCTCTAGTGCTTTTGCCCACTATGCTCCTAGACGTCCGCCTAGCACCCACTCATGACACCTTTAAAAAAGCGCTTCGTCACCACCTTATCTCGTCTAACCAATGCTCCTGCTTTAATCCACCTTAGCTCCCTGTCCCCATCCCTGACTGGCCGCAGTTCTTAACCTGCTCCCACCAAACTACCATCTCTCTCACCCCTCCCTAGCTGCACCCCGTACTCTGCAGGCCTGCATCCCTATTGCCACTTTGTACCTAACCTATCTAGCTCTGCTTGCCTGTCCCCTGCTTTAAACCCCATTTTGCACTTACTTGTTCTGTTCCTAGCCCTCTGCAGCAGTACATGTTTGACCACCCTCTCGCGTGAGGTATATTCTCTCTTGCCTTGTTTCCACTGCCTCACCCTCTACCTGCCTGACTCCTGTCGTCTAACTTACCCCACTCCAAACTCTGAATTACCCCCTTTTCCACTTGGCACTTATCTATTTTGTTTTTGCAGATTTCAGCATATAGGCATGCTTCATGTTTTTTTTTTTTTGTTTGTTTTTGTTTTAGTTTTTGTTCTTTAGTTTTTTGATTTTTTTTTTGTTTTTGGCTTTTGTTTTTTGTCCTTTGTTATTGTTTCCCATAATTCACTGGCCTGTTTGAAAATTGTCTTTCCCTCAGGGTCACAGCTGCTATATGTCTGTTTTCTTGAATTTGGACCTTGCATCTCTGAGTTATCCCTTGTACTAGGTATTATGTAACAATACTGTTTTTACTGTACTGCCAACACTCCTCATCCCAATGTTATGACTGTGTTAATATGTCATGTTATCAGCTCTCAGTACGTTCAATCTTGTATGCTGATTAACCCACTATAGAATATCACTGTGTAGACCTTACTGTCCCTACCTACTTCTCATTCTCTGTAGTGTTACCCTATTGCATTATTCTGTTATGTTACCCTATTGTAGTCTCTGTAATGTTACCCTGTAATTTCCTGGGTCGTGCCTGAAAACAGTCATTCCTATGGCTAGCGCACCCATCCGGTCGACAAAAACTAAATAAATAAATTTATGCATTGCGATGTCCATTTTTAAGATATCCACTGCACTTCAAACTGTCCTGAACCTAATCCATGCAACATGTCTGAGCTGGTTCGCACTCTGGAGCTAACCTGTTCACACTTGGGAGCTAATCTGTCTGCCCCTGGTATATACACAACTCCCTATTTTTAATAAGTTTAACTGCAGTAATTTCAAACACGTTCAGTCTTACCATGGGAGGTGTTGCTCTAGAGGAACAACTCGTGCAGCTGCACTCTGAATTCTCTACTAAAGCAAAAAAAAAAAAAACTTTGTAAGCCTTTTAGTAGTGAAAAAACCTTTTTATTCCTTTTATTCTAACACTAGGTTTTTAGATATTTAACCTGTTTCAGTATTTTAATTTTTCCCAGAATCCAAAACTGTGCATTATTTTTCCAAACAGGCAGTTTATATCTTATGTCAGTAATTTATTCAAAAAGCAGTTGTTTACTGTACCAGGTTTCTCCTCTGTTTTCGTGGCTTTATTGCCTAATTCCCAGAGTGATTTGTGCCTTTCTTTTGAAACTTTTTTCCTTCCTCCGTGGTGGTGGTGTGCTGCTTCACTTAGTTTCAAAAGAAAGGTACAAAACACCCTGGGAATTAGGCTGGAGCAACACCTCCCACGGATTGATATACCCTGGCAGGAAGCACTTAAGTGACCACACTAGTCTACTAAATAGGAAATGAGCATGGAAAAAATATTTTCTTGACGTCCAGTCTTATGTTTCTATTTCTGGCTTTACTTGAAATTAGTGAGCCTACTATAAAAAAATCCTAAGAATCTGAAACATGGTGAGCTAGATAACTCAGAATCTGTTGTTAGTATACAACTGAAAAGTTACCTACACTGTGCCCCACCTGCTCGTTGTGCTCCCTTCCGGTCCCAACCAATGGCTGTCGTATGCCTGGGAAATTCTTAACCACTCAAGGAGTGGCCGCCCTACTGCCCTTTAGGCTACTGCTGCAGCTGGAGTGGGGGACTGTCAAGGCTTCTCCTTCGGCAGCAGCAGAATACTAACATATTGACATACTAAAAGCCAGCAGAATAGGCCTCGTGGTTTATCGTGTTTGCTCAGTAGCCAGACCCCAGCTGGGTGCTCCATGATCTAGCAAGGTGGTGAAGACAAGACCAAGTATGGCCCCAGGCACTGACTCTCCCAGCGTAAGCCCCATAAGGTGAGGGAGAATAGGACCACCACTTTATGTGTAAGTGAATTGTCACTTTGGCACTTAAAGTAAAATGTCTCAAAGGGCAGTTCACGTAGAAACATAGAAGGTGTCTGCAGAAAAGGTGGTGTTGTCCCACCTAGTCTGCTCTAAAGTCCCTACCTATTGTGCTACCATAGACCCTAATTGATCTGCTGCCTCCCCTCTCCCCCCCAGCCCTGTTACTAAGGTCCCCCATGTCTATGCCATACATGTCTAAAACCTGTTGCCGTTTGGGTACCCACCACCTCCACTGGGAGGCTGTTCCAGGCATCCACCACCCTTTCTGTGAAGAAATATTTCCTCGTATCCCCTCTAAGTCTCCCTCCTTCCAGCTTCATATCATACCCTCTTGTCCTTGAGCATCTCTTTCTGTGCAATATGCCACCCTCCTGTACCTTATTGATACCCTTGAGGTATTTGAATGTTTCTATCATGTCTTCCCTTTCTCTCCTTTCCTCTAGTGAGTACATATTTAATTCCCTGAGTCTTTCCTCATAGGACTTCTGATGCAGGCCATGCACCATTTTGGTTGCCCTTCTCTGTACCACCTCCACCCAGTCTTATGTCCTTCCTGAGATGGGGCCTTCAGAACTGCACACAGTACTCCAGGTGTGGCCCTCACCATTGAGCTCTGTAGGATAACACTATCTCCCTTTTTCTGCTGGTGATACCCCTCCCTATGCATCCCAGCATCCTATTGCCTTATCACACTGCTTTGCTACCTTCAGGTCATCAGATATGATGACTCCCAGATCCCTTTCCTGTTTTGTTAACCCTTCCCCCCAAATGATACATGACCCTTGGGTTTCTGTGCCCTATGCGCATAATTTTATATTTATTGACGTTGAAGCCCAGTTGCCAAACCCTTGACCGGTCTTTCAGGTTTATTTTAGATATTCCTTCACTAACCCCCCCACCGTGTGTGCACTCTGTTGCAGATTTTTGTGTCATCCGCGAACAGGCATACCTTTTCTTCCAGTTCCTCTGTGATATTGTTAATAAAGACATTGAAGAGGACCAGTCCCAGTACTGACCCCTGTGGCACCCTGCTGGTTACCTTACCTTCCTACAAGTGAACTCCATTTACCAGCACCCTCTGAGTTCTGTTAATTAGCCAACTTTGTACCCATTTTTCTATCTTTGGACCCACTCCCATGCTGTCTAGCTTGTTTACCAGTCTTCTGTGTGGAATGGCATCGAAGGCCTTACTGAAATCCAGGTAGGCCACATGCACCGCTCCTCCCTGGTCCACCTCCCTGGTAACCTAGTCAAAAAAACTCTCTATACGGTTTGTTTGGCAAGATCCATCCCCTGTGTACCCATGCTGCTCGGATCCTGCAAACCAGTGGTGTCAAGGTATTCCCCAATCCTTTCTTTAAGTAGAGTTTCCATAACCTTGCCCGCCATTGAAGTCAAGCTTACAGGTCGGTAGTTTCCTGCCTTCTCCCTGCTCCCACTTTTGTGTAGTGGGACCACATCCACCCTCCTCCAGTCCCCTGGAACTTCCCCCGTATCCAGTGATAAATTGAATAGGGCCGTCAGAGGCGCAGGCAGTTCCTTCAGTATCCTAGGGTGAACCCCGTCCAGCCCGTAGCCTAGTCTACTTTTAGCTTTGCTAGTTCCCTGAGGACTGTCTCCTCCGTAAAAGGGCTAGTGTCCACCTCCCCTTAATGCCCTTCTCTACTATCTGTGGCCCGCCACCTACCCCTTTCCTGATGAATACTGAACAAAAGTACTTATTCAGTATGCCAGCTTTCTTCTGGTCCTCTTCCACACTCCCTTTTAGTCTTACTATCCCTCCCTGCCTTTTCTTCTTTTCACTTATGTACCTGAAGAAGGTCTTATCCCCCTTTTTTGCTGATTTGGCAATGTTTTCCTCCATTTGTGCTTTAGCTCTCCTAGATGCTTTCCCTGCCTCCTTTTGTTTCTCCTGCTAACTCTCCCTATCCTCTTACTTCCGTGACATCTTGTACCTTTTGAATGCCTGCTTCTTTTCCTTTACCTTCTCCGCTACCTCCTTGGAGAACAATAGCGGTCTCTTCCTTCTCTTGCTCTTAGAAACCTGCTTGACTCAGAGGTTTGTTGCCTTCTCAATGGCCTGCTTTATTCTTGCCCACTTTTCCTCTACCCCACCCTTATTCCCAGTTCCTGCTAGGGCTTCCCTGAGGCACTTTTCCATTTTCTTAAATCGACCCACCTGAAGTTCAGGACCCTCGTTATAGTGTGGCTTGGTTCTGGCCCTGTCCTTATGCTGAACCGCACTGTATGATGATCAGTGGTCCCTAGGTGGCTTCCCACTGTGGCATCAGTGACACTGTCCCTGTTTGACAGTACCAGGTCAAGTAACATCCCCCTCATGAGTAGATTCATTAATTAGTTGCCTGAGGAATGGCTGCAGGGAGCCAAGGATTTCCCTACTTCTAACTGATGCTGCAGCAGATAGGCTTCAGTCCACATCTGGTAGATTGAAGTCCCCCAGGAGCATAACCTCACCCTTGTTAGCCATCCCTTATATTTCATCTATCATATCCTTATCTCCTTCCTCTCCCTGTGCTAAAGGTCTGTAGATCACCCCTATCTTAATAGTGGCCCCCTCCCTGTCTCCAAGGTGACTCGCAATACCTCCGCTTTACTCTGTCCCCCTTGTATTTCTGTGGCCTTTATGTTCTCTCTCTCTCTCTCTCGCTCCCACTCTCATAAAGAGCCACCCCTCCTCCCTTTTTTCCCTACCCTGTCCCTCCTGAATAGTGCATGCCCTGGTTTGGCTATCTTCCAGTCCTGATTTTTATTGCACCAGGTCTCTGTAATTGCTACCATGTCCAGGTCTCTTGCTGTCATGGTGGCCTCTAGGTCTACCATCTTGTTGCCCAGACTTCAAGCATTTGCACGCATGGCTTTCCATTTTATACTGCCATCTCCCCTCATCTTGCCCTATAGCACCTCCCCTTTTCCTCCACTGTTATCTTTCCCCTTCTCTCTTCCTCCTGGTTTCCTATTTGTGTTTGTTCTCTGTGGGACTTCCCACCCTCGGGATTCCCATTGCTGACCCTGTAAGCATATGTGTGTGTGTGGGGGGGGGGGACAGACTGTCTACCTGCCTTATTTTGCCTCTCCCCATCAGCTAGTTTAAATGCTTACTAATGTAGCATTTAAGCTGTTCATTAAGTATCTCGGCTCCCCTCCTGGAGGGATGTAGGCCATTACCCCTGTACAGGCTGCTATCCCTCCACGTGGAGCTCCAGTCCCCAATTAATCTGAATCTCTCTTCTCTGCACCATTTCCTCAACCATAAGCTGAAGTCCCTAGTTCGAAGCCTCCCATCATCCCCCTTGTCATGGACAAGTAGCACCTCCAAGAAAGTAACAGATTTTGCTACCTGCCTAAGACCCCTCCCTAGTTTCTGGATCTCCTTCTGAACTGTTTCTGGCCTCTCCCAGTCAGATCATTTGTCCCCAAGTGGACAATGACATCTGGCTCTCCCTCCCTGACTCCCCAGCGATCCTTAGGATCCTCCTTCCATCCCTATGAACCGTGGCACCAGGAAGGCATCTTACCACCTCTCCTCATACCTGCCTGTCCCCAACTGTATCCCCCTATCGAGTCCCCACCAGGATTTGCTTCCTCCTACTCTAGGGTCCTCTGTCCCCCCCCCACCACCACCACCATTGGGGTTTCCACCATGGAGGACCTCCACATTCATCCCATTCACTACCTTGGGTGCCTTTGTGGGGCAGTCCCACCCTGCCAATGTGGTGTAGGAGTTCCGTAGTGATATAGGATTTAGGATGTGCCTATGTTCCACCACCCTAACCCTCCCTGAGCCCACTGTTGTCCAGCCACCCCTCATACCCGACACCCTTTGAGGAAGCGGAGATGGACTTGGCGGTCCCTGAGTAGGAGAGTAGGTCCTCCTAACCCAAGCAATCTCAGCCTTGAGTCTGGCAACCTCCTCCCTCAGCCCAGAGAGGTGCCTGCAGATGAGGCAGCACCACAGTCTCCAGAAAGTCTCCTTAAAGACTGCCACCCCACAGCTGCTTCACTGCACCACTCCCATCATAGTTACTCATTTATCTAGACCTTACCTGCTACCTCCTAACAATTTACCCAGTCCAGTAGTTAACCTACCCCCTAAAAAGTTACCCAATCCAGTAGTTAACCTACAGGCTAACAACTCCCAGAAGCACTATTTGCACACACACCCTTTAGTGCTGCCTACCCCTAAAAACTCACCCAATCCAATAGTTAACTTACAGGCTAACTCTCCCAGAAGCACTATTTGCATGAACCCCCTTTAGAGCTACCTATTTTTTTTCTTCTTCTTCTCTCCCCCAGTTTCCTTCCTGAGTCAAGTATTTATGAGCCTTGGTAGTCTTGTTCTTCCTTGCTCAGAGTCAGACCTCTAGCTACTTGGGGGAGGGAGAGCTCCTCTTTTCCTTCGAGGATGGCGAGTCTTGTGTGTCTTGGTGATCCCTCCCTTCCTGCTCCCAAACAGGAAGTTCCTGTTGTTAATCAAATCCATTGCCCTATAAAAGTGGAACTGGCTAAGGGCGGGAGAGCAAAAGCTACCTACAAGGAAGTCTAAATACAGATGCCTGGTTTACTTCTGCCTGAGTCACACACCCAAATTTGCAGCTCTCCTCCTCACCCATCTAACTGCAAAAATGATAACAGTTCTCTTCTCCTAATTCAGACCAGCACACTAACTCTTGTGTTTAATTGAAGGTCCCAATTTACCTTGCAGACCCTACACTTCTAATGAAGTATCTGTCTGCTTTCCCCCTAGTCAGAGGTGTCCTAGCAGAAAGGTTCTAGCTGCCTCCTTTAGCCTTGCTCTGATAGCAAGATTTGCTCCCTGGCAAAAAGCTGACTAGTTTGGAGCAGTTCAGTTGTTCAGGCCAATTTATTTGTTACTTGGGCATATAGCCCACCAGACATGTATTCGGCACCTCTAGGTTGTGTTTTGTGAACCCTTGCCTCCCCACATTAGGCTCTGCTGGGAGATTTACAGGATTAATACCCCTCAGTACTCTTAACAAGTGTAGCTCATTGGTTTGTCATGAGGATGCCCCCTCCACAACAACTTCCATAGCAGCTGCTGATGCCCCAGATTTAAATCTCAGCATATCCACTGTTTCACCCTAGTACTCACCTCGGCACTCCTCCCATCTTTTGAGTGGTGTCTTGCTGGCAAGGGTCACAGGACCGTCAGTCACGCCTTAGGTATTAAGGCCACCTGCAAAATGTTGCATTGGGATCTCTGAGTACTTAAGATACACTGCTGTCCCATAAAAGAGTTCAGCAAGTTCAGTATTCTTTTTTTTTTTTTTATTCCCCTCTCCTCGCAGCTCTCCCCTTTTTGGGAGACACCTACGGCCTTTTCAACCCTCGCTCACCTACCTGGTGACCGGTGCAGTCCATCCCCCATGGAGCCATGGTTGTACCCCTGCAGGTGAGTACAGGGTGGGGGCCCTTACACCCCGATGCGTCTGTTTGGTCGGAACGCTGTCTCCGGGCCGGTAGGGGCATTAAAGTTCAGGGTCTGGTGCTCCATCTACTGGGAGGCTGCGTGTTTTTTTCTGATGTTCTCTAGGCGTGCCATGTCCCCAGACGTCAAGGTGCTGAAGTGCCG
Organism: Neoceratodus forsteri; assembly: GCA_016271365.2. NCBI lineage: Eukaryota > Metazoa > Chordata > Ceratodontiformes > Ceratodontidae > Neoceratodus > Neoceratodus forsteri. The sequence continues at coordinate 182,829,789 of CM057450.1, read as the reverse complement.
ACGTCTGGCATGTCGCCCCTCTGTTAAGCATCAGGCTTGCTGTACCTCGGGTCTCCACCCAGGGCTAGACAAGAGCCAAGCTCTGGTTTCCCCCTCCCCCTGGAGAGGACGAGCAGTCCCTAGGACACTCAAGTCCTCTCCTCTGGCCGTTTCTCCAGCTCCCGGGCTCGTTCCCGAACCCACGTCGCTGGCGTCGCAAGCAGAAATTTAACTGCTGCATCGGCGGGCCGGCCAAGTTAAGTATTCTTTTTACAGTGTGGAGGATTAAGATGAGGGGTCCTTTAGGTCATCATGTGTTCCAGGTGGTGGGGCAGGCACAAAAGTGTTTATGTTTGCAGTAGTTCATTTTAGCCCAAATGCCTCTACAACAGGCCTGGCTGTTTTTTTTGAATGGAAAAATTCCTAGGACCCCTTTGCCTAGGGCCTTCCTGGTTTGCTCAGCTGATGTAACAGAATACTGTGCCTGATTTAATTTTTTTATTGAAAATTGGTAACCTAAAAAGGTACACTGAGCCAAGGCTCATTTTCAGGTGTGACCCGGGGCAGGGAAATAGGGATACCAAATCTATAACGTAAAGTCAAAATGTACAAAGTAAACATGGTAGAAAAAAATGCAAGGTGCAGCAAAAATACAGTAATTAAATACAAAATACAGTAAACAGTGCACTGGATTATATATATAAGAACCTAAGCACTGGTACAGATTTTCCTGATGCAGTATGTGGTCACTAAAGGCATCAGGTAAAATACCAGCAGCAGATAATGTGATGAGGATGGGAGGAAAGGACCCAGTACAGCAGAGGGTGGGTTATACAAGTGAGAATTGAGTCAGGTGGGTTCAGTAATAAGCTGTGAGATATGTAGGAACCTAATCTTTTGAGTAGTAGGCCTGCTGGCAGGAGAGCCAGTTAGTATTGAAGTCCCTTGAAGAATATGTTTGCTTAAGGAGGAATGGGAGTCCAGAAAGGAAATAGTACCAGTCTGCACAGAGGGAGAAACTTCTGAGGAGGCATAGACTGCCCCAATAAAGCCAGCCGTTAAGACAGATTTGAGCCAGACCATAAGATGTGCTGGGTATTGCATGTGGAAGTGCTGATTTACTTTGTACAGGCCAGCTTTCATATCAGAGAAGACTTCTGTTTTGGCTCTAACTTCCTGGCTGGCATCACTGAACAAGCAGATAGGTTTCCCTTTGTATTTTGGCGCTAGCATAGCACAGGAACATAAACCGAACTATGAAGACTCTGGGTCAAACACTGTGCCCTGGCTTGCTCTGCTGTCCACAACGTTGTGCCCACCCCAGTGTGTAAGTCAAGCTTGTATTGGGGGAGGGAGGCCACAGTGTTCAAGGAAGAAGTTCTGTATGACTGTAAGTCTGAAAGGATTTCTGATACAGTTTCCCAGCATGGTCATTTTGGCTAAGAGAAGTGCAAGTTATTCAGCAGGTGAGGCCTCAGCAACACCATGCTTGATCACCGCCGGAGATCCTATTGTTTTTTGGCTTCACCAGATTAGCAGGTAGTGATGTATGTAATGTGGGAAATTCATTTTCTGAAAGTGCTGTGGCCTTCTGATTACTCCAGAAAGCAGATTGCGTGGCTTGGTGTATTTGTAGAGTTAAATTGGGGCTCAGTGGAGTCACATCTCCTACCTCCAGTGAATGCTGGAAGGCCCCCCCCCCCCATGTGGAATACATCTTCATAGTTAACATACAAAAGCCCCTGCATTCACTTTTAAAATAAACAGGGGCTTATTGATACTATAAACTGGTGGATGTGAGCCCTGCCTGTTCATTGCACTCCAAATCTGCAGGTTATGTTGCTGTGTGCAGCTCACCTGTGCCTTATATATATATATATATATATAATCAATAACCCGGGAGAGATATAAATATGTAAGTAATAAGCCACAACTGGGTATGCATTATAGGTTTTTAATGCATGCCCCATGGGTGTAGTAAGGCAGGAGGCTGAAAGCCAAGTGTCCTTGCATCCCTGGGAAGTGCATTTAAATCCTATGAAGCACGCCCTGGAGGGCCTTATTGCACTTATAAAGTGGCTCTAAGTAGTTTATTTGGGGAGAAAAATGAGATCTGGCACCTGACCATGCATTTACAGAGATTTAATGCATGGTCAGGTGACGTCTCTAAGCCAATGAAATTTCTAGTTCTTGCCATCTCATAAATAAATATATATATATATATACATATATTTATTTATCAATAACCCCATTTTTATCCTTTACTTATCAAAGTGGATTGGTAACTCTGTGCAGATGCTGGTCCTGGACCTGTTGTCTCCGTTCATGAGGAAGCATTTTCTTTGCCCATAAATAGCAGGTTGTTAGGATCCTTGTGCTGTGGTTTTAACTCATGGTCCATGGACTCCGTATGGAAAGATAGCCAAACCTGGAAATGTGAACAGCACCTTGGTGACCTGTAGAATATTTCAGTAACCATGGCTTACTGACCAACTGCAAAATGCAGTCCCTGGGCCAAAGTGTTAAAGAATCTCAGTCTTGTGTTGACGTTGGTTTGTACAGTGAGCTAGGCATGAAACTGACTGTAGCGGCAGACCGTTGCATCTGTTAGATGATTTTCTTTCTCTTTCGTTTTCCTGGGAATCAGTTCAGCAGCTGCTGGGAGATGGAGCTGATCCATGTGGTGCTGATGACAAAGGCAGAACTGCCCTGCACTTTGCCTCCTGCAACGGCAATGACAGAATTGGTAAGTATGGAGTACAGACAGTACTGATGTGCTGAAAACAGCAACTGGCCCAAGTTAACTGCTTGATACAACAGCTGTAAAACCAAACTCGGCAGGACAATCATGTTATCTGGGCATGCAACTTACAAGATAATATGTTATCTTGCACGTTGGGCATGCTCTGGTTACCATCGTAAATGCTGGATACATCCCAGTGGACTGCTGAACACAACAGATCGCAGCTTGTGCAGTGCTGATCACATTACAGTAGGCCTGTGCAGCACTGAAGACAGCAGTTCAAATCAAGCAGATTCAGTTAAATTGTCACATAAACAGCTGATGTAGAAGTTAAAACTAGTAAACTGATATACCGTATGAACCAAATGACCTGACTCCAGATATGCAGCTTATCATCAGTTGCGAGAGGGGGCAAGATATTCAGAATTCACTTGTTGCTTTGCCACTCCTGAGCTCTGTTCTTGGCCCCTGACTTGAAGCTAAATTGCATATCGTGAGTCAGGCCATTGCATATCCCCTAGCTATGTTATCCGTTGAATAAAATGACATGGTCTTTGTGTGAAATGCAGTAGGCACTTACAACTCCCCAGTAGCTGCTTAACATGTGTCCAAGAGGCTATATGCGTCCTTTAGTTTCAAATGACTCTTCTGTATGATTATATGAGATGGCCATTGTCACAAGACTTTGGCCATATCATCCGGCCATTAAAGCTGCAGAGAATTTGATTCAGTCCTCGTCATGTGTGTTGATCAAGGACGACCGTATTCCTCAGCTGGGGCACATTGTTATAATAAATGACATAATCCTCTGCACGTTAACTAGACAGAAAGACTACTTACTCAATTGCATTCTTCAGGTGGCAAGGCTAGCAATGTGTTAAAAGCCTAGGCCAAATTATATTTCACATGTAACCACTGGTATAATTAGTACAGAATGGTTTAAGCATTTTTCTTTACATCATCAGTGTGCACAAATGAACCCTGCAAGCCCTTAAACTATGAATCGCAGTCGTTTCAATTTTCAGTCTCACTTAAAAACACATTTTTTCAGTTAGAGTTGTGGGTCTGGATAGTGTATTTATATTTTAACTGTTTTGGTAGTTGTACTCCCTGTATTACCTTGATCTTTACTGATTTGTGTAATGCGCCCAGAGCCTCTGGAATTGAGCACCCTAGAAATAAAAGTGTGTTGCCTTGCCTTGCCTGAGTAAGCCGAATGGAGCAGGTTGTTTAGGTAACAACCACTAAAATAGTATTACAATTCATTGTTTGGCAATAAGTAACACCAAAAAGTAGGGATGCCACTCAGGAGGTAGACGATATTGCGGAGAAAAATGTATTCAAAAAGCATCAGTGCCAGAATTAAGCAGCCAGACATAAAATTAATATCAGCACCTGAAAAGTTCCCCTTCTGAATGTGTTTTTTTTTTTTTTTTTTTTTGCAGTTTTTCAGATTAAGTAGCATCCATCAGTAGCCACCACAGTTTGTTTTGATTTTCCTGACATATAGATTAAAGACCAGCTGATGCTTCTGGGAAAACTTTTAATGACCTATGACTTTCAGGTCTGGACGCAGCATTTATGGCAGTTGTACAGCCACAGCTGCGTCACTGTTAATGAATTAGAATGTTTGCAGGGAATTTTTCAAATCTTCTGATGCATTCATGACACTTTGGTCAGTTTACAGCTGAAAAATTACGCATGTGTCGGATATATGACCCATGCGTCATTTTCAGTGCACAACTCATAGCACCTGCAACAAGATAATAGACTGCATTTTTTGTGGTCTGCCAGTCTTGTCTCACGTAGGGCAAGTACGGCTGAATCATACCATGACTGCCTGAAAATCCAGCCTATAATAATTAGATCCAACTGTGTGTATGTTTCATTTATTTTCTGTATTTTGTTTTTGTTCCAGGTGCTTTGTTACTAAGGATATTTGCATGCAAACAGGACTTTTATCAGTTTGAGTTCATCTGTTCTAACTGCTTATTCCTCTCCTGTAGTCCTAATCCTCTGTTTGTGACATCACGGTCACTTCCTGGGCAGCAGGTTGTGATGGCACAGGGAGCGAGCGAGAGAGGGGATTATGCTGTCAAGTGGGGGAATGAATGGCAAGAATAGATGAGCTCTAAAGAGCAAGAACCCCGTTTTCATGCATGCATCTTCAATCATAAAGAACAAGTGAAAGAATAATGCTGAAAATATTTATATTATATATGTTAAATGTTGCCTGAATGTCATCTTTCTCAGTGTTTTCCAAGAGGCATCTGTGTCCCTAAGAATTACTTGGCACTATTAGGATGCTAAATATAATGTTGTACAGCCGAGTTGGGAAATATGCAGTTAACGCTTTGTATTTTATAACTGTAATATGTCATAGGTATTTATGCTTGAGTTGACTGTTACATCCCCAGTAACAGTCTGAGTTGAGATGTCACAGCTACTTGTAGTTTTAAAGCATTAGTTATGAAAAACATTGCAACTTTAAATGATGTAAACATATTTCACTATTTTTGGTATTAGCAAAGCTGGGTGAATATGCATTTAGTGATGATGGACACTTGTAAAAAACAGGTCTGCTAATGCAGGCTGTTTTCATGACCAGCACATTTGTAGTGAGATTAGCAAGGTTAATGTCTTTAATGATACAGCCTTCTTACATAAAAACATAACTAAAGTTGTATGAAAATCACACATACCACAGATCTGGCCACAAAGCCAACCTGCAAAGAAATACCAAATTACACATACCCTAAATGTTTACAGTGATTTGTATATCCATCCATCCCATGATGCTTTGCATTCTTGGGGATTGTGTGATATTTTGTATCTCTTTTAAACCTGGCTTTGATGCATGCCAATACCCTTTCCTGGTAACCCTTGCCTCAGTGCTTTTGTGCTGAAGCCCTTTGTCTTGTTAGACAAATGAAGTAACTGCATATGTCACAGAAATGTAATGCATCATAGATATGTTATTGTATATGCACATTACCCTCATGGAAGAAATGACATTGTCTGAGGAACTTGTTTTTTTCAGCTTAGAGCCTGGCATCGCTGTACAAGGTGCTCTCCCTGCACAGCTGGAAGGTGTGATATAAAATACAGTCTTCCATCCAGATCAGAGCTCCCACTGGTGTCTCTGAGAATTTCCATCCCACACCCTACAGTCAGAAGACACATCCAGGGTCCATTTTGGACAGTTTGGTAGTGTGTCCTTCCTTATATCCAAACCTGTACTGACTTTGCCTGAACACCCATGTCTTTATTTGATTCTGTTCATGTTGGCACATAGTATCGACAATAGGTTTTCCTTTCTTTGGGCTCAGGGAGGCATACTTCCTGGATGGAATTCATACATGAAGGATCTGGGTACAGAGAGGTTGGGTTCATCTCTCTGTCACTTTCTGCCCCACCCCGTTTTTCCACTGCATGTCGCCCTGTTCCCTTTCTGCAGTGAGAGCTGCCATGCCTACACTTTTGACCACCCTTCCCCCAGTTGATCCCTCTGGGCAGGTGTATTGCAGTTACTCCCATGCGGTTACCTGTTGGTCAGCAGGCAGCTTCAGCCACCCTCCCCAATGCTTGCGTATGTTATCTTTGCGATGCTACTAGAACTCTGTCGGCTCAAGGAGGGAGCACGGGGGCTGGAATTGAATCCAAGTCTCTCATGCTAGTGCAGTGCACTGCTACTGGGCTTTCACTCTTGACCATATAACCCCATTGGATGAGCTGGGGTGCAAGTGAATCCCAAAGCAAAAGTTCATTGAATTGACTCGAGTCCTGACCAAGCTCAGAAGGTTTCAGTTTTCACTCTGCTCCTTTGTTTTTTGGGTGATTACAGTGCAGTTACTTCTGACCTACGGAGCTGACCCCAACCAGAGAGATGGCCTAGGAAACACACCTCTACACCTGGGTGAGTGCTCTGCGTTTTTATTTCAAGGCTACTACCTGCATCCTCGGTGCACAGATGGTGCTTCTGCACTTGTTGGAATGATTGACCCCATTTCAGCATTTACTGGTAGAGGGCTGATGTGGTGCTTTTAAACAAGTGGGTGGCTAGTTCAGAGTCGACTGCTGTGAGTTGCTGTATGTTATCTGTTGTGCTGAACAGGGTGACTGCAGTCAGACTGGGTCTGAATGTGCAAGACAGAGGGGAGCAGAAATTCAAAATTAAACAAAAAAAAGGTGGCAGGGGAGTTTGACTGATGGGTACAGTAGCCGAAATGGTAGACGTGTGTTCAGGTATACAGTGTTACATATCCTTCTTTTCTCTGGCCTTGCTATCGCTGCACCTGTAACCTTCCTCTTAAACCTCTCTTTCTAGCTCAGGACCATCCCCCAGTCCTAGTAGCAAGCGGAGGCCCTCCTCCTTCACAGAGGGGGTGACTGATCTTCCCCAGGACCTACCGCCCCATCTCCCTCCTTCCTGTCCTTGTAACATGCAGGGAAAAACTTCCCTTCATGCAGCTCTTCTCCTTCCATGATTTCTCTTTTCACTCCTTTACAGTCTGGCTTCTGCAGACACCATTACACAGTCTTCTGCTTCCTCCGTGTCATGATTCAGTTCTTAAGGGGATGTCTTGGGGCCCCCATACACAGCAGTATTTTCATCAGTCTGGCTAAGGCCTTCAATATATGGTCCATCCTCTCCTCCCTGGGCAAGTTAAGGGGGCGGGAGTGAGGGTGGGGGTAGGCTGGTCTGTCTAACCTGGAGGTCAGTCGGTTGTGCGCCTGTCTTTCTGACTGGCACTAATTGGTCTCAAAATGATCCTGCCACTGTTTGGTTATGCAGCTATGGTTAACAGTGCTTCCCCCAATCTACCCTGCCCAGACTGGATCCCCATTTCCACTCCTTCTGTTGCTTTACCTTAAACCCTCCCCCCCCTTTACCAATCACCACTTCTTCTAACCTGACTTTTCCCTTTCTTCCTTGGATGCCTGCCACCTCCCTCACTGCTCTTCATTCCTGGCTAAATACTAGCTCACCTTCTTCCCTCCCATCCTCTCCTCCTTTCTCTCCCTTCCTCCTACTCCCATCACTATTCTGATGCTCACTCTTTTCATATTCCTCACTGCAGATCTTCTGCAGGCAAGTCTGCCTTTTTTGTTCACTTTCCCACTCTCTGGAACACACTGTCTCTCCCCCCCACCAGACTCTCACTCTCCCTCCACTCTCAAACCGCTCTTGCAGTCTCACTTCTCTCCACTCTTGTGACTAGCTGTCCCCACTCCCGATTCCCTTCTCCTTTTATGGCCTTTTGGTGTAGTACACTGCCCCTTGATATGACCTTGTGCTGTAATGCTATTTCTTACAGCGTCGATGACTCTAGTTCGGGAACCAGAGCAGGATGTTGGAGGGTCAGCTAGGGGGAGAAGGACCGAGCATCTGACGAACTGCTGTCCTCCGGGAAGGGTGGTGTGGCACCTGGAGTTACTGTCCACTAGTGGTGGTTGGGGGACAGGACAGAGGGACTGCACTTAAGAGGCAGAACAGCAGCAGATTTCCAGTGTGCCATGCATGGAAGCATGCGTGGCACTGCCATTGATTGACTGTCATGGCACATAAGCTCCTCTGCGCCAATCGGGGGGAATCATGAAAACCAGAAAAAGACATTCTGGCTGGCAGGATGATCACAAACCCCACACCCAGCAACTCGGGTTTTTGAATCCTTGACCCAGCGGATTGAGCGTGCTCCCCACCGTGGGGGGGGGGGGGTAAGCCATGAGAGAACAGGGCTCAGTAAGACCTGGGATTGAGCGTGCTCCCCACCTTGGGGGGGGGGGGTAAGCCATGAGAGAACAGGGCTCAGTAAGACCTGGGATTGAGCGTGCTCCCACCGTGGGGGGGTAAGCCATGGGAGGACAGGGCTCAGTAAGACCTGGGATTGAGCGTGCTCCCCACGGGGTAAGCCATGGGAGAACAGGGCTCAGTAAGACCTGGGATTGAGCATGCTCCCCACGGGGTAAGCCATGGGAGGACAGGGCTCAGTAAGACCTGGGATTGAGCGTGCTCCCCACCTCCCCACCGTGGGGGGGGGGGTAAGCCATGGGAGAACAGGGCTCAGTAAGACCTGGGATTGAGCGTGCTCCCCACCGTGGGGGGGGGGTTAAGCCATGGGAGGACAGGGCTCAGTAAGACCTGGGATTGAGCATGCTCCCCACGGGGTAAGCCATGGGAGGACAGGGCTCAGTAAGACCTGGGATTGAGCGTGCTCCCCACCTCCCCACCCTGGGGGGGGGGTAAACCATGGGAGAACAGGGCTCAGTAAGACCTGGGATTGAGGCGTGCTCCCACCTCCCCACCGTGGGGGGTAAGCCATGGGAGGACAGGGGGCTCAGTAAGACCTGGGATTGAGGCGTGCTCCCCACCACCCCGTGGGGGAAGCCATGGGAGGACAGGGCTCAGTAAGACCTGGGATTGAGCGCCCCCCACGGGGTAAGCCATGGGAGAACAGGGCTCAGTAAGACCTGGGAGAAGCTGGGATGACATGGCTTGGGGGCAGTGGAATGGGGGCCATGCCTCGACAGGGGGGAGAAGGAGGACCAAATAAAAATAAGAAGAAAAGGGGGCATTGTTTGTGCGCAGGGTATCGTAGTGGTGACAGGAGTTTGAAAGTGAAAGTGGATCTCTGGTGTCAGTATGCAAGTGAGCTGAGGCCAGTCCTGACCTGCTGTGTGGATGGTTTTGTCCTCGGAGACCTAAAGTGAGGAGAAATGCAATATTCTCCCTAGGTCCAAAGTAAACAAAAAACTATCACAGATATTTGCCGAATTTGTACTCCCAAGCATTACATGAATATGTGTATATATATTTTCTTATGTGCTTGTACACTGTCTTTTCCATGTTCATGTACATAACTACAGCTTTGTATAATAATTTTTTTTTTTAACTTTCTTTATTCACTAGGACTTGGGGCATCTCACCAGGGTACCCCTCGACTTCTGCCTCTACCCTCTGCCTGAAACCTCCCCTACTGGGCTCCTACAGGGCTGTCTCCACTCGGTCCCACGGCTTGACCATTGCCCCAGATCACCCCCCCTCCCCGGGGGGAGAGCCCCACCCACCTGTGGCAGCCTATCTGTGATTAGAGGGACAGCCGCAGGAACCGGTAGAGCTGGAGCCCAGGGAGGCAGGTGCGGTATTGGGATGTGGGCAGCTCTCTGGGCCTCTTTTGCCTCTGCTAGGCCACCAGGGTTTTTCCATACTGTTCCCCCTGAAGCACAGACGTGCAGTGCCAGCAGTGCACCTACGTGCAGCCGGCCGCCGCTGCTCATCCCCTGATGTAGTGTCAAGCCCCACTACCTGTAGGGCCCCTGGTCTCCACCAGGAGCTGCAACAGAGTGGAGCATACCCTGGAACCCACCCCGGGAGGGAGAGCAGTCCTCCAGATGTTCAGTCCCTCCCGCCTCGATGACCCAAGTCTGTTCCCGAACCCAGGTCGCCGGCATGGCGACAGGTGTGGTGTCCAGTGCCTCAACCCTCAGCACCACTGGGCCGACCAAAGCTTTGTGTCATTATTATATGTATTCGGTTGCACTGCCTCCTTGTTGCACCCTCCCCTAGGTCGCACCTGGAAATGAGATCTGTCTCAGTGTGCCTGTCCCGTCAACAAATTTTAGAGCACTTGGTCTGATCCATGCCTCTTGTAGGAAGGGGTACACAATTCCATATACTAAAATGGGGAAATGGCACATGGATAATGGTACACACCCTTCCCCTTCTGTCAAAGCAGAGGCACGTATTATGCTGTAGGTTGAGATTACAATTATTATGAATACTAGAACAGAATCCTAATGGCCCAAATAATGAGAATGCCCCCCTTTAGCTGAATGGTTGAGGCTGCTGTCCCTCTGAGAAGAAATGCCCAGTGCAGTCCCAAAGCTCGACTCTGTTAGGGCCTCTAATTAAGTTTACAGAAGACGTCCATCCAAAGGCTAAGTAAGGAGATACAGTAATTGTTATGCAGCATATTACCACACTAGCGGTGAATAAATCAGGGAAATCATCACTTATTTATTGACCTATATTGAGTGTTGATAATTAAAAATTGCCTGAATGTTAATATGGAATTTGTATTATAAACACTGTAATGTCTGATGTACTCCAATCTGTGTTCGCTGTACTAGTGTCTGTGATAAACTGTACTAACTTACGAAATGTCAACCTGTAATTGTATTGTAACTTCATGGAATGTTTTTACCTGTGATTAATCCCGGGTCACCCCTGAAAAAAGGGACTGTCATGGTCTCAGTGGGTTTACCCGGTTACCAAAATTAAATAAATGTTATTTTAGGATCCATGTATATTTTCAATTAGAACACATTATTTCACTTGCAGCATATGTTACGTACACTTAGAACATGTTATTTCCACTTAGAATCCGAAACTAGAACACATAGCATGGTGGAAAGAAAGGCAGTTTTAAACTAAAATAAGGTAAAACACTAATAAAAGTGTAAGACCAACTCCCTTTGGGTGTCTCTACTCTCTGGAAAGGAGGGGGTGAGCAGTAACCTCAGGACAGACTCCGGTGTCTAGGGGTAAACTGATGGAACTGCTTGCCAGGACCCACCCCCTGCCTGTTTCTCCAGGTCTGGCTTTTCCATGTGACCCACTGAGGCACGGCTTATGAAGTCTCTCCATCTTCCCGATGGGAACTGCTCTGCTCTGTTCATGCTACCTTTGGCCCTTTGGGGGAGACCGCCTACCTCCTTGGCTGATTTAGTAATGACTTCACGCACTATACTGCTGGTCTCGTACTCGGTGCCTCGGTTTCCCATCCCATCCTTTTGTTCTTCCCAGGGCTGCAGGGACAAACAGAACCACCCTTAGTTGGCCAAAAAGACACCGATGTTGCACCACACTGTACACATTATATGCCCGCATGGCAACTTGGGATCACATAATTTAGTTAACTTTAAAACTTAAACATTATGTCTACTCGCATTTAACAGTTGGGATTGCATTTTAAACACCATACACTTTAGTAAAAATGCTAGATATGTGGCAGGACACTTTAGGTATAACTTTTCTTCCAGAACTCCAGTCATTTATTTACAAGTGCATGCACAACACTGTCAGGATGATAAGTATACAGCCAGAGTCCCAGCCAATAGCCTGCCTAGGGCCCTGTCTCAAATCGGCATTAAACAGACACATCAGTCTCACCATAGGTCAGTGTTACTGACTGGGTTTGAAACTCGGCAGCTGCAGTTATGTTCAGTTTATTTATACAGTGACATTAGTAGCACTACACTGTGTAGTGATGTCTATGAGCAATTCCAGTCTGGGTTTAGGGTGAGGCACAGCAGAGATGGCACTGGTCCGGGTCCATAGTGACCTCCTCATGGAAAGAGATCAAGGAGAACGGTCAGTTCTCATTCTCTTCGAGCTGTCATCAGCATTCGATACCGTAGACCACATTATGTTGCTGGATCACCTTCGAGAGTAGTGCGGACTCACCAACGTTGTCATCAACTGGTTCGAGTCCTTCCTCTCGGGTAGGAGGCAGAGGGTAGTGATGTGGAATTTTTCCTCCTTCCCTCTGCCTCTGACGTGTGGAGTCCCTCAGGCTCAATCCTGTCACCGATGCTGTTCTCAGCATATATGCTGCCCCTGGGGAGGATCATCAGACAATGCAGGTTGAGTTTTCACTGCTATGCAGATGATACTCAACTGTACATGCCTTTGTGCCAGGGACAAGCGGTGCTGTCGAAGTGCTGAATAAATGTCTCGCCGAGATCCAGGCTTGGATGAACTCTAACTGGTTGAGGCTTAACCCTGATTGGGTCCTGGAATCAACACCATTGACGGCGTTCTCTAGGGTAAGAAATTTGGGTGTGATCCTTGACGACAGGCTGACATTTGAGGCACAAGTGTTGGCTGTCGTCAAAAATAGTTTTTACCATCTGAGGAACATTGCCCCCTTATTCCAACTGAGGACCTGCCATCACAGGTATATGCCTTTGTGACATCTAGACTATATTACTGTAATGCTCTGTATCTCGGGGTCAGTTGAGGGGGGGAGCCACCGCTGGCTGCAGCTCGTTCAAAATGCAGCAGTCAGGCTGCTGACAGGATCACCCAGATCCTGTCCTGTGACTGCAGTCCTGTGGGGTCTACACTGACTGCCAGTCAGGTGGCGGGTTTTCTTCAAGGGGAGCTTCCTCACCTATAAGGCCCTATACGGACTGGGCCCTGGCTACCTGTCTGATTCCTCACTCTTGCCATTCTGACTCGCTCCCTTCGTTCCTCCACCCAGGGCCTCCTGGCAGTTTCGAGGACCAGGCTGAAAACCTCAGGTGATTGTTCATTTGAGGTGGCTAGCCCGGTCCTCTGGAACTCGCTTCCAGGATCTTTGAGGGAGGCCCCTATGGTGGAGGCATTCAGGAAGGGCCTAAAGACACCTCTTTTTACACTAGCTTATCCAGCTGATGTACTTTAAACTGTGTCTGAAAATTTTTAATAATTTTATAGAATGCTTTACGATCTAAATTGTGACCCTCTTGATTGTTCTTTGTGCAGTGCCCAGAGCCCCAGGGATTGGGTGCCTAAAAATAAATTTTACTTACTTATTAACATTTTCCCATATACACTGGTGACATAGATTAAGGAAGCCAATCAAGTTCCCCTTATAGCTATGAGCGGGAAAGGGGACCCGGGTTGTACCTGGGCTTGTTAGGCACTGCGTAATCGATGCCTCGCGTGGAGATTAAAAACAAAGAAGTATACCCTCCCAGAGTTAACACTGTGTCCAGTTTGGACATGAATTAATATGAGGTAGATACCTTTTACTGGCTGTTGCCCCAGCTCCATACCTCATGGGGGTATGAAGTCCGGCACCATTTCAGTCACAGCAACAGCGGCAGTGGCATACCAGTTCACTGTATTGGTCCCTTCACCCTGGGGTTCAGATCATTGATGCATGCCAGTTGCCCTGAATCATCCACCATACATGCCTTTCGCCATAAGCTTGTTCAGGTCACAGAACTCCAGAAGAACAGGCTTTCTCATCCGATGACTTCACCTCACTGGAAACTGGGACAAATGGTACGGAAGTCATCAGGATGCCTTTCTTGAGGGTAGACCTCCAATAGACCCCTACTCTCCATAGTCTGGACCCCATTTGGGGCTTGAGCTTCCACAGCCTTGCACCAGAAGGAACCAGTGCCACCTGGGCCAAGGACACTGCCACCATTCATGGATCTGCAGTCTTCCTTCTGCCGGTTGCAGCCAGAGAAGTCCACCCAGGTTTCTCAGGACCCAGTGGGCTCTGTCTGGGTACTGCACACTGGACCACTAGAACTGGAACACACTTTTTGGCAGAATCAGAGACCCTTTTACATGCCTCTATCAGGTGGAGAAAATACCCCAGAAGCGTCCTGACCAGTGGGCAATAACTGCACAGCATAGAGAGCATTACGTCACCAAGCAGAAAAACACATTGCAGTAATGGAGATACCTTGTTAAACATTTCTGAACTTTTCTGAAAGACTTGGCTAGTATTACTGCTTAAGTGCAGATACCCTTAGCATACATTTTTTAGCATTCTGGGTTGCTCATAACCCTAGTCTGCAATAGGGGGGTTACAAAAACATTGCATATAGTGTGGTACATATCATATACGAAATGAGTAGCGGTGGGATTACAGATTTATCTCCACACAAACAGTAAGACCTAACTAACTCGTGATTTCCCCACTCTTGAGTTATGTGTCTTATGAGTTATGGATCTCATCACTCACTACTGGAGATAAGTTATTCCGCTGCAACCCATTAGGTATTCCCTATTTAATATCTTAATTTTTTTATTCATTCACTGGTGCATTTATTGGTGCGTTTTGTTGTTCCAAGGCACGTACTAGAATTAACATAACAGGAGGGACCACGTCTAGTGAGTGAATGTAGTTTGAACTCCATGACTTTTCAGCACTTGGCCTCTCATGTGAGAGTCGGTGTAGTGGTGACACAGCATTCCGAGCAGCCTTTTATTTATTTATTTATTTCAATTTTATTAACCGGGTAGGTCCACAGAGCCCCGAAGGTCTCTTTTTCCGGGGCGATTTGGAATTAGTTACTTAAAATAAAAACATTTTGCAGATACAGTACATAGGAGCAAACAGCAATTGCTTACAGTCAGCACAGTGCACATCAGGGAATCATACAGTTACCAGCAGACAATTCAGTATATACACAGTAGGACTAGGCTTCTGATCTGGGTGGGATTTGTACAGAACAATGATTGACAGTACATTTTTAACGTAGTTGTTGAAGAGCATTCAGTAGAACAGTTAGGTGTTTGGGGTTTTTTTTCTTTTTTTTGGCTGGAGCCCCATGGAGTGGCCAGCAGCTGGTACAGAGAGCAGCTGCTGTGTTCCCAAACCAAGTGTGCTAGAGATGGCAGAATGGATGACAAATTTTACTCTGGCTAATAAAGTCTGATTTACTAACTAACCCCAGTGTGCACTCTACACAGGTTCGAGGCTGGAAGAAAACAAACTGCTGAATATCCCTGTGGTAGAATCTGGAGAGCTGACATTATTTATTATGTACTAGACTCGATTCAGAATAGTTGGCCAATAAAAACTACAAGGGGACTGCATTTTCTAAACTCTGGCTACTTCAAAGGGACACCTGTCCAGTAGAAACCTTAACTGGGCTGCAAGAAGTAGATATTTCATGCATCGGACGAAGATTCATGACTACAAAGATAGACATATACTTTAAGGGAACAGTCAGTACCAAAGGCCCCACACTCAGCTGTGGGGCTGGTCCCAATGTGCGCTTTGTGTGCAAAAATATTTTGGTGTACTTACTGATTGCTGTAGTATAGTAGATTGTATCAGACTAATTTTGCGTAGTTTTAGGCTGACAACTTCTGTTACTACAGATCCCAGAATCCTCTGCAGCTGACATCAGAACGGTAGACAGCAGTGAGAGATTCAACAGTCTGCAGTACATTTTAGAGTTTATATAAGTTCTGAACTTTTGTGTTTTAGTCCTGCTGTCCTCCCTGGGGCTATGTGCAGTTACAGAGAACTGTACCTAGCCCCTGGATAAAAGCAGACCCAGAAAACATCTGATCAAATGCTTGAAGCTCCCTACTGTCTTCCCCCACCAACCTCTTCTGGGCAGACTATTCCAGGTGGCCACCACCCTTTCTGTGAATCAGTATTTCCTCATGTCCCTCTCTAAACCCCCCAGCTTCATAGCATGCCCCCTTGTTTTGGCGCTGCTCCTCCTGTGAAAGAGACTCCCCTCCTGCACCTTGTTCACCCCATGGGGTACTTAGGGTCTCAGTGTTGTCCCAACTCACCCTACTCTCCTCCAGGGAGTACATGTTGAGCTCCCACAGCCTCTCCTCATATGGTTTCTCGTGAACCCCCCCCAGCATCATTTTGCTAGCTCTCCTCTGGACTGCTTCCACCATGTCAATGTCCTTGCAGAGGTGTGGCATGCTCCCGGTGGGGTCTCACTAGTGAGTGATACAGTGGCAACACTACCTCCCTTCTCCTGCTAGAAATCCCCCCTCCCTATGCACCCCAGCATTTGACTAGTCTTGCCTACTGCCTTGTCGCAGTGCTCTGCCGCCATGAGATCATCAGATGATGATTGCCTCAAGGTCTGTTTCTTGCTTGGTAACTGTAAGTACCCTTCATCCTGTCTTATACACAGCTCCCCCCATTTCCTCACCCCAGGTGCATGACTTTTGTGCTTTTTGGCATTGAAACCTAGCTGCCACACTCTAGACCACTCCTCTAGTAAGATTCAGTAGCAGGGCAATAGACATCATACTGCAACCCCCATTTAAAACTGGTTTTGCCAATTCACCGCTGCCTACTGCTCTGATGTCAACTGCAGGGCATTCATATTTTACCTGCTGAACTATCCACTGGGTATTGTTACAGCTGTATCCCTAACCTTTCTTTTTCTTTCCCCCAATGTTTAGCTGCCTGTACGAATCACGTTCCTGTCATTACTACACTGCTGAGAGGAGGTAACTATTTCATTTTAAAGGAGCAAGCCCCAGCTTGCTGCTGCATGCAGAATATTTATAAATAGTTGCTGGGTGGTCGAAGGCATTTAATTCTTCCTTGTGTCTCACAACTTACCTGGGGCAGGCAGTAACTACAACATAACTGTGTGCTGTTTTTACTTTTGTTTAGTAATTTCTTAGAAAAACTGTAAGCAGAGGTTCTTTATTAAGTAAACTGCTTTGGTCAAAGGAGAAACTCGGACAGGTCTCAATTCAACAGTATATTCCGCAGAACTCTCTAGAATGTAACAAGAAGAAAGCATTCCACAAGAACGAACTGCATACACATTATAGTGTAAACGTAGCATTCAGTATTTGGTGAAAACTGCACACCCTGAAAGGAACTGAGCTGTCATGGGGTGATCCTACACATTTTTATTGTGGTCCAGAGAGACAAACCACTTTATTTGTGTAAAAGTGGGAATGAAAGGGGGATCACACTCCCTAACCCCACCATGTATCCGCCTCTGTCCTGCCATGTGTTATCGCTTATGCAGTTTACTGCAATGTATTTGCTGTTTTATAGGCCTTTGCATAATTTTGTGTGAAAAATAAGAGATGGCACCACAATTTATCGTGCTAGTGTGGTTTAGAAAAACACAGTTTTGGCAAGTTTTGGTGTATAAATGGCAGCATAGTGCTAGAAAACAGTTATGGCACAATATTTGGGAAATAGCATTGGCACAAGTTTCAAAAATGGTGGTTCAGATTTTAGGAACAGAGTCTGTGCATTGTTTGGGAAACATGCACTATTGATAACAAGCATTTGTCAATGCCGAACGTTCGCTTGCAGGTATTTGCAGTGGTGTTTGGCACATATGGTGCTTTACCCTAATGCCCTGTGCGATTGCTGGTATTTGCACAATAAATTTTTTAGCATAACATTTTTGTTACCCCCATTGTACGCTACATAGGCGGAAACACGTTTTGGGCAGGATGTGAAAAATGACAGCTGTACTGCTCATAAAGGAAGTGTGGTAAAATGGCAGTGTTGAAAATCTGTAGTGGAAATATTGAAATTCAAACCCTCGAGCGCATGGGAACTGTGCAATGCACGCTCGTAAAACAGTCATTGTTAGGAATTTTTTCACCAAATTGTCAACATTGGCATTTTAAAACCTCTGCTAATGAACAGTGTCACTGTGATTGTCTTACTATGTGCCATACATTGATTTTGCACACCGACTGCGCCATTGTGCACTACATGGGCGGAAACATGTTTTGGGCAGGATGTGAAAAATGACAGCTGTACTGCTCATGAGGAGGTGTGGTAAAATGGCAATGTTGAAAATCTGGAGTGAAAATATTGAAAATTCGCAAACTTACGATCGTGCGTAGGAACTACGCAATGCACATTCGTAAAACAGTTATTTGTAGGAATTTTTTCACCAAATTTTCAACATAGCCATTTTAAGATCTCTGCTCATGAACAGTGACACTGTGATTTTCTTAATGTGTCCCATACACTGAGTTCGCATACCGACTGTGCCATTATGCGCTACATGGGCGGAAACACGTTTTGGGCAGGATGTGAAAAATGACAGCTGTACTGCTCATGAGGAGGTGTGGTAAAATGGCAATGTTGAAAATCTGGAGTGAAAATATTGAAAATTCGCAAACTTCTGACGTGCGTGCGAACTGAGCAAGCGCAGACTCATAAAACAAGCCACTTTTAGGAATTTTTCACCAAATTTTCAACATAGCCATTTTAAGACCTCTGCTCTCATGATCAGTGTCACTGTGATTTTCTTAATGTGTCCCATACATTGATTTACATACCGACTGCGCCATTGTGCGCTACATGGGCGGAAACACGTTTTGGGCAAGATGTGAAAAATGACAGCTGTACTGCTCATAAGAAGGTGTGGTAAAATGGCAATGTTGAAAATCTGGAGTAGAAATATTGAAAATTCGCAAACCTACGAGCGTGCCTAGGAACTGCACAATGCACGCTCGTAAAACAGTCATTTTTTGGAATTTTTGCACCAAATTTCCAACATGGGGTTTTTGGGACCCCTTCTCATGAATGATGTCACTGTCATGGCGCTATTCGGGCCCGAAGGGTGATTTAGCGCAGTGACTGCAAAATCACCCTTCAGGCCTGAATAACGCCATGACAGTGACATCATTCATGAGAAGGGGTCCCAAAAACCCCATGTTGAAAATTTGGTGCAAAAATTCCAAAAATGCCTGAGATATACAATAAAGTTGAAAACCCCTATCTAGCCCATTATACAGCTTACTGGCATTTCCTCAGTTCAGTCGGGTTTGAAGAGTACAGAGCGTGTTTCAGTCCACGAAAGATTATGCTTGAGCTCCAGAGGTAAGTATAAGGTGAGGGTATACAAAGGCTAGATGCGCAGTGGAGTGCGTGCGAGGTTGTGGGGGGACTGGGAGATCGCCCGTGGACTGTTTTGATTTACAGATAACAGAAAAAAACAAAAAGCGGCGTGGGACATTTGCCATGCTGGGGTGGGCTCACAGGCGCTGAGAAGATGGCTGGGGGCCAAAGGGCAGGCGAGGATTGGGCACCCCGTCGGCAAACTACACTTTCGTTTCCCGGCGCTGGGGTGGGCTCCAGCGTGGCAGAAGGATGGCTTGGGGAGCCGATGGGGATTAGGCACCCCATCGGCAAACAACACCACGCTGGAGTGGGCTCCCAGCGTGGCAAAGCTTTGGGGTGAGGCGGCACTTGGCCTTGAGGGAGGCGCGTGGCGAGAGAATGGCGTGGCGCGGTGCTCGGTATGACAAGCGGTGATTTTTCTTTGAGTGAAGACCACCGCTGTCATACACAACTCCACACCATTGGTACCAGGACCGCCATGCCTGCTCAGCGGGCACTGGATTGCAAGGGAGGCACACCTCAAAGTGTACTACTCTCCCAAAACGTTCCTTGCGCATGCGCGCAAACGGACGGTAAAAAGGCAGGTGCAATTTTCAGACAATTGCTTGGAATGAAATTTTCAGAAAACCACAGAGTTGTTTGAAAATGGCATCAGTACAGTTATCACAAAATGCCACCGGTGCAGTTTTAAAGCTATGCTGCAATTGGAAAATCTAGAAAATGTCAGCAGGCAGTTTGGAAAACTGCAGGCACTATTTGGAATACATTAAAGGCGCACTATTCCTAATCCAGTGGCAACAGTGACATTTCTAGCAATTACTGCGGTAAATGGTAGTGGTGCACTCTGACATTTTTTTTTTTTTTTTTTAACTGTTCAACTTGTATTTTTTTCCTTAACCCATGTACTTCTGCACGTCAGTCAAGGGATACTGTATTTCATTCAATTTTGTTCAGAATGCCAGGCTGACATCAGCACTGGGTAACTGAGTACCATTGTTTTGCTGACCTTTAGACTTTGAGGCTTTCATGCTGGGTCTTCTTCAGCAGTTGGACATTTCACTGGTCCAGCTTTCTGCTGTGTTAGATCCAGAGGCGTTAAAGGATATATAGGTTTTGTGTCGATGAGCCAGTGGAGCAGCGGGTGGCCAGGGATTGGAGGATTAGGATTGGACAATTAGTAAGGGATGTGTTACAGTAACTAACAAACTTTAAATCCAAGACCTATAACAGAAATTTAAACAAAACTTTAACATAGATATTTTTTTTATTGCTTAACCCATATTAGATTTTTAGTTTAATGTATATAGCCCACTTCTGAGTGTAGAGCCAGTCAAAGCACTTTAGAAACAACAAAGAAATACACCCAGGCTGCAATTGAATAACTACAAACATGGGCTCGGCCAGGTACTGTAAGAGTCCTGGGTTTGCTTTGTGGACCCCACCTGTTGCTCTGGGTCCGTGAATGTGGGACCCACTGCAGAGGGGTGACATGATCATATTATTCAAATAACTGAAAGGGGTATCACCATGAGATCCGTCACAGCTCTTTAGAAAATCCAAGGGTGAGAGAACAAGGGGGCACACCATGTAAATGAAAGGAGGAATATTCAAGGAAAAATCAAGAAAAACTACTTTACGGAACAGGTGGTAAGTATGTGGAACAGACTCCTAGAGCAGGTGGTATCAGCCAGTACTTTTTCTGCTTTTGAACTTGGACTTGATAGGTACCTTGAAGAAAATGGGGAGAGGGGATATACTCACTACTAAAATAGGGAGAGGGAGTATACCCACTACTTTTAAACTTGGACTTGATAGGTACTTTGAAGAAAATGGGGAGGGGGGTATACCCACCACTTTTAAACTTGGACTGGATGGGTACTTTAAAGAAAATGGGGAGAATGGGGTATACCTACTACTTTTAAACTCGGACATGATAGGTACTTAGGGAATGGGGGTATACCCACTACTTTTAAACTTGGACTTGATAGGTACTTTGAAGAAAATGGGGAGGAAGGGGTACGCCCACTACTTTTAAACTTGGACTTGATGGGTACTTTGAAGAAAATTTAGAGAGGGGGTATACCCCTTAAGCTGGTGGGAAAGAGAATTCAGTACACAATGATCTTTTTTCTTTCCTAAATTCTCATGTTGATAGATTGATAGGTACTTTGAAAAACATGGGTAGGTGGGTATACCCACTGAAATGGTAGGGAAAAGAACTCGATACTCAATGATCTTCTTTCTTTCTTTCCTAAATTCTTATGTTGACGCTGGGGCCAGGGAGCAGGGACATCAGCTGTGTCAGCATGTCCTGCACCTATTGTGCTTCATGACATTGGCTTAGTGGGTGATAACACACAGCCTACCTGGCCATGCCTTCAAGGATAGCACTGGTGGACCTGGTCTTGTTCTAAGGAACAAATATCATAACACCAGGGGTAATATGTGGTAGCTCGAAATTGAAACCTTTAATGCATTCCTAAGAGGGTCATGCTTTACTCTAAGAGCAGTAAGGAAATGAAATAATTTATCAGCAGAGGTTGTAAAAGCAAAGACAGTGAATACATTCGTTCACCGGCTAGCTGAATAATGCAAATTACAAGAGTAGAATTTGCTTAATGGCAGTGAGACATTCCCGATAAAACACACAGTCTTCCTACGTCTCTAGAACCTAAGTATGATAGGATAGAAAAGAAAAGGGATTTTTTTTTTTATTTAGTGCACTCTATCACTGTGCTGTGCCTAGCTGGCCCTCCTTCAGTCCTTCCCTACATCCTGCCCCTTGACCTGCCTTCTCCAGGATTTACCTCTGTGCCTGATTGGCTTACCCCCCCCCAGGCTGGGGCTGGGGTCCCTCAGCAAAGAGAGAGCCTGATTCGGTGCCACAGTCGGCAGTGCAGAGCCTGCAATGAGGGACGAGCATCATGTTGCTGCAGCTTGGATGAGAGTGTCCTATGGAATGCTGACTCCTTCTCCAACAGTTGTTCATGCATGCACATCACTGCACAGTGGTACCATGGGGAGAAAGGAATGCTGTGGCTTGATTTCAACTCCCCCCCCCCCCCACAGACCCATACAAGATCAACATGGCACTGCTGAAGTTTTCTGTTTCATAAATACTTTGTGCACTCATAATTTCTGCTTTTGGTCTGGCCTGCATGTTTGCCAACCACCTGTTCTAACTATTATGACCAACATCGCAGGCCACTCACCACCACATGTGGTCCTGGGTGAGTGCTGAATAACCAGCAAGTCCATGAGAAGGTCAGTGACAGGGCTGGGGTATCTTGTTTGGCCAGTGATCGCAGGCACAGAAACACAAGATTGAAAAGAGAATGGTCAGGGGATTGGGTACAGATAAAGAGCAAGAGAGAGTTAGTGAAAGGTCAGGGGATTGAGTATAGATAAAGAATGAGAGAGAGAGTCAGTCAACCGATGACTTAGGCCGATTCCTGAACCTGGGTCATTGACGTTGTGAGCAGTAGTGCAACCACTGCACTGGCAAGCCAGCCAAAGTAAGTTTCTTATTTATTTATTTATTTTTTAATTTTAGTATAGCACCTTTCATGTGCACGGTATCCTGAAGTGTTTTACAAGACATGCGGAATTGGTAGCAGCCAGTAGGTGTGCACAGAAAAGTTAAGAAAGGTCATGGGAGCTGGCTTGTCCGCAAAGAGGTTGGGCTACCTCTCCTGACACCGGTGACCTGGTTTTAGAAATGAGCTTGGGTTGCTGGGAGCTGGCTGGGGGAGGGAGGATTTCGCATCCTACAGACTGCTCTCCTTCCTCAGGATGGGGGAACACAGCATCTCGCTGCTTGACTGCTACCTGGCATAAGCCAGATGGTTGCACAGCTGAGCACTCAGTGCAGGGAAGGGCCTGCATTCTGATGTCATGCTCACATGTGTGCCACTGCATTCATGTGTGCACGTCATTGCAGAATGGCGCCCTGAAAAGAAAGGAAGAAAAAATACCCCAATCTGATCCAGCGCCCCTGCAGGCCCACTTAGGACTGACTTGGCAGGCCACCCTCCACCACCACTGGTCCTGGATGAGTGGTGGATAAGCAGAAAATCCATGAGAAGATCAGTGACGGGTCGGGGGGCACTGGGGTAGGGCTCAGAGACACAGAAGCACAAGACTGAAAAGGGAAAGGTCAGGGGGACTGGGTACAGAAATTAAGCACAGGGAGGTTAATTGACTTGCTGAAGGTCACACTGAAGGTAAATAAGTGACTACTGCGGGATTTAAACTGGAGTCTACTGGGTCGCCAGCTTCACAGCTCTGTGTTCTAACCACTGGGCTATACTGCTTCCTAGGCTGGTGGTGTCTTCCATGTAATCAGGAATGAGTACCTGAGAGAAAATGGGTAGGACTGGGCACATAACGTGGCTGCCTGAAACCACACCATCCAGGGCTGTGTGTTCCACCCCATCCTCTGGGACTGCAGGAGCTCACTCCATTATCCCAGCAGAGGTTGCCCAGCCCTTTAAGCTGGTAGGAGGACTTTTCCTGGTGATATCTTCTCTGGGGTGCTTGCGCAGTGGAGTATAAGTGGAAGCAATTGGCTGGTGGTGGAACAGGAAATAAATCTGTCCCAGCTCCCAGCTGTGGTGTTGGCAAAGCAGCCAGATGGATGTGGTTTCCTCAGCAGGCACCAGGCTTGTGGTCCACCAAAGGAGGTCCTGGCCCCAGTCTCTTGGGAAAAATAATGAATAGATGCAGTCTGTAGTCATTTGTAGTTTCCTCAGCAGAGGGGCGCTAAATGGACATCTGCTGGGGTTGTATTTCCTACGTTTGGGTGCAGAGACAGAGAGCTTCAGTTTACTTGTTTTCACATGCACGCTGGGTGCAAGTATCAGCACACCCCAGTACTTTTGAAAACCTAGTGTATCGCATCAATTAACTTCACCGGTGAGTCTGTTTTGGTAATTTCACTCATTGTTTTCCCTGTAGCTGTTCTAACATTTATGCTCACTGTTTGCCCTTAAAAGCAGACATTCATGCCCATTTTGGATTTGGTATCTGGCTGTGACCAGACAGCTTGAAAACAGCCTGATTGTATTAATTTGTTTTTTGTTACAGACTACCAGAAATAATAGCTCCAGCGCATGTCTCTAAATTGGTGGTCAGCTCTCAATACTGTTCCACATGGAAGATTGATTAATAAGCTGGGTATGCTCGGGGTGGGTCAGACGTTGGTCAACTGGGTGGCAAACTGGTTGGTGGGCAGAAAACAGAGAGTGGTGGTAAACGGTATACAGTCATAAAAGATGCAAGTCACAAGTGGGGTACGTCAGGGATCAGTCCTGGGGCCAGTCCTCTTCAGTATCTTCATCAGTGACATTGCAGATGGACTGGAAGGTAAGGTTTGTCTGTTTGCAGATGACACCAAGATCTGCAACAGAGTAGATAATCCAGATGGGGTGTTCAGAATGAGAAGAGATCTGGATAAACTGGCAAAATAGTCGGAAGAGTGGCAACTGTGGTTTAATGCAAAGAAGTGCAAGATCGTGCACATAGGGAAGAGAAACCCTGAAGCTACCTATAGGTTGGGAGGGGAGTTGCTGGCAATCACAAGGGGAGAAAGATACTTTGGTATCATCATCGCAGATGACCTGAAATCATCCAAGTGGACCACTAAAGCAGTAGGTAAGGCTAGAAGGATGTTGGGATGTATTAGTAGGGGTATCACAAGTCGTAAGAGGGAGGTGGTAATCCCTCTTTACAAGACACTGGTTAGGCCCCATCTGAAGTACTGCGTGCAGTACTGGAGGCCACACCTGCACAAGAACATTAACAAAATGGAGGCAGTCCAGAGAAGGGCAACCAAAATGGTACAGAGACTGCATCAGAAAATGTATGAGGACAGATTAACGGAGCTCAGTATGTATACCCTAGAGCAAAGAAAGGAGAGAGGTGATATGATCGAAATATTCAAACAACTTAAGGGCATTAACAAGGCAAAAGAGTCTAACATGTTTCAATATAAGCAAAATAGCAGGACAAGAGGACACTGCATGAGATTAGAGGGAGGCTGATTAAGGGGTAATGCGAGGAAGTTCTTTTTTACAGAAAGGGTGGTGGATGCATGGAATGGCCTACCTCAGGAAGTGGCGGATATGAATACAGTGCAGGGTTCAAATAGGCATGGGATAGGCATTAGGGAGCAATACAGATGAGTATGAATGGATAAGCCATTGACAGAGTAAAGACCTATGGTACATTCATAAGGTAGAAAAAATGGGCAGACTGGATGGGCCTTGCGGTCCTTATCTGCCATCAACTTCTAAGTTTCTTTATTTATAGATTTTGTGAGCTTACAGTAAATGCTGTACACACACAATCAGAAAGATCATAAGATATGCAGACCTCCAAATTAATGTTCCAGTCAGTTACAGTGTAATATTAATATTCATGTTAGATTACAGCCATATAGCTTATAGCACTGCCCATCAATTAATGAAGAAGTAAAGTCTGAAGGGATTAAACTGTAGAACGTTGTTGCTGTCACCAAGATCATTGCTGATAGTTACTATAAAACGCCAGGTTATCCCTTCCCTAGTAGAATTAAAAAATATGTGGTGGAGGGGCTGGATGGTTGACAAACATGATATATAATACAAATAGATGTCCTGGTCTCAGTTAAAGTATGTTACAAAACCTGCATATCAAGGTAAGGCAAACCCACCCTGCAGGTTATCAGGATCCTAGTACAAAACTGTTCCTGAAGTTTGCAAACTGAGCAGTGTATAATAACACCATCGATGAACTCTCCACATTCATCAACCTTAAAATAACGTCATTTTTAAACAGATCACTTTTAGTAAAGCAGCACATGTCTACTGGTGGGCTATAAAGAGAGAAGAAGTAGAAACGAGCATAATAAAATCATTTAAACAGTTGAAGTATTAACCATTATTTCAAGTTTTAAACATTATTGAAACTCTCCAAACTAGCCCAACTCCAGCGAACTTATTCAGTGGCTCCCTTCCTCTCTGGGAGAACCAACTGCAGCATAAAAACTGCTCAGGAAAAAATAATTTTACTTGACTGTCCCAAGTTAAGTAAATATAGTCCAATGTTTAACTTTCTTCATCTTCAGAAGCTTCTTCAGTGGGACGTGCCTTCTTCAGTAATTTCTCTGCATATTCAGCCGCCTGTCTGGGATCTACAAAAACATGCATTTTAGACTCCGACTTGATTTGCAGCCTCACAGGGTACGTGAGTTGGGCTTGTAGTCCCTTTTTAAGCAGATCTTTCTTAATTTTTTGCAGTTCCTTTTTGCGACTTTAGGTCTGTGTGGAGAGGACTGGGAAAAAGGACAGTTGCGACCAGGCAACTGTCCTCCCACACGATGTCGCCCCGGCCCGAGCTGCTTGCAGCAGAGGAATTCTTGCTTCCAGGGAGGATAAAGTTACTATAACAGTAACAGGCCTCTGAGATGAGTCTCCTCGATGCCGCGGCTACTGTGGGATGACAAAAGCTCATAGAAGGGTCACCCCCAATTCTGGAGATAAAAGCTTTAGGTCTCAAAAGATAATTTTGGAGATAGTGCTAAGCAATTCAGTTTTTCCGGCATATTGAGGCAGAAAACCCACGGCCCGCACATTGGCCTGCCACTGGTTATTTTCAAGAGTCTCAACTTTGTTGCGGAGGTAGCAGATGTCACAAATGCACTCAGCAGGTCAGGCCCTTTGTTCCCACAGTGCCAACCTCCGAGTGTAGTAATGTGAACAGGTAACAGACAGAGTAGCCCTCCTGTCTGCATTTGGGTCTGAATCACCTTTAGTCTCAAGTTTTGCGGGGATTCCAACTGTAAACCTTATGCTAGCGTACCCAATGTACAGGCTCAGATACGTACCCTCTTTGGGGATTGCGGTACAATCTTTTGCCTGGGGCACCAAGCCAGGCTTCCAAAATGAACCCATAAAACTCTGTAAAAGACCTTAGGTATATTCTTCCCTTTTCCCAGTTTAGTAACACCATCAAGCTTTTGAACAGTTTTTGTCAGTCTTAACCCTCTATACGTCACATGCAAAAAAAGAACTGTCAGGCACCCAGGCGGTCTTTCAAATACTAGATACTTTACTAAAAGATGATAAAAATATGAAAAATGTAAACACAGAAAAATATATCAAAAAGCATACAATCACTTAAAAGAACAAGCGCAAAGTACAAAACAAAAACTCCTACCACAATACATTTAGACTTTCTCTGTCTAATGATTTACCTCTATAAGTGCCTTAGTTAGATCAGAGCTCTGTCTTTCTTGAGCCCCAAAATGATATGACATATTCCCCAATTACAAGGCTACATTACAACTCCATCTCACCTCCCCCTTGGTGAGTCATCTAGCTCCTCCTTTTTAGAATTAAAAAAATACAATGATTTGCTGTGTCAGGAGATATATTAAATAATGTGACATCAACAAAAACTCATTTCCCAAATTATGAGTCTTTGATCAGCCAGTTCCTTTGAAGATTTACAACTATGCAATCCCTCACCTTGGTGCAAGATAGCCTGACAGGAATCGGCTAAATGATGTCCTGTCCTGTACTAAACTGTATATTTAGCTTCCCCACTTCAAAGCAGCAACAGATCATAAAAAGGCCATAAAATGCCATTTCTCAAGGAAGTTAATTACATTACAGAGATCTCGTGGTCAATTTAATAAATCCTGTAGCTTCAGTGAAACCTTGTGAGGGGTTGGTCACCCAGGAGCACAGGCTGTCTTATGTGAGACAATCACCTACTGTATTTTTATATTACAAATATCATACAGCAGTAATACCCAGCTGGCCAAGCATCACAATTCTCCCCACCTAGACTGAATTTGGGGGCTCTGTCCCCTGCATGGGATGAGCTCCTTAAGTCAGTTCACTCCTCATATAGACTCGACAAGCCATCTGTGTTCTGACTGGTCGCTCCAGCCCTATGTAAGATCGTCATGTCATACCCTTGCAAGGCAAGACACCATCTTAATAGTCTACCATTAGTTTTTCCCATTTGTGTCAGCCAAATCAGGGGGTGGTGGTCAGTGTCTTACTCAAAATGCTGCCCATATAAGTATGGCTCTAACTTCTTTAGGGCCCACACTATGGCGAAACACACTCTTTTTCCACAGTAGAGTAAGCCTGCTCCCTGGGAAGTAACTTTTTACTCGGGTACACTATAGGGTGATCTTTCCCTTGCTTGGATGCCTGACTCAGTACTGCCCCAATACCCACGTCTCAGGCATCAGTCTGGACTATAAAGGGTCTGCTGTAGTCAGGACTTGTCAACACAGGAGCACTGCACAGTGCCTCCTTCAGTCTGGTAAAGGCTTTTTTACAGGCTGGTTCCCAGGTAATTTTCTTAGGCATCTTTTTCTTTATTAGTTCAGATGGGGAGCAGCCAGGGCACTATAGTTGGGTACACATTTCCTGTAGTACTCTGCTGTTCCTAAAAAACCTCCTGACCTGCTTCTGCATTTCTGGTATGGGTCATGCCTTGATCACCTCTATTTTTACTTGGTTAGGATGGAGCTGTCTCCGGCCTACAACATGCCTGAGGTATGCCACTTCAGTCATGGCAACCTGGCACTTCTCAGCTTTGACAGTTAGCCTGGCCATCTGTATCCTGCCCAGCACTTCCCTAAGGTGGGATTGGTGTTCCTCCCAGCTGGCACTAAAGATGGCAGTGTCATCCAGGTATGCCACAGTGTATTCCTCAGCACCATTTAACACCTGGTTCACCCACCTTTGGAATGTGGCCGGTGCGTTCTTCATTCCGAAAGGCATTACTTTGAATTCAAATAAGCCTATCAGGGTGATGAAGGACGAGCTCTCTCTAGCTCTGTCAGTAAACGCTACCTGCCAATACCCCTTTGTCAGGTCAATAGTTGTAAAGTAGGTCGCCCCTCCCAACTTGTCCAGGAGTTCGTCCGTCCGGGGCGTCGGGTGTACCTCTGACTTTATGACTGCATTCAGTCCACGATAGTCCACACAGAAATGAATAGAGCCATCTGGCTTGGACACAAGGACTATGGGTGAGGCCCAAGCCAAGGGGCTGTGGGATCTCTGGATTACTCCTAAATCCAGCATTTCCTCCACCTCTCTTCTGATGTCCTTTTGGACTGCCTCTGACACCCGATACGCTGTCCACCGTATGGGCATGTGTGTCCCTGTCTCTACATCGTGCATTGCTAAGGGGGTTAGTCCAGGCTTGGCGCTAAACAGTGGGGCAAAGTCTGCTAGAACCTCCCTTACTTCCTGGATCTTGTCTGGGGCCAGCTGGGATGACCGTTTAACTGCCTCCACGGAGGACTCCTGCTTGCTTTCTTTTTTTATTTTTACATTTATTGTATTTTTTTTTTTTTTTTCTGGCAGGATCCTCCTGTCAGTTTTTAGCCCTGGTCACGGCCCCCAGGACTCCCACTTAATGCCTATTGCTATTGCTTCTCCCGGTCACCCCTGGCTTGCCCCCCAGAGGGTGGAGCCGTGGCACTGGTCTCTGGTATTCCGGTGCCACGGAACTAGTATCTAGTTGGGAGAGCTTCTGGCGGCAGAGGCTAATTGAAGCCCCAGGGAGGGCTTCATGAAGACAAGGGTCCCGCCATGTTTTTCCCCCCCTGTAGGCTGGGGCAGAGATGTGCAATGATGTCCAGCATCTGTCCTGCCCCAGAGAGCATTGATTTTCCGTTACTACAGGATGGCAACCTGGCCTCTGCCAGGTGTCGCTCCTGTGTGATCACAGGCCTCCCCCCCCCCCCAGAGAAGGAGAGCAATCGTAGGGACACTCAGTCTTTCTCCCCTGGCCGGCCCTTCAACGACCTGGGTCTGTTCCCGGAACCGGGTTGCCGGCGTCGCAAGCAGAAATCCAACCACTGCGCCGGTGGGCCGGCAGTCCACTTGCTTTCTTCCAGCAAGTCCAGAAGGGGTCTCCTTTATCTGTACCCTCCCCAGGACTACATACTGCAAACACCATGTCAGCCCTGTTAGCATGTGGCTTCATCATGTTGACATGGTACATTCCTTCTATATATCTTCTTTCAGGTAACTCTGTGATATAGTTCACGTCATTTACCTTTCTAACTACTTTGTACAGTCCTGCCCACTCAGCCTGCAGCTTGTCTTTCTGGACTGGAATAAGGACTATAACTTCCTGACCCACTGTGTACGAGCGAGCTGTGGCTCTGCGGTCGTACCACACTTTTTGTTTCTGTTGGCAGCTGCCAGGTTGCTCTGGGCTGTCCCCATAAGCTCCTTCAGCCTTTCCTTAAACCTAAGGACGTAATCCATCTATGGGAGTTCCTTGGATGGCGTGCTTGCCTTCCCAGTCCTCCTGGATCAAGTCTAGGAGCCGTGTACCCGGCATCCATATAAGAGCGCGAAGGGGGAAAATCCTGTTGACTCTTAGAGCACCTCCCTGTATGCAAATGGGTGGGGAAGGTATTTCTCCCAGTCCCTCCCATGCTGTTCTGCAAATGCTTGGAGCATTGACTTCAGGGTGCTGTTAAATCTTTCCACAAGCCCATTGGCTTGCGGGCGATAAGGTGTTGTGCACCTCTGCACCACCCTACACTTCTCCCACAAACATTTCATCAGGTATGACATGAAGGAACCCCCTCAATCGGTGATAACCTCCTGCGGAAACCCAACATGGAAGAAAAGCCCAAGTAAGGCATCTGCCACTTTGTCTGTCCTCAGTGAGGATAGGGCAACTGCCTCTGGATACCAGGTGGCATAATACACCACAGTCAGGATGAACCTCTTCCCGGAGGAGCTGGGGGTATTTAAAGGCCCCACAGTATCCATTCCCACCCTCTGGAATGGCTTCTCCACTATGGGCAATGGAATTAGGGCGGCTTGGGTTTTCTTACCTGCCTTACAAAATATTAATATACAAGTTAGCCAGCCTGGGAGTGGGTCCCAAGATGATAGCCTGGGTGAAGAATTGGCTGGAGAATAGGACACAGAGGGTAATAGTAAATGGAGTCCACTCTGAAGAAAGGGGGTTACTAGTGGGGTATCGCAGGGTTCAGTATTAGAACCGGTCCTCTTCAATGTCTTTTTATAAGCGACATTGCAGAGGGACTGGAAGGAAAAGTATGTCTCTTTGCAGATGACACAAAAGTCTGCAACAGAGTTGAAGCTCAAGGTGGGGTAGAAAGGATGAGAAGGGACTTGGCAAGGTTAGAGGAATGGTCAAATGTATGGCAGCTTATATTCGGTGCTAAGAAGTGCAAGGTAATGCACCTGGGAAACAAAAACCCAGGGGAAGAGTACACAATGGGGGGTGAGATACTAACAACAACAACAATGGAAAGGGACCTGGGGATAGTCACATCAGATGACTTAAAGATGGGCAAGCAATGTGAGAGGGCAGTAAGGAGGGCTGGGGGGATACTGGGATGCATAGGGAGAGGCATCACCAGTAGAAAACAGGAAGTTGTTATCCCTCTGTACAGACAGCTGGTGAGACCCCATCTGGAGTACTGTGTGCAGTTCTGGAGACCCAATCTCCGCAAGGACATAGACAGGATGGAAGCTGTCCAGAGGAGGGCAACTAAAATGGTGCAGGGTCTGCACTGGAAGACATATGAAGAGAGACTAAAGGAGCTTAATATGTATAGCCTCGAGGAAAGGAGGGAGAGGGGGACATGATAGAAACTTTCAAGTACCTCAGGGGAATCAACAAAGTCCAGGAGGGTAGCATCTTTCAAAAAAAGAGGTGTGCAAGAACAAAGGGGCACAATTTGAAGATGGGGGGCAGCTCAGAGGTAATGTAAGGAAGTATTTTTTTCACAGAGAGGGATGTGGATGCATGGAACGGCCTTCTGGAGGAGGTTGTGGAGTCAAAAAACCAGTGGTTGCTTTCAAGCATGCATGAGACAGTCAAGGCAATTCTAGGGGGTGGGGTAGAAAGAAGTAGGCTGCTGGTTAACTAGGATCTACAGCTTATCCATTAGGTAGCGAAATGGGCAGACTGGGTGGGCCAAGCGGTCCTTATCTGCCGTCAAATTCTGTGTTCTGTGCCTTCCCTATTTCTTCTCACCAGTGACAGACTTGCAATACTCCTTCACCTGCTGGGTGAAGTTGGTCCAATAGAAAGTCTGGGCCAACCGCTGTGTAGTGCATGCAATTCCCAGATGACCAGACAAGGGAATATCATGTGCAGTCTTGAGCAATTGCTCACTGTACCCCTGGGGAACGACAAGCTGCCTGCCTATCACCCCTCCCTCTGTCTTCATATCCTGAGTATTCATCAGTCCATTTTCCCACTAAACTTTTTGTTTACCATCACTTCCCTGTGCTCCGTCAGAGTCTGTCCAAATCCTCAGCCTCTCTAGACTAGGGTCACTTTTGTGATCAGCTACAAACTCCTTACACATTCCCAAGGCATGGGACAGGTCTCCTTTAGTCTCTAAACTAGGGTCCCTAGCACTAGCATCAGGGCACTCAGGATCACTGTCATCCCTAACGCTCTGACAATGGGTCACCCCTTTAGAGTAAGCCTTCATAGGCGTGTGGTTAACTGCTACTGGGGAAATTTCTACACTCTTTTTGTTAGTCTCCATATCAGGAGACACAGGCTGGGGAACCAGCCTCCCAGGGTTTTCCACAATGGCTTCTGTGGGCTCCAGGGAACTAAAATTTT
The DNA here is from genome assembly GCA_016271365.2 of Neoceratodus forsteri. Lineage (NCBI taxonomy): Eukaryota > Metazoa > Chordata > Ceratodontiformes > Ceratodontidae > Neoceratodus > Neoceratodus forsteri. The sequence continues at coordinate 182,797,044 of CM057450.1, read as the reverse complement.
CCCTTTCCGCTTGGCTACAGGTAACTGCGCACACCATCCCCTGTTTGAGATTGTTGCCAAGGATGACGTCAACTGCTAAAGTTTTGGCTACAGCCACCTGTTGCACAGTTCCCTGTTTCTTCCCAGACTAGGAGAACACTAGCGAGTGGCAATGTGATGATCTCACCAGTGAACCCTTGCACAGTTACAAATTCCTTGGGTATAAGCTGACCAGGCTCTACCTGATCCCCTTCTGCCAATGTTAGGGATGCCCCTGTGTCCCTTAACTCTTGTGTCTGTACACCATTCACCGTGACTGGGTGCATGTGTTCCCTCATGTTCACAGGCATGCTTCAGGGACACATAAACAACCCACTTCTTTCCTAGCCCCATTCTGCATAATTCTTGTCCTTTTGGGACACTGTCTGGCAATATGCCCAGTTTCTTTACAAACCCAGCCTTCGTTTCTTTTTTCAGATAAATCTTTTCTTTGAAACCTGGGGCTAACTGGTTTTGGTGGAGGCAGTGAGGGTTTTAGCTGCCCTGAAGACGCGCTTTTCCCTTTCTGCATTGCCTCGCCTGCCCCATTCGCTTTCAGAGCAGGTCTGCTGTTGGCATAGCAGTCAGAGAGTTCAGCAGCGTCTTGCACTGTTTTGGGATCTCGGTCCTCCAGCTAGGTTTTCAGCTCTGCTGGGCATGCCCCAAAAAACTGTTCTAACAAAACAGCATTTTCAGTTTTATCTACAGAGTTTGCTTCCGTTCCTTCCCATCAACGTTTTAAACACTGACGTTGTTTCATGACTAGCTCCTCGTAGCTCATGTCAGGGCTTCTCCTGAGCTTACGGAATTTAGTTCTGTATGCTTCTGCAGTTAAATCAAGCTTTTTTAAAAGTGCAGTTTTAAGTTTGCTCTAATCATTACTGTCCTCATTGTCCATATGACCCAATGCATTGTCCATTTGACCCAATGCATCCTGAGCTTTCCTGGTAAGTATCAGGGATAGCTGGAAGCTCCAGGACGTTCTAGGAGTATTTGCCTGAATACAGACTTTTTCAAGGGAATTTGAAAAGGCATCCATATCCTCCCCTCTTTAAATTCAGCTATCAATTTGGAATTTAATTTGTAACCCAGTCCTGTAGTTCCAGTTAAACCCAAGCCACTTACCTGCTCTGGTGCTGGTGGTTGGAGTCGTAGCTTCTCCAGTTCATGTTGCCTCTGGCGTTCACACTCTTCACGGTCCACCCCTCGCTGTTCTCGCTCCCTCTTCTCCTCTGCGGCTAGCTGGCGCTCACACTCTTCACGGTCAGCTTCTCTCTCTTCTCACTCAGTGTCTCTGGAACTCCAGCTCCATTCTGTGCAACTCAGTCTGCAGCCTAATTGCTTCTGGCTCCAGAATGCTGGTGACCTTCCCCTGGTGTTGTGGCCCTTGGCTTGCACTGGCCGTGCTGCCCTCCTCACCAGATCTGGACACTGCACTGGCTGCTGGCTCCTCCACACCCAAGGTTTGGTCCTTTTCAGTCACAGTCTATGACTCAATGCTCTGGGCATCTGCTGCCATCAGGGCATCCACAAGGTTCTGCTTGGTGGCTCTCACCTCGTGCAGGACTCCTCTGTCCTGGCACAACTACCTCAAGTAGTCTGCAGTGTACCTGCTGTAGTTGGAAGCCATCTTCTTCCCTAACTACGGCTACTCTAACTTGCACTTTAGAAAAAAAATAAAACCGGTAAGAACTTGACTGTAAGCAAAATGATATAATTCTGTCTCCTTTTTTTTTTTAAATAAATCACCGCTTTATTTTGCAAGTGAGCTGTATAGTATTAAGCTGACACATTGAACAGTTAAAGCTTGTGTTACCAATTTTATCGCGCCGGTGTCAACCAAATCTGTCTTAAATGCACTCCGCAGGTCAGGCTGTCTGCTCCCACAGTGCCAACCTCAGAGCACAATAGTATGAACAGGTAACAGACAGAGTAACCCTCCTGTCTGCTTCTGGGTCCAAATCACCTTTAGTCTCAAATTCTCGGGGGATTCCAACTGTGAACCTTATGCTAGCATACCCAATGTACAGGCTCAGATACGTACCCTCTTCGGGGATTGCGGTACAATCTTTCGCCCGGGGCACCAAGCCAGGCTTCCAAAATGAACCCTTAAAACTCTGTAAAAGCCCTTAGGTATAGTCTTACCTTTTCCCAGTTTAGTAACACCATCAAGCTTTTCAACAGTTTTTGTCAGTCTTAACCCTCTATACGTCACATGCAAAAAAGAACTGGCAGGCACCCAGGCAGTCTTTCAGATATTAGGTACTTTACTAAAAGATGATAAAAATATGAAAAATGTAAACACAGAACAATATATCAGAAAGCATACAATCACTTAAAAGAACAAGGACAAAGTACAAAACAGACTCCTACCACAATACAATTAGACCTTTTCTATCTAATGTATTTTCTCTATAAGTGCCTTAGTTAGATCAGGATACATTTCAACTCCCATCTACCCACCCCCTTGGTGAGTCATCTAGCTCCTCATTTTTAGAATTAAAAAAATACAAACAATGATTTCCTGTCAAGAGATATGTTAAATAACATGACATCAGCAAAAACCCATTTCCCAAATTATGAGTCTTTGATCAGTCAGTTCCTTTGAAGATTTACAAGTCTGCAATCCCTCTCCTAGGAGCAAGATAGCCCGACAAGACTCAGCTAAATGATATTCTGTCCTGTAATAAACTGTATATTAGCTTCCCAACTTCAAAGCATGTCATAAAAAGGCCATAAAATGCAATTTCTCAAGGAAGTTAATTACATTACAGAGATCTCCTGGTCAATGTGATATATCCTGTAGCTTCAGTGAAACCTGGTGGGGGGGGGGAGTCAACCAGGAGCACAGGCTGTCTTATGTGAGACAATCACCTACTATATCTTTATATTACAATTATCATACAGCAATCATAACCAGCTGGCCAAGTGTCACAGTGGATGTCCTGTATAAGGGCAGCATTACAATCTGCTTGTCTGGTGTTAGCTGTATGCAGTTCTGTAATCGCAGCAGCATTTTCTTTAATTTCACTGTCATTCTCATCGAGCTGCGCCTCCACCACTGCCAACCTCTTTCCTCTCAGTTGGCTTGGATTTTCATTAGGATTGTCATTATCTGTGTTGCCGGGAACTGCGGGGTGATTAGTCCACTAGATGAGCTGGGCCCTGAACCTGCTGTGGGACTGGAGGAAGATAGGAACACATCCATCCCACGAGACCCATGTTTACTGTCTTTTTTTTGGTCCCATTTCATTCCTGAGTATTTCCGCTAGATGTTCCAGTGATTAAATATATTAAAGAACTGAGATACTCCGTGTTTTTCAGTCTTAGAACAGGGCTGTCGTCAGAGCTGCCGTCATGATGCTGCTCCATAGTGCCCTCCATTTCTGTGTTTTTATGTCAGCTTTTGGCCAAGGGGAGCAGAATGCTATGAGCCAAATAGTTAATAGAAACAGAAATCTTACAGGCAGAACTCCATCTAGTCTGCTGTTTCCCTATGTAACGTGTACCCCACCTGCTTGATGCAGTGCATGCGTTGCTGTGCACCCCTAGTAAAAGCTTAGCACCCCCTTCCCTCCCGGAGTTCACCCCGTTTCATATCCTCCCCTTGTATCCATCCCATCCTCTCTTGAACCTATCCACAGTTTCTATTCCCACCACCTCTCAAGATAGATTCCATCAATCCAACACTGTCTTTTCTGAACCTACCCCCTGTCAGCTTGAAAAGTTGCTGGCGGTCCACCTTGTCTATTTTATTTTTTTATTTTATTTTTGTATTAGGCAGTCCAGTAAGACACCATTATATGTCAGCAAAACAGATCAAGATAAATTGTTAAAAAAGGTGACACTGAGCTTATTATTACATGACACTGAGCATACATAGATGAGTTACAGAGATCTATGGTTCAATACATTGTCACTGCTAGCTTTTCCTACCTATCTGTCTATACATTGATATCTCTCTACCTAATTACTCACTACAACATTAATCCATTTTCCCATATTTTTTATTTTATTGTATCCCCCTTCCTCCATCACCCGATACATTACAAGGGCTCACCTCACAGTATAAAATCTCCATGCTTATTCATTATATATAATACCCATCCGTTCCACCTGCTGTTTAACAGTTCAAGTTAATTTCACAGCGGTTCTATGTCATAACGGTGATCACTGTTACGGTGCATGTACATCACCAAAAAGCAAATCGGCGATGTATACTAATAAGCAACAACACATCCGGCAAGCTAAACGCGCACCCACCTGAATAAAGATAAACAACACCAGGGGTGCCTGTCCGGGAGGGAAGACACTTTGAAAATAATAAAAAATAATTGTGGTGCCAGTAAAAACTTCCCCTGGTCCCAAACCCAGTACCTGCTGCATCGTAGCTAGCCACCCTTACCACCACACCTCAAGGCAAGGTCGGTGGCAGCATAACACACTTCCCCACACAAACCCTCTTCCCTATCCCTCCCCTTCTCCTCCCTATACTTCCCCTTCCAGTTGCCCTCCCTCGCTCATCCCTACAATCGCCATCTCATCCTCTCGCTATCCTTACCGGGTAGTGCAAAACTATAGTGCTGTAAATGAGTCACTGTTTTGACTCATTTACAGTCACTATCATCACTGGATACCTCCCACAACTTATGGGTTATTTTTTCTAAATGATATGCCGTGATCATAATGTTGACCTTGGTAATTCCCTTATAAAACTTGAAAGTGTAACATCCCCTCCTTCCTCCTGGACTACAACGAGTACATGTATGGGCTATTTGGGCACTCCTCATCAGATTTTTCCTGCTGCTCTGAATCGTCTTTGTCACGCTTGCACAGTCTCAAGCCTGTCCCCATCTTTTTTCATGTGAGAACTGTCCACACTACTCCAGATGCGACTGCACTAAAGACCTGTACAGGGGCAGGATCACCTTCTCGTTCCTACTGGAGGACCCTCTCCCAATGCAACCCAGCATTCTGTTTACTCTGCCGTATGCCTTTTTTGCACTGAGTTGTGACTTTTACGCTACCTGCTGTGATCACTTCCAGATCGCTTTCCTCTGTCACCTGGACTAGTCCTGACAACCCTAAACAAATATGTGGTTTTAGGATTGTTTTTATCGATTTGCATGACTTTATATTTTTTGGTATGGAATTTGAACTGCCAGACCCCTGATCATCGCACCAGCCTATCCAGGCCTCTTTTCACGTCATTGAGATGTCCTCCGCATTGTTTAGATACTGTATGTATTAGGACCAGTTGCAACAGGGAAGGGGGCCGTCATCATTACAAGATCTATACCATTGAATCACAGTTCTGCTTGGGTCAGAATCCTGCAGGGTTTTTCCCTCAGAGTGAACAAACAGGGACATTCGCCTTATCCAGTCGTGGCCACACCCATCACTCTCCTTTTGACTAGCAAGATCTTGCTTTGGGTTATGCCTAGTGGCCTTAAAAATGGATTAAGGTATCACTACAGCCCTCCATTATACAGGAATGAGAACACCTTTATATATAAATGTCATCAATTATTATTTATTGATTGGTTTATTTAGGTTAAGGTTTACAGTTGAGTGTTAACTCTCATTCGTAGTTGCTAAGAGGCCTCTTTGTAGTAGTAACAGATTAAGGAGCCTTGTAGTCTATGCTTTTTTAATTAGTACTTTGGTTGTTAGCACATTGCCTTCCTTCATTCTGCCATCTTTTAAAATGCTTGTGTAACAGCCCCTTCCCGATGGTAGGGGGCAGGGTTGCTGCAAGCTATGCCCAGTAAAGGGATAAGGTGCTTGTGTATTGCTCTCCATGGAGTAGTTTGTCGGAAGCAGCATAGGTAATATAAAAGGGGCTCCTGTTGCCTGGCAGTAGGGTGGTTGGTAAGGGTCCTTGGGAGGGACTTGGGATGAGTAGCCCAAGGGCTAGGCAGCCCAGGAGCAGTAAGGAAAGGACCATTATATTCTAGGTGCCTTTGCTGTATGGGTACAGGCAAGGGACCAGTGTGGTGTCTTGTGCCAGGGTGCTGGCTGGGGAAGGCATTGCAGGCATGCCAGCTTTGCAGCTGGGTGTTAAGGATACTGATATGTTCTCAGAGGGACAGGCACAAGTCGTGGCTTGCAATGTGGCTGGCTCAGTACACAGGCCAGGGGTGCACAGTTCCCAATGTGGGCTTCTGCCTGGATGTGTGAGTGCCTGCTGCCCTCACTGTTAGGGGTGGCAAGAGGTCCAGACACCTTGCTCAGCAAGGGAGTCCTATGGTGCATCTGCAGGCCTGATGCATGCCAGAACAGACCTGTTGCACTTGAGATATTTCTTGACCTAGGATCGGAGATGGGAGCTGAACCAGGTGGTCTTAGTAGTTGGGATACTTAGCAGGATCAGAATAGAAAAGGGTGCTTTACTCACTGACGTGCCAGGTCACATAGCCAAGTCCAAGAGCACAAGAGACTGGCACCCAACCCCAAGTATTTGAATGCAGTGACATTTTATTTCCAAAATACAGTACAGAAATGGTAAAGAAAAACATTCCTGAGTCCAGCATCACAGTGGAGATTAGAAACAACACCAGAAGAAGTCACAACCAGTTTTGTGCATGGATGAGGAAGCTCACATGCACAAAACCGATCGGGACTTCTCTTGGTGGTGTTTCTAATCTCCTCCGTGATGCTGGACTCGTGAATGTTTGCCTTTATTATTTCTGCACTGCACTTTGGAAATAAAACATCATTGCATTCAAATGCTTGGTATTGGTGCCAGTCCCTTGTGCATTGGAACACAGTGGGATCCCGGGGAGGGTAAGGGGACTTCAAGGGAGGTCTTCCCTACAAGAAATGCTTCCGTACAGCCACTGGGCCTGAAGGGGAGTCTCCTGAAGATGGATTGGGGTACAGTGGATAAAAGGAGGCCAACACCGGTAACTATGCAGTCAGGAATCTGAGGATGGAGTGAAGTATGGAATGAAGCTGTACACTGGGATGAGATAGGAAGCTGTCTCTAAGCATGTGGGAAGGGATCAGTACCATTGCCCAAGTACAAACTGCCCGACAAGAATTCTACCGTCACCTGCTTGCCGACATTACATATTCCCCGGCAACAAACTCACTGACATTAATAATCCCGACAAGCGTCAGTAGCATTACATGCGGGAGGACCCATTTTGAACTGGGGCATTTAAGACTACAACATCACTGAGACATGAGCCTTTGTGTGTTAGGGCAAAAACCTAGTCAGAAAGTCATAAATTCACATGCTGGGGATCCCAGAATGTAGCAAGGGATGTAAAGCCCATTGTTGCAACATGGCTAGACTCGGAGCTCAGTCTAGAACTGGGTGCTCAGGCTGAAAAAAAACTAGAGTCGCACCATGATGGGAAGGTGGATGGTATGGCTGGACCTGCTATGAAGGAACACAGTAAAGTACAGCTCTGAAAATGTTTTTACCAGGTGGGGAGGAAAGAGGGATACCTAATTATACTGGCAAGTTAAGGGTTCATTGTGAAATAGGATCTGTCAGACCGATATTAAATTTGCTGGACATGCTCCTCTGGAGTGATATTCACTTTAGTGGTCACAAAGATTTGGTACAAGGACCTAGGGGTCAGGTGTCTCAAGCACAGACAAGATCCATGTAATTAGTTTTGTTACAGTATATTATTCAATCAGTCATTAGTCTTGCTGCAAAATGCTCCTGAAATTATATGAGTTACTAAAGGGATTTTATACAAAAATAGGATTCCCCCTTAATGCTGTGCCCTAAAGGGGTGAGCGACTAACATTTCCGAAAGTGGGTATGCTGTAAAGTCGAAATAAAAAATATTATCAAGTAAACTTAAGGCAAAACAAACAAAAAATTTTTGGGAGAATCATCGTCAGTACGAAATTATAGGTGGGAAGGTTTAAATTGGGAAGTAAAATACGGCGTTTTTAAGTCCTGAAGATTAGAATCAGGAGATCATACTAGACCCTGTGGGGAGGTCCTCCAAAAGATACTTGTGGTCAGTCAGGCCAGACTGTCCCGTTGGGGGGGGGGGGTGTTGCTACCAGATGTCACAGCCTGTGGAGCTGTAGCTGATGCGAGCCTTGCCATATGTGTGGGGGGCACTGGGAGTTTCCAGGACACCAGGGCATGGTAGAGAGTTGCTGGTCCAGTGGGCCTGAGGCAAGAGAATCATAAATCCTGAACATATTGGGCCCCCCTGCTGGTGTACCTGTTCATGTCCAGTCAAGGAAAGGTTTTAAGGGTAAACGTGTGAATTACAGAACAGGGATTCCCAGGTCAAAGATGGCGAAGGTGGGAAAAACATTCCCAAGGCTCACAGGTGCCCATAGGAACAGGGACCAGAAAAATCCAAGACAGAGTCACAAGTCATTTAGGTCTCTGTGACAATGTATTAATTGTTTGTCTAAAGTACCATCTACCTCATAGAAACATGGAATTTGTTAGCAGAAAAGGACTGCTTGGTTCACACAGTCTGCCCAGATAGTCTTTGCCTAGGCTGTCACTGCAGGCCCTGTGCCTCATAGACCCTCCCTCCTCACAGTCGATTTTACTAATATTCTTCTTTGTCTATCCCACACATGCATGAAGCCCCCCTACTGTTTGTGCTTCCACCACTTTTTCTGGCAGTCTGTTCCAGGCATCTATAACTCTTCCAGTGAAGTAGTGCTTCCTCACATCCATCTTAAAGTGCCCCACCCCACCAACTTCATCATATGTCCTCTGGTCCTGGTTCTCTTTCTCATTTAAAAAGGGACTCCCCTCCTGCCCTCTGTTCAGCCCTGTGAGGTACTTGTAGGTCTCTATCATGTCCCCTTCTGCTCCCCTCTCTTCCAGGGTATACATGTTGAGATCCATCAGTCTTTCCTCGTAGGGCTTTTGGTGCAACCCCTGCACCATTTTTATTTGCACTCTTTTGGAGTGCTTCCACCATGTGTATATCCTTTCTGAGGTGCGGCCCCTAGAAGTGAACACAATACTGCAGGTGGGGTCTCACCAGTGAACAATACAGTGGTAACACCACCTCTTTCCTCCTGCTGGAGATACCTCTCCCTATGCATCCTGTAATCCCACAGGCCATACCCACTGCTTTGTCACACTGCCCACCCACTTTGATATCATCAGACATGATAAGCCCAAGGTCCCTTTCCTGCTTAGTGACTGTTAGTAACTTCCCCCCTCCCCATCCTGTACTCCCTTTCTGTGCCATTGGTGCTTGATTTTGCACTTTTTAGCTTTGAACCCCCGTTGCCATGCTCCTTACCATTTCTCGAGTTTCCGAAGATCCGTATGCATTTTCTCTATCCCCTCCTGAGTTTCCATCCTGCTACAGATTTTAGTGTCATTTACAAAAAGGCATACTTTGTCTGCCCTGTCACTTTATTGTTCAGTAAATGGAGATTCTAACCGTATTGGTCCTTGGAAAACAGGAGACGCTGGACGGTTTGATACTTTTATTGGACCAACAAGAGTCTTGTACAAAGATGGAATTCTACACAAGCTTTTGGGGCCTCACAGGTTCCTTCTTCAGGCGAATGACAAAACTGAGCAACATGTGTATTCATATATGCTGTGGAGCAATGTATGAAAACAGTAGAAAATAATTACAGGAAGGGTAAAATGGTAGGCAGTGTGAAGCTCAGAAATGAAGAAAGGAACACAGAGCAATTAAGCCCTGAGGTGAGAGACTTATCTTGGGCCTTCCTGGGTCACCCTTGCTTCAGTGCGATTCTTGTCTTATAGAAAGTGAGAGAGAGAGAGGCAGGCAGGCAGGCAGATGGACAGACAGACAAACAGGTAGTTTCTATCATGTTAAACTGACACCTTTAAAAGGCAAGTTAAGCTTGCATGCCCTGTTAAAGTCTGAAAGCTCGTGAAAAGCTCTTCACACAGGGCATTGTGCTTATGTCAGTCTCAGCAGTCCAGAGATATTTATATGTAAATCAGCCATAAATGAAAATGAAGCAGCTGTAACATAATGTTAAGAAATTATGTCACTGAAGGACTAGCTGTGTTTAAAGGGTGGGTGTTCACATCTTTTAAACAGGCAATTTACTAATTTATCATGTGTTAATGTGTTACTTAAAGACTTTCTACTTTTAAAATATTTGCTGTGCATATGCAAGGATACTAGTAAGTTTTCACCTTTACTTTCCAAACTGCTAGGAAAAAAGTAATGCCCCCCAGCGCATATAAATGAGGTGAAACGTTCTGTGCTTAACTTTATTCAAAATGGCACCCTCAAGCTGAATGAGTTAAGGATATTGTAATCTGGTATCTTGCATTCTGGAGACCAAGGTTCATACTCTTAGCCCAGGATGGTAGGAACGTCAACTGAAAGGGAGGGTAGTAGAACTAGTGAGGTATGTAGGGGGGCTACAGACTGGGACAAATCAGCTGCAGAGATGCTGCTCTACACCTGCATCACCAGACTAGATGGCTATCACTGGAGCCCATCATTTAACCCATTAAGCATTTTTGTTCCATGCCCTAGACAGGTAGGGCACCGCCACAGGAGGGGCTCTAGCCGGGTGCTCCCAGTCACCCACCTCCCTTACTTGCATGGCAGCATGTGGTCACCAGTGCTGCCAAGTGCACCACCACTGTGCTGCCAGTAGGGGACACTCTAAAGCGGACTACAGTTGTACTCTTCCCCAGAAGGGGGCATCTATGCAGTTGATAGATCGTCCTTCCTGCTGCCCTCGTGCGCTGCCAGTTTAAGTGCAAACCCGGACTTACCAACTAGGTACAGCAATCTTCCACTGCTCAGCGCCATGGAGCTAGCTATGAAATGTGCGATTTTTGACAGTGAGTTATTTGTTATGATTTAACTGGTGATATTTTATTCCTAGCCAGATTTTACATGGGGAAAAATAAATAGATGCTTGCTTGTGTATGATTTGCAGAAGCACAGAGATGTACAGCAACATTACAAACATAAAAGTCGCAGTATGTCACTGAAAGAACTGTACACTTAATTTAAAAAAGAAATAAATGTGCAGTTTTCTTATTGAAGTACTTTGGGCTCCTTCATTGCGATTTTCTAATAACACAATACAGAAATTGTATTTATTCTTTTTTGCTAGGAGTTTGAAAAGTAAAGATGAAAACTCATTTCAGTGCATGTAAAAAGTAACTAAAGTAGAAAGTCTTTTAGTAACATGTTAAAAATAGAATGGGGAGTGTGTATTACAAGGCTGCAATACCATCTCAAGGTTCTGGGGACATGGGATGTTCCAACATGTCCCCAGAACCTTGAGATGGTATTATAGCTGAGAAATACACACTCCCCTATCTGGTATTTTTTGTAATATATAGATCCCAGCTGTGACTTTCTGTTGGTGGCTCCAACTGCATCCCACAGCTGCCTGCCCCAGACCTGCATATAAAACCCTGAGTGGCATTTAAGCAGACAGACATAGGAGCAAGTTTACTGGCTGACCTCAGCTACCCCACCCCAACCCCGAAGAGTCAATTGACTTTTACTGTATTCGATGATTACAGTAAAAGCCGGCTTGCGCTCAGCTGTGCATGCTTGCTGTGGTGTGCATGCTGGCTGTTCGATCTCGTAATACCGTCATTTTGATCCAACGATAGTATTACAAGATCTCATAATACTGTTGTCGGATTGAAATGATGATATTACAAGGATTTTTTTTTTGTATACTTTTAGATATTATTATTTTGAGTATCCCTTTATTACAACACTATTAATAAGTCCATTTAGAACACTTGGAGTGAGCATACTTAAGAAGCATTTTGCAGCCGGCCTGCAGGGGCAGGGTGCCCGACTGCGATGCCAACGACTCCGGTTCAGGAACAGACCTGGGAACATCAGAGGGTCAGCCGGGGGAGAAGGATTGGGCATCCTAGGGACTGCTCTCCCTCTCCGGGAGGGAGGCAGGGTAGAGTGTCTGGATCAATGGGGACCCCTAGAGGAGGCTGGGGGTACTCCTGCATCGGCACCAGTACGTGTGGGGGGATGGGGTGGATGGTGGACGTCATTGCACATCCCTGCCTCCGGGGGTGGTCAAATTATCAAAAATGATGTCTGCTGCTCATGAAGCCTGCTCGTCCCTGCTCCGCTAGCTCTCCGCAGCACTTCTGGGATCCGACCTGTCCCGACATCCGCTATGGTTCCATGCCCTGCATTGGGGGAAAAGCCAAGGAGATAATGCCGGTGGGTTCTCCTGCCGGCACCTTATCCCGTTGTCACGGAAGTCCTGCTGGTGCAGTGGCCCCGCCCTGGGGGGCAATCCATGTGGTACTGAGGACCCAGGATTAAGGTAAGTCCCCAGGGGGTTAGTGAGGTAGCTGAGGGTGGGTAGGGCCGAGAAGACTAGGTGGGTCATAAAAAAAAAAAAAAAACATTTTGCAGGAAAGCAGAGTTCAGGATCCATAAAAGGATGCTAGGAGAGAAGAACTATCCAAATATCTCTCCAAACCACACACATACTATCGAGCCTCATTCCTAGAGCAAGGCATCATGGGTATGAAAATCTTTGTGTATATCTGACTGACAAAGCTCTGGGAATGAGGGTTGGGAGTATGTGCCTGGTTAGGAGAGATGCACAAATACCAAACAGTTTGGATATTTCTTCTCTCCTAGCATCCTTTTTACGGATCCTATACTGTGCTTTTCTGCAACCTGCCTCTCTAGTATGCTCACTCTGAGTGGTGTAAGGGGACATAGAACACGACAGCAAATATGGACTGCTTGGCACACCTCTCAACCTCCTGCCCCATATCAGGGACAAGGCTTAAAAAAATCAGGGACAACAGTTTAAAATCAGGGACACATCTTAAAAAGTGGTGATACCATAGAAACATAGAATTTGATGGCAGATAAGGACCGCTTGGCCCACCCAGTCTGCCCATTTCCCTACCTACTGGATAAGCTGCAGATCCTAGTTAACCAGCAGCCTACTTCTTCTTACCCCCACCCCCCAGAATTGCCTTATGACTGTCCCATGCATGCTTCAATTCCACCACTGATTTTGACTCCACAACCTTCCTCCGAAGGCCTTCCATGCATCCACAACCCTCCTGTGAAAAATACTCTTAAATTACCTCTGAGCCGCCCCAATCTTCAAATTGTGCCCTCTTGTTCTTGCACACCTCTTTTTGAAAGATGTTACCCTCTTGGACTTTGTTGATTCCCTTGAGGTACTTGAAAGTTTCTATCTTGTCCCCCCTCTCCCTCCTTTCCTCGAGGCTATACATATTCAGCTCCTTAAGTCTCTCTTCATATGTCTTCCGGTGCAGACCATGCACCATTTTAGTTGCCCTCCTCTGGACATCCTCCATCCTATCTATGTCTTTGCGGAGATTGGGTCTCCAGAACTGCACGCAGTACTCCAGATGGGGTCTCACCAACCCTCTGTACAGAGGGATAATAATTTCCTGTTTTCTACTGGTGGTGCCTCTCCCTATGCATCCCAGTATCCCCCCAGCCCTCCTTGCTGCCCTCTCACATTGCTTGCCCACCTTTAGGTCATCTGATATGACTACCCCCAGGTTCCTTTCCATTTTGTTGTTGTTAGTATCTCACCCCCCATTGTGTACTCTTCCCCTGGGTTTTTGTTTCCCAGGTGCATTACCTTGCACTTCTTAGCATTGAATCTAAGCTGCCATACATTTGACCATTCCTCTAACCTTGCCAAGTCCCTTCTCATCCTTTCCACCCCACCTTGTGCATCAACTCTGTTGCAGATTTTAGTGTCATCTGCAAAGAGACATACTTTTCCTTCCAGTCCTTTCGCAATGTCGCTTATAAAGACATTGAAAAGGACCGGTCCTAATACTGAACCCTGCGGTACCCCACTAGTAACCCTCCTTTCTTCTGAGTGGACTCCATTTACCATTACTCTCTGTGTCCTATTCTCCAGCCAATTTTTTACCCACCACTTAGGAAGCTGGCTGAATAAGTGGTGTAGTGTAAAATGCATTTTCTAAGGAAGAACACGTCTGTAACTTTAATGTTTGACATTGTTTTATGCTTACAACCCCCACTGTTTCATCATGGAAACACAATGTTTAGGAGGGACAGAGTAAAACTTTGAGATAAAATCAGGGACGTTCCTGAAAATCGGGGACAGTTGAAGAGATATGCTGCTTGGTCCACCTAGTCTGCCCATAATCTTTCACCCCCGATGGGACTCGAACCCACAATCTGTCTGCCTTGGCCACTGGAGCTGACTTTGCCTGGGTGTCTGTTAAGGTGACTAGTTGAGATTATGAGACTAACTGCCGTACATGGAGTCCGAAGAGGATGAAACAAGCATCTGTATTCTGCCAGATGGATAAGACATAAAAGGTGGCATCTGTTCTGGTGAAGCCTTGTCAATCTGATTTACACAAGGACTGGCCTACCCTCAGTGCCTTGCTGTGAGATTAAAACACCTTTAAGAAAATGGTTGATTGCCTGTTTAATAGATGTGAACACCTGTTCTTTAAGCACAGCTAGTCCTCCCATTACATCACTTCCTCTCTCAGCTTCACATTACATGGCAGATGTCTTTTAATTTATGGCTGATTTACATATGAATATCTCTGGACTGCTGCCTATGTGTAAGTACAGTGCCTCATTTGAAAATGCTTTTCATGGGCCTTTGGATGTTAAAGGGAAAGACCCCTCAACCTTTTTTTCTGTTTGCCTGTGTAGCTTGTTGACATAAACAATGATTCCATCTCTTGCATCTCCCTAATTTCATCCTAATTAAAGTTGCTTCACTCTGTTTTGCCCTGGTGTGAAAATGTGTTGCAGTCCATTGCATGGCCCTGCACATTTTGCACATCAAAGGGACTCAAAGTCAGAAAAGAGCTCCTAGCACATAAGAACTAAGCAGTTGAATAAAAAAATATCACAAGTACTAACATTCTTCCAACTACATTTTTCCAGCTTGGACACACTTTAAACAACAGAAAGCATTAGGGAACTTACCTTGAAAAGTTTGATGGCCGGCACAAGACAGGAATGCAGGGAATTCAGAAGACATACCACAGAACTGACTGACAGTAGCACTTCTGCTGGCTTATGCATACACACACACATCATCAACTGTCTTGATTCCTTGCATGAGTGGGGTCATGACCTTTGCAATGGAGTGAAACAGGTTTTCACACCAGGGCAGAAGAGAGTGAAGCAACTTCATTCAAATTTAAATTAGGATGACATTGGGGTGGGGTGGGGAGGGTGTGAGAGAGGGAATCAGACTACACAGGTAACAGAAAATAGGTTTGAAGGGACTGTCCCTTTAAGGGATCCTGCAAACTTTCCTTCTTCTTTAAGGCTAAGCTGGATTGTACTGAACTCTTAGAGAAATAAAATGAAAAGCTTGAGTGGTGTGTGACCAGGTCACAGAACACAACAAAAGGCTTTCTGGTTGAGGATCCCCCTTGCATGAAAAAAATATTTTACATCGGTATGGTACTGATGGGGCTAGCAACGTCACGTACACGCCTACACATACTGAAATGTAATACAAATACACTCCCAACAACTACAGTTTAGCAAAAGGCCATTTCTAGGACATGGATATGTTGTTCATCCACACTTATTGGCAGGTATCCTTGCTGCTTTAAATCTTGCCGGAAGGTCTTCAAGCTGGCTCCTCCCACCCACCCGGGTGGTAAAACTCTCGGCTCCGCCCCATGACACCAGATCTTCCTTACCGCTTGGAAGCTCAGGTTCCCTCCTTAACACTCTGCGTACAAGACTGGTTCCTATTTCTTCGGTTTACCCAAAATTACTTTTAAGGTTTTCAAGACTTCGGTCACTTACTTCCCTCGTGGCTGCGATGGACAAATCGACTCCCGGTTTCCGGAGGTGCCCATGCGGCAGAAGATGTCTCGGACAGACCCGCTCCCGTCGTCTACTGGCAGGCCTTGGGCACGATCCGCGGAGCTTGCGACCTGTGCTCTTCTTTTTGACCCTCATCCTGGAAGACCGTGCCGCCCGTTTACAACAGGCGACCAAAAACGTTACCCTCGGTAAAGTCGAAGGAGGCCCGGTTGGCGGTTTCCTTGGCGGTGCGGCTCGGCGGAACAGCTTGAGCAGATGATCCCCTCAAGGAGGGCGGCGCAGGCCGCATCTTCGTCTTGACGCGGCATTTATCCGCTCTCCTGGGATCCTCCTATTCCAGCTTCTTTTAAGGAGCTCTGTCTCTCCCTCTCCACTAAGGAGAGGGACCAACATCTTCAGGGCCTTCCTCTCGGTCCAAGAAGAAGGACCACAAAGGTAAGTCCCTCCGTCTACGCTCTTGGGAGCGGGAGAGGGCCCCCTCACCGAGTAGTCGAGCATCGACTTTGGTCGATCCTTCGGCTTCGGCCACTGTCTTCACGGTGTCCCCATCAGGTCAGCTGACTGAGACTCCTGTCGACGCAGTCAAGATTTTTCTCGACCCGCTGGACGGGCTGCCGACCGGTGAAGTCGAAAACCCTCACTCCCCGGTTCCCACGGCGGTGGTTGAGGAGTCTGTGGACTTGTCCGTGCCTCCAGTTCCGGAGTCCACGGTTGAGCCCTCCGAGCCGAAGGGAGGGCGGGTTTCCCCTGCACTACCCCCGTACCCTCCTCGGAAAAGCCGAGGTTCGAGGTCTCGGTCTCGGACTTCTTCTCGGTCCAGCTGATCCCGCGTCACAGGCGGTCTCGGTCTCAGCACCGTGGCAAGCGGCGCCGCCGCTCATCCTCATCCTCCTCCTCGGATGAGGGGAGGCTTCGTCGCAAGTTGCATCGACAATACGAGGACCTCATGTGGCAACAGCTTCTTCTGTCCGGGAGCAAGCTGACGTCGTCGCCTTCCCTGGCTATTAAGTGGCTGTCACCGGAGCGGCCGAAGCAACCCCTTGCCTTAGCCGAGGCTCCTACTTCCAGGCCTGTTGCTCGGCCAAAACTGGCTGCCCCACCAATTCCGGTGGGACCTCTGCCTCCACAGCTGTTGTTTGGGGCTCTGACCAAAAATTCTCGGTCGGCCCAAGGTCTGCCCCATAGGCTGTCTGTCACCTTCACTACCAATCGCCCTTTGCAGGTGGAGGGTGGCTCAGGCCCAAGGCAGCTCTTTGCGGACTCCTCCAAGTCCAGCGACGATTCCTCCCTGTTCTCCAGGCGGGTCGACTTGGAGTCCTCGGGAGGTCAGTCACTGGACAATAGCCCTTCGTCCTTCATGGGTTTGCTTAGGCTCATCTCAGAATCCACCGGGATGCAGCTCGAGCCTGTATCCAAGCAGGCCAAGTATCCCCTCACGGAGATATTGGACTGAGGGGATTCTCCTACAGAGGCCTTTTTGGTGGCTGAGGCCATTGTAGGCCCGGCCTTGGAGCTCTGGCAGCGTCCTGCTTCCTGCCCTGCACCTTCGGCCAGGATGGCAAAGAAGTACGCAGTTGCTACCAGTTCTCTGTCCGGTTTCTCAGAACACCCCTCAGCCGAGGGGTTAGTTACCGACAGCGTCTTCTGGCGTGCCGGAAACGCCAGGGACGTGGACAAACCTCCCGACAAGGAGTCCAAGAAGTTGGACTATGCCGGTCGAAAAGTCTACTCTGCGTCCTCCCTTGGCCTTCGTCAGGTCAGCTTGGCCGTACTGATGGCACATTTTTCTCACGCCCTATTGGGCTCCCTGGACGAGGTAGTCCCTCATCTCCTGGCTGACCTGCAGACCACGGTTAAGCAGGCGCAGGACCAGGGTAGGGCAGTGGCCAAGCAGCAACTTCAGACTGCTTTGGACATTGGTGACTCATGCGCCAGGTCAGTAGCGGCTGCAGTGGCTATGTGCCATCGAGCATGGCTGAGGATATTCACCTTCACAGCGGATACCCAGCACAAATTGGCAGATGTCCCCTTCCTGGGGACCGACCTCTTCGGCCCTGGAGTGGAAGGCCACCTTCAGAGGATCGAAAAGTCCAATGCCACTTTGGACTCAGTCTCATCCGCCCAGAGGGACAAGGGCCGCAGACCGCAACCCAAGCCCTTTCGTCCGTCTGCGCCTGCGGCACGTCCGGCCCAGCAGCATCAGGGCCAGCCGGCTCACGCTTGGCGTCCCAAACCCAAGCCCGCGGCTTCCTCCTCCAGGAAGCAAGGAGGTAAAGGCCCAGGAGGTACCTCAGCTGGTCCCTCCTCCAAGCCTGCACAGTGACAGGTTGAGGGGTGTCGCCCCCAACCTCGTCACCTCACTCCAGGTTCCCCCTGTGGGGGCACGGCTCCGCTACTTCCTTTCCGCCTGGTCTGCTATAACCACAGACCAGTGGGTGTTGGAAGTGGTAGGAAAGGGCCTGCCTCTGGAGTTCGAGCAGGCCCCGCCCTTCCGAGCCGTCGCCCCCAGGAGGACCTCGGGGTCCGTAGCCTCGCTGTTGGCTCGCCGAGCCGACATCGCTCTACTCCTCGAGAAAGAGGTGATCAGAGAGGTGGCGGATCCTCCCTCAGACCCGGGGTTTGTGTCCAGGTACTTCCTGGTCCCAAAACAGACGGGGGGCTGGCGCCCCATTCTCGACCTGCACGACCTAAACAAGTTCCTAAGGTCTCGGACCTTCATGATGGTCACTCTGGCTCAGATGATACCATCCTTGGAACGTGGTGTGTGGTTCTGCTCTCTGGACCTGCAGGACGCATTTTTTCATGTCCCTATCCGTCCGTTTCATCAGAGACTCCTTCGCTTTCGAGCAGAAGGATCCCTTTTTGAGTTCCGAGCCATGCCCTTCGGCCTGTCTCCTGCACCCAGGGTCTTCACCACATGCATGGCAGTGGTGACAGCATTCCTGCGGCGCAGAGGGGTCCGGGTGTACCCTTACCTGGACGATTGGTTGATAGCAGCCCCCTCCAGACAGGAGGTGGAGCGGTCCAGAGATCTGGCCCTCCAGGTTTGCTCTCAGGTCGGCCTCCTCATCAACGAGGCCAAGTCGGAACTCGAACCGGAGCAGGTGATTCTCTTCATCGGGGCAGAGCTCGACTCTCTTTGAACCAGAGCATGGCTCCCGGCGGACAGGGCCGAGGTTCTTTCCTCCTTTGCCCAATCATTTCTGGTTAGGCAATCGCGCCCTGCCCAGGACTTCCTGCGCCTCCTGGGTCTCATGGTGGCCTGCACCAGCGTGGTCCGTTGGGCCCGCTGGAACATGCGCCCCCTTCAATGGGGGCTGGCCAGCCAGTGGTCTCAACGCTGTGATCCATTGGACCAGCTAGTGACGGTGACCCAGGGGATGTGGAACACTCTCCAGTGGTGGATCGTTCCAGCTCATCTGCAGGAGGGCATCCCGTTTGTCCGCCCCGAGCCAACGGTCTCTCTATCGACCGACTCCTCTCTGATGGGTTGGGGTGCCCATCTGGGGAAGCACAGAGTGCATGGCCTCTGGTTCCCGCGGGAGTCCCGATGCCATATCAATCTGCTGGAGCTCTGAGCGGTCCGCCTAGCTCTCACCGCCCTCGCTCCGTTTCTACGTGGTCAAGTGGTTCAGGTCCAGACGGACAATACCACGACCATGTACTACCTAAACCGTCAGGGCGGAACGCGCTCCATGCCTCTGTGCAAGGAAGCTCTCCGCATTTGGTCACTCGTGCGCAGCCTGGAGGCAGATCTCCTAGCCATTCATGTGGCAGGAGCCTCCAACACCCTGGCCGATGCCCTAAGCCGGATAGGGCTGTATCCACAGTGGTCTCTCCTGCGGGGTAGTACAAGATCTGTTCTCCCATTGGGGCACACCTCAGGTGGATCTGTTTGCCTCCAGGGAGAATGCGAAGCTGAGGCTGTTCCATGCCCGCCCCCCTCAGCAGGGCTCGCTGTAGGGGGATGCCTTCTTGAGGCCGTGGACTCTGGGCCTCTTCTGCGCCTTTCCCCCATTTCCCCTTGATCCACAAGGTGCTTCTCAAGGCGAGGAGGGACAAGGCGCAGGTGATTCTGGTAGCCCCAGACTGGCCCCGCCGATGCTGGTATCTAGATCTCCTCAGCCTCAGCTCCAGGCTTCCGAGGCAGCTTCCAGCTCGCCCGGCCCTGCTTTCAGTCAATCAGGGGAAGGTGTTCCATCTGGACCTTCAATCCCTGCACCTGACGGCTTGGTTCCTGAGCGGCTAGAGTTCCAGGCCTTGAGTCTTTCCGGCGAGGTCCTCAATGTAGTTGAGGCGTCCCGTAAGGAGTCGACCAGGAAATGCTATGCCTTCAAATGGAAGAGGTTTTCCATTTGGTGTCAGGGCAAGGGCCTGGACCCTTCCTCCTGTTCCTTGGCAAGCATCTTGGACTATTTATGGTCCCTTTCTCAGCAAGGGCTTAGGTCGATGACCCTAAGGGTGCACCTGGCAGCCATCTCTGCTTACCGGGCGTGGGCAGGGAAGCAGTCGGTGGCGCAGGAGAAGGTGGTCTGGCGCTTTTTCAAAGGCCTTGATCACATTTCCCCTCCAGTGCGAGAACCTCCACCTCCGTGGGATCTATTGCTGGTACTGGCAAAGCTCATGGGCAAGCCATTCGAACCAATGCACAGGTGTGATCTCTCTCACCTGTCGTGGAAGACCGCCTTCTTGGTGGCTATTGTCAGCCAGAAGGATGGGAGAGCTCCAGGCGCTTTCCATCGAGTCTCCTTACCTGGTTTTCCACAGGGACAAGGTTGTCCTGCGCCCCCACCCAAAATTCCTTCCGAAGGTGGTGTCGGAGTGTCACCTTAACCAGATGTTGACTCTGCCAGTGTTCTACCCCAATCACACCTCGGAGGCCGAATGTAGGCTCCATACTCTGGACCCTAGAAGGGCGCTTGCTTACTATAAGGAGCGCACGGCTGAAATTCGGGGAGAGGTTCGCCAGCTGTTTGTCACCTACGCTGAAGCCATACCTGGCAGACCTGCAGCCAAGCGGATGATAAGCAGTTGGGTCACCTCCTGCATAGATCTCTGCTATAGGTTGGCGGGCATGGAGCCTCCCAGAGGGATAAGAGCTCATTCTACCTGCCATATTTCTGCATCGGTGGCTGCTTCCAGGGACGTCCCTATCCAGGAAATCTGCAGGGCTGCTACCTGGAAGTCAGCACACACCTTTATTACCCACTACCACATCGACCTTGAGTCACGCCGGGATGCTGGTTTTGGGGCCTCGGTTCTCCAGTCTCTTTTCCCTAAGTAGGGGGTGTGCATCTTGCCTCCCTCCTCCCGGAGAACTGCTAGGAGTCTGCCAATAAGTGTGAATTGAACAACATATCCATGTCCCTAGAAATACAGGTTACTCACCTGTAACAGGAGTTCTAGGAATGGTATATGTTGTTCATCCTACGACCCACTCGACCTCCCCGGCTTCGACGCACAACCTGAGCTTCCAGCGGGCCAGATCTGGCGTCATGGGGCGGAGCCGAGAGTTTTACCACCTGAGTGGGTGGGAGGAGCCAGCTTGAAGACCTTCCGGCAAGATTTAAAGCGGCAAGGATACCTGCCAATAAGTGTGGATGAACAACATATACCATTCCTAGAACTCCTGTTACAGGTGAGTAACCTGTATTTATTGCAGTCTAGTCACACAACTCCAAAAATTACGAAATTCATTTTAGCACAGAGTTCGATTGCACAAGCTCAAAAAGGTCTAAAAGAACAAGATAGTCAATGATTCAGCACTGTAGTAGTCTCTGTAAAATGTTTATCCCAGGGTGCTGACGGAAGCTGCAGCCGGGAATGAATTGCATCTCTAAACTTTTCTTGTTTCTGTGGTCCTGTCCAGTAGACCTCAAAACAGTTGTTCACCAGTGAGAACAGTGCATAGGTTTGCTATGTTGTCAGACATAAGTTATAAAATAACAGCCAATAACATTTTCTGTGGGAGTGCTCCGCCCCCCACTCACCCCGGGTGCATCAATGAAGCTGTACGATTTATACTGCACTGAAATATTTGTGCCGTTAAACATTATTGTAATAGTTTTTTTTTTGTATTTGGGTGGGCTCTGCCCTGCCCCCTTTTATTTATTTTGCTTTATGCTGCACTGCAATATTTGTGCCCCAATAGTTTTGTGATTTAACTACATGGCTCAAGGTGGGAGTGTAAACCTCCTTTGTTTGCCATATTAGATAATCTGTGTGCCTGTTTATGGTGACATTTTCAGTCAGCTGTAAGGCATATATAGACAGTAGTTCAGGTTGATAACTAACAGAGAAAATTATGTTTTCTTTCTTTTTCCTTAATTTTTTTTTTTTATTTTCAGGTGCTAGAGTAGATGCCTTGGATCGAGCTGGAAGGACCCCTCTCCATCTGGCCAAATCAAAGCTGAATATTCTGCAAGAGGGTCATTCACGAAGTCTGCAGGCCCTGAGGAATGAGGTCAAACAGGTGAGGAGAAACAAGAATTGGGAGGTGGCCATCTGGTAGTGTTGCTTAGTGGTTAGCACGCAGAGCTGCGCTTCTGTACTTCAAGTGTTGACTCTTACTACTGCCATTTACTCCCCGTGTCTTGAGCAAGTCAGAGTCTCCCCAGACTTGCTCCTTAACTGAGCGTCTCTCTCCCCCCACCTCCCTCCCACGTAACCTCCCTGCACTCACCTAATTTATTTATTTATTTATTTAAACATCAGTTTAACAACCTTTGAGCCAGGGGCTCATTTACAAAGGTACCTCGTCACATAGAGGACAACAGACAGTGGCACAAGAGACAACAGATAATACAGGTTCAAAATAGGGATAATTCAAGGCTGTAAGGTAATCATTCTAATGGCTGCTGCTAGTTGTCAGTCTCTAGTTAAACACTTTAGGATGCAACAAATATGAAAGGTGCAATACGTATATAGTAAGACTCACCGGAATGTATACTTGTAGGTCAGTAATCTCCCTTCTTAAGTGTGGTGTTAGGCACGAGGCACTTGTGCAGAATTTCTTTAAACACAAAAGCGAGAGAGAGAGATGCATTCACTGAGAATTATTACCCAGCCCTGAAGTGTCTTGTTGCATGTGTAACATGGGTTGTACTTAACAATGTTTTTAAAAAGATGTGGTGTTTCATGATTTTTCTGTATGAATTGTAAGAACAGAAGGCAAAAGCATAGTCGCAGTGAAGACGGATTGCTGTTGTAGCTGCAGCAAGTGCACAGGCTGAATAAGAACAGGAGTGTGATTATGACTAGATAACTACACTTTTGTACTTGTCTCTTATCCAGTCCAGTAGCTAAAATGTTTTTACCCATGTTATAAAAAAGCATAGTCTTCATTCTTCATTCTGGGAATGCCAAAACCCACCCTGCTTCCAGTGGATGAATTGGATTGGAGACTGATGATTAGGACAGAGGAGTAAATGCACCAGACACTTTCATGCTGAATATTTTAGCAAAGTGTCATCTTGTCACTAATGTGTAGGAGCAGAAAGAGGCACGATGCCTGTAAGTAGCTCCATTAGAATTCCGTGTAATATTTCTTATTCCCACCATTTGCAATGTAATTAACTAGTCTTTTTATGTTGGCTAACGCGTGCGCGCCATCCAGCATATTGCATTAGTAGCAGATTTGGAGGTGCGGTCACTGTGGGTGAATGCAGGGCATGCATCAGAAGGTGCGTCCCTCACTCCCCAGTAAGGCAGCTGCAGGCGCTGACACCAGGCATATGTCAGGTGGCCACCAGATCTAACAAAAGGTCCGCTGCAGTCATTGTGCGACACAATAACTCGTCCTCCCGATGTGCCTGTCCAGCGCCTGCAGACTGCCCCAACCCACTTCACTTGTAATGAGGCCACTCCCGGTGGCATAATGCCCCTATTTAAAATGTATGCCGGCGGTGCCCAGTCCCCGGCATGATGAGGACCTCTAACAGTCTTCCTTTGTCGCCTAGGGGCCCAATCCCCATCGGCGTGAGTCCCTCTTCTCCGTTTATTTTGCTGACAGGGGAGCCCACTTCCCGTCGGCATAATGTCCCCCCCCCCGGTTTTTCTTGTGTGCTCAGGGTGGTGCCCAATCCCCCTCGGCTTTCGTCTCTCCCTCCCCCTTCAGTATGTGTTGACAGGGTTGCCCAATCCCCAGTCAGGTGGCACACTGGGAGCCCACCCCAGCATGCCAAATGCCCCTGAAATACAAAAACTGTCCTGCAATTTTTTTTTTTTTTAAACCTATGAAAGAAGAAAACGGTCCCTCGCACTCTCCCTGCCCTCTCCTCCAACTCAAGCTGACCCTCTGTGCACCCCACCTCCCCACAACCCTCTCACCGCATACTTACCTCCAGAGTCCGGCGCGATGATCTTCGGTGGACCGGGAACACGTCTGCACTCTTTAAAGCCCACCGTGAACTGAAGAAATGCCGGTAAGCTGTGTAATGGCATAAATAGGGTTTTTTCAACTTTGGTGCATATCTCGGCGATCTTTGGGAATTTTGACATCAAATTTTCAACATGGGGTTATTGAGACCCCTCCTCATGAATGCAGTCACTGTCATGGCATTTTCAGTCCCAAAAGGTGATTTCACAGTCACTGCACGGAATCACCTTTCAGGACCAATTAACGAAATGACAGTGCCACTGTTCATGAGGGGGGCTTTCAAAAAGCCTATGTTGCAAATTTGGTGGAAAAAATCCAAAAAATGGCTGTTTTACGGGCATGTGTTGCACAGTTTCGATGCATGCTCATAACTTTGTGAATTTGTAATATTTTCACTTCAGATTTTCAAAATTGGCATTTTCCCAAACAGTACAGCTGTCATTTTACATATCCTGGCCGAAATGTGTTTTTGCACATCTGGTGCACAATAGTGCGGTTGCTATGCGAAATCAGTTTTCGGGACAGTTTGAGGAAATGACAGTGATACTGTTCATGAGCAGAGGTCCTAAAATGCTTATGTTGAAAATTTGGTGACAAACATCTATAAAATGACTGTTACAAGCGTGCATTGTGCAGTTTCCACGCACGCTTGTAACTTCGCAAATTTGAGTATTTTCATGCCAGATTTTCAACACTGGCATTTTTTTCACATCTCCTTATGAACAGTACAGCTGTAATTTTCATATCCTGCCCAAAATGTGTTTTCACACCTGAGGTGCACAATGGTGTGGTCGCTGTGGGACATCAACATTTGGGACAAATTAACAAAATCACAGTGCCACTGTTCATGAGAGGAGGTCCCAAAATGCCTATGTTGAAAATGTGGTTAAAAAAATCCCAAAAATAATTGGGTTACGGACGTGTGTTGCACAGTTTCTATGCATGCTCATGACCTCACCAATTTTTCATATTTTCACTCCAGATTTTCAACATTGCCATTTTTACACCTCCTCATGAACAATACAGTTGTCATTTTCACATCCTGCCCAAAGCGTGTTTTCATCCTGTGTAGCCAAATGGCATGGCCGCTGTGCAAACCTACCTTTCAGCTAACAAATTGATAGTGCCGCTCTTCATGGGGTGGGGTCACAAAAAGCCTATGTTGAACATTTGGAGTGAAAATACCAGCAAACGCTTACGGAGCTAGGGTTTCCAACTGTAATTCCCCACCCTGTAGAGACTGACAGGCATCAGGGGTGTGACTTGGGATCATTGGCTGTAATGCTAACGCCATTCCACCCCCACCCTGCAGCCAATGACAGGCATCAGGGTCTGCTTTCGAGTGTTTGCCCCTAAAGTTCACCCCATTCTCCTATACTGCACCCACCTCAGCATATTTTCTTATGGAATGGCGTAAGTATAACGCCCAAAGACCCCAAAGCACACCATAACACTTATCAGTGTCTACAGGGTAGGGTGAGATTGAATGGCATGAGCAGTATAGCTGATGACCCAAAGGCACACCCCAATGCCTGTCACTCTCTGCAGGGTGGGGTTGGCGTTAGCTTCAGTTCAATACTTCACTGCCATTCCTATTATGCATCTCAAACTCCTGCACTACGAATGCCAATGCTAGCGAGACAACATTCGGCATTGACAAATGCTTGTTTTTTTAATGTGTCTTTGGTTTTACTTATGACTGTTTCCAAAGGCAATCTATTCCAGTGGTTCACCACTCACAGAAACATAGAAACATAGACTTTGATGGCAGATAAGGACTGCTTGGCTCACCTAGTCTGCCTATTTCTTCCTACCCCCTACAAAAATTGCCTTATGTCTGTCCCATGCTTTCTTGAATTCTCCCATAGTTTTAGACCCCAACCTCCTCAGGAAGAGAAGCTGTTCAGGCCATCCACCACCACCCTCTCTGTGAAAAAAATACTTCCTCACATTGCCCTGAGGCCGTCCCTCCTCTATCTTCAAATTGTGTCCCCTTGTTCTTGCACATCTCTTTTTCTGAAAGATGCTACCCTCTTGGACTTTGTTCATTCCACTGAGGTACTTAAATGTTTCTATCATGTCCCCCCCTCCTTTCCTCAAGGGTATACATATTAAGCTCCTTTAGTCCCTCTTTATATGTCTTCTGTTGCAGACTCTGCACCATTTTAGTTGCCCTCCTCTGAACTGCCTCCATTCTGTCTATGTGCTTGCAGAGGTGTGGTCTCCAGAACTGGACGCAGTACTCCAGATGGGGTCTCACCAACTGTCTCTACAGGGGGGATAATAACTTCCTGTTTTCTGCTGATGATGCCTCTCCTTATACACCCAGTATCCCCCTAGCCATCCCTATCACCTTCTCACATTGCTTGCCAACCTTAAGGTCATCTGATATGATTACCCACAGGTCCCTTTCCATTTTTGTTGTTGTTACTACCTCCCCCCATTGTGTAATCTTCCCCTGGGTTTTTGTTTCCAAGGTGCATTATTTTGCACTTCTTTGCATTGAATCCAAGCTGCCATACTTCTGACCATTCCTCCAACCTTGCCAAGTCCCTTCTCATCCTTTCCATGCCACCTTGTGTATCAACCCTGTTGCAGATCTTTGTGTCATCTGCAAAGAGGCATACTTTTCCTTCCAGTCCCTCTGCAATGTCACTTATAAAGACATTAAAAAGGACTGGACCCAGTACTGAACCCTGTGGCACCCCACTAGTAACCCCACTTTCTTCAGAGTGGACCCCATTTACAATTACTTTCTGTGTCTTGTTGTCCAGCCAATGTTTAACCCAGGCTACCACCCTGGAACCCACTCCCAGGCTGGTTAATTTGACTATTAATCTTTTGTGTGGGACTGTGTCAAATGCCTTGCTAAAGTCTAGGTAGGCCATGTCCACAGCCCTTCCCTGGTCTACTACTTTGGTCACACAGTCAAAGAAATCAATTAGATTCGTCTGACATGGCCTTCCTGCTGTGAACCCATGCTGCCTTGGGTCCTGTGCCCCACTGGCCTCTAGGTACTTAACAGTTCTTTCCTTCAGAAGTGATTCCATCATTTTCCCAACCACAGAGGTCAAACTGACAGGTCTGTAGTTTCCTGCCTCTGTCTTGGTCCCACTTTTGTGAAGGGGAATCACATCTGCCTTCCTCCAGTCCTCAGGTACCACACCATCCTCCCATGATTTGTTAAAAAGGGTAGTCAGTGGTGTCACTAATTCTCTGCTTAATTCTTTTAGAATTCTGGGGTGAATTCCATCTGGCCCCATTGCTTTGTCCACCTTCAGTTTTAGGAGTTCTTTCGGACCCTTTCTTCTGTGAATGGACTGGGATTGACCCACCTATACAGAGTGCTTATGCTAGTTGGATTAGGCACCTCCCCTACCTCCTCTTTTGTGAATACTGAACAGAAGTATTCATTCAGTATCCCTGCTTTTTCACTGTCCCCCTCTGCCCACCCACCCACCGTCCATTGTATTCAGCCTCACTATCCCTCCCTTTGTCTTTCTGCGCTCCCTGATATACTTATAAAAGGTTTTATCCCCCTTCTTAACAGAGTTGGCTATCTTTTCCTCAGTTTGGGCCTTTGCTATTTTGACTACCCTCCCTGCTTCCTTCTGCCTTAACTGGTACAGTTCTCTGTCCTGCTCCTTCTGTGTTTTCTTATACTTCCTAAATGCAATCTTTTTCTCCCTAACCTTCACTGCCACCTCTTTTGAGAACCATAGTGGATTTTTCTTTTGTTTTGATTTATTTGCTTCACACAAAGGCTTGTTGCCTCTGTGAATGCAGTTTTGATATTTCCCCATTGTTGCGCCACCCCTCCTTCTAGCCTGTTTGCTAGTGCTTTTCTAAGGCACTCTCTCATTTTGCCAAAGTAAGCCCTCCTGAAATCCAGAACCCTCACTTTTGTATGGCTTGATTCTGTAGCTGAGTTTATCGTGAACCACACTGGTGTGGTCACTTGTTCCCAAATGACTACCCACTTCTAGATATGGGATCCTCTCACTGTCCCCATTTGGGAGTATGAGGTCTAAGATTGCTCCCTCACGAGTAGGTTCCAAAACTAGCTGTCTGAGGCACTCTATGTGTAAAGCATTGTGTTAAACCTGCTGCCCTTAAGTTGTAGAGGATGTCCCCATGATGTTGAACTGATGTTCTTAAAGTCCTAATTTAATTCGTTTATCAGATTACTATCCTGCAGAATATCCTATGATAGCAGTCTTTCTTCTTACTTCTAACATGTACAACATGTTATGCTGGTTTGCCTTATTACTTAGCTGAGTCCTGAGTTAAGCAAATGACAGTGCAGCAATTTATCTTCAAGAAGTTGCCAATGAGTTGTACCTGAACTAGAAATGAATCCATCAATAAATTGGATGCTTCCTTTCTTGTGGGTGCATGTTTGGTTTTTGGCAGCCTTTGGGGCATCCACAACAAAACACAGCAGCGTCCACATCTGATGATAGTTAAACATACACAACTGAAGCATTCGTCTGTAAATCC
Source organism: Neoceratodus forsteri (assembly GCA_016271365.2). Taxonomy (NCBI): domain Eukaryota; kingdom Metazoa; phylum Chordata; order Ceratodontiformes; family Ceratodontidae; genus Neoceratodus; species Neoceratodus forsteri. The sequence goes on along the minus strand of CM057450.1, from coordinate 182,768,358 downwards.
ACAGTTGACTTATCAATAAAATCAGTTGTAACATAGTAGGGCTGTGTCAGGATGACAGGCATTTGCTACCCTGTGGAGAATAGCATGGCAGAAATAAGCAGGTATCCTGATTTCCTTTTGACAGATTATTCAGATGTTGCGCGAGTACCTGGACAGGCTGGGCCATCACCAGGAGAAGGAGAGGCTGGATGACCTTTGCACTAAACTACAGATGACAAATACCAAGGAACAGGTAAAAAGGCACTCTGTTTACATATAGGGTTATCAGCAGAGCGTGTCCAAGGGATGCCTTACATGGTATCATCTATGGTTTAACACCTGAGTGCTTAGAACAGCTGGTGAAGCACTGCCTTCAGACTCTTGGGGAGCCAAGGGCATTCTGTTTTTCCCTATCATAAGTGATTATGTAAACTACTGTAGAAGATAGTCTTGTGTGCCAGTAATTTATTACTCTAGAAGAATAACTGCCATATAGCTATGTTCCATAGAGGCTGTACAGCTGAGGGAGATATCCCAAATAGCACCCTCAGAGGTACTGTGTATGTAGAAAGTAGGAATAATTACTGGTGACCCCCTTTAATGCATGGTCTCCATGTGTGTTTCAAACACCATAATAACCGGGTTACTCAGTTATTACGGCATTTACTTTTAAACTCTCCCATCAATCACATTCGCCCCTCTACCTCATTGGCTTCTAGTGTGTGTGTGTGTGTGTAGGCTAAACAGTTCGGCAAACATGGTGGCTCCATTTGTCGCTTAGCGATGAGCAACTGATCATTTATCTTTGGTAGGTCTTTTCTTTTTTTTTTTTTTTTTGTTGGTACTTTTTTCCCCCTGGTGTCCTCTGCCTTCCCTCTGACGTCCCCCCCACACACCGAGCACCAGCTATTAGACCCCTTCCCTTAAACCCCCATGACTTACCCTTCATGGCAGGGAGTGGGGAGACCTCTCAACCCACCAGTCCAGATCCAGTTTCGAGGAGGCACCTTCCCGGACCACGCTGCGGAGGGGACAATCGTCATCTGTGGCAGAGGACTCCATATTTTCCTGTTTTCTCTTTCCCTCAGGGGATGCAGCATGCCATGACACCAGTGACGGCAGTGCACACGCTCCCATGCATGCTCCTCCAGGTGTCTGCTGCATCCCCAGCCCATGTGTTTCAGCATTGGCAAGCTACCACCCAGCCTCCGCTAGGGGGCAAGCAATCGCCGAGTGCTGCCATTCCCCTTCCCCGGAGGAGAGCAGTCCTTGGGACACTCGATCATTCTCCGCCCTTGCTGACCCCCGGTGGCTCATGCTGGTTCCGGAATACAGGTCCTCGGCATGGCACAAGGTAAGGTGTCCAGCGCCTCAGCACCACCAGGCCGGTGGTAGGTCTTTTCTAATATATTTTTTTTGGGCATGTATCCAGTTGATCCTGCCTTTACTACTTAAAATATATATATCTGGTTGTTCCTGCTGCATGTCAGGTTCGGGAAGTCACAAGTTTGATGCACTTTGATCACCAAGGGGACTGTGGCTGACCAGGCTGGCTGACTTATTGCACCGTAGCTTAAGCATGGTTCAGAACTTAAATTTTTTAAAAGAAAAACAAAGAGAGCGAGAGAGAGCGTGTGTGTCTTTGTGTCTATCAGAACTGCTCCAGTGCCTTTGATATTCACTGCCTGCCAGTAATTATAAAAAATAAAGGATAGGCAACTGTGTACTTATGGATTTTTAACTGGTGTGTGATTGACCTCATAAACCTCTCTAGCTTGGCTCTCGAGGTTTATGGGTCATCACACACCTCGAGTATAAAACATAGAAACATCGAAATTGACGGCAGATAAGGACCGCTTGGTCCACCTAGTCTGCCCTTTTTCCCTGCCTACTGTAATACTGCAGACCCTACTTGATCTCTGGATTTATCCTCCCTTTCCTAACCACTAACATTCCCTTATTCCTAAAAAAAAAAAAAAAATCCATAACACACAGTTTCCTATCCATAATTGTCTATTTATTTACTAAACCTTGCTAGGTGATGAGATTTGTGCCCATCTGAATTTATATGTGCAAGGACAGGGTCCCATGGCTTCTCATATTTGGGCAGTCCAATAACGAGTCTTAACAATTTCCTCTTTCCCAAAAACCTGCATTTTCCATCAAAGGTGGCAGAGACCCTGGATCTTTTATTTATTTATATTTTCCTTATATGTTTTTCTCCCTGGGCTGCAGGTAGGTGGCTATCAGCCGTGTCCCCACTCCCCCCGACCGTCACTAGTCTCTTCTGACCACTGGTGAATCCTCTGCAGATTACCTCTGTGATAAGGTCAGGAGGGGAAGGGCTGTCTCCAACCCAGTACAACATATCCAGATGCCGGCAGACAACAGTACAAGCTGGAAGAGAATAGGCATGGTTTCATGAAGCTTGCCCCAGCCCCCTTTTACTTTTTTCTGCCTAATCCCCTGGGCCGCCACGGCATGTAAGTATGTGCATGTGCAGGCACAAACGCACTGTGAAATGGCGGTCCCTCCTTCCATTGAGTCACTTGTGTCCTGCACTACCTCCAGGCCTCCACCTGGTGGGAGTCAAAGACCAAGAAAAATGGCCACCCCTTAAAGGAAGAGGAGAGCAATCCTGGGATGCATGATCCTCTTTCTCACCCCAGCTGCCCCCTAGAGACATGAATCCATTCCCGAACCTGGGTCACTGGCTTGGTGGCAGATGAGGCATAAGTGCTTCATCTCTTCCCGCCACTGGGCTGCGAGACCCTGGATCGTGACTGCCACCAGCAACCTGGACATGCTTCCAGGCAATGTTGATACTATTCTTGCAGTTCTGTAAAAGGGGGGCACTATTTCCTCCTCTTTCCTTGGAACTCCCTCAGATTTCTTTCAGTGCACTATTTAGCACTATATAGCCTCCCTTCTCTGGAGGTTCCAACCCCATTTTCTGTATCACTTTTAATCCTTGGTCAATCCGTGTCCCTCAGCTGGGTTTTGGCACCCACCTAGCCCATTCAGCCACTTACCATGCCACTTGAGTCATCCTTTTTCATCCACAGCCCCCACTCCATGACAGATGCTCCAAGGTGGGGCATCCTCCCACTCCCCCCCGGCAAGCTCCAAGATCTGGTGTACTACTCAGGGGCAGGCTTCGTGGTGTGAAGCACATGTGTTCTGGTGTCCATCATTCTGATGAAGACTGGTGTTTTTCTTCACAATTTTTGGCTCCTCTCTTGTTCTCTATGTCAAACCAACCTAACAGTGGCCTCGCACGATGCAGTATGCACTGGATGCAAGTGCCACTCCTTACAAGGGATCCTGCTTCTGGCCCACTGCAAAGTGTCTGTCTCCTGCCCCTGGGCTGGCTTGCACTGTGATAGGCAGCACTCCTAGCCCTGGCCACACCTGATCCCGGCTTCTGGAATCTGGGTTACTGCTGGGCTCTCAGGTGGCCCAACCTCAGTACTCTTGCTGTATTCAGACCCACCCTGAAACCCCACGAAGTTGGCCCCATCAGCAGAGTCCTGTCTTCCTTAGAACAGGGGAATACAAATGGGGGGGGGGGGCAAAGGAGGCGGTAAGGCTAGATGTCTCAGATGGCCCTAGTACAAATGGGGTCAGCGGCGGGGTTGTCATCATCTTGGTTGTCTCATCCTATTTTTCCCTTTTCTCTCCCCAGTTTGCCCTTCACATGTGAAATCTCAGTCACCACCTACCTTCCCCTGCCCCCCCCCCAGTGCTTTTTCCTGTGCCAGTACCAAACTCCTTGGAGCACCAGTAGCCGGTGCCGCAGCAGGGGATCTTGCCTGAAGAAGAGAGGGTCCTATGGGACCTCTCCCCTAGATGCCTACACCATCGTCGGATTCAAGAGTGTCTGACCATGGAGAGCCTTAAGACGGCCTTAAAGACCGACTTATTTCAGTTTGCTTTTGGGGATATTATGCAGTGAAGTGCTCAATTTTTGGGGCGTGTAATAGTTTTGTTACAGAAGTTTAGATCTGCATTTTTATTGTTTTATTGTGTTTTTATCAACTAAAATTTGTTCAGCGCTGTGATACTTGTGAACTACGCCATAAAAATAAAGATTATTAACTGCATGCAGCTGCTTACCTTGTGCACTACCTGCTCTGCCCTGCCCTGTGGAGTGTTTTATTTAATTAAATTGAGTTATTTCGGGCATCTTTGTTGCAGTTTAAGTAATCAGACCCAATTAAACTGTAGCAGCAATTAGTCCAAAGTAACAGTTTTTAATTTAACAAACTTAGTTTAAACACACACACACACACTCCCCCCATCTGGTTTGCAGTCCCTTAAGGGATGGACGTGGATTGTATTCTAGACTGAGCCCCTCGTTCTCTATAGCTCTTCAGGACCGATTTCTGCCACAGAATTTGTTCATTAATGTGGCACGTATTATTTATTTCTGTGTTAGAATTCAGGCTTACATTGACTGAAATACAGTGTGGTATTTTATCAATTACATCACATGCTGAGCCTAGATAAGGGGCTTCAGGAAAAACAAGGAGAGGAAAGATTATCAGGCACTGTGGAAAAACTATATTTGAATGAAAAATCACTAAGCAGTGAATTCCTGTTTTGGCAGTGACATTGTAGATGGCATGGGGCACACAGTTAGGATTGGAAGAAACAAAATGTAACTTGTGAGAAAGTGTGCAAATGTTTATATATATAAAAAAAAAAAAAGAAAATGGAAAATTGGGCCAATCTCACACTGTAGCAGCTGGTGGCGGGGCGCCAGGGGTTCAGTTAATTTATTTTAAGTGGAAGTCTAAAACTTCTGTGAGTCAAAATCTGGAAGTCATTCACATTTTTTTGGAAGTCAAAATACTTCCAGGATCCCATGTCTGGAAGTCAATATTCTAGGAATGACCAATTTATGAATGTTAATATAAAATATTAGTGGTAAAATACAGTTTCTCTCAGAAAAAAACATAATTTCTGACTTCCATTCTTGCAATTTTGGAAGCCATCTAATTTTTGGTTTTGCATCTGGAAGTCAGTGTGTTCCTCCCCCTTTATTTTAGAAGTTTTTGCCTTATTTTTGCAAGTCAAATACTCCAAAAATAGAGTTAACTGGATTCCTGCGGGGTGCATTGCAGATGGGGAAGTGCTCAGCTCCAGGAGAGGATGGGTGTGTGAACCTCCCAGCATTTCTGTAGCCAAAATCCAGAACGGTGGGGGGAGCTCCAGCCATGCATCACAGAGTGTGTGTTATTGTGAGATAAAGGCATGCCTTTGGAAATGAGGCACAGTGAAATGCTGAGGGCCTTACAGACCCAAGAAGTGCCATTAAACCACAATTATGCACACCCTAGAGGGCTTTATTGCTGTTAAAAATGGTTCTACTGAATTTTATTAAAAAAACTGAGGTGTGAGGCTCAGAATATTACATTTCTGACCTGTGCTGCTGTGCTGGAATAAGGCACAGTCATGTGAGCACATCTGACCAATCACAGGTCTTGGTTTCTCTTACCCATTTTATAATATTGCTTATGCCTCTACTTCTTGCCACACATTTAATGTATTTTGAATTCCAGAAGGCAAAAAGTATACCTTTTTTTCTTACCACTTTTTCTGTAATTTGAGGAACTTAATATATATACACTGTATCTCCATCTGCTTCCAAGGGTTCTTCAAACTAACAGCTGATCACATCAAATCTATTCATAGAAACAGATGGCAGGAGGGGACCAACAAACCAGTAAAGTCTGCCCGTGACAAACACTGTACTACGCCCCCCCCCCCAACCTAAGTGCACAGCTGAGAGGCCCTGTAATCATTCTATGAATCTGGATGGGGAGTTTGTTTTTGATTATTTTGATCAGAAAGCATTGTGCTCATTCTATATGCACAGACAGAATACACAATTAACACTTGCTGGCTGCTGTCTGTTATAAAATGTGACCTTTGGTTTACACAGTCGTCTGTTCCTTTGGCTTTCAGGTGGACGAGGTCACAGACCTGCTAGCAAGTTTCACGTCTCTGAGCCTGCAGATGCATGGGCTGGGAGGGCGATAGTCCAGAAAGAGATCAAAAAGGAAAGACTGCCCGACACCCGCAGTGGCAGTCTCCCTTTGGTCGTCAAACACTGTGCGGGATTGCTGATACTGGCAAAAAGGGAAAAGAAGAAATAATCCATTGAACATCTAGAAAGTGCTCTAGCAGAGCAGATAACTCTGGAATTGTATTGAACTGACGTCTGCTGAAATGTCTGGAAGCTACTGGATTGGTGCTGGAATGGACTAGGGTTTCTAAATGCATAGCCACAAGTCAGCAGGGTGTAAAAAAGAAGCCACAGACTGTATGGATGCCTGTTTTTCCCTCTAAAGTGGTCACTGTGAAATTCACTTTGTGGGCTGTAACTGGAGATTAGGATGTCTTGTCTATCCAGTTGCACGTATTGGCCATAACTGTTCTGGGTGTGGCCACTGGATAAACAGCTTTTTCTGGTACTTTCAACTCTGTTTTTTCATTTTTGGGAAGGGGGGGGAGACAGTATTCTGCTGAAAAGCTGGTACCAATATAAATACTGGTTGGAGAGAAATAAAAATATAGACTGACATTTTTAGAGATCCGGTCGAGGTAGGGGTGGACATGTAGCTGGGATGGACCAGTTGTCATTCCAGATAATCTGTTACTTTGTAAATATATCAGTCTTTCTGTGTTTAGTGTCAAAAATCTGAACAGTCCATTTTGAGCTGGTTTCAAACTACATTTTTCAATTTTTTTTTTTTTTTTTTTTATTACTTTAGGAAATGGCAATTGGTTTGATGACCCTCGCTTCCCTTCTTCTGGGGGAAGGAAGCCCTCTGCAGTATTAGAAATGTTCTTATAAAGCAAATGTCAGTTAACCAAAGTCAATACTCTCAAAGCAAAATATCTTTACTGTTTGACAGTTTTACAAGGGGCAGCTGTTTTAGTTCATAATTCTATATTTGTAATATCACAGTCTGTTTCCATGTCATGGCCCAGCAGAGGACTGTGACATTATTGTATGCCCAGGTGATAGGAGGTAGTTGTTTGTGAGGCTGGGGGCCTTTATTTTTTTATTTTTAGTAACTATCATTAATGGGAAGGGAACTGCAGAAACGTTGAAAACTATTGTTTGTTTAATAAGTACTGTGATTTCCAAGGTTATCGTCCCATGAGATTCCTACTTTTAGTCCTTTAGCAAAGGCATTTTTTATTGGAATAACTCCTTTCCTTAAGCAAATCCATCGGTTTTACAGCTCTCCTTTTGCTATGCGATCAGTTCCCGATTATGTACTGAGGGTGTGTTCCAGATTTGTTGTCTCCTTTTTGACTCCATGAGCAGCAGGTCCTGCTCTGCCGATTGACGGATTTGGGCTGTTTGAACCAGCCTGCTGAAACGGACCACAACTGCGGCGCTAGCTGATCTGAGTTTGTGTTTATAAGGAGGAAAGCTTTGCCCTCTCTGTAGTTGTTAGTAGAGGTGTGCAGAACTTGACAGTGCCAAACTGAGCCTCCTCGAACTTTAGTAGCTTGGTTATAGTGAAACCCGAGCGAAATTTAATGGTTCGGTACTGGTTTGGTTCAGATTAGCACCGTTTTTTAAAAAATGTTTTCACCTGTCCCAGCCCTGTGGTGCTCACTCCTGCAGCCTGCCTGCCATTTCTTACCCCATCACATGTTGCTGGGCCATGACTCCATGGTCACATGCTGATTACAGCAAGGTCAGAGGACAGCTACATTGTACAGAGAGCGGAAACCAGCTTACAGCAGTCAACAGCTCTGCAACAATTCTGACTAAGCTAAGCAGGAGTGGACTCTGACGGCAGCAGGATACTAATGGAGGACTGGGGCAGGTAGTGTATAGGGCCAGGCACTGGCAGCCAGACATAGATTGGAGCAGGGGTGGTAAAAAATATAAAGAAAAAAATTAGTCTGCTGAATATGTGTGTGTGTGTTGGGGGGGGGGGTAGTGTAAGGCAAACAAACCACACGCTCAGAGCAAGTAAGTGGATGACAACCCAAATGCCTACACACTGAGTAGGAAGGAAAATTCTTTAAAATAAAATAAAACAAACTGCAATAAGGTTAATCCTGAAGCCTTGGAGAGTGAAGTGTCTTGGGGTGGGGGAGGCTTGTGCCAAACTGTTTTGGGGGGGGGAAAAGCCCTTAGCAGGGATTGGGGAGCAAAGCAAAGAGAATGAGAGACAGGTGCCGAATATTTTAAAGCCCTGTTCATAGCAATATAGCAAAATAAAATCTTATCAATGTGGCCTTGTCAGGGCTAAGAAGGAACAGTGGGCGTTCTAAAAAAGTAAAGATTAGGAAATGGAAAAGCTCTTTACAGGACCGGGCCTTTTTTCAATCATATAAGATAGGACAGACAGACTGATAAACAACTCTGGAAAAAAGGAGGAGGAGAAGCAATTAAAAGCCTTCCCCTGGGCCTAGCAGATAAGGGGGAGTTTACTAATATTAAAAAAAGAAAAATATCTCTGACCGCTAGCCCATTTTAAAAGAAGCAAGGGGACAAGAAAGATGAAATAATTGACAGGTAGCTCGTTTTAGGTGACAAAATCACCAAAATTAAAAAAAAAAAAATATGTTACAAGCCCATTTACAGGCAGTAGCTAGCAGGGGAAACAAACTCATTTACAGCCTCCAGGCCAGTCAGGGGGCACCAGTTATGCCTTACTCAGGGCAGGGCATTATTCCATATGGTCAGAAGCAACAGTGAATAAGCCCTACCCAGGGCACAGCTGATCCATTCTGGGGGCACAGTAAGGCCCTGTACACACTAATGAGCTTAAAATGGTTTAACTGCCTTAAACCTTTTTAAGTTCTTGGAACACGGTTTGCATACACACTGTAACACAGTTGAAGCTGTGTTACAACCATGCTCTAAAACCATGTTAAAACTCTGCTAGAGAGGTAGTCTTTAGCACGGTTTTACATAAACACGGTTGCCTTAATCCTGTTAACAGCAGTGTGTACGCAAACCGTGCTGTAACACGGGTTAAGGCAACCCGTCCAAAGAGCATCTCCCTTGTTTGTTTTTTTTTTTTTTTGCTGCAGAATTAATAAAAAAAATACAAACAAAAAAAATACTTCACTTGTATTGCTGAGCTGGCAAGGAATCCCTGATTCTGTCAATGTACTTTTTTCCGTGATCCAAGTTGGTGCCTGATTATGGGTGTCCCATCAGGCACTGCAGCACCCATAATGCTTTGAGCTGATGCCACAGTCATGCCTGGGAACCCACTGGGGCAAACACGATTGTCAGAATGCAGTGTGGTCACTCTGACAACCATGCTAGGGACCGGTTTATAAAATGTTTTTAAAAACATTTTAAAATTGATCCCTAGTGTGTACGGGGTTTTAGTAAGCCCTATTCAGGGCACAGATCCATCCAGTCAGGGGCACCAGTGAATAAGCTCTACTTGGGGCACAAGTTTCTCCCATCGGGGGCACCAGATAGTAAGTCTATTCAAGGCACAAGTCTGTCCAGTCATAAGGCTCCAGTAAATAATCCCTACTAAGGGCACAAATCTGTCCAGTCGGGGGCACCAGATAATCCCTTCTTGGCACGTTTGCCCAGTCATGGGGCAGCAGTTTGGAAGTAGACTTTTAAAACTGTCTACTGCCCAAGGTAATTTTTCGGGGGGCGGAGGGCGGTGATATTGGCTTGAATACAACACCAAAACCAGGGGAGATTTGGCAAAACCAGAACCTTCCTGGTTTTGCACACCATTATTTGTTAGACTGTAAAGGAGATCCATTGACTCTCAAGCACATGTTAAAATACATATTGATGTATACGTTATCTATCATGGAAACTGTATAATCCCTTTTGGGTGGAGCTCCAAACTTAATGATGCTATGATCACTGTACGGGTGTACTTGTGAGCTGTGAATCTTGTGTGTGAAGTCTGGGTTGTTGTTTATTTTAATGCTTTCACTCTTTGGACTTTCATTGGGTGTAAAGATCTGTACTTCATGTCATCCTCCAGTAAAATGTGTAAACGTAATGGCTCTGTGGTTCTCCATCTGCTGCTCCTGAACTTGAACTTTGAAATCTGCTCAGATAACATTGAGCTTGCTTCCTTTCAGGTCTTTTTGAGTGTGGCCGATGGAGGTGCTGTTTAATGCTGCTCGGGAAGAAGGCGGGGGGGATTTTCAGGGCACCTGTGGGAAGAAAACACCAATGGAAAAACGGCAGCCATTGGGATGATGACACTGACATTCTTGGGTCCTATGCCTCCACTGGCCCAGCTTGACACTGTGTAAAGGTTTGTGAGTCACGGTGATGGGAAGAACACTGATTTTGGGGGTCTGGCCAGAAAATAGAAATCTATAGGAAACAAGGAGAGGCTTACCCTAGTTTGGGAGCAGACTGTGACATGCTAGACCATTGAGGGTCAAGCACATAAATGATTTGCATAGTGTTTGGGGGGGGGCATCAGCTGCTTTCAGGAATGGTGAGACCTCAGTGTCCCATAAGATGAGATGGGGCAATAAAAATGTTGGAAAAAAAATTCACAAAATAGAATGCCACCTTCCCTGGTGATCCCAAACGAACATGCTTCAGTCGTGGGTGGAAGCAGCCCCCACTGCAAAACAAGATACTGTGTTTCATCCCCCCCCCCTTTGGCTAACCCCTAGTCTGCATTGCTACTCCCCCCAAGCCCTGTTACCCATTGTGTCTGGGGCTTCCACCCTGCAGCCATACAATGCCCCACAGATTCCCCATGGTGAGGCGTCCAAGGGAACCCAAATCCGGGAGGAGGCTAAGTATGGAAATGTGGTAACAAGCAGCCCAGTAGATGGTGCAGGGCCTGTGAGGGAGTGTGGCATCATTCCACACAGCCTCTTTCTCCACTCCCCTCAGCTGCCCAGCGGGCAAGGACTGAAGGGGGACGCATGCAAGCGCATGCATCTCAGTCCCAAGGCATCCTCCTTTCCCTAGTGGCTCTGCTTGGTAACACCTGTGGTCACTCAGGTGGCAGTATCACAATGGAGTCAGCCGACTACCCTTCCCGGAGGAGGAGGAGGAGAGTGTCCTCTGACCGACCCTGCAAGCAATGTAGGTTCATTCTGGAACCCAGGTCGCCAGCATGGCAACAAGTGAGGTGCCAACACCTCAGCCCTCTGCATCACCGAACCAGCCCAAGAGATTGCATTTCATTTGGACTATTGAAATTGTAAACTTACAAAATAATGATACTTTTGCAAGTTGCAGTGTACAGTATTTTGAGGTTGGAAATAGAACCCCACATCGATTCTGAATCTGAAGTGCTCACTCTGTGTGGAGATGATTAGGGTGCCAGGTTTAATTATTGATATATATGCTTGCTAAAGTTGGAGTAGGGGAAACTTTTTTTTTTTGCCACCTCACTGCCACCAGCACCCTACTCCTGCAGGCCCCACAGTTGCCCATGCAACCCCACCACACCACATCCTGCTGTTGGGCAACGATCAGACCTCCAGCATCCAGGGACCTCTTCTAGCCTAGTGGAGGCATGCCGCTGCACTCCCGACTTACTCCGTTACCGGCTTGTTCCTGCTGGGGTCTCCCCTGACCTACAGGAGGAAACATATAGAGACCCTGGTGCTGGCTGGAGGGGTCCCGATGATCTGCAGGAGTGCTACTTTTGGAGGGGGAGAAACAAGGGCCATCATTCTGTGTGCCAGGTGCAGTATTTCCAATGCTTTTGTGCTTCCACCAGTCCTCCCACCATCACACACATGCTCACAGCTGGCCTGTGGGTGCCTAACCATGTTTGGTCTCCCAATGACACCTCCACCACCAGAAGCCACTGTAGGAGCTGGGCATTGGGTCCCTCCCCCTGAGAAAACAGAATCTGTCAGACACTTTTGAGCCCTCTCTTCCAGCTTCCTTCCTGATATCCCAGGCTCAGAGCATGAACCTCGGTCAGCAGCGTGCCAGAGCAATCCCTCATTCTAGGGACATGGATATGTTGTTCATCCACACTTATTGGCAGGTTCCTTGCCGCTTTAAATCTTGCCGGAAGGTCTTCAAGCTGGCTCCTCCCACCCACCCGGGTGGTAAAACTCTCGGCTCCGCCCCATGACGCCAGATCTTCCTTACCGCTTGGAAGCTCAGGTTCCCTCCTTAACGCGTTGCGCTTAAGACTGGTTCCTAATTCTTCGAAAAGTTCGAAATTGAAAAGTTTTTGCAAAAAGACTTCGGTCTTCTTCTCCTCGCGGCTGCGATGGACAAATCGACTCCGGATTTCGGAGGTGCCCTTGCGGGCAGAAGATGTCTAGGACGGATCCGCACTCCACGTGCGTCTACTGCCTGGGCCTTGAGCATGACCCACAGGCCTGCGACTTGTGCTCTTCCTTTTTGGCCTATGTCCTTGAAGACCGTGCTGCCCGATTACAACTGGGGCGCCCCAAGAAAAGAATTCCACCAGTGAAATCTAAAGAGGCCCGATTGGCGGTGTCCGCGGCGGCGGGCTCGGCGGATCAGCTTGAGCAGATGATCCCCCTCGAAGAGGAGGCGGCACGGGCCGCTTCTACCTCGGCTGCGGCATTTGTCCCACTCTCTCTCGGTGCCTCTTACTCGGCTTCTTTTAAGGAGCTTTGTCTGACCCTCTCGACCAAAGGTGAGGGTCCAACTTCTTCGGGACCTTCTTCCAGGTCCAAAAAGAACAAAAGTAAGTCTCTCCATTGACGCTCTTGGGAGCGGGAAAGATCCCCCTCCTCTTGTCGACAGTCGACTTCGGTCGACCCCTCGGCTTCGGCCACTGGCTTCACGGTGTCCCCGTCAGGCCAGTTGGCGAGACTCCCGTCAGCAGCGGTGGGAATTTTCTCGACCCGTTGAATGAGTTGTCGGCTGGAGAAGCTGAAATCCCCTCTCCCAGTTCCCGGTGAGGTTGAGGATCCCGTCGGCTCGTCTGTGCCTCCGGTTCCGGAACCTTCGGTGGGATCGTCCGAAGCGAGGGGAGTGCCGATTTCCGACACTTCTCCTCGCCTTCCTCGGTCTAGTCGAGACTCTCGGTCTCGGACATCCTCGCGGTCCAACCGATCCCGCCGTCATAGGCGGTCTCGGTCTCGGCACCGCGGCAAGCGGCGCCGCCGCTCTTCCTCTTCCTCGGACGAGGGGAGGCTTCGGCGCAAGTTGCGTCGGAGGTACGAGGAACTTATGTGGCAACAGCTCCTTTTGACCGGGAATAAGCCGACCCAGTCGTCTTCCCCGGCCATTAAGTGGCTGTCACCGGAGCAGCCGAAACAACCCCTCGTTGTAGTCGAGGAGCCTGTTCTCAGGCCGGTTGTTCGGCCAGTTCCACTGCCCCACGATTCTGGTGGAACCTCCGCCCCACAGCCATTAGTTGGGGCTCCGACCAAAATTCTTGGTCGGCTTTGGGTTTGCCCGTGAGGCTGTCGGTCACCCTCACTCCCGATAAACCTCGGCAGGTGGAGGGTGGCTCAGGGCCGAGGCAGCTCTTTGAGGACTCTTCTGAGTCCGATGATGGTTCCTCCCTCTTCTCCAAGCGCATAGACTTGGAGTCCTTGGGAGGACAGTCAATGGACGATAGCCCTTCGTCCTTCTTAGGGTTGCTTCGACTCATCTCGGAGTCCACCGGGATGAAGCTCGAACCCGTTTCTAAACGGGCCAGGTATCCCCTCACGGAGATTCTGGACCGAGGGGATTCTCCTACGGAGGCCTTTCCAGTGGCCGAAGCCATAGTGGGTCCGGCCTTGGAACTTTGGCAGCGTCCTGCTTCCTGCCCTGCGCCTTCGGCCAGGTTGGCCAGGAAGTATCGCGTCCCTAGTTCCCTGTCGGTTTTGAACACCCCTCGGCCGAGGGTTGGTTACCGACAGCATTTTCCGGCGTGCGGGCGCCAGGATGTGGACAAACCTCCGACAAGGAATCCAAGAAATTGGATTATGCCAGGCGAAAAGTCTATGCTGCGTCTCTCTCGGCCTTCGTCAGGCCAGTTCGGCTGTCCTCATGGCACATTTTTCTCACGCCCTGTTGGGCTCCCTGGATGAGGTTGTCCCTCATCTTCCCGCGGATCTGCAGACTACCGTCAGGCAGGTGCGGGACCAGGGCAGTGGCTAAACAGCAGCTCCAGACTGCGTTGAGACATCGAGGACTCATGTGCCAGGTCTGTGGCAGCCGCGGTGGCCATCGTACGTGGGCTTGGCTGAGGATATCCACCTTTACCCGGATACCCAGCACAAGTTGGCGGATGTTCCCTTTTGGGGACTGACCTCTTGGCCCTGGGGTGGAAGGTCACCTGCAGAGGATCGAGAAGTCAATGCTACCTTGGACTCGGTCTCTTCCGCTCAGAAGGACAAAGGCCGCAAGCCACAGCCTAAGCCCTTTCGTCCTTCTGCGCCCGCGGCCAGCCCGGCCCAGCAACGTCAGGGCCAGCAGGCTCGACCTTGGTATCCCAAGCCCAAGCCGTCGGCTTCCTCCAACAGGAAGCAGGGAGGTAAAGGCCCAGGAGGTTCCTCGGCCGGTCCCTCCTCCAAGCCTGCCCAGTGACGGGCTGAGGGGTGTCGCCCCCATCCCTGTCACCTCACCCCTGGTTCTCCCCGTGGGGGGACGGCTCAGACACTTCCTTTCCGCCTGGTCCACTGTTACCACGGACAGGTGGGTACTGGAGGTGGTGGGAAAAGGCCTACCTCTGGAATTCGAGCAGGCCCCGCCCTTCAGAGCCGTCGCACCTCGGGGTCCCTGGCAGCCTCACTGGCGGCTCGCCGAGCCGACATCGCTCTCCTCCTCCAAAAGGAGGTGATCACGGAGGTGGAGGACCCCCCTTCAGACCTGGGGTTCGTGTCCAGGTATTTCCTGGTTCCGAAACGGATGGGGGGCTGGCGCCCCATTCTCGACCTACACGACCTGAACAAGTTCCTAAGGTCTCGAACCTTCAGAATGGTCACTCTGGCGCAGATAATACCATCTCTGGAACACAGCATGTGGTTCTGCTCTCTGGACCTACAGGACGCGTTCTTTCACGTCCCTATCCGTCCGTCACATCGGAGATTCCTCCACTTTCGAGTGGAGGGATCCCTCTTCGATTTCCGAGCCATGCCCTTCGGCTTATCTCCAGCTCCCAGGGTCTTCACCAAATGCATGGCAGTGGTGACAGCATTCCTGCGGCGCCGAGGGGTCCGGGTGTACCCTTACCTGGACGATTGGCTGATAGTAGCCTCCTCCAGATGGGAGGTGGAGCGGTCCAGAGATCTGGCCCTCCAGGTTTGCTCTCGAGTTGGCCTTCTCATCAACGAGGCCAAGTCGGAACTCGAGCCAAAGCAGGTGATCCTGTTCATCAGGGCAGAGCTCGACTCTCTTCGAGCCAGAGCACGACTCCCGGCGGACAGAGCCGAGGTTCTTACCTCCTTTGCCCAATCATTTCTGGTTGGGCAATCGCGCCCTGCCCGGGACTTCCTGCACCTTCTGGGTCTCATGGCGGCCTGTACCAGTGTGGTCCGTTGGGCCCGCTGGCACATGCGCCCCCTTCAGTGGGGACTGGCCAGCCAGTGGTCAGAATGCTGCGATCCTTTGGACCAGCTAGTGATAGTGACCCAGGAGATGTGGAACGCTCTCCAGTGGTGGACCGTTCCATTCCATTTGCAGGAGGGCATCCCGTTTGTCCGCCCCGAGCCGATGGTCTCTCTATCGACCAATGCCTCTCTGATGGGTTGGGGTGCCCATCTGGAGGAACACCGAGTGCACAGCCTCTGGTCCCCGCGGGAGTCCCGATGCCACATCAACCTGCTGGAGCTCCGGCGGTCCGCCTAGCTCTCACCGCTTTGCTCCGTTTCTCCGGGGTCAAGTGGTCTGAGTCAGGCGGACAATACCATGACCATGTACTACCTGAACCGCCAGGGGGGGGCCGGCTCCATGCTTCTATGCAAGGAAGCTCTCCGCATTTGGTCACTCGTGCGCAGCCTGGAGGCGGATCTCCTAGCCATTCATGTGGCAGGAGCCTCCAACACCCTGGCCGATGCCCTGAGCCGGATAGGGGCTGCATCTCACGATTGGTCTCTCCTGCCGGAGGTAGTACAAGATCTGTTCTCCCACTGGGGCACACCTCAGGTGGACCTGTTTGCCTCCAGGGAGAACGCGAAGCTGAGGCTGTTTCATGCCCGTCCCCCTCAGCAGGGCTCGCTGCAGGGGGATGCCTTCTCGAGGCTGTGGACCCCGGGCCTCTTCTACGCCTTTCCCCCATTTCCCTTGATTCACAAGGTGCTTCTCAAAGCAAGGAGGGACAAGGCGCGGGTGATCCTGATAGCCCCAGACTGGCAGCGCCAGTTCTGGTACCCAGATCTCCTCAGCCTCAGCTCCAGGTTCCCAGGCAGCTTCCAGCTCGCCGGACCTGCTTTCAGTCAATCAGGGAAGGTGTTCCATCCAGACCTTCAATCCCTGCACCTGACGCCTGGTTCCTGGCGGCTAGAGTTCCAGGCCTTGGGTCTTTCCGACGAGGTCCTCAATGTTGTTGAGGCGTCCCGTAAGGAGTCGACCAGAAAATGCTACGCCTTCAAATGGAAGAGATTCTCCATTTGGTGTCAGGGCAAGGGCTTGGACCCTTCCTCCTGTTCTGTGGCAAGCATTTTGGACTATTTATGGTCCCTTTCTAGTCAAGGGCTTAGGTCGGTGACCTAAAGGTGCACCTGGCAGCCATCTCTGCTTACGGACGCGGGCGGGAAGCAGTCGCGCTGAGAAAAGGTGGTGGGCGCTTCAAGGTCTTGATCACATTTCCCTCGGTGGCAGAACCTCCACCTCAGTGGGATTTACTGCTGGTACTGGCAAAGCTCATGGGGCAAGCCATTCGAACCAATGCACAGGTGTGATCTCTCTCACCTGTCGTGGAAGACCGCCTCCTTGGTGGCTATCACGTCAGCCAGAAGGATGGGAGAGCTCCAGGCGCTTTGCATAGAGTCTCCTTACCTGGTCTTCCACAGGGACAAGGTTGTCCTGCGCCCCCACCCGAAATTCCTTCCGAAGGTGGTGCTGGAGTTTCACCTTAACCAGGTGCTGACTCTGCGGTGTTCTACCCCAGTCACACCTCGGAGGCGAATATAGGCTCCATACTCTGGACCCTAGAGGCTGCGCTTATTATAAGGGCGCATGGCTGAAATTGGGAGAGGTTCGGCCAGCTGTTTGTCACCTACGCTGAAGCCGCACTTGGCAGACCTGCAGCCAAGCGGACGATAGGCAGGTGGGTCACCTCCTGCATAGATCGCTGCTATAAGTTGGCGGGCATGGAGCCTCCCAGAGGATAAGAGCTCATTCTACCCGTCATACTGCTGCATCGGTGGCTGCTTCCAGGGCGTCCCTATCCAGGAAATCTGCAGGGCTGCTACCTGGAAGTCAGCACACACCTTTATTACCCATTACCACATCGACCTTGAGTCACGCCAGGATGCTGGTTTTGGGGCCTCGGTTCTCAGTCCTTATTTCCCAAGTAAGTATTGGGGTGTGCGCCTTGCCTCCCTCCTCCCGGAGAACTGCTAGAGTCTGCCAATAAATTGTGGATGAACAACATATCCATGTCCTAGAAATACAGGTTACTCACCTGTAACAGGAGTTCTAAGATGGTATATATTGTTCATCCTCGACCTCCCCGGCTTCGACGCACAACCTGAGCTTCCAGCGGGCCAGATCTGGCGTCATGGCGAGAGTTTTACCACCCGGGTGGGTGGGAGGAGCCAGCTTGAAGACCTTCCGGCAAGATTTAAAGCGGCAAGGAACCTGCGAATAAGTGTGGATGAACAACATATACCATTCCTAGAACTCCTGTTACAGGTGAGTAACCTGTATTTACTCAGTGCCACAGAACTGACTTAGGGGAAACCTTTTAAGCTTGATGGGGGCAGTAGAACTAAAAAGCATACCTTATGTATATGGGGGCTAGAATTAAGAGCAATATTAGGGAGATTGTTTCACCTAGTGTTTTTTTTTTTTTACCAGGAAAGACACTAAGCTGAAATCTTATTTACAATTGTGACCTGGGAGCACAAGGAAGTTAAGTGACTTGCTCAGGGTCACACGGTATGCAAGTGGGGGCTGTGGGATTCAAACCCATGTTTCCAGGTTTGCAGCTCAGAGTCCTAAACCACTGCGCTATACTGCCTCCCAGTAAACTAATGGAACAAGCTTCTAAAGGTTGAGGTGCTAATGGGAAGTGTGGACTCCTTTAAACTCATTGGATCATATCGTAATGAAGAATAACATTACTAGGTACTGCATTTCATTTACTGGGGGAAGGAAGGATCATGAGGTGCATACCACATAGCAGAATCAGGATGCATAGAAGGAACAGGCAGATCATTTGGTCTTGCAGTTTCTGCCAGTGGTGCTTTTCTTCTCCATTTTGAAAATACTGCTTCCTTTTAAGCCATAGCTATGACTACTGATGATCGCATGAAAGACACCGAACACAGTATTAAACAGTCCTACAGTAGTTTTAATACTGTTGGGTGCTGTAGTTGCAAGAGATACATACTATAAACACTTGGGTCTTTTTTCACCTATGTTACATGGGTTGAATTATACTCTTGACTACTTAGTTTTTCAAAACAAATATTTTTTGCTATAGTAATATGTTGATCTTCCCTGAGGATATCTCCCTGCATTGAGCCACATCATGGAACTGTAAGCTGTTGGCATCGGGATCACCCATAAAATTTTGCTAGCAGGGACCACCCATGTCATTGTGCATCATTGCTGCCTTTATGACATGGGGGACCTCATCATCTGTAGTTCTTTCTTCCTTTGTGAACTGCTTGTCGATCCACCTCTGCTGAAGAAAGCTGTAAAACTCTGCAGGTATCACTGATGCTGCTTTGTTTGATATTTTAAAAAACGTAATATTTTATGCCCCTGTAGAAAGAAAAGGAACCATTGTTCCGTTACTGTTGATGCGGTGACGTTAAGATATACAAGGATGACGACCACTCCATGTGCATTCACTGCTTGGGCCTAACTCACAAAGCAAAGACCTGCAGCATTTGCCAGGACTTCAACCAGGCCAGAAGGAGATGTTGCAAGGAGGCCTTAACGTTATATTTATAAAATCAAGGCAATGGAGGAGAAGCAAGACATATTAAAGACAGCTTCACTGCTTCCTCTCTCCCAGGTTTGCCATCGACATGCCATTCTCCGCAGTCCGTGTCATCTGCCGTTGAGTCAACAAAACAGAGGTACACAACTGCTAAGTTGGCAAACACTGCCACACAGACATGGAGAAGAGGTGCAAAGAAAAGGGTGCCTCTCCAGAGTGGTTCCGATCTTTTCTGAAAAGAAGTAAGTCAAGTGAAAAAAAACACGACCCAGGACAAGGCCATCGTTTCTGTTGCCCACTCAACCGTCTCTAAACAGTCACCAAGGTCGGGGTCTGGTACAGGCTTTAATCCCTAACTGGGGGATTCACAACCAATTCCATCATCTGGCACTATCCCATCGATTGTTCCATTGTAGATGACCCTGTCTGGGCTCATCAGTGCCCAGCTACTGTATTAGATGATGTCTGAGCTGTTTCAAATACTGATGCCCACATCTCCATCATCAACGCCACCCCCGTCAATGCCCCCTAAGTTGCTGGTCATCGCATCGACCTCATCGATTACACAGGAGTTCCCCCTGCTTTCTATAAAGCCGGGCAAGGATTATTCTCCATCAACAGTACCTCCTTCATAGCCTCCTCTGCTCATGAACCTACTGCCAATCCCTATCGATGGCAAGGAGCAATTGGAATATAGTCCAGAATATATGGCGAAAGAAAATGAAGAAAACATGGAGGAATGTCTGGATCCCCTAGATGTAGTGGGTTCCAGCTCTACTTTGTCTTCCTATAGTGAGGCAGGAAGTGTGAAAAACACTCTTGAGATCCCCTTCTGAGCATGCATCTTTTCAGGCTTTCCGCAGGCAGGTCCAGTCCAAACTGGGATTTGTGGCAGAGGACTCCTCCTCCTCTAAGAGAAATCTTTATGAATTCTTGGCGGTATCTGCCTCCCCTATAGTACTTATTCCTCCAATTCATTATGCTCTGGAGGATGCCACTCTGGCTGCCTGACACCAAGCTGGTGCTCTGCCTGCAGTCCTAAGGAAGGCAGATGAAAAATATTCAGTGCATTTGGGAAGTTGTATTTTTCCTCTCAAATAGAAACAGGTTCAGTGGTGGTAATGGCTGCCCATGACGGGGCAAAGGCTTCATAATTCATGAGCTGTCTTCCTCCTGATAACGAGTGAAGCATGCTTGATGTCATGAGAAAAAGAACCTTTGCTTCAGCATCTCTTCGGCTCCATACTGCAAATTACTAGGCGTATATGGTTAAATATCAAACTTGCCTGTGGAAATCTATGGCCACAATGGCTGATAAGCTGCCAGACGGCCCATTATAAGCTCATGGTCCAGCAAACAGTTGCTAATTGTCTTGAGGCTGGAAAGCACCTGCTAACATCTGCCTATGATGCCTCAGGTGCTGCCGCTTGTACAACTGCCTCCTGCATCTGTCTGCACTATCACTCTTGGTTACATGTTGCTGGCTTTGCATCTGATGTCCAACAGTCAGTTCTTAATGTTCCCTTTAGAGGAAAGCAACTTTTTGGTACCAGTGTTAAGTCTACCCTATAGAACCTTCAGACATTCAGAATGACCCTGAGATTTCTACACACACTGAGCCCTAAGCACCAGGCTTCATTTGGAAGGCCCTATGCCTGTCCCAGCAGGGGTTACTTAAGGGATCCTGGCAGTGGCTCTCAGTGTCCACAGGCATCCCCTCAGGTCAATTTGCCTGCCAGTACTGATGCCAGGCTCCTAGTGCCTTCTGACCCCCCCCCTTTCTTTCTGCCTCAGCTGTACACAGATAACTGGTGGGGGGGGGGCACATTTTCATCTTCCTACCAAAGTGGGGGGAGATAACTACAGATGCTTGGATGTTGAAGATGGTTCAGTGAGGGCACGCCCTGGAACTCCTCTGTCTTTTCAGCACACCTTCCCCCACCCATTACCCTACAGGACATCTTGCCCTCCTGCTGGAGATCGTTCCAACCCTCACTCCACAAAAGAGCCATAGAGCTTGTTCCAATTGCAGAAATGAACCTGGGCTATTATTCCTGGTACTTTCTCGTACCAAAGTGGACCAAGGATTTAAGGCCCATCCTAGATCTCTGAGACCACAATCTGTTTGTAGAAAACAAGCAGTTTCAAATGATCTGTCTGTAGACCCTCCTCCCCATGCTCTTAAAAGGGAATTGGATGGTTGCTGTAGATATTAAGGATGCTTATCTCCATATCAAAATCCGCATGTTTCACAGACAGTGCCTGCAGTTTATGCTCCAGGGCTTGTACTATCAGTTTTGTGTATTGCCCTTTGGGTTTCCGTGTGTACCACGTGTCTTCATTAAATGATTTGCAGTAGTTGCAGCCACCCTCTGACAAAAGGGCCTGTATGTCTTCCCATACATCAACTACTGGTCTTTGAAGACCCTGTCAAGGAAAGCTATCATTTACACACTGTTCCAAACCAGACAACTGTTTGAACAGTTTGGTATTCTGGTGAACAAGTCGAAGTCAGTTATCACTCCATGCCAGTGTCTCCAGTACACAGGAGGGTTCTGGACATGGGGCTGGGTTGGGCTTTCCTACCCTCCGACTATGCTATGGTGCTGGTTGCCCAGACTCAGATGGTCTGTTCAAGCAACTGTGTCTCAGCCAGATGCCTCTTGTATCTGATAGACCTCATGGCTGCTGCTATTCTGACTGTTCCGCTGGCACATCTGTATATGAGGATTCCACAGGGGTTCCTTTGTGCCCAGAGGGATCAGCTTTTTGATTAAGTTGGAGCGTCTTATAGAAGTGACTTCTCCACTCCCTGCTGTGGTGGCTGAATCACTCCAACCTTGAAACAGGATTCTCCTCCTTCTATCTCTTCTTCTAGTGACGATGATGGATGCATTGGGTTCAGTGTGGAGTGCCCATCTGGGCCTTTTCCTGTCTCTGGGCCACTAGTCCCTCTTGGACACAGTTCTGCATATTGACACTCTGGAGATGAGGGCTGTTCTACTTGGCCTACAGGCATTCTTTACCATCCTTCCAGGTCATCAGCTATTGATCTGTTCAAACAACATTTTGGTGATGTACTGCATCAACTGTCAAGGTAGTGTCCACTGGTATCCTGTCTGCAGAGGCGATGAGTCTGGCACTAGCCATGGAAAACATGTTCCTGTTGGTTGTCTTCCTACTCTGCACCCACAGTGCCTTGTGGATCATCTCAGCTGGTCCCAGGTGCTCTGCCACGAATGGGAGTTACTAGATTCCGTAATGGACAGCCTGTTCCTAAAATGGGGTCACAGTGAGCAGCTTCATTTTCATGTGGTATGGTAACAAAACACTGGTTACCAGAAGCACAGTAAGCAACTTCATGTTCCAGTCTGTACACAGTCTGCCAATGGGGTGGCCTCTTCCATGGCTTGTTTTCATAAGAGGTCTGTGGGCATATGGATGGAATGTCATGGTACTGTTAGCCTTGGAATAAATGCAGCGGACAGAATGCTACATTTAAATGCGGTCACCACTGAAACAGTTGCAGAGCAAATGTTGCTTCCGTGACCAAAGACCAGCCAACTGCCTGACCCTCTGACAGTGTGACATTTTGACATTTTTGCTGAATCCATAATTACCCCTAGTATGAACAGGAGCCCCTATGAATTACATGCTGTTCAATCAATCCATCAATCCTTTATTTATCCAGGTGAAACAACATTGAGGAGAACTCATTTACAAGATGGACCTGCATTTGACACAGCTAAAACGTGCAATAGTGATACATATATGTGCTCGGACAATACAATATTTACATAGCAGACAATGCATACCACAGAAAAACCATGTACAATCATATACAATCAACAGATGGGTAATACTAACCCCAAGGCAGGATCATGTACTAGGGGATAACGAATGGGGGAACAATGGAAATAAGTAGTAACGGGCTAATAAGTGCAAGGAGTACGGAGTATGTGAGAGTTAAGCATGTTATGTTATAAAATGCAACAAAGTATACTAAATTCAAAACAGAATCCCAGAAGAGAACAGGAGCCCCTCCGAATTACAGGCAAAGCCACTCACCACTGCATTCTCCATTTTGGTTAGCTTCTGCAACTGCATTCTTACCCATTCCAACCCTTCTTTCCTGCAATGCTGTGCATGTGATCAGAGCAGCAGATTGCTACTGTTGTTAAAGGTATGCCACACTAATTACAGTCAGGCAGTGCTAAGTGGTAGAACCACCTGTTGCCACTATATGGCTGTACTAAAGATGAATGAGAATGTTGTGTCATAGTCACGTAAAGTCGGCCATGGAGTTTGTTCTCACTCGGAAGGGCAAACAGAAGCTCATCTTTGACAATTATCTTTACACTAAGGAGAAGGACGGAGCAGATGGAAAGATCTGGCGCTGTGAGCAGCATGCCTGCTGTGCACGTTTGCACTCTTTGGGTGATAATATCCTCATGTCTCCCACAGACCATAACCATGCTCCACAGCATGGGAAAGTAGAGGTCATTAAAGCTCTGGCAATGAAACGCCGAGCATGTGAGTCAAAGGAACCCACAAGAACTGTGGCAGTTAGGCATGCACACCTGATGCCCATTCAAGAAACCCTGAGGCACGATATTCAGCACCATCGGCAGCAGGGAGGACCAAATGATAATGACATAATGCAGTTTTCCAAAACTCTGACTGATGAGC
The DNA here is from genome assembly GCA_016271365.2 of Neoceratodus forsteri. Lineage (NCBI taxonomy): Eukaryota > Metazoa > Chordata > Ceratodontiformes > Ceratodontidae > Neoceratodus > Neoceratodus forsteri. The sequence goes on along the minus strand of CM057450.1, from coordinate 182,744,650 downwards.
CCTTTCTGCACATACACGAAGACTTACTCATATTTGCCAGTGACTTTGACCTAAGAGTACTGAATGAAAACGACCACTGGTTTTGCGATGGCACATTTAATGTTGCGCCTAGGGAGGATGACCAGTTGTATACAGTACACGCGCTGGTCCATGGTGTTAATCACCCCTGTGTGTACGCTGTCCTTCCTAGACAAAGTGAAGGTGTGTACAGAACGTTTTTCCAATACTTGCAACATTTGCTTGGTGGTAAGATGAATCCATCAAGCATCATGGCCGATTCTGAGATTGCAGCAATTAATGTGTCACTGCTGATGGTTCCCAATGCAGAACTCAGTGGCTGCAACTTTCACGTAGGGCAGACAATGTGGTGCTGTGTCCAGCAGGAGGGGCTACAACAGTGCTGTGTGCTGGATGAAGAATTTGCACATAACGTTCGCTGCATCTTGGGGTTAGCATTTGTACTAGAAGACAGCGTAGAAAGATATTTTGAAATGCTGCAAGATAAAGAACTGTTTTCTGACCCTGAATGCATTCTTGACTATTTCGAAGACAATTACATTGGCAGGCTTGCAAGAAATAGAAAGAACAGACAACAACCAAGGTTCAAAATAAATTTCTGGAACCAATATCAGAGAGTCCTACTAGACCTTCTACATAGCAATAATGCACTAGAGGCACGGCACTGAGCATTTGCTCATACTGTTTCTATTAGCCACCCTACTCGTGCTGGACTGGCATGCAAATTGAGGCAAGAACAGCATGCCATAGCAGTACAGAGATGCCAGATTGAACTTGGTCAGCAGCCTCCTAGAAAGCACTGCAAATACATTAGCGTAAATAAAGTTTTTAAATCTTTTCGTTGTGATTTTTCAAACAGGCAGCCAATGCAGTACTTTCAAGATATTGCCACTGTTCTAGAAATAAATGTGGCAAGATTATAATCTGCAGCTTGGCACTTTAGCCTTTATTGCTTTTTAAATGTTTTAAAGAGCAGCCGACACCTTTGGAAAAACTTTGGAAAACATAATACTTAGGCACAATTCAGCTTGTATTTCATATACATGTAAATGTATTTTACAGATTTCTCCCCACCATTACTTATTACCAAAGAAACTGCCACAAAAGCAAGTTTTTATCCCTCAGAGTTTATCTGCCTCTGTAGCTTATTCCCTACTTGAAATTATAATGCTCTGTTGTGATATTGTAGTCTGTTGCCATGGGAATAACTATGGTGTCACAAGCAGAGTATTATGACATCAGGTTGGGAAGATACAGTAAGAACTGATGAACCCACAAGGAACAGCTCTCCTGTTTTCATGCATATGACCTCAGTAATAATGAAGATAAGAAATTCAGAGCTAATGAGAAATAGAAGCAGTTTTGTGTCTAAATATTATATTTTTCAAAGTTCTTCTTGAGGTGTCTGTGGCTCTCTAAAGGTTATGAACTCATTCTGCCGCTACTTTAAACATTTGCTTGCCTTTTATATGCTTTAAATAAACCTCTTTTAATACTTTTTAAGTGTTGTAAATAGACTTGGTTTTTTAATGCATAAATAAAGAGAAGTTTTTACTACATTGTGACTCAGTGACTATGATTTGCAGGGGAAGTATAAGATAGTGGGACTGTGGGGAAGTTTCATGTGGTTGCACAGCTGTGCACTGTCTGGTAACATACTGTTAACATGCTGCTACAACAAGGTAACTTTTATGGAGAACTTTACATTCTGACTGGCTTTTTAAATGCATTCCCTTTTGTGTAGAGCTGCTAACATGCTGCTACTCGGTAAATGTGTTCCCTTTTTTTAGGCACCTCAGCAATTTGTCTTGCTGTCTAAATGTGTGGTGACTGTTCACCCGCAACAAAATATTACCGGCACCATTTTGGTTGACTTTTTTTGTCCCCGCAACATTATGTTCACGTCATTGTGACCGCTACATTATGTCCTGCAAAACATGTTCCTGTTGGTTGTCTTCCTACTCTGCACCCTCAGTGCCTTGTGGATCATCTCAGCTGGTCCCAGGTGCTCTGCCATGAATGGCCGTACATGGGTCTGCGAGATGACAGAGCTACGGACCATTTTTTATGACCTAGATCCAGGCCCCACGTATCTACTAGTGAGCTCTTTGGGGTTTTGGGGGTTGGTGTTCATTGGAATAGTTTGGTACTCTCTTTCAGAGAGCATCTTTCTGGTAGCATCAAAAAATGGACTGATTTTAGCTCCTTCTGAAGAAGCTGTCATTGGACCCAGATATTCTAGCAAATTACTGTCCTGTCTGTAGTTACCTTTTTTATACAGGGTTATTGAAAGGTTTGTGGCACCACAGCTTGAGGCACAGCTTGTAGCTCATGACATCTTTGAGCCCCTTCGGTCTGTTTTCAGATCCAGGCATAGCACCAAGACCACACTGGTCAGGGTGCATAATGACCTCCTTGGGGCTAGAGACAGGGGTGAATGGTCACTTCTCATTCTCCTCAATCTCACTTCAGCATTCAACACTGTGGACCATGGGTGGTTGTTGAATTGTCTGAGGGTGTACGAAGGACTCACCGGCACTGTTATCTGATGGTTCAAGTCCTACCTCAGGGATAGGACACAGAGGGTGATGATAAGAACATTCTCATCATCACCAATGCCCCTTCTCTGTGGTGTGTACCAATGATTGGTCTTCTAACCTATGCTGTTCGTAGTGAACATGCTGCCCCTGGAGAGGATCATTCGGCACTACACTCTGGGTTGCCACTGAAATGCAGAGGATACCTGGTTGTATTTGTTCTTTGCACCTGGGATGTCTGATGCAGTGAAGATGCTGAATTTATGCCTGCTTGATATTCAGAGTTGAATGGAATCTAGATGGCTGAGACTTAACACAGACAAGACTGAAGTACTAGTGGTTGAGCTGGGTCATAGAGTGGAGCAGAAGTAATCATAGGAGAGATGGGAATTTGGCTCGGGTTGTCTATGCTGATTATCGCTCCTGAAAATCTGCCAACACTGGTGCATGCGTTCATGATGTCCAGGCAGGACTGTTGTAATGCATACTGTTTTGGGGGTTAGTGGAGGTACCCTACAATGCTTATAGTTGGTGCAGAATGCTGACTGGCCTCCTTAGGTCTAGTCATGTAACCCCAGTCCTACGTGACCTGCACTGGCTGCCTGTGAAGTGACACATTACCTTCAAGGTCAGTTTACTAACCTACAAAGCTCTACATGTGTTGGGCTTGAGTTACCTGTTAGATCTTCAGAATCCTCTTCTGTCCTCACGCCCCTTCACTCCTTCTAAAAGGGCCTCCTCTTGGCCCCAAGGGCTCGGCTTAAATTCTCTGGAGAGCATACATTTGAAGTTGCCAGTCCTTTGCTTTGGAATACTCTGCCTAGACTACTGAGGGGGCCTTTAAAACAGGGTTGAAGGCGCACCTGTTTAGACAGGCTTTTGGGGACTAAAATGTAGTCTCTGGGTATCGCATTATTATGCAGCTGCTGTTTTTAATTTTACTTTCTGAAAATTTTATATTCAATTTTTTTGTTATGTTATTTTATGTTGATTATTTGTGTACATTGGTTTTACTATTCCGTCTATACCTGTATGGTACCCTAAGCCTCTGGGGAATGGTGCCTTATAAATAAGCTTACTACTAGTACTGCAATGTGTACAGTTTGGACATAGTCTTTCGTAGATCTGTCATATTTGGCCTTACTGACCTGCAAGGCCTCCTTACTCAGGGTTCATATATCCTTCCTTCCTGCCCCAGTGCTTTGGTACTGCTTCAGAATCGTTCCATGATATGGCTTAATGGATGGAGATATCCTCGAAGAAGATAGAATAGTTACTTACCGTAACAGTAGATCTTCAAGAGAATCTTCTACATTGAGCCACAGCTCTCCCTCCCTCCTCCCCCCCCCTTTTTGGGGTGACGGGTCATTGTCCTACCTGCTCTTGCATGCTGGTTCTCTTATGCCTGCCTTTTTCATATTTACTGAGGTTTCCATATCCTCTCCTGTCTGCCTTGTTTGGTCCTGGTTGATTTGGTTCCTGTTGGTCTGACATGGAAAAATGGCATGATGGAGCCACCCACGTTATGTGGCAGCAACAATGCAGGTTGATGTGGGCAGCCCCAGCTAGCAAAATTTTCCTGGTGGTTCTGATGCCGATGGCTTACAGTTCCATGATGTGGCTCAGTGGAGGAGAGTCTCTTGATGACGTACTGTTAATGGTAAGTAACTATTCTTTAGCCACTTAATTAGCCAAAGACAACATTTCATGGCCCTGGAGCCAATTCCTCAGGGCCCACAGTGGTCTCAATTCATGCTTCACTGATGCGTTCTCCCTCTTAGGGGTCATAAACTCCACATTTCTTAGTGTCTTTACAGACTTGCCTCCAACTCCCCTTTTTATTTATTGTTCCCACAGGCTAATGCAGCCCTTAATTCATTTCAGAGACCTTTGGAGCTAGCCACTACAGTGCCTTGTACAACAATGTGAAAGCCAGATTTATACACTCTAGGCAGGACAAGACCATCATAGAGCACTCCCGATTTCAATCCTCGTGTGTCCTAGGTCTAATACACATCAGGATAAGTAAGGCATGACTCAAGACAGCATGTACAAACATCATTCACTAACTTATGACCTTACTTGAAGAGAATTAAAAAAATTCCAATTCACAGAGATTTAAATCCCTGTTTTTCTCCTTTTATGTTTGCTTATGTGTTCATGCGAAAGCGAACATGTTGTAGCTACGTGGGACAGCAGGGGCTGCAGAGTTGTGCCCATGTAGCATACAGTGCAGCTCAGGCTGCAGGAGGCTGAGCACTGACAGCCCACTGTGAAGCAGGCTGACAATGATGGTGTTCAGCCTAGATGATGGGCAGAAACTTTGTGCAGTTGAAAGGATGCAGTCACACGTCTTCATTTACAAGATGCCACCCAGCAGCTGGCTGTGTGACATCATGATCAGCTTGCTGCTCGGGACCCTCCCCAGCCCAATCACTTCCCTGGTCCTGCTCTGTAAACAAAAGTCCCACCCACTGCCATAGTCCACCCACCACCAGATTGTATCCCCAATCCCGGTCACTGAAAACAATCCCACTCACTGCCATAGCCTGCCCATCTCCCAGTCGCTTCTCTGGGCCTGGTCTCTAACAATAGTCCCACCCACTGCCACGGCCTGCCCCACCTCCTGATCGCTTTCCTGGCCCAGGTGTAGAACAACAATACCGCCCAATGCCAAAGTCCGTCCTCCTCCAGGGTGCTTCCCTGGTCCTGGTCTCTGAAAACAATCCCACCCACCCACTGCCATAGCCCCCCCAACCTCATCACTTTCCCAGTCCCAGTCTCTGAAAACAATCCCACCCACTGCCATAGCCCCCCGCAACCTCATCACTTTCCCAGTCTCTGAAAACAATTCTACCCACTGCCAAAGCCTGCCCACCTTCTGATCACTTCCCCAATCCAGTCCTGGTCTCTGAGAAAAATCCTACCAACGCCGTAGCCTGCCCACCTCCCTATCACTGTCCCGCTCTTTGAAAACAATCCCACCCACTGCCAAAGCCTGCCCACCTCCAGATCGTGCCCCCTAACCTCAAAAGAAGAAAACAGTGTGGCCATGAATTCTGCCCCGATCCAACCCGGTCCCAGCACCTACCCACCCACCTTCACCTATCTGGTCCAGCTGCATGTCCTGCTGCTTCCACTGGCACATTCTGTCGCTCCAGAGCCCAATCTGGAACTGAGAAAAAATACATTTAATTCATGGCTTTTTAATACATTCTGAACTTTTACTCATAACTTTTTAATAATTGTGCCTCAAATTTTTAACTACCCATTTTTTAGCCCACCTCATGAACTAGGTAAGTGACATGTTTTTAATCCCCCAAAATGTGCTTTCATAGTCACTTTGCAAAATTATGTGTCAGATGGGATTTAAAAAAATTCCACCTGTCTTGATCATAAGATGGGGTAACAAAAAGACTAAGTTGAAAATTTGGGGTCAGAATCTCAAAAAAACAACAAAGTTATGAAGAAATGTTGAAATTCTTCAGTGTTTACTCAGAACTGTACTATTTTTCCAGATTTTAACCCCATATTTACAACATAGCATTTTGTTTGCCCCTGCCTCATGAACAAGGCAGGAGTAATTTGCTGAATCCCTTCCAATGCATGTTTTCACAGTTATTCCATGAAATCTCCTTTCAGATGGAATTTAAAACATTTCACCCATGCTGATAAGGTGGGTTAATAAAAAGAGTTTGTTAAAATTTGGGGTCAAAATCTCAAATAATTAACAAAGTTAATGAAAAAACATTGCAATTCTTCAATGTTTACTCCTACAGTAGCTTTGCTGCTTTACCAGATTTTGACACCACATTTTCAACATAGCTATTTTTGTACCTCACCACATAAACATAACGCGTCAATTTTGAAATCATGCTCAAAACATCTTTTCACACTTGATGCAAAATTACATTTTAGACAGAATTTCATAAATGAGACTGAACATGTCCATAAGATGGTGTAATAAAAAGAATATGTTGAGCATTTGGAGTCAAAATGGAAAAAAAAAGTTATGAACAAATGCTGACATTTTTCAACATTTGCTCATAACATCGCAATATTTTTACTTTTTAATCCCATATTTTCAACATACTCATGTTTTTTTACCACTGTCAAATGAACATGGCAAGTGACATTATTAAATCTCCATTCAAAACCTGTTTTCATGGTTGTTCCATAAAACAATGTTTGCTTGTTTGTTAACTGGGTGCGCACACTGATCTCAGGGCCCATTTTTAGGCATGATCTGGGCCAAATAGAAGGCACAAATAAGGATAGTGATAGTACACAAATAACCAGGTGCAAGAGAATGTTACAATACAATAATTTGATGCAAACATCAGGGGCCTGATATTTAAAAGTTAGCCCAGGTACAAATCTGAGTTTGCCTACGCAAACCGGGTTTTGTGTAGATAGGCAATATTGAAAAGCCCAGTTAGTGAGGGCAAACAGGGTTTGCATCTGGGCAAGATTCAGAGGGGGGCACATTGTAAATGAAGGGGCAGGGACCTGAATATTTGCACAGTCCCCTTGCACAGCACTGGTACCTAAAACCTACAACACAACTTACTTCAGCACAACCCTTGCGGTTGGTGGAGGAAGTGCGTTGGCCCCCCCAGCACCCACCACAGTAGTCCCTGATTTCCAGTGCCCCCCTGCCGATTGCTGTCCCGATGGCAAATGTAATATTCCCTGGTGCTAGTGGTCCCCCCGCCATCGATTGCCATCCTGATGGCAAATACAAACGTTTCCTGGTGCTAGTGGTCCCCCCCGCCACTGATTGCCATCTCAATGGCAAATGTAAATGTTCCCTGTGCTAGTGGTCTCTTCCCTGATCACAGGCCCGATGCTTAATATAAAGCACTCCTTGGTGTCCACTGGTCCCTTCCCCCCACCCGATGTCCATCCAATCCCACAAATAACTTTTCATGGTCTCCAGGGGTCCATTCTGACACCCCCCCGATGTATAACTGTAATGTTCCCTGGTGTCCAGTGGTCCCTCCCTCCACCCAACACCTGCCTGATGTATAACCATAATGTTCCCTGGGGTCCAGTGGTCCCCCCCATCCTGATCCCATCAGTGAAAGATACACCCTTCTCTGGTGTCCTAGTGGACCCCCCATCCTGGCAGGTAGTGCTTCACTTATTTTCAGCCTCTATCCGATTTCCTGAGTTAGTGATTATACAGCCTCTATGAGGGCCAGCTGCCGACTGAGCTGTCAGTGAGCGTGCATTGCTGCAGCATGCACCCACTGACAGTCAGTCCAGCTGCTGGCCATGGTGGAGAGTGGAGGGCTGTGCCAGTCACCAGCTGAGGGTCAGGCTGGAGGGGGAGCGGTGTGGTGGAGTACTACCTGCCAGGGGTGAGGGGGGTCTGCTAGACACTAGGAGAAGGGTGTGTCTTTCATTGACAGGGGATCAGGGCTAGGAAGGGGAGTCCGCTATACACCAGAGAATGGTGTATCTTTCATGGACAGTGGATCATAGGGTGGGGATTCCGTTAGACACCAGGGAATGGCATATCTTTCATTGACAGGGTATCAAGAGGGACATACTACTGGACCCCAGGGATAATTACAGTTATACATCGGATTGGTGTCAGGTGGAGAGAGGGACCACTGGACCCCAGGGAACATTACAATTATACGTTGGGTGGGGGGAGGGACCATAGGACACCAGGGAATACTTTATATTAAGCATTGGGCCAGCAGTCATCAGGGGGACCACTAGAACCAGGGAACTTTTACATTTGTCACTGGGACAGCAATCTTTTGGGGGGGCACTAGCACCAGGGAATGACTATATGTTACTATGGGACAGCGATTGGCTGAGGGGGGGGACTGTCATCGAGACACAAGTCAGGAAGCGTAGGAAAACCAGGAGCAGTTATAAAATTCACAAATAGTGTTTTATTATCAACAACAATAGAATAAAAGTAAAAAAAAATGTTCAGGATAGCTGTATACAAAGACAGAACAAACAGAGAAAAACAAAGTCCTTCATCTGAGTGTTCCTTCTCAATTTCAAATCTTAGTCTTTCCCCAGCAGAATATAGTTGCTCTTTTTATAACAAGTCTTTGCCAGGGAAATCGTTAAAGAAAAACTCCACCCTTATATCTTTTAAATGTTATTTGTTTCCATGTCAATAGACAACTCTTTTCATGTAGCTGTTAAGGATGTATGCAAATGTTTTAGTCTGTTTTTGCAGTTCATACTAAACCCTGTGACTGCCCTGGAAGTCTCAATTTCATGGTTGTTGAAATTGCATTGTCCCTGAGAGCTGCATTAGCATATGAGAACATGATGTCAGATCACCCATTTATACCATGTATCATTATGCTGAAAGAACACATACCCTGCAAAATCTCTCTGGAAACTTATGTAACCCCTAGATGGCGCTATCCCAGGGGCTACTACCCCTGCCTGATTTGCCACTAACAGGTTGAGGGGCCTGGATCCAATGGCGGGTGCCTCCACCCAGAGGTCAGGGTTTGCAATAGTTAAACTAACTTGGTCACAGCCCTCTGGGACACTGCAACCCCCCTTTCTTCCCACTAGTGGCCCACACAATATATCAGAATTACCTTCACGGTATACACTTACCCCCAGGTCTGGTTCCGCACTGGGACCTCCTGTGAAATGAGATACAGTGCAACAATCACAGTACAGTACTTTAACATAGACAAATACCTCAGGCAGTATAACTTTGCTGAAACAAGAAGCTCTGATTTATTTAGGGGATATAACAAGGACAGGGGAAATCAGGTTAATTAGCTTATCACTCTAATAATCTATCTATGGCTCTGTACAGGCCTATCCCTATCAGTTACTGTCCCTGGGTACCCAAGCCCTAGTGGCTAGTCCAAACCATGGCAGCTGGTAGGGGCCCTTCACACAGAGAAAAGGAGAATTAAACAGTCAGCAGTACAGTAATTCCATTTGGATTTAATGTGGCAATTCAACAGGGAGCGACCCTGAATTAGTACTCACGACCTCCAAATAAGATAGGGTCCTTCAATGTCAGCAGGGCTCACTTGAGGTACACAAACCTCTTCACACATCCATATAAAAGAAAGCACTATACCAGGCAGGCTGCATCTGTATCCCGATCGCAATTACTGCACAATACCCGGGAGAACACACAGCAGATTCAGTTCCTGACAGACCGAGTGCAATTCAACAATTTGTCCAGTCTTCTACAGGGTGAGCCTGGTTTCTACTCTTCAGAGATCCTTTGATTCTTTTCACAGGACGGATTCAGTCCTAACAAGCAGTTACATAAGCTGCAGACCGGAACTCTGGGCCTTACACACGTTTTTTGACTAAAACTGCACACTGAAAAAGCACAGGGCTCCTTCCTTCTTCACTGCCAAAGCTCAACTGAAACTCCAACCGACAAAACCGGGCACTTCCTTTGAGTTCCTCCCAGTTCTTGACTGGATTGGCTGTCACTCACAATAGACTGCTGCTGTTGGTCAAAAAGGCACTGAAGTCTAAACTACATCTCCCAGAGTCACTGCCCATACAATCCTCTTGTGGCTGGCTCAGATTATGAGTCCAAGTTCTGATTCGTCCAAGGCACCATTTTAGAGCTAGCTTACCCCACACTGATTGGTCCAGTTCAGCAGTTCAAAACTAGAATGGGGAACTAGGCAAACGCAGTTCTGACTGCAAAAGAAAGCAGGTTAGACAAACTAATTTCATTATCACTCTAAATGGTTTCTGGAAAACAGTTACATCTTTCAGATAGGTTCCCTTTGCACTCCTAGTGACTGCAAAAATGGAGTGAATTGGCAGCAGTTCGAGTGGTACTCAAACAGAGAAACACACAGTCCCCCCATATAAACTAATTATGTCTGCAAGCAGACAGCTCTTAAAGAGACAGTACCAGAGGCTCTAAAAACACTCACTGATAAATGGCTTAAATGCCAAACACCATTCAGGCTTGGAGCATTCAAGCAAGCTCCTGGAAGTCTTTTGGGAACCCCCATTTGCAGAGGGGTTACACTTATAAACTGAGGAAAGTTTAAAGGGGAAAAAAATCTGCATTATAACTCAGTTGCAAAGCTCACTGAAGGTAAATGTGGTATTCCACACCTTTTTGCAGTTATTTCTTTTAAGACTAATTAAGCAGGCAGGCATACTGGGGAGTTTAAAGGGTAATTACACATCATGTTCTCATAAGCTAATGCAGCTTTCCAGGACAATGAGAGTTCAACAACCATGAAATGGAGACTCTTAGGGCAGTCACAGGGCCTAGTATGAACTGTAAAAACAGGCTAAAACATTCGCATACATCCTTAACAGCTACATGAAAAGAGCTGTCTATTGACATGGAAACAAATAACATTTAGAAGATATGAGGGTGGAGTTTTCCTTTAAGGAGACCTCCTGTTTTTCACAAAATGCAGTAGAACTTAGTTTCTTTCCTTGCAGGTGTAGTACATGGTGACCCAACACTGACCTCTTGTTGACAGCTCTGCAAAGAGTTTGCAAACCAGCATCTTGGGTTAACCCCTTGAGTTCCAAATAGCTTTTTGCAATCATTTCAACAGTATAACTATATACATTTCAAACCAAGGGATCCCAGTTTCACTTACTGTTTTACACAAAAATTCACATATATTTTTATAACTGCAGAGATGCAAGGGAGGAGAAAAGACAGAACAGCAAGCGAAGGCAGAGAGATCGCGAGAGGAGGAGAGTCGCGAGACCGTTGGAGTGATCAGTTCTTAGGTCTCACAAGAAAATTTGGTTGTGCAACCAGACAGAAAAGGAGAGGATGGAATAGAACAGATCCTTGCATTTAACTCTTTCTGCATAACAAATGGGACAGGGCCTCATTCAACCCTGTCACAGGGACCACTAGCACTAGGGAATGACGTACTACAGGGTGGCAGTCGTTGGGTGGGGGACCACTAGCACCAGGGAGTGACTATATGTTACTATCATAGAGATTTAGTCTTTGCTGTATTGGTCCTTGTAAAAACTGATCCAGAAGCAAATGATTTGATACCTTTTACACTTCCGAGGAAGGACTGGGTTGGTCCGAAAGCTAAAGCATTTTGTTCTTTTTGTTACATCTATGTTGGTCCAGTAAAAGGTATCAAATCATTTGCTTCTGGAGCTATATGTTACTATGGGATGGCAATTGGCCCAGTGGGGGGGGGGACCATTAGCACTAGGAAGTGACTGTATGTTACTACAAGATGGTGGGGGGGACGGACCACTAGCACCAGGGATAGCTCTGTGGCAGCGGATATATGGGGGCACTGCCACAGTAAATTGCTGGGCTGCCCATGCAAATTAACCCATAATGGGCATGCAAATGGCCCCTTAGCACCTAGCATGCCCAATGAGCTCATTTCCACAAATATTTGCACTCCACTTTGCCCAGTTTTGAATATCAGGCCCCAGATTCAGTACAAGAGAATTGGACATTAGTGCATGAGGGAGCAATCAGGTAATAAAAAGCAATAAAGTAAACAGTTTACAGAGTCTTCATAGCAATTTTAAATTGAACTTTTAAATTTGCACTTTTAATTACAAACAAATGAAAGGTACAGCTCTGTGCCTACCAAACCCTAAAGTTTTGGGCCAGCCCGGTGGCGCTGAGGGTTAAGGCACTGGATGCCACACCTTGCGCCACACCAGTGACCTGGGTTCGGGAACAAACCTGGGGAGCTGGGGGTCAGCAGGGGAGAAAAGGGACTAAGCATCTGTAGGACAGCTCTCCCTTCCCTGGGATGGGTTCCAGGGAAGCACCGCACCATAGCAGCACCTGGCAGTGGCTGGGATACTGCATGCATAGCGGTGCTCAGCATAGCTAGGGGGTGGAGTTCTGCAGGTGGTGGCACATTGTGTCCAGCCACCATTGCACGTCCGAATCTCCACAGAGCAAGAAAAATCCTCTCACTTTGGGGATAGGTGATGGTGCTTCCTCCCAGGACCATGCTCCAGAGCTGGTCGCTCTCTTCACTCCAGCGGTGGCTCCCTGACCTACTCTACACTTAGAGTGCCCTGGGTGGATAGGGTGGCTCTTCCCTGTGAGGGTTCAGATCCAGGGGTTTCATCATGTTCAGGGTGTGGAGCCACAGGAGCATGCCTCACAGTGGGAGGTAGAGACTTGGGGGAAGGAAGATGCCGGAGAGAGTTCCCCTCAGTGGAGGTGCAATAAATAAAGTCAACAAAACAACATAAAGTTTCATGTTTAAATCGGTGTATAATTTTCAGTATCCTAAAACAAAAAGTCTCGAGGAGGACGCAATGAGTGTGGCAGCAAGGACTTCATAGGGGACAGAGTAGGGGCTAAGGTGATAGAAGGATCGGGAATGGGGATGCACCTTTGAGAGGGAACCTGGAGGGAAGTAGCCAAAATGAGCAAGGGGGGTGAAAACAATCTCAAGGGGGACTCAACGCACAGAAGAGACAGGGAGGAAGGCTACAGTAAGCTCAGGAAGGGAAAAGATAAAGGGAGTGGGAAGGGGAAGGGGAGGGTACAAGTACACAGAGGGATTTGGGCAGTAGAGAGGAAGGAAAGGAGCAAAGGGAGAGTTCACAGCCCACGAAAAGGGAGGCTAGGATGGTGGGGACTGGGGGGGGTGGATGAGAGATTTAGTCCAGGGGCAGGGGGAGAGCAAAACTCTGGGGAAGGATATGGACAGGGAGGGAAATGGGATGCCAAGAAAGGAGTGTAAGCTAGAGAATCAAAAGTACAAGCAGACAGAAAGGAGCAGCAGGGTCATGCTCATAGGGGACTCAATACTAAAAGGAATCAGATGGGGGGAGAAATGGAGGCAGGAGCAGCACCATTTTGGATGAGTGTATGCCAGGAATGATGGCTCTAATGGTGAGGCATAATATACCCTCATGGGGCAAGCAGCAAGATGAGAGGTCACACTTGGTGTTCCACCTAGGCACTAATGATCTGGAGGGGAGTAATCTAATGGAGGTGCAGGCTAGATTCATGGAGCTTGCTAGGTCCTGCAGTAGTGTAGGATTCCATTCGATTGCTTTCTCAGAGGTACTGTCTCTGCCAAGAGCAAGCACATTAAGAAAGCAGAGGATTGAAGAATTTAATCAGTGGCTGGAGGGTTGGTGCAGGCAAATGGGGTTTGGGTTAGTGGGGGACTGGGGAGCAATGTGGGAGGATGAGAGACTATTTGCCCTTGACAGGCTACACCTCAGCAGGGAAGGGCAAGCAGTGCTAAAGAGGAAGCTAGGGGACTTTATCGAAAGAAAGTATAATTTTGACTGATTTCAGGGGGGTCAAGGAAGGGGCCACTCAAAAGTGGCAGGAGTGATGGGAGGCTATCAGCATCCCACCCCAGATGGAGATAAAATACTGGTTGAAAGCAAGAACAAGCAAAGGTTAGTAGGGGAGAGCAGTGAGGGAAGGGGATCCTGGTGAAAGGGATTATCAGCAACGCCAGGAGTTTGGGAACAAAATGGTGGAGTTGGAGGCCATCATGATGGATGAGGGACAGGACATAGTAGCGGTAAGTGAGACATGGTGGACAGAACATCATACCTGGGAGACAGTTATCCCAGGCTATAGACTGTTTAGGAAGGACAGGGATAACGGGGGGTAGCATTATAAGTCAAAGATGACAGGGCAATGGAAGGGCAGGAGGAGGTAGGGGAGACAGAGCTCATGTAGGTCATGCTTGACAAAAGGACTGGAGAATTATCGAGGATAGGGTTGGTTTACAGACCTCCTACACAGGGGGAGGAAGGGGATAGACAGCTGATACAGGCAGTTACAAAGATGGCTCTCAAGGGGGAGTTTCCACTAGTGGGGGACCTAAACCTCCCCAATGGGGACTGGGGATCCCGGCTGCGGTATTAGCTAGGAGCAGGGAAATCCTATAGGTGCTACAATGGGTATTCATGCAACTACTGGTCAGGGAGCCCACTATGGGAGACAGTCTGCTGGACATGGTCTTCACAAATGGGGAGAGTGTGGAAGAGGTGGTGGTGGGTGATGGACTAGGTACTAGTGATCACAGGACTGTGAAGTTCAGGGTAAAAATGGGGAAGGAGATAAATCCGACTAGAAAGAGGGTGATGGACTTCAGAAAGATGGACTTTAAGAAAATAAGGATATTTGGGGAAGAAATGGCAGGGGTGGGGACTATAGGGGATAATGGGGAGTTATCAAAGGAGGGGTATTGAAGGTCACTGAAATTTGCATTAAGAAGGTGAGGAAGAACTAAAAAGGAGGAGACCACTCTGGTTTACAAGGGAGGTGGCAGGGTGGTCAGGGAAAGGAAAAGAGCACTCAAGGAATATAAGAAGACACAAAGGGGGGGAGGACAGGGAGACTTACAGAGAGAAGAGGAGGGTGGCAGGGCAGAAGATGAGGGCTAAAGCAGATACTGAGGAGAAAATAGCTAAGCGGGCCAAAAGGGGGGGATAAAACTTTTGGGGGGCATGTGGGGGAAAGAAGGAAGATGAGGCAGGGGATAGTAAGGTTGTGGGTGGGGGAGGAATACAGCTGGAAGGGGACTTTGAGAAGGCAGAGGTGTTGAATAACTACTTCTGCTCAGTCTTCACGGAGTGGGGGAAGGGTAGGAGACCAGAGCTGAGGGGAAGGGTAAGGAAGGCAAAAAGGTGGATCCTAGTATGTTCAGCATAGACAGGGTAAGGGAGGAACTGGGCAGGTTAAAGGTGGACAAGGCAGTGGGGCCAGATGGCTTGCACTCGAGAGTACTCTGGAAACTGAGGGAGAAGCTGGCAGCCCCATTGACGAGACTGTTTAGCTTGCCCATGGATACAGGGTGTGTGCCAAGGGACTGGAGGAGGGCAGATGTGGTTCCACTGCACAAAGGTGGCAGCAAGGAGGTAGTGGAAAATTATCACCCAGTCAGCCTCACCTTGGTGGTGGGCAAGGTGATGGAGGCACTAATAAAAGAAAGGATGGTGGACTACCTGGTGGACAGCAGACTGCAGAACAAAAGGCAGCATAGATTCATGAATGGGAGGTCCTTCCAGATGGAACCTGATAGAGTTCTTCAATTGGGTGATGTAAGTGGTTGACTGGGGAAGGGGAACACTGAACATGGCCTTTCTGGACCTCAGCAAGGCCTTTGACACCATCTCTCTCAGAAGGCTAGTAAATAAGCTGGAAAACTTAGGGGTGGGACAGAAAATAACTAGGTGGGTGGAAAACTGGATGGCAGGCAGAAGTCAGAGTGGTGGTAAATGGGGTGCATTCCATGGTGAGGGGGGTATCATGTGGGGTGACCCAGGAGTCTGTGCTGGGACCCTTCCTTTTTAATATATACATCAGTGATAAAGCAGAAGGTCTGGAGAGAAGAGCATGCCTATTCATGGATGATATGAAAATCTGTAATAGGATGGACACCCTGGGGGGTAGAGGCCATGAAGCACGACTTGAGGACTCTGGAGGGGTGGCTGGAAACTTATTAACTAAAATTCAGTGCCAAAAAGTGTGCTGTGATGCATCTGGGGTACAAAAATCTATGAACAGATTACACTCTAGGAGGGGAGGAAATAAAAAAAAAATAGAGCAGGAGCGGGATCTGTGGATTATAGTATCAAGCAACCTTAATGTGGGTAACCAGCGTAGTAAGGCAGTGGCGAAGGCAAATGGAATGTTAGCATGCATTGGGAATGGCATAACTAGCAGAAGGAGGGAGGTGCTGATGCCTCTTTACAAGGCCATGGTGAGACCACGCCTGCAGTATGGGGTCCAGTTCTGGAGAACGCACCTATGCAAGGACATTGATGGGATGGAAAGAATTCAGAGAAGAGCAACCAAGATGGTGCACGGTATGCAGGGGAACCCATACGAAAAGAGGTGTAGGGAATTGGATCTGTACCCACTGGAGACTAGAAGGAAGAGGGGGGACATGATTGAAACTTTTAAATATGTGAAGGGGATCAATAAGGTAAAGGGGGAGAGCTTGTTCAGAAGGAAGGAAGGAGGGGGCTGAAACTAGAGGGCATAGCCTAAGATTGGAAGGTGGAAGATACAGAGGCAATGTGAGGGGGTGATTCTTCAGGGAGAGAGTGGTGGAGGCCTAGAATAAACTACCAGAAGAGGAGATGGAGGCCAAAATTGTGGAGGGATTTAAAAGGGCATGGGACAGACATATGGGATTGGGAAGCAAGAGGAAGGGGAGGGCCTGTAAGAGTGGAGATGAGTGGGGGGGGGAGGGCAGACTCAGTGGGCTGATGAGGTCGATTTCTGCCATCAGATTTCTGTGATTAAAACCATGGATTTTTGGTAATTTTTATAATCTGCAACTTAAAAACTGCTGAACCTACTGTTTTGAAAATTGGCACATATTTTGCATCTAGAACAGAACAGGTACATGCCAATTTTCAAACCCTAGGTCCCAAGACGACCGAGTTTGTAAGTTATCCGTAACAGGGGTCTGACACAAACACTAACTCAGCCCTAATATACCAACGCCACTATGCCAGAATAATATATATATATATATATATATATATATATATATATACACACACTTATACAACATACATTTTGAGGTAACTTGTTAGATAAAAAGTGATATATTTCTGAACATGAAGATATTGGTACCTTTTCATGATGTATTATGCCATAATGCTTCAAAAAGAATCCAGCTGAACTGCCACTCTCCTAATCAGCTGCATGGATTTTAGCCTTGCTGCATGGCTCTCACCCTGTCTCACTGCTCTCAAGCATGCTGCATGGCTGTCAGCATGGCCGCATGGTTGTCACCACATCAATCCCCCTCACACACCATCGCACAACTATTCAGTTATTGATGGCTGCCTGTGTCAACCGCTGCACATTGTAGCCCTGCCTTTCACATTCATCAAACATTGAGACCACACACAGTCACAGTTCTTAAATACAGTAGGGAGGTATAAAATAAAACTTACATCTCACTATGTCCTGCCACAAAGTCAATCACTAACGCTAGTACCCCCTCCCAAACTGAGAGTCCAAGTACATCCAGTACAACAAGGAACCAAGACACCGCTACTAGAAAGCACCTGAAAGAAAACCAGTCCAGATAAGATAGTGACACAGATGGCCCTTCAACTTCCCACAAAACAACCATAGCTAAGTACAATCCACTTTTGTGTAGTATTATAGAGGAAACTGTTTTAAACTGTTTGTTCATTGTTTTACCAAATCACATACAGTGAAAAAAATGGAAGCATAGAAATTACAAGATGTACAGAAATACATTTAGGGTGCCAGTTCTCTTAATAAACACATAGGGATAAATTTATTCAGTTATTTATTTACTTACATACTGACTTATTTTAAAGGTTTTACCAGGAAAGACATACTGAGCGGGTAACAGTTCATTTCCACATGTGTCTTGGGGGGAGGGGAAGAGATGAGGAGTAGAGAACTGATATAAAATACAGAGTATGAGATACATAAAATGGAAATAAGTGTATACAAATAAGCAAGACAGTAATGCTTAATGAAACTGCCAAACAGTAAGTTATGTACAGTAAATTGTGAAACTGGTGAATGAGCAATTAATATTAATCAACATATCAAAATAAGGAATAGAGGAAATAAATGAAGCTAGAAAAATGGGAAGTGCTGAAAACAATGATGGGAGTTACAGAAGAAAGGGACCAAACCAATATCAGAAACAGCTGTATAAGTGAGAAGAGAAATCATGGAGTAGAGCTTTAAGAGCAGGAAAGGAGGGAGCGGAGTGAATAGAAGGGGGAAGAGAACCCCATAGCTTAGGAAAATGTAACGAGAAGGCAGCTTGACCAGCCAAAGGTTTCATGAGGGAGAGCAAAACAGCAAGAGCAAGTATTGCGAAGAGAGCAAGAGGATGAAGGGGGAAAGGAGAGGAAAGAGGCAAGATACAAGGGGAGAGAACCAAACCAAAATTTGGAGATAGAAGGAAACACAGTTGGTAAGGCACCTGGCATCACGAGAGGGAAGAATACAGGGTATAATGATGTGTATGCAAGGGTTTATCAAGAACAAATCAAAGAAGAAGTGAAAGAGAGGATCCACTCTCGCTAAAGTGGACTTTGGAACACCACTATATAAACAGTATCTCTGTACTCAAAAATAAGCAGAATCATGTTAGTGAGGATTTCTGTATGAGGAGGAAACAGAATGTTTCTTTTATTTCTGCATACCATCCCAAGTTTGGGGTGGAACTTCTTGTGGAAAGCATCCACAAGAATAGAAAAAATCTAGAAGGGGATCAAACCAGACTCTCAGATACTTGATGGAAGAGACAGATTCAGTAGTCATATCATCAGGGTATGAAGGGAAGGGGGGAGGACTCCAGCAAGGCTCTGCCTAGAACAAAAAGTCATGGAAACTGTTTTCATGGCATTGTGGGATAACTGAAGGGGAATGACAGCAGTCAACTCCTAAAAACTAGGTAGAAAGATAGGTTAAGGAGGTAGGTACTAGGGAGGGCAGTGGCATGAGCAGAGAGAAATAGGAGCATAGGGTTGGACTCATCAGGGCTCACACCCTTGTAAGAGTTTAAATACTTAAGGGCCTTAAGAGCAACAGCAGGGGTAAAGGGTGGAAGAGAAAAAAGGGAGGAAGGGGGCAAAAGGAGAGGTTGAGGGATAAAGTGAGAACAGAAGAGAGGAGGAGGGTCTGAATATCTGCAGTGGAGGAGAAGGATCTGGGAGTGATGATCACTAGTGACCTGAAACACTCCATGTAGTTCAAGAAAGCAGCAGCAAGGGCAAATAAGATGGGATAAATAGCTAGGGAGACCAGTAGTAGGTGAGAGGAGGTTATACTGCCCTTGTGTAGGTCACTAGTGAGGCCACATCTAGACTATAAAGTATGTTTCTGGTGGCTACACCTCTGAAAGGACATCAGACTGCTGTAGACAGTCCATAGGAAGGCAACAAAGAAGATCACGTATCAGCAGGGTAAAGCATAAGATGAGAGGTTGAAGGCACTGAATGTGTACTTTCTGGAGGTCAGGAGGGGAGAGAAGAGACATGACTGAGACCTTCAAGTAATTGAAAGGGATAAACAGGATTGGTAAGCAGGGTCTCTTTAGGTTAAGTGGCAGCTGTAACATGAAGGGACACAGTCTAGAGCTTGATGGGGAGGTTAGGAAGCACTTCACAGAGAGGGTGGTGGCCAGTTGGAATGCGCTGCTAGCTGAGCTGATCTCACTGAAGATAGTGGGTGGCTTCAAGAGATTCTGGGATAGATATAATGGGAAGGTAAGGGTCATGGGTGGAGTGAATGGAAAGGAATGGTAGGAGTGGGGAGGGGTGGGCAGGGTCAATAGCTCCAGCTGTGGACTCTGCAATACAAGCAGACTAGAGAGAGACCAAATGGCCTTATTCTGCTGGCTTTTTTCATATGTTCTTATGTTCATAGATAGAGGAAGACAAGGAGAAGAATGAGAGGAGTGATTGGACACAGGAGGTAAAAAAGGAAGAGGCAACTGCTGCAAGATCAGAGATAGGAGTATCGCCCATCTTGAGAACAGGTAGAGAGGACTGGGTCGGAGGCAAGAAAAGAGAATCAATAACCTTCCAGAACTTAGAGGGGGTGATTAAGGTTGTTCTGGAGTGTGGATGTGAAACACTCAGACTTCACAAGTCTAGTAGCTTTAGTACAAGCATTGCAAAGGAACCAGTAATGAGTAAGGTCAGAAGTGGAGCCAGAGGATTTATAGATCCTCCAGGCAAGATCTCGCACACAGTAACAAGCCAGTAACTTAACTGAGATCCATGGGAGGTGGGAACCTTGGACCCTGGTTCTTCTATGTGGAGCGTGATGATCTCAGAAATACATAAATTTAGAGGTAAAGAATTCAAGGGCTTTATCCTTGTAACTAGCTGTAGAAACAGGGGACCAGTCAGTGGCTACCAGGTCAGCATGAAGGAGGGACAGTGCCAGGGAATGGAATGACCAGATCTGAATGAATTTGGGATGAACTTTGAGATGGTGAATTTTGCACACACAGTAGACCATATGGTCTCATTGAGGGCATCTGGGAGGGTGTTAGCATCCACAGTGTGATGGGGATGGGAGGAGAGGACCCAGTCCAAGAGGCAATGATTGTGAGATTTGAAACTGAAGCGAGTAGGGACATACATCAGTTGATTTAAAGGAGGGACTTCATATTAAGGCAAAATTTATTGTGATATCTAGGCGGTGCTATTCCAAGGGCTACTACTCCTGCCTGCCATCTTCCTTCCTAACAACAGGTTGATGGGACAGGGTTCAAAACTGCCAAGTACCG
This sequence comes from Neoceratodus forsteri, assembly GCA_016271365.2. Taxonomy (NCBI): domain Eukaryota; kingdom Metazoa; phylum Chordata; order Ceratodontiformes; family Ceratodontidae; genus Neoceratodus; species Neoceratodus forsteri. The sequence continues at coordinate 182,723,859 of CM057450.1, read as the reverse complement.
GGATGTCCCTACCCTAAGTAAACACACTAGTTTGGTGCCTCCACCCAGAGTGCAGTTTGTGTGGGTATCTAGTTATACTGGCGTAGCCCTCTGGGAAGCTATAACCACCCACAACCCCACCTAGTGACCGATTACCTAGATATTGACAACGACCAATAATAGTTTTCACTAGACAGTTTGCAATAGGCATTAACAATATGCTCCCAGTTGTCCCATTTACCAGCAGGGTCTCTGGTCCTGGTATATGCCCAGCAAACCTCCCTGTAAAGACAGTTTTGAAATACAGCATGCACTTTCAACACATTCAGCAAAAAGCTTATCATTTTAAATCAGGTAATAATATGCTCACAAGTTACCTTGTGTCGTTACCTATGCCTTGTCTAGACGGACATCACTGACAACATACAAAAAGAAGGACCCAAAGTAAAAAAGCCATTTCCTACTTGATATCTTCCCTTAAGAAAATGATTCTAATCCTCCTTCTCTGTTCTGGCAATGTAGAACTAAATCCAGGACCTCCAATTCAAATCACCTCCCCATCGGATTTTGCAGCTGTTCCTGAGCTGAAAGTAATGCTGATTAACATTCTAAGCCTGATCAAAAAACTTGATCAACTTCAAGTTTGGGCTGCGCACACCAACCCAGATATGATCATCATTACCGAATCATGGCTGAAAAAGTCTACCTCTGACCCTCAAATTACTCTTTCGGGCTTTACACTCTTTAGGGCCGACAGGGAATCCTGGTGATGGTGGTGGGGGGGAGGGTCATTGTCTACACCAAACCAAATTTGATGTTAGTGACATTTTTCGTAAATTTAAGCCAAAAGAATATGAGATTGTGTCACTGAAGCTTCACCTTCCTTCTACCCAGTGCATCACTGACCACCGTCCGGAGGCACGGAAATCCTCAACATACTGAAATCACTAACCGTGGCTGCCAACATGGAAACAATAATCCTAGGGGACCTCAACATGGACTGGCTCACTGCAAAATCACAGCCTAAAATTGACCTGTGATGAGTTGGGTCTTACAGATAGTCACTGAGCCTACAACGAATAATAATTGTCACACTGCTAAGAGCTCACTCCTAGATGTCATTTTAACTACGCACTCCCATAAAATCTCTCACTTTGCAGTTTTCCATCATGACATGAGCGACCATAGTGTCGTTGTATGCATAAGATCACAAACCAAAACTCATCAGCCACCTAAACTCCGAACTAAATGATCCTTTCGCAAATTCAATACAGCAAACTTCTTCACTGATCTGGGTAAGATCAAATGGCAAGATCTACAGTGTATCTGGCCAAATCTACTGATGAAGCTGTCACAGTCCTTAATGACAACCTTTCCATCCTGATAAACAAGCACGCCCCCCCCCTTATTAAAGTGAGGGTATGTAAATCCTCATAACCCTGGTTTACCACAGAGCTGAAGGCAGCACTTACCATTAGAGACCAGCTTTGGGCCCAAGCCAGGTGAGCCAAGAACCCAGCAGACTGGCAGACCTTTAGAACTGCCAGAAATGCCTATGTTAAAAACATACATGCCACGAAAGCAAATTATTACATCTCCACCCTGGAAGAGGCCAAAGGGAACCCCCCAAAAATCTGGAGGACACTGAGATCCATTGAAGGCCATCCTGCAGCTCCCTCAATACCAATGAAGATCCTTACCAAGGACAGGGTGGTGGAAAACCATCTACAAATCCTTGAAGAACTTAACCAACACTTTGCCACAGCTGGATTAGCATTTGACTCCTCTCCGTATGCCAGCCACGTGAACAGCAATTTTAGCCCACCCTCCATATCAGCCCTTCCAGCTGCTCTTGTTAGTGATAAAGAAGTTGAAGACTTGCTCCTCAGCCTCGATGTCAGGAAAAGTGCAGGCGACGATGCCCTTGAACCATTCTTCTTGCGATTAGACTTTGCCCAGCTCACAACTCCCATCCTCCATATTTTCAACCTCTCCATTACCTCTGCCACAGTTCCATCCTGCTGGAAATCTGCCCATATTCTTCCTCTCTTCAAATTAGGAGACACCTGTGATCTAAACAATTACAGGCCTACATCCATTCTGCCTGTTCTCTCAAAAACCCTAGAAAAACTGGTCTACAACCAACTAAAAACTCATCTTGAAGTGCACTCTCTCTTCAATTCTGCACAATCTGTCTTCAGGTCTAAACATAGTACCATCTCAGCTCTGGCTAAAGTCTCTAATGACTGGATCACTGCTATGGATTCCAAGAAGGTTACTGGTGCAGTCTTTCTGGACCTTAGTAAAGCTTTTGATGTTGTCAACCATCACTTTCTAATTACCTGCCTTACCAAAATAGGTGCCACTCCACATACTGCTCAGTGGTTCAACAATTACAGTATCTCTCTGGAAGGATACAAAAAGTCAAAGCCGATGGCCTACTATCAGCCCCCCTCTCAATTGCCAGGGGAGTCCCCCAAGGCTCCATCCTAGGCCCAATCCTTTTCTCCCAATATATCAATGATCTTAACTTCTAAATAAAAAAATACAGCATACATTTCTTTGCGGATGACACCTTATTTTACACCTCAGGTACAACCTTATCTGAAGTCAGGGAAGTGTTGCAAGCTGACTTTCATCAGTTAGAAAACAATCTTATCAAAGTCAAACTTCTCCTAAATGCCAAAAAAAACCAAGGCAATGATTTTTATACGGTATCTCTCACCTGGTGTCTTACCTGTCCTAGCGCAGGACTTTATAGTAACCTCCCTGGGTGAACCCCTGGAAATCATGCCTAAATTCAAATACCTAGGCATGTGGATAGACAACAAGCTATCTTTCAATGACCATATTGAGGACCTATCCAAGAGGCTCAAAGCACGACTGGGGTTCTTTTTCAGAAATAGGTCCCTCTTCTCTCTTGCGACCCCCATACAGCTTGTCCAAGCAACCTTCCTTCCCCTAGTAGATTATGGGGATTTTATATACATCTCCTCTGCAGCCTTTAGCCTTACGAAGCTGGATGTTCTCTTCCACCGTCCTCTACGATTCATTACTAGCTTCACTTTCAGGACCCACCATTGCGATCTATATGCAGCGGTTGGCTAGACCTCACTTGCAACCAGACGCATGCTCCATGCTGGTATCTGGACCCTCAAGATACTTCTGCACAAACTGCCAGACTATTTAACATCTCTACTACGCATCTCCCATAGTGCTTACTCCCTAAGGAAATCTGACTACATCCTATCAGATGTTCCTAGGACTCGTACTACACTTGGCCGACGGGCTGTCTCATATGCCCTTCCCAACATTTGGAATCAACTGCAATCCATACTGAAGCTAACCAGAACTGTCTCAATCAGTTCCTACAAAACACTAGCAGTCTCTAAAATAAAAGAAACCTGCAGGTGCTGCTAGGCCCCCTTCTAACTCCAAGCCAAGCTTTTGTGTGCTGACTCCCCTTCTACTCTCTTAACCGGAACGTAATTGCCTACCTGGTATAAGTTTTTCTTTCTATTCTTCTCTCCACTTGACATAATATATGACTCAACTGGACCCTGCGCTGTTATGTTGTAGCTACTAGGTAGATTGCCAAGTTGTATAACTCTTGGACTACATGTACTCTCTGTGTTTACCTGTGTACAATTCCTCCTATCTATGTAATAATGATATGTATGTGTAAATGTCTCAGGACCTCCTTGTGAATGAGTAATAATGATATGTAAATGTCTTAAAACCTTCCTGTGAATTAGTAATAATGATATGTATGTGTAAATGTCTCAGGACCCCCTTGTGAATGAGCTTGCTCAACAGAGTTTTCCTGCAATGAACTTGAACTTGAAACTTGAACCTGAAGTTGGGTTCAAAGTTAACACAGTGAATCAGGTTTATTAAAGGGTTGTGAACAAGGAGTGGGAGCAAATCTGGGCAAATGATCACTGTTCTGGAAAATCAGGTTACTAAACACAGTTAATTTAGTCCCGTTGGTACTGGGTACCCAGGATCTATGCTGGCTGGCCAGAGGGCTGGCTAGAGGAGGCAGTATAGTGCAGTGGTTTAAGGCTCTAAGCTGCAAACCTTTAGACCTGGGTTTGAATCTCACAGCCCCCACTTGAATACTGTGTGTGACCCTGAGCAAGTCACTTAGTTTCATTGTGCTCCCAGGTCCCACCTGTAAACAAGCTTTCAGCTTAGTGTGTCCCTCCTGGTGTTAAAAAAAAAAAAAAAAAGAATCTGTGCCCGGGGTTGCAGCTGTTGTTGGGGCATTCAAAGGAAAACGTTAATCACATTCACTGTACAAAGCAAATTAAATTAGTTGCATCCATGGCAGGTTGGGCAAGTCTATTGGAAACCCTTGAAATTAAGCTGAGAACAATTAGATGATACCGTAAGAAAATTAAGATGCCTGTTGCAGGGAGCTACCCTCCACTTCATGACCTTTCCATGTAGGTGGCCGCAACCTGCGGTGACTCACTACGCAGGGGTTGGATCCCCAACGCTGGTCTGTTGCCAGTAGAACTGTAGCTGGCACAAGAACAGACAGCATGGGCCGGGTTGGACATGGGCCCAGATTCAACAAAGTGTCTCTGGCAAAGTTCAGTTTATCTGATGAAGACCCCTCCAGCTGGTAGACAGTCAAGTCACTGGTAAAGGTGGACTTTTCTCTGGCAATCCGGAGTCCCAGGACAGTAGGTCTTGACCCACAATAAGCATTCAGCACATTTATTTTTAGAAACATCAACCCTCCGATTCCTCCTTTGGCTCCTGGCTTGTTTGCATTGTCAGCCACTTTGCTGAGCAAACCTTGTGTTTCGTAGAAAGGCTGTTCCTGGTGACCGATCCCCCTTTTGGGACTGTTCAATGCATACCAGAGAAAACTAGGCCTCTCCAGGCCAGATCTTGCAGGACATACACGTTCTTTTTCCCACAGAGTCTCGGGACGGACTGCCACTTTCCTGGAGTCTCTCTCCTGCTGTTAGGCAGTCTGGTGCTAAACAAGTAACAGGGAGACAAGTCAGGCCTTTCCCCTGCCAGTTCTTTTCAGCTCTTTCCTGGAGCTGCTTCTCAATGGCTTGAGCTGCTTTCTCTCTCCACTCTACTAGTGACTGATCTCTTTTTTTCCTATCAGTTCTTGGACTAGTCCAGTTTCTTTGGGTTTTGGTTGGCTAGGAGAGCTGTTAATCACAGTTCTGGTGCTCCCATTTGTCAGTTTAGGCACCAACCTGAAAAACTACAACAAATATAGCTTTTTCCCATGAGGCACCTGAGCTAAGGACCCCTTAAGGTCCCCTGTGTCCTAATTGGTCCAAATGGGAAGTCCCGGTACAAACCATGGTGGCTTCCATTGGAAAATGCATGCTGCAATAAAAGCAGGTTAAACAACAATCTATATCTTAAAGACAACTATGAATTAGAAGTAAATAACTGCAGAAGTATTTAGAGCTCCCATTGCTCTATTAGCAACAGCAGAGTGGAGCAAATTGGGGTGACGTCTGGCCGGCTCCGAGCTTTGAAACACTTAGACCCAGCCCAGGCCATCTACAGCATTTACACTGACTGGCACTTAAAGAAACAAGCATGGAGACACACAGTGGCATTCTCACGTGGATCAATAGGACACCAATGATTATGGATTTACCTTCTCTGCAGGACATCTGCCTGGTAGTGGGCATTACTGAAGCCAAGGGAGTTACTTAAGGTAAGCCCCCAATTTGGTTGGATGGGATGTTACATTCTCCCCTGCCTAGGAAACTTGACATCTGCGTCAAGTTTAAAACATAAGTAACAATTGACATTAACACCTTTTGCACTATTTATAGGTTGCAACCATATGCTACTGTATACATTATCTGCACAGTTTTACTGTTAATATGTAACCCCAGGACCCCCACCTTTTTGCAAAATGACTGGTGGCATGCTGCTGCAGCTGACAGCAGTACCTGGTGGGGACTGGGTTCGGGGAGGACTAGGTTACTCGGCACAGGGGCCCTAGGTTTGGCTACTCTGCAGGGCACCAAGTAAATCAAACACAGGAAGCAATAACTGTAATGTCAAAACCAGGAATGGGATTTACAGTGTGCTTTTATTCACATCCAAACTGAACAAACAAAGCATAGATGACCCCCGGGCTACATTCCTGGTAATGCAGATTAGAGACAACAGAACACTTTTTCCATTTCCAGCCCTCAGGCTCTGAAACCACCAGGAACACAGCCCCGACTTGCACGCAGCTTTGGGTACACAGCCCGACTTGTACACTACTTGGGTTTTCCCCACTGGCCTGGCTCCCCTGCCGGCCACTTAATCCATGGTTCATTATGGGAATGAACCAGTTTTCCTATTGGTGGCTCCCCAAACCACCTTAGAGCCTTCGACTTCTAGAGGGAATTTTCCTTCCAACCCACGTCTGGCTACTTCCCTCATCACTGGCCAAGTGCATGAGGCAAAGTAGAAATCCACAGAGCAAATCCGTAGAGGTGGACCTGGTTACTAAAGATGGGGGGGTCTCCCACCTCCAGCTCCCACAATCCATACCCGGCCATTTCTCTGGAAACTAAACAACTGTTTTCTGAAAGCTTGGTAATGTAGATTACTGGGTAGACGTATATTACATCTCCTCTACATGTCTTGACTTTCCCTATGTGCTGGACTTGAACATACTTTTACTTTTGGCTCAGCCTATTACTCTAGGCCTCCCACTACTTCAGTAGTCCAATCCCAACTATAACACAAGTCCAGGGTGAAACATGGGCCCTTTAGAAAGAGCAGAACTCACCCTCCGGTTGCAGGTGCCCCACAGGCGAATCACAAAATCTTCTTGTTTCCCAGACTTCTTGGACAAAATAAGGCAGCTTCTTCACTAGCAGTAGCCAGGGGGTTGCCCCTGGAAATGCAGGCAAAACCTTCCTGCCCCATCCCCTGAGGGATGGGGCACAGAGACCCAAATCAGCGGTCTCCACCACTTTAAAAATAGTTCACTGTGTCTCTCTGGAAACACACACCTTTTCCCTAAATGTAGCCCTATGTCAGGGCTGAGGCTCACAAGAGCCTAACAGAGAGCTGCTGTGCTCCTCTCACAACAAGCTCCAATATGCATTGGGAGAGGCATCAGCAGCAGAAACAGGAAGTTTGTTATCCCTCTGTACAGACAGTTGGTGAGACCCCATCTGGAGTACTGCGTCCAGTTCTGGAGACCCCATCTCCGCAAGGACATAGACAGGATAGAGGCAGTCCAGAGGAGGGCAACTAAAATGGTGCAGGGTCTGCAAGAGAAGCCTTATGAGGAGAGACTAAAGGAGCTTAATATGTATACCCTTGAGGAAAGAAGGGAGAGGGGGGATATGAATGAAACTTTTAAATACCTCAGTGGAATCAACAAAGTCCAAGAGGATAGCATCTTTCAGAAAAAGAGACGTGCAAGAACAAGGGGACACAATTTAAAGATGGGAGGGTGGTTCAGGGGCAATGTGAGGAAGTATTATTTCACAGAGAGGGTAGTGGATGCATGGAACAGCCTTCCTGAGGAGGCTGTGGGGTCTAAAACTGTGGGAGAATTCAAGAATGCATGCGACAGACATAAGGCAATTCTTGTGGGGGGTAGGAAGAAATAGGCTGTTGGTTAACTAGGATCTGCAGCCTATTCTGTAGGTAGAGAAATGGGCAGACTAGATGGGACAAGCGGTCCTCATCTGTCGTCAAAGTCTATGTTTCTATGTTAACTCCAACTGACACAGACTGCGGTTCAAACCTCCCAACATTCTACTCCGACTCCCTGCTGTAGATTCCATTGTGGCTCATGCAGCTGTGACAGTTCTATGGTGATGTCATCTCTCAGTCTCAGCTGAGACTGAGAACAGAGTGAGACAGTGTGAAATCCATTTAACTGGAGTTTCACAAGCTGCCTTTCCTGCCTACCACTAGGTCTTACTGGGATTCTAGTAACCCCGGGTAACAAGGGGGGGTTACACTCGCTCTTGACCAGGAAAATGACTGTCCTCAGTCATTGTTTACCCGGCTTAGGCCATCCCACCCAATGTGCTACCTGCGGAGGGGGGTGATCAGGCCCCCTCCTTCCATGTGCGAGCACAGGCAGGCCACAATAAGGGCCTAGAGGCCTTTAGCTGACATTTCAGCCTCTACTCTACCCTACCCACTTACTTTGGATGCCTAGTGGCTGTGGTAGAACTGTCCAGAGCATAGCCCTAATACATCAGCACTGCAACCCCTACTGCAGGTCAGGGCCACAGCTTGTCTATCCCCCCTAGCCCTCTAGGGAAAACCTGTCTGCCTCTAACTTAACACCCAAAAACAAAAACAACCCGGGGACCTCCCCGACCTTGGGCACCCTGCAACCGCACACAAAGAAACTAATGCCACATTATTATATCACTTTACTGCCTCCTCCCTACCCCCACAACCACACCTGTGGAAGGAAAAGGGTTAATACAGTAACAACAACAATAACAACACCACAGTACTTTAAATTACTACACACTAAAGTACTAGTGAGGAACTCAGATGAGCCCCTCCTCCTCTTCTTGTCTTCTCTTCTGTCTTCTCCAGGAACACCTGTAAGAAAAAGAAAGACAACACACACTCCTGATCTGCATACACAGCCTACCTAAACCCCTACCATCAAAACACTGAAGAATCCCAAATATATATATATATATATATATTTTTTTTTTTAGAAAAGGTAGAAAAAACAGTTTATACATTAGAAAACAGTAGAAAAACAATGACATTATTTACAATACACATTTGGGGGGATGGAGTGCCCTACAAGTCCCAACTAGTGACCACAGTGCCCGAAGGCTAGTCCATTAAAGAGTCTCTCCTGGGCCGGAGCCCGGTGAACACAGTTCTAACAGGCCAAAGTCCCGAAGGGGAGAGTCTTTGAGGACAGTTTACACATTTTGGAGTCTGCTAGTGTAGGGTGTGTACCGCAATGTCATAAAGATAGAAAAGTTCGGACTTACCAGCCCCTTGTAGAATGAAAAATCTGAACCAACCTGCTCCTCAGCCAAGACTCTCCCTGGCAGCATTTCTTCCAATACAGCTGGGCGGACATCTTCCAGGAACCACAGGAGGGCACATCTGGGAACTGCTGGGTGGATATCATCTTTGGAGATGGAACCTTAGAACAGGAACAAAAAGGAAAACAGCTGGTCTGACGTCATCCGATTACCAGGCGATGGATCAGGATACAGCTGGGCTGGTGTGCTCTCTGGATCTGAAGTCATCTGGTGGGCCAGTCGATGGATTCTGGAAATGCCAGTACACTGCAGAACTGATGAATGTGGGGCACCTGAGTCCTGGATGTCCATACTGGCAGATCAATAAAGGCACTTCACAGGCTGGTGTGGCAGTATTGACTACCATTGCTCGGCTTTCCATTTAGTAGGCACGGGCACATTTGCTGGGAGGTCCTTGCATTGAGGCCAATAGTACTGGGGATCAGGAGCATGAATTATTACCCCGTCTGGGTGCACATAATTCATACAGTGGAAGGTTTCATGTCCCTCTACGTCCACTATTCGCACTCTGTCCATAAACAGTGTCCTGCCTCTCTTCCACTGGGTATATTTCTCATGAAACAGTCTGTTCTTTACATGCTTGTTTGCCCCAGGATGCACACCTTTCATTGCTTCGGCCCAGATCCAGGATGTCCTGCTGTTCTCAATCTCCTCCCAGACTTTCCAAGGAAAGGTAGGTAAGGTCATCCCACAGATCTCATTCGCCTTCCTACAAACCAGACTCTCCTCTTCACTATCTTTGGTCAACCTGAGACCGCTGGCCTGGCTTGGGGCGGTCAGTCCTGGTTCTGCCAGCTACGCATCCTTAGCAAGATTAAAAATGGATCCCTGACTACTTCTTCTTGCATAGCCAGGGCAGTGGCATCACCACTCTCTTCCATGCATTCCTCCGAGGCAAGAGCTTGAGGCTGTGTACCCATTCCTTTTTCACAAGGCCACATAGGTTCCCCCTCATCTTCTTCCTCACTAAGTATCTGAGCCCAGGAGTGAGCAGTTGTCCTCACTCCTGAGACTATCCACTCATCACTAGGCGTGGAAGTCGACACCTCCCATTCAAAGGCCTCCCACATCTCATCTTCTCCTATGAGACTTGGGCTAGGCCACCCCACCCCCAAGGGGTCTACCGATGCTTTATCTGAACTTTCCTTCTGAGATCCAGCATCCGAAACTTCAACGTCTGGTTCTGTCTCTAAATCTGCACCCTCTAGCTTTGGGCCACACTCTCCCGAGGGGCCTTCTTCAACAGGCTCCACCTGGTGCTGTGTGCTGCCAACTGCAGATTCCTGAACCTTTGTCCATGTGGGAGCGAAACGAATCTGGGGCACTTTATACAAGCCATACTTCTCCAGGCTCCCAGCACAGTGAGGTATCCTGAAGATGTCCCTTCCAGCATTCAAGCATATTTAACATACATGCACTGGATATCCAGGAATCGCCACATGAGGAGGTAGTTGTCCCCCAAAGCACCACTTTTCAATGTCCCTTAGTCTATTTACTGCTGCTGTTACTGCAACTCGGGCATGATCCAGGTAGCAAGCTGGTCTTGAGGCCATAACTGCAGAAAAAACAAACAAAAGCTCACTGTAACTGAAAGTCCCACTTTACTGAACACCTTCTTTACTTTTCCATCTATCCACTCCTCTGCTGCTGTGTTTACTTTACTACCCCACCCTGTAATGGCAGCGGCAGCACTCCTGTGCATCAACATTCAGAAATTGGGTCAAGCCACTGCACATCCGATTTACACACACTACTGATAACTTTTGCTCAAACTGCACAAACTTGCACTGTTCTTTTTCTAACACATTTTTTTCCACGGACTTTTCACTTGCTGGAAACATTTCTTTAACTCACAGTTCCTTAAAGCTTCAGGATTTTAAGCACAGGATTGCCTATAAACTAGTGCTGCACGTTTGGCTACAACTCACAGTCTCTCTCGGGCTTTAAACTTTAAACTGATGCTGAACTCATAATAACTATGCACACAGTCAATAGCTTAGCAGACTTGCACTTGCTGGTAGAACTTGACAGTCGTTACTTGCAAAGCGACTACACTGCTGCACACATATTTAGCTGGCATTTGGCAGAAAATCACTGTTTGAGCAATTATCACTGTTGGTACTTACTGTTATCAGTAGCTGTTAGCTGCGATGGAAGAAACGGCCTGCAGCCAGTCTTGGAGGCCCCAGAAGGAAAACGGGTGGGCAGTCCTGCCGATCGTCTCCTTGACCACCACACTTGCAATTCAGACAATCGAGATGCGGGTTGAGCCCGATTTTAAACAAAACAGTTTATTTTTAGATGTTTAACAGCGCTTTTTAGTCTCCACGACACTCCTCCACAAGCCAGTACACGCACTCCACTCACACTCCCTCTCGAATGGTGGGGAAGTCACTGTAGAGCTGGCTGAGGGGCGGGACTGATTGCAGCCTTACCAATCACACACCATGCAAATGAGCCTCTTCTTCCTCGCGAGTGCTCTTCTCCTTACGGTGATCATCGAGCAGGTAAATTTAAACTGCAGAAAGCATTTTTTTTTTGTTCAACTGACTCCATGGCGGGAGCCCATTTCAGCCATTTAACATAGCCATTCACACTGCAAGTTTCTCAGTTCGCTTAAAAGCATTTCCAACGTCCAGGGCATAATTTCCCTGTTGCTACCCCTAGTCTTCCACACTTTTCTTTACCACACAGTTCCTTTAAAAGCATTTCCAAAAGTCCAGGGCACAATTTTCCTGTTGCTACCCCTAGTCTTCCACACTTTTCTTTACTACAGTACTTTTAAAGCATTTCCAACGTCCAGGGCACAATTTTCCTGTTGCTACCTCTAGTCTTCCACACTTTTCTTTACCACAGTTCTTTTAAAAGCAGGCAAAAATGCTGTAAACAATTGATGCAGGACAAGGGCACACTCTTTTAGCTTTACTGCTCCTTGGTAAACAGTTGGCATTTTAAACAGCAGCATAAGATCCACAGCACACAGCGACACACTAGTTAAATTGCTTCAGTTTTTTGGGCTACCCACTGCCAGATAGCCAAAACACTAGCCCCTTGCCCAAGCACCTTTCCTCCCAGAATAAAATCCAAAGCGGTGCCTCCATTTTTGTAACCCCCGAACCCCTGCCTTTTTGCAAAATGACAGGTGGTATGCTGTTGCAGCTAACAGCAGTACCTGGTGGGGACTGGGTTCGGGGAGGACTAGGTTACTTGGCACAGGGGGGCCTAGGTTTGGTTACTCTGCACAGGGGCACCCCAGTAAATCCGAACACAGGAAGCAATAACTGTAGTGTCTGAAACCAGGAATGGGATTCTACAGCGTGGCTTTTATTCTCATCCAAACTGAACAAACAAAGCATAGACAGCAGCCCCCCCCCCCCGGGGCTACATTCCTGGTAATGCAGATTAGAGACAACAGAACACTTTTTCCATTTCCAGCCCTCAGGCTCTGAACCCACCAGGCACACAGCCTGGACTTGCATGCAGCTTTGGGTACACAGTCCGACTTATACACTACTTGGGTTTTCTCCACTGGCCTGGCTCCCCCCCGCCGCCGGCCACTTGATCCACGGTCCATTATGGGAATGAACCAGTTTTCCTATTGGTGGCTCCCCAAACCACCTTAGAGCCTTCGACTCCTAGAGGGAATGTTTCTTCCATCCCACGTCTTGGTACTTCCCTCATCACTGGCCAAGTGCATGAGGCAAAGTAGAAATCCACAGAGCAAAGCCGTGGAGGTGGACCTGGTTACTAAAGATGGGGGGTCTCCCACCTCCAGCTCCCACAACCCATACCCGGCCATTTCTCTGGAAACTAAACAACTCTTTTCTGAAAGCTTGTCAACGTAGATTACTGGGTAGATGTATATCACATCTCCTCTACATGTCTTGACTTCCCCTATGTGCTGGACTTGAACATACTCTTACTTTTGGCTAAGACTATTACTCTAGGCCTCCCACTACTTCGGTAGTCCAATACCCACTATAACACAAGTCCAGGGTGAAACATGGGCCCTTTAGAAAGAGCAGAACTCACCCTCCGGTTGAAGGTGCCTCACAGACGAATCATGAAATCTTCTTGTTTCCCAGACTCTTGGATAAAATAAGGCAGCTTCTTCACTAGCAGTAGCCAGGGGGTTGCCCCTGGAAATGCAGGCAAAACCTTCCTGCCCCATCCCCTGAGGGATGGGGCACAGAGACCCGAATCAACGGTCTCCACCACTTTAAAAAGTAGCTCACTATGTCTCTCTTTAGGTGGAAACACACACCTTTTCCCTAAATGTAGCCCTATCTCAGGGCTGAGGCTCACAAGAGCCTAACACAGAGCTGCTGTGCTCCTCTCACAACAAGCTCCAAACTCCAACTGACCTACAGACTACTGTTCAAACCTCCCAACATTCTACTCCAACGCCCTGCTGCAGATTCCATTGTGGCTCATGCAGCTGCAACAGTTCTATGGTGATGTCATCCCTCAGTCTCAGCTGAGACTGAGAACAGAGTGAGACAGTGTGAAATCAATTTAACTGGAGTTTCACAAGCTGCCTTCCCTGCCTACCACTAGGTCTTACTGGGATTCTAGTAACCCCAGGCAACAAGGGGGTTACAAATATATACAACATAGCATGCTTTACTCTAAATGGCATTTTCTACATGGCATTTTTGTCTTAACATGTCAAATTTACATTTGTCACTGTGTGTTAAACAGTTACCATATGCTTTTCTTTTCTTGAAACCTTTGAGCAGTTGCATAACTGGTAATTATATTGTACTGTACCATTTTAACTGACCTTTGTTATTTTGTAAGGGCAACCCCTAACATAATGAGAAGCGGGCTTGATTATTAGCTTGGAAAATGCAGTCAACCCTACTTTAGTAAGGGAGTTAGTTATGATGTATATACCTTTATGAACCACATTTAGAGGCAGGTCTACAGGCTTTCCTTTTAAGTCATAGGCAGGGCCACTGGAAAATTGCACCAGCAATGTTTTTGCAGTATCCACAATTTTCACCATTCTCAACAAAAACTGACATGTTTTGCAATTTCTTAGTTTTTGCATTGAACTATGTTTAATAAGTACTCTCAAATATATTGACAATTATGTGTGAATACTTGGGTTTGGCCGAAACAATGCAGTGCAAGGTAGGGCAAGGGTTTTATGTGACACTGCTTTCTTTTAACATACTAACATACTATTTGCCAGCAGATTAGGCCTTACGGTCTATCGAGTCTGCTCGAACCTAGATCATTAATTGGGTGCTGAGACCCTCCCATCCCTTGTTCTCTAGAAACCCCTATCATCCATCCCCACCCCCTAAATGTGTACCCATCCCCAGCCCTGAACCGTGCACCAAATGCACTGTAGCTGGCCGCCCTCACCACCACACCACATGGCCAGCTTTTGAATCATTGTCTTGTTTGGTTTCAAAATCCACTGGTCAAGCATAACAAAAGATGGGAGAAAAGGTGCAAATTATCCCATTCAGCTAAATGGTGTGCTGACTACAGTATAAAGTATTTTTTGCAAGTGGTAGGACATGTTTTTCCTTGTGAGCATACTTTCATTCAGACTAGTTTTGATTCAAACAGCTGAGGATTTTTGGATGGCCCTGCTGATTTTAAACTTGAATAAGCTAGTTGCTAACTAACAGTGATCTTGCTCTTAGCAATCTACCACCTAGATGCTCACATGCAAAGACTACAATAAAAACCTGACTAAAGTCTAAAAACAAGCTTATAAAAGGCATAAAATGTATTCAACCATTTATTTTTAACTAAACAAAATTATTGCAGCCAGAGTAAAACAAAGGTAAATTACAGGGTACCCTGACTACTGTATGATGCAGTAAAAATATATTGGTAATATATTGGTATATGGAAAAAGCCACTATGGTTCTCAAAAGAGGTGGCTGTGAAAGTCAGGAAGAAAAAGATAGCATTCCGGAAGTATAAGGAAACACAGAAGAAGCAGGACAGAGAGCTGTACCAGTTAAGGCAGAAGGAAGCAGGGAGGGAAGTCAGAATAGCAAAGGCCCAAACTGAGGAAAAGATAGCCAACTCAGTTAAGAAGGGGGATAAAACCTTTTATAGGTACATCAACGAGCGTAGAAAGACAAAGGGAGGGATAGTGAGGCTGAATAGAATGAACGGTGGGTGGGCAGAGGGGGACAGTGAAAAAGCAGGAATACTGAATGAATATTTCTGCTCAGTATTCACAAAAGAGGAGGGGGAAGTGCCTAATCCAATTAACAGAAGCGCTCTTGATAGGGGGGTCGATCCCAGTCCTTTCACAGAAGAAAGGGTTCTGCAAGAACTCCTAAAACTGAAGGTGGACAAAGCAATGGGTCCTGATGGAATTCACCCCAGAATTCTAAAAGAATTAAGGGAGAACTAGTGAAACCACTGGCTTCTCTTTTAATAAATCATGGGAGGATGGTGTCGGACCGAGGACTGGAGGAAGGCGGATGTGATTCCCCTTCACAAAAGTGGGACCAAGACAGAGGCAGGAAACTACAGGCCTGTCAGTCTGACCTCTGTGGTAGGGAAAGTGATGGAGTCACTTCTGAAGGAAAGAATAGTTGAGTACCTAGAGGCCAGTGGAGCACAGGACCCAAGGCAGCATAGGTTCACAGCAGGAAGGTCATGTCAGATGAATCTAATAGATTTCTTTGACTGGGTGACCAAAGTAGTAGACCAGGGAGGGGCTGTGGACATGGCCTATCTAGACTTTAGCAAGGCATTTGACACAGTCCCACACAAAAGATTAATAGTCAAATTAACCAGCCTGGGAGAGTGGGACCCAGGGTGGTAGCCTGAAAAACATTGGCTGGACAACAGGATACAGAAGGTAATTGTAAATGGAGCCCACTCTGAAGAAAGGGGGTTACTAGTGGGGTACCGCAGGGTTCAGTATTGGGTCCAGTCCTTTTAATGTCTTCATCAGTGACATTGCAGAGGGATTGAAGGAAAAGTATGCCTTTTGCAGATGACACAAAGATCTGCAACAGGGTTGATCTACAAGGAGGCATGGAAAGGATGAAAAGGATTTGGCAAGGTTGGAGGAATGGTCAAGTATGGCAGCTATGATTCAATGCCAAGAAGTGTAAAATAATGCACCTGGGAAACAAGAACCCAGGGGAAGAATACACAATGGGTGGGGAGGTAGTAACAACAACAAAAAAGGAAAGGGACCTGGGGGTAATCAAATCAGACGACCTTAAGGTTAGCAAGCAATGTGAGAAGGCAGTAGGGAGGGCTGGGGGTATACTGGGATGTATAGGGAGGCATCATCAGCAGAAAACAGGAAGTTGTTATCCTCTGTACAGACAGTTGGTGAGACCCCATCTGAGTACTGTGTCCAGTTCTGGAGACCCCATCTCCGCAAGGACATAGACAGGATAGAGGCAGTCCAGAGGAGGGCAACTAAAATGGTGCAGGGTCTGCAAGAGAAGCCGTATGAGGAGAGACTAAAGGAGCTTAACATGTATACCCTTGAGGAAAGAAGGGAGAGGAGGGGGGACATGATAGAAACTTTTAAGTACCTCAGTGGAATCAACAAAGTCCAAGAGGGTAGCATCTTTCAGAAAAAGAGACTTGCAAGAACAAGGGGACACAATTTAAAGACAGAAGGAGGGCAATTCAGGGGCAATGTGAGGAAGTATTGTTTCACAGAGAGGGTAGTGGATGCATGGAACAGCCTTCCTGAGGAGGTTGTGGGGTCTAAAACTGTGGGAGAATTCAAGAATGCATGGGACAGACATAAGGCAATTCTTGTGGGGGGTAGGAAGAAATAGGCTGTTGGTTAACTAGGATCTGCGGCGTATCCTGTAGGTAGGGAAATGGGCAGACTAGATGGGCCTAGCGGTCTTTATCTGCCGTCAAAGTCTATGTTTCTATGTTTATATTTTTCGGTAACCAGGTAAGGACCACTAGTCACAAGTGCCTGTTTTCAGGGGGCAACCCAGGAGCACTGAGGAGATTAAGTGACTTGCTCAGAGTCATACAGTATGCAAGTGAAGGTTATAAGACTCAAACCCAGGTTTGCTAGCTCTCCTCTGCTCATTCAGTTTGTTATTCTAACTTCTAGTCTATACTGCCAGCCCCAATAACCCCCAGATTTAATGTTTAAATATGTGATTTTAAAAACAGCGCACAGTACCTACAGTGCAAATTATGAACATTAAACACTTTAACAGTGTTTTACTAAAACTCCATTATTCTCCACTCGCTGCTTATTTTTTCTTGTACAGAAGTGAGTGAATAGCTGGCAGAGCACTGTAAACAGCTGTTGATTAGGCTTCATTATTCAACATCCAGAAACAGAAAAAAGTATTTCTTCTGGATTTATTTAATATTGATTTGCTGTGGCTCACTTTATAGAATCTATTTAGCACTGTATGAGGCAGATGTTTTTAAATTTTGGATGCTAGGCATCGCTTACGATAGCTTATCACTTTAGTATTCATTTTAGGAATATAAACTTTACTTTGTTTTAAACATATTCAAGTGGCAATGTATTCATTTAGCAGTTTATGCTGATTAATACATGCCACAGAAAACAGTAAAAGATTTATTGTTAAGCACTCAGTATCTATAGTAGAACTTCCGCAATTTCCCCATAATTTTTGCAAAAAACTCCGCAATTTGGGGTAACTTTTTCTGCAGTTATCCAGTGACCCTGGTCATAGGTGAGGTGTACTACTGGTTTTACAGTTCTACCAGATCTTCTTGGTGCAGGAGGTATAGGCACAGTCCTCTCAACATTGGCATTCAGGTTCATAACTCCTGGCTTTTTGTCCAGCAATAAAGCAGCTTCTGCAGGAAGAGGTACCTCTGCACTCTCAAGTTCTGAGTTGGATGTATTACTTGTAGGTGTAGTGATACTTAAGCTTTCTGGGTCTGTAGACTTACTGTATGATCATCTGTAAGTGGTATATCAGCACAGCTTGAATCATTTAGTTCACTGCTAGCACTTTCAGGGATAGCAATATTTTCTGAAATGGGTTAGGTTCACTAGGCTCACTTAGGTTAATTTCACCTGCAGGTTCATGGGTACAGGTTTCCTCTACATGAGTAGGACCAGCTGTGTCAATTCCAGACAGTTCCACAAGACAAAGAATCAGTTGCTTCAGAGGTCACATGTTGCACTTCACTTTCCAGTGGCACTGGAGCAGTTGAAAGGGCAACATTATCTGGTATCCGATCTCTGACTTATCAGCATTGTGTCCAACCTGGCAGGAAGGAATTCATTGGAACAGTTGGGCTAGCTCAAAGGAAGGATAATACACACCTTCATATTCACTCTCACCAGACTCGGAATTAGTGTCATCGTGAATAACAGCAGTGCTTGATGAAGTCTTGGTTTGCAGAGGGGCAGGAGGCTGGCTTGACTGCTTTTTCCAAGTGGTAGATCTAGTAACAGGCCCAGTCGGCATGACACTTTGCAGTACTATATCAATGACAATCTGGCAAAGTTCAGTTTATTTGCTGGTGATCCCTCCAGCTGGTAGACAGTTCAGTCACTGGTAAAGGTAGGCTCCTCTCTGGCAATCTGGAGTCCCTGGACGGTAGGTCTTGACCCACAATAAGCATTCGGCACACTTACTTTTAGAAACAAACTATCCGATTCCTCTTTCGGCTCCTGGCCAGTCTGTAATGTCAGCTGCTTTGCTGAGCAAACCTTGTGTTTCATAGAAAGGCTGTTTCTGGTGACCAGTCCCTCTTTTGGGACTGTCTGATGCACACCAGAGAAAACTAGGCCTCTCCTAGGCCGGATCCCTGCAGGACATATACACTATTTTTCACACAGACAATCGGGATGGACTGTTACATTCCTGGAGTCTCTCTCCTGCTGTTAAACAGTCTGATGCTGAAAAAGTGACAGGAAGGCAAGTCACTCCTTTCTCCAGCCAATTCTTTTCAGCTCTTTCCCGGAGCTATTTCTCGATGGCTTGAGTAGCTTTCTCTTGCCACTCTATTAGCAAATGACCTTTTTTTCCTATCAGTTCTTGGACTAGTCCGGTTTCTCTGGGTTTTGGTTGGCTAAGGGAGCTGTCAGTCACAATTCTGGTGCTCCCATTTGTCAGTTAAGCACCAACCTGAAAAACTATAAAAACTACAGCTTTTTCACATGATGCACCTGAGCTAAAGGCCCCTCAAGGTCCCCTGTGTCCTAATTGGTCCAAACAGGAAGTTCTTGTCCAAAACATGGTGGCTTTCATTGGAAAATGCATGCCGCAATAAAGGTAGGTTGGACAACAATCTATAGCTTAAAGACAACTATGAATTAGAAATAAATAACTGACGTACTATGTAGAGCTCCCTTTGCTCTATTAGCGACAGCAGAGTGGGACAAAATGGGGTGATGCCTGGCTGGTCAAGAGCTTTGAAACACTTGGATCCAGCCCAGGCCATCTACAGCATTTACACTGACTGTGGCACTTAAAGAGACAGGTGCAGAGACACATCATGGCACTCGCACGCAGATCAATAGGAGGACACCAAAGATTATGGATTTACCATCTCTGCAGGACATCTGCCTGGCAGTAGGCATTACTGGAGCCTGGGGAGTTACTTAAGGTAAGCACCTGATTTGGGGGGGGGAGGTTACATTATTAAGAGAGGGGGAGATCTAATTTTGGAGGGGAGTTTTTCTCCTCCTGTGTCAGCTGGCTCCTTTCCACTGGTCCCCCCAGCCCCATCATCCCAGCGACCACCAGGACATACCCGAGTTGCACGGGGGTGCCCAGCTGGTTGGGTATGGAGCCTACGGAGAACCAGTGTCATCCTGCTGGTCGACACCATTTTCTATTTTCTGCCCTGCCCCCTCCCACTCATGGCATGAGTGTGTAGAGGTACATGCATGCCACATATCCGCACTCCTGTGCCTCCCTGACTCCGGTGCTGCCCTCTCCTATGGGCAGCCAAGGAGCGGACAGTAACCTTCCCCCCCCTGGGAGAGGAGAGCAGTCTGTTGGACACTCGATCCTGTCCCTCCCCTGCTAACCCCCAGCAACCTAAGGTCACTCCCAACCCCAGCTTTCTAGCATGGTACGAGGTATGGAGCCCAGCCCCTCAACCCTCACTACCACTGCGCCAGCTAGAGAGGAGAGCTAATTTAAATTAAAATTACCTAATATGAGTAACTCAACAGAGGAGGCATGTGAGGAATTGGAAGTAAGCAACTCGTTACTGAAGATAGGGTTAAACCTGGGCATGAACAGACACCAGAAATAAATACAGGTGCAGAGAAGGGAAGGGAGAGTTTGAGAAAAAGCATCTCATAGGCAGAGGGAATAGAGCTGGTGAGCACAAGCTCAAACTGAATGTTCGAGGAGGAGTAAATGGCTATGCCACCACCCCTCTTTGCTCAATCTTGATGAATAATGGTGAAACCTGGGATAGCAACAGAGGAATCTGGTACCCTGGAGGACAGCCAGGTTTCCAAGAACACCAGTACAGCAGGCATATAGTTACTCATTAGTGGTTGCAGTAGATCAATTTTAGTGAGACTATGTATGTTAGTGTGGGTCACTCTCAAACCTCTGGGGAGAAGGGAAGAAGGGGGGAGGGCAGGGTTAAGCTCGATGTCTTCTGCAACTAAAGCAGCAAGGAGACAATAAGCTTAAGAGAGTGTAAGAAATGCTTATGTGAAGAGGAGGGTGAGAAGGAAGAATAAGAATTAGCAAGGTAGGAGGGAAGGAATGATTTGAAAGTTCTGATGTGAAGCCAAGAAAATGAGAAGAAACTGCATCCAGGATGCCACGGAGAATGAGACAAGGTCGGGGCAGGAGGATGGGAGGGTGGAAGAGGCTGAGAAAAGTGGACAGAAGGAGGTTAGGGAAGGTGGAAGGGGATAAGAGAGGTAAGGGAAACTAGGAAGGGAAAGAGAGAGCGAGAGAGAGAGAGTGATGGATACATAGATACACAGACACTGTTGGCAGGTAAGGGCCTATAGCCCACCCAGTCTGCCCATTTAAGCTTGTAAGTTCATTTTATGTTTTTCTAGAAGTCTGATGCCCCTTACCCCTGACCTCCAGAATAGGAGCATAGTGGAAAGCTGAGTGGCAACCATAACACGAGGAGGCACAGTCTTAAGCTGGAGGGTGGGAGGTTGAGGAGGGAGTTCAGGAAGCACTTCTTCACAGAGAGGGTGGTGGACACTTGGAATGCGCTGCTGAAGAGGTAATCTCATTGAAGTCACTGGGCAGCTTTAAGAGAGGCTGGGATAGGCATGGGGGAAGGTAAGGATCATGGGTAGGGAGCATGGCAGGAGTGGGGAGGGAGGGCAGAGACATTAGCTCAAGCTGTGGACCCTGCAATACGAGCAGACTTGATAAACCAAATAGCCTTCTTCTGCTGGCTTCTTCATATCTTCATATGTATGTTCGTATAAAACAAGGCAATAACACAGACTGCAGTGAACAAGTAAAATTGTTTGTGTGTGTGTTGGGGGGGTGGACAACTTACTCTCAAGAGTACAGGAGAAGGTAAAAGAAGTCAACCAAATGCGGGACCAGGAATTAAAATAAATCAAGTGGGTCTACAACAAATAAAACAAAAATGGGGGGCTGGGATTTAAACTAGAGGTAAAATAAGTAAAACTAAATGGGAAAAGGGGACAAAAGCAATTTACAGGGTAAACCTGTTAGGTTAGCTATAGAACCTAGCAGTTCACAAAACACATTCAACTAATATGTAACCCCCCTACAAATGGGGGTTCCTAAAAGCCTTCCCGGAGCTTATCTAAATGTGCCCTGCCTAACTGGTGTTCGGTGTAATGCCACTAGATCGGGCGCTAGAGTGCTTTAAGGCCTCCAGTACTGTCTCTTTATGGGTTGCTTGCTAGCAGGCTCCAGCAGCCTGTACAAGGGGAACTGGGGTTTCTCCGCTCGAATCCCGCCTGAGCTGTGGTGAAATCGCTCTGATTTTGTAGTCACTGTACGCGCAAAGGGAGCCTTTCTGAGGGATGTAACTGTTTGGCTATAATCATTTAGAGGATTAGTGAAATTGCTGGTTGTCTAACCTGCTTTCCTTTCAGCTGGGACTTTGTGTACTTGGCTACTCCATGTTGGACCTGGACTGTTGAACTGGGCCAATAGAGAGAGAGGTAACTAAAATGGAGACCGTTTAAGCAAACCAGGATTAGGACTCATTTTGGAGCCGGCTGGCCATAGGGGATACAGTCAGTAATTCTGGGAAATGAAGTCCTGGACTACGGCACCTTTTTGCACCAATGGGGACCTAATTAAGTGACTGGCATCTGCAGCCCACCAATGGGATTGGGTGGTGCCCAGACTGAGTTTCCCTGCCCAAACTGCCAAGGGGCAGAGTCGTTGAGGCAGTGAGCGAGGAAGGAGTTCTGGTCGCCTGCGCCATTGAGTTTTTGCGTGGGAAGCGCATGTGGAAGGCCAGATTCAGGTGGCTCAGTCACTGGCGAGAGTCAGACTAAATCCACTGGGCAGCAGTCAGAAGAGGCTGTGCAAAAGCGCAGCTACCTACCAGGCTCACCCTGTAGAGGACTGGAGAATCTGCTGAATTGCGCTCGGTCTGTCAGGAAAAGTGAAGCTGCGATGTGACTCCCTGATTAGCTGTGAGTTTGGTCAGGCCCTAGGAGCAGCTGCATGGTATGGTACCCCTCTGTTGCTATGTATAAATGTGTTGAGTGTCTTACCACAGGCTGTGTCCTGAATGAGAGAGAGAGAGAGAGAACTGTGCTGTCTCCAGAGTCGTGGGTAAAGTATCAGGGTAGCTCCCTGTGATTTGATTTATTGGTTGCAAGTTTGGGCTGCTTCCCTCATTGTCTGCACAAACTGGGCCTGCTGGCTCTCAGCTACAAAAGTGGTATTTTACAAGTGTTTATTCTTCAGGGCCCCATCCAGCTGCACCGGACTTGGCAAGCCCTTTATTGCCTGGGTACCCAGTGACAGTGACTGTTAAGGATGTTAGCCTGTGCACAGAGCTCTGATGTAGTAGTGTGATTAAGCTAACCAACCTGATTTCCCCCAGTCCTTGTTATTCCCTCCTAAATAAATCAAATCGGTTGTTTTGCAAAGGTATACTGACTGAACTGTGTGTCTATGTTGAATTACTGTACAGTGGTTATTGCATAACTGCATCTTACTTTACAGGGGGTTCCCAGAGCCAAGCTGATTGAACCAAGCCTGGGGGGTAAGTGTATATGGCAAGGGTACTGTAGTTGACTTGTGTGGGCCACTAGTGGGAAGAAAGGGGGGTTGCAGTGACCCAGAGGGCTGTAGCCCAGTCATATCAGAATGTTCCAACCCCGACCTCTGGGTGGAGGCACCCGCCATCGGATCCAGGCCCCTCAACCTGTTAACGTCAGAGCAGGCAGGGGTAGTAGCCCTTGGGATAGCGCCCCCTAGGGCTTACAAATACACAGTACGAACCCAATGAAAAACCAAATGAAGAAAAACGCTCAAATGAAAAAAACAGTCCAAAAAAAGCTACATTAAGGGTAACCCAGTTAGGGTAAACTAAGATAACTAGAACTTGGGTACAATTACAAATCCAAACTAACTAATAAAAACAGAATAAAAGCAGATTAAGTACTGATAATGATAAACAGGTGAAGGCTCACAAGAGTTGTATTACTATATAAGGAGAGAACCTATTAATACAGAACTAATTACACTTACTGTAGCATTCAGCAGGAAACAGACAATAAGTGAGGGATAGCCAACAGAGCCCAGGGGAGAAGTGTGGTCGGCCAAACAGCAGACTCATGGCTCACTCCAGGTAGACTCCATGGTGCCCTTTAGCTACAGCCCTTAAGCATGAGGATTGCAGTAGAGGACTGCTTGGAAAAAGTCTGGAAATAGAACAAATTAGGCCCTGCCCACAAACCCGGCAGACACCTCCCAATTGAAGGAACAAGCCTCACAAAGCATGCTGTAGTCCAGGAAATTCAACAGTCCAAAAGTCCCTTGACAACAGCCCGAATGGCTCTGTTAGTGGTAAACAACCTTCAGCTCAAAAGCAGGAGCTGACACAGTTCAGGATTCAAAAGCCATTCGAAACAGCAGAGCGGCAGCCAGTAGTCCTGCCCACAAATCTGGCAGTCGCCTCCCAGTTGGAGGAACCAATATGTGAGCCATAAGGTCATATGCCATTAAGATACGTCATAAGAGGGGATGACACAGTATATATTTTATTCAAGTTCAGTTTCAATCTGCATCAAAGCTGTGCGGCTGAGTCCATGAGCTGCATGGCAATAAAGTCAGGAAAGACCAATGTGAAAAGTCCTAGTCTTTATCCTCCTACCAGAGGAGGAAGTTGAAATCAGTCATGCTATATCGATGTTACACACTTATTATATGAAAAAAGTATATCAGTTTAAGCTACCCACTTTTACAATAATTATTTTCATTTAGGCACCTACAAAGAAACAGAAAACATTTATTCCTGAGAGAGTCACTAGAAACAGCAATGGAAATAACTTTCAATAACAGCAGCATCAGTAACCCAACTGATAAAACTAAGCCCCCCCCCCCCCCCAAAAGAAAACAGCAGGGATGTGGTATTATTAAACTGATCAACAGGTAAACTTGTAAACTATAGTTCAAACAGCAGCTTCTCCATAGAGTGAAGATTTGGTCCCTCAAATAGATAATAAGGGACTCAACGATAACAGTTTGAGCATTCAATGGTTGAGGTTACCTGGCATGTCTCTTCTACCCTAGGAGGATAGTGTCGAAATTGAGAATTTAGCCCAGTTATCAAGTCTCATCTTCCAGGTCCATTTCTTCCAGTTCTTCTCAGTTTTGGAGACAGGCAGCATTCTTCTGAGCCCACTTCATTTCATCAGTAGGGGGGGTCGATAAACAAGAAGACCTTGCCACTGTGGACGATCCTCAGCCAGGCCAGGAACACCATCACATGAGCTATATCTGCCTCCTGCAACATGGCTCTGACCCTGACAAACCTCTTCTTTTGCCTCATGGCAAAACTTTTATCTGGGAAGATTCGGACCTTCCAACTCCATTGGTGACAACCACTATGGCTCGTGGTGCATTGGGGTTGTCTGGTCTCCCTCTAGGGGTAACGCAATAGGCCTTTTGCATGCTTAATGGCCTATCATCTACCTCTTCTCTGAATGGTTGCAGGAACCACTTGTCAAGGAACAAAAGCAGATGATCTCCCTCACACCCCTCAAGCATTCTGATAATGCAGAGAGTCACTGAATCTTGCCTGGTTTTCAAGAGTTTCTAAACAGGTAGGTGGGTAGGCACTGGTTTTCTTTTATAATGTTGGCAGCAGCTCCCACGGCAGAATCCAATAGTTTAGTAGCTTCTTTACTGTAGTTGCAGTTTGCACTGTCTCTGGTGTCACCTCCAAAGTAGACACACACTTTTTTAATATGCCAGACTTATCAGATAGTCCTGCTACTGATTTTGTTAACTTATTTATTTTGGCCCCCAGGATTTGAAGCATCTCCTCCTCCTAGTCTTACACAGCATCTGTCACTGTATCCGGGGCTGACTGTGTGGTCAGGGCTGCAGGGACACTTTTGCTCTTTGCTCCCTCCTGCAACTGCTTCTCCTTCTGTGCTTTCACCATGTTGATCCAAAGAGCCTCAGACACTGTTAGTAACATGTAATGCTAATAACCTGATCAAAAACTATAACTTTAAAGGGCTTTTTACGAGGTTTAAGTGGAGTTTAAAACTGGAGCAGCCATTTTGCTTGGTCTCCTACAACACCCCCTTTGAAACTGTTTTAAAATTCATACAAGGTCAAGAGAACAAGAAAACAAGGAAGACAGCTTATGTCATTCTAATTCTACAAAAATACTTGTCTGACAGTCACACAGAGAACAGGCCAACAGAAACCACAGAGCCAGACACATTGAACCTCCACTTGTCCACATTCTTGATGCACACAACCAAATAAAAGGTGGAGCAATGCCAGCCCGTAGGCTTAAGGGTCATGTAGCAAAGTATAGCGACATTTGAGAGCAAACAATCGTGCACATTCTGTAGCGAGGATAAGGTGTTTGAGTTAATCTGTCAAACCCTAAGTGCTAAAAAGAAAAGTCTAAAATCCCAGGGTAAGGGCTGTAAATTGAATGCATCTGATGAATTTACAGATGCTATAACAGACCAATTATATGAAAAAAAAAAACAGGACAATACAACCCAGTGTCAGTACTCAAAAGCCTATGGCTGATGTGCTGCACAATTTTTTGGCATAAGAAACTGCACAGTGGTATGCCAGCTAAGGCGGGGAGACGTCACTTAAAAATTGAATGAAAACACTGAATATCTTCAATACTGCACACATAGAGAAATAGACAAAGACACGGCAGGAGTCAACATCAAAGATACTAAAAAAAAAAATCAAGCCCTGTGCTAGTGAAAACAAATTAAACCCTATCTAGTTACCAGCCTCTCTACAAAATTATGCTGCACAACACCCACAAGGGTTGCTAATACCCTGACAGCCCCTTCTTTCTGTCCATTTACAACAACATGGAACAATTTGCTGGAGCACATGAGCAATAAAATGGTTTAAAAACAGCCCATAGGTATACATAAGATTGGTACAACAATAAAATCCATTTATCCAACACTAGAAATCAAAAATTACCAACCACAGTGTCCGAAAACATGTGGTATAGCAGTTTAATGATACCAGGTTCAAGCAATTAAAATTATGCAAATTTCCAGCCATAAGTTTGTGGAGAGTGTAAATTATTCACACATCAATAAACAACAACAGAAAAAATATCCCCCTTCATAAGTGGCGCATTTGTAGAACCTATGATGCACAGTGAAAGACCACAGCACCTGCAGATGACACAGCAGTCATCCAATGTCAGAAATGCATGGTTAATCCTTCCAACTGGCCTTTCATATGCAGAAAATAAATTTCTACTTTCATAACGATAATATGTATTTTTTTCCTAAACACAAAGAAAAAAATCAAAGTCTTTCAGCATTCCTTCACAGTCAGCCATGCAAAACTGCAACAACATAACACACAGCTAGCCTAACCTGCTCTCTACCCCTCCACTTCCACCTCCCTCTCCCTGTCAGTCTCTTCCCGACACCTCTCCATTTCCCATCTCCCCAATCCTCCTCTCAGTACTACCTCTCCCCATGCTCCCCCTCCTATTCCATCACATTCCACTCCCCTTCCGTTTCCTCTTCCCTCTCTGCCCCTACCCTTCATCATCTGCTCAGCTAAACTCCCTACCACTCACCCCTTCAGCTCCTTCGCTGAAAAAGGGAATCTAGGTTACTCTTGTTCCCCACCTTGAATCTTACTCTTTCCCACACACTTCTGTCTATCTTGTAACTTGTTCCTGCCTCTCCTGAATATATCTCTGCTTCACATAGTTTTATTACCTCTGCTTCATTGATACTGATATAATTACTCTATGTTGTAAATTGTTTATCAGACCACTGCTGTATTTTATTATTAACGTGAACCTCTACAATGACTTTTAAACCTTTACTTTATTGTATCCTTTCTTATGTGAAACCTTTGCAAATGAGCTTTTAGCTCAAAGGTTGTAATCCAAGACTTGAATAAATGAATAAATAAATAAATACAACTCCATAAAATAAACAGTTACAACAAACATACCCATGCTTCACTAAAATAACAATATCTTACAAACATACCCACGCTTCACTAAAATAACAATATCTTATAAACATTCCACGTTTTCTCTCATATTTTCCTTCCTCTCCAATATTTCTTCACAGAAACCATAATAAAGACAGAAAAAAGGAAACATATACAGGTGCTGTCAAGTGATTCGGACCCTATTTAGTAAGGCTAGAGAAGGTCATCAAATACCACTAGTATCATAACAATGATGACCTGTGGTGTAAAAACTATGCATCTCTCCACTCAAAAAAAAACTGGAAAAAGACCAGAAAAAATAAAAACAAAATCCCAGTGTAAACATACCATATCGTGATTCAAAACGGAGCAGACCTTGTGATATCTAACCAGCCAACCACCAGTCCAAGTAGCAATAAAAACATGAAAAAAAGCTTGAAGTATATCTGAATACCCTATGTGAATAATGCTACATTTATAGGTTCTCTTTTTTCAGTACAGATATACCAATGTAATGTCAGCACATACAATTAAAAAATGATTACGTTATTTGCCACCTCCCCCTCCCCCCCATTTCAAATCTGTATTCAGATCGGGGAAGGGGGATAAAAAAAGAAAACATACTGGGAAAGAGAAACTAAGTATTTGTATTCAGATTTGTTATGGAGCATCCGCCCAGTTCATAATCCCCCCACACACTTTCCTGGGGAAAAGGGAGTTAAAACAAATTTACCTAAGGCAAATCCGAATAGCCACAATCGTTGTGATAAAAACATGATATTGCTCTTCAGTTTGAATACAAATATTGCATAGAAAGACAACAATAATACTGGTTAAGTATTTCCTATTTCCCCGACAGGTTAACACAGAAAATGTACAAGCAGAACAACAGAATCTACTGACTGGACCACCAAAAACGCTTAAGACCTCCACCAAGAAAACCCAGTGCCAGCGTATTCAACACTATGGACTTACATGAACTGTTTTTCTTGTTGTTTTACAAAAAGACTTATTCATCAGATGCATACTTAGCCTACCAATCTTATTTACCTTGCAGTGACTACTGTAAATTAAAGGCACTAAAAATTAGCCATACATATGCCCAGTCTGTATTGCAAATAAGATTACTGCATGTCTGCATAAATGAGAAGCGTGGCTATTTACCAAATCATTTCGCACTGCATTAGATGCATCTTTTCTATGCCTTTAAACATAAACAATTACTACAAACATATTGAGATTTTTTTCTGTAATAAAAAAAAAAATCACACGTCATTGAAGTCCCCCTCCCCTGAAAGAAGGAACAAAAACAACAACTTCCATTTGACTGTACAGTGCTCTTTTCAAAGGTTACATGCTATACCCAACCATGTTTTACTTGTTGCCGATTTAGTACTCTGTCAAATGTATGCACACATTTATAGTTACCTGGCACCTATTCAGAAAAAAAACAGCTATCGCTGCATATTCAGTTGGTTTAATAAATACAGCATTTCAGACTCCACCTGGACTACTTGTCTTTGTCAGAAATATCACAATGTCTCACTGCTTCATACAGAGCTATATCCCCTATCCCCAACCCACTAAAAAATGATTTGTAAATATCATTTTCTGGATTATTTTCAGTAGGGCTGCGCAAACTTCTAAAATTCTACCTCGCAAACTTTATGAGTAGAACCGAAAAATGTTCTACCAAGTTCTACTTGGTTCTACTGGGTAGAAGTGATAGAACTAGGTTCTACCTGATTCAGACTAAACAGTACAAGATACAAAAGTTCCACCTGGTTCTACTACTGGTCTAAGTCACACAGCTCATCATAAATCCTCTCCCCAACCCGCCCTTCCTTGCTCCTTCTTTTACAAGAATGAAGTCTTGAGTGGCACAGCACACTGCACTGTGTGCCCTCCCTACCTCTGCCGCCATCCCCTCCTGTGCACCCTGGGGTGGGGGCGGGGGTCTCAGTTACCAGCCAAGGTACTCCTGTCACTTTCTTCTGGATCCCAGAGTGACTGACCTATAAAAAAATCCATTGGCCCAATCTGCAGTGAGCACAGCTGTGCGTGCCCCCATCCTTTGTTCCCCCTGCCCTAACTGCCCAAACTAGGCTAGTCTGATGCTGCCTCTTACCATTATGTGTGGGGACACACGCTATCCAGCACAAGACCACGTTTCCACATGCTATGCTGAGTGCAAGTGACAATAATACAGTTGGGGTGGAATTTGTGTCAGGTTGTCCAACTGCAAAGGACACCCTGACACAGGTCTCATTCCACACTACCTTTCCTCACTCATCAACAAGCATCTCGTACAGAAATCAGGGTCTTGTGCTGGATACTGCACTTCTTGCACATCAGGATTCAGGCTAGCCTCCTGCTATAGAAGAGGTCGGGAAGGGAGAACAAAGCACAGATGTGCCTACAAATTTTTAACTACCCCCAACCCTTGTCCACGCTCCCTTGGCCTTGGCCCTCATCCACCACACATGCCTTTAGACTGTACCCCCTTGTCCCTTCCCCCTACCAGCAGAAATCCACATCATTGTTACAATATCAGAAGCAAAAAAAACATTCTTCGAAACATAAAATAGAAACATAGAAACATAGGCAGTGATGGCAGAAGGGGACTGCAAGGTTCATCTAGTCTGCCCAAGAACCTGCCTGGTGCCATTCCCCCGCCCGTCCTTTGCCTTTCTGTATGCTACCTTTATGTCTATCCCATGCACTCTTGAACTCGCTTACCATTTTGGCCCCACCACTACCTCCTTGGGAAGGCTATTCCATGGGTCCATCACCCTCTCTGTAAAGAAGAACGACCTTGTATTACTCCTGCACCTCACTCCCTTCAGCCTCATGTCATGCCTTCTCATTCTCCTGCTCTCTTTCAATTGGAAAAACTCCTGAACATTAACCTTATTTATACCCCTCATATATTTAAAAGTCTCAATCATGTCGCCCCTCTTCCTCTTCTATTCCAGGGAGTACATGTTTGAGTTCCCTCAGCCTGTCCTGGTATGCCATACGGTGCAGTCCCTGAATTATTTTCATGGCCCTGTTCTCCACCATCTCGATTCTATGTCCCTTTTGAGGTGCAGTATCCAGTACTGTATGCAGTACTTCAAGTGGGGGTGCACCAGTGCCCTGTAGAATGGTAACACCACCTCCCTCCTGCGACTTGTGATTCCCCTCCCAATGCAGCCCAGCATGCCACTTGTCTTTAGTGCGCCTTTTTGCACTGTTTACCCACTTTCAAGTCTTCTAATATAATGACCCCTAGGTCCCTCTCCTGGCTGGTGGAGGCTAGCTTCTCTCCTTCCAGGTAGTAAACCTCTTTGGGATTGTTTCTGCCGAAGTGCATGACATCGCACTTTTTGGCATTGAATTTCAGTTGCCATGTTTCCGACCACTCCTCCAGTTCCTTCAAGTCTGAAATCATACTCCTCACTCCCTCAGGGGAGTCCACTCTGTTGCAAATCTTGGTGTCATCAGCAAACAGACACACTTTACCTTCTAGCCCATTTGTAATGTCTGCTATGAACATGTTGAAGAGTATGAGACCCAGTACTGAACCCTGTGGTACCCTGCTGGTCACCTCCCTCTCAGCTGAAAATGCCCTATTTACCGGAACCCTCTGTGTTCTTCATCTCAGCCAGCTACTCACCCACTCAACCACCTACCTGCCTACCCCCATGTGGTCCAGTTTTCTTACCAGCCTTCTGTGTGGAACAGAGTCAACGGCTTTGCTAAAGTCCAGGTAAACTACATCTACCACCGCTCCCTAATCTACTATCCTTGAAACCCAGCTGAAGAAGTCAAGCAGGTTGCCTTGCCAGGTTAGTTTGGCAAGCCCTCCCTGCCGTGAACCCGTGCTGTTTTGGGTCTTGCTGCTCACTGGATTCCAGATACGCTATGATTCTCTGTTTGAGTAGTGTCTCCATCAACGTCCTTACCACTGAAGTGAGGCTTACTGGACAGTAATTGCCAGCCTCCTCCCTGCTCCCTGCTTTGTGGAGTGGGACCACTGTTGTCCTTTTCCAGTCCTTCAGTACGGTCTCACTCTCTAGTGATTTGGTGAAAAGTTCTGCTAGGAGTGCTGCTAGTACACTCCCCCCAGCTCCCTGAGAACTCTAGGATGACTCCCATCCGGTCCCTTGGCCTTGTCCACCTTTAGTTTATTTAAAGCTACCAAGACGTGAGCCTCTGTGAAGAGGCTTGTGTCAACCTCTGGTCCCCGGGTGTTGCTGCTATGCAGGCTTGGCTCATCTCCTGCATTCTCTGGTGAACACAGAACAAAAGCACTGGTTTAAGACTTCTGCTTTTTCACAGTCTTTTTTACTAGTTTTCCTCCAGTATCTGCTAGTCTAACCCCCAACCCCCTTGGTTTTCCTCTTTTCCCTCTTATGTGCCTAAAGAAGGCTTTATCTCCCTCCTTTGCCCCCTGCACAGTCCTCAGTTTCAGTCAAGGCTTAGCCTTCCTTATTGCCTTGCCAGCTTCACTCTGTGCTACCTTATAGATTTCCTAATCCTCATCTGTCATTAACACCCTAAACTTTGTGTAAGCCTTCTTTTTCTCCCTTACTATTGCAGCCACCTCCCTGGAGAACCAGAGGGATTTCCTTTGGGAGAATGGGACACTTTGGAGGTGTGCTTCTCCTGATCAATCCCCTGCTCCCTAGAGCAGGCGTGGCGGTTCTGCACCAATCCGCACGGTGCTGTGTGTGACAGCGGTGGTCTTCTCTTCGAAAACCACCGCTGTGTGCTTCTACCAGCGTCACACCCCAATATTTGCTGCTTGCGCTGGGGCCACCCCAGCATGGCAAAGTCGCGTGGTCTGCTGACAGGGGTGCCCAATCCCCGTCGGCTCCACGACCCCAACCATGTTCTGCCATGCTGGGGCCAACCCCAGCATGACAAAGTCCTGACGCCATCAACTGTGGAAAAAACCCTGTAAATGAAAAAACGGTCCTGCAGTCTCCCCGCCCACTCTCCAACCCACACCCCCACTGCGCACCCTGCCTCCCCCACCCCATACTTACCTCCACAGCTCGGCGCGATGATCTTCGGTGGACCGGGAACACATCTGTACTCTTCAAAGCTGACTGTGAACTGAGGAAATGCCGGTAAGCTGTATCATGGGCTAGATGGTTTTTTTCAATTTTGTTGCATATCTCAGGCATTTTTTGGAATTTTTGCACCAAATTTTCAACATGGGGTTTTTGGGACCCCTTCTCATGAATTCTGTCACTGTCATGGTGTTATTCGGGCCCGAAGGGTGATTTCGCAGTCACTGCTCGAAATCACCTTTCAGGCCTGATTAATGAAACGACGGTGCCAGCGTTCATAAGGTGGGCTCTCAGAAAGCCTATTTTGAAAATTTGGTGGAAAAATTCCTAAAAATGACGGTTTTATGAGTGTGCGTTGCGCAGTTCCTACGCAGGCTCGTAAGTTCGTGAATTTTCAATATTTTCACTCCAGATTTTCAACATTGCCATTTTACAACACCTCCTCATGAGCAGTGCAGCTGTCATTTTTCACATCATGCCCAAACGTGTTTCCGCCCATGTAGCGCACTAATTTATTTATTTATTTAGTTTTTGTTGACCGGGTAAGTGCACTAGACAAATCCTGCCTATTTTCAGGCGCGACCCAAGGGAGGGGATACAGATGAATGCCAACTGACCTTGAACCAGATTAAGCTGTTGGTGGTATTTTTAGTGAATGAGGTAAATTTGGCCAGGACACCGGGGGAACTTCCCTACTCCTTTCGATAAGTGCCATGGGATCTTTAACATCCACCTGAACTACCACCAATCCAGGCAGATGGGACCTCGGTTTAACATCTCATCCAAAAGATGGTACCTCAGAAGTGCAGCACCCCTCTCATGCTGCACTACAGTGTCAGTACTGGGATATTAACCCACGTGCCAGATGTGGGAACTGAACCCACAGCCCACTGATCTCTCAGCCTCAGAGGCGAGTGTGCTACCCACTGAGCCACTGACACAATGGCGTAGTTGGTGTGTGAACTCAATTTAAGGGACACATTAAGAAAATCACAGTGACACTGTTCATGAGCAGAGGTCTTAAAATGGCTGTGTTGAAAATTTGGTGAAAAAATTCCTAAAAATGACTGTTTTACGAGCGTGCACTGTGCAGTTCCTACGCACTCTCGTAAGTTCACAAATTTTCAATATTTTCACTTCAGATTTTCAACATTGCCATTTTACCACACCTCCTTATGAGCAGTGCAGCTGTCATTTTTCACATCTTGCCCAAAACGTATTTCCGCCCATGTAGCGCACAATGGTACAGTCGGTGTGTGAACTCAATGCATAAGACACATTAAGAAAATCACAGTGACACTGTTCATGAGCAGAGGTCTTAAAATGGCTATGTTGAAAATTTGGTCACAAAATTCCTAAAAAAATGACTGTCTCATGAGCATGCTTTGCGCAGTTCCTACGCACGCTGGTAAGTTTGCGAATTTTCAATATTTCCACTCCAGATTTTCAACATTGCCATTTTACCACACCTCCTTATGAGCAGTACAGCGGTCATTTTTCACATCCTGCCCAAAACGTGTTTCCGCCCATGTAGTGCACAATGGCGCAGTCGGTGTGCAAACTCAATGTATGGGACACATTAAGAAAATCACAGTGACACTGTTCATGAGCAGAGGTCTTAAAATGGCTATGTTGAAAATTTGGTGAAAAAATTCCTAAAAATGACTGTTTTGCAGTGTCGTTGCGCAGTTCTCATGCCTTTCGTGAGATTCCCTTGATTTTTCAATATTTGCACTCCAATGAGTTCCAAATACCTAAACAGCACATGGAAGCAAGCAACATTCGGCATTGACAAATGCTTGTACTTCTTTGTTACTGATTTTTGTAAGCCATGTCCAAGTGCCAAATACCACTGCAAATACCTGCAAGCGAATGTTTGGCATTGACAAATGCTTGTCTTATTTGCCTTGCTCTCCCTTCTGACACACTGTTCAGTTACCACTGTGACAGCTCCTTTGAGATACTCCCACATTTCATCTACTTCTTTCTCGCCCCTGTAGCTATGACTCTCTGCCAGGCTGAATCTCATCTTCCAAAAATCTGCTTTTCTGAAATCTAAAACCCTGATCTTGGAATGACTAATGTCTTCACTAGTTTTTACCATAAATCCCACCATGTGGTGGTCACTATTTTTTAAGTGGCACCCCACCTCTACCTCCTTTACCCTGCTGCTGTTAGTTAAAACCAAGTCCAGGACAGCTTCACCTCTGGTAGGAGTTTCCACAAGCTGCCTCAGCCCTGCACCCTGCAGGGCCATTACAAAGTCCCTTCCTCTTGATGAAGATGCTGTACAAGATTTCCAGTTTATGTCGGGCAAGTTAAAATCTCCTGCTATTATTGCCTCACCCTTGTCTGTCATTTTGTGGAATGTCTCCGTCATTTCTTTGTCCCCGATATCCCCTTGCGACGGGGATCTGTTGATAACTCCTACCCTAACGGCTGCCCCAATCCTGTCTCAGCTGTTACCCATAGTGCTTCTGACTCATCCAGGATCCCTTGAATCTCTGTAGTCTTGATTTCTTCCCCGTAAATGTAATGCTACCCCACCCCCTTTCCTATCCTTCCTGTCCCTTCTTTACAGGTGGTAGCCCAGGATAGCCATGTCCCAACTATGGTTCTCTGTGAACCAGGTTTCAGTCATAGCCACTATTTATTTATTTATTTATTTGTGTGTGATCTAGGATAACACCATTTGAGAACAAGTTCATTACATAGGTTCCACATTATTTACAAAAAAAAAGACAGTACAGTATGGCTTGAGAACAAGCTCATTACATAGGTTCCAAGACAGTGTGAAAAACAAAGCAGTACAGACGTAATGTAGTTACAGCTAATTCGGTAATACAGTAAGTCCACTGAGAAAAAAAAACAAACAAAAAACATATGTGTAAAACTGACTTTGACAAATAGCTTCATGCATTCAATCAGAACTGTAGGCCAGGATTATGACTACACTGAGAACAGGAAGTTATATATTCACAGGGGTCAAATTGGGAAGACTGGCGGAGTCTAATCAAGGAGGGAGGAGGACAACAACAGATTAAGTGCAGGTGAAGAGCGGGGGGGGGAGTGTTTAGCCCAATTTTAGCCTCATTAATTAGCATGTAATAGTTAAAAATAGAGAGATCATTCAGCCCAGAAAAGACCACGTCTGCATTGACATAATCAGCAGGAATGTTAGCTAGAAAAGATACACGGGTACTACATAGTGCACGGTCATGTGTAGGGTGAGGCCGGAGCCTTATTAGCCCATCATCCAGGGGATAATTGAAAACAGTCACAGCTGGCTTGAGCAACAAGGTATTTTCTGAGCTCCCACTTAAAAGGGCCCATCTTGGTATCTGCGATCAAAGTTCATGGAAGAGTGTTAATCCATTTCGGAGCTCGGTGGGCAAAAGCACTTTGGCCTGTGGAAGTGTGACATCAGGGGATCTTAAAGATCATAATGTCCGAGCTTCTGGTGGAGCAGTTACATTCATAGGGTGAGAGGAGCTTCAGTACCCCCATTGGCAAGAGGCTCAGGCTAGTTTTCTTTGTCATGAAGCAGGTTTGGAATTTGAGCCTGCCTGAGAGCTGCAGCCAGTCAGCCTGGGCATACAGATCACATGTATGTGTAAGTCATGCGGACCTAGTTAGGAGGCAACAGGCTTTATTAAAGGTGACTGTGATTCGGTGTAGGGCTGAGTCCATTGCAGAGCCATAGACTACTAGCCCATAGTTGACAAGTGACACAATGGAACTAAATATTGCAATGTTGAGGGCCTCAGGGGTAAGACTCTGCCTGTGCCTATGAAGAAGGCCTATATGGGTGTTGACAGTCTTGGCCGTGGTGTCTATGTGATTGGCATATGACATGGTGCTGTCAAGTGTGACATCCAGGTATTCAAAGTTATGAATTAGTTCCAACGAAGCCCCAGACTCATTTTTTATGCTGAGAGGGAAGGAGTGATGCCTGCTTTGAGGACTAAAGAACAACATAGTCTTGGTTTTCTTGTAGCTCATAATGAATTTGTGGTCTTTAAACCATCTCTCAACTGCAGAGAAACTAGCCTGGAGTCTATGCTTGAGTACCAGAGGGTCAGTGTTTTTTTTTATTTTTTCACTTTATTTCTCTTCCCATCCCTATGGGCTTCCTTCAGGTGTACCCTCTTGACGTCTGCCCTACTCCCAGCCTGAACTCTTGCATTTCCCCGGATCTCCTTCCCAAGCGACCCCCAGCCAGGCCCAACCCCCTGTACCATCTCCAGGGCTGATTCCGCCCTCTTGGTGGTGTGCTCCATAAGTATGAAGTGCCTACCTGGCTGGTTGTCAGGTCAGGGGATGGAGGATGATCCTAGGTGTGTTGGGCCAGTGCTTGGGATGTGGGCTGAGTCACTGGAGTCACCATCATCTCACTGAAGGGATGAGAGGTCTTTTTCCATTTTTCTTTACTTGTCCCCTCGGGTTGCAGCAAGCAAGGCAACATAGAGCCATAAACTCCTCCCCCTAATGCTCTCACTGCGTCACCACGCTAGGCGCCTCGATTCACCACCAGAGGCCGCTCCAGGAGCGAGCGCTACCCCCTATCCCTCCCCGGGAAGAGAGAGAGAGAGCAGTCCCTCAGATGCTCAATCTCTTTGCCCCTCCTGCCGACCCCCTGCAACCCAGGCTCGCTCCCGAACCTGGGTCGCCAGCGTGGCGTGAAGTGTGGCGTCCAGTGCCTCAACCCTCAGCGCCACCGGGCCAGCTCAGAGGGTCAGTGTTACTTATGAACAACAGGACTGCATCATCTGCATAAAGCAGAATTTGGCAGTGAATGACAGATGGAAGTTGATTCAGGAAGATGCCAAATAATAGGAGCCCTGGGATTGACCCCTGGGGCACTCCAGAGAGGACTGGTCGGCTGTCCGATAAAACACTGTCAATAATAACCTGTTGAGAATGGTTGGAGAGATAGATTTTGATCCAAATGACTACATCCTGGGAGAGCCAAATAGTTGCCAGCTCGTCTAGCAGTAAGACATGGTTTACCGTGTCAAAAGCTTTTGATAAATCAATAAATGCCGCACCTGTGAGTGCTCCATTATCAATAGAGTTGTGGATGTACCCAGTGAACTCTAGTAGTGCAGTTGTGGTGCTGTGCCCTTTACAAAACCCATACTGCTGCAGGCACTGCATTCCATACTCATCTAAATATTCAGTCAGCTGATCCACGACTATTTATTCAGGAGCCTTCGATGGTGGCCAGAGAATTGAGATGGGTCTGTAATTATACCGTAGGGCTCTGTCCCCACTCTTGAAAACAGGTGTAACTAGAGCTGCTTTCCATAGTTGTGGGAACTGTGAGAGTCTTAGAGAGGTATTGATAAGGTGTGTCAGTGATCCTATTATGGAGTCCAAAGTGAAGGAACAAATTTAAGGTCAAAGGAGTCACCACTGAAATAAGACTTGCCTAGGACCTTTAGGAAGTATTTCCTAGCTTCACCGGTGTTGATAGCTCTGAAATGGAATGGCAGATGAGATGGTAGTGGGTTATCAGAGCTGGTTCTCATAGGGGTGGAAGTGAAGAAATCTGGTGGAAGAACACTGCTTAGATCAGTGAAAGTATTATTGAATGAATTTGCTATAACAGCGTGGTCAGTGGAGGGTTCACCATTAATGCTTAGCATTGTGGATGCTGCTTTCTGATCTTTCCCAGTGACTTCCCTGAGGTTATCCCAGAATTTCCTGCTGTCATTCCAGGATCTGTTTAGGGCTTCCTTGAAATATTGATTTTTTGCTGCATGTATGGCCCTTTTACACTTATTCTGTGCTGTTTTGTACATTTGAACATCAGCCAGCTTACCCGATGCACGGGCTCTGAGCCACAGGTGATCCCTTATTTTCATTTGTTCAAGAAGGTCTGGGGAACACCACGGGTTGCTCCGGCCTTTGACTTTATGTTTCTTTATTGGAGCATGCCGATCACAGACGCC
Source organism: Neoceratodus forsteri (assembly GCA_016271365.2). Classification (NCBI taxonomy): domain Eukaryota; kingdom Metazoa; phylum Chordata; order Ceratodontiformes; family Ceratodontidae; genus Neoceratodus; species Neoceratodus forsteri. The sequence continues at coordinate 182,685,244 of CM057450.1, read as the reverse complement.
ATTAAATAGCTGGACGAATTGATCAAGAGCTGCATCAACAGTACTGGAGGAGTAGATAGTTGTCTGAGGTCTGCTTTCAGTGTCTCAAGATGTCCAGGTTTTAGGATCCTATTTATAACTGTTCTGGCAGGAGATCTGGTGAAGTTGCTAGACCATCGGAACAGAACAGGCGAGTGATCACTGTAGGCATCGGGAAGAACTGCGGTCTGAGAGATGTGCTCAGGCCGGTTGCATAAGATCTAGTCCAGCAAAGTGGAGGTGCCAGTTTTGTAATTCATCCTGGTAGTCAAGGCGACTAGCTGAGTGAAGTGCATTGCAGAGACGGCATCCCTCTGAGGGCTAGTAGCTGGCGAGAGCCAGTTTGCATTAAAGTCTACCAGTATCATGATTTCAGTGTGGAGAGTCAGAGCATTGAGGCACTTCTGACCAGGAGGGATATACGCTGTGAGAACAGTGAGAGTTTTATTGGACTTCCCCAGTAGTATTTTTAGTGCTATAGCTTGCACGCTAGAGTCAGTATCAGGTAGAGGAATCATCTGCGCCTGGAGGCTATCTCTCATGTAGATAGCACACCCACCACTGCCTTTGGATAGGCGATCCAACCTATATACAGTATAGCCAGGAATTGAAATTGAGGGATCCACACCTTTAGGGGAGAGCCAGGTCTCTACCACTGATAGAATATCAGGATTATGTTGTTTTGTCCAGGCATTTAAGCATTCCATCTTAGGGAGGAGGCTACAAATACTAATTGAGCCAATAACAAGCTGTCCTACATTATGCAGAGAGGTAGCGGAGTAAAGTAGATGGACTGGGTTAGGGTGTCTATTTCCAGACAGCAGTAATAACAGGAATACTAAGCAAGAGATGTATTGCTTTAACTGCTTATTGCTGTATCTGCTTAGCCTGCCCTGGTTTTGGAATGACAAAATTCTATCCTGAATATTGAAAATCCCTGGGAAGAGGGCTAGAGGCTGCAACCACTCTGGGCATTGTAGCAGAGGCCATTTGAGGCTGATTGTAGGCAATGCCTGGTGCAGGATTTGACTACTGTTGCCAAATGACAATGTTACCCTGCAGTAGGAACTGAGGGGCAGGCCACTCAGTGTCAGGGCAGCAGGTGCTTGAGTACAGTTTCTGTGGTGCACGTTATAACAAACAAGAATGGACAGCAGGGCAACTCTGAAAAACAGGGCCCCAATAGGGTACATAATTGCAAGTAAGAAGTAGGTGAACAATTGTAGTGGTGCAACCCCCTTTAATGGGAGAGGCTGAAAAGGAGATGCCCCCCCTTTACTTGAGAAGTGGTCAGAGTTGGTAGCTGGGGCCACCAATAGAGAGTAAGAGGAGGGGCATACAGCCAGGGGTAGAGTATTTAATAAAGGCCAGGGTGGGAAGGGGGGCAGGTGAAAAGTTCATGCACACAGAAAGGAAAGAAGCCAGGGACAAAGGCGCAATCAGCAGCTAATGCAGCACCTTCACAGTCCGGGGAAGCGATGTAGCCAGGGCCGCACACTCGCTTGGAGGTCAGGGAGCGAATCCAGGCAAGGCACCAGTGCTAGGCATCTAATAGGAGATGCAGCTGGCAACAGAACAGCCCAATCAGAAAGTGGGCTTGATATTCCATGCAGAGTCATACCTTGTAGCTGGAAGTCGGGCTAGATAAGTCAGGAAGGGTGACCAGTCGAGGAGACCAACTAAGCTGAGTTCGGCTTTTGCCATGATGGCCATGAAGTCCTTCTGAAGTTTATTGCCATTGCCCTCCATGTTCTACCCCCTCTCTTAGCACAGGTGGGTTTCCTTTTGTTTTGCCATGCCTCTTTAGTACCCTTAATGGATCTCCTTTGGTCTGCACCTGTGGTTTCGACAAAAGATTTATGGGGCTCTTTTGGTCTGCACCTGTGGTTTTGGACAAAAAGTTTTGTTGGAAAGGTTTCTACCCTTCATTTATACCCCTGCCAGAACTCCTTGGAAAATATAAAGCAGTTTATAATAAAATAGTGACACCATATCAACTCATCTTAGAGCATTTAGGGGCAAAAAGCACACATCATTTGCTAAGCACCCCATCTTAAAAATAAAGGGATAACTTAGTCATGCATTTGAAAGCCTCATCCATTTTAAACAGTTCACAGCCTGGGGTGGGAGGGGGTTGTGATAAACAGCACCAGCCCCTGCTTCTGGTAACCTCTTTCTGCTGCTGCTCCAAGGCCACTCTGGTGCTGTTTCTCTCATGCCTGCTCAGCCATGTTGACCCGATAACGCGAGTCAGACAAAACATCTGAGGAATTTCAAAACACTGACACACTGCTGCATGTAGCCTTACCAGTTATCATACAAAATGGTGCTTTTGGTGCCAGACTGACAGTGCTGTCTCCCTCTCCAGCCACATTCACTGGCTGTTGGGAATGTGCACCAGTGAGAAGAGCACTGTGCCCAAAGTGGGCTGCAGCAACACGTAACTTATTCCCCACCTCGACCCACCTCACAGCATTACATAGAGTGTTTTGGGTTTTTTAATACATAGAGCGAACCAAAGCTTGCACAAAATGGCGCAAAGTTCGTGAGTGTTCTTACCCATGCGAACAGCTGGGGTTCGACCTTTTTCAGGTTAAGGTCGATCCAAACTTTTTTTTTATTTATTTTGTTTTTGTTGACCGGGTAAGTGCACTAGACAAACTTGCAGCCCTACTTTTCAGCTACTTGTTACAAGTTCACCTTTCATAGAAATCATGTAAACATACCGCACAAAAATCTATAGGGAGCTCAAAAAAATTTTGTTTTTTTAAAATATAATTACTGGGTCTTCCTTTTTCCCATAGGGAAACTGTGGCATAATCTGCCATTGTAAAGGAGTGTTTATAATGGCAGATACATGCCTGGTTTCCCTTGCTCTGCATGCACCCACTGCAGCTCTTTCTTTCCGACCACTAGCCACATTGTCTTCCCTCGGAGAGTGAACCGCCACTTGGACTTGGCAATAAGTGACTGCGAAAAACAAAATCAAATACCAAGAAATAAAAAAACAAAATTTTGGCTGCCGACTGAAAGAAATGAATAAAAAACAACTTTTAAATAAATAAAAAAAGGCAACTGCAGACCATATGCTCAAAACTGACAGGACTGTGGCCACATAGTAATGTCTTTTTATTTTATATAATTGCTGTAGCAAAAAAAGGAAAACCCAGCAATTATATAAAATAAAATATGGGGTGGTGTTTAAACTCGAAGTTTACAGATACCCTCAGTGTTAGATGCTTTCACAAACCCCTCGAGCTTCACTCTGAGGGTTTATATAGCATCTAGCACCTCGTGTATATGTGTGTGTGTCTGTGTGTGTGTGTGTGTGTGTGTGTGTGTGTAAACTTCTTGTTAAACACACCACCCTATACTTTATTCTATATTTCATACACAGGTACTTTTCAGGACTAATCAGCATGGGTACTGTGCAGTTATATTTTTCACACTGTTGCCCATGCTTTCTGTAGGGGAACAGGAAAAAAACAAGTGCTACCCCCGTCCCCCCAATATACAGGTATTTTTCAAGCCTAATCATAAGTACTCTGCAGCCATATAACATTTCACAGTGTTTCCCATGATTTCTGTAGAAGGAAATTGCCTCCTGTCTCTCCTGCGGGTAAAAAAATAAAAACTTATTACCTGCACAGATCCTTTATCAGATGGTTGATTCTTGCAAAACCATGGCAGAATAAAAAAAAACAAGCATTTGTCAATGCCGAATGTTTGCTTGCTGGCATTGGCAGTGGTAGTGTAGAAGTTACAGAGCTGCGTAATAGGAATGGCAGTGAAGTATTGAACTGAAGCCAACCCCACCACCATCCTGCAGAGAGTGACAGGCATTGGGGTGTGCGTTTGAGTCAGGCATATCGGCCACGCCATTTCACCACACCCCACCCTGCAGACACTGACACGTGTCACGGTGTGCCTTGGGGTCTTTGGCCCTTATGCACACCCATTCCATCAGGAAATACGGTGAGATGGGTCGATATAGGAGAATGGGGTGAACTTTGGGGTAAGAGTCCAAGGCATACCTCGATGCCTCTCACTGGCTGCAGGGTGGAATGGTATGAGCATTACAGGCAAGAATCCAAGTCACACCCCTGATGCCTGTCATTCTCTACAGGGTGGGGCATTATGGTTGGAAACCCTAATACCTCAGGCATTCGTTGGTATTTTCACTCCAAATTTTCAACATGGTTTTTTTGTGACCCCACCTCATGAACAGTGGCAATATCAGTTTGTTAGCTGAAAGCTGCTTATGCACAGCGACTACGGCATTTAGCACCACAGGTGCAAAACACATTCCAAACAGGATGAAAAAATGACAGCTGTACTGTTCAAGGAGGTGTAAAAATGGCAATGTTGCAAATCTGCAGTAAAAATATTTAAAAAACTGTGAGGTCACGAAGATAGAAACTGTGCAACGACAACTTGTAATGTAATTAGTTTGAGGATTTTACAGCAAATTGTCAACACAGGCATTTTGGGACCTCCAATCATGAACAGTGTCACTGTGATTTCTTTATCTGTCCCAGAATGATTTCCCACAGCGACCACTGATCTCTGCACTGAAAGTGTGAAACACATTTCGCCATGTTGTGAAAAATGACAGCTGTATTGTTCATAAGGAAGTGTGGAAAAATGCCACTGGTGAAAATCTGGACTGAAAATATTACAAAGTCATGAACTTATGAGGGTGTGTGGAAACTGCGCAATGCTCACTCGTAACATAGTCATTTTATGGACTTTTGTCACCAAATTTTCAACATAGCCATTTTAAGACCTCTGCTAAACGAACAGTGTAACTCTGATTTTCTTAATCTGTCCCAAACATTGCTTTCGCACACCGACTGCACCATTGTGTGCTACATGTGCGGAAACACATTTTGGGCGACATGTGAAAAATGGCCGCTGTACTGTTCATAAGGAAGTGTAATAAAATGGCAATGTTGAAAATCTGGAGTGAAAATATTGAAAATTCGCAAACTTATGAGCATGCATAGGAACCGCGCAACGACACTCGCATAACAGTCATTTTAGGAATTTTTTCACCAAATTTCAACATAGCCATTTTAAGACTCTGCTCATGAACACTGTCACTGTGATTTTCTTAATGTGTCCTATACATTGATTTTGCACACAAACTAGCCATTTAATAAGCTACAGAAGTAGGAAACATGTTTTGAGCAGATGTGAAAAATGACAGCTGTACTGCTCATAAGGAGGTGTGACAAAATGGCAATATTGAAAAATCTGGAATAATATTGATGTGAACTTCTGACATGCGTAGGAACTGCGCCAACGTCGCTCAATAAAATAGTCATTTTTAAGATTTTCTACCAAATTTTTAACATGCACTTTTTGAGAGCCCACCTTATGAACAGTGCCAGTGTCATTTCATTACTTGGTCCCGAAAGGTGATTTTGCACAGTGACTGCGAAATTACCCTTCGAGCCTGATTAACGCCATGACAGTGAGAGCATTCAAGAGAAGGCGTCCCAAAAAACCCACGTTGAAAATTTGGTGCAAAAATTCCAAAAAATGCCTGAGATATGCAGCAAAGTTGAAAAAACCCTATCTATCCCATTATACAGCTTACTGGCATTTCCTCAGTTCGTGGTCGGATTTGAAGAGTGCAGACGGTTCCCGGTCCACAGAAGACTGCCGCTGGGCCGGAGTCCTGAGGTGGCAGGGGGTAAGGGGGGTGTGGGGAGGCAGGTTGCGCAGGGTGGGCGGGTGGGGCAGAGACACAGGGGACTGTTTTCCAATTTCTGTGTTTTTTAAACGAAGGACAGATGATGCGGGATGTTTGCCACGCTGGGGTGGGCTCCCAGTGTAGCACAAAGACAGCTTTTGGGGGGGCGTGGAGCCGACGGGGGATTGGGCATGCCTGTCGGCGACAGCATCTGTTGCCATGCTGGGGTTGGCTCCCAGTGTGGCACAAGGAGGGCTGTTTGGAGGGGGCGTGGAGCCGACGGGGGATTGGGCATGCCCGTCGGTGACAGCATCTGTTGCCATGCTGGGGTGGGCTCCCAGTGTGGCACAAGGAGGGCTGTTTGGAGGGGGCGTGGGACCGACGGGGGTTTGGGAACCCTCGTCGTCGACAGCATCTGTTGCCACACTGGGGTGGGCTCTCAGCGTGGCACCCAGTACTCTGGGGGGACAGTGGTGCTGACAGGGTTGTGCACCCGTCGGCTATCATGCGTAGCCATGCTGGGGTGGGCACCACCGTGGCATTTGGAACGCTTTGGGGGCGCCTTTGGCCGGGTGATTGGGCACCCGTTGGCTATACAGTGTGTGCGGAAGAAGTATGCATGTATAGTGTGGGGGAGCACACATGAGCAAGCGATATCTTATCGCTGCTCACTGAAGTGTAGCTCCCCCTTTCAACTGTACGCCACTGCATTTTTGCACTGCTGGACTGCTGTCATAGACAGCTCCAGCAGGCATTGGAGAACTGCAGCTGCACCTGCAAACACACTGACTGAATTGGAAGAGGGCTGCCACACCTCTGAAAACTCGGATGATGGCAGTATGTTTCTTGCACATGTGTGCAAGCAAACATAACACGTAAGATATCTAGTCTTTGCCATTCTTCTTTCAAAAAAAGCCTCCATGTAATCCACAGTACCAGCAGGTCACCAGAACAATCAATATATTTTCATTAAACAAAGCCATTAATCTGCACCAGAAAACAAGGGGGAAAACAAATAGAGATTCACCCTTCTTTTAACCTAAGCCTCCAAGTAATCCACTGCTTCTTCGCCGCTACTTGGAAATGTGTCAACAACGATCCCAAACTGGCCACTTCTCGTGGTTCCCAGTGAGCGATGACCAGACCAAAGGTGGAGTCCAACATTGCAGAAGTAGCAAGGGTCAATCACGCCAGGCTGCTGCACGTGCAGCCCTGGTTCCCCCTGTTAAAAGTCACCCTCCAGCCAAATTTTAATAATGATTGGTTGTTTTTTTTAAATTCAGGAGTTGGCCGGACTAAGTCAGGACTGGGGTTTGGATTGGAGCAGGATAGCATTCTGTGTGTCAGTGTGCCATGTGCGGTGGGTCAGATTGAGTGCCCTGACTCGCCGCAGGTGGAGGACATTGCTGGTCAATCACATACATGTACTCACCATGAGGGTCCGGTCTGAGAGTGCTGAGACGATCACCATGGATGAGCAGAGCAGTCCTCCACAGAGCAGACCCGGCGGCGCTGGCAGTTGTGAAAGCTGCCAAAATGTGATCATCCTCCTAACGCAGGCACCCCATCCATGCTGCTCACTGTACTGACTCTCAACACCAGAGGCAGACACCTTCTGCTACTCACTGTACAAGTACATGGCATGGAGGATCTGTGCTGCATATGCATGTTATTCTAGTCATTGTCCCTGTTGTGTTTCATTTAGCATTGTGACCTTTTAGACCAGATCAGCAAGCCATGAAAACAGAGGGGACCCAGTCCAGTCAGACTTTGTTTTTGTATGAGCACAGCTTGTTATGTTTTTAATGTGTTCCTCAGCAGTAATGGAATGGATCCCTTCCCCCTCTGTTTTCACTGCCTGCTACTCTACTGCACTGCTGCTGTGTCCCTTTTTTGCCTCTCCTCAAATCAGAATGGCAGCTTGTATGGTAATAATCCTTTTTCCTGAACTGCCCTGCTTGTCCACTTCTTGTGACTGGGGGATGGTGTGTGGCTTTTAGGCAGTGGGCTGGCAATAAATCCCAAGGGGTTGTGGTGGTGGAAGAAGGGAGTAATTAACAAAGGGGCGAAGTGTGAACTGGAGGGTCTGTTTCACAGAGAGTGAGAGAAATGGAGAGTGAGAAACAATCCACTTTATAGTACAAAATAAGCCAAGAATGCAATTTCATAAACTGTTACATTTTTAAAACATTCTTGCAGTAAACAGTAACATCCTTATCACAGATTGTAACATGGCTGACATAACAGACACATAAATCAGAAAAGTGATTGGCTGAAATCAGTCACATGGTAATAGCTCAACACTGCATTATTGAACAATAATGCTGTGTTGAAACTGAAGTACCATAGAAATCCACACAACAGAGACAGCAGTGTGTAGTAAACAGCACCATAATACTTCAGGAAGTACCTGTCTTTTGCAACAACCCACTCAAATGCCCATCACTGTCCTTGTGCAAATGAACGTAGCACACTGTGTTTGCCATGTTACAAAAGCTCATAACAAAACAGATACCATTTACAAGCACACAAATATTGAACCAAACAGAAGTGAAACAGGAACACTACCAAAGCTTCAGGTATAACTCCCAAATACAGAAGTATTCACACTGGAATGCAGCAGTGTCTGCAGCAGATAACACTACAGGATGCACATAAACGCTGCCAGATGAAAGCCTACATATACATGCACCACAGCCAAAAATATTCAGCCCTCTTCAGTTGCAGTCTTTCCCAGTCCACGGAACTGTGAATTTCAATGAGTGCGGCGGTGAGCGTACTGCGGAGTCCCACAAATAGCCACATATGAGCACTGCATGATATACCACTATCATTAACACTGAAAGAAAAGAAAAAAACAAAGCATTGCAGTGAGCGGCATCACACGAACGTGCGAGAGCTGAACCAAAGGTGACACATTATGCAAACTAGTGAGATACCTAACTACCAGAAGAGATAGAGTAGCAGATTGTGGACCTCCTACGCAGGGTATGGCAACAATAGCCATGTAGAGTGTCAAAATCTTGGCAAAATAATGTTTAAAAAAGCTTCCTCTGGTAATATGTTTATTATTATTTTCACAACATCAGCCTTCGGCCTCGTGCCACAACAGTCCCAACCATGCATTAATTCCCCATTAGATGCCACTTTCGTGGTGGCTTAATGCTTACATGTTTCATCCTGGTGGGCTGTAAGGTATCTTACATAGCTCTAAAATGCAGGAAAATGCACCATTTACAATGAGGTTTTAAAAAATTTCCCATGGGGACATGCCCCCAGATCCCTCTAGCTTTATGAGGATTCTGGCCCCCCCTTGTTCACTGACTCTGTGCACACCTCTGCTATCAGTTGTCAAGCAGCAGAACTCCTTCCCCTTCAACAGCTGACTGCAGACTGAGCTTGCGCATATGTGGTAGCACAAAGGAATACCAACAATGCACCGACCAGTCACACGCAAGCAACTATCAGAACTAGCCAATCATAAACAGGCACATTTGCAATACTGCGACTGGCTAGCTTCTGAATCCCTCTCACTATCACCAAGCCTTGTTACAGATATAAAAAGCAGCACAGATTTTTTATTGCTTCATTGATTTCAAAGATTTCACCAGGAAAGTCATACTGAGTTGGTATCACTTGTTTCCAGACACATCCTAGGGAAGGGGGACTGATGATAGATAGGATGTAGCCCCTTTTTTCTGGGATATTTATTGTTGCACTGATTGTGTGCTGGTATGGGTTTAACTATTTGATTTTTCTTTGTATTCTTTTTTACATATCTCCATTGTGCACCTCTTTAAAAGTTTGAATACTATAAAACCGTTAAATTCAGCGTTTTATTAATTTCGTGCTATCAGCCCCCTGCACTGCAAATTATCAACTTAAGTTTGCGGTTGGGGTTCAGATGTCATCGCAAGCATGAAACAGCAATCACTTAATGAATACAGTAACAATTTTGTTTTGCTGTTGTTTGTGGAATGGTGATTGGAGAACAGCAATCACTTTAAAAAAAAAAAACATTAAACTTTGGTTTGCTGCCGTCCTTTTTTACAGTGTACTGGTGATCGGAAAATGGCAATCACTTTAACCACTTTAAAAAAACAAATTACATTTTGGTTTGCCGTTTGCTGCTGTTCTTGTTTACAGTGGACTGGTGATCAGAGAATGGCAATCACTTTAAAAAAAACATTAAACTTTTGTTTGCCATTTGTTGCAGTTCTATTTTTAAGTGCACTAGGGTAAACAGCTCAGTATACAACTTTAATCCAGTATCCTACTCATTCTACTCGCCTGCCAATTAAAGTTCCCTTCCTCATGCAAGTAACTTTAGGTTAGGTCCAGTAATCATCTGAACAGCAGCCACTAGAAAAGGTAACCTCAGGTCATTCAATTCAATTAAAGGCTTGATGCACACCTAAGAACTGGTTAGCATTTGGTGCCCAGGCTGTGTTCTGTTTTGTTATTGTCAGTACATTCAGGTGGAAGGATGTCGCTTTATAGTGTATGGTGGAATGTGGTTATGTATGGAAATCCATACACTGCAAAAAGTTGTTCTGCTGCAGTAGTGATGTCCTCACTAACGCAGAACGACTTTTCATTCTGCGTTAGTGAGGACGTCATAATAAAAGGGGCTACAGCAGACGTCCTGATTCGTCCCTTGCTGTGTGAGAGAGGCGCGCGAGTGTGCTGGGCAGCGGCAGCTGTGAATCGACAGCCTCAGCAGAACCGAGTGAAAATACGGAAAAGTGAGTCTCTTTTTGTCTTTTTTTGGGGGCACCATACACTATAAAGTACAGTGTGTGGTTACCCAAACACTACTCAGCTATTCTTTCACCTCGTAGATACAATGCCGACTTGGAGACCTCTCGAGCTTCGCTCTCGAGGTCGTTAGTCGGCATTGCATCCACTCAGTGGAAGAATAGTCTTATAGTGTATGGCTAACCATACACTACCCTATATATTCTTGGCTACAAGGCCCTAAGCAGGTTAAGCGGGACCTTATAATACTGACTGAGGTCACACCCGATAGATTAAGTAAATGTACTGGAGTTTTACTTATGGTGGCTGAAATGTAATGTTTTCTTTTCTATTGTCCTCTATACCGTATGTTGGCTCACAGAAGTAACTACTGCAAATACAGTACGGTGCTGTGCTGTGTGTGGAAGGGGGGCAGGCACAGCAGCAACTGCAGCAGTAAGCGAGCGCTATTGTGTGTATGCCTGCAATGTGGTATACAATGATCAGCCTGCCTTTGCAGTTAATGTTTCTCTGCTTAGTGCTTCTTTTTAACTACACATTAAATAAAATTTGATTATTTTAAAATCGCTTTCAGTATATGTTGCTATCAGTTATTGTTTGCTGTATTTCTAAAAGTGTGAACATAGCGAAAATTTTTTTTATTAATTATTACCTATTTTACAGTATTCTAAGTGACTGTACAGCTACTCAGCTACTAGCTTTGAAATGTTTCAGTGTTTTTCCTCTCTACCCTTCCACATCACTTTTATCCATTTTCTTGTTAATTGTTGTCTCTTTTAATTAAAATATGTTTAAATATTTAATTTAGCAATTTATATATTATGTTTGTATTTTGCGCTACACTTTATGGTTACTGCTTATTGGAGGAGTTATTATACAGTAGCAACTACATTGTAAACCTTTTTATGCACACATGTCTTTAAGAGCCTTGGCTACTTAAGCAGGCTATGTTGCTATGATAACCCCCATCCTCTGAGGAAGATTCCACATGGTTTCAAAGCACTGTGATTTTTGTATGCTGTTTCAATGAAGTTACTCTGCTAGCACTTATATAAGTGTCAATTTTGCTGTTTCTGAGCGTGGTCATTCTAGTATTGCATAATTGTGTTGTTTTGACCGCTGCTCCCTGCTGCTCATCTGCTCCAGCTGCCCTACTTGAAGTTATTATAAATGACTCACTGGGACAAGAAGATCACTGTACTTCAACTAAGGCTAACAGGATGTTGGGAATAGACAAAAAGAATATCAATAGATGAAAAGCGGAGGTAATCATGACTTTGTATAGGTCACATGGGAGGCCCTTACTGGATTATGGAAGTAAAATCTGGTGTCCCTATAGAAAAGGGGAGATAGGAGGGGTGGAGTGGATACAAAGGAGGGCAATGAAAATAACAGATCTGAAAGATAGGTAGCACTGTTATAAACTACAAAATCTAAATCTCTATCTTCTGGAAAAATATAGGAAAAGAGGGGGCATCCTACTGATGTATGATATAACACAAAACCCATAATTGTTGTGTGAACTAAACATGGAATTCAAAAACTTCAGTGACTAGAGGCCATCCATTATAACTTCAGCCTAGCAAATTCCAGACAAACAAAAGAAAATTCTTCTTTACAAAACGTGTAATAAATCTGTGGAAGAGCTTATCTAAACATAATGGGTTAGACAAGTATATAGCCAGAGACAGTAAGATGGAATACCATTTGTAATTCACAGGAGCTAACTATGGGCAACTGCCTTTTCAGCTCCTTAACACCTTACTGAACCTTAGTGAATCTCTGATCCCATTTGACTCGGTCAAAAATCCCTCGACCACTCCCTCTTGGACAGGGTCCTCTTCTCACACCCCTGTTGCACAGTCGATGCTAGTACTCCCCAATGCTGTCAGTGACCACCATGTGCTCTACTGTGTGTGCAAGATGCATCATCCCAAAACTCCCCCCAAATTCATTCAGATCTGAGCCTTCTGATCTTTGGATCTGCCCTCCCTTCATGCTGAATTGTCAGCTACTGATTGGTCCCCCATTTCAACTGACAGTAACATCGACACGACCCTCTAATTTTATATCTCCAAGTTCTTGTCTGTTTGGAATCACCATGCCCCCCTGAGAAAAACTAGAGTCCAAGGTGCACACCTACTCAGGATCTCAGCTGAGTTGCTGGCCTGTCATTGTGTATGTAACCTTGCCTTGCGGAAATACAAATCCACTGGGAACCCATTTGATTCTTCTAGTTACAGATCCCTTTGCAACACATGTACCAGAGCAGCTAGGCTTGTGAAGGCTGATTACTTTGCACCCACACTCCAGAACAACCTCAACCACCCCTAGTTCTGGAAGGTCATTCACGCACTTTCTGCCCCTCCGACCCAACTCCCTCCCCATCCTCTAGGATGGCGACACCCCTGTCTCCTACACTGTCACTGTTGCCTCATCTTTCTTTTTTCGCTATGAAGCTTTTTGCTCCCATGCTGCTACCTCTGCCATGCTTTGGGCCCTGTGCCAAGCACCCCAGTCCCGTCTGCTACTCCTCCCACTCTCCAGCTGGTGGGAATCTGCATGGTGAAGGACCAGAGAGTGTCAGGGGTTGTCATAGTCAGTGACAAGTAGACATTTGTTTTTTTTTTCTGTTTTTCCAAGCCATGCATCCTCATGCACAGACTCTCGCATGCAGATAGCAACACCCTGTGGGGGAGACAAACTCCTGCAATCCAGTGCAGGAGTCACTATGGTAGTGGAACCAAGGCACCACCTTCCCCTTGCTGGGAGTGCTGCCGCATGACAATGATACCTCAGCCCCTCCCCCCGGTTACTGACCTAGCTTCCCGAATTCACTCCCAAACCTAGATCATCGGTGCAGGTGCATATGGCACTTCTGCTGGGCCATGGGCAGCCCGCTGCTTCAACTACCTTTTTTTTTGCCTCCTGTGCCCTTTCTCTCCTTTCTTCCACACGATCTCCTCTTCCTATCCTACCTCAACCCACCCCCCCATACACCACTCTCCCTTTCTCTGTTCCCCCACCACATCCTCTGCTTCTCCCACAGCTCTCTTAGCTCTAAGCACTCACAAAGGTGGGAGCTCTGATGGTCTTGACCCCAAACTCCTGCCTCTCTCTCTCTCTCTCTCTGTCTCTGCTCCTGCCATTATTCTCCCTGTCACCAACCTTCTAAAACTCTCCTTCACTCTAGCCTCAGTCCCTGATGCATGGTAACAAGCTGTTGTCATCCCCCTTCCCAAATGGGGTGACCCTCCTCACCTGGTAACTACTGCCCTATCTCCCTCTACCCTACACTGGCTAAACTCCAGGAACAACTTGTTGACTCCCAACTCTCCCCTTTCCTTGATTCCTCCTCTTTCTTCACCTCTAACAATCTGGTTTTAGGAAGTCCCACTCTACCTCCCACCCTCCTGTGTCTCACTGGTTCTATCCTTATCTGGCATGGCTAAGGGCTTTGGCACCTCTGCCATTTTTGTCTACCTGATCAAAGCCTTTGACACTGTTGCCCACACTACCCTTCTAAACAAGCTAAAGGCAGTGGGGCTGTCTGCTTACTCAGTTGAGTGGTGCTGCTTCTACCTTGAGGGCAGGTCTCAAGCTATCCATATTGGGGACACCTTATCTCCTCCTCCTCCTTTCCCCATCTACTCTGGCGTACCCCAAGTGTCTATCCTTGGCTCTATTCTATTTTCCATATTACTGAATGACCATCTCTCTGCCTGTTCCTCTGAGTCCATTCACAAGTATGCAGATGACACAGTCCTCTATGCCTCTGGATCCTCTGCCGCTGACCTCATGGCCTTGCTCCAACTGGACTTCATCAACATCCAACACTGGTTGTGGGCTAATCAGCTAGCCCTCAATGCCAAGAAAATAGCCTCCATGATTTTTGACACAAGGCAGACTAGCTAGACTAACCTCCCACCCCCTCCTTCCATATCCTTGATGGTGTTGCTGTTGAGGATGTTTCCTCCTTTAAATACCTTTGGGTCCGGCTGTATTGTCACTTCGATTTCTCTGTTCATGTGGATGCCATCCACCAAAAGCTTCATCCCAAACTGGTTATGCTTTACAGGAATAAAGCAAATATCTCGCTTCCTGCCTGCAGAGAGATTGTCTCAAAGATGATTCTCCCTATCTTTGACTATGGTAACATTGTTTAAAGTACCGCTCCCAAATCCAGCTTAGCCAGACTGGACCCACTATTTCACTCCTTCTGATGCTTTGCCCTTGATTGCCTCCCAAAACCCACCACTGTTCCCTTTACTCCTCCCTCTCCTTTCCTTGATGTCAATTGCCTCACTCACTGTGTCACTTTCTCCTCCAAATTCTGGTTTGGGTCCCTCCCTTACTCTTCCTTACTCTTAAATGCCCCCCTACTACCTCCTATTCCTTTCAGAGCTCTGGCTCTCACTCTGTTGTGCTCACCTTCAGAGAATCCTCTGCTGGCCAATCTGCTTCCTTCCTTCTTCCACTTCCCCAAACTATGGGCCCTCTTTCTATTACTCAGTAGGTAGCACACTCGCCTCTGAGGCTGGGAGATCAGAGGGCTGTGGGTTCAGTTCCCACATCTGGCACTTGCGTTAATATCCCAGTACTGACACTGTAGTGCAGCATGAGAGGGGTGCTGCACTTCTGAGGTGCCGTCTTTTGGATGAGACATTAAACCGAGGTCCCATCTGCCTGGATTGGTGGTAGTTCAGGTGGATGTTAAAGATCCCATGGCACTTCTCGAAAGAGTAGGGGAATTTTTTATTTGAATAACAAAACAAATCAATACAAAACAGTGTTGCCTCACACAAAAGAAAAGTACAAATCATAACAAAAGCAAATAAGTATTACAATCATACATATCGAAAGAGTTTGTCTAATACAGAAGTGAAACTCAAATCTAATCCCATGACAAAAGGGAAACCCCCCCACAAAAAAGTAGGGGAAATTTTTATCCACAACATAAGGAAAATAAAATACATACTTAATAGTGTTACTGCACACAAAATCATAAACTTAAAATAAACAAAAAAATAAGCATGTCATTAAGCATACAATACAAACTTTCATTTATAAAATCCCAAAACAGAAAAGCTGCCCCCACACACACACACACTAAAAAAATAGGGGAATTTTGTATTTGAAAATAAATCATACATCAATAAAAAAGACAACAGAAATAACCACAGGGAGGAAAAAAAAAACAGGAACAACATAAGTAATAAACAGAAATCATGACTCATGAAAAACTGTGATACAGTCAGGAAGAAAATACAGTACAGCATTCATACAAGCCAAACAATATGTTTCCAAAAACTAAGAAAAACTTGGTTATCCAAGGTTCGATGTTCAAAATTCTTTAGTTGTCCCAATGCTAATTCTATACGGTTAAGGATAACACTATTAGGAAGAAGGGTGTGTTGCAAGGAGAACTGACATCTGGCTTGCCATAAATGATATTTAATGCATGCAAAAATCACATTCAATGTACTTGGATGATATCTCCGGAGAAAACCAGAATAATCTCCCAAAATCAAGCTCTGATAGGTAATGTGTCTTAACACACCCCAGCCCCACTGAATGGCCAAATCCGACCAAAAGGAAATAGCATAAGGACAGAGTAAAAGGAAATGTTCTAATGTTTCGATCTGAGCAACACAACCCGGTCTGAGACACACCCTGTCCGTAATCGGTTTATGTTTTAAGTTACCCCTAATGCCCAGCCTCCCATGACAACAAAGCCATTGTACATCCCACATGTTAGGAGGTATCCTATGGTCCATTAAGAGATGAAGGGCCTGCGAGAGGTTAGTATGGGTACAAAAAGGGAAATCCACTTGGACATAGAAATAATTCCTCATAATTTCCAAATAAAATTCTTTTCTAGGAACCTCATGTAATTGTGCCTTACCCAATTTCCATTCCCGCAGTTTCCTCACTGCTGAGTCCGCATAAGAAGGTGCAGCAGTCGCCATATTCTTTTTAGGAATACCCCCACCTTCCCAATGGGACATCAAAGAAAAAAATAACAATTGGGTCCACGCCAACCATGGATGATCCTGAGGCTTGACCTCACTTTGGAAAGAAGCAATCATGAAAAAGGAGTGATAAAAGACGATAGGGTTTATCATCCCTAATCCCCCTTGATTCAGCTTCAAATAAGTAAAAGCACGTTTAATCGGGTTCAATCGACTACCCCATACCATTTGAAAAAAACAACTATATAATCTTGTTTCTAAAGAAATTGGCACCGGAAAAACTGAACATACATGTAGAAAAATGGGTAATAAAAATTTCTTAATAATCAATACCTGCTTCTTTTTAGAGAATCCCCAGGATTTCCATTGTTGTACCTTCTGTTCTCCTGTAACCAGGCACTTCTCCCAATTTAAAAAAGCTAATTCCCCTTTTCCAAAAAGGAGACCTAAAATGGCAAGGGAATCAGAGACTAAAATACCCCCAACATCATGAAGACTTGGAGCATCTCCAATTGCCAAACATTTACATTTCCCAAAATTTAGCTTAGTGCCATTTAAGGCCGAGAAATGGGTAACCACTTGTAGTGCCTTCAACCCAGAAGGGGCATCTACTACCAATAAGCATATATCATCCGCATATGCAGAAATCTTTTGGGCAGGCAAAGTAAGTGAAGGAGATAAACCCTGAATTGACCTGTTATTCTCAATCTCCCGTAAAAGGGGGTCCAATACAAACGCATACAATAAAGGGCTGACAGGACAACCCTGCCGAACCCCGTGCTTCAACAGAAGTTCAGAACCCAAATAATTATTAATAAGTGGGCAAGAGCCAGCCTGGGTGTATAAAGTGTTAAGAAACTGGATAAAAGCCCTCGGGAACCCATACCTACCTAATACTTGAAAAAGAAAAGCATGAGACAAGGAATCAAAAGCTTTTGCTTGATCCAGAGCCAAAATAAAACCTGATAGTTTTCTCGGAGTTCAAAATTCACATACATCTCGCAAAAGTTTTAAATTCTGTTGAATCAAACGGTGAGGGATAGAACACATCTGTGCCGGATGAAGCACCCCTTGTGCCACCACTTGAAGCCGTTTACACAATATGGTAGAAAGAATCTTGTAATCAGTATTAAGGAGACTAATAGGCCTTCAATTACCAAAATCCAAGGCATCACCGGATTTAAAAATAAACGTCAAAATGGCCAAATTAAACTTCAAATCACCGAAACCATAATGAAGAATATCATTATAGACAGCGGTCAATATAACACCCATATCCTCCAAAAAAACCTTATAAAATTCATTTGTTAGTCCATCTATACCTGGTGAAACCCCAGTACAGAGTGAGCCAATGACTGCCTGCACCTCCTGCGGGGTAATGGGCCCCTGTAATAGATCAGCATCTGCATGGGAAATAGCAGGGACTGGAAAATGCAAAACATCCTCTCAAGACGTAGTCGGAATAAATTCCACACCAAACTGTGAGGAAACCTGACTTTCAGCCACCGCCAACATTTCTGCTAAAGAAGTTTCCAAATGACCAAAAGAATCTCGAAGCCCTGTCATAAGCCTCTTCTCGATCTTATGTTTACATGCCCTGTACGGGTCCTGAAAGGGTTGCTGATGGGTACCAAACTTCAATCCAGCATGAAGCGAAGCAGCCCTCTGGTATTGATAGTGAATCATATTTTGCTTAGCAAGCTTCATCTGAGTCTGAACCTCTAAATCTGGAGACCAGGGGTGTGACTGTAATTTATAATATTGATTCCTGAAATCTAAATATTGTAAATATTCCGAAGAACATTTCCATTTACCATAAACAATAAAAAAATCCTTTAATGCTAACTTGGTGTCTGTCCACCATGTGATCCAATCAGAAAAAAACACAGCCACTGATTTCCGAAGGATCATAAAGTCCTTCAGCTGGGCCAAAAAAACTGCCTCAGACAATAAGAGGGAATTCAACATCCATCTACTGGCAAAAGCAGGAAAAAAAGCAGGAACTTGATGCAAACTAAGTTTACCATATAATACCCTATGGTCTGAAAAATCACAAGGCAGTACCGAACAAACCAATGGGACTAAATATTGAGAAAGAAAAAGGTAATCAATTCTAGTTTGAAAAGAAGCCCTTTTATAAGTAAAACCAGTAGAGGTATGTAATCCTCTGAAAGCATCCTTCAGCTTAGCTACCTCTACCGTCTGCGAAAGAGCATGAGCATCACAATACGTTTTTGCTGAAAACCATTTTTAATTCGAATATCCAAACTACAATTCATATCCCCTCCCAAAACACATGTTTAGAGGTAAATAAATAAGGTTTCAGTTGGTTAAATAAGGCACTACGAGATGTCTTCACTTGAGGAGCATAGGTATTAATCAGTCTGAAACTAAATCCATGTAATAAGCAGTCCAAAAGTAACACTTGGCCAGGCTGAACATCTATCAACCGTGTGACTTGTACCGAAGGGTGTGAAAACAGAATGCCCACCCCATCCGCAGCATCTTCCCCAAATGACCAAAAAGAAGGGCCATCCCACCAGGGTTTCTTAACTTGAGTCACCTCAAGCAGGGAAGACAAATGCGTCTCTTGTGGAAAGATGACATCGACATTGAAATCCCTACATTGCTGCAGGCAAATTAAGCATCTCCTATAGCTTCTTATGCTACAGCAATTAAGAGATACAATGTTTAAACAGGCCATAGAAAACACCGGTTATCAATTCAGAGTTTATCTTGTTTTCACTTTCTACCCTTTTTCTTTTTCCCCTCCAATAACTCTATACCCCCATCATCCTCAAATTTCCATGCTAGAAGTCTCATCAGATTTAAGCAGCTCAGTGCCTACCTCACCCTCGAGGTCAGATAATGCTGAGAAAGAATTCTGAATAGGGCAGACCCCTCCCATCCCCACTGAGCGACTGCTAGCTCGTGTAACCCTCCGAGGGGTTTGGAAAGGAATGTCCGCAACAGGCACCACCACAGGATCCTCTACAGGAGGATGTAAAACAGAGGGCTCTGAGCTTAGTGAAGGGGGGGGGGTCTGAAATCTGTTGTGGAACCAAAATCACAGATTGATCCCCAGCAGTTCTCACTTCACAGTGGTTTGCAACTGGGACTTCAGGGACCAGCACCTGACCTCTACCAGCAGTAGTAGTATTCACCCTACTCTGAGGATAGGCCAGATGAGACTGACCTCTACCCTGAGCCTGGGAGATCAGTTCTTCCTTATTCAAACCCCCCTGCCTATTCTGGCCTGCCCAAGGACCTTGATGATATGCATGGCCAGGCTTCTCACATAGATTACATCGAAACACATTTCTACAAACCTCACTATCATGATCAAATTCCCCACATAATGCACATTTAACTTTGTCACATGCACTGCTTAAATGCCGTTGGCTACCACACCGATAGCATGCTTTAGGTTGTCCCGGATAGAAACACACTCCCCGGTCTTTACCTAAGAAAAAGCTATTCGGAACATGTAGGACTTCATTATTTATCACATGTAATTTAACTTTAAAACGCCATGCCCCAGTCCAAATCCCTTCAGTATCTAGAATCGGCTCAGGAGGGCCCAGAACCATACATTTGTGTTCCAACCAATACAGAATATCCCCCACATTCACCCCCTCATTCCTAAACATCACGTTAATAGTTTTGAATAAAGGCTTAGTAATGGGAATAGCCCAGAAAGGTAGCCATAGGGGCAAAGACTTACAACTTTCATATTTATGCCAGAACTTATCCAAACCAGCCACCAGTTTAAAGCTAACATCAAACGTATCCTCCCCCCAAATATTAATTAAAGCATAAATATCCACAGGCAAAAATTGCATTGAGTCCAGTAACAGTTTCCTTGCCACATAAAGCTGATCCGGGTGTTCGGGTAAACCACCCCTATAATGGAGATGGACGCATTCCTTCTTGGGGCCTGTTCCAATTTATTACGTTTAAAGAGGTCTGCAAAACAAGGACCCCTCCTAGCCTCCTGCTCCTCTTGCAACTGCACAGAGGGACGCTGCAATGGAATATCCACCCCAGCCCCCAGAATACTATCAGAGGGAGAATCCCCATGAATTTCTGAAGGCTGTCCCAACTCAGACTGAGTTCCCAAAAAAGATGACTCACCCTCCTTCACAATCTTCCGGGGAGGACCCAATTCCGTCGGTGAAAAAGACAGCTAGGTAGGATCTGGAATCCATCTCCCATTTGGTTGCTGAATCCATCCAGCCTGCGATAATGCAACATCTTTGGACCATTCAGTAGTAGAAACCGTCTCCATACTTGCACCTCCTGTGCGTCTCTCTTCCACAACCAACTCCTCCACTTCCTCTGCCACTACCGCTACCCTCACAATAGTTGAGGGCTCCGACTGCACAGCATTCTGTAGTGCTTCCGGCATCACCAAGGGACCACAATCCCCACCAAGCACCGACTCAGAAGAAGCCGAAATGGCAAAGACATCCTGCAGCACCACTCTCGTGACCAAAACATCCTCCTCCTCACGACTCCCGACTGCACACTGAGAAGCCTGCAATTCACCTGAAGATGACTCATCGGTAAGCTCCACAGCCGGCCACACCTGCACCATAGGCTCAGTAAGCCCCCTCTGCAGCGCCACTGTCTGCACGTCCTCCTCCATAGCAATCCACACTCAGACTGCGAGTAGGGGACTTTCCCCGGTGTCCTGGCCAAATTTCCCTCATTCACTAAAAAATACCACCAACAGCTTAATCTGATTCAAGGTCAGTTGGCATTCATCTGTATCCCCCTCCCCCGGGTCGTGCCTGAAAATAGGCAGGATTTGTTTAGTGCACTTACCCAATCAACAAAAACTAAATAAATAAATAAAAATAAAATTGCCATTCATACTGTTTCTTCCTCCCACTCCCTCCCAATGGCCCTGCTCCTGTCCTAATTAATTCCCCCTGCCCCCTAGTTCTCTCTATTCTTTTCCTACTGAATGAAGCACCAAAAGAACTTTATTCACCCTTAAAATTGCTTCCATCTGCACTTTTATACCATGTTTAGCAGTGCCCAGTTCATGCTCCAGTTGTGTTTCAGTTTGCATTTTTATGACATATTGCTCTTCAGATGCTGTGCCTACCTCATCTTGTTTATTTTTTTCTACTTAATTGTTTAACTTATATTTTGGATTTTGGATTTGTGTACCCGATTGTTGTAATTTATTGCTGTACTCTCCTTATTCTCCTTCCCCTGAGGACACATCTGGAAATGATCTATTTCAGCTCAATGTGTCTTTCCTGGTAAATCTTTTCAAATAAAAATAAATAAATAATAGGGTCAGCAGAGTGGAAGGAATAAAAGGAGGATTCGAGGCAGGTCATGGAGGAGCTGAAGTAGCAAAGGAGTGATCCAAACCAGTACTTTGGTACAAGGGAGGAACAGTGAGAGGCCAGTCTTCAATGGGGAGGAGGAAGGTAGAGGAGTACAGGGAGCAGTGATGGGTGTGGGGCAGGTAGTCAAGGACAAAGTGGAAGAAGACAAAGTAGAAGAAGAAGAAGACGAAGAAGAATTAGCATTTATATAGCACATTTCTTACACATTGTATTCACAAAGTGCTTTAAAAGACAATGAGAGACTGGTAGTGAAGTGACTTTAAATGGAAAGGGGGGACCAGCCTGACTAGGGTAGCTTTATATTTTATTATTCTATAGTATATATTTACTAGGAAAAGATCTTTGAGCACAGGTGCTCTTTTGCAAAGGTTCTGCGTCAGGAAAGTATACACTGGAGAGGTACAAACAGTTCTATGTCATAACAGCGATCATGGAATATCGATCACCATTAGGGCAAGTGTACATCGCCAAAAATGAATTTTGGCATTGCACACTCACGGCAAAATGGAAGAAGGTGCCCGAGATACAAGTATTTCTTTTTAATGTGGGGGCCTG
This sequence comes from Neoceratodus forsteri, assembly GCA_016271365.2. NCBI lineage: Eukaryota > Metazoa > Chordata > Ceratodontiformes > Ceratodontidae > Neoceratodus > Neoceratodus forsteri. Next base: position 182,662,877 of record CM057450.1, on the reverse strand, counting down.
CACCCCCCACGTCCCCCTACTAAAGGATCCTCAACTCTGAGGTGGTGCATGTTGGGAGGAGGTGAAATACTTGTAAAAATAAAAAGTCGTCTGCCGACAAAAAAAAAAAGGTGTCGCGCCGAACCCTGCACCTCCCAAGTGACCACCTACCCTACCACACTAGCGGTCCAGTTCAGAAGCTACCCGCCACACCCTCTCCCACATACCTTCCTTCCCCTTCCTCCCCCCTGCGCGCATGTATACGCGCATACTTCCCTTTGCCCTACCTCGCCCACCCAGGTATCTGCTCACTGCCCTGCCAGGTAGCCCCATACACAGGTGCCATGACTGAGTCACCCTTTTTGTAAGTGCTCAGTCATGGTCACCTTCTACACGGTATACCGGTACAAACAATACAGTAGATAACGTAACATAGTAGACAAGTTGAACAGTGCATATCATAATGCAGCACAGCTTACATTGAGTCAGATTGCAGAGGTCAAACAGGGTGCAGTAACAGACAAATTGCAGAGTTTAACAGTCAGCGCATCACTAGGTAATCCTGGAAAATATGGCCGACCAGTTAGGTACAGGAAGAGTTAGCCTGTTCTGTTACATGTGCCCTGAGAGATATTTTGAACTGGTTCAACTTGTTTATCATGCTTGGGAGGTCATTCAACCAGTTTGTTGCTCTGGCTGTGAATCAGCATTGCTGCCAGCTAGTCCTGTAGAAGGTTTCAGGAGTCTGTAATCAGACATGCTTCTGGTACAGTATGGGTTACTGACCTTGTTTAAGCAAGTTTTTAGGCTGGGGGGAGGTAAGGCCTAGGAAAACCTTTTTACCTAGTACACAGGTCTGGTATCTTATTCTGCTAGCGAGGGGTAGCCAATTAGTTAGGAAGTACAGCCCACAGCTAGTGAAGTGCTTATCCACACTCAGGACCAGTCTGCAGGCTTTGGGGCATACTGCTAGGATTCTCTCCGTAACAGATTTGTTAGCTGCCGAGTAGACAACCAGATCATAATCAGCTAGAGATTGGACAAAGCTAGAGGGAGGCAGTATAGTGCAGTGGTTTAAGGCTCTGAACTGCAAATCTGGTGACATCCTGCAGACCAGACCTGGATTTGAATCCCACAGCTTCCACCGCTAGGACAGCCATTGCTCGAGGAATCCTGCTTCCATCACTTTCTTATGGATCCGTAATCTATACTAACGCATCAAAGGCTACTCTTCATAGATGGGACACAACTTATAACAACATATGCCGTTATGCCTCCGCATCCTCTAGACTAAAACATCACTGCCTGCTGTACTCTGACCTGAATTGGCCATCCCCCATTGCACACCATCTCCTCTCCTTTGGGAACCTTCTGAATAGTGTACTGTGATCAAGTGTGCCCACCTACCTAGCCTCCCTGCTGACCCCTCAGCCCATCTCCTACGGTCTCCGATCAACCGACTTTTCCTTGATTTGCATTCCCAGATGTAGAACAACCAAAGGGAAATCAGACTTCTCACACGTAGGCCCCTCCTACTGGAACTCGTTGCCCCTAGATGTACGCCTTGCCCCTAATCATGCCACCTTTAAGAAGAGACACCACTCCCTCTTTACCTCATGTTCTCATTGTACCTGCTTCAATCCTCCATAGATCTTGACTCTCTCTGTCTTGACTGCCGCATAGCCGAGAAGGGAACCAGGAGGCCGGGAGAGACAGCCAGAAAGGTACGGGAAAGCCGCAAGCCAATCGGAAGGCGACCGCCAGCTATGCCTTGCCTCTGATTGGTGCGCCTTCCCCATTGACTTTTGCTTTACTTGCACCACCAAAACTGGTCGGGATTACTGCTCTTTAAATGTAAAATTCTCTAAAAAGGAGCTGTTTTTACTTTTATTATTGTACATTTTTGTGAAATGCCTTCTTGCTTGATGACTCTGTGATTACAGTCTTTTGGTGAGACTTGTGTTGGGCTAGACGCTCAGGCGCCTAACCCCCACCCAGTCTTTGTTGTGTAAATCTTCTTTTTAGCACCTCTTGCAGATTGCTGCAATTCAGTGCTTTTCCTGACTGCCCTCTCCTCTGTCCCCTCCTTTCCAGCCGGCCCTGCCCTCGAGCACCCAGAGACCGTAGGGGCTCCGAGCAGCCAGCGGGCGGGCGGCCACTGCATAGCCGAGAAGGGAACCAGGAGGCTGGGAGAGACAGCCAGAAAGGTACGGGAAAGCCGCAAGCCAATCGGAAGGCGACCGCCAGCTATGCCTTGCCTCTGATTGCTGCGCCTTCCCCATTGACTTTTGCTTTACTTGCACCACCAAAACTGGTCAGGATTACTGCTCTTTAAATGTAAAATTCTCTAAAAAGGAGCTGTTTTTACTTTTATTATTGTACATTTTTGTGAAATTCCTTCTTGCTTGATGACTGTGTGATTACAGTCTTTTGGTGAGACTTGTGTTGGGCTAGACGCTCAGGCGCCTAACCCCCACCCAGTCTTTGTTGTAATCTTTTTTAGCACCTCTGCAGATTGCTGCAATTCAGTGCTTTTCCTGACTGCCCTCTCCTCTGTCCCCTCCTCCAGCCGGCCTGCCCTCGGCACCGAAGTGCGGCTGGGGGCTCCGAGCCGCCAGCGGGCGGCCACCCTTGACAGCCGAGAAACCAGGAGGCCGAGAGATAGCCAGAAAGGTACGGAAAGCCCGCAACATTTCTGTCTGCCCCCTTCCCCCTGGGTGTTTCTTTTTATACACACTTTCCTGTCAATACTCTTATCCCGCCCATAGCTAATCTCCTAGCCAATTCCCGAGCTCACTCTTCACATCACCTTTAGTATCTTTAACCCCTACCTACCCTCCACCATGCTACTGTTCCTCCTATTGCTGCTTTGCCTCTCACCTTCCTCGGATCCAGAAGAGAAACTGAAGCAGCCCATGCCATGGTGATTAGGGCGGCTACTCGGCTTGTCTCCTCTGCTGTCCCCAGTGGATGCCCCTCAATTCCCCAAGTATATACTGCCGCTCTGCACTGTAACCTTGGGTATCCTAAAAAGGCTCACAACCAGTTCGTGCACCATAAGCCCCTGCTCCATTATTGGCACTATAATGACCCCCTATACCTGTCCATTAAGCTGGTACTTTATGACAAAATCTATAACCACACAGCAGGATCATCGCCCACTATACATTGGATCCCAAGCAAGAAGAGAAAGTCCTCTGTCTACTCCCTATTCCTACCACTTGGTGCCCTCATCAAACTAATCTTCTTTCTGCTGATCTGTGTTGGCACTGTTGAAATCAACCCTGGACCCACAGAAAGCTGTATCTCCCCAGCTGACTTAGCCTCCATAAATGGCCTGAGTTTTCTTCATATCAACGCCTGCAGCCTCCTAAAAAAGTTCTCATTAATACAGGCCCGGTTGCACACACCTTACCTGACTTTCTGGTTATCTCTGAAACATGGCTCAAATCTGCAACAAAAAGACAGTGAAATAAATCTTCCCGACTACCAGCTCTTCAGATCTGACCGTCCATCCAGGGCGGTGGGTAGCCATCTATGTCAAAGCAAACATCTCTGCATCCTGCCTCAATATTACATCACAGCCAAAGGAATTCGAATGCTTATCAATTAAAATAACCCTTCCCAACATATCATCTTTTCAACTGATTGGCTGTTACAGGCCCCTCTGCAGGCCTCAAACTCCTATCCCACCTAGGATCTATACTTAATCTAGGCCCTGAAGACACCATCATTTTAGGTGACCTGAATTTAAATTGGCTAGCCAATGCATCTGCACCCCTGGTAACCTTCTGTGACACTTATGGATTCACTCAATTAATCAAAGAACCAACAAGGATTAATACAAAGAATAATCTCAACAGCACACTCCTGGACATCATATTGGTAAATAAGCCTCATCTGTATTCTCATGCTGGAGTGCTATTCAGTGACATAAGTGATCACTGTCCCATAGCTGGCATAAGATCAACAATCAAGCTACCCAACCCTGCAAAATTTCTCCCAAGAAGGTCAAAAAAGAACTTTAATATTTCAGGATATCTCCATGATTTGTGCCACACCACACGTTGGCAAGAATTCTATCTCACAGCTTCAATAGAGACAGCTCTTCAGGTCTTAAATGATATTATCATAAGTGCCCTCAATATACATGCACCCCTCACCAGTATCAGAACCAAACTCAAATCTTGTCACTGGTTCTCTGCTGACCTTAACCAAGACTGCTTGCCAGAGATAAACTCTGGAAAAGGGCAAGAAAGACCAAGGATCCAAATGACTGGCTTCAATTCAGAAAAGCCAGAAACTCCTGCACAAAACAAGTGAGAAATGCCAAGGCTGCCTTCTACACAGCTGAATTGGATGCCTCCTATCACAACCCTTCCAGGTTCTGGGGTACCATAAAGGGGATCCTAGGTCAAGCTTCTACCCCTGTCTTACCACCCAAAGTACACCTAAATAGTGTTGAAATCACTGACAAGCAAGAAATCTTAAATGCCTTCAACGATCATTTCACCACAGCTGGCCTAGTCTCGATTCCTCACCTGCAAACCTAATGAGGTCATCACTAAACTTACAATCTACTGAGGGACAAAAGGCTGCTTCCACATTCTCCTTCAAATCAATACTTTTAAAAGAAGTAGAAGACCTACTATTCCAACTAGATACAACTAAAAAGCGAGGTGCAGACTCCTGGATCCCTACTTTTAAAAGTAGCATTGCACGCCTTAGCTGCCCCCTCACTCACCTTTTCAATCTGTCCCTAGCCACTGGTTCTATCCCTCAATATGGAAGACAGCTCAAGTGTTTCCACTACTTAAGGCAGGTGATCCCATGGACCTCAACAACTATAGGCCCATTTCCATCTTACCAGTACTGTCCAAAATGCTTGAAAAGTTAGTGAACTTTCAGTTAATGCCTACCTTGATACCAATAATCTCCTTAACCCAGCTCAATCTGGGTTTAGATCTATACACAGCACCATCTCTGCCTTAGCAAAAGTTACAAATGACAGCAGTCCGCCTTAGACAAAAAGAATAACACCTGTGCTGTGTTCCTGATCTAAGCAAAGCTCTTGACACTGTGGACCATGAACTACTAACTCCTCTCTGAACTCCATAGGCCTTGACTCACTCTCTCAAATGGTTCAGATGCTATCTCCCGAAGAATACAACTGGTAAAAATGAAGGTGACCTATCTACCTCTAAACCACTCCTAAGAGGTGTACCGAAGGTTCCATCCTGGGCCCCATCCTCTTTGCCATTTACATCAACAATATTGACTCCAATCTCTCACAATCTAATATTCACCTCTTTGCAGATGATACTATATGTCAGTAATCCCTCACCATCAAAAGCCTGTGAGCTTTTGCAGTCTGAGTTCTCCCTCCTACAGCACAACTTACTAGAAAAGAAATTACTACTAAATGCCAAGAAAATGAAAGCTATGTTCTTTGCCACCAAGAGCTGCTCTTCCACTGTCCCATCATTCACCCTCCCACAATTATCTACCATCCTTGGTGAAACTCTGGAATATGTGGACAAATTCAAATATCTTGGAGTCTGGATTGACAATAAACTTGACTATACTAGCCACATTGAAGAGCTCCTGAAAAAGCTTAGACAAAGACTTGGCCTATTTTATAGGATCAAACACTACCTGACCAGAGATTCCAAACAAAGGCTAATCCTGGCATCATTCCTATCCCTCATTGACTACGCTGACTTCCTTTTATGGTCACTGTTCTTCCCATTTAAATAAATTAGACACCTTGTATCATAGAGCTATTAGATTCATTACAGATCTTCCTCCAGCACCCATCATTGCTCTCTACAATGCAGTCAGTTGGACATCCCTACAACATAGAAGAAACAAAAATGCTGCTGTCTGGATCTACAAAGCTCTGACAAACAAACTCCCTTCCTACATCTCAGATTGTTTCAACCGGATCATATCCAGGCCTTACACCCTAAGGATCAATAAACTCATCATGCTGAAGATTCCTATCACCTGCACCCGGTATGGAAAGGCTGCAATCAGCTATTCCCTAGCACTCATCTGGAATTCTCTTCAAAAGACCTTGAAATTGATACCCTCATTCCTTTAACATCCTTTAAAATACTGTACACTAGTCTATTCCCAGAATCATGCAATTGTTTCCATAAGGCCTAGTCCTCTCCACCCCTCCTTCCCTACCCTTTTATACTACCCTATTTCTTTATTGTTCTTCTAGCTTGTTCTCCAACCTACTTGGTACAAAATGCCCCCCAAGTCCCATTACCTAGCTTTATCCTACAATACTGTTTGTTTCTTTCCTTTTAATATGATCTAGGTCCAATGTCATTTTGCCTTGTATATATGTAAATATTTGTATATCTGTCTCATTCATAAATCTTTGTATTTGTGTTCATTCAGTACCATGTTTTTGTGTAAAATTTTTAACCTTATATTGTTATGACCACTCAGGTCCATCTTGTAAATGAGTTATGCTCAATGATGTTCGCCTGAATAAATAAAGATTTTGATTGATTGATTGATTGATTGACTGCCCTTGCTATCTAGCACCCTGACACTCTCAGCCTCCCTTAAACCGAGTCCCATCATTCACCTCTCTCCTTGCCTCCTACGAATAACATCCGCTTAGGTTCAGCTGGATGTAATTATACCGTTTGCCATATTTTTTTCTTCTCTGCACTTAATATTGTGATATTACTATGTCTGTCTTCACATGGGCACTTATCTCCATTTGTATAATTTATACCTTTACGTGCCTTGTACCAATATTTGTCTAAATCTTGTCTCACTTTCTGATTGTGATGTATTGTACCAATATTTGTCTAAATCTTGTCTCACTTTCTGATTGTGATGTACTGTACCAATATTTGTCTAAATCTTGTTTCACTTGCTGATTGTGACGTATTGCATATCTCCTGACACTGTATTCTATGTAACTGTATCTCTCTCTGTTGTTGACCTCCCGGGTCATGCCTGAAAATAGTCACTTTTGTGTCTAGTTCACTTACCTGGTTATCAAAAAATAAATAAATAAATACTGTGTGACCCTGAGCAAGTCACTCAACTTCCCTGTACTCCCAGGTTGCTCCTATAAAAAAGCTTTCAGCTTAGTGTGCTACTCCTGGTTAAACAACTAAATAAAAAAAAAAAGATACAATTAGGCATCTTGTTTCTGTACAGGGCTCCTAGTATTTTGTTGATAGGTACTGTACAGGAAGGACAAAGAGAGGGTGTCATCAAGGTGGAGCCTGAGATATTTGAAGGTCTCAGTCTGTTCCAACCTAGTGCCCAGTGTATTGAAAATAGCAAGGGGAAGAGTTTTTTCTTTGAGTGTGGACTATTGAACAGTATGGCCTTCATTTTCTCATAACTGATATAACAGCCCTTTGACTCACCTTGGCTGCTACAGGGGGCCTTCAGGGTAGTTCTGAACACACTTCCAAGGGGGCCGGCCTGGGTTCCGCAGTGACAGCTCGTGTGGTATGGTGCCTCCACCTGGGGTAATGGCAAGGGAATCCTATGGATAAAAAACAGGTTACTGCCCCCCAGGAAATAGTACCCTGCTCCAACAATATGTTCCCCACACAAATTACAGTTTCCACACTATTGCCTCACACCTCCAGTAGCACTCTTTCAATAACACAGGGACAGTGAATAAAATGCAAGCAGTAGCCTTATTTATTGGAGAGGGAGAATAAGGAAGAGAATATCAACACAATTCACTCTAGACACAATACCTTCCCCAGTATCAACCCCTCTCATCACCCCCTGGGTGCACCCAAATTGTCCCTGTGCAGTGGTGCAGGCCTGTTGTCTTTCGTCGGGGCCCAGTTGAACACAACATACGTTGGATTGATTATCCTATACTGGCAGGCTTGAGTGTCTCTTAATAGAGTTGGAATGATTTACCCCCAGACTCCTAACTGACTAGCTAACTAAAAGGCTCTCCAGAGCTAGAGCTCAGAGTACTCACGGTTTGCAGTCCACTCTGGGGGTTGATAGCCAGTTGCATAGCATGGTACCGTGGAGGTTCTGACATAGGTGGTGCACACTGAATGGGGAAAATAAAATTGGATGGCTCCAAGGATGATGATCTTCACCCGCTTGGCCTTGCCAGCTTCACCTATGAGCCTTTGTATACAGACTTCACACAGGCAGGCCTGTTCCGTCCTTCAACCCAGCATGTCGATGTCTTCAGTCCAGGGAACCAAGATTGCCTATGTTCCCTAAACCCTTTCCAAAGCATGGAAGACCACCCTCAGGACCAACGCTGGGCAGTAGTGCTTCCACAGTCTCAAAACCTATAGCCCCTCATCTTGAGGATACTTTTACAAAAGGCTGGGTTCTGTCGCAGCAGCTTGGATCAACATTTGCAGACTCTCCCCCAGCTGAAATGTCCATTTCACTTAACGATTTCTGTGCTGTGGGAAGCAGGGGTTGTTTTCAAAGTCCACAGCCTGTCTTATTTTCTCAATTCAAACTGAAGTTCAAACTAGCTGGGCTGCTATAAAAAACTCCGCTTTTCTCTACTGTGTCAGTCTTACAAGCAGCTACTTTTCCTCCTGCACTCAGCTTGGCAGATGGAGGTAGGCAGAGTTTTCACAGCCAGTTAGACTGTAATCATGAGAGCAGTCTCTCCTCTCACATCCACCCTGCAGTCCCTCTTGACCTCCAACCCTTTTTCAGTGCCAAAAAACAGCCTTATATTTCCCCTGAGCAGCCTTCCTATCATTGGCTGCAGCTTCCCATGTGATCTCCATTCTGCCTCTGAGTATTTTTTCAGCAGCCCCAGTTTGTAGTTCTTAAGGGAGCAGCCATTTTATCTCCCTGGCATGCTCCCTACTGTCAGGCCCTGTTTTATTTAATTTAGTCCTCTAACAGGGCTATCCCCAGATTTGTTTGTGACTGGAGTCCTTCTGGTCACTAGTGATTGCTATCCACAGCTCCTCTGCTAATCTGGGGGCCAGGGATGTACTTTCTCTAATGGCCATGTAGCTGAGCTGACAATAGGAGCACAGCTCCTTTAAATTTCCCCCTGGCTGTTGTGCAAGCTCACTGGGCGCATGGCCACCATATATTTTATTTACATACAGAGTGGCCTGGCTTTCCCAAATCACCAGGACTGCTCCAGCCCCCCAGCAGCAACCAGAGGTGCAGGAATGCAATTGGACCTGGGCCTCATCCAGAACCTGGGTTGAGGTCCTGAATCTGGTGCCACCGCAGCCGCAGAGCACGGAGGGGCATCAAGGCTCAAGCCCCACCACAGCCAACAGGGGAACACCAGGCAGAGGGCCAGAGGGCTGTAGCCCTAACAGGTAAGTCCAAATTGGGGGGCTTACACACTCCCCTAGCTGAATGCTTGGTGTCCCAACAAGCCACTTAAATGTAGCCAACATTTTAACATGCACTTTTCTAACTAGACACCTGATTCCTAACTAGCACCAACAAAAATCATATTTTCATCACATTCTGCATCCCACCATTGGTATCTGTTCAAACAACACAGGCTAACTATATACAGGTAACTACAGGTATGCACATACACCTTCCCACCCCATCTATTGAGCAACATCATGGGGATAAAGAGCAGGAACCACAGGCTTGTAAATAACATGGAGCGGAAGGTCGGAGGAGGCTCCCAGGGTATCATACGTAAGTCTAACAATGGTCCTGGGCTGTCTTGCTGTCCTCCTAGGCAAAGCTGTGTCAGGAATGGGAATCTCCCCAGGAATAACGGGTAACACTGCCTGGCTAGGTTTTACAGCCCGCCTCGGGGCCTGGTCGGGTACAGCTACACTACTTTGATCCTGCTCCGAGGCTGGGACAAGAACAGGGCAAGGGGTGGCTGGTGCATTGACCACAGGTTCGAGGGGGCCACAGTCATTGTCATTTTCCATATCAATCTCCACATCAGGCTCTTGTGTAAAGATCACAGGCCCCTTTTCAGGAATGAAGGGCATGGCATTTGGATTCAAGGAGAACTGAGAGTCTCGGGGTCAGTGTTGGTGGATAGAGGTGAGTTTCAACAGTACCATCCCCACGAGGACTGGGGTGATTCAGGACTTGGCTCACAAGGACAGAGTTCAAACTCCTCATCCTCACTTTCTTCAGACGAACTGCTGGCAGGCCGCTAAGGAGGCTCAGCTGGACCAGTGTTCAGGTTCAATGTGGTCCTCTCAGGGGACATATCTACAGCAGAATCACTTCTGTAAGTCCTCTCAGAAAGTGCAGTTGGACCAGTATTCAGGTTCAATGTGTTCTTTTCGAGAGGCCTGGATGGGCTTGGACTTTGTTGTCTTTTCTGAGCAGCTTGACTACGTGTTGTGGGCCATCTTGCAACTGGAAGTTTAGGACCAGGGTCAGGCATAATCTCGCTGATGGGGTGTAGGTAGTTTTGGTGGACAGTCTTTCCTAGACCCTGGCCCTGCTCTTGCTTGATTCGGTACACTGGCAATTCTGGCAGTTTCTCAACCACAATGTAACTTTCTGGGGCCCACCAATCTGGAAGCTTGTGTTTGCCTTGCAACCCCAAGTTTTGAAGCAGAACACGGTTCTCCACTTGCAACTCTTGATTACAAACTCTGTGGTCATACCTCTGCTTGTTCCTCTGGTTACTGTGAGCTGCCGCATCAGATGCTAGCTGGTATGCATTTTTAAGTTGCTCTTTAACTGATGTGTATACTCCAGGTAGGTCTGGTGGGACATGCCATCAGAGGACACACCAAAACAAAGATCAACAGGCAGCCGGGTTTCACGACCAAACATGAGGTAGAAAGGAGAGTTTTGGGTAGCATCATTCTTGGTGCAATTGTACACATGCACCAGATAGCTTACTTTCTGACTCCAGTTTGCTTTGTCAGCTGGGTCCAGGGTACCCTTACATGTTCAGCAGAGTTCAATTGAAGTGTTTGGGTTGAGGGTCTCCCTGGGGGTATTATGATGTGGTATGAGATTTCTTTATACTATACGTTGCCAAGAACCTTCACCAGTCGACTTTTAAAATCTCGGTCTTGATCAGAGTGAACTCTCTTTGGGATGCCATAGTGCTATACAAACTGCTGCAATACTTTGACCACAGTGCTAGCCTTTTGATCTTTGGTGGGGAAATGCCTGGGCGTACCAGGTATAGTGATCATCAATAACCAGAATGTTAGCGGCGTTTTTGCTGTCAGGCTCAAGGGACAAAAAATCCATGCAGACTAGGCCGAGGGGCCCACTGGTACTAATGTTGGCTAGAGCGGTAGCTCGCTTTGGCAGGGTTTTCCTCTGTATGCATCGAAGGCAGCTTTTACATTGTTTTTCTACATCAGTCTTCATGCTCTACACAGAAATAGGATGCATTCATAACTTGGATGACCCATGCTGTCATGCAGGGACTTTAGGACTATATCACAGTACCCCTGTGGCAGTACCAGCTTAAGTCTGGAATGTCCAGGGTTGTCTTTGTCATATACCTTTCACAGTAACAGTCCATCTGTTAGAACTAGCTTTCCCCATTCTCTCAATAGGCATTTAGTGTTGGGTGACGGCAGTGTACTTGTTCAGCTGAATGTCCCTTTCCAGGGCCATTCCAGGCCAAGATTAGGTCTTGGATAGCAGGGTCACACTCTGTGCCTGCCATGGTTCGGGCTTACTGGATTGGTGCAGTAAAGACATGTCCAGCCCGGTGAAATTCAGATATGCCGGTGGGATAGCTTCAGGAGAGGGCCTCAACATATCTGTGGATCTGGCAGGGTTCACAACTGGATCGTCAACAGGCAAGACAAACTTGGATCACAACACTTGAACCACAGCACTCTCAATTTGAATGGGGGGTCAGAGGCATCACCGTGCGAGCGTCTGGACAAAGTATCAGTATCTATGTTGGTTCACCCACATCGATACTCAAGATTGAAATTATAGGTGGAAGAGAACAGAGTCATCTATGCCCTGCAGCATTCAGTTAAGCTGTTGTGGTGACATAGGTCAGGGGGTTGTTATCTGTTCTGACTGTAAAAGGAACCCCATGCAGGTATTCATGGAATTTGTCAGTCATGGCCCACTTTAATGCCAGAAATTCCAGTTTATGCACCGAGTAGTTCCTTTCTGAAGGTGTCAAACTATGGCTAGCAAATGCCACTGGCCTATGCCCTTCGGGATACTCCAGATACAGCAGAGCCCCCAAGCTATTTAGACTGGCATCAATGTGGAGAACATAAGGTTTGTTAGGGTCAGCAAATGCCAAAACAGGGGCCTCACTTAATCTCTGAATAATCTCCTGGAAAGCTGCGTCACACTCAGGGGTCCACCATTCTCCGAAAGGTTCACCAGCTCACAAATACTCCGTTGCAGGGCTTGTCCTGGACCCTGGGGCTCTCTTCTTCTGGTTAGTTGGGGGATAACCTTGCATCAAATCTTTAAGTGGCCATACCACCGAGTAGTCCTTTACAAAGTGATGGTAGTAGCCACAGAACCCTACAAAGGACTGCAGGGCCCTTAAGCTGGTGGGCCTAGGCCAGATGGTGAGGGCCTCCACTTTAGCTGGATCAGTCTGCATTCCCTCTCCCGAGAGGATGTACCCCACATACTTGACCACTGGCTGGCAGAACTGGCGCTTGTCAATTAGCACCTTCAGGCCAAACTCTTCCAGTCAATCCAGGACTTTCATTAACCGAGTCTCGTCATCTAGGTAGACAATAACTTTGAGCAAGTTCATATCCCCCACAGCCTTTTCCATCGAGTGCTGAAAAGTGGCCGGTGTTCCAGATATTCCCTGTGGCATGCACTCAAACTGTTAGAACCCCAATGGCAGATAAAAGTGTTTTTTTCTTTGTCCTCCTCCACCATGGGGATTTGATAATAGCTGCTCTGGAGATCCAACATGGAGAACCACTGGCTCCCGGACAGGCTGGCCAAGGCATCTTCTACCCGGGGCACAGTTTACTGGTCCAAGATTGTCTTCTTGTTTAGCGTACAATAGTTTATGTACATCCTCATGGCTGCACTCTTCTTCTGGACCACTACAATGTGGGAGGCATAAGGGATCCAGGACTTGATGATATGCTGGCATCCAACAACTCCTGCAGGTGTTGTCATACATCTTCAATGTGTCCCAAGGCCAGCTTCCGAGACCTGTCTCGGAAAGGCCGCTCATCCTTTAAACAAATCCGATGCTGTTTACCTTCTACACCCCTCATGTCCCACTCATGTAGCGATAAGACCTTTCACTGCTTGGCCAACTTTTGACTTAGGCTCCAACAGTAACTGGCAGGTATGGGGGAATCACCGAACTCAAACAGATTTGGATCTATCTCTTCTTCTGTGGCTACCATGAGGTTCACTGCAATGGTATTGTCACACCTGTAGATACTTGCCAAAACCTGACCCTTTCAGATGATTCTGGGTTTCCCTGATTCATTTTGAACCATCACTGTAACTCACCTGGCCCAGGGTGTATCCAGAGGGGGAAACACTCCTTTTTATACTAGCAGCCCCTCAGGTAAACTGTCAGATGGTAGGGCATCGATGATAAAGGCATGTCCTTGGGGTGGCTGAGCAAACTGCACAATTCCCACAACTCAGCACACCAAACCTGGAGACAGGATCATCTCTTTTCTATCCACTCGGCACCCTACGCCAACACTCCTCTCTACATTTGTTTTTGCACTTGCCACAGTCAAGCCCACTTTCTTTTCTACAGCTTTGACTAAGGGGTTCACTAGCTCATTAGTCCCACCTCTTTCGGTACACATTTTCACCAGCCACCCGAACATATCAGCATTTGTCCCAATTAATACTGATGTGTAAGCCATCACTTGTGGCTTCGGACACATCAAAGCCAAAGTCTCAATGGTGGGGTACTCTTCAGGATCCTTCAAGATGAAAGCTATTTGTACCAGGCAATGACCATCATAGGGATAATTTGAACTACCTATCCACCACAATGACAAACCAGACAGGGGTAGGAGGGGCAAATGCTGTAAATGTCTGTTATAGAAAGCCCGGTCAACGATGGTGACCTGTGACCCACCATCTAGTAGAGTGAAACAAGGCACTCCCTCCAGCAGGATTTCTGCATCAGCCTGGGGGATAAACAAGCCAGGTGGCACCCGTCTGGTGGGGGGAATTTGGGGGTTGGTCCACTTGGTGGAGTAATACAATGACTGGGGACCAGGTAGTTCCATCACTGGTCCCCACTGGCATTTTCCTGGTCCATTCACCTTAGTTTTTCAGCCACAAGGTGGGGATTTTCAGCACTGAGGCAACCATGTCGGGTATGACCATGCTGTCTGCATTTGAAACAGAACCAGCCCTCCTGAGGCCTAAGGGGTATCTGAGGTCCAGGCCAGGGGGCAGAATATTGAGCAGACTGCCACCTAGGTTTGGACACAATAATACTTTACAAGGGCCGGGTCTCCCATGCCAACTGCAAGGCCTTCACACAATCTTTTATTTCTCTGAACTCTGCCATAGTAGGGGTGGGAGGTGTTTCTCTCATTTCCTTGAACTCCTGCACACAATCTCTTAACTCTTTCAGCATGTTTCCCAACTCCAAGGAGCAAGGCGATTCTGCAGGGTTTGTGGTTTGGGGTCACAGGGCGGCACTGGTAGCTGCAGACATCTGCAGCAAATCAGTGACATCTACCTGAGCTTCCTCCTCCTTCATCTCATCCAACAACTGCTTGAAATATGTTTTTTTTTGGTTTTTGTTCCCTTAATCAGAGGGAGATTAAAGTCAATTGGGAGTGCACAGCCCCCTAAGAATCTGGTCAAGTCTCAGCTTAGCTACTAGCTCAGGGGACTCCCCATCATCCTCTGTAATCCTACGCACCATGGTCTCCACCATGGTAATGTACTGCAACAATTTTTTGCCATGCTGTTGCATGGTGCCCCACAATTGAAACAGGATGGCCTCTCTCTTCTCGACAATTCCAAAGGTGCCTTTCAAAATGGTCACATGGTCATCTGTGATACAGTTAGGCTGGCTGGCCTGTAGGGACAGAATCACATCCAAAACCATGCCTTGTAAGCTTTCAACAACCCTCTTGCATTTTTCCTCATCCAAACACCTCCAGATGTGTACCATTTGGGCAGCTTGACTTATCCAGAACTCAAAGTCATCTTCCCCAGCTGGCATGGGGATTGCCCCTGAGAAGGTGTGCAGCAGTTTGTACTGATTGTATGGTGCTGCTACATAGGGGGTCACCCCACTGGTCACCACTATAGAAGAGGGCCCTGCTCCTGGGAACATAGCCTGAAGGTCTTTCAAGGACTTCCCTTCACTAACAAGCAGGGAGTCCAGTTAAGCTTCAAAGCTCCCTGGGTCATGGGGCTGGGGGGTTCTTGGGGGTAGACTGCCAGGTGATGGACTAACCTGACTCCCTCTCTTCAGCACCACCCATGTCTCCTGAAACCCTTCCAATGTCACAGTAGGTGGTAGGTCAACAGCATCTAAATCCTTGTCCATCTCTATTATTAACTCCCTAAGCCCAGTGCTGGGGTCCTTGGTCACCCTTTGAATTTTAATCCTCCCACACTCTGTCAGGGCCCCATCTAATACTTCCAGTATAAACTCTTTTGTCCATACCCCAGTCACATTCTTTAACAGCAGTATCCTCTGGGGGTCAAGACCCTCAAACGCACACCAGTATTCTACTTTTTGGAATGCCATTTCATTTATATTAACCCGGAAGGGGGTACCAACATTTTCAAACTGCAGTTTCAGGGGTAACCTCTAGGGGACAGCAAATCCCAGCAGTACCACCACTTGTAACAGCCCTTTGACTCACCCTGGCTGCTCTAGGGCCCTCAGGGTAGCTCTGAGCACACCGCCAAGGGGGCCAGCCTGGGTTCTGCAGTGACAGGTCATGTGATGCAGTGCCTCCACCTGGGGTAATAGCAAGGAAGAACAGGTTACCACCCTCCAGGAAAGAGCACCTTGCCTCAACAAAACGTTCCTCACACAAATTACAGTTTCCACACTATTACCCCACACCCCCCCAGCAGCACTCGTCAATAACACAGGGACAGTGAATGAAATGCAAACAGTAACCTTATTTATTGGGGAGGGGGAAAAAGGAGGAGAATATCAAACACAATTCACTCTAGGCACAATACCTTCCCCAATATCAACCCTTCTCAGCACTCTCTGGGTGCACCCACACTGTCCCTGTGCAGTGGTGCAGGCCTGGGGTCTTTCGTTGGGGCCCAGTTAAACATGACATATGTTGGATTGATTATCCTATATGGGCAGACTTGCGTATCTTTTAATAGAGGTGGAATGATTTACCCCCAGACTCCTAACTGACTAGCTAACTAAAAGCCTCCCCGGAGTCACAGCTCAGGATACTCATGGTTTGCAGTCCACTCTGGGGGTTGACAACCATTGCATGGTACCGTGGAGGTCCTGACATAGGTGGTGCACCACCGGTGGGGAAAATAAAACTGGATGGCTCCAGAGATGATGATCTTCACCTGTCTGGCCTTGCCAACTTCACCTATGGGCCTTTGTCTACAGACTTCACACAGGCAGGCCTGTTTCATCCTTCAATCCGGTGCATCGACGTCTTCAGTCCAGGGAACCAAGATTGTTTATGTTCCCCAAACCCTTTCCAAAGCAAGCAGGACCACCCTCAGGACCAATGCAGGGCAGCAGTGCTTCCACAGTCTCAAAACCTATAGCCCCTCATCTTGAGGATACTTTCACAGGAGGCTGGGTCCTGTCACAGCAGTTTGAATCAGCACTTGCAGACTTTACTCTGCTTTTAAGATGTACCTGAAACTAGCAAGTCTTGTATCTCATGTGCCATTTTAATGATGTTCATGATGCCTACCATGTTTTTTCCTTTTTTCACTGTTATCTTAATTTGTACTTATTGTATTGTATTTGTTTTGCTCTGTTTTGTCCCTGAATTGGAACCTTTGAAAATGAGTCTTTGACTCAACGGTATTGATCTGAATCGAAATAAATAAATACAACTCTCCCCTGGCTGAAATGTCCATTTCACCTAACGATTTCTGCACTGTGGGAAGCAGGGGTTGTTTTCAAAGTCCACAGCCTGTCTCTTATTTTCTCAATTCAAACTGAAGTTCAAACTAGCTGGGCTGCTATAAAAAACTCTGCTTTTCTCTACCGTGTCAGTCTCACAAGCAGCTACTTTTCCTCCTGCACTCAGCTTGGTAGATGGAGATAGGCAGGGTTTTCACAGCCAGTTAGACTGTATTCATGAGAGCAGTCTCTCCTCTCACATCCACCATGCAGTCCTTCTTGACCTCCAACCCTTTTCGGCGCCAAAAAACAGCCTTATATTTCCCTTCAGCAAACTCCCTATCATTGGCTACAGCTCCCCATGTGATCTCCAGGCTGTCTCTGGGTATTTTCCCAGCAGCCCTAGTTTGTAGTTCTTTAGGGAGCTGCCATTTTGTCTCTCTGGCAGGCTCCCTACTGTCAGGCCCTGTTTTATTTCATTTAGTCCTCTAACAGGGCTATCCATAGATTTATTTGTAACCCCTCACCCCTGCCTTTTTAGCAAAATGACAGGTGGCATGCTGTTGAAGCTGACAGCAGTACCTGGTGGGGACTGGGTTCGGGGAGGATGAGGTTACTCGGCACATGGGGGCCTAGGTTTGGCTACTCTGCACAGGGGCACCCAAGTAAATCCGAACACAGGAAGCAATAACTGTAATGTCCAGAACCAGGAATGGGATTCTTCAATGTGGCTTTTATTCACTTCCAAGCTGAACAAACAAAGCATAGACGGACCCCCACGGGGCTACATTTCCTGGTAATGCAGATTAGAGACTACGGAACACTTTATCACTATTTCCAGCCCTCAGGCTCTAAACCCACCAGGCACACAGCCCGGACTTGCACGCAGCTTTGGGTACACAGCCCGACTTGTACGCTACTTGAGTTTCCCTACTGGCCTGGTTCCAACGCCGGCCACTTGATCCGCAGTCCATTTGAGGAATGAACCAATTATCCTGTTGTGTCTCTCCAAACCACACTACAGACTTTGACTCCTAGAGAGAATTTTCCTTACAATCCCACATCTGGGTACTTCCCTCATCACTGGCCAAGTGCCTGAGGTAAAGTAGAAATGCACAGATGAAATCCGTAGAGGTGGACCTGGTCACTAAAGATGGGAGGCCACCCACCTCCAGCTCCCACAGCCCATACCCGGCCATTTCTCTGGAAACTGAACCATTCCTTTACTGAAAACTTTCAAATGTAGATTCTGGGTAGACGCCTGTCACATCTCCTCTACATATCATTTGCATCCCAACAAGCTCTGGACTTGAACCTACTTTTACTTTGCTTAGCCCATTACTCTAGGCTTCCCAATATTTAGTAGTTCAATCCCCCACATTGTCACATAAGTCCCGGGGTGAAAAACATAGGCCCTTTTAGCAAGAGCAGACACTCACCCTCACGTTGCAGGTGCCCCACAGGCGACTCACAAATCTTCTTGTTCTCCCAGATAAATTCTGGAAACACATAGGCAGCTTTTCCTTTAGAAGCAGAACTAGGGGGTTGCCCCAGGAATCTGCAGGGAACCCTTTCCTGCCCCCCCCGAAGGGAGGGGGCACTGAGACCCGAAAACAGCGGTCTCCACCACTTCACATATCTTCTGTGTCTCTCTCTTTAAGGTGGAGACACACACCCTTTTACTTAAAGGTAGCCCTCTGTCAGGGCTGAGGCTCCTAGAGCCTTCACTGAGCTGCTTTCTCAGCAAGCTCCCAACTTCACTGACTCACACTGACTGACTGACTTCAAAACCTCCCAACGTTCTAACCAGCTCCCTTGCTGCTGATTCCAATGTGGCTCATGCAGCTGCGATAGTTCTATTGGTGATGTCCTCCCTCAGTCTCAGCTGAGACTGAGAACAGAGTGAGACAGTGTGAAGCCCATTTAACTGGAGTTTCACAAGCTGCCTTCCCTGCCTACCACTAGGTCTGACTGGGATTCTAATAACCCCGGATAACAAGGAGGTTACATATTCATGACCAGAGTCCTTCCAGTCACTAGTGGTTGCTATCCCCAGCTCCTTTGCTAATCTGGAGGCCGGGGATATACCTTTATCTAAGGGCCGCATGGCCAAGCTGACAATAGGAGCACAGCTCCTTACAATATTTCCCCTGGCTGTCATGCAAGCACACTAGACACACAGCAGCCATATTTTCTACTTACATATAGAGTGGCCAGGCTTTCCCAAATCACCTGGATTGCTCCAGCCCCCCAGCAGCAACCAGAGGTGTGGGAATGCAATCAGACCTCAGCCCCATCCAGAACCTGGGTCAAGGTCCTGAATCTGGCACTGCTGCAGCCGTGGAGCATGGAGGGGCATCCAGGCTCGAGCCCCACCACAGCCAACAGGGGGACACCGGACAGAGGGTCAGAGGGCTATAGCCCTGACAGGTAAGCCCAAATTGGGGGACTTGCACTGAATACTAGGCTGTTGTTGGAGAACCAGGTTTCCATGGATGCAGAGTTGTTCTGGTGGGCTTGGTTTAGGCTATCTTTGTTTTGGTGCCTAGTGTAAACAACAGCATCATCTGTGTACAGGACAATGCTGGCACTGTGGCAGACTTCTGGCAGTTGCTTCACAAAGAGACCAAATAGCAGGGGGCCCAGGATAGAACCTTTAAGTACTCCCACTAAGACTGCCTTTTTTGAGGAGGTTGTACCCCCAGGTTTGAATTTTTGGGTCCAGTTGGAGAGATAGCTATTGAACCAGTGAATGGTGTCCAATGATTGGCTCAGGTCAGACAATTTTTGTAGCAGGAGCTTGTGACTGATTAGATCAAATGCATAGTGAAAAGAGATTTAGGGCAGTGCTAGATACAGCATCACATCCCCATAGACAAAATAAATTTTTATAATAATCTCTTGCTTTGCAGAGTATGAGGAAAAAAATGTCATTCCTCTGCAGTGCACCCAGCTTGGGAATGAGCTTGCTGTGTAGACTAAGAAGTCAAGGTGACTATGAAGCCAAAAGCTCATATACTTACTGTAAAGAAACCAGGTTATAGCCTCTTCCAGCTGGGAGCCATCCAGGGTCAACAAAACTAGCTAGGTCAACAAAAATAGTGGTACTGATGTGACCCTGACCATCCCCTTATGCATGGTGCCAGTAAGTTTCATCAGTGAAGTGACTGTGACTGCAGTGTGATTTCCTAAACTTGGACTGGAAAGTTTTAAGCAAGGCTGAAGTGCCAAGGAAAGGGGAGAGCTGAGAGAGAACCAGGTGCTCTTGGAGCTTGGCCAAAGCAGGTTGGAGAGAAATAGGATGATAGTTGCCTGAAGCAGAGGGGTCGCCATCTTTATGTAGAGGGATGACCAGTCTCTTCCAAACATCAGGGACTGTGCCCATACAGAAAGGTTAAGAATCCCTGAGATAGGGGCAGCAATAGCAGGACAGAGGGAGATCAAGATGTTTAGGTTCTAGCCCATCAGGACTGCAGCCTTTTGAGGGATTGAGAGATAGTAAAGCAGAAAGTAGTGCAGGAGTGCTAAGAGAGAACAAGTGGAGGCAGGGAGGGAGGAGAACTTACACCGTTTTGTTTTAAAATTGTAAATGCTTGTGCAGCATTCTTTTATATTCCTGCGTACAAAATGTGCTGTGAAAATCCTGCAACCTTCTTGGTCGAAACATGTCACATGACTGTTGACTACTTTCTGACACCCACACACCTCACCCGAATGATACATATTTTTTTTTACTAAAGCCCATTTTATAAGTGGGATAAACAAAAAATGTCAGGGTGTTTGGTCACAAGAGAATAATTTACTTCTCGAGGCCTAGCAACTACTAAAGGTGTACATTATTCCTATATAACCACACACCCTTTCATGTGTCATTTAAATTTATGGGGGCATAAAGTGTGCCACGGTCATGCATATGGTGCTGCCACGGTACAGTCTGGTGGAATAAGGCTTGGGGTGTGTGTGCTGAAAGTACTCTAACTGATCAAGCCACAGGGGCCACTATTTCCTCTACCACAGCTGGTGTCAATTATCAGCGCAAGTTTAATAGCAAAACAGTTTCATTAACTGTAAGAGAAAAACCTGGAAAGCAAAACAAATAATGCAGCACAACTTTTAGCACACATCCCTGGGTACCCTTCCATGGTGGCCAGACTAACCACTCCCTACCTGGCACCAAGATTTAACTCTATGTAGTCCCTGCATACCACAGGTGTTGATCCATTGCAGACCTATAGATACTGCCATGGATTGTCCAGCATTGCACTTCCCAACAGAGCAACATGCTGACTTAGACTTCCCCCCCAAGAGGCAATGTACTTGCTTAAATGGTAGAAAACCTTGCAAGGTGGGGTATTCATTATCTGGCCCAGTGGGCAACTTGCAAATGACAATGAAACAACAGGTGCTGTCCCTTGAAAAGGGCTTTACTGTGGCATTCTTATGGTTTCTGAACCTGGATGGGTCCTCCTGAGGCATGTGGCTACTGGATTTCTACTTTTCCATGGTGCCTATGATGCAGGCAGGCACCCTCTCTCTGTGCTGAACCACTCACTTGCAGCAGTGGCTGCTGGCACCTCTATCTCTCTCTCACACTCTCCAGACTGCTGAGCCCTGGACTGACCTGCATGTGTCCTAGATTCCAAACCCTTGGGCTGATGGCAGCTGCCACCTTGCTGTAGTGCCTGCTATGGGACCTGGATCTGCATTCTTTGGTCTCTTGTTCTCTGCTAGAGCTTCAGTATAGGGCTGCCACCTTTGGATGAGGCAAAAACCGGATCCTAAGCTCAGCCCCTAGCCCCACCCCTTTTCATGACTCATCATGCATTGTTCCTCCTGAAGGCCATTTGTTATATCAATAAAAGACCACACTTAAAGCAGCACTGTGCAGTTAAATAAAAATGTAAAGATACTGCACTGTGCCTGTTAAAGTTACTTTCCTAGGTTCTTCCTAATTATTTACTTATGTATGTATTTATTTATTGACATTGGTTAACCAGATAAACATACGGAGATAAAAGAAATCACATTTCCAGATATGATCTGGGGGGAGACAAGGGAAATACTGTAAATAGCATACAACAGTACACATAGGGCTGGATATTCAAACTGCGCCATTCAAAGGCGCAAGTCCTTGCGCTGCGCAAAATAGATGTGCAGGGTGTGTGTCCAGTGCGATATTCAAGAGTTGCGCTATTGAGCAACTCCTTTGAATATCGCTCTCACAGCCACTGTGCATGGCGCAGTGGAACTTGCGCCAGCGCAGAGATTGACAAGTGGAGCAGTCAACTTGCGGTGGCGCCAAGTACCAATCACGCCATGCGCCAAATCACGATATTCAAAAGGTGACATGCAAATGGGGCTATAATACATACACAAGGCGCGGGGGCCATTTGCATGTCATTATAGCTCCATTTGCATGCCATTAGCATGTAGGTGCACCGATCCCGAGGACTTGTGCCTGGCGCCCTGCCAGAACAGCAACCGTCGGGACGAGACCCTCGCACCCTAATCGCTCGGGCATCAATGGCTCCCCTCTGTTCACATCCCTGGTGGTCAGTGGACCTTAATGCCCGATCGCGGGCAGAATGTAAAATAACCCCCAATTGCCCGATCGCGGGCAGAATGTAATAAGAACCCCCAGTGCCCGATCGCGGGCAGAATGTAGCACAAGAACCCCCAGTGCCCGATGTCGGGCAGTAAGTAAAGTGCCCCTCCACCGAATATCTCCCTGGTGGTCCAGTGGACCGTAATGCCCGATCGCGGGCAGAATGTATCTGACACCCCCACCAAACATCTCCCTGGTGTCTAGTGTCCCCCACCCACCCACCCACGAAGCCCCACCACCGCTCCCCTGCAGCCAGCGGCGGCAGCATCCCCACCTGCCACCCGCCGCCCGCCAACTGACTGGCGGTGGGGCTGCATGCCTATTGGTGCAGAGCTAGAGCCAATGGGCGTGCAGCCGCCATACTACTGACGGTCCAGATTTGTGAATAGATCATTCACCGTCTGAACTGTCTTCCCCAATGGCTTCGTGGCTCCCATTCGGCTCAACTACCACCAATGATACTGTCGGCGGCGGCGGGCGGCGGCGGGTGAGCTGCTACCGCCCGCCGGCTTCCCGAGCGGTGGTGGGGTGGGTGAAATGTTTAAAAGCAGGTAATCAGCAGTCTGCCAGTGATCGAACGTCTGATCACTGAACCACCAGATAACAACGGGAGGGGCCACAGCCAATGCTGCAATCGGGGCTGGTGAGGCACAAGAGACTGGGTTGGGGGCCAGCCACGGGTGGCAGCTGCTGTGTTACGCCCTGCAATGCAACAGCTCACCTGTAATGTGGCCCTCAGCAAACCTTTTTTGGCTCAAAGTTGTGCAGGGAGGTTGGGGTTGCGCTTACAACTCTGCACAGCTCCGGACTGAATATTGGTCATGCAGTTTATGCATGGTTCCTCCCCTCCAGTTGCACATGCATTCATTTGCATTGCGCTGTTGCACAACCTGTTTTCAGTGGCGCAACTTTCTCCTGCTGAATATGGAGAATGGGCTGATGTAGGACTTCTTGTCACGCAACCTGTGCATGGGCCACACCTTTGAATATCTGGCCCACACTTTATATCTTTTTCTGGCTCCATTTCCTGTTCTTGTCAACAGTACTATTTCAAAGCCAAAGAAGTGACCATACTTATTTCTTGAGGAAAAAAATAATTTAAAACATTTAAAAACTCCTAAATTCTGTTAGAAATGAAAATATTTACCAGCAAATGAAAGTGGAGGACAACTGGCTCTGTTACTGTTACAAAAGGTGGGAGCAGCTGTGCTGCTATGCCACCTTAAGATGCAGTGGAAAGTTTAGGTTAAGTAAGTGCTAATGGTGTTACTAGCCATACTTTACACCTCCCAGGATGACTGCTTTCACAAACAAAAGGCTACATTGACAACAGAACTTGTTTGTAACCTGGACATGTAGCTGAAACAATGAATGCTATGACAAAATTTGTTTCAAAAGTATGTGAGCACTCAAAATGGCTCAAAAACCTGACCAGCACAGAGCAAAACCGGATTACCTGATAGGGGCCCTGAAAACCTGATCACCAGGCAAAAAACCTGACAGGTGGCAACCCTAAGTATCATATATGTGCAAGCTTGCACACAGTTATCTGTCTTCCTGCCCAGTTCACTTCACAATTTGTTCTTTACATTTGAGGCCTGAGATGGTGCAGCTTGCACCTACCCCCAGTACAACAGGTCCCTCCATACTAATACCTTCAACAGATCTACCTGCTTCCAACAGAGTCCTCCCTTTATAGGCTCTGCTTATAGTCTTTTATCATTGGTGCCTGTCAATCATACAGGGAACTCGACAGCCTATAGGAGACAGAAAGGGCGCCAGAATATGGGACTCCTCCTTCCTCCAAACATCTCCTGGAGTCCTTGTAGTTACAGGGGTGCTGAATAAGGATGTGGCCAGACCTGCCTGTGCTGGACCATTACACTGTCCCTAAGAAGTTTTATTTCCAGCGCTGGAGTACAATTCAATTTTAGTAGGTAAAATTTTATTTCTTGAGTGCCCAATCCCGGAGGCTGTGGGCACTTCACAAAAGAAGAGGTGTAAAAATATAACAATACAACAATATAACAACACATAATTAAAATATGGGCCAGACAATTAATGCAGTTCACAAGTCAGCAAGTAAACAGAAATAAATAATTGCTGTCTGTGTTCCAAATGCCTCTGTAAAAAGGTGTGCCTTTAGACCCCAATTAAAGGCATCCACTGATGGAGCCTCCCTCAAAGATCTTGGGAGCGAATGCTAGAGGGCCGTGCCTGCCACCTCAAATGCACGATTTCCCGAGGTTTTCAGTCTGGCCCTTGGAACTGCTAGGAGGCCCTCAGACAAGGAGCAGAGAGGAAAGAAGGACCTGGATCTGCAGCTAGATCTCGCTGGAGGAAAGAAGGAACATGAGAGCTATGATAGAGGTCTTCAAATATCTCAAAGGAATGAATAGAGTAAGCCTTGAGGGGGTCTTTCAGCTGAGGGAAGTGGGGGCCACCAGGGGACACTCAATGAAGCTGGACTGGGGAGACTGAGGGGGGCACAAGGACATACGACTTCACTGAGAGGGTGGTAGAGCCCTGGAATGCGCTGCCCTGGAGTTGGTGGCTGCTACTACTGTGTAGGGGTTCAAGACATGCTGGGATAGGTATAGAGGGAGAGTGCATCCTGGAGCCCTGCTGGGAAATGGGGGACCTTGTAGGGAGGGAGGGGGGCTACAAATGGTACCCTGGGAAGGCACTGACCATCGAGCAGACTCGATAGACCATAGGGCCTAATCTGCTGGCTTTGTAGTATGTTGGTATGTTAGAATGCACAGGGTGGAGAGGGCTCAAGAGCTCAGTCAGGTAGCTAGGTCTTGAACCATATAGGGCTTTATAGGTGAGCAAGCCCACCTTGAAGGTGATCCTCCATCTAATAGGTAGCCAGTGCAGTTTACACAGGACCAAGGTTATATGACAGGACCTAGGAAGGCCCGTCAACAACCTGGCCACTGCATTCTGCACCAGCTGCAGTCGACAGAGATTACCTCCACTCACCCAGAAGTAAAGAGCATTATAGTAGTCAAGCCTTGACATAATAAAGGCATGTACCAGTGAGGGCAGGTCACCAGGCAGAATTAAGGGGTTAATCCAGGTGACAATCCTTAAGTGGTAAAAACAACTCCAGACAACGGATGACACCTAAGCATCAAGTGACAAACCAGTATCAAGGATGATGTCCAGATTTCTCACCTTAGTGGAAGCTACCAATGGGATCGTACCCAGGAACAACCCTGTTCCTGATCTGGTAGTGACCACATCATGCTTTGTTTGCTGGGTTTTTAATGTACCATAACCCGTGTTTTCGGGGTGTTGCTCTAGCCAAGGTTCCACTTCCTGGGGCCTTAAGTTGTATATAGTGTTGTATCTGCTGCATCTCAATTTGTACTTATTGTACTGCTCTTAGTTTCTACATGTGTTGTTCTATTGTGTGTATATTGTATAAGATATGCCTTACCTGACCTGTAACCTGTCTCAATCTGTATCATGTTGTCCTTTGTACTTAATGCTGTAATTCCTGTACTCTCCGGGGTTGTACCTGAAAATAGGCAATTGTCTTGTCCAGTGTATTTACCTGGTCAACAAAAGCTAAAAAAATAAATGCTGGTGACCAGGCTCACTCCCTAGTACCTGTCTTGTCAGGGTTGAGTCTCAGTCAGTTTGCAGACATACAGTCTTGGATCTTGGCTAGGTATTTGTTAAGCACTTCCATGGCATCACATGCCCTGGTAGCAAAGGACATATACAGCTGGGTATTATCTGCATAGCAGTGAAAACCCAGACTGTAACACCTAATGATCTCACCCATGGGAAGCATGTACACCAAGAACAACATAGGCGACAAGAAAGATCAAACCCAGAGGAACTCCACAGGGCAGTAGCTTTGGGCAGAAGGAGAAATTCCCCATCACTATCCATTGCATCTTGCCTGTAAGAAAGGACTCAAACCAGTTGATGACAGTACCGGTGAGTCCACAGAGCTCTCCAAGGTGATCCAGTAGCACCACCTGATCACAGTGTCAAATGCTGCAGAGAGATCGAGAAGAATAAGAATAAACCATTCTCCTCTATCTCTTGCCCTGAGGAGAACATTTTGCACCCTGACCAATGCTGTCTCAGTACTATGCCTTGACCTAAAGCCAGACTGGATTGGCTCATAGATGTCAAAGATCATAAGATGTGCCTCGAGCTGCAAGGCCACCACTTTCTCAGCAACCTTCCCCAGAAATGAGAGACTGGAGATAGGTCAATAATTTGTCAAGATATCAGGCCTGAGTGTTGGTTTCTTCAGAAGGGGCTTCACCAGCACCTCTTTCAAGGCATCAGGAAAAAGCCCCTCTGACAGTGAACACCAGACAATCTTGTTGAACACCTGGACCAACAGACTCAACCTATCCTACTAAGAGACGAGTCGGGCCCAGGTCCAGTTCACAAAAATTGGGCAGCAATTTTGAAATTGCCTCAACAACCTCAGCCACCCCCACCAGCCGAAACTCACCCCAAACAATAGCAGTGCCTATACCTACACAAGGCTTACCACTGCAGAGCTGACCTTAGCCCACTGGAAGGATCCCGGCCTGAATGGAGGACACCCTGTCAGACAAGAACTGAGTGAACTCCTCACACTGAGTTACTGAAGTTGCTCATTTTGGCTGCAAACAGGTGCTTTTGATTTGCCAGAATCTGTTGACTGTTCTACGCAGCCAGTATAATGTTATGCCTGTGCAACTGTGTTAGTTTGGTTTTGGTCATGTGCACTCTCCGGTACGAAAGGCAAGGAACCCTCAGAGAGGGTTCCACCCCTAGAGGTGCCATGGGACAATTCCTGTAGCTAAAGGTACCTTATGAATCCCCCTAAGGAGAGAAGAGCTGCCGACCACTGGAGGGGAGGATGGTGGGGCAAAGAAAAAATGCTTCACAATGAGGCAGAGAGGAACTGCTTATACAGCTCAGGAAGAGGGAGTTGCTGGCTGCTTGGCCACCAAACTCCAGGCAAAGCCTTTCCAATTCACTGTCCTATGCAGCCAGTATAGTGTTATGCTTGCACAATTGTGTTAGTTTGGTTTTGGCCGTTTGTATTCTGTATTCCAGAGGAATTACCACCCTGTAGGTGTACAAAAGGCAAGGAACCCTCAAAGAGGGTTCCACCCCCAGAGGTGCCACAGGATGATTCCCATGGCTAAAGGTACCTTAGGAATACCCAAAAGAAATGTAGTACAAGCATATCCCAAAAGGATGAGGCAACACAAAGCATATGAGCAAGCAGTAACTGTGACAAAGCAGTAGAGAAGCTTAGACAGTTTGATAATGTAATGGGATGCTCAGTTTGATAATGTAATGAAATGCCCAGGTTTGCATAGCATGGTACTAATGGTTTGTGTTGAGAATTAGGGGATCCTCTAAGGAGAGAGGGAATGGCAGGACATCCTCCACCTCCATCCAACAGTGGAACCTACCTAAAGAAACTAGGGAACACTACTATACTAATCAACAGTTATGACCTGAGGCAATGGAGGAGAGAAGAAAACCCCTATAAGGAGGAAATCTGGAGGAAGGCTCTCACTCAAACCCTCTAGCAGGAACGCCATGGAAGGTTGCGAGAAATCTCTGCAACAGTACATGCAACCAAGGTGCAGGAGGACAGCAACGACTGCTGAGGCACTCACCTGGCCTACCCACCCTAAACTCAAACCAGGTAAATCAGAGGCAGTTGTAGGGAGAATGCGGTGAAGGTGCCTTGCTAGGGAAACCACTAAAGTCAATGGCTAACTGTTATAGTGGAACACTAGAGCCAAAAGAGATCATCGTAACTACCCTTCACCGCCAGTCTTAAATTCTACACCAGAAGCTGCTGTCACACAGCAGACAGCTAAAGCCAAGCCTGAAGCAAGGACATTCCCAGCTATGGGCAAGGTGAGATGCATCCGGCCCCAAGTTGGACATGCTCAAGATGCATACTAAATGCAGAGCGAGACCGTTGGCTGTAGGAACCTTGCACCAGAATAGAATGGCTGGCATGTCCCAGAAATTGATCGAGAGCTGAAAAGCTGGTGAGCTGAATGAGCATGACCTGCTGAGATCATAATGAGCATTGAGTGCAGAGATCTTGCAAGGTGGAATGCATAACTGAGTGCAGCAGAATCCCAGAGGCTGAAGCTGAGGGGATGGCAGTAGGCATGAAGCAATGGTTTGTGTAAGCAAGGAGCAATGATTGCTTAAGCAAGTGTGGACCTGCACATAGGTCAGTAAACAGAGTAGTAATAAGTGGACCTGCACTTAGGTCTGCATAATATAGGGCAATGAAACAGCACTGAATAGTGGGGCAAGCCAGCCAGCATTTAAAAGCCAAATCAAGATGACAAATACTCTGAGGATTTTCGGTGGTGAAGGCAGGATTTAGAACAGAAATAATTAGCCACATGGGGTCACAACTCCCCAAACACTTTCCAGTCCCTGCCATAGGACAAACAAGAAAGTGATGGAAGGCCGAGAACCACATGCAGATATGAAAGCTAGTTTAACATCCTAAGCTGGAGCTTTTTGGCTAATGTCAGAGTAGAACAGGTTGAATAAACATAGAAGTAACAATTTGTATGCAGTACACAGAGTTGTAAAACTGCAATAAAACATGGAGACAATGCTCTGAAAGCAGGTGTAGCCAGGCAGTGCAATGAAGCTGCAAGTAGAATGACAGCAGGAATGAGCAGCATAGTTAGGGTCAGAGTAAGCCTGTGTCAGGTGAAAACAATTGAGTATGCAACATGGAGCCTCTATGGTAGAGCTGAAACACAGAGATAATGATTGCAGTTGCATTGCAGTAGTTTGAGAGTGGTGAGCATCGGTGTAAAAAACAAGCACTGGGTACAATAGTAATTGCAGTAAACAGTAGCAGTGGCTGCAGTTGTAAGTAACTGAAAGCAGTAGTATGAGCTCTGAGTAGCAGTATGCTAGGAGCTTAGAAACAAAGCCCCAAAAGACAAAACCAAAATCTAGCAACACAGAAAACAAGGAACAAGGCCTAAACACAAAAAAATAAGACACACAAAACGCAAAGAAGTACACAGCCGGAGGGAAGATACAAACCAGAAGCAGCAAAACAAATACCGAAGTCCAGCAGAGACACACAGAAACAGCAGGCGGGGGTAGGCCCCAGCCAGTTCAGAGAACAAACCAACAGAGCCTCCAGCTGCCAAGAAAAAATGCTTCACAATGAGGCTGAGAGGAACTGCTTATATAGCCCAGGAAGTGGGAGTGGCTGGCTGCTTGGCCACCGAACTCCTGGCAAAGCCTTTCCAATTATGTACAAAGATATCATCACTTCCAATAACATCTTTGGATCTGCGACCCAATGAAAAGAAACAAATTCATCATTATGAGTTCCACTTGAATCTTGGTATATTATCTCCTTTGCGAAGAATTTACTATTTAACCATGACTTGTTCACAGAGAATACTTGCTACTGGCTTTCCAAACACTAACATTACAAATAGCATGTTCTACTACAGAGCTGGTAGGTACCACATATCTCATAACAGTATGAATTAGAAGAATGAGTTTCCACACGTGATAGAACAAATATATGCTTAATCTTTATAGGAACCATGCATAACCACAGTACTATTATTACATCCTGTGATCTAGCTGTGCTTTTACTAGTGTAACACATTTAATCAGCGTTGTGTTTTAGCCTAATGCCTCTGCTGTCCTCTGGAACACTGGACTGACTTATTGTCCGCCTGGCTCAGGTCAGGTTTGAATCAATCATTTATACTAGCTGAAATTGATTATGTATGGTGTGCATGAGGCATCAAGGTTCTCCATACTGTTACAGTTAAGTATCCCAAAGATGAGAAGAAGGCCAAAGATTATGATTTGTAAACATTGAGTGCTGGTTGGGGGGAGGGGGGCATAAGCCAGAGAAGAGAAAGGGGAGGGATAGGAAGGGTGGGGAAAAGGAGGGGCCAAGGAAGGGTAGGGGGGCACAAGGGGGAGTGAAGGAAGGGAGCAAATGTCAACCACTTATCGGAGTTGGCTATCATTTTGGTGAGTTGATTTATGGTAGCATCATATGACTCTCATTTCTGCAGAGGTTTCTCTATTTTGGCATCCATGGCCCAGATGGATTTGAACATGCTGTGCCACGCGGTTCAGTCATCAGTGTTTGGTTACTGGCTGCAGTACTACCCTCCACACCTACAGGCTTGCTTGTGCTTGGCAGTGTCTGTTTAGATGGCCCTGCATGTTGGTTCTTAGGACAACCCATCTCAGTTTGGTATGTTTCTACTCTAGATAACATCAGGACTTCAAATATCACAATAAAAAGAATTAGCTGTAAGTTTTTCTTACTTTACTTGGATTAAAGCAGCTTGGTGGTGAAGCGCATGTGAAAGGTGCTTCCTGCCTAGAAGATGGCTCTCTAGCATCCCAGAATGTTACGGTAGGGCTTGATCATTAACATAAAAGTGATCTTTTTAAATGAAACTTGAAGGGTAGTCTGCCAAATTCCTTCACTTGGAAGTGCAATGATAATACTTGAATTACAGTTTTATTATACATGTGCCACATGACAGCAAACCTTTTGGGGGGCTTGGCACACTGCATAATATTGTGTATATTGGAACTTTTACTTTTGTAGCATGTATTTTGCTATGTGTTTTGCATTGTTTAAACATGTATTGTCATTCTCTGTGCCCCCCGGCATGACTGAAAATGGGTCA
Source organism: Neoceratodus forsteri (assembly GCA_016271365.2). Classification (NCBI taxonomy): domain Eukaryota; kingdom Metazoa; phylum Chordata; order Ceratodontiformes; family Ceratodontidae; genus Neoceratodus; species Neoceratodus forsteri. The sequence goes on along the minus strand of CM057450.1, from coordinate 182,631,610 downwards.
CTGATCTAATCTGTTTTCCTGGTTAAATAAAATAAACTAACATAACATAAATAAACCACATACAGACATACATACATACAGACAGACATACATACAACAGTATGAGCATGCTTTTCCGCATCACACTGGCACAATTCTGGGTCAGAGTCCAAGTCCATAACATAGTCTTTTGCCAACTGGGGGCACTGTGCGCTCTCTGTGACCTAGCACTGCCACTATCTGTCAGCAATACAGGGCTGCTTGTCACTGTCCAGCCTTTAGCATCTTCACCGAATTGACAGGGTCTGTTCCCTCTTCAGGAACAGGGGACCTTTTCCCATTCATGTTCTGTAGGGGCATACCTCTCAAACCCCTGCCTCAAAAATCAGGGACAAAGTCAGGGACACATGACCAAAATCAGGAATACATCTTAAAAAAGGGTAATATCAGTTCACAAAGCTATTACAATAAGTAATTTAGTGATAAAAGCATTTTCTGATGCAGAACTAGACTGCAAAACTATTGTGTTATGCTTTTATGATTCAAATCTTTATTCTACTGTGGAAAAAAATTTAAGTTTAGGAGGGGAAGAGGAAATCTGTGATGTAAAGTCAGCGATGTCCACTGAAAATCAGGGATAGTCGATAGGTATGTGTATGGCCAATCACTGCACCAGGGCATGTCTCCAGCCCTGCACATGCTATGCTACCTGCTGGATGAGCCATTCTTTCAGGCTGTTTGGTCCCTCTGTCCTCTTCCTTGGAGAACCACACTGCTGTTTAGAACAAAATCTGGTCAGAGCTGAAATGGCTGTGTAGAGCTTTTTAGGAATGGCAAGAGCATTGAAAAGAATATGCACTGCTCTCGCCACACCGGACTCAAGATATAACTGATACTGCAGCGATTACAGAACTGTGCATGTGTAATACTCTCACATGGGTGGTTTGCCTCAGAGTTAGCCGTTGTAACATGGCAGTGCTGACATGAGTATGTAAGCGTGATACTCGCATATATGCAGTTTGTCATGTTGCACACAGTGGCCATCAGCATCTCAACAAAACTATTCTGCATCAGTACATTGCACACAGATGTAAACATGGGTAAAAGTAAGACCCCACTGTAAATGAGATACTGCATCTCAGCAAAGCTATCCTGTGTCAGTACATTGCCAAAATGGATAAATGTATGACCCCTCTGAATATGAGACACTGCATCCCAGCTAGGCTAGCCTGTCTCAGTATATTGTACCAGAACTATTTATTTATTTATTAGAACATAAGTTTAACAACCTTTGAGCCAGAGGCTCATTTACAAAGGTACCTTGTCACAGAGAGGACAAAACAGTGCAAGCAACAAACATCAGGGCAGACCAAAAAAATCAGAGTACATTTAGGAATCAGGCAAAAAATACAGGCATTTGTCAAACACAGTATACAACAGGCTTACATGTGAGCTTTACAGAGTAGACAATATACAGTAGTTACATGGAGATTGATTCAGCGGGCAGATAAAGGTAAGGCTGGGTGGGAGACATCAGAAGAGGAGTGTGGGGAAGATAGTAGCAAGTAACGGTAGAGCTGGACAGAAGGTCAGAGAGCGGCTCAGTGAGCCTTGTCTGGGAGGATAGGAGTAGGCTTAGAGGCAGGTACAGCTGCGTGCTGAAAGCAGGTGATTTCTAAGGCTAGTTTTAAAATAAGATAACGAGGCGGCATCAGTGATTCTGGCAGGGAGGGCGTTATACCAACAGGGGACTCTGTAGGGGTAAGCCCTTTGACCTTGCGAGGTTCTCATCCTCAATATAACCAGTGCAGTTTTGCAGGATGTGCGGGTATGCACTGTAGGGTTTGCTCAGTGGATAGTGGTTGACAGACCCGGTGGGGATAGCACAAGGAGTGATTTTTTTGTTAGGAGACAGGTTTGGTATTTGAGGCACTCATCTAGGTTGAGTAGATTAGCCATGGTGTAAAGAAGGCAAGTGTGGGTTAGACTAGGAGCCCCAGTTATGAGCCTGCAGGCCTTGTTTAAGGTGAGGCGGATCTTGTGCAGGGCAGTCTGGTCTGCTGCACCATACACAGGTAAGCCATAGTCTACCAGAGATAGAACAGAGCATGTGACTGCAAGTCGGAGGGCATCCGTGGGGAGGCAGTTCTTATGACGATAGAGGATACCCAGCCGAGTGTTAGAGGCTGAGGCAAGGGCAGAGATGTAGGCATGAAAAGAGAGAGCAGGGTCATCAAGAGGTTCTGGAGACATGTGAACCTTGAGAGCAAAGCTTGAGTGATTCCAAATGTTTTCCAGAGCCTATGTGATAAGTTGCAGGTGAGTTTTACCATTGAAAATAAATAAGAACACATAAAACAGCCTTAGCATTTGTTATAGTGATTTTACAGACAGACATAATAAAGTCAGTTGCATACATGTATTAATTTGAGCATACAGGAAAATGTACAGGAGTTTTATCACAGTTTTACATGAAAAATACAGGGGAAAAGAGGGTGTCCTACAGGGAAATGCTTTGTTCAGTCTGGGAACACTGGGAGGGAGTCACGTGATGCAGGCAACCTAGCAGCAGCAAGGATCTGAAGTTCCCATCCTTTCCTCTCAATTTTGCCTATTTTGTCCTAAAACAGCAGGGTTGCACCTGAAATATCTATACCAGAAGTGAGGACCTGCCTTTAGCGATCGTCATCTGTGTATTTTGCCTCTCATCTGGCTTACAATCACCACGATGGAGGCTGATATGAGGCAGGCCCCCTTGAAGCAAATGCCACCTGCAACACCTGAGAAAGTGTCTAAAAAGTCCAAGGCCCAAGGATCGGAGGCCGGTAAAAATAATCCTGGAGCTTCTCAATCGATCCCACTCACAGAGGATCAATTCCTTCAAGAGCTATTGCCTTTTATAGAAGGCCTAACAGAAATCTCCTCAGAACTAAAATCTATCAAAGGGGACCTATCTGATTTGCACAGGAGAGTGGGTGAGTTGGAGGCCGCTCCTCCTCCCTGGAAAAATAGAAGACCAAAGTAGACCCCGAGATTACCCAACTTTGCCAACAAATTCAAAAGCTCCAGCTGAAAAGGAAGGCTCTCGAGGGGAGAAGTAGGCGAAACAACATCCTTACCATAGGCCTGCCAGAGTCAGAAGAGTGACCGAATACTATTGCCTTCCTACAGAAGTTTCTATTGAAAGTAGTAGGCCCCTCTGCCCACAATCCCTCATACCAGACTGAAAGGGCTCATCGGTCTCTCAGACCAAACCCACAACCAGGAGCTTCACCCAGGCCAATTATATTGAAATTTCTTAGTTTTATTGAAAAGCAACACATGTTATCGAAAGTTCGGGAGCTCCAAGCAATCACTTTGGAAGGATCCAAACTACAAATCACACAGGACTTACCCTATGAGACCCATCAGAAATGCTCAGCTTTTCACCCCATCGTTAAGTAAGCTAATTATGTCTGGCATTCCTTTCAAAATGGTCTACCTGGCGAGGTTACAAGTCTTGGTTTAACACTGGAGAAGTCTGGACTTTACCCGTGCATGTACTGTATTTTACTCTCCCATTATATTGCTGCAATACCAATAGTTTACTTTCTGACTTGGGGCACTGAAGGAAGGTGGTGAAGGTAGGTAGTTCTTTGGTTGTCAGCGTGTGGGGTTCGACTTGGGCTTTGTCTACACTTGCTGGGAATCGGGAGTTCATTTACCACACTGGCCCATGGTTTGCATGTAGATTTCTCCTTCAAGGTCCTGAGCCCTAAACCACTCTCCACTCCTGAAAGGACATAGTAGGCTACTAGCAGAGTAGATCTTAGCTTTAAAACTAATGCTGTACTATAGCCCAGAGGACTGTTTCTTGTTCTTAACAGTGTCAGGGGCTCAGCCCAGTATGTTTCTCCATCCGGTGCCTCACATCTGCACTTAATCGCTCCCTAATAGGTCGTGGGAGGAGATATGTTTTTTTGAGTTGGAATGGATTTGAAGCCCTGTCTACAAATTCAGATTCGGCCAGGAGGATGGCAGATGGGATGCTCCAGATTATACAGGCTCAAGGTGGAGCTGCATAGCATACTGAACTATGGGGGGGGCTTCTGACCATAAAACTTTTATAAAACCTTCACTAATGACTTAGCCCCACTACTGCTCTGGTTATATCGATAGATGCTTAATGCTGACCCTCTTGACCCATCGTTACTGGACACCACAATAGTTCTCCTTCTCAAACCAGATAAACCCTACACAATTCCAGCCAGCTACCATCTGATCTCCCTCCTAAACTGCAGTATCAAGATCTTAACCAAGATACTCTCTCTCTCTCTCTCTCTCTCTCTGCATGTCAGGAAAGTTTGGACCCACCTTCTGAGTCCAGAGCAGGTAGGCTTCGTTTTAGGGTGTTCTTCCGTGGACCACCACAGGAAACTTACCCATATATTCCAGACTGCTCAATCCTCTCGGAGCCCAATGGCATTGATCTCATTAGACACGGAAAAGGCTTTTGATAGAGTGGACTGGGAGTTTCTCTGGTCGACTCTATGAAAAATGGGCTTCCCCTCTATCTTCCTTCAGTGGATGCAGACAATCTACTCCTCTCCCTCCACCGGGATATATTGCAATGGGGTCTTTCTCCCCATTTACCTCTTTACACTGGCACAAGGCAGGGCTGCCCTCTATCACCCTTCCTTTTCAATCTCTATCTGGAACCTTTCCTACATCACATTAAACTGTCACCCCAGAAACAGGGTATCTCAGTGGTTAATCACACCCTAACTCTCTTTGCATACGTGGATGACATTCTTCTTCACTTAGAACATCCCATAACTTCTTTGACACACTTACTTGATGTTCTAGCTCAGAATGGCCATCTCTCCAACTACAAACTTAACCTCACTAAAACTGAAATCTTCCCTTTAAATCACTTTACCCATAGAGCTGACTTTAGCCAATTTAAAATAAAATGGTCTCCACACTCACTCAAGTGCCTAGGTTTACTCTTAACCACTGACCCTTCGAGTACCAGGAAGTTAAATCTCGATGACCTGGTTGTTTGGGAATCTCTCCCACTATCCTTATGTGGGTGGATCGATTATATAAAAATAAATGTTCTCCCCAGGCTCTTCTATCCCTTACACATGCTGAACATCTAGCTTCCTCTTTCTTTTTTTAAACATATTCACTCCCTTATCTCTAGTTTCATCTGGTTAAATAAACATCCCAGGTGTTCTTTCCTTAAACTGAGTCTTCCCAAAGAATCGGGTGGTTTCCATCTTCCCAACTTTCTTCTATAGTATGGGCTAGCCCTTTTGCCAGAACTGATAGATGGCTTTCCAATACCATAGGTGACTACATTCTCATCTGGCTACAACTGGAAACTCAGCTTTTGCAGAAGCACAATCTCCATTCCTCAGCTATCTTTTATCTTCCATGGAAAGTCCTACCTGAGCCGCTTCGTCATTCAGCAATTGGGGTCTCACTGAAAGTGTTCTCTCAGTGTTGCTCCTTCTATAAAATCTTCCCACACTGGGATGTAGCTCAGCCTCTTGTTCTCAATCCCAATATCAAGACAGCTGGTGCTCACATCACCCCTGGCTGACTGCCTCAATTACAGGAAGCCATAGTGGCAGATTTCTACTCTCCTGACTCTCTCCTCCCTTCACCAAGTATCCTCGAGAAATATAATTTGACCCAAGTGCACATCTTCAAAATATTACAGTTGAGACACCTGCTTGGCCAGTCTTTCGGCACCACCCCTCAGTCATCCAAAGTAAAACCCATTTTGGATCATTTCCAAGACTTATCTTCCAAACCCCACTGTATATCCCTGTTATATGTTTACCTTCTGACTATAGGCCACCCAGATCCCTTGCCTGGTTCCAAGATATAGAATTCCCTGCTACCAGACCTAGCCATTAATTGGGCTCAAGTCTGGAAGGATCTCTCTACCTACAATTCCCAAGACATGCTTAAACTCACTCAATACCACATCCTGAATGACATGTACTATACTCCCGTCAAACTGGCTAAAATTGGATGCCTTCCTAACCCTACTTGTTCTAGATGTGGTAAAGTGGAAGGCAACCTGCTGCACATATTCTGGCAGTGTGAAAAAATTGCCCCTCTGTGGTAGCTAATCCAATTCAGGTTGGACCCCCTGCTGGGTTTACAGGAATTTTTCACTGTGGAGATCTGCATTCTGGGTATTTACACTAATATCAGAGTCAAAGAACATACATTTGACATGGCTCTAATATCTATGGCTGTCAAACAACTTGTGCTCAAACATTGGATGGACCAACTAGTCATATCCTATAGTGAATGGTTGAATGATCTCTCAGCATGCTTTAGAACTTAGCACCTGACTGCCAGCTCCCATAATAGACTCAACATTTTTGATAAAAAGTAGGGCAAGTTATATGCCTTATAGCTACATTTGTGTCTTATGGGCTTTCTAACTCTCCATACATATACTCTTAAAACTAAGGATGTTGCTTTCATACTTCCTTAGGGGCACACTCCAGGGGTGGGACGGTGGGGGGGGGAGGAGTGGGGTGAGTAAGTTAAGTTTTCCGAAGGTGATGCCTCAATAGTGTACCATGGTTTGTATTTGTTTTATAAAACCAATAAAGATTTTGAATTTCAAAAAAAATCTGGGAACCCTGCAGTTGATACTTCTATGATTTCTTTGTAATCCACTATGATGCCCCTTAAAAACCTCTGGAAACCCTTAAAACATTAGCTGCCTAGCATTTACCCTTCCTACAAATATAAAACCATGACAGTTTCAGTGTTACTAATTAGATAGGTCTTGAAAGGGTTAACATAAATCAATTCTTCAGAGGAAATATTGTAAATCATTGCTACACACACACACACACACGGGCATTGGGAGACATAACCAAGAGTGTATTTTAAAACTGCTCTGCAGTTAGATTCTGTATCCTCTGTTGAAAGTCATGTCTGTCAATTAAGAGTCTCCGAAGATAGCAAGTCACATTGTAGTAATACACAAGCTGAAAAAGGATTCAAAGAAATACATTCTCAGATGCCTGCATTGTACCTGGCCTGTTCATGGCCCTTCAAACAAATGGGGGCTTCAGCATCAAGTGCTGTCAGTCCCTTGCCTTTCATCAACATTAAACACATTACACAGTGGGCACACCTGCATGGCACCTGTCTGTCTGTGTAAACAGAGGGCTTCAGTTTCCAATGTTAGTTCCACACCTTTCACCAGAATAAAATACTTCACAGAGTGATTAAATCTGCACTGTACCTGCCCTGTTCATGGCCCTACACACAAACAGGGAGCTTCACTCTCCAGTGCTGTGTAAGTTATCAGTCTCTCACCTTTCACCAGCACTAAATACATCACACTGGGGGAAAAAGCCTGCACTGTAACATCCTGCACCATCTTTGTCCCTGTAGCTAAACAGAGGGGGTTACTGTTAGTCTCTCACCTTTCACCAGAAATAAATACATCACAGAGTAAGTCTGCTCTATACCAGTCCTCACTACATCTCTGCCTACAGGCAAACATAGGCTGCAATAAAAACAAAAACAAAAAAATGCATTTTTATACAGAACAACTCCAGCAGTCAGATGTAATCTGATTAGAGGGGCTTGTGTTGATTTCAAATACAGCAACAGCCAGATGCAAATGCATAAAATAACTAAAAATGATAATCCTTGTGATGCCTGGCCAGCTGGTTCTGATTGCTCTATGATTTTTGTAATAAAAAAAATGTACCGTGTGATTGTCTGTCATGAGACATCCTGTGCTCCTGAGATGACTCCCCCAGGTTTCAGTTCAAATGTCAGGATATGTTAAACAGCAGAACGCTGTATGTGATTAACTTCTAAGATGTCACATTTTATAGCCTTGTTTATGATTTGTGTTGCTTTGAAGCCAAGAGCTAAAATATCAATTTTATGACATCTTCAGAGGAAGGAAAGTTAATTTCAACTGGTGCTAAAAGAAGCTATGTGACCTCTAGGTGAGAAAACTGCAGAGTTGTAAAGGTCCTGTGATGTCTTTGAAAAAACAGGAAGCCACACTAGATCAAAGGAAAGACTCAAGATTAAAGAGTCATATTGGGAAATTAGTTTTTGCTGATGTCACCTTATGTAATGTACCTCCTGAGCGATAAGACATCCTGGTTGTATACTTTTAATATATAAGGAGGAGCTAGGTGATATCATGGAAGGGGCAGGTTTAGAGACAGTTTTAAACTATTCTGTATCTGATCTTTAGACACATTCCTGTTGGGCTCAGAAACAACAGCATCTAACTATAAGCACTGTAAGGTAATAATACATTAGATAGACAAGTCTAATTGTAGTGTGATAGGAGTTTATGTTTGTATGTTAACCTTGTTCTTTTAAGTGATCATGTGCTTTGTGATATATGGTTCTGTGTTTACATTTTACATATTTTTTTATCCATTTTTAAGTAAATCTATATTTAAAGAGACTGCCTGGTGTGCGTTCGAAATCCTTTCTTTTACATGTGAAGTACAGATGGTTAAAGTTGACACTGTTCACAAGCTTAATGGTAATACCAAACTGGGAAAATGTATGAATTTTCCTACCGCCTTTCATAGAGTTTTTAGGGTTCATTTTGGATACCTGGTTAGGTACCCTTAGACGAAAGATATCTGGCATTCCCCAAACAGCAGAATTATTTGAGCCTGTACATTTGGGTATGCTAGCATAAGGTTCACAGTTTAAATCCCTCCAGAACTTGAGACCAAAGGTGATTCAGACCCACAAACAGACAGGAGGGTTACCCTGTTCTGTTAAATGTTCACAATGCTGCGCTCGGAGGTTGGCACTGTGGGAGCAGAGGGCCTGACCTGCTGAGTGGGTTTGTGACAGATTGGTTGTCAGCAGTGTGATACATTTGATAATACAAACTTTAATTGTTCAGTGTGTCAGCTTGATACTGTACAGCTCACTTGCAAAAAAAGGCAGTGATTTATTTTTAAAAAGGAAACAGAACTATATAATTTGACTTACAGTCAAGTTCCTACCTGTTTTATATATTTTTTAAAGTGCAAGTTAGGGTAGCCGTAGTTAGGGAAGAAGATGGCTTTCAACTACAGCAGGCACACTGTAGACTACTTTAGGCAGTTGTGCAGGGACAGAGGAGTTCTGTATGAGGTGAGAGCTACCAAGCAGAACCTCATGGATGCCCTGATGGTAGCAGATACCTAGAGCATTGAGTCACTGACTGTGACTGTAAATGACCAGACCTTGAGTGTGGAAGAGCTAGTGGCCAGTACAGTGTCCAGATCCAATGAGGATGACAGCAGGATCAGTACCAGCGAAGGGCCATGGCAGCAGGGGAAGGTCACCAGCATTCTGGAGCCAGAAATACTCAGGCTGCAGATTGAGTTGCGCAGAATGGAGCTGGAGTTCTAGAGGGAGGCTGAGCGAGAACGCCGAGAAGCAGAGCGGGAACTCTGAGAAGCAGAGCGAGAACACTGAGAAGCAGACTGTGAACAGTGAGAGGCGGACCAAGAGGAGCAAGAGCACCAGAGGCAACATGAATTGGAGAAGCTACGACTCCAACCGCCAGCACCAGAGCAGGTAAGTGGCTTGGGTTTAACGGGAACTAAAGGACTTGGTTACAAATTGAATTTCAAATTGATCGCTGAATTTAAAGAGGGGGAGGATATGGATCCTTTTTAAATTCCTTTGAAAAAGTTTGTATTCAGGCAAAAATTCCTAGATAGTCCTGGAGCTTCCAGCTATCCCTGCTAATTACCGGGAAAGTTCGGGATGCATTTGGGTCAAATGGACAATGAGGACAGTAATGATTACAGCAAACTTAAAGTTACACTGTTAACAAAATTTGAATTAACTCCTGAAGCATACAGAGCTAAATTCCATAAGCTCAGGAGAAGCCCTGACATGAGCTATGAGGAGCTAGCCATGAAACAATGTCAGTTTTTAAAACATTGGTGGGAAGGAATTGAAGCAAAAGCTGTAGATAAAATTGAAAATGCTATTTTATTAGATTAGTTTTTTTGGGCATGCCCAGCAAAGCTGAAAACCTGGCTGGAGGACTGAGATCCAAAAACAGTGCAAGAGGCTGCTGAACTCTCAGACCGCTATGTCAAGAGCAGACTTGCTCTGAGAGCGAATGGGACGGGCATGGCAGAAAGGGAAAAGTGCGCCTTCAGGGCAGCTAAAACCCTCACTGCCTTCACCAAAACCAGAGAGAAGAGAGTATTTTATTCAACTGGGTAGTGATTTGCAGTTGTTGTGGAAGGATACACTGAAAAATACTAATATTTGTGCTTCGGTATCCCATTTTTCCAGATACAGACTGCAAGATGGCTGTAGATTCCACCAACAGCCATAAAAAGGGCAGGCTACCACTCCTGCATTGGTTCTTGTTTCTACTGACAGTGCTGTTGCAGCCTCTGGGTTTTGACAGCCACCAGGACACTTGAGGTAGCAGCTCAGTTTGGGGGCTGCAGTTCAGAAATTGTGCACTCAGTGGGCCTGGCCTCATGATAAGGTTTCGGTCAGTTGTAGTACATAAGTACAGCCTGTCTGCTATTTTCAGATAACAGTTCAAAGTACACATTACGCACCTTTTTAATCACGTGATATGGGCCCATGAATCATGGCTGCAGCTTATCCTTTTTACAACTCTGGTTCGTAACCCACACTCAGTCACCCTCTGCATAAACCTGAGCAGTTTCTTTAAAAAACAAATGTCCCCTTCAGAGTACAAAGCTGAGTGTTCTGCCACTGTGTCTCCTGCACTCCGCAAGTGTTATTCTGAGACTATACAGTCAAAATAGTGACTAGACTCCGGGTGGAATCGGTCGGGGGGGCTGATTCGGACTGGAGTCGTAGTGGTGGGTCACCACTATAGCCCAGTACTGCCTCTGGGATAACTGGCTGGATTATGTGGCTTGGAATATGACTTTCCCTGGAAACTGATTTGAATTTGAATCCCTTATACTTTGAACCCTGCCTGGAAACTCTGTTTGCTGGAATGTATTAAGGACTTGGGACCAGTACTGTTGGATCTTCCAGAAGTGTTAAGAAGTGGCTTGAAGACGACCCTGCAAGATAAGTGACTGTGGATATAGCTACTGTTTATTTAAATATCTTTGTGAAATTGATTTCTAGATGACTTGCAGGGCTCTGGTGGTCTGGGTTAGGGTCTCACGCAGTGGGGGGGAGTGGGACTGACTAGAAGGCCGGTCATTATCTTCTCTCCTCTACACTCCTGGGGCGGTTGGCTGAGGGGTTTTCCTCCCCGGGAGTAGAAGCAGTGGGCCTCTGATCCTCTCAGACTGGTTGGTTCCTGTGACCTGTAGATAGTTTTTACTTTTGTTTAGCTTAGGTGTTTGATGAATGCTGTTTTATTGTATTTTTTGTATTCTATCTGTTGATGTTATCATAGTGTATAGGACATGTGATGTTTAGTTATTTTTGAGGGAAAATTTTAAGCAGTGACAGTGCTTGTTTTCATCTGATTTTCCACCCTTTCCGATCCGGTGAGAGAGTTCTGGAGGGTGGTCTTTATATTTTTCCCTGTATGTATTTATTTTATTTTTTATTTTAGTTGGTAGAATTGTATTGTTATTTTCTGTCTCCTGGCCGTGAGAGGGCTGTGGATATAAAATAACTTTTTAATTGAATGTAATAGTCGTTATATTATAATATTGGTTTTATTTTGCTTTTGTGGTGGATGGTGGTGTTGTTTATTTGTTGTTTTACTTGCTTTATTTGTTTAAACTTTGTTGAGCAGCCTGATGTGCTTGCCAGCTCCACCAGTTGTTCATTACTCGGCCTCCGGTCTCCACGCCCTCTGCCCCTTTTTCCCTCCCCCGTATCAGCTCAGGTTTACCATCGCTGCCGGGCTTTGGGGATTGTGCGAAGGGGAGGAAGCAGAGGTGTTGGGGTTGTGGACAGGCGGAGTGAGTGCTCTCCCATAGGGTGGTTAGGCCTCGAAAATGCCCTGGGGCGAAATGGGTTCTGGAGCGTGATAGTCCCATTCTGATCCCCATACCCAAGGGCACCTCTTCTCCTAGAGGGCAAGTGGTTGGGACAATTCATCAACCTCGTCCAACTCGGGCGTTGTTGTGCAATGCCAGATCTGTCTGCAATAAGACTGCTCTTATTGCGGACTTTGTTGCTAGAGCAGATCTGGCTTGCATTACCGAGACCTGGTTGGATGGGAATGCAGCCTCGTTTTTAGAGGCTGCTGTTCCCACCGGGTTCTCGGTTATACATCGCCCGAGGATTGGATCGCTGGGGTGGCGGTCTGTTTAAGACCGAATTGGACCTAACTGGTGTTCCAGTTGAGGAAGCCAGATCATTTGAGTGTACTGTGGTAGCTGGAGTGGGGTGCAGGATTGCTCTCATCTACCGTCCACCTGGGGATGAGAAACTTTTCCTGCAGGAAATAGCAGACTTCGCCGCCGACATGGCCTTGGAATTGCCTAGATTGATGGTGCTGGGCGATTTCAATGCATGGGTCGACGACGAATCTTCACTTTTTGGTCAACATTTCCTCCAGGTGATGACATCACTGCTTCACTCAGGTTGTTTCCACAGCTACTCACAAGGGAGGTCACTCTCTTGATCTGGTTTTCCTCCTGGGGATTGAGGCATCCGATTTGGTGGTGGAACCAGTCAGTTGGTCTGATCATTACTCAGTTGGATTCAATTTTGAGGCCCCCCTGGGTAGGTCGGCCCCTGTGGAGTTGGTCAAGTACCGCCAATTGTGGGACGTTGTCCCTGAAGACCTGATGGTGTTTATTGACCTCTCGTTGTTTGACAAATTGTGCTCTGATCCTGAGCGGCTGGTGGTGGCCTACAATGGGGCCATCTCGGCTGCCCTTGACCAGATTGCACCAACCCATGTTCACCCCCTTCCACGCTGTCCTATTGCCCCTTGGTTTGATGGGGTGCTGAGAGAGTTGCGGAGGTTGGGGCGTAGGTTAGAGCGTCGGTGGAGGAAGACTGCCTCGGAGGATGACCATCTTATTTTGCTAGAGCATTATAAGCTCTATCAAACAGAAATTTCCCATAAGAAGGCAGAATTCCTGTCCAGGGAATCTCTGTCACTCGGAATCAACCGGCTCAGCTCTTCAGAACTGTTGACAGACTGTGCAACCCAGTCTGTCGGCAGATCCGTCGAGTTTTTACGCAGAATGACTGCGAGGAGATCGCTCGATTCTTTGCGAATAAGGTGGAAGATATTCGGAGGCAGTGTCCCCGACCCAACTCCAAAGTTGTTGCAGTTGATCAGTGTTTTGTCGCAGAGTCCGGAGTTTCCTGGAGTTCCTTTAATCTTCCGGACTTCGTAGACACTATGAGGATTGTCCGTGAGATGCGCCCAACATGTTGTAGTTTGGATCCGGGTCCTACTTCCCTGATTATAGGATGTAGTGAACTTTTCGACCTGGTCCTTGCTCAGATTATTTGGTGTTCTTTGGAGATGGGAGTTTTCCCTAGCTCTCTGAAAGAAGGGGTGGTGACTCCCCTTCTGAAGAAATCTTCCTTAGATCCGAATGACCTAGCTAACTACCGCCCAATTTCTAACCTCCCTTTTGTGGGGAAGGTTATTGAAAAAGTTGTGCCGGCTCAACTGGATCACCATTTGACCATCCATAGCTTATACAAGCCTCTCCAGTCTGGTTTTCGTAAGAGGCATAGCACCGAGACTGCTCTGGCTCGGGTGCTCAATGATCTCCTGATGGCGAGAGATCGGAGATACTGCTCTATTCTGGTTCTCCTTGATCTATCATCAGCTTTTGATACTGTGGATCGTGGGGTTTAGCTCGAACACCTGAGGTCCATTTGCGGGCTTTCAGGCATGGTCCTCAGATGGTTTTCATCCTACCTCCAGGGGAGAACACAGAGAGTGGTCTCCGGTTTATATTCATCCGGGGCCTTCTCTCTACCTTGTGGGGTACCTCAGGGTTCGGTGCTTCCCCCATGTTATTCGCAGTATATATGCTACCCCTCGGAGACATTGTAAGACAGTATGAGCTGAGGTTTCACTGCTATGCTGATGATACCCAGCTCTACCTGTCTTTTGCACCAGACCAGATTAGTGCTATCTCGGTGCTGAATAACTGCCTCGCTGATATCCAAGACTGGATGAATACCAGTGGTTTGAAGTTGAACCCGGGAAAGACTGAGGTTATGGTAGTGGACCCCGGTTGCAGGGTTGAGGGTTTAGGGGCGGGGTCCCCCTCTGGATTAATTCTTGGGGTAGACCAGATCCCTACCTCTGAACGGGTGCGTAACCTGGGTGTGGAGCTTGACACTGGTTTGACCCTTCGTTATCAGGTGTCTGCAGTTGTTAAGACTTCATTTTTTCATCTTAGAAATATCTCCAGGATTAGGCACCTGGTTCCACCAGATGATTTGCCAGTTTTGGTCCACACCTTTGTGACATCTTGTCTTGATTACTATAACTCTCTGTACCTAGGGCTTGCCGGGGTTGATATCCGCCGCTTGCAGCTAGTGCAGAATGCAGCAGCACATTTGTTGACTGGGGTGTCAAGAAGGTCTCACATTACCCCTGTGCTGCACACTCTGCACTGGCTGCCAATACAGTGGCGGATCACCTTTAAAGTGGGTCTATTGACCTACAAAGCCCTACATGGGTTAGGTCCCGACTACTTGAAAGCGCTTCTGGTGCCTTACACCCCTCTGAGACAGCTTCGCTCAGCTGACGAGGGGTTGCTGGAGATACCGAGGATGAATTTGAAGTCCTCTGGAGCCCGTGCCTTCGGATTCGTGGCTCCCACCCTCTGGAATTCTCTGCCCCGCCAGCTCCGAGAAAGCACAATGGTGGATAGTTTTAAAAGGGCTTTAAAGTCATTTTTATGGAATCGGGCATTCCCTGCTGTACTGTAATTTGTTTATTTTAAATATTTTATATTGGCTGTATCGTTTTAGTGTATGTACTGATGTGTTGATGTTATGATGTTTTTGTACAGTGCCTTGAAAATTTGAAAGGCGCTTAACTAAATAAATTTTATTATTATATTATTATTATTATAAAATGCAACCCAATGCACCATACCACAAAGAAATACAGATATCTCACAAACTATTATAGCTACACAGAGCATGTGTAGCTATAATAGTTACACAGAGCATGTGATCAATAAAGTTGTTCATCAAAAAATCATGTTTCTAATGATTGGAGGTAAGGCAATGTAATCATTTCCAGTTTTTTTCTGTGCCTTGGGAAATACTAAAAAACCCTGATTTGTTTCAACAAAATCCTCCAGAATAATACAATCATTTTCAAAATAAAAAGCATATCTGACCCAAACTGCACATGCATATGCAACTTCCAGTCATTCAGTGTACTAGCTAACAAACGTTATTTCATATGTGGAAAATCACATTTGTATAGCTTTATTCCAATGTGCAGTTGTGACTTTGAAATGCAACCCAATCTCAAACAAATTTAAATATCTGAAAATCATAATAGCACTGCAAAAAGTACGAGCAGCAAAGTTGTTCAGCACAAAATTACCTTTCTAATGCTGACAGGCAAGCCAATGCAATCCTTTCAGTTTTCTGCTACAGTTTGGGAAAATATCAAAACCAATTGTAACCCTCCTGCAAATGGGGGTTCCAAAAAGTTTTCCAGGAGCTTGCCCAAATGCTCCAAGTCTGGGTGGTGTTCAGTGTCTGAGTTGTTTAAACGTGGTTCAAAGTGAGTGCTATTTGAGCCTCCACATACTATCTCTTTAAGAGCTGGTCTGCTTACAGACTTAATTAGTTTGTATGGGGGACTGCGTATTTAATGCTCGAATCCCACCCGAGCTGCTGCTAATTCGCCCCATTTCTGCCGTCGCTACATGTGCAGAGGAAGCCTTGTTGAAAGATATAGCTATTTGCCAGAAGTCATTTGGAGTGACTGAGAAAATGTAGTTTGTCTAACTTGTCTTCAATTCAGCACAAACTGTTTCAGTGTAGCTCTTTCATTTTGGTCCTGAACTGCTGAAATGGACCAATCAATTGGGATGGGTTCCTTAAAATGGAGTCTGTGGACAAATCGGAACTTGGGCTCTCAATTTTGAGCCAGCCACAAGGGGATTTTATGGGCAATGACTCTGGGAAATGTAGTTTTGACCTTGGCACCTTTTTTCACCAACAGAGGGAGTCTTATTGTGAGTGACAGCCGAACCAGCCAACAGAATGGTGTAGAGCTAAAGGAAATGCCCTGCTCTGTGACTGGAAAGATCAGATCAGTTGGGACAGTGACGAAAGAGTGAGCTCTGTGCTTCTGTGGTGTATGGTTTCGCACGGGAAGCATGTGTGAGGTAATGAGTTTCAGCCTGCAGCCGTTATGAGTGCCAGTTTGGACTGAATCCAAGTTGTGAGGAGAAAGAAGCACCAGAAGTGTGGAAACCAGACTCACCCTGTAGAAGACTGGAGAAATTGCTGAATCACGCTTGGTTTGTCAGGAACTGAAGCTGCTGTGTGTGCTCCCGGGTATTTTGCATTTCGGGATCGAGGAGTAGCCTGCCTGGTATAGTTCTTTCCTTTTACATATGAATGTGCATAGTGCTTGTGGGGAATCGCTATTTCCAATCCTCTATGCTGTGTGCTGTGTGTTGAAGCTGGAAGCAAACCCTAGCTTGTCTCAGACTAAATCTGTTTGCTATAAACTGCAGTGGGGTCCAGTCACAAGGACCTTGTCTCCATGCCCTGTTGTTTCTGACAATCCAGAGGACATCCATCATCGGGTTCTCAGCTTGGGTATTGTGAGTACAAATCAGGGTATTCCCCTGCAGCCTGTTTTCAATCAAAAGTGTGTCATCTAATTCTTGTTGTTTCACTGCTTCATGGACTGAGATTTCAATTGGGTGTTGTGCATATATCTTCTTCTCCAGGGCCCTATCCATCTGCACCTGCCGGCCAACCCTAGGCAACTGACCTGGCTAGCCCCCCCCAACCTGGGTACCCAGAGTGTGACTTTTCAGACCCTGTATGTGTGCACAGTACTGTGATTTAATGCCACCAATTAACCTGATTCCCCCCTCCCATGTTACTGTCCCCTAAATAAATCAGATTTGTTGTTGTTATACTATATACTGTCTGTGGTGTTGGTACTTATGGAAACAGTATTGTATTTTGCTGTGTATGTTGTTTAACCTTATTTTACAGGGGGTCCTCAGAGATGTGCTGCAGAATCAGTCTCGAGGGTAAGTGGTGCTTTATGAGTGAACAGTATGTATACATGGGGCATTGGGGCTATAACCCCTGTGTACTGTGTGAGCCACTAGAGGGAACTAAAGGGGGTCACGGTGTCCCAGAGGGCTGTGACCAAGCTAGTCTAACCACTACAAACCCTGACCTCTGGGTGGAGGCACCTACCATAGAACCTAGGACCCTCAACCTCTCAGTAGTCAAGCTGGCAGGGGTAGTAGCCCTTGAGGTGGCGCCACCTAGGGGTTGCACAATTTATTTTAACAAAAACCACCACGGAAGCACAATTTCTTTAAAAAAAAAAGATATTAAACCCAAATTGCTCATGCATATGTGTTTACATATGCCTCTGCATGTCCAACATGCCAGGTCATCCAGTCTTTGATCCTGAAACTCAAGAGACACAGGCTGTGGGTCTCCCAGATGTCTCTTTTGCTCAGTCAGGATCTCTGTCTGTGAAATCCTAGAGGTCCTGAGCTTCATCTTCAGTTTTGCAGTATCGGTACGCAGAGTCACAAAAACTCTTGCCCTTTCTTCTAATTCTTCTGTGATGGCTCCAGTCTCTTTAGGGGTGTGGCTCCTAATTCCACCACTGCCACCAGTCTGTGATGGACCTCACGCCAAGGGTTGCCTGGGCCATGCACAAGGCACCGCTACCACCTTTGGTAAACCAGTGTGGTCCAGTAGAATTGGGATTGAGGGTGACTGCTGGAGTCTAAGACACTCCAGTCAATCAGGCTAGGGGGACCTCAGCTCTTACTGGGCTTAATATAGAAGCCACTATTTACTCTATCACACTGGAAGTTAATAATCAGCCCATGTTAACAGCAAAACAGAATTTATTAACTGGGAAGCTAAACCAGTTGATGTAACTCAGCTTTCAGCATGGCTCCATAAGTACCCTTCCAAGCAGGCCACACTGTCTTCTTACCTGGTACCAGCATTTAACTAAGCCCAACATAGTCCCTGGGTACCACAGCTATTGAAATGTTGCAGATCCATAGATGCTGCCATGGGTTGGCTGACATTGGTGCATTTTGCAACAAAACAACATGCTCAGGTAACTCTGCAAACCGGGGTTATTTGTAATGCAGCCCAATGGTCAGCTTGCAAAACACGTTGAAACAACAGGTGATGTCCATTGAACAGTGCTGTACTGCAGAGTACTCACAGTACCTGGACCAGCAAGGCTTCTCCTGATACAGTGAGCCACTGGATTTCTGCTCTCCCAGGACATCTATGTTTCAGGCAGACTCTGTCTCTCTGTGCTGAACTGGCCACTTTCATCCCTACCACTGGCACCCTTCTCTCCCTTTCTACAGACTGCTGAAGCCCCAGACCAACCCACACATGTCCTAGCTTCCAATCTCTGAGGCTAATGGCAGTCCAGCATCTTCTTGTACTGCCTGCTACACGACCTGGATCAACAGCTCTCAGTCTCTCGTTCCATTCTGGATCTTCAGCGTCGTATACAGGCCGGCTTATATGCAGTTGCTGCTCTTTTCCTTCCCAGAATTCAGCAGTTCTCCTTACTGTTTGTTTGGTACTTTTGAAACCAGAGATGGTGCAGCTGGCACCTACTCCCAGCATAGCAGGTTCTCCATACTGAAATCTCCACCAGATCTGCCTGACCCCATAACAGTCTTCCGTTTATAGGCTCTGCTTACAGTCTTTCTCAATTTGTGCCTGAGGCTACCACTCAGGGAACTCAAGAGGCTACAGGACAGAGAAAGGGCACTGGAATCTGAGGCTCCTTCTTCCTCCAGAAGTTTCCTGGAGTCCTTGTAGTCACAGGGCGCCAAACATGGAAGCGGGCACACATTCAAGGGTCTGTTACAGTAAATAACCAATCACCACATAAGCAATAAGCCTCAATAGGGTGTGCATTAACTAAGTAATGAGCCATGACAGGGTGTGCATTAAAGGATTTTAATGCACGCCTCAGAGGCATGGTAGGGCATGAGGCCAAAGGCAGAGTGTCCATATGCTCCTGGGAAGCACATTAAAATCCATTAATACACACCCTGGAGTGTCTTATCACATATATAAAATGGCTCGTTGCCGGTTAAATAAAAAAGAAAATTGCAAATAAATTAGGTAAACATTAAATTTAAATGGGTTAAAGGTAATTTAATGTGATAGATTTGAAAAGTGGTCCCCTTAAATCAAAATACATAGTCACTCGTTAATGTTTTTCTATGTGAAGTGAATGGGAGCTCTGTATAGGAACATTAAGAAGTGTAGAACTGTGTTTCTTATTTGTTTTGTCTTGTGTATTGTGTTTGCTCATTGTTGTGGTTGTTGGTTATTAAATCTTAAAGTATACTTATGTAACTCCTAGGTGGCGCTATCCCAAAGGTTACTACCCCTGCCTACGTGACTAGGTACAGGTTGAGAGGCCTGAGTTCTGTGAATGGGTGCCTCCACCCAGAGGGTTGGTTTAAGGATAGCGTAACTGCTCTGGTTACAGCCCTCCAGGACACTGATACCCTCCTCTAACCCCTCTAGTGGCCTATGCTGGTCAGCAATTAGACTATCAAAGTTAACATCAGAATGCAATATTGGACCCACACTTGGCACACTTACTACCAGAGCTGGATCAGCTGCACTGGCCCTGAAGACCCCCTGTAAAACAAGGCCTGCAATTAAAGAATGCAATGGCAATAGAGTATCCCTTCCACAAAGGTACACAGTAGCCAGGTTAAATGCAGAAAGAATAGAATCTGATTTATTCAGGGGACGTTAACAAGAGTGGGGCAGCAATCTAGTATTTGATTTCAGATCTGATTTAGTCAGGTTAAACATGTATGTACTAAGAGTCCCTCCAGCACAGTCACACACACTCTGAGTACCCAGTTGTTATTCAGGCTAGCATGAAACATTGCCCTGGGTAGGCCAACATTGCAGCTCTTGTTGAGACCCTTAGGAAAGAAACAAGAAACACACACTTTAACCCGCAATTTGTATTCTGGTGCTGGATGGCTCAGTTCGTTATGATCAACCAAAACAAGTAAATCAGATGACACACATTGGTTTAAGCTTTGTTGCAGGGAGCTACCCTGATGTTTACTCATGCTACACAAACCAGAAGGCAGGATGGATGAGATGAAGACCTCAGGATGGTTTGCTGGTTTACCAGGGGAAACAGGGCCCACATGACGCACCGTGGTGGCTGATCCTGTTTGATGGTGTTGAGCAGGGAGCTGAATCCCCAAGTGGGTCTTTTGTTGGATGAATCTCTGTGGCATGAGCAGCAATCTAGGCCGAGATGGTGAGGCCCAGACCAGATGAACAATTCAGATGGCAGTCCGTTTAGGTGCTGGATGCAGCTTCCAGGTAGTGTGACATATTCAGGGGTGTTGGGAACCAGATCGTGACCCACACTACACATTCAGCACAATTATAGTAAGAAATACCAGATACCACAGTTTGAATGACAGTCTGGTTGCAATTAGACAGTGTCTCTGCACAAACCGTATGCTCTGCAGTTGTCTTCAAGTCCTGACAGGCCGATTGCTCTAGCAGCAAGTCTTCGGTCCACACCAGGCGAAATTCATTCTCCCAATCCAGGATTCCGGTCACAGTAACAGCAATTTTGGATATAGCCCAAGATTAGATTGCAAACTTCTTCATGCAGGAAGATGGTAGCAGGCAGGCCAGACACAGCCTTCCTGCCGATTCCCTGAGCTACCACGCAGGAGCAGCTGCTTGAATTACTCGAGCTGGTCACTCTCTCAACTTCAACTCCACACTGACCCACTGCTGCAGGCAGCTCAGGGATTTCCCAGTGATCCAAAAACTATGGTTGGTTGATCCATCTGTCTATCACAGCAAGGGTTCCCCCTGCAAGTACATTTAGGTGTCAAAAGTAAAAACTACAATTCCTACAGAAATTCACTCCCACAAGGCCTCTGGGGGCAGTCTCCATTTTAAGGTCCTTAAAGGTACAGATTGGTCCAAACTGGCAGTCCAGAACCAAAATGGTGGTGCTTAGCAGAAAGTCCATGCTGCAAAGGAAGGCAGGTTAGACAAACCATTACATTATTATGATTAAAGCAGATAATCAGCAAACAGTCACAGATCCTAGTAGAGCTTCCTCTGTGCAATTAGCGATGGCAGAATGAAGCGGCTGTATTGCAGCCCAGGCAAGACTCAAGCCTGAAACTACTCAGCCCCTACCCAGATTAATTATTACCTACGAGATAGATACCTCTTAAAGAGACAGGCATGAAGGCTAACAGGGCACTCGCTTGCAAGCATTTTCAAACTGTTTAAACACAGAACACTAGCCTGGCAGTGGGCATTAGGCAAGCCTAGGAAGACATTTTAGGAACCCCCATTTGTAGGGGGAGTTACACCTAATTAAAAAAAAGAAGTGTAGAATTTTCAGAAATGCTTTAGAGTAAAAACTCTGAACTCATGGTCTTCCTGCTGCTTTAACCAGTGTCACCCTGATTGCCATGAAGTCACGGTGGCTTTCTAACTCAGGCACCACTCATGATATTTTGATAACTGATCCAGCTACCTGCCCAAACTTTGTAGTCATCGTGACAGTGATTGTTGAAGCATACAGTCAGTTGTGCTTTAAAAAATTAAAAATAAAAGAACTTAGCCACATGTATTTCACTGTTTCTGACTCTAAGCACAAATTCATTTAGTGACACTGTGATTGTGACTATGGGTACAATTATGTTCTTTTGCAGGTAGACCTAGCTTTAGGCCTATTAAGCCGCTGGCTCCTGCCCTCCCCAGTCACAGTTACAGACACCAACCAAGGCAGGAAGACTGGCTCTCGAGGACTTGCTGTTTTGTGACCATAGCTGCCTAATCAATTGCGGGCAGGGGAGTAGAGGAGTAGTTGTCGTTACTCCCAGTAGAAGCTGCTTGCACAGTTGGCCCCCAACGCAGGAACGGCATGTACCAACCCCCCTACCAGGAGAAGGATCATGGCAGTTGCTATCTCAGACCCACAACATGTAGAAACGGGCCAGGGAGCTGAGTAGTAGAAGATTGTTACTCCCAGTCACAGATGATGAGCAGTTGAACTGGCACCCCCCCCTTCCGTTTGGCCTTCGCTCAATTTCTTCAGAATTTATTATCAATGAAAACATCAAAACATGACAATGTGCTCCCTAGTCAGTGAGTGAATGACAGAAATAAAAGAAAGGAAGTTTTATTTAAATTTATTTAAAATGGAAAAAGTAGTGTTGGCAGAAACTCAGAAAAGGATTCCATGTGGTGGTGGAGTGAAACGTTAGCAGGACATTCAGTGTAAACAAAATATGCTTAGGCAGAGGCCACAGAGGTTTGTTCAGCTGTGGATAGTTTAACTATTGTTCAGTAAATAGTGGGGACATTTTTGTTATGGTGCTATGATGCTAGTAGGGTACTTTCTTTGTGAAAATGTTGTGTTAAGTTTGCCAGAATTTAGTTTAAAAAATGTAGTGGTAAAGGCTAGGATTTTCAATATGGCAGCCAATGGATTTTTTCATTGTCTGTTTGGAGGGGTCTTAGTGATATTGTTCAGGAAGGAGGTTTTGGCTGGAAGAAAATGAGATTCAGCAGCGGGCTGTGCGTTTATAAAGACTTGATACATGGTCAGCTGATGCCTCTCGGCCAATGAAATTACTAGATATTTTCTTGCCATTTTCTAAAGTATTTCAGTGCACACCTCCAGGAAGTGAGGTATCAGGCCAAAGGTCAAGTGACTTTATGCCCCTGAGAAGTGCATTTAAATCTTTGAATGCACACTCTTGGGTAGCTTATAGAACTTATAATATGGCTCGCTACTCTTCTGTGTTACCATATATCTTTGATTTGTAGTCGCCCTCTAACAGAAGCTGCCCTCCAACATAAGCTGTGGACAAATTTTAAACTTGCTAATACAGGCCACCCTCCAATATTAATAGTTGTATTTTGCATCCTCACCTAAAAGACGCCAGCATTTTTACCCCATATACCGGTAATTTCAGGATGCTGTTTAGTAATGCTGCCGCTTTAATCTTACCTTCCTAGTTCCTCCAGCAACACTCTCAGGTTATTCCTTCTCATTCTATGAATGTTTAAAGCCCCAAAATAAAACCAAAAAAATGTCAGCCCCACGAACTGAGTCAGATGCCTCGATTGTTTGTTTGTTCTGTACCGTATCTGGTATCCTGAAGTTCCGTACCCAGAAGTCAGCAAGTCAACACTACCATAGATGTGAGAGTTAAACATTTTATTAAACAACTGTTAAAAACATTTTTGAGCACAGTGAACTGTAAATTTTTAGTTTTTAATCGAGTTCTGATTCACTGCCACTGTCAGTTTCTGAGTCAGGATAACTTGTGAGGTCTTGCATTGGAATATCACTCTTGGAGCAGGTTGTGTCAGGCATCACTGAATGATGCCTCCACCAGCATGGCTTCATCCCAGGCAGATCATGTCAGACTAACCTTGTGGAGTTCTACAAATGGGTGATGGCAGTGCTCGACCAGGGTAGGCCAGTGGATGTCCTCTTTCTGGACTTCAGCAAGGCTTTTGATTCGGTACCCCACACAGGCCTGCTGGATAAGCTAGGGAGAATGGGGGCCCTGATGGTCAGGTGGATTGGGAACTGGCTAGTCGGACATGCTCAGCAGGTGGTAGTTGAGGGGGAAGTCTCATCTTCCAGGGGGGTCATAAGTGGGGTCCCCAGGGATCAGTTCTGGGATTGCTCTTGTTTAACGCTTACATCTCCGATATCAGGGAAGGTATCAGGAGTGAAATGAGCCTCTTTGCGGATGACTCTAAGCTGGGGGCAATGGTGGATGGAGAAGAGAGTAAGGTAGCCCTGCAGGGGTATCTGAATGTTCTGGAAAGATGGTCACACACCTGGAAACTGAAATTTAACACTAAGAAATGCAAGGTGCTCCACCTGAAGCATAGGAACCCAGACCAAGTGTACACCCTAGGAGGGGACACACTGCAGGCTTTGAGTGGGGAAAGGGACCTGAAGGTGCTGGTGGATGCCAAAAAGAATAATTCAGAGCAATGTAGGAGGGCCATGGCCAAGGCAAATAGAATTCTGGGCTGCATTGCCAGGGGGATTACCTCAAGAAGCAGGGAGGTGATTCTGCTACTGTACAATTGCCTGGTTAGACCAAACTTCAAATACTGCATGTAGTTTTGGCGTCCACATCTTAAGAAAGACATTGCACTCCTGGAGCAGGTTCAGAGGAGGGCAACCAGGATGACACGGGGCCTGGTGGATAGGTCATATGAGGAGAGACTTGAGAAGCTCAGTCTGTTCTCACTGGAGGAGAGGAGAGACGGGGGATATGATTTAGGTCTTCAAGTATCTAAAAGGGGTAAATGAGGTAAGCCTACATGGGGTCTTTCAGGGGATGGTGGGAGGGGCCACCAGGGGACACAGTTGGAGGCTAGAGGGCTGGAGACTCAGGGGGGTGAGGGGGAGGCAGTACTTCACTGAGAGAGTGGTGGAACCAAGTAATGTACTGCCTGAGGAGCTGGTGGAGGTATCTATGGTGGAAGGATTCAAAAGAGGCTGGGACAGGTACAGGTGGGGGCTGAAGCTTAGGAATGCCTTGTCTGGAGGAGGGACTCTGGTGGGGGAAAGGGGGATCATGGGATAGGCCAGGAGAATGGTAAAGGTACCCATTCAGGGTACTGACTCCTGAGCAGACTCGATAGACCATGGCACCTACTCTGCTGGCTTTCTACTGTTAGTATGTTAGATGTCCTGCAGTTTTCAACTGAGCTCCTCTCTGATTTCTTCTGTGATCCCTCCTGCCTTGATGCAGTGGATTATGTCTGGGTCACAGCTTGTTATTGCACAGACTTGGTAAGGGTGATGGGAAAAAAGGCAGATCAGTATACAATCATGAAATGCTTTCTAATTTTACTAGATAACAAACCATTGTAGTACCTCAAATGATTTGATAATGATTTCTTTGTTGATAGCTTGCCAAGCAATTTTGATCCATTCTAGGATTTTGTCTTACTTGGGGCCCTGGGGTTTCCAGCTGCAGTTCATTCCCGCTCCTCAGTGGATGGCCAGCAGTCATACAGGTCCCTGTAGGCAGCCTTAAACGGAGCATTCCAGCTCACATCTGCGGGTTGCAAAAGCTTGGTGCATCCACCTGGAATCATCCCGAGGGCTGTTTTTTGGTTTGGGCTGCTTTTTTAACTGCAGGTGAAATACGACATCTGAAAGCATCCCATATTAAAAGTCTCTTGGTGAATGATATAGAACCCCACATCTCCAGCCACTGTAGAGTGAGCTCTTCACTCCTCCAGCCGTTCGGGACATTGCAAGAACAACCCCAGATACCCCCAGAGTATTTTTTGGAACTCTTTTTTCCCTTTCAACACTACAAATGGTGGCAATTTTCTGCCGTCTGCCATGGCAGCCAAACATACAGTGATATGCTGCTTTTCATGCTCGGTAGTCAGCAAAGGTACTGACTTGCAGCCCGCATGTTCTATTGTCTTATTACCAGGCATGTCAGCCTAGATTGCGGTCTCATCCATATTGCCAATAGTGGGTGGTAATAGGTTGTTAACAGTGATGTTACAGTAACAAAAACAGGCAAAACTTATTGTTTTAGGGGCAAACTGTCTTTGGAGCCTTTGACCAAAAGTTGTTTTTTGCCTTATCGTAAATCCCCACCTGGTGAGAAACTTATCAACCCACCCCCAGCTGGCAAAAAAAGAGGGGTCCTGTGCTAAGAAGATAGCCTTCATTGCTATTGCTTTTCTGATAGCACGATAGTGTTGCCCCCTGGTGTGTTATCTAGCCTGCTAGTTCAGTCTCCATTTCTGGATATCTTGCTTTCTGCCCTCCACCATCAAGTCTCCTCCTTTTTTTACACAAACCCATGGAGCCACTTAATGACAGTTCTTCATGTAGTGCTGGGATTTTTTTTTTGTCACACTTTCTGAGCTGCTTTTCATCGATATTCAGAGATGCAGCAACAGGGCGATTGCCCTCCTTCTCTGCCCGGCAGGCGGCCACTAGTTTGAAATCTAAATCAAATTATTTTCTTTTGGGCATTGTAACTTGCACCAACTCACAACTCACACCAACTCGTAACTCGCACTGACTCACAACTTGCACCTCTCGCATCTCTGAAATGCTAAGCTGCTCATTTCAGCCTTTTAAATCATAGCGAGTCAATGAGTACATAATAAGCAGCTGTCAGCAGTTGTTAGCAATTAGCCCATTATGTGCCATAGCTGCCAGCAGGCAATAACTAACATAAGCCACCCTTGATAATAAGCTGCCCTCGAAGATAAGCCGCATCACAGAGTACCCATTTGTTAATATAAACCGTGGCTTCAAATAGAAGATATACGGTATATGTAAAACAAGACATTTTTAATATGATGCTTGTTACATAAATTATTTGTTTAAACACATTTTTAGTAACAAAATGTATTTATGAAATAATCCCTGATTTTGTAGCAAATGAGAGTTTTTTGCCTTTGTAAAGAGATCCGGCTGATCGTGCAGTGCCAGGAATTTAATGCATGGTCAAATCTGTGATGTGTCTGAACCAATGAAGTAAGTCTTCATTCCTTCTAATAATATGTTGCGAAACGTATCTTTCACATCAGTAACTTGATTACGTAATATTGTCATGGACATTGGCAGGCGTATGCAGTGTATGCAACTGTGTACACAATTTTCAAATAACTTGGCAGAAGACACCAGGAGAAAGGACTGCTGTGTGACTGGACTTCTCTGCTGGGACTATATTGCCCTCCTTCCCTCTCCCCAAAGCTAGTTCTATTTTTATAGGCACAGGATTTGACTGACAACAGGAACTTCCTGTTTGGGAGCAGGAAGTGAGTGATCACAGAACCAACAAAGACCCACCATCCTAGAAGGGCAAGAATAGCTCTCTGGCCCCCTCTAGCTGCTGGAAGTCTGCCTCAGAGCAAGTAAGTGGTCTACTGAGAAATATAGGATATTCTTGTCTCAGAACAGGACAATCAGGAGCTTAAAGGGCACACAGGCAGAAAGTAAGGAGAGAGAGAAAAAAAACAGAGGAAAGAGTAAAGATTGCAAACAGTTAAGGGGCCAGAAATAAGACATGATTGGAGTGGTGCAGTGCAGTGGCTGTGGAGCAGCAGTCTTCCGGGAGACATTCTGGAGGATTTGGTGTTGTCCCATCTGCAAGCACCTCTCTGGGCTGAGGGAGGAGGTTGCTCATCTCCAGGCTGAGTTGGCCAGGATTTGTGGGACCTCCTCTTCCATCCAGGGACCACCAGTAGCACTGCCGTTGCCTCAGAGGTTGCCAAGAAAGAGGAGCGGTTGAACCACAGTGGGCTCAGGGAGGGTGAGGGTGGTGGAACAGAGGTGCATCCCTCCAGTTGTACCTCTCCACAATTCCTATGCCATTCTGGCAAAGTGTGATTCCTCTATGGAGGCACCCGCAGTGGAGACCAAGGAGGATGCTGGGAACCTCCACAAAGGAAACCCACAGGAGGGTGGCAGGGGACCCTGCAGGGGAAGGAAACAACTCCTGGTGGGGGACTCCATTGTTAGGAAGGTAGAACTGGGGGAGGAAGGAGAGAGGGAGGTACGGTGCCTGCCTGGCGCTATGGCTTGGAGGGACAGGGAGCGAATTCTCAGGATTGCCAGAGCAGCTGCACAGGGGAGGGAGCCGGATGTCATTGTCCACCTAGGGACAAATGACCTGGCTAAGAAAGGGAATAGAGAAGTGCAGAAAGAGTTTGTGGAATTGGGGAGGGGCCTTAGTCAACCTTCTCAGAGGTGCTGCCCATCTATGGCATAGGAGAGGCTAGGGTGTTCCACACCATGGGATTCAATCAGTGGTTGAAAAACTGGTGTGGAGCTCAGGGATTTGGCTTCATTGGGGACTGGGGGTCCACCTGGAGTGATGCAAGCCTATACTGGCAAGATGGGCTGCATCTGTCCGGGAGGGGAACCAGGATCCTAGGTGATAGGTTTAAATGCTTCATTGGCAAGCTTTTAAACTAGCCAAGGGGGGAGGCACTGGAAAGGAGCAGGGAAATCCTAGCCCCCAAATAATCATGGTAGTAAGTGCGGCAAACACCAACATAGAGGTGTCAATAGGGAGAAGGGCAGGGGTAAATGGAGAAAGTGACAAAGGCAAGAAGGACAGGGATGGGACAAAAGGGAGTAAGGCCATCAGGAAATGGAGGGTAATGAGTACCAATGCCCGTAGTCTGGGCAACAAGCTCCCTGAGCTGGTGGCCTTGATGGAAGAGGGATGCCTGGATATCGTAGCAGTCACAGAAACATGGTACACAGAGAACCATGACTGGGATGTTAACATACCAGGGTACATAACCTACAGGAGAGACAGGCAGGGGAGAAGAGGGGGGAGGAGTAGCTCTCTATGTAAAGGAAGAGATAAAAGCAACTGAACAAAAGAGTAAACAGGGAGGAGAGGAGGCACTGTGGGTCACCTTGGAGACTGGAAAGGGCACCACAATCCGCACAGGGGTTGTGTACAGACCCCCATGTCAGGGGGAGGGAATGGACAAGGATATGATAGAAGGCATTCTTAGAATGGCAGAGAAAGGGGGAGATACTGTTGATGGGAGATCTGAATATGCCAGATGTTAACTGGAGCATATTTGCTGCAGCCACATCCAAGAGCAGGGCCATTCTTGATGCCCTACAGGTGGCAGGCATTAGACAGCTAGTTTTGGAACCCACTCGTGAGGGAGCAATCTTAGACCTCGTACTCTCAAACAGAGGCAGTGAGAGGATCTCAGATCTAGAAGTGGGTTGCCATCTGGGGACAAGTGACCATCAAACAGTGTGGTTCACGTTAAACTCAGCTACAGAGTCAAGCCATACAAAAGTGAGGGTACTGGACTTTAGAAAGGCTGACTTTGGCAAGATGGGAGAGTGCCTCAGAAAAGCACTAGCAAATAGGCTAGAAGGAGGTGTGGAGCAACAATGGGGAATCATCAAACCTGCCATCACAGAGGCAACAAGCCTTTGTGTGAAGCAAATAAACAAATCAAAATGAAAGAAAAAGCCACTATGGTTCTCAAAAGAGGTGGCTGTGAAAGTCAGGAAGAAAAAGATAGCATTCCGGAAGTATAAGGAAACACAGAAGGAGCAGGACAGAGAGCTGTACCAGTTAAGGAAGAAGGAAGCAAGGAGGGAAGTCAGAATAGCAAAGGCCCAAACTGAGAAAAAGATAGCCAACTCAGTTAAGAAGGGGGATAAAACCTTTTATAGGTACATCAGCGAGCGTAGAAAGACAAAGGGAGGAATAGTGAGGCTGAATAGCATGAACGATGGGTGAGCAGAGGGGGACAGTGAAAAAGCAGGGATACTGAATGAACATTTCTGCTCAGTATTCACAAAAGAGGAGGGGGGAAGTGCCTAATCCATTTAACAGAAGCACTCTTAATAGGGGGTCAATCCCAGTCCTTTCACAAAAGAAAGGGTTCTGCAAGAACTCCTAAAACTGAAGGTGGACAAAGCAATGGGGCCTGATGGAATTCACCCAGAATTCTAAAAGAATTAAGGGAGGAACTAGTGAAACCACTGGCTACTCTTTTAATAAATCATGGGAGGATGGTGTGGTACTCGAGGGACTGGAGGAAGGCGGATGTGATTCCCTTCACAAAAGTGGGACCAAGACAGAGGCAGGAAACTACAGACCTGTCGGTCTGACCTCTGTGGTAGGGAAAGTGATGGAGTCACTTCTGAAGGAAAGGATAGTTGAGTACCTAGAGGCCAGTGGAGCACACGACCCAAGGCAGAATGGGTTCACAGCGGGAAGGTCATGTCAGACGAATCTAATAGATTTCTTTGATTGGGTGACCAAAGTAGTAGACCAGGGAGGGGCTGTGGACATGGCCTACCTAGACTTTAGCAAGGCATTTGACACAGTCCCACACAAAGATTAATAGTCAAATTAACCAGCCTGGGAGTGGGTCCCGGGTGGTAGCCTGGTAAAACATTGGCTGCACAACAGGACACAGAAAGTAATTGTAAATGGAGTCCACTCTGAAGAAAGGGGTTACTAGTAGGGGTACCGCAGGGTTCAGTATTGGGTCCAGTCCTTTTTAATGTCTTCATCAGTGACATTGCAGAGGGACTGGAAGGAAAAGTATGCCTTTTTGCAGATGACCCAAAGATCTGCAACAGGGTTGATACACAAAGAGGCATGGAAAGGATGAAAAGGGACTTGGCAAAGTTGAAGGAATGGTCAGAAGTATGGCAGCTAGGATTCAATGCAAAGAAGTGCAAAATAATGCACCTGGGAAACAAAAACCCAGGGGAAGAATACAAAATGGGTGGGGAGGTAGTAACAACAACAAAAAAGGAAAGGGACCTGGGGTTAATCATATCAGATGACCTTAAGGTTAGCAAGCAATGTGAGAAGGCAGTAGGGAGGGCCGGGGGTATACTGGGATGTATAGGGAGGCATCATCAGCAGAAAACAGGAAGTTGTTATCCCTCTGTACAGACAGTTGGTGAGACCCCATCTGGAGTACTGTGTCCAGTTCTGGAGACCCCATCTCCGCAAGGACATAGACAGGATAGAGGCAGTCCAAAGGACGGCAACTAAAATGGTGCAGGGTCTGCAAGAGAAGCCGTATGAGGAGAGACTAAAGGAGCTTAATATGCATACTCTTGAGGAAAGAAGGGAGAGGGGGGACATGATAGAAACTTTTAAGTACCTCAGTGGAATCAACAAAATCCAAGAGGGTAGCATCTTTCAGAAAAAGAGACTTGTAAGAACAAGGGGACACAATTTAAAGATAGAAGGAGGGTGGTTCAGGGGCAATGTGAGGAAGTATTATTTCACAGAGAGGGTAGTGGATGCATGGAACAGCCTTCCTGAGGAGGTTGTGGGGTCTAAAACTGGGGAGAATTCAAGAATGCATGGGACAGACATAAGGCAATTCTTGTGAGGGTAGGAAGAAATAGGCTGTTGGTTAACTAGGATCTGCGGCCTAACATAGAAACATAGAATTTGACGGCAGATAAGGACCGCTTTGCCCACCCAGTCTGCCCATTTCCCTACCTACTGGATAAGCTGCAGATCCTAATTAACCAGCAGCCTACTTCTTCTTACCCTCACCCCCCAGAATTGCCTTATGACTATCCTGTAGGTAGGGAAATGGGCAGACTAGATGGGCCTAGCAGTCCTTATCTGCCGTCAAAGTCTATGTTTCTATGTTTCTATGCGTAGCATTTTGGAAGTTTACTGCTTAGCCTGCTTCTTTTGTTTGGTCTCCTGGCTGTCACACTGGACTGCAATCTATAATTTCCCGGCTGTGAGGAGATGGGGGTGTAGTAGATGATCACGCAGCCGCACTAGCATTGGGGGCATGACTGGGCTTAGGACAAAATGACTAGCATGCTGATTGGCTATAAACCAAGCCCAGAACATCACTTCTGATGTTGCGATTAGTTGAGGGGTAGGGGTGGATCTGCAGGCTTTTCAAACAGGTAACATAAAAAGTGTGCTTTTTAGCATCTCTATTCCTGTTCCTTATTGTTGAGGATGACTAGACAACCATCAGCGATCGTATTCATGAACATCAGTGGCAGCAGCAATGAGAATTTGAAGTGAACTCTCACCTGGCTACACTGGTGGTGGTAACAGAGAATTTGCACTGGAGGACCCTGCCTCAACTGGCTTGCATTCATTCGACTACAGAGAGAAGCACTGCAACAGTGAACTTGGACAGAGGAGAGAGAGTCTGAGTGTGAACCGAAGGGCAGAAGCAGCCAGCCAGAAATGTGAATGGGAAAAAAAGTTTAGCTTCCAAGAACGTTGTGTTCATCTCTGACACTTGGGGGATAGTACAGCAGAGCAGACCAAATCAAAAGAAGTACAGCCCTAACATTTCCTCACTTTCTAGTCTGACCTCTGATTCCTGACTTTCTGAGACACTGTCTGCGGGTAAGTGGAACTGGGTGGTTTCGGGAACAGTCACTGCGGGAACTTTGTTCCCCTGATGACTGGTCAGTGACCAGTTTTTGTGCAACCTGGTTTGGGCCAGTTTCAGTGCTGTACAGGAGCTTTCCTTGTTGCACTTAGTTTTCTCCTGTACCGACTCCCTTTAGTGTAGATTTGCTATTGCCAACTCCACACCACCATGGATCACCACATCAGTGAAATGTGGGGTCAAAAGAATTTTAGGAGAAAGTGAGATTCAGACCCAGACTTTCAGGATCACAGCTTGATGCACTAACCGCTACACTATGCTGGCTGCTGCTTAGGAAGCCTGTGGTTAGACACACATGTGACAACAACTGATCCTAGACCAGTTCAGTTGGAAGGAGAAACTGGTCTCAGATCAGGTGGTATGGAAAGTGGTCTAAAATCAGGCAGCTCTAAAACTGGTCTCAGACCAGGCTAGTCCCAGACTAGTCATCAGGGGAACAATCTTCCTAAACCGGGGACAGTCACAGCTGGTCTGGGGGTACCAAGTCAAAATGTCTAACGCTGTTGTTATTAATGCAGTGCAACAGCAGCAGTGGCTGCTTCTGCTCACACATCTTCTCTTCCTCTCTCCCTCTCAGCCCATTAGTACTGCACAGAGGTGGTGGAGCTAATGGCAGCCCGTCTGTTTCTTGCCATGTCAGCTCGAGTACTAGAGTGGCAGCAGCAACTCCAGTGAGGAAGGGAAGAGAGGGCCACCCAGTACCCAGGCTGTTTACTCCTCCAGACTATAAAGACTGCAGTCTATGGTTTATTCTCCATTAACTGCCATATAGGTGTGGCCACAGGCCACCTCTGTGGTAATTTCATCAGTTTGTTTGTAAGGGGTGGGGGGTAGCAGTGACAGCTCATCATGTGACATTAAATAACCTTGGGGTAGGTAATGGTACAGTACCATAAGTCTGTAAGCAGCTGCAAGAAAGATTGGGTAAATATGAATATGAGGGCATCCTGCTTCCCCCCTTTCTACCACCACTGCATATTTCAAGTCTCCACAAAATCACCAATCCCATTAGTAGGCAAACCACAAGTTTGGCACACAAATGGTCAGCGATAGAAAGGTGTCTGATGGTGCTTTCCAGCTGCCACAGCATAGCTGGGTCCAAAATTGTGAATGACACTTAAGGATGGGGGACTCCCATGAGGTCAGTGAGTGGTATTTGCAGACAGCCAATGCCAACAGTCAAGTGATATATAGAATCCACATCAGGTTCTAGTGATCCAAATGTGGTGCAAATTAAAAGGTGTGAGCAGGCTGTCTAACTAAAGAAGTAACAAGAAAGGCTGTGGGGGATGCATCACAGATGAAGTGCACTTCCTAGCAGTAACTCCTTGGTGATCTCCCTATAATCTGTATTGATTCTCCAGTGGCTTGTTTTGGTTGGAGTTATGCCTTTGAAGATGTGGGGACAGTAGGGGTGGAGACACAGTGGCCCAGATATTCAAACTGCGCCACAAAGTAGTGCAATAGCAGGAGCAGATGCAAGTCCATTGCGCCACTGTGCAACACACGCGATATTCAAACACTGCACAGGTCAAGATGCACCTGCGGCACACGATTGAATATCATGCCAACTGCGCTATGGCACAACCAGGGATGTGTAGTGGTGCAGGTCTGATGTGCAATAACACAACCAGGGATGCTAAGTGGAGCAGGATAGCATTGCAACAGCACAACCAGAGATGTGTAGGGACAGGGTGCAGGTAGAGATGGGCAGAGGAGCACACAGCAGAACAGACATCGCCCCCCACACCCCATGCACTGCACAACCTGAGAAGAGCTGGAAGAACCACCAGTCCATGGACACTAGCAGCAAACCCACAGCCGGGGCATGGTGCCCCAGCACACCCCCTGGCAAGCTATGACCGGCACTCAAGGATGTTCGGCCACCCCATGCCACAACATCCCACCAATGCAGAGCACACCTACACCACAATCCCCATACACCCTGCCCAGGAGTAGCGCCCAACAGTGCAGGACACTCCATGCATGCCACCACCCCCACTGTGACAATGCAACCCTGTGTACCACAGAGCCATGCAAGGCAGCCCCACCATGAGCACCCTGCAGCAGGCGGCAACAGACAGCGATGCAACGACTGCATACACAGTGCCACCCCGCATGCCCCCCCAAGGTACAGCAGAGCGACCAACCATGCGTTGGCACACAAGGTACCCCACATGCGACAGGGCATGCCCCGGACCCCACCACCAGCGGTACAACACCCGGCACACCCTCCCAGAAACACCCCCCCATCCCAGCACTGGCCACAACAGCCAGTGCAGACACCCACAGTGTTGCATGGAAGCATGCACCACACAGGATGCGACACAGTGCATGGACAAACACCCACCCATACCCAAGGGCACACCAACACAGGAACACAGTAGCAGGTCAACCGAGTAACTGGCACATGGCCACGGCAGCCGTGTACACACAGCCAGCACCCCTCCATGGCACAGGGAACAACACACAAACCACCAATAGTGACTGCTAGCTACACCCACACCATGGTTGCTTCCCCTATGGACACACACACACGCCCATGACTGCACCACCCCAATGCCATGCACACCACTGCAGCTGAGCACCTGTAGCCCGCTGCAAATCAGAGACCACCACAGTAGGCATAACAAAACAAATTTATATTAAAAGGTAGAGTACAACTTGGGGTGACAGCCACAAACCAGGTGGGGGTGGGTAAGAGGCAGGGGTGAACAAATGGAAGAAGGAAGGAGGGGTGTGAGGGTGGGTCCGGGGGGGGAGGGCTGAACTCGGGGCATGGATGTTTCAGCGGGTGACCTGCTCCCTGCTCCTGTGGCACCTTCTGCTATAACGCCTCTGGACTCCATGCTGGTGCAACTATTGCAGGATCTCCAGAGACGCACTTGCCACCTGTAGCAGCTCCTGCACGGCTCTCTCCATCCGCATAATCCTCCGTCCACCTAGGACAGGGAAGCAGAGTCAATAGGTGTGAATGCCCATCCCCCTGCAGCCCACCCATTGTGCATGGCATACAGCCATGGGACACACCCCTGTGATGGTGTGCGACCACCCATAGTGATTGTGTCCACATGACCTGCCCACCCAGGCACACGCAGCCATGCAGACTGCTGCACACACCCACCGCCCAAGTCCCGTACAGCACCACCGTGGCTGTACAGTGACATGGCTATGTGGTGCGAAGGCAGTGGCATAGCCATGTACACGGTGCATGCATGGACCACCAGCAATGCACAACCACACATGCAGTGCCAATGGACAGTGCTGACTGTACCATGTGGTGTGCACATCAATGGTGTCAATGGATGGTGGCCATGCCCCGCCGCCTACCCTGCAACACAGCATGCACAGAATATCCTGGAAGAAAGGCACTCACCATCACCGGCCTGATCCGGGTGCTGTTCTACATTGGGGCCAGCAGCCCGTGGCTGTTGCCCAGCTCCCCTCTCCTCATGTCGGTGGTAGTCTTCACAGGCTCAGCGCCGCTGATCAGGGCCAAGGTGCAAATATGGAGAGGGGAACATCAGTACAATCCAGTAGCAAAGGCCCCCCCACTGTGTGTGCGATCCTGTACAGCCCAGCCATGCCGCAACCCCCAACACCACCACCACCACCACCACCACTGCCCACACTGGACGGCCCACCTCCCCTATGTGGTGGACACATGCCCACTGTGATACCCGTATGGATGCAACCAGTGTATGGATGGGGCACCTACCTGGTCATGGCACTGCGCCTCACCTGGCATGTGCCCTCAGGTGGGCAAGCCTGTCCAGGTACCTCTGCTGGAGGTCCCTGTATCGGTGTCAACACTGCTCCACAGTACAGGCGAGTCCTGTGGCCTCCTCCAGTGCCACTGCCACCTCCTCCCAGACGGCACTTCTGGCCCTGTCCAGGGGTACATTGCCAAACAGTGCCCCAGCATGGGGCTTCACTATGGCCACCAAATTGGCCAGCTCCACCTGGCTCCACACAGCAGCCATCTGTCTCACCATCTCTGAATCTGGTTGGAGTCAAAATGGCACTCCGTAGCGCACGTCCGCCACGTGCAGATGCTGTGCGGTACAGCGTTGCCATTCCCCATCATGCTGTCACTGAACAGAGCGATAGGGATGCGGACGCATGGTGCCTAGGGGGCAAAGGTCAGGCACAGGGTCAAGGGTCTCTCTCGCACGGACTGCCACAGCACAATTGGTACTCCCTGCGTGTAGCACGGTTGGGTGCCTATGTGAGACACCCTATAGTGGCCTACCGTGCTGTGGCACCACGGTGCCTACGGTGCTCCGGGGCAAGAGTGCCATACATGTGAACAGTGCACTAGCACCACTGGCACAGTGGTGGCTGTGCCCTGCACTGCCTCCCGCACTCAGCACATCAGCAGCACAGCAGGTGTCGGCATCAGCACCCCAGGCATGTGTGGTGCCTACTGTGCATGTCACAGAGCTGCATCTGTGCCTGAGCATGCTCAACACAATCGCGCAAGGCACAACAGCGCGATATTCAGCTGGCATATGCAAATCAGCTCATCAGCAATTCCATGGCACAGCTACTACATTAGCATCCACTTAAATTTGAGCCTCGCCTCATTTGCATGCCTTGAGCTATATAATGTGACATGGGGCTGCAAAGGCCATAGTCTAGTATTGCAGTCTATTGTGGTGGGTTGCATGCTGTTTGGAAGTGTGGACTGTGATGTGTGGGAGATGCATGGGACTGCACAGTGAAAGGTAACACCTGTCATCCCCACAGGCTCTATAATGACCGAACGTGAGGAAGAGGAGGAACAGGGATGTTGGAGGAAGAAGAGACCCAACTTCACACGGGCGGAAACAGACGCCCTGTTTGAGGCATACCTCAACAGGGAACTGATGCTCAGCAAACATTTGGGAACACCACAGGCCCGTGCTGCGGCATGGGGTGAGGTTGCACATGCCGTGAACCAGCATGGCAGCCACCAGCAGTCCATGCAGGAATGTAAAAAGAAGGTCAGCACGGACAGGAGGAGAATTAAGGACAAGGTGGCTGCCATGCAACCAGTGGTGGGCAGCCGGATGTGCCACGCCTGACACCTCAGGTGGAGCGGATGGCCGGCAGCATGCGGCGTTGTGCTATAGAGGGCGTTCCAGGTGGTGGCTTCCAGATGGGTGGCAGCCCGTCACTGCATGGTAGGTCCTGTGATGTCACTATGTGGGAGGCGGGGGGGAGTGCCACAGGGTAGGGCAGAGACATTAATGCTACTGTGTTCCCTTACAGCTCCTGAGCATCTACATGGGTTAGCAGTTATGGGTGTATCCACCGTGGGCGAGGCCCTGGACATGGAGGAGCGCCCATCCACCTCCACAGGTGTCCGAGGGTCAGTACCACCGCATATCTGCCTGTCTGTCTGGACCGAAGATGGTGGTGCTGGTGCGGACAAGGCCCTGCCTGTGTCCTAGCATGACAGCGGCCACAGCCTCCAGCATGCTGAGACATGGACTGGTGCCGGATCAGGTACCGATGATGATGGATCACGCATCCCAGACAGTGATATGTGTGGGACACAAAATGGTCCCACAGCAGGGAATGGCATGGCCGTAGCCATGGGTGGTGCCACCGTGGAGGTCTGTGTGACACCACAGTCCCAGCCTGTGCCTGTATGCCTCAGTGGGGCAGCACTGGAGTGCATCCAGGCTGGTGGGGCTGTTGCAGCCGATGCATCAGCACCAGTGAGCCCTGGCAATTGGTGGCCAGTGGAGTAGTGTCAGTGGTTGGAAAATGGGGATGGGGGGACAGTGTCAGGGGGCAGCATCAGTGCACCATGTGTGGACATGCCCAGGCATGGCTCTGATATGCAGCACCCAACTTCAAGGGGTGCTGCCCAGCACGGCCACGAACACCATGAGGGACAGCATGCCGATCAGGTGGATGACCTCTTAGATGAGCACACCTGCATACTCCAGGATTCAGTGGATCAGCAGTTGCAGCTTGTGACGGTGGTGGATACACTCAGTGCGGTCCTGTGCCAGGCAGAGGAGCGGTGCAGCAGGGACACCGGTCTCCTCCTGGCAGGGATGGATCGGCTGTGGGAGGATGTGACCGCTGCCATTGACAGGCAGACACAGGCATTCACAGCTGTCATGGCCACAATGGGCACCCAGTTATTTGCCCATGCAGACACCGTGCAGTGCCATGTCCACCCCCCGTTCCCGGCACCGTGCGACACCTCCCATGTCGGCACCGGGTTCGACACTGGGCATACCGAGCATGCCAGGTGCAGGCATATTCAGTAAGCTGCAGACCCCTATGCAAACACAGTTGTGTTCCTGCAGCGTCACCCCTGGTGGTACATCAGTGCCACCCCATGAGGCCAATGGTCAGCCTGGCACAACTGGCAGGTCTCAGTGAGGCCGTCCACACATCCATGGCGGCCGTGGCACTGTGCCGCATGACTGACCTGTCTCCCACCATGGTCACTGTCTGCCGCTGTCCTGTGTGCAGTGTGTTGTGCACCGTATGACGTACGGGTGGGGTACCCGGCCCTGCACACACACAGTCCATGTGCACACCCTCCCAGCTCCTGGCTACTGTGGCATGTGCATGATGATGATACATGACGATGCCTGAGTTGCTCTGTCCGCAACTGTGCAATGGTGTCCAGCATCTGACACACACACAGTGATGGCCACTGGGCATTGCCGTGTGTGGGCCTGTGTGTGGCTAGGTGTTGCAGTCATGGTCAGTGTGCCTTCTACCCAATGTGCATGTCTTGTGGTGTGGTGTGAGGTGGGGTTGGGGGTGTGTGCGCATGAGTGCGCATGTCTTGTTTGGCCATGCCCATTCCTGACAGCACGTGTGGATCCCCACTCAGTCCCATTCACTTGCCGCCATCCACCCCTGGGATTCAGCCATGCCTGTGTGTGGGTCATGCCCTTGCCATGGGTGGTTGCACATGGCCCCGTGCCCTACCTGTGCTGGCTGAAATGCTCCTCTGTGATGGTGTCCCAGTGCAGCTGAGCCATCCTGAACAGGTGGGGGTCCCTTTGCCCAGGGGGTGGCTGCACGTCACCATCTGGACAGGCGTCCTCATCATCCCCATCACTGTCCCCCTCGTCGACCTCTACGGCTATCCCACAGTCATTGGCCATGTTGTGCAGGATGCAGCAGGCCAGGAATAGCCCACAGGTCTTCAAGGGGCTGTATTGTAGGGCACCACTTGACGTGTCCAGGCACTGGAACCATGACTTCAGCATCCCAAACACACACTCGATGATATTACGTGTGGTGGCATGTGCCTCATTGTATTGCTGCTGTGATGGGGTCGAGGGGCATCGGTACGGTGAGAGCAGCCAGGGACGGAGTGGGTATCCACTGTCACCTGTGTATAGAGGGTGGACATTAGTATGGTGTTGTGCATAGCTCTGCCATGGGCCGTCAAGGCCGGTACCCATGGCACCTCTGACTATGCCGCCCCCACAGCTGCTCATGTCATCCTGCGTGTTGTGCATATTCACCCACTAGGTGGGCCAGTGGGGATATCCCCACTCTTGAACCTGTGGCACAGCGCAGACTGGTGCCAGATGAAGGCATCATGTGCTCCCCCAGGGTGCATGGCACAGACATTGGTTATGTGCCCCCTGGCATCACACACCACCTGGCAGTTGATGCTGGAGTATCCCTTGCAGTTCCTATAAGCAATGCCATCCGGGCCAGGTGGTGTGTGGATGGCCACATGGGTGCAGTCAGTGGCCCCGAGCACGCCAAGGCATACATGCTACCCTGTGGAACTGTTGTATGTGTGCTGTGCACTCCACCTGTGTGCTGGGAAAACAGATGTACTCCACAGCATGTGACAGCAGTGCACTGAGGAATTGTGTGAGTAGGCGTGACGCAGCCGACTGGGATATGCCTGTTGTGTCCCCTGTTGGTCTTTGGAAGGTGCCCATGGTGAGCAGGCACATGACAGCTGTCACATTAGTCTCTGCTGACAGAGCATAGCTCCATCGTGTGGATGCCTGCATTTTATCACTGCACAGCTCACAGAGCCGCCTCAGGATTGACCGGTTCAGGCCCACAATCTCTGTATCACTATATTGCTCAAAGGTGATGCAGGCTCGGTACCACCTGTTGGGGGGCGTACTGCTGACAGACCCTTCCACGGCCGCGCCCCCCTGCTGCCTACCCTCTCACATCCCTTATTACTGCCTCCAAATGTATGGTGGCACTGGCCATGTCCCTGGCTGCTGTCAACTCTTGCTGCCAGCTCACCCCCACTTCAGGGCTTCCTGTAGTGTTCTTGTACCTCTCTCTTGCTCCTTTTTATTTTGGCTCACTTCTGCTATTGCACAACTTCTGCTACCTCCCCTATTTTTTTTTTTAACCAATTATTTTACCAGGTGAGACTCACTAAGCTGAAATCTTGTTTGCAGGTGCAACCTGGGAGCACTGGGAGCATGGGAGCACGAGGAAGTTAAGTGACTTGCTTAGGGTCACACAGTATGCAAGTGAGGGTTGTAGGATTCAA
This sequence comes from Neoceratodus forsteri, assembly GCA_016271365.2. Taxonomy (NCBI): domain Eukaryota; kingdom Metazoa; phylum Chordata; order Ceratodontiformes; family Ceratodontidae; genus Neoceratodus; species Neoceratodus forsteri. The sequence goes on along the minus strand of CM057450.1, from coordinate 182,590,971 downwards.
ACCCAGGTCTCCAGATTTGCAGCTCAGAGCCTTAAACCACTGCGCCATTCTGTCTCCAATTGCACATGGCACATGTCGTTGAATATCGCACTGCTCCATTTATTCATGGTTCCTCCTCCTACGGTTGTGCATGCATTCATTACCATTGCGCTCTTGCGCATTGCAACTTGAGCGGCGCAGCTACCTCCCGCTGAATATCGCACAGTGGCGCATTTTCGGACTTGCGCTAGCGCATCTCTGTTGTGCAAGGCGCAACCCTTTTGAATATCTGGCCCAGTGTCTTTAAGTACAGTACCGTAATAACATTCTTCTTGGTTTATTTTTTTCCAACAAGAATATTTATTTTCAACACCTTTTCAGTAAAGTGGCTGCAAGGCTGGGTAAATATGAGAGGGGAAGTAAAATCAGCATAGTTTGTGTGTTGGGAGGGGGGCATGCACTTTCCATAAACAGGCAAAGGATGTCATCCAGTTCCAAATTTGTTAGTCCTATCCCATCCCCTTAGCTTAGCGGCACTAAATTCTTCATAGTTTGAGAAAAACTGTAGTAACCCCTTCCCACACTGATGACAATTATCTCTGGAGCCCTCAATAACTACTTTACAAACCACATCCATAGCTTGCAGCTTCACTGGGATGTCCCTACCATTTTGATTCAGGGCTTTCTGTAGAAAGAAAGAAAATTCATTGGAGAAAGTTTAGTGGGGACGAAAGTAAGATTATGTAACTGAGTAAAAATGAACTTAAGCATATTTTTTCTGATCCTGGTTCCTTTCCTGTCTTGTGAGGGTGTGATCTGGTTAAGTATATATATATACATTTCTTCAGACGCTGTGAGCTCTGTCATAGAGGTGCCTTTCTTAGTTTGTTAGATAGAATATGGGACTGGGTCTTGTGTGACTGTTTTGTTCTAACAGGAAGGTTGAAACGCTGCTGCAAGCTATGGAAGACTGCTGAGCAGACAGTAGCAACAATCTGTGGGGTATTTTCCACTCTCCAGGCTTCCCAGATCAATCTGATATTCTTCCAGTAGATTATGTTATTTCCTATGAAAGCTGAATTGTTCTGTTTTCCTGAATAATCAATGCACGTTTATGGGAACAATTTCCCTGCAGACTGTAATTTCCTTATAAACTACAAGAATTCTTATAGATCCTTTGAGCCTCGACAATCCCCTCTTCTCAGTTTCTCACTTATATGGGATGATCTTGCCTCTTACAGCCACTTAGAATTCCTCTGAACCCTGCCTGAAAAAGGATCTGGGGATACTACCCAGAGGAGGCTTTGGTAGGAAGGGGCTCAGTTCATTAACAAAAAAGTTATCATTTGTACCCATCCTATAAATGGGGGTTACCAAAAAGTCTTCCACAAGCTCGCCTAATTGCTCATTGCCTGGTTGGTGTTGGGTGCTAAAGCTGTTTAAATGTTATTGCCAGTGAGTGCCTTTAAAGACTCCACATACTGTCTCTTTAAGTGCTGCCTGATTGCAGATATAATTATTCAAATGGGGGGTCTGAGTGTTTCCCTGCTCGAGTCCCGCCCGGTCTGCTGAATAATCCCTCTGTTTCTGCCATTGCTAATTGTGAGGAGGGAGCCCTGCTGAAAGATGTAACTAATTGCTGGTAATCATTTAGAGTAGTGATGAAAATGGAATTTGTTCTAATCTGCCTTTCTTTGCAGCAAGAACTGTTTCTGTTTAACTCCACCATATTGGTCCTGAACTGCCAGATTGGACCAATCAGTACTTTAAGACTCTAAAGTGGAGCTTGTCAGAGTGAGACTGTGTGGTGCCACACTCTGGGAATTATAGTTTTGGACTATTGGCACCTTTTTGCACCAACGGGGGGGCATGTTGTGACTAACAGCAGAACCAACCAATCAAACCTTTTGGATCTAAAGGAAATTCCCTGAGCTGTCTGCTGGCAAGCCAGATCTGAGTTGGAAGCTGAGAGAGAAGGAGGTTGCATAGTTCGAGAGGTCGTGTTGCACAGTAGTTCGCGCGGGAGAACCGTGTAAGGCCTGACTTCTGGTCTGCTTGCCTGTTTTCTGCACTGAGAAGAAGAGAGAGAGAGAGAGAGAGAGAGAGAATTGTTTCGGACTAAATCCGAGCTGTGTGCTTTAAGCAAGCTGCTGAATTGGGACCAGGCTTAACCTGTAGAAAACCGAAGGTTTTGCTAAAAGCGATCGGCCTGTCAGAAACTTTAGCTACCGTTGTGCTCCTGGGTTTTAGCAGTGATTTTGTGATCGGAATCGAGGAACAGCCTGCCTGATACAGTAAACTTTCTTTACATATAAATGTGTTGTGAACTGGAGGGGGGTTGCAATCTGGTTTTCCCCCGAGCTGAGTTGTGTGCTGAAGGCTGGAAGCTGTGTCCGGCTCAAGTCGGACTGAATCCGCTTGCTAATCAATACAGTTGGGCCCTGCCACAAGGGCCTTGTCTCCCTACCCTGCTTCTTCTGGCAATCCAGAACATCCATCTGTCGTCTCGACCATCGTCCATCCTGTGTCCAGTTTTGGGTATCGTGAGTAACAAACAGGGTAGCTCCCTGCAACATAACTTTTGAATCACAAGTGTGTCATCTGATTAATTTGTTGTGTTATTTCCACAAACTGAGCCCTCCAGTTCTGGATTACAATCAGTGGGTGTGCATGCTATTTCTTTTCCTCGCAGAGCCCCTACAAGCTGCAACGCCGGCTTACCCTGGGCAATGGTCCTAGCTAGCTCCCTTCTCCATCCTGGGTACCCAGAAAGTGTGACTGATAGGGACACTGACTGCATACACAACTGTGATATTTACAGTGTGTTTAAACCAATTAACCTGATTGCCTCCATCCTTGTTATAGCCCCCTGAATAAATCAGATCTACTTTTTCCTGCAATTTACATTGACTACGGTGTCCGTTTATGCCTGAGGTATTGCATAGTTGCTTTTTGCCTTGCATCACCTTATTTTACAAGGGGTCCCTAGAGCCAAGCTGAAGGAACCAGTCCTGGGGGTGAGTTCTAAATCGAGGTGTATGTGTAAAACTCATCAGGGGTATTGGGAAGGTAACCATTGTGTACTGTTTGGGCCACTAGCAGGAGACAAGAGGGGGTCACAGTGTCCCAGAGGGCTGTGGCCTTGTTAATCAGACTAATACCAAGCCTGACCTTTGGGTGGAGGCACCCGTCACTGAACCTAGGCCCCTTAACCTGCTACTAGCCAAGCAGGCAGGGGAAGTAGCTCTTGGGATAGCGCCACCTGGGGGTTACACATTGGTCTAGAACAAGAGTCAGGATGGCATTATTTGGGTGGATGACCCCTGGATCTGCTCATATAGCTGCCCCACATTTTAAACTGATATTTCAATAAACAAGGAAGGCAGTGTGATCTAATCTGTGAGACAGGAATTAAACATTACTTACCATAGTAATGTTGTTTCTTCTAATGGAGCCTTGCTGTATTCTGACAATATGCAGTTAGACCGACCGGTTCAACTGCCCCGGGAGAACCAAGTGTTAAACTCTATGCAAATGCATAGAACGTTGAGCTTGAGCTCGGTTTTCAAAACACTGTCCTCGGTTCATTCAAGTAACTGATCAGATTCTATGAAGCGAACTAATTTAATATGTGTGTAATGGCCAAAACTAAGCCTAAACAGGACCCCAACAGGGGCAACATCAGGAAACAAAATCCAAAGGGCATATAAAGACTCAAGTCACAGATGCCCAGAGAAAACCATTACCTCTCAGAAGAAGCCAGAAGGAGAAGGAAGGAAACATATTCAATTCAGTGCTTTAGAGTAACTGGTAATTGGTATTTTTCTTTTAAACTTAGATTGTGGGCTTGTAGTGACACTATACTTTCTTTGTTGTCTTTACTTATAATTGTTTTTGGGGCTGTTGAAAATTTAAAACATAGTGGTGGTGTAATTCTGTGCTGTCTTTAATTGCTGCAAATTTTATCTTGGCTTGTCTGACTGTCCTGTAGCTGGGTGAAGGGTGTTAATTGTCTGGCCTCTGACCTCAGCTACGTGATAACTGGAGGTGGGGCTTAGTCAGAGATAAAGTAGCAGAGAGGTTGATTTTCTCAGAAGAAGCCAGAAGGAGAAGGAAGGAATATTCAATTCAGTGCTTTAGAGTAACTGGTAATTGGTATTTTTCTTTTAAACTTAGATAGTGGGCTTGTAGTGACACTATACTTTCTTTGTTGTCTTTACTTATAATTGTTTTTGGGCTGTTGAAAATTTAAAACATAGTGGTGGTGTAATTCTGTGCTGTCTTTAATTGCTGAAAATTTTTGCCCCCCCCTTCCCCCAACTCTTAATTATATGCCCTGATAAATCTGATTGACAGGAGCTAAACACAGGGTATAGTAAGAGGTGTGAAGTAGGAGGAGCATAAGGGGGAAGAAGCCCACCCTCAGCACGACAAGTGTTTTGACTCATTTATTTATTTATTGGTTTCTTTTTCCTTAAAAAAAAAAAAAATCTGAGGATCAGTTACAGGATTTTTAGTACTGTAAATTAATAAAAAGAGAACTAAGAGAGTTTCAGTAGCAGACAAGTAGTGGAATTGCAGTATAATTTGGGTAGTGGTGCAATGCAGTGGCTGTGGGGCAGCCATATTCAGGCAGACCTTCTGGACACTGAGGTGCTGCCCTATCTGCATGCATCTCTCTGGACTACGGGATGAGGTAACCAGACTCAGAGCGGAAGTAAACTGGGTCAGGAGTACCATCACCCCTATCCAGGGACCACCCAGTCCAATGCAGCTGCCTCAAAGGATGCCTAGAACGAGGAGCACTTGGATGACAGTGGGCTCAGGGAGGTTAGAGCAGTCAGGCAGAGGCACATCCCAGATCCTATTCCTTCAAGAACTCATATGCCACACTGGCAAATGAGGACAACCAAATAGAGGTACCCAGAGAAGTGGAAGGAAAGGATGTGGAGGTTAGCCAAGGAGGTGACCTCAGTGGGGAAAGCAGTGGACCCCAGAGGAGGAGGAAGAATCCTGGTGGGGAACTCCATCGTAAGAGGGATCCAGCTAGGAACACAGGAGGGGAGGACAGGGAGGTGAGGTGCCTCACCAGGTGCCACGGCATGGAGGGATGGAAGGAAGATACTGGGGATCACTGGGAAGGCAAGACGGGAGGGTGAGCTGGATGTCATTATCCACTAGGTACTAATGACTTGGCAAATGGGGAGCCAAAGGAAGTTCAGGAAGAGTTTAGAAAACTGGGGAGGGGTCTCAAGCAAGTAGCTATTTCTGTCACTTTCTCAGAAGTACTACCTGTGAGAGGCAAGGGAGAGCATAGGAGTGCATGCATTAGGAACTTTAACTCATGGTTGAAGAACTGGTGCTGTGAGGAAGGGTTTGGATTCATTGGTGACTGGGGACCCACCTGGAGGGATGGAGGTTTGTTCAAGCCTGACGGCCTGCATCCATCCTGGAGGGGAATTCAAGCACTCAATGATAAGTTTAAATGCTACATTGACAAGCATTTAAACTAGCAAAGGGGGGTGGCAGGCCAGCAAGGAGGGTACCTACTTGCTCACCCCCACAGCTAGTAGTGGAACCAGTGAACCAGAGGAGTGGCTATCTCTGCAAAAGCAGTGTGCAAAAGATGAAGATTAGTGTCCAAAAGGTGGATAAGCAAGAAAAGGGCAAAATTCAGCAGAAGGGCAGACAGCAAGGAGAACCAGGGATAAATGACAACCAAGGAAGGGCTGGAGTAGAACAATGAAGCAGTCTAGGGAGGTCAAATCATGGAAAGTCATGTGCAAATGCCAGAGCCTTAGCAACAAGATGGAAGATCTGAGGCTGTCATGGTACAGTCAGACCTGGACATTGTGGCCATCACTGAAACCTGGTGTAATGATAACCATGACTGGGAGATGGCCATACCTGGCTACCAACATATTCAGAAGAGACAGAGCAGGCAGGAAAGGAGGAGGAGTGGCACTGTATGTGAAAAATGACATAAGGGCCACAGAGATCCAGGAGGAACAAAATGGGGGAGAGATACTGTGGGTAAAGCTGGAAAGGAAAATGGGGCCAGACATCTGCACAGGTGTGGTCTATAGACCACCAGCCCAGGAGGAAGAAACAGATAGGGAGCTGATGCTAGCCATCCAAAGGATGGCAGACAAGGGTGAGGTAGTACTGGTTGGAGACTTCAATATTCCAGACGTGGACTGCAGCATTCCAGCAGCAGCATCAACTAGGAGCAGATTTATCCTGGACTCCCTTCAGGGTGCCTTCCTCAAGCAACTGGTCATGGAACCAACTCGGCAGAAGGCAATACTGGACCTTCTGCTCACAAACAGGGACAGTGTGATGGGGGTAACAGTGGGGGAGCACCTGGGTAACAGTGACCACCAGTCATTGTGGTTTGAAATCACAGAAAGAGCAGAACCAAACCACACAAAAACACGTATCCTGGATTTGAGAGGGCAGACTTTGGGAAAATGGGGAGATACTTAAAAGAGGCATTAAGGGGAATGGAACAGGAATCAGGGGTTGAGGAACAGTGGGCAGTATTTAAAATGGGGATTATAAGAACAACAGAATTATGCATTAAGCAGGTTAGCAAGAGGAAAAGGAAGAGGAGACCATTATGGTTTTCCAAAGAGGTAGCAAAGAAAGTGAACGCCAAAAAGATTGCATTCAGGCAATACAAAAAGATACAGGCAGAAGGGGATAGGGAGAAGTACCAGGAGAAACAAAGGGAGGCAGGGAAGTCAGTAAGGGAAGCCAAAGCTCAGACAGAAGAACACATTGCAAAATCAGTGGTTAAAGGGGACAAAACCTTTTACAGGTACATAAGTGAAAAAAGAAAGACAAAGGGAGGGATAGTGAGACTGAAGGGGAGGATGGGAGTCGTGGGAGGATGACAACAGTAAAGCTGACATATTGAACAGGTATTTCTGCCCAGTCTTTACTGAGGAAGAGGGTAATGGGTCTGAAGGGAGTACAAAGGTGAGAATGGTGCAGAAATGGACACAAGTCCCTTACACGAGAAAGGGTCCTGAAGGAACTGGAAGTAATAAGAGTTGACAAAGCAATGGGGCCAGATGGGGTGCACCCCAGGGTCCTTAAAGAACTAAGAGAGGTGGTGGCTGAACCTCTGGCTATCCTGTTTAGCCAATCACTGGAAACAGGGAGGTACCAAAGACTGGAGGACAGCAGATGTAGTCCCTCTATCAAAAGTGGGAACAAAGAGGAAGCAGGGAACTACAGACCAGTCAGCCTCACCTCGTAGTGGGAAAGATCATGGAAGCACTACTGAAGGAGAGATTGGTGGAACATCTGGTTGTCAATGGACTACAGGACCCAAGGCAGCATGGTTTCACCAGGGGAGGTCATGTCAGACCAACCTCATTGAATTTTTGACTGGGTGACTAGGAGGTGGATCAGGGAGGGCAGTGGACATGGCCTATCTGGACTTCAGCAAGGCCTTTGACACTGTGCCACATAGAAGACTATTACACAAACTGGGGAATATGGGTGTGGGCAGGACAGTAGTGTGGTGGGTAGGTAACTGGCTGGGTGGCAGGACCCAGAGGGTGGTGGTAAATGGCTGTCACTCCACAGAGGGAAGAGTGACCAGTGGGTACCACAGGATCAGTGCTGGGACCGGTCCTATTCAACATCTTCATCAGTGACATTGCACAGGATCTAGAAGGCAGAATTTCACTGTTCACTGATGACACAAAGCTCTGTAACAGAGTAGACACACCAGAGGGTGTAAACAGAATGAGAAGGGACCTGCAGAAACTTGAAGAATGGTCAAGGGTTTGCAGTTGAAATTCAATGCAAAGAAGTGCAAGATAATGCATATAGGGCACAAAACCCTGGCACAATATATCAGTTGGGGGTGAGGATATAGCATGCACCAAGCAGGAAAGGGATCTTGGGGTTGTCATCTCTGATGACCTCAAGGTAGGGAAACAGTGTGACAAGGCATCAGGTAAAGCAAATAGGATGCTGGGATGTATAGGCAGGGCATCACCAGCAGGAAAAGGGAGGTCATAATTCCGCCATACAAGACACCAGTGACTCCCCACCTGGAGTACAGTGTACAGTTCTGGAGACCACACCTATGTAAGGACACAGACAGGGTAGAGAAGGTTCAGAGGAGGGCAACAAAGATGGTGCATGGATTGCATCCACAAGTCCTATGAAGACAGGTTGGAAGGAACTGAACATGTACTCCTGGAGGAGAGGAGGGAGAGAGGGATATGATAGAGAGACATACAAGTATCTACAGAGGGAGAAACAGGGTGCAGGAAAACACTATTTTAAGCGAAAAGATGTTCCAGGACTAGAGGGCATGGGATGAAGTTGGAGGAGGACGATTCAGAGGAAACATGAGAAAGAATTTCTTCACAGAACGGGTGGTGGACAAGTGGAACACCCTGCTCAGAGGAAGTGGTGGGGCTGAAACAATCACGGATTTAAGAATGCATGGGATAGACATAAAGGAATTCTAGAGGTCAGGGGGTAAGGGGAAACGGACTTCTAGGAAAACAAACTGAACTTACAAGCTCAAATGGGCAGACTGGGTGGGCCATAGGCCCTTATCTGCCAACACTGTCTATGTATCTATGTATGTATCTATGTACCACTGACGGTTTCATAAAGTTGCTGCAGAAGAGCCACCCTTCCCCAGGTTCTGAAGGGGAGGTAGAGTGGGAGGTCAGAATACAGCAAGATTCCATTAGAAGAAACAACATTACTATGGTAAGTAATTTTTTCTTCAAACAACATGAAGTCTTGCTGTATTCTGACAATATGCAGATTATAAAGCAGTGCCCCCAGGAGGTAGGCACAGAACCTATTTGGGGAATAGGATCTGCAGTACTGCTGTGCCAAACCTGGCATCACTCCTTGCCTAAATATCCAGGCTGTAATGCTTAGTAAATTTATGGACAGACTTCCAGGTGGCAGCCTTACATATCTCAAGCAAGGGGCCGTCCCTGGCAGCTGCCAGATAGGCCGCAGTGCCTCTGGTAGAGTGGGCCCTAAGACCTGCTGGTGGGTCCTTACCTAGCTTACTGTAGCAGAACTGGATACAGGCCACAATCCATCTGGCTATAGTCCTTTTTGCAGCTGGCCTGCCTTGACCAGCATTCCCATGAGTAAGAAAAAGCTGGTAACAATCTTTTCTTAGCTCTTTTGTCCTGTCCATATAATAGCTAATAGCTCGCTTAACATCCAGGCTATGCAGCCTGCATTCACCTGAACTAGAGTGATCTGAGAAAAATACAGGCAAAGTAATGGATTGGTTCAGATGAAAATCAGGAACCACCTTAGGGAGAAATTTCCTGTTGGTTCGGAACACAATCTTGTCACTGTGAGGTGAAATATAGTTGGGCTCCACAGATAAGGCTTGAAGCTCACTGATTCTTCTAGCAGAAGTGATAGCCACTAGAAAACAGTTTTCCAAGTAAGAAACTTGAGTTCTGAAGGAAACATAGGTTCAAAAGGAGGCTACATAAGCTGACCTATACATATGTTCCGGTCCCATGCAGGGATATGTTCCCTATGTGGGGGATGAAAATGCAACAACCCCTTGAAAAACTTTTTGAAAATTGGGTCTGCCGCCAGCGAAGATGCTTTCCCTGCTGAAAGATAAGCAGAGACAGCAGAAAGTTGTACCTTCAGGTAGATTGCTGTAAATGCAGAGACTGAAGGTGGACCAGATAGTCCAGAAGCTGTGGAACTGCAGCTTGCTGAGGATCCAAATCCTTCTGGGCACACCAGATGGAAAATCTTTTCCATTTAGAGGAATAGGTTTTTCTGGTAGCAGGCTTTCTGGCACCTTTCAGAATATCCAGGACAGGTTGAAACAGGTGTAAATCTACATATTCTAGGTCCTCAAGAACCAAGCCCTGAGGTGAAGGGACTGAAGGCTGGGGTACATTATCCTGCCCTGAGAGGATGTCAGCAGATTGTACCTCCTGGGTAGAGAAATCAGTTTGGTCACTGACAGTGATAACAGCATCGAGTACCATGGCTGTCTAGCCCAGTCTGGGGCTATGAGAATCATTGTGGCAGACTGGGACCTCAACTTGGCCAGGACTCTGGTTATCAGAGGAAAGGGAGGAAAAGCATAAAGGAACCTGTTTGACCAGTCCAGAAGGAGAGCATCCAGTGGCACTGAGCCCTGGAGTGGAGGCCTGCAACAATACCGAGGTAACTGGTGATTGTCTGGGGCTGCAAAGAGATCTATCTCTGGAACCCCCCACCTCCTGAATACTGAAAGAAGGACCTGCTTGTTCAATGTCCATTCATGATGGCCCTGGCTGATTCAGCTGAGAGCATCCGTCAGTACATTGTCCTTGCCTGGCAAGTGAACTGCTAACAGTGACATGTTGAAACAATATGCCAGCTTCCAGATCTTCATGGATTCTGTGCAAAGCAGGGAGGATCTTGTTCCCCCTGCTTGTTGATGTAGTACATGGTGGTGGTGTTGTCTGTCCTGACCTGTACCACCTTGCCCTCTAGGAGACTGGCAAACTCCTGAATAGCTAGGATCACTGCTCTGAGTTCCAGAAGATTGATGTGCAGGAGGGACTCCTGAGGGAGCCATGTACTATGTGCTGTGTGATCCCCCCGGTGGGCACCCCAGCCCAGGAGAGAAGCATCCATTTTCAGCACCAGAGAGGGTACCAGAGGGAGAAAAGGAACCCCCACTCTGAGGTTGTCCATCTCCTGCCACCACTGAAGAGCTAACAGAAGGGTGTGAGACACTGGAATCAGTCTGGACAGAAAATCCTTTTTTTGAGACCAGAAGGATCTGAGGAGGAACTGAATGTTCCTCATCTGAAATCTGGCCCCCAGAACCACAGCTGTGGTGGAGGCTATGTGTCCTAGAAGCTATAAAAAGTACCTCGCTGGATGAGGAACTTTAACCCGAAAGGATTTTGCCAACTCTATCAGGGCCTGCGCCCTTGCAGAAGGCAAAAAGGCTCTTGCCTGAATGGTATCCAGCTCTACACCTATAAAGTCTAGTCTCTGTACTGGGGTTAAGACAGACTTCTGATGATTTACCAAAAACCTCAGGGAGTGAAGAGTATCCTGAGTGAGTTTTAGGGCTTCAGTGACCTGCTGGGGGGATTGACCCACCAACAGCCAGTCGTCTAGATAGGGGTAAACTGAAACCAATTGTCTTCTGAAGAATGCCACCACTACTGCCAGACATTTTGTAAACAACCTTGGTGTAAATGTCAGGCCAAAGGGCATAGCTCTGAATTGGTAGTGGCCTGAAGGCAGTTGAAACCTGAGATATTTTCTGTGAGGCTGTCTGATGGGAATGTGGAAGTAAGCATCCTTTAGGTCTAGGGATGCCAGCCAATCCCCTTGCTTGAGAGTAGGTAGAATGGTAGCCAGGGTTGTCATTTTGAATTTTGGCTTTGTAAGATGCCTGTTCAGGAATCTGAGATCCAGAATGAGCCGCCAGGCCCCATTTTTCTTTGCTGCCAGGAAGTACCTTGAGTACAGTCCTTTTCTCCTATACTGATGTGGCACAGGTTCCACTGCTCCTGACTGAAAAAGTGTGGAAACCTCTGCCTCCAGTTGGGCTGTTTCTGCAGTGCTGGAAAGTCTGAAATTTCTTGCTGACAGTTTTGGGGGCACCTTGAAAGTGAGAGCAAGTCTCTGACCCACTATCTCCAGGACCCATTTGTCTGAAGTGATGGAACGCCAAGCCTGGAGATAGTGGGTCAGCCTGCTCCCAACAGGATATGGGGAGGCGATCCAAACAGAGCTTTCAGGGTGTCTGTTTGGCTGGGGTAGCAGACTGGGTGGTGGAGGTGGCCCTGCCAGCACCCCTCCTGCCTCTCCCTCTAAAGAACCCCCGGGGTTGCTAGTAAGAGGGAAAAGCTTGGGCCTGGTGAAAAGGCCTGGGGTAAGGTCTGCCCCTGCCCCTGGCCTGCTGCTTCAGAGGAGTGGCAGCCTTCTCTTTTGCTGAAGCACTCCTGTATGCCACTCTGTACTCATTCATTTTCTTCATATATGCCTCAGTCTGTTCCCCAAACAGAGAGTTCTGGACAAGGGGAAAATCCATGGCATTATTCTGTGCGTCCTGGGACAGGTTAGTACACCTGAGCCAGGAAAAACACCTGAGGGATACAGCAGAAGCCATAGCCCTAGAAGCTGCATCAAAGGAGTCCACAGCCATGTGGAACTGGGATTTAGATGCTTGTACCCCCTTATTGACTAACTCCTGAAGGTTGGCAGAAAATTCAGGAGGGGCCTTTTTAGCTAGTTGTTTGACAGCCTCCCAAAGGGACTTTTGATACCTGGAGGCATAAGCCATATAGGAGGCTTGCCTGATACCCAAGGAAGATGCCAGGTACCCTTTCTTGGCATGAGAATCCACCTTCCTGGAATCCTTGTTGGGGAGGTGAGAGGCCAGGGGAATGCCAGCCTTTTCGCAGGCTGCAGTTTGAACTACCCCTACATGGCTACAATGGCTAGCTAAAAAGTCAGTGCCATTGCCAGCCAGAAGGTACTTTCTGTCCATCTTCTTGTCTAAAGGAAGGACAGAACTAGGGGTTTGGAGGATCTTTAAAGTCTGCTTCTTAAGGGACTTGTGAATGGGAATCGAAAGTCCTTGGGATACAGGAAGATCCATCATCTCCTTGTAATCCTCTTCCTCATCATCCTCCTGCCTGACCTCTTGTACAGAGAGCTGCAGGGTCTCAGCCACTTGCCTCATAAAAGCAAAATGGGAGGTAGCCTCAGACACAGGCCTAGGAGGGGATTCGTACTGAGGTTGGTCTGGGGAGACCTCAGGGTCAATGAGCTCTCCTTCATCCTGCTCCTCATCCTCCTCCTCATATTCAGAAAAGTAATACTCCTCAGGATCAAGGTGTCCTGAAGGAGTTGAACCAGTATCCAGAACCGTTGGCTGCCCAGATGGTACCTGCGACGGTTTGCCAAATCCAGATTGCAAAGACTGCACTATTCGGATGGCCTTTGCAATTTCATCCGCGGTTGGAACCAAGACTGATTGCTTACGCGGTTCCAAACCAGAGCGTTTGGCTTTCTTCGACAGTGCGGGTTCAGAAATGGACTCCGAGCGTCATTTAGCTGTCGATGGTTCACCCTGGCTTTAAAGGTCGGTTGTCAGATCAGAAGGTTCAGTAGAACCGGAACCGGCCTCAACAGTCTTATCCATTCTTTCCTTCAGTTTACTGGGCGCCTGTCTACAGTAGGCTGAGGGAAATTCTTACAAATATCACAGTCTGTTTGTAAGTAGTTAAAACTCAAACAATACAGACAAACCAAACATGGATCAGCTTTTGCAAATTGCTCCCCACACTCAGCACAATGCTAAAACCCAGTGGGACCAGTTTTTCTCTTGGGTTTCTGTGACATGACCCTAAAATTTGGAGCTTAACCCAGTGGCTTAGTTAGGCCGGTTAAGCAAGAATCAAATACCTACTTTATCCATAGTAGCTTAGTTAGGGCAGGATAAAGAAATAGAAGAAAGAGAGAAAAATTACCCCTGAAGGATTAGTTAGGCCAGTTAATAGAAAAGACAAAGTCCAAACCGGCCAACGGTTTAGTGCCAGCCAAAAAATGAACCGAGAGCCCCCGGTTCTGGTTAGGACTTTGCACCGGTATCCCAATACAGTGAAAATTTAGATAAACAGAGAAATTTAGAAGTTTGGCCCCCTCACGGTCGCAGAACTGATCGGAAACCAAACACTTACCCAACCTAGGAAACGTGAGCTATACCGAAGACAGCGGTTTGAGAACATTACTGAAATAAAACAACAAAACAATTTGAAATAAACCATTGAAACTACGCTAGACCAAAAGCAGTGAGGAGAAATCTCTGAGACATCGTCACTGGTGAGCGGAGAAAAAATCTGATCAGTTACAAGAACGTACCGAGGATAGTGGTTTGAAAACCGAGCTGGAGCTCAACATTCTATGCATTCACATAGAGTTTAACTGTTGGTTCTCCGGGGCAGTAGAACTGGTCGGTCTAACTGCATATTGTCAGAATACAACAATACTTCATGTTGTTTGAAATCACACAGCTCACCAAAGCTGCTTTTGTCTCTCCAAGCTGTAATTAAATGACCAATGGTACTGCGTCGTGGCAAGCTGTCCTCAGCAGACCAGTACCCCACAGAAAATAAGATGTGATAAAGCGGCTAGGTTATTCTGTATAAATAAATTGCTTGTAAATCACTTTGGTATGCAGTATATTAAAAGCAGTATATGAATTTTAAACTATTCTACAGGTCACACAGGTACAAGCATTTGAGCAGAAGTATCAATGTTACTGAGGTGCTAAACTATCCTTCTTACTTTGCCTCAATTTCTAAATTTTTCAAAGTATCCTCTTGGTTTAATTCAATGCTGTTTATTCCACAGTCCATACACTACCATTTGTTAGAAGAATACAGAATGCATACTGGGGTCCCCAAAGCAGTGCTGTTTACTGCAGCTGAAAATAATGTTTTATCTGGGTGGTAAGCTAGCGCCCCCACCCCCAAAGGCAGAGTGGCTGTACTGCAGCCACCTACACCAGTGTCAAGCTTCTCCTCACCCCTCAAACATCCACCATCATAAAATAGGTACCTCCCTGGTAGTTTAGTGGTCCCCTGCACCCCTGATTACCCATACTTCTTGGAAATATCTATGGTAGGTTTGTGTTTCCCCAACCCCTCGACCATTTGCCAACCCCCCAACACCCCAATCACTGCTCACTGCTAATGCATTCTTTAAGTAAATAGGAAAATAAATCTGTGCAGTGCCAGTGCATGTTATTGTGCTAGATAATGCATTACTGCAAACATGATTGTCTGGTTTGGGTGTCTATTTTAAAACTGCCATTAAAAATGTCTTTGGGACCAATAGTTAAAAGCAGTGCTGCTATGTCAAAGCCCTCCCCTGTGGGCACTGTAAAAAATACAAAAAGTAATAGTGAAAGATTAGAAAATGGGCTAAAAAATCTAAGGATCCTGATTGGCTGCCAGGTATACTGGTGGGGGGTACATTAACTTTCAGTTAGAGCCCTGAAAAAAAAAACCAAGACCCACATATGCCAATCCCATCACTGGTATCCTGGTACCAGTTACTTTTCAAACTTGATGTGCTGCCAGTTTGTTCTCTTGCCTAGTGGGCAAGTTGGTGGCCACCCCCCATCTTTCTTACTGTAAGTTAAAATAAATGTATTAAAGTCACATATTTAAAAAAAAAAAAGCAAGCAAACAAAAGCGTCAGAGCAATCAGCTCCATGACAGCTATGCACTTCCAACCCGCCCACACAGTAACATATGTTAGCCCCGGCTCACTCCAGTGAACTCCGCTGAAAATATACAAACTGTGGCCTGCCTGCCAACGATAAATACTTCTCAGAGAAGATGAATGAGTTTTTGTCAGTCTTTTCCCATGTAACACCAAAAAGAAACAAATGAAAAAAAAGGTTTTGTAACGGAAACTAGTAGCCCCAAAACGCTGCTTGCTCAGCGCTTCTCCCACACAGCCCAACTCATATTCACTGCACTCGCGCTGTCCCACAAGACAACAGCATAATACTGCTTTTAAATACAAATCGCTTTCCTGAACTGCAGAGTGCATCGCGATCGCACTCTGCCTCTCACACAGCCATACTGTATATCCACTGCAGACTGCTCCACTTCCCACCACAGAGAGACGCCCTGCCCAGTTCTGATAAGTCAACTGCTGTTGGGAGGAATGGCATACAAGCGGGTGGGATTTGTTGAGCTATATAAGTAAGACGGAGCAGGATAGGGGCTCAGACATTCCTGTAAATGAAATGGGGGGGGGACAAGAACTCAACATACGTACCCACAGTCTGGGCCACAAAAGACAACAAAACTGTCAAACACTACAGCTACAGAGATTCCTGAGTGCCTTCTACAGCAGCGTCCTCTACTGGCAACTGTGTCAAGCAGAGAAGGCAACTGTTACAGCCTTGGACAGAGACTACTACTTTGCCATAAAACATTTTTTTTTTTTTTTTTTTAAGATTTATATTTTAATTCTATACCTATTTTTTAACTACTGAAAAAACAAATTAACCGGATGCCCATTTTCTAGCCTCAATAATACCCTCCAGGGTGGGCGGTATGGGCAATACTGGACCTTCCAGGGACTATAAGGCCCTCCACCTGTGGCAATGGGCCTCATTACGCCCCTGAGTGGTCTAGTATTGGTCACTACTTTACTGCCTGTTGCTAATGTTTACTGATCTTGTTCCTTGTCACATACCATGTTCTGCGTTAATTTGCTCGTTATTCAATTGACTGCACTATGTATTGCATCTTATACTTTCCCGGGTCATGGCTGAAAATAGGCATTTCCTATGTCTAGTGTACTTACCCGGTTACTGAAAATAAATACCGCCCACCCTGGAGGGTATTATTGTTTGCATAATGCTTGGTAGTAATCCAGTTCTTTTCTTTTTGACTGGATGCAATTTTGAAAAACAACTCACGTGTGCTACTTATGACCTTTCCAAATGTGTGAAACAGTGTGTTATTCAGCAAGTTCGGAACTCATTAGTAGGTGCTAAACTACAACCTGGAATTTGTTACAGCACAATTGGCAAAAATTGTAGTGCAAACTGCTGCTAAGTAATGCTAAGGAGACAAGTGTTAACATGTGTGCTCGATACTATGCTGCATCATCACAAATGTACCTTCTGTGGTGTTTCTAGAACTTCAGACGTATAGTTGATTCTCATAGTGTAGGAGACACCATTTACTTCTGGGTTCCATCCAGACATGATTTGTGACACAGTTGGTGACTTGTTCGCTGGAAAAGCAATGGTCTCTTAGGCCAAAACTTTAACTTGAAATCAATTACATGTGTACTGTACTTTCCAGCCTGCAAGATGCCCTGCAATATTTCTTATTGGTTTTGTCTTTGTCTTGCTAGGATGGAATCTGCACAGAAAAGAAAACAGCTGTCTGGTGCCCAGCAGAGAAAAGCAAAACGCGCCTGGCAAGAGGAGACTGCACAGCTGTCAAAGGTTATGGCCTCATTTGTAATTGGGTTAGTGAAAGAACATGTAGCATCATAAGCTGTATACAGTATAACAACTTTCATGTCTCTGCAACATGCATTTATTGAAATGCAGCTATATCTATTACAGTATAACTAGTACATCTTTGTGACTGTCTCTTTCTCTTGTAGGAGTTTTGCTGCCATATTTACTGTACACTAGGGCCAGGATATTCAAAGGGGTTGCGCACTCCAATGCGCCCTGGCGAGATAATTAAAAGGGCAGTTTAAGCGGTGCAACCCCTGATGCGCATTGGTAATGTATCTTGGCCAGATTTATTTATTTATTCAAGCGTTTAACCAGGAAGGCATAGTGAGCAGGCTACTGCACAATTCCAGATGTGTCCAGATGCAGGGGGTGTGCCCATGCATATATGGCACATCCCGATATTCAGCCTGGGATGTGTGTCGCATATGCTGGCACAACCCCCACATGCGCCGCACACTAGTGCGCAAAGTTGAGCTGAAAATAACAGGCTCAAATGCTGGCCACCCACAGGCGGGTGACTGTATTGCAAGGCACAACACAACAGCTGCCAGCCGTGGGTGGCCACTGGCCCAGCACAAACACCATCCACAAGCACCCGGACTCTCCCTGGTAGTCTAGTGGGCCCCCCTCCCTGTATTCCCGATCGCGGGCTGTAGTAATAAAACATAAGAACCTGGTGGTCTAGTGATCCCCTCTCCATATGCCCAATCACAGGCATCTGTAATAGTACAATAATAACCTGGTTGTCTAGTGGTCCCCTTCCCGTACTCCTGATCGCGGGCATCTGTAAATGTATAATAATTACTTGGTGGTCTAGCGGTCCCCTCCCCGTACACCCGATCGCAGGGCTGTTGTAATACAAAAGATGTACCTGGTGGTCTAGTGGTACCACCCACCCACCCACAGAGGACTCCCGGGCATAGCACCCCCATCACTGGCGGGTGGCGGCACCTCGCCTCATGCCACCTGGCTGCCAGCGAATGACAGCGTACAATATGATCATCGCCTGTTGGTCACAGTGTGGACCAATGGGAACTACCAGACCATCACTGTATGCTACACAGGACCAGATATGTGAATGAGCGTTTATTCATGTATCTGGCCGTGTAATGAATGGTCTCAAACCCATAGTCCACACTGTGAATCAATAAGCGTACAGATATCTACTGCACGCTGTCATTCAGCGGGTGGCCGGGTGGTGTGCAGGCAGGTGCGCCGCCCGCTGATGGTGGGGGTGCTGGTGGCCGGATCCTCTGTGTGGGTGGGGAGGGGGCACAACTAGACCACCGGTAATTATATTGCTTTTACAGATGCCCGCGATCGGGTAACGGGGGACCTCTAGACCACCAGGTAGTTCTTATACACTACAGATGCCCACAATTGAGGCATATGGGGAGGTGACCACGCCCACAGTAATTATATTACTTTACAGATGCCCGCGATCGAGCGCAGGAGGGACCACTGAGACCACCAGGTATTGCCACAATTACAGAAGCCCACGATCGGGCGTATGGGAGGGGTTACTACGCCCACCAGGGACCCACCCCTGACAACAGCAGATAGATAGGGCACCAGGCACATTTCACTGAGCAGCCCTGCGCAACACATGCAAATGGGGCCATAATGACATGCAAATGGCCCCATTTGCACCTTGCATATATTATGGCCTCATTTGCATACCCCCAGCTGAATATCGCAGGTGATGCGTCTAGTGCAACTGCACTTGCGGTGGTGCATCCCCGTGCTCCCTCTCTGTGGCTTGCGCTGGAGCAGTGCCACTGCATCATGCACAGTATGTGCGCCAACCTTGCCATATTCAATGGTGCTGAGCCATGGAGCATCACCGTTGAATATCACCTGGTCCTGGCCCCGGTGCAGCCCAGTTGTGCTGCACCCAGGCTTGCACCACTGCCCGGTGCAGTCTGAATATCCAGCCCTAGGAGCCTTTTTTTCTTTTAAGTTGTGATTCTGTGTAATTTGCTATACTTTTTGGAAAGTTTATGGCCTTATACTGGTAAGAGCTAAATTGAAAGTGAAAGTATATTACGTAAGTAATAAATAATGACAGGGTGTGCATTATAGGATTTTAATGCATGCCCCAGGGGTATAGAAAGGCTAGGCCAAAGGCAGAGTGTCCTTACACCCCTGGGAAGTGCATTAAAATCCTTTATGAGATGGGCATCAGAATTTAGGCATCCTGATTGGTGCATACCTGTGTGATATTCCTTCTTATGTACAGGAAGAAGGTCCAGCACACTGATCCTAGTAAAGATGCTAGTTAGAATGTTGGCAAACTGAAAATCATCCATCTTCTTTTCACCAACTGCGAGTGACATGCCAGGCTGTATTTTCAGTCTGTCAACATATTTCTAAACGAAATTCAAGACTTGCATCATTAAAAAGGAAAAAGGAAAAACTGTCAGGATAAAATCTCAGCCCGCCCACTCACTGTACAGCTGAACTGCTTTCTCGCAACTCCCCGCCCCCCGGCGCTCTCTCTCTCTCTCTCTAACTAAATGAGCAGACAGGCACTCCATACTTCACTCCGTTAGCACCACAGTGTCCCAACACAATAGTCATACCCTAACAATATTTCCCATGTTGTTCTGAGAAGACTGTACCTGAAACGACAGATTAATGCAGCAGTTACAGAACTCTTCCACTTTCATACTTCGCTTTCATATGGCGTAACGGCTTTCTGCTGTGTCCTCTAAACAAAAGCAGCTTGTTCTCCCTAGCGCTACCAGTTACCATAACAAACAAAAATCGTAAAAAGGACAGCATGATTTCTTGTTCAAACTAAATGAAGTATGAGTACTGCTAGTTTGGGGGGGGTGCCTTGACAACTACAGAAATACAAGTGCCTTACCAGCTCAAAAGTCTTCAAGTCAAAAACAAACAAAAAAACAGGTGGAGAAACTATTTTATGAAAAATTAGGACAAATATGTTAATTTTTACTATTAAATATTATGCATTTTAGTTATCACATACATCTGTATTTTAGATAACCATTTCATAAGCGCAATAAGACACTCCAGGATGTGCGTTTTATACTTTAACACACAACTAGAAGGCGTAGTCAGGCATGAGGCTACTGGCCGAGAGCGCCCAGCCTCCTAGCCATGTGTTAAAGTGTCTAACGCACACCCTGTCATGTCTTATTGCTTACATGATGCACACCCTGGAGGGGCCTATTACACTTTTAAAATGTCTCACAGTAGGTTTTTTAGGGAGGAAAATGAGATTTGGCACCTGACGGAATGTTTATAGAGATTTAATGCATGGTCAGGTAACGTGTCTCAGCCAATGAGATTTCTAGATTGTTTCTAACTATTTTATAGTGATAAATTATATGCTATTGTGTTCATATGCACATGTGTGCTGTAGTTCATATCTAACACTGCTGTTTCATCACAGGCATGTTGAAAAACCTGCATATGCTGTGCCACCAGTGAAGCTCCCCGAAGGACCATTCTCAACTTGTTAAGTAATTTTGATGTCATTCTTTACCTGGTTAATGCCCACTGGGAATAAGTGTATAGTACACAAAATGTGTTATCTGATGCTTTATTTATACATAAGTTGCCATGGCACTAGTTAAAATACATGAATAGTGTTTTGCAGGCATTTAAAGTTACAAATGATTTAATTCCTCTCTGATGCTACTTTTGTTTTTTCCTTTTTGTTTTCATTCTAGGCACATCCTTAGCCAGGAACCAGCATCTGCTTGAGTGCCACAAGTTTATCTCCCTGGAGAACCAGTTGCAGTTCTTGTAGTCAGTACCCAAAACATCCCTGATGCAGAAGCAGCTCCTGTAACTAAAACCTCATCCTTGGGTGAAGAACCTTTAACTTCACAGGGCAGACAAGAACTTACTCTGACCAGTGCTTTGTCATTGTGCAAAGAACCTGCAACTCAACACAGCAGCAGCACCCCCTCATGCAGATGCAAGATAAGAGCGATATTGGGTTTTACAACTACCAGACATTGACAGAAGTCCAAAATAAGACAATCTTAACAAGCTAGTGGCAACCATCTTCAAGCTTCCAGTTTCCAAGATGAAACATGAAGTCAGGCAGTAGCCAGCAGTATCGATGTTTTAATCCTCCGCTTCTTCAGGAGTGCAGTCTTGCACAATACGCCAGGCATCTGGATGCAGTCTTACGTGCTCATGCTTTGTTTTCAACACCTGCAAGGAATCAATTTTGGTATCGACACCGAGGAAGGACTGGTCAAATGGGAAAAATATTCTTGAGAGGCACAGCAAGTCAAGAGAACATGGGAATACCCCTGCAAGGGCAAATGCATTCACAGTGTATGTGATGGAAAACAGACAACGGCCCATCAGTCTCTTGTGTAGCAGGATCAGAAAATGACTGAACGAACAAGACATGCTCTGCAGTGGATTGTGAAAATCATTCTATTTTGCAGAAGGCAGAATACAGCACTGAAAGGAAGGCTCCAGAACACAGAGTGTCAATGCACTTCTGCACTAGACAGCTGAGTTAGACTCTGTCTTTCAAGAACACCTACATTTCACACCATGAAATGCACAGTACATATCGGCACAAATTCAAAATCAGCTGATATAGCTGATGGGTCTACAGATTCAGAGGAAAATTCTGGGACATTGAAAGCAGCAAGATTCTTCAGGTTGATTGCAGACAGAACCACTGACATTTCCACAAAAGAGCAAATAACGCTGGCTGTGTAATGTGTTCATCGAAATGAAAATGGAACCGTAGAACAGTGAGAATATTTTATCCAGTTTGTGAAAGCCTTGGAAACAAATGGGAGAGCACTTGCAGACCTTTTCTTGCAAAGATTCACTGCTTGGGGCATTGAACAGGAATACAAAAGGGGTCAGGGCTATGACAGAGGCAGCAATATGAGTGGGTGATTCAGTGGAGTGCAAGCCAGAATCTGTTCAGTCCTTCCTGAAGCAACCTACACTGCCTGCAAAGTCCATGATCTGAACACAGCAATTGTCCATTCCTGTGCAACACAACAGCATGCTAACACGTTTGACACTTGCAGGAAGGTTATTGCAGCACTGAAATAACCTGCCAAGCTCAACAATGTGTGTTTGACAGAACTGAAGGACTTCATGAACTTGCTGTGTGAGTAGAAAGATGAGGAAGAAGACTGAAGCACAGCCTTTCCTGCACCAGGGAATACAAGATGGATGAGCCAGGAAGATTCACTTTGATGATTCAAAGCAAAATATATTGTGATAATCAGCACCTTGGAGAGAATTGCTGAGTTCGGCAATGATGCTGAAAGATTTCTATTTTCCATTTCCAAGTTTGATTTCCTCATCAGTTTGGTGTGCGTAGAGTCCATTCTGGGACTCACAAAATCTTTGCATTTGTACCTGCAAAGTGAGGATATTGACTTGATTCAAGCATGTGAAGCAGCACGGGTTGTGGTTCAGGCACGGAAAAGCATGAGAGAGGATGCCAATACCAGATTTTCTGCACTGCAGGCTGAGGTGAAATGTTCAGCAAATTGTGCATTTGTTAAACAATCTGTGCCACAGATATGTGGAAGACAAGCTCTGGGGAAACAATGTTAGTAGACAAGATCCACAAGAATACTACAGAAGAAATAGCTTTCTTTCTTTCTTGGACCATGGTAGTTCAGAGCTGACACAGCAAGTGATTGAATACCACCCATCTTTTCTCACTCAGTACTTGGCACCAAGCAAATTGCATGTTATTGACACTGAGAACATGGAGACACTGTGTATGATGGGTACAACGGTGACCTCTACAGCCTGGACAGCTATCAAGCAGAACTGCAGAGATGGAAAGCAAAGTGGATGACTGTCCTGAAAGAAGACTGGCCAAACAGCATCCTTTCTGCTACATTACCTTGGGTAAATCCTGCATTCTACCCAGATATTAAAGGGGCACTGTCAGCGTTTCCCCTCGTTTTTGGTATCAGAGTCTATCAGTGCACCTCTGTGCTCCTATCTATCAAATATGCCCCACATAATGTCCCTAAATGTACCACAAGTGAAAATGCTTACCATTTTCCTTCTTTTAGTTAATATTTTATTTTCCAACATCCCGACCAAAAATACCCAGTCTCCCGAAAGCAGAGGTATGCCGAGAGCGTGCATCTGACATGGCGCACTGGCACGAACTTTGATTTTTTACTGCCCATCCTGAAAAGCTAACTTTGGCATGCATTTTACAATGCTGGACTAGATTTTCAATTTTTTCTACAAAACCAAGCGCTGGTAGTGCCAGGGAATACATTTAAACACAGGCACTGAAATCCCATGCATGCACAAAAGCAGGCTACTCCTGCGCATGCCTGGGATGTGTTTCTTGCTACTTTCTGTACATGCATGGGATTTCAGCGCCTGTATTTAAATGTATTTCCTGGCGCTACCAGTGCTCAGTTTTGTAGAAAAAATGGCAAATCTAGTCTAGCATTATAAAATACATGCCACAATTAGCTTTTCAGTGAGGCCATGTAAAAAATCGAAGTTCATGCTGGCATTCCATGTCAGACGCGCGTTCTTGGCACACCTCTGCTTCCGGGTGATGGGGTATTTTTGGTCGAGATGCTGGAAAGTAAAATATTACAAATACAAAGAAAATGGTGAGCATTTTTACTAGTGGCACATTTAGGGACATTATGTGAGGCATATGTGATAGATAGGTGCACAGAGTACTGATGAACTCTGATAAAAGCGAAGAGAAAGCAGTGACAATGCTAACACAACTGTTTGTGTTTTGGCCACAATGCCGGTCAGTGTTGCTATGACAGAGTGATCATTTAGCGCACTGCGGAGAATAAAACCCTGGCTGCGGAATTGTATGAGTGAAAGTCAGCTTACTGGTTTAGCATTACTGCATTTACATTAGGATATCCCAGTCGACATGGACCAAGTACTGAAGGATTGCAACCCATGCAATGATCGTCTAATTAATTATGTGCCAAGGTGACTTCTAGCCATGGAGCTAGTTTTGCTGGGTCTATGCTGTGTTTTGATGTATCGGTTGGTTCTTAATGTATTAGTAGAAGACTGAGGAGGATAAATTGATTAGAACGTGTTCTGCTGACTGGGTGATTTCAGTTATTTTGGGTATGACAGAGTATATGAATGATTTGTGGCTGGTATGGGTGGTCAAATTTTCATGTGTCTTTTTTTTGTTTGTTTGCAGCTTGGTATTTGATTCGTAATCAATTTTTAAACTGTAAACTGGCAATATACCAAACATTTGGGTGATATGGGGCTGTTTGCTATGAGTGGTTTAGGTGGTTATGGTAAATGAACCAAAGCCAGAGTACCATCTAGCCTACCCCAGCCCTCTTATACTGTAAGTAATGTCAACAGTTACTGCAATTTTAAGATAATTCGTAATAGTACACTGCTGTGGGTATGTTACCATTTTGTTGACTGGGTGATTTTGATTTTTGGTTGGTGTGGGTGCAGGCTTTAGTGCTTGAGTGAGTGGATAAAATGTATGAGCACAGGTACTAGTGTGAATGGACTTCTGTGGAGCTGGGTACCTTGATGTGGTACAGAGGCTTATCACAATGCAACATTCTAAGTAAAAGCCAGTCTGTTAGTCTGACATTGTTGGTGAACGAAAGGCTTTCTTACTGTATGGAAATGTAAGTATGTGCATTACATCTTTACATTTCATGTTTAAGAACATGAGAATCTGCTGGCAGATGGGGATCACTTGATCCATCTAGTCTGCCTGATTGATTGTTTGCCTACCCCCTCCCCCTTCCCGGATATGTAAGGATTAAGCCATGAGAAAGGATGGCGCTACTGTGGAATTAATCCATGGTTGGGGTGGGGGTTAGGGCACGAGACCGAAGGCCGGCTGCCTCCAAGGACCCAACCATGGATTATTTCCACAGTAGACCCATCCTTTCAAGTGGATTAATCCTCTTGTAACATGGCAATGACTGTATGACTAATAGTCTCTGAATAAATGAGAACAGACAGACTGATTTAGTTTTGGAATGCTTTATGCTGAACTGTTAAACATGATGTACACACAGTACAAAACAATTGGAACACATCTATTGGAAATATCATAGCTGCTATTTAACTTTTGCAAAAATAGCTTTCATTACAACTTTAAGCTTTCTAACATTGAAACATATTTTAAAACTTTTTAGAAACATGCAGTTAACTTTCTACACTAGGTTCTTCAATTTTCATCTGTGTGTATTACAAGACATGGGTTGTACTGCATGACGAGAGCGTGCTAGGGTAGATCTTCATGTTTTGTTCCTGCAGTTCCCTTGGCAGGCCAATAGATGGCAATGAAACAATGCTACCAGCACAGCACTCTTTTTCCAAAAGTACTGAATTGAGCCAATCTGAAAAAAAACTTTCATAGACCAAGTGCTATTTTTCTAAGTGTTAACTTCACTTTTCTTCCTCTCTAAATTATCTAGTTCAACAGGAGATAGAACAACATGACTTTTACTGCTCTCACCTTTCAAATACAGGTAACTCTCAATTTTATGAATTCCGATTAACCGAATCGCCGGTTAATCCGAATTCGTATCTTGTCCCCCACTTAAACGCATGTTTTTTCTAAAGTGCTAATTGCCAAGGCGCAGTTAATGATGTGTCATTCCATTTAACTAGTTCAGTTCATCATTTGCCTCTCATTATCGCCTATATGAACTGCTAATTTCAGCACTAGCTAAAATTGGAACCAGTACTTTAAAACAGAATTGTTAGTGTATTTATTATGCAGCCATGGCCAAGCGTAAGCGTACCATAATAAACTACAAAATCACACATGCCCCCACAATGCAAAGCATCATGGGCTACATATGCAAATCACCACAGAATGTTATGCTGGTCCAACTTTAAACAGAATTGCATGGTGCCGAAAGGCCTCTCACACAGTTTGCAAAGGGTGCTAACAGAAGACATAGACGCATGTTTCATCCTATCAGGACTCATCAGTATGCCTTGTCTGTTTTACACCCCAGTGAAATAGACCAGCTACCCCTAAGGCAGTGTGCCTGGGATATATCGTGGTGAACCCATTAAAATAAAAAAACATTTAAAAGACAAAGAACCTCTGTGCGTAAACACTGAGGCAAGGGTTACCCCAAAGGGCATTTGGCTGGGAAGCCAAGTTCAAGAAAATACAAAATCACACATGCCCCACATACAAAGCATCATGGGCTGCATATGCAAATCTCCACAGAATGTTATGCTGGTTCAACTTTAAGCAGAATTGCATGGTGCCGAAAGGCCTCTCACACAGTTTGCAAAGGGTGCTAACAGAAGACATAGACGCGTGTTTCGTCCTACCAGGACTCATCAGTATGCCTCGTCTGTTTGACACCCCAGTGAAATAGATACCATAATAAACATTGCCCAGAAGCTCTAGATCTCAGACAGCTTAGACCGTGGTGAACGCGTTGTTGATGTTGCACAGAGATTTAGTATTGGCAATTCAACTGTCTGTGACATAAAAAAGGCAAATAAAAAAATCTGGGACTTCGCTTTAGCACTTGATTGCAGAGAAACACTAATACAGAGGAAGACCATGAAGAGGTGTCGAGATGACAAACCGGACAAGGCTTTATACCTCTGGTTCATCCAGAACCGGGCGAGAGGCAAACCAATTTCCAGACCCATGCTGAAGGAGAAAGCCCTTCAGTTTCACTGCAATTTAAATGGGGAGGATGATGCCTTCACTGCCAGCGACAGCTGGTTGATCAGATTTAAGCAACGCCATAGAATAAGACAAATGTCAGTTGCTGGAGAGCTGCTCTCATGTGCCGATTAATCCAGAGCCCCATTCCGTTTCAAGCTGAATGAAATTATGGCACAAGAGAGGTTGGCAGCAACACAAGTCTACAATGCTGATGAAACGGGACTGTTTTGGAAACTGTTGCCGGATAAAATTGCTGGTAACAATGAGAAGTTCGCACCTGGGTATAAAAAAAAACAAGGAACGCATAACTGTGTTGGGCTGTACTAATGCAAGCGGTACCCACGAGCTAAAGCTGTTGGTCATAAGTAAATTGTTAAAGCCACGTTGCTTCAAGCACATCAATTTAGAGCAGCTACCTGTGACATACACTGCACAAAGCAGCGCTTGGATGTCCTTCACCATATTCAAGAACTGTTTTTTTCAAGAATTTGTGCCAGCAATTTGTGCCCATTTAAGGTCCCAGTGGTTGCCAACCCGGGCAATGCTATTGCTGGATAACGCTGGGGCATACCCTGACAGTGACCTATTGAGAACCAGAAATGGTGCCATCCGTTGCATTTTTCTGCCAGAAAATACAACCGCTAAACTCCAGCCAATGGACCAAGGCGTTCTTGCCACAGTCAGGTGCATCTACTGAAGTAAACTGCTATCTCCAGTTCTGGCTGAGGAAAATGCAGAGCTGTCACTACATGACTTGATCAAAACAATTTCAATCAAGGATGCATACTACATAATCAGAGAGTCATGGTCCAAGGTGCGCCAGGATACCATCCAGTGCTGCTGAGCTAAATCTGCTGTTCTGACAGCCCCTTCACCAGTGATAGCCAATAATGAAGACCTACCAGTCACCCAACAAGAAGAGGTGAATCAAATCGTCCACAAACTGACTGCACTCCTGGACATCCCTGAGCAAGAAATTGAGGAATGGATGACAGCTGATGATGGGTATGGAGACCTAACGGACAAGGAAATTTTCACCATAGCAATGAAGCACATGTCTTTACAGGAGGAGGAGTCGACCTCGGACCAAGAGAGAGCAGATGAGGAGGATGACGGCGAGGAGGTGAAGGTGCTGACAGCTGCAGAAGCAGTAGCTTGCTTTGAAACTTGTATAGCGTGGCTTGAAAGTCAGCTGGACAATGATTACTTGAACATGCTGCTACTCCGACAAATGCGACTTAAGGCTGTGAAAAAAATGAATGAAACAAAGTGGCAGCAAAGTATCACTGACTTTTTCACAAAGTAATGAAAGTTTTATAGCATAAGTAACTAACATCAGTAATTTTTTACTAATTTGAGATTTCTGAGTGAATAAAGTAGACATATCTACAGTACTTTGCTTAGAGTTGTTATTTTTGTATTAGCAGTATTTTTCCTCGCATGTAGACAGCCACCCTCGATTTTACGAACATGCAATTATTCCGCGGCTGTACAATCGAGAGTATACTGTACTTGTTTTGACTAATATTGTTAGTCTCTTTCTTTGAGTTCCTTTTGTTTTTCTCACTTTCATTATTTTTTTCTTTTCACCCAGGGAAGTAGCCTCTTTCTTGGATCTTGCTTTGTTTATCTCACTGTCTTTGTTATTTTTGCTTTCTGTTATAAAAGGTGCAGGTTTATCTTTACCATAGTGCATATTTAGCAGGGTAGTGATGCCCACTACTGCACGCACACACACAAAAGTTGACATTAAAATTATGCATTGCTCTCCTTCTGCGCTTCACTTGTGAATGGTGATCCACTGGGTGGGTGGGTGGCAAAATAAGGGAATTCTGCTGTTTTACGATGGCTGTGAAATGATGCTAGCAGCACAGCACTGTTTTACAGCCATCTGTTGGGCTGTCATGGGAACTGCACTTGAGCAAAGAATTGCAGGAGCAAGTAGAAACAGCAAAATACTGTATTTGTATACTGTCTTTACTTGTATACTGCTTTTGCCTATGGCGGATCGTTAAGGTACTACATCACAAACCATGCTCTACTTGGGAAGTAGACCATGATTGATGAAGTACCACCTGTTATATTTAGGCTAATAGAAATTCAATATTTCAGAGTGCAGATTTATGTCATGTTACAAACTACTTTGTTTCAGTATCCCCCGATGCCTATCCCAAGATATTTTGAATTCCCCAACTGTCTTTACCTCCACCACCTCTTGTGGTAATCTGTTTCAAGGTTTAATGACCATTTCTGTGAAGAACTTTCTGGCATTGCTCTGGAATCTATCCCCCACCAAACGTCTGTTGTGCCTTCTGGTACGTGCTTCTTAATTTTCATTGAAGAGGCTCTGCTGCTGTGCTGAGTTGATTCCACTGAGGTATTTAAAGGTCTCTATCCTATCTCCCCTGTCCCTTCTCTGCTCCAATGAACAAGTTTAAAGGCCTTTGTCTAGTCTCATATGGTTCATGGTGGAGGTCTTGGACCATCTTTGTAGCTTTTCTTTGCATAGACTGTGATTGGTTTATGTCCTTTTTTAAGGTGCAGTCTCCAGAACTGGACGCAGTACTCCAGGTGAGGCCTCACCAAGTACCTGTACAACGGAATTATCACCTCTTGCTTTCTGCTTCTAATACCCCTGCTTTTGCATCCTAGGATGCTGCTGGCTTTTTCTGATGCCTTTTCACATTGCCTTCCCACCTTCAGGTCATTCGATATCATGATTTCAGTCACGTTCAAGGTCGGTGATGACTAATGTTTCACCTCCCAATGTGTATTTTGTCTCTGGGTTTCTTTTTCCCAGGTGCATGACTTTGCATTTTTTGGTGTTGAACTTCAACTGCCAAATCTTGGACCATTCTTCCAGTTTCTTTAGGTCCGACGCCATCCTTTTGGCCCCTTCCTGTGTGTCCACCCTGTTACAGAGCTCAGTGTCACCTGCAAACAGGCCTACTTTTCCCTCCAATTCATCAGCAATGTCGCTGATGAATATGTTGAAAAGTATTGGTCCCAGCACTGACCCCTCTGGGACCCCACTGGTTACATTCCTTTCCCGTGATAGAGCGCCATTTTCTAGCATGTTCTGGGTCCTCACCTGTAGCCAGTTTCTCACCCAGTTTACAATCTTACTTCCTATACCTGTGTTCTCCAGTTTGTTGCTGAGCCTTCTATATGGGACGGAGTCAAAGACCCTACTAAAGTCTAGATATACAATATCTATGGCCCCACCCAGGTCTGCTACTCTAGTTACCCAATCAAAGAATTCCACCATGTTTGTTTGGCAAGATCGTCCGGTTGAGAAGCCATGCTGTTTAGGGTCTAGCTTCCCGCTGGCTTCCACGGATGCCACTATCCTTTCCTTTAGTATAGATTCCATGATTTTCCCTACGATGGAGGTGAGGCTGACAGGTCGGTAGTTTCCTGCCTCCTCCTTGCTACCACTCTTGTGTAGAGGCAATACTGCAGCCTTTTTCCAGTCCTCTGGTACCTGTCCATTTTCCAGTGATTTGTTGAAGAGTGCGGCCAGTGGAGCAGCAAGTTTCTCTCTGAGCTCTTTTAAGACCCGTGGATGAATTTCATCTTTACCCATGGCTTTGTCTGTCTTTAATTTGTTTAGTTGCCGTAGGACTTTGTCTTTTGTAATGGGGCTATTGTCTGCCTCCTGGGTATGGTGCGCATGTGTACCAAGTGCTGGACCATTTCCACTGTCTTCATTTGTAAACACAGTGCAGAAGAATGTGTTCAAAACTTCCACTTTTTCAGTGTCCTCTTCTACATACCAACCATCATTGGTTTTTAGTCTGACAATGCCCCCACCCCCTTGGTCTTTCTTTTTTCTTATGTAATGGGAAAGAGAATTTAAAAAGTTCCAAATAAAGATATTTCTTTGCAGCAATGACATGCCTGCAGTGTAAATAAATCATTTATTTACAGTCCAGGCATGGCATCAGCATTTATGTCCACTGCAGCTGTGTCAAAAGGAACACTGAGATGGTGCGAGCTTCAGACAAAGCTCATGCACAGCTGGACCTTCAGTAGTTTGGTATGTCTGTTTTTGCTATGGACACGCTTTGACTTCACCTTACACACTGAACTATCCCCAATGACAAATTGTATCCAACATAACTTAAAACTGAAAAAACAACTTGAGATACTTTAAAACAGCCCTGCTTGTGGTCATGGTACCCTTATGGTGCTCTGAACAACCCAGTCTGTTGTTCTCTCAAAAAAAAAAAATACACTTATACTACCTCTAATGTGTTTAAATCCATACTGCACAAAAAGGTTGCAGACAAGCACCGACTCTTCTAAAGCAGAGGATTATATCCTTTCTCGAAGAAAACAGCAAATTAGACACAAAACAGCATGGCTTTACCATGGCTAGATCATGCCAATCTAATCTAACAGACTTTTTCAACTGGGTAACCAAAATAGTGACTCCAGGCAGTACAGTAGACGTACTATACCTGGACTTCAGCAAAGCCTTCAACTCGGTCCCACATAGAAGCCTACTAAATACGTTAGCACGGGGGTAGGGCAACAAGTGGTGAACTAAATACGGAGCGGGCTTAGCGAAGAACCCAGAAGGAACTAGTAAACGGCTTCCTATCAGAAGAAAGGGAGGTAGACAGTAGAGTACCACAGGGATCGGTGCTAGGTATGATACTCTTTAATATTTTTGTTAGTGACATATCTGAATGCCTGGAAGGTAAGATGAGTTTGTTTGCAGTCAATACGAAAATGGGCAACATGGTAGACACTCCAGGAGGTGTGGAAAAGATGAAGGCTGCCCTAAGGACTCTACAACTATGGTCAAAAACATGGCAACTAAACTTCAATGCAAAAAAAATGCAAGATCATGCACTTTGGAAGGATAAACCCAGGAGAAGAATACTACCTAGGATGAGTAAAGCTTGAATCCACTAAGCAGGAAATAGATCTAGGAATAATTATAAAGGATGACCTGAAGATGTCCAAGCAATGTGAAAAAGCAGCACTAAGGGCAAATGGCATGCTAGACTACATAGGAAGGGGGATTACCAGCAGAAAATGAAAGGTAATCCAGCTACTCTATACATCACCGGTGAGGCCACACCTGGAGTACAGCGTCCAGTTCTGGAGGCCACACCTTAAAAAGGATATGCACAGACTGGAAACAGTGCAAAGAGAGCAACACAAATGATACAGGGAATGCACAGCAAAACATATGACAAACGGCTGCGGGACCTAAACATGTTCCCTGGAGCAGCGAAGGGAGAGGGGAGACATGATAGAGACCTTCAGGTTCCTAAATGGAATAAAAAAGGTACAGGTTCAGACCTGTTTCAGATCAAGAACCATACCAAAACCAGGGGGCACAATATGAGGCTGGAGGGGGGCAAATTCAGGGGCAACACGCTCAAGTTCTTCTTTACAGAGAGGGTGGTAAATGCATAGAACGGCCTTCCACAGGGTGTGGTGGAGGTGAAAACAGTGGGAACTTTCAAAAACACTTGAGATAGGTACAAAGGCACCATAATGCTGAATAGCAGTTGGGGGGGGTAGGAACAAGGACAGACTAGATGGGCTATATGGTCCCCTTCTGCCGTCGCTTTCTATGATTCTATGACTCAGAAGTTGCCCTCCAGCGGAGCGAGGGCTCTCAGAAATCACACTCAACAGTGCACTGCCATGGCCCTTGGAATACGCCCATGTTGATGGCTTCATATCACAGCCCATAATGAATACGCGCATGCGACAACAGGCGCACCCCTCTCCCAACACACAAGCAGAGTGAACAGTGCAATGTTTCCTAACAAATAAGAAATCCTTATGCCTCAAGATAAAATATACTAATTAAATTAATATCTCAGATAAAAAAATCAGCACTTTGCCCATTCAGAAGTTGCTCCACTGCATAAATTAAATATGGCATGGGCAGTGCGAAAATAAACTATTTTTTGCTTCAGGGTTTGATCTCTATAGACCTCACTCATGGCTTCACCACTTATGAGGTTAACAGAGGTCAAAAACTGAAGCAAAAAATAAATTGTTTATTTTCACACTGCCTGCCATAGTCCATATATACACCACAGACTAAATGATGCCTGTGTCAGGGGAGGGCGGACAATGGGGGGGGGCAGCACTGTGGCAGCTCTGTGTACAAATTTGAAATCCGTGGCTACACTCCTGAATGTTGTAACATGCTGCTATACTCTCACTGTCACAAACTCACCAAACCGAAGCCGTCCTGGTGTGGAAGCTTTAGACAAACAAAACCTACCATGCCTTGTTGTGGAGTCCAAAAAGGTCAACAAACTACCAAAGTCTGACAGAAACAGGAAATGCCAGGTAACCTAAATGTCTGTAAAAATACAGACCTTTACAAATGCTTAATTTTTTTTTTTCAAGCACACATCATTCTTACTCATCCCAGCTTATGAAGAGTGTGTGTCGGGGGGGCATAACAATCCCTTATAATGTAACCTTAAATTACTGTATTACTATGTGTACACAAAATAATGAAATCCCTGTTCACCCTCTTTTTGTTCACTTTTTTGTTATAAACTGCTGATTTGATGGTCTGTTCAAAAATCAGTTCTGTGTATCGTGGGGAACTGAATCCCTCTCTGGTTTGATTAGGAATTTTTCTGAGTCCTGGAGGGAGAGGGGTGAGTTCCACAGCAGACTGTTTTATTTGTTTGCTTTGCCTGGACTTTCACTTTAGTCATGATGATTTATGCTGAGCAGGAAAGGTGCATCCCCAGTGAATTCTTCTACAGTACAGCCAAGAACAGAAAGTGAAAGTCATTGGAGTTAAGAAACAAATTACCATAGTACATAAAGCAGATGCCCC
This sequence comes from Neoceratodus forsteri, assembly GCA_016271365.2. Lineage (NCBI taxonomy): Eukaryota > Metazoa > Chordata > Ceratodontiformes > Ceratodontidae > Neoceratodus > Neoceratodus forsteri. Next base: position 182,557,452 of record CM057450.1, on the reverse strand, counting down.
AGTGGCCTAATGGATAAGGCACTGGCCTCCTAAGCCAGGGATTGTGGGTTCAAGTCCCATCTGGGGGGGAAGTGTAGTTTTAATGAACCAATTAAAATAGTGAATGCAAACCCCACCGAATGTAGTGCGTTTTACTGTTTGTTGACTGGGAAAGGAACACTAGGCAATTCTGCCCATTTTGGGGAAGGGGGGTGGTTGTGGTGATCAAGATGGAAACCAACTAAAATTGAACCAGATTAAACTGTTGGTGTTTTTTTTTTAGTGACACATAAGAGTGAAAAAAAGCACAGCTTCAAAAGTACATTCTGATCACAGCAGTTCTGAATCCTAGCAGGTGTGAAATCCATTTGAACACCACAAATGATAGAAACATAGAAATATAGACTTTGATGGCAGATAAGGACCACTTGGCCCACCCAGTCTGCCCATTTCCCTACCTACTAGATAAGCTGCAGATTCTAGTTAACCAACAGCCTACTTCCTGCCACCCCCCACTACAATTGCCTTGTGTCTGTCCCATGCATGTTTGAATTCCCCCACTGTTTTAGCCCCAACAACCTCCCCAGGAAGGCAGCTTCAGACTCAACAGTGGGTGGGAGGCTGAGGTGTTGGATACAGCAACATGTTGCTCAGGTAAAGGTTCTACTAATAGTCAAGTATCACAAGTGTTTCATTTGTCTAAATAAAAAAAAAAAACATTACATTTAACTGATGATCTGTAAACTTCCTTATTTTGTCTTTCTTTTGTATATTAGCCACTGTCCTGTACTATCGTCACTACTGCAAATGCAGAACACCTGCGAAATGAGACCCTCTTGCATCTTACAGGCCCTGCAGGGGTAACAATTTTTAAACCAATCAATAAAATAAACATTTATCTATTCTTTAAATCCATGTCCTAGCCCTATTTTAGTTTAAAATGACCAAAATGAGATCAGTGGGGCTTTAATGGAATCCTTTTACCATTAAAATGTACTTCTGCATGTTCCAGAAACATGGTTTGCAAGAGACATTGTTGCTGATAAGAATGACATAGAAACATAGAAACATAGAAGTTGACGGCAGATAAGGACCTCAAGGCCCATCCAGTCTGCCCATTTCTTTTTCTACCTTATAAATGTGCCATCGGCCTTTGCTCTGTCAGTGACCTATCTATTCATAGTCATTTGTATTGCTCCCTTATGCCTATCCCATGCCTGTTTGAAGCCCTGCACTGTATTCATAGCCACCACTTCTTGTGGTAAGCCATTCCATGCATCTACCACCCTTTCTGTGAAAAAGAATTTCCTCACATTCCCCTTAATCGGCCTCCTCTAATCTCATGCTGTGTCCTCTTGTCCTGCTATTTTTCTTATATTTAAACATGTTAGACTCTTTCACCTTGTTTATGCCCTTAAGGTGTTTAAATGTCTCGATCCTGTCACCTCTCTCTCCTCCTTTGCTCAAGGGTATACATATTGAGCTCCGTTAATCTGTCCTCATATGTCTTCTGATGCAGTCCCTGCACCATTTTAGTTGCCCTTCTCTGGACTGCCTCAATTTGAGTTAATGTCCTTGTGAAGGTGTGGCCTCCAATACTGCAGCAGTACTCCAGATGGGGCCTAGCAATGTCTTGTAGAGGATTATTGCCTCCCTCTTACGACTTGTGATACCCTACTAATACACCCCTAACACCCCCTAGCCTTACCTACTGCTTTAGAGGTCTGCTTGGATGATTTTAGGTCATCAGTGATGATGATGCCCAAGTCTCTTTCTTCCTTTGTGACTGCTGCAACTCCCTCCCAGCCTATAAGTGGCTTCAGGGTTTCTCTTCCCTATGTGCATGATCTTGCACTTCTTTGCATTAAATCCCAGTTGCCACTCTTCTGACCATTTTGCTAGTTTATCCAGATCTCTTCTCATTCTGCCCACCCCATCTGGATCATCTACTCTGTTGCAGATCTTGGTGTCATCTGCAAACAGACAAGCCTTACCCTCTAGTCCATCTGCGGGTCACTAATGAAGATGTTGAATAGGACTGGCCCCAGGACTGATCCTAGGTACCCCACTTGGACTTGCATCTCTTCTGACTGTATACCATTTACCACCACTCTCTGTTTTCTGCCAGTCAACCAGTTTGCCACCCAGTGTGGCCCAACTTCAGCCCACCGAGCCTACCTAGCTTATTTATCATATCTTCTATGGAACAGTGTCAAAGCTTCTGAAGTCAAGGTGGGACATCAACTGCTCCCCTTGGTCCACCACTGGTTACCAGTCAAAAATCTATGAGATTAGTTTAGACAGACCTTCCTTTGTAAACCCATGCTGTCTTGGATCCTGTGCCCCTATGGATTCCAGGTGTTGCACTATCCTTTCCTTAAGGAGTGCCTCATAATCTTGCCCACTACTGAGGTAAGACTGACTGGTCTGTAGTTCCCCGCCTCCTCCCTACCACTCTTGTGGAGCGGGATCACATGACCCTTCTCCAGTCTTCTGGGACCTCTCCTGTGCTCAGAGACTCACTAAACAATTCTGCTAATGGCTCTGCTAGTTCCTCCTTTAGCTCCTTAAGTACCCTGGGATGATGCCATCAGGTCCCATTGCCTTATCCACCCTGAGCTTGCAAGCTCTTGTAGGACCCTTTCTTTTGTGAAGGAGTAGTGCTCACCTCCTCCCCTGTGTCCATGATGCTGAGCTGTGGGCCCTGCCCTACCTTCTCTTCAGTAAATACTGAGCAAAAGTATCTATTTAGGATAGATGCCTTTACAGGGTCCTCCTCCTCACATGCTCCCTTTTCTCCATTAAGCTTAGCAATACCCCCTCTGGACTTTCTCCTTTCACTAATGTATCTATAGAAAGTCTTGTCACCTTCTTTTACTGACCTTGCATAGTTTACATTCTAGTATGGAACAGAGTTTTACCACAGTGTATGCAGGTACAGTCAGCAAGGCATATCCACACTCTTCAAAAGCGTTGCCTCAGGTTAGCAGTGCTGCTGTCATAAGGCCAGAAGCTGTGCCAGTCTCGAAGAGCGTTGAGATGTCTCGGCCTCCATACTTATGTTTCATGTACTGTCCAATTTATAAAATAATATTGAACAGCAATTAAATGAAAAATGTATTGCTGACAATAAAAAAAAGTTCCCTCAAAACAGTAGAACAGCTGGCCTGGTGGCACGACAGTAGCGTGACCGCCTGCTATGCCAGTGTCCTGGGTTTCGGAGTGAACTCCAGTTGTCAGAGTTTTTTGATATATACTTATTTATTTTCAAAAGATTCACCAGGAGAGATGTACTGAGCTGAATATCAGCTAGCTTCCAGATGTATTCGTGTTGGCCAAAGAAAATAAATATTGCAAATGGCTCTTTAATGATTCATATTTAAAAAAATTTCTCATTTTGGGCTTTTGCACCGTGTCTTTGTAGCCAAGCTTGATTATTTTTTTTTTTTGAGTCCTCCCACCCTTCACTTGCCGAGTCATATAAACAAAAAACTGACTAGCCCTTAATTGTTTGAGACCTTCTGAAATTTTTCCATGTTTTCAAGAATCCAAATTAACCCTCTGTCTCACAGTGTTTTTTTGCAGTATCCATTAATTGTTGAACCACTTTCTTCACTAATAAGTGGTCCAAAAATTCCATAGGAACTGTGCCTACTTCCTTCACCTGACTTCAGATGACAAAAAGAAATAATCAGTTTGGGTCGCTAGTGAACTCAAAAGTACAGTATGTATTTTTCTGGCTCCTTCCTTTTAATGTTATACACATCCTGCAACCTTGCTATTGTTATGAATTGTTGTAAAGCATGAGAAGCATAGTGGAATTTTTCCCTTCTAGCCCTATTTGCTATATCTAGAGAGCAGTTAAAATCTCCTCCTAGATAAACTGTTCTAGCTGTTGCTAAAAGGGTTGTAATGTCCCAAAATGTCTACCCTTTCCACCTCACCTGTGGTGCATAAACATTAATGAACCTACATGGTGTCCCATCCCACATCCCATCCAACACCAGCAGCCTTCCAGGCACTAAATCCATTAATTTTTGTAATGTAAATCTTGTGCCATTAAACAAAATTCCCACCCCATCTGCCCTATCCCCCCAAAAAGACCAATATGACTGTCCCCACACCCATGCTTTTTTATTTTGATGTAAATTACAGTATCCGACATCCAAGTTTCTTGTAAGAAGATTATATCTAGCTTCATCTGTTTCATCAAGGTAAATACTGCAGTCCTTTTAGCCCCATTTTTAGTACTACACGCATTGAGGGATGCTAAATGTATTTGATTCATAAGAATGTGTTGAGAAAGGAACAGTTAACCACGTCCCATCCTGCCATGTCATCCAGTCTTTACTTCCAAATGTTTCGTTTTTTTCTTTCTACCATCTTTTTCCTCTGGTAACAATAGAGAATGTGTAGAAGTATTTGAATCTGGCTCATCAGTATCAGTTCCTCCCCCCCAATTTTTTTAACCAACCTTGAATTTGTTATCCCCCAGTACTTTGGGTGATACTACTGCTTGTAGTCTGGCACTTTTTCGAGTTACAGGTTTTGACCACTCTGTAGGTGGGGTGTGGGCATACTTTCAGCTTGCAGTATATCTGTATTAGCCCATGTTGTTGTTTACATAAATTGCAATAAATCCTACTGTTGGCCTTCTCCATTTGTGTTTATTTCCATGTGGGCTTGTGGTTCTTGAGAATTTTCATGTGCCCCAACGTTTTGAGAAGTGTCATCTCCATCTTGTTGCTTGGATTCTACTGCTGTCCCTCTATGGCTTGCAAATTAAGTTTCTTGAGCTGGGGCAGATTCCTGTTTGGAATCAGCTTTCCTTTGTGCTTTTTTAATCAACGTGTCTTGATCAACCCCATTGTTCCTATTATGATCTGCCCTGGGGCATTTCTGGAATACATGTCCAACTGTGTCACACAGGTTGCATTTTGCAACATTCTGGCAAGCTGTGCTAATATGGTTGAACTCCTCACAAAGAATGCATCTGAGCTTGTCACAGGTGCTGGCTAAGTGTGTTCTTGCCCCGTACTTAAAGCATGCCTTCAATTGGCCTGCATGAAAGCATACCCCCATCCTTCTCCAAGAAAAACTATTTGGAACATGTATAATTTCTGACTCATTTTCCTTAGTTTGACTTTAAAATTCCAACCCTGTTCAAAATAACTCAGAGTCAATAATCAGTTCAGGTGCACTCAGAATGTCACTTTTTTTTAAGTCAGTGGTGGATATCCCCAACCCCAACTCCCTCTTTGGACATTACCGTCATTATTTTTATCAGTGATTTTGTCAGGGGAATCACCACAAGGAGGGTAAAAAGTGGGGAGAATTTTACCTGATTATATTTTATTCAGAAGCACTCCAGGACCTGGGGTTGTTAAAGCTAATATCAAAATTCTCCAAATGTGAAGAATCTTTTATCAAATATTTTCAAAAATAAGCTCTATCAGGCTATACATCTAGGCCTCCTTTGTATCAAATACGGATGGCATTCCATCTAGGTGCAGGTGTGGATCTGTCAAAAAGGTCAGAAAAGCGAGGTGGTGGTCTCTGTGGCCTGGGTTCCTCTCTATAGTTTGGTTCTTCTTCTTCTCTTGACCCATCATTGCTGTGTGCCTGTGCCTGTTCCTCTGCCTGTTCTGTGTCAGCCTGAACGTTTGTCATATCAGCCACTGTATCAGGTTTATTTAGATTTGTTGTCTCCAAAGCTTTTTTTGTTTTTTTCCACCTGTACAGGTTCATGTACCCCAACTTGTATTCCTTGCTGATTAGATGTCTCCGCTGTAGCCCCTTCTGTCCCCATATTGTTTAACTGTTCAGTTACAAGTTTTATTTCCATGCTATAGGGTTTTGCAGTGAATCCCCAATTTTGTTGTTTCTTATAAAAACAAAAGGAGAAAACAGCACAGCTGCAGCTGCAACTCGTGCCCCAGAGGGTGAGTCTCTAACATTAGGCTGTCCCATATCTGTTTTGCTCTGTTTTACATTATTCCTGCAGCTCCCCCCCCCACCAAAATCACAGTTTTGTTCAATACTTTAAACATTTTAGGATGCAAGCTCTACGCCTGTGACATTCCACTGGGCAATTCAATCGCTGGGTCAGGAACCCACTCACCCATGTGATCCTGTACCCAGCCTATGTTCTGGAGTGCCTTCTTCGGTGTCCATTCTGCTTCTACATCTCCTTGCAATGTTGTACCAAAGGCTTCCTTAATTCTGTCCCTTGCCATTTGTAGGTTTCTTGTGGTCCCTGATACTCCCATACCAAGAACTGCCGGCACTTTTTCCTTCATTTCAGATCTTCATTCCATCCGTCATCTCATCACTTCTTTCTTCTTCAGGTCCATTTTTTTCCTTAAATAAATTTCTTCTTTCTGCACCATCTGCTGAGCCAGCTGTGCTATCTTGTCCATAATTTCATTATCTGATGCCATCTCAGTTTCCATTTATACCACACCTGCAGCCTTTTCTCCTGTCACTGCTGCATTTTTTTCCCTGGGTGTTCTGCGTTTCAACAGCTTGGAAGGAGAACAGCTCCCCAGCCTGCTGCAAACGCTTCTCTCCTGCCTCCTCTGAGTCCTCCATCTTGGAGACAGAGCCAACAGTGCACCCTTCCAAGAGAAGAGGAATTTACCAGGTGTCCTTGCTAAATTCCCCTCATTCACTAAAATACTACCAGCAGCTTAATCTAGTTCAGTATGTCAATTTGCATCTGTATCTCCCGCTCCCCCAGGAAGAGGCTGAAAATAGGCAGAAGTGTAGTCCTTCTTTCCCAGTCAACAAAATCTAATCAAAAAGCTCCAACTCCTCCTTGAGCCTGGTATTAAAATCACCAGGAACAAACACCTCATTGTATCCAATGACACCAGTGATGAACTCTTGGAACTCCTGTGGGGGATTCCCCTCGTACCATGAAGGTCAGTAAATGAGGAGGATTCTGCACCCCATATGTGCACCACATTTGACTGTTGCACATTCAAAAGACCAAGGGCTCAGTTTTCAAGCATCCCTTAGATCTACACAAGGTGCACCAAACCCCTGCTTGCAGCAAAGCCAGGTGTGCCAGGGACCCAGTGCCAGATTATAGTACATTATGTGTCCCGATGCCAAAGTCCCCACAGCTGCCCCAGGTGGAGTCATGCGCCAAATGAGTGGCACAAGGGAGGGGATTGACGAAGGCTGTCATCAGCCCCTGCTCGTTAACAATCTGGCCCATTATTTTGCTTTGTAACTACTACATTTGAAAAAATGGTGCCACTGTACGATGTTAAGGATGCTAATGTAACATTGTAAAGGTGGCAGAATATTGAAACAGTGCTGAGCTGTGTGTCTAGGGTAACTTTTAAGAAAACAAATAAGACATCCCCATAGCAATGCATATATAAGTGCAAAATCCATACTGGTTCTAGTTTGTACCAGTAGAAACAGACATAATACACAAAAAACATAAAAAATATACAGTAATTGCTACAGCAGTGAGTTCTCTATTATAGACCGCCATGCACAGTAACAAGCAGAATTCCAATACCAAAACTCACATTACTGTGTGTTATCTGAAAGAGATTTTCAGACCAATAACTCTCACCTAATTGTTGAAAAGCTGCTGCCAACTGCTTGGAGGCTGTTGCGCAAGGGCCAGTAGATCAGGATTTCTGCTAGTCTAACTGTAGCTGCCCATGCAGTCTTTTGGGGGACTTTAGAAAATCCCAATGTACTGGCCCAGTGGCACTGAGGGCTGAGGCTCTGAATACCTTACTACATGCTACTCCAGCAACCCGAGTTCAAGAATTACCTTGGGTCCCCCAGGGAGCTGGCAGGGGGAAGAGGGTTGGAGCAGGATTGAGCTGCTATAGGCAGCTCTCCCCTCCCGGGGGGTGGTTGTCCGCACCCCCCATAATTCTGCTCCCACCAGGTGGAGGACCAGTGGGAAGTGTAGGTGATGTGGGGCAGCAGTGAATGGCAGGGGTGGGGTGGGGTGGAAGGGGCTGAGCCAGTACCCGAAGTGTGTGTGCACCTACACACACATACACATCTGCTGGGGTCCTGGGTCAAGGGAAGAAAACATAAAATGACATATTGAAAAAGAAAATCCCAATGTAGGGGATGCGGCAGCCCCATCATGGCATGAGTTCCCTACCACCATGGTGCAGATGTACATCTGCTGCAAGCATGGTGCAAGCCAGTCTGGTGCAAGGGGCCCTGGTTATGCTGCAAGCTGCCTTTGAAAACTGGGTTTGCCGCAAGTTATGATGCAAGGTGCCCCTTGCATCAATTTCTTTTGATGCAGAGTCTGTGCATCAGTCTTGGACCTTTGAAGATCTGGGTCCTAGTCCTTTCAGATGGGGATGCAATGTATCTAAAGATCCACATGACATACTCACCTCCCTCTATACTCCCTTCATGGATAGTTCTTCATAGAGAAACCAGGAGAATGGTCAGTGACAGAACAGCTATGGCACCGTCACCCAACCAGATCTCTATGATGCTGTGGTGAATGGGGTGACAACAGGGCATTTATAATATAACATTCAAATGCAGGCAATGTTCCCTGTGCACCAAAAGGAAAGAGATGCTAGTTAAGGGAGAGGTCATTGAAGGAATAAGAACAAAGATGGATACAGAGAGATGGGCAGAGTCATTCTGGAAGAGACACTAGAGAAATAAAGTAGATCTCAGGGTTGCAGCATCAGAAAGGGATGGGCTAGCTCTCTGAAGCAAAAGATCTGGATTAAGAATTCATGAAAATTACTAAATAATGGACTAAACCTATTCATTGCATGGGATGTGACAAACTGCACATCGCTCTGTAATTAGTGTACTAATAAATGTACAGTATTCCTGTTTCATCCAACCTCATAAGTCAGTGTGCATTTATCAGCCTGAACACTGGATCATGCCAAGAAGCCTGAAGAGACAGCATCAAGGAAGTCTGGGAGATACCAAAACCCGGCTGATGCCAGCATGCCGAAGGTGAGAGGGGTATTTATACAGAGAGGATACGCTCTGAACAAGTGCCTGATATGAGCCCAACACAGCTGGTGCCAACAGAAGGGCAGCTATAGACGTTAGGCACTACTGAACCAGAGAACCCCTCCCTCTCAAAAAATAAAATCCCCCTATGCCAGCACCTGCAAAGATGCACAGGTGGGTGGTGAAGTGTGGGGCAGTGATAGATGCACACCACAAATGGTTTTGGTGACTTCTGTAGTGCTCCAGCATGGTAACGTGCCAGTAACTAGTAGTAGTCATCAGTAATAATAAAATCACAGATCAATTATAGTGTATGATCCGAGACCCTACTAACCAAACAGGGCACCTTGGACTAGAACTTAAATGTGAGCTAAAAAAAAACAGCCCAAAGAGGCTCCAAAAATAAGGATAGTATTTTAAAGCAGGAAAATTCCTCCCTTGCACTGATTAAATCCATAGAAATAAAAACTGAAAGAATGAAATTCTACTGAGAAATGTTTTCTAAAGTTTCTTTATGGTTTTATTTCCACGCACACTCAAGCAGTGAGTGCACAGTAGCCTACAAATTGCATTTTCATAGCTAAATATTCTCCAGAAATATTGAAAAGTTTTCATACCACATGGGATTCAAACTCACAATCTCTCAAATAGAGAGTCAGCACTGTTTCCATTAGGCTACTAAGGCTGCCTGTATTAGGAGGCAAGCCTAGTCTTATTCTTTCTGCCTCCTCATCTACATTAATTTGATGACTCATCCTGTTTCAAGGAGAGCAGGAGTTAGCAGCCAGTAATTTACACCAGTCATACATTCCTCAGTGACATGTCAAAGTGGATCATTTGCGCCACCTACTGCATGTTATCAAAGCAGAGAAACACTAAAATCGAGAAGAATTAGACAGAATCGCATGTGACTGTGTTCTGTTCTTAATTCATACAATCACATACTTTTTATACTTGCATTTTTTTAGAAGTGTCACAGAAAATTAATACAAACAGTAATGACAGTAAAAGTTACACATACATGTGAAGAAACACATACATAAACCGCAGAGGAACACATCAAAGGAATTGATGAATGGGTCTATGCAGCAAAATCCAAGATTCTCAGTTAGGTCCCCACAATTACAAACAGGTAAGCATTTGTACAATAAAATCAATCATGGTATGAAAGTATTATCATGTTTCATAAAACAGAGAACCCAACACTGTCTCTTTTCCTGATTCATATGGTAAATAAAGTTAACAGCGTCCCACCAGAATGACAAATGTGGGGCCTGTAGCTTTAACCATAACAGATAGTTGCTTTCTTAGTATCCAATAACAAATCAGAACCAGACCATGTTCCATCTGCAAGTATGGAGAGCAAAACCCTGGATGCTGAAGCCAAATCAGATTCCGATTATATCTGGTCAAACTGAAGACGTCTAGCGTACCAAAAAATCTAAAATCTTAGGTAGTTTCCAAATGTATATCTACATTGTTGCCACTTTAGTTCCTCCGGCACCTCTCTCTTTCCCGTATATTTTGCTTGAATTGCAGGAGTTTTAAAGAACCTATACCTGCATTTCCAGCTATTTATTTATTTTATTTTGTTTATTTATTTAGTGGGTAAGTGCACTGATCCAATGGACCATTTTCAGGCACCAGCCGGGCCATGAAGATGGCATATTTGAATATAAACAGCACAATGTTACGTGCTTTAAGAGGGGTTGGATGCCTAGACATGACAGGGAAAAAAGAAAATGATAAAATACTTTGTTCACAAGGCATACTAGAAGGTACAATAACACATTGGGAATGCAGGAAATACACAGAGATACAAATATCATGCAGCCAGGGAATGCAGTTACAATAAAAACAAGTGTAAAATCGAACAAGTTAGGAGCAAGTGACAAAAGGAGGCGGTAAGGTGCAACAGATGAGTGGTGCACCCTACCAGGGGAAGGGAACAGGTGGGGCTCAGTGGTAAGAGTGAGGACTCACATCCAAGTTACCCAGAATAGCAGGAACATTTGGCTTCAGACAGCAGCCAGGCTTTGAGATGAGTTTTCAAGGTAAGGTGTAAATCAAGTGAGCGGAGGAAGGCAGGGAGTTTATTCCTCAGTGTGGGAGCCACGAAGGACAGGGCTTTGCTACCCTGAACGGTGGAGATCCTGGGGACTACCAGCAGGGGGACAGAGAATTTATGGAGACACCTGGGAGTGACTCTGCATATGAGAAGGGATGAGTACGGTGACAGTCTGCCACCTCTAATTGCATTATCAATAATAGTGACAAGTGCATAGTCATGCCATCCTTGTAGTGGGAACACCCTTAGTGACTGGCATAAGGTGCAGTGATGTGTGTAGTAGGGTGACAGAAGGAGCGCACCTACAGATGTTGTTATAGACAGTGGTAAGCCTAGTGCACAGGGAGGAGGAAACATGGGAGTAAATAGAGGAACAATAATCTAATAGGGGGAGAAGGTTGCCTTGGGCAATGGCTAGGCGTGCCTCACTGGTCAGGTAGTGCTTGAGTCTAAAGCCAGTCCTTAGCTTCTGGTTGACCCTTCGCAGTAGTGTGTCAATGTGCTCTGTGAACATAAGGAATGGGTCTAGGGTTATGACCACGTATTTAAAACAGGGGACATTTTGCAGGGGGTGCGGCTTCAGGTGTAAGTCTAGTGTGGGAGGAATTAGATTTGGTGATATTAGATAGGTATGGTTTGAACCCTAGTAGCATTGCCTTAGTTTTTTTTTTTCATTGATTAAAAAAAAGCCTGTTGGACAGAACTCATTTGTGGGCTGCTCCGTAGTTTTGGGTAAGTGTGGTGGATAAATTTGTTAGAGATCTGTCACCGTGATAAAAGACCAGATCATTGGAGTACAGTAGAGCCTCACAGGAAAGGCTTTTGGAAGGAAGGGAATTTATAAAGAGGGAAAACAGCAGGAGGCCCAGGATGGAGCTCTGGGGACTCCAGTGGAGACAGACATGGCCGGAGAGGTGGCTGAGCAGATGTTAACAGACTGAGATCTACCTGAGAGATAGCTCTGGAACCATAATGATGTCTCAGATGAGCAATCAAGGTGTTGGAGCTTAACGAGGAGAAGGGTGTGGTTGACTAGGTCAAAGACCTTTGTCAGGTCCACAGATACAACACCAGTGGCATTCCCCAAGCCCATGTTCCAGAGGACATGACTGGTAAAGTGGACCTAGGCTGATGTGGTGCTGTGATTTTCCGGAACCCGTGCTGCTGAGGGCACAGCAGGTTGTATTTCCCTATATGTTCAGAGAGCTCAAATAGTAAATGCAACCCCCAACCCCCACCCCCAAATGTAGTGCTTTTTATTGTTTGTTGACTGGAAAAGGAGGACTGGGCAATTCTGTCAATTTTCGGGAAGGGGGGTGGTTGTGGTGATAAAGATGGAAACCAACTAAAATTGAACCAGATTTAGCTGTTGGTGTTTTAATTTTTTTAGTGATACACAGAGTGAAAAAAATTGAGCTTCAAAAATATGTACTGATCACAGCAGTTCTGAATCCTATCAGGTGTGAAGTCCATTTGAACACCACAGATGATAGGAGCATGAGAATTAACAGTGGGTGGGGTTCTGAGGTGTTGCATATGGCAACATGTTGCTCAGGCAAAGATTCTAATAGCCAAATCTCACAAGTGTTTCATTTTGTCTAAATGAAAAAAAACACACATTACATTTTATTGACGATCTGTCAACTTCCTTATATTGTCTTTCTTTTGTATATTCTTCACTATCCTGTACTATCGTCACTACTGCAAATGCAGGACACCTGCGAAATGAGACCCTCTTGCATCTTACAGGCCCTGCAGGCGTAACAATTTTTAAACTAATCAATAAAATAAACATTTATCTATTCTTTAAATTCATGTCATAGCCCTATTTTAGTTTAAAATGACCAAAATGAGATCAGTGGGGCTCTAATGGAATCCTTTTACCTTTACAATGTACTTCTGCATGTTCCAGAAACATGGTTTGCAAGAGACATTGTTGCTGATAAGAATGACCTTGCATAGTTTACATTCTAGTATGGAACAGAGTTTTACCACAGTGTGTGCAGGTACAGTCAGCAAGGCATATCTATACTCTTCAAAAGCGTTGCCTCAGGTTCGCAGTGCTGCTGTCATAAGGACAGAAGCTGTGCCAGTCTCGAAGAGCGTTGAGATGTCTCGGCCTCCATACTTATGTTTCATGCACTGTCCAATTTATAAAATAATATTGAACAGCAATTAAATGAAAAATGTATTGCTGACAATAAAAAAGTCCCCTCGAAACAGTAGAACAGCTGGCCTGGTGGCACGACAGTAGCGTGACCACCTGCTATGCCAGTGTCCTGGGTTCCGGAGTGAATTCTAGTTGTCAGAGTTTTTTGATATATACTTATTTATTTTCAAAAGATTCACCAGGAGAGACATACTGAGCTGAATATCAGCTCGTTTCCAGAAGCATCCTGGGGGAAGGGGTAAAGGGAGACAATAACAGAGCATTTACAGATAGTCTGTACAAATAAAACAGAGCATTTACAATGCACAATAAACAGAGTGTTTATGGATCAGTATTTACAGAATATACAGATTAGTTATAGCATATGCAAAAAGGAGTAGGGCCGGCCATCTCAGCAATATGTGCAGTAAAAGGCATTCAACGGCTAGGGAACTTAAACAGAGTTGAGGCTGGAAGTACAGGTAGAGAATTCCAGGAACTATCCAGCAGGAGGGAGGCAGACATAGAGTTAATGGAAGGAGAAGAAAGGTGGAGGAAGAATGGAGGGGGAGGAGTAGGTAGAGTAGAGGAGCTGGGGTGGAAAATCAAGTGCAGCTGCAGGAGGAAGCTTTGAAGTCTTGGAGAAGAGAGGAGAGGAGAGGGAGTGAAAGGAAGTGGCAAAGAGGATGAGGGGCATTCCAGAGTTTAGGGAGGCCGAAGGAGAAAGCAGCCTGGCCATATGAAGATGCCCTCGGCAGGAGTGCTAGGGTGCGATAGCCAGAGCTGTGGCGGGAGTAAGAGAAGCAGTCAGTACTTGGCAATAAGGAAGAAGCCATGCACATGATGTCTGGCTTGAAGGGGGGGGAGGGAGCAGTGGTGAGTCTGGGGCAGACAGCCAAGAGCAAACTGGAAGAAGGAGTGATAGAGAGGATCCAGTCTGACCAGGGTGGACTTTGGAGCACTGCTATAAATAGTGTCTCCATAGTCGACAATAGAGAAAATCATTCTCTGTAGAATGGCTCTGCGAGCCAGCAGTGGGATGCATTCACAGTTATGTTACAAAGCACTTAGTCTTGGGTGGAGCTTTTTGTGGATAGCATCCATGTGTACAGCAAAGTTAAGGTGCCGGTCAAGCCACACCCCAAGGTTCTTGAAGGAAGGGACATCTTAAATGGGGGATCCATTCAGGGTGTGCATGGAAGGGAGGGCTGGAAGTCTGGAGAGCTTTTTCCTGGTTGCGAAGGTCATGGAGACTGTTTTCTTTGCATTAAGGGACAGCTGATTTGAGTGGAACCAGAGCTGGACATTGTTGAAGTCCAGCTGAAGTCTGGTCATCAGCTCAGCGGGGGAGGAGCCAGAAGCAAATAAGACAGTATTGTCTGCGTACATATGGGTGGACACAGATACACAGGCAGAGGGGAGGCTATTTATGAAAATCGAGAAGAGAATAGGGACAAGCACAGATCCTTGGGGGATGCCAGTGCTGATAGGGAGAGTTGGGGATAGGGAGTAACCAATATTAACTGATTGAGTTCTTCCCATAAGGTACGAAAGGAACCAATCAGTAGCTTGGATGGAAAGTCCCATAGCAGAGGGCTTAGCAAGGACAAGGGGGTGGGCTAAGGTATTGAAGACTTTGGCCAGGTTGATGAAAATAGCAGAGATGATCAGGCCCTGATCCATGCCAGAGAGAATGGAGTCAGTCAGCTTGAGAAGGTAGATGGAGGTGGAGTAGAATTTGCGAAAGCCAGACTGGAATGGGGTGAGGAATGAGGATGAGTCAAGAAAAGGCGAAAGTTGAGAAAGCATGATGAGTTCTCAGACTTAATCAAGGGTAGGAAGTAGGGAGATAGGACAGTAGTTTCCTGGAGCAGAGGAGTCACCCCCTTTAGGGATGAGAATGACTGTGGAAGCTTCCAAGAAGCAGGGACAGAGGCAAGGCAGAAGGAGAGGTTAAGAAGGGTGGTGAGAGAAAGACAGATGGTGGGGCAGAGAGAGATGAAGGAGTTTAAGGTCTGGTCCATCCGGACTCTTGCCCATAAGGGGGTTTAGAGCTAGTAGGGTCTTGAGGGTGACACCCAGTGTGACAGGGGAGAAGGAGAAAGGGAAAGATGAGGAGGGCTGGAGGGGGTCAGTGGGAGAGGGGAGGGTTAGGGTAAGAAGGAGAGAAGGGAAGAGGCACAAGAGGTGAAGAAATCATTGAATTTTGCAATGACAGAAGAGGAGTCAGAGATGGTGGTACCCCTCGCCATGAGGACTGGGACAAAGGACTGGATAGGGGGAGAGAAGAGGGAGTGGATGACCTTCTAAAACTTTAAGGGGTGGTTAATATTGTTTTGGAAGGTGGTGGAAAAGTACTTTGCCTTATAATGTTTGATAGCTCTGGTACAGGCATTATTTAATGCTTGATATTTGTGTTAGTCAGCAGGGGATACTGAGGACTTGTGAGCCTCCCATGCCAGGTCTCATGCATGCAGGCAGGCCAGCAGTTTGGCAGAGACCCAGTTGAGAGGAGAACCTTGCTTGTAACCTGGTTTTCTTTGGGGGGTGATGATCCTATGTAGACAGGAAACAGGACTTGAAGAAATTTAGGTCTGAGTCAATGGAGCATGCAGCAGAGATGGGTGACAAGTTAATTGCTGCTAAATCCTCATTTAGAGAGGGCAGATCTAAAGACCGGAATGATCAAATTAGGAGAAGTTTGGGCAGGGCTTTGGGTCTGTGAACTTTGCGTACAGAGTAGATTAAGTGGTGGTCACTGACGGCTTCCGGGAAGGTACCTGACGCACTAATACGGCGTGGGTGGGAGGCAAGGGCTCAGTCCAAGATGTGATTCTGGGATTTGAGGTTGGGGCGGGTGAGACTAGTTGGGTTAGGTTGAGGGACTTGATGTTATCACAGAATTTGGATAGTGAGGGAGAGAGACACTTTTTATTAAAGTCCTCAAGGATGAGAAGTTCACCGGTCAAGGCATAAGAAGAGATGGTGGAGAGGTGGTCAGTGATTATGGAGGAACTCAGATCACCCCAGGGAGGGGGGAAGAGGATCGAGTGACCAGAGTAATGCTCTCCTCTCCTCTCCCAGGGTGGATGGACTGTACCTTCTGCAGTGCCCTTGACACCCAGTGGAGGCTGGGTGTCATGGCAGTCAGGAGACCCAGGCCCAGAAGGGAGGGGGATGTTAGCAAGATGCAGTGCATCATTGCGCACAGATGTTCTCATGGAGAGAAAACTAGAGTGCAGGACAATGGCTGGCCCTCCTGCAGGCCTGGCACTACTGACTGGGTACCAAAACTTACACACACCAGATCCTGCCTGAGGGGCAAGGGCAAGTTCCCTCACGCCGACTTGAGAGGCAAGTCATTGTGGGTACAAAGGGGTAGGTCTCGAAGGTGCAGGTGACTGGGAAGGACCATCAGGGATGGGGCAGGCAGGGCAGAAGGGAGACAAATACAATAATAAAAAAAGAAAAAGTAGAACAACTTGTGAGCTCTGTGGTGCAGAGTGGCATAGGGCTGCTTGGCATGATGGTGCTCTAGATTCATGCATTGAAACCTGAGAGAGATGAACATGAAGTCAGCAGGGACGCCTAGGAGTATCTGTCTGGATGCTCTCCTCCCTGGAATTGGTTTGCTGCACTATTCTGCGGAGTAACACCTTGGTAGGCTAGGTAGCCGTTCCTCTTGGGACATGGATTGCCTTGCACTCTCTCTCTTACTGGAGTGTTGTGGTTGTAGCCGAACAGAAGGAGTAGGGGCAGAAGAAAACTGGAAATAGAGCTCCCTACTAGCAGCAGAGTGACAGCTTCCTGCCAATAGCTATCTACATTCGATGGGCCAATCGAAAGCTTGGATCCCTCTCCTGCCTCCAATAACTGGATGTCATTCCTCCTGAGTAAACCCTGGCCCAACTGGAAAGCTTTCCTGCCTCAGAGGACAGTCTGAGGTGTGTGACATGGAAAGCAGTGAATCTGTAGTATGAGGGGGCGAGAGGTGACTACTAGAGTCCCAGGATGCGCAGCTGATGAGTGGCAGATGACCTGGTGAAAGCCCAGGTGAGGGGGTTGTAAATAAAATTATTAAAAAAAAACATCATTTATTGTGCACTTTTTCTGGTGGGGGATGAGCAACTAAAATCATACACACACATGCAGAGAGTCACAATCAAACAAAGATGTTTGTAGTTTTTAATGTAATATCACTAGGGCTGCCTCGAGGTACTATTTGGCAGGCAGTACTTTTTTTGTCTCAGTATAATCAGAAATCATCTAGTACACTGAGAGTTAACTTATTAGGTAGGCAGTTTGGGAGATGAGCGATTAGGGGATCTGAATCAGATACTTGGAGAGAACACATATCCAAACAGTGTCTCTGTTTCTGCATGTATCTCCAAACTGCATGCATTATACCCTCAAAAGCCTCAAACCTAGTACAAGACCTCACATAGGCATGCAAATCCTTGCATGGGGGCGCACTGACATGGCTTACCCAGAACAAACGTTGCCTTTTAAACTGGCTTTACAGTTGTTCCAGCCCGGACAGAAAACAAGAAGTTACAGGTACGTACTACATCCTGCTGGGACTTCTTAGTGTAATGCAGTCACTAGTTCAACAAAATACCAAAGAGAAAAACAGTCACTTAGTAGCAGGGATTCAGTTAACTCCATTTTTGGAGTATTTGACTTACAAGAATAAGGCAAAAAAGTCCAAAATAAAGATGGAGCAAGTCATTGACTTCCAGCTGTAAAACCAAACATTAGATGACTTCCATGAAGGCATGAAGTCAGAAATTATGGATTTTTTTCTGAAAGAAATTGCATTTTACCAGTAATATATTATATTAGCATCCATAAATTGGTCCTTGCTAGAATATTGGCTTCCAAAAGTGGGATCCTGGAAGTATTTTGTCTTTCAAAAAAATTGGAATGACTTCCAGATTTCAACATATGGACGTTTTAGACTTCCACTAAAAATAAATGAACTGAACCCCTCTTTAGTAGTACACAAAGAGGATGCAGACTGTACTAGTACTAACTCCTCTTTTCCAAAAAACATACATGTAACCCATCTGCAAATGGGGGTTCCCAAAAGACTTCCAGGAGCTTGCTTGAATGCTCCAAGCCTGAATGGTGTTTGGCATTTAAGCCATTTATCAGTGAGTGTTTTTAGAGCCTCTGGTACTGTCTCTTTAAGAGCTGTCTGCTTGCAGACATAATTAGTTTGTATGGGGGACTGTGTGCTTCTTCTGAGTACCACTCGAGCTGCTGCCAATTCACTTCATTTTGCAGTCGCTAGAGTGCAAAGGAACCTATCTGAAAGATGTAACTGTTTGCCAGAAATTATTTAGAGTAATAATGAAATTACAGTTTGTCTAACCTGCTTTCTTGCAGTCAGAACTGTGTCTGCTAGTTCCCCATTCTAGTTTTGAACTGCTGAACTGGACCAATCAGTATGGGGTAAGCTTAGCTCTAAAATGGTGCCTTGGACGAATCAGAACTTGGACTCATAATCTGAGCCAGCCACAAGAGGATTGTATGGGCAGTGACTCTGGGAGATGTAGTTTAGACTTCAGTGCCTTTTGGACCAACAGCAGCAGTCTATTGTGAGTGACAGCCAATCCAGTCAAGAACTGGGAGGAACTCAAAGGAAGTGCCCGTTTTGTTGGTTGGAGTTTCAGTTGAGCTTTGGCAGTGAAGAAGGAAGGAGCCCTGTGCTTTTCAGTGTGCAGTTTTAGTCAAAAACGTGTGTAAGGCCCAGAGTTCCGGTCTGCAGCTTGTGTAACAGCTTGTTAGGACTGAATCTGTCCTGTGAAAAGAATCAAAGGATCTCTGAGAGTAGAAACCAGGCTCACCCTGTAGAAGACTGGAGGAATTGCTGAAAATTGCACTCGGTCTGTCAGGAACTGAATCTGCTGTGTGTTCTCCCGGGTATTGCAGTAATTGCAATCGGGATACAGATGCAGCCTGCCTGGTATAGTGCTTTCTTTTATATGGATGTGTGAAGAGGTTTGTGTACTCAAGTGAGCCCTGCTGACATTGAAGGACCCTATCTTATTTGGAGGTCGTGAGTACTAATTCAGGGTCGCCCCTGTTGAATTGCCACATAAACCAAATGGAATTACTGTACTGCTGACTGTTTAATTCTCCTTTCTCTGTGTGAAAGGGCCCCTACCAGCTGCCACGCAGTTTGGACTAGCCACTAGGGCTTGGGTACCCAGGGACAGTAACTGATAGGGATAGGCCTGTGCACAGAGCCATAGGTAGATTATTGAGTGATAAGCTAATTAACCTGATTTCCCTGTCCTTGTTATATCCCCTAAATAAATCAGAGCTGCTTGTTTCAGCAAAGTTATACTGCCTGAGGTATTTGTCTATGTTAAAGTACTGTACTGTGATTGTTGCACTGTATCTCATTTCACAGGAGGTCCCAGTGCCGGAACCAGACCTGGGGTAAGTGTATACTGTGAAGGTAATTCTGATATATTGTGTGGGCCACTAGTGGGAAGAAAGGGGGTTGCAGTGTCCCAGAGGGCTGTGACCAAGTTAGTTTAACTATTGCAAACCCTGACCTCTGGGTGGAGGCACCCTACATTGGATCAGGCCCCTCAACCTGTTAGTGGCAAATCAGGCAGGGGTAGTAGCCCTGGGATAGCGCCATCTAGGGGTTACATCTTGGAGGCTCACCGCTGGGATTGTGTGTCCTCTAGTGGCCATATTCACGAACCACTGTTAAAAAAAATGGGTACCCCGACAGAAGTGGCTGTGCACGGCTGGTGGAGTGGTGTACTGGGGAGGAGATCGACCCCAAAATGCTATGCTTATCCTGGACATCCTCCGGGTATCAATACGGACACTGTGCAGGAGTACTTTCCAAGGTGGAAGGTTTACAAAACCCTGTGGTGGTGGGTCGGCATGCTAATCTGCTCACCCACACTTTCCTGGCCCTAGTAGAGTTTAAGGATCCCATAGATAGCTCCAAAGTGCCACAGACCATTACCCCAGAGGAGCCCTCACTGCTTGGAGAGTGATAACTAAGGACAGTAAGATCCGGGGAATCAGCCCCCACCACTATCTGAAACTTTTGAGGAGAATTTGCTGAATGGTTGCTGGGAGAGGGAAAACTGTGGAGGACTTGAAGAAACTATTCTTGCCACCTGAGGTGTTCCTCCTCCAACACCCTCTCCTGCTCCAGTGCCCGTAATGGTGGCTGAACCAATGCAGACTCCTATTTCTGCACCTGCCATTAGTCACGACTCTTACGAAGGTTGAGGATCTTCTCTGGCACCCTCCTCACCCCAAGGGAGGATGACTGGGAGACCTGGATGAGACTATGTTGCCCCAAGTGCTAGAATGGCAATGCTCGGAAGGCGGCGAAAGAGGGTTAGTGAGAGCCTCCGAGGTCCTGCCCTGGCTACCATCCGTGCTAAGCGGGCCAGTAACCCCTGAAGCGACTGCTGCAGGCCTATCTTGAGGCCTTGGAGAATGTGTATAGAGCCCAGATTCTGATGAGGACCTATGGTGGAAGTAAGAGATGCACAACAGTACCAAGGAGTTGTTGTCTGTGTATGTATCGGCATTGGAAAAATTGTTGCAAGAATGCCTCAGAAAAGGTAGTTTGCCAGCGATTGAACTGGACCGAACCAGGCTGGACAGGATCCTTAAGTCTTCCCCTTCTCAGAACTGCTGTTGCTTCAATTCGCCTGGCAGATCGACTGGAATCCCCACCCTCCTATGATGAGTTAATGAGAGAAATTCGAGGAGTTGAAAAAAGCGACTCGGAGGGACCTGCACCAATAGCTGCGGCTACGACACGAGTGACTGAGGTGACCCATCAAGTGAAGTTCAGGGGCAGAGGTTGGCAGTCAATGAGTGCTCTGACAAGGAAAAGATATGTCACAATGGGGCGAACTGTTGAGAGAGATCCGAATCCAAAACAGTCCCTTTATGAAGGCCACGCCTGCAAGTACAGGCCCTGACCTATATCCGACTGCATCTGCTATGGGTGGGGTACCCACCCATGTATCTCCTGCTGATAACAGCTCCAAACTCGATTCCTTGACCATGAAGTGGAGAAACTGACGAGATGTCTCAAATGCTTATCATGCATCAGACAGACATGGCACCAAGGTTTCCAGTTAGTAATACCCCCGCCCTGGCTCCCAGTGTGGCGCCTCGGCCAGCTCAAACTCCAGAAAGTATGTTTTGCTATAATTGTGGGAAAGATGGGCACATGAAAGGGAATGCCAGTCCCCAAAAGACACTGACAAAGTTGCATATAGGCTACAAGGAGAGCCTGGAGAAGAAATCAGTGGTTAAGAGGTGCACGACATGATCCCAGTGAGGGCACCAAATGCTAACTCACGGCCCTTTTGTGGCAAGGTCAGCTGCCCAGGCCCCCACATCCGCCTCAGACTGGTCCAGGAATAGTGGGTCCCTCCATGGAGACCACTGTAAAGGTGAATGGAGTGTCTAAGAGCTGTGATTAGACAGTGGCTCCCAAGTGACAATTATGTTCCAGGATTGGTATCAGAAGCATTTGTCAGACGTACCCTTACAACCATTAGAAGGACTGCATGTATGGGGGTTAAGTGAGAAGGCCTACCCTATTCGGGTATATCCAATTTGACTTGTCTTTCCCCACCTCCGTGGCTGGGTGGCGAACAAATAGAGACCCTAGCCTTGGTGTGTCCCCCACTGGACTGTATGATGGTGTCCTTTGTTGATTGGAACAAATGCTCATATGTTCGGAAGGCTGGTACAGTTGTGTTATGAAAACAGGGGTCAAAGACTAGTAGAGCTTTAAGAGTTCCGGCTTTAATTAAGAAGGCCTATGAGGCACAGAGATGCTGAAAAAGAAACAGAACCAGAGGAACCGGTCGGAATTGTATGGAAGAAGGATCCTGAGTCTCTGATCCTGGCACCAAATGCCCAGTGTACCTTACAGGAGAGGTCCGGATCAGAAAGGATGTTAAGAATAAAATATTAATGTTGGATGCACCAGGCTGATGGAAAATTGCCAGAGGACTGCTGGTCAAGCCTAGTATTTGCCCGCTAGAGCCCATGCTTATGCCAGAAGGGTAATGGTCCAAGTTCATAATGTGTCTGAAAGAGACATTCGAGTAAATAGAGGTTGCATCCTGGCTAATGTGCATTGTCTGACACTGCAGTGCTACCCAGCAAGAGTTCAAGGAAGAATGACAGAGTAACGCCTGACTTGTTTGATTTTGGCGACTCCCGCTGCCAGCTGAATGGAAAGTGAGGATCAGTGAGAAGCTTGCCCAGAGACCAGGTGTTTTCTTTAAAGGAATGGGACGAGGATGCTGCAAGAGCGAGGACAATATCCGCTGTATGAACGAAAGACCATTTGAGAGTCTCTCGACGCCTGGCACCTGCTGACAAGTAGATGATGTGAGACGCATCTGCAAGAGATGTTAGCTGCTGGTGTAATACAAGAATCCAGAAGCCCTTATGCTTCCCCCATTGTGGTAGTGAGGAAAAGAATGGAACAGTAAGGATGTGTGGATTATCGCACCTTAAACCGCGGACTATCCCTGATCAGTACACAATGCCCCGCATTCAGGATGCTTTGGACTGCCTAAACGGGAGCAAGTGGTTCTCTGTGCTGGATCTCCGCAGTGGGTACTACAGATCCCGATGGCCCCAGAGGACCATGAGAAGACGGCCTTTATCTGTCCGCTTACTTCTATGAATTCATGAGGATGCCTCAAGGGATTTCAGGTGCCCCAGCCACTTTTCAACGATTGATGGAGCGTGCAGTGGGGACATGAACTTACTAGAGTGCCTGGTATACCTAGATGATGTTATTGTGTTTGGCAGCTCACTGGAGGAACATGAGACAGATTATTTAAGGTATTGGACCGACTGGAGGACTTTGCCTTAAACTGTCCATTGATAAGTGTCAATTCTTTTCAAACATCAGTAAAGTATGTAGGACACATAGTATCCACCGAGGAATAGAGACCGACCCAAGTAAAGTTGAGGCCTTGACCACCTGGCCACAGCCCAAAAATCTAAAAGAACTGCAAAGATTCCTGGGATTCTGTGGTTATTATCGGCGTCATCAAGGACTATTCAAGAGTGATCCGCCTTTACTTAACCTTACTCAAGGTATCCCCAACCCACAAAAATACCAAAAGTCAGCGTCCCTCAAGACTGAAAGAGTGTATTTTCATCCGAGTGAAGTATTTGGGGCCCGCTGGACTCCTGATTGTGAGACTGCTTTTCATGAGATCATATATCAACTACCCATGCTCCAGTGCTGGCCGATGCGATCCAAGAAAACCTCACGCCCTGCAATAATTGATGCTAGCTTGCAAGGGTTGGGGCCGTGTTGTACCAAGAGCACGAGAATGGCCTGAGACCAGTGACCTTTGCCAGTAGAAGCCTGACCCCATCCGAAAAGAACTATCCTGTACATAAGTTAGAGTTCCTAGCTTTGAAGTGGCTATTGTTAACCAATTCCATGAGTACTTGTATATGGGGCTAAATACTAGTAAAACTGACAATAATCCTTTGACCTATGTGCAGACCTCAGCTAAGTTGGATGCCACTGGCCATAGGTGGCTTTCTGCATTATCTACATATGACTATGCTCTCGAATACCGAGCAGGTCTGAACAACATAGATGCTGATGCTTCTCTCCGAGGCCTGTTCCCCAGAATGATTGGGTCCGATTGGCAGAACCTGACATTCGGCACTGTGCAGAAGTTTGACAGGGAGGAACAAATGTCCACGACGCAGTGGACTGCATGGTGGATTGCTTGGGAGCCTCTGAGAATTGCATACCTGCTGCTTATTGCCACTTTTCTGCAATAGACATTGGTGCACTGCCTCAGCTGGACAATGACAGTATTCGGCGGGCTCAAACTCGCGATCCCATGATCAAAGCAGCTTTAGAAGCCCTCTATGCAGGAAAAGAAGTGTCCAAATTACGCCCACTGATTTGAGAACTGCACTGTTATACAAAGAAGGTCCTAAGTTGAAACTGATCAATAAACTGTTATACAGAGAAACAGTAGACAGAGGGGTACAAGTAGACAAACAACAACTAGTGCTGCCCACTGCCTTTCGAGACTCAGTACTGAGGTCCTTGCACAACCACATGGGGCACCTTGGTATAGACAGAACACTTGACTTGGTGAGATCCAGATTCTATTGGCCTAAGATGGGGGCTGATGTGGAGCAACACATTCGAACTTGTAGTCGCTGCTTACAGAGGAAAGCTTTGCCCCAGAGGGCTGCCTCCCTTGTTAACATCACCACCAGTGCACCCATGGAGCTGGTCTGTATTGATTTTCTAAGTTTGGAGTCAGATCAAAGAAATATCAGTAATGTGCTGGTGGTCACTGACCATTTCACGAGATATGCCCAAGCTTTCCCACCAAAGACCAGAAAGCATCCACTGTAGCCAAAGTACTGAGAAAACTTTTGTTCACTATGGGCTCCACAAAGATCCATTCTGATCAAGGGAGAGACTTTGAGAGTCATCTGATCAAAGAGATGCTTTCTCTGTGGGGAGTGCGAAGTCCAGACCACTCCTTACCACCCCCAGGGGGACCCACAGCCTGAACGTTTCAACCGCACTTTGCTAGATATGCTAGGCACCCTGCACCCAAAGGACAAGCCTAGATAGAGCCAACAAATTAGCACCCTGGTACATGCTTATAACTGCACCAAAAGTGATGCCACTGGATTCTCCCCTACCGCCTGATGTTTGGAAGAGAAGCTCGACTACCAGTAGATGTGTGTTTTGGGGTCTCTCTGATGGGGTTCAAGCTGACAACTATTTACAGTATGTGCAAAGTTAAAGGCCCAGCTAACTCATGCGTACCAACTGGCTCAAACCATGGCTGCCAAAAGAAATCTGGCCAACAAAGAAAGTGATAAAAGGTGAAAGCACAGGAACTCCAGGAGGAGATCGGTATTACTAAGAAATCTGGGACTGCATGGCAAGCACAAGATTGCTGACAGATGGCACCATCTCCCTCACATTGTAGTGGGCAAACTAGATGATCTGCCAGTGTACAAAGTAAGGCCTGAGAATAATTCAAAGATGTAAAACCATGCATAGAAATCATTTACTGCCCATTGGACAAATCTTAATTGAGTCTGAGCCCTAGAAGATGCCCCTCTGGACCAGTGACTAGAGCTGCTGCTAAGAAAAGACCAAGGAAGTCTGCACCTACAGAAGCAGAGTTAAAGTGTTCCCTGCACAAGTCCCAGTTGAGCATGACTGTCAGTCCATATCAGAAGAAAGTGAGAGTGACTTTGAATACTATCCTTCTTATGAACTGAGTCAATTGTTTGGGGCAATCCCTAGTCAATACTGGAGATGAAGCTGGGCCTTCTGGACTGTCCAAGCCCCAGCTTCGTCCCTGGAGCCAATGCTCCCAGAAAGTGAAGTGCAAAGCATCAGATCAGATGAAATGGAATCATTGTGCATGGTTGAACTGTTTGAGCTTTCAGGGAGGAAAATGATAGATTGGGGCAGACTGGTGATACACCGAACAAGAAGAGTATTTTGAGTGCCCTGACAGTCCACTGCCAGTGTCCGAAAGCTCTCCATGCGAGCCAAATGTTGTGGACTCAGAAACTGTAACTCCTGGAGCTGAAAGTGCCCCAAGTTCTAGCCTCTCTACCCCCATGGAGACTCTGACAAGTGAGGACAATGCTGAAAATGAGGCTCAGAGTGCAGAGACTATAACAGTTCCCCTAGAAAGACTGGTCGAGCTGTAAAGCCTGTGGTGCACCTCAGTTATGATTCACTTGGGAGGCCTGTGGACTTGCCTCTCAATGTTGTCCATAAAGGAGTGTATGTGTCCCGAGCTCATTGCTCAAACTGAGCATCAGTGCTAACTCCAAGTTACTTGTGTTGCCCTCTAGTATGGTGCCTTGCCCCATCCAGCCCCAAGGTAACTGATAGGAAGGGCCCCTCTCTTCAGGTTTCATGTACAAGAGGTAATAACTAGTTATGGTACAATGTGTATGTAATACTGTGTAAAGAGTGACGTACTGCAATGTTTCAGAAATGTGTTCTTGGTAAAATGATATATTGACTGATGATTACATATGCGAGCCTAATGCAAATGTATATGGTTGCAGTTGAAACTTATGGGTACTTGCTTGACGCTGGACGCTGCTTTCCCAGGCCAGGAAGGGTGTAACCCTCTACAAATGGGGGTTCCAAAAAGACTTCCAGGAGCTTGCTTGAATGCTCCAAGCCTGAATGGTGTTTGGCATTTAAGCCATTTATCAGTGAGTGTTTTAGAGCCTCTGGTACTGTCTCTTTAAGAGCTGTCTGCTTGCAGACATAATTAGTTTGTATGGGGGACTGTGTGCTTTTCTGAGTACCACTCGAGCTGCTGCCAATTCACTTAATTTTTGCAGTCACTAGGGTGCAAAGGAACCTATCTAAAGATGTAACTGTTTGCCAGAAATTATTTAGAGTAATAATGAAATTACAGTTTGTCTAACCTGCTTTCTTTGCAGTCAGAACTGTGTCTGCTAGTTCCCATTCTAGTTTTGAACTGCTGAACTGGACCAATCAGTGTGGGGTAAGCTAGCTCTAAAATGGTGCCTTGACTGAATCAGAACTTGGACTCATAATCTGAGCCAGCCACAAGAGGATTATATGGGCAGTGACTCTGGGAGATGTAGTTTAGACTTCAGTGCCTTTTGGACCAACAGCAGCAGTCTATTGTGAGTGACAGCCAATCCAGTCAAGAACTGGGAGGAACTCAAAGGAAGTGCCCGTTTTGTGGGTTGGAGTTTCAGTTGAGCTTTGGCAGTGAAGAAGGAAGGAGCCCTGTGCTTTTTCAGTGTGCAGTTTTAGTCAAAAAACGTGTGTAAGGCCCAGAGTTCCAGTCTGCAGCTTGTGTAACAGCTGCTAGGACTGAATCCGTCCTGTGAAAAGAATCAAAGGATCTCTGAAGAGTAGAAACCAGGCTCACCCTGTAGAAGACTGGAGGAATTGCTGAAAATTGCACTCGGTCTGTCAGGAACTGAATCTGCTGTGTGTTCTCCCGGTATTGTGCAGTAATAGCGATCGGATACAGATGCAGCCTGCCTGGTATAGTGCTTTCTTTATATGGATGTGTGAAGAGGTTTGTGTACCTCAAGTGAGCCCTGCTGACATTGAAGGACCCTATCTTATTTGGAGGTCATGAGTACTAATTCAGGGTAGCTCCCTGTTGAATTGCCACATTAAATCCAAATGGAATTACTGTACTGCTGACTGTTTAATTCTCCTTTTCTCTGTGTGAAAGGGCCCCTACCAGCTGCCACGGTTTGGACTAGCCACTAGGGCTTGGGTACCCAGGGACAGTAACTGATAGGGATAGGCCTGTGCACAGAGCCATAGGTAGATTATTAGAGTGATAAGCTAATTAACCTGATTTCCCCCTGTCCTTGTTATATCCCCCTAAATAAATCAGAGCTGCTTGTTTCAGCAAAGTTATACTGCCTGAGGTATTTGTCTATGTTAAAGTACTGTACTGTGATTGTTGCACTGTATCTCATTTCACAGGAGGTCCCAGTGCCGGAACCAGACCTGGGGGTAAGTGTATACTGTGAAGGTAATTCTGATATATTGTGTGGGCCACTAGTGGGAAGAAAGGGGGGTTGCAGTGTCCCAGAGGGCTGTGACCAAGTTAGTTTAACTATTGCAAACCCTGACCTCTGGGTGGAGGCACCCGCCATTGGATCCAGGCCCCTCAACCTGTTAGTGGCAAATCAGGCAGGGGTAGTAGCCCCTGGGATAGCGCCATCTAGGGGTTACATACATGAGGATGCCTTCTGGTTTTAAGTCCTCACATGTACATCATACATTTGTAACTCAAATTCTGTTCAACATTTTTAAACAGTACAATACAGTGAAACAGCAAGAAACAAAATGGTTCAGCACAAGGTCCTGCAAAGGTAACCTCATTTAAAGATCAGGATGCCAAGCAAAGTATTTGGTAAACATTGGTACACATTCAGAAATAACGGTGCGGTGAGATGCCTCCACCAGCACCCGATATTTGTGCCAACAGCAGGGAGCTTTATTAAGAGTAGACCATTTGCGGTACAGTCCGGAGATCAAGTGTGGTGCCCCAAAGGTGGTAAGAAGGATGTTAACGTGTGCTGGGTTTCCACATCAATAAAAAGGGTAATAAAGTAACTGTGTTCATGACACCAGTAACTTGCACACAGATTACTAACACAGGTCCAAAAGGGGTGGCTGTTGGCACCAGACAAAGAGAGGTGAGAGTCCAGAAATAGATTCCAAATACTTTACAAGGTTTTATTGATGCCAAACCAAGGGGAAACACGGTCATGGGGGGACACTTAACACTTATTTTCACTCCTATACGAGGAGGACTCTAAATAAACAGCTGTAACAGCTCCATTTTATGAGTGGTCTACACTCTATAATCAGCAAATCATTATATAATCCTTTCAGTACTACCCTGAGGTGCACCTCTACCCAGGGCCTATTATCTGGAGTATTCCACTTTAAGGAACTCTGTAGCATAATACTGTAAAACTCTACTTCCATTATAAGAGGCAGTTCATGCACGAATAAGCTTTCTCTGTCGTTGGGAACAAATTGGGTTGCAGGATAAAACACAAGGGGAACACTTGGCTGACTGGGCTAACAACTAAGGGACTGCAGAGAGGATTTTGTACAGGCCATGAGTCTCTCGGCCACACCCCACCTCTCTAGGGTTGCCGGACTTGTTAAGAACAAAGCAACGATTCTCTTGGCTCAGAACCCACTGAGGGCCAACGGAACTGAGAGACACCAAACATGGCCACAGCCCTCTTCTGGACTGCCAGGGTAAGACAAAGAAGATGAAGATGCTGACCAACCAGCCCAAAGTCCTCTTCTGGAGTGCCGGGACATGAGGAAGAAGAAGAAAGTGCTAACCAACTGGCCTGAAGTCCTCTTCTGGACTGCCGGGACATGAGGAAGAAGAAGAAAGTGATGACCAACCAGCCCAAAGTCCTCTTCTGGACCACTGGAACATGACGAAGATTCTGAAGAAAAGAAGCCTGTGAATCAGAAGCACCAGCGGACTTCTGGGCACCAAGGCCAGACGAGCCAAGGACTACGTGAAATATGAAAGAGGACGATGATGTAAAACACTGCGGCAGAATATTTGGATAGCACTTTGATACGGACGACAAAACAAGAAAATGGATGGTACCTTTGTACAAGGCCAGGTAGTACTCTGGGGAAACTTTGAAGAGTGGAAAACAATAAACAGGACATTGCAAATGAATGCAGCATGGTTCCTTGAAGATCTGCTGCTGGCTGCTTCAAGGATGCACTGGAGACAACTTCTGGAGTACTTTGAAGAAGATTAATCTGGATACCAATGGTGAACAGATTCTGGAACGCTCTGGAAGACTGATTCAAACACCTTGCAACTTGGAAGGCTGGCAACAAAGCAATACTTTCTGACACATTCACTGCTTGTAGCAATAGTTGCATGCAAAATAAAGTCTCAGTTCTTGTTGCAGTGGTCTCTTATTCAGTCTTAATGTTCAAATCACAGTAAATATACAGGCAATTCACTTTTCTGATAGAACCCTAGCACTGGTGGACCTAACCAACAGGGGTCCCTCTGACTAAATGAGGTTCTTCCTATTACTGCGACTCTGTATGGTTAGCTAGACTCCTTAAACATCCAGGGTCACTAATGCTGCTGGGCCCACATAACACCTGGGGAATCTAAATGGTTAGCAGTGGGTCTAACTTGCCCCTTAAAATGGCAGACCACGTGGCAGTGGGCCTAATTTGCCCCTTTTAAGAACTGGAGGGTCTGACTTGCTCCTTTAAGAACTGGTGGGCCTGACATGCCCCTTTACACAGTGGTGGGCCTAACTTGCCCCTTTAAGAACTGGTGGGCCTGACTTGCCCCTTTACACAGTGGTGGGCCTAACTTGCCCCTTTAAGAACTGGTGGGCCTGACTTGCCCCTTTACACAGTGGTGGGCCTAACTTGCCCCTTTAAGAACTGGTGGGCCTGACTTGCCCCTTTACACATTGGTGGGCCTATCTTGCCCCTTTAAGATCGCTGGGCCTTATCTGGGTGAACCCCTTTCAAATAAACATTTGGGCCCCTCTGGACAGCTGTACCCCTTTAACACTCTGAGCTCTTCTGTACAGCTGTGCCCTTTTAAGACACTGGGTTGCTTGTCTAGGCCACTCTAAAACCATTGGGCCTCCTTTTAAATACTGGGCCACCCTTTGGCTCCGCCCCTGCAAATACACGCTGAGCTTTTCTGCACTAAGCCCTTTTAAATCGCTGGGCTTCCCTGGAATCAGCCCCTTCACATATGGGCCTCTCTGAAATCAGCCCCTTCACATACACTGGGCCTCTCTCCCTGACAGGGCCCCTTTAAATTGCTGTGCTGACTTGGGTTAAACTGTCGCTCTTCACTGCCTAACCACGCCTCCTTAATAAATATTCATGTCCTTCCTGAGGCTTCCCTTTTGCTGTCCCTTCCCCTGTATATTTTATTTATTTATTAAGGATCAGTTTACAACCTTTGAGCCAGAGGCTCGTTTACAAAGGTACCTTGTCACAGAGAAGACAATACAGTGATAACAACTTAGTACAGAGAAACAGTATACAGTTTTTTTTTTTTTGAGGATACAGGAGGACAAATGAGATCAATAGTTTACCACATACAGGGTTGGTGAAGTTAACATTGTTCAGGGAAATGACTAGAACATCAGAAAACATAGGATAACAATATTGTGTGTTTTAGTGGAGTCAACAGGGAGGTAACAGGAACCAAGGGTAGAGAGGGTAGAGGATTTGAGCAGCCAACAGGGGGCTTTGTCAGAGAGTGAACAAGATAGCTTAGAAACAGCAACAGCCGCGAGTGGTGAAAAGGTGGTTCCGGAGGGTAGTTTTAAAGCAAGAGATTGTGGGGGTGTCTGAGATACTGGCAGGAAGGGAACTGTACTAAGAAGGGGCACGGTAGTGGAAAGCCCGTTGTCCATGAGAGGTCCTTGCCCTAGGTACCTTCAACTTGGTTTTACAGGAGGACCGTGTTGTAGCTAGGGAGTTAACATGGTGGATAACGGCAGTCAAACCAGGAGGAGAGAGCCCAAGGAGAGTTTTTTCAGTAAGGATGCAGGTTTGATACCTAAGACGTTCGTCAAGATTGAGCAGATTAGCCTGGGAGTAAAGATGGCAGGTATGTGTAAGTCTAGGAGCACCTAAGATTAGTCGACAGGCTTTATTTAAGGTGAGGTGGATTTTGTTTAGCGAGGTCTGGTCAGCAGCCCCGTAGACTGGTAAGCCATAGTCAACAAGTGACAGAATGGAGGACATAACTGCGAGTCGGAGAGCATCGTGGGGGGAGAAGTGTTTGTGGCGGTAAAGGATTCCCAACCTAATATTGGTGGTGGAGGCTAAGGCGGAGATATGGGAATGGAAAGTGAGGGCAGGGTCAAAGGTTATCCCAAGGTATTTGTATGTGTAAACTTGTTCAAGTGGGAACATAAAGCTAGCAAAGACTTGAGGTTGGAAATTACTAGCTTTGTTTTGGGGGTGGGAGAAGATCATAGATTTGGTCTTTTTAAGATTGATAACCAGTCTATGTTCTTTAAACCAGGCTTCCACGTCTTTATAGGATAATTGCAGGGAATCTTGGAGGGTGGTGGGGTTACGGTCAGAAGCGAAGATAACAGCATCATCTGCATAAAGGAGGAGTTTACCAGTACAGGCACCTGGCAGGGTGTTGAGATAAAGGGAAAAGAGCAGGGGCCCAAGAATAGAGCCCTGGAGAACCCAAGATCGGATAGGGCAGAGGTCAGAGAGGGTGCCATTGATTTTTACATGCTGGGACCGGGCAGACAGATAGCTGGAGCACCATGAGACAGGTCCTGCAGCAAAGCCAGCGTGGCTGAGTGCATCCAGCAGGAGAGGATGGGATACGGTGTCAAAGGCTTTTGACAGATCGATGAACACTGCACCAGCAAGAGAGCCCGAGTCCAGGGAGCAATGGAGGAAGTTAGAAAATTCGATGAGGGCAGTATTGGTGCTGTGCCCAGCACGGAAGCCGAGTTGTTCAGGGCAGAGGATACTGTATTTGGTAAGAAACTCAGATATTTGGGAGGATACTACTTTCTCTAAGGCTTTTGAGAGTGGTGAGAGGATTGAGATGGGACAATAATTACCGGAAAGGGCCCTATCTCCACCCTTATGTATGGGAGTGACAGTGACAATTTTCCAGGCTGATGGAAATTGCCCTAGACAGAGTGATTTGTTGAAGAGGCAAGTGATTGGGGCAATAACCTGGTCCAATGCCAGGCTGAGGAGTCTGGGGTCCAAGGAGTCACTGCCAGTGGTGTTGCTTCTTAGAGCCTTGGTCAGATACGGTCTGTCTTCATTGACAGTAACCCGGTGAAAGTGGAAAGATGCATGTGAGAGAGCAGGGTTAGGAGAGTGAGGAAGGGGGTCAAAAAAGTTGCTAGGGAGTACAGAGCTAAGGTCTGTAAAGGATTTATTGAGATGGTGAGCAATGAGGGTAGGATCAGTAGAGATAATACCCTCAATATTGATTTGGGAAGGCGGAGGAGAGCGAGTACCACCATTTAGTTGTTTGATGTTATCCCAGAAGATTCTAGCATTCCCCCAGGATGAGGTGAGTGAGGCCCGATAATGATTGGCTTTTGCTTTGCATATGGCCCAGGTGCATTTATTTCAGGCAGCAGCATATGCCTGTCTGTCAGCAGGGTGGCCAGTTTCCATGGCTAGGTGCCACAGGTTATCCCTGTGCCTAAGGAGTTGGAGTAGGGAAGGAGTGACCCAGGGTGTATGGCGTACCTTGGAACAGAGTTTGGTTAGGGGTGCGAAGATATCACAAGCTTTGTTAAACATTAAGGTGAAGAAGGCCAGGGCCGAATCAAGGTTAGGGCGTCGCTACTCCCCGAAGGCTTTAATTATTTAAATGAGGAGCCTCTGGCCCTCCCCTTCACGGTGCTCAGCTTTTTTTCCTTTGCGCCTGGTGCACACAATTTAAAATAAATAAATTCACTTTTCTTTCTATTTGAGAGCAGTCAGTATGTTGCAGTGTGCTGCTGCCGACTCACTCAACTACCAGGAAGCAGGAACTGAAGACGGGAGGTGGAAGGTGCGGTCTGGAGAGGGAGGGAGCTTTCAGGCAGGTGCTGGGCAACCAGAGATCTCACGGAGGTCCTGGGACAGCATACCACGATGCACCAGCGTGATTGCTACCACCGGGAAACCGAACACTTGATTTTTAAATTAAAAATAATAAAACAGGGCACCAAGCCCTCCTGGGGACACAACTGGATGTTTCTGGACTTCACCAGTGGCTCACACTGGCGCTCCAGACCGAACAAGCTTGCAGGTACATTTTCTTCAGTGACTAGAGGCAGGAGGCACACAGCAAAGCCCTCAGGGACAGCTTCAGCCCTCCTGGCAAGTCCTTCTCATCCCTCCTCGCTTTCTGTGTCCTCACTCCTCCACAGTCACCAGGATTCTTCCTAACAGTAACTTATTTTTTAAACTGCAGCACTCTATATTCTGGTTCTGGAAGGCATAGCTGGTGCCACACAGTGAGCATTCCAGTAGCTTAGTTCAACATTCCATTAGCTACAGCGTGGCAGAAAGGCTTATTTTGTGCATTATTTCTAAGCTATTTACATTATTTTTGACAGGCTTTGTACAGAGATTTGTGTTGGCATTTTAAACTGGGCACCTGGGCATTTCTTGGGCACCTGTTTACTGTATTGGGGCACCTATAACTAGCATTTTTCTTTTCTTTATTTTTCTGTGGTGCTCCTAACTCTGGGGCACTACCGATCCGGGCCCGCCAAATGATACATGTCCTCATGTATTCCCCAAAATTTCTTTCTATAACATCTACTGTATTCGAATGAGTTTACTATACTTCTACTTAGAGCAGGAACATCTCTAAAACTTTAGATTGACTGTACAACCATTTCTTAACTCTATTTTTGTGTGAACTTTAAGAATTTCAATGCAGTTGTATTACCGAAGATATATAAATGCTATAAAATGTACTTGAGAACAGGCGATCACAGTTAAATCTTTCTTAACCTCTAAGGTAACTTTAATACTCTTAAGAACATAAACTAAACTAATGTGACCGTGTTGGGATGACTCTTTATCATACTGTGTTTTAAGACACAAAACTAAGGACTCTCCTTACGAAATATTCTAGGAGCAATTCCAAAATTGATTCTTTGAGATCTGCGAGGCAGAGTACATGTAGGTTCAATAGAAACAGGTTCTATTTCTATGGTATTTTCAGGTGTCAAACTCTCTAGACAGTCTGAGTTAGCAATACTTAAGTACTTCCAAGGATTGACATACAAGTCTGTCGGGGTTTCTAGTTTAGTCAGGGTAAGATTTCTGGAAGGATATTCTTGTCTCTCTATTGGCTTTAAGTCAGTCTTTCCTTTCAAAATTTCTGGAGATCTGCAGGGTGCGTATGGATCTTGAACCCCTTTACCATTTTCTGCCTGGCTCTTATAAACTGGGAGGTTAGGGTACGGAATTGACAAGACAGTATACGGCTCTGGCTTCCATTCCAAAAGTGGGTTGTTCTCTTGATTGGTCCTCTTCCACCAGACATGTTCCTGGACCGACGAGACTGTTTTGGCTTTGGGATCTTCCCTTTCTTTTGTTATTCACAGATTAGCACATTCTGTTCATTCAGTAAGCAGTTCAGGTTCCATTTGGCTGGTGACCATTCCACACGTAGGCTGCACTCCAAGTATGGGACACTCTGACACTCTCTGAGAAGATGTGTCATTCAGTTGGAAATACTCTGTTTCTGGTGACATCCTAGGCAACTCTCTCAACTGTCTTTACAGACTAGCTTTCTCTTGTTCCAGCAGGTGCAGCTTCATCGCGAGTTGCGACACCTCTGCCTCATGTCTCTTCCTTCACTCCTTACCATCTTTCTCCTGCTGCAGCATCTGCCTCTTCAGTTCTTCCAAGGTGCATCAGAGCTCTTTGACCTCTCTGTGGAACTGCTGCTTCTTTTCTTGCTGGAGGAGCTGTGTGGCTTGTTCTTCAGACTTCCTCTTCTGCTGTCGAAGGGCCTCCCTGAGATTTTTACATTCTTGCTCTAATCTTGTACTCTGATGAAGGAATTCTGGAGTCTGCAGCTCCAGTTTCCTGTAAAGTTCCTCCACCTCAGTGTTTGGCTTACAATCCCATCTACTTGCTTTCACCATTTGCACATTTACCAGCACAGGATACTCCTATTAGTTTGGGTTGCTAACCAGCGGTGCATTTCTCATCTTGTCCCTCACCAAGGCATTGTTCTGGTCTACCCTCTCAATTTTCATCCTGGTGTCTTAGAACAGCTGATGTCACACCCTTTCAGTCTCTTGCATGTTGGTGAGTTCTGGAGGCATCTCCTTTGTATGTATCCATTTACACCACATCTCCTGCAGATGGGTCTGCCTTGGGAGTCAAACTGGTTGATAGAATGCTGTTCTTCTCTTCTTCTCGGGAGGGACAGCGTCTCCCTTGGTCCTTGATTTCCATCGGTTTGAGCTCCATCGGGTCTAGATCTCCAGTTACACTTAAGGTTGTGTGCCTCTTGGCATACCTCTGTAACTTTTCTAGTAAGAGCAGCAATTTGTTCTGTCCATTCAGTACTAGGTCATGAACTAGGCCTGTGAAATTGTGTCCGCACCTGAGTCATCTGCATGTACCTTTCTTCAGTATTTGAGTATCCTTCCACACATGCTCCTGGCATCCAATGACTCTCTAGTCTCCATCCTCTAGTGGAGTATTCTGGCCATGTTTCTCCAGGAAACATCATCTGCTGTTGGCACGCAGTGGCCTCTCCTCCGGCCCGACTGGATCCAAAAATCCATATTGCCTTCTCTTTAAAATCTAAAAAGACAGCATCGGGGTCCTGAAGGTCAAGCATTCGCAACTTTCTCCTGAGAGCATCACTGAGGACTCCATCAATGAACTTTTCTTTAAGAGTGTTATCCAGGTCTTGCACTTCTCTGGCGTCTATCCTTGCTATAGCTTGGAGAGCTTCTTGTAAACTCAGGGCATACTCCCTTAATGTCTCTCTTGGTTTCTGTTTTCTCGAAAAGAACTTCATTTTCTTTTTTTGCATTGTATTTTTATTGATTTTGTAAGTCATATCACTCACATTACAACACAGAAAAGGAAGGAGTAATATGCGAAATACATACAGTTCGAATCACAAGTGTTAAACAAATGATTATAATACCCCTCCACACTCGTTACATCAAGGGGAGATGTTTCATCATTAATATCCAAAATTTCGGGGGTGCTGTGGAGCCCGAGCAAGATGGCCGAATGGATTTGCAGCTCAGCAAATTGAATTTATGAAATAAAACTATTTCATGCTCTAAGGTACTACACAAATGCAGCAATCAAATTCAATAGTTAACAAAGATCAGTGGAAATTATATGGGCAATCCGAGGAAAGAAAAAGTCTCTCAGGAGAGAGCTAGAAGCAAACAAACTACCAGTTTCACAATCACGAGGGCTACTCAAGGCCACGATACATCAGAACTGGAGACTTCAGGAGCAGAAACTTTACAAAGTTTGGGGCACAAAATAAACAGACTGATCATCTCAGTGGAGGGACTGACTTCCCGGTTCGATTCACTTACCACCAGAGTAATGGTCCTTGAGTCGGATGTCAGTTTTATTAAAACTCAGACTGGGGAAGCAGGAAAATGT
The DNA here is from genome assembly GCA_016271365.2 of Neoceratodus forsteri. NCBI lineage: Eukaryota > Metazoa > Chordata > Ceratodontiformes > Ceratodontidae > Neoceratodus > Neoceratodus forsteri. The sequence continues at coordinate 182,520,528 of CM057450.1, read as the reverse complement.
TTGGAAGCAGCCTTGGGGATGGTGGCTAAATTAGTGAAGGAAAACACCCATCTACAATCCAGAATCAAGATGTTGGAAAACCAGGCCAGGGTGGCCAATTTGCGAACGATTGGGATATCAGAAAGGACCGAGGGTTACCACCTGGGATTATTCCTGGCTGAATGGTTGGAGCTCCAACTGGGACAGGCCCTTGTAGAATGCAACATAAAAATTCAAAAAGCTTACAGGGTAACAATAAGGGGCCGACAAGTGAGTCCAGACGCCCCCAGGGCAATCGTTGTGATTTTGGATGGAGTGGGAACCAGAGACTTTATTCTTGCTTTGGCCAGACAAAAGAGAACTTTGCTGTGTGAAGGGCAAAAGATAAATCTCTATCCAGATCTGAGTTATGCGACACTGCAAAAAAAAAAAAGGCGTTTTGAAGGTATCCGAACCATACTGCGCGGGGTGGAGGTGCCTCACGGTATGCTGTTTCCTGCATGCCTTAGAATCGCCCACCAAGGTAAAATTTATATTTTTTTCAAATCCCCAAGAGGCCCTGAAATGGACGCAGGGACATGTACCATTTAGCCGTCGTCAGGAATGTGGATCCCAGTCCCAATCAGACAAGGAAGACAAAGACGAGAGAACAACCTGAATTGGGACATAATGGCAGATCCGATCAGGTTTGCAGCACGATCTATGTCTGTCACCGGCAATAGTTAATGTCTGGGACTGTAGTTTGTAGTGATCCTTATCACAACTAAAGTTAAATTGAGTTTGTTGACTCTGTTATTTCTGAAGTAGGGCCTCAGACAGAAATAACAAATTGTTTACTTAAATGTTTTGTTCATGATGCAGGTACATTTGGTTGCTGCACCAGTGATAAATATTAATGGAGGTGTAGGTTAAAAGCTGAACTGAATCCTCTGTTGTTAAGTACTTTTGGTACTAAAAGTTAAGGACAGGCATGAACCCTTATTTCTTCTATATGAAGAAGTTCCAGTTTAAAATTTAACCCTATGGTTATATTGTTATAAGTTAGTAAAATATTCATGCAGCTCATGGGCTCAATTTCACAGTGATAATTCTGATGTAAATTGGGTTTTGGCTAATATAGCACAACAGAGGAACCCCTCTATGATGTATCTAATTGATGGGGTATGGATAAGATAATTAGTACTATCTTTAATTGCGTGTATTAAGAGGGGTGACGCCCTCAATGGTTGAGAGGTATACACTTTGTATGTATTCCATCCATGTCTTACATATATATATGTATGTAATATTGATAAAATCAATAAATATAAAGTTTAAAAAAATATCCAAAATTTCAATCCACCACCATACAGCCTAATAGGAAATCTGAAAAGGGCACCATCCTGTTGGACCTAGCATAGGGTCCAACGGTGCCCATAGTTTAATACCAACAAAAATGTGTGTGTATATATATATATATATATCAGAGCTCTTCCACCTCCCAAATGCAGAGTAGCCCCTACACATTATTAAGAAAAAATGTAAACATCAGTCCATTCCCAACCAAACGCAGCTCCCCAGAGACACCCCCATGTGAAAATCAGGATACATAAGGAAGGATCCCCATTATACAATACTCATCTCAAAGTATATGCGTTCAGTTTTAGTTAGGGAGCAAACATTTAAACAGCTCAGATATATAGCCCCAAAGCAAAAAGAAAGTTGGAATTCACTTGCCAGTCCAGACAAAAAATGTCCATAATATCCCTGTAAAGCCATTTCAGTACAGGAGCAAACCCCTAACCCAAAATCAGAAAGTTCCATAAAACTGAGTAGCAGGCCTCAAAGGGCCTTCAAGTGCTCACCACCATAAACCCCACAATAAAGAGACATCATATAAACCCCAGTCCTCCCCGATGAGGGATCTCCATCTTCAGCAGACTCCTCCGTGCCCTTTTCCATCAAATGTAAGATTTTTGTCCATGTCCTGTGGATTGTTGAATGAATACGACTGTCCCTTCCAGGATAAACGCAGCCATGCCGGGAAGATTAACTGGTGATCTACATTTAAAAGTCTCAATTTACCCCGAACCCCATCAAATGCTTTGTGCCTCTGCTTTGTACTGTATGCCAGGTCCAGATAGATACTTATTTTAGCTTGTTCATATCTGAGCACTATCCTTCTACAAGCACCCTGCAATACTCTTTTCTGGTCTCCGACACCACAGCAGACTACTAAAATTGTTCTTGGGGTATTAGCATCCACTGGCGGCCTTCTGGGATTAATACGATAGGCATTTTCAAGCGCAAGGGGGGGTCCTTCTCATCGGTCTCCAAGATCATAGGCAAGAATGATTTAATAAAGCCCAGGCAATCCTCCTCTTTGATTTTCTCTGGTAATCCCAAAAGGTGCAGGTTTCTCTCTCTTGTCTGATTTTCGAGCAGTTCCATCCACCGGTGCAGTAACCCGTTCTCCCTCAGTAGCTGGGCAGTCATGTCATAGGCCTTTAATACAGCCCCCTCACTCCGCTGCACCATGTCCTCACAGGCATCCATTCTAGTTTCCAGTGCCGAAACCCATGGGGTAAGAACGTCAAGTTTTTTATCAATGTCCTGCACAGTTTTGACAAGTTGGTTCAACGTGGCTTGAATTGTAGTCAGCAAGGCCCCCTCCACTGAGGTAGCACCTGAGGGCACGGCTTCATTGGCTCCACTGGGCCCCTCACCACGAGGAGGTTGCGTCCTTTTGGGAGCAAAAATATTGGTTGCAGCAGCAGCATTCCCTCGATTTTTGCCCATATTCAGGTTCTAGCACCCGTTAGGAATCCCTCAGAGTATTTAGAGAGTAAGATTCCCAACAAAATTGCAAAATTAGGCTTAAATAAAATAAAACCTCACAGAGCTCTGCAATTTGGCTGTTTCCTGCAAGCTGCTCAGCAGCGCCCCCTCCCCCCAGAACTTCATTTTCAATTCAAACACTATTCTGGTATCAAACGCTTCTTGTAGTTGATTGAAAATTCGATCTATGGTGGCTTTTTCTCTTTCTGGCCATAATTTCACTTCTCATTGGGCAGCTCCTTTTAACTGACCCAATAAAACTTCCACTTGTTGATGATCAGGTACCTGATGAAGTCGGAACATAGACTGTATTTTCGCTTTAAACTCTCCCAGACTACTGGAGTCTTCACCACCTGGCTCTCCTGTATAGCTAGGAAGCCATGGCACACCAAAATAGTATGGCATGATCAAAGGGGAAGGTTGCACTCATCTCGATCCTTCTCCTCTTGTTCCATTCACCTCTCTATCCAGGGTTTTATTAACTCTAAAAATTGATTAGCATTTTGCTCATAAAAGTTTTAAAACATTGTGAAAATGCATAGCACTTGCCTCACTGTGTTTAACAAACATAACACATCCAGAAAACCTATATAAATGCTTTATGTACAGTTAGTATTGCCCCTAGAAAAAAACTGCTAATCAATTATTTAAAACCCTGCTATCCATCTCTCATTCCATCTCTTTACTACTTCTGGATCCAGACGGCATCTGTATCTGTACTCTATTCTTTACTTGCTCTATATCCTGCTCCGTATCTGTACTCTACTCTTCTTCTGGCTTTGGTCTCTTTGGAGGACTTGCTCTATACCCTGCTCTGCTGTGCCAAAATTGAGTTGTGGTGCACTGAAGGTGGTAAGAAGGATGTTAACGTGCGCTGGGTTTCCACATCAATAAAAAGGAACAATAAAGCAACTGTGTCGATGACACCAGTAACTTGCACACAGATTACTAACACAGGTCCAAAAAGGGGTGGATGTTGGCATCAGACAAAGAGAGACGAGAGTCTAGAAATAGATTCCAAATACTTTACAAGGTTTTATTGATGCCAAACCAAGGGGAAACACGGTCACGGGGGGACACTTAACACTTATTTTCACTCTCCTATATGAGGAGGACTCTGAATAAATGGCTGTAACAGCTCCATTTTATGAGTGGTCTACACTCTATAATCAGAAAATCACTATATAATCTTTTCAGTACCACCCTGAGGTGCACCTCTACCTAGGGCCTATTACCTGGAATACTCCACTTTAAGAAACTCTAAGCATAATACTGTAAAACTCTACTTCAGTCTTAAGAGGCAGTTTGTGCATGGATAAGCTTTCTCTGTCATTGGGAAGAAATTAGGTTGCAGGATAAAACACAAGGGGAACACTTGGCTGACTGGGCTAATAACTAAGGGACTGCAGAGAGGATTTTGTACAGGCCATGAGTCTCTCGGCCACACTCCACCTCTCTAGGGTTGCCGGACTTGTTAAGAACAAAGCAACAATTCTCTCAGCTCAGAACCCACTGAGGGCCACCAGAATTAAGACACACCAAACACGGCCACAGCCCTCTTCCGGACTGCCGGGGTAAGACAACAAAGATGAAGATGCTGACCAACCGGCCCAAAGTCCTCTTCTGGACTTGCCAGGATATGAGGAATAAGAAGAAAGTGCTGACCACCTGGCCCAAGGTCCTCTTCTGGACTTCGGGGACACGAGAAAGAAGAAGAAAGTGCTGACCAACTGGCCTCTTCTAGATTGCCGGGACATGAGGAAGAAGAAGAAAGTGATGACCAACGGGTCCAAAGTCCTCTTCTGGACTGCCAGGAAATGACGAAGACTTTGAAGAAGGGAAGTCTGTGAATCGGAAGCACCAACGGGGTTCTGGGCACCAAGGCCGGATGAGCCAAGGACTACGTAAAATAAGAAACAGGACGATGACGCAAAACACTGTGGCAAAATGTCTGGATAGCACTTCGATACGGATGACAAAACAAGAAAACAGACGGTACCTTTGTACCGAGCCAGGCCATACTCTGGGAAAATTTTGAAGAGTGGAAAACAATAAACAGGATGTTGCAAATGACTGCAGCATGGTTCCTTGAAGATCTGCTGCTGGCTGCTTCGAGGATGCACTGGAGACAACTTCTGGAGTACTTTGAAGAAAATTGATCTGGATACCAATGGCGAACAGATTCTGGAAAGCTCTGGAAGACTGAGTCAAACACCTTGCAACTTGGAAGGCTGGCAACAAAGCAATACTGTCTGGCACATTCACTGCTTGTAGCACTAGTTGCATGCAAAATAAAGTCTCAGTTCTTGTTGCAGTGGTCTCTTATTCAGCCTTAATGTTCAAATCATAGTAAATATACAGGCAATTCACTTTTCTGATAGAACCCTAGCACTGGTGGACCTAACTAACAGGGTCCCTCTGACTAAATTGGGTTTTTCCTGTTACTGCGACTCTGTATGGCTAGCTAGACTCCTTAAACATCCAGGGTCACTAATGCTGCTGGGCCCCTAGAACACCTTGGGAATCTAAATGGCTAGCAGTAGACCTAACTTGCCCCTTAAAATGGCAAAGCACGTGGTGGTGGGCTACCCTTGCCTCTTTAAGAACTGGTGGGCATGACTTGCCCCTTTACACAGTGGTGGGCCTAACTTGCCCCTAAGATAGCTGGGCCTTATCTGGGTGAACCCCTTTCAAATAAACATTTGGGCCCCTCTGGACAGCTGTGCCCCTTTAACACTCTGGGCTTTTCTTTATAGCTGTGCCCTTTTAAGATGATGGGTTGCTTGTCTGGGCCCCTCTAAAACCCCTGGGCCTCCTTTTAAATACTAGGCCACTCTTTGGCTCTGCCCCTGCAAATACACTCTGGGCTTTTCTGCACTAAGCCCTTTTAAATCTCTGGGCTTCCCTGGAATCAGCCCCTTCATATATGGGCCTCTCTAAAATCAGCCTCTTCACATATGCTGGGCCTCTCTCCCTGACAGAGCCCCTTTAAATTGCTGGACTGACTTGGGCTAAACTGTCACTCTTCACTGCCCAACCACACCTCCTTAATAAATATTCATGTCCTTCCTGAGGCTTCCCTTTTGCTGTCCCTTCCCCTGTGGGCGTCACTATGCCCCATAGGCTTTAATTATTTAAACGAGAAGCCCCTGACCCACCCCTTCACGGCGCTCAGCCATTTTTCCATTGCACCTGGTGCAGACTATTTAAAATAAATAAGTTCACTTTTCTTTCTATTTTAGGGTGGTCAGTATATTGCAGTGTGCTTCCACTGACTCACCCAACCATCAAGAAGCAGGAACTGAAGACAGGAGGTGGGAGGTGCGGTCTGGATAGGGAGGGGAGCTTTCAGGCAGGTGCAGGACAACGGGGGACCTCACGGAGGTCCTGGGACAGCATGCCATGATGCGGAAGCGTGATCGGTACCATTAGGGAATGGAACACTTGATTTTTGCATTAAAAATAATGAAATAGGGCACCAAGCCCTCCTGGAGACATAACGGGTCGTTTCTGGACTTCACCAGCAGCTCAAATCGGCACTGCAGACCGAACAAGCTTGCAGGTACATTTTCTTCAGTGACTAGAGGCAGGAGGCACACAGCAAAGCCCTCTTGGCAAGCCCTTCTCACCCCCTTCTCGCTTTCTGTGTTCTCACTCCTCCACAGTCACTAGGAGTCTTCCTAACAGTAACATTTTTTAAACTGCAGCACTCTGTATTCTGGTTCTGGAAGGCATAGCTGGTGCCACACAGTGAGCATTCCATTAGCTCAGCTCAGCATTCCATTAGCTACAGCATGGCAGAAAGGCTTATTTTGTGCATTATTTCTAAGCTATTTACAATATTTTTGACAGGCTTTGTACAGAGATTTGTGTTGGCATTTTAAACTGGGCACCTGGGTGTTTCTTGGACACCTGTATACTGTATTGGGACACCTATAACTGGCATTTTTATATTCTTTATTTTTATGTGGTGCCCCCAACTCTGGGGCTCTACACAAGTTACCATCTAGTGACAGAAAAGGATAGGCAGATAAAAATGAGAAGACTGGATGGGCCACATGTTCCTTATCTGCCATCAAATATTGTGTTTCTATGGTCACCACATCATACATAAATTATTAACTGTTTAATAAAGACTAGGTTTGGAATTGGTATCATTAAATTGTGTCCCCTTTGTGCTAATCTTTTTTGTTTCTTGCTGATCTCTTTCACTTGAGGCACCACACAGCTCTGGAACAGTGTTCTCTGTTTTTGATTGATACAGTGAAACATCACACACAGAGACAAGATATGGTGCAGCGTCTAAAACACACTGTTGGAGCAGTGCAAAGAAGGACATTTTTCCCAAATTAATGTTAATAGAGCAGTCTGCAGTATGGCACAAGCAGCATTTCCGTCAGGTTGGTTGCACACTCAAATGTTTTGCGGAGGTTGCTCTGCGTCAGCCACCTGTTATTGCCCTTGCCCTCTATCAACAATGCCCAGTGTGGCCTTACAAATAAGATGAAGGACTAACCAATGATAACAAAATGCTTTCTCATTAAAATTTCAGGAAGGACAGTTCAAAAATGTGGGGGTTAATCCACTTGCAAATTGCACTATTATGGAAGTACAGCACAACCCAACTGGAAACGTATCCAAAATGATGCGCTCCACAACTGAAAATGCCCTGCCCCCGCCACCCCCCGAGGATTTTAGGCTGGACCTAGGAAACCAGCAAAAGGTCAGCCTTGGTAAAGTGGAGGTGGAGGGTATGGAGTGTGGATTATCTCACAAGGAAGTCTTGGAGGTAGCGAGGGCTCAGTTTCAGTGACTTAAAATGTAGCAAACACACATTGAGGGTGATGCAGCAGTTAATAGGAAGTCAGTACAGGCTGAGCAGCACAGGTGTGCTATGAAGTCTATGTTCTGTGGATGTTTTATGCAAATTTCTGCACTAGCTGCAGGTTGTAAAGCAACCCCTTGAGAAGGTCCAGGTAAAGAGTGTTTAGGAAGTCCAGGTAGGATGTCACAAACTGATGCACTAATGTGGACAGGTCCTCCCCACAAGATAAGACTTTAATCTAGTGATGTTTTTTTAGCTGGAAAAAGTAGCATCTCACTGGAGCTGCCACCCATGATACAAGGGATAGCTTGCAGTTGAGTGTGACCCCCAGATTTCTAGCCACATCCATGACTCATAAAGAATACCATCTAAGGCTTGACTGATGGTGTTTCCACTAATTACAGGGATGCTTTTTGAAATGGGGTGTCACAACATCCCTCTGCAGAGTTGTAGCGAAATCTCCCTCTTCCAGGGAGCATCTGACAGTTCCATGAAACACTGGAGTGAAGACATCCTGGCAGCCGACCACCAGCCAGGTGGTGCAGTAGGTCCAAGATCCAGAGCACAGTGAGTAGGCCACAGCCTGGTGAACATCTGGAACACCTGTTCGAAGGTAACTGGTTAAAACTCTGCCCATAACTATGGTGCATCTGTGACATCATGTTCCAGACAGACCACTACTATTGTAGACTGTTTGCAAAGATCCCTTTTTGCATGTCCAGTCTCTCCTTGATGCACTTTGGCTGATATTGAATCCTTTCCCAAAACCTGAATGACACCACATGTTCTTCCAACCAAGCTATCAGATCAGCTTTCACATCAAGGATAACAGGCCCCATTTCAAAGACCAGGTCCAGGGTGGGGTCCTCTTACATGTTGCAGACATAACTGTCTACACAAGGTTCATTGATGACCGATGACACCAGCTGGAAGAGTTGCTAGTATCAGTTACAGTGGCTCAAGAGGTTGCACATTTGCCTCTGAGGTCAGAAGATCGGAAGGCTGGGTGTTCTAGCCGTACAATGAGAACTTTGGCTAAATCCCAATACTGACACTGGAGTGCAGCATGAGGGGAGTGTTGCACTCCTGATCATTAAACTGTGGTCCTGTCTGCCTGTTCAGGTGGACATTAAAGATCCCGTGGCATCTCTCGAAAAGAGTAGGGGTATTTTAGTAAAGCAAAATTCAATACATATCACACAAATCAAAATCAATATATATTTCAAACTAAATTCAATACTTTACCATCTGTAAACCCCTCTCCCATCTTGCCCCCACAACCTAAAAAGAATATGTTATTTAATCACATAATAAGCTTTATAAATTCTTCTTCGCTCTCCGAATATTCTTTATCACAAAAATCCCAAAACTCAACTCAATTTCAGATTTCTCGAATTAAATATAGACCCTTACTGCTTATAACACCTCCCCTATCTGCCCCCCATACTAAGCATCTTATCTTGAATCCCAATGCTATATTATTTATTCCTGTCCACAGTCTCTCAAAGTATTCTTATCCCCCAAACTATCTCTCTTCCAGTCTCTTTTATGCTTTTGTATTGTTTCTCATTTATCACTTTAACTGTCCTCCTATTAGTTTATTTTAATATCCCCAGTAATCCTTTTCACATTTTCTGTACCTTTACCACTGGGTGCAGTTGTACATCCTTCTCATATACTTCCTGGAAAGCATTGTCACACAGTTTCCCCACAGCAATGTAAGTCATCCTTTGTTGTTGTAATACATATTTACTGTGTGCCTGCCATAGATAACATTTTAATAGCACCATGGATAGGGATATCCCAGTAGATATACTCTATTTCGACTTCGAGAAGGCCTTGAACAGTGTTTCCCATTCTGAGTTGATTAAATCCCTGGAAGAAATAAATTTAGATAAGTGCCTTATACGGTGGATATGTGCCTGGTTAAAAAATAGAAAACAGCAAGTGATAGTTAAGTGATAACATACAGCGAGATGGAGTATATGAAGCAATAACCTGCTTCTGTGGATAATTAAACGTTAAGGCGAAGCCAAGGCATTTAATCATGCACTGAAGCAGGTTATTGCAAGTATACTCCATCTCGCTGCATGTTATTACTATTACACGAGTTGGAGTTGCTTGCAAGTATAGTTTTTTATTATTTGGCATGGTGCAAATGACAGGTTTGGAGGACAGTGGCCGTGGGAGACGATAAGGATATGAGCGGCAGGGAGCAAGTGAATGAAAAGATAGTTTTACTGCTGCATGCAGTAAGTGCAGTTTGATTCAGGATTTTTTAGACTTTGTGGAGAAAATAGCTTGATTTGGTTAATCCTAGTTTGAAGAAGGATTTAATATTTTGAATAGAAAGTGTCTTGAATGTTATGGTACAGCTTGTTTGGCAGCTTGAAGAGGTGGTGTGCGGTGGACGGCTGTTCCAACACCACTTTTTGGGGGGCTTCAGATGCTCAAGGTCTGATTAAACGACTATGGGTATGGTTTATGTGTCTGATTAAATGACTGTGGGTGGTATTTTTCTCAATAAATGACTCTGAGGTATTTTCTAAGGTTTGTAGTGCTATAACTGACAGTGGTTCTGGTTTCTGATTGGGTAATAGAGGGTACCTCTCGTATAATCAAGGGTAATTTCTCTGGTTATGTTCCTGTGACAAATGGGATTCCGCAGGGATCAGCACTCAGACCCACTCTTTTTAACATCCTAGTGGCATCTATAACATGTAATAGTAAAGCCTGGATGGCGAAATTCACCAACGATATTAAGATGGGTGCACTGGTTGTAACGGTAGGGGATGCTAAAATATTCCAGGACAATATTAATGAACTGGGTAATACTGCAACAAGAAAGAAACTCAGATTTAATCTGAACAAATGCAAGATTATGCATGTGGGCAAAAAAACATGAGATTCAGATACTGTATAGATGGGCACATGCTACAGAGCATAGATGCTGAGAAGGACCTGGGTGTGGTAATTGGTAGTGATCTAAGTTCATCAAGACAGTGTACTGAGGCAATAAGGAAGGGATATGGTATACTGGCCGCTATAAGACAGAATATTGAGAGCCGTGCAAGGGAGGTGGTGGTCCCATTATATGTTTCGCTGGTTCGCCTGCACGTTGAGTATTGTAGTCAGTTCTGGGTTCTGCATCTGAAGAGGGATGTGAGGCGAGTTGAGGGCCTACAGAGGCGGGCAACAAGAATGGTGGATGAAGTGCATGGCATGTCCTATGAGGAGTGGCAAGACGTGCTGGGGCTTGATTCATTGCAATATAGAAGGTACAGGGGAGATATGTGTCTGGTCTATAGGGCAATACTGGATTCAGATCTTTGGGAATGTATGGGACTGAGTAAGAGACAAATATTATTTAAGAATAGGGGTCATCAATATCAACTAAAAGGAGAGTGTTACAATAAAAAACAGAGAGGGAATTGGTTTTCTCAGCGTGTGGTGACACAATGGAATGCCTTGCCACCCCTTGTGGTGCCATGCAATAGTATGAACCAATTCAAGAAAACCTTGGATGAATATTGTAAGGATAGTTGTTATCAATTTAACATATAGAGTGGTGCAGGTCTAGAATGGCTAACACTGAATGATCAGCCCTTATCCTATGAATCCTATGAAAGAAAACTACTAATGTACTAACATCATAACACTTCAAGCTACCCACAAATTCCCCTAACACTCTCTGCTCAGAAGTTAACCATTGTAACTATGGTAACCCCCATCTAGTGACCAAATATTTCCAAAGATTCACAGCATACGTACACTCTAACACAAAATGCTGCATTGTCTCTTCAGGTGCTAAGCACTCATTATAAGGACAAGTTCTTTCCTCCATGGCTTTATGCTTCAAGTTCCCACGTACATTGATCCTACCATATGTACTAAGCCAGGGGTTATCCCACATATGTTCGGGTATTCTGGTGTTTATCAGTTGTCACAATGCCCATTTTATGTTCCCTGTTCTAAAGAATTTAAAATCCAGCTCCTGCGGGACAGTTTTGCTTAATATTGTCACATATAACTGTTTCCTTGTATTAGACTGAATTTGGGATTTCAATACTTTCCATAAATATATATTTTTTTCTGTGGGCTTCAGATACTCTGGTACCTGTAATTTGGGGGAAATTTTAATTCATCCCTCCTGCCAAGTTTCCAGAAAATGCTTCAAAACCCCTTGAATCCATTCCTTCTCAATAGTGGTGTGCGGAAAAAATCTTCTACTGGCGGAATTCAAGCAAAAGCCTGACTTTTGCTTCCGTGGAAGTTCGGAAATTGATTTCCAAACTTCCACGGAACGTCTGCCCACAACTTTTATTGCCAACTTGCATCCAAAAAAGCCCTGGTGGCCAGTGTAGTGGTCCCTCCCTCACCTGCCCCACATGTAAAAAAATTATCCATGGTGGCTAGTGGTCCCTCCCCTCCACCCAGTAATAACCCACCCGCAGCGAAATGTACAGTAACCCCCCCATCCCTATCTCCACTTCTCCTGTTAAAAAATAAATCTCTGGTAGTTTAGTGTTTTTTTTTTATTTAAACCCCCTCCTGATTCCCAGTCCCAATAAATCCCTGGTGATCCAGTGCCCCCCACCCAGCCTCCCTAGCTACCAGGTGTCCCACAACCCTGCTCCCACCCCCAACGTAAAACCCCAGCAGCAGCAGACCAGCACAGCCCTCCTCTCTCTCCTCCACGGTTGGCCCACTGACTGAGCTGTCAATGAATGAGCCGACACGCGGGTATGCTCATTCATTGACAGCTCAGTCGGTGGACCAGCCATGGAGGAGAGAGAGGAGGATCAGCTGCCCACCGCTGGTGGGTCTTATGATGGGGTGGAGGCGCCAGGGACACCTGTCTGCTGGAGAGGCTGGATGAGGGGCACTGGATCACCAGGGATTTATTGGGACTGGGGATCGGGAGGGGGTTTAAATTAAAAAAAAACACTAGACCACCAGAGATTTTTTTTTTAACAGGAGAAGTGTGGATAGGCATGTGGAGGGGGGAGGGTTACTGTACATTTCACGGCAGGTGGGTTACCGGATGGAAGGGAGGGACCACTAGCCTTCAGGGATAATTTTTTACATGTGGGATAAATGGGGAGAGGGACCACTAGCCACCAGTGCTTATTTATTCATTTCCAGGTGAAATGTTGCCTGCTAACATTCACGGATGTTTTCCACTCCACCACAGGTGGAAGTTCAGAAACTTTTGCAAAAGTCCCTTGATTTCCGCGGAAGTTCCAGGGGGCAGAAAACGGCAGTTTCGCCCACCCCTACTTTCCAATCAAATCTTCTATTTGTAATGCCATCCTTAAAGTCATCATCCAGAACATGGTATGGAAGAATATAATTGGGTGGATCATACCCACCCCCCCTTTTTTGATTAGTGTGTACATACACTCCCTTTTTATGGGGTTCAAACGGTTGCCCCATGGGTGTTAACCCAGTTGTCTGCCATGCTGTAGCATTTTGCTGATTAAAAATACCATGGCCCAGATATTCAAAAGGGTTGCGCCATGCGCAACAGGGTTGCGCATGCGCAACTCCAAAAATGCGCCATTCTGCGATATTCAGAAGGGGCCAGTTGCGCCACCAAAAACATGCTGAGCAACAGCGCGGTAAATGAAGGCATGGGCAGCCGGAAGGGGCGGGTCCATGCATAAAAGCGGCGCAATGCGATATTCGAACACTCGCGTGCGCAAGAGTGGCTCAACCGGAAGTTGCGTAGCGGAATTGAGCCAAAATAAAGGCTCAAGGAAGCGGGCGCAAGAACCCTAGCAGGCCGCAAACTGGGGAGAGAGACAGAGAGAGAGAGAGACAGGAGCTGGAAGGGCAGAGAGGGACAGTGGGTCCAGGAGGACGAGAGGCCAGTGGGGGTGCCGTGCAGTGGAAGCAGCAGTGGGAGCAGCGGGGTAACACAGGAACAGCAGCCGGGTGGGGCAGAAGCCAGGAGATGGATAGTGCCAGCTTCCACATGGAAGCTGTAATGAGAGGTGAGACACCATGTTGCAGGGGACGGGTCGCTGAGGGGTCTGGCCGTGGTATGCCCCGACAGGCAGTATCGATGCCTGCATCAGCTCGAGCTGTACACAGACGCCGAGAGTTGTGGGCCAGTACCGCCTGAACAGGGCACTTGAGACGGCTCTGCGAGCTGTGCAGTGATGTGATGCAGGCACCCTCATGACGGAGTCACGCCTGTCCGTGGAGACCAAGGTGACAGCCTGCATGTGCCTGCTCACCACGGGCACCTTCCAGAGGCCAACAGGGACACCACAGGCATTACACAGTCGGCCACGCCACGCATCCTCACCCAATTCCTCAGCGCACTGCTGCCTCATGCTGTGGAGTACATCCATTTCCTCAGCACCGGCGGCAGAAGTACAACAAACATGCAGGAGTTCCACAGGGTATCACGTATGCCTGGCGTGCTAGGGGCCATAGACTGCACCCATGTGGCCATTCGCACGCCACCTGGCCCCGACGGCCAGGCATATCGGAACCGAAAGGGGTTTTCCAGTGTCAACTGCCAGGTGGTGTGTGATGCCACTGGGCGCATTATCAATGTCTGTGCCACACACCCTGGCGGAGCACATGATGCCTTCATATGGCACCAGTCTGCACTGTGCCATCGATTCGAGAGTGGGGACATCCCCACGGGTCATCTAGTGGGTGAGTACACATGTATGGAATGCAAACTCTGGGCAAGGGTGGGAATGACACAGGTGCCATGGAGAAGGCACACAAGGATGTGGGCAATATGGACCTGACATGACACTGATCTCCACTATCTCCACACAGGTGACTGCGGATACCCACTCCGCCCCTGGCTGCTCACACCCGCACCGCGCCCACAACCCCAAGCGCAGCTATGCTTTCAATAGGCGCATGCTGCAACACGTAACATCATACAGCGGGTGTTTGGGACGCCCAAGGCACGCTCTCCGATGCCTGGACACCCGCGGAGCCCTCAGTACAGCCCCAAAAGGCCTCTGGGATATTCCTGGCCTGTTGCATCCTGCACAACATGGCCAAAGACCATGGGATAGCCGTAGACAGGTCCAAGAGGGGGACAGCGATGGGGACGCCAGTGGCGCCGGTGATGTTGGTGATGAGCAGCCCCCCCTAGGACGGAGGGACCCCCTACTGACCCGGCATGCCCAGCTGCACCGGGACACCATTGCAGAAGAGCACTACGCCCAACACAGGTAAGTCAAGGGGACATGTGCAGGCAACACTGTCCATGCGCAAACCACAGGCACACAAGGGAACACACCGTGCATGAAGGTCAGGGGAGTTGAAGGTTCCAGGCATACCAACACACCATCAGAGAGGGGTGAGCACTCATATGGACACACACACACACCAGGCAGTGTACATGGGCAGCAGCACAGCACTGCGGAAACGACATTGCCAACACACAGCACCACCGACCACCCCCACCACCTGGACTGTCCACGTACATGTGTCAGGACCTGGGCACCCTTGCACCTTGGTGTACAGTGCAATGCAGGCATCATCATGCACATGCACCTGTGGACAGCAGTTGGGAGAGTGTGCAGGGTCCGTGTGTCAGCGTGGTGAGCAGAGCACCCAGCAGTGCACTGCCCACCATGACACACATTGCACACAGGGCAGCACCAGACAGGGCCTGCACTGGGAGACAGCTCAGTCAGGTAGCATTGTCCCACGGCCACCACGGATGCGTGGTGGCCCCACCGTGGCCCAGCAGCACTGGCAGGCTGAGCAGGGGCCACATCGGGTGGCGCTGGTGCACCACCAGGGGTCCCACTGCGCGAACGCGACCTTGCCTGCACAGGGGTCTGCATCCTGCCAAACAAACTTGCACCAGGGGTGCTCGGGATGCCCACAGCAGAACCCGGCGTCGACAGGCCTGGTGTCGCACGACGCCGGGAACGGGGAGTGGAGAGCGCACTGTGTGGGGTGTGTGGTACAGGGGCACCTGACAGTGTGGCCACTGCGTCCGCGACAGAGACCACTGCCTGGGTCAGCCTGTCAATGGCAGCGGTCACATCCGTCTGCATAAGGACCAGCTCGGCTCGGTCCCGAGCACACTCCCTGCTATGCCGCTCCACGGACACAGACAGTGCCTCCACGGACCTTGCAACCCCGCCCCTGCAGCTGTACCGAGTCCTGCAGCAGGCGGTGTGTGCGTCAATGGGTACTGTGCCCCAATGGCATCGTGACCCCCAGGGTGGGCGGTCCTGGTGCACAGCACCCTTGAGGGTGGGCGCTGTTCGCCAGGACCAGGTATGGGTGGATCAGGGCGGGGACATGTGCCACTGCTTGACACTGTACCCCCAGACCTGGTGTGCACTGCTGCTGCCGCTCCAACTGCTGAGCCCCCAGGTCCACCTGTTCCACCTCCGTGCTGACAACAGTGCCAGACACCTGCACAGCCACCGGTGCTGCCCCACCGGTGCTGACAGGCACAGCCTGGGACTGTGCCAGCATGCTGGTACACAGGTGTGAACCAGGAAGGCCCAGGGGCACGTGCTGGCCTGCCATGTGTCCGTCATGGGACACACACACCTATCACTGCCCATTGCAGGCCTGCTATCATCAATGGTGCAGGTGCGTGCCACTGCCATAGGCACAGCATGCTGGCATACCTGCATGCCAGACTGCTGAGACACAGGCTGTGCACCCCCTGCACCCGTATCACTGACACCGGAGTTGTTGGTCTAGCGGCATGCTGCTGCAGTGCCTGCAGGCTGGTGGCGGAGGTGGATGGTCCCTCCTCCACGTCCAGCAGGTCTGCATCACTGTCTGGACCCACCACCACCACCGTCTCCTGAAGATGAACAGGATCTGTAACAGAAAGAGAGTACATGTGAGTGCATGTGAACAACAGCCCCCAACAACACCACCATGTCATACCATGCAGTGATGGGCTTCCACCTGTCTGGAATCCTCCGCCTGGTACGCCCACAATGGCACTCGGCTGCATGGCCGTGACCAGTGTCTCCTCTGTAGGGGTCAGCTGCAACACCACTGGTGGGCCCCCACCAGTGCCAGCACGTGCCGCCCTGAAGGCTGCCACCGTCTCCTTCAGCCTCCTGCGGTCAGTCCCCATCTTCTTCTTGCATTCCTGCACGGAGCGCTGGTGGCTTCCATGCAGGTTGACAGCCCGAGCTACCCCCTCCCATGCAGCTGCACGCTCCTGAGGGTGCCCTCCGTCCACTCAATAGTGGCTCATCCTCCAGGTAGGCCTGGAAGAGGGCCTCCGTCTCTGCCGCGGTGAAGTTCGGCCTCCTCCTACGCCCGCCGTCCACACCCTCAGCTTGGCTCTGGTCAGTCATGGTGATCTGTATGGGTGGAAGTGGACACCTGTCACTGTGCAGTCGACAGCATTTCCCCATGAGCATAGCTGCCGGCCCGGGGCGGAAGCCCCCCACGTTTCCTCTCCGCATGGCAGATACTGATAGAAAGGGTGCCCTTTGTCCCTTTCTAAGTGCCCTTTATGCTCAGCCCCTCAGCCTTTATCATCCTCCACCCGTGAGCATTGTCCTGAGCATCACACAGCATGTAACTCACCTCTCACCTGCAGTAACCAAATCTGGCCAGCACAACCCACTGTCGCATTTTTATAGCGCAACACATGCAAATGAGGTGTGGCGCAACTATAATGACATGCTAATCACGCCACTGCGCCTATGAATGGCTGATCGAATGATTTGCATATGTCGGCTGAATATCGCGTATTTGCGCTTTGCGCAATACGGAAGGTCCGGCTGAGCCAATGGCGCAGGTTTGTGGCTGCGTGCTACACTGCATTGCGCATGCCCAGACAGCTTACGCATGCGTCTATCGTGCTGCAGACCTGCTGAGCGCGATAGGTGATTCAGGCCATGGCCACCATTGTGCCAGTGGCGCTACAGCACTGGGCACTATATGGCGCTGTGGCACTACTGCGCGATAGTCCACTGTGGCACTGGTGCGCAGCTTGGCAGTCGCGCAGGATGCCTATACGTCCGATGGCGCTGTGCGTAGCCTTGCATCATTGCCGTGACCTTGTGTATGCCCTCTGACCCCTGGCGCTGTTGGCATGCCATGTGTACGTCCCTATTGCGCTGTCTGGTGACAGCGCCATGTGAAGTGACGGCGCTGTTCGAACAGCACGATTGGAGCCTGTGGTGGTCTATTGCGCAACAACTCCACGTGGGGTTACGGCGCAGCGGGGCGCCATATTGCCTGCTGTAAAGTTGGTGCCATGGCTAGGAGGAGGGCGGTGTCCTGGAGCCAGATTGAAGTGGCTAACCTGGTGGCCCTAGTTGAGCCACACTATGATGGCCTGTATGGTGAGGCACCCCTCACCAGCGCCAGGACTCAGCTGTGGCAGCAAGTGGCCACTGACCTGGTGGAGGTCACTGGACGGGGCCGGTCTGCTGAGCAGTGCCGGCACCGGTACAGTGACCTCCGCCGGAGGGAGCCAGAACTTTTGTCGCGGCTGCGGTCACGTGCCAGGCGGGGCGTAGTGCCTAGGCCAGGTGAGTGTACCATCTATGCACCTATATTCTCTGAGGGTGTGTGTGTGCTTGGGTGGCTGTGCATAGGTGCCGCTCGGACACGTTGGCTGTGTCAGTGTGTGCAGCTGTGCAATGGATGGTTATGGCTGTGTGGGCAGGCACTCACTGGGGCAGGGGCACTCTGCTTTTGAGTCACACTGATGTTTGTCTCAACATATGTCTCCCACAGGCCGGAATCTGAGGACGAGGGCGACGGTGACGTGGGTCAGGCTAGGCCCCGGTGCCGGGTGTTGTGCCCAGCAGCAGTAGCAGCAGCAGCGGCAGAGCCAGCTGCTGGAGGAGTGTGAGTATCATTACTTTATGGATGCTATTGCATGCTGGGAGGGGGCAAGACACCAGCCCTGCACAACACAACCATGCAGGAAAGGGAGGTCATAATTCCACCATACAAGACACTGGTGAGGCCCCACCTGGAGTACAGTGTACTAGTTCTGGAGACCATATCCACGTATGGACATGGACTGGGTAGAGAGGGTTCAGAGGAGGTCAACACGGATGGTGCATGGATTGCATCACAAGTCCTATGAAGACAGGTTGAAGGAACTGAACATGTACTCCAGGAGGAGAGGAGGGAGAGGGGATATGATGGGGACATACAAGTATCTTACAGGGGAACAGGGTGCAGGAAACACTATTTTTAAGCGTAAAAGATGTTCCAGGACTAGAGGGCATGGGATGAAGTTGGAGGGGGACGATTCAGAGGAAACATGAGAAAGAATTTCTTCACAGAATGGGTGGTGGACAAGTGGAACACCCTGCCAGAGGAAGTGGTGGGGCTGACTTGGTCACGGATTTAAGAATGCACGGATAGCCATAAAGGAATTCTGGAGGTCAGGGTAAGGTGCAACAGACTTATAGGAAAACAGAGTGAACTTACAAGGTCAAATGGCCAGACTGGGTGGCACATAGGCCCTTATCTGCCGACACTGTCTATGTATCCATGTATGTATGCACAACACAGGTGACATGCATCACTGTGCAGTATCACAGCACGTCTGTGTATGCGTCACTGGTGGTCCAGGCATGCACTGGGCACATAGCTGTGTAACTGGCATCGCACCACGTTGCCACATCACTTGCCAGCCTTGTTTGTGCTGTGATGGACATGGGCAGTGTGTGTGTGCAGTGGTGCACATAGCTGGTGCCGCCTGTTTGTGATGGCCATGTGCATGTTCACTGTGGGTGGGTGCATGCCATCACAGGTGCGGGACATTGGGCTATATGGCTTGCAGGTTGGGTGGTGTTCAGGGTTGTGGTCAGTCACAGCCATTGACTGTGTTCCCATTTTCCTAGGCCTCGAAGTTCTCCGGAGGATAGATCGAGACATTCGGCCTGACACAGGTGTCCCTTGAAACCCAGGCCATCCTGGAGTCCATTAGGCGACATGGCTCATGGAGGAGGCGCCACAGGGAGAGCAGAACCAGGCGCAGGATAACCAGCCAGCTGGGCCTTAGGACACAACTCCTTTCCCACTTCTCCCATCCCTACCACCCTGTCTTCCCTCTCCAAGTTGTTCATCCCTACCCCTTGCCCACCCCTACCTTGCACCCCTACCCTCCCTCCTGTAAATAGTTCTCTTGTTGGTTTTGTCATTTACATTTTTATAATACATTGATATTTTGATATGAATACTGTGTTGGTCTCTGATTTGCAGCTGGCTATGGGTGCTCAGTTGCAGTGGTGTACATGCCATCTGGGGTGGTATGGTCCTGGGTGTGTGTGTGTGTGTGTGTGTGTGTGTGTGTGTGTGTGTGTGTGTGTGTGTGTGTGTGTGTGTGTGTGCGTGCGCTTGGGGAGGTATCTCCGGCATGGCAGTGACTTTCTGTTGGTCTTGCCGTCTGCTGCCACCCACTGCTGGGTGCACAGGGTGTGTCTGGCTTGTATGCTTCTGTGCTCACGGGCTGACGTGTGCTGGGGGGACTGCTATGGTTTCTGCAGTGCTAGTCACTGCACATGGGTCGTGTCTTGGGGTCACAGTGCAGGGTGTGCTGTGCATACGGGGGGCTGATGTGCACTGTGGTTGTCAACCCCCTGTGTGTGGCACTCTCCGCCTGCCAGTGGTTGTGCTGGGGTGTCAGGGCTCTGCTATGCTTTGTTGGCTTGTCCCCATGGGCACGTGGATCATCCGTCCCACCCCCAGTGATGCTGTGCTTGGGGTGTGCAGGTGTGGTGTGGGTTCTGCAGTGTGTTCCTGTGCCCATGTGTGGCATGGCTGGTGGTGGGCCCCAGCCTGCCTCCCTGGATGTGCAGTTCCATTGCTCTGGGGGCTGTGCTTGCGCTATGGCAGTTCTGGAATGCTCAGCTGAGCTTCCCTGGTTGCGCCATAGCACAACATTTTGGCTCAGCTTCTCCTTCCTGGTTGCGCGATGGCGCAGTATGTGCGATATTCAGACGTTGGTTGCTTGCGCAATTTGCTCTGCTCCATGTTTGAATATTGCACCTGTTGCACATTTGCACAACTGGTTTGTGCTTGCTCCTGCTGTTGCGCTACTTTTGAGCGCAGTTTGAATATCTGGGCCCATCTGTTTTCTCAGTCTGGTGTGTGCACAGCTTTATTTTTTGTTTATGGGGTTCAAACAGCAGCCCCATAACATTTGAAAAAATACTCTCAATATTCTAGTTTCTAGGTCTAGGGGCAGTGGGTAAATCCAAGCCACATAAAGCAGCAGTGGCACAATAAAGTGTTTTAAAATGAATATTCTTGTACTATTTTTTTTTTGAGTGTTCTGTTTATTAAAAGTTTTCTATCACAGAGACGTATACATACAACATATGACAAGAGACAACTACTAACACAAACACACTAAAATCCCAGTTATATCATTGATATCTATCAGATTCCATTTACAAAGATGCAGTCGAGTGTGCATTACAATCCATATTCTCAGACAGATTCAGGTATCCCTGGTTAATCACATCATATTAAGCACAGAGAGCACTCTAGTGATCCCCTACTATTCATATTGTACAGGAAAAGCAGGACCATAGGTACCCAATAAACCATAGGTAGGCTGCTGATTTTTCTAGTACTAACAGGAGGGGTATTCCCCCTAGACTAACCATCACTCTGGGACTTAGATACTCAGTCCTGCACAGAGCATTAGGTTTTCAGACATGCTCAAGGATGCCAGAAAAGGAGCCCAGTCCCTCAAGAACACCTCCTCCCTATCTCTTACAATCCATGTAAGCCTCTCCAAAGCCAAGGAGCGTATAACCAGTCTTCGCCAGTCAGCCAGCGTAGGCCCATTTTCAGTGACCCAGGTGTTCCGAATGCAGTGCCTGGCCAGCACAAACAACACCCTTGCCCACCTGGGTAGTAGTTGCCACTCCTCCTCCCCTTCCATTATTTCCACCCCAAATAGGCAGACCAAAGGGTCGCGAGACAATCGGCCCCCCATCCCCTTATTTACCTCCTGGACTATACCTCCTCAAACTTAACCAAGACTGGGCATGTCCAGAAGCAATGAAAAAGGTACCCAACCCTCTACTACATCTTCTGAAATTTGGGAAACTGCAGGGTGCGCCTAATGCTCTGCCACTGAGACCAATAAATTCTATGCAAAATTTAAAAAGGCCTCCTTAAATTTATTGCATACCATAATTCCTCTGGCATACCTAGCACTAACTTCCAGTTCCCATCCGATATTTGCAACCCTAAATCCCTCTCCCAAAGAGCCTTTGTGGGGCCCCTTAAGTCTGGAAAATTCTGCTTATCTTGTTCGGCCACTTTCCCAATGAATCCTTTTGGATCTTTCCTGGCCTGCCATACCATCTGCTCTATTCGATTTGGATGCAACCCATCCCTTCTCCCCATACCCAATCTTCCTACATATGCTTTCACTTGCAGGTACTGAAATAATTGGGAGGTTCCCAACCTCATCTCTCACCTGATCTTATTAAACTCACTCAACTCTCCTTTCTCCAGTAACATCCCTATATATACACCACCCTTCTCTCTCATTCTAAAAAAACCCTATCTTCCATCCGAGGAATGAAGAAGGGATTCTTCACAATCGGGAGTAGGACAGTCTCCCTCTGGGCCAATCCCTTCCGTCGCCACAGATGATCCCAGGCCTCCAGTGTTTCCCAAACTAACGGGTTGCCACTTCCCAAATCTCTGTATGCTCATAATCCCTTACTATGAAGGTAGGCTATGAGCCTCCCCAGGGTCCCCTCTTATTCCAGCCCTACCCAACTAGCCACTTCTGGTCTATGTACCTAGATAGCCACACCCCTGAGTTGCACCGCCCTGTAATATGTATCCAAATCTGGGAAATTAAGCCCTCCCCTATTTCTATCCACCTTAAGCCTTGTTAAGCTTATTCTAGGCTTTTTTCCCTGCCAGATGAAATCCGTGAACCCCTTCTCTAACTGTTTCACATCCCGCTGTGTTAACCTCATCTGTAATATTTGCATGGGGTATAAAATGCGGGGGATAATATTCATTTTTATGAGATTTATTCTCCAAATCCAAGACACTGGGAGTTGCATCCATCTCTTAAGGTCTGCCAACACCAATTTGATCAAGGGGTAATAATTCAACTTATACAGTTCTTCCCACCTCCGTCCTATTCGTACCCCAAGATATTTAAAGTCCATCTGGACAACCCTGAATCCCCTCTGCCGTACCTCCGGGCCAATGTCCGGGAACCCCACAGCTTCAGATTTCCTGACATTAATCTTATACCCGAAAAACCTGCGAACTTTTCAATAACGTCCATCAGGTGTCTCACAGAGTTACATATATCACCTAAGAATAACAGCATTTCATCAGCATAAAGCGCCACCTCATGCTCTCTCCCCTCCCCATCACCTACTCCCACCACGCCCTCATGCTGGCGTATGGCCGACACTAGGGGTTCGATTGCCAAGGCAAACAGCAGAGGGGACAAAGGGCATCCCTGTCTCGTTCCCCTACCCAACCCAAATTTCCCAGAAAGGTACCCGTTCACTATCACCTGCGCACTTGGCCTCAAGTACATAGCCCTGACCCACCCTACAAATGGATCCCCCAGACCAAACCGGGTCATCACCTCAAAGAGGTACACCCATTCCACCCTGTCAAATGCTTTTTCGGCATCCAAAGAGATCATCCCCATCTTACCTCTGGTCTGGCCAGCCCGCCATATGATGTTTAGCAATCTACGTACAATATGATAGGACTGTCGCCCCTTGATAAACCCGGTCTGGTCTGGATTGATCACCTCCAGCAGGATGTTCTCCAACCGAGTGGCAAGGACCTTGGCTAAAATTTTCATATCAACATTAAGGAGGGAGATCGGTCTATAAGCTGAACACTCGGGCTCGTCCTGCCCCCCCTTATGTATTAAGCAAATATTAGCCTCATAACATGAGTCAGGTAGTTCTGGGATCTGCCCCTCCTCCCCTCTCTCAAATATCTTACTCAGCACTTCAGCTATTTGCCCCCCAGGATCCTATAATACTCGACAGGAAACCCATCTGGCCCACAGGCCCTACCCTCCTGTAGCTTTTGTATGGCACTAAGAATTTCCAATCTTGAGATGGGCTGACCCAACACCTCCCTCTGCTCATCTGTGATCTTCTGCAAAGGCACCCCATCCAGAAACTCCCAGATACACTCCTCCTTCCCCATGTGTTCTGCCCTATACAGCTTTTCATAAAACTCCCAAAGCGGTCTGCTATGGCCTTTGAACTTGTAATAGTTTGCCCCTCTGCCCCCTTAATCCTCAGTATCCGAGTTGGGCATCTGCCCCCCATCATCAGCCTCACCAACATGGGCCCAGGCTTATTCCCCCACTCAAACACCCTCCTTTGACAGAAGAACCATGCCTTCCCTGCTTCTTCTTTTAAGAGGGAATTAAGGGCTTACCTCGCCATTGCCAACAATTTGGAGGCTTCTCCCTTTCTCCTCCCCCTACCCGCTTCTCCAGCTCTTTCGCTTGTCTTTCTAGTTCTTCCCTTTTATCCCTTATCTGTTTTTTAATCTCAGCCACATAAGCTATTATTGCCCCCTTCATATAGACCTTACCCGCCTCCCAGAAAGTGGCAGTAGAAACCTCACCCGTGGCATTCGTCTCCTCATAAAACTTCCATTGTTCTGCCAAGTACTTCCTGACTGTTCAATCCTTAGCCAGATATGTAGGAAATCTCCAGACTGTGGGCCTACTCTCAGCCCCCCCTCCCCATGATCCTCAGCTTCACTATAGCATAGTCCAAAATGAAAATGGGGCTGTGGCATATCTCCTTTATCCTTCCCACCCAACTTCTAGGCAGAAAGATATAATCCAACCGGGACCAGGTCTTATGGGGATCAGAATAGAACATGTACTCCCACCCAGTGGGGTTAACTGCCCTCCAGCTATCTACCATATCCAAATCTTCTATCCTGATTTGCCACTGGCACATAGCCTCCATCACCCGCCCCTTTCCTGCAGAGTGGTCCATGTTTGCATCCATAGTCCAATTAAAGTCCCCTTCCATGATAAGCCCAAGAACTTGCTCTCTGACAAGCAGGCCCAGCAAAGAGGAATAGAAATGCGGGTCATACACCGCCGGTGCGTAAACACAACCAAATGTAAGTGCCTCCCCTCGCCATACCCCAGTAGCAAAAATATATCTGCCCT
The DNA here is from genome assembly GCA_016271365.2 of Neoceratodus forsteri. Lineage (NCBI taxonomy): Eukaryota > Metazoa > Chordata > Ceratodontiformes > Ceratodontidae > Neoceratodus > Neoceratodus forsteri. The sequence continues at coordinate 182,495,752 of CM057450.1, read as the reverse complement.
CCTTTGGATCTCTCACTACTCTTTTCACCTCAAAGAGCAGGTTCTTATGCAGGAGTATCGCTACCACCCTTTTATGAGAGGAATAAGAGGCCACTAGACACTTCCCAACCCAATTCTGCACCAGTCTGGCATGCTCCAAATCTGTCAGGTGCATCTCTTGCAGCAATGCCACCTGTGCCCCCTTTCATCTAAGCACAGTTAGAAGTGCAGTCCTCTTCACTGGGCTCACTATACCTTTTACATTCCAAGATATGACATTGAGATTTACCAGGTCACCCATCCCACCCTTTAAAGCTTTCCATTTTCAGAGCCATCTCCACTTGACATTGCACTGCACACATCCAAGTTGCCATAATACTTTCAGGAACACTGATATACTGTATTTGATTTCTGCACAGTCGACTGCATCCGTAAAGATATGACCAGGTAACAACAGTAATGACAAAAACAATAAGAAATCTATCTATCCTAACATTTATATCTACACAACCCTGCACCCATCACCCCCTCCTCCCCCTCCTTACAAATTCTACTCTTCCAACCCCCCACTACACTAATTGCTAACATAGCACAAGTGTATGTCTTAAGACAAGAAAAAACAAACATTCAACAATTCTCCTCCACAGCCGAGGTGCGCGTCCCGCTGCCCCCTCCAGCAGCCACATTCCCTCCTTCTGGAAAAATCCCACCCCCGGTGTCCCCAACGAGATCAACCCCAAGTCCGAGCAGTATCATACTATCTCATCTTTTGCCACTGAGGTCCCCCCCCAGTGTGCCTTCCCCCTCCACCTACATCTGCATCCCATCCATCTGTCTCTCTCCCCCTTCCCTACCCACTCTAGCGTTTCCTCTTTGCATCTCCCCCATCCTTCTAGATCTCTTTTCCTAAAGTCTTAATCATAAGAACCCTCCACCTATCATAATACCCTCTTATCTAAATTATCTATTTGTTTGCCAAGCAGTCTGCCACCACCTGAAGGGTTTGCCTCCCCCAAGCCCCTGCCCTCCCAGGGCGGAACTGACAACCCATCATCACAGCTTTCATCCTCATCTCAGCACCAACCTGCCCACAATCTACTCCCCCTTCCCCAACTGCAGACTCACCCCAAAGGGAGTAGTACCTGACCACTCCTCCCCCACCTCCCTACCTCAAACCAGTGCATCCGGCCCAGGGGGGCCGCCCCACTCCAACCCAAAACAAGGAGGCCAATAGTGCAGCCTTCGGTCACTTCCCCCTTATCCTGCTCTACTACCCCCCTCCCTCGAGGCCTCAAGCAGGGACATATCGCAGTACGAGATGCTACACACGCAAAGCCCAGGAGAGGACCAATCTGCAGTGCACACTTGAGTATGCCCAGTTCACTCTCGTCCCCCCTCCTATGGTGAGCTCACCATCGACTCCTCGCTCCAGGCTCCATGGCCTCCTTCCCCCAAAATGCCCCAAGGATGCACCTAGCATCACGACCCAAGGTGGATCTTGGCAAAATCCCCGAGCCCCACTATTTTGAGCTGATCTATTGACCCTTCTCTCCCTAGGCTGGCCTGCACCACCTGAACTCGAGCGTGCCTACCCGAGCCCCCCAGCGTTTCCCCTCATCGCCTCAACCTAAGTGGACAGTTCGATCTCCCCCAACACACCCGCTCGTATTACATTACCCCCCAACCCCCCTCTCCCAGCCCAGATTGATGGCAGCAGATGTAGTTGTTAAAAACCAGACAGTATCGGAGGGGCATGGGGGCTAGGCTGCGCCATCAAAAAACACGCATTAGGCCCGCCCCCGCTCCTACCTTACAGGGATTGAAAGTGCAGTCCTGTGGCCACTCTCTTCCAACTCTCAGCCTTTGGCTGCACTCCCAGAGTCCACAAGTCCAGAAAAAGCCTCCCATGAAGGCAGAGGGAGACACATCAGGGCCCAATCTCCAAACTGCTCGGACCCTATCAGTCCAGTGTACATCAGTGTCGACTAGGCCAACATCCAACCCCTCCACGATACAAACTCCTCGCATGAATGGGGTGCAACGGTGCCAACAGGAACACTTCAAACATTATTTAGTTCATAATCTGTGCGAATAGGAACGGTGCACATCAAAAAGAAAGAAACACAGACTCCTTTCAGTCAGCCCTCTAGCTCTTCGCAACTCCCCCACAGCTGTTCAGCTCACTCTTCTCTTTAAGGCCTTTACAAACTCCTCCGCTTTCTCGAGCTCCCAGAAGGAATAGGCCATCCCTTCATGCTTGATTCTGAGTGCAGCAGGGTAAACCAGGAAATTTTCCACTTTTAGGCTCCTCAGCTGAGCCATCAGCCCGTTGAAAGCCTTCGCTTTTTCAGCAAACGAGCCAAATAGTCCTGTGAGAGGAACAATCTGTGGCCTTCAAAACTCAGGGAGTCCTGGGATCTGTATGCCTTCAGTATCGTCTCCTGATCCTGGAAGTTATGAAAACGCATAATTATCTGATGGGGAGGCTGATCTGCCAACGGCCGTGGCATAACCGCCTGATGTGCTCACTCCAACTTAACCTTGCCATTTTTCATGTTATGGCCCAGCAACTCAGGTAACACTTTGCTGCAGAAATCCAGGGCATCATTACCCTCTTGCCCCTCTGGAAGCCCCCTGATATGCAGGTTTAGCCGCCTGTGGTAATTTTCTTGATAATTGTACGCCTCCTTGAACCCCTCCAACTCCCTCTGTAGAGCCCGAACTTGCCCTGGCACCATTAGCACCTCGTCCTCCAGTCTGGATATCCTTTTCTCAGCTTCAGTCAATCTAGTGCTCTGCTGCGCCTGCTGCTCCAAAACCTCCTGCAATCTACCATCCAGCTTATCCTCCAGCTTCACCAGACGTGGCTCCAGGGCTGCGATTACTTGGTCCGTCAGCTTCTTCCCTAGGGTCACAACCTCAGCAGCTGAGAGCGAGACCAGGCCTGCATTCTCCTCTCCAGGGCCTGACGTTCCCCTCTTGCCAGTTTTCCCAGTCATCCGCTGGCTTTTAGAGGGCATGGGGTCAGATATTCTTCCATCGCTCCCTCCACCACCCAATGACACTGTTTTGCTCGCTCCGGGGTAGGAAATTCTGTACTTTAATATTTATTTATTGGTTGATTCGATGGAGCTAGTGGGAAACGCGACCGCTCAGTTAGCTGCTCATTAGGGCCCCCTTCTTTTACTTTTTGATAGGGTCCACCCTTTTGCATCTGACTACCTTTCCTTCCCATTCTTTTAATGCTATTTCCCAATTACTGTATGCCATATTACGCTCTCCTATATACATCCCTAATAATTGAATGGGTTCTTGTTGTAATTTAATCCCTGCTACCATTGTCTCACCTTCCTGTTCTCCTAAAGAGAGCCCACAACATTTATCAGTATTTAATAATGCACCATAAATATGAGCATATGTAGACAACTCCTCTACACTATTTATTGCACTATTTGTTGTTTTTAAAAATAAATATAAATTACCAGCATAAGCTGAGGTCTTTAAATGTTCTAGTCCATTTGGGCCAGGAATGCCCAATATTGTCGAATTATTCATAATGTGTCTAATACAAGGGTCTAACGAAAGTACATACAGCAACAGACTTAATGGACAGCCCTGCCTCACCCCACCCTTTATCCAGATAGGAGTATTATTTGATCCACCCACTAGGAACACTACTGTAGTTTTCCTATATAAAGTTTCAATCCATTGTATCACTCTGTCCGGAATCCCATAATGTTTCAGTACTGGAAATAGATAGGTATGAGATACCTGGTCAAAGGCTTTACTTTGAGCCACAGATATAAAATATTTCATTGTCTTTTTCTTTTTGCAAAATTCATGACAGTCCCTAATTATATGCAAGTTTTCTTGAATCTTTTTTCCCCGGCACCTTGCATGTTTGGGAGAGGTATAATAAAATAGTTAAAATCTTTTGCAATCTTTTTTTTAGAAGTGTACTAAAGATTTTCCAATCCGTATTTAACAGGCAGATTGGCCTCCAATTCTGTAATAAAGCTTTATCCCCAGATTTGTACAGAAATGTTAATAGACCCTTAGAAAATTGATCACAAATCTTAATCTCATCCATTATTTCTTGAAGCACTGGTATTAGCATCTCAATTAAATCATCTTGAAATATTCGATAAAACTCAGAGAAAAATCCATCCCATCCAGGGGACACATTCTTCCATAACCCTTTTATGACTATTTCAAGTTCTTCCTTGGTGGTGAGTCTCTCTAAAATTAGTTTCTCCCTTTCTGTCAAGTTAACTGTAATAGAAGCCAAATAATTTGTTATCTCATCTGCACTACCAACCTGTTGATTACTCAGGGAAAGCATATATTCCTCAATTATTTTCCCTATCTCCTTCTTATATGTACATATTTTCCCTCTATTATCTTTTAATTTTGTTATTGTCATAGAATCTACTCTATTTTTACAGGCTGCACAAGGGTCCCCTGTGTGTATTTTTGTAGTTACGAAACTTAATTCAGTTACTAGAGTAGCCAACCTATTATATTGATATGTTTGCATTTGTTTTTTAACATTTTGAATTTGTTCAGAAAAATCGCCATACTTCGTGTTGGCCAAAGAAAATAAATATTGCAAATGGCTCTGCAATGATACATATTTAAAAAAAATTCTCATTTTGGGCTTTGGTACCCTGTTTTTGTAGCCAAGCTTGATTATTTTTTTTCAGTCTTCCCACCATTCGCCCGTCGAGTCATATAAACAAAAAACTGACTAGCCCTTAGTAATTGTTTGAGACCTTCTGAAATTTTCCATGTTTTCAGGAATCCAAATTAACCTTCCATCTCACATTTTTTTGTAATATCCTTTGATTGTTGAACCACTTTCTTCACTAATAAGTGGTCCAAAAATTCCATAGGAACTGTGCCTACTTCCTTCACCTGACTTCAGATGACAAAAAGAAATAATCAGTTTGGGTTGCTAGTGAACTCAAAAAGTACAGTATGTATTTTCTGGCTCCTTCCTTTTAATGTTATACACATCCTGCAACCTTGCTATTGTTATGAATTGTTGTAAAGCATGAGAAGCATAGTGGAATTTTTCCCTTCTCTAGCCCTATTTGCTATATCTAGAGAGCAGTTAAAATCTCCTCCTAGACAGACTGTTCTAGCTGTTGCTAAAAAGGGTTGTAATGTCCCAAAAATGTCTACCCTTTCCACCTCACCTGTGGTGCATAAACATTAATGAACCTACATGGTGTCCCATCCCACATCCCATCCAACACCAGCAGCCTTCCAGGCACTAAATCCATTAATTTTTGTAATGTAAATCTTGTGCCATTAAACAAAATTCCCACCCCATCTGCCCTATCCCCCCAAAAAGATCAATATGACAGTCCCCACACCCATGCTTTTTTATTTTGATGTAAATTACAGTATCCGACATCCAAGTTTCTTGTAAGAAGATTATATCTAGCTTCATCTGTTTCATCAAGGTAAATACTGCAGTCCTTTTAGCCCCACTTTTAGTACTACACGCATTAAGGGATGCTAAATGTATTTGATCCATAAGGATATGTTGAAAAAGGAACAGTTAACCAAGTCCCATCCTGCCATGTCATCCAGTCTTAACTTCCAAATGTTTCTGTTTCTTCTTTCTGCCATCTTTTTCCTCTGGTAACGGTAGAGAATGTGTAGAAGTATTTGAATCTGGCTCATCAGTATCAGTTCCTCCCAAAGACTTTTTTTAACCAATACCTTGAATTTGTTCTCCCCTAGCACTTTGGGTGATACCACTGCTTGTAGTCTGGCACTTTTTTGAGTTTCAGGTTTTGACCACTCTGTAGGTGGGGTGGGGGCATAATTTCAGCTTGCTGTATATCTGTATTCACCCGTGTTGTTGTTCCCATATACTGCAATAAAGCCTACTGTTGTCCTTCCCTATTTGTGTTTATTTCCATGTGAGCCCGTGGTTCTTGAGAATTTTCGTGTGCCCCAAAGTTTTGAGAAGTGTCAGCTCTATCTTGTTGCTCAGATTCTGCCACTGTCCCACTATGGCATGCAAATTAAGTTTCTTGAGCTGGGCAGATTCCTGTTCGGAATCAGCTTTCCTTTGTGCTTTTTTAATCAAGGTGTCTTGATCAACCCCATCCTTCCTATTATGATCTGCCCAGGACATTTCTGGAATACATGTCCCTCTGTGTCACACAGGTTGCATTTTGCAGCATTCTGGCAAGCTGTGCCAATATGGTTGAATTCCCCACAAAGAATGCACCTGAGCTTATCACAGGTGCTGGCTAAGTGTGTTCTTGCCCTGCACTTATAGCATGCCTTCAATTGGCCTGCATGAAAGCATACCCCCCATCCTTCTCCAAGAAAAAAACTATTTGGAACATGTATAATTTCTGACTCATTTTCCCTTAGTTTGACTTTAAAATTCCAACCCTGTTCAAAATAACTCAGAGTCAATAATCAGTTCAGTGGCATTCAGAACGTCACATTTTTTTTAAGCCTGTGGTGGATGTCCCCCACCCTGACTCCCTGATTTTGAACATTACCGTTATTGTTTTTTTATCAGTGATTTTGTCAGGGGAATCATCAAAAAGGGGGTCCATAGTTTGGAGAATTTTACCTAATTATATTTATCCAGAAGCTTTCCAGGCTCTGAGGGGATTTAAAGCTAATATCAAAATTCTCCTCACCAGAGATGTGCATCAATGCATGTATATCTGCTGGTGAAAAATGCAAGGAATCTTTTATCAATTTTTTTTCCAACATAAGCTGAATCAGACTATACATCTAGGCCTCTTTGTATCGACTATGGATGGCATTCCATCTAGGTGCAGGTGTGGATCTGTCAGAAAGATCAGAAAAGCAAGGTAGTGTTCTTGGTGGTCTGGGTTCCTCTCTATTCTTTGGTTCTTCTTCTTCTTCTCCTCCTGACCCATCATTTGTGTGTGCCTGTACCTGTTCCTCTTCCTCTGCCTGTCCTGTATCAGCCTGAATGTTTGTCATATCAGCCACTGTATCAGGTTTATTTAGATGTATTGTCTCCAGTGTTTTTGTTGGTTGTTCTACCTATACAGGTTCATGTGCCCCAACCTGTATTCCTTGCTGATTAGATGCATCCTCTGTAGCCCCTTCTGTCCCCATATTGTTTAACTGTTCAGTTACAAATTTTATTTCCATGCTGACAGGGGTTTGCAGTGAATACCCCATTTTGTTGCTCCCTGTAAAAACAAGGGAAGAAATGGCACAGCTGCAGCCACATCTCATACCCCAGAGGGTGAGTCTCTAACATTAGGCTGTCCCGTATCTGTTTTGCTCCATTTTCCATTATTCCTGTAGCCCCCCCCCCAAATCACAGTTTTGTTCAATACTTTAAAGATTTCAGGCTGTGAGCTCTGCACCTGTGACATTCCACTGGGCAATTCAATTGCAGGTCAGGAACCCACTTACCTGTGTGATGCTGTACCCAGACTGCTTTCTGGAGTGCCTTCTCCAGTGTCCATTCTGCCTTTACATGGCCTAGCAATGTTGTACCAAAGGCTTCCCTATTCTGTTCCTTGCCATTTGTAGGTTCCTTGTGGGCCCCGATACTCCCATACCAAGAACTACCAACACTTTTTCATTCATTCTAGATCTTCGTTCCATTCGTCATCTCTTCACTTCTTTCTTCATTAGGTCCATTTTCTTTCTTAAGTTTCTTCTTCCTGCACCATCTGTTGAACCAGCAGTGCTCTCTTGTCCTCCATATCTTTATCCAGCAGCTGTACCGCCTGTGCTGTCTCCATATCCGTAATCTCGTACTGATGCCATCTCAGTTTCATTTCTAGCACAGCTTCAGCCTTTTCTCCAGCCACTGCTGCATTTTTTCCCCAGGTGTTCTCCTGTGCTTCACCAGCTGGGAGGGAGAACAACACCCCAACCTGCTGCAAACGGTCCTCTCCTGCCCCCTTCCAAGAGTAGGGGAATTTTATTGAAAAAGGTGGACTTCATTACAATTCACACATAGAATTCAATCAATAAAATTGCACAAAATTAACCATGAACAGGAAAAAATTGAAATCATAAACATAGGTAACTTACATATTCAATCAAAATTAATCAAAAGTGTACCAAGCATTACTATGTACCCATAGATGCTGAGCATTTTAATTAGAGAATCATTGGAAATCCATTTGTCTTGTCCATTGCAAAGAGTTCATAATATCATAAATAATTCAGAATGAGTGATCTGTCTTTGCTACATGACTAACATAACATCTCACTTGCCACAGGAAATATCTAATGGTGAGCATAAGAATAGAAAATGTATGTTTGTGATACTTACTAAAAAGAGAGGTTACTGGATCATACAAAAACTCTTGATAAGTAAGCAGTTTAAAATGTGGTTCTGACCAGTTTTGTGCTAAATAAGAGGCCTGTGCATAAGGACAGTCTAGGATTAGGTGCGGTTGTGTTTCAGGAATTTGCATACAGGTTTCTCTGGGACAATATTTTTCTGAGGCCTGTTTATGTTTATTATTCACCTTAACTCCAAGACACCCATAAATAATTAACCAGGTGTAATCCCAGGCAAATGGGGGAATTCTTTGATTATCTGTCTAAGTATGTAAGGATATCTTTCCCTTGGACAACCAGGAAAGACTGGGTCTGATCTTTGCTCTGAAACCAAAATAGCCTGGTAAATCTGTTTCCTACTCATTGTGAGAATGTGAGTAGGGGAAATACCACACTTAATAGTGTACGACATTATGGTTAAACGGCTACAGCGTAGCCTATAACCGCTAATGGTGCAATAACGCGTATTCTGCTGTATGTGGTATGGCACCAGTAGCACTTTTCCAGGCAGAGGATATGACCTCTGCTGGGAGGGGGTTCTGCTGAGCAGCTGCTGTGGCTCACAGGACTGAGCCACAGCAGCAGGAACTCAGGTGCTGTGCCTGGGACCAGGTTTGATTCCCAGTCCCAGAATCTTTTATTTTTTACTCTTTTGTGCACTCCCTGAGTTGAACCCCCCCCCCCAGAGTTAAGAATCTTTAGTAGGGGTTGGGAGTACCACCCCCATACTTGAAGTGTGGGGTCAAGAGACCCTACAGAAAAAAGACATGCCTCATGGCAGAAATCGCGCTGTATTGGCAGTGCGATTTTGCCATGAGGCATAATGTCTTGCGACATTATGACCCCATGCCGGGGAAATGTCCCATTTAATTATATTCTTAATAAAATCCTTGCCATGTTGTGGTATACCAGATATATACGAGAGGGATCTAACAGTCTTATTTTCCCAGGTGGATAGACAAGAAGATAACCATGCATTTACTAACAGTTTCCAGTTCCTTTCCCCAGGTTTCAAAGTGGCACATATATTAAAGGATATAAACAGGCTAAAATAAAATGCCACAGGGTGTATCATACCAACACCACCTTCTTGAATAGGAAGATAAGTAAAGTTTATTTTTATTGGGTTCAGTCGGAAGCTCCACAATGACTGAAAAAAATAAACTAAATAGCTGTGTAATAACTACCTGTGGGGGGAGAACATAACTTAAATATAGAAATACAGGCAGCAATAATGTTTTAATTAACATCACTCTCTTTTTCTTTGAAATTCGTTTTCTTTTCCACCTCGCAACCATCCCATCTGCTTGTGACATTTTACCTTCCCAATAGACCTCAGAGGTTTCTCTGGGGCCAACCTTAATTCCTAAACTAAAGATTGGATCAGCTGTAACTGAAATACCTGCTACTGACCCAGCGGACAGTGGGGTGGTAGGTCCAAGGGTAACTCCCTTGCTTTTGACAACATTAATTTTAGAACCAGACAAATAAGAATACAGTACTAATGTGGCAGTCAATGCCACTTCTGTGATACTGGGTGACAGGGTCAGAATTAAATCATCCACATATGCCAGTACTTTAACAGGATGTATATCCAAGAAAACTGTTATTCCAACCAGCTGCTCATTTGACATTATCAGCCTAAGTAAGATATCAATGCCAAACACATAGAGGAGCGGACTCAGGGGACACCCCTGTTTCACACCCCTATGTATCTGAAACTTCCTAGCGAACCACCCATTAACATTTGGCCAGAGATAGGAATTATTATACATTCCTTGAATCCATTTTACATAGGTATCTGGTATGCCAAAGGCTGTTAGTACAGAAAATAAAAATTTATGTGACAGCCGATCAAAGGCCTTCTCCTGGTCTAAGCCTAGAACATAACCTTCTAACCCATCATGATCACCCCAAGAAAATAATTCCCGTAGTGAAATTGTTATCTTGTTGCCTGTGCCCTACCACAGCATACATTTGAAAGGGGCTAATCAGATAGGTAGCTACTTTGCTAACCTACCTAGTCAAATTTTACTTAAAATCTTCATGTCTGTATTTATCAGACTTAAAGGATGCCAATTATCAATATTGTGTCTATCTCCTTTTTTGTGGATCAGTACTAGAACTGCCTCCAACATGGATACAGAATATTGAGAGGAACTTAAAATATGGTTAAACAAAACCACCAATATAGGGGCTAAATTGGTCATAAGGTTTTATAGAGGCCTTAGCTAATCCCATCAGACCCAGGGACAGTATTACTAGAACGTTGCATTATAGCAGCTTCCACCTCAGCAAAAGTAATTTCTGTAATAAGAAGTTTAGCATCTTCTTCTGTGACCTGAGGTAAAGCTAAGGATGCTAAAACCTCCTGTGCATCAGGTTCTATGGGAGGGGTACCGAAAAGCCCTGTAATGTGTGCTCCCACTACTTCTAAGAGCTCGTGTGGAGATTGTACTATTTGTCCAGAATTTGTGGCTAATTCAGTAACGATCCTGTTCCGAGTTCTCTGCTTACATTCCTTGTAAGGGTCTAGAGAACCCTTCCTGGCTTGAGTTCCAAATCTGAGTTCCTGCTGTAGAGTGTTAGCTCTATTATATTGCAAAGCTACCATCTGTTGTTTGATTATGCTAATCTGGGGTCCATAATTATATGTAGATTGTTCAGACTGAGAAATTAATCTTTGTAACTGATGGTGAAGTTGTAAATATTTAAGGTAGTCTGCAGTGACTTGCAAATTAGCTTTTTTCTGAAAAAAGGTACGACAGGACAATTTAGTGTCTTCCCACCAGTCCAGGACACTAGAGTAGCAGCAAACTCTTTTTTCCATGCTCTCTCTATAGGAACCTGCATGCGTGCTGATTCATTTAGACTCCATGGGTTTTTATTACACTGGGGGGCAGGCCCCAGGAACATTTTTAGACTAAGAATCACGTGATCAGAGAATTCACAAGGACGGGTATAAACCTCTCTAATTTCAAAAGAGGAAGACATGAAAATATAATCTATCCATGTCTGAAGGGGCCCCTTAAAAAAAGTATACCCCCCGTAGGGTGAACTGTCCCGTATGCATCTACCAGCCCAGAAGTGCCCAAAATATCCTTCAGTGATATAGTGTCACTAAATAATTTCTTGGTTTGTAATCCCCTATCTGAACTGGACAGGCCATAATTAAACTCTCCTGCCCAAAGGATAAGACGGGAGGTATGTCAAAAAGGATGCACTTCCTAAAACAAAGCAACTCTGAATGCCTTGATTTGTGGGGCATACACGTTAATTATGTGAAACCAAGCAGAGGCATAAGTGATGTCTAGTAAAAGGGCTCTGCCAGGGTGTATGTCCACCAATCTGGACACCTTAATACCGGAATTAGAGAATAAGATACCAAGCCCATCACAGGCGTCTAGGCCCATAGACCAAAATGAAGGACCTGAAACCATCTCCCTTGAAGTTAGCTGTAATTCAGTAAGTGTTTTTAGTCGCGTATCTTGCAAACAAATAATATCGCTTTTAATGCTCTGCAAAAACAGCATGATTCCAGATCGTTTCCTTGGGCTTTTAATACTATTTATGTTAGTAGTATTAACAGGAAGTAAATGCATGATGAGAATTATAAATACAAACTTTGCTATCAAAAGAGACTTTTAAGGGGTTTTACAATGTTGTCTGGTTCTCTTGGCTATAGAGCCTTCCTCTCCTTTCTTTGTGTCTGTGTTAGAAGTGACAGAAGAAGTGTCCATTCCCTCACCCTCTGAATCCCCCTCTATACTTTCTACTGGGAGACTAGCATATTTGTTCCCTTTCTCCCAGGTAGAGGTACTAGGGCCTACAAGTGCACCAGTCTGTCTATTCCTCTGTGTGTTTATTTTCCCTTGCCTTGGTCGTTTCTTAGGGGCTACTAACTGGAAAGAGGCATCCTTACTGCGGGGCGGAGGGGGAGGGGCATAACCTGCAGATTATCCCCCTCAGTGTTTAAGGGGTTTGCTAAATCAGAGACTGGGACAGAGGGGTCCGAAATGGAAGTTGTATCCTCTGGTATGTCTGCTAAACCATCAGTCTGGTTGTGATCTGGAGGAGCAGAATGCAACACGACTGATGTCTTTCTGCCCACAGTTTGCTGTCTATTATCCTTCTCAGCTCCTTGTTTTGCTTGCTGATGCTGAACTAGATTAATAAGGCCTTCCTGAGCAGGACAGTCTTTTCTATTACACGAGGCCCATGGGCAGCGGTCAAACGTGTTCCCTATCTGTTCGCACAGATTACATCTAAAAAGATTTAAACAAGCAGACGAGACATGTCCAAACTCTAAACAATCACTACACCTCAAGGTGTCACAAGTGGAACTGAAGTGTGTTCTAGACCTACATTTAAAGCAGTGCCTAGGCTGCCCACTGTAGAAGATAGAGCCCCATTCTCTGCCTAAAAAAAGGAGCTGGGAAGGTGGACATGCCCCATATTGGTGGAATGTAATTTAACTTTAACCTGCCATCCTCCATCCCAAATCTGTTCACTGTCCAGCGTGGGAGTTGGTTTGCCCAGTATTTCGCAGCATTGCCTCAACCAAAATAAAATATCCTCCTCGTGCACACCTTCACTTTTAAACATTACCGTAATCATCTTAATTAGGGGTGTCGTAAGAGAAATGGCATGGAAGGGGATCCAGGCAGGTGTGTTCTTCAAGTTTTGATATTGGGTTCAAAACCTATCTAAATTGGAAACATGCTTAAAACTAATGTCATAGTCCCCATTACCTAAACTAATCAGGGCAAAGAATTCCAAAGAGAAATAATGCATGGTTCCCTTAAACACGTTGCGTGCAATATGTACTTTATTTGGGGGTTCCTACAAGCCTCCCATGTACAATAAATGGACTGCATTACACCTAGGGGCAGGCTCTCCCCTAGTCGCAAAGAGGTCAGACAGCTTAAATAGGGGGTCAGGAACAGGCCCCTTGGGTAGCATATTTATAGGGTCCACCATAATAACCCCACTATCTATACCTGCAACAGTTTCCAAATATTCAGTAACATTTTCTATAACAGTTTGCCGTGGTACCACATTTAAGTTATCACTAGGTAAGTCTGTAATAACACAATAATCATTACCCCGGGGTGAGTTGGAGCTCATTGTTGTCGAAGCATTGGAGGCCACAGGAGGAGAGGAATGTACAAGTATTTCTTGGTATGTACTGTCCTGCGCCACCGGTCTATTTCAAGGCTATATCAAGAGTGGAAGTTCTGAAATTACTGAGATCCATATCTGCCAATACCAGCTCTGGTTCTGACTCATTGGAACCTCGTCTTCTTAAGCTGGCTGCTCCACTCATTGCCTCTCCGATTGCCAGAATCTACACTTTATCCCTTATTCATAGCACTGTGCCAGACCTATGGAAATCTGCAAGAGTAATGCCTGTCTTTAAAAAAGGTGACCCAAAGAACATGACCAATTACAGACCTATAGCAATTCTCTCTGTCCTTAGCAAGATCCTAGAGAAAATAGTTGCTTCACAGACCATTGGCTACCTTACACGCTACAATCCCCTCTCAGACACCCAGCATGGTTTTAGAAAAGGTCATAGCACCATCACAGCTCTTCTTCAACTAACTACTGATATTCTGTCCAACATGGATTCTGGAAAACTCACAGGTGCCATCTTCATTGACCTCACTAAGGTGTTTGACCTTGTAGAGCATACCCTGCTTCTCTCCACTCTCCATAAATTCCATTTCTCTGCCCCTGTTGTGGACTGGTTCTGTAGCTACCTGTCAAACAGGTCACAAGCTGTCAAATTTAACTCCTCCCTGACCAACATGTCTACTATCAACCTTGGGGTCCCCCAGGGCTCTATCCTTGGGCCCCTTTTGTTCTCAATTTTTATCAACAATGCAGCTGAGGTCCTGGAATCCTGCTCAGCTATTCTCTACGTTGATGACCTGATCATCTATACTAGTTCTTCTAGTATTGCCTGCATAAACATATCACTTACTTCAGACTTCAATAAGGTCTTAGACCGGATACTAGACCATAAGCTTGTACTAAATGAAAAGAAACCAAAAGCCATGCTCCTAGGTTCCGCACCGAAGATTAAGGCCTGTTCTAGTTTAATGGAGGTTCTTCACCCAGGAGGATTTCCACTTGAAAATGTTACTTCCTTCAAGTACCTTGGGATCCTGCTGGACCAGTCCCTGGATTTTAATCTTCACATTCAGTCCTCGTGCAAAGCTGTAAACTCGAAACTGGGAGTAGCTTACAAAATGAGCTACATGCTACAGCCAAATTAGCAATTGCCCGAGGTATTCTGCTCCCAACCCTTACTTATGGTGCCTCTATTCTTACCTCTGCCCATAAAACCTCCCTACTAAAATGGGACGTAACTTATAATTATATATGCCGATTTGCCCCCTCGTTGCCTCAACTCAGACATCACTGCCTTCTTTATAAGGATCTGAATTGGCTCTCACCCTCTGGCAGTAGACAATACTACCTCGGATCACTAATGGACTCAATCATCCGGGAAAAAAACCCATCCCAGCTGGCTGTGTTGCTGGTCCCTCAACCATCCTCCCATGGCCTGCGATCAGCTGACAAATCCTTGCTCTATGTTCCGAGATGTCGGACGACTAAAGGCACAGGGGCCTTCCAATTCTTTGCTCCCAGGCTATGGAATGCTCTTCCACTCAACCTCCAGCTGTCTCAGTCTCACTTTGGATTTAAAAGTAAATATCGTCGTTATCTATCCTTAGCTGATGCTTGTACATGCTTTGACCCAACCTGATGCTCCTGAGACTTATCAGTAATGTCACCCCTGCTCTAATCCAGCTCCAAGACTGTCTCCTATTCCACCCCCATATTTTTCCTTCTCTTTGTAAATAACTTCTTGACTACTAGCTCTCTTCCTTCTCGAACTTTGTTGCTGACCATCCACTGTTGTTTTGCCAATTACCACTCCTGACCTTCCTTCTGTTAGTCTTTCTTGTTATGTTTGAACATTCCTCACATTTCTCTCTATATAACCTTACTATCTTATTAACCCTTTCACTCTACAGGTCGGGTCCGTGATTTCTGCACTTATTATATATCTTACTGCCATTATCTGTATAACGCTTGTCATTATTTTTTGTTGTTTCTACCCATTGTATTTTTGTAGCACTGCTGTACTGTTCCTCTATTTGTATTATTGTACCCATGTTGCTGTTGTTCAACTGTTCTCTTTTTGTTGTACTCTCCCGGGTCATGCCTGAAAATAGTCATTTTATGGCTAGTGCCCTACCCGGTTAACACAAATTAAATAAATAAATAAATAGTGTCAGGAGTCCAGCTTCCAGCAGGGCACATATCCATCCTGCATCTCTTAAAGCTTTATCAGGAGACCAATCTGCAGAACAAACATCAGAGTCCATAATATTGCCCCAATTCATAGGGTGCTGAGGTTCAGGAGCACTGTCTGTAAAGTTTAGTGGAGCAAGAGCAAGCGTCTGCTTATTAGATGGTTTCCCAGGCCCTAGATGCTGTATATTGTGGGGCTGCACAACTGTATCATCCACCAAACATGGAGGCTGTGGACACACAGGTTTCTACCTGTTTTCACTGCCAGCCTCAGTTACTGCATCGTTCGGCTGCTGAACTTCACTTGAAGGTGCGTCAGAGGTTTGCACCACCTCAGCCAAATGATGAGTCACTCCCAGCTGAGCGTTTTCACCCTGATTGACAGAGTGAGCTGCCGATTTGACAGCCAACTGATCAAGTAAGTGCAAAGTGGCGTCAAGATCTTGCAACTTCTGCAGCTGCTTATCTTTTTGTTTTCTTAAGTAGGTCAAGCGATTCAGTACCTGTTCTCTTGGAACCTCTTCAATCGGCTGAAAATAAATACTTGGATTCACAGAAGCAGATTGAACAGGAGGCCCTTCCCTGAGGTTAGGCCCAGAAGTGTTTTGCATTACCGGGGATTCCGTGTTTCGAGACTGAAATCAATAACGCTTTCTTGGGAAAGAGGGCCAGGAAAGACAGCCTTCTCCCCCGTCAGTCCAACATCCATCTCCTCCACTGTCTCAGACAAACTGGCCGTCTTGCAGAATGGCCAGAGGTTCCCCCTACTGGAGAGTAGAGGAATTTCCCCAGTATGCAGGCCAAATTTTCCTCATTCAGTAAAATACCACCAACAGCTGAATTTGGTTCAGTATGTAAGTTTGCATCTGTATCTCCCCTTCCCTCAAGAAGAGGCTGAAAATAGGCAGAATTGTAATCCTCCTTTCCCAGCCAACAAAATCTAAAAACAAAGTTCCAACTTCTCCTTGATCCTGGTATTGAAATCACCAGGAACAAACACCTCATTGACTCCAATGACACCAGTGATGAAGTCTGAGAACTCCTATGGGAATTCCCCTCATACCATGAAGGTCAGTAAATGAGGAAGATTCTGCACCCCATACATGCACCACATTTGACTGCTGCACATTCAAAAGACCAAGGGCTCATTTTTCAAGCACCCCTTAGATCTACACAAGGTGCACCAAACCCCTGCTTGCAGCAAAGCAAGGTGCACTAGGAACCCTGTGCCAGATAATAGTACATTATGTGTCCCGGTGCCAAAGTCCCTACAGCTGCCCCAGGTGGAGTCATGTGCCAAATGAGTGGCACAAGGGAGGGGTTTGACAGAGGCTGTCATCATCCCCTGCTCGTTGACATTCTGGCCCATTATTTTGCTTTGTAACTGCTGTATTTGAAAATATTGTGCCACTGTATGATGTTAAGGATGCTAATGTAACATTGTAAAGGTGGCAGAATATTGAAACAGTGCTGAGCTGTGAGTCTAGGGTAACTTTTAAGGACACAAATAGGACATCCCCAGAGCAATACATATGTAAGTGCAAAATCCATACAGGTTCTAGTTTGTACCAGTATAAACAGATGCAATACTCAAAAAGATAGAATAAAAAAATATACAGTAACTGCTACAGCAGTGAGTTCTCCATCGTTGACCGCCATGCACTGTAACAAACAAAATTCCAATACCGAAACTCACATTACTTTGTGTTTTATCTGAAAGAGGGTTTCAGACAGTAACTCTCCCTTAATTGATAAAAAGCTGCTACCAACTGCTCGGAGGCTGTGCATCTGCTGACTAGTACCAGGACAACGTGTCACATCCCATCCAGTGTAATAAATTGTGGAGCTACCTGTCCATATTTTGTGTCATTTGACTTTTACACCAAACAGTATGAATGACCAGGCTAGATCAATTACAGTGACATAACAGTAAATAACATTGACAAGACTCAATCTGCCAACCAGCAGGTACAGTTGCCAATGCCTCACAAAGGTATTGTAGTGTACTGAACAAGGGGGAACTGTGGTTTTCCCACTAAACTGAACACTAAAGAATCACAGCAGAAATCTATGGCATGCCTGTTGCAGACCAGTGAATCTCATTTTGTTAATGAGTTTCAACATCAATGCCACTAATCGTGCTCATGAATGCGCACTGTACATGTCTACAGTACTTCACCTATAATGTTGATATTATTTCATTAGACCATTTCAATGAGGGGCAGCTGGAGTGGTGCACTGGACAGCGGGCATACCATTGTAACAGGTGGGCATGGGATCCTCTCCCACTTGGCCCTGTCCCGCGATGTGGCGCAACGGCCTGTAGACAAGGCTTTCTGCTAGTCTAACTATAGTGGTCCATGTGGTCTTTGGGGGGCTTTAGAAAATCCCAATGTAGGGGATGCGGCAGCCCCGTCATGGCAGGAGTCCCCTACCACCATGAGTCCCCTACCACCATGGTGCAATCTGTGCATCTGCTGCAAGCATGGCATAAGCCAGTCTGGCACAGGGGGCCCTGGTTATAGAACAAAGAGGCACAATTTGAAGATGGAGGGTGGGGCAGGCTCAGAGGTAATGTGAGGAAGTATTTTTTTCATAGAGAGGGTTGTGGATGCAAGGAACAGCCCTCCTGAGGAGGTCATGGAGTCAAGAACAGTGGGAGAATTCAAGAATGCATGGGACAGACATAAAGCAGTTTTAGTGGGGAGGTAGGAAGAAGTAGGCTGTTGGTTAACTAGGATCTGCAGCTTATCCATCAGGTAGGAAAATGGGCAGACTAGGTGGGCCAAGTAGCCCTTATCTGCCGTCACATGTTATGTTTCTATGTTATGCTGCAAGCTGCCTTCAAAAACTGGGTTTGCCACAATTTCTGATGCAAGGTGCCCCTTGTGTCAATTTCTTTTGACACAAGGTCTGTGCGTCAGTCTTGGACCTTTGAAAATCCGAGTCTTAGTCTTTGCAGTTGGGAATGCGGTGTATCTGAAGATCTACAGCACATATTCACCTCCCTCTGTACTCCCTTTTTGGATAATTCTCCATAGAGAAACTAGAAGTATGGTCAGTGCCAGAACAGGTATGACATTGTCACCCAACAAGATCTCTGTGACGCTGTAGTGAATGAGGTGACAACAGGGCATTTATAATAAATTTTCAAATGCAATGTTCTCTGTCTTCATGCATCAAAAGGAAAGAGATAAGCAGAATCTAACGGCTCTAAAGGCTTGCTGGAAGATAGTTAAGGGAGAGGTCATTGAAGGAATAAGAACAAAGACAGACAGCGAGAGATGGGAAGAGTCATTCTGGAAGAGACACTAGAGAAATAAAGTACACCTCAGGGTTGCAGCATCAGAAAGGGATGGGCTAGCTCCCTGAAACAAAAGATCTGGTTTAAAAATTAATGAAAATGACTAAATAATGGATTAAACCCATCCATTGCATGGGATGTGACAAACCGCACATCGCTCTGTAATTAGTTTAGTAATAAATGTACAGTATTCCTGTTTCATCCAACCTCATAAGTCAGTGTGCATTTATCAGTCTGAACACTGGACCATGCCAAGGAGCCTGAAGAGACGGCATCAAGGAAGTCAGGAGATACCAAAACCCGGCTGATGCCAGCATGCCGAAAGTGAGAGGGGTATTTATACAGAGACGATACACTCTGGACAAGTGTCTGATATGAGCCCAACACAGCTGGTGCCAACAGAAAGGCAGCTATAGACATTAGGCACTACTGAACCACAGAACCCTTCCCTCTCAAAAAATTATATCCCACCATGCCAGCACCTGCAAAGATGCACAGGTGGGTGGTGAAGTGTGGGGCAGTGATAGATGCACACCACAAATGGTTTTGGTGACTTCTGTGGTGCTCCAGCATGGTATCGTGCCAGTAACTAGTAGCAGTCATCAGTAATAATAAAATCACAGATCAATTATAGTGTATGACCCGAGACTCTACTAACCAAACAGGGCACCTTGGACTAGAACTTAAATGTGAGCTAAAAACAAACTGCCCAAAGAGGCTCCAAAAATAAGGATAGTATTTTAAAGCAGGAAAATTCCTCCCTTGCACTGATTAGATGCATAAAAATAAAAAGTGAAAGAATGAAATTCTACTGAGAAATTTTTCCAGAGTATCTTATGGTTTTGTTTCCACACACACTCAAGCAGTGCTCAGTAACCTACAAATTGCATTTTCATGGCTAAATATTCTCCAGTAAAATTTAAAAGTTTTCACACCACATGGGATTCAAACTCACAATCTCTGAAAAAGAAGGTCAGCACTGTTTTCATTAGGCCATGAAGGCTGCCTGTATCATGATGCAAGCCTAGTCTTATCCTTTCTGCCTCCTCATCTACATTCATTTGATGACTCATCCTGTTTCAAAGGGGAGCAGGAGTTAGCAGCCAGTAATTTACACCAGTCATACATTCCTCAGTGACATATCAAAGTGGATCATTTGCGCCACCTACTGCATGTTATCAAAGCAGAGAAACGCTAAAATCGAGAAGAATTAGACAGAATCGCATGTGACTGTGTTCTGTTCTTAACTGATACAATCATATATTTTTTATACTTATATTTTTCAGAAGTGTCACAGAAAATTAATACAAACAGTAATGATAGTAAATCCTGGATCTAGTACTGACTAACAAGGAAAGGATCACAGATCTCCGGGCAGAAGGCCACTTGGGGGCCAGTGACCACCACATGGTATGGTTCAATTTGCCACTAGAACTATATCATCCCATTCCAAGGCAAAAATTTGGGACTTCAGAGGAGCTGACTTTGAGAAGATGGCCAACAGAGTTAAGCTAACCCTGGCAAGACGAAATACAGGTGAGGGGGTACAGGCAAAGTGGGCAAGCATTAAGGATGCAATACTTGAAGCAACATCCCATTGTGTTAGGAAGAAAAGGAAGAGCAAAGGAAAGAAACCACTTTGGTTCTCTAAAACAATAGCAGAAAAGATCAGAGCCAAAAGGTTGGCCTTCAGGAAATATAAGGGAATGGAGCGGGACGAAGATAGCGAGGCACACCAAACTTCCCTAAGGGAAGCAGGGAAGGCAGTAAGGTAGGCAAAGGCTCAAACCGAGGAAACACTAGCATGAACAGTAAAAGAAGCGGACAAGACTTTCTATAGACATATTAGTCCAGAGGGGGTGTTGCTAAGATCAAAGAGGATAAGGGGGAGTGTGTGGAGGAGGACCAAGGAAAAGCATCTGTCCTAAATAGATAGTTCTGCTCAGTATTTACTGAGGAGAAGGTAGGGCAGGGTCCACAGCTCAGCACCATGGATATGGGGGAAGGGAGGGAGGTATGCACAAGTCCCTTCACAAAAGAAAGGGTCCTACAAGAACTCTCTAAGCTCGGGGTGGACAAGGCAATGGGACCTGATGGTATACATCCCAGGGTACTAAAGAAGTTAAGGGTGGAACTAGCAGAGCCATTAGCAGAACTGTTTAGTGAGTCTCTGAGCACAGAAGAGGTCTTAGAAGACTGGAGAAGGGCTCATGTGATTCTGCTCCACAAACGTGGCAGCAGGGAGGAGGCAAGGAACTACAGACCAGTCAGTCTTACCTCAGTAGTGGGCAAGATTATGGAGACACTCCTTAAGAAAAGGATAGTGCAACACCTGGAATCCATAGGAGCACAGGATCCAAGACAGCATGGATTTACAACAGGAAGGTCCTGTCAAACTAATCTCATACAGTGATGGACCAAGGGGGTGCAGTTTATGTAGCTTACCTTGACTTCAGCAAAGCTTTCAATACTGTTCTACATAGAAGATTGACTAATAAGCTGGGTAGGCTCGGGGTGGGTCAGAGGTTGGTCAACTGGGTGGCCAACTGGTTGTCAGGCAGAAACCAGAGAGTGGTAGTAAATGGTATACAGTCAGTAGAGATGCAAGTCACAAGTGGGGTACCTCAGGGATCAGTCCTGGGGCCAGTCCTCTTCAATATCTTTATCAGTGACATTGCAGATGGACTAGAGGGTAAGAGTTACCTGATTGCAGATGACACCAAGATCTGCAACAGAGTAGATGATCCAGATGGGGTGGGCAGAATGACAAGAGATCTGGAAAACTGGCAAAATGGTCAGAAGAGTGGCAACTGGGGTTTAACACAAATAAGTGCAAGATCATGCACATAGGGAAGAGAAACCCTGAAGCCACCTATAGGTTGGCAGGCGAGTTGCTGGCAATCACAAGGGAAGAAAGAGACTTGGGCATCATCATCACAGATGACCTGAAATCATCCAAGCAGACCACTAAAGCAGTAGATAAGGCTAGAGGGATGTTGTGATGTATTAATAGGTGTATCACAAGTCGTAAGAGGGAGGTAATAACCCCTCTTTACAAGACACTGGTTAGGCCCCATCTGGAGTACTGCGTACAGTACTGGAGGCCGCACCTGCACAAGGATATTAATAAAATGGAGGCAGTCCAGAGAAAGGCAACCGAAATGGTGTAGGGACTGCATCAGAAAACATATGAAGGCAGATTAACAGAGCTCAATATGTATACCCTAGAGCAAAGGGGGGAGAGAGATGATATAATTGAAACATTCAAGCATCTTAAGGACATTAACAAGGGGAAAGAGTCTAACATGTTTCAATATGAGAAAAATAGCAAGACAAGAGGAGGTCGATTAAGGGGTAATGTGAGAAAGTTCTTTTTCGCAGAAAGGGTGGTGGATGCATGGAACTGCCTAACTCAGGAAGTGGTGGATATGAATACAGTGCAGGGCTTCAAACAGGCATGGGATAGGCATAAGGGAGCAATACAGATGAGTATGAATAGATAGGCTATTGACAAAGTAAAGGCCTATGGCACATTCATAAGGTAGAAAAAATGAGCAGACTGGATGGGCCTTGTGGTCCTTATCTGCCTTCAACTTCTATGTTTCTATGTTTCTATGTAAGTTGCACATACACGTAAAGAAACACATACATAAAACGCAAAGGAACACATCAAAGGAATTTATGAATGGGGTCCATGCAACAAAATCATAGATTCTCAATTAGGTCCCCACAATTATACACACTTAAGCAGTTAGTATTTGTACAATAAAATCTATCATGGTAGGAACGTATTATCATGTTTCATAATACAGAGAACCCATCACTGTCTCTTTTCCTGATTCATATGGAAAATGAAGTTAACAGTGTCCCACCAGTATGACAAATTTGGGGCCTGTAGCTTTAACCATAACAGATAGTTGCTTTCTTCGTGTCCAATGACAAATCAGAATCAGACCATGTTCCATCTGCAAGTATGGAGAGCAAAACCCTGGATGTTGAAACCAAACCAGATTCTGGTTATATCTGGTCAAACTAATGATGTCTAGCGTACCAAAAATCTAAAATCATAGGCAGTTTCCAAATGTATATCTACATTGTTGCCACTACAGTTCCTCCGGCACCTCACTCTGTCCCATATATCTTGCTTGGATTGCAGGAGTTTTAAAGAACCTATACCTGCATTTCCAGGCATGTATTTATTTATTCATTTAGTGGGTAAGTGCACTGATCCAATGGACCATTTTCAAGCACAGCCCGGCCATGAAGATGGCATATTTGAATATAAACAGTACAATGTTACATGCTTGAATAGGGGTTGGATGCCTAGACATGACAGGGAAAAAAGTAAACAATAAAATACTTTGTGCACAAGGCATACTAGAAGGTAAAATAACACACTGGGAATGCAGGAAATACACAGAGATACAAATATCATACAGTCCATGGAATGTAGTTACAATAAAAACAAGTGCAACGCCAAACAAGTTAGGAGCAAGTGCAAAATGAAGAGGTAAGGTACAACTGACGAGTAGTGCACCTTACCAGGGGAAGGGAACAGGTGGGGCTCAGTAGTAAGAGTGAGGACTCACATCCAATTTACCCAGAATAGCAGGAACATTTGGCATCCGAGAGCAGCCAGGCTTTGAGATGAGTTTTCAAGGTAAGGTGTGAATCAAGTGAGCGGAGGAAGGCAGGGAGTTTATTCCACAGTGTGGGGGCTGCGAAGGACAGGGCTTTGCTACCCTGAACGGTGGAGATCCTAGGGACTACCAGTGGGGGGACCAAGGATTCCCTGAGACACCTGGGAGTGACTCTGCATATGAGAAGAGATGAGTACGGTGAGGCTCCAGGTCAGAATAGCGAACGCAAAACAGAGATCGCTATTATGGCGAGTGTATATCGCCAAAAAGCAATCCACCGATATACACATGCCGGCAACTAATTATCCAGCAACTAGACTTAGTGTCTATGCGGGGAGCTGTGTCCCCCATGCCCCCCATTTGCCAGGGGCTTTGCAGCCCACACCCCTTCCCCCACTAAAGGATTCCTAACTCCAGGGGGTGCATATCAGTAAGGAGGCGACACTCCAAATGTGAAAAAAAACAAACAGCCGTGGCAAAAGTTTTCCCTTCAGTCCCAAACCCAGTACCTGGTGTGCCAGAGTTAGTATTCCTCACCACCACACCACATAGCTAGCTCAGCTGCAGCAGGCACACTACCCACTGAAAACCCGCTTCCCAAACCCTCCCTTTCCCCTCACTATCCACCCTTTCCAGTTGCCTTCCCCTATCCTCGCCGTAGCATAGCATCGCTAGCCCATGATAATAGTGCTGAAAATGAGTCTCCGTTTTGACAGTCACTCATATTCACTCACTATCATCACAGGATACCATACGGTGACAGTTTGAGGTCTCTAATTGCATTTGCCGTCCTTGTAGTGGGAGCCACCCTGGTGACTGGCATAAGGTGCAGTGATGTGTGTTGTAGGGTGACAGGAGCACACACCTACAGATGTTGTTATAGACAGTGGTAAGCCTAGTGCGCAGGGAGGAGGAAACATGGGAGTAAATAGGGGAACAATAATCTAATAGGGGGGAGAAGGTTGCCTTGGAAAATGGCTAGGAGCACCTCACTGGTCAGGAAGTGCTTGAGTCTAAAGCCAGCCCTGTGTTTCTGGTTGACCCTCCGCACTATTTTGTTAATGTGCTCCATGAACATAAGGGAGGGGTCTAGGGTTATGACCAGGTATTTAAAACAGGGACATTTCTCAGGGTGGGGGGGGGCACCATCAGATGTAAGTACAGTGAGGGAGCAATTAGATTTGGTGATATTAGATAGATATGCCTTAGTTTTTTTTCATTGACTAAAAGCCTGTCTGACAGAAACCATTTTTGGGCTGCCCCGTAGTTTTGGGTAAGTGTGGTGGATAGATTTCTTAGAGATTTGTCACCGTGATATAAGACCAGATCATCAGCATACAGTAGTGCCTCACAGGAAAAGCTTTTGGTAGGAAGGGAATTTATAAAGAGGGAAAACAGCAGAGGGCCCAGGATGGAGCCCTGGTGAACTCCAGTAGAGACAGACATTGCCAGGGAGGTGGCTGAGCCAATGTTAACAAATTGGGATCTGCCCAAGAGATAGTTCTGGAACCATAATGATGTCTCAGACAAGCAACCAAGGTGCCAGAGCTTAGTGAGGAAAAGGGTGTGGTCGATAAGGCCAAAGGCCTTTGTCAGGTCCACAAATACGACACCAGTGGCATTCTCCAAGTTTATGCTCCGGAGGATATGACTGGTAAAGTGGGCCTAGGCTGACGTGGTGCCGTGGTTTTCCGGAACCTGTGCTGATGAGGGCACAGCGGGTTGTATTTCCCTATGTGTTTGGAGAGCTAAAACAGCGAATGCAAGCCCCCCCCAATCCCATTTAGTGCTTTTTACTGTTTGTTGGCTGGGAAAGGAGGACTGAGCAATCCTGCCCATTTTCAGGGTGGTGGTGGTAGTGATAAAGATGGAAACCAACTAAAATTGAATCAGATCAAGTTGTTGGTATTTTTTTTAGTGACACATAGGGCCAGATATTCAAAACTTTGCCCTGGGGCTAAATTAGTACTGCCCAGTGAGCAAATTTAGCCTGGAGCAAAAAGAAAGCTATATTTAAAAGGAATAGCCCGGTGGTGCAAAACCAGCTGAATATAGCAAGCAAAGGAAGCCAGGCAAACAGGGTCAGGAGTGCAGGGCAAAAATAGCCCGGGAATAAGACAGCACTGAATATAGCAACAGGGAAGTGCACACTGCTACTGCAGCTCATTAGACTCTGTAGCAAGCCAGTGTTGCAGGTGGAGAACATTGTGCGTGATTGCACAGATATGTCTTACATCTACTGCAAACAACAATGTAAGCCACACACTGCAGAAGTGTGCTATGCTGAAGTGAGGTTTGCCTGGGCTAACCTGATTGCACAGTGCTAACACATTTGCCTGGGGCAAACTGGTTAGCCTGGGGCAAACAGGAGCTATATTCAAAACTCCCATGCAAATGAGCCTACTTAGGTAATCCGTGGGCAAATAGGTACATTTGCACCTCATTAACTGCTGCCTAGCACACATTACCATGCAGTTTGCCCGGTGCTACTGCATGGAGCACACAGCTCCACCTTTTGGTTGGAATAGAAGTACAGGCTGGATGCTGCAAGCCAAGGCATGCCCACAGCATCCCCTGTTGGTCGGAATGGAAGTACAGGCTGGAAGCAGCAGGAACTGTGTGCTGGCAGGCGCAGTCAGTGCATACAGACCTCTCAACCCCTTGCCTCCTGAATCAGGGACAAGGCTTAAAAAAATCAGGGACAAAGACCCCAAATCAGGGACACATCTTAATAATTGGTACTATTCACTCAGAATGCTGATAGAATAAGGGAATATGTGATAAGATGCATTTTCAAAAGAAGAACAAATCTTTAACGTTAATGTGTGACATTATTGTGTGATTTTAATCCCCACTGTTCTGTCACAAACACAAATATTATGAGGGACAGAGGATATTTGGAGGCAACATCAGAGACAGTTGATAGGTATGGGTGCATACAACACACCCATGCATATGTGTGCCTGTTACACACCCATGACCCTGGTAGTAAGGTGGTCCCCCCAGCATGAATCACGACTCCGATTGTACTGTAACACAATAATTGTCCCTGGCAGTCTAGTGGTCCCCCAACCCCCCAGCATGTATCCCGACCCCCGTTTCATGTAAAAATAAAGAGATTTCCTGGTAGTCTAGTGGTCCCCCACCCCAGCATGTATCCTGACCCCCATTTCAACTAAAATTAAAGAGTTTTCCCTGGTAGTCTGGTGGTCTCCCGCCCCAGCATGTATCCGACCCCGTTTCACGTAAAATAAAGAGTTTTCCCTGGTAGTCTAGTGGTCCCCCACCCCAGCATGTATTCGACCCCGTTTCATGTAAAAATAAAGAGATTTCTCTGGTAGTCTAGTGGTCCCCCAACCCCCAGCATGTATCCTGACCCTGTTTCATGAAAAAAAATAAAGAGATTTCCCTGGTAGTCTAGTGGCCCCCCCCCACCCTGAAGTTTAGTTTAGTTAGTTTTTGTTGACCGGGTAAGTGCACTAGACAAATCCTGCCTATTTTCAGGCACGACTCGGGGGTGGGGGATACAGATGAATGCCAATTGACTTTGAACCAGATTAAGCTGTTGGTGGTATTTTAGTTAATGAGGGGAAATTTGGCCAGGACACTGGGGAAATTCCCCTACTCTATAGGCGGGTGGCACTGTCCGTCTGTCTGCAGAGATGGAGGACCTCAGTCTGAAGGAGGTAGTGGAAGAGGACGGATGTGGACTAGGAGCTCAGGAGCTATCTGCGGCAGAGGATTTGTTGGAAAGAGAAAGTCAGTATGAAAGTAGAAACCGAGCAGTGATTTTGGATTCATCTGACTCTGAATTACAAATGGGCATGGATATATCTGCAGAAGTGCAATTACAAGAAGAACTGGATAGAAAGATACTTCAATTACTGGAAGTAATAAATACAGCGGAGAGAGACTTTCATACTTGCCAGATGAAACTGGAAGCAGAACGTAATAAATGGAAACGTTCTCCAACTAGCCCGTTTAAGAACGGAGGGAAATGTTTTGAGCAGCAAGATGATAACAATGTTAATGACCCACAAAACACGGCACAATTAAATGGAGAAGGTACACAGGATAATTCTTTTGAGCAAATATGTACATTGTCAACATGGTCCCCAGGAGATGCTTAAAAAAAAGCTGGATGGATGTGGGTAGGAGATAAATGGATTCCGGACCCTTTGATTCCCATTCCTAGTGGCTCTAATTTAGATCTAGCAGAAACAGATACAATTAATGCTGTCTCTAGGCTAGCTGTGGCTAGCCAAAAGTCTAAGTCCTCAGATAGCATCAATGCGATTGCGCAACATCAGGGAGAGGCTACTGATTTTTTCGATGCGCAAGACGCCGGTGGCAACCTGGAACTTTCAACTTCCTTGCTAGGACATCACCCTTCCAAAGTCATTTCTGCAACTGAGCCAGGTACAGAAGGGAATAAGAATGTAAGTCATACAATAGATGTGGATACGAGTCCGGATTTACACAAGAATGCGAGTATCAAGAAACCAGAAGGAATAGGTGCTAAAACTTATGCAGGCTTGTTTAGAAAACCAGCAGAGACCGCGAAAAGTAGATTTTTGGTACGATTGAGATACCGAGGAAAAGCCCCAATAGCACCAGACAGACTTTGGGTGGGGAAGACTTTACTAATTGATTCTATGGGTTTTTCCCCAGCTGAGGTATATGCTTTCATACACCCACCTGGTGAACATAATTATGGTATTAGCTTTTGTTCCATTATTTCTTTAGACAAATTTTGGAGGCTGTATTATGATTTAAAAGATCAAGAAGACTGGAGGGATTTCCAGGCTATTCCGATTACGAAACCTACAGTTAAAACTGTTACTATTCTCTTTCGAAATGAAGGGGTGAACATTGGAAACATTCTTTTTTGGCTGGAAAAAAGATGTTTCATACAGGATAAACCAAAGCCAATTATGGATGGGAATGGATTTTGGACAGGAGGTTGGACAATACGAGTTCAACTAAAACAGGATGATGATGGCATTCAGCATTTACCCAGTTCCTTTTTTGGGGGGAGGGATAGGGGTATAATTTTTTTATGCTGGCCAGCCTAAAAGTTGTTTTAAGTGTGGGTCATTAACTCATTTAAACACCTCATGTGATCAGATTAAATGTTTCCAATGCGGCATGCTAGGGCATTCAGCAGCAGAATGTGTAGCTCCCTGGGTTTGTAATCTGTGTAATGAAGTTAATCATTCCTTTTCAGATTGTCCATGGAGAAGCACGGATATGGATGATTCCTCAGATCAGGAACATTTTTTAACACAGGCAAGACTATCTCATCAAGAAAAAGAAGGGACAGAGACAGGGAATATATTTAGAGGGAGACAAAGAGGTAGAGGTCAGGGAGGATTAAATGAGGATGGGAGACAGGTTAAAAATACTGTCGCCCGTAACTTGACAAGGCCCTATGAGCCCCTTATTGATGTACAGCAACCAGAGCAGACGGTAGCTCTAACTTTAGAACCTTCTCAGGGGTTAAACAGGGAAGAAAAAGAAACACCATTTGTGACACCACAGGGGTCTCCACAAAGGTCATCCATTTTGATGGGTAATGATTCTCATATTTTGACCAGTGATATCGAATTTAATAAGAGAGGGGAACAAAAAGACTTACAGGACTCTAATGAATGTTTGCTGATGGATGCTAGAGAAGGGAGGGATAGCGGTAATATACCTGTTTCTCCATTACCCTTAGGAAATAGATTTTCCGTCTTTGCATCTTGGGGGGAACAGGTAGAGCAAGCCCATCGTATGATGGATTCTACATATGAAGTAGTTACCCCATCGACAGCATTACCCCACCCAGAACAGGTATTAGTGAGCAAACCACCAGAAGCTAGGAAACGGGTGACCAGATCAAGTATTAAAATACTCAACATCCCCTTGAAACCTTTTACATTATCAATAGCTTCACTAAACGTGAATAGTTTAAAATCACATATAAAACGTCAAACAACATTTGGAACACTTTCTTATTTAAAGTATGATGTATTTCTATTACAGGATACACGATTGAATTCAGAGAGAGAAAAAAAAAACAGAGGAAAGAGTAAGGATTGCAAACAGTTAAGGGGCCAGAAATAAGACATGATTGGAGTGGTGCAGTGCAGTGGCTGTGGAGCAGCAGTCTTCCGGGAGATGTTCTGGAGGATGCGGTGTTGTCCCATCTGCAGGCACCTCTCTGGGCTGAGGGAGGAGGTTGCTCATCTCCAGGCTGAGTTGGCCAGGATTTGTGGGACCTCCTCTTCCATCCAGGGACCACCAGTGCCACTGCCGTTGCCTCAGAGGTTGCCAAGAAAGAGGAGCGGTTGGACCACAGTGGGCTCAGGGAGGGTGAGGGTGGTGGAACAGAGGCGCATCCCTCCAGTTGTACCTCTCCACAATTCCTATGCCATTCTGGCAAAGTGTGGTTCCTCTATGGAGGCACCCACAGTGGAGACAAAGGAGGATGCTGGGAACCTCCACAAAGAAGACCCACAAGAAGGTGGCAGGGGACCCTGCAGGGGAAGGAAACAACTCCTGGTGGGGGACTCCATTGTTAGGAAGGTAGAACTGGGGGAGGAAGGGGAGAAGGAGGTAAGGTGCCTGCCTGGCGCCATGGCTTGGAGGGACAGGGAGCGAATCCTCAGGATTGCCAGAGCAAATGCATAGGGGAGGGAGCTGGATGTTATTGTCCACCTAGGGACAAATGACCTGGCTAAGAAAGGGATTAGAGAAGTGCAGGAGTTTGTGGAATTGGGGAGGGGCCTTAGTCAAGTAGCACATACGGTAAACTTTTCGGAGGTGCTACCCATCTATGGCATAGGAGAGGCTAGGGTGTTCTGCACCATGAGATTCAATCAGTGGTTGAAAAACTGGTGTGGAGCTCAGGGATTTGGCTTCATTGAGGACTGGGGGTCCACCTGGAGTGATGCAAGCCTATACTGGCATGATGGGCAGCATCTGTCCGGGAGGGGAACCAGGATCCTAGGCGATAGGTTTAAATGCTTCATTGGCAAGCTTTTAAACTAGCCAAGGGGGGAGGCACTGGAAAGGAGCAGGAAAATCCTAGCCCCCGAAATAATCATGGTAGTAAGTGCGGCAAACACCAACATAGAGGTGTTGCTAGGGAGAAGGGCAGGGGTAAATGGAGAAAGTGACAAAGGCAAGAAGGACAGGGATGGGGCAAAAGGGAGTAAGGCCATCAGGAAATGGAGGGTAATGAGTACCAATGCCCGTAGTCTGGGCAACAAGCTCCCTGAGCTGGTGGCCTTAATGGAAGAGGGATGCCGGGATATTGTAGCAGTCACAGAAACATGGTACACAGAGAACCATGACTGGGATGTTAACATACCAGGGTACATAACCTACAGGAGAGACAGGCAGGAGAGAAGAGGGGGAGGAGTAGCTCTCTATGTAAAGGAAGGGATAAAAGCAATTGAACAAAAGACTGAACAGGGAGCAGAGGAGGCACTGTGGGTCACCTTGGAGACTGGAAAGGGCACCACAGTCCGCACAGGGGTTGTGTACAGACCCCCATGTCAGGGGGAAGGAATGTACAAGGATATGATAGAAGGCATTCTTAGAATGGCAGAGAAAGGGGAGATACTGTTGATGGGAGACCTGAATATGCCAGATGTTAACTGGAGCACATTTGCTGCAGCCACATCCAAGAGCAGGGCCATTCTTAATGCCCTACAGGTGGCAGGCATTAGACAGCTAGTTTCGGAACCCACTCGTGAGGAAGCAATCTTAGACCTCATACTCTCAAACGAAGGCAGTGAGAGGATCTCAGATCTAGAAGTGGGTTGCCATCTGGGGACAAGTGACCATCAAACAGTGTGGTCCACGTTAAACTCGGCTACAGAGTCAAGCCATACAAAAGTGAGGGTACTGGACTTTAGGAGAGCTGACTTTGGCAAGATGGGAGAGTGCCTCACAAAAGCACTAGCAAACAGGCTAGAAGGAGGGGTGGAGCAACAATGGGGAATTATCAAAACTGCCATCACAGAGGCAACAAGCCTTTGTGTGAAGCAAATAAACAAATCAAAACGAAGAAAAAGCCACTATGGTTCTCAAAAGAGGTGGCTGTGAAAGTCAGGAAGAAAAAGATAGCATTCCAGAAGTATAAGAAAACACAGAAGGAGCAGGACAGAGAGCTGTACCAGTTAAGGCAGAAGGAAGCAGGGAGGAAGTCAGAATAGCAAAGGCCCAAACTGAGGAAAAGATAGCCAACTCAGTTAAGAAAGGATAAAACCTTTTATAGGTACATCAGCGGTAGAAAGACAAAGGGAGGGATAGTGAGGCTGAATAGAATGAGCAGTGTGGGTGGGCAGAGGGGACAGTGAAAAAGCAGGAATACTGAACGAATATTTCTGCTCAGTATTCACAAAAGAGGAAGTGCCTAATCCAATTAACAGAAGCACTCTTGATAGGGGGTCGATCCAGTCCTTTCACAGAAGAAAGGGTTCTGCAAGAACTCCTAAAACTGAAGGTGGACAAAGCAATGGGTCCTGATGGAATTCACCCCAGAATTCTAAAAGAATTAAGGGAGGAACTAGTGAAACCACTGGCTACTCTTTTTAATAAATCATGGGAGGATGGTGTGGTACCCGAGGACTGGAGGAAGGCGGATGTGATTACCCTTCACAAAAGTGGGACCAAGACAGAGGCAGGAAACTACAGACCTGTCAGTCTGACCTCTGTGGTAGGGAAAGTGATGGAGTCACTTCTGAAGGAAAGAATAGTTGAGTACCTAGAGGCCAGTGGAGCACAGGACCTAAGGCAGCATGGGTTCACAGTGGGAAGGTCATGTCAGACGAATCTAATAGATTTCTTTGACTGGGTGACCAAAGTAGTAGACCAGGGAGGGGCTGTGGACATGGCCTACCTAGACTTTAGCAAGGCATTTGACACAGTCCCACACAAAAGATTAATAGTCAAATTAACCAGCCTGGGAGTGGGTCCCAGGGTGGTAGCCTGGGTAAAACATTGGCTGGACAACAGGACACAGAAGGTAATTGTAAATGGAGTCCTCTCTGAAGAAAGGGGGTTACTAGTGGGGTACCGCAGGGTTCAGTATTGGGTCCAGTCCTTTTTAATGTCTTCATCAGTGACATTGCAGAGGGACTGGAAGGAAAAGTATGCCTTTGCAGATGACACAAAGATCTGCAACAGGGTTGATACACAAGGAAGCGTGGAAAAGGATGAAAAGGACTTGGAAGTTGGAGGAATGGTCAGAAGTATGGCAGCTAAGATTCAATGCAAAGAGGTGCAAAATAATGCACCTGGGAAACAAGAACCCAAGGGAAGAATACACAATGGGTGGGGAAGTAACAACAACAAAAAGGAAAGGGACCTGGGGTAATCATATCAGATGGCCTTAAGGTTAGCAAGCAATGTGAGAAGGCAGTGGAAGGGCTGGGGTATACTGGGATGTATAGGGAGGCATCATCAGCAGAAAACAGGAAGTTGTTATCCTCTGTACAGACAGCTGGTGAGACCCCATCTGGAGTACTGTGTCCAGTTCTGGAGATCCCATCTCCATAAGGACATAGACAGGAGAGAGCAGTCCAGAGGAGGGCAACTAAAATGGTGCAGGTTCTGCAAGAGAAGCCATATAAGGAGAGACTAAAGGAGCTTAATATGTATACCCTTAAGGAAAGAAGGGAGAGGGAACATGATAGAAACTTTTAAGTACCTCAGTGGAATCAACAAAGTCCAAGAGGGTAGCATCTTTCAGAAAAAGAGACGTGCAAGAACAAGGGGACACAATTTAAAGATAGAAAGAGGGCGGTTCTGGGGCAATGTGAGAAAGTATTATTTCACAGGGAGGGTAGTGGATGCATGGAACAGCCTTCCTGAGGAGGTTGTGGGGTCTAAAACTGTGGGAGAATTCAAGAATGCATGGGACAGACATAAGGCAATTCTTGTGGGGGGTAGGAAGAAATAGGCTGTTGGTTAACTAGGAACTGCGGCCTATCCTGTAGGTAGGGAAATGAGCAGACTAGATAGGCCTAGTGGTCCTTATCTGCCGTCAAAGTCTATGTTTCTATGTTTCTATGTTTTTTAAACATCTAGAGCTATTAGAGAATGGTATTGGGGTATATCTTTTTGGTCCTTTGGGGAAGAAAAGTGTAGCGGGGTAGGAATATGTTTTACAACTACTGATGTTAAACTTTTACGTTTGGTTGATATAGAACCTGGAAGGGCGTTGTTGGTGGATGTAATTGTAAAAGGTTTTCCGATATGTTGATATCAATTTATGGCCCTCAGATGAAGGCCCTCAGAATCGAATTATTGCAAAAGATTCAACCGTACCTGTACACAAGTAGGCATTTATTTTTTTGCAGGGATTTTAACATAAATTTTCAGCAAAAGAATGAATCAGGGAAACAATACTGTGACAAAACATGTTTAAAGTCTATCCTTTCTTTAGCAGGCCTGAGAGATTCCCATCAAACAGGGCGGAACAAAGCTAAACCAACCTTTTTTAAAGGAGGTTTAACATCTCGAATTGATTTTATTTTTGTTAAAAAAGTGTTGTTAATATCTAGTCTACTTTATGTACCAATAGAATCTTCGGACCATATTATGATCGGTATAGAAATAGATATTCCTCCAAGCAGGATAAAAGGACCTGGGTTTTGGAAATTAAATGTTTCTTTTTTAAGTATCCCAGAAGGTTTGAAGGATTTAGAAATAATTATTCAAGACCAAGTTACAACGATAGATTTGCATGACAATGTAGTTAGTTGGCGGGAAGCTTTTAAGTTATGTTTGATTGGATACTTTCAGGCAAAGGGTAGATTGAAAGCCGAAACAAAAAAGGAGGAATACTTATCCCTTCGGCATTCCTTGCAAAATCTTATTTCAACACAGACTGAAAGTGGGGTAGATTTATCTATAAATATTGCACAGACAAAACAAAATATGGTACAGTATCAATATGATCGAATGGATTCACTAATTAGGGAACAATCCTTTGGGACACAAGGAAAAGCTGCACAGGTTAACCCTTTTTTAGCCTGTAAGAAGCGGATAGATAAAATACTTTTTTCTAGTTTAAAAAATAAGGAAAATAAGATAATTACAGATAATGTTGGAATTATGGATTTTTTAGACCAACATATAAAAAAGAGCTTTGGGGAACAAGCTCCTGATTTAGGATATACATCCCAATTTTTAACAGCAGCAGACCTCCCTTGTTTAGAGCCAGATACATAGAAATCTATGGTAGAGGCATTTACGGAGGCAGAACTTGGGAAAGTAATTGCATCTCTTAAAAATGAGATTTCCCCTGGCTTGTATGGATTGCCAGGAGAATTATATAAAATTCTATGGAAACTGATACCTAAAGAATTATTGCCATTATATAATACTTTAATTTCTGATATGATTTTACCAAGACAAATGTATGAGGGGTTATTAATATATTTATTTAAGAAAGGGGACCACTCAGATTTAGGAAATTGGAGGCCTTTGACATTACTGAATGTGCATTTTATGATTTTTTCTAAGCTTCTAGGGAATAGATTATCCATGGTGATGTCTGACTTAGTAAGTGATTTTCAATATTGTGCAGTTCCAGGGAGAAAAATTTATAATGCATTGATTTATATCAGAGAAATTATGGCAATAGGGACAGGGAATTTAGGAGGTTTGGAAGGTTATTTAGTAAGCCTGGATCAAGCTAAAGCCTTCGACGAGGTATTGCAAGAATATTTATGGGAATACTTGAAGGCTTTTGGTATTCCGACTATCTTTGTACAATGGGTACAGTTGTGTTATGCCTTAGCATATGTGATTCCATTAGATAACGGATGGAAAGGAGGAAGACATAGGGTATTGAAAGGAGTTAGACAGGGGTGCCCGCTTAGCCCTCTTCTATACGTTCTTGCGCTTGATCCTTTATTACGAATAATAAAGAGATCTCCCCAGATAAAAGCCATTCAGTTGAATAACACAAGACAGACTAAAATTATTGCCTATGCGGATGATTTGTGTCTTATTTTGCCCGACGAAGCCTCCATAATGATAGCTTGTAAGATTATTACAGAATTAGGGAAAATTATGGGTGCACGGATTAATAGTTTAAAAACTAAATGCATAAGCATTTCCGGGTTTCCAGATTCTCCAACTAGAGTGGGAAGTTTTTTGATTGAACAACAACCATGTAAAATCTTAGGTATATATTTTGGAGGTCAGGATAGTGCAATGAACAATTGGAAAATGGCTTTACAGGAAGGTACTTCTAAAATAACAAACTGGAATAAAAATAAACTATCAAAAAAGAAAAGAGTGTACCTAATTAAAACATATTTAATACCTGTTTTCTTATTTATAAGCAACATTTATCTAATACCAAAATCCATGGAGACTTCATTAATGAGATTTTTTTTTGTGGGGTATGGGGTAGTCGATTAAATCCAATTAAATGTAATATTCTGTATTTAGATAATAAAGATTGGGGCTTGGGAATGGTTAATCCAGTCCTTTTTTCCTTTTCGATTTTTTTATACTCAAATTTGATTCCTGTAATTAGAGATAATTATAAGATTTGGGGCTTGTTAATCAATGTGCATTTAAAAGGTATATTGTTAGAATGGAAACATGCAAAATTTATGCATAAAAATAAAAGACGTCCTCAACTGATGGAGAGATGGTGTGAGGTTTTTGATAAGATAAAGTGTTGGAATAACAGTTGGGAAGCAGTTTCGAGTATTTCCATAAAAGTATTGTACAAAAATGTTTTGGAGCACTTGTTTTTTGAAAATCCTTTTTTAAAGCTTTCTAGGAAGGTATGTTTAGATATATCTAGATGTATAATCAACCCTTGCATTCCACTACATATGTGGGATATTACATGGTTGGGTATTCATGGGAGAATAAATGTACGGAGTAACCAGAAACATAAGGCTGTACAAGAGCGCTACTGCCCGAGGGAAAAATGTGTACTAGTTTTGGAAACTATGGATCATATGTATTTTAATTGTTAGTATGCTGTGGAATTTTGGGATATTGTAAAACATCGCTGGAAGAATGGTTTGATAATCCCAGCTTCAAGTGAAAGCCTATATTATGGCTCCTTTGATAAAGGAGTACCTGAGGGTATTTACAGTACACTGCAAGTGATACATACCTTTTTTATATTGGATTTGGATTAGTAGATGCAAGTTAGTATTGCAACAGCAGGTAATTCACCCAATTAATTTAGTGTATATAGTGGAAACTGAAATAGGAAATTGAAGTTTTCAGAGAAGTCTAGATTTTCACAAACTCATTGGGAAACTTTATGGAACTCATTTGATTATATAAAATAAAATGTATAGAGATTAGAGAGCGAAGAAAGAGATGCTTAAATCTCTTTTTGGAAAGAGTGGTAGTGAAATATGTAGAATGATTTTGGTATTTTATTATTTAAATTTTCTTGTCTGTTATTTCTTTTTGTTTAAAACATTTAAAAAAATATGAAAGAACAATCTGTATCAAGATGTATTTTGATATGTTGCATCAAGAAAAACTGTTATATTGTTTGTAAGATTATTGGTAATATGAATAAAAAAATTCCCCTAATCACCTCTAGGAGAACCTTTGACATCCTGGTTTTTGGCCAAGATGTCTGCCCCTATGGATGCAGGAGGGGAGGACTGCAAGCAGGAAAGGCAGAGGAGAAAGAACCAACATCTGAGCCTTTATTTCCAGAGCTTGAAAAGGATTTATAACCCATGTCTGAGGAAGAAACTGATGTTCCTGTAAGTTTTTTTGAGAATAATATGGATTGGTCTCAAATTGTGGAAAATGCTGAGAATACAGACCAGGTACAGCATTCTTTACCAACTAGTTCTACTAAGTCAGCAGATAAGCAAAGACTCATGAAAGAATTAATGCAAACAGAAGAACAGTATAAATTAAAAAAAGAAGCATTACAGAAGGAACTGTCTAATTTGCAAAATGGCTTTGTGACAGGAACACTAAATGACTCACCTGAACTACAGCTGAGTGGTGATGCAGCAGGCTGTACTCAAGCACCTACAGCAGAAACTAGCCAGAAAACTAAAAACTTTCTCCCGGCTGGCAGTAACAAACATTGTAGTGCTGTGTGCCCACAGCTGGTAAAACAAAAAGAGAACATTAAACCTCCACTTCCAGCAAAACATAGACTGGGGCTCTTGAATGTCCAGAATGTGCAAAATGTATTTATTTATTTAAGAGTTTAACCAGGAGGGCATACTGAGCAGGGGTTGCTCGATTCCAGATGCGCCCTGGGGGACAAGTACCGATAATTATTACGACACAGATCACAATAGTTTTACATCACATGTGGCTGCAGGACTGGACATTACAGACAATAGGCAGGTAGGGTACAAAGGAGGTGGGGAAATACACTTGGATACATTTACACAGGAAACCGTCTGAGACCACATAGTGGTAGGTAAGCAGAGGCCCATATGGGTAGGCACAGAATGGGAACTAGCCAAAGCAAGAGCAGCTGGTGGAGAAGTGTGTGCTGAGGAGGAGGTTGAAGTGATGGGGGTTAGTTGAGTGTCTAATATCGGCAGACAAGGCGTTCCAGAGCTTGGGGATACGTGTATTTGAGGGTGGCTTGGCCTTTGGTTGTGCGCATGAAAGGAACGCGGAGAAGCCTGTGGTCCATGCTTCTGAAAGAGTAGACTGGAGGAGGTTGTGGTGAGAGGACAAAGGCCAGGTAGGAGGGAAGGGACTGGGATCAGAATTTGGCTGCGGTCCTAGCACAGTGGGTCAGTCTGCAGTCTTGAAGGGACAGTAGGGCTAGGGAGCTGTATAAAAGGTGAAGTGGTGGGTTGTTTGTGGGCAGTCCAGGATATAGCGACAGAAGGAGTGAAAAAGTGTGTCCAAGCTGGTTAGGGAGGAGGAGGGAGCAGTGCCGTAAACTACGTCGCCATAGTCAAGTACTGGGAGGATCATCATTTGGACAATAACCTTCCGGGCTAGAGGGGGGGAGGCAACCT
Source organism: Neoceratodus forsteri (assembly GCA_016271365.2). Taxonomy (NCBI): domain Eukaryota; kingdom Metazoa; phylum Chordata; order Ceratodontiformes; family Ceratodontidae; genus Neoceratodus; species Neoceratodus forsteri. The sequence continues at coordinate 182,457,194 of CM057450.1, read as the reverse complement.
TTGTTCCGATATAGGGCGCCGAGTTTAGGAAGTAGTTTCTTGTGGATGGAATCAATATGAGTGGAGAAATCTAGGTGCTGGTCAAGCCAGACACCTAGGTATCTGAAGGTGGTGCATGCTTCCAGGGGGGTCCCATTCAGTGTTTGGGAGGGGGGGGCACATGGCCTGGCAGGAGAGTCTTGGCTGTGAGCCAAAAGTTAGCGAAACAGTCTTCTTAGGCTGTAGGAACAGCTGGTTGGACCGGAACCAGTGCTGGATGGCATTGAAATCCAGCTGTGATAGGTTAGCCACATCATTTGTGGAGGGGTCTGTGGCATACAGCACTGTGTCATCCACATACATATTGATGGGTGAGTGTAGGTAGACTGATGGAAGATCATTTAAAAATATGGAGAAGAGCAGTGGACACAAGACTGAGCCTTGGGGGACGCCGGTAGTAACTGGTAGGGGACTAGAGATGTGGGAGGCAATTTTAACAGAATGGTGCCTACCTACCATGTAGTCGTGAAACCAGTTGGAGACCAGTTCAGAGAGGCCAGCAGCTTTTAGTTTGGATAGGAGCAGAGTATTGGAGATGGTGTTGAATGCCTTGGCCAAGTCAATAAAGATGGCCAAGGTGATGTGGCCATTGTCCATACCGGTGAGTATGGCATCAGTGATTCTTAGTAGGGAAGTGACAGTTGAATGCGATTTAGGAAAGCAGGATTGGTATGGGGAGAAGAAGGGGGATGTGTCTAGATAGGGAGAGAGTTGGGCAAGGACAAGACATTCCTGTAGTTTGGCCAGGATCGGGAGGAGGGAGATAGAGCAATATTTACCCAGTGAGGAGGGGTCCCCACCTTTAGGGAGGGGTATGACTGTAGCCTGCTTCCACTCGGTTGGTAGTTTAGCTAGTGAGAAGGAGAGGTTGAAAAGGTCAGCTAGTGGGACGGCTATGGCGGGGGCGGACAAGTATAACATCTTGGCATCCAGGGCTGAGGAGCATTTCACTTTATTAGGGTTCAGAGCTCATAGGGATTTGAGTACTTCGGCTGGGGATACAGGGTGAAAGGAGAAGCTGGATGGCCGACAAGTGTGCTCTTGGTGTGGGGGAGGGGTCACAGAGTGGATGAGTGCTGGATTGTTGATAGGAGAGAGTCTGCGCAGCTGGAGAAGTAGGTATTGAAAGTGGCGGCAACCTCACAGGGGTCAGAGATGGTAGTTCCCTGTATACACAGTGTCGGTGAAGGCGGTTGGGCTGGGGGGGAGAAGAAGGATTTGAACAATTTCCAAAAGTTAGTCGGGTGGTTAAGGTTTGCACTGAAGGCTGATAGGAAGTAGTTCTTTTTGGCCTGGCAAATGAGTTTGGTGCAGGAGTTGTGGTGGGCTCAGTAGCATTGGAGAAATGTTTGGGTGCCCAGTTTCTTGTGGACTTTCCATGCGTGGTCCCTAGACTACTCATGAAGCTGCAATAAAAGTAGCTCTGATGCAAACAGAGCAAGAGCTTGTAAATGTTGCAAAGGACATGATTTCCCCAGTGAAAGTTAAGAGGACTAGTGCTGACTTATTAGCATTACCACAGGACTGGTCTCCAGCTCAAGCACTTGAAGGTGCAGGTTGGCAACAAAATGAAACAGGGAACTGGAAACCTGACCCAGCTGATGATACAATAAAAAAATACCACGCGGACATCTTTAAATCTGAAGCTTCCACCTCTAATGTTGCTGCTAAAAATCAGTGTATATCTGATATGGGCCCCAATGTTGAAAACAACAAGTGTGATAGAAAACTGATTGCAATTCAAGGGACAGACGGAGCATTGCAGCCAGATGAACTATCTAGCCAAGGGGGGGAGGCACTGGAAAGGAGCAGGGAAATCTTAGCCCCTCCAAAAAAGTCATGGTAGTAAGTGCAGTAAACACCAACATAGAAATGTCGATAGGGAGAAGGGCAGGGGTAAATGGAGAAAGTGACAAAGGCAAGAAGGCCAGAGATGGGGCAAAACAGAGTAAGGTCATCAGGAAATGGAGGATAATTAGTACCGATGCCCATAGCCTGGGCAACAAGCTCCCTGAACTGGTGGCCTTGATGGAAGAGGGATGCCTGAATATCGTAGTAGTCACAGAAACATGGTACACAGACAACCATGACTGGGATGTTAACATACCAGGTTATGTAACCTACAAGAGAGACAGGGAGGGAAGAAGAGGGGGAGGAGTAGCTCTCTATGTAAAGGAAGGGATAAAAGCAACTGAACAAAAGAGTAAACAGGGAGGAGAGGAGGCACTGTGGGTCAGCTTGGAGACTGGAAGTGGCACCACAATCCACATAGGGGTTGTATATAGACCCCCAGGTCAGAGGGAGGAAATGGACAAGGATATGATAGAAGACATTCTTAGGATGGCAGAGAAAGGGGAGATACTGCTGATGGGAAACCTGAATATGCCAGATGTTAACTGGAGCACACTTGCTGCAGCCACATCCAAGAGCAGTGTTATTCTCGATGCCCTACAGGTGGCATGCCTCAGACAGCTAGTTTCGGAACCCACTCATGAGGGAGCAATCTTAGACCTCATACTCTCAAATGGGGACAGTGAGAGGACCTCAGATATAGAAGTGGGTTGCCATCTGGGAACAAGTGACTATCAAACAGTGTGGTTCACGTTAAGCTCAGCTACAGAGTCAAGCCATACAAAAGTGAGGGTACTGGACTTCAGGAGGGCTGACTTTGGCAAGATGGGAGAGTGCCTCAGAAAAGCACTAGCAAACAGCCTAGAAGGAGGGGTGGAGAAACAATGGGGAATCATCAAAACTGCCATCACAGAGGCAACAAGCCTTTGTGTGAAGCAAATAAACCAAAAGAAAAGAAAAAGCCACTATGGTTCTGAAAAGAGGTGGCGGGGAAAGTCAGGAAGAAAAATATAGCATTCAGGAAGTATTAAGAAACACAGAAGGAGCAGGACAGAGAGCTGTACCAGTTAAGGCAGAAGGAAGCAGGGAGGGAAGTCAGAATAGCAAAGGCCCAAACTGAGGAAAGGATAGCCAACTCAGTTAAGAAAGGTGATAAAACCTTTTATAGGTACATTAGGGAGCGTAGAAAGACAAAGGGAGGGATAGTGAGGCTGAATAGAATGAACAGTGGGTGGGCAGAGGGGAACAGTGAAAAAGCAGAGATACTGAACTAATATTTCTGCTCAGTATTCACAAAAGAGGAGGGGAAGGTGCCTAATCCAATTAACAGAAGAACTCTGGATAGGGGAGTCGATCCAAGTCCTTTCACAGAAGAAAGGGTTCTGAAAGAACTCCTAAAACTGAAGGTGGACAAAGCAATGGGGCCTGATGGAATTCACCTCAGAATTCTAAAAGAATTAAGGGAGAACTAGTGAAACCACTGACTACCCTTTTAACAAATCATGGGAGGATGGTGTAGTACCTGAGGACTGGAAGAAAGCGGATGTGATTCCCTTCACAAAGTGGGACCAAGACAGAGACAGAAACTACAGACCTGTCAGTTTGACCTCTGTGGTAGGGAAAGTGATGGAATCACTTCTGAAGGAAAAAATTGTTGAGTACCTAGAGGCCAGTGGGGCAAAGGACCCAAGGCAGCATGGGTTCTCAGTGGGAAGGTCATGTCAGATGAATCTAATTGATTTCTTTGACTGGTGACCAAAGTAGTAGACCAGGGAGGGGCTGTGGACATGGCTACCTAGACTTTAGCAAGGCATTTGACACAGTCCCACACAAAAGATTAATAGTCAAATTAACTAGCCTGGGAGTGGGTCTTAGGGTGATAGCCTGGGTAAAACATTGGCTAGACAACAGGACATAGAAGGTAATTGTAAATGGAGTCCACTCTGAAGAAAGAGGGGTGACTAGTGGGGTACCGCAGGGTTCAGTAATGGGTCCAGTCCTTTCTAATGTCTTTATAAGTGACATTGCAGAGGGACTGGAAGGAAAAGTATGCCTCTTTGCAGATGACACAAAGATCTGCAACAAGGTTGCTACACAAGGAGGCGTGGAAAGGATGATAAGGGACTTGACAAGGTTGGAGGAATGGTCAGAAGTATGACAGCTAGGATTCAATGCAAAGAAGTGCAAAATAATGCACCTGGGAAACAAAAACTCTGGGGAAGATTACATAATGGGGGGGTAGTAACAAAAACAAAAAAGGAAAGGGACTTGGGGGTAATCATATCAGATGACATTAAGGTTAGCAAACAATGTGAGAAGACAGTAGGGAAAGCTAGGGGTATACTGGGATGCATATGGAGAGGCATCACCAGCAGAAAACAGGAAGTTCTTATCCCTCTGTACAGACAATTGGTGAGACCCCATCTGGAGTACTGCGACCAGTTCTGGAGACCCCATCTCCGCAAGGACATAGACAGGATAGAGGCAGTCCAGAGGAGGGCAGCTAGAATGGTGCAGGGTCTGCAAGAGAAGCCATATGAGGAGAGACTAAAAGAGCTTAATATGTATACCCTTGAGGAAAGAAGGGAGGGGGGTGGACATGATAGAAATGTTTAAGTACCTCAGTGGATTCAACAAAGTTCAAGAGGGTAGCATCTTTCAGAAAAAGAGACATGCAAGAACAAGGGGACACAATTTAAAGATGGGGGTTCAGGGGTAATGTGAGGAAGTATTTTTCACAGAGAGGGTAGTGGATGCATGGAACAGCCTTCCTGAGGAGGTTGTGGGGTCTAAAACAGAGGGAGAGTTCAAGAATACATGGGACAGACATAAGGCAGTTCTTGTGGGGGTAGGAAGAAATGGGCTGTTGGTTAACTAGGATCTGCGGCTTATCCTGTAGGTAGGGACATGGGCAGACTAGGTGGGCCAAGTGGTCCTTATCTGCCATCAAAGACTATGTTTCTATGTTTAATAGACTGGGACCTGCAGAGCACATTTTACAGGACCCTAAAAAAAGAGCTTGGCTAGATCCCATGTTTAGATTGTCTGACCTGTTTCAAAACAAAGGGGAACCCTAGAAAAAATGCTGTAAGGTTAATATTTAAAGGAGGCTTAAAGGAACCTCTTGATAGGTTGCACATAGCTAAACAGTTGCTTAAAGGTACTATGCATTTTTTCTCATCAGAAATCTTTGCTTTAATACATTTGGGGAATGGGAATTATGATGTCAGTTTTAAAACAGTTTCCAGTCTTGACAGATTCTGGTCACAATACCAGACATTGAAAAATAACCCTTTGTGGATCCCCTACATGGCAATCCCTCTTACGAAACCAGTTATTAAGTACATCACCATTATGTTTCGTAATGAGTGAGTCCATGTAGAGGATATCCTTTTCTGGTTAAGGCAGAGATGTGAGGTACTAGACAGGCCAGCTCCCATTTTAGACAGTGAACAAATTTGGAATGGGGGCTGGAAAATAAAAGTAAAACTGTACTCTATGAACAACAGACCGGTGCATCTATCAAGTACTTTCTTCTTGAGAAGGGATAGAGGGTTTCTGTTTTACATGGGACAGCCCAAATCTTGCTTTAAGTGTAGCTCCCATACCCATTTAAGCTCAGCTTGCGATACTCCCAGATGCAGTCACTGTCTGGATTATGGGCATACTTCCCTCACATGTGTTAATCTCTTCAAGTGTAATTTATGCGAAAACACGGGACATGGTTATGGGAAGTGCCCGTGGGCCTCCCATAACTGGGAAGACTGCCCCCCACAAGATGGCCTAATCAATAAGGCCCAACAAATGCAGGCCCAGAAAGTAGCTGCAGAAGCTAACAGAGTCTCGGATATGCAAGATCCTGCATCAACTAGTAAACTCCCAAAGCCAGTCAAAGAGAAGTCCTCAGAATTAGGTAATGAAGATACTCCAGAGACTAGAAATCAGGCAGAAGAGTAGCCCAGTGCTGAGGCTTCAACTTCTGCTGTTGAAGTAGAAGACAAAGGGATGCCCCACTTCCTAGTAAAGAAACCAAGTATAGAAAAGTAGCTACGAAATGAAATAGGTCAGGCAAAACAGTGAAAACAAAAAACACTGAAAACATGATAGAGAAAGAACCCTCAGCAGAGGCATGGAAAAAGGGAAATAAATATGCGGTTATAGCACCAGAAAAATCTGATGAAGACACTGAAGGGGAACTATCGAACACATCATCCACAACTACAGGTACTACAGAGGCAGCATTAGATACAGAAGATGGGGAAAGGGGGGATACACACATTTTCCAGAGGACTAGGAGAAGGAGATGGAGTAAAACTTCCTAATAGTAGTCAGCTGTAGCACCTCTCCTGATGGTACATGTTTAATTCATGGATTCCCTTACCCTTACATCGATAAATGTAAATAGTATTTAAGGGAATGCGAAAATGCTTACAGTCTTGAATTCTTTAGCTTCAGAAGGAAGTGATATCATATGTTTACAAGATACTCCGGTTTAAAACAAATGTTGAATTACAGCTAGCTACTGAACAATGGTCTAAAGGATCTTCCTTTTGGTCAGTAGGCCAAGAGAGATGTGATGGGGTAGGAATTTTATTAAATAACTCTAGCATTAAAGTGGAAAAATTAGTAGATATAGACCCAGGGAGGGCTCTAATGTTAGATATTTCCCTATATCAGGAAAGGTTTTGGGTAATAAGACTAAAGCCCTTGGAGTAGCTTTATTCCAGAAAATACAGCCATATTTACACACATCCAGATTACTGTTGTAGGCCGGGGATTTTAAGTGCGGGTTAAAGAAATCAGACAGAGGGCTTAAAACAGATAAGATCTTCTGTGACTCCACAGCTCTGAATAAAATAATTTCAGATGCTAAATTGATTGACTCATGTAGATCTAAACATTAAACTGGAGGGAACACCTTTTTTAAAGGAAGCCTATCAACCAGAATTGATTATGTTTTTGCTTCAGAGATTCTAACCATTTTAAGTGTTAAGCTCCTGGTTAGAGAATTTTCAGACCACAAATCAATAACAGTGAAAATAACTTGGAAAGGTACTGCAAGACGTAAGAAAAACTTATGGAGGTTAAACAACTCCATTTTATCTGATAAACATGTACAGGAAAATTGGAGGCAAGAATGGCAAGCCAGATTCTCTGTAAGCATTAATCACCGCCAGCTGAGGGCTCTACCGGTGGATTAATGCCCGCTGGGGAGGTTCGTGCAGGGCTGGCCCAGCGCCCCCAGCGGGATTAATCACCGGTAGAGCCCGAGGCTGAAAATGATGATCTTGCTTGTAAATAGGCTGCCGCGGCGGCGGCGAGCCTATGTTACTGGTGTGCACCTCGCAGCCGGCAAGCCTACAGACACAGGGACAAGGAGAGAGTTTGCTGGTCGACAGGAGTGTATTAGACTTACTGTGACAGCAGAGAGCACAGTCGGTTACAGCGCTCCGTCCGGCATCCTTGAATGACCGCAGTGCCGGGGTCCCGGTGACATCCGAGCGGTCAAAACAGTGCAGGGCGGATGTGTAGTGCACAGATTCACAGTGCTTGCAGCTGTCGGGTGCGAGGGATGCAGATTTCTTGGTGGTAGGCGGGTTCCAGGGCTGTGCGGCGCTGCATCAGTCTGGTGACGACATCATGCTGTTCTCTTCCTGACAGAGGCCAGCTGTCTGGCGGGAGGCAGGAGAATGTTACCGGGCCATGCACCGTCCTGTTGTGCATCTGAAAGCAGCTGCTGCTTTCTCCTTGATGTGCTACACTTCAGTTGTGGCTACTCACAGGACTCTCCACGGCTCGCCTCTGTCGCCCACTGGTTATGGCGTGGCACCTGGCAGGCAAGCACTAGCAGGCTGTGGCTCGCGAGCGCCGCGGGTGGCGTGAGGGGGGGTGACTGAGCGGGCGGGTCCCACAGCTAGTACTGGTGTCCTTCTCTGCCGCTGCTCCCCCGCACGCTCCCGATGGCATCTCCGGGCTGTTTCTTGCCTGCTCAGTGCTGCACCCTCTGCCTCCTGGCCACTCTGGGTACTGCCCCAGCGGGCTGCTACCCTCAGGTGCCTCCATGGCCTCAGCTGGTACTGACCGAGCGGGCGTTATGTGTGGCTTAATACCCGCTCGGTTGCAGTCAGCTGTGGTCATTCGGCCAATCACCGCGCTCCTTTCCGCCGCCCGACTGAGAGCCGTGTTACAAACAGCAATAATGTATGATAATGCTGCCCTCTGGTGGGAGGACACAAAAACATCATGGAAGCAATTTTTTCAGAAAATTACAAGGGACAATGTAAATGATAGATATCTGAAATACCTCCAATTAAGGGTACAATTACATACACTGATTTCAAAATCTGAAACCTTGAGACTGAATTTAGACAATAAAATCTCAGATGTTAAAAAGCAGATGTGTATGTTACAATATGATAGCGCTAAGACTCTAGAACAGGAACTACAATTCAGCACTACTTTGAAAAAGGGATCAATTGATCCCTATAAAAAATGTAAAGACAGAGTAGATCATAGGATCCTAAAGAAACTAAAACTAAAATCCAGTCAGATTACCTCCTCACTAGAAGAAATATTACAAGCAGTAAACTCTCATTTTTTTAGAGACATTTGGAACAGCACCACAAACACTGAAGGAGGAAGACATGTTACAGAACTTACCACAGCTTGAGGAGGAAAGTGAGTACTTGACAGTCCCAATACAAAGTGAAGAAATAAAAACAGCAATAAAAAGTCTTAAGAGCGACTCTGCCTCAGGGCCGGATGGAATAGGAGCAGAGTTTTACAAAACTTTTAGTGAAGATTTGACACCCTGCCTTAGTGATAGTATATAATAGCATGTTACAGGAAGACATTTTAGCAAAATCCATGTCTCATGCAACATTGATACTGTTGTTCAAAAAAGAGGAAAGAGAGGATCTGAAAAACTGGAGACCCCTTAGTTTGCTGAATATAGATTTTAAAATATTAAGCAAGCTTTTATTGAATAGATTAATGTTAATTGCAGATAAATTGATCAGTCCTAGCCAGACTTGTGCAATCCCTAATAGAAGACAAGTTGATAACCTCATTATGTTAAAGGAAATATTCTATAAAGCACAAAAGCAAGAATTGCAGGGGTTTATAATAGGACTTGATCAAGGGAAAGCATTTGACAAGATTTCACATCGTTATATGTATAAAGTGCTTAGGGCCTATGGGATACCCAGTGAATTTGTAAGATGGATAAAAGTGTTATATAGCCAAGCCACATTAACGCCAAACATAAGTGGACGGGTAGGGAAAAATATTGGTGTAAAAAGAGGAGTAAGGCAGGGCTGCCCACTAAGCCCCTTGCTATACGTATTTTGTATAGATGTTTTCTTAAGGAGAATAGAGCAGGACAATAGGATAAGAGGCTTAAGGAATAGCCCTTCTGCTCCTATGGTAAAACATTTGGCATACACAGATGATCTGGTCTTATGTATAGATCCTTCAACAAATGAAGAGGTTTTGATGGAATACTATAAGAAATTCTCAGATCATTCAGGGTCTAAAATTAACTTGCAGAAAAGTGTAGGGGTGGTACTAGATGATACCCAGGTCCCAAAAAATAATACTTATTCAGGGATTAAGATAGATAAAGGCACAATCACGTTGTTAGGAATAATTTATGGTAGCCCAGATATGCCCAGACAGAACTGGGAGACAAAACTCCAAAGAGCACAAAGGCTAGTAAACACATGGAAAGGTCAAACTATTGGAAAGAGAAAAAGGGTTATGTTGATAAAAACTCTATTAATATCCATTTTTTTATACATAAACTATGTTTTCCCTCCCTCACCATCTTTATTAGTAACATGGTACAGTGTGTTTTTTCAAGCATTGTGGGGGAGTAAATTAAACCCTATAAAAAGAACAGTGACCTATAGAAGAGTAGAAGAAGGAGGCCTAGGGATGGTGAACCCCACCATTTTCTATTTCAGCTTGTTTATAACATACTATTTTGGGGGTGCAATATGACCTGGAGTCAAAGTTTGGAAAGAGCAAGTAATGGAATGGATTGACTTTTTTGTTCCCTAGATTGGGCCCGGAGAAAATCGAATGCATTATATAGAATTGCATTAGTCCCAAAATATGTGGTAGAACAAATGAAAAATTTAATAAAATGGAATATTACAAAAGAAATGGTCTTACTGAAAGATAGGAAAGAGCTGTACTCCCATGTGATGAAAATGGAGGATAGTGAAGACATCTCCTTGGGAGAATGCCCAGAACAGGAGCTACAATTTAATCTGGACATATTGAAGTCTAAACATTTACCAGATTTTGTATGGGACATGGCATGGCTGAGTCTACATGGAAAATTAGGAGTTAGAAATAACAATAAACATAAACAGATACAAGACAGATACTGCCTAAAACAGTCATGTACCCAAATAATGGAAACACAAGAAAATTTGTTTATAGAATGTGATTATGTGCAAAGTTTGGGGGAATACCTAGCAAAGGAATGGAATGAGCCAATGATGAGTAATTTATCATACGGTTCTCTGATATATGGACAGATGGAAAAGGGTATGGGTAAATATTTCCCTGAAACACTGCAAATAGTATTCATAATAATAAGAAATTATATTTGGCAGTCACGTTGTCTATGGGCAACTCAACAAAGATGGGTATCATATATTGAAATGCAGAGGAATACTGGCATTTCATTACAAAAAATGAAAGCATTAGGTACAAAGAGATGTACTGAGGAAAGAAGAAAACTATTATGGATTAATTGTGAACACTGGGCTAAACCACCATGAAAAGGGAAAACAAGTACTGATTAGTAACCATTAAGTATTCTGAATTGTTGTATACCTAAAAATAATCTGAAATGTGTAAAATACAAGGTTTACTGGAATGTATATATTATAAATATGTATAATATGTGTGTGAATTTGTCTGTAAGTCCTCTCAATAAAAATTCCCCTATTCTTTTCAATTAGTGCCATGGGATCTTTAACATCCACCTGAACTGCCACCAATCCAGGCAGATGGGACCTCGGTTTAACGTCTCATTCGACTGCTCCAGCATGTATCCCGACCCCTGTTTCACCTAAAATGAAAGAGTTTTCCCTGGTAGTCCCTCAGTCAGTGGCTGGCCGTGGTGGTGAGAGGAGGGCTGAGCCAGTCACTGACTGTGTTCTGGGATGTTATTGGAATGAGCAGGGTGTCACTGCCGGGTGGGGGGACCACTAGACTACCAGGGAAAACTCTTTGATTTTAGGTGAAATGGGGGTCGGCATACAGGCTGGAGGGTGGGGAGACCACTAGATTACCAGGGAAAAGTCTGTTTATGTATGTATAATGGGGTTTGGGATTCATGGGGGGGGCACCACGGCATGACTGCCAGCTTTTTGTTGGCGGTATTTGGCGCTGCGCTACAGGTCGCACTAATGCCCGTAGCGCAGCGCTCTACTTTTGAATATGCCACGCTGCTGGAATTCCTGGGTGCTCCCCTATCCCTGCCCCTGCGTAAGATTATTTATTAGCGTTGGTGCTATCACACAGCACCAGTGCTAATAGGGCTTTTGAATATTGCAGCCTCGTGCAAATCCAGCACTATTCCAGCGTTACAGATTTGCGCTAGGTGCAATGCTTTGAATATCTGGCCCCTAGAGTGAAAAAAATAGTGTCAAAAATACGTACTGATCACAGCAGTTCTGAATCCTATCAGGTGTGAAATCCATTTGAACACCACAGATGATAGGAGCATGAGAATCAACAGTGGGTGGGGTTCTGAGGTGTTGCATATGGCAACATGCTGCTCAGGCAAAGATTCTACTAATAGCCAAGTCTCACAAGTGTTTCATTTGTCTAAATGAAAAAACACACATCACATTTAATTGACGATTTGTCAACTTCCTTATATTGTCTTTCTTTTGTATATTCTTCATTGTCTTGTACTAACATCACTACTGCAAATGCAGGACACCTTTGGAAATGAGACACTCTTGCATCTTACAGGGCCTGCAGGGGTGACAATTTTTAAATCAATCAATAAATAAAATATTTATCTATTTTTTAAATTCATGTCATAGCCCTATTTTAGTTTAAAATGACCAAAATGAGATCTGTGGAGCTTTGATGGAATCCTTTTACTATTAAAATGTACTTCTGGGGTGCGCTAATGAGCAGCTAACTGAAAAGCCGCATTTCCCGCTAGCTCCGTCAAACCAGCCGAAAAAGAAAGGTTAATTAACGGAATTTTCCACCTCAGAGCAAATAAAACCGTGGTTTTGGGTAGCGGAGGGAGTAATGGTGGAATATTTAACTTCGATGCCTTCTAAGAGTCAGCGGGTGACTGGAAAAAATGGAAAAAAGGGGATGGCGGGCCCAGGAGGGGAGAATGCAGGCCTCGTTTCACTCTCAGCGGTGGAGGTGGCAGCTCTGGGGAAGGAGCTCACAGGGCAGGCAATCGCAGCCCTGGAGCCGCGTCTGATAAAACTGGAGGACAAATTGGATGGAAAATTGCAGGAGGTTTTAGAACATCAGGCGCAACATAGCACTCGACTGACCGAGGCTGAAGAAAGAATTTCCAGACTGGAGGATGAGGTGCTAACAGTCCCAGGTCAGTTTTGTGCTCTACAGAGGGAGCTGGAGGAGTTTAAGGAGGCTTTTGATTACCAAGAAAATTATCATCGGAGGCTAAACCTGTGTCCGAGGGGGCTCCCTGAGGGTCTGGATGGAAAGGATGTTCTGGAATTCTGCAGCAGAGTTTTGCCTGAATTGCTGGGGCTGACAATGAAAAATGGCAAGGTCAAGTTAGAGCGCGCACATCGAGCTGTGGTGCCGCTGCCCGCGGTGGGACAGCCCTCAATAAATAATTATGCGCTTCCACAACTTCCAGGATCGAGAAGTGTTGTTGAAGGCCTACAGGTCCCAGGGTCCCCTGAGTTTTGAGGGCCATAGATTATTCCTCTCGCAGGACTATTCAGCCTGTTTGTTGAAAAAACGGAAGGCCTTTAACGGGCTGATGGCTCAGCTCAGGAGCCTTAAAGTGGAAAATTTTCTGGTATACCCCGCCACACTCAGAATTAAGCATGAGGGAGCAACCTATTCCTTCTGGGAGCTCGAGAAAGCAGAGGAGTTTGTAAAGGGCCTGAAGAGGAGAGAGAGCTGAACGGTGGTGGGGAGATATGAAAAGTTGGAAGGTTGGTGATAAGAGGTTGTGATTTCGCTGTTCCGGTGGACTTTTTGACTGCATGGCTACAGACTATAAACTGAGTTATGTTGAGAGTGTTCCTAGTTGGCGCCGTTGTGCCCTTTATTCCCGAGGAGGACAGCCCCTGGAGGAGACGGATGAGGGCTCAGCCGTGGTTGAAGAACTGTGGATTAGAGGGGTCTGAGCAGCTTGGAGACTGGGCCTTGATGTATGTTCCCTTCTGCTTTTCTGGAGGGCTCTCCCCTATGGACTGGCGGTGTATAAGAGTCCAGCTGGAGGCCTGAGGGCTGCTGACATGTAGAGAACTCTAACGCCGATAAGGTAGGAGCAGGGGAGGGCCTAGCGTGTGTTTTTTGATGGCGTGGCCTGGCCCCCAGCACCACCCCTCTGATATAGCTGTGTCCATGATATTTCCATTTACTGTCATTAATTGGGGAGGGGTACATGTTGATGGGGGTGGGGTGAGGGGCATGAACTGGGTATCTGGTTTGAAGGGAATGAAGAGAGGTCCGGGAGGGTCTGGGGGCATTATTAGGGGTTAGGTGAAGGTATGTTAACCTGGAGTGGGGAGGTCTTATGGGGTGGTTTCAAAGCCTGAGGCCTAGGATTATGATAATGACCCTTCTCTGGGTCGTGTGATTGAGAGCATCCTTGGGACCTTTTTGGAGGGGGCAGGTTGGGGAGTGGGGGGATAGAATACAGAAGGGGTGAGCAGTGAATCTGAGTGCATATTGTAGGTGGTCCTTCTTTTGGGCCGGGTGGGTATAAGTGCTGGGAGCCACACTATAGCCACGCCGATGGAGGTGGGGTCAGGGATTGGGAGGAATAGGCTGCAGTATGGAGATCGAGGACTGTGCCATAGGCTCCTCCACTCGAGTGGGGTGTGGGATGGTCCTCCCCCAAGAACCAATGCGGTGGCCTGGGATGAGGAGGGGGAGTAGGAGTGCACAGGGACCTTTTTAAGGGGAAGGCTAACAGTGGGGGAAGGGGGGGTGAGGCCAATTGGTGCTGAGACGAGGATAAAGAGGGGTAGAGGCGGTTGAGCCTGCTCAAGGGAGGAAACTACGTGGGGGGGGAGTTGACTATGACTGGGTAACTGGGACGGAGGTGGGTTACGATAGGCTAAGGGGAGGGCAAAGAGGGAGAGCTAGGGTGAAGGGTGAGACAGTTTGATGGGACGCTGATCGGGATTGGGAGAGAGGGGCTTGGGGGGGGATTTTTTTTGAGATAAGAGCTGAGAGGGCAGAATAATGTTCGAGCTAGAGATGGGCATCTATGGGATCCCTGGGAGTGGGACAGTTCCGGAAGGAGGAATCAGGCTGTTGGCAGGGGCGGCGGGACGTGCATTTCAGTTATGAGGGAGAAGTGCTGAGTGTTTGTTCTTTATTGTCTTTAAATTTACACTTGTGCTATGTTAGCAATTAGTGTTATAGAGAGAAGGGGGAAGAGGAGAGCTTACAAAGGGGGGCTGAAGGAGGGGATGGGCGGGATTGGAGGGGAGGTTTGGGGGGATTAGCTATAAATGTTAGAATAAATAGATTTCTTACTATTTTTGTTAGTAGTATAGTCGCGTGGTTGTATGTCAATTGTAGTAGTCGAGTGTGCAGAAATCAAAGGAAGTATTTAAAGGTGCATCTGAGTCACATGAAAAGTTGGATATATATAATGCAATGTCAAGTGAAAACATCCTTAAAAAATGAAAAGCTACGTAGGATGGGATGGATGATCTTGTAAATCTAAATGTCATATCTTGGAAAGTAAAAGGTATAGCGAGCCCAGTGAAGAGGACCGCACTTCTTACCACGCTTAGGCGAAAGGGGGCACAGGTAGCATTGTTGCAAGAGACGCACCTGACAGAGCTGGAGCATGCCAAACTGGTGCGGAATTGGGTTGGGAAATGTCTAGCGGCCTCTTATTCCTCGCATAAAAGGGGGGTAGCAATACTCTTACATAAGAATTTGCCCTTTGAGGTGAAAAGGGTAGTGAGAGACCCTAAGGAGGGCAGATACATCTTTGTCACTGGAGTTTGGAGAGGAGAGACACTTACATTTGGTTGTGTCTATGCACCGGCAGTATATGACCCGGTTTTTTACTCCTCTTTGCTGGGCTTGCTTGTCAGGGAGCAATTTCTGGGGCTCATCATGGAGGGGGACTTCAACTGGACAATGGATGTGAAGATGGATCATTCCGCGGGTAAGGGGTGAGTGACGGAGGCCATGGGGCAGTGGCAAATTGGAATTGCGGATCTAGATTTGGTGGATGGGTGGAGGGCGGTTAATCCCACGGGGCGGGAGTATACATTTTATTCTAATCCCCATAAGACTTGGTCCCAGTTAGATTACTTTTTTCTGCCTAGAGGCTGGGTAGGGAGGATAAAAGAGATAAGTCACAGCTCCATTTTCATCTCAGATCATGCCATGGTGGTGATAAGCATCTCGGGGGGGGGGAGCTGAGAGTAGGTCTTTAATCTGGAGATTTCCTACATATTTAGCCAAGGACCAAGTGTTCAGGGAATACCTGGCAGAACAATGGAAGCTCTATGAGGAGATGAATGATACAGGAGAGGTTTCCAGTGCCACTTTTTGGGAGGCGGGTAAGGCTTATATGCAGGGAGCTATAATAGCCTATGTGGCCAGGATTAAAAAAACAGAAAAGGGGTAAAAGGGAAGAATTGGAAAGGCAAGTGAAAGAGCTGGAGAAGTGGGTAGGAGGAGGAGAAAGAGGAGAAGCCCCCAAGATGTTGGCAGTGGCGAAGGAAGCCCTTAATTCTCTCTTAAAGGAAGAAGCAGGGAAGGCTTGTTTTTTTTGCCAGAGGAGGGTTTTTGAGTAGGGGAATAAGCCCGGGCCCCTGTTAGTGAGGCTTATGAAGGGGGGCAGATGCCAACTCAGATTCTGTGGATTGGGGAGGGGGGGCAAGTTCTCACAAGCTCAAAGGCCATAGCAGTGCGTTTCGGGAGTTTTTATGAAAAGCTATATAGGGCAGAGCATATAGGGCAGGAGGAGCATATCCAGGAGTTCTTGAGAGGGCTACATTTGCAGAGGATCACAGACGAGCAGAGAGAAGTGCTGAGTCAGTCCATTTCAAGATTGGAAATCCTGAGTGCCATATAGAAGTTACAGGAGGGAAAGGCCAGTGTGCCCGATGGATTCCCTGTTGAGTACTACAGGATTCTGGGGGAAGGGGGGGAAAATGGCGGATGTGTTAAGGTGGGTATTTGTGGTAGGAGAGGAGGGGCAGGTCCCGGTACTGCCTGACTCATGTTACAAGGCTAATATTTGCTTAATACAGAAAGGGGGTCAGGATGAGATTGAATGTTCCTCTATCGACCAATCTCTCTTCTCAATGTTGACATGAAAATTTTAGCCAAAGTCCTTGCCACCTGTTTAGAGAATATTTTGCCGGAGGTGGTTCACCCAGATCAGACCGGGTTTATCAAGGGGCGACAGTCCTACCACAATGTACGTAGGTTGTTAAACATTGTATAGCGGGCTAGATAGGTGGGAGCCAAGATGGGGGTGATCTTATTGGATGCTGAAAAAGCGTTCGATAGGGTAGAATGGGGATACCTATTCGAGGTGATGGCCCGATTTGGTCTGGGGAACCCGTTTATAGGGTGGGTCAGGGCCATGTACCAAAAGCCAAGTGCACAAGTAGTGGTCAATGGGTGCCTGTCTGTGAAGTTTGGACTAGGCAGGGGTGTCCTCTGTCCCCTCTACTATTTGCTCTGGCGATTGAACCACTAGCGTCAGCGATACGTCAACATGAGGGTGTGGTGGGACTGGAGGACAGGGAGGGAAGAGTGCATAAGGTGGTGCTTTATGCGGACGATATGCTGTTTTTATAGGGGACATGAGTGGCTCTGTGGAATGTCTAATGGATATTATTGAAAAGTTTGCAGGCTTCTCTGGGTATAAGATTAATGTAAGGAAATCCAAAGTCATGGGGTTCCCTGAAGTCAGTCCAGAGGTACAGCAAAGAGGATTCAGGGTCGTCAGGTCAGATTTTAAATATCTTGGGGTCCGTATCGGGCGGAGGTGGGAAGAGCTGTATAAGCTGAATTACCACCCCCTGATAAATTTGGTATTGGCAGACCTGAAGAGGTGGATGCAATTACCTGTATCTTGGATTGGGAGGATAAATCTCATAAAAATGAATATTATTCCCTGCATCTTGTACCCTATGCAAATGCTGCAGATGAGGCTTACGCAGAGGGATGTGAAACGGCTAGAGAAAGGGTTCACGGACTTCATGTGGCAGGGGAAAAAGCCTAGAATAAGTTTAGTGAGGCTCAAGGCGGATAGAAATAAGGGTGGGCTCAGCTTCCCAGATTTGGGTGCATACTACAGGGCAGTGCAACTCCGGGGCGTAGCAGATTGGATCTACAGGCCTGAGGTGGCTAGTTGGGTGGGGCTGGAACAGGAGGAGATCCCAAGAAGGCTCACAGCATACCTCATTTGCAGGGGTCTGCGGGCATACAGGGACTTAGGCGGCGGCAACCCACTGGTCCAAGAGACATTGGAGGCCTGGCATCACCTATGGCGACTGAAGGGGGGGCCCCAGAGGGAGACCGTTCTACTTCAAATTGTGAGAAACCCCTTCTTTGTCCCTGGGATGGAGGATAGGGGGTTCCTAGAATGGGAGAAAGGAGGGGCGGTGTGTGTAGGTGTACTGTTGGAGAAGAGGGAGATGGGTGAGTTCAATAAGATCAGGCGAGACCTAAGGCTGGGAGCTTCTCATTTGTTTCGATATATGCAGCTGAAAGCATATGTAGGCCGACTGGGTATAGGGGGAAAGGGGAGGCTGCACCCAAATGGGATAGAGCAGATGGTATGTCAGGCTAGGAAAGACACAAAAGAGGTTGTAGGAAAAATTGCCAAGCAAGAGAAGCAGAGCCTACCAGACTTGACGGGCCCTACAAAGGCCCTTTGGGAAAGGAATCTAGGGTTGCAGATCTCAAAGGGAAACTGGGGTGTAATGCTAAGTATGCCAGAGGGAATCATGATATGCAATAAATTTAAGGAGGCCTTCTATAAGTTCTTGCATAGAATTTACTGGCCCCCAGTGGCAATACATCGGGCACACCCTGCGGTTTCGCCGAACTGCAGAAGGTGCAGCAGAGGGCTAGGCACTTTTTTTCATTGCTTTTGGTTGTGCCCGGTTCTGGTAAGATATTGGGGGAATGTGGTCCAGGAGGTAAACAAGTAGATGGGGGGGCAATTGGCGCATGACCCTTTAGTCTGTCTATTTCGGGTGGAAAGAATAGAAGGAGAAGAAAAGTAGCAATTATTGCCTAGATGGGCAAGGGTCTCGTTGGTGTTGGCCAGACATTGCATACAAAATACCTGGGTTACTGGGAATGGGCCTACACTGGCTGATTGGCGAAAGCTGGTTATATGCACATTGGCTTTGGAGAGGCTCACGTGGATAGTTAGAGATATTGAGGAGGTGTTTTTGAGGGACTGGGCACCCTTTTTGGTGGCCTTGAGTTTGTCTGAAAATTTAATGCTCCGTACAGGGTTGAATATATAGGCTCCAGGGGGTTGGATAGGTATAGGGGAAACACCCCTCTGGGAGGGGGGTGGCGAAGGTGGAAGAACAACTGTCAAACTCTGGTCTAGAAGGGTCTCTTTCTGTTGACACTAACGTTCTAGTATTATATAAACAGCTGTGGAGCGGATGTTTGCTCTATGCACTGTATATTATAATAATAATGGGCAGTCGTCCGTGGAGATCTGAATACATAGAAGGTGTAGGGGTAGAGCTGCACACTCGACCATACCTTTGTAAGGGGAATATATGGAATGTATTAAGTAAATAACCAGGATTTGTGTGTGTCTGTGTTTGTACTTGTCTCTTGTTGTATGCAGTTTGTATAAGTTCTTTGTGTTGGAAAACTTTTAATAAATAGAATATACAAAAAAAAAATGTACTTCTGCATGTTCCAGAAACATGGTTTGCAAGAGACATTATTGCTGATAAGAATGACCTTGCATAGTTTACATTCTAGTATCGAACAGAGTTTTACTACAGTGTGTGCAGGTACAGTCAGCAAGGCATATCCACACTCTTCAAAAACGTTGCCTCATGTTCACGGTGCTGCTGTCATAAGGATGCCATTCTTGCTGCAAACTTAACACAGTTGGTCAATTCACCTACTAGGAAAAACTATAAATCTGGTAATAGTACCCTAATAGATTGGATCCTTACCAATCACACTGCACGGATACATAATGTCGCTATTCTCCCGGACTCTCTTAGCAACCACTCTTCCTTGAAATGTACCTTGTCAAACAAGTTCAGAAAACCACCTCCTAGAACCATCTCTAGTAGAGTACTACCTTTTGGCAACCTTACCCCTCTCAAGGAAAATCTTAGACAGAAAGACTGGTCTCTCATTTACAATACTTGAAATGTCAATGAAGCCCTTAATCACTTTATCAACACTTTCAATGCTGCCTGTGATTCCTATGCACCTGAAAAAAGCTAAAGTGAAATCGCTCTCAAATCATGGCTCACTGCTAATCTGTGGCCCTACACAAGGAAAGGGACCGCCTCTGGGCTATATGCACGAGGCACTGGCTCTCTGACTGACATCCAAAAGTATAAACAGGTTCGAAACTACTGTACCAAAGAGACTCGCCGGGTGAAGAGCGCCTACTTCAAGAATGCCCTCTCCAACTCCTGGGGTGAAGGGAAATCCTTCTGGGACAATCTAAGAAATATCACGGGTAAGCAGTCCAAGTCCTCTCCTACTATATTGAATGTGGATGGCACTACCACCCTTGACCCCTTGGTCATAGCAAACACCCTTAATGAGACTTTCACTGACCTTAGCGGTGTCCTCTCATCTGACTACTTCACTGATACTGACCCTTCAATCTCTATATCCCCCTGCCCCTCCAAGCATACCACCCTTCCATCTTAAAATAGTTAAAGCATATGAAGTTCATAAATACATAAAGAAGGCTATATCTAAATCCAGGGCAAGCAGTGACTCTATTGACCTTAAAATACTGTCCCTTACTCTGGATGAAGTTCTACTCCCCCTCACCAGAATATTCAATCTCTCCCTCTGCTCCAGCAAGTTCCCTAGTAAATGGAAGGCTGCAATAGTCACTCCGGTATGCAAAAGTGGTGACAAGTCTCTGCCTGGTAACTAAAGACCTATTTCAATACTTCCTCCCTTGTCAAAGGCACTTGAACGTATAGTGGCTGACCAACTAACAGACTACCTTCAGAAATATAACATCCTCTGTGCCCAGCAACATGGATTCAGACAAAGGCATAGCACATCGACAGCCCTGCTCGAATTCTCAGGAGCAATCCACAAGGCCTTGGACAAAAGACTCCTTACCGGAACTGTGTACATTGATCTAATGAAGGCATTTGACACTGTACACCATGGTCTACTCATCAGTCAACTACAGTCTCTTGGGCTCTCCCCGGGCTCTGGTGCCTGGATAAAAAGCTACCTTTCCCAATGCTCTCAGGTTGTAAAAATAGCTGGAGTTCTCTCAGACCCTAAGCCTGTCCTCTCAGGAGTGCCGCAGGGATCCATCTTAGGCCCTCTCCTCTTCAGCCTTTTTCTAAACTCCTTCCCTAAATCCTGCCCAGAGCAAATTATCCTCTATGCTGACGATGCTGTGATTCTATCTTCACACAAAGATCCAAACCCCTTACGCCTTAGCCTCCAGCATGCATTTGCCTGTGTTGAGACATGGTTCGTTGAACATAAGCTGATCCTAAACCACAAAAAAACAAAATCCATGCTCTTCTCAAGTCAGCAAAACAAGAAAAGGCAAGTACCTCTCACTATCAACACATCCCTGGGAATCACCCTTGAACAGGTGGCTACTTTCAAATATCTTGGAATTATCTTTGATCAAGGCCTAGTCTATGCAACACATATTGATAATATAGCCAAAACTATTAATCAGCGGCTTGGGATACTTTACCGAAACAGACAACTCCTTACCCTACCAGCACTGAAGCTAGCTATTCAATCTCAATCATCTCAGTCATCGACTACAGCTTAATTGTCTATGGGTCCTACTCTTCTAAGCATACATATCACAACCTCCTTAATAAGGCCTGTCGGCTGCTTACTGGTGCTCATCGATGTACTCATACTTGCGAGCTCTACTCTGAAACTGGGTGGTTACAACTCTCAAACCGCATAAAGTGCCTCACCTGCCTTATGGCTAAGAAATCCATCATGGGCCTCACCCCACCTTGCATTCAAGACCTGTTATGCCAGAACACAAGTGTCCGACCCACCAGAAGATCAGTAAATCAGCCTCTTCAGGTCCCCCGTTGCCGGACTACACAGGGTCAACGATCATTTGCCTATCGTGCCCCCAACTGGCTAAATACCCTTAGCACCACTATTACCTCCTCTAACTCTCTAGGTGCTTTTAAATCTAGCCTATTCTCTCACACGTGCCACCTCCAACTCTTGTGACTGCCTTGATTAAATCCTAACTATTTCTTTTCTCCGCCCTGACCACCTACCTGACAAAGCCCTGGTAGAGGTTTCCTTTTCTCTAACCATGGTCCACTCCTCCCTCCTTTCTCTCTCTTGTACTACCTATCACACTTCCCTTACCTATTCTTTCCCTTTCCCTAATGTTCTCTAAATGATGAAAGTGTTTAACTGGTAATTTATCTGTCGTTCACAAATATATATGATGTTTAACTGTTTAATGTCACTGTTTATTTCCTCAATGTAATCTAAATGTGCAACTCACTGTAACCCTGTTGTTTGTAGCTAATTTTGACACGGAACCTTTGTAAAAGAGCCTTGGCTCAAAGGTATTTAATTCCTAGAATACAATAAATAAATAAAATAAAAATAAGGACACAAGCTGTGACAGTCTCGAAGAGTGTTGAGATGTCTCAGCCTCCATATTTATATTTTATGAACTGTCCAATTTATAAAATAATATTGAACAGCAATTAAATGAAAAATGTATTTCTGACAATAAAAAAAGTTCCCTCAAAACAGTAGAACAGCTGGCCTGGTGGCATGACAGTAGCGTGACTGCCTACTTTGCCAGTGACCTGGGTTCCGGATTGAATTCTAGTTGTCAGAGGTTTTTTATTTACTGATTTATTTTCAAAAGTTTTATCAGGAGAGACATACTGAGCTGAATAGCAGCTTGTTTCCAGAGGCAAACATAGAGTTAATGGAAGGAAAAGTGGGGGGAGGAAGAATGGAGGGGGGAGTAGGTAGAGTAGAGGAGCAGGGGTGGAGAATCAAGTGCAGCTGCAGGAGGAAGCAGTGAAGTCATGGAGAAGAGAGGAAAGGGAGTGAAAGGAAGTGGCAAGTATATGGAGGGAGGGACATTCCAGAGTTTAGGGAGGCTGAAGGAGAAAGCAGCCTGGCTGGATGAAGATGACTTAGGCGGGAGTGCTAGGGTGCGTTAGCCAGAGCTGCAGAGGGAGTAAGAAGAGGGAGGAGGAGGTGAAAGTAGAGAGCAAAACTAAGAGGGGAGAGAACTCATTCAGTACTTGGCAATAAGGGAGGAGCCATGTGTATGACATCTGGCTTCAAAGGAGGGGGGAGAGAGAGGGAACAGGGGTGAGTCTGGGGCATACAGTCAAGAGCAAACCAGCAGAAGAAGTGATAGTGATGATCCAGTCTGACCAGGGTGGACTTTGGAGCACTGCTATAAATAGTGTCTCCATAGTCGACAATAGAGAGAAAATCATTCTCTGTAGAATGGCTCTGCAAGCCAGCAGGGGGATGCATTCAAAGTTACGGTACAAAGCACTTAGTCTTGGGTGGAGCTTTTTGTGGATAGCATCCATTAGGGGTGCGCGGACCAGGGACCCGGACCAATACAAGTCAAGGTCTAATTTGTACCGAGTCCGGGTCAGTCAGCTTGCAAATTCCATTTTTTTTCATTTAATCATTAAATTTAAAAAAACGGCCGGCCCAGTTACCATTCTTTGCGGCAGCCTTTGTGAGCCTATAGATGGAGTTATGCAGCGATCATCCAGCCTGGCCAGCCAGCAGCCACCTGATCTCAAACTGTCTGGTCATGTGGGTGGCTGCCCTGGCATGCAGTGCTTGGTGGGATGTGGAGGAGACAGCAAAGCAAGGCATGAACAGCAGGAGGGAGCGAGCTGAGTAATGGCTCATGCAGTAGCTTGCTCTTGGAGTCTGGATTGAATGGCGGGGAACACGATTGGCCACATCCTTCCAGACTGACAGGCCAGGCAGCGTATAGTTGAATTTAAACTGCATGTCAGTCTGGCTATTGGCTGGCACTGTGGGTGGGCAGAGCTAGAAGGAACCCTGAGTTCTGTAGCGTGGTGACAGAAGATTTGCCATTTCCGACAGAGCTAACAATCGGAGAACACGGACTTGTGCTCTCCTCTCGGTCTTCTTGACTGTCTTATGTTGTTGGCTTGCAATGTCTGCTTAAATATTAATCAACTAAAGTCTGTAAAAGAAAGTTGTGTATGTGACTGTGCTATATAACACAATAAGAAAGAACAAAAAAGAGGGATATATGTGAAGGGGTTGGAGAAGGGAGAGAAGATCATGGTGGGTGGTAGGGCAGTAGTAAATAAAATCTGCAAGGCTCTAGGAGGGGGCCAGATGTATCCACAATTTAAGGAGTTAATTAGCATAAAAAAATAAAAAGAAACTATATTATTGAACTCAGTTACAGTACTACTAGTACTTTTACTATTTTGTTTTGACTCAGTGATGTTTGTGTGGAAGTGGGAGGAATTTTTACTGACTTGAGATAGTAGAGGCTGAATGAACAGTAAAAGCTAAATAAAAATAACTATATTTATAAAATGGGTAGGGAATTTGTTGTTGCTCTATTGGATCCTGAGCATCACATGACTGTGCGTATATCAGAGCGCGACCGCACACCTGCACTTTTACCCCCCCCAAAACAATTTTGACATTTTATAAGATAGATATACCACTCTGAGGTGTGCGGTCATGCTCTGACATACGCACACCTTGGGCGTTTGACGCACTCGGCCTTGTGGCCTCGTGCATATATCAGAGCGCGACCGCACACCTCAGAGTGGTATATCTATTACATATATATACTGTATGTATACAGAAATGGAAGCATTGTTCACAGTAGGAAAGACCTTGTTAAAATGGGTGAGAGGGGGTGCGTGGCTGTGAGGTTGTCTGGTAGGGTAGAGGAACTCAGAAAGAACAGATAAGAAGTTACAAGACAAGAGATGTAAAAGAAAAAGCTGCATAAATGAAAGTGCATATGTATTTTTTTCTAAACTTAAAATAACCTAGCTACAGTGGTGGAAAAGGGAATGTGGCTGTGAGACTGAGCCTGTACTGAGTGGGCTGAGGAACTGGGAACAGCTGAGAGGATTACATACATACTGTACATCTGCGGTATTGCAACAGTCAAGAAATAGTTCCTTGTGTGTAATAAAAAAAATAGCTACTGTGGTGGGAGGGGGAGTGTGGCTGTTAGGTCGAGCCTATACTAGTGTACTGAGGAACCTGGGAGCAACTGAGAGGACTAAATAAAAAAAAATCTACAGGAAAAACATTTTTGTGTGCCATTTAAAAAAATAAACCTAGCTATTGTGGTGGAGAGGGGACACTGGCTGTGAGGCCATGCCTGTAGTAGTCGGAACAACTGAGAGGACTAAATAAAAAGAAAATATCTACAGGAAAAACCTTTTTGAGTGCCATTTAAAAAAAAATAAACCTAGCTATTATGGTGGGGGGGGGGGCACTGGCTGTGAGGCTGAGCCTGTACTAGTGGGAGCAACTGAAAGGACCACTACGTATTTAAATGAAACAGAGGAGGAGAACAAATCTAGCTCTGATGAGAGTAAGGATGAAATGGAGATAGTAGACGAGGAGGAAGAAAAGCAGAACAAATGAAAAGCCAGACTGAGGTAGAGCTGGCAGCTGTACAGACGCAGGATGAATGTGATGGTATGTACTTGGATGATGAGATGGGCAGTTGGGGCATGAACAGTGTGGTGCAGGTGCAGGAGAAACAAGCTGAGGGGGCAGTGCATTCAGATTTAGGTTCTGTTACTGGCCTGGAGGAGCTGTTGGATGATGATAATGGTGAAACAGAAAAAGACAATGATGAGCAGCTTCCCTGTGTTGAGAAAGAACAACATAGTGCAAGTGATAAAGGAGGACAGTATAGTAAGCCTGGCAATAAAACAAAAAAGGTGACATCTTATGTGTGGTCTTACGTTTCTCTGGCTGCCAATAATGAGTTACGAGCAGTGTGCTCTATATGTAAAACGACCATCAGCAGAGGGAGCTAAAAAGGTGCTTTTGGTACCTCAGCATTAAAAAGACATTTAGAGAGATGTCACCCATTATGCCTCAGACATGATTGTTTGGTCAGAGAGAAAGAAGACAACGACATGCAGGCTGAGTTAAGTCTGACTACATCTGCTGCACCTGTTATATCAAGTGATAGCAGCAGCCCTGCTGCTTCAGTTGTACTGTCAATTCCTTCTCAGTCTTCTAAAATAAGTACTATAAACAGTCCCCTTTTGCCTTCTCATCATCAAGCACTCCTAATGTTAGCCATCTGAAAACTTCAACTGCTAAAAGACAGCTCATGATTTCAGAAACAATTAAACGTAAATCTAAGTACCAGTGTACTCATCTTCAGGCAATAACAAAACTAATTTCAGAGATGACTGCACTGAATTATAACCTTACAGAACTGTGGAACATGTAGGACTCAAAAGGCTTTCGAATCACCTGTCACCACGATACAATAGTCCATCCAAGAAATATTTCTTGTCTGTTGCAATACTGCAGTTGTACGATTTAGTAAGTGCTAAACTGAAAAATGCTTTAAAAGATGTAGTTTCTGGGATTGTCCATCTGGCTACTGACATATGGACAAGCTGCCAGCCAGAACCATTTATGTCACTGACTGCACATTGGATATCATTTACTCCCTGTAGTGACACTGACAATTCCCCTCTGAAACTGGCTTCCCCTCAAATCCAGTATATCCAATAGGATCACACAGCTTCAAACATCCTGGATGAGCTCAATAGAGAGATACAGTACTGGCTTACATTACAAGGGCTTTCTGTAGGTTTTATTGTGTCTGACAATGGTTCAAACATAAAGAAAGCATTGTCTGATGGGGGCTTTGTCCACATTTGATATTTTGCACACTGCCTAAATTTGATTGTGCATGCATTTATGGAAGAGGACAGAGATATAAAGGCTCTCACACGTGGCAGAAAGACTATGCACACATTTAGTCACTCATGCAAAGCACGCCAACGTCTTCGGGCCATACAAGAAGACTGCTTCCTAATACACTCATCCAGGATGTTGCAATGAGGTGGAACTCTACCTTTTACATATTCCAAAGATTGCTGGAGCAAAAAAAGGCTGTAAGACAGTATACAATAGAGAACAGCATAGGGGATGCTGTTGTGTACATTACTCCTCAGCAGTGGGCTGTTTTAGAACTTCCCATCAAGATACTGCAACCCTTTGAGGAAATAAGTAGGGAAGTGAGTTCCAACAGTGCCACACTCAGACAAATAATCTCATTAATCAAGATTCTTAGATTTCAGCTGAATGCGAATAGGGATGAGTTGGAAAGTATAAAAAGCCAGTTTCAGATGGGAGAGTTTAGTGCAACTGAAAGGGACTTTGCACCCAGAATAAAAAAAGACATAGTACATAGAAGGATTAAAAAAGTCAGAGATGGGGGGCGCTAGAGAGCCAATCTCCAGGCAGGAAGCACTTCTCGAATGCTCTACATTTCAGCTGCTATATACTACTCAAATTAACATTCACAACTGATTAAACTTTGGAAATTCAGTCTGCACTGGCTTGTTGAAAGTATCAGCTCTCGATTGATACCAGACTCGATTCGAGGAGTCAAAGAAATCTCGTTCCTAAAGCTGCTTAAAATATCGTAGAGATGGCAAGCAAGGCCGCTGATCCTCCATGCTGCGCAGCTACTACTAAGCTGGAATGATCCTTAAGCTCCCCATGGCAGCAACTACTCGACATTATGCATACTATGGACTCCAAACTGGAAAACTCTTTAGCGAGGCTGGAACAACATGCTGAAACAACTATGGCTCCATTAGATGGAAGAAGTAACAGCAATGAGCGATTGACCGTATTCAGGTGATCGTCACATGGGTCACTGAGGAAGGTGCACAACCCCAATGTCCTGAGGAGGCCTGTAGTTCTGTAACCCGTGTTGGACCATTGTTGCCGAAGGAGGATTACTTGGAAAAGATACAGCACTTGAACTTATTGGAATTCCCATAGGTTGGTATACAGACGCCGCTGATTTTGGATGCACTCCTTATCTGGGGCTTATCTCTGAGGGTCCGAGGGTGAATTTCAGGATCAAAATGTCGGATGTGGAGGGACTGTATAAAAAAGTATTCACCGAAGGAGGGAAAAGTGGCGATTTCAGTGGTGTCTAGAAAAGTCTGAAACTGTTCCCGGCAAGTTCATGTTAGTTCCTGTGCATTGAGTTTGCGACTGGCTTTGGGGGAATCCTAAACTATATTTTGGACACATATGGACTGGGACTCGTGGCTGATATGAATGATGGGGTCATTCATGTGTATTACTTTGGGAAGGGAACACAGTGCGGGTCATTGTTCTCTATATGGTGGGTCATTCCACCCTCTGAATAATTTTCCCCATCTTATTTAGGCTATGTAGCCCATTATTACTTCCAAACTGTTCCTACATAAGCTCTGTATGCTAACTAGAATTACCTCCTGGCATCTCTGTTCACATTACTATATTAGTCTTAGAAGCTGATATGTATAGTTCAATAAGACTGTGGTTTGAAAATTGTTAAGATACCTTTTTGCAGCTGTTTGCAGTGCCATTTGGGAGAGTGCATATTTTTCCTATCTAATACCTATGTTATCTGGACAAATAGCAGTCCTTTAGGACTGCGTTATAATGCCTATGTTAATTCTACCTTCTAAGGACACTCCATTGCCGTTGAGATGGCTGGCATTTTCAGGATAACTTCTTAGATATAATATTGGGTATCCCCCCCTCTATTGTAACAGATTACAGGGGGATGTGTTATGAATATCAACTTTTTGTATGGATACTTTTCCCTGCTTTATCTACAATCCTGTATGAGGAAATGTGTATATATTTTACATGAAAATAATAAACACAAAGTTTAAAAAAAAAAAGTCAGAGACGATGAGAAACTCTGTGAAATGCTCACTGCAGAAAATTACATTATTGCAACAGTACTAGACCCCATGGTACAAGATGAAAAACCTCTCATAGTATGACCCAAATGTGTTCCAAAACTGCAGAGAGAAAATCATTCAAGAAGTAGGTTTGCTTTTGAAGAAAACCATGACAACAAATGCAGACCTCTCATCCATTCCTCCTGCACCTTCACAGCTCTTTCTTCTCAATCAGGCTGCAAAACAGTCAGCTGCTGCCATTCATTCTACATCCAGCAGTCATCTTTGGGGTCACTTGGATGCTGTTGTCCTTGAGAAATCAGCCCTTCCTTTTCCATATGTCACTGCTTCTGCCCAGGCCATGGTTGACTGCTATTCAGCAGAAAAAGGTATCGAATGGAATGAAGATCCCATTAAATAATGAAGATCCCATTAAATACTGCAAAGCAAGGAGCCTGTATGGCCTGCACTTGTGCAGGTGGCCTTGAAGTACATGGTTTGTCCCCCAACCAGTGTATTTTCAGAGCGACTCTTCAGCTGTGCAGAAAATGTGGTAACAGATACAAGATCTAGGCTACTACCAGAAATGTTGAGAAGTTAACATTCTTAAAAGTAAACCTTCCATTGGCTGGTTACACCTATGACCTGGAGGCAGCTAATACATTTTGCAATGACCTCAAAGATGACTACTTGGAAGAGTAGAAAGATCACCGTTTTTTCAGAAAAATAAAAAGCAGTACTCACGTAAGCCCATATGTGGCCTACACAATTTTTGTACCTGATGGCACAATGTTTTCAGCAGGTGCTAACAGACTTTGTTCAGTTTTGGACTGCCTGAACCTGATGGCACACTTTTTGCAGCATGTCCAAATAGACTTGAGTAATTTTTGGACTGCCTGCAACATAGACATAGAAACATAGACTTTGACGGCAGATAAGAACCGCTTGGCCCACCTAGTCTGCCCATTAACCTGAACCCTGAACCTGATGACACACTTTGTCACAGCCTGTCCTAATGGACTTGTGTAATTTTTGGACTGCCTGAACCTGATGGCACAATTGTCACAGCATGTCCTAATGGACTTGTGTAATTTTTGGACTGCCTGAACCTGATGGCACAATTGTCACAGCATGTCCTAATGGACTTGTGTAATTTTTGGACTGCCAGAACCTGATAGCACACTTTTAGCAGCATGTCCTAATGGACTTGTGTAATTTTTGGACTGCCTGAAGTTGAGACTGATGGCATAATGTTTTCCATAAGTCGTAATTTTTGTATTGCCTAAACATGATGCCAAACTTTTTTTTAGCATGTACTAATGGACTTGTCTAATTTTTGCATTTTTGGATCGCCTGAATGTAGGTCTCTGCCCACTCAGTACAGGATCAGCCTCACAACCACATTCCCCCTCTTTTCTACCACAGTAGCTAGATCTCTGGGCTCCTAAGGACATGCAGTTATTTTTTTTTTGCCGGGGTCCCCTAAATGTGTCATCAATTTGGGTGGTGGAGGTGGGTGGAGGGACCCATGCCATAGAAAATAACTGCATGACTCTCAGTGGAGCAGAGAAGGAACTGGTGTAGCAATAACAAACTGATATCCGTTAGAAGGAAGTAGGCTGTTGGTTAACTAAAATCTGCAGCTTAGCCAATAGGTAGGGAAATGGGCAGACTGGGTGGGCAAGCATCCTTATCTGCCATCAAATTCTATGTGTCTGTGTTTCTATGATATGTTCATTGCATAGTGTATACTACTAAATGCCTGGGAATGGGATTCCTCCTCTGAGGTCAGACAGGTCAGATTACAGTTGTTGCACTAGTACTACTGACTCTGAGACAGGAAACAGACAGAGGTCAACTGCATGACTGCCATATTCAATTGATCAGCTCATCAGTGCTATAACTCAGTTTTCATATCCTGACAAGCTGATTACAATTCTATGTGTGTGTCACAGATCTCAGTGTCATTTTATGCAATTATATAGCAGATTTGCAGTTTTCATCACATTTTACAAAAGGTTACGATTCAAATCAGAACTTATCAGGACTTTGGCCTGGATCCTGATCCTGATAATAAGGGTCAGAACCTTTTTGGGTCTGCCCAACCCTAGCGTCCATGTGTACAGAGAAGTCAAGGTGTCGGTCAAGCCACACTCCAAGGTACTTGAAGGAGGGGACATCTTCAAGGGGGATCCATTCAGGGTGTGGAAGGAAGGGAGGGAGGGCTGGACGTCAGGAGAGCCTTTGCCTGGTTCCAAAGGTCATGGAGACTGTTTTATTTACATTAAGGGACAGCTGATTTGAGTGAAACCAGAGCTGGACATTGTTGAAGTCCTGCTGAAGACTGGTCATCAGATCAGCGGGAGAGGAGCCAGAAGCAAATAAGACAGTATCATCTGCTTACATATGGATGGATGCAGATATGCAGGCAGAGGGGAGGCTATTTAGTAAAATCAAGAAGAGAATAGGGACAAGCACGGATCCTTGGGGATACCAGTGCTGATAGGGAGAGTGGGGGACAGGGAGTAGCCAGTTTTAACTGATTGAGTTCCGCCCATAAGGTATGAAAAGAGCCAATCAGTAGCTTGGATGGAAAGTCCCACAGCAGAGGGCTTAGCCAGGAGAAGGGGTTGGGCTACAGTGTCGAAGACTTTGACCAGGTCGACAAAAATAGCAGAGGTGATCAGGCCTTGATCCATGCCATACAGAATGGAGTCAGTCAGCCTGAGAAGGGAGGAGGAGGTAGAGTAGAATTTGTGAAAGCCAGACTGGAATGGGGTGAGGAATGAGGATGAGGCAAGAAAAGGTGAAAGCTGAGAAAGCATGATGTGTTCTTGGAGTTTGTCAAGGGTAGGAAGTAGGAAGATAGGAAGGTAGTTTCCTGGAGTGGAGGAGCCACCCCCTTTAGGGAGGTGAATGACAGTAGAAGCTTCCAAGAAACAAGGATGGAGGTGAGGGAGAAGGAGAGGTTATAAAGGGAGGCAAGAGAAAGACAGATGGCAGTGCCAGAGAGATGAAGGAGTTTAGAGTCTGGCCCATCCAGATTCTTGTCCTTACCCTTATGGGAGTTTACAGCTAGCTGGGCCTTGAGGGTAACAGCATGTGTGACAGGAGAGAAGGAGAACGGGAAAGATGGGACAGCTGGAAGGGTCAGTGGGAGGGTTGGGGTAAGGAGGAGAGAAGGGAAGAGGTGCAGGAGGTGAAGAAGTCATTGAATTCAGCAATGACAGAAGAGGGGCCAGAGATAGTAGTGCCCCTCACCATGAAGAATGGGTAGGGGCGAGGAGAGGGAGTGGATGACCTTCCAAAACTTTGAAGGGTGGTTAATATTGTTTTGGAAGGTGGCAGAAAAGTACTTTGCCTTAGCATGTTTGGTAGCTCTGGTGCAGGCATTACATAAGGCTCAATATTTGTGATAGCCAGCAGGGGATACTCAGGACTTGTGAACCTTCAGTGCCTGATCTCATGCATCCTGGTAGGCCAGCAGTTTGGCAGAGACCCAGGGGAGATGAGAACCTCGCTCATATCCTGATTTTCTTGAGGGGGGTGATGATCCCATATAGACAGGAAATGGGACTTGTAGAAATTTAGTGCTGAGTCAATGGAACTGGCAGCAGAGATGGGTGACTAGTCAGTTGCTGCTAAATCCTCATGGAGGGAGGGCAGATCCAAAGACTGGAATGATTGAATTAGGAGAAGTTTGGGCAGAGTTTTGGGTCTGTGAACTTTGCGTACATACTAGACCAACTGGTGGTCACTGAGGGCTTCCAGGAGGGTGCCCGATGCAATAATACGGTGTGGGTGTAAGGCAAGGGCCCAATCCAAGATGTGATTCTGGGATTTGAGGTTGGGGCGGGTAGGATCAAAAACTAGTTGGGTTAGGTTGAGGGACTTGATGTTATCACAGAATTTGGATAGCGAGGGAGAGAGCCACGTTTTGTTAAAGTCCTTAAGGATGACAAGTTCACTGGTTGAGGCATGAGAGGAGATGGTGGAGAGAAGGTTAGTGATTGTGGAGGAAGACAGGTCAGCCCAAGGAGGGGGGAAGAGGATCAAGTGACCAAAGTAATGCTCTCTTCTCCAGGGTGGGTTGACTGTACTTTCTGCAGTGCTCTTGACACCCAGTGGAGGCTGGGTGTCATGGTAGTCAGGAGGCACAGGCCCAGAAGGGCGGGGGATGTCAGCAAGACGCAATGTATCACTGCACACCAATGCCCTCATGGAGAGAAAACGAGAGTGCAGGATGATGGCTGGCCCTCCTGCAGGCCTGGCATCTCTGACTGGGTACCCATACACACACCAGATTCTGCCTCAGAGGCAAGGGCAAGTTCTCCCCCACTCTGACATGAGGGGCAAGTCATTAGGGGCACAAAGGGGTAAGTTCCAGAGATGGTGGGTGACTAGGCTGGGAAGGACCATCAGGGATGGGGCAGGCAGGGCAGAAGGGGGACAAATACATAATAAAAAAGAAAAAGTAGAACAACTTGTGAGCTCTGTGGTGAGGAGCAGCATAGGGCTGTTTGGCATGCTGGTGACCTAGATTCGTGCCCTGAATCCCTAGAGGGATGAAGACAGCAGGGAAGCCTGAGAGTATCTGGTTAGATGCTGTGCTCCCTGAAGTTGATTTTGTGCACTATTCCTGGGAGTAACACCTTGGTAGGCTTGGTGGTCGTGATTCCTGGGACATAGATTGCCTTGTACCCCATCTTCCTGGAGTATTGTGGTTGTAGCCGAACAAAAGGAGTAGTGGACAGGAGAAAACTGGGAATCATGGAATCACCTTTCAGGACTGATTAACGAAATGACAGTGCCACTGTTTATGAGGTGGGGTCCCAAAAAAAACATGTTGCAAATCTGGTGAAAAAATTACTATGTTATGAGCGTGCATTGCACAGTTTCTACGCACACTTGTATGTGCGCCAGTTTTTAATATTTTCATTCCAACTTTTAAATGTTGCCATTTTTTCATACTTACTTATGAGCAGTACAGCTGTCATTTTTCACATCCTGCCCGAAATGTGTTTTCGCCACTGTGGCACAAAATGGAGCGGTTGCTGTGGGAAGTCAACTTTTGGGACAGATTAACAACATTTATTTAGTTAGTTTTTGTTAAATGTACTAGACAAATTCTACCTATTTTCAGGCAGGACCCGGGGAAGGGGGATATAGATGAATGCCAACTGACTTTGAACCAGATTAAGCTGTTGGTGGTATTTTAGTGAATGGGGGAAATTTGGCCAGGGCACCAGGGAAATTCACCTACTCTTTAAGTGGGGGAGGGACGGGGGTTATGTACACCTACAAATTATTTCTGTTTGCCATTCATGTATGCTGTAATATTTCTTTCTGTTGTTGATTTCTTTCATTATGTTTTTGTATGCAGTAACCCGACTTTGTATATTTTGTTTTACGTTTTCAATAAAACATTCCCCTACTCTGCCAGCAAAGAGCTTGACTTCCTGAGAGCAGAATGGAGGAGCCCAGTTTGGAGCTGGACAGAGGAGGAGGAGGAGGAGGAGGAGGAAGTACTGATGTGACAGTTGCTCATAGAACGTTGGAAAGTAACCAGTCCATGATGGAGATTTCTGTCCGAAAGGATGCAGTAATGGAGAAAGATGGAAAAAGTATTGAGATGGAGCAGACAAATGATGAAAGTATAACAGCCGATGAGCTTGCAAAGGTGGAATTCTCCAGCTCTAAAATGAAAAAACTAGCAAACAGTAAGTCTGACAAAACAGCTTTGTTATTTGAAATTGAGAAAGAAGAAGAATTGTTGAGAATTAAAAATAAATGTTTACTGGAAGAATTAGAGCAGGAGGGCAGTGACAAGGAAATGGCCTGTCACAGTCAGTGGAGCCATGATGAAGTGGCAACTTCAAAGGAGGCCACTTCTAATATAGCTGAAACACCAAGTACGAATGAGAAAATTGTCCCAGTAGGAATGGCCACACAGAGTCAGAAGTGACTCAGCCTAAGACGGGTAGTTAGTACAAAAAAACAAAACACCAGGGAAAATCAAACAAAAAGGTAAAGAAAAGAAACAAGGGGAAAATAAAGAGAAAAATGATGGGGCCCCCAAAGAAAGGGAAAAACATCAGATCTAGACAAGGAAAGTCCTGTAAGCTTTAGTGATACCCCTGAGTGGGTATCAGCTGCATTATTAAATGATGGCTGGAGAAAAATGGCAGATGGGTCAGGGTGGGACCCAAACAGACCCAGTGGATCAAAACAATCTGAACTTAAAATGAGTGAAAATAACTTAGAAAACCCAAAAAACGAGAATGTGGAAAAAACTGAAGAAAAACAAAATACATCCATAAATACAGATGACACAAAAGAAATTGAAATATTGTCTGAGAAGGATAGCGAAGAACTTTCTATGGAGATAGAGTAAAAAAAATTCAGTCAGATAAAGAACAAAGTGAGGAGGGGACAAATAGGAAACAAAATGCTTGGAAGGGCAACACGAGAAAAACTGTTTTCAGAAGACCAAATGAAGCAAGCTAAAAGACGAAATGCAGTTCGTTTTAAATTTAAAGGGGTAGCTGCAGATGCGCCTGATAGAATTTATATAGGAAGATATTTGTTGAAGGAATGTATGAAATTTTACCCCTACAAGATATATGCCTTGATTCATGTCCCAGGAAGCTCTGAATATGACATAAGTTTTAAACACCCAGGGGGTTTAGACAGATTTTGGAAGCTATTTCATCAACTTAAGCATACGCCACAATGGAATAAATTTTTTTGCAATCCCTCTAACTAAGTCTGCCTTCAAAATCATAACAGTGCTCCTCAGAAATGAGGGAGTAAATGTGTCTGACATTACTTTTTGATTGAAGCAAAAATGTGTAGTGCACGGTCCCCCAGAGACAATTTCAGATGAGGAATGCCTACGGACTGGGGGGTGGAAATATAAAGTGACCTTGAAACAGCTAAATGGAGAAATACAACACCTGACAAACTGTTTTTTTGGGGGGAAGAGATAGAGGAGCGGTATTTTATGCGTGCCAGCCTAGGGCCTGCTACAGATGTGGGGACAAAATACATCTTAGTAGTTCATGTGAGCTAATAAAATGTGGACTATGCGGCACAACTGGACACCATGGGATGGATTGCAAGAACAAGGTTAAATGCAGTTTATGTGAAGAAGAAGGACATTTTTATCTACATTGCCCATGGGCAGCCCACAACAGTCCGGACCCAGGGGAGACAGCTGAGCAAGATGTGTTTCTGGCTGTGGCTCAGAAAGCAAAAAGTAAAGAGGACCTAGTGATTTATGAGGCCAGGAATAAAAATGGCCCCTGACCCCTTCTTTAGGCTGAAGGAACAGCAAATAAGACAGAAAGAGGGCGGAATTGCAGAAAACACCAAAAACAAGGACAAAGGAATATAGACTAAACAGAAAGATGGAAAAAAAAGGAAACAGACTTTACAATGGTGACTAGGTCTAGAAAAAAAGTCACAACCCAGACAACAGAAAGGTATATCAGTGGGAAAAGGCAAGGAAGGAGTAGAACTCACAAGCAGGTATGCCCTTTTCAAGACAAAGAATGGGCCACAATAGAAGAAGATTCATTGTCTTCATGTGTAGAGATTTCAGACCCAGCAGACACAGCAGATGGGGAGGTAGTGGAGGGTGACACTACGGATACGCAGGTCTCAAAGAAAAGGAAAAATAAACTAAAGATGGCTAAAGGAAAAAAGGGAAAATAAAAAAAAAACTTCTAAATGGACTGCCTATCTTGTTTTACTAATACTGTAAACAGCATAAAAGATAGGAGGAAAAGAATAACAGTTTTTCATACTTTAAGTGAGTTAAACAGTGACATCATCTTAATACAGGATACCCAATGCACACCATTGAGAACATTAGACATGTACAAAAAGAATGGAGGTGGGGCCATCATTATGGTCTACTGGTGAAGAAAGATGTTCGGGGGTGGGGATTGCCTTTGTAACAAACAAAGTAAAAGTTACTAAAATAGTGGACTTGGTGCCTGGCAGAGTGTTCATAGTAGATGTTAGTATAAAACAAACAGCAGTAAGGATTATAAATATTTATAACCCCTAGACTAAGATGGAAAGGAAAGAAATAATGGGCCTAGTAGAACCATACCTACATACATCAAAATTAGTATTGTGAAGGGGGGGTTAATTGTGGGTTAACAAAAGAAGATTGGGGGAGGAAAACCAGTAAAATTTAGTGCGGCACACTCAGGTTAAAAGAGATTTTAAACAAGGGGGTCTAGAGGAAGCATACAAATTAAAAAGGAAAAAAAAAGAACATACCTCTTTTAAAGGCAAGTTACTGTATCAACAAGGATAGATTTCTGGATGATCACTAAGGAAGTTAAGATCACGGACGTTAAGGCAATCCCTATAAAAACCACAGACCACTTAGGGGCAATAGTAAGGACAGATTTAGGTAGATACATGAAATTCGGAAAAGGGTTCTAGAGAATGAACACAGAGAGACTGCAGGTACCTGAATGTGATGAGAAAACAAGGTATTTATCTAAAGCAAGAGAAACAGTTTTAGAAATATATGACTCATTACTAGAGTGGTGGGAGGATACAAAGAAGTACATAAAACAAATAATAATTGAAATATCACAAAGAACAGAGATGTCTAATTATAGGAAGTACTTAGAGTTAAGGGGTAAACTGCACACATTATTGACACATCAGGTGCAGTGTAAAACAGATGAATCAGAACAGATAGAGGAGATAAAGCGGTAAGTGCAGAATCACCAGTATAATAGGGCAAAATCTTTAATTATGGAACAGAAAAGCAGCACACAGGGTACAAAATTCCAAACTAATCCCTTTGACAGTAGTAAAGAGAGAGTAAATACCAGAGTAATGTATGAATTAAGAGATACTGAGGTGGTGTTACAAACAGATATAGGTAATATTAAACTAATTGTACAAGAACATATAAAACAAAAATTTCAAAAGCAAAAAGGCAGGAAGGAAATTATTTTTTTAAAGAAAATAAATATACCCAAATTAGGAAAGATGGAGACCTTGGCATTAAGTGGGGAAATTAAAGTAGCAGAGGTAAAAGGGGCAATACATTCCTTGATAGTGAATACGGCACCTGGCATAGATGGCATTCCTAATGTATTCTACAAAAAATATGAGGAAGAGTTGGCTAATATGTTAACTCTAGTATTTAATGAAACCTTTAAGACAGGAAGGTAGGCAGAAAGTATGAGGTTAGGGGTCACGATTTAGTTATACAAAAAAGGGGACGAAGCAGAGATAAAACATTGGAGGCCAATACGTTTATTAACATCGGATTATAAAATGTTGGCAAAAATAATAAATAAAAGATTAATCATGTATGCAGACCAATTAATTCTACAGACACAAACATGTGCCGTACCGGGTAGGGACATAAGGCAAAACTTAATATACATTAGAGAATATATGAATGAGGCACAGGAGAATAGACTAGATGGGTATTTATATACAATAGACCAAGAAACAGCCTTTTATGCTATACAGCATGAATACATTTGGGATATGTTAGAGAAGTATAATATACCAAAACAGTTTATAGGTTTAATAAAAACATTATATTCAGAAGCGCAGATTTGCCGTACGGTGAACAGGCACTTAGGTATACCAATGTACATACATAATGGGGTAAGGTAGGTTGCCCACTCAGCCCACTGTTATATGTTTTTAGTTTGGACCCATTATTAAGAAAGATAGAGGCAGAGCCTATCATAAAAAATATAATTTGGGAGAATAAAGTAATACTAAAAACATGTGCATATGCAGATGATTGTGTTATATTAGTTAAAAACCAAAACTCGGGGGAGGAAATGTTAGAAATCATAAGTAAGAACACTAGGTATACAGGTATTGGAATTAATAAAGATTAAAGTCAAATATATCCATTGGGGAATGTGGGCAGAGAAAAAGAAGGTGAGCTAGAGATAGTTCAAGGGGAAATAAAAATATTGGGTATAATTTTTGGTAGGGATAATGCTGCAGTCAGAAACTGGGAAGGCAAAATTGCAATAGCACAGGGAAAAGTAGTAAAGTGGAAGAATTGAAACTTGATGAAGGAAAAAAGGATTTATTTAATAAAAACCTTTATTATACTAATATTTTTATATATAGCTTATATATATCCTGTACCACAGCAGCTTCAAACTAAAATGTTAGGATTATTTTTTCAGCTTTTATGGGGTTCAAGGCTAAATCCAATTAAAAGAGGTCATACATATAGACCTGCAAAGGAAGGGGGATTGAACATGGTCAACCCATAGTTTTTTTTTACAAGTAGCTTTATTTATGCCAATATAGTACTTATTTTACAGGGAAAAAATGTACTCTGGGAGCAGTTGGCACAAAGATGGAGCAAAACCCTGTTAGTGAACATAGGTAAAAAAGGGTATATAAAAAGGACACAAGATATAGTCGCATACATGGATAGTTGTAGGAGGTATTTTACACACTGGGGGCTTACTACTGATTTAGTAGGGAAAAAGAGCAGAAAACAAGTGTATAAAGAAATAGTGATGAGAAACTATTAGGAAGACCCAGTTTTTAAAGTAGATAGGAATATTTGTACTGACACAATCCTAGAAATGAATTTGGAAAAGAGGGGACCAGTCAAAATGAGGGAAACAGTTTGGTTGTGCAGCCACGGGAAGTTGAACGTAAAAGGGAACCAGAAACATAAAAGTACAGAAGAAAGGATATGTGCAAAACTGTCTCGTGGAATGGTGGAGGAAAGTATGAGGCATCTTTTTTTTATTGCAGTTGTATAAAGTCTTTCTGGAAGAATTTAGCAAAATTCTGGGGTAGGGAGTTTTTTGAGAAAATGACGTATAATATTGTAGTGTATGGGTAACTGACAAAAGAATGGGAACATCTGAAAAAACAGACAGTGTGTGTCATATTGGCAATCCTGAAGTGGGTTATTTGGCAAAATAGGTGTCAGAGATTTCTGCAAAATAAAGAAATTGGACAACAAGATTTGTTATTTAAGATACAAGTTGAAGTAGATAAAGTATATCAAAATGAGTGTAACTTGTATGGGGAAAAGAGGGATAAGGAATTATGGAAACATGTAACTGAAGTAGGCTAAAAGAAAGCTTTTAAGAGATAAGAAACTTTGGAATGTGGAGATAAATGTTTGGAACAAGAGTTAATGTTTTTGTTTATTGTGTGTAAAGTTTGTTTTTGTTTTTAATAAAAAATTCCCTTACTCTTTTCGAGAAATGCCATGGGATCTTTAACATCCACCTGAACTACCTCCAGAACAGGCACATGGGACCTCAGTTTAATGTCTCATCCGAAAGATGGCACCTCAGGAGTGCAGCACCCCACCCTCATGCTGCACTGCAGTATCAGTATTAGGATATTAACCCAAGTGCCTGGTGTGGAGATAGAACCGACAGCCTTCTGAGCTCCTGGCCTCAGAGGCGAGCATGCTACCTGCTGAGCCACTGACACTGTGGCACTGTTCATGAGGGGAGGGCCCAAAATGCCCATGTTGAAAATTTGGTGAAAAAATTCCAAAAAATGATTGCATTACAGGCGTGCATTGTGCAGTTTCTATGCACGCTCATAACTTCACCAATTTTTCATATTTTCACTCCAGAGTTTCAACATTTCCTTTCTCTCACACCTCCTCATGAACAGTGCAGCTGTCATTTTTCACATTTTACCCAAAATGTGCTTTCACACCTTTGGCACTGAATGGCGTAGTCGCTGTACAAAATTACCTTTCTGGATTGAGTAACAAAATGATAGTGCCACTGTTCATGAGGTGGGGTCCCAAAAAGCTCATGTTGAAAATCTGGAGTGAAAATACCAACAAACATCCGGGGTGTTAGGGTTTCCAACCATGACACTCTACCCTGTAGAGACTGACAGGCATCAGAAGTGTAACTTGGGGTCGTCAGCCACAATGCTCATGCCATTCCATCCCCACCCCACCCCTGCAGCCAGCAACAGGCATTGAGGTGTGCCTTGGGCTCTTTGGCCCTAACGTTTACCACATTCTCCTCTACTGCACCCATCTCAGTTTATTTCCTTATGGAATGGGGTGAGCGTAAGGGCTGAAATCCCCAAGGCACACCGCAACACCTATCGGTGTCTACAGGGTGGAGTGAGGTGGAATGGCATGAGCGTTATGGCCGATGACCCAAAAGCACACCCCCAAACACCTGTCAGTCTCTGCAGGGCGGGGGTGGGGAATGACGTTAGTTTAATACTTCACTACCATTCCCATTATGCATCTCTCTAACTCCTGCACTACCAATGCCAATACCAGCAAGCAAACATTCGGCACTCACAAATGCTTGTTGTGTTTTAGTCTAATCAGAAGTCATCTAGTACACTAAGAGTTAGCTTATTAGGTAGGCAGTTTGGGAGATGAGCAATTAGGGGATCTGAATCAGATACATGGAGAGAACACATATCCAAACGGTGTCTCTGCTTCTGCATGTATCTCCAAACTGCATGCATTATATCCTCGAAAGCCTCAAACCTAGTACAAGGCCTCATAGGCATGCAGATCCTTGCATGGGGGCGCACTGACATGGCTCACCCAGAACAAACGTTGCCTTTTAAACTGGCTTTACAGTTGTTGCAGCCCGGAGAGAAAACAACAAGCTATAGGTACGTGCTACATCCTGCTGGGACTTCTCAGTGTAATGCAGTCACTAGTTCAACAAAATACCAGGTCAACTCAAGAGAAAAACAGTCACTTAGTAGGGATTCAGTTAGCTCCATTTTGGAGAATTTGACTTCCAAGAATAAGGCAAAAACTTTTAAAATAAAGGGCGAGAAAGTCATTGACTTCCAGATGTAAAACCAAAAATTAGATGACTTCCAAAATTGCAGGCATGAAGTCAGAAATTATGGATTTTTTCTGAAAGAAATTGCATTTTACAAGTAATATATTATATTACTATCCATAAACTGGTCCTTGCTAGAATACTGGCTTCCAAAAGTGGGATCCTGGAAGTAGTTTGTCTTCCCAAAAAATTGGAATGACTTCCAGGTTTCAACATATGGACGTTTTAGACTTCCACTAAAAATAAATGAACTGAACCCCTTTTTAGTAGTGCACAAAGAGGATGCGTACTGTACTAGTACTAACTCCTCTTTTCCAAAAAACATACATGAGGATGCCTTCTGGTTTTAAGGCCTCACATGCACATCATGTGTTTGTAACTCAAATTCTATTCAGCATTTTCAAATAGTACAATACAGTGAAACAGCAAGAAACAAAAAAGTTCAGCACAAGGTCCTGCAAAGGGAACCTCGTTTAAAGATCAGGATGCCAAAGTATTTAGTAAATAGTAGTACACTATCAGAAAAAATGGTGTAGTGAAATGCCTCCACAAACACCCGATATTTGTGCCAACAGCAGGGAGCTTTATCAAGGGTAGACCACTTGTGGTACAGTCCTGAGGTCAAGTTACTATCTACAGTGACAGAATAGGATAGGCAGATAAAAATGGGCAGAGTGGATGGGCCACTTAGTCCTTATCTGCCATCAAATACCGTGTTTCTATGGTCACCAGATTATACATAACTTATTAGCTGTTTAATAAAGACTAGGTTTGGCATTTCTATCATTAAATGGTGTTCCCTTTGTACTAAACTTTTTTGTTTCTTGCTGAGCTCTTTCACTTGAGGAGCCACACCGCTCTGGAGCAGTCTTCTCTGTTTTTGATTCATATAATGAAACATCACGAACACAGACAAGATATGGTGCAGCGTCTAAAACACACTCTTGGAGCAGTGCAAAGAAGGACATTTTTCCCAAATTAAAGTTAATAAAGCAGTCTGTAATATGGTGCATGCAGCATTTCATCAGGCTAGTGTGGCCTTATAAATAAGACGAAGGACTAACCAATGATAACAAAATGCTTTCTCATTAAAACTTCAGGAAGGACATTTCACAAAAGTGGGGCTTAATCCACTTCCAAATTGCACTATTATGGAAGTACAGCACAACCCAACTGGAAATGTATCCAAAATGATGCGCTCCACAACTGAAAACTGCCCCACCCCCACCCCGAGGATTTTAGGCTGGACCTAGGAAACCAGCAAAAGGTCAACCTTGGCAAAGTGGATTGGGTTGACTGCAGATTATCTCACAAGGAGGTCTTGGAGGCAGCAAGGGCTTAGTTTCAGGGATTTAAAATTTAGCAAACACACATTGAGGGTGACGCAGCAGTTAATAGGAAGCATATAGACTCTGTCTTGTGGATGTTTTATGCAAATATCTGCACTAGCTGCAGGTGGTGAAGTAAAACCCTGAGAAGGTCCAGGTCCAGGTAAAGAGTGTTCAGAAAATCCAGGCAGGATGTCTCAAATTGATGCACGGAAGTGGACAGGTCCACCCCACATGAGCCTTAATATAGAGGTAAATGAATGGGGTACATGGGGCTTAATGTAGGGGTACATGGGTGGTAATGTAGTAGGTAATGGGTGGTAATGTAAGGAGTATGGGCCTTGGCCATAGGGGCACATGGGCATTAATGGTTGGGGGTACATGGGATGTAATGTGGGGGCACTTGAAGGCAGCAATGCGTGGTACATAGACCTTAATGTGGAGGGTACATGAGAGTACATGGGCAGCAATGTAGGGGATACATGGGCCTTAGCAGTAGGGGCTAAATGGGTCTTAATGTAGGGGGTATATGTAGGGGGTACTTGGGCGGTAATCTAGGGGGTACATGAGCAGTAATGTAGGGATACATGGGCCTTAATGTAGGGAGTACATGGGTGGTAATGTAAGGAGTACATGGGCCTTAATGTAGGTGGTATATGGGCCTAAATGAAGGGGGTACATGTAGGGGTTACGTGGGTGGTAATGAAGTGAGTACAGGGTCAGTAATGTAGGGTGTATGTGGGCCCTAATGTAGAGGGTACATGGGCCTTAATGTAGGGGATTCATGTAGAGGGTACATGGGTGGTAATGAAGGGGCTACATGGGCTTTAATGTAGGGATTACTTGGGCAGTAATGTAGTGGGTACATGTGTGGTAATGTAGGACGTACATGGGCAGTAATGTAGGAGGTACATGGACTTTAATGTAGAGGGTACATGGGACTTAATGTAGGGGGTACATGAAGGGGGAACATGGGTAGTAATGTAGGGGTAAATGGGCAGTGAATGTAGGGCACATGTTGCTTGTAATGTGAGGCACATGGCTGGTAATGTAGGGATTATTTGGGCTGTAATGTAGAGGATATAAGGGCCTAAATGTTGGGGGAACATGGACCTTAATGATGGGAGTACGTGTAGGAGGTAATGAAGTGGTACATGGTCAGTAATGTAGGGGATACATGGGCTTTCATAAAGGGGGTACATGGGCCTT
Organism: Neoceratodus forsteri; assembly: GCA_016271365.2. Taxonomy (NCBI): domain Eukaryota; kingdom Metazoa; phylum Chordata; order Ceratodontiformes; family Ceratodontidae; genus Neoceratodus; species Neoceratodus forsteri. The sequence goes on along the minus strand of CM057450.1, from coordinate 182,413,553 downwards.
ACTGTAGGGATACATGTAGGGGATACATGGGTGGTAATGTAGGAGGTACATGGGCAGTAATATAGGGAGAACATGGACCTTAATGTAGGGGTTACATGGGCCTTAATGTAAGGTGTACATGGGCCTTAATGTAGGGGGTACATGGGCCTTAATGTAGGGGGAACATGGTCAGTAACATAGAGGCTACATGGGCCTTAATGTAGGGGGTATATGAGCCTAAATGTAGGAGGTACATGGGCGATAATGTAGGGAGTACAGGTTCAGTGATATACCAGGAGTCGTGGAGCCTTAATATAGGGGTACATGGGCCTTAATGTGAGGGTGCATGTGGGGGATGCATGGGTGATAATGTAGGAGTATATGGGCCTTAGTGTACAGGATTACATAGGCGGTAATGTAGGGGGTATATGTGCAGTACTGTAGGGGGTACATGGGCCTTAATGTAGGGGGAACATGGGCCTAAATGTAGGGGTACATGTAGGAGGAACATGGGTGGTAATGTAGAGGTGCATGGGCAGTAATGTAAGGTGTACATGGGCAGTAATGAAGGGGGTACATGGGCCTTAATGTAGAGAGTACATGAAGGGGGAACATGGGTGGTAATGTAGGGTATTCATGGGCAGTAATGTTGCTGGTACATGGGTGGTAATGTAGACGGTACATGGAGCGCTTAATGTAGGGGGGTATATGGTCAGTAATGTAGGGGGTACATGGGTGGTAATGTAGGGTGTACATGGGCCTTAATGTAGGGGGTACATGGGCAGTAATGTTGGGGGTACATGGTCAGTAATGTAGGAGGTACATACGCCTTAGTGTAGTGGGCACATAGGTCTTAATGTATAGGGTACATGTTGGGGTACATGAGTGGTATTGTAGGGGTAGAAGGCCAGTAATATAGGGGTACATGGGCCTTAATGTAGGGTGTACATGGGCGGTAATGTAGGGTGTACATGGGCAGTAATGTAGGGGTACATGGGCCTTAATGTGGGGTTACATGAAGGGGAACATGTGTGGTAATGTAAGGGGCTCATGGGAGTGAGTAGGGGGTACAGGGGTGGTAATAAAGGGGGTACTTGGGCCTTAATGTAGGGGTACACATAAGGGGTACAGTGGTGGTAATGTGGGAGGTAGATGGGCAGTAATATTGGGGGTAAATGGGCGCTTAATATAGAGATTACATAGGCCTCAATGTAGAGAGGTACATGTAAGAAGACAACATGGGCGGTAATGAAGAGGTACATGGGCCTTAATGCAGAAGACATGTCGGGGTAACAGGGATGGTAATGTGGAGGACATGAGGCAGTAATGCAGGGCCTTAATGTAGAGTGTACATGGGCCTTAATGTAGGGAGTTACATGTAGGGAACATGGATAACGTGCTTGGTAGGTAATGTAGGGGTAGAAGAGCCTTAATATTGTAGGCACTTGGGCCTTAAGGTAGGAAAGTACAAATATGGGAATTATATGGGAACATGTGTGAGGTACATATGGGTGGTAATGTAAGGAGTACATGGGCCTTAATGAGCTGGTGCATGTACTGGTATACTCGTGGTGTATGAGGAGACCTTGGGTTTGTAATGTAGGGGTACAAGGACCACAATGTAGGGGAACACAGGCCTTGAAGGGAGTACATCAATTGGGTAATTGCAGGAGGTTACATGGGTGGTAATATGGGGTGTACATGGGCCTTAATGTAGAGGGTCATAGGCAGTAATGTGGGGGTACATGAGCAGTAACATTGGGAGTACATGAGCCTTAATCTGGGAGTACATTGGACATAATGCAAGAAGCACAAGTAGGAGGTACATCTTGTGATAATGAAGAGATTATAAGGCCTTAATTTGAGGTGATTCACAGGTTTAAAGTAGGGGTACATGGGTGGTAATGTAGAGTGCATGGGCCTTAATGTAGGGATTCCATAGGTGGTAATGTGGGAGGTACATGTGTTGTACTGTAGTGGGTCACGTGGTCCTAAATGTGAGGGTACATGTATGGGGTTAATTGTGGTAAAGTGAGAGTGCGAGTGGTAACATAGTTATTACTGGACCTTAATGTGGGGGGTACATGAAGGTGGAACATTTTTAATGTATGAGGTGAAATAGTAGGTAATGTATGGGTACATAGGTGAGCCAATGTGGTTGGAACATGGAGCCGTAAAATAGGAGTATATGGGCAGTGTGTAGGGGTACATAGGCGGTTATGTGGGAGGTGCAATTGAGGGCCTTTATATGGCTGGGTATGTGGGACAATGTGGTGGGTACATGTAGGAATACATAGGCAGTAATGTAGGGGGTACATAGCGTTAGTGGTAGTGAGCACATGGGCTTCAATGTACAGGGTACATGTGGGGTATATGTGTGGTACTGTAGGGGAGTAGAAGGGTGGTAATGTGGGTGGTACATGACTTGGTGTAGTGGGTACATGGGCCATAATGTAAAGGGATACATGGATGTGGGTAATCTGGGGTACATGGGCGGTAATGTCGATGTGCATAGGCCAACAATGTGAGGTACATGGAGGCCTTGATGTAGGGGTACATGGGCAGTGGTGGGCACATGGGCCTTAATTTGAGGGGTACATGTAGAGTATATGGGCGAATGTCTGGGAACATGGAGCCTTAAGTGAGAAGTCTCGATCTAGGGGTATATGGGTGGCAATGTGGGGGCACATGGGTCTTAATGTGTGGAGACATAGGCAGTAATGTGAGGGTACATGTGCAGTAAATACTTAGAGGTGGGGGCCTTAATGTAGGGGGTACAGTGGCCTTAATGTGAGAGGCCACAAGTAGGAATGTAGATGTGCAGTAAGGCCAGGACATGGACCTTAATGTAAGTAGTACAGCAGCCTTAATGAAAGGGGATACATGTAGGAGTACAAGGGCGCAAAATGAGGCACATGGGCCTTAATGTAAGGGCACATGGGCCTTAATGTAGGGCATTGTAGTGGATATATGGTTGGTAATGTAGGGGGTACATGAGCCCTAATGTTGGGATTACATGGGCGTATGTAGGGGTACATGTGTCGCTACTGTAGAGATTGTACATGGACCTAAATGTGAGAATTACATAGTTGGGGTACATTTGCAGCAATGTCAAAGGACAAAGGGGTAATGAAGGGAGTACATGAGGCCTTAATGTAGTGGGTGCAGCAAGTTCAATGTAAATTGATACATGAAGGGAACATGGGTGGTAATGTAAATGTACCTGACAGGTAATGTATGGGGGACATGGGTGTAATGTAGGGGACATGGGTGGTAATGAGGGAGAGGCCATGGCCCAATGTAGGGCACATGGGCCTTAATGTGCACATGTAGAGGCCATGGGTGGTACTTAGGGGTACATGGCAGTAATGTAGGATGTACATGGCCCTTAATGTAGGTGGTACATGGGCAGAAATGAGGGAAGTACAGGTGCCTTAATGTAGCTGATGCATGTGGAGTACATGGATGGTAATGTGGAGGTACTTAGGTTTGTAATGTAGGGGATACATGGGTTTGTAATGTAGGAGGTACAAATGCCTTAATGTGGGAACATGAGCCTTGATGAGGGGTACATGTAGAAGTGGTGCAGGGGTACATGGGCAGTAATGTAGGGTGTACATGGGCCTTAATAAAGGGGATACATGGACCTTAATGTAGGGGTACATGTATAAGGTATATGTCCGGTAATGTAGGGGTTACACGGGTGGTAATGTAGGGGTACATGAGCCTTAATGTAGGGGGACATAGGCAGTAATGTAGGGGGTACATGAGCAGTAGTATTGGGAGTTCATGGGCTTTAATGAAGGGATACATTGGCCTTAATTTAGGGGGTACAAATAGTGGGTACATGCTCAATAATGTAGGGGATACATTAGCCATAATGTAAGGAGTATAAGTAGGGGTTACATGGGCCTTAATGTGGGTGATTTATGGGATTTAATGTAGGGGGTACATGGATGGTAATGTAGGGGGTACACGGGCCTTAATGTAGGGATTACATGGGCGGTAATACAGGAGGTACATGTGTTGTACTGTAGTGGTCAATTACTCTCAAATGGGGACGGAGAAAGAATCTCAGATTTAGAAGTGGGTAGCCATCTGGGAACAAGTGACCACCAAACAGTGTGGTTCACGATAAACACAGCCATACAATCAAGCCATACAAAAGCAAGCATATTGGACTTTAGGAGGGTTGACTTTGGGAAAATGAGAGAGTGCCTCAGAAAAACACTAGCAAACAGGCAAGAAGGAGGGGTGGAGGAACAATGGGGTGTTATCAAAACAGCCATCACAGAGGCAACAAGCTTTTGTGTAAAGCAAATCAACAAAACACAACGAAGGAAACAACTGCTATGGTTCTCAAAAGAGGTGGCAGGGAAGGTTAAGGAGAAAATGATAGCATTCAGGAAATATAAGGAAACACAGAAGGAGCAGGACAGAGAACTTTATCAGTTAAAGCAGAAAGAGGCAGGGAAGGTAGTCAGAATAGCAAAGGCCCAAACCAAGGAAAGGATAGCCAACTCTGTTAAGAAGGGGGATAAGACCTTTTATAGGTACATTAGGGAGTGAAGAAAGCCCAAAGGAGGGATACTGAGGAATAATAAAAGAGAGGGAATGTGGGCAGAGGGTGACAGTGAAACAGCAGGGATACTGAATGAATATTTCTGCTCAATATTCACAAAGGAAGAGGAGGGGGAGGTACCTAAACCAAACAAGAGAAACACTCTGAAGACAGGGGTCAATTCCAGTCCATTTACAGAAGAAAGGGTTCTGAAAGAACTAATAAAATTGAAGGTGGACAAAGCAATGAGGCCTAACGAGATTCACCGCAGAATTCTAAAAGAACTAAGGGTAGAACTAGTGACACCGCTGACTACTCTCTTTAACAAATCATGGGAGGATGGGGTGGTACCTGAGGACTGGAGGAGGGTGGATGTGATTCCTCTTCACAAAAGTGGGAGCAGGACAGAGGCAGGAAATTACAGACCAGTTAGTTTGACCTCAGTGGTAGGGAAAATGATTGAATCACTTCTGAAGGAAAGAATTGTGCGTGCACCTAGAGGCCAGTGGGACACAGGACCCAAGGCAGCATGGATTCAAGATGGGAAGGTCGTGTCAGATGAATCTAATAGAATTCTTTGACTGGGTGACCAAAGTAGTAACCGGGGGCTGTGGACATGGCCTACCCAGATTTTAGCAAGGCATTTGATCGTACCCACACAAAGATTAATACACAAGTTAGCCAGCCTTGGAGTGGGTCCCAAGGTGGTAGCCTGGATAAAAAATTGGCTAAACAACAGGACGCAAAGGGTAGTAGTAAACGGAGTCCAGAGTGAAGAAAGGAGGGTTACTAGCGGGGTATCGCAGGGCTCAGTACTGGGACTGGTCCTTTTTAATGTCTTTATAAATGACTTTGCAGAGGAACTGGAAGGAAAAGAATGTCTCTTTGCAGATGACACAAAGATCTGCAACAGGATTGATACACAAGATGAAGTGAAAAGGATGAGAAGAGACTTAACAAGGTTGGAGGAATGGTCAAATGTATGGCAGCTCAGATTCAATGCAAAGAAGTGCACGGTAATGCACCTGGGAAACAAAAACCCAGGGGAAGAGTACACAATGGGGGGTGAGATACTGACAACAGTAAAATTGGAAAGAGACCTGGGGGTAATTATATCAGATGACCTAAAGGTGGGCAAGCAATGTGAGAAGGTAGTAAGGAAAGCTGGGGGGATACTGGGATGCATAGGGAGAGACAGCAATAGTAGAAAATAGGAAATTGTTATCCCTCTGTACAGACAGTTGGTGAGACCCCATCTGGAGTACTGTGTGCAGTTCTGGAGACCCCATCCCCATAGACAGAGTGGAGGCTGTCCAGAGGAGGGCAACCAAAATGGTGCAGGGTCTGCACCAGAAGACATACGAAGAAAGACTATAGTAGCTAATAGATATACCCTTGAGGAAAGAGGAGGAGAGAGGGCATGATAGAAACTTTTAAGTACCTCAAGGAATCAACAAAGTCAAGAGGTAGCTTCTTTCAGAAAAAGAGATGTGCAAGAACAAGGGGCACAATTTGAAGATAGAGGGGGGACGGCTCAGAGGTAATGTGAGGAAATATTTTTTCATGGAGAGGGTTGTGGATGCATGGAACAGCCTCCTGAGGTAGTCGTGGAGTCAAGAACAGTTGGGGAATTCAAGAATGCATGGGACAGACATAAGGCAGTCCTAGTGGGGGTAGGAGGAAGTAAGCTGTTAGTTCTAGGATCTGCAGCTTATCTGTTAGGTAGGAAAATGGGCAGACTAGGTGGGCCAAGTGGGCCTTATCTGCTGTTAAATTCTATGTTTCTATGTGGGTACATGGGCCTAAATGTAGGGGGTACATGTATGGGATTAATTTGTAGTAAAGTAGGGGGTACAAGAGCCTTAATATAGGGGTATATGGGCAGTAATGTAGGTGGTACATGGGCGGTTATGTAGGTGATAAAAGGGCCTTAATATGGCTGGTACATGGGGCTTAATGTAGTGGGTACATGTAGGAGTTACATAGCCAGTAATTTAGGGGGTACATGAGTATTAGTGCAGTGAGCACTTGGGATTTAATGTAGGGGTACATGTGGGGTGTACATGGGTGATATTGTAGGGGGTAGAAGGGTGGTAATGCAGGGGGTACATGTGACTTAATGTAGTAGGTACATGGGCCATAATGTAGGGGGTACATGGATGGTAATCTAGGGGGTACATAGGCGGTAATGTATGATGTACAATGGCCTTAATGTAAGGGATACATGGGCCTTAATGTAGGGGGTACATGTAGTGGGTACATGGGTGGTAATGTAGGGGGTACATGGGCCTTAATGTATGGGATACATGGGCCTTAATGTAGGGGGTACATGTAGGGGGTACATGGGTGGTAATGTTGGGGCACCTTGGTGGTAATGTAGGGGTTACAATGACCTAAATGTAGGTGGCACATGGGACTTATTGTAGGGGGTATATGAAGGGATACATGGGCTTTAATGTAGGGGGTACATTTGTAGCAATGTAGGGGTTACCTGGGCCTTAATGTTGGGGTCAAATGGGCCTTAATGTACAGGGTACATGTAGGGAGTATAAGGGTGGTAATGTAGGTTTATATGAATGGTAATGCAGTAGGTACATGGGCCTTAATGTAGGAGAAGAATGGTCCTTACTGTAGGGGTACATGAAGCGGGTACATGAGGGTCATGAAGGGGGTATGTGGGCCATAATGTTGGGGGTACATGTTCAGTAATGTACAGTAGGGGGTACATGTGAGGTAATGTTGGGAGTACAAGGGCCATAATGTAGGGGGTACATGGGAGTTAATGTAGGAGGTACATGTAGGGGTACATGGGTTGTAATGTAGGGGGTACATGGGCAGTAATGTTGGGATATATGATCCTTAATGTAGGGGATACATGGCTGGTAATGTAGGCTGTACATGGGCCTTAATGTAGAGGGTACATGTAGGGGTACATGGGGGCGTAATGTCATGTGTACATGGTTGATAATGTTGGGGTAAATGGGCCTTAATGAAGGGGTACATGGGCCTTATTGTAGGGGGTACATGGGCAGTAATCTAGGGGGTACATGGGCAGTGATGTATGGGGTACATGGGCTTAATGTAGTTGGTATATGGGCTTTAATGTAGGGGGAAAATGTAGGGGTACATGTTCAGTAATTTAGGGGGTATATGGGTGGTAATGTTGGGGATACAGTGGCCCTAATGTAAGAGGTACATGTAGGGGGTACATGGACGGTAATGTAGGTGGTATATGGGCGGTAATGTAGAGGGTACATGGGACTTAAGGTAGGGGGTATATGTAGGAGTACATGGGCTGTATTGTAGTGGTACATGGGCCTTAATGTAGAGGCTACATGGGCCTTAATGTTTGTGGTGCATATAGGGGCACATGGGCCATAATGTGGAGGGTACATGGGCTGTAAAGTAGGGTTCACATGGGCCTTTTTGTAGTGAGCACATGGGCTTTAATGTAGGGGGTACAAGTAGGAGGTACATGGGTGGCATTGTAAGGGGAAGAAGGATGGTATTGTTTGGGGTGCATAGGCCTTAATGTAGTGGATACATGGGCCTTAATGTAGGGGGTAAATGTAGGGGGTATATGGGTGGAAATGTAGGGGGTACATGGAACCCAATGTAGGGGTACATATGCAGTAATGTAGGGAGTACATGGCCAGTAATGTAGGGGTATATGGGCCTTAATGTAGGGATTACATGGGCATTAATATAGGGGTTACAGGTAGAGGGTACATGGTCGGCAATGTACTGGGTACATGGGTGGTGATGTAGTGGGTACAAAGGCCTTAATATAGTGGGTACTTGGGTCTTAATGAAGGGAGTATATATGGGGTACCAGGAGCGGTAATGTAGGGGTACATAGGTCTTAATGTGGCGATTACATGTGATAGTACATGTGTGGAATGTAAGGGGTACTTGAGTTGTATGATAAGTACAAGGGCCACATAATGTAGGGAAAACATGGGCCTTAATAGAGGGGGTACATGTAAGGGAAATGCAGGGGTACATGGGCAGTAATAAGTTGTACATAGGCCTTAATAAAAGGGATACATGGGCCTTAATATAGGAGTTACATCTGGTGGGTATATGGAGCGATGATATGTGAGGTACATGGGCCTTAATGTCGGGGGACATAGGCAGTAATGTAGAGGCACATGTGCAGTAATGTAAGGTACATTGGCCTCTAATGTGAGGGGCACACGCTATAATGCAGAGGTACATGGGCCTTAATGTAGGTGGTAGGTGGTATATGGGCCTTAATGTAGGGGATACATGTAGGGAATACATGGGTGGTAATGTAGGGGGTACATGGACCTTAATGTAGGGGTATATGTAGTGGATATATGGTTAGTAATGTAGGATGTACATGGGCCTTAATGCAGGGAGTACCAGTGGGGGTACATGGGCAGAAATGTAGGGGGTACAAGTGCCTTAATGTAGCTGGTGCATGTAGGGAGTACATGGATGGTAATGTAGGAGGTACTTGGGTTGTAATTTAGGGGGTACATGGGTACTAATGTAGGGGGTACAAGGGCCTTAATGTAGGAGGAGCATGGGCCTTAATGAAGGGGGTACATGTAGAAGGTATTGCAGGGGGTACATGGGCAGTAATGTAGGGTGTACATGGGCCTTAATAAAGGGGATACATGGGCCTTAATGTAGGGGTACATGTAGGAGGTATATGGCCAGTAGTGTAGGAGTTACATGGGTGGTAATGTTGGGGTACATGAGCCTTAATGTAGGGGACATAGGCATTAATGTAGGGGGTACATGAGCAGTAATATTGGGGGTACATTTGCCTTAATGAATGGATACATTGGCCTTAATTTAGGGGGTACAAGTAGGGGGTACATGCACAGTAATGTAAGGGTTACATGGGCCTTAATGTAGGTAGTTTATTGGTTTTAATGTAGGGGTTACATGTAAGGGGTACATGGGTAGTAATGTAGGGGGTGCATGGGCTTAATTTTTGGGAGTGTGCATGGTCCGTAATGTAAGGTACATGTATGGGATATATAACAGTGATATGAGAGTACATGGGTGTTAATGTTGGTATTACATGGTGATGAATAAGTTGGTACATGTGTTGTACTGTAGAAGGTACATGTCCACCTAAATGTGAGAGATGAAATATAGGGTTAATTTGTGGTAATGTGAGGGGTACAAAGGTAATGTGGGTTTATATGGCCCTTAATGTGAGTGGTATATGGGCCTAATATGATGTGGTACATGGGTGGTAATGTAGTTGGAACATGGACCTTAATGTTGGGGGTACATGTGCGGTAATGAAGGAGGGTACATGGGTGGTAATGTAGAGGAGGAAATTTCCAATGGGCCTTAATGTAGTAGTGGAGTTACATGGGGCTTAATGTGAGTGGGTACATGTAGGGAGTACATGGGCAGTAACATAGAGGGGTACATGGGGCTTACTGTAATAATGAGCCAGTGGAGCTTTAATGTAGAGGGGAGTACATCTGGGAAGTTACATGGTGGTATTGTAGGGGAGTGAAGGATAATGTAGAGGTACATGGGCCTTAATGTAATGGGTATATGGGCCATAATGTACTGGGTACATGTAGGGGATACATGGGTGGTAATCTAGGGTCTACATGGGTGGTAATATAGGATGTACATGGGCCTTAATATAGGGGGTACATGGGCCTTAATGTAGGGGGTACATAGGCAGTAATGTAGGGGGTACATGGGTGGTAATGTAGGGGGTACATGGGCCTTAATGTAGGGGGTACATTGATAGCAATGTAGGGGTTACCGGGGCATTAATGTTGGAGTCATACGGGTCTTAATGTAGAGGGTACATGTAGGAAGTACAAGGGTGGTAATGCAGGGGGTATATGAACACTAATGTAGAGTTACATAGGCCTTAATGTAGGGGAAACACGGACCTTACCTTAGGGGTACATGAAGCGGGTACATGGGGGTCATGAAGGGGGTATATGGGCCTTAATGTTGAGGGTACATGTTTGGTACATGTGCAGTAGGGAGTACATGGGATGTAATGTTTGGAGTTCAAGGGCCTTAATGTAGGGGGCACATGGGAGTTAATGTAGGAGGTATATGTAGGGGTACATGGGTTGTAATGTAGGGGTACACTGGCGGTAATGTTGGGGGTACATGATCCTTAAAGTGCATGGTACATGTTAAGGGTTCATGGAGGCAGTAATATAGGCTGTACATGGGCCTTAATGTAGAAATACATAAGGGGTAGTGTAGTGGTTGCATGGTTGGTGTGTTGGGGGGTACATGGGCCTCAATGAAAGGAATACATGGGCCTTAATGTAGGGGGTACATGGGTGGTAATGTAGGGGGTACATGAGCCTTACTGAAGGGGAACATGGAGCGGGCACATGGTGGTCATGAAGGGGGTCCATGGGCCTTAATGTTGGGGGTACATGGGTGATAACATACAGTAGGGGGTACATTGGAGGTAATGTTGGGAACACAAGGGCCTTAATGTAGGGGGTACATGGGAATTAATGTAGGGGTACATGATCCTTAATGTAGAGGGGTAGGTGGTACATATTGGGGGTACATGGGCAGTAATGTAGGGGGTACATGGGCCTTAATTTAGTTGGCATATGGGCCTTAATGTAAGGAAACAGGTAGGTGGTACATGGGCGGTAATTTAGTGGTGTATGGGTGGTAATGTAGGGGGTGCAAGGCCCTAATGTAAGAGGTACCTGTATGGGTACATGGGTGGTAATGTAGGTGGTATATGGGCGGTAATGTAGGGGGTACATTGGTGGTAATGTAGGGAGTATATAGACGGTAATGTAGGGAGAACATGGACCTTAATAGTCAGGGTACATGTTCTTAATGTAGGGGGTATATATAAGGGGTACTTGGACTGTAATGCAGGGGCACATGGCCCTTGATGTAGAGGCCACATGGGCCTTAATGTAGGGGGTACATTGGCCTTAATGTTTGTGGTGCATGTAGGGGGTACATGGGCCATAATGTAGGGGGTACATGGGCAGTAAAGTAGGGTTTACATGGGCCTTATTGTAGTGACCACATAGGCTTTAATGAAGGGGGTACATGTAGTGGGTGCATAGGCGGTATTGAAAGGGGCAGAAGTGTGGTATTGTAGGTGGTACATGTGCCTTAATGTAGTGGATACATGGGCCTTAGCGTAGGGGGTATGTGTAGGGGGTATGGGTGGCAATGTAGGGGGTACATGGAAGTCAATGTAGTGGGTACATATAGTGGGTACATATGTGGTAATGTAGGAAGTACATGGCCAGTAATGTAGGGGTACATGGGCCTTAACGTAAGGATTACATGGGCATTAATGTAGGGATTACATGTAGGGGGTACATGGGCGGTAATGTACTGGGTACACATGTAATGTAGGGGGGTACATGGGCCTTAATGTAGCTTACATGTATTGGTACATGTGTGGTAATGTAGGGGGTACTTCGGTTGTAATGTAGGGAGTACAAGGGTTTCAATGTAGGAGGAACATGGGCCTTAATGAAGGGGGTAATGCAGGGGTACATGGGCAGCAATGTAGGGTGTACATGGGCCTTAATAAAGTGGATACTTGAGCCTTAATGTAGTGGTACCTGTAGGGGTTACGTGGGTGGTAATGTAGAGGGTACATGGGCGGTATGCCGATATAGGCCTCAATGTAGGGGGAACATAGGCAGTAATGTAGGGGTACATGAGCAGTATTATCGGGGGTACATGGGCTGTAATGTAGGGGGTACATTGGCCTTAATGTAGGGGGTACAAGTAGGGGGCACGTGCAGTAATGCAGGGGATACATGAGCCTTAATGTAGGTGGTATATGGGCCTTAATGTAGGGGATACATGTCGGGGGTACATGTGTGGTAATGTAGGGAGTACATGGGCCTTAATGTAGGAGTACATGTAGTGGATATACGGTTGGTAATGTAGGGGGTACCTGGACTGAAATGTTGGAATTACATGAGCGGTAATGTAGGGGGTACATGTGTTGTACTGTAGGGGGCGCATGGACCTAAAAGTAGGGGGTACATGTTTGGGGTAAATTTGTGGTAATGTTGGGGGTACAAGGGTGGTAATGAACAGTTTACATGGGCCTTAATGTAGAAAGTACACAGAAAGGGAACATGGGGGTACATGTAGGGGGTACAATGGTGTGGTAATCTAGGGGATGCGTGGGTGGTGAAATGCAGGATGACGTGGGCCTTAATGTAGGGGTACCTGGGCTTTAATGTAGGGGGTACATGGGCCTTAATGTGGGGGGTACATGAAGGGGTACATGGACCTTAATTTAGGGGGTACATTGGGCCTTAATGTTGAGGTCATATGGGCCTTAATGTAAAGGGTACATGTGGGGGTACAAGGACAGTAATGAAGTGGTATATGAACAGTAATGTAGCTGGTACGTGGGCCTTAATGTAGGGGAACATGGGCCTTACTGTAGGGGAACATGAAGCGGGCACATGGGGGTCATGAAGGGGGTCCATGGGCCTTAATGTTGGGGGTACATGGGTGGTAATGTACAGTAGGGGGTACATTGGAGGTAATGTTGGGAATACAAGGGCCTTAATGTAGGGGGTACATGGGAGTTAATGTAGGGGGCACATTTAGGGGTACATGCATTTTAATGTAGGGAGTACATGGGCGGTAATGTTGGGGGTACATGATCCTTAAAGTGGGGGTACATGTTGGGGTTCATGGGGGTAATGTAGGCTGTACATGGGCCTTAATGTAGGGGGTACATGTAGAGGTACATGGGGGTAATGTAGTGGGTACATGGTTGGTAATGTTGCGGGCACACGGGCCTTAATGAAGGGGTACATGGGCCTAAATGTAGGGGGTACATGGGCAGTAATCTAGGGGGTACACGGGAGGTAATGTAGTGGGTACAAGGGCCTTAATGTAGTTGGTATATGGGCCTTAACGTAGGGGGAACATATAGGGGGTACCTTTTTTGATGAACTTCCTGGGATATGTAAGGACAGTAGCGTTAAACTTTATGCAGATGATACTGTTTTGTTGTGCACTGGTATCAATTATAAAGCTATAGAAACCATTCTGCAATAAGAATGTTTCAAGTTAGACAAGTAGTTTAAAGGAAAATAAGCTTGTTATGAATATAAAGAAGACAAACACAATGGTATTTAACAATAAAAGAGCAAAGGGGGTGGATGAAGGGTCTAAGGACATAGTTATAAAAACTGAAAATGGTAAACAGCTCACTCAGATTGCATCTTATAAGTACCTGGGTTTATGGGTCGATTCACAAATAAATTTTGATTTTCACATCGACCAGTTATGCATCAAGGTCTCACAGAAATTGAGGACCTTCAGAAGACATAAGGAATGTATGACCCAGGAAACAAGAGAAAAACTGGTCAATGCAGTAATATTCATTTTAATTGATTATGGGTGTATGATTTACGCTAATACGAGTATAAATAATCTACAAAAACTTAATAGGCTACAATTCAAATTAGCAAGATTTGTGTTGGGTCTTGAGGACCCTTACATATCCCATCACCATTGTGATCTGCTCTGTCAATTAAAATGGGTTCCCCTGAGCATTAGAAGGGAACGAATTTTGAATAATTTTCTTCTCAAATGGTTTCATGGCTACCTAACTGATAGAAGCCAGCAAGTTAAATTCAACTCTGCGGTATCTGACACCACACTGATTAATGTCGGTGTCCCTCAAGGGTCCATTTTGGGGCCTCTCCTTTTCTCCATGTTTATAAACTCTATATCCCCAAACTCTCAGTTATGCTGTACTATTCTATATGCAGATGATCTTGTATTATACACCTCTTCTACAGATATACAAGCAATAAACAGTCATCTCACATTTGCGTTCAATACCGTACAAGGCTGGATCCACAAACATAGGCTTGTCCTTAACATAAGCAAAACTCAGGGTATGCTGTTTGAATTTTCTGCTAAACTTAACTCCAACCGCAGCCTATACAATGTTTCCTGTGCTGGTGGCTTGTCCCTTACGTTGGTTACCTCCTTCAAGTATCTAGGTGTTTTGCTTGATAAAACCCTTAACTTTGAGCAACACATCCTGGCAATCTGCAAGTCAGTAAATTCAAAACTTGGCATAGCTTATAGAACAAGCTGAATGCTCACTCTTTCAGCTAGGCTGGTCATAGCTAGGAGCATCTTAATCCCATTCCTGACGTATGAGGCAGTGACTTACATAAATGTTCCTAAAAGCACTCTCGGCAAATGGGACACTGCGTACAATAATATCTGCCGCTATGTCTCTGCCTCTTCATAACTAAAGCACGATTGCTTGCTATATGTTGACTTAAACTGGCTTTCCCCATCTGTCCACTGACTACTTGCCCTGGGGACACTAGTCGACAACATTATAAGAACCAACCTACCCATCTCTCTTGCTTCTATGGTAGTGCCACAGTCCTCCTCCTATGGCCTTCGCTCAAATGAATTTTCGTTTCTGTGCACCCCTAGATGTAGAACCCTGAAAGGAATTTTAACCTTCTCAGGCCTTCCCACAAAATATTGGAATTCCCTCCCAATCGAAGTTCGCTCTGCACCTAACCATGCTGCATTTAAAAATAAGCATTACACTTTCGTCATCAGTCGCACTAAATGCACTTGCTTTAACCCCCCCCAGCTCCTCGCTATCTCTTATAGACTGTGCTCTCAATGGACTTGACCTTTGCTTAATAAATGCACTCATTATTGTTTTTATTACACAGTTACTATTGTTTTTGCGAATCGTGTTAATTTACTTTGATGGAATGCATCTCTCTTTTTTTCTAAATAACTTGTGCATGTTGCTGCCCAGAGTATTCTCTTTGTGTACTGGAGATATTTAATTAGAAAACGCCTTGGCCTTTCTCCATGTTTCAGTTTCAGGCCGGTCCTGCAGGCCATTTCTACTTCATATTTCATGACTTGGTCCCCCAGTTTAAGTTTTTGAATGATCCACCGATGTACCTCCTTGCCTGGGTCTTTTCTCTCCATGCCTTCAGGAAGCCCTATTATTCAGAGGTTTGAGTGACGGGACCAATTCTCCAGGTCGTCCACACGTTGCTGAACCTCTGCAATTATTTTTTTGTAGTCAGTTTTGACTCTGGTGAGTGTATCAAGCCTGTCTTCAGCATCACTTAGCCTTTTTTCAAGCTCGTCAATTTGCACTGAATGTGCCACCGTTGTCTCTGAAAGTCTGGTTACTACGAACTGTAGATGCAAGATTTGAGCTGTTATGTTCTGAAAGCCCATATTCATTTCAATCTGGATTTTGTATAATGTGGCCAGAAATCCAGCCATAGATTTCTCAAATTCTGACATGCCTTCTGGAGTTGCGGTCATTGTTGGAGGGCCCAGAGGTGCCTTGTGGCGAGCTGGCACAGATGTTTGTCCTTTTCCGGTTGGGAATAGCAGTTTGGCTTGTCTCGTATTCACCTTGGCTGGTGCAGCAGGATTTCATGTAGCCATATAGATGTCTGAAGTATTCCAAAGCGCCTTTTAATTAATGTAGCCCCTAGGTGGTGCTATCCCGAAGGTTACTACCCCTGACTGTTTGACTACGGACAGGTTGAGGTGCCTAGGTCCTATGGCGGGTGCGTCCACCCAGAGGTCAGGGTTTGTAGTGGTTAGACTAGCTTGGTCACAGCCCTCTGGGACACTGAGACCCCCTTTTATTCCCTCTAGTGGCTCACAAAGTACCCTGGAGTTACAGCCCCAATACCCCACGTATACACACTGTTCACTCATGTAGATACCACTTACCCTCGAGACTGATTCTGCAGCACATCTCTGAGGACCCCGTGTAAAATAAGGTTAAACAACATACACAGTAAAACACAATACTGTTTCCATAAGTACCAACACCACAGACAGTAGATAGTATAACAACAACAAATCTCATTTATTTAGGGGGCAGTAACACGGGAGGGGGAAATCAGGTTAATTGGTGGCATTAAATCACAGTACTGTGCACACATACAGGGTCTGAAAAGTCACACTCTGGGTACCTAGGTTGGGAGGGGGGGCTAGCCAGGTCTGTTGCCCAGGGTTGGCCAGCAGGTGCAGATGGATGGGGCCCTGTAGAAGAAAATATATGCACAACACCCAATTGTAATCCGGAGCCAGATGGCTCAGTCCATGAAGCAGGGAAACAACAAGAATTAGATGACACACTTGTGATTGAAAACAGATTGCAAGGGAATACCCTGATTTGTACTCACAATACCCAAGCTGAGGACTGGATGGTAGATGTTCTTCTGGATTGCCAGAACAACAGGACATGGAGACAAGGTACTTGTGACTGGACCCCACTGCAGTTGATAGCAAAGAATTTAGTCCAAGCTAAGCTGGGGTTTGCTTCCAGCTTCAGCACACAGCACAGGGGATTGGAAATAGCGATTCCCCACAAGCACTATGCACATTCATATGAAAAAGGAAAGTGCTATATCAGGCAGGCTACTCCTCCATCCCGATCGTAATTACTGCAAAATACCCAGAAGCACACACAGCAGCTTCAGTTTCTGACAGACCAAGCGTGATTCAGCAATTTCTCCAGTCTTCTACACGGTGAGCCTGGTTTCCACACTTCTAGTGCTTCTTTCTCCTCACAACTCAGATTCAGTCCAAACTGGCACTCACAAAGGCTGCAGACCAAAACTCAGGGCCTCACATATGCTTCCCATGCGAAACTATACACCGCAGAAGCACACAGCTCCTTCTCTCTTCACTGCCACAACTGATCTGATCTTTCCAGTCATGGAGCAGGGCATTTTCTTTAGCTCCACACTATTCTGTTGGCTGATTCAGCTGTCACTCACAATAAGACTCCCTCCGTTCTTAGAAAAAGGTGCCAAGGTCAAAACTACATTTCCTAGAGTCACTGCCCATACAATCCCCTTGTGGCTGACTCAAAATTAAGAATCCAAGTTCCGATTCATCCATAGGCTCCATTTTAGGGAACCCTTAACCCAATTGGCCAAGCACGGCAGTTTAGGTCCAAAATGGAGGGGTAACACACACAGAGTCCCAGCTGCAAGAAAGGCAGGTTAGACACACTGCATTTTACTTAACACTTTAACTCATTTCAGGCAAACAGTTACATCTTTCATTTAGGCTCCCTCTGTGCTCTTAGTGACTGCAGAAATGGAGCGATGTCTCTGCAGCTCGGGCGGGATTCGAGCATTAAATACACAGTCCCTCCATTTGCACTTGGGAGCGGTGTTCATGATGGATGGGGGGGGGGTGTTGCCAACCAGCCAAGATGGTAGACGCTCTTTAGCACAGCACTAATTAGGCTAACTTCATAAAAGGCAGAAAATTAAGGTAACCCCTCTGCAAATGGGGGTTCCCAAAAGTTTTCCAGGAGCTTGCCTGAATGCTCCAAGTCTGGGCGGTGTTCGGCGTCTGAGCTGTTTAAATGTCTCTTTAAGAGCTGTCTGCTTGCAGACTTAATTAGTTTCTATACGGGGACTGTGTATTTAATGCTCGAATCCCACCCGAGCTGCTGCCAATTCACTCCGTTTCTGCAGTCACTACATGTGCAGAGGGAGCCTTGTTGAAAGATATAACTGTTTGCCAGAAATCATTTACATTTTGGTCCTGAATTGCTGACTTGGACCAATCAGGATGATAGGGAGGCCTTAAAATGGAGCCTGTGGATGAATTGGAACTTGGACTCTCAATTCTGAGCCAGCCACAAGGGGATTATATGATCAGTGACTCTGGGAAATGTAGTTTTGACCTTGGCGCCTTTTTTCACCAACAGAAGGAGTCTTATTGCGAGTGACAGCCGAACCAGCCAACAGAATTGTGTGGAGCTAAAGGAAATGCCCTGCTGTGTTACTGGAAAGATCAGATCAGTTGTGACAGTGAAGAGAGAAGGAGCTCTGTGCATCTGTGGTGTATAGTTTTGTGCGGGAAGCGCGCGTGAGGACCTGAGGTTTGGTCTGCAGCTGTTGTAAACGCTAGTTCAGACTGAATCCAACTTGTGAGGAGAAAGAAGGAAGTCTGTAAGGTAGAAACCAGGCTAAGCTAACCCTGTAGAAGACTGGAGAAATTGCTGAATCGTGCTCGGTCTGTCAGGAACTGAAGCAGCTGTGTGTGCTCCCGGGTATTTTGCAGTAATTGTGATCGGGATCTAGGAGCAGCCTGCCTGGTATAGTACTTTCCTTTTACATATGAATGTGCGTAGTGCTTGTGGGGAATCGCTATTTCCAATCCCCTGTGCTGTGTGCTGTGTGTTGAAGCTGGAAACAATCCCCAGCTTGTCTCGGACTGAATCCGTTTGCTATCTACTGCTGTGGGGTCCAGTCACAAGGACCTTGTCTCCATGCCCTGTTGTTCTGGCAACCCAGAAGAACATCCACCATCCGGTTCTCAGCTTGGGTATTGTGAGTACAAATCAGGGTATTCCCCTGCAGCCTGTTTTCAATTACAAGTGTGTCATCTAATTATTGTTGTTTCACTTCTTCATGGACTGAGCCATCCGGCTCCAGATTACAATTGGGTGTTGTGCACAAATTTTCTTCTACAGGGCCCTGTCCATCTGCACCTGCTGGCCAACCCCAGGCAACGGACCTGGCTAGCCCCCCCCCAACCTGGGTACCCAGAGTGTGACTTTTCAGACCGTGTATGTGTGCACAGTACTGTGATTTAATTCTGCCAATTAACCTGATCTCCCTCTCCCATGTTTTATTCCCCCTGAATAAACCAGATTTGACGTTGTTAAACTTTAAACTGTCTGAAGTGTCAGTACCTACATATCAAGCATTGTATTGGTTTGTGTATGTTGATTAACCTTATTTTACAGAGGGTCCCCAGAGACGAACCTCAGAATCAGTCTCGAGGGTAAGTGGTACTTTATGAATGAACAGTGTGTACATGTGGGGTATTGGGACTGTAACTTCTGTGCATTGTGTGAGCCACTAGAGGGAATAAAAGGGGGTCTCAGTGTCCCAGAGGGCTGCGACCAAGCTAGTCTAACCACTACAAACCCTGACCTCTGGGTGGAGGCACCTGCCATAGTACCTAGGCCCCTCAACCTGTCAGTAGTCAAGCAGGCAGGGGTAGTAGCCCTTGGGATAGCGCCACCTGGGGGTTACATCTTGGAGGCACCGCTGGGATTTTGTGTCCTCTAGTGGCCACATTTATGAACCACTGCTAAAAAAATAAATGGGTACCCCAACAGAAGTGGCTGTGCACTGGATGGTGGAGTGGTGTACTGGGGAGGAGATTGGCCCCCAAAATGCTATGCTTATCCTGGACATCCCTCTGGGTATCAATACGGACACTGTACAGGGAGTACTTTCCAAGGTGGAAGGTTTACAAAACCCTGTGGTGGTGGGTCGACATGCTGATCTGCTCACCCACACTTTCATGGCCCTAGTAGAGTATACAGACCCCATAGATAGCTCCAAAGTGCCACAGACTATTACCCCTGAGGGAGCCCTCACTGTCTGGAGAATGATTATTAATGACAGTAGGGACTCGGGGGGGGGGCAGAATGAGCCCCCCCACTGTCTGAAACTTTTGAGGAGAAATTTGCTAAATTGTTGCTGGAGGAAGGAAAAACTGTGGAGGATTTAAAGAAACTATCATTGCCACCTGAGAATGTTCCTCCACTAACACCCTCTCCCCCTCCAGCACCCGTTATTGCCCCTCCTTCTGTGCCAGTGCTAGCCCCTATGTCTGTACCTGCCAATAGTCACAACTCTTACCGCAGGTTGAAAATTTTCTCCGGCACCCTCCCCACCCCACAAGGGGAGGATGACTGGGAGACCTGGATAGAGTATGTTGCCCCTCAAGTGCTAGAATGGCAATGCTCGGAAGCAGAAAAGTGAAAGAGGTTAAGTGAGAGCCTCCGAGGTCCTGCCCTGGCTACCATCCATGCCAAATGGGCCAGTAACCCTGAAGCGACTGCACAGGACTATCTTGAGGCCTTGGAGAATGTGTATGGGAGCCCAGATTCCAATGAGGACCTGTGGTGGAGAGTAAGAAATGCACAACAGTACCAAGGGGAGTTGTTGTCTGTGTATGTATCTCAGCTGGAAAAATTGTTGCAAGAATGCCCAGAAAGGGTAGTTTTCCAGCGATTGAATTGGACCCAACCAGGCTGGACAGGATCCTTAAGTCTGCCCCCTTCTCAGAACTGCTGTTGTTTCAGTTACACCTGGCCAATCGACTGGAATCCCCACCCTCGTATGATGAGCTAATGAGAGAAATTCGAAGGGTTGAGAAAAGCTGACCCCGGGAGGGACTTGCACCAATAGCTGCTGCTACGACCCGAGTGACTGAGGGTGACCCATCAGTTGAAGTTCAGGGGCAGAAGTTGGCAGTTAATGAGTGCTCTGAGAAGGAAAAGGGTGTGCCACCATGGGGTGAACTGCTGAGAGAGTTCAGGAAAATAAAAAACAGTCACTTTATGAAGGCCGCTCCTGCGAGTACAGGCCCTGACCCTCAACCGACTGCATTTGCTATGGGGGTGGGGGTACCCACCCATGCATCTCCTGCTGACAACAGCTCAAAACTCAATGTCTTGATGATGGAAATGGGGAAATTGACGAGGTGTCTCCAAATGCTTATCACGCCGCAGATAGAGATGGCACCAAGGTTTTCTATTGGAAGTACCCCGGCCCCGGCTCCCAGTGTGATGCCTCGGCCAGCTCAATCTCTGGAAGGTATGTTTTGCTATAATTGTGGGAAGGATAGGCACATGAAGAGAGAATGCAGGTCCCCAAAAGACACAGACAAAGTTGTATGCAGGCTACAAGGAGAGCTTCAGAGGACAAATCAGTGGTTGAGAGGTACACAAAATGATCGCAGTGAAGATCCCAAAAATGCTAACTCATGTCCCTTTGTGGCAAGGTCAGTTGCCCAGGCCCCCGCTACCGTCTCTCCAGACTGGTCCAGATTAGTAGGTCCCTCCATGGAGACCACTGTAAAGGTGAATGGAGTGTCTACAAGAGCTGTATTAGACAGTGGCTCCCAAGTGACAATTATGTTCCAAGACTGGTATCAGAAGCATTTGTCTGATGTGCCCTTACAACCGTTGGAGGGGCTGCATGTCTGGGAGTTAAGTGAGAAGGCCTACCCCTACTCTGGGTATATCCGAATTTGGCTGTCTTTTCCCACCTCCGTGGCTGGAGTGGCAGAGCAAGTAGAGACCCTGGCCTCAGTGTGTCCCCCTACTGGACTGTATGATGGGGTTCCTCTACTAATTTGGATGAAAGCACATATGTTTGGACAGTTGGCGCAGTTGTGTTACGACAAATAGGGGTCAAGGACTAGTAGAGCTTTAAGAATTCCAGCCTTGATCAAGAAAGCCTATGAGGCACAGAGAGATGCTGAAAAAGTGGAACCAGAGGAACCGGTTGGATTGTCTGGAAGAAGGATCCTGAGTCTCTGATCCTGGTGCCAAATGCCCAGTGTACCCTACAGGGGGAAGTCCGTATCAGAAAGGATGTCAAGAATAAAATCCTCATGCTGGATGCACCAGGTGATGGGAAATTGCCAGAAGGATTGTCGGTCAAGCCAAGTATTTTGCCTGCCAGAGCCCATGCTTATGCCAGAAGGGTAATGGTCCAAGTTCATAATGTGTCTGATGGAGAGATTCGAGTAAATAGAGGTTGCACCCTGGCTATTGTACATTGTGCAGATACTGCAGTGCTACCCAGTAACAAGTGTTCGGGGGAAAATGACAGAGTGACGCCCGACTTGTTTGATTTTGGGGACTCCCCGTTGCCAGCTGAATGGAAGATGAGAATCAGTAGAAAGCTTGCCCAGAGAGACCTGGTGTTTTCTTTAAAGGAATGGGACATAGGATGTGTGCAAGGAGCTGAGCACCACATCCAGCTGCATGATGAAAGACCATTTCATGAGAGGTCTTGACGCCTGGCCCCTGCTGACATAGATGATGTGAGACGGCATTTGCAAGAGATGCTAGCTGCTGGTGTAATACAAGAATCCAGAAGCCCCTATGCTTCCCCCATTGTGGTAGTGAAAAAAAAGAATGGGACAGTAAGGATGTGAGTGGATTATCGCACTTTAAACCAGCAGACTATCCCTGATCAGTATACAATGCCCCGCATTCAGGATGCTTTGGACTGCCTAAACGGTAGCAAGTGGTTCTCTTTGCTGGATCTTTGCAGTGGGTACTACCAGATCCCGATGGCCCCAGAAGAACATGAGAAGACCGCCTTTATCTGTCCGCTTGGCGTCTATGAATTCATGAGGATGCCTCAAGAGATTTCAGGTGCCCCAGCCACTTTTCAATGACTGATGGAGCATACAGTGGGGGAAATTAACTTATTAGAGTGCCTGGTATACCTAGATAATGTTTTTGTATTTGGCAGCTCACTGGAGGAACATGAGAGTAGATTATTCAAGGTGTTGGACCGACTGGAAGACTTTGGCCTGAAACTGTACATTGATAAATTTCAGTTCTTCCAAACCTCTGTAAAGTATGTGGGGCATATAGTCTCCACCGAGGGAATAGAGACCGACCCAAGTAAAGTTGAGGCCTTGACCACCTGGCCACAGCCCCACAACCTAAAAGAACTGCAAAGATTCCTGGAATTCTGTGGCTACTATCGCCATTTCATCAAGGACTATTCAAGAGTGATCTATCCTTCACTTAATCTTACTCATGGTTACCCTCCTACCCACAAAAAATACAAGAGGTCAGCTCCCCCTGAGACTGAGAGAGTGTATTTCCATCCTAATGAAGTTTTGGGGCACGATGGACACCTGATTGTGAAGCTGCTTTTCATAAGATTATGTATCAACTTACCCACGCTCCTGTCCTGGCCTATGCAGATCCAGTAAAATCCTATGTCCTACACACTGATGCTAGTTTGCAAGGTTTGGGGGCTGTGTTGTACCAGGAGCACGAGAATGGCCTGAGACCAGTGGCCTTTGCCAGCAGAAGCCTGACTCCTTCTGAAAAGAACTATCCGGTACACAATTTAGAGTTCCTAGCTTTGAAGTGGGCCATTGTGGACCAATTCCACAATTACTTGTATGGGGCTAAGATACTGGTAAAAACTGACAACAATCCTTTGACCTACGTGCAGACTTCAGCTAAGTTGGATGCTACTGGCCATAGGTGGCTCTCTGCATTATCTACATACGACTATGCTGTTGAATACAGAGCAGGCCTGAACCACATAGATGCTGATGCTCTCTCCTGGAGGCCTGTTTCTTGAAAAGACTGGGTCAGACTGTCAGAACCTGATATTCGAGCACTCTGCCAGAAGTTTGACCGAGAGGAGCAACTGGTCCCAGATACCAGTGAACTGCATGGTGGATTGTTTGGGACCCTCTGAGAATTGCATACCTGCTGCTTATTGCCACTTTTCCGCAATAGACATTGGTGCTCTGCCTCAGCTGGACAATGACAGTATTCATCAGGCTCAATCCCGAGATCCCATGATCAAATCAGCTCTGGAAGCCCTCTATGCAGGGAAAGATGTATCCAAGTTACGCTCCACTGATTTGACAACTGCATTGTTAAACAAAGAAGGTCCTAAGTTGAAACGACTAATAGACTGTTACACAGAGAAACAGTAGACAGAGGGGGAAAAATAGATAAACAACAGCTAGTTTTGCCTACTGCCCTTCAAGACTTGGTGCTGAGGTCCCTACACAACCACATGGGGCACCTTGGCATAGACAGAACACTTGACTTGGAAAGATCCAGATTCTATTGGCCTAAGATGGGGGCTGATGTTGAACAACACATTTGAACTTGTAGTCGCTGTCTGCAGAGGAAAGCTTTGCCCCAGAGGGCTGCCCCCCCTAGTTAACATCACCACCATCACCCCCATGGAGCTGGTCTGTATTGACTTTCTGAGTCTGGAGCCAGATTAAAGAAATATCAGTAATGTGCTGGTGGTCACTGACCATTTTACAAGATATGCCCAAGCTTTCCCCACCAAGGACCAGAAGGTATCCACTGTGGCCAAAGTACTTATAGAAAACTTTTTTGTTCACTGTGGGGCGCCACAAAGAATCCATTCTGATCAAGGGAGGGACTTGAGAGTCGTCTGATCAATGAGGTGCTTTCTACTGGGGAGTGCGAAAGTCCAGAACCACCCCTTACCACCCCAAGGGGGACCCAAAGCCTGAACGGTTCAACCGCACTTTGCTAGATATGCTAGGCATCCTTCACCCAAAGGACAAGCCTAGATGGAGCCAACAAATTAGCACCCTGGTACTTGCCTACAATTGCACAAAAAGTGATGCCACTGGGTTCTCCCCCTATCGCCTGATGTTTGGAAGAGGAGCCCACCACCGTAGATGTTTGTTTTGGAGTTTCTCCTGATGGGGTTCGAGCTGATAACCATTTACAGTACGTGCAAAAGTTAAAGGCCCAACAAATCATGCATACCAGCTGGCTCAAACCATGGCTGCAAAAGAAATCTGGCCAACAAGGAAAGGTATGATAAAAAGTGAAAGCACTGGAACTCAGGAGGGAGATCAGTGTTGCTAAAAATCTGGGACTGCATGGCAAACACAAGATTGCTGATAGGTGGCACCATCTCCCCACATTGTGGTAGGCAAACTAAATGATCTGCCTGTGTACAAAGTAAGGCCGGAGAATAACTCAAAAGATGTTGAAACAATGCATAGAAATCATTTACTGCCCATTGGACAAATCTTGATTGAGTCTGAGCCCCAGAAAATGCCCTCTGGATCAGTGACTAGAGCTGCTGCTAGCAAAATCGAGAAGTCTGCACTCACAGAAGCTGAGTTAAAGTGTTCCCCTCCACAAGTCCCAGTTAAACATGACTGTCAGTCCATGTCAGAGGAAAGTGAGTGTGGCTTTGAATACTATCCTTCTTACAAACTGAGTCAAGTGTTTCGGGGCAATCCCCCAATCAATCCTGGAGATGAAGCTGGGCCTTCTGGACTGTCTAAGCCCCCAGCTTTGTCCCTGGAGCCAATGGTCCCAGAAGATGAAGTGCAAAGCATCAAGTCAGATGATATGGAATCATTGTGCATGGTTGAACTGTTTGAGCTTTCAGGGGAGGAAAATGATGGACTGGGACAAACTGGTGATATACCAGAACAAGAAGAGTGTGTTGAGTGCCCTGATAGTTCACTGCCAGTGTCAGAAAACTCCCGATGTGAGCCAAGTGTTGTGGACTCTGAGACTGCAAATCATGGAGCTGAAAGTGTCCCAGGTTCTAGCGTCTCTACCCCCAGGGAGACTCCTCTGGCAAGTAAAGACAGTGCTGAAAGTGAGTTTAAAAGTGCAGAGACTGTAACAGTTCCTCCTAGAAAGACTGGTCGACCTGTAAAGCCTGTAATGCGCTTAAGCTATGATTCCTCTGGGAGGCCTGTGGACTTACCTCTCAATGTTGTCCATAAAGGAGTGTATGTGTCCCCGAGCTCATTGCCCAAACTGAGCATAAGTGCTACCTCCAAGTTAGTTGTGTTGTCTAGGTATGGTGCCCTGCCTCATCCAGCCCCAAGGTAGCTAATAGGGAAGGGCCCCCTCTCTTCAGGTTCTATGTACAGGAGGTAATAACCTGAGTTATGGTATAATGCATGTATAATACTGTGTAAAAAGTGATGTACTGAAAAGTTTCAGAAATGTGTTTCTGGTAAGGTGATATGTTGACTGATGATTACATGTATAAGCCTAATGTGATATTGATGTAAATGTATATGGTTGTATTGAAATTTATGAGGGTACTTACTTGATGCGGATGCCAAATTTTTCCAGGCCAGGAAGGGTGTAACCCTGCTGCAAATGGGGGTTCCCAAAAGTCTTCCAGGAGCTTGCCTGAATGCTCCAAGTCTGGGCGGTGTTCGGTGTCTGAGCTGTTTAAACGTGGTTCCAAGTGAGTGCTATTTGAGCCTCCACGTACTGTCTCTTTAAGAGCTGTCTGCTTGCAGACTTAATTAGTTTGTATGGGGACTGTGTATTTAATGCTCGAATCCGCACGGGTTGCTGTCATTTCGCTCCATTTCTGCCGCTACATGTGCAGAGGGAGCCTTGTTGAAAGATATAACTGTTTGCCAGAAATCATTTAGGGTGACTGAGAAAATGTAGCTTGTCTAACCTGTCTTCATTTCAGCACGATCTGTTTCAGTGTAACTCTTTCATTTTGGTCCTGAATAGCTGACTTGGACCAATCAGGATGATAGGGAGTCTTATTGTGAGTGACAGCCGAACCAGCCAACAGAATGGTGTGGAGCTAAAGGAAATGTCCTGCTCTGTGACTGGAAAGATCAGATCAGTTGAGACAGTGAAGAGAGAAGGAGATCTGTGCTTCTGTGGTGTATAGTTTTGCGCAGGAAGCGCATGTGAGGCCCTGAGATTCGGCCTGCAGCCGTTGTAAGTGCTAGTTCAGACTGAATCCAACTTGTGAGAAGAAAGAAGGAAGTCTGAAAGGTAGACACCAGGCTAACCCTGTAGAAGGCTGGAGAAATTGTTGAATCGCGCTCAGTCTGTCAGGAACTGAAGCTGCTGTGTGTGCTCCCAGGTAGTTTGCAGTAATTGCGATTGGGATCTAGGAGCAGCCTGCCTGGTATAGTACTTTCCTTTTACATATGAATGTGCATAGTGCTTGTGGGGAATCGTTATTTCCAATCCCCTGTGCTGTGTGCTGTGTGCTGTGTGTTGAAGCTGGAAGCAAACCCCAGCTTGTCTCGGACTAAATCCGTTTGCTGTCTACTGCAGTGGGGTCCAGTCACAAGGACCTTGTCTCCATGCCCTGTTGTTCTGGCAACCCAGAAGTACATCCACCATCCGGTTCTCAGCTTGAGTATTGTGAGTACAAATCAGGGTATTCCCTGCAGCCTGTTTTCAATTACAAGTGTGTCATCTAATTATTGTTGTTTCACTTCTTCATGGACTGAGCCATCCGGCTCCGGATTACAATTGGGTGTTGTGCATATATTTTCTTCTACAGGGCCCTGTCCATCTGCACCTGCCAGCCAACCCTGGGCAACGGACCTGGCTAGCCCCCCAACCTGGGTACCCAAAGTGTGACTTTTCAGACCCTGTATGTGTGCATAGTACTGTGATTTCATTCTGCCAATTAACCTGATCTCCCCCTCCCATGTTTTATTCCCCCTGAATAAACCAGATTTGATGTTTTTAAACTTTAAACTGTCTGAAATGTCAGTACCTACATACCAAGCATTGTATTGGTTTGTGTATGTTGATTAACCTTATTTTACAGAGGGTCCCCAGAGACGAACCTCAGAATCAGTCTCGAGGGTAAGTGGCACTTTATGAATGAACAGTGTGTATATGTGGGGTATTGGGACTGTAACTTCTGTGCATTGTGTGAGTCACTAGAGGGACTAAAAGGGAGTCTCAGTGTCCCAGAGGGCTGTGACCAAGCTAGTCTAACCACTACAAACCCTAACCTCTGGGTGGCACCCGCCATAGAACCTAGGCCCCTCAACCTGTCAGTAGTCAAGCAGGCAGGGGTAGTAGCCCTTGAGATAGTGCCACCTGGAGGTTACACAAGGATTTGGTATCAAACAGGGGAGGGATAAGAATACTGCTCTTCGGCTCTGTACACTCTCCTCCTCCTCGGAGAGTTCATTGTCATCAGGTAACTTCCCTGATATCCTCCTCCTGAGCATGTACATGGGCAAGGCTGGGGTCTGCCTGTAGATCTATGTTAGCAGACGTGTCCTGTTCCGGTGCACCTAGGCATGCCTCTGTGGCCCCCCCAACCTAAGGGGCCTGGTTTGGGGTTGGGTGTGTCTAATAGGATGTCCTGAGGAACATCAGGGCCCAAAAGCTCTCCTAATAGCAACAACAAATTCTGCTTTGCCACTGCCAACTGGTACACCAGGTACACTCCCTCCCAGCTTGGATCTCCCCTGTAAGAGAGATATTAGCTGAAATAACACAATGGGGGCAATAGGAACCCAGAGGAGAGGGTCGCATTACCCTTTTGTGGGTCATACATTGTTCGAACACTAGAGGTCTCTGAAAAGCCATGGTGCCAAATACCAGTCACAGAGATGTCCAAAAGGCAGATTAAAATGGAGAACACTATCTGAAGAAACTCAAAATAGTGCTGGAATGAAGGAATCCTGTTGTGATCCCCACCTGGACTGTGGGTAAAAACAGAGGTAGATAAACATACCTACCAGCTGAGAAGCTTTAATGGCTGTAGGGAGAATGATCATGCCAGCCAGCTGTGCTGAAAACTGAGGAGAAAACAGAGTCACCATATGTAGCACTAGAAAAAAGTGCAAATGTGTGAATGCTCCCAAGAAGTGCACATGTGCAACATCATCAAGATAGGGGTGCACGCACAAGCACAGGCATGCGAGAAATGTGCTGAGGCTGGAGAAAGCCTCTGAACTGCAACACAGCGCAAGCCCAATGGACGGGGCTCAGAAAAAAATGACGGGAAAGTCGTGCAGCTCAGTAGGAACATTCAAACCTGCCACACAAACTGCGGCAATAGATCCCCAACAAAAGACTGCCTAAAATGACTCTTATCGTATTCAGTCAGTATTTCCTCTCTCTGTCTCCCTCTTCCCTTTTTTTTTAAAGCAGCAAAGAGTAGCTGAGGGAAAACAATTAAAGGGGAATGTCCTTAAACACCATACCAGAGCAGGGTACTTACTTGCCCTTCGGTGGCACAGCAAAGACTGGAGAGTTGCTGCTGTCCGGAATGTTCAGGTGCCCAGGATTCCATCCTGAGTCTAGCCTTGGGCTGTGCCATTTCCCTAATGGGGTGCACATCATCCAGTCATAATGAATCCCATTGGCAATGTGGAGTGCTACAGAAAGTGAGTTAGGAAGAGGCGATGAAGACAGGGACAGGGAGGAAGTAAGGTCATTCTACAGCTCAAAGTTCAGGTCCACTTGAATTTAGTAAATTACCCATCATCATCATTTATCGTCAAAGATTTAGAGCCTATTGTGAAGAGAGTAAGTCAAGCATTCCAAAATATAATGTCATGTACTATCTTTCACCAGTCCATAAGGGAAGGGATAACTTGGGTTATGTGATTGCGATTTTAGCTGCTAGAACCAAAGTTAACAGTAAGTTAAGTGTCTATCCTCAGAAGTGTCCTTCACAAGGCTATATTGCCATTAAAATAAGGGATGGTGTGATGGTCCCCAGGGTATCAAAAATAGAATCTAATTCAGAGATAACATCTTGTCTAAAAGGTTTGCACGGAGGGCAATCCCCAAAAATGTGGATATGACTGGCAGGAAGGAAGTCACAGCCCCAACAACTTAAAGCTCTGTGACCCCAACATATTTGGCGACTATATCAACCATCTGGAAAAAATGGTAGCAGCACTCCAGGAGACTTCTCTCCACCCCATAGTAGCCATTGACAGGTAGGCCGATATGGAATATTTATGCCAGATTTGTCTCACGTGTTGTTCTTGGAGCTCATTGTTCCATCGTTGTAAAATTTGGGCAGTGGAGTCACTCTGTGCTGCCTATTAAGCAGTCTCTAGTTGGCCAATAAAGTGCAGCATGATGTGTTCCTCTATCAGCAAAATGTAAGTTGCAATGGGGGGCGGAGTCTGGGAGTCAGGAAAAAACTTCTCCCTGATCATGTATGTAAGATCGTACTTGCAGGTATTTGTAATGATCTGATGAGGGGAGATAAGTAGATTGGAGTGTGGCAAAGGGTAGAACCCATCCTTATCTAACAGTTGGTAGTAAAACCTCAGACCACGTCAACTCTGGCCCCTAGTGGCCTGGTCCATAGTGTTCGTCGGGTGGGCTGAGTCATAGACAACAGCCGAAAGTTGAAATAATATGTCAGGGGGTATAAATTTAGATTCCACTTTCAGCCATTGTCAAAAAAATTCAGCTGTATAAGGGGAAAATTTAGTAAGGGGTTTACATTGCGAAGAAAGGCCAAACATGTTGAGGTCAAGGTTAAAGATAGCATACAACATGAACTCCAGCTGTTTCCAATGAGGCTGCTGGTATTTTGAAGGCCATATACAAAGTGTCCAAAGATGTGCTGCTTGAGCATACCATTGGAGGTCCTGCAGGTTAACCCCTCTTTTATCGCTGGGTAATTGCAAGAGGGGCAAGTGGATATAGAGTGAGGTGCCCTGCCACATGACGTGAGATATAAACCTGTTTGAAGAACTAAAATTGAAAGATGTTGGGGTGATTGGCAGGGTTTGAAGAAAAAACAGAATCCTTGGGAAAATAGTCTGCTGAATGACCTCTATTAAATGAAAATTATTGCAGGGACTTGTGTGTGCTAAAAAACTTGACACAGTCAGTTCAAAACAGAAAAAAACAGAAACATGCAGAACTAACAGTGGTGCTGTGGTAGTATGAGGCAACAGACCTAGTAACCCAATGCTTGTAGGAAAAGATGGTGGGATCAGATATGAGCTCTCAAAGGAGGTTACACTGAGCTGGTAGCTTTAAGCTCATTACATCAAATCACCAGGGGCTTTCTTGACCCCTCCCCCTTGCCTTGGACATCCCTCTGGGTCTTTGAAACCTTCCAAGGTCTTGAGCATCTATGCTTGATGGTGCCAGCCCTAAAAGCCTGCCTAGCTCTTCCAGCAGGTGGGATTCAAGCCTCTGGCAATGTGCGCCAGCAGCTCAAACTTTACCAAGGGGAGCATATTTTGCTGCCACTCCCTTGCCGTTGGTATCCATACTATGCGCCAGTGATGGAGTAACAGTCTTTTGGCCTCTACAAGGACAACAGCTAGCCACCTCAATAAATGGGGGGGTTCCGCCTGGAGCACATTGGTATTCTCTAGGATCACAAGGCTAACCGAATGCAACTGGTGCAGCTTCATCACCTGATCACAAAGTTTTAAAATGTGAGTTCACTTGTAAAACAATTTGGGGCAGGACCCACTGTATATGTAGAAGGCCACTGCCCCTCTGCTGACACCTCCAGTATGTATCCGACAATAAAAGGTTCATCTTTGCCAGAGATACCAGCGTCCTACACCACAAGACCATCAAATGCCATTCTTTCAAATAGCTAATTTTTCACTATCTTTCATGAGTCCCACATTAAAAAGGGCTTCTGATGAAGAGCTCTGTGTAGTTCAAAGGTGTAATTCTGTAAATCTTTTGCTTGTTCAATAAAAGGTATCAAATCACCCACTTTGTTCTTTTGTACAAGGACCAATACGGGAACAAACAATTCTCCATATAAAAAGGGTCATTCTTGTGTCATGACTTAGTAGCCAGCAGTAACAGACGTGGGTAATTTTAACTCCTGAGAGGAATCAACTTTTATTGCTGTTAATTCTATATTTTATGTAAAATGATCATTTTAAACAATATTATGAAATTCTATGTGCAGTATCATAGCATCACCCAATTTTGGTGTCCCCATAAAGCTATCCTGTGTTGTTGAATGAGGGTGTAAACTTGCTCCTACTGTCCCATAGCCTGATCCTATCTAGATTGATTGAGGGATTCTAGCTGGTGAGTTTGTGACTGCGTGTTTGTAATTCTAGCTGGTGAGTTTGTGACTGTGTGTTTGTAATTGAATTTGAGGTATTTTCCTAACTGCCATTTCAGTGTGCTTTTCTTTTTAGTTTGGGTAGGATTGAAGGATTCTAGCTGATAAGTTTGTGACTATGTGTTTGTAATTGACTGTGTCTGAACCTTAAGTGCAGGCATCATATTACAGGGATTAGTGTAGT
The DNA here is from genome assembly GCA_016271365.2 of Neoceratodus forsteri. Classification (NCBI taxonomy): domain Eukaryota; kingdom Metazoa; phylum Chordata; order Ceratodontiformes; family Ceratodontidae; genus Neoceratodus; species Neoceratodus forsteri. Next base: position 182,381,392 of record CM057450.1, on the reverse strand, counting down.
TTGAGTGTGAGGTCTTAATTGCCATTTCAGTGTGCTTCTTCATTTAGTTTGGACAGGATTGAGGGATTCCAGCTGATGAGTTTGTGACTGTGTATTTGTAATTGAATTTGGGGTCTTTTCTTAACTGCCATTTCAGTGTGCTTTTCCATTTAGTTTAGGCAGGACTGAGGAATTCTAGCTGATAAGTTTGTGACTGTGTGTTCGTAATTGGCTGTGTATGGACCACAGTGAGTGGAGTGAGAACACACTGCCAGAGGACTCATTGGCTGATTGTTCTTGGATACAGCCTGTTATGTAGTCCCATCCACCCATCCCACAACCCACCCTCCACAGGGCTCACCCTACATTTATAGGTTGGGTCCTATAGGGCCTTGCAACATCCTGCATCCATACAGGAAGTAGAGAAGAGAGAAAGCATAACAAAAAACAAAAGAAAAACAAATATTTGGGAGATAACAAATAGCTGTCTTATACAGGCAGTAGACTGAGGAGGGAAACACATATGATGGAAGTGGTACAGTGCAGTGGCTGTGAAGTAGCTGTCTTCAGGGAAACATTCTGGAGGCTGCAATGCTGCCCTATCTGCAGGTACCTCTCTGGGCTGAGGGATGAGGTTGCCTGTCTCCGAGTAGAGTTGGCCAAGCTGAAGGCGTCATCCACCCTCACCCAGAGGCCAATGGGTCCACAACCTGTACCTCAAAGGATGTCAGGGAAGAGGAATGATTGAACTACGGTGGGCTCAGGGAGGGTAAGGAAGGGGGGTTGAAAACATATCCCCCAACCAGTCCTGCTTAGTAGCTCCTACACTGTTTTGGAGGAATGGGAAAGCCCCACTAAGGAACCCAAGGCTAGGATCAGGGAGGATGAGAGGGTCCTTCAGGATGGAGCCCGAGGGAAGGGAGGCAGGGGACCCTAGAGGAGGGGGGGAAGCTTCTCCTAGTGGGGGACTCTATTGTCAGGTGAGTGGAATTAGGGACACCTAGCAGGGGAGAGAGGAAGGTCAAGTGCCTCCCAGGAAGCACTGCATGGAGGGATGGGAAGCAGATCCATAGTATCGCTATAGCAATAACTAGGAGGGAGTAGCTGGATGTCATTGTCCACCTGGGGACCAATGACCTGGCCAGGAGAAGGGTGGAGCTCGCCAGAGTCCAGGAGGATTTCAGAAAGCTAGAGGGAAAGCTGAAACAGATAGCACACTCCATCTCATTCTCAGAGGTGCTACCTGTCCAGGGCACAGGGGAAGCGAGGGCACTCCACATCCATACCTTAAACTCCTGGTTGAAGGACTGGTGTGGAAGGGAGGGTTTTGGCTCCATAGGGGACTGGAGCCTGACCTGGGCAGTTGGGAGCTTGTATAAGGAGGATGGCCTGCATCTGTCCAAGAAGGGGACCTTGGTCCATTGTGAGAAGTTTAAATGTTTCAGCTGTGAGCATTTACACTGGCCAAGGGGGGAGAGACAGGTGGGTCAGGAGGCTTAGGAACACCCTCCATGGGAACATGCAGAAGCATAAGTTGACTACAGGAACAGCTAAAGCAGGCGGAGATGGGCAGGCATGCGAAGAATATATAACGAGTGATACGGGGGGAGTGACAGCACATAGGAAAGAAAACCGGGGTGGGGGAAGATGCTGGAGAGGGAGAACAAGAGTAGAGGGAGGGCAGATGGTAAAACATGGAAGGTCATGCTAACGAATGCCCGTAGCCTAGGAAATAAGGTTCCAGACCTGGAGGCCTTGTTGGCAGATGCAGACCTTGACACAGCAGCAATAACAGAGTCATGGTACTCTCCTAATCATAGTTGGAAAGTCAGTGTACCAAGCTATACACTGTTCAGGAGGGACAAGGAGGGTAAAAAAGGGTGGAGGAGTGGCCCTTTACATCAGAGATGGCATAAAGGCTACAGAAGTCCAGGGAAGACAGGAGGGAGGCCAAGGCAATGTGGGTCACCCTGGAGCCAGGGAATCAAACAGCAGTGTGCACAGGGGCGCTCTACAGACCTCCGGCTCAGAGGGAGGAAGTAGGCAGGGAACTAGTGGAGAACATACGTGACATAGTAGCTAAAGGTGAAATCCTGCTACTGGGGGATTTCAATATGCTGGACGTGGATTGGGACACCCAGGTGACTGCTTCAGCCAGAAGCACAGCCATCCTAGAATCCCTACAGGAGGTTGGACTCAGGCAGCTGGTGTGCATAAGTCAACCAGGGAGAAGTCAATTCTGGACCTGGTATGGACCAATGGGAACAGAGTCGAAGAAACACAGGTGGAAGGGCAGCTGGGGTCCAGTGACTACCACATGGTGTGGTTCAGCATTGAGACATGGACTCATTTAAGCCACACAAGGGCAAGAGTATTAGATTTCAGGAGGGTAGATTTCAGTGAAATGGGTTGATGTATACAAGCAGTCCTGGAGAAGGAAGGGGTTATAGAGGGTGTGGAAGAACAATGAGAGAAATTGAAAGAAGCCACAGTGGAGGTAACAAACTAATGTATTAGGATAGTGGCTAAAGGGAAAAGAAGAAGGAAACCACTATGGTTCTCCAAAGAGGTGGGTGACAAAGTCAGGGCTAAAAGGTTGAGTCTCAGGAAGGAGGACAGGGAGGTGTACCTTGAATGTCTAAGGGAAGCAGGGAAGGCTGTTAGAAGGGTGAAGATGCAGACAGAAGAGGGTTTAGTACGGTCTGTAAACAAAGGGGATATGGCATTTTATAGGCACATCAGTGAAAAAGAAAACCGGGGGATTACGAGGCTCAAAGGGAGAAGGAGAATGGAGAGGGATCTGGACAAGGCAGAAATACTGAACAAATACTTCTGCTCAGTGTTCACTAAGGAAGGGGAGGGCCAAGGACCACAGTTGGGTTGCAGAGGCAATGGGGGGGGGGGGGTGAACACCAGTCCATTCACAGTGGAGAGAGTTCTGGAAGAACTCACAAAGCTGAAGGTGGACAAGACCATGGGGCCAGATGGCATCAACCTGAGGATATTAAAGGAGCTGCGAAGAGAACTAGCAGCACCTCTGGTGGCCCTGTTCACAGAGTCACTCAACACAGGAGTTGTTCCAGATGGCTGGTGGAGGGCACATGTAGTCCCACTGCACAAAAGTGGCACTAGGGAGGAGGTGGGGAACTACAGGCCAGTCAGCCTCACCTCAGTGGTGGAAAAGATCATGGAGACACTGCTGAAAGGAAGGATAGTGGCACATATGGAATCCAGCGGAGCTCAGGATCGGAGGCAACATGGATTCACAGAAGGAGGTCATGTCAAATGAATCTAATAGATTTTTTTGATTGGGTGACTAGGGAAATAAATCAGGAAGGGGCGGCAGACGTCATCTACCTAGATTTCAGCAAAGTCTTCGACATCGTCACACATAGAGGCTGATTAACAAGATGAGTAGTCTGGGCATGGGAGACAAGGTGGTGAACTGGGTTAGGAACTGGTTAACAGACAGAAGACAGAGGGTGGAAATGGGGTACAATCTGGGGAGAGGGGGGTGACTAGTGGGGTGCCACAGGGATCAGTACTAGGACCAGTCCTGTTCAATGTCTTCATTAGTGACATTGGAGAGGGTCTGGAAGGAAAGGTCTGCCCATTTGCAGATGACACCAAGATCTGCAACAGGATGGATACTCCAGAAGGGGTACAGAAAATGAAGAGGGACTTGGAGAAGCTAGAAAGATGGTCAGATATGTGACAACTGAGGTTCAATGCAAAGAAGTGCAAAAGAATGCACCTGAGTAGAGAGAATCCTGGGGAGAGCTACAGGTTTGGGCCTGGGGGGAGCTCACTGTCAACAAAGAGGAAAGGGACCTAGGGGGTTCTCATCTCTGATCACCTTAAGTATCAAAGCAGTGCACAAAGGCAGCAGGGAGGGCCAGTGGCATGCTGGGGTGCATAGTTAAGGGTATCATTAGTAGGAAGTGGGAGGTGGTGATGCTATTGTATAAAACATTGGTAAGGCCTCACCTGGAGTACTGCATGCAGTTCTGGAGACCACACCTGTGCAAAGAAATAGATAAGGTGGAGACTATCCAGAGAAGGGCAACAAAGATGGTGCAGGGCTTACACCACAAAACATATGAGGAGAAACTAAGGGACCTCAATATGTACTCACTGGAGGAGAGGCGAGAGCAGGGGAACATGATTGAAACATTCAAGTACCTCAAGGGCATAAACAAGGTGCAGGTGGGGGACTTTTTCCAATGTAGAAAAAGTACTAGAACAAGGGGGCACAATATGAAATTGGAAGGGGGTAGATTGGGGGTAATCTGAGGACGTTTTTCTACACAGAAAGGGCAGTCGATGCTTGGAATAGTCTGCCACAGGAGGTAGTGGGGGCAAGCACAGTGGAGGGGTTTAAGCATGCCTGGGACAGGCACAAGGAAGCTTGAGAGGGGAGAGAGTGATGAAAAGCCATTGATCATATAGGATCAGTGGCCACATACAATGTATAGAGCTTACGGGCAGACTGGATGGGCCTAGCAGTCTTTATTTGCCGACAATTTCTATGTTTCTAGCTGTCCCCTATCAAGCTAGCCTATGCTGTTAAGAGTGTGTATACCATAGCTTTACCTGTTAGAGTGACCCCTATAAAGCTAGCCTGTGCTGTTAAGCGTGTGCATACCATAGCTGTACCTGTCAGAGTGACCCCTATAAAGCTAGCCAGTGCTGTTAAGTGTGTATGTTATACCATAGCCATACCCTGTCAGGGTGACCCTTTTAAAGTTAGACTGTACTGCAATGTGTATGCATACCATAGCTATACCATGCCAGGGTGACCCTTAAAAAGCTATCCTGTGCTGTTAAGTGTGTGTATACCATAGCCATCCTACTGCAGTGTCAGTGGTTCAGCAGGCAGCACACTTGCCTCTAAGGCTGGGAGATCAGAAGGCTGTGGGTTCTATCCCCACACCAGTCACTTGGGTTCATATCCCAATACTGACACTGTAGTGCAACATGAGGGAGGTGCTGCATTCCTGAGGTGCCACCTTTCAGATGAGACATTAAACCGAGGTCCCATCTGCCTGTTCTGGTGGTAAGTCAGGTGGATGTTAAAGATCCCATGGCACTCCTCGAAAAGAGTAGGGGAATTTCTTATTAAAAAAGAACAGAAAAGTATTACAGCATACAAAATGATAATAAAGCACGAAAAAGAAAACAGTTCAACGTACAGTAAATGTCAAACAAAATGCCTAAGATTATGACCCCCCCCCCAACCAAAAGAGATGGGGAATCTTTTATCCAAAAGTTCAAACAAAAAGTACAGAAAAGTAGTACGGCATATAAAATCAGAAAACATGAACACCAGAAAGAAAACAGTGCAACACACTGCAGTGTCAAAAAAAAATGCCTAATACTACAATCTTCCCCCTCCCTCCACAAAAAGAGCTGTGAAAGGTTTTATTTAAAATACAAACATCAAAAAAAATGAAAAAATGTTACAGCATACAAATTATAAGAAAACACAAATACCAGACAGCAGTGTTGCATAAGCAGGGTTAAAAATCACAGGTGACAAAACTAGCAGATATGAAATAAACAACTGGACAACAGATCATTAAAGAAATCATGTAATAGGGATATCTGAGTCTGTACCTCAAGGAGATTCCACCATGCCTGAAAAATCCAGTTAGCAGGACAAACTCTCGTGTCCTGGCGATATAGCAGTTTAAGTTCCCAAGTTATTTTTTCCACCACGTCAGGAAAAGTTACTGATTTTTGTTGCAGGATAAACCAACAGCGAGAGCTCCAGACATACCACTTCACTACTGCTAGAATGACCTGCAGCGTGGAGGCATCCCAAGCCCGCCAAGAAGAGTCAAAAGAACTGTACAGTAAAACTTCCAAGGACGTAGTGCGAAAGGAGACATGTTCTACTGAGTAGCCAGAATGGACCAAAAATTCAATATACACGAAGAAGAAAAAAATAAATGATATGTTGTTTCCAGTTGATTATTACAGAAAGGCCTAGAGCAATACCTTTCAGAGAGCTGTTTATGCTTCTGGTGTTCCTTAACATTTAATCGATCGTGGCAACAGGCCAACCTGGGGCTCACACCTCACCGCCAGATGAAAAGCTACAAGCCTGTCCTGGGAAGCAACCCACGATTCTGTTACTGCAAATTAGCAGACCCTGAGGCTTTCTTCCCCTGTTGAAACTGCCGCCCGTTATCCTCCGAACTCCGATTTGTTGCAGGGCCCAGAAATCTACAGAAACAGCCAAAATCCGTATACCCTCTCAGGTGTGTCGTGCCCACCTGGGGCTCGCACCTCGCCGCCAGAGGAAAAGCTACAAGCCTGTCCTGGGAAGCAACTCACAATTCTGCTACTGCAGATTAGCAGACCCTGAGGCTTTCTTCCCCTGCTGAAACTGCCACCTGGGATCCTCCGAACTCCGGTTCATTGCAGGGCCCAAAAATCTACAGAAACAGCCAAAAGCCGTATACCCTCTCAGGTACGTTGGTATTTGGCGCCTTTGGACATTCTGAATTTTCAGTGCCAACTCTCTGATTGGAGGATCTCAGCCTCCCTGACTTCTTCCTGCTGGTCTCCATTTTACCTTGCTCCATTAGAGACGTTTATCAGCGCCGCTGACCCTTGGACTATCCTTTTTTCTAAAGCAAGAATTTAAATTTTGTTTGTCTACTTTCTCATTTGCAAATTATATTCCATAGCCACTAGAGGGCCACAACAGCTGTGTTTTCTGTTAAAGAGGAAACACATTATATTTTCTACTTCCTCTTCTGCTCTAGTGGTCTTGGGATACCTCTCTGTCTGAGGATCATCCCCGGGGTTTTTCTGCCTGTTTCTCAGGCCAAACTATGCTTATCCACTAAGGCTGCAAGACTTGAACGCCTGCCCCCACTCCCATTCTGTACTGGTGCAGCAGGGCCAGAAACAGAAATGAACACTACAGACCAATCTTGCCACACCGGATTGCAGCCTTTAACCACCTCACTGGCTCAGCTGCAAAGAGTTGCTGCACAGGTACGTTCAGCGCCAAAACCGTCTCTCAGCCAACAAAAGGATTTTGAACTTATGGCACCTGATCGCCGATTGGTCTAGGCTTCTAGTGACTTTTACTGCCGGCTGTTGTGGCATTTAGATCTACCATGGGAAGTTACAGCTGGTTCCTCGGTGTGTCACTAGCTTTACTAGCGCTCAGCTCAATTCTTCAGAACCCTTATCCCTCCCTAAAGTGGAATGACCCTTGCACTTCTCCCTGTCCTGCATCCAACAGCTCCTTTCAGGTAGCCATTCTGGACTATTGGGCTTCTCAGCTGTCTCTGCCGGGGAGTGGGACATCTCCCAACCTGCCTCTGCAGATTACTCCCCCATCCAGACTCGAGACTTCCTACTCATGGCAAATTCCTGCCAAATCACTAGTGGACGCAATACTAGGCCAGTATAAAATCAGGAGTGGGTACAGGCCTACTCATCAACACCACCTCCCCTACTGCCCAAAAAATAGTGTTTACAAATTACAGTTTGCTGCCTTAAAAAGAATCCTGCTTCTTTTACTATTGTGCTCAGGCAACGTCGAACTCAACCCAGGACCATTAGACATCCTTGCTTCTCCATCAGACCTGGCAGGTATCAAAGGAATGTCTTTTATGCATCTTAATGCCTGTAGTTTGCTGAAAAAGTTCACCCTTATCCAGGTTTAGGTGAGCTACACCCTACCTGACGTCCTACTGATCACTGAGACCTGGCTTAGGCCAGCCACCCCAGACAATGAAATCAATATCCCAAATTATTTACTCTTCCGAGTGGATAGGCAATCAAGAGGAGGTAGGGTGGCAATCTATGCAAGGAACAAATACTCAGCCGCATGCATAGATGCATCATCCTCCCCCAAAGAATTCGAGTGCTTGACCCTAAAGATCGAACTTTCTCCTTCCAGTGCACTCTGTGTAATAGGCTGCTACAGGCCCTCTTCTGCCGGGCCTCATTTCCTGTCTCACCACAGTTCCACACTGGGGCTCAGTTCCTTGGAAACCATTATTCTTGGCAACCTGAACTACGATTGGCTATCAAGTGCATCAGCTCCCTTGAAATCCTTTTGTGACACTCTAGGGCTGATGCAACTCATTGGCGAGCCTACTCGCCCAAATAAGAAGAACCTTGACAACAGCTCCCTCTTAGATGTAATTTTGGTTAGCAAGCCACATCTGTTCTCTCATTTTGGAACATTTTTCTCAGACATTAGCAATCATTGTATAATCACCACCATTAGATCCGTGCACAACCCACAGTTTGTGGCAAAGTTCTCTAGCAAGAAGTGCAAACGCAACTTCGATTTGTTTGCTTATGTCCATGACTTGAAACATTCACCGTGATGGCAGGAATTCTTCCTAGCCAAAAGGGTTAACAGGGCATATACTATTTTTTACAATATTTTAAGTGAGGCTTTAAAAAAGCATGCACCCTTGGTTAAGGTGCGGGTCAGGAGCAGCACCTGCCGTTGGTTCTCGCCTGAGCTCAAAGCTTCCTTGTTAGAAAGGGATACTTTATGGAAAAAAGCCCAAAGAAGCAAGAACAACTCGGATTGGTGTCTTTTTAAGAGACCACGTAACAAGTGCACCAAGTGGGTCAGAGCAGCCAAGGCCACCTACTATCGTTCGGAGCTAGCCTCTGCCTCAAGAAATCCTTCAAAGCTCTGGAAACCATTAAAAGACATGTCTGGACATGCACCTGGTAATTCCATTCCAGCAAAAATTAAGTCCGGTGGCAGCATTATCTCTAACTGATCGGAGATATTGGAAGCCCTCAATAACCATTTTGCAGCAGCAGGGCTAGCATTTGATACTTCCCCTGCCAATGACCTCCGCACAGCTCAGGGCTCACCAACCCATGAGTCCCCCTCTACCGAGGAGGCCTTCTCCCTCCTGCTTGTCTCTCTTAAAGAGGTGGAAGACCTACCGCTGCAACTGGACACCAGGAAGGGAGCAGGCTCCGACTTCAAAGAGCCATATTATCTGAAATGTGCCTATCATGTGCTAGCGGTGCCAATCACCCACCTATTCAACATGTCACTCTCCCAGGGTAGCCTCCCCCCCTCAATGGAGAAAAGCCCATGTCATTCCTCTATTAAAAGCAGGTGACCCCTGCAATCTAAATAATTACAGACTGATCTCCCTCCTCCTCATCCTGTCTAAATTACTAAAAAAAATAGTGTGTGGCCAGCTAGGGGTATACTTAGAATCCAGAAGCCTATTAAACCCAGTTCAGTCTGGATTCAGAGCAAAGCACAGCACCATAACAGCCCTAGCTAAGGTGACCAATGATTGGCTCCTAGACTTTGACAACAAGAAGCATGTCTGTGCCATTTTCTTGGATCTTAGTAAGGAATTCGACATAGTCAATCATAGCCTGCTTCTTTCCTCCCTAAGCACCTTAGGCCTGGACCATAAATCTATGTGCTAGTTTGCAGACTACCTCGGAGAACGTAAACAGCAGGTTAAAGCTGAAGGTGATCTTTCTCCATTAAAACCTATGCTGAGGGGCGTGCCCCAGGGCTCTATCCTTGGTCCCCTCCTCTTTGCAGTCTACATTAACAACGTCAATGGCCCCATCAAAAAAAGCCAACATCCACTTATTCGCAGATGACACTGTACTGTACTTGAGTCGTTCCATGCCAGAAGCAGCCTGTGAAGACCTCCAAGCTGAATTTAAACTTCTACAATACCAGCTCATAAACAAAAAGCTTTTGCTCAATGCGAAAAAGACAAAAGCCATGCTCTTCTCCCCCTTCTTGCATGCGGCAATTCCTGCTGGAGGGGGGCTCTCCCACAAATTACCACTGTTCTTGGAGAAACACTAGAGTATGTAGCTAAATTCAAATATCTAGGAGTTTGGCTCAATCATAAACTTTCCTTCGCCGACCATCTTGAAGAACTACAGAAGAAACTAAGGCAAAGATTAGGGCTATTCTACAGAATTAACCACCTGCTCACAAAGGAGGCCAAGATTCAACTGGTTCAAGCTACCTTCCTGTCATTAATAGATTACGTGGACCCACTTTACAGCCATTGCACTGCCTCTACTCTGGCTAAGTTGGACACCCTCTACCACAGAGCTATTAGGTTCATTACTGGCCTTCCACTTTCCACACACCACTGCTCCCTGTACTCATTGTTAGGCTGGACTTCCCTTCACTATAGAAGGAATAGAAATGCCACCCTATGGGTCTTCAGAGCGGTGACCAACAAGTTCCCCTCACATGTCTCAGATTGTATTCCCCGGAGTGTGTTAGGCACCTATGCTCTAAGGAGTTATTCCCTAATTGTACTCCAAGTTCCAAGGGTCAACACTCATTTCAGCAAAGCTGCTCTAAGATTCTCTTTACCCTCATTGTGAAACAGTTTACAAAGGAATTTGAAGCTGAGCTGCCCTGTTAGTCTGAATATCTTCAAGGCGCTCTATGATTGCTACATGAAAGCACCTTGCAAATGTTTTCCTCACCGCTAGCCCACTAATTCCACAACTCCCCCTTTCCATCCTGACGCTCACCATGTTTCTACCCCTGGCTCTCACTCTTTCCATATTAACTCTTCCTGCTGCACCCACCCTTTCCTGTCCCTTCCAGCCTGGCTAAAGTCCCACCCCATCCATAGTAGTGTCCCAATTATCTACCACTCCTCCGTCATTATCATAATAAACAAGTACATGACAGCCATCATCACTTTCTGTGGTTTTAGCCAAATTTTTCCCCCAGTCGTCAGTAATATATCCCTCCTCTTCTTTACCTCTCTAACCTGCCACCCCATACATGGCCTCTTTCCCCTATATGTGTAGTTGCCAGCTGCCTCACTCAAAAGATCTCTGCTTATAAGCCCTGTATGCCTATGGTTGATTGTACATCTGCTGACTTCTTCAATTGTAAAATAATGCTGTTTTTTTGTTGTTTTTTTGATTTATTTCAACCTTGTTCTGTACTGTATATACTTTTTCTTCCTTGTATATTATTGCTTTTTGTATACCTGCTTCTGTACTGTACTTTGATGTATTCATGACCAGGTCCATCTTGCAAATGAGCCTTGCTCAATGGTGCATGCCTGGATAAATAAAGATTTTAATTGATTGATTGATTGGATGTCCCACATTTTCTCAGGGATCCTGGGATTATTCAAAAACTCGAGCAGAACTGGCGTCAAATTAGGAGGACAGGATATGAAAGAAATCAGCTCCCTAAATTTAGTGGAAAGGATTTGTTTGTACAAAAATTTCCTGTGTTGACCATGCACCATAGCAACTGTCCATTGCCAACTTTTAAGTTTAACAAAAACATCCCGCATGTAAGAAGAACAGATATTGGAGTATCAGAGCACCCGAAGAGAGGCTGCTTCCCATTGTGGGAACCAAGGACTACAGGTCAAAACATATAAAGGGATCCAAGCCCTATGGATAAGAGTTAAGACAGGCCGAAGATTAACAACAATATACAATACATAAAAAAAACACAGGGTTAACCATACCCAGGCCACCCTGAGCTTTAGGTAAATACAAAATATCCCTCTTTAAAGGATTTAACCTGCTGCTTCATACAGCCTAGAAAAAAACGCTAAGCAAGGAAGCTTCTAGTGAACGCGGGGTGGGGGGGTGAACAACCAACAAATATGTATAAAAAGTGGCAAAAGAAATGTTTTAACGACATAAACACGTTTCAGCTCTCCCATATGCCATGAGTTCCATTGCTTAACCATCCATTGAGCTTGGGAAAGTTTAGGAGTTCAATTTAAAACATCTAGGTCTTGGTAACTGAACAGTATACCTAAGATAGTAGTGGGTGCCTGGGACAATGTAACCCCTGCAACTGAAGTAAGGGGGAATGAATGCCTGCCAAATTGCTGCCCCACGCATTTTAACATATTGAGGGAAATTCCTGATAAGGAACCAAAAGATCGGGAGATATCCATTACCTTTGTAGCAGAGGCTGCATCACCAGCCAATACAGTAAGGTCATCTGCATAAGCTAAAGCAATGTAAGGAACAGTATAAGTGTCCACTCGGATTTGAGTCAGTGAAGGTACAGAGTTCAAAGCCCGCAGAAGCGGGCCTATACTAAAAACATAAAGGAGGGGACTAAGAGGGCAACCTTGCCTGGCCCCTCGATTCATCGGAATCATAGGACCCACCCAACCATTAATAAGAGGGGATACTGTAGCCATGGCATAAATAGATCTTACCCATAAATTAAAAGGTTCCAGGATACCATACTTCGCAAGCACTTTCCAAAGGTAGGTATGCTCTATGGTATCAAAAACTTGCTTCTGATCCAAGGACAGTAGGAACCCAGACAAACCCTCAGCTTTGTTCCTTTCAATAAGTTCACGTAGAAGAATAAGATGATCACTCATCTTTCTCTCAGGTATAGAACAGGTTTGGGTGGGGGAAATAAGATGAATAGCTGCTTGCAACAATCTGTTATGTAAAATATTAGCAATAATTTTAAAATCAGTATTCAGAAGACTGATAGGTCTCCAATTAGCTAGGTTAGTTTTATCTCCCTTTTTGTAAAAGAAAACTAATAGACCTCGAGCCATTTCCAGAGGAACGGAAGCCGTATTCAATAAAAAGGTGAATACCACTGCTAATTCCTTGGAAAGCAGCGGTCCAAGCAGTTTATACAGTTCAGGAGTGAACCTGTCTAATCCCAGGACTTTGTTAGTGGGTAAGGACTGTTTAGCTTGTTCCACCTCTGCAGCAGAAATATCAGCAGTGAGTTCGTCATTAGGAATGGGGGGCAAACAGGGACATGAGGAGAGGGCAACAATACATCAATATCAGCGCTTGAACAGGAATGTGAGGAGAAAAGAGAAGAAGCATGCTGGGACACAATCCTAAAGATGTTCTGCCTATCAGAGCATACACTTCCATCTAAGTCCTTGAGACGGTCCATCACTTTACGCTTAATATTAGTAGAACAATGTAAATAAGGGCATATGGAGGCACCCACAGTGGAGACCAAGGAGGATGCTGGGAACCTCCACAATGGAGACCCACAGGAGGGTGGCACAGGACCCCACAGGGGAAGGAAACAACTCCTGGTGGGGGACTCGATTGTTAGGGTGTAGAACTGGGGGAGGGAAGGGAAAGGGAAGTAAGGTGCCTGCCCGGCGCCATGGCTTGGAGGGACAGGAAACGAATCTTCAGGATCATGGAAGCAGCTGCAGGGGGAGTGAGCTGGATGTCATTATCCACCTAGGGATGAATGACCTGGCTGAGAATGAGATCAGAGCAGTGCAACAGGAATTTGTGGAGTTGGGAAGGGGCCTTAGACAAGTAGCACACATGGTAATTTTCTCAGAAGTGCTACCTGTCTATGGCATGGATGAGGCTAGGGTACTTCGCACCATGGGATTCAATGACTGGTTGAAAAACTGGTGCAGAGCTCAGGGATTTGGCTTCACTGGGGACTGGGGCTCCACCTGGAGGGATGCAAGCCTATACAAGCGCGATGGTCTGCATCTATCCTGGAGGGGAACCAGGATCCTGTTGATAGGTTTAAATGCTTCATTGGCAAGCATTTAAAGGAAAACTGCACCCTCATATCTTCTAAATGTTATTTGTTTCCATGTCAACAGACAACTCTTCTCATGTAGCTGTGAAAGATGTATGCAACTGCTTCAGTTAGTTTTCACACTTCATACTAGGTCCTGTCACTGTCCTGGGAGGGTCCATTTTATGGTTGTTGAAATCTCATTGTCCCTGAGAGCTGCATTAGCATATGAGAATATGATGTCAGGTCAACCATTTATATCATGTATCTCTAAGCTGAAATAACAAATACCCTGCAAAACCTCTCTGGAAACTTACAAACCGAATGGAGTTTAAAGGGGAAAAAACTGCTTTACAACTCGGATAACTTGTAAAACTCACTGAAGAAAAATGTGGTATTTCACACCTTCTTGCAGCTTGTTTCTTTTAAAACTACTTAAGCAGACAGGCATACTGGGGAGTTTAAAGGTTGATTACACATCAAATTCTCATATGCTAATGCAGCTCTCAGGAACAATGAGATTTCAACAACCACAAAATGGACCCTCCCAGGACAGTGATAAGACCTAATATGAAGTGTGAAAACTAACTAAAGCAGTTGCATACATATTTAACAGCTACATGAAAAGAGATGTCTGTTGACATGGAAACAATTGACATTTGGAAGATATGAAGGTGCAGTTTTCCTTTAAACTAGCTAAGGGGAGAGGCACTGAAAAGGAGAAAGGAAATCCTAGCCCCCGCCAAAAGTCAGGGTAGTTAGTGAGGTAAACACCAAGATAGAGCAGTCGATAGGGATAAGGGCAGGGGTAGATGGAGAAAAAGACAAAGGCAGTAAGGACAGGGATAGGGCAAAAAGAAATAAAGTCATAAAAAATGGAGGGTAATGAGTACCAATGACCATAGTCTAGGTAAAAAGCTCCCCGAAATGGTGGCCTTGATGGAAGAGGGATGCCTGGATATCATGGCAGTCACAGAAACATGGTACACAGAGAACCATGACTGGGATGTCAACATACCAGGGTACTCAATCTACAGGAGGGACAGGGAGGGAAGAGGAGGAGGAGGAGGAGTAGCTCTCTATGTAAGGTAAGGGATCAAAGCAACAGAACTAAAGGGTAAACAGGGAGGAGAGAAGGCACTGTGGGTCACCCTGGAGACTGGAAATAGCTCCACAATCCGTACAGGGGTTGTAAACAGACCCCCATCTCAGGGGGAGGAAATGGACAAGGAAATGATAGAAGGCATCCTTGGGATGGCAGAGAAAGGTGAGATATTGCTGATGGGGGACCTGAATATGCCAGATGTTAACTGGAGCACCTTTGTTGCAGCCACATCCAAGAGCAGGACCATCCTTGATGCCCTACGGGGGCATGCCTCAGACAACTAGTTTTGGAACCCACTTGGGAGGGAGCAATCTTAGACCTGGTACTCTCAAATGGGGAAGGAGAGAGGATCTCTGATCTTGAAGGGGGTAACCATCTGGGAACAAGCAACCACCAAACAGTGTGGTTCACGATAAATGTAGCTGTAGAGTCAAGCCACACAAAAGTGAAGGTACTGGACTTTAGGAGGGCTGATTTTGTCAAAATGGGAGAGTGCCTCAGAAAAGCACTAGCAAATAGGCAAGAAGGTGGGGTGCAGCAACAATGGGAAAACATCAAAACTGCCATCACAGAGGCAACAAGCCTTTGTGTGAAGCAAATAAATTGAAACGAAAGAAAAAAACACTATGGTTCTCAAAAGAAGTGGAGGGGAAGGTAAGGGAGAAAAAGATAGCATTCAGGAAGTATAAGGAAACACAGAAGGAGGAGGACAGAGAACTGTACCAGTTAAAGTAGAAGGAAGCGGGGAAGGCAGTCAGAATAGCAAAGGCCCAAACTGAGGAAAAGATAGCCAACTCGGTTAAGAAGGGGGATAAAACCTTTTATAGGCACATTATTTATTTAGTTTTTGTTGACTGGGTAAGTGCACTAGACAAATCCTGCCTATTTTCAGGCACGACCCGGGGGAAGGGAATACAGATGAATGCCAGCTGACCTTGAACCAGATGTAACCGTTGGTGGTATTTTTTTTTAGTGAATGAGGGAAATTTGGCCAGGACACCGGGGAAATTCCCCTACTCTTTTCGATAAGTGCCATGGGATCTTTAACATCCACCTGAACTACCACCAGTCCAGGCAGATGGGACCTCGGTTTAACGTCTCATCCGAAAAACGGCACCTCAGAAGTGCAGCACCCCTCTCATGCTGCACTACAGTGTCAGTACTGGGATATTAACCCAAGTGCCAGATGTGGGAACTGAAACCACAGCCTTCTGATCTCCCGGCCTCAGAGGTGAGTATGCTACCTTCTGAGCCACTGACACTGCATTAGGGAGCGTAGAAAGATGAAAGCAGAGATACTGAGGTCGAATAAAGAAGAAGGTGGTTGGGCAGAGAGCGACAGTGAAAAAGCAGGGATACTGAATGAATATTTCTGCTCAGTATTCACAATGGAAAAATGGGGGAGAGACCTAATCCAGCCAATAGAAGCACTCTGGATAGGGGGGTTGATATTAGTCCTTTCACAGAAGAAAGGGTTCTGAAATAATTCTTAAAACTGAAGGTGGATAAAGCAGTAGGGCCTGATGGGATTCACCCCAGAATTCTAAAAGAACTAAGGGAAGAACCAGTAACACCATTAACTACCCTTTTTAGTATATTATGGGAGGATGGTGTGGTACCTGAGGGCTGGAGAAGGGCGGGTGTGATTCCCCTTCACAAAAGTGAGAGCAACACAGAGGCAGGAAACTACAGACCTGTCAGTTTAACCTCAGTGGTAGGGAAAATGATGGAATCACTTCTGAAGGAAAGAATTGTTGAGTACCTAGAGGCCAGTGGAGCACAGGACCCAAGGCAGCATGGATTCATAGCAGGAAGTCATGTCAAACAAATCTAATTGATTTATTTGACTGGGTGACCAAAGTAGTAGACCAGGGAGGGGCTGTGGACATGGCCTACCTAGACTTTAGCAAGGCATTTGACAGAGTCCCACACAAAAGATTAATAAACAAATTAGCCAGCCTGGGAGTAGGTCCCAGGGTGGTAGCCTGGGTAAAACACTGGCTGGACAACAGGACACAGCAGGTAATAGTAAATGGAGTCCACAGTGAAGAAAGGAGGGTTACTAGTGGGGTACCGCAGGGTTCAGTACTGGGGCCGGTCCTTTTTAATAACTTTATAAGTGACATTGCAGAGGGACTGGAGGGGAAGGTATGTCTCTTTGCAGGTGACACAAAGATCTGCAACAAGGTTGATATGCAAGGTGGGGTGGAAAGGATGAAAAGGGACTTGGCAAGGTTGGAGGAATGGTCAAATGTATGGCAGTTTAGATTCAACACAAAGAAGTGCAAAGTAATGCACCTGGGAAACAAAAACCCAGGACAAGGGTACACAATGTGGGGTGAGATACTGACAACAACAAAAATGGAAAGGGACCTGGGGGTAGTCATATCAGATGACCTAAAGGTGGGCCAGCAATGTGAGAAGGCAGTAAGGAGGACTGGGGGGATACTGGGATGCATAGGGAGAGGCATCACTAGTAGAAAACAGGAAGTTGTTGGCCCTCTGTACAGATAGTTAGTAAGACCACATCTGGAGTACTGTGTACAGTTCTGGAGACCCCATCTCTGCAAAGACATAGACAGGGTGGAGGCTGTCCAGAGGAGGGCAACCAAAATGGTGCAGGGTCTGCACCAGAAGACATATGAAGAAAGACTAAAGGAGCTTAAGATGTATAGCCTTGAGGAAAGGAGGGAGAGGTGGGACGTGATAAAAACTTTCAAATACCTCAAGGGAATCAACAAAGTCCAAGAGGGTAGCATCTTTCAAAAAAGAGATGTGCAAGAACAAGGGGGCATAATTTGAAGATAGAGGGGGGGACGGCTCAGAGGTAATGTGAGGAAGTATTTCTTCATAGAGAGGGTTGTAGATGCATGGAACAGCCTTCCTGAGGTGGTCATAGAGTTAAACACAGTGGAGGAATTCAAGAGTGCATGGGACAGACATAAGGCAATTCTAGTGGGGGGTAGCAGGAAGTAGGCTGTTGGTTAACTAGGATCTGCAGCTTATCCATTAGGTAGGGAAATGGGCAGACTAGGTGGGCCAAGCAGTCCTTATCTGCTGTCAAATTCTATGTTTCTATGTTATATCACTTCAGCCTTCACCTGAATCCCAAAACTCTGGTGCTTCTTCAAGCTATCTGACTGTCTCAAATGAAAAGTTTGCATGACTTTCTGTAGTAAATGAATTTGTTCCTTGAAATCATGAGAAGTGGTCCTGGACAGGGGCTGCAGTTTTTGTAGCTGCTTACGTTGGTGAAGGTATTGGAAATAGACAGTGTAATGAAACTGTTTACTATAAGACTGTAACAACAATCTTAAATCCATTTTGATATATGTCCACCAGAGGGCAGAAGAGTCAAACATGTCAAAAACAGAACATTTATGAGCCACAAAATAATGGATATTCTGTACCAAAGAAGTTTGGAACAAAAGGGAGGAATTAAATTTCCAGTAACCTGGACCCTGAGAAAATGTTACAGTGGACCCCAAACATAGGTGCAATAATTTGTGGACTGAAAATTCAGTTTCTATAACACGTATAGAGGATACAGGTAAAAATGAAGAAACTAAGAAAAAATAAATCCTAGTAGCCAAGTGGCCTTTCTGAAATGTTGGATGAACAGTTTGATGAGTAGACAAATAAGCATCCTTCAAGTAAGAAGTGGAAATTACATGTTTTAAGGTAGACATATCACAAAATATCTTACTTGTAGTAAACTATGCACCCCTGTCATGTTTATCAAGGCCACAGTTAAAATTCCCTCCCAGAATTACTGCCTGAGAAGACAGTAAATAAGGCTGGATGGCCTGAAATAGGGAAACCCAATCAGCCTCGGCTTGAGGTGCATAAACATTTATAAACCTATAATAAAGGTCATTAATTTTAGTGTCAAGCATCAAAACACACCCGGGAATCAAGTCAATCAATTTAAGAAGATGCGCTTGCAGACTAGATCCGAACAGAATCCTTACCCCTGAGCAGGCATAGGGTCCGATGGACCAGTATGAGGGTCCACCATACCATTGCTTAGTAGCTAGCCCTAATTCTGCAATTGTGTGCAGTCTAGTATCTTGTAGAAAGATAACTTGCAGGGAACGGGACAGAAAATAAGATAGTGTTAAACACTTCTTCCAATAACTCTTAAAGCTGTTCACATTCAGTGAACCCAAGAGTGGGGAAGGGGGGGCATTTATGGAGATGAGAGGAAAGTCAAAAAAAACAACACTCACAAGTTTTTTTTCCATGTCCTTCGGGATCTACGCTATGAAACAACAACAGCCAGATGAATTTCAGTTTCTGATTGGGGTCAACCTGAGAAGACCACAGGGAAGAACTCTGAGTCAGCATCAGAGAGGTCAGAGGGCTGTAAGGCCTCGTACTTACTGCTTAAAGGAAGATCTGAAGTCTGAGATACTTTGGGGGCTGGTTGTTCAGCCATCTGGGATCTCCTAGAGGACCACTTGCTAACCGGGAGGGGAGGACATAACCATAGAGGAAGATTCCTATGAAACCATTTCTTCAGACAGGAACTGAACAACACCATCAAGGGAAAGCTGAGGAGGGATGAGGGAGGGTCCGCTACCTCCCCCAAGGCAGGTGTATTGGGGACTACTAAAGGGGGGGCACAACAGGAATTTCAGGTTGTTTCGGGGTGGGGAAGGAAATTAATTTCTTTGAGCCATGGCTATCAGCAACCTCTGTTCCACGTCATCAGCAGAGTCAGATTGATTGTGAGTTGCCCAGGTGCAACTCTGGTATGTATGACCCATGGAGTCACATAGGTTGCACTTAGGTCCATTTAGACAATGACCACTAGTGTGTCCCATTTCCTGGCAAAGGTTACATTTCTCCTGGTCACACAGGCTGCTCAAGTGAGTACAAGAGCCACACTTGTAGCACGTCTTCGGTTGACCAGCATAGAATAATACACCTCGATCCCGACCCAAAAAAAACAATTTGGAAGGTGGCTCAGGCCAGTATCTGTAACATGAAGCATAACCATCGCCTTCCACCCACCAGTCCAAATATGTTCAACATCAAAGATCACCTCTGGGGAACCCAAAACCGAACACTGTTGCTTTAACCAGTAAGTCAAATCAGAGACACTGACCCCCACATTGCGAAAGAGAACAGTAATGGTTTTATATTCAGGCTTAGTAAGGGGAATAGCCTCAAAAGGGGCCCCATAAAGGAGAATCTTTCAAAGCATTAAATTGAGCCCACAATCTTTGTAGCTCAGCATTCAGCTTAAAGCTAACATCAAAGGTGGGTTCCCCAGACACGTGTGTAACCCCCCTGCAAATGGGGGTTCCCAAAAGACTTCCAGGAGCTTGCTTGAATGCTCCAAGCCTGAATGGTGTTTGGCGTTTAAGCCATTTATCTGTGAGTGTTTTTAGAGCCTCTGGTACTGTCTCTTTAAGAGCTGTCTGCTTGCAGACATAATTAGTTTGTATGGGGGGACTGTGTGTTTCTTTGCTTGAGTACCACTGAGCTGCTGCCAATTCACTCCATTTTTGCAGTCACTAGAGTGCAAAGGAACCTATCTGAAAGATATAACTGTTTGCCAGAAATCATTTAGAGTAATAATGAAAATACAGTTTGTCTAACCTGCTTTCTTTGCAGTCAGAACTGTGTTTGCCTAGTTCCCCATTCTAGTTTTGAACTGCTGAACTGGACCAATCAGTGTGGGTTAAGGTAGCTCTAAATTGGTGCCTTGGACGAATCAGAACTTGGACTCGTAATTTGAGCCAGCCACAAGAGGACTGTATGGGCAGTGACTCTGGGAGATGTAGTTTGGACTTCGGCGCCTTTTTGGACCAACAGGGGCAGTCTATTGTGAGTGACAGCCAATCCAGCCAAGAACTGGGAGGAACTCAAAGGAAGTGCCGGTTTTGTCTGCTGGAGTTTCAGTTGAGCTCTGGCAGTGAAGAGGGAAGGAGCCCTGTGCTTTTTCGGTGTGCAGTTTTAGTCGGGAAACGTGTGTAAGGCCCTGAGTTCCGGTCTGCAGCTTGTGTAACTGCTTGTTAGGACTGAATCCGTCCTGTGACGAGAATCAAAGGATATCTGAAGAGTAGAAACCAGGTTCACCCTGTAGAAGACTGGAGAAATTGCTGAATTGCGCTTGGTCTGTCAGGAACTGAATCTGCTGTGTGTTCTCCCGGGTATTGTGCAGTAATTGCGATCGGGATAGAGAAGCAGCCTGTCTGGTATAGTAATTTCTGTTTACCATATACATGTGTGAAGAGGCTTGTGTAGCTCAAGTGAATCCTGCTGCCATTAAAGGACTTTTGCCTGTTACTGTTTACCATATAAATGTGTGAAGAGGCTTGTGAGCTCAAGTGAATCCTGCTGCCATTAAAGGACTTTTGCCTGTTGCAGTTTGTCATATAAATGTGTGAGGAGTCTCGTGGAGCTCAAGAGTAGCCCTGCTGACGTTGAAGGACCCTATCTTGTTTGGAGGTCGTGAGTACTAATTCAGGGTCGCTCCTGTTGAATTGCCACATTAAATCCAAAATGGAATTACTGTACTGCTGACTGTTTAACTAATTTTTCTTTCTCTGTGTGAAAGGGCCCCTACCAGCTGCCACGGTTTGGACTAGCCACTAGGGCTTGGGTACCCAGGGACAGTAACTGGTAGGGATAGGCCGTGCAAGAGCCATAGGTAGATGAGTAAAGTGATAAGCTAATTAACCTGATTTCCCTGTCCTTGTTATATTCCCCCAAATAAATCAGAGCTGCTTGTTTCAGCAAAAGTTATACTGCCTGAGGTATTTGTCTATGTTAAAGTATTGTACTGTGATTGTTGCACTGTATCTTATTTTACAGGAGGTCCCAGTGCCTGAACCAGTCCTGGGGCAAGTGTATACTGTGAAGGTAATTCTGATATATTGTGTGGGCCACTAGTGGAAGAAGGGGTTGCAGTGTCCCAGAGGGCTGTGACCAAGTTAGTTTAACTATTGCAAACCCTGACCTCTGGGTGGAGGCACCTGCCATCGGATCCAGGCCCCTCAACCTGTTAGTGGCAAATCAGGCAGGGGTAGTAGCCCCTAGGATAGCGCCATCTAGGGGTTACACGTGTATAAGGGCGTTAATTTCATTAGCAAAAAACTTAATTGAGCCCTTCAATAAAGATTTAGACACAAATCTCCTGTCTGGAAAATCTGACATACCCACTTTGTACAAAAGTCTTACATCATTATGACTCTTAACAGGATATATAGGCTGATGGAAGAGAGAAGCATTTTCTGAGGTAAGTTCAGTGGTGCGTCGGGGGGTCTCATTGGAGCAGTCGATGTGGAATGGACAGGCAAAGCAGGTCATGGCAGATCGGGGGCATCCAAAACGAGAACAGGGTCATTGGTAAGCTGAAGCTCTGAGGGGAGATGCAAGGGAGACCGAGTTCCAGGCAATGAACATTCAGGAGGAAACTGGGGAGAAAGAGAAGTCACAGGAAGTACAGTATGCTGGGCTACATTTCGTGAGGAAACAGGAGAAGTGATAATCCGAGTGGGACCGGAGACCCAGTGACCCAAAGTAGAGCATATCTATCCTGCTGCAATAAGTGTAGCTGAGACATCTTCAGGAGAATGAACCATAGAATCAGTGGGGAGCGTCTTAGGCCAGATATTCCATCTGCTGAAGCCATTCCCGGCACTTCCTCAGAAGCAGACTTAGAGCAAACTGACTCACCGGCAAAAGGCTGACTCACAGTAGAAGTTTCAGAATGAGAAGAACCCGCAGGAATGCAATCAGGATTCTGAACAACTGAATGGGTAAGTCCTTTCTATTTGGTAAATGAAAAGGTTCCCGATTAGCTGAGGCAGTCTTCTGTGCTGAATTTAAAGCTGTTTATAATTCCAAACGATGGAGCACATAATGCTCCTGTTCAGCCTGCAATTGTATCACTAAGGATTGAATCTCAGGGGAGTCAGCAGAGTCAGTAGCAGGAAGCTTAGAGCCACTTTCCAAGTCTAAACGTAGGTCAGCTGAAGCAGGAGAAACATCCATAGGAACTGATTCTGTAGTAGTCAAAGAAGCACCATCCATGTCAGTAGACAAATCAGCAGGTAACATGGTCTCAGTATAAGGAGAAGCAGGGGAAGAGACCAGTCCACCTGCTTCAGAAGCATCCATGAGCTCCTCCACCACCTCTGCGGCTGCCATCTTGGTCTGGAATCAAGATGACAAGGGTTCCCCCACAGGACAGTAGGGGTATTTCCCCAGTGCCCTGGCCAAATTTCTCCCCATTCACTAAAAAGACCACCAACAGCTTAATCTGGTTCAAGGTCAGTTGGCATTCATCTGTATCCCCTTCCCCCGGGCCGTGCTTGAAAATAGGCAGAGTCTGTCTAGTGTACTTATCCGGTCAACAAAAACTAAATAAATACCCTGCCGGGGTGATCCCTATAAAACTAGCCTGTGCTGTTACGTGTGTGTATACCATAGCCATACCTTGTCAGGGTGACCCGCTATAAAACTAGCCTGTGCTGTTACGTATGACTATACCATAGCCATATCCTGCCAGGATGACTCTTATAAAGCTAGCCTGTGCTGTTAAGTGTGTATATACCATAGCTATACCCTGTCAGAGTGATCCCTATAAAGCTAGCCTGTGCTGCTAACTATGTGTATACCATAGCCATACTGTGCTAGGGTTCCCCCTATAAAGCTAACCTATGCTGCTAAGTGTGTGTATACCATAGCTATACCTTGTCAGGGTGACCCCTTATAAAACTAGCCTGTGCTGTTAAGTGTGTGTATACAGTAGCAGCCACAGACACTGCCAGCTATTTCCTGAAATTTCTGTGATATTTCCAGAAATATCTCCTGCTTTCTGCATTTCCACAGTAGGGGCAGCAGAGAGAAACTCTTCAGAAATTTCACAAAATATCTGGAAATAGCTGGCAATGTCTGTGGCTACCATTGTACCATAGCCATATCCTGTCAAGGTGACCCCCTATAAAGCTAGCCTGAGCTGTTACGTGTGTGCATACCATAGCCATACCCTGCCAGGGTGACTACCCCTACAAAGCTAGCCTGTGCTGTTAAGTGTGTGTGTATACCATAGCCATATCCTGTCAGGGTGAACCCTATAAAGCTAGTCTGTGCTGTTATATGAGTGTGTGTGTGTGTGTATACTATAGCCATACCCTGTTAGGGTAACTCCTATGAAGCTAGCCTGTGCTGTTAAGTGTGTATATACCACAGCTATACCCTGTCAGGGTAATCTCCCTATAAAGCTAGCCTGTGCTGTTACATGTGTATACTGTACCATAGCCATACCCTGTCAGGGTGACCCCTTATAAAGCTAGCCTGTGCTGTTAAGTGTGTGTATACCAAAGTCGTATCCTGTCAGGGTGACCCGCTGTAAAGCTAGCCTGTGCTGTTACATGTGTGTATAACATAGCCATACCCTGCCAAGGTGACCCCCCCCATAAAGCTAGCCTGTGCTGTTAAGTGTATGTACACCATAGCCATACTCTGTTAGGGTGACCACTATACAGTAAAGCTAGCCTGTGCTAAGTAATAGATTACACCCACTCTTGGGTGTGCGGTGGCATTCCTGATATATGCACACTTTGGTATGCGTTATGCATGAGGCCGCCAGGCGTGTATCCACTACCAGGGCGGCATATATCAGAGCCCAACACACACTGTAGAGTGGGTTATCTATCTTATAAAATGGCAAAATTGTTTTTATGGTGGGTAACAGTGCGTGTGTGCGGTCACACTCTGATATATGCACAGTCATGTGATGTGTTTTATATAATCAGAACACTGGATATGGATTTGGATGAGCTATGTATTTTATAAGTTTGTATATACCATAGCTATACCCTGTCAGGGTAATCTCCCTATAAAGCTAGCCTGTGCTGTTACATGTGTATACCATAGCCATACCTTGTCAGGGTGACCCCCTATGAAGCTAGCATGTGCTGTTAAGTGTGTATATACCACAGCTATACCCTGTCAGGGTAATCTCCCTATAAAGCTAGCCTGTGCTGTTACATGTGTATACCATAGCCATACCCTGTCGGGGGGGGGATCCATACTACTGCCCGACATGACGCTTACTGACTAACAACTTCCCGTCACTGAGATCCCGATTAGGTTACATTACCGACAAATTATTTCCCGTAACAGTGCCCGACTAACTTCAGGGTCACTTGTGCTCTCAGCATTTTCTTGTATGTATTTAGTGCAACATGACATCGGGGCAGTTTCTTGTATTTATTTCTCGACATTTTCTTGTATGTATGACATTTGCATTCCTTAAGCAATGTTACTTGTATTTATTTCTCCCATCCTCACCCATAGAGCAGTGCACATGTATTTGTTTATTAAACATTTTGCGTGGATAGTGCAACATGACTTCAGGGACAGTGAACATGAAAGCAAGTTTATTAAACATTTTGAACCGAGCGTGGGTAATGCAACATGAGTTCAGGGGCAGTGGTGGTAAATGGTGTGCAGAAAGCAATGTTTCTTTATTTATTTGAAAAAGGGTTTAAAATGTTTGCATTACTTATAGGGGATCGCACATGACTTCAGGGGCAGTGCACATGAAATTAATTCTTCTTTATTTATTAAAACTTTTAAAATGTCACAATCTCAGGTTGTATGCAATTCCACGGATGTATTGAAGCACAGAACAAGCTGCTCTATCTTTTGTGATGTTCTGCATTTTCTCTTCTCTCTTTGCGTACTGTTTTTTCAGAGGCGGCTTTGGGAGGCCATGATTAATTTTCTCAATCAAAGTGTCTGTGTTGCACTGTTCTTTATGTAGTTCTGACACAAATCTAAAGATGCCCACATGTGAGCTTCCAACTAGTGAAATAAACAACCTTTGAATTTTTCTCCATACAATTTGACCGAGGTGAAATAAACAACCTTTGCTCAGTGCATTTGGGAATTCTGCTTTACACGCATTTATAGCAGCCTGTTCGAAATCTGTTATTATTAATTTTGGGTCCATATGCAAGTTATTCTCATCTGCAATGTCATTTAAGTCCTGAAATAGTCTCAGGTAGCTTTCTTGCATTTTACTAGACATCAGGCAGTACACTAGTGGGACGATATGTGAATTTTCTGTTGTTCCCACAGGGCCATGTACAGAATATAGCTGCCGGAATAATGGTGGCAGTTTTAAATGTGCCATCCATAATCCAGAAGGGAGCTACTGATAAATTTTCAGCATTGGTTTTGGTGGTGAAAATGAGAAGTTTGTCCTCACCAACCGATGACTCCCTTGCTAGAAAAGTCTGGCCATTAACAGTTCGTAAGCTAGCTGGTATCTCAATGTCATCTAAAGTCTTCGGCTCTGGTGGTGCATTGTGTCGTCTGGCTCTTTTAATAAGTTGTTGTAGCGCTTGCTTGTTCAGTAAGCTTTGCTTAACCTCCTCTGAAAGCTCTGCAACCTGGGTTTGAATCAACTGGGCTGGGGTTGCAGTAAGTGAAATAGCACTCACTTTCAAAGCTGCCAGAGCGACAGCAACAGGTGCATCACTAGCATCGGGGGAGTGATTATGATCTCTGACTTTCCTGAGGTGATGCTGGCCCCCCACAAGGACTGTTGATGCACGCCCAAGACATTGCAAGCTTTTACGACTCTGGCAGCACCAATAATAGAGGTCACCACAGCATCATTCCTTAACGTACAGGTAGCCACCAGTTGCAAATTTTTCATGGCTGCGCTGCGATGGAACCAACTCGCAAATCACTACCTCTGCCATTACACTCAAAGCAAATCATCCACTGTGTGAGGCAAGCAAATGAGTGTGTGACTCAGCAAGGGCACATAAATGGTTTCCAATCACTGTCCTGAGCAAATCAGTGACGAGGTCAGTGCTCAATCAATCAATTAGTTTAAATTAGAGCCGCACCTAGTATACAAAAATAGAGATAATTGATGCATGCTCTCAGTACTCAGTGTGGAATGTGAAAGGTCGGGAAAAATGCAGTCGGCAAATAGAACCGAGCAGTAAGTTAAAATACAGGAACTTGAAGTCGGGAGGTTAAATGTCGGCAAGTAGAAAGACTGGCAGTCATACCGCACAGCTGTCAGGGTGACCCCCTATAAAGCTAGCCTGTGCTGTTAAGTGTGTGTATACCATAGCCATATCCAGTCAGGGTGACCCCTATAAAGCTAGCCTGTGCTGTTATGTGTGTGTATACCATAGCCATACCCAGCCAGGGTGCCAGGGTGACCCCAATATAAAGCTAGCTTGTGCCATTAAGTGTGTGAATACCATTGCCATAACCTGCCAGACAGACACCTATAAAGCTAGACAATGCTGTTATGTGTCTGTGTGTGTGTGTATCATAGCCATACCCGGTCAGGGTGACCCCCTGTAAAGCTAGCCTGTGCTGTTAAGTGTGTGCATACCATAGCCATACCATATCAGGGTGACCCCTATAAAGCTATCCTGTGCTGCTAAGTGTGTGTGTATACCATAGCCATACCCTGCCAGGGTGACCACCCTATAAAGCGAGCCTGTGCTGTTAAGTGTGTATATACAATAGCAATACCCTATCAGAGTGACCCCTATAAAGCTAGTCTGTGCTGTTAAGTATGTGTATACCATAGCCGTACCCTGCCAGGGTGACCCCCTATAAAGCTAGCCTGTGCTGTTAAGTGTGTGTATACCACAGTCATACCCTGTCAGGGTGACCCCTATAAAGGTAGCATGTGCTGTTAAGTGTGTGCATACCATTGCCATGCCCTGCCAGGGTGACCCCCCCCTATAAAGCTAGCCTGTGCTGTTAAGTGTGTGTATACCACAGTCATACCCTGTTAGGGTGACCCCTATAAGGCTAGCCTGTGCTGTTACGTGTGTGTATACCATAGCCTTACCCAGCCAGGGTAACCACCCTATAAAGCTAGCCTGTGCTGTTAAGTGTCTGTATACAATAGCTATACCCTATCAGAGTGACCCCTATAAAGCTAGCCTGTGCTGTCAAGTAGAGTATGTGTATACCATAGCTATACCCTGTCAAGGTGACCCCCCCACCATAAAGCTACCCTGTGCTGTTAAGTGTGTGTCATCGGCGATCCATCGGTTTGAGGATGATCTCTACCATGGTTCACTGATGGGTCCTGAGGTGTCTCGGTAATCCAATCCTACAGCCACAGATTCGTCCGCAGAAATTGCAGATGTTTTCATGTGGGAGAGCTACCCGCTGGCTGGGGTTTCTTTCCCTTTCCTTCCTACGCTCTCTCTTTTCAGCTTCGAGGGCAAAGCATTTCTCTTCGAAGCAGGCCCCACTTGATGGTGGTTCTGGCGCCATTGAGATTGGTTAGTGGCCAGCTCCTCCCAGCTTGTGATGTCCATATCTGTTTTCTTGAGATATGCCTTCAGTGTGTCTTTGTAGCATTTCCTTTGACCACCACGGGATCTCTGTCCGTGACTGAGCAGGGAGTATAAAATTTGTTTGGGGAGTCGAGAGTCGGGCATCAGTACATGGTGTCCAGTCCAGCAGAATTGATGTCTGAGGATCATTGCATCAATGCTGGTGACATTGGCCTCAGTGAGAACACTGACATTAGTGCGGTGGTCTTCCCACTTGATGTGGAGGATTTAAGTGTGTATATATACCATAACCATATTCTGTCAGGGTGATCCCCTGTAAAGCTAGCCTGTGCTGTTAATTGTGTGTATCCCATAGCCATACTCTGCCAGGGTCACCTCTATAAAGCTAGCTTATGCTGTTAAGTGTGTGTATATCATTGCTATACCCTGTCAGTGACCCGCATAAAGCTAGCCTGTGCTGTTAATTGTGTATGTTATACCATAACTTTACCCTAGCTGGGTGACCCCTATAAAGCTAGCCTTTGCTGTTAAGTGCATATGTTATACCATAGCCATACTCTATTTGGGTGATCCCTATAAAGCTAGTCTTTGCTGTTAAGTGTGTATGTTATAGCATAGCCATACCCTATCTGGGTAACCTCCTATAATTCTAGTCTGTGCTGTTAAGTATGTATGTTATACCATAGTCATACCCTATCTTTGTGACCCCTAGAAAGCTAGCCTGTGCTGTTAAGTGTGTATGTTATCCCATAGCCATACCCTATCTGGGTGACCCCTATAATGCTAGCCTGTGCTGTTAAGTGTGTATGTTATATCGTAGCCATACCCAATCTGGGTGACCCCTATAATGCTAGCCTGTGCTGTTAAGTGTGTATGTTATACCGTAGCTATACCCTATCTGGGTGACCCCCTATAATGCTAGCCTGTGCTGTAATAAGAGTGTGTTAAGTTGCTCTTGTGGCAATTGCCTCTTCCTAGAAGAGTGGCCATACATAGGGCAGGGAGTCGCCAATGCCCTTCAAGGGTAATCCTTGCTTCAGTGCTTTTGCTCTGAGGTTTTTGTCTTTTACATTGTATAAACAGAAATATAAATTAAAACCATTGTGAACAAATCTTGTATCATACAAGAGATGGTGGCAGCCTGAGGCTGTGGTGCTCGAGGATTAATATATTGCTTAACTGCATTAAATACAGCTACACCAATGTTGCCTAAGGTACTGTTTCATTTTTTCATTTTACGGACCATGCTACCTTGATTTGAGATTTTTCCTCATAGATTTCTGGAGCTGGGATAAAGGATTTGGAATTGTGCTGAGTGTGAAACGAATTCCTCCCATTGGCATTGGACAGTAGTGGAGATTTCTAAAAGAGTCATGCTGTGGCATGCCGGGACAACCAGGAGAATCAGGAGGACAGAAGAGAGTCGAAAGCACAGTAAACCAAGTGTAACTTGGTGGAACAGCGGCCCAAGAATGGCAGAAGATTGGAGTTGGAGTGCTTGGTGGAAGCCAATTTAGTTAGAGAACTTTTGCAAGAATACACAGGAATAGGAGGTGTATTCAAGGCTATCAGATCAAGTAAACTGGACCTTTAAGACTTGCAAAATCTAACTGAAATGACCCCCTATTATTTTTGTTGAGGGTATCTTGGATGGGTTCCGGGTATCGGAACTGTTTACTGGTACTTGTATTGATTACAGGGACGAGGTAGTGACATCTCACTCTAGTATACTTTTTGCCTCAATCTTTTTTTTTTTAACTTATCAAGTTTCTGATGACATCAAGCATCACTGACAGTACATTAGAGTTTACCATCATAATCAGCTATTTTACAGCCTGCTGGTTGCATATCTACTGTACAGTTTAAGATATACTCACTGACTTAATGGCATTATTTAAAACACTGTCTGCATACCTTGAGTTATGTATCCATCCTTTGAAGTTAATCAACTGTAGGTAACATATGCTAAAAACAAAAGCAAGCTTAATGACTCGTTGCTGTTTTTTAAACTATGAACAAATAAAAAACAGAAATCAGAATTTCTTTCTGTTTACTGTGTTGTCTATAAGATATCTATACCATACTTGAAAGTCTATAGGCATTAAGGTCTGAATTATTGTTGTTGTACCCTTATAGATACTAGGTAGCAGCTATGATGGGCCAGCCGAACATGTTCTATGTTTCTATATTAAACCAGGGTCCTGGGCCCCATTTGGGAATTCTGGGTCCCCTATGATAATGGGCATGGGGCCAAAGCTATTGGTGGTACGTTATACTGTCAATTGGGTGCGGGAAACAGGGCAGGGGAATGTGGCTGAATCGATTAGTGTAAATGTGTTTTGGGCGCATGAGATTTCAGGGAGCCGATGACTGTAGCATCAGGAACATGGGGCCCTAACTGTGGTCCCCCTCATTGTGCGCTGGCTCGGGGAGTGGTTTGAAGTTGCTCTGTGACTCCTAAAATACGTTTTGTCCACGGGTTGTCAATCTGTCCTTTTATGGTTGGGGTAATTCATACAAACAGTGAGGCAAATAGAGGTACTGGGGTGCATTCTTCAATGCATACCATTCTTTTTTAATCACAACACTATTTTTCCACCACCTCCGTGGACCTGGCAGGGGGCAGGGTATGTCCTCTAGCCCATCAGGGCCATCATGGGTCCTACTGGGTCCCAGTATGTTTTTCCTCTGGTTTTTCTCCCACCCCTGCACCCATGCAATGGGTGCAGCAGCTGTCTCCACCTTCGTGGAGGCAGCCAAACATCCTGAGCGCAGGCCGAGCCCCTCATGTTGTGCTGATGCACGCAACACAAACCCCCTTCCCCGAGGAAGGAGAGCAGTCCTTCTGGATGCTCAGTCCTTACCTCCCCCAGTCGACCCCCGAACAACCTGAGTCTGTTCCTGAACCCAGGTCACCGGCATGATGCGAGGTGTGGTGTCCAGCGCCTCAAACCTCAGCGCCACCGGTCTGACTAATGCATACTATCCTGGCTGCATCGCCTGCCTCTCCCATATGATGATATGAGAGACTTGGGTTACCAGATAGTAAGATTTGAAATCAGGGAGTGCTAATCTTCCCTTAGTCTTTGGAAGTACAGTATTAGATGACAATGCTTGATACAAATGTTTTTGCCAGCCCAAATATATTTGGCTACCATTTGGTACAATTTTTTTGTAATAGTTGGTTAGCATGGAGATGGGCAAGGTTTGAATGAAAAATAACAGTCAGTGGAGAACATTCATATTGAGGATGTCTAGTCTACCTCCCAGGGCATGAGGAAGCAATTGCCAGGTTTATATGTCTTTTTGTAACTCTGTGAACAGTCTTTCATAATTGAGGTTGAACAGTTTCAAAAACTGGGGAGGTATCGGACTCCCAGGTATCAGAAGCTGCTGTGTTATGCCCACTGGAAAGGTAATTTTTTTTTCTATTTACAGTTTCTGTGTTTTTATGGGTTTCTCCCTGTCCTTGTACCCACGCTTCCCCAACATAGCGCACACGTGTAGAGGCACGCGCGCGCACACTGTACAGGATGCCCCTCCCTTCCAGTTGTGCCATTAACCACTTGTGCTAGCACCGAACTTCCATTCAGTGATGGTGGGACTATGGACAGGTGACCCCACCCCTTACCCAGGAGAGGACAGCCAACACTCGATCCTGCTCCTACCCTCCCCTGTGCTGGCACCCCGGTGTCCCGTGGTCGTTCCCAACCTGGGTTGCCAGCGTAGCGCGAGGTGTGGTGTCCAGTGCCTCAATCCTCAGTGCCACCAGACTGGATAAGATTTTTTAAATTCTCTGGTGCAGGTGCAGGAGATACTGATTGTTTCAGATTTTTGGTAGTTTATACAATGCCCTGTTATTTTTCCATATGTCTGTAGGAGAATCTGCAGAGCTGGGATGGGGGTGGTGAAACTGCTAATAAAAAACAGGGACTCATCTGCATAGAGCAAGATATTGTCTTCTAGATGTCCAATTTGTTCGCCTTTGATTTGTTCAGTCTCCTCACTGTTATTGCGAGTGGTTCCATGTCGAGGCAAAAAGGATAGGGGAGAGTGGGAACCCCTGTTGTGTCCTCTATCTGTCCAAGTTAACATCATTGATTTTCACTATCATCTGTGGAGATGCAAATAGTGAGGCCAGGCTGTTTCTAAATCCATCCCTGAGCCTCATCATCTGTAGCAGCTGTGTGAGGAAGGCCCAATCCACCCGGTCAAGCGCCTTTTTGGCATCCATTGAAACTGCCAACTGTAAATCTTCTGAGGCCTTCTGAAAAGAAAACATATTCAAGACTCTTCTAATGTTGTTTTGTAAGTATCTGCCCCCTAAAAGCCTGTCTGATCTGGGTGAGCCAGGCTTCCAACATGCAGCTGCAGGTTCCTTGCTAAGATGGATATAAAGATCTTCGGCACTAGGTCAGGATAGCCAAGTCAAATACAGCACAGTCAAATATCATGCAGCAAAAAGAGTGACCGCAAAGGTAGCGCTCAGTCAAAACACCAAGCGCTACCATCGCAAACAAACCACAAGAGGCCAAAATGATTGCTTGTGGGAGGCTCTGCCCCACACCCCTCCAAACCCCCCAACTTAATATAACTACCAACGGGAGGAAAATTTGTGATGGGGAGAAACCTCATGGGAGCATTGTAGGGAAGGGGAAACCAGCAGGGCAACTTGGGGGGCAAAAGCTCAGGGTGGGGGCAGACACAGACACACTGAGAACATAAGTCTGGAGGGGGGGGAGACAAAACCAGAAAAAAAGGAGCTAGTGCTCCTAGGGCCTGTTGCAGAGCACTGTGGCAGGACAACACCAGCCCCAGAAGGCCCAGACCCAAGAGTGACTCCACAGCCCAGCTCCCCCAATGGGTCCTAGGTGCCCTAGCACCCCCACCAAGTGCCGGTGACCTCCTGAGACTGTGAGCCCCACTTGGAAGGGGTTAACAAGTTCCCTCCCTGGCTCTGAGCGAGGACTCCCAAATGGTGGGGGTCCTCCTGCAGTCCCTGCACTGAGTTCTCATCAAGAAAGATTTTCAGGCAGTCACTCCAATAAAGCCCAGTGCCAATTTGAGTAGGTGCTAGCCTCTGTTTCAATAAGTGCAAGTGCAATTCAGCAGGGGGGACTCAGAAACAACAAACCTCTGCACACCAGTCCGTGCTTTCCAGTTAAGCAGTGTCCACAACCTTTCCTTTGGCTGCAGCTGGGACTCAGCTCTCAACCCTTTCACCAGTTCACTCAGGACACACACAGCACCCAGCTAGCACCTTGATGACCAGAGACACTCTGCCTCTTCAGAATTTCAATTACAGTCCTAGACAAACAACTTTGCAGCCCTGACTGTAGCACTCTGACAAGCAGCACATTCTTCTCAGCTAGTCCAGTTTCCCAGTGCAGGGTTTCTGCAGCATTTAGTTTCTTCCATCAACAACAAGCAACTTCTTCATACCTGGGGAATCACAGTTCATTCTCTTTCTGTCTTTTCCCTTCTTAGTTCAGTCCAACAGTAAGTACCTGAGGAATCAGGATCTCAGCTCAGTCTCTCTTCTGGCTTCCCCCTTTCCAATCCACTTCTGCTAACAGGCAAATCTCCAAATGGGGCCTGTAGAGTCCCTTGAAGCTCAAAGTCCACTCTCACAGAACTGTCCTGACTCATACAGAGCCTGGGAACAGACTGAAGAAATCCCAGAAAGTCCACTCAGTATCAGCCGAAAATCCAGAGTTCTGATTGGCCGATGGAGCCTATCAATACTCGATATCCATAGAGATCAATATTTCCTGCTCGTTTATTGGGGTATGATCTAGGCACCAGAATTAGTCCCCTTCCTTTCCCAGGAGTCCCTCTGTCCAGGTTTTTGGTGCCTGAGACACCGATTGGCTGCCATATCAGAGGTTAAATGTCACAAACATATCAGCTCCCATTTGTTTAAATGGAATCCCATACAGTTCAACGCAGTCTCTCCCCTTTTCAAATCTGGTGCAGCCCAACAAATTCCCTTCAGTGACCAAACACCCAACCGGATTATAGCTCCAACTGTCCCCCTGTCAAATGAGCCACTCTCATTAGGATGGTCCCCACAGTTTAGCTGTCACTGCCACCGCAACACCATGCCCCTAAGTGGCAGGCAGCACTCATCAATATTCATGACCCCTGAGCGGCCCCACTGTATAATCTTTTAATTTAAACCAGCTATGGGCTTCTGCCTGATCTCCTTCAGGTCTCCAGCCCCCAGAAACATAAGAAGGGGCAGTTGTCAGCCCACACCTTCACACTGGATGGTTTGGGGAGCGGGGCAGCAAGATGGCTGCGTTGCTGCATCGCTGCTCCGCTCCCTTTTCCACAGCTTCAGCGTTCTGGTGTTTTTAAGTTTTTTTCCTTTAGTCCTATTTCGATTCACTTATAAGAGATTTTGTGAATGAAACTTGCCTTGTTTTAGCTCTTCTTTTATAAAATTTGCAGTTTCTAAATGGTAGTTACTGCCAGCTACTGCCTAGTGTTGTGCTGAAACTGATTTTTCTGGCCAAAGAGTCAGTTTGTTTAATTCTAAAGTATGGTGAGCTATTGCTTATTCAGCGGCTGACAGTTGGGAGAGTGATTTTTTTATGGAACGGTATCGAATTTTGGAGCAGAAGTGATGTTTCTCTGTGATCAGTCGAATATGGAGAAGTTTTTTGGTGGAGATGACCAGTCAGAGCGATAACCTAGAGCAGAGTTTTGGATGGCTTCTGCCGAGATGATCTGGGAGCTTGAATTTAATATATGGATATGGAAGGGCATGTTAAATGTCAATAGGCAAGATTCAGCTCAGGCAAAGGTATGCTAACATTGCCTAAGGGCTGGGGGTGATTAATTAATTGCCAGAATTTACTACGCTCAGTGAAGCATTTTTTTTGTTTTCTTTTTAGGCGAATGAGACGGCTGAATCCTGTGGAGCTTCAGCTGTGATAGAGGGATGAGATGAGGACAGTCCATCTGGAATTCACCTGGAGACCTGTTTGAAGTTTGGTGATTTGATGAAGGATTTAAAGTGTAGCTGTTTAAGCTTAATGGAAAGACTGAACGTAAGGGGGGCAATTTTACCTGTTTATACGGAGGTAAGGTATTGCGCAGGTAATTACATCAAGTTGCAAAATAATGATGCAGATCTGCGAGGAAAGTTCTTTTGGCCCAGTCTGTGGAACTTCTTATTATGGAATCTGATTTTTTTTTTGGGGGGGGGGGGCTAAAGATTTATACATGCCTTACCTATGTTTTATTTGTATCTAAAGGAGCTGTACTTATATAATTGGTTTTGGAATTTGTTTCAACTTATGCGTTGACTGCTGGATTTACTTCTGAACTCCGGGCAAGGAGCTGTCTGTCAACAGCCATTAGTATATGAAACGGGACTAATATTCCAAAAACTTGAGCTCCAAATGACATTGATAAATGAATTGCTGGGGTGCTTGCTTCCCAGTACTCTGAGTCCTTTGAGATGTTACTCGATTTTTTCAATAGCCCTTTATATGAGTAATTTTATTTGTGTTTTACTGCATAAAAATATAAATGTTGTGTATAATTAGGGAACTTGTTTAATAATATAGGTTTTTTTTATATGTGTTATTTGTTTAATTTGTAAACCACAAGTTATATGTATCTAATTTTAGAATTTTTAATTAGGACCGTATTAAAGTCGTCCACTTTATATTAAATGGTTAAGTACACATCCAAGAGGAAGCAAAGAGGTGCTAAAGCACCCTGTAGAATAATGATCTGATTAATGACCTTAATTATATGCCACAATTTTGTCAAGCTAAAATGCCCTAATGAGAGGTCCTACCAATATTATTGCAACCAGGTGTGTACTAGGGGTAGCTAGTAGGAGTGACTGGATTAAGGTCAATTCCAGGGAGGCACGGAGTGGCATGAGTTGCATGGTGCCCCCATGGATGAGCTATATTACCAGCATGTCTGATAGGCTGTCAGGTAGCATAAATGTGACATGATGGATAATGATGGGTACTAGAATGTGACACATAGCCCCATTTTGGTGCCTTAAAAGTGGCTGATAGGAGTGACTGGATGGGGGATTATTGGTCCACGAAGCAGCATGCGTTGCATGGTGACTCAATTAATTGTCCTCCAAGGCTGGTGTGTCCCGTTGGTAACAAGTAGGCACAACTGGAGCATGGTGTAAAAACAGATAGGACCTTCTCATACCATGTAGTCAAATTAAGCATCTTAGGTATGGTCTTTAGGAGTAGTAGGCTAGGTAGAGGTCCAATGGGTATGGAGCAGTATGCACTGCATGATACTTCTGAAGGATTTGCCTTTTGTGCAAATGCACCCTGCTGGTTTCCAGGTAGGCATTGACGGTTTGCTATATGATTTGGTGGGATGAGCTCTGTGGGTCAGCGCAAGTTGACTAAGTGAATGGTTGAGGAGGCTGTGTTTCGGCCTTATGCCCAATATCAGGAAAGTATGCTAGTGAGCGGAGTAAAATGTTTTGGTTTTTGAGGGTAAAGGCTGATCACAGTGACCTGAGGTGAATACTGTTTTTTTTGTAGGTTTGTAAATCCTACCATACTTGGCATTAAGCAGAGATAGGGAGCACTATTTGTGGCTAGATGTCTCCAAGTAATTATTAAGACGGTCAGGTATAACTGGCAATAGGGTAATTCCTAATGGGACATCTGACTAATGTATGTAATTATGTATGATTCACAGTAGTACCTTCATGAGTTGGCACCTGGTCTGTATAGAGGCTGGAAGCTAAGTGGGTGTGTATTATACATGCCTTCAGTAGGGCCCATAAGAGGCCATTGGTGTCTATAAATGAAGTAAATGTGTGCTTACAGGAAAGCATGCAAGGTTAAGAGGACCCAGGTGTGGTTTTTGACTGCTGCTGGTTTATAATTCCTGCTATCTTGGTGATGGATGGAGGCTCAGAGCTAGCGAGTGTTGCAGGCTGCCTCTGTAACTTGTTAAGGGGGTGGGTATACTTGTAAATTAGGTATTCTGTAAACTAGGCCTAGAGATCTGCTTAATCTCTCTAATCTCCATGCATGAATATCTCTGCAGACTGGTAACAAACCAGATATGGGGTGGAACTGGATGATAAGCCTTGCTCCCTTGCGGGGCTAAAGCTTATACTATGCAACTGAAAATAGTATTTAT
The DNA here is from genome assembly GCA_016271365.2 of Neoceratodus forsteri. Taxonomy (NCBI): domain Eukaryota; kingdom Metazoa; phylum Chordata; order Ceratodontiformes; family Ceratodontidae; genus Neoceratodus; species Neoceratodus forsteri. The sequence goes on along the minus strand of CM057450.1, from coordinate 182,344,326 downwards.
TGAAAATAGGTATGCTATTAGCCATAGTAATGAATAATTATATATGGCACTTTTCTGGTAGTCACAACATCCCGGTGTTATCAATTATCAATGCGACAAATTTTTTTATTGTGAATATGAATATGATATGGATGTGAAGACTTAATGGTGTTTTCATTTGTTAGATGTTTTAATTAAGTGTTTGTTATATGGAATGTGGATTTACACATATTGTATAGTATGTATACTTTTAGAATATTGTAATGGCTTTTCAGCTGAACAATAAATTCATTACCTTACCTACTATAAGAAGGGGCATGAGACAATGGACACACTCCTCGTTCATGGACCACAATGGCGGTCGGCAAATTCAAAGCGCTCCATGCACTTACGCAAGTGCCAGCTGAAAAGAACATGCTGGCAGCTCGCAGACCAGGACTTATGCCCAAAAGGGCAGAAAACAACACACTGAGGGCTACACAGAATGTGGGGGAACCAGCAATACAGGGGGGAAATGGGAAACAACAGGTAAGTCCCCAGAGGGGGTTACATATAAAAGTGCCACATAAATGACCAGTTGCTCAGTAATCACTACATCCTCCTCAGCTGAGAGTAGATTAGGTGAGCCGTTGCAACCATCTTAGTGGTAAGGGGCATTGAATAACCTCAGTCATATAGTCCCCTCTTATCCGCCCAAGAGTAGCAGCATCTGTGTATCCAATGTACTGGTGTGCCCATCTCCCTTGGGGATGGATTCTCGGGTTTGCCGAGGAGATCCGGAAGCCCTTAATCCCATGTGATCAATAAGGTTTGAACAGATCCCTGTTCCCAGCAGTCTCCCCTGTACTGGTATTTTTACAGTACAAACAGGCATTCAAAGCCAAATGTAATGTGTAAGGCAGTCTCAAGCCTTTAACAATGTACTCACTCCCTCCATGCTTGCAACATGCTTCCATACTGATTAGGGTTATATATAAGGGCATCAGGCATATAGTGGGTTCAGTATGATCTCTAGCAGTCTGTTGTATTTACAAAGAGAAAGGGAAAGTCTTATGGAGGACAGCTCTGCAATGGTGGTCATACTGAAAATATACAGTGTTTTTCACACAGCCTTTGCCAGTCTGCAGAGGGTCCATGCTCTGGTGAAGAAAAGCACTGCTGAATGTTAGGTACCCACAGGCATGCAATTATTTGAAATGGATGGGGGGGGGTCTTGATTGGAATGTTTGAGGGAGTGAAGGCTGTATCTGTCTTGCCCTCTTCTTACAGTCTGTCACCATTTTGTTCCCAAGGTATGCCATATAGCACAGGAGTATCCTGGAGAAGAAAAACCATGGAGTTCTGACCAGAATCGTGGCTGACAGACTGGAAGAGAAGCTACTGCCTGGACTAGACCTGGGAACTCAGAGGACGGCCTAGCCTGAAGACAACAAAGAGATGCAAGGAGCTACTGTGGGGTTGAGGCAGACCAGAGATGCAAGACAACACTCTGATGGTGGAAAACCTGATGAGGCAAATACAGTGGATGATTGGGCAATGGCTGGAGGCAGACCGACTACACAGAGAGATGGAACACCAGTGTCAGATGTTCAAGAGATCCCTGCCAGAGAGTTTGGATAAAGAATCAGAGGAGGATTTTTTGTGGGCTCAGCTGGAGAAGGACCTCCTGACTGAGCAGGATATTCCTTTGTTGCCTGTGTTCCCAGGATGTTACCTGTTGAAGGCCAGAGATACAAGTATGGAACTTGAATGTGAGACCCCAGGTAAGACTGTGCCTAGTGATATTGTGCTGGGGTTGAAGACTCCAAGCAAGCAAGAAGAAGCCTATGAGGCTGAAGGGACTTTTTCTTGTATTGATGCAGCTAAATCTATTAACAGTATGGACTAGGCTAAAGATGTTAATGTTGCCAAAACGTTACAATATATTAAGATCACAGAGGTGGTACATGTGTTTTAGTTTATTTATTGTTTTTATGAAAAACCTACAAAGGAGAAGGTGGGTGGAAAATGGATTGGAACCTGTGTTGGGGTAATGCCAAGAGTGTCTACCCTCAGGTGTCTGTATCAATAGCAAGTGAAATGAATGAATTAAGAGACATAGTGGGATTATGTAGAGGGGTTGAACCTAGGACTGGGCCTCTGCTTAAAACTGACATGTCTGGTGGGGTTGGAGCAGGTAATTACTCACCCCAGAGAGAGTCTTTCTGTGGTACTGGACTTTACAGCCATCCAGATTTTTGATTAAGAAATATGACAGACTTTCCCTAAAAGGAGATGGGAAAGTAGCATTAGTCTCTGTCAATAAATGTGTTAATGTCTCAGGGCAAAGAATGATGATATCCACTATGTTTATGAGGGAATGTTTATCCTTAATAAGGACCCTGAGACAGAGCTTCTGAAGATGGATCGGTGTAAACTCCATCCCTTCCTGGGACAGGAAGGTGGTAAGCAGTCTACAATAACTGCTTCCTTCTTAAGGTGGGGGATATGTGACAGGGAGCTCCTGCCACTCTTGAGGACCAACCTTTTTTAAATCTATTGCAACAGTTCTTCTATTTTTCAGCCTAATCTGTCCTTTACAATTTCTAGTACATAAGGTTGGCCACCTATGGGCATCCCCTTCCCTTTCTTGACTATGCTATGGTGTCCTCTTTAATTTTCCTTTTCCCTCTCAGGTCCCTGTACAGGGAGGTTATTGTGGTGACCTCCAAGCATATGTTAAACAACAGGTTGTGTTTATCTTTGTTGGATTTATTATGTAATAGCACTACTATGTCATAAAATATCTTGATGTATATACCTTATGTTTATGTTGAAAATACCATGGCACTATTTGTTTTTGAAAAAGGTAAAAAGTACTTGTTGACTGTATTATTAAAATTAAGTTAGTTGTGCTATTTAAAATGTATGTAAATTGCTGTAAACTGAGACAATCTGAAATGCCATGTTCATCTGCATATCTCCCATGATGCTTTGCATTAGGGAGGTATGTGTGATGTTGTGTTTCATTGAAACTTGACTTATTGTCAGTGTCCTTTGGGGTAACTCTTGTTTCGGTGCTTCTGCACTGAGGTTCTTTGTCTTTAGCTTGTTTTGTTCTTTTTATTTGAGCCCCACCACCCAAGCAAACAAGGCAACCACAGAGATGAAGGGTTTTCACTGAAAAGCTTAGATCAGAGATCAGTGATTCAGTAGGTATTGGCTAAGTGCAGAGGAAGGACATACAGAGTCTGTTGCTGCTAACTGATGTACTGAAGATGGGATATGACATTGCTGAAGGTCATCTACTATATTTTGAATAACCATCGCACAGAGATTGTGTGTTGAACCTGAAGTTCGGTGTCTGGGCCATCTGTTATCCCACAACCTCTCCACACTGCCTCTGTTTTTGATTATGTGATTATGCCAATTCTTCTACTGTCTCAGTTTAAAAAGTTTAAGATGGCTCCGGATCAGAAAGTAACCATTTCCTCTTAAAAATTTAAAAAAGGATCCCTCTCGATCAATCAGCCCTGTGATCCTGATTACAATCTGCGAACTATAAGAACTATTAACAGAAGGCTTAAATGGAACTGGGAAGCAGAACAAAACATACTACAGTCAAAGCAATATTATTCAGATGCAGTCTTTTTTTACTTCATTTGCATCAAATGATCTTCAATTTCGTAGACACGTGTTATGTCATATACAGTGTATATATATATATATATATATATATATATATATATATATATGATGAGACCATTCCACTTTTATGTACAAATGGGGTAGTATTAGAGCCTCAGTCATGGTGTAACCTCTAGGTGGTGCTATCCTAGTAACCTTAAGGTTACTATCCTGGCCTGTATTTCTCCTAACAGGCTGAGGGGCCTAGGTTCAATATTTTGGTGCCTCCACCCACAGTAATACAAGTTGGGATATCTGCCTACCCTGGTATAGCCCTCTGGAAAGCTATAACCACCAACAGACCCACCTAGTGACCTTGTACCCTTTGCAGCAGTTAACACACAGTCAGCAATGAACACTAATAATATGCACACACCCTTTTCACTTACCATTAGGGTCTGGCCTTCAGCAAATTCCCTGGAACCCCTTGTAAAGGCAATGTTAGCAGGCAGACATACACTTTCAATACTGTAAACCTCCTAATAATATGCTCATAAGCCAGGTTAAATGTGAAACAACAAATCAGATTTATTAAGGGGGTGGTGAACAAGGAAGGGGGCATAAATCTAGATGAATTATTACTTTACTGATTTGATTCAGGTTACTGTGCATGCACTTTAATCCCAGATAAACAGTCTGACAACACTGAGTACCCAGACTGTTAAGCTGGCTGGTCAGAAATGGTGCCATGGGCTGGCCGGCGTTGCAGTTGTTGGTGGGGCCCTTGGTGGAAAGAAAGGCTGTTAACATGCACAAACAAGACTTTGGTTATTTGTAATCCTGGCCGGTCGGCCCATCTTTTCATAACCCTGTAATACACTGAAGCAATCAGATGGTACTGCTAAATAATTAGAGGAATTGTTGCAGGGAGCTACCTTGAGTTTACTCACGACACCAATTGGTTGGAATTGGCCTGGCAATTTGAAGATCTGCTGCTGATCACCAAAGACCATGGGGAAGCTTAGCTGGCACGATACACCTCCGCTTCACGGCCTTTCCCTCCAGGTGGCTGTAGCCTATGACTCCTTGCTGTGCAAGGGCCGGATCCCCAAGCCAGTCTCTCACTAAAGAACAGTGTCTGGTGCAGGAATGGTTGGCTTGGGCCAAGACTGGCATAGACCCAAGGTGGAATAAACATTTCTGGCAAAGTTCAGTTTGTTTGCTGGTGAAGGCCTCCAGCTGACAAACAATTCGGTCACTGGCAAAAACAGGCGTCGACCCATGATAAACATTCAGCACATTTAACAGGAGCAACATTAACTTTTCTACTTCACAGTTCAGTTTCAGGCCAGCTGCTATTGTAGTCGATTCACTGAGCAAACCTCTCGATCATCAAAACAGTCTCTCACAAGTCTTGGGCTGAACACTTCACAAGAGCTTCTTTTCAGTCCAATATTTGAGCTGCACTCCTCAGAGTCCCAGAGCTTTCTGCCGCAGTTAACAGTTATTTTTGGAACAGTCCAATTACCACAATAAGGCAGTCCCAAATAGAAGAACCATAGCAAGAAGGCAAGTCAGGTCTTTCCCTGCCGATTCTCCTAGGCTCCTTCTTTGGAGCAGCCTCTCGACAGCTTGAGCTGTTCACTCTCCAAACTCTAACTCCAACTGACCCCCTGTCCTCTAACAGTTCTGGGGTGTCTCCTGTTTTCCTGTGTTCTGGGTGACTGGGGGTGCTGTCAGTCACAGTTTGGATGCTCCCATCAGTTCAGTTTGGGCACCAACCTGAAAAACTACAAGAACTACAGTTTTCCTTCCTATGAGGCACTTGAACTAAGGACCCCACAAGGTCCCCTGTGTCCCATTGGTCCAAATCCTGAAAGTCCCAGACCAAACATGGTGGCTCCCATTTGGATAAACAAAGTTGCAAGAAGGTAGATTAAAACAAACATTTCAATTCAAATATAATAGCAAGTTTGAAGTAAATATTTACAGTAATAGCTAAAGCTCCCTCTGTTTTACTCTCGACAGCAGAGTGGAGAAAATTAAAGCGGTGTCTGGCCGGATGTAAGCTTTGAAACATTCGGACCCAGCCCAGACCATTTGCTATACACACACTGGCTAATGACATAAAGGGACAGGTGCAGAGGCACATCATGGCACTCTCACGCAAATCAACAGGACCAAACAAATGACTATGGATTTAATATCTATGCAGGATGTCAGCCTGGCAGTGGGCATGGATGGAGCCCAGGAAGACACTTAAAGTAAACCCCAAACTGGTAGGAGGGTTACACTGGTTTAGTAGAAAATGTACAGACAAGAAAAAGGAAATCAGTCAGATATTACAAGATAAAGTAACTCTATCAAAAGCCAATTTATTAATTTAAAATAAAAACATAGAAACATAGAATGTGACAGCAGATAAGGACTACCGGGCCCACCCAGTCCACCCATTTTTTTAACCTTCATTTTTTTACTGCAGACCCTACTTGATGTACAGCACAATCTCTTCCCTCACTTCCTTACCCCTATGATTCCCTTGTGCCTGTCCTTGGCATTTTTGAACCCCACCACTGTTTTGGCCCCCCACTACCTCTGATGGAAGGCTGTTCCAGGTAACCACCATCATTTCCGTGAAGAAGTACTTCCTCACATCCCTCCTGAATTTACCCCCATCCAAATTCATAGCATGCCCCCTTGTTCTAGAGCACCTTTTTTCTCTATTTTCTTCCTGTGAGGTTTTTAAAGGTTTCTGTCATGTCCCCCCTCCTCCTGAGTGTACATGTTTAGCTCCTTTTTCCTTTCCTCACAGGGCTTTTAATGCAGACCCTGCACCAGTTTGGTAGCCCTCCTCTGGACCACCTCCACTCTGCCAATGTTCTTCCTGAGATGTGGTTTACAGAACTGGACACAGTACTCAAGGTGGTGTCTCACCAGCAATCTGTACAGGGGCTTCGCCACCTCCCTCTTTCAGCTGTTAATACCCCTTCCTATGCACTCCAGCATCCCACTAGCCCTTCCCACTGCCTTGTCATACTGCTTGGCCACCTTTAGGTCATCTGATATGACAACTCCTAGATCTCTTTCCTGAATGGTCTTTGACAGTATCACTCCACCCATTCTGTACCCCACTTCTGGGTTCCTATGACCTAGGTGCATTATTTTGCACTCTTTTGCATTAAAACCCAGCTGCCATACCCTTGACCACTCTTCCAGTCTTTTCAGATCTCTGCTCATCCTTCCCACCTCACCGGAGTGTCCACTCTGTTGCAGATCTTGGTGTCATCCACAAAGAGGCAGACCTTCCCTTCCAGTTCCTCTGCTATGTCACTTAGAAAGACACTGAAAAGGACCGGTCCCAACACTGATCTCTGATGTACCCTGCTGGTCACCCTCCCTCCCTTGTAGCGCACTCTGTTTACCATTACCCTCTGTGTCCTATCTGTCAGCCTGTGTCTTACCCAGGTTACCACCTTGTTGATCATCCCAAGTTACCCAACTTGCTTACCAGTCTCCTATGTGGAATGATGTTGAAAGCTTTGTTAAAATCCAGGTAGGCCATATCCACTGCTCCTCCCTGAACCAGCTCCTTGGTCACCTAGTTAAAGAAATCAGATTTGTTTGGCATGACCTTCCCTCAGTGAAATCATGCTGCCGTGAGTCCTGTAATCCACTGATTATAAGACATTCCACAATCCATTTCTTTAACAGTGTTTCCATTAACTTACCAACATTGACGTCAGGCTGACAGGCATATAATTGCCTGCCCCTTCCTTGCAACCACTTTTGTTAACTGGGACTACATATGTCTTTCTCCAGTCCTCCGGGATCAGTCCAGTCTACAGTGATCTGTTAAAAAGGTCTGTCAGAGGTGCAACTAGTACATCTTCCTCAGCACACTTAGATGTACCCTGTCTGTCCCCCTAGCTTTGTCTATATTCAGGTTAACGAGTGCTTTCTGGACTCTCTCCACAGAAAATGGACTAGTGTCTACTTCCTTCCCATGAAATCTCCTGACGCCTTTTTGTGATCCCTCCACTTTTCCTTCTACTGTGAACACTAAGCAGAAGTATTTGTCCAAGATGTTTGCTTTTTCTTGATTCTCCTCTGTACAATCATTACTTCCTCTTTAACAATACAATCCCTCTCTTAGTCTTACTTTTTTTGTTAACATACCTAAAAATGTCTTGTCCCCTTTTCATACTCCCTGAGCTATTCTTTCGTCAGTTTGCACCTCTGCTCCATACTGCTTTTCCTGCTCTGTTTTCCCTGATACACTTCCCTAGCCTCCTCTCTCTGGGTATCCTTATACCTTCTGAATGCTACTCTTTTTTTTTTTGCACTAATATTTTATTAGTTTTCACTGACAAAAACACGCATATACATCTGGAAACTTATCCATGAAAAGACAAACAAATACAATGGCAGGAGTTGATAATGCCCTGGATATTGTTACCACATTGGAGGGGTACATCCTTTATATAGAATTAACAGTACATCTATCCAAATGAGCTAATTCTGCCAATAATGAGGACATTCCATGAATAAAGACCTGTACAAAGTTATGTACTGTCCATACTTTGGACTAATTGTTCTCTAGTATGCAACCTAGGAGAAAAAAAAAATATATATAGCATGTATTCAAGTTCCTAACTTGGGCCATAGAAACAGTAACAACACAAATCCTGTAGTACCTCTTAAACAGCTAACATTGCTAATCAGGCTCTAAAATGCAAAATAACATTGCTGAGCCAAAAGGTAAATGGATCAGCTAACTCCATCGGCAGCAGTATTGTAACATCTTATTACAATGGATTAACTCCGGTCACAGTCCGTGTTAACAACATACAGACAAGACTGGGTCCTTGTTATAATCAACTGCACGGGGCCACATGGCTGTCAAGGCCAAAGAAAAATTCCAAAATGGAGGTAGTCTTCTCGAGAGTACTGTCAGGAAGGCGCCATTTTATATGAAAAAGTTCAAAACTGTCCCTGACTTTTAACAGGTATATTTAAGCAGAAATTATAGGCTTTAAGTCAACAACAGAACTTGGTTTTAACCATAAAAAATCATAAGTCCCATTATAGTCAGCTGGCCCTTCCAGCAACTAACTTGTCTCCCAATCTCTTAGCAGTTACAATGGAAGGTTACTTCCTCAAGGATTTTCATCAGACTCTGAATCAGTCCCTCTAGCGACAAATTCCTGGCTAATACCTGCCACCATTTTACCTGCATCCTTTGAGTCTGTGTAGATTAGATCCTATCTACATACACTATTTTCAGCCTGGTGGGCAACATCAAAACGTGTTGCACCCCCAGTGCCCAAAGTTGCTGATGAACACCATCAAATGCCTTCCGTATGGAATGTGTGGAAAAGCTTAGGTCTGGAAAGAGGTGAATGGTTGCATCATTGATGAAGATTATTCTGAAGGAGAGGCTGTTATCTCTCCTGGAGGCCAAAGGGCTACAGGACAGCAGACAGCATGGCTTTGTCAGTGGCAGATCCTGCCAAACCAACTTGGTGGAGTTCTATGACTGGGTAGCTAGGCAACTGGATGGGGGCCATGAAGTGGATGTCCTGTACCTGGACTTCAGTAAGGCATTTGACTGGGTGCTGCATGGGAGGCTGGGAAGTAAGTTAGAAGGCACAGGGGTGGGTGCAAAGCTGGTGAGGTGGGTAGGGAACTGGCTCCAGGGAAGGCAGTAGAGAGTGGTGGTGGGTGGGGAACTCTCATCCCCAATGGCAGTGATGAGCGGTGTTCCGTACGACTTGGTATTGGGACCGGTGTTGTTTGGGATATTCATTGCAGACATATCATTGGGCACCAAGAGCAAGATCAATCTGTTTGCTGATGACACCAAGATGGGAGTGGTGGTGGATGAACATGGGAATGGCAGCAGTTAAAGGATGATCTGGCAAAAGCTGGAAACCTGGTTGGACTCCTGGCAACTGGGGGTTTAATGCCAAAAAGTGCAAGGTAATGCATTTTGGGGGGAAAACCCCAAGGAGGAGGAGTTACCAGCTGGGGGGAGTGCAGCTAGCCATGACAGAGGAGGAGAAGGATCTGGGGGTGCTCATTACAGGGTCAATGAACAACTTGGCACAATATAGGAAGGTAGCTGCAAAGGCCAACAAAATGCTGGGTTGCATGGAAGGGGTATATCCTCAAGGAGGGGGGAGGTGATTCTGCCACTGTATAGACCATTAGTGAGACTCCACCCAGAGTACTGCCCGTATCTGAAGAGGGTGTAACTGGAGTGATAAATCACTCTTCTTAGGTTCCAGGTGGAACAGCACAAAAGGAAGAGACAACAGACAAGTGGTACTTATGTAATAAATGGAATTTATTACTGATCGATAATACAGGCTTACTACCAACAGTGTAATCACTGGGAGAATTACCATTTTTCCTTACCTAGGTAACACAGTCTCTCTTCTCAGAGAAGCTACATCTTACAGAGGGTCTTATACCCTGATAATCACGATAGCAACGGCTAAAGAAGATACATAAAATGTGTATAACTGGCCAAAAACAGATGGCCTAAGTAACTATCCTAACTAGTATGAGAAGTTGCATAGCTTGCAGAAGATAACACAATACAATAGGACCTCTATAATTCCAAGGTGAGTTGCAACTGTAATGGTGCACAAGTACTAAAGATGGTACTGTTGCCTTACTTATGAAAATACAGCAAAAATAGGACAAAAAGCATCTCTCATGGCTAAAATATTTAAGTAAAACATAATGAAGCATAATATGCATTAGGGTTAGTACATGTACCTACATACATGTTGCTGTCCATGAGGTGGGGGCATAATCAGGGGTGCTGGACCATGGATAACAAGGGACATTAAGTTACTGGAGGGGCTGCAGGGCAGGGTGACAAAGATGATCCAGGGGCTGGGGGACTTACCGTACAAGAGGAGGCTGAGGGAGTTGAACATGTACTCGCTGGAGGAGAGGAGGGACAGGGGAATATGACTGAAACCTTCAAGCAAGCACTTGAAAGGAATAAATAAGACAGGTACGGAGGGGCCATTCAAAGTAAGGTAGGGGAGGGACACCAGGGGCCATGATATGAGACTGCAAGGAGGAAGGTTCAGGAGGGAGATAAGAAGACATTTTTTTACAGAGAGGGTGGTAGCTGGGTGGAATGCATTACTAGCAGAAGTGGTATCCAGTAGAACAGTGGGCTACTTCAAAAGAAGTTGGGACAGGGCAAGAGGAGGCCAAGGGAGGGAGAGGGTGGGAGGAGGGCAGCTATGAAATGAGGGGTGCTAGCTGCACATTCGAGCAGACTTGGTAGACCACTAGGCCTTTATCTGCTGGCAAATTTCAAATTTTTATATGTTCCACTCCAGTGCTTCAGCTCATCTGGTGGCATTCAGCATAGTGTCTCGATCACCTTCATCTGCCAAGACAAGCATCGCCATCCGTGGAAGGGGATTATCACCTTGAGCCCTTCGTGGCATGATCCTATTAAGTTTTTTAATTGTAAAGTCCTGAAAATTCAAGTGCTGAACAAGCCATTGGTGGATGAAAGCTTTAAAATCCTCTCCTCTTGCATCTTCTGGCATGCCCACCATTTGAACGTGTTTGGCTCATGCCTGATCCTCCAAGTGCTCAAGATGCAGTCTGAGCACCAAATTCTCTTTAACCAAGCCTGCTGCTGTCATGAGGGCTTTGACTGCAGAGTTGGAAGCAGTCTTAAGTTTCCCTTGAACTCCGATCACCGTTGCATCTAATACAGTAACTTTGCTTACCAATGCTTCCAGCTTAACATCCATAGATTGAATAGCCTGGAGTAAAGTTGGATTGGCAGGTTGACAAGCTTCACTTGTTTGGGAGAAAATCGGTGGTTCAGAACTGCCTTGGGCCTTGTCTGGTTTATGGGGGTGGGGTCCCTTCAGACGCTGGGTCACCATGCATATGTCATTCCATGCTGTCTAGTTTAATATGAAAATAATCAGCGTCGATTAAGGAACCCAGATCCACCAAGTATAACTGCCAAAACAATGTAAATAACTGTTTTTCTGAGTTTTAGTGCTGGCTCAAGCTGGAGCTGTGACATGCGTGTGTTCAGTTCGGCAGTTGGCTCTGCCCGCCCCCAAATGCTACTCTTTTAATCTTTACCTTTTCTGTAACCTCTTTCAAGAACCATAGCAGTCTCCTCTTTCTTTTACTTTTGCTTACTTGCTTGACAAAGAGGTTTGTTGCCTTCACTATGCCTCTTTTAGTTTGGTCCACCTTTCCTTCACCCCCAAGTCATATCCCCTGCAAATTCATTCCTGAGGCATTCACCCATCTTAGTAAAATCAACCCTTCTGAAATCTAGGACCCTCACAATTGTGTGGTTGGATTCTGCAGCTTATGTTGAACTGTACACTGTACAATGATTACTGGTCCCTAGATGGCTTCCCACTTTTTTTTTCCTTCTTTTTGCCCCTACTACTCCCGTCAGGTTCTGCTCCTGCTCTCGTCACAGACCTCCTTCACCTCCATCTTCGGTTTTGCCTGCATCCTCCAGTTATTCCTGGCTTTCCCCCCCAGAGCATGGGGCAGCACACCAACCCCATATATCGGGGCCACAGTACATGTATCTGGTCGGGGGATCAGTTCCGGAGGCTAATCGAGGTGCACGGGGGCAGAGCGTCATGTAAATGGTGAGGTTCTGGAGTTTTTTCTCCCTTCAAGCAGGACAGGGATGTGCAATGACGACCGGCGTCCACCCTGTCCTGACATTCAGTTGAGTGTCGATGTGGTGCGGCTACCCAGCCTCCGCTAAGTGCGCTCGTGTATAGCGCTGTCTGCCTCCCTGCTAGAAGGAGAGCTGTCCTGGGATGCTAAATCCTTCTCTCCTGGCTGGCCCTCTAGCAACCCAGGTCCATTCCGAACCCAGGTCGCCGGCGTCGCAAGCGGAAATCCTACCGCTGCGCCGACAGGCCAGCCCATGGCTTCCCACTATGATGTCTGCAAAATTGTCCCTGTTAGTAAGCACCAGGTCCAGCACTGCCCCATCACAAGTAGGTTTACTGACTAATTGCCTGAGGAATGCCCCCTGCAGGGAGTAAAGGATGTCCCTGCTTCTAGCTGAAGCTGCAGCAGGAAGGCTCAAATCTACATTCAGCAGACTGAAGTCACCCACCAACAACATCTCCACCTTTTCCACCATTTTGCCAACTGCTTCTTACATTACCTTATCTAAGTTTTCCCCTGTGCTGGAGGCCTGTAGATCACACTTTTCCAAATAGTGGTTCCATTTTCCGACTCAAAGGTGACCCACAGCCCCTCAGCCCTGCCTGGGATTCCCTGTATTTCTGTTGCTTTTATGCTTTCCTTCACAAAAAGCACCACTCTCCCGCCTTTCCTTCCTACCCTGTCCCTTCTAAACATCGTGTAGCCTGGTATGACCATGTCCCAGTCATAGCTGTCAGTGCACTATGATTCAGTAATAGTCACAATATCCAGGTTGGCCTCCGCCATGGTGGCCTCTTGGTCTGTGATCTTATTTCCCAGTAGGACACATGGCCATCTAGATTTTGTTAGCTCTTTGTTTGTTGCTTCCCCCTTTTTCCTTTAGTTCCCCCTTCCTCTCTCTTTTCTTCTGCTTGCTTTGTTCCCTCCTATTCATTTGTAACCCCCTTCTTTCTAGATTAACTTACTCTCTTGTGGGACTCTTGCCCCTTGGGATCTCCCTATATTCTATCTCAGCCTGTGGCAGAGGTCTGTTACTGCTTCCCCTTTTTCTTCTGCCGCCCCCCTCAGCTAGTTTAAACATTCACTGAAGTAAAGTTTAAACCCTCCACTGAGAACTGTGGTTCCCCTCCCAAATGGATGCAGGCCATCATCTCTGTATAGGCTCTTATCCTCCCAGACAGGCCCCCAGTCCCCAATGTATCCGTACCCTTCCCCTCTGCACTAGTCCTTAAACAACGAGTTGAAGGCCTTGGTGCTGAGCTTCCTCTCCTTCCCCCATCAGAGACAGCCACTACTTCTGCAAAAGCTACGCTACCTGTCTAAGACTTCTTCAGAGCTCCCTAAACTCCCCCTGCACTGTTTCTGCCCTGTCCCTATTAGCCAGGTCATTTGTCCCCAGGTGGACAATGACAGCCAGCTCCCCTTCCCTTCCTATTGCTCCAGCGATCAATAGGATACATTTACCATCCCTCCAGGCCATGGTGTCAGGTAGGCACCTGACCTCCCTCCTCCCCTGTCCTATTCTCAGCTCTATCCCCTCACAACTGAGTCCCCAACCAGATGTTGCTTCCTCCTTCTCTGGAGTCTTCTTTCACCCTCCTTGGGGCCTCTACTCGGGAGGGTCCTCATATCCTCCCCGGTACCTACCATGGGTGCCTCCTCTTGGCAGTCCCACTCTGCCAGAGCAACATAGGAATTATGTAGTGGCACCAGTTGCAGCTGAGGAATGTGCCTGCAACCTCTCCAACCTTCTGGATCCCATCACCCCCTCCTTCCTTAAGCCTACCGTAGTTCAGCTGCTCCTCCTATCTGGCATCTTTTGAGGTAACAGTGTCAGACTTGTTGGTCCTTCAGTGGAAGAAAAGATCACCCAACACCTAGTCAAAGCAGCCCTGAGTCTAGTGACCTCCCTAACTCATAACCAATGCAGCCTTGTGTCTAGACACCTTCTCCATCAACCCAGAGAGGTGCATGAAGATGGGACAGCACTGCAGTCTCCAGAAGGTCTATCTGAAGACTGCCACCTCAGCACCACTGCACTGCACTGCACTACTCTCCACATTCACTATTCCTGCTCTCCCTGTGCCTCCTGTACTCCTTTCCCAGAACCCAGTAAGGCTAAGCTGCCTGCAGTATGAGTAACTAAACTACACAGCCTTGTAATTACACACATACCGGTATGCTGTAACAACAATTACTAAACTGAATACACAATCACCAAACATATACAGGCATGCTTTAACAGCAATCACTACTTTTAAAACTTTATTTTATACAGATAAGGCAGTACCCTCCTACTCAGATATCAGCCTAGCAGCAAGCTCCCCAAACCTAGAAGTGTACAGTTCAGCTACAACACAACTCTCTACCATATTCCCACCAACAGACCCCCAAACAATACCAGTGTACCTGGGTTCTGACAGACAGGATTCCTTGCCGATGGTTTCTCCTTGGCTGACTCCTGGCAGACTTCAGTTGAGTCCTTCATGCTCGTTCTTAGTGTGAGGGTCACAAGGCATTGTTATAAGGACGCATTAGCATCACAAAACCAACTATGTTATGAGAATTATGGGAAACAATGCATTCTGCAGTGTTAAGTAATGACAATCTAGCCTTTTGGAATATGGTAGCTAATGGTACAAATCCAAGTTCCAAAGCCGGCCTACAAGCACATGTAACCCCAGACACATGGTATTCATATTTTCAGTCCATTTTCTCAGCTATTATTGAAGCTTTAATGAAACTTCCTCCAGATATAATTCCAGGTCCAATACTATTTTCAGTAGAAGAGGTACTTGTAAGCTAGCCAGTCAATGCAGCGATAGCGCTACTGCCCAGGACACTGGTGACCCAGGTTCGGGGATGGGCCTGGGTTGTCAGTTGCAGGCCGAGAGGGAGGAGGTTTGAGCATCCCATAGGATGCTGTTCTCTCCTCTTCCGAAGGGGAGAGGGCTGTCACACCTTACCATTGCCACCTGTGGATGCATGGACGACAGCACGGGACTCACGGTGTGGGGAGGGGAGGGGAGGATGCTATTAGGCACTTAGTTGAAACATGTGTCATCATCATCAACAAAATTTATTGTGTGGCTAATAAGCCTTACAATATAAAAAACAAACAAACAAAAAAAGTTTAACAAATTTACAATATTATCACTTCTATTAAGATTAAACATCTTGGAAGTGATAGATGTTAATTCATGGTATACAGTTGTTATCTTTACTTAAAAATGAAAACATCACCAGAATATACAATTCAGACAACCTTCAAGTTCTTCCTAATTTTATCTGTTGCCCAAAAATATTTGGCAACTCGTTCCAGTGACCAAATATCACTTGTATGTAACAAAATATTAGTTAAAAGCTTTTTATCTAGTACATACATCTCATTCAAAAAAGGACCTAACCAGTACGTCCTTTGAAGCTGATACCAAGAACAATCCCATAGTACATGTACAAGATTTTCTTCCCCCATAGCGCAATCACAGTCCCCAGAAACAAAACCTTCCACCTTATAACGATAAAGCAGGAGATTGCTTTTTGCTTATTCAACTTTATAATTAGAAAATGTGGCTCTCATTCTTATGTCTGTCTGAATGTTCAAATAAGGCTTAAAACCAAAATAATATTTATTTTCTGAAAACCATTTTGAGTAATGTGAAGATTTGATTAATTGTAAATCCTTGGTAGTCCAATTATTAACAATTTTCTTTGTAATATATGACTTATATTTCAAACTTAGGAGAATACCTTTTTCTGTTATCCATTTGAGATTATCTAATTCATTATCCTTCATTATTTTCATTAATTTGTATACCATAGTTTTTTTTTGAGCCCCATGTTAAACCACTTTTCTTTTTCCCTTACTGCTATGGATGCCAGGACTGAAGCGTCTTTTCTACTCAGAGTAAGCCAATAAATGATTTTCCTGGATTCCATCAGGGCTTCAAGATTATTAAGTCCCAATTCTGATCTTAAACTGCTGGACATGAATGACCCACCTTTAGTAGCGAACGTAAATATTTATGTAATGCAACAAGTATTTTATTTAAATTGGTTATGTCCCATATTTCAGAAGCATAAAGTAATTGTGACTCAAACTTGGCTTTCATAACTTGTATCAAGGGTTTTAAAGTCATCCCTCCGTATTTTAAATTGAATCGAGCCAAGCCTGCAACTGTACTCCTTAACTTATCTAACAAGGTTTGTGAGTGTTTTGACCAAGTTACATCTTCTTGAAAAGTTACACCTAAACACAGGTATCTTTAACCTTTTCTAGTCTCTCTTTCCTCAGTGTCCAAAATGTAGAGCTATTCTTTTGTCCCCTAGAAAAAATTATATCCTTTGTTTTATTTAAGTTTATTTTTAACTTTAAAGCAGAGGATTTTAAAGATATATTATCAATTTTTTTTGTAATCCTGCTTTTGTCAATGAGACTATGACTATGTCATCAGCAAATGTCAAAAGAGGACATTTACACAAACTTATGTTTGGTATATCAATGAATTCATCAGCACTATCTCTCAGCATCTGATCTATATACAGGACAAACAATAGGGGTGCTAGAACACAACCCTGTCTTACACCCCTATTTTTTTTAAAGGAGGAAGAAATGCCTCCTTTCCTACCCAACCTATTGTTAGCCCAATTAGCCGTATATAATTGTGAAATAATTGCAACCAAGTTGTGGTCTATACCCTTAGTTAACAGTATTTTCCACAACAGTTCTCTTGAAATGAGATCAAATGCTGAGGAATAATCCACAAAAAGGGTGTACAATGTTTGTCCCCTTATTTCGACATATTTTTCTTCTATTCTACATGTGTCAGCGTGTCGCCAGCCTGGACTTCTGTCCTTCATGCTGCTATCCTCAAGGGTGGAGTTTCAGGGAAACAAATGCAACAAAAAACTAGGTAAGAAAACAAGCCCCCACCGCCACGCAGCATGATCCCCAATAGCTGGAGGGGGCACAAAGCATGGTACAACCGCCACCAAACCCCACCAGCAGTGGGAGATAAAAATATGTTAAAAAAGAAAAAAGAATGAGAAATACTTACAGCAATACATTTTTTTTAAATTAGATACTGTAAAGCCCCGGGGAATTATAGAATGCTTGCAGAACTCTATGCCTCTAACCCTATTTGGTGGGCCAAAGTTCTTCAAACACTTTCCAACTCTTGTATTTTGAATACTTATATCCCTGACTCATGGAAGGGAAATACAATTCCCATTTTTAAGAAGGGGGAGGGAATGAATTCAGCATTGCATTGGCTAATAAGCTTGACTGTTATCTTTGCAAAAATCTTCTCGAACGGCCAGTTTGATGGCACAGTGGTAGGACTTCCGCTCCGGACACTGACAACCCGAGTTCAGGAACGGCTCCGGGAGTCTGTGGGCCAGCAGGAGGGAAAAGGCTGAAGTGCCCCAGGGGCTGCTCTGCCTCTCCAGGGGGAGGGTGGTCACATGTGCAGCACATGCAGGACCCCTGGAGGAGGCGGGGGGCTCAGCTGCAGCTGGCACTTGAAAGTTGGGCAGGCGGAACAGATGTCAGCATACGTGCCACTAACATCATTGCATGTCCTGCCTCCTGGGGTAGCATAACAGCAAAAATTCCACCAGACATGCACAGTGATTCTCCCTTATCTTGTTTTTGGTCAACAAACAACAGAGTTTCTCTTCTGTTCCATCTCTGGATAAACATACTTAGTCTGACATGTTACATTTAGTTTTTTTGTAGTCAGCAAAAGCCTAGTTTTTGCAGACCTAGTAATATTTTGTATTACTAATACTGCCTGTGTGTGTGTGTGTGTGTGTGTGGTAAATCTAGCAGCTGCACTGAGCAATACCTAGGCTAGCAACTTGCCGAAGAGCTCTCCGTGTGCAGCTCTGATGACATACCATCCAAAGCCTCACCATCTGCTAATCTCTCTAAGCCACAGCATATTGTACATTTCTTATTAGTAATTAGCTATGCATTCTTCTATAAAAAAATGACAGATCCAATAATTCATAGACTAACAGGAGGTTTAATCACAAATATGGAGGCCATTCTGTAATGTCAGCACTGGATGATGCTAATGTTAAATCATCTTCAAAAATGTTACACGGAGCGCAGCTATGGGGCATTTGGAGGTTGAACAACTTAAGAAAAAAAAATAATTAGATTCTGGAGACAGGTATTCCTTCTTGTGCTGTGAGACTTTCTCCCTGTCAGTAAATAACTTTTAGTTGTTTACCAGATTTGTATTTCAAAAACAGCAGAAAATTTAATGATGATGTTTTCAGAGAATGTTGTCAGTTTTCAAACTGCTGTTGTTCAGGATGCCGCATGAGTTCCTTTTTATAGCTTTATGACTTTTATAGCTTCTGACAATCAGTAAAACTTTTTCTATCACTATATAGGGTAGGCCAGTCTGGTTTTAGCATAAAGAGTACTGGAGAGGTAGGAGAAAACTGGTATTGACAGAAGTGAAAAGGTTACCATAAGGGCCAGTATAGAGAAGAGGTACAACGGGACCTAGTCAGTTGAGGGGGATGTGGGGCACTCTTCTCCAAGGTAGCAAGTGCTCTGCAGGAGGGGGCACTGCCCATTCTTCAGGATGTTTTCGGAGCTCCATACACAGCTGGTAGCAACAAGGGAACAAATACCTCACTTGCAACACTGACTCAGCTGGAGCCCACGCGCCATTTTTCCTCAGAAGCCCACTTGTCCAGGGGGGTGGAAAGTGGTGGAGAGGGAAGAAGGAAGGGTAGAAGGGATAGACATAAGGAGGGGAACAAGCACCACACTGCCTGATGGCAAATTGCTTTCCACCCCTGGAAGAGACTCAGGTACCTGACTCCACTGGGGGGGGGCTCTAAGTCAATTGGGGGTAATGGGCAAGATGACTCAGTGGCACCTGCTAGTGGGAGTAGGAAGAAGGCAGTCAGAAGAGACTTTGTAGTTGGGTATTCTATGGTCAGGAGGTTAACTGAGTGAGGGGCAGGGGGAGGAAGGTTTGGGGAGGGTCAGATGCCTTCCTGGTACATCAGCCATCAGGGACATAGAATAAGGAGCACAGTGGAGGGGGAACAGGCGCTGGGGAGATTGTACACATGAGTACCAACCATTTGAAGAACCAGCCTGTAGAGACAGTGACGTGGAACTTACAGAGGCTGTGGAACAGACTGCAGGCAAACTAGGCCTCCCTGGCTTTCATGAGTTCCTGCCTGTGTGATGTAGGGTGGGTAGGGTTGGATAGAGTAAGAAAGGAAGGAAGAGATCAAGAAGTTAAATGGGTGGTTAAAGGGATGGTCTCAGCAAAAGGAGTACCACTTTGTAGGGGATGAGGGAACTTCTGGGACAGGACTACATAGGTGACAACATATACCTGACAAGAGAGAGGACCAGTGTGCTAGGGAGAAGTCTGATGTCTACATTTCACAGTTAAACTGACTGTGGGGGAGAGCGAAGCTAGGGGAACCACAGTAAATGGCATGAGGAAGAGGAACCAGCTCCCACTGAACTGTGGACAGATAGCAGTAAGGTGGGTAAAAATAAAGTTGATGTGCAAACCAGAGCTGTGGAAGAGGCAAAGAGGGGAGGGCTCTTAAAGATCAATGGCAAATGTAAAAATATTGTTCTCACGCTTGTTACATTTAGTGCAGCTTGCACATTAGAAAATTAACTATAAACATGAACATACAAGTCTCCTGTCTTTTAGTCTTACTAAAACATACATTTCAAGCCACACATGGTTACCTGAATGAAAACAATCGCCCTTCTCTTTTCAGGTACGCCGCTCCATTTCACTCAGCAGATGACGTCACTGAAGGAGTGATGTACTGTGCTCAAGGCTGTCCTGAGAATGAAAACTGCATCAAGCACGAGTTTCTGAAGGATTTGGAATATAAATTCAAACTCTGCATTCGCAATCCACTCTGGCCATTAATCAAATCTGTTTCACAACCTGAAGAGAGCAATCACCCCATAGTGAACTCCGGTAATGGCTGGTTCTCCTGTCAGGTTTTTATATTAAAGTTTACATCAAAAAGTTTATTTCAGTTAGTTTTGTTGATTACTTTGTTTAGTTAGTTTTTTCTTTTAATTACATTTTCTTTGGTTCCCATTTGATTTCCAGGAACCAGAAAATAATCTCTTGGCTACAGTTGCTATTTTTTATTATTTGACTAGTAAACCACATTCGTTTTTCACTATTATTAGTGGAATACTATTTTTAGCTACTCAGTTTACAGAGACTGGAACATTTTCACTTTCCATTTCTGTCTGTGCCCTTTCACCTAAATTGTTTTTTGTTACAGGAGCTGTGATTTGACCTTTTGCACAGTTTCTTCAGTACGAAAGCATTTTTTTATTATTGGGCTCTTGTACTGCTTCATTTTTTCCTATACATACTGTATGGTCTTTTCCATTGTACTCCCTTCCAGGAGCTCCCAAGGCACATGTGTAAAGCATGTGTAGGCGACGCACACACCAGGATCCGTGGCCCCTTCCGCCCCTCCCCAGACTTGCATTGTCACTCCTAACTGCCTGCACTACCCACCGGACCTCCACCCAGTGGGAATGGAACTACGGCAAAGCGGAAATCCACCCCTATGGAAGGGAGAGCCATAGCTCAATCCCATTTCAACCCTCTCCCCGAGCCAGTACCCAGCGGCCGGAGGTCATTCCCAAACCCGGGCTGCCATCATGGCGCAAGGAAAGGTGCCAGCACCTCAGCCCTTTGTGCCACTGGACCGGCGTACTACTTCATTTTTAGGGATTGTTTTAGTATTCCAAGGTCCTTTCAAACTAATGTGTCAGAAAGAACTTGTGGACCATCAAAAAATTGTACAAATTATTTTCAGCTCCTGGCAAAGGCAGACTGTCATGGGCTTTATTTAAAGTGTTTTGGTCCACAACACGACTTTACAAACTGTAAGTACTGTCATATTTATTGCCCAACAACCTCATTTAAAAGGGTAAAAGTTTTAAAAAGAAGCATGCCTTCTTAGTCTGCCTCAATGTCTCTTAAAATAATAAGAAATACTCTGACGATGGTCTCCATGATGGTGCAAAGCATGCATCAGAAAGGATTGTCTCCTCACATACAGCAGCAAATCATGTAAAAGGTGAGAAGAAAAAAATAAATGAAAAAGCAAAAGCTGCACAGCCATCGACTTCATAAAAATTGTTCAGCTATCAGGAACTCCAGGGCATGGCAGCCCAAGCCACCATTTCCAAGATGGCCACTGGAGCTTTCTTTGAATGCGCAATGACTCATGCATGCACAGTGAACTCCAGCTGCCATCTTGTACACGGCAGACAGTACTGTGTTACACCGGCATCAACGGACAAAATAGTGTGGTGTGAACGTGCAGTGATTGCTGTTCACCTCCACTATTAAAAAGTCCATCTGGTATCCGGTGAGCTCCCTTTTCTCTACATGTAACCCCCAGGCCACTTTTCAACTAGCGTGCACACACCCTGTTAAAACCTGGAAACACTGGTGCCCATATACTGGCATACCAATTTACTTAACAAACAGGAAGGTACCACCCATGGTGTTAGGATGCATACCTGGCTCATTTTCTAGAGGAAGAGATGGGTGGGGATACAGAAATGAAACAACATGAACCTTGTGTAAATGACACAACCCAGGTCCCGGGTGGAGGCTGCTAGGCATATGCTAGATCTAACCTGCTGAGGGGGCCCCAGTGAATCCACACAACCAGAAGCAATAATCATAAAACGTCCATAACAGTGACTGGGATTGTGCAATATGGCTTTATTCAACAGATGGAAAGTAAAAGTGGAAGTGGGAACCCCAAGGGTCAGTCCAGGCTGGATAGGTACAATTCACAAACTCTCCTTGCATGCACTACAGTTCATGAACAGCAGAGCAATCTTCTTCCCAAATTCCCAAAAAGTGCATTAGTGGATACCTGGCCACGCACATGAACATTTCTTTTCCAGTTTCCCAAAAGGTGCATTAGTGGACACCTGGCCATGCCCATGAACATTTCTTTTTCAATTTCCCAATGGGTGCATTAGTGGACACCTGGCCACGCATGTGAACATTTTCTTCCCCTAAGTGTTATTTAGTGAATCTAAGCCACACACTCAGAACTCTTCTCGAACACAGGTGCACAGTAATGATACTCAGTCACATACCTTAACCTGCAGCTTGGCCCTTGCTCAGGTAAAAACTGGTGCCCTTTACAAACCAGGAAGCCCTGCCTTGTAAGTACTTAGATGGCGTTTCTCCCATCCTTGGCCCCAGCCAACAGTCTGTGCCATTCTTCAAGGTTACACCACTGAAACTCCCATTCCCCACTGAAATGCTAGTGGTCCCACACTTTAATTTGTCACTCACTGGGGTGACCAGAAAATAAACTGCACTCATGGTTGATGGTTGAGTTGGCAATGGCTGCATTCACTTTTGGCAACTGGGCACATTTTTCAAGAATGGCACAAATTTCTGGGGTAGTACCATTCCGAATCTGGGGCATAGACTGTCACCCCATCTGGATGAACCATATGAACATTATAAAATGTCTCTTGGCCAGCTTTGTCCACTATTCTTACAGAGTTGATCAACAAAGTCCTGCCATGCCACCAGAATTGCAGTCTCTCATTACTCTCCTTAATTCGGACCCACTTGTTTACTCTGGGGTGCAGGTTGGTACAAGCTTCCTCCCACAACCAGGCATGCCTGTCTTTCTCAATTTCTTCCCATATCTTTCTAGGGTAGAAAGGGTATGACTTTCCATACATGGCCTCAGCTCATCTACATACACTCTTCTCCTGTTTGCTGCTTTTAACTAACTCACAACCAGAAGCATGGCTTGGAGGTGGCCAGTCCTGGTTGAGCCAGTCACAAACACTTAGTGCAGAAGAAAGAGCAGTCTACCTCTGCACTAAAAGGGCACACTTCTTGAGCCTTCTTCGCCATGGACATCAGGAGGCTCCATGGAAGCCCAGTCCAATGGCGACTCACGGGATCCCACTGAAGCCATTGCTGCTTCTTCCTCTTCTACACATTCTGCTCAGGAGCTGGCAATTGTGCTAACCCCCTTAATTGTCCATTCTCCACTGTCATTGGAGGCACTGTCCTCCCAACGACACACTTCCTCCACCTCTGACTCTCCCATGAGGCTTGGACTTGGGCCTTCCACCCACGGATCTACTGAACCTGCATTGGCAGTGTCCAATTATACCTCCTGCGGTGTGGAACACTTCACTTCCTCTGGGCCTTGCATGGCACTGTCATCAACGATGTCCAGAAACTCCTTTACAAGCTCTATGGGGTCACTTCCACTGCAACCAGCCTGTCGCTGTTGTTCTGATTCTACAGGGTCCCCTGTCTGTGTCCAAGTTGGAGCTAAACAGATGCGTTTCACATTAGCTACCCTTGTGCCACCTGCCATGCTCATCACAAATCACATTTTACAATCTGTGCAATGTGGAATTGGCAATACATCTCTTACTGACTTTAGGCATGCTATGCACACATTAACCAGATTGTTCAACAAAGCCACCTCAGTAGGTGCTGTTGAACAATTGTACAATGGCTCAGAATGGGCTAATTCTTGTTCTTATTGGGCTACACACGCCCTGGCATGGAGCAGGTAGTGGGGGGGAGGTTGCTGTGCCATGTTCTGTAATTAAAACACACAAGTCCCCAAATTACTATTGTTGCAAGCACCCTGAGATTTGGTTTTAACACACTGGAAAAAGTTCACAAACAGGCTGCCTGGCTGCTGCAATTGTATTCCACAACTTAGCAAGAAACCATTTGAAACTTTGTTTTGGGTTTGAAAACACTGTTCCAAAATGGTGCTGCTTTGTTTACATTGCTGGCTACACCCCAGCATGGTAACCGTAACTTTGTATCACACTCAATTAAAAATTGTTGGGATTCTGTCTGGATCTTTTGCATTTCAATTGATATTCTCAAACACAAGTTCACTTTATTATGTCTTAATCCATTACTTTACAAGCATTTGGACCAGAGGGATTGTTTGTTTTAAAGTTCACGTTCTTTGAAAACAGCACCTTCACACACAAAGTTCAAGATTTAACAGTTCTCAAAACTTTCTCTTTCAGTACTTTTGCTGCATTTGCTCAAGTTCTTACACAGTTTCCTGACCTCAGCATCACAGTCAATTTATTTTGCAAAGGGTACTTACAGGCAGTAGATTGTTTTCACTGTCAATGGAATACGGCCTGCTGCTGACTTGAAGAAGGCCTCTGGGGTGAAATGGGCTGCTGGTCCCGCTGATCATCGCCACGATCGCCTCGATCACTCTCCAGTCAGTCGGAATATGGGTTGAGCCCGGGTTATCTGTGAAAAAGTCTGAAAAACTGCTGCTGCATAAATGCTTTTGCTGTAAGCAATTCCTCCTTCCTGCTGCATGAACTACACGCTGCTCACACACTGCAGGCTGCTCCTCCGCGAATGTTCCACAATCAGAG
Organism: Neoceratodus forsteri; assembly: GCA_016271365.2. Taxonomy (NCBI): domain Eukaryota; kingdom Metazoa; phylum Chordata; order Ceratodontiformes; family Ceratodontidae; genus Neoceratodus; species Neoceratodus forsteri. The sequence continues at coordinate 182,319,584 of CM057450.1, read as the reverse complement.
ACTAAGGCAAGGGTGGGGCTTAGGTGCACTGGGACTAATCACACAACGCCATGCAAATGAGCTCTCTTTCTCTCTCTCTCTCTCTCTCTCTCTCTCTCTCTCTGCCTCACTCCTGCACGGCAATTGTTGAGAAGGTAAAATTTAAACCACAAACAGACACTTTTTTTCTCGGCTTGAAATATCAGTGGGGCAAGCATTTTAAGGCATTTTCCCCGAGTACTTGGTGCATTTTCCTTCGTGACTCCTCCAAATTTCACTGTACCCACTTGAACCTTTCTGAGCACTTGGAAAACACTGTCTTTTAAGTCCACAAATACTTTTCTCCAGAAATTTGCAACTTTTAAGCAGTCTTTTTTAACTGTTTTTACCACAAGGCAAGGGCAATTATTTCTCAGTCCACATTTTCAAAGTAAACACAACTGCAACAAATTCTTCCTCTTTCTTTTCCACTGAAACTTGGGCAGCAAAGGACTTTTAGGTGGCATTTTACTTTGTACAACTTTGCTGTCTGGTAAAGCGCTCTTCTATTAGGGGCATCACCACCAGGCAGGAAGATCCTAGACATTCCCTCAGCATGCTTCTCACCCCAAATTAAATATCCCAAGACAACCCCCATTTTTTTAAACTCCAGGCCACTTTTTAACTAGTGTGCACACACACACACACACACACACACACACACACACACACCCGTTAAAATCTGGAAACACTGGTGCCTGTACACTGACATACCAATTTACTTTACAAACAGAAAGATAACACCCTTGGCATTAGGATGCATACTTGACTCATTTTCTAGAAGAAGAGAGAGGTGGTGTACAGAAACAAAACAACATGAACCTTGTGTAAGTGACACGATCCAGGTCCTGGGTGGAGGCTGCTAGACATATGCTATATGCAATATGGCTTTATTCAACAGATGGAAAGTAAAAGCAGAAGTGGGCCCCCAAGGGTTGATCCAGGCTGGACAGGTACAATTCATGAACGCTCCTTGCATGCAGTACAATTCATGAACAACAACAGAGCAATATTCTTCCCAAATTCCCAAAAGGTGCATTAGTGGACACCTGGCCACGCACATGAACATTTCTTTTCCAATTTCCCAAAAGGTTCATTAGTGGACACCTTGCCGCACCCATGAACATTTATTTTCCAATTTCCCGAAAGGTGCTTTATTGGACTCTTGGCCACACACGTGAACATTTTCTTCCCCGAGTGTTATTTAGTGAATCTAAGCCACTCACGGAGCTATTTGAAGATCTGGCAATATAGTAATCTGTTTTGCCAAATCTTCAAACAGCTCCGGTTTAGAATCGATGAGTGTCCTGGCTACACCGAGACCAAGTATCGACTGGCAGGGTACTTGTTAGACAATATTTGTATCAGACATGCCCATGAATGTCCAGGCTCCAAACCAGAGCTATTTTACAAAGGAGCCACATATTAATTATACAGATGCCCCCGGCTGCTCCCCGCCTGAAACGTCATCACGGGGACAGTCGCAGGTGCTTGTGGGCGTGACAGGGAGGGCTCTGCTTCTTAAAATGTCAGGGCAAGGAGGGGGCAGGATCAACCAGATACAATTTGAAATAACTTAGACACGAGTAAGTTATTTTTTAACTTTTTCTACTGCATCTACTAATCGGGCCCCACTTCACATGGAGGTGGGGCCCGACTGTACGTGGACATTTCCCTTTAATTACCCAGGGCATCATATGAGCACACGAACATACAAAATGCCAGCAGAAACAGGCCTCACAGTCTATCGAGTCTGCCCGATTGTGTAGCTAGCCCCTCAAATTGTAGCTGCCCCACCCAACCCTCCTCATAACCACCCCCCTCACTCTGTCCCACCCTCTCTTAAATCCTCCCACCATTCTACATGACACCACTTCCTTGGGCAGTATTCCACTTATCTACCACCCTTTCTGTGAAAAAGTGACTCCTAATTTTCCTCCTGAATCTCCCCCCTCCAATCTCAGTTGATGCCCTCTCGTGTCCCTCCCCCTTCTGATCTGAAGAATCCTATCTGTATTAATCCTGTTAATAACCTTTAGGTACTTAAAGGTTTCAATCATATCCCCCTTATCCCCCCCCTTCCATGGAATACATTTTCAGCTCTCCCAGCCTCTCCTCGTAGCATTGACCCTCAAGTCCCTGTATCATCTTCGTTGCCCTATGCTGCACCCCCTCCAGCAATCTGATATCCCTCTTCAGGAATGGCCACCAGTACTGCATGCAGTATTCCAGGTGCAGCCTGACCAGTGACATGTACAGGGGTAGGATCACTTCTCTGTGCCTGGAGGAGATTCCCCTCGCTATGCACCCCAGCATCTTGTTTGCCTTTGCAGCTGCCTTCCTGCACTCAGCTGAGTGGTTCATATTCCCCATTATTAGTACCCCTAGATAATTTTCCTCCGCTGTGCTTACCAACTGTACCCCTCCCAACTGATATTTCCTCCCCTGGTTCTTTGGTCCGAAGTGCAGTACCTTGCACTTTTTGGTGTTGAACCCCAACTGCCATGCCTCTGACCATTCCTGTAGTTTGGGCAGGTCTTCCTGGAACCCCCTCCACCCCTCTATGTCATCTACCACTGCATTGATCTTAATATCATCTGTGAACAGACTGATCCTTCTCCGGATCCCGTTTGAGATACCGGTTATGAATATCTCAAACAGCACTGGTCCCAGTACTGAACCCTGGGGCACCCCACTCATAATGTCCCTTGGTGATGAGAGTTCCCAAACACCACCACCACCCTTTGCTGCCTACCCATCAGCCAGTTGGTGATCCAGTTGACCATTTTTGTCCCCACCCCAATGCATTCCAGTTTCCCCCCCAGCCTCCCATGCGGCACTGAGTCAAATGTCCTGCTGAAGTCCAAATATAGGACGTCCACTGCATGGCCCCTGTGTAGTTCCCTGGTAACCCAGTCATAGTACTCAACTAGGTTTGTCTGGCAGGATCTGCCTGATACAAAACTGTGCTGATGGCCATCTTGGGACCCATTGTCCTCCAGAAAAGTCACCAGTCTCTCCTTTAGGATTGACTCCATGAGTTTCCCCATGATTGAAGAGAGACTCATCGGTCTGTAGTTGCCTGGATCATCCTTCGGGACACTTTTATGAATGGGCACCACATGGGCCATCCTCCAGTCCTGTGACATGCATCCTGTGTCCAGTGATGTACTGAACAGGTCTGCCAGTGGTCCCCCCAGGATCTCTGCTAGTTCGCTAAGCACCCTAGGGTGAATGCCATCCAGCCCCGGAGCCTTGTCCACCCTCAGTGCCCTTAGTCCCTCCATCACCCTTTCTTCTGTAATTCTGATATCAGTTGCCCCTGCCCCCCACCCACTCCACCCTTCCTATGGGTTATCTGCCCCCCCTTTTCTTCGTGAACACAGAGCAGAAGTACTCATTCAGTGCCTCTGCCTGGTTCTCCCTCTTCTCACCCCATCTTTCTTAATCCTCACAATCTGGTCTTTGTTTCTTCTTCTCTCGCCAATGTATCTGAAGAGTCCTTTTCTCCATTCTTGATTCCCTGTGCCAGTCTCAGCTCTCTGGAAGCCTTGGCCACTCTGACTAGCTTGGTAACCTCCCTGGACTTCTTCGTGTACTTGTCTTTGTCCCTTGGCCCTCCTGATTTCCAAAGCCTCCAGAATGCTTTTCTCTTGGTCCTCACCCCTTCCATTACCTCCCAAGCCAGCCAGCATGGCTTCTTCGCTCTCCCCTTCTTGCTCCGTGTCCTGGTGCAGGTCTCAGTAGCTAGCCTCTGCCAGCCCTTTCTTAATCATATTCCATTTTTGGCTGGCACTCATGCATGTCTGAATTCCCACCAGTTGTTCAACCAAAATTTCCCCCATCCTTTTAAAGTCTGCTCCTTTAAAATAGATCACCTTGGTACCTGTTCCTCCTGTCACCCTTCCCATATTGAGTGTGAACCACACCATATGATGATTGCTCCCAACTGGGGGTCCTCCACTCCCAGATCCCTTACAGCCTCCCCATTTGTTAATTCCAGGTCCAGAGTCCTACCCTCCCTAGTAGGCATGCAGACCAATTGTACCAGGAAACTGTCCTGAAATGCATCTAGTAATCTCTGTTCCTTTGCACACATGGTGGTTGGGGTGTTCCAGCCCACCCCAGGGAGGTTGAAGTCCCCCACCACTACAGTGTCCCCCTTCCTACAGACTCTTCTAATCTGCTCAGCCAACTCCCTATCCAGGTCATCCCCCTGAACTGGTGGCCTGTACACTATCCCCACCCTCAGCGTGTTTCTTTTAGAATCTTGAAACTGCATCCATAGGGCCTTTGTCCTGCCCTCCACCCCTTCCTCTCTCGTACACCTTATCCCCTCCCTCACTTAGATTGCCATGCTCCCCCTTTCCCCCTAGACCTGTCTTTTCTGAATATCCTGTACCCTGGGATCATCATATCCCAGTCCTGGTTCTGTGTGGTCCATATCTCTGTGATGGCTGCAATGTCCACCATCCCCACAGCCAAGAGAGCCTGTAGTTGAGCTGATTTGTTACCTAAGCTTCTCGCATACAGTGAGACCACCCTCCAACCTGTGTCTTTCTCCTCTCCACCCCGATTTCTCCCCCTCCTAATCTCTCCTTGTGTCCCTACCTCAAATACCTCTCTGATAGCTTGGGGGGTTGGCGCGCTTGGCTTCCCCTCTGAGATCCCTGCCTATTAGTTGTCCTCTCGCCACCCCCCACCTAGTTTGGAACTGAAACCTGAAGCAGCAGGAACTGCAGGAGTGGTCTGGGTTTGTGTGAGGCTAAACTAAAGAGAAGTAATTTTGTTTTGTGTGTTTTCTTACAATTGCTTTAGTCCACCCTCCAACCTGTGTCTTTCTCCCCTCCACCCTGATTGAAATCTTGGATACACTTGTGAGCAGATGCTCGAGAGGTTCCACATCATGTACATAAAGAACAATGCCAGGAATTCAGGACAATATACAGATAAAACATCGGGGGTACAGTAAACAGATAATGACAATATTAACGTAATGGCACATAAATGCAAGCCAAGCCAGTAACTGTGGCGACATGCAAAGTAAGCCTGCATCAGAAAGAGAAGTAGGGGAAAAGGGGAAAAAGGGATGGGGTAGACAGGACAGTGTGGACAGAGGGGGTTAGGCTGGGATAAAGGGGTTGGAGATGGGGCTAAGTGCCGTGGTTTGCCTATCCCGGGGATAGGGGCTGGGAAGTGCTGGGGCCAGTCAGCGGGTGCGTAGGATGACTCAGCGGTGGCACCTGCAGGTACTCATATGAATAAGGTGTTGAAGCAATTTAAGTTTGAAGGGTCCAAGCATATAAATTTATAAAGTGTAAACATTAAGTGAGTAATTCCTGGAGTAGAAGAAGCAGAGAGTCTATCAATGTGTTTAATGGGTCATTAAGGGGCTGGTGTCTGGAGAAGGGGTATCACTTTGTGGAGGACTTGGGGGGGAATTCTGGGACAGGAGGCTCTTCAAAGGTGATGGCCTTCACCTGACAAGAGGGGGACTAGTATGCTAGGGCAGAAGTCTGGTACCTTTATTAGAGAGTTAAACTGAATGCAGGGAAACTGAGTCTAGGGGAACCAAGGTGTCAGGAATGAGGAAGGGGAATCTAGCTAGTACTGCCCCTAGTCGGTTGCTGACAGGCCTTTCTAGGACCAGTCCAGTCATGTAACCTGGTTCTGTGTGCTCTGTACTGGCTGTCTGTCAGAAGGAGGGTCCTTTTCAAAGTGGGCTTCTTCACCTTTAAGGCCGTATATGGGTTGGGCCCTGGCTACCTGTCTGAGCTCTTGACACCTGCGACCTCTATCCGCTCCCTTTGCTCCTCCTCGATGGGCCTCCAGGAACTTCCCAGGGTTTGGCTCAAGACATCAGGCGACCGTGCCTTCAGTGTCGCTAGGCCGACCCTGTGGAACTCGCTTCCACCTGCAGTCCAGGAGGCCCCCACGATTGGGGTATTCAAACTGAGGCTGAAGGCCCACCTCTTCTGCCTGGCCTTTATGGATTAATTATTCCAGCCTGACCATTTATGCTATCTGATAATACTTTTTGTAAAGCTGTAATTCTGAATGTTAGTCTATATCCAAATTTTATTTAGTTTTATTCTCTGTTTTATTTCTTGACTTGTTTTATTGTTAGGTGCCCAGAGCCCCCAGGAATGGGTGTCATATATATAAAAGTTGCCTTGCCTAGTCTTGGAGCTTGTATCGGCACAGTGGGCGAAAATAGGGTTTAGATCTAAACTGGGTTGGGGAAGAGGACCTGGGGGGTGGGGGATCACAGAGCCTGTAATCAACATGAAAGGAAGGAGACCGGGGAAGAATAAAGAAAAAGAACAAGTAGATAGACAAAGGGGATCAAGGGTTAGGTGGAAGGGGGGCTGACTCAATGCCAGGAGTTGAGGGTAATAAGTCAGCAAGCTCCAGTTAATAATAGCAGACACTGAGGTGGACGCCGCAGCCATCATAGAGACTTGGACATTGGAAAATAACATCTGGGACATGAAAGTCCCAGACTACACCATGTTTAGGAGGGATAGAGGAACAGGTAAAGGAGGAGGAGGAGGTGTAGCCCTCTATGTCAGGGATGGCACTGTGGCTGAGGAGAATGGACACATCAGGGGAAGTAATGGGGAGACAGCATCACTGTGGGTGCAACCCACAGCAGCCTCAGGCAAGAAAATATGGGAGGGGGTGACCTATACAATGTCAGGACAAGTGGAAAAGAGGGAAAGGGAGCTTGGGGAAATACTAGTCAGATAAGTGGCAAAGGGGAAGGTGGTAGTGGTGGGTGACCTGAACCTGCCAGACATCGACTAGGATGTTCCAGTTGCCAACACCAATGGACATCAGGCCTTGCTGGATATAGTCCAGGATTGGCTGCTGGTACAGCTAGTTAGAGAAGCCAACAGACAGGCTGTCATCCTTGACATAGTGCTCACAACTCAGAGATGGTAGGAGTGGTATGGGTAGGTGAACCACTCGGGAACTGTTGCAATAACTCTGTCTGGTTTTGAGCTGGCCATGAGAACCATTAAACCACAACTGAAAGCTGAAGTCACTGATTTAAGAAGGGCAGACTTTGATAGGATTAGGGAGTTGGTCCAGAATAAGTTAGTTGGGGTAGACAGCATAGGAGGGGTGGAGAGCCTATTTAAAATCTTTTTTTCCTTTGCGGAAGTTGTTAGTTAAAGGTAGGCCTGATAGATGTTTTTTGCCTGAAATAAGGGATTGGATTAGGGCTAGAAATGTGGCCTGGGTTAATTATAAATCATCTCCTTCCATTTTCACATGGATAGGTATCGATATTTGCGTAATAAAGTTAGTGAATTGGTTAAAAATGCAAAAAAAAACACATTTTACAGAAAACAATTTGAAGGGAATTTAGCCAATCCCAAATGTTTTTGGAATTCCATAAATTCCCTAATATCCAAGAGAAACCCAACTATTCAGAGGGTATTGACTGTTGATGGAATTATTTCAGATCCAACTGAAATTTCAAATCTTTTAGGTAAAAAGTTTTCTGAGTATTCTATGTTTAGATCTAGTAATCAGTTGCTGGGTTGTGCACCTATTGTGAACTCTGTTACTGTACTGATTGAAAGCCTTCTTTTTATTTTCGCAAGGTTAGTTGAAATGAGATTTTGAAACTGTTCCTTACCATTCCTAATAGGTTCACTGATTGTGGTGATGGTTTGGATGGGCATTTTCTCAGAATTATAGCACCATTTATTGCTTCTCCTTTGTGTTATGTTTTTAATGTATGTTTGGTTACTGGTTCTTTTCCTTCCCTATGGAAATGCACCAGAATTGTGCCGATTCCAAAGATCTCTCGAGCTGAATGTATGGATGATTTCAGACCCATTTCAATTTTGAACCCATTAAGCAAAATGTTAGAAAAAATTGTTTTGGTCCAAATGATTTCTTATCTTGAGAAGTACAATGTTTTGTGTGCAGAACAACATGGTTTCTGGAGAAACTATGGGACCGAGACTGCCTTGGTCAGGTTCACGGACACCGCCCTCAGTGGTTTTGATGATGGTTTTATGCTCGGGGCGGTCTTTGTGGATCTGACCAAGGCATTTGAGCTTATTGATCATTCTCTGTTAATTTCTAAACTGCCTGAACTTGGTTTCTTTGAGAATGTAGTTCTGTGGATTCAGGATTATTTGTTTGACAGGTCTCAGTTTGTCACTATTGGTTCTTCTTCTTCATCTGTTTTCCCAATTGGATCTGGTGTCACACAAGGATCAGTGCTGGGCCCCTTATTGTTTTCCCTCTTTGTTAATAATTTACCTTCTCTCTGTAAATCTTGTAAGTGTTTACACAGATGACCTGATTTTGTATTCTCAATCGTCCAGTATTGGCAATGTGTCATTACTGTTGCAGTCTGAATTTATTGACATCTGTAAATGGTTTAAGGATAATTTTATGATCCTAAACCTTAAAAAGACAAAATCTATGTTATTTTGCATCTCTGGTACTCTGAAGGAAAATCTTACTTTAGATATTTATAATGATGGGTTATTAATTGAGTAAGTTTATGGATTAAAATATTTAGGTGTCCAGCTCGATCCTTGCCTGACTTTTCATTCCCAAGTAAAGACAGTTTGTGGGAATGTTAATCAAAAATTGGGTTTATTATATAAATTGAAACAAAGTTTTTCTTTTGAAACCAGGTATGTAATAGCAAATGGCATTTTTATTCCCTCAATTTGATTATGCCGGTGGGGTATACCATCGATTGTCAGTTAAGGAAATTAATATATTAACTGTGATGTATAATAACATCTGTCGATTCGTTTTAGATTTTCCCCCACTGACCCACCACTGTTTTTTGCACTCTCAGCTAGGATGGTTATCTCATACATCCTGGCTTAAGTATTGTTACAGGGGTTTAATCTTTAAGTCATTATATTCAAAGGCCCTCTTCCCTTTAAGTAATTTGGTCTCTATTCGTGATACAACCCTAAATTTGTGGTCCTTTAAAGGGCCTTTACTCTTTGCTCCCCTTTCTAAAACAACTGCTGGTTCTCGTTCTTTCTCCCATGCTGCCCCCCTTTTCTGAAATTTATTGCCAGAAAATGTTAGGTCTGCTCCATCCACATTTTGTTTTAAGAATAATTTAAAGAATTTTTTGTTGGAAGGTGATTTTTGTACCTGTCAGTCAGCTAGTAATGTATTGAATGTATTGCATTGCTGTCTGTATTCATGTGTTTTTTTTTTCCTTTGCTCAGGTGGGGCCTGAAAATGGACTTGTTCCAGTGCCCTCACCTGATTAACAAAATAAAAATTAAATGAAATGAAATAAAGGGGGGCATTCATGTGGCATCAAAGATATGTCTGAAAGTTGGCCCGGTGGTGTTGAGGGTTGAGGCGCTGGACGCCACACCTCACGCTGCTCTGGCGACCCGGGTTCGGGAATGGACTCTGGTCGAAGGGGGTCGGTGGGGAGAGGATGCTCTCCTTGCTCAGGGAGGGATACCAGGGGTACCAGGGGGTACCCGATGTCCTGAGAGAGCCAGTGGAAGCACGGGCTCTCAAAGGACTCTGGCAGCTCCATACAGCAGAGTCGGGAAGGGGAGATGCTGTTAGGCACTTGGGAGGTAGACGTGCATCGGCATGTCACTCTCTGGATGTTAGTCCTTGTGCCAGTGCCTCTGGGGGTTGGGTGGAGGGGAAACAGGAAATCTGGAAAAAAGTCCTCTCGGTCCTAGATGAAGACCGATCAGTGTCACCGACTTATGGGCAGACCTCGCTCTGCCAGTTCTCCTCCAGTAAGGTTGAGGAAGGTCCATCCTCACCCCACCCAGGGGGGATTGCTGGGAATCAAGGTAGTACAGGGGAGAACAAGAGCACTCTAGCGGCAAATTCCGAGTCAGTGTACCGGGGATTGATCAGTGGTCCGAAGGAGTGGACCGGAAGGGTAGTGCAGGTGGATAAAGTGGTGTGCAAGCACCACAAGTAAACAAAAAAAGATATGCCTGAAGACAGTAACCAAGGGTAACAAGTACAAGTGATCATTGTGGTTCTCAGAAAGGGTCAGAGAAGCAATGAGGGCCAAAGAAAGGCTTTCATCAGCTACAAAGAAAAGCAAGGGGAGCAAGAATGGGGAGAATACCAAATGAGAATTAGGGATGTAAGGAGGGTGGTTAAGGAGGCTAAAGCAGACACTGAGCTGCTTATTGCTGAGGGGGTCAAGAGTGAAAAAAGCAATTCTTCCGGTATATTAGATAAAAAAGGATTAAAGGTGGGGGAATTGTTAGGAGACTGGAGGGAGGTAGGGTATTAGAGGAGAACGAGCAAAAGGCGGCCATCCTTAATGATTACTTTTGCTCTGTCTTCACCGGGGAGACTGCTGTCCCTTGCCAAACAGTGGCATCAAAGCTGCCACTAAGGGGGTCCTGGAGATGAAGCAGTCAGTAGTTACCAGCAAAAGGGTCCAGAAAGAGTTAGCAGTCCTTAAGACAGACAAGGCTTCTGGACCAGACGGGATTGATCTGAGCATGCTCAGGCAGCTGGCAGCAGAACTAGGTGAACACCTGGTAGAGCTATTCAAGGGTGGACAGCGAAGAGGGAATTAGGGAAATGCAGAGTGACCTACATAGACTGGAGAGGTAGTCTAAGGTCTGGCAGTTGAAATGCATGCCAAAAATGCAAAGTGATGCACTTAGGGAGCATGAACCCCAGGACAGAGTACTGGATGGGAGGTATTAAGCTGAGCACTATGAATGAATGAAGAAAGGGATCTAGAAGTCATAATTACGGACACCCTCAAACAATCAAGTCAATGCAATAAGGCCATTAGTCAGGCAAATATAATGCTGGGATGTATCAGTAGGGGTACGGACAGTAGAACAAAAAGGTAATATTGCCTCTTTATAGATCAAGGATAAGGTCACACCTGGAGTACTGTACTTAGTTCTGGAGTCCTCACCTCAGGTAAGATAAAGATAAGGATAGGTTAGAGCTGGTGCAATGAAGGGTGACCAGGATGATACAGGGTTAGCAGGGCAGATCTTACAAAGATAGGCTCTCAAAGCACTAAACATATACTTGCTTGAGACCAGATGGCAGAGGAGTGCTATGACAGGGACCTTCACATTCCTGAAAGGAATGATTAAGGTGAACTGTGAAGAGTTATTTAGTATAAGCACAAATTTGAGATCATGGGGACACAAGTGCAAACTGACAGGATGAAAGTTCAAGAGGGAGCTGGCCTGGCGGCACTGAGGGCTAAGGCACTGGACACCTAACCTCACACCATGCTGGTGACCCGGGTTCGGGAATGAGCCTGAGCTGTTGGAGGTCAGCAACAGGGGGGAGGGCAGAGCTGGATGGAGCTGCCAACAAGCATGCTCTCCTCTCCAGGGAAGGTGGGATGGCTCCACTTGGCTGATGGCTGCCACCTGGTGGAGGCTGGGGACAGCACAGGTCAAGAAAGGAGCCAGGCGCTAGGCCAATGGGATGGGAGGAAAGGAGCCATTACTGGGGCCGTGGGACTGATGCATGCCTCCACATGCATGCATTCACACTCCCAGGGCTCTTGGGAGAAAATGGTGAGGAAAAAACATCGCCAGCAGCAGGATGGTGACCAACTCTCCACAGGCACTGCTCCCGATTCGGGCGTAAAGTAAGCCCTGGTAATTCCGGGGACAGGGCTGGGGGGGTCAGTCTTATGGGGGCTAGCCAGGCGAAGGAGAGAAAAAATGTTAAATGTTAAAAAAAAAAAAGAAAGTTCAAGAGGGATATGAGGAAGTATTATTTTATGGAGAGGGAGGTGGAACCTTGGAACAGTCTGCCAGTTGAGGTGGTAGGAGACAAAACCACAAATGGTTTCAAGCATGGTTGGGACAGAGTGAAGACTATAGTGGCTACTCAGGGCAACAGTAACAGGGCGGAGAATGGGGGGGAGGATAGGAGGGCTAGTATTTTGGATGACAATTTAGGTCCCAGGGATAGATAGGGAACCACGGGCAGACTGGATGGACCATCAGTCTTTTTATGCCAGCATTGTCTATGTTTCTATGTACTGATGGGCCAACTCAGAAAGGGTTATCTTGCAACCCTCAAGAATACAGGTCAGCTTCAGTTTGGGAGCAGAACATATCAGCTGTCCACTGTAGGAAAAGAGAACATTTTGTGTCGGACTACCAGTGCCATCACCGATCTCAGTGGAATCACTAATCACACTGGTGTGATCTACAGACCTCAAGCACAGGGGGAGGAGTTAGATAAGGTTATGGTGGAAGCCATTGGTAAAATGTTGAAAAAGGAAAGGTGCTGTTGGTGGGGGACTTCAGTCTGCTGGATTTAGATTGGAGCCTTCCTGCTGCAACTTCCAATAGAAGCAGGGGCGTCCTGGACTCCCTGAAGAGGGCATTCCTCAGGCAACTAGTCAGTGAACCCACTTGTGATGGGGCAATACTGTGCCTGGTACTAATTAACAGGGACAGTATTCCAGATGTCAAGGTGGGAGGCCACCTGGGGACCAGTGATCACAGTCCAGTGTGGTTCAATATAAGGACAGCTGCAGAATTGAGCCACACAGGGATGAGGGTCCTGGACATCAGAAGGACAGATTTGATAAAGATGGGTGAATACTCCAGGGATGACCTGGCAGGGAGAATGATCTGGGGAGATGGAAAGAAAGAGGGTGAAGCTAAAAGGGGGCATAGTTAAGGCGACAAACCTATGTGTCAAACAAGTGAGCAAAAGAAGAAGCAAAAGAGACAAATATGGGTCTCCAAAGAGGTGGCAGAAATGGTAAAGGCTAAAAGGGTAGCATTCAGAAGGTATAAGGAGATGCAGAGGGAGTAGGATATGGATGTCTAGCGGGGGAAACAGAGAGAAGCAGGAAAAGCAGTAAGGAGCACAAAGGCACAAACTGAAGAGAGAATAGCCCAGGCAGTATCAAAAGGGGACAAGACATTTTTTAGGTATGTAAGCGGAAAGTGAAAGACCAGAGGAGGGATTGTAAGGTTAAAAAGGGAAGGGACAGTGGTTATGTGCAGAGGGAGACAAGGAAAAAGCAGACATCCTGAACAAGTACTTCTGCTTAGTGTTCACAGGGGAAGGAGAAGGGGAGGTGTCATCAAGGTACAGGTCAGGAAGCATAGGAAAACCAGAAGCAGTTGTAGAATTCACCAAAAATATTTATTTACACTAGCAGTTACATAAAAAAATAAACTTGTGCAGTATAACTATTTACAAAGGCAAAATAAAATAAAGATCCATCAGAGTTTTCCTTCAGTCTCTGTGTCCCTTTTTTCTTTCTAGCAGTTGCACCTCAGCTCTCTTATAAGTCCTTCCAACCCCTATTCTTAACAAGCATCCTGTTCTTGTATGTTTCAGGTAGGTGCTGTAAGAACACACTGTCCTAGAGCTGAGGCCCCTTTTCACAGCTCTTCATCAAAAGGCTTAAAACTTGCCCTCAGGTAACCTCTCGAGTTTCCAATAGCTTTCTGCAATCATCTCATGCAATCAACTCAAACTATATTTACATACATTCCAAAAATTAACACTATATACTTTCTAAACAAAAAGATCCCAGTATCAGTTACATTTCCACATAATGATTTGCATATATTTTTATATCAGCAGATATGCAAGGAAGAAAAAGATAGACAGCAAGGGAAGACTGAGAGACAGTGAGAGGCAAAGAATTGCGAGACTGTCGGGGTGATCAAATCCTAGGCCTCACAGGAAAATTTGGTTGCGAAACCAGACAGAGAAGAGACAGGAAAGGAATCGAACAGAACAAATCCTTGCATTCAAACACTTTCTCCATAACAACTGGGACAGGGTCCTATTCCACCCTGTCACAGGAGGGACCAGAAAAGTAACAGGAGCTTTGTGGGGGGCACTAGTCCCTTTTTGGAGGAGAGTCCTGAAGAGACTCGCTTAATCTGAAAGTGGACAAAACAATGGGGCCAGATAGGGTGCATTCAAGGGTATTAAGGGAGCTCAGGGAGGCACTGGCTGTACCTCTGATAGTCCTATTTAACAACTTATTGGGAACAAGAGTGGTTCTGGAGGACTGGAGGGAGGCAGATGTAGTCCCACTTCACACAAGTAGTAGCAGGGAGGAGGCTGTCAATTATAGGCCAGTCAGCCTAACATCAGTGGTAGGAAAGTTAATGGAAACACTGCTGAAGGAAATGGCTATGGATTATCTTGAATCCAATGGGATACAAGACATGAAGCAAGCATGGATTCATGGTGTGAGTGTGTGTGTGGGGGGGTAATGTCAAACAAATCTGATAGATTTCTTTGACTGGGTGGCAAAGGAATTAGATCAGAATGGAGCTGTGAATGTGGCCTACCTAGATTTCAGTAAGGCATTAGACACTGTTCCACATAGGATACTAGTAAGCAAGCTGAGTAGCTTAGGAGTGTGTCCAAAGTTGGTCAACTGGGTAAGAACTTGGTTGGGGATAGGTGACAGAGGATGGTGGTAAACAGAGTTCACTCCGAGGAAGGGAGGGTAACCAGCAGGATGCCTCAGGGATCAGTGCTGAGACTGGTCCTCTTTAATGTCTTTATAAGTGACATTGCAGAGTAGCTAGAAGGGAAGGCCTGTCTCTTTGCGGATGACACCAAAATCTGCAACAGGGTGGACATTCCGGGGGAGTGCAAAGGATGAGCAGAGACCTGAGAAAACTTGAGAAGTGGCCAAGGATATGCCAGCTGGGTTTCAGTGTGAAAAAGTGCAAAACAATGCACTTAGGGCACAGAAACCCAGAGGCAGAGTATAAACTAGGTGAAGTGGTATTGTCAACCACCAAGCAGGAAAAAGACCTGGGGATAATCATATTGTATGACCTAAAGTTAGCCACACAATGTGACAAGGCAGTTGGGAGGGCTTGTGTGATGCTGGGGTGCATGGGGAGAGGTGTCATCAGCAGAAAGAGGGAGGTGGTGTTGCCCCGTACAGATTGCTGGTAAGACCCCACCTGGAGTACGGTGTCCACTTCTGCAGACCACATCTTTGGAAGGACATAGATTGGAGGCAATCCGGGAAGGGCGCCAAAAGTTAAATGACAAAAGACTAAAGGACCTCAACATGTACACCCTGGAAAAGAAGAGGGAAAGGGGGGATATGATAGAGACCTGTAAATAGCTCACAAGGGTAAATAAGGTGCAGAAGGAAAGTATTTTTCAGAAAAAATGGAGCTTAAGAACAGGGGGACATGCAACAAAGCTAGAGGGGGGTAGATTCAGGAGAGATATGAAGAAGTGCTTCTTCACGGAAAGAGTGTATTTCTAGAACAGCCTTCCAGCAGAGGTGGTGAGGGGGGGTAAAACAGTGATGAGGTTCAGGAATGTATGGGGTAGGCATAAGGGAATCTTGGTGAAAATGAAGTGGGGAAGGGAACAAGAGGCAGAGATTGATTAGGCTCTGCAGTAATACTATACATAGGAAAAAAATGGACAGACTGGGTGAGCCAAGCAGTTCTTATCTGCAGTCAAATTCTTTTTAAAATTCAGCTGGAGGGAGAAGTCTGAATCACCAATAAGGCAAGGCAAGGCAAATTTATTTCTAAGGCACCCAATCCCGGAGGCTCTGAGAGCCGTACATGATAAAACAGAATAAAATACAAAATAACACGTACAGGATGCAATGGCAAAATATTAAAATGACATTCATTAAAAACAAATATAAAATGGAAATATGCAGTATAAATATACAAAAAGCTGAAGGTCAGGAGACGGGGGAGATGGCTTAAACCCCAAAAGCCTGGTAAAATAGATGGGCCTTAAGCCTCTGCTTAAAAATGCCAATCGAGGGGGGCTGCCCGGACTGCAGCTGGAAGCGTGTTCCACAGGGTCAGCCCAGAGACACTGAATACATGATCACCAGAAGTCCTGAGCTGTACCCTGGGAACATCCAGGAGGCCCCTTGAGATGGAGCGGAGGCAGTGGGCAGAGGTCATAGATCACAGGAGTTCAGACAGGTAGCCAGGACCCAGCCCATATAGGGCCTTATAGGTGAGCAAGCCCACCCTGAAAATGACCCACCACCTGACCAGCAGTCAGTGCAGAGCACGCAGGACCGGGGTCACATGGTACGACTAAGACAGTGGTAACCCCTAGATGGCGCTATCCCAGGGGCTACTACCCCTGCCTGATTTGCCACTAACAGGTTGAGGGGCCTGGATCCAATGGTGGGTGCCTCCACCCAGAGGTCAGGGTTTGCAATAGTTAAACTTACTTGGTCACAGCCCTCTGGGACACTGCAACCCCCCTTTCTTCCCACTAGTGGCCCACACAATATATCAGAATTACCTCGCGAGTATACACTTACCCCAGGACTGGTTCCGCACTGGGACCTCCTGTGAAATAAGATACAGTGCAACAATCACAGTACAGTACTTTAACATAGACAAATACCTCAGGCAGTATAACTTTGCTGAAACAAGCAGCTCTGATTTATTTAGGGGATATAACAAGGACAGGGGAAATCAGGTTAATTAGCTTATCACTCTACTCATCTACCTATGGCTCTGTGCACAGGCCTATCCCTATCAGTTACTGTCCTGGGTACCCAAGCCCTAGTGGCTAGTCCAAACCGTGGCAGCTGGTAGGGGCCCTTTCACACAGAGAAAGGAAAATTAAACAGTCAGCAGTACAGTAATTCCATTTGGATTTAATGTGGCAATTCAACAGGGAGCGACCCTGAATTAGTACTCCGACCTCCAAACAAGATAGGGTCCTTCAATGTCAGCAGGGCTACTCTTGAGCTCAAGAGACTCTCACACATTTATATGGTAAACAGTCACAGGCAAAAGTCACTTAATGGCAGCAGGATTCACTTGAGGTACACAAACCTCTTCACACATTTATATGGTAAAAGAAAGCACTATACCAGGCAGGCTGCATCTGTATCGATCGCAATTACTGCACAATACCGGGGAACACACAGCAGATTCAGTTCCTGACAGACGAGTGCAATTCATAATTCCTCCAGTCTTCTACAGGGTGAGCCTGGTTTCTACTCTTCAGATATCCTTTGATTCTCTTCACAGGGCCAGTTCAGTCCTAACAAGCAGTTACACAAGCTGCAGACCGGAACTCTGGACCTTACACATGTTTTTGACTAAAACTGTGCACTGAAGGAGCACAGGGTTCCTTTCCCTTCACTGCCAGAGCTAAACTGAAACTCCAACAGACAAAACGGGCACTTCCTTTGAGTTCCTCCCAGTTCTTGACTGGATTGGCTGTCACTCACAATAGACTGCTCCTGTTGGTCCAAAAGGCACCAAAGTCTAAACTACATCTCCCAGAGTCACTGCCCATACAATCCTCTTGTGGCTGGCTCAGATTATGAGTCCAAGTTCTGATTCGTCCAAGGCACCATTTTAGAGCTAGCTTACCCACACTGATTGGTCCAGTTCAGCAGTTCAAAACCAGAATGGGGAACTAGGCAGACACAGTTCTGACTGCAAAAGAAAGCAGGTTAGACAAACTGTAATTTCATTATTACTCTAAATAATTTCTGGCAAACAGTTACATCTTTCAGATAGGTTCCCTTTGCACTCCTAGTGACTGCAAAAATGGAGTGAATTGGCAGCAGTTTGAGTGGTACTCAAGTAGAGAAACACACAGTCCCCCCATACAAACTAATTATGTCTACAAGCAGACAGCTCTTAAAGAGACAGTACCAGAGGCTCTAAAAACACTCACTGATAAATGGCTTAAACGCCAAACACCATTCAGGCTTGGAGCATTCAAGCAAGCTCCTGGAAGTCTTTTGGGAACCCCCATTTGCAGGGGGGTTACACCCTTCCTGGCCTGGGAAAGCTTGACGTCCGCGTCAAGCAAGTACCCCATAGTTTTAACTGCAACCATATACATTTGCATTAGGCTCACATGTAATCGCAGTCAGTATATCATTTTACCAAGAACACATTTCTGAAACATTGCAGTACGTCACTCTTTACATAGTATTACACACACATTGTACCATAACTCAAGTTATTACCTCTTGTACATGAAACCTGAAGAGGGGGCCCTTCCTATCAGTTACCTTGGGGCTGGACGGGCAAGGGCACCATACTTAGAGGGCAACACAAGTAACTTGAGTTAGCACTGACGCCAGTTTGGGCAATGAGCCTCGTGGACACATACATTCCTTTATGGACAACACTGAGAGGCAGATCCACTGGCCGCCCAGGAATCATAACTGAGGTGCACCACAGGCTTTACAGCTCGACCAGTCTTTCTAGGGGAACTGTTACAGTCTCTGCACTCTGAGCCTCATTTTCAGCATTGTCCTCACTTGTCAGAGGAGTCTCCATGGGGTAGAGAGCTAGAACTTGGGGCACTTTCAGCTCCAGGAGTTACAGTTTCTGAGTCACAACATTTGGCTTGCATGGAGAGCTTTCGGACACTGGCAGTGGACTGTCAGGCACTCAAAATACTCTTCTTGTTCTGGTGTATCACCAGTCTGCCCCAATCCATCATTTTCCTCCCCTGAAAGCTCAAACAGTTCAACCATGCACAATGATTCCATTTCATCTGATCTGATGCTTTGCACTTCACTTTCTGGGAGCACTGGCTCCAGGGACGAAGCTGGGGGCTTAGACAGTCCAGAAGGCCCAGCTTCATCTCCAGTATTGACTAGGGGATTGCCCCGAAACAATTGACTCAGTTCGTAAGAAGGATAGTATTCAAAGTCACTCTCACTTTCTTCCGATATGGACTGACAATCATGCTCAACTGGGACTTGTGGAGGGAACACTTTAACTTTGCTTCTGTAGGTGCAGACTTTCTTGATCTTTCTTAGCAGCAGCTCTAGTCACTGGTCCAGAGGGGCATCTTCTGGGGCTCAGACTCAATCAAGATTTGTCCAATGGGCAGTAAATGATTTCTATGCATTGTTTTTACATCTTTTGAATTATTCTCAGGCCTTACTTTGTACACTGGCAGATCATCTAGTTTGCCCACTACAATGTGAGGGAGATGGTGCCATCTGTCAGCAATCTTGTGTTTGCCATGCAGTCCCAGATTTCTTAGCAATACCCGATCTCCCTCCTGGAGTTCCTGTGCTTTCACCTTTTTATCATACCTTCTTTGTTGGCCAGATTTCTTTGGCAGCCATGGTTTGAGCCAGTTGGTACGCATGAGTTAGCTGGGCCTTTAACCTTTGCACATACTGTAAATAGTTGTCAGCTTGAACCCCATCAGAGAGACCCCAAACACACATCTACGGTAGTCGAGCTTCTCTTCCAAACATCAGGTGGTAGGGGAGAACCCAGTGGCATCACTTTTGGTGCAGTTATAAGCATGTACCAGGGTGCTAATTTGTTGGCTCCATCTAGGCTTGTCCTTTGGGTGCAGGGTGCGTAGCATATCTAGCAAAGTGCGGTTGAAACGTTCAGGCTGAGGGTCTCTACTTGTTTGGCCACTCCAGCCACGGAGGTGGGGAAAGACAGCCAAATTTGGATATACCCGGAATAGGGGTAGGCCTTCTCACTTAACCCCCATACATGCAGTCCTTCTAATGGTTGTAAGGGTACGTCTGACAAATGCTTCTGATACCAATCCTGGAACATAATTGTCACTTGGGAGCCACTGTCTAATACAGCTCTTGTAGACACTCCATTCACCTTTACAGTGGTCTCCATGGAGGGACCCATTATTCTGGACCAGTCTGGAGAGGCGGTAGTGGGGGCCTGGGCAACTGACCTTGCACAAAAAGGATGTGAATTAGCATTTTTGGTGCCCTCACTGGGGATCATGTCGTGCACCTCTTAACCACTGATTTGTTCTCCAAGCTCTCCTTGTAGCCTATATGCAACTTTGTCAGTGTCTTTTGGGGACTGGCATTCCTTTCTATGTGCCCATCTTTCCCACAATTATAGCAAAACATACTTTCTGGAGTTTGAGCTGGCCGAGGCGCCACACTGGGAGCCAGGGCGGGGTATTACTAACTGGAAACCTGGGTGCCATCTCTGTCTGCGGCGTGATAAGCATTTGGAGACATCTCGTCAGTTTCTCCACTTCCATGGTCAAGGAATTGAGTTTGGAGCTGTTATCAGCAAGATACATGGGTGGGTACCCACCCCATAGCAGATGCAGTCGGATATAGGTCAGGGCCCGTACTTGCAGGCGTGGCCTTCATAAAGGGACTGTTTTTGAATTCCGGATCTCTCTCAACAGTTCGCCCCATTGTGGCATATCTTTTCCTTGTCAGAGCACTCATTGACTGTCAACCTCTGCCCCTGAACTTCACTTGATGGGTCACCCTCAGTCACCGAATTGTAGCCGCAGCTTGTTGGTGCAGGTCCCCCCCGAGGTCGCCTTTTCTCAACTCCTCAATTTCTCTCATTAACTCATCATAGGGAGGTGGGGATTCCAGTCGATTTGCCAGGCGTAACTGAAGCAACAGCAGTTCTGAGAAGGGGCAGACTTAAGGATCCTGTCCAGCCTGGTTCGGTCCAGTTCAATCGCTGGCAAACTACCCTTTCTGAGGCATTCTTGCAACAATTTTTCCAGCCGAGATACATACACAGACAACAACTCCTCTTGGTACTGTTGTGCATCTCTTACTCTCCACCATAGGTCTTCATCAGAATCTGGGCTCCCATATACATTCTCCAGGGCCTCAAGATAGGCCTGTGCAGTCGCTTCAGGGTTACTGGCCCATTTAGCACAGATGGTAGCCAGGCAGGACCTCGAGGCTCTCACTAACCTCTTTCGCTGCTTCCGAGCATTGCCATTCTAGCACCTGGGGGGCAACATAGTCTATCCAGGTCTCCCAGTCATCCTCCCCTTGGGGGGTGGGGAGGGTGCCAGAGAAGATCCTCAACCTTCGGTAAGAGTTGTGACTAATGGCTGGTGCAGAAATAGGAGTCTGCATTGGTTCAGCCACCATTACGGGTACAGGAGCAGGAGAGGGTGTTGGGGGAGGAACACCCCCAGGTGGCAAGAATAGTTTCTTCAAGTCCTCCACAGTTTTCCCTTCCCCCAGCAACCATTTAGCAAATTTCTCCTCAAAAGTGTCAGACAGTGGTGGGGGCTCATTCCCCCCTGGGTCTTTACTGTACTTAGTTATCACTCTCCAGGCAGTGAGGGCTCCCTCTGGGGTAATGGTCTGTGGCACTTTGGAGCTATCTATGGGATCCTTAAACTCTACTAGGGCCAGGAAAGTGTGGGTGAGCAGATTAGCATGCCGACCCACCACCACAGGGTTTTGTAAACCTTCCACCTTGGAAAGTACTCCCTGTACAGTGTCCGTATTGATACCCAGGGGGATGTCCAGGATAAGCATAGCATTTTGGGGGTCAATCTCCTCCCCAGTACACCACTCCACCAGCCGGTGCACAGCCACTTCTGTCGGGGTACCCATTTTTTTTTTTTTTTAACAGTGGTTCGTAAATATGGCCACTAGAGGACACACAATCCCAGCGGTGAGCCTCCAAGATGTAACCCCTAGATGGCGCTATCCCAGGGGCTACTACCCCTGCCTGATTTGCCACTAACAGGTTGAGGGGCCTGGATCCAATGGCGGGTGCCTCCACCCAGAGGTCAGGGTTGCAATAGTTAAACTTACTTGGTCACAGCCCTCTGGGACACTGCACCCCTTTCTTCCCACTAGTGGCCCACACAATATATCAGAATTACCTTGCAGTATACACTTACCCCAGGACTGGTTCCGGCACTGGGACCTCCTGTGAAATAAGATACAGTGCAACAATCACAGTACAGTACTTTAACATAGACAAATACCTCAGGCAGTATAACTTTGCTGAAACAAGCAGCTCTGATTTATTTGGGGATATAACAAGGACAGGGAAATCAGGTTAATTAGCTTATCACTCTACTCATCTACCTATGGCTCTGTGCACAGGCCTATCCCTATCAGTTACTGTCCTGGGTGCCCAAGCCCTAGTGGCTAGTCCAAACCGTGGCAGCTGGTAGGGGCCCTTTCACACAGAGAAAAGGAAAATTAAACAGTCAGCAGTACAGTAATTCCATTTGGATTTAATGTGGCAATTCAACAGGAGCGACCCTGAATTAGTACTCCGACCTCCAAACAAGATAGGGTCCTTCAATGTCAGCAGGGCTACTCTTGAGCTCCAAGAGACTCCTCACACATTTATATGGTAAACAGTCACAGGCAAAAGTCACTTAATGGCAGCAGGATTCACTTGAGGTACACAAACCTCTTCACACATTTATATGGTAAAAAAGCTCTATACCAGGCAGGCTGCATCTGTATCCCGATCGCAATTACTGCACAATACCGAGAACACACAGCAGATTCAGTTCCTGACAGACCGAGCAATTCAGCAATTCCTCCAGTCTTCTACAGGGTGAGCCTGGTTTCTACTCTTCAGATATCCTTTGATTCTCTTCACAGGCAGGATTCAGTCCTAACAAGCAGTTACACAAGCTGCAGACCAGACTCTGGACCTTACACATGTTTTTGACTAAAACTGTGCACTGAAGGAGCACAGGGTTCCTTTCCCTTCACTGCCAGAGCTAAACTGAAACTCCAACAGACAAAACCGGGCACTTCCTTTGAGTTCCTCCCAGTTCTTGACTGGATTGGCTGTCACTCACAATAGACTGCTCCTGTTGGTCCAAAAGGCGCCAAAGTCTAAACTACATCTCCCAAGTCACTGCCCATACAATCCTCTTGTGGCTGGCTCAGATTATGAGTCCAAGTTCTGATTCGTCCAAGGCACCATTTTAGAGCTAGCTTACCCCACACTGATTGGTCCAGTTCAGCAGTTCAAAACCAGAATGGGGAACTAGGCAGACACAGTTCTGACTGCAAAGAAAGCAGGTTAGACAAACTGTAATTTCATTATTACTCTAAATAATTTCTGGCAAACAGTTACATCTTTCAGATAGGTTCCCTTTGCACTCCTAGTGACTGCAAAAATGGAGTGAATTGGCAGCAGTTCGAGTGGTACTCAAGTAGAGAAACACACAGTCCCCCCATACAAACTAATTATGTCTGCAAGCAGACAGCTCTTAAAGAGACAGTACCAGAGGCTCTAAAAACACTCACTGATAAATGGCTTAAACGCCAAACACCATTCAGGCTTGGAGCATTCAAGCAAGCTCCTGGAAGTCTTTTGGGAACCCCCATTTGCAGGGGGGTTACACAGTCATACCAGTAACCCGGCCGCCGCGTTCTGCACCAGCTGCAGCCTGCAGAGGGTCCCTCTTGTGACCTCGAGGTAAATAATGGTTGCTAATGGTCCTGTTTCATTGGGCATATTTGAGACAAGTTTAGCCCTCATGAGCATGTGCAGAGTGTGTCATGTTTAAGGATTCTGGATGGATGCCAGCAGGGCCAAGGTAATGCGGACATGTGGTAGTGGAAACAGGGGCACAGGGAGTCCAGGGTCCACCGCCAAATCCATCCACTCTGAATCTGTATTTTGCTTAGTCCAGGTAAACACTGGAGCTAGTTGTGCTGCCAAATAATATAAGCACAAGTCTGGCATTGCTAAACCTCCCCTTTCCCTGGGAAGCGTCAGCAGCCTCCTCCAAATCCAGTGTCTGCGGCCCACCCAGATGAAAGTCAGTAGGGTTCATAGAATCGTAGAACCTTGGTGGCAGAAAAGGACCCCATGGCCCTTCTAGTCTGCTCCTTACCCCCCATTACTCGTCCTTCCCCCCTCTGGAACCCCCTCCCCCTGCTATTCAGCCCCATATGTCTGTCCCATGCCCTCTTGAATCCCTCCACCATTTCAAGTTCAAGTTCAAGTTTATTGCAGGAAAACTCCATTGAGCAAGCTCATTCACAAGGAGGTCCTGTGACATAAACACTTAAAGTACACACACAGATAGGTAATAACAGTAGATACATGAAATGCACATTATATGATACAGGCTGGATATACATACAAGGGTACCACATAAGGTGACCGCAGGTGGTAAACATTGATATATGAGACAGGGAAGCGACTTACAGGTTGCATACTGATAAATGAAACATGATGACTGGTGTGTGCAATACATATACAGTATTTTGGCAGCTAGAGCAAACAACAGTCTACAACTGATATGGGTGGGAGGAGTGATTTGATAGAGTAGCAGTGGAGCGTAAGCAAAGATAAAGCCAGGAGTAGAAGGGGAAGGGAAAGCAGTTAATATGACAAATCAAGTATACCTTACCAGTGGATAAATATGGCACACATGGGGAAGGAAGAGACTTAATGACAGTTACAGGTGTCTTTTATTTGGGCTGAACTTAGCGATTTGTAGAAGTTTATTGAAACTGCGCTAGTTAGTTTCAGTACGGTTTGTAATTGGTTCCAAATGGAGTGAAGGGCATATGCAATAGCACGTTTATCAAAGGAAGTCCGCGTCCTTGGTATGTCACATAATAAAGTCAGATTTTCTTAACAGTATGCACTATGTGAGATACTAATAAGGAAGAGAGATAGCTGGCAATTTCTGCAGGAGCAGTTTAAGAGTCCATAGCCCAGCATGGAGCAGGCGCCTAGTAGTAAGGGATGTCCAACCAGCAGCTGCATATAAGTCACAGTGAAGTAACGGTAAGGAGTTGGTAATGAACCGTGAACGACGGTGATAAAGGATGTCCAGTTTACTTAGATTTGCAAGAATGGTGGAGGAATAGATTGCATCACCATAGTCGAGTAGGGGGAGAAAAGTGGCCTGTACAAGCTTGTTTCGAAGTTTCAAGGGGAAAAGGGCCTATTTCTGTAGAAGAAACCTAACCTTGCTTTTAACCTTCTAGAGACATCTTACGTGGTCACTGAAAGATAATTTATTGTCGATCCAGACACCTAGATATTTAAATTTGGTTACAACTTCAGAGACTCGTTTAGCGTGGTGACAATGAAGTCTTGGGCAAGGGTATTGGGGGCCTGTGACAGCACTGTGAGAGAATATCATCGCTTTAGTCTTCTTAGCATTGAGCAGAAGCTTTGCCTTTATTAGGTTATGCTCAAGTTGTGCGAAGTCCGCTTGAAGCACTCCCTTGACTTCAGATAATGATGAGCCAGAAGTATACAACACAGTATCATCTGCAAAAAAATTTCAGCCCCCACCACCTCTTCTGGCAGTCTGTTCCATGCCTCTACCACCCTCTCTGTGAAGAATCATCTCCTCACATTGCCTCTGTATCTTCCTCCCTGCAGTCTTAGGCTGTGCCCACTAGTTACAGCACCCTCCTTCCTTTTAAGTAAATACCCTTCCTTTACTTTGTTGATCCCGTTTACATACTTAAAAGTTTCAATCATGTCCCCTCTCTCCCTTCTAGTCTCCAATATGTACAGATCCAATTCCTTACATCTCTGCTTGTATGTCTTCCCTTGCATACCCTGCACCATCCTGGTTGCCCCTCTCTGAACTCTCTTGATCCCAACTATGTCCTTTTAATAGGTGTGGCCTCCAGAACTGGACTCCTTACTCCTGGTGCTGCCTTATCATGTCTTTGTAGAGGGGCATCAATTCCTCCTTCCTTCTGCCAGTGATGCCCCTGTCAATGCATTCCAACATTCCATTGGCCTTCCCTACTGCCCTGTTACATTGGTTTCCCACCTTAAGGTTACATGATACTATAAACTTCAGATCCCCTCCTGCTCAGTTTCTTTGATGTCCTCCCCACCAAGGGGGTATTTTGCTCTCGGGTTCCTGCACCCCAGGTGCATCACAGCACACTCTTTGGCCTTGAATTTTAGTTGCCAAGTCTCTGACCATCCTTCAAGAGTCTTCAGGTCCTGCCTCATGTCCTCCACCCCCTGCAGTGTCCATCCTATTGCAGATTTTCGTATCATCAGCAAACAGGCACACCCTCCCCCTCAGCCCCTCCGCAATATCGCTGATGTAAACATTAAAAAGGAGGGGTTCTCTGAAGCCTTTTCCAAAATGCCTCTGAAACCCTCACTGGCAGGGCTTGGAAAAGAAAGAGATAACTAGGTAGGACATTCATCTTAAAGGTGGTCACACGCCCTGTTATACCCAAGGGGAGAAGGCTCCAGCATGCAATGTCCGCTTTGACTTCTCCCTCGAGTTTCCCATAGTTTAGTTTAAAAAGAGAACTGAGCTTGGAGGAGATCCGAATGCCCAGATATTGAACAATGCCCTGAGGTGCTGACTGAAATGGGAGAGTCTGCTGCAGACAGGGAGGGCAGATTCTGCTGATTTGCAACACCTCAGATTTGGTGAAATTAATCTTGTATCCTGAGATTGTACCATATGTCTCAAGCTCTGTGAGTAGCTCAGGTATGGATTTCTGGGGTTGGGTGAGGAAAAGAGGGAGTCTTCTGCATATAATGACATTTTATGCTCCCTGTCTTGCTCTCTTATCTCCGTGATCCCTGGATTTTCCCTGACCACCTGCACCAGCGACTCTAAGCAGAGGGCAAAAAGCAGTGGGGACAAGGGGCATCCCTGCCTGGTGCCCCTGGTAAGGAGGAATATCCCTGACATCACCTTGTTAACTTTAACTGTAGCCTGTAGAGGAGCATAAAGGTCCCGGACGCATGTGAAGAATGTACCCCCAAATCCCATCTCCTCTAAAGTCTTGTACAGGAATCCCCAGTTCATTCAGTCAAATGCCTTCTCGGCATCCATGAAAATCACCAAGGCCAACTCTTTCCTTGCTGGGCCCTGATCATTATATTGAGAAGGCCGCTGATATTATCATGTATCAGTCTGCCATTGATAAAGCCTGTCTGATCTGAATGAACAATTCTATGTGATAATGGCGAAAGCCTAAAAGCGATCGCCGTTATCCCGCAGTCAGAATGCCAAAAACATTTTTGGCACTCTGATACCCCAGCATACAGGACAATGGCACCGGGGACATAAATTTCAATGCTTTCTGTGGAGGAGCCGTGCCCCCACCCCCAACCCGCAGCGGGGGGGCACTCGCCAGACTCCCCTACTAAAGGATTCTCAACTCCAGGGGGTGAAAGACATAAATTAAAGGTTCGGTCTGGGCGCAATAAAATCACACCAGCACCCAGACCCGAACCCAGTACCTCACCCACACCAACCACAGGCCAATCCCCGATGCCATGACACAGCTGGGCAACCCATCGCAGCGCCACCCCTACAACTCATCCGCCCCCTCCCAGCCCATGCTCACTGTGCTCGCTCCCCCCCCCACGTGCGCATACATATAGCATCATCCTGTCGCCCATTTCGCCTCATCCGGTCACCCTACTCTCCCATCGCCATGAGATATTTTACAGGGAACGACGCGCCATAATGGACGGCGCCCTTCCTCATGCACCCATCTCATGGGCTCCCAAGTGAACTAGGGATGCCACACAGTTCTGCAAGTGGACTATCAATATAGAGGTAAAGATCTTAAGGTCATTATTCCAGAGAGATGGGGTGATAAGAACTGCATAATGCAGCATCTGTTCCTGGCTTTGGCAGCACCGTTATTTGTGCATATTGCCAGGAGGGTGGAGCCTTCTCCCCATCCTGAATTCCCTGGCAAACCCCTAGCAACCCGGGGGACAATTTTTCATGGAATATTTGACAGAATTCTGTGCCACTTCCATCAGGACCATGTGCTTTGCCGGCTTTGAATCTGGAGATGGCACCTCCTACCTCAACCAGTGTGAGGGGAGCTGAAATAGCTTCCTGTTGTTCCTCCATGAGTTTGGGAACCCTAACCCTTTTGAAACAGTCCTGAAGTTTTCAGCCAAGATCAGGGATCTGTTCCTGTCTGTATAGCTCTTTGTAAAAACTCACAAAATGTTGCAGGATTGCAGATGGATCCAAGTCACACTGCAGCACACCTGGCTGTCTCATATGTAGCACTGTTCAGCTAGCGGCTTTTTTACAGAATTGCCATGCCAATAGTCTCCCAGCCTGCTGGCCTGATTCATAGTAGCGCTGACGTGAATACCTAAGGTTACCCTCGATTTTGACCTCAAGAAGTTGGTTAAGCTGCATGCAACATCTCTCCAACCTCTCTTTAACCCCGGCACAAAGAGTAATTTTGTACTCCACCTCCAAATCAAACAACTGCTCTTCGAGTTCCAGTAGTTTCTTCTGACTTTCTTTTTTACGTTTGGAGGCATAACTTATGATAAGCCCTGTGAGTACCACCTTGGGGCTGTCCCACCAGACTGCCTCAGAGGGTTCTCCTCTAGGATTTGTAGCCACATATCTCCCCACCTACTCCCCAGAGACACAGGCAGCCACACCAAAACCACATAACTCAAAAACAAGCAACAAAACAACAGCAACATTACGTTTGTGAACTAAGGCCTATACTAAGGATATTTGATCTCAGTTGTTGTAGGAAGAAGCCCAGCCCATGTCAGAAAGTTCTTATCCAGCAGGGTAGCAACTATTAGAATGACTATTAAAGGCATAATGCACATTGTGTGTTCAGATCCACCTCCTCCTGTCTTCTCCAGTACAGTGACTCTAAGATTGCCCAGTGGATCTGGAAACAGAGAAAATGGAAAGACCCAACCCCCCAGCTCCCAGAGACTCAGTCCAAAGTCAACACAATATTATGTACCCTGAAAGTTTATGCTGTCTTACTAGACTGTGAACATCCCACTCTCCATTGCATGCAGCACTGCCTGTCAAGTGACGGAAACCCAACCTCAAGCACAGAATGCAAAGTCTGAGACCTCCATGCTCAGCCATCCCTCTGGTCAGTTTCCCTAGAGGCAGTCCAATCATCATCATCTTAAACTTAGAGAACCAATTTCATGATACACATTTGACAATGGGAAATCTCCCCCCTTCGCTGCAGGCAGACAGGGGTCTGAAGGCCTGTTTACTGCACAGAGAAGTATTGTGCAACTATTCTGTTTCCTCCACACCAGTAAGAGAGTTGACAAACTCTTGGCCATAGGCTAAATAACCCTCAGCCTCTGCCCCAGTGTCAAAAACTCCCCTCAATGCCCAGGAACCCACCACTCGATAGATGTATTTATCCAGCACTGTCCTTCCCCAAGTTCTCTTTAGTGCAGTGCAGTTGAAAACCAGGAGGCCATGATGACCAGCATTTGGCAGCCATCCTAACATCATAAGTGGAGGCAGAACCACCTCCACATGGCCCAAGCCCAGTTCCGATGTTCCATGATCCTCTGTCAAACAGGAAGCGGGACTCAAACCATCCCCCCAATACCTAGCAACCAAAAGCAAACAGGAGAACAGGAAATCCTGGTTACAATATCTTACTGTACGTGCACTTTAAGCTGCATTTACTATTTACACTTTTAGCATACAGAAAGGAATGATTTTTGCAATGAAATCTGGTACTGGCATAGTGTGCTGCAGGAGAACCAGCACTTGAGTGTGCACTGATGTCCATCTAGCCCGAGTCTGGTCCACAGCATCTAGCAGCGTGAAGCAGCGTGTGACTACTCGTAACCCTCTGCAGCCTCCTCTTACACTGGCAGACATTGGATGCGGTCTTCAGCCACTGCACTCTGCTGGGGCATCGCAGCATCACCACAGCTGCATTCTTTTGTCCTTAGCCAGCTGATTTACTAAGCCACGTAGCCCACTTAACAGTTAACCCTGTTTACTTTCCTTTTATGGCAGCAGCCGCAACACCATCCCACTATGCATGCACCTGTGGTTCCCACAACTGCTAATTAAAATGGTGGGGCCTCTTTGTGTGTGTTGCACAATCTACCCAGCCCATCTTGCTCTTGATCCCCTGTAGCACACCAAGCCAGCCATTGTCGGCCAGACTGGCCTGAGATTTCATCACCTCCCCACCCTGAAGCCTTACAACCAACAGCAGTAGACAGGAAAAAGTGAGGGCCTGGTTCCAACATCATGCTCTATGTGCACTACAAACTACATTTAATGTTTACACTTTTAGCATACAAACAAGAATGTTTTTTGTAACGAACTCAAGCACTGGCACATTGTGCTGCAGGAGAATCAGTAATTGGGTTTGTTCTGGTGACCATCCAGCCCCAGCCATGTCTGCAGTGTCTTGCAGCCAAAGGCACAAATGTTCAGCATGAGGCGGCGTGTGATTACTCGTAACCTCCTGCAGCCACCTCTCGTGTCTCTTACACAACGGATATGGCCTTCAGCCACCCCCACTTGGCTGGAGTATCACTGCATCACCAGAGCAGCATTATATTAATCTTTATCAGCTGATTTACTAAGCCACATTGCCCAAATAACAATAGACCCTGCTAATTCTCCTTTTATGGGACAGCCACAGCACTATCTCCCCATACAGGCACCTGTGTTTCCCACATCTGCTGATTAAAATGATTGGCCTATTTAATTTCGTGACACAGCATATCCAGCCCATCTTGCTTTCAATACCCTGCAGCATCCTGAGACACCCTTTGTCAGCCCAACCAGCCCGAGACCGGATCACCACACCACCACCCAACACAACCACCAGCTCTGAGGTTGCCAGACATCATAATGTCATCAGCCCTTATGAACTCTATTGGGAGTTCCCCTTACCCACATATGGCATTCCAAGGCTCTGCAGCATCTAAATTTAGGAACCAGTCTTGGCCAGACAGGACTTCAGGGGCACCAGACACATGGCTCTGCAACTGCAGCAATAACTTAAAGAAAACTATATATTAGGCCCCTCCCCAACCTGAGATATTAAGCATTACCTAGCATCCCCCCTCCAAAGAACCCACCAATTATCAGTTCTAAGCAATTAAAATTTACTGTCAGGCATATGATCCATCCAATAAAGGATACAGTTTGAGGGGTGAATGAGCCAAAGCCCCAGTACCAGCACCTGGAATTAATCAGGTTTGCTGGGGTGGTAAATTCATTAACCACAAACCATAGTCATTAAAACAGGAGGAAAAAAGACAGAGTTCAGCCAATCAAGGCTACAGAGTAACCACCAGCAGCAGTCCAATCCTACCGGAACTCCAGTCCTGGGAAGTAGTTTATCTGGAATCCACTTGGGAGGAGATCAACACCTTTTGCTGGGATTGCTTCTTCTCTGGGCCTGTGCAGCCTGCTTTCAAGTCTGAGGCCGAGGAGGTGGACTTGCTGCGTTTCTTCGCCACCATCGTCCATGGTGAGTATTCTGGAAGGGCTTCAAATACTGGATCTAGCGGGGATGTCAGCTCCGGTGGGATGTCAAGCTTTTAGAGCAGTGGCTTGGCATCTGCTAGGGTCTGGAAGAACATTGGGCCTGAGTCTGTATGGATTTTGAATTGGGCAGGAGCCAGCACACTTGCATTTTGATGTTTTTGTTGAGCAAATGACATCTGATGGCCAGGAGTGTCTTTTGTTTCAGAAGAGTAAGGGGAAGTAAATCATGCTCAAAACATAGTTAGGTGTCGCTAAATATGATGTATTTTTTTCCCCCTCAAGCCAGCATGAGGATTTTTGATTTGGCTCAGTAGTCCAGGATTTGCATTGCTATGGAGTGGGGGTGAGCATCCCTAGGCCATGGTGTCAAATCTCAGTGGGCCTGCTTGATCTGAAGGGGGTTATCTTTAGGCGAGTCCAACAACTCCTGGATAAGCGACTCCATAAATGATTCCATGTCCCTGGTTTCAGTTCCCACAAGCAATCCATGAATGCGAATGTTATTTTGCCGTGAGCAGAGCTCCAGATCGTCAAGCTTTTCTGTGATCTCCCGCTCCTGGCAATGCAGAAAGTGAAGGGCCTCATGGTGTCTAAAAACCTGTGTTAGAGGTCTCTGTCAGGCCCTCTTCCAGGTCCACTGTGTATTTTTGGAGTTCCTGTAGGCCATGATTTGTCTCTGTCAGCATTGCTTCCGTCCTCTCCATTGTACATCTGATTTTCCTTAGTTAGTGAAACAATTGTTTTGAGCCACTAAAACCACTCATGAAGCTGGATCGTTCAGATTGCAACCGGCTCAAGCTGCAGCCCCTCGTGGCTGTCACCATTTTTAACTTGCCATTTTCAATGTCTTTCTTCCTTGATTTAGATGACATCCTTCTTTTTTTAAAATTTATATTTTTCCCCTTTTTTATTCCTGGTGCTGGCAGGCCGTGGGACTCCGGCCCCTCCCCTCGGGGGGGGGCTCACTTCACTGGCACTGTCATGGAGTCTGTCAGCTCCATATTGTCTCCCCTTCATGTAGTCGTGCACATGCATGTGGAGACATACGCACGCCATGATCCACAGCGCCCTCCCTACTCTTACTGCTTTCCAGCTGCACTACCCTCAGGCTTCCACCAGTGAATAGCAGTGCAGCGGGAGCAACTAGATCCCTCCCCGGGAGAGGAGAGTTTGCCTTGCAGCAGCTCAGTCCAGCTCCTGCCCTCCCCCCACAGCTGACCCCCACGACCTAGGCTCATTCCAGAATCCGGGACGCCGGTATAGCATGAGGTGCGCCATCCAGCACCTCAACCCCCAGCGCCACTGGGCCAGCTTATTTGGAGGACATCCTTGCAATAAATTGTATTAAGGCTACAATAAGTTGCAGTACAGCACAAAACTGTGACAGCTGACCAGGGGTAAGATGCTGATTATTATAGATTAAATGCCTGGGGGCCAGAAGTTCAGCCAAGTCACGATTGCATCAGTTCTAGGTGGAACCGGAAGTCCCTGCTGTCAAATTCTGTGCTTCTGTGGAGTAACTCAGCAGGAACTCCAAGAATGTCATTTAACAAACATCTTTGTTTAACAGTTTAACCTTATTAAACTCTGATTTCGATGACTGGAGGTGACAGCTAGCAGCGGGGCAGTAAAAAAATATCCAAAAACAAAACTAATCCGCCGCTTACTTAGGAGGCAGTTAAGCACAGTGGTTTAGGGCTCTGAACTGCAAATCTTGAGTCCTGGGTTTGAATCCCACAGCCCCACTTCCATACTGTGTTGACCCAGAGCAAGTCACTTAACTTCCTTGTGCTCCCAGGTTGCACATGGAAACAAGCTTCAGCTTAATGTGCCTTTCCTGGTTAAACAACCCCCTTACTGCTGAGGATTTTCTTACAACAGATTCTGACAGGTCCTCACCCGCCTCAGCATGTCTTCCTCCCTGCAGGCCCCACCATGTACTTTGGACCATTTGGTTACTAATGAACGCGTCTTTTTTTTTTCCTATAAAGCTTTTTCTCCAGTGGTTGCAGCAGATGGGCTCTCAACCTTGTCCCCGCCTCCTCTCGCCCCGCACTTATCTCTTCCCCAGTCTTCGAGTTCTAGATCCCTCGCCAATTGCCCTCCATGGTGGGGCCAGAAAGGGAAGGGCTGCCCTCCCTCCACCCGGTGATTCTCATCCAGATTGTTGGGCTGGTGACCAGGCGATGGCGCAGGGATGGAGGTGGGCAGGCAGAGCTTCATGTAGTCCATGCCAACCAATTTTCCATTTTCTTCCTTTGTTCCACCCCAGCTGTGGTGATATATAAGCATGTGCACACGGAGTCGCACATGCTATGGAACCACGGCCCCTTCCTATGTGCCGCTCGAGCAGCCAGCACTACCTCCAGACCTCCACCTGTGGGCAGTCAAGGGCCGAATTGGCAGGTCTCCTCAACCCCGGGAGAGGGGAGCTGCCCTCTAGATGCTCAATCCTTTCCCCCTGGCCAACCCCTGGTGACCCAAGCTCATTCCTGAACCCGGGTCACCGGCATGGTAAGAGGTAAGATGCAAAGCACCTCAGCCCTCTGCACCACTGGGCCAGCTAATGAACACATCATGACTGAATTGCAGGTGTTCAGAGCTGAGGTGGTCTCATCCCTACAAGCAGTAAAATCTGAGGTGGCTACCCTACAAGTGAAGAACAAGGACATGAAAGGGGCTCTCACTGATCTGACAAAACAGACAGATACCATCAGTGATTTGATTCTACACATGCAACACAAGCAGGTACAGCTCAAGGTTAAATGTACTGACTAAGAGTGGAGGATCAGACAGAAAAATCTCTGACTTTATGACTTACCACAGGGTGCGGAGGGCCAGAACATTTTTCATTTTGTTGAAAAGCTCATCAAAGACTTACTGGACTTTTCTCCTCAAAGATTTACTGGACTTTTTTGCTGAAAAGCCCTTCCATCTAGAGAAAACCCTCCAGGCTCTTGGCCCCAAGTCAGCTCCAGACACTCGAACACACGCAATAATTATGCAGTTCCAAAGTTTTCAGACTAAAGAACAAATGTTATCGGTGGCCTGGAAGAAAAAGTAATAAGATGGGGAGAATACAGACTGTATTTTGACCAAGACTGTGCTCTGGTGATTCAGGCCCAAAAGATGGCATACTCACCCTGCCTAAAAGCAGAATGGGCAGCAGGCCTCAAGTATCTGACACAGTACCCTGCCAAGTTGCAGGTCCATTATCCAGAGAGTGTAATGCTGTATCATACCGTGCAAGAAGCACAGATGAATCTCCAGCAATGGGGTTTTGAAATTCTCTAACAGGAAAGAAATCCATCTCCCAGACTGGGTGGACACAACCTCAGGGACAATTCAGAAGGCTTTCCCTTCCCTCCCAAGCCAAATCAGATGAGCACCTCACCATATCAGAAGAAGGCCAGTAACAAGCCTCAGACACCTTGCAAGCTATCAAGGATATTTTAAAGCACTTTCAAAGGGCTACATGATGACTGAAAGGACACTAGCAATATTTCTGCTTTCCTGACATGTTGGACTTTGCGTATTCAGATTCTTGAACTGTTAACCATGAGTTTACTTTACATTTTCTGGATACTATTTCTTGTGGAACAGCACTCAGGCACACTTGGCTTCCTGATGCTGTACTAATTGTCCTGAACAATCTTGAAGACTGTTGTACTGACTACTATTTTGAAGAGGTCCAGGTACTACTGTATAAACTTTAAGCCAGTTGCTTATCACTGTCAGCAACCCCTTTTACTGGACCTTGTTCCCATACTACTATGTGACTGAGTATGACATGTAGTAAAATCCTTCACTGCAGGCTGAAGTACACTTGGGAGGGGTGTTCTGGGGGATTTCTGGCCTTTACCTCAATCTTTCTTTTTAAAACTGGTGAAGCTGTGCCCTGGGGCTGGTCAGTTGTGGGACTGGGTCTGGATCCACCTTGGCTTGGGCTCTGCTGCATTACTGTGGGATATATTCCCATCGATTATCAGCTGTGTGCAACAATATGTACTTCCCCTCTATGTGTTCTGTGCCACCAGGGTAATGAAGGACACATTCATAAAGTGGGTGGGCTGTAGGGTGTGGCCCTGGGGTGGAGATCTCTCCCTCAGGAGGCGGTCCGCCATGGGCTCGCTCAGGTCCCCTGGACCCATTCCAGGTAATGACCAGTAATGTGGCACTTCCTCTGTACCTACAGGTTCACCTGCCTACAGAGGGGAGACTTACTTTTCTCTGGGCAGTCCCATGGGCTGCAGCTGGTCCCTGAAATGAGGACTGAGCAGTCTGGGAAGTGTGTCAATTAGTTGTATGTGATACTGTGTGGCTGCAGTGAAGGAGTGGCCTGGGTGGGATACTAGATCCGGCGTTGTGCTGGGTAGTCCGGGGGCACATGTTTTTGCTGAGGGGTCGGGGTGGTTCGCCCCCTGCTCTGGAGGCTCTCCTCTCTCACCGGAGGTGTGTGTATACATACACTGCCTAGCATGTCATGCCTGGCACAGGGGGCTGGGACTGGTCCTACTGTTGTTTAAATCAGCCAACCCTGCAGATTTTTCTGGTAAGGCACAGGATGGGGTTGCTACTCTGGATCTCACCCTGAAAGTATTTTCACTGACCCTCCCCTTCTGTGTGAGTTGTTTTTGTTATCCACTTCTCATTCCCCCATAGTTCAGTACAACGTATTTCATAGGTGATGTCTTCACCTCACAGGTCAGCCTGTGTAGGGGGCCCAGTTCCCAACTGAATGTCCCCCTCCCAAATCTCCTACAATTAGAGCTGTTGGATAGAGCGGTTGGTGCAGCTCACACTCCCTCCATTGGCAGTCACAGCTGTATCTCAAATGAATGGTTTTCCTATAGTTCTGCTTATTTTATGGATCTGGCCCTGCTGGTCACTGTTATTTATATTGTTTTACTCATGTTCTTTCTTGTTGACTTCTTACTTTTTTTCTACAGATGTAACTGTAAATGCTGCTGGATATGGGTCTGGATCTGAATGCATTGCTCCTGTGATTAGGTATAGGGTATTTGCCCATGTTGTTCTTGCCCATGTAGGGTCCCGTGTGAATACTATTAGGTTATTCCGTCCCTTTTACCAATGTGGCAGTACCCACTAAGATTGTTTCACATAATGTATATAGGGTACATGACCCTATTAAATATTACAGATTGCTACAAATGTTTAATGAGAATACCCAGAAATTCTACTGTTATAAGAAACTCAACTGTTCCTCGCTGAGCACCAACAATTCTTGAAATCTGGACTTCTGGTTATGCCATGGATCATACAGATGGTTGACTGCTGAACACACGGCCATCCGTTGAAAAACCTTTTCCAAATGCTTTAAATTTAATACTTACAGATATCAAGTGGCTGAGGAAGTTCCAGGAGTGACCGGTGCACAAGACAGCAGCAGAAACTGTGGTCCAGAGACCTGAATGCAGGTAGATTACAGTCCCAAAGTTTGGAGGCCAGCCAGAGCACTTCCCTGACTGGCTCATGAGAACATGGCTATGACAGAGACCAGGAAGCAGAATGCTTCACCCATATCAGGTTTGAGATCCTATTTAAGAAAATCCAGGGACTCGAGAGAAGAAAATACAAAAAAAGATTTCTGGAAGATTCTCCAAAAACTAACTAAGGTGGCACACAGAGAGGCTACAAAGGAAAGGGTTATGCTTGGGGGAGATGGGACTATACAGTTGGAAGTCATCGAGACCCTGCTGACACAGACTGCTGTCCTCCAGGAGAAGTGTCTCAATCTTGCAAATAGATCAAGATGGGATAACCTTTGTATATATGGCCCGCCTGAAGATTTAGAAACAGGGCTGGGAGGTGTGTGACTGAACGCTGCACTGCTGTGGAGGAGCTGTGAGAGCAGGACTGTGTTAAGACTAGTACTTTCAGTACAGAAGGTATGCCACCATTGCCTCATCTCTGCTGAGAACAACAAATTTTCATTGCTTCGAGACATTTTTCTGCTCATAATACAGTCCTTCCGAACTTTCTTGTGTCACAGAATATTGGTGTGCTTTAATCTGTTGCTCCATGATTAAACCCCCAAACAAGTGGAGTCCGCGGTGGCAGGAGCCCCTTTGGAGGGGTAGCTACATTGATAAACCCCTGCAGAGGATGAATGCTATGTATTAGCGCACCAGGGTAAAAAAATGATTGCTTTCGTCCCTGTCTTTCTCCCTAAAACCTCTGTGTGTTGTTTTTGTTACTTGTAATTTTATTCAGCTTTTATTCAACTTTGCCAGCTTCCTGGTTCTTCTGCTCCCTGTTGGGCTTTTTTGACTTTTGTATACTGACCCACATTGATGTATATATTGCACTACTGTGTCTAGGAGACAAAGGTCAAGCAATATCTCCTTCTCGATACTTAGACAGTACTATAGCACTAAACTTGGAATTTTATCCTGTGAATCTGTATTTTTGGAATTTTATAATATTTTACAATAACAGATATGTACTGAATGTTTTGAACCACTCGTGGATGCTCTGCATTGATATTAACTGATTTTAGCAGATAATAGTCGACTGCCATATCACAACCGAATTAGAAGCATTTTTAGTCCCTTCTGTTATGTCATTATTCAATTGAATCAGTATTGGCATCAGCATTTGTGGTTTGGTGTATGACTAGAAGGCCATTTTAATTAGACTTCGGTTACACATATCAAGCCACTAGAATACTGAGCTGATTAAATCCACTTATGAATTACGTATAAACCTACACTTGCTTGTTGTAAGTGAGGGCAGGTCCTTAGATTTGGAATCTATATGCTAGATATCATGTTACAATTAACTTCAGGAATTAAAAAGAAGTTAAACTGATTGACCAGCACATGAACAGGACCTAATTCAGTTATAATCACAATTAATTTATGCAGCTAATTTCATCACCCGTGTGGTGTATTTGTACTAATTAGATACTACGGGTAACATAAGTTGCAGTAGTATGGGCTGCAGGATTGAACAGAATTGTATTGAACACTGAGGACTATTGTGAGACAAGTTAAGAAACCAGAAACTAATTAAGCTTGTAATTAATATGCCTGTGTGCTACTGTATATCTGAGTTTGTGTGTGGCGTTTGGCACTTGGTGTTCTTGCACTGAAGCTGTCATTCTTAGTATAAGCACAAAGCAGGAGCAGCACACCATTGTTAGGCTCGTTCACACTGCGCCTTGCCGCACCAGCCACTTTCAAATCATTCAAAAAAATTTTAAGAAAATGTTAGAGAGCTGCATTCACATGGCACCAGTGTTTTCGGTCCCCTTTTACTTTCCGGTGATTTAGCTGTTGTTCCGGTCACTGTTGGGTTGGTGGGGACTTGTAGTGATGCAGGTGGTTTGTCTGTTCAGACAGCACAGCGAACCACCTACACCACTCTGCAAACCCAGAAAAAGAGGGATTGCGGCGGCAATGCCATGCAATGGAAAAATGCCAAAATGGGAAGGTTCACACATCAGCAGGTGCACCGATCTGGCTGCTGTGAGCGAAGGACAACAGCTCACAGCTGGTCTTGTGAACGAGCCTATTAAGATACTGCATTGTATTTAACTGAAGAGTCCTGACCATACACATTTGGAGAGCAATTGGAAACTGAAGCTGTACCTATACATTTGTGGTAGCGTTGAGAGAAAGCAGACTTTAAAAGGTATATACAGTATATATATCTCTCTTATTTTTGCAATTAAGTATTCCCCTTCCCGATTATATAACTTTAGCATTTTTAGCATTTATCCCTTACTAAACTGTCAAATAAATTTATTATTTAGATGGTCGGCAACTTTGAACTGGCAGTTTGGTGTAAAACTGTGGACAATATCTGGCTGCAGAAAAATACGCTGTCAACAGCTACTCCAACGTGCATCAGCTTAGTAATGTGTGGTCACAAAATTTTACAAGCACCAAGGTATAACACTGCTGCTATATTTTGCTTTGTTGATCCTTATTAAGCTTTAGTTAAAGATTTTTTTATGCCGTTTATTTGCTCTGATTTCTGGCTTCTGCTGTCCTCCCAATTCACAGTTTTCATCGCTTTCCAAAAAACTAAGACCTGCACTAGCTTTTAATCTAATTTTGTTGTGGAAGGCTGTAAAGCTCAAGGACAGGAATTATTCATAAATTCTGAATCTGTATAAAATTTACTGTGCCATAATAGATGTATAATAACTGGAGAGCGTTTCTTCCCATAGGGAAAGCAGGTTATAATTTCCCCGTTATAACTCACAAGTTATAAAGGGTCTGACCATGCACACATACTGCTTCTCCAGTGTTCCGTGTTGGCTGGCTGCCATTCCACACTGCCTCGCAGTTTGCTGCCAGTGGGAATTGGAGGTAAGTTAATTTAGAAAAGAGACAAAACAACTTTAAAATGACCAGTTCCCAAACTGGCTATCAAAAAGTAACAGCTTCTAACATGAGCCAAGATTTTCATCACGAGCTGCCGGCCGTGTGAAACTCTACCAAATTCATGGCTCCATGAGGATCTTTCTTTATTTTATATAACTGCTGAGGTGAAAAAGTGATCCCCAGCAATTATATAAAATAAAAGCTGGAGAGGTGTGTAAAACTTAAATTTTACACACACCCTCGGTGTGGGATGCCTTTACAAACCCCTTGCACTTCACTCTCAAGGTTTATATGGCATCCCACACCTTGGGGGGGTGTAAAATTCCCATTATAACCACCTCCCCAGCCACTATTCTATATATTAGAATAGAAATGCTGCTGAAGATATTTATTTTATTTAATTAGGATCAGATTGAGAAAGTTTGTATATTAATATTAAACTGAAATTAATTTTGAATCCATATAGAAGTTTTGCTTTCATCCTCTTGTCTGATATAGAACATATACTTTAAAGTCCATTTTTAATTTTAGCCAATCAGTGAATCAGCTGAGGAATCGAGGAGGACCTTCACAGAAAATATTGGACTGGGATAGTATAAGAATAAAGAAAAAGGCACTGAATAAGGAGTAGACAAAAGGAGAACAGAAAATGGAAAATGGAATGGAAAAGAAATCAAGATCATATATAAAGAACAGAACAGCAAAAATCAAGACTGGTATTAACTTCCTGGACTCTAGTTTCCTTCTTTTGGTCTGGAACAAATGTATTGTAATTTGTTACGATTTGCAGATTTACAAGCTCTATAAAGGACAGTCTAGAACTCTACTATTGTCCTTCAGTGTGCTGTTAAAGTTTTATCAGAGAAAGTAATACATTATAAGTTTTAGTATCTTATTAACTGGTTTAAACCCCAGTTATTTTGTCTGAATATTATTGAATTTAGAGGTATAAGTTACTGGTTAAAATGGTGTCCACAAGAAGTGGGAAAAATAGTTCCCTTATAATTGAAGGTACCCTTGCATCAATAACCCCACCCAAAAAAAACTGAATGAGCACACTACAAAATCAATTAAGACCATTGCAGCCGATGTAGGAAACCCAACACTAAATGGTAATGGCAGTGGTAAACAATCTAAAATAACACAATTTTTTCAGGATTACCAACCTATTCCAATTGATTTATCAACCCCAATGTTTAAAACCCGGGAGAAGTTGGGGAACCAAGCTGGTGACCCATCTGTGTTGAAAGGCTCATTGGAGCCTACAATCAACACTACTCAAGAACCTGATGTGGAGGGTATCTCAATACCAGTATACAAATGGGAGATGAATGATCTCTCTGTCCTTGAATATAGTTCTAGCTCCGAGGGTTCTAAAGGAATCTTCTCCCCTGAAAATTTAGTAATTGAGGAGAAAAATAATGGTTTGCAAAAACAAAATATCTCCTTTCAGGAGCACAGAGAAAGAAAAGGACCAATGGGTATAAAATCAATGGATTATTTGACCTCCGTTATACAAGATTTGAGCATTGCAATTGAAAAATTAAAAAAACTGATACCTAACACAACAGAGGAGAAAATAAGTCAGTGCAAAGGGTTACAGCTAGAAGGGAGGATACCCTCAGCTCCAAAAGAAATGGTACAAAACCAAGAATTAGATTAAACTACTTCAATACAGTACAATATGAGTTATTTTGCAAATGAAGGTAACTTTCTCTTATGTGCTACACTTTCAAGGCAA
Organism: Neoceratodus forsteri; assembly: GCA_016271365.2. NCBI lineage: Eukaryota > Metazoa > Chordata > Ceratodontiformes > Ceratodontidae > Neoceratodus > Neoceratodus forsteri. The sequence continues at coordinate 182,278,472 of CM057450.1, read as the reverse complement.
ATGCTGGAAATTGTGAAGACCATTATTTTGCAAATATAGTACTGTTGGAAAATACAGTTGTCTTAAAGGATAAAATAACAAACCTAAGACCAGATGTGTTTCGTAATCAGATATTAATAAACAAATTTACTCAAACACATACATTGAGGAATGACAGCCAAAATCAATCCTCAGAATTAATAGAGGTAGAAAGTACACCTAAAAAATAAAGTTATTCAAACTAATTTACCCGTTCCTTTCTATATAGAATCTCCACATGCAAATTCAGCCCCAAAGAAAACACAAAAGGGAAGAAAAATGTTATCTGTCTCAAAAAATCTAAAGTAAAAACACAGAAAGGGAAAAATAAGAAAAGCAAAAATAAAAATAAAGATGGAATTGATGCTAAGCTTCCTGAAGCAAGTATACTCATAGAAAAAGATAAATTCATTCATTGTAGTTCATAATCTAAATTTGCCCAGCATTGGCTTATTTAAACGGCACTGAAAAGGAGTTGTTCTGATGTATTTCTGAGGTTGCAGAGTTACGCAACACCAGAGGAAGGTAATGTGAATTTGAAAGGAAATCTGGACAGCCACTGCAGCTGTGTGAACCATAGATCAGAGGCAGAGTTACTGGCACAGAATGCAAGAGGTCCTAGGTTCGATTCCTAGTGGTTCACCTTTTCCCTGCTTCATTGTAATTCATGATTTAGCCGTGACTTATTTAAACTGCACTGAGAAGGAGTTGATTGGCTGTTGTTCAGAAAAGATAAACAAATTGAGAATGTGAATATGCAGGGAACTAAGGTCAAGGATTGAGCCCCACAGACAGAGACAGAAAACCAGAGGGAGAGGGAGACCAAGGGACCCAGGGGGAACCCAGGAATGGGCTTTAATGATAATGATAATGAGACTAAGCTTCCAACATGAGAATTTTGAGGAAAATGATCTCATCAAAACAAATCTCCATCTAAATCCTGGACTAACTGAAATAGAATGTGAAAACCTAATAGAGATACAGGTATATGAGTTCAAACAACTAAAAGATGAGACCACGGAAAAACCAAAATCTGTGTCTCTTATTTACTTCACATTGCGGAAACAGGTAGGAATATTTTCATTATGAAACCTCCAAATGTACAGGTTTGAGACTGTGCATTATTTTATTGCAAGGAGGATGAGTTGGTAAGGAAGATAATGGGATCAGAGACAAATCTGAAGGCTCACTGGAATAAGCTTGTGTCCACCAATAAAAGTCCCTGCCCCAACCCAGGAATCAGTAACTGAAACAGATAACAAAACAGCGTGTAACTAACAAACAAACAGTTGGAAAGCAGCAAATTGAGGAAAATAATAGAGACTATTGAAAATGATGAGGTGCATCAGTATAATGACTGGGAATGTAAGACTATCACAATTCTTGTGTGCAAGATAAATAAAAATGACCCAATTAGTGAAACAAAAAGAGAACTAGCTACATTTCTTACTCAGTGTCTAAAAATTTCAGTTACTAATGACTCTATTGCAAGTATGATAATACACAAAACTGATTTAACTACTTCTCAGATTGACATCACCTTCAAAAATTCTATGTTGCCTGCTGCAATTGTGGAAAACTCTATACTGCTAGACAGCTTAGGCATTCACATAGTCTTACCAAGAGTATTTGATACTCAAACAACAAAAGAGGGAAAGTTAAGGGAAGAAGTAACCATGGGGAAAGAAATAGGAAAAATTAAAGAAAACATAAATCATTCTAATAATGATAAATCTTCAATCTACCAGGGATAGATGACCTCATGTTAGTGCTCCAGATCCCCCCACAAAATGATAATGACACAAATCAGGAAAGTAATATTTTATCCTGGAACATTGAGGGAACTGTGGACAAGTTAGTTGGTGATGAAACCAAAAAGTTTCTGAATAATTATTAATTAAAAAACTATCACATTGTTTGTCTTCAGGAAATATGGTGCCCCACTTATTCACCCCCCCCCCCACACACACACACACAAATTCCAGGATACTCATGTTATGACAATCCAGCAGTGAGGCAACAAAAATATGGATGCCCCAAAGCTGGATTGCTTACTTATGTTAAAACCTCTCTTGATCTTAAAATAACAAAACTAGAGGCAAATTTAGATACTATTTTAGTTTTACAACTGGAAAAGAAACAACAAAAAATTATCCAAATAAACACTTATTTGCCTACTCAGACAAAGAGAACATTGGACAAGTTGAAACAAACCTTTTCCTATTCTGAAGAAATTATTAATACGAATAATACCAACCACATTCTAATCATGGGAGACTTCAATGCCAGAGTCTCTGATGAGAAGTTTAATAAGGATCAAGATGAGGATTTCCTTGCTAGTATTACAATAGTTAATCCCAAGGCAAAGTACATGAGAAATTCAGCAGCTAATAAGCTGAATTGGAGGGTAAGGAAATGTATAAGTTCATGCTAGCATACAGCATGTACTTAATTAATGGGAGATTTCCAGGGAACCTCGAAGGGGCATACACATACATGGGACATCAGAGATCCTTAGTAATAGACTTAGTTTGGGCTAAAACAGAAGCCTTTAAGAATCTTCTGGATATAAACATTTTGGACAGGTCGGATTCCTCTCACTCTTCAGTTTTTATTACTATATATGCATTTAAAACTAAAACTAATAGGGCAAACAATCCATCCCAGGAAAATGAGGGAATAATAGAAATTATAAATCAAAAAAGAATCAGATGGCAAACTGAATTTATTAATAATTTCATAGAGATTTTATCTGTTACTCTACTTAATAACCTAAGATCTGAAATTACATTTATGAAAGAACAAATATTGACATTGGATAACTGGCAAAAAAATTACAGACTTCATCAGATCATATTGTAGAACAGCTTATAGTAAAAGGAAAGGACCTTCTACATGGTTTAATCAAACCTGTAAAAGAGGGAAACAAAAGCTAACTAAAATAGTGAGGAAAGTTAAGAAAAACAGAACAAAATCAAATCTTCAAATCTTAAATAAGGCAAGGAAAGATTACATGAGATTGTTAGAACAAGAGCGCAATAATTATAACAAGTCAATGTGGGATAAACTGAGGAACACAGTTATAAAAAGAGATACTAAGGCCTTCTGGTTATTGGTCTTATTTGGATATAAACAATACAGAAATAGGCTGGAGGCCCATATACCACCCAATGTCTGGGAAGATCATTTTAGACAACTGTACTTTGTGGAACAGGAGTTAGAAATAATAAATACAATTGATTGACAGAAAAACAATAAACTTTTCCCCAACTGATATGTATACAGGAGGAAGAAATATATATTGTATTAATGTCATTATCTTTCAACAAAGCGCCAGGGCCTCACCAAATCCTGGGAGATATAAATAACACCTTTTATGATTGGTGGGTTCCAACCTTTAGAGTATTAATTCCTTCCTGCAAGGACTGCAATTCCCCTACAGTTGGAAATTAAGCACCCTATATCCCATCTTTAAAAAAGGAAATGCACTGGATCCTCGTATTGGCCAATAAGTTTCATTGTTGTGTCCCAAAAATATTTTCACAAATCATATTACAAACAAGTTTAAATTGGTTAGAAGAAGAACAAGTCTTGGGTGAGTTCCAGAATGGATTCAGATCAGGACGATCAACCATCCAGCACTGTTACATGTTATATCATATATTATGGAAATATGTAAAAATTAAGAAACGCAAATTATATTGTTGCTTTGTCAACATGTAACCAGCATTTGACAGTATTAGTAGAGCTTGTCTTTAGAAAAAACTAGAACAGTGCAATACAGATCCAACACTTTTAGATACTCTTATCAGACTGCATCAGAACACGTGAATAAAGGTACAATATAATCATCAGGGAGCAAAAATGGGTATAATCAACACTAATGTAGGGGTAAGGCAAGGCTGCATATTAGCCCCTACATTATTTAACAGATACATTAATTCAATAATCGAGGCTATGGGAGACCTCAAGTTTCATTCTCCAGCAATATTAGATAAGGTACCATGCCTTGTGTATGCAAACTATATAGTCCTTATATCTACATCTAGACTGGGTCTTCAGCAAAAATTAAATCATTTTGCAGAATTATGTAAAGAGAACTGCTTGGTAATTAATAGAGAAAAAACAAAAATGGTAATCTTTAGAAAGCAATCTAAAATAACCCCAAGAATTTCAGTTAATATAAAACTTGAAACAGATAAATATTATGACTATCTCAGAGTTAGATTTACCCAAGATTTAAAGTGGAAAGGTCATTCTGGAGCGATACAGGCAAAGATGATAACAACAGCAAATGCCCTAAGAATATTTAATGCCAAACTTGGAAAAAGTTTGGTTAAGGGCTATCTTAAACTACTGAATGCCAAGGCCAAAGCAAGCATATTGTATGCTGCAGAAATATGGACAATGGAAGACTTAAAAGATCTTGAAAAGATTATGAATAAATTGTATAGGAATATATTAATGGTGTCCCAGTCTGTTTCTGCAAAAGTTCTAAGGATGGAGCTTGGCCAATATTCATTACAAACTCTAGCCATAGAAAAACAGTTCGCATTTATTTTGAGTCTATTAAAGTTATCAGAATCTCATTTACCACGATATTGTACAAAAGAAGAAATTAGATATTCAACTAAAGGATTTACCTTTCCAACCATACAAAAAAATTAAAAAAGCATCTATTTCCATTGGGACTGGCCCATTTATTGAGTGAAATTGGTATGGATTCAATGTTACAAATTATGAGCCATATTGAAATAAGAGTAAGAGATGCAATGATATCAAATGATTTTGAAAGATTAAATCAGTTGAAATTTTATAGATGTTATAAACAAATGAAGGGAATGCACTGTCTCAAATCATATTTGTTATGAATAATCCTCAACAAAGAAGGTTTAGCCAAGATACAGGTTTGAATTACATAATGCTAATTATATATACTTCCAACAAAAAAGACAGAAGTAGAATCTCAGTATTGTAAATGTGGTTTAAAGCTAGATAATGATCTAAAACATATAACTTTGTTATGTCCATTGTATTCAAAAGCCAGGAAATACTGGTTGGGTGAGGTCCTGGGTTCCCTTGTTTTTTCTCCCACACAACTGATCATAGCATTGTATGCCTCTCAAGATAGAAATATATTGTATAGTCTGCCAAGTTTTTTAGAATCTGTACATTTGTAAGGAAAAAAATGATATCATGGATTTTATTTAATTGAAATGGTTTCTATTGTATTGAATAGTCATGGAAAATAATATCTTCTCACATGCTGTTGGATATGAGTAATCATATATTTATACTTATAAATGAAACACTGATATTTTGTGAATTAATGATGAGTAAATTAGGGTTACCACCTTTTAAGAAGCCCAAAGTGGAACATTTCTTACTGAAACATGATTTTTCGCAGGACAGTAAGTAACCTTGACCAGTGCAACAAACTTATTTTCTCTATATAATCAGAATTAAGGCTAAGTATTGTAGTTTATTAGTTGCTTCTATTGTTTGTTATCATCTTGAGATATTTTAGTTAAGGTATTGTAGTTTTCCAGAACATTAAGTGGAAAGTTAGAAAATATTTTTTCTACTATAAAATCAGGACATTTAGTATTTTTCATGTTTTTTTTGCAGGACACACTTGCCCAAATCAGGACTGTCCTGCGAAAATCAGGACAGGTGGTAACCCTAGAGTAAATACTGATAGACCTTTTAGCTATTATTGTATAGGATTAAATATTAAATGGACAATCAGGAATGTAAAAAGGAATACAACATCCTGGTTAACAAATGGATAGAGTTGCATACTGAATAGCTCTGCTTATGGTTTTATGTTAACTTTTATTGTAATTGTGTTAAGGTATGATTGCAATGGCAAATTTGTTGAACAATGAAATGATTTGTACTTGTTTAGAAACAGGACAAATGACTGACTTTCCATCTGACTTCCTCTGCAATGTCTTCAAATTGCTGTAGGATCACATACTCAATATTGAACAAGCACACTGGGTCCTCCAACCTAAGTTGCCAGACCCATAAGCCAGACTGTGTTCAGTGATTTTGAAATTTAGCAGTTTCAAGGCCAAGGAGAATATACATTGATGGCTCTACAAAAAAAAGATGTAAAGTACCTAGGGGCCTGCCTTCTATTCGACGACTACTCTACCCCCCCACTCCCACCAAGATGCAAAAGCAAAGGATGGCATATGGGGATGGGTGCTCCTGGAAAAGCAACTGCATTTTCACACCCCGTACCTGGCAAAGCTGTGGATTTTCTGGGAGAGTGGCACTGTCAAATATCAGACCCCTGCGTTGAATGAAAGGCCCTGTCTACAAAGGGTATTCTCCTACCAACATCACAGGATGGCTCAACTTCAAAACATAAGGTACCACCAACAGGCTGGCAGATGGTAATAAACCATATTGCTGGTATTTCCATCCATTTGGCAGTGCCTGGTGCTTTACGATAGATTCGACAGATGTTACAAGGCCTCTAGGGCAAGAGAGACAGAACTTCGCAGGCAGAACCAGACACTTGATAAGGGATATGCAAGCACTTTCTTTGTTCACTGACTCTTAAGAGTACTGGACTATGTTTAGTTTCCACTTTTCCACATGCATAACTATGACACAGTTCCCCTACCATCCTGTTTGAGGACCATCCTATTACTGGCTAAGTTGTGATAGCCATCCTGGCAGTTCAGACAGTAAGACCAGCTCTTGGGACAAATTTGTTTTCTTTTTCTTTAATTACTGGGGTCTGTATGTGTTCTCAAGTGTAAATGCATTATATTAATGTTGCATCCTGCTCTAGGCTGGTGTTGGTCATGGGGCAGATGATGGCCCACACAGTAGTGTGTAGCCTTTTCTGCATTACTTGATTTGTTACCTTCTGGGTTTTCTGTGGGCTGGGCTAACTAGGTCTCAATACAGCCTTATGTCCTGGCCTGGTTATCTGTGAACTTTTCCAGTTAGTTGGACTCTTGAAATAGGGGAGGGTCCAGAGTGTGCACTGCAGTTTCCAAAAAGGAGGTGGTGACAGGCCTGAAGAGGGGCTAGTCTCTCTGACAGCTACATACCCCCCCCCAGCTGGTGGATTATATTTTTTAATGTCTCCTCTGCTTACCATGTGGCCATGCTGCCTTGTCCTGCTTTCCCTGCCCTTGGGTGGACACCATCCTTGATGCAGTAAACAGGTTCAACTGGCACATCCCTGGCTCAGGAAAGCCCAGAAGAGTATGGAATCTTGACTATTTCCAAATAAGAGATTATGCTTGTACAGTTTGTCTTGTGGGTAGTCGCTGGTCTCCCCCTCCCCAGCCCATCTTGCTGGACTTTATATCTTGACAGCACCACATTTTGCTGAGACGGGTTTAATGTTGCACCCTTGTTGACTTGTGAGCACGTGCTATCATACTATGAGTTGGGAGGGACAAATGGTTTGCTTGGGATGCTAGCTCAGCCTTGCTGATCCAGGTGAGTATATTTCTGTCTGTTCTACTATTATGGGACCCAAATATGTCACCTATGGGCTCACAGAAAGGGCCTCATAGAGAGAAGACTTCACCCTCTTTCCATTCTGACTACAGATAATGTTCCACCTCCCCAAGGGACCAGGGAAGGGACAAGAGGTCTGCCTTATCAGACCTCCTACCCTGGAGGTACGTTTGCATTACAGAGTTCAGAAGAGGTTACCCAGTTGGCATCCAGTTTGTTTGCAGGTCTTTTTTTTTTCTTCTTCTATTGTGTTTGTATCCAGTGTCTTTCTCCATTCTCGTCCACCCTCTTCCCCGGGTGTACACATGCATGTGTGGAGGCATGCACACCATGTTACAAGGCACCCTCCCGACTTGCCCCCTCCCATCTGTGCTGCCACCGAACCCCCATCTGGTGGCAGTGTAACTACGGGAGGGGTGACAACCACCCCAGGAGAGGAGAGCTGCTGTTAGGCTGCTCAATCCTGATCCATCCCTCCCTTCCCGGCCTGGCACCCCGACTACCTGAGGTTGTTCACAAACCCGGGTCACCGGTATGGCATGAGGTGTGGCGTCCAGCGCCTCAACCCTCAACACCACTGGGCTGGCTCTTTGTTGCTGTTCATGTTAACTTATTTCTGGTCACTAAGAAGGTCTGCAGGTTACTATGAAAATATCATAATGGTCTGGGATAGAGCTCTACTGAGGGGTTAATAAGTACTAAACATATTCTTACTAATTACGGTTAATGTTCCCACTCAAGTTATTTCATATAATGTACATGGTTTGACTAACCTGATTAAACATAGCAAGATCTTTACTCTTTTGAAAAAACAAAGGCAGATTTTATACTCCTGCAGGAGCCTCACCCTTCACAAGTGGAACATGTAAGACTGGGTCTCTTCAGGTACCATACCATGATGGCTACCTGATATAAAGTTAGGCGGAGGAGGGGTGCAGTGGTTCACATGTCTGATCGTGTCTTATTCAACTTCTGGATCAGAAAGTGGACAAAGAGGGTCTATGTGCTCTTAAGAAAGGTAAAGGTTAGGTTAATGGGTTGGTCCTTACCCTGGCCTTTGTTTATGCCCCATCCAATGGCTGATTACACTTTTTTCTATAGCTTCTTTTTGACCCTAGCAGAATAGGGGAGGGCACCCTGATTTGGGGGGGGGGGTCAACCTTGCACTTATGTTCCTCGTGAATTCCATTTCTAACATCCCTAAATGGGAGCATTAAGTGGCAAAGAATGTTCAGAAACTGTTACAGGACATAGATTCCTTAAGATATCTGGCACCACTTTTGTGCTCAGGAAAATAATTGACTACTCGGCACCCCACCAGATTTATTCTCATCTAGACTACTTTCTGATTCAGAAGGAACTGGAGGAACAGGTTGTGGATTGCTGGATTGTGGATTTCGGCCTTTCTGACCACACCCCTATTTTTCTGAAGGTGAACCCAGGAATGATCAAGCCAGCTACCTTCTGGCAGCTTAAAGTACCTCTTTTACAGATTGATGAGATCTAGAAATCTATACCTGAGTTTATAACTAAGGCTCAGAAAGACAGTCATTCCCCAGATACTTCCCCTAGAATGCTCTGGGACACAGTGAAAGTTTTGTCAAGGGGAACTTTTTCAGAAATTTCCTCTTGCAAATAGAAAATTAGGGAAACATGTACAAAGGAATTGACTAAACAAATCAGGGAAGCCGAAGTCCTTCAGAAAATCAAGTTGAACAGACAACAGGGTAAACTACTTATTAATCAGAAAAAAGAGCTGCACTCAATTTTAGATTATAAAGTACGGCAGTAACTACACTGTTTTTGCACCAGAGGTACTATGGGGGAGTCCCCCAGGCACTTAGATTGTTAGCGGGAGATTGAGGGTACAAAGTGTGAGAGCACAGATTATGAAGCTTACACACCAAGTCACAGGACGCCACCTAGGCACTATCCCTGATATTTCTTAAGCCTTTAAAACATATTTTACAAGGCAGAGGTCCAGCCAAGGGAGGTGTCAATATCCTTTTTGCAAAAGCTCCAGCTTCCAGAGGAACAAAATGCCACATTCATTGCCCCTGTCACTGCCACAGAAGTCAAAACTTAGATCACCGATCTTACAACTGAGAAATCTACAGGAATGGATGGTTTTGGGGGGAATTTTACAAGCAATTTAGAACTAGTTATTCCTATCTTGTAGAAAGCCTTCACGGCTGCACTGGGGGAGCAGGGACAACTGGCCCCATCATGGACCTAAGCCATAAACTCAGTTATCCCGAAGCTTGGCAAGGACCCCACAATATGTTCCTCCTACAGACCAATTTCCATTTTAAACACAGACTATAACATTCTTACATCTATATTAACAAGAGGGTTGGAGTCTATTATCCCAAGTCTTACTCATCAGGACCAGTCCAGGTCTGTACCAGATAGACCCAAGATAACATTAGGAGGACTGTCCATATCATTGACCATCTTAATAGGGCTAGACAATTGGTCTCGCTCATGAGTTTCGATGCCTAAAAGACTTTTGATACGGTCTCCTGGGCATTCCTAAAGTGGATCATAGTCAGGTTTGGGTTCATTGACCAGTTCATCCAATATATATGTATCATTTACTCTTCCCTATCAGCATAAATCCAAGCTAACAGACATATTGGGATCCTTTTCTTTAGGGAGGGATACCCAACAGGGTTGCCCCTTTTCCCTATAGTGTTTGCTCTTTATCTGAGCTCTTGGCACAGTATATCCGGCTTAATAAAAAAATCACAGCTATTCCTTTTGGGGGGGCCATAAAGTAAACTGGCTTTCTAGGATGACAGTGTACTGGTATACCTGGGGGACCTGGTCATTATCTACTGGAGGTGATAAAATCTGTGCAAGACTTTACAGCTTTATCAGGTTATTCCTTAAACACCACTATGACAGATGTTTTGGTATTATCCCACCAGCTATCAGCCCACTTGAAAAAACAATTTCCAATAAAATGGGATATGGGGAAACTGAAATATTTAGGAATTCACCATGGCCTAAACTCAAACAAGTTATTTTCAGATAATTACATACCTCTTGTGGCCGACTTGGTTTAGGATTATATGCAATGATTGCTATTCCCATTGTCGCTCTACTCGAGGGTCCAGACTATCAAAATGAATGTCCTACCTCAAGTCTTGTATCTCTTGTAGTGTGTCCCCTGCCATATTCCTCAGACAGAATTCCAAAAATGGCAGAAACAGATATAAACTTCTTTGGCAGAGATCTAGATCCTGGGTGTGACATCAAATTCTATATCTACCTAAAAAACATGGAGGCTGGGCTCTACCTTTATTATTGACTACTGGATAGCCATGCAAATACCAGTGGCCCTTCTTTGGGGTAATGAGAAATATACTACACAGTGGAAGACAATAGATTTGCTGTAGGATTTACATATGCCTCTTTGAGACCTACTGTTCACAACTAAAAATATACCTCAGTTCCCTAAAAATACCCTCAATGGCATTTGTACAGCATTGGAGGGGTGGCAGTAGGGCATGAAACAAGGCCCCACTGCTCAGTCCCTCTACAAATATTCATGAAAGCATGAGACAAGACCATTTTCCTGGCAGCTATTGACCTTTGGTTTGGGAGGCAGACAAGAGGGAGTCTTCACTCAGCCTGGCAACTCCTGCAGGATGACAATATGACATTGTGTGAGGAACATGTCCAGTCCTTTTGTTGGTGCCACACTGACAGATTTAGATGTTTTCAACTATGAAATCACCTTCTGAATCTTGCCCACAGGGAAACTCCGAGTCTTGTAGCTACTGTCACTCCTCCATCATTTGTAGAGATTTGGGGTTCTTCCCATGGGAAAGGGGTTACTACACTCCTGTATACTAATTACATTAGACATAAGGCACTGACTACGGACTATCTTACACTTAGATGGGAAAATGATCTTCACATACACCTTGATGATGCTCAATGGATGAAAATGTAGGAGATGCTGTAGTGCACTTCTTCCGCTCCAAAGTGGAGGGAATTTGTCTGGAAACTCTGGATGCGATACTTTTTGGTCCCCCAACAAGTTAAGTGGGACTCCAAAATATTCCCACATTACTGGCATACATGTCAAGCTGTAGCTGCATCGCAGGCACACATTTTCTGACACTGCCCTAAATTATAAGGCTTTTGGGGGAAGTGCATAGGCAAGTGGTACTTATATTGAATATTACAGAACCATTAGATAGTAGGCATTTGCTACTGGGCATTAAATCTAAATCTTTAAAGGGGAGGGAAGCTATCTATTAATGGATAATCATGACAGCAGCAGCAGCTAATGTTATCACAAGATGGTAGCTTCAGGTTGACCCCCAGGGATGCAGGAATGGGTTGTAATCATGACTCAGATACAGGTAATGGAAAGGTTGACATTTATTGTACAACAGAGACTATTAGAATTTGCTAACAGGTGAACCAGATGGGACAAGCATCAACTGGAAGAGTCTCAGGACCTGGAAGAGGAATGACTGTATGTAGAGGTGAGGAGTCATATGAAACACTGGTTACTATCTTCTGAATGCCTAGTGGAGAGAACTGGTATTGGTAAAGTTTTCAAGTCGAACTTTATCTGCGAAAAAGGGTTATACTATGTTTTAGTTGTGCAGACTCTCGTATCTTATGTTTCTTCAGTTGGAGCTCTAGCCAAACATATTTCTCTTGGTGACATAATAATTTGTTTGGTTTTTACTACTGTCTGCACCTTCTGTAAAATAATGGGGTTTTCCAGAATGACAGAATGCACCGATTCGTTTTTTTTTTTAAACAGTTGGAAAATTGTATGTATAATGTGTTTATGTATTGTCATAGCTTTTTCAATAAACAAGGAAAAGTACAAAAAAATAATGAAATTTATGTTCGATATTGTACAGACCTCCCATAAAAGTGGCAGACAGCGAGGGAAGGTTTTCCTCTTCCCCGGGGGTACATCCTTTATCATGCAAGATAAATACATTGGCAAAGAAGGTATATTTGTCATACTGGTGGGCTATTTATAGGATGCATTGGTAACTTTAGTTAGTGTTTACCTGCCCCCAGGCTTAGACAAAGCAGTGGTGAAACACTATTTTAATAAACTACCGGACATTTCCCAAGGCGTGCTAATCATAGGTGGTGATCTGAATTTGGCATTGAATCCAGCTTTGGATGTCTCTGCCCTGGGAGCTCAATGAGCTTCACTGGCTCAAAATTATTTTAAATTCATAGTCAGCTAATTAGGGTATCTGGATGTCTGGTGCTACCTCTTCCCAACAAATCATGTGTTTACTCACTACTTCACCAGGCATCAGTCGGGAGCCAGATTGTACTATTTCTTTGTTACAGTAGAATACCTGGAAAGTGTACAAGATATCAGTGTGGGCCCCAGGTTCCTTTTCAGACCACCTCCCGATATATTTGTAGGTGTCATTGTCGAAACAGAGAACAAAAAAAACAATGCAGAGGTTTAATTTGTCCCTGCTTAAAGACTGAGAACTGCTAGCCCTGGTTAAGGAAAAAGTACCTACGATTCTAGTGGACAATGGTAAAGGTGATATCCCCCAGCAATGGTGTGGGATACTGTGAAATTGGTCCTCAGATGGATTTTTATGGAATATTCTTCCCATAAAAGGAAACAATAGGAACAAAATATAAAGAATTGCAGCAGGCATTAACAACATATCAGCTTTTATATACCCCTGGGGATAATGCAGTGACTTATCATATTGTCTGGGTTAAGAGGGACCCACTGCTTCTTATGGACCAGAAAATAGTACAGATCGTCTTTTATTTAAAGCAATATTATTGTGAGGCGGGTGCTTAAGGTATATACAGGTGAGCTAACTTCACACTCAGGAAAAAACAGGCCTGCATTTTACAACTACAAGGCCCAGTTACTCGGAAACTTTCTAGGGGCCATGGTACTATATGACAGACTTGGCAGATTACTACAGTGAGTTATACACCCAGTACCCCCCCCCCAACTCAGCAACCATAAAACAGTTTTTGGATAAGATCTGGCTCCCCAAATTGTCACCTGAGCTTCAGGCTCACCTTCTAGCTCCTTTCTCACTGAATGAGGTACTGGAATGGATTAAAAACTCAAAAAATGGAGAACTGGCCAGACCCAGATGGGCTACTGACGAATTATGCTACACTGGACATTTACATATGTTTAACAAGCAGACTTCCCCATCATGGAGCTATGCATCTATATCAGTATTATTAAGCCTGGAAAAGACCCTGCAACCTCACCCCCCATTGCCTAATATTGATATTAAATACTGACTATTTAGTTAGTTTCTGTCAACCGGGAAGGAGGACTAGACAATTGTTTGCCTATTTTCAGCCTCGTCACGGGGGATACAGATGGATGCCAACTGAAATTGAACCAGATTTTAAGCTGTTGGTGGTATTTTTAGTGAATGGGGCAAGTCTGGCTCAGGACACCGGGGAAAATCCCCTACTCTTTGTGAGGGGGTGCTGTCCCGGAGGTGTGCACAGTCAGTCATTTCGACGCTTGGCTTAGATGTGGATGTATGCGGCAAGGGCTCCCCGGTGGGCATACTGATCGCTGAAAGCAGGGAGCGGCCACCCAGTTCTCAAGAAGTTTGTGCAGCTATGGAGCCTGTTTCAGAGGATGCTGCTTTGGCTCTTGTTTTGCAACAACAATTGGATGAAAAGATTAAAAGTGCTCACCAGGACTACGCGCAGACTTCAGCGCTGTTGCAAGAAGAGAGAAAAAGAAAGAAGATGCAGGGGTCTGTTCACTTGTCCAAAACTTCTGCACCAAAGGTCTTTATGGCAGAAGTTCAAGAATACCTGGTGCTGAACCCAGAAGTTCCTACTACAGTGTGCGGGCACTTGCCTCAGCTCCTTGAGATACAGCCTGGAGATGTTGGGTGGATGGCTGAGGAGGCCCTGTTATGAGCCAGCTGGAAATGCCGTGAGGATGGTGTGTGGGCAGTTGTGACGAATGTTTCAACAGTTGGAAGCACAGTACTGCTGCAAGTTGCAGCTAGTTCGCATATGGACTTGGAGGTGGATTTATCAAACCCGGCTCCCAATTTGCCTCAGTGTGCCTCTAGGACTTCTACTTCAGGTACCCCTTCTTATTCCCCCCTTATTTCTCCTCCTGATCTGGGGCCTACACTTCAGACTATGATGGAGATCGAAGGGGAGGATTTGATACATCCTGAGATGGCTCCTTCTACTGAGGAAGTTCCGAAAAAGACTTTTGCAGAATTATTCCACAATCCAGCAGAAATGGCTAAAAGAAGACATGTAATTCGTTTGCATTATCTAGGGGGCATGGATGAATTACCAGACCATTTTTTTGTAGGCCGTATACTTTTGAAACAGTCATTGGGTTTTACCCCAACTGAGGTATATGCCCTTATTCATGCTCCAGGAGAGCATCATTTTGATGTTAGTTTCAGGACAGCTACAATCCTTGAACGTTTCTGGACTAAGTATGCTGTTTTAAAGACTAACCCTTTATGGGTACATTTTCAGGTTATTCCCCTTACTAAACAGTCTTTTCGCATTGTCACTGTTTTGTTTAGGAATGAAGGGGTGAATATTACTGATATTTTGCAATGGTTAGAGAAGAAGTGTGATGTTCAGGGCACTCCTGACCCTATTTTGGATTCTGAGGGATTTTGGAATGGGGGATGGAGGATTAAGGTGAAACTTTTCCCTTGATAATAATTTTCAACATCTTCGGAACTGTTTCTTTTTGGGTCAGGACAAAGGTTTTGTTTTCTACCCAGAAGGTGTCACAAATATGGGTCTTTAAGGCACATCAGTACCAGTTGTGATAAAATTCAGTGTTTTCGTTGTGGGGAGTTTGGGCATGCAGGTTTGGATTGTGTCAATACCCCTAATTATAATTTTTGTGAGGAACCTGGACATAATTTTGCTGAGTGCCCCTTGGCCTCCCACAACACTGATAATGCAGATTTTGCTATGCAAGATTTTTATATTAATACAGCTAAGTCGGGTAGGGGGCCTATAGAGCCTAGACCCCCCTAGGCAATCCAGGCCTGTAGTTCCTTCTTAGACCATAGTTACTCCCCTTGTGGTTCCTGTACCTCCTGACCCTGTTTGGTCTGTGGAGGCTGTCACTGTTTCTACTCCTGTGACTTCAAGCCCTCTAGCCCTTGGAGCTGTTGTCCCCCCTGTTAGAGACCAGTCTGCTATAGGTGCTATGGCACCCCCCACCCTCTCTATCTGATTGTCCCCGAAGTGGCTTGCGGGTTACTGCTGTACCGCAAGGAGATATTGGAATCTTGGATGGCCCAGTACCTATTTTACCTCTTTCCAATAAATTTGATTCTCTTCTGGTGGATGACACCTTAGAGGATTTAGACTCTGACACTGCTTCTAGAACCCTCTTCACAGAGAGATCCTGATTCTGATGTGGAGCAAGGCCTTCGGCCTCCTTGTGCTGCCAAGGTAAAGAAGAAATTAGTGGGGAACAGGCTGGGTACCCGAAAAAGTGCTCAGAAAAAAATGAATGATTTTTCCTTTTTTTGATTTATGGGATATGAATTGAATATTGTCACTTTTATGTGAAAAGTATCCGGTCTGAGAAGAAACGTTTAGCTACGCTTGATTTTTTTCTCAAACTTGGATCTTGATTACATTTTTTTTCAAGACACTAGACTCTATTCTTTGGAGGATTTTGATATTGCCTCTCATGCTTGGTTAAGAGGGGATTGTTATTGGTCTGGAGATGGGGGGGGGGGAGGTTCCTTGCTCTGGTGTAGGCATTTGCTTTTTTCACCCTGATGTCCTTGTAACCAATGTTGTAGATCTTGAACCAGGTAAAGTGCTTTTGTTGGATGTCTCTATTCAGAACTCTGATTTTCATCTTATTAATATTCATGGGCCACAAGTAAAATCAGAGCGTATAGCTCTTTTGACTAAAATATAGCCATTTTTATTTACTCAAGGGAATATATTATTTGGAGGTGACTTTAATATTAACTGGTCCTTTAAAGACAGAGGATTGCACGGCACAAAATTACACTGTGAAATGCACTAGTTAAATTATTTATTACGTCTTACTGGTCTACAGGATGCCTGGGAGAGTTCTGGAGCTCAGCCAGCATACACGTGTTTTCTAGTTCAAGGAGGTCCAAGATTGATTATTGATTTTTATCTCCTCATCTACACTGTTGTGCTCATAAACTAATACCTATGGCCACTTCAGATCATGTGTTGCTTCAAATCACATTGTCTGATTTTCCTGCTTTTTCTAAAGGCCAGGCTATTGGAAGCTTAATTTATCTTTATTGGATATAGCTGAAGTAAGAGGGGGGCTTTGATGCCTTTGTTGGCTGCACGCAGTTCCGTTTATTTTCTATGATTCTCCACAAATGTGGTGGTCTGATACAAAGTCAGATATTACTGATTATTTTCAAAGTATTGGAAAATGTTTAGGTTGACACAAACAAACAACCTATAATGCCCTGAGACAACAATTACTTCAGATTTATTCTCAACTTAATAAGGGTGACTTTGTGTCTCAGGTTGCTATTAGCGCTTTGAAGGACAAATTGGTTCTGACTCAGTATAATAGACGAAAATCTCTTGAGGTAGAACAAAGATTTGGTATATCCGGTTCACAAGGTTCTTGCAACCCTTTTAAATATTGTGCATCTCATGGGGAAAAAAAAGAAATGAGAAAATTGGAAACAAAGTCTGGAGAATTTGTAGATACTCGAAGGAAATTTTATTTGAACTAGATCAGTATTTACAGCAACTTTTTAGGGCAGATTATACTGTACCTGTTGCTCAGATAGAAGAGTGGTTGGGATCCTGTGTACTTCCATGTCTTCCTGATTTTCTTAGTGCCTCTCTTTTTGGCCCAATAACAGAATGTGAACTTGCCACTGTTATTTCTGCACTTCCACATTAAAAATCTCCTGGCTGTGATGGCATTATTAATGAATTATGCCCCATTTTATATACATCACTGCAAGAAGAAATTGTGCTTCTCTTTAATAATATTTTGGACACTGGTTCCATACCACTTCACTTTAATCGTGGATTGGTTATTTTTTTACATAAATCTGGACCAAAGGAAGACCTTAGGAATTGGAGGCCAGTAACATTATTAAATTCTGATAGTAAAATTTTGTCAAAACTCTTGTGTAACAGATTGGCAGCTGTGTTGCCTTATATTGTTAGTCCTTATCAATTTTGTTCTGTGCCTGGGAAATAAATTACGGATGCATTGATTTTACTTCGGGGAAGTGATGGAGAAAAGCCACTCCGGAGAGCTTATGGGGTTCATACTTAGTTTGGACCAGCTGAAGGCCTTTGACAGGGTATCAAACCAGTACATTTGGTAGTGTCTACTGAAATGTGGATTCCCCTCTTTATTTGTTGCATGGTTACAGCGCTATTATGCTATTACTGAAGTGGCCCCATTTGTAAATGGTTGGGTGGGGAAATTCCGAACTCATTCTCGGGGAATAAAACAAGGATGTCCTCTTAGTCCTCTTTTATATATTTTGACTCTAGAACCCTTGTTGTGGAAAATAAATAGCACCATAGGTATCAGAGGTCTTTCTTTTCATAGTGACATGGTAGAACTGAAAACAATTGCCTATGCTGATGATCTCTGTGTTTTTCCTAGCAGATGTTCAATCTAGCACAGCTACAGATGT
This sequence comes from Neoceratodus forsteri, assembly GCA_016271365.2. Lineage (NCBI taxonomy): Eukaryota > Metazoa > Chordata > Ceratodontiformes > Ceratodontidae > Neoceratodus > Neoceratodus forsteri. The sequence goes on along the minus strand of CM057450.1, from coordinate 182,260,287 downwards.
GCTGATGATAGATTTCATGGAATGTACAGGAGCACAGATTAACAGAACTAAAAGTAAGTGCATTTTTCTTGGTCTTGGGGATTGCCCATATTCCGCTGTTATGGGTATTCTAGTAATTCATGAGGCTGTGCTTATTCTGGGTATCTATTTTGGTATCCCTGATGGTGCTGTTTTTAATTGGACTAAATTGATACAGGAAGCAAGGAACAGGGTAGTTCACTGGAACAAGTGGAAAATGTCGAAATTAAAACATGTTTTTATGATCAAAACTTTTTTACCTTGGTATTTTTTACATTTGGCTGCTATTTTTCCCCTTCCTAAATGTTTAGAAACTTCCATTTTGGCATTTTTTTTTTTTGCGCTGTGTGGGGTAACCGTTTAAACCCTGTTTGGGGGGGGTTGTATCTTCAAAGAGCACAGGGTGGTTTGCAGATGGCTAATCCGGTTTCTTTCTTCTTTTCTATATTTGTGTATGTGAATCTTAAACCATTACTTGTTAATCTTTTGAGTCTTTGGTCCTCCTGGGTGCTTGATGTTCTTTCTCTGTGGTTGCTTGATTGGCGACCCGATGTCCCTATTGCTAAGCAGAAACACATCCAGGAACCCCCCTTTTTTAATGTTTTGGTAAACTCAAATTATGGAGAATTATTAAGATTATGATTACTAACCATACTTGAAAAAAATTTTAGCAATCTATTCAGCTGCGATTTTTCCTTCACTCCCCATACTATATTGATAGATCTCCTCCAGATTTGGTTTTCATTTAATTAATGTTGACTAGCTACCATATGCCTGTTGCTATGTGGGATATTACCTGGTTGGGAGTGCATGGCAGACTTAATGTGAAACGGAACCTGTCACATAAGAGGGTTGAAGAACGTGTTTGCCCTCGATCTTTGACTTGTCTGCACATGCTTGAATCTATGGATCATTTATTTTTTGTTTGTCCTTCCGTACAACAGTTTTGGACTATATGGAACTCACAGTGGTCTGCTTCTCAATTGGTAGATATTACCTCTGATATATTGTTGCTTGGCATATTGCCACTTAGTTGGCATCGTTATGATATTTCTACTGTCCATGGCATATTGGGTCATATCAAATATTTTATTTGGCAAGCTAGGAGTCGACGGTCCCTGCAACAATATTTCATATCTCCAGAACAACTTTTTCAGACTATCCACCTGGCAATTAAGAATTTTAAGAAACATAAGTGTCATTTACCTGCTCTACTATATAATGCTCAATGGAAGTTGTTGCATTGGTTAGATACAAGATGATTTCTCTTCCCTTTTTCTATCAGAGCATGGCTAGGAGTTGTGTGTTATTCTTATTCATTTATGGTTGGATATTTTGTATGCTGCACTGCTTCCTTTTGTTTCTTTTCGATTTTCATTATGATTTTATATAATGCACTTCGGTATTGTATATTTTGTTTTTCTGCATTGCCTACACCTTCCCCTGCTCTTTCTGTAGGGTTTGGAATAGAGGTGCTCTCATTTTTATGCGATGCATGTATGCTGTTGCTACTGTCTTATGTTTTTCCTTTATTTCATAGGCTTCTCATCCTTTTGTATGCTATCAATACTATGTTGTTTATCTGTTCTTGTTAATTTTGCACAACTAATTTCCTCTATTCTTTTAGTAGGGTATGGGATGCAGGGAGGTTTCTTATAATTTTTTATATATAAGATTGCATGTATGAAGTAATACTGCTTTATGATTTCACCTTATTTATTAATTTTTCTTATGATTTTGTATAATGTCAGTACTGTTATGCTTATATGTTCTTTTCAAGTTATGAATAAAAAATTCCCCTACTCTTTTCGAGAAGTGCCATGGGATCTTTAACACCCACTTGAGCTACCACCAGAACAGGCAGATGGGACCTCGGTTTAACGTCTCATCCAAAAGATGGCACCTCAGGAGTGCAGCACCCCTCTCATGCTGCACTACAGTGTCAGTATTAGGATTTTTAACCCAAGTGCCTGAAGTGGGGATAGAACCCACAGCCTTCTGATCTTCTGGCCTCAGAGGTGAGTGTGCAACCTGCTGAGCCACTGACAGTGCTAAAAACTATAAACTATGCTATAAACGTGCTATAAACTTATCAAGGGGCTTTGGATCAGGAGATTGGATGCTCTGTTGCCTGGCTTACTGGATGAGGAGCAGGCGGAGTATGTCTACAAGTAGCAGACCCATGATAATGTTCACTGCACCCTCCTGTTAAAAGACTCTGTCATACAATGCTCAATTCCCATGGCTGTGGTGAGTTAGGATGCGGAAAAGGCATCTGACAGGGTATCCTAAGTATTTTTATAGGACACTCTGTCAAACATGGTTTTCCTCAACCCCGAGGAATTAATACAAATGTTACAGATTTTATACGTGAATCTTAAGGTTTATGTTAGGGCTAACAGACTCTCCTCTACCCCCATTTCTCTGTCAAGGGGAATGAGAAAGGGCTGCCCCCTCTCCCCACTGTTATTTGCTCTTTATACAGAACTGTTGGCGGCAGCTATTAGGCATGCAGATGGGGTGTAGGGGATCCCCCTGGGGGTTCACTCATTTAAAGTGGCATTATTTGCAAATGATGAGATTTTAACCCTCTCATCTCCAGAGACCTCGTTACCTCAAGCTTGGGCAATTATTGAAGAATTTGGGATCCTGTCAGGCTTTAAATCAAATATGCTCAAAACAGAGCTATTGGCATTTAATTTAACCCCCTCAAGTTCAGTTTCCCAGTTAGGTGGAATAGAGGTGTATTATAATAATTCTCCAAAATCTCTCTCGTTTAGAATTACTGAACTATGAGCCTGTAACTCAGCAAATAGGGGAAGATCTTCAGCAATGGTGGCAGCTCCCACTTCCCTTTTTATCTAAAAATCAACACAAGTTGACAAAAATATTTTGCCTAGGCTGCTTTACGTCCTACAGACCTTGCCGATAGTGCTAACAAAAGTTATTTCCAAAACTGGAATACTATTATTTCTGGATTCTGGGGGCCGGGGGTGCTCCCATGTAAAATTTTCAGTGCTCCAACCTCCCAAATCCCAGAGTCATCTTAATTTGCCTCACATATATTTCTATGCACTGTCTGCCCAAATGCGTATAGTATGCTGCTGGAAAAATCCATATTACCAAGCGCATTGGAAATTGATAGAATTTGCACTGAATGCTCCAGACACTACTGACAAATATTTGTTTTTCCATCCATTAGCAGACATACCGTTAATCAGTTTCGCTCAGCACACAGCCACCAGCTTAAAATATTGTAGAACTTGTTGCAAGCAGTATCTCTCCAAAGACATCGTGGAATGGCTTAGGGTTGTAGCATATGAATCCGTGTTCCAACCCAATGCCATTGATGGCGGTCTCAAACAATGGGATGGGTGGGTGGAGGTGGTGAAATGATACGTGTACTAGTTTTTTACTACACAAGGGATCTGCGACTACCAGGAATTGCAATAGGAATTCTTTCTTCCTAGCACAGCACATTTTATATATTTGCAATTCAAATCCTACTTCAAGAAAAGGACCAGCTTTCCAACACCTTCCTGAATCCCATTCCACTTTACATGCAATATTCCGTGATTCTCGAAGGGGGATAAACTGGTCTCATATAATAGGTTTCCAATGCCTCCCTGAATCCCATTCCACTTTACATGCAATATTCCGTGATTCTCGAAGGGGATAAATTGGTCTCATATAATAGGTTCCCTGTATCAAGGGTTTTTAGAATTGACTCTGGAATATACCATCACAGTTATTTAAAAGGGGAATGCAGAACTGCAAACTTCACATGAACTAGACTGTTGGTTGAAGTATTCAGCACCTAGCTATAGAGTTACAGCTTCCACTCAATGGTATGACTTTGCTTGGAAGTGCAGGATGCGCTATTTTTCTACTCCTGCTATCCAGGTTACATATATGGGCCCTCAAATGGGTGTTTGTTGAAGAGGGTGTGGGGAGGGTAAGGTGAATCACACCCATATTTTCTGGTCATGCCCCCATCTGACAGAATTATGGAATCATGTTAATGTGGATTTATATAATAAGTTTTTCACAACAGGATCTGCTAACCCATCTTTGGCACTTCTGGCTATTTCAGGGGCTGGTGTGTGGGGAGCTGGCTTGAAATTATTAATAAAGTTTAACAGTGGCAGATAACAAAATCATCACCTGTCTCTGGTTGCCAGGTAACATTCTAGCAAAGGGGACTTGGGATACAGTGGTTAACACCATATACAGAATGGAGTTATTTTACTTTTACAAATCATGGATGCCAGGAAAAGGAGGAGGAATTCTGGCATAGATGGGTCGTTTTGCAATCTGAGGTCAATCCAGACTTTATACTATTGTTAAACACTATACTGCTATTGTTATGTATCACTGTTGTCCTTCTACGTTACTGGTATCAGTTGACCTTTAACGTATTTAGAGTACAATCCAGGTATCTGTACACTCTATGTAAAATTTCAGAGCAATTGAATGGTTACATCTCTGTTCTTGTTACTGAAAATTCTTTCAATAAAATATTATTTAAAAAAAAAGGAACATTCTGGTTCTGCTGTATCTCAGGCCTACATGGAAACTTGGTTCCTAAGTGAAGAAGAAGAAACCCAGGAGTAAGTGAAAGATCTTTTAGATTTTGGTCTAGGGACTAAAGAGGTTTTTCTTTCTGTAATTTTTCTATTTAAACTGTTTTAATTTTGCATTTCTTGCGGTGTTTCATCCCTTCTGTATTTTACTGTACATTCTGTAATTTTGTAGTGTAATTAATATTTATATAGAGTAAAGCCTTGCACTGGGTGAGTAATGGCCTGTAGTGGGTCAAAACCAGATCTAGATATTCTAATAGTCAGGTAGTGGCAATGAAGAACTACAAGTGGCCTTCCAGGTGCTCCTGTGTGTGTGTTTGTGACAAACCGGTCATAGTGGTGTAAGTCATTGTCACATCTGTTGTCGTGAGAAGTTAAATTGAGACTACCAACTGTCCCTAGGCTGGGGACAGGAGACAAAAAAATACACATCCTGGTATGGTTGAAGGCTGGAAATTGTGGGCTGTGTGGAGGCTGCAAGTCTGTGCAGGAGGGGGGAGGATAGCAAAGCAGCACCCACCTGAAGTTAGCACCTGCTCCTACTATGTCTGTTGATTAATCTAACTATTCCTACACATTTATTTTTTTCCCCATAGAGCTTCTTATCTACACTGCTGCAATCTACCCAGTTCTCAGGCCTGGGGTGTATCCCTCTGACAGCCATCTCAAGCCAATCCTCCGCTGTCCCCACTATCTCTACAGTGGGTCCATGGGATGGGGTGCGAGGAAGCTGATGGCTGTCATCCCGATGGCAAAAGGGGTTCTATTTCCATTCCTCCCTCTACCACACTCCACCAACACAATGGTACTGCCAGCCTTCCTAGTGGTCTCGAACACCAGAGCTAACCCTGGCAGGAACTGGCTGCTTTACCCTCCCCAGGGACTGCTAAGGCCCCAGTTACAGTGCCAACCCTGTCCATCTGGAAAGTGCTGCAAGTAGCAGTACTGTTTCCCAACTGGTCACTTATGCCTCATGCCCCAGTCGACTCCTGAACCCAGGTCACTGGCATAGAAGTACAATGTGCGATCACTGGGCTGACAAGTGGCCCACTGTAAACATGTATACTGCCCATAAGTTTTAGGGTTCATGTCCAGAAACTGGTTGCTTGCAAGGTGGTTACCCTAAGAGCAGCAGCTACCTCTACAAGGTGCCTGCTCCTACTATCTGTTGTTTAATTTGAATATCTGTAAAAATATATACTTGTCCACAACATTTAGGGCTCATGTCACAAAACTGGTTCATTGCAAGGTGTTCACCCTAGTTAGGAAATACATGCATAGGCTAGAGACTAGAGCTCTTTAATGGTGAGCTCTCTAACAAAACGTTCAATCACAGCACTCAATTGTTACACAGTTTGCATAGCACTACGTATTTTGTACCCACATTTGCCCTTACTCTGTGAAGATTTATTGATGTTTCTCACAATGTTAAAGCTAGTTCTGGAGAAACAAGCTGTTAAAAATATAAACAAACCCGACAGAAACAGTTCTGAATACAAAACATAAGATGACTATTATTCTTAAGCTTATTATTCTGTAACAGACCCATGCAGGTGGACCCATCACCATGCCCAGCACTCCTGCAACAGAAGGGAGGCTTCTGGGGAAAGGATGGACCCCAGTAACGGCCTCAGGCATCAACAGAACAGACTGTGGGAAGAGCTTATAAAGGCAGTACTGTGCTGGAGGCAGGCAAATCTGATGGAGAGCTCTTGCTGAAGAAACCAATAAACCTACTGTTCTGAAAGTGGATGCAAGCTGTATCTTCCCAGGCCTACCAAAGCATAAGCGAACTGTTAAGAGAGCTGCTCAGTTTCAGAGAAGAAGAGAGTGGCAACTGCATGCAAGCTGTTATGTTCATGACACTGAAGATCCAGCGCTGAGCAAGAGAAAGCGGGGCGGTTGATCGAGGTCAGTAGCGGGCACTATGTCAAGGTACCTGGTACCACTGACCTAAATGTTGGAAAGCCAGGACATGTGTGGTTTGGTCTGGGTCCTCAGCAGGCCAGAGAGAGTGGAAACAAGTCAGAGGAGCCAGCAGCTAGCTCAAAAAGTGGTTGGTTAGCTGGCCTGGTGGCGATGAGGGTTGAGGCGCTGGATGCCACACCTCGCGCCACACCAGCGACCCGGGTTTGGAAGTGAGCTCGGGCAGCCAGGGGACGACAGGGGTGGGTGAGGATTGAGCACCTGCTGGGCTGCTCTCCTCTCAGAGGGGGAGGTTAAGGATCACCAGGCATGCCAGCAGCTCCTGGTGGAGACTGGGGGCACTGCAGCACGTGTGGCTGCATGTAATCAGCGTGCCTTGATGCAGGCAGGGGTTTCCATGTGCCTAGTGTCGGGGATGTGTACACACATGGGGGGGAGAGAGATCACCAGAACAAGGAAAAGCCCAATCTGCGGGGTAGGCGATGGCACCTGCCCCCATGCCCACGGTTGGGTCCATCCTGCTTGGCCTTCCAGGTTCCTCCACCTGGGTCCTCTCCCACATCAGAGTCTGACTATAAAAAGAGCACCCAAAGAGGAGGGGAGGCCCCACCCCGGAGGGGTTAAGCCGGGGGTGCCGATTGTGGACAGAGGAGGAGTGAGAGAGGAGGCACAGGTAGGAGGACTTCAGGCAGGATGCCTGAGAGAGGTCCCGCAGACTGTGACCGGAGGGAAAAAGATTAGTTAAAAAAAAAAAAGTGGTTGGTTCAGCACTGAGCAGAGAGAAAGAGTCTGCCTGCACTGTCATCACCCTTTGAGAGCAGAGATCCAAAGGCCTGCTGCAACAGGATTCACCATCTGGATCCAGAAACCATGAACATGCTGCAGTGCGGCCTGTGTTTCACGGGTCATGTACAACTGTTCATCATGATCTGCAAGTTGGCCATTGGGTTGGAGTACAAATATTCCATCAGAGGGGTTTTCTGCCTTTTAAGTAATTGCATGGTCTATGGGGTTTGGAGTATTTACATGATGTGTTTGAATTTAAGTGCACCTATGCCAGCCAGTCCACAGCAACCGCTATGTGCCTACAGTGGTTCAACATCTGTGGTACCCAGGGACTGTGCAGGACTTTGTTAAATCCCAGAACCAGGTGGGGAGGAGTAGAGCTGTCCTGCCTAGAAGGCTGCCTGAAAGGGCTGTGTTTTTATCTTCCAGGCCCCAAGCCCCTTTAACAAAACTGTTCTTTGCTGTATAGATGGTCCGGTTAATGACTCCAAGTGTGGTAAATCGTGTGTTCCTTACCAAACTCACAAGCTGAGATCCTTGTAACTCAGTGAATTAGAGTGTCTCCAGCACTCACCCCAAACCTACTTATATCAGATGCCACTGGTTTGCCAAAGGTGGGGGACACGTCAATTCATCCCGGTCAGTCTGGTCCGTGACAACTCGCTCCGACACATTAGCTCTGGCATCAATTTGCTCATATGACAATTAACTCTGGACAATTCACTCCCAATGCATGCCCTACTGTACTTCAAATAAAATTACAGTACAACCTACCCTTCTACTAGAGCACATCGTCTCATGTAGTGGTGAATTGCACCCACCTAGAATTTATTTAATTTTATTAATGCAGGGTGCAAATTGTTTGGAGATGAATTGATCTAGGAACCAATTGATGCCAGAGCAAATGTAATGGAGCATGTTGTTGCACGACTACCTAGGAGGAATTATCATGTAGCCCTCAAAAGTGGTGACAGCATCAATGCCTGGCATGAGCATGTCTTTCTGCGGGGTCCATCACAATTCCATCAAATGTACTACACATTCTTCCTTGGGATGTTATGTCAAGACAATTTTGGGGGAGAGGAAAGGACCATACCTCTCAGCTCTCTCTTGATTATCAGGAACATCCTTGATTTTGCTTCAAAATTTACCTCCGTCCATTCTACAATTTGTGTTTCAATAACTGATTGGCAGAGACTGTAAGCAGAAAGTAATGTCAAACATCAGAGTTATGGGTTTGTTCTTCTTTAGAAAGTGTATTTTACACTAGGACATTTTATTATTTATTTGTTTATTTTGTTTTTGTTAACCAGGTAGGTGCACTAGACAAGAGATTTTGCCTGTTTTAAGGCACAACCCAGGAGGGTTACACATCAGAAACAACAGATACATAGTGTCCACAACAGAATACAAAACATCTAGTTGGAAAGAAAATACAGTAACACATGACAATTTAGAATACATGGCACATTCAGGAACAACAAGTAGAATATACATAGCATGAGGATAAACGGTAATCACAGTTACATAAACTTTTATAAATTTTGAAAACAGTATAATTGACAAAAAATACATATACAGCAAACACTGGGGGTATATAAGTGCTGAGAGGAAATACCGCTCTCAAGGTGGAAGATCAGTGGTAGTAGTGCAAGCGAGTGGAGACAAGCAAGAGGTAGAGCAGGAGCAGAGACCTGAGCTCATAAGGTGAGTTCTTAAACTTTTTTGAAAGGCCCGGTGAGTAGCCGATTGTTTAACATAGAGTGGAAGGGTGTTCCATATTCTGGGAGCAGATACAGCAAATGCAAGTTCACCCTTCTTGGTGAGACATTTAGGCATAACAAAGGAAGCATTTTCAATATATCTCAGCGTATAGAGCAAGTCAGGTTGTTTTAGCAGAGTTACAAGGGATCTTGGAGTACTAGTCCGGGTTAATTTATCGACCAGACAACCAGCTGTGTACAGATGATAGGAGGATGGGGTGAGCCAATTGAGAGAAGAATAGAGCTGACAGCGATGTGCTAGTTTAGGAGCCGTAAGGGGGAAGCATCATATACTGTTATAATAAGTGCTCCATTTCTGGATTACTTGCTTGCTAGCATTAAGGTAGACTATAGAGCTATAGTTGAGGCAAGGACGAAGAATTCCCTGAACAATGGCCAGCCTGGCTGTTGAATTTAGGGAGGATCTTACCTTGTAAGCCAGGCCAAGTTTACTGTTCACTGCCTTACAAGTGGCTGCAACATGAAAATTAAAGTCCAGTGAGGGGTCAAGAGTCATCCCAAGGAATCTGAAGGATGTGACTGTATCCAGTTATGCCATCAGGTCCATGAAGGGAAGTCCCATTATGACGCTTTTAGCCTGGGAAGTCCCAAACAGCATTGACACCATTTTGCTAGTGTTAGTAGGAGCTTATTTTGTTTAGCCAAGCCAAGAGAGGCAGTCAAAGTTAGATTGAAGGGAGGTGCGAATTGCCAAAATGTCATTAGCGGCAGAGTAGATAACCATATCGTCCGCATAGAAAAGAGACAAAGTCGATCTGGATGGGGGTTAATAAAGAGACAGAAAAGGAGGGGACCAAGAATAGTATCGCAGGGAACACCAACTGAAGTAGAGACAAGATCGGATGTGACGTTCACTATTTGAACAAATTGTTGCCTACCCAGAAGGTAACTGTCAAATCAGGCCATGGCAGAATTTGAGAAACCAAGACAGAATAGTTTGGAGAGCAGAAGAGAGTGGTCAACCAAGTCAAAGGCCTTTGTGAGGTTGATAAAAATGGCCCCAGTGAGATTTCCTTTGTCCATGTTAAGCAGCATATCATTAGTAAATTGTAATAGTGCTGTAGTTGTGCTGTGGCCGAACCTAAAGCCATGCTGGTTTGGGGATAATAGATTGTTTTTATGCAGATACTCCATGACCTGAGAAGACACAGCTTTCTCTAGGATTTTATCCAAGACAGATAAGATGGCAATTGGTCAGTAATTACTCATCGCTCTAGAGTCTCTTTTCTTATGCACTGGCACAACACATGCAATTTTCCAGATGGATGGCACCATCCTGGTCATAATAGATAAGTTGAGTATTCTCGCAACAGGGGCTGCAATGTCAGCAGCAATAACTTTAAGGAACGTAGGTAATAGTCCATCGGACCCAGGAGAGTCATGTTCAGGAATGGCTCTCATAAGCCTTACTACATCAATAGTCGAGACTGGTTTAATACTAAACTGGGCTGATAAAGATTCAGCAGGGTTTATGATTTCCTCAGAGAGTAAAACAGAGTTAACCAGGAAATCTGAGAGATCAGAGAAGTGAACATTAAGTGAAGTAGCAATCGTGCTTTGGTTATTGCAGTTAGCAGGCAGGGATGGGCCTTTCCCTAAAAACTTTTAACATGGTTCCAGAAACCCCTAGCATCGTCACAGGATTTTTGAAGAAGCATACCACAGTATGCTGTTTTTGCTGCTCGGATGTCTTTCTTACATGTTTTTCTCATGGATCAGTACTTAGACCAGTCATCAGGTTGGTTAGACATTTTGGCAGCAACCCATGCTTTATTATGGCTGCACAGCAAAAGCTATGCTGACGTATTGTGAATGGGAGGAGAGAAAAAAGTGGGGGCATGACCGGATACCATCACAAATGTCTGCTCTGCACTCCGTCCAGTGGAGTTGAAGAACAATCAGTCCGTTCCTCCCTCCTTCCCCCTGATTTCCTCCTCCTCTCCTGTTTCTTTCTAGTGGGACAGCAGTACCAAAACAAACCTTTTACTTGCTGCATGAGTTGAGTTCTCTCTGGCCTCAGGCTGTCTTTTTCCCCATATGTTAATTCATGTTTCTCCCTTCGTCTCTCAGTGTTTAGATACACTACTATCCAGCTCAGAAGCAGCAATCAGAGGGAGGGGGGGCCAGAAACAGTCACTTGATGGGGTGTGTGAGGAAGCAACTTCACTTTTAATACGCATCTATTTTTCTAATGCTAACCACTAACTTTCAGTAAGGGCAGGTACTTACCTGAGCTACTGTCCCTAAATCAGCTTTCAGACTTTTTCTAGCCAAGGTGGGCAGTGTTTTGTAATTAGTGAACATGCTAGAAAGTACCAAGCAACTTCTGCCTTATGCAGAACACACACACACACATACACACACTTGCTCTCCCTCCATTCGCAACAAAAAGGGGGAAACAGCACTTTTTTCAATTCTGACAAAAGCATAGACTGAAAGTAATAGTTTTGTTTAGGTACTGCTATCTCACTTTAGAAAGAAATGGACTCGGGGGAGAACAGGGGGATAGAGAGGAGAGAGGAAGCAGACTAATTGCGCTTCACCTCTATTGGGCAGAGCACAATTCAGTAGTAAGTACCGGTAATAGTTTTGCTTTGGTACTGCTATCCCACTTCAGAAAGAAACAAGTGAGGGAGAGAACAGGGGAAAGAGAGAGAGAGAGAGGAAGTGGACTGATCGTGTTTCAACTCCACTGGATGAAGCATTACTCAGTGGTAAATACCGGTAATAGTTTTGCTTTGGTACTGCTATCCCACTTTAGAAAGAAACAGACTTGTTCATGGTGGGTAGGATGGTTTTCCATCGTAGCTATGACGCAAAGTCTGCCTTTGCAACTTCAGCCATCAAAACAGTCCCTTCCCCATCAAATAAGCAGTTTTTCTTAAATGTTGTATACTGTAGTTAGCAGGGGACTATGGTGGATTAACAGTTAGTGTAATTATACACTGCTCAGTTTGTGAACATTACAGGAAGCCTTCTAGATAACTCCTGATAATCTGCAGGGTGGGCGAGTCCTACCTAGATCTGTGGATGTTGGAAAGCAGCTTAACTGAGACCGGGACATCTATAATAAGCATGGTCCATATTCCCTTTGCATATCAGCCCCTCCACAACCCATTAGTCCTACCAGGGGTTGGAGAAGCCGTCATTTTAGCATGACTGTAAAAGGTATGGGCGAGAGTGTCAGTGCCCTACAGCCTCATTAATTGAACTGTACTCCTAAGTTTAATGTCAGGCAGTCTCTTGTACTGTATGGACTCAATGTTTCTCTGTTTAGCTATTATGATTGCTCTGTCGACTGTACATCCAGTCTGGAGGTCTGCGTACCTCAATTCTATTGCATATGTATTCTAGAGTTTACTGTAATTCATAAAACTATAAATAAGAATTTAAAAAAAATAATAATAACACACATCAACTTACAGACATAAAAAGAACACTTAGTGGGTGATTTGAACTTTCAGATATGAACCCATCCAAAGGAGGAACTGTCATTTCAGAGAGCAGTACTGGTGTTTTTAAAGGGGGAAGCCGGACAGGAGGAGGAGGAGGGGCAGCTGATTAATGGGACAAGAAGGGTAAAAGAGGAGGAGGAGTAGCTCTCTATCCAAGGAAAGGGATCAAAGCAATGGAACTAAAGGGCAAACAGGGAGGAGATGAGGCACTGTGGGTCACCCTGGAGACTGGTAATGGCACTACAATCCACACATGGGTTGTATACAGACCCCCATCTCAGGGGGAGGAAATAAAGAGGAGGGTAGGTGGGCAGAGAGGGACAGTGAAAAAGCAGGGATACTGAACGAATACTTCTGCTCAGTATTCACAAAAGAAGAGGAGGGGGAGGTACCTAATCCAGTCAATAGAAGCACTCTGGATAGGGGGGTTGATATCAGTCCTTTCACAGAAGAAAGGGTTCTGAAAGAACTCCTAAAACTGAAGGTGGACAAAGCAATGGGGCCTGATGGGATTCACCCCAGAATTCTAAAAGAACTAAGGGGAGAACTAGTAACATCACTGACTACCCTTTTTAACAAATCATTGGAGAATGGTATGATACCTGAGGCCTGGAGAAGGGCAGATGTGATTCCCCTTCACAAAAGTGAGAGTAAGACAGAGGCAGGAAACTACAGACCTGTCAGTTTGACCTCAGTGGTAGGGAAAATGATGGAATCACTTCTGAAGGAAAGAACTGTTGAGTGCCTAGAGGCCAGTGGGGCACAGGATCCAAGGCAGCATGGATTCACAGCGGGAAGGTCGTGTCAGACAAATCTAATAGATTTCTTTGACTGGGTGACCAAAGTAGTAGACCAGGCAGGGACAGTGGACATGGCCTACCTAAACTTTAGCAAGGCATTTGACACAGTCCCACACAAAAGATTAATAAACAAATTAGCCAGCCTGGGAGTGTGTCCCAGGGTGGTAGACTGGGTAAAACATTGGCTGGATAACAGGATGCAGAGGGTAATAGTAAACAGAATCCACAGTGATGAAAGAGGGGTTACTAGTGGAGTACCACAGGGTTCAGTACTGGGTCTGGTCCTTTTTAATGTCTTTATAAGTGACATTGCAGAGGACTGGAAGGAAAAGTATGTCTCTTTGCAGATGACACAAAGATCTACAACAGGGTTGATACAAAGGTGGGGTGGAAAAAGATGAAGAAGGGACTTGGCAAGGTTGGAGGAATGGTCAAATGTATGGCAGCTTAGATTCAACGCAAAGAAGTGCAAAGTAATGCACCTGGGAAACAAAAACCCAGGGAAAGAGTACACAATGGGGGCGAGATACTGACAACAACAAAAATGGAAAGGGACCTGGGGACAGATATCAGATGACCTAAAGGTGGGCAAGCAATGTGAGAAGGCAGTAAGGAGGGCTGGGGGTATACTGGGATGCATAGGGAGAGGCACCACCAGTAGAAAACAAGACGTTGTTATCCCTCTGTACAGACAGCTGGTGAGACTCCATCTGGAGTACTGTGTGCAGTTCTGGAGACCTCATCTCCGCAAAGACATGGACAGGGTGGAGGCTGTCCAGGGGAGGGCAACCAAAATGGTGCAGGGTCTGCACCAAAAGACATACGAAGAGAGACTAAAGGAGCTTAATATGTATACCTTCAAGGAAAGGAGGGAGTGGGGGGACATGATGGAAACTTTCAAGTACCTGAAGGGAATCAACAAAGTCCAAGAGGGTAGCATCTTTCAGAAAAAGAAATGTGCAAGAACAAGGGGGCACAATTTGAAGATAAGAGAGGGGATGGCTCAGAGGTAATGTGAGGTAGTATTTTGTTATGGAGAGGGCTACTGATGCATGGAACAGCCTTCTGAAGAGGCCATGGGGTCAAAAACAGTGAGGGAATTCAAGAATGCATGGGACAGACATAAGGCAATTCTACTGGTGGAGGTAGGAGGAAGTAGGCTGTTAGTTAACTAGGATCTGCAGCTAATCCATTAGGCAGGGAAATGGGCAGACTAGGTGGGCCAAGCGGTCCTTATCTGCCATCAGATTCTATGTTTCTAATGCAGTCGGGACACAGACCAGAGCACTGAACCCATGATACCAACAGTACAGGGCTACTCTTCTCATGTTTTGTTGACTGTTGCCTAGTATGTTTGATCATGTTTTGTCTTTTTAAAAACTGTATATCTGTCAGTTCTGTCCAGCAAGTGCCTTATCCGACTGCTCGCTTGCTCACTCACTCACTCAGTCCATCACTCAGTCATTCTCAGTTTTCCAACCTGCCATAACTTTCACATTTCTGTTATTACTGAGCTCAAGCCACTTCTCTCTGAAACAAACGGCAAGCCACAATTTCAGCTCCAAGTGGCGGAAGGATTATTTCACCAAAAATGATAAAAATGAACTATTCTCAGTGACCTTTTTATGGCTGCATAGCAAGAGGTATGCTAACATACTGATAATGGAAGAGGAGGAGAGAAAACAGTGAGCGATGGATGGGTGTGACCAGATACCAAACACATCACATAACTGCATTTATAACGTTTGCTCTGTGCAGTGGAGTTGAAGCGCATAACGAGTATGTATGTTTCAGCATGCTTCCTCTCTATCTTTCTCCCTTCCTCTTTCTCCCCAACCCCAACTCCATCTTTCAAACATGCATACATGTAAAGCAAGGATATGCTTAGGAAAAGAAAACTCTCTGGTCACCCTCCTGTTGGTGATCGGGGCTCCTGCTCACAAGTGGGAATTCCCTTTGGTTCCCTGCCAACTCCTCCCAATCCCTTATTAAAACAAAAAAAGAAAACCTTTGGCCTTATTCCCCTTACCAGTCACCACTTCCACAAATGGGAGGGACTCCCTTTAGCTCAGTGTCTGTTCCTCAGGCACTGACTCGCACATTAAAACTAAAAACTCTCTGGCCTCCTTGCCCCTGCCAACAAGTGAGGACTTCCTCTTACTTCATGTTTGTTCCTTCCAGTGCCCTGCACCGACTCCCTCATTAAAATTAAAAACTCTGGGGGTGCTGATGAGCAGCTAATGAGACAGACGTGCCACAACACTGCTCCGTGCTAACAGCCAATTAAAGTTAAAATTAGAGAGGAAAGAGTTAGCCCTGTAATATTACAGCGGTACGAATTCGTCTGGGAAAGTGTTATGGAGGAATATTTGGTGGCTAATGCAGGGAAAAGTCAGCGAATCACTAGAAAAGCAGGAAAGAAAGTAGCAGCCCCCATGGCCTCCACATCGAGTAAAAGCGCGGGCAAAATTTCCTTGTCAGCAGCCGAAATCGGGGCACTAGGCCGAGAGGTTACAGGCCAAGTGATTGCTGCATTACAGCCCAGATTGCTGAAATTAGAGGAGAAGATTGATTTAAAACTCCAGGAAGTGCTTGAGCAACAGGCCGTGCATTCCAACATAATAGAGGAGACTGAGGAAAGGATATCTCAGTTGGAGGACGAAAGTGCAGACACACCAAGGCAAATCATGCAGCTACAGAAAGAATTGGCGGAGTTAAAGGATACAATGGACTAATAAGAAAATTACTATCGACAACTTAATCTCCGCCTGAGAGGCTTAACAGAAGACGCGGAGAAGGGAGATGTGATAAGCTTTTGTGCCCGAACCCTCCCGGAGTTGCTAGGAATTCAGACCAAGCATGGTAGTCTCAAGCTGGAACGGGCCCATCGAACTGTAATGCCACGACCTTCGGGAGACCAGCACCTACGGCAGATAATTATCCGCTTTCATGCTTTTCAGGATAGAGCAGTGATTCTGAGAGCCTATAGAGGGAAGGGGGCACTGGAATATGAAGGGGCGCGTATATTTATTTCCCAAGATTATTCTCTGTGACATCTCCAGAAACTAAAGGTGTTTAACCCGCTAATGGCCCAACTGAGGAATCTTAAGGTTGAAAACGTTATGATTTATCCTGCAGTGCTGAAAATAAATACGAGGGAGCGACGTATTCCTTCTGGGAGCTTAACAAGGCAGAAATATTCGTGGCAGATTTGCAGAAGAAGTTGTGCAAATGATAGCATGGAAAAGGTTAACCAGATATCGAATTGTAAGTTCGTTGCCATTGCAACACCCATGTTAGGGAATGACTTTTCTGTTTATATGACTTGTATGACTTGCGCATGATGGGAATTTGGGGAATATTTTTATACACCCGGACCTTGGAAGATCTGTGCTGGGGCCCCCCCGATGAGAGATTGGGACAGGTAGCTGGCCTGAAATGAAAAGGGTCGATCACTCCGGCTGCTTTCCTCTTTAGGACGTCATGAATAAGTAGATGGTGAACACCTGGGACAGATCAGCTCTCTGTGGACGTGAATACTGTGCTTCAAGACGCACAAGAAGACCGAAGGGTTCAGAGAGGATCGGTGGCTCGTTCTTTGCAAGATTGGGGAGGAGGGAGGGCGAGCGTTTGTTTAAGCATGCAGCCTACCCCTTTCTCACAACCCCAGGACTACCTGAGCGGGACGCCTCTGGGGAGAGAAAAACACCATCGATGAATGAGGAGAGGAAGGGCTTATTGGGGTGAGAGGATGGGATAGGAGTGAGGAATTAAGTTACGGGATATCGTGACATGCCTCCTTAAGGGACTCGGGATGATGTAAAGCTTGTCAGGGATGTGCTCCTATCGGGCACTGTAAGGGTGTAAATGGAGGGCAAGGCCGCGCAGGGAAATATTATAGTGGATGGTGGGGGGGTTGAACTCTCTCCTGCTTGTATAGCATAATAAATGCTAATCTGTTTTTTCTCTAATATGTAGATCAGTAAAAGGTGGCGGCTGTGGCAGGAGCAGTGGGGCACTGATGTCACTGGATGGGGTTTTCAGGCACCCATGCAGAGAGAATGCATTTGGTGTCATCTGGGGGTGGGGGCACGGTTTGGGAAAATGCAAAGTGGTAAAAAACATAATGGGGAGATATTTCACTGGGGTGATCAAATGAGGGGAATCAGAAGGAATCTAGGAGGAGATTGTCACACTCAATCAGTGGGGGGGGTTCAATGTTTATGTTACTCTGTTATCTTGTTGTTATTTCTATTGTCTGTTGTTATATGCATCTCATGTTGAATACGAAGGAAAGAACTGAGGTGGTACATTGGGGGTATGGGGGGTCAAATGGTAGGCTCTTGTGCGGGGGAAAACCAAGGAAAAGAATATGGGTAGTAAACATGACTTAACGGTGATCTTCTGGATTGTGCGGGGCATCACAAGTCCGATCAAACGCACAATGATTTTAACAGCGCTTAGAAAACGGGGTGCGCAAGTAGCACTATTACAAGAGACCCACCTATCGGACGTTGAGCACGCAAAACTTGTAAGGAGGTGGGCGGGGAAATGTTTTGCAGCTTCCTACTCTTCAAGGAAACGGTGGGGTGGCTATCCTGTTGCATAAGAGCCTGCCATTTGAAGTTCAAAAAGTTGTGAAAGACCTTAGAGAAGGTAAATATGTTTTTGTGGTGGGGCAATTGTATGGGGAACAAATCACATTTGGCAATGTGTACGCATCTGCTACATATGAATAGAAATTCTTCCCTGAGCTTCTGGACCTGTTAGTTAGGGAACAGTTCCCTGGCCTGGTGCTAGGGGGAGACCTAAATAGTGTGTCAGACCCAATTATGGATCACTCGGGAGGGAAAGGGAGAAGGCCAGAGGCATTAAACCAATGGTGGTTGGGCATGCTAGGCCTGGAATTAATAGATAGTTGGACAGCAGTAAATCCAGGGCCCAGGGAATACACATTTTTTTCGAACCTACATGGGACCTGGACAAGAATCAATTATATTCTGATCCCTCGGAAATGGAATGACAGGTTAATCGACGTCTCACATAGCCCGATCCACATCTCGGACCACGCAATGGTGATAGGAAGGGTCAGGATGCAAGGGATAAGAGACACACCCGCGCAATGGAAATTCCCCACATACATGCTTCCTAACAAGGAATTTAGGGAGTACCTATTGAAACAGTGGTGTTTTTATAAAGAAACTAATCAAGGATCAAAAGTGTGTTTTGGGATGCGGGGAAGGCCTTCCTACGAGGTTCCATAATTGCTTATATGGCTAGGGTTAAAACAGAGAAGCAAGAAAAGAGACAGAAATTAGAGAAGCAGCTCAAAGAACTGGAAAGATGTATGGCCCAGGGAGAGGGAGACGTAGTAGATCGGTTGCTAACGTCTACAAGGGAGGCATTGAATTCCCTGGTGCGTGAGAAAACTAGAAATCATGGTTCTATGCTAAACGCCAGATGTTTGAGTGGTCTAACAAGCCGGGCCCACTGATGGTTAGACTCATGGGGGGGGGGGCAAATGCCCTACTAGGATAATAGGGATAAAGGACAGGGAGGGTAGGGTGCACAGGGAGGCAGGGGAAGTGAGGGACTGTTTTCAGATGTTTTGTGCCCAATTGTACGAAGCAGAATGCAAGGATGAGGGGCATTGGATGCAGGAATTTTTAGACAGAGTAGAGTTACCCAGGTTAACAGTGAGCCAGAGAGACTGTTTAAACCAGCCGGTTACAAAGGAAGAAGTTATAAAAGCTATTGGTAGAATGCGAAAAGGTAAAGCGGGTGGACCAGATGGATTCCCACTGGAATTTTATAGAACATTAGGGGGTCAGTTAGCGAGTACACTATGTGTGGTATTCCAGGGAGATGAGGGGGAAGAACAGCCTCGGATACCGGATACTTGGTATGATGCCATGATATGCCTGATACCTAAGCCGGTCAAGGAGCTAACAGAATGTGCCTCATATAGACCGATTTCATTACTAAATTGTGACAAGATCTTGGCCAAGATTTTGGTGATGAGGCTGGAGGATTATCTGCCTGCGTTGATACACCCAGACCAGACTGGGTTCATAAAGGGGAGGTTATCCTATCATAACATGCGTAGATTGCTTAATGCGGTTTGGAGGGCAGGGCAAGAGACAGAGAAAACATACATCATATCTATGGATGCGGAAAAACTTTTGACAGGGTAGAGTGGGAGTACCTTTTTCAGGTGCTGATCCAGTTTGGTCTGGGTGGGTCATACATTGGGTGGATTAAAGCTATGTACCAGGCCCCCAGAGCATGAGTTTTAGTGAATGGGATGCTCTCTGCATCATTTGATTTGGAAAGGGGCACATGGCAGAGGTGCCCATTATCACCGCTGTTGTTTGCTCTGGCATTGGAGCCTTTAGCGGCAGCAATAAGGCAGTGTCAGGGGATCCAGGGTATTAAAGGGGAGGGGGAGGTTATGCATAAGGTCACCCTATATGCAGATGACATGTTGTTATTTGTTAGAGACCCTCAGAAATCTATGCCATTATTATTGGAACTGATAGAGAAATTTGCCGCTTTTTCTGGGTATAAAATTAATTTAAATAAATCTGAAATGTTTTGTTTCCCTAAGGCGGAGGCTATAGATACGCAATGGTGAATACAGGGTCGGGAATCACACATCACCTATTTGGGCATTAAAGTGAGTAGGACAATTGGGTCCTTGTACGGATTAAATTATACACCACTTCTTAAGGTGATAGAAATGGATCTGAGGAGATGGATGCAGCTGCCTATAGCTTGGTTGGGGCGAATCAACTTATTGAAAATGAATATCCTGCCTAGGATATTGTACCCTATGCAAATGATCCCTATGCAACTTGTTAAAGGGGACATTGTGAAGGTGGAGAAGTTGGCTGCCCAGTTCTTTTGGAGGGGACACAAACCGAGAATACGGTTGCAGAGATTCAAGGCCGAGACGACTAGGGGAGGTCTATATGTCCCTGACATAACAACTTATTATTTAGCTATCCAACAACGTTATGTTGCTGATTGGGTATATCGCCCAGCGGTGGCAAGTTGGGTCACGATGGAACAATGGGGGTGCCAGGGACGCTTATCCACATACCTACATTCTAAAGGTAAACAAGCTTATGATGCCCAAGGGGGTCGTAACCCCTTAGTAAAATCAGTATTGGAGGCGTGGAACCTTCTTAGGAAATCTAGAGGGATTAGCAAAGGGGAAACACTATTATTACCAATAGAGGGGAATCCTTTTTTTTTTGCTGGGGCAGGAGGATAGAGGGTTCAGAGATTGGGAAAGGAAGGGAGTTAAATGTATGGGTAACCTGTTTAGTAAGGATATATTGTGCACATTGGAAGATATTGTAAGAGAGAGGGGCCTACAAGGACAGCAAACCTTGCGATACCTGCAATTGCGGGCATTTTTATCAAAGATAGAGAGGGGCGGAGGTGAGTCACATGGGTGGGGGATAGTGGAGACGATGATACATAGGACACAAATGGACCCAAAAGGGTTTATTGGTAAGATGGTAAAGGTGGGGAAGGAAATATTCCCAGACTGTATGGAGAAAGTTAAACGATTGTGGGAAAAAGACTTGGACATCCAAATTTCAGAGAATAGTTGGAGACAAATGTTGGTGGGACATATGGGTCTCTCACTCTGTAACAAGTTTAAGGAGGCTTTTTATAAGTTTTTGCACAGAGCGTATTATCCACCGATGGTGGTGCACAGGGCACACCCATCTATCTCTCCTCTCTGTGGTAGGAGTGGAGAAGAGAGAGGGACATACATTCATTCCTTTTAGAACTGTAGGGTTTTAAGAGTTTTTTTGAACAAAATATGCAAGGAAATAACACAAATGGTGGGGTTCCCTATTCAAATTGATCCTGTAGTGGGATTGTTTGGTATGTCTCCAGGAGAGGCAGAGGAGTGGAAGCAACTACCACGGTGGATCAGAATAATGCTGGTGATGGCCAGACACTGTATCCAAAACACCTGGGTTAACCATGTGGTCCCTACCAACCTTCAATGGCGCCAACTAATATTGCAGAACCTGGCCATGGAAAGGTTGACATTGACATTGAGTGATAGGCAGGATACATTCTATAGGGAATGGGCCCCTTTCTTGGCAACATTAAATAATGAAGAGATGATAATCTTGCACTGTGGTCTGGAGCAGGAATAGGATGGGATATAGGGAAAATTTGAGGTTTTTTTTTTTTTTATGTTTGCCTCCCCATGCCTCATTGTATCATCGCCTGGTTGCCTCATTGCTGTACTATTGTTTCAATGGGAGGATATGATAGGTTAAGGGTTCAGTAAAGATAATTGTGAACACATGGAATTAAATTAAATGAGAAAAGGGAGAAATGATTATGAGAAACCTCAGAATGTAATAACAATGAACTATGAGACGCATTTGTTTGTTTGTATGTCTGTATGTTATTATGTACTGTTGTTGTTGATTCTTCTATAAAATCAATAAACAAATTATACACAAAAAATTTTTTTAAACTCTGGCCTCCTACCGTCAGCCTTTGCTGCTCCTACTGATGAGCGGGGCTCCCTTTGGCTCTGTTTCTTTCTTCCTCCTGACTCCGTTTTAAACAAAAAATCTACTCCCTTGGACTCTGTGTATATCCCCCAACTTGGACTCCGTCCTCTGCCCTCCCCTCTCCAGACTATGTCTCAAAAGCTAAAATAAAATCTCCGTTCTCTTGCTCTCTCTCTTCATTAATGAGAGCTGCTGGAGATTGGTTCAGCATGTCTCATCACTGCAGCTCCAACACTGAACTATAGGCTGCTGCTGTTCCCTCTCAGTTCCATTACTGCATTTCCAGGGGGACTAGAAGGGGGGACCTTATAATGTTGGTCCCAGTCCCAGCACCTCGGCCAGTCCTGGGGTTGGGATCACAGGACATGATTGGCAGCTCCAGCTGCTGTGGCTTCAGAGTCTAATGCTGCTGCACAGTGAGTGATGCAGCAGCAGAGCAGGCTGGAAATGGCTGCGTGGGGAAGTGAAGATTATGGAAGATGTGCCAGGGATCACAGAGGAGCTCCTGGGAGCCTAAGAGATCACGCAGGTGGCCAGCACAGGTAAGCAAACAGTGACAGATGTGGGGGGTAGTTGTGGATCCAGTATATGACCCAGGTAGGAGCTGGTGCTGTTGTGGTGGGGCAGTGTGTGCTGAATCTACAAATGCGAGCGGTATTGGTATTTTTAAAGGGAGAAGCTGGGCAGGAGGAGGGGCAGCTGACTGAGGCAGTTAGGAAACGGAATGGAGCTCTGAGACTGCGATACCAACGGGAGTGGACTTTTCTTCCCCAAAGTGTCTGCCTCTGGCTGAGATAGCATTACTGGCACCAGTTGGACTAGAGACCAATGGTGAATGTTCTGCGTCTGTGATTCTCTGTCCTGTGTTCTTGTTGGTTATGGAAGGTGTTGGTGCTGGTGTATCGGGTTATCCCTCAGACGTCCACGAAAAAAGCATACCATACATCATTTACCATTAGCCACACTGGATGTGAGTGAGGAGTCCAAACCTCTGAATCACCTTGCCTTATAAATCCTGGATAAGCTTTACAAAAAATCAGAGACTTTCATTTGTATTCTACGGTACTGGTAATGACAAAACTCTTGCACCTTATTGTATTATTCACCCCCCAACCCACACAATGCATCTGGAAATAAGCTGTTACAAGCTCAGTATGTCTTTCCTGGTAACATTTTTGAAATAAAATAAGCAAACAGACCTCCACTACTGTGACATCGCTGGAGCTGACCCTTGCTAGGGCACTGTATCCTTAGATTGCCCATATTTCCCTCCACATCTTCAAGTGGCAAGCTGTCATTAGCCCTAAACTCATTCCCAATGGAGAGAAACAACCCCGCTAGGAACGGACCATACAGGGATGACTCCTAGGTGCGCCTGAGCAGACCAGAGCTGGAGGAATAAATATCTAATAAAAATAAAAAAAAGCAATACTGCAGAAGCAGACCAAAGCTGAGCCACAATGCAAACTGTCACAATTAATGTGTTAAAATGTATTGTATTGAACACTTACAATTCACAGATTATTTCAGCTTTACCACTGCATTGTGTGCAAAATCCTTAAAAGGTTAGGAACTCCAATGTGTCCAGTACTTGAGAGCACTATTACTGGACCGGGGGGGGGGTGGGGGCAGCTGTGTTTGTGAGCACTACTGTGGGGCATATTCAGGCTGTGAGATTTGAACTTGGGCAGGGGGTGGAGGCCATTGCTGCATTTCTATAAGCCCTGTGCTTGGAGAGAAACCACAGCTCCCTCCAGGCACATTGTGTGTTTTTTTTCACCACCGTCTAGCAATCCCTCCCTCTCTCCAGGCCTAGTCATTGTCCTTCTGCTTCTGTCGGCCCCCTTTTCCCTCTCCCCAGCCCCAGTCATAGTCCCGAAACCTGGCATCTAGCAGCCTTCCTCCCTCCCTCTCCCCAGCCCCAATCATAGTCCCAGACATCTAGTGGCATTTCCCTCTCCCCAGCTCCAGTCATAGTCCATGGTATCTAGTGGCTTCCATCTCTGTCCCCCACTGCTGTCAGTCCATGGTGTCTAACGACCCCCTCCCGCTCCTCAGCCCCAGTATCTAGCAGCCACCTTCCTGTCCCCAGCCCCAATCATAGTTCTTGGCATCTAGCACCACTTTCCCTCACCACAGCCCCAACATCCCCTCCAGTGAGGAACTGAAGCACTGGAAGATGTATTCTGGTCTCTGCCATGGCACCGTTCCAGCCCTGGAGGGCTCTTCTACACTGCAACTGGATGAGGTATAATCTGCTGCAAGATGAGTACAGGTATGGGTACAAGATGTCATCAGGCACTCCAGGACCTTTGTAAGCAAGCTCTTCAGCTCTGAATTCTTGAGATGGTAGCCGGCTTCACCACCTGACCATGATAGATAACATTCTGACTCTTGCTATGGTGACTAACACCGCCACTGTTGCATCTTTTACATTTATGCACTACCTACCTGAATCACAAATTATCCTTTCAAGCTTCATGTTATTATCACTTCATAAAGTAGTTGTATAAAATAAGCAGGTTTAGATTTTTGCCATATATTTGTGGGAGCACATTTCTGCCAAACTGTGTTTTGACAGAAAGAACATGTTTGCTTGTTTTTACAGAAACAAAACCTAGATTAGGTAGGTAGTACCTATGAAGACAAGTGAACATTTATAGTCGTTAATATACATAATCCATAATATAAACATACAGTTACCAACTGTCCTGATTTTTCCAGGACATTCCAATTTTTAGGTAGCATGTCCCGGTGTCCCCTCAAGTTTTGCAAAATCTCACTTTTGTCCTGGTTTTCATTAGGTGTTCTGTTTTTTCATCTGTGTTTTGTTAGTGCCCATGACATTCACATTTCAATGCCACTGAGGCGCTACTCAAGCTGGGCAGCAATTTCCACCTGTGCCAACCTGCATTGCACCATGAAAGATGCCTTGGCAGTAGTCAGATGGCAAGAGGGGAGCACCATAAGCACCTTTCCTTCCAGGTTAGACTGGGTAGTGTAAGTGTGCGCGGCCATCTGCCTGCCAGAAGTTGAAGGGCTCCAGAGTCAGACCATGGAGGTATTTGTTTCTTGGCATTATGAAGAAGGTACAAGCCTACAAGGTATTGTATGCTTTCAGAAAGTTGCTGTGTGATTGATCCAGTGCTGGAAGGAAGTAAACAAATTAAGTGTTGAATTTTTGGGGATGTTGAGTAGACGGGGCCGGACTCTGGAGCAAAGCCAAAGCCTTTACTTATAGTGCAGAAAGACTAGAGATGCACAGACACCTGGTAGTGACCATAATCAGCAGTGAGCTGTTGTGAGATTGCCTAGCCTCTGTGGGACGCAAGTGCAAGGTCTGTTGGTTCTGGTACACTCAGTCTTGTTTACAAGGAGTACAAGTGGCAACTGAGTTGCCCACTTACCACCTATTTGGTTTTTGACAAATATTTTGGTTTTCTATGTCCAGATTAGGTCCTCTAATTTTTTTTCCCTCTGCAAATTCATTTTTTTTTTGGTGGGTCAAGCAGCATCTGTAAGCTCCTCCAGTAACTTTGTAGTTTATTTCTTCTCATCTGACTGTAATCAAGTGTCTGATGTTTCAGTATGCTTGCTTGCATTGCAGGCTAATTAGGATGTGCCCTCGAGTGTAAGGTGCTTAAAAGAGTTGGATGTGTCCCTGTCTGCCCAGTTGTCACCTCTAACTTCACACCAGCAAATTGGAAGGTTATTACTGGGAAGGGTAAATTATAACCCCTAACTTAACCTCTTCATTCTTCCAAAACCCAGTGACAACCAGACAGGCAACAAATTGTGGTTGCTACCTGTCCTGCTTTGGACTGTATAATCTGGGTTTCAGAGACCTTAGCCCTGTTTACACAGCTTCAGCACTTCACTTACTGATCCGTTGCCTTCCCGCTGCACTGTGACCTGCTTCACAATTTTCCGTTTACACTCCAGAGCTTGATGCACCGCAGATCACGCCGAGAGGAGTGTCTGGGGGCTGGTGAAAAAATGACATCCACAGTGACTCGTGGCAGGGAAATAGGGGATTGCAGCGGATCGAGCGCATCGGTTGTTCACACCATGGAGTAATGCGCTCAATCCAGTACACGTCCCCTCTTTTCCATAGGATTAAAAACCGGAGCTGGAGCACACTTGCGGTGATGCGGTGAGTGTCCACACCACCATTTTTGCACCGCATCAACCGGAATGCATGAGTTGATGCTCTACAAAGACGGTGGTGTAAGCAGGGCTCTTATCTGGTCATTAAATTTTGTTCAGTGGTAGTGCTGTTCTAGTCATTTTAAATGCTCACATACTTCTAAAACAGTCTATTAAATCATTCCCTGTTTTACCTGCTGGTTCAGGTTACAGACAAGTTCTGATGTAATGCAGAATTTTGTTAACCAGTCTGTCTGGGAGTGTAAAGCAGGGCTAAAGACCATTAGCAGTAAATTAATCTAATCCTTTCCATGCTGCACTGAGTGCAATATCTTTTACTGCTGTGCTAGGCAACAGTTTTATAGCTTTATATGCTCTCCTGTTTTCCTTTTAGTGTTTGTCCTACATTCTAATATTTGCAGACCCCTTTTGTTAAATTAATAATCTTTTATTCCATTTGTAACAGTATTAAATCCCTTTGTTCTCAGTAGCTGTTGTGGTCTGTTTTCGTATGATCTGGACATTCCAGTAGCACCCTTTCAGGCCTATCAGATGAACAGCATGGAATGGTATGGCTAATTTCATGATAAGCCATCGAAATGAGAAAAGCAAGAGAGAACAGTAACTGATGAAGTGACAGAAGCTTGATCTAGGTTTGTGGGCACCACGTACTTCGATAATTTATCAAACTTTTCTCAAAGCATATCAAGCTATCAGCTATACATGACTGACATGGCAAACTAGGGTATTTTACAGTATAAAACCTCCCACTTGCCAGTTGTACAGTTGTAACTGTGACTGGAGGAGGGCAAATGTGATTCCACTTCACAAAAGTGGGAGCATGGCAGAGGCAGGAAACTACAGACCAGTTAGTTTGACTTCAGTGGTAGGGAAAACTTGTACAGTTGCCACTTGTACTCCTCGTAAACAAGACTGAGTGTTCTCCCATGGTACCAGAACCAACAGACCTTGCATTTGCATCCCACACAGGCTAGGCAATCTCACAACATACCAGGATACACAGTCTACAGGAGGGACAGGGTGGGTAAAAGAGGAGGAGGAGTAGCTCTCTATATAAGGGTAGGGATTAAAGCAACAGAACTGAAGAGTAAACAGGAAGTTGATGAGTCACTATGGGTCACCCTGGAGACAGGAAATGGCACCACAATCCGCATGGGGGTTGTGTACAGACTCCCATCTCAGGGGGAGGAAATGGACAAGGAAATGAAAGAAGGCATCCTTAAAATGGCAGAAAATGGGGAGATATTGTTGATGGGGGACCTGAATATGCCAGATGTTAACTGGAGTACCTTTGCTGCAGGCACATCCAAGAGCAGGGTCATTCTTGATGCCCTACAGGGGGCATGCCTCAGACAGCTAGTGTTGGAACCCACTCGGGAGGGAGCAATCTTAGACCTGGTACTCTCAAATGGGGAAGGAGAAAGGATCTCAGATTTAGAAGTGGGTAGCCATCTGGGAACAAGTGACCACCAAACAGTGTGTTCACAATAAACAGGTAAGTCAAGCCATACAAAAACAAGAGCATTGGACTTTAGGAAGGCTGACTTTGGGAAAATGAGAGTGCCTTAGAAAAGCACTAGCAAATGGGCAAGAAGGAGAGGTGGAGGAACAATGGGGAACAATCAAAACAGCCATCGCAGAGAAACAACAAGCCTTTTTTGTGAAGCAAATCAATAAAACAAAACAAAAGGAAAAAACACTATGGTTCTCAAAAGAGGTGGCAGGGACGGCTAAGGAGAAAGGACAGCATTCATTTAAATATAAGGAAACACAGAAGGAGCAGGACAGAGAACTTATCAGTTAAAGCAGAAGGAGGCAGGGAAGGCAGACAGAATAGCAAAGGCACAAACTGAGGAAAAGATAGCCAACTCTGTTAAGAAGGGGATAAAACTTTTATAGGTACATTAGGGGTGAAGAAAGACCAAGGAGGATACAGAGACTTAATAAAGGGAGGAATGTGGGCAGAGGCGACAGTGGAAAAGCAGGGATACTGAACGAATATTTCTGCTCAGTATTCACAACAGATGAGGAGGGGGAGGTGCCTAAACCAAACAAGGGAGAAACTCTGAATAAGGGGGTCGATACCAGTCCATTCACAGAAGAAAGGGTTTTGAAAGAACTCTTGAAACTGAGGGTGGACAAAGCAATGGGGCCTAATGGGATTCACCCAAGAATACTAAAAGAACTAAGGGTAGAACTAGTAACACCACTGACTACTCCCTTTAACAAATCATGAGAGGATGGAGTGGTACCTCAGGACTGAAGGAGGGCAAATGTAATTCCACTTCACAAAAGTGGGAGCAGGGCAGAAGCAGGAAATTGGAGGAATGGTCAAATATGTGGCAGCTCAGATTCAATGCAAAGAAGTGCAAGGTAATGCATCTGGGAAACAAAAACCCAGGGGAAGAGTACACAATGGGGGGTGAGTTAATAACGACAACAAAAATTGAAAGAGACCTAGGAGTAATTATATCAGATGACCTAAAGGTGGGCAAGCAATGTGAGAAGGCAGTAAGGAGGGCTGGGGTGATACTGGGATGCATAGAAGAGAGGCATCAACAGTAGAAAACAGGAAGTTGTTATCCCTCTCTACAGACAGTTAGTGAGACCCCATCTAGAGTACTGTGTGCAATTCTGGAGACCCCATCTCCACGACATAGACAGAGTGGAGGCTGTTCAGAGGTGGGCAACCAAAATGGTGCAAGGTCTGCACCAGAAGACATACGAGGAGAGACTAAAGCAGCTTAATATGTATACCCTTGAGGAAAGGAGGGAGAGGGGGGACATAATAGAAACTTTCAAGTATCTCAAGGGAATTAACAAGGTACACGAGGGTAGTATCTTTCAGAAGAAGAGATGTGCAAGAACAAGGGGCACAATTTGAAGATGGGGGGGACGGCTCAGAGGTAATGTTAGAAAATATTTTTTCACAGAGAGAGTTGTGGATGCATGGAACAGCCTTCCTGAGGAGATTGTGGAGTCAGGAACAGTGGGAGAATTCAAGAATGCATGGGACAGGCATAAGGCAATTCTAGTGGGGGCAGGAGGAAGTAAGCTGTTTAACTAGAATCTGCAGCTTATCCATCAGGTAGGGAAATGGGCAGACTGGTTGGGCCAAGCGGTCCCTATCTGCCGTCAAATTCTATGTTTCTATGTTTCAGCAGCAGTGAATGAATGCTCAGCCTTGCCCTTGTCTGCCCGGACAGGAGAGAGAGTGATACAGGAGGAGGGGCAGCAGACAGGATAGGTGCAGAAAACAAGGTTTCTAATTTCAGCTCCATATTTTTTGTAAATGTGCAGCACACCGGAGCAAGTGACAAGGGGGCTGGTTGTGGTCAGTGTGGATTGTCAGGTGCTGAGGTTCTCAGAGCACTTGGGAATATGATGTGGCACTCCTCTGGTTTTGAGAGAGGTTACTGGAATCAATTCAGTTCATCCCTGCAGCAGCCATGTTTGGAAGCCACCTAGCATTCCTTTCCTGAGGTTCACTAACTGACTGAGTCTGTCCGACAGTCACAAACACATTTCAGCACCACCGTGGGGGAAAAGAGGAAGGCTAGGCAGGGGATTGCAAGGCTGAGGGGGGAGAGAAGGATACAACTGGAAGGGGACTGTGAAAAAGCAGAAGAGCTGAACAAGTACTTTTGCTCAGTATCTATGGAAGAGGAGGATTGCAGGGGGGGACCGAGCTTAGGGGAAGGGGGAAGGGAGGACAAAAGGGTGGATTGGAGATCGTTCAGTATAGAAAGAGTTAGGGGGGAACTAGGCAAGTTGAAGGTGGATAAGGTAATGGGACTGGACGGGCTGCACCCGAGGGTGATCCAAGACCTGGGGGAAAGAGTTGGCCGCCCCACTGATGAGGCTATTCAACTTGTCTCTGGACTCGGGAAGGGTGCCAGAGGACTGGAAGAGGGTGCACATTGTGCTGCTCCAAAAAGGGGGAAGTAGGGAGTTGACAGAGAACTATCATCCGGTCAACCTCACCTCAGTGGTGGGGAAGGTCATGGAGGCACTCATAAGGGAGAGGGTGGTGGACTACCTGGAGGATAGTGACTTGCAGGATGACAGGCAGCATGGCTTCATGAAAGGGAAATCATGCCAGACAAATCTGATCGAGTTCTTTGATTGGATGACACAGGTGGTCGACCGGGGGGGTGGACATATCCTACCTAGACTTCAGTAAGGCCTTTGACACTGTCCCCCATAGAAGGTTGTCGAGCAAGCCGGAAAGTATAGGGATAGGGAGGAAAATAACCAGGTGGGTGAAAAACTGGTTGGTGGGCAGAAGCCAGACAGTGGTGGTACATGGGGTGTACTCTGAGACAGGGAGGTGAAGAGAAGGGTGCCACAGGGGTCAGTGCTGGGACCCCTCCTTTTTACATCTACATAAGCAATATAACGGAGTGGCTGAGGGTAAGGGTGTGCCTGTTTGCTGATGATTAAAAAGTCTGCAATAGGGTAGACACCGCGGGGAGGGGTTGGGGGTGGAGGACATGAGGCAGGACCTGAAGATGCTGGAGGGAAGGGCAGAGACTTGGCAATTGAAATTCAATGCCAAAAAGTGCACTGTAATGCACTTGGGAGGCAGGAACCCGAAAGCAAATTACACTCTTGAGGGGGAGGACATCAAGGATATGGAGCAGGAGAGGGATCTGAGAATTATAGTATCATGTACCCTTAAGGTGGGAAACCAATGCAGCAGGGTGGTAGGGAAGGCCAATGGGATTATGGCATGCAATGGCAGGTTCATCATCAGCAGAAAGGGGGGGGGTACTGATGCCTCTGTACAAAACTATGGTAAGACAGCACCTGGAGTACTAAGTCCAATTCTGGAGGCCACGTTTACGAAAAGACATACATGGGATTGGGAGAGTTCAGAGAGGGGCAACCAGGATTGCACAGGGTATGCAGGGGAAGACTTATGAGCAGATATGTAAGGCATTGGATCTGTACATGTTGGAGACCAGAAGGGAGAGAGGGGACATGCTAGAAACTTTTAAATATGTCAAAGGGATCAACAAAGTAAAGGCAAGGGGTTTACTTAAAAGGAAGGAAGGAAGGGGTGGTAACTAGACAGCATAGCCTAAGACTGCAGGGAGGAAGATACAGAGGAAATGTGAGGGGGTGATTCTTCATGGAGAGGGTGGTGGAGGCATGGAACAGGCTTCCAGAGGATGTAGTCGGGGCTGAAATGGTGAAGGAATTCAAGACAGCATGGGACAGGCATATGGGGCTGAATAGCAGAGGAAGGGGGGCTTCCAGAGAAGGGGAGGGATGAGTAAAGGGGGCTAAGGGGCAGACTGGATGGGCCGGTGGGTCCTTTTCAGCTGCCAAGTTTCTATGATTCTATGATACAATCAAGGTGTGAGGAAGACAAAAAACTTAATTTTAAACTGAAGTGAGGAAGAATTAGAAGAGCCTAGAGAAGACTTTTGAAAGAACACTCAGAACAGGGAAAAGGAAAACTAGTTTTAATGAAGAATTGCAAAAAGAATATCCATTACTTGAGAAAAAGTCAAAGACAGAAGTGTTCTGGAAGCAGTTCTCTGTCGGTCATGGAAGGGAAATGGACATAACCACTCACATCAAAACATCTAAGCATCAAAAGGTTCTAGTAGCACACAGTTCTAGCTTTTCATTAACCACATTTTTTAAACGTGAACAGGCATGTGACAGTGAACTTGTCCTGGCAGCAAAGGAGGGCACTTGGGCCTATCATTTTGTTTTTCATTCGCAAAGCTTCAAGTTGATGGATTGTACCACAAAGTTGGTGAAGAACATGTCTGAGCCTAAGTTTAGTTCAGCCCATACTAAAACCAAAACGACTGTGACTGGTATACTGACTCCTTTTACTCAGAAAGAAACTAGAGCTGAGCTGAAAGAGGCGTCATTCCTGTGTGCTGCCATGGATACATCTAATCAGAAGCACATCAAGACGGCTCCAGTTCTTGTGCAATACTTCAGTCCTGTCAGTGGTATTCAAACAAAGTTACTGGAGTTCACCGATTTGCCAGAGGAAACAGTAGAAATACTTGTGGATTTCCTCATCACAGCACTGAGGCAGGAAAACACTGAGAAGAAGTGCATAGCCTTCTGTGTGGATAACACCAACACAAACTCTGGAGGGGACGCTCGAATTGGAAAAGGCGATGTTTGGTACAAGATGAAAGCTATCACAGGATGAGAGATTCATGGCATTGGTTGTACTGCTCATATAGCGCACAGTGTCATGCAAACCACTGCTAACTTGTTGCCCATTGATGTGGAATGCATAGTCGTGAAAATGTACAAGTACTTTTATGTGTACACTGTCCAAGTGCAAGAATGGAAGGAGTTTTGCATGTTTGTCGAAGTCTGCTGTAAGGATGTCCTGGGACATAGCAACACTCATTGGCTATTGCTGCTTCGGGCTGTAGAATGCATCCTGCAAATTTACGAGGGTCTAAAGTCATACTTCATGTCTCAAGAAAAGTGCCCTACAACCCTACAGAAATTCTTTTAGCTTCTGAGTTTTGGCTGGTGGTTTCTGCAAGGTCAGCTGACACTTTTCAACTCAGTTACCAAGAGATTGGAACAAGAAAATTGTACAGCTATTGAAGCAGCCACAGAGTTGCAAAGTCTCAGAAACAAACTGCAAGAATGAAGACAACAGCACTTCATTGGGCTCAAGGTGAAGGGAATGTTGAGGAAGTTATCTGACAAAGGTGTTGTGGACACCACAGAATTCCTCAACCATGTGGATGTTTTTTATGACACCTGTGTGGAGTATTTTGAGAAATGGGCTCACTGAAGGAGAATGGAATTTTCTCCTGGGTCCTCTTGAAGCAAACTCCAGACTGGGCATATGCAGAGGCGTGCCTCCCCCTTGTAATGTCGCACACAAACCTGCCTCTTGATGACGGTGCTTTATTTGATGAACTGCCATGTGTTAAGTCCTACGCTAATCCTCCCAAAGTCTCAGAGTGGAAAAGCAGCAAGACTGAGCCATCGTCAAGATGGTTGGAAATCTTCAGGTACTTTTTAGCTGTAGCTGAGTTTGCATTATCTCTACCTGAAACCAATACTCTGGTAGAGAGGGTTTTCTCTCTTACCAACAAGCTGTGGACAGAAGAGAAGATAAATCTCAGAGTGTCGACCCCTAAAGCAATGTTGATGCTTAAAGTGAATTTCAAAGACTCCTGTTCCGATTTTTACAACAAACTGCTGAAGAACAAAGCTATCATTCATAAAATATATGCCTCTGAAAAATATCCCTTCACAGGAACTTCAGCTACTATAACTGTGCAACCCAGCACACCTTCTACATCTCAGCAACATCTATCATATGTGTTTGTTGCTCTGTTGCGGTCTGCAGATATGTTTGGTCGCAGGTTCATGTGTTTATGTCACTCATCCTAGTGTATTTCTTTGGATGGATTTTTTTCATTGGATAGAGCAGTTAAAAACTGAAATCTTCTGTGTTTTGTACGAAAATGTGCTTACCAGTGTTGAGGGTAGGGACACGTTAGGTGTTACGGTTAGGGTTTCTCTAAACAAACAAACAAAAAAAAGAATTATTTCCAAATTATGATGTGTCTCAGTTTTAGGCACGGTACCCCTGGGGAATGACAAAAGTTGGTTTCCCCCAGCCTCTACCCCTTGCCTGTCCACTTCCCCACTTGCCTTATAACTGCCCTCCTTTGGGTATACAATAGCACTTCAAATCTTGTGCTCAGCCTACTACTTCTAGCACTTTAAATGTGTTATCCATCCTCTAACCTTTACCCTACTGGATCACCTGCTCTTGGGTTGTTGCAATGTATGCTATATCCGAATATGGTTTTGTTTACCCTGGCCGGTTGGTCTGGGTTATTTCTACTCTGTAATTGTACTACACTGTTTTGTTTTAGTAATTGTACTTGTATTGATATGTGTTTGCTTGTTCTTTCAACTCTTGCCCCCCCCCCCCACGCTTCTAGAAACTAGCTGTTTACAGCTCATGTTGTCTTTCCTGGTGAAACATTTTCCAAATAAATAAACAGCTTCATATAAACAAAGTAAGACATTAGATATTGATTTTTTTTTATACAAAAAACAATCATTTACGGCACAAAGCAAAAATAAAAAAGCAAAACAACACACATTCGATTTGTACACATATTACAGAATGACACATTACATTAGTCAGACTGATGATGTTTTTTCATTTCCATACCAACATAAATGGCCCTGGGCACTTGTCCACCTTGAGCCCTTTAAGGAGTCCATCCTCTGTTACTGCTTCCTCCCTCATCCCGTTGCCCCCATCCCTATTTTCCCTTGTGGTAGTGGCCCACCCTCCTCTATGAAGACTATGCAGAATTATTCATTCAGTACTTTCTCGGTTTCTTCCATCCCCCTTCTCAGCTTTACTATGTCCTCTTTTGTTGTTTTTTTGTCCCTAATGTATTGAAAGAAGCTCTTGTTACCCTTTTGACCCCCTCAGATAATCTAAGTGCCGTATCTGCCTTACCAGCCTGAAAGTTGATTTCATGACATTTCACATATTCAAAGAGGTTCTTGAAGCACATTATAAGTATGATGCTGCAGTGGCAGGGAAATGACAGTACAGGAGCTCTGATGTCCAAGACTTTGGATATCCTTACACCTATGTAAATATGAGGACTTTACATCACAATAATACAAGTACAGTAAAACTAAGACACGTATCAAATCTTTAACCCTTACCATTAGCAGCTTCCTTCTAGCTCTGACTAGAGCTAGAGTTTGTCCTACTTGCTTCCTTAGTGGTTACCACTGATTTTTAAGATGTGTTTAGTGCTTTGTCCCTTATTCCTTTAAGCGTTGTTTATTTATTTATTTATTTATTTATTTAAACATCAGTTTAATAACCTTTGAGCCAGAGGCTCATTTACAAAGGTACCTCGTCACATAGAGGACAACAGACAGCAGAACAATAAACAACAGTTAATACAGATTCAAGCAAGTTACAATTCAGGGTTACAGTAGGCAAAATACATATGTTTGTGAGGTGAGGATAGGAGGGGACGGTAAGAGGGAGAAGGGATGGGGAGGAGAGAGGAGAGGGAGGGAGGATGTTAAAGGGAGGAGGAAAGCAGGAGGGGGGGGAGTGCTGCTCAGCGAGCATTGTCAGAACCCTTTTTTTTTTTCCTGCTTCTTCTTCTCAGCAGCAACACCTGTGTGAGATGAACAGGTGGTTTCTGAGGCTGAGTTTAAAGCTTGCTAATGTGGGAGAGTCAGAGATACTGGTAGGGAGTGAGTTATACCAGGTAGGTGCTCTGTAGGGGAATGCCCTTTGGCCTTGTGAGGTCCCTAGTCCTTGGTATGAACAGAGCTGTTTTGGACGAGCTGCTGGTGTTCACAGCTGGTGCAATGCGGCGAATAGAGCCAGTTAGGCTGGTTGGAGATAGGCCATGCAGTGCTTTAAGGTGAGCTGGCAGGTTTTGATACATGAGCCGCTCATCCAGGTTGAGTAGGGTAGCCATGCATACAGCTGACATGTATCGTATGTCTAGGTGCACTGGTGATAAGTCTGCAGGCTTTGTTAGTGTAAGGTGGACCTTGCTGAGAGCTGTCTGATCAGCTGACCCATAGACTGGGAGGCCATAGTCGATGAGAGATATGACAGAAGAGGTGACAGCAAGGCGGAGGGGCATCCACAGGAGACATTTTTG
The DNA here is from genome assembly GCA_016271365.2 of Neoceratodus forsteri. NCBI lineage: Eukaryota > Metazoa > Chordata > Ceratodontiformes > Ceratodontidae > Neoceratodus > Neoceratodus forsteri. The sequence continues at coordinate 182,224,542 of CM057450.1, read as the reverse complement.
TGCGGTAGAGAATGCCCAGCCGCAGGTTGGCGGCAGTGTTCAAGGAGGAGATGTAGTCATGGAAGGAGAGGGCAGGGCCAAAGACAATTCCCAGGTATTTATAGGATTGCACAGGTTCGATGGGGATTTTGAGGTGGAATGAACAGTGAGGGAAATTTGCTGAGCTTGTTTTGGGGATGGGAGAAGAGCATTGTTTTGTTTTCTTTAGGTTGATTATGATCGATGCTCAGAGAACCAGGTTTCAGCGGAATCAAAAGCAAGTTGGAGAGAACTCTGAAGCAGCGTGAGGTTACTATCAGGGCAAGGAGTACAGCATCGTCAGCATATAGCAGGATCTTCCGTGCAGGCACTGGGTAGCGAGTTGAGGAAAAGGGAGAGAGTGGGGTCAGAATAGAGCCCTGAGGGCTCCAGAGCGAATAGGGCAGGTGCTGGAGATTTTCACTAACTTTCACACATTGGAGCGGGCTGAGAGATAGCTGGCGCACCAGGAGACTGGTCCAGTGGCAAAGCCTATGTGGTCCAGGGTAGTTAACAAGAGTGGGTGCGATACGGTATCAAAAGCTTTAGACAGGTCAATGAATACCACTCCAGCCAGGCACCAGTGTCCAAGGAGTGTGGAGGAGTTGGCAAACCCAGGAGAGCCAGACAGTACTAGGACCAGCTCTGAACCCATGTTGCTCAGGACAAAGAACATTGTACTTTGAGAGGTAGTCGGAGACTTGAGTGGCAACAATTTTCTCCAGGGCTTTAGAGAGCGGGGGGGAGGATTGAGATGGGTCGGTAATTACCAGGCAGAGTCCTGTCACCACCTTTGTGGACAGGAGTAACCGTAGCAACCCTCCAGACAGCAGGAAATTGCCCGAGGCAAAGGGATTTGTTAAAGATGCATGTGATAGGGGTGAGGACCTGATCCAGGACCTGACGTAGGAGGCAGGGATCAAGGGAATCATTACCTATGGCGTTACCTTTAAGGGCCTTAAGAAGATATGGTCTAGTTTCTTGTAAGGTGACACAGCGCAGGTGGAACAAGGGGCGTGTGATGGGAGGGGCGGAACTAGGGGGTGGAGGACTGAAGAAGTTACTAGGGAGTACTGAGCTAAGGTCGGTAAAGGAGTTATTGAGGTGAGTGGCAATGAGGGTAGGGTCAGTGGAGACAGTACCATTGATGTTAAGAAGTGTGGGAGAGGGGGACCGGGAGTGACCATTCAGCTGCTTGACGTTGTCCCAGAAAGACCTAGGGTTCCCCCAAGAGGAGGTAAGGGAGGCTTGGTAGTAATCCGCCTTTGCTTTACAGATAGCCCAGGTGCACTGGTTTCTAGCCGCAGCATAGGTCTGCCTGTCAGATGGTCGGCCAGAGGCAACAGCAAGGTGCCACAGATTATCCCGCTGCTTAAAAAGCCACCTCAGTGCAGGGGTGAGCCAAGGAGCATATCTTACTTTGGACCTATGGGCAGTTATAGGAGCGAAGATGTCACAGGCAAAGTTGAAAGTGTTGATAAAGAAGGACAGGGCCATGTCAACGTTAGTTGCGTTTATCAGTGGGGACCAGTCTGTGTGAGCAAGGTAATTCTTTAGGTCATTCAAACCCCCGGGTCTAAGCCGCCTTCGAGAGGTGGTTTTGACTGAGGGTGTGGGCTGAGAGGTTACCCAGCTGAAGAGAACAGGGGAGTGGTCACTAAGACAGTCAGGGAGGATTTGGATATTGTGGACCCGGCTTGGCCTGTTAGTAAGGACCACCTCCAGGAGAGTGTTAGTGCCCCGTCTGGGGTTGATTCTAGTGGGCTGGGAGACTAGTTGGGTTATATCAATTGCAGCAAAGGCCTCGCAGGCAGAAGAGGCTGAGGGGCAAAGCCAATTAATGTTCAGGTCACCCACCAGAATTTGGTCAGAGGGGTTGGGTAGGGAGGTAATGTAGTCAATTAGTGGGCTCAGTGCCTGAGATTGTTTTATGGGAGGTATGTAGGCCGTAGTAAGGAAGATAGGACCGCTAGAGGGGTCAGGAGATAGTTTGATTGTTAGTGCCTGGGCATGATGGTCAAGGTCTGGGGAGGGAGGAGCTAGTCCAGTGGCGGGTCCTTTAAGTAGATGGCACAACCCCACCTCTCCTCCGGCCCGGTCCAGCCGGTAGAGGGTGTAGCCAGGGAGAGACCAGGAGTTAGTGGTGAGTCAGACAGTCAGGTTTCAACCAAGGCAACCACATCAGGTTTATGAACCAACATCCAGCAGTGTAGTAAGTCCAATTTTTCAGGAGGCTACAGATGTTCATAGATGCGATACGAAGTCCAGTGGATTCGAGGGAGGGCTAGTGTTGCGGGCCCAGGATTGGGATGAATGTTGCCAGACAGAAGTAGGAGTAGGAGGAGGGCTGTTCTTGGGAGTAAGCCGCAGTATAGAGAGTTCTGATGACTGAGGTAGGGGGATGTGGAGTGTAGAGGTGCATGGGATAGAAAGCATAGTACAGACAGGATAAGCAAGCACGATGAGGATGCAGAAGGGGCAAGGGGAGTGAGCGAGGGGTCGCCACATAATCGGTGGTAGGTAGGTGGGCATGCAGGGTGAGTGAAAGCTGCAGGAGGGTGGGGCAGGTGGGATGTGGGGTGGGTTGCAGGCAAGTCTCTGGGGGCATAGGAACCACTCAACAGCGGGGATATAGTACCCCTAGGGGAGGTAACTAAAATTAGGATTAGGGGAAGGAGGGGAAGGGGAGCGAGACGTAGAGTGATAGACATGCATGGCGGTAGTAGTGCCATGTTTTGTATTTTTTTTAGAAAACAGCTAACATGGGCTGGGATGGTAGCTGGAGGGGGGAAGAGGTGGGATAGACCCTATATAGGACTGGGGGGATGGTGGCACAGCAGTAGGATTGCTAGGGGGGAAACAGTGCCCACTGGTGGCCAGCAGGTATAACCTGCTAATGGGAAAGAGGGGACTTAGGTTCACGTGCACACAGGATGTGACGTCACAGGAAGTGACATGCGCAACCCCGAGCCAATAAAGCTACGGCCGCCCCTGGGTGGGTGGGTGGTTGGGGCGGGTGGGGCAGATGACGCAAAGCGCCGTCGGGCTAGCACCCCACAGTAGAAAGCCTCCGGGAACAATCAGTTGACTGTGGGGCAGAGTCCTTTGTTGTACAGCTGAAAATGCCCCACAGTCGACTAGGGCAGGAGTAGATTGCAGTGCAGCCGTTTACCTGATGTTCAGCTGGTGTATCTGTGAGGGCTCCAGGTAGGAGCAACTTTCTCCGTCCCTGCCGCGGTCAGCAGCTTCAGTGCGTGGGGGGTCCATCTGAAAAGGTAGCAAGCAGGGAGAATATTAGTATGCGGCGGGAAGATTACAGCAGATGATCCTTTGATTTCACATCATGCGCAGAGATACGGTGCTACGCCAGTTACACTACACAATGTGCACCACTTAATTATATTCTGCCTAAAATTAATCTGCACAGTATACCAGCAAGCCTCTTAACTTTGTTTTAGTCTACATATTTTATCTGGCTTCCTTCAGTTTTAGATTTAAACAACACATGCGAATGGCTAGTGCTATACAGGGAGCCCAGTTTGTTCAACAAACATATCGTTACTAGGGCAGGCACCTTCCTAAGTACATTCACAGGTCACAGGTCTCCACCACCAGCTCTAACAGGCAATTCACTAACATCCCAAACATCTTTCCAGTACAGTTACTAGTACAGCTTTCTGTCGTTTGTGCACCCCAGAACACTACAGCACTAACAGTGATTAACTAGTGCAGTTAAATAGAGCAGTCCGCTTCCACATATGTACACATTTGATTCCATGCTACATTGTCCAACATGACGACTAACCCGAGTCCCCGACCACCCTCTCAGGTAGCACCCCACAGCAGAAAGCCCTCCGGAACAATCAGTTGACTGTGGGGCAAGAGTCCTTTGTTGTACAGCCGAAAACGCCCCACGGTCGACTAGGGCAGGAGTAGAATGTAGAGCTGCCGCTTACCTGCTCAGCCGGCGTTTCTGTGAGGGCTCCAGGTGGGAGCAACGATCCTCCGTCCCTGCCGCGGTCGGCAGCGTTCAGTGGTGGGGGTCCCATCTGAAAAGGTAGCAAGCAGGAGAATATTAGTATGCGCGGAAGATTACAGCAGATGATCCTTTATTTCACACTGCGATAGGCGATACGGTGCTACGCCAGTTACACTACACAATGTGCACCACTTAATTAATTCTGCCTAAAATTAATCTGCAGTATACCAGCAAGCCTCTTAACTTTGTTTTAGTCTACACGTATTTTATCTGGCTTCCTTCAGTTTTAGATTTAAACAACACATGCGAATGGCCAGTGCTACACAGGGAGCCCAGTTTGTTCAACAAACATATCGTTACTAGGGCAGGCACCTTCCTAAGTACATTCACAGGTCACAGGTCTCCACCACCAGCTCTAACAGGCAATTCACTAACATCCCAAACATTTTTCCAGTACAGTTACTAGTACAGCTTTCTGTCGTTTGTGCACCCCAGAACACTACAGCACTAACAGTGATTAACTAGTGCAGTTAAATAGAGCAGTCCGCTTCCACATATGTACACATTTGATTCCATGCTACATTGTCCAACATGACGACTAACCCGAGTCCCGACCACCTCTCCAGGTAGCACCCCACAGCAGAAAGCCCTCGAACAATCAGTTGACTGGGGCAAGAGTCCTTTGTTGTACAGCCGAAAACGCCCACGGTCACCAGGGCAGGAGTAGAGACGTAGTGCTGCCGTTTACCTGCTCAGCCGGCATTCTGTGAGGGCTCCAGGTGGGAGCAGCGATCCTCCGTCCCTGCAGCGGTCGGCAGCGTTCAGTCGTGGGGGTCCGTCTGCTCAACCCGGTGTTTCTGTGAGGGCTCAGGTGGGAGCAGCGATCCTCCGTCCACCGCGGTCGGCAGCGTTCCAGTGCGTGGGGGGTCCGTCTGCTCAGCCCGAGCGTTTCTGTAGGGCTCAGGTGGGGTGTGATCCTCCGTCCCTGCAGCGGTCGGCGGCGTTCAGTCGCGTGGGGGGTCCGTCCGGTCCCGACCACCCTCTCAGGTAGCACCCACAGCAAAGCCCTCGGAACAATCAGTTGACTGTGGGGCAAGGGTCCTTTGTTGTACAGCCGGAAACGCCCCACGGTCGACTAGGGCAGGAGTAGAATGTAGAGCTGCCGTTTACCTGCTCAGCCGGCGTTTCTGTGAGGGCTCCAGGTGGGAGCAACGATCCTCCGTCCCTGCCGCGGTCGGCAGCATTCAGTGATTTATGAGGCAGGAGGTTAAGAGGTATGGGGGGCACAACACACAATTAAAATGTAATCAAGGGAAGGCATCAAGTTATACTTCTGCAGCTTTTCCTCCATTGAGAAAGCAATGGGACCATACTTCTCAACAAATTAGGGTTACCGCCTATCCTGATTTTCACAAGACAGTCCTGATTTGGGCTGCTGCGTCCTGCAAAAAAAACATGAAAAATACTACATGTCCTGACATCAGAGTGTAAAATATATTTTCTAACTTTCCTCTAAAAATTGCAGAAAACTTTAATACCTTAACTAAAGTACCTTAAAATGATAAAAAACAGTAGAAACAACTAACTAAAACGTTTAATTTTAATTCTGAATATTTAGAGAAAACAAGTCTGTTGAACTGATTGCGGTTACATAGTGTCCCGTAAAAAATCATGTTTCAGTAAGAAATGTCCCACTTTGGGCTCCTTAAAAGGTGGTAACCCTACGTCAACATTCAATAAAGCTACCAAAAGACCCTATTTTCCCAGGACAGTCCTTATTTTAGGCAGCATGTCCTGGTGTCCCAAGTTTTGCAAAATGTCACTTTTGTCCTGGTTTTTGCTTACTTGTCCCAGTTTTGTCCCTTTTTTTGCTGACTGCTAATCCATGTGTGACAGTTATTTCAGCACCACTGTGGTGCTGCTTGAGCCAGACAACAGTTTGTAACATCAACCCCTGTGCCTATGTTGCACCTCAAGCATGTCAATGTCACAAACGCACTCAGCAGGTCAAGCCCTCTTCTCCCACAGTGCCAACCTCAGAGCACAATAGTGTGAACAGGTAACAGACAGGGTAACCCTGCTGTCTGCTTTTGGGTCTGAATCACCTTTAGTCTCAAGTTCTGGGTGAATTCAAACTGTGAACCTTATGCTAGCATACCCAATGAACAGGCTCAGATACGTACCCTCTTCGGGGATTGCGGTACAAGCTTTCGTCAGGGGCATCCAGCTAGGCTTCCAAAATGAACTCTTTTAAATCTATAAGAGACCTTAGGTATATTCTTACCTTTTCCCAGTTTAGTGACACCATCAAGCCCTTCAAACAGCTGTCAGACTTAACCACATATACAGCACATGCAAAAAGAACTTGGAAGACACACCCAGGCAGTGTCTTAAGAAAATGTACTTTACTAAAATATGATACAAATATAAAAAACGTAAACACAGAACAATATAGCAAACAGCTCACAATCACATAAAAGAACAAGGGAAAATTACAAAGCAAAACTCCTATCACAATACATTCAGATGTTTGCTATTTAAAGTATTACCTCTGGAACTGCATTTTCAAGTTAGATCAGTGTCCTGTGTCTCTCTAGAATCCCAAGATGATATGACATTCATTTCAGACACAAGTATCAGTTTAAACTCTGTGTCTCCACACCCCTTCTGTGAGTCATGTAGCTCATCCTTTTAGAATATAAAATTACAAAAAATGATTTCCTACCAAGAGGTACGTTAATAATGTGACATCAGCAAAAAAACATTTCCCAAATGATAAGTCTTTGATCAACCAGTTCCTTTGAGGTTTACAATGCTACAGTCCATCACCAAGGTGTGAAATAGCCAACAGAAATCAGCTAAATGATGTCCTGTCCTGTCCTGATGTAACAAAATGTATATTTAGTTTCCAACTTCAAAAGCATGAGGTCATAAAAAGGCCATAAAATGCAATTTCTCAAGGAAATTAATTATATTACAGAGATCTCCGGGTTACTGTAATATATCCTGTGATATCAGCTGCTGACATCTTGTAATTTAAAAAAGTCAGATCTCACAGAATAACATTTCATACATTGAGCATTTATTTATACTACCAATATCATACAAAAATCATAACCAGCTGGCCAAGCATCACAATCCTCCCCACTTAGACTGAATTTGGGGGCTCTATAACCTGCATGGGATGAGCTCCCCAAGTCAGTTCACTCCTCATATAGACGCGACAAGCCATCTGCATTCTGACTTGTCGCTCCAGTCCTATGTAAAATCGTCATGTCATACCTTGCACAGCAAGCCTCCATCTTAATAGTCTACCATTAGTTTTTTTCCATTTGGGTCAGCCAAACCAGGGGTTGTGGTCAGTTTGTACCTCAAAATGCTGCCCACATAAGTATGGCTCTAACTTCTTTAGTGCCCACACTATGGCAAGACACTTTTTCCACAGAGCAGTAAGCCTGCTCCCTGGGAAGTAACTTTTTACTCAGGTACACTACAGGGTGATCTTTCCCTTGCTTGGATGTCTGTCTCAGTACTGCCCCAATAGCCATGTCTGAGGCATCAGTCTGGACGATAAAGGGTCTGCTATTGTCAGGACTTGTCAATACAGGAGCACTGCACAGTGCCTCCTTCAGTCTGGTAAGGCTTTTTCACAGGCTGGTTCCCAAGTAATTTTCTTAGGCATCTTTTTCTTTACCAGGTCAGATAAGGGAGCAGCCAGGGCACTGTAATTGGGTACAAATTTCCTATAGTACCCTACTGTCCCTAGAAAACTCCTGACCTGCTTCTGCATTTCTGGTCTGGGCCATGACTTGATCACCTCTATTTTTACTTTATTTTAATTCACCTCTATTTTAATTGTAACTAATTGAAGCCTTTGTACACCTTTGTACTACTGGAATTGCTTTGTGTGTTCTTTTACTGTATCTCACTTGTAATGTTCTCCATTGTTGTACTCCACCACCAATTGTTGTCTATCCTCCCTGCGACGAGGTGCCTTTGTAAATTAGTCTTTGACTCAAAGGTTGTAAATCTGAATTATGAAATAAATAAAAATAAATACTTGGTTGGGACGGAGCAGTCCCCAGCCTACAACATGCCCAAGGTATGCCACTTCAGCCATGGCCACCTGGCACTTCTCAGCTTTGACAGTGAGCCCGGCACTCTGTATCCTGCCCAGCACTTCCCTAAGGTGGGACAGGTGTTCCTCCCAACTGGCACTAAAGATGGCAATGTCATGCAGGTACGCCATGACGTACTCCTCAGCACCATTTAACACCTGGTTCACCAACCTTTGGAAAGTGGCTGGGGCATTCTTCATTCCAAAAGGCATTACTTTAAATTCAAATAAGCCTATCAGAGTGATGAAGGCCGATATCTCCCTAGCTCTGTCAGTTAACTCTACCTGCCAGTACCCCTTTGTCAGGTCAATAGTTGTAAGGTAGTTCACCCCTCCCAACTGGTCCAGGAGTTCGTCCATCCAGGGCATCAGGTGGGCGTCTGACTTCGTGACTGCATTCAGTCCATTATAGTCCACACAGAAATGAGTAGAGCCATCTGGTTTGGGCACAAGGACTACCGGTGAGGCCCAGGGGCTGTGGGATCTCTGTATTACCCCTAAATCCAGCATTTCCTCCACCTCCCTCCTAATGTCCTTTTGGACAGCCTCTGACACCCGATGTGCTGTCTGCCATATGGGCGTCTGTGTCCCTGTCTCCACATTGTGCGTTGCTAAGGGGGTCAGTTCAGGCTTGGCGCTAAACAGTGCGGCAAGTCTGCTAAAACCTCCCTTACTTCCTGGATCTTGTCCGGGGCCAGTTGGGGTGACAATTTAACTGCCTCCACAGAGGACTCCCACTTGCTTTCTTCCAGCAAGTCCAGAAAGGGTTCTCCTTCATCCGTCCCTTCCCCAGGACTACACACTGCAAACGCCATGTCAGCCCTCTTAGCATATGGCTTCATCATGTTGACATGGTACATTCTTTCTGTATGTCTTCTTTCAGGTAATTCTATGATATAGTTCACATCATTTACCCTTCTAACTACTTTGTACGGGCCTGCCCACTCAAGCTGCAGCTTGTCTTTCCGGACCGGGATAAGGACCTTGACTTCCTGACCCACCTTCTACGAGCAAGCTCTGGCTCTGTGGTCGTACTACACTTTTTGTTTCTGTCTGGCAGCTTCCAGGTTGCTCTGGGCTGTCCCCATAACCTCCTTCAGCCTTTCTCAAAACCTAAGACCATAATCCATTATGGGAGTTCCGTGGGTGGTGTGCTTGCCTTCCCAGTCCTCCCAGATCAAGTCTAGGGGCCCATGTACCTATCCATATAAGAGCTCAAAGGGGAGAAAACCCTGACGACTCTTGGGGCATCTCCCTGTATGCAAACAACAGCTGGGGAAGGTATTTCTCCCAGTTCCTCCCATGCTGTTCAGCAAACGCTTGGTGCACTAACATCAGGGTACCGTTAAATCTTTCCACAAGCCCATTAGCTTGCGAGTGATAAGATGTGCATCTCTGCACCACCCCACACTTCTCCCACAAACATTTCGTCAGGTCTGACATGAAGGAACCCCTTCAATCGGTGATAACCTCCTGCGGAAACCCAACATGGGAGAAAATCCCAAGTAAGGCATCTGCCACTTTGTCTGTCCTCAGTGAGGATAGGGTGACTGCCTCTGGATACCAGGTGGCATAATCCACCACAGTCAGGATGAACCTCTTCCCAGAGGAGCTGGGGGTATTTAAAGGCCTCACAATATCCATTCTCACCCTCTGGAATGGCTCCTCCACTATGGGCAATGGAATTAGAGTGGCATGGGTTTTCTTACCTGCCTTCCCTATTTCTTGGCATCGGTGACAAGACCTGCAGTACTCCTTCACCTGCTGGGTGAAGTGGGGCCAACAGAAATTCTGGGACAACCACTGCATAATGTGCGTGATTCCCAGATGACCAGACAAGGGAATATCATGTGCAATCTTCAGCAACTGCTCACGGTACCCCTGGGGAATGACAAGCTGCCTGCTTATCACCCCTCCCTCTGTCTTAGCATCCCGAGTACACATCAGTCCATTTTGCCAATAAAGTTTGTTTTTCGCCACCTCCCTGTGCTCCGTCAGAGTCCGCCCAAGCTCTCAGCTTCTCTAGACTAGGGTCACTTTTCTGAGCAGCTGCAAAATCTTTACACATTCGCAAGGCATGGGATAGGTCTCCTTCAGTCTCTAAACTAGGGTCCTTAGCTCCAGCGTCAGAGCACTCAGGATCACTGTCATATCTAACCCTCTGACAATGGGTCACCCCTCCTTCTTCGAAGTAATCCTCCGTAGCTGTGTGGTTAACTACTACTGGGGAAATGTCTACCCCTTTTCATTTGTCTCCATATCAGGAGACAGGCTGGGGAACCAGCCTCCCAGTGGTTTCCACAGTGGCTTCTATGGGGTCCAGGGAACTACAATTTTCCCTTGCTGCTTTTCTATGGGTAATTGCACACACCATCCCCTGTTTGAGATTGTTGCCAAGGATGACGTCCACTACTAAAGTTTTGGCTACAGCCACCTGTTGCACAGTTCCCCATTTCACCCCAGTCTAGGAGAACACTAGCGAGTGGCAAGGTTGTCTCCTCCCCAGTGAACCCTTATACAGTTACAAATCAATTGGGTATAAGCTGACCAGGCTCTACCAGATCCCCTTTTACTAACGTCAGGGATGCCCCTGTGTCTCTTAACCCTTGTGTCTGTACACCATTCACAGTAACTGGGTGCATGTGTTCCCTCATGTTCACAGGCATGCTTCCAGGAACACATAAACAACCCACTTCTTTCCTAGCCGCATTCTGTGTATTGCTTGTCCTTTTGGGACACTGTCTGGCAATATGCCCTGCTTCTTTACAAACCCAACATTCGTTTTTCTCAGAGAAATCTTTTCTTTGAAACCTAGGGCTAACTGGTTTCGGTGGAGGCAGTGAGGATTTTAGTTGCCCTGAAGGCGCGCTTTTCCCTTTCTGCACTGCCACGCCCACCACATTCGCTCTCAGAGCAGGACTGCTCTTGGCACTGCGGTCCGAGAGTTCAGCAGCCTCTTGCACTGTTTTTGGATCTCGATCCTCCAGCCAGGTTTTCAGCTCTGCTGGGCAGGCCCAAAAAAAATGCTCTAACAATATAGCATTTTCAATTTTATCTACAGCATTTGCTTCAATTCCTTCCCACCAATGTTTTAAAAAACTGACGTTGTCTTGTGGCTAGCTCCTCGTAGCTCATGTCAGGGCCTCTCCTGAGCTTACGGAATTTAGCTCTGTATGCTTCTGCAGTTAAATCAAACTTTTTTAAAAGTGCAGCTTTAAGTTTGGTGTAATCATTATTGTCCTCATTGCCCATTTGACCCAATGCATCCCGAGCTTTCCCGATAAGTAGCGGGGCCAGCCATAAGCTCCAGGGCCCTTTAGGAAATTTTGCCTGAATACAAATTTTTTCAAAGGAAGTTAAAAAGGCATCCATATTCTCCCTCTCTTTAAATTCAGCTATCAATTTGGAAATTAATTTGTAACCCAGTCCTGTAGTTCCAGTTAAACCCAAGCCACTTACCTGCTCTGATGCTGGTGGTTGGAGTCGTTGCTTCTCCAGTTCATGTTGCCTCTGACATACACGCTCCTCTCAGTCTGCTTCTCACTGTTCATGCTCAGCCTCCCGCTGTTCTCGTTCAGCTTCTCACTGTTCTCGCTCCCTCTTCTCCTCTGTGGCTCATTTCTCTCGCTCAGCTTCCCGCCATTCTCGTTCAGCCTCCCTCTGGAACTCCAGCTCCATTCTGCGCAACTCAATCTGCAGCCTGATTGCTTCTGGCTCCAGAATGCTGGTGACTTTCCCCTGATGTAGCCCTTGACTTGCACTGGCCCTGCTGTCCTCCTCACTGGATCTGGACACTGCACTAGCCTCTAGCCCCTCCACTCCCAAGGTCTGATCCTTTACAGTCACAGTCTGTAACTTGATGCTCTGGGCATCTGCTGTCATCACGGCATCTATGAGGTTCTGCTTGTTGGCTTTCCCCTCACACAGTACTCCTCTGTCCTGGCACAACTGCCTCAAGTAGTCTGCAGTGTACCAGCTGTAGTTGGAAGCCATCTTCTTCCCTAACTACGGCTACTCTAACTTGCACTTTAGAAAAAAAAGGAAAACAGGTAGGAACTTTGACTGTAAGCAAAATGATATAGTTCTGTTTCTTTTTAAAAATAAATCACTGCCTTATTTTGCAAGAGAGTTGTACAGTATTAAGCTGAAACACTGAACAGTTAAAGCTTGTTACCAAATTTTTTCACACCACTGCCAACCAAATCTGTCACAAACGCACTCAGCAGGTCAGGCCCTCTGCTCCCACAGTGCCAACCTCAGAGCACGATAGTGTGTACAGGTAACAGACAGGGTAACCCTCCTGTCTGCTTTTGGGTCCGAATCACCTTTAGTGTCAAGTTCTTGGGGGATTCAAACTGTGAACCTTATGCTAGCACACCCAATGAACAGGCTCAGATATGTAGCCTCTTTGGGGTCTGCGGTACAATCTTTCACCAGGGGCACCCAGCCAGGCTTCCAAAAAGAACCTTTTGTATTGAAAGAAGCTGTTGTCACCCTTTTGACCCCCTCAGATAATCTAAGTGCTGTATCTGCCTTACCAACCTGAAAGTTGATTTCATGACATTTCACATATTCAAAGAGGTTCTTGAAGCACATTATAAGTATGATGCTGCAGTGGCAGGGAAATGACAGTACAGGAGCTCTGATGTCCAAAACTTTGGATATCCTTATACCTATATAAATATGAGGACTTTACATCACAATAATACAAGTGAAGTAAACTAAGACACATATCAAATCTTTAACCCTTACCAAGTTAACGCATTAGCAGCTTCTGGCTCTGACTAGGTCTTGTTCTACTAGCTTCTTGAGTGGTTACCACTGATTTTTAAGATGTGTTTAGTCATTTGTTCCTTATTCCTTTAAGCCTTGTTCCTGATTTATGAGGCAGGAGATTAAGAGGTAAGGGGGGGGGCACAACACGATTAAAATATAATCAAGGAAAGGCATCAAGTTATACTTTCGCAGCATTTCCTCCATTAAGAAAGCAATGGGACCATACTTCTCAACAAATTAGGGTTACCACCTGTCCTGATTTTCACAGGACAGTCCTGATTTGGGTATTCTAGTTAGTTGTTTCTACTGTTTTTCATCATTTCAAGATATTTTAGTTACGGTATTATTGTTTTCTGCAAGTTTTAGAGGAAAGTTAGGAAATATATTTTTCACTCTGATGTCAGGACATGTAGAAGTTTTCACGTCCTGCAAAAGACATGAAAACTTCACATGTCCTGACATCAGAGTGTAGGTGTGCTAGCAATAATACCGTAACTAAAATATCTTGAAATGATGAAAAACAGTAGAAACAACTAACTAGAATGTTTAGTTTTAGTTCTGATTATTTAGAGAAAACAAATATTTTGCATTGATTGCAGTTACAGTGTCCCACAAAAAATCATGCTTCAGTAAGAAATGTCCCGCTTTGGGCTTCTTAAAAGGTGGTAACCCTACATCAACATTAAATAAAGCTACCAACAGTCCCTATTTTCCCAGGACAGTCCCTACTTAAGGCAGCATGTCCTGGTGTCCCAAGTTTTGCAAAATGTCACTTTTGTCCTGGTTTTTGCTTGCTTGTCCCAGTTTTGTCCTTTTTTGCTGACTGCTAATCCGTGAGTTATTTCAGCACCACTGTGGTGCTGCTGGAACTGGACAACAGTTTGCAACATCAATCCCTGCACCTATGTTGCACAGCAAGCATGTCTGCGGGAGCACAGTAAAGCATATTCCTTCCTGTTAGGTTACACTTGATAGTAGTGCAAACAAGTGCATGTGGATGTCTGCCTGCCATCATCTGAGAGGGACTCCAGACAGAAGAGACCGGCAGCAGTGAACTAAGGCACCCGAACCTGATCAGCTGCAGGGAAGTGTGTGAAAACAGTATGGTGGTGGAAGTCACTGAAGTGAAGTTTGCTCAGCAAATGAGGTGAGTGTAAGTGGGTTGGGATGGGACTGTCGGGAGGAGCCATACATGCAGCTCAAATGTCTGAACACAATGTAATGCAGGTTTGCTTCTAATAAACTTACATCATGATTTGGAACTTGCTGCAGTAGAATGATGTATTGTTTTAATCTGGATGTTTGCTACTGGTGTTACTGTGGCGTGGCATGGCCAATTCAAGCAGCACAATTTGTGTGCAGCGTTGTTTGCGGTGGTGCCCGTGGTAGTGACACGGTGGGGGGAAGCATGGTCACGATGGACCCTGTCCCAGTTTTAGGCCTCAGAAAGTTGGTAGCTTTAATATTAAAATTCCTACACTGAGAGAACCAGAATTGGATGGGAACATACCTCTCAAAATTAGAATTCCTAACACTGGCCTTCAAATATCAGACCAAATGACCAGCATGTATAGGACTTTATTTTAAAGAATAGTAGGTCTACAAGCAGCGAGCACTATATAATTAGTGTTAAACAATGCTTCTGTTAAGTTTTATTTAGTTTATAATTTGTAACCGGGAAAGGCACAGAGCCCAGGCTCCTTTCCAGGTGCAACCCGGGGGAGGGAAAATGTAGATACAGGAAAGAAGCGCTATACGTTAGTTCAATTACTTGATGGGTTGTATGTCCAGAAATAGCTCAAGCATTATGAAGAACATCAGTAAACATTTGTATGGTGAAAACATGTTTTATAGGGCTATGTGAAATCCATAGAAGTTGAGACGAATGGATGGGAATCTGGGGGTGCCCCTTCCCCCAGACTCTATGGGCATGAAGGCCCGGAAATGTCTAGCCATTTGCTGTGTATTTCAAAAGCCTGCGATACACGTTTTGGTAAGAAAAGTTGAGAGATGTAATCAATAACTATGTACCCTCTTCTTTCAACTCGCTACTGTAAGCATTCCGTTTCTTTGCAGTGTAAGAAGGAAATGGCCGCGGGTTCCTTCACTTCCGGTCACGTGACGCGCATTCGGCATTCTTTCTTCCTATGTTCAATGGGTCTCCCCGAAGCCCAAGATGGCGACGGCTGGCGGAGTGCGGGGTCCCGGAGGAGCGGACTGAAGGTAGGCACTGTGGCCGAGAGGGAGCGCTCTTGGGCTGGAACCGTCAGCACTGGACTCAAACCCGTCCCACGCCGCCTTGTGGCCGTGCATTGTTCCCGTGCGCTCGCTTTGGGACGCCGAGGCCTGGTTATGAGCGCCGATCCTCGGTCTGGCCTGCGCGAGTCTAACTGGGCATGAGAGCGCACTGCCGCGTCTGGCCCATACGGTGCCCCGCGGCTGCTCAGAGAGCCGAAAGGAGGAAGGGGCGACAGATTCAAAGGCGAAGGCGGGAAAGAAGGAAGTGCCGGCGAGAGGACGGGGGCCGGGAGATAAGGGGTTAACGTGACTGGGGCGCACCTGGAGAGCAGGGCCCAAGAGGGGAGGGGGTGACATGTGAGTAGGGGATTGCGCTGAGGATCCCTGGGATGGTATCAGGGCTCCTCTAGTCTGACGGCATATAACAGCTGCCCCATTGCACCAGGAGTTGATAGGGAGGGCAGGAAGGCATGGCAGCGAGTAGCTGCATTACTCTATAGAGTGTCACAACATAGCTGCAATCCAGCTGTATGACGTGAGTTACCAGCTGTCCTGATCTCAAAAAGGCTGCCCTGATTTGGTCAGCTGTGCATGTCTTGACCAAAAACTGGAAGGTGTCCTGATATGAAACTAAAATAAAATACTTTTTTCTTTCCCTAACAAGTAGCACACAACTTAAATACCTCAAGAATGAAAATCAGTACCTATAAATAAACTTCAATAAAGTGTAGATTTGATTAGGTAGAGAAACAGTGGTGAATAGGGTGAAATATATATATATATTTTTTTTGCTATGGCATTTCTAGATTTGGGTTTCTTGAAAGACAGCAACCCCGTTTTTGCAGAATTCACACTGGGATTCAGTTGAGTTCATGGGACATAGACAATCTATGAATTAATAAAGTAATTCCATTGTTTGAATAGAATTGCATAGCTATTTGTCTCATACAATCCAGTTTTTTGTACTTTACTATTTATTCAGAATAGCCCAGCTGAGTTGTAACATTTCATTTCCAATTAGGACCTGCTTCTTACCCATTTTTTCAGTGGGGTGGACCTGAGCACTGAGAGGTCACACGGCTTGCCTAAGGTCACACAGCAAGTATTTAGCATTAATGTGGATTGAATCCTGGTTCCCAAGCCGGTGCTTGTACCACTAACTTCGCTGTCTCCAAGAAGAATAATGCAGGGTCTTTGAAGTGCATTGGGAATATGTTTATTTTGGGATTCTGGCTTTTCCTAGTATCATCAGTGAGAGTCCTGATCTACCACCCAGTCCTAATCCAGCCACAAGCATTTTGAGATTATTCTGTTGGGTTAAAACTTTGCCTCCACTAAACCTTGGTATCATGTTCTCCCTTTACAGTGCACTTCCATTAAAATAGCCTAGGATGGGTGTCCTACTGTTACAGTGTGTTTCCTAGGCCTGCCTGGGAAAACGTAAGAAATTGTGTTAATGTCCAACATTCTCAACTAGTTTGTTATTTTGGGAAGGGGAAGGGGTGCCATTGGACACCAGGGTGAACTTGTGGGGAGAGAGAAGGGTGCCATTGGATGCCAGAAAGAACTGGTAGGGGGTGGGTGTCAACGGATGCCAGGGAGAAATGGGGAAACAAAAAGTGTCTCACTAGATACCAGGGAACATACGAAATCGCCGGCAGAAAAAGGCCAGAAGGTCTGTCAAGTCTGCCTGAGTGTGCAGCTTGCAGTGTAACTTATGTGACGAGGGAGGGGTTGGTACTAGACGCCGGGGAGAAATGAGAGGGAAGGGGTGCCACTGGACACCAGAAGGACCTTATGGGGATAGGGAGGAGGTGCAGCTGGATGCCAGAGAGAACTTAAGTTGATGAGAGGGATGTGCCATTGAACACCAGGGAGAAATGGGGAAAGGGAGGTGCTGCCCTTCGATGCCAGGCATAAATTATGATGAGAGGGTGGGTGCCACTGAGTATCAGGGAGTAACTGGAAAAAGACTGGGTGAGGGAGTTCTTTTTTTCTCTGATCTATATATCTTGGCGCCAGTGCAGATTTGGCACAACTTTCCTGACTGGACCAGTGCAGGAAAAAAAGTGAAGTGTAAAGCCTGGGACATAATACTGGGGTGGGGGGGCTAACACACTCATAAACCATGAGCCTTTTAGCCGCACCCCCCCCCGTGGCATCATTTGTTAAGTACGTAGCAGATGTATTTGTTTTATGTAATACATTAGGTTAGTTGAAAACTGCTTTTTTAAATTTTTTTTTTTTTTTATGATGTGAAAAACCTTCCAGCAGTGCAGGAGTTGATCCTTAATGAGTATGGTAATCCTTAACAAGCTGGTTTATGGTTCCTGATGACCGTGAAGGGAGTATAGCATAGTGGTTAAGAGCACTGAGCTGCAAACTTGGAGAGCTGGGCTTGAATCCTACACTTGTATACATGCATAGTGTGTGACCCATGAGCAAGTCAGTTAACTTCCCTGTGTCCCAGGATGCATCTGAAAACAAGCTTCAACTTAGTGTGTCTTTGCTGGCCAAAAATTGTAACAAAAAAACAAAAGAAGCCTGTCTCAGTCATCTGACTTGCAGATCTTAGGCCCTATATTCAAAACTTTGCCCTGGCGCTAAATTAGCACTGCCCTGCGTGCTAAATTAGCCCGGAACCAGTAGCCTGCCATATTCAAAAGGGATAGCCCTGGTGCTAAACTTGCTGAATATAGCATGCTAGGGAAGCTGGGCAAACTGGGCTGGGAGTGCAGCGCAAAAATAGCCCGGGAATAAGACAGCTCTGAATATAGCAGCCAGGATGTGCAAACCACAACAGCATCCCAGCTCACAGCAACGTGAAGGAAGGTAGAGGTGAACTATGTGGCCAATGTGTGTGCTAGCAAAGGAGTGGAGTCAGTAAAGCTGCAAGCAGCAGCGCATGTGACATTACATTGTGCAGAACTGTAAAATGTTTCTGAAACGTTTGCGTGGCGCGCACACATTTGCGCAGGTCTTGCGCTGCGCTAGGTTGTTTGCCTGGGGCAAAACTTTGCTATATTCAAAAGTGACCTGAAAATGAGCCTACGTAGGCAGTCAGTGGGCAGACATCCAGATTAGCATCTCATTATGTCCTGATTTGCAGGCAGTTTGCCCAGCACTATTGCAGGGTCCCACATCTCCACCTGTAGGTCAGTCTGGAAGTACAGGGCTGGCTGGGTCTGCCAAAGCTCCACCTGTGGGTCAGTTAGGAGGTGCATGGTGGTAGCTGCAGGCTACATATGTACAGAACTGTGTACAATAATGTGCTCCAGGGAACTGCACTGCACAGGTACTGGTGATGGTGCTGGATGCAATAGTCAATCTGTAGTTCCTGCTATACAGTGTACAGCAGACAGTACAGAGACACGGGGGCCAGTAGTGTGTGGGACACAGCACTGCCTATGGTGTGTTGAACAGCAATGACTGCTGTACTGTACACAGTGACGGCCTCATCTTGCAGGTATGTACTGACCGTGGACATTACTGTTCTGCTGTTGTGCGACTCACAGACGCTGCACTACTGACATGGGAGGCTCAAAGTGACATATACATTGCTGGGTGTGTGTGTGCTGTGGTGTCAGTCCTGCTGTGCGGTATGTGGCTGGGGGAGGCTCCTATCATCGGACAGGCACACGGGTGTTGGGGTATTCCCTACACTGGACCATTTGCACTGCGTGGCATGTCCCAGCCGTGTGGCAGCACCCAGTATGTGGTGCAGACTGGTCACCTGTACACCCTCCATGCCCCCAGTGCTGCATGTGCGTGCTGGCTTCTGTTGGTCACCACTCACAGTCTGGCATGGTTGGGACAGATTGTGGATGTTGGCATCATAGGAGGTGCCAGCTGTTTGCAGCATGTCTTTTCACTGTCCAGTTTCTTACTATGCATAACATGTACGGAGTAGGGTTGCATAAAGCCGTGCTTATGTCGCGCAAAGCTGCAATGTAGCGGAAAACCGGTTTGCCCAGAGTTAAGACTACCTTTTCCTGGGTGGTAATTTGCAACATGCAGTGTGTCGCACTAAGGCGCTCAAACACACTTTGCGTGGCGCTATTGTGCTGAATTTAGCATTGCGCCTATATTCATGAACACGTCCCCTCAGTTTGCCCCTTGCATACGTTGTACCTTTGCCCGGTGCTAATGTGGTTCACCCATGCTATTTGGCCTTTTGAATATAGCGGTCCTGCGCTAACGGTTTGCACTCAGCGCAAAGTTTTGAATATAGGGCCCCATGTGATTGTGAGCACTTCCTCTGCTGTGTGATAGCTCAATTTCTCAGTATTGTGTTTTTTTTTATCTTTGGAACAAGTTTTAAAACACCAGTATTTGTAAGGAACGTTCGGGCTGCTTGTTTGCAATATTGAAATAACATTTTGAAAGCTGCATTTAAAGGTTTTTTAAACTTTATGTTTATTGCATTATAAAAAAATATAAAAACATAGAATCTTTTGTCAGATAAGGACCATACGGCCCACCTAGTCTGCCCATTTTCCTACTTACTGCTGCAGCCCCAGATCTTATTTGATCTGCAGTTCTCCTGCTCGTCACATCTCAAGAGTACCCTTATATCTGTTTCATGCACTCTTGAACCCTTGTATTGTTTTCACACCCACCACTTCTCCTGGAAGGCTGTTCCATGGCTCCACCACCCTCTCAGTGAAAAAGTACTTCCTAACATTCCCCCTGAGCCTTCAGCCTCATATCATGCCCCCTTGTTCTTGTGCAGAATTTTCTCTGAAATATGCTTTCCACTTGTAAGAATACCAATATACCTGTATTCCAGCAGAAGAAAGAAACCACCAAAAAATGTACTTTTACTGCTTTTATTGCAATTTAAAGTTTCTCGTGGACACCACAGACATACAGACGTCCACGCACTCAGCCCCGGTGCTTCCGGTTGTTACACCCTTTGTCAGGGGGCGTGGTTAGGTAGTAGGACGCACCTCTAATTTATACACATGATAATCAGTTAATCTGGTAATGAAATATTTAAAGTGATACAAAAAGTACGAAGTAAGATGTGAATCTAACATTTGAACTTGTGTTAGAAAGCAAACCTTTTTACATTTATATGCATATTGCATCTATTTAATGCTCTCTAGTAACAATATAATGTTCAAAGAAACAGTCTGTAAGAAAGAAATCAGCAAAAGGAGGAGAGAGTACTGGCATGTAAATGCGGCATTATTCTTTGCTCAAGCATAATGATTGCTGCAGCTCCTAGGTGCCTGTGCTAATCATTTAAATGAAATAGTCAAAATAGAAAGGCAAGTTACCTATAGAATGAGCAGAGAACACACAATCAAAATAACAGCCCTGCTTATTTTACAATCACTTTAAAACAATTAATGAAAAACAAATAATAACATAGTTTTAGAGATATACATGCAAGTTTCACAACACTTAAATAATACCAACTGTTATTTTTTTCACAGTATGTTTAAAGGTTCAAAATACCTCAACTCAAGCTGCTTTTATCAGAAAAAAACAGTTAGGTTACATTCATTCAAATTATGTGACCATAAAGTGCATCTATAAATGATTATTTTTCAGGAGAAATATTAAATTGTACAAAACCTACTGGTGTGATAGTGTAGTGTGCACACTTTTCTGTTCCTTAATAATACAATTTTACATACATTGATTTTACTGAATAGAAAAATATTTTTTTGTGTTTTAAATATTTTTAAGAGGAATCATTTATAAGCACTTATCTACGCATATGGTGGTAATACAAAAAATGAAGTGGAAATACACCCAACACCAAAACATGGCATTTAACCATATCTATAATTCACACTGTTTTATATAAATAAAAACATTGAGGTGCTTTTTAGCAGTTTTGTCGCCATACAAAATCACCATGTTTCTACTTCAGAAAGGAAAAGCAGTTGTTCTAATTGATCAGATAGGGTTTGATATCCCACTGGTAGTTTAAACCCATTGGTTTAACACTTTGTGAAGTAAAAATCCAGTAGTATTCTCTGTAAAAGGAGGTTAGATCTATTGCCCATTTTGTCTGGGAAAGTAACATGATCCAATTCCAGATATTCCAGGCTGGTTGCACTTGAATTATGCCTATTGACAAAATGGGTGCCCGCAGGGGTATCCTCCCTTCTGTTTCCAATAGAACAAATGTACTCTTGGATTCTTACAATAGGTTGCAGGTGCATTATAATGCATCCACCACAAATGGGGTGTCGCATGTGATACATCACCTGATTTGCACCGTAGTGTTGGGAATTTTGGGGTGTGTAAAGATTTTTGTTGGTTGTGCGAATTTACATGAAATACAGTTAACCCTCCTGTCCCTACATCCTCACCCCCTCCTCTCCCTCCCCATCTCTGGAGATCCCACTTCCTCATCCAGGAGCGACTGGTCTCCTATCCATTGGTCCACGTTTCCTTTTAGGAATATTGCTGGTTATCTCTGCCATTTACTCGAAATCTGAATTTACTGTATTTTGCAATCGTGTATCTTATATAAGATTGTATTTTTGTTTTGTCCTGTTGTTTCTTGCCTACTGCTCATTGTACCTTACTTATAGTCTACTTCTGTGCCATTGTATGTAGCCCGGGTCTTGCCTGAAATGGTCCCTGGGATTGGTGCACTTACCCAGTTACCAAAGTCATAAATAAACAGTGATAGCATTTATAGAATCCACATGGCCTCTTTGGTAACCATGTTCAGTTTGGCTCAGTTCCATCTGTTTTGGCTAGTCTGCTATGCACAAGTTTGTCTTTCAGGTTTGGTGCGCTGCTGAACGTCACCGTGGGTTTCACCCCCACTGATCTGCTCAGTGTATCATCACTAGTCAGAATCCGCCAGTTTCTGTGTACAATATTGCCAATCCTGCCTACAATGCTATTATAGTAAAAATAGCAGGACAAGAGGACACAGCATGAGAGTAGAGGGAGGCCGTTTATGGGGGAATGTGAGGAAGTTCTTTTTCACAGAAGGGGTGGTGGATGCATGGAATCGCCTACCTCAGGAAGTGGTGGATATGAATACAGTGCAGGGCTTCAAACAGGCATGGGATAGGCATAAGGGAGCAATGCAGATGAGTACGAATAGATAGGCCATTGACAGAGCAAAGGCTGATAGCACATTTATAAGGTAGAAAAAGAAACGGGCAGACTAGATGGGCCTTGCGGTCCTTATCTGCTGTCAGCGTCTATGTTTATAAAAGAAACAGGCTCAGATTTGCTGACAATTTTTGCTCTTCTTTGGCTTAATACTGTTTCCCCATCCAAATTCATTACTTTGTCCTTTAAGCTTTCTAGTAATGATTTTTCATAGCCCCTTTCCACAGATCTCTCCTCTAAGTCTGATGCTTGTTCCAGAAAGTCACTCGTTGTTGTACAGTTCCTTCTTAGTCTTATTAACTGGCTGTATGACATTGAGTCCATTAACTACGGTGGGTGGGCGGGCATTCTCTGCATGTAGGACCACGTTAGTGGCTGTGGATTTCATATGGCACTTTGTAATGATCCTTTTACCTACTTTACTGCTAATCTCAAGATCCAAAGAGACTAGTTGACTTTCAGTACTAGAATAGGTAAACCTCAAATTGAGTTCATTCTGATTTAACCAAGTAATGAATTCAGGAATAATGTTTCTGTCCCCTTTTCAGGTACAGATACAATCATCAGTGTACCTGTACCACCTGAAAATGTTGGGAAAAAAGGGATTTGTCTCTTTATTGTTCACACAAACCAAATCCCACCAACCCAGGAACACATTTGCTTAGCTAGGGGCTGTACTTTCCCCCATGGCTGTGCCACATAGTTGTAAATAATGATTGCCTTCAAATTCAAATGCATTGTGGTTTAGAACAAATTGTTAAGCTTCTAAGATAAATTCAACAGGTAAATCCATACTGGATTCAAAATTCTCCAAAAAGAATCTGCATGGTCTTATACTTTGTTCATGTTTAATAGAGGTGTAAAGGAATTCAGCATCAGTCCTTAACCACGTTAAGTCATCCTCCCATATCAGACCTTACAGTTTCCTAAGAACATCAGCGGTATCTTTTGGGTAGGTAGGTAGGTAGGCAAGGTGAGCACACATTTCTGTAAGAAGAAATCAAGGAATTGTTCCATGTTCTCACATACTGACCCATTTCCTGACACAACTTGCTGGACGGGCGGGCTGCTATTCTTTATGAATTTTTGGTAAAATATAAAACCTGCTGTTACTGGGTATTCGTCCATAGAAATTTAAACTCGTTTTTTGAGATGTCTTCCTTAGCCACAGCCTGTGTTAGAATATGGTACAGTTCCCCGTTGAACTTATTTGATGGATTAAATGACAGTTTACCATAACTTGTCTCATTTTGTACCAAATTCATAACGATATCCACATACTGTCTTCTATTCATAACGACAGTGTCCCCGCCTTTGTTGGCAGGCTTGATTACCAAGTCCCTGTTGTTCTTTAGTTCTCTTAGGGCATCATTTTCTCTCTTAGTTAAATTAAAGTTCCCCAGATTGCCTGCTTGATTTATTTCTGCTGAGATTTGTTGCATAACCGTTTTCTCAAATGCTATGATGTTAGCATTGGAAGTATGAGGATAAAAGGTTGACTTGCCCTTGAAAAGAAGACGTCTTTCCGAATCAATATTACTTGAAGCCTGGTCACCAACCAGCTCCTCTGGCAACCCAGAACTTTCTTCCAGTAATCTCCTTAGTGAAACATCTGAGATCGCATAGAGAGTGACATCTTCCTCAAAATTAGTAGCAGTCTCTATATTTTCTAGTTTGTTAATTAACAGGTCTAATTTTTCAGAAATAACAGAGATCGCAGAAATTACAGTCTCTTCCGAAAAACTCATGTTTGCTGATTCAGCATTTTTGTTCTTATTCATAAAATACCATTTTAAATGGATCTTCCAAAAACATTTTCTGGTGTTAAGTATTATTTTAAATTTATTGGTATGTGGAGTTGGTATAAAAGAAAGTCCTTTCTTAATATGGAAATTTGAGTTTCTGTTAGTTCTGCACCAGAGGTGTTAATTATTTGTAGCTCGGTGGTTTTTTGTTGGACCTTAGCAGTCTTCCTTAATTTTCTTCCCATCCGCTTTCCACGTTTACTCTTTTTATTCTCCTAAGGTACTTGAAAGTCACTATCATATATCCCCTCTCCCTTGTTTCCTCCAGTGAATAGATATTAAGGTCCTTAAGTCTTTCCTTGTAGGGTTTCTGGTATAGTCCATGTACCATCTTCATTGCCTTTCTCTGGACTGCCTTTATTTTTGTCAATGTCCTTCCGGAGATGTGGTCTCCAGAAGTGGACACAGTACTCTAGCTGAGGCCTCACCAGTGATCTATACGGTGGCATCATCACCTCTTTCCTCCTGCTTGTTATGCTCCTCCCTATGCACCCCAGCATTTTGTTTGCTTTCCCCACCGCTTTTTCA
Source organism: Neoceratodus forsteri (assembly GCA_016271365.2). Lineage (NCBI taxonomy): Eukaryota > Metazoa > Chordata > Ceratodontiformes > Ceratodontidae > Neoceratodus > Neoceratodus forsteri. The sequence continues at coordinate 182,199,989 of CM057450.1, read as the reverse complement.
CACTGTTTGGTCACCTTCAGGTTATCAGATATGATAACCCCCAGGTCTCTCTCTCTTGACTTGTGGTGGCCAGAATTTCCCCACCCATCCTGTACACCTCCCTTGGATTCCTGCGACCCGGGTGAGTGATCTTGCACTTTTTAGAATTGAAGCTCAACTGCCAGATACCCAACCACTCCTCTAATAGGCTTAGGCCTTTCTCATTTTTCCCACCCCCTCCAGTGTGTCCACTCAGTTGCAGATCTTGATGTCATCTGCAAAGAGGCACACCTTTCCCTCCGGACGCTCTGCAATGTCGCTAATGAAGACATTGAATAGGTATGTCCCCAGCACCAACCCCTGTGGCACCACGCTGGTCACCCCACTATCCTCAGATTTCATGCCATTTACCACCACTCTCCGAGTCCAAACCTATACAATAACATACAACTACAGGATGTCCAATATCACAGTTAGTATAGGAGCCATCCTATGGAACACGTTGACATAATCTGAAAATTCTAGATTACAGATGTGAGGGAAATCATCATGATAATATCACAAAGTCTAGTCACATAGCTGCACCCTACCAGAAAATAATAGTCCAACCCAAAAACAGACCAAACATGCTCAAGCGTTCAACATTCAATGCTGATATGACCCCTTTCCAAGCATATAATAATTCAAAAATGTGTAGTGTCCCAGAGCAGTAGCACTAATAAGAACATTCTTAATCACCAGTTAATGCCTTCGATCCCGTAGCTGCCATATTGCGTCGGAACCATCCATTGCTGAACCCGAAAAAAAAATGGCCACCGAGAGAGAATGAGTTAAATTCAGCCCAAGTGAAACTGGATAAGAATTCAACAGTAATGCAAGTCTTGGAAAAAAAGGACCTGTCGATATGTTTTCAAAGAAAGCAACAACCTGAAACGTCCACAACAGCAGTGCATTTTAAAGTTAAAAGTTAGTTAGCTGGTGCACTGCATTGAGGAAATGAAGTAGCACAGGTCTTACTTCTATACCATTTCAAGTGTCCTCCTCATTGGAACACGCGTCAGTTGGTGTGTTACCACGGGCTGTTTCAGGTTCCTTCTGAATTTGATCCACTTGTTTCCCAGCTTCAAATGGATCAGTAAGCCGGTACATGTGCCTGCCATAGTAAAGCCTCAAGTGGTTTGGCATTAACAGTGAGTGAACTGCTCCAAGACTCTTCAGCTTGGCCCGTACTCCATCAAATTTCTTGCACTGAGCCCTTGTGGCGTAGGATAGATTAGGGAACAGGTGCAAAGTGTGACCCTGATAATTCAGCTGATCAGTAGCTTGAGCAGCATGTAACTGTCTGTCTCACATGATGGGACTGTCTGTAACTAAGAGCACTGTCCTAGGTAGATTGCGCTGTGCCTCCGCCAACTGAGGCAAAATGTGGTATACCCTGCTGAAGTGATCGGTACAATCTGAGTCCAAACGGAGAGCCCCGGGAAGTCAGTTTTTCAAAAAAAGAGTAAGCCCGGATCCTCCTGTCCCTTCGGAAATCCTACTAAGCATACATTAAAGGCATGCTGGGCATTTTCAAGAGCCTCCAACCGGTACCTTAACTGGCCGTTTTCTTGAGTAAGTTTGGCAGTAGCATTTAATACTTTAGTGGCTTGAAATTCCACGTTTTTATGTCCTGCTCTCCAAGTCTTTGTAAGACCCTCTCTACCTTGGTGTCAATGGCTTGGATGGAACTCTGCTTCAGTTAAGTCATCCGTAGGAGTTGTGGCCTGCTGCTCCATCAATGGTTGAGGCTTTGCACCACTTGGGTCTACTTATTTGAGTGCCCAACTGCACAAATTTTGGTATCAATCAAGATAGTTCGGTTTCAGACTGTCGATTGCTGCCACTCATCCAGCACAATAATTCACTTTGGAAGAAAAGAAAAGAAAAATAATTATTGTGTAACTTTTGCACTTAGTAAATTGTCCCCTCGATGTGCAGAGCTTCTAAAGACATGATTTTTCAGTAGGTTGCGCTCAACAGCCCCCCCCCCCCATTTAAATGTTTTGTTTCATTTTGTGATGTTGGTTGTTAATTCGGCCCCAACATGCTTGAAAAAAATGGTTTATAAAGTTAGTTGCTTCTAAAATGTGCTTCTGTGAACTCAAAGTGTTTCCAGAGCCATTTTCACAAAATCAGTTGTTTATAAAATCTTATGCTTATTGTTTAGTAAACCCAAACTGTTTGCAAAGTCAGTTTTGGGAAAGTCTTTTGCTAGTAAAAATGTGCTTTTTGTTTAGTGAACATAAACTGTTGGCAAAGCCGTTTTCAGGAAAGTCTGTAATTTGTAAAATGTGCTTGTTAATTGAATCCAAACTGTTTTCAGAGTCATTGTTATGAAATATTTTTCATATGTGCTGGTTTTGAGAAAGGAACTCAAACTGTTGCTTTCTTGTGAAAGTGTGGTTTTGAGGTTAAGGTAAGAAATCTAAAAACATTATTCAAACCCCAGAAATTCCTAACTTATGCTTAACAATCTACATCATTACCCTGGAATTAGCTGCCCCAAAGCCTTAGAATGTTAAGCTAATTATGGAACTTTAGAATGAAATTCAAAAACTGTGCTGCATGGTTTCGCTCTCCTCTGCCCTCTAACGGCAGATATATTTCTCTGCCTGAGAGGAAGCATCACCTCAAAGCCAATCTTCACGTCACAAGATGTCTGTGGCTAGACTTTGATTTATTTGGTTTTCTGTGTTTCTTTTTAGCTTACTTTCAAAAACCTTGCTTTAGTTTAACATAGTTGGCTAGGTTGTTTTTTTTGTGTGTGTGTGTTTTTCGTTCCCTCGTCAGTTCATGAGGACTGAAGAATGGCACTTGAGGCTTGGTTCCTGCTTTTGGAACCACATTTTTTTTAACAGTCTCAAAGAGCTCGGTATTTTGGCCTTCATCTCCAAATAAACACAAAAGTGCTATATCATGGATCATTTTTATTAAGAGCTTTCAGAAAATGCTAGTGTAGAACAAAAATGTTTGTCTGCACATTGGTAGGGTGCTTTGAGCATCTTGCTGCTGTTTTAATCTATAATAAAAATTATCTGTCACACAGCAATGTTGTGTTTATTTGAAGGTTGAGACTGAGGAGCTGAGCTCTTTGAGACTGTTGGTATATTCGTTTGCTTTGACTCTGGTCCGTAGCTGTTTCTCAAGCCATCTAGCAGTTTGATGGATTGTTTAAAATAAATAAATAAAATAAACAGACGCGATCAGTTTTTATTTTGTAAACTGCTCTTGCGGTTCTTTAATCCCCTGGTCTAGTTCCGGTTTTCGGTAGAGCAGAGACAGTTTCCTTTAGTTCTTTTTTTCCCCCAAGTTCTTTTCAAATGGTTCTTGTTGTATTAGGGACCGAGCTGAGGTTTTACTTCTTGGCTAGTGGAACCAACTTTTACTCAGGCTGTCGGTTGCATGTCTGACGGACCTCAAAACAGGACCCGGGGGGGGGGGGGCGCTGTGGAGGCCGAGCAAGATGGCCTCTATCTAATGTAACTCCGTAGATTGACTACTAAACTTTTTACTGTTAAACCCTTGTTTCCCACTGTAAACGATGATCAAACAGTGGGAAACGGTGTCGTAACACTACAGCTTAATCATGGGCAGTCCCCGTAAGGATCTGAAGCAGGGATCGGGTGTAAAACCCAAAAGTTTAGCTGCTGCTTCTGCCACGAGGTCGGACGTGACCCGTACTGAAGAGATGGCCGAGGCGTCGGGAGAAGAGACCCTGCAAACAATTGGGGTTAAGCTTTCCCAACTGATCACATCGGTAACAACCCTCTTGGATAAATTTGACAGCCTCACAAATAGAGTGGCGGTTCTTAAATCCACCACTGAAGCACTTCAAACTACTGCAGTTGAGGCTGGGAAACGAGCCGGGTCAGCTCTCGAAGCAGTTACCAATGTAATTAAAGAAAGCTCCCACTTCAAGAATCGTCTGGAGACCATGGAAAATCAAATTCGATTCCCTAATGTTCGAATTCTAGGAATGCCAGAGGAGTCGGAAGGGGATCACCTATTGCTCTTTCTACAAGAGTGGTTTCGTGCACAGTTGGGGAGGAAGTAGCACCCAAAACTTCCAGATTTCAGAAGGCCTATCGGGTCATGCAGAGGGGTAGAGTGGAGAATCCAGAGGCACCGAGAGCACTAGTGACTGGGGCTGCTACTCGGGACACTCTCCTGGCTCTGGCACGTTGCCAGGGCACCTTGCTTCAAGATGGCCAGTGAGTGCAACTTTACCCTGACTTCAGTTTTGCAACTCGTCAGAAACGGAAGAAATTTGATGGGGTAAGGGCCTTACTCAGGGAAGCAGCTATCCCACATGGTATCCTTTTTCCAGCTCGCCTTCGCATTGCTCGTAAGGGAAGAGTTTTCTTATTCAGTGACCCAGGAGAAGCTCTGAAATGGGCACAGAAATATGCAGAGCCCAGGAAGTGAGTGAATGTCTCCAACGAGGGGTCATCAGACAAGGAAGATCCTTGAGGGTGATATTTCTTTTATTGCTCATCCAGAACCTGGACATTTGGCTAAATTTATCTCCTAATGTTTGGTCCAATAGGTTATTAAAAGCCAGTAAAAGCCATAGCCCTCATTACTTCATCTAAATTTACTGTAAAAGTTTTTCCTAATACATTGGGGCAAATTTAAAAAGGCATTCTGGAGGTTCTGTTGTGGGGGATTATTAAAGTAGCGTTCTGCATTGTTTCACCGCCACTGGTGAGGATTGGGGCCAGGATATGGAGTTTGCATTATTTTTAGTTTCTTATTGTACATTTGTGCACAACTGTGGATTTACATGGTACTTTTGATTTTCCTTCTCTAAAGAATTGGACTTCGATATAAATTGGATGAACATTGCTGGGGCTTTAACCATGTCGCTCATGAGCTTAATTAAACAGTGAAAAGCTTTATTAGATAAGATAATGTATATTTAATTTGGATTTCCCCCAAGGACGTATTTCAAAGCAAAGGAAGGAAAAAATGTATTAAGAGGCGTGGCACCCTCGTTAGGTTGGATAAATGTAATGCAATGTCTTTGCTTGATTATCAAACTGTATGTTTTTTATAAAGAAACATAAAGTTGAAAAAACCAAAAAACAGGACCCTTTAGAAAATGTGCAGATTGTTTTCAACTCCTGGCTAGGGCATACTGCCACGAGTTGTGTTTTAAGTGTCTGGGTACTGATCCCGATTTTACTAGTCGTGGGCTGTGTATTAAGTTTTGCTCCAAAGAGATTATAAAAGTGCTAAAAAATTCGAAGTAATCATGGCTTCTTAGTCAGCCTCTTCATCACAAACAGGCTCAGATGAAAGTTTAGTCCCTCAGAGTAAGCAGAAGGACAACTCTGCTAAGGGTGGCACAGAGATCAGGGTGTCGGAAAGGGAGAACCTTGAAACCAGTAAGTCTAAAACAATGGCTAGGAAGGCATCGGAACCGATGCCTGTTAAGAAAAAGCACAAAGAGAAACATGTTGCTGCCCCTCCTGTTGAAAAGGCAAAGGAGACGCCAGTTGACAGAAGCACGATGCCCCCAGTTGAGGACATGACCAAAGCATGGCAGTTTTTCCAGGCTTTCCAAACTATGGGGACTTTATGACTATGCCTCCCCCCATCAACCCTGGGCTCCAGTACCTGTAGTAATGCCTGTGGCGAAGGAGGCCGAAATGTATTATGAAGAGAAGAAAGAGGAGGAAGGGGATCCAATAGAGCCTCTTGGCTCCCCTGACCAGGAGTTCAGTTCCCCTCCTCATTCCTCAGAGGATTACACCTCACACTATTCCTTTGTGAGGCAAATGAATAATCTCCTCAATCTCTCACCCTAGGAAGCGACAGAGGATGAGTATGACACTGAATTCCTGCACATGATGGGCATGACCCCCACAAAGAGGGTGTTCTTGCCCATCCATAAGTTTTTCAAGAAAGCCACCTGCAAGGTGCTAGCAGCACCCACTTTTGCTGCTGGCGTTGACAGGAAAATAGAAAGTACCAAGTGGATAGGCAGGGTGCTGAGTTGTTGTATATACACCCTGAACATGAGGGAGTGGTACAGACTCCTGCCTGCAACAAGATTAAGGTACCCCTTTTCTCTCAGCACCCGGAAAGGGAGTCTAGGAAGTTGGATATATGGGCAAAAAAAGGTCTATACATCAGCTTATATGGCTCAGTATCAAAAGGCACTTTGGACCTCGGTGGTGGCCCTGAGTGAAAAAGCAGATGGCAAATTGGCTCAGGACCTGGCAGACACAGCAAAAGCTGCCGTGGATGCCACTAAGTACCAGTTTCATATGTCCGTGGATGCCAGTGACACTGCCTCTGGGGTCACAGCACATCCAGTATCTCTTAGGAGGTTTGCATGGCTTAGGACTACAAACCTCTTCCCATGACACTGAGACAAAGGCCCTGGATTTTCCCTATAAGGGAAATTCATAGTTCGGTGACAAGATAGATCCTTACATGAAAAAGGTGGATGAGCATAAGACCACCTACAAAAGTAACAGTGAGAAGGAGAATGCTTCCACTTTCCATAGACTTTATGGAAGGGGAGGTAGGGGATGGAGTTATTCTCTGTGTGCTTATGTGACATATGACTATGCTCCCCAGAGGGGCGTCTTCAGTGGTAGGGGCAAAAGGGGTGTCAGGTTGAGGGAGACCACCCCAGTCTCTAAAGCCTAGGCAAAACAGAACCCCTGACACGTTTGTTTAAGTGGCCCAGCCATTACCAGTGGGAGGAAGACTGTCTCTCTCTCTTCAGGCTTGGGATGGTATTACCACAGACAGGTGGGTCCTGGAGATAGAGAGAGAGAGTCTTTCCCTGCAGTTCAATAGTAGCTTAAAACTGCAAAAATGCAGAGCCTACCCACCTCATACTCCAGCAGAAAAACTCCTGCTGTAACTGGAGGTGAAAAAACTGCTGCAAACAAGTGTCGAAGGGGGCTGTAATCAAGGTATTTTCTAACGCACAAGAAAAATGGAGAGTGTCAACCTGTTTTAGACCAGAGATTTTTGAACAAGCACTTGAAAAAGGAAAAGTTCAGGATGATAACACTAGGCACAGTGATTCAATCACTGCAACAACGGCATTGGTTGGGGTCACTGGGCTTGAAAGATGCTCACTTCCACATACCAGTAGGACCCTCTCACAGAAGGTACCTCGGATTCATGGTGGGCAACTGCCACAGCCAGTTCACAGTGCTTCCCTTTGACCTCTCCTCAGCTCCCAGGGTTTTCACAAAGTGCCGTGAACTAGTAGTGGCACATTCAAGGAGGCAGGGGGTGCTAGTTTTTCCCTATCTGGCCATCTGGTTGGTCTCGTGTAAGTCACACCAGGAGGCAAAGGTCTCCCTTTTGCTCACCTAGCATACCCTGGAGGAACTGGGTTTTCTGATAATTTTTTTTTTTGCTATTTCTCTTTATTCCCCTCCTGCTGTCCCATCGGAGCTGCACCATTGGGAATCACCTATGAAATCTGAACCTGCCAGTGCCTTACCTGACGGTCTTCGGTCCCTCCATCCAGCCTCGGAACCCCCCCCAGGCGGGGGCAGGGTGGGGGCAGACCCCCGAATCTTACATATCTCGTCAGGGTCCGGGGCTGTAGGCAGGCACCAGCACATCAGGACCCGACTTGGTGCTCTGTCTTCCCGGCTCCGATGTTTTTTTTTTTCCCCCCTGTTCTGTGAGATGTTGTGGGCCCATACGTCATGGTGCATATGCCGACGTCGGCAGCGTCCCTCCCCCTCCTTCCTCAAAGGAGCAGCCCCTGTGACTGATTGGTTGGTGGCCTACGCCCGTGACCAATCATGCCCCAGTGACTCCAGCTTGCCATCGCTCCCCCAGCCTCTGCCAGGGGTTGCTGTGCTGGGTTGAAAGACCCTCCCTCCCCCGGAGAAGGCGAGCAGTCATCGGAGGCTCCAGCCTATCTTCCCCTCGGCCAATCCCCAGCAGCCCGAGCTCGCTTCCGAACCTGGGTCGCCAGCGTGGCGCGAGGTGTGGCGTCCAGTGCCTCAACCCTCAGCGCCACTGGGCCGGCTGGGTTTCCTGATAAATGTCCAGAAGTCCAAGACAGAACCGGTTCAGGTGCTGCACTTCATAGGAGCATAATTAGGTAGTTGTTGGGGGAGAGGGGGAGGGCATTCTTTCCTCAGGAGAGAGAGTGCAGAATCTGACAGGACTTGCAAGGTCTTTCAGGGCAGGTCAGTCCAGACCTACAAGAGATTTCCTTTAGTTACTGGGGCACATGGCTTCTTCCACAGCAGTAGTACCAGGTGCCAGATTTCAAATGAGAGATGTCCAGTACCATCTGGGGGCTCATTGGTCCCAGAGGCAGGATCCTCTGTCAAAGCTAGTACCCATTACAAAGAGCCTGTGAAGGGCACTGTAGTGGTGGAAGGAAGAAGAAAATCTCAGGGAGGGAGTTTCTTTCCTCCAGCAGTCACCTATGGTGGTGCTCACTAGAGATGCCTCCCTCCTGTACTGGGGCACCCATCTGGAGGGCCTTACCATAAGCGGGTGTGGACCCCTCTAGAGTCTGAGGAACACATTAACCTCCTGGAACTCTGGGCTATATATCTGGCAATGCAGGCTTTTTCCTCCCACATCAGGGGTCAGTCAGTCCTGATCAGGACAGACAACACTGCTATCATGTACTGTATCAACAAACAGGGAGGAACAAGGTATTCCAAACTGTGCACAGAAACAATGAAGATCTGGAGCCTGGCATACTTACTGGAGGTAGTTATCTGCAGTGCATCTGCCAGGGAAAGACAACATTTTCACAGATTCCTTGAGTGGAATCAATCCAGGAAACCCCAAGTGGACTGTGAACAAGCAAGTGCTCTCCGCAGTGTTCAGAAGGTGGGGTACACCAGAGATAGATCTGTTTGCCAGAGGACACTCTAATCCTCGGTTGGACAGGGAAGTTCCTTTATGTATTTCCCCTCCCACTTAACCTGAGGGTGCTGCTGAAACTAAGAAGGGAGTCTGCAATGATGATTTAAATTGCTCCAGACTGAGCCAGGCAGACCTGGTACTCTCTGCTTCTGTCCTTCTCCATCAAGCCTCTAGTCATCCTCCTCCTCTGAGGTACAATCTGCTGACCTTGTCTCAAGGCTGAATAGCATTTCCAGACCAGAGGACATAGTGCCTCAGAGCTTGGTGCTTGAGGAGTTAGAATTCTCTGGGCTAAACAGAAAAGGTCTTGCATGTCCTTTAGGTTTGCTGGAAGCCAGCAACCAGGAAAGTCTGTGCTTCAGAATGGAAAAGGTTTTCCTTGCGGTGCTCTTCCAGATGGCTAATCTTTTCAAGCAAGCTTATCTAATGTGTTGGACTGTCTGGCCCACCTACAGTCCCTGGGCCTCCGACCCTTAACCCTGAAGGTGCATTTGGCAGCAGTTTCAGCATATGTCTCAGCTGGCAAGGATAGGTCCCTAGCCTCTCAGGCTATTTTTAAGAGGTTCTTCACTGGACTTACTCAACTGAATCTCTGTTTTAGAGATCCAGTTCCACCCTGTGATCTGAATCGGTGAATTGCACAACTAATGGAAGCTCCATTCGATGGCAGTGCTAACCTGAAGTATGTCACCTGGAAAACAGTTTTCCTTGTGGCCCTCACATCTGTCAGAAGGGTGAGTGAGCTTCAGGCCATCTGTACAAATCCTAACTACATCATTTTCCGCAGGAACAAGGCAGTCCTGAGGTCTAACAGGGAATTCCTCCTGAAAGTGTTGTCTGAGTTTCATCTGAATCCGTCAGTCTCACTCCCTGTGTTCTTTACAGACAGTACCACACCAGGGGAGCAAAAGCTCCCCAGCTTGAATGTTAAGAGAGCTCTAGTGTACTACCTGAACCGCACAAAGGATGTCGGGTCCATGAATTTGCAGTTAATTTGTCACCCACGGTGAGGTAGACCAAGGAAAGCAAGAGTCTAGGAGAACCATTTCTCGCTGGATAGTGGCCTGTATCCAGTTCTATTATGGTAAAGCTGGCAAGCTTCCACCTGAGGACTTAAGGCGCATTCTACAAGAGGGCCCTTCATCTCTGTGGTGGCATCCAAAGGTGTTTTCATTCAGGAAATTTGTAAGGCAGCTGCCTGGAAGACTGCACACTTTCACAAAGCACTGCTGCCTAAACTTACAGTCCAGAAAGATGCTAGCTGTAGCACTGCTGCCCTGTAGAACCTCTTCCGAAATAGGTTCTGTACCCAGCCTCCCAAGGTACTTCTGTGGAGTCTGCATATTGTTAAGCAACTAGCACATGTAGTGCCAGTACATAACAAGCATTTGTCAATGCTGAATGTTTGCATGCTGGTATTAGCAATGGAAGTGGAAGAGTTAGATGCAGAATAGGAATGGCAGTGAAGTATTGAACTTCACGCGAACCACACCTCCACCTTGTAGAGATGAATAGGCATTGGGTATGCTTTTGGATCATCGCGTATAACGCTCACGCCATTTCACCTCACGCTATTCTGCAGACACTGACAAGTGTTGAGGCGTGCCTTAGTGTGTTCAGCTTTACAGTCTCCCCATTCCATAAGGACATATGCTGAAATGGGTGCAGTATAGGAGAATGGAGTGAACTCTGGGGCCAAAGAGTCTAAGGCACACCTCGATGCCTGTCACTGGCTGCATGATGGGGGTGGAATGGCATGAGCATTACAGCCAGCAATCCAAAGGCATACCCCGACACCTTTCAGTCTCTACAGGGCGGGATGTTATGGTTAGAAACTGTAACGCCCTGGGCATTTGTTGGTATTTGCACTATAGATTTTCAACATGGCCTTTTTGTGACCCCTGCCTAATAAAAACATTTGGTAGTTCTGCTCATGAACAGTGGCACAGTGATTTTTGTTAATCAGTCTCAAATGTTGATTTGCTGCAGCGACCATGCTATTCTGCGCCAGATGTGCGAAAAAATTTTTCGGGCAGGATGTAAAAAATGACAGCTGTCCTGTTCATAAGGAGGTGTGAAAAAATGCCAATGTTGAAAATCTGGAGTGAAAATATTAAAAAGTCTTGAAGTTACTTGCGTGCGTGGAAACTGCACAACGCGTGCTTGTACTACAGTCATTTTGCGAAATGTTCTCACCAAATTTTTAACATAGGCATTTTGGGACCTCCGCTCATGAACAGTGTCACTGTGATTTTGTTAATCTGCCCTGAATAACATTGTCGTTTAGTTACTCGGTCCCAAAAGGTGATTCTGCGCAGTGACTGCAAAATCACGTTTTGGGACCAAATAACGACATGACAGTGACTGAATTCAAGAGGTGGGGACCCAAGAACCCCATGTTGAAAATTTGCTGGCAAAATTCGCAAAATTGGCAGAGATATCTACCTAAGTTGAAAAAAACTAATTTATGCCATTGTACAGCTTACCGGCATTTCTTCAGTTCGTTGTCAGCTTTGAAGAGTACAGATGTGTTCCTGGTCCACCGAAAATCATCGTGTCGGGCTCCGGAGGTAAGTATGGGGTGAGGGGTGTGAGTGTGGGGATGCAGAGGGTGGGTGAGGGAACATTTCTTTCGTTTCAGGTGAGAAAAATAAAATGCGGACCATTTTCAGTTTTTTTTTTTTTTTTTTTTTTTGTCTTCACAGGTTTGGTCACACTGGGGTGGGCTCCCAGTGTGGCACATTTGGTTGGGGGGGGTCATGTTAGCCACACTAGGGTGAGCTCCCAGCATGGCACACAGTCGGGGTGGGGTGTCGCCAGGAAAATGCCAACATGATGGGGGGAGGGTTAACATGCCGACGGGGATTGGGCACCCCTGTCGGCAAGCATGTCTGTGTTTGGGGGCATGATGCAAAGGGGGATTGGGCACCCCCTCGGCAGAGCACTACAGTAAAGGGGGCACATATGCTGACAGGGGGATTGGGCACCCCTGAAGTTGGCTTCATAGGGATTGTGAGCGGCGGACAGCGAGCTGCCACCCACCATGTTTATTGAAATGTTACACCAGGCAAGGCACGCCCTGCAATGATGGGTCGCTCCCTCATTGCAGTGGCGAATTCGTTTCAGCTTGGTGACATGCTTGCTGAACTAGTGTCAGCAGCAGCGTGCCAAGCCTCAGAATGCAGTGGGGGCATTGGTTGCAATAGTGCCACACCTCCAAAACCCTGCTCCTCTCCTAAGCTGTCACATAATGTTTCTTGTGCATGTGCGCAAGCAAACATGAAAAAGGGCCCCAAACAGGACTGCGGGCAATTATAGACTAATAAGTCTCACCTCAGCAACTGGTAAAATCGTGGAAAGTTTACTTAAGGATATACTGACCCCATTATTAAGAACTCTAGATACAGATCAACATGGTTTTATGAAAAAAACAGCACTATAACAAATCTTATGTGTTTTTATGAAAAAATAAGCAAAATGCTTGCCAAAAAGATACCGAATGACGTCATCTTTTTGAATTTTAGTAAGGTTTTTGATTTGCTGTCTCATTACGCCTTAATCGACAAAATCAAAAACCATAATATTAATAGTTCAGTTTCAGCATGGATCTGTGAATGGTTAAAAAATAGAAGAATAAAACTCAGAGGGTTGTTATTGAGGGTCAGTATATTTGAGACTGGCATGGTTACTAGTAGGGTGCCACATGGATCGGTGTTGGGACTGGCCCTTTTCAACTATTCATTTCAGATATAACTAAAGACCTGTTAAACCACTCTGTAAAATATGCGGATGATATTTAGATTGGAGGCCCTTATAATTCCTGTGAAGCAAAGCAAGAGATTCAGAGAGACCTAGACAAGATTTCAATGTGGGTTACAAAGCAGGGAAAGAGACTGAACCCAGAAAAATGTAAAATGATGCACATGGACAAAGCAGCGCCTGAAAATGCTTGTATGCTAAACGGAATTGAATTAAATATTACAGACAATGAAAAAAGACCTGGGCATCCATATATCTGATGACCTTGGCTGTACATAACATCTGAATTCTGCAATAAGTAAGACCAATAAAGTAATGTGGGCAATTAAGCAGAACATAAATTCCAAGAAATCTGAAGTACTAATGTCCTTGTATAGGGCATATGTCCGTCCCCACTTGGAATATGCCTCACAATTATTGTGCCCATATGAAAAAAACAGGATTGTGCATCTTTGGAGGGAGTAAAAAGGAGATACACCAAAAACACTTACAACTTAAAAAAAAACAACCTATGAGCAAAGGATGAATACTCTAAACAATATGCCCTTGGAAACAAGACGGCTCAGACGGGATCTGCTACTCATGTACAGTGTAATAAATGACGCCTACCTAATGTGTGAACTAGTTATCTAATTTCAAAAATTATATTAGAAATAACAGAGATCATTCATTGCAAATTATGGGTAGGACATTTAGACATACAAACCCAAAATACTTTGTTACATGCAGAATTGTTCACCCACTTACCAATAAATGTGGTAAGCGAGTCAAAATAAGTTTTTTTGAGAGAAGGCTAGACAATCTGATCCTATCTGGATATAACTTACATTATTTTATTTATTAGAATAGAATCAATTGTGGGCAATAAAGCCTTCTCACTTTTTAAAGCACCTAATATGAAACCTAGTATGAAGCATAAATGAGGGATTCCTGGTGTTTGAAGAAAAAAACTACTCACCGTAGTAAGGTTATTTCTTCCAAAGGGATCCCTCGCTATGCTTAACTATCCCATCCCTACCTCCCCTTTTTGAACCTGGAAAAGATTCTCACTGGAATCGGTCTGAGGGGTGATCAAAGGTCTGGCAGTTACTTTCAATGCCAAAAAGTGCAAGGTAATGCACCTACTGACCTAGGGAAAGGGAACCCCAAGATGGAGTACTGGATGGGTGGGTGAGATTTAGTTTTACAGAAGAGGAATGGGATTTAGCAGTTATCATCAGTAACTCCTATAAACAAATGGGCCAGTGCAGCAAGGCCTATAGCCAGGCTAACCTGATGCTGGAATGTATCAGGAGGGGTATTGATAGTGGAAGAATGGAGGTAATACTTCCCCTACACAGATCCCTGGTGAGGCGTCACCTAAAGTACTGCGTCCAGTTCTGGAGTACTCACCTCAGAATGGACAGGGATAGGTTGGAAACAGTGCAGTGCAGAGTAACAAAAACAAGCATTTGTCAATGCCGAATGTTTGCTTGCTGGCATTGGCAGTGGTAGTGTAGAAGTTACAGAGCTGCGTAATAGGAATGGCAGTGAAGTATTGAACTGAAGCCAACCCCACCACCACCCTGCAGAGAGTGACAGGCATTGGGGTGTCCGTTTGGGTTGTCTGGCATAACGGCCATGCCATTTCACCACACCCACCCTGCAGACACTGGCAAGTGTCAGTGTTCCTTAGGGTCTTGGCCTTATGCGCACCTCATTTCATTAGGAAATATGGTGAGATGGGTGCGATATAGGAGAATGGGGTGAAGTTTGGGGTCAAGTGTCCAAGGCATACCTCGATGCCTCTCACTGACTGCAGGGTGTGGAATGGTATGAGCATCACAGGCAAGAATCCCAAGTCATACCCCTGATGCCTGTCATTCTCTACAGGGTTGGATGTTATGGTTGGAAACCCTAATACCTCAGGCATTCGTTGGTATTTTCACTCCAAATTTTCAACATGTTTTTTTTGTGACCCCACCTCATGAACAGGGGGAATATCAGTTTGTTAGCCGAAAGCTGCTTATGCACAGTGACTACGGCATTTAGCACAACAGGTGCAAAAACATTCCGAACAGGATGTAAAAAATGACAGCTGTACTGTTCATGGGGAGGTGTAAAACAAAAATGGCTATGTTGCAAATCTGTAGTAAAAATATTAAAAAAAATGGTGACGTCACGAGCGTACATAGAAACTGTGCAACGCGCACCCGTAATATAATTAGGTTGGGAATTTTTTATAGCAGATTGTCAACTCAGGCATTTTGGTGCCTCCGATCATGAACAGTGTCACTGTGATTTTCTTTATCTGTGCCGAACAATGATTTCCCACAGCGACCACGCATCTCTGCGCTGAAAGTGTGAAAACACACTTCAGCCATGTTGTGAAAAATGACAGCTGTACTGTTCATAAGGAAGTGTGGAAAAATGCCACTGGTGAAAATCTTTACTGAAAATATGACAAAGTCATGAACTAACGAGGGTGCGTGGAAACTGCGCAATGCTCCCTCGTAACACAGTCATTTTATGGACTTTTGTCACCAAACTTTCAGCATAGCCATTTTAAGACCTCTGCTCATGAACAGTGTAACTGTGATTTTCTTAATCTGTCCTAAACATTGCTTTCGCACACCAACAGCACCATTGAGCGCTACATGTGCGAAAACACATTTTGGGCGATATATGAAAATTGCAGCTGTACTGTTCATAAGGAAGTGTAATAAAATGGCAATGTTGAAAATCTGGAGTGAAAATATTAAATTTGCAAACTTACGAGCATGCATAGGAACTGTGCAATGCACGCTGGTAACACAGTCATTTTTAGGAATTTGTTCACCAAATTTTCAACATAGCCATTTTAAGACCTCTGCTCATGATCAGTGTCACTGTGATTTTCTTAATTTGTCCCGTACATTGATTTCGCACACCGACTGTGCCACTGTGCATACATGGGCGGAAACACATTTTGGGTGAGATGTGAAATGACAGCTGTACTGCTCATAAGAAGGTGTGGTAAAATGGCAATGTTGAAAATCTGGAGTGAAAATATTGAAAATTAGCGAACTTAGAGCCTGTGAGGAACCGCGCAACGACATCAGAAACAGTTATTGTTTTGATTTATATCACCTTAATAGGTAGACTTTTCATGAATGATGCCATAATGGCGAGAGCTCAGGTTCGGTAAGTGGCTTCCCCGCAGTGACCGCGAAATCACCCTTCGGGCCCGAATAACGCCATGACAGTGACATCATTCATGAGAAGGGGTCCCAAAAACCCCATGTTGAAAATTTGGTGCAAAAATTCCAAAATGCCTGAGATATGCAACAAAGTTGAAGCCCCCTATCTAGCCCATTATACAGCTTACCGGCATTTCCTCAGTTCGCGGTCGGCTTTGAAGAGTGCAGACGTGTTCCCGGTCCACCGAAGATCGTTGCGCTGAGGTCTGGAGGTAAGTATGGGGGGTGGGAGGGAGGGTGCGAGTGGGTGGGTGTGGGTTGTGGGAGGGGCCCAGGGAGACTACGTGGGACCCGTTTTTCTTTACAGGTAAAAAAAGAACGACGTTGGACATTTGCCACGCTGGGGTGGGCTCCGCATGGCACAAGGACGGGTTGGGGGCTGCTTAGCCGACGGGGATTGGGCACCCGTCGACCAGTACGATTGTCACGCTTGGGTGGGCTCCCAGCGTGGCACTTAGTACTCGGGGGTGAGGACAGTGGAGCCGACGGGAGTTGGGCACCCCCGCCTGCTATATTATTACTTGCCACGCTGGGGTGGGCACCCAGCATGGCATTTTGGAGGCGGGGAACGGAGCACAGCCGAGGGGATTGGGCACCTCACGTTATTCAGTGTGCAAGGCAGGATGGGGCGCAGACGCTCATGCATGCCTGTGTGGTGGGAGGAGCTGCACATGAGCAAGCGAGATTTATCGCTGCTCACTCAAGCGTAGCTCTCCCTTTGAACTGTATGCCACTGCATTTTGGAGCTTGTCATAGACAGCTCCAGCATGCATTGGCTTACAGGGGCCGCGCCAGCCAACACACTGACTGAATTGGAGGAGGAGGTGACACACCTCCGAAATCTCCGATGATGGCACTATGTTTCTTGCACACGCGTGCAAGCAAACATAATGATTCATGGTCCGCAGGGCAGATCATATGAGGAGTGCCCCAAGACACTAAATATGTATTCACTGGAAACCAGAAGGAAGAGGGGAGATGTGATAAAAATCTTCAAGTTCCTTAAAGGAATTAACAAGGTAAACTGGGAGGAATTATTTACCCTGGATACCAACTCGAGGTCACATGGTCATAAGTGGAAATTAACAGGAGGGAGGCTCCGGAGGGACATAAGGAAGTACTTCTTTATGAAAAGGGCGGTGGAAACTTGGAACAGTCTGTTGGCTGAGGTGGTGGGTGCAAACACAGTCAGGAGATTCAAGCAGGCATGGGATATAATGAAGGGAATAGTGGTCACCTGGAGTGACAAGACCAGGGAGGAGAATGGGGACAGGACAGGGAGGGTTAGTACCCTGGAGGAGCAGTAGGTTCCAGGGATTATAGGGAATATGGGCAGGCTGGATGGACCTCTGGTCTTTTTCTGCCATCATGGTCTATGTTTCTTTGTTTTTATTACCTGAGCATTACTTCTACATTGCTTTACAACTGATACTCAGTGATCTTGCACGTTGAATCTGTTTTTCTGCCATAATGTAATATTTCTTAAGAATTTTTTGAATAGTTTTGGTAGTCAGCTATCTTTAGTGGCCACTGCTCACCACGGCTTGAGAAATAAATCTCATTAGAGGGCAGAGGTGAATGTGTCCAGGCAGTAGAGTTTTTGAATTTCATTCTGAAGTTCTCTAATTAGTGTAAAATTCCAAGGCCCATCTCTGAGATGCAGCCACTTGCTATTTTCAAAGGGCAGAGATGGGCCAGCCCATCTCAGATGGAGCTGAGTGCATCCCAGATGAGCTGAAGTCAAAGATAATGACATTCGGCCCATCTGAAGGGGGCGTGTACTTGCACACAGGGCTCAGCTGTATTTTCAGAGCAACATGTGGTTGCAGATGCGCCCAAAAAGACAGGACTAAAAGAAGTAGACCTAAGTCCAGTCCCCCAACAGGCAGCTACCAAGATAACAGGCTGTGTGAGCATAAGTGTGGTATCTGAATGCACTTGCTAGCAGTAAAGACAGTACACGAAGCAGTGTGTGCTGTTGTGCAGTGCATATTGTGAGCACAGTCTGATGAGTAGGTGAAAGACATCATTCTGCACAGGTGGGCTGAACTGCTGGGTGTGTTATCACATTGAGGAATACAGAGGCCACAGTGGGAATAAGGAGGGGGCACCATCCCTGAAAGTGGAGATGATGAGGTGTGAGAGGAGAGTGGGGGCATCCCCAATGGCCATCCAGTGGGTGGGTGTGCAAGACACCGTGCCCACACAACACATACTGTGACACAACACACGGCAGAAGGGGGGGGGATTGACGGGGAAAGTGCAAAGGCCGGCACCATGTGGAATGTGGCCCTGGGTGACCTGCCGGTCTAGGGCCTACAAACACAGTACCAGTGGTGTGCCAGAGCACAGGCTGGGCAGGGCAGATGCTTGGCATACCATGCACAGGTGATGGGGCGGCAGGCATCACACACCCCCAGGTGTGGAAAATGGTGGGGCATGACAGAGAACCATGGCTGGACAGGGCAGTGGCAGGTGGGCCCATTAGAATGGATGGGGTAGTGCAGGACGGGAGAGTGGCATGCATGCGCACAGGAACAGCATATCTGGATGTGGGCCAGGTCCCACTGAATGTAGTGTAACACAGGCTGTAACTTGAGGAACGTAAACAAACAAACATACCTTCAGGGCTGCAGTACTTGCTGCTCACCTGTGGTGTGGGGTGGCGCACAGCAGCCCAAGTTGTGCTTGGCACATACAAATGATCTGTGGAACAACTATAATGAGATGCTAAGCAGTGGAGTTGGGCCTGCATTGGGCAATGAGCTCATTTGCATGTTCTGGCTGAAAATAGCAACTTTGTGCCCAGCCCATCTCAATCAGCAGGGTGCATCCGGCTGAGTTCAGCTCATCTCCTTAGGGCACATTTTCGTGCATGCGCAGTGGTATGCGTTCAACGCCGCTCCATACAGCGCATTTCTGTGCATGTGCGATACAGTGTACCAACCTTGGCATGCGTGGTGGAGCATGTCTGGTGTTACAGGCTGTTTATAACACATTCCCCAGCGCTGCGCAGTGATGCACCATTGCCCCGTACATCGCGCATCCCTATGGTGCATCTGTGACATGCGTGGAGCAGACCATGTGTGCCTCTTGTGCATCATGTGCGTCCCAGCCTCTGTCAGTGCATTGCCCCATCTGTGCACACCAAGTCCAGGTGGCCCTCTGTGCCATATGTCGCTTGCGCAGGCTGCAGGGCCCAGGGCCCTTTCCTGGAGCACCACTGCATTGGTCTGCCTGTTGGCACTGCCTCTGGTGACCAAGCTGGTGGGGGCAGTAGCCTAGCAGAAGGCTGGACTGTTGTGTGAGTCAGGGTGGCAGGGCACCATGTGCACCACAGTGGTATGCCATGCACTGCAGAACAGTGCTGGCACTGTTCTGGTGCTCTCATTCTGTGTGCCATTGTGCCTGTGGTCCACTGTGCCTGTAGTGTGGCTACCGTGTCCACCCTGCCTGTGTACTTGTACTTCAGTGCATGGCCAGGCCTTGCTGTCTGTAGCACCACAGGTGCCGTGGGCCTTTTACCCTGGCCCCCTGTGTGCCATGCCCACTGTGCCTGTTTGTCCTCTGGGTCAGTGGTGTTTCTGTATTGTCTTTTGCTGTGTCTGGGGGTGCTCTGTCTGTGCACCCTTGGTGCTTTGGGGTTTCTTTCATTATTATTTCTTTGTTTATTGATCTGTTTCACCAGGATAGCACGCTCAGCAGCAGGTCGTTCGTCTCAGGGTGCCACCGGGGGCATGAGGTGTTCTATAGGGATTTATTTAGTTGCTACATTGACACAGACTGCACAATAGATTTGATATACAACTGTGCATTAAATGGACTGTTTCTGTTGTATAATACACTGTACATCATTTGGGGTTTGCCACAACCCGTGTTTTGGGGTTTACACTGCCTTCATTTTTCCCTCTGCAGCACCTCACTGTTGCTACTGTGTTCCTGGCTTGGGTTGCTCCTCATTGCTATTTTCAGTGCTCACAGATGTGCTCAGCTCATCTCAGATGAGCCAGCCCCAGAGAGATGGGCTGACGCATCTTCCAGCCCATCTTCTGAAAATACCGTTTCTGAGCTTGGGCCCATCTCACTGGGGCTGGCTTATCTGAGATGAGCCAAGCACATCTTCTTTAAAAATGCCACCCACAGTTTATTGGTAGCTATTTCAAGGGAGGTTGAAACGAATATGCACAAACACAAATAAAGATCGTCGACATGATCGTTCAATAAAGCAGTATCAGCAGAGACTGACACTAGCATTATAAATTATGGCATCATGTTTAGCCAAACAGGATTTTTTTTTATTTCTAAACCTTCCATACTCTCACTACTGCCATAGTTTGGAAAAGTGCTTCTGACTAATTTAAGTGCTCCTTTCCCCTGTACTTGAGATGCACTTGCTCTGTAAAGAGTGCCTGATGTGCAGGTACCCTGGAAACTAGCTCTTTGGGGGAGTTTTTAAACATTTTTAATATTTTATTAAAAATGGTTTGGAAATGTCATGCTTTCTTTTCCAATGTGCATATCCCTAATGAAACGTAGACAGTATCGGCAGAAAAAGACCATTGGTCAACCCAGTCTGCCCTGCCACCTAATTTCTAGATGGGTTTATGTCCTTGTAACCCCTGTTACCATCTGCCTTACTGCATCTACTCTGAGCAACTGTCCCAGCTGTACTTGAAACCATTGGTGTTTTTTGTGCCCACCACATCAACCTGTAGGCTCTTCCACAGCTCAGCCACCCTGTCTGTAGAATAAAACTTTCTTATATCCCCTCTGAATCTCCCCAAGTCAGATTCCACTCCTGTCCCTGTGTTTTCGACTTGCCTTTCCTTCCGAACAGTTTCTCACAGTTTACCTAATACATTACTGTCAGGAACTTGAAGGCCTATGTCGGGTCTTCCCTCTCCCTTTTGGCCTCCTGTGAGTACATTAAGTGCCATAAGTCATTCCTTGTAGGAGTTGCCCTGCTGGCCCGGAATCATTTTGATTACCCTGCACTGCACCATCTCCAGCCTGTGTTTGTCGATTCACCCAATGCCGGTGTGCCGACAATTGTCGCTCCGTAAAAAGAGCAGGCAAAAGGGTGCCTGCAAGATGGACGACAGGCAGTTGAGTTGCTTTCCTCCCCAACCCAGATCACACACGTCAGGTTGTGATCACTCCTTCCTATTCTCACAGTAATTCCCATGGTGCACCCCCCTCAAGTTTATGTAAACACCCCCTGAGCTGGCACAGATTGTGGGGGGAGAACATGCCCACACAAGGACACTGACATTAGCGGGTGGTCAAAAATACAGATCGCCCACATGTTATATGCCCTCATGCCGATGCCCACATTCTGGTGCCCTTGTCATGATGCCCTGTCAATGGGATACTGTCTTTGTCTTTCCTTAGTTGGAAATTCCAGAACTGTGCACAATATTCCAAATGCAACCTCATCAGTGTTCTATAGAAAGGTAGTGTTACCTCTCTCTTCCTACTGTCAAAACATCTTCAAATACACCCCAACATTCTGATCACCTTGCTGTAGGTGTTGTTGCATTGACTGTTTTAGTGAGTCATCATGATAACTCCCTGGTCCCTTTCCTCAGAAGTAGTGTCCAGCTTAACCCTTCCCATCCAGTACTCTGTCCTGGGGTTCTTGTTCCCTACGTGCATCATCTTGCACTTTTTTTTTTTTTTTATGTAACGCTTGCACTTTCTGGCACAAAATTTCAACAGGCAGACCTTGGACCACCTCTCTAACATTTGTAGGTCTATCTGCAACTTCCTTACCCAGATCTTGTTGTTTGCACTACCACAGAGTTTAATGTTACCTGTGAAGAGACGCATCTTGCCCTGTGTTCCCTCTCCTGTGTATTGATAAACATATTGAAAAGCACGGGTTCCAGGAGTGACCTTTGCTGTACCCCACTTGTGACCTGCCTCTCCCTGACCCCATTTACCAGCACCCTCTGCTGTCTCTGCTCTGCCAGCTTCTCACTCTTCTTACTGTGTCTTTTGCTCTGGCTAGACCCTCTGATTTCTTCAGCAGCCTTCTATGGGGCACTGAGTCAAATGTCTTGCCGAAGTCGAAGCACAGTAAATTCACTGATTATCTCTTATCTATTGCCCTAGTTACCCAATCAAAGAATATTATCAGAAGAGTCTGACAAGACCTCCCCGCCACAAACCCATGCTGCTTACTGTTCTTGAGTCCAGTTCTCTGCAGGTAGTCCACTAGATCCACTTGACTAGTGTCTTTATCAGCTTACGCGCGATGAAGGTAAGACTGATAAGCCTGTAGTTACCCAGTTGCTCCTTGTCATCTCCCTTGTGGAGCAGAACTGTCAGCTGTTCACCAGTCTTCAGAGTTACTGAGCCCTGCCAGGGTTCAGCCAGTTCCAATGCTAATTCCCTAAGCACCCTCAGGTGCAGTCCCTCTGGCCCTGGGGCCTTATCTACTTTCTGAGCCATAAGCCCTTTTTTGGGGGGGCTTTCCTCTGTGATTATCATGCATCCCATTTTTGGGATCCCTTTTGCAGCAGCCATTATGCCGCCTTCCAGCAAGGGCCGACTATCCTGCATAGTAATTACTGACATACTAAAAGCAGAACAGGCCAAATGGTCTGTCTTGTCTGCTTGAAAGCCAGCAACCTAATGGCAGCTCGCCTTACCATCCCCCCCAGCCCCCAAGAGGGTCTTCATTTGTTTCAGTTTCCCCTTGTACCTGTCCCACCCTTTCTTGAAGCCCTCCACTGTACCCTTTTCCACCAGTCTCCCCGGAAGTGCATTCCACGGCTTCACCAACCTCTCAGTGAAAAAAATGCCCCTATGCTCTCCTCTATAATTTCTCCCCTCCAGCTTCCACTCATGGCCCTGGTTGTTCCCCCCTTCTTTAACCTAAACAGCTCCTTTGTTCCACTCCTGGTTATTCCCTTTACATACTTGAAAACCTTTATCATGTCTCCCCATCCCTCCTCTCTTCCAGTGAGTAAAGCCCAGGCTCTTCCAGTCTCTCCTCATAAGGCCTTCCTTCCATGCCCTGAATCATCCTGGTTGCTGTCCTCTGAACCCTCTCCAGCAGTACTGTATCCTTCTTCAGATGAAGTCTCCAGAACTGTACACATTACTCAAGCTGCAGCCTGATCAATGCATTATACAGAGGGAGGATCACCTCCCTTCTTCTGGACGTAATACCCCTGACTGTGCAGCCCAGTATCCTATTTGCTTTGGCTGCTGTTCTGCTACAGTTTTCAGAGTTATTCATTTTGACGTCTACCACCACCCCTAAATCCCTTTTTCCCAGTGTAGCTTGCAGTGTGACACCCCCCTCCCGGGTGTATACATGACCTGGGTTTTTAACCCCGAATTAAGTACCTTACATTTCCCGGCATTAAATTTCAGTCCCCTCCTCCTTGACCACCCATCCAGGGTATGCAGATCCCCCTGGACTGACTCCCTCGCTTCTACACAGTCCTCCATTGGTCCCAGGTTTGAGTCATCCGCAAAGAGACTCAACCTATTTTTGACCCCCCTCCCTATATCTGAGACGTAGGCATTGAACAAGAGTGGCCCCAATACTGAACCTTGAGGGACCCCACTGATTACCTTCCTGGGGGAGGAGAGTATTCCACCCACCATTACCCTCTGTAAATGCCCCGGAAAGCCAATTCTCAACCCAAACGAGCTCCTGTCCTTCCACCCCCATCGCCCCTTTTTTGCTATCAAACCATTATGAGGCACTGAATCAAACGCCTTGCTGAAATCTAGGTATAGAACATCCACCAGCCTATGTCTGTCCAAGGCCCCCCGTCACCCAATCATAAAACTCTACAAGGTTGGTCTGACGCAGTCTCCCCAGGACGAAGCCATATTGTTTATCATCCTGGTGTCCTAACCTTTCCAACTGCCTCCCAAGTCTCTCCTTGATAAAGCCCTCCATTACTTTACCTACCACAGACGTCAGACTGACGGGCCTATAATTTCCTATCTCCTCCCGAGACCCCCCTTTATATATAGGCACTACATAAGCCACCCCCCAGTTCTGTGGCACCCATCTCATCTGCAGAGGGGTATTAAAGAGTGCAGCCAGTGGAGCTGCCAGTACCTCCGCCAGTTCCTTCATGACCCTTGGATGTTATCCATCCGGCCCCGCGCCTTATCGGTTTTTAGTTTCCGAAGGGCATCCCTCACCCAGTCCACTGTGATTCCCTCCCCCCCCCCAATCACTCCCTCGTGCAACCTTCCTACTCTATCATGGTCTAGGCCAGCCTGTACCTTAGCCTCTTTCCATCCTCTGGTCTCAGACAGAGACTGACATCTCACTTTTACTGACACATCTTCTCTCCCATCAGTTTTAGGATCCCTTTTCACCCTCTGCAAAGACTGAGGCAAGTACTCATTTAGCACCTCTGCCTGATCCCCGGATCCTGAGCCCATCCCCCACAATCTTAATCCTATTGATCTGTGTCCTCACTTTTCTCTTCTATCTTATGTATCTATAGCATCTCCCCGGATATCCTTAGCCAGCTTTTTCTCCATCCTGCCTTGGCACCCTCACCACTCTGGTAACCTTCCTGGCCAATAATACATACTCCCCTCGCTCTTTAGCCCCCCTCCAGTACGTTTGAAATGTACGTAGGCAGCCTTTTTATCCCTCACCGCCTCCTGCATCTCCCTGGTCCACCAACATGGCCTGCTAGTTCCACCATGCTTACGCCTTACTTTAGTACAGGACCTGGTAGCCTCTTGCACCCCTTGTTTAATGGTCTCCCACAAACTTTCAGCATCCATATCCAGCTTAATCATATCTAACCTCTCCTTTAGTATCTTACCCATACCCACGAAGTCCGCTCTCCTGAAATCAACCACTACTGTATGAGTGTGATTTTTCTCCTCCCCTAGATACAGCAGGAACCAAACCAGAGCAGAAGAAGCTGAGGAAAAAATTTAGGCAGTGGGATCAGAATATGGGCAAGTCACATGCAGAATTCACAGGTCACCTCACCCATTCCGACCACCTTTACTCACTAAAAAACATCAACTAAGCCCTTAAAGTAACTCTTACATCTATTTAAAAACATAAATTGAAAGTTACTTTCTCTCCTGAGCCTCTCCTTGTATGCATAAACAAACAAAACACTATTAAGGTGATTTTTTTTTTTTTTATCTTTTGGGGACCATAAAAACTTCCCTTTTTATTCTTACCAGCTTGCTAGGGAAATCTGTGTTGCTTACTGTGGCACAGATATATGAATTATTGAGGCTCAGGCTCCAAATGACGCCTTCTGTTGTTATGTGTCTATGTGGGTGGAGATGAACATGCTGCCAGTGGAACTGAACAAAATTTTTAATTCTTCCGTTCCATGGCATCCATACCCAGTGGGAGGACTCCATTTACAGAATGTTAGTGGGGCAGTTTTCTCAGTTGTGTAATAATACCTGTTAAAATCATTATTAAATGAGCCAGCACGGTGGTGCTGAGGGCTGAGTCGCTGGCGCCTTGCCTTGTGCTACGCTGGTGACCCGTGTTTGGGAACGAGCATGGGCCACCAGGGGTTGGCAGGGATGGAGATGGATTGAGCATCCAGTGAACTGCTTTCCATCTCTGGGGAGTTTGGCGGCCAGTGCACGCCTGACCCCTGGCGGAGGCTGGGGCTCAGCGCCACGGAGCCAGTACTGCTTGGGGGCCGGTGTGTGGCAGACACTTGATGGGGGCTATGTGCGGGAGCGTGCACGCCCGCGTTGCAGGCATCATTGCACACCATGCAACCGCAGGGGACAAGTAAACCAGGAAACAGCTCTCGGAGGATGACGGGGGAGCTCGCAGGCCCCACACCTGGCTAGCCGTGGCGTGAAACATATCCGGTTTCGTTGGGGAGGGCCCCCTCTGCCGACTCCATCAAGGGTGGGTAAGCCATGGAGCTAACGACAGATGGTAGATGCCAGGGTGATGGGACTGGGGCTCCCCCCAGAATGTGAGAACTGCAGAGCAGCGGAGTATAAATACCAACAGAAAAAAATGCTATTAAACTTACTCTATTGTAGGAAAAACTGATGGAGTCACTGGTCAAAGAGGATCTCGTGGACTGCTTAGAGAGCAGCAGTCTCCAGGATAGTAAGCAGCAGGATTCGTGGCAGGAAGGTCTCATCAGACTAACCTGATAGGTTTCTTTGGGAGATGAGGGAATTGGATAGAGCCATGTTGTAGATTTGCTCTACTTCAGCTTCAGCAAGGCTTCTGACTCTGTGCCCCACAGGCACTTGCTGAGGAAGATGATCTGTGTGCTGCTAAGGTCACAGCAAACTGGGTAGGTAAGTGGCTAAAGGGGAGGCAACAGAGGGTAGCAAGTTAACGGGGTTAAATCAGAAGAGAGGGAGATCATGAGGGAGGTTCCACAGGGATCTGTCCTGGGTCCGGTTCTGTTCAACATGTTCATCAGGGACATTGATGAAGGGATCCAGGGCAGGCTGTGTCTCTCTTCACAGGTGACACTAAACTCTGAGGGAGAGTGAATAGTGATGAGGGAATAAAGGAAATTCAGAGGGACTTGCAGAAGCTGGAGAGGTGGTCAGGGGTTTGGCAGTTGAAATTCAACACCAAAAAATGATGCAGCTAGGGGAAAAGAAACCAGGATGGAGTACTAGACAATGGGTGAGACTCAGTACCACAACTGAAGAACAAGGCCTTGGAGTTACCTACAGCGACTTCCCTGAAACAATGGAGTTAGTGCAACAAGGCTTATAGCAAGGTAAATAGGATGCTTGAATGTATCAGGAGAGTATTGACAGCAGAAAAAGGGAGGTAAATGATTCCCCCTGTGTAGATCTGTGTTGAGGCCACACCTGAAGTACTGCGTCCAGTTCTGGGGTCCTTGCCTCAGGGAGGATGGGGATAGGCTCAGGACGTGCAGCACAGGGTACCAAAAAAAAATGACTTGTGGACAACTGGGCATGTCCTATGAGGAGCACCTCAAGGCACTGAACATGTACACTCTGGAGACCAGCAGAGAGAGGGGAGATGTGATAGAGACCTTCAGATTCCTAAAAGGAATTAACAGCGTGAACTGCGGGGAACCATTTAACTTGAATACCAGCTCGCAGTCATGGGGTCATGAGTGGAAGCTAACAGGAGGGAGGTTCAGGGGGACGTGAGGAAATACTATTTTACAGACAAGGTGGTGGAGACGTGGAGCAGGCTGCCAGCTGAGGTGGTGAGTGCAAAAACTGTTAGTGGTTTTAAGCATGACTGGGACAGAATGAAGGGTATGGTGGTTGCCCAGGGTGTCAGAATCGGGGAGGAGAATGGAGGGTGGGTGGGGATCAGACTAATTTTGCATAGTCGTAGGCTGACATAGAAACTTAGAATTTGACGGCAGATAAGAACCTCTTGGCCCACCCAGTCTGCCCATTTCCCTACCTAATGAATAAGTTGCAGATCCTAGTTAACCAAAAGCGTACTTCTTCCTACCCCAACCCCTAGAATTGCCTTATGTCTGTCCCATGCATTCTTGAATTCCCCCACTGTTTTTGACTCCACAACCTCCTCGGGAAGGCCATTCCATGCATCCACTACCCTCTCCATAAAAAAATACTTCTTCACATTACCTCTGAGCTATCCCCCTTCTGTCTTCAAATTGTGCCCCTTGTTCTTGCACATCTTTTTCTGAAAGAGGCTACCCTCTTGGACTTTGTTGATCCCCTTGAGGTACTTGAAAGTTTCTATCATGTCCCCCCGGCCCTCTTTTCCTCGAGTGTATACATGTTAAGCTCCTTAAGTCTCTCTTCATATGTCTTCTGGTGCAGACCCTGCATCATTTTAGTTGCCCTCCTCCGGATTGCCTCCATCCTGTCTATGTCCTTGCAAAGATTGGGTCTCCAGAACTGCACACAGTACTCCAGATGGGGTCTCACCAGCTGTCTGTACAGAGGGATAACAACCTCCTGTTTTCAACTGGTGATGCCTCTTCCTATACATCCCAGTATTCCCCAGCCCTCCTTGCTGCCCTGTCACAGTGCTTGCCCACCTTTAGGTCATCTGATATGACTACCCCTAGGTCCCTTTCCATTTTTGTTGTTGTAGTATCTCACCTCCCATAGTGTGCTTTTCCCCTGGTGTTTTATTTCCCAGGTGCATTACTTTGCACTTCTTAGCACTGAATCTAAGCTGCCATACATTTGACCATTCCTCCAACCTTGCCAAGTCCCTTCTCATCCTTTCCACCCCACCTTGTGTATCAACCTTGTTGCAGATTTTTGTATCTTCTGCAAAGAGACATACTTTTTTTTCCAGTCCATCTGCTTTGTCACTTGTAAAGACATTGAAGAGGACCGGTCCTAGAAGTGAACCCTGCGGTACCCCACTAGTCAACCCCTTTCTTCAAGTGAGCTCAGTTTACTGTTACCCTCTGAAGCGGAGTCCACGCTGAAGAAAGGGGGTACTAGTGAGGTACCGCAGGGTTCAGTTCTAGGACCGGTCCTCTACAATATCTTTATAAGTCTTCAGTTACTACAAACCCCGGAATCCTCTGCAGATGACATCAGAGCAGTAGGCAGCAGCAGCAGTGAAAACATTCAATAGTCTGCAGTGAATGTTTACAGTTTATGTAAGCTCTGATCCTTTGTTTGCTGGTCCCTCTGTCCTCCCAGGGCTAAGTACAGTCACAGAGGACTTTACAGTGCCTTCAGAAAGTATTCACCTCCCCCCCTTGGATTTTGTCACATTTTGTTGTGTTACTACCAGAATTTTTAATGCATTGAAATGATGTTTTCCTCCTTGATTCACACAGCATACTCAACAGTTTAAAGGGGCAACAGTATTTTTATTGTGTAATAAAAATTTATGAAACATTAAAAACTGAAATATTTTGTTTTCTTAAGTATTCACCCCCCAAGTCAATGCTTTGCAGAAGCACCTTTGGCAGCAGTTACAGCTTTGAGTCTTCTTGGGTATGTCTGTATCAGCTTTGCACATCTGGATTTGGGGATTTTCATCCATTCTTCCTTGCAGATTTGCTCAAGCTCTGTCAAGTTGGATGGAGAAGCGTCGGTGAACTGCAATCTTTAAGTCTTTCCACAGATTCTCAATGGGATTCAAGTCTGGGCTTTGGCTAGGCCACTCAAGGACATTCACCTTCTTATTCTGAAGCCACTCCAGTGTTGCTTTGGCTGTATGCTTTAGGTCTATTGCAGACTGATGCAGGTTCTCCTCAAGGATGTGCCTGTATTTGGTTCCATTCGTTGTTCCCTCTATCCTGACAAGTGCCCCAGTCCCTGTCACTGAAAAGCATCCCCATAACATGATGCTGCCACCACCATGCTTCATGGTAGGGATGGTGTTACATGGCTGATGAGCTGTGTTTGGTTTGTGCCAGGCATAGCACTTTTGCATTCAGTCCAAAGAGTTCAATTTTTGTTTCATCAGACCAGAGAATCTTTTGCCACATCGTGTCAGAGTCTGCCACGTGCCTTCATGCAAACTCCAGGCATGCTGTTATGTGGCCTTTTCTCAGGAGTGGCTTCTGTCTAGCCACTCTCCCATAGAGGCTACATCTGTGAAGTGCTGCAGAGATATTTGTCCTCTGGACAGGTTCTCCCATCTCAGCCATGGAACTCTGTAGTTCTGTCAGGGTGGTCATTGGGTTCTTGGTCACTTCCCTGACCAAGGTCCTTCTTGCCTGGTTGCTCAGTTTGGGAGGACGGCCTGCTCTAGGAAGAGTCTGGTTGGTTCCGTAATCTTTCCATTTCCTAATGATGGACTTGACTGTGCTCCTGGGAACTTTCAACACCCTAGAAATGTTTTTATACCCCTCCCCAGATCTATGCCTCCTCACAATTCTATCACAGAGTTCTACAGACAGCTCCTTGGTCTTCATGGTAGAGTTTCTGCTCTGACATGCACTGTCAACAGTGGGACCTTATATAGACAGGTGTATTTCTCTGAAATCATGTCAACCATTTGAACTGACCACAGGTGGACTCCATTCAAGTTTTAGAGTGGTCTCACAAGGAAATTGGATGCACCTCAGCTCAATTTGGAGTGTCATAGCAAAGGGAGTGAATACTTATCAAATCAAGACATTTCTGGTTTTTATTTTAAATTACATTTACAAAAAATTCCAGAAGTTTCATTCCACTTTGACATTATAGAGTAATTTGTGTAGATACGTGGCAAAAAAATCCCATATAAATGTATTTTCATTTGAGTTTGCAACATCACAAAATGTGACAATATCCAAGGGGAGTGAATACTTTCTGAAGGCACTGTACATAGCCCCTGGAGAAAAGCAGTCCTGGAAAACATCTGATCGGAGATTATAAAAGCTCTACTATGCACTTCAGGTTATTGAATCTGGCACTGTTGTCTACTGCGCTGATGTCAGCTGCAGAGGATTGTGGGATTTGTAGTAAAAGAAGATGTCACCGTACAGCTTAGTAGAACTAGGCTGATATAATCTACTAGGCTATAGTGGATGGCAAGTAAGCCAAAATGTTTTTGCTCACAAATTGCACTTTGGGAACACCCACACTTGAGTGTGGGGTCTTTTGTGCTGACTGTTCCCCTTTTAGCTAAAACTGTTACTTATTGTTAAATTTTCACACCATTTATAATCACAGTAAGACACTCCAGGGTGTGCTTTGTTGAGGTATAATGACGCTTTAGTTAAGGCACTCAGTGATGCCTTTTTCCTCAGCATACCCAGGGCATGCCGTTATACCAAAATAACACACACACCTTGTCATATCTTATTGCTTAATTAACCAACCATGATCAGTTTTATATTAATACTGGCATGGAGTCCACTCTCAAACAGTTTGATAGGTCTCTGGTCTCACTTACATTCTTAGGGTATCAGAACCACTTACCTTCAGTTTGCAGTTCTCCCCATAAGAATGCATGAGACCACTCTTACAACCTTAAGAGCGGTTTCTGTGACAGTATTATAAGGGCGCGGTAGTGTCCCTATAGTTAGGGTTGAGTAGAGTGTACAGTGTTTAAACCCCTAAATTTGCACCGTAATAGCTTTGGCAACATTTGACGAAATTAGCTGAAGTTTTGCATGTGGTGTCTAGGAGGCAAGGTCTAACTAAATCTGTGGAAAGTTTTGTGACGTCAGCTGGTGCAGTTTCTGAGATCCTGAAACTGTATGTCATTTTCCTGTAGACGTTTATTTTTTTCCTGTACTTAACATAGGAATTGGGTTTGTTCTCATGTATAGCCTACACGGATTGAATTTTTTTTCCAGACACTTTAAAGAGGGAATCTGGCAAAAAGTGTTACATTGCAGAATTACATCAGCATATCCTCAGTAACCCTCATACCAAAATAACCTGATTTCACTCCCTGTTCAAAAAAAGTCAGTTTTATTGAACAGCTACTGACTATGTCATAACCAGAAATTGCAGCCAAGTCCTCCCTGTCATCAACCTTGTAGGACTTATTTCTCCAAAGTTTAATGAACTGTAGCTGTAATAATTATTTGAAGAAAAAAAAAATTGGACCCAGGGTTGGGTGCAGTACATGTGTTTGGTGAGTGTTCGGATGCATGGTACTGTACTGCAGTTTAGAATGCAGCAGAAGGTAGTTCTGGAATGCAGCACTGGTCAAAGCTATAGAATGTCAGTGTGG
Organism: Neoceratodus forsteri; assembly: GCA_016271365.2. Classification (NCBI taxonomy): domain Eukaryota; kingdom Metazoa; phylum Chordata; order Ceratodontiformes; family Ceratodontidae; genus Neoceratodus; species Neoceratodus forsteri. The sequence goes on along the minus strand of CM057450.1, from coordinate 182,168,510 downwards.
GCACAGTTTCAGAATGTTTGTGGGACATGCAGTCTTGGAATGTGACAGGGATGCACAGTCTCAAGATGTGGTGGGGGCGGGACACTCCATCTCTGAATACAACAGGGACACACATCTAGGAATTTGGGGGGGGTCTGCCAATTTCAGGATATAGTGGGGATGCACACCATCAGAATGTCAATGGACGCGTTATTTTATTCTCAAATAGCTTGTCCATGCCCCATTCCAGAACTGAATGCAGTTGTCACATTTCATAATTGCACATCACATCCCCACCATATTCCAACATTGCGTGTCGCTGAAACATTGACATTATGCATTCTGACACATTCTAAATGTGCAAGTCCCCACCACATTCCAGAGTTGTGTAACAGCACCACATTCTGAAAGTGACACCACCACATTCCAGAATTGTTTCAGTGCCATATTCTGAAATTATTCATCCCCACAACATTCTGAAATTTCCCATCACCGTCATATTCTGAAGTTGCTTGTCCCCACCACATTCTGAAATTGTGAGTCCCAGCCACATTCCAAAATTGTGCATCACTGCAGTATTCTGAAATTGTATCATCACTACATTCCAAAATTGTACATCCCTGCCACATTCTGAAAATGCTCGTCCTCACACCACGTTCCAAAATTCGCATTTCTGTCACATTTTGAAATTACATTTCCCAGCTAAATTCCAGAACTGGAAATGAAATAACTTGGCACAGTGTAGAAGGGCTGTGGCCCAAGCAAATAAAATGCTGGGATGCATAGCCAGGAGGATAACCTCAAATAGCCGAGAGGTGCTCCTTCCGCTGTATAATTGCTTGGTTAGACCACACCTTGAATACTGCATGCAGTTTTGGTGTTGTTATCTAAAAAGGGATATTGCTCTTCTGGAGAAGGTCCAGAGGAGGTTGACCAGGATGATACAGGGTCTAGGGGAAAATCCCTATGGGAAGAGACTTGAGGAGCTCAACCTGTACTCGCTGGAGGAGAGGAGGGACAGAGGGGAGATGATCGACATCTTCAGATACTGTATGTCAAGGGAATAAACAGGGTAAACCTAGATGGGATGCTTCAGCTGAGGGAGGTGGGGGCCACCAGAGGGCGGTCAGTAAGGCTGGTCGGTGGGAGACTAAGTGGGGAAACAAAGAGACGCTACTTCACGGAAAGGGTGATGGAGCCCTGGAATTTACTGCCCATAGAGCAGGTGGCTGTTACAACTGTGAAGCGGTTCAAGAAAGGCTGGGATAGGTATAGGGGGAGGGTGCATCCAAAAGAGCACAGTTGGGTGCCACCGCCACATGGCATATAGGCACTTTTTGTAAAAAGTAACAACTGGCATAGTAAATACGGAGATTTTAATATCTCTGTACATATGGACGGTGCAGAGGAAGAGGCAAAACCATGTCATCATATCATGATATTTGCCAGTGCGATCTCCCAGGGGGCTGCAATCCGGTGCTCATTATGTCGGTTACACCCCCTGGAAGATCAACTTTTACAAGGAGTGAGATAATTTAATAAATGTATAGTGGGACTCCAGGGGGAATCAAGGTGTTCAAGCCACAATCTATAAACCAGTGGCTCGAGCACCCTTGCCAGTAGGACTCCTGTAAAGAATACAAGTAGACGGGGGAAGGAGGTTTAGAAGGGATGTTTGAAAATACGTTATTACAGAAAGAGTGGTGGACAAGTGGAAGAGTCTGCCTGAGGTAGTTGTGAAGGCCAAAACAGTGGATGGCTTCAGAGTTGGGTGGGACACGTAAATAGCAACAGTTAGAGGATTGAGAGGAGAAGAGAGGGGCAAGATGGCTGCTGGGGCCAACATAGTGTAGATGAGTAGGCTGGGTAGACTAGATAGGCTGCCGTGCCGTTTTCTCATGTTTCTGTGAGTCACCTTTGCTAGCTGTTTGAGTAAAGAAAGCTCTTCAGGGCTTGAGGCTGGAGTTGCTGTTTTCTTCTCTTGCTGTTTTCTTTTCTCTTTTTTTTATTTCATTTTTATTAAAAGAGACATAATTGAAACAGCATACAGTGTAATTCAATAGGAGTTATAATTTTTTGTTAAGAAAAGAGCAGTTTGGCTAGTACACATTTCTTCTTGATCAGGGTTATGTCAACATTTACACTTAAATTTAATAGTTACATCCCTTTGAATTGTTAAGCAGGCGGACAGATCTCGACCCCCAGGAGCAAGGAGATGGGTCCTCACCACAGGTCAGCCTCTCCACCTCCTCAAAAAGTGAAGGGAAGGGGGTTCGACCATGTATAGCATTAGGGAGAGGTCCCCATGCCTAGGAAACAAATTCTGGATCCACCAGAGAGAAGAATAAAATTCACTGCTGCCATTTCCTCAGGAAATTCTCATGCATATTATGAAGCTTGGATATCAAGGACTCGAGCCTGTAAATATCGCTCATTATTTTGTACCAGTTAGATACTGTGGGAGGATCCTTTAACATCCATCTTCGGGTAATTGCTTTTTTAGCTGCCAATAAGAAAAGAGGGAGTAAAGTATTCGCCCATCTAGGATTGTGAGGGGGGAGATGCACACCAAATCCATCTCTGCTGTCAACTCCACAGGTTCATTCATGCATTTTCCCAATTCCATCTGTAAAGTTAACCAGAAGGGCATCAAAACAGGGCAGAACCAAAATATATGTCCCAAATCTGCCATACTACAATTGCAAGCCGTTCACCAATACCCATAAGAGGCAGGCATGTATTTTGCGAGCACTGCAGGGGACCGGGAGAATCTGGAGTGTGACTTCCATGCGAACTCCCACCAGATATTTGAGGCAGTGATTTTGATGGCTTTCAAAGTTGCCTTTTCCTATTGCTGGAGAGGGATATATATTTCTAGGTCTTTAGTCCAGGCTTCCAAGACTGACTTGGAAGAATTTCCTAAATTGTCTCGTAATATTCTGTAAAGGTGGTCAATAAGTTTCCCCCAGGCCGCACCCACAAGTGTGTCCCTTAGGAGAGCCCAAAGAGTTGGTAATGGTGAGGGGCTGCACGTAGGAAAATCCCTTTGCCTTAGGATATAGTTTCTCACCTGGGTATATCGGTATTCATCTCTGTTGGGAAGAGAGCATTTGTGTTGGAGTTCAGAAAAAGATAGAATGCTCAAGCTATTTGTTAATTGGTAGAAATAATTAAGGCCTAGCCTATGCCAGTTCCTGAAGGTTGTGTCTAGTTGGGCTGGAAAAAAATTTTGATCTTCCGATATAAGAGTAAAGAAAAGGTTGATTTGTTTCAGTTGTTTCTTTTTCCTAAAGCTGTGCTATACTCTTGAGGATCTGCGCAGTATAAGGGGAGAAATCCCTAAGGGGGGAGGGGGGGGTTTCAGGAGAGGGTAGAGTAATTTTTCCTATGTCATGAAGATAATTTATTAGGAACTCAATATCCTTCCAGATAGACGAGTATGAAAAAGAGAGCCAAAGGAAAAGAACTTTTAGGAATGCTGCGGTTGCATACATCTTCAGGTCTGGGAAATTCATACCGCCCTGATTTTAAAGGGAGAGAAAGTAAGGTGGAACGAACCCTGGGTCTCTGACTCTCCCAGATAAACAAAGATATCATCCTATTCCAAGATTTGAGGTAAAAGGGAGAAGGAAAAGTCGGAATATTCTGAAACAAGTAAAGCAACCTGGGGAAGATGTTCATTCGTATGGCTTCTGTTCTTTGAGAAAAGGTTAGTTTTAGGTTAGCCATCTAGTTAGGTCCGCCTGGATTAGGAGAGAGACAGGTTCGTAATTAATAAGCTCAAGGTGGTCCAGATTTTGTGGTATGTGAATACCCAGGTATTTAAAATTTGTACAGCACTATTTAAGAGAAAAGGAAGCCTTCAGATTCTGTGAAGTAGTAAAATTCAGCATTTGAGCTTCTGTCGTTCCTCCTATTTCTTGAAAGACTCCCACACTGCTGGGACAGAAGATCTTACTTCGAGAGGGTTCTTGCACTAGGTACAGTAATTACATATAGTACTGAAGCCAGCAAGAGCCAGGACCCCACAGAAAAATTTCTAGCTAGCAGTCACTGGCGGGGGACTGCCCCCATGTCAGGTGATGTCAGTATAAAGGGACGGCCCCCCACGCCTGCCTTCCAGTTCTTTCCCGGCGTCAACTTGTGAAAGTGCCTCGCGGTTAAGTTCCTCTGCTCGTCAATCTATCATCAGTGTTGTTAACTGAGTTTTTCTACAGTTTTTTTCAAGTTTTTCCTCAGCAAACGCCGTGTAAGTTGTCCCCTACACCCTCCGATTCGTATAAGAATAACTGCGACTTGTGCGGATCACAGCTCCCACATAAGGACGGTCATTCCCTATGCCTCTTCTGCCTAGGTCTGGAACACCCCATGGAGAAGTGCCAGCATTGATAGCAATTCAACGCCGCCACCCGTAAACAGAGGCAGCAGTCTCTGGAGGCCCACGTTTTAAAGAAGATGATGTCCTCCATGGAGAAGGAGCTGAAGAAGCTTAGGCAGGCCTCCATTTCGCCTGAGGGACACCGTAAAAAGGAGAAGCACTGGACTGGACTCACTCTCCACGGTTATCATGACTCAGGCTGGAGACGCCAGATTCAGGTAACGTCATTTCAGGGGACCGACCCTCGACGGCTATCTTGCCGATATCCAAGATGGCGATGTCCCTCATGTCAGGCTCATGTTCGGGCTCCTCGGGTGCCTTCGGGACAAAGGAGGCAACTGCTCCCGGGAATACCGCTGTCACGTGGCCCTCCAGGTCGAGTGGTTTCGGTAAGTCGGACGCATGTGTCACCGACGTCCACTCCACACGTTGTCTCCTACTCCATGGTGCCACCGGAAGTCCCCTTGCTGTCTTCTTCTTCTTCTCTCTCTCTCTCTCATCGCTTACTCTGTCCTACTTCTGTTTTCCTTTGTCAGGAAAATCTTCTTTCTAGTTTCCAACAGAGCCAAAATGGATTTAAAAAGGAGAGTGATCTTTTTTTTTTTTTTTTTTGATACTTTTAGTAACCAGCTAAGGCCTACTAGGCACAAGTGCCTGTTTCCAGGGGCGACCCTGGAGCACTAGAGTCACACAGTATGCAAGATGAGGTTGTGAGAATCGCATCTAGGTCTGCTGGATGTACCTCGTTCACAGCTCTTCACTCTAACCTCTAGGCTATACTGCCATTTTCTGAAGAAAAAGTTGCATTCTATAAGTTAATAGGTACATTTGGGATGTGTGTCTAATGGGATATGAGTGCTGCTATGCACGGTTCTTAGAATGGGAGAAGCAGTCCTAGAACATGTTTAAGTTTTAAGTAATAATTAAGGACACATTTTTGCAAAAGATGGGAAAACCAGGATTAAAACTGGAATTTGCAATTTTTAAACTCTGCTTAGAGTCAGTTTTCGTATTAAAAAAACCGGTTTGCATCACATCTACAACCACACTGTGTACCAAATTTGTGTAAACCCCATTTTATGCCACATATTTAGTGCAAAACATTCTGATTTGTATGCGTGGGGAAATAAACTGGATTTTAAGATTTTTCAAAATAGAATTGCTCATTTTTTATTTTATTTTTTTGTACTATCTTTTTACCTCTTCCTACATGCACCACTTCAGCCTCTCCTTCAGGTTTATCAATGCTGGCTCTGGTCCTTCTTGCCCACCGATCCTCCAATCCCATATAGCAGCCGTCCCCAGGGTAACCTGGAGTAACCCTTCTCCGGATGGGTAGCCCTCCACCAAGGGGGAATGCGCCAGCCAGGGGCAAGCCAGTGCTATACTTTGCCCCAGGGTGCTGCTGGGATGGAGGACTCGGCAAGGACATGAACAGCACCAGAGAGCCGGGCAGCCATCATCTGGCTTAAAGTAGGGTGGTATTCTGCTTTTCTGGTGCGTCACCGACATGCATCTGTTGTGCTCTTGGTCTCCATCAGGGGCTGCCACAGCGTGACATCAACCCCACTACCCACCCCCAGGAGAGGAGAGCAGTCCTACGGACGCTCAATCCTCTCCTTCCCATGCCAGCCCCCGGCGTCCTGAGTCCGTTCCCGAACCCAGTTCACTAGCATGGATCAAGGCGCCAGCGCCTCGCTTTAAGTGCCGCTGGGCCGGTTGCTCATTTTTTAAAACAGAAAATCAGGCTGGCCCATCGGCACAGTAGTTGGATTTCCGCTTTCGACGCCGGCGACCTGGGTTCAGGAGCAGACTCGGGTCGTCGGAGGGCCGGCCGGGGGAGAAAGGCTTGAGCGTCCCACGACTGCTCATCTTCAGGGGGAGGCCAAGGCCTGCAGCTTGCCTGACCTCGGGCGGAGGCCCGGTGTACTGCAGGTCCTGTCACCAGGAAGGGGTTGGCCGAGATGCATGGTGGACGTCAGCGCCTAGTGCCTTGACTTCAAGGGGTGCGCACCACGTCAAGGGAGAAAAAAGAAGAAAAACGGCGCCAGTCTCCTAGGTGACTTGAGACCCAGCAGTGACCCTGATTGCCTGCGACTTCCTGACGCCCCCGTGGTACGACACAGCAAAATTTCTGGGTGCGTGGTCTGCCCCATACCCGGGGTACAGCCACGACTGATGGGGACCACCAGGGCAGAATCGGGGTGGTTGCAGTGTGGGGAGAGACTGCCATCTGTGTCTTCTGAATGAGTGGAGACCGACACCACGGGGGAAAATAAATAGCAATTTCAAAAAAAAAAAAAGCAAATCAGTGGTGCTACATACTATGCAAAGAGATTACAGGACACAGCTTGGGGTCAGGGTCACAGTTTTGCACTACACAGCGGTCTTTCAACATAGTGTCTAATTGCACCCATTTTTGGTATGCACAGAGCAGCCCCAAACCTTTCCTTGTGTTGCCGCAATGGTTCATACATCAGCAAAGGGAAAAGGGTAGGGTCAGGTTGTAAATCAGCTGCTGAGCCATGCCACTGCCACAGCACTACCATTCCTCTTGAACCGGTGTGAAGTAGGTCTAAGGGGGCAATGCAGGTGTGCCGCAGGACATAGAGGAGTTGACGTGGGACCAAGATCGTCGTGGGACCAAAATGAGACATGGCCTTCATGGGGGAACAGGGCTATGGTGGTGGTGGTGGTGGTGGGTTTCCACTGCACACCAGGGAGACCACATAACATAGGGAGCGTGAGGAGGCCCACTGGAGCACAGCTGGATGACCATGGCTGGACCACCGTAGAAGATTACTAAGGGACCAGAAAAAAAGTTCACTGCACTTCTTCACAAGTGGGTCAGAAGGTACTGGTGGGCAGGAGGATGACTGAGGTGGTAGTGCCCGTGATCGCAGTGTCAGGGCATAGCAGGGCACCATGCAGCTGTTGTTCTGCTATACCTAGACCTTTGGGGGTTGTGCACATCAGCATGTTAGTGAGTAAAAACCCTGTTTGCACCCGCTAACATTTGACGGCCACATCTGCATTATAGTTTAGCTGTTGGGGGAGACTTTGGCCCAGTTGCTCAGTCAGGGCTCTGTGTGTGGCAGGTTTCGGTGATGGCGCATTGGGGTCCCCTTCACAACCTGAAATTTAATTGTACCACAAACTGCTGCAACAGTGTATCGAGCCCCTGATGTTCTCTGATATTTTTCCATATGGCACGGGATCTCCATTAGGCTTGGTGTCCAACATATTGGAATAGATATTTATGCAGAAAAAAGTCATGAAATAGTCTTAAAATTCGTATGTTTATAAAAAATGGAAAGCAGCATTAAATTGACATAGAATTTGTCAGCAGAAAAGGACTGCTTAGTTCACCAAGTCTGCCCAGGTGGTTCCTGCCTAATCTGCCCCTGCAGACCCTAACTGGTCTCCGGTGACCCTTCCTCCTTGTTGCCTCTTCACTAATATTCCTGTATCTCTATCCCATGCGTGCTTGAAGCCCCCTGTTGTTTTTGCCTCCACCACTTCCTGCTGGCAGTTTATTCCAGGCGTCTTGCCACTCTTTCAGTGAGGTAGTACTTCCTCACATCCCTCTTAACCCCCGCCCCAGCTTCATCGCATGACCTCTGGTGCTCTTTCTTCTTTGAAAGAAACTCCCCTCCAGCACCTTGTTCACTTCTGTGAGGTACTTGCAGGTCTGTAGCATGGCTCTTTTCCATTCCAGGGTGGAAATGATGAGATTCTTCCTCCTCCCGTGGAAGGATCTGTTGATCTGAGGTCCCGTTCGCACTAGGGCATTTAAAACGGTTCAGAGCGCTTGAACCGCTTTAAATGCGTGCTAGCTGGGTTCGCGTTCGCACATAACTCGTTTTGAACTCGGAATTTTGGAAGCGTGCTCAAACCCTGATGAGACCTGGGCTTGAGCGCGCTTCCAGAAATCCGTTTCAAAAGTAAAGCGATTCACCTACAGTGCGAACGCACCAGCTCCTATCCTTTTAATGCACTTCAAGCAAGCACGCAAATCATCATGGTAAGCAGCTTTTCAATGCTGCTGAATTCGGTTCATAGTGAGCACGGATCTCTGCCACAGTGTGAACCCTGTGAAATGCATTGCCTGATGCGGATCGCAAGAAGGGGGTTGCAGTATGAACGCTACAACATGGTAAGTGCTAATCCACTTTTAAAAACGTTTTGCACAACCGTGCTGTAGTGTGAACAGGGCCTGAAGCACTGGGTAATTTTGTGTTTGTTCTCTCTTGGTACCAGTAAACTATTTTGTCATATTATTTAACATTGTTGCAGCCTTTCCGTTTCTCTGAGTGTAACCATTCATTCCATAAGGGGAAACCTTGTCTGCAGTTGCATTGTTTTGGTTGTGGCTCATTCAGTCTGAGGGCTGGCTTTTTTGTTTTGTACATGTTGAATCCCTTAGTCTCTCCTCGTAGGGCTTTTGGTGCATTCCCTGCACCATTTTAGTTGCCCTCCTCTGGACTATCTCCATCCTGTGACATTTAAAAGGCAGTGCGATCATGATTATAGCGGAACACTGAATAGAAGCAGAAGTCACAAATACAAACCCCCGATTGTTGTCTCAGTGTGTGGCCTTGACCTCTCTATGCCAGCTCCTCCCCCTCCAACACACACACACACACACACACACACTGTAAGAGTTGAATAAAAGTGTGGGTGGCATATGAGTAGCTAGGGATCCAAGGAAGAGGACTGGAAAATGAAAGAACTGGGTGGAAAAGGAGGTCTTTGCATTGAGTGGCATTTGCTGTTTGTACTCTGCTACCTTTACTATTGCACAGCTGTGCAGCACAATTTCAAATTATTCCACGTACTGAAAGATGTACTGGCTCAATGCTGGTAGATTTTCATCAGACTTGTCACATTGTTCTTGAACTAGACCTTCTGGCTTGTATTTGAGGAGGTAATTTTTCATTAACTACAGTAGTTCAGCCAGTGTGGGGCCAGAGAATCTACTAAGCTACTAGCCGTGCTGGCTAGTGGCTGCGAAACCTAAATTTGATTAATTGCTGTGATTTTATTGGTGGGAAGGGAGAGGAGCCCCAGTACTGCTGAGCCTGCCCATTTTGGAAAAAGGAGGGGATCTTTAAAGCTGATGAGAAGAAAAAAATTCAGTAGTAATGTTGTTTCTAGGATCGTGGATATGTTGTTCATCCACACTGTCTGGCATTGTTCCTTTCCCCTTTAAATCTTGCTGGAAGTCTTCAAGCTGGCTCCTCCCACCCACCCGGGTGGTAAATACCTCGGCTCAGTCCCATGACGCCAGATCTTCCTTTCTGCTGGAAGATACAGGTTCCCTCGTGCTTTTCTGCAGCGATTGAGGCCCTGGATTCAATTTGACGGTTTTCACCGCATTTTCTCGCTTTGAAACTCATAAGAGTTTACGACTCGGATTCGGACATGGATGACAAGTTGTCCCCCGGGTTTCGCCGGTGTCCTTGCAGACATAAAATGTTACGCACCGACCCCCACCTCTCGTGCGTTTACTGCCTCGGTACTGTTCATGATACCTCGCAATGTACCATTTGCGCTTCCTTCTATCTGACCATTTTGGAGGATCATCAGGCACGCCTGAAGCTGGGGAGACCGGAGCTTTGCAATCCACCGGTAAAATCTAAGGAGGCCAGATGGGCGGTTTCCGCGGCCGCGGGTTCCGCCGAGCAGCTCGAGCAAATGGCGGCCTTTGAGGAGGAAGCCGCCCAAGCTTCGGCCAGCCGAGGCTTCTTCGTGCCACTCAACTTGGGCTCCACTTTTTCAGGATCCTTTCGGGATTTGTGCCAGTCTCTTCCTACCAAGGGTGAGGCACCCTCGGGCTCGCACTCCTCCCATCTAGAAAAAGGATCCTAAACCTTCTTCTTCGGGTCGAAGAAGATGCTCCTGGGACCGGGAGCGGTCCGAGGTCTCTACTATGGTCGAGATCTCCTCCTCGGCTGCCGGGTTTTTCAGACCTTCCGTCTGGACCAGGCACAGAAGTCGAGACGGCTGAACCGGCCGAGATTTCTCTCGACCCTATTGAGCCGTTGTCACCGACATCTGTCGATGATTCTTTGGAGAGAACGCCTATTCTCTCCTTCCCTGATGAGGAGACCCGTCCCGCGGGCCTCCCGATCGAAGGACAGGAACCGGATCCTCGGTTTTCACCGAGTCTGGTTTCTCCCGATCGACAAAGCCGACACCGTCGGTCTCGATCGAGAAGTAAGTCCTCTCCGGTCGGTCGACCCAAGAAAGGACACAAACACCCCCGGAAGAGGCGCCGCCACCATTCCTCATCCTCCTCGGATGAGGTGAGGTTTCACGGAAGATCCGCCGACGCTGTGAGGATCTTATGTGGCAGCAACTCCCGCTAGCAGGCCAGAAGCCGCTTCCCGGCGTCCCGACCATCACTTGGCCTCAGCCTCTCGGCCTACTCCGACACCGATTTCTACTGCACCGTCCTTCCGGGGCTCCGTGCGCCCAGTGCGGCCGCATTACAGGCTCCCACCAATATTGGTGGAACCTCCACTGTAAGCTGCCCCTTGAGGGGTTCCTCCAAGAGGACCGATAGTCTTCGGTCTTCCTCACAGACTGTCGACACAGTCACCCTGATCGCCCTAGGCGACGAGGAGATTTAGGTGGACAGCCTTTGTATCTGGACTCCTCCGATTCAGATAATACAGGCCTTCATTCTCACGATGAACTATCGGTGTCAGGTCTGGAAGAAGGGCCTTCCTCCTTCTAGGGCATCCTCCGGCTCATTTCTGAGTCCACGGGAATGCTCCTGCAGCCTATTCAGAAGAAGGCAGAATATCCTCTTACGGATATTCTTAAGAGGGGGGATACCCCTACGGAGGCCTTTCCAGTCGCCGAAGCCATAGTTGGCCCGGCCCTGGAACTCTGGCAGCGTCCTGCCTCCTGCCCAGCTCCGCCTGCCCGCATGGCACACAAGACATGGTGCCCACAGGGTCCTTGAAGGCTTACTGAGCACCCTCGGCGGAAAGCCTGGACTGCCTCAGTGTTCAGGCGGATGGGCAGCTCGGGTAGATACTGACCGCCTCCGACAAGAAGTCCAAACTTATGGACCACTCGGTCCGGAAGGTCTATGCAGCATCTTCCTTGGGCCTTCGGCCAGGCAAGCTCAGCAGTGATTATGGCACACTTCTCTCCACGCCTTGGGGTCGCTGACGTAAGTTCTTTCTCACCTCCCAGCTGACATGCAGACCACGGTCACAGGTCAGGGACCAGGCAGGGCTATTGCTAAACAACAGCTCCAGAATGCACTGGACATGGGTGATTCCTGTGCCTGCTTCACTAGCTGCAGCGGTATCCACTCGCCGAGGGCTTGGCTGGAGTTAACCTCCTTTCCGTGGGATACTCAGCACTTAAGCTAGCTGATGTGCCTTCCTTGGCACCAACCTCTTCGGCCAGGAGTGGCAGGTCATCTGCAGCGCATCGAACAGTCTAATGCTACCTCAGATGCCACCTCTGCTAAAGGTTCTTCAAGTAAGAACCAGCAGAAGCACAGGAAGAAGCCCTTCGACATTCTTCCCTGCAGTCAGACAACCACCTTCCAGGGGGTCAGCAACAGCAGCAGGCTCAGGCTTGGCCCTAGGCCCAAGCAAGGTCCCCAGTAGTCAGCAAAGGAGGCCGAGGTGCTGGGTCCAGGTGCCTCCTCCTCCTCTAAGCCTGCCCAGTGACGGGCCGGTGTGGCCTCCCGCACCTGTCACACCAGCTCTGGGTCCCTCCTGTGGGGGCGGCCCGCCATTTCCTTCCGCCTGGTCCGTATCACTGACAGGTGGGTTCTAGAAGGTCGGGCAGGGTCTGCCCCTGAATTCAAAGCAGTTCCTCCCAGCCGAGCCTGCGCCCCACGAGAGGAAAGGATCTCAGTCGCCCAGTCTGCCTTCTGGACGACATTGCGCTTACTCCTCCTCAAAGAGGCGGTGGCTCGAGTGCCGGATCCTCCTTCAGACCCAGGCTTTGTCTCCAGGTATTTTCTGGTGCCCAAACGGACGGGGTTGCGCCCATTCTAGATCTGCACGACCTGAATCGGTATCTCAGGTCTCGCACCTTTCGGATGGTAACTCTGAACCAGATCATACCATCTCTGGAGCGAAACATGTGGTTCTGTACACTGGATCTTCAGGACACTTTTTTCCACGTCCCTATCCGTCCATCCCATCAGCAGTTCCTCTGCTTCAGGGTCGAAGGGACCCTGTACGAGTTCAGAGCCATGCCGTTCGGCCTGTCATCGGCCCCAAGGGTCTTCACCAGTTGCATCGCTGTGGTGGCAGCCCATCTACGGCGTCAGGGGGTTCGTAATTACCCCTACCTAGATGACTGGCTCCTGGCTGGTTCTCCTTCAGGAGGTGGAGAGGTCCAGGGACCTGACCCTCCGAACCTGCTCACACTTGGGCCTTCTGATCAACGAGGCCAAATGGAACCTCGTGACCTTCTCAGGTGATGGGCTTCATCGGGCAGAGCTCGACCTGCAGCCAGAGCTCGCTCCTCGGCGACAGGGCGGAGGCTCTCTCCTCCTTTGCCTAATCATTTCTGGTTGGGCACCGCGCCCTGCCCGGACTTTCTGCACCTCCTGAGTTACATGGCAGCGCAGCACTTCAGTGGTCCGCTGGGCCAGACTGCACATGCGCCTCTTCAGTGGGAGCTGGCGCCCAGTGGTCTCAGCGCCAGGGTCTTTGCCAGCAGATCAGTCACCCAGAGGATGTGGGACGTCTCCAATGGGTACTCGTCCGGTCATCTGCAGGAAGGAACTTTTCCGCCCCTGAGCCGATGGTCGCCCCACGACTGATGCCTCTCTCATGAGCTGGGGAGCCCACATGGGGGACAACAGGGCCCACGGCCTCTGGACCCCCGAGGAGTCCCGATGCCACATCAACCTGCTGGAGCTCAAGGCAGTCAGACTGGCTCTGTCAGCTTTCGCTCCTCAGCTCCGGGGTCAAGTGGTTCAAGTCCAGACGGACAATACCACGACCATGTACTACCTCAACAAACAGGGCAGCACGCACTCCCGTCTGCTATGCAAGGAGTCGCTCCGGATCTGGACCTTCATCAGCCAGCTGGAGGCGGATCTCCTAGCCATCCATGTGGCAGGAGTCGCGAACCAACTGTTGGATGCTCTCAGCCGCTTAGGCCAGACATCCCACGAGTGGTCTCTCCATCCAGAGGTAGCTTACGACCTGTTCTCTCGTTGGGGCAAACTGCAGGACCTGTTTGCCTCAGGAGAACACCAAACTGAGGCTGTACCATGCCTGCCCCCCTCAGCAGGGTTCACTGCAGGGGGATGTCTTCTCAAGGCCGTGGACCCCAGGCCTCTTTTACGCCTTTCCCCCATTTCCCTTGATCCACAAGGTGTTACTCAAGATGAGGAGGGACAAGGCGAGGGTGATCCTGGTAGCCCTAGATTGGCCACGCCAGTTCTGGTATCCAGATCTCCTCAGCCTCGGCTGCAGGGCCCCGGAGCGGCTGTGTACATGCCCGGACCTGATATCAGTGAACCAGGGGAAGGTCTTTCATCCGGACCTTCAATCCCTGCACCTCACAGCCTGGTTCCTGAGCGGCTAGAGTTCCAGGCTTTGAGTCTTTCTGAAGATGTCTACACCGTGGTTGAGGCATCTCGAAAAGAATCGACCAGGAAATGTTATGCCTTCAAATGGAAGAGATTTTCCATTTGGTGTCAGGGCAAAAGCCTGGACCCCTTATCCTGCTCTGTGGCTAACATTCTAGACTACCTTTGGTCCCTCTCCAAAGGGGGTCTTCGGTCATCGACCCTTAGGGTGCACCTAGCAGCCATATTGACACCGGGAGCGGGTTGGTCAGCCGACGTTGGCTCAGGAAAAGGTGATCGGGTGCTTTTTCAAAGGCCTGGATCACATATCCCCTCCGGTGCATGAACCTCCACCTCCGTGGGATCTTTTGCTGGTTTTGGCAAAGCTCATGGGCAAGTTATTTGAACCCATGCACAAGTCTGCTGCGACTTGTGGAAGACGGCCTTCTTGGTGGCTATCACGCCAGCCAGAAGGACGGGGAGCTCCAGGCGCTTTCAGTGGACTCCCCCTATCTGGTCTTTCACAGGGACAAAGTTGTCCTGCGCTCCCACCCGAAATTCCTTCCGAAGGTGGTGTCAGAGTTTCACCTCAACCAGGTGTTGACTCTGCCGGTATACTACCCTAACTACACCTCAGATGCCGAGTACAGGCTCCATACTCTGGACCTCAGGCATGCTGTCTCCTACTATAAGGAGAGGATGGCGGAAATTCAGGGAGAGGTTCGCCAGCTGTTTGTCACCTACGCTGAAGCTGCTTCTGGCAGACCTGCAGCCAAGCGGACTATTGCGAGATGGATTACATCATGCATAGGTCTGTGCTATGAATTGGCGGGTAAAGAGCCTCCCAATGGGATAAGGGCTCATTCTACCCGCCATACTGCTGCTTTGGTGGCTGCTTCCAGGGACATCCATATCCAGGAAATCTGTCAGGCCGCTACCTGGAAGTCAGCAAACACCTTTATTACCCATTACCACATCGACCTAGAGTCATGCCGGATGCGGGTTTTGGGGCCTCTGTTCTCCAATCTCTGTTCCCTAAGTAGGTGTGCGCTTTGCCTCCCTCCTCCCAAGAACTGCTTGAGTCTGCTAGACAGTGTGATGAACAACATATCCACGCCCTAGAAGAACAGGTTACTCACCTGTAACAGTAGTTCTAGGAGTGGTATATGTTGTTCATCCACACGCACTCACCCTACCTCCCGGCTTTAGGCGCACAACCTCGGCTTCCAGCGGCTAGATCTGGCGCCATGGGCGGGTGGGTGGGAGGAGCCAGCTTGAAGACTTCCGGCAAGATTTAAAGGGGAAAGGAACAATGCCAGACAGTGTGGATGAACAACATATACCACTCCTAGACCTACAGTTACAGGTGAGTAACCTGTTCTTCTTCTCCGGGATCCCTCACTATCTTAACACTTGTATCATCTTCCTGGGAGTGTGATGCCTGGAGATAAAACCATATGTTAATTAGTGAATTTAGAACGAGAGTTCAAACTTTGCCTATGGTCATACGAACATGTGAAAACGCCAGCTGAAGCAGGCATAATGGTCTATCGAGTCTGCTCGATTGTGCAGCTAGCCTCTCAACTTGCAGCTGCCTCACCCTCCCTCCTGCTCCTCTTAATTACCCCCTCCTCTCACTCTATCCCACCTCCTCTTAAAATCCCCCACTGTACTACAGGCAACCACCTCCTCATGTGTCCCTCAAGTCTTCAACAGCAGATTTGTGACCTACAAAACTAGCTGAATGACTACCAAAATATTTCTGACATTTTTAACAGAAATTTTGAAAAAACACAAAATAATTTTAAGGCAGACATCAAATAGAGAAATCAGTTAAAAATTGTGAAAAAATATTTAACTGATTACATTTCACAGTTGTCAATGAACTGCAATAGTAGTGCTCAAGCAACCTTAAAGGAGAACTCTTGCATTTGCAGTGCTGTGTATTTGCTTACTTCACTTCTCCCATGTCATATTCATTCCCTCTCTTTGTATTTCCAGTCAGAAGCTATGGTTTAATGAGCATTTGAAATGTTAAAAACACACTTTTTCAGCTACGTGCTTTAGCTCTCCATTTTTCCAGCTGCTGAAAGGATGTGTGGCATCTGTGTAAAGGGAGCATATAGTCTACTCCTTGCCAACAGCATGTTACAATTGTCCGAGTGAGAGATGAGCAGAACAAAGAAATAAAGATGAGCAGAACAAATAGATGTTTTTTCTTGTGAATCAAATTATTTTTAGATGCATTATTTACTATGCACAAATAAAGGCTACTAGTACAACTACACACTGTGTAAGTGGTGTGACAGGACAGGCTTAAGCCATTACAAACTTAAAATGAAGTGATACCTTCTGAGCTGCTGTTCCAGTGACACCAAAGAATGGAAGGGGTTGTATTACAAGTGCCTCATTTGCTTGTAAATGGAGACTTGACTCAAACTTTACATGCTTGTGTCACCGCCTCAGAATATAGATATGTGTTACAACAGAAAAAAGGCTGATCTCTCATTGACATACTTGCAGTGATTGATGCAGTGTGTGAAAAATATGTCAGAAATATCCAATTCATAAATAAACAGAAGTCTTCTCCTTCAAGGAAAATAGCTGATTCTGGTGTGAACCTATTTTCAGGTTCTGGAAAGAGTCTGGGTTGGGAGTATAAACATAGTGGGGATCCCTGAGAGGAAACATTACTACTGTGAGTAATTATGTTCTTCTAACCCTAGGAATCCCTCACTTAATGTTTATTCTTGCAGACTCTACTGCAGTACATTTGGAGTCTGGGCCTAGAACCTGCTTCGGGAAGAAGGTTCTGTAAGACAGCAGTTACAAAGCTGGCATCCTTTCTGGACTGTATGTCCAGACAGTAGTGCTTTGCGAAGGTGTGTAGTATTTGCCAGGTAGCAGCTTTACAGATATCCAGTAGTGGGATACCCCTTCTGGATGCTGCAGAGGTACCCCTTGTGGAATGTGCCATCATGCCTTGGTGGGATATTTTCCCTGCTTTTTCATAACAAAACTGTATGCAAGAGGCTATCCAGAGGGAGATAGTCTTCTTAGTTGCTGGCTTACCTTTGATCTCCTCACTATAGGTAATGAAAAGCTGAGTGACCTGGGACTTGACATCCCTTGTCTGGTCCAGGTAGATGCCCAGCACTCGCTTCAGGTCCCGGCTTTGCAATGTCTTACTCACCTAGGCTGGAATGTTCAGCGTAGAGAACAAGAAGGACAGCTCAGTGGTTCAGGTGGAATTCTGATACCACCTTAGGCAGGGACATCCTGTTTGTTCTAAGGACTACCTTATCCATGTGGAAGATTATGTAGTTTGGTTCTGTGCAGGGAGCTTGCAACTTACCCTCCTAGCAGATGTCATGGCAGTCAGGAAATGGTTTTTAGTGTGAAATATTTCAGGTCAGCAGTAGCCATAGGCTCAAAGGGGGCCTCCGTCAGCTGGGCAAGGCAGTTATTCAAGTCCCGTAGTGGGGTTGGGTCCCTCACAGGTGGGTACACATAGCTGAGACCTTAAAAAACTTTTAAAGATCAATTAAGAAGCCAGTGACTTGCTGTTGTATGCTGACATGTAGGTTGCTACTGCTGCTAGATGTACCTTTAGTGTTGAGGACCTCTGGCTTAAGGACTGCAAGTGCATTTAATAGTCCAGGATTGTGGTCAACCCGGTCTGCATTGGGATTACCTTTCTGGAAGCACTCCAACTATAAGAATCTCTTCCACTTAGAGGAATATGATTTCTTGGTTGCGGGTTTCCTGAAAACCTCGAGCACCCTCAGAACCTCCTCTGAAAGATTAAATCCAGAATACTCTACCTCTTCAAGAACCACGCCTTCGGGCATAATGTCCTGGGATCTAGGAATGTTATCTTGCCTTGAGATAGAGTCAGCAGGTTGCAACTCAGTGGCAGGCTGTTTGGATTCTTACTGATAGGACCAGGAGCATTGAATACCAGGCCTGCCTGGTTCATTCCAGGACTGTTGGGATCATTGTTAGAGGCTCTCTCCTGAGCTTCAAAAGCACAGTCTCTGTGAGTGGAAATGGTGGAAAAGCATGCAGTAACATCCCTGCCCACTTTAAAGCCAGGGCATTCTGTGGGACTGTGCGTCTGGCTGGTGGTTTGCAGCAAAACTGTGGGAGCTGATTGATCTCCCAGGATGCAAACAGATCTGTTTCCGGAGTGCCCCACCTTCTGTAAACTCAGCCCTGAACCTGCTGGTTCAGGATCCATTTGTGATTTCCCTGGCTAATTCTGCTTCGGGAGTCTGCCAGGACATTGTCTTTGTCTGGCAAAAGCACCGCGGAGATCTTTGCACCTAAGGAGTAGTGTGACAGGGTTGAATAAGGCCCTGTACCATTTGTTATGCAGAAAGAGTTAAACACAAAGATCTGTTCTGTCCTCTTATTTTCTGTTTCGTCTGTCTGGTTGCACAACCAAATGTTCTCGTGAGACCTAGAAAATAATAACTGTTTGACAGTTTCGCGATTCTCTGCCTCTCACTATCGCTCTACCTTCATTTACTGTTTCTGTATTTTCTTACCCCTTGCATATCTGCAATTATAAAAATATATGTGAATCTTTGAGTAAAAATGTAAGTGATGCTGGGATCCCTTGGTTGGAAAATGTATGTAGTTGCTTGTTTGCAGACTGTTTTGCAGAGCTGTCCGTAAGAGGCCAGCTTGGGACCCGTTCTGTTTGCAAGCCTGCTCTGCAAAGAAACTGACAAGAACATTTTGTGAAAAACAGGATTTCTCCTTAACGAGCTCAGGATAAAGATGTTAATTATCAGGCAAAGATTTGTTACAAAAAAAGCAGCAATCTTTGCTGAAGAGAAACTGAAACTTGGAATTAGAGATACCCTCAGAAGAAGGATTTTGTTTTCTCTGTTTGTACTGCCTTTGTAAATAGCTATACTGAACAATTTTTATTTTTTATTTTGCAATTATTGATAATTATCAAATGCTACTTGCAAATTTTATAACTGCTCCTGGTTTTCCTGTGCTTCCTGACCTGTGCCTCAACGACAGAACCCAACTTGTTTACAACAGTAAAGACACTGCACAGTCAGAAAGCTATGACCTGGTGAAAAGAGAAATCCTGAAAAGATACATTTCAGGAGAGACCTACAGGCAGAGATTTACGTTCTCTGAAGTACAACTCGGTCAACAATTCTCAAGAAGCCTTCACCCAACTCAGAGAATTCCTTATAAAATGGCTTCAACCAGAGGGCAAAACAATCTCACTTCTGACTTCATTTGTTGTCGAGGCACAGGTCACGAAGCATAGGAAAACCAGGAGCAGTTACAGAATGTGTTTTTGTGTTTCAGCGGTTTGGGTAATTTTTCTGAATTAAAGGGATAACCTCTGGCCTACTTGTTCCAGGACCCACTTGTCTGTGCTGATACCCATTCCTGGAAGTAGTGGGCCACCCCCCACCACCACCACCACTGGCAGTGGTTGGGCAGCCTGGGCAGAATTATCAGGGGGTTTGTTTTGGTTGAGGCTTGGGGGCTGGTGCTGGTGGTGCTGCAGCATGCTGAGAGCCTCTCCTGAAACTACCCCTGTAGTAACCTCTTTGGGGTTGGTACTCACAGGGAGCATAGGCCATTGGAAAGTTGCCCCATAGTCTGCCTCCCCGACCATAAGGCCTGTATGAAGTGGAGGCCATTTGTTTCTTAGTGTTGGTTTTTGTAAGCTGTTTTGTACTCATCCACCTTTTCATGTATACATGTGTTTTGTCAACAGACAGTAAGTTCCCTTCAAATTGGAAATCTATGGGCTTGGTCTGAGTGTCCTGGGAAAGGACGAGTTGACCTTAGTCGGGAGATTCACCTCAGTGATACTGGATGAGTTAGGACTCTTGAGGCAGTGTCATTACTGTCCACATCAGTGTGGATGTAATATTTGGTGGCATCCCGGACCGACTTTGCTGTGGCAGTCTGGTCCTATGACAGTTCACCATCAGCCTTGTCCATCAGTGTCAGCGCTGTATTCCACAGGGCCTTCTGGTATTGGTCTGTATGGGCTGAGTAAGCTGCCTGCCTCATGAGCAGGGAAGCCTTCCTTTCAGTGTGCTGTGCAGAGAAGGGGGCCTTAGCCCCCTCACAAGCAGCAACTTGGACTACACTTTAATGATCAGGTTTGGTATACAGGTTTCAAACAACATGAAGTCTTGCTGTATTCTGACAACTACAGTGATTCCCAACCTTTGAACTGCCCCGGAGAACTAAGGGTTAAATTTCCATGCAGGGCATGGAACACTGAGCTCGAGCTCGGTTGAAGTCTCTGTCTGGAGTGTTTTGAACTCAAACCATCAGATTCTTTACTCCGCCTCACTGAACTGTCACTCTGGAGAGTTCTCCTTCAGCTTGGTTTGAAGTCGGTTAAAGTTTTCAGTTTTTCGTTGGTTTAAACCGAAAAAAAGTATCCACATAGTCGGTTCAGTCTCTGTCTGTCTTGCCGTGAGTACTAGATAGGAATTGTTATTTATTTCTGTGTGGAACTTGTAAAAGTGCGGTCGGTTCAGCTGAACTGACCATTTGATTGTCTATATTTATTGTGTGGTTACCGGTTCTTATCGGTTCTAAAAAAAAAAAAAAAAAAAAACGTGTTTTAACTGTTTTTTTCCAATACCTGTGACACGGTTAGGAAACGATAAGGGAGCCTTGCCTGGTGGTTGCCGAAAAAAGGATAAGTTTGGTTAGGTTAGCCATGTCTGAGAAACCCAAGAAAAAAACTGGGCCCACTGGGTTTCAACACTGCGGTGAGTGTGGGGAGGTCTTTGCCAAGGCCGATCCCCACACCACCTGTGTTTATTGTCTGGGATTTGACCACCTCACTTTAGACTGCCAAATATGTAAAAATGTTCCCAAATCTACCCTTGAGAAGAGATTAGGTAGACTGAGGGAAAAGGAGGCCAAGAAGTCCGCTGACCCAGATGGCCAGCCCGGTTCGGTTTCGACCGAACCAGGAGGAATGCCCTCCGACCAGATTGATACTTCTTCGGGCAAAAGGAGAGCCGATTCTGAGGGATTGCTTCCGACAGAAAGAAAGCGCAAAGATAAATCGACCGGTTCAGATCCAGAGGTTCATGTTCCGACCGCCGAAGAGATAGCCAGGGCGAATTCAGATTGTGGAATCGCTCCGTCCAGTTCCGACTGATCCAGCTCCTTCTGGCAGGGTTTTGGTTCTGTTGGTTCCCCTGGTTCTAGAGTATACCCTTGAAGATTTTTATGAACTGGAGTTTGAAGAGGAAAGGGAATTTGAGGATTATGATGTAAGTGAAGGTCTGGATGTGCCTGTGGAACCAGACATCTCCCCAGACAGACCATCAGGTGTTTCCCCTCCTAGGCTTTCTGAGTCCCCTTCCCATTTTATGTTTTACAGGAAAGTGGCTGAAACCCTCCAGCTTCCTATGGAGGAGGCTGTGGAAGATCAAGAAGAGCCTGATTATGTAGAGATGATGGATATCCCAGAGTCCAGGAGACTGTTTATTCCCCCCTCCATAAATCTTTTGGGAAACAGACACAAAAAATCTTAAAGTCTCCTAACACCATACCTCCTGTGGATAGAAGAATGGACAAGAGGTATACACTCTCAGGCTCAGACATGGAGTTCTTATATCAGCAATGCAGCCATGTTGGGGTA
The DNA here is from genome assembly GCA_016271365.2 of Neoceratodus forsteri. Classification (NCBI taxonomy): domain Eukaryota; kingdom Metazoa; phylum Chordata; order Ceratodontiformes; family Ceratodontidae; genus Neoceratodus; species Neoceratodus forsteri. The sequence continues at coordinate 182,146,934 of CM057450.1, read as the reverse complement.
GTGCAAACTGCTGCCTGTCACAAGGCAAATATTCCCTTGGCTTCACACCCTCCTAACAAGGACTCCGGGAAGATTGATACCATGGCAAGGAAGCAATACATGGCATCTTCTTTGGGACTCAGGCAGGCGAATTATATGGCCTATACAGCCAGGTACCAGAAGTCCAGGTGGGACACTGTACTGGCACTGGCTAAACAGGCCTCCCCCCCCAGCTAGCCAAGGAGCTGGGGGTGGTGGCTGCAGATAGGATTGAGGCATCTAAGGTACAATTTCATGCTGCTGTGGACTCTAATGATGTCTCAAGAGTCATGGCTACATCTGTGGCTCTTCGGAGGATGGCTTGGCTCAGATGTACTAGCCTCTTGCAGGACACCCAGGCTAAGGCTATGGATTTTCCTGTAGTGAGTAATTCTCTGCTTGAGGAGCAGACAGAGAAATTACATGAAGAAAATGGACGAGTACAGGACCACTTACAGGAGTGCTCAGGCCAAGGAAAAGCAGGCAACTCCTCAAAGGCAGCAGTCTAGGGGCAGGCCTTTTTACCAAGCACAGGCCTCTTCTTCCTTTTCGCAGAGGGGGTTCTTCAGAGGGAGAGGCAGAAGGGGGATGAGCAGGCCTGCATCCGCCCCTCAGCCTAAAGCCCCTGCCAAGCAAACCCCCTAATGGGTCTGCCCAGGTCGACTCTCCTATTCCAGTAGGGGACAGGTTGGCTTACTTTGTCTAGGACTGGATGTCTATTACATCAGACAAGTAGGTCCTGGAAGTAGTAAGCCAGGGACTGTTTCTCAGCTTCAAAAAATTTCCAAAGATGAGAGCCAGATCTTTTCCACCTGCAACTCTTTTGGAAACCCTTGCCCTAGAGGCAGAGGTTTATTCTGTCCTAGCTTTAAGGGCTATAGAGAGAGTACCTACCCTACACTGGGGCAAAGGACTGTACTCCAGGTACTTCCTGACCCCCCAAAAAGACAAGGGAGTGGTGACCTATCATAGACCTAAGATATCTGAACAAACATCTTTTAAAACCAAAGTTCAAGATGATAACTCTGGGAATAATCCTTCCCTCTCTAAGGCCAGGGGACTGGCTAGCCTCCCTGCACCTCAAAGATGCCTACTTTCACATTCCCATCAGGTGCTCCCACAGAAAGTACCTCAGGTTTGAGTTGCCCTCAGGCCACTATCAGATCAGAGCAATGCCCTTTGGCCTAACCTCAGCTCCAAGGGTTTTCACAAAGTGCCCGGCAGTAGTAGTTGCCTTTCTAAGAAGACAAAAGATTTCCATATTTCCTTATCTGGACAATTGGCTGTTAGTGGGTCAGTCTCCAGACCAAGTCAAGTCTCACCTGCAAGTGACCCAGCAAGTGCTCAGTTCCCTAGGATTTCTTCTCAGCTTTCCCAAGTCAGTTTTTTGAACCAGTCTAGCTCCTTACCTTTTATAGGGGCGGAACTGGACACACTCGGAGCAAGAGCCTTTCTTCCTCTAGAAAGGGCAAGGGTTCTTAAGGAACTAGCTTCTTCCTTCAGCCTTCAGGTATCTTGACCAGCAAGGCATTTCCTCCAGTTCTTGGGCCACATGTCAACTTCAACAGCAGAGGTCCAAGGGGCAAGATTCCAGATGAGGGATATTCAGTTCCACCTGAGAGCTTACTGGTCTCAGAGAAAGGACTCCCTTACCAAACTGATTCCAGTGACTCCGACCTTGATCCAGGCCCTCCAGTGGTGGCAGGATCAGGACAATTTAAGGCAAGGTGTTCCTTCTGTTGCTCAGCCTTGTTCAGTGGTCCCTACCACAGATGCTTCTCTTCTGGGCTGGGGAGCCCACCTGGGGTCCCTCACTGCCCAGGGACTGTGGTCCCCCCCAAGAATCCCTTCTCCACATCAGTCTTCTAGAGCTCAGGGCAGTTTTTCTAGCTCTAAAAGCATTCTCACAGTCGGTTCAGAACAAGGTGGTTCAAGTCAGAACAGACAACACTACCACCATGTGGTACATCAACAAGCAGGGAGGCACTCAGTCCACAACTTTGTACACAGAAGTCATGAAGTTGTGGTCCCTGCCTTATTCCCTGCAAGCCTCTCTTGTAGCAGTTCACCTTCCAGGCAAGGACAGTGTGCTAGCAGATGCATTGAGCAGGATTTCTCAGGGTCATCACGAATGGTCCCTGGACCCTCAGGTGTTGAAAGTGATCTTTTCAAGGTGGAGCACTCCAGAGATAGATCTCTTTGCAGCCCCAGACAATCACCAACTCCCTCTCTTTTGCTGCAGACCTCCAGTCTTGGGCTTAGTCCCCCTGGATGCCCTGGTTCTGAATTGGGAAGGGAAGTTTCTGTGTGCCTCCCTACTCCTGTTCAAAGTTTTAGTCAAAATAAGGTCTCAACCTTGCAGGGTGATCCTGGTTGCTCCAGACTGGGCCAGACAGCCCTGGTACCCCTGTTGCTGTCCCTAGCAGTCCATCTCCCCCTGTCTCTTCCCAGGAATTACAACCTGTTAACATCCTCTCGGGAGGATTTGGTACCCCAGTCTTCAGTCGCTCAGTCTCAAAGCATGGCTCTTGAAGAATTAGAGTTAGCAGATCTGCATCTTTCCCAAGAGGTTCTGGACATCCTCAAGGCTTCTCGAAAGCCCTCCACCAGAAAGACTTACAACTACAAATGGAAAAGATTCAGCATTTGGTGTTCTAAGAAGAATATTTCTCCAGACACTGCTGAATTACCTATGGTTCTGGATTATATGGTCCATCTTAATGGCCTAGGCCTCAGATCAGCTACTCTCAAGGTACACTTGTCAGCTGTTTCTACATTTTTGTCTGTGGGAAAGCCTTCCTCACCATCTTCCCATTCTGTGTTCTGTAAATATTTTAAAGGATTGTTTCACACCAATCCCTCTTTTAGAGACCCTGCTCCTGCCTGGGATTTGAATGTTTGCATTGCTTAGCTTATGCAACTCCCCCCTTTGAGCCTATGTCTTCAGCAGAGCTTAAGTACTTGACTTGGAAAACTGTGTTCTTGGTAGCTATCACTTCTGCCAGGTGCATAAGCGAGTTACAAGCCCTGTCAGTGGAGCCTGATTTTATCCCTTTCCATAGAGATAAGGTGGTCCTCAGGACTCATAGGAAGTTTTTGCTTAAGGTGGTTTCAGACTTCCACCTTAACCAATCTATGTCTCTTCCTGTGTTCTTCACTGACCATTCCTCTTCTGGTGAGAGGAGGCTACACAGTTCAGATGTCAAAAGAGCCCTTAGTTACTACACAGAGCGTACCAAGGGTCACAGGTTTGACTCCTTCCAGTTGTTCCTCACTTATGGAGAAGTGGGTAAGGGCAAACCTGCCACCAAAAGATCTATTGCCAGGTGGATTGTGTCTTGTATACAAATCTGCTATGAAAAACTGGAAAAAAACTCCACCCTCAGGCCTGAGGGCTCATTCCACAAGAGGTACAGCTGCTTCCCTGGCTGCTGCCAGGGATATCCCTCTCTTAGAAATTTGTCAAGCAGCCACCTGGAAAACAGTCCATACCTTTACCAAGCATTACTCTCTGGATAACAGGCTAGGAGTGATGCTCGGTTTGGCACAGCAGTACTTTAGAGCCTGTTCCCAAAGTAGGTTCTGTCCCTCCTCCTTGGAGGTACTACTTGGTAGTCTGCAGTTGTCAGAAGACAGCAAGACTTCATGTTGTTTGAAGAAAAAATTACTCACCATAGTAATTATATTTCTTCTAATGGAGTCTTGCTGTATTCTGACGTCCCTCCCTGCCTCCCTTCTCAGAACCTGTTTTTGGGAAGTGGGTGGGCAGGTGCAGTGTTGCACCCCAGGGGTGTTGGCTGGCACCCTCCTCCCTTTTTGTTTGGGTGCTTATTTATTATTGTTTTTTTTGAGTACATTGGGTTTAGTTTTTGGGTTTCCTGACTTGAATCTTCCTTGAGAATCCAAAACTTTTCAGCCAGTTGGCTAGTAGAATTTTTACAATTTCCACATAGAATTTTTAGTTTAGTTGTGCTCGTAAGAATCTGACAGTTTGAGTTCAAAACACTCCAGACAGAGACTTCAACCGAGCTTGAGCTCAGCATTCCATGCCCTGCATGGAAAGTTAACCCTTAGTTCTCCAGGGCAGTTCAAAGGTTGGGAATCACTGCAATTGTCAGAATACAGCAAGACTCCATTAGAAGAAATATAAGTACTAAGGTGAGTATTTTTTTCATTTCACCCCCTTCCCCCGTTTGTCCACCTGATATTTTTTTTTTTGCAATGTTTTTATCTATGTCCGAAGTAGGTAGAGACATTATTTTTGAAGTGGCTTTCTGTAGCGACTTATATATGGGGCGAGCATCCTCCTTGCAGGAGCTAGCGCCATCATATTCATAAACTCTGCTTCCTCTTCATACTATTTTCTGAGGAGGAATGTTGAGGGTGCTCACCATCTGCCTAACAAAAGAGGTCAGGAGAAAGATGAGTAATTCTCTGTAGGCCTTGGAGGGAAGCCAAATTCTTGTTCAGGTGAACCACATGGTTCAGTAGGTTCACCTTCCTCTTCCTCTTCATAACACATTTCTTCCTCCTCATGCACAGGCAGATAGTTTGGAGCCTGAACCTGGAGAGGGAATGCAGGAATATTTGTAAACGTTCCTGTAACCTGGAATGCCTGGAAAAACTAACACATTTTTACGTCCTCTGATGACATCTGTCTTTGGTCCAAAGCCAGCTCCTTTCTTTTTTCAGGAGTGGTAAAGACACTCCTTTCTTCTTGTTTTTTTTTTTTTTTTATTTTTTTGACAGATACCGTTTCCAGTTCCTGCTCTGAGGCTCTTTTATTGGTAGTTTTTCCCATGACTAGACTCAGGGTTCCCTCTTTCGGACACCTTGGTATCTTGGTATCTTTACCATCTTTACTATGCTTATCTGATGGCTGAACAGCTTTATCTTTTTTCTCTGTCCCCTTTTGACAGGGATTGCTGCTGTATTTGAGAAGACTAACCCTCCGATGTGTGCTTTCCACTGTTATTAAAAACTCCCTCAGGCCCTTTACTATTTCTTGGTAACATGGAGGCAGATCAAGAAACCAAAAAATCTTCTCTCTTGTTTTAGCCCTTTTGTTTTGGCTTTTAAGGTAGAACTTATTACAGAACATACAGTTAATAAAATTGCAATCTGGACCTAGGCATCTGAAATAGAGCTCCTGGCAGTCTGCCTTTGCCGCAGACGGAAAGTGGTTTGTACAATGTTTAAAGCCTGTTGGACCTGTTCTCTTTTTATTAGGACTGTTAGGTATGCCAAACACTGAAGTCTTGGGGAAAAACAAATAAACAAACTATCAGTTCCGAATAACTAAAATACCCAGAACCTGAGATATTAAAATAAGGGTTCTGAGGAGCTTTTGGCAAAATTAACAGAATGGCAGTTCCTTTAATCAGGAACTGCTATAGATTTAGTTAAAACTATTATTATAGCCCGTAGAGGTAGCCTAAAGTAAAAAAAAATGGTCTGGTTCCCTAAAAAAACAGGAACTGTGACTGTTAGGGAGGAACAAAATGCTATAAAACAAAAAAGCGGTTGTTGTTTACCAGTGTGGTGCTTGGAAAATAAACATGTTTTTGTGGTTTCTAAAAGGCAGGAACTGCGCTGATGTACAGCGTTCTCCAGTTCCTGGGAACCAATCTGGAACCAGAGAAACCGTAATAAATTTGGGATTAACTATAATGCAGAGTTATCGAGAAAAGTAATGAATACTCAACTTAATATAAAGAGAATAAATTCATGTTGACCCAACTGGAGATCGGCGCTGACTTCAGGGCAACTGCTTTCTTCAGCAAGAAACAAATCTGCCGTTGAAGACTTGAGTGGAGCGTGACCACAGGCAGAGTTTGAGCCTTCATTCTAAATTTGCTAATTAGCATAAGGTTATATCTCCGGAGCAGCATACTCTCCCAGGAAGATGGTGCAAGTGTAAACAAAAAGGAAGATGATGCAAGTGTACACTCTGAGTGAGGGATTTCTGGGGTGTGAAGCTGGGTGTTTCTTCTCTTGTTGCCCCATCATAGCTAGGAGATCCATCTCTCAGGTATGTGTGCATGGGGAAGGAGGGTGCCCCATGCTTTCGCAATACCTTCATTGTTCCCCGTATTTCAAGTGGAGTCCTTATCCCCAGTATTGTTACAGTACAACTACATCATCTGTGGGACTAAATAGTGGACAATCAATGAAGGAAATGAGACATTTAAGAAGAGGGAAAGGGGAAGCAAAAAAAACTACTGTATAAGGACTCAAAAAAGAGATGGGAAGAAAAATAAAAAAAACTTTAAGAAAGGAACCAATGTTTACAGTTTTACTTATGGACCAACTCAGATACTAGCAATACAAAGGAGTGGGAAGGGGTTGGACAGCTTAAAAGGAGCAGAATGTAGATTTCATTTACTGTTCCTAAGCTGAAGATATTAACACAGTTCTTTATTTCTCACAGGGTTTCAGGGCTTTCTCCTTTAAGTACGGAACCTGGCATCATGGATGTAGAGATGTCGCTGTGTCCATGACCAGCCCCCACTCTTCCCTTCAAGCTGGAGCATAGCCATGGCCTACAATGATCTGAAGAAAAAAGAAGGTAAGCATTATTGGACCAGGCCTTTTATTTGAACTAGTTGCAGCTTTGGGATCTCCGCTTAGGGTCTCTGAGGCCATATTTTGTGCTTCTCTGCCCCCCACATTATTAAGACCTTTCTAAAAACCAAAACTGTCCCCAACATGTTGGCGCTGGCAGTAGCATGTTGTACTGAGATGTTGGAATCCCAGGTTCTAAGTGCAAGCTTGACTGCAAGCCCTGGTCCGGAAGAATCTCTGGAGCACTAGAGATCATGCGTTTGCACTGTGGGGAGAGTGTTGCTCCCACTTCTGCAGCTTTGCTTCCTGTGGGCAGGCCTACTCAAAAGAGTGGGTGGGATGGTGGAAAATGGGGGGGAAGAGGGAGTGGTCATAAGATGACAGCCTCTTATACTCGCGAGCCCTGTGGTTATACACACTGGATCTGGATTTTTTTGGGGGGGCACCCTGAAAACCACACTATGGGGGATCCATGCGGGATGCCATTCAAGGCTGGAGGTTTTGGGGAAATTGCCAGGTAAGGTCCAGATGTAAGGCAGTTTAGAAGTGAGAAACAAATAAGTAGCCTAGCTTAGATTTGAATGCAGGCTTGCACAGAATACTGTTCCCTTGCACTACCATTTGTGCTACCAGGACAGCTGGAAACCTGGGGATTTCAAAAGCATGCCCTGGAGCCACACAAATTAGAATTACATTTTGAAAGGCTACCTTTTGGCCCAATGGGCAGCAAGATGTGCTTCCATGATGGCGACACAGGTTCTGGAGCAAACTCCGTAAGCTGACTGGAGCACTGGGAAGGCATTGACTCATTGCAGTGCTCCCTGCTGGGGAGGGATGTCACTGGGTTCCACTGTGCTAGCAACCCCTGTGGTGGGCTAAGAGCTTGCCTCTTCAACAGGGGCATGCAAGTCGCATGCAAGGTTTGCTGGGACGTGGCCCAGTGTTGAGGAGGTGTGCGGGGACAAAAAGGGTAAAATCCCATGTGTCCTAGTAACAGTTAAAATAATTAATTAGTGAACTGCAGCTTTCAGACCCCTCGTCACATGGATACCAGCTGACAAGACAGCAGGGGGATTTGTCGTTGGAGGCAGTAAACATGATTTGTTTTCATGGGGCGGTCTTCACTGGAATGCCACCGGAACAAAAAAAAACTGGGTGAATTAATAAGTCAAAGCTTACAGAATATGAATTTAAACCGACAAGGAAGGGGGTACAAGTGACAAGTCCAAGTCACTTAAAAGCAAATTGAAAAAGCAAACTAAACCCACAAATACAAACTGCCAATGGGATGGGGTTTTAATAAATGCCAGAAGCATTACAGATAAAATGGAGGAGCTGACATTACTTGCTGACAACAATAATAATATGGCATTTATGGCAATAACTGAAACCTGGTGGAGCCCGGAAGTAACCTGTGAAAAACAAATTGAGGGACACAAGCTCTGTTACAAGGAGAGAAGTGGTAGAAAAGGAGGTGGGTAGGACTGTATCTTAAGAATGGCATTATTGCCTTTGACATGTCAAACAAAAATAAAAAATGTGGCAGTAATGAAATAGAATTTACATGGGTTAAAATAGTAAGCAACAACACTAAAAGCATAGTACTTAGTACATGCTGTAGACCACCTGATGCCAAACATGCGTATACAGCGAATCTGATAACTGAAATTGAAAATGCCTTTGAACATGGCACTATACTCATAATGGGTGATTTCAGTCTCTGTGAAATAAAGTAGGACACAAAGACTGCAACTACTACACAGGGTAAACTTTTTTTGGTAGTAGGATCAAACAACTAGGACTAACAAAGTATGTGAGAACCGACTAGGGGCAGCAGAATCTCGGACTTGGTATTAACACGGCGGAGGTTCCAGGGGACTGGAGGAGGGCGAATGTGGTATCTCTCCAGAAGAGTGGTAGTAGGGAGAGGCAGGTAATTGCCGACCAGTCAGTCTGACCTCAGTGGCAGGTAAGGTAATGGAGACACTCCTTAGAGAATTGGAGCCGGCTCGGTGGTGCAGAGGGTTGAGGTGTCACATTGGGGATCCGGGTTTGAGAACGGACCCGGGCGGCTGGGGGTCGGCGGGGGGGGGGGAGATTGAGCATCCAGAGGACTGCCTTGTTGTCCCCCGGAGAGGGTTGGGGTAGCGAACGCTCAATGAGCGCCCTCTAGCAGAGGCTGGAGGGTAGCCGAACGAGCATCGCGATGTATGCCAGGGGGTGGAGCCATGGCGCGCGCTGCCTTGGTAGCCGAGCTTCACAGTGGACATAGCACACAAAAGGACAAAAAAAAACACCTCGCCGCCGATAGGCGAAGGCGCCTTCCTCCACAGACCACACTTCCAGATGCTGGCTCGGCTCTCAGGCTATCCCCCCTCCTCTCCGGCCTGGTGTCTCAATACTTAGAGAAAGAGCACCCTGAGCGGGGGTGGCCCTTCCCCGGAGAGTAGACTGGGGGGATGCCCGGTGCCAGAGAGGAGCCTGTGACCACCAAAGCCACGTTGGGAGGTAGAGACTGTGGATCCAGGAGGTCGCAGAAGAGAGTTCGGAGGTAAGGGGTGAAAAAATAGAGTTTGAAAAAAAAAAGAATTGGTGAATACCTTACAGCCAGCGGTCTCCAGTATCAGAGCCGACATGGATTCACAAGGGCAGGTGCTGTCAGACGAACCTAATCAAGTTTTTCAACTGGGTGACACTGGTGGCGGACCAGAGAGGGGCAGTGGACGTTGCCTATCCAGACTTCAGCAAGGCCTTTGACGCTGTTCCACACAGAAGGCTAGTGAACAAACTGAGCTGTCGTGTGGTGGGTCCTAAAGTAGTAAAATGGGTGGAAAGTTGGCTCGGCGACAGAAGCCAGAGAATGGTAGTAAATGGGGTTCACTCGGGGGAAGGCCGAGTGGCAAGTGGGGTGCCACAGGGGCCCAGTTATCTTTAACATCTACATTGGGAACATAGCAGTAGGAGTGTAAGGGAAGGTGTGCCTATTTTAGGATGATACAAAAAATCTGCAATAGGGTTGTAGGTGCACTGGGGAGGTGGTGGAAAGGAGGACCTAGGAAAGTTGGAGGTGGTTTGGAACTTGGCAATTGAGATTCAATGCCAACAAGTGCAGAATCATGCACATAGGATATAAAAACCTGCTGGCCACATATGAACTGGGAGATTGGGGGCAATCACAGTAACAGGGCTGGAGTGGGACCTGGGGGTTATAATATTGGATGACCTAAAGGTGGCAAAACAATGTGATGAGGCAGTGGAAAAGGCAAATTGTATGCTGGGCTGTATAGTGAGGGGTATAACCAGTAGGCGGAGGGAGATGATATTGCCCCCTGTATAAATCGCTGGAGAAACCCTAACTTAAGTACGGGCTACAGTTCTGGAGGCCCCATCTCTGTAAAGATATAGACAAGATGGAGAGGGTGCAGAGGAGGGCAACCAAAATGGTGCAGGGCCTGCATCAGAAGCCCTATGAGAAAAGGCTAAGTGATCTAGATCTGTACTTCCTAGAGATCAGGAGAGAGAGGAGACATGATTAAGACATTCAAATACCTAAAGGCAATAAACAAAGTACAGGAAGAGAGCATCTTTCAAAGAAAAAAGATGTCAAAAGACATAGAGATCACAATATGAAGTTGTGTTTTTTTGGGGGATAAGAGGGAACAGGAGAAAATACTTCTTCACGGAAAGGGTGGTAGACACCTGGAACTGCCTCCCAGTGGAAGTGGTGGGGGAGAAATTGGTTACTGGGTTTAAGAAAGCATGGGACAGACACATGGGTATCACAAAAATTGGTAGGGAGGGAAACTCTTTAGTCAGAACAGGGTCTGGAGACACCCTTGGCAGGGGAAGGGGTTGGGAGGGCAGAAGCTAGAGACCATGAAGGGTCTGCAGTTTTATATTAGGGGAAAAAATGGTCAAACTGGATAGAAACATAGAATCTGATGGCAGATAAGGACCATACAGACCACCTAGTCTGCCCATTTCCCTACTCAGCATTGACCGCCCAGATCCTAGTTGATCTGTGGCATGCCTCCTCTGCCCATCTTCAGGGTACCCTTATGTCTTTCCAACAGGGTGGGACAAATAGGGTTGCCAAATGTGACCTGGCTAATCATTTTGGCCACCAGATTTGTCTAAAAACTCCCCATTCTGGCGAGTAGTAAGCTGCATCTCTGGCACGCATGCGTGGTAGCTCAGCATCCCCTATCAATGAATTGAGCTGAGCTGCTGTCATTGCTCATGCGCGGGATCATCTTTTACAGCCAAGAGAGAGCAGGAGGGACATGTCTGGGAGCCAGAGGAGGAGTCGGGACTCGGGAGACCATCAGCGAGTCTGCGCAGCAGTAGGACACCAGCAGTATCCTCATCACGAGGTGAGCAGTTGGGTGCTCACGTGGGTGGTGGGGGAGTTGGGAGCCACAGCACAGATAGGGGAAAGGATTTGCTCGTGCCTTGCAGTCGCCATTGATCTCAGGCGGTGAGCGGGTGAGGGAGAATTGGTGTGAGCTCTCTCTCAGAGCATAACTTTGCCGTGAAGCTCAACAGCCCTTTTCAGGGCTCAGTGAATAAAAACTACCAGTACTGTTTTTTTTTTTTTTTAGGAGCCTGTCTACTCCATCCTAATCTGTATACTTAAAAAGAGCAGCTTACTTCTCAATTTGGGGACGACGTACACTGGGGGAGGGGCCGGTGCTTGTGGTCCCAGTGTGGGGATTGGAGAAGGAAGCTCTGAATTACTGCAAAGGGGCATATTGGGTGGGTAAATAAATATTCTTTCTGAATTTGCATTTGCAATTCCAGCAGCTCAGCTGCTAGCACATTAGTCACTGTGCTGAGTGAGTCTGACGACTGGGGGAAGGGAGTGGGCACGACAGAGACCCTGCTGCTTTGTGGACGTGGTGGTACAGGGGAAGCTGTGTCTGATTTTGCTTGTCAGTCTTTTTTGGGTGGGATTGGGGCTTGGGCCCAAAACTGAAAAAAATACAAGCTACAATAATTTAAAGTCCGGAGTCCGAACTACCACTTGTGTGCATATTAGTGGTTGTTTGTGTCAGGTTTTTTTTGGGGGGGACCAAACAAAGCTTGCCACAATTAATGAAAAGTCCATACTAGTGCTACCTGTGTGCATATTAGTGACTGTGTCTCTTGTTGTTTGGCTGTCCACCTGTCTCGTCCAGTCCTCTTGAGGTTGTGTCAGGCATTTTTGAGGGGACCAATTTAAAACAAAAAAAAATTACAGTTTGCCACAACTAATGAAAAAGGCATAGCTATTATAACCTGTGTGCAAGCATATTAGTGACAGCCTCTGGTTGTGTACTACAAATATCAGTCCCTCCAAGACAAGTCCATCAGACTGGTGATTTCATTTTCATTTTCTCATAGTTGTGAGTGCCACCCTTGCTTTCCTTTTTGCATTAGACAGGCAGGACTTTCAATTTGTACTTTATAAATTCTGCCTTCTGTGTATACTTGATGCTGTTCTGGCAGGCAATTCTCATCAGAATCTCTGGTAAACACGTTCCCAAATGTAGGTTAATAGACAATTCCTCATCTGAAAGGCAAGTTATAAAAAATGGCTACCATATTTTATAGGCTAGCGGCCGTAAAAAAATTGGCCACCTAAAAATATTTTTGGCCACCAGATTTTGAGGTATGGTGGCCAAACTGGCCACCAGGTCAAAAAGTGATTTGTCCTACCCTGCTTTCCCATGCACTCTTGAACCCCCATATTGTTTTAGCCCCCCCCACCTCCACTGGAAGGCTGTTCCATGGATCAGCCACCCTTTCTGTAAAACAGTACTTCCTGACATTCCCCCTGAGCCTTCCTCCCTCCAGCCTCACATCATGCCCCCTTGTCCTTGTGCAATGCTTCTTCTGAAATATGCTTCTCTCCTGTACTTTGTTTATACCCCTACGGTACTTGAATGTCTCTATAATATCCTCTCTCTCTCTCTCTCTCTCTCTTCTCCAGTGAATAGATATTGAGGTCCCTGAGTTTTTCCCTCATATGACTTCTAGTGCAGCCTATGAACCATTTTTTGTTGCTCTTCTCTGGACTGCCTCCATCTTGTCTATGTCCTTCCTGAGATTCCTCAAGCAACTGGTCATGGAACCAACTCGGCAGAAGGCAATACTGGACCTTGTGCTCACAAACAGGGGCAGTGTGATGGGGGTAACAGTGGGGGAGCACCTGGGGAACAGTAACCACCAGTCACCGTGGTTTGAAATCACAGAAAGAGCAGAACCAAACCATACAAAAACACGTATCCTGGATTTTAGGGGGACAGACTTTGGGAAAATGGGGAGATACTTGAAAGAGGCATTAAGGGGAATGGTGCAGGAATCGGGTTGAGCAACAGTGGGCAGTATTTAAAATGGGGATTACAAGAGCAACATAATTATGTATTAAGCAGGTTAGCAAGAGGAAAAGGAAGAGGAGACCATTATGGTTTTCCAAAGAGGTAGCAAAGAAAGTGAAAGCCAAAAAGATTGCATTCAGGCAATAGAAAAAGACACAGGCAGAAGGGGATAGGGAGACGTACCAGGAGAAGCAAAGGGAGGCAGGGATGTCAGTAAGGGAAGCCAAAGCTCAGACAGAAGAACACATTGCAAAATCAGTGGGTAGAGGGGACAAAACCTTTTACAGGTAAGTAAGTGAAAAAAGAAAGGCAAAGGGAGGGATAGTGAGACTGAAGGGGGAGGATGGGGGCTGTGTGGAGGATGACAACAGTAAAGCTGACATATTGGAACAGGTATTTCTGCTCAGTCTTTACTGAGGAAGAGGAGGGTAATGGGTCTGAACGGAGTACAAAGGGTGAGAATGGTGCAGAAATGGACATAAGTCCCTTTACACGTGAAAGGATCCTGAAGGAACTGGAAGTAATAAGAGTTGATAAAGCAATGGGGCCAGATGGGGTGCACCCCAGGGTCCTTAAAGAACTAAGAGAGAGGTGGTGGCTGAACCTCTAGCTATCTTGTTTAGCCGATCACTGGAAACAGGGGAGGTACCCAAAGACTGGAGGATAGCAGATGTAGTCCCCTTATACAAAAGTGGAAACAAAGAGGAAGCGGGGAACTACAGACCAGTCAGCCTCACCTCGGTAGTGGGGAAGATCATGAAAGCACTACTGAAGGAGAGATTGATGGAACATCTGGTTGGCAATAGACTACAGGACCCAAGACAGCATGGTTTCACCAGGGGGAGGTCATGTCAGACCAACCTCATTGAATTTTTTGACTGGGTGACTAGGGAGGTGGATCAGGGAAGGGCAGTGGACATGGCCTATCTGGACTTCAGAAAGGCCTTTGACACTGTGCCACATAGAAGATTATTGCACAAACTGAGGAATATGGGTGTGGACAGGACAGTAGTGTGGTGGGTAGCTAACTTGCTGGGCGGGAGGACACAGAGGGTGGTGGTAAATGGCTGTCACTCCACAGAGGGAAGAGTGACCAGTGGGATACCACAGGGATCAGTGTTGGGACCGGTCCTATTCAATATCTTTATCAGTGACATTGCGCAGGACCTAGAAGGCAGAATTTCACTGTTCGCTGATGACACAAAGCTCTGTAACAGAGTAAACACACCAGAGGGTGTAGACAGAATGAGAAGGACCTGCAGAAGCTTGAAGAATGGTCAGGGTTTGGCAGTTGAAATTCAATGCAAGGAAGTGCAAGATAATGCATATGGGGGCACAAAACCCTGGCACAATACATCAGTTAGGGGTGAGGATATAGCATGCACCAAGCAGGAAAGAGATCTTGGGGTTATCATCTCTGATGACCTCAAGGCAGGGAAACAGTGTGACAAGGCAGCAGGTAAAGCAAATAGGATGCTGGGATGCATAGGCAGGGCATCACCAACAGGAAAAGGGAGGTCATAATTCCACTATACAAGACACTAGTGAGGCCCCACCTGAGTACACTGTATAGTTCTGAGACCTTACCTACGTAAGGACATAGACAGGGTAGAGAAGGTTCAGAGGAGGGCAACAAAGATGGTGCATTGATTGCATCACAAGTCCTGTGAGGACAGGTTGGAGGAACTGAGCATGTACTCCCTGGAGGAGAGGAGGGAGAGAGAGGATATGATAGAGACATACAAGTATCTTACAGGGAGGAACAGGGTGCAGGAATACACTATTTTTAAGCGAAAAGATGTTCCAGGACTAGAGGGCATAGGATGAAGTTGGAGGGAGGATGATTCAGAGGAAACGTGAGGAAGAATTTCTTCACAGAACGGATGGTGGACAAGTGGAACACCCTGCCAGAGGAAGTGGTGGGGGCTGAAACAATCACGGGATTTAAGAATGCATGGGATAGACATAAAGGAATTCTGGAGGTCAGGGGTAAGGGGCAACAGACTTCTTGGAAAACATAAACTGAACTTACAAGCTCAAATGGGCAGACTGGGTGGGCCATAGGCCCTTATCTGCCGACACTGTTTATGTATCTATGTATGTATCTATGAGATGCGGTCTCCAGAACTGGACGCAGTACTCCAGGTGAGGCCTTACCAGTGATCTGTACAGTGGCATCACCACCTCTTTCTTTCTGCTGGTTATGCCCCTACCAATGCATCCCAGCATTCTGTTTGCCTTCCCCAACCCCTTTTTCACACTGCTTGGTCACCTTTAGGTCATCTAATATGATAATCACAAGGTCTCTCTCTTGCTTTTGATGGCCAGAACCCATCCTGTACTCCTCTCTTGGATTCCTGTGACCCAGGTGCATTATTTTTATACTTTTTAGCATTGAAACTCAACTTCCATACATTTGACCATTCTTTCATTAAGCTTAGATCCATCCTCATTCTTTCCACCCCTTCCGGTGTGTCAACTCTGTTGCAGATCTTGGTGTCATCTGCAAACAGGCATACCTTTCCCTCCAGACATTCTGCAATGTCACCAAAGAAGGCATTGAACAGGACTGGTCCCAGCACTGATCTATGTGGCACTCCGCTGGTCACCTCCCTCTCTTCTGATTTCATGCCATTTACTACCACCCTCTGAATCCTGCCCTTAGCCAGTTCTCAACCCATTTTACTACCATAGGGCCCACTCCCAGGTTTCTCAGTTTATTTAGCAATCTGCTATGTGGGTTGGAGTCGAAGGCCTTCCTGAAATCCATGTAGGCCACATCCACTGCCCTTCCCTGATCTACCACCCTGGTCACCCAGTCAAGAAAATCAATTAGATTTGTCTGACGGGACTTTCCCACTGAGAATCCATGCTGCTTTGGATCCTGTGCCCCGCTAGTCTCCAGAAACTTCACAGTCCTCTCCTTAAGCAGGGACTCCCATTTGTTTCTCCACTACTGAGGTCAGGCTTACAGGTCTGTAATTGCCTGTCTCCTCCCATGCTGCTTTGGATCCTGTGCCCCGCTAGTCTCCAGAAACTTCACAGTCCTCTCCTTAAGCAGGGACTCCCATTTGTTTCTCCACTACTGAGGTCAGGCTTACAAGTCTGTAATTGCCTGTCTCCTCCCTACTGCCACTCTTGTGGAGAGGGATCACCTCTGCCCTCCTCCAGTGTTTGAGTACCTCTCCTGTCTCTAGAGATGAGTTGAAAAGGTCAGTCAGTGAACCTGCCAGTATGTCCCTAAGTTCCTTTAAAACTCTGGGGTGAATCCCATCTGGCCCCATTGCTTTGTCTGTTTTTATTTTCCTGAGTTCCTCTAGGACTCTTTCCACAGTGAATGGGCTGGTGTCAACCACCCTCCCCTGACTACCCCTCCTAATGAGTTTTGGTCCCTCCCCCTCCCCTGGCGAACACTGAGCAAAAGTATTTGTTTGGTATCTCAGCCTTTTCTAAGTCGTCTTCCACCCACCCTCCTCCTTCTTTCTTCTTCAGCCTAACAATACCATTCCTGGTATCTTTCCTCCCGCTAATGTATCTGAAGAATGTCTTGTCTCCTTTCTTAATAGCCTGTGCTATACCTTCTTCTGTCTGTGCCTTAGCCCTTCCGACTGCTTTCCCAGATTCTTTCTGTTTCTCCAGATACCTCTCCCTGTCCTCATCCTTTTGGGTCTCCTTGTAATCCAAAAGGCCTTACTTTTTTTCCCTAATTTTCTCTGCCACTATCTTCGAGAACCATAGTGGCCATTTCTTTCATTTACTCTTAATATGCATTCTAACACAGTGTCTTGTTAGTTCTGTTATGACTCTTTTGAGTCTAGACCACTGTTCCTCCACATCTTCCCCTGTAGCTTCTGCTGCTAGGGCATGTTTAAGCTGTCCCCCATTTCCTTAAAGTTGGCCCACCTGAACTCTAGAACCCTAATACTTCTATGACTTTCCTCTACCATGGTGGTTACAGTAAATCATACTGTCCTGCGGTCGCTGGAACCAAGGGGACTGCCCACCTCAACATCTGTGATCCTGTCCATTGTTCAGCACCAAGTCCAGTATAGCCCCCTCCCTGGTGGGTTCTAATACTAGCTGCCTTACCTTTGCCCCTTTCAGGGAGGTCATGATGTCCCTGTTCCTTGTACCTACAGTCTGAGTGCTCCAATCTGCATCTGGCAGGTTGAAGTCTCCCCTTAGCAGTAGTTCCCCATTGGTTGCCATTTTTGTGGATGGTCTCTATCAGGAGTTCATCTGTTTCCTCCCCCTGCGCAAGAGGCCTGTAAACCACTCAGGTGCAAATGGCAGTCTTATTTCCCACCGCTAGGGACTAGGGATAGGCCAGGAAGTCCTTTTCTGCTTTCAGTCGCTATGAATCGATGAAACAAAGAAGTAAGCATTACTAAGTTCATGCAGCACTAGCACCCCTTTTAGCACTAGTGAGCATAATACCATCAAACTGAGCATGAATATAGAACGTAAAATAGATAATGCAATAATAGAAATTCATCAATATTCAAAAGCAGATACCAACAGCATAATAAATGTGTTCAGAAATATTTACTGAGATGTGCAATTCCAAAACAAAACTGTAAATGAAATGTGGGCCATTTTCAGTGACATTGTTATCAGCACTTGTAACAAATTTATACCAAAAATTAGAAAATATGTTCGTAAAGGAGTTAAACCAAAGTGGCTAAATCAGAAAACTGATTAAAAAGAAAAACAAAGTATTGCAGTTATTCCTAAAGACAAGGTCATCAGAATCAGGGTGTCATTTCATTGACTTGCAGAAATAAAGTAAAAATGCCATATATCAAAAAGTAATATGGAACTCTCCTGGGCAAAAAATGCAAAATAAGAGGGATAGTAGACTCTTTCATAGTCGTATCAACTCCCTAAAGAAGGAGGACAACTGTATAGGGCCAGTATTATCAAATAAATTAATAAATGATCCTACTGAAATGGCAGATGCCTTCAGTGATTACTTCTCTTTGTTATTTACTGAAGTAACTTGCACAGTACAAAAAAAAACACATTGTAACTGACTCAGAATAATTACCATAACTGAAAGCAGCATTAGGGCCGAAATACAAAACCAAAGAAACAATTCATCCCCAGGAGCAGATGGAATTTCGTCATATATACTTAAGCTTTTGTCTGACCATATTCTCAAGTAACTAAAAACATATATCAAACATTGGTTAATACCACACAAATGATGACTGGAAAACAGCAAACGTTACACTTTTCTATAAAAGTGGAAATAAAC
This sequence comes from Neoceratodus forsteri, assembly GCA_016271365.2. Lineage (NCBI taxonomy): Eukaryota > Metazoa > Chordata > Ceratodontiformes > Ceratodontidae > Neoceratodus > Neoceratodus forsteri. Next base: position 182,128,736 of record CM057450.1, on the reverse strand, counting down.
AGGCTATTGCAAATTATAGAGCCATTAGTCACGCATCAATACCAGGAAAATATTGGAAAGTTTAATTAAGGACAATCTTTATAGCACAGTGCAAACTCTGGACAGTAATCAACATGGTTTCATTGCTGACCACTCGTGCGTTACAAATCTAATCAGCTTCTATGATGCTATCAGTTGGTATTTGGGCAGAAGAAGTCCATGTAATGTGATCTTCCTTGATTTTAAAAAAGCACTCTATTTGGTCTCACACTGGACAAATACTGACATAGTAAGAACACATGTAACTAAATGGGCACCTTATAAATTGGATGTAAAATTGGTTAAATGAAAGAACCCTGAAGGTCAAGATTAAAGGTAATTCTTCAAATTTAGGCATGGTTACTGGTGGGGTGCTGCAGGGGTCAGTCCTGGGTGCTGTTATATTTAACATATTCATATCAGATCGAACTGACAACACATACAACCTTATTACAGAATATGCAGAAAATGAGGCAGCCTGTGCTTAAATTCGATAAAATAACAACAATACAGGCAGATTTAAACATTTCAGTCTGGGCAAAAAATGGGAAATAGCATTTAGTATAAATAAATACATAGATACATAGACAGTGTCGGCAGATAAGGGCCTATGGCCCACCCAGTCTGCCCATTTAAGTCTGTAAGTTCAGTTTATGTTTTCCAAGAAGTCTGTTGCCCCTTATCCCTGACCTCCAGAATTCCTTTATGTCTATCCCATGCATTCTTAAATCCCGTGATTGTTTCAGCCCCCACCACTTCCTCTGGCAGGGTGTTCCACTTGTCCACCACCCGTTCTGTGAAGAAATTCTTCCTCACGTTTCCTCTGAATCGCCCTCCCTCCAACTTCGTCCCATGCCCTCTAGTCCTGGAACATCTTTTTCACTTAAAAATAGTGCATTCCTGCACACTGTTCCTCCCTGTAAGATACTTGTATGTCTCTATCATATCCCCTCTCTCCCTCCTCTCCTCCAGGGAGTACATGTTCAGTGCCTTCAACCTGTCCTCATAGGACTTGTGATGCAATCCATGCACCATCTTTGTTGCCCTCCTCTGAACCTTCTCTACCCTGTCTATGTCCTTACGTAGGTAAGGTCTCCAGAACTGCACAGTGTACTCCAGGTACATTGCATTTGAACAAAACCAATGTTAAGACCAACTGTTACATACATTTATATATTTATTTGAAAATGTTTCACCAGGAAAGACAACATAGGTTGTTAACAGCTAATTTCCAGAAGCATCATGAGGGGAGGGGTTACATAAGAGGGTGGAGTAAGTAAAAAAACAAACTGTCCAAGCCAAATACAAACAAGGCTAATGCACAGGCTGAAATACAGGCAAATATACACAAACATACACATATGCATAAAGTGTCCCCCACAGTACAAGGCAAAGCAATCCCAGCCAGGTGGGGAGGCAAGACAAGACAGCATGTATAGATATACCATACAGGCAACAACACCCTGAGCAATACAGGAAGTAATAACAAGGAGGGCAAGGTGTAGGCTAACAGCAGGGGTACAATATAAAGTGCTAGGAGAAGGGGACAATATACAGGGTTGGCCAAGTGCATAGGTTGCCTATTAGAGGGCAGGGAAGCAAAGAGAGAAGGTTGGGGGTAAGGGGTGAGGGAGGAGAGACAGCCGAGAAGCAATGCCCCTTTAGGATACCGTAAACCCTGTAAGAGGAATGGGACCCAGCTCAGTTGGGGGGGGGAGAGAGACATGCAGAGGACAGCACCTCATCAGGATGCTGAGACCCGGGAAGGGAAGAGAGACATGCTGAGAACAACACCCCTTCAGGATGCTGTGAACCCTCGGAGGGGGGGGAGGAAGACATTATGAAAACAACACCCCCTTCAGGATGCTGAGAACCCTGCAAGGGGGTAAAGCGTTGGCAAAGATTAAAGGGGGTTGGGTGGGAAGAGAGACATGCCATGAACAAAATCCCCTTCAGGATGCCGAGAACCCTGCAAGGGGACAAGGTCCTGGCAAAAATAATGAGTTGGGGGGACAGAAGGGGGAGAAAGGTGGGGGGATTTGGGGGGAGCAGCTGAAAGTAAGGTAACCTGAGATTATAAATGGAACCCACCTGCAAGAAACAGTTTGATTAAAAGACCTGGGTGTGTGTGTGTGTGTATATAGAGATATATTATGGTAGCACGGTAGTGCTACCATAGTTAGGGTTGAGGAGCCATTTCTATGTTAAACTCCAAATTTTGCACCTTAATAACTTTGCAACCGTTTAACGGATTTGCCTGAAATTTGGAATACATGATCAAGAACCATAGGCCTTGGGATCTGCCAAGTTTTGTACCGGTCGGATATACAGCTGCGAAGTTATTAAGCGTGATCTGCGTGTGCGTTTACGCTTTTCTGAATTCTATGGTCGCTTTACAGGTTTATTTATTTGTGCGATCGTCCGAAATCTCAGGGAACGTAGTGGCCAGGGTCCCCAATGTGCCTTCCGAAGATTTGGTGAAAAAATATTAAACGGCTCAAAAATTATTCAAAAAACAATTTCCAATTATAAGTCAATGGGAAACGTTAACAAAAAGTTCAACATTTCCGCAAATGCATTTTTACTTTCGCAAATGGCCCTGTTACTTTTGCAAATCCGCCATTTTGTTTTCAGTTAGTGATCAGAAAAATGCTTGCCATTTAAATTTGGGACCCTGTAGCAACCTAATTCTTTTTGTATTCACCTAGTCGGACCCTGAGGATGCTAGCCATGTCTTTATTTTGGGGTAAAACACCCCAGAAATATGTTTTTCAAATTTCTGGTAAAAGTACTTTCGTGCTCACGAAAGTGTAGCAAATTTTTGTGAAAGCTTTGGCAAATTGGGACAGTAGTTTTCTAGTCTGGGAAAATGACAGCAATTCTTTGGCACTGCGCTACAAAAGAATGGTTGGGAGTTTTGGGCTGAAATTTGGAGGGAACGCAGCCGACATCTCACAGATGTGCCTTTCAGTGTTGTGGTGAAAAAATATTACACAGCGGCAAAGTTACGGCACTCCAAAGTTGACGGTTTTTCCCATAGGATAACATTACGGCGCCTGACTCATTACAGGAATCCTTTGGCACCCTGCTGCAAAATAACGGTTTGGTCTTTTTTCCTGAAATTTGGAGGGAAGACAGCCAACAACGCACAGATGTGCCTTTCAGTGGTTTGGTGAAAAAATATTACAGGGAGGCAAAGTTATGGCGCTCCAAACTTCTCTTTTGTTCCCGTAGGATAACATTACGGCGTTCGCCACACCTTTCAGGGCCCGTATCTCGGAAACGGTGCGAGATACGGACTTTTCGTCTGAAAAATACTTAGTCCCCTACAAAACTAGCCAGGACAGTCATAAATCATATGACTTTTACATTTATTTTCTACGTCGTACGGTTCCTGTGATATAACCTATTTAGTATTCCAAGTCCTCATTTTCTGCTCAGATACCTATTATTATGCATACATTCTTTGTACTCACTGTCTTTCTCTATGCAGGTTTTGGGGAAAACCAGCCTGTACGCTTACATTACTGTTACCGTTGCCCTTTCCGCTTGCGGTTCCGTACATGTTTCACTTACCGTTGACGTCTACACCACCATGTGCATTATCCTTTGCGTTTTCATTTGCGCTTGCGTTTCTGTTATTTTTTGCCATTTGTGTCTACAGTACTGTTTCTCTTCTGTTTCACTTTGCGTCACCATGCCCATTGGCATTTCCGCTTTAAGCACCATATTACTATGTGACAACATCACGGGCAGACCGTGCCCGTTCACGCCACGTTGCGAGCATCTTTCTGTTCTCATTTGCGCTATGTTACCATGTCGCGCCACTGTTAGCGCTTCTGTTTACGTTGCTGTTCCTGTTACTATGCCACAAGACATCCGTGGCGGGAGCGTGGGGCCAGAGAGCCCGCGCTCACTGCCGCTGCATTACATTCACTATTTCTCGTTATCATTCGTAAAGAGAAGAAATTAAAGGCAAAAATCTGTTTAATGCATTAGTTAGGGTTGTTCCCACAGTGATAAAGTGAGGAAATTCGGTGTTAGGGTTGAAACCCTCTTGGACCCCACCCCCCAACCGGCATTGGGGGTGCATTGGGGTCGCCGGTCCCAACTCTCACCCCATTCTCCTATACTTCTGCTGTTTTACACATGTGATGGTGAGAGTAGGACAACCCTAATGCCCAATGCCGGGGTGGGGTCCAAGGGGTTTTCAACCCTAACAATCGAATTCCTCACTTTTTGTCGCTGTGGAACAACCCTAACTAATGCATTAAATGGAGTTTTTGCCTCAATATATCGTACATACATACATATATAAAATATATGCATGTGTATATGTGTGTATATGTATATATATATATATATATATATATATATATATATATATATATATATATATATATATATATATAAATACTATGTATGTACACACGTATGTTTGTGTATGTATTTATTTCAGTTGCAGATTAATACCTCTGAGCCATCAAGGCTCTTTTACAAAGGTTCCATGTCAGGTAGACTACAGACAAGAATTACATAGGTTCCATAATAATGGGATAAGGTTCAAACAATAAAATGGCGTCAGGCACAAGCATAGGTTCCATGTCAGGTATGCTACAGACAAGTATTACAAAGGTTCCATAAAAATAGGACAAGAAACAAAAATTACAGAGGAAGTCTGATGAACATTTCAGGAAGACAGAATATGGACTGGCTGTAAAAGCAGGCTTTCATAACAGTAGGACAAGAGACTAAATAGCAGAGGAAGTTTGTTGAATATTGCAGGACGATAGAATATTGGCTGGCTGTACAAGTAGGCGCGGGTTGGCTATTACATTGACTATACTGTAGCAAGTACTAGAAGTGCATTTTGACATATGGGTCACTATATTGTTGAGGCCTCAAATGCATCAGGGGAGCAAGCCTAAGAAGGGGTGACAAGTAGCCTGAGGGGACTTGTCACAGGTGGAAAAGAGGGTGGAGGGTGGAACAGTAGTGGGGGGACAGCCGCCCAGGGGCTTTGTCGGTAGGGGGCAGGAGCAAGGGGGAGTGGTGGGGGTGATGGGGGAATAACTCATGGTGGTGATATCCGTCTGTGTTTAGTAGTTGCAGTCACATTGGTTATTTTGGGCCAGAAAGGTTTGCAGGTCTCTTTTAAATGGGCCAGTTTTGAGTGCTCCAGAGTGGCAGTAGGGAGTTTGTTATACCAGTTGGGGCCACGGTAGTAGAGTGACCACTGAGCAAGGCACATTCTTTTGAAGGGGACATGGAGCACTCACTTAGCCGTTCCTCTTGTGACATTTGAGGAGGGGTTTCACTGAAACAAAGCTACGGTAGCGTCAGGAGTGAGCCCTAGTAGGGCTTTTTTGCCCATAAGACAAGCCTGATACTTTGCCGTGAGGTGTAACAGGAGGCAACCTGTAGAGGAGTAAAGGGTGCAATTATGGGTACGCTTGTTGGCACCAAGGACCAGACAGCAGGCCTTGTTGGCTAGTAATTTGACTCTTTTTAATGCTGAGTCAGTGGCAGCACTGTAAATGACTAGTGCATAGTCGATGATACACAGTATAGAGCTTCGAGTGACTAGGTTAAGAGCCTCGTGAATCATGGCTTGCCTATGCCTATAGAGGATACCTAGCTTAGTGTTAACAGTTTTGACTTTGTGGTCGATATGGTGCACAAAGAAGAGTGTGTCATCAATATGTACTCCGAGATATTTGAAGGTGGAGACTTGTTCAATGCTATCCCCTTTTTGGTTATAGATAGTCATGGGTTTAACATTCCTTTTGGAGTGTGGCAGGGTTAGGTGCATATTTTTTTTTTTTTTTTTTTAATAGTTCAGAAGGAGTTGGTGTTGTGAGAACCACGCCTCAAGCATGTTAAAGCTACTATAGCTTTTTTGAGATTTCACATGCGTTGCTGCCAGGTACTGAGATCACTGCATCGTCTGTATACACTAGCATTTTAGCAGGACAGGCTTTGGGAAGGGAATTTATGAAGAGACTGAAGAGAAGTGGACCTAGGATTGTATATGTATCTGTATATGACAAATAACTACAAACTTTTTTTTTTTTTTTTTTTAATTTTCTTAATGCCCCCTCCTCTCTGATGCCTGGCCTCACTCCGGTGTGGTCTCTCGGCTATGGCCTGTTTCCTGAGACCGCCGACTCCTACTGGCCTTCGGTCTAGTAGAGCAGCCAGGGAGTGGAGGGAGAACAAAGAGCCAGCCGGTAGGACTTGGTATTGTGCGTGGGGGCCGTCCCACTGGACCCACATTCCCTTACCTGGCAGCCGGGGCTTTTCCTACTTTTTTGTCTCTCCCCCCCCCCCCATTGGCTTGGCTGTGCAGTATGTACCAGCGTGAGATGTGCGCACTCCCGCGCATGCTCACAGGAGTGCCGCCAGTCCCCTTGCTGGAAATTCTGGCTGTTGCTGCACTCCCAGTCTCTACTGGGAGTCGCCGGACAGCAGGATTTAGTACCCACCTCCCTCCCTCCCAGGAAAGGAAAGAAAAGCAGTCCTCCGGACACTCAATCCTTTCCTCCCCTGCCGACCCCCGTCGACTCGAGTCCGCTTCCGAACCCAGGTCGCCAGCGTGGCGCAAGGTGTGGCATCCAGCGCATCAACCTTCCATGCCAACGGGCCAGCTACATGAACGCAATTCTGGTATTAACAAATCAAACAGAATAATGTGGTCTATAAAAAGAAATATAAGTTCCAGAAAGCAAGAAATAATATTTCTCATATTTTTAGGAATGTGGATATGGTTCTCATATCCACACTTCTGGCAATTCTTCCTTAAGAGCTGATTCACCGGAACATCTTTAAGTACAGCTCCCACCAATCAGATGGTATATCCCTCGGTTTCACCCTATGACGTCAGATCTTCCTTTCCGCTGGAAAAGTTTAGACTCATCCTTCGCAGCTCCATGCATGTTGTAGGGCCTTTTTCAGTGTGCGATTGGCAAATTTTGTCTTCATTGAAACTTTTCTACTTTTGTTGTATTTCTCAGACCACTTTCGACTTTCGATCATTATCATGGATCACAAGGATTCTAAGCCCACGCCGGGTTTCAAGCAGTGCGTAATGTGCAGACAGAAGATGTCACAGACGGACTCATAGATGTCTTGTCTTTACCGCCTGGGCTTGACACATGACATTGCTGGTTGCGGACTTTGTCAGCCGTTACTCCCTTCTTCCTTGGAAGAGAGGAAGGCTTACTTTCTTGGCTGCCAGCTGACAGAGACCCGAAATTGCAGGCCAAGGTGGAGGGTCATAAGATTGCCTGCGCTGTGGCGAGGTCATCGGCGCAACTCGCAGCTGTGGAAGAGGTGTCCGCTCAGGCCACAGCAGGCACCTTGTCAGTCCCAGCTCTGCTCCAGGCTGGGGCCAGCATTGGAGCATCCTTCACAGGCTCCTTCCGTGACAGGTGTCGAGAACTCGAGGTCTTCAGAAAGAACCCTGCCCGCTACTGCAAGAAACACATAGGTAAAAAGGATCGCCGGTCATGGGACCAGGAGAGATCCTTTACCTGCTGCTCCCTCGATTCCACTGGCTTATCAACTGCTGTCAGTTGCTTGGCTTCGGCCGAGCCCCTGTTGGCCAAGGGCATGGTTGATAGCTCCAGGATACTCCCATCGGGCTTGCCAGTCTCAATACCAGTTGATCAGGCAGTCTAGGTCTTTCTCGACCCCATCGATCTGCTTTTGGAAGGGGTCAGCAGGTCAGTCTCTAACACCCTGGTTCTTGTGGTCCTCTTTCAGGAGGACATGGAGTTGCCAGTAGCCCCAGCCATCCCCAGTTGGAGCGGGTCAAGCCTCCTCCTGAGGTCATGCAGTCGGCATCGGTGCAGGTAGTCTTTACCGCATGACCACCTGCATCTCCTTGACATCGGCCCCCAGGTTGACAGTCAGGGTCGTGGTTGAGGCATCTGTCAAGGTTGAGGGGCTCATGAGGCTCTCGATCTTGCTCGACTGGGAGGCATCGCCAGCAGCACTCCTTGTCCTCCTACTCCTCAGAAGGGGAGAGGCTCCACCGCTAAATGCAGAGGTGCTACACAGAGTTCATCTGGCACCAACCGACCACCTTGGCAGGGCAGGAGAAGGCTCTACCCTTGATCCCTGCGATCTGACTGGCTTGCGCTGGTGAATCCCATGCCGGTCCATCCGAGACAGCTCTCTGCAGTGTGCCTCTTTCCCACTTGCCGGTGGAACTGCCTCCTCCGTAGCCCATGTGAGGAACTCCTAGCAAGGACTACTGTCTGGGGATCAGCTTGCCAGGCCGATTGTCAGTGAAAATTTCCTACTGTGACAACTCCGGAGTGGTTTAGGTCTGGAATCAGTTGAGGGCCATCTTCAAGGAGTCCTCTGATGGCTCCAGTGGCTCCTCCATGCATTCCTCAAAGACACATGCATTCGACCGTGAATCGGTCGAGGAACTGACTAACGTCCAGGCGCCAGTGTCTTTTGGGGCTGTTCTCTGACTGATGTCAGAATCCGTGGATGTTCCTTTGAAGCCCGTTCAAAAGCGGGCTAAGTACCCCTTTGCGGACATCCTTGATAAGGATGAATCCCCATGGGTTGCCTATTTCATGGTTGAGACCATTCTGGGACCAGCCCTGGAGCTTTGACAGCATCCAACATCCTGATCAGTTCCCTCTGTCTGTAAGGTCCTCAAATATGCGGTCCCTACTGGCTCCCTTGCCTGGACTCTCCGACCACCCCTCGGCAGAGGGCCTGGTCTCTGACTCCATCTTTAGGAGATCCAGCAATACTGGGGATGAGGACAAGCTCCCCAACAGGGAGTCAAAGAAGAGTGGCCAAGCTGAGAAGAAGATGTACACCGTGTCCTCTCTTGGTCTCCGCCAGACAAACTACTAATGGCTCACTTCGGTCACTTGCTGTTGGGGGTGCTCGATTTGGTTTTCCCTTACTTGATGGCCAATAAGAAGTTGCCGGTGATGGTCATCAGAGACCAAGGTCAAGTGCTGGCTAAACCCCAGATCCAGACAGCCCTGGACATTGGTGACTCTTGCAACTGTGCCATGGCAGTGGCTATTACGATGTATCGCAGTGCCTAGCTGACAATCTCCACCTCTACGGCGGACACTCATTACGAGTTTGCCATTGTCTCTTTCTTGGGCATGACCTCTTCAGCCCAGGGGTGAAAGGACATCTCACCAGAACTAAGAAGCCCTGTGCCACCCTGGATTCTAAGGCTTCATCCCAGAAGAACCAAAAAGGCAAAAAACAGAAGAAAAAGGCCTTTCAGTTTTGGCCCTTTGAGCCACATCAGTCCCATCAGCATCAGCCCCAGCTAAGGTAGTTCCAGGCCTGGTGCTCCAATGCCAGGTTCTCCGGCCAGGGGCCCCCAAAAAAGGCGGGGGTTGGGGAAGTGGTGCCCATGGTTTCCTCCAGCCTCAGTGGCTGGCAATCCCTCCAGAGCTGCTTTATGATGGGTCACGGGGTGTCCATCTCCCGCCTGTGTAGTCCCTGCCTCTGCTTCCCATGGGGGGTTGGTTTAGCCACTTCTAGCATCATTGGTCTGAAATTACTGTGGACAAATGGGTCCTAGAGGTGATGGGCAGAGAGTTGCTTCTCGACTTCAAGACTTACCTACCTTACTGACCCCACACACCAAGGGAGTCCATGGTGTCGCAGGAAACGCTGTCCACCCTCAGGGAGGATCTCCTTGCAAATGGAGCCATAGCCCGTGTCCCAGACTCCATGGCAGGCCAGAGGTTCATGTCCAGGTACTTCCTGGTCCTAAAACGTATGTGGGGCTGGCCCTCCATACTGGATCTTCATGATCTAAATCAGTTTCTCAGGCGGCACAAGTTCTGAATGGTCAGTCTGAACTACATCATACCATGTCTTGAGCAGGGCATGTGGTTCTCCTCCTTGGACCTCCAGGACGCATTCTTCAACATCCCAGTCCATCTGTCTCACTGGCTGTACCTTCAGTTCCGCGCAGAAGGGGTGCTTTATCGGTTCCAGGTCATGCCATTCGGCCTGTTATCAGCACTTAGGGTCTTCACCAGGTGCATGGCAGTGATGGCGGCTTTTCTGAGGCATCAGGGAGTTTGGGTTTATCCCTGCTTAGTTGACTGGATCATAGCTGGGCCATCCAAGGAGGCAATGGAGTGGTACAGGGACCTAGCCCTTTAGATTTGCAGAGCCCTGGACGTTCTGATCAACCCAGCCAAGTCTGAACTGACCCCCTCACTGGTGATCCACTTCACTGGGCAGAGCTAGACTCCCTAAAGACCAAGGCCTCCCTCCCTGCAGACTGGGCACTGGGATCTTATCTCCTTTGCTCGATCATTTCTATTTGGGTGCTCGTGTCCTGCCCAGGACTTCCTGAGGCTGCTGGAGTACGTGGCATCCTGTACCAGCGTGGTCCAGTGGGCTAGCTGATGGATGCGGCACCTGCAGTGGGAGTTGGGCCATCGATTGTTCCAATGTGTAGGGCACTTGGACTAGCTGGTCACAGTGACCCAGCCAATGTGGGATGCCATCCAGTGGTGGCTGATCCCATAACATCTGGAGGAAGGAGCCCTGTTTGTCCACCCAGAGTTAACCGTCACACTCACAATAGACACGTCTCTGGTGGGGTGGGGAGTGCACCTAGGAGACCACAGGACCCACGGGTTGTGGTCACCCGGGAGTCCCGTCACCATACCAACCTGCTGAAGCTCCATGCTGTGCAGCTAGCTCTGATGCAATTAGCTCCTTTGTTCAAGGGTCAGGTCATGCAAGTCCGCATGGACAACACCATGACCATGTTCTGCCTAAACAGGCAGTGTGGAATGCACTCCCTTCCGTTTTGTCGGGGAGGCCCTCTGCACATGGGCCCTTGTGGGCAGCCTGGCTGCAGATCTTCTGGCGGTTGCAGGAGCTGGCAGATGCTCTCAGCCGGGTGGGTGAGACGTACAAGTGGTTCCTGCATCAGAAGGTGGTGAGCCACCTGTTCTTCTGTGGGGCACCCCTCTGGTGGACCTGTTTGCCTCCTGGGAGAACACAAAACCGAGGCTGTTTAATGCCTGCCCCCCTCAGTCTGGGACACTGGTGGGGAATGCCTTCATGAAGCCCTAGATCCCGTGTCTCCTGTATGCCTTTCCTCTCTTCCCTCCTGCACCACAGGGTGGTGGTCAAGGTTCGGAGGGACAGGGTACAGATGGTCCTCATAGCTCCAGACTGGCCTCACCAGTTCTGGTACCCAAACCTCAGCCTCAGCGGCAGTTGCCTCTTTGCCCAGATCTGCTGACCCATCAGCTGGCCTTCAGTCCCTACACTTCACAGCCTGGTTCCTGAGCGGCTAGAGTCCCAGGCTCTGGGTCTTGCAGAGAATGTGTTCCATGTTGTGGATGCCTCCTGTAAAGAGTCAACACGCCAGTGTTGTTCCTTCAAATGGAAACAGTTTTCCATTTGGTGTCAGGGACATGAGCTTGATCCCCCTGGCCTGCCCTGTGGCTAGCATCTTGGAATACCTTTGCCACTTGTCCTTGCTGGGACTGCAGTCGACGACCCTTAAGTTGCACCTGGCAGCCATCTCTGCATACCTGGCACGGGCTAGTATGTTGACAGGGGTGCAGGAGAAGGTGGTCAGGTGCTTTCTCAAATGCCTTAACCATTTGTCCTTGCAGTGCATGAACCATTACCACCTTGAGACTTCTTGCTGGTACTAACTGTGCTCATGGACAAGCTTTTTGAGCCTGTGCACAGGTGTGAGATGTCTCACCTGCTGAGAAAAATGACCTTCTTGGCAGCCATCATGTCAGCCAGACGAATTTAGCGAGCTCCAGGCGCTCTCAGTGGAGTCTCCCTATCTGATCTTCCACAGGGACAAGGTAGTCATTTGCACACCTGAAGTTCCTCCCAAAGGCAGCCTCGGAGTTCCACCTTAACCAGGTGATCAACCTCCCAGTCTACTTTACCAGTTTTCAGTGGCCGAATGCAGGCTTCATTCCTTGGACCTGTGGAGGGTGCTCTCTTACTGTGTAGAGCACACAACTGAGGTCCGTGGTGAGGCTGGTCAAATCTTTGTCACATAACTGGCAGACTGACAGCTAAGTGGACGATTGACAGGTGGATTACCTCCTGCTTCAACCTCTGCTATAGATTGACTGGTAGGGAGCCTCCCGTTGGGCTCACAGCTCATTCCTCCAGACATATCACTGCCTCAGTGGCTGCTTCCAGGGACATCACTATCCAGGAGGCTGCCACCTGGAAGTCAGCATATACCCTCATTTCCCATTGCAGCATTGACCTAGAGTCTCACCAGGATGCTGCTTGTGGGACCTTGGTTCTCCAGTCTCTTTTTCTTAAGCAGGAGTGCTCGCCATGCCACCTTCTCCTTGAGAACTGCTAGAAGACTGCCAGAAATGTGGATGCATGAACCACATCCACATCCCTAGCAAAATAGGTTACTTACTTGTAACCGTAGTTGTAGGAGTGGTGTATGGTTCACATCTACACAACCCATCTGGCCTTCCCTGGTAAGTGGCACCCAGATCCCTGTTTCCATTGTGCAAGATCTGACATCACGGGGCGGAGCCGAGGGACATACCACTTGGGTGGTTGGAGGAGCTTTACTTAAAGACATTCTGGTGAATCAGCTCTTATGGAGGAACTGCCAGACGTATGGGTGTAAACCATATACCATTCCTAGAACTATGATTACAGATGAGTGATCTATTTATGTGGCATATGGTAGGCTACACCTTGCCTATGTAAGTAAGTACTGGACCCCCTACACATGTAAAGATGTTGAAGAAATTGAAAGGGTCCAAAGGAAAGCCAGTAAGTCCATTTATTCAGTAAAAAAACCCCCAAAAACTGTACTTATTATCAGAGGTTGAAAGAATTCGAACTGATGGGTAGGGAAGTACGGTGGAAAAGAGATTTGCTGTTGCTTTGACATCATTAATAACTCAAATTTACTAAGTAAACTGGATGTAAATTTCAAGTCAGATGCAAAAGACACCAAAGGACATCCACTTATGCTCACAGGTAGTCAGTTTAAAACAACTCAACGAAAATTTTATTTCACCCGAAGAGTGGTCAATGACTGTAACAAATTCCCGTTATGTTTAGTTACAGCAAATCTGAAAAATAATTTAAAGCTAATTTGGACAATTAGATACTTACGGAAATAAGTTAGAATATTATGACTAATGTGTGAAGCTGATTGTGGGCTTAATGCCCCCCTCAGCTCCAAGATAACCGTAGTATGAACCATAGTATGTCGAAGCAGGAGAACAGTGGTGACTGGAACTCCAAAAGGTGATATAAAGAAGAAGAAAAACAAAAATTTTATTTTATGAGGCGTGTGATATGCATATATAATATATTATGGTAGCATGGTAGTGCTACCATAGTTAGGGTTGAGGAGCCATTTACATGTTAAACCCCAAATTTTGCAGCTTAATAACTTTGCAACCGTTCAACGGGTTTGCCTGAAATTTTGAATACATGATCAAGACCCATACGCCTTGGGATCTGCCAGGTTTCGTACCGGTCACTTATATGGCTGCGGAGTTAAGCATGATCTGTGCACAGTTTTACGATTTTTTGGAATTCTGCGGTCGTCTCTACAGGTTGCACGGTTTGCGCGACCGGTCCGAAATCTTCAGGGAACGTGCGGCCGGGGTCCCCGATGTGCCTTTTGAAGATTTCGTGAAAAAATATTAAACGGTTCAAAAGTTATTCAAAAAACAAGTTCCCTTTATAAGTCAGTGGGAAAAGTTAAAAAGTTCGACAGTGTCGCAAGTGCAGTTTTTACTTTTGCAAATGGCCCTTTTACTGTCGCAAATCCACCATTTTGTTTTCAGTTGGAGATCAGAAAAATGCTTGTCATTTAAATTTGGGACCCTCTAGCAACCTAATTCTTTTTGTATTCGCCTAGTTGGACCTTGAGGATGCTAGGCATGTTTTTATTTTGGGGTAAAACACCCCAGAAATATGTTTTTCAAATTTCTGGAAAAAGTACTTTCGGACGCACGACACTGTCGAATGAATTTGCGAAAGCTTTCGCAAAGTTCAACAGTATTTTTCCAGGCTGTGGGAAACTGACAGCAATTCTTTAGCACACTGCTGCAAAAGAACGGGTTGGTCTTTTGGGCTGAAATTTGAAGGGAACACAGCGAATATCTCACAGATGTGTGTTTCAGTGGTTTGGTGAAAAAATATTACAGGGAGCCAAAATTACGGCACTCCAAAGTTGATGATTTTCCCATAGGATAACATTACGGCGTCTGCCGCATTGCAGGAATCCTTTGGCACCCTGCTGCAAAATAACGGTTTAGTGTTTTGGGCTGAAATTTAGAGGGAAGAGACCCAACATCCCACAGATGTGCCTTTCAGTGGTTTGGTGAAAAAATATTACAGGGAGCCAAAGTTATGGCACTCTGAACGTCTCTTTTTTCCTTATAGGATAACATTACGGCATTCGCCGCGCCTTTCAGGGCCCATATCTAGGAAACGGTGCGAGATACAGACTTTTCGTTGGAAAAATTCACTGGGGTCTAAGTACAAAACTAGCCAGGAAAGTCATAAATCATATGACTGTAAAAAAATGTTTCTACGTCGTACAGTTCCTGAGATATAAGCAATTTAGTATTCCCACTCCTCATTTTCTGCTCCGAGACCCATTATTATGCATACATTTTTTGTACTCACTGTCTTTCTCTATGCAGTTTTTGGGGAAAACCAGCCTGTACGCTTACATTACTGTTACTGTTATGGCTTCCGCTTGCGATAGCATACCCATTTCACTTACCGTTCCCGTCTATGCCACCATGTGCGTTACCCTTTGCATTTTCATTTGCGCTTGCTTTTGCGCTGTTTTTAACACTTCTGTCTACAGTACTGCTTCTCTTTCTGTTTCACTTTGCTTCACCATGTGCATTACCATTTGCATTTGCGAGCACAATGTTACTATGTGACCCGAAGGGCCTCACTCTTCCGCCGCTGCATTACGTGGTGGGAGAGCGGGGGACGCATTACATTCACTATTTCTCGTTATCATTCTCAAAAAGAAGGGAAATTAGAGGCAAAAAACTCTGTTTAATGCATTAGATAAGGTTGTTCCACAGCGACAAAGCGAGGAAATTTGGTGTTAGGTTGAAAGCTCACACTCCCCAATCAGTAGCTTGCGCGCTGTTGGGGTTGTCGGTCCTAACTCTCATCCCATTCTCCTATACCTCTGCTTCTTCACACATCTGATGGGGTGAGATTTAGGGCGGCAACACCAACGCGCACTGCATGATGCTGGTTGGGGGTGGGCGGGGCGGTCCAAAGGGGGCTTTCAACCCTAACACCGAATTTCCTTGCTTTTGTCGCTGTGGAACAACCCTAACTAATGCATTAAACAGTTTTTTTGCCATATATATATATATATGTGTGTATATACATAATGTCATTTATATTTCTGTTCTATATAGTTTAGAATTGAGAAACAAATAAGTGCCATAGCAGATGTAAGCTACCCAGTGCTGGGAGAAAGGCAGTTAACTATTTAAAAAAAAAAAAAAAGGATGTTGAGCAGTGGGAGATCATTGTGGCACACGGGTGAGCTGGATTCACGCTCCAAGCCTTGGATGTTGGGAGCAGAGGCTGGCTTGGAGGATCCAGAGTGTACCTTGGATGTTCTCTGGTGGCGGGGTTGGGGGAACCTTGACACACTACTCAAGTGGTGGCTCCTGGTAGTAGCGTGGTGGAGGTGCCTTTGAGAGTATGGATGACCATGTGCCATCAGGCCCCCCCAGGTCAGCCGCCAGGTGTGTGGGACAGTGAATGGACAGGGGACAAAAAGAGGAATGCCACACCAGCACATCTGATGATGGCTTTTTCCCTGATGCAGCAAAGGAGTGCCTCTGGGCCCAAAAGATTGGAAAGCTATGGGTTGTAGCCCCACACATTGTGCTTCGGGTAATACCTGTAACTGTCAGTGTAGTGCAGTGTGAGGGGGTGTTGCACAGGTGTGGTGGCATTCATTGGATGAGATGTTAAACTGAGGCCCCTTCTGCCCATCTCTGGTCGCTGTCTTGGTGGAAGTAAAAGATCCCATGGTGCTTATTGAAGAAGGGCAGGAGGGTTTCCCCCATGTCATGGCCAACACTTCCCCTGTCAGGAAAACAGGTCCATGCAACCCCAAGGATGTACCTGGAAACCAGCTGTAATAGCTTAGTTTACCTTTCCTGGTTCAGATGGTCATACATACGGACGTACATACATAAATGAGTTTGTTCGTTTGAGCCGAAAGGGAGGCCCCAGAAGGGACAAGCTGGCAACTGAATGGTGGAGAATCTGGAGTAGTAAATGCTCCTCCTGGGCCGAAGGAGACCACTGGCAGGGGCATACTGGTCCTCTGGATGCAAAGTGGTCTGTTGGTCTGGAGAGGAACCTTAGTGGTAGAAAGGGGTGAATCTGGCAGGCCAAGGGAAGATCTTGAGAGGCCTGATATGGCGTGCCCTTCGTCAGTTGAGTAGGATAAACATAAGGATAAAAGAACACACCAAACAGGTTTGTTTCCCCATCAGACAATAGGACTATTATTTTGTGTACTTTTTTTAATCTAAATTATTTCATCAGTTATTTCGGTATATGACTGCAGTGCAGATTTTCTTGCTGGCAGTTACATAATTGCTTACTTTTTGTGGAGTTCACAGAAATGTGCACTAACATTTAAAGAGCAATGATTGTGCTAATTTTATAACAACCCCTCAAAGCCCCCCCTCCCACCAACAGTCCAGATTGCTGAATTTTCTACTTCTTAGGTTTTTTTTTCAGGGAAAGGGATTGTAAATTCTGCTGTGCTGTCCAATCCCTCATCACTTACTGGTGCCTATAATGGAAAGCTCCGCCCATGCCGCCCTCACACTCAAGTGTTTAGTGATGTATTAGTTTGAAGACTGCGAGGGCACACTCTATTGATTCCGACAGGATCATTCAAAGAGCACTCAGCAATTCATTGCCCACCTGCCAGACAAAATGTTCAGGAAATAGGATGTGATAGGCAAGCAGGTTTTTGAATTGGCCTCTGTGTGCCTTTGTGTGATCAGCTATCAGTCCCATGTACGAATAGGCTCTATGGGGAAGAGCAAAGTATCTGTGGATGGTTTAACAAATGGCCCTGAAAGGTGGAGGCCTTGGTGTTAACAACTTTGGGAGCCGAAGTGAACTCCGGGTGACCAAAGTAGTAGACCAGGGAGGGGCTGTGGACATGGCCTACCTATACTTTAGCAAGATATTTGGCACAGTCCCACACAAAAGATTAATAAACAAATTAGCTAGCCTGGGAGTGGGTCCCAGGGTGGTAGACTGGATAAAAAATTGGCTGGACAACAGGACACAGAGGATAATAGTAAACTGAGTCCAATCTGAAGAAAGGGGGGTTACTAGTGGGGTACAGCAGGGTTCAGTACTGGGTCTGGTCCTTTTTAACATCTTTATAAGTGACATTGCAGAGGGACTGGAAGGAAAAGTATGCCTCTTTGTAGACGACACAAAGATTTGCAGTAGGGCTGATACACGGGGGGGGGTGGAAAAGATGAGTAGGGACTTGGCAAGATAAGAGGAATGGGCAAAATTATGGCAGCTTAGATTCATTGCAAAGAAGTGCAAAGTAATGCACCTGGGAAACAAAAACCCAGGGGAAGAGTACATAATGGGGGTGTTAACAACAAAAATGGAAAGGGACCTGGGGGTAGTCCTATCAAATGACCTAAAGGTAAGCACGCAATGTGGAGAAGGCAGTAAGGAGGGCTGGGGGGATACTGGGATGTATAGGGAGAGGCATCACCAGTAGAAAAAAGGAAGTTGTTATCCCTCTGTACAGACAGTTGGTGAGACCCCACCTGGAGTACTGCATGCAGTTCTGGAGACCCCATCTCCGCAATGACATAGACGGGATGGAGGCAGTCCAGAGGAGGGCAACTAAAATGGTGCAGGGTCTGCAAGAGAAGCCATAGTAGGGGAGACTAAAGGAGCTTAATACGTATACCCTTGAGGAAAGGAGGGAGAGTGGGGACTTGATAGAAACTTTCAAGTACCTCAAGGGAATCAACATAGAGGGTGGCATCTTTCAGAAAAAGAGATGTGCAAGAACAAGGGGACACAATTTGAAGATAGAGGGGGGATGGCTCGGGCAATTTGAGCAAGTATTTTTTCACAGAGAGGGTGGTTGATGCATGGAACCACCTTCCTGAGGAGGTTGTGGGGTCAAAAGCAGTGGGGAAATTCAAGAATGCATGGGACAGACATTAGGCAGTCCCAGTGGGGGGTTGCAGGAAGTAGGCTGTTGGTTAACTTGGATCTGCAGCTTATCCAGTAGGTAGGGAAATGGTCAGACTAGGTGTGCCAAGCGGTCTTTATCTGCCGTCAAAGTCTGTGTTTCTGTGAAGCAAACCAACACCAGCTTCAGACAGCATATGTCATCTTGGATAAGAAGCCCCTGATAGCCGCCATAAGTATTAGTATATGCTGCATTGTCTGGCTGCATGTCTGTGCATTTGCCCCAGAACCCAGCAGAAGTTTTTTGTTTTGTTTTGAACTTGCTTTTTTTTTTCCCCCTTGGAACACAGGTAGTATCCCGCTTCCACCCTTGCCAATCCCGATCTCGCTCACCAAGACCCAACTACTTACCTGATCAGGCTTCTGAGGCTCACCCATGACACACTGCTGTGCTGCCCCCCCCCCCAGGGCCAGGTCTGTCTTCAGCCATTTAGGTGTTACCACCTGCTGTCCATCTGGCAACCTGTGGTGGAGGTGAAGGCCCGGAGGATCCCCCTGTTTGGTGGTGGTGTGGGTCCTGTATTGAGAGTGGTGGGCAGGGGCTTCATCTGCTATTAGACAATCTCAAATTTTTTTTGTCTCCTTCAGTCCCACCTGCAACATGTTTTGTTATTGGGTGGCGGCATGCTGATGCACCCAAACAACTCGACGCTTGCTCCAGGCTCCCTCAGTGATGCCTTCCCCTACATTGCCTCCGTTGGTTGTCCTGGATGCGGTAGAGCAACAGAATGGTGAGATCCTCCCCATCCCCTGACTGGCCTTCCGTCAACTCTTGTTCCTGAACCCGGGTTGTGGGTGTCACAAGCAGTAGCGCTATGGCTGCACTGGTGGGTCAGCCCAGCAGAAGGTCTTTAATTGTATGTTTGAAGCTGCTCCAGTTTGAAGGAAGAGATGACCTTAACCAACATAAAGAAGAGCCGCACCATCCCGAAGTCCTCAAAAATCCTTAACTGCCCACTCAGTTGCAGCAGGAAGGTCTTTCAGTCCAAGCTATAGACGCTTTTATGGGAGGGAAGTCTCTAGTAGGTTTTCTACCATTGCCAGTGTTGTCCATTTGCTGCTAAAACAAAGGCACATCCAACAGTTGGCACAGCAGATGCAAGGACCCACTACCAGTTTCTGATGGCCAGTCAGCCTTGGCCCTGCTTTGTACTACCTGAAGTGCTCGGAGTGGGGAGGAAGGGGGGTCCCCTCTTTATCCAGCCAGCAATTGGGAGAGGCATCGTACAAATTAGTCCTGGAGATAAAACTAGAACTTTTACTTCTCCCATTGAAGAATGATGTACTTCGAAACTTCCATGCACTATGTTTGTACAGAATATGTATTACTGATCTGGATCTGCCCACTGATTGTGCTGAACTTGTATTGTCTGTAATTGCCTTGGATGTCTTTTTGGAAAATTGCCATGTAATTAATTACGCTTTCACTGCTGACACTGAATTGTCTTTTAGCTGCTTTCTGCAAGAGTGACATGCAACTAGCTATGCTGTGTTTGTTTTGAATCTGTATTCAATTTCTTTCCTTTTTTTTTAAATTTATTTACAGTTTTACCTCACCACCACAGACCCAACAGGGGTTATGACCCCTCCCTGGGAGTGGTACATCCTCCTGCCCATGGTCCCCCAGCTAGTCCATGCCCCAAGTTCCCCCACCACAGCTGGGTCAGGGTGAGGGGTGCTAGCATGCTACCCTCCTCTTTGGTACGTCAAATCTAGTGTCGGGGGGGGTGGACCCACCAGGGCGATCGGGTCATCACGAGTCCTGTCGAGTCCCAGAATTTTTCCACCATTTTTCTCCCACACCCACATCCATGCAATAGGCAGGGAGGCTGTCTCCACCTCTGCGGAGGCAGCCAGTCACACTTGACGTGGCCAACCCCTTTCGAGGCTGCCTGTACGTCAGTTGACGCCACCGCTTAGGTGTCTGTCTGTCTGTCTGCAGGCGAGTGCAAATCCCCCCACCCCGAGGAAGGAGAGCAGTCCTCCGGATGCTCTATCTTTCCTCTCCCAGCCAACCCCCGAACGATCCGAGTCTGTTCCCGAACCCAGGTCACTGACATGGCGCGAGGTAAGTCATCCGGCGCCTCAACCCTCAGTGCCACTGGGCCAGCCTATTCAGTTTATTTTTGTAGCATGCGTTTGTCCTATACAGGACCCCCTTGTAAATGAGCATTGCTCAGTAGAGCTTTCTCTTGGTAAAGTACATAAAATACAACAAAGTGCCAAAAGGATATCTACTAGACATGTTTGTACACCACCAGAGCTGCCACAAAGAAGGTACCGACAGCTTCCATCTCAGTTGCAAGGTGCCAGGGCTGCTATCCAGCAGGGACATGGAGTCCTTCAAAATACAGAAAAGGGCAAGGGACTTCATTCCAGATACTTCTGTCTGAAGAAAACAGAGTTTGCCTCATCTTGGGCCTCAGACAGTTGAACCATTGGGTAAACCAGTACTCCTCTACACGGATGATGCGGTCATTTTCTCAAAGACTGCTGACCCTACCTTCCTTCAGGCCCAACTTCAGAAAAGTTGTACTGAATCTGAGTCCTGGTTCATCTCTCATAAGTTGGTGCTTAACTGCAAAAAAAATAAGGTCATGCCCTTCCATGGTACCCACAGCAAGCACAAAGCTAAACAATTGGTGATGAAAAATAGTGCAGGTGTTATCCTTGATCAGACACAATCTGGCAGCATAGCTTAGAGGTTAGAGGAACGAGGTGTGAACAAGCTTGATGCATCCAGCAGACCAGACCTGAGTTTGATTCTCACAACCTCCATTTGCATACTGTGTGACTCTGAGCAAGTCACTTAACTGCCCAGTGCTCCCAGGTCGCCCCTGAAAACAGGCACTTGTGCCTAGTGGGCCTAACCCGGTTACCAAAGACTAAAATAAATAAATAAAATAAAAAATACCTAGGAGTTACTCTGGATAGTACACTCTCCTACTCCAACCATGTTGAGAATGTTTCCAAGGTAGTTAACATTCGCCTAGGCCTTCTACACAGGCATAAAAACTGCCTTACTACCGAAGCCCTCAGATTGCCTATCCAAAGTTCAGTTGTGTCTATTATTGACTATGGTTTGGTCATTTATGGTTCTGTCACAGATACAACCCTACGCTGGCTCACCACAGCTCTGAATAAGACATGCCGTCTACTAACTGGTGCAGCGTATCATACTCACACTTGTGACCTTTACAAACAAGCAAACTGGCTTCCACTCCAGGCTCGCACTGAATATCAAGCCTGCCTTCTGGCTAAGAAGGCAGATCTTGGTCTCCTACCACCAGGTTCCCTTCTGCTTTTCAGTCCCTTCCGGGGCACTCTGAGCACACAAAGTTCTGTGACCCAAATTTTTACTGTCCCTTGCTGTCGAACCTCACTCTGACAGTGATCCATTACAGTTAGAGTTGCTAATTTATTTAATTCCCTTCCTCCTGAGACTGCAGTGACTGCAACCTTGGGACCATTTAAGCGGAAGCTGCATCAATTCCTAGTTTCCAGAGGTCCTGTCAAACTAATCTCATAGATTTCTTTGACTGGGTAACCAGAGTGGTGGACAAAGGGGGAGCAGTTGATGTCACCTACCTTGACTTCAGCAAAGCTTTTGACACTGTTCCACATAGAAGATTGATAAATAAGCTGGGTAGGCTTAGGGTGGGTCAAGTTGGTCAACTGGGTGGCAAACTGGTTGATGGGCAGAAAACAGAGTGTGGTGGTAAATGGTATACAGTCAGAAGAGATGCAAGTCACAAGTGGGGTGCCTCAGGGATCAGTCCTGGGGCCAGTCCTCTTCAACATCTTCATTAGTGACCTTGCAGATGGACTAGAGGGTAAGGCTTGTCTGTTTGCAGATGACACCAAGATCTGCAACAGAGTAGATGATCCAAATGGGATGGGCAGAATGAGAAGAGATCTGGATAAACTAGCAAAATGGTCAGAAGAGTGGCAACTGGTATTTAATGCAAAGAAGTGCAAAATCATGCACATAGGGAAGAGAAACCCTGAAGCCACCTATAGGCTGGGAGGAGTTGCTAGCAGTCACAAAGGAAGAAAGAGACTTGGCATCATCATCACTGATGACCTGAAATCATCCAAGCAGACCTCTAAAGCAGTAGGTAAGGCTAGGGGGTGTTGGGGTGTATTAGTAGGTATCACAAGTCATAAGAGGGAGGTAATACCTCTTACAAGACACTGGTTAGGCCCCATCTGAGTACTGCGTGCAGTATTGGAGGCCACACCTTCACAAGGACATTAACCAAATTGAGGCAGTCCAGAGAAGGGCAACAAAATGGTGCAGGGACTGCATCAGAAGACATATGAGGACAGATTAACAGAGCTCAATATGTATACCCTTGAGCAAAGGAGAGAGAGAGAGAGATAGGATCGAGGCATTCAAACACCTTAAGGGCATTAACAAGGTGAAAGAGTCTAACATGTTTAAATATAAGAAAATAGCAGGACAAGAGGACACAGCATGAGATTAGAGGGGACCGATTAAGGGGAATGTGAGAAATTCTTTTTCACAGAAAGGGTGGTGGATGCATGGAATGGCTTACCACAAAAGTGGTGGCTATGAATACAGTGCAGGGCTTCAAACAGGCATGGGATAGGCATAAGGGAGCAATACAAATGACTATGAATAGATATGCCACTGACAGAGCAAAGGCCAATGGCACATTTATAAGGTAGAAAAGAAATGGGCAGACTGGATGGCCTTATGCCTGGTCTATTAATCTTTATAAGTTTCTATGTTTCTTGCGACAGCTATACCTAATCTCTGCTGACAGCTAAATGCACTGGAACCTCCCTCTTTTACCATTTGCCCCTGTATCGCCCTATGCTGCTACTGCGCTATTCCACTCACAGCACTTCCTCCCTTATCCCTTTCCCATTCCTGCCCTCTTTTCATCCTACCTCATCCTCACTTCCCTTACCCCTCCATTCCCACTCCCCCCCCTCTTTTTTCCTCACCTTGTTCTCTCCCTCTCCCTCTACCCCCGGCCCCGTGGGTCTTTCCTGCTCAGGTTTCATAGAGATCTCCTCCTTGCTCTTTTTGCTCCTTCCGCCCCAGTTCACCCCTGTACTTTCTTTCCTTTTAAGCCCTTTAACCCCTCTTCAGACAAGGCCACTGGCTGCACTTGACACAATATTTATCTTGCCGTATTGTTCTTTTGTTTATGTAATTACTTTCCTCATGTTGTACTACTTACTGAAACCATTGTAATTTGCTATTCTTGTGACTTGATGTGGAACCTCTGTGCCTTGCGGTGGTATCAGCAAGCCTTAGTAAGAAAGGTTCAGATTTTTTCATATATGGATGATTGGCAGATTGTGGCCCCATTCAGGAAGCTGCCTGTAGGGCAGTTCATTGTACAGTGACCTTTCTCCACTTTGAAGGAGGGTGGTCCTAGTACACCTAATAAAGTCTTTGTGAGGACTGTCAGTGTAGCTGTACTGCTTTGACCTGGGTTTGGAAGTGACCCAGTGTCATCAAATACTGGCTGGGGAGAAAGGTTGAGTGTCCCAGGAGACGCTACCTTCCTCCCAGGAAGCAACAAGTCCCACTGTGTTGCTGCCCCCAGGTGACATGGGGAAGGGGAGGTGCCTTTGGAACTGTTCTGGGAGGGTGAGGACACTGCTGTCATTAACACACGCATGTCGTGTGGGTGCTCATCATGATGTCCATATATGCTGCATCTTCCAGGGGTTGTGAGCAAACTACAAACAAATCTAGACTGTGCATGATGATAGCCTCGCTGTGATGCCTGCAGGCACAAGATCCACCAGTTCAGGCGATCTTACCTGGACTGCAAGCTGAAATACCTGAGGGAGTAGTCTGGTCCCTGATGAAATGCCCCGCCATGGGAGGTAATCCTTGAAGGTTCCAAAAGGGGGAGGAGGTAAATGTCTAGCAGATGGCAGGGTGATAGGGGCTGGGGCACAGTGGGAGATCCGAGAAAGGGTCCAAGAGTTAGGGAAGAAAAATAATAATAATAAAACTTTATTTATATCGCGCCTTTCTAAAATCAAGGCACGTTACAATATCTGACAACATCTTAAATAAAAAATGATTCATAATAATCTGAGCTCCTAAAATCACAGTATTAATTAAAATAAATCTTTGAACAAAGATAGGTCTTCAGGGCCTTTTTAAATTCCTCCACGGATGCACACTGACGAAGCGGACGGGGTAGAGAATTCCAGAGGGTCGGAGCAGCATACATAAAGGCTCGAGCACCCGATGATTTCAAGGAAACCCTCGGAATCTCTAGCAACCCTTCATCCGCCAAGCGGAGAGATCGCTTAGGGCAGTAGGGAACTAAAAGCTCTTTCAGGTAGTCCGGACCCTGTCCATGTTCGGCTTTATAGGTCAAAAGACCAACTTTAGGTGATCCGCCACTGAATTGGCAGCCAGTGCAGATCACGAGCATCATGCGAATATGACAGGCACGAGACGCACCCACAATAACCGCCGCAGCGTTCTGCACCAGCTACAAGCGGCGGATATCAACCCCAGGAAGCCCTAGATACAGGGAGCTGCAACAGTCAAGGCGTGAGGACTCAAAGGCGTGGACCAACGTTGACAAATCGACGGGCGGAACAAGGTGCTTAATCCTGGCGATGTTCCTAAGATGGTAAAGGAAAGTGAAAGAGCATACAGAGACAGTGAAATAAAATGAAAAATTAATGAAGTCCTGCCTAATGCTGTGTAGACCGCTTCAGTTCATAGGAAGTAACCTAGAAGGAGAGGGGAAGAAAGCATTTCTCCCGTTGACAAGGCCCATTTACTGGCTTAGTTGAAGCAGACTAAGTCAAGAAACTGCAGTTCCAGCTTGCCTGATGTTTTCCTTATGGGCCTCACGGTGGCTACTGCTGTCTTAATGAGTCTGCTTGCTCAGTAGTCTCCCACTAGATATTAACTAAGCATCAAAGAAACTAAATTCTTAACTTCAAGTGACACTTTCACTAAAAAGGTATATTCAGATTTGGACTGTAATGAAGAACTTTCCACAGGGGTATCCTTTTTGCCCTTCTGTCACAATCTGACAGTGATAACAGATGCACCTTTTACAGACTGGGAAGCCCATCAGTTAAGGTAATAGAGACAACGAATCTGGTCCTGTCCTGCCTGAAACTGGATTTAGATAGTCCTGTTCATTTATGCATTTTCCTTATTTCCACTGATCCAGAAGATCTTGCTGTACTTGCGGGCAGATGGCAGGATAATGGTTCTGAAAGCGTCTTTTGGGCCTAGGCAGATCTGGTTTCCACTGCTTTATTTAGCTCCTCTCACAGGGGATCCTGCAGCCTTTTCTGTTGGTGCACGACTTGATCACCTAGCACTGGGGGCAGCAGATGTATCCAGACCGTCTGTCTCTCCACCTTCGCTCTGTATGTGGCTTCTTGGGTGATTGATATGAGTCAATTTGGAGTCTAGTAAGCAAGTCTCAGAATTTTGCTGGCGACTAGCAAACAATCCATTAGGTAAACTTAAGGATCCAAATAAAAACAAGTTTGCCATTTGGTGTGATGGGTAGACTGTAGACCATTCTCCTTTCCTTTTTCACAGTTCTGAAACATCTGCTGTCTCAAAGGAGATTGCAGTTTTGTGACCTAGTTGGTGGTATCACCAAAGCCCTATTTCCCATCATGTGAAGGATCCTAAGGAGAATCCTTCAAGGCAGACACCATGTTTGAAATGGAGGCTGCATGTTGTGACCTTATAAAAGAACTTCCAGGTGGCCATTACCTTTGCCCATAGAGTTGTAGAGCTTCAGGCTCTGGTGGTGGACCCGCAGCATAGTGTTTCATAAAGACACACCCCAAACTTCTCCCACAGGTGATGTTTGATTTTCATATCATTTAAGTCTTGATGCTACCAGCGTTCTTTCTCAAGCCTTAAAATTCGTGGGAAGTGGTTGTTCACTCTTTGGATATGAAGAATAGCTTTATTTTCCACATAAATGAACTAGCTTGGCTATCAGAAAATCTCTACAGCTGTTCATCATATATGGTCAAACTCAAAAGAAAAAGGGTGACCAAAGAGTGTCTATCCGAATGGATTGTGAGTTTTATTTGGCATTGTTATTCCTTGGCGTGAAAACAACTGTCAGGCCTTGCCATGGTCCATTCTACTCCAGCAGTAGCCACCTGTGTAGCTTGCTTGTATGTGGTTCCTCTTGTCGAATTCTGTGGTGTTGCCATGTGAGTGGTGTGCACACTTTTCCAGAGCACTAATCTGGATGTGCTCATCAGGAGACGAGCAGGATTTGGGCTGGTGGTCCTTCAGGAACTGCTGTCGCCCTAAGCCCTTTTGTTGTTCTGGCAGTCTGTGAATAGTTGTGGAGTCTTACTGCTGTATATTGAACAACAAAGTGGGGCTTATGAAGGAAGTAACTTTCAAGAAGATAGAAGGGTTACTTATCTTGTCTCCTGTTACCACTATTAAGGACCATTGACTTGTTAACTGAATATTTTGCAACAATTGTATTACTGTTCTAACCTGTAGTGTTCTTGCTGTTATTCTCATGTTGTTTTTTTGTTTTTTTTTTGCTTATGTTAATGCTGTTTGAGTAGTTTGCCCCGACAGTTATCTTTGCCTTATGTACCTAATTGTTGTCATTATTGCCTTTGCTGTATTATTGTAACTGTACTCTCCCCGGATGTGCCTGAAAATAGCGCACTTACCTGGTCATCAAAAGCTAATAAATAAATAAACTTGTGATCTTCTGGAGCATCTCTCCTTCATAGAGCCACACCTGACCCTCGCACCGTCTCCGTCCTGATTAGGGTTTACCACTGTTATTTCTATCTTATAGTCTATTTCTCCTGAATGTGGACTCTGTAGAGAGGACTACTGTGCTGTTGTGAGGTATTTTAAGATCTGGCACATTTGTTTTCTATTGCTGAGGCAATTGGGCATGTGCTTTATCATACATGAGATATAACGCATATGCCTTCTTTTTTCTCACGAGGTCCTAGTGTCTGCAACCCGTAGTCCACAGACTGTGGCTCTGTGGAGGAGCTGCACCAGAAAATCAAGTGTTACTGGTAAGTGACATTTCCTTTTTTCTGTATTTATTTATTTATACTTCATTGCACCGTTCCCCAATGATCGTGGTGCGAAACTATATTAAAATAGTTTAGTATATCTCAGGCCAAGTGGCATGGAGGGTTGAGGTGTTGAGCACCTTACCTCGTACCACAATGGTGAGCTAGTTTCAGAAACGGCGGACATGGGTCGCTTGGGGGCCTGCCAGGGGAGGAAGGATTGAGCATTCATAGGACTGCTCTCCTCCCTCAGGGAGGGAGGTTGTGGCTCACTGCTTGACTGCCACCAGGAGGAATCCGGGTATAGTGCATGTGAGTCGCACTATGTGGAAAGGGATCACAAGTACAGAGCACAGGTGGTGTCTCAACGGAGGCGGAGCACGCATATCGCGCTCACTGCACATCTGTGACCCCAGGGAGAAAGAGGAGGAAAAATAGAGATTGAGCTTCATGAAACCCTGCCTGTCTGGCTCTAGGCTGCTCTGCTGCGCTGGTCCAGGATTAATCTGGATGTGCGTCTGGGGGAATGGACCTCCCGTGGACGGAACCTCCAGTCCCTCCCTGGCCCTGCTGCAGGGGATGGATCCTGACCTAGGAGAAGGAAAGGGATGGCTGCAGTAAGTGGGGACAGGGCTGAGAAAAAGCTGCCATCCTGCCAAGGAGGATAAGAATCTATAAGGAGAAGAAAATAGTTTAGTACACTACACATTCGTTCCCCCCCCAAACAAAACTGAAAGGGTGGAGGTGCTAGTACACCACACATTTGTTTCCCCCAGAAAAAAAATGAAAGAGTGGAGGTAGGGTCCAGCGATCACTGCATGGGGCAGTTTCATTATCAAGACAAAAACAGAAACCAAACACTCTAAAATTAAAGTCATGGACTTTAGACAAGCAGATTTTGCGGCTATGAAGGAAGGTCTTAAAGAGAGACTTGCAAATATAGTTTGGGAGAGGGATGTTGAAGAGTACTGGGCACATCTCAAGGCGCCTATACTTCAGACTGCAAACCATTGCATAAAGAAGTTGAGCAAAGCAACAAAGAAGAGAAAACCACTGTGGTTTTCTAAGGAAGTAGCCACCAGGGTTAGGGAGAAAAGGGCTGCTTTCAGGAAATACAAGAAAACGGGTTCCAACAAGGACCAGGAAGACTGCAAAGAAAAACAAAGGGTTGCAGGCAAGGAAATCAGAACAGCAAATGCAACGACAGAGGAGAGGATAGCCAGAGAAGTCAAAAAGAGAGACAAAACCTTCTATAGATATATTAGTGAAAAAAGAAAGACCACAGGGGGTATTGTCAAACTCACGAAGGAAGATGGAGAGACCACTGAGGATGACAAGGACAAAGCAGAAATCCTAAACAGATATTTCTGCTCCGTATTCACAAAGGAGAAGGGTGGCTGTGGACCCACCATTACAGGAGACACTAAAGGCGACAACAGAGTATACTCCGGGCCCTTTACAAAGAGGAAGTCCTAAAGGAACTGGAGAAGCTTGATACAAACAAAGCAGTGGGACTAAACAAAATGTACCCTAGGCTACTAAGAGAAGAATTGGTGGCTCCACTGGCTGATCTTTTTAACTTATCATTTGAGCTGGTCGAGGTCCCACAAGATTTGTTTATTTTATTTCATGTAATGATTCAGAAAGATACCTTTGAGTGCAAGCTCTTTTACAAAGGTTCCACATCATAGAGTACAAGACAAAGTACAAAAGAAGAAAACAGAAGTGCAACACAGTGGACAGTACAACCTGGAATCAGAACTAGCAGAATACTCAAATACACAGGTATAAAGGTAACTCAAAAAACATATGCAGTTAATATCTCAGGAAAGAACTTCATGAGGTGGGGGGGTAGATAAACAGCCACAAAGTGCCTTGTCAGTGGTTAGGAGGGACGCGAATAGCTGGCAGCGGGAGGGGGGGATGGTGGGGAAGGGGGCACTGAAGAAGCATGTCGTGATCTTAATTGCTGAGGCTAGTCATGAGGAGGGACAGAGGGATGGGGTACCTGAGGCCTAGCTAGTGCTCGCTGTGGGGCAGAGAGTGTTGGGGTGGCTGGGCTTAGAGGCAGGTGCACTTAGAGAGTATTATTAGGTGCTGTTTGAGGTCAGTTTTGAACTGGGCCAGACAATTGATGGCCAGGAGGTACCTGGGGAGTTCATTCAACCACGGTGGGGTCCAGTAGGCAAATGCACGTTACCTAGCGAGGTACAACAGAAGGGAATAGCAATGGCCCCTCTAGTCCTCCCCTTGGTGGCCTGTAATGAGTTGGCTGCCCTGATCAGATTGCCTACATAAGGCAGTATTTTACCCTTCTTCCCTAGGATACAAGTCTGGAATTTGACCCTGTTTCTTAATGATAGTCAGTTTACTCATTCGTACAGTGTACAGGTGTGCATGTCACGCTCAGCATCCAGGGTGAGTCTGCAGGCATTGTTGAGCACCGTCTGAATCCTCTTGAGCTCTGTATCCATCGCCACCCCATAGACCACTAGTCCATAGTCGCTATGTGATATGATGGAGCTGTGTACTGCGAGTTGGAGGGCCCCCGGAGAGAGGTATTGTCTGTGCCTGTACAGGACACCAATCTTGGTATTGACTGTCTTGACCAGAGAGTCAATATGGTGAGCAAGTGTGAGGGTATCATCTATTATGACCCCCAGATACTTGAACAAGTGGACTTATTCCAGCAGCTCACTGCAGGAGTTGGAGATGATGAGGGGGTGGTGCTTATTGTTGTTGTGGGGGCTGGATATAAGCATGGCCTTGGTCTTCTCATAGTTTAGTAGCAACTTATGACTACAGAAGCAGTCCTTGAGATTGGAGAAGGAGACCTGCAGCTCAAATTGCAGGTCAGCAAGAGACATGCTGCTGCCCATGAGCACCACATCGTCTGCATATAGCATGAGTTTGGTGTCGCAGGCTGTGGAAAGATCATTTAAGAAGAGGCTGAAGAGTAGGGGCCCCCAGTATTGATCCCTGGGGTACACCTAATGATACCTCTCTTGCACTGGATACTGTTTGCCCAATTTTGACACATTGATTTCTCCTTGTCAGGTAGTCTTGGAACCAGCAAAGGGCATTGGGCACCACACCCATGTTTAGCAGCTGGGTCAGTAACAGGGAGTGGTTGACTGTATCGAAGGCTTTGGTGAGGTCAGTGAAAACAGACCCCACCAGTTTGCCTTCATCCAGGGCCTTATGTGCATAGTCCGTGCAGTCCAGCAGAGCAGTGGTGGTGCTGTGATTTTGTCTAAAACCATGCTGGTTGGGACATAGTAGATTATACTTATTGAGATAGTCGATGAGTTGACCCACCACAATCTTTTCCAGTGCCTTGGACGGGGGGAGAGGATCAAGATGGGGCTGTAGTTGGCTACTAAAGACTTGTCGCCTCCCTTATGCACAGGCGTGACTAGTGCCTGCTTCCAACCCGCTGGGAATTGAGCAAGGGCCAGAAACTTATTGTACAGCATGGTAATGGGCACTGTAAGAACATCCAGTGTGATGGATAGCAGTTTCATGTGTATCCTGTCACTGTCCAGTCTGGTCTTACCAAGTACTTTCTTGACCATATTTAGGACCTCCTTCACCATCACCCTTTTAAAGTAGACGGTTGGGTGAGAACACTCGGAGGATACGTTGTTGGAGTGGTTCAGACCAGGTTGGATGTAGGCAGGTGGTAGCACTGGGGTAAGATCGGTGATGGCCTTATTGAAAGCCTCCGCAATAGCTAGTGGGTCTGTAGTGGGAGTGATACTGATACTGAGTAGCTGAGGGTGCTTCTTGTCCTCCTTTCTAAGGATGCTTTTAATGTTATACCAGAATCTTTTCCCACCTCCCCAAGAATTGCTAAGCTGTGCCTTATGGTGGTTGGCTTTTGCAAGCCAGATTAGCTTAGTGCAGTGGTTCTTGACCCTTGTGTAGCACTGGTGGTCATGCTTGCTACCTGTGTTTCTGGCCTTCTCTCAGAGTATGCCCTTTTTTTTCAGGTGGGAGAGGAGCTCCCTATCAATCCAGCCATTTGCCTGCCCCCTGATTTTCCTTTTCTTGAGCAGAGCATAGATGTCACAAATGGAGCTAAAACCCTTAATGAAATAACTGAGGGCCTGCTCAGGGGTAGGCGCCCGGTCGATTGGAGTCCAGCCAAAAAGGGCAAGGGCCCGATTTGAGGGCTCCAAGCTTACCCTTCCTCAGAA
Source organism: Neoceratodus forsteri (assembly GCA_016271365.2). Taxonomy (NCBI): domain Eukaryota; kingdom Metazoa; phylum Chordata; order Ceratodontiformes; family Ceratodontidae; genus Neoceratodus; species Neoceratodus forsteri. Next base: position 182,097,171 of record CM057450.1, on the reverse strand, counting down.
CCCTGCTTGCTATGAGGATGGGTGGGATTTTGGTAAATTTATTAGACCACAAGAAGGTGATTGGGGAGTGGTCACTTAGCATGTCCAGCAGGACCTTGATCTGGGATGGTGAGCTTGCTAGGACCCAATCTAGGAGGGTACTGTTTCCTGTCTTATAGTTCTGCCTAGTGGGGCAGGTGACAAGTTGTGTCAGGTTGGAGGTGGCTAACAAATCTCTGAAAGGGGCAGCCTCCTTTCCGTCCCAGTTTATATTAAAGTCCCTGGTAATAAGCTCCATCCCCTTTGGGAGGATACTGATAACGTCCATAATTTTGGGGAGGCCTGCCGTGGCTTTCTTGGGGGGTAGGTATACCGTGGCAAGGATAAGAGTTTTGCCATTCTGTCCGACCTGTGCTTTTAACACTATTATCTCATGGTCCTCAGCCACCCGAGTTTCAGGGAGGACGGAGCACTGCAGTGAGTCCCTGGCATAGATGAGGCATCCCCCACCTCTCTTGTCTATTCTATCAACCCTGTATGCTTGGAATCCTGAGAGCGCAACTTCGCTGTCTTTAATCCTGCTAGACCTCCAGGTCTCTGTGAGGCAGAGGATGTTGGGGGTATGGAGGGCCATCCATGCCTGCAGTTGGACACATTTTGCAGTTAAACTGTGAGGCTATTTTTAGGCCTTTAATCTTTTGATTGGAAAATAGCCACAGTTATCCCTCTACACAAAAGCGGTAGCAGAGTGAGTGCGGGCAACTATAGACCGGTAAGCCTCACATCAGTTGTAGGCAAAACAATGGAAACCCTTCTCAAGGAGAGGATTAAATTATTTCTCAAGGACAGCAACAAATTAGACACTAAGCAGCATGACTTTACCACAGGGAAGTCATGTTAAACTGATTTACTTCACTTCTTTAACTGGGTAATGAAAATAGTAGACCAAGGAGGTGCGGTTGACGTAGTGTACCTGGATTTCAGTAAGACCTTTGACTCAGTCCCACATAGAGGGCTGCTAAACAGATTAGACAGCATGGGAGTAGGACATCAAGTCATAAACTGGGTAAAAGGTTGGCTTACTGGTAGGACCCAGAGGGTATTAGTGAACAGCTCACTCTCCGAGGAAGGACATAGCTAATGCAGTACCACAGGGTTCAGTGCTTGGCCCAATCCTATTCAACATCTTCATTAGTGACATTTCTGATGGACTGGAGGGCAAGGTGAGTTTGTTCACAGATGACACAAAGATAGGAAACAGGGTGGACACCCCAGGAGGAGTGGAGAAGATAAAGGCTGCCCTGGAATCTCTAGAAAAGTAGTCAAGAACGTGGCAACTAAACTTCAGCACTAAAAAATGCAAAATCATGCACCTCAGAAGGACTAACCCAGGAGTGGATTGCTACTTGGGAGACAAACTGGAAGCCTGTAAACAGGAACGGGATCTGGGAATAATATAACAGATGACCTAAAAATGACCAAGCAACGTGAGACAGCAGCACAGAGGGCAAATGGTGTGTTGGGATGCATAAGCAGGGGGATTACCAGCAGAAAAAGGGAGATCATCCTTCCACTGTGTAGATCAATGGTGAGGCCACACCTGGAGTACAGTGTACAGTTCTGGAGACCACAGCTTAAGAAGGATATTACCAGACTAGAAACAGTGCAGAGGAGGACTACTAAAATGATTCATGGATTGCACGACAAATCATAAAAGGAGAGGCTGCGTGAATTAAATATGTACTCCCTGGAGCAGTGGAGGGAGAGAGGAGACATGATCAAGACCTTCAAATTCCTAAAAGGAATAAACAAGGTGCAGGTCCAGGACCTGTTCCATATCAGAAATCACTGAAGAACCAGAAGGCACAACATGAAGGTAGAGGGGGCAGATTCAGAGGCAACACACGCAAGTTCTTCACTGAGGGAGTGGTTGATCCATGGAACTGCCTTCCACAGAAGACCGTGGAGGCAAAAATGGTGGAGACTTTCAAGAAGGCGTGGGATGGATACAGAGGCATCATAACACTGAAAAGCAGTTAAGGGAAGAGGTAGGATTATGGGTAGACTAGATGGGCTGCATGGCCCCCTTCTGCCGTCACGTTCTATGTTTCTATGTATTTGTTAAAAACAATAAACATGATGCATGCCACTGATGTTCTCTGATTTTCTCCCCTAATTCTTTCTTTCAATTCTTTATTGTTTCTCTCAACACTTTTTCTTTTCTCTGTGTGTCTCCTTTATTTTAAAAATGCTGTAACTGTTATCAGCATTGGACCAGGGCTTCACTTCAGACATGCTGGGGAAGCATAAGGGAGCTGCACAATTGTGGGGCGTCCCCTGGATTCATTAATTCTTAAGGGGAGACACTAATGGTGCAAATATATAACACTTCACTGATCATTTGTTGAAAATAACATGTTTGTAACAGTTTTTAAAATGTTGTGAGGCGGCAGATCAAATATTCACTAACAGTGAATTCTGTAGACCAGGGGAGTGGTCTCCTGCAAATTTATATGTGAAGTGCTGCAAAAATAATAGCCCCAAATGCTCAGAGTGCAATGACTGAGAGGTAGTATCAGGATCACGAGAACAGCTGCACGGGAGTCTGAGCTGGACGTCATTGTCCACCTAGGGACAAATGACTTGGCTAATCATGAGATTAGAGCAGTGCAGAAGGACTTTGTAGAATTGGGGAGGGGCCTAAGACAAGTAGCACACACAGTATCCTTCTCTGAGGTGCTGCCTGTCAATGGCATGAGTGAGGCGAGGGTACTTCGCACCATGCAGTTTAAAGAATGATTGAAAAAATGGTGTGGAGCACAGGGGTTTGGCTTCATTGGGGACTGGGGTTCCACCTGGAGGGACACCAGCCTATACTGGCAGGATGGTCTGCATCTGTCCAGGAAGGGAACAAGTCTTTTGAGCAGTCGGTTTAAATGCTTCATTGGCAAGCTTTTAAACTAGTCAAGGGGGGAGGCACTGATAAGCAGCAGGAAAATCCCAGCCTCTCCCTACAAAACAGAGTACTAAATGAGAAAAAGACCGAGGTAGACAGGTCAGTGGGGGATGCTGCAAAAGAAGGTAAAGCCATCAAAAAATGGAGAGCAATGAGCACCAATGCCCGTAGTCTGAGTAACAAGTTTCCTGAATTAGTGGCCTTGATGGAGGAGGAACATCTCGACATCGTGGCAGTCACAGAAACATGGTACACACAAAACCATGACTGGGACATAAACATACCAGGATACACTATCTACAGGAGGGACAGGAGGGTAAAGAGGAGGAGGAGGAGGAGTAGCTCTTTACATAAGGGAAGGAATCAAAGCAACAGAACAAAAGGAAAACAGGAGGAGAAGAAGCACTGTGGGTAAATTTGGAGACCAGCAATGGCACCACAATCCACTCGGGGTTGTATACAGACCCCTTCTCAGGGGGAGGAAATGGACAAGGAAATGATAGAAAGAATACTTAGAATGGCAGAAAAAGGGGAGATATTGCTGATGGGTGATCTGAATATGCCAGATGTTAACTGGAGTGCAGTTGCAGCAGCCACTTCAGAGTGGGGTTATTCTAGATGCCCTACAAGGGGCATGCCTTAGACAACTAGTATTGGAGCCCACTCGAGAGGGAGCAATCTTAGACCTGGTTCTCTCAAATGGAGATGAAGAGAGGATCACAGATATAGAAGTGGTAGCCATCTGGGAACTAGCGACCATCGAACACTATGGTTCACAATAAACACGGCAATAGAGTCAAGCCATACAAAGGCAAAAGTACTGGACTTTAAGAGGGCTGACTTTGCCAAATGGGTGAGTGCCTAAGAATGCACTAGCAAATGGTCAGGAAAGAGGGTGGAAGAACAATGGGGAATAATAAAACTGCCATCACAGAGGTAAAAGCCTTTGTGAAGCAAATTAACAAACGAAACGATGTAAGAAACCACTATGGTTCTCAAAGGAAGTGGCAGTGAAGGTTCAAGAAAAAGAACATTCAGGAAGTACAAGGAATCACAGAAGGAGCAGGACAGAGAACTGTATCAGTTAAAAGCAAAGGAAGCTGGGAAGGCAGTCAGAACAGCAAAGACCAAACCGAGGAAAAGATAGCCAACTCAGTTAAGAAGGGGATAAAACCTTTATAGGTACATCAGGAGCAAAGGAAGACCAAGGAGGGCTAGTGAGGCTTAATAAAGAGGAGGAGGGTGGGCAGAGGGTGACTGTGAAAGGCAGAGATACTAAACAAATATTTTGCTCAGTATTTACAAAGGAAGTGGGGAAGGTACCTAAAACAAACAGTAGAAACACTCTGGATACAGAAGTTGATACCAGCCCATTTACAGAAGAAAGGGTTCTGAAAGAACCTAAAACTGAAGGTGGACAAAGCAATGGGGCCTGATGGATTCACCCCAGAATTCTAAAAAGAACTAAGGGTAGAACTAGTGACACCACTGACTACCCTCTTTAACAAATCATGGGAGGATGGGGGTACCCGAGGACTGGAGAAGGGCAGATGTGATTCCCTTCACAAAAGTTGGAGCAAGGCAGAAGCAGAAAACACAGACCTGTTAGTTTAACCTCAGTGGTAGGGAAAATGATGGAATCACTTCTGAAGGAAAGAATTGTTGAGTATCTAGAGGCCAGAGGGCTCAGGACCCAAGGCAGCATGGATTCACAGCGGAAGGTCATGCCAGACAAATCTGATGGATTTCTTTGACTGGGTGACCAAAGTAGTAGATCAGGAGGGGCTGTGGACGTGGCCTACCTAGACTTTAGCAGAGCATTTGACACAGTCCCACAAAAGATTAATATACAAGTTAGCCAGCCTGGGAGTGGGTCCCAAGATGCCAGCCTGGGTAAAAAATTGGCTGGAGAATAGGACACAGAGGTAATAGTAAATGGAGTCCACTCTGAAGAAAGGGGGTTACTAGTGGGGTACCGAGGATTCAGTATTAGGACGGGTTCCTCTTCAATGTCTTTATAGCGACATTGCAGAGGGTCTGAAGAAAAGTATGTCTCTTTGCAGATGACACAAAAGATCTGCAACAGAGTTGATGCACAAGGTGGGGTGGAAAGGATGAGAAGGGACTTGGCAAGGTTAGAGGAATGGTCAAATGTATGGCAGCTTAGATTCAATGCTAAGAAGTGCAAGGTAATGCACCTGGGAAACAAGAACCCAGGGAAAGAGTACACAATGGGGGTAAGATACTAACAACAACAAAAATGGAAAGGGACCTGGGGTAGTCATATCAGATGACCTAAAGGTGGGCAAGCAATGTGAGAGGGCAGCAAGGAGGGCTGGGGGATACTGGGATGCATAGGGAGAGGCATCACCAGTAGAAAACAGGAAGTTATTTTCCCTCTGTACAGACAGTTGGTGAGACCCCATCTGGAGTACTGCGTGCAGTTCTGGAGACCCACTCTCCACAAGGACATAGACAGGATGGAGGCTGTCTAGAGGAGGGCAACTAAAATGGTGCAGGGTCTGCACTGGAATACATATGAAGAGAGACTTAAGGAGCTGAACATGTATAGCCTTGAGGAAAGGAGGGAGAGGGGGGACATGATAGAAACTTTCAAGTATTTCAAGGGAATCAACAAAGTCCAAGAGGGTAGCATCTTTCGAAAAAAGAGGTGTGCAAGAACAAGGGGGCACAATTTGAAGATAGAAGAGGCGGCTCAGAGGTAATTTAAGGAAGTATTTTTTCACAGAGAGGGTTGTGGATGCATGGAACGGCCTTCCGGAGGAGGCTGCGGAGTCAAAAACAGTGGTGGAATTCAAGCATGCATGGGACAGTCATAAGGCAATTCTAGGGGGTGGGGGGTAAGAAGAAGTAGGCTTCTGGTTAACTAGGATCTGCAGCTTATCCATTAGGTAGGGAAATGGGCAGACTGGGTGGGCCAAGCGGTCCTTATCTGCCATCAAAATCTATGTTTCTATGTTTCTAGTATAAGAACTTGAGAAATTTCATAGGTTGTTAAGACCCAAACCATTAATTGCTTTATATATTAACTAGGGTAACTGTTTGACTTGAAGGCCTACAAACAGACACTTATGGTGCTCACCCTACTCCTCCAGTTGTTCCAGCTCTGAGCCAGTCATACTGATTTATTTACATTCTTGAGTTGTGAGGCAAAGAACCTCTAGATTGGTTACTAAAAGTTGTATGATTGCAGTCTAAATTTGCTCACAAGAGAATGCTGCACGCCAACCTACAGTCAACTGCAAAGTTGGAAAAGGGGCAGTCTTACTAGGTTAAAAAGACAAAAGTAGGTGATTTGCCCATCATGATTGTGTCCAACCCAAAAGGTTGGTTATACCAAATATGCTTAGAGTAATAATATTTGTCAAGACCATCTTTAAATCCCTTTAAGGTAGTCAGATTTAAAAGCTCATAAGATAGTTTGTTCCATGCTTTAGCTGCCCTTTTGGTAAAATAACCATCTCTTTGTTTGTGTTAGCCCTAGGGATCATAAGCTGTTGTTATGTGACCTTAAGTTTGTAGACCTAATACAGTACCTGAGCCCACACTGGGCCATTACGTTAGGTGACTGAAGTACTTTAAATAACAATAGTAAGTCCCCTCTCTGTCTTCTACCTCTTAGATCAGATATTCCAGTTTCTTGGCTCCGTGGCACCAAGTGATAAGGGTTCACTTGGCACACTGGTAACGTGGGTTCACGCCCCGAGCCCGGTTACCAGGAGCGGAGACCGGCAGGGAGGGAGTAAAGAGCATCCATTGGACGCTCCCCTCCCGCAGGAGGGGGTGGGCAGACCTGTGACTCTTGGTGGTGGATCGGAGATGTACTTGATAGTGTGTGGCCTCGACGCACCACTGTACATCTCCACCCCAGGACGTCCCCGATAGGTCAAGTTTGTAGATGGGTGGGTCGAAAATGTGAAAAGCCTACCTGGTCACCTGGATGATGGCGGCTCGCCTCTGTGCTGCCGCAAAGCCTGGGATAGCCCTGATCTGTACCCTCGCCTCTCCCCAGCGAGTATGTCATAGTGTGCTTTCGGGTGCACTAGTCTTCCTCCCGGTCATGACCACGGGAGGCCCACCCCCCACCCTAATGGCGATACGGGGAGTAGGCATGATAAGGGACAGCGGATGGTGCCTGGAGGGAGCAGTAGTGCAGTGGCAGGACAGATTGGTTGCCCGAAGGAGAGGGCAAGCAGGATGGAGCGGGAGGAGGTAAAAAAGCATAATACAATCTGTCCTCATATGTTCTACTTTTTAGGCGGAGAACCATTTTAGTGGCCCTTCTCTACACCCTTTCCAGCAAGTCAATATCCTGCTTCAGGCATGGACTCCAAAAATGAGATCCATTGTCCAAAAGGGGCCTAAAATACGTGTTATATAACGGAATCAGACATTGTTCATTTCTTGATATGAACGTGTGCTCAGTAGTTTTGCGCATACCATTTGCTGTTCTCGTTACCTTTTTGCAATGGTCTGCTACAGATAGTTTATTATTTACTGTCTCACCTAAATCCCATTCTTTGTCAATGGATTGAATACTTATATTGTCAAGTGTATAAGTATACATGGGGTTGTTTCTACCAAAATGCAAGACATAACCCTTGTAATTAAATAACATTTTGTTTTTGTTGCCCATTCCTCAATACTGTTCAAATCCTTTTTAAGGGATAGGTGTTTAGCAGTTAAGTCTTAAGAGAAACTGAGCAAGCAGAGGAAGGGAAGCTGGGAGAGGAGGGATGAACTCAACTTCTACTTTCTGCTTTCAGGTACACCTGTTGTTCAGCTGGTTTGGGTCTAGCAATACATTTAATGTTAACGTAACCAAACAAACCTGAATTAGAGATCACAGATCCTCAGGTTTCTGGAAGGATTCTCTTTTCGAGATGTTTTTAGAGGGTAGTTTTTCGCTCTTGACAAGAGCCAATACACAATTTTCAAGCAAAAACTTGCTGTACTAGATGTCTCCTTAATTTCCCACTGTCTCTTCAACCAACAGAGCACATTGTTTAAGACTGGTAGAAATCTGCTGGTCCAAACCTGTTACCATTAATTCTGTTTTATCTGGATTCAGTACAGCTCATTGCTATCCAAAACTTTATTTGGTAAGTGCAGCAAAAAGCACACAATTTCAACAACTGCTACATGTAATTGTTAAGCATTATGACATGACCTGGGGTTGAGTTGCCATTGGTTACTCTAATCCTGGGAGAGTGGTTTATAAGGCACAAGGCATGGCCGAGTGTCTTATGCCTCCTAAGGTTAGAGTAACTTGGGTAAACCAACTCCTGGAGTTGTGAATTTCTTAATTGGGCCTCATGGTTCCATCACAAAAATTTGAGGCTGATGAGCCTTTCTTTTAAACAGAGTTTCAATATCTGGAACATTTTAAAAACATAATATTTAGGAACAGTTCGATGTATATTTCATCATTGTTCAATGGTTACCTCCACTGCTTTTTTATTACTGAGGGCCTCTAAATGAAAATACAATTTGTCCCTTAAAGATCAAATAATTATACTTTTTCCCTAACAGGAGGACAATCAGGCCATATTCATTCCATATGAAATGAAGAAACCACAATTTGTCATGTACAGATACTGTTTTAATGCTCTTCTAATTGATGGATGAGTTCACAGAAAATCCTCAGATGTTTTTAGACCAGCTAGCAGAATCTTGGTGGAGTGCCGATGTCATTCTGGCAACATTGACATCCTTTTCCTCAAGGTCCTTGCAGCTCAGTAGACACACACACGCACTCTACTTACTGTACATAAGATTATTAAATGGCAACAATTACATCATTTTCCTCAAGGTCCTGGCAGTTGAAGACACACACACACACACCCATACGTCAGACTGTAACATGGAACAACTCATGTTAACTTTGTTGTCTGAAGACCTTTGCCTATTGAATTCTATCAATACAGCATTGCAGATAAATAGTTGGGTACTTTCAGAGATTAATCAATAATTTTTTGGGGACATTGGGACAATACTTTACTTGAAATGTGAAGGAGCTGTGGGGTCTTCATTCAGGGCTGGAAGAGAACAAAGGAAACAAAAATGTTCATGTCAAGAGCCCATCCGTTTATTGTTTTTGTTTTTTGGGAGTGGGGCAGGAGGGTTGATACTGAGCACAAAGTGTTAGTGATAATCTTTAGGGAAACTGGCAGATATTTACTCGTGGTAGTTTACTGGAATAATTCCGTTAATAAAGACCACCGTCAGAAACTGGAAGCAAAGACTGAGTTTTGAATGTTATAATCTGATGTACTCTGCAAGTACTGAGCTGCTAGGACATTGAGGAAAATGATGTCCTTGTTGCTTGAATGACATAAGTACTCACCCAAGACTCCGCCAGCTGGTCTAAAAACGTCTGAGGGATTTTATGTGAAATCATCATGTAAGACATACAGTAAAATAGCATCTGGACATGACAAATGACAGCTCCTGCACTTTACTTGCAATATATATGGATGGGTTGTTCTCATGGTGAGCAAATAAAAAAATGTTAAAAGCATTTTAAAAACATTGCAGTTGATCTTTAAACTTCACCTGCCTCTCTTGTTTTCCTCTCTGCTGAATTAGTAGTCCTCTGTTTATGGAATTAGTGAGTTGCTGTCGGAATTATTGCGATATAATTACTGGTGACCCCCTTTATCAGCCTAAATTCAGACACTGTTAAAACGCTGTAATAACCCGAAATCGAGTTATTACGGTGTTCCACCACCTGTAAGTCACCATTAGAACCCTTGAGCAGTACTCTGCAGTCGAGACAGCTCGAGTGCTAAGTCACAGATTTTCCTCCGCATAGCGCTTCTCCTTACCACTGTGAGCTTCAGCACAACTGCCTCCGTCCGGGTCGTTTCTTCTGTTTTAAGAGAAAAGATCTTGGTGTTCTTTGTAGTTCTTAGCATTTAAAAATATACCAAAATCAGTTTAATTAACCCTGTTGCGTTGCATGAATTTACAATAAAACTAATTCTGAACAAAAAGCAGGATCTTTTTTTTTTTTTTTGTGCCCTATATCTAAAACACTGACTGAGACTCTTTGCACCACTAATTATAAAAAATATTCATAACACACACTTGCCTATTCATTATTCTGTATGTAATTAAACAGGAGTGGGACTAGAGGGAAAAGAATGAACTGATGAAGGCCAAGGTGCAAAGATCCTGTTTCCATGTGGATATCCTGAGTAATAAGGAAGCTGGGGGGGATAAAACGGTTTAAATAAAACATGTAAATTACACCTAAATGATTATAACAGTTTCTAAGAGACAGTAATCTCTTGAAACCTCATTTACAGCAGTGAGATATGAGAATAAATAGGAGGTGAATGTGTGGGGGTGTTGCGGTATGTTAGAATCGCTTGGTTCTTTGTAATGATGCGCCATGCCTTTTCTGCTGCTGTGTATTCCAGACTGTTTAGTGAGCGAGAGAGGAATTGAAGAAGTAGGCCTGGTGGCAGGCAGAACCCAGCGAGAGAAGAAAAGGTCATACAAGGACTTGCTGAGAGAGGAAGAGGAAATATCAGCTCAGGTCAGAAAGACCTCTAAAAAAAGGCCAAAGGTAAGCTTCAGTTTGCAACAGCAGGAGTGTATTAGTAATGCCATTCTAAATTGTATGGTGGTGGAGGTGAGTGGTGGCAGCCTGGAGATTTGGAGATCATGTAGTTCCAGTCCAGAAGTAAAGGAAGAACAAGTAGCAAATTCACCGGTACTTCATGTACGTGAACCTTAATTAGTGGGAGTAGAACGAGCTGCACACCCCCTTGGTAGTACTCTATCACTGTTTTGTCTCTTTAGTGCTTAATACTATAGCAAGAGCCTCCTGGAATTCATTGATTTTGCACTTATATCGTGCCCTAATCGAGCTATCTGGTCTGTCTACAGACTGTCTTCTCCTTAGGTGGCGTACCAATCTTGGCTTTGAAATAGATAGCAGTTCCTGGGATAAATATATTTCATATATTCATAGTCCTACTTCCTCCTGCATCTGGAAAGAGTACTCTTGGAAATGTATAAAAATATCTGGTAAAACCCCAGTACAGCAAGCAAAATTTGCTCTCTCAATGCCACCCTCCTGTTGGAGAAAGTGTGGGAAACTAGAGCAACACATGCTCATATTTGTTGGTTTTGCCCGAGAGTTTGGACATTCTAGGATGCCTTATAGTCGCAATTGCAGAAAGTCTTTAGCCCCTCTCTTCAGATTACCCCATCATTGATTTTATTTTTAGATATGCCGGATGTGTATCGTCAATCACAGACCCGAAAACTGCTGTTTGTTTATTATTTGCTAAAAAGGTTATTACAGAAATGTGGTTGACGTAAGAATATTCTTCAGTACAACCCTGGCATCAACTAATGATCAATATGTATATGATGGAGGAACTAACGACAGGTCTCTGGTATTATATAGAGAAATTTTAAATTACTTTGGCACAGGTGAGTTTTATATATCTCAGTCATAACACAGATTTTGTTCCTTAAAGATGATATATATTATGTCACCTTTCATCACAGGTGTTTTTTGGTTTTAGCCTTTCCTGTGTATCCTGTCAAATATTCATTGTACATTCTGTCCTTTATCAGATAACTCTGCCACTCGTCTGTTGTGTTTTTATGAAAAAAGCAATAAATGTATATTATTAAAAAAAAAAAGTAGGAATATGGCATTTTTATTTTATATTCCCTGCTTGTTTTACAAACAAAATTATGAGCCCAGTGACTGACCTTTGACTTTAAGGTGCCAGTTAAAGGTTGGGTTTCTGTTTTCCCTGTTATTGTTGCCATTTTTCTACTAGTTCTTTTGAAACTTGATACAGCCATACCATATTTGATTACTTACAGAATTATATGACTCCATGGGGTCCGATTCCAAGACGTGTTATGCCTGGCACAAGGCAATTTACGCCAAACCCGATGGCTCAATTCGCACCTTGCGCCAGGCATAACAGAAGTCACAGCTTGTGCCATGCCGTATGCGGGTTGTGCCAAAGGTGGGCTACACCACCCACCTCGCCCACAGCAGCATGGCACAAGGGTGGGTTATGGCAGCAACTGTGCCCTATCCCGGAAGGGCGGCTGCTATAACACACTTATGCCATTCCAGGACCCTGTATGACGTAGTGGGGTTAGACCAGCTAAGAGGTGGTCTAAGGGGCATCTGTCCTGGCACAGCGACGGATGCCCCCCCCCGCAGCGCATGGAAACCACATGGTTGTGCCCCCCACACTGTCATACCTCACCCCCAAAAGTTAGGGACCCCGATCCGTTTCCTTGATTGCCTCCCCCAATTGCCTGTGCCACCCAGCCTGTCGTCCCCCCATGCCCCCCAGGTGCTGGTGCTCAGGTGCGGCGCGGCAGGGGACAGTTGATTGCATGTTGCGAATTGCGGGACCCAGGTCCAGTGCGCCATTCCCTTGGCACTAGTCTGCGGCTGCCACAAGTCACGGGCGTAGGTGCCGGAGTCCCTGCCTGTCTTATAATAGGGTGCAGGGTCCCCGGCATAGCGCCGCATGGCGCAGCACGCACTTGCCCACGAGTTGCGCCATGTGTCTTGTAATCGAGACCCATATTGATACCTTGCATTTGTATCCATTGTTTTCTTTAACAATTCTCAGTTATTTCTTTCACATATCTGCAAGAAAAAACATAAAAAGTGATTCTGCACTCCACATGTAGTGTGATGAAACGAAGTGATTGAGGCCCTTCACCTTTACAGTTCTGATTAATAGCTGTATTCCTGTTTTCATTTTTCTGTTCAAGTGAAGTCCAGTACCCTCTCCCCCAAAACTGCCCTAAAAAGCCTGCAATGGAGGATTTTGTTTTCTCATTTCTACTACTGATACTTTAAACAGGGGTTCTTAGTTATCAAATTTCGGCCAAGACTTGAATAAACCAAACTGGCACGTCACAGTGACCCCAGATGGGTCAGTCCTTCCCTGTCTCACATTTAAAAAGTGCAGCCTTATGAGGTATACTGGGTGTGGCTGGGAGCAAATTACTAGGACAGAGTCACTACTTTCCCTATCATAAACCAATCCAAAGTGTAATCTGCTCAACCCTGGCTTTATATATTTAATTGTTATTCTCAAGGGTGCTCCAGGTTGTGACTAATTTCAATAATCAGTTGAAGTCTATTGTGCACTCCCCATAGAACTGCCCTAAAAGGTTTACCATTAGAGAAAGTAGTGTCTCTTTCCTAGTGATTTGCTCCTAGTCATACCCAGTGTACCTCATAAGGCTGCACTTTTTAGATGCAAGACAGGGAAGCTGGATGGAGGTCTTTGCAAACAGAGAGGATGAAACAGCAAGACTTCAACTCAGATTAGCAATGTCAATTTCTAAAATGATCATTTTTTTTTTTTACTTAATTTCTTTTTAGTACTGCCTCGGCTGGGCAGTGATCCTGTGGTTCCCCCTATCTTGCTTAGCACTCTCGGCCCCCGCCACAGTCAGACCTTGGTTTCCCTACCTTCCCCAGGCCGCTTCTGGCGGTGCCCTCCGCACACTGTGGAGGACTTGGAGGCCAGGCTTGGGAGCTAACTTGAGTCGCGTCCGGCCGTCGGGCCAGCCTTCCAGCGCGCTGTAGGGTTAGTTTGTTCCCACGGCGCAGGCATGCACTGACGTCAGGGTTGCTGCCGTGCACACTTCTGTGTACTGCACGTCTAACGTCCACCCACGCCAACCCACACTATGACCCCTGAGCATGCACCAGCTGCCACCAGGAGCCAGTACCTCAGCGATCATCCCCTCCCACCCTCCACAGAGGAGGAGGAGAGCAGTCAGTGGGATGCCCGGTCTTCCTCCCCTCAGTCGACCCTCCGACACCCGAGGTTGCTCCCGATCCAAGGTTGTAGGCATGGTAAGCGGTAAGGTGCCAGTGTCTCAGCCCTCTACACCACCAGGCTGGTCTAAAATGATTTATAATGTAGGATAGAACCGATTGGGGTAACCTTGAAGTGGTGGTTTGGCTTATTCAAGTCTCGGCCAAAACTTGATAACTAAAAACCCCCGTTTAAAGCATAAGCAGTAGAAATGAGAAAACACATCTCCATTGCAGCCTTTTTGTGGCAGTTTTGGGGGCTTTGCCGGTCTCCCATCCATGGGTATTGGTCTTCCACCTGTGGTTTCTGTTAGTCTTTCATACATGGTTATAGTTGCTCTCCCTCTCTTGCGGCCTCCGGTGTCGTGTCCCCTCCATCAGGGCCGTGATGTCTCCATTGAAAGTCTTCTGGTCCCCCCCTTGTGGATTCCACTGCTTCAACAAAAAGGATGAATTCTGGCCATTCTGTCAAACTCGGTTGCCGCTTTGACCATCCTTCAGGACATCAAGGATGGTTTCTGGCTTTAGCCTAGCCACTTCTACCCACCCATTTCCACAGGGCCTGTGGCTCCTATAAGCTTCATTGCCTGGCTATGCCAAGTTGATGGTCTTGCTGTTTGCCTTGGTGTCACCATTTTCGACATTGCCATTTGTATTTCTGTGTTTGCTGCCTCCTGTGCTTGTCAACTGGCTTCGCATGGAATGACATCCTACCTGTCTGGGCGACTCCGTGTTACTTTAATGTTGACGTTTTATCATCTTTTGGCTCTTAAGTCTTCTTGCTCTTTGGCCTTCAGATCTCCATCTAGTTTTGTGCTGTCGACTCTCAGGTGCTTCTGGTCTATATTCTTTATCAGCTGCTGTGTTTTTTTTTGCCATTTAGCTGTTGCCTTGTTATCACTATTTCCAGTGTCACTTGCTGCCACTTGTCTCACATTGTGGGCTTGTGGCTCTGCACTGGCACAGTTATCTATTTTCCATGGTTGATGCTCCCGCTGCTTACTGCTTTGGCTTTTGGCCAGTTAGTCTGTCTAGTAAGGGGTCTTACCCGACCATTCTCTCTGTCCTCTCTCCTGCTATTATTGCAGTACTGTGTGGGAATCATTGTACAGGTGTGTCTGAATGGAGGGCGATATCTTCCAAGAAGATAATTCAGATACTTACAGTAACAGTAGATCTTCAAGATAATCTCCTCCTTTGAGCCACAGCTCACCCTTCCACCTTCCTCTTTACTTGGGGGTGGCATCGTTGAATGCTGGACATTTCTGTTCTACGAGATTTCCTTCTGTGTTTTACCTTTTACTGGGTTTATTGTATCTCCTGCCCAGTTGACACTCAAGTTACTATGTCATCAATAGTGGTGTGTATGGGGGTAACCATTCTTCCCGTTGGTCTGGCACAATGTTGTATACGTCTCCAGCAGGAGAAAAGAACTGAAGAGTGTGAGATTGCCCATGCTATATAGGCAATGACGATACATGTCACTGTGGGTGGCTTAAGCTGAGTTTCTGAGTGGTCCTGACGCTGACAGTGTTTATGTTTTATAGGTGTAGCTCAATGGAGAAGATTCTCTCAATGATCTACTGTTAAGTAACTGAGCTTTCTGTGTGGTCTTTGCCATTTCTCTTTCCCTGTAGTTCACTTAATCCCTGTAGATCTTTTTGCATATCTCTCTCTCTCTCTCTCTCTCTCTCTCTGTTCCCCTTTTTTACTGTAGTCAGTTCATTTATGTCTCGCTTTGTCTGGGTTCCTTAACTTTCTGTCTTTCATGTAATTCTTGTTTCATGTTTCTCTTGTTTAGTTTCTTTCTGTGTTTACTTTTATCCTTCTCTCCTTGGGCTCCATTTCCTTAATGTCTCCTACTGTCATGTAGTTTATTTTCTTCATGCGCTTCCCTTCCTTCCATTTTCTGTCTCTGATATTTCGTTTTCTTCTCCTTCTCTAATTCTTCACACTTACACCCCTTCCCCCTACACTGTTTCAGGAGGTGCCACACATAAAGTAAATCTGATAATGCCTCCAGCTGGCTTTCAGTGCTCCCTGGTACTTTACTGTGTAGTTATACATTGGCAACTCCTGGGACAGCAGTTATTGATCTTTACATCGGCAGCATGTGCCGATCCTCTGCTATGACGGTGCCTCCATGTTTTAAGGTCAGACATTATCTGTGGACCTGATCCTTTGCCTCTGCTTTACTTATTTATTAGTAAATACAGCAACTGCAAAGCAATTTTTTTAGACAATGGTGGAATTTTTCACCTGCCCATTTAATACTTTGTTCTGTGCCCTACAAAACGTTTGAGGGTACCTAAAAAAGCAATCCGTCCATAGTGCCTGCAGCTCTACTTCCATCTGGCCTAGGTACAAAGATCAACCATTACACACTTGCTTTAATGGAGACTGCAGTACCCTGGATCCCAACTGCATTATGCCCCATCAGCAACAATTTGTTTCTTCATAACCCGTGATTCATAGTAACACACCAAGAGCCCCATATTCAAACCATTAGCATGGCACTCCCACATGTAGCTACTGGGGAAAAAGCCCATCTGACAAACTGTCAGCGCAGCCGCTGCTGTATTCAAAAGTACATTTAGCGTGTCGCTAATTGGTTAGTTAAGTTGCTGTAAATACACTGCTGTACCTATGCAAATTAGGTGAACCACATGCATACCGGGCACAGTGGTATATTGAAAGGGTATTGGAAGTGCTAAAAAAAACTACCTTGTCAGTGCTCTTTAATGCATCCAAACCCTGCGTTTAACAACATGCGTAGTGATGTGCAAACCCCCTCCACCTCCCCCTTCCCGGCAGCACAGATACCTGTCTGTAAGATCAAAAAACATTCCACCTCCCTCACACGATCCTTATTGTTATAAAATAATCCCTAATGCTAGTGGTCCCCACGCCAGTCCCCATTGTAATAAATTATCTCTCGTTCTTGTGGCTCCCCCATTTACCTGATTTTAAAGAAAGTATCTCTGGTAGTCCAGTGGTCCTCCTCCCCTTACAGTAACCTCTGACCCTCCCACCTTGACTGGCAGTTGACCACTGCTCTTCTCCATGCTGCCACCTGCCCCACACAAGTTCTGTAGAATATGCAAAGCTGTATAGTACTACAAGATTGGTCTGAAAATGAACTGAGTCTGCAAAAGTGCCACCCTCATGTGGAGTGGTCTGAACACGGTTAACCAAGTTTCGTGCCAAAAGCACTGGAGAAAGGGGATGTTCGCATGGGGGAGAATACCGGAGGGGGGAGGGTCCCCTGGACTGATAGGGATAATTCTTTTTTACAGTGGGGATCAGGTTGAGAGGGTAGCACTGATCTACCAGGGAGTTTCTTCATTGCATCGGGGATCGGGTGAGTATGACGATATCACTGGTCTACCAGGGATTTTATTTTACAGGTTTCAGGTGAGGGAGCTGGCAGTGCCCGCGCCATTCTGCGCAGTGCTGTTGTGCGTAAAAAGACACATAAGCATTGCATAGGAGTTGCTGATTGCCACATAATAGCAGGCAAATGGCCTGTTAGCACCTTGCACTTGTGTGGTCATGGTACCCAGGAGGCAAGGCACTAACCTGCTGGGACCTGCTGTCCTCGTTTGCAGAGGTGCTAACCTGTTCGTGATGTGCTTATCCCCCTTTGCGCCTGGGTATCTGTTGCTGGCAGGGGGCTGTGGTGCACTATGCATCGGCACTTTTTGTGCTACGATACCATTGTTAAGTATCCGTATATGTAGTATGCACCGTATCAAGCGCTATGCATGTATGACTATCCCTCCTTATCATCTGCATACTAAATAGCCTACTGTACTATCTGTTTCTATCGACCACTTTTAAATATGGGCCCCTAAATGCTTGGTTCCTTCATGCATCAGAAATGTTATATTGTTTTTCTCCTTACTGCTTTTCAGAAACTTTTTCCACACAGAATAGTAGCTGCACTTCTTACTTAATTGTTCACAGATAAAGTAAGTGATTTGATGCCTTTTATTGGACCACCAAATAATTTTGGTACACAAGATTTCAGGCTTAACACAGGACTCTTCTTTAGGTAATGTCTGAAAAGAAGCGTCCTGCATTGGACTAAAGGTTTGTGTACTGAATCTTGCTTGTTGGACCAATAAGAGGTATAAAATCTCCTACTTTGTTTTTTTATCTGTTTATGCAGGAACCAGTACAGCTTCAAACTTTAACACCTGTTAAGTTGAGCCAACTAGTGGAGCCAAGTAGGGCTGGAGGGTGGGATAGCTGGTTGACTAATAAAATAAAACTGAGAGGATGGTCCTAAATGGTAGATTTTCTGATGTCGGGGATATGACTATTGGAGTAACACAGGGTTTGGTCCTCAGACAACTACAGTTCATTGTTGTTTCTGTGACATTCAGTACAAAAGGCTGTTCAGGCCAAGATAAGTCTATTCGCAGATGATAGTAACATGGAACATAGAAGTCAGTGGCGGAAAAAGGCTCTTTTGCCTATCCAGTCTGCTCAGCCCTACTTAAGATTGGATTTCATGGTCATGGTCGTCATTTACTAAGGGGATACGTGATGGCCTGGCATGTGATACCGTATGTATCTCAACGTCTGGGCAGTGACCTCGGCTCACGAGTGGCGGAGCCACGAGTGAGGTTTCCAAGGTCACTGTCCACGAGTTGTGATACATCGGTATCACACAACGGGACATCACATATTCGTTTTATACAGTAGGGCTCTGTGTTTTTGTCTATTTTGTTTTAGAATGGGAGAAGCGACGTGTACACAGTGTTGATGAATGGCGATGATGTGTATACTGTGCTTGATATCTTCACAGTGTACACGTAACAAGCTAGTTATCATACTGTACTTCTGATACGGCTTTTTACTTGATGCCATATCACTTCACTCCTATTGTATAATCCTTCATACCCCACGCCACTCTTCCTGCTGCTTTATGATATGTCTCTCCCACCTGTGCTTGAATCCCTCCACTGATTGAGCATGGGCAATGTCCTTTGGCAATTTGTTCCACCTGCTCTGTGAACAGATACTTCCTGATTCCTTATATCTCCCTTCCTGCTAGCTGCATTGAGTTCCTCCTGGTGCCTGTGTTTCCGCTAAGTGTGAACGGCTCTCTTCTGGCCACCTTGTTTACTCCATGAGGGACTTGTACATCTCTGTCACATCCTCGTTTTGCTTCTTGCCTCCAGGGTGTACATGGAAGATCTTCTAATCTCTCTGAGTAGGACTTACCTTGTAGGCTGGATCATTTTTGTTACCCTGCTCTGCACTGACTCCTCCTTGTCTTTTCTCAAGTGTGGTGTCCAGAACTGCATGCAGTACTCCCAAGTGTAGTCAAACCATACATTTTAGTTGAAGGAGGATCACCTCCCTCCTCCTACCACTGTCCTCCTTCCAGTGCCTCTCAGCATTCTGTTTGCCCTCCCCACAGCCGTGCTGCACTGGGCTGACATTTTCAAGTTGTTCATAATTATCGTCCCCAGGTCCCTTACCTCTGTCATTCTGTCAGCCTCTACTCCTGTTTTGTATTCTGCTCTTGGACTCTTGGTACCTGTGTACATTACCTGTGCATTACCTTACACTTCTTTGCATTGTGCTTCAGTGTGACAGAGGGTTGATGACGAAGAAGGAGTTACTATCATGAGACAGGATGTGAGAATATTGGAGAAATGGTTCAGTATTTGGCAGCTGAAATACAGTGACAGAAAGTGCAAGGTGATGCACATAGGGTTGAAGAATCCTGGAACAGAGTACTGTATTGATGGGACACCAGTAGACAGCGTGGAGTCCTGGGGCAGTAAGAAGAAATAGCTTGACTCCATCTTCTCAGTGCAGTAAGGCATGTGGGAAGGCTAACAAGATGCTAGAGTGCATAGGGAGAGGGATCACTAGCAGAAGGAGGAAGTTAATGCTGCCCCTGTATCTGTACCTGCATTGGCCAGGCCACACCTGGAGTACTGTGTGTAATTCTGAGATCTATATCTAAGACAGGATGAGAACAGATTACAGACGGTGCAGAGAAGAACATTAGAGATAATCCGTGGACAACCAGGCAAAACGTGCAAGGAAAGACTGAAAAGTCTTAAAGGAAAACACTACTTACCTGCCAGTGCTCTCCTGCTGCCACTTATGCCCCGGATTAGCAGTTCTTTGTGAAATAAAATATTTTCTAAGTTCACTTAGAAGTTTGCAAGCACTAAAAGTTAAATATCACTACCTATTGATTAAGGCTACCGGCAGCCATCTTGAGGAAACCACTCACTCCCTCGCCTGGGATATGCTAATGTGTCCCCAGCAACTCAGCACATTGGCTGGCAGTGGTACATTAGCATATCCTGAGCGAGGGAGCAAGCGGCTTCCATGAGATGGCTGCTGGTAGGCATAGTAAATGGAAGTTTGTGAGCACTGATTAGAAGTTAAGTATCACTACCTAAGTGACCTTACAAAAATGTTTTCATACAGAACTGCTAATTGTGGGGCATAGGCAGCAGCAGAAGAGTGCTAGTGGATAAGTTGTGTTTTCCTTTAACAAAAACTCACTGGAGGACAGAAGAGATGGGGTCATGCTAGAGACTTTCACATTTACATAAGTGGAGGACAGAGCAAGTTTATTTAATCTGAGAAACAGAATACCCATTACGATGGGTGGTCTGGGCATGGGAGGCAAGGTGGTGAACTGGGTTAGGAACTGGTTAACAGACAGGAGACAGGGGGTGGTGGTAAATGGGGTACAATCTGAGGAAAGGGGGATGACCAGTGGGGTACACAGAGATTAGTACTAGGACCAGTCCTGTTCAATGTCTTCATTAGTGACTTTGCACAGGGGCTGGAAGGAAAGGTTTTCCTGTTTGCAGATGACACCAAGATCTGCAACAGGGTAGATACTCCAGAAGGGGTGCAGAAAATGAAGAGGGACCTGGAGAAGCTTGAAAGATGGTTGGAGATGTGACAACTGAGGTTTAATGCAAAGAAGTGCAAAATAATGCACCTGGGTAGAGGGAACCATGGGGAGAGCTGCAGGTTGGGGGGTGGAGCTGACTGTCACCAAAGAGGAAAGGGGCCTAGGGGTTATCATCTCTGATGACCTTAAGGTATCAAAGCAGTGCACAAAGGCAGCAGGGAGGGCCAGTGGCATGCTGGGGTGCATAGGCAGGGGGTATCACTAGCAGGAGGCGGAAGGTGGTGATGCCATTGTATAAAACATTGGTAAGGCCTCACCTGGAGTACTGTGTGCAGTTCTGGAGGCCACACGTGCACAAGGACATAGATAAGTTGGAGACTGTCCAGAGAAGGGCAACACAAGATGGTGCAGGGCTTGCACCACAAAACATAGGAAAGACTAAGGGACCTCAATATGTACTCACTGGAGGAGAGAGACAGTGGGGGGCATGATTGAAACTTTCAAGTACCTCAGAGGCATAAACAAGGTGCAGGTGGGAGACCTTTTCCAATGTAGAAAGCGTACTAGAACAAGGGGGCACAATATGAAATTGGAAGGGGGTAGATTAAGAGGTAATGTGAGGAAGTTTTTCTGCACAGAAAGGGTAGTCGATGCTTGGAATAGTCTGCCACAGGAGGCAGTAGGGACAAGCACAGTGGAGGGGTTTAAGCATGCCTGGGACAGGCACAAGGGAAGTTTGAGAGGGGTGGGAATGATGAAAAGCCATTGATCACATAGGGTCAGTGGCCACATACAATGTATAGGGCCTACGGGCAGACTGGATAGGCCCAGCGGTTCTTATCTGCTGACAGTTTCCTGTGTTTCTATGTTACGGGTCATGCACTAAGCTGGAATGGGGAGGTTCAAAAAAGAGATGAGTAGCTGGCCTGATGCTGCTGAGGGTTGAGGTGCTGGATGCCACACCTCGCGCAACGCCAGCGATCCAGGTTTGGGAAAGAGCTCGGGTTTTCGGGGGTTGGTGGGGGGAGGGCATGGAGCTGGATTGAGCTGGCGTGAGGCGGCTCTCCTCTTCCAGGAAGGGATGAAGGGTTCCCCCGGCCCTTGGCTACCACCTGGTGGAGGATGGATGGCACTTCAGGCAGCGGGGAGCCCGGCGATAGTCTGGGGTGGGGCAGAAGGGGCCGAGCCGGTACCCGGAGTGCGTGTGTACATCCACACGTATGCACTGACATATTTGCCGAAGTCTGTGGATCTTTGGGAGAAAACCAGGGGGAAAAAAATGCAAAAAGTACTAATTAACGAAAAAAAAAAAAGATTTGAGAACTTGGGTAAGAGAAATGCTTGCCTGTGATTCACTGACAGCATTCTCTACCTACATTTGTTTCAATTAACACCGTCCAGTTCAGTGTTCGGCTCGCACTTACCTCCTTGCAGCGTACCTTTCCAACACTGCAGTCCCTTCACTTTGCTTGACGCTGCTTTGCACCATCTACCTTGTTTATTCCTGTTAGGAACTTGATGGTTTCTGTGATGATCTTCCCTCTTCCTTGTGGTCTCAGGTGAGCATGTTTTCAGGGCCTTAAGTTGATTCTCTTAGGATCTGCCATGCTGGCCCTAAATCATTTTGGTTACGCTACATATTATCATCTCTAGCTTATCCTTTCTTAGGTGGGGGCTCCAGAACTGGACACTGTATTCCAGATGCGGCATCACCAGTGATCTATAGGTAGGCAGAAACGTAGAAACATAGACTCTGACAGCTGATAGGGACAGCTTGGCCCACCCAGTCTGCCCATTTCCCTACCTGTTAAATAAGCTGCAGATCCTAGTTAACCAACAGCCTACTTCCTCCTACCCCACACCAGAATTGCCTTATGTCTGTCCCATGCATTCTTGAATTCCCCCACTGTTTTGACCCCACTACCTCCTCAGGAAGGCCGTTCCATGCATCCACTACCCTGTCAGTGAAAAAATACCTCCTCACATTGCCCCTGAGCCGTCCTCCCTCTATCTTCAAATTGTGCCCCCTTGTTCTTGCACATCTCTTTTTCTGAAAGATGCTACCCTCTTGGACTTTGTTGATTCTCTTGAGGTACTTAAATGTTTCTATCATGTTCCTCCTCTCCCTCCTTTCCTTGAGGGTATACATATTAAGCTCCTTTAGTCTCTCCTCATATAGCTTCTGGTGCAGACCATGCACCATCTTAGTTGCCCTCCTCTGGACTGCCTCCATCCTATCTTATGTCTTTGCAGAGATGGGGTCTCCAGAACTGCATGCAGTATTCCAGATGGGGTCTCACCAACTGTCTGTACAGAGAGATAACTTCCTGTTTTCTACTTGTGATGCCTCTCCCTATGCATCCCAGTATCCCCTCAGCCCTCCTTACTGTCTTCTCACATTGCTTGCCTACCTTTAGGTCATCTGATATAACTACCTTCAGGTCCCTTTTCATTTTTGTTGTTGTTAGTACCTCCCCCTGCATTGTGTACTCTTCCCCTGGGTTTTTGTTTCCCAGGTGCATTACTTTGCACTTCCTTACATTGAATCTAAGCCGCCATACTTTTGACCACTCATCCAACTTTGCCAAGTCCGTTCTCATCCTTTCTACCCTCCCCGGTGTATCAACCCTGTTGCAGATCTTTGTGTCATCTGCAAAGAAGCATACTTTCCCTTCCAGTCCCTCTGCAATGTCACCTATAAAGATATTAAAGAGGACCAGTCCCAGTATCACCTCCTTCCTCCTGCTGTTAAACCCCCTCACACTACACCCCAGTATCCTGGATGCCTTGCAGTAGGCCTCGTTCATTGGCTAGATTGTTTTAGGGATTCTCTTATGATGACTTCCAGTCCCTTTGCTCAGTGGCAGTGCTCATCTTCACCTGTCCCTTACAGTATTCCATTGGGGTTCTTATTCCATACATGCATCACATTGCACTTTTTGGCATTGAATTTCAACTAACAAACTTTGGACCACCTCTCTAATCTCTGCAGGTCCTTGTGCGAATGAAGGCAGACCCATTTATCTTTCTGAGGTCTTCAGGGTTGTGACACTCCCTTTGTAGATATCCACCTTGACCACACAAGTAATACAAAATGTCCTTGCATCACCTTATTTCAACAAAAGACATCTCCATACAGAAAACAATGTAGATGTCAAGCATACAGTACAGATCACCAGAATACATTGCGAACAGTATTCACAACCTCATACACTTTGTTACAACATGGAGGGTGACAGAAATTGGTAATAGGCAATATTTTTTAAAGCATACTGTTCATAAACCTGCTTAAAGGAGGGGGATAAAACATTAAATGCAGCCCAGTTGGTTTGCACAACTCTCTGGCTGCTTATATCTACTAACCCCCAAAAGTAATCCGGCAGGTGATCAGATTCTTTTTTATTATATATTGAATTTATTTTCTTACTCCCTCAGCTCGGTCTGCCTATCATCCAGCTGCCGTCCTCTCCCTGTTCAATCTGATGGCTCACTTGCATCCATCTAGCATGCACGGTACTTGCAGAGGGGTCCCCACTCTCTTCGCAGGCCCGGATCTAATACTGGAATGCGATTCCTGTCAGATCCCCTGGGTGAAGAGGCATGGCCATCAAGCTGCCACAACCGACTGCCATTTTCCTCCATGCTTTTTTCTCCTGAAGTACGAATGTGGAATGACATCCAGACACTGCATGCCGATGTCCACCGTACTTCCCCTCAGACACACCGCACCTGCGAAGACCCCGACTTCCATCAGGGGCCACCACAGAGTGATGTAAGTCACGTACTCACCCCAGGGAGAGGAGAGCAGTCCATCAGATGCTCAATCCTCTCCCTCCCCGGCCAACCCCCAACAGCCCTGGCACTTTTCTGAACCTGGGTCGCCGGCATAGCGCAAGGTGTGGCGTCCAGCGCCTCAACCCTCAGTGCCACTGGGCCGACAGGTGATCAGATTCTTAATGAACCCCTGTGGCTGATGATTATATTTTAAAACTTACTGGATAGTGAACAGT
The DNA here is from genome assembly GCA_016271365.2 of Neoceratodus forsteri. NCBI lineage: Eukaryota > Metazoa > Chordata > Ceratodontiformes > Ceratodontidae > Neoceratodus > Neoceratodus forsteri. The sequence continues at coordinate 182,072,473 of CM057450.1, read as the reverse complement.
ACAAATGTTTCAACTTCAAATCGTCTTGACTAGCAGTTACTGTGAATACTAAGTCAATAGTTAAACAAGCGAGACCTCTAGTGGCCAAAGGAAAGTATAGCATACTTGTAATTTCTAATGAAGATAACAAGGAAAATAAACAAGAATCCAGCAGCTGCAGCAGGACAGCAAAGTATGCACAAAATATCGCAGGGCTTATGCAGACAGTGAATATATAGGAACACATAAATAAATATAGACTAGTTATATAAAATATAAATCTGAATATAGAAATACTTATAGAAAAGCAATACTATGCGTATGGAAATTTGTATTGCCATTTTGGGCCAGGACTCCCTGGAAAAAGCGTTGTACTACTACTACTACTATTGTATGCTCTTTTTCTCAAATGCACCTTCATGCTGATGACACTATTCTCTTTACGTCTGGCCCTTCCATTCCTGTGGTGACCACTCAGTTGCAAACTGACTTCACTCACATCCTAAATTGGTTTCAAACCAGTCAGCTTAAGGTAAATACTGCTAAAACAGTCTCTATGACTTTTGGCACCCAACAAAAACTAGCCAAGCTCACCACACCCCCTTCTTTCTCAACCTTTGATGGCACCCCTTTGGATTCTGTTCCATTGCATAAGTATTTAGGCGTCTGGCTAGACAGCCGTCTTGATTTCTCAACTCATGTCAACTACATGCATTCCAAGGTCCGCCCCAAACTTGGTGTTCTCTATAGAAACAAAGATGCCCTCTCTCCCACCCGTTCGTCCAATACTCCTTACTAAAACTATCCTACCTCTGTTCGACTATGCTGACGTCTGTGGGTCTGCTTCCACATCCACCCTTGTCCAGGCTGGATGTTCTTTTTAACACCTTTTGTCGTTTCACCTTGAACGTCCCCCTCAGGACTCATTGTTGCTCCCTCTACTCTTCACTTTCACTACGTTATCCTCTTGCCATTGCCACCACACTTCCATCATCTCTGCCAAATTCTGGTTCAGATGGCTTCCCCCCTACTTCGCTTCCCTTTTTATCCCTTCCCCCAACACATCCTACTTCCTCGCACTCATGACCCTTGTTCTTTCACCCTTCCCCACCCACACTCGAACTCAGGAACGGCTGCTTTTTCCTCCTTCTTCCCACGTTTGTGGAATTTCCTTCCCACTTCACGCTGTTCGTGACCCCCACTCAACCTCATTAAATGGTCACTCTATAGCCCCCCTTCCCCGTTCTTGCCTTTCACCTGACTAAACCTCCTTTAGCCCGAGTTATCTGATGACAGCCTCAAGTCAGTTTTTTCGATCCTTCTATGTACCATTGTCTGAAATGTGTCATTAGTGTGTACCCTGTGTCCATCCTGTATCTTTTGCATTTTTTAAATAGTTTTCTTGATATGTCTTTAGCTGTCTAATTTGAGTTGTAAATTTTTGGTTTTATTTTGGCCAGTTCATTTGTGTTGTATTTTCTTGTACCTCCTCAGGCATCATTGTAACCTGCCTGAACCTCTGCACTACTGTGATTGCGTTTTACCCTGTTTTGATTGTATGCTGCCTGAGACACCGTTGTTAATCTGTCTACATTTCATGTATGTAAGTATTTTGCCTCTCTTGCCCGTTCCCCTGGATCGCACCTAGAAATGAGCCTTGTCTCAGTGTGCTGGTCCTGGTTATCGATTTCTAAATAAATAAATATTGGTGCATTCCTGAAAAAACAGGCAAATCAATGAACAATTATACAGTTGTGTGTAGTCCTAAAATTGGTGGTTATGGGGTACATCAGAATGACGGCTCCTTTGCAACATGGGCTAAACCATGGAGTTTGTGTTATTGTCACTGCTGAGTTTTTTTTTTTTTACATTACAAGATACTCTTTATTCAAAAAAGAATACTGAAACGTGCCACTAAACTGTGTTTTTGTCACTGCTATGTTTGCTCTGAGCTCTCACAGGGATGAACTTTCTGTGGGCAACAACGTAATGTTGTTTTAGTCTCTCAGTACAGTTTCCCTGTTGTGAGAAATAGGTACAGTACTGTGTGCTGAACATCGCTGGTAGATGACAACTAATGCTAGATACTTTAGATGGATACTTTATTTATAGAGTACCCCTTTCCTAAGACACGGGGCGCTGTACATTCAAAGCAATACAATTCTTAAAATCATACAAAATAAATATATCCTGTATCATTTGCCGGCTCCCAGTTAATCTGTCAACATGAGAAAAATTTATCTTAGCAACATAAGTTTATGTACATTTTTAAGAAAATATTTTTTTCTAAAGTGATGAGATACAAATAAACTTTGGACTAAAATGGCATCATCAAAGTATTTGTAATACTAGCTTCGGCACTCACTGGGGATCGGGTACCCAACTCAGAGGAACAGTATACATTGACAGTTGCCTACAGTGTAGGCTAGTAAGCCAGCAGAACCAGTACCTTTGTGAAATGTTAATCAGTCAATCAAACTTTATTTTATTAGGCGAAGCATCACTGAGGAAAGACTCATTTACAAGATGGACCTGGACATAAAGTAGACACGGACAACAGTACAAAACAACATAATAATACCATGATAGCGGAGCAAGACTAACAACAATATAGAATAATCATTTTACACAAGTTGGGTAGAAGCCTTGTACAATACAGGTTAATCATTTGCACAAGTGAGGCAAAATTCGTATAAAACAAGAGTGAAAGATTGGAGAAGAGATATATGCGCATATTAATGTGCAGAATTAAGGGATCGGTATAGAGAGGCTGCAGGGAAGGAAGGAAACGGGGGAGTGGTAAGAGGACTGATAATGCTGAACAGGGGGCAAGTTGTTTCCTGCAGTTACAGGATTCTGTGGAGGCACGGACGAACAAGGTTTTAAATATTGACAATTTACAGGCAAGGCTAGTTTGAGTTTTTTGCATGTTGTTCCATAATATGGGGAGGGAATGGCTTATGGCAGCTGCACCAAAGTGAGGTCTAACTCTGGGAATGACTAAGGATAAATGTGAAAGGCTTCTCAGTGTATAGCTGCCAGGAGGACAGATGGGTAGACAATCAGAGATATATTAAGGAAGCTTCTTTAAGATGGCTCGGTTCGTCCAAAGGACTACATTTCTCTGCCATCTGTAACCGTGTGATGTCCAACCCACTAGTCCATATAACGAGCAGTGGTGTGTAGAGTAGTGTACATCTGTAATAAATCTTATAGTTCGGTGGTATAGAGTGTCTAATTTGGACAGGGCTGCACTAGTACCTTGACTATACAAAATATCTGCATAATCCAGCAACGGAAGGAATGTGGTTTGGACAAGTCTGGGTTTTGCTTCTACCGTAAGAAGATGTTTTATTCGAATAAATAGGCCAAGTCTCTGTTTAAGTTTTTTAGTGAGTTTCTCTATATGCTCCAAGAAAGCCAGTTTATTATCAATCTAGACACCCAGATATTTAAATTTAGTAACAAATTCAAGAGGCTCAGCGAGGAAAGTAGTGATCAGGGGTGCGTCACCCTGCTTAGCAATATGCAACAGTTTGGTAAAAGGAGAGAGAAGCATTGCCTTTGTTTTTTTTCGTCATTTAAAAGTATTTTTTGTTGTAGCAGGTTTTTCTGAAGATGGCTGAAGTCTAGTTGTAGGTCTGTGCATGATAATTCTGGGGCTGGCCTAGCGATATACAGAACAGTGTGGTCAGCAAATAAGTGTGTAGTAGCAACCTTTAACCCTGAGTGAATGTTGTTAATATACACGGCGAACAGGAGAGGGCCCAGAATGGATCCCTGTGAAATGCCTCTCAATAGGGTTCTTGTGCGGGAGAGATCTCCTTCCGCCTTTACTTCCTGGGACCATCCAGTCAGGTAGTTATGAAACCATTTGAGTGCTGTATTATCAAGGCCAACATTGCGGAGGATGCCCGGGAGCAAAGAGTGATCCACGGTATCGAATGCCTTGCTAAGATCCAAGAACAAGGCACATACATATTGCTTATTATCCAGTGTACCTAGCCAGTCATTAGAGGCGTTGGCCAGGGCAGAGATTGTACTATAGCAAGGCCTGAATCCTGATTGCACCGAGGTAAGTAGGTTGTTGGAATCGAGGTAGTTCCTGATTTGCTGGTTAACTAGTTTTTCTAATAGTTTAGAGAGAGTTGGAAACGGAGAGATAGGTCTACCAGGATCTCCTGATTTCAAAAGGGGAATGACATGAGCAGTTTTCCAAGCAGAAGGAAGGGTACCCTGAGTGAAGGACAAGTTAAATAGGTGGGTAATGGGGATAGCCAGAGAGTGATATGCTATTTTTTAAAAATATGGTTGTAAGAGATCTGCACCAGCACTCTTCTTTGTATCAAGCTGAAGGAGCAAGTCTCCAACTTGTTTTAGTGTGACAGTGCTAAAGGCGAAGGCTGCCTTGACCTCAGGGAGGGAGTGGGTGACCAGATCTAGATCCTTACGAAATAATTGGTCTCGAAGGCTGTTAGCAGGAGTTGAGTCGAAAGCCAGCCCTGCCGTAACGAAGTGGCTATTAAATAAATTTAGGATCTCAAGTTTGTTGGAGACGGTAGAGCTTTCAGCAGTAATTTTTGTGGGAAAGGAGTTTGCTGATAGTTGTTAATAGAGAAATTATTGAAATATGTGGGCTACCCCACCACAGTATTCAGTATGATGCATCCATTTGGTTTCACCTTGGATAGTTCCTTTATCTCTGCGGTGTATTTGCCATCTAACATGGATCCAGTTCACTGCTTGAAGTCACCACACCTTAAATGACACTAGGGGTGGGATATTCAGAAGGGTTGCGCATGGCGCAACACACTGTTGCGCCCCGGCGCAATATTCAAAAGGTAATTGCCTGGCACAAATCGTGATCTTGCGGAGCGCATCGTAATGTATCGGCACAAGTGGGGCGTGCCCATGCATGCTCCACACATCCCAATATTCAGCCCAGGATGTACTGAGCCCATGCAGACGCAACCCCTACTTGCACTGCACACAGCTGATCCAAAAGAAAAGGAGCAACAGCTGGCCACCCACAGGTGAGCTGCCATATAGCAGGGTGCAACACAGCAGCTGCCAGCTATGGGTGGCCACCCGAGCTATGGCGGCACCTTCGTGATAGCGCCCCCCCCCCCATGCTCGATCGTGGGCATTAGTATTGTAATAAAGGTCCTATATCCCTGGTGGTCCAGCCCGATCGCGGGTGTCAGTAATAAAATATGACAAACCAATCCATCCCTGGTGGTCCAGTGGTACCCCCTCCCACCCGCCACTGAACCCCCACCACCCCGCCCCTCCCCAGTCAGCGGCGGGTGGCAGCTCCCACCGCATGCCGCCCGCGCCCACCAACTGACTCTGTAAGGGCTGTCGCCCATTGGTCCACAGCATGTAAGATCATAATTACGGTAGGTAATTTTCATATCTTAATTTTACCTGTGCATTAAACAAATTTGATGCAGCGTTAACAACTGATGAGAAACGAGGATTTTCTCTCTCCGTTTTATAACACTGAATACATTTACATTACAACAGGGTCTTTGCCTCTTACACATGTGTCCGTGCTGCCTTTCCTGCTCTGAAGTCACAGTCCTCTGCTTGTGACAGCAGAATCATTCACATAGCAACAGGCTGTGATGTCCCAAGCAGATGATTATGATTCATGGCAGGTATATGCTATTGGAACATATACAGTAAAAGTGTATGGGAGAGGATCCTTTTTTGCCTGCAGTAACAAAACTGGAAAGTTCTGAAACTCATATTTTGGGGCAATTTAGTGTAACTGAGTTCTGTTGATGCTAACTGTGAATTTTGTGCTGGAAATTGGTAACTCTCTTTAAACACTGATCTTCTTCTAGGGTATCTCTTTCATCAGGCCACACCTATGGAACCATAGCCACCAGGTGCTAGGACCACATGGAAACTTTTCTGCTAGCAGTCTACTAGGGGCCACCCACAGCGATGTCCAACATAGACGTCCTCCACAATGTAAATGTGGGCAGCGCCATGCCCTCCTCATTTTCCCACCATTGACAATACTCGCCGGACTCCATGGAGTCTCCGCTGCCACAGTAAACAGCTAATCTTCGATTTTCTAAACATTATCTTTTTTCATTCTAGCACATTATCACTTTATTTCCAAAGTGATTGCAGTTGTCATGTATGTCGATGAAAGATCTCACTAAGCCCTTGCCTTACTGCGAGTGTGGTGGAGCAGTTTACTCCCACGATGTCTGCATCCTCTATCTCGGAGTGGCCCACGACACCAAGGTCTGCAAGATCTGCCTGAAATTCAACCAAGCCACTTTGTGATGCTGCCAAAAAGCCCTGCAGTCTTTCCTCCTAGAGCAGAAGGTAGCCAGAATGGAAAGAGATCTCCAGGCAAGAAGCTCCTCTGCAGTGCTAGCCCAGTTCTCAGGCTCCCATTGTTCCAAGTTTCGGGACAAGTCTTCAGGCAAGCACAAGCACCAGGAGAGGGAGCAGAGTAAGGACAAATCACCCCCTCCACTCTCGATTGCCTCTCTCCTCGGTGCCGACCATTGCAGCATCTTCGTCTGCTTTGGCGGTGATGCTTTCAGCTGCCCAAACCCTTGCTCCCAAAGAGTCCACTTTGGCTTTGTGTTCGGCCGGACTTCCCATGGCCAGTGAATGCTCTGCGACATCTGGGCTGTTGACGTCCCTGCCGATGTTGCAAACCCTGCTGCCCAGACCTCAGCTTCTTCTAGGTCGGCTGGCAGTGGGTTCTGCTGGTCCTTCTGCAGCCAGCGATGGCCTGTTGATGTTGGGGCTCCAGTTACCCTCATCGATGCCGCAAGGCACTTCATTGACCTTGGGGTTTCAGCCTCCCCTGTCAACGTCCCAAGGCGCTTCTGCAGTGCAGCCACCACTGACATGCAAACAATGCTCTGCTTCTTCATGGAGATCATACAGCACCTTGTGCCTGCCCCAGGCCCGACAGTGCAGGGGCCTACCATACCAGCCCCCATGTCGACGAGCCCTGCTTGCATCATGGCGTCAGCATCCTTGCTTCCCTCCTTACAGCCTTCAGAGCCCATTAACGAGGATCAGGAATACATACCTGGCCACATGCCACAAGAGGATGAACAGGAGGAAGAAGATATGGATGGGAGCACTGATGGATCTAGCTCCACTGTTTCCACCAGGAGTGAGGACTCTACATTGTATACCCTTAGGTCCCCTCCTGAAGACCCTTCCTTCACCTGTATGATGAGACCACTCCAAACTGAGACAGCTACAAACTGCCATAGGGTTTGATGCCCAGGAATAGGACACTACTCAGAGAAACTTGGTGAAGTTTCTAGAACTGCCAGACTCTCCACCTCTGGTCATCCCTCCTGTACTGACTGCATTAGAGGATGCCACAATGGCTGCCTGGTACAGGCCAAGCTTGATCCCTGCTATGCCCAGATTCCTAAAAGGAAAAGAGTAGCTCGCCGTTCCGCCCTCCCCAGCTGCTGGAGGTCTGTCTCTGAGCAAGTAAGGAGACTACTGAGAAATATAGGAACTTCCTGTCTCAGAATAGGAAGATCAGGAGCTTTAAGGGCACGGAGGCAGTAGGTAAGTAGGGAAAAATATATATATATATAAATAAATATATGAATAAATAAACAGAGGAAAGAATAAGTATTCAAAACAACGGTTGAGGGGCCAGAAATAAGACATGATGGGAGTGGTGCAGTGCAGTGGCTGTGGAGCAGCAGTCTTTCAGGAGACATTCTGGAGGATGCGGTGTTGTCCCATCTGTAGGCACCTCTCTGGGCTGAGGGAGGAGTTTACTCATCTCCAGGCTGAGTTGGCCAGGATTTGGGGGACCTCCTCTCCCACCCAGGGACCACCAGGGCCACCGCCACTGCCTCAGAGATTGCCAAGAAAGAGGAGTGGTTGGACCACAGTGGGCTCAGGGAGGGCGAGGGTGGTGGAACAGAGGCGCACCTCTCCAGTTGTACCTCTCCACAGTTCGTATGCCACTCTGGCAGAGTGTGGTTCCTCTATAGAGGCACCCACAGTGGAGACCAAGGAGAATGTTGGGAACGCCCACAAAGGAGACCCACAGGAAGGTGGCATGGGACCCACAGGGAAGAAACAACTCCTGGTGGGGACTCCATTGTTAGGAAGGTAGAACTGGGGAGGAAGGGAGAGGGAGGTAAGGTGCCTGCCAGGTGCCATGACTTGGAGGGACAGGGAGCGAATCCTCAGGATTGCAGGAGCAGCTGCACGGGGGAGGGAGCTGGATGCTATTGTCCACCTAGGGACAAATGACCTGGCTGGGAAAGGGATCAGAACAGTGCAGGAAGAGTTTGTGCAGTTCGGGAGGGGCCTTAGACAAGTAGTACGCACGGTAACCTTCTCGGAGGTGCTGCCTGTCTATGGCATGGGTGAGGCTAGGGTGCTACACACCATGGGATTCAGTCAGTGGTTGAAAAACTGGTGCAGAGCTCAGGGGTTTGGCTTCATTGAGGACTGGGGGTCCACCTGGAGTGATGCAGGCCTATACTGGCACTGTGGTCTGTATCTGTCCAGGAGTGGAACCAGGAACAAGAGAGTAAACGGGGAGGAGAGGAGGCACTGTAGGTCACCCTAGAGACTGGAAATGGCACCACAATCCGCACAGGGGTTGTATACAGACCCCCATCTCATGGGGAGGGAATGGACAAGGATATGATAGAAGGCATCCTTAGGATGACAGAGAAAGGGGAGATATTGTTGATGGGGGACCTGAATATGCCAAATGTTAAGTGGAGCACCTTTGCAGCCACATCCAAGAGCAGGGCCATTCTCGATGCCCTACAGGGGGTATGCCTCAGGCAGCTAGTGTTGGAACCCACTCGGGAGGGAGCAATCTTAGACCTTATAATCTCTAATGGGGACAGTGAGAGGATCTCAGATCTAGAAGTGAGTAGCCACCTGGGAACAAATGACCACCAAACAGTGTGGTTCACGATAAACTCAGCTGCAGAGTGAAGCCATACAAAAGTGAGGGTACTGGACTTCGGGGGGCTGACTTTGTCAAAATGGGAGCGTGTCTTAGAAAAGCACTAGCAAACGGGCAAGAAGGAGGGGTGAAGCAACAATGGGGAAACATCAAAACCGCCATCAAAGAGGCAACAAGACTTTGTGCGAAGCAAATAAAAAAATCAAAATGAAAGGAAAAGCCACTGTGGTTCTCAAAAGAGGTGGCGGGGAAGGTTCGAGAGAAAAAGATAGCATTAAGGAAGTATAAGGAAACACAGAAGGAGCAGGACAGAGAACTGTACCAGTTAAGGCAGAAGGAAGCAGGGAAGGGAGGCAGTCAGAATAGCAAAGGCCCAAACTGATGAAAAGATAACCAACTCAGTTAAGAAGGGAGATAAAACCTTTTATAGGTACATTAGGGAGCATAGAAAGACAAAGGGTGGGATAGTGAGGCTGAATAGAATGGACGGTGGGTGGGCAGAGAGGGACAGTGAAAAGCAGAGTAACTGAACGAATACTTCTGCTCAGTATCAGAAAAGAGGAGGGGGGGAGGTACCTAATTAAATTAACAGAAGCACTCGGGATGGGGGGGGTCGATCCCAGTCCTTTCACAGAAGAAAGGGTTCTGAAAGAACTCCTAAAACTGAAGGTGGACAAAGCAATGGGGCCAGATGGGATTCACCCCAGAATTCTAAAAGAATTAGGGGGAGAACTAGTGACACCACTGACTACCCTTTTTAACAAATCATGGGAGGATGGTGTGGTACCTGAGGACTGAAGGAGGGCGGATGTGAGTCCCCTTCACAACAGTGGGAGCAAGACAGAGGCAGGAAACTACAGACCTGTCAGTTTGACCTCTGTGGTAGGGAAAATAATGGAATCTCCTATGAAGGAAAGAATTGTTGAGTACCTAGAGGCCAGTGGGGCACAGGACACAAGGCAGCATGGATTCATAGCGGGAAGGTCATGTCAAACGAATCTAATCAATTTCTTTGACTGGGTGACCAAAGTAGTAGACCAGGGAGGGGTTGTGGACATGGCCTACCTAGACTTTAGCAAGGCATTTGACACAGTCCCACACAAAAGATTAATAAACAAAGTAGCCAGCCTGGGAGTGGTTCCCAGAGTGGTAGCCTGGGTAAAACATTGGCTGGACAACAGGACACAGAAGTTAATAGTAAACAGAGTCCACTCTGAAGAAAGGGGAGTTACTAGTGGGGGACCGCAGGGTTCAGTACTGGGTCCAGTCCTTTTTAATGTCTTTATATGTGACATTGCAGAGGGACTGGAAGGAAAAGTATGCCTCTCTGCAGATGAAGATATGCAACAGGGTTGATACCGGGGGTGGGGGTGGAAAGGATGAGAAGGGACTTGGCAAGGTTGGAGGAATGGTCAGAAGTATGGCAGCTTGGATTCAATGCAAAGAAGTGCAAAATAATGCACCTGGGAAACAAAAACCGTGGGGACGAGTACACAGTGGGGGGAGGTAGTAACAACAACAACAAAAATGGAAAGGGACCTGGGGGTAATCATAACAGATGACTTTAAGGTTAGCTAGCAATGTGAGAAGGCAGGAGGGAGAGCTGGGGGGATACTGGGATGTATAGGGAGAGACATCACCAGCAGAAAACAGGAAGTTGTTATCCCTCTGTACAGACAGTTGGTGAGACCCCATCTGGAGTACTGCATCCAGTTCTGGAGACCCCATCTCCACAAGGACATAGACAGGCTGGAGGCAGTCCAGAGGAGGGCAACTAAAATGGTGCAGGGTCTGCAAGAGAAGCCATACGAGGAGAGACTAAAGGAGCTCAATATGTATACCCTTGAGGAAAGGGGGGGAGGGGACATGATTGAAACTTCTAAGTAGCTCAGTGGAATCAGCAAAGTCCAAGAGGGTAGCATCTTTCAGAAAAAGAGATGTGCAAGAAGAAGGGGACATAATTTGAAGATAGAGGGGGGACGGCTCAGGGGCAATGTGAGGAGGTATTTTTTTCACAGAGAGGGTGGTGGACGCATGGAACCGCCTTCCTGAGGAGGTTGTGGAGTCTAAAACTGTGGGAGTATATAATAATATATGGGACAGATATAAAGCAATTCTTGTGGGCGGGTAGGAAGAAATAGGCTGTTGGTTAACTAGGATCTGCAGTTTATCCAGTAGGTAGGAAAATGGGCAGACTAAGTGGGCCAAATGGTCCTTATCTGCTGTCAAAGTCTATGTTTCTGTGTTTCTAAGGCAGACAAGCTATACCAGGTTCCATCAGGAAAGCCTTTTTTTGCAGGGCAACCTGAGGCAGATTCAGTGGTGATTAAGGCATCCCATGCTAGGTCCAAGGTGCCTAAACACCTCAGCTCTCTCCTACTGGATAAAGAGTCAAGAAATCTGGACCTCATAGGAAAGGAAACCTTTGCCTCTGCCACACTGGGCCTCAGAATGTCTATCAGGCCCATATGGTCAGATTCCAGAATACCCTTTGGAAAAAGGCTAAAGTAGGAGCCCAGGGCCTTCCAGAGGGTCCCCAGATGCTCAGGACCCTCCAGACAGGGGCTGATGTAGGTAAGCACCCCATGAGGTCTGCCTCTGATATTTCAGATGCCTCAGCCAGAGTAGCTGTGGCTGGCATTCTTGGCTGAGGGTGTCAGGATTTGCTGCTGATGTTGAGCAATCCATTCTGAATGCCCCTTTCAGAGGTTAGAGGCTCTTGGGGCAGACATACAGGATATCCTTTCTGACCTCTAGGCCTCAGGGAGGACTGTACAGTCAGTCCATTCCCTTTACCATACTCAACCAAGAAGTAGGCAGAGGGTGCTGTTTCACTGGGCCACCCACAGACCCAGGTCAGCAGCCAGACAGGGCAAGCGCAGAGCAGGAGGAGCTTTGCCCATCCCTACCTCCACTGCAGGAAAAGCCCCCAAAGGTGGAGGTGTTCCCCTGCCGCAGGTTCCGCTGCAGCATGATTCTTTACTTGACCTCACCCTCCAGTACTCCAGGAGGTGGTGGTGGTGGTGGTGGTAGGGGTGTCATTCCTTCACCTGGACAAGTAGAGAGAGATTACAACAATGTGTGGGTCCTGCAGCTCATACAGCAAAGTCACGCCCTAGAACTTCTGTAGTTGCCTCCAGATCTTCCTTCAAATCACTCAAGCTACCCTCCAGACCACATGCCAGTGCTACTGGAGCAAGTAAACACATTGCCGAGGAAGAGAGCTATAGAACCAGTTCCTGGGAAACAAAGGAACGGGGTTCTATTCTCACTTCTTCCTCGTCTCCAACTCTACAGGGAACTTGATGCCCATTCTGGATCTGAGATATCTGAACTTTTATATTCAGTACAAAAAGTTCAGGATGGTAACTCTGTAAGGCTGCTGCTCCTGCTACAAAGGGGATTGTGATATGTTCCCTAGACATGCAAGACACTTACTTGCACATCTAGGTTGCCCAGGAAGTACCTCAGGTTCCTGTTTCAGGGGAGTACTACAAGTTCCAGGTATTGCCCTTTGGCTTGTCCTCTGCATCATGTATCTTTACCAAGTGCTTAACCATGGTGGCAGCAGCCCTTAGGAGGGAGGGATTATACATGTTCCCCTGTCTGGACGATTGGTTGCTCAAAGTTCAGTCCAGGGAGCAACTATCTTACACCGTAGTGTGTACCAGATAGCTGTTTCACACACAAGGGGTCACGGTCAATCTGTCCAAGTCAGTCTTGACTCCTTGTTAGTGCCTTCAGTACATAGGAGCTATACTGGACACTGCTCAGGGGTCAGCTTTCCTGCCCTAGGACAGAGCAGAGTGCCTGATAGTGTAGGCCTAGGTGCTTTACAGTAGCAGGTATGTCACAGCCAGGACATACCTGAGACTGCTGGGCCTGATGGCAGCAGCTACTGTCACAGTTCCCCTGGCAAGGCTGCACATGCGGATCCCCCAGAGGACATGAAGAGTCCAATGGGATCAATGCAGCAACAATCTAGAGCAGAAGGTTCTAGTAACATCGCCTGTAAATAAGGTGTTTCAGTGGTGGGTGGAACTCAGCAATTTGCTCAAAGGGTTCCTTTCCTAATTCCCTCTCCTCATCAGATCCTCACCACGAATGCTTCAGGGATGGGTTGGAGGGGGCACATCTAGGGCCTCACCAGACTTAGGATACATGGACTACAGTGGAGCGTTCCCTCCACATAAATGTCCTAAAGATGAGGGCCATTCTGTATGGACTACGAACCTTCTAGAATCACCTGTTTCCAAGGCCTCTGCTGGTGCAGACAGAGAACATCAGTGTAGTGCACTACTTAAGCAAGCAAGGGGGAACTCATTCAGGTTCCACCATGCCACAGTGACAACGAAGTTGCCGGCATAAAATACAGCACCAGCACTTCACCAACACCAAGTACCTCACTCCAAGTATCTGCCGTCTGGCAGTAGGAGTGTCCTGAATTGCGAGGGGCTATGCCACCTGCACCCCCAGCTATTTAACAGACTCCAGGTCGCACCTTGGTGGCAAGAGGGGCGATCTTCGGATCAACAACATTGCCCAATGCCAGAAAACCAAAGTTGCACAAGAAACATGCATCATTATTCCGCCGACAACATCACAGCGGCAATAATCACTTGACACATTAACGGACTACCACTCATTCATGCCCCCTTTGCAGAGGAGCAGTGGGGTTTGGTACTTGGCTCTAGACCAGGGTCTAGAACTGTCAGGAGTCCATGTTCTGGGCAGACCAGCTAAGCAGGTCGCAGTCCAAAATGCACGAGTGGTAGCTGCTGACCTCGGTAGTGGAAGACCTGTTCGAGAGGTGGGGTCATCCAAAGTTGGACCTTTTTGTGTCCTCACTCAATGCAGAACTGCCGCTTTTCTGCTTGCTTGCTCCAGGACCTGGAGTTTTCTGGCAAGATGCATTGTCCCTCTCCTGGAAAGGGAGGTTCCTGTATGCCTTTCCTCTCTTCCATCTAATTCAGAGGGTGCTGATCAAGCTTGAGATGGAAGGAGCAACTCCCTTCTGGCCTCATCAAATCTGGTTCTCTTTTATGCAGCAGCTATTCCAGTGCCCCTACCAATTTGCAGGGGCTTGCTATCACAGGAGCAGGGCACTCTGTCTGGTCCATCTGGACCTTAAGTCCTTCCATCTTCATACCTAGCTTCTGAGGACATAGCCATGGCAAGATTTGGGGTATCCCAAAAGGTGACCGATGTCCTGGTGGCTGCGGGAAAACCCTCCACCAGGGCCACTTATTCCATGAAGTGGAAGTGCTTTGCTCTGTGTGCTGTTTCCCATCACTTGGATCCCTTCAGTTGTCCAGTGACTCAGATTCTGGAGTACTTACTGTCTCTTTCGGACATGGGGCTACAATACTCTTCCATTAAAGTGCACCTGGCTGCCATTTCAGCTTTCCATGTGCCTATCGATGGCCAAACGGTGGCACAGCTGGAGGTGTCCCATATGTTCTTAAGAGGCATTCTTTACTTGAAGTCTCCCATTTGCAGTCTAGTCCTCACTTGGGACTTGAATTTTGTTCTAGAGAAAACTTGTTTGGCTCCTTGTGAGCCGGCCACAACTTGCGAGCTACGCTTTCTGTCGTGGAAAGCATTATTTTAAGTTGCTGTTACTTCTACTCAAAAGATCTCAGAGCTTCAGGCTGTTATGTGTGAGCCTCCTTATTTGATTTTCCACAAAGAAAAGGTGTCTTTGTGTACCAACCCTGAGTTCTTGTCAAAAGTTATGTCTGAGTTTACTCTAAATCAAGCTATCCACCTGCCTGTTTATTTTCCAGAGCATGCCAGTCCAGGGAAAGCATTGTTTCATACTTTAGATGTATATAGAATACTCAGATACTATGTTCACCATATGAGGGACTGCAAGAAGTCCTCAAAGCTTTTTTTTTCCTTCGTCCCTGGGAAAGAGAGCGTACCATTTTCTAAAGAGTGCCTTTCCAAATGGTTGGCCAACTGTATTACTTTTTTGTTATAGAAAGTACTGTAAGAAATATTCTGGGGTTGTGCATGGCCATTCAACCAAAGGCATGGCCACTTCCATTGCCTGTTTCAGGAGTGTGTCAGCTGCAGAAATTTGTGCTGCTGCAACTGAGTACTGTCCACACTTTCACTAAGCACTACAGTCAGGACATTACCTCTAGAAGAAGGGCAGGTTTTGGCCTGGCTGTGCGTCAAGGCCTCCTTTCTTAGGCCTATAGCCTCCAGTCTCCCAGACTGTTGTATCTGTTAGTACTGCTTGGGACTCATTCAATAGGTGTGGCTTGATGAAAGATATATCCTTGAAGAAGATAGAACAGTTATGTAAGAACTTACCATAACAGTAGATCTTCCGAGAGAATCTCTTTCATCAGACCATGCCATCTCACCCTCGTCCCCTTGGTGGACTCAGAGCTTCTTTTATCCCTGTCTGTCTTTCCTGGACAGTCTACCTTTTGTTCTACCTCGCTTGGTAGCAGGAACCTTTAGCTCTGTCTTGGTTCCCCAGGAGGAGGTCCTCTGAGTATGATCTCCGGCGGACAACTGGGGAGGGCGTGGGACTGCCCACATTTATACAATGGACGATATTGACATTTGACGTTGCTGTGGGTGGCCCCTAGTAGACTGCTACCAAAAAAGCATCCATATGGTCCTTGCACCTGGTGGCTATAGTTCCATAGGTGTGGCCTGATGAAAGAGATTCTCTCGCAGTTACGTAACTGTACTTTTCCATAGGTCATATGTGCTACCAGTAACAAAAAAATAAATAAATAAAACAGTCCAACATGTTAATTGTCTTATTTCTGAAACTGTGCTAGACTGGAACTCCAGTCAAGAAACATTGCAGTGCACCGCTGCCACTTAACCACTCTCTAAAAAAACCCACAGTGCTCCATCGCACCAACTGTGTGACCCTCAGCCCACTTATACCCAGCTATCTGAGCAAGCTCTTGGCATTTATGTGGTGTAGGTACTGTTTCTGACCATTTTTTGCATAGCGTGGTGGTTGATTATTGTTATCTATGTTTCTCTGGCAACTGTAGGACGAGGAAGGCTTTCTGCTGGGAATCGACTCGCACAAGAAAAAGAAGAGACATTTCTCTGAAGAGCTCTACTACGAAGGTACAGCCTTCTCTGTTAAGATTGAAACACTTTCCAGTCTTTTAAATGTACTCCTGAAGACACAGTTCTATTTTAAAAATAAACAAGAAAAAGGTTTTCATTAAATGGCATGCTGCAAGCAATGAGTGTCCTTTTGTTGCTTTGTTTTCTTTATCATCTGATCCTAGCCTAGCTTAGCTCCTCCCATAACAATACTCCCCACCCCAGAAAGAAGAGATGCTGACGTGTGTGTGTGTGTGATTGTCTCAGATGATAGGATGGTAGCACTCTTACTTCTCGATCAGATGGTTATCTAAGGACTTTGGTTTGTGGTAAAAAGGTATCACTGTCCAAATTCCTCAAATTTGTCCGTTCCATTCACTGTAAACCGATATCCCTACTGTCATCCAGTACTGATGCCGCAGTTCATTTTTTTTTGGGGGGGGGGGCATTCTTCCAGTGACGTATTAAACCAATGTCCATGATGCCCCTCTCTCTTGATTGGCGAGGTTGGAAATGAAAGATTTAGTGGAATTTCTATATGAGTCTGGAATTATATTTGATGCTGTGGCTAACATTCCTCATCCATGTAACCAGTTCTAATGTAGTTGGCTGTGTCTGTGCAAAGATGTCAAATACTCCGAGAATGAGGAATCTGCATTTATATACAGTAGCATTTTTCATACACCATTGCATCCCACACTGCTTAAAAGCAACAAGGGGAACAAAGTAGGTGAATTGATAGCTTTTGTTGGACCAAGAAGAAATTTTCAGGACGCGAGCTTTCAACATTACACAGAATCCTTCTCAGCTGCTCACCTGAAGGATTCTGCGTAAACCTGGAGTTTCATGTACTAAAAAATGGCTTGTTGGTCCCAGTAGACTGTATCAAATCACCTACTTTGTTCACCTGTTTGCACAAGGATCAATAGGGCTACAAACAATTCTCTGTTACAGGCAGTAAGAGAGACTGTCAAGTGATGAGACTATAAACATAAGTATGCACACAGACACTGCATTGCCATTGTATGACTAGTTAGTTTGTAGAACACTTAGATAAATTGGGCCTTATCTTACAAGGGAGGCCAGCAGCTGTTCAAGCAATTCAGCTGTGCTCTGTGCTGTGTGAGTGTTCAGTTAATCCTGGTAACCCCGGAGATGGAGGGAGGAGTCCCCAGTACAAGCATCTAGCTGTGTTCTTTGTAGGAATATGAGGATCCTACATTCACCCAGTGCAGCTTATTGGGACGAGTGAGATGTTTTTCAGTGTCACTGAAAAATAGACTTTGGAAATCGTTCCCACACTGGGCTCAAAAGCTTGATAACCCCACTTGTCTTTTCCTACCTACTTTTTGTTTGACAACTCTCTGGTTTCCTACATAAATATCTTCTCTCTCTGTTGGTTTAGAGGTTGGTTGGGGAGAGGGCAGAACTAGAAGCATTCACCATGCACTGAGATGCTCTTCCCCCGTGCAGCTGCATTCTAGTTGCAATGCCATCTCTGCTCTCTGCATGTCCTACATGAGCAGCCAAATGAGGGTCATGCCTTCCTATCCATGGGAGCCTGCACAGTTCATTTGAATACGAGTTGTTTGAGCAAGGCCTTGTTGCACACGTGTTTACATTTTCATACTGGTAGCAAGGCCATGTTGCTGAGTTGTTTATATTTGCATATTGGTTCATTAGCGTGTTATGAAAGGCACTACTGTAGTCAAAGCCCAAAAATAAGCAATTCTTTCAATCAGTTTGGCAAAACATTGTTTTGAAGAGTGTGTTATCCCTGTAGATTTTCAAGAGTCCCACCCAAACCTTTAGGATTGCCTTTCTTGTAAGCAATCTTATTTGTGTGAAGGTGAAAAGATAGGCAAGTATACTAAAGTAGGGATGTTGTAAATGGTGCACTACTGTACACGTGCTGTACTGATGCAGAGCTCAAGCACGTATTGGGGACCTAGCACCATTACAGTGGGGTTCTTGGAAGCTCTGAGATGCCCCACAGCCTCCACACTAACAGAAAGTAAGACCTTCTTTAAAATTTCCTCCGTGCTCCTACCTTTTGAAACTGTCAAGCACTTGTACAGCTGGCCCCTCCTGCTGCCCTCTGCAGTGAGTGCCTGGAAATTGCTTGCAAGTCCAGTGGCATATACCCTTCCCTGACAGGGCCCCAAAGATCAGTATGCATAGAGTTCTACAGTAGATGGGAAGAGGCTAGAGCACAGACTGATGCTGGCTCCGTTGAAGCCGCACATCTGCCATATTACCGGAGGAATGAACTGACGGAAAATAGCAGGAAATGCATGGTGTGCAGTGGGTGAGAATGCTGTGGCCAGAACCCAGAGGTAGGCTGCTCTCCTGACTCACTTCCTCTCACACATATCCACAAGAAATTGTCTTTTTTTTTAATTCTATTTGTGTGCCCCGATTGCCCCTCGGAACTCTCTCCAGCCACTGCCCATGACAGGCTCTACCTCCCAGACTGAAACCCACCAGAGCCAGGCCACTCCATCCCAGCGATTCCTCCTGGCTCTGAGCCCTCTGGGGTAGGGTCGCCCAGACTGGTGCTCTTTCTAGAATCCAAAGCGCCAGAATGGAGTGGAGGCCACCCCTGGATGTTGGGTCCGTCGGCAGGAGTGTGGCCAGCTCACAGGTCGAGCCTTTGCCTGTCTGAGGATCGGGGGATTTTTCCAGATGTTTACCCCCCCCATCGGCCCGACTGTGCAGTGCCCTCCAGCGCAGTACGTGCGCGCTCCCACGCACACCTGCAGAAGTGCTGCCATGGCCGATACCCATTGGAGGACGCAGACTGCTGGAAGGGACTCCCAGTCTCCACTGGGGGTCACCAGACGGTGGAATCGTGACTCCCCTCCCTCCCAGGGAAGGTGAGCAGTCCTCCGGATGCTCGATCCTTCCCTGTCCTGCTGACCCCCGGTGGCCCGAGTCTGTTCCCAAACCTCGGTCGCTGGCGTGGCGCTAGGTATGGCGTCCAGCGCCTCAACCCTCAGCACCACTGGGCCAGCCCACACAAGAAATTGTCTTGATTAAAACTTAGGTAGCTGGCACACTGGTCTGACACCATTGCAGTAAGAAGCACCATGGAAAGCACGGAAATGATGAAGCACATTGTGATGAAAAAACCAAAATATGCACTTTTTTTTTTTTGCTTGTATGTGGTTCCTGCAATTTTCTGGCAGCTCATTCCTCCGGTAATATGGTGGATGCACAGTTTCAATGGAGCTAGCGTCAGTCTGTACTCTAGCCTCTCCCCATGTACTATAGACCTCTATGGTATGAACCAGCTGGACAGAGGAGGCATGCTGACGATATCCACCTGAGCTACTCCCTCATTTTCTGTAATATTTTTCCAACCCTCTTTCCACCCACCCAGGCGGAGTCCAAGGCTCCACCTACCTATCAAACAAACAGGCGATTGCTCTGCTGTTGCTGACAGGTGTAGCCAGTTATTCAGTCATGAGGAAAACTAAGAAAACAACAGAAATGATGAACACAAGCTCCGAAATGCATATTCGAAGTTTAATTGAAGTATAATAGAAGCATACAGGTCGGTGTGGACTAGAGATTGGGCACCCCAAAGTTTAGTGTCACACTGACCTTTAATCTGGGGGTAGTGCCAGTGTGTTAGCCTTCCAGTTTTATATTGATAACTTAAGGGTACAGTACCCTACATCCTTACGGTACAGACTGAAAAGGCCTCTGGGCATCCAGGAGTCAATCAAAGATGAAAAGTTTGCCCAGGAACCAAAAGATGTAACAGCACTATCCACTCGCCTGTGGAAACTCGGGTATCCCTCAAAGTTCTCCACAGTGGGTACAGAGGGTGCTGATTTGCACTCTCATCTTATGGAAGTAAACAGTTCATTACGTTCACTCATTGTTTTTTTTTCCAAGTTCAGGCCCAGTTGGCCCAGTTTGAAAGGTTTCAATATGGTTTATGTTACGAAGTGGTTTTGTCTATATACTGTCTCCCTGTAGCCATGAGAGGGCACCAGAGCACACCTTCTTATCCCAACAATTTAAAACCATTTTATATCATCCACCATGAATAACATGACATTTAAAATGATGACTTATAATGGCAGTGGCCTTATGAATCCAATAAACAGGGGTAAAATTATGGCACGTGTAAAGGAAAATGTGGCTGATGTGGTTCTCCTTCAGGCGACACATCTCTTGGACCAAGAACATTAGAAGCTTTCTAAATCTGGTTTTGGGCACATATATTACTCCTCTTATAAGACTGGTTGCAGGAGAGGAGTGGCAGTTTTAATCCTAAGGAGGGTGCCATTTGTCCATAGAGTGGTATATCCTGACAAAGAGAGCCGGTATGTGATACTGGTGGGTGACTTTGAAGGGCAGACGGTCACGCTGGCCTCTCTCTATGCACCACCAGGCTCGGATTATGGTTTCAATAGAAATTTGTTCTTTTTATTGGAAAAGGTGGAAGGATAACTCATTTGTGGAGGTGACCTGAACCTCTCGTTGACACCACAGATAGATACGACTTCTAGAATCCCCAAGCAGGAACATAGGGTGGCAAGGAAGGTGAAGTCCCTGCTTACAGAAATAGGGATGATGGATGCCTGGAGACATATACACTGATCCACAAGAAGTTATACATTTTACTCCTCAGCTCATAAAATCTATTCTGCTGAGATCTTCTATTGGTTAGCTGGGAACACACAGCTAGAATAACTGACTGTTCCATTGGCATCCTGGGAATATCAGATCATGCTCTGTTGACACTTACTTATAGGCTCAAAAAGTTAATCAGACATACCTTCTGGAGACTTAATGTCTCGTTGTTACTGGACAGAGATGTAAATGAGCAATTACATGACTATATAAATCAGGCCATACGAGATAATGACTCTCCAGATATTAACCCGGGCATTCTGTGGGACACGATAAAGGCCATGATATGGGGTAAATTGATAGCTATAGTCGCGGGGTGTAAAAAAAGATAAACAAAAGAAACAATGGGAACTAGAAAGTGATATTCGGGTTTTGGAACTTCAACAACAACAACATAAACTAGATCGAAAAAGGAGTATAGAACTATCTAAATTAAAGAAAGAATTAAACCAGATTCTGGACTATAAGGTTGAACAGAACCTTAAGTATCTCCGTCAAAGATGCTACGAAGGGGGCCCTACAGCATTGCGACTCTTGGCCTGTCTGATCAGGGGACAGAGAAGCAAGGCCTATATCAGTAAAATATTGCATCCAGACAAGGTACAAAAGATGGTGAAAATGGAGGATATTACAGGAGCCTTCCAACACTATTACCGGGTTTTATAATACACCTAAACCACCAAAATCAGTCCAGGAGATTGATGCCCTCTTACATTCCCTGACCCTGCCACAGGTATCCCAAGACCAAAATGAGGCCTTATGTTCCGCAATAACCCCTCCAGAAATTGTTAGAGAAATACAACAAAGCAAAAGGGGTAAGTGCCCTGGAACAGATGGTTTCCCCGCAGGATTTTATAAGAAATTCTCCAATCTTGTTATCTCACTACTACAAAAGGCATATGCAGAAGATACGTCCGCTAGTGGTAAATTGGCCCCTTTCTGGAATCTGGCCATTATATGTGTGATCCCCAAGCCTGTAAAGAACCCAGCACTCTGTCCCTCCTATCGACCAATGTCTATACTTAACGTTGATTATAAATATTATATATTATATTTCTGTGCTCATGAGGAGGTTGGAGACTATAATACCAGGCATTATTTCCATAGATCAGACAGGATTTGTCTCAGGTAGACAAGTTCAAGACAGTATTCAAAGCACACTGCACAATATAGACCATCTTAATGTAAATAACATCTGTGCGCGCACATGATGAGCATGGGCACAGAAAAAGCCTTTGATCAGGTCAACTTGGTATACTTGCCAAGGGTCCTTGCAGGCTTTGGTTTTTCAGCAATATTCCAGAAATATATACAGACTTTATACTCCTGCCCCGTGGCGTATGTTCGTGCCAGTGGTCATCTATCAGAGAGATTCTCACTTAGCCGAGGTACACGTCAGGGCTGCCCCCTCTCCCCGCTACTTTTTGCAGTCTACATAGATCCTCTTGCCTAGTTGATCAGGCATGATCACCAAATAAAAGGGGTACAATTGACATACACCAAACATAAAATAGGCCTCTATGCAAATGTTTTGGTGTATCTCACCTACCCTAATACATCACTGCCCAGATTAATAGACTGGATACAACAGTTTTCAGCTCTGTTAAGTTGCTCCCTGAACACTGACAAGATGGAAATTTTGGCTGTTTCATATAAACCCACCCCCCACTTTTCAGAAACAGTTCCCCATGCAGTGGGGTCTCCCGAAGCTTAAATATCTTGGAATTTATCTCCAGGTGGACACTACCCATTTGTATGAGGATAATTTTCTCCCCCCACTTTCAGCTATACAGGCAGAACTCAAGAGGTGATCTCTCCTCCCCCTTGCCACTTCATAGTCGAATACAGTCCATTGAAATGAATATCTTGCCGAGATACTTATATCTGTTACAGTGTGCCCCAGTCTCTCTCAGTAAAGCTTGGTTTCAACGGATGCAATGACAAATTTATAATTTTGTCTTGGTGGATGTGCGACCTAGGATACAGAGTGGAATCCTTTTGGCAAAGAAAGAACGGGGGGGATGGGTGTTACCAGACTTGGAGGCGTATTGGACAGCAACCCAAGTCAGGAATGCCTTTGTTGGATTAACCCCTGGTACCAGGCTCATTGGAAGTCACTTGAACTGGATCTGGTGGAAGCCACTCCACTTCCCGCTCTTTTGTTTGATTAAAAATTGTCTAGGCCTAATACACATAGTTGGTACCAAGCATTGCAGGTTACATGGAAAGCATGGTAACAGTTTTGTAAATGTCCCATGGTTGTAACAGACTTATGGAGGTTTTGTGGGTTGGGGTGAGACAGGGCGTTTGCACTAGCATCCCTTGACCCATGGCATCGGAGACAGGCCATGATGGGTATGCAGTACCTGAACCAGATTCTAAACAGGGCTTCCATGCTCTTCTTTGATGAGTGTAGGGCAAAATTTGATTGGTCAGTGCACGACTGCTTTTGCTGCTTCCAAATTAGAAATTACATACAAGCCCAGCTAGGAATAGAAGAGAGAGAGAGAGAGAAGGGCCAGCGTAGAGTGACCCCCGAAGGAATTAACCTTGAGCATGGTGTTAGGAACCTTTAAACAGAAGGGTAACATTACCCTCTTGTATCACCTACTCCTCCTTTCAAAAAAAAAAAACAGACCCAACATATAAACAATAGATGGCATTTAGATGCTCGAATTCAACTGACAACCGCTGACTGGGAACAAATTTGGAGAAGAACGACACATACATCCTTCTCCCCCCAGTGGCATGAATATGCTTGAAAAATTAAGACTAGATACTTCATAACCCTAGTGATGCACTCTAAGTGGGATCTGAATAAACAGTGTAGTTGTTGATGCCATTGTGGGGAACCTAACGCCACCCACTACCATGTTTTTTGGAGTTGCCCGCTATTGCAACCCTGTTGAGTAGGGATAGCAAGCTGTCTAAAATTTTACCTCTTTGGGCTTACTGATCCCTTACTGTTCCAACATTTTGTGCTGGGACTCCTGCCCCAAGGCTTGAGGGGTAGGGAGCGTTTATATCTAGGAGACATTTGTGTGGTGGCAGCGGCCAAGGCCATCACCAGAGAATGGCTACAGAAATCCCCCCACTGAAACTGACTGGATTGGGACAATGGGAAGGATTGCTGAAATGGAACATTTAACCTTCCTGACCCAGGACAGACTACAGACCTGTTTGTTTTGCTGGACCAGGTTGGAGGTAGCACAGCATGTCGGTGTGGACAAAGGCTTCCCTGTACAACTACCACCACCAGGCAGTTAACTTGGGCTGGGAGTAACCAAGGACTTCCTTTTGTTTTATCACTCTTTGAGGCTAGTCAGGTGGGTCTTGCTGCGGTGCCCCCTCTCTCTTACACCTGACCTTTTAAAATAAGGCCAGAGTTACACAAACTACACAGCAATGGTTGCAAACTCTGCTGTCTAGAAAATACCTCCACTTTGTACGTTTTATTGTTATTTGTTAACTGTTAATGTTTCATTTGTTTATCTTATACAAATATGACAGTTTGTAATGATATCAGTACTTATGCTTGAAATGTATGATTGTAATTGACCAACATTCTGAATAAAAGAAAGTTAAAAAAAAAAAAGATGTGTGTTCCAAATGCAAAGCAGCCAACATGATGTGCAGATTGTTAGGGAGGTAAGAACAGCTCATTTCATGGCCTGCTTCCCCATAATTGACAAAGTGCAGAGTATTTAAATATTTAAAACTATTGTAAATAACCAAAGGAGCAAGGAAGGAAAAGGGAAGGTGTGATCAGATACTGTAAGAAATGGGGGGGGGGCTGGATGTATATTTGTTATTTATTACGTGGTAACTTACTTGTCAAAATATGTTGATTGGTCTCGGTGTATTTCCTGTGCTGAATTTTACTGTATAAATGTTTTATCTGCTGTAACTGAATGCTGTAAGGACTCCATTGAAAATTAGCCTTTGCTTAATTAGGTAATTCTTGTTCATTTATTCTGTGAATAAAACACGTATACTACTACATACATCATCTCAACCATGTGCACACGCCCAAGCCTTGTTCCCAGAGCAAGGTAAGATGGTTATGCAGAACAGTACAATAAAAAAAAAAAAACACACACACACAGCTTTTGTCACACAAAAAGCATATTTATGAAACCGACTGATTTTATATTATTTTATATAGAATTGTGTATGGCGTCTCATATACAGTAAGGCTGTTCTTTACCCGAGTGGTCACTATGACAACTGCAGACCTTGAGAGTGAAGCTTGAGAGGTCCTTCAGTTGTCATAGTAACCACTAGGGTAAAGAGTAGCTGTGTTGTGTATGGGACACCATACACTGTTCTTTATCGTGTACGGTCCCAAAAGACAGAATTGCTTACTTTTTTCCTTGTAGAGGGGGCCAACTTTTGTTGTCCACGACACCCATTTTTCAGCCATGTGAGCGCTGGCCAACTCGCACACAAAGTGCTTCAGCTGCCCCGTCCTATGAACAGTGCTGGTGGGGCAGTTGCATTGTGATGCAGCTACTAATGCTGAACGAAAAGTCGTTCTGATTAGTAGCTGCATCA
The DNA here is from genome assembly GCA_016271365.2 of Neoceratodus forsteri. Taxonomy (NCBI): domain Eukaryota; kingdom Metazoa; phylum Chordata; order Ceratodontiformes; family Ceratodontidae; genus Neoceratodus; species Neoceratodus forsteri. The sequence goes on along the minus strand of CM057450.1, from coordinate 182,047,260 downwards.
CTACAAAGGCAGGACGACTTTTTACAGTGTATGGGTTTCCATACAGAACAGCGCCCGACCAGACATTATTAAAAACCTCCCTAAAGACTAGAGGTAATCACACTGTTAATGCTGTGACATCATAAGGGCACTCAAGCTTCACTCTCATGCCCATAATGTCACAACACTAACTTTGTGTGAAGTTACCAGTTTGTTCTTCGTGAAGGGGAGTTCTAACCCCAGGAATCCACTAATATTATTACTCTTGCAGTGCTGCTTTAAATCAGCACTGCCAAATAGAATGCTATGCTAATGATGGAATCTTTAGCTCATGCATTCAAACTGCCTGTTGTAACTGCTTACATTCTAATCTCAGATTTCTTCTCTACGCTGCAAAGTTCAGACATCCTGGGGATCTCTCTCAATCAAGACAGATTCCTGTAGTGCATAAAACAAAAAACCTTAAGTATTTTGTTTAACTTTTTTATTACTGCCTATTGTAATTGTTTATAAGTGTTTTTTACCTCATAGTTTTAAGTTTATTTTATTTCTTGGTGCTTCACTGTTCCTTTGAACTGAGGGGTAACCAATTCTTTTTTTGTTTAAATCTGAACCTTTTTTAAGGGCTCCGGTTACTTTATTTAAAAATTTACCATATTTGAACTGAGGTTTATCGGATCCCTCTGCGGCTTTATTGGTTCCTGAACCGACCGCTATTTCTCTTGGAACCGACCACAGATATTTAAATTTAACCTACTTTTGTCAGTTCCCGGTTCCTGTTTTCTAAAATGTCAGATAAGCCAAAAAAAGAAAACAGGACACCCTGGGTTTAAAAATTGCTTGAAGTGTGCAGAGGTGTTTGCCAAGGCAGACAAGCATGATATTTGCTTTATCTGCCTTGGGCAGCAGCATTTCACAGAAAATTGTAACATTTGTAAGTCTTTCCCTGAAAGGCAGTGGAAAAACACAGGGAGAGAGGCTTAAAAGGAGACTAGTGGAGGGGTCCATGGGCTTTAACCAGTCCACCCCCTCTAAGACTGTGGCTGTTCCTTCCAGAGCCTCCAAATCCACTCTTGATACAGGTGAGGGCTCTAGCAAGAGAGGCAAAGAACTGTCTGACTCCCTGGTGCGTGCCAAAAAAATTTAAGAAAACGAAGCACACTGAAACCCCAGCTGAAATGCCTCAAGGGGTACCTCATGTGCCCATTCCTGCTCCTTCTCCTGCTGATTTGACTCAGGCCTTAGCCTTACTCCAGGTGCTGCAGGGCTTACTACCCCCTAAGCAGCATGTGGTCACTACTGCTAAAAAAAAAGCTACTGTTGTTGCCCCTCTTTTGCCCACTGCCACAGTGGCATATAAGGAGGATGAGGAGGGTATTGAACCTGAGGTCTCACCAGAGCAAGATTTTGGTTCTCCTTCCAGACCCACAGAGGATTTCTCCATCCCATTTTTCTTTTGCTAAAAAAAATGGTAGAAGCCCTGGCTCTGCAAACAGCTGAAGAGATCCAGGATGAGGAAGAGGCACAATATATAGAGCCCATGGGGCTCATACCCACTAAAAGGCTCATTTTGCCTATGTACAAATTCTTTAAAAAAGGATACCCTGGAAATCTTCAAATCTCCCACTACTGTCACACCCACTGATAAAAAGTGTGACAAGAAATACCAGCTAGAAAGGTCTTGGGCTGAGTTTCTGTTCAGTCACCCAGACCACCAAGGGATTGATCAACAGGCTGCCTGTGAAAAGGTGAAAACTCCCTTATCCTCTTAACCCCTTCCCCCGAGAAGGATTCGAGGAAGGTGGACAGCATGGCAAAAAAGTGGTACCTTTCGGCATCCCTGGCAGTACGCCAAGGCAGCTATCAGGCTTATGCAGCCCTTTATCACAGGAGACTATGGCAATCAGTGATAGACAGTGCTGAGGCTAATCCGTCTTGAACAGTGTCAGAACTGCTGGACACAGCAAGACTGGGCTTGGAGGCTTCCAAGTACCAGTTTCAAATGGCAGCTGACACAAATGATACAGCTGCTAGATGGATGGCTGGTACCATAGCATTAAGGAGATTTGCCTGGCTAAGGGCTACTAATCTCACCAAGGACACCCAGACTAAGGCTATGGATTCCCCAGTCAAAGGCCACTCTCTTTTTGGTGCCCAGACTGAGACATATATGAAAAAAGTAGATGAATACAAAGCTACATTTAGGAGCAACTCTACCAGAGAGAGAGAGAGAGAGAGCTTCTCCTTCCACTTCGTCCTATGCTAGGGGAGGCAGGGGTAGGTCCTCTTTCAAGAGGCCTTTCTTTCAAGTACAGGCTGTTTCTCAGCAGCAGTACCAACCACAACTGGCTGTTTTTTACAGGGCTAGAGGCAGAAGGGGTTCTTGGAGAGGTTCCCAATCTTCCCAGCCTCAGCAGCAAGCAAAGCAGAATCCCTGACTTTTCCCCTCAGGCTGCCTCTCCATTTCCTGTAGGGGGCGAGACTCACCCATTATTTTCAGGAGTGGTTAAAAATAACCACAGACAAGTGGGTCCTGGAAATAGTGAGTCAGGGTCTCTCCCTTTGTTTCAGGTCCCTTCCTCCTCCAAGGTTAAAACAGTTTACACCAGCTCCTTTTTCAGAAAGAAAACTGCTGGAGCATGAGGTGCAGGCTCTACTGCTGGCAGAAGCAGTGGCGCATGTTCCTCTCAGCCAAAGAGGGCAAGGTTTTTATTCAACATACTTCCTAACAACGAAAAAGAATGGAGAGTGGCGGCCTATACTAGATCTCAGTCTGCTAAACAAGTACCTGGTAAAACCCAGGTTCAGGATTTTTATTTATTTATTACATTTTGGTAACTGGGTAGGCCCACTGGGCCCGAAGGTCCCTTTTTCAGGGGCGACCCGGGATAACAATACTAGTTAGATACAGAAAGAGCAAAAAAAAAAAGAGAACATTTGTATGCATAAGTTATTACAACATGAGGAAGTTACAGGAATCAGTGGATACAGGCATGGCTATCCTCATGACACAATTTGAGTAGGTAATTCATTGCATGTAGTATAATTCCAGAGGTAGCGTATGACCCCAGGTAAGAAAAAGAAGAAACAGTTGGAGGCAGGTAGTAGGTAGGCTTTGCTAGTAGAAGGTGTGTGAGAAGGAGGGGAGTGTCTAAGAAACCTTATGAACCGTGGCAGTGGCATGAGCTTGAGGTTAGCATATGGAATTTGAGCCTGGTGCAGAAGTTCATAAGTGAGGGGCGTCCTGGACGGGGGGCTTGTTCCATTGGCAGGGTGCTTGGATGGAAAAGGACCTAGCACCGGCATTTGTCCTTACTCTGGGACTTCCAGTAGAGTTCTTTCTGAAGTCCTTAGGTTCTTGGGTTATGCTTGAGAGTTATAGACTTGGCTATGCTAGGCGGAGCGTGAGGTGTAGAAGCTTGTAGGCCTGGACAAGCAGGGGATATTGGAGATGAGCAGTCTAGGGTAGCCAGCAGAGCTGGGCTGAGTCGCAGTGGTGTCGCCGGGTGGTCTTAAGTGGCTAAGCGAGCTATTTTATTATACAGGGTTTGCATCCCATATCTCTTGCTTTCCCATGCCCTGTATTATCGGGGCCGCAAAGGTCAGAGGAAGCAGGACACTAGTAGCAATAGAGAGCCTGGCCTCAGGGATGAGCTGTCCCTGAGTCGGGTATAAGGTGCCAGGCTTGCGATGAAGGGTCCAAGTGACCTGGTCTATGTGTTCCTTGTAAGTGATGTTCTGGTCAAGCGTTAGGCCTAGGTATTTGAGGGAAGGGACAACGTCGATGTCTTTGCCAGAGAGTGTGGTTACAGAGAAGTGAGGACCTGTCAAGTCCTAGGATCTTGGGTCTCGAATAGCATTGACTTGGTCTTGTCAGCATTGAGTACCATTCTGTTCTCACATAGCCAAGTCTCTAGAGGCTTGAGATCCTTTTGGAGGGTAGGGCCTAGTGTAGCTACATTGCTCATGTGACGGAAGATGACAGTATCGTCTGCATACTGTACAACCGAGCTCTCCCCGCAGTAAGAGCTTAGGTCATTGGTAAACAGGGAAAATAAGAGGGAGCCAAGTACTGATCCCTGAGGTACACCCTGTTTTAGGAGTAACGGGTCCGACATGACGCCATTCCATGTGACCCTTTGAGCCCAGCCTGATAAGTAGCTCCCAAACCACTGTAGGGCATGGGTGTCAAGGCCAACATTTTGCAGTTTTTGTAATAGCAAGTTGTGGTCTATGAGGTCAAACGCCTTGGATAAGTCAATAAAGACTGCACCAGTAGGTATCCCTTTGTCAACTGCCCTGAACACTTCGTCCGAGAAGTTGACGAGGGTAGTGTCAGTGTCGTGGTTTGTTCTGAACCCGTGTTGGTTGGGGGCAAGGAGCAGGTGTGCTTCCAGGTAGTCTCTGAGTTGGTTGTAGATTACCCTTTCTTGCACCTTGGTGAGTAAGCAGAGGAGGGAGATAGGCCTATAGTTGTTTAGTTTATCCCTGGGCCCCCCTTTGTGGATAGGTACGACATTGGTGTGTTTCCACTGGTCGGGGACTGCTCCTTCCCTTAGGGATCTGTTGAGGAGCATGGTTATGGGCCAGGATAAGGAGGTAGCTCCTGCCTTGAGAAGCCGAGGGTTGATCCTATCGGGTCCCCTGAACCTTTGGGTTTCAAGTTTTAGGAGGGTAAGGACTTCAGTCTTGGTAAGTCTCAGGGTGAAATAAGGGTCGCCTCCATATGGGGTGCTTCAGCTGAGCTGGGGAGGTTGGGGGTGACTGGCATGTCTTAAAGGCCTCTAGGTCTGAGAAGTGCCTGTTTAGGGCAGCCAATATTTGAGAAGAGTCAGTTGTGAGCTGACCGTTGATCTCTATGAGGCAGGATTCAGGTTTTTTACTCCCCTTGATCAGATCATTAACATGGTTCCAGAATTGCTTGGGGTTGCCCCGGCTAGATTTCTGGAGGTGTGTTAGGTAGTCACGCTTACCAAGTTTTATGGCCCTCTTGTCTTTGTTTCTTAGGGCTTTGTATTGCATAAGATCTGCCGGAGAGGAGGAGAGCGTAAACTTTTTCCAGGTTTTGTCCCGAGTCACCATAAGGGCTTTGAGGGAGGGAGAAATCGACTTTTAGCAGCTGCCTTTTGCCCTCAGTCTCTTAATAGGAGCGAAGAGATTGGCAGCTGTGTTTAGTTCGCCCTGGAAGTATATCAGGGCATCAGAGAGAGTTGGGAGAGTAATTATGGGGTTCCAGTCCCGACTGCTTAGATAGTTGTTGAAGTGTAGTTCTGAGAAGTCTCGGGCAGAGAGGATTCTTGGCTGTACCTTGGGTGGTCTGTTTTTCCATATACTGTACAGAAGATGGGGGAATGGTCACTCAAGGAGTCTGCCATAGTTCCCGCACTCTGTATATTAGAGGGATTTGACACCAAAGCCCAGTCGAGGGTGGTGTGGTTCCCGGTTTTGTAATTGTCTGGTCGGTACGGAGATAACCTGCGTCAAACCTACTTCTTGGAGTCAAGGACATCGCAGCCTGGACTGGGTCCTGAGTTCAATTTATGTTGAAGTCTCCCAAGATAAGCTGTTCAGAAGCTCCCTTTGCTAGCAAGCAGCTTAGTAATAGCTTCAAGGGATTGGATGGCTGATTTTGTGGGTGGTAGACACTGCCAATTGTTAGTTGTTTGGCTTGTCCTAAGGTTATGCAGAATATATACTTTCTCCCTCTGCAGTGCACTTGTGTGCAGGGTTAGAAGCTATGCTGAGAGGTCAACCTTTGTGTAGATTAGTACCTCTCCCCCTTTTTTGGATACCCGGTCCTTGCGGAAGCTATTGTAGCACAGAACTTGTATCTCATGATCAACTCGATTATGGAATACTTATATATACCTCCTCATGTCACAATGTTTTGAGTCCACTTAGAGTAATATATCATTCAACCTTAAGATTTTGGCTAGATTTACCTTTCTGAACCCATTGTTCTGATTTGTATTAACAGTCTTATTCTCTGTCTTTTGATAATCGAGTTCTTTTCAAGATGGGTACTTTTTTATTTAAAGTAATGGTCACAATGGCCGTGATTTTGCCAACTCTGCAAAAAGGGGACTGGCTAGCCTCCTTGGATTTAAAGGACACATATTTCCATATTCCAATAATGGAGTCACATAGAAAATATCTCCGGTTCAGACTCCCTTCAGGCCATTACCAGTTCTCGGCACTTCCCTTTAGCCTTACTTCTGCAACAAGGGTCTTTACCAAGTGCATAGCAGTAGTAGTGGCACACCTAAGAAGGTTAGGGGTCACAGTTTTTCCCTATCTGGATGATTGGCTAATCATAGGGAATTCCCACCAGCAGGTGTCAGACCACCTTCAGGTAACCCAAGATCTGTTGCACTCCTTGGGTTTCCTCCTCAGCACCAAAAAGTCTGTCCTGACTCCTGTGCAAGTCCTGTATTTCATAGGTGCAGAACTAAATATTGTAGTTGGAAGGCATACCTCCCTCGGGAGAGGGCAGAAAGCATTCAGCTTCTGGCAGGCTCATTTGCCCTGGGCAGGCCAAAGCCAGCAAGACAGTTCCTCCAACTGTTAGGGCACATGGCTTCAGCAACAAACACAGTCATAGGTGCCAGGTTCCAGATGAGTGATATTCAATTCCACCTTAGAGCACACTGGTGCCAAAGGTGGAACTCCCTCTCAAAGCCAGTACCAGTCACAAAGGCGTTACTACAGGCACTCCAATGGTGGAGGGACCTGGAAAATCTGAGGGAAGGGGTTCCATTCCTGCAGGAGTCTCCCTCCCTGGTTCTCATAACAGATGCTTTCCTGTTAGGATGGGGTGCTCATCTAGAGGAACCCACCATCCACGGTACCTGGGGGAGTGCAGAATCACTCCTGCACATAAACCTGCTGGAGTTGCAGGTGGTTTACCTGGCCCTTCAGGCCTTCTCTCATCTAATACAGGGAAAGGTGGTACAAGTCAGAACAGGCAATACCACAACAATGTACTACATCAACAAGCAAGGAGGGACAAGGTCCACTCCACTGTGTACAGAAGCATTGAAAATATGGAGCCTTGTGTACTCCCTAAACGCCTTCCTACAGTCAATTCATCTGCCTTGCAAGGACAATACCTTGGGAGATGCCTTGAGCAGGATAAATAAGGCCCATTACAAATGGGCATTGAACAAGCAAGTGGCGAGTGCTCTATTCAGGAGGTGGAGGACCCCAGAAATATACTGTATCTTTTTGCTTCCCACCAAAATCACCACTTACCTCTCTGTTGTTGCAGGGCCCCAGTGAAACGCACAGTTCCCATGGATGCCCTGATCCTGGATTGGACAGGCAGGTATCTTTATGCCTTTCCCCCTTTTCCATTGACACTCAGGGTGCTCATCAAGCTCAGGTCCCAACCAGCTTCGATGATTCTGGTAGCCCCAGACTGGGCAAGACAGCCTTGGTACTCCGTACTGCTGTCAGTGTCTGTGAGCAAGCTGATTCAACTCCCTCAGAGGTACAATCTGCTGACTTCCTTTCAGGGGAGGGTAGTGTACTCCAATCTCAGGTCTCTCAAGCTCAAGGCTTGGCTCTTGAGGACCTAGAATATGCAGATTGGCAGTTCTCTGAAGGAGTTTTTGAAGTCCTTAGGAGCTACAGGAAACCTTCCACTAAGAAAACCTATGCCTCTAAATGGAAAAGATTTTCCATTTGGTGCAGTGATAATGGTATAGTCCCAGCCCAAGCTGGCATCCCAACCCTCCTGAATTTCTTGTCTCACCTGCACTCCCAGGGGTTGCAGCACTCTACTCTGAAGGTGCACCTGGCTTCAGTTTCAACATACCTTTTAGCTGGAAAGGATACCTCCCTGTCATCAAATCCTATATTCAGAAAGTTCTTTAAAGGGCTCTCTCATTTGCTTCCCTCTCACAGGGAACCAATGCCAGCATGGGACCTTAATATTTGCGTTGCCCAGCTCATGCTTCTGCCCTTTGAGCCTATGGCATCTGCAGAGCTTAAATTTGTTACCTGGAAGGTAGTCTTTCTGGTAGCAGTCACTTCTGCCAGAAGGATAAGTGAGCTCCAGGCCCTTTGTGTGGAAAAGGACTATGTTTCTTTTCACAGGGACAAGGTAGTGTTGAGAACTAATAGGAAGTTTCTCCATAAGGTAGTTTCTGACTTCCATTTGAACCAGTCTATAACATTGCCAGTCTTCTTTACTGAACACTCTAGCTCAGGTGAGCGTAGATTGCACAGCTTGGATGTAAAAAGAGCACTGAGTTATTACATGACTCATACCAAAGACCATAGACAGCACAGACAACAACTGTTCCTCACCTATGGGGAAGTAGGTAAAGGTACTCCTGCCTCAAAGAGAACCATCTCTTGATGGATAGTTCAGTGTATTCAGCTTTGCTACTCAAAAGCAAGTAAGGTACTCTTCCCCCCCCCCCCGGTCTTAGGGCCCACTCTACAGCGGGCACAGCTGCCACTATTGCAGGTGCCCGAGAGGTACCACTAATGCAGATAAGTAAAGCAGCTACCTAGAGGTCAGTCCACACCTTTACTAAGCATTGTAGCCAGGACACTCAGTCCAGGAGTGATGCCAGATTTGGCGCAGCAGTTCTGCAGAGTCTGTTTCCTAAATAGATTCTTGCCCACTTCCTTGAGGTACTGCTGCATAGTCTGCAAGAGTAATATTATTAGTGGATTCCTGGGGTTAGAAGAAAAAATTACTTACCTGTAGCATCTTATTTCTTCCAAAGGGATCCACTAATATTGTTACTCCCTGCTCTTGCCGCCCCTTCATAATCAGTAACTAGGAAAATCCTCTCCACAGCTGATATGTAAGCATTAAGCCACGACGGAGGTGGTCTCTAATGCTGGATTGATGCATGGGGCGTGGGTGGCCGAGGCCCACCCGCCTCCCATGCATCAATCCAGCATTGGAGCCCACCGACGGAGTGGCTTAACGCGCTTGTAACACGGCAAACGGCCCTGGAGGAATGTTGAGGGGTGCACTGTGAGAGTTTATTACAGGACGCAGGCGGAGGCGCAAATTTTAATATCTTTTATTACAGTATGAGAAAGACGTGCACCACAGCTTACATACATAGTGATGTGGTCAACTGAGGTTGCTTGTGTACTGCCGCTGAAAGGAACACATAACAGTTCTGTGATGTCCTGCGGACTTCCGTGTGGGTATTCCGGTGTAATTCGTGCTGGGAGGTCTGCATCGCATTCACGGCTCTGGCGCAGCGTTGCCGCGCGGGGGATCTCGGGCGACTCTACTTCCGGGTCTGGCTTGGATTGCTGTCCGGGTGCGTTGTGTCCCACCTGCTCTCTGTGCTATGCTGCCCGCCGTAGTCTCCACTTTGCTGCTCTGAACCAGTAGTCGGTGGGATCGCCGGCGGCCCGGTTCCGTAGAAGAAATTAACCGTGCCACGGTGAACGTCTGGCACCTGATCCCAGGAGAGTCGTGGCACCAGTCCGGAATGGTGAGTGTCTGCGGGTCTGCAGGGCTCCAGGGGTGCCGGTCGCCGGCTAGATACCGGTCGCTGCTGCTGGGGATGGGGTGATGCTCTCTCGGGACGCTGGTGCGTGGCTCTGCCGCCTGCAGTGCTGAGGTGCTGCTAGTCGGCGGCACAGATGGGTGCTCTGCTGTGGGGTGTGCCAGTGACGAGGCGCGGGTCACCAGTGCACATGTTTGAGACAAAGCCTTTATCAAAGACTTTGATAAAGGGCTTTTATAGCCCGCTATCAGAATAAGTTGGTGTTTTGTACATATTTTATTCATTAAATGAAGTCTTTCTAAGTGAAATCGAAAAAGCGTCCTTCTTTATGGGCTTGCGTGTGCTTGGAACTTGCATTTTGTAAGAAGCAACAGTTATTGGCTGGTGCGCGGCACCGTGTGGTCTCACGCAGGTGCCCTTAGCCAATAGCCATTGCTGACCTCCTGGCCAAAAGATTTGCTCCCACTGAGTCCTTGTACCTCTGGCTTAAACCCAAGAGTTGTACTCTGTGGAGAAGATATTCAGGAAGATCTTCAGTTTCGGCAAGTAACTTTTCTTTCTTCTTTACAGAAGGGGTTGCGGAAAAGTGGAATACATTTCCAGAAGTTGTTGACACAGGGTCTTTCACTAGCTTCCAACACAGGTGTGACAGGCACAGAGAATTAACCTAATCCAGAGAAGGGAGGCAGAGGGTGTGGGCTATAAATGGAAGAGGATGAGTGAACTAGGCAGAAAGGTATTAAAATACAGTTAGGGCCATTGGTAGACTAGCTCTGGTCCAGCATTAAGCAGGGTGTGGATACAGGCAGATAACTGTCAAACTCTGGCCATAGGGCCTTTTTCTGTTATCTTATATGTTTCTGTGAATCAAATAATTCAGTATCCGTAATACACAGAATTCATGTACAATAGTGTGCAGTCACCAATAGATAATCAATAATCTGATAGCCTACTTCAATTTTAAGAAAATGGTACAAAATACAGACTTTCATCCAATCTGGATGGTCAAAAAGTCTGAAGGGTCCATATTTATTTGCTAATCTCTCTGTAATAAAGGTAAGGGCCAGTCCCCTACCCCTCCTTTAGGACCAGTGTGATCAGAACCCATGAAATGAAAACCTGGCCTCTGGATTTCTACAGTGGGCAATGCCAGTGACTCGGGTTTGTGACCTGAGCTTGGTGTGCTAGAAGCCTGGCAAAGAGGAGGATTGAGTGTCCCAAAGGATGCTTACTTTCAGGTAGGGCAGTGCAGCTTGCTGCAGTACTGCCATCTGGGTGTGACAACAGGTGGTGAGCAGAACACATTCTGTGCAGGCACCAGGGAGGGGAGAATGTGCACACATTGGGTATCACCAACCTGTGAAGCCTTGTGAGGTGTAAATGAGAACACTGAGGAATTTCTTTGTCAGGCTTTTTAAAATGAGGACCATGTATGTAATCAGAATCCAATGGATAACCATCAAGCATATGGTACCTGAGATGTAGACGTGAATATGGTCAGAGCTTTGGATATGATGTTGTGAAATGAGGGCCCTCATGTAGGAGAAGATTCTGGTAACAAAATGGTGAACACTAGAAGGGCACTAAGAAGCTAAGAACATCAGAAGGACTCATTGTAAACCCAAATCAGGTTCCTGACCCACATATGTTTTGAACTTGACAAAAGCAACTTTTCCACAAATGGTCCAGAAAGATGTTGACCAACTATTTTATTGTGGCCCACAATACGACTGTTACCACAGTCTCTTATCGCTTGTGAACAAGCTGCCTTACTATAAATAAATTTGCAAGATATTGAAATCAAACCAGCAAATAAGGGTAGAATCATTGTTATCATGTCCAGAGAAAAATACAGTGCTGAGATAAGAAGACAACTGGGGGTGAAACACATTAGGCAATGGGGCTGCAATCCCACTTCAGTTGTAAAGAACCAAGTGAATGCTTTTACTGATCAAGTAGAGTGGTCCAGTGTTATACAAAGGCAAAGTCAGACTTCCTATGAACAGACAGTCCAGTTTTCCTGACTTTTTTTTTTTATTATTCTTTTGGTAACCGGGTAAGGCCCACTAGGCACAAATTCCTGTTTTCAGGGGCTGCCTGGGAGCACTAGTGCGGTTAAGCGACTTGCTGGGGGTCACACAGTATGCAAATGGCAGCTGTGGGAATAAAACCCAGGTTTGCTGGATGTACCAAGCTTATTCCCAGCTCATTACTGTAACCTGTAGGCTATACTGCCAGCCCCAGTAAATTTTACTTCATAACACCCCCGGTGTAGCAAGACCAGGCATAGACTGGCAGCCAAGTGCCACTCTGTACGTGGTCTCGGTATACCGCCGGGGCATGTAGTTTGAAAATCGGAGCATTTAGAAGCAGCATTCACATAGATAGTCTATGGACATTCCACCCGGCTGCTCCCCATATGAGACGTCATACTGAGACAGCCGCAGGCAGTTGTGGGTGTGCCACGCGATTGTGTAATGCCAGCAGGACAGAGGCAGGGTCAACCAGATATGAGGGGCATATTGTAAGGTAAAAAAAAAAAAACATTTATTTTACAAAACAGCTAATCAGGCCATGCCTTACACCCAGGCATGGCCCAATTTTTGATGGACATTTCCCTTTAATGGGATAAACTGCAGTAACCTTGTTAGCAATGCAGATGCTTTCAGTAATCATTTTGCTGATTTAACTGATTTGCATATATTTTTCCACATCGGCTCATCAAGATACCCAGCCAACCAAACTCCTCCCCTTCTCCTTATCACCGTCTGTTTTTCCTGACATTTGTGACCCCAAAGGAATTAAGAAAATTGCTAAACAGTCTCCATCAGCAGTAACTTCAGGCCTGATGTATTGGAACTTAGGATCCTCCACTCTGCTACTGCTACTCTTGCCTAATCTATTGGCCACATTTTCTACCTATTACTTATCTTTAGAGTTGTGCCTGTTATATGGGAAATTGCCAGGGTTGTCCCTGTTTTCAAAAAAAGAGACCCAAAATGTATCACTAACTCCTGTCCTGTTGTGCTCCTGTCAGTTCTAAGTAAACTTTTGGAAAAGATGATTGCAGTGCAGCTGACAGACTATCTCCACAAGTACAACTTGCTATCACCTGAACAGCATGGCTTCCACAATGGGCATAGCACATCCACTGCACTTGTCAAATTAGATAATGATGTTAAAGTAGCTGCGGATAAGGGAGTGATGACAGGAGTTGTATTTGTTGACCTTTCTAAGGCTTTCGACCTGGTTGAACAGGTTCAAGACTGATAATGCTCGGCCTCTTCTCCCATGCAGTCTCCTGGTTTGTGAACTACCTTTTTTTTTTTTTTTTTTATTTTTCCCTCTCCCCTCCAGCTCTGGTCTCCTCGGGAGCACCTAGGAGTCATCCCTCTATGGTCCACTCCAACTGGACAACCCTCCTTCGCCCATGAAGCTGCAGTTTACCTCCCCCAGGTGGGGATGAGGTGGGCCCCAACACCCCGAACTTCTCAGGTGGCGTTGGTCGGGTGCCAGGAGGGCGGCCGCAAATCGAGGGCAAGTTCCGGTGCTCCATCTCTGCCTGAGCTGAAAGGGCATTTTTACCTGTTCTAGGGAGTGGCTAGTGCCCTGACGTCAAGGTGTTGCCACCGACATCTGCCACTCCCTGCACCTTCTCTACATACCAGCGCTTGCTGTGCCTCCAGCTTACGCCAGATGCCAGCCAAGCAGGACCCCTGTCCCTCCCAGGAGAGGAGAGTTGTCCTCCGGACGCGCGATCCTCTCCCTCCCTTGCCGACCCCCGGCAACCTGGGCTCATTCCGGAACCCAGGTCGCCGGCATGGCACGAGGTGTGGCATCCAGCGCCTCAACCTACAGCGCCACCAGGCCGGCTGTGAACTGCCTTTTAAATAGGTACCGATTCATAAAGTTTAACAAGACGCTGTTTAGAATGGCCTCTACCGAAGTCAGTGTTCCCCAGGGCTCTATTGTGGTCCCACTTCTCCTCTCTTTTTTTTTTTTTTTTTTGTAATTTATGTTTATTGCATTTTCATTAAAATACGATTCATAGTACACACAAATGTCAGAGATCACATAGAAGATAGGATCCATCAAATGGAAAAGAGTCACATAGTCTAACATTCAAATTACGGATAAGGAGGAAATCCTAATATTAATTATTCCAGAACATAGATAAAACTAGATTTCTACACCTTCCAAGATTTTAGAGGCTAATCCACGAATTTAAAAGTCCAACATCATATTTATATTCAGCTAAGATAGCTGATATGAACCTCTTTCCGAACATGTTCAAAAGTCCCAAACATTACTAGTGATTCAGAGTAACTGCAGTATATATGTTATAATTTAGAGCAGACCTAGGATATATTGACCATAAATTCTACAGCTAATAGAACAAAATCTGACCAGAGCCGATAGGGCTGTGAAATGCTACCAAGTGATGAAAGTTGCACATGTGCATAGAAATTATTCAACGCTCAGGTGTAACTTGGCCATTTGTTGGAGGTGTTGCACCAGATTTTCAACGTGGCCTTTTTTGAACCCCTCCTCATGAGCAGTGCCAGTGTCATTTTGTTCAGTTGTTCCGAAAGATGATTGTGCAGACCAAACGTGCTATTCTGCACCACAGGTGTGAAAACACGGTTCGGGCAGGCTGTGGAAAATTACAGCTGTACAATTGTGAAGGAGGTGTACAAAAATGGCTATGTTAAAAAGGTGAAGTGAAAATATTAAAAATTAGCAACGTTAGGAGCGTGCGTAGAAACTGCGTAGTGCATGCTTGTAACACAGTCATTTGTTGGAATTGTTTCACCAGATTTTCAACATGGCCTTTTTTGGACCCTTCCTCATGAACAGTGTCAGTGTCATTTTGTTTAATTTTTCTGAAAAGTGATTCCGCAGAGGAAATGCTCTATTCTGCACCACAGGTGCGAAAACACGTTTTGGGCAGGTTATTAGAAATGACAGCTGTACTGTTGTGAAGGAGGTGTGCAAAAATAGCAATGTTAAAAATGTGGAGTGCAAATATTACAAATTAGCGACGTTAGAAGTGTACGTAGAAACTGTGCAATGCACGCTTGTAATGCAGTCATTTTTTGGAATTTTTTCACCAAATTTACAACATGGGTGTTTTGGGACCCCATCTCATGAACAGTGGCACTGTCATTTCATGACTCGGTCCTGAAAGGTGATTCCACGCAGTGACCCCTAAATCACCTTTCGGGACAGAGTAACAAAATGGCAGTGACAGTTTTCATGAGGTGGGGTCCCAAGAACCACATGTTGAAAATTTGGGGCAAAAATTCAACAAAAATGGGTGAGATATCAGCATAAGTTGAAAACTCCATTGAATGGCTGTATAGCATGCTTATCTTTAATTCTTCAGTTCGCGGTTGAGCTTTGAAGAGTGCAGACGTGTCCCAGTCCAGAGAAGATGACAGCGCCGATCTCTGGAGATAAGTATGGAATGGGGGGTATGGGGAGGTGGGTGTGAGGGTAGGAGGGGAGGGAAACTGTGCCATCGAGATGAGGGACTGTTTTTAGTTTCACGGGGAAATAAAACTGACAACAAGGGACCATTTTCAAATTTAGAACAAAAGGACAAAAAAAAAAAATTTCAGCACACTGGGGTGGGCTCCCAGTGTGCTACAGGAATGCCGACATGGGGTTTGGGCACCCCAGTGTTGGGCATGACGTGGGCCGGGGGCACCGGCAGAAAAAAAAAACTTCACGAGGGACCGTTTTCTAATTTACAGAAGCAACACAAATTCCGCACACTGGGGTGGGCTTCCAGTGTGCAACATAAGATGGCCATGACTTCGGGAAGGGGGCACAGAACAGTGAATGGCATAGTGCCCTACACAACATGGCAGCACCGACTTGTGCGCATACACAGTGCATGCATCAGAATGCGGAAGTAACAGCCGAAATAGTGCGGCTGTTACTCCGTACGCCGATCATGGTGGAGGGCTTTCAGCTCTGTTGTGATTTCGGAAGGATACTTCCAAAAGTCCAACAGAAGAGGTTGTGAAAGCGGCCATTTTCAGAGCTAAAAAGCTCTTGCAAAACAGCTGTAGGCTCAGCCCACAGCCCTAAAAACGCTGCTACATATAAATGCCATTTTAAACCTCATGGCTTACACTACAGAAGGAAATAGGAAATAAGAGATCAAGTAATTTCAAAACAAGAACAAGAGAGAAAATTCCGCCTTAACTTTAAATCAAATAATGCTGGCTGCTATTATTTAGAGTTATTTGTTGCTCACATTATTTAAACAGAATCGCACATTCATCAGGGGACTCACATCAATTCAGGTCCCTCCTTCTTCTGATTTGGAGTTAGATGCTTCTTCTCTGCACGGTGCAGCAAACTCTTGCTGGATCTGTTGGGCCCTTCTTCCTCCAGGTCTGTAAATTGGTACACTTGGCCTCCGTAATAGATTCGAAGGCGGGTCGGCATCAACAAAGTATGCGACCCCAGACTTGGAGCTTTGCTCGAACAAGGGTCAAACTTTACGCCGGGGTCTGGTGGCAAAAGAAAGATCAGGAAATATATGGACCATTTGCCCCTGATAGCTCAACGATTCTGTGGACCGGGTAGCTTGCAAAAGAAGGTCCCTAATAGAGACGCCATCTGTAACAATCATCAGGGTTCTACGATTATCGTGCTGGGCCGCTGCAGACCTCTGAGCTGTCCAGTAAGCTCTGATGAATCTGTCCGCTATCTTAGTCTGCAAACGCGACGCTTTAGGTAACCAGTCCTGTAAGAACTTCAGTGGGTCCATCTCTCCAAGATCTTCAGAGAGACCCACCAGCTGCACATTAGAAGCGTGATATGCATTTTTCAATGCCTCCAGCCTGTAGCACAGGTGGCCATTTTTTTGTACAAGTTTTGTGGTAGCAGAGAGCGCTTTTATGACTTGTGACTCCGCTGTCGATGCTGATTTGTTTTCCAGTTCTATTTTTAAATCTTGTTCTGCAATCCTCTGTAGGATAGTTTCTGTCTTTAAATCGATAGCCTGTAGTGAGAGCTTTCCATGGCGGGTCTTAAGTGGGGTGGCCAGATGTAGAAGCTGAGGCCTAAGGTTCCAGTGGCGGCTGTTGTTTCAAGCCGCTAGAGCCACTTTTATTAGTTTGTCCCACAGTGTGAGGCACTAAAATACTCCTCTCTGTATACTCTGAACTGATTTTCCAGAAAAGCTTTTTGTTCAGCTCCAAAAGCGAATTTTTAAACAGAATATCATTCTGACTGCATAGCTCCTCTAAGTCACGTCCTATCAGTAAGGTGCTCAACAGCGCCCCCTCTTTTTCTGTCGTCATCAACAGTTTTCCTCTTTTGTCTCCTACTCCTCCCTAGTTCATGCAGATTATCTTTCTCTCTATTTTAGTTTCTAGATTGTAGGCCATACTAACTTGCAGTTTAGCTAGATAGATAAATATACTATTTATTAAGCTCCTATTTCAAAAGACTCTAGGCGCTTCACAATTCAATACAATAACACATACTTAAAACACTACACTAGTATTCACATACAACTAAAATAACCATTAAATATATCAGCCTGTCAATTAAAATACTTAACATTCAGCAGTTAATCAGAAAATGCCAGCTGGAATAAATATGTCTTTAGGAACCATTTAAAGGCTTCCACTGAGGGAGCACCCCTCAGATAATCAGGAAAGGAGTTCCACTGGATGGGCACGGCCACTGAAAATGCCCTATTCCCCGGAATGCCGCAACCTCACCCTGGGAACTCCAAGGAGTCCTCCCTCAGTAGAACGAAGTGCCTGGGGCGGATGGTAGGGGACAAGGAGATCTTGCAGATAGGCAGGTCCCCTTTCATGTAGGATTTTATAGGTAAGGAGCCCTATCTTAAAGACATTCCTCCACCTGACTGGTAACCATTGCAGATCGTGGAGGACAGGGTAATATGCTCAGATCTTCTTACCCCTGTCAGTAATCTTGCTGATGCATTCTGCACCAGCTGAAGTCTGTGGAGGTTGCCTCCAGATAACCTGCGGTACAGGGCATTACAGTAGTCCAACCTGGAAGTAATGAAGGCAGATCCCCAAACGGGATCAGGGATCAAATTTGGGCGATGTTCTTAAGATGGAAAAACCCACTTCTGAGAACTGATGACACCTGGGCATCCAAGGTCAAGCCGTCAAGATTAATGCCCAAATCCCTTAGCTGACTAGAGGGGACCAGAGGGACACCCCCCCAGCACTATCCCAGGGGACAGCCCCTCACACCCTCCTCTGCCTCGATGACCTGGATCCAAAGCCAGTACCTCTGTCTTGTCTGGGTTCAGTTTAAGCCAGTTTTGAGTCATCCATGCCTGGATCTCTTCAAGGCAGCTGTTAAACACGGAAACTGACACCTGGCTCTCAGGTGCACAGGACAGATACAGCTGGGTATCATCTACGTAACAGTGAAAACCCAGCCCGTACTGCCTGATAATGTCCCTCAACGGCAGCATATACACCGTGAACAATAAGGGCAACAAGACCAAATTCTGCGGAACTCCACAGCACAGAGGCCTCTGAAAGTTGTGACTTTCAGAATATTTAGAACTGGCTTATGAATACTAACATTGGTCCTTAATGTCAAAAAGACCCAGGCTACCCTATTTTATTCTAATGAAAAGCTTAGGTCTTGTGCGGATACCCTAGCAGTCACTTGTGCTGATGACCCCTTACTTGCCACGGTTGACCAGTTCAGATACCTTGGCATCAGTCTTGGCTCCTCATTTTATTTCTCCCTACATATCCCCACCATCTGCAAAGCAGTTAATACACAGCCTGGCATAGCTTACAGAATTAGGCACATACTTACCCCAAAGGCCAGACTTACCATCACTAAAGAAGTCCTCATGCCTAACCAACACTACGGCCTTCTGTCCTCTGTCCATACCTCTAAAAATATTCTGTCTAAATGGGATGTGACATATAACAGTTTTTGTCATTTCACACTGTCCTCCAGCCATCTCACTCAGCATTGTGATCTGTATTCTACCCTCAGATGGCTATCTCCGTCCACTGGGTGCTTGCATGCTCTCGGGGTGTTTCATAGATAAGCTGCTAAGATCCTGTGCTCCTGTCTCCATCTTTTTGCTTCTTCAGTGCTCTCATCGGGCCTACTCCCTCAGATCCTCTGACAAGTCTCTACTCCAAATTCCTAAGCGTGCCACCATGATTGGTGAACAGGCTTTCTCGTCATTTGCACCAAAGTGCTGAAACGCCCTCCTGCTGCCCTTACATAGTACTTTCTCCTACCCCACTTTAGAGGTGCTCTGAGAAAACATTTACAAGTCTTCTGTGCTTGTAACTGTACCTAAGGAACTAGCCACCACTTATGCTGTAATGATGTTCTCATTCAAGGTTAACTAGCTTTTATTACTGCCTATTATGGACAATTGTCATTTGTGACTGCCTCTTGTCTGCTACATATTGTTATATGTAATCTTACTGTGTTCTAGTTTGTTTCTGGTAGTCTTATCATACCCCACTGTACCTGTAAGTTTATCCTGCCTTGCTTTACTTGCAAATCCAGATCAATTGTAATGTTGTTTCTCTTGTACTCTCCTGTGTTGTACCTGAAAATAGGCATTTATTTGTAGTGTATCCAGCTGGGTAACAAAAGTTAACTAAATAAATAAAATTATTAAATATGGCTGTTGATCCTTTTTCCAAGAGAGTAGTCATATGGCACAGGTACACAAATGACATTTTCCATATTTGGTAGGGCCTAGAGTATGAATTGCTGATTTTCTGGGATGGCTCATTGATAACCACCTGCATTAGCCCTTCACTACTTAAATGGACAAGAAATGGAAATTACATACTTACCGTAATTATTGATCTTCCCAAATATCTTCACCATTCATACCTATGGGTCCTACTGGAGGTCAGGACCACTGCACGGAAAGAAAAAAGAGCACTGCCTCTTTTAAATTTTCTAAGCAGGAGGAGCTGACATCGGGACAGCGCCGCCCACAATGCCAGCGTTCTACGTGGGACTCACAGGTTGGCCAGTAACCAACGCTGACTCTCCTCAATACTCAGTTCTGTCCACCAGGCGAGGAAAAAAAGGGGAAGGATAGGGATAGAAGAAGGCAAGGATGCCCGAATGATTTGGGGGGGGGGGGGATAAATATAAAGCCAACTGAAAGAAGGGTTGTAGTCAAGAGGGACAACTAGGAAGTTAGGGGTGACCAGAACACTGGGCAGCCCAAGGCAGAATAAAATATAACCAGAATAGATAAGAAGAACTGACTGACCCCCTCCTGAAGGATCCTCTCTTGAAGGACCCTCACCCGGCCCCTCAATGCGTAGTCCCTCCCCCTCCAAACAGTCAAGCCCAAGAGAAGGAACCTAACAAGTTCTCTGGCTAGACAAGGGCAGATTCAAGGAGCTGGCTTGAGAGAGTGAGGCTCCAAAAAGTTAAGTAGTCCACGCCTGAGGGCTAACGGAGGATGGAGGAGGGAACAAGTGGAAGGGCCAGAGGAGACCTCTAATGCAGGAGGGAGCAGTCAGAGGCCTGGAAGGCCACCCTTTTTTCCCACAGTTTTGAGAGGGGTTTCCCAGAGATCCTGAAGAAGGAAAAACCCCTCTCACAGAGAAGTTTCCCTTAACTCATTCACACCACAAGAGCTCTTTGAGACTTCTGCCACTTGTGCCCTGTATACTCTTAGCACTGCATCCTGGGCCTTTCTAAGCAAAATCAAGCCATAATCAGCATGCCACAAACAAATGTGACTGCCTCTTGAACCGTAAGTGCTACACACAAAGTATGAGTGGCAAAGTTGTTTAGCACAATGTTATCTTTCCAGTGGTGCTATGCAATCAGTTGTAATCAATTTAGTTTTTATTTTATACTAGCTGAAATACCACACAACTGATTTTTTTCTGATTTTTTTCAAGGTGCTTAGGTGATGCATGAGAGACAAATGTCAGCCATGCACACCATACCTTAAACAAACGCAAATAACTCCTAATGTATATATGGTAGACACAAAGTATCAGTGGCAAAATTATTCAGCACAAAGTATCCTTTCTAATGGTGCTATGCAATCAATTGTAATCCATTTAGTTTTTATTTTATAGTAGCTGAAATACCAAACAACTGTTTTTTTTTTTTTCAGATTTATTCAAGGTGCTTAGGTGAGGCTTGAGAGACAAATGTTAACCATGCACACCATACCTTAAACAAATATGAATAACTCCTAAAGTATACATGATAGACACAAAGTATCTGCAGCAAAATTGTTCAGAGTAAAATTACCTTTCTAACGGTGCTATGCATTCAGTTCTAAGCAATTCGGTTTGTTTAATAGTTAGGTAAAAACTGCTGACTTCCTCAGACGTTTCTGGGCCTGAGTGAAAGTCAGTTGAGTACGTCTACAGGCGTTATTGTCCTGAGGGGCTATGCTTTCAGACACCGCCTACAGACGTCTCTAGTCCTGAATGAGTTAATAGATTACAGAAATCTATTTTACCTTCTGTTCCTTACTTCTTTTTTATTTTTGGGGGGGATCACAGCCGTGAGCCCCTACCAACCCTTTAAAACAAGGTTGAACATGCTGGGTACAGCCAAAAAAAACATGGTAGAAGGCTAGAAGGTGCTACCTTCAGGGACTGCCAGAATTCCAGGGATTTGCAAATCCTATCAGGGCAGGACCCTGTAGAGAACATCTTTTCAGGCTGAAGAGAAAGCAATTTCAACCCCTGGTTGGAGAGAATCTGAAATCCCAGAAGGTGGTCTCAGAGGATATTATGTACTCTGTAGGGTCAGAAGGCCCACTCAAGAGGCTGACCAAACACAGTTTTCGAGTAGCACAGGGTTTGCCTCCCCCAAAAAAACGATCCCTTTCCTTGACACTCGTCCCGAGCAGGGGAAGGAGAGAGAGAGAGAAGGAAAGGGACAGCGCTGCCTAGCGTCTGGTTACAGGAAGGGTGGGTGCAGGGACAGCGCTAACATGCACCAAAAGGGCAAAAATTGCATCCTTTCCAAAACTGACCCCTCTTTTCTTTGCCAGTGGGTCCAAATGGATGCACCTTCTCTATAACAATATTTAAAGGACAGGAACGTAACTGTTCAAAATCTGCCACTGATTATGTTTTGACCCAGTAGGTTCCTCTTTAGACCCACATTTTTTATACCAGTGGGTCCAATTCGACCCATGTTTTAAACCCCCCAGCGCTGTCACTGGGTGGGTGGGTGTAATGAATGGTGAAGATGTTTGGAAAGATCAATAATGATGCTAAGTATGTAACTTCCATATCTTCCCCAAATGAATCTTCACCATTCATTACCTATGGGTCCGAGTACCAAGATGGCAAACCCTGAGGGAAAAATATTTCCCCCAGCCTTCTGTGGGGGATAACCACAGGAGGAGGGGGCCGGTTTACAGGCCTGGCGAGGCCTGAGAACTGGAATGGGTCGTCGAGTGCTCCCGAGATCCGGGAGGTGGAAGATGCCCCTGTAGTACTCGCTGTGCCCTACGAGAAAAGAAGTGGGCCCTACATTGGGCCAAGGGTGACAACCTGGACAGGTGAGGCCACGCAGTCCGCCTAATGCAGACCAAAGTTCCCACCAGCCTGAAAGCCACCTCACTGGCGTCGTAAACTGCCCTAGAGAGGTGTCTTGCCAGCTCCAGGCCTTGAGCGGTGAGGCAAATGGCTTGCCTGTTCCCTCACCATCAGACAGGGCTGCTAAGACCTGTCTTAGTAGAGTCCAGAGGTGCCTAACATAGGCTGCCTGGTGTGTTTGATGAGCCACTATCTGCAGAAGAAGGCATGCTGAGTAAAACACCCTGCTTCCCCATCAGTCAAACTCCACCAAGTCTGGGTCAGGGGGCGGTCGTGAAAAGGGCAGTGGTGCCTAGATGGGGTATCCAGGAGTCCAAGACCCAAAGTGGGCTGGGGTCTGGCACCTGGAGACCCCGCTGCTATGCAATACCTGTGTATACAGTCCCTATGGGCTGGTGAAAATTGGCGGGACGCTGCCAGACGGCGTGCGAAGCCTCCACAGATGGCCTCGGCCAGGGAGGGATGACCAAAGTGTCAGCTCTGTATTCACCTAAGAGTGACAACATCGCATGATCCTGGTTCCATCCAACAAAATGGGAAAGGTGGAGCTCCTTCATCATCTCCTCCAGGAATAGCTGGTAGGACATGATGTCCCCATCAGCAGAGAAGTGGCATGAGGAATCCCCTTCCTCGTTGGAAGAAGCTGAAGAGAAGCCTGACTCAGAGCTTGGCAGTGCAGAGGTCTGAGGTCTGAAAATGACTTTGGAGATGGCTCAAAGGTAACAGGGTTAAGCAGGTGAAGCCATGAACTGTTCCCAGGTGAGAGGGCCCCCAGGGCCAAGAAGCCCAGGGAAAGGTGAAAGAGGAGACAGAGAAACCCGTGGAGGGACAGCTTGGCCGTGCCAGGAAGGTCCTCTACCAGGGCTGTGGGTTTTCGCAGGGGGCTCCTCCCGAAGAGGGAGGCGGCCAAACCCACCCACCCCAGTGCAACCAACTGTTGAGTGGCGGACCAGAGGTTGCTCCTGGGGGGAACCCCCAAGTGGGGAGGCTGGAGCCGTACAGAGTCCAGCAAAAGGCTCCCGCCCCCACCAACTGCAGGGCCCTTCCCCAAAGCAAGGAAAGGCAAAGACGGGTCCGTGCTGCAACCCCTAACAGGTGTCCGAGGGGTCCCCTGAGGGGATTGCTGCTCAGACCTGCCAACCCTCAACTTCAGAGAGGAGGACCTGCCCCTCAGAAGAGGCCTAGTAGAGCTGGTTGCCCTGAGGGGGGGGATAGCTCCAGCTCCCACAGGGGGAGAGATGGAGCCCTCCTGCATATCCTCATCATCGGCCGGGATCCGGATCACAGTAGGCCTGGGTCTGACCGATGGAAGAGCACTCACCCCCAAAGTGGCACCGACTGCGGTGCCAGCCATGGCACTGCCACCAGATACAGTGCCGCCACCAGACATGGCGTCGACTGCGGCACTGCCACCAGACACAGCGCCGACCTTGGCGCTGCTACCTGAAATGGGCACCGGCAGGGCCCCCGGCACCGGAGGCAGTGCTAGACAAGTCTGGAGCGGCCGTACTGCCCACAGCACCTTCCCATGGCAGTGGTGCGGACCTGTAATCCAGTAGAGGCCTCGGAGAGGCCCGGGCAGAATCAGAGGAACCCAGAGCCTAGAGCCCAGTCAGGGTCAACCCGATCATTGTCCCCCAAAGTGGGGGACGAGATCAGGGAGACCTCCAAATTGGCTACTCACTGAATTCGAGCTCCCCCACCCCGGTACCAAGGGAGGCGTTGGAAGGGAGCCTGGGTGCATGGCAGATGCTGCCCCACTCACCGGCCTAGGTGGCAGAGCTGGGGCAGAGGCCAACCATGGCCCCAAGGAGACCACCCAAGAAGGGCCTGCATATAGTTCTGACTCCACCTCAGGGCTCGTCCAGGCCTCCGAGGAAGCACCGGGCTGCGAGGGGTGACCTTTGGCCCCCCCCGAGGAGGATGACTGGCCCAGCAACCCCTTGCTGGGACCCCGTGTCCCAGCAAGCTGTGGATCAGTGGGGGGCCGTTCCCCGCTGGCTCTTGTAGAGCTGGGGGGGGGGCCTCAGGGGTGGAGCACAGAGACTGTGTGTTGGTGTCCCAAGTGTGATGATGCCCACTTAAAGTAGGGGGGTCTGTACCCAACCGCACCACATGAATAATAAGAGTATGAAAGTCCATTGAAAGCAGGCATCACACTCGCCATCGTGTGGCAGAGCCCCTGACAGGAGAAACAACGGTTGTTTTGTCTGTTATGGTCATGGATTTGCCACAGGGGCACCAATGCGCAGGAGCAAATCCAGAGTGTTTCGACTTTGAACGATGCCCCAACCCCAACATACTGTCGTGTGAACAGAAAACAAATCAAAACAGCGAAATTACAATTTGAAACACCCGGCATCGCAAGATAAATAATAATAATGAGAAACAGCTCTGGCGCCAAATGGCACTGGTACTCACGACACTGACAAAGTACAGGCCTAGGCGTGACACAGTTTGAAGCAGTCTTCCTGCGCAAGAGTCCTTCCTTGAAAGCGGAAAAAACAGAACCAAGTATTGGGAAGAGTTGGCGTGAGTTACTGGCCAGCCCGCAAGCGCCACATAGAACGCTGGCCTCGTGGGCGGTGCCGTCCCGACATCGGCTTCTTCAGCTCAGAGAATTTAAAGAGGCAGTGCTCCTTTTTTTTTCTTTCTGTGCAGGGGTCCTTACCTCCGGTAGGACCCATAGGTAATGAATGGTGAAGATTAATTTGGGGAAGATCTGCATTGATTCTCTAGACATTAACATGTTTTGTTGAAAATTTAAGTATTCCATCTAAACTTTATTTAAAAAAAAAAAACACCATTGTTGATACAGTATCGAGGGTTGAAAGCAGCAAATTCAGAAATCTAGTGAAGGGTATACATTTTGGACAATTTTTTACAAACTAAAAGCTGTTCAGAAGATGCTTCTATTAAAAGAGAAGCTTAAATGTCAGTTTTGAGAAGTAGGCTGTTCCATGCTAATTATTGAAGCAACATCTCAAAGGCAAAAAATATATCCTAAAGTTCTCTACTTTTATAAAAATTCAAACCACAGGGCAAAGAAAATGTTCAGCATTAGCTGCAGAGTTCAGATACAAGGCCAGTGAAAAATACCTTGGGAAAATAATTACATATCACTGGCTAATTTTGACCAGTGAGAATGATTTGACATCTTTAAAGGAAGGTTCCCCAAGAACCATATTTACAGAAAAGCTGAGAAGCTGGGCCCACCCGTTGGCCCAGCAGCAGGGCTTCCACTCGCGATGCTGGTGACCTGGGTTTGGGAATGAGCCTGGAACGTTGGAGGTTACTCAAGGAGAGAAGGATTAAGCATCCCATAGGATGCTCAGCTCCTCTGGGGAGGGAGTGCCCACTGAATGAGAAGAGGAAAGCAAGGGGAGGGGTAATGAGGATAAGAAGGGGCAGCAGAGGGAGACTGCACAGAAGAGGACCAAGAAAAAACAGGTATCCCGAACAGGTACTTCTAGATGGTCTTCACAGTAAAGGTATATGGGGGGACAATGACAGACCACCATTGATCAGCAGTAAAATGGGGTCGGGAAGTGGGCTTCAGTCCATTTTCAGAGGAAAGACTCCTGAAGGTACTTGCAGCTCTGAAAGTGAAGGAGGTTATGGAACTGGACAGAATACACCCAAAGGGACTGAAAGAACTCAGGGAGATGCTGGCTGCCCCAGTGATGGCCTGTTCGAGAGCTCACTGGAATCAACATGCATGGTTCTAGAGGACTGCAGGAGGGAAGACATGATCCCCCCCCCTAGACAAGGCAGCAGCAGGGAAGAGGCAAACTAGGCTGGTGAGTCTCACCTCAGTGGTGGGGATATTAATGGAAACACTGTTAAAAGAAAGGTTGGCAGAGTGCCTTGAATTCAGTGGACTGCAAGACAAAAGACAGCATGGATTCATTTTTGAGGGTGGGGGGGTGGTGGTGTCATGTCAGATGATTCTGATTGCATTCTTTGACTGGGTAACGGGGGAGTTCAGTCAGGGGAAGGCAGTGGACTTTAGCGAGGCCTTGGACACTGTGCCACACAGGAGACTGATTAAGAAATTGAGCAGCCTAGGGGTGGGATCTAAAGTGGTGAATTTGGTGTAAAAACTGGTTAACGGATAGGCAACAGAGGGTGGTGGTTAACTGCACTCACTCTGAAGGGTGAGTGACTAGCGTGATGCTGCAGGGCGTGGTAGTGGGACTGTTCCTCTTCAATATCTTCATAAGTGACATTGCAGATGAACTGGAAGAGAAGGCATGCCTTTTTGCAGATGATACTAAAATCTGTAATAGGGTGGACAATAAAGAAGGGATGGAAAGAAAGTGTAGGGATCTTGGGGAAACTCGAGTGGTCAAGAGCATGGCAGTTGGATTTCAGTGCCAAAAATTGCAAAATCATACATCTAGGACATAGGAACACAAAAAATGAGAATAGGATGGGAGGGGAGATACTGTCAGTCAATAAGCAGGAGAGGAACCTGGGGGTTATCTTATCTGCTGACCTCAAAGTGGCAGGGCAGTGTGGCAAAGCAGTGGGTAGGGCCAGTGGGATACGTACTGAGAGATAGCTCCACAGGAGGAGGGAGCTGGTGTTGCCATTGTATCACTCACTGGTGAGACCCCACCTGGAGTATTGTGTCCACTTCTTGAGGCCACGCATAAGAAGGGATATGGAGTGGAGGCAGTCCAGAGAAGCATAAATAAAATGGTGTAAGGGTTGCACCAAAAACCCTACGATGAGAGACAGATGGATCTGTGTGTGTGTACGCCTTGGAAAACAGGAGATCGAGATGGGACATGAAACCTACAAGCACTTCACAGTTGAACAGGATGCAGAGGGGAGTCTATTTTTGAAATGAGGAAGAGCACCAGAACCATAGGGCATGCGATGAACCTGGGGGTTAAGGAAGGATGTGAGAAAGTACTACTTCACGGAAAGAGTGGTGGACGCCTGGAATAGACTCCCAGCAGATCTAGTGGAGGTGAAAACAGGGGGCTTCAAGTATGCATGGGATAGATATAGGGGAATATTAGGAAATGAGCAAGGAGGAGGGAGGGTCGCTGGAGACCAGTTAGGATCTACGGAAATATACTAGGCAGGGACCGTCTTGGCAGACTGGGTGGGCCAAGCAGTCCTTTTATGCTGAAAAATTCCATTTCTTTGAGTGCAGCTTCATCTTGTTCTGCCATCACTGTCTGTAGGAATATAGGTGGTAGTGCAGCAGATGGGGTGGAAGAGGAGGGGTGATGTTGCAGAGCATGGGATAAGCACAATTTATTTTTGTTGTTGTAACAGTTCCCCTTGTGCCAGCTTCGCATAGAGAAGGGACCAGCAGCTAAGGACATCTAAGTGGTAAATCCACCTCAACACTGGTACTCCCTGTCGCCCCATCCCTTTTTCCCCCTCTTTCTCGAGCCCTGTCCTCCTTCCCACCTCACCTCGCACTTACCCCTACTCCTTCTTGAGCCTTCCCTCCTTCCTACCCTCTCACCTCTCACCCCCACCCTTTACTCCTTTCTTGAGCCTGCTCCTCCCTTCCTACCCTCTCATCCTCACCAGTTTCCCTCACACCTCCCCCTCTGCTAGTTTAATACTCATAGTACCGCTTGTTCACTTGGCACTTGGGGCTCCTCTTCTCCCCACCTTTGTACTTAGCAACTCTCTACTAAACCTTGTCACAGCAGACAACTGATTGGTATTCACCATCAGGCATCATAACCTGTAAGTATGTTAGCCTACACTCCCCAAATCCTGACTAGTTTGTTGTTCCATTATATAATTCCCGTTTTCATTCCTCTTTAATATTGTACTCCTCTGTTTGTATTGTAATCTTGATGTGGAACTTATGTAAAGAGCTCTGAGCTCAAGTGATGGTAATCCGAGAATGTAATAAATAAAATGAATAAATAAATCCCCTTTGATTGAATCCATGGCAGCCATTGTGGTCAGTTGGTGGTATATTTGCCCTGCCAGATGGAGAAGCAAAAATAGTTAAATAAGAAAAGAAAAACCTGAGAACCTGGGAAATTTTGTAGTCAGTAGCCTGTTTCAGAAAGTACCATATAACGTATGGTCGGATACTAACCCTCAAAGTTTTGAGAAATGTTTTAGGTGCAATACAGGCAGATAGCAGATACTGGAAAAACCTTGGAAATCCCAGACTCAGAAAACATTGTCCGAGTTTGTCGTTGCATAACTTGTCAGGCAGTGAACTTACACCAGTTTCTTTATTGTAGTGCAGAGTGAAAATCCGCAAGCTTCCAAGGTAAAACACACTTGAAGAGATGCAAACAGCAGCTAGCAGGTACTATGACCAGTCTTGCGCATGCACACTTCCTCAGGGAGGCTAGTCCAGTACAGTGACAATCATTTAATACTGTATCAGTTTTTAAGGTACAGTATGCTTCATTAAATAAAATGCATAAAGACGAAAAATTAAATCCTGAATCATAAACTTTAAGTGAGGTCACATGTAGAACCCAAAATAAATATTAGTGTTTAAAAGAATTAACAACAGCAGTTCTTTGGATCCATAATTAGCATAATAAGACACTGTTAGAGCATAATGTATAGTACCAGTAATACCTGCGGCATAATGAACAGAGAGCTCATACCAGATACAATACCAAAAGCATTCCATATGCTCAAAATATAGGTAAAGAATAAATGCACTGCATTTAACTGCATAATGAAGCTGGGGAGATATATAAAATGGTACTCCCAGTATATAGAAATGTAATAATTAAGTGGACTGCATAAAAATGTAGTAGAGCTGGATGTACTCTACTGGGTAGAAATCCTAGCTTGGCTATATTTTTATATATATAATATATTAAATATACTCAAAAAGGGGGTCATATTAAAAGAATCATTAGGCCTGGAGTATTTCAGTGCACCTAACTGAAATATCCAGAATGCCTCCTAAGTTAAACCAAATTATCCAGGTGTCCACCCCATTTATTTGTGCTGACTTTCTCTAAGCCACAAAATGAGAATTTGTGATTCTCAGGCTTGGGGCTTTTGAACATAAGTTTAGCCAATGCATTGTTTCTGTCATCATTGTGTAGAGAGCTGAAGTGCTCCCCCATTCTCAGTTCGAACATGCAAGATATTTTGCCGATATAAAAGGCTTTACATTTACATGTGGCCAAGTTAACAATTCCAGCAGTGGAGCAGTTTATGAATTGCTCGACTGTAAACACTTTCTGATTATTCACAGTGCCGAAAGTGTTTTTTATCATACTTGCAGTAACAGCAATGGCCTCACCGAAATCATCCTGTTTGGGGGTCAGGGGCCACGTAGCTTTACCTGGGAGGTGTGTTGGGGATGTGGATAAGAATGCCCCTTAGACTCTGGCACCTATGATCCACCATCCTTGGTGGAGAGTCCCCTCCACTTCAAGTAGGGCTCTGTCTGGAGAATGTTCCAGTGTTTGTATGTGATTTTTTGCACAGCTTTAGAGTTATTAATGAAGAGTGTCACAAAATTCGGTGTTTGATCTGCTGTCTGTTCGTTTTGGTTATACACAAGAAGGCTGCTTCTATCTGTGTTTACTGCATTACTTCTGGCTTCAGTAATCAGTTCTGGTCTGTAGTCGCTGTCTCAATAGCATTGTTCCATTTCATTGCCCGTGTATCAAAGGCAGACTCTACGGAGCAATTCTCTAGACTCTAAGAAACTGGCCTTCAGGGATAGTCTCAATAAATTGCAGGGATGGCAGCTGGGGGGAGTTATAGTGTGTTCCTAGCATGCTTTTTCTAAACAGGATCCTTACTTATAGAACCACCAGCATTTTAGTGATTTTAAGATCTAAAAAAAATTACATTTTTGGTGCTGAAATCAAACTGAAACTGTAAATTCCTGTTGGTGTTCTGCAAGAAGGCAATTCATCCCCCTCACCCTACCAGACCAAAAGATATCATCAGTAAAACATTTCTACAGATTAATACTTGAGAGAAAAAAGGATTGACCTCTGGAGAATAGGCAGCCTTCCTCTCTCATACTATGAGGTATAGATTTACATAATTGTGGGCGAATGTGGCCCCCACCGCAATACCTTTAACTTGCTGGTAATATTTGTTCTGGAAAATGAAGTAGCTGTTGTTTGCATCCCTTGAGGTGTGTTAGACCTCGGAAGCCTGCAGGTTCTCTCACTGCGTTACAATAAACCAACTGGTATAAGTTAAGTGTCTGGTCTTGGTGTTGGTTTTCTTTCTCTTGTAGTAATATATCTTTCTCGAGGATATTTCTTCCATCAGGCCACACCTATGGAACTCAAGCCATCAGGTGCCAGGACCATATAGAAACTTTTTTGCTAGCAGTCTAATAGGGGCTGCCCATGACAACATGATACGTTGACGTCCACACTATATAAACGTGGGCAGCCCCGTGCCCTCCTAAGTTCTTTTTTCGCCATCGATCATAGTCGCTGGATCCCACGTTGACACTGTCACTTGCAGTCCGCCACCATATTTTCTATTTTTCTATTTTTCTATGTTTTTTATTTTTCTCATCGTAGTTCTTATCACTTTATTTTAAAGTGATTACAGTCGTTGTCCGACTCAGTTAAACTCTTTTGTTACTGCGAGTGTGGTGGAAAAATCTATGTCGACGACGACCACAACGCCAGCATCTGTTACCTCAGAGAAGCCCACAACGTTAAGGCCTGCGAGATATGCCTGAGCTTCAACCAAGCTACCCAGCGCCACCTTCAAAAAGCCCTGCAGTCTTTCCTCCTTGAGCAGAAGGTAGCCAGCACAAGGAGGGAATTCCAGGTGAGAGGCTCCTCCACGTTGCCCTCACTCCTCCAAGGCCTGTGGGAAGTCTTCACGAAAGCACAAACACTGGGAGGGGGAGAGAAGTAAGGATAGAGTCCCCCCCCCCATCTGCTCTTGGTCTACACTGTGTTTGGCGCCGACCGCTGCAGCATCGTCAGCCGCTTAGGTGGTGACACCTCCTGCTGCCCCACTGTCACTCCCACAGGGTTGGCTCTGTCAGTGAGTTCTGCCAGACATCCAATGGCCGGCGAATGCCTGTCGACATCAGGGCTCCTGACACCCCTATTGACTTTGCTAGCCCTGCCACTTGGACCTCAGATCCCTGTGGATCAGCTGGCAGTGAGCTCCACCGCACCTTTAACAGTCTTTGATGGCCTGTCGATGTTGCGGTTCCAGCCTCCCCCTGTTAATGTCGCAAGGTGTTCTGTTGATATTGGGGCTCAAGCCACCCCTGTTGACGCTGCAAGGTGCTCCATCAATGCTGGGGTTCCAGCCACCCCCATCGACGTTGCAAGGTGCTCCTGCAATGCAGGCCACTGTCAGTGTGCAGACAGTGCTCTCCTCCTTCGTGGAGTTAATACAGCACCTAGTCCTTCCTCCTTCTTCTCCTGCTCTAGGCACAGTGACAATTAGGCCTCACAGACCATTCCCCGTGTGGACAGCCTCGCTTCCTTCCTTCCTTGCATCCCTCAGAACCTGTCAATGAGTATCAGGAATACAACCCTGACCTCATTTTACAAGAGGAAGATATGGGTGGGAGCCCTGCTGACAGTATGACTCCACCATTTCTTCCAGGAATGAGGACTCCACCCTGTACACTGCATAATTCCCTCCTGAGGACTCCTTCTTCATCTCTATGATGAAGCAGCTCTAAACTGCAATGGGGTTTGATGCAGAGGAACAAGACATCGCTAGGAGAAACCTGTAAGTGTTCCTGAAACAACCAGATTCTCTCCCTCTGATCACTCCTTCTCTATTGGCTGCAGTAGTGGATACCACCCTGGATGCCTGGCACAGACCACGTTTGATCCTGCCATACCCGGAAAGAAAGACAAGCTGTACCAGGCTCCCTCAGGAAAGCCTTTTTTCGCCAACCAGCTGATTTAGTTCTGATAAATGTAGCCCATGATACGTCTAACAGACTTAAGCATCTCAGTTCTCTCCCCCCAGATAAAGAGTCAAGAAAACTGGACCTCCTAGGGAAGAGAGCCTTTGTGTCTGCCACACTGGGTCTCAGAATAGCAAATTACCAGGCTCATATGGTCAAATACCAGAATGCCTTCTGGAGGAAGGCTAAAGCAGCAACCAGGGCCCTCCCAGAGGGTCCCCAGAAGCAGGAGTTGTTTAAGGCCCTCCAGACTGGGGCTGACTGGATAAACACCTCTTAAGGTCTACCTACAATATCTCTGATGCTTCAGCCAGAGCAGCTGCAGTTGGAGTCTGCATGAGAAGGCACTCCTGTTTGAGGGTGTCAGGATTTGCTATGGATGTCTAGCAGTCCACCCTGAATGCCCCTTTCAGACAATAGAAACGTTTTGGTGCAGACGTGCAGGATATTCTTTCTAACCTGCAGGCCTTGGGAAAGAATCTAAGATCAGTTCATTCCCTCTACCACACACAGCCAAAAAGTAGGCAAAAGGTGCCCTTTCACAGGGCCACCAGTAGACCTAGATCAGGAGCCAGACAACAGAGCAAAAGTAGAGCAGCTTTGCCTCCCCCAGCCTCCTCTGCAGGTGCCCACTCTAAAGTCCCTAGAGGAGGCGCGGCTGCCAGATCTGTCTTGGCATGACTCCTTGTTAAACCCCACCCCCACCCTCTGGTAGACAGTCCGGGGGAGGTAGTTGGGGGTCGCCTCTCCCTCCACCTGAATGAATGGAGAGAGGTTACAACACATGCTTGGGTCCTACAGCTAATAGAACAGGGACACGCTCTAGAAGTTCTGGAGTTACATCCAGAATCTCCACCAGTTCCCTTCACATATCCTCCAGAGCACATACTAGTGCTACTAGAGGAAGTGTGTACAGTGCTGCACAAGAGGGCTATACAACCAGTTCTCTGGGAACAAAGGAACACAGGGTTCTACTGTCATTTCTTCCTAGTCCCAAAGTCTACAGGGGACGTAAGGCCCATTCTGGATCTGAGGGATATGAGCTTCTATATTCAGTACAAATTCAGGACGGTCACTTTGCAAGGCCTGCTGCCTCTTCTGCCGAAAGGAAACTGGATATGCTCCATGGACATGCAAGATGCTTACCTGCTTATCAAGATTTGTCTTTCCCACAGGAGGTATCTCAAGTTCTAGTTCAAGGGGGAGCATTACAAGTTCAGGGTATTACCCTTTGGCTTGTCATCTGCACCATGAGTATTTACCAAATACTCGGCAGTTGGGCAGCAGCTCTCAGGAGAGAGGAACTGTATGTCTTCCCTTATCTAGATGACTGGTTGCTCAAAGCCCAGTCCAGGGAGCAACTGTCCCACACCCTGGCGCATACCACCAGGCAGCTGTTCAGTGCCCTAGGGATCACGGTTAATCTGCCCAAGTCAGCCTTTACCCCTTGTCAGCCATTGCAGTACATAGGGGCTGTACTGAACACTGCTCAGGGCTCAGCCTTCCTGCCCCAGGACAGTAACACCTTACGACTGAGGCCCAGCGGTTTTACAACTGCAAGTATGTCACAGCCAGGACATTCCTGAGGCTGTTGGGCCTGATAGCAGCAGCCATTGTCATGGTTCCCTTAGCCAAGCTGTACATGAGGATCCATCAGTGGACATTAAGGGTTCAGTGGTATCAATGCACCGATGACCTAGAACAGCAGGTTCTAGGCACTTCTCCTGTCCAGAAGGTGCTCCTGTGGTGGACAGAACCCAGCAATTTGCTGAAAGGGAGTTCCCTTCCTGATTCCCTCCCCTTAGCAGATTTTCACCACAGACGCTTCGGGGATGGGCTAGGGGGCTCATCTGGGGCCTCATCAGACTCCAGGAACATGGACCCGAGTGGAGACTTCCCCTGCCCCCCACATAAACATCTTGGAGATGAGAGCCATTCTTTATGCTCTGTAAGCCTTCTAGAACTATCTGTCCCCTGGGCATCTGCTGGGGCAGACAGCATCAGTGTTGTACACTACAGAAGCAAGCAATGGGACCCACTCATACACTTTGTGCTGGGAAGTGATGAGGATCTGGTACTAGGCTCTAGAACACAGTCTAAAACTGTCATCCGTCCATGTTCCAGGCATCCAAAATGACCTGGTGGACAAGCTAAACAAGTCGCAGTCTTGAATGCACAAGTGGGAGCTGTTGACCTTGGTTGTAGAAGACCTGTTCGGCAGATGGGGTCATCTAGAGTTGGACCATTTTGCATCCCCACTCAGTGCAAAACTGCCGCTTTTCTGCTTGGTCGCTCCAGGGCCTGGAGTTTCCTGGTGAGACGTGTTGTCCCTCTCTTGGAAAAGGAGGTTCTTTTATGTCTTTCTTACCTTTCCATTGATTCAGAGAGTGCTAATCAAGCTCCAGATGGAGGGTGCCACTTTAATTCTGATGGCTCCCTTCTGGCCTCATCAGATATGGTTTCCCCTGCTGCAGCAGTTAGTAGTGAAACCTCCAGTACCCCTGCCCCTGTGTAAAGGCTTGCTCTGCAGGAACAGGAAACCCTGGTCCATCCGGACCTTAAATCACTCCATCTTCATGCATAGCTCCTGAAGACACAGCCATGGTGAGATTTGGAGTGTCCCCAAAGGTGGCTGATGTCCTGGTGGCTGCTAGAAAACCTACCACCAGGGTCACTTATTCCATGAAGTGGAAGCAATTCACTTTGTGGACTGTTTCTCATCGGTTGCATCCCTTCACTCGTCCAAAGAACTAGGTTACTTCCAATACTCTTCTGTTAAACTACACTTGGCTGCTATTTCAACTTTCTATGTGCCTATTGATGGCCCTACAGTGGCACAGCTAGAGGTAGCCCATGCGTTCCTGTGAAGCATCCTGCAGTTGAAGCCTCCCATTTGCAATCCAGTCCCGGCCTAGGACCTGAATTTTGTGTTGAAGAATCTCACTTTGGCTCAAAGAATTTCCGAGCTTCAGGCTCTTATGTGTGAGTCTCCTTATTTGATTTTCCATAAAGAGAGGATGTTTCTATGGACCAAACTTTTAAGTTTCTACCTAATGTAGTGTCAAACCAGCCTTGAGTCTCTTCCTAAAGTAGTTTTAGAGTTTACTTTGAATCATACTATCCACCTACCGGTTTAATTGTCTGAGCATGCCAGTCCAGGGGAAGCATTACTCCATGCATTAGATGTACATAGAATACTCAGATATTATGTTCAGCATACGAAGGACTGTAGGAAGTCCTCGCAACTTTATGTTTCCTTCACCTCTGGGAAAGAGGACATACCAGTTTCTAAATGATGCCTGTCCAAATGGTTGGCCAACTGTATTATGTTTTGTTACAGGAAGCAGGGTAAAGAACTTCCTGGAGTTGTGTGTGGCCATTCAACCTGATGCATGGCCACTTCTGTTGCCTATTTCAGGAATGTGTCAGCTGCAGAAATTTGTGCTGTTGCAACCTGGAGTACTGTCCACACTTTCACTAACACTATTGTCTGGACATTGCCTCTGGAAGAAGGGCAGGCTTTGGCCTGGCTGTGCTTCTGAGCCTCCTTCCTCCTTTCTTAGGCCTGTAGCCTCCAGCCAGCCAGACTGTCTCTCTGTCAGTACTGCTTGGGACTCGTTCCTTAAGTATGACCTGATGAAAGAGATATCCTTGAAGAAGATAGTACAATTACATAAGAACTTACCATAACAGTAGATCTTTGAGAGAATCTCTTTCATCAGGCCATGCCGTCCCACCCTCTGTCCGCCTTAGACTCAGAGTTTCTTCTCTCTCTCTCTCTCCAGGACGGTCTACCTACTGTTTTCAACCTTGCCTAGTGGTGGGAACCTTCAGCTCTCCCTCGGTTCCCAGGAGAAGGTCCTTTGTGTATGGTCACTGGCGAGAAACTGTGGAGGGTTCGGGCCACCCACATTTATATAGTGTGGACGTTGATGTATGATGTCGTCATGGGTGGCCCATAGTAGACTGCTAGTTAAAAAAAAAAAAGTTTCAGTGTGGGCTTGGGCCTGACAGCTATGGTTGCATTGGTGAAGCCTGATGAAAACGATTCTCTCGAAGATCTACTGTTACAGTAAGTTCTTATGTAACTGTGCTTTTCTAACCTGGCACGAGTGTGAATGGAGCTGCTTTTCTTGTTTTTCAGTCACTTCACTACCAGTCTAGCATTGTTTGTAAAGCACTTTGGGATACTGTGTATGAAAAGTGCTATATAAATGCTGATTCTTCTTCTTCTTCTTTTGGTTTCCATAAATTGGTCCACAAGATGTGTGGTCCGTGCAACATGGAGCCCTTGCCCCAAAATTTATGGAGCGCATATTATCAGAGCACTGAACTGCCAAATCCAGGAGCATTTGAGGTCCATAATAAAGGGGCATGTAGTTCTCTGAGTGCCCACTTTCAAGACGCCTAAGGCCGAAATCCAGTGGGCAGGTTTTCAAATCATGGATTCTGATCATATTGGTCTAAAAGAAAGTGAAATGGATTGGCTCTCACCTTTATTACAAAGAGAGGGCAGATTGGATAACTTTGTACCATCTGGATTAAAAGAATGCCTCAATTTTATACCACTTCTATAAAAAGGACATAGGTTACCAGGGTATTGATAATCTATTAGTAATTGCTATATATGAAATTTGCATATGATCACTATTGCATTATTCAATAAATTCTGAGTTTAACATGTTTTCTTTCTCTTTTTGTTCTTCTTATATATATCTCTGCTATCTCTCTAGCTATTGTACTTTTGAGGATCTGTTGTGAGGGATGTACTCCACACCAAAGTTGTACCCAGAAAATAATTTCTTAGCTTATTTTTAAATCAGCAACTATGTAAAAAAAATGCATGCTAGGATATATATAACTCATTAGCACTAGTCCCATGTGAGAAGCCTATAAACATTTTATTAGAGACTATAATATAGCAGATTATCCCAAAATTAGGGAGTATTTAAGCAAGATACATCGGGATAATGAAATGAGTAATAAGTCAATTGAGAAATGTTGGACTATTGTTAAACAAACCCTTGAGACCAGTGACATATACCCATCAAAGTTCCCACTGTTAATAAAGGAAGAAAACCACCATGGCTGACTAAATCAGTTAAAAAATAAATAAAAGTTAAGGAAAATGCTTGCTCCAAACTGAAAAGGGCCAAAACATCAGAATCACACAATAAATATAAATCAGAACTCTCCAAACTGAAAAAGATGATCAGGCAAGAGAAGGGGAACGTCGAGATGAGATTAGCCCACACAAATGACAACCATAAGCTATTTTACTCATATGTTAATTACTTTAAAAATGTGTTAAAAAAAAATAAAAGATACCATAATTCACAATGGTAGATCAATCTCAAATGATAATGAATTAGTAAGTATCTTTAATGATTACTTCACCTCTTGTCTTCAGTCCTAAAAAAAACAATTATATAGAAAATAGTTCCTCAACACATCCGATCTGTTTCACTGAGGAAGACATACTGGCCTCAGTAAAACTCCTGAAACCCAAAAGCTCCCCTGGTCTGGATAATATTAGTCCCAGTTTATTATTAGAGACAGCAGATAGGATCTCATACCCATTGATGTTATTATCCAACAAATCTATGGACACAGGTGATTTGCCTGTAGATTGGAAAAATTCAGTAGTCATCCCAATCCACAAAAAAGGGTCTAAACATCTGGTACAATAGCTAACTATAGACCCATTAGCTTAATATCAGTAAGTTGCAAGGTACTACTAGAAAGATTAGTTAATTTGAAAATCGAATCCGAATCCAGGGAACTAGGCATATTAAGATCATTACCAACATGGTTTCACCCCCAGCCAGTTGTGCACTACTAATCTAATAACTTTTTACAACTCTGTTAGCAAAAGCATGGATAATAATATGCCAGTAGACATTATTCTACTCGACTTTGGAAAAGCATTCGATAAGGAGCCTAATCTAGAACTGATAAACAAGTTAATAAAACATGGGTTAAATCATAAAATTATTCAGTGGCTTGACAGCTGGCTAACAAACAGGACACAGAGTGAGAATAAGGAATTGCCTGTCTGACACGAGATGTGTCACTAGTGGGGTGCCACAGGGCTCTGTCCTGGGACCAACACTGTTTAACTTGTTCATAGGTGATATAAGTACGGGTATAAATCACACAATAACAATATTTGCCAATGATACCAAACTAGGGGGAGAAATGGATACATTAGCTAAGTATGAAACAATCTGCAAATACCTCGAAAATATTGAATTATGGTGTGTAAACAACAAAATCTTATTAAATCAAGACAAATGCACCATCCTTCACTTCGGGACAAGGAATCCGAATTATACATATAAATTAAATAATCAAGAATTTAAATCTAAAATAAAGGAGAGAGACCTGGGAGTTATAATTAACAATAAACTCACCCCAAGAGATCACTGTAAAAAGGTTGCCCAGACAACTAACTCCTTACTGAATTAAAATCAAACACACATTTAGCAATAAGAGTGAATTCTGTATAATGTCTCTGTATGGAACTATATTAGACCTTATTTAGATTTTGGATCCCCTTTTTGGAACCTGTAACATGCACAAGATATAAAACTGTTAGACTCTGTCCAACATAAAACAACCAAAATTATTCCAGACTTAAGGCATATGTCTTATGAAGAAAGACTAAAGAAAACTGGTCTTATAATGCTCTCTGACAAGAGGAATAGAGGTGATCTGCTACAGCTATATAAAATATTAAAAAATAATGATGTGGCTGAACAGTGTGAATTTAAATATTCAGTAAGAAATATCAATCTTAGGAGCCACAAAAAAACAGTTGAACATTCCAAAGGCAAACTCACATAGGAGGGACAATTTCTTTACAGTCAGGGCAGCCAAGGCTTGGCGTTGTCTTCCAGAAGAAGTTATCGATAAGCTGTAAAGAGTTCCATGAATTCAAAATCAAACTTGACAACTACTTAAACTGGGTGGGGAAATAATGCAGACGGATACACCCACTAGTAGTGGGAGACACTCTCGATGGACTAATAGCCTACTTGTGTCTAACAAAACTGACTAACCCCCCACACACACACACACACACACACTTCATTCCACCTTCCCTTTCCCTACTTCCTCCCTTGGTTATTTACAATAGTTGTTTGATTACATGTTTATGTACTGCTGTGAAATGAGCTGCTTTTACCTCCTTTATAATTTACACATCACATTGGCACCTCTCCCAGAGGACTGAGCACAGTTAATGTGAGCAAGAATGACTTGGTTTACGATATCCCAGCCCCAAATTTTGAGACTGCCCAACAGTAATAATGTGGAAAGATCAATGTAAACTGCTGCAAACTGTGGAATACTAAATATTTCATTTTAGATTCAAGAAGGAGCTATAAAATCAGAGATGATTCCCCTGTTTCTCCTATGTGGAGGGCACAGAGGCTACCTCAGTCACAGATACTTTACTGAGTTGAACAAAGATGAAAGAAACATAGACAGTCAACTAGGGATAACATGAATGACTTTCCCTGATAGAAAAAGCTTACTCAGAAAATAATATAAAATTATACTCCAGTCTTCTGCATAGCTGGACACCTGTGAAACTAGAATATAAAT
Organism: Neoceratodus forsteri; assembly: GCA_016271365.2. Lineage (NCBI taxonomy): Eukaryota > Metazoa > Chordata > Ceratodontiformes > Ceratodontidae > Neoceratodus > Neoceratodus forsteri. The sequence goes on along the minus strand of CM057450.1, from coordinate 182,007,715 downwards.
ATGTAGGAATGTTTTAAATAAAACTTCTACAGTTGTTTGTAATGTGCCACCTCTCTTGTAAAGACATAAGGATATCATGAGATAAAATGTACAACCACAGATGAGGTAAAAGTATATAATAACTGCTTAGTGATGCTTATCAACTGTGGGCAGAAGCGGTCACGCTCTGTTATACATGGGTGATTATACATGGCTGTGTATAACGGAATTTGATTATACATATATGTGTATAATCACCCATGTATATCGGAGTTTGATATACACATAATGTGTATAATCACCCCTGTATAACCAAGTTTGATTAAGCACCTTTTGCAAAAATTCTAAACTCACTCTCATGCTAGCACTTCTTGCTCCTCGCACTGTCAACTTGATTGCGCTAACCTCACTGAAACCGCTGAACGGGAATCTAACTTATGTGTGGGTGAAGAAAGAGACATTTCACACAACAATAAAAAAAAACAAAAAAAACAGTGGTCTACTAATGTCTGTCTAACCACCTAAAAAATGGCACATTCATCACCATTTCAGCAACCTAGTGACCTAGAAAGACAAAAATTCATAGAGCAGCAAGAAAAAAGAAACGCTCTAAGAAAAACCATGACTGACAGCTGTTCAACAAGCACCTGTCCAGCAAAAAAATTAAAGGAACCAGTTATTATACTGTATATACAATAATGGATGGGGAAGTGCTCTTAACAAGGATTTAATGATCGCCCGAGGTGTGGGATGCTACATAAACCCCAAGGACGAAGCCCGAAGGGTTTATTTAAAGCATCCCACAATGAGGGCGATCATTAAATTCAAGTTTTGTACACTTCGCCATCCCTTATTTTTTATAATTGCTGGTTAGCAATTTTTTCTTTTACGTTTATTTTGCGGTTGCGATCTTAGCACAGTTTTCTTTTGGTCAGAGCTGTTCCTGCTGCCACTTCCTGTTCTGTGCGGCCTCAAGTAGATAGCGAGTGAGAGTCGGAAATGTTGTGCACTGCAGTTTCTGAATGGTAGGATCAACCAGACAGATTGTTTTATGTTTATTCTGCGTGTTTTTGTTTAAAAGAAAAGGCGATGAGAACGCTTGCTCTGGCAACTCGTCGCTAAGTGACTGAGGAGCCACCATGTTTCAGAAACTGAAAGCCTGTTCTGGACCACATGCACAGCCAGTCAGGGAGCGTTTTTCTTGGCTGACTCAGCACGTGTTCCCCGTTATAACTTGCGAGTTATAACAGGAAATTATATCTCGGTCAGGCAACGTAAAAAATTGCTGACCAGTTATTATAAAAATAAAACATGGGGAAGTGTGTGACAGCTCGGATTTTATGCGCACCATTGGTGTGCGATGCCTTGATAAACCCAGAGAGTGAAGGCATCGCACATCTCGGGTGTACATAAAATCCCCATTACACACACTTCCCCATGCATTATTCTATATGTCATAACCTTTCACTTAGTTAATTTTTGAAACTGTTAATACGCTTCCAAGATTTAAAAATATTATTGTTAATAGTGGTCAGACTGCATGTTTTGGCTTGGACAGTTCAAAAATAGATGTTATATTAACAAGCAGCTCCAGCCTGGGAAAGTGAAATACTGCCCGAGTTCCAGAGGTAGAAATGAGCAGGCACAAATTTAAAGGTAATGTATTTTTTTAGTTGTATTTTATTTCTACTGTAAAACAGTACACAAGATACCAAGAGACCGGTATACTGAACGTAATATATAGCATCAGTAGATGTTGCATCTAGAATAATACAGGGGAGCTGGCTCGCCAGCGCAGTTGTAGCGCTACTGCTCGCAGTGCTGGTGACTCAGGTTCGGGAATGAGCCCGGGCGCCAGAGGGCCGGCCGGGAGTGGGAAGGCTTGAGTGTCCGTGGGACCGCTCGTCTCCCCGGGAGAGTGTGGGAACAGGCTCTGTGCTTGATTGGTCTCTGGCGGCAGCAGGAGGTACGGCAAGCTCGTGTCCAGCATGGGGGGGAGGCATGACGGACGTCGACTTATGCATCGATGTCATGCACACATCACGCCTCCACAAGGAACACAAGTATGGAAAAATGTACGGCCCCAGCCAGCCGCCGATGGAGGACCAGCACAGATCTGGCCCTCATCTCCCAGCCCCGTGGCTGTGAGGACGCCTGATGAAGATACGAAAAGTAAGCTGCCACCTCGTCCCTACCTTGGGGTGCGGCAAAGACTCCATGGGGACAGACCGGGTGCGCTGTGGTCCGGAGTGGGTGTGTTGGCTGGTAACTAGGGGCAAAACAGAAATTGCAAAAAAAAAAAATAATAATAATACATGGGGTGCTGTGTCTAGCAGATTTTGCACACACGGGTGTTGGAGTTATTTAAGCATTCAACACCGAGGGTGTGTGTAAAATCTCGAGTTAAATACACCACCCCATGTTTAATTTTATACAATTGCTGGGGACTGTTTTTTTGCCACAGCAGTGATATAAAATGAAAAGATGGTCCTGTGCAGTCCAGTCAGGTTTTGGTGCATTCCACAGTCAGAAGCGGCTGCTGAAGGGAAACCTTTCCCTTATTTATTTATTTTTTTTTAACGGTTACTTTTTATAGTATAAAGTGCCCAGTTATTTATTGATTTTATTTTTAAAATAAACTTACTGCCCAGTGCAAGTCGAAGACTCCAGCGCTAAGGAATGGCGGGTGGCGCTGAGTAAAGGAGGAGTTGCGTCTGGGCATGCTCGGATGAAGGGAAACCTGGTGCGTGTTCACCATTATAAACCCGCAGGTTATAACAGCAAATTATAACCAGGTTTCCCTTAGGGGGAAAAAAACGATTCCCAGTTACTATATAATTTTTACAGTCAAGATTTGATATGCTCCTATTTTATGTTGCACATGGGGGTTAGTTAAATAGATGAAGGATATATCCAGATAGGATTATACAAAGGCCAGTACTGCCATGAAAAGAGATTGAGATCATTCTTAAAACAACATAATTTACCCTTTAATGGGTGAATCATCTCTAACCTTACAAGAAACATTTGTAATGGAATATCTTCTTCAAGGATATCTCTTACATCAGGCCACACCTATGGAACTACAGCTGCCAGAATAAGGACGACCACGATGCCTGCGTCCGCTGCCTAGGCCCGGGCCATGACATTAAGGCCTGCAAAGTCTGCCATGGATTCAACTGAACTATCTGTTGGTGCCACCAGAAGGCCCTAGAAAACTTCCTGCTGTAACAGAAGGTTGCACAAATGGGGAAGAAGCTCCAGGCCAGAAGCTCCTCTGCCTCCCTGGACCCATCCATGGGCTTCCACTCCTCCAAGGCCTGGGACATGGCCAGGAGACACAAGCACTAGGAGAAAGATAAGAGCAAGGAGAGATCCTTCCCGGTTCATTCGTGGGTGCCACTTTGGGCACCAGCTGCAGTGGGGTCATGGTCTGTTTCAATGGCGACCCCCTCTGCCAGCCACACCACCTCTTCTACAGGGTCGGCTCTGGCAGTGCCTACCACAAGTCTTTCCTTGGCTGGCGATGGCTTCTCAGCGTCTGGTCTCCTTACGCCCCCACCAACTCTCCAGCCCCTGCTGTTCCAACCGTTCTTCTCCATGGGCCAGCAGAGAGGGAGCTCCGCTGGTCCAGTCTTGGCCGGCGTTGGCACATCACTATCAGGTGTTCAGTCTCTCCCGACAATGCTTTTGGCTTTTCCTTGATGTCGGGGATTCAGCCTCCCCCGTCACCACCCTAGGCTGCCATGTCGACATCTGGGTCCCAGCTTACCCTGACAGCATCCCCGCCACCATGTCGACGTCAGGGCCTCAGCCCCTCCTGTCGACGCCTCAGACTGTACTGCTGGTGCCGGGACCCCAGCCTTCCCCACCGGTTCCGCAGGGCCCTCAGACACCACTTACTGTCGACGTCTAAGCCATGTTATGCTCCTGGGTGTTCATGCTCCATCTTGCCCTGACACCGGGTCCAGCAACACCAGGGTCTGCTCTTACGCTGACACCCTCTATGATGCCATGCCCTGCCTGTCCTCAATGCCGTCAGTGCCAATTTCAGAGCCAGATGATGAGAACAAATACCATCCCTGACCTTCTCCCATGTGAAGAGGAGGAGGAGGCTGGTAGCCTTGCTCACTGTCTCCTCAGGGGTGATGACTCCTCCAAATATACCCCGAAGTCCCCCCGATGACACCTCTTTCTTCTCCGTGAGGAAGCAGCTACAAACCACTATGGGGTTTGCTGCTGAGGAGCAGGATGTCACCAGGACAAAACCTGACAGAATATTCACAGTTGCCAGATTCTCTACCTCTGATCATTCCTCCTCTAATGGCGGCTTTTGAAGATGCCACCATGGTTGCCTGGTATAGGCCAAATTTTTGATCTCTGCCATGCCCAGGAGGGCAGACAAATTGTACCAAGCCCTTTAGGGAAACAAATCTTCGCAGAGCAACCACAGGCAGATTTTTTTTTTTTTTTAAATTACTCTTTATTTGCCTTTCCCAGCCTGCCACCTCCAACCCATCAGGGGAGACATGACAGACATCCCACTGCCTGCCACCCTGCTCAGAATGGACTCCAAGGCCCCATGGAGCCGCGGTTTACCCCCCAGGCGGGGACAAGGTGGGGGTGCTGACACCCCGTAACTTACATTGCGTCGATCTGGGTCTGTCATGCGGGTGCAGGCACATCTTGAGCACATCTCCTAGCTCCCCATCTCCCTGGCGGGCTCTTTTCTCGTTTTCTCCCACCCCGTACAGCGTGCAACCCCCTGATGTCATGGCGCAAGACGCTGACGTCCATGCAGTACAGTGGCCGCCCATTCACTACAGTTGGGGCTTGCAGTACTCCGAGTCTCTGCATGGAGTCAGGCAAGTGCGTGGGCATCAGCCTCTTCCCTCCCCAGAGAAGGCGAGCTGTCGTAGGACGCTCAAGCCCATCTCCCCTGCCCTGCTTACCCACCAGCAACCTGAGTCTGCTCCCGAACCCAGGTCGCCGGCGTGGTGCTAGGGGTGGCATCCAGCGCTTCAACCCTCAGCGCCACCGGGCTGGCAACCACAGGCAGATTCAGTGGTTATAAATGCTGCCCATGATAGGTCCAAGAGGCCCGAACACTTCAGCTCACTTCCTCCAGATAAGGCTATGCTTCAGTGCCTCCTGTCTTAGGCCTATAGCCTCCAGCCACCCAGACAGTCTCTCTGTCTGCAACTGCTTGTAACTCATTCCATCGGTGTGGCCTGATGCAATGGATATCCTCGGTGAAGATAGTACAGTTACATAAGAACTTTCCGTAACAGTAGATCTTCGAGAGAGGATCTCTTGGCCAGCTAGAAGTAGACCGTACATTTCTCAGAGGTATTCTACATTTGAAGCCTCCCATCCGCAGTCCAGTTCCATTCTAGCCTGGGACCACTGCTTTTGAGCCAGCCACGACCTGCAAGCTATGCTTTCTTTCATGGAAAGCATTATTTTTAGTTGCTGTTACTTCTGCTTGAAGGATTTCCGAGCTTCAGGCTCTTATGTGTGAGTCTCCTTATTTGATTTTCCACAAAGACAGGGTGTCTTTGCATACCAGTCCTATGTTTCTTCCAAAGGTGGTGTCTTGAGTTTATTTTAAATCAAACCATCCACCTACCAGTTTATTTTCCAGAGCATGCCAGTCCAGTAGATGCATTGTTCCATACATTAGATGTACATAGAATACTTGAATATTACGTTCACCGTACGAAGGACTGCAGGAAGTCCTCACAGCTTTTTTCTTTCCTTCACCCCTGGGAAAGAGGGCATACCTGTCTTTAAACAGTGCCTGTCCAAATGGCTGGCCAACTGTATGACTTTTTGTTACAGGAAGTACAGTAAGGAACTTCTTGGAATTGTGCATGGCCGCTCAACCAGAGGCATGGCCACTTCTGTTTCCTGTTTCAGGAATGTATCACCTGCAAATATTTGTGCTGCTGTAAACTGGAGTACTGTCCACATTTTCACTAAACACTATAGTCTGGACATTGCCTGTAGAAGAAGGGCAGTCTTCGGCCTGGCTTTGCTTCAAGGCCTCCTGTTTTAGGATTATAGCCTTCAGCCACCCAAACTGTCTCTTTGTCAGTACTGCTTGGGACTTATTCCATAGGTGTGGCATGATGCAAGAGATGTCCTAGAAGAGGATAGTACAGTTACGTAAGAACTTACCGTAACAGTAGATCTTCGAAAGGACCTCTTGCATCAGGCCATGCCGTCCCACCTTCCAACCCCTCTGTCTCTGAGCTTTTCGCTCCTGTCTCTCTTCCCAGAATGGTGTACCTTCTGCACTCTACTTTTTTTTAGGAACCTACAGCTGCCTCAGTTCCCCCAGGAGGAGGACTTCTGAGTATGATCTCCAGTGAGGAACTGAGGAGGGCGCTGGACCGCCCACATTTATATCCTGCATAGGACATCAACGGCTGACATCATCGTGGGCGGCCCCTAGTATACTGCTAACAAAAACATTTCCGTCTGGTCCTGGAACCTTGCTGCTTTAGTTCCATGTGGCCTGATGCAAGTGGTTCTCTCAAAGATCTACTGTTACAGTAAGTTCGTATGTAACTGTACTTTACTTCAGATGAAAAAAACAAAAATGGTATGCTGTAGCATGCTACCTTTAAGTTATGGTATAAAACTGATCACACATAGGAACGGCATGTAGTAATATAAAAACAACCAATTTGTGCAACCAGCAGTTTAGCTTTTAAAACATTGAACCAGTTTAACTTATTGTGCCTTTAAATTCTGACACAGTGTGAAATGCCTTATGATGTATTTGATAAAGACCTAGTTGTTGCACTCAGGACCCATGACCAATGAGTCTGTAATCATTTTTAAGTTATATTCATATGTATTAAGTAATTAAATGAAAAATATCAGTCCACAAGGTATGGTCTCAAATGCACCACCAGATAGTCCTTGTGGCGGCTGACTAAGCATACACGTATTCAAGCTGGAAGTCATATTCTGTGCACTGTGAATTAAAGATGGAAGGTGCCGAACTGAGGAGAGCAAAGAGGAGCCACTAGCAGAGGAACCATACCGCTGCTAGCTATTGCAATTGGAGGGGGAACTTACTATATAAATGTAACTATATTAAAAGCGTTTAGAATAACCCTTGAAGTGGGCAACTAACGAACAGTTCCCCTGTACCATCCTAATTGCTTTGGGGTCTCCCATAGAAATAGACAGTATCCTGCAGAAAGCGAAACATGGGAACTGTGGAATGGAGAGATGCTCGAATTCACTTTTTTCCCCTGACTTCAGCTACAAGAGCCATCAGCGAAGAGAAAGTTTCCTGCTAGCCTCAAAATTACCTTCGGAGATACAGCATACTATTTTTTTGATGCAAAAGAGTCTTCAAAACTGTTGGAAAAATAGAGCACAAATTCAACACTGAATTAACTCTGAAACTGAGGAGTTGAGGTACTGTATTCTTTATTTTGAATGTGAGGGAAGTGAAGTGAGCTGCTAAAACAGAATATTTACTACTTGAATGTCCCACTAATCCCACCATATAGATTTTAGATTGATCATTGTAAACTGTTCTTTTGTGGACTTTATGGTGGGTTACTGAGACTTAATAAAGGGGAGGGAATGTGGGCAGAGGGTGATAGTGAAAAAGCAGGGATACTGGACGAATATTTCTGCTCAGTATTCACAACAGATGAGAAGGGGGAGGTGCCTTAACCAAACAAGGGAGAAACTCTGAATAGGGGGGTCGATACCAGTCCATTCACAGAAGAAAGGGTTTTGAAAGAACTCTTGAAACTGAGGGTGGACAAAGCAATGGGGCCTGATGGGATTCACCCAAGAATACTAAAAGAACTAAGGGTAGAACTAGTAACACCACTGACTACTCTCTTTAACAAATCATGGGATGATGGAGTGGTACCTGAGGACTGGAGGAGGGCAAATGTGATTCCACTTCACAAAAGTGGGAGCAGGGCAGAGGCAGGAAACTACAGACCAGTTAGTATGACTTCAGTGGTAGGGAAAATGATGGAATCACTTCTGAAGGAAAGAATCGTTGAGTACCTAGAGGTCAGTGGGTCACAGGACCCAAGGCAGCATGGTTTCACAGCAGGAAGGTCATGTCAGACGAACCTAATAGATTTCTTTGATCAGGTGACCAAAGTAGTAGACCAGGGAGGGGCTGTGGATATGGTCTACCCAGATGTTAGCAAGGCATTCGACACAGTCTCACACAAAAGATTAATATACGAGTTAGCCAGCCTTGGAGTGGGTCCCAGTGTGGTAGCCTGGATAAAAAACTGGCTGGACAACAGGACGCAAAGGGTAATAGTAAATGGAGTCCACAGTGAAGAAAGGAGGGTAACTAGCAGGGTACCGCAGGGTTTGGTACTGGGACCGATCCTCTTTAATATCTTTATAAGTGACATTGGAGAGCACCAGGAAGGAAAGGTATGCCTCTTTGCAGATGACACAAAGATCTGCAACAGGGTTGATACACAAGGTGAGGTAGAAAAAATGAAAAGGGACTTGGCAAGGTTGGAGGAATGGTCAAATACGTGGCAGCTCAGATTCAATGCAGAGAAGTGCAAGGTAATACATCTGGGAAACAAAAACCCAGGGGAAGAGTACACAATGGGGGGTGAGTTGATAACAACAACAACAAAAATCGAAAGAGACCTAGGAGTAATTATATCAGATGACCTAAAGGTGGGCAAGCAATGTGAGAAGGCAGTAAGGAGGGCTGGGGATACTGGGATGCATAGGGAGAGGCATCAACAGTAGAAAACAGGAAGTTGTTATCCCTCTCTACAGACAGTTAGTGAGACCCCATCTGGAGTACTGAGTGCAATTCTGGAGACCCCATCTCCACAAAGACATAGAGTGGAGGCTGTTCAGAGGAGGGCAACCAAAATGGTGCAAGGTCTGCACCAGAAGACATACGAGAGAGACTAAAGCAGCTTAATATGTATACCCTTGAGGAAAGGAGGGAGAGGGGACATGATAGAAACTTTCAAGTATCTCAAGGGAATTAACAAGGTACAAGAGGGTAGTATCTTTAAGAAGAAGAGATGTGCAAGAACAAGGGGGCACAATTTGAAGATAGAGGGGGACAGCTCAGAGGTAATGTTAGAAAGTATTTTTCACAGAGAGAGTTGTGGATGCATGGAACAGCCTTCCTGAGGAGGTTGTGGAGTCAGGAACAGTGAGAGAATTCAGGAATGCATGGGACAGGCATAAGGCAATTCTAGTGGGGGGCAGGAGGAAGTAAGCTGTTGATTAACTAGAATCTGCAGCTTATCCATCAGGTAGGGAAATGGGCAGACTAGGTGGGCCAAGTGGTCCTTATCTGCCATCAAATTCTATGTTTCTATGTTTAGGTTTAGTGTGGAGTAAATGAAGAATGCTGTTTTTTAAGCTATCCTCCCTTTTTAGGGACACAGGCAATCACAGTGTAATGTAACCTGCCCGTAAAGGCACAGACAGTTACAGTAAAGTGGAACTTGCCTGTAATGACATGGTCAATTACAGTACAGTGGAATCACTTCCTGAGGTAGGCCGTTCCATGCATCCACAACCCTTTCTGTGAAAAAGAACTTCCTCACATTACCCCTTAATCGGCCTCCTTCTAATCTCATGCTGTGTCCTCTTGTCCTGCTATTTTTCTTATACTGAAACATGTTAGACTCTTTCACCTTGTTAATGCCCTTAAGGTGTTTGAATGTTTGATCATTGCCTCTCTCCCTCCTTTGCTCTAGGTATACATACTGAGCTCCGTTAATCTGTCCTCATATGTTTTCTGATGCAGTCCCTACCCATTTTGGTTGCCCTTCTCTGGACTGCCTCAATTTGGTTAATGTCCTTGTGAAGGTGTAGCCTCCAGTACCACATGCAGTACTCCAGATGAGGGAAACTAGTACCTTGTAAAGAGGGATTATTGCCTCCCTCTTACGACTTATGATACCCCTACTAATACACCCAACATCCCCCTAGCCTTACCTACTGCTTTAGTGGTCTGCTTGGATGATTTCAGGTCATCGGTGATAATGATGCCCAAGTCTCTTTCTTCCCTTGTGACTGTCAGCAACTCCCCTCCCAGCCTATAGGTGGCTTCAGGGTTTCTCTTCCCTATGTGCACTATCTTTCACTTCTTTACATTAAACCACAGTTGCCACTCTTCCAACCATTTTGCTAGTTTATCCAGATCTGTTCTCATTCTGCCCACCCCATCTGGATCATCTACTCTGTTGCAGACCTTGGTGTCATCTGCAAACAGGCAAACCTTACCCTCCAGTTCATCTGCAATGTCACTGATGAAGATATTAAAAGAGGACTGGCCCCAGGACTGATCCCTGAGGTACCACACTTGTGACTTGCATCTCTTTTGACTGTATACCGTTTACCACCACTCTCTGTTTTCTGCCTGTCAACTAGTTTTCCACCCAGTTGACCAACTTCTGACCCACCCCGAGCCTACCCAGCTTATTAATCAATCTTCTATGTGGAACAGTATCAAAAGCTTTGCTGAAGTCAAGGTAGGCGACATCAACTGCACTCCCTTGGTCCACAACTCTGGTTACCCAGTCAAAGAAATCTATGAGATTAGTTTGACAGGACTTTCCTTTTGTAAACCCATGCTGTCTTGGATCCTGTGCTCCTATGGATTCCAGGTGTTGCACTGTCCTTTCCTACAGGAGTGCCTCCATAATCTTGCCCACTACTGAGGTAAGACTGACTGGTCTATAGGTCACTGCCTCCTCCCTGCTACCCCTCTTGTGGAGCGGGATCACATGAGCCACCCTCTAGTCTTCTGGGACCTCTCTTGTGCTCAGAGACTCACTAAACAGTTCTGATAATGGCTCTGCTAGTTCCACCCTTAGCTCCTTTAGTACCCTGCAATGTATGCCATCAGTTCCCATTGCCTTGTCCACCCTGAGCTTATCGAGCTTTTGTAGGATCCTTTCTTTTGTGAAGGGACTAGTGTCTCCCCCCCCCACCGTGTCCATGGTGTTGAGCTGTGGGCCCTTCCCTACCTTCTCTTCAATAAATACTGAGCAGAAGTATCTAGGATAAATGCTTTTACATGGTCCTCCTCCTCACACGCCCCCTTATTTCCTTTGATCTTAGCAGTACCCTGTCTGCACTTTCTCCTTTCACTAATGTGTCTATAGAAAGTCTTGTCACCTTCTTTTACTGTCTGTGCTAGTGTTTCCTCGGTTTGGGACTTTGCCTGCCTTACTGCCTTCCCTGCTTCCCTTAGGGAAGTTTGGGTATGCCTCTCTGTCTTCATCCCGCTGTGTTCCTTATATTTCCTGAAGGCCAGCCTTTTGGCTCTGACCTTTTCTGCTACTTGACTACTTGGAACTTGACTTTAGGAGCACGGACAGTTACGGGACAGTGGAACCTGCCTGTACAGGCACAGGCAATTATCGGACAATGGAACATCTCTAGATTGGCAGCGGGGTTATAGTATAATGGAACATCCCTATAGAGACACAGACAATTACAGTACAGTTGAACATTCCCCATGGGGCATGGCAGTTGCAGTACAACGTGAACATCTCTGTAGGGGCACAAGCAATTACAGTACAATGCACCTTTCTGTCGGGGCGTGGGCAATTACAGTATAATGGAATTTGACTGTAGGGGATGAGGTAATTACAGTCAAATAAAAGCTGCCTATAGAGCACAGACAATTACAGTAGAATGGAACCTACTTATAGGGACACAGACAGTTACAGTACACTGGATCCTGCCAGTATAGGCACAGACAAATATAGTTCAGTGGAACCTGCTAGTATGAGCACAGGTAGTTAAGTACAACTGAACCCACCTATAGAGGCACAGATAGATCTGTCTTCGAGGGTGGAGCTCTTGCAGCAGGCAATACCATTAGGACTGAAGCCGGTAGGCGTCAGGACCCCATGGAAAACCTGTAGCCAGCAGTCTGAGGCAGGGAACTGCCTCCCCGGCGTCGGCTCCGCCTGGCGTCCTGCGTGTATAAAGGGGGCGGCGTCCCCTGGCCGCCACCCTAGTTCTTTCTTCCGCCATCGACCCTTGTAGTTCAACTCCACGGACGCCTCTCTCCGCAGTCAACAGCTCGAACGTCAGATAAGTATTTTTTTCTTTATTCTAAAGTAGTAATCTATCTTTTCACCTTGTTTATGTTGTTGCCTTCTCTACCGCGGTGAAAATCTAAGTGTGCCTGCGGGAAGCAGATCCCGGCGGAAGACAGCCATGCGGCCTGTCTCATCTGCCTAGGCCCAGAACACCAGCCTGATTCCTGCGGCCACTGTCAGAAATTTAACCAGAAGAGTCTACGCCTTGAAGACCTTCCTCCTTTTGGGCCAGGTCTGAATCCCGCCATCCGCCGCCAGCCAAACAGGCGTCATCTTCTTCCTCATCCAAAAGATCAGGCTCAGTCCCAGCAGTGGAATCTTCCCGCTCTTCTAAGTCCACTCCACCCCAGGGTCGCCACCGGGAGTCAGCATCTACGGGACATCACTCTTATTCCCTGGCCCACTGACCTCATAAACCAACGGGGTCGACCCAGGAAGGCCTGCCCAGGGCTCTGGACAGGCCCAGCTCCTCGGAGAAGAGGAAATGTTTCGAAGAACATTCTAGTAGGCAGGGGGACGCCTGGGCTCAGACGCCCCCACCCAGCTAAGGTGTGCCCTCCGCCAGACTTCCGCCCACCTAGCCACTCGCCTACCCTGATGACCCGCTCCCTGACGCCGGACACGGGGCGGTCACCGGATGAGGCTCTGCCATCTGCTCCTACGCCCACAGACCAGATGCCAGCTGACACTCCTCGGGACACCGGCCGCCGGCTTTCGGACGCCAGCCTACTGGACCCGATGCCTGCCAATCCTCTAGAGAAGCCTGATCCCCCAGGTGCCAGCCCCCAAGGATCCGACGCCCAGTCCCTCTGACCTGACACCAGCTCCAGCAGTTGTCCCAGTGGCAGATATAGGCAACTTATTCACCACCTGGTGGAACACTGTCAAAGGGGACCTTCCTTACAGACCCCCAGACAAGGTCCCCACTCCATCACCTATGGGTCCTCCTCCCACCCCAGACAAGGGCCAACCAGATGAGCTCCCAGCTCCACATCCAAAGAAGAAATGAAAGGCACGGTCTCCCTCTCCATCTCCTTCATCACCTCCACATACGTCCTCCTCGGACGAGGCAGGCGACGACTCGGACTCCTCAGAGGACAGGTTCTTACCTCCCTCTCCTGGACTCAGGGACTCTCCATGGCCCCCCGGATGATCCTTCGTTCCTCGACATAATGAGGCACATTCAGACTATCTACGAATGGGATACCAAGGCGCTAGACCTGGAATGGAAACGTCTGGCTAAGTTTCTAGGAGAAAAGGAACCAAAACCCTTAGTCATCCCTCCATTCCTAGAACCTTTCCAGGACGTCACTCACCTTACTTGGCGGACACCGTCATCTATACCGGCTGTTCCGAGGAAGGCAGACAAACTCTACAAGCCTCCCAAATCGGAACCATTCCTGGCAGAACAACCTAACGTTAATTCCTTAGTCCTTACAGCTGCCCACGGAAGAGGGAGCCCAGCCTAAGCACTTAAGCTCTTAGCCCCCAGACCCCGTCTCAAAGAAACTGGACAGCTGGGGATGAAAGGATTTTATCCTCAACTACCGGGTCCATCAGGTCTCTGAATTTCATGGCCCATATGATCTCCCACCAGCAGTCCCTGTGGAGAAAGACCATGGATCTAGTAGAGACTCTCCCTGACTCTGACTCCAAACAGGAGGTCTTGGCCTGCGCCCAGTCGGGCCTGGACGTGGACAAGCTTGCCCTCATGTGTTCATATGATGCTGTGGATATGGCCTCCAGGGCCGCGGCATCAGGCATTTGCATGAGACAACAGTCCTGGCTTAGACTTAACTGGTTTCCAGCAAGATCTTCAGGATTCTATCCTGGATTCTGCTTTTCAGGGCCCAGTGCTCTTCGGCCTTGAGGTGGAGCAGATGGTGAAGCAACTGCAGGAATTGTGGAGAGCAGTGGTGGACGTACATCGGATGTACAAGTCCCAACCTCAAGCATCTCGCCGACGTCCTTTTCGTCAGCAACAGAATCAAGGACAGACCGGCAAACAATCCCAGGGAAAGGGATTTAAGAGACGGGGAAATCCTGCCCCTCAAGGTTCCCAGGGCCCTAAGCAACCTAAAGCTCCCAGTGCCCCGGCCCCTCCAACCCCCTCTACCTGACTCCCATTGCTCCCCTACTCCTCTTGGAGACAGGCAGAACGAGCAAGTAGGAGGGCAGTTTGCACTTTACCCACTCGAATGGTCCAGTATCACTACCGACCAATGGGTACTGGCCACCATACGGACAGGGAATTCAATAGAATTCGCCTCTATCCCACCGGACAAGCCCCTCCCCTCAATCGTCCCGTTGTCCACCGCAACACAGTGTCCTCCTAGAAGGAGAGATCCAACAGCTCCTAGACAGAGCTATTCAAAGGATCCCAGCGGCCCAGAGAGGGAAAGGTTTCTACTCACGCTTCTTCCTCGTTCCGAAGAAGACAGGAGACCTTCACCCTATTTTGGACCTCAGTCAGCTAAACCTGTCTGTGAAATACCAGAGGTTCCACATGGTCACCTGGGATCCCTTTTCCCACTGCTTCAGCATGGAGACTGGCTCTGCTCTCTACCTGCACATCAAGGTCCTGAAGACCCACAGACGCCTACCTGCACATAAAGGTTCTGAAGACCCACAGACGCTTTCTGAGGTTCTGCTTTAGAGATGAGCATTACCAATTCAGGTTCTGCTCTTCGGTCTCTCATCAGCACCCAGGGTATTCACCAGGTGCCTAGCACTGGTAGCAGCGGCCCTCTGCAGGAGAGGTTTCTGTATACCCCTACCTGGACGATTGGCTCCTCTCCGCTCCGTCAGAGGAGGAGCTTCTAATCGCTCTCACAGAAATGTGGGCTCTGTTTTCATCCCTGGGCATCATAGTCAGCTGGCCGAAGTCGCAACCCTGGCCAACTCAGCGACTGCAGTTTATCGGAGCCATCCTGGACACCGTACAGGGGAGGGCCTTTCTGCCCCCGGATGGGGCAGAACGCCTTCAGGCGTTAGCCAGAAGCCTCCAAAGTCACCCATCCTCCCCGGCGCAGGTGGTCCTGCAGCTGCTGGGTCACATGGTAGCGGCCATCGCCACAGTTCCCTTAGCCAGGCTCCATATGAGGGCTCTTCAGTGGCACCTCAGGGTACAGTGGGACCAGTTGGTGGATGATCAGATCCTGGATCTCCAAATCCGGATCTCTCGAGCAATTCATCGTTCTCTGGAATCGTGGCTTTGCACAGACAATCTAAGCAGCAGAGTTCCTTTCTGCAGACCCCCCCCCGCTTCAAACCCTGACTACAGACGCCTCTCTGTCAGGTTGGGGGGGGGGGCGCATCTAGGGAACCACAGGACCCATGGGTCCTGGTCTATCACCAAACACTCTCTTCATATCAACGTTCTGGAAATGAGAGCGGTACTGAATGCATTCTCGGCATTCAGAGACCAGCTTCAGCCGAGTCCTCTTTTGGTGCAGGCAGACAGACAACATACCAGTAGTCTTCTACATCAACAGACAAGGGGGAACTCACTCATACCCCCTTTGCAGAGAGGCCGTGAGAGTTTGGGACTGGGCAGCAGAACACTGTCTAGACCTCACCGCAGTTCATCTGCCAGGGGTCCAGAACGTTTGCGCCGACAGTCTTAGTTGCTCCTCCTCTCAGAAGCACGAGTGGATATTGCTCCAAAATATCACAGACGACCTGTTCGACAGGTGGGGCCAGCCAGAGTTGGACCTCTTTGTGTCCCCATACAACGCCAAACTGCACAATTTTTGCTCGTTCACTCCAGGGCCTGGTGTTTTCTGGTGAGACGGATTGTCCCTCTCCTAGACAGGAAAGTACCTTTATGCCTTCCCTCCTTTTCCCCTCATTCAGAGAGTACTGATCAAATTGCAGTCAGAGGCAGCCAGAATGATTCTGGTGGCTCCTCTATGGCCTCGTCAAATTTGGTATCCACTGTTCCAACTGTCTCTGGAACCTCCAGTTCAGTTGCCACTCTCCACTCACTTGCTCTGTCAGGAACAGGGGATCCTTGTCCATCCTGCTTTTCTTTCTCTTCACTTGCATGCTTGGCTCCTGCAGTCTTAGCGGAAGAGAGAGTAGGAATGTCAAGCAGAGTGGCTGAGATTCTGGTAGCAGCCAGGAAGCCTTCTACCAGAGCCACGTATGCTCTGAAATGGAAACGCTTCTGCTTATGGGCTACTGCCCGTTCCCTAGACCCCTTGGGTTGCCCGATCAGGCACGTGTTAGAGTACCTCCGACACCTCTTGGATTTGGGATTGAGTTATTCCTCAGTCAAGGTGCATATGTGTGTAGTCTCCGCATATCATAGTCCTATCAGAGACAAAGCTCTAGCGCAATTGAATGCCTGCAAGACCTTCCTGCAAGGGGTATTACACGTCAGACCTCCCAAAAGGGACATCGTTCCTCCTTGGGACCTCCTCTTTGTTCTGGAGAAACTCACTCCCCCCCCCCCTTCAATCCGGCAGCCTCTTGCGAGCTGCATTTCCTCTCTTGGAAGACTCTCCTCTTGGTGGCCATCACCTCTGCTCAAAGGATTTCGGAACTCTAGGCTGTGATGTGTAAAGAACCTTACATAGTTTTTCACAGGGACAGGGTGAATTTGCTCACAAACCCCAAATTCACGCCGAAGGTGGTATCCGTCCTGACTCTGAACCAGGATATCAACCTTCCAGTATACTATCCGAATTCTTCCAGCCAGGGCAAGCACTGTTGCACACCCTGGATGTTCATCACATTTTGCGATACTATCTTCACAGGACTTGCTCCTCTAGGAAATCAGACCAGTTGTTCGTCTCCTTCACGAGAGGCGAATGTTAGGAGCTCCTGTCTCCAAACAGACACTAGCCCATTGGTTAGTGCACTGCATTACTTTCTGTTATCAGCACCACAACAGACCTCTCCTGGGTGCTGTTAAGGGTCATTCCACCAGAGCAGTGGCATCTTTATTCGTGGCCCTGAAGAACGTATCTTCAGCCGATATCTGTGCGGCTGCCACGTGGTCCTCCGTCCACACCTTCATCAGGCATTACAGCATGGATATCGCCTCCAGAAGGAGAGCAAGTTTCGGACTAGCAGTCCCGCAAGGCCTTCTCTCATAGATGTCCGCCCCTTTTTCTGTATACATCCCCTTCCACCCTATCAGATCTGGGCCTATCTCTGGGTACTGCTGGGACTCGGTCTTAATGGGATTACCTGCTGCAAGAGCTCCACCCTCAAAGACAGATAGTACAGTTACATAAGAACTTACCGTAACAGTAGATCTTCGAGAGGGGCTCTTGCAGCAGGTAGCTTTCCCACCCTCCTTCCCCTAGGATAGCTTAGGGGATTACTATCATGATTTTTGGTTTCCATCCAACCAGGATGTGGAAATTTTGCTACCTGGTTCTCCAAATTCTATCTAGCCGGGTCTCCGGCGGGAGAACTGGGGTGGCCCCAGGGGACCTCAGACTGCTAGCAATAAGTTTTCCGTGGGGTCCTGCCGCCTGCCGGCTTCACTCCTAATGGTATTACCTGCTGCAAGAGCTCCTCTTGAAGGTCTGCTGTTACGATAAGTTCTTACGTAACTGTACTATCTGTCTTCGAGGGTGGAGCTCTTGCAGCAGGTAATACCATTAGGACTGAGTCCCAAGTGTAACTGTACTTTATAAGACACGGGATCTTGGGGGCACTGGACATCAATGGTAATACTTTCTACATGCTGGACGGGTGATTGGGCGGGGGAGGGATGGCTAGCCACCTGGGAGATTCCTGATTGTATGATGGTCTGGCGATCGGAGGACACGGGGGGGCAATACCACTGGCACTCTCTTTGCAGTGTACTTCTTGGGCCGGTGAGGGAGGGATCATGGGACAAGGCATTATTTTATTTTTCATCTACAGGATGGTGATCGAACAATGGTGGGGAAGGGAGACCACTAGACTAACAGGAATATTCTTTTTTGGCGATTGGGGATCAAGGAGGGACCACTGCACTACACAACAAGGGCAACAGTGTTGTGGGTGTGGAGGCCGCTGCAGTACCTCTGGCAGCCACTAGGGTTGCACAGAATACCGCCAGGTCTCGGTTGGTGGGATTTTCTCCACATAAGGGACCTCCGCAAAAGGTCCTTGTATAGAGAAAATGGTTTGTGATTGTCACAGTACTGTTATGCAAGTCCCCTCCCCCCAATTTGAATTGTGTCCCCTAAACCCTTTGCCCTGGCACAAGCCCATTCTAATGGTGCAAACTGGGGTTTTGTGAATAACACTATGATGCAAAACCAAGTTTGCACCTCGCAAACAGGGTTTGTGCTGGGGCAAAGCTTTGTGAATCTAGCCCCATAAGTCTGCTGCACAAGTAGTGGAAATGATCATTGGACACTTGCAATAGTCAGGTACTATACAATTCTAAGAGAAACTCCACAACATCATGGGGCATTGATGGTTACTGCATTTGTGCCATCACTAACGAACGTTAAGTCAGAGATTGGGAAACAGAGTTCATATGGAGTGGAGACAATATATGAAATGATAGGTCTGTTATATTGATAATACCTTGTTGATATGGTAGGGGTCACAAGAGTTCACAGAACGCAACACCGAATATGACCTGAACTTGAGATTCACAAGACAGAATAATACTGACAAAATAGATTTCGTAGATAACATCCATAAGAATGGTGTAAAACTAGAGGCAAAATTGTTCAGGAAGGTAATGGACAGGAACACAGTCTTACCGTTCCACAGTGAACATCTAAAACATATGGCAGATATTCAGTGTAGGCAGCTTATTAGAGTTAAGAGAAACTGCAGCTCAGATGAAGAAGCTAGGAAAGAGACAGCTGAAATGCGACATAGTAACATAGTATTTGACAGAAGATAAGGACCACTAGGCCCACCCAGTCTGCCTGTATTCCTTGCCTGCATCAGTAGTCGCTGACGCTACTTGGTCATTGGCCTTAACCTTTCCTACCCACCTCTAGGGTTCCCTTCTGCCTATCCCATGCATGTTTGAATCCCCCCACTGTGCTAGCTCCCACTGCTTCCTGGGGTAGGCTATTCTATGCATCTACCGCCCTTTCTGTGAAGAAAAACTTCCTCACATTCCCCTTTATCTTGCCTCCCTTGTCCTTGTACACCTCCTATACTGAAAGATGTCACCCACTTGCATTATGTCCTTAAATACTTGAAGGTTTATATCGTATCTCCCCGTTCCTGCCTCTCTTCCAGTATATACATATTGAGGTCTTTTAATCTCCTCGTATGTGTCCTGGTGCAAGCGCTGCACCATCTTTGTTGCCCTTCTCTGAACTGCCTCCACCCTGTCTACGTCCTTATGTAGATGCGGCCCCCAGAACTGTGCACCGTATTCCAGATGAGGCCTCACCAACATTTTGTATAGTGGCATCACCACCTCCCTTCTGCTAGTGATATCCCTTCCTATGTACCTCAACATGCTACTGGCCCTCCCCACAGCCTTAGTACAGTGTTTGGACAGCTTTAGGTCATCCGAGATGATTATCTCTAAATCCCTTTCTTCCTTGGTAACCATCAGCAACTCCCCCCTCATCCTGTAACCCTCCGCAGGGTTTCTGTGCCCAGGTGCATGATTTTGCACTTCTTTGCATTATATTTTAATTGCCATACATTGGATGAATTTTCTAGCTTCCCTAGGTCCCTCTTCATGTGTGGTAGATTATTGAGGAGAGGGTATACACCAGGTACTCTTGTAAATGCAACAGGTGAAAATGATGGACAGGCAAGAACTGCTACAGAAATGGAATCTGGAAAAAGGAAATACGGATTGAACCCAAAAGAAATAAGTAAAATAGTAAAACAAAACATGGGGAGAGATTAAAAGCAGAACCAACACTGAATAAGGTTGTGGAAAAGGCGCCAAGAATTATGTATAAAAGAGGTAGAAATTTGAAAGACATGCTGGTTGAAAGCTTCTATCATGAAAAAAATTGTATGCCGCCAGAATGGATGCCAACAGCTCCATCTGGTAATTACAGGTGCAGTTCCTGTGTACACTGCAGCAGTACTCAGAATTTGAAGACAATCATCCATGAACAAGAAAATCCTATACCATCACATGATTTATTAACTATAACACTACAGACCAGCTACATGCTCCTCTGCCCCTGTGGACTGGCTTACGTAGGACAGACACTAAAAAAAAAACAACCTCTTAAACAGCATATCAGCAAGCGTAAGACAGCCATAAGAGTCAAAAATAAGAACCATGCTAGGGCTTGCCACTATGGAGGAAAAGGACATGGATCGGTAGCCACATTGCACTTCATAAGGATTGAGCATGTGACTAACAAAACGTGGAGGGGACTTGCAAAGACAGCTCTTACAAAGAGTCTCGTTATGGATTTATGAATTGGATACAGTGTACCCCAGAGGCTTGACTGAAGACAGTGGTTATAATAGTTCTCTTTAGAATTGTAAAGTATTTAAAAAATGTATTTTTAACATGGCTGTAGAAAAGAGTAGCTAGTGATTGGATAAAACAGCTCATGTGACCATGGATTAATTCCCAAGTAATCTACGCTTGAGAGAATTAATCCTTGAGAGAATTATTCCATGGTTGCCATCCAATATGAGTGCTGTGTCGGGGGGGGGGGGGCAGGACTACCGAGACCACGCTTCAGAATATCAGGCAGTGCCATCGGAAGGCTGAATCGTTCTCAGGAGCCCAAATCGTTCTAGCAGTGGCACCCATCTGCACCCGCAACCCCCCTCCCGCACTGTGTTTTCACTTGTGCTGTGGGCAGGGCTGTTGGGAGCCTGACTCATGTAGCATCGTGTCACAGTGGTGGCCAGCGGGGATGACCATGGAAAACCCCACACATGCCTAACCCGCCTTGCCAACCCATCCCCGTGTTTTTTTTGCTCGGTGACACAAAGATGACACCCGACCCTATTGCAGTATCGGGATCGTGCAACGCAGTCACGGAGACCCAGCTGCTCCACAAGTGATGACACTTGGCCCCGTTGTAGCATCGGCATTGTGCTGCAGAGCAAATCAGTAGTGGAACGGAGCTGTTGGTCAGAGCGAGACTTCTGAGTACCATGCACCACGTCACCAGGTACAGCTGCAGGAGGGCTAGAGCGATATGGCGAGTAGAGAGCCATGACGGTGCCGAGCCATGTTACAAGCGAATTGACCCACTTCAGAGTGTGAGTTAACTGGGAAATTAATCAATGCCTGGGTGGGTGGAGGCACGCGGCCACTTCACCGCCCCACCCCCACTCCTAGGCGTGGATTCATTGTCCAGTAACCCACGCTCTGTCGTGGGTTAATTCTTACGTATTTTCTAACTATCATTTCTATTTCCTGGACACATTTTCTGTAGTGCTCCACATTGTCAGTGGGTAATCATAACAACTGAGTATAGTGCACCCCTAGCAGAGGAATAGCACAGCCCAGGCTTTAGAATGTTGGTCACATCAGGATTCCATCCAGTTGCAACTCTCCAGTTAAGATGTGCCATTCAAAGTGGACAGAGCTACTTTTATCTTCTTTCAAGATTTTGAGACTTCTTTGGGGCTGCAATTCTGCACAGCTGGTTGGGGCAACCTATTTTTCAGGGAGTACCCCTAAATTAAAATCGTGCTTGTTAAGCTTCAGCTTTTAAATTGAATAACCTGCATTCCCATTTCCCTGTGGTTTGGGAGTCTTTTTTCTGCCTTGTTATGGTGTTTTTAATGGTCTCCGTAAAAAAAAAAAAAGAAAAATTAAGCAAACAAGGTGCCACAGAAAGGTACAATTTTAATGTTCTGGAAGTTAGGTCTGGGGATCCTCGGCTTTGACGCCAGTTCCCCCCTTCAGGTTTTCTGTGTTTTTTTGGTATTTTTGTGGATAAACTGTTTTGGTGATTTTGGGTGTTTTTTTTTCCTCAAACCCCCCCTTCTTTTTCTGGCTCCACTTTGGTCCGGGAACTCTCTCGGGCATTCACTTGCCCTCAGCTCTGCCTCTGGGCCTGAAACTCCTCTTCTTCTAAGCAGCCCTGGCTCTCCTTCAGCCTGAGCCACCCAAGTGGGGCCGCCCTATCCGCCCAGGGCGCTCTATCTAGAATTTGGCCCGGGCTGGGCTCGGCCCAGGAGTTGAGTGAGTCCGGCCAGTGGAGTGTGGCTGAGAGGGTGGTGCCATCGCCTATCCCCAGGAGCGGGGATTTTCATAGTTATGTCCCCTCCCTCCTCCCCCCGGCAGAGCCCAAATGTGCAGTGATGCCAGGCACGTCTGCCGTGGCTCTGTGTCCCTCTTGCCGTGCCCTAGGAGTTGCAGTGCCTCTGGTCACCACCGGGGGCCACTGCGGTGCCGGGCAGATGCATGGATCGCCCCGAGAGAGGAGAGTAGTCCTCTGGACGCCCGATCCTCTCTCTCCTCTGCTGACCCCCGGTGGCCCATGCTCATTCCTGAACCCAGGTCACCGGCGTGGCATGAGGTGTGGCGTCCAGCGCTTCAACCCTCGGCCCCACCAGGCCGGGCTTTTTCTCCTCAAACTTGTATTTTCTGTTTGCTCGGCCGCCATTAGAGCTGGGTGCGCACTCCTCTGTCTGACCGTTTTCCTGCCTGTTGCTGGCTCACACCTGTGGTGTGTGCACCTTGCGCAGCACTGAAAGGCTTTGCTCAACACTAACACCTATTCATTTAATTGCGTAAATTACACTAGCGCATTTACTGGTGTGTGCACGCCCACGCAAGCGCGCAGATGTCTGGCGCGTGCCCACTAGTGAGCACGCACATCCTTTTACTGATTTTTGGCATACTAATCACTGTGTACAGTTCTGTGGAGATTTTTAAGCTCAGCACATTTAGCAGTCCTGGATTTGAGTCCCACGACCTCCACTTGCATGATGTGTGTCTGAGAAAGTCATTTAAGAGAGCTCAGTGGAGAATTTTAACCCAGAAAAGATATTGGGGCTAATTATTTTTTTGTACCTCACAATTGTTATTTGGCACAATTATATTTCTCTTTGGCACCATGATTTATCAGAGACCATTAATCACGAAACAATATAAGACCTGCAAATAGGGTGATGAGGCCCTCCCCCATGGGCTCCTTTTGCCCTCATTGTGTTCCTCAGTACTCACCAGCCGGTTCTGCAGCCTTGGAAGGGGGAGCATCTGGTTCTTTATTTGGCAGTGGCAGCAGAATTGCGAAAAAATTACCTTTGTGGCTCCTGAGTGAGCTTGAGCCCCGATGTCCCGCAGGACATCTCCACAGATACACCTGACCCCAGTCGGGACTCTCAGGTTAGGGTAGGACCCATCCAAGCACATCCAGATACGGCACAGCAAGCTTAGGCTACGATAACAGATGTGAGGCAGACCCTGTCCCTGCCTTTTTGAAGGCTAGGAAGACAGTTACAGAGATCTTGGTGAAGTTTCTGACCTTAACATAAAAAAAAAAAAAAATATATGGATGCACAGAGTCCAAATCAGGGATGTTCTTCTTCCCTGCTTCAAAATAAGCCCTTGTCTTTTTGGATAGCTGAGGCATGTAGTCTCTTACAGCTCGGGAGGTACAGTCCGTGGAGATGGCGGATGTCAGTCTAACTGTCTGATGAAGCCAGAGTGGTCTGGCAAAACGTACGATGTCCTGAAATGCATTATTATGTCTGAAGAGAAGTTAAAAAAGACTGCATTTATACACCTTGGTGTGAGTCTGCTCTTTTTTGGCCGCTTTAGGCAGGGCTGTGTGCTGTCCTCTAACCTAAATGTCAATCTAACTCTGTCTGCATCTTTTTTTGGTTACTATGTGACCAGAATTATTGAGCAACATTGGACAGGTGTGGCTCAGAAAAAATGTCTTCCCAACCATGTCACGGATCTTCCCCTTTTAAGGAAAAGCTCTCACGGTTGGGAAGCTCCTCCACTGAAAGACAAGGCTGTTCGTATTTCTGGAAAGACACTGCCCTGCCCATAGAGGGCTCTGGCCCTAACAGTCTTTTGTGTGAAGTGGGTGAACACCGCATGCAGAAGGGGTTTCGCCTCTTATCAGCACACAACAGTTATACATCTTATGCTTCTTTTATTGGCCAAAGCCTTCAACAATGTGTCACTACCCTGGCCAGTTTCGTTCCGCCTTTCTGAAGGTGCAAGCCTTTTTGCAATTCGTGGCCATGGTTCAGCCTTTCAAGGTGGTTGTTCACTGGAGAAGTTCCACTTTTCCAGGTGGTTGTTCACTTGAGTGGTTCCACTTTTCCAGGTGGTTGTTCACTAGAGAATTTCATGTCAGACCGCTTGGCCTGCTTCATTGTTTTTAGTCGTGAGGGCCATGTCGCTTAGTCACTGGGTCTGGTCACACTTCATAAGCTAAGCTGTTAAACCTCCCCCTGAGGGAGGTCTATGGTTTGATTCCACCCTGGATACTGTTTAAAGGAAAAAAAAAAGATATGCGATGCAAAGGGCTATCTCTGGTGTCGAACAACAGTGCAAGCCTTCCGTAACTCAGAGGGGTCAAGGTAACGGACGGTGCAGACAGTTCCAAGGGGGGGTTCTGTTCCTTTGGAAATTGGCTGCTGAGAATGGAGGAGCCAACTCCGGTAATGAGGTTATATCAGAGGAGCACTGGCCAGGCACCATGCAGGAGGCCCAGCACCACAAGCCTGGTGCCTCACAAGAAAGCATGTGGGCCCATCCCTGACTCCTTTTCTTGGTGGTAGATTAGAGGAGTTTTCCTCAAGATGGGCCAAAACAATATCAGACTCCTTGGCCTCTCTGCCCCATTTCTCAAGGATGGAAAAAAGGCCAGATGTCATAAGAGCTCCAGACCCTCTCATTTTTTTTGGACCATAGTACAGGTTCCACTAATCAAACAAGGTGAGGGGTCCTATTGGTTTTATTTTATAGTCCCCAGGAAGTTGGGGGGTTGTCAGGCCCTTCCAGATTCAAGCGCCTGAACAAGTTGGTGCTCCACAAACAGTTTAGGATGGAGCCCCAGAGGTCTGTCACCGGGCTGCTCAGTCAAGGGGTTTTCTTAAGCCCCAATACATCTGACGGATGTCTGCCGCCACATTCCCTCTGTCAGTCTTACTCTGAGTATCTTAGGTTTTTTATACTGGACCAGTCTTCCAGCACAGTGCATTTTTCTTCGCCCAAGCATCAGCCTCACAGAGTTCCTTGAAGGCGTCGATAGCCCTGGTGGCCTAATGTCTATCCTGATTGAATGACCTACTTATTCATGCACTGACGTTGTCCTTGGCAAGAGGTCATGACTTAGCACTCTACATATTCTAGAGTCACATGGTTAAGGGTGAACTGGGAGAAGAGCGCTCCCGAGCTGTTTCAGACCTTGAAATATCTGGTGGTAATTTTTCGGCACAAAAACAAGGAACATTTTTTCACCTTCCCGGCAGGTGACTTTTTTATCAGAAGTCTGTTGGCTCGAGATAGGATCGAGCATCCGGCGGACTGCTCTTCTACCCGGGGAGGGATCCAGGGAACCACCGCTCTGTAGCGGCCCCTGGTGATGACCGGGGGCACTATCAGAGTGATGGCAGCAAGGGGGGCAGAGTGGGCGGGCGTCGGCACGTTGTGACTCAGACGTCATTGCACGTCCACTTTGCAAGGGGCGAAAAACCAAGGCGGAAACATGGTGGAGCGCCAATCTCGGTGGCTGATGGCCGTGCCCGGCGCCCCGCGGTTCCCGAGAGGATCCTGCCACAGAGTGCGTGAGCGAAATGGCTGGCTCTGTGGGGGTGCCAAACCGGGCCTGGGGGTTCGGGTTTAGGCGGCCAGAGATCCGCACCTCTAGGAGGAGGAGGTATAAAGAAATATAAAAAAGAAGTCTGCTGGCTCAGGACGCAGTCATTGCCGTCTGCCCTCGGTCTGCTACAATTTGGGCATCAGGTTAGGCAGTGATAGTTTTAATCCTGTCGGCTTGCTTCCAAGATGTGGCCTATTCAGATGGGTTTACTGTCTGTCTGGGATCCCTCATCGGAGGATTATCAGCCAGTTTTTCCTTTCCCCTCAGCTTCATCACTCCCTGAGTTAGTGAGTGGGTGTACAGGATTGGACTCGGAGCAGAGTTCCACTAGAACTTCCAGAGTTAATTCTCACAGCAGATGTCGGCTTACGCAGATGGGGGCAGGCTGGAGCTAGCTTCCCACTCAGGGAACTTGGTCAGTTTAGGATCAGTATCTCCACCTCAATGTTCGGGAGATGGAGAAGGTTCGCCTAGCTTCCCTTAGGTTTCCACCATGCTGCTTCGTGTGGTATACATTGTACATAACCATTAAGACACGGGAGATGTTTCGAGAGGTCGCCGTCCTGTCAACAGTTCCACCTGACAGGGGAGCTGAACCGTCAGGTGGACTGGCTAAGTCGCAAAATGTTCAGCCCGTGGAGTGGAGTGGAGGTTGAAGCCGGAGGTTTTTGAACTCATGGGCAACCGTTTTGGTTGACCTCAGATCAATCTATTTGCATCCAGCAGCAATGTTCAGATCTGAGAAGGTTCTTCAGTCTTTCACATTGTCCACAGCCGGGGGTAGTGATCGCTCTGCCTCACGAGTGAACTTTCAGCGGAGCGTATGCTTCCTCTACTAACTCTTCTTCCAAAATTAAAAAAAAAAAAGGAAGAAGAATAAATAAATATAAAAGACGCTCTGGAGGGAGCTGCCCCTTATTACCTGCAGAGTGGCTGAGAAGACTGTAGTTCTCGGACTTAGCAAATCTTGCTCGGCAAGCACCCTTTCGCCTTCTGGTGTGTAGAGATCTGTTATCAGGGTCTCTGTCTCTCCACAAAATAAAAATCCAGGAATGATACAGCTCGCGCCCTGGCTCTTGAGAGGAGGAGGCCCTTTTCTATATAAAAAAAAAAATAAATATATATATGTATATATATATACATATACATATATATACACACGCACACATATATATATATATATATATATATATATATATACACACACACACACACACACACACACACGTTTCCCCATGAAACTACTTGACACCTTAATGGCTGCCAGAAAATCCTCTGTGTCCGCAGCCTATGCTCTGATAGGGGCCACCTCTCTTGTTACCTGGGGCCAGCACTGAAGGGTACACCTTCAACAGCCTCTATTCCGCAGTTTTTTTTGTTTCTACAAGAAGGAGTAGCAAAGAGGTTGACACTGGCAATAACTCCGCTGAGAGGCCAGGTTATGCTCTCGCAGCATCTTGGGATTTTGGCCTAGGAATTAATATGTGCATGTTTATTAGGACACATCTGGTGTCCTGATCTCCGGTTCTCTGTGGGATCTGAATTGGGTTCTGAATGCTCTTTGCAAGGAGTTTTTCTAACTGCTCCCATCCATATTGCTGGATGTGTTGTTTTACAGGCTTCCGCTTAAGGAGCCATTACCTTATTAGGCATAAGGACAGGTGGTACTCAGAACAGTGTTTTGTTCCTGAGTTGCTCATTGCCTTCCAGGAGTTTCAGGGCCTAGGCTTGCATCCTCCCGTCTGCAACCTCCTCAGTCTAAGGGAAGGAATTGCACAAGTGGGATTTATCGCGCAGTGTTAGGATCTATTCTAAATGGAAGGCTGCGCTCCATAAGTCAGATAGTCTTGTTTGTTCTTGTGGAACAGACAAGCAGGGCCAAGAGGCCTTGTTTAGGCCACCCTTGCTAAAATCTTGCGCGCCTGCATTGTTCAGGCCAACATTGTAGTAAGAGGAGGTCTCTGGCTGTCCTCCAGGCTCACCACTTCAGGGCTGAGGCGACGCCCTGGGCAAGACAGGTGAAACATTGGTTTTAAGGTTATGCAAGGCAATTATGTGGTCCCACATTCACACATTCACAAAACATCCATCTTGGATGTTCAGAGTTCGGCTGATACAGTTTTGGTCGCATAGTGCTACAGGTAGCAGTTTGCAAGCAATTCTCAGTGCTTGCCTCTGGCATATGGGATAATCTTCTTCCACTCCCATTTTTTCTGGGTACTGCTTTTTAGAACCCAGTTGTTATGACTACCCATTGACAATATGGAGCGCTACAGAAAGAAGAAATTATCTTCATACTTACTGTAATTTCCTTTTCTGTCAGTGCCAATATTGTCAGTGGGGCCCTCCCAGGTGGCTGGTTCCTGCAGGAGAATCTTATCCTGTATGCTAGGAGGGATGTCCTGTTTGTCAAACTCAACTACTGTTTTTTCGGACATCCCTCTTTCTTGCTATACTGTACTCATAAATAAGATTAAAAAAAAGGATTATTTTTCTATCAGTCTGCAACCTCAGGTTAACAGCTTTATTGATAACTCTTGAGGTGTTTTCCTTGTTACAGGTAGCCTCACTACATCCAGTCATTTACCTGAAAGTTATACCTTAGTGAGTGGTAGCCTCAGTTTTCCAGATGTGCGAATGGTGTGGAATCTGCCTTTTCACCAGATGGTTCTTCCTGCAGGGAGGATCGAATTGTCCAAACCTTGAGTCCAGTGGAGAGTATTTTCCTCCTCTGGCGTCAGCCTGGAAGGTAAGACAGTTTTTTATTTACATTTTGAGATGTGTTTTAAGATGGCAATTGATTATAATGTATGAAAATGTGTAGCTATTATGGCACTGCGAGGTCAACAGTTGACTGGGGAGATCTTCCTGGACATAAAGTCTCCACCACTCATTCACACTAATGGGATCTGCGTCGGAGGCACTAGGACCCAGCGGGAGCAAACTTTTTGCTAGAGGGTCGGTGCTAGAGATGGAGCCGCGAGGAGTGGCACCTCGAGCCTCAGCTCATGCGGTAATGACTATCTCGGCATCGACCCTCCAACTGCCTCAGTTCCTTTTTTCCCACCGTCGAGTGTACTTCAGTGATGACGTCGCTCACCCGCCGGGAGTCAAACTTCAAACTAGCAGCATAGTTTTCAGTTTTATTGTTTTGTAATAATATCTCAAATAAAGTACCGCTTAGTTTATTTATTCTTATTAAAGAAGTCTCAGCCTACATTGACGGAGTCGACCATGAGCGGGTCAGGTGGCGGTAGGGAGACTTCGTATGAAAGCTGTTCAGTCAGCCGGGCTGGGTCCGGTCCGCCGCCTTCTCCGGAGGAGGGGGGGTCTGACAAAGGACAGTCCAATGCCCGAGGGAGGGCGGCCCTCGAAGCATAAAAGTAAACGGTCGTGACTGCACCGCTCGCCCTCGAGCTCTTCTTCGCCCACAGGTTAAAAAAAAAAGAAGGCATCACTCGAGGTCGCTTCCTGATATGTCTGCGCCGTAGATGGTCAGTTATTGGGGCTAGTTGCCGGTCTCCTCCTCCTTTGGAGTTGCTGGTTTCTGTTTCCGATCGCCGACGTCTTCAACATCGGAGCCCTACCCTGCCCTCTGGTAGATCTTCAGATGAGCAGTTTCATCAGTGGGCTGCTCTTATGGAGCAGTGGGCTTGGAGGTTGGTCCAGCTGCCTGGCCCGTTCACTCCGGGGCCTTCGGGCTTTTTGGGAGATCAGGTAGGGCAGTGGGGCCTCCCTAGTCGCGCGGCGCTGTCTTCGGTGCCTTCGACTCTGCGCTTAGGTGCTTTCCCTCCTCACACGGCTGCGTCACAGGGGGCCACACCGATGCCGCTATCCCCTGGTATTCATCCTTCTTTCTCCACAAATCCTGTTTTTCGGAGCCTTAGGATGTTTTTGACGCCTTTGGTGTCGATGGCGTGCTCGGCGCCGTCTTCAGCATCGATGCATCTGTCGGCGCCGTCCTCGGCACTGTTGTTGTCGTGGTGCCGTGGCGCCTGGCCAGCTAAGGCCCCTGTGCTGCGGCGGCCGGCGAGTGTCCTTGGCACCATGCGGCTCTCACGCTGCCTTCGGGTCAAGAGAGGCCTGTTAGGCGCCATCCAGTCTTCAGAGCCTCTTCTCCTTCCTCATTTCCTTCTGATTTTCACTCCTTTCCTGTCCATGCAGTCCCTCCTGGGCTGTCAGGAGATGACATTGAGCCTGACCCAGACCTTCGTCTGGGTGATGATGTGGAAGGAACAGGATCTAATCCTGCTGCAGATCATGTTGTCGAGGACCTGTCATTTAAGTCTCTGCTGAAAAACTTGAATTCCACTCTTTCTCTCCAGACTACAGATATCGATCCTGGGAAACTGTTAAGACTCCAATACCTCCATGTTCTGGAGATCCCTATGGATTTGACTCCTCCGGTGCAGCCCTCCTTTGAGACGCTTTCTCAAATGGTATGGAATAATCCTGCTCTCATTCCTTCTGTGGCTAAGTCCATAGATAGGAAATATGCTGCTCCCAAGCATCGACCCATTTTGGCATCCCAAGCCTTTGTGGATCCTGCTGTAGTCTTGGCAGAGAATGATAAGGTCGTCCTTTCTCAGACTACTACAGCTCGACCTATAAACAAAGAATCTCGTAAGATAGATACTTTAGGTAAGAGTCTTTGCTGCTTCCACCATAGGTATGCGTATTGGTGTCCTGGCCAAATTTCCCTCATTCACTAAAAATACCACCAGCAGCTTAATCTGGTTCAAGGTCAGTTGGCATTCATCTGTATCCCCCTCCCCCGGGTTGTGCCTGAAAATAGGCAGGATTTGTCTAGTGCACTTACCCGGTCAACAAAAGCTAAAATAAAAATAAAAAGTATTGCCAGCTACCAAGGCTATTTCTCTCAATATGAGTATATTCTTTGGCATTCGCTCAAACAAATGGTTGAAGCTCTACCAGAGTCGGACACTAATTCAGAGCTTCTTTAAACCATAACCAGGGATATCAAGTCCAACAACCAGCAGGTTAAAGCAGCGATGGACGCCTTCGATACTGCCTCCCGAGTGGCGGGGCAGGCATTTGTACGCGCCATCATTCCTGGCTGCGCACTTCAGGTTTCATGAATGATGCCCAGCAACAGGTCATGGCGCTGGGTTTTCTCGATGGCGTGGTATCTCTTGGCCTCAAGTAGAACAGGCTCTAGAGGCCACATTAAAGACTAGGTCAGCCATTAAATTGGCTTGACCTCCTCCCGCTCCCTCTCGAGGGGGTGTTAACAAACGCCAGTTTCATAACAGTCACTGCTTTCGGGGCAAAGGCAGGGGAGGTTTTAATAAAAACCAAGACCCTCAGCCTCAAAAGAAAATGCAACAGAAGGCGCAAGTACCCAAAGTGCCCAGTGCCGCCTTCTGAGTTGTTGACCCAAGTCCCACCTCCGCTGCCCGAGGAGGACTCTTCCTCAGCAGTGGGAGGTCGTCTCACTCACTTCTACAATCGATGGAAGTCCATAACCTCGGACAAATGGGTCCTCCAGATAATCCACGAGGGGTATTCCCTCAATTTTTTAGAGACCCCTCCGGATCATCCCCCCAGAAGACAGCCCAGGCTGTCAGTACTTCAGTCAGAACTTCTCGCCTCCGAGATACAAGGCCTTCTGAACAACAGGGCAGTAGAAGTAGTTCCACTGGATCAACGGAACACAGGGTTCTACTCCCATTACTTTCTGATTCCAAAGAAAACCGGGCACATGCGCCCCATTTTGGATCTCAGAAAATTAAACAAATTTCTTCCCAAAGAGAAATTCAAAATGATGTCGTTAGGAACCCTGTTACCTTTGCTTCATCAACACGACTGGTTAGCTTCCCTGGACATGCAGGATGCTTACCAACACATTCCGATTCACCCAAAGCATCACAAATACCTAAGGTTCATGGCTTTGGGACAGCATTATCAGTTCAGAGTCCTGCCCTTTGGGCTATCCTTGGCGCCAAGAGTTTTTACAAAATGTTGTGCAATTCTCGCAGCGCATCTCAGAAAAATCGGAATACAAGTGTTCCCATATCTGGACAATTGGCTTCTAGCAAGTCCTTCCAGGCAAGGAACTCTAGACACCGTAGCCACGGCTTCACACTTTCTCACATCCATGGGAGTCCTGCTAAACCTCAAAGAATCGCAGCTGCAGCCCTCCCAGAGGCTCCTTTTCATAGGAACTCTTCTGGACACCTCCTGTGTGAAAGCATTTCCTCCAGAGGACAGGAGGAGCGATATCCTTCAGATGGCCCGATATATCGGAGAGAGCAGTTCGGTTTCAGCTCTCTCGATGGAACGGATGCTAGGTCTCATGGCATCCTCGGTGTTCACTGTACCCCTAGCACACCTTCAAATGAGAACCACTCAATGGATGCTCAGTACTCAGTGGTCCCCGACCACTCACCCTCAGTCCTTTCTCATCAAGGTGACAGAACCTCTGAAGAAATCACTCACCTGGTGGTTGCAAGAGGACAATCTTCTGGAAGGGTATCCCTTTGCTCCTCTGGATCATCAGATTTCCATAACCACGGACGCGTCCCTGATGGGGTGGGGAGCTCACTGTCAGACTCTCCACACTCGAAATACGTGGACTCAGCTCGAGTCTCAGCTTCACATAAATGTCTTAGAAATGAGAGCCGTCCTTTACGCAGTCCGGGCTTTGAAGGACATTCTCTGTCACAAGAACATTCTCCTTCAAACGGACAACAAAGCAGTGATGTATTACATCAACAAGCATGGCGGTGCTCACCCTTACCCCTTATGCAGGGAAGCGATGAGGGTTTGGAAATGGTGCTTGGAGCACAAGGGTCTAATTCATGTGGTCTACCTGCCGGGTGTGCAGAACGAACTGGCAGACCGTCTCAGCAGAACAGAGACAGATCCTCACGAATGGTCTCTCGACTCAGCCATAGCTTAGTCACTATTCACAGAGTGGGGAACTCCAGACCTGGACCTTTTTGCATCCCCACTCAACACAAAACTGCCTCTCTTCTGCTCCAGAAATCCAGGGCCTGGCATTTTCTGTCAGGATGCGTTCAGGCTGCGGTGGACAAAACTCTTTCTATACGCCTTTCCACCTCTTCCTCTAATTCAGAGAGTACTTCTCAAGTTTGAGTCCCAGGGGGACAAAATGATCCTCATTGCTTCCTTCTGTCCTCAACAAATATGGTTTCCACTACTCAACAGTATGTCGGAAACTCCTCAGAAACCACTTCCCCTTAAGATGAACCTTCTGACTCAGGGGCCTGTGGTCCATCCCAGTCTGAGATCGCTTCACCTTCACGCTTGACTCCTGAAGAGATAGAAGTGAACAGGTTCAATGTCTCTCGCAGGGTTTCAGATATTCTCTGCTGCGCCGCAGCCAGCCCTAGAAAACTTACACAGCCAAATGGAAGTTGCCGCTTCGTGTGCAAAATCCTTTGAATCCTTTTTCCTGCCCACCAGATAAAGTTCTAGAGTACCTTTAGACCTCTCAAATTCAGGTCTGCAATACTCTACAGGTAAGGTTTACCTTTGTGCCATTTCAGCTTATCATGAGCCAGTACTTTCCTTGTCATTGGCTCAGTTACCTGTGGTTAAGAGGTTTCTTAAGGGAATTCTGCATACCAGACCGCCTATCAGACGTCCAGTCGCAGCTTGGGACATTAATCTTGTGCTAGACATGCTCACTCGAAAACCTTTCGAGTCTCTAGCTACCTGTGAGTCAAAATTTCTCACTTGGAAAACGGCCTTCCTAGTGGCCATTACCTCGGCTCGCAGGGTCTCTGAGATACATGCCTTGGTCGCAGACCCTCCGTATACTGTGTTTCATAAAGACAAAGTAGTTCTTAGGACCCATCCTAAGTTTCTCCTAAGGTTGTTTCAGAATTCCATCTAAACCAACCTGCTCCTTCCTACTTACTTTGCGAACTTCCAAAATGAAGGAGAGCGTTCTCTTCATTCTTTGGACGTCAAAAGAGCTTGCGTTTCTGTCTAGATAGAAAAAAGATTTTTGCAAAGTTCAACAACTGTTTGTTTCCTTCAGCGAGACCTGGCTGGGTCAACCTGTCGCTATCAGATGTGTTTCAGCATGGCTGGTGGCATGCCTTTGCCACTGTTATTCCATGGCGCAGGTTAAGCTGGAGGGAGAGTGTACGCTCACTCTACTAGAGCGGTCGCAGCATCCCTAGCGGAAATCCGCAACGCGCCCATTGCAGATATTTGCACGCGGCCACCTGAGCCCAGTGCATACTGTCACAAACACTGTGCCCTGGATGTCCATGCCAGACTACATCTTTCTTTTGGCAGAACCATCCTTAATGGACTCCTGTCCTAAAACTGTGAGCTCTTGGTCTTCCTGCCGCCTCTCGGGGATTATTAGCTTGGTATTCTCCATTAGTGGAATGAGTGATGGAGACTATGTCCAGGAAGATATGGAAATTACGCATCACCGTAATTCTGATCATCTTGGACGAGTCTCCACCACTCATTCACACGCCCACCCACCATCCCCTCGAAGCTCATACTTGTTGTTAGTCTTCACTCCCTCAATCTTTTAGGCTGTGAAGATTTCTTGTTGACCCTTCTTATACGGGTCATTTGGACTATCTTATGTCCGGTTTTTGGTTAGGCTATCCTTCTAGGTTAGTTACGCTGCACCTCCTCGGGGTACTGAGGCAGTTGGAGGGTCGACGCCGAGATAGTCATTACCGCACGAGCTTAGGCTTGCAGTGCCGCTCCTAGCGGCTCCATCTCTGGCGCCGACCCTCTAGCAAAAAGTTTGCTCCCACTGGGTCCTAGTGCCTCTGGCTCAGATCCCATTAGTGTGAATGAGTGGTGGAGACTCGTCCAAGAAGATCAAGAATTATGGTAGGTACGTAATTTCCATTTACTGTTGTATAGAATCCTCATGTGCCCAATATTCTTTTTTTTGTTTGTTTGTTTTTGTTTTTGAACTTCTTATTTTTCTCTCTCCAGGGCCCCAGGTATCCTTTGGGAGTACCCTCTCGGCAGTGCCATTCACTCCGTCCGAACCCCCACTTTCCCAGGCTCTCCGAGTGACTTGGCAGGTCCAGCCCCTGGATCACCTTGGCGGCACTTTCTGAAATTAGAGGGCCCTTACCTTGTCAGCTGTGGGGAGTCATGGGTGTGCTAGGACGGCATTGGGATGTGGGCCCGTCACTGGGATCTCCGTCACCTCATCGGAGCTCCAGAGGTGTTTTCAGTGCTTTTTGTCCCCTGAGGAGCTTGGTCGCGCAATGGTGGCTAGGCACTACGTGCCACCATCTGCCAAGCTCCTCCCCATTGTACATAGCGCCACAGGGTCTGTGCTGCACCCGACTGCCGCCAGGTACCGCTACAGAGCTTTACAACCCCAGAACCCTCCCCAGGGAAGAGAGAGCTGTTCTCCAGACACTCAGTCCCTTCCCTTCCCTGCCAACCCCCGGCGGCTCCAGCTCATTCCCGAACCTGGGGCGCCGGTGTGGTGCGAGGCTGCGGAATTCAGTGCCTCAACCCTCCACGCCACTGGGCTGGCCATGTGCCCAACATTTTTTTTTATTATTATTATTTCTATTCAAACAACATGAAGTCTTGCTGTATTATAGACCTTAGCAGTTTGATCCAGCTCTAGAACTGCCCCGGAGTGAAATGGTTAAAACCATTCCAAAATAGAATTTTGGCACGAGAGCAGCTCTATCTGTGTCATTTCAAATTTGAACTGTCAGATTCTTTACTCCGCCTCAGTGAACAGTCGCTCTGGAGATTTCTCCTTCTGCTCGGTTCATTTCTCGGTTTAAAAGTGTTTTCTCGGTTGGATTTAACGAGAATAGTTTTATTTAACGCAAACCGTTCGGTTCAAGCTCTATCTGTGGTAACCGTAGTAAATGAAGGTTTTGTCTGTGTGGAACTTGTAGCTTTCGGTTCGGTTTTGAACCGATCAGTGGGTTCAAACTCATTTAAAACTAAAGTTACTATTTTAGAGTGCGGTTCTGTTCTTATCGGTTCTAAAAAACAGATTATTACGCTTTTTCCAATACCCGTGACACGGTTAGGAACCGATAAGGTGTCTTTGCCTGGCACTGCCGTTAAAGGGCAAGTTTTTGGTTAGGCTGGCATTATGTCTGAGAAACCCAAAAGAAAAACCGGGCCCACTGGGTTTCAACACTGTGATGTTTGTGGGGAAGTCTTTGCCAAGGCTGACCCACACACCACATGTGTTTATTGTCTGGGGTTTGACCACCTCCAGTCAGACTGCCAGGTATGTAAGAATTTCCCTGCAGCCACCCTGGAAAAAAGATTGGGCAGGCTCAGGGAACGAGAGGCCAAAAAGTCCGCTGACCCGGATGGCCAGCCCAGTTCGGTGCCAACCGAACCAGAGAGAGTGCCCTCTGACCAGGGCCAGACTTCCTTGGGCAAAAGAAAAGCTGGTTCTGAGGAACCAATTCCAGTAAAGAAAACAAGAAAATCAGCAGGTCTGGAGTCCAAAATTCCTTCTCCAACTGCTGCAGAGATAGCAAAGCCATACAAATTGTCCAGATCACTGTCTCAGGGTCCGTCTCGAACCACCACTATCTGGTAAAAGGTCGGTTTGTCCGTCCCAGTGGTTCAGCATTATGATATTGAGGAATTTTATGAACCAGAGGAGTGGAGGAGGATTATGAACAGTATGAATGTGGCTGGGAAGGTCTGGGTGTGCCCATTGAACGGACATCTCCCCAGACAGACCTTTAGAATCTCCCCTATGCTGTCTGAGTCCCCATCTCATTTTATGTTTTATAAAAGTTGTGAAACCCTCCAGCTTCCTTTAGAGAGGCTGTGGATGAGCAAGAGGAGCCTGATTTTGTAGAAATGATGGATATTCCAGAGTCTAGGAGATTGTCTGTTCCTTTACATAAGTCTTTAGGAAACAAACAATTAAAATTTTAAAAGCTCCTAATTCTGTGCCTCCTGTAGATAAAAGATGGACAGAAGGTATACATTGTCAGGCCCTGATACAGAATTCCTTTCTCAGCAATGCAGTCATGTTAGGTAGTTCAGGCTGCTGCCTGTGATAAAGTTATATTCTATGGCTTCACATCCTCCTGACAAGGATTCCAGGAAGATTGATGCCATGGCAAAAATCAGTATATGGCAGCCTCTCTGGGACTCAGGCAAGCAAATTATATGGCTTATGTAGCTAGGTATCAGAAATCTAGATGGGATACTGTTATACAATTGGCTAAGCAGGCCCATGGCCAGCTGGCTAGTGAACTAGAACAGGTGGCTGCTGATGGCATTGAAGCCTCTAAGGTTCAGTTTCATGCTGCTGTGGATGTTAATGATGTTTCCTCTAGGGTCATGGCCACATCTGTAGCTTTGTAGGTTGGCCTGGCTCAGGTGTACTAGTTTGTCACAGGATACCCAGACTAAGGCTATGGATTTTCCTTGGTGGGAAATTCTCTGTTTGGAGAGCAGACAGAGAATTACATGAAGAAGATGGATGAATATAAGACTACTTACAAGAGTGCCCAGGCTAAGGAGCGGCAAGCCACCCTCAAAGGCATGCCCTCAGGGTAGGGGTAGGCCTTTCACAGGCCTTTCTACCAGACTCAGGCCTCCTCTGCCTATGCTCAGAGGGGCTTCTTCAGAGGCAGGGCAGACGAGGGGTGGGCAGACCTGCTCCCACCCCCAGCCTAAAGCTCCTATGAACAGGCACCCTGATGGGGTGCCCAGGACCGATTCTCCTGTACCAGTGGGGGCAGGCTGGCTTACTCTAGTCAGAATTGGGCTTTATCCTCAGACAAGTGGGTTCTGGAAGTAGTAGCCAGGGTCTGGTTCTCAGCTTCAAAAGTTTCCCAAGTTGAGAAGCAGACTTTTCTACCCGCAGTGCTTCAGAGACCCTCGCTCTGGAAACAGAGGTCTCATCCCTGTTAGCTCTCAGAGCAGTAGAAAGGGTTCCTCCTGCATCAGGGCAGGGTCTGTATTCAGATACTTCCTTACCCCAAAAAGACAGGAGAATGGCGCCCATTTTAGATCTCTAGATATCTGAACAAGCATCTTTGAAACCAAAGTTCAAATGGTAACTCTGGCAATGATTTTACCTTCCCTAGGGCCAGGGGACTGCCTAGCCTCCCTGGACCTCAAGGATGCCTATTTCCATGTCCTAATCAGAAGATCCCATCGAAAGTACCTCAGATTCGAACTGCCCTCAGGTCATTACCTGTTCAGAGCAATGCCCTTCGGCCTTACCTCTGCTCCAAGGGTATTCACAAAGTGTCTAGCAGTGGCAGTGGCCGTGGCCCACTTAAGGAGGCAGAGGATTGCTGTTTTTCCCTATCTAGACGACTGGCTCATTGTAGGCCAGTCCCCAGAACAGGTAAAATCTCACCTGCAGGTCACCCAGCAGCTTCTCACCTCCCTGGGTTTTCTGCTAAACCTACCAAAGTCGGTTCTGGAACCAGTCCAGGTACTCACCTTATAGGGGCAGAATTGGACACAAAGCTAGCCAGAGCCTTTCTTCCCCAGAAAGGGTAAGGAATTTAGTGGCTCTGGCCTCTTCCTTCACTCTGCAGGTCTCTCGACCAGCAAGACACTTTCTGCAGCTCCTGGGGCACATGGCTGCATCCACAGCTGTTGTGCAGGGAGCCAGATTTCAGATAAGAGACATTCAGTTTCACTTGAGAACCTTTGGTCTCAGAGAAGAGACCCCTTTCCAAGTTGGTCCCAGTGACTGAACCTTGATCCTAGCTCTCCAGTGGTGGCAGGATCAGAGCAATTTAAGAGCGGGGGTCCCCTTCATTTCCCCTTCTCACGACTTGACTCTCACTACAGATGCTTCCTTCTGGGTTGGGGGAGCCCACATGGGCCACCTTTCCACTCAGGAGTCTGGTCCCCAGGAATCTCTGCTCACATCAATTTGCTGGAACTCAGAGCTGTCTTTTTAGCTCTTCAGCTTTTTCTGCATCTGTCCACGACAAAGTGATACAAGTCAGAACAGACAACACCACAACAATGTGGTACATCAACAAACAGGGGGCACTCTGTCTTCGGCCTTGTGCACCGAGGCAATGAAGTTGTGGTGTCTGGCCTATTCCCTGAACACTTCCTCATAGCAGTTCATCTTCCAGGAAGGACAATGTCCTAGCGGATGCCCTCAGCAGGATTTCCCAGGGCCATCACGAATGGTCCCTGGATCCTCAAGTGCTGGGGATAGTTTTGCCAGGTGGGGCATCCTCAGATAGATCTTTTGCAGCCCCAGACAATCACAAACTTCCTCTGTTCTGTTGCAGGCCTCCAGTGCTGGGCTCAGTTCCCCTGGATGCCCTTCTTCTGGATTGGGAGGAAGTTCTCTATGCTTCCCCTTCCTCTCCTATTCAAAGTACTAGTCAAAATCAGATCTCAGCCTTGCAGGGTGATTCTGATTGCCCCGGATTGGGCCAGCAGCCCTGGTACCCACTCCTTCTGTCTCTGACAGTCCATCTTCCCTGTGCCTCCCCAGGAATCACAATCTGTTGACTTGTGCCCAGGAAGGGTTTGGTATCCGACCTCAATCCTCAACCTCAAGGCCTGGCTCTGAGGAGTTAGAGTTTGCTGATTTACACCTCTCTCAGGGTGTTCTTGAGATCCTAAAGGCTTCCAGAAAGCCTTCCACTAGGGCTACTTATAGTTCTAAATGGAAAAGGTTTTCCATTTGGTGTGCTGGGAAAAATATTTCCCCAGAATCTGCTGAATTGCCCATTTTGTTAGATTACATGGTACATCTTAATTCCTTGGGTCTCAGACCAGCTACCCTGAGAGTTCATTTGGCAGCTGTGTCTGCTTTTATGTCAGCAGGAAAGTCATCCCCTCTTTCCTCTCATCCTGTGTTTTCCAAGTTTTTAAGGGATTACTCCATACTAATCCTCCTTTTCGGAACTGGCCCTGCTTGGGAACTTAATGTTTGCATTGCCCAGTTAATGCAACCTCCTTTGAACCTCTGTCTTCTGCAGAGCTTAAGTTCTAACTTGGAAAACTGTTTTTCTAGTGGCTATCACTTCTGCCAGACGCATGATGAATTGCAAGCCTTGTCAGTGGAGACTGACTTTATTTCTTTCCACAGGGATAAGGTAGTCCTTAGGACCAATAGGAAGTTTTTGCCTAAGGTGGTTTCAGATTTCCATCTTAATCAAACTATCTCCTTCCAGTATTTTTCACTGATCACTCCTCTTGGGTGAGAGGAGGTTGCACAGCCTGGATGTTAAGAGAGCTCTTAGTTATTATATAGAGCGGCACTAAAGGTCACAGGTTAGAATCCTCCAACTTTTCCTTACCTATGGTGAAGTTGGGAAAGGCAAACCTGCCACTAAGAGATCAATAGCCAGGTGGATTGTCTCTTGTATCCAATTTTGTTATCAGAAAGTGGGCAGAGCCCCCGGTTTGAGGGCTCATTCTACCAGGGGTACAGCTGCGTCTCTAGCTGCTGCCAGAGATATCCCTTTATTAGAGATTTTCCAGGCTGCTACTTGGAAAACGGTACACACTTTTACCAAGCATTACTCCCTGGATGTCCAGGCCAGGAGAGATGCTCGGTTTGGCACAGCTGTTCTTCAGAGCCTATTCCCTAAGTAGGTTCTGCCCTCCTCCATGGAGGTACTGCTGTGTATTCTGTTAATGTTCTATAATATAGCAAGACTTCATGTTGTTTGAAGAAAAATTACTCACCTTAGTAATGTTGTTTCTTCTAATGGAGTCTTGCTATATTATAGACCTCCCAACCTGCCCTCTCAGAACCTCTACTTGTGGGGTGCGGCAACTTAGTGTGTGGCTACTACTTGTCCTGTTAGCATTTTGTCCCTTTGGGACTTTGGGGGTGTATGTGTACGCGGTGTGTGTTTTATTATATGTTCCATTTTCATATTATTAGAATGGTGTTAGTATTTCTGGTCCCCTGACTTGAGTCTTGGGTGTTGGGACGATCAGTGGTTGTTATTATTTAGGTAGCCATTTGGCTAGTGTAGGTTACAGCTTCCACACAGACCTTAGTGAGTTTGGCTCGTAAACATCTGACAGTTCAAGTTTGAAATGACACAGATAGAGCTGCTCTCGTGCCAAAATTCTATTTTGGAATGGTTTTAACCATTTCACTCCGGGGCAGTTCTAGAGCTGGATCAAACTGCTAAGGTCTATAATATAGCAAGACTCCATTAGAAGAAACAACATTACTAAGGTGAGTAATTTTTCTTTCTGCTCCTCCGGTCGGCCGCCCCATTCCAACCGACCCCTCCCAGCCCTATCCCGGAATAGCCGGCCACCTTATGCCTGGCCGGAGCGGAGCCTGCGGGGAGTTGGTCATCATCGTGCTGTCAGCTGGCGTTTTCTACCTCCGGTTATCACCCAGGAGCCCCAGGGTAGGGCGCATCGCAGCCCTCGCCCCGATTCTGACTCCTTCCCCACCCCATGGCTTCCAACGGCCCCCTCTAAGCCCATGTCACTCCTAGCCTCCACTAGGGGTCACCATCGCCAAGGGTGCCACATCCCTCCCGAGAGGAGAGCCTGCCTGCCGGCAGTTCAATCCAGCTCCGCCTCCCCTCCCACTGCCGACCTCCGCGCGCCGAGCTTGTTCCCGAACCCGGTCGTGCAGCATCTCAGCGAGTGAGTCAGGGCCTCAGCACCTCAGCGCCATCGGGCCGCTTATGTGCCCAACATTTTAAAGCTTTGGTTGTGCCATTCTGTTAGGGGTGCAAGAACATAGACTTTGGAGCAGCAGATAAGGACCACTTGGCCCACCCAGTCTGCCCATTTCTTCCTATTGGATAAGCTGCAGATTCTAGTTAACCAACAGCCTATTTCCTGCAACCCCCACTACAATTGCCTTATGTCTGT
The DNA here is from genome assembly GCA_016271365.2 of Neoceratodus forsteri. Classification (NCBI taxonomy): domain Eukaryota; kingdom Metazoa; phylum Chordata; order Ceratodontiformes; family Ceratodontidae; genus Neoceratodus; species Neoceratodus forsteri. Next base: position 181,966,101 of record CM057450.1, on the reverse strand, counting down.
CCCATGCATGTTTGAATTCCCCACTGTTTTAGATCCAACAACCTCCCAGGAAGGTGGTTCCATGCATCCACCACTCTCTCTGTGAAAAAATTTCCTCCACATTACCCCTGGCAGTCCCCCTCTATTTTTAAATTGTGCCCCCTTGTTCTTACACATCTCTTTTTCTGAAAAATGCTACCCTCCTGGACTTTGCTGATTCCCTTGAGGTACTTAAAAGTTTCTATCATGTCTCCCCTTGTCCCTCCTTTCATCAAGGGTATATGTATTAAGCTCCCTCAGTCTCTCTTCATATGGTTTCTGATGCAGACCCTGCACCATTTTAGTTGCCCTCCTCTGGACTGCTTCCATCCTGTCTATGTCCTTGCGTAGATGGGGTCTCCAAAACTGCACACAGTATTCCAGATGGGGTCTCACCAACTGTCTGTACAGAGGGATAACCACTTCCCTTTTTCTACTTGTGATGCCCCTTCCTATGCATCCCAGTATCCCCCTGGCTCTCCTTACTGACTTCTCACATTGCTTACCCACCTTTAGGTCATCTGATATGATACCCCAAGTCCCTTTCCATTTTTGTTGTTGTTAGTACCTCCCTGCTATGTGTACTCTTCTCCTGGGTTTTGTTTCCCAGGTGCATTACTGCACTTCTTTGCATTGAATCTAAGTTGCCATATGTCTGACCATTCTCCAACCTTGCCAAGTCCCTTCTCATCCTTGCTAACCCCCCTTGTGTATCAACTCTGTTACAGATCTTTGTGTCATCTGCAAAGAGGCATACCTTTCCCTCCAGACCCTTTGCAATGTCACCTATAAAGATGTTAAAGAGGACTGGACCCAGTACTGAGCCTTGAGGTGCTCCACTAGTAACCCCTCTTTCTTTGGAATGTGTTCCATTCACTATTACCTCCTGTGTCCTTTTGTGCAGCCAGTATGCTACCCAGGCTACCACCCTGGAACCCACTCCCAGGCTGGCTAACTTGATTATCAGTCTTTTGTGCGGGACTGTGTCAAATGCCTTGCTAAAGTCTAGGTAGGCCATATCCACAGCCCTCCCCTGGTCTATTACTTTGGTCACCAGTCAAAGAAATCAATTAGATTTGTCTGACGTGACCTTCCTGCTATAAATCCATGCTGTTTTGGGTCCTGTGCCCCGCTGGCCTCTAGGTACTCAACAATTCTTTATTTCAGAAGTGATTCCATCATTTTCCCTACCACTGAGGTCAAACTTACAGGTCTGTAGTTTCCTGCTTCTGCCTTGCTCCCACTTTTGTGAAGGGGAATCACATCTGCCCTCCTCCAGTCCTCAGGTACCACCCCATCCTCCCATGATTTGTTAAAAAGAGTGGTCAGTGGTGTCACTAGGTCCTCCCTTAGGTCTTTTAGGATTCTGGGGTGAATCCCGTCAGGCCCCATTGCTTTGTCCACCTTGAGTTTTAGGAGTTCTTTCAGGACTCTTTCTTCTATAAATGGACTGGTGTCAACCCCCCTACCCAGAGTGCTTCTGTTGTCTGGTTTAGGTAACTGCTCCTCATCTTCTTTTGTGAATACTGAGCAAAGTATTTATTCAGTATCTCTGCCTTTTCATTGTCTCCCTCTGCCCACCTCCCTCTCCTTTATTAATCTTCACTATTCCTCCTTAACCTTTCTATGTTCCCTAATGTACCTATAAAAGGTTTTATCCCCTTCTTAACTGAGTTGGCTTTTTTCCTTGGTTTGGGCCTTTGCTATTCTGACTGCCTTCCCACTTCTTTCTGCTTTAATTGATACAGTTCCCTGTCGTGCTCCTTCTGTGATTCCTCATACTTTTTGAATGCAGCCTTTTTCTCCTTAACCTTCCCTGCCACCTCTTTTGAGAACCATAGTGTTTTTTTACTCCAATTTGTTTTCTTTATTTGTTTCACACAAAGGCTTGTTGCCTCTGTGATAGCAGTTTTGATTTTTCTCCATTGTTCTTTCACCCCTCCTTTTTGGCCATTTGCTAGTGCATTTCTCAGGTATTCACCCATTTTGCCAAGTCGGCCCTTCTAAAGTCCAGTATCCTTGTTTTTGTATGGCTTGTCTCCATGGTTGTGCTTATTGTGAAGCACACTGTGCAGTGGTCACTTGTTCCCAGATCTCTACTGACTTCTAAATTTGTGATCCTCTCTCCGTTTGAGTGTACTATACACAGTTGTTATGATTACCCATTGACAATGTTGGAGCTAATAGAAAAGGAAACTACGGTAAGCATAAAGATGATTTATTTTATTGACTCCTTTCAAAAAGGTCTTTGACTGCTCAGTTGTGATGTGGCTACATGAGGACAACGGCGAAAAAGAACTATAGTAAATGACTATAATATAATTTTTTTAATAATTATCTTTATAGAAAGTTTGAGAGACTTGCAGTGCGATCATTTCCATTACTTGTGCAATAGACTTACGATTAGTAGCTACTAGACATAAAAGCATTTCCGCTTGTCTGTCTTTAATGAATTATCTATGACACATTGCATTTTCATAGTATGTTCTGATGGTAAGGTTTTTTTTTTGGCATATGTTTCTATTTATTCCCATATTTAATTCTTATTTACAGTTGGCGAGTTTTGCTCATTTGATTCTTTTTGCACAGTCAGCACTGTTTTGCATGCAGGCAAGCATTAGCAGTATGCCACCTTACTATGGACAATAGGTTTCAGAGTGATCTCACTTGGTTGCCTTAGCAACAGCACAGATCTCCATGGAGACAGTGGATGGATGAATACCTTCTCATAGCTTAGTGCACCAGCTCTGAAGAATACATGGTTTTGATACCGAAACATCAGTATGTTAACAAATGTGGGTGTGTGTCTGCCATGCTCCTCATTGCTGTCCCTAGCCTGGGGAGCGTGTGGATAACCAAAGATCTTTGTCAAGGACATCTCTTGCAGCAGGTCACACAAGTAGGAACATCCTGACACTGGCGCCAGATCCACCCGGAGGATTTTCATCAGAAGTTCACCTGGGGACCACCCACAATGATGTCACGTGTTGTGCTGTATCCTATATAAGTGTGGGTGGTCCCCGATCCTCCTCAGTTCTTTTCCCGCTGCCGACCTGCATGCCTCGCCTCCCAGAGGAGCCTTGCCACAGTCTACCTGAAACTTGTCACCCTAGTCAAGCGGATCGTTTTTGATGGCGTATCGCCCGCAAAGTGCCGCGTTGTTCCTTGACTGTCGATGTCTTCATCGGATGCCCTCTTCAGACCTTGTGCCTGCAGACAGAAGCTTGAGGTTGAAGATCAACATGACATCTGTATACACTGCCTGGGGCCCACTCAGGATACACGCCAGTGTACCCTTTGCAAGAGATTCAATAAAGCTACTCGTCGATGACGACTCTGAACTTTAAGGGAACACTTGATGGAGCAGAAGATTGTTTTTTTATAGCAGGAGCTACATGGGAAAGGCTCCCACACATCGTCGACCTTGTCCTCAAGATCCCATCACTCCATTTCCCGGGACAAATCGTCGATGGAGAAACACCACCGCCGGGAGAAACATAAGTCCTCCCATGAGCAGGGCAAGTCTCCACATTCATTATTGACGACGGTGTCTTTGTTGACAATCCAGTCCCCAGTCCTGCAAGCAGTGCTCAATACACAGGCTCTTCTCTCTGCCTTATCTGCAGGCCTTGCCCAGTCATGCAGGCTTCTGTCATCGACACCCAGGGGCACTTTTAATTCTCTGGGCCCCTCGACGCTTCTGTCAATGACTTCTACAGCCAGTGTGCCGGTATTGGAGCTGCCCCCACTACCTCCACCGATGCATACGGCTGTTTACAATGCTCCTGCTCCCGCCAGTGTAACGGGCCACAACTGGTCAACAACCTCTTTCATCCCCACGGATGGACATTTGCGGCAAGGAGCAGGCCTACTTTGCTCGGCGCCAACCTTACTGTTGTCGACAATGCCTCCCCAATCCTTCTTTACAAGACTTTCTTTCTCATCAGTGAGGGATAGTCCCTCACAGCTGGTGCCTCAGCCGGCACAGATACCTTCCATACTGCCTTTAGGCCAATCTGCAAATCCTTATACCACTTCTCAACAACCTCAAGTGGCTATAGTAGACATCCAGGTTCTAGTCCACACTAGCCTGGATCTTACTCAGAAGGCTGCTGCAGCAGGCACTGGATCCAGTTTGCCACAGCCTCCTCCTCCTCTTCTCCATTTGCATACCCATGGGGCCAGTGGCTCCTGGCTGCTAGTGGCTCCTTTCCTGATGTGAACATTGAGAAGGAAGATTATGATCATGACGAGGATGAGAAGCTGAGGCTCTCACCTTCCACACCTCACTATTTGCCCAGGGAAGAGACTGTATAGTATCTCCCGTGCTCACCTCCCAATGATCCATCATTTACGGATATAATGTGTCAGCTGCAGCAGACTCTAGATTTCGAGGCCATGGAACAGGATGCCTCAAGAGAAAGATTACATGTTACCTAGGACTGCCTGACCATCCTCCTCTTGTTATTCCCCCACTAGTGGATGCTTATGAGGATGCAATTCTAGCGGTCTGGCATCAGCCCCATTTGATTCCTTCCATGCCCAAAAAGGCATATTGGATCTATCAAGCCCCTGGGGAAAACCATTCTTTGCTGAGCCGCCCCAGACTGACTTAGTTGTCATTAATGATGCACTTAACTGCTACATCCGTCCAAAGCATCTCAGTGCGTTGCCTTCTGATAAAGAGTCCAGAAAACTAGATTCCATGGGTAGAGGGTGTTTGTCTCCTCCATACTCACCATGCACATCTTTAGTTATATGTGTCACCTGCTAAAATACCAGGAGGAGCTCTGGAAGCAGCTCATGCCACCACCTAGTCACTTCCTGACACACCTCAAAAACAAAAATGAATGAAGTCTTTAAAGAGCCCCTGACACCACTGTGACAACTCGGCAAAAATGTCATGTTTAGACACAATTTAGCTTATACATAATCATGTTTTCTGTAATTCTTAGCCTTATTTCTTTATAATGTATGGGGAGCCCTTATTACCCACCAAAATCAAACTGTTTACAGTGTTGTTGTTGTATCGTTGTGATGTCAAGAGGTTGTTAACTCCTCTTGGTTACGTCTCAGCGATACCATAACTATGGGAGCCAATCTGGGCCTGCGCAGATCTGAAGTAGTGTCTCAAAATGAACAGCCGCAGCGGTGAGAACTGGCCTTTAGGGAGAGCGGTGCTATGGGTTTACAAGAAAAGTAACGACTATCAGTTGAGTTTTGCCCATACACTTTAAAAAATAATGATTACTTTGCAGTTAATAACTGTGCAGAAATCACCTTTTGTGGTTTCCAGGACAACAATAAACCTCTCGAGTTGCGTTTTCGAGGTTTACTATGTTGTCCTGGCAACCACTCAAGGTGATTACAGCGCAGTTATTATCCGAAAAGTAGTCATTATCTTCTATATTGCTAAGGACATTTGCATGTAAACAGGATCACTGTCCTATGTGTTCCGGCTGCTTGCCTACACCTGATATCACAGTTCTGTTTATGACATCACAATCTGTTGGTATGGAAATAAGTATGATGCCAACAGGGGATTATGATGTCAGATGTAGGAAAGCAGAAAGAGCAGATAAAGTCTAAGGGACAGTAATCCTCTTTCATACAACTGTCCTCAGCAATAAAGTAAAAAGGGAAAGAATTATGGAAAGTATATGAAATATAAGCTGAACTATGTCTAAATCTCAAGTTTTTCTAATGGTGTCAGGGGCTCTTTAAAGACTGGTGCTGCTGTAGGGCGTCATCTGCTTAGGGTATCTATGATGCCATTCATTCCTTAGCATGGGCATTTGCTACAGCTATATGCCTTAGGAGATATTCTTGGCTGCGGATTCTGGTTTCACTGCAGACGTACAACAGTCTGTTCTTAATGCCCCATTCAAAGGGCATAAACTGTTTGGGGCAGCAACCCAGGACATTTTGACAGCATTACAAGTGGCAGGCAGAACACTGAAGTCCATCCACTCCTTATATCAGTGGTTGTCAACCTTTAATAAGCTGGATAGGCTCGGGGTGGGTCAGAAGTTGGTCAACTGGGTGGCAAAATGGTTGACAGGGAGAAAACAGAGAGTGGTGGTAAACGGCATACAGTCAGAAGAGATGCAAGTCACAAGTGGGGTACCTCAGGGATCAGTCCTGGGGCCAGTCCTTTTCAGTATCCTCATCAGTGACATTGCAGATGGACTGGAGGGTAAGGTTTATCTGTTTGTAGGTGACACCAAGATCTGCAACAGAGTAGATAATCCAGATGGGATGGGCAGAATGGGAAGAGATCTGGATAAACTGGCAAAATGGTCTGAATAGTGACAACTGTGGTTTAATGCAAAGAAGTGCAAGATCATGCACATAGGGAAGAGAAACCCTGAAGCCACCTATAGGCTGGGAGGGGAGTTGCTGGCAGTCACAAGAGAAGAAAGAGACTTGGGCATCATCATCACAGATGACCTGAAATCATCCAAGCAGACCATTAAAGCAGTAGGTGAGGCTAGGGGGATGTTGGGTGTATTAGTATGGGGTATCATAAGTCGTAAGAGGGAGGTAATAATCCCTCTTTACAAGGTACTGGTTAGGCCCCATCTGGAGTACTGCACGTGGTACTGGAGGCCACACCTTCACAAGGACATTAACCAAATTGAGGCAGTCCAGAAAAGGGCAACCAAAATGGTGCAGGGACTGCATCAGAAAACATATGAGGACAGATTAACAGAGCTCAATATGTATACCCTAGAGCAAAGGAGGGAGAGAGGTGATATGATCGAAACATTCAAACACCTTAAGGGCATTAACAAAGTGAAAGTGTCTAACATGTTTCAGTATAAGAAAAATAGCAGGACAAGAGGACACAGCCGATTAAGGGGTAATGTGAGGAAGTTCTTTTTCACAGAAAGGGTGGTGGATGCATGGAATGGCCTACCTCAGGAAGTGGTGGATAAGAATACGGTGCAGGGCTTCAAACAGGCATGGAATAGGCATAAGGGAGCAATACAGATGAGTATGACTAGATAGGCCATTGATAGAGCAAAAGCCGATGGCACATTCATAAGGTAGAAAAAGAAATGGGCAGACTGGATGGGTCTTGCAGTCCTTACCTGCCATCAACTTCTATGTTTCTATGTTTTTTTGGTCTGGGACCCCCTGGCCACCTTTCGGCATTGTCAGGGACCCCCTACCAAAAACACAAATTTTTATATTGCAGCGTAAAAAACAACAGCAAGTGAATTTTATAAAACAATGTAGTTTTTAATAATATCTTTACGATTATACAAAAACATATACAAAAATAATAAGATTAGTCGGGTATAAAGTACTGTACAAAATTTTCAATTTTGAGGTACTAATGCTCACTTAATAGTATTTGACAATTGTCCAAAAAATAATTTCAGTGTGCTGGAGGGGTAAATGTAAACTAACAATAAATAAAAAAAATTACTTAGTAATAATGGTACTTCTTGCTGGTGGGGGGGGCAATGATTTATCTGTAACACAGAATAACTACATTCTTACACTGTCTTTAGCAGTCCTGTCCTTAAGAACAAATTATCTGCTTTAAGCTTTATGCTTGTATATCTGTCCTGTGAAGCTAAATATCTGCTTTATTACAGTATATTCTTACACTGCTCTATAAGTCTCTATTTAAGCACTACAGAAATAACTCATAAAACACAGCTCATAAAATAAATAGCACTGTCCTTATCAGCAATCACCCCTGAAATCATTGCTGTAACACAGACCATGTAAAGCTACGTGTGTTCAAGCAGCATTATTCTGGTCACCATCTGGGGTGAAAGGAGCAGAAAGGAACAGAACGCAAGTCATTGGGTAATTCGGTAATTGGGTTTTGAGGAGCAGAAATATATCAGCACGTAGTGGTGTGTCAGTTACAGCAGTCCAGTAAGTGATTAAGACCTAAACAGCTGAACGAATAAGAATGAGCTGTGAAAATAGCTGTATTCTTAAGGTAATAATAGTGTAGTGTGTAGCTGTGATCATTCCTGTCCAGTGTTGTGAGTCGTGGGAGTGAATAATAAAATGGCTGCAAATCAGGATTTTAGCTGATGTTTGTGTGTTAGTTATAATGAACTGCAAAGAACGAGGTAATTGTGGGATGCACAGAGATGAAAGAGAGAGACAGTCAGCGAGTGATTCATGGTTTGAGATTTTACTAGTGCTCATTTACCAGCTATAAGGGATTCAGTCTGTCTCTGTAATAATAGGGGATTCATTCAAAGCTCTTAACAGCATGTTTGAGATTTTACTAGTGCTCAATTACAAGCTTACAAGAATGGTTATGGCAAATAGAAACATAGACTTTGATGGCAGATAAGGACCGCTTGGCCCACCTAGTCTGCCTATTTCCCTACCTGCATACAGGATAAGCTGCAGATCATAGTTAACCAACAGCCTATTTCTTCCTACCCCCCAACAAGAATTGCCTTATGTCTGTCCCATACATTCTTGAATTCTCCCACAGTTTTAGATCCCACAACCTCCTCAGGAAAGCTGTTCCATGAGTCCACCACCCTCTCTGTGAAAAAATACTTCCTCACATTGCCCTGGCAGTCCCCCATCTTCAAATTGTGTCCCTTGTTCTTCCATCTCTCTTTCTGAAAGATGCTACCCTCTTGGACTTTGTTGATTCCACTGAGGTACTTAAAAGTTTCTATCATGTCCCCCCCTCTCCCTTCTTTCCTCAAGGATATACATATTAAGCTCCTTTAGTCTCTCCTTGTGTGGCTTCTCTTGCAGACCCTGCACCATTTTTGTTGCCCTCCTGTGAACTGCCTCCATCCTGTCTATGTCCTTGCGGAGATGGGGTCTCACCTACTGTCTGTACAGAGGGATAACAACTTCCTGTTTTCTACTGGTGATGCCTCTCCTTACACATCCCAGTATCCCCCTAGCCCTCCCTACTGCCTTCTCACATTGCTTTCCAACCTTAAGGTTATCTGATATGATTACCCCCACGTCCCTTTCAATTTTTGTTGTTGTTACTACCTCCCCCGTCCCCATTGTGTACTCTTCTCCTTTGTTTTTGTTTCCCAGGTGTATTATTTTGCACTTCTTTGCACTGAATCCAAGTTGCCATACTTCTGACCATTCCTCCAACCTTGCCAGGTCCCTTCTCATCCTTTCCACGCCTCCATTTGTATCAACCCTATCTTTGTGTCATCTGCAAAGAGGCATACTTTTCCATCCAGTCCCTCTGCAGTGTCACTTATAAAGACATTAAAATGGACTGGACCCAGTACTGAACCTTGCAGCACCCCACTAGTAACCCCCCTTTCATCAAAGTGGACTCTGTTTACAATTACCTTCTGTGTCCTGTTGTCCAGCCAATGTTTTACCCAGGCTACCACCCTGGGACCCACTCCCAGGCTGGTTAATTTGTTTATTGATCTATCGTGTGGGACTGTGTCAAATGCCTTGCTAAAGTCTAGGTAGGCCATGTCCACAGCCCCTCCTTGGTCTACTACTTTGGTCACCCAGTCAAAGAAATCGATTAGATTCGTCTGACATGACCTTCCCGCTGTTGAACCCATGCTGCCTTGGGTCCTGTGCCCCACTGGCCTCTAGGTACTCAACCATTCTTTCCTTCTGAAGCGATTCCATCACTTTCCCTACCACAGAGGTCAAACTTACAGGTTTGTAGTTTCCTGCCTCTGTCTTGCTCCCACTTTTGTGAAGGGGAATCACATCCACTATCCTCCAGTCCTCAGATGCCACACCATCCTCCCATGATTTATTAGAAAGGGTAGTTAGTGGTGTCACTAGTTCTCCCATTAATTCTTTTATAATTCTGGGGTGAATCCCATCAGGCCCCATTGCTTTGTCCACTTCCAGTTTTAGGAGTTCTTTCAGAACCCTTTCTACTGGGATCGACTCCCCTATCCAAAGTACTTCTGTTAATTGGATTAGCTACCTCCCCCGCCTCCTCTTTTGTGAATACTGAGCAGAAGTATTTGTTCAATATCCCTGCTTTTTCACTGTCACTCTCTGCCCACCTACCCTCCATTCTATTCAGCCTCACTATCCCTCCCTCAGTCTTCCTTCGCTCCCTGATGTACCTATAAAAGGTTTTATCCCCCTTCTTAACCGAGTTGGCTAACTTTTCCTCAGTTTGGGCCTTTGCTATTCTGATTTCCCTCCCTGCTTCCTTCTGCCTTAACTGGTACAGTTCTCTGTCCTGCTCCTTCGTTTCTTTATACTTCCTAAATGCTATATTTTTCTCCCTACCCTTCCCCACCACCTCTTTTGAGGACCATAGTGGCTTTCTCTTTTGTTTTGATTTGTTTGTTTGCTTCACACAAAGGCATGTTGCCTCTGTGATGGCAGTTCTGATGTTTTCCCATTGTTGCTCCACCCTCCTTCTTGTCTGTTTGCTAGTGCTTTTCTAAGGCACTCTCCCATCTTGGCAAAATCAGCCCTTCTGAAGTCCAGTGCCCTCACTTTTGTATGGCTTGACTCTGTAGCTGAGTTTATCGTGAACCACACTGTTTAGTGGTCACTTGTTCCCAGATGGTTTCCCATTTCTAGATCTGAGATCCTCTCGCTGTCCCCATTTGAGAGTACGAGGTCTAAGATTGCTCTCTCACGAGTGGGTTCCAAAACTAGCTGTCTGAGGCTTGCCCCCTGTAGGGCATCGAGAATGGCCCTGCTCTTAGATGTGGCAGCAGCAAAGGTGCTCCAGTTAACATCTGACATATTGAGGTCCCCCATCATCAGTATCTCCCCTTTCTCTGCCATCCTAAGGATGCCTTCTATCATATCCTTGTCCATTCCCTCCCCTGAGATAGGGGTCTGTATACAACCCCTGTGCGGATTGTGGTGCCATTTCCAGTCTCTAAGGTGACCCACAGTGCCTCCTCTCCTCCCTGTTTACTCTTTTGTTCCATTGCCTTTATCCCTTCCCTTACATAGATAGCTACTCCTCCCCCTCTTCTCCCCTCCCCATCTCTCTTGTAGGTTGTGTACCCTGGTATGTTAACATCCCAGTTCTGGTTCTCTGTGTACTATGTTTCTGTGAGTGCCACGATATCCAAGCATCCCACTTCCATCAAGGCCACCAGTTCAGGGAGCTTGTTGCCAGGACTACGGGCATTGGTACTCATTACCCTCCATTTCTTGATGGCCTTACCCCTTTTTGCCCCATCCCTGTCCTTATTGCCTTTGTGGTTTTCTCCATTTACCCGTGCCCTTCTCCCTATCAACATCTCTTATCTTGGTGTTTACCTCACTTACTACTATGATTTTTTGGGGGGAGCTAGGATTTCCCTGCTCCTTTCCAGTGCCCCCCCCACCCCCGGTTAGTTTAAATGATTGCCACTGAAGCATTTAAACCTATCACCTAGGATCCTGGTTCTCCTCCTGGACAGATGCAGACCATCGTGCCAGTATAGGCCTATATCACTCCAGGTGGACCCCAGTCCCCAGTGAAGCCAAACCCGTGAGCTCTGCACCAGTTTTCCAGCCACTGATTGAGATCACCGGGTGTGTGGCACCCTAGCCTCCTATACGCCAGACAGGCAGCAACTCGAGAAGGTTACCGTGCATGCTACTTGTCTAAGCCCTCCCCAACTCCACAAACTCTTCTGCTCTGATCCCTTTCTCAGCCAGGTCATTTGTCCCTAGGTGGACAATGACATCCAACTCCTACCCGTGCAGCTGCTCCGTGATCCTGATTTGCTCCCTGTCCTCCAAGCCATGAAGCCCAGGCAGGCACCTTACCTCCTCTCCTCTTCCTCCCCAGTTCTCCCTCCTAACAATGGAGTCCCCAGCAGGAGTTGTTCCTTCCCATGTGGGGTCCCTTGCCACCCTCCTGTGGGTCTCCTTTGTGGAGGTTCCTAGCATTCTCCTTGGTCTTCACTGCGGATGCCTCCATAGAGGAATCACACTTTGCCAGAATGGCATATGAATTGTGGAGAGGTACGACTGGAGGGATGCGCCCCTGTTCTACCACCCACACCCTCCGTTAGCCCACTGTGGTCCAACTGCTCTTCTTTCTTGGCAACCTCTGAGGCAACGGCAGTGGCCCTGGTGGTCCCTGGGTGGGAGAGGGGGTCTCCCAAATCCTGGCCAACTCAGCCTGGAGATGAGCAACCTCCTCCCTCAGCCCAGTAAAATTTAAAAAATATTGCGATTCTCGTTTGACTTTGATGACTGGTCCGCGGACCCCCTGGCATGTGCTCGTGGACCCCTTTTTGGGCCACGGACCCCCGTTTGAAAACCACTGTCTTATATTATACTCAACCCAAGCGCCCTTTTGTAAAGATACCAACAAAATCAGACCTACTAGTAAGCAACCAGTCAAGCACAAAGCCACAGTATCTTTGCCTGGTCCTACCTCTTTCTCCAAAATAACCTGACCGGCTGCTGCAGGTCCCCCACAGGGACCCTCCACAACCTGACTTCTCCCCCAACCCCGTAGTTCTTAGGCCCCAAACCATGGCAGTAGGGGGCCGTTTCTCTCTGTACCTTCAGGGTTGGCAGGCCATCAAGACAGATGCCTGGGTGGTACAATTGATAGAGCCATGGGCACACTCTAGAATTGATAGACATGCCACCAGATGTGCCTCCCAGGTGTTTGTATCCACTCAGTCACGAGTTGGTTTGCAGAATGAGATGACACTGCAACAAAATAAGGCCACAGAACCAGTTCCCCACCACCAAAGAGGACGAGGTTTTTATTTCCACTTCTTCCTCGTTCTCTGGAGACCTCCAGCCAGTACTGGATCTCAGCCAGCTCAACTTCTTTATTCAGTACAAGAAATTTTGAATGGTCACTTTACCAGCCCTCCTTCCCCTACTCCAAAAGGGAGATTGGCTCTGTTCCTTAGATATGAAGGATGTATATATCTGCACATCATGATCTATCCGGCCCACAGAAAGTATGTAAGGTTCAGCTTCAAGGACCAACACTTCCAATTCATGGCCCTCCCTTTTGGCCTCTCCTTGGCCCCCAGAGTGTTCATGAAATGCCTAGCAGCAGTTGCAGCAGCCTTAAGAAAATCAGACTTCAACATCTTCCCCTACCTCAACGATTGGCCTCTGAAAGCTTCGTCCAAACACCAGCTTGCATCCACCTTGTCTCACACCCTTGCTCTATTTATTTTATTTATTTATTTTATTGAAAAGAAGCAAATATAACTTGAGCACAAGTGCTCTTTTGCAAAGGTTTAATTTTTTTTTTTCAAATTTATTTCCTCCTGTCGCGGCAAGGGGGACCTCTCTCAGGCATCCTCTCCCTGTACCTGCCCGCCTGAGATCTGCCAGCACCCCTGGTTTAACCAACCAAGGGAGGGTAGCCCGACCACTTACTTGGGCTACTTGAAAGACAGACTCTGGCACGGGAGGGGGCGGGCTGAGGAGCGATGAGGCCCGGCCCCAGTCAGATCTGGCGCTAGGCATGGAGGAGATGTGCCGTCGCCTATCCCCACTTGCTGGGTTTTTCCATTTTCTTCCCCACCTTCCCATGCGTGAGCATCTCCCGACACTTGGCGCACGGCAACCCTGCCTGGGTCGGGCACACTGTTACGTGCTTGCCCATGCTTCTGCTACCCTGGTCTCCACAGGTGTCGCCCGACTCCAGACGGGCAAACCCTCCCCAGGACAGGAGAGCAGCAACCCAGGCGCTCGATCAGATCCCTCCCCTGCCGACCCCCAGCACCCGAGCTCGCTCCCGAACTTGGGTTGCCGGCGTGGCGCGAGGTGTGGCGTCCAGTGTCTCAACCCTCAGCGCCACCGGGCCGGACTTATTTGCAAAGGTTTCATGTCAGTGAGTTACAGAGAATTATCAGCACATCTGGAGCATCGTCAGTGAGTTACAGAGAATTGTCAGCACAGTTGGAGCATCGTCAGAGAAGCACAGACATTAAATACAAATACAGTGACAGTTATATGGTTATAATGCTGTAGAGCTGGACATAGTATCTGCAGATGTTAGAGAAGGGTGTGCAGGTGAGTGCAAAAAAGCAAGTACTGAGGTAATGGGGTATAGTAGAAACTAACAAGGTGAGGAGTAGGTCAGGTTGGTAGCAGTTTTAGAGTGGAGATAGTGGTGTAGTAGAGGGGAGGAGGGTGAGGTCTAGAGGTGGGAGGAGGGATTCAGCAAGTGAGGTCAGGAGGGAAGTGGGTGAGTAGCGGTGAAGGAGTTAGTCATAGCACCAACACCTTGAGTCAAGGATAAGTTCACCTCTCAGGACAGCCTTAAAGTGGGAGAGTTTAGTGAGTCCAATGAGTGCAGGAGGGAGCTCATTAAGCCAGAGGGTGGCGCAACTTGCAAAAGAGCGCTGTCCCAGGCTGGTATTGCACCTAGGGACAATAGCTACATCCCTGGGGATCACCAGCAACATTCTGAATTCCAAACTCAGTTTACCAGCTTCTCCAGTACTTTGGGGCTGTATGGGACAAGAAGGTAGGTTCTGCATTTCTACCATCAGATCGAGCAGAATTATGCAACAGCAGGTATGTTACAGCTCGTACTTACCTGCAATTACTAGGCTTCATGGAAGCAGCCATCCCTAGAGTCCCTCATGCCCATCTTCACATGCGTACCATTCAGTGGACACTGAGGGTGCAATGAGACCAAAAGATGGATGACATGGAAGCAGACATTCTCGTCTCCTCACCAGTAAAAAGAGTCCTTCTCTGGTGGATGGACCCCTCTCAGCTACAAGAAGGCATCCCCTTCCAGATCCCCACACCCTGCCAAACACTCACCACGGATGCATCCTCCTTAGGTTGGGGGCTCACTTGGACACCAGTTAAACTCAGGGGGACCTAGCACCTCGGGGAAGCCCACCTTCATATAAACATACTGGAGATGCGTGCAGTCCTCTATGCCTTACAGGATTCCACGATCTGCTGTCCCCCAACACACTTCTAGTGCAAACGGACAACAGCACAGTGGTGCACAACCTCAACAAACTGGGCACACACTCATATCCTCTCTGCAGAGAAGTGATGAGAGTCTGGTATTGGGCGTTGGACCACAGCATACATCTACTGGCAGTCCACATCCCCAGCAAGCTAAACACCCTTGTGAACACTTTAAGCTGCTCCAAAGTCCGAGTCCACAAGTGGGAACTCCTCCAGTCTGTTGCCTTCGACCTCTTCAGAAGATGGGGTTGCCCAGAACTGGACCTCTTTGCATCTCCCCACAACGCAAAACGGCCACTTTCTAGGGACATGGATATGTTGTTCATCCACACTGTCTGGCAGGTTCCTTGCCGCTTTAAATCTTGCCGGAAGGTCTTCAAGCTGGCTTCTCCCACCCACCTGGGTGGTAAAACTCTTGTCTCCGCCCCATGATGCCAGATCTTCCTTACCGCTTGGAAGCTCAGGTTCCCTCCTTAACGCTCTGCGTATAAGACTGGTTCCTAATTCTTCGAATTTTCGAAATTAAAAAAGTTTTTGCTAAAAAGACTTCGGTCTTCTCTCCCTTGCGGCTGTAATGGACAAATCGACTCCCGGTTTCCGGAGATGACCTTGCGGGCAGAAGATGTCTCGGACGGATCCGCACTCCACGTGTGTCTACTGCTTGGGCCTTGAGCACGACCCGCAGGCCTGCGACCTGTGCTCTTCCTTTTGGCGACGTCTTCAAGACTGCGAAGGTCTGCCATAACCGAAGGCCCGAGAAGAGATTTCCTCGTAAAGTCAAAAGAGGCCCAGTTGGCGTGTATGTCCGCGGGCGAAGGGCTTGGCGGATCAGCTCGAGCAGATGATCGCCCAAGAGGAGGCGCGCTTGGCCGCTTCTACCTCGGCTGCGGCATTTGTCCCTATCTCGGTGCCTCTTATTCGCTTCTTTTGTGAGCTTTGTCTGACCCTCTCGACAAAAGGTGAGGGTCCAACTCTTCGGACCATTTTCTCGGTCCAAAAGAGAGACAAGGTAAGTCTCACCGTCGGCGCTCTTGGGAGCGGGAAGATCCCTCTCCTAGTTGTTGGCCGTCGACTGGTCGACCTCTCGACTCGGCCACTGGTTTCACGAGTGTCCCGTCCAGGCCAGTTGACGAGACTCCCGTCGGCAGCGGTCGAGATTTTTCTTGACCCGTTGGGCCGGGTTGTCGACTGGAGAAGCGAGAATCCCCTCTCCCGTTCCCGGTGGGAGTTGAGATCCCGTCGGCTCGTCTGTGCCTCCGGTTCCGGACCACGCGGTTGAGATCGTCCGAACCGAGGGGAGTGCCGATTCCCGCGACACCTCCGCACCATCCTCGGCCTAGCCGAGTTCTACGATCTCGGTCTTGGGCCTTCGCGGTCCAGCCGATCCGCCGTCATAGGAGGTCGGCCGCGGCAGGGGCGCCGCTTGTCCTCTTCCTCCAGGCGAGGGAGGCTTGGCACAAGTTGCATCGGGTATGAGAACTCAGTGGCAACAGCTCCTTCTGACCGGGAATAAGCCGGCGCCCGTCGTCTTCCTGGCCATTAAGTGGCTGTCACGGGCGGCGAAACAACCCCTCGTTTGCTCGAAGAGCCTGTTCCCAGGCCGGTTGTTCGGCCAAATCCAGCTGCCCCACCGATTTCGGTGGAACCTCCGCCTCCACAGCCGTTAGTTGGGGTTCCAACCAAAAATTCTCGGTCGGCTCAGGGACTGCCCCATAGGCTGTCTGTCACCCTCACTCCCGACCGGCTTCGGCAGGTGGAGGGTGGCTCAGGCCCGAGGCAGCTCTTTGAGGACTCTTCCGAGTCCGAGGATGATTCCTCCCTTTTCTCCAAGCGAATGGACTTGTAGTCCTCAGGAGGACAGTCGGTGGACGATAGCCCTTCGTCCTTCCTAGGATTGCTTCGGCTCATCTCGGAGTCCACCGGGATGAAGCTCGAACCCGTTTCTAAACGGGCCAGGTATCCCCTCACGGAGATTCTGGACCGAGGGGATTTCCCTACGGAGGCCTTTCCGGTGGCCGAGGCCATAGTGGGTCCGGCCTTGGAGCTCTGGCAGCGCCCTGCTTCCTGTCCTGCTCCGATGGCCAGGAAGTATGCGGTCCCTACCGGTTCCCTGTCCGGTTTTTCGGAACACCCCTCGGCTGAGGGGTTGGTTACCGACAGTGTTTTCCGGCGTGCCGGGAACGCTAGGGATGTGGACAAACCTCCCAACAAGGAGTCCAAGAAATTGGACTATGCTGGGTGAAAAGTCTATGCTGCATCCTCCCTCGGCCTTCGCCAGGCCAGTTCGGCCATCCTCATGGCACATTTCTCTCGTGCCCTGTTGGGCTCCCTGGATGAGGTTGTCCCTCATCTTCCCGGTCTGCAGACTACGGTCAGACAGTGCGGGACCAGGGCAGGGCAGTGGCCAAACAGCAGCTCCAGACTGCTTTAGACATTGGGGACTCATGTGCCAGGTCTGTGGCGGCCGCGGTAATGGCTATCGTCGTCGGGCCAGCTGAGGATATCCACCTTTGCCGGATACCAGCACAAGTTGGCGGATGTTCCCTTTTAGGGACTGACCTCTTGACCATGGGGTGGAAGGTCACCTGCAGAGGATCGAGAAGTCCAATGCTACCTTGGACTCGGTCTCTTCCGCTCAGAAGGACAAGGCCAAACCACAGCCTATGCCCTTCGTCCTTCTCTTCGCAGCGTCCGGCCCAACATCAGGGCCAGCAGGCTCGGGCGGCATCCCAAACCCAAGCCGGGGCTCTCCAACAGGAAGCAGGAGGTAAAGGCCAGGAGGTCCTCGGCGGTCCCTCCTCCAAGCCTGCCCAGTGATGGGCTGAGGGTGTGGCCCAGTCACACTCACCCAGGTTCCCCCCATGGGGAGACAGCTCAACACTTCCTTTCCGCCTGGTCCGTTATTACCACGGACAGGTGGGTACTGGAGAGTGGTGGAAAAGGCCTGCCCTCTAGAGTTCAGTGGGCCCGCCCTTCAGAGCCGTCGCACCTCGGGGGCCTCGGGGTCCGCCAGCCTCACTGTCGGCTCATCAGGCCGACGCCAGCCTCCTCCTTCAAAAGGAGGTGATCAGGAGGTGGCGGACCCTCCCTCAGATCCGGGTTTGTGCCCAGGTACTTCCTGGTTCCGAAACGGACGGGGGCTGGCGCCCCATTCGACCTACCGACCTGAACAAGTTCCTAAGGTCCTCGAACCTTCAGGATGGTCACTCTGGCTCAGATAATACCATCCCTGAACACGGCTGTGGTTCTGCTCTCTGGACCTGCAGGCCAGCGTTCTTTCATGTCCCTATCCGTCCGTCACGCCGGAGATTCCTTCGCTTTCGGCCGGAGAGGATCCCTCTTCGAGATTCGAGCCATGCCCTTGGCCTGTCTCCAGCTCCCAGGGTCTTCACCAATGCATTGCAGTGGTGGCAGCTCCCTCGCGGTGCCGAGGGTCAGTGTACCCTTACCTGGACGATTGGCTGATAGTAGCCCTCTCCAGACAGGAGGTGGAGCGGTCCAGAGATCTGGCCCTCCAGGTTTGCTCTCAAGTCGGCCTTCTCATCAACGAGGCCAAGTCGGAACTCGAGCCGAAGCAGGTGATTCTGTTTATCGGGGCAGAGCTCGACTCTCTTCGAGCCAGAGCACGGCTCCCGGCGGACAGGGCCGAGGTTCTTACCTCCTTTGCCCAGTCATTTCTGGTTGGGCAATCGCGCCCTGCCTGGGATTTCCTCGCCTCCTGGGTCTCCATGGCGGCCTGTACCAGCGTGGTGCGTTAGGCGCTGGCACATCGCCCCCCTTCAGTGGGGACTGGCCAGCCAGTGGCCACAGCGCTGCGATCCATTGGACCAGCTAGTGATGGTGACCCAGGAGATTTGGAGCAGCTCTCCGGTGGTGGACCCGTTCCATCTCATCTGCAGGAGGGCATCCCATTTGTCCACCCGAGGCGGCCGGTCTCTCTTCGACCGATGCCTCTCTGATGGGTTGGGGGTGCCCATCTGGGGAACACAGGCGCCCGACCTCTGGTCCCCGCGGGAGTCGATGCCACATCAACCTGCTGGAGCTCCGAGCGGTCCGCCTAGCTCTCACCGCCTTTGCTCCGTTTCCCGGGTCAAGTGGTCCGAGTCCAGACGGACAATACCACGACCATGTACTACCTAAACCGCCAGGGCAGGACGCGTTCCATGCTTCTATGCAAGGAAGCTCTCCGCATTTGGTCACTCGTGCGCAGCCTGGAGGCGGATCTCCTAGCTATTCATGTGGCAGGAGCCTCCAACACCCTGGCCGATGCCCTGAGCCGGATAGGGGCTGCATCTCATGAGTGGTCTCTCCTGCCGGAGGTAGTACAAGATCTGTTCTCCCATTGGGGCACACCTCAGGTGGACCTGTTTGCCTCCAGGGAGAGCGCGAAGCTGAGGCTGTTTCATGCCGCCCCCCTCCAGCAGGGGCTCGCTGCAGGGGATGCCTTCTCGAGGCTGTGGACCCGGGCCTCTTCTCGCCTTCCCATTTCACTTGATTCACAAGGTGCTTCTCAAAGCAAGGAGGGACAAGCGCAGGTGATTCTGATAGCCCCAGACTGGCCCGCCAGTTCGGTACCAGATCTCCTCAGCCTCAGCTCCAGGCTCCCGAGGCAGCTTCCAGCTTGCCCGGACCTGCTCTCAGTCAATCAGGAAGTTGTTCCATCGGACCTTCAATCCCTGCACCTGGCGGCCTGGTTCCTGGCGGCTAGAGTTCCAGGCCTTGGGTCTTTCCGACGAGGTCCTCAATGTTGTTGAGGCATCCCGTAAAAGTCGACCAGGAAATGCTATGCCTTCAAATGGAAGAGATTTTCCATTTGGTGTCAGGGCAAGGGCTTGGACCCTTCTTCCTGTCCTTTGGCAAGCATCTTGGACTATTTATGGTCCCTTTCTAGTCAAGGGCTTAGGTCGACAACCCTAAGGGTGCACCTGGCAGCCATCTCTGCTTACGGGCGGGCCGGGGAGCAGTCGGTGGCGCAGGAGAAGGTGGTCTGGCGCTTTTTCAAAGGCCTTGATCACATTTCCCCTCAGGTGCGAGAACCTCCACCTCCGTAGGATTTACTGCTGGTACTGGCAAAGCTCATAGGGCACATTCGAACCAATGCACAGGTGTGAACTCTCTCACCTGTCATGGAAGACCGCCTTCTTGGTGGCTATCACGTCAGCCAGAAGGATGGGAGAACTCCAGGCGCTCTGCATCGAGTCTCCTTACCTGGTCTTCCACAGGGACAAGGTTGTCCTGCGCCTCCATCCGAAATTCCTTCCGAAGGTGGTGTCGGAGTTTCACCTTAACCAGGTGTTGACTCTGCCGGTGTTCTACCCCAGTCACACCTCGGAGGCCGAATACAGGCTCCGTACTTTACGGACCCTAGAAGAGGCGCTCGCTTATTATAAGGGCGCCGCGGCTGAAAATCCGGGAGAGGTTAGCCAGCTGTTTGTCACCTACACTGAAGCCGCACCTGGCAGACCTGCAGCCAAGCGGACGATAAGCAGGTGGGTCACCTCCTGCATAGATCTTCTGCTACAAGTTGGCGGGCATGGAGTCTCCCAGCTGGGATAAGAGCTCATTCTACCTGTCATACTGCTGCATCGGTGGCTGCTTCCAGGGACGTCCCTATCCAGGAAATCTGCAGGGCTGCTACCTGGAAGTCAGCACACACCTTCATTACCCATTACCACATCGACCTTGAGTCACGCCGGGATGCTGGTTTTGGGGCCTCGGTTCTCCAGTCTTTATTCCCTAAGTAGGGGGTGTGCGCCTTGCCTCCCTCCTCCCGGAGAACTGCTAGGAGTCTGCCAGACAGTGTGGATGAACAACATATCCATGTCCCTAGAAATACAGGTTACTCACCTGTAACAGGAGTTCTAGGAATGGTATATTGTTCATCCCATTTCTCCGACCTCCCGGCCCGGCCTTTAACCTGAGCTTCCAGTGGGCCAGATCTGAGCGTCATGGGGTGGAGCCGAGTTTTACCACCGGGTGGGTGGGAGGAGCCAGCTTGAAGACCTTCCGGCAAGATTTAAAGCGGCAAGGAACCTACCAGACAGTGTGGATGAACAACATATACCATTCCTAGAACTCCTGTTACAGGTGAGTAACCTGTATTTTCTGCTCGCTTGAGCCAGGGCCTGGAGGTTTTTGGCTCAATGGGTTGTCTCTCTCCTGGAAAGAGAGATTTCTGTACGCATTCCCTCTGTTTCCAGTTATTCAGAGAGTGTTACTCAAACTGCTACAGGACCAGGCTACGATGATACTGGTGGCGCCCCGCTGGCCCCATCAGGTCTGGTTCCCTCCCTTACAACAGTTAGCAATGGAGGATCCCATTCCCCTCCCGATCTGCCCGCATTTCTGTCCCAGGATCAAGGGACCCTGCTACATCCCAGCTTCATCTTAGAAAAGTTAACCCTGCGTCCTTTTGAGCTAGCCATGACATGCGAACTTCACTTTCTGTTTTGGAAGGCGTTATTTTTAGTTGCTATTACTTAAACCCAATGTATTTCAGAGCTTCAGGTGCTCTTGTGCAAGCAGCCTTACTTAATTTTCCATAAAGACAGAGTATCTTTACGTTCCAATCCTGTGTTTCTCCCTAAAGTTGTATCAGAGTTTACTTTGAATCAGTTCATACAGCTACCAGTATATTACCCGGAGCACACCTGTTCAGGGGAAGCACAGCTCCATACCTGCAGTGTACATAAAATCTTAAGATCTTACTACAAGGGGGCTCTTGCAGCAGGCAACACCTTTAGGGTTGAAGCAGCAGGCGCCAGGACCCCACGGAAAACTTCTAGCTGCCAATATACAGCAGGGCACCACTCCCGACGTCGCGTATGATATAAAAGGGGTGCTCCCCAGCTCATCCTCAGTTCTTTTCCCACTGTTGACTGCGGAAGTCAGACTTCCTCAGATGCCTTCAGCTAGTCGACTGCTGTTTTTGATCGTGCTTACCCATGTTTCATTATTTTTGCCAAAATCGGTGTTTTCTTCGAAATTTCACTTGCATGTCTTCTTCTCCATCCTCCTCAATCGAGAGGCAGCCATTGAAGTGTGCATGTGGCAAGCACATTCCTCACAAGGATGGTCATTCACCTTGCCTCTTCTGCCTAGGCCCAGATGCCGATATTGAGGCCTGCCAGCATTGCCAAGATTTCAATCAACGCACTTGGCTGCTCTGCCAGAAGACCCTCGAAGCCTTCCTGTTCACCAAGGAGCTATCTGAGATGGAGAAGGAGCTTCACCGCAAGAGTTCATCCTCGTCTCTGGCCTTTGGGGCCTCTACCTCTTCTTCTTCTCACAAAGAGAAGAAATGGAGCTGTAAACACAAGCACCGGGAGAAGCATAAGGAGAAACCCCAGACAGAAGACTGCTCGCGGTCCCTGAAGATGTCGGCGACCACTTCAGGATCGTCCCCCACCGGTGGGGGGTCAACTTCTACCACCATGGCTGCCCATTCACATCCTGGGCTCCCGTTGACCAAACCTCCCTCCCTTATCATGGTTACGGGAGAAGGTTCTTCAGGGTGCGGGACTTCATCCCTCGCCTCCCAGCCTCTCAAGCTTAAGCCCATTGTCCCTGTGGGGTCTAAGCCAAGTGGCTTGATCATTGGGTCCTTGAGCGGCAGGTCTTTGCCTATCGCTCTCCCAGTCAGGGTGTCTGCTGAGTCTTCCCCGATGTCAGGGGCTGACGCTACCAGATTACCCCCAGGACCATCGCCCTCCTCCTCCGGGAAAGAGGGGCATCCGTCCCGCTCGGGAGCCAGCTCCCCTATTCAGGCGACTCCTCCTAGGTGTCCGTCAGCTGAATCCCTAGCCCAGCCTCAGCCTGCGCTGGTCCCCTTGATGCCGGCTTCCCCGATGCCACCTCGCGTGACCCTGTCGCCGCCTAACCCTCACAAGTCGCCGACTGGGCCTGACAAGCACCCTCAGCCGACCAGAGAACCCGATGGCTGGACGCCTGGTCCAGACCATCCGACACCAGATGGCTCTGTTCCTACAAGTCCAACGCCCATTAACCCAGAGCGGCCTGCTCCAAAGCCCAAGTTACCCCAGCCTGATGACCAGATGCCGGGGCCCTCAAAACCTAATCCCCCTGAAGCCAAACATAACCAACCCCACCACCCAATCCTCCACAAACTCTAAATGAGCTTTTTGTGGCAAGGTGGGCCTATATTAAGGACAAAGAGGCTCCTATGGACCCCTCCAAGCCTACTTCTCAAGGGCCACCCCCAAGACAAACCTCCGGTTCGCCCACTTGCTACTCCACCAAGGGGGACCATCCCGACGCCGGATGGGGGCAATACCCCCCTTCCTAAAGATCAGCCGCGTAAGCACCCACATTAGCCCTCCCCCTCCCCAGACTCAGGGGATTCAGATGGGTACTCCTCTTCCTCTTCCAGCTGATGGAACTCTGACCTGCCGTCGGAGCCGGAGGGTGGCAAAGACACTACTTGTTCCCCGCCTTACGACCCATCATTCATGGATGTAATGATGCACATCCAACAGCTAAGTGGCTGGGATACAAAAGAGCTGGATCCAGAGTGGTATCAGCTGGCCACCTTTCTCAGGAAGAAAGACACCCTGCCTATGGTGGTCCCCCTTATTGTGGAGTCCTATAAGGACATTGCCTGGAAGCATCCCTTTTCTACACTGGCCGTGGGTAAGAAATCGGACCAACTATATGCCACCTCTAGAGAGCATCCTTTTTATGGGGAACAGCCAGAGGCAGACTCAGTTATAATTAATGCTGCCCACGACTGCTCCAGGCATCCTAGGTATCTGAGTATGCAAACCCCAGACAAAGATTCCAAGCAGTTTGACTGTTTGGCCAGGAAGGTGTATTCCTCGGCCACTTGCACCATACACTCCCAAAACTTCCTTGCCCACATGGTTCAATACCAGAACGCCCTCTGGGACAAGGCGGTGGAGATTGCTCTAGCCATACCAGATTGCCATGGGAGAGCAGAGCTGATGGCCACCCTGAAGTCAGGCTCGGATGTAGGTAACCATGTCCTTTGGGCATCCTATGATATGTTAGAGTTGGCAGACAGGGCCGTGGATTCCGCTGTCAGTATCCACTGCTATTCCTGGTTAAGAGTGTCTGGGTTCACCCTGGATGTCCAGTCAAAGATTATGGATGCCCCCTTCAGAGGACCAGTCCTGTTTGGTGAAGACTCTCAAAACATCATCACTCGCCTGCAGGAATCTGGGAAAGCCACTGGATCTGTACATACTATGCACAAATCCCAGCCCAAGCAGCACTTTAAGCAGTTCTTTCGAAGGAATGCTAGACAGCAGTCTAGGGGACAGCAACAGAGAGCAAGATTCAAGTGAAAGGCCCCCACTCCTGCCTCTGGAGGTTCCACCCCTTGGGCCCCCAGAACCTCCCAGCCTGTGCTTCCCCATCCCAACTCCTCAGCATAACTCATTGCCCGACCCCTCTCCCCCGGCCGAAGCCTTAGGGGAGGCAGTGGGGCGGTTTTCCTTGCACATAGACAGGTGGCGTCAGATAACCACAGAGCAGTGGGTTTTGCAACTCATCAAAAGGGGACACGCTCTCGAGTTCATCGAGATTCCCCAGACAGCCCTCCAATCCTGTCCCATTACTCTCAGGCTCACAGCACTCTCATATAGGCTCTTCTGCTGAAACAGGCCACAGAGTTTGTCCCCCTGGGACAACAGGGGAAAAGGTTTTATTCCAATTTCTTCCTAGTGCCAAAGAAAATGGGGGACCTGTGGCCTGTTCTAGACCTCAGCCACCTGAATCAATACATCGAGTATAAACGATTCAGGATGATCGCTCTGATAGGGCTGCTCCCTCTTGTCCATCAGGGGGATTGGTTATGCTCCCTGGATGTGCAGGATACATACCTCCATATTCTGATTTTCCAACCAGACAGGAGGTTCCTTCGCTTCCTCTTCCAGAAAAGCCACTACCAGTTCTGGGCTCTGCCCTTCGGTCTGTCCTTGACCCTCTGGATTTTTACCAAATGCCTCGAGGTAGTGGCCACAGCTCTCAGAAGGCAGGGGCATTATATCTTCCCTTACCTAGATGACTGGTTGTTAACTGCTCCCATCAGGGACCAGCTACGCCATACCCTGCAGGCCACCTTCTCCCTATTTTAGGACCTAGGGATTACCTTAAATCTCCCCAAGTCCTCCCCTTGGCCAAGTCAGCGGTTACAATATATAGGGACGGGCCAGTCTGCTGGCACAGAGGCACGATCGCCGTCTGCGGTACCGACAACCTGGGTTCACAAACGGCTCCGGGAGTCGGAGGGCTGGCTTGGGGGGGGGCAGTAGGATCGAGTGTCTGGTGGACTGCTCTCTACTCCGGGGGTTGAATGTTTGGCGGACCCTGGCGGAAGCCAGAGTTCTACTGCAGTCCCAGCGCCTGCATGTTCAGGGGTGGGACACCTTGGTCGTCATTGACGTCCCCTGTCCACGTGGGGTTTATAGCACACAATAAAATGCTGACCCTGCTAATGAGCCGGCTCTGTTGCCGTCCTCTCTAGCCACCAGAGTTTGCCTACCGTGGCCCCACTCGGGGGCCAAGGAGGGCAGCTGCCGGAGCCTGGTGAGCCCACCTAGGGGCTTGGGGAGCCGGCCCCCCCACAAATAAAACAATGTATGGGTATTTTGAACACAGCGCAAGGCAAAGCCTTTCTCCCTCCATACAGAGCAGAGCAACTTCAGACGCATGCTTAGCAAATGTCCTCTACTTGTCAGGTCCCAGACAGATCTGTCCTCAGACTTTTGGGACTCATGGCAGCCACTATCGCCACGGTCCCCCTGGCCAGACTTTACATGAGGGTGATCCAGTGGAACCTGAGAGTTTAGTGGGATCAGCGTTCAGATGACCTGGAACATCTGGTCTTGGTGTCGAACTCTGTCAGACGAGCGTTGACATGATGGTTGAATTCCACCAACCTTTCCAGAGGAGTCTGTCTACAGAAGGAGTCTCCCAGGCAGATCCTGATCACAGATGCTTCGGGCCAAGGCTGGGGAGCCCACTTGGGAGCTCGTCAGACTCAAGGGTCCTGGGCCCAACACGAGCTTCATCTGCATATCAACATCTTGGAGATGAGGGCAACTCTGTATGCCCTTCGGTCCTTCAAGAGAGTCTTACTCCTTGGCCCTCTCTTGATCCAGATCTACAACATGTCAGTGGTCTTTTATATCAACAAGCAGGAGGGGACTCACTCTTATCCCCTCTGCAGGGAGACCATGCGAGTGTGGGCATGGGCAGTGGACCATCACCTAGATTTGTCAGCAGTCCATGTTCCAGGCGTACAAAACACCCTGGCCAACAGCCTAAGCTGGTCTCGGTCCAGGGCCCACGAATGGGAACTTCATTCCTCAGTGGCAGAAGATCTCTTTGACAGATGGGGTCATCCAGAATTGGATCTATTTGCCTCTCAATTCAGCACAAAACTGCTCTGTTTTTGCTCGCTGTATCCAGGGCCTGGTGTTTTCTACTGAGAAGCATTGTCCCTCTCTGGACGGGAAGGCTCCTTTACGCATTCCCTCTACTGCAGCAAGTTCTTTGGAGGGAGCAGAGATGATTCTGGTGGCACCCTTCTGGCTGTGCCAGATTTGGTTTTCGCTGCTTCAGCAACTTGCAGTGGAACCTCCAGACTCCCTGCCCCTGCGCTCAGACTTGCTTTCCCAGGAACAGAGAATCCTGGTCCATCCGGATCGCAGATCTCTGCACCTATATGCATGGCTCCTGCAGACTTAGCTGTCTCCAGGTTTGGGGTATCACCCAGGGTAGTGGATATCCTTGTGGCCACCCGGAAACCCTCTACTAAAGCAACCTATGCTATGAAATGGAAGCGGTTCGGCTTCTGAGTCACCGCTCGGCATTTAGACCTGTTCACCTGCCCTGTGAATTCGGCTCTTGAGTACCTCCTTTTCTTATCTGACACAAGTCTCAGCTACTCTTTGCTCAAAGTGCATTTGTCTGCCATTTCAGCCTACCATGTGCCTATTAAGAGCAAAACTCTTGCCAAACTGGATCTTCCCTGTACATTCCTACGGGGCATAATGCACTTGAAGCCTCCCATCCAGGACCCCTTGCCCCCATGGGATCTTTTGATTGTTTTAGGAAAAACTCACATTGCCTCCCTTTGAACATGCTGCAAGTTGCGAGCTCGCTTTCTGTCGTGGAAAGCGTTTTTTTTGGGGGGGGGGTTGCTGCATTATTTCTCCTGCCTTACCGCCTCGGCAGGGGTGGTCCTATGGTTCCCTTTGTTCAGTCGACCTCAGCAGCACTGCACCGGGCACCATGCCTAAGCTCACCACCTCGCCCTCTCACCTTCCTGGTCACATCACTCACCCCATCACGGAAGACCCTCGGGGAGTAAGGCTTCAGAGGGAGCACCCTGGGAGCGTCCGATGCAGCGCCATGGGCCAACCTTCATGAGTGCCAAAGGATTAAGCTTTTTCCCTTGTTCTGGATCCCCTCAGTGCGGGCATGCAATGACATCAATGACACTGCAGTGCATGCATCCACTCACTGCAGTGCATGCATCCACTCACTGCACGTCCGGCCTCAGCCTGTGCCGACCCCACGGCTTTACCTACGGCATGTACTGACCCCCAGCCACCGCCAGGAGCCAACGTAACCACGGTTGTCCCTCCCTGCCCTCCCTGCAGAAGGAGAGTAGTCCTTGGGATGCTCAATCCTCTTCCTCCCAGCCAACCCTCTAACTCCCGAGGTCACTCTCGACCCTGGGTCATTGGCGTGGCGTGAAGTGTAGCGTCCAGCACCTCAACCCTCAGCGTCATCGGGCCAGCAGAAAACGTTATTTTTAGTTGCCATTACTTCTGCTCGAAGGATTTCCGAGT
Source organism: Neoceratodus forsteri (assembly GCA_016271365.2). Taxonomy (NCBI): domain Eukaryota; kingdom Metazoa; phylum Chordata; order Ceratodontiformes; family Ceratodontidae; genus Neoceratodus; species Neoceratodus forsteri. The sequence continues at coordinate 181,938,364 of CM057450.1, read as the reverse complement.
TTCAGGCCCTGATGTGTAAGGAGCCTTATTGGTTTTTCACAAGGACGGGGTGTCCTTGAGGACTAATCCTAAGTTTCTTCCGAAGGTGGTCCAAAAACATGTGGTTTGATACCTTTTATTGGACCAACACAGATGTAACAAAAGAAAAGAGTGCTTAAGATTTTGGAAGAGCTAAGTCTTTTCTCGGAAGCTTACCTTAAATCAGAACATACACTTTCCTGTCTACTACCCAGAGTATTCGAACCATGGGGAGGCATTACTACATACCCTAGATGTTCATAGGGTGCTTCAATATTATTTGGAGAACACCTGGACCATTAGAAAGTCCGATCAGTTGTTTGTTTCTTCAAACAATATGAAGTCTTGCTGTATTCTGACTATATGCAGTTAGCCCCAGCACTTGAACTGCTCCAGAGAGGAAAGGGTTAACTCTGTGCCAAGGCATAGAAAGTTGAGCTCGGTTTTCAAACCTCTGTCCCAGGTACTCCTCAGTGTAACTATCAGATTCTTTACTCTGCCTAACTGAGAAGTCGCACTGGAGATCCTCTCCTTCACTTCAGTTCGGTTCAAGTAAAAATCGGTCGGTTTTATCAACCGTTTAATTATTTTTCAGTATTCTGATCTCTGTCCGCGGTATAGTAAGTGTACTTAGTAGGTAGTTTAGAGTTTTGTTGGTAGAATTTGTTCAGTTTCTTTCCGGTCGGGAACTGAAACAATTCTGTATTGTTTTTTTCTGGTAATTTTTTCTACTTTTTGTATTGTGGTTCCCGGTACCTATCGGATCCTAAAAAAAAAACAACAATATTTTCTTTTGTTTTTTTAACCGACCTGTGACACAGTTAGAATCAATAGGTTTGTAGTTGCCTGGCTTAAACGCTGGTAAAGGTAACTTATTATTTTCAGGCATGTCTGAAAAATCCAAAGAGAAAACCAGTCCCACTGGGTATCAGCACTGCACCGAGTGTGGGGTTGCCTTTGCTAAGGCTGATCCCCACCTCGTCTGTGTTCATTGTCTGGGGTTTGAGCACCTCAAAGAAGACTGCCAAATTTGCAAAAACATTTCCAAAGCCACTTTAGATAAACGTTTAAGTAGGCTGAAGGAAAGGGAGGCAGAGAAATCCGCTGACCCGGATGTCCAGCCCGGTTCAGTTCCGACCAAACCTGAGGGGGTGCCCACTGACCTGGGCGATACCTCCTCAGGCAAAAGAGGAGCCACTTCTGCGGAATTAGTTCTGTCTAAGAGAAAGCGCAAGTCAGCCGGTTCGGATCCTGGTTCCCATGTTCCGACTGCTGATGAACTAGCCAAAGTGATTGTTATTGTACAATCACTTTGCCCAATTCCAACCAAACCGACACCGACCCAAAAACTATCGGTTCGGTCGGAAGTTTCTGCTTCTGAATATGACCCTGAAGCATTTTATGAGGGCGATTGGGAAGGAGGAGAAGAAGATTATGAAGAAGAAGATTATGAAGAACAAGATGAGCCAGTAGAGCCTGACATCTCCCCAGACAGGCCTTCTCATGTGTCTCCTCCCAGACTTTCTGAGTCCCCCTCCCATTTTTTGTTCTACAAGAAAGTGGCTGATACCCTCCAGCTTCCTGTGGAAGAGGTTGAACAGGATCAGGAGGAACCTGACTGTGTTGAGATGATGGATGTCCCAGAGTTCAAAAGGGTATCTATCCATCTGCATAAATCCCTGGGGAAACGGACACAAAAAATTCTTCAGTTTCCAACATCCATACCCCCTGTGGATTAAAAAAATGGACAGGAGGTATACCTTGTCAGGTCCTGGGACGGAATTCCTTACAAATCATTGCAGCCATGTTGGGTAGTGCAAGCTGCAGTCTGTGACAAGGCTAATATTCCCCTGGCATCTCACCTCCCAGATAAGGATTCCAGGAAAGTGGATGCCATGGCAAAGAAACAGTACTTGGCATCCTCTTTGGGGTTCAGGCAAGCTAATTACATGACATATATAGCCAGTTACCAGAAATCTATGTGGGATAGGGTTCTGGGGCTGGCTAAGGATGTCCCTCCTCAGCTGGCCAAGGAGCTGGAGCGGATGGCTGTGGGTGGTATTGAGGCATCAAAGGTCCAGTTTCATGCTACTGTTGACTCGAATGATGTACATTCTAGGGTTATGGCTACATCTGTCTCCTTGAGGAGATTTGCTTGGCTCAGGTGTACCAGTTTATCACAGGATACCCAGACCAAGGCCATGGATTTTTCTGTGACGGGTAATTCTCTGTTTGGAGAGCAAACAGAGGCTTATATGAAAAAGATGGATGACACAGGACCACATACAGGAGTGCTGCAGCCAAGGAAAAGCAGATCACTCCTCAGAGGCAGCAATCTAGGGCTTACAGAGCAGGTCTTTTCAAAAGCCTTCTTACCAAGCCCAGGCCTCCTCTTCTTTCCAGCAGAGGGGGTTCTTTAGGGGAAGAGGCAGGAGGGGGATGACCAGGACTTCATCCTCCACTCAGTCTAAGCCCCCTGCCAAACAGACACCCTGATGTGTAAGTCAGGGTTGCCTCCTCAGTTCCAGTAGGGGACAAGCTGGCTCACTACTTCCAAGTCTGGAAGTCTGTTACCTCAGACAAATAGGTCCTGGAAGTAGTGAGCCAGGGACTTGCTCTCAGTTTCAAAAGGTTCCCAAAAATGAGAGCAAAGTCTTTCAGTCCTCCCTCTCCCTTGGAGACAAAGGCCTTAGAGGCAGACATCTCCTCTCTACTACTTCTACAAGCAGTAGAGAAGGTACCTCTCTATCACAGGGGGAAAAGGACTGTATTCCAGATACTTCCTTACTCAAAAAAAGACAGAGGAGTGGCGACCCATCCTAGATCTAAGATACCTAAACAAACATATACTAAAGCCAAAGTTCAAAATGGTGACTCTGGGAGTAATTCTTCCCTCTCTGAGACCAGGAGACTGGCTAGCCTCCCTGGATCTCAAGGATGCCTATTTATAGACCTCTTTGCAGCCCCGGACAATCATCAGCCTCCCATATTCTGCTACAGACCCCCTCTTTTGGGGTCTGTTCCTCAAGATGCTCTCCTGTTGGATTGGACAAGCAGGTTTCTGTATGCTTTTCCTGCTTTTCCTCTGATATTCAGAGTTCTGGTCAAGATCAGATCTCAGCCTTGCACCTTGATTCTAGTGGCTCCAGACTGGGCCAGGCAGCCTTAGTACCCCCTACTGTTGTCAATGTCAGTGACAATTCCAGTTTGTCTTCCCAGACAGTACACTTTTCTCACCTCCTCACAGGGAAGGATACTGTATCCCAACCTTCAGACTCTCAGACTCAAAGCTTGGCTCTTGAGGAGCTAGAATATGTAAGCCTGCATCTTTCTCAGTCAGTCTTGGACATTCTTAAGGTTAGTTGGAAGCCTTCTACTAGAAAAACTTACAGTTCCAAATAGAGGAGATTTGGTTTCTGGTGTTCTCAGAGGCATATTCAGCCTGATTCGGCTGACATTGCCATTGCTTTGGACTATTTGGTGCATCTTAACAGTTTGAGCCTCAGGCCTACCACTCTCAAAGTGCATTTGGCAGCTATCTCTGCCTTCCTGTCAGCTGGGAAGGGCTCTTCCCTAGCCTCTCATCCACTTTTCAAGAAAATTTTCAAAGGTCTGGTTCATATCAGTCCCCCCTTTAGGAACCCTACTCCTGTTTGGGATCTGAATATCTGTATTGCACAACTTATGCAGCCCCCTTTGAACCATTATCTTCAGCTGAGCTGAAATACTTGACTTGGAAAACTGTTTTCCTGGTAGCCATTACCTCAGCTAGGAGAATCAGTGAATTATAGGCCTTATCAGTGGAACCTGATTTCATTTCATTTCACAGGGATAAGGTGGTCCTTCGAACAAACAGAAAGTTCCTGCCCAAGGTGGTATCAGACTTTAATTTGAACCGGTCTATGTCTTTGCCTATATTCTTCACTGACCATTCTTCCTCTGGGGAAAGAAGACTGCACAGTCTTGATGTAAAGAGGGCCCTTAGTTACTATATAGAATATACTAAAACTAAGAGAAATGACTGTTCGCAGCTATTTCTCACTTATGGAGAAGTGGGAAAGGTAGACCTGCCACTAAGGCCCCATTTCAAATGCGAGCTAGCACGGATCGCGTTCACACTAAACACGCTTGTAAATCGGAATTTTGGAAGCATGTTCAAACCCTGACGAGACCTGGGCTTGAGCACGCTTCCAGAACTCCCTTTTAAAAATAAAGTGATCTACCTACAGTATGAACACACCAGCTCATATCCTTTCATGCATTTCATGCGAGCACTCAAAGCATCATGGTAAGCAGTTCTGCAATTGTTGCTGAATCGGGCTAATAGGGCAAACGGATTATCTCTATAGTGAGAACACTGAAGTCCACATCACCAGGGAAGCGGACTACAGTCTGAACGCTGCAGCACGGTAAACTTTAATCCGTTTTCAGAAATGAATCGCTAATCCGTGCTGTAGTGAGAACAGGGCCGAAGAGAACTATTGCCAGGTGGATTGTCTCCTGTATCCAGTTCTGCTATTCAAAATTGGGGAAAGAGCCACCCTCAGGCCTGAAGGCTCACTCCTACACCTGCTTCGGTCACAGCAGCTAGAGACATACCCTTAGTGGAAATCTGTAAAGCAGCCACCTGAAAAACTTTTCACACATTTACTAAGCATTCTCTTGACATTCAGTCAAGAAGTGATGCTAGGTTTGGCACAGCAGTGTTGCAGAGCTTGTTCCCAAAATAGGTTCTGTAACTCCCTCCTTCAAGGGGGTACTGCTTGGTAGTCTGCATATAGTCAGAATACAGTAAGACTTCATGTTGTTTGAAGAAAAAATGACTCACCATAGTAATGTTGTTTCTTCTAATGGAGTCTTGCTGTATTCTGACCTCCCTCCCTGCCTCCCCTCCTAGAACCTAGCTGTTTTGGGATGTGGGTTGGCAGGCGCAGTGCTGCACCCCAGAGATGTACCTGGGTCACCTCTTCTTCTAGAATGGGGTTTTTTGTTGTTATAATTTTAACTATATATTGTTAAGTTTACTACCTGTTTGGATTCTTTTTGGGGTTCTCAACTTAAGTCTTTTGGACCCTAACAATCTGTTTATTGCCTTTTGGCACAATATTTCTAAAACAATTTCTATTTAATAATTAGCATAGTGCTTATAAGAATATGACAGTTACACTGAGGAGTACCTGGGACAGAAGTTTGAAAACCGAGCTTGAGCTCAACGTTCTATGCCCTGGCATAGAGTTAACCCTTTTCCTCTCCAGAGCAGTTTAAATGCTGGGGCTAACTGCATATAGTCAGAATACAGTAAGACTCCATTAGAAGAAACAACATTACTGTGGTGAGTAATTTTTTTCTTTCACCCCCAGGATGGAAAGGGCTCCTGTTTCTAAACAGTGTTTATCCAGATGGTTGGTTAATTGCATTGTTTTCTGCTACAATAAATATGACAAACCCTTACCGGGCCCGCTAAAGGGTCACTCTACCAAGGGCATGGCTGCTTCTTTTTTGCCTCCATGAGAAACATGTCAGCTGCCGACATTTGTGCCACTGCTGCTTGGAGTTCTGTCCACACCTTTGTCAAGCACGACAGTCTGGATATTGCTTCTCGCCACAGAGCAGGCTTTGAACTAGCAGTCCTTCAGGGTGTCCTGTCTTAATGCTTTAAGGAGACTTCTACCCCCACCCTTCTGACCGGGGTCTCTCCTTTACTGCTTGCTACTCGGTCCTAAAGGTGTTACCTGCTGCAAGAGCCCCCTCAAAGTAAGATAGTACAGTTACGTAAGAACTTACATAACAGTAGGTCTTCGAGAGGAGCTCTTGTAGCATCTACTGTATTTCCCTCCCACCTTCCCCCTGGTAGCTGCTTCTCCATCACAGATAACTTTGTTTCCTCTGTTAGAGGATCCTCCTCCGTTCTCCTTTTTCACTTACTTGCTGGGACTCGGCAGGAGAACTGGGGATGGGCTGGGGGACCACCCCTTTTATATCATACGTGATGGGGGCGGGCCAACGCCGGGGGAGGACCCCCACTGTATATTGCTATTTAGCAGTTTTCCATGTGGTCCTGTCACCTGCCAGCTTCAGTCCTAAAGGTGTTACCTGCTGCAAGAGATCTTCTCGAAGATCTACTGTTACAGTAAATTCTTACGTAACTGTACTATATTATATTTCGTGTACCAAAGACATTCACAAATCCATGCAAAACTTTGTTTCCTTCACCCCTGGAAAGGAAGGTGTATCCGTTTCTAAGCAGTGCTTGTCCAGATGGCTGGCCAACTGCATCACTTTTTGTTACCGGAAGTACAGTAGGGAGCTTCCGGGTGTCGTCAAGCTGCACTCGACTGGGAGTGTAGCCGCCACCAGGTTTCAAAGGAGTCTGTGCTGCTGAAATTTGTGAAGCATCAACTTGATCTAAGGTACACACCTTTACTAAACATTACAGTCTGGACATTACCTCCAGACAACGAGCACATTTTGGTCGTGCCATACTGCAAGGCCCTTTGTCCTAACCTACCATTGGTTCACCACCCTTATTTTCCCTACCTGTGTGAACTGCTAGGGATGCGTTCCTACTTGTGTGACCTGCTGCAAAAGATGTCCTTGAAGAATATTATACAGTTGCGTTGGCACTTACCAGAACAGTACATCTTCGAGAGAATCTCTTGTAGCAGGTCATGCCATCCCTCCCTCCTTCCCCCATGCAGAATGCCTTGTGGCCTCCCACTCTATCAGGGCATATCTTCTGTTTTGCATACTACAGGGCAATTCCCTTCTCCTCCTAAGTTCCCTCGAACACCTTCACAGCACACATGCGGCACGCGGTCGACACCGAGAAAAGAACCGAGGTGGATCGGGAACCGACCACGCTTATATGATATACAGCACCACATGTGACATCATCGTGGGCAGTCCCCAGGTGAAATGCTGGTTACAGTCCTCTGGGTGGATCTGGCGCCAACAGCAGGATATTCCTACTTGTGTGACTCGCTGCAAGAGGTTCTCTCGAAGATCTATTGTTACGATAAGTGCCAATGTAGCAGTACTTTTGCATGGAAAAAAAACTGTTTTAAAAGCAAACAAAACCAGTGATTAGGCACTTGAGCCAGGAGGTGAGCCTGTATTTGATGGCATACCACATTTTGCAAGACTCTGCACTTGTGATGGAACTTTGAATAAACAGCAATTTGGGTAAGCAAATTTGGCCCCCTCTATTGTCTGTCTGTAGTGCCGATAGATCTTCTGACACATCTGTGTGAAATTTAACTGTAGTAGCGGTTTCTCGGTTTGCTTTGATAGGGTGCACGCCTCAGGGAACCAACCACGTTTTCTGTTTAAATTTAATAATCACTTGTATTTTTATATTTCAAAAGACAGTATTTTGTTAGTTTTTAAAAAGCAGAACCAAATGAATTAAAATCTGGCTTGACTGATAGTTAAAATAAAATGGTTGTTCTGTCTGTCTCTTGTCCCAGTGACTGGGGATGCAGCGGGTGCCCCCTTTTCTCTGACCCTGACGGCAGAGCAGCTGCTGCCTTCGCAGCCAGCTACAGTACTTTTCCTTGGTTGGGGGGGGGTCAGGTGTGACTGCAGTGCCGTGTGGCCTGCATCCTACCTCTCTAGTAGCTGAGTACCTCACCTCCACAATGTGCCCTGTCCAGGTGTTTGATTCCAAGGTACACTGCCTCCCTGGGTGGAAAGGATCAGCTCACACCTCCCCAGCTGGCAGCAGTGTGTGACAGCCTTTGTAACAACTCATTCAGCCCCTCCTACTACATACACGCACACTGACAACATTCTCAGCACCAAGAGCTCAATGCCACCATTAAATTCTGTGTCCAGATAGAAGCCCAGTAAACTGAACTGTGATTTATCACTGGAATAGGCTCGCCACTTTGCTTGTTGAGCACCTGGTCTGACAATTGGTATTTTTAACCTGTTTCTTTTTTTCCTTTCTGATCAGATATTTCCCTTCTGGAGCCAGTGAAGAAGAAAAAGAAACACCTAGTGACTTCTCCCCCTGCTGACACTGCTATGGGCCTTTTGAAGGCCATCACTTCACCCATGGCCACCATTTCAAAATCGTCAAAAAAAACTGAGAAGCCATCCTTTTCCTCATTAAGTGCTACAACGTACCCTCCATTTTCAGAGAGCAAAAAGGAACACAAGAAGAAAGCGAGCAGCCGGGGGGAGTATGACTTATCCCCAGAGGACACTTTTCATAAATCCAAAAAGATGAAACCACTGTTTGTCAACACAGAGCCCCTGACGTTAAAAGAACCGGATGGCTTGAAAATGAAGTTGATCCTCTCACCCAAGGAGAAGTCCAACGAGGAGGTGTTTACCTATCCCGGTACATCACCTGTGAAAAAATCATCAAAAAAACCTAGCAAGGATGAGCAGGCCAATTACATTTTGAGCCCTGAAATCCAAGGACTCATGAAACCAGCCCGCAAGAAACACAAGTCTGACTCACAGGTGAATGAGAGCTTGGACTCTGAGGCATCATTTTATTCAGAGGTCCATGGCAACAGCTTGTCAGAGTATGAACTTTCTGGTCTTGAGGCACTTGAGACAGCCTCGTCCTCTGGCGGGGAGCTGGAGGCTGGGGAGTTGGTGATAGACGACTCCTACCGAGAGATCAAGAAGAAGAAGAAATCGAAAAAGAGCAAGAAAAAAAAGGACAAGGAGAAGGAGAAACACAAAGAAAAGAAGCACTCAAAATCAAAAAAGGCATTGCCCCTCTCTCCGGGGGAGGTAGTGACACCGAATCATGCAGTGCCTCCTCCTCCTGCTGCAGGAACCCCCTGCAGTGTCCCCCTGCCCCCGCCTCCTGTCTTTCACCCGGATAGTCAGAGTGAGAAGAAGAAGAAAAAGGAGGAGAAGGAGAAAGAGAAGGCAGAAAAGGCTGAGAAGGTAGGAAAACAGCTTAGGGGAAAGGTGGTGAACTGTAGAAACAATTACAAAAATAAATGTATATAAACATTGGGAAGTGACTACAGTATTGTTACCTAGATTCTGTTCACTATCCACATTTGGACAGTCTTTCACTGAAGCTGGTCAGTCATTGAAACTGTCTTTATACGTGACACCCTGAACCATCCCAACATGTGGTCCTCGGGGTCCACACCCTATGCTCTTAGATCTTTTCTTCAGCTGGAAGGAATAAGTCTTCACAGTGAATTAGGATTATGACAGTTTTCAGGCTCTCTAGTGATTTATTGTAAAGTTTTGCCTTTTTATTTTGGACTCATTCCTGTCAGTATCCTGCTCTATCATTGGTCTTTGCCATGAAACAGGAGAAGAAGCCAAGGTTCAAGATGTGTACTGTGCAGGTACCCTGTATCCACAACTGATGGACATGATGCCTGAATGTTCAGATTGGGCATTACCCACGATGTGGAGCATTACATCCAGCGTCAAGCCGTTCTCCAACAAGCACTCAAAGAGTGCAGGCTCTGGTTCATCTGGGGCAGGCCAACAGAAATGCATGTGCAATCCACGACTGCAGGTTTGGTGGCACAGTTGAAGGCCCAAGAGGCAGAAGGGTCCAGCAAATATATATACATAGATACATAGACAATGTCGGCAGAAAAGGGCCTACGGCCCACCCAGTCTGCCCATTTGAGCTTGTAAGTTCACTTCATGTTTTCCTAGAAGTCTGTTGCCTCTCACCCCTGACCGCCAGAATTCCTTTATGTCTATCCCATGCAATCTTAAATCCCGTGATTGTTTCAGTTCCCACCACTTCCTCTGGCAGCATGTTCCACTTGTCCACCACCCGTTCTGTGAAGAAATTCTTCCTCACGTTTCCTCTGAATCGTCCTCCCTCCAACTTCATCCCATGTCCTCTAGTCCTGGAACAACTTTTTTGCTTAAAAATAGTGTATTCCTGCACCCTGTTCCTCCCTGTAAGATACTTGTATGTCTCTATCATATCCCCTCTCTCCCTCCTCTTCTCCAGGGAGTACATATTCAAGTCCTTCAACCTGTCCTCATAGGACTTGTGATGCAATCCATGAGTCTTCTTTGTTGCCCTTCTCTGAACCTTCTCTACCCTGCCTATGTCCTTACGTAGGTAAGGTCTCCAGAACTGTACGTTGTACTCCAGGTGGGGCCTCACTAGTGTCTTGTATAGTGGAATTACGACCTCCCTTTTCCTGCTGGTGATGCCCCTGCCTATGCATCCCAGCATTCTATTCGTTTTACCTGCTGCCTTGTCGCACTGTTTCCCTACCTTGAGGTCATCAGAGATGATAACCCCAAGATCCCTTTCCTGCTTGGTGCATGCTATATCCTCACCCCCAACTGATATATTGTGCCAGGGTTTTGTGCCCCATATGCATTATCTTGCACTTCTTTGCATTGAATTTCAACTGCCAAACCCCTGACCATTCTTCAAGTTTCTGCAGGTCTCTTCTCATTCTGTCTACACTCTCTGGTGTGTCCACTCTGTTACAGAGCTTTGAGTCATCAGCGAACAGTGAAATTCTGCCTTCTAGGTCCTGCGCAATGTCACTGATGAAGATGTTGAATAGGACTGGTCCCAGCACTGATACCTGTGGTACTCCACTGGTCACTCTTCCCTCTATGTAGTGACAGCCATTTACCACCACCCTGTGTCCTGCCACCCAGTCAGTTACCTACCCACCGCACTACTGTCCTGCCCACACCCATATTCCCCAGTTTGTGTAATAGCCTTCTATGTGGCACAGTGTCAAAGGCCTTGCTGAAGTCCAGATAGGCCACGTCCACTGCCCTCCCCTGATCTACCTCCCTAGGTATATGCTTCTGTCCTGGACCTTCTGATGGTGGAGGAGGAGTATGCATTGAATCTCTTGACTCCTTGTGAACACAAAGGTCTTAAGAATGTTTTTCTGTTACTCCATCCACTGATTATTAGAATACGAGGAATACAGTTTTAGAAAAGCAGTATTTTGTAAGTCTTAAAAAGCAAATGTTGATTTGTATGATAAGATATAATACAAGTGAAATAGATATTTATATATTTTTACATATTTGTGTAAGGTTAAGGGAGTAACGGAGGTGTAGAAAGTATGCTATGTATTTTGTTTCTAGTGGTGAGGTATTCATTCCACCAGTTGTTATTCTCTAGGTTCTCAAGGTTGTTTTTCTCACATCTATATATGCGGTATAGCCTGATTACCTGACAACATCAGAGTCATATTTGTGATACATGAATCATACACTGTCATCGTATCTCATACGATAAGCCTGTACAGTCTAACCTAAGTGATATTAAGTAAGATTCTCTCGCACCAGTACAGTTCCTTGTAGGATGTGGTTCAGGGGTGAGGCACTCAGTCGTGAGCACTGTGGAGGCACTCTTCTCCAGGGATCTACTCTGAAGGAGGAGGCAGTGCCCCTTCTGCAGGACCATAGCAGAGCTCCATGCTCAGCTGGTAGCAGCAAACATAGAGATATATCAGCTGCACACTCAGTTCAGCAGGAGCTCACAACCTACACACCCACTCCCCTAGAGACCCACTGGTCCAGAGGGGTGGAGAGTGGAGGAGTGGGTGGAGGGGCACATAAGGAGGTCGTCTGGTCCAGTACCATCCAGACGGCGGATTGCTTTGCACCCCTGGAGGAGGTTCAGGCTCCTGACTCCACCAGGGGGACTCGATCAGTTGAGGGGAAAGGGCAGGACACCACGTTGGCACCCAAGGGGAGCAAGACTAACAGAAAGGTCCTAGTGGTCAGGGACTCAATGATTGGGGGATAGATAGGGTGATGGGGAAGAGGTCGGATGGGAGGGGGTTAGTCCAGTACCTACCTGGAGCATCAGCCAACCAGGATTTGGACACAGTAGGGAGATCGGCGGAGAGAAGAGGGGGAGCTGGGGGTGCTGGTACACCATGGTACCAATGATCTGGCTAACCAGTCGGTAGAGACAGTGAAGTGGAACTTCCAGACACTGGGGCACAGATTGGCGGCACACTCAGCCTCCCTGGCCTTTTCTGTGGTCCTCCCTGTGTGGGGCAGGGAGGAGAGGCAGGACAGAATTAGCAGTAATACAATAGAGGAGTTTAACAGTTGACTTAAGAGGTGGTGTTGGGGCATGGGACACCACTTTGTCAGGGATTGGGGAGGATTTCTAGGACAGGAAACTCTTCAAGGGTGATGGACTTCACCTGACAACAGAGGGGACTAGTACACTAGGGCAGAAGTTTGAACGTCTACATCAGACATTTAAACTAATTGGGAGGGGGAGTCCGGGTCTAGGGGATCCATGGTGGACGGTGAGCAGAAGGGGATCTTAAATAGAACTCCCCCACATCCAGGGGACAGTAACTGTAAAGAGGGTACAGGAAATGCATTATGGTTTTCAGAACCTAGGGGAGGAATACCAGTGAGGAGGAAAGTAAAAGGTACAAGCACAAACAAATAAAGAAGGAAGAAAATGCAAAAAGCAAAATGACAGTAGCAGAGTTAAAGCAGGGGTCAGATGGGGGGGGGGGCATGCCCTAACGCCAGGAGCCTAGGCAACAAACTCAGTAAGCTTCAGCTGCTGATGGCAGACACTGAAGTGGAACTGGTGGCCATCATGGAAACATGGACCACAAATAAAAATGACTGTGAGGTGATGGTCCATGGGTGTTCACTGTTCAGGAGGGATAGAAGAATTGGTGGGGGGGGGGGAGTTGCCCTTTTCGTCAAGGAGGGCATTGAAGTGGCAGAAGATGGAAGTATTAGGGATAGCAGTGGGGAGGCGGAGTCATTATGGGTGCAACTCGTGGTAGCCTCAGGCAGGAAAGTGTGCATTGGGGTGATTTATAGGCCTCCAAGACAAGGGGAGAAAAGGGAAAGAGAACTTGAGGAGGAACTTAAAACAGGGGCAGCAAAGGGAGAACATGTGTTGGGTGGCCTGAACCTGACTGACATCGATTGGGAGGTCCCGGTGGCCAAGACTGACAGGAGTTAGACATTACTGGATGCCTTCCAAGACCGTTTACTGGTGCCGCTTGTTAAGGAAGCTACTGGACGGAATGCAATCTTTGATATGGCACTTAACCAGTTCAGAGATGGTGGTTGCTGAGGGAGTAGGGGAGAAGCTAAGGAACAGTGACCACAACTCCATGTGGTTTGAATTGGCCCTTGGGGCCGGCAACCCACAATCAAGAGCCAAGATCCGTGACTTTAGAAGGGTGGACTTTGATAGCTTGAGGGAACTGGTCAGGGATAAGTTAGTAGGGGTGGAGGACATAAGGGGGTGGAGGAGAGAGTGGGGGGTCAATAAAGGGCTCATCCTCGTGGCATTAAAGGCAAGCATAAGAACAGTATCTAACAAAAAAAATGGGTTTAGGAGACCACTGTGGTTCTAAGCTAGGGTCAGAGAAGCGGTTAGGACCAAAAAGAAGGCTTTCTATAAATACAAGGAAAAGTAGGTGGAGGCAGAATGGAAGGATTATCTACAAAAAATTAGTCAAGAAGGACCATCAGGGGGGCGAAAGCAGACACTGAGCTGTGTATCGCAGAGGGGTCTGTAATGGAAATCCCACTCACAAGGGACTTCCAAGCTCACTGCCACCATGAGGTTTTTACCAACAGGAACCAAGAAACCTGTTTTTCATCTCTTAATTGTTCAGATCAGGAAGGTCAGCACAATAACTGTGGGTAGAGTGCCCCTTTGGAGACAGACTGCAAAAAGAGTCCAGCAGAAATAGTAAAATTACCCTTTTAAATAAAACAAGCAGTCACTGATTCCATAAAAATAGAAGCTTTACTAAAATACTATAAGTATTTACAACAGGATGTATTTACAGGAAACAAAAGGGTTGCACATTTACTAGAAAGTAAAATAAATGGAAGTTATACAAGACAGGTTGCAAATAGAAGAAATCTGAGCTGTTCTCACTTTGACCTGTCTTTACCTGCTGCTGTCTGAAGAAAACACTGTTCCCTAAGCTGTCTTTTCTTACCAGACTTATAGTGGCAGAGCTCTGGCATTGTCCGAGGTTCCAGCCTAAGAAAGGGAGCCTGCTTACAGCCCCTCAATATATTTCTTGCTCCTGTGGGAAGGGGTCTCACTCACTTTGAGTGACAGTTCCATGCCTCTTTGAGAGAGACAGTGTGTGTGTAAGTGTCCACATTTCAGCACCTCCTTTGCTAACATTATGACATCCACCTGGGTCCTTTGTCCAACATGAGAACATCTCCAAGAAGGACTCCTCATTAGGTTTATTGCTTTATTGCCACCTCCCTGGCTTTCCTGTTAACTTTCCCATGAGAACATCAGACCTTCCCCTCTGGCAGACATAAGCTGTTATATACTACTTGCTCATGTGATCTGATAGCCATCTTGTACCTGAAGCAGATGTATATTTAGAAAAGAATAAATGAATCAAAGAAATAGATGGTTTTGGTCCCCTTTTCTGTCATAGGGTCAAGAACAGAGAAAAACAGTTTTTTAGATACATCGGTGAAAAAAGTCAAAGGGGAGGTGGCATTGCACAGCTAGTTGAGGTAGGTAGGGGTGATAGAGGAGGATGAGCAAAAGGCTGCCACCCTGAATGACTGTTTTTGCTCAGTATTCATTAAGGAGGACTGCAGGTCCATGCCAGAAAGCAACACCAGAGCGGCCGCTAAAAGAGTCCTGGAAATGAGGCAGCCAATACTTGCTAGTGAGAGGGTCCTGAAAAGGCTGGCAGCCCTTAAGATAGATAAGGCCCCAGAACCAGATGGGTGGCCACCGAGGATACTTAGGGAATTAGCAGCAGATCTGGCTGAACCACTGGCTGGGCTGTTCAACAGCTCACTTAGATCCAGGGACATTTCAAGAGATTGGAGAATGGCAGACATTGCACCGCTTCATAATGGGAGGGGGGTAGACAGGGAGCAATCGGTGAACTACAAGCCTATCAGTCTGACCTCCATTGTGGGGAAGCTGATTGAATCACTAAACAAAGAGGACCTTGTAGAAAGCATCGGGCTCCTGGATAGTAAACAACATGGTTTTGTGGCGGGAAGGCCTTGTCAGACTAACCTAATTTTTTTCTTTGAGTGGGTGACCAAGGAAGTTGACAAGGGCCATGCTGTGGATCTGCTGTACTTTGACTTCAGCATGGCTTTTGATTTGATATCGCATGAAAAGGTTGCTCAAAAAGGTGGAAGGCCTGGGTGCAGCTAAAACCGTAGTGAACTGGGTGGGTAGTTGACTAGAAGGGAGGCAGCAGAGGGTGATGGTCAAAGGGGTTAAATCAGAGGAAAGGGAGATTATGAATGGGGTTCCACATGGATCTGTCCTGGGACCGGTCCTCTTCAGCATGTTCATTAGTGACACCAGTGAGGGAATCCAGGGCAGGCTGTGTCTCTTCGCAGATGATACGAAACTATGTGGGAGGGGTGATATGCAGAGGGGGCCTACAAAATCTAGAGGGCTGGTCAAAGGTCTGGCCGTTAAAATTCAGTGTCAGAAAGTGCAAGGTAATGCACCTAATGAAAAGGAACCCCAAGACGGAGTACTGGACGGGTGAGGTGAGGCTTGGCATTACAGAAGAGGAACAGGATCTAGGAGTTATCATCAGTAACTCCCTTAAACAAATGAGCTAGTGCAACAAGGCCTATAGCAAGGCTAACAGGATGCTGGGATGTACGGGGAGGGGCACTGATAGCAGAAGAAAAGAGGTAATATTTCCCCTGTACAGATCCCCCGTGAAGCCTCACCTGGAGTACTGTGTCCAGTTCTGGAGCCCTCACTTCAGAAAGGACAGGGATAGGTTGGAAATAGCGCAGAGTAACAAAAATGATTCAAGGCCAGCAGGGCGGATCCTATGAGGAGCGCCTCAAGGCACTAAATATGTAGTCACTGGAAACCAGAAGGAAAGGAGAGATATGATATAGACCTTCAGGTTCTAAAGATTAACAAGGTAAACTGGGAGGAATTTTTTACCCTGAATACCAACTTGAGGTCACAAGTGTAAATTAACAAGAGGGAGGTTCAAGAGGGACACGAGGAAGTACTTCTTTACAGAAAGGGTGGTGGAACATTGTAACAGTCTGTTGGCTGAGGTGGCGGGTGTAAATACAGTCAGGGGATTCAAGGAGGCATGGGATAGAATGAAGGGAATAGTGGTTGCCCACTGCGACAAGACTAGGGAAGAGAATGGGGATAGATGGGGAGGGTTAGTACCCTGGAGGAACAATAGGTTCTGGGAATTATAGGGAGTATGGGCAGACTGGATGGAACTCTGGTCTTTTTCTGCCATCATGGTCTGTGTTTCTCCAGTCCTTCAAAGGTGAGTCCTCCTCAGTGCTGAGGGTACAAGATATTGAATCGATATGGGTCATGACATGACACAGTTGAAGACCATTTGCCTCTCCCCTGTAGGAGTGTCTGCATGGTCGGTCAGCCTCGATGGAGGTTGCACTGCCTGTCAGTTTGCACACAGAACTCCTGTCTGAGCAACCAAATTTGTCAATGGTGATCAGTCAGACAGTTCAGCCATCAAGGATGATTCCACAAGGCGAGAGGATTCCTCACTCATACGTGTTGCAGTGTTGACCGACGTCCATCCCAAGCAGGGTGGGTCAGGTCTGACTGAGTTTTCAGTCGGCCCTCTGCCAGTTCAGAAGCTGCTGGTCATCCCTGCCCCAGCGTATCCACTCCCTTGGCCACATACCCAGGGTCTCTTTCAGGGCACCCAGACGCTCAGATGCTACATTGCTCCTCAGGTCGACATTTGAGAATGGAGTCCTGCTTTCAACCCAGGTTTAGACATCACTATTGATGTTGAGTTGCTCTTCAGTGTCTAGTCCTCACCACCCATGTCGAGCCCATTGCAGCTGGGAGCCTGCCAGCACTGGGCCTATGGAACATTTGCCCAGGCTAGATTGTATCGCAGTCTTGCTGTCCTCTCCTGACACTGATTCTGGTTCGTCCTATTCCCAACCTATGGCTTTGCCATACATGCCACAGCAAGTGATACAGGTGGCACTAATAACTTCACAACTGATGGAAGGCTCTTGGACTAAGAACACTAGATCAGAGTCTGTACTTCCTCATCTATCAGGAGTGGTAAACCTGAGAGATAGGGGTGTCCATACCCTGTGTCGGTGGTAGATGCTCCTCTGTCGAGGCTCTGATACAGGTGCTTCTGGCAATCCCAGGATACAAATTATACAGGAAGGACCGTAAGGAGGGGAGGGGCGGTGGGGTGGCAGTCTATGTGAGGGACGGGATCAAATGCACCAGGGACAAGGGAGAAGAAAGGAGAACAGAGGCAATCTGGCTGCAGCTTCTAGACTCAAGGGGTAGGAAACTGAGGTTTGAGGTGGTATACAGGTCACCATCCCAGTCTGAGGAGCTTGACAGGGAATTAGCAGGACAAATCAGAAAGGTATGTAGGAAAGGGAAGGTGATCATTGTGGGGGATTTCAACTTGCCGAGGGTTGACTGGAGCATTCCGGTCACCTCCAGTGCTAGGGAGCAAGTGCTCCTGGACGCGATCCAGGAGGGTCTCCTGACACAGTTGGTTAGTGTACCTACTTTAGCTAAAGAACACTTTTAGATCTGGTGTTGTCGAATGGGAGGCAGTAAGGGAAAATAAAGGTGAAGGGACCCAGTAGCCAACGGCGATCACCAAACGGTGTGGTTTAATATCACGATGTGCGGGGAGCCAGAGAAATCAGTCACTCAGGTGGTAAACTTCAGGGGGGCAGACTTTGGGAGGATGCAGGAAGTACTGAAAGGGCATAAGGCAGGAGATGGATGCAGAGCAGAAATGGGATATTATTAAATGGGGGATTACAGAGGCAGCAGAAGCCTGCAGCAAGACACAGAGTAAAAGGAGCAGAACAAGAAAACGATGCTGGTTGAACAGCGAGGTAGTGGAGGTGGTGAGAGCAAAACAAGAGGCGCACCAGAGGTATAGGAGGACGGGGAAGGAAGTGGACAGGGAGGAGTAGCAAGATGGTCCAGGAGGTGACCAGAAAAGTGAGAAAAGCCAAGGCCCAGAGGGAGCAGAGATTATACAGGGAATTGATTTGGTGGGGGGGCTCAGATACATCAGGAGAAAAGGAAGTGCAAGAGACAGTAGTGTGGGTAAAAAGGGGCGGGAGGATGGAAAAGGCAGGAGCAGGCAGAAGCACTGAATGAATACTTTGCTCAGTGTTCACAGAAGAAAAGGGGACCACTACCACCATGGGCTGGGAGGGTGGGGACATGGGGAGAGGAAGCAACAGATGGGAGAATTGAGGCAAGTAGAGTCTTAGAGGAACTGAGGGCACTGAAGGTAGACAAGGCACCAGGGCCGGATGGTATCCACCCCAAGGTGCTGAGGGAGATGGCGGAGGTGTTGGCGGAGCCACTGGCGGATCTGTACAGCACCTCACTGGAGTCGGGATGTGTGTCACTGGACTAGAGGATGGCACATGGAGTACCATTACAGAAGAGTGGACCAAGGGATGAACCAGGTAATTATCGCCCAGTAAGTCTCACCTCCATAGTGTGCAAACTAATGGAAACAATACTAAAGGAAAGACTGGTGCCGTACCTGGGGGACAATGGCCTCCAGGATGTGAGGCAGCATGGGTTCGTTTCAGGGAAGTCTTGTCAAACCAACCTGATACAATATTATGACTGGGTGACGGGTGAGCTGGATAAGGGTCATGCGGTGGATGTTCTTTACTTGGACTTCAGCAAGGCCTTCGATTCTGTGCTTCATGGGCGGCTAGGGGGGAAGCTAACTGGTGTAGGGGTAGGGGCAAAAATGATGAACTGGATTACAAGCTGGCTGAGTGGGAGGCTGCATTGGGTGGTGGTGAGAGGGGAGCTTTCAACTCCAAGGCCCGTGACAAGTGAGGTGCCACAGGGCTCTGTGTTGGGGCCAGTATTGTTTGGGCTCTTCATATCAGACATTGCACACGGGGTGGTGAGCAAGGTAAGTCTGTTCGCTGACGACACCAAAATCGGTGCAGTGGTGGATGGAGAGGAGGGATGGAAGCAGCTGCAGGGGGACCTAAGCAAGCTAGAGGAGTGGTCAGAGAGGTGGCAGCTGGGGTTCAATACAAAGAAGTGTAAGGTTATGCACTTTGGGGTGAAGAACACAAGGAGAGAATACTGGCTGGGGGGGGTTAAGCTGGGGATCACTGAGGAGGAGAAGGACCTAAGAGTAATGACAGTGGGGACCGTGAACAACACTGCCCACTGCAGGAGAGCAGCTGCAAAAGTGAACAAAATGCTGGGGTGAATAGCGAGGGGGTTTTCATCCAGGCAAAGAGAGGTGATCTTGCCCCTCTACAGGTCGCTGGTAAGGCCGCACTTAGAGTATTGTGTGCAGTTTTGGAGGCCATACCTAAAGCGTGATATCAGGCTACTGGAGGGGGTGCAGAGGAGGGCAACAAAGATGGTATGTGGAAAGGAGGGGAGAGACTATGAGAGCAGGCTGGGAGACCTGAATATGTACACCCTGGAGGATAGAAGGGACAGGGGGACATGATAGAGACATTCAAGTATCTGAGGGGAATCAGTAAGGATGGGGCAGATGGGATCTTTAAGTTAAAGAGGGGGAGGGTCACCAGAGGGTGTGGGATAAGAATAGATGGGGGAAGATTTAGGAAGTAAATGAGGAGACACTATTTCACAGAGAGGGTGGTAGCAAAATGGAACGCACTACCACAATGGGTGGTATCATGTAAATCTGTGAACAGCTTCAAAAGGGCATGGGACGGGGAACAGGGGAGAGTGAGGCTGGCTGAGGTGGGGGTGGCAGTGGGATGACAAAGGGAAAGGGGGCTGGGGTAGCTGCACACTCGAGCAGACTTAGACCGGATGTTCTGTTTCTGCTGACACATTCATATGTTCGTTCTCTTTGACTCCATCATTGAGATGGCAGCCAGCCAACAAACAGGACCCCTGTAGGGGGCCTGTGCTCCATGGTCTGCCCCATGGATCACAAGTCCATAGTTCTGGACACTTGATTGGAAGAGGTCCAGAAGATGGAGACCTGTCTGCTCCTGTACATTCTTGAAGAAGACTCCTCACTTGCAGTAGCCTTCCCTATGGTCCCTGCCGTTCTAGAACAGGCACTTGGAATCCGTTAGCACCTGGCTTCCTTCCAGGCCCCAGTGCGCCATATGGACTGCAAGTATGCAGACCCCAGAGTGGACTATCACGATTTTCAGAGACTCCATCACTGGAAGGGCTAATAGCAGACAAGTTTTGCAAGGCAAAGGTGCAGGGCAAGTTGGACAAGCTGCCAGACAAGAAGTCCAAGAAACAAGACCACAATACTACCTTGGTTGTAAGGTCTACACAGCGGTGTCCCTAGGCATCTGCCAGGCCACTTATACAGCTTTGGTGGCTCAGTAGAGGCATGAACTCTTCAAGAGATTCTCCAGCCTCACTGAACTGCTCCCTGAAGAGAGTCAGCAAGATCTACATGACATCCTTGTTCTGGGGCAGTCAATGACCAAGCACCTGTTGCAAGTTGCCCTGAGTGGTGGCCACGGTAGTGTCCATTTACCGTCTTGCTTAGTAGCAGATTCTACCTTTCACTCAGGAAATGTAGCAATGGTTGGCAGACCTGCTCTTCACAAGAATAAATCTCTTTGCAATGGGGGTCCAGGACCATCTCGCAGTGCATATCAAGAAGTTCGCTGTCACCTTGCATTCAGTGATGTCAGTCACCAGTCCTATGCGGCAGTCCAATATAATTGTCCTTTCTGTGTTCCTAAGGGACTTGCCTCACGCACTAGCCTTGTGATATTAATATTTATTCTCTATGCATATGTCTAGTACACATACTTTCCTAAAGTTTTATTTATTTATTTATTTAAGAGTTTTACCAGGAAGGCATACTGAGCAGGGTACCACTCGATTCCAGATGTGCCCTGGGGGTTTGGGGGAGAGGGAGAATACAGTGGAAATACAAAATACAATGTACATAATTCAATACGGTCATAACAGAGTAGTCAACAGCAATATATATACATAAATATACAGATAGGGTAGCCATAGCAGAGGTAATCAAAAACAGGTGAGGCCAGCTTTATACTCGTATTTACAAAGCAACAACATCATACCAATAAGCAGGGTAGGCAGCAGCAGGAGTAAAAATAAACCAATAAAAATAAACAGTGGCCATCATGACTGCAAGGCTTCAAACGGAGCAGATTGCATGAGCAAGTAGTGGAGAAGTGTGTCTTGAGTAGAGCATTGAGGTGAGGAGTGCTGGTGGAATGTCTAATATCAACCGGCAAGGAATTCCATAACTTAGGCATCCGGAAGCTGAAAGCAGCCTGTCCAGACCTGGAGGACATGTGGGGGATGTGAAGTAGCCGAGAATCAATGTTCCTGAGTGAGTAAGCTGGCGGGGGAAGAACAGTAAGGGCGGTCACAAGGTAGGAGGGGAGGGACTGCGACCAGAATTTGGCAGCGGTTCTAGCACAGTGTATTGATTGTGGAGAGAAGGGAGGTCTAAGGAATGGTAGAGGTCGCAATGATGGGTAATGGGAGGGCAGTCCAGGGAGAAACGGCAGAACGAGTAGAAGAGAGAATCTAGTCTGGACAGGGAGGATTTAGGGGCTACACAGTAGACTACATCCCCGTAGTCCATTATTGGGAGGATCATCTTTTGAACCATTGCCAGGCGTGTGGGCAGGGGATGCAACTTTTATTACGGTATAAAGCACCTAACATGGGGTGTAGCTTCTTACATATAGCGTCAGTATGCGCAGTGAAGTCAAGATGCTTGTCTAACCAGCCCCCGAGGTACCTGAAGGAAGTGCAAACCTCCAGGGGGGAGCCATCTAGTGTGTGGAAAGTTGGGGTGGCGGGGAGATGGGAAAGTTTAGCCCTAGTGCCAAATGTTAGGGAGACATTTTTTTTAGGGTTTAGAAATAGTTGATTTGAACGGAACCAGCGTTGGACAGTGACAAAATCCTGCTGTTGACAGGCTGCCACTGCTGAGGGGGATGACCCAGAGGCACACAGCACTGTGTCGTCTGCATATATGTGGGTAGACGTATGAGCGCAGGCCACAGGCAGATCATTGAGGAAGATAGAAAACAACAAAGGGCCTAGGACAGAGCCTTGGGGAACCCCGGTGGTAACAGGGAGTGAGGTGGAGATAGCAGAGCCAATACGGACTGACTGGGACCTGCCTGCCAAGTACGACTGCAACCAGTTGGTGGCAGGCTGCCAGTCCAGCTAGGGTGAGTTTGGACAGTAACAGAGCATGTGAAACCGTGTCGAAAGCCTTAGCAAGGTCGACGAAGATTGCCGCGGTTATCTCCCCTTTATCCATGCCCGTGAGGATGGTGTCGGTGAGACAGAGGAGAGAGGTGATGTTGGAGTGATTTTTCCTAAACCCAGCCTAGTAAGGAGTGAAGAAGGAGATGGAGTCGAGGAAGTGGGAGAGCTGGGATAGTACAAGGCGCTCCTGGCTTTTGGCTAGGATGGGGAGCAGCGAGAGAGGTCGATAGTTGCTCGGGGAGGAGGGGTCATCTCCTTTGTTGAGGAGTATGACTGTGGCATGTTTCCATTTTGTAGGGATAGTACCAAGTCTGAGTGACTGGTTATAAAGAGCGGCCAGAGGGTTGGCTATGGCTGGGGCAGAAAGATGGAGCATTTTGGAGTCAAGGCCCGAGGGGCATTTTCCTTTGGAGGGATTTAGCGACCAAAGTATTTTTAATACCTCTGTGGGTGTAACAAGGCAAAAAGAGAAGTTGGCAGGTGAGGAGAAAACTGGGGGAGCAGGGGGAGGGAGCCAGGGGTGAGAGGTGAGTAGAGAGGACATACATTTTGTGAAATAGGAGTTAAGCTCTGTGGCTACAGCGCTCGGTGCAGTGATAGTAGTTCCTGCTATATTGAGGGTTGGTGTAGGGGGTTGGGCCGGCAGGGAGAGGAGGGATTTAATTGACTTCTAGAATTGTGCTGGGTGTGTAAAGTTATTGTGGAAAGCAGGCTTGAAATAATTTGATTTGGCCTGCCGGATGAGTCTTGTGCAGGCATTCCTTAGTGAGCGGTAGTGTTGCAGAGCCGTTTGAGTACCTGTTGCCTTATAGGTTTTCCAGGCTCGGTCCCTAACTAGTAGTTGCTCCAAGAGATTGGTGCTTACCATGGGTAGGTGGGCTCCCCTTTCTCTGGATCTTCTCAGTGGCGCATGGGAGTCCCAGATAGCAAGGAATCTGGCTGTGAAGAAATCGAGGGCCTCGTCCATGGAGGAAGCCCTAGGGATGTAGGACCAATCAGTGTTGGTCAGGTCATTTAGGAGCGTGGTCAGGTCCAGTGATTTGTAAGATCTAGTGTACGGGGGGGGGGGCCTTAGGTCTGAATATTTTCCGCACCACGTAAATCATGTGGTGATCGCTGAGACAGTCCGGTAGTAGGCCAGCGTCAATAATATACGATGGGGGTGGGTGGTTAGGCCCCAATGCAATAGAGTATGTTTCTTGGATTTGTGGTTTAGGCGAGTGGGTTCAGTTATTTGTTGGGACAGGTTTAGCGCATTTACTTGACATCATGCTTTAGAGCCTGTACTGGCTAGCCAGTTCAGGTTGAAATCCCCAAGGATATGTAGCTCGCCTCCAGCCGCGAGGGACCTCAGGGTGCCTAGGTGGTCTAGGATGATAGGCAGCGGTGTGTCCGGAGAGCAGTATGACCCTGCTACGTATATAGGGATTGAGTGAGGGAGAGAGATTTTGATTAGTAGGGAGTCTGTTGACAACGTGGGTGAGGTAGGCCTGATTGTGATGTATTGGAGTTTGGAGGAGATATACATGGCAGTGCCACCACCCTTCTTTTTACCTTGATGGTCCTGCCGAATGAGGGAGTAGCCAGATATTGAGAACTCAGCATCGAGGTTGTGAGGCTTTAGCCAGGATTCTGTAATGATTAAGATATCAGGGCACAGTGGTAGATCGCTTGTTTGTAGGGCCGTTATTTTGTCCAGAATGCTGCATATATTTAGGTGTACTATTTTGAAACCTCTTGGGAGGTGGTTTGCCTGGGGGAGAGGCTTCTGTTTTTTTGGGGGGGTTGGACCAGGGTTTTGTTCTACATCACCAGCTATAAGGAGCAGGAGTGACAGGAGTTGTTTTAGTAGGTGCATGTCCCTTTGTGACTTGCAGCGGATAGGGAGGTGGTGCGGTGTACATGAGGTACACATAGGGTCGAAAGTGTAGGAGACATTTAATGCAGACAACCCATCATGAAAGGAGGGAGGGAGGATGGCAGCTCCCAGTACCCAGTTTTGCCTGCAGTGTAGAGGGTGGTACGCTAGGGTAGAGGAAGAGTGGGGAGGTTGCTTCACAGTCTCAGTGATGCGAGGCAGTGAGAATTGTTGATTAGGGCAGGAAGAGGGTGGGAGGGATGATATGGTTATGAGCAGAGCAACCATAGCTATGGAGAGAGGGAACATTTTAATTTGAGTTTGGGCAGCCACTGTTCAAGGGCGGCTACTAGTGTTAGAAGAGTATACAGAGCAAAGGGAAAAGAGGGCTGATTGGTTCAGTCACGTGGGAAAGCCTATATAGGTAGGAGCTCACCAAGGGTGGTGGCGGTTGTGGCAGGGATTCCTCTCGCACAGCCAGCTGGAGCTCTGCCTTGGGCATGGGATCACCACCTGAATTTTTTTCGGCAATCCGCGGGGCTCGGGGGAGGGCTGGAGAACCTGCTTGCCCTCACGACCTCTGGAGCTACGGAAGAGAAGAGAACAGGGTTTAAATAAATCAGGTGGGGGGAGGGAGCTGAAATTACAGGCACAGAGACGTTGCTTGCAGTAGGCGGTTCCCTGATATACGTTGCCTAGGATTAAAATTTAAATGCAGGTGTTTAAGAAATTCGAATTACAGCTGATTCGGATTACTATTTAGTTACTTGTACTTAAATTTAAGCAGATGAATTGGCAGTTACTTGTACTTAAATTTAAGCAGATAAATTGACAGAATGTAGCTAACAACCCATGCATAGTAGCCCGTTGTAGCTCCGGTGTATTAAAGCCTAATTGCTGTAATGAGTGATCCCTTTAAAGTCCCCTTCAGACTAGAATAAAAGTGTATAGTAGTAACAGGCTTCCTTAAAGTTCCCTTTTGCCTGGAGTCAAAATACAGCAAGGTGGAGCGGTGGAACAGGCAGGGAAAAACTATCTACAATGCTCTGCCGACTGTAAAATGCAAGCGTCTTTGTTCAGAAAAGGCGCCAATTTCAAATTCCTCTCACACAGCCATCTGGAGCGCTGCCTTGGGCGTGGGATTACTACCCGAATTTTTTTTCGGCGATCTGCGGGGCTTGGGAGAGGGCTGGAGAACCTGCTTGCCCTCACGACCTCTGGAGCTGAATTTTTTTTTTTTCAGCGATCCACGGGGCTTGGGGAAGGGCTGGAGAACCTGCTTGCCCTCACAACCTCTGGAGACAGCCAGCTGGAGCTCTGCCTTGGGTGTGGGATCACTACCTGAGTTGTTTTTCGGCGATCCGTGGGGCTCAGGGAAGGACTGGAGAACCTGCTTGCCCTCATGACCTCTGGAGCTGAATTTTTTTTGAGGGCGATCCACGGGGCCCAGGGGAGGGCTGGAGAACCTGCTTGCCCTCACAACCTCTGGAGCTGAATTTTCTTTCGGCGATCCGCGGGGCTCAACCTCTGGAGCTGAATTTTTTCTGCTATCCCCGGGGCTCGGGGGAGGGCTGGAGAACCTGCTTGCCCTCACGACCTCTGGAGCTGAATTTTTTTTCAGCGATCCGCCCGGCATGGGGGAGGGCTGGAGGACCTGTTTGCCCTCATGATCTCTGGAGCTGAATTTTTTTTTGGGCGATCCACGGGGCTCAGGAGAGGACTGTAGAAACTGTTTGCCCTCACGACCTCTGGAGTTGAATTTTTTTCGTCGATCCGCGGGGCTCAGGAGAGGGCTGGAGAACCTGCTTGCCCTCACGACCTCTGGAGCTGAATTTTTTTTTGGCGATCTGCGGGGCTCGGGGTAGTGCTGGAGAACCTGCTTGCCCTCATGACCTCTGGAGCTGAATTTTTCTTCAAAGCTTTGCACTATAATTTAATCTCTGTATAATGTTTTATTTTGTAGTAAAATCTATTGTACTTATCCCTTTCTCCCTCCCCCCAGGACACATCTGGAAATGAGCTAATATTAGCTCAGTATGTCTTTCCTGGTCAAATAAATAAAAAAATGCCAAGCTGCAAGACTCTGGTTCCTTCTGTGGCCCCTGTCTTGGCACAGAAGGGTGATCTACAGCAACAGAGGCAGCAGCTGCACTAGCACTGCCCGGCTAAGCCCTTCAGTAGATAAGGTCAGTGTCAGCACAAGGGCAGAGGGGGCTGTTCCTTTGGAGGACTCTTTGGGGGGGGGTGCTGCTGAGGGTAAAAAAACAACAAGGTGAGTGTCCTCAACCCTTCCCATCCTAACCCCTGCTGCAGTTCCTGCTCAGAAGCCATCTCTCTCACTTCCTGCCACAGTGATCCGCTATTACTTTGGAAAAGTGTCTTGGAAGTTGTGGATCGGGGTTTGAGAGGGTTTGAGACTTTACACCCTTGCAATCCTGATCATTGTTGGTGGACATGCTTTCATTGGACTCTTTTCCCACACTATGGAGCAGGGTTCATTAGCTCTTTGAGCAGCATGCAGTGGAGTCTGTCCCAGAAAACAATTCATCAGGGGCTTGTGTCACGGTACTTTCTTGTACCCAAATGAATAGGGGGCTGGCGCCTGTTTTTGACTTGAGAATCCTGAACAAGTTCAGTCACAGTTGGAAGTTTTGCATAGTTTCTTTGCATAAGATCATTCTGTCACTGTATCTAAAGGCTTGTTTTTTCTCCCTGAACCTCCAAGATGTGCATTTCACCATTCTCATATGTCTGTCACACAGATGGCTCTTACTTCGAGAGGGCTCTTGCAGAAGGTAATTACATATTGGACTGATGCCAGCAGGCGTCAGGACCCCACGGAAAAATTTCTAGCTAACAGTCTCTGGTGGGGGACCGCCCCCATGTCAGGTGACTGACATCATGCGGCGTCAGTATAAAGGGGCGGTCCCCCACGCCCGCCTTCTAGTTCTTTCCCACCGTTAGCTCATGGAAGTGCCTCGCAGTAAAGTTCACTGCTCATCAGTCTGTAGGTAGGTAGTTCTACTGTCATTTTTTCTCGATTTGATTCAACTTTTAGTCAGTTTTTCGGTGGTGTGTCGTCCCCTACACCCTCCGAGCACAAGAATAAGTGCGACTCGTGCAGCGCCCAACTCCCGCACAAGGACGGTCACTCCCAGTGCCTCTTTTGTACAGGCCCGGATTACCCCATGGAGAAGTGACAGCATTGCCTGAAGTTCAGTGCTGCCACCCGCAGATGGAGGCAGCAATCCCTGGAGGCCCACGTCCTCAAAAAGAAAATGACCTCCATGGAGAAGGAGTTAAAAAAGCTCCATCAGGCTTCAACTTCCCCTGAGGGCCATCATAAGAAGAAAGATAAGGAGAAGCATCAGGACCGGGACTCTTCGTCCACCACGACTTTGGCTGGAGTCGCCGTTTTGAAGGTAATGTCCCCCCGGGGGACCACTCCACGACAGCCGTCTTGGAGGCTTCCAAGATGGTGGCCGCCCACCTGTCTGGCTCGCGCTCAGGCTCTTTGGGTGCCTCCGGGTTAAAGGAGGCCTCTGCTTCCAGTAAGACCACCGCTGCGCAGCCTACTGGTACGAGTGGCTCCGGTAAGTCGGACATCAGCTCCTCAGACGTCTGCCCGGAGAAGGCCGCTAAGTCACTCGACCCTTCGGGGCAGCACACGGCCCCTGTTCTGTCCGACCAGACCACTCCCCCATAGCGGCCTGCCTCGGGCAATGGTTCCGCGGGCGTTGGCTTCTCCGCCCGCCCAGACTCTGCGGTAAGCCAGGCGTCGGACCTTCCCGGCCTTTGCGCGGCGTCTTAGCCCCGATGGACCCCAAGTTGTCTGCCCGTTCCTGGCTCCCGCGGCCTTCGCTGCCATCCGAGGACCCAGCGTCTCCTCAGCCTGACCCTGGGGATTTTTCCCCTCCTTCCCCGGGCAATGCCAGGGATCTTACCACGCTACCGTCAGGTCTCCCTCCAGCTGGGCTGGATGACCTGACGTCGGTTCCCCGGACGCCGTCTCCGACGCCGGTCCTCCCGTCGCCGGGCGACATCCCTCTTCCTCTCCCGGATGCCGCCCCCACACTGAGCCTGCCGCCCACCGGGCCTTCACTTCCTGGCCCACCTGCTGGGCACCCTCCCAGGCTGTCTTGCCCCGGCAGACCCCCCCCCGGTTCCTGGGTATCCAACGCCGTCATACCTGGGTCCGCAGTATCCGGCACCCCAGTACCCAATGCCGGCCTATCCGATGCTGCAGTACACGGTGACTCATTACCCGACGCCGGGGTTTCTGCCGTCAGGTTATGGATACGCGCAGTACGGATATGCCCAATATCCGTACCCCCCTCCTCCACCACCCCCCCCTCAGCCGCCGGTGGATTTGAAGGAGACTCTAGCCTCCTGGTGGGCTGAGGCCAAGGCTCAGCTCACCAGGGAGGTGGAGAGTCGTCTCCTGACGACAGTACCGGTTCCGGTCCCCGTACATCTGAGACATGAGACTTCCTCCCCAACTCCGGATACCAGACGCGAGCCCTCCGGGTCCAGGACGGGGCAGGATACGCTTCCCCGAGGACTTCCTAAGGGGGTCCGTTCCTCCCCCGCACTGGAAGTTGGAGTCTTCCTCTTCTTCCTCCTCGGACGACTCCGATGGTTGTTCCAACCCAGACGACAAGCCTCGCTCTCCGAATAAGCCCAGGCCAAGGACTCCTCTGAAGTCTCCTGTGGAGGATCCTTCTTTCATGGAGTTGCTGCGCAAAATACAGGAGTTTCATCAGTGGCACTCCTGGGGGCCGGATCCACAGCGTAAAAAACTCGCTGCGCACCTGGATCTGCCCGAGACCGCTCCGACCTTGGGCCACCCTGGATTGAGCCTCACGCCGACCTTGTTTCCACTATTTGGAAGCAACCATCGGCAATAGCCCCTCTTCCTAGGAAGTCGGACAGGCTATACTAGGCTCCCAAGAGTGTTGACTCCCTTAATTCTCACCCTCGAGCTGATTCGGTCGTGATTAGCGCCGCTCACGGCCAGTCAGCTAACCCAAAACATTTGAGCTCGTCACCACCTGTCAAGGAATCCCGCCTTCTGGACCAGTATGGGAGGAAGATCTATGTTTCTTCCACTCTGGGTATCAGGGCCCTAAATTATGTTGGTCATGTGGGGGATTACCAGAAGGCGATTCTTAGTGAGGTGGAATCCAAGTTGGACATCCTTCCTGAATCTCAGGTGAAGCAGGAAGTGGCTGGTCTTGTCCGCTGTACACGTTCGGCCAGTCCACACATTCTTCGTGCCACGTATGGTGCAGTGGACGCTGCTGGTAGGAACTCGGCTTTCACCGTGGGTTTACGGCATCATGCCTGGCTCCGTGTGCCAGGATTGGTCCCAGAAGTACAGTCCACTATCCAGGATGCGCCTTTCAGGGGTTCGGTGCTGTTCGGTGGTGATGTCAAGGACATCATTACCAATCTGCAGAAGAAGGGGACTGCACTGAAGTCTGTGGACTCCATGTAAAAACCCCCTCAGACACAGCGTCGTCCCTTTCGTAGACGTGATCGGCAGAAGGCGAAACCTCAGGGAAAGCGGGCCAGTAACGTCGGGCCCCTCCCTGCCAAGCCCCCCCCCACCAAAAAAAGCAGTGGGGGGTTCAGCGGCGACACTGCCTCACACCACCTGACTCCTTTCCTCTCCCACAGCCTCTGGGATTCCCAGAGGAACCGGTGGGAGGGAGGTTCTCCCACCATCTTCCGGGCTGGGAGAGGATAACTTCAGACACTTGGGCGCTCCAGCTGATCGCAGAAGGACACTCAATAGAGTTTCTTCGGAAGCCTCCTCGAAAACCACCCCCCAGGTCGTCGTACTCACCAGAACATCATCTTCTGGTTCAGGAAGAGATTTCCTCCCTTCTCTTGAAGGAGGCAATAGAGCCCATCCCCCTTCCTCTTCAGGGGACGGGGTGCTATTCCCATTTCTTCCTGGTCCTGAAGAAGTCAGGAGACGTGAGGCCGATTCTCGAACTCAGCTCCCTGAACTTGTTCGTGGAGTACAAAAGGTTCAGGATGCTCTCCCTGCAGGGTCTCCTGCCCCTCCTTCGGCCGGGACAGTGGCCGTGCACTCTGGATATGCAGGATACTTACCTGCATATCCGTATTCGCTCTTTCCAACACAAATACCTACATTTTGCATTCCAAGGGGACCACTACCAGGTCAGTGCCCTCCCATTTGGTCTGTCCTCGGCGCCCAGAGTGTTCACCAAATGTCTGTCGGTGATAGTGGCCTACCTGCATACCAAGGGGGTGCAGGTTTTCCCGTACCTGGACGATTGGCTCCTGGCGGCCCATCCAGGGAGGAACTCCTGCGCTCCCTCTCCCTTACCCTACAGGTTTTTGCCTGCCTGGATATTACCGTCAACCAGACCAAGTCCCACCTGATCCCATCCTAGAGGCTGCAGTTTATCGGGGCAGTTCTGGACACAACCTCCGGCATGGCTTTCCTGCCACTGGACAGGGTGGCCACACTCCAGGCTCAGGTCAACCTGTTGTCCAGCTGCAGGCGAGTCACTGCAAGGTCAGTCCTTTGCCTCTTTGGGCTCATGGCAGCTGCGATTCCGACAGTCCCTCGCGCTCGGCTCCACATGAGAATTTCCCAGTGGATGCTTCAGTCTCAGTGGGATCAGCTGGTGGACGACCTAGATCAACTTGTCCTGGTCTCCACTCCTATGGCTTGGGACTTGCAATGGTGGATGGTTCAAGATAACCTTTGCCGGGGATTTCCCTTTTGTCTCTTTCCCCCCCTCTCAGATGCTGACTACGGATGCCTCGGGCGAGGGTTGGGGAGCCCATCTCGGGCCGCACAGGACCCAGGGCTCCTGGTCCAAGCTTGAGAAATCTCTCCACATCAGTGTGCTCGAACTTCGGGCTGTGCTGTACGCTCTTCAGGCTCTGCATCTGCATCTACTTCCCGGGCATCTGGCTGTCCAGACAGACAACATGTGTGTGATCTGGTACATCAACAAACAGGGAGGAACTCATTCTTACCCTCTTTGCAGGGAGGCGATGCGAGTTTGGGATTGGGCTGTGCAGCACAACCTTCTCCTCACGGCTGTTCACGTCCTGGGGGTCGAGAGCACTTTGGCAGACCGCCTCAGCTGGTCGTCTGTGCACGCTCACGAGTGGGAACTGGATCAGGGGGTAGCAGATGATCTCTTCCTACATTGGGGAACACCACAGGTAGATCTGTTCGCATCCCCTCAAAATGCAAAATTTCCCAACTTCTGCTCGCTCGCTCCAGGGCGAGGCATTTTTTGGAGAGACGCTCTGTCTCTAGACTGGAAGGGCAGATTCGTCTGTGCTTTCCCCTCAATTCACTTGATTCCGAGGGTCTTACAGAAACTCAGCTCAGAAGGAGCTCGCGTGATTCTGGTCTCTCCTTTCTGGCCCAAGTAAGTTTGGTTCTCTCTTCTGCAACAGTACTCAGAGGAACCTCCTCTTCCTCTTCCTCTGTCGCAGCTTTTGCTGACCCAGGATCAGGGGACCTTGGTTCACCCAGGTCTTGGGTCCCTTCAGTTGCACATATGGCTCCTGCAGACGTAGCTCAAACCTGGTTTGGGGTCCCCCCCCCACGAGTGGCTGAGGTCCTGGTGGAGGCCAGAAAACCCTCCTCTAGGTCTACCTATGCCATGAAATGGAAACGTTTCACTATCTGGGCCACTTCTAACAATCTTGAGCCTTTCTCGTGCTCTGTGGGGCGGCTTCTGGACTACTTGCGACACCTCTTTGACCTGGGTCTCAGTCATTCATCCTTGAAGGTTCACATGGTAGCCATTTCGGCCTACCATGACCCTTTCGCAGATAGGATGTTTGCACGGTTGGAGGTCTCTAAGACCTTTCTCAGAGGGGTTCTCCATTTGTGACCCCCTATCCGGGTTCCTGACCCTCCTTGGGATCTGAATTTTATTCTCGAGAAGCTACTCTGCCTCCTTTCGAGCCAGCAGCCTCAGCAGACCTGAAGTTCCTCTCATGGAAGACTCTCTTCCTCGTGACCATTGCTTCTGCTCGAAGGATTTCCGAGCTCCAGGCCCTCATATGCAAAATCCCGTACTTGATTTTTCACAAGGAACGTGTAGCTCTGCGTACCAACCCTAAGTTTCTCCCCATGGTGGTAAAGGAATCTACGCTGAGTCAATCCATAGAGTTACCTGCTTTCTTTACGCAGCACTCCAATCATGGAGAGTACCTCCTGCATACTCTGGACGTTCACCGGATTCTGAGATACTACACCAACAGGACTAAGGATCTCAGAAAGACTGATCAACTCTTTGTCTCTTTTGCTCATAAAAGAGAAGGCAATGCTGTTTCTAAGCAATGCCTGTCTAAATGGTTGGCTCATTGTATCACTTTCTGTTATGACAAGTACAACAAGACCCTGCCAGGTCAAGTCAGAGGACACTTCACCAGAGGGGTCACTGCCTCTGCTGCTTGTTTCAAGAATGTGTCAGCCGCAACTTGGACTTCTGTCCATACCTTTATGAAACATTACAGTTTGGACATTGCCTCTCGCCATAGAGCAGGCTTCGGGTTGGCTGTTCTGCAAGGCCTTCACAGCCGAGGGTCTACTCCTGAGTAGTTTTCCTCCTCCTGTTTGCTTCTCCTTGTTCCAGACTGCTTGGGACTCAGTCCTATATGTAATTACCTACTGCAAGAGCCCTCTCAAAGTAAGATAGTACAGTTACATAAGAACTAACCATAACATTAGAATTCGAGAGAGGCTCTTATAGTAGGTAATACCTTCCCGCCCTCCATCCCCCTAAGCTTTTTCAGCTCCTTTTCCAGGATGGGAAATATCCGCTTCTCTCTCATCTCGCCCTTTGGTGGGAAAGAACTGGAAGGCGGGCATGGGGGACCGCCCCTCTATACTGACGCCGCATGACGTTGGTCACCTGACGTGGGGCGGTCTCCCGTCAGAGACTGCTAGCTAGAAATTTTTCCGTGGGGTCCTGACGCCTGCCGGCATCAGCCCAATATGTAATTATCTACTGCAAGAGCCTCTCCCGAAGATCTACTGTTACGGTAAGTTCTTACGTAACTGTACTTTCAGACTGATAGAACCCTGTATTAGTTCAGAGCCATTCCATTTGGCCTGTTATCAGCACCCAGGATGTTCAGCAAGTGCCTGTCGGTGATAGTGGTCTCTGTGCCTGAGAAAGACATCAAGGTATTTCCATACGTTGGCGACTGGTTCATTACGTGAAGCTTGCTATGGGACCTGGAGCAGCTCAGGGATCTGGCTGTCTGGATAGTCTAGGTCATCAGCCTACCAGTCAACCTTACCAAGTACAAGGTCACTCAAACGCAGGTGATCCTGTTCAATGGAGCAAGGTTGTGTGCTCTACAAGACAGAGTTTGTCTGCCTCCTACATTTGGGAGGACCTGTCCTCCTTTGCTCATTCATTTTGGGTTAGGCAGTTGTGCCTAGCCCAGGATTTGCTTCAGCTTCTTAGCTTCCTGGCCATGGTACATTGGACCCATGCTGGGCTCATGGGACCTATTCAGTGGAAACTCGGGTGCCAGTGGTCCTAATTGTACACAGCCCTGAACCAACTGGTCCAGGTAACCCAGCTGATGCTGGACCCACACAATGGTGACTGTCTTCTGTGAACTACACAGAGGGCATTCTGTTCATCCAGACGGAGCGCACAGTCATTCAAACAAAGCATGTACAGTATCTCAGATGAGC
Organism: Neoceratodus forsteri; assembly: GCA_016271365.2. NCBI lineage: Eukaryota > Metazoa > Chordata > Ceratodontiformes > Ceratodontidae > Neoceratodus > Neoceratodus forsteri. The sequence continues at coordinate 181,904,563 of CM057450.1, read as the reverse complement.
TAGGGTGCACATCTGCTGCACTGGAGAGCACAGGGTTCAGATTGTCGAACAAGACTCGACTTCACATCAGCCTTTTGGAACTCGAGCTGTTCATATACCATTGGTGGAGTTCACACCACTGGTCCATGGTCAGGTGGCTCAGTCAATATGACAACGTGACTGCCACGTTCAAACTGAACAAATGGGTTCTCGCACTTCAATATACTCTTAAAAAATAGACATCTGGTGAAGGGACCCCTTGAAGCTGTTGAGAATTTGTCTGTGGGCCCTTTCACCAGTGCCTGGCAGAGGGTGGGTAGGCTGTGAATGGCACAGGGATAAGTAAAGGGGAGGGTCAGGTTAGGAAGATAGGGCCATCTGGGCCGGAGGAAGTTGGTTTGGAGAAGAGGAGCAAGAGGCTATATATGGGCTAGGACATTAATGCCCAGCCACTTTGTGATGGAATTGGAAACAGCAGCAGGACCAGTTGGTAAGAACATTTTTAGAGGCTGTGGTGTTTATGATTTGAAGCAGGGCATATTACGAAACAGTATGTTAGTACCAACACAAGAGGACTGTCATGTAAGGTGCTGTGCTTAGGTGGCCTGTTGGAGGAGTTTGGAAAGAACAGTAGGAGTGCTAGGCTGAGACACTGCAGTTAAGAAGTGTGCTGTAAATTAACTGCCCTCCATGGTTGTAATTTCAGTGGATCAGTAGGGAGCAGCAAGAAACAGGGTGGAAGAAGCAGTGGATCTTCTTCGAGGATATGTCCTTCCATTGAGTTACATCATGGAACTATAAGTCATCACTGTCGAGACCACCCGAAAAATTTTGCTAGCTGCGGCAGCCCATGTCCTCATGAATTGTTGCCGGCTATATGATGTGGGCAGTCCCATCAGTTCTTTCTTCCATCGTCAACCCCTTATCGGTCTGCTGCTGCTGAAGAATGCCATCAAACTTTGCAAGTATCACTAACATTTTACTTGTCTGTTATTTTAACTTACTTAATTGTTAATGCCACAACGAAAGAGAAGGAACCACTGTTTTAATATTGTCATTGCGATATTATAGAAACATAGAAATTGGTCAGCAGAAAAGGACCCCATGGCCCATCCAGTCTGCCCGAATTCCCCCTTCTAGGAAGACTTCCACCCTCCATTTCCTGCCTGCCCACTGTTGCTTAAACCCATGTAGGTATCCCAAGCTCTTTTAAATTTGTCCGCTGACTCTACCCCCATCACCAATTCCAGCAGTCTATTCCGTGGCCCCACGACCCTCTCAGTAAAGAACTTCCCCCTGATGTCACCTCTAAAGCTACCCCCCTCCAGTTTGAATGCATGCTCCCTAGTGGATTTGTTCTCACTTATTCTGAAAATGCTGTCAACCCTCACCCTCTTTATACCCTTCAAGTACTTGAAGGTTTCAACCATATACCCCCTTTCCCTCATCTTTTCCAGTGTGTACAGGTCTAGCTCCCCCAGCCTTTCCTCATATGACTTTTCTTTCAGCCCTTTCACCATTTTGATTGCTCCTCTCTGGACCCTCTCCAACCTGTCCTTGTCCCCTTGTAAGTGTGGCCTCCAGAACTGGACCCCATATTCCTGGTGTGGTCTTACCTTTGCTTTGTATATTGGCATGATCACCTCCTTTCTCCCGCTTGTAAAGCCTATGCATGCCAACATTCTGATTGCTTTCCCTGCTGCCCTGTCACACTGACTCCGAACTTTCAGGTTGTCTGAAATTGTGATTGACAGGTCCCTTTCCTGATCTGTTACCCCCAGTTCTTCCCCCCAAGCCGGTATTTTGCCCTTGGGTTTTTACGCCCTATGTGCATAATTCTGCACTTTCTTGCATTGAATTGTAGCTGCCACTTTTCTGACCACACCTCCAGCCTGACCAGGATGACGACCACTCTGTGTGCATTCACTGCATAGGCCTTGCTCACATCGTGAAGGTCACTGGTTAGGCCACACCTGGAGTACTATGCCCAGTTCTGGAGTCCCCACCTGGAAAAGGACAGGGACAGCCTATAGCGGGGACAACGTAGGATGACCAAGATGATTCAGGGTAGATTCTGTGAGGATCAGCTAAAGGCACTGAACATGTATTCACTCTAAACCAGAAGAGATGGGGGGGGTATAAAAGAGACCTTCAAGTTCTTGAAAGGAAGTAACCAGGTGGACTGTGAGGAGGCATTTACCAGGAACAGAAAAGATAGGACAAGTGGAGATTAACGAGGAGAATGTTTAAAAAGGATGTGAGGTATTATTTTATGGGAAGTGGTTAAGCCATGGAATGGTCTGCCAGCAGAGATGGTGGGTGCCAAAACCATAAATGGCTTCAAACAGGACTGGGATAGTCATGGGGATATTAGCTACTCCATGAGAAGTGGGAGTCAGAAACACAGATAACAAAAGGGGGAGCATTGAAAGCAAAGACCCCACAGAGACAATAGATTGTGGTTATACTAGGGTAATAGGGGCAGGCTGGATGGACCATCAGTCTTTTTCTGCTGTTATCGTCTATGTTTCTAACTGTATAGGAAAATAAATTTACCAACATTGAGCAATGAACGGTCCCACTAGATCCCCACTACCACACTCCCTTCAATAAACCTAATACTTTTGAGTACAGTCAAACAAACTGATTACAGTGTATTTGTAAAAGTAATGATTATAATGGGATATGATTTAGCAGATTAGAGCCAGAGCAAACTTGCTGAGAAGTCTCGTGACCTCCCAGAAAAGAGGTAATAATGTGAACCTACTACTGTCTGGACTGTTGCTGAGAGATCGAGTTAATTAACGGTTCAAAGATAAATTGTAAAACCTGATGGGAGTAAGTACAGTACTTAGTGTTGCACCATTTTGACAATAATCAGACCAGTGCTCCCATAGCTAACTCTGAGCCAGATAACTTAACTTTTAGAAAGAACAGGATTTACCTTGTGTTTCGTACCCAAAACCTGTTCCATGTTTAAACAGAATAAGATTATCACCCTCTGATACAACATTCTAGGCCCTCTTGAGAACCGAAGCAGAGACTCCCACTCATAGTTCAGACCACATGGCTGCCGCCAATAAACATGCAAACTGTGAAATGTCGCTTGTCTGGAAGTAGTTCAAGTGTTGGTATCCTTGTGCTGGTCCTCTTCGGTTCCTCCCTGGGCAAAGTCCTTCCTACTGGCTTCAGATTACAGCCTGCCTCTGCTGGGCCCCCATACAAAAACACTTTTCCAGCATACGCAGTCTTTAACCAGGTGGCAGTTGCAATGTGTGTGATATGCCCAGTCCCTTGAGCAGACAACATAGAATCCCTGTGTTCTCTGGGTAGTATAGCTAAGATCATGGAAGCAGTGTAAGGGTGTACCATCTGAAACCTGAAGTGGACTAGCATTTTCAGCTTTCTGGAAGATTAAATCTCTGATGCACACCAAGAAGTGACCACCAGCATCACCTGCAGAAGCTCAGGGTTATTGGGTCTTCATTCAGCAAATGCAAGCTGCCATGATAATCAGTTTAGAGGAGCAGGATTCTACCAAAAATAACCTGCTAGAGTTTTTGGAGATGCCAGAAACCCCCTCTGCTGTGGTTCCTCCCATTTCCAGCCTTGGAGGATGCCACTTATGCAGCCTGGTATAAGCCAAACAGTGTACCAGCTGTGTCCAGAATGGCAGACAAAATGTATTCTGCCCCCCTCTGGGAAGCCTTTCTGTGCTAACCAGCCTGAGACTGACTTAACGGTTATCACAGCTGCCCATGAGAAATCCAGGGCACTTAAGCACCTGAGCTGCCTTCCTCCTGCTAGAGAATCCAGGAGGTTGGATGTTCTAGGCAGGTGTAAATATGCCTCTACTTCTCTGAGGCTATGTGTTGCTAATTAGCAGGCCCATATGATGAAATATCAGAACAGTCTGAGGAGGAAGGTAAAGGCTGCTGCACAGGCCTTGCCCGTGGGGTTTGTCAAGCAGGAGTTAACGAAAACTCTTACTGCTGGTGCTGATGTGGGGAAGCATTTGCTCTGCTCAACATATGCTATTTCTGATGCCTCTGCTAGGGCTGTGGCCTCTGGCATCTGTCTCTAGCGTTACACATGACTCAGGGTAGCAGGCTTCACCACTGATGTACAGCGAACAATTCTTGATGCCCCATTCAGAGGGCAGAAATTGTTTGGCCACGAGGTAGAAGTTGTTTTGAAAGATCTTCACTCCTCGGGCAAGACTCTGAAATCTGTACACTACATGTACCATGCCCAAAACAGGGGTAGGAGCAGGGGTTCCTTTCATCCAGCTGGAGTCAGAGGGTAGTGCATGGCCCACTGACAGCAGGGATGGGGCAAAGGTGCAGGGGCCTTGCCAGTCCCCACCACCAATCCAGGTGCCCACTCAAAAGCACCTAAGGGTAATGGAGCCAGTGGATCCTTATACCCCCCCAAAACCACCTTTATCTCCAAGGGTAGTTGTAGTGGGTCACCTACCCCTTCATGTGGACCAATGGCAGGAGGTGACTACAGATGCATGGGTTCAGGAGATCATAGTGAAGAGTCATGCTGTGGAGCTTCTGGATAATCCTCCAGATTATCCACCAGTGATGACAACATACCCACCAGAGCACATGTGTCCCTGTCCTACATGACGAACTTCAAACTCTTATGCAAAAAAATGGGCCATTGAATCAGTACCTCTAGAACAGAGAAACACGGGTTTTTATTCCAGATACTTCCTTGTCCCAAAGTGGACAGGGATCTGTGGCCTGTTCTGGATCTAAACCTCTTCATAGAATACAAGAAGTTCTGGATGGTCACTCTGCAGGATCTCCTCCCCCTATTGCAAACAAGGGACTGGATTTGCTCCCTGGCTATGAAGGATGCGTACCTCCATATCAGAATCCAGAAACCTCACAGAAAATACCTGAGGTTCCTGTTTCAGGGGTAGCATTACCAATTCATTGTGTTGCCCATTGGCTTACCTTCTGTGCCATGAGTCTTTACAGAATGCTTGGCTGTGGTGGCAGCAGTCCTTCACAGGGAAGGGCCTGTATGTTCTCCTTTACCTGGATGACTGGCTGTTAAAAGCCCACTCCAGGGATCAACTTCTCCAGACCTTAGCTCAAACCAGACAGTGTTCTACATTCTGCGGTTGATTGTCAAAATACCAAAATCCATACTGATGCCTGCCAACAGCTGCATACATAAGGCAATTCAGGATACAGCCCGGCATTCAGTGTTCCTGCCTCTGGACAGGGCACACCACCCGACTACCCAAGCACAAGTGCATGACAGCTGTCATGTCTCAGCAAGGATGTTCATACACACTCTCGAACTCATGGTGGTAGCCATTGTTACTATACCACTGGCCAGACTGCACATGGAGATCCCACAGTGGACCCAGAGAGTCCAGTGGGACCACCTGACAGACAATCTTGAACAGATGGTTTTGTCACATTCCTGTTGCACAAGGTGCTCAACTGGTAGATGGAATGCAGCAACCTGCTCAAAAGGTGTCCCATTCTTGATTCCTTCCCCACGTCAGATCCTCATCACAGAAGCTTTGGGATCAGGATGGGGAGCCCACCTAGGACCTTTGCAGACATGAGGCACATGGAACCAGATGGAGCACAATTTGCACATAAATGTTCTGGAAATGAGAACAGTTTTATACAGACTCCAAGCCTTCCAGAAGCATTTGTCCCTAGGTCCGCTGTTAATACAGATGGATAGTGTTAGCCAGCCTGGTGGCACTGGGACGGACTCAGGTTGCTAGGGACTGGTGTGGGAGAGGAGAATTGAGCATCTGGTGGACTACTCTCCTCTGGGAAGGGAGAGCTGCAGATTCTGGCAGTTGTCTGACCTCTAGTGGAGGCTTGAGGCAGACAGCCAGGGTCGGCAACTTGGGGTATGGAGGGATAGCAGCCGTTGATGTCCCACACACGGTAGCATGCATGAGTACGTCTGGACAGCATTGCATGTCTGTTCCTCTAGGGAAAGAACAGGGTGAATGGCCAGGTGTAGCACGGGATGACACTGGCCCCTCGCAGGCTCTGCACTGACTACTTGGTCCGCTCCCAGAACCAGATCTGTTCCATCAGCAGTAAGGCACCTATTGTCCACCCCTGCTGTTGGGGGAAGGGGGGAGCTGTGGGGGAAGCCCTGGGATAGAGTTAAGTCCCTGGGACTCTGGGGAGGGGATGTCTTTGAATAGCTAAGCCTGCACCACAGTAGGGGAGAAAAAAACAGCATTAACTGCAAAAACAGATGGAAAGTGTCAGTGTGATACATTACATCAACAAGCAAGGTGGGACTCATTCTTATCCACTGTGCAGGGAAGCAAAGAGAGTTTGGTACTGGACTCTGGAACACGGTCTGGCACTCTCAGCAGTACATGTTCAAGGTGCCCAAAACATCTTGGCAGACAAACTAAACTAGTCACAGTCCAGGATGCACAAGTGGGAACTGCTGACCTAAGTGGTTAACGTCCTGTTAGAAAGATGGAGTTGTCCAGAGTCAGACATTTTTGCATCCCCATGCAGCGCAAAACTGCCTGTGTTTCTGCTCACTCACTTCAGGGCCTGGAGTTTTCTGGCGAGATGCATTGACACTCTCTTGGAAAGTGAGGTTTCTGTATGCCTTCCCTCCCTTCCTGCTAATTCAGAGAGTTCTATACAAGCTGAAGATGGAGGGGCCAATTCTAATACTCATGCTCCTCTATGTCCTAGGCAGATATTGTATCTCCTGCTGCAACAGCTGGCAGTGGAACCACCAGTACCTCTGCCCATGAGCAAGGGTCTACTGTCACAGGAACAGGGAACCCTAGTCAGTCTGGACTTGAAGTCACTAAATCTGTACGCATGGCTCCTAAAGACATAGCCATTGCTTGCTTTGGGATATGGCAGAAAGTAGTGGATGTCCTAGTGGCTGCTAGAAAGCTATCCACCAGGCATATTTCTTCCATGAAATGGAAGCAGTTTGCTGTATGGACCACTTCCCATAACCTGGATCTGTTTACCTGTCCAGTCAGTTAGGTTCTAGAGTACCGCTGTCATTATCGCGTTCAGGCCTGCAATATTCCTCAAACAGATTGCACTTGGCTACTACATCAGCTTACCATGTGTCTGTGGATGGCTGTACGGTTGCTCAGCTGGAGGTGGCCCGTGCATTCTTGATAGGCATTTTTACACATAAAACCTCCCATTCATAATCCAGTCCCGCTGGGGACTTTAATTTTGTTTTGCAAAAGCTGACTTTGGCCCTTTTTGAGCCAGCCGCGATTTGTGGCCTACGCTTTCTTTCTTGGAAAGTGTTATTTTTAGTTGCAATCAGTTCAGCTCGAAGGGTTTCAGAGCTGCAGGTTCTAATGTGTGAGCCTCCATATTAGATTTTTCACAAAGACAGGGTGTCTTTGTGTACTAGTCCTAAGTTTTTACCAAAGGTGGTGTCTGAGTTTATTTTAAATCAAACCATGTACCTATCATTGTATTATCCAGAGCATACCAATCCAGGGGAAGCATTGCTCCATAGTTTAGACGTGCATAGAATACTCAGGTGCCATACATACCATACAAATGACTGCAGAAAGTTCCTCGTAGCTTTTAGTTTTGTTTGCCCCTGGGAAAGAGGGCACCCCAGTTTCTAAACAGTGCTTGTCCTAATGGCTAGCACATTGTATTACGTTCTGTTACAGGAAGTTCCAGTAAGGAACTTCCTGGTGTGGTTCATTGTAATTCCACAAGCGGCATAGCCACCTCTGTAGCTTGTCTTCAGAATGTTTTTACTGCAGAGCTCTGTGCAGCTGCTACCTGGAGTACCATCCACACCTTCACTAAGCACTACAGTTTGGACATTATCTCTCGTAGATGAGCTGGGTTTGGCCTAGCTGAGCTACAAGGGCTACTGTCATAAGCCTATAGGCTCCAGCCACCCAGGCTGTTAGCTTTTGGTACTACTTGGGACTCATTCCAAAGGTGTGCAAAGGTGTGGCCTGATGAAAGAGATATCCTCAAAAGAGATAAAACAGTTACATACTTACCATAACAGAAGATCTTTGAGAGAATCTCTTTCTTCAGATCATACCATCTCACCTTCCTTCCCTCTTAGGGGTTGTGACAAAGGACATTTGTGCTGCTATCTCCATTGCTACCTTTTCCAGCACCCTGTTTCACCTGGTATGGGGTGCGCTTGAGTCAGTCCTGGTTGCCTACAGGGCGGTCCTCTGAGCATGATCTCTGGCAGGGAATTGAGAGGAGGGGCCATCCATGTTTATTTATACGCGGATGTTATAGTGGGCAGTCCCTGGCTGACTGCTTTTAAAAGTTTCCGTGTGGCCCTAGTTCGTGGTGGCCATAGTTCCAAAGGTGTGGCCTGATGGAAGAGATTCTCTCAAAGATCCACTGTTACGTTAGGTACATAACTGTTCTTTTAGAGTCCACAGAGGAAGGAGAAGGGGAGGGGCCACAAAACTTTGGGGGGGGGTGGACAGTAGTCCTTTTTTGGAGGCAAGAGTCCTAAAGGGACTTGCTAGTCTGAAGGTGGACAAAGCAATGGGACCAGAAAGAGTGCATCCAAGGGTATTGAAGGAGTTCAGGAAAATACTGGCTGCACCTCTGACAGCTCTATTTAACAGCTCACTGGAAACAGGAGTGGTTCTAGAGGACTGACTGGAGGAGGGTTGATGTAGTCACACTACACAAAAATGGTAGCAGGGAGGTGGCTAGCAGTTACAGGCCAGTCAGCCTGACATTGGTGGTGGGAAAGTGAATGGAATCGCTGCTGAAGGAAAGGATTGTGGAATATCTCGAATCCAGTGGGTTGCAGAACCCGAGGCAGCATGGTTTCACAGGGAGGAGGTCGTGTCAAACGAATCTGCTAGATTTTTTTAACTGGGTGATGAAGGAACTAGATCAGGGTGGAGCGATGGACATGGCCTACCTAGATTTCAGTAAGGCTTTCAACACTGTTCCACATAGGAGTCTAGTAAGTAAGGTGGGTAGCTTAAGAGTGGGTCCAAAGGTGGTAAACTGGATAAATTGGTTAGTAGATAGGCAGCAGGAGATGGTGGTAAACGGAGTTCACTCCAAGGAAGGGAGGGTGACCAGTGGGGTGCCTCAGGGCTCAGTGCTGGGACCAGTCCTCTTTAATGTCTTTCTAAGTGTTATTGCAGAGGAGCTGGAAGGGAAAGTCTACCTCTTTGTGGATTACTCAAAAATCTGCAACAGGGTGAACACACTGGGGGTGGGAGGGACTGAAAGGATGAGCAGAGACCTGGGAAAAATAGAGTAGTCAAGGGAATGGCAGCTAGGTTTCAGTGTGAAAAAGTGCTGAATAATGCAGTTAGGGCACATAAACCCAGACGTGGAGTACAAAATGGGTGGAGTTGTATTGACAACTACCAAGCAGAAAAGAGACCTGGGGGTAATCATATTGGATAACCTGAAGGTGGCCAGGCAGTGCAGCAGGGCAGTAGGGAGGGTGAATGGGATGCAGGGGTGCATAGGGAAGGGTATCACAAGCAGAAAGCGGGAAGTGGAGTTACTTCTGTATAGATCGCTGGAAAGACCCCACCTAGAGTACTGTGTCCAGTTCCGGAGACCACATCTCTGGAAGGACATAGACAGAGTGGAGGTGGTCCAGAGAAAGATGGAAAGGGCAACCCTCATCCTCATTGCTCCACTGTGGACTTGGCAGATACGGTACCCACTGCTACAGTAGTTGGCAGTAGAACCCTTAGTACCGGTGTGCAGGGGTTTGCTGGCACAGGACAAGGGGTCTGTGGTCCATCCAGATCTGAAGTCCCTACATCTGTATGCATGGCTTTGAAGACAAAGCCATGGCACAATGCGGAGTATCATCTGAAGTGACTGATGTTGTGATGGCTGCCAGAAAACCCTCCACCAGACATACCTATTCTTTGAAGTGGAAGCGATTTATGTTGTGGGCCGCTCTCAAGCAATTGGATCCATTTACCTGCCCAATCAATGCAGTGCTGACATACTCGCTATCCCTGTCAGACTCTGGTCTTCAGTGTTCCTCACTCATAGTGCATTTGGCTGGTATTTTAGCTTTTCATGCCACTGTAGACAGACATAAGGTTGTCCAATTAGAGGTATCCTGTGCTTTTCTGAGAGGTACTGTATATTATATGTGAAATTTACCATTAGAAATCCAGTCCCGGCTTGGGACCTAAATTATGTTTTAGAGAAGCTTACTTTGGCTCCTTTTGAACCGGTCATGAGCTATGGCTTATACTTCTTTCATAGAAAGTGTTATTTTTTAGTTGCAATCCCTTCTGCTCAAATGATTTCAGAGCTATAAGCTCTAATGTGTGAGCCTTCCTATTTGATTTTCCATAAAGAGTGTCTTTACGTAGAAATCCTAAGTTTTTACCAAAGGCGGTGTCTGAATCTACTTTAAACCAAACCATCCACCTCCCAGTATACTACCTGGAGGGTGCCTAGTCAAAAAACGCAACAGCACATTCCCATGGTTAAAAACAGTGTGGGCATAACAGTGAGTGTGGTTTCAGAGTTTGTTTATTTAAACTAGCGTGGTTTCATACCATGCCATTTTGTAGTCACCGTGAGCTGCTGTTTTTGCCTGTTCGATTTTGGACTGCACTGTATTGACCCAGTGTCCTACCTGGAGCATGCCAATCCAGGGGAAGCTTTACTCCATACTTTCAATGTACACAGAATTCTCAGGTGTTATGTGAACTGCATCAAGGACTGCAGAAAGTCCTCTCAGCGTTTTGTTTCCTTTGCCCCTGGGAGAGAGGGCACCCCTGTGTCTAAACAGTCCCTGTCCAAATGGCTGGCACATTGTATTACGTTCTGCTATAGGAAGTATGGTAAGAAACTTCCTGGAGTGGTTTGTGGTTATTCCACAACAGGCATGGCCACTTTTGTTGCTTGTTTTCAAAATATTTCTGCTGCTGAGATTTGTGCAACTCCCACATGGAGTAATGCCCACACTTTCACTAAACATTACAGTCTAGACAGTGTGTCTTTCAGGTGAGCAGGATGTGGCCTGGGTGTATTACAGGGCCTACTCTCATGAACATATATGTGCCATCCACCCAGACCGTAAGTTTTTGGTATTTCTTGGGACTCATTCCAAAGGTGTCACCTGATGAAAGAGATGTCCTCAAAGAAGATAGAACAGTTATGTACTTAACATTGTGATCAGGGTCAGGGATACCCCATCTCTGTCCTTTTAGCATGCTCGCTGTTTCACAACTGAACGTAAGCCAGAGGATCCCAGGGTGCCCTCTCTCCGTGTGAAGGGGTGCAAATATAGTCTCAAGTCTGTGTTCCTGGGAGAGAACCCTCTCAGCCACTGCACAATGAACCAGAAAGCCACAGGCATGTATAGACCTTCGGGGGAGGCCCTATACACTCTATTATGTGTCTTTCCCCCAAAAATGCAGAGATCGGTTTAAACCCCCACAGACTCCTTCTTGACACTTTTCGTATTTCCTCCCCTCCTTTCGTCTAGAGTCCCTTGTGATACTGTACTTTGGTAGTGTCTGGCTCTTAAAGCAGTCACACAGGCATAGTATAGTTTGAACAACCCTTCCCAAGCAACACACACTAAAGACACGGGCAGAATTATCTTAAAATAAGCCAAAGGTTTTACTAATTAATTAATAAATGCAGTAAATAACTTAAAGACAGATAAGTTTAGACATTGGTTACAGGATATGGAAAACAAAATAGAAGTATACAAAAAAAACTAAACTTTGAAAATTCTAGTTTGAAAGTTCTACCTCAAATCCTTAGTTGTTGAATTTGAAGTGCAAAGTGTTCTTAAAAGTGGTAGCTGAAGTCTTAGCTCTTGTGGTCCAGGAGAATGTTTTGAAAAATAAATTGCCTCTGCTGTTTAAGCAGACAGGGTCCCAAAATGCAGTCTTTCACACAAAAGTCAAACAGGCAAAAGGGTCACAAGAAAAAGCAGAAGGGCAAAAGCCTTGATACAGTCTTGCACCCTTGTTTTAAGGGCTTCTCAAAGGGCAGGTCCAGTAAATATTGACTTACCCTGCAATTGGCTAGCATTCTGTCTCTATGGCTTTGCAGCCAATCAGCTTTTAGTACTTTATTACAAACTACAAATGTTCGTCTCTGAATATGAGAGAAAAAGGGCTCAGAGGTCAGCTAGTCTAAACCAGAATTGTAGGAGACCATCCAGCCTACCTCCCTTTGAAATGGTTGTAATTAAGCTACACTCAGTACAGTCATTTACTTAAAATACTAGTCCATGTAGCTGTAACTAGAATAACTCAGGGTAGGCCTGTTCAGGACAAAAGAAATCCAGATGAAATGGCACCACTAGATGCTGAGGGCTATGTAGACACAAATGTATGCCTGGCCTTCCAGTGCTGTTTAACTAGCCCCTTTTGTTTCCTTTTAAATGGTTTAATGAAACTCTCAGTTTCTGACTAAGCAGTTAACAGTATTTCTGCCCAGTAACAAGAAAATCATATAATTCTAGGAGCGTGAATATGTTGTTCATCCACACTTCTTTGGCATGTCCCTTTCCCCTGTAAATCTTGCTGGGAGTTTTCAAGCTGGCTCCTCCCACCCACCCAGGTGATATATACCTCGGATCCGCCTCAAGACACCAGATCTTCCTTTCCGCTGGAAGATTCGGGTTCCCTCGTGCTAGTTTCCAAGTACCGTAGGCCCTGGAGTCTAATCGACGGTTTTCGCCGCATTTGCTTGCTTTAAAACTGGTAAGAGTTTACTAATCCGATCCGAGCGCATCGGACATGGAGGACAAGTCGTCCACCGATTTTCGCCGGTGTCCTTGCGGACAAAAAATGTCTTGCACTGATCCCCACCTCTCGTGCGTTTATTGCTTGGGTGCCATGCATGACACCACTGCTTGCACTATTCGCCTGGCATTCCATCCCAACGTCCTGGACAATCACAAAGGGCGCCTGCAGCTGGGGAGACTGGAGCTTCGCAATCCACCGGTGAAATCGAAGGAGGCCAAGTGGGCGGTTTCTGCGGCCGCGGGATCCGCCAAGCAGCTCGAACAGATGGCGGCTTTCGAGGAGGAAGCTGCCCAAGCTTCAGCCAGCCGAGGTTTTTTTCGTGGCACCCAACCTGGGCTCCACCTTTACTGGGTCCTTTCGGGAGCTGTGCCAGTCTCTCCCTATCACGGGTGAGGCGCCCTCGGGCTCACACTCCTCCTGCCCCAAGAAAAGGGACAAGGACCACAGATCATCTTCTTCTGGCCGAAGAAGACGTTCCTGGGACCGAGAGTGGTCCGATTCACGGGACCAGGCAGTCTCAGCCTCGGTCGAGATCGATCCCTTGGCCGCCGGCTTCTCGGACCTTCCGTCAGGCCAAGGCACCGAGGCCGAGGATACGGCCGAACCGGACGAGATTTCTCTCGACCCGATCGAGCCGTTGTCACTGACCCCACTCGACGACTCTTTGGAAAGGACTCCCATCCTTTCCTTCCCCACTGAGGAGACCTGTCCCGCGGGCATCCCAATCGAGGGACAGGAGCCAGATCCTCTGTTTTCACTGAATCCGGTCTCTCCCGATCGACAGAGCCGACCCCATCGGTCTTGATCGAGGAGTAGGACCCAGTCAGTCGAAAAGCTGAAAAAGGGTCACAGACACTCCCGGAAGACATGCCGCCGCCGCTCCTCATCCTCCTTGGACGAGAAGAGACTTTGACGGAAGCTCCATCGACGTTATGAGGACCTTATGTGGCAGCAGCTCATTCTAACCGGTCAGAAGCCGGCTACACCGGCCATTATTTGGCTGCAGCCTTTTCAGCCAACACCGACTCCTCTGGTACCAAGAACTCTGGTTCTCACTCCGGCAGGACCAGCACGCATTCCTGCTCGGCCAGTTCTGGTCTGCCCACCAACTCTGGTGGAACCACCGCTTAAACAGCCTCAGGGAGGGACTCCCTCAAAGGAGAATCAGGCAGATATGAGCTTGCCCCGTCATCTGTCCATCACTGTAGTTCCTGATCACCCTAGGCGCATTGACGGGGACGTAGGCAGGAGACCCTTGTATCCTGAATCCTCTGACTCTGATACTACTGGTCTTCACTCACACCCTGATGATGAGTTGTCAGTGACAGGCCTGGAGGAAGGTCCTTCTTCCTAAAAGGCATCCTTTGACTCATATCTGAGTCCACGGGTATGCCATTGCAGCCTGTCCAAAAGAAGGCAGAATATCCTCTCACGGATATCCTTAAGAGGGGGGATACCCCGATGGAGGCCTTCCCAGTGGCCGAAGCCATTGTTGGTCCAGCTCTTGAGCTATGGCAGCACCCTGCCTCCTGCCCGGCTCCATCTGCCCGCATGGCTCGCAAGTACACTGTACCCATGGGTTCCCTGGTGGGCTTCACTGAGCATCCCTCAGCCGAGAGCCTTGTGACTGCATCAGTGTTTCGACGTACGGGTAGCTCAGCAGATACTGACCGCCCTCCGGACAAGGAGTCCAAAAACATGGACCATTCTGCCTGGAAGGTGTATTCGGCCTCATCCTTGGGCCTTCGTCAGGCCAGCTCGGCTGTTATCATGGCACACTTCTCTCATGCCCTCTTGGGATCACTAGATGAAAGTCCTCCCTCATCTCCCAGTGGACATGCAGACCACGGTCAAGCAGGTCCGTGACCAGGGCTGTGCTGTTGCAAAACTGCAGCTTCAGATGGCCCTGGACATTGGAGATTCCTGTGCCCGTTCCTTAGCAGCCGCAGTGGCCACTCGCCGCAGAGCATGGCTGAGATTGTCCTCTTTTCCTGCAGATACTCAGCATAAATTAGCTGACGTGCCCTTCCTTGGCACCAGCCTCTTCGGTCCCAGTGTGGCAGGTCACCTCCAGTGCGTAGAGCAGTCCAGTGCCACCTTGGATGCTACCTCTGCAAAAGGTTCTATGGGCAAGAACCAGCAGAAACACAGCAAGAAACCTTTTTGGCACTCTGCCCCTGCAGTTAGGCAGCCCTCCTATCATGGAGGTCAACAGCAGCAGCAGGCTCAAGCTTGGTGCCCTAGGCCCAAGCCGGGTCCCCAACAGCCCCGCAAAGGAGGCCGAGGTGCCGATCCAGGAGCCTCCTCCTCCTCTAAGCCTGCACAGTGACGGGTCAGGGGTGGTCAACCCTACTCCCATCACAGCAGTTCTGGGTCCTCCCACGGGGGGCTGGCTCCACCACTTTCTTTCTGCCTGGTCCAATATCACTTTGGACAGGTGGGTCCTGGAAGTGGTCGGTCAGGGACTGCCCTAGAATTCGAGCAGTACCCTCCCTGCTGAGCCTGTGCCCCACGGGAGGAAAGGATCTCAGTTGGCACTCAGTCGGCCCTTCGGGATGACATTGCTCAGCTCCTCCGCAAGGAGGCAGTAGCTCCAGTGCCGGATCCTCCTGCGAACCCAGGCTTCGTGTCCAGGTACTTCCTGGTGCCCAAGCGGATGGGGAGTTGGCGCCCCATCCTAGATCTCCATGACCTGAATCAATATCTCAGGTCTCGCACCTTCCAGATGGTAACTCTGACCCAGATCATATCATCTCTGGAGCGAAACATGTGGTTCTGTTCACTGGATCTACAGGACGCATTCTTTCACGTCCCAATCCGTCCGTCCCACCAGCGGTTCCTCTGCTTCAGGGTTGAAGGGACCCTGTACGAGTTCCGAGCCATGCCATTAGGCCTGTCATCGGCCCCACAGGTCTTCACCAAACGCATTGCAGTGGTAGCAGCCCATCTACAGCGTAAAGGGGTTCACATATATCCCTACCTCGACAATTGGCTCCTGTCGGGTTCCTTCCTGCAGGAGGAAGAGTGGTCCAGGGACCTGGCCCTCCGAACCTGTTCCAGAGTAGGTCTCCTGGTCAACAAGGCCAAGTCGGAACTCGTGCCCTCTCAGGTGATGGGCTTTATCGGGGCAGAGCTCGACTCTCATCAAGCCAGAGCCCAGCTTCCGGCGGACAGGGCGGTGGTTCTTTCCTCCTTTGCCCAATAATTTCTGGTTGGGCACTTGCACCCAGCCAGGGACTTCTGTGCCTTCTGGGTTACCTGGCGGCATGCAACTCAGTGGTCTGTTGGGCCAGGTTGCACATGCGTCCCCTCCAGTGGGAGCTGGCCGCTCAGTGGACTCAGAGTCAGGCCCTTTTCGATCAGCTGGTCACTGTCACCCAGAAGATGTGGGATGCTCTCCAATGGTGGACCGTCCCAAGTCGTCTGCAGGAAGGGATTCCGTTTGTCCGCCCCAAGCCAATGGTCGTCCTTATGACCGATGCCTCTCACGGGCTGGGGAGCCCACATGGGGGACCACAGAGCCCACGGGTTCTGGACCCCCGAGGAATCCCGTTGCCACATCAACCTGTTGGAACTCAGAGCAGTCAGACTGGCACTGTCAGCTTTCGCTCCTCAGCTCTGGGGTCAAGTGGTTCAAGTCCAGATGGACAATACCACGACCATGTACTACCTCAGCAAACAGGGCGGCACGCACTCCCGTCTGCTGTGCAAGGAGGCGCTCCGGATCTGGACCTTTGTCAGCTGGCTGGAGGCGGATCTCCTTGCCATCCATGTGGCAGGAGTCTCGAACCAACTGGCGGTTGCTGTCGGCCACATAGGCCAGACATCCCACGAGTGGTCTCTCCATCCAGAGGTAGCTTACAGTCTGTTCTCCCATTGGGGCAAACCATTGGTGGACCTGTTTGCCTCCAGAGAGAACACCAAGCTGAGGCTGTACCATGCCTGCTTCCCTCAACAAGGCTTACTGCAGGGAGATGCCTTCTTGAGGCCATGGACCCCAGGCCTCCTCTACACCTTCCCCCCATTTCCCTTGATCCACAAGGTGTTACTGAAGGTGAGGAGGGACAAGGCGAAGGTGATCCTGGTAGCCCCAGATTGGCTGCGCCAGTTCTGGTACCCAGATCTCCTCAGCCTCAGCTGCAGACCCCCGGAGAGGCTTTGTACATACCGGACCTGATATCATTGAACCAGGGAAGGTATTCCATCCGACCTTCAATCCCTGCACCTCACAGCCTGATACCTGAGCGGCTAGAGTTCCAGGCTCTGGGTCTTTCCGAGGATGTCTACACCGTGGTGGAGGCATCTCGTAAGGAATCGACCAGGAAATGTTATGCCTTCAAATGGAAAAGGTTTTCCATTTGGTGTCAGGGTAAGAGTCTGGACCCCTTCTCCTGTTCTGTGGCTAACATTTTGGACTACCTTTGGTCTCTCTCCAAAGGGGGTCTTAGGTCGACTCTTAGGGTGCACCTGACAGCCATCTCTGCTTACCATGCGTGGGCCGGTCAGTCGACATTGGCACAGGAGACAGTGGTTGGGCATTTTTTCAAAGGCCTGGATCACATATGCCCTCCGGTGCATGAACCTCCACCTCCGTGGGATCTTCTACTGGTTTTGGCAGAGCTCATGGGCAAGCCATTGAAACCCCATGCACAAGTGTGATCTCTCATACTTGTCGTGGAAGACGGCCTTCCTGGTGACTATCACATCAGCCAGAAGGACAGGGGAGCTCCAGGTGCTCTCAGTGGACTCCCCTTATCTGGTCTTTCACAGGGACAAAGTTGTCCTGCGCCCCCACCCAAAATTCATTCCGAAGGTGGTATCAGAGTTTCACCTTAACCAGGTGTTGACTCTGCCGGTATATTACCCTAATTACACCTTGGACGCCGAATACAGGCTCCATACCCTGGACCTTAAACGTGCTGTCTCCTATTACAAGGAGAGGACGGCGGAAATTCGGGGAGAGGTTCGCCAGCTGTTTGTCACCTACATTGAAGCTGCTTCTGGCAAACCTGCAGCCAAACGGACTATTGCAAGATGGATCAAATAATGCATAAGAGCTCATTCTACCTGCCATACTGCTGCATCGGTGGCTGCTTCCAGTGACATCCCTATGCAGGAAATCTGCCGGGCTGCTACCTGGAAGTCAGCAAACACCTTCATTACCCACTACCACATCGACCTTGAGTCACGCCGTGATACTGGTTTTGGGGCCTCGGTTCTCCAATCTCTGTTTCCTAAGTAGAGGGTGTGCGCCTTGCCTCCCTCCTCCCAGAGAACTGCTAGGAGTCTGCCAAAGAAGTGTGGATGAACAACATATCCACGTTCCTAGAAAAACAGGTTCTAGGGACATGGATATGTTGTTCATCCACACTGTCTGGCAGGTTCCTTGCCGCTTTAAATCTTGCCGGAAGGTCTTCAAGCTGGCTCCTCCCACCCACCCAGGTGGTGAAACTGTCGGCTCTGCCCCATGACGCCAGAGCTTCCTTACCGCTTGGAAGCTCAGATTCCCTTCTTAACGCTCTGCATATAGACTGGATCCTAACTCTTCGGTTCATCCGAAAATAATTTTAAAGTTTTCAAGACTTCAGTCAAATCCTTCCTTCGTGGCTGCGATGGACAAATCGACTCCCGGTTTTCGGCGGTGCCCACACGGGCAGAATATGTCCAGGACGGATCTGCACTCCACATTCATCTACTGCCTCGGCCTTGATCACAACCCGCAGGCCTGCGAGTTGTGCAGATCTTTTCCGGCCAATGTCCTTGAAGACCATACTGCCTGGCTACAACTTGGGCGCCCCGAGAAACGTTATCCACCGGTGAAGTCCATGGAGGCCTGTTGGGCGGTGTCCACGGCGGCTGGCTCAGCTGAGCAACTCGAGCAGATGATCACCCTCGAGGAGGAGGTGGCAGCTCAGGCCGCATCCTCATCTTCCTCGATTGCGGCATTTATCCCGCTCTCACTGGGATCCTCCTACACAGCTTCTTTTAAGGAGCTTTGCCAATCCCTCTCCACAAAGGGTGAGGGGCCATCGGGACACTCTTCTCAGTCAAAAAAGAAGGACTCAAAGGGTAAGTCCCACCGTCGACGTTCGTGGGAGCAGGAGTGGTCCCCTTCCCCGGACAGTCGACACTCGACTTTGGTCGAGGTTGCGGCTAAGACTGCTGGCTTCATGGTGTCCCTGTCAGGTCAGCCGGCCGAGATACCAGTCGACACGGGCGAGATTTTTCTCGACCCGTTGGACGGGCTGTTGGCTGGTGAAACTGACAACCCTTCATCACTGGTTCCCCCGGTGGAAAACGAGGACTTGCCTGCGCCTCCTGTGCCGGAGTCCCCGGTCAAGGCTCCCGAGCCGAGGGAGGAGCGGATGTCCCCCCCCCGCTCCCTCCCAGACCCACGCTCGGAAACACCGAGGGTCTTGGCCTCGGACCTCGTCTCGGTCCAGCCGATCCCAGCGACATTGGTGGTCTCGGCACCGAGGAAAGTGGCAGCGGCGCTCGTCCTCGTCTTCCTCCTCGGTAGAGAGAGGCTTCGCGCAAATAGCCGACGCCACGAGACTTAATGTGCAGCAGCCCTCTGTCCAGGAACAAGCCGATGCCGTCACCTTCCCCAGCCATTAAGTGGCTGTCACCCGAAAGGCCCAAACAACCCCTCGCGGTGGTCGAGGTGCCCAAGCCTGGGCCAGTTGTTCGGCCGAAACCAGCTGCTCCACCGATTGTGGTGGAACCTCCGCCTCCACAACCGAAATCGGGGGCTCCGACCAAGGACTCTTGGTCGGGTCAGGGTCTGCCCCACTGGTTGTCGGTCACCCTCACTCCCGACCGTCCTCGGCAGGTGGAGGGTGACTCAGGCCCCAGGCAGCTCTTCGCAGACTCCTCGGAGTCTGACGCCGACTCCTCCCTGTTTTCCAGGCCCCTTGACCTGGAGTCCTCTGGGGGGCTGTTGATGGACGAGAGCCCATCATCGTTCATGGGTCTGCTTCAGCTCATCTCTAAGTCCACCGAGATGCAGCTTGAGCCCGTATCCAAGTGGGCCAAGTATCCCCTGACGGAGATACTGGACCGAGGGGATACTCCCACGGAGGCCTTTCCGGTGGCTGAAGCCATTGTTGGGCCAGCCTTGGAGCTTTGGTATGCGGTCCCTAATGGCTCTTTGTCCAGTTTTTTGGAACACCCCTCCTCCGAGGGGTTGGTCACTGATAGCGTTTTCCGGCGCTCCGGGAACACTAGGGATGTGGATAAGCCCCCCGACAAGGAGTCCAAAAAGCTGGACTATGCCGGGCGCAAGGTGTATGCTGCGTCCTCCCTTGGCCTCCGTCAGGCCAGCTCAGCCGTACTGATGGTACACTTCTCTCACGCCCTCATGGGCTCCCTGGATGAGGTGATCCTCATCTCCTGGCCGACCTGCAGACTGCGGTCAAGCAGGTGCGGGATCAGGGAACGGCAGTGGCGAAACAGCAGCTCCAAACGGCTCTAGACATCGGAGACTGCTGTGCCCGATCAGTAGCAGCGGCAGTGGCCATGCGCCGCAGAGCGTGGCTGAGGATATCCACCTTTACGGTGGATACCCAGCACAAATTGGCGAACATCCCCTTCTTGGGGACTGACCTGTTCAGCCCTGGAGTGGAAGGCCACCTCCAGAGGATCGAAAAGTCCAATGCCATCTTGGACTCAGTCACGTCCGCTCAGAAGGACAAGGGCCGTCATCAGCAAGATAAGTCCTTTCGACCTTCTGCCCCCGCGGCACGTCCGGCCCAGCAACACCAGCGTCAGGGCCAGCAGGCTCGCGCATGGCACCCCAAAGCTAAGCTTGTGGCTTCCTCCAACAGGAAGCAGGGAGGAAAAGGCCCCGGACGTCCCTCAGCCAGTCTTTCCTCCAAGGCTGCCCAGTGATGGGTTGAGGGGTGTCGCCCCCACCTTTGTCATTCCCCCCATGGGGGGACGGCTCTGCCACTTCCTTTCCACCTGGTCCACTATCACCACGGACCGCTGGGTGTTGGAGGTGGTAGGAAAGGGTCTGCCTGTGGAGTTCGAGCAGGCCCTGCCCTTCTGAGCCGTTGCCCCACAGGGGGCTACGGAGTCCACAGCCTCTCTGTCGCCCGCCGAGCCGACATTGCCCTGCTCTCGAAAAAGGGAGGTGATCAGGAAGGTGGTGGATCCTCCGCCAGACCCAGGGTTTGTGTCCAGGTACTTCCTGGTCCTGAAACGGACGGGGGGGCTGGTACCCCATTCTAGACCTGCACGACCTGAACAGGTTCCTAAGGTCTCGAACCTTCAGGATGGTCACTCTGGCTCAGATCATTCCATCCTTGGAACGAGGCATGTGGTTCTGTTCTCCGGACCTCCAGGATGCGTTCTTTCACGTCCCAATCTGTCCGTCCCACCAGCGATTCCTCCATTTCAGGGCAGAGGGGTCCCTCTGCGAGTTCCGGGCCATGCCCTTCGGCCTTTCTCTAGCTCCCAGGGTCTTCACCAAATGCATGGCAGTGGTGACAGCATTCCTGCGGCGCTGAAGGGTCTGGGTGTACCCCTACCTGGACAACTGGCTGATTGCGGCCTCCTCCAGAATGGAGGTGGAGCGGTCCAGGGATCTGGCCCTCCAGGTTTGCTCTCAGGTTGGCCTCCTTATCAACGAGGCCAAGTCAGAACTCGTGCCAAAGCAGGTGATCCAGTTCATCGGGGCGGAACTCGGCTCCCGGTGGACAGGGCCGAGGATCTTTCCTCCCTTGCCAAATCATTTCAGGTTGGGCAATTGCGCCCTGCCCAGGACTTCCTGCGCCTCCTGGGCCTCGTGGCGGCCTCCACCAGCGTGGTCCGTTGGATCCATTGGCACATGCGTCCCCTACATTGAGGACTGGCCTGCCAATGGTCACAGCTCTCCAATCCTTTGGATCAGCTAGTGACAGTGACCCAGGAGATGTGGAATGCTCTCCAGTGGTGGACCGTTCCAGCTCATCTGCAGGAGGGCATCCCGTTTGTCCGCCCCGAGCCGACGGTCTCCCTATCGACTGATGCCTCTCTGATGGGTTGGGGTGCCCATCTGGGGGAGCACAGAGCACACGGCCTCTGGTCCCGATGCCACATCAGCCTGCTGGAGCTTCGAGCGGTTCGTCTAGCCTTCACCGCCTTCGCTCCATTTGTACGGGGTCAAGTGGTCCAGGTCCAGACGGACAATACCACGACCATGTACTACCTGAACCGCCAGAAGAGATGCGGTCCATGCCTCTGTGCAGGGAAGCTCTCCGCATTTGGTCCCTCGTGCGCAGCCTGGAGGCGGATCACCTTGCCATCCATGTGGCAGGAGCCTCCAACATTCTGGCCGATGCCCTAAGCTGGATAGGAGCTGCGTCCCGTGAGTGGTCTCTCCTGTCGGAGGTAGTACAAGATCTTTTCTCCCACTGGGACATGCCTCAGATGGACCTGTTTGCCTCCAGGGAGAATGCGAAGCTGACGCTGTTTCATGCCCACCCCCCCTCAGCAGGGCTCGCTGCAGGGGGATGCTTTCTCGAGGCCGTGGACCCCGGGCCTCTTCTACGCCTTTCCCCCATTTCCCTAGATCCACAAGGTGCTTCTTAATGTGAGGAGGGACAAGTCGCAGGTGATTCTGGTAGCCCCAGACTGGCCCCACCAGTTCTGATATCCAGATCTCCTCAGTCTCAGCTCCAGGCTCCCAAGGCGGCTTCCAGCCCGCCCGGACCTGATCTCAGTCAACCAGGGAAAGGTATTCCACCCAGACCTTCAATCCCTGCACCTGACGGCCTGGTTCCTGAGCGGCTAGAGTTCCAGGCCTTGGGTCTTTCCGACGAGGTCCTCAACATCGTTGAGGCTTCCCGTAACGAGTTGACCAGAAAATGCTATGCCTTTAAATGGAAGAGATTCTCCATTTGGTGTCAGGGTAAGGGCCTGGACCCTTCCACCTGCTCCTTGGCAAGCATTCTGGACTACCTGTGGTCCCTTTCTCAGCTTATGCTTCGGTCGATGACCCTTAAGGTGCACCTGGCAGCCATCTCTGCTTACCGGGCGCGGGCCAGGAAGCAGTCGGTGGCACAGGAAAAGGTGGTCGGGCGCTTTTTCAAAATCCTTAATCACATATCCCCTCCGGTGCGAGAACCTCCACCTCCGTGGGATCTACTGCTGGTATTGGCTAAGCTCATGTGGCAAGCCATTCGAACCGATGCACAGGTGTGACATCTCTCACCTGCCGTGGAAGACCACCTTCTTGGTGGCTATCACGTCAGCCAGAAGGATGGGAGAACTCCAGGCATTTTCCATCGAGTCTCCTTATCTGGTCTTCCACAGGGACAAGGTTGTCCTGCGCTCCCACCCGAAATTCCTTCCGAAGGTGGTGTCGGAGTTTCACCTTAACCAGGTGTTGACTCTGTCAGTGCTCCATACTTTGGACCCTAGAAGAGCGCTCGCTTATTACAAGGAGCGGACAGCAGAAGTTCAGAGAGAGGTTCGCCAGTTGTTTGTCACCTACGCTGAAGCCGCACCTGGCAGACCTGCAGCCAAGCGGACGATAGGCAGGTGGGTCACCTTCTGCATGGATCTCTGCTATAGGTTGGCGGGCATGGAACCTTCTAGAGGGATAAGAGCTCATTCTACCCGCCATACCGCAGATCGTGTGGCTGCTTCCAGGGACGTCCCTATCCAGAAAATCTGCAGGCTGCTACCTGAAGTCAGCACACACTTCATTACCCACTACCACATCGACCTTGAGTCACGCCGGGATGCTGGTTTTGGGGCCTCAGTTCTCCAGTCTTTGTTTCCTAAGTAGGGGGTGTTCACCTTGCCTCCCTCCTCCCGGAGAACTGCTAGGAGTCTGCAAGACAGTGTGGATGAACAACATATCCATGTCCCTAGAAATACAGGTTACTCACCTGTAACAGGAGTTCTAGTTAATGGTATATGTTGTTCATCCACACAACCCACCCGATCTCCCCGGCTTCGACCGCACAGCCTGACTTCCATGGAGCTAGATCTGGCGTCATAGTGCGGGCGAGGTTTACCACCTGGGTGGGTGGGAGGAGCCAGCTTGAAGACGCTCCGGCAAGATTTAAAGCTGCAAGGAACTCGTTAGAATAGGATGAACAACATATAATATCTTAGAACTCCTGCCACAGGTGAGTAACCTGTATTTACCACCTGTACAGTAGTTCTAGGAGTGGTATATGTTGTTCATCCACGCACACCTACACGACCTCCCCGGCTTTAGGTGCACCACCTTGCTTCCAGCAGGCTAAGATCTGGTGTCTTGAGGCGGAGCCGAGGTATATATCACCCGGGTGGGTAGGAGGAGCCAGCTTGAAGACTTCTGGCAAGATTTAAAGGGGAAAGGGACATGTCAAAGAAGTGTGGATGAACAACATATACCACTCCTAGAACTACTGTTACAGGTGAGTAACCTGTTTTTCTAGGGCCCATGTACTTTGTGCCCATGATCCCTTGCAGCTTAAACTGGCTTTTATGGGGCTTCCCTGTGACATTGTATTCATACAATTATATGAAATATGACCAAAACAATAAGGTATGGCTCTGTGACGCCACAAACATAACAGATCTTTGAGAGAATCTCTTTCATCAGGCCATGCCGTCCCACCCTCCTTCCCCCTTAGGGGTTTGGCACTGGATTTCCTGCTTTGCATCATTCCATAACTGCCTTTTCCAGCACCAATTGTTGCCTGGTATACTGGGTGCTGGCATTGTCTCCTGGTTCCCCATAGAGAGGTCCTCCGAGCATAATCTCTGGCGGGGAACTGAGGAGAGATGAGGCCGCCCGAATTTATGTAGACTCTCATGCGTGACATCATTGTGGGCCGCCACTGCTTGCAAAAATTTCCATGTCATTGTAGTGCTGATATGGGTATCATTCCGAAGGTGTGGAAAAAAAAAAAACAGTGGTGGCACGTAGAAAAGAAAACAAAAAATTCTCCAGAGTATGGTAAATACAGATCTTTCTTCGAGTTGGAGCTCTTGCAGCAGGCTATAACCATTAAGACCATGCCGCCAGGCACTAGGACCCTACGGAAAACTTCTAGCTAGCAGTCTTCAGCAGGGACCGCCCCTGATATCTGTCCACCCCGGCATCAGCCAGTGGTATAGAGGGGGCGGTACCCAGCCCCACCTCAGTTCTTTTCCCGCCATCGACCCATTTGTGTCTGCTCCACAGATGCCTTCCTGCTACAGTCAACCACCATAATGCATTTTTAACACTTTATTTCATTATTCACAATAGATTTATTTATTTTCTTCTCCATCCTGCATCTCATCTTCTCCGACATCCTCCATCGAACAGCACACCTCTAAGTATGC
Organism: Neoceratodus forsteri; assembly: GCA_016271365.2. Lineage (NCBI taxonomy): Eukaryota > Metazoa > Chordata > Ceratodontiformes > Ceratodontidae > Neoceratodus > Neoceratodus forsteri. The sequence goes on along the minus strand of CM057450.1, from coordinate 181,879,512 downwards.
GTGCTGCAAGCAGATCCCGTGAAAAGATGGCCACACGGCCTGTCTCCTGTGCCTGTGCCTGGACCTGGACCATGATACTCAAGACATCTCCACGGTCACAGGACCCTTCTGCATCGCCAGGGGACATGGTTATCATTACCTACCATCAACGGAGGACCAGATGGCGGTCACCCCATTTGTAGCCCCGACTCCAGTAACACCACGCAGTCTCAGCCGGGGGCTGTCAGACCCTCAGATACCTCTGGGAAGGTCAAAGACCCTTCTGATTTTGTGGAATGAGACCAAGGAACCTTATTTCACTTAAGCCTGTGGAGCTTCCACACAGGGAGAAGACTCCACCACCTAAACGTCCTTCCCCAAAACCTAGGGAGAGGGCTCCTCCCTATGGGAGCCCTTCCCCTGAACCCGATGAGTGACGCAGAGGAAGGCCAAAACATAAGGGCAGGAGGGGACATTGTTCCCCCTCCACATTGACAGGCTGACGGAGGCACCAGATGAAGGGCAGACACTGGCACGACTCTTCCTCATCCCACTCTTCTTCCAGCTTAGAAGACTCGAGCAGGGGTTTCTCCTCGTCCTTTAGTGACTCAGAACCAAGTGGCTGTCCTGCCTCCCCAGATGCTAAGGACACTCCCAAATCGCCTCCATATGACTCAGCATTTATGGATATCATGAGGCGTATCCAAACAAGCAATGGCTGGGAAACCGGGGACTTGGATCCGGTGAGGCGCCGGTTGGCAAAATACCTCCGGAAAAAAAAAAAAAAACTTTTGTGGTGCCCCCTTTGCTGGATACCTTCCAGGATCTCACCAGAATTACCTGGAAGCATCCCTCCTCCTGCTCGTCTGCCATATCACAAAAGTCAGACAGGCCCAAGGATGAGCCCTTTCTGGCAGAACATCCTGTAGCCAACTCCCTAGTGATCACAGTGGCCCACGACAGGACCAAGAAGCCCAAGCACCTGAGCACTCAGCCCCCTGATCCAGAATCAAAGCAGCTGGACCAGTTGGGGAGGAAGGTATATGCATCCGGTACCTGCTCCATAAGATCACTCAATTTCCTTACCCACATGGTGCAATATCAGAATGCCTTGTGCAGGAAAAGCATAGAATTAGCGCAAACTCTGCCAAATGCTCCACAAAAAGCAGAGCTCTTGGACATCGTTAAGTCAGGGTTGGATGTGGTCACACATGTCTTATGTACCACATATGACACTGTTGATACTTCAGCCCGGGCAGCGGCAACCAGCATCTGTCTCCAGTGCCATTCCTGGCTGAAGATCTCTGGCTTCATTCAGGACCTTCAGGCTGGGATTATAGACCTTCCCTTCAAGGGATCTGTACTGTTCGGAGATGAGACAGAGAAACTTATGACCCATCTCCAAGATTTGGGTAAGGCTATCTGGCGGTCCAGAAAATGTACAAGGCCAACCAGAAGGCTTTTGGTAAGCTGGCCTTTTGTAAACAGTCAGGTCAACATCCCCAATCACAGCAGCAGCAACAAGGGGGCTACAAATGAAAAGCCACCTCCCAGACCCAAGGTTCTTCCATCCCCAGAGCAGCCAAACTCTCCCTAGCCGATCTGCCAACCCCTGGTTCTACAGTCTGACTCTGCCAGACCCCCTTCCCTCAGCAGAATCTCTGGGAGAGGTGGTGGGGGGTTGTTTCTCCCTCTCCTTCTCTTCTGAGGGCTGGAGCACAATCACAACAGACCAATGGTTACTCCAGATCATAGAGAGGGGTTACACACTGGAGTTTCTGGAAGAGCTCCCAGACAATCCTCCTGTATCCTCCCACTACCCACAGTCTCACGTCACCTTGATAGAAGGGGAGATTCAGATGCTCCTTCAAGAGAGGGCAATAGAGCCAGTTCCACCAAGTCAAAGGGGTCAGGGATTTTACTCCCACTATTTCCTGGTACCCAGAAAGACTGGGGATCTGCCACCAATGGGACCTAAGCCATCTGAACAATTACACTGAGTACAAGCAGTTCAGAATGGTTACCCTTCCAGGCCTAATCCCTCTCCTTCATCAAGGGGATTGGCTTTGCTCTCTGGACATGCAGGACACGTATCTTCACATTCTGGTGTTCCAGCACTGCAGAAGATACCTGCGCTTCCTCTTCCAAGGGCATCATTACCAGTTCAGGGCCTTGCCGTTCGGCCTGTTATTAGCTCCCATAGTTGTCACCAAGTGCCTAGCAGTGGCCCTGAGGAGACAAGGCCATTACGTCTTTCCTTACCTCACCTCGACGACTGGCTTCTTAAGGCACCCACAAAGGCCCAGCTGGTCCACACTTTAGAAGACACTCTTACTCTCTTCAAAGAGCTGGAAGTCAACCTGAACCTTCCAAAGTCATCCCCATGTCCCAGTCAGAGACTCCAGTACATTGGGGCGATTCTGAACACAGTGCAGGGTAAAGCTTTTTTGCCCCCAGACAGAGCAGAACACCTTCTGTCCCAGGCTCAGGTAATGACTTCATCTCGTCAGACCTCAGCCAGATCCTTTCTGAGACTATTGGGTCACATGACCACTGTCATCCCAACCATATCCTTGGCACAATTACGCATGAGGGTCCCCCAGTGGACACTCAGAGTACAGTGGGATCAACACTCCGATGACCTGGAAATGCCAGTCATGGTTTCTAGTCCAGTCTGTCAGACTCTGTCCTGGTGGATGACTCCGTCCAATCTCTTCAAGGGAGTCCCCTTCAAACAGCAGCCCCAGAGGCAAATTCTCATCACAGACACTTTGGGACAGGGCTAGGGAGCTCACCTAGCGGACCGGCAGATTCGAGTGTTCTGGTCCCCTTTGGAACAGACCCTCCACATCAACATTCTGGAAATGAGAGCTGTCCTATGCAGGCATTTCAGATGGACCTGTTCCTGGTCCCCCTACCGGTTTAGACAGACAGTACGTCAGTGGTCTTTTACATCAACAAGCAGGGGGGGCACTCGTTCTAGCCCTCTCTGCCGAGAGGTCATGAGAGTGTGCTGTTGGGTGCTGGAACATCGACTAGAACTCACGGCTGTGCATGTTCCAGGAATACAAAACATCTTGGCCGACACCACAAGCAGGTCTCGGTCACAAGCCCACAAATGGGAACTACTCCAATCAGGTGCTGACCAACTGTTGACAAGTGGGGCAGACCAGAGTTGGACTTTTCTGCATCCCCACTCAATGCTAAACTGCCCAGCTTCTGCTCACTAGATCCAGGGTGTGGTGCTTTCTGGTGAGACGCATTGTCCCTCTGCTGGACAGGGAGGTTCCTGTACACCTCTGCTTCAGAGGGTAATCCTCAAGTTACAGATGGAAGGAGTGGAGATGATCCTTATTACTCCCTACTGGCCTCATCAGATTTGGTTCCCTCTGCTTCAACAGTTAGCAGTGGAACTCACAATACCCTTACCTTTGAGCTCTCACCTGCTCTGTCAGGACAGGGACATCCTAGTCCACCCAGACCTCAAATCCCTGCACCTGCATGCGTGGCTCCTGCAGACTTAGCAGTTTCCAGATTTGGAGTTTCCCCCAGGGTAGCGAACTTTCTAGTGGCAACGAGAAAGCCTTCCACTAGGTCCACCTATGCCATGAAATGGAAACAGTTCTGCCATTGGGCATCCGCCCGGCAGCTTGACCCTTTCTCATGTCCAGGGAATTTGGTTTTGGAGTATCTACTCTCTTTTTCCGATTCCGGACCAAGTTACTCCTCTATTAAGGTGCATCTTTCCACCATCTCAGCATACCATGCAACTATAGAAGGAAAAACCCTTGCCTAGTTGGATATGTCCCGCACCTTCTTGCGGGGTATCCTTCACCTGAAACCTCCCATTCGGGATCCCACCTCCCCTTGGGACCTGTTATTTTGTTAGAGAAGCTTACTTTTTGCCTTCAACTGCTGCGAGATTGGTAGCTACGCTTGTCTTGGACAGTGGTATTTTTGGTTGCACCATTTCCCTCAGAGGATTTCCAAGCTCCAGGCTCTGATGTGTAAAGAGCCTTACTTAGTTTTCACAAGGACAGGATGTCCTTGCATACTAATCCTAAGTTTTTGCTAAAGGTGGTGTCTGAATTTACCCTGAACCAGGACATCCACTTGCCTGTTCATTATACAGAGCATTCTAACAGAGGGGAGGCATTACTGCATACTCTGGATGTCCATAGGACTTTACGGTATTACCTTAACCGGGTGGCTCCGGTTAGGAAATCCAACCCGTTGTTTGTTTCTTTCACCCCCCAGAACCCAGGGGACACCAGTTACTAAGCAGACCCTTTCTAAGTGGCTAGTTAACTGCATTGTTTTCTGTTATCAGAAGTATGACAAGCCTTTACCGGGCCCGGTAAAAGGCCACTCCACCAGGGGAGTTGCTACTTCCTTTGCCTCGCTGAAGAACGTGTCAGCTGCAGACATGTGTGTTGCTGCTACTTGGAGTTCTGTCCACAGTTTTATCAAGCATTACAGCCTGCACATTGCTTCTTGACGCAGGACCAGTTCTGGACTTGCTGTCCTCCAAGGCCTGCTGTCTTAAAAGTCTCCTGTCTCTTTCAGCTTCCACCTGGAGCATTATGTCTCTCCTTGACTGCTTGGGACTTTGTCCTAATGGTTATAGCCTGCTGCAAGAGCTCCAAATCAAAGAATGATAGTACAGTTATGTAAGAACTTACTATAACAGATCTTGTAGAGGAGCTCTTGCAGCGGGTCACAGAAGTAGGAACATCCAGCTGTTGGTGCCAGATCCACCCGGAGGATTTTAACCAGTTTTTCTCCTGGGGACTGCCCACGACGATGTCACGTGTTGTGCTGTATCCTATATAAGCGTGGTTGGTTCCCGATCCTCCTCGGTTCTTTTCCCGGTGTCGACCATGCACCGTTATGTGTGCTGTGAAGGTGCTCCGAGGGAACTGAGGAGGAGAAGGGAATTGCCCTGTAATATGCAGAACGGAAGATATGCCCTGATAAAGTAGAAGGCCACAAGGCATTCTGCACAGGAGAAGGATGGAGGGATGGCATGATCTGCTGCAAGATATGCTCTCGAAGATCTACTGTTGTGGTAAGTCTCAATGCGACTGTACGTCTTCTTCAAGGACATCTCTTGCAGCAGGTCACACAAGTAGGAATGCATTCCAAGCAGTTCACATAGGTAGGGAAAAGAAGGGTGGTGGACCACTGGTAGGTTAGGACAAAGGGCCTTGCAGTATGGCATGACTAAAATTTGTTCATTGTCTGGAGGTAATGTCCAGACTGTAATGTTTAGTAAAGGTGTGTAATGATTATAGCCTGCTGCAAGAGCTCCAAAACAAGGAAAGAAAGTACAGTTACATAAGAACTTACCGTAACAATAGATCTTTGAGAGGAGTTCTTGCAGCAGGCACTGCTTTGCTTCCCAGCTTCCCCCTGGTATTCTTTCTGCATGGTTTAAACCTCCTCGGTTTCTCCTTCCTCTATAGGGACAGGTCTCTCCGGCTGAGAACTGAGGTGGGGTTGGGGACCGCCCCCTTTATACCATTGGCTGACGTTGGGGCTGTCCCTGCTGAAGACTGCTAGCTAGAAGTTTTCCGTGGGGACCTAGTGCCTGGCGGCATGGTCCTAATGGTCTACTGTTACGGTAAGTTCTTACGTAACTGTACTGTTTTATTCCAGACAGAGAGCACGGTTCCAAAGGTGTGGCCTGATGAAAGAGATTCTCTTGAAGGTTTGCTGTCACGGTAAGTATGTAATTGTTCTTTCTGTAGTACTCCACATTGTCAATGGATAGTCAGTACTTATGGGTAATATGCACCCCTGCTAGGGGAAATGGTACAGCCCATGGCTGCAACCAGCATAGAATCTTGGGCACATGAACATTTCGGACAGCAGCAACTCTCCATCTTTGCTGTGCCATCGAAAGGGAAACAGTCTAGAAGATTTCTCTGAGGAAGAAAATTCTTTTCAGTGTTTATTTTTTAGGGCTGCAGTTCTGCTGAGCAGATTGAGGCTACCTGGAGACAGCGAACACCCCTAAATTTAAAATCATGCCTGTTAAGCTGCAGCTTTCAAATTGGCTAGCCTTCCTTTTTCCCCATTTCCATTGGTTGTCTGTGCTAGGATTGGGGGCCACGTCTCCCACGCTGTTCTAAGGGTGTTTTAACAGGGCTCCGATTTCCTCCTTTTATAGTGTCTCAGGTCAGTGCATTTTTCTTTTGAGGGTCTAGTACTTACCACTTTTCCTTTAATCCCTAGCATCTATATTGGTGTCAGCATCCCTCCCCCCACTGGACTGTTATTGTTTTATTTTGGCAGTAGGTGCTGTAAGCACAATTACTATTAATTAATTTAATTCTGTGGCTGTCTTAAGGAAAGGTGTGCAGTAAGACATGCGGTGCAGTTAGTAGCTGTTTATTTCAATACACAAGTAACATTTAACTTATTTTTGACACTTAACACATTACAAGACATCTTTATACTTTTTCAGTTTGTGTGCTTTAACACCTTACACAATCTTTACTACGGACATATCAGACCCTGTGGCTCCTATTGGAGGTAATTTAAAGTAGTATTCTTTTTAGAATAACTTTGACTAACACAAGTACACAATTCTTTGGTACTAATAAGTTTTGCAAGCATTTAAACAATATTTCACTGCAGTTCATCTCTGCATTTATATATGGAACCAGGATTCTTAAGACACATAATTTCAAGAGTCTCTTGTCTCCCTTTCGTCTGGAGATTTGAAGGTTCCTTGGAGAAGCTGGATTGAAGAAGGTTTGTTCCTGGCTTTTGAATTCTTTTTTCCTCGAGGCTTGCAAATATGACAAAATGAGTACAAGTTCAATGTCTCTTACTTCTGGCAAAAGCCAAAAGTCTTTAGAGTTCAGCAGAATGATAGTTCTTAGAGTCAGTAGCAGTAGCGTAGATGTGAGATCGCTTCCAGCGAGGAAACACAGATTCAGATGACAAATTGTTGCTCCTTAGAGTCATCTTATGTAGGCAAAATACTTCCTCAGAAATATCATAAAGTTTAATTTTTCCTCAGAAGTAGCATGAGGTTTTGGAATAATGTAGCCATATTTGGGCAGTAGCTTATGGGTGTCGAAAGTCTATAACATACGTGCAGAGGTGTTCCTACTCATCAGATGCTCTGTCATTGACCTGCCTGTTGTCCTCTTGAACTTTGTCCACAAGGTGACAATTAATAGACTTACAACCACAAGACCTTCCACTGCTTATATTCAAAAATGAGGTGATGGAGATTATCTCATTGTGGTTTATGGTGCTGGGGGTAATTGGTAGCAGGTGGTTCCCTGTTTCGAGGAACCAGTTCCTTGTTGAGTTGTATGGATTCAGAGGTGAGGCCATTTCTTATGGTATGACTCAGTGGCCTAAGAAGTGCTGGGTTTTGATTTTAAAGTACTTTGCAAGCTGTCAGCCCTTTGCGCAATGTCTAAGTCTGATGAATTTATTAAGTTGGCATTTTAAATGTCCTTGAAGTTAGCAAGCTTAATGCCCTTTGGGGTAACCCTAGCCTCAGTGCTTGCACACAGAGGTTCTTTGCTTTTAGCTTGTTTTTTTGTTTTTATTGGGCTCACCACAACCCAACCCATATAGGCCAACTTAGGGTAGCTGGTTCATTCCACTGGGGTATCATATAGATGAGGCACACTGTTGAGTCCTGGTAGGACGAAACACGTCTGTGTCTTTTGTTGGCACCCTTTGCAGACTGTGTGAGAGGCCTTTCGGCACCATGCATTTCTGCTTAAAGTTGAACCAGCATAATATTTTGTGGTGATTTGCACATATAGCCCATGATGCTTTGCATTATGGGGGTATGTGTGATTTTGTATTTTTTTGTTTAATGTAGATTGTTCCATGATTTCTGGGTGCTGAGATGAGTTCCATATACCTGTGTTAAGCATTTGCAGGTCTTGTTAGATGAGAGACTTAAAAGGAAATGTTTTTATGACCAGTTCTTTTAAAGGAGAAGTCCACCCAGAATGTGTTTTGATATGTATGTTACGTCCTAGTATGTCCTTCCCTCTGTCTGCTATTAGGAGTTTTTCCTAAATTAGCCTGCTAGCTGTATGGTAGTTTTACGACACTTGGGGATCTCCATCACAAATAGGTTTATTGGCTTTCTTTCTCCTACGATGTACCCTGGCTCATGTGACAATGATGTAGCTAAGCCCTTAGATTTAGCAGGGTCTGTCACAGCTCAGCCACAAAGATACTTCTTTCAGAGAAGTCACACTGCTAGATTTTGGGTGAGTGCAATCATTATTATTTTTTGATATTAGTACCTTGTCCTGCTATGTTACAATCTATAAGTCGATGTTCAATTTTTGCTACTTAGTACCGGTGCAAAAACTGAAAGTGACAGAGAGGAATAGAGTAAACAGTGACATGATTCAAATACACACACAAACACACACACAGCAGAACATAGCAGGACAAAGTGCAGTATCAAAAAATAATAATGGTTACACTCACCCAAAAGCTAGCGGTGTGTCTTCTTTGGAAGAAGTATTTTCTCTGTGGCTGAGCTGTGACAGACCCTGTAACAAGACACTGGCTTCCTGCAGGGGCAATTAGACTTCACACCAGAGGGCACTCTGGGAAGACTAGAGGCCATAACAGAAACCAGAATGGCAACCTCCAAGGGCAATAAAACAGAGAAAGTTAGAAAAAACATCTCTCACAGCCAGAGGAAAAGAAAACGCTGGGAACTGGTTAGAACACAGAAAAAAAGACTACTACATACCATTTTCTCATTTTAACATGGAGTTTTTCTTTAAGGTACATTAATGGCAGCCAAGATTAAAGTGAACATCCTTTTTACACTTTGACAGGGTCTAGCGGTTTATGGTTGCTGTTGTGCCTACAGTGCCCTGAGTGCTTAACACTGTCTGGTGAGGAATTTTTCCTTTTATTGCCTTGTGGACTGTGTTTTTTGTGACTTGGCTGTGAGCAGAATATCCTGTAGACATTCAGAGAGCTGTTGATCTTCCCTTGTCAGTCTTCACCATTCATTACTGCTGGGTGTAAGCCGGAGGCGCGCACCTGTATAGGTGTTTTTGTTTGGGGTGGGGTTCGGCACCATTGGCGCCTCCCACTAGGGCAACACATTGCGTGGCTCACGAGGGTTGGCTGTTAGGCACCGCAGACTCCACCCCCACTCCAGTTCTGTTTCTCCTGTCATTAAGGTGACACCTGCTGCGCGAGTTATCAAAAGTTTTGTCTGTGTCATTAAGCCTTCGCCATTCAATGCCATTTCCTGCTTCTCCATCCTGGTTCTGAATTCGCCCAACACCGTTGGAAACCGGTAAGCCCGTTCCTTTTATTTCTACCGATGGCACCGGGTCCTTTTTCTGTGAAGTTTTGTTAAATTTCTTTGTGTCATGTCTGGTTTTGGACTCTGAGAAAATCCAAAGAGGGCTGTGCCCCCACGCATTGGTGCCCCTGTGGCTGGCATTTTTCTGTTTCCGACTGACATGGTGTTTGTTTGCGTTGTCTGGGTCCCAACCATGATATGGATAACTGCAACGCCTGTTTCTCCATGGACTGCCGCATTCTTGAGATCCACACGTTTAATGTCGGCAGGGCCCCGCCGACTTTCGGAGGATGGCATCATTCTAGGGATGCTATGGTGAGATCTCTTGACCCTGGGTTCGAGGAAGAGGGCAGCCTCGGAGCCCAAGGGGTTGAGAGGCCGGGGTGAGGTGCGGAGGCCTTCTTCCAATTACCCTGCCGGGAGTGGAGAAGAGCCGTAGTGCTGAGTCCAGTTTCTCCTCCTCTGAGATTTCAGGGGCGTCCTTAGTGGGCAGCGCTGAGGGTTGCCCTTCTGGAACCATGCAGCCTCAGTCGCACCACAGGGGAGATTCTCCCTCAGGGCTTGACCAGGTTTTGTTTTCACATTTACAGCAACTGCTGACTGGATCGACCCCCAGATCCCCCCACATGGGAGGATCTACTGCAGGGTCTCAGAGCCCTGGCAGTGGCTGGGCACTTTTAATGAGGTTCCCTTCCCCCGTCACTCTACAGGCACCTCCCCCTCTCCCATGCCACGTGGGCCCTACGGAACATTTAACCTGGGAGATGTTCAGAGCCACTGTGGCGGCCTTCCCTAGGTATGTTAGAGCTATGGATGAGCAGGTATTTTGCCGGTCTCTGCCACCGCAGGAGGACTCTGAACATCCAAGCTCCTCGGCTTCCTCATCTGAGGAAGAGGAACATTCTGCCCACCTTTCCTTCACTGTTGATTTCACCAAATATCAGCTATTTCTTTCGAGGTTAGTTCAGGAGCTCCACATCTCCCATGTGGTTAAACACAATACCGAGCGGGAGATGTGCTCTTTTCTGAGCGAGTACAGTGCCAACCACCTAGTGGTGCCTTCCTAGCCATTCTTCCAGGAAGTGTCTGTCTGCACCTGGCAGTCTCCAGCCGCCTCACCCCCAGCCCCAGCAGACTGCAGGAGGAGGTATTGTGCTCCCCAGGAGTCTCTTGGTGCTCTGCCTCACCCACCCTCGGGGCTGACTGGTTTAGACACTTCTTCCAGGCTCCAGCACCCGGCACACAACTGACCACTGGATCAGGATTCCGCTGAGTTCGACCAGTGGGCAAGAAGAGTTTTCTCCTCAGCTCGTGTGTTACTCTACATCAGCTCTCATCTTGCTCACCACACTGCCTACAGCAGACACCTGTGGTCAATGCTGGCGCAGGTTTTAGCATCCTTGCCTGATTCAGAGGAATCCAGATAACTCAATGCCCTCTCTGCACAGGGTCTGGAGCTTGCAAGGCACCAAGCAAGGGCATTGTACAACACCAGCGAGGTGGCTTCCAGACTGGCAGGACAGCGATCTGCATCAGGGGGACAGCATGGCTTTGCCTGTCTAGATTGTCACCCATTGCCAGGCGTAGGGTGATTTTCTCCACTTTCTGTGGGACCCATCTTTTCTCTCGCAGGGCGAGTAGGAATCTTGAGGGGCGTCTTCCATTCCTCCCGGCCACTGGGGACACCGCCTCGGCCTGACCAGCCTTAGGCCGTATTGGCCTAGTATTGCAGAAGGGTCTCTCCCTCCTGCGTCTCCCCCGCAGGAGGCTGACAGAATCTGTTCCCTCAGGGCAGTGTCAGGTCCCCTCCGGGGGCTTGGTACTCACCCAGCAGTAATGAATGGTAAAGACTGACAAGTGAAGATGTGAAAATTAGGGGTGGGAGGAGTGGGCTAACTCTACCAAGTTTTATATTTTCCAAGACCGTTTAAAGTTCTCTGGTTCTGGACTTCCATCCAACGGTCCCTGAAGTTGACAGGATCCTTGCTCCTGTGTCTTCAAACCTCAGGTTTTGAGACTGTAATAAGCCAGATGGTCTTCCAGCTCAACACGGTGGAGGACCCCCCCACCCCCTTCTGTTTCTCTCTCTTCTTCTTTTCCTTTACTGCTGCCCAAGGGTTGGGGCCCTATAGCCACTTAGAAAAAGTCCAGTCCCTCTGTCCTCTGGTCGACTTATTCTTTTTTCAGTTTATATCCTTTCCATTTTCTGTCTCTCGGCTCTTTTGCCTCACCTTGGTTTTTCTCTGTCCCTCTTTTTCCTCTCTCCTCTCCGGCAGGACAGAACTGGAGTGGAGGAGGAGTCTGCATCGCCTAATGGCCAACCCTCGTGTGCCACGCAATGCGCTGGCCTTGTGGGTGGCGCCATTGGCGCTGACCCCCCCCCCAAAAAAACAGCTCTTCTGAGCCACACGGAGTCCTGCCATTACACAGAGCCCTGTCAGCTGGGCTCGCGCTCTGTTCTTTGCCAGGTGGCTGTCCCAAGCCTCAGCGCTTTTGGTTTCACACCTCTTGGCTTGGATGTGCGCCCCTCCCCCCTGACGTGGTGACGCTACATGCAGCATTGTGATGTAACGAGTGCAGCATTCTTTGAGAGTATGCACATATGTACTTTCCCAAGTACTAGATGCAGCAGCTGTGTTCTCTCAGCTCGGATCTCATTCTTTCAGTCGCGATCATTCCTACTAAAGCCTGCTGGTCCTGTAGGCTGGTAGGGTTGTGTTTTTTCCCCCCGCAGCAGGGGGATGGGGATCAGAGCAGCATTCTTTTAAAATAAATATATAGTAAGATCTTTATCATGGGTATCTCAGTCATCGGGTCACACATATGGAACTTCACTGCGGTGAAGCAGGATCCACATGGAAGATTTTCAGCAGTACCACTGGGGCCACCTGCGCCAATGTCACCAACCCTATAAAGGTGTGAGCGGTTTCACTCCCTCCTCAATTCTTTCCCACTGTTGACTGTGTTTGCATGGGTCTCCACGGAAGCTCTGACGCAGTTTCGCACCATTTTTGCCCACGACCTTTATTTTATCTTGTTTTTAGAATCTGTTTCGTAAGAGATTCCTTTACCTTGTTTATATTGAGAGTTAATCCTTCCACTTCTCTATTCTGTCATTACTGCTGTGGAAAGAAGATAGCTTCTTCAGACAACCATATTCTCTGTGTCTGCTGTCTTGGGCCTGACCACAATGTCTTGGACTGCGAGCTCTGCCACAAATTTAATCAAACCACCCTCAGGCGATGAAAAAAAGCTCTCAAAAAATTCCTGATGGAACAGTTAGCCAGTTCTGGGCAGGGGGTCTTCGGGGGTCCCTCCTTCCCAGTCGTCAGTGGGTTCATCAAGCTCCCAGGACACAAAGGCCCAAGATAAGTCCTCAGGGAGAAGTCATAAGAAAGACCAAGATTGGGATCACTCCCTGTGAAGGGGTTGTGGGACAACAGACAGACCAGACACAGAACTTCAGGTTCAGCACACAATTTCTGCGTGATGTTTACTTAAAAATAATAAACTTCAAAATAAAATAAAATTCTTTACAGAATTGCAGGCGGTTCACTTTCTTTAGTGACCATAAGGGATAACCTTAAGTAATGGTATACCCCTGCTTCAATACAGTTTGTAGCAACAGACTATGCACAACCTTCCTCTGCACTTGATCAGCACCTACTGACACACTGATCTATCTCACCCCAGTGGAAATAAACCATCCCAATGTTGGTCTTGTATGTTTGGGTCATGGTGAGCCCCTTCCCCCTAACAAAAAAACAAACAAGCTAGAGACAAAGAACCTCAGTGCAAAAGTACTGAAGCAAGGGTTACCCTGAAGGGAATTGGCAATAAAGCCAAGTTTCAGAGAAATACAAAATCACACATACCTCCATGATGCAAAGCATCATGGGATGTATATGCAAATCACCATGAAATGTTATGGTGGTTCAGCTTTAAAGCAGGAATGCATGGTGTCAAAGGGCCTCTCAAACAATCGCAATTTACATGTATTTTAACAACCCAATGACGGTTTTCTGATATGTCTACCGTGGTAACTTAATTCTATAGTGCAGTCATCTAGTAACTTTTTACTTTTATCAAAAACACCTAGTGCCGTGGTATTTTCAACACTTACAGGTTTCATAAGCACTGGGCATATACCTAATGTGCTTTAATGTCATAGTGTTTTTGCATACTTTAGGTCAACAACAAGGAACACAGTCTGTTGTTTTAAATCAGTTTGGAGGTCACCACAATAACCTCCCTGTATGAGGACCTGAGAGGGAAAATGAAAAATAAGGCTGGACACTATTGACTAGTCAAGAGGGGAGGGGCGTAGGTGGCCAATCATACGGACTACAACTGTAAAGAATAGTTAAAGAAAGGAAATAGGAGAACTGTTGCAACAGCTTTTAAGAATAAAGAGACAGTCCTTTAGAGTGATAGGTTCTCTCTGTCACAGTCCCCAAGGCGGTGTTCCCATTCCCCAATGGCCTTTTCTTCTTCCTCCGGGGGGTACTCCGTTGGCTGCGGCTGCACTGATGCCTGTGGCTGTCCAGGTCTCTGTTCCTACCAGGCCCATAATGACAGTGCCGTCACCCACCTTTCAGGGCAGCCAGTCGTCAGCCATGGGTTGTCGGCCTGGTTCGATGACATCCCCTACGTCGTAGCCTGATACTTCTCTAAGCCCACGGCTGTTGGCTCTTTGGGTTCCCAGTCCCCAACAGACGGGTCATTATGCCCTTTGCCGACAACCCCTCCTCTGCCAATGCAGCAGTCTGCTGTCATTGACCTCAGTGATCTTCTGGCCAAGTTTACTACAGTTTTGGTTCACCAATTGGGCACCTGTAGGCCCGGGTCCTCTGCACTGTCGACAGCCCCGTCGTCGCCACTTCAGCCTCCTCGGGCGATTTCCCATGGGCTGTCATAGAAACATAGAAGTTGACGGCAGATAAGGACCGCAAGGCCCATCCAGTCTGCCCATTTCTTTTTCTACCTTATAAATGTGCCATCGGCCTTTGCTCTGTCAGTGACCTATCTATTCATAGTCATTTGTATTGCTCCCGTATGCCTGTCCCATGCCTGATGGGCTGTCATCAGTTCCTTGTTCGTTGGACCTCAAGTTGGAGCAGTCAGCGTCAAGGAAGAGTACCATCCTCACCTCATCCTGCCTGAGGAAGAGGAGGAGCCTTTTTCATCTTACAGGTCCACAGCCTCTTCAGTGAGTGAGGACTCTGTCAAGCATACTCCCAGGTCTCCTCCAGAGGACTCTGCTTTCTTTAATGTTATGAGCAGCTATCCTCATCCATGAGCTTCCATACTGAGGAAGAGGATGCCACCAGATGAGAGTTGATGGACTTTCTGGAAATCCCAGAATCTCCTACTAAGGTCATTCCTCCTATCCTCCCAGCCCTGAGGAATGCCACCACTGCCACCTGGCACAGACCTAACATGGTCCCTGTCATGCTCCGCAGGGCAGACAAGTTGTATCATTTCCCCCGGGGCCTATCTTACTATCCTGCCCAACCTGAAACTGATTCAATGGTCATTAAAGCAGCTCTTGACAGGTCTAAGGTGCCTAAGCACCTCAGCTCCCTCCCCCTGACAGGGAATCCCGGTGGATTGACCTTTGGGGGAAGAGGGTATACTCCTCCTCTACCTTTGGGACTGAGGATTGCTATTTAACTCTCCGGTATGGTCACATACCAGAATACTATCTGGAAGAAGGGCAAGATGGCTGCTCAGGCCCTCCATGATTGTTCCTGGAAACAGGAGGCTCTTAAACGCTTGCAGAGTGTGAAGGATATTAGCAAGCATCTCCTCAGGGCCTTGTACAATATCTCAGATACTGATGCCAGGGCTGCTTCCACAGGGATTTGCCTCTGTATGCACTCCTGGCTGAGGGTCTCAGGCTTTGCGACAGATGCCCAGCAAAATGTGCTTAACGCCTCTTTCAATGGCTCCAAACTATTTGGGTCAAATGTTCAGGACATCATCAATGGCCTGCAGGCATCTGACAGGGCTACTAAATCTGTCCATTCACTCTATCATATGAAACCTAGGAGCAGACAGTGCCCTCCCTTTCACAAGGTGTCCCACAAGTCCGGAGCAGCCTCCAGTCCTCAGGTCAAGAGAAAGGCCTCCTCCACCTTGCCTACACCCTCCTCTTCTGGCGCTGCAGCAAAGCATCCTAGGGGTGATGGAAAAGCTCCAGCGGCTGGATCTGCTTCCGCTTGACTCCTTGCTAGATCCCCCCTTCCGGTCCCCGAGCAAGAGGTGGTGGTCAGAGGTCAGAGCTCCCTCCATTTCAATCAGTGGAGAACCATCACTTCAGATGCCTGGATTCTTCAGATTATAGAGATGGGTTAACACTGTGGAACTCTAATTAAGACCTTTTTGCAAAAGGTGATGAAAAGGCTTTGGGGCATCCTGATAATGGGTGGAGACTTTAGTATTTCTTTTCATCCCCCCCCCGACTCCTCGAACCCTAAACCACAAAGGCTTTTTGGGGCAGCAAAATATTTAAAGGGGCATTTGTCTTATTTTGGGTATAGAGGATGTTTGGAGAAGGCTTTTTCCCTCAACTCCAGAATACACTTTTTTTTCGGAAAGACACAATTCATATTCATGCCTGGACTATTTTTTTGTTATAGGGGAGCATTTAACCCTAGTACAGGATATATTAATAGAACCTAGAGTTCTATCAGGTCATAACCCCCTAATCCTTAAAATTAACTTAGGAAAACAAAAGCACAAACTTTGGAGATTTAACAACTCTTTATTAAAAGACAAAAAAATTCTAGACCATTTTAAAGAACGCATTCCACAAACAATTCAGGATAATTCCTCCTCACAAATCTCACAAGCAGTTCAATGAGATACATTGAAGGCGGTTCTCCGCGGAGCGATACTGTCCTGTTCTTCCTATAAACAAAAAAACATACAAGCAATATTAAATTATTTAACAGATTTGTTATCCTCCTATCAAACGTTATACAGAGAGGGTGATAGAGTATTGCAACGACGCATAAAAATTTCAATACAAGACATCCAGAAAATAATTGATTATAGGACACTTACAAAGTTTGAGTTATCTTCGCAATACAGCTATGAGGGAGGTGCCCGAGGTGCTAAAGCATTAGCTTGGAAGTTGAGAGTGAATAAAAGGGCCTCAGCAATTTTAAAAATAAGATCTACAACCTCGGATTCCTTCTCCTATAAAGAAGAATTGATAAAACAGGTATTTCAACAATTTTGGGGGGGCCCTTTATGCAGCACCTTCCCCCAACCAGAACCAGGAGGAGCATATAGCTGCCACATTTACAAATCTTCATTTGCCCACGCTAACGGAATCTCAAAAGGAAATCCTGAATCGACCAATCACGGCCGAAGAGATTCTCTTACAAACGAAACATCTAAAACCCGTAAAGTGTCCAGGACCAGATGGTTTTAGCTCAGAATGGTATAAGACCTTTATCCCTCAGCTTCTTCCTAGTTTACTCCCTACTTACGGGAAATAAAGGAAGGAGAAATCCCCCCCACCCTCCTGGAATTATGCGGTTTTGTCCCCTCTCCTTAAACCTGATAAAGACCCCTCTCTTCCATCATCATACCGTCCCATTTCGATATTAAATGTGGATTATAAAATATTTGTCAATTTGGGCAAAGAGATTGGAACCCATTCTTGTGACATTGGTCCACCAAGATCAGTCAAGCTTTATTAAACAAAGAAATACTTTCGATAACTTGTGTCGATTAATGCTTCTCCTAGAATATATACATACTAGAAAGATTCCATCTATTGTCGTTAGCCTAGATGCTGACAAGGCTTTTGACAAAGTTGACTGGAAATATTTATGGACCACCTTATCTAAATTTTCTTTTCTAAATCCCTTTATTACATGTTTAAAAAATATCTATGCTCAACCATGTGCCTGTATCTGTGTTAATGATTTTATGACTCAACCAATCCAAATTCAAAGAGGTACAAGGCAGAGATGTCCGTTGTCCCCTCTATTATTTGCATTATATATTGAACCGTTAGCCAAAATTATAAAGGGTAATACGAATATAGAAGGAATTCCAGTGGCCCAAAGGGAATACAAGTTAGCACTGTTCGCCGATGACATTTTGATAACCGCCCTTTCTCCCGAAACATCTCCTCCAGCCCTATGGCAAACACTGGAAATCTTTAGCAAGATATCAGGCTTTCAGTTAAATGTTGCTAAAACAGATTTGCTTCCCCTATTTTTTACTCCGTCCCAGACCCTTAAAAATAAATATCCAATTAAATGGCACAAAACTAAACTTCAATATCTAGGTGTAATAATTCCCCCAAATTTAGACTTACTAGAACTATTGAACTATGAACCCCTTTCTAATCCAATCCAAAACAACCTGATTTTATGGTCTAGGTTACCATTATAATTTTTTCAGAGAATGGAGACTATTCACATGATTATCCTTCCAAAGTTGCTATATTTATTTCAAAATGTCCCCACTTTCCCTTCAAATTTTCATTTTAAATCATGGGATAAGCTTATTTCTAACTTCATATGGAACGACCAAAAACCAAGAATCAGAATGTCACTTCTTCAGCTTCCACTTTCCGTGGGAGGGGCTAACTTACCGAATTTAAAGCTCTATTCAGTGGCTTCTTGTTGTAGAAAATTATCTCTCTGGCTCTCACCAACCTACCATTCTCCCTGGAAAGACCTAGAATTTGCATTAAGTGACCTTTATGATATAATGAAAATCACATTGGCCTTGGTAGGTAGGTCACCTCCTCTCTGACATTTTACTTCATTCACGGCCCAAATATTGAAGATATGGTACAGACTAAAACAACAAAAAGCTTCTAGAGAATTTTGTTTTTTCTATACTCTGATTTCAGAGAATGAACGATTTATTCCAGCAACCTCAGATCATAACTTCTCCAGATGGAGACACATGGGATTGCAATATTTTAAACAATTGCTTTCTCCCTCTGGAATTATTCCATTTGAATCACTTCAAGCTAAATTTGATCTACCCAACAATGATATGTTTAGATATAATCAGGTGAGGAGCTACCTACTGTGCCAAAGAGATATTAATATCAGATTACTGAAACCTTTACCACTGGCCTGGAGATACCTGGAGGACAAGATTAAGGGAAGTGTATGGCAACATCAAGTGGGCTACTTCTATAAAATTTCAAGAGAGGGATTGGGAGAGTCTTCGGTCTCTATTATGAACAGTTGGAATAAAGACCTTGAATTGGAGGTGCAGGAGCAAGATTGGCTTTGGTCCTCTTTACAAGTATATAAAGTTACGCACGCCACTAGAGGGCATGAATTTACATGGAAATGCAGGAACCGTTTTTTCCATTCTCCTGCAACATTAATTAAATATCTTCCATTATCATTTGGGGCTTGTTGGAGAAAATGTTCCTGCAAGGTCGCAGACCATGGATATATTTTTTGGCCCTATCCTTTATTGATGCCATTCTGGTGTTCTATGCAACAAGAAATTTCAGACTGTATGGGAGAATCAATTGAACTCACAGCAAAAACTGTGATGCTCTGTATGTATCCCAGACATCACCCACAATGGCATCAAACGTTACTACCTATACTTATATTAGCAGCCAAAAAGGCAATAACTCAACGTTGGCATTCTTTGGTAGTTCCAACTGTTCATGAATGGAGGGGATTAGTTGCCGACATTTATTAATGGAGTCATTGCCTGCTGAAATCCACAATAAACGGACACAATTTGATCAATATTGGAGACCCTGGATAATATACTGTTCCAAAAATGACCCTGATTTTGTTCCTTAAAGCATGCCCTTGGGTCATGGGGAGGATTTGAGGAGTGAAGGAAAATGAGCTCTTATTAAATGGAGGGAAGTGTGGGCCAAACTTCTTAGTATTGACCATGGTCCGGGGAACAGTATCGTTTTCAGAAACTAGGGAAGCACTGAGTCACTCTAATTACCATTAAGACATGGACTATAGAATGTAACACAGGTTATGATAAAGGAAAAATAAAGTATTCCTTTTTTTGATATGTTTGTGAAAACCTTGTTCAATTTTGGACACTCATGAGTAAGCCCATGTCAGTCATTTCCGTATATCTCACCACATCTTAATAAAAAGATAAAAAAAAAAAAAACCACTGTGGCATTCATAGAAATGTCTCCAGAGACTCCTCCTCCTCCAGTACCCTGCACCTGTACCCCGGCCCACCTGTCCATCCTCCAGAAGAAGGTACAGTCCCTCCTGTGGAAAAAGGCCATCGAGCCAGTGCACAGGCACCAAAGGAACAGGGGATTTTATTCCAGGTTCTTCCTGGTCCCCAAAAGAACTGGAGATCTGAGGCCCATTCTTGAGCTTAAGGACCTAAGTTTTTATGTCCAGTACAAAAAGTTCTGCATGGTTGCCCCAACTCAAGCAGGGCGACTGGCTGTGCTCCCTGGACATGCAGCATGCTTACCTGCATATCTCGGTGTTTCCACCGCACAGGTGATTCCTCCAGTTTCCTTTTCAGGGCGAGCACTACCAGTGCAAAGTATTGCCCTTTGGCTTATCCTCTGTGCCGCAGGTCTTCACAAAGTGCTTAGCAGCAGTAGCTGCAGCTCTCCGAAGGGGGGGACAGTATGATCTTCCCTGTGTCAGTCTTCACCATTCATCACTGACTGGGTGATAGCCACAGGCACAGCTCCCCACAGGAGCTTTTTTTTTCTCTAAGGGGAGGAGGCGGCGCTGCCCTCAAGGCCAACGCACTGCGTGGCTCTCACAGGTTGGCCAGTAACAGTCGCTGACTCCTCTTCAACCTCAGTTATGCTTCTCCCACCATTAAGAGCACAGCACCTTGCCACGCAGAGTGAATTCATCTGCGACATCGCAGCCTTGTCCCTGAGTTCAACACCGTTGTCGACGCCTAAGTTCTCTGTTCCAGTCGATACTACTCAGCGCCATTTTTCCACAGAAACCAGCACCGAGTCTTCTGCTCATTTTGATTTTAGTTACCACGAGTTATGTCGGGTTTGTCCGGGGACAAGAAAAAGTGTTCTTTCAAGGTGGGCTGGCTTCCCATGCATCGGTGTCTCTGTGGCCGGCAGATATCCATCACGGACTGACATAACTGTTGCCTAACCTGCCTGGATCCATCTCACGACATGGATAATTGAGACGCTTGTTTCTCCATGGACCACTGAGTTCTTGAGATTCGCGCATTGAAAGTCAGCCTTGCTCCGCCGATTTTCAGAGGGCGATGTCATACGAGGGACTCCAAGCACAGGTCTCTCCGCCCTTCCTGGGGTTCCCCTCCCAGTTCAGTATGGACCAATGAGGAGGGGGCTTCCTCCCCTTCTAGCTTTGCCAGGGAGGATTGGTGTGGCCACCTCGGGCCAGGCCAAGAGCACTGCACAGGCAGACACCTCCTTGGAGATGAAAGCTCCCACGGTGTCGCGGCCCATGTCTGCTGGGCCCGGCACGGGTGGCTCCACAGCGCTGCCCATCAGCGCCATTCCAGATCCTGGAGCCATTCATGGCTCCAGTGATCGGGATGACGCCATGAGCAGTACTGGGCCTGCGCCTTCCTAGGTCCCCCTTCCCTTGGTTACAGTGGTTGCGGTTGGTGCTGGCTCCCACGTCATGGGCGGTGTCGGGAGCGGGTCAGTCAATTTCAGTCTGAGGGGACGGTGCTTCTAGCCTCAGGGGTTCGGACAGCTGCCAGCCCTGGTGCTGGTGCCATTTGTTCCTCCGGGACCGGAACAGGGACTTCTCCTTCTGCGTCCTCCCTTGGGGAGGGCTGCGGGATTTTAGCAGTCCCTAGTTTCGGGAGTGAGGAGAAGGTCTGCCTTGGAGTCGGCGGGGTTGAGGGGGCAAGGCGAGGGGCGCCGACCCTCCCTGGGGATCCTTCAGGTTTCTGGGAGGAGTCGTAGGAGTCGTATTACCAAGCCTTCCTTCTCTCCTTCGTCCCCTTTGAGGGAGACCTCATTGGGTGGGGTTGGGGTCCGCCCTTCTTGATCCATGCAGCCCAGGTCTACTCACAGGGGAGTTTGCCCTTCAGGGCTCAGTCCTGACCGCTTCAAACTGGTTAAGCAGCCAGTCTCTGTGAAGACCCGCGGATCTCCAGGGAGTCTGAGATCACCCGCAAGGTCCCTTAGCCCTGGCAGAGGTCATTCACATAAGGTAAAATGCATTTCCCCTTTGCCTCTGCAACCCCCTCCTCATTTCTCAGGTCATGTGGGTTGTTCAGGGCCTTTGACCTGGGAGCAATTCAAAGCCACTGCTGCCGCCTTCCCTGGGTACGTCAGGGCTATGGACGAACAGGTCTTCCGCCTGTCTCCCCCGCAGCAGCCGGACTCTGGCTCTTCAGATTCGTCAGCCTCCTCATCTTCCTCCTTTGAGAAAGAGGATACCTCCATCCATTTGTCCTCAGACACTGATCAGACAGAGTATCAATGCTTTTTATGAGGTTGGTCGATGATCTGCATCTATCCCACATCACAAGACACAATCCTGAACAAACGACATGCGTTTTCCTCAGTGAATTCAGTGCTAACCACCTGGTGGTCCCTTCCTGGTCAATCCCTTTCCAGGAGGTGTTGTACTGTACCTGGCAGTGTCTGTCCGCCCCAGCTCCATTCCCGATGGACTGCCAGCGCAGGTATTGCGCACCCCAGCGGTCTCCAGGTGACTTGTCTCATCCCACTCCGGGAGTGGGGTTGCTGGACACCCCTTTCAGGCATAGACACCTGCTGCATGACCAACCCCCGGATGCGGACTCCGTGGAGTTTGACCGTTGGGGACGGAGAGTGTTCTCCTCGGTGCACATCATGCTTAGTATCGCAGCTCATCAGGCGTATCATGCTGCCTACAATAGGTATCTGTGATCAAAGTTAAACCAGGTGTTGGTATTGCTGCCTGATTTTGAGGTGACCAGACAGGCCATTGCCCTTTCCGCGCAGGATCTGGAACTCGCAAGGCACCAGGCAAGGGCATCTTATGACGCCAACAAGGTAGCTTCAAGGCTAGTGGGGACAGCGATCTGCTTTAGGTGGACAGTGTGGCTTAGTCTATCAAGGTTGTCACCCTTGGCCCAGCTTAGGGTGTTTGCCCCCTCTTTCCAGGGGACCCATCTTTTCTCTCGCAGGGCAAGGCAGGAACTGCAGGGGCAACTTCCGTCTCCCGGGTCATGGGAGACCCTGTCTCAGCCTGACCAGTCACAGGCCTAACTGGCCTGTAATGGGTCTCCTCCTTCCATAGTTCTCCTCTATGGTGGGCTGAGGGACTCATGTCTCCAGGGGAAGTGCTGGGTCCCTCGTGGCTTGAGATTACTCAGTCAGTGATGAATGGTGAAGATTGACAGGGAAGATAATGTAATATTACGTACCTACTATAATTTTGATCTTCCTGTGTATCTTCACTATTCATCACTGAAACCCCACCTTCCCCTCTTGGGCCTCAGTCTCTGGGCAGTGCCTCCTCCTGCTTGCCCCGAGGCCAATTGTGGGCATAGTCCCACTGGTACCTCTGGGTCCTCTCTGTTACCTCCCTAAGCAACAGAGGGCTCACCCTGAGGGGGAGGGCAAGTAGGGCTTCTTGCCCTGGCCATGTAGACTCCCCGTGGGTCCCTCCATTCTTTTCAGCTGGGTTCCTCTGGGACTTAGCTGATCGTGGGGGATCCCCTCCCTAGGATGGAAAGAGGGTAGAGGGCCCAAGGGGACTCTCTTGTTTCCCCATAAAATTTTCCTGGACAGGATTGCCTCTGAACTCGGTTCTTCCTCTGGGATGGCAGTAACGGGGGTCCTGTCCCTGGGTGGCTATCCCACCCTGTACTGAAGGGGGGAGACCTTCTCCACTCCTTTGGCTGGGAGGAGCTGTTTTATTTATTTATTCATTGAAATGTTTCACCAGGAAGGTACACTGAGCAACAAGTTGCTCGTCTCCTGGTGCCATCTGCGGGGAGGGGGTACAATGGAGGTAGAGCACTAATACATACATTCAAGTTACATAAGTCAACATTTACATACATTGGCACAAGACAGGTGTATTATACAGTGTAGCTTACATTAAGGTGCATTGATAGAGCAGTTATTTGCATAAAACTGTGGTACAGTGTACTGTACAATGAGATTAATTTGAGAGAACAGTCATAAGTGCAGGGGGAGGTAGGGGGAAGGGTAGCACAAACATGGATGGACGTGGAAAAAGGGAGGGCTTAGT
This sequence comes from Neoceratodus forsteri, assembly GCA_016271365.2. NCBI lineage: Eukaryota > Metazoa > Chordata > Ceratodontiformes > Ceratodontidae > Neoceratodus > Neoceratodus forsteri. The sequence continues at coordinate 181,856,007 of CM057450.1, read as the reverse complement.
AACTATGAAGGAAAGAGCAGACCGAGAGAGTCAACAAATTGGAGAACATACAAGGGAAGAGGAGAGAGGTTCAGGATGCTGAGAACCCTGCAAGGGGACTAAGAGTACTAGAGTGAAAAAGAGGGGAAGGATGGCAAAAAGACTTGAGAGAGAACGGGGAGAGGGAATGAAGTGGTGGTTAACAACTTAGAACTAAAGGAGTATGGAGAAAACAGAATGTTAATTGGGGGAACAAGGTAGGTGAGAGGGCACTTGTGCAAAGGGGACAGGGTGGAATGAGGAGGGGAGGAGCCTAGTCCCTGAGGGGCGCCTTCAGGATGCTGAGAACCCTGCAAGGGGACAGAGGAGGACTAGAATGAGAAGGGGGGAAGATAGCAGGAGGACTTTAGAGAGGGTAGGGGAAGAGGGGAGGAAGTAAGGAGTGGAGAAACCTAGTCCTTGGGGGACCCCTTCAGGATGCTGAGAACCCTGCAAGGGGACTGAGAGGACTAGATTGAGAAGGGGGGGGAAGATGGCCGGAGGGCTCACATGAGGGTAGCAGGAGATGGGCGAAGTGAGGGTTTACTACTTAGGATGGGAGTAGAAAGGGGGAAGGAATTATATGAAGTTTGAGAGGAAGGAAATTAAGGTGGGTTGTAGCAGGAACAGTTAGGTGCAAAGTAATTTTGGAGGGCAGAGCTGATGGAGTAGGAAGAGGAAGAGTGTTGCATTTGAGGGGGGAGGGAGTTCCATAGTTTTGGTAGGCGATCGGAATAGCCAGACTGACTGATGAGGGTGGATCAGCGGGGGACAACCAGTGCACTATGTCGGCAGATCTAAGGGAGTGGGAGGAGGGAGTAGTGTTGTAAAGGAGGAGGAGAGGTAGGGTGGGAGTTCACCCAGCCAGTTCTTAGAGGTGAATTTAGCACAGTGAGAGAGGCGCCTGTTTGTCAGAGAGGGGAAGGATAGGGCTCGATACAGATCACAGTGGTGGGGGCGAGAGGGAGCATCAAGGGCAAAGTGGCAGAAGGAGTTGAAGAGGGTGTCCAGTCTGGTCAAGGAGGACTTGGGAGCAGCACTGTAGACTACATCACAGTAGTCAAAAATGGGGAGGATCATCTTCTGAACAAGTTCACACCAGTCGCAGAAGGGACGCAACTACAGATCTTACTTCAAGAGGGCTCTTGCAGTAGGTAATTACATATAGGACTGAAGCCGGCAGGCGTCAGGACCCCACGGAAAAACTTCTACTTAGCAGTCTCTGGCGGGGGACCGCTTCCAGTTCTTTCCTGCCGTTAGCCCGCGCTACCACGGTAAAGTTCAATGCTCGCTGCCTGTCGTCGGTAGTTCACCACGGTTTTTTCCTTTATTTATTTTCGATAAATAGTTTACCTTTTCGATGGTGTATGTCGCCCCTACACCATCCGAAAGCACAAAATATAAAATGAATCTGCAAGGGTGCCCAGCCTCGCACAAGGACGGCCATTCCCAGTGTCTCTTCTGTCTGGGCCTGGCTCTTCAGGTGAAGTGCCAGCATTGTCTGAAAAAGAAAATGACCTCCATGGAGAAGGAACTGAACAAGCTCTGTCAGGCTTTTACTTCCCCCGAAGGCCATCGTAAGAAAAAGGACAAGGAGAAGCATCGGGACCGGGGCTCCTCTTCCACCACGACTTCGGCTGGAGTCGCCGTGTTACAGGTAACGCCCTCGCTAGGGAGTCAGTCCAGCGGGCGGCCATCTTGAGGCTTCCAAGACAGCGCGGCCCGCCCATCTGGCTCGGCCCTTCGGGCGCCCGGGCTGTTGGAGGCCCCCACTCCCGGTAAGGCCGCCACCGTGCGGCCTACTGGTGCGAGTGGCTCCAGTAAGCTGGATGTCAGCTCCTCTGACGCCCGCCCGGAATCGTCTGTTAAGTTGCCCGACCCTTCGGGGTGGCGCACAGCTCCTGTTCCCTGACCAGACTGCCCCTCCTTTGCGGTCTGCCTTGTGCAAAGGGTCCGCTAAGTCGGACGTCGGCTCCTCAGATGTCTGCCCAGACTCCGCTGATAAGTCGGACGTCGGGCTGCCCACATGGCGGCCGAGCTGACGCCAGACCCTACTCCGTCTGCCGTTCCTGGCTCTCCGCAGCCTTCGCTGCCCTCCGGGGATCCTGGGTCTCTTCAGCCTGACCCCAGGGATTTTTCCCCTCCTTCCCCAGGTGATGCTGAGGATTTTCCTGCACCCCTGTCAGGTCTCCTTCCCGATGGGCCAGATGACCTGATGTTCGTTCCCCGGATGCCGGTCCTGCCTACATTGGGCAACATCCCCCTCCCGGATGACGCCCCCACGCCGGGCCCACCACCTGCAGGGCCTCCGGTTCCAGGCCCGCCTGCTGGGCGTCTCGCTGGGCCGTCTGCCCCGGCAGACCCCCGGTTCCTGGGTATCCGACGCCGTCATACCCGGGTCCGCAGTATCCGGTGCCCCAGTACCCGATGCCGGCCTGTCCGACGCCGCAGTACACAGTGCCTCATTACCCGACGCCGGGTTACTCGCCGTCCGGTTATGGATACGCTCCTTATGGATACACTCAGTATTCGTATCCCCCTCCTCCTCCTCCACCACCCCCTCAGCTGCCGGTGGATTTGAAGGAGACTCTGGCTTCCTGGTGGGCTGAGGCCAAGGCTCAGCTCACCAGGGAGGCGGAGAGTCGTCTTCCGATGCTGGTCCCGGTTCCACACCCCTACTTCAGAGACGTGAGACCTCCTTACTCTGGATACTAGTGGTGAGCCCTCCGTTCCAAAGCTGCTGATGCGCTCCTGAGAGCTTCCCAAGGGTCCGCTCCCCACGCCAGGAGGTGGTGTCTTCTCTTCTTCCTCGAGAGCCTCGGAGACCCCGATGGGCACTCCAACTTGGACGATGAGCACCGCTCTCCGGATAAGCCTAGGCCAAGGACTCCTCCAGAGGAACCTTCCTTTACAGAGTTGCTGCACAAAATCCAGGCTATCCATCAGTGGCACTCTTTGGAGCTAGATCCACATCGGCAGAAGTTAGCTGCCCATTTGGACCTGCCCAAAGTCACTCCTACCTTGGTTCCACCCTGGATCGAGCCTCATGCGGACCTTGTTTCCACTATCTGGATGCAACCCTCAGCCATAGTCCCCCTTCCGAGGAAGGCGGACAGGCTATATCAGGCTCCTGAGGGTGTTAAGTTTCTTATCTCTCACCCCAAGGCTGACTCGGTCGTGATCAGCGCCGCCCATGGCCGGACAGCCAATCTTAAGCATTTGAGCTCATCACCACACAATAAGGAATCCCGCCTTCTGGACCAGTATAGGAGGAAGATCTTTGCTTCTTCCACTCTGGGTATTAGGGCCTTGAACTACATCGCCCATATGGGGGATTACCAGAAGGCCGTCCTTAGCGAGGTGGAAGCTAAACTGGACTCCCTTCCTGAGTCACAGACCAAACAGGAAGTGACAGACCTGGTCCGATCTGCTCGTTCAGCCAGTAGGCACATGCTTCGTGCTTCATACGATGCAGTGGATGCTGCTGGTAGGAGCTCGACGTTCACCGTAGGTTTGCAGTGGCACGCCTGGCTCCAAGTGTCGGGTTTGGTCCCTGAAGTGCAGTCTGCAATCCAGGACGCGACCTTCAGGGGTTCAGTGCTGTTCGGTGGCGATGTCAAGGATATCATCACCTGACTGCATGGGAAGGGCATCGCTCTCAAGGAGGTTGATGACTTGTACAGAGTCCCTCAACCGCAGCGCCATCCCTCTCGCTAGTGGGCACAGGTCAAGGTGAAACCACAAGGGAAGCGGGCCAATAAACGACGGGCCCCTCAGGCTGCGAAGAACCCCCCAAACGAGCGCGGCACTGCCTCACACCACCTGACTTCTTTCCTCTTCCACAGCCTCTGACTCTTCCAGAGGAACCGGTATGGGGAAGGTTCTCCCTGCATCTACCGGGTTAGGAGAGGATCACGTCAGACGTTTGGGTGATCCAGCTTATAACGGAAGGACACTCAATAGAGTTTCTTCAGAAACCTCCCAAAAAAACCCTCCAAGGTCGTCTTACTCCTCGGAACACCTTCTTCTGGTTCGGGAGGAAATCTCCGCCCTTCTTGGAAGGCGGCGATAGAGGCTGTCCCCCTCCATCTCAGGGGGATGGGTTACTAGTCTCATTTCTTCCTGGTTCTGAAGAAGTCAGGCGAAGTGAGGCCAATCCTGGACCTCAGTTCCGTGAACCTGTTCATGGAGTACAAGTTCTGAATGCTCTCTCTGCAGAGCCTTCTGCTCCTCCTTCGGCCGGGACAGTGGCTGTGCGCCCTGGACATGCAGGATACCTACCTGCATATCCCTATTCACCCGTCCCACCACAAATACCTCCGGTTTTCTTTTCAGGGGGACCACTACCAGTTCAGGGCCCTCCCATTTGGTCTCTCCTGGGCCCCCCAAGTATTTACCAAATGCCTTGCTGTGGTGGTGGCCCACCTGCATACCCAGGGGGTTCAGGTTTTCCCTTACCTGGACGATTGGCTCCTGGCAGCCCCATCCAGGGAGGATCTCCTGCACTCCTTTTCCTTTACCCTGCAGGTTTTCACCAGCTTGGGTATTACCATCAACCAGGCCAAGTCCCATTTGATCCCATCTCAAAGACTCCAGTTTATCAGGGCGATCCTGGATATGACTTCCGGTATGGCCTTCCTGCCGCTGGACAGGTTGGCCACCCTTCAGACTCAGGCCAGTCTTTTGTCCAGTCGCAGGCGGGTCATTGCCAGGTCGGTCCTTTGCCTCCTCGGGCTCATGGCGGCTGCCATCCCGACGGTGCCTCGCGCTCAGCTCCACATGAGAATCTCTCAGTGGACGCTTCGGTCTCAGTGGGATCAGTTGGTGGACAACTTGGATCGCGAGATCCTGGTCTCCTCTCCGATGGTTCAGGATTTGCAATGGTGGATGGTCCAGGAGAAACTTTGCCGGGGAGTTCCCTTCTGTCTTTCTCCCCTCTCCCAAATCCTAACAACAGACACCTCAGGCGAGGGTTGGGGAGCCCACCTGGGATCTCAGCGGACCCCGGGCTCTTGGTCCAGGCTTGAGCAGACTCTTCACATCAGTGTACTCGAGCTGAGGGCTGTCCTGTACACCTTACAAGCTCTGCATCTGTATCTGCTTCCTGGTCATCTGGCTGTTCAGACCGACAACATGTGCGTAATGTGGTACATTAACAGGGAGGAACCCATTCCGACCCTCTTTGCCGGGAAGCGATGCGGGTTTGGGATTGGGCAACACTTCACAACCTTCACCTCATGGCGGTTTATGTTCCGGGGGTCGAGAACACTTTGACAGACTACCTCAGTGGTTGTCCGCCCAAGCGCATGAATGGGAACTGGATCGGGGGTAGTAGAAGACGTCTTCCTACGCTGGGGAACCCCTCAGGTAGACCTGTTTGCCTCTCCTCTCAACGCAAAACTTCCCATCTTCTGCTCGCTTGCTCCCAGGCATGGAGTTTTTTTGAGAGACGCTCTGTCTCTAAACTGGAAGGGCAGATTCATCTATGCCTGCCCCCTGATCCCAGTGATTCCGAGGGTCCTACACAGACCCTGTTCAGAAGGAGCACGCATGATTCTCATCGCTCCGTTCTGGCCCAGGCAAGTTTGATTCTCTCTCTTCTGCAACAGTACTCAGAGGAACCTCCTCTTCCTCTTCCTCTGTCACAACTCTTGTTGACCCAGGATCCGGGGACCCTGGTCCATCCAGGACTCATATCCCTTCAGCTGCATGCGTGGCTCATGCAGACGTGATTCAAACCCGGTTCGGGGTTTCATCGCAGCTGGCGGAGATTCTAGTGGAGGTCAGAAAGCCCTCCACTCATTCCACTTATGCCATGAAATGGAAAAGGTTCTCTATCTGGGCCTCTTCCAGAGTTTTCTAGCCATTCTCTTGCTCTGTTGGGAGGCTCCTGGATTACATGCATCACCTCTTCAACCTGGGTCTCAGTCACTACTCCTTGAAGGTTCACATGGCAGCTATTTCCGCTTACCATGTTGCTTTTTGGGACAGGTCTTTTGCGCAGCTGGAAGTCGCTAAGACTTTTCTTAGAGGGGGTCCTCCACTTGTGACCCCCCGTCCGTGCACCTGCCCCCCCTTGGGACTTGAATTTCATTCTCAAGAAGCTTACCCTGCCTCCTTTTGAGCTGGCAGCATCAGCAGACCTTAAGTTCCTTTCTTGGAAGGCTCTCTTCCTGGTGGCCATTACCTCCACTCGGCGAATCTCCGAGCTTCAGGTCTTAATGTGCAAAATCCCGTACTTGATTTTCCACAAGTAACGTATGGCTCTGCATACCAACCCTAAGTTTCTCCCTAAGGTGGTAGCGGAATCTATGCTGAATCAGTCCATGGAACTGCCTACGTTCTTTACGCAATATTCCAATCAAGGGGAGCACCTCTTGCATACTCTGGATGTTCACTGGATTCTGAGATACTACACCAACAGGACAAAGGATCTCAGAAAGACTGATCAACTGTTTGTCTCTCTTGCTCGCAAAAGAGAGGGCAATGCTGTCTCCAAGCAATGCCTTTCAAAATGGTTGGCTCATTGTATCACTTTCTGTTATGACAAGTATCACAAGGCCTTGCCAGGTCAGGTCAGAGGTCACTCCACTAGGGGTGTAGCTGCCTTTGCTGCTTGTTTCAAGAATGTGTCGGTGGCTGACATTTGTGCAGCCGCAACTTGGACTTCTGTCCATACCTTCACGAAGCATTACAGTTTGGACATTGCCTCTTGCCGTAGAGCTGGCTTCAGCTTGGCTGTTCTGCAAGGTCTCCTTTCCTAAGACTTTCACAGCCAGAGGATCTGTGTATGAGTAGTTTCCTCCTCCCGTGAGCTTCTCTTTGTTCCAGACTGCTTGGGACTCAGTCCTATATGTAATTACCTACTGCAAGAGCCCTCTCGAAGTAAGATGGTACAGTTACGTAAGAACTTACTGTAACAGTAGATCTTCGAGAGAGGCTCTTGAGCATACCTCTCCGCCTCCATCCCTTTAGCTTTTTCAGCTCCTTTCCAGGGGGAAATATTCGCCTTCTCATCTCGCTTTGCCCTTTGGCGGGAAAGAACTGGAAGGCGGGTGTGGGGGACCACCTCTTTATAATGACGTCGCATGACGTCGGTCACCTGACGTGGGGGCAGTCCCCCACCAGAGACTGCTAGCTAGAAATTTTTCCGTGGGGTCCTGACGCCTGCCGGCTTCAGTCCTATATGTAATTACCTACCGCAAGGGCCTTTCTCGAAGATCTACTGTTACGGTAAGTTCTTACGTAACTGTACTTTCCAGAACAAGGCACCAAGCTTGGGGTGCAAACTTTTCTGGATGGCGTCAATATGTCCAGAGAAGTTGGGGTGTTGGTCTAGCCAGGCACCAACATATCTAAAGGAGGATGTGTCCTCCAGTAAAGACTATCCCCTCATGTCCTCCTCCTTGGCCCACTCTTTAGTTATAGCTTTCATTGCCCCGCTGACTCACTTCTGGTTGACTCCTTGCTTGTCACATGTTTGCACTTCCTCTGTTTGCCTGTTTCTCCTCTTGTGATGTGTCACTTGCACCCTAGCTTTCCTTCTCCTTGTAGCTTAGTCAAGATTACTCATTCACAGAATCATATTACTTATTTTAGAGAAACCAAATTCATTGTACAGGACTTATATAATTGTTAGTTTACTACCATGTTATTTGTATCACCTTTAAGTTTTGTCTACCCTCCCACTGACGAGGAACCTTTGTAAATGAGCTTCTAGCTCAAAGGTGTTTAATCCTAGTTTTCAATTAATAAATAAATAAATAAAAGTCCCATCAAGGGTGTGGAAAGTGAGCATGGAGGGAAGCCTAGAGAGTCTCTGCCTTGTGCCAAAGGTCATGGAGACAGTCATTTTGGCTTTGAGGAATAATCGATGGTTAGCAAACCATAGCTGAACCTTGTTGAAGTCGTGCTGCAAGCTGGATGTAACCTCAGTTGGACATGAGCCAGAAGCATACAGGACCGTATCATCATCGTACATATGTATGGCAGTGGAGGGGGAGCAGACAGAAGGAAGGTCGTTTAGGAAGATGGAGAATAATAGGGGCCCTAGCAGTGAGCCCTGGGGGACACCAGTACTAATTGGGAGGGGAGGTGATATGACATCAGAGATCTTTACAGATTGGGATCTGCCAATGAGGTAGGCCTTGAACCAGCTAGTGGCTGAGGGAGATAAACCAGCTGAAGAGAGGGAGTCAAGGAAGAGGGAGTGGGAAACGATGTCAAATGCCTTGGCTAGGTCGACAAAGATGGCTGAGGTGATTTGGCCATTGTCCATCTTGGTAAGGATAGAGTCAGTGAGCTGAAGTAGGGAGGTGGTAGTGGAGTGATTTTTCCTGAAACCAGATTGGAAAGGGGTGAAGAAGGAGGTGTCAGATAGAAATGAGGTAAGCTGAGAGAGGAGAAGGTGTACTTGTAGTTTAGCTAGGGTAGGGAGGAGAGAACGAGAGTGAGAGGGCAGTAGTTACCAGGGGATGCAGGATCACCGCCTTTGGGTAGGGGCAAGACCACAGCATGTTTCCATAGAGAATGCACTGAGGCCTTTGGGAATGAGAGGTTTAGAATTAGAGAGTAGGGGTAGGCAATGGCCAGGGCTGAAAGAAAGAGGAGTTTGGGGTCAAGACCATCAGGGGAGGAGCCTTTTGAGGCATTGATAGCAAGGAGGGCTTTTAGAGTGTCATTTGGGGAGATATAAACGAAGGAGAAGGGGGGGAGGGTGGCTTCGGAAGAAGGAGGAGGAGGGTAGGTAGGGTGGGACTTTAATAGCTCATTGACACAGGAGGTATAACAGGAGTTGAATTCGGCAGCAACGGCAGACTGATCGGCCACTAGGGTGTCATTTATTTTGGGCATAGTGGAGGGAGGGCAGAATGGCGGGGTAAAGAGGGCATGGATCCCCTTCCAGAACTTAGAGGGGGAATTTATGTTTGTAAGGAAAGCAGATGTAAAATATTCAGACTTGGCCAAACTTGTAGCCCTGGTGCAGGCATTACGGAGCTGCCGGTAGGACATGAGGTCACTAGGAAGCTGAGTTGCTTTGTGGCGCATCCAGGCACGATCTCTAGCTCTGAGGCAGGCCAAAAGTTCAGGAGTAATCCAAGGTAGGTGGTTACCCCTAACCCTGGTTTGTTTAAATGGTGCAAAGGTATTCCAATTTTCCAGGAATATTTATTTAAAGTACGCAAGGGCCTTGTCGACCAAAGGGATAGAAGCTAAAGGAGACCAGTCTGAGTGGGCAATGTTGCGCAGGAGAGGTTCAAGCTCTAGGGATTTGAAAGATTGTAATTGCAATGTTTTATGCTGGGACTTAGGTCTGTGGACTTTCCTGACTATGAATACTGGGTTATGGTCACTGAACGCATCACGAAGGATGCCAGAATTGATGATTCTGTGAGGGTGGGAGGTAAGGGTCCAGACAAGTAGGGAATGTTTTTGTGCCTTACGGTTGGGGCAGGTGGATTCTGGGATAGGTTAAGGGCTCCAATTTCATTTCGTGTTTTGGGTGACAGCCAATTTAAATTGAAGTCTCCTAGGATGTATAGCTCCCCAGAATGGCAGAGGGCAGTGATGAAGGTTAATAGGTAATGAGCGATAGAGGGCTGGAAGTTTGGGCAACAATAAATGCCAGCTATAAAGACTGGAAGAGTGAAGGGCAGGGACACCTGAATGGCGAGGGAATCATGGGTTGCTGGGTTGGAAGATGAGTAAATAATGGAGTAGCGGAGGGAGGAGAGAATTTACATAGCCACTCCACCACCCCTGCCAGCTCAGTCTTGCCTTAGTATGGAGTAGTCGGGAATGCTGAACTAGTGGTCTGGGTTCAAACTCTTTAAGACATGTTTCCGTGATGATTAGAACGTCTGGTTTTAGAGTGGCCGCCATAGTTTGAAGGATTTCAATTGTAGGCAGCAAACTGCGGATATTTAGATGTAGGATCTTGAAACCCTATGGTAGTACTGAGGGAGCAGAGGAGGGGTCCTCTGTACCGGAGCCTATCCGTCTGAACTGCTGTTCAGCCAAATCCAGAGTCTCCACCTATGACCTTCTTCCCTGGTTGCAAACGATCTGTCTGATCTTGGTAGCCAGGTAGAGTTGGGCCTCTTTCTGCTTGGATTAGAGACCACTTGTAAATCCCAAGTGATGTGCACTTAGGGACTGGGAAGGGTCGGTACACTCTCAGATGTCATTCAACATCTCTCCTTCAGGATTCAAATTTCTTAGGGTGTAGTGTGATGTGGTCTCTCTTCTCCCCAATCATTCCTCCTTTTGCCTTTTCTTTCTCTCTTCTCTCTCTGGTTGACCGCCCAGGGGCTGGGGCCAATACCCTCTCCCGTAGGTTCTCCTCCTCTTCCTCTGTCCTCTAGCCAGCACATTCCTTTTTCAGTTTTACATCCTTTCCTTCTGCTATCCCTTGGGCTCCCTTGCCTTTTCTCTATCCATCTATTTTCCACTCTCTCCGGTGAGCAGAACTAGGGCGGAGGAGGAGTCGGCGACTGTTACTGGCCAACCCACGAGTGCCATGCAGTGCATCAGTCTCGTGGGCAACGACAACTCCTCTCCCTAGGGGGCAAGCTCCAGCGGGGTGCTGCGCCCCCGGCAATCACCCAGTCAGTAATGAATGGTGAAGATACATGGGAAGATCTAGAATTACGGTAGGTAATGGCCCGGTGGCGCTGAGGGTTGAGGCACTGACGCCACAATCATTACTTAGCACCAGCCGTACCGGGTTCAGGAATGGACCTGGGCCGCCAGGGGACTGACAGGGAGAGGGAAGATTGAGCGTCCCACACCACTGCTGTCCTTCAATTGGGGTGGGTTGTAACGATCTTGCTACAGCAGCATCCAGCGGAGGCCAGGCACATTACAGTTGCATGCCCAGTAATGAGGAGGAGGAGGAGCGCTTTGGTGCCATTGCACATCCGGCATGGGGGAAGAGAGCACGGCAGCGGCACGGTAGCAGCTGCAAGTGGGAGCCCTGCAGGACTTACTGTACCATGAGATTGCTCGAGGGCTCCCACTTGCATGATCACATGGTGTCAGATCTGGAAAGGTGGCAACAGTCGCGTCACGAATGGCAAAAGCCAATCGGCAGGCACATTTTGGATGGGCATCCTGGGACAGCGAATCGGAACCATCAGAGAACTGTAAGTACAGTCCCCCTTTGCCATCTCCTTCATTTGTGGCATAGTACTTGCGAGGAGGGGATCGTCGGAAAGTCGCAGCATGTTGGGCTTATTGTGAATGACTTAAAGTTTTGGTCTGCATTCCCATTTTGTTCAAGTATTTATTAGCAGCTTGGGCAGACCTCATGGGAGGGGGAGCTGAAGCTCTGATTACTGCTTAAAATAAATAAAACCCTTACTGAATTGCTGCTGCAGCCTATAATTCTTTCTTGCAGTTCTGAGTCAGGGGCTTGCATTTTGCTGCAGCTTTACAGACTTGCTAGAAAATAATTGAGTCTAGAGAAGCATCAAGGTGTTATAAAAATCAGAACTTGTACAAGTCTTTAAAGTAAGAAAGTCTGTAAATGTGGCAGGGGCACATAACTGGTTTTGCTGTTTAAAAAAACACCTTTACTCTTCTATATAATTTCAAGACCAATCTGTGCTCTTTCCTGTGTGAGAGTGTGTTTTCTGTCAATAGTAGCTTACAGTCTGATTCTGTGGTGCTTGTGGGAACGGGATAGTCATCTAATAACTTTTGCAGCTATTATTGGACCTGGTGAAATAAAAGCAATTTATTAACAAGACCCTTCCCATTTTTTAAAGTCCTTTCCAATTTCTACTGCCGTACTGCCTTGACAGTGTCAGCAGTCTGTGTGGAAAGTCGGGGGCAGTCTAACCTTTGAAAAAATAAAATAAAATAAAATTAAGTCATTATTTTTCAGATTTCTACTCTCCGGTCACCAGTGTAGCAGTCTGTGGTCATAGTCGGGGGCTGGCACACACATTTATGGGCCTTGCAGCTATCCAGTCTGTGAAAAAAAAATTCCTAATTTCTACTGTCCTACTCTCTGTTCATCTATCGAACCTTTGTGGAAAAGAAATAAAAACAATCGACCAATAAGAAAACGCAGAGCCAGTTTGCTTTAAAAAGGTTTTATTGCACACGGAATACATCATGTGGCATTTTCTTTTAAATGTTGAGCCCCCTCCTGCAAAAAAAAATAAAACAAATGAAGAAAAGTTGGAAAGAGATTGACCTTATGAAAAAAATGTCAGGTGCAGGACATTTAAGACAGCTTGGCAAACTAACTTTCCATGGGTTAGGTATGATGCAGAGAAAAACCTTATGTTCTGTACCATGTGTCAAGGGTGTGATGCTGCAGATAAAGATTCCCCTTTTGTACACGGTTGTGGAACATTTAAAGTGTACTCTTTAAAATCTCTTTAGGGGGTGGAGTGGCTATGTTCATTAGAGATGACATAGAAATTGCTAGGGTAGAAGAGGCAGAGGGAAACGTGAAGGCCTTATGGGTCACCTTACGATCCCCAGCAGGAGATAAGGTCAAGCTGGGTGTAGTATATAGGCCCCCCAGGATGAGTGATGTTCTAGAGGATGGTTTGCTGGACAACATCATTGCCCAGTGTGGACCAAAAGGGGAAGGAGGGTGTTGATGGGGACCTTAATATGCCAGGTACAAACTGGGGAACCATGTCCTCTAAGGTGGCCAAGGAGCAGAGGCTGCTGGACGGCTTCCAGGATGTGTTCTTAACACAGCATGTGATGGAGCCCCAAGGGGAGGGCATGTCCTGGATGTGGTTCTGGCAGATGGGGATCTGGTAAGGGACATGGTTCTCAGGACCCCTGACTGGGAGCAACCACAATACTGTCTGGTTTCAAATAAGCATGGGGGAGGGGTGAGATCTAGGACACTGGCAGTGGACTTCAGGGGCAGACTTTGTGGGCATGGGAAATATTCTCAAGGATCACTTGAAGGGGATTACATCAATGACAAGTGTGGAAAAGAGATGGGAGGTCTCAAACGGGACTTCGTGAGGCAGTCAGGATCTGCGCTAAGTTGAAACGTAAGGGAACAAGGTCACATAAACCATGCTGGTGGTCCAGTGAGGTACAGGTAGCAGTCAGAGAAAGAAGGCGGCCTACAAAAAATATAAAACAACAAGAGGGATAGGATAAAGAAATGTACCATCTTGCATCTAGAAAAGTCACCCGTATGGTGAGGGGAGCAAAGTCCAGTAAAAGAGCAGCGGCTGGCACAGGGGATACATGGAGGGAAAAGGGTTCTTCCGTACATTGGGGAGCAGAGAAAACTAAGGCCATCTCAGCAGATTGAGATCAGAAGGAGGGTTGTGGAAGAGGCAAGGACCAGGCAGAGGTATTTAACGAGTACTTTGCCTCTGTGTTCATTTGGGAGGGGATGGGATATCTACAAAGCAAGGCACGAAGGGGATAGAAGCGGCAGTAAGTGGGATCAGGGAGCAACAGAAATGGAGCAAGAGGAGGAGAGGTACCCCAGGGTGTCACATCTGGATAAGGATAAAAAGGCCAGTAAGATGGAGGGACGGATGATGCTATCTCCGCCAAAGGGTGTGGTTAGCCCTCAAGGCCCTAAAGAAGACAAATCTCCTGGGCGGATGGCATTCATCCAAGAGTACTATGGGAATTGGCGGACATACTGGCTGCACCCCTGGCGGAGCTCTTCAACAGGTCACTTGAGACAGGGAGGGTACGTAGGGATTGGCGAGAGGCACATGTGGTACCAATCCATAAAGGGTGGTCGAGGGAAGTACCAGGTAACTATAGACCCATCAGTTTGACCTCGGTGGTGGGAAAATTAATGGAGAGTATACTAAAGGAACGATTGGGGGTGTATTTGGAGGAGGTGGGAGGTCTGGATAGTCAGCAACATGGGTTTGTGCCAGGTAGATCATGTCAAACCAACCTTGTGGAGTTCTACGAATGGGTAACATCAGAACTGGACAGGGGAAAGCCTGTGGATGTATTATTCTTGGACTTCAGCAAGGTGTTTGACTCTGTCCCCCACAATGGTCTGGTGGAGAAACAGATGGGGTTAGGAGTAGGCCCTTTGATGGTCAGATGGATTGAAAACTGGCTAGCTGGACGCACCCAGAGAGTAGTGGTCTGTGGGGAGCTCTCGAACCCTAGAGAGGTTGGTAGTGGGGTACCGCAGGGCTCGGTCCTGGGTCCGATCCTGTTTAATGCATACATATCGGACATCAGGGAGAGTATAGGTGAAATGAGTCTCTTTCGGATGCCTCAAGATGGGAGCAGTAGTTGAGGGAGAAGAGGGAGGTTGGCCCTGCAAGGGACCTGGACACCCTGGAAAGCTGGGCTCACACATGGAAATTAAATTTCAATATCACTAAGTAAGGTGTTGCATCTTGGTCGGGAAACCCTAAACACAGGTGCACCCTGGGGAGGAGGCGCTGGAGGCCTCAATAGGGAAAAGACCTAGGGGTCATGGTGGATGCATGTATGAATAACTCTGAGCAGTGCAGGAGAGCGGCTAGCAAGGAAACAGGATGTTGGGATGCATGTAAGGGGATCACCTCTAGGAGCAAGGAAGTGATTCTGCCGCTTACAATGGACTGGTTAGACCACACCTTGAGTACTGTGTACAGTACTGGAGACCACACTTGAAGAGGGACATACAGCTCCTGGAGAGGGTACAGAGGAGGGCGATAAGATGATACGAGGGCTAGGGATTTGACGATGAGGACAGACTTGAGGAGCTCTGCCTGTTTTCACTGGAGGAGAGGAGAGACAGGGGGGACATGATTGAGGTCTTCAAGTACCTCAAGGGAATAAATAGGGTAAACATGGAGAGGATCTTTAGATAAAGCAGGGAGGTATCACCAGAGGGCATGGTTTGAAGTTGGAAGGTGGAAGGGTGGGGGGGGAAGAGGAGGAGGTTTTTCACTGAGAGGGTGGTGGACCCTTGGAATGCACTGTCTGGCGAGCTGGTTCAGAGATCCACAGTAGAGGGCTTCAAGAGAGGGTGGGACAGACACGGAAAGTGGATGTATCAGATGATGGCCTGTCCCGGGGGGGGGTGGGGATGGATGATAGGGGTTTCTGGAGCACAAGGGATGGGAGGGCCTCGGCACCCAACTAAGGATCTACGGTTCGAGCAGACTCGAGAGACCGTAAGGCCTAATCTGCTGGCAAATAGTATGTTAGTATGTAAAATCGCACCATACAGGCAGGGGGCATGAGAGAGTTACAAGCAAACTTAAAGCTGCAACTAGTGATCCCTCCTGTAGTGAGGCTGGTAGAGCTCTACAGAGTTTAAACAATGCTCAGATTAACAGGCTTACTATTCTAATGAGGAACAGTCATGCAATTGCCAAGCAGTCGTGTCCATTCACAGATTTTGTTTGGATGAGTAAACCGGACCAAATGAAGGGTCTGGAGACAGGAAGCACCCATGTCAATGACAAGTACTGCAGGAGATTTTGTGCTGCCATTGCAAGAATATGAACGACTTAAATTATAAATGAAGCCAAGAATTCTCATTCTGTTCTGTTCTATGTGATGAAGCAACTGATACCTCCATTGCAGAACAACTTATAATTTATATCCGCTATGCTACAAAGGTGTTATAAAACAGCATTTCTAAATATGGTTCGACTTGAAGAAGCCAATGCTGAAAATATATATGAAAGTCTTGTAAGTGAGGGCTCTGCAGTACTTGAAATAACTCTCGTGAAGAGTTTCTAACAAAACTAGTTGGCTTTACAGCAGATGGGGCAGCGGTTCTGCAGGGCAGCAGAACAGGAGTCACAGCACGTCTTCGTGAAGTACAGCCTATGATAGTTGTTACTCACTGTATGCTTCATCGGCTGGAACTGGCCTTTAAAAAAGCTATAAAATCAATGCCCTGTTAGGGTAAGGTAGAGGACGAGATGCTGCAGATTTACTTATTCTACCACAACAGCCCTTTGAACAGAACAGAACTGAGGCATTCTTGTCAGGCAACAGGGGTCCGATGTTTAGTCCCAACTAGGGTAGGAGGCACCAGATGGGTACCACATCTAAAACGTGCCTTTGAAAATTTTTGGGAGATTTATCCTGCAATTATTTCACATCTTGAAAATACTGTTGCATCACGAAAATCAGTGGCCAGTGCTAGAGCTCAGGGATTTTTGAAAAAGCTCACATCAGAATACTTTGTGCAGAGTGCCTTCGAGCTAAATGACGTTATTGTTGTAATAGCAAGACTTTCCCTGTTGTTGCAGGAAGAACAGATCAATATTAGCAAAGCGATGGAGGGATTGACAGTTGTTCGTAATGCTCTTGAAAAGTTGAAAACTAAATCAGGACCAATGGTCCGAATGTTCACAAAGGAGACATTTAAGGGTATTCCCTTAAAAGAAATAAGAGAAAAAAAAAGGATACCAACTCCTTTACAAGATTTATAGAAACTCTTTTAACAGAGGTTAACAGCAGGTTTCCAGACAATGACCTGTCTGTTGTAAGAAAAGCTGGTGTAACACTTTTAAACCCCAAAATGTGGCCCAATTTGACAAACAGCACTGATTTTGGTGATAGTGAAACTGAAGAACTTACTACTGAATATCGAGACGTACTTAAAAAAATAGTGTAAAAGTGGAAGAAGTGGAGATTGAATGGGCCTCTTTATAAAATTCCCTGAGTTCTTGTACCTCTAGTGTCACTACATGGGAAGAGATAAATAAAAGGTTTTCAGATGGACACCAGAATATTCTGTCCCTTGTCGACTTCCTCTTATCTTTGCCAAGCACTTCAGTGGAGTGTGAACATGAATTTTCACATATGAAATCTGTGAAGTCAGATTGGAGGAGTAAACTTAGTAGTCAAAAACTGCATTGGCATAGGGGGAGTAGAGGAGAGGGAGGGAACCGTGGAGGCGATTTGGGTCACCTTGATAATAAGGGGTGGCAAGAGAGTAAAAATAGGAGTGGTGTATAGACCCTCTGCACTGGCGGAGGAGCTGGAGGAGAGTCTGGTAGCAGATGTTGGGAGACACTGCAGACTGGGCAGGGGAAGGGTGGTGGTGTTGGGGGACTTAAACATGCCAGGAACAGACTGGGGGACTATGACATCCTCGGTGGCCAGGGAACAGAGGTTGTTAGATGTCTTTCAAGACACATTCCTAACTCAGCAGGTAGGGGAACCGACCAAGGAGGCGCGGGTACTGGATGTGGTCCTGGCAGATAGTGACCAGATTGGGGGCTTGGAGGTAAGGGACCCATTGCCGGGGAGTGACCATGCCACGGTCTGGTTCTGCCTGGACCTAGGAGGGTAGAAGGCTGCACAAAGACGGAGGTAACTGACTTCAGGGGTGGATTTTAAGGAAATGGAAAGGATCCTAAGGAGCATTTGATGGGATTGGGTCAGACATGGGCGGCTGATAGTAGGTGGGAAATCATCAGGAGAGGGGTGCAGGATGCTACCAGCACCTGTGCAAGAGTAAGGCGAAAATGTGGTAGGGCCCGAAAACCTTGCTGGTGGACCAGGGAGGTCCAGGAGGTGGTGCGGGGAAAGAAGGCAGCCTATAGGCAATTCAAGTGCTCAAGGAGTGAAAGGGATCGAGGGGAGTACGAGCTGATGGCTAGAAGGGCCACTAGGGTGGTGAGGGTGGCTAAGGCAAGGAAGGAGCAGAACCTGGCCAGGTAAATTAGGAGAGGGAACAAGGGGTTCTTTAGATACATTGGGGAAGAACGAAGGGTGAAGGGGAAGATTAGCAGGATTAAAACAGGGGAGAGATGGGCACAAGACCCGGGGGAGCAGGCTGAGGTACTAAATGAGTACTTCACCTCAGTTTTCACCAAGGAAAATGGAGGTGCTGCATCATACACGAGAGGAGACAGTGATGCTGAGGGGGGGGGACCCTTACCAATCGGCGGGTCTGGGGAGAGGGGGAGGCATCACTGGCAGGAGGGGGGAAGGCTAAGCAGGGAGTAGAGGTAGCGGAAGTGGAAATCACAGCAGAGAGAGTGAGGGAAGCCCTCAGGACCCTTAAGACGGAGAAAGCACCAGGGCCGGATAAATTACATCCCAGAGTGCTGAAGGAACTTGCAGATGTCCTGGCGAAACCCCTGGCAGAGCTTTTCACCATCTCCCTGAGGACAGGGTGGGTGCCCCAGGACTGGAAGGTGGCGCATATAGTGCCTATCCACAAGGGGGGATCAAGGGAGGTGGCAGGTAACTACAGGCCTGTCAGCCTGACATCGGTGGTGGGCAAGGTGATGGAGGGCATTGTCAAGGAGAGGTTAAGGGGGGACCTGGATAAGTCAAGGTGCCTGGACGATAGACAGCATGGATTCATCCCGGGGAAATCGTGTCAGACAAACCTTGTGGAGTTCTATGACTGGGTGATGAGTGCCTTGGACTTGGGTAGACCAGTGGACGTCCTCTTTCTGGACTTCAGCAAGGCATTTGACTCTGTTCCTCACGTGAGCCTATTGGATAAGCTGGGAAAAATGGGGGTGGGGAACCAGATGATCAGATGGATAGGCATGGCTCCAGGACTGGACCCAGAGGGTCGAAGTTGACGGAATAGTCTCATCCCCAAGGAGGGTCATTAGTGGGGTCCCACAGGGATCAGTCCTTGGGCCCCCTCCTGTTCAACGCCTACGTCTCTGACATAAGGACAGGTATCAGGAGTGAGATGAGTCTCTTTGCGGATGACTCATAACTGGGGGCGGTGGTGGATGGGGAGGAGGGGAGGGTGGCCCTACAGGGGGACCTGGAGGCTCTGGAAAGATGGTCTAGAAAGTGGAAGCTGAGGTTCAGTGCAGGGAAATGCAAGGTACTGCACCTGGGGGGGGGGAATGCTACTAGTCTCGATGGCTGAGAGGGACCTGGGGGTGGTGGTGGATGTCAAGATGAACAAGTCGGAGACTTGTAGGAGGGCAGTAGCCAAGGCCAACAGGATGCTGGGATGCATCGCTAGGGGGATCACCTCCAGAAGGAGGGAAGTGATACTCCCTCTGTATAACTGCTTGGTGCGGCCGCACCTCGAGTACTGCGTGCAGTTTTGGAGGCCACACTTAAAAGAGGGACATTAAACTCTTTGAGAGGGTCCAGAGAGGGCAACCAAAATGATTTGGGGCTTGGGGGACAGGACCTATGAGGAGAGGCTCAAGAGCTAATCTGTAGACATTGGAAGAGAGAAGGGACCGGGGGGACATGATAGAGGTCTTCAGGTACATGAAGGGGGTAAATAGGGGAGGAACAGTCAGGGTGCTTCAAAGGAAGGAGGCGAGAGCCACTAGAGGGCATAGGTGGAAGCTGGAGGGGGGAAGATTCAGAGGAGAAAGGAGGAGATGCTACTTCACTGAGAGGGTGGTGGAGCCATGGAATGTGCTGCCTAGGGGGCTGGTGGAGGCAGAGACGGTGGAGGGGTTCAAGAGGGGGTGGGACAGGTACAGGGGAAGGGTTCTGGAAGCAAAATGCAATGCAGCGAGAATATCCAGAACTGGGATGGGAGAAGCCAGAGAAGGCGAGGGGGGCAGCAAGGTCAGCTCTTAGGGTGGGGGCTGACCAAACGAGCAGACGTGAAAGACCATTAGGCCTATTCTGCTGGCATTTTAGTATGTTAGTATACACTCACTGATCTGTTACGAATTAAACTTCACTCACCGGCCATTGAGGATTTTGATGCAACAGGTGTTGTCAATTTGTGGCTAGCCTCTGGGCAGCAAGTTAGAAGACCATGCAGTGGATCTCACATGAGGAGAACAGATGCAGCTGCTACGGAAACTGTAGACAGCTCTGATTCCAGCATGGACTCCGAAGACAGTACTAGTGTGACAGCCCTTGGGGATGTTGAAGTGTGCCAAGACACTGATTCTGATAATGACTGACCAGAAATGTGTCACCCTGACCCACACTGCTCTTATTTGATTTTGTGCTTAATTACAACCCTCTGCAGTGTCCCTCCAACCAGTTTCTCGCCCGTCTAACGGTGTCTTTTTTTGTTATGTAGATAAGTTCATTTTGAATAAATGAGCAATATTAAAATTCACCACTCGCGTGACGCCGACCTCTTGTGTCCCGCTTTAAATTTCAATATAAGTTGCGGGCAACCATTAAGTTCTGCAGGCCACCAAATTATTGGACGTCTCAGGCCCGATGGCCAGTAGTTTTTTTTCCCTTAAAGTCAACCCCTGAGTAGGCAATCCATTTTTCCTTTTATAATGTCATAAGTTATTTACATGTCCTAAGTTGTTGTTGTTAGGTTATGGAGGGAGTTCGTTGGCCTTGGCAACGTGGAGATTACTGGTTGCATAGATATATAAGGTACTGCATGGATAAAGGTGACTGAGGAATTAGTGATCTTGGAATGCTCACGTGCCCATGGCTGTATGCTGATTGACATCTTTGGGTTTACCACTGCCCCAGTAGGGGTGTTCATTACCCGTATGTATTAACTCCCCATTGACAACGTTGGAGCTAATAGAAAAGGATGTTACGGTAAGTATGAAGGAATTTTTTGTCTGTAGTGGGGGAGTGCTTATCATGGGGTTTAAGGCAGAAAGGGTTGTCTCTCTTACTTGTTTTTTAGTTGCTTCTCTTATTACCCTTTTTTGCACAGCCAAAGAAGAAGAATGTGTCAGCGTATCAAGTGTTCTGTAAAGAGTATAGAGTCAACATTGTAGCCGAGCATCCGGGAATAGGTGAGTGAAAAAGGTACACCCATGTTAGGCCCTGTGCACGGCTTGTCAGAAAAGTAATGTGATTACCTCAGCTGGATTCATGGCTTGACTGTCTAACCCCCTGGCTCCCAGTTTTTTTAACAACATCAGTGTAATTACTATTTGTTGACTGGACTGACACCATAATAACCGGGTTCCATCTATAATAACCTGCCAGTTATTGTGGCTCAGATGTCAGCCAGACAATACGCATTAGCGTTGTAAAATTAAGAGCTGCCCGCTGTCTTGTCGCACCCCACTGCCAATCCATTTTTACTCAGTAGCTGTTTAAAAGTCATTATAGTTTAATATCACTTCTCTAAAGTGATACTGAAAAAAGGAGGTTTTTGGTTTGTTTTGTTAAGATTGAAGCAGAGCTAATGGCAGTCAGGCAGTGAGAGTGGAAGCTGAAAGCCCAGAACCAGCAGATCTTACTTCGAGGAGGAGCTTTTGCAGCAGGTAATGCCATTAGGACTAAGCTGCCAGGTGTTAGGACCCCACGGAAAACTTCTAGCTAGCAGTCTACGGCGGGGGGACCACCACCGACGTTGGCTCCGCCCTGACGTCAGCTGTGGTATAAAGGAGGCAGTCCTCCGGCACCACCTCAGTTCTTTTCCCACCGATGACCAGCTAACATCGGCTCCACGGACACCATCTTTGCAGTCAACTGCCATTTTGCGCCTCGCACAGTTTATCATTTGTTGTCTTAATTCAGTAGTTTTTTCTCCATCAAGTGCATGTCTTCATCGTCCTCCCAGCGGCAGAAGTCAAAGTGCGCATGCAGTAAGCAGGTCCCGGTGAGACACGGCCACTCCGCTTGCCCGATCTGCCTAGGCCCTGAACACCAGCCTGATGACTGCCCACACTGCCAAAATTTCAACAGCAAAACCCGCATCCACCGCCTCAAGACGCTCAAGGCCTACCTGCTGGAGCAACAAGTGACCGCCATGCAGAGGACCCATTCGAGTTCTTCCTCCTCAGCTAGGGATCCCCCCCCCACCGAGAAAAGATCAGGCAGGAAATATCACCACAGGGATAAGGAGAGAGCCAGGTCAGAATCCCGCGCTACGTCCCCCTCACAGGTCTTCTGCTTTTTCCACCTCTGGTAGGAGGTCGGAATCAGTGCCTCCAAGTACAGCGGCCATTTCTGGGGCTTCATCTAAGAAGACTACCACCTCCTCCCACTTCAAAGGTAAGGAGTCTTCTTCCTTAGAGCGTTCATCTGCCCAAGTTTCCTTGGAGCATATGCCCCACAAGCACTCGCATGGGTCAGCACCAGAGGGACAGGTGTCACTTTCAGGCAAAAAATCAGACACCGTCGTCTGACAGGCATAAGGGATCGAACAATGCCTCCTGACGCCAGGATGTCATCAGGTACCGGATACCTCCACCACCCGAAGATAGGGTGATGTCAGCTTCAGAAGGCTGAAAGACTACGGGCCATTCCGACTCCACTTCAGAAATGGACCGGGTGCTGCCGGCAAAAGAGCAGCTGTTTGCCCCGGAGAACTGGGTGCCAGACCTTACGTCCAAGGCCCCAGAGGATCAGGTACCAGGGCCCATGGATAGCCAGCCGCCTTCTCCTCCTCCTCCTCCTCCTCTTCCCAAGAAGCTGGACGCCAGACTCCAGGGAGGCTTGGAACCACTGGATAAAGCCCCAGAGAACTTGACGCCCGAGGCACCCACAGAAAAGGAGTCACAGGACCAGACTTCAGTACCCAAAGAACCACAGGGTCCGACGCCAGGCCTCTCAAACTTGCCTCCCCGTCACCTCCACCACCAGTCATCCCACTGGCAGAAGTGGGGACACTTTTCAATGCATGGTGGAACACTGTTAGGGGGACTTGCTCCCAAGGCCCAGAGAGCCATCCCTGGTTCAGCTACCACCCAGGGAACAGTCTCCTCAGAAACCCAGGCAACTTCCCCCGCCGACAGAGTGTCTACTGCCCGATGATGACGACTGGCGGATGCCAGCTCCAGGCGGCAGAAAGAGGCACCCGTCATCCGTTCCCTGTTCCAGTGGGCGTCCGCCGTCTTCTTCAGGTGAAGATGAAGGGGACTCCTCCTCAGAATATTCCTCAGAGGATGAGTTACACCTACCCTCTCCGGATCCTAGAAGGGACTCCCCACGGTCACCCCCAGGTGACCCATCCTTCTTGGAGATTATAAGACACATCCAGGCCATAGATCAGTGGGATACGGAGGAGCTGGATCCGGAACGCCGACAACTGGCAAAATTCCTAGGGGCAAATGACCCAAAACCTCTATTCATCCCCCCACTTGTAGAACCCTTCCAGGACGTTACAAAATTGACCTGGAAGCATCCGGCTATCACAGTAGCAGTGCCAAGGAAAGCAGACAGGCTCTGTAAGACACCCAAGGGAGAGCTTTACCTAAGCGAACAGCCAAAAGCCGACTCAGTGGTGCTCACGGCTGCACATGGCAGAGTTCAGCAGCCGAGACACATGAGCACTCAGCCCCCGGATCCAGAGTCAAAAAAGCTGGACCAAATAGGCCGAAAGGTCTAGTCTTCATCTACCTACACGGTCAGGTTGCTGAATTTCTTGGCTCATATGGTCATGTACCAGAAGTCACTTTGGGCAAAAGTTATGGATCTGTTAAAGCGCAGCCAGACTCGGATGGCAAAGCAGAGCTCCTAGCTGTCATCCAGTTGGGCATGGATGCGGACAAGCACATGCTGAGGAGTTCTTATGACTCCACAGACACGGCAGCAAGGGCGCAGCAACTGGGATCTGTATGAGGAGGCATGCCTGGTTGAGGGTCTCTGGTTTCCGCCAGGATTTGCAGGATGCCATATTGGATGCACCCTTTCAGGGACCCATTCTCTTTGGCATAGAAACAGAAAGCTCATAACAGGGCTACAAGATTCAGGCAAGACAGTATCTGACGTTCATTGCATGGACAGATCAGAACCGCAGGCACCTCAACGCTTTCCCTTTTGGAAGAACCAGGGACAGCCGGAAAGATGCCAAATGCAGCACAAGGGAGGCTTTAAGAGAAGAGGCCCCCTTGCTCCTTCAGGTGCCCAGGGCCCCAAAAGTGCCAAGGTGGCCATACCTCCCCTGCCCACCCCCTCCACCACAGCATGACTCCTTACCCCCCCCCCCCGGAGGAAGCACAGGGGGAGGTGGTAGGAGGGAGAGTCTCCCTTTACCTATCAGGATGATCCAACACCACTACAGACCAATGGGTCCTCCAGATAGTCGAGAGGGGATACTCTCTGGAGTTTACCTAGATTCCACTGGACAATCCACCCATCCCCTCCCACTACTCACCCTCCCACATGGCTCTCCTGCGAACAGAGATACAGGCCTTTCTTGAAAAAAGAACTGTTCAGGAGGCTCAAAGAGGCAAAGGGTATTACTCTCACTTCTTCCTAGTCCCAAAGAAGATGGCAGACCTCTGGCCCATTCTGAACACAAAAGGTTCAGAATGGTGACCTTAGCGAGCCTGTTGCCCCATACTCCATCAAGGAGACTGGCTGTGCTCCCTGGATATGCAGGACGCTTATATGCACATAAAGATCCTGCCATCCCACAGGAAGTACCTTCACTTCACCTTCCAAGGAGAGCACTACCAGTTCAGGGCGCTTCCATTCAGCCTTTCATCGGCATCAAGGGTCTTCACCAAGTGCCTAGCAGTAGTGGTGGCAGCCCTCAAGAGAGGAGGTCATTATGTCTACCCCTACCTGGATGATTGGCTTCTCACAGCTTCGTCAGAAGACCAACTACGTCATACACTAGAGGAGACTTTCAGTCTATTCCGGGTCTTGGGCATCACACTAATTCTGTCCAAGTCATACCTGTGGCCTGCTCAGAGGCTACAGTATATCGGAGCAGTCCTGGATGCTGTCCAAGAGAAAGCCTTTCTTTCCGCAGACTGGGCAGTCAGGATGAGGGAGGTTGTTCACAGGGTTATGACCTCGGACCAGGTCCCAATGAGGGTGGTTCTGCAACTTCTAGGCCATATGGCCGCAGCCATAGTCACAGTTCCCCTCGCTCGTTTGAATATGGGGATCCTGCAATGGTACCTCAAAGTTCTGTGGGACCAAGGCACAGATGAGCTTGACGAGCTGATCCAAGTCTCCATTGCAGTCCATCAGTCCTTGGTCTATTGGGTCACTCTGACTCATCTAGACAGAGGAGTTCACTTCCAGCATCCCAGCCCACACCAAATTTTGATGACCAGTGCCTCGGGACTGGAATGGGGAGCACATTTGGCTTCTCACCAGACGAGGGGCTCCTGCAATTCCACAGAATCTCTCCACATAAACATTCTAGAGATGAGAGCTGCACTGTATGCCTTACAAGTCTTTCAAGGGGTACTCCTTCCTGGACCCTTTCTGGTCCAGTCAGACAATACCCCAGTAGTCTTCCATCTCAGTAAGCAAGGGGGCACTCATTCTTGCCCCCTGTGCAGAGAGGCAATGAGAGTAGGGACCTGGGCAGTGTATCACAGCCTGGATCTCACAGCAGTCCATGTTCCAGGGATCCACAACATCCTCGCAGACAGCCTAAGCCTCTCTCGATCTCAGAGTCATGAATGGAAACTACTGTAAGAGGTCATAGACGACCTCTTCAAAAGGTGGGGTCGGCCAGAACTGGACCTCTTTGCGTCCCCACACTATGCCAAACTGCCCAATTTCTGCTCGCTAGATCCAGGGCCTGGTGTTTTTTGGCAAAACGCATTGTTCCTCTCTTGGACATGGAGGTTTCTGTATGCCTTCCCTCCCTTCCCACCTCTTCAGAAGAGCCTGCTCAAGTTGCAGGCAGAAGGTGCCCGAATGATCTTGGTCACGCCCTTCTGTCCTCAACAGATTTGGTTCCCGCTGTTGCAACAGCTGGCATTGGAACCACCGGTTCCATTGCCCCTCTCCACTCACTTGTTCTCCCAGAAACAAGGGACGCCAGATCATCCAGCCCTCTGGTCCCTGCATCTACATGCATGGCTCCTACAGACTTAGCTAGGGACAGATTCGGAGTATCCCTCAGAGTGGCAGAGGTGCTCGTGGCAGCGAGAAAGCCATCTTCCAGGGCAATGTATACCATGAAGAGGAAGCGTTTCTGTTTGTGGGCATTCCCCCATTCTCAGGATCCCCTCACCTGTCTGATGGAATCTGTGCTGGAGTATCTCCTCTCCCTCTCGGACTTGGGCCTTAGCTACTCGTCCATTGAGGTGCATCTCTGTGTGCTATCAGCTTATCATGCACCATTGAATGGGAAGACTCTGACACAGCTGGACCTGTGCAAGACCTTTTTAAGGGGAATCTTGCATATTAAACCTCCCAGGTGATACCCTGTGCCGCCTTGGAACCTCCTGTTTGTATTAGAAAAGCTTACCTTGCTCCCCTTTGAACCAGCCACAAGTTGCAAGCTATACCTTGTTTCTTGGAATGCATTATTTTTAGGTGCCATTACTTCCACTCGGAGGATTTCTGAGCTGCAGGCTCTGATGTGTAAAGAGCCTTATCTTATTTTTCACAGGGACAGGGTAGCCCTGCACACAAATCCTACGTTTCTTCTGAAGGTAGTGTCTGAATTCACCTTGAACCAAGACATCCAGCTACTGGTTTACTACCCAGAGTACTCAAACAGAGGGGAGGCCTTATTACATACCATACTCTGGATGTACGTAAAATTCTTCGTTACTACCTTGCCCGGACCAGTTCCTCCGTAAAGGCAGACCAGTTGTTTATCTCTTTTGCCCAAAGGAAAGTTGGAGCACCCGTGACGAAACAGACACTGACTATAAGTGGCTTGTGAATTGTATCATGTTCTGTTATCATCAGTACAACAGACCCTTACCGAGACCGGTCAAGGGTCACTCTATCAGAGGGGTTGTGACATCTGTCGGGTCCCTCAGGAATGTTTCTTCAGTGGACTTCTGTGCAGCTGCTACTTAGAGTTCAGTGCACTCTTTCGTCCGGCACTACAGTCTGGTCATTGCTTCCAGAAGGAGAGCAGGCTTTGGCCTAGCGGTCATTCAGGGACTCCTCTCCTAAATGCCTACAGCACTGTACTACAGTCCTCCACCCTTCTGACCTGGGTCTCTTCCTGGGTATTGCTTGGGACTCAGTCCTAATGGTGTTACCTGCTGTCAGAGCACCCCCTTGAAGTAAGATAGTATAGTTACGTAAGAACTTACTATGACAGTAGATCTTCGAGAGGAGCTCTTGCAGCAGGTAGCTTTCCCACCCACCTGCCCCAGGGAACTAGTTTTTCATTTTTCTCTTTGGGGGATGGGAGATCCTTCTCAGTTCTTCATCTTCTTTTCAGCTGGGTCTCCAGCGGGAGAACTGAGGTGGTGCGGGAGGACTGCCCCCTTTATACCATAGCTGATGGGGCAGAGCTGACATCGGGGGTAGTCCCCGCCATAAACTGCTAGCTAGAAATTTTCTGTGATGTCCTAATGCCTGGCGGCTTAGTCCTAATGGTATTATCTGCTGTAAGAGCTCATCTCGAAGATCTATTGTTACAGTAAGTTCTTAAGTAACTGTACTTTATATAAAATAAACAGTGGAGTGCTGTGCATTATTATTATTATTTTTTTTTTAACACTCCCTCGGTATGCAGTACCATCACAAACCATTTGTGCTTCACACTCATAGTTTATGTGGTATTTACCCACCTTAGGTGTGTCAGAAAAAAAAACTCATAATGTACAACACCCCATACATTATTCTCTGTGTTTTCATCTGCTTTCCACTTTAAAGGACAGCTACTGGCAGACTCGAAGCCACGATCGGTGCACAGATCAGGGCTTCAGTAGCCAAATCCCCCACCCTTACCCATGCAGTCACAATATGCACGGCTGTATTTATTTACCTGAAGACTCGTAAAAATCATGACAAGCTCTCCTCCAGCCGGCATTTTGTAACCTCGCACTGCTCACCCCCAAGATTGCGATATAAAATCTGCAAGATGATGACGTGGCTTTGCCCCTTCCTCTATGCTGTCCCTATGTATGGAGATACAGTAATCTCCATATCTCTTATGCCCTGCTTTAGTTTCACAAACGGTGCCTAACTGTCTTGTGCATGTGGCATTTAGGCATCGTTTGTTAAAATAAAGGAGGGCATGGGAGATAATGAAGATTATTATATCTCTGTACATAAGGGCAGCATAGAGGAAGGGACAAAGCAGCGTTACCATCTTGCAGGTTTTGCAGCGTGATCTCAGGGATGAGCAGTGCGAGGTTACAAAATGCCAGCCGGTGGGGAGCTTGTCACGAGTTTTACGAGTCTTCAGGTAACTAAATACAGCCGCGCATATTGTGACTGCAGGGGGGATTCATTTCAGTCCAGCTGGACTTGTACTTTGTTCCAATTCAGGCAATGATCAATTTAGGATAGAATATGTGTAATTTTCTGTTCGTGCTGTTTTTCAGTTCCAGTTTTATAAGGGAGCCAACTTTTTTCTCTGTTGCATTTTGACTTTTTTTCAGTTCCAAACCACAGTTTTAAAAAAAGGTGTAATTTTTAAATTAATTTTGACTGTAACACTTTATGTCCCAGAAACTAGAAAAATGCAGAGGCACGCCTGTTTTTAAGAAGTGTGTGGGCTGTGGTAGTAATGTCTCTAAGGCTAATAACCTTAATATGTGTTTAAAATATTTGGAACCTAAGTATTGTATTCAGAATTGTGAATCTTGCTTTAGATTCTGTTCTAAAACTGTTAAAAGGAGAGAATCTAATAGGCCGTCACTTGCAACATCTGTGTCCACTCAGTGCTTCCCAGTAAAAAAAAATTTTAACGTGTTGGGAACCAAAAGTGTTAAATGTCCCTGCACAGGATTTGGCTCTGCCAGTGGCAGTACTACTAAAGCCAAGAGAAGAGGACAACAGGTTGTCTCTTGGTGCCACTGGGGTTAAGAAATCTCACAAAGAGAGGAAACTGTTGGAAGATTCAGGAACTAAAAAACCCTTTTAGTGCGAAGTGACAGTCAGCAATGCAGTGCGTGCAAACCGATGAAAGAGCCATACAGTAAACCTACTGTGGAGGCTCTGGTTGGACCGGTTTGCCTCTTAGTTGGACAGGCATTATCCATGGAAGAATTCATGAAACCGTGGCAAATGTTTTAGGCCATGCAGCAAGCCCAAGACCCTTCTGTACCTCTGCCTCCTTTATAAAATAGGAGGAATTTGATGAATTTTGCACAAAGACAGGGAACAGAAACATAGACACTGCTGGCAGGAAAACACCAATAATCCATCCAGTCTGCCCAAAAAGGTATCCCTACCTCACCACTGACCATTTGTCCTGACTGGGCTTCTACCTTTTTTTTTTTTTTTCGTTATCTCTTCCCTAGATTTCCCTCAGTGGGACTATCAGCCCCATACCCTGTCCCAGACGTGCTTGAACCCATTTTTAGTCCCTGCCCCACAACCTCTGCTGGTAGACTGTTCCACAGCTCTAGCACCTTATCTGTGAAGTAAAACGTCCTCACATCCCTCTGGAATTTTTCTTCTACCACCTTCCATTCATGCCCCTTTGTTACTGCCCTCCTAGTTCTGTTAAATAGGTCCTTGCTGTTCACTCTATTTATTCCTCTTAGGAACTTGTAGGTCTTACTAGAATCATTCTTCTTCATAGAGTCCCACTCTTGGGTCTAAGCCAATGATGCTAGGTCCCTTAAAAAGCAAGACTTTTGGCCAGGGGGCCAGCAACATCTGCTGGCTTGCAGCGCTCTCGTGACACCGCATGATGACATGTGCCTGTCAGTCACCATTGCTGGGCCCCCTTGCCTACTGCAATTCTGTTTTTCCCACCATCCAGTATGCACCATGGGAGTGAGTCACATCACCTCAGTTTACATGTGTTCACTTCTTCCTCATCTAAACTCAAATTTACAGTTTTTTTTGAAAGCTTAGGTTGTCCAAGATGAAGGTCCAAGGATCTTGTTTCTATTTTTACGCATGTGGCAAGAAAATTTGCCACGACAGCATGTATTCATTCTGCTTCTCCTGCCTCAGATCTGACCATAAGATGGATTCCTGTGACGCCTGCTTCTCTTTCGACTGCTGCACCCTCCAAATCAGATGATGGAACTTGGGTCACCTGGTCCCAACCTTTAGCAGCAGGCATCGGATAAGGAGGTCCGAAGGCAGGACTTTGGTCTCTTCCCCAAGTCCTTTTCCTGCTCTTCAGAGTCAGGTGAGGTACAGCATTCCTCCCCATGGCACTGGGGCTGTGGTGGAGTTTTTGATGGCTGTGACGGGTGGACCTCTGGCTCCTTCTGGGTAGCTGGTGGAGAACCTACCACTGTGTGTTACCCCTGTGAAATGGACCACCCCAGCTTTGAGGTAAAGTCCTTTGTCCTTGTCCACAATTGTAAAGCCATTGACATGACTGTCGGTATCACTCAGGCAGTTATCACACTTTGTGATGCTAGCACAGAGGACTATAACAGTGCTGACTCTGGTGCTGATGCCATGTGTGGTGTCAGCACCAGGGTCGGTGTTGGTATCGGTGCCGACTTGAATACTGACCTCAGACTTGCTGCCGATAGCAGCGCCAAGGAAGTCGGCATTGTCAAGCACAAAGTTGATGTCTGTGCCAAGGGAGGCCTCAGTGCTGGGGATGTTGGAGTGTCGGGTGTTGCACCATTAGCAGTGCAGACACAGACAGCAACAGCTGCTTCAATACTGAATTATCCATCAGTGCTGGGCCTGAGTCAGACCTCTCCATGAGGCCTACTCAGCCACGGGCTTCCTCTTCCCCTTTCTTATTTTTTCCACTATGGGCATTGCAGTGCCACTTCCTCCGTCATAGGAGTGCCAATAGCGAGAGGTTCTGCTCGACCCCCAGGATGAGGGTGTTGCAGGAACCTCAAGGCCCTTCCCAAGGCATAGGTACTGTAGCCCAGCAGACTGTTACATGACCCTCCCAGGCAATCACCTGAAGTGTCTCAGTAGTGGGTGGATAGAATGCCCACATTCTTCAGGCCTTGTGGGCCCCTTATGTGGGAGTAGAACCATGCACAAGTTAGCACCAAAGACTTATGGTACAGGGAATCAAGTAGGAACCAGTTCAGGGTCCCTAACCCAGGTTGTGTTATGCCGTGTCTCTCTTGACAACCTGCTTAGAGACAATACGTCATCCCTCCACCTGGCTTCATCTGCTGAGTTTGGTTTGTACTAGCAATTCATGGGGGAGAGGTTGCAAGCATTGAATCTCCCAACTTGTACAAGTCCCAATCCTGTCACATCGCTGTTTGGTCTCTTAGGAGTTCCCAGTACTGACACCAGCATCATTCCTCCCCAACCCAGAGCCATGGGGGAGCCATGCAGGATATGTGAAAGAACTTGTCCCCAAGGTCTTTAAACAGACCCTGGGAACCTCTAGCAATCCCTCATCAGTAGAATGGAGCAGGCAGAGGGGGCAGTAGGGATGCAGGAGGACTTGCAGATAACGCGGTCCCTGTCCATGTAGGGCCTTATAGATCAGCAAACCAACCTTGAAGGTGATCCTCCACCGCACTGGCAGCCAGTGCAGTTTGCGGAGCACTGGTGTGACATGGCTAGATCGAGATAAGCCCATCAACAGCCTAGCTGCTGCATTCTTCACAAGCTGCAGGCAGCGGATGTCCACCTCCACAACTCTGTGTTACAAACTCCTTCTGCCATAAATTTGAAAGTTGAAAAACTGGGGGTCGTAGCTTAGCAGCGACTGAGAGCAGATGTGTTTTGCAGTCGCTCCTGAGGAAGCTTATTTATTTCTCCTATTATACCTGATTTAATAAGTAATTTTATTTAAAACTTGCTCCAGTAAACTTGGAAAAGAGCCTGCAGAGCTATAATGGGTAAGCAAAGAAGTGCTGCTCTGCCTGGAGACTTTTTTTTTTTTTACTTAAAACTACGCAGCAAAGAGATGCCAGGCCTATCCAACACGAGGCAGCCTCCGGACTGGGAACTGTGGTTGAGGAGACCAGTGAAATCACACTCCAGACAGTCAACGCAACTTCATCTCAGCTGGTCAGAACAGCATAAGACTTAGATAAGAAATTTGACTCACTTACACCACGAGTCACCCATCTTGAAACCAGGGTGGACACGCTGGATGACTCTGTGCAGCAGATGGACACTACTCCACAAGAATGCCTTGTTTTGGCAACGTTTAGAGCGGCTAGAAAATCAGGTCCATGAGCGTAACTTGAGACTGGTGGGCCTGCCTGAAGACACTGAAGGGGATAATCCCCTGGAGTTCGCTTGCATTTTGCTCCCACAACTCTTACATTTGCCTAAGGAGGACAGGGGATTCTCAATTGAAAAGGCCTACTGACTCACTCCTAGGCAGGCCCCGACGGATTCTTCAACCCCACGCACATTTATGGTGGTGTACTCTGGAGTGGGTAACCGGGATAGAGCGCTGTCACTTGCATGGCGACTACAATCACTTAAATATGGAGATTCCAACTTATCACTGTTCCTGGACTTAGCTTATAGCACCAAAATCCAGAGGAAAGCTTTCAATAAAATCAGAAGCCTACTTTTTTTTTTTTTTTTTTTACTATTTCTTTATCCTCCTCGTACTACTGCCACTGATCCCTCTCTCAGAGCTCCCCTCGCTGATCCCAGTTTACAGCCCCAAGGAGTCTGCCCCTAGAGTGCTAATGCTACCCATGTACCTTCAGTGCCTCAGATTACCCTCTGGGCAGGGCGGTGGAGATCTCCCTCATCTCCCCCTGAGGATTTGTTGGGAGCGCGCACAATGGAGTCTGCTTCTCGATTGCTGCCTGGAACCACCGCTGAGGCCTGTCGCCTAGATCAGGGCAGGGTTTTTTCCGGTGTTCTGATGGATCCCCGAGGTTGGCGTGCAATGAGGAATAAGGTTGCCAGCGTGCGTAGAGACGCACGTCGAAGCCGGTCCTCTGCCGACATCTACCCTCGAGCCAGAACGCCTCTCAGTTGCACCGACCACCCTGAGGTTCCCCCAACAGGTGGTGATATCGCAGCGGAGAGTGCGGCCCCCCCCCCCCGGAGAAGGAGAGCAGCCATTGGGCGCTCAATCCTTCTCCCTCCTGGCTGACCCCCATCGACCCGAGTCCACTCCCGAACCCGGGTCGCTGGTGTGGTACGAGGTGTGACATCCAGCACCTCAACCCTCAGTGCCACCGGGCCGGCAAGAAGCCTACTTTGTCAGCACAAAATACAGCACCAGCTGCTCCTGCTTGCAAAACTACGTGTCATCTGACAAGGGAATACCTATTTATTTAATGACCCCGAAGGATGCACAAAAGCGAGTCCAAAAGCTTGAACAAGAGCTGGCCACTGCAGACAGTGAAAAATCTGACAGTATGGACTGAGATCTGTGTCTGTTTTTTGCCCACTGTGCATAGTAAGACAATTTTGTTTACTTAGGTGATGGCATATACATTCTGTGTTTCACTGCGCAATTGGGGCACTGGGTTTAATATTACATTGGATGTCTAGATTTCTTTAATGTAATTACTTGGGGAGGCGGGGCACTTATTTTCCTTCCCGCTCTCTTCCTAATTATACTTTTGTGGAATGGCATGATACGGCTTTTTCCTTCACATGCGTAATCACTATTTTATGTCAAACATCGTCTCCAGCATACCGTCTTTAGTTTCTAGCCCCTTCCTCCTGGGTGAATTAATGAAATGCGGTGGGACTTGTGCGAATGTA
This sequence comes from Neoceratodus forsteri, assembly GCA_016271365.2. Taxonomy (NCBI): domain Eukaryota; kingdom Metazoa; phylum Chordata; order Ceratodontiformes; family Ceratodontidae; genus Neoceratodus; species Neoceratodus forsteri. Next base: position 181,822,656 of record CM057450.1, on the reverse strand, counting down.
CTCTAGTGACCAGTAGACTGTTATTTTTTTATCATCGCCTTTTTTGTGCCAAGTCATGAATGTGCACTGTTTATGTTGGACTATATGTTGAATTTACTCGGACTTGGAGGTGTTGGGGGGATATGTATGGCCTCTTCTGATGTTGCTACTATTTTACTATCTTTATTTATTTTCAGTTTTGATGGCCTCTATTAATATAAGGCTGTTGCAAGTTGTTTATGTACTTGATGCTTATTCCTATGCCTAGAGATTTCCCGGGAAGGGTTATGTAATATGGTTACTGTGTGTAATTGTTGTGTGGGGGACAAAGTGGAGGCTAATGCCCTGATGGTAAAAAGGAATTGTGGTAACTACTTTTTATATTACATGACCATCTGTCCCCACAGAACTCTCTGGCTGCATGCCATTTTCAAGCACTTATGCGAGATACTTAAGAAATGTTAGGTATGCCTCCCTATGTTGTACCTTAATTGGGGGATCTTGTGACTTATCCTTTGTAAGTGGAGTCTAATCTTATGTAACTTATTCCACTGTGGTTATCCCTCATGGGAATAGTCTTTGTAAGTTTTGCTTGCAAAATCTATAACTAATACAAAAAAAGGTTGAAAAACCATATTTACACATATTTTTTTTAAACCAGTAACTGCTGTTCTCTGAGTGCTTGTCACTGCGAACCGATTCCTGCCATGCCGTCTGCATCAGCTTTGTTGAAGCGCCATGCCTTCCCCTAAGCCATGCTCAGTCTGCCGTCATTTTGATCATGATCCAATTAGTGAGAGCTCCCATCCCAGTTAAACAGTTACATGCTAAAAAAACAACGTTCCAGTACACAGGATGGGGTCTGGGAGGAAGACGATTAAACAGATTTTCCCTCATCTTCGCCATTCTTTACTACTGGGTAAGAGCCGGAGGCGCGCATCCACCACGGGAGTTTTTTTCCGGAGGAGGAGTCGGCGCCTACGGTGCCGCCCACATGGTCGACGCAGTGCACGAGAGCTGGCCGTTAGGTGCCGCAGACTCCTCCTCCATTCCAGTTCTGTTTCTCCCGCCATTGAGGAAGCACCTGCTGTGCAAGTTGACAGTTATTCTGTGCAACGTCAGGCCTAGTTGTCATCAATCTCCATCCCGGATCTCAACCACTTGGCACCGTTTGTTGCCGGTAAGACCTGTCCTTTTTATTAAATGGTGCTGAGTCTTTTTTTCTGTAGTTTTACTGTTTATTTCATGTCATGTCAGGTTTGAGGGCTAAGAAGAAATCAAAATCAGGCCATGCCTCCATGTGTCGGTGCCCCTGTGGCTGGCATTTTTCCGTTTCAGACCGACATGACGTTTGCTTGCTATGCCTGGGACCCAATCACGACATGGACAGCTGCGACGCCCGTTTCCTCATGGACCACCATGTTCTCCAAATCTGCGCAGTTAAAGTTGTCAGGGCTCTGCCAACTTTTGGAGGATGGTATCTCAAGGGTCGCCATGGCCAGAACACTCAACCCCCCGTCCCCTTCCGGATCTATATGGCTCTTTGAGGAGGAAGCCTCTGATTCTTGCCTTGCTATGGAGGAGGCTTCTTCTGTGTTGTCGGAGGAGCGGCTTGGTTCCATGCGGAGCGGGGTTGCTGGTACTGACTTGGCAGTCACCTCCTCGGAGGTGCAGGCTCCCCCAGTGTCGTGGCACACGGCTGCTGGGTCTGGCACTGGTGGACCCTCAGCGCCGCCCTCCGGCGCCGTTCCGAATCCTGGTGCCATCTGCGGTGCCAGTGATCGGGAGGGTGCCATGAGCAGTGCCGTGTCCCGTGGCAGTGTCGCTTTCGGTGCCATTACCAAGGGCTCTCCTGGGGTCACTAGTCTGGTGGTCTGCCTGGTCTCTTCTACTATTCAGAGGAAGATGTCCCACAGGCCGACCTGGATTGGCAGCCCGACTGGAGTCGGAGACCCCAGGCGCTGCACCAGGCAGCCTAGCATCCCCCTGCCGAAATCCCAGAGCCCGGTGGGTCTCTGTCGACTCATGCCGAGGCCCGCCTGGGAGGGCCGCCGACAGCAGCCTGGGGCACCAGGTGTGTGCTGTCCCTGGGTGGGCGCAGCCACCGCTTCTGTGCTGCCATGACCCCTGGTGGGGACCAGGACCCCTTCTGCAGCCTCGCTAGGGGCCTACGGAATTGGGGACCCCATTCCGCTGGGATCGAGGAAGAGGGCTGCTCAGAGTTCAAGGGTTGAGGGGCTGGGGTGAGGCGAGGCCCCTTCCACTACCCCTGCAAGGGGAAGAGCCAGCGTGCTGAAACCTGCCTTTCCCACGAGGTCTCAGAGACGCCCTTAGTTGGCAGCTGGGAGGGTTGCCCTTCTGGACCCATGCAACCTCAATCATGCCACAGGGGAGATTCTCCCTCAGGGCTCATCCATGGTTTGTTTTCACATTTACAGTCTTCGCTGCCCGAATCAACCCCCAGGTCCCCCCGTCTGGTGGGGCCAGTGGCTGGGTCTCAGAGGCTGGGCACTTGCAGTTAGATGCCCTTCCCCCATTCCTCTGCAGGCACCTCCTCCTCTCCCAGGCCATGTGGATCCTATGAGTCCTTTAACCTGGGGGCTGCCTGTAATAATGCAAGCGGCAGCCTTCCCTAGGTACATGAGAACAATGGACAAACGGTGTCTCCACCTGTCCCCCCGGCCACGAGGAGGACCCTGAGCATTCCAGCGCCTTTTCCTCCCTGTCTTCCTCCTCTGAGGGAGAGGAACATTCTGTCCACCTTTCATCTGATGCTGATTTCACTGAATATCAGTGGTTCCTCTTGAGGCTGGTTCAGGAGCTACACATATCTTGCATCATAAGAAACAGTACGGAGCGGGAAACGCACTAGTTTTTGAGCGAGTTCAGTGCTCACCACCTAGTGGTGCCCTTGTGGCCTATTCCCTTCCAGGAAGCATCTGTCCGCATCTGGCAGCCACCAGCCACTTCTCCCCCAGCCCCAGCTGACTGCAGGAGGAGGAGGTATTGCGCTGTCCAGGAGTCTCTAGGTGCCTTACCTCACCCACCTTCGGGGCTGACATCCTTAGATACTCATTCCAGGCTTCAACACCTGGGCAACGACCGTCCCAGACCCGGACTCCACGGAATTCGACCAGTGGGGTAGAAGAGTGTTCTCTTCAGGTCGTGTGTTGCTCTGCATTGTTCTCATCAGGCTTACCATGCTGCCTACAACAGGCACCTGTGGTTGATGCTTGAACAGGCGTTAGCATCCCTGCCTGATTCAGAGGAATCTAGACAGGCCATCACCCTCTCTTCACAGGGTCTGGAGCTTGCAAGGCACCAGGTAAGGGCATCTTATGACACCAGCGAGGTGGCGTCCAGACTTGCAGGGACAGTGATCTGAATTAGGTGGATGGCATGACCTTATCTCTTCAGATTGTCACCCATTGCCTGGCGTAGGGTGATCTCCTCCGCCTTCCAGGGGACCCATCTCTTTTCCTGTAGGGCAAGGAGGACTTTACAGGGGCACCTCCTGTTCCCTCGGCCACAGGGGACACCACCTTGTCCTGACCAGCCTTAGACCTCACTGGTCTAGTACGACTGTAGGTTCTCCCTCTCCTGCGTCTCACCTGCAGGAGACTGAGGGAATCTGTTCCCTGAGGGCTGTGCCAGGTCCTCTCTAGGGGGCTTGGTACTCATCCAGCAGTAATAAATGGTGAAGACTGACAAAGGAAGATATGAAAATTACATACCTACCGTAATTCTCGATTTTCTCTCGTATCTTCACCATTCATTACTGAATCCCACCCTCCATCCCCTCTTGGGCCTCAGTTCTTGGGTGTTGCCTCCACCCTGCTCGCCATCCCCCTCCTGAGGCGAATTGGGGGCTGAGTCCTCCTGGTACCTCAGAGCTCTCTGTTTCTTCTCTAAAAAGTCACAGAACACTCAGTTTGGAGGACGGCGAGTAGAGTCTTCACCCTAACCTCTGAGAGAACTCCCTGGGATTCTCTTCTCGATGCACTGTGGTGTCCCCCTTTTAGGCTTGGATAATCCCCTCCTTATGTCACCCCTTGGCTGTAGCTCATCAGTGCATTCCTAGGAGAGTCCGTGGGATTTTTCTTCCTTCTTTTCCTCTCTTTCCCTTTTGGCACGGCTGTCCCGTGGCTCCCTTAGAAACATAGAATTTGATGGCAGAGAAGGACCACTTGGCCCACATAGTCTGCCCATGCCCTACCTGATGGATAAGCTGCAGATTCTAGTTAACCAACAGCTTACTTCCTCCAACCCCCCACTAGAGTTGCTTTATGTCTGTCCCATGCATTCTTGAATTTTCCCACTGTTCTTGACTCCACAACCTCCTCAAGAAGGCTGTTCCATGCATCCACAACCCTGTCCATGAAAAAATACTTTCTAGCATTACCTCTGAGCCATCCCCCCTCTATCTTCAAATTGTGCCCCCTTGTCCTTGCACATCTCTCTTTCTGAAAGATGCTACCCTCTTGGACTTTGTTAATTCCTTTGAGGTACTTGAAAGTTTCTATAATGTCCCCCCCTCCCTCCTTTCCTCAAGGGTATACATATTAAGCTGCTTTAGTCTCTCTTCATATGTCTTCTGGTGTAGACCCTGCACCATTTTGGTTGCCCTCCTCTGAACAGCCTCCACTCTGTCTATGTCTTTGCGAAGATGGGGTCTCCAGAACTGCACGCAGTACTCCAGATGGGGTCTCACCAGCTTCTGTACAGAGGGATAACAACTTCCTGTTTTCTACTATTGATGCCTCTCCCTGTGCATCCCAGTATCCCCCTGGCCGTCCTTACTGCCTTCTCATATTGCATGCCCACTTTTAGATCATCTGATATAATTACTCCCAGGTCCCTTTCAATTTTTGTTGTTGTTAGTATCTCACCCCCCATTGTGTACTCTTCCCCTGGGTTTTTGTTTCCCAGGTGCATTAGTTTGCACTTCTTAGCATTGAATCTAAGCTACCATACATTTGACCATTCCTCCAACCTTGCCAAGTCCCTTCTCATCCTTTCCACCCCACCTTGTGTATCAACCCTGTTGCAGATCTTTGTGTCATCTGCAAAGAGACATATTTTTCCTTCCAAGTGCTCTCCAATGTCACTTGTAAAGACATTAAAGAGGACCAGTCCCAGTACTGAACCCTGTGGTTCACCACTAGTTACCCTCCTTTCTTCACTCTGAACTCCATTTACTATTACCCTTTGCGCCCTGTGGTCCAGCCAGTTTTTTATCCAGGCTACCACCTTGGGACCCACTCCAAGGCTGGCTAACTTGTATATTAATCTTTTGTGTGGGACTGTGTCAAATGCCTTGCTGAAATCTAGGTAGGCCATATCCACAGCCCCTCCTTGGTCTACTACTTTGGTCACCCAGTCAAATAAATCTATTAGATTTGTCTGACACGATCTTCCCGCTGTGAATCCATGCTGTCTTGGGTCCTGTGCCCCACTGGCCTCTAGGTACTCAACAGTTCTTTCCTTCAGAAGTTATTCCATCATTTTCCCTACTACTGAGGTCAAACTAACTGGTCTGAAGTTTCCTGCCTCTGCCCTGCTCCCACTTTTGTGAAGTGGAATCACAAACGCCCTCCTCCCGTCCTCAGGTACCACCCCATCCTCCCATGATTTGTTAAAGAGAGTAGTCAGTGGTGTCACTAGTTCTACCTTAGTTCTTTCAGAATTCTGGGATGAATCCCATCAGGCCCCATTGCTCTGTCCACCCTCAGTTTCGAGAGTCCTTTCAAAACCCTTTCTTCTGTGGATGGAGAGTACGTCAGTACTCTAGTGAGAAAACTTATCTGGTTTCCCCATCGCTTTCCCCCATCCCAAAGTCAGTCTGGACTCACTCCTCTTTTGGGCAGGACTGCTCATCGTACCTAAGGGATGGTCTGTGAGGCCCAGGCTTCAAGATGCTCAAAACAAAATAGGATACCGGGTAGGAACAGAGGTCAGTCTCCGCCAATGCTTGCCAGGCCATCTTCAAACCCCTTAGGGCCTTGGTGCAATAACCCCTGCAACTGGCGGGATTCTTACTCCCTTGTCTTCGTGACCGCAGGGGTTTGAACTATTACAAGTCAGTGGTCTTACAAATTACTATGGCGGAGAGCCCTCCTTCCTCCCCCTTTATCCCTTTCTATAGCTCTTCTTCCCTTTTTCTATCCTTCTCCTTCTCTTTTCTTGAGACCGCCCAAGGATTGAGGCCCTATGGCCACTTAGGGTAGGGTAAGGTTCTCTTCTCTCTGTCCCCTAGTCGGCTTATGCCTTTCTCAGTTTATATCCTTTCCTTTGTCTCTCTCTCGGCTGTCTTGCCTCGCTTGTTTTTCTATACTGTTTCATCCTCTCCAGCCAGACAGAACTGGAATGGAGGAGGAGTCTGCGGCGCCTAACAGCCAACCCTCGTGCACCACGCACTGCACTGGCCATGTGGGTGGTGCCGCCTCGCCACCTCCCCCCAGAAAAAATAAACTCCTGTGGCGGGTGCGCACTTCCGGCTCTTACCCAGCAGTAATGAATGGTGAAGATACAAGAGAAGATCAAGAATTACGGTAGGTACGTAATTTTCATTTCTTGCAACTGCTCTGCCTACAATCAATGACATTCCCAACGGCGCTCTCAACCCACAACAGCTCCCGTTCTTAAAATAAAGAAAAGACAAGTACTGAATCAGTTATGGGACTGAGCATACCTTGAACAATTTAAGTCTGCAAATAACTTATAATGAGAAAATGAAAACTGCTCCAGGAGAACAGGTAGAACCACAAGAAAAAAAACTGCATTAAAAGTAGCAGCACCCTCTACTGACAGCTGTACTAGTAGAGGGACTGCTTTAAAACAAAATGCCTTTCTATTTATTTTTACAAATTTTTAAGTGTTTTTTTTTAACATTTTAAAAATGTTTTATAAAATTGTCACAAATAACCTATTTTTTTAAAGTTCAAGTTTATTGCAGGAAGGCTTCGTTGAGAAAGCTCATTCATGAGGTCCTGAAGCATGTACACAGTCAAGGGGACATTGCAGAAAAAGGCAACACAGAAAAGAAAAAAACATACAACAATGTACAAATAAAATTCATGTGCACCAATACATAGCAATACATAAAAGTAATAGAAAGTATAGTTGAGGTTCTTATAATACATAGGGCTCAAATAAGACAGGACAAGGCAGGGGTTATTAGCATAAGTTGGTGGGAAGCAATAAATATGAGGAGTGTACAGTGACAGGAGAAGTAGATAAATAGTTAAGAAGGAGGGGTTGAAAATGAATGGTGAGAGGCGATGGAAGAAGACTAAAGAGAGTATGGGGAGTAAAGATATAGATGAAGAAAGCAAGGGTAGGAGAAGGTGTTAAGAACAAAAATAAAAAAGTGCAAAAATACCCTCCAGGGTGGGCAGTATGGGTTATACCTGCCTTTTCAGGGGCTATAAGACCCTCCGCCTGTGGTGTCGGGCCTCATTGCACCCCTGGGCAAGCCGGCATAACCACAAGCCAGCCACCCTGTTGGATATTATAGCTTACTACACAACAAGTGTTTTAGGCTAAATGCTCAGATGAAAAGTAGTATGTTGGGCCACTGTGAAAGATGTTGTCTTTCTTTGTATGTATACATTGTTCTTGTATATTTGACTGTTCCAGTGTATCACAGATACAAGAATGAATGAATGATCCAAAACTCTTGAGTAATTATGTAACCTGTGTGACTCTCAGTCACCGATCTGTGACACAGGCAGACTTCTGATTGTAAACTCTTCCTTTCAAACAGCTGTTTTTTTATTGTTGTTATATTCATTTTTTATCCAGCTTTTTACCTAAAATGTCTCTTATTTGAAATGCTGCCGGTTGGTGCCGAAGGAGCATGCATTCACATTACTATACAACACGTGCCACACAGAACCTGGCAGTGGTGGAATGTGTGTGGGTGGCATGCCATCCATGCCGGGATGTTGTATCATGTTGCCGATCGGAAGGAAATGCAGCATCTGTGTCTCGCCGAAACAGAATACTTAAATTAAAAAAAAACATAAGTTAAAGAATATGAAAACAGTGACTGCGGGGAAACCCTGGGTTGGGGGGAAGGCAGGGCGATTGGATTGGTCATGCACACTATACCCAGATGCAGATAAGGGAAACTGAAGCCAAAGATAACCTGAGAAAACTGCAAAAAATAGTATTATATGCACACAATATTGTTTACAGGGAATATACTGGTTGCTGGATAGAAAGTTTTAAAAAAGTGTTTACACAGTACTTTTTAAAGGTTAGAATACTGTAACTGTTGATTTAATGCACTTAACTAACAGAAGCTAAAACATATGTTAGTATAAACTGAACATGACATGGCCTAACTGAAGATATCATATTTCTCTTCATTCAAGGCCAGTGAAATTAAGATTCTAGGGACATGGATATGTTGTTCAATCCACACTTATTGGCAGGTTCCTTGCCGCTTTAAATCTTGCCGGAAGGTCTTCAAGCTGGCTCCTCCCACCCACCCAGGTGGTAAAACTCTCGGCTCCGCCCCATGACGCCAGATCTTCCTTACCGCTTGGAAGCTCAGGTTCCCTCCTTAGCGCTCTGCGTTTTAGACTGGATCCTAACTCTTCGGTTCGTCCGAAACTGGTTTTGAAGTTTTCAAACTTCGCCTTCATCTTCCCTTGTGGCTGCGTGAATAAATCTATTCCAGGCTGGAGGTGCTCTGGCGGGCAGAAAATGTCCAGGGACTGATCCGCACTCCACGCATGCCTACTACCTAGGGCCTCGATCACGCACCCGCAGGCCCGCGAAGTTGTGCTGCTCTTTCTCGCCAATGTCCTGATGATCGCGCTTGCCCGATTACACTGGGCGCCCGGAAGCCGCTTCCACTGGTAAAATCAAAAGAGGCTAGTTGGGCGGTGTCTCAAGGGCGGTTGGCTCGCTGAGCAGCTTGAGCAGTTGATCGCCTCGAGGAGGAGGCGCCCAGGCCGCATTTTCCTCCCTCGGTCATGCATTTATCCCGCCTGTCTGAGTTCTCGTACTCGGCTTCATTCAAGGAGCTTTGTCAGTCCCTTTCCACGAAGGGAGAGGGGCCATCAGGACATTCTTCTCGGCCCAAGAAGAAGGAGTCAAAGGGTAAGTCCCACCATCAGCGTTCATGGGAGCGGGAGAGGTCTCCTTCCCCGGACAGCCGACCGTCGACTTCGGTCGAAGTTGCGGCTCAGGCTGCTGGCTTCACGGTCTCCCCGTCAGGCCAGCCTCCCGAGACTCCCGTCGACGCAGTCGAGATTTTTCTCGATCCATTAGACGGGCTGTCGACTGGTGAAGCCGACAACCCACCTTCACCAGTTCCCCCGGTGGAGACCGAGGATCTGCCTGCACCTTCGGGGCCGCAGTCCCCGGTTAAAGTGCCCGAGCCGAGGGAAGAGCGGGTGTCCTCTGCCCCTTCCCAGACCCGCCCTCGGTCCCCCCCGAGGGTCTCGGTCTCGGACTTCATCTCGGTCAAGCCATTCCCGCTGACATCGGCGGTCTCGGTCTCGATACTGAAGTAAGCGGCGACACCGTTCCTCCTCGTCCTCTTCCTCGGATGAGGGGAGGCTTGAGCGTGAAATTACATTGGCGCCACGAGGAGCTTATGTGGCAGAGTTGCTGTTGTCCGGTCTCAAACCGACCGTCCAGACCCCGGCCATCAAGTGGCTGTTGCCCGAACGACCGAAGCAACCACTCGCCCCAGTCGAGTTGCCCGTTCCAGGGCCGGTTGCTCGGCCAAAACCAGCTGCTCCACCAATTGTGGTTGAACCTCCACCTCCACAATCGAAGTCTGGGGCACCGACCAAGGATTCTCGGTCGGGTCACGGCCTGCCCCACAGGTTGTTAGTCACCCTCACTCCCGACCTTCCTCGGCAGGTGGAGGGTGGCTCAGGGCCGAGGCAACTCTTCGCAGACTCTTCAGAATCCGATGACGACTCCTCCCTGTTCTCCAGGCAGGTCGACCTGGAGTCCTCCGGGGGCCAGTCATTGGACGATAGCCCATCGTCCTTCTTGGGTCTGCCTCGACTCATCTCGGAGTCCACCGGCATGCAGCTCGAGCCCGTGTCCAAATGGGCCAAGTATCCCCTGATGGAGATACTGGACCAAGGGGATTCCCACAGAGGTTTTCGGGTGGCTGAGGCCATTGTCGGCCCAGCCTTGGAGCTCTGGCAGCAGCCTGCTTCCTGTCCTACGCCTCGCCAGGATGGCCAGGAAGTATGTGTCCCTACTGGCTCTTTTGCCCGTTTTCGGAGCACCCCTCTGCTGAGGGGTTAGTCACCGACTTCGTTTTTCCAGCATTCCAGTAACAGCTGGGATGTGGATAAGCCCCGACAAGGAGTCCAAAAGCTGGACTATGCGAGCAAGGTGTACGCTGCATCCTCCCTCGACCTCCGACAGGCCAGCTCGGCCGTGCTGATGGCACACTTCTCCCACGTCCTCATGGGCTCCCTGGATGAGGTTGTCCCTCATCTCCCGACCGACCTGCAGACCACGGTCTGTCAGGTGCAGGACCAGGGTAGGACGGTGGCGAAGCAGCAGCTTCAGACTGCTCTGGACATAGGTGATTCCTGTGCCAGATCAGTAGCAGCCTCGGTGGCCATGCACTGCAGGGCATGGCTGAGGATATCCACCTTCACGGCGGATACCCAGCACAAGTTGGCGGACGTCCCCTTCTTGGGGACTGACCTCTTCGGCCCTGGAGTGGAGGGACACCTCCAGCAGATCGAAAAGTCCAATGCCACTCTGGACTCGGTCACCTCAGCCCAGAGGGACAAAGGCCACCATCAGCAACAGCATAAGTCCTTTCGTCCTTCGGCCCCTGCAGCTCGACCGGCCCAACAGCACCAGCAACAGGGCCAGCAGGCTCGCGCTTGGCGTCCCAAACCCAAGCCGGTGGCTTCCTCCATCAGGAAGCAAGGAGGCAAATGCCCAGGAGGTCCCTCGGCCGGTTCCTCCTCCAAGCCTGCCCAGTGATGGGTTGAGGGGTGCCGCTTCCAGCCTCGTCACTCCCCCCCTGGGTTCCCCTCGTGGGGGGATGGCTCCGCCACGTCCTTTCTGCCTGGTCTGCTATCACCACGGACAGCTGGGCGTTGGAGGTGGTAGGAAAAGGCCTGCCTCTGGAGTCTGAGCAGGCCCACGCCGAGCCGGTCACTGGGCCATGGGTCCGAGAGGCCTCGCTGTCGCCCACCAAGCCGATATTGCCCTGTCTCTAAAAAAAGAGGTGATCAGGAAGGTGGCGGATCCTCCTCAGACCCAGGGTTTGTGTCCAGGTACTCTCCTGGTCCCAACGGACGGGCTGGCGCCCCATTCTCAACCTGCACGACCTGAACAAGTTCCTAAGGTCTCGGACCTTCAGGTGGTCACTCTGGCTCAGATAATATCATCCTTGGAACGAGGCATGTGGTTCTGTTCCCTGGACCTCCAGGATGCGTTCTTCCACGTCCCGATCCATCCGTCTCATCAGAGATTCCTGCGCTTCAGAGCGGAGGGGTCCCTTTACGAGTTCCGGGCCATGCCCTTCGGCCTCTCTCTAGCTCCCAGGGTCTTCACCAAATGCATGGCAGTGGTGACAGCATTCCTGCGGCGCCGAAGGGTCCGGGTGTACCCCTACCTGGACAACTGGCTGATTGCAGCCCCCTCCAGAGCGGAGGTGGAGCAGTCCAGAGATCTGGCCCTCCAGGTTTGCTCTCTAGTCGGAACTCGTGCCGAAGCAGGTGATACTGTTCATCGGGGCAGAGCTCGACTCTCTTCAAGCCAGAGCTCGGCTCCCGGCGGACAGGGCCAAAGTTCTTCCTCCTTTGCCCAATCATTTCTGGTTGGGCAATCGCGCCCTGCCCGGGACTTCCTGCGCCTCCTGGGCCTCATGGCGGCCTGCACCAGCGTGGTCCATTGGGCCCGTTGGTACATGCATCCCCTTCAATGGGGACTGGCCAGCCAGTGGTCACAGCGCTGCGATCCATTGGACCAGCATGTGACAGTGACCCAGGAGATGTGGAGCGCTCTCCAGTGGCGGACCGTTCCGGCACATCTGCAGGAGGGCATCCCATTCATCCGCCCTGAGCCGACAGTCTCTCTATTGACCGATGCATCTCTGATGGGTTGGGGTGCCCATCTGGGGGAGCACAGAGCACATGGCCTCTGGTCCCCTCAGGAGTCCCGATGCCATACCAACCTGCTGGAGCTCCGAGCGGTCCGCCTAGCTCTCACCGCCTTCGCTCCATTTCTACAGGGTCAAGTGGTTCAGGTCCAGACGGACAATACCATAACCATGTACTATCTGAACCGCCAGGGCGGGATGCGCTGCATGCTGTTATGCAAGGAAGCTCTCCGCATATGGTCCCTCGTGCGCAGCCTGGAGGCGGATCTCCTAGCCATTCACGTGGCAGGAGCCTCCAACACCCTGGCCAATGCCCTAAGCCGGGTAGGGGCTGCGTCTTACGAGTGGTCTCTCCTGCCGGAGGTAGTACAAGATCTGTTCTCCCACTGGGGCACACCTCAGGTGGACCTGTTTGCCTCCAGGGAGAATGCGAAGCTGAGTCTGTTCCATGCCCACCCCCCTCAGCAGGGCTCGCTGCAGGGGGATGCCTTCTCGAGGCCGTGGACCCCGGGCCTCTTCTACGCCTTTCCCCCATTTCCCTTGATCCAAAGGTGCTTCTCAAGGCGAGGAGGGACAAGGCGCAGGTGATTCTGGTAGCCCCATACTGGCCCCGCCAGTTCTGGTATCCAGATCTCCTCAGCCTCAGCTCCAGGCTCCCGAGGCGGCTTCCAGCCCGCCCGGACCTGATCTCAGTCAACCAGGGGAAGGTATTCCATCTGGACCTTCAATCCCTGCACCAGACGGCCTGGTTCCTGAGCGGCTAGAGTTCCAGGCCTTGGGTCTTTCCTCCGAGAGTCCTCAACGCCGTTGAGGCGCTCCCATAAGGAGTCGACTAGGAATGCTATGCCTTCAAATGGAAGAGATTCTCCATTTGGTGTCGGGAAGGGCTTGGACCCTTCCACCTGTCCCTTGGCAAGCATTCTGGACTACCTGTGGTCCCTTTCTCAGCAAGGGGCTTTGCTGATTTACCCTTAAGGTAATTTGGTGGCCATCTCTGCCACTCGGGCGCGGGCCGGAAGCAGTCGTGTATGCGAGGAGAAGGTGGTCGGGCGCTTTTTCAAAGGCCTTGACCTCATTTCCCCTTTGGTGCGAGAACCTCCACCTCCGTGGGATCTACTGCTGGTATTGGCCAAGCTCATGGGCAAGCCATTCGAACCGATGCACAGGTGCAATTTTTCCCACCTGTCATGGAAGACCGCCTTCTTGGTGGCTATCACGTCAGCCAGAAGGATGGGAGAGCTCCAGGCGCTTTCCATTGAGTCTCCTTATCTGGTCTTCCACAGGGACAAGGTTGTCCTGCGCCCCCACCCAAAATTCCTTCCGAAGGTGGTGTCGGAGTTTCACCTTAACCAGGTGTTGACTCTGATGGTGTTCTACCCCAATCACACCTTGGAGGCCGAATATAGTCTCCATACTTTGGACCCTAGACGAGCGCCCGCTTATTATAAGGAGCGGACGGCTGAAGTTCGGGGAGAGGTTCGTCAGCTGTTTGTCACCTACGCTGAAGCCGCACCTGGCAGACCTGCAGCCAAGCGGACTATAAGCAGGTGGGTCACCTCCTGCATAGAGCTCTGCTATAGGTTGGCAGGCATGGAGCCTCCCAGAGGAATAAGAGCTCATTCTACCTGCCATACCGCTGCATCGGTAGCTGCTTCCAGGGATGTCCCTATCCAGGATATCTGCAGGGCTGCTACCTGGAAGTCGGCACATACCTTTATTACCCACTACCACTTCAACCTTGAGTCATGCCGGGATGCTGGTTTTGGGGCCTCGGTTCTCCAGTCCCTATTTCCCAAGTAAGTATCGGGGGTGTGCGCCTTGCCTCCCTCCTTCCGGAGAACTGCTAGAGTTCGTTAAGAGTGGATTGAACAACATATCCATGTCTCCTAGAAATACAGGTTACTCACCTGTAACAGGAGTTCTAGGAATGGTATATGTTGTTCATCCACACGACCCGACCTCCCGGCTTCGGACGCACAACCTGGCTTCCAGCGGGCTAGATCTGGCGTCATGGGGCGGAGCTGAGAGTTTTACCACCCGGGTGGGTGGGAGGAGCCAGCTTGAAGACCTTCCGGCAAGATTTAAAGCGGCAAGGAACCTGCCAATAAGTGTGGATGAACAATATATACCATTCCTAGAACTCCTGTTACAGGTGAGTAACCTGTATTTTCTCACTCGTGGCTTCACCACTCATGAGATATCATAGTATCATTGGCCTTTCATGAAGAGAAATGTGATATCTTCAGTCAGGCCATGTCTTAGCTCCCGTACTGCAAAAAAACTTCATCATTGCACCAGTTAGGTCTAAAACAGCAAAAGTAGGGAAATGTAGCATTGGGGCTTTCAACCCTAACACCACCCCACCCTGCAGGTGACATCAGAGAAACCATTATGGTTTGCCCTTCTCTTACTTTTTTACAAATCAGGTGTGGGGTGTGCCTTAGGGTTGTCAACCCTAACGTGCACCCCATTCTATCATTAAAGAAGCTGAGATGTGTAGAGTATATGAGAATGGGGTGAGCGTTAGGGTTAACAACCCCTAGGTACACCCCACACCTGATTTGTGAAGATGCAGGAGAGGGCAAATCGTAATGGTTTCTCCCGTTGTTGCCTGCAGGATGAGGGTGTGGTGTTAGGGTAAAAAACCCTAACGCCACATTTCCCTGCTTTTGCTGGTTTAACCCTAACTGGTGCATTAATCAAGTTTTTTTTGCAATACATTTCCTTACTTTTTGAGATAGTATAATTGAATCCTCATTTGCCTGTGGAGTGAAGGTCCCAATACTTTTTTTTTTGCTGCATTTTGACAATTCTGCCATCTGTGAACAGTATAAAGTATACTTTTGTTGTTTGCCCTTCAAAAACTTAACTGTCCCTTTAAATTTTATAACAGCACATTCTGCGCACATAGATTTAAACATCCATGCTATTCAGCAATGGCTATGAAAGCCTTTCAGTTAGATAAAGATTCCAATGACATTTTTTACTATGGGAGAAATACTTATTTAGTTCACATCTTCTTCTTAAACAGCTGCAGTCTTTTTCTGGTACTGTAGGAGTAGCTCAACATTACATTTTTGTACACCAGTGGTTGGTAAATTGTGACACAACGAGTGGCTGGCATAGCATTTAAAATTGCTTTGGCAAGATTTGTGTGCTTCAGTGTCCTGACTTTTTGCTTCGAGATTGGATGCTTCTCCAAAACTTTACTGTACTCTTGTCGCAAAACAAGTCTTTTTAGAATAGGTACTTGTACAGAAGAGTAGTTATTTCATCATGGTTTGAGGCAACAGAGAAGTAATAATAGGATTTTCTGTATGGTAACTATCTGGGTTGTGGTGTGGACAACAGCACTGTATTCGTTATTGAAATAACCAAATGTTCTGTTAAGCAAAAAGAAAGTTGTGACATGGACAGCAACTCTGTATTCTTTATTGAAATAACCAAATGTTCTGGTAAGTAGTGACTACTTAACAGAACATTTGGTTATTTCGGTAAAGAATACAGTGATCTTCTAAGGAGATATCTCCGTCATCAGGTCACACCTGTGGAACTTAGCCGTCAAGTGGAGAGCAGGGGTCTTCAGACGCTCCCCCCTTCCTCTTCGGGATGTCAGGCCACCAAGGCCCGGGACAATTCCTCTGGGAAACATTCCCATCAAGATAAGGCCCAAGGACCATTCCCCCGATGGCGATCCTGGCCCCTGTTGGATTCTGCTTCTTCTTCACCTGGGATCACACCATCGAACGCTTCAGCATCAACGGCACCTTCCATGCAGACCTTTGCTTCTGTCAGGCCCCCCACGGTAGAGAGTTCCCCCAGCCTTTCCAGGGCTGCTGAGGGGCTGTCAGCCTCAGGGTCATCGGCTCCAGCTCTGCCATCAAGACCTCTTTAACTGCGAGGTCCACAGGCACTGGGCCCCACCACTTCTGCTACAGTTTGTGGTGGTTCGTTGGAGCTGGACCCTGTGCCCTCTTCATCAATACCTGTGTTGATGATCCTTCCATACTTTGCCGTAGACATTAATGCGGTTCTTATTTCCATAACCTTGGCTCTCATACAACAGTTTGTTCTGCAGCCTGGGCCTTCATCCCCTACGCCATCGAGTGTCTTGATGTCGATGCCAGTTCAACTCATCCGCCCCGCACCTTCTAGACAGCCGTCAGTTCCCTGACCATCGGTCCCTGTTTCAGACCAGGCCGACATTGAAGAGGAATATCACCCTGATCTCATCTTCCCTGAAGAAGAGGATGAGGAGGAAGACATTAAAGTTGATTCCTCTGACAGGTCTACTGTCTCCTTCAGGAGCAAGGACTCTGACAAACACAGCTCTCCTCCACTATAGTATAGGGTTCCAGACTGAGGAATAGGATGTCACAAGGAGGAACTTAGTGGATTTCTTGGAGATCCCAGAATCTCCACCCAGGGTTATTTCTCCTCTGCTTCCAGCATTGCAGAATGCAGCTAGTGCCGCCTGTCATAGGCCCAACCTGGTACCTACCATGCCCAGAAAGGCTGATAAGCTTTACCAAGCACGTTTGGGGCAGTGTTTTTATGCAGCCCAGCCGGAAACCGACTTAGTGGTACTCAAAGCCACTCTAGACAGATCCAAGGCGCCCATGCACTGTAGTTCCCTCCCCCGACCAGGAATCTTGGAGGCCTGACATCTGGGGCAAGAGGGCTTTTGCCTCAGCCACTTTGGGCCTTAGACTTGCCAATTACTTGGCCCATTTGATTGTTTGTTTGTTTATTTGTTGACCCGGTAAGCCCACTGGGCCTAGAAGTCCCTTTTTTGGGGACGACTTGGGGGGGGGGGATACAGATGGTAAGCAACTGAGATTGAACCAGATTAAGCTGTTGATGGTATTTTTAGTGAATGAGGGAAATTTGCCCAGGACACTGGGGAAATTCCCCTACTCTTTGGTAGAGGGAACCGCTGTCTGTGAGCATGGAGTCCTCCACTTCATGTGTGGAGGAGCAGGGGATAGGACCTGCTTTGGATTTTCTGCCTGGTGCTGTAGACACCGAAATTGTTTCCAAAGTTTTACCTCAGCTGGTCGCTTTGGAAACCGATATGCAGCCTGAAGATTTCGTCTCGCAACGGTCTTCAGACCAGGAAAATGGTTTGGATCTTTCTTTGAAGGAGAAACGGCATATTTTGCTGGCTGAATTGTCTGCTATTGAAGCCCAGCTGACTGCAGAGAAATTGCTTTGCGAGGAAGATAAAAAACTTTAACGTTTGGGGGATGATTCCCCTGGTAAAATAAATGTAGGTATTACCAAAGTTTTTATTTCTTCTTCCTCTGTTCAGCAGGCTTCCACGGAAGGTATTTCAGGATCTCCCCAGGTGGCTACGTCGTATTGTGGTGACGTGGGAGAAGCTTGGTCCCCTGAATGGGCCCTAGAGAGGGCGGGTTGGTCGCAAGATGCTGCTGGCATGTGGACGGCTGCTGTCGCTCTGATACTGGAGGGTGCTGTGCAAGAAGCAGTCGAGGACTCATTTGAAACCTCTCCTATGGTTGGGGCTGCTTTAGAGCATCAAGAGACAGTGGTACTTTCAGGTACTGTTTTTTTTCCCCCCTTTTGACTGTGTCTCCACAAGGCCTGCAAACTCCTTCAGTGCATAATGCCCTGCCGCCGGTTGTGGAAGCTCCTGACGTGGACTCTGCCCCAGATCCTCCTTTGGGTGAGAAGGTCGATTCCTCCCCGACCTTTGCCAGTCTGTTTAGAAAACCTGTGGAACTTGCTAAACGGAGGAGTGCTGTGCAGTTTCGGTATCTAGGGGGTATGGAGACGCCTCCTGATCGTTTTTTTGTGGGGAAGGTTTTGCTGAAACAATCTTTGCATTTTACCCCCGCTGATGTTTATGCTCTCATTCATGCAGTGGGGGAATCCACTTTTGATGTTAGTTTTTGAACCCTGGATTTATTGGAAAAGTTTTGGACTCGGTATATGAATTTAAAGACCAACCCCCTTCCAAATTATTCCTTTAACCAAACAATCCTTTCGGGTTATCACTGTTTTATTTCGTAATGAGGGGGTCAATATTCAAGATATCCTCTACTGGCTGGATAAAAGATGTGAGGTGCAAGGTACCCCTGAGCCCATTTTAGATGGGGAAGGTTTTTGGAATGGGGGTTGGAAAATAAAAGTTAAATTACAGTATGATGGTATAGACTTAAAGCACTTGCCAAATTGTCTATACATTGGGCGGGATAAGGGTTTCATCTTTTATCCAGGATAACCCCTTAGGTGCTTTAAATGTGGGTCTGCCAGAAACATTAGCCCCAACTGTTAGATGTTTAAGTGCATTCTCTGCAGGGAATTGGGCCACACGAGT
The DNA here is from genome assembly GCA_016271365.2 of Neoceratodus forsteri. NCBI lineage: Eukaryota > Metazoa > Chordata > Ceratodontiformes > Ceratodontidae > Neoceratodus > Neoceratodus forsteri. The sequence continues at coordinate 181,804,234 of CM057450.1, read as the reverse complement.
TTCCATTGTACAAACCCCTTTGAAGTGTACCTTGTGTGAGGAGGAGGAGCATTCCTTTCCAACTTGGCCCTGGGCATCTCATAATACTGGTGATGCAGACTTCACTGTCCAAGATTTTTATATCCAAAAATCTAAATCGGCCTCTGGCTTTTGGGGTTTTTCTCCTTCTCCCATAATATCCCAGCTGTGGTGGTTCCAACTGTGGTCAATTCCGATACTGCTGCTATGGTAGACTCTGAGGTTGGGGGTGGGGATATTACCCTGATCCCTGGGGATGTCCCTCAGTCTTCCGACTCTATGCCCCCCCCCAAGCCCCCTGCTCCTGTGGGTGATGGATTCCAGTAAGTTAAAAAAAAGAAGGGGACGAAGGGAAGAAAGGGTAAGGCTAACCCTGGGAGTTCTGTGGAGGCAATTGTTCATGACAATCCTTTTCATCCTCTTCGGGAGGGTATATCTGATGATGGTTTAGACTCTGACACTGCATCTTGGGCCTCTTCACAGGCTAAAGCCCCCTCGGATGCTGAAAATCCGGAAGGTACTGTTGCCAGTCGAACTAGGAGGAGGCGCATGGGTGTCAGGGCCTCTTCTAGGAAAGTACCTTGACTCCCTCTTTGATCTCTGTTCTGGGTCTGAATCATTATGATTTAACTATAGTCTCAACACAAATAGTGTGTTGTCAGAGAGAAAGAGACTGGCGACTTTTTCTTTATTTTCAGATTTATGTTTTGATGTGATTTTTTTTCAGGATACCAGGCTACAGTCCCAAACTGATATTAAGATAGGGAGGGATGCCTGGGTTTTGGGAGCTAGTTTTTGGTCAGGGGGTACTGATCTTTGTAGTGGGGTAGGGATTTGTTTTTCCACTCATAATATTAAAGTTCTTCATTTTGTGGACATTTCCCCAGGTAGGGCCCTTTTGTTGGATGTACAGCTTCAGGAGATGGCTTTTCGTCTCATAAATGTATATGCCCCTCAGACTAAATCTGCTAGGGTAGAGTTGTTTAAACTTATTTTGCCATATCTTTTTACATCTAGATATGTACTTTTTGGTGGAGACTTTAATATGAGTAGATTGTTTTCGGATAGGGGTCCCAGGGTCTTTAAGCTTTATTGTGATTCACTGTACCTTAATCATGTTTTGAAATTGACTGGGCTTGTTGATGCCTTTGCCTTTCCAGATATTTTCAACCCCCAATACCTTTTTCAAGGGACTCTTATCTTTTCGGATATATTTTTGTTTTTTATCCCCAAATTTAACTACTAGGCATAAATCTGTGACACCAGTTGCTACTTCTGACCACAGTCGTCTTCTTGTTTCTCTCTCAGATCTTGATGTTACCGCCAGGGGGAAGAGGTGTTGGAGACTAAATTTAATTTTGATGGAAAATGAAGAAATTCGGGAGGGTTTTCATGCCCTGGTACAAGCCAGACAATCTGTAGTTTTCTTACATGATTCTTTAGTAGAATGGTGGTCGGATAGTAAGGCCTATTTTCAAAGATATTTTCAGTTGATGGGTAAATTAAATGGTACAAAACGAAAAGAGGATTATAAGGTTTTACAGGAGCAACTTGTGTTATTGCAGTCATTACAGGCTTCTACTGGGATTTCCTATGTTGAACAAATAGAACAGATTAAGTACAATTTGACAAGTTTACAATATGACATGATGAAATCCTTAGAAGCTGAACAAAAAAGGGGATGCATTGGGAAACAAGGCAGTGTGAATCCTTTTGATTCCTGCTCTGTCCAGTTTCAAAATAAAGTCATGTACTCCCTTAGGTCTAAGGATGGGTCTGAGAAGTTTGGGAACTTGGATATTATGAAGGAAGTTGAAAGTTTTGTACAGTCTAAATTTTCTTCTGTAGCTATCCTTGAAACAGAAGTTCTTGATTGGCTGGACTCTTGTGATCTGCCAAAAATTCCTGACTCTCTGAAATCTTCTTTGATTGCCCCAGTTACTGAACAAGAGTTGGGTTCTATTATTTCTGGTTTAAAACAAGGTCTAGCCCCAGGGCCTGATGGCCTACCAAATGAATTTTACAAATTACTTTTCCCATTAGACAAATCAGAGGTTGTTGCGGCTTTCAACTTTTTTCTAGATTCCTGCATTTTACCAGGTAGTATGTATGCTGGCCGAATTTTTTTTCTGTTCAAAACTGGTGATAGATCCCTTTTGGACAATTGGCAGCCGATTACTCTTTTAAATACAGATAGTAAAATCTCGACGAAATTGCTGTATCATCGCTTGGCTTTGGTTTTAGAATATATAGTTCACCCCACACAGTTTTGTGCTGTTCCTGGGAGAAAAATAGCTGATGCACTTATTTTGCTCCGGGAAATTATGGAAAGGGATCTAGAGGGGAAGTGAGTGGTTATTTAGTAGGGTTGGATCAAACTAAAGCCTTTGATACTGTTTGTCATGATTACTTATGGATTGTACTTCAAGGTCATGGTTTTCCGGTTATCTTCTTGAACTGGCTTAAGTTATATTAGCAGAATGCTATGGTTAAACCTTATGTGAATGGCTGGGTGGGGGCTAGTTGTCCAGTTCAGAGGGGAGTTAGGCAAGGTTGCCCCCTGAGTCAGGCATTGTATATGTTGGCTTTAAATCCGCTTTTAAGGAAATTGCAGCTGCATGACAATATTAGGGGTCTTTCAGTACATAGTGGGGATATAGAGGTTAAAAGTATAACCTATGCTGATGATATGTGTCTGGTATTGGGGGACCAGACATCAGCAAGTACGGCTACTCAGGAAATTATGTACTTTTCTTTAACTAATACCACCATTAATATCGCCAAAAGTATATACTGTATATGTCTTCCTGTAGGTGACTTGGTTCCTAAAATTCTGTTTTTTTGGACATACCATGTCAGACTCAACCACAGAAATTGTGGGTTTTTTTTTTTTTTTTTTGGTACAGGGGACATGAGTACTTATAATTGGTCTCTTATTATATCAGAAGCTAGGGTGAAAATTTGGACTTGGAACTCTTGGCATATGTCCAAGTTAAAAAGAGAGTATATATGGTAAAAACCTTTTTATTGCCAGTGTGTTTGCATTTATGTGTGGTTTTTCCATTAACTGTACGCTTGGAGACTATGGATTATTTTTTGAATGCATTTGGGGTAGCCGGCTTAATTTGATTAAAAGAGGGGTTTTGTATCGCCCTATCAAAGATGGTGGATTGCAGATGGTTCACCCTATTGTTTTTTCTTCTCTTTATTTTTATATGGGAATTTGAGGCCTGTGTTGGGAACTGGCCTCAAGGTTTGGAATCCCTGGGTTTCTGATCAAGTTGACCCGTGGATTATTTCTTGGGGTATTGAGTCCGCCATTCCAAAACAAAAATCACTTCAGGGCCTTTCTTCATATATGCAGTATATTTTTGGGAAATTGAAGCTATGGGGTATTACTAAAAGACAATAATTAACTCTTTCTAGGAAAACGATGTATATGTGTATATTGTTTCTAGTTTTTTTATTGAAGTTCCTAGATACTGGATTAAATTTCCAAGTGAAACTGCATTTATAAGGAAAATGTTGCTTAATACTAGACTGCAGGGGAAGATGTGGGATGTCCTTTGGTTAAGTGTTCACAACAAATTAAATGTACGGAATAACTTGAAGCATAAGGGAATAGCTGAGAGAGTGTGCCCTAGAGATGACATTTGCCATGGGGTATTGGAAACTGTAGATCATTTATTCTTTGAATGTCCTTTTGGTCTTTTCTTTATTCACAGTGGCCTTCTTTTCCTTTTTCTTGTCTGACTAGAGATATTTTGTTGTTGGGTTTGTTACCAAAAAAATGGATCAAGTATGATTTAGGGACCGTTCATTTATTTTTGTTAATACTCAAGTACCATATATGGCACACGAGATGCCAATTGACTTTGTATAAAAGACGGATTACTGCTGAACAATTGTTCTGGACAGTATATAATTCTTTTAAAAGATTTAGGGATTTGGGTTTTTTAACTTGTTCACTCTCCCTTTTTCAAGAGAGGTGGCGTCATATGTACTGGTTTTTGGATGTGGGGCAGGTTGGTTCAGCATGAGAGAAGTGTATTATATCTTCAGGTGGTATTGTCAAAATTGTTCATGAATTACTATACTACTTATTTTTTATGTTTTATATTTTATTTTTGTGTGCTTTAGCACTATTTTGTATGATTTTTGTTTGAATTTTGAATACACTTTTTCCTACTCGGGGGGGGGGGGGAGTTTCAGCATTTCTTTTAGTTAGTTTTGAGACAGCGAAAATGAATCTTTGTATTGATTGTATGATGTAATACTTTATTTCTGTACTATGTTTTTGTGTGCAGTAACACTTTTCTGTGTATAATTTGTTTTCAAGTTCTAATAAAAAATTCCCCTTCTCTTTTCGATCAGTGCCATGGAGTCTTTAACATCCACCTGAATTGCCACCAATCTAGGCAGATGGGACCTCGGTTTAATGTCTCATCCAAAAGACGGCACCTCAGATGTGCAGCACCCCCCTCATGCTGCACTACAGTGTCAGTATTGGGATATTAACCCAAGTGCCAGATGTGGGAACTGCATCTACAGCCCTCTGTTCTCCTAGCCCCCGAGGCGAGTGTGCTACCTACTGAGCCACTGACACTGATGACTCAGTACCAGACGGCATCACGTCAAAACCATGCAGAAAATTCAGCACCAGCAATTCAGCGTTGCGTTTTGTGCATATTCAGTTGCAGCATTATTGCCCATTATAGTGCATACCACAACAGCATTTGTAGAATAAATGTTTGTGTACTCTGCAACCTTAAAGTAGTTTTGTAGCCGTGATAAAACAAACAAAAACTCTTACAGCCTGTTATGTAGTGACAAGTTGCAGGCTGTTATGGAGGCAGGCTACTGTTGTCCCCGGCCCCAACCCGTCTCCTGACTCCGGACTCCAGCTGAGGCTTCGGGATACATTGGATGGGTCGCTGCTTAAATGCAGCGGATGAGGATCTCCCTTTTTAACTTGGGGACACCCATTTCCCTGGGGATCTACACCTCAGGTATTTGGTAACAGACTCCCTTCCTGTCTCCAGAACGCACCATTGGTCCGGCAGTGTAACTTTGGACCAAGTACCCAATAGCTGTATTACCAAGGAGGGCTAAGTACCCAGCTTCCCTCCCCCATAATTAGAATGCAGCTTGAACTGAGGGACAGTGATGTGGTGAGCAGTCTCTTGAGAAAGAATAACGGCCCTCCTGTGAGACAGTGGGATAGTGGTATGTGAGTAGCTAGCTTGAATCCAGCATTCCGGTGGGCTCTGAATCGATCTGTTGGGCAATCAGGGTGGGTAGAAGATGCCACCTGTACCAAGACACACATGTCAGGCTCCATCTTCAAACACCAGGAACGGGGAAGGGGGGGTTCCACAGTGGACTTGCTTCCCACAGAGCCTACTTTACATAATGTCTTCCAGGCAGTCAAATCAATGGATGGGCAGCTCATTCAACTGAAGCTGCTTACTTGTGAGCAGCAGAGTACACAAGCAATGACTGAAGCAAAAGAAGCGGTGGGCATGGTGGGGAAATCTCTCCGCTTCCACGGCAAGACTTACCAAAGAGAATCAGGTCTTGCACTTCAGTCTCGAGAACCACATTCGAGCCACCAGTATTAGAGAAGGATAGCGATTTGGTGGAATCTAAACCTGGAAGAAGGGCAAGGCTACCGTTCAGGCCTTTCCTGAGGGTGTTCAGAGATAAAATTTTCTTTAAATTGTCCAGGCCTCGGAAGATGTCAGTAATCAGCTCCTCAGAGCCAACTGTGATATAGCTGACATTACAGCCAGGGGCTGCCACTGGCATTTGCCTAAGAAGGCACTCTTGACTTAGAGGCTCTGGCTTTGCGGCTGACATCCAGCAAAAGGTGTTGAATGCCCCTTTTGTGGGCCACAAACTTTTTGGTCCTGATGTGCAAGATATTATCAGTGACCTGCAGGGCTACTAGGTCCATTCACTCCTTCTACCATACCCAACACAGGAGTAGACCGAGGCCCTCTTTTGTAAGGTCTCTCACAAGTCTGGATCCAGAACCAAGGTCCAGGGCAAACACGGGGCCCGCTCTACCTTGTCTTCCCTTTCCTCTACCACTGGCTCCTCTGGAGGAGGAGCAGCCCGAGCGCTGTTTCTGCCTCCATCTGACTACTTGCCAGACCCCTCTCCTCTTGTTTCAAGCCATAAGGTATTGGTTGAAGGTCAGTTCTCCATCCACCTATCCCAGTGGAGAACCATTACTTCAGATGCTTGGATCTTGCAGATAATCGAACAGGGCCATGCTCTAGAACTTCTAGAATAGCCTCCAGATGTTCCTCCGGTCCCCACCTCTTTTCCTCTGGACCACACAGTGGTGCTTAGGGAGGAGGTGTTCACCTTGCTGCACAAAAGAGCAGTAAGCCAGTGCCCAGGTGGCAAAGGAACAAAGGGTTCTACTCCCGGTTCTTCCTGGCTCCCAAACGCATGGGGGACTTGAGGCCCATTCTGACCTCAAGGAACTGAATCTTTTTTATCTAATACAGAAAGCTTCGGATGGTAACTCTGGCCTTCTTCCTCTGCTCAAGCAGGGTGATTGGCTATGCTCCCTCGACATGCATGATACCTATCTGCATATCATAGTTTGTCCCCTTCACAGGCGGTACCCAGGGTTCCTTTTCGGGGGGGCATTACTAGTTCACGGTGTTGCCTGTTGGCTTATCCTCTGTGCCACGGGTATTTACCATGTGCTTAGCATCTGTGGCAGCAGCCCTCTGGTGTGAAGGTCTCTATATGTACCCATACTTGGACGACTTGTTACTTAAAGCCAGTCCAGGGAGTTCCTGTTTACTCTAGAACGCACCTTGCAGTTGTTCCAGTCCTTGGGCATCACTGCCAATTTGCCCAAGTCTGTGCTGACCCCATCCCAATGGTTGCAGTACATAGGGGCAGTTCTGGACTCTACTCAGGCAAGGCCTTCCTTCCCCAAGACAGGGCGGACTGCGTCATAGCCCAGGCCCAGGAGGTGGCTTAGTGCCAGTATGTCCCAGCCAGAAAGCTCTTGAGGCTACTAGGCCTAATGGCAACAGCCATCATTACAATTCCTGTAGCCATGTTGCACATGATTCTGCAGTAGACCCTCAGGGTTGAGTGGGATCAGTGCTCAGACGATCAAGAGCAGCTGGTCCTTGTCTCCTCCCCAGTTCGCAAAGTGCTTCAGTGATGGATGGACCTAGTCAGTCTCTTAAAAGAGGGGGTCCGCTTTCTTATCCCCACTCCTCACCGAATCCTCACTACGGATACTCTGGGTCTGGGTTGGGGAGCACACATAGGTCCTTATCAGACCCAGGGCTTCTGGTCCCAATGGGAGGCTCGCCTCCACATAAATGATCTAGAAATTAGTGTAGTTCTGTATGCCTTTCAGGCCTTCCAGAACCATCTCTTTCTGGGCCCTTTGCTGATGCAGTTGGACAATCTCAGTGTGGTTTATTACATCTGCAAGCAAGGGGGGGGACCCTTTCCTAACCCCTGTGCCGGAAAGCAATGAGGGTCTGGTATTGGGCTCTAGATCACGGTCTAGAACTGTCAGCCATCCATGTGCCAGGCACACAGAATGCCTTGGCAGACGGGCCTCAACCAGTCACAGTCCAGAATGCACGAGTGGGAACTGCTGACCTCGGTCGTAGAAGATCTCTTCAACATGTGGGAACATCCAAAGTTGGACCTTTTTGCGTCCCCACTCAACACAAAACTGCCATGTTCTAGGGATGTGTATATTGTGTACTATCCACACTTCTAGTAGTGTCCTTTCATCTTTAAGGCTCACCAGAAAGTCTTCAAGCTGGCTCCTCCCACCCATCTGGGTGGTAACTCCCTCGGCACTGCGCCATGACATCAGATCTTTCTTTCCACTGGAAGAAGGTGGTTCCCTCCTTACTGCTCTCGTGTTTAGTAGGCCCTTTGCTTTCTAAAATTTCGCTTTGCAAATTTTCAGTCTTGAGGTGATTACTTCTTTACATCTGTGATAGACGACTCAAAGTCAGCATCGAGATTTTAAAAATGCTTGTGCAAGCAGAATATGTCACAGACGGATCCGCACATCATGTGCATCTACTGCCTTGGCCACAGACATGATCCCCAAGCATGTGGTTTGTGTTGCACTTTGCATCCTTCAACTTTAGAAGACTGGCATGCATGACTTCTTTTGGGGTGACCGGATGAACGGGATCCTCCCATTAAATCCAAAGATGCCCGTCAGGCAGTCTCCTTGGCTACGGGGTCCACTTAACAATTGGCATTTGAAGAAGCTGCGGCTCAGGTGGCGGAACATGCTTCTTCAGCTTTGGCCTTTTTGCCGCTTCCTTTGGGCACCTCCTTTTCAGCTGCATTTCGGGATTTGTGCCAGTTCCTTCCTACTTTTGGGCAGGGCCCTTCTTTGGGCACAAAATCTAAGTCTAAAATAGAGACTTAAGAAAAAGTCTTGTTGTCAATCATGGGATCGCAAGCACTCTTGGGCCTCAGATTCCTGCGCTTTTATGGGGGTTTCGACGACTGTTGATCCTTCAGCCCTGGCTGCTGGCTCCATGATCCCTCATTAGGCTAATTGGTTGAGACGCCCATTGACCAACGTGCTGAGATATTTCTTGAGCCGGTTGACCCATTGTCACCAGATTAGGCCAGTACCTCCCTCTCTAGGACTCTGGTCCTGCCTGTTACCTCCCAGGGAGGGTAAGACCAGAATGCTGATCCGCACCCTCCTCCTTCTCTGGACCTGGTGAATCCAGAGGATCCTTGGCTTTTGCCAGCTCTCTCTGAGACCCATCATCACTGACCCTGATGGTCGAGGTCCAGATGCAGGAGTCCGAAGTTGGCAAACCCATGTCAGCATCGGCGCTCCTGGTCTCGACATTTATGCAAGTGACGTCACACATCTCCTCCTCTTCTTCCTCCTCAGAGAAGAAGAGGCTTAGGCGCAAAATGCATTGATGCTATGAAGAGCTTATGTGGCACCAGCTCATGTTCTCTGGAGTTAAGCAGTTTCCAGCTACCACACCTGCCATAACATGGTTCTTGCCACCCAGGCCTCAGCCTACTCTGGCTTAGCCAGATCCCCCCTTGGCCTGTTCCAGCTTCTCCACTGATCCAGGTGGAGCCGCCTCCTAAACAGCTGCCAGTGGGTCCTCCACCTAAGGATGCCCATACCACCCTCAGGCTTCTGGGCGGCTGTCATCACTGTGACTCCCGACTGACCCCGTAGGGTCAGTGGGGACTCTGGCAGTCAACCACTCTTCAATGAATCCTTGGAGTTGGAGGGCTTCTCCTTACACTCCCATCCACTGGACACCGAGTTGACTGAGGATCTGTTCAGCAGAGCATGGCCCTACCTCCTTCTCAAGCCTTCTCTGACTTATCTTGGAGTAGACAGGCCTCCAGATTGAGCCCGTCAAGAAACAGGCTAAATACCCACTTACTGAGATTCTTGACAGGGGTGACTGCCCTGGGGAAGCCTTTCTTGTGGCCGCCCTACTCTGGAGCATTGACAGCATCCAGTCTCTTGCCCTGCACCGTCGTCCCGGCTGGCCTGCAAGTACTTGGTCCCTACCGGTTCTGTCTCGGGATTCACCAAGCACCCCTTGGTTGAGGGTCTGGTGGCCAATTGTTTTTCCCAGCGTACCAGCAATATTGGAGACGTGGATGAGCCTCCCGACAAGGAATCCAAGAAATTGGATCACATGGCCAGAAAGATCTTTGCTGCCTCTTCTGTCGGCCTTTGGCAGGTGAGTTCGGCCCTTTTGATGGCCCACTTTGCCTATACCCTGTTGGGGGCGCTCAGTACAGTGCTTCCCCAGCTCCCAGCTGACTTACAGGCTACAGTCAAGCAGGTCCAGGATCAGGGCCAAGCTGTGGCTAAACAGCAGCTCCTCACAACGTGAACACTGGCGACTCTTGCACTCAGTCCATGGCGGCCGTGGTTGTCATGCACCACAGGGCTTTACTGAGGATCTCGACCTTTATGGCAGGTACTCAGCATAAGCTGGTGGATGTCCCCTTTCTGGGCACCGATTTGTTCGGGCCAGGGGCCAAAGGGCACCTCACTCATATTGAGAAGTCCATTGCCACCTTGGACTCTGTGACTTCCATCCAAAGGGATCCCAAGAGTTCTAAGTCTCAAAGGAAGAAGCCCTTTCAGCCCCTGTCTGCCCCTGTGGCAAGTTGTCCTAACCTGATGCTGGGCAACAGGCCCAGGCTTGGCGTCCCCAGCTGAAGTCTGTTGCCTCAGTCATCCGAAAACCTGGAGGTTGAGGCCCCGCTGGTTCCTCAGTCGGTCCCCCTTCCTGCTCCAAGCCTGCCTACTGACAGGATGGGGGGGTGCCTCCATCATGCCTGTCCTGACTCCCCTGGGTCCTCCTGTGGGGGGGCGCCATTCCACCACTTCCTTTCCGCCTGGTCTGCTGTCACCACGGACAGATGGGTCCTCAAGGTTGTCGATCAGGATTTGCTTCTAGAGTTCCCCTCTGTACCAAGCCTGTGCCCCACGGGAGGACATGGTGTCTGCCGACATTCTGTCAGCCCTTCAGGAAGACATCATCCAACTCCTCCAGAAGGAGGTAGTGGCTCCTGTCTTGGACCCTCCAGTATGCCCAGGGTTTGTCTCCAGGTGCTTCCTGGTGTCAAAACGGATGGGGGACTGGTGCCCCATCTTAGATCTGCACGACCTGAACAAAGTTCTTCGGCTGCACACTTTCAGGATGGTCACTCTGTCTCAGATCATACCATCTCTGGAACAGAACATGTGGTTCTGCTCTCTGGATCTTCTGGATGCATTCTTTCACACCCCAATTCGTCTGTCTCACTACCGGTTCCGAGCGGAGGGGATTCTATACGAGTTCCAGGCCGTGTCTTTCAGCCTCTCCTCAGCTCCCAGGGTCTTAACCAAATGAATTGCAGTGGTGGCAGCCTGCCTGAGGCACCTAGGGGTCCAGGATTACCCCTACCTGGATGACTGGCTCATAGAGGGTCCTTCCAGGCAGGAGGTGGAGTGGTCCAGGGATCTGGCTGTCCAAACTTGCATATCCCTTGGCCTCCTGGTCAACGAGGCCAAGCCAGAACTTGTCCTCTTGCAGGTGATTTATTTAATCAGGGCAGAGCTCTGCTCTGCAAAGCCAGGGCTTGGCTTCCAGTGGACCAGACAGAGGTTCTCTTCTCCTTTGCCCGATCATTTCAGGTTGGGCATTTGCACCCTGCTCAGGATTTCCTGCATCTCCTGGGATACATGGCAGCATGCACCAGTGTGGTCCATTCAGCCCAGTGGAGAATGCGCTCTCTACAGTAGGAACTTGCCCACCAATGGTCTCGGCGCAAGGGGCACTTCGACCAGCTGATCATTGTGACCCAGCTAATGTGGGACACCCTCCAGTGGTAGTTAGTCCCAGAACATCTGCAGGAAGGGATCCCATTTGTCTGCCCAGAGCTGATGGTCATCCTGATGACTGATGCCTTTCTGATGGGCTTGGGTGCCAACCTGGGGGACCACAGAGTCCACGGGCTCTGGAACCCTGTGGAGTCCCAGTGCCATATCAACCTGCTAGAACTCTAGGCGGTTTGGCTGGCACTGATAGCCTTTGCTCTGCATGTTCGGGGTCAGGTTATTCAGTTCCGGACAACACCATGACCATGTACTACCTCAACAAACAGGGCAGGACGCACTCCCTTCCTCTGTGCAGGGGAACCTGTCCACATCTGGACCCTCATGTTCGGCCTGGAGGCAGCTCTCCTGGTCATCCATGTGACTGGCGTTTCCAACCAGCTGCTGGACACCCTCAACTGTGTGGGTGAGGCGTCTCACGAGTGGCCCCTTCATCCAGAGGTAATACACAGTCTGTTCTCCCACTAGGGCACCCCTCTGGTGGACCTGTTTGCCTCCAGGGAGAATGCAAAGCTAAGGCTGTACCATGCCAGCCCCTTTCAACAGGGAACGCTGTAGGGGAATGCCTTCTCCAGGCCCTGGACCCCGGGCCTTCTCTATGCCTTTCCTCCATTCCCCTTGCTCCACAAGATATTGCTCAAGTCCAGGAGGGAAAAGGCATGGATGATCCTGGTGGCTCCAGACTGGCCCCTCCCGTTTTTGGTACCCCGATCTCCTCAGCCTCAGCAGCAGGTTCCCAAGGCATCTCCCTCTACACTCAGATCTGCCCTCTTGCAATCAGGGGAAGGCACTCTATCTGGACCTTCAATCCCTGCACCTGACAGCCTAGTTCCTGAGCGGCTAGAGTTCCAGACTTTGGATCTCTCTAACAGTGTATTCATTGTGGTCGAGGCTTCTCGGAAGGAATTGACCTGAAAATGCTATGCCTTCAAGTGGAAGAGGTTCTCCATTTGGTGCCAGGGCAAGGGATTGGACCCTTTGTCTTGCTAGCATTCTCGGCTACCTTTGGTTCCTCTCTCAGTCAGGCCTTCAGTCAATGACCCTTAAGGTGCATCTGGCAGCCATCTCTGCTTACCGGGTGCGGGTTGGTATGCAGTCGATGGCACAGGAGAAGGTGGTCTGGTGCCTTTTCAAAGGCCTTGACCACATTTCCCCTCTGGTGCATAAACCACCACAACCTTGGGACTTGTTGCTGGTATTGTCAAAGCTCATGGGCAAGCCATTCGAACTGATGCACAGGTGTGACATGTCTCACCTGTCATGGAAGACCGCCTTCCTGGTGGCTGTCATGTCAGCTAGAAGGATCAGTGAGCTGCAGGTGCTCTCAGTGGAGTCTCCTTACCTGGTCTTCCACAGGGGCAAGGTTGTCCTTCGCCCCAACCCTAAATTCCTCTCGAAGGGTGTGTTAGATTTTCACCTTAACCAGGTGATTAATCTCCCAGTGTACTTCACCAGCCACACCTTGGAGGCTGAGCACAGGCTCCATGCGTTGGATCTGCGGCGAGCACTAGCCTACTGTAAGGAGCACACAGCTGGAGTTCAGGAAGAGGTATGTCAGTTATTTGTCACCTACACTGAAGCCGCACCTGGCAGACTGGCAGCTAAGCGGACGACTGGCAGGTGGATTGTATCCTGCATCGACCTCTGCTATAGGTTGGCAGGTAGGAAGCCTCCTGTAGGGCTAAGGGCTCATTTCACTCGTCATACTGCTGCGTCGGTTGCTGCTTCCAGGGATGTCCCCATCCAAGAAATCTGCAGGGCTGCTACCTGGAAGTTGGCACACACCTTTATGTCCCACTACCACATCGACCTTGAGTCACACTGGGGTGCTGGTTTTGGGGCCTCAGTTCTTCAATCTCTGTTCCCTAAATATGGGGTATGTGCCTTGCCTCCTCCTCCCAGAGAACTGCTAGGAGTCTGCCAGAAGTGTGGATAGTACACCATATCCACATCCCTAGAAAAACAAGTTACTAACCTGTAACAGTAGTTCTAGGAGTGGTATATAGTGTACATCCACACTGACCAACCTGACCTCACCTGGCAAGTAGCACACTAGCCAGTGCTTCCAGCGGGCAAGATCTAATGTCAAGGGACAGTGCTGAGGGAGTTACTGCCCACATGGGTGAGAGGAGCCAGCTGGAAGACTTTCTGGCAAGCCTTAATGGGAAAGGACACTGCCAGAAGTGTGGATGTACACCATATACCAATCCTAGAACTACTGTTACAGGTGGGTAACCTGTTTTTTCTGCTCGCTAGATCTAGGGCCTGGAGTTTTCTAGCTGTAAAGGCAGATTTCTTTACACCTTCCCACTCTTTTCTCTAATTCAGAGGGTGTTTATCAAGCTACAGAGGGAGGGTGCCACCTTAATTCTGGTAGCTCCATTCTGGCATCGTCGGATATGGTTTCCATTACTACAACAATTGGCTGGGGAACCTCCAGTTCCCCTACCCCTCTGCCGAGACAAGCTGACATGGGTGCAGGGGACCCTGGTCCATCCAGACCTGAAGTCCCTCCATCTGCATGCATGGCTCCTGAGGACATAACCATTGCTCAGTTTGGGGTGTCTCGGAAGGTGACTGATGTTCTTGTGGCTACCAGGAAACTTTCCACCAGAGCGACTTACTCTATGAAGTAGAAGGGATTTACTATTTGGGCTGCTTTCCACCACCTGGACCCTTTCACTTGTCTGGTGAACCAAGTTCTAGAGTATCTCCTGTCCTTCTCAGATGCAGGACTCCAATACTCCTCTATTAAGGTGCACCTGTCTGCTATATCAGCCTTCCATGTGCCCATTAATGGCTGTACTCTGGCCCAGTTGAAAGTGGCCCATGCTTTTCTACAAGGCATTTTCCATTTGAAGCCTCCTATCCATAATCCAATGCCAGCTTGGGACCTGAATTTTGTTCTGGAGAAGTTGACCCTGCCTTCTTTTGATCTGGTCATGTCTTGCGAGCTTTGCTTTCTGTCATGGAAAGCATTATTTTTAGTTGCTGTTACTTCTGCTCGAAGGATTTCAGAGCTACAGACTCTCATGTATGAGTAGCCTTATTTGATTTTTCACAAAGACTCTTTGCGTACTAACCCTGAGTTTCTTCCTAAGGTGATGTCTGAGTTTACTTTAACTCAATCCATCCACCTAACTGTTTATTTTCCCAGAGCATGCTAATCCAGGGGAAGCAGTGCTCCATATTTTGGATATGCATAGAATTCTCAGTTACTATACACACCATACTAGGGACTGCAGAAAGTCCTTTCAGTTGTTTGTTCCTTTCACCCCTGGTAAGGAGAGCATTCCAGTTTCTAAACAGTGCTTGTCCAACTGTATTTTTTTTTAATCGTACTATGCTTTTTCCTGCTGGCACCCCTAGCCCCGCGAGCGAGCGAGCTCGTCCTGGGCTCGGCGACCTGAACCCTCACCCGGGGATGCCCCCCTCCCGAGTGGGGCAGCTGAGGCAGAACTGAAGGTGGTTGGAGGGTCAGGCACAGAGCCGACTCATACACAGTGGCCAGCAGAGATTTTCAATGGAGTCCGCTTGGAGCTGGGAGTGTGCAATGATGCTAACACCAAGACAAGCGTCCTCCCTAGCTCCATCCACATTCTGGCGTGGTGCTGTGTCCCCCAGCCTCCGCCAGGGGGCGAGGGACACCGGGACCAGCTCCCTTGCCCTCCCAGGAGAAGAAGAGCAGTCTTCTGGATGCTCAATCCTTCTCCTCCCCTGCCGACCCCCGGTGGCCCATGTCCCTTCCCGAACACGGGTCGCTGGCGTGGCACGAGGTGTGGCGTCCAGCGCCTCAACCCTCAACGCCACTGGGTCAGGCTAGCTGTATTGTTTTTTGTTACAGGAAGTACAGTAAGGAACTTCTGGAGTTGTTAAGGGCCATTCCACTAGGGGTATGGCCACTTCAGTGGCCTGTTTTAGAGGCATGTCAGTGGCCGAGATTTGTGCTGCTGTCACTTGAAGTACTGTGCACACTTTCACCAAGCACTACGGTCTGGATATGGCCTCCAGAAGAAGTGCGGGCTTTGACCTACCTGTGCTTCTGGGCCTTCTTCCTTAGGCCTCTAACCTCTTGCGACGCACACTGTCTTTGCTCTCAGCACTGTTTAGGACTCATTCCATAGGTGTGACCTGATGACAGAGATATCCCCATAGAAGATAGAAGAGTTAAGTAAGAACTTACCATAACAGTAGACCTTCGAGGGAATCTCTATTATCCAGATCATACCATCCTCCCTCCATCCCCTGTCTGTCAATCTGTTTCTCTCTCTCTCTTTCTCACTCACTCTCAGCTATCCTGTTGCTCCAACCTTTTTGTTAGCTGGGCACCTTCTCTCTCTCTCTCTCTCTCTCTCTTTCACCTCGGTTCTCTGGTGGGACTCCTCTCTCCTTTGGCCTCCGGCTAGGGAAAGAACTGAGGAGGGAGTGGGCCGCCCAGGCTTATATAGTGCTGTGACATTGAAGCCTGACTTCAGCGTGTGCAGTCCCTACTAGACTGGCTTCCATGGAATCCTAGTGCCTGACAGCTAAGTTACATAGATGTGACCTGATGACAGATAGTCCCTCAAAGTGCTACTGGTACAGTAAGTTCTTACATAACTATTCTTTCTTCCTACACCTCCAGTTCCTCTTCTGGTTCCTGAGGAACAGGGAGTGGAGCTTTATTAGAAGGAGGAAGAGGAACCTATTGAACCCCTCGGTTTCCCTGAACAGGAGTTCGGTTCCCCTTCCCGGGAACCAGAAGATTTTTCCCTCCCACTATGCCTTTGTAAGGCAAATAGTAAATACCCTCAGCCTCACCACCCAGGAATCTGTGGAGGATGAGTAGGAGGCCACATTTTTTAGACATGCTGAGGCTAACCCCAACCAGGAGGTTGCCTTTACCTGTCCACGAATCCTTTAAGAAAGCAATCTGCAAGTTATTATAGACCCCTACATTTACCCAGGGATTGACAACAAATTGAGAAGTACCAGCTAGACAGATGCGATGCTGAGCACCTCTGTGTGCATCCAGATGATGAAGGAGTGGTCCAGGCACCTGCCTGTGACAGAGTTAAACACCCCTTTCTACCCAGCCCCAGACAAAGACTCCAGGAAGCTGGACAGTAGGGGGAAGAAAGTGTATACCTCGGCCTCTTCTATTAAGACAGGCTGCATACATGGCCTACACTGCCCTGTACCAGAACACCCTCTGGAACTCTGTGCTGGTCATGAGTGAGAAGGTCTAGGGGGTGCTAGCACAAGATGAGGATCACGTTCTGTCCTTGGATACCCAGGTGAAAGTCATGGACTTTCTTTGCAGAACAGCTCTCTGTTTGGTGACAAAACAAAGTATACGTGAAACTGGTGGATGAGTATAAAACTACCTACAAGAGCAACACTGAGAAGGAGAAAGCCTCCACTTCCCATAGGCATGAAAGAGGAGGTAGGGGTTATTTCTCTTGTGCTTTTATACCCATGCCCTATTATTACTCTCAGGTGAGAGGTTACTTTAGGAGTAGGAGTAGAAGAGGTTCCAAATGGGCTGACCTGACCCAAGTCCCTGAGACCCAGCCCAAACAGACCCCTGACCAGGCGGTCCAGGTCTTCCAACCATTGCCAGTGGGAGGAAGGCTGTCTCACTTCTTCCAGAATGGAAAAACATCACCACAGACAACTGGCTCCGGGAAGTAGTGAGCCAAGGGCTTATAATGCAGTTCAGAAGGTTCCCCAGGCTACAGGTTCTCAGGATCTTCAAACTTTCCACTCCAACAAAAAGGATTCTGCTGAAGTTGGAGGTCAGAAAAAAAAAGTTGCTGTAGGCAGAGGCAGCAGAAAGAGAGACCCCCTCCCAGTGGAGAAAGGGCCTTTACTCAAGGTACTTCCTCTCTCACAAGAAACATGGGGAATAGCAACCCATTTTTGGACCTCAGGTTTCTGAACAAACATTTGAAAAAGAGGCACGTTTCAAATGATCACTCTGTCCATAGTAATACCATCCTTACAATAGGGAGACTGGATGGCATCTCTGGATCTGAAAGATGCATATTTCTACATTCCAGTCAAGCCCAGTCACAGGAAATACTTAAAGTTCAGGCTATGTTCTGATCAATTTCAATTCACAGTCCTCCCCTTTGGTACCTCATCTGCTTCCACGGTGTTCACAAAATGCTTATTGGCAGCACATCTCAGGGCATCAGCAAGTCAAGAATTATTTGTAGTTAACCCAGAGCACCTTGGAGTCTCTGGGTTTTCTTATATACACCTAAAAGTCCCAAACAGAGCCAGTATAAATGCTGGAGTTCATAGAAGCAGAGCTGGATGCCTCCTGGGCAAGGCATTCCTACCCCAAGTCAGTGTGGAAAGCCTCCTAATCCTGGCAAACACCCTTGTCCTAGGCCAGCCCAGGACAGCAAGGCATTTCCTTCAGCTCCTGGGTCATATGGACTCCACCACAGCCGTTGTGCCAGGAGCCATATTTTAAGTGAGGGACATTCAGTACCACTTAAGGGGCCCAGTGACCCCAAGTGGCACCCCTAACAGTGAGTGGAGTGTGCGGGAGTCCAGAGGCATAGGAACCTCCTGGTAGAACTAGGGCAGTTTTCCATGCCCTTCAGTCATTTCACTTCCCAGCTAAAGTGCCAGTCAGTCACAAACAGAATGGACAATACCACTACCATGTATTACATCAGCAAGCAGGGAGGCACAGTATCATCAAAGCTATGCTCAAAAGCCATGAAGATCTGGAATGGCCTATTTCATGGACATGCAGCCATCAGCAATTTATCTTCCAGGGAAAGACACTGTCTTGGCAGATTTCCTCAGTGGAATCAGCCAGAGCCATCATGAATGGTCTCTAAACAAGCAGGTGCTTAAAGGAACTGGGATACACCAGAGATAGATTGGGTCATTCAAGGGGGAATTATCAGTTCCCTCTCTTCTTTTGCAGGCCTCCACTAATAGGCACAGTCCCTGTGGACATACTGAACCTAGACTGCTTGGAAAAATTACTGTATGCCTTCCCTCCTCTCTTACTTCAAGTTCTTCTGAAGTTGAGCCAGCCTGCAACCATGATATTAGTGGCCCCAGACTGGGCAGACAGGCTTGGTACTGCCTGCTCCTGGCCTTCTCTACCAAACAGCCCATTCGCCTCCTGAAGAGACACAGTCTGCTGACCATGTCTCATGGCAGAGTAACCTTTCTGAACCTCAAGTCGGTGCGCCTCAAGGCTTGGTTCTTGAGGAGCAAGCCTGCTACCAGAAAGACATACACTTCCAAATGGAAGAAGTTTTTGTCTATGGTGTGCTCCTGAGCAGCACAGTCCTTTACACGCAGATCTGCCCATACATTTGGACTACTTGACTCACTTGCAGGCTTTGGGCATCGGGCCTTCACCCCATAAGGGACACCTGTCAGCTATTTCTAACTATATTTTAGCAGCTAATGGGAAAATGGTGGCATTGTGCTCAATTTTCAAGAGATTCTTTAAAGGCCTGCTGCATTTGTATCCCTCTGTTAGGGAGCCAGTCTGTCTATGGGATCTGAATCTATGCTTAGCCAAGCTCATGGAGCCTCCTTTTGAGCCATGGCTACCGCAGAGTTCAAGTATATCACTTAGAAGTCGGTTTAACTGGTGGCTGTAACCTCTGCCAGGAGGGTATGTGAGCTGCAGGCTCTCTGCACAGACCCGAACTACATTACCTCCCACAGGGACAAGGTAGTCCTCAGGACTAACAGGAAATTCCCTCCTAAGGTGGTGTCCAAGTTTCATTTAAACCAGTCCATCACTCGCCCGGTGTTTTTCATAGCAAGGTCCAGCTCTGGGGAGCAGAGGCTCCACAGCTTGTAGATTAAGAGGGCACTCAGTTGATATCTGGACCACACTAAGGACCTCAGGTCCTCCCACTCACATCCGTGGGAAAGGGCAGGCCAGCCTCTAAGAGGACCATTGCCCACTGGATAGTCTCCTGCATCCAGTTCTGCTACTATAAAGCTGGCAAGCAGCCACCTCAGAGCACACTCCATTTGTGGCACTCTTGCCTCGGTGACAGCTGCAAGGGATACTCCATTGTTAGAAATTTGTAAAGCAGCTACCTGGAAAATTGTGTTCACACCATTGCAGAACACTGTCATCTGGATGTGCAGTCCAGAAGAGATGCCAGATTTGGCACTGCTGTCTTGCAGAACCTTTTTCATCAATATGAACATACATACGAACATAATGAAAAAGCCAGCAGAAGAAGGCCATTTGGTCTATCTAGCCTACTCATATTGCTGGGTCCAGAGCTTGAGATACTGACCTTGCCCCCCCCCCACTCCTCCCATCCTTTCCATCCTCCCTACCCATGATCCTTCCCTTCCTATCCCAGCCTCTCTTGAAGCTGCCCACCATCTTCAACAAGACCACCTCTTCCGGCAGTGCATTCCAAGTGTCCACCACCCTCTCCATGAAGATGTGCTTCCTGACCTCCCTCCTAAACCTCCCCCCATCCAGCTTAAGACTGTGCCCCCTTGTGTTATGGTTGTCACTTAGCTCAAAGAGACCCTCCTTACCCACTTTTTTATCCCTTTCAAGTACTTGACGGTCTTAATCATGTCCTCCCTCTCTCTCCTGTCCTCCAGGGAGTACATGTTCAATGCCCTCAACCTCTCCTCGTATGCCTTACCCTTCTGACCCACTATCATCTTTGTAGCCCTCTTGTGGAACTTTTCCAACAGGTTAATGTTCTTTTTGAGGTCTGGGCACCAGTACTGAACTCCATACTCTAGATGTGGCCTTACCAGGGACCTGTACAAGGGCAGTATAACCTCCTCTTTCTGACTACTGATCTCCCTAGCTATGCATCCCAGCATCATGTTTGCCCTTGTTGCTACTTTCTTGCACTGTGTGGAGTGCTTCAGGTCATTAGTGATTATCACTTCCAGGTCCTTCTCTTCCTCTGATGCAGATACCTGGACTCCACCCAGGTAGTACTCTGTCCTAGGATTCTTGGCTCCGACGTGCATAACTGCATTTCTTGGCATTAAAGCCAAGCTGCCAGATCCTGGACCACCTCCCCAGCTTTTCCAGATCATCCTATATCCCTTCAGCTGTGTCTGCTCTCTCGCAGAGCTTGGCATCATCCATGACTAGGCACATTTTGCCCATAATGCCATCCCCAGTGTCCCTGATGAAGACATTGAACAACACTGGCCTCATCACAGAGCCCTGCAAGAACCAACTGATGATGTCTTTGGTGCCAGGTAACTCTTCCCCCCACAACCGCCCTATGTGTCCTGTCCTTCAACCAGTTTTCCACTCATTTGGTCATCTTCCCAACCCCAAGATCCTCCAACTTCCTGATCAACCTTTTGTGGGACACAGAGTCAAAGGCCTTGCTGAAATCCAGATAGAGGATGTACACTGCCTGCCCTCTGTCTACTGTTTTAGTGACCCAGTCAAACAAGTCAATCAGATTCATTCAATATGATCCCCCCAATGAACCCATGTTGCTTCGCATCCTGGAGACCATGCTCCTCTAGATAGTCTACCAACTTCTCCTTAAGTATGGTCTCCATGAGCTTGTACACGATTGAAGTCAGACTCACTGGTCTGTAATTCCCTGGGTAATCCTTGGGACCGCTTTTGTGGAGGGGCACCATATGTGCTGTTTTCTAGTCCTGCGGAACCACACCTGACTCCAGTGAACTATTAAATAGGCCTGCCAGCTGTTCTGCCAGTTCTCTTAGTACCCTTGGATGTACTCTGTCCGGGCCTGGTGATTTGCCCACCTTCAATGCTTGCATCCTCTTCCTCACTCTGTCCTCCTCTAAATAGATTCTGTACCCAGCCTCCCAAGGTACTGCTTTGTAGTCTGCATTCGTTAAAGAGCAGCTGACGCCTTCAAGAGAACTTTAACAAAATATAATATTTAGTCACAGTTCGGCTTGTATTTCATATTAGTTCTGTATTCCTCCTCCCCATTATTTATCACTGGTGTAACCTGCATAAAAAACAGGATCTTTGCTGCTGAAGAGTTCATCTATTCCTGTTGCTTTCTCCCTACCTGAGGTCATAATGTACTGCTTGTGACATTGTAGTTACTCCCAAGGCAACAGATTGTGATGTCACAACACAGGATTATGACTTGATGTAGAGAGTAAGCTAAAGAGGCAGATGAACTCTGAGGTTTAAAGATAATGTATCCATGCAAATTTCCTTAGTAATAAATAATGGGGAGGAGAAGTGTATAGAATGTATATGGAATGTAAGCTGAATTGTTACCAATTATCATGTTTTTCAAAATCTTCTTTGAGATGTCAGCAGCTCTTTAAGCGTAATGAGGGATTCCTGGGGTTTGAAGAAAAAATTACTTACCATAGTAGTATTATTTCTTCCAGGGAATCCCTCACTATGCTTAAATCTCCCACCCTACCTCCCCTTCCAGAACCTGAAAAAAAGGTTCTATAAGAATTAGTGTTTTTTCATTAATATTTACTGCTTGAGCATTTCTCGTTGTTCACCCACAATCAGTTTGCTGTAGCTTTGTTTTAATCTGCCATAGTTTGGCCTGACAGGCCAATCCTTTTGTTGATTGTTGGTATTTATTCATTTTAACTGTAGTATAGATTACAGTAGTAGGTTCATAGCTATTGCTTTCTAGGCCTTCGAAATAGATCTGCCGTTGAGCAGCAGAGTGCAGCGCCTCCACGAGGGCAAAGTTTGAACAGTGTTCCATGTTCCACTATTTACATAAATTCCACGCACTCGGGGGCAGTTCAGCCTGCAAGGCTAATTACATAGTTAAGTATAGTGGGGGATCCCCTGGAAGAAACAATATTACTATGGTAAGTAATTTTTTCTTTGCTACTAATCACTGTTTAGTGCTGGATAGTTAATGAAGGTAATGATCTGTAGCTGCCAAACTGGAAAAAAGTTCTTTGAGGATATCTCTTTCATCAGGTCACACCTTTGGAACTTATACAGTGCCAGCACTAGGACCACATGGAAGCTTTCACTAGCAGTCAGCCTGGGGCAACCCATGATGATGATGTTATGTGTCCCCACGTCCGTATAAGGCATGGGCAGCCCCCCATTCTCTCAGAAATTTTCTTGCCGTAGATTACGCTCGTTGGACCTGCAGTGGAAACGAATATTGTTGGTGAATTATATTCTTCTATTTTCACAAAATCAATAATTTTTAGTGATTCCCCGCTTACCGCATGTCGCCGAAAGTGACGTCTAAACTATTTCACTACTGTGATTCTGGTGAAAAAAGATAGTATGCATGAGGTGTGCATATGTTGTCTCGGCCTGTCCCACGACATTAAGGCTTATGTGATCTGGCGGGGGTTCAACTCAACTACCAAGAGATGCAGACAGGGGGCTCTGGAGACCTTTCAATTTAAGAAGACTGTCACGACTGTGAAGAAGTAGTTGAAAGAACAAGCTGCGTTGTCTGCCCCATCAGTTGAATGCCGATCGACGAAGAAGTCCTCGGGGAGCTACAGGTACAAGAAGTATCAAAAACACAAGGATCACAACTCCCCATGAAGATGCTGGTTGCTGTGGTGGCCAGTGAGCTTGTCTCGCATCTGAGTGGCGGTGACCCCTATCCCCCCAGCCAAACCTCAGATACTCAGATCAGGGCAGGACATAGGCGATGCCAAGCATATTATGGCCTGTAGCTCACCATTGTGGCCAGGTCTGCGCCCACTGTCAACATGCCGTCAAGATCCTTCACATGGGAGTCAACTATTGTTCCCCCAATCGCGGTCGATCAGACACCAAGTTCAGGCTCAGGCATAGGCACTTCCATACCCATCAAGGATGGAACATCGCTGTTATCAATGGGGTTTCATCCACCATCGACGTCCTCTTGTGTTACATCTACAATAGATATTGTAGGCATCTCAGAGGCTGATCACCCAGGCTGGGACCAAGCTTAGACACTATGGCACCATCCACAGACGGTAGGGGGTGACATAGCTGCAGGCTGTCAGGTTGTGGGGTCTAAAACTGTGGGAGAATTCAAGAATGCATGGGACAGACATAAGGCAGTTCTTGTGGGGGGTAGGAAGAAATAGGCTGTTGGTTAACTAGGATCTGCGGCCTATCCTGTAGGTAGGGAAATGGGCAGACTAGGTGGGCCAAACGGTCCTTATCTGCCGTCAAAGTCTATAATTCTATATCTATGTGTCTGTCCGTCCATCATCAATGGTACTCATTTTAACTTCTAATATGGGAAGTATCGATGCCCAGGAGTGTTTCGGTATTTTTTTCAAACATGATCAGACGTAACATATCAGGTCTGCCCCTGCAACCACTTGTCCCATCAACGAGGCCTTCTGATACTGCTGGCCCATCAGCACCGCGACTGCCTCCAATGACTACGTATCTGTCTTCTCTGCCGATTGTCGACAGCGACAATGATGCTGTAAGACTGGCCACCTGCAGTACCCTCTACCCTACTGTGCTATCACTTTATTCTTACCCCTACCCATGGGTACTAACTGAGGCAGGAGCCCCGAAAAAGCTAGTTTATATAAAATAGCCAAGGGCTGTGAGGTGCCAAGTGGGTACTCTTGCTAGGCTGTTTACCTTTGTCTGCCCTAAAATATAAATGAATGGACTGTGCAGGAGCAATTTACATCTGTCAGTCCGTTGTCCTGAAGATAGAGAAAATGAAGACATGAGGGGATGTATGGGAAACAGAACGTTTCAGTTTACTTTTATTGTATTTAAAAAATTGTCCGATAACAGAAACAGCCATAGGTGAAATGTATTGGCTACATTTTGGAAGCTGTTTATTCCCCCTGTATTTAAGCAATGTTTAAACGGAATACTGTACCGATGGAGCTATAGTGTCCTAGCTTCTATTCGGACCAAAAACCCTACAGTATGCTACAGGGTAGCTGACAGATAGTATTATGAAAGGATATTTCCCGTAGCTGCATGCAAATGATTATAGTCGCAAAGACTGTACCGCAGCAAGGAGGCACTTGCTGCAGGATGGAGTGGCTGATATTGAAAAGGAGGCAAACTCGACCCCAATGAAATATTTTCCGTCGGATAGGTAGACGGCTTACTCGGGTTGTGGAAATAGGAGCCTTGACATTTTTTCTTTAGAAGAATAAAACCTCCTGTGCCCAAGTGTACTAACTAATGAAAAAGGGAATAATTATAGAGACCTGAATAGAGCAGCTGTCCAAAACGGATGTCAAGTTTTTCCCACTCTAATAAATGAGAAAACAGACAACTGCACACTTAACTGAAATGGGAAAACCTGGTGTTTGTTTAAATTTAATACTGTTCTCTTGCATAATGTATACTGACAGAAGCAGTGTCATGGGTTGGCAGGAGAAGTGCGAAGAGGAGCGCGCCCTCGTTTTCCCATGTACTTAAGACAGAACTTAGGAAATAAAAACTGTACCTGAGAAATGTCAATCTCTGACCATGATCTGCTATAGGGCTGGCAGCCCAAAGAATGTTTTTTTTGTTTTTTTATGTTATTCCCAAGAGGTGATGTCACACTCAAGGGGAGGGGCTTAACTCCATTATTGCTCATTTAAAATGCACATTGATGTAAGGCATTTTAAAGTAGGAAACTGGAATTAATCAGATAGATAACTTCTCAGCTGTACTGAGTATATTACTGCCAAAATGCTACAAATTGAGGGGAATAAATACAATGTACTCTGTTTTATGAAAAGGGGTGGATCACCTGATGGTGATGTCAGCCATGAGAGGGTATAAAAACCAACCACTTAAAGTGCCAAAGGAGAGGTGAGTCGGTTGGTTGCTGACCACAGAGTAAGGAGGACTTCAGGAGTGTGTGCTTGTTTCCACACTGTTCTATGACAAAGACTGAAGTTAAGCCTCAGAAACTTTCGGAATCAGAAAGTTTGCTAGATTTTGGACATTGAATAATCTTTTGCTTTCTGTATGTTTATTTTTTTAATTTCTGATTTGAATAAAATAACACGTCTGCATTTTTATACACCTGACTTCTGATTGTTGTGTCTGTTTTATCCCACACCTTCATATCAACACATTCGTCTTCACTGGATGGTTAGCTTTTTACTAAC
This sequence comes from Neoceratodus forsteri, assembly GCA_016271365.2. Classification (NCBI taxonomy): domain Eukaryota; kingdom Metazoa; phylum Chordata; order Ceratodontiformes; family Ceratodontidae; genus Neoceratodus; species Neoceratodus forsteri. The sequence goes on along the minus strand of CM057450.1, from coordinate 181,778,772 downwards.
CCATTCAGTCAAGCTGCACAGGCTCACACTGGTGCCCAGGTAGGACGCTTGGCATTTATACAGAAGGGTGTTATCTCTCTTCGGGCAAGAGCCTTCCTTGTCAATCTGCCCTTTCTTGCATTCCACACTGGGAGTATGAATCCTGGGGTTCATTGAGGAGCAGACGTCCTTTTCATTATACAGACCTTTCATAATGACTGGGCAGTGAGTGGTTTCTAGATGGCTTCCACACCCACCGACCTATCGACTGGGTAGATGCATGACAGAAGTGAACCTACAGCATCTCTATCCCTTTACGGCTGCCTCTCAAGTCCCTGTTGATACAGTCCACTTCCCCCCCCTCACAGCGGGCAGACGCTTTTGTTAGGGTGAGGTGCCTATATGTTACCTCATCTCAGCTAATATTTCAGTCCAGATTAGGGACTTTTATTGTGTTTTACAGACTTGTCAGTAGGCTCTTTATGAGCTAACTGTGAATGATGATTTTTGCTTTTGCTTTAAGAAGGTGTCCTTTTAAGTTACTTTTATATTTCCTTGAGGGATTTAGGAGTAGTGGGCACTACTCTGAAAGTCCCTCCTAGTGTTTTTACCTACAGTCAGAGCATCTTGAAATACTGTTCTTACGTTTCTTTGTATGTGGTGGGGTCAGTGCTTACTTTAAAACTAGACTGTCCACGTTCCTAGGTAGTACATTGAGCCTGGCAATCCAGGGGGAGGCATTGCTCCATCTTTTGAATGCAGAAAACAAAACAACACAAATAATCTTTACTTCTAGGGACATGAATATGTTGTTCATCCACACTTTTGGCAGTGTTCTTTCCCTTTAAATCTTGCTGGAAAGTCTTCAGGCTGGCTCCTCCCACCCACCCGGGTGGTATAACCCTTGGCTCTGCCCCATGGCGCCAGATCTTCCTTTCCGCTAGAAGAAGCAGGTTCACTCCTTACCATTCCCGTGTTGAGTAAGCCCTGGCACTCAAATCTTTGGATTTATTTCCAAAAACTTCAACTCGTTTAAGTTTCGTCTTCAGCACAGTCTTCGACCGTGATGGACGAAAAGTGCCTGCATGTATTCTGCTGATGCCCTTGCGGGCAGAAGATGTCGCATACTGATCAGCATGCCACGTGCGTTACTACCTGGACCACGAGCATGATCCCCAGGCCTGCGACTTTTGACAGTCGCTGCAGCCATCGGTTCTTTAGGACCACCTTGCCCGCCTAAAGTTGGGTCTCTCGGAGAAATGGAATCCGCCAGTCAAATCCAATGTCACCTGTTGGGTAGTCTCTGCGGCTGCAGGGTCCGCCAAGCAGTTGGAGAAACTCAAGGCCTTCGAGGCGGCTCAGGCCGCCGAGCAGTCCTCTTTGGCTTCTGCCTTTGTTCCGCTTAAATTGGGCCCCAGTTTTCAGGCTCTTTCTTTATTTTTTTTTTTTTTTTTTAGTTATTACTTTTCTCTCCTTCTACCACCGGCTTGTATCAGGAGGGCATCCCCAGCCCCCGGCATCCACCAGCCGACGCTGACCTGGCCCCAGGGCTTACCCCCGGCGGGGTTGACGGGGAACCGAACTCCCCCACCGAGGACCGGATTAGGTGGCCAGCGCCGTGGCTAGCTGGGGGCGGAGCCTGCAGGCACCCTCCGCCATCCTGCACGGCAGTAGCTTTTCTCCTGTTCTCCCAGGAATCGGGACTGTGCCATGATGTCAGTGGAGTGGAGCGTGCACACGTCCGCACGTGCTCCCTCCAGACGTCTGGCCCTACTCCTCCCCTACTTGTGGTGCGGCGCCCTGTCCTCCAGCCTCCACCGAGGGGTGAACAAGTGCCGACCACCTAGAACCCCCTCCCAGGAGAAAAGAGCAGTCCAGCCAGGCGCTCAGTCATTCTCCTCCCTGCTGACCCCCGATGGCTCGTGCTCATTTCCAACACGGGTCAGACATAGCGCGAGGTGTAAGGCACTCAGCGCCTTACAGCCCTCAGCGCCACTGGTTCGGCTTTTTCAGGCTCTTTCAAGGAGCTGTGCCAGTCTCTTCCAACCAAGGGAGCGGGCCCTTGGGTATGCACAGCTCACGCTCCCGCAAGAAGGAGACTCTACACGACAAGGAGAAGACTCACCATTGACGTTCTTGGGATCAAGAGCGATCTAAATCTCAGAAATCACTGGTTTTGACTACAGTCAAAACTGTGACTTTAGCCGCTGGCTTCACAGTGCCCCCGTCAGGCCAAATGGGTGAGACGTGGGCCAACGATGCGGGTGAGATATTTCTCAACCCTGTTGACCCATAGTCACTAGATGAGGCTGACAATTCTCTATTCAGGACTCCGGTCCTGCCAGCGTCCACCAAAGGGGTGGCTCAGTCCGCTGAGCTTGACCCTCCGGTTACCGACCCTGACCAGGAGGAGCCGTGGCACTCCCCAGGTACTTCCGAGATCACCCGTCAGCACCACCAGTGGCTGAGGTTGAGGTCTAAATCTTCCTCGTCCAGTGGGTCGAGCAGATCCTGCCGACATCGGCGGTCCCACCCTCGACGCCATGGAAAGCAGTGCTGCCGCTATTTGTCTTCGTCCTCCTTGAGTGAGGAGAGGCTTTGACACAAGTTGCGTCAGTGCTATGAAGACCTCATGTAGCAACAGTTAGTTTTATCTGGTCTGAAGCTGACCCCGGCTCCCTCACTGGCCATCACTTGGCTGTCACCCGACAGGCCAATACCAACGCCCTGGGGGCCAGTCGACACCATTCCTTTGCCTGTGGAGCCAGTTCTGAATACCTCGGTTCGGCCGGGGTTGGCTTCTCCACCAATTGTGGTGGAGCCGCTGCCCAACAGCCACCGGCGGGCTCCGACCAAGTCTCGCCGGCTAAGGGTCTTCCCCATTGACTGTCGGTCACTTTCATGCCCAACCAACCGCGGCAGGTCGAGATCAACTCTGGTGGTCGGCCACTTTATACAGACTCCTCACTGCACTCCCGTCTGGTCAACCTGGAGTAAGTGGTGGGGGGGGCTCTCAACGGAGGAGGGACCCACGTCCTTAATGGGCATCCTCCATTTCATCTCCAGGTCTACGGGGATGCCTTTGGAGCCCATTCAGAAGAGAGATCGTGATCCCCTCACAGAGATTCTGGATAAAGAGCATTCTCCAATGGAGGCCTTCCCAGTGGCTAAGGCCGTTGTTGGCCTGGCCCTGGATCTTTGGCAGCACCCTGTCTCCTGCCCAGTGCCCTCAGCCCAGATGGCCCGTAGATATGCAGTACCCACCGGTTCTCTCTCGGGGTTCAAGGAACACTCCTCGGACAAAGGGTTGGTGGCTGATTCTATGTTTTGGCACTCGGGCAATACAGGTGATGTCGACAGACCACTGGACAAGGAGTCCCAAGAAATTGGACCACTCGGCCAAAAAGGTCTATGCTGCATCTTCACTCGGTTTGTAGCAGGCGAGCTCGCCATCCTGATGGCACACTTCTCCCACGCCCTTTTGGGCTCCCTGGACGGTGATTCTTCATCTCTTGGCAAACCTCAGGCCACGGTCAAGCAGGTCTGTGACCAGGGTTGGGCTGTGGCACAGCAACTCCAGGCAGCCCTGGATGTTGGAGATTCTTGTGCCCGCTCGGTGGTGGCAGCTGTCACCATCGCCCTAGGGCTTGGCTGAGGATCACAACCTTCATGGCAGGCGCTCAGCACAAGCTGGCGGATCTCCTTCTTAGGCACTGACCTGTTTGGGCCTGGTGTGGAGTGTCACCTCCAGTGTATCAAGAATTCCAATGCCACCTTGGACTCGTGACATCTGCCCAGAAGGATTCTAAGTGCTCCAAGCAGCAGAAGTGTAAGCCCTTCGACCCTCCACTCCTGTGGCTAAACCAGCCTAGCACCAGTCTGGCCAGCAGGCTCAGTCTTGATGCCCTAGGCCCAAGTCAGTGACTTGTGGTCTGAAAGCCCAGAGGAAGGGACCAGTGGTTCCTTGGCCGATCCTACTCCTCCAAGCCTGCTCAGTGACAGGAAGGGGCGACCACCCCCATACCCATCATGCCTCCCTGGGTACTCCTGTGGAGGGCAGCTCCACCACTTCCTTTCTGCCTGGTCCGCTGTTACCATGGACAGGTGGGTTCTGGAAGTGGGGGCCAGGGTCTGCCTCTGGAATTTGTGCAGTACCCTCCAAGACAAGCCCGTGCCCCATGGGAGGACTTAGATCTGCAGACACTTGGTAGGCTCTTCGAGACAACATAGCCCAACTCCTTCACAAGGAGGTCATGGTCAGGGTAGTGGATCCTCCTGTACACCCAGAGTTTGTCTCCAGGTACTTCCTGGTGCCAAAATGGATGGGGGGCTGGTGCTCCATTCTAGATCTGCACAACCTGAACAAGTTCCTCAGGTCTCGCACCTTCAGGATGGTAACTCTGTCCCAGATAATACCACCTCTCGAGCAGGACATGTGGTTTCGCTCCCTGGATCTACAGGACGCATTCTTTCACATCCCAATCCATCTGTCCACCGACGTTTCCTCTGCTACTGAGCCAAGGAACCCTCACGAGTTCCAGGCCATGCCATTCAGCCTCTCCTCAGCCCCAGGGTCTTCACCAATGCATAGCAGTGGTGGCAGCTTACCTGAGGCGCCGGGTCTGGGTGTACCCTACCTGGACGAATGGCTGATAGCAGGTTCCTCCAGGCAGGAGGTGGAGCAGTCCAGAGACTTGGCCCTCCGTTTGCATCCAACTTGGTCTCCGGGTCAATGAGGCCAAGTCGGAACTCTCGCCTCACAGGTGATCAGCCTCATCAGGGCAGATCTCGACTTTTGCTGAGCCAGAGCCAGACTCCGTGGACAGGAAAGAGGTTCTCTCCTCCTTTGCCTGATCATTTCTGGTTGGGCACTTGCGCCTGCCCGGGACTTCCTGCACCTTCTGGGCTACAAGATGGCCTGCACCACCATGCTCCGATGAGCCTGTTGGCATATGCGCCCTGCAATGGGAACTGGTCAGCCGTTAGTCTCGGCGCAAAGATCACTTTGACCAGCTGGTCATAGCGACCCAAAGGATGTGGGAAGCCCTCCAGTTGTGGATTGTCCTGGAAAATCTGCTGGAAGGGATCGCATTTATCCACCCTGAGCCGATGGACATCATGACAATCGACGCATCTGTCGTGAGCTGGGGTGCCTATCTGGGGGAACACAGAGTCCACGGGCTCTGGACCCCCAAGGAGTCCCAATGTCACACCAACCTACTGGAGCTCTGAGCAGTTCAGCTGGTACTCACTGCATTTGCTCCATTTGTTCGGGGGCAAGTGGTTCAAGTCCAGATGGACAACTCCACGACCCTGTACTACCTCAACAAGCAGGGTGGGACGAACTCCCTGCCTTTGTGCAAGGAAGCTGTCCGCATATGGACCCTCGTGCGCAGCCTAGACATGGATCTCCTAGCCATCCATGTGGCAGGGGCCTCCAATCAGCTGGCGGATGCCCTCAGCCGAGTGGGCGAGGCTCTCACAAGTGGTCTCTCCATCTGGAGGTAGTCCACAGTCTGTTCTCCCAGTGGGCACCCTCAGGTGGACCTGTTCACCTCAGGGAGAATGCAAAGCTGAAGCTGTTTTGTGTCCACCCCTCAGCTCTCTTTGCAGGGTGATGCCTTCCCTTGATCCACAAGGTGCTGCTCAAGGTCAGGAGGACAAGGCACAAGTGATCCCTATTGGCTCCGGGAGTGGCACGCCAGCACATGCCCTGATCGCCTCCACCTCAGGCAGCAGGCTCCCAGCATCTTCCCCACGCTGCAACCTGCTGTCCATCAATCAGGGAAGGTTCTCCACCCAGATCTTCAATCCCTGCATCTGACAGCCTGGTTCCTGAGCGACTAGAGTTCCAGGCTTTGGGTCTGTCCGATGTTGCCCTCACTGTAGTTGAGGCATCTAGAAAGGAATAGACCAGAAAGTGCTATGCCTTCAAATGGAAGAGATTCTCCATTTGGTGTCAGGGCAAGGGGTTAGACCCCTTGACCTGTCCAGTGGCTAGCATTTTGGATTACCTGTGGTCTCTCTCCAAAGGGGGGCTTCAGTCAACGACCCTTAAGGTGCACCTGGTAGCTATCTCTGCTTACCGGGCGCGGGCTGGTCAATAGTCAGTGGTGCAGGAGACAGTGATCTAGCACTTTTTCAAAGGCTTAGATCACATATCCCCTCTGGTGCATGAACCACCACCACCATGGGATCTGTTGCTGGTTTTGGCAAAGCTCATGGGCAAACCATTCGAACCAGTGCACAGGTGTGAGATGTCACATCTGTCGTGGAAGACCAATTTCTTGGTGGCTATCACGTCATCCAGAAGGATCAGTGAGCTCCAGGTGCTGTCGGTGGAGTCTCCTTACTTGGTCTTCCACAGGGACAAGGTTGTCCTTCACCCCAACCCGAAGTTCCTCTCCGAAGGTTGTGTCAGAGTTTCACCTGAATCAGGTGATGACTCTTCCAGTGTTCTTCCTGAGTTGCACCTCAGAGACCGAATACAGGCTCCATACTTTGGACCTGAGGCGCGTGCTTGCATATTACAGAGGGCGGACGGCTGGAGTTCAGGGAGAGGTTCACCAGCTGTTTGTCACCTGCGCTGAAGCCGCACCTGGTAGACATGCAGCCAAACGGATGATTGACAGGTGGATAACTTCCTGCATTGATCTCTGCTATAAGTCGGTGGGTAGGGAGCCTCCCGAAGGGCTTAGGGCTCATTCCATCCACCATACCGCTGTGTCAGTGGCTGCATCTAGGGACATCGCTATCCAGGAAATCTGCAGGACTGCTACCTGGAAGTCAGTACACACCTTCATTTCCCATTACCACATTGACTTAGAGTCACGCAGAGATGCTGGTTTTGGGGCCTCAGTTCTCCAATCCTTATTTCCTAGGTAGGGGGTGTGTGCGTTGCCTCCCCACTCCCAGAGAACTGCTAGGAGTCTGCCAGACGTGTGGCTAGAACAACATATCCACATCCCTAGAAACACAGGTTACTCACTAGTAACAGCAGTTCTAGGAGCGGTGCATGTTCATCCACGTTGACCCAACTGACCTACCCCGGCTTCAGTGCACAGTATTTGTTCCAGCGGGCAAGTTCTGGCATCATGGGGCGGAGCCGAGGGTTATACCACCCGGTTGGGTGTGAGGAGCCAGCTTGAAGATTTTCTGGCAAAATTTAAAGAGAAAAGACACTGCCAGAAGTGTGGATGAACAACATATACCACTCCTAGAACTACTGTTACAGGTGAGTAACTCATGTTTACTGTTTTTGCTCGCTTATAGGATACAGGGTGCCCTCATATTTACACAGTGCCTGTTCAAATATTGGCTTGGCCTCTCATTTTACCCTCTGTAAGAAATGATACAGTAGGGTATTTCCCTTGGGATGTTCATGAACACTGCATAGAACATGTAGCTATGCCCCTTATCTTTCTTTTTACTTTTGCTGCCACACTCTTTGTAGCCGCTATTTATAATACAGTGCACCCTTCCTTAAACCTTGCAGTCTGCACAATATATCCCGTAAGAGGATAGGATTTACTGTCACTAAGCTGCAGAGCATATTTCAAAGTGTCCTTTTTTTTCTCTTCCCATCTAACCCGCTTGCTAATTGTTTTGGTACTGCTTGGGACTCGTTCCAAAGGTGTGACCTCATGAAAAAGATATCCTTGAAGAACAGTTATGTAAGAACTTACCATAACAATAGATCTTCGAGAGACTGTCTTTCATCAGGTCATGCTATCCCACCCCCACGTCTCCCAGAAGGGTGCTGCATAAAGTTGCTGTGCTCTGCTTCATTCAGCAGCTGTCTTTCACAGCACCCTGTGTCACCCTGCACTAGATCCACTTATGCTATGAAGTAGAAGCAGTTCTGCATATGGGCCACCACTCAGCAACTAGATCCTTTTACCAGTCCAGAAAATCTTGTTCTAGGGTACCTCCTTTCCCTGTCGGACTCAGACCTGAGTTACTCATCAGTTAAAGTGCACTTATCTGCCATCTCTGTGTACCATGCACCTATTGATGGCAAGACTCTTGCCTAACTTGACCTTTCCCACACTTTCTTGCGAAGCATCCACATCCAAAACCTCCCATCCGGGACCCTGTTACCCACGGGATTTGTTATTCATTTTAGAAAAGCTTACCTTACCTCCCTTTGAGCCTGCCGCAAGCTACAAGTTATGCTTTCTGCTGTGGAAAATGTTATTTTAGTTGCTATTTCTTCTGCTCTGAGGATTTCCAGGCTTCAGGCTCTGATGTCTAAAGAGCCCTATTTAGTTTTCCACAAGGACAGGGTGTCCTTGTGGACCAATCTTAAGTTTCTTCCTAAGGTGGTGTCAGAGTTTACTCTGAATCAAGACATCCACCTGCCTGTGCATTATCCAGAGTATTCGAATCCAGGGGTGGCCTTGCTGCATACTCTGGATGTCCATCGGGTTTTTCGTTATTATTTGGATCACACTCAAGCCATCAGAAAATCTAATCAGTTGTTTGTTTCATTCACCCTGAGGAAAGAAGGGGCTCCTGTTTCGAAACAATGTTTGTCCAAATGGTTAGTTAATTGTATTGTTTATTGTTACCGTAAATACGACAAGTTTTTACCAGGCCCGATTAAAGACCATTCTACCAGGAGAGTAGCTGCCTCATTTGCATCCTTCAGAAATGTGTCCATTGCTGACATTTGTGCAGCGTCTGCTTGGAGTTCTGTCCACACTTTCATCCGACATTACAGTCTGGACATTGCGTCTAGGCGTTGGGCAGGTTTTGGACTTGCAGTTCTGTAGGACCTGCTCTCTGAAAAGCCTTACTTTGACTTCTGCCTCCTCGCAGCTGACTGGGTTCAGTCCTTTCACTGCTTGGGACTCAGTCCTAACGGTGTTACCTGCTGCAAGAGCCCCTCGAAGTGAGGTAATACATTTACGTGAAGAACTTACTGTAACAGTAGATCTTCTAGAGGAGCTCTTTCAGCAGGTGCTGCTTCCTCCATCTCCCTGGCGACTGTTTCTCCATCACTGTAACATTTTCCTCGGTTTCAGAGGAACACTTCGGTTCTCCTATCACTGTGTCTGCCGTGGTCTCCAGTGGAAGAACTGAGATGGTGCTGGGGGACCACCCCTTTTATACCATAGGTGGACATCGGGGACACTCCAGTGTCAGGGGCCAGTCCCCCGCTATATACTGCTAGCTAGACATTTTCTGTGGGGTTCTGGCACCTGCCAGCTTCAGTCCTAATGGTGTTACCTGCTGCAAGAGCTCCTCTCGAAGATCTGTTGTTACGGTAAGTTCTTACGTAAATGTACTTTTCCTTATTAACACCGTTGCAAAGGTGAGGCGACCAAGATAGGTGGCTTCAGTATAGCAGAGCTAAGGGAGACCTACTTATTCTCTGAATTTAACGTAAATTTATTTTTAGACTACACCACCTCCAAGAAAATTCCCAGAGTAAAATGTTGTATTATTATATATTTTTTTTTGTCTAATGCACTGGTTCCTTTTATTGGAAAAATGGGTCTGTAGTCTGGACACACAACAACACATGCCAAGTGCCAGAGTTAATGTGCAACTCAGTCAAATTTAATTTGTGAATGTCTACAAAATGGCTATAAGCAAACTTCCATAACAGATCTTCTAACCATGGAAAATCCTAAAAAACTACACAGTGACAAGTGCAAGAAAACACAGTACACCTCTTCCTTTGTGCTAAAACTTATCACTTCTGGCAATCTGCAGGAGCTACTTGTGTCTGAAACACTAGGAAAACTTTTGTCCTTATTTTCCTAGTTCTGCCTGCTTTCCTGACTTTATTTCAGGAGGGCTGACCCTTCTTGCTCAGTACTAATTAGCTGAAAACTTGATTCCTCCCCTTAATAGCAGGCACAAACACAGGCTTCTTGTAGGGTGAAAAAAATTTCCAAACTTACAGTCAGAGACAAAACAGTAGATTACCCCTTTATCCATTCATGAATACAATACTAATTCAGAGAGATGCAGTTACAGAACCCACAATCGCACATTGTATCTAACAGAGAGAGAGGGAGAGTTACCAGTGCTGTTTCTTTAGGTTCCCGCCAGAAAGTCCTCTGGCCATGTCCTCCATCACAAAGAAACACCTTTTGCAGCTCAAAAGCAGAATCAGTATCAGTTTTACTCTTTTCCTCAGCCTGTTGTTCTTGATGGCAGGAATCTCCCCACTGGACTGTAGTTCCTATAGTCAGCTTCTCCAGACAACAGCCCCAGCAGTCTCCCTTTGCCTGCTCTTCCCCAGGGGTTTGGTCAGCATGGGTCCCCCTCAGCTGCCCTGCTCTCCTCCAGGGGTTAGGCCAGCGGGATCCCCTCAGCTCTTCTGCTCTCCTTCAGGGTTAGGCCAGCGTGGACCCCCTCAGCTCTTCTGTTCTCTTCCAGGGGTTAGGCCAGCATGGATCCCCTCAGCTCTTCTGCTGTCCTCCAGGGGTTAGACCATTGTGGATCCCCTCAGCTCTTCTGCTGTCCTCCAGGGGTTAGGCCAGCATGGATCCCCCTCAGCTGTTCTGCTCCTCCAGGGGTTAGCCAGCGTGGATCCCCTCAGCTCTTCTGCTCTCCTCCAGGGGTTAGGCCAGCATGGATCCCCTCAGCTGTTCTGCTCTCCTCCAGGGGTTAGGCCAGCTTGGATCCCCCAGCTGTTCTGCTCTCCTCCAGGGGTTAGGCCAGCATGGAGCCCCCTCAGCTCTTCTGCTCTCGCCCAGGGTTAGGCCAGTGTGATCCCCTCAGCTGTTCTGCTCTCGTCCAGGGTTGAGCCAGCGTGGATCCCCTCAGCTCTTCTGCACTCCTCCAGAGGTTAGGCCAGCATGGATCCCCCTCAGCTCTTCTGCTCTCCTCCAGGGGTTAGGCCAGCGTGGATCCCTCTCAGCTGTCCTTCAGGAGTTAGGTCAGCACGGCAAGCATGGATCCCCATCAGCTCTCTTGCTCTCCTCCAGGGGTTATGCCAGTGCAGCCAGCATGGATTCCACTCGGGTCCCCTGCTATCTTCCAGGGTTAGGCCAACATGGATGCCCTCAACTCTCTTGCTGTTCGCTCTCTAGGAGCTGGCAGCTGTTTTTATATTGTCACCAGGGCCTAGCAGGCCAGAGTCAGCCAATCAAACAAAAGTGCATTCTGGTTACTGTAGAGTCTATTATCCCCAGGCATCTGGAGTCTTCTACAGGGAACTCACACCATTGGACAGGGCAACAGGCAACTGGCCAATGAGGCAAAACTGCATCCTGGTTACTATGTCTTTGTCCCTGTCTCTCTCTCTCTCTCTCTCTGTCTGTCTCTCTCACTCACACACACACACACACACACACACACACACACACACACACACAGAGTAAATGTACATTTCAGTTGCCCCTTCCCCCATCTTACTGCTCACCTAAAGCACAGTCAAGGTTTCAGGTTGCAGCCCTGTGACATATGTACCACACTGTCATAGAAAGCAGTGACCGTTTTTATGACGGAATACCAGATCTTGGGTAATGGTACTCCATGACAAACACCCCTTTTTTTTACATGAATTTCTAGCCCTACTTAATAAACTATATTATATCATTGTCTGTCATGTTTAATTCTTGCATGCCCACGTGAAACCCACCATTGTGTCCTTTGTAACAGGTTAAGATGGACCTCATTAGCAAACAGAAGGAAACTCCACAATTATATTTTTGACTACAAATGTTTCATGGGTCAGTCCCCGGATTATTTGACTGAACAAATTAAGCACAGAAACGTTAAGACTTTCTTGCACAGTAGCAGTCTCCTTGAACTTACATACCCGGGAGTCACTTTGTTCCCCAGATTTGGAACTCTCTTCTGACTCAGTTCCAAAGTATGGTTGATAAGTGTCCACCAATCTTGGCACTGAAATTGTGGTTTACAACTTTGTTGAGTAGTTGTAATTGTTTTTCTGGCATGTGATGAATTGCTGTTTTATGTATTTATGCACCTGGCCTGTATGACTGTGTATTATGAAGTATATTTTGTGTGCTGTATTACTGTTTTGTTTGCAGCTTGTATTGTATAAGCACATGGTCCCCATTGTAAATAAGCCTTGGCTGAATGAGTTTTAAATGAAATGAAAATGAAGAGATGTGCAGCTTCTGTGGCATTGTTTCCATAATTCAAACAACATGAGGTCTTGCTGTATTCTGACTATTTGCAGTTAGGGTCCTGCCTTTCAAGTGCCCGGAGAACAAAGAGTTAACTTTCCATGGCCAGCATGGAGCGTTCAGCATGAGCTCAGTTGAAGCCCCTGCCTGCTGTTGTTGTAAACTCCAACCCTCAGATTCTTTACTTCATTCACTGAACACTCTCTCCGGAGATTTTCCTTTGCTCGGTTCAAAAAAAGTCGGTAAAAGTTTCATTTTCTGCTTGGTTTCTACCGAATTTCTGCTACCGAATCTGTCTGTTTAAGTCTCTGTCTGTGGTACCATGAGTACTAGATAGGTTTTACATTTTGTTTCTGTGTGGAACTTGTAAATTTCGGGTTGGTTCGGTTTGAACTGATCAGTTTGGTTTAAAAAAGTTTTGAATTTGTTTAGAGTGTGATAACCGGTCTGTATCGGTTCTAAACAAAAAGGATTTAATTACATTTTTTTCCACGACCCGTAACACAATCAGGAGCCGATAGGGGAGTCTTGCCTGGCGGATTGCCGAAAAAAGGGTAAGTTTTGGATAGGATTGGCCATGTCTGAGAAACCAAAGAAGAAAACCGGGCCCACTGGGTTTCAACACTGCAGTGTGTGTGTGGGGAAGCCATTGCTAAGGCTGACCCCCACACCACCTGTGTTTATTGTCTGGGGTTTAACTACCTCGATTCAGACTGCCAAATTTGTAAGAGTTTCCCAAAGCTACCCTGGATAAGAGAGTAGGTAGACTGAGGCAAAGGGAGGCCAAGAAGTCCGCTGACCCGGATGGCCAGCCCAGTTCGGTTCCGACCGAACCAGAAGGAGTGCCCTCTGACCAGGGCGAAACTTCTTCGGGCAAAAGGAGAGCCGATTCTGAGGAGTCGGTTCTGGTTAAAAGAAAGAGAAGAGAAAAATCATCCAGTTCGGATCCACAAGTTGTTTCTCCAACCACTGATGAAATAGCCAAAGTGATAAGGATAGTGCAATCGCTAACTTCGGTTCCAGCCGAACTGGCACCATCTGGCAGGGGCTCGGTTCGGTCGGTTCCTCCGGTTCCGGATTATACTTCAGAAGAATTTTATGAACCGGTGGAGGAGGAGGAGGGAGAGTATGAGGATGATGGTGATTATGAAAGTCTGGATGTGCCTGTTGACCCGGACATCTCCCCAGACAGACCTTCAGGTGTTTCTCCTCCTAGGCTTTCTGGTCCCTTTCCACTTATGTTTTACAAGAAAGTGGCTGAAACCCTCCAGCTTCCAATGGAAGAAGCAGTAGAGGATCAGGAGGAGCCTGATTTTGTTGAAATAATGGACATCCCAGAGCCTAGGAGGCTGTCTATTCCCTCCACAAATATTTTGGGAAACAGACATTTAAAATTCTAAAGACTCCTAACTCCATACCTCCTGTAGACAGACGAATGGACAAGAGGTATATCCTTTCAGGCTCGGACACGGACTTCCTTTCTCAGCAATGCAGCCATGTTGGGGTAGTGCAGGCTGCTGCCTGTGATAAGGCAAATATTCCCTTGGCATCACACCCCCCAGATAATGACTCCAGGAGGATTGATGCCATGGCAAAGAAACAGTACATGGCAGCATCTTTGGGACTCAGGCAGGGTAACTATATGGCCTACACAGCTAGATACCAGAAGTCCAGGTGGGACACTGTGCTGGTCTGGTTAAACAGGCCCCTGACCAGCTTGCCAAGGAGCTGGAGCAGGTGGCTATGGATGAGATTGAGGCATCCAAGGTGTAATTTCATGCTGCTGTGGACTCCAGTGATGTTTCATCTAGAGCCATGGCTACATCTGTGGCCCTTCGAAAGATGGCTTGGCTCAGATGTACTAGCCTATCACAGGATACCCAGGCGAAGGCCATGAATTTCCCTGTCATTGGTAATTCTCTGTTTGGGGAGCAGACAGAGAATTACATGAAAAAGATGGACGAATACAGGACCACCTACAGGAGTGCTCAGGCCAAAGAAAGGCAAGCCACTCCTCAAAGGCAGCACTCCAGGGGCAGGGGCAGGCCCTTTCAGAGGCCTTTTACTAAGCCCAGGCCTCCTTCTGCTTATGCTCAGAGGGGGTTCTTCAGAGGGAGAGGTAGACGGGAATGAGCAGGCCTGTTTCCACCCCTCAGCCTAAAGCACTGCCAAGCAGGCACCCTGATGGGTCTGCCGGTCGATTCTCCAATACCTGTAGGGGCAGGCTGGCTTACTTTGTCCAGGACTGGAAGTCTCTGACATCAGACAAGTGGGTCCTGGAAGTAGTAAGCCAGGGACTGGTTCTCAGCTTCAAAAACATTTCCCAAGATGAGAACCAGATCCTTTCCACCTGCAAATCCATCAGAGACCCTTGCCCTAGAGGCAGAGGTTTCTTCCCTCCTGGCTCTCAGAGCCATAGAAAGGGTTCCTACCCTACACGTGGGCAAAGGATTGCACTCCAGGTACTTCATAACCCCCCAAAAAACAGGAGAATGGAGGCCCATCCTGGATCTAAGATATCTGAACAAGCACCTTTTAAAACCAAAGTTTAAAATGGTGACTCTGGGAATAATTCTGCCCTCTCTAAGGCCGGGGGACTGGCTAGCCTCCCTGGACCTCAAAAATGCCTACTTTCACATTCCCATCAGGTGCTCCCACAGAAAGTACCTAAGGTTCGAGTTGCCCTCAGGCCACTGTCAATTCAGAGCAATGCCCTTTGGCCTAACATCAGCTCCAAGGGTGTTCACAAAGTGGCTGGCAGTAGTGGTTGCCTTCCTAAGGAGAAAAAAGATTTCCATCTTTCCATATCTGGACGACTGGCTCATAGTGGGTCAGTCTCCAGACCTAGTCAAGTCACATCTGCAAGTAGCAGTAAGGGCAAGAGCCTTCCTTCCCCTGGACAGGACAAGGACCCTTATGGAACTGGCCTCTTCATTCACCCTACAGGTGTCTCGACCAGCAAGGCATTTCCTTCAGCTTCTGGGCCACCTGGCAGCTTCCACATCAGTGGTCCAGGGAGCAAGATTCCAGATGAGGGACATTCAGTTCCATTTAAGAGCCTTCTGGTCCCAAAGAAAGGATTCCCTTACCAAACTAGTCCCAGTGACCCGAACCCTGATCCAGGCTTTGCAATGGTGGCAGGATCAGGACAATTTGAGACAAGGAGTTCCCTTTGTCACTCAGTCTCATTCAGTGATACTTACCACAGATGCTTCCCTGCTCGGCTGGGGAGCCCACCTGTAGGATCTTACCACCCAGGGGCTGTGGTCACCTCAAGAATCTCTGCTTCACATCAGTCTCTTGGAACTCAGAGCAGTGTTTCTGGCACTGCAAGCCTTTTCCAAATCTGTACAGAACAAGGTGGTCCAGATCAGAACAGACAACACCACCACCACCATGTGGTACATCAGCAAGCAGGGAGACACTCGGTCTGCGGCCTTGTGCACAGAGGCAATGAAGTTGTGGTCCCTGGCCTATTCCCTGCAAACTTGTCTGATACCAGTTCACCTCCCAGGGAAGGACAATGTCCTAGCAGATGCTGTCAGCAGGATATCCCAGGGCCATCACGAATGGACCCTAGATCCCCTAGTGTTGAAGGTGATTTTCTCGAGATGGGGCACTCCACAGATAGATCTTTTTGCAGCCCCAGACAATCACCAACTTCCTCTCTTTTGCTGCAGACCCCCAGTCTTGGGCTCAGTCCCCCTGGATGCTCTGATTCTGAATTGGGAAGGGAAATTTCTGTATGCTTTTCCCCGCTTCCCAGTCCTCTTCAAAGTGTTAGTCAAGATCAGGTCTCAACCATGCAAAGTGATTCTGATTGCTCCAGACTGGGCCAGACAGCCCTGGTACCCACAGTTGCTGTCCTTAGCAGTCCACCTTCTCCTGTCTCTTCCCAGGAATTACAACCTGTTGACATCCTCTCGGGGGAGGATTTGGTATCGAACCTCAAATCTCTCAATCTCAGGGCATGGCTCTTGAAGAGTTAGAGTTTGCTGATCTGCACCTTTCTCAAGGGGTTTTGGATATCCTTAGGCTTCTCGCAAACCTTCCACCAGAAAGACTTACAGCTCTAAATGGAAAAGGTTCATTATTTGGTGCTCTAATAAGCATATTTCTCCAGAATCTGCTGGGTTGCCTACAGTTCTGGACTATATGGTCCATCTTAATGGCTTAGACTTCAGGCCAGCTACACTTAAAGTGCATCTGGCAACTGTTTCTGCCTTTCTTGTCAGTAGGCAAGCCTCTCCTCTGTCAGCCCATCCTGTGTTTTGTAAGTTCTTCCAGGATTGCTGCACACCAACTTCCTTAGGACCCTGCTCCTGCTTGGGACCTTAATGTTTGCATTGCTCAGCTTATGCAACCGCCCTTTGGGCCATTGTCCTCTGCAGAGCTTAAGTACTTGACTTGGAAAACTGTGTTTTTGGTAGCCATTACCTCTGCCAGGCGTATCAGTGAATTGCAAGCTCTGTCAGTGGAGCCTGATTTCATCTCTTTCCATAGAGATAAAGTGGTCCTAAGAACTAATAGGAAGTTTTTGCCTAAGGTGGTTTCAGATTTCCACCTTAATCGGTCTATGTCTCTCCCTGTTTTCTTCACTGACCATTCCTCCTCTGGAGAGAGGAGGCTGCACAGCTTGGATGTTGAGAGGGCCCTCAGCTACTACATAGAGCGCACCAAAGGTCACAGGTTTGAGTCCCTCCAGTTGTTCCTCACATGTGGAGAGGTCGGTAAGGGCAAACCTGCTAGTAAGATCTATTGCCAGGTGGATTGTCTCTTGTATACAATTCTGCTATGAAAAACTGGGTAGAACCCCACCCTCAGGCCTGAGGGCTCACTCTACTAGAGGTACAGCTGCTTTCCTGGCTGCTGCCAGGGATATTCCTATCTTAGAAATTTGTCAAGCAGCCACCTGGAAAACAGTCCATACATTCTCCGGGCATTACTCTCTGGATATCCAGGCTAGGAGTGATGCTCGGTTTAGCACAGCAGTACTTCAGAGCCTATTCCGAAAGTAGGTTCTGTCCCTCCTCCATGGAGGTACTGCTTGGTAGTCTGCAATAGTCAGAATACAGCAAGACTTCATGTTGTTTGCAGAAAAATTACTCACCTTAGTAATGTTGTTTCTCCTAATGGAGTTTTGCTGTATTCTGACCCCGCCTCCCTCTCAGAACCTGGTTTTGGGATGTGGGTGGGCAGGAGCAATGTTGGCACCTAGGGGCCTTTTTTTCACCCTCCTTTACTTTGGGTGTGTGTCGGTTTTGTTTTTGGTTTCTCTGACTCTAGTCTTTGCTTTGAAACAAAAAACTTTTTAATAAATTTAGTTGCCAGTTGGCTAGTGTGAGTTTTACAGTTTCCACAGAACTTCTAGTGAGTATTGCTCGTAAAAATCTGATGGTTGGAGTTTAAACAACAGCAGACAGGGGCTTCAACTGAGTTCACTCTGGACGTTCCATGCTGGCCATGGAAAGTTAACTCTTTGTTCTCTGGGGAAGTTGAAAGGCAGGACCTAACTGCAATAGTCAGAATACAGCAAGACTCCATTAGAAGAAACAACATTACTAAGGTGAGTAATTTTTTCCTAATGTACATCTAATGCGTATTTGCAAGGTAGGTACACAGGAACTGACATTAAAGTTCATGTGCAATGAAATTTACAGAAAAATTCAACTGTCAGCATCATTCATTAAATATTGTTATAAAAACAGCATCTTCCTAGTGTTTTATATGAAAAGCATACCATTTGTAGCCATTTATTGTGTGGTCTGCTTCAGCTACACTGCTAGATGCTGAGACTTTCTGTTCCCTTTGGTAATCAACATGTCTCCACCGTAGTGGTGTCATTTGGGGTGCTAGTCTCCTTTATCTATACATAAGCTGGGGAGACTGTCACATTGCTGAGGTCTGTAAGGTTTTTTTTTCTTGCACTGTGCCTGTTGCAAGAAACTGAAAGTGGTTTGATTGTGGTTGTGTCCTGCTCAATGCCAGTAATGCACAAAAACAGTTTAAATTGATTATTTTAGCCAGTGCAGAAATCAGGGAGAGTAGCACAATGATGTAAAGTTTGCATAGAGGATAATGCCTGAGTAACACTGGTTAACCACGATAGCAACCACAAAAGGTGATTATGTCTGTGGTTGACCACCGTTATTTAGGCATTGTATTTTACAGTGTATGAAAAAACTAGCCACTATGGGGGGGAGGGGTGGATTTTTTTCCAATGTGCATTTGGTCTCCTGCTTGGCTATGAATGCCTCCTGGTTTGAATGGTGAGCAACTGAAGTGCTGAAATTAGCAACTGCGATATATACCGCAGCTGGTCTGTAACTGTCTGAATGGAATGTGTATTTTGAACCTAATGTCCAAGCAGCAGATCACTTTTCCTTTTCCAATAATTTTGACAGGTGGTGACATTCTGTCCTGTAATCCTATCATTATGACATAGTTAAGCAAGGTTTACAGCATACTGATGTCATAACGATGGGATTATCAGGTTATAAACTGATTGAAAACAGGGGTTAATAGACACTGTCCGTACATTATAAACTCTATAACTTTCTTTGTGTTAAAAGGCACGAGTCGTATTGTCATGTTAGAGACTGTTGTGCGATTCACACCTGGCATTCAGTAGCTATTATTTTCAGGATGGCAATAAACAATTGTCACATCTCCTTTAAATGGGGTGGAGAAGTAATACTGTTTTGAAACCTTACTAAGAGTTTCTGTGCACTAGTCAGCCAATTGTTTTCTCCTAGGCAGTTTTTTACTTGACTTATCCAAGCTCATCTATTCTTTTATGAAAGCAATAAGATACGACAGGGTGTGGGTTGTTGATTGACAAGAACACTCCCCCAGGTGCGTTGTTCGGCACAAGGTGCTTTCGCCGGGTGACCACAGCAGCTGAGTAGTGCTCTTATCAGTCAACAACCCACACCCTGAAGTGTCTTATTGCTCTCATAAAATGGGTAACAATTATTTCTATAACAGTTAAAACTCTGGACTCATTGTTAAAGATTTAATAATAGTATGTTATTTTATTTAAATATAGTGAAACATAGTCCCCAGACATGGGTAGAGGAGTGGTAAAATTGACTGAATAGCAACTCACTGAAAAATGCTAAACCAGTGAGCTGGAGGGACAGCAATGTATTATTTGAGCAGTTTGGGTCTGCCTCTGCCTATGTAACTATGTTTTACCACCTTTTCTCTTTGTTTATAAAGTATTACTGTATTGCCTACTTTCTTCATCCTGTTTTTTTTTCTGTTTCCCCCCCCTCATTCATGACATAGGATGTTTATCATGGAATGTTTACCATGGGATACAGGGATTCAAAATTCTGCTCAGTTCTGCTGGTAGAACGTTACTCTCCCAACATACTGTACACACAGACAACAAAGGCCTTTTTTAGAGCCAGTGATTCAATTATTCACTGTCAGTGCAAGCAGAAGAGATTTCCCTGATGAATAGGTAAAGACAGAAGGGGGATTTTTCACTGTTAGTAAAGAAACAGTTGTAATGAAAACTATAAACAATACTTAATGTTTCTAATTTGGTTATGTGTGTAAGGAGAGTGTGATGATCAGGGAAACAACGTTTAATTAATTTGTTTTATTTTTTATTTAAGGTAGTTTTATTTTTAGGGCCCAGTTGACGGTTTTTACAGTGTAAAGGTAACAGCCATGTTTGTGATGGAAGATCAGTTCTGGTTGTAGAGGGACTTATGGAAGATAGTTCTGGTTGTAGCAGGACTGATTTGCTCATTGTGTAATGTGATTTAGGGCCAGGATGACTGTGTGTATATAGAGATTTAATGCAGTCAGCTGATGTCTCTTGGCCAATGAGATTTCTAGATTTTTTCTTGCCATTTTTTTAACATAAGGTATCGGCATGCCACGGGTGCGTTGTGAGGCATGAGGCCGCAAGCCAAGTGTGTTATGCACCCAAGAAGTGACAATATAGATAACAAACCCTGAAGTGTATTGCAATTATAAAATGGCCCTAAAGTGTTAGTAAATGGCTGATCTTCATAATCCAGTTTTAGACTGTGATGATATTGTGAGATATTACAGTGGGTCAAAGACTGCTTCAGCCAATCAGTCTCCAGGATTTCTCCTCTCCATTTTATAATTGCCATTCTCTGTCAGTTGTTTAAAGGCATTCGGTGCAAGTGCCTCGTGCCTAACAACACTCTGGAGGCTAGCGATTATTGACCCATAATCACACACCGTCATTGTTTATTGCATGCATAAAATTATATTTTTACCAGGGCTAGCACATTAATCCCTAGTAGGAATTAGTGCAGATAAGGTCCCTATTAAATCTTAATTATTGTAAAACAGACACTGACCAACAGCAATTAAGTTACCAACATTGCAATACTAGTAGCAATACAGCTTCCTAACAGGCATAGTAGAGTAGCACCCCAAATGACGACAGCAGCCTGGAGGCATGCTGACTCAGCATCCAGTAACCTAGGAGAAATGGACCACAACAAAAAGGCACTAAAAATGTATGCATTTGTTGAATTTTTTTTTTTTTTTTTTTTTTTTAACAAAACCTGGGACACAGATAGTTTTTATAACAATGTTTATTGAATGGTGCTGCCTCTTTTAGTTTTAAAAACCATTGCATAAAGGACGGGTAACTGAGGTAGTAGTACTGTACAATGCAACTATAGGTAACTGCTATACACTTACATTCATGAACTGCCAGTGCTGTATATGTCATGTAATTTCACATCACATCCTCATGAACTCGCCACTTAATACACATGCAGTCTAATATTGTTATTCAATGTGCATATACAGTATATTGCTTACTTATACTGCAGAATAGTTAATTTATATAATTAAATATTGGCTATGTAACAGTGCTGTAGTTATTAAGAAATGTGCAGCTTCTGTGGCATTGTTTCCGCAGTTAGTGCTTATCTGTCATGTGTTTGCATGGTAAGAATGCAGAAACTGACACTTAAAGTGTAAGAAGGATGACTAAGGTAGAACTATCATGTAACTGCACGTAACTACTACACACTGACATTTATCAACTGCCAGTGCTGTGCATGTGATGTACGTTCACATTGGAACATCAGGCGCTCATGAACTTACCACTTAATACACGGGCAGTCTAATATTGTTACTTGATGTACAACTGCGCTGTTTACCTATACAATAAAAATAATTCATTTGCATAGTTATTTAGTGGCTGTGTAACAGAGGTGTAATTACTGAGAAATGTGCAGCTTCTGTGGCATTGTCTCCACAGTTAATATCTGACTGACATGTTTGCAAGCTAAGTACACAGAAACTGGCACTCAAAGTGCAAGAAGAAGGGTAATTAAGTTATTACTACAGCATAACTGCTGATAACAACTATGCACTTACACTTATCAAATGTCAGTGCAGTAGTTTTGATGTACCATCTTCTTCAGAAATCGGTCCCTCATGAACTCACTGCTTAATAAACATGCAATTTAATATTATTGATACGCAACAGTATTGTTTACTAATCCAGTGAAAATCATTCATTTACATAATTATTTAGTGGCTTTGTAACTGAAGTATTTAAGTGTATAGTTACTTATCAGTTAGCAGTATTAAACTGCATGTTTATTAACCTGTAAGTTCATGAGGAACTGATTTACAGAGGAGGAAGAACATCATTGATAGAGTTGTCAGTCAGTCCATTTAAACGGGCACTGTCAGAGTTCCTACTTCCTTTTCTCAACCTCCACATGATTTCTGTCACGTTTAAGGATACTGTACAGCTTCTTACACTGTACCTTTATAAGTAACCATGCATTTTATTAGGTTCGTGAATATCTTGTTTTCAGTCATTTTTCTTTTCTCTCGGCCTGGCAATAAGTGTCTACTATTGTTGTCCCTCCCTCCCCCCAACGGAGTGACATCTCACTGCAACGCAGGCATGGTGCATCAGCACGCACATAAATTCTTCATGCAACTGTGCTCGCGCATTTCCAGCTCAAATTTTTTTCCGGTGCAGGAGCAATCACTCTTTCCCTTTGGTACCCACTACGTTAGAGTCAGGTGTGTTCCGACTGTTTTGAAATGTGTCTGTCTCCTTGTGCCAATTTCATTTTTTCTTGTTTTTGGATCACAACTGAATGTTGTAGTCTACAAGTAGTGTCCCTCATCTCCTTATCATTAGTTTATTTTTTAAATGTGTGAGGGCAGCAAACGACCATAATTCTTAGTGCCGGGTGTTAGTGTGTCAGCTTGACATTTTGCAGTGGCAACCAAAGCATTTATTATTTGTGATCTGACAGATAGTTAACAAAAATCCATAGGCTCACACCATTCATCCTGCACCCCTCAAACTGTGCCCCTAGTACAGGTATGAGTCTTAAATATCTGCGCCCGTCCCCCTCCAGTACTTGTTCAAGAGAGTGGTGCCACCAGTTTCTCTGCGCAGAGTCACAGAAATTTTCTAACTCAAAGACATTTGCACTCACCGGAATCCACATTGCCCCAGTGCTTCGGCTATGAGTCTTCCTCTGTCTTCCAAAGCACTTGGGCAGTGTGCATACAGGACAAAGAAATGGTGTATCTGATGTGAAATAAATATATGTTTTGTTATCGAGCAGGTTTCACTTTAGTGCGTGCAAAGATGAACTGGTGTCACCAATTTTTGAATAAGTTGTCGATGGATGTGGGTGCACATCTTTGAACCTGATACCAGTCTATGCTTCCCGTGTTTTTGCAATTTCTATGGAGCCTCATGGCCACCCACACCCCTGGCCACCTACTCCTTGCTCCTTTGTTCTGCCTTTTAATTCCTGTTGACACCTCTCCAAACGTGCTTCTCGTTATGCAATCTGATGGATCAGTTTACCTTCTCGTCCTTTATACCACCGTAATCCGTGCATTTGGTGTGGCCGTCTTTTCTTAGAGACCGTGCATAGTCAACCACGGTGGCTAGTGCTGATTTGAGTGTGTAACTTTAGCAAAGGAGGGAATGCAGAATCATGCCTGACTTGAGTGATAAATGTGCACTTTTTGCCTGCAACAAAAAATCAGTGTGTGGCACTTTCAATGATAGAAACATCATTGTGTTACCAGTTCCATCATTCAGTCATTTTGGCTTGTTGGCACCGCAACTTTCCTCCTTTGCTAAACTTACACAAATAATCACTAGCCACTGCGGTTGGCAACTCATGTAAAGAAACTGGAGCAGATTTGCTGCTTTCTCTATGCACCCACATATATACTTTGCCCATTTTAACATATGAAGTATGCATCGCAGGTGATGTTGACACAGTTATTTTCCACATGTTACACTGAGATTTATAGGGAAGGGGGCTTCAAACTTGAAGGACATTTTATTGACAGTGGTAAACACCTGACCGGTGCACAGATCATGTCTTCACCTCTCCGAACACCATTGCTAGCAGCATAAGACAGTGACATAACTAAGCACCTGTTACATTTTTCTTAAGCACCAGTGCAGCTACTCTCTTAATAATTGCACTCCCCAACCCCCCATGACCAATGTCTTTGTTTATACAAAGCAACAGTGATGCTGCATCCCTTAACATAGAAGTTGACTGCGGATAAGGACTGCAAGGCCCATCCAGTCTGCCCATTTCTTCCTCCACCCCATGAATGTGCCACCGGCCACTGCTCTGTCAATGGCCTATCCATCCATACTCATGTGCATTGCTCCCCTATGCCTATCATATCCACCACTCTTCTGTAGGCCATTCATGCATCCACCACCTTTCTATGAAAAAGAACTTCCTCACATTACCCCTTAATCGGCCTCCCTCTAATCTCATACTGTGTCCTTTTGCCCTGCTATTTTTCTTATATTGAAACATATTAGACTCTTTCACCTTGTTAATGCCCTTAAGGTGTTTGAATGTTTCGGTCATATAACCTCTCTCTCCCTCCTTTGCTCAAGGGTATACATATTGAGCTCTGTTAATTTGTCCTCATATGTTTTCTGATGCAGTCCCTGCACCAATTTGGTTGCCCTTCTCTGGATTGCCTCAGTTTGGTTAATGTCCTTGAAGGTGGCGCCCAGTACCACATGCAGTACTCCAGATGGGACCTAACCAATGTCTTGTAAAGAGGATTATTACCCTCTCTTCCGACTTAGCGATACCCATGCAGTACACCTAACATCACTCCTAGCCTTACCTACTGCTTTAGTCGTCTGCTTGGATGGTTCAGGTCATCGGTGATGATGATGCCTGAGTCTCTTTCTTCCCTTGTGACTGCCAGCAACTCTCTTCCCAGCCTATGCGTGGCTTCAGGGTTTCTTTTCCCTATGTGCATCATCTTGCACTTCTTTACATGGAACCCCAGTTGCTACTCTGCCGACCATTTTGCTAGTTTATCCAGATCTCTTCTCATTCTGCCCACCCCATCTGGATCATCTACTCTGTTGCAGATCTTGGTGTCATCTGCAAACAGACAAACTTTACACTCCAGTCCATCTGCAGTGTCACTGATGAAGATATTGAAGAGGACAGGCCCCAGGACTGATCCTGAGGTACCCCACTTTTGACTTGCATCTCTTCTGACTGTGTACCGTCTACCACCACTCTCTGTTTTCTGCCTGTTGACCAACTTCTGACCCTCTCTGAGCCTACCCAGCTTATTAATCAATCAGGCTCACTGAGCTAGCTTCTATGGTGGTGATGAAGTATGGGCTGGGCCTGAGGCTAACGAAAGAACACACGAAGAAGCAAGCAGAAGAAAGCCATTTGGTCTGTCAATCTGCTTGTGTTGCAGAGTCCTCAGCTTGAGCTACTGTCCCTGCCCTCTCTCCCCACTCCTCCCATTCTCCTTATCCATGACCCTTACCCTCCCCCATACCTGTGCCAGCCTTGCTTAAAGCTGCCCACTGTCTTCAGTGAGATTACCTCTTCTGGCAGCACATTGCAAGTGTCCACCACCCTCTCTGTAAAGAAGTGCTTCCTGACCTCCCTTCTAAAGCTCCCACCCTCCAGCTTAAGACTGTGCCCCCTTGTGTTATGGTTGCCATTCAGCTTAAAGAGACTCTTCTTATCAACCTTATTTATCTCTTTCAAGTACTTGACGGTCCCAATCATGTCCACTCTCTCTCTCTCCTGTCTTCCAGTGAGTACATGTTCTATGCCCTCAGTCTCTCCTCGTATGCCTTACCCTGCTGACCAGCTGTCATCTTTGTAGCCCTTCTCCAGACCTTCTCCAGCAGGTTAATGTCCTTTGAGGTGTGGGCACCAGTACTGAACTCCATTCTCTAGATGCGGCCTTACCTGTGCCTGTACAGGGCAGTATAACCTCCTCTCTCCTACTACTGATCCCTAGATATGCATCCCAGCATCTTGTTTGCCTTTGCTGCTGCTTGCTTGCACCATGTGGAGTGCTTCAGGTCACTAGTGATCATCACTTTGAGGTCCTTCGTCTCCTCTGATGCAGATACTCGGACTCCACCCAGGTAGTACTCTGTCCTAGGATTCTTGCTCCAATATGCATAACTTTGCATTTCTTGGCATTGAAGCCAAGCTGCCAGATCCTGGACCACCTCCCTAGCTTTTCCAGATCTTCCAGTAGGTCCTGTATCCTTCATGTGTCCACTCTCCACAGAGCTTGATGTCAATCTGTAATAGGCACATTTTGCCCTTGCTAATGCAATCTCCAGTGTCATTGATGAAGACATTGAAGCAACACTGGCCCCAGCACAGCCCTGTGGGACCCCACTTGTTACCTGTCTTGTGCCAGGTAACTCTCCCCACAACCACCCTCTGGGTTCTGTTCTTCATCCAGTTTTCCACCCATCTGCCCATCCTTTCTCCAATCCCTGAGATCCACCAACTTCCTGATCAACCTTTTGTGGGGCAAGAGTCAAAGGTCTTGCTGAAATCAAGACAGAGGATGTCTAGAAACATAGACTTTGACGCAGATAAGGACCCTTGGCCCACCCAGTCTGCCCATTTCCCTACCGACTGGATAAGCTGCAGATTCTAGTTAACCAACAGCCTATTTCCTGCAACCCCCCACTATAATTGCCTTATGTCTGTCCCATGCATGTTTGAATTCCTCCACTGTTTTAGACCCCACAACCTCTCCAGGAAGGGTTCCACATGCCCACCACTCTCTCCGTGAAAAAATTTCTCACATTACCCCTGAGCCCCTCCTCTAACTTTAAATTGTGTCCCTTGTTCTTACACATCTCTTTTCTGAAAGATGCTACCCTCCTGGACTTTGTTGATTCCCTTGAGGTACTTAAAAGTTTCTATCATGTCCCCCTGTCCCTCCTTTCATCAAGGGTATGACATATTAAGCTCTCTAGTCTCTCTTCATGTGGTTTCTGATGTAGACCCTGCACCATTTTATGCCTCCTCTGGACTGCTTCCATCCTGTCTATGTCCTTGTGTAGATGATGTCTCCAGAACTGCACACAGTACTCAGATGGGGTCTCACCAACTGTCTGTAAGAGGGATAACCACTTCCTTTTCTGCTTGTGATGCCCTCCCTATACATCCCAGTATCCCCTGGCATTCCCTACTGACTTCTCACATTGCATACCCACCTTTAGGTCATCTGATATGACTACACCCAGATCCCTTTCCATTATTGTTGTTGTTAGTACTCTCCCCTGCTATTGTGTACTCTTCTCCTGGGTTTTGTTTCCCAGGTGCATTACTTTGCACTTCTTGCACTGAATCTAAGTTGCCATATGTCTGACCATTCCTCCAACCTTGCCAAGTCCCTTCTCATCCTTTCTACCCCCCCTTGTATATCAACTGTGTTACAGATCTTTGTGTCATCCGCAAAGAGGCATACCTTTCCTTCCAGACCCTCTGCAATGTCACCTATAAAGACGTTAAAGAGGACTGGACCCAGTACTGAGCCCTGAGGTACTCCACTAGTAACCCCCTTTCTTAGAATGTGTTCCATTCTCTATTACCTTCTGTGTCCTGTTGTGCAGCCAGTTTTCTACCAGGCTACCACCCTGGGACCCACCTCCGGCTGGCTAACTTGATTATTGATCTTTTGTAGAGACTGTGTCAAATGCCTTGCTAAAGTCTAGGTAGGCTATATCCACAGCCCTCCCTGGTCTATTACTTTGGTCACCCAGTCAAAGAAATCGATTAGATTTGTCTGACATGACCTTCCTGCTTGAATCCATGCTGCTTTGGGTCCAGTGCCCGCTGGCCTCTAGGTACTCAACAGTTCTTTTCTTTCAGAAGTGATTCCATCATTTTCCCCACCACTGAGGTCAAACTAACAGGTCTGTAGTTTTCTGTCTTGCCTTGCTCCCACTTTTGTGAAGGGAATCACATCTGCCCTCCTTCAGTCCTCAGGTACCACCCCATCTTCCATGATTTGTTAAAAAGTGTGGTTAGTGGTGTCACTAGGTCCTCCTTAGCTCTTTAGGATTCTAGGGTGAATCCTCTGCCGGCCCATTGCTTTGTCCACCTTGAGTTTTGTAGTCTTCAGTACTCTTTCTTCTTCTTTAAATGGACCGGTATCAACCCCACTATCCAGAGTGCTTCTACTGTTTGGTTTAGGTACTCTCCTCTTCTTCTTTTGTGAATACTGAGCAAAGTATTCATTCATTATCTCTGCCTTTTCACTGTCTCCTCTGCCCACCTCCCTCTACTTTATTAATCTTCCTCTCCTCCCTTAACCTTTCTGTGTTCCCTAATGTACCTATAAAAGGTTTTATCCCTCTTCTTAACTGAGTTGGCTATCCTTTCCTCGGTTTTGGGCCTTTGCTTTTCTGACTGCCTTCCCCACTTCTTTCTGCTTTAATTGATACAGTTCCTGTCGTGCTTCGGTCTGTGATGCCTTATACTTTTTGAATGTAGCCTTTTCTCCTTAACTCTCCTGACACCTCTTTTGAGAGCCATAGTGGTTTTTATTCCGCTTTGTTTTCTTTATTTGTTTCACACAAGGCTTGTTGCCTCCATGATGGCAGTTTTGATTTTTCTCCATTGTTCTTCCACCCCTCCTTTCTGGCCATTTGCTAATGCATTCCTCAGGTATTCACCCATTTTGCCAAAGTCGGCCCTTCTAAAGTCCAGTATCCTTGTATTTGTATGGCTTGTCTCCATGGTTGTGTTTATTGTGAAGCACACCTGTGCAGTGGTCGCTTGTTCCCAGGTGTCTACTGACTTCTAAGTTTGTGATCCTCTCTCCGTTTGAGAGTACCAGGTCTAATATTGCTCCCTCCCGAGTGGGTTCCACCACTAGCTGTCTAAGGCATGCTCCCTGTAGGGCATCGAGAATGACCCTGCTCTTGGATGTGGCTGTAGTCCATGTTGCCCAGTTAACATCTGGCATATTCAGGTCCCCCATCAACAGTATCTCCCCTTTTTCAGCCATTTTGAGAATGCCCTCTATCATTTTCTTGTCCATTTCCTCCCCTTGAGACGGGGTCTGTATACAACCCCTGTGCGGATTGTGATGCCATTCCCTGTCTCCAGTGTGACCCAGAGTTCCTCTTGTCCTCACCCTTTACCTTTTAGTTCTGTTACTTTGATCCCTTCCCTTATGTGAGAGAGCTACTCCACCTCCTCTTTTACCCTCCCTGTCCCTTCTGTAGATTGTGTACCTGGTTGTGTTGACATCCCAGTCATGGTTCTCCGTGTACCATGTTTCTGTGACTGCCACAATATCCAGTGTTCCACTTCCATCAGGGCTACTAGCTTTGGAAGCTTTGTTTCAAGACTGCATGGCATTGGTACTCATTGCCCTCCATTTAATGTTGGCTTTATCCTTTTTACCCCAGCCCTGCTCTTATTGCCCTTGTCCATTGTTCCATTTACTCCTGTTCTGCCCACTCGTCAAGCTCTGTACCTCAGTGTTTACCCTACTACCTGCCATGCTTTGGGGAGGCTTGAACTTTCCTGTTTCCTATCAGCACCTCCCCCTTGGCTAGTTTAAAAAGCTTGCATGAGGAAGCCTTTAAACCTGTCACCTAGGAGCATGTTTCCCTTCCTGGACAGAATGCAGACCATCATGCCAGTATAGACCTTCATCTCCAGGTGGACCCCAGTCCCCATGAAGCTAAAGCCCTGTGTCTGCACCAGTTTTGCAACCATTCAGTAAACCGCATGGTGTGCAGTACCTAGCCTCACCCTGCCATGGACTGGCAGCACCTCTGAGAAGGTTACCGTGCTTGCTACCTGTCTGAGGCCCCTCCCAACTCCACAAATTCATCCTGCACTGCACTGATCTCATGCCTAGTTAGGTCATTTGTCCCGAGGTGGACAATGATATCTATTTCCTCTCCTGTGATGCTGCTTCTGCAATCCTGAGGATTCGCTTCCTGTCCCTCCAGCCATGGCACCAGGCAGGCACCTTACTTCCTCTCCTCTCCCTTTCCCAGGTCTACACTCTAACAATTGGGTCCCCATCAGAAGCTGTTTCTTTCCCTTGTGTTGTCCCTTGCCACTCTTTTGTGGGTCTCCCTTGTGGATGTCCCAGCATTCTTCTTGGTCTCCAATGAGGGTGTCATCATAGAGGACCTTGATTTGCCAGACTGACATATGATTTGTGTAGAGGTGCAACTCGGGGCTCACCTCTCTATTCCACCACCTCACCCTCCAGTACCTACTGTGGTCCATCTGCTCTTCACACATGGCAGCCTCTGGGGCAGTGGTTGTGGAACTGGTGCTCTTTGGGTGGGGAGTCCTCCTAGGTCCTTGCCAGTTCAGCCTGGAGGTGGGCAACCTCTCCCTCAGAGCTGACAGTTGCCTGCAAATAGGGCAGCAACGCAGGTTCCAGAATGTTTCCCAGAAAATTGCTGCCCCACAGCCAGTGCATTGCACCACTCCCCATGTCCCTCTTCCTTATAATATACACATGAGTAATATACAATTTTTTTTTTTTTTTTTTTGTGTGTGTACACTTACGCTTTATGCACTGCTGTTGCAATTAAGAATATGACAGTTCTGCTCCAAGACCTGTTGAGGAAGTGATGTCAGAACCTTGGCCATAAAGGAAATGCCATGCCTGGGGTGGGTGGGGTGAGGGTAGGTGGGTGGCAGGCCACAACCACTGGTGACTGTTAGAAACAATCAGTTACACCACTGCTCCACCACCCTGGTGAGTACTGCCCTTTATAGTAAGTCAACCAACACCACAATGTACTAGACCACTGCTCCTACACAACCACTCTACTGGGTCCAGGGATAAAACAAACTCACTCTTCAGCCAGCAGGACACTTCCAAAATATTGCACAAATATCCTTCCAAATCCTGTGTTCAATCAGATTTGTTTGATATGATCTCCCCATGAACCCATGATGCCTTGCATCCTGGAGAGACCATGGTCTTCTCCGCCAACCTTTCCTTTAGTATTGTCTCCATTAGCTTGCCCACAATGTAGATCAGACTGACTGGTTTTTAATTCCCTGGGTCATCCTTGGGGCAGCTTTTTTGGAGCGGCACTACATGTGCTGTTCTCCAGTCTTGTGGTACTACGCCTGTCTTTAGTGAACTGTTAAATAGTTCTGCCAGTGGTCCTGCCAGCTTCTCAGCCAGTTCCTTTAGTACCCTTGGATGTACTCCATCCGGGCCTGGTGATTTGTCCACCTTCAATGCCAGCAGCCCCTCCCTCACTCATAGAAACATAGAAACATAGAATTTGACGGCAGATAAGGACCGCTTGGCCCATCCATTCTGCCCATTTCCCTACCTACTGGATAAGCTGCAGATCCTAGTTAACCAGCAGCCTACTTCTTCTTACCCCCCCCCAGAATTGCCTTATGACTGTCCCATGCGTGCTTGAATTCCACCACTGATTTTGACTCCACAGCCTCCTCCGGAAGGCCGGTCCATGCATCCACAACCCTCTCTGTGAAAAAATACTTCCTTAAATTACCTCTGAGCCGCCTCCCTCTATCTTCAAATTGTGCCCTCTTGTTCTTGCACACCTCTTTTTTTGAAAGATGCTACCCTCTTGGACTTTGTTGATTCCTTGGGTACTTGAAAGTTTCTATCATGTCCCCCTCTCCCTCCTTTCCTCGAGGCTATACATATTAAGCTCCTTAAGTCTCTTCATATGTCTTCCGTGCAGACCCCACCATTTTAGTTGCCCTCCTCTGACAGCTTCCATCCTGTCTATGTCTTTCATGAGAGTTGGGTCTCCAGAACTGCACACAGTACTCCAGATGGGGTCTCACCAGCTGTCTGTACAGAGGGATAATAACTTCCTGTTTTCTACTGGTGATGCCTCCCATGCATCCAGTATCCCCCAGCCTCCTTGCTGCCTCTCACATTGCTTGCCCACCTTAGGTCATCTGATATGACTACCCCAGGTCCCTTTCCATTTTGTTGTTGTTAGTATCTCACCCCCATTGTGTACTCTTCCCTGGTTTTGTTTCCCAGGTGCATTACCTTGCACTTTTTAGCACTGAATCTAAGCTGCCATACATTTGACCATTCCTCTAACTCTTGCTAAGTCCCTTCTCATCCTTTCCACCCCCACCCTGTCGTCAACTCTGTTGCAGATCTTAGTGTCATCTGCAAAGAGACATACTTTTCTTCCAGTCCTTCCGCGATGTACGCTTTAAAGACATTGAAGAGACGGTCCTATACTGAACCCTGCGGTACCCACTAGTAACCCTCCTTTCTTCTGGTGGACTCCATTTACTATTACTCTCTGTGTCCTATTCTCAGCCAATTCTTTATCAGGCTGTCATCTTGGGACCACTCCCCAGACTGGCTAACTGTATATTAATCTTTTGTGTGGGACTGTGTCAAATGCCTGCTAGAGTCTGAGGTAGGCCATGTCCACATCCCCTCCCGATCTACTACTTTTGGTCACCCAGTCAAAGAAATCTATCAGATTTGTCTGGCATGACCTTCCCGCCTGTGAATCCATGCTGCCTAGGGTCCTGTGCCCTCTGACCTCTAGATACTCGACAGTTCTTTCCTTCAGAAGTGATTCCATCATTTTCCCTATCACTGAGGTTAAACTAACAGGTCTGTAGTTTCCTGCTTCTGCCTTGCTCCCACTTTTGTGAAGAGGAATCACATCTGCCCTCCTCCAGTCCTCGGGTACCACCCCATCCTCCCATGATTTGTTAAAAAGGGTAGTCAGTGGTGTCACTAGTTCTACCCTTAGCTCTTTTAGAATTCTGGGATGATTCCTATCATGCCCCATTGCTTTGTCCACCTTCAGTTTTGAGGTTCTTTCCAGAACCCTTTCTTCTGTAAATGGGCTGGTGTCCTTCTTGTATCAGAGTGTTACTACTGTTTGTTTATATGTACCTCCTTTCATTTTGTAAGTACTGAGCAAAAATATTTGTTTAGTATTCTCTTTTCACAGTCTCCTCTGCCTGCTCCCTCCCTCCCTCCTCCCCTTTATTAAGCCTCTTCCTCATCCCTCCCTTGGTCTTCCTTTGCTCCCTGATGTACCTATAAAAGGTTTTATCTCCCTTCTTAACTGAGTTGGCTATCTTTTCCTCGGTTTGGGCCTTTGCTGTTCTGACTAGGGTGTTATCTCTCTTCGGCAAGAGCCTTCCTTGTCAATCTGCCCTTTCTTGCATTCCACACTGGGAGTATGAATCCTGGGGTTCATTGAGGAGCAGACGTCCTTTTCATTATACAGACCTTTCATAATGACTGGGCAGTGAGTGGTTTCTAGATGGCTTCCACACCCACCGACCTATCGACTGGGTAGATGCATGACAGAAGTGAACCTACAGCATCTCTATCCCTTTACGGCTGCCTCTCAAGTCCCTGTTGATACAGTCCACTTCCCCTACAGCAGCGGCAGACGCTTTTGTTAGGGTGAGGTTGTATGTTACCTCATCTCAGCTAATATTTCAGTCCAGATTAGGGACTTTTATTGTGTTTACAGACTTGTCAGTAGGCTCTTTATGAGCTAACTGTGAATGATGATTTTGCTTTTGCTTTAAGAAGGTGTCCTTTTAAGTTACTTTTATATTTCCTTGAGGGATTTAGGGTAGTGGGCACTACTGAAAGTCCCTCTAGTGTTTTACCTACAGTCAGAGCATCTTGAAATACTGTTCTTACGTTTCTTTGTATGTGGTGGGGTCAGTGCTTACTTTAAAACTAGACTGTCACTGCTCCTAGGTAGTACATTGAGCCTGGCAATCCAGGGAGGCATTGCTCCATCTTTTGAATGCAGAAAACAAAACAACACAAATAATCTTTACTTCTAGGGACATGAATATGTTGTTCATCCACACTTTTGGCAGTGTTCTTTCCCTTTAAATCTTGCTGGAAAGTCTTCAGGCTGGCTCCTCCCACCACCGGGTGGTATAACCTGGCTCCTGCCCATGGCGCCAGATCTTCCTTTCCGCTTAGAAGAAGCAGGTTCTCCTTACCATTCCCGTGTTGAGTAAGCCCTGGCACTCAAATCTTTGGATTTATTTCCAAAACTTCAACTCGTTTTAAGTTTAGGTCTTCAGCACAGTCTTCGACCGTGATGGACGAAAAGTGCCCATGTATTCTGCTGATGCCCTGCGGGCGAAGATGTCGATACTGATCAGCATGCCCGTGCGTTACTACCTGGACCACGGAGCATGATCCCCAGGCCTGCGACTTTTGACGTCGCTGCAGCCATCGGGTTCTTTAGGACCACCTTGCCCCGCCTAAAGTTGGGTCTCTCGGAGAAATGGAATCCGCCAGTCAAATCCAATGTCACCTGTTGGGTAGTCTCTGCGGCTGCAGGGTCCGCCAAGCAGTTGGAGAAACTCAAGGCCTTCGAGGCGGCTCAGGCCGCCGAGCAGTCCTCTTTGGCTTCTGCCTTTGTTCCGCTTAAATTGGGCCCCAGTTTTCAGGCTCTTTCTTTATTTTTTTTTTATTTTTTTTTTTATAGTTATTACTTTTCTCTCCTTCTACCACCGGCTTGTATCAGGAGGGCATCCCAGCCCCGGCATCCACCAGCCGGCTGACCTGGCCCCAGGGCTTACTCTCCGGGCGGGGTTGACGGGGAACCGAACTCCCCACCGAGACCGATTAGGTGGCCAGCGCCTGGTAGCTGGGGGCGGAGCCTGCAGGCACCTTCCGCCATCCTGCACGGCAGTAGCTTTCTCCTGTTCTCCCAGGAATCGGGACTGTGCCATGATGTCAGTGGAGTGGAGCGTGCACACGTCCGCACGTGCTCCCTCCAGACGTCTGGCCCTACTCCTCCCCTACTTGTGGTGCGGCGCCCTGTCCTCCAGCCTCCACCGAGGGGTGAACAAGTGCCGACCACCTAGAACCCCCCCTCCCAGGAGAAAAAGAGCAGTCCATCGGACGCTCAGTCATTCTCCTCCCCTGCTGACCCCCGATGGCTCGTGCTCATTTCCGAACACGGGTCGCCGACATAGCGCGAGGTAAGGCACCAGCGCCTTACAGCCCTCAGCGCCACTGGTTCGGCTTTTTCAGGCTCTTTCAAGGAGCTGTGCCAGTCTCTTCCAACCAAGGGAGCGGGCCCTTCGGGTATGCACAGCTCACGCTCCCGCAAGAAGGAGACTCTACACGACAAGGAGAAGACTCACCATTGACGTTCTTGGGATCAAGAGCGATCTAAATCTCAGAAATCACTGGTTTTGACTACAGTCAAAACTGTGACTTTAGCCGCTGGCTTCACAGTGCCCCCGTCAGGCCAAATGGGTGAGGCGTGGGCCAGCGATCTGGTGAGATATTTCTCAACCCTGTTGACCCATAGTCACTAGATGAGGCTGACAATTCTCTATTCAGGACTCCGGTCCTGCCAGCGTCCACCAAAGGGGTGGCTCAGTCCGCTGAGCTTGACCCTCCGGTTACCGACCCTGACCAGGAGGGCGTGGCACTCCCCAGGTACTTCGAGATCACCCGTCAGCACCACCAGTGGCTGAGGTTGAGGTCTAAATCTTCCTCGTCCAGTGGGTCGAGCAGATCCTGCCGACAACGGCGGTCCCACCCTCGACGCCATGGAAAGCAGTGCTGCCGCTATTTGTCTTCGTCCTCCTTGAGTGAGGAGAGGCTTTGACACAAGTTGCGTCAGTGCTATGAAGACCTCATGTAGCAACAGTTAGTTTTATCTGGTCTGAAGCTGACCCCGGCTCCCTCACTGGCCATCACTTGGCTGTCACCCGACAGGCCAATACCAACGCCCCTGTGGGGGCCAGTCGACACCATTCCTTTGCCTGTGGAGCCAGTTCTGAATACCTCGGTTCGGCCGAAGTTGGCTTCTCCACCAATTGTGGTGGAGCCGCTGCCCCAGCAGCCACCGACGGGGCTCCGACCAAGGCGTCTCGGCCGGCTAAGGGTCTTCCCCATTGACTGTCGGTCACTTTCATGCCCAACCAACCGCGGCAGGTCGAGATCAACTCTGGTGGTCGGCCACTTTATACAGACTCCTCACTGCACTCCCGTCTGGTCAACCTGGAGTAAGTGGTGGGGGGGGCTCTCAAGCGAGGAGGGACCCACGTCCTTAATGGGCATCCTCCATTTCATCTCCAGGTCTACGGGATGCCTTTGGAGCCCATTCAGAAGAGATGTGATCCCTCACAGAGATTCTGGATAAAGAGCATTCTCCAATGGAGGCCTTCCCAGTGGCTAAGGCCGTTGTTGGCCTGGCCCTGGATCTTTGGCAGCACCCTGTCTCCTGCCCAGTGCCCTCCAGCCCAGATGG
Source organism: Neoceratodus forsteri (assembly GCA_016271365.2). NCBI lineage: Eukaryota > Metazoa > Chordata > Ceratodontiformes > Ceratodontidae > Neoceratodus > Neoceratodus forsteri. The sequence goes on along the minus strand of CM057450.1, from coordinate 181,743,090 downwards.
CCCGTGATATGCAGTACCCACGGTTCTCTCTCGGGTTCAAGGAACCCTCGGACAAAGGGTTGGTGGCTGATTCTATGTTTTGGCACTCGGGCAATACAGGTGATGTCGACAGACCACTGGACAAGGAGTCCCAAGAAATTGGACCACTCGGCCAAAAAGGTCTATGCTGCATCTTCACTCGGTTTGTAGCAGGCGAGCTCGGCCATCCTGATGGCACACTTCTCCCACGCCCTTTTGGGCTCCCTGGACGAGGTGATTCTTCATCTCTTGGCAAACCTCCAGGCCACGGTCAAGCAGGTCTGTGACCAGGGTTGGGCTGTGGCCAAGCAGCAACTCCAGGCAGCCCTGGATGTTGGAGATTCTTGTGCCCGCTCGGTGGTGGCAGCTGTCACCATGCGCCCTAGGGCTTGGCTGAGGATCACAACCTTCATGGCAGACGCTCAGCACAAGCTGGCGGACGTTCCCTTCTTAGGCACTGACCTGTTTGGGCCTGGTGTGGAGTGTCACCTCCAGTGTATCAAGAATTCCAATGCCACCTTGGACTCCGTGACATCTGCCCAGAAGGATTCTAAGTGCTCCAAGCAGCAGAAGTGTAAGCCCTTTCGACCCTCCACTCCTGTGGCTAAACCAGCCTAGCACCAGTCTGGCCAGCAGGCTCAGTCTTGATGCCCTAGGCCCAAGTCAGTGACTTCGGTGGTCTGAAAGCCCAGAGGGAAGGGACCCAGTGGTTCCTTGGCCGGATCCTACTCCTCCAAGCCTGCTCAGTGACAGGAAGGGGGCGACCACCCCCATACCCATCATGCCTCCCCTGGGTACTCCTGTGGAGGGCCGGCTCCACCACTTCCTTTCTGCCTGGTCCGCTGTTACCATGGACAGGTGGGTTCTGGAAGTGGGCGGCCAGGGTCTGCCTCTGGAATTTGTGCAGTACCCTCCAAGACAAGCCCGTGCCCCATGGGAGGACTTGGTATCTGCAGACACTTGGTAGGCTCTTCGAGACAACATAGCCCAACTCCTTCACAAGGAGGTCATGGTCAGGGTAGTGGATCCTCCTGTACACCCAGAGTTTGTCTCCAGGTACTTCCTGGTGCCAAAATGGATGGGGGGCTGGTGCTCCATTCTAGATCTGCACAACCTGAACAAGTTCCTCAGGTCTCGCACCTTCAGGATGGTAACTCTGTCCCAGATAATACCACCTCTCGAGCAGGACATGTGGTTTCGCTCCCTGGATCTACAGGACGCATTCTTTCACATCCCAATCCATCTGTCCCACCGACGTTTCCTCTGCTACCGAGCCAAGGGAACCCTCTACGAGTTCCAGGCCATGCCATTCAGCCTCTCCTCAGCCCCCAGGGTCTTCACCAAATGCATAGCAGTGGTGGCAGCTTACCTGAGGCGCCGAGGGGTCTGGGTGTACCCCTACCTGGACGAATGGCTGATAGCAGGTTCCTCCAGGCAGGAGGTGGAGCAGTCCAGAGACTTGGCCCTCCGGATTTGCATCCAACTTGGTCTCCGGGTCAATGAGGCCAAGTCGGAACTCGTGCCCTCACAGGTGATCAGCCTCATCAGGGCAGATCTCGACTTTTGCTGAGCCAGAGCCAGACTCCCGGTGGACAGGAAAGAGGTTCTCTCCTCCTTTGCCTGATCATTTCTGGTTGGGCACTTGCGCCCTGCCCGGGACTTCCTGCACCTTCTGGGCTACAAGATGGCCTGCACCACCATGCTCCGATGAGCCTGTTGGCATATGCGCCCTGCAATGGGAACTGGTCAGCCGTTAGTCTCGGCGCAAAGATCACTTTGACCAGCTGGTCATAGCGACCCAAAGGATGTGGGAAGCCCTCCAGTTGTGGATTGTCCTGAAAATCTGCTGAAGGGATCGCATTTATCCACCCTGAGCCGATGGACATCATGACAATCGACGATCTGTCGTGGAGTCGGGGTGCCTATCTGGGGAACACAGAGTCCACGGGCTCTGGACCCCAAGGAGTCCCAATGTCACACCAACCTACTGGAGCTCTGAGCAGTTCAGCTGGTACTCACTGCATTTGCTCCATTTGTTCTGGGGCAAGTGGTTCAAGTCCAGATGGACAACTCCACGACCCTGTACTACCTCAACAAGCAGGGTGGGACGAACTCCCTGCCTTTGTGCAAGGAAGCTGTCCGCATATGGACCCTCGTGCGCAGCCTAGACATGGATCTCCTAGCCATCCATGTGGCAGGGGCCTCCAATCAGCTGGCGGATGCCCTCAGCCGAGTGGGCGAGGCGTCTCACAAGTGGTCTCTCCATCTGGAGGTAGTCCACAGTCTGTTCTCCCAGTGGGGCACCCCTCAGGTGGACCTGTTCACCTCCAGGGAGAATGCAAAGCTGAAGCTGTTTTGTGTCCACCCCCCTCAGCTCTCTTTGCAGGGGTGATGCCTTCCCTTGATCCACAAGGTGCTGCTCAAGGTCAGGAGGGACAAGGCACAAGTGATCCTATTGGCTCCGGGAGTGGCACCGCCAGCACTGGTACCCTGATCGCCTCAACCTCAGGCAGCAGGCTCCCGAAGCATCTTCCCCTACGCTGCAACCTGCTGTCCATCAATCAGGGGAAGGTTCTCCACCCAGATCTTCAATCCCTGCATCTGACAGCCTGGTTCCTGAGCGACTAGAGTTCCAGGCTTTGGGTCTGTCCGATGTTGCCCTCACTGTAGTTGAGGCATCTAGAAAGGAATAGACCAGAAAGTGCTATGCCTTCAAATGGAAGAGATTCTCCATTTGGTGTCAGGGCAAGGGGTTAGACCCCTTGACCTGTCCAGTGGCTAGCATTTTGGATTACCTGTGGTCTCTCTCCAAAGGGGGGCTTCAGTCAACGACCCTTAAGGTGCACCTGGTAGCTATCTCTGCTTACCGGGCGCGGGCTGGTCAATAGTCAGTGGTGCAGGAGACAGTGATCTAGCACTTTTTCAAAGGCTTAGATCACATATCCCCTCTGGTGCATGAACCACCACCACCATGGGATCTGTTGCTGGTTTTGGCAAAGCTCATGGGCAAACCATTCGAACCAGTGCACAGGTGTGAGATGTCACATCTGTCGTGGAAGACCAATTTCTTGGTGGCTATCACGTCATCCAGAAGGATCAGTGAGCTCCAGGTGCTGTCGGTGGAGTCTCCTTACTTGGTCTTCCACAGGGACAAGGTTGTCCTTCACCCCAACCCGAAGTTCCTCCCGAAGGTTGTGTCAGAGTTTCACCTGAATCAGGTGATGACTCTTCCAGTGTTCTTCCTGAGTTGCACCTCAGAGACCGAATACAGGCTCCATACTTTGGACCTGAGGGCGTGCTTGCATATTACAGAGGCGGACGGCTGGAGTTCAGGGAGAGGTTCACCAGCTGTTTGTCACCCGCGCTGAAGCCGCACCTGGTAGACATGCAGCCAAACGGATGATTGACAGGTGGATAACTTCCTGCATTGATCTCTGCTATAAGTCGGTGGGTAGGGAGCCTCCCGAAGGGCTTAGGGCTCATTCCATCCACCATACCGCTGTGTCAGTGGCTGCATCTAGGGACATCGCTATCCAGGAAATCTGCAGGACTGCTACCTGGAAGTCAGTACACCTTCATTTCCCATTACCACATTGACTTAGAGTCACGAGAGATGCTGGTTTTGGGGCCTCAGTCTCAATCTCTTATTTCCTAGGTAGGGGTGTGTCGTTGCCTCCCCACTCCCAGAGAACTGCTAGGAGTCTGCCAGACGTGTGGCTAGAACAACATATCCACATCCCTAGAAACACAGGTTACTCACTAGTAACAGCAGTTCTAGGAAGCGGTGCATGTTCATCCACGTTGACCCAACTGACCTACCCGGCTTCAGTGCACAGTATTTGTTCCAGCGGGCAAGTTCTGGCATCATGGGGCGGAGCCCAGGGTTATACCACCCGGGTTGGTGTGAGGAGCCAGCTTGAAGATTTTCTGGCAAAATTTAAAGAGAAAAGACACTGCCAGAAGTGTGGATGAACAACATATACCACTCCTAGAACTACTGTTACAGGTGAGTAACTCATGTTTACTGTTTTTGCTCGCTTATAGGATACAGGGTGCCCTCATATTTACACAGTGCCTGTTCAAATATTGGCTTGGCCTCTCATTTTACCCTCTGTAAAGAAATGATACAGTAGGGTATTTCCTTGGGATGTTCATGAACACTGCATAGAACATGTAGCTATGCCCCTTATCTTTCTTTTTACTTTTGCTGCCACACTCTTTGTAGCCGCTATTTATAATACAGTGCACCCTTCCTTAAACCTTGCAGTCTGCACAATATATCCCGTAAGAGGATAGGATTTACTGTCACTAAGCTGCAGAGCATATTTCAAAGTGTCCTTTTTTTTCTCTTCCCATCTAACCCGCTTGCTAATTGTTTTGGTACTGCTTGGGACTCGTTCCAAAGGTGTGACCTCATGAAAAAGATATCCTTGAAGAACAGTTATGTAAGAACTTACCATAACAATAGATCTTCGAGAGACTGTCTTTCATCAGGTCATGCTATCCCACCCCCACGTCTCCCAGAAGGGTGCTGCATAAAGTTGCTGTGCTCTGCTTCATTCAGCAGCTGTCTTTCACAGCACCCTGTGTCACCCTGCACTAGATCCACTTATGCTATGAAGTAGAAGCAGTTCTGCATATGGGCCACCACTCAGCAACTAGATCCTTTTACCAGTCCAGAAAATCTTGTTCTAGGGTACCTCCTTTCCCTGTCGGACTCAGACCTGAGTTACTCATCAGTTAAAGTGCACTTATCTGCCATCTCTGTGTACCATGCACCTATTGATGGCAAGACTCTTGCCTAACTTGACCTTTCCCACACTTTCTTGCGAAGCATCCTGCATCCAAAACCTCCCATCCGGGACCCTGTTACCCCCGGGATTTGTTATTCATTTTAGAAAAGCTTACCTTACCTCCCTTTGAGCCTGCCGCAAGCTACAAGTTATGCTTTCTGCTGTGGAAAATGTTATTTTAGTTGCTATTTCTTCTGCTCTGAGGATTTCCAGGCTTCAGGCTCTGATGTCTAAAGAGCCCTATTTAGTTTTCCACAAGGACAGGGTGTCCTTGTGGACCAATCTTAAGTTTCTTCCTAAGGTGGTGTCAGAGTTTACTCTGAATCAAGACATCCACCTGCCTGGCATTATCCAGAGTATTCGAATCCAGGGTGGCCTTGCTGCATACTCTGGATGTCCATCGGGTTTTTCGTTATTATTTGGATCACACTCAAGCCATCAGAAAATCTAATCAGTTGTTTGTTTCATTCACCCTGAGGAAAGAAGGGGCTCCTGTTTCGAAACAATGTTTGTCCAAATGGTTAGTTAATTGTATTGTTTATTGTTACCGTAAATCGACAAGTTTTACCAGGCCCGATTAAAGACCATTCTACCAGGAGTAGCTGCCTCATTTGCATCCTTCAGAAATGTGTCCATTGCTGACATTTGTGCAGCTCTGCTTGGAGTTCTGTCCACACTTTCATCCGACATTACAGTCTGGACATTGCGTCTAGGCGTTGGGCAGGTTTGGACTTGCAGTTCTGTAGGACCTGCTCTCTGAAAAGCCTTACTTTGACTTCTGCCTCCTCGCAGCTGACTGGGTTCAGTCCTTTCACTGCTTGGGACTCAGTCCTAACGGTGTTACCTGCTGCAAGAGCCCCCTCGAAGTGAGGTAATACATTTACGTAAGAACTTACTGTAACAGTAGATCTTCGAGAGGAGCTCTTTCAGCAGGTGCTGCTTTCCCTCCATTCCCCTGGCGACTGTTTCTCCATCACTGTAACATTTTCCTCGGTTTCAGAGGAACACTTCGGTTCTCCTATCACTGTGTCTGCCGTGGTCTCCAGTGGAAGAACTGAGATGGTGCTGGGGGACCACCCCTTTTATACCATAGGTGGACATCGGGGACACTCCAGTGTCAGGGGGCCGTCCCCCGCTATATACTGCTAGCTAGACATTTTCTGTGGGTTCTGGCACCTGCCAGCCAGTCTAATGGTGTTACCTGCTGCAAGAGCTCCTCTCTGAAGATCTTGTTGTTACGTAAGTTCTTACGTAAATGTACTTTTCCTTATTAACACAGCTGCAAAGGTGAAGCGACCAAGATAGGTGGCTTCAGTATAGCAGAGCTAAGGGAGACCTACTTATTCTCTGAATTTAACGTAATTTATTTTTACACTACACCACCTCAAGAAAATTCCCAGAGTAAAATGTTGTATTATTATATATTTTTTTGTCTAATGCACTGGTTCCTTTATTGGAAAAATGGGTCTGTAGTCTGGACACACAACAACACATGCAAGTGCCAGAGTTAATGTGCAACTCAGTCAAATTTAATTTGTGAATGTCTACAAAATGGCTATAAGCAAACTTCCATAACAGATCTTCTAACCATGGAAAATCCTAAAAAACTACACAGTGACAAGTGCAAGAAAACACAGTACACCTCTTCCTTTGTGCTAAAACTTATCACTTCTGGCAATCTGCAGGAGCTACTTGTGTCTGAAACACTAGGGAAAACTTTTGTCCTTATTTTCCCTAGTTCTGCCTGCTTTCCTGACTTTATTTCAGGAGGGCTGACCCTTCTTGCTCAGTACTAATTAGCTGAAAACTTGATTCCTCCCCTTAATAGCAGGCACAAACACAGGCTTCTTGTAGGGTGAAAAAAATTTCCAAACTTACAGTCAGAGACAAAACAGTAGATTACCCCTTTATCCATTCATGAATACAATACTAATTCAGAGAGATGCAGTTACAGAACCCACAATGCACATTGTATCTAACAGAGAGAGAGGAGAGTTACCAGTGCTGTTTCTTTAGGTTCCCGCCTAGAAAGTCCTCTGGCCATGTCCTCCATCACAAAGAAACACCTTTGCAGCTCAAAAGCAGAATCAGTATCAGTTTTACTCTTTTCCTCAGCCTGTTGTTCTTGATGGCAGGAATCTCCCCACTGGACTGTAGTTCCTATAGTCAGCTTCTCCAGACAACAGCCCCAGCAGTCTCCCTTTGCCTGCTCTTCCCCAGGGGTTTGGTCAGCATGGGTCCCCCTCAGCTGCCCTGCTCTCCTCCAGGGGTTAGGCCAGCGCGGATCCCCCTCAGCTCTTCTGCTCTCCTTCAGGGGTTAGGCCAGCGTGGACCCCCCTCAGCTCTTCTGTTCTCTTCCAGGGGTTAGGCCAGCATGGATCCCCCTCAGCTCTTCTGCTGTCCTCCAGGGGTTAGACCATTGTGGATCCCCCTCAGCTCTTCTGCTGTCCTCCAGGGGTTAGGCCAGCATGGATCCCCCTCAGCTGTTCTGCTCTCCTCCAGGGGTTAGGCCAGCGTGGATCCCCCTCAGCTCTTCTGCTCTCCTCCAGGGGTTAGGCCAGCATGGATCCCCCTCAGCTGTTCTGCTCTCCTCCAGGGGTTAGGCCAGCTTGGATCCCCCTCAGCTGTTCTGCTCTCCTCCAGGGGTTAGGCCAGCATGGAGCCCCCCTCAGCTCTTCTGCTCTCGTCCAGGGGTTAGGCCAGTGTGGATCCCCCTCAGCTGTTCTGCTCTCGTCCAGGGGTTAGGCCAGCGTGGATCCCCCTCAGCTCTTCTGCACTCCTCCAGAGGTTAGGCCAGCATGGATCCCCCTCAGCTCTTCTGCTCTCCTCCAGGGGTTAGGCCAGCGTGGATCCCTCTCAGCTGTCCTTCAGGAGTTAGGTCAGCACGGCAAGCATGGATCCCCATCAGCTCTCTTGCTCTCCTCCAGGGGTTATGCCAGTGCAGCCAGCATGGATTCCACTCGGGTCCCCTGCTATCTTCCAGGTTAGGCCAACATGGATGCCCTCAACTCTCTTGCTGTTCGCTTCTAGGAGCTGGCAGCTGTTTTTATATTGTCACCAGGGCCTAGCAGGCCAGAGTCAGCCAATCAAACAAAAGTGCATTCTGGTTACTGTAGAGTCTATTATCCCCAGGCATCTGGAGTCTTCTACAGGGAACTCACACCATTGGACAGGGCAACAGGCAACTGGCCAATGAGGCAAAACTGCATCCTGGTTACTATGTCTTTGTCCCTGTCTCTCTCTCTCTCTCTCTCTCTCTCTGTCTCTCTCACTCACACACACACACACACACACACACACACACACACACACACACACAGAGTAAATGTACATTTCAGTTGCCCCTTCCCCCATCTTACTGCTCACCTAAAGCACAGTCAAGGTTTCAGGTTGCAGCCCTGTGACATATGTACCACACTGTCATAGAAAGCAGTGACCGTTTTTATGACGGAATACCAGATCTTGGGTAATGGTACTCCATGACAAACACCCCTTTTTTTACATGAATTTCTAGCCCTACTTAATAAACTATATTATATCATTGTCTGTCATGTTTAATTCTTTGCATGCCCACGTGAAACCCACCATTGTGTCCTTTGTAACAGGTTAAGATGGACCTCATTAGCAAACAGAAGGAAACTCCACAATTATATTTTGACTACAAATGTTTCATGGGTCAGTCCCCGGATTATTTGACTGAACAAATTAAGCACAGAAACGTTAAGACTTTCTTGCACAGTAGCAGTCTCCTTGAACTTACATACCCGGGAGTCACTTTGTTCCCCAGATTTGGAACTCTCTTCTGACTCAGTTCCAAAGTATGGTTGATAAGTGTCCACCAATCTTGGCACTGAAATTGTGGTTTACAACTTTGTTGAGTAGTTGTAATTGTTTTTCTGGCATGTGATGAATTGCTGTTTTATGTATTTATGCACCTGGCCTGTATGACTGTGTATTATGAAGTATATTTTTGTGTGCTGTATTACTGTTTTGTTTGCAGCTTGTATTGTATAAGCACATGGTCCCCATTGTAAATAAGCCTTGGCTGAATGAGTTTTAAAATGAAATGAAAATGAAGAGATGTGCAGCTTCTGTGGCATTGTTTCCATAATTCAAACAACATGAGGTCTTGCTGTATTCTGACTATTTGCAGTTAGGTCCTGCCTTTCAAGTGCCCCGGAGAACAAAGAGTTAACTTTCCATGGCCAGCATGGAACGTTCAGCGTGAGCTCAGTTGAAGCCCCTGCCTGCTGTTGTTTAAACTCCAACCCTCAGATTCTTTACTTCGACTCACTGAACACTCTCTCCGGAGATTTCTCCTTTGCTCGGTTCAAAAAAAGTCGGTAAAAGTTTCATTTTCTGCTTGGTTTCTACCGAATTTCTGCTACCGAATCTGTCTGTTTAAGTCTCTGTCTGTGGTACCATGAGTACTAGATAGGTTTTACATTTTGTTTCTGTGTGGAACTTGTAAATTTCGGGTTGGTTCGGTTTGAACTGATCAGTTTGGTTTAAAAAAGTTTTGAATTTGTTTAGAGTGTGATAACCGTCTGTATCGGTTCTAAACAAAAGGATTTAATTACATTTTTTTTCCACGACCCGTAACACAATCAGGAGCCGATAGGGGAGTCTTGCCTGGCGGATTGCCGAAAAAAGGGTAAGTTTTGGATAGGATTGGCCATGTCTGAGAAACCAAAGAAGAAAACCGGGCCCACTGGGTTTCAACACTGCAGTGTGTGTGTGGGGAAGCCATTGCTAAGGCTGACCCCCACACCACCTGTGTTTATTGTCTGGGGTTTAACTACCTCGATTCAGACTGCCAAATTTGTAAGAGTTTCCCAAAGCTACCCTGGATAAGAGAGTAGGTAGACTGAGGCAAAGGGAGGCCAAGAAGTCCGCTGACCCGGATGGCCAGCCCAGTTCGGTTCCGACCGAACCAGAAGGAGTGCCCTCTGACCAGGGCGAAACTTCTTCGGGCAAAAGGAGAGCCGATTCTGAGGAGTCGGTTCTGGTTAAAAGAAAGAGAAGAGAAAAATCATCCAGTTCGGATCCACAAGTTGTTTCTCCAACCACTGATGAAATAGCCAAAGTGATAAGGATAGTGCAATCGCTAACTTCGGTTCCAGCCGAACTGGCACCATCTGGCAGGGGCTCGGTTCGGTCGGTTCCTCCGGTTCCGGATTATACTTCAGAAGAATTTTATGAACCGGTGGAGGAGGAGGAGGGAGAGTATGAGGATGATGGTGATTATGAAAGTCTGGATGTGCCTGTTGACCCGGACATCTCCCCAGACAGACCTTCAGGTGTTTCTCCTCCTAGGCTTTCTGGGTCCCTTTCCCACTTTATGTTTTACAAGAAAGTGGCTGAAACCCTCCAGCTTCCAATGGAAGAAGCAGTAGAGGATCAGGAGGAGCCTGATTTTGTTGAAATAATGGACATCCCAGAGCCCAGGAGGCTGTCTATTCCCCTCCACAAATATTTTGGGAAACAGACATTTAAAATTCTAAAGACTCCTAACTCCATACCTCCTGTAGACAGACGAATGGACAAGAGGTATATCCTTTCAGGCTCGGACACGGACTTCCTTTTCTCAGCAATGCAGCCATGTTGGGGTAGTGCAGGCTGCTGCCTGTGATAAGGCAAATATTCCCTTGGCATCACACCCCCCCCAGATAATGACTCCAGGAGGATTGATGCCATGGCAAAGAAACAGTACATGGCAGCATCTTTGGGACTCAGGCAGGGTAACTATATGGCCTACACAGCTAGATACCAGAAGTCCAGGTGGGACACTGTGCTGGCTCTGGCTAAACAGGCCCCTGACCAGCTTGCCAAGGAGCTGGAGCAGGTGGCTGCGGATGAGATTGAGGCATCCAAGGTGTAATTTCATGCTGCTGTGGACTCCAGTGATGTTTCATCTAGAGCCATGGCTACATCTGTGGCCCTTCGAAAGATGGCTTGGCTCAGATGTACTAGCCTATCACAGGATACCCAGGCGAAGGCCATGAATTTCCCTGTCATTGGTAATTCTCTGTTTGGGGAGCAGACAGAGAATTACATGAAAAAGATGGACGAATACAGGACCACCTACAGGAGTGCTCAGGCCAAAGAAAGGCAAGCCACTCCTCAAAGGCAGCACTCCAGGGGCAGGGGCAGGCTCTTCAGAGGCCTTTTACCAAGCCCAGGCCTCCTCTTCTGCTTATGCTCAGAGGGGGTTCTTCAGAGGGAGAGGTAGACGGGGAATGAGCAGGCCTGTTTCCACCCCTCAGCCTAAAGCACCTGCCAAGCAGGCACCCTGATGGGTCTGCCCGGGTCGATTCTCCAATACCTGTAGGGGGCAGGCTGGCTTGCTTTGTCCAGGACTGGAAGTCTCTGACATCAGACAAGTGGGTCCTGGAAGTAGTAAGCCAGGGACTGGTTCTCCGCTTCAAAACATTTCCCAAGATGAGAACCAGATACTTTCCACCTGCAAATCCATCAGAGACCCTTGCCCTAGAGGCAGAGGTTTCTTCCCTCCTGGCTCTCAGAGCCATAGAAAGGGTTCCTACCCTACACATGGGCAAAGAATTGCACTCCAGGTACTTCATAACCCCCCAAAAAACAGGAGAATGGAGGCCCATCCTGGATCTAAGATATCTGAACAAGCACCTTTTAAAACCAAAGTTTAAAATGGTGACTCTGGGAATAATTCTGCCCTCTCTAAGGCCGGGGGACTGGCTAGCCTCCCTGGACCTCAAAAATGCCTACTTTCACATTCCCATCAGGTGCTCCCACAGAAAGTACCTAAGGTTCGAGTTGCCCTCAGGCCACTGTCAATTCAGAGCAATGCCCTTTGGCCTAACATCAGCTCCAAGGGTGTTCACAAAGTGGCTGGCAGTAGTGGTTGCCTTCCTAAGGAGAAAAAAGATTTCCATCTTTCCATATCTGGACGACTGGCTCATAGTGGGTCAGTCTCCAGACCTAGTCAAGTCACATCTGCAAGTAGCAGTAAGGGCAAGAGCCTTCCTTCCCCTGGACAGGACAAGGACCCTTATGGAACTGGCCTCTTCATTCACCCTACAGGTGTCTCGACCAGCAAGGCATTTCCTTCAGCTTCTGGGCCACCTGGCAGCTTCCACATCAGTGGTCCAGGGAGCAAGATTCCAGATGAGGGACATTCAGTTCCATTTAAGAGCCTTCTGGTCCCAAAGAAAGGATTCCCTTACCAAACTAGTCCCAGTGACCCGAACCCTGATCCAGGCTTTGCAATGGTGGCAGGATCAGGACAATTTGAGACAAGGAGTCTCCTTGTCACTCAGTCTCATTCAGTGATACTTACCACAGATGCTTCCTGCTCGGCTGGGGAGCCCACCTGTGGATCTTACCACCCAGGGCTGTGGTCACCTCAAGAATCTCTGCTTCACATCAGTCTCTTGGAACTCAGAGCAGTGTTTCTGGCACTGCAAGCCTTTTCAAATCTGTACAGAACAAGGTGGTCCAGATCAGAACAGACAACACCACCACCACCATGTGGTACATCAGCAAGCAGGGAGACACTGTCTGGGCCTTGTGCACAGAGGCAATGAAGTTGTGGTCCCTGGCCTATTCCCTGCAAACTTGTCTGATACCAGTTCACCTCCCAGGGAAGGACAATGTCCTAGCAGATGCTGTCAGCAGGATATCCCAGGGCCATCACGAATGGACCCTAGATCCCCTAGTGTTGAAGGTGATTTTCTCGAGATGGGGCACTCCACAGATAGATCTTTTTGCAGCCCCAGACAATCACCAACTTCCTCTCTTTTGCTGCAGACCCCCAGTCTTGGGCTCAGTCCCCCTGGATGCTCTGATTCTGAATTGGGAAGGAAATTTCTGTATGCTTTTCCCGCTTCCCTCTCCTGTTCAAAGTGTTAGTCAAGATCAGGTCTCAACCATGCAAAGTGATTCTGATTGCTCCAGACTGGGCCAGACAGCCCTGGTACCCACAGTTGCTGTCCTTAGCAGTCCACCTTCTCCTGTCTCTTCCCAGGAATTACAACCTGTTGACATCCTCGGGAGGATTTGGTATCGAACCTCAAATCTCTCAATCTCAGGGCATGGCTCTTGAAGAGTTAGAGTTTGCTGATCTGCACCTTTCTCAAGGGTTTGGATATCCTTAGGCTTCTCGCAACCTTCCACCAGAAAGATTCTACAGCTCTAAATGGAAAAGGTTCATTATTTGGTGCTCTAATAAGCATATTCTCCAGAATCTGCTGGGTTGCCTACAGTTCTGGACTATATGGTCCATCTTAATGGCTTAGATTCTAGGCCAGCTACACTTAAAGTGCATCTGGCAACTGTTTCTGCCTTCTTGTCAGTAGGCAAGCCTCTCCTCTGTCAGCCCATCCTGTGTTTTGTAAGTTCTTCCAAGGATTGCTGCACACCAATCCCCCCTTAGGGACCCTGCTCCTGCTTGGGACCTTAATGTTTGCATTGCTCAGCTTATGCAACCGCCCTTTGGGCCATTGTCCTCTGCAGAGCTTAAGTACTTGACTTGGAAAACTGTGTTTTTGGTAGCCATTACCTCTGCCAGGCGTATCAGTGAATTGCAAGCTCTGTCAGTGGAGCCTGATTTCATCTCTTTCCATAGAGATAAAGTGGTCCTAAGAACTAATAGGAAGTTTTTGCCTAAGGTGGTTTCAGATTTCCACCTTAATCGGTCTATGTCTCTCCCTGTTTTCTTCACTGACCATTCCTCCTCTGGAGAGAGGAGGCTGCACAGCTTGGATGTTGAGAGGGCCCTCAGCTACTACATAGAGCGCACCAAGGTCACAGGTTTGAGTCCTCAGTTGTTCCTCACATGTGGAGAGGTCGGTGAGGCAAACCTGCTAGTAAGATCTATTGCCAGGTGGATTGTCTCTTGTATACAATTCTGCTATGAAAAACTGGTAGAACCCCACCCTCAGGCCTGAGGGCTCACTTACTAGAGGTACAGCTGCTTTCCTGGCTGCTGCAGGGATATTCCTATCTTAGAAATTTGTCAAGCAGCCACCTGGAAAACAGTCCATACATTCTCCGGGCATTACTCTCTGGATATCCAGGCTGGGAGTGATGCTCGGTCTCTACAGCAGTACTTCAGAGCCTATTCCAAAGTAGGTTCTGTCCCTCCTCCATGGAGGTACTGCTTGGTAAGTCTGTAATAGTCAGAATACAGCAAGACTTCATGTTGTTTGCAGAAAAATTACTCACCTTAGTAATGTTGTTCTCCTAATGGAGTTTTGCTGTATTCTGACCCCGCCTCCCTCTCAGAACCTGGTTTTGGGATGTGGGTGGGCAGGAGCAGTGTTGGCACCCTAGGGGTGCCCATTTTTCACCCTCCTTTACTTTGGGTGTGTGTCGTGTTTTGTTTTTTCGGTTTCCTGACTCTAGTCTTTGCTTTGAAACAAAAAAAAACCTTTTTAATAAATTTAGTTGCCAGTTGGCTAGTGTGAGTTTTACAGTTTCCACACAGAACTTCTAGTGAGTATTGCTCGTAAAAATCTGATGGTTGGAGTTTAAACAACAGCAGACAGGGGCTTCAACCGAGTTCACTCTGAACGTTCCATGCTGGCCATGGAAAGTTAACTCTTTGTTCTCTGGGGAAGTTGAAAGGCAGGACCTAACTGCAATAGTCAGAATACAGCAAGACTCCATTAGAAGAAACAACATTACTAAGGTGAGTAATTTTTTCCTAATGTACATCTAATGCGTATTTGCAAGGTAGGTACACAGGAACTGACATTAAAGTTCATGTGCAATGAAATTTACAGAAAAATTCAACTGTCAGCATCATTCATTAAATATTGTTATAAAAACAGCATCTTCCTAGTGTTTTATATGAAAAGCATACCATTTGTAGCCATTTATTGTGTGGTCTGCTTCAGCTACACTGCTAGATGCTGAGACTTTCTGTTCCCTTTGGTAATCAACATGTCTCCACCGTAGTGGTGTCATTTGGGGTGCTAGTCTCCTTTATCTATACATAAGCTGGGGAGACTGTCACATTGCTGAGGTCTGTAAAGTTGTTTTTTCTTGCACTGTGCCTGTTGCAAGAAACTGAAAGTGGTTTGATTGTGGTTGTGTCCTGCTCAATGCCAGTAATGCACAAAAACAGTTTAAATTGATTATTTTAGCCAGTGCAGAAATCAGGGAGAGTAGCACAATGATGTAAAGTTTGCATAGAGGATAATGCCTGAGTAACACTGGTTAACCACGATAGCAACCACAAAAGGTGATTATGTCTGTGGTTGACCACCGTTATTTAGGCATTGTATTTTACAGTGTATGAAAAAACTAGCCACTATGGGGGGGAGGGGTGGATTTTTTTCCAATGTGCATTTGGTCTCCTGCTTGGCTATGAATGCCTCCTGGTTTGAATGGTGAGCAACTGAAGTGCTGAAATTAGCAACTGCGATATATACTGCAGCGAGTCTGTAACTGTCTGAATGGAATGTGTGTATTTTGAACGAATGTCCAAGCAGCAGATCACTTTTCCTTTCCAATAATTTTGACAGGTGGTGACATTCTGTCCTGTAATCCTATCATTATGACATAGTTAAGCAAGGTTTACAGCATACTGATGTCATAACGATGGGATTATCAGGTTATAAACTGATTGAAAACAGGGGTTAATAGACACTGTCCGTACATTATAAACTCTATAACTTTCTTTTGTGTTAAAAGGCACGAGTCGTATTGTCATGTTAGAGACTGTTGTGCGTATCCACACCTGGCATTCAGTAGCTATTATTTTTCAGGATGGCAATAAAACAATTGTCACATCTCCTTTAAATGGGGTGGGAGAAGTAATACTGTTTTGAAACCTTACTAAGAGTTTCTGTGCACTAGTCAGCCAATTGTTTTCTCCCTGGCAGTTTTTTACTTGACTTATCCAGCTCATCTATTCTTTATGAAAGCAATAAGATGACCCACAGGGTGTGGGTTGTTGATTACAAGAACATCACCAGGTGCTTTTGTTCGCACAAGGTGCTTTCCTGCGACCACAGCGCAGCTGAGTAGTGCTCTTATCAGTCAACAACCCACACCCTGAAGTGTCTTATTGCTCTCATAAAATGGGTAACAATTATTTCTATAACAGTTAAAACTCTGGACTCATTGTTAAAGATTTAATAATAGTATGTTATTTTATTTAAATATAGTGAACATAGTCCCAGACATGGGTAGAGGAGTGGTAAAATTGACTGAATAGCAACTCACTGAAAAATGCTAAACCAGTGAGCTGGAGGGACAGCAATGTATTATTTGAGCAGTTTGGGTCTGCCTCTGCCTATGTAACTATGTTTTACCACCTTTTCTCTTTGTTTATAAAGTATTACTGTATTGCCTACTTTCTTCATCCTGTTTTTTTTTCTGTTTCCCCCCCCTCATTCATGACATAGGATGTTTATCATGGAATGTTTACCATGGGATACAGGGATTCAAAATTCTGCTCAGTTCTGCTGGTAGAACGTTACTCTCCCAACATACTGTACACACAGACAACAAAGGCCTTTTTTAGAGCCAGTGATTCAATTATTCACTGTCAGTGCAAGCAGAAGAGATTTCCCTGATGAATAGGTAAAGACAGAAGGGGGAATTTTCACTGTTAGTAAAGAAACAGTTGTAATGAAAACTATAAACAATACTTAATGTTTCTAATTTGGTTATGTGTGTAAGGAGAGTGTGATGATCAGGGAAACAACGTTTAATTAATTTGTTTTATTTTTTATTTAAGGTAGTTTTATTTTTAGGGCCCAGTTGACGGTTTTTACAGTGTAAAGGTAACAGCTATGTTTGTGATGGAAGATCAGTTCTGGTTGTAGAGGGACTTATGGAAGATAGTTCTGGTTGTAGCAGGACTGATTTGCTCATTGTGTAATGTGATTTAGGGCCAGGATGACTGTGTATATAGAGATTTAATGCAGTCAGCTGATGTCTCTTGCCAATGAGATTTCTAGATTTTTCTTGCCATTTTTAACATAAGGTATCGGCATGCCACGGGTGCGTTGTGAGGCATGAGGTCATAGCCAAGTGTGTTATGCACCCAAGAAGTGACAATATAGATAACAAACCCTGAAGTGTATTGCAATTATAAAATGGCCCTAAAGTGTTAGTAAATGGCTGATCTTCATAATCCAGTTTTAGACTGTGATGATATTGTGAGATATTACAGTGGGTCAAAGACTGCTTCAGCCAATCAGTCTCCAGGATTTCTCCTCTCCATTTTATAATTGCCATTCTCTGTCAGTTGTTTAAAGGCATTCGGTGCAAGTGCCTCGTGCCTAACAACACCCTCGAGAGGCGTGCGATTATTGACCCATAATCACACACCGTCATTGTTTATTGCATGCATAAAATTATATTTTTACCAGGGCTAGCACATTAATCCCTAGTAGGAATTAGTGCAGATAAGGTCCCTATTAAATCTTAATTATTGTAAAACAGACACTGACCAACAGCAATTAAGTTACCAACATTGCAATACTAGTAGCAATACAGCTTCCTAACAGGCATAGTAGAGTAGCACCCCAAATGACGACAGCAGCCTGGAGGCATGCTGACTCAGCATCCAGTAACCTAGGAGAAATGGACCACAACAAAAAGGCACTAAAAATGTATGCATTTGTTGAATTTTTTTTTTTTTTTTTTTAACAAAACCTGGGACACAGATAGTTTTTATAACAATGTTTATTGAATGGTGCTGCCTCTTTTTAGTTTTAAAACCATTGCATAAAGGACGGGTAACTGAGGTAGTAGTACTGTACAATGCAACTATAGGTAACTGCTATACACTTACATTCATGAACTGCCAGTGCTGTATATGTCATGTAATTTCACATCACATCCTCATGAACTCGCCACTTAATACACATGCAGTCTAATATTGTTATTCAATGTGCATATACAGTATATTGCTTACTTATACTGCAGAATAGTTAATTTATATAATTAAATATTGGCTATGTAACAGTGCTGTAGTTATTAAGAAATGTGCAGCTTCTGTGGCATTGTTTCCGCAGTTAGTGCTTATCTGTCATGTGTTTGCATGGTAAGAATGCAGAAACTGACACTTAAAGTGTAAGAAGGATGACTAAGGTAGAACTATCTATGTAACTGCACGTAACTACTACACACTGACATTTATCAACTGCCAGTGCTGTGCATGTGATGTACGCTCACATTGGAACATCAGGCGTCATGAACTTACCACTTAATACACGGGCAGTCTAATATTGTTACTTGATGTCATAACTGCGCTGTTTACCTATACAATAAAATAATTCATTTGCATAGTTATTTAGTGGCTGTGTAACAGAGGTGTAATTACTGAGAAATGTGCAGCTTCTGTGGCATTGTCTCCACAGTTAATATCTGACTGACATGTTTGCAAGCTAAGTACACAGAAACTGGCACTCAAAGTGCAAGAAGAAGGGTAATTAAGTTATTACTACAGCATAACTGCTGATAACAACTATGCACTTACACTTATCAAATGTCAGTGCAGTAGTTTTGATGTACCATCTTCTTCAGAAATCGGTCCCTCATGAACTCACTGCTTAATAAACATGCAATTTAATATTATTGATACGCAACAGTATTGTTTACTAATCCAGTGAAAATCATTCATTTACATAATTATTTAGTGGCTTTGTAACTGAAGTATTTAAGTGTATAGTTACTTATCAGTTAGCAGTATTAAACTGCATGTTTATTAACCTGTAAGTTCATGAGGAACTGATTTACAGAGGAGGAAGAACATCATTGATAGAGTTGTCAGTCAGTCCATTTAAGCGGGCACTGTCAGAGTTCCTACTTCCTTTCTCAACCTCCACTTGATTTCTGTCGCGTTTAAGGATACTGTACAGCTTCTTACACTGTACCTTTATAAGTAACCATGCATTTTATTAGGTTCGTGAATATCTTGTTTTCAGTCATTTTTCTTTTCTCTCGGCCTGGCAATAAGTGTCTACTATTGTTGTCCCCTCCCCTCCCCCCAACGGAGTGACATCTCACTGCAACGCAGGCATGGTGCATCAGCACACATAAATTCTTCATGCAACTGTGCTCGCAGCATTTCCAGCTCAAATTTTTTTCCGTGCAGGAGCAATCACTCTTTCCCTTTGGTACCCACTCACGTTAGAGTCAGGTGTGTTCCGACTGTTTTGAAATGTGTCTGTCTCCTTGTGCCAATTTCATTTTTCTTGTTTTTGATCACAACTGAATGTTGTAGTCTACAAGTAGTGTCCCTCATCTCCTTATCATTAGTTTATTTTTAAATGTGTGAGGGCAGCAAGCGACCATAATTCTTAGTGCCGGGTGTTAGTGTGTCAGCTTGACATTTTGCAGTGGCAACCAAAGCATTTATTATTTGTGATCTGACAGATAGTTAACAAAAATCCATAGGCTCACACCATTCATCCTGCACCCTCAAACTGTGCCCCTAGTACAGGTATGAGTCTTAAATATCTGCGTCGTCCCCTCCAGTACTTGTTCAAGAGAGTGGTGCCACCAGTTTCCTCTGCGAGAGTCAGAAATTTTCTAACTCAAAGACATTTGCACTCACTGGAATCCACATTGCCCCAGTGCTTCGCTATGAGTCTTCCTCTGTCTTCCAAAGCACTTGGGCAGTGTGCATACAGGACAAAGAAATGGTGTATCTGATGTGAAATAAATATATGTTTTGTTATCGAGCAGGTTTCACTTTAGTGCGTGCAAAGATGAACTGGTGTCACCAATTTTTGAATAAGTTGTCGATGGATGTGGGTGCACATCTTTGAACCTGATACCAGTCTATGCTTCCCGTGTTTTTGCAATTTCTATGGAGCCCGTGCGCCACCCACACCCCGTCACCCACTCCTTGCTCCTTTGTCTGCGCCTTTAATTCCTGTTGACACCTCTCCAAAACGTGCTTCTCGTTATACAATCTGATGGATCAGTTTACCTTCTCGTCCTTTATACCACCGTAATCCGTGCATTTGGTGTGGCCGTCTTTTCTTAGAGACCGTGCATGGTCAACCACGGTGGCTAGTGCTGATTTGAGTGTGTAACTTTAGCAAAGGAGGGAATGCAGAATCATGCCTGACTTGAGTGATAAATGTGCACTTTTTGCCTGCAACAAAAAATCAGTGTGTGGCACTTTCAATGATAGAAACATCATTGTGTTACCAGTTCCATCATTCAGTCATTTTGGCTTGTTGGCACCGCAACTTTCCTCCTTTGCTAAACTTACACAAATAATCACTAGCCACTGCGGGTTGGCAACTCATAAAGAAACTGGCAGATTTGTTGCTTCTCTATGCACCCACATATATACTTTGCCCATTTTACATATGAAGTATGCACATCGAGGTGATGTTGACACAGTTATTTTCCACATGTTACACTGAGATTTATAGGAAGGGGCTTCAAACTTGAAGGACATTTTATTGACAGTGGTAAACACCTGACCGTGCACAGATCATGTCTTCACCTCTCCGAACACCATTGCTAGCAGCATAAGACAGTGACATAACTAAGCACCTGTTACATTTTTCTTAAGCACCAGTGCAGCTACTCTCTTAATAATTGCACTCCCCAACCCCCCATGACCAATGTCTTTGTTTATACAAAGCAACAGTGATGCTGCATCCCTTAACATAGAAGTTGACTGCGGATAAGGACTGCAAGGCCCATCCAGTCTGCCCATTTCTTCCTCCACCCCATGAATGTGCCACCGGCCACTGCTCTGTCAATGGCCTATCCATCCATACTCATGTGCATTGCTCCCCTATGCCTATCCCATGCCCGTTTGAAGCCCTGCACTGTATTCATATCCACCACTTCTTCAGGTAGGCCATTCCATGCATCCACCACCCTTTCTATGAAAAAGAACTTCCTCACATTACCCCTTAATCGGCCTCCCTCTAATCTCATACTGTGTCCTTTTGCCCTGCTATTTTTCTTATATTGAAACATATTAGACTCTTTCACCTTGTTAATGCCCTTAAGGTGTTTGAATGTTTCGGTCATATAACCTCTCTCTCCCTCCTTTGCTCAAGGGTATACATATTGAGCTCTGTTAATTTGTCCTCATATGTTTTCTGATGCAGTCCCTGCACCAATTTGGTTGCCCTTCTCTGGATTGCCTCAGTTTGGTTAATGTCCTTGTGAAGGTGCGGCCTCCAGTACCACATGCAGTACTCCAGATGGGACCTAACCAATGTCTTGTAAAGAGGGATTATTACCTCTCTCTTCCGACTTGTGATACCCATACTGATACACCCTAACATCCTCCTAGCCTTACCTACTGCTTTAGTCGTCTGCTTGGATGATTTCAGGTCATCGGTGATGATGATGCCTGAGTCTCTTTCTTCCCTTGTGACTGCCAGCAACTCTCTTCCCAGCCTATGCGTGGCTTCAGGGTTTCTTTTCCCTATGTGCATCATCTTGCACTTCTTTACATGGAACCCCAGTTGCTACTCTGCCGACCATTTGCTAGTTTATCCAGATCTCTTCTCATTCTGCCCACCCCATCTGGATCATCTACTCTGTTGCAGATCTTGGTGTCATCTGCAAACAGACAAACTTTACACTCCAGTCCATCTGCAGTGTCACTGATGAAGATATTGAAGAGGACAGGCCCCAGGACTGATCCTGAGGTACCCACTTTTGACTTGCATCTCTTCTGACTGATATTGCCATCACCACCTCTCTGTTTTCTGCCTGTTGACCAACTTGACCCTCTGAGCCTACCCAGCTTATTAATCAATCAGGCTCACTGAGCTAGCTTCTATGGTGGTGATGAAGTATGGGCTGGGCCTGAGGCTAACGAAAGAACACACGAAGAAGCAAGCAGAAGAAAGCCATTTGGTCTGTCAATCTGCTTGTGTTGCAGAGTCCTCAGCTTGAGCTACTGTCCCTGCCCTCTCTCCCCACTCCTCCCATTCTCCTTATCCATGACCCTTACCTCCCCCATACCTGTGCCAGCCTTGCTTAAAGCTGCCCACTGTCTTCAGTGAGATTACCTCTCTGGCAGCACATTGCAAGTGTCCACCACCCTCTCTGTAAAGAAGTGCTTCCTGACCTCCCTTCTAAAGCTCCCCACCCCTCCAGCTTAAGACTGTGCCCCCTTGTGTTATGGTTGCCATTCAGCTTAAAGAGACTCTTCTTATCAACCTTATTTATCTCTTTCAAGTACTTGACGGTCCCAATCATGTCCACTCTCTCTCTCTCCTGTCTTCCAGTGAGTGCATGTTCTATGCCCTCAGTCTCTCCTCGTATGCCTTACCTTGCTGAACAGCTGTCACCTTTGTAGCCCTCCACTGGACCTTCTCCAGCAGGTTAATATCCTTTTAGATGTGTGTGCACCAGTACTGAACTCCATGCTCTATATGCGGCCTTACCAGTGACCTGTACAAGGGAAGTATAACCTCCTCTCTCCTACTACTGATCCCCTAGATATGCATCCCAGCATCTTGTTTGCCTTTGCTGCTGCTTGCTTGCACCATGTGGAGTGCTTCAGGTCACTAGTGATCATCACTTTGAGGGCCTTCGTCTCCTCTGATGCAGATACTCGGACTCCGCCCAAGTAGTACTCTGTCCTAGGATTCTTTGCTCCAATATGCATAACTTTGCATTTCTTGGCACTGTAGCCAAGCTGCCAGATCCTGGACACCTCCCTAGCTTTTCCAGATCTTCCAGTAGGTCCTGTATCCCTTCATGTGTGTCCACTCTCCCACAGAGCTTGATGTCAACAGTAAATAGGCACATTTTGCCGTTAATGCAATCTCCAGTGTCATTGATGAAGAAATTGAGCAACATTGGCCCCAGCACAAGCCCTGTGGGACCCCACTGGTTACCAGTCTTGTGCCAGGTAAAATCTCCCCCCCCACAACCACCCTCTGGGTTCTGTTCTTCATCCAGTTTTCCACCCATCTGCCCATCCTTTCTCCAACCCTGAGATCCACCAACTTCCTGATCAACCTTTTGTGGGGCACAGAGTCAAAGGTCTTGCTGAAATCAAGACAGAGGATGTCATAGAAACATAGACTTTGACGGCAGATAAGGACCACTTGGCCCACCCAGTCTGCCCATTTCCCTACCGACTGGATAAGCTGCAGATTCTAGTTAACCAACAGCCTATTTCCTGCAACCCCCCACTATAATTGCCTTATGTCTGTCCCATGCATGTTTGAATTCCTCCACTGTTTTAGACCCACAACCTCTCCAGGAAGGCTGTTCCATCCGTCCCACCACTCTCTCCGTGAAAAAAATTTCCTCACATTACCCTGAGCCGCCCCCTCTAACTTTAAATTGTGCTCCTTGTTCTTACACATCTCTTTTTCTGAAAGATGCTACCCTCCTGGACTTTGTTGATTCCCTTGGTACTTAAAAGTTTCTATCATGTCCCCCTGTCCCTCCTTTCATCAAGGGTAGACATATTAAGCTCTCTCAGTCTCTCTTCATGTGGTTTCTGATGTAGACCCTGCACCATTTTAGTTGCCTCCTCTGGACTGCTTCCATCCTGTCTATGTCCTTGTGAGATGATGTCTCCAAACTGCACACAGTACTCCAGATGGGGTCTCACCAACTGTCTGTATAGAGGGATAACCACTTCCTTTTTCTACTTGTGATGCCCTCCTATACATCCCAGTATCCCCTGGCATTCCCTACTGACTTCTCACATTGCATTACCCACCTTTAGGTCATCTGATATGACTACACCCAGATCCCTTTCATTATTGTTGTTGTTAGTACCTCCCTGCTATTGTGTACTCTTCTCCTGGATTTTTATTTCCCAGGTGCATTACTTTGCACTTCTTTGCACTGAATCTAAGTTGCCATATGTCTGACCATTCCTCCAACCTTGCCAAGTCCCTTCTCATCCTTTCTACCCCCCCTTGTATATCAACTGTGTTACAGATCTTTGTGTCATCCGCAAAGAGGCATACCTTTCCTTCCAGACCCTCTGCAATGTCACCTATAAAGACGTTAAAGAGGACTGGACCCAGTACTGAGCCCTGAGGTACTCCACTAGTAACCCCCCTTTCTTTAGAATGTGTTCCATTCTCTATTACCTTCTGTGTCCTGTTGTGCAGCCAGTTTTCTACCCAGGCTACCACCCTGGGACCCACCTCCGGCTGGCTAACTTGATTGTTAATCTTTTCAGCAGACTGTGTCAAATGCCTTGCTAAAGTCTAGGTAGGCCATATCCACAGCCCTCCCCTGGTCTATTACTTTGGTCACCAGTCAAAGAAATCGATTAGATTTGTCTGACATGACCTTCCTGCTGTGAATCCATGCTGCTTTGGGTCCAGTGCCCCCTGGCCTCTAGGTACTCAACAGTTCTTTCTTTCAGAAGTGATTCCATCATTTTCCCACCACTGAGGTCAAACTAACAGGTCTGTAGTTTTCTGTTCTGCCTTGCTCCCACTTTTGTGAAGGGAATCACATCTGCCCTCCTTCAGTCCTCAGGTACCACCCCATCTTCCCATGATTTGTTAAAAGTGTGGTTAGTGGTGTCACTAGGTCCTCCTTAGCTCTTTTAGGATTCTAGGGTGAATCCCGTCAGGCCCCATTGCTTTGTCCACCTTGAGTTTTAGAAGTTCTTTCAGTACTCTTTCTTCTTTAAATGGACCGTATCAACCCCACTATCCAGAGTGCTTCTACTGTTTGGTTTAGGTAACTCCTCCTCTTCTTCTTTGTGAATACTGAGCAAAGTATTCATTCATTATCTCTGCCTTTTCACTGTCTCTCTGCCCACCTCCCTCTACTTTATTAATCTTTCCTCCCCCCTTAACCTTTCTGTGTTCCCTAATGTACCTATAAAAGGTTTTATCCCTCTTCTTAACTGGAGTTGGCTATCCTTTCCTCGGTTTTGGGCCTTTGCTTTTCTGACTGCCTTCCCCACTTCTTTCTGCTTTAATTGATACAGTTCCTGTCGTGCTTTCGGTCTGTGATGCCTTATACTTTTTGAATGTAGCCTTTTTCTCCTTAACCTTCCTGACACCTCTTTTGAGAGCCATAGTGGTTTTTATTCCGCTTTGTTTTCTTTATTTGTTTCACACAAGGCTTGTTGCCTCCATGATGGCAGTTTTGATTTTTCTCCATTGTTCTTCACCCCTCCTTTCTGGCCATTTGCTAATGCATTCCTCAGGTATTCACCCATTTTGCCAAAGTCGGCCCTTCTAAAGTCCAGTATCCTTGTATTTGTATGGCTTGTCTCCCATGGTTGTGTTTATTGTGAACACACTGTGCAGTGGTCGCTTGTTCCCAGGTGTCTACTGACTCTAAGTTTGTGATCCTCTCCATTTGAGAGTACCAGGTCTAATACTGCTCCCTCCCAGTGGGTTCCCACCACTAGCTGTCTACAGGCATGCTCCTGTAGGGCATCGAGAATGACCCTGCTCTTGGATGTGGCTGTAGTCCATGTTGCCCAGTTAACATCTGGCATATTCAGGTCCCCCATCAACAGTATCTCCCCTTTTTCAGCCATTTTGAGAATGCCCTCTATCATTTTCTTGTCCATTTCCTCCCCTTGAGACGGGGGTCTGTATACAACCCCTGTGCGGATTGTGATGCCATTCCCTGTCTCCAGTGTGACCCAGAGTTCCTCTTGTCCTCACCCTTTACCTTTTAGTTCTGTTACTTTGATCCCTTCCCTTATGTAGAGAGCTACTCCACCTCCTCTTTTACCCTCCCTGTCCCTTCTGTAGATTGTGTACCCTGGTATGTTGACATCCCAGTCATGGTTCTCCGTGTACCATGTTTCTGTGACTGCCACAATATCCAAGTGTTCCATTCCATCAGGGCTACTAGCTTGGAAGCTTGTTTCAAGACTACGGGCATTGGTACTCATTGCCCTCCATTTAATGTTGGCTTTATCCTTTTTTACCCCAGCCCTGCTCTTATTGCCCTTGTCCATTGTTCCATTTACTCCTGTTCTGCCCACTGTCAAGCTCTGTACCTCAGTGTTTACCCTACTACCTGCCATGCTTTGCGGGGGGGAGGCTTGAACTTTCCTGTTTCCTATCAGCACCTCCCCCCTTGGCTAGTTTAAAAGCTTGCGAAGGAAGCCTTTAAACCTGTCACCTAGGAGCATGTTTCCCTTCCTGGACAGATGCAGACCATCATGCCAGTATAGACCTTCATCTCTCCAGGTGGACCCCCAGTCCCCAATGAGCCAAAGCCCTGTGCTCTGCACCAGTTTGCAACCATTCAGTAAACCATGGTGTGCAGTACCTAGCCTCACCCTGCCATGGACTGGCAGCACCTCTGAGAAGGTTACCGTGCTTGCTACCTGTCTGAGGCCCCTCCCCAACTCCACAAATTCATCCTGCACTGCACTGATCTCATGCCTAGTTAGGTCATTTTGTCCCAGGGTGGACAATGATATCTAGTTTCCTCTCCTGTGATGCTGCTTCTGCAATCCTGAGGGATTAGCTTCCTGTCCCTCAAGCCATGGCACCAGGCAGGCACCTTGACTTCCTCTCCTCTCCCTTTCCCAGGTCTACACTCCTAACAATTGAGTCCCCTATCAGAAGCTGTTTCTTTCCCTTGTGTTGTCCCTTGCCACTTTTGGGTCTCCCTTGTGGATGTCCCCAGCATTCTTCTTGGTCTCCAATGAGGGTGTCATCATAGAGGAACCTTGATTTGCCAGACTGACATATGATTTGTGTAGAGGTGCAACTCGGGGCTACGCCTCTGTTCCACCACCTCACCCTCCAAGTACCTACTGTGGTCCATCTGCTCTTCACACATGGCAACCTCTGAGGCAGTGGTTGTGGAACTGGTGCTCTTTGGGTGGGGAGTCCTCCTTAGTCCTTGCCAGTTCAGCCTGGAGGTGGGCAACCTCTCCCTCAGAGCTGACAGTTGCCTGCAAATAGGGCAGCAACGCAGGTTCCAGAATGTTTCCCAGAAAATTGCTGCCCCACAGCCAGTGCATTGCACCACTCCCCACATGTCCCTCTTCCTTATAATATACAATGAGTAATATACAATTTTTTTTTTTTTTTTTTTTGGTGTGTGTACACTTACGCTTTATGCACTGTGCTGGGTAATTAAGAATATGACAGTTCTGCTCCAAGACCTGTTGAGGAAGTGATGTCAGAACCTTGGCTATAAAGGAAATGCCATGCCTGGGGTGGGTGGGGTGAGGGTAGGGTGGGTGGTAGGCCACAACCACTGGTGACTGTTAGAAACAATCAGTTACACCACTGCTCCACCACCCTGGTGAGTACTGCCCTTTATAGTAAGTCAACCAACACCACAATGTACTAGACCACTGCTCCTACACAAACCACTCTACTGAGTCCAGGGATAAAAACAAACTCACTCTTCAGCCAGCAGGACACTTCCAAAATATTGCACAAATATCCTTCCAAATCCTGTGTGTCAATCAGATTTGTTTGACATGATCTCCCCCCCCCATGAACCCATGATGCCTTGCATCCTGGAGACCATGGTCTTCTCCGCCAACCTTTCCTTTAGTATTGTCTCCATTAGCTTGCCCACAATGTAGATCAGACTGACTGGTTTTTAATTCCCTGGGTCATCCTTGGGGCAGCTTTTTTGGAGCGGCACTACATGTGCTGTTCTCAGTCTTGTGGTATCACGCCTCTTTAGTGAACTGTTAAATAGTTCTGCCAGTGGTCCTGCCAGCTTCTCAGCCAGTTCCTTTAGTACCTTGGATGTACTCCATCCGGCCTGGTGATTTGTCCACCTTCAATGCCAGCAGCCCTCCCTCACTCATAGAAACATAGAAACATAGAATTTGGACGGGCAGATAAGGACCACTGGCCCATCCATCTCTGCCCATTTCCTACCTGATTGGATAAGCTGCAGATCCTAGTTAACCAGCAGCCTACTTCTTCTTACCCCACCCCAGAATTGCCTTATGACTGTCCCATGCGTGCTTGAATTCCACCACTGATTTTGACTCCACAGCCTCCTCCGGAAGGCCGGTCCATGCATCCACAACCCTCTCTGTGAAAAAATACTTCCTTAAATTACCTCTGAGCCGCCCCCTCTATCTTCAAATTGTGCCCTCTTGTTCTTGCACACCTCTTTTTTTGAAAGATGCTACCCTCTTGGACTTTGTTGATTCCCTTGAGGTACTTGAAAGTTTCTATCATGTCCCCCCTCTCCCTCCTTTCCTCGAGGCTATACATATTAAGCTCCTTAAGTCTCTCTTCATATGTCTTCCGTTGCAGACCCTGCACCATTTTAGTTGCCCTCCTCTGGACAGCTTCCATCCTGTCTATGTCTTTGATGAGATTGGGTCTCCAGAACTGCACACAGTACTCCAGATGGGGGTCTCACCAGCTGTCTGTACAGAGGGATAATAACTTCCTGTTTTCTACTGGTGATGCCTCTCCATGCATCCAGTATCCCCAGCCTCCTTGCTGCCCTCTCACATTGCTTGCCCACCTTAGGTCATCTGATATGACTACCCCCAGGTCCCTTTCCATTTTGTTGTTGTTAGTATCTCACCCCCATTGTGTACTCTTCCCCTGGTTTTGTTTCCCAGGTGCATTACCTGCACTTTTAGCACTGAATCTAAGCTGCCATACATTTGACCATTCCTCTAACCTTGCCAAGTCCCTTCTCATCCTTTCCACCCCACCCTGTGCGTCAACTCTGTTGCAGATCTTAGTGTCATCTGCAAAGAGACATACTTTCCTTCCAGTCCTTCCGCATGTAAGCATAAAGACATTGAAGAGGACCGTCCTAATACTGAACCCTGGGTACCCCACTAGTAACCCTCCTTTCTTCTGAGTGGACTCCATTTACTATTACTCTCTGTGTCCTATTCTCCAGCCAATTCTTTATCCAGGCTGTCATCTTGGGACCCACTCCCAGACTGGCTAACTTGTATATTAATCTTTTGTGTGGGACTGTGTCAAATGCCTTGCTAAAGTCTAGGTAGGCCATGTCCACATCCCCTCCCTGATCTACTACTTTGGTCACCCAGTCAAAGAAATCTATCAGATTTGTCTGGCATGACCTTCCCGCTGTGAATCCATGCTGCCTAGGGTCCTGTGCCCCTCTGACCTCTAGATACTCGACAGTTCTTTCCTTCAGAAGTGATTCCATCATTTTCCCTATCACTGAGGTTAAACTAACAGGTCTGTAGTTTCCTGCTTCTGCCTTGCTCCCACTTTTGTGAAGGGGAATCACATCTGCCCTCCTCCAGTCCTCGGGTACCACCCCATCCTCCCATGATTTGTTAAAAAGGGTAGTCAGTGGTGTCACTAGTTCTACCCTTAGCTCTTTTAAATTCTGGGATGATTCCTATCATGCCATTGCTTTGTCCACCTTCAGTTTTGAGAGTTCTTTCAGAACCCTTTCTTCTGTAAATGGGCTGGTGTCAACTTCTGTATCCAGAGTGTTACTACTGTTTGTTTATGTACCTCCTTTCATTTGTAAGTACTGAGCAAAAATATTTGTTTAGTATCTCTGCCTTTTCACAGTCTCCTCTGCCCACCCCTCCCTCCTCCCTCCCCTTTATTAAGCCTCACTATCCTCCCTTGGTCTTCCTTTGCTCCCTGATGTACCTATAAAGGTTTTATCTCCTTCTTAACTGAGTTGGCTATCTTTTCCTCGGTTTGGGCCTTTGCTGTTCTGACTGCCTTCCCAGCCTCCTTTTGCTTTACTGATACAGTTCTCTGTCCTGCTCCTTCTCGATTCCTTGTACTTCCTGAATGCTTTCTTTTCTCTTGAACCTTCACTGCCACTTCCTTTGAGAACCATAGTGGTTTCTACATCGTCTTGTTTTGTTTATTTGCTTCACACAAAGGCTCGCTACCTCTGTGATGGCAGTTTTATTATTCCCCATTGTTCTTCCACCCCTCCTTCCTGCCCATTTGCTAGTGCATTCCTTAGGGCACTCACCCATTTTGGCAAAGTCAGCCCTCCTAAAGTCCAGTACTTTTGTCTTGTGTGGCTTGACTTATTGCTGTGTTTTATCGTGAACCATACTGTTCAATGGTCGCTAGTTCCCAGATGGCTACCACTTCTACATCTGTGATCCTCTCTCCATCTCCATTTGAGAGAATCAAATCTAATATTGCTCCCTCTCGAGTGGGCTCCAGTACTAGTTGTCTAAGGCATGCCCCCTGTAGGGCATCTAGAATAACTGCACTCTTTGAAGTGGCAGCTGCAACTGCACTCCAGTTAACATCTGGCATATTCAGATCACCCATCAGCAATATCTCCCCTTTTTCTGCCATTCTAAGTATACTTTCTATCATTTCCCTGTCCATTTCCTCCCCCTGAGAAGGGGGTCTGTATACAACCCCTGTGCGTATTGTGGTGCCATTGCCTGTCTCCAAATTTACCCACAGTGCTTCTTCTCCTCCCTGTTTACCCTTTTGTTCTGTTGCTTTTATTCCTTCCCTTATGTAAAGAACTACTCCTCCTCCTCTTTTACCCTCCCTGTCCCTCCTGTAGACAGTGTATCCTGGTATGTTTATGTCCCAGTCATGGTTTGTGTGTACCATGTTTCTGTGACTGCCGAGATATCAGATGTTCCTCCTCCATCAAGGCCACTAATTCAGGAAGCTTGTTACCCAGACTACGGGCATTGGTACTCATTGCTCTCCATTTTTGATGGCTTTAACTTCTGTTGCAGCATCCCCACTGACCGTTCTACCTCTGTCTTTTCTCATTTAGTACCCTGTTTTGTAGGGAGAGGCTGGGATTTTCCTGCTCTTGTCAGTGCCTCCCTTTGACCAGTTTAAAAGCTTGCAAATGAAGCATTTAAACCGATTGCTCAAAAGACTTGTTCCCTTCCTGGACAGATGCAGACCATCCTGCCAGTATAGGCTGGTGTCCCTCCAGGTGGAACCCCAGTCCCCAATGAAGCCAAACCCTGTGCTCACACCATTTTTTCAACCATTCATTAAACTGCATGGTGCCAATTACCTCGCCTCCCCATGCCTTTGACAGGCAGCACCTCTGAGAAGGATACTGTGTGTGCTACTTGTCTTAGGTCCCTACCCAACTCTGCAATGTCCTCCTGCACTGCTTTAATCTCATGATGAGCCAAGTCATTTGTCCCTAGGTGGACAATTACGTCCAGCTCAGAATCCCTTGCAGCTGTTCTCGTGATCCTGAGGATGCGCTTCCTGTCCTCAAGCCAGCAGCACTAGGCAGGCACACTTACTTCCAGTTTTCCCAGCTCCCCCAGTTCTATACCCCTAATAACTGAGTCCCCCAACAGGAGCTGCTTCCTTTCCCTGCAGTGTCCTCTGCCTCCTTCCTGTGGGCCTCCCTTGTGACAGTTGTCATCAGTCTTCTCTGCGGGTGCATCCATAGGGGAGCTATGCTCCCCCAGAATGGTGTATGGATTGTGGAGTGGAACAATTGACTGGGTGTGCCTCTGTTCCACCCTCCTCACCCTCCCTGAGCCCACTGTGGTCCAACTGCTGTGCTTTCTTCGCAACCTCTGAGGTAGTGGTGGTGGCGCTAGTGCTCCCTGGATGGGGGAGGTTCCCTTCCTACTGTCCGGTGTGGCCTGGGGGAAGGTTTCCTTACTACTGTCCAGTACTCTGTCCTGCTCTATCAGTACAGCTGTGTTCCCTTCCTGAAGGCACTGGTCCTTCCATCTCCCTGGTGAAGATGGAACAGAAGTATTCATTTAGTATCTCTGCTTTTCTCCATTATCCTCCACCACTCTTACCCTTTCTTAAGCCTAACAATCCCTTCTTTCTTGATCCTTTTCTCACTTATATAGAGAAAGAAAGCCTTCTCCACCTTCTTAATTCCTTCAGCTATCTGTTGCTCCTTCTGTGCCTTTGCTCACCTGACTTTCTGACTTGCCTCACTAGCCAACCCTGGGTAATTTTCCCTATCCACCTCTCTCTTTTGGTTTTCCTGAATTTTCTATAGGCCAACCTCTTTTCTCTTACTGCCTGGATAACCATAGCACTGAACCAGCTGGGTGCTTTGACCCTTGTGTTCTTACTTCTGAGCCTAACGCATTCATCTGTGGCAACCAGTATTCCTTCCTTAATGATGGACCACCTTTGGGCCAACCCCATATCTGCTCTGATGCCCACCAGATAGCTTCTTAGCACTTCGCCCATTTTCCTGAAGTCCGCCCTCCTGAAGTCCAAGATTTTTGTCTTAGTTGGGATGCATTCCCTGCCCATATCCAACTGGAACCACACTGTGCAATGGTCACTTCCTCCCAGTGGCTCCCTGACCATTTTTTCCTGTACATGCTTCCCATTTTGTGAGCACCAGATCAGGAATTGCCTCAGCTCTTGCTGGTTCAGGGACACCCTGAGTAAGAAGAGGGGGAAGTGAGAGCCAAGGGGGCAGTAGTCAGAGAGAGGTGGGGATATGGATTATGTGAGCAAGGGTAGGAAGGGAAGGGGTGACAGGGAAGGCACGGTGCATAAAGCAGAGGTGGGAGCAGGGACGAAGGGTCCTAGTGAGAAAAGGAAGGAAGCTGGTGATGCCAATGGTGCATTAGGGAATGCAGTGGGTGAGTCAGATACGAGGGGCAATAGGGGAAGGTGCAGTACTCGGGTATAGTCTGAGGACATAGCAGAGGGGATGATAGAGTTACAAATTTGCAGGATAGGGTGGAGTTTCAAAGTGGGTGGAAGTAATATAGGAATGAGTGATGGCATAAAAGGGAATAGTGGAGTCTGGTCTTAGTGCTGGGAGACTCAAGACAAAAAAGCATCAGATGGTGAAGTAAAGGGGAGCGACATAGTTACATATGGGTGGAATTTTTACCTGGATTGACAGTGGATAGGGTGGGATTGGCTATTCTTATGTATGCAAGTAGAGGAACAGAGTAAACTCATGTTGTAGTACACATGAGTATGAAGGACTTTGGGGCTAATAAGGTTGAGTTGGTAATGGAGAGGTTTGAGGAACTGTAGAAGTTGTGTGAGGAGGCAGTGAGGTTGGTGGCTTTCTCAGAGGTACTTTCAGTACCCAGAGCTAATTGTCATGAAAAAGAAGAATGGAGTAGTTTGACACTTGGTTGTGAGTGTTGTGTCAAACCAAAAGGTACGGGTTTGTGGGAGGCTGGGGTGAGATCCTGGACAGTGGTGAATTGTTCACAGGGGACAGGTCACATTTCAGTAAGGAAGGGCATGGGGTATTAAAACACAGGCTGGGGAAATACATAGAATCAAAGATGGATTTATACTAGGTGTGGGTAGCATGAATGCGTGGTCACCAGAGTGATGAGGCAAACTAGCTTGCCCACCATATAGATGGGGATGGATCCAGGTAAGGGTCACATGGTGGTGTTAAGAATGGTGCGAAGCTGGGTAATCAAGTGAAGGGAACAACTTGGAGGGTCATCTGCCTGAATGCAATAAGCCTTGTGTACAAAGGGTTGACATCTTCCAGTTTAGGCAGAGTACAAGGACAACATGGCCTTCGGATGCAATTGAAAAGAGGCAGGTTAAGGGGGAAATGTGATGAAGTTCCTCTTTACAGAGTGGGTGGTGCACACATGGAATAGTTTGCCACAGTAGGTGGTAGGCACCAAAACGGTGCTGGGATTTAAGCATGCCTGTGACACGCATAAGGAACATGGGTTTGTGGCAGGAGTGGGTAACAGCCTTTGACCTGTCAAGGTCAGAGGCCACAAAACAAGGGCAGGGCCTACATGCAGACTCGATGGGTCTAAAGGTCCTTGTCTGTCAATAATTTCTTTGTTTCTAAGGCACAAAAAAGTATAGGGCTTAGGGGCAGACTAGACAGGGCCAGCGGTCCTTTTGTGTCAACAATTTAGATGTTACTCAACACAGGAGTGAGTACAGAGGACTGCAGGAAGGCAGCTGTTCATTCACACCTAAAAGGTAGTTGCTCAGATGTTGGAAACTAACTGCCTTTCAGCCTCAACTTGGTGGTTGTGTAAGAACAAGGAAACACAGCACAAAGAAAGGATCCAGTGGAGACAAGGACCAGTGACAAAATGTATTCGCAGCTTGAATGTTGTATAAAACAAATCTGATATTTTATTTTTCATGGGTTGCAATCGGTAATAAAACACATGTTACTGGACTAGAGACAGTGGTTGGTAGTAATAACGGTAACAGTCGTGGAAAATGTGAGGTCAGTGTGGTAATTCTACAGAAGTCCTCTGATCAGCCCAGTTCAGTGTATTCAGAGAAGCCAATTGTTATCCCTGATGCAGACTTTTCCCATGGACACACCAGCAACAGCTGTGATGCATGTTACATCACAGTTCCTTGCTGCATGATTCACAGCAATTATCCTTTTTTTTCCATGCTGTTTGTATTTCTTTAATTAACATTGATCAAATTGCACCAATTACTGTTGCATGAAACATAGTTAATATTATTTACTCTGGGTGGTGGCATCCTTGATGCAACCTGTTACGTGGGCCACATCTGCAGAAAGACTTAGGGCATAGGAAGTCCAGATAAGGGCGTCAAAGATGGTACAGTGAGAATGCCAGCAAACATATGAGTAGAGATTAAAGCACCTCAGTGTGTACTTGGTGGAGGAGATGAGGGATTGGGGTAACATGGTACAGTAGCTACATTCAAGTCCCTTGAAGGCATAATCAAGATGCATTTGTGCTATATCACAAAATACGTGATGAATACAAAAAAACACAGGGGCATGCTATACAGTTGGTATGGGTCCAGTCAAGTGGAATTATGAGCAAGTATTTATTCACAGAGAGGGTGGTGGTAGCATTGGACTAGTCAGTCACCAAAGGCGGTTTGGGAAAGCACAGTGACAGGGTTCAAACATGCATGTTGCAGACATAAGGGAACAGTAAAAGTGGTAATGTGGAGGGTGGTGGCGGTGATTGCTGACGAACTAATACAATCAGGCACCCAGAACAAGGGTTGCCTTTTCATGGAGACTAATTTAATTTGCTAAACTATGGGTGATTGGGGTGGGGGTGGGTGGGGTTGTACACTTAGACGTATATAGTGTCTTCAAGTTGTGTGGCTCAGCTTGATGTGCATTCACAGAGCCATCCTGGCATACTGTGGTGTTTGCATTCCATAGTGCGTAGTGTGGATGTCCAAGATGCAGAGTATGTGTGTGGCCATTTAGTTAGAAGGGTATGCCCTGGTATGGCCTAAAAAGTAAATATATATACTGTAGGTACTTGGGTATGAGGTGGGTGCTGTAATGGACACATGGTTCATGACCATCAATCCATCCCGCACCTGTACTCCTTATAGTGCCATACATTACTGTACCTAGAAGCTGTTACACAATTAAATGTTTTTAAATGTGATTCCCCATTCACACTAAGCACCTGACATTAACTGCACCACTGATTGGTATCCATAATGTTGTGCTGTCCTATAAACCAAACAGCTCTGAGTAGTGCAATGTTAGAACTGCTTGATGCATGACTTAATTCTCATATTTTTTTCTCATTACACTTTATATTTATTTATATGTCATTGCCAAAATTCTAACACTTTTCATGGAGATATTATGGAGGCTATGGTGCTGCCCTATCTGCAGTCACCTCTGTGGGCTGAGGGTGGAGGTTACCTCGCTGCACTCAGAGTTGGCCAGGTTATAGGTGGCATCCACCCACATCCAGAGACCGTAGGGTACACAACATGAACTTCATAGGATGCTGGGGAAGTAGTGTGACTGGACCACTGTGGTTTCTGGGTGGGTGAAGGGGGGTCAGAAGCACATCCCCCAACCACTCCAGCTGAATAACTCCTACACTGTTTTGGAGGATCTGCAATGCCCCATACAGGCACCCACAGCTGGGTCCAGGGAGGCTGATCCAGACCTCCAATGCAGAGCTGTAGGTAAGAATGGTGGGTGAACACGGAGGAGTGGTAAGCTGCTCCAACTGTTGGAATCTTTTGACCAGGTTGTGAGATTAGAGACATCTAGCAGGTGGGAAATGGAGGCCAAGTGCCTACCTGGAAGTGCAACATGTAGAGGTGGTAAGTGAATCCATAGGATTGGTAGGGCGAGTCAAAGAGAGAGAGAAAAAGTACAGAACAAGGGCAGGCTCAATCAGTAGTATACCAGGCAGGTTTCTGATCAGCCTGTAGGTAGCTGTTAAGAACTCCTTAAGACATTACATCATTATTTACTTAGCTAGGCTAGGTATAGAATGGATGATTTCATTGGGAACTCTTGCAGCTGCAGGGCCCTTTTGACACAGCATCAGGGCGAAGTAGTTTAGACTTCATGGAGTGGGAGTGAAGAGTTGCAGTAGTGGAGCAAAAGACGAAGGGGATCGTTGTCAGCCGAGGGCAAGAGGTGCCTTCCAGCATCCCTTGGCAGGGTGAAAGACATTAGTTACTAGGTTCTCACTCTAGTCAGGGGAAGAACAGTATATCTACAGAAGTGGTGTAGACCGGTGTCAAAGGGACCTGTGGGTAACGTTCGGTGAGATGGGAACCTGTACTGAGACACAGTTGGTCCCAGGGGAAACCCCTTGATGGACTTTGACTGGCACAGCTGCCCAGTGTCATAGACTTACTGAGTTTTGGAGCTAAGATATGGAGTTCCATTGAAGAAATGTTTGTTCAGTGTTTTCACTGGTGACATTGTGTACAAGCTGGTGGGAAAAGTTTGCCTGTTCGCAGATGACACCAAGATCTGCAGCAGGATGGATACTCCAGAAGGAGCGTAGAGAGTGAAGAGGGACCAGTGGAAGCATGAAAAATGGACTGAGGTGTAGCAATGAGGGTTCAGTGAAAAGAAGTGCAAAATTATGAATCTGGGAAGGAGGAACCCTGGAGACAGTTACAAGACTGGAGTGGGGGCTGGCAATCACCAAGGAAGAAAGGGATATTGCAGGTTATCATTACTGATGACCTAAAGGTGTCAGAGCAGAGTGCAAAAAATGCAGGGAGGGCCAATACCAAGTGCTTCAAAGGCATAAACAAGGTGCAAGGTGGAGACATTTTGCATGGTACAGGGAGTAGTGGAATGATGGAGCATGAGATGAAATTGGAGAAAGATAGACTAAGAGGTTCCCCCCTCCCACAGGACGCATCTGGAATCGAGCAGTAGTCTGCTCAGCATGCCTTCCTGGTAAAACGCTTAAATAAATAAATAAAAGGAAATTAGTAAAATTGTGTCTTCACTTTGAGGCTGGTGTACAAATGAAATAGTTTGCCACAAGAGGTGGTGTGGGCAAGTACAGAAGTGGGTGTTTAAACATGCTTCAGACAGACACCTGGGAACATTGAGGTGGGAAGGAGTGATGAAAAACCACTGACCAGATAGGCTCAGAGGCCACATACAAGTATAGGGCTTACAGGCACAATGGATGAGCCCTGCATTCCGTATCTGCCAATATTTTCTATGTTTCTGTGTCTTGTTGAACTTATTAGTGTTCTCTGTTGGGCTGAATGTATGTCTTGTATTTTTTTAAGCAGAACTGTTGTAAAAGAGCCTTGTTGCTGTTAAGTGTCTCTACGAACATACAAAAACTGCCAGCAGAAAAGGCCATTTGGTCTATCGAGTCTCCTCCATTTTGAAGCTAACAACCCTATTCTTTAGCTGCCCCTCCCTTGACCCTTCCTTTTGCCCTATCCCAGCCCCTTTTGAAGCATCCCACTGTTTTACAGACTACCACCTCTGCTTGTAACGCATTCCACTCTGCCACCACCGTCTCTGTAAAAAAAAAAAAAGTGCCTTCTCATCAGTGACAGCGCTGGGGGGTTTAAAACATGGGTCGCATTGGACCCACAGGTGTAAGAAATGTGGGTCTAAAGAGGAATCTACTGGGTCAAAACATAATCAGTGGCAGATTTTGAACAGTTCACATTCCCTTCCTTTAGGTATTGTCATGGAGTAGGTGCATCAATTTGGACCCACTGGCAAAGGAAAGAGGGGTCAGTTTTGGAAAGGATGCAACTTTTGCCCTTTTTGTGCATGTTAGCGCTGTCACTGCTTCTCATTTTCTTCCTAAGCCTTTCACCCTCCAATCTACTATCATGACCATGAGTGTCCCTTCCTCCCTCCCTCCACTTAAACAGTCCCTCCGTGCCTGTCCTGTTTATCCCTTCATGTAAGTGAAGGTCTCTATCATATTCCCCCATCCCTCCTCTTCTCCAGTGAGTACATGTTCAACTATCTCACTCTATTTTCATATGGCAGCTCCTCCAGACCCTGGATTATCTTTGTTACCCTATGTCGCACCCCTTCCAGTAATCCAGACCATCCAGCGGCTCCCCCGAGGGTCACAAGGACCAAAGAATGAAGCCCTCCCTCACAGCAGTCCACAGACCATCCGGCAGCTCCCCCGAGGGTCGCGAGGGCCAGAGAACAAAGCCCTCCCCCACAACAGTTCACAGACCATTCAGCGGCTCCTGCAAGGGCCAGCAAGCGAAGCCCTCCCCCACAGCAGTCCACAGAGCATCTGGGCGCTCCCTCGAGGCTCACGAGGGCCAGAGAACAAAGCCCTTCCCCAAAGCAGTCCACAGACCATCCGGCGGCTCCCCCGAGGGTTGCAAGGGCCAGAGAACGAGGCCCTCCCCCACAGCAGTCCACAGACCATCCAGCGGCTCCCCCGAGGGTCGCGAGAGCCAGAGAATGAAGCCCTCCCCTACAGCAGTCCACAGGTACAATTCGGCTCTCCACGCTCCGAGATGACTCTTGGCGCCATTTTATTTAAACCACAGAACTGGGCGCATTTAATCTACAGCTAACCATATTTATAGCTGCCACACATGTGAAGATAGAATTCTGGCAGCTAAAGTCAGCCTGTAGTCAGCGTTTTTTCCAAATTGTAAATTGTTGAGCCTGTAAAATTACCCTGGAAACCTGCTTATTTGTAGAGCATTTAAAGGCAACAGGTAGCGTGTGCTGGAATTAGGCAGGATAAAGTAACCAGTACTCAGCGCTTTTCTCTGTTTCTTTTAAATTATATTGTTAAGTCTGCAAATTAATCCTGTTAACCAGCTTGATTGCACTGTATCTAAAGGATTTTACAGCCTTTTAAGCTAGAGAATAGCTAGGGAAACCAGGGGCTTAACCTCCATCTGCAATTAAATCAGCATTAGGAGCACTTTAAATAATTTACAGCCTTTTTACCTAGAGAATAGAATTGAAGCTAGGGAAACCAGGGGCTTAACCTCAGTCTGCAATAATATCAGCATAACTCCCTGACTTTGGGGCCCTCTCTACTACCTGCATAGTCTCCAGTAACCCGAGGCTTGTCCCCCCCCCTCATTGTTTTTAGCCCCTCCTTACAGCCTATCCTCTATTAAATTGTTTCCTCTTTCCTCCTCCTCACAGACCACCCGGTGGCTCCCCTGAGGGTCGTGAGGGCCAGAGAATGAAGTCCTCCCCACAGCAGTCCACAGGTACGATTCGGCATGCCACGCTCCAAGAGGACTCTTGACGCCATTTTGTTTAAACCACAGAACTGAGCGGACCCTGCCGACGCTCTGTGTCAGCTCCCCACCGCCCCCACCACTACCCTTGGTCAACACTACAATATATAGTGTCTAGCTGGGCAGCCAGGTGACAGCCAAAACCAGTCAGCCAGTTTTCCCATTAGCAGGGTATCTCGTCCTGCCACTAGTGGTCACTACTGCTACCAACTCTGTTCTCGTGGCCAGCCTCTCTAGCCACTATGCTGCAGCCCCTGCTACTCTGCCTTCTCCTAAAATTTCCACTCTCCTCCACCACCCATGAACCCTCGCCACCACCCCCCACTCACTCTCCTCCCCTACCACATCCCAAGAGTCACCCCCCAACTACCCCGGCTTCGCCCATATCCATCTTATCACCTCCTCTCTCTCCTCATCAAACCCATTCCTTTTCCCTCCCTCTTATCCATCCCCTTCTACCATCCCCAGCCATTCACCCTGCATTGCTTCACTCGCAACTATTAAATTTGGAGGCTCTCCTCTAGTGCCTAAACCTCCGAGCTCCACCCTCCAAGCACAGCCCCGGAAGAGGCAAACAATCCCCTTTTCTCACCATATCACTTCTACTGCTCCTGGCAGGCGAAATCCACCCTAACCCTGGCCCCTTTAGCACCAAATAAATCCACATCCGCACTACCACCCTCTTCCAGCCTGCCCTCGGACACTCTCCCCAAGGGTCTCCATATATTTCACCTCATCATCAGGAGCCTCCTCCCCAAACTGGATGACCTCACCATCTGGGCCACCCAATACAACCCGGACATACTTTGCATCACGGAAACCTGGCTATCTGCCAAAATCCCCCATCCTTCTTTGGCCATCCCAAACTACATCCTTTATCGCCAGGACCGGGCAAGCAAGCGGGGGGGGTAGCTCTACATCAAGGATTCCATCCCATGCTCCATTATATACAAGGAGTCTCCTCCAAACCATCATCGTTCACCTATCCCCTCCCTCGTCCAACCCCCTATACATCGGGGCTCTGTATGCCCCGGCAAAGACTTCACCCGATTTCCTTGTTAAAGCCATCTCTGGGACTTCCAGTGACATCATGCCCTGAGGAGCAGCTTGATCTTCTAGCTCCGTCTCCACCAAGGCCTCAAACGAGCAAATTATTATGAATAGACCTCCATCATATCTATTTCTAAAATGAAACTACTTCGGAATGCCAAAGAAAAAAATGGACCTACTAAAACCGCAAACAGAGGGTGCTATGATGGAAAGAGACAGCTCTGAAAGTGATAGTTCATCATTTTCTGGGAGAAGCGAGCGGTCGCGGAGAGGCGGCAGAAAAACACCTCCGTCTACCAGGCAAATGGATGTAGTACTACAGGAATTGAGAGATTTTAGAAAAGAAACCCTTTCTACGCTAACAGCTCTCCGGACTGACACGAAAATGGAAAAGCGACTTGAGAATGTGGAGGAACAGGCCACGAACACCGACTCCCGAGTCGACACTGCAGAGCGAGCTATAGTTCAAATGCACCAAACCCTGAGCTGATTTACAAGAGAGGGCAGAAGATCACGGAGGCTAGAAGCAGGCAGAAATAACTTGTGGATCAATGGATTTCCGAGGAGTAGAAAATAAAGACCCAATTCAATTCATCCAACAATTCTTCAAAACCAAACTAGACCTACCAGATTCTTGCACGCTTGAGATGGACAGAGTTCACCGAACTTTAGGCCCACAGACCAACAGCTGGCCACACGCTATCCTGGTTAGGTTTCTTCACTACCAGGAGAAGGAATTAGTGCTGCATAAATCTTGGCAACAAGGAGACTTAACATACTTGAGTCACAGGATTTACGTCGATAATGACTACCCATTAGCAATCGCAGCAAGGCGATAGAGCATATGCCCGATCCTTAAGAAATTAAAGGAAGCAAAATCTGATTCAGGACTCCCTACCCTCGAGATTGGTGGTCCAGTATGACGATGGTACTAAAACCTATGAAACGGCGGAGGAGGCAGCCTCAGATCTTAATAAGAGGGGACTGGAAATAATGATAACCCAGAAACAACCAAGAGATTCACTGGCAGCAAAACTGGCACATAGAGTATGGAACAAGGCTCCTCAGAGGGAGTACCGCCGAAGAGAAGGCACCCTTGCAATTCGTCATATCATCGAAGAGATGAAGCAGCAAGCCTGACCTCATTCTGAGATTGCTTTACTTCATGAAACAGAGACTAATTAAATGAGTGGACATGCTTTCTCCTCCTAATTCACTTGAGATCCCCCTCCAGGTCGCCAGGTTATCACGACCCCTGGGGATATTTCCTCTGGCTGGCCTCCTATCCCCCAACCCCTGGACTGAGTCGCTGTGTACTAGCCTTACAGATTAATGCTCTAATACTGAGCTCCTCATCCATAACAGAGCCAGGCTAAATCACATAAGGCTCGAATGCTAATTGGCTGCCCCACCCCATTCCTGACTTGGAGGGGGTTAGGAGGGACCATCGACAAGGGGGGGATTGGAATGACCGGAGGATTGTCTGATTGACCCTGTACTAGATGTGGGATTATCCAGAAATGCCCTCGTGCATGCAGGACCCCCTGCTCCAGTTGGGTCCTCTTGGCTGAGGCCGTCTGTTCTTCCCTTTCTGATGAAGTACTTAAACTGAATATGCACTCAGCTATTCTTAAATTTAAAGACATCTCTAAACTCTAAACCCTCGCCCGGGGATTTGACCCCCACCCCCCCCAAAACACTTCTAATGCTAATACGAAATGTAATATAGAGCTGAGTATGGCTTATTGCCTCCTCCTAGACGACGTATCATTACTAATTTTCTTGAGGGGTGCGAGTCACAGAGGGGGCTGATTCTCTGAAAAGGTGATGTTGGGATTGAAGAGGATTACTCAGATACCGGGGAAAATGAGTTGCATGTAACTCTCCTAACCTCTCACCCCGACTTCAAACCCCCCCCCACACACACACACACACACAGCTGCAATTATTGAAGAGGTTTGAATACTTCTTTACTCAACCTTGGTGGAGCAAGGGCTATGACCACCTACCCTTACTCCTCCCACCCAAATGGAGACATTTTGACGTCTAGTCTGTCGATAAATAGACACAGCCACATATTGGCAAACTCGGAGACTGAGGGCCTACTGCCGTCAGTTTCATGGAAGCCCACAGTAGTTCAGCAGCCTCTGCCCAGTTGGCAAGGAACTGCAACAAGGTCGTATGTTGGTTAAAGTTTTAAGTTAACCTTACCCAGTTTGAGGAAGTTGTTCCTCACTATCTTCATCATCCCTTAAGCAGGCAGTCACACTTTTTACAAGGGGAGATTGAGTGCAGAAGAGGTTTAAACAGAGAGTGGGGCCGTGTATGGCCAGTTTTAATTAAGATGACTAATTGCTATGTTTAATGACTAAAACACCACTCCAGATTTATTCCTTGAATGTCAATGGGCTAGGCAGTCCTGTGAAA
The DNA here is from genome assembly GCA_016271365.2 of Neoceratodus forsteri. Lineage (NCBI taxonomy): Eukaryota > Metazoa > Chordata > Ceratodontiformes > Ceratodontidae > Neoceratodus > Neoceratodus forsteri. The sequence goes on along the minus strand of CM057450.1, from coordinate 181,700,489 downwards.
AGAGCTTGCATGATTTCTAGGTTTAGGAAGGCACAAGCTGAAATTATATACTTGCAAGAGACACATCTGAATGTTAATGAACATAAGAAATTAGCAAGGGGGGGATTCAAACAGGTGTTTTCCTGTGCATACTCCAAGGGACGAAAAAGAAGGGTCACCATACTAATCTCTGCCCACACCCCGTTTCAAATTACCCATGAATGGGCTGATCCAGAAGGCCATCTGGTGGTGATACAGGGCCCCTTGCAAGACAAAGAAATTACCTTGGCCAGTGCTTACTTCCCACCAGGATCAACTGTGCAAACAATCAGATATCTCTTAAATAAAATAGTCCAGCTCTCTAAGGGTACTCTTATCCTGGCTGGTGATTTTAATATCGCCCCAAACCCCTATTTAGATTCCTTCAAAGGATCCAGAGGTAAACAGCCAGCTCCACATAAATTCTTCAGGCGATTTGTGCAAGAAGTGGGCTGGATTGATGTGTGGCGCGCCCTACACCCTAGGAACAGTGGATATTCTTTTTACTCAGCAGTACATGGGTCCTACTCCAGGTTAGATCATTGTTATACACAGAAAGAAAACTTGGGGATTCTGGCTGAAGCTACAATGGGTGATATAGTTGGTTCAGACCATGCTACGGTGATCTCAAAATGGGAACTAGGCCTTGAGAAAAGGAATACAATATGGAGGTTTAACCCATTTTACCTTAAAAACCCCCTCTCTAATGAATTTGTAGAGGAAAAGATAAAAGAGATCCTCCATGACAATACTGGTACAGGAGTTTCCCCCTCAGTCCTTTGGGACACTGTAAAAACGGTGCTCCGAGGCCACCTAATTAAATACACGGCTATGCTGAAAAAACAGCGTAATGAAAAACAAACTTATCTAAAGCAGACACTCCACTTTCTCTAAATGGTGCATCAACAGGGAGATGACTCTGTCCTCCCTCAACTTAAAAAAAACAGACAAGAGCTAGATATCTTGGTGGCCCAGAACACTGAGAGTGCCCTAACCTTTTTAAGGCAAAAATTTGGAGAAATAAGCACAAGAGCTACACGTTTGCTAGCCTACAGACTCCGTAAACAGAAACACCTTTCCACTGTAGCTATAGTAAGGGACCCGGATACTGGGACCCGATGTATGAAAACTAGCCACATACAGTATCCCAGGCTTTCTGTGATTATTATAAAAAATGATACTCCCCAGACCACCCTTCTGACCCCAAGGACATTGCTGCATTCCTTGCACCCCTGGCCCTCCCTCGGCTATCCATTGTTCAGCAAGAATTGTTGATCTCCCCGATCACCAGCATGGAACTAACAGCGTCCATCTCCCGAGCCAAAACTATGAAAGCTCCTGGCCCAGATGGATACGGTGCCGAATTTTACAAAAAATTAATTCTAAAGATTTCTCGGCTCCTACTCCGGGTATAAAATGGAATACTCGAGGGGCAGATGGAACCCCCACCCAGCTGGTCATATGCAGTAATGTCTTTGATCCCTAAGCCAGGCAAAGACCCTCAACAATGCTCGTCGTATCGCCCAATTTCAGTTTTGAACTATAACATTTTTATGTCCATTATGGCCAAAAGACTGGATGTGGTCTTGCCTTCCATAATCAATATAGATCCAACCGGATTTGTAAGTGTTGGTCAACTACAGACATCATAAGGAGGGCACTACACCTGGTTTATGAGATGCAATCGCGACCAGACCCCTCAGTCCTTCTCAGTCTTGACGCTGAGAAGGCCTTTGATAGGGTCTCATGGCCCTTTTTGTATTCTACCATGATAAAGATGGGCTTCCCCTTACCTTTTGTCACCCTGATTAAAAATATGTACTCCCAACCTAATGCTTGTGTAAAGGTCTCTGGACATCACTCCCCGTACTTTCCCCTGTTTAGGGGAACAAGGCAGGGTTGCCCCATGTTCCCCGGCCTGTTTGCCCTTTTTATTGAACCACTGGCACAAGCCATTAGAAGCTCCTCACTGATAGAGGGGATACAGGCGGGTGGGTCGGAACACCGCGTCGCTCTATATGCTGATGACGTGCTGCTCTTTCTTTCTAACCCGGTAAAATTGACCCCTGCCGTTTCTAGCATATTGGAGCATGTTCAGGATATAAACTGAACACCAACAAAACCGAAGCACCAACTTTTAATTTTGCCCCTCCACCATCTTTTATACAAACATATCCTTTCCGTTGAGACTTATCCAAATTAAAATACCTAGGTGTATATCTTGCACATAGTGCGAGGGAAATTGAGAAGGAAAATTATACCCCGTTCTATACCCAACTCCAATCAGACTTAGAGAGATGGAAAGTAATACCATTAAACTTTCTCCAGAGAATTGAGGTTATACGGATTGTGATTTTACCTCGAGCCTTATACCTGTTTCAGAATCTTCCCATTTATATCCCAGCAAAGAATTTTCACATCTAGAACAAGTCAATTAGTAGATTTATTTGGGCGGGAAAGAAGCCCAGAATGACATTCTCCACTCTGACCCTCCCTAGGAATCGGGGGCTGGCCCCCCAATTTTAAATATTACCACTGGGCTGTGCACATATTGTTTGTTCTGATACAACTGGTGAGGGATAATTCCACTCACTGGAGTGCAGTTGAAGAGGGTTGTCTGTCCACTGAGAGTCTGATTGGTACCATTATGCACTGCTCTCCCCCTCCCATCACGGAGCAGGAACCTAATAATCCATGGATCCTGCATCAACTGAAAGCCTGGAGGGTAATCAGAAGACACTTTGCCATCTCCCCATACCTGTGGCGGTTAACCCCAATAACCATGCTCATAGGGTTTTTGCCTGCCAGGCTTGACCATACTTTTGCCAACTGGGAAAAAATGGGACTTTTTAATATCTCACATTTCCTCTCGGCCGAAGCATTTAGATCTTATCAAGACATGAGTCAGCTATATGGCCTGAGAAGGCTTGATTTTCTTCGTTTTTTACAGGTGAGACATTTTTATTATTCAATCCCGGAGGAGTTGCGTTGTGATGACGCAACCCCCTTCCTGGTAACCCTCATTCAGCGAGGAATAATAGATGGCGGGATCCCCCATGCAGTCTGTGCTGAGTGTAAAGCATTGGTGGAAACACGAGTCCTGGATATTGCTGAGATTAACACAAAGTGGGGTCGAGAGATTGGGCTGGACCTCTCCCCACAGCAGTGGGACAAATGCTACCTATCAACGTCCAGGCTCACTGCCTCACATAGATGGAGATTGTTTGCGTGGCAGGTACTGATCAGATACTTTCGAACACCGGCCATAACTGCACACTTTACACCTGCTGGCCATGGGGCCTGTTGGTGTCAATGTGGAGAGTCTATGGCACATCATGCCGATGTATTCTGGCAATACTCCAGCTTACAACAGTTCAAGAACTCTTTACAAAGTGAATTATCGGAGCTGTTTGATACACCAATCAACTTGCCCGCAGATTTGTTTATTTTACATAATTTCCCAGATGGGATGACTGATCTGTATGCGAGGTACCTGCTGGGAATTACCCTCTTGGCAGCAAAGAAAGCCTTAACACGATGCTGACTGACCCTTAGGATCCCCACAATGGATGAGTGGCGGGAGCTAGTAACAAATATACACAGATCTGAAAACATTTCATATTACTTAAATGATAAATCAGACCTATGCACAATGAAATGGTCCAGATGGATTTTATACATAATCCAGAAGGATTCGTCCTTTGTTCCCTGAATACCATCAGGGTATAAAGGGAGGTTAAGCTACATCACCCATTGGGAGAATTTCGGACAAGAGGGATTGCCAAAGGAGCAAAATAGCAGAAACAGGCGGGTGTAATTAGGAGCAGAAATATAGCGGAATAAAAGCCTCTATTTAATAAGCCTGAGAAAAGAGCTCAGATCTAAATGTAATGGAATTTATGAGGTTTAAATACCCTCATTATACATTGAGCCAGAGGAACTTTTAGTTTTTTCTTTCCTGTTAAAATTTTCTTTTAAAGAGGGACTGTCAGAGCATTTGTCTATAAATATGTGTTTCTAATGGACTCAATATACATAACTCAATCCTCTCCTTTTCCTGTATACTTATGACTTTGTGGTATTGAATTGTGACAATTGTGACTGTACCCCCCCCCCCGTTAAATTTAAAAAATTTGAATAAAGAATATAATAACAAAAAGCCATCTCTGAAATTTCCACGAGCACTACAAATGCTGAACTCAAATTATTAGGCGACTTCAATCTCGATTGAGTCTCCTCCTCCGTGAAACCCACTGCCCTAAGTATTGAAGCCCTAAATCTCTCCCAGCTAATCCAGGAACCTACCCGTCTAAACCATCGGTCCCAAAATCACACCCTTCTGGACTGGATCTTATCCACCCATCCCCACAGGATCTCTTCGGCCGACATCTTCTGTGATGCCCTTTGCGACCACTGCATCACTTACTGCATCCGCAAAATCCGCTCCCCCCACTCTCACCCCAAATTTATCTGGTCTCACCCCCCTTCACCTCCTAAATGAATCTGCCCTGCAGAAGGACCTAGCAAACGTAGACTGGTATCCAGTCATTTCCACGCCAGATGTTGACACTACCCTATCCTACTTCTGCAGCATCCTCCAACATACCTGGGAACTCCACGCTCCCCTCAGGAAAGCTAGAGTGAAAAGGCACCACCACCTGTGTGTCACATCTGACCTCATCGCATTGTGTCGAGCTAGGGACAAGGCATGGAGGCAATACAAAGCCACCCATACCACTCGCGACCTCCAATCCTACAAATACCTCAGAAATAAATGCACTAAAGCTATAAGGCAGTCTAAATCTTCCTACTTCCAAGCACAACTCACCCAGAACCAAACCTTTCCTACGTTCTTCTGGAAGGTAATGAACTCCATGATCAAACCCCCTTCTAAGCAGATTTGCCCGGTCCTTAACATTGCTGGCAGACCAGTTTTCTGATCCTGTTTCTGTAGCTTCTATTTTCAGTTCGTTTTTCATCTCATGCACCCTACCTGTCTCCCCCCACCGACCCAACCACACGAACCCTTCCCTACTTCCCCGGCTTCCTCTTTCCTCCATTCACACCCCAGGAAGTCTTCAATGCACTTACCTCTCTTAACCAGGCCAAAATCAGCCCAGACGGCTTGCACCCTAGAATTCTCTGCATCTCAGCTTCAGCCATAGCAGCACCCTTGACACACATACTAAACCTCTCCCTCACCACTGCCCACAGTCCCTTTGGCTTGGAAATTGGCCAAGATCCTCCCTCTACACAAAGACAGCGACCCTTCTCCACCGGGAAACTACAGGCCCATCTTGCTTCTTCCCTCTCTCGCCAAAATACAAGAATCCCTCACACTGTCCAAACTGACTGATTTTCTCTCCTCAAGCAGCTCCCTCTCTCCCTATCAGTCAGGTTTTAGAAAACACCATTCCACCATCTCCACCTCGCTGTGTGTAACAGACTGTCCTCTCGGCCATGGACAGCAGTCTGACCACCTCCGCCATATTTATCGATTTGGCGAAAGCTTTTGACTCAGTCTCCCATCCCCTGCTGCTTCGCAAACTCGGCTACTTTGGCCTCGCCCAGCCTACCATAAACTGGTTCCACTCTTACTTCCAGAACAGGCAGAAATCTGTTGAAATAGGGGACACCCTCTCCCCCCTCTTCCCATCCTCTCAGGTGTCCCACAAGGCTCTATCCTCAGCCCCATCCTCTTCTCCTTATCTATAAATGACCTCTCCTCCATCTGCCTCTCCGCTAAAGTGCATCTGTATGCTGACAATGCAGTCATTTTTGCCTCGGGACCCTCCCACGACAGTGTCCTTCAGGATCTCCAAAACTACTTCAATAGAGTCAAGTCCTGGTTCCTGAAAAAACAGCTTAAATTAAATGACAAAAAAACAGTCACCATGCTCTTCAGATCTAGAAAAAAGCTTGCCTCCCTACCTGCCCCCTCCCCAGTAATCTCCACCCTGGATGGCTCTCCCCTTGACCTGATCCCCACCTTTAAATACCTGGGAGTCTGGCTAGACAGCCACCTAAATTTCTCTACCCACATAGAGGCCGTCTGCTCCAAACTCTGGCCCAAACTTGCCATCCTCTATCGCCACAAAGACAGCCTTCCTCTTCCCACCCGCAGTGAAATCGTACATAAAACAGTCCTACCTGTATTAGACTACTCAGACATCCTATACAGTACAGCACCAACTTCATCCCTCTCCAAACTTGACATCTTACTAAACTGGTTTTGCCACTCCCCCCACTTACTCGTCATTGCCCCCTTTATACCACTCTCTCCTGGCCCCGCTCTCCCGTAGGTGAACCATCCATAACGCATCCCTTATAGCTAAATACTGGTTGGGCTCCCTGCCACCCTGTCTCACCTCCCGCCTTGCACCAGCCAACTCCCTAGGCTACTCCCTACACCACAGGAACGCCCGTACTTTCAACCTCCCTTGCCCTCACACTGCCTCCGGTCAAGCCGCCTTTTCATACCGTCTTCCCTTCCTATGGAACAACCTCACACCCATCTTTCGCCAGGCCTCCTCCCTCCCAGCAGTTAGGCGACTCCTCAGGCTCCTCCCATCCTCTCCTTGCCAAAGATGCACCTTGGGACCCACTCCTACATGGGACTAATTCCCGCACTAGGAGGCCTCAGTTGATCAGATATTTGCCTACGCTTATCTCAAGCTATTACAAATTCCTGCATCTCTACTGTACAACTCCCGCACCTGTTTATACCATACTGCAGGGCAAATGTTTTTATTGTAAGCTCTAGATGTTGTACCTACTGTCTGTAGCCAAGAACTGTTGTGCAATCTGTCTGTAAATATGAAATTGTTGTACTTATTTTTTTCCGGATAACACCTATGTACTCCTCTGTATCCAGGTTGCACCTGGAAACGAGCCTCGGCTCAGTGTGTCTTTCCCGGTCACCAAATTTTAAATAAAATAAAAAAAATCTAATGTCCCTCTGTAAGTACAAGTGCCAGAACTGCACACAGTACTCTAGGTGGGGCCTGACCAGCAGTTTGTACAACAGCAGAATCACCGCCCCCCCCCTCCTTGAGGTTATACCCTTTGCAATACAGCCCAGCATTTTGTTGCCCATTGTTACTGTCTTCCTACATCATGCAGAGTTGTTCATTGCTCCCGTAGTGAGCAGCCCCCAGATCTTTCTTCACCTCAGTCTCAGCAAGGTGTACTCCCCCCAGATAGTAGTTTCTTCTTGTATTTTTTGCCCTGAAATGCATCACCTTGCATTTCTTGGTGTTGAATCCTTGCAAGTTCTTCCTGCAAACCCTGTCACTGCCCTAGGTCATCCACCACTGTTCCCATCTTGGTGTCATCTGCAAATAGACTTATCTTGCTCTTAATGCCCACCAAAATGTCAGCAATAAATATCCCAAATAATAGTGGCCCCAGCACCGACCCCTGTGGAACCCTACTCTTCACTGTCCTTGGGGCTGAAAATTCCCCTCCCATCACCACCCTCTGCTGCCTTCCATGCAGCCAGTTATCCTACCAGTTTTGCTTCTACCCCTGTGCCCTTTAGCTTACTTCCAAGTCTCACATGCAGCACAGAATCGGATGCCTTGCTGAAGTCCAGGTACAGGACATCCACCACATGGCCCTTGTCCTATTGCCCAGTCACCCAGCCATAATATTCTGCTAGGTTGGTCTGGCAGGATCGGGCCTTAACAAAACCGTGCTGCCTACTGTCTTGTACCCCATTTGACCTCCAGCAGGGTCACCAGCCTCTCCTTCAGTATTGTCACCATTAGTTCCCCCTATATAGACATGAGGCTCACTGGTCTGTAGTTCCCCAGTTCATCCTTGTGATTGCTCTTACAGAGGTGAATCACATGAGCCATCTTCCAACCTGAGGTACACACCCTGAGTCCAGTGAGGCATTAAATAGACCTGCCAAGGGGACAGCCAGGACCTCTGCTAGCTCTCTCAGTAACATGGGGTGTACACCATCCAGCCCTGGTGCCTTGTCCACCCTCAGAGGCCTTAACACCTCTGTCACCCTACCTTATGTGATTTCCCATCCATCACTCCTTCCCCTCTGTTCCATTCCCTCCCACCCGGCCCCCCACTTAGTAAACAGTTATTTTTTCTAGCATTGAAATAAATAAATACAAATTTAAATAAATAAAACAGTCAAGCAATAAGCAAATAAATGTCTTATGTGACTGGCAGGTTCTCCATTAAAATGTCTTTGTGTGTGCATCAGAATATTGATAGGCTACTAGTGATGAGCTTCTCATGTATCCCATTGCTCTGCTTTTGGATTGAATTAGTATGCAGCTGTGGACAGTCATCACCTAATTGTGTGTGTCTGGGACCACGTTGGTGAAGCACAAAGAAATACAAAACATATTAAACAAGCAATGAGGTGATGATAGGTCTAAGATGAGAGCAATTACTGATATGAGTAGTAACAAAGAAAGTCGTCAAACAGTCTTCAACACCAACCTCAAACTATTTGCTGCAAAACTGAAAACTAACAATATGAAACCACTGCTGACAGACACTTATTCAGTGCATGGGAGATAGATGATGTAAAGAAGCAAAGCAAGTGGAACATACATTAGGTAGCAGTGTATGCACAGCAATGTAGATAGTCATCTGTCTATGCAGACATGTCCAGATAATTGTTAGTGGAACAGTGTTCACCAGCCTTGAATATTGGTACCACTTTGACAGTTTTCAAAGAACAAGGCATTGTGAAGGTGGACAGTGCCTGAGTAAAAATAAATGAAATAGACTTGCCAGTGCCAGGGGATATGATCAGGAGCAGGTAGCTGGAGATGCCATCTGTAGTGGACTGCCTCACTGGGTATACTCATAAGGTGTTTAGTGGTATAATTTTGGCGCATAGCTCTCAAGTAGAAATGGGGTTGGTGGTGGAATAGGAAGAGGATGAAGTAGACTGGCCAGTATGGATGGGTCTGGTGCCCATTTGTTGACAAACATGATGGACTTCTTCGACTGGGTTGCGAGGTCACTGGATAGGGGCATGCAGAGGATGTCCTGCTACTGGACTTCGGCAAGGTGTTTGACTCCATCCCATGGCAGCGCAGCAAGGGCCAAGGGCATACAAGACAAACTGATGGGGTGGATAAAGTGCTGGCTTTGGGACATGAAGCAGATGGTTGTGCTAGTGGGGGAACTATGTAAACCTAGGCCTGTGACCTGTGCAGTCCCACAGGGCTAAATACTTGTCACTATAATGTTTAACATCTTTATTGTGTACATAGCAGAAGGTATCAAAAGTAAGATATGCATTTTTGTTGCTGATATGCTCTGTGGGATGGTGGACGTAGTGTAGAGGTGACAAGAACTAAAAGATGATTTGAATTTGCTGGATAAATGGCTGTTGGCATTCAACCACCAGGGCTTTTTAGGTCCCCCCTGTTAGTTTTATCCACCCATCTGCCTTGTCCAGTACTGCTCTCATCTTAGTATCGTCTGCGATAGACTGATCCTACTCCCAACTCTGTCTGAGATGTCAGATATGACCAGCCCAAACAGCACCGGCCCCAGCACAGAGCCCTGCAGCACTCCACTTGTCTCTGGCCTTGGTGTTGAGAGTCCCCCCCCACACCACCACACGCTGCAGCCTCAGCCAGTTCTAAATCCAGCTTACCAGCTTTGCCCCCCACCCCCACTGAATGCAGTTGCCCCCCCCAGCTGTCCATGAGGCACTGAATCGAAGCCTTGCCGAAGTCCAAATACAGGACATCCACAGTGTGGCCCTTGTCCAGCTCTCTTGTTACCCAGTCATAACATTCTATTAGAGTGGTCTGACAAGATTCCCCCTTGAACTTGTGCTGCCTCCCATCCGCAAGGCCATTCCCCTCAAGGAATGCCACCAGTCTCTATTTCGGTATCTCTTACATAAGTCTTCCCACTGTGGAAGTGAGACTAACAGGTCAGTAGTTGTCCGGTTTGTCCCATGGGCCGCTCTTGTGTATAGGCACCACATGGGCCATCCGCCAGTCCTGAGGCATGCATCCCTTGACCAGGGAGGTGCTAAACAGGCCAGCGGCCTGGCCAACACTTCCACCATCTCCCTCAGCACCCTGGGGTGAATGTATTCAGGGCTTGGTGCCTTGTCCACCCTTAGCATCCTCAGTCCCTCTAGGACTTTATTCTCTTCAGTTATTCTGTCGGTCATCCATTCACCCCCAACCCCACCTTCTCAGTCCACAGAGCTATTGGGCCCCCTTTCTCCTGTGTGAACACAGAGCCAGAGTATTCATTTAGTTCTTCTGCTTGTTCTGCACCCTTTTACAACCACCCCCACCCCTCTTGATCTGCACTATTAGGTCCCTGCACTTTCTTTTTTACCTCACATATTTAAACAAAGTCCATGTCCCCTTCCTAAATGCCTTGAGCCAGCCTTAGCTTCCTGGAGGCCTTGGCTTCCCAGACCAGCTTGGTAACCTCCTTGGACTAACATGCATATGCCTCCCTGTCCTCCATCCCCATGGTCATGAATCTCTGAAACGGCGCTTTCTTTGCCCTTACCCCATCTAGCACTCTACTCTTTAGACAACATGGCTTCTTTAATCTGTTCTTCTTGCTCAGTCTCCAGGTGCAAGCCTCCATAGCCTCTGTTAGACCAAATTTGATGATGTCCCACTTTTGTTGTGCATCCATCTCCCAATGAATCTTCTCTAGCCACCCTTGCAGAATTTCCCGCATCCTCCACAAGTCCACCCTCCTGAAGTCCACCACCCTTGTTTCTGAGCCTCCAACCATTCTGCCCAAGTTGAGCTCGAACAATACGGAATGAGGATCGCTCCCAGCTAGTGGGTCTTCCACACTCAGTTCCCTCACTGCTTTGCCGTTTGTTAGAAACAGGTCCAGCATGTTACCTAACCAAGTATGCCCACTGATCATCTGTGTCAGGAGACTGTCCTGGAACTCGTCCAGTAGTACCTGCTCCCTGGCAGTGGAGGTGACTGGAGTGAAGTCCCTCACAATCACCATGCTCCCCTTTCTACATACATGCCTAATCTGTTCCGTTAACTCTTTGTCCGGCACCTCGGAATGGGCATCTGCTCTATACACCACTCCCAGTCTCGGCTTCCTACCCTTTGAGTCCAGGAGCTACATCCACAGCTCCAAGGACCTCCCTTCCTCTCCCTCGTATCTTGTGCATCTGTCTAATCCTGTCCCTTACATAGAGTACCACTCCTTCCCCTCTCCTAACCCCTCTGTCCTTTCTGTTAATTTTGTACCCCGAGAGTACCAGAACACAGTCCTAGTGTTCGGTGGCCCAAGTCTCAGTGATGGCTACGATGTCCACCACATCCCAGAGCTAAGAATACCTGAAGTTCGGCTGTTTTGTTACTCAGGCTCCTCGTATTCAGGGAGACATTCCTCTACCCATTCTAGTCCATCCCCCGACCCTGTGGCCATTTGTTCTGCTCCCCTCCCACCTACAGTCCCTCCCCTTGGCATGCAGTGTTGTCATGGGTGGTCAGTTTGATCTGCTTATCTTTGTGACGACACTGCATACTGACCTCATACTCACTTCCCCACCTATTTAGTATAAAAACTCACTTAAAACTATGTATTCTTCCAACTAATTCTTCAACGCCCTCTTTTCTGCACCATTCCAGTTTTAACCTTTGCATACGGATTGCTATTCTTCCGTGTGTCCCCACGACCCCCTACCAGCCCACACCTCCTGAGAGCTACACCACTCCCCACTCCCCAGCCATGAGTTGAACTCATCTATCCTTTCCTTTCTTGCATTGCTTGCCCTTGGGACTGGTAGCACCTCTGAGGCCACTGAGCTTCCAATTTCTGGGCATATCTTCCACTGCTCCTTGAATCTTCCCTTTACTGACTCCACTGTGCAACTCCCAGGTCACTTGTTCCTACCTGTAGTTCCACATGAAGTCCCCCCCAGTTCATCTAGGCAGAGCCTGTCCTGCCTTGTCTGCTGTCAAGCCCTGTACTTACCTGTCAGCTTCTGCACTCTTTGTTGGAGGTCTGTAGATCATTCCTGTGTGTATTGCTGTTCCATTGTCTGGCTTCAGCGTGACCCACAGTGCCTCAGCCTCCCTTGTCTTCCCTGAACATCTATGGCCTTTATACCCTCTACTTTATACCACCCCAACCCACCTTATGTAATATAACAAAGTCCATGCGGGATGATCCTAGGTGCCGGGATTCCGATTATCGGGATATCAGACTCTGGATCCTGACACTCAGTATTGTGAGTTGTGGTCATTCATAACAGTAGCATTATGGAAGTTGTTGGAACAGGCAGTGGTTATAATTGACACACTATCCCCGACATAGTAATTGTGTAGGAACTCAAGAAGGCAATGAAAATCCATAGGTCATGTGAACAGTACATGAACAAATTTAAATGGTAGACTTATGATTTGGATCTTGAAATGGAGCAGGTGAAGTGAGCAGCACAGGGGGTTGGTGTTCACATACGCTGATCACGGGACCATAGGTGCCACACACCATTCCAGCAGTGACTCGGTAACCATTGACGAATACCAGATCACATGTTAATCCTTCTCTTGTGTTTTCCAGCAAAAGCTGCTTGAGGCATGTCAGCTGACGGGCATCAAGGATGCCATGGATCCTGGATGTGGCTGCAGCATGTGTACTCCAATTCACATCAGGCAAATTAAAGTCTCCCATCAGCAATACTTCAACTTTAGTTGTCATTTTGTGGAAATTTATTTTTGTATTGACAGTATTTGCATTTTTGTATTGACAGTGCTGTCCACCACAGCGTCACAATAGAATGCCGCCGCATAACAGAGCGCAAACAATATTTTCAATGTATGTTTATGTGACGAGCTTCACCATGAACCACTACCAAACTTGTGGTGGGGCTCTGCCACCACCACCCTATTAAATAGTTCATCTCAGGTGGGTGGGAGCAGATCACTGGTAAAGATGCAATTTGTGGGATCATGGAATACTGCAACAGTCAATTTGACAACCTGCAAAACGTTGCTTGGTCATCTATTGAAAGAAACCTGTAATTGTTTCTGTAATAATTAGATCATCGGTCTTGATCCTGGCAGATATCTACCCTTACACTTCATTTGTAAAGGGTTGTCTCTATGATTCTCTCTATCTAGCCTCTGTCTGTGGTACTTCCCAGTGTAACCGTCAAATTCTTTATTCCGCCTAACAGTGAAGTCGCTCCAGAGATTTCATCTGCTCGGTTCAGTTTAGTAAAGCATTCGGTTTTAAAAAACATTTCTTTATTGTTTTTTAAGATTTCCAGCCTCTGTCTACGGTACTGGTAGTGTTGTAGATAGGTAGTGACTGTGTTTTAATTTTATTTAACTGTGGAAATTGTTTCTCTCTTCGGTTTCTTTTCGGTCAGTCCGGTTAGGAACCGACCTTGTGAATTCTCTAATTTTAAATAATATCTTTCTAGGATTAGTGTGGTGTTCTGGTACTGATCGGTTTAAAAAAAAACAGGCTTTTTCTTGGTTCTTTTCCAAACCCGTGACACGGTTGTTACCGATCGGTTGGTATTACCTGGCTTGAAAGCTTTTATAGGGTAATTTTGGTAGGTTAGCCATGTCTGAGAAACCCAAAAAGAAAACTGGTCCCACTGGGTTTCAACACTGTACTGAGTGTGGGGAGGCCTTTGCCAAGGCTGACCCCCACCTCATCTGTGTTTATTGTCTGGGATTTGACCACCTCCAGTCAGACTGCCAAATTTGCAGAAACTTTCCCAAAACCACTCTAGAAAAAAAGACTGAGTAGGTTGAGGGAAAGGGAGTCCGAGAAGTCTGTGGATCCGGATGGCCAGCCTGGTTCGGTTGCGGCCGAACCTGAGGAGATATCTTCTAACCTGGGCGATACCTCCTCGGGCAAAGGAGAGCCAACTCTGAGAATTAGGTTCCGTCAAAAAGCGAAAGTCTGCGGTTCGGATCAGTACCGCATACTCAACCGTGGATGAGATAGCCAAAGCGATTAATATTGTCAATTACTTAGCCCGGTTCCGTCCGGGCGGCACCGCGAATTAGGCGGTCAGTTCGTCGGAACCGGCTCCTTCAATTACGATCCGGATGCTTTCTATGAGGAGTGGGAGGGAGACGAAGATTATCCCGACGATGATGATGACCAGGGGGGTCTGGATGTGCCAGTTGATCCGAACATCTCCCCAGACAGGCCCTCGGATATCTCTCCTCCCAGGCTCTCGGAGTCTCATTCACACTTCTTGTTTTACAAGAAGGTGGCCCAAACCCTCCAGCTCCCTATGGTTGAAGCTGCTAAGGAGGAGGAAGAGCCTGATTTTGTGGAGATGATGGACATCCCAGAGTCCAAAAGTTTGTCTGTCCCCCTTCATAAGTCCTTGGGGAAACAGACACAAAAGATTCTACAGACTCCTAATGCTTTATCTCCTGTAGATAAAAGAATGGACAGGAGGTATATGTTATTAGCCTCAGCTGCGGAGTTCCTTTATTCACATTGCAGCCAAGTTGCAGCTAGCCCAGACAGAGGAGGAGAAGAATCTGGGTGTGCTCATTACAGGGTCAATGAACAACTCGGCACAATGTAGGAAGGCAACTGCAAAGGCCCACAAAATGCTGGGTTGTATTGCAAGGGGTATATCCTCGAGGAGGGACGAGGTGATTCTGCCACTGTATAGGTCATTAGTTAGACCACACCTGGAGTACTGCGTGCAGTACTGGCGTTCGTATCTGAAGAGGGACATTAAGTTACTGGAGGGTGCAGCGCAGGCGCAAAAGATGATCAAGGGGCTGGGGGACTTATCATACGAGAGGAGGTTGAAGGAGTTGAACATGTACTCACTGGAGGAGGAGAGACAGGGTGACATGATTGAAACCTTTAAATACATGAAAGGAATAAACAAGGCAGGTACAGAGGGCTGTTCAAAGTAAAGGGAGGGAGGGCCACCAGGAGCCATGATATGAGACTGGAGCGAGGAAGGTTCAGGAGGAGATGAGGAGGCAGCTTTTTACAGAGAGGGTGGTGGCTGGGTGGAATGCGTTACCAGCTGAAGTGGTATGCAGTAG
The DNA here is from genome assembly GCA_016271365.2 of Neoceratodus forsteri. NCBI lineage: Eukaryota > Metazoa > Chordata > Ceratodontiformes > Ceratodontidae > Neoceratodus > Neoceratodus forsteri. The sequence continues at coordinate 181,685,436 of CM057450.1, read as the reverse complement.
AACAGTGGACTGCTTCAAACGAGGATGGGGCAGGACAAGGGGGAGGGTTAATGAAGGGGAAGGGTGGAAGGGAAGGGCAGCTGCAGAATAAGGGGTGCTAGCTGCACATTCGAGCAGACTTGATAGACCTCTAGGCCTTTATCTGCTGGAAAATTTCGTATGTTCGTAAGTTGGTGTAGTGCAAGCTGCAGCCAGTGAAAGGGCAAACATTCCTTTGGCTTCACACCCCCCAGACAAGGACTCCAGGAAAGTTGATGCCATGGCCAAAAAAAACAATACTTGGCATCCTCTTTGGGACTCAGGCAGGCAAATTATATGGCCTATACAGCCAGGTACCAGAAGTCCAGGTGGGATACGGTTCTGAAACTGACTCAACAGGCCTCCCCCCAGCTAGCCACAGAGCTGGAGGAGGTGGCTGCAGATGGAATTGAGGCATCCAAAGTACAATTTCACGCTGCTGTAGACTCCAACGATGTGGCATCCAGAGTCATGGCTACATCTGTGTCTCTCAGGAGGCATGCTTGGCTCAGATGTACTAGCCTATCACAGGACACCCAGTCTAAGGCTATGGATTTTCCTGTAGTTGGTAACTCTCTGTCTGGGGAGCAGACAGAGGCTAACATGAAGAAAATGGATGAATACAGGACAACTTACAGGAGTGCAGAGGTCAAGGAAAGGCAAGCCACTCCTCAAAAGCAGCAGTCCAGGGGCAGGGGCAGGCCTTTTTACCAAGCCCAGGCCTTCTCTTCTTACCCACAAGGGAGGGGCAGGAGGGGGATGAGCAGGGCTGCTTCCTCCTCCCAATGTAAGGCTCCTGCCAAGCAGACGCCATGAGGTGTCAGCCCGGGTCGACTCCCCAATCCCAGTAGGAGGCAGGCTGGCTTACTACTTTCAGGCCTGGAAGTCTGTTACCTCAGGCGAGTGGGTCCTGGAGAGTAGCAAGCAGGGACAACCCTCATTTTCAAAAGGTACCGAAAAGGAGGGCAAGTCTTTCCATCTGCATCAATCTCAGAACCCTTGCCCTGGAGGCAGAGGTTTCCTGTCTCCTAGCTCTCAGAGCCATAGAGAAGGTTCCTACTCAACACAGGGGAAAAGGCCTGTACTCCAGGTACTTCCTTACCCCGAAGAAAACAGGGGAGTGGCGACCCATCCTGGATCTAAGGTACTTGAACAAACACATATCAAAACCCAAATTCAAAATGGTAACTCTGGGACTAATCCTTCCCTCCTTAAGGCCAGGAGATTGGCTAGTATCACTGGACCTCAAGGATGCCTACTTCCATATCCCTATAAGGTGCTCCCACAGAAAGTACCTCAGGTTCGAGTTGCCTTCAGGCCACTATCAGTTCAAGGCCATGCCTTTTGGCCTAACATCAGCTCCAAGGGTGTTCACAAAGTTCCTTACAGTAGTGGTGGTTTACCTCAGAAGACAGGGTATCACCATTTTTCCACATCTGGACGACTGGCTGCTGGTAGGGCAGTCATCAGATCAGGTCAGGGCAGCTCTGCATACCAGCCAGGACTTGCTCAGTTCTCTGGGGTTTCTTCTAAATCTCGAAAATCAGTCCTCAGACCAAGTACAGCTTCTCAGCTTCATGGGGTGGAATTGGATAATGTCAAGCAAAGCCTTCTTCATCTGGCAAAGGTGAAGGCCTTAGTAGACCTCACTTCCTCCTTCGGCCTCAGGTTTCTCTTCCACCGAGACAGTTCCTCCAACTCTTGGGCCATGGCAGCCTCCACTGCAGTGGTTCAGGGAGCCAGATTTCAGATGCGGGACATTCAGTTCCATCTAAGGTCCTTTTGGTCACAGAGAAGGGACACTCTCTCCAAACTGATTCCTGTGACCTGAACTCTGGTACAAGCTCTCCAGTGGTGGCTGGACCAGGACAACCTCAGACAAGGGGTTCCATTTCTCCCTCAAGTTCCATCAGTAGTACTGACTACTGATGCTTCTCTCCTAGGCTGGGGAGCCCACCTGGGAGTCCTGACAGCTCAGGGAATCTGGTCCCTGCAGTAGTCTCTTCTTCATATCAATCTCCTGGAACTCAGGGCAGTTTTCCTAGCTCTTCAGACCTTCTCAGATTCAGTCAAGGGCAAGGTGGTCCAAATCAGGATGGACAACACTACCACAATGTGGTACATCAACAAGCAGGGAGGCACTCGGTCCACGGCCTTGTGCACGGAGGCCATGAAGATTTGGTTTCTGGCCTATTCCCTTCAGACTTTCCTGGTAGCGGTTCATCTTCCAGGGAAAGACAGTGTGTTACCAGATGCCCTGAGCAGGATTTCACAGGGACATCACGAATGGTCCCTGAATCCTCACATTCTGAGGATCATTTTCTCCAGGTGGGGCATCCCAGAGATAGATCTATTTGCAGCACCAGACAATCATCAGCTTCCTCTGTTTTGTTGCAGACCTCCAGTCCTGGGGATAATTCCCCAGGATGCCCTCATTATGGACTGGAAGGGCAGGTTTGTCTATGCCTTCCCTCCTTTCCCTCTCCTGTTTAGAGTTCTGATCAAGATAAGAACTCAGCCCTGCACAGTGATCTTGGTGGCTCCAGATTGGGCCAGACAGCCCTGGTATCCTCTTCTGTTGTCCTTGGCTGTGTCACGTCCCCTGTGTCTTCCCAGGAGATACAGTCTTCTCTCCTTCTTCCGGGGCAGATCTGGTTTCTCCAGTCTCTCAACCTCAAGGCCTAGCTCTTGAAGAGTTAGAATATGCAGCACTTCATCTCTCTCAGGGAGTTCTGGATATTCTATAGGTCTCCAGGAAACTTCCCACTAGAAAAACTTACAATTTCAAATGGAAGAGGTTCAGTATTTGGTGCTCTCATAAAGGCATCCTGCCTGATTCTGCAGACATTTCCACAACATTAGACTACCTAGTTCATCTGAATGGTCTAGGCCTTAGGCCTACCACTCTGAAGGTTCATCTAGCAGCTGTCTCTGCATTCCTCTCAGCAGGGAAGGGCTCTTCCCTGGCATCTCATCCTGTTTTCAGAAAGTTTTTCAAAGGTCTGCTCCACAGTAACCCTCCCTTTAGGGAGCCTACTCCGCCTTGGGATCTTGTTTGCATTGCTCAGCTGATGCAGCCACCCTTTGAGCCTATGGCTTCAGCTGAATTGAAGTACTTGACCTGGAAAACTGTTTTCTGGTAGCTGTTACTTCTACCAGGCGGATTAGTGAATTACAGGCCCTGTCAGTTGAACCTGACTTCATATTCTTCCGTAGGGATAAAGTGGTCCTAAGAACTAATAGGAAGTTCTTTCCTAAAGTGGTATTGGATTTCCACCTAAACCAGTCCATATTGCTCCCTGTGTTTTTCACTGATCATTCTTCTTCAGGGAAAAGAAGATTACACAGTTTGAATGTTAAAAGGGCTCTTAGCTACTACATAGAGCATACTAAGGCACACAGAAATGACTGTCTTCGGTTGTTTCTCACTTATGGTGAAGTGGGGAAAGGTAAGCCTGCCACTAAAAGATCTATTGCCAGGTGGATTGTTTCTGGTATACAATTCTGCTATGACAAATTGGGTAGAACACCCCCTTCAGGCCTGAGGGCTCACTCCACTAGGGGTACAGCTGCCTCTCTAGCTGCGGCCAGAGATATTCCCTTGTTAGAGATCTGTAAAGCAGCCACCTGGAAAACAGTACATACATTCACCAAGCATTACTCCCTGGACATCCAGGCTAGGAGTGATGCTAGGTCTGGCACAGCAGTACTGCAGAGTCTGTTCCCAAAGTAGGTTCTGCATTCCCTCCTCCATATGGAGCTGCTTGGTAGTCTGCATTATGACTGAATATAGCAAGACTTCATGTTGTTTGAAGAAAAAATTACTCAACATAGTAATGTTGTTTCTTCTAACTGAGTCTTGCTGTATTCAGACCTCCCCCCGCCTCCCTCTTAGAACCTGTTTTTGGGAAGTGGGCTGGCAGGTACAGTGTTGCACCTCAGGGGTGTACTTTGTACCCTCCTTTTAGGTGGGGTAGCTGTTATGTTTATTATTCTTATGTTCATAGCCTAAATTGTCACTACCTTGTTTCTTCTTGGGTTCTCGACTCGAGTCTTTTTCGACCCCAAAACTATTTTTTGCCTTTTGGCTATATGTTTCAAACATTTTCCATATTTTAGTGCCTAGTTAGTTAGTTGCTCGTAAGAATCTGACGGTTACACTGGGAAGTACCACAGACAGAGGTTTGAAAACCGAGCTCGAGCTCAACGTTCCATGCTTCTGCATGGAGTTAACTCTTTCCTCTCCGGGGCAGTTCAAGTGCTAGGGCTAACTGCATTATGTCTGAATACAGCAAGACTCCATTAGAAGAAACAACATTACTTTGGTGAGTAATTTTTTCCTTTTGCCTGTATTGTCTACCCAGGACCACTTTGCAAATGAGTTCGCTCAATAGTGTTTCTCGTGATAAAATAAAGATTGATTGATTGATATTTTTCCCTATGTATTGAGCCACCTATCTACATATTGTAAATATTGTCTGTATGTAAATATTTTTCCCTATGATTTAATTGTTCTCCATCCAAATGTTTAGCTCTTTCCAAATATGAATAAAATACCTATTGTGCAGACATTCTTGTACTTTACGATTGTTAAATCTTTCCTTATTTTGGACCTGTATCCCCAGGACTGCTTTGTAAAATGAGTTTTCTCAATGGTGTTCCTCCAGGTAAAATGGAGATTAATTGGTTGGGGAAGGAAAAATAAACACAACTTCCGCTGGAAGGAAAAGGGAGACCAGGATTAGTTGGTTAGTTAATTAGTTAGTTGGTTGATTGGTTTGTATTTGTAGCATAGAAATGGAGTACTAGACAATTTGGCCGATTTTCAGCCTCGAGCAGGGGAGGTGGATACAGATGGATGCCAAGTGACTTTGAACCAGCTTTTGGGGGTATTTTTTACTGGAATAATGGTCTCCACCACTATTCTGCTGAGCTGCTCCACGACTCTCTACAACACAGGTGCAGCTCTGACAGCCCACTGCAGTCCTATCGCCTTGTCCGCTCTGCTAGCACCATGGACAGCGACCTGGGGATTACTTAGTACATGTGCTGTTAATACCCTACCGTTGTCCGTGGTAGCATTGTAGGGACCTAGCTGTGTTGTCTGGTGCCATTATTGTTGCACTCTTCTAACCAGGTAGGCAGCAGTGTTCAGTCAAGCATTCCGGACGATGCGGTGCTGAGCCATCTCAGTGCACCGTTCTAGGATGAGTGAGGAGGTTGCCATTCTCCATGAAGAGTTGCCCTAGATTCTGGTGGCTTCCTGTGCCAGGTAGAGTGAAAAATATACACACCCACTATCTAGAAGGATGCCAAGTAGATAGCGTGACTATACTATGGTGGGCAAGGGAGTGGTAAGGGAGGTGGCTGGAGAGGCACATGCCACCACCAGTACAAATGATGAACTCCTACACTGTAGTGTCTCTGAGTGTTCACTTCCTTTGCCCTTCTCCTCAAGTTCCCCCTTTCCATTCTTAACTTCTGTGATGTCAACCCAGAACTCCGGATTACATAAACTGGCCAGTACTTGATCCTGTTATTAGATTGCTCCCCGCCCCGCATCAAACCATGTACCAATTGCCCTGTCTTGCTTCTATGTTAACTGGTCCAGTGCACTTTTCAAACTCCCTTATTTCCCGGCCCTTCTCATATGCTACTTTGCCATTCTTGTGCGACAGTGTCCCCAAGTAGCTGCTGCTCCATGCTGTGCCTTCCCCACTCTGGCATATGCCAACCCTGTGTGGCATTTGTTTGATACCTTGTGGCCGCAGTGTGCCACTCTGATGCCACCCCAGATTTAGCGTTAACATGACTGGCTACCATCCCAGTATTGCTAGTTACTGCATAAGTTGGACTGGTTGGCTACACACACAACACACCGTTCATCCTACAACAAGTACCCATGAATATGGCTGACCCACATCGATTACAGCTCAAACCCCTGCATGCTTCCCATAATCCACTCCTCTGCTCATCCTGTCATCTCCAATTCCCAGCCCACCTGATGACACTGCTGCCCCGTCCCTTGCACCCACATTGCCCTTAGACCAGTTTCCTGTTTACTACAAATAGTACTGTTCGCAATGCTCCCTTTGACTCACTCCAGGACACCCTTGCCGATGTCCTGTGTTGCTCGATGTTGTACACAACACTAGCGCCATCTGGTCAGATGCCACACTCCTGCTCAGTGCTGCAGATGACAACCAGTCTCATGCCACACTCTGGCTGGATGGCAGTCTCGCTTCTGGCTCGATTGGACAACGGTAAAATACATATCAACTGCCTCCTCCATACTAGATGGTGCAGTCACATGATCCATGGAGACTGGCAGGCTATCTGCCATCCACTCTGTCTCTGCAGTGTCCCTTCAGATTGTTCTGCATTTACTTACCACCATGCATACTTATCGCTATCATTGTACGTATCTCTGCATTTTCTTTTTCCTCTACTCTCCAACACACAGGACCACAGTACCGAGTGATTCATCAGGGGGGGGGTGTTGTTTGGCCATTTGCATCTTTCAGCTTTGTTTTACCGCCTCCCTTGGGTACTTTTTACTGGCTTGATAAGGAAGCATATAAACACTGGAATAAGGTTGTTGGTTACCCACTGGATAGGTGCAGAGTCAGGTAAAAGTTCAAGTTCAAGTTTATTGCAGGAAAACTCCATTGAGCAAGCTCATTCACAATGAGGTCCTGTGACATAAACACTTAAAGTACAAACATAGATAGGTAATAACAGTATATACATGAAATGCACGTTACATGATACAGGCTGGATATACATACAAGGGTACCACATAGGGTGACCGCAGGTGGTAAACATTGATATGAGACAGGGAAGCGACTTACAGGTTGCATACTGATAAATGAAACATGATGACTGGTGTGTGCAATACATATATTTTGGCAGCTAGAACAAACAACAGACTACAACTGATATGGGGAGGTGATTTGATAGAGTAGCAGTGGAAGTAAGCATAGATAAAGCCAGGAGTAGAAGGGAAGGAAAGCAGTTAATCTGACAAAGCAATTATACCTTACCAGTGGATAAATATGGCACACATGGGAAGGAAGAGACTTAATGACAGTTACAGGTGTCTTTTATTTTGGCTGAACTTAGCGATTTGTAGAAGTTTATTGAAACTGTACTAGTTAGTTTCAATGCGGTTTGTAATTAGTTCCAGATGGAGGGAAGGGCATATGCAATATACGTTTACCAAAGGAAGTCCAGCGTCCTTGGTATGTCAAGCATAATAAAGTCAGATTTTCTTAGCAGTATGCACTATGTGAGATACTAATAAGGAGAAGAGATAGCTTGGCAGTTTCTGCAGGAGCAGTTTAAGAGTCCATAGCCCAGCATGGAGCAGGCGTCTAGTAGTAAGGGATGTCCAACCAACAGCTGCATATAAGTCACAGTGGTTGACAACGGTAAGGAGTTAGTAATGAACTAATAACGCGGTGATAAAGGATGTCAGTTTACTTAGATTTGCAAGAGTGGTGGAGGAATAGATTACATCGCCATAGTCGAGTAGGAGGAGAAAAGTGGCCTGTACAAGCTTGTTTTGAGTTTCAAGGGGAAAGGGGCCTATTTCTGCAGAAGAAACCTAAACTTGCTTTTAACCTTCTAGAGACATCTTGACGTGGTCATTGAAAGATAATTTATTGTCGATCCAGATACCCAGATATTTAAATTTGGTTACAACTTCCAGAGGCTCGTTTAGCGTGGTGACAATGAAGTCTTGGGCAAGGGTATTGGGGGGGCCTGTGACAGCACTGCTGGAGAATATCATCGCTTCAGTCTTCTTAGCATTGAGCAGAAGCTTTGCCTTTATTAGATTATGCTCAAATTGTGTGAAGTCCACTTGAAGCACTCCCTTGACTTCAAATAACGATGATCCAGAAGTATACAACACAGTATCATCTGCAAAAAAGTGCAGATTGGACGTAGATATGTTATCATCTAAGTCATTAATGTACAAAGAAAACAAGATAGGGCCTAAGATGGATCCTTGGGGGACTCCTCTTGCAACTGGCAAGGCAGCAGGAAAAAAAGGCTTCTGCCTTTACTTTTTGGAATCTTCCAGTTGGGTAGCTAGAGAACCACTGGGTGGTATGGTATGTGGCACCCAACTTTGCAAGGCAATTGACTAATAGTTTGTGATCAACAGTATCAAAAACTTTGCTGAGGTCCAAAAAGACTGCGCCAGTAACCTTCTTAGCATCTATAGCAGAGATCCAATCATTGGTTACTTTTGCTAGTGCAGTGATTGTGCTGTGATTAGCCGGAGCGGATTGAGCTGGGTTAATGAGAGAGAAGGTTTCAAGTGAGATTTTAACTGAATATGGATCAGTTTTTCGAGAACTGTAGAAAGGATAGGCAATATGGAGATAGGCCTATAGTTGTTTACATCGCATGGGTCACCAGATTTAAATAGAAGGAGGATATGTGCTGATTTCCAGCAGGACGGCACAGTAGCAGATGTAATGGAAAGATTAAAGATGTGGAGAATTGGGGCAGTGAGATGGGCGTAGCCTGACCTTAGGAAAAAGGGTTCCAAGCCATCGTCTCCTGCGCTTTTTTTGGTGTCTAAGTTAAGAAGAGAATCTTCTACTTCTTTATAAGTTATCTCGCGCAGTTGGAAGGGGCTGGGTGCAGGACTAGATGTAGGGGGAGGGGTATGCTGGCTCACCGCAGCACCAGCATAAGGTGACGAGTCAAAAGCTAATCCAGCTGTGGCAAAGTGGGAGTTAAGTTCCTCCAGGATTAGGGACTTGTTTTCCACAATCTTGCCACTTGCAGCTATCTTTGTTGGGACAGAGGGGGCCATGGGCCGTCCTTCTATAGCTTTGATAGTCTTCCATATTTTATGAGGGTTACCTTTAGCTTGTTCGAGAGTAGAAATATAATAGTTAGCTTTAGCAGGCGAAGTTTTTCACACAGTTATTCCTGGCTGTTCTAAAGACCTGCCAATCCGAAGATTCTTTGGAATGTCTAGCTTTAGTCAGAGCTTATCTCGAGCTATAAGGGCTGCCTTGAGATCCGAGGTGAACCAGGGGTTGAATTGTTCAGTACCCTTACTTTGATGAAAGGGCATGCTTATTTATTATTGTAGTGAGTTTGTCATTAAGGATGTAAGCTGCCTTGTTGACATCTTTGGCTAGGTAGAGATCTTGCCATCTGATCATGCTCAGGTCAGATAGGAAGTTTACTGCACTGAATTTGCGAAAGGATCTTTTGTTATAAAGATGGGTTGCAGCAGACTTAATTTGAGATCTTATGCAAGCAACAATTCCATGATCGCTCATGTCGTTGTGAAACACTGCCGAATGAGATATTTTGTGTGGATGGGTGGTTAGTACCACATCTAGAATGGAACTGTTGGCAGTATTGAGAGTGTTGTTCCTAGTGGGTTCACTGACTAATTGCCCAAGACCTAGCTCGTCACAAAGGGATTTGAGGCCGTGTGATTTAGGTGACAGCCAGTCCATATTTAGATCTCCTAGAAATATTGTTTCAGTTTTTGCATCTACGAACATGGATTTCCAAAGATTAAGGACTTCATCACCACCAGACGGGGGTCTATAGCTACCTAGGATAGTAATACTTTCCGAGGAGGGGAGATGAAGGCTCAGCGAAACTAACTCAAATTCCTTGGCTAGAGATTTGCAACTAATATTGGTGACCGAGTACTTAGATTTGGCGTAGATAACCACACCCCCACCTCTAGACTCTCTGTCTGCTCTACATAAATTGTAGCCCTGCAGTGATATTTGTTGATCAGTGTTCGTCTTTTTTAACCACGACTCAGTAATTATGATAAGGTCAGGGTTAATGTGTGCAGCCCAGGCTTGCAGCTGTACAAGTTTTTTAGGCAGGCTTAAAATGTTGACCATCATTGTTTTGAGACCTGTGGCCTCAGCAAAATCGATAGGCAAGGTAAGTTGTAGGGGGGGGCCAGGGTTGAGCTCCACATTTCCTGAGCAGAGAAGGAGCAGAAGTATAACTTTCTTTAAGGAGCTTATAAGAATGGAGACTGCTTTTTTATTTCTTCGCAGCAACCCATATCGTGCTGTGCAAGAGGCGGCACCACTGTAATGACAGTTGATCGTGATCAATGTAAGTGCTTGAATAGACATAGGTGAGGACAGTAGCAAGGGGGTGTAGGCTAACCGGGGGGAATAGGCTAAAAGGGGAGAGGAGAATGACATAGTGTCTGCACGGTAGACCGTTATAACATTAGGTATTGATAAGGTACATTGGAGAACTGAATTGCATTGAGGTACTTCGAATTGCACTGTATTGCTGAGAACTCTGCACCTTAGGAGCAATAAAAACACAATAAGGTGAGCCATGGTCCCAGATTGAGTGGTCTCGTGATTTGTATTAGTGCAATATTTTCTAGGCAAGCAATTTGCCCACCTAGGTACTCACTTAAAACCTAGATGAGAAAATACAGCAGAAAGGGGAACAAGGAGAGCAGGAGCAGCTTAGTTAGTGGCGGTGCTCAAGAGATATTCACACAGGGTGGTCTTATTGGCCACACTGAGATACCAATCATAGGTTGGCAACAGTCGAAACTAGGCCAATGAAGCAGTAATATGATATAGGAGGCGGATCATGAGTGTATTTAAAGGAGGTCGGGGGGGGGGGAGAAAATTTCAGGTCAGAGCGAGAGCTGAGAAGTCAGAATTAAGAAGGGAACACTGTAACAGGCTATAGAGAAGGGGCCCCAATCAGAGCAAAGCAGGCAAGCGGGCGTACCAATCACAATCCCCCTATGGCAGTGCTGCACCAATCAAGGGTGCCCAGGTGTGCTGGCTCTCTGCAAATGATTCTATCGGTATGACAGCGCAGCATAGGTAATAATAGGGTGCTCAGCGTCTATCTGACTTGAGTGGATGGCAGACATTGAGGGCTTCATGTTTTCAGCTGCAGAGCTGTCGCACAGGCAGTTTTAAGGAAGTTGTCAGCCTGTTGAGTGAAGCTTAGGGGAACCTCAACTACAACCACCCCTTGTAGCAGCACCGGGAAAGAAGTAGAATGATACTGCAGGCCATATTGCCCACGAATGAGTACAGTGATTTATGTAGAAGACCAAGAATCCCTCTAGTGGCAGGTCTGTATAACCTGCTAATGGAAAACTAGCCACTTTTAAAAAAAAAAAAAAGGCAGTCAGACAGAAGAGGTGTAAGCACTTTAAAACAGTAGTAGAAATTACAGTCCAGCTAATACAGTTGAAAAACTTCTAATTACACTGCTGAAATGTGCTTAGTTCTATTGAAAATCTAACAAAGTGCCAGGTGTCTATAGCAGGGGAAAAGTCCTGGCCAATCAGAGTGGGTTTGCTGGAAGCACCAGTGTTCCGATTGGCTGCGCTGTCCCGTACCTTCTAAGGAGCTGCAGGCGGGTGTCCTGGTCTTGGTCGGTGGCTGGCTGGGTGCCGGCCGACCGACCGTGGGGGAGCTGAAGCAGCCCTGTTCAAGGGCAGGCAGCTGGAGAGAAGACAAAAGAGCAGGTCCTAAATAGCATAGAGGTTAAAGTGGGTTAGATTTGAGCAGTTTAGTAAGACAAAAGGTAGTTAGACTTATCGGCGCCAAGACAGAGTGCTTGGATTGGGGGGGGGGGGCGCTGCAGGAAGAGCAGTCAGACAGAAGAGGTGTAAGCACTTTAAAACAGTAGTAGAAATTACAAGGTGTAGGCTTTCATCCCTCAAGGGTAGACCACAGCCACCAGTGATGGTTATCTGTATCAACGCTTGAGTAAGGTTGTTGTAGTGATGCTAGTATCTCAAAGTAATGTATACAACAGAGTACACACAGACTTTGACAAATCACCTGGCAAAGTAGTAGTTTACTCACACCATCACACTTTCATGCAAATGACCAAGCAAAGTAGTATCAGAAACGTACACTGTAGCTAATCCGCATGTATTTGATGATGCAGCACAATAAATCTTGGCAGCTGTACGATGGACCAGCTTAAATGTAGCAGCTTAATTCTTGAGATGTGTTCTCCAGAACATAACACAGCACACAATATGTTGATTTTCTTAGTGCTGCATACATGGAAATGTGCGACTTGTGTTAGTTTAAGATTGATGGATAGTGGGTCATCGGCTACGTTGATTTACCGCCGTATAAACATAAGATGAAGACAACAGATAAAGGACTAAGGGTCAATCAACTATACTTGACTGCACAGCTGTCAGTGTTTGGCATTGATGCCCCCCACCACCACTGCAGCATCCCCACTGTGCAAATAAACAGCACTGGACCCAGCACTGAGCACTGTGGTACTCCTTTTTACTGCTCTGTGATGTGATCTTCAGCACCTACTACTAACTTCAAGTGCCTGTCCTGTAAATATTCCTTTACCAAAGTAACCAATTTCTGGCAAGCTCACAGCTCACACAATTTACTGGTTAGCAAACCAGGAGGCACCAAGGCAAAGAAAGGCCTTGCTGTAGAACCGGTAAAGGATGTCCAATGCATGGTACTTGTCTAGTGCCTGTGTCAACCAATCAAAAAAGTCCACACTGTTTGTTTGGTCAGATCTGCCTGCCAGTAATCTGTGCAGTTTTCCTTCCTCTAGAACATTGTCCTCCAGAAACTACCAACTTTTCACAGAAACATAGAAATTGTCAGCAGATAAGGGCCGATAGGCCCATCCAGTCTGCGCGTATGCCATACACTTGTTTGTGACCACTTAACCAGTCTGGTCAGTGGCTTTTCACCCATACTTCCCACTTCTGTGGTTCACTTATGCCTGCCCCAGGCATGTTTAAAACCATACATTGTATACACTGTGCTTGAGCACACCACCTCCTGTGACAGACCATTCCGTGCATCCATCTCCCTCTCCGTGAAAACAACTTCCCCACATTTCCCCTCAGCATGGTCAAGGTGGTCATGTATAGGGTGATCAAAATGGCACATGGTCTGTGCAAGAAACACTGTGGGGTAGAGACTGAAGAACATTACAAAGTCCATACTTGAAGACCTTACAATACATCATAGGCGTAAACATGGAACAAGTGAGTTTCAGTTTTGCAGAAAAAGAGATTATCACGTACAGGGGGCCATGCTATGAAGCTGGTGGTGGGGGTGGGTGGAGCTGTTGAATATGGTGCAGTTCAATGTGAGAACTGAGTATGCTGACAGAACACATGCAAAAAAAGGTCAAGGCTTAAAGAGTGCTTAAAATTGCAGAAAAGTGCAGATGCATCCAGGCAGCAATGGAAGGTGAAGCTTGTGGTTGTGGATGGTGGGGGGAGGGGGGTGGTAAGAAAAGTTTGTCTAGCCAAAAAGGAGCTATGATAAATGTAAAAACAATTGTGTTAGACAACAAAGTAAAACAAAAATAATGAAATAACACACTGAGGTTATCAAAGGACATATCCAAGGGAGTAACACAGAAAAGGATACATTTCAGGTGGTCAAATGAAATACAGGTAGTGTAAGACAATGAACTTTCTATTAAGCAGTGTCAGTGGCTCAGCAGGTAGCATACTTGACTTTGAGGACTGAAGATCAGTAGGCTGATGGTTCTATCACGACATACATCACTTGGTGGCAATCAGAATATTGACTGCGTAGTGCAGCATGATGGGTGTTCTGTAGTCCTGAGATGCCATATTTTGGACTACACATTACAATGCGGTACCATCTGCCTGTTTTTGTGGTAATTCTGGCAGATAGTAAAGATCACATGGAACTGCTTGAAAAGTTTGTGAATTGCACTGGCATCAGTTTGAAATTCCTCTGTATCCACCTCCCCCAGGACAAGGCTTGCAATTGCCAGAGTTATCTAGTCCTCCTTGCACGGTAAAAATGAACTCTGTTAATAAATAGTAAAACATAGGTGGAGGAAGGGAAAGCTGTCAGGTGTACAAATGCACAAAGAGGAGGCAAAACATACAAGAACGTTGCGAGGTGTGAGCAGCAGCACAAACTGCCCTTCGTCCTATTCAAAAAATCAGTTTAGACATGGAGTGTTTCAGGGGACTGGAGGATGGCAAATTGTGACCCTCCATACAATATTGGGAAATGAGAATAGGCAGGAAACTATAGGGAAGTCTACGTGATACCAGTGTTGGGGAAATGAATGTAGTCAATACCAAAGTAAAATATTATAATTTTCCATCCAGCCAGCCTAGCACCAGATAAAAGGCATTGCAGATTCAGAAATCCGATCCGTGTATTTGACTAGGTGCCCAGGAAGGTTGATAGTGGTAGGTCACTGGATGTTGTTGACATTTATTTCAGCAAGGCCTTCATCACTACACGAAATATTATGGTGATACATACCTCAAGCAGAAAGAAGTGGGCCATAAGCTGGCAAACTGAGTCAGAAACTGTTTGAGAACACACAGGGTGCTGCAGATGGCATTCAGTCTGCGGTGAGGTGTGTGATCAGAGGTCCAAGCTATGCTGATTTGCAGATGACAGTAAGAGCTGTCAGTGGGGGGTAGGAGAACAGTAAAACAAGCCTAAAATAGCTTCAGGAGTTAACAAGAGTATAGCATCAATGATTCCATGCAAACAAATGAAAGTGCATGATTTCCAGCACAGAAATCGACTAGTGGTGTGCAAACAGGAGAGATGGGAACTGCAGGACAACTACCAAGAGGTGGACCTGTGGGCTAATCATAGCTGATGACTGAGGGCTGATCATATCTGGTAAACAAAAAATGTGAGAAGGCTGTGGAGAGAGCTAGTGGGATGACAGGGAGCTTAGGGAAAGAGGTGTCACTAGCAGAAATAAGGAAGTGAGTATGCCACTGTACAGATCACTAGTGAGACCACATCCAGAGTAATGTGCATTTGCATTTTCACTGACTCCCCTCAGCCTGGCAGCAGTGCTAAATCTGCTCCTCCCCCTAAATCTCCCACCTTCTATTTACGGAGAGTAACCCATGTCGAAGCAAGAAAATATCTACTAAAGGTGTTTGGAAAATACTGATTTAGCAGTGACACCCTGGATCTAAAACTTCTCCCCCTTGCATTCGAGGCTGTCCTGCTCCCCTGCACCAAGCTCCTGAACCTTTTGCTCTCCCTCAGACAGTTCCTCCAGCTTTGGAAATCTGCAGTCTTAACACCTGTGCATAAAAGTGGAGATAGGACTCAATACTACAATTACCTCCCCATCTCCATCCCCCCCCCCGCTTTCTAAACCCCTAGAGCGCAGAGTTACTGACCAACTGTCAGAATACCTTGACAAATATAACATCCAGTGTCAACAGTAACATGGCTATAGAAACGCACATAGTACGACCACTGCCCTGCTTGAATTTACAAACCACATTCACAAGGCCCTGGACTCCGGGCAATTACTAGGAGTGGTGCATGTAGATCTGACGACCAAGGTGTTTGACACCATCAGTCATCATCTCCTTTTAAACTTCCTCACCACCATTGGCCTATCCAATGAGGTTACTGAGCAGTTTGAAAGCTACCTGCTGGGAAGACACCAATAGGTTAAGATTGGGGACTGTCTCTCCGATTGGCTCCCCATGAACTCTGGGGTACCTCAATCGTCCGTCCTTGGCCTGTTACTCTTTAGCCTCTTTATCAACAATCTTCTTGCAGCCTGCGACAGCAATATGATCTTATATTCGGATGATGGCATCCTTTTCAGCACTTCCACTGACCCTTTCACCCCATCCTCTGTCCTGCAGTCAAACTTTAACCTTGTTGAAAAGTGGTTTGATCAGCACAAGCTGCTGGTGAACTACAAAAAAGTCAAGGCTATGCTGTTCACCAGTGCTCACAGCAAACACAAAACAGCTAGCCCATCTATCCTTAATAAGCAGCACCTACCAACTGGTCAAGCCCATGAGTTCAAATACCTTGGGGATATGTTGGACAGCTCACTTTCCTATAATGCCCATGCTTCAGTACTCTCCAGAGCAATAGACGCTAGGATAGAGGTACCCTTTATTGCCATCGTCACTGTCTTACCACTGATTGAGGATAGCTGTAACCAGCTCTGTCCTTTCGATTATCGATTACAGGCTAATCTTCGATGGGTCTGCTGCAGACACCACCCTAAAAAAGAATAAAAACTGCTTTACATAAGTGTTGTTGTCTCGTGACTGGGGCTGGTAAAAGAACACATACTTGTGAGCTCTGTAAGCAATCTTCCTGGCTCCACCTTTAAGGTAGGATAGCTTACCAGACCTGCCTCCTGACCAAAAAAATCTGCCTCCACCTTACTCCTCCAGCAGCTTATGGCTTTATGTTACCCACTCTCCACACTCGTTGCACTTGCAGTACCAACAAATCTCCTTTCCTGATTCCCTAATGCCGTATCTTCCAAGCCCAAGGCTCCTTCTTGGTAAGAGCCCCCTTCCTAGTAAATGGGCTCCCTCCAGATGTCTTTGCTGAAAACAAACTAGGCCCTTACAGAAACAGACTGCACCAATACCTCTCCAACCTTTGCAGTTGTGCCTGTAACATCTAGGATGCCTCTGCCATTACTGCGCCTCTTTCTCATCTCTAATCCCTCTCCTCCTGCCACCCCTCCTCCTTCTCCCTCTTTCAATACCCATACCTTTCCTGTTCACCACCTCCCTCACTTTTTCTCTCCTCACTCTCTAATCACAATTTGCCTACCCTCCCCCAGAACACCATACCCTTCCCTTTGTGCTACACCCCCTCTCTTCTCACCCCCTTTTGTGCAAATGCACCCCCATGTGGTTCCCCTCTCCCCGCCTCTTGGCCTGCCCTAATGTCTCCCTCCCTCTCACACCCCTTACTCTATTCCACCTTCGTACTCCTCAACTCCACTTCCCCGTTTCCTACCCTGCTTTCTTACCACATCTCTCCTTCTCTTCCCCTCTCCTTTGCCCACTGCCCTGCAAGCATGTCCTGCGACCTCCAGCACTTTGCTATGACAAAGTCTCTTACCCAGACTGCCTCTTACCTCCCTATCCTCTCTCCCTATACTGCAGATATTATTATTCACTGTATTATTTTAATTTTCTACTGTCTGTACACAACACAGTATGTAAACTGTGTTTGCCATGAATCTGTGTTATTCTCTTGTGCTGTTGCATTCGCTGTACTTCACGTGGAACCTTTGTAAAAGAACCACTGGTTCAAAGGTGATTGTGATCCTAGAATACAGTAAATAAAGCAAATACAAACACCTGGAAGACTGCTGCATGGCTCAGCATTTATTTCACGTTAACTCTGTTTTGGTAAATAAATAACTATAAATTAATGATCTTCATGATGTGTGAAATGACGCTGCATAAGGGGGCACTGCTGGCAGAGGTTTACTCAGATATATAGGATGACTGAACAATAACCTAGACTTATTACTTATGGCAGGCTTTGCTGGCACATTGAAGCCAGCAAACAAGATGGTGGATTTGGCAGTTGGTGAAAGTTGATGCTGGCAAGGGTCAGGTTGGCAACTGGAGAAGAAAAGGGTCCACCACAGAATCTCAGATGGTGTCAGGTGTGGGAGCACTGCATTGAGGCTGCTAGACCATGGCAAAAATAGTAATGCTTTGCAGAGGGCTGAGTAGCAGAGAAACTCGTAATAATAAAAGCTGATTGATGATGTGCAATAAAATGATCAAATGTAGTGCATCTGACATTGATTTTTTTCCCCTACTCAGTCATCTACACAGCATTGTTATGTTTTCCCCTCTGCTCCCTCTCTCCAAGTCCAGAAGAGGTGGTGTGTATGAACAGTGACACACACAACAGTGACATTTCAATGAAACTGTTCACACCTAGCCTAATTTGATATTGACATGAATAACTATTAGTTTGGAGTGCAAATGTTGGATATTCAATAGGTAGCATGATGACATAAACTTACACTTGAAAATTACCACCCACCCAACCTGCCACCACAATTAAAAGCATAGGGTGAAACAAAATTCCATGCACCAGCTACACTGCAGTGGCTGTGAGAACTGTTATAAATATAACCACACAGGCAAAGACTGCTATTTGGGCAGTCTCCAAATGTAAGGGCACCAAGCTGTGACAAAAGGTTACTAGTCATGGGACCTTTTAGCTGAATGAATGTCACGGAACTATGCCAGCAGCTAAAATGGTTTACACATAATAATATGTGCCCTAAAGCAACTGTCTCAGCTGGGAGGGAGGGAGGGAGGAAGGATGATCAAACTGTACCATCTGTTGTAGTATATGACAAGAATTGGCTATGATCTAAAATAGATGCACCCATTACTGTTACTGTGTCATAGCTAAGTAATACCTGCATGGGAGAGAAAGTATTACAAAATGCCATAGCTGTCTGAATCTTTTGATATCACTGTGCAAGCTGTGGCTGTCATGGCAGTACAATAAAAAATGCGGGCACTGCAGTGTAATATGACTATGTATAACAACGGACATCAGGTGATACAAAATACATGAATGTATTGCAATACAATAACACCACCAGAAACACAGATGTGTAATTATACAATTTCACATTCCGTACAAATACATAAATAAAAACATTCCTGCAGCAAGTATTTATCTGTTTCATCCTTGGATGTATAGTAAATTCAAAAATCGGGTATAGCAGCCAGCATATGGTGCCTTTGCAGAAAGGGAGACAGAATTGTAAGGGTTTTTTTTTATTACCCATTGTTCAGTGTGGTATATAGTCATATTCATTTGCAGTTGATCTAATCTGGTCACGAGATTGTCGCTTTGTATACCTCCTGCGTTGCTGCATTTATTCTTGAACTGCAATGACAGCCACAGATTGCATAGTGATGGTAAAGATTCAGGCAGATATGGCATTTTTGTAATATGTTGTCTCCCATGCAAGTGTGACTTGGTTATGAGACAGCAGCAGTAAGGGGTGCATCTATTTTATAACATAGCCAATTTTCACTGAACTCTATCGAAAATATGCAAACTTTGTATAAGTGTGTGTGTGTGTGTGTGCGCGCGTGCTGGTGCCGCACTGAGAAATAGATTGAACACAGTCATGGACTAAAATATTTGGTTATACTGAACTACCACATTGTCAGGAGATTTTGTTTATTCGTATACAAGTACTATAAAATACATTCCTATTGTTGCCATGTACTGCCATTAGCAAGTGACAGTAATTCAACATTTGAAGGTGATGTAATGTACCACAGTCATGCCAGGAAAATGGTGCATAGTTGAGTAAGGAGAGAAGACCAGGGAAACTAATGATTCCATAAGTAACCCATGGCATGTTAGAATATGTGGACAATGTCATTGATAAATGAAAATAATAATTGCTTATAAATACGAGGATGGAAAGTACATCTGCCATGTTCAGGGGTGTACCCCTTAGTGTTACTGCACAGGCGCTATCATAGGGTGTATGGTAAAGGTATTGCCATGCTCTGGATCCCATATGGGTACACTGTGATCGCTGGGCATACAAGGTGTGGACTAGTATGACATCCACTGAAACAGTTTAGCATACATCATTTGAGAATAATGTTCAACACGTGCATATGTTATGTATTATATATATATTATTTATATATTTTTGAAGTACAGGATGCCACCCGTGGAGATAGGCACTTGAGCCCTCTCCAAGCTACCTTCCCGAATGTCTGTGTGCCCCCACGGTGGCCAATGTGGTGTCTGAGGATTAGGGTACCATATACTGGGCCGGCATAATCTAAACTTTTCAGATGCTTGGATGTAGTCGAAGAGATTATTGCAGCTATGCAAGGCACACCAGACTTTTTTGTGGTGTTTTGTTTTTGGCGGGGGGGGGGGCGCACCACAGTCACCGCCGATCTGCCTTTTCCTATCCGTGCCTCTATAAGGTGGACGCTGAGGTGCTAAATGTCATTATGACTTTAGCTGACATGGAGAGCAAAATAAAGCAAAAAGAGTGCACTGCGAAGAAGCACGCTATTGCAGTGAAATAGGAACATGTATTGTAGCGGGTTTTTTTGCGTACTAGTATTATATTACTGTTTATTTCAGCTATATTTTTTTCATGTTGTTAATCCAATACCACAGATTTAAATTGACAGTAGGGGCGGACCAAGACTAGGTAAAAGTAAGACCAGTTTGTTATCTATAGAACTGTGCGGTACAGCTTTGGATATTGTATTCTCCAGTTATCGGAGGCGAGGTCCACACAGTCCCACTTGAAAAGTTAATTCATTGTGCAGCAATACAAGACCATGTAGCTAGCAAACCTGTATGTAAAAAAATATATATACAGTATATGCCTTATAAAAAATAGTGTTGGTTGGGGGAGGTTCGAGGATCTTGACTATACATTGAAATAAGAAATGAATCAGTATTGTACATTAGAAAATGGGCTTTTTATTTCCTGGCATCTGATTGGCTAGTACCCTTGCCGGGGGGGGGGGGTATATTAACTTTCAGTAGATTCCCAGGAAATAAAAAGTGCCAGCCTGCAGTGCCCCTTCACCCACTGACATATCCTACTGCCCATCCCTGCTTCCTAATTGGCTAACATGCCTAATTTTAAATTTAAAATCAGCGCCATTTTTCCCCTCGCTTAGTTTTGGGAGAACCCCCCACTTCACTCCTTAGCCTAAGCAGTAGACCCAGTAACATGTAATTTAAAAAATGACAGCAGTATAAACAGAAAACAAATAAAAACATTTTTTCAAACAACATGAAGTCTTGCTATATTATAGACATTAGCAGTTTGTTCCAGCTCTAGAACTGCCCCGGAGTGAAATGGTTAAAACCATTCCAAAATAGAATTTTGGCACGAGAGCAGCTCTGTCTTTGTCATTTCAAACTTGAACTGTCAGATTCTTTACTCCGCCTCAGTGAGCAGTCGCTCGGAATTTCTCCTTCTGCTCGGTTCATTTCTCGGTTTAAAAGTGTTTTCCGGTTGGATTTAACGAGAATAGTTTTATTTTAACTTATAAAACCGTTCGGTTCAAGCTCTATCTCTGGTAACCGTAAGTAAATAGAAGGTTTTGTCTGTGTGGAACTTGTAAGTTATCGGTTCGGTTTTGAACCGATCAGTGGGTTTAAAACTCATTTAAAACTAAAAGTTACTATTTTAAGTGCGGTTCCCAGTTCTTATCGGTTCTAAAAAAACAGATTTATTCGTTTTTCAACACCACGTGTTTCTGATTAGGAACGATAAGGGTGTCTTGCCTAGCACTGCCGTTAAAGGGCAAGTTTTTGGTTAGGCTAGCATTATGTCTGAGGCAAAAAAAAACCGGGCCCACTGGTTTCAACACTGTGATGTTTGTGGGAAGTCTTTGCCAAGGCTGACCCACACACATGTGTTTATTGTCTGGGGTTTGACCACCTCCAGTCAGACTGCCAGGTATGTAAATTTCCCTGCAGCCACCCTGGAAAAAGATTGGGCAGGCTCAGGAGCGAGAGAGGCTAAAATGTCCGCTGACCGGATGGCCAGGCCGGTTGGTGCCAGCGAACCAGAGAAGTGACCTCTGACCAGGGCCAGACTTCCCTCGAGCATAAGAAAGCTGGTTCTGAGGAACCAATTCTAGTAAAGAAACAAGAAAATCAGCAGGTCTGGAGTCCAAAATTCCTTCTCCAACTGCTGCAGAGTACAAAAGCCATACAGATTGTCCAGTCACTGTCTCAGGGTCCGTCAAGTCCCACTATCTGGTAAAGGTCGGTTCGTCCGGTCCCAGTGGTTCAGGATTATGATATTGAGAATTTTATGAACAGAGGAGGAGGAGGATTATGAGCGGTATGAATGTGGCTGGGAAGGTCTGGGTGTGCCCATTGGACCTGACATCTCCCCAGACAGACCTTTAGAATCTCCCTATGCTGTCTGAGTCCCCATCTCATTTATGTTTTATAAAAAGTTGCTGAAACCCTCCAGCTTCCTTTAGAAGAGGCTGTGGATGAGCAAGAGGAGCCTGATTTTGTAGAAATGATGGATATTCCAGAGTCTAGGAGATTGTCTATTCCTTTACATAAGTCTTTTAGGAAACAAACAATTAAAATTTTAAAAGCTCCTAATTCTGTGCCTCCTGTAGATAAAAAGATGGACAGAAGGTATACATTGTCAGGCCCTGATACAGAATTCCTTTCTCAACAATGCAGTCATGTTGGGGTAGTTCAGGCTGCTGCCTGTGATAAACTAATATTCCCTTGGCTTCACATCCTCCTGACAAGATTCCAGGAAGATTGATGCCATGGCAAAAACAGTATATGGCAGCCTCTCTGGGACTCAGGCAAGCAAATTATATGACTTATGTAGCTAGGTATCAGAAATCTAGATGGGATACTGTTATGCAATTGGCTAAGCAGGCCCATGGCCAGCTAGCTAGTGAACTAGAACAGGTGGCTGCTGATGGCATTGGAGCCTCTAAGGTTCAATTTCATGCTGCTGTGGATGTTAATGATGTTTCCTCTAGGGTCTTGGCCTACATCT
This sequence comes from Neoceratodus forsteri, assembly GCA_016271365.2. Taxonomy (NCBI): domain Eukaryota; kingdom Metazoa; phylum Chordata; order Ceratodontiformes; family Ceratodontidae; genus Neoceratodus; species Neoceratodus forsteri. Next base: position 181,663,044 of record CM057450.1, on the reverse strand, counting down.
GTAGCTTTCGTGGGGTTGGCCTGGCTCAGGTGTACTAGTTTGTCACAGGATACCCAGACTAAGGCTATGGATTTTCCTGTGGTGGGAAATTCTGTTTGGAGAGCAGACAGAGAATTACATGAAGAAGATGGATGAATATAGGACTACTTACAAGAGTGCCCAGGCTAAGGGCGGCAAGCCACTCCTCAAGGCATGCCCCAGGGGTAGGGGTAGGCCTTTTCACGAGCCTTTCTACCAGACTCCAGGCCTCCTCTGCCTTTGCTCAGAGGGGGCTCTTCAGAGAGGGCAGGCGAGGGGGTGGGCAGACCTGCTCCCACCCCAGCCTAAAGCTCCTGCGAAACAGGCACCCTGATGGGGTGCCCAGGACCGTTCTCCTGTACCATTGGGGGCAGGCTGGCTTACTTCAGTCAGAATTGGGCTTCTTTAACCTCAGACAAGTGGGTTCTGGAAGTAGTAAGCCAGGGTCTGGTTCTCAGCTTCAAAAAGTTTCCCAAGTTGAGAAGCAGACTTTTTCTGCAAGTGCTTCAGAGACCCTTGCTCTGGAAACAGAGGTCTCATCCTGTTAGCTCTCAGAGCAGTAGAAAGGGTTCCTCCCTGCATCAGGGCAGGGGTCTGTATTCAGATACTTCCTTACCCCAAAAGACAGGAGAATGGCGGCCCATTTTAGATCTCAGATATCTGAACAAAGCATCTTTTGAAACCAAAGTTCAAAATGGTAACTCTGGCAATGATTTTACCTTCCCTAAGGCCTGGGGACTGGCTAGCCTCCCTGGACCTCAAGGATGCCTATTTCCATGTCCTAATCAGAAGATTCCATCGAAAGTACCTCAGATTCGAACTGCCCTCAGGTCATTACCAGTTCAAAGCAATGTCCTTGGCCTTACCTCTGCTCCAAGAGTATTCACAAAGTCTAGCAGTGGCAGTGGCCCACTTAAGGAGGCAGAGGATTGCTGTTTTTCCCTATCTAGACGACTGGCTCATTGTAGGCCAGTCCCAGAACAGGTAAAATCTCACCTGCAGGTCACCCAGCAGCTTCTCACCTCCCTGGGTTTTCTGCTAAACCTACCAAAGTCCGTTCTGGAACCAGTCCAGGTACTCACCTTTATAGGGGCAGAATTGGACACAAAGCTAGCCAGAGCCTTTCTTCCCCAGAAAGGGTAAGAATTTAGTGACTCTGGCCTCTTCCTTCACTCTGCAGGTCTCTCGACCAGCAAGAGACTTTCTGCAGCTCCTGGGGCACATGGCTGCATCCACAGCTGTTGTGCAGGGAGCCAGATTTCAGATGAGAGACATTCAGTTTCACTTGAGAACCTTTTGGTCTCAGAGAAGAGACCCCTTCCAAGTTGGTCCCAGTGACTGAACCTTGATCCTAGCTCTCCAGTGGTGGCAGGATCAGAGCAATTTAAGGCGGGGTCCCCTTCATTTCCCCTTCTCACGACCTTGACTCTCACTACAGATGCTTCCCTTCTGGGTTGGGACCCACATGGGCAACCTTTCCACTCAGGAGTTTGGTCCACCCAGGAATCTCTGCTCCACATCAGTTTGCTGGAACTCAGAGCTGTCTTTTAGCTCTTCAAGCTTTTTCTGCATCTGTCACGACAAGTGATACAAGTCAGAACAGACAACACCACAACAATGTGGTACATCAACAAACAGGGGGCACTCGGTCTTGGCCTTGTGCACCGAGGCAATGAAGTTGTGGTCTCTGGCCTATTCTCTGAACACTTCCCTCATAGCAGTTCATCTTCCAGGGAAGGACAATGTCCTAGCGGATGCCCTCAGCAGGATTTCCCAGGGCCATCACGAATGGTCCCTGGATCCTCAAGTGCTGGGGATAGTTTTTGCCAGGTGGGGCATCCCTCAGGTAGATCTTTTTGCAGCCCCAGACAATCACAGACTTCCTCTGTTCTGTTGCAGGCCTCCAGTGCTGGACTCAGTTCCCCTGGATGCCCTTCTTCTGGATTGGGAGGGGAAGTTCCTCTATGCTTCCCCCCTTTCCTCTCCTATTCAAAGTACTAGTCAAAATCAGATCTCAGCCTTGCAGGGTGATTCTGATTGCCCGGATGGCCAGGCAGCCCTGGTACCCACTCCTTCTGTCTCTGACAGTCCATCTTCCCCTGTGCCTCCCAGGAATCACAATCTGTTGACTTGTGCCCAGGGAAGGGTTTGGTATCGGACCTCAAATCCCTCAACCTCAAGGCCTGGCTCTTGAGGAGTTAGAGTTGCTGATTTACACCTCTCTCAGGGTGTTCTTGAGATCCTAAAGGCTTCAGAAAGCCTTCCACTAGAGCTACTTATAGTTCTAAATGGAAAAGGTTTTCCATTTGGTGTGCTAGGAAAAATATTTCCCAGAATCTGCTAGATTGCCCATTTTGTTAGATTACATGGTACATCTTAATTCCTTGGGTCTCAGGCCAGCTACCCTGAGAGTTCATTTGGCAGCTTTGTCTGCTTTTGTGTCAGCAGGAAAGTCATCCCCTCTTTCCTCTCATCCTGTGTTTTCCAAGTTTTTTAAGGGGTTACTCCATACTAATCCTCCCTTTCGGGAACCGGCCCCTGCTTGGGACCTTAATGTTTGCATTGCCCAGTTAATGCAACCCCCTTTTGAACCTCTGTCTTCTGCAGAGCTCAAGTACCTTAACTTGGAAAACTGTTTTTCTAGTGGCTATCACTTCTGCCAGACGCATAAGTGAATTGCAAGCCTTGTCAGTGGAGACTGACTTTATTTCTTTCCACAGGGATAAGGTAGTCCTTAGGACTAATAGGAAGTTTTTGCCTAAGGTGGTTTCAGATTTCCATCTTAATCAATCTATCTCCCTTCCAGTATTTTTCACTGATCACTCCTCTTTGGGTGAGAGGAGGTTGCACAGCCTGGATGTTAAGAGAGCTCTTAGTTATTATATAAGGCGTACCAAGGTCTGAGTTGAATCCTCCAACTTTTCCTTACCTATGGTGAAGTTGGGAAGGCAAACCTGCCACTAAGGATCAATAGCCAGGTGGATTGTCTCTGTCAATTTTGTTATCAGAAAGTGGCAGAGCCCCCCGTTTGAGTGGCTCATTCTACCAGGGCTACAGCTGCGCCTAGCTGCTGCCAGAGATATCCCTTTATTAGAGATTTGCCAGGCTGCTACTTGGAAAGCGGTACACACTTTTACCAAGCATTACTCCGTGGATGTCCAGGCCAGGAGAGTGCTCGGTTTGGCACAGCTGTTCTTCAGAGCCTATTCCTAAGTAGGTTCTGCCCTCCTCCATGGAGGTACTGCTGTGTATTCTGCTAATGTCTATAATATAGCAAGACTTCATGTTGTTTGAAAAAATTACTCACCTTAGTAATGTTGTTTCTTCTAATGGAGTCTTGCTATATTATCAGACCTCCCTCAACCTGCCCCTCTCAGAACCTCTACTTGGTGGGGTGCGGGCAACTTAGTGTGGGCACTACTTATGTCCTGTTAGCATTTTGTCCCTTTGGGACTTTGGGGTGTGTATGTGTAAGCGTGTGTGTGTTTTATTATACTCATGTTCCATTTTCATATTATTAGAATGGTGTTAGTATTTCTGGTCCCTGACTTGAGTCTTGGGTGTTGGGACCATCAATGGTTGTTATTATTTAGGTAGCCATTTGGCTAGTGTGAGTTACAGCTTCCACACAGACCTTAGTGAGTTTGGCTCGTAAAGATCTGACAGTTCAAGTTTGAAATGACACAGATAGAGCTGGTCTCGTGCCAAAATTCTATTTTGGAATGGTTTTAACCATTTCACTCCGGGGCAGTTCTAGAGCTGGAACAAACTGCTAATGTCTATAATATAGCAAGACTCCATTAGAAGAAACAACATTACTAAGGTGAGTAATTTTTTCTTCCTGTTCTTCTTTCTCTTCCACTCGATCATGGAGCGATAGTTTGCAGGTGCCCATTCCCCAGCATACGCCTCCCCGACAGTGCTAATCCCTGATCTCCCCACCTGTTTAAAACAGCAAAAAAAAAAAACTTCTCATACAAAAACACTGTCTAACCTGTTAGATCTTCGGTCAGATCTATTTCTCTTTCTAGCTTCTCCGGGCCCTACCTCTATAGACAGGCTGAATAGCAGCAAACGGTGCTCCTCTTCACAGTCCTGGTCTTCAGGAAAGACAGCGACGACCGGGAACCAGAAAACAGCTACAAAAAAAAAACAAACATAAAAACAGCAGTAGCTGAGTCCCGGCCCTCAGGGTAGGCAGCGACGACTGGGAAACTCGTTAAACAAAAAAGCATTAGTTAAAATTCCCATGACAAGCAGCGTACCGCGGAATGCATTTCCTGCTTTTACGTGCAGGGCCAAATAAGGTTGTGCTCTTCCTAACTGCCGCAAGTTACTAAGCTGAAAAAAAAATGTTTAAGGAATGCACAAAACAGATGGCTGCTTGTGTTTGCTGGCTGGGAAAATGTGTTCTAGAGTTGGTAGTAGGGGCAGGGCAAAAGTACAAAAGAATATCTCTCTACAGGAGAAGACGAAGAGATGGGTTACCATGGAAACAGGGGACTACTTTACAACCAAGTAACTTAAACTTCATTATTTTTTAATGTTTTTATTTCTTCCCTTAACTTTTTAAAATCCCACATAAACCACCACAGGTAGCCCAATTTCTAAGTGCAATAATACCCTCCAGGGTGGGCGGTATGGAAAATAGCGAACCTTCCAGGGGCTATAAGGCCCTCCGAGCGTCAGCCTCATTACGCCCTGGGCGGTCCGTATTGCCCAATACCGCCCACTCTGTTGGGTATTATTGCTTGCCTGGATCTTATACAGTTACTCAGATTTAAAAAAAAAAAATTTGAAGGTCCATCTGTAGATTCTTCTAAATAAATAGCAAGAGAATAAGGTTTATTACTGTGATAGAAAAAAAAATGAAGAACCACTGTGACCAACTGCTGTGCCGTTCTTCTAGTGTAGATGAGGACCTGACTGAGATACTGTTGTGCTCGGAATCTGCGGTCAAGTAAGTGATCTCATAGTGGCCAGCAGCATATTATAAGGGCACAGAGGGGGAAGGGATTAGTTACAGAGGCAGATGAGTGAACACGCACCTCCCCTCCCCCAAATTCCGACACACACGTGGATGTGCACGCTGGCTGTAACTTGCCATATGGGGGAACAAAGAAGGTGGAGTGGGAAGCTGAGAAAAACTGTAATTTTTATTTATTTCACTCAAAACGGAGAACTGAAATCGTGTTGGAACAAACAGGATCACATTACTTGTGGATAGGCATGGAAAGAAAGCAGGGTAAGTGAACTTCAGTAACTTGTAATGTGACAGTGCCGCTTTAAGTGTAGCCGACTGTTGTTACATTGTAATCATGTCTTACTTACCAGCTGGTTTACACCTGAAGTTTCCTATATGATTACCTTTCAAAAAACATGTCTGATAGCCATTACCTGTTGCACCAGTGCACAAGATTTGCAGTGTATTTATACTTGCCAGAACAAATCTAATAATGCCAAAAGAGATAACATAGTATTTGTACAACCATAGCCCCTGGTGGTCCAGTGTGCATGCCTGTTTTCTTTAAAGGGAAACGTCCATGTCCCGTTGGGTCCCACCTGTGTGTGAAGCGGGGACCGATTAGCAAATGAATAAATATTAGTAAATGTGCCACTTGCTGTTTAGTATTTTATTTAAATTCATGTTTGGTTGATCCTGCACCCTACCCGCCGGCATTTTAAGTTCAGACGTGCTCCCGTGGCACCCACAAGCACCCACGGCTGTCCCCGTGATGACGTGGCAGGCGGGAAGCAGCTGGGGTGTCCCCATAGGATTGTTGTAGTCCCAGATTGCTAAACAGCTCCGGTTTGGAGCCTGTGTACTGCCATGACATTCGGAGACCAGCTACAGACAGCTAGTGTGCCTGTTAGTCTGTACCTGGTCTCGGTATTGCAAGGACACCGATAGACTCCAAACCGGAGCTATGTGAAGCTACCACACTACAGATGCTTTGTATTGCGGTAGCTTAAAATAAGGGAAGGCTGCTAAAGCATAATGAAGTAAGGGTGCCTAGGAGAGAAAAAAAGTCCTTTTTTGGATGGACTGGGAGGAAAGGAGGTAACACCAATAGGCTGCAATTGAAAAAGAAAACAGTTGCCCAACTTGCCCTGGTCATTCAGAAGTGAACAAAGACTGGCACGGCACCCAAAAAAAGAAGATGGAGCATGCCTGGGTAAAATTTTAAAAAAATTGTAGGTGCTGAAAGGAGGGACTTGGGCCAACTCCAAAGCAGTTGCTGTCAGAAAAACAATTTTTAGGGGCACTGAGGGGGGTGGGAAACTCTGTTAACCTGGGTGTGACTGTGTCCCAAGAAAAGCTGGATTTATTGTAAAACAATAAAAAAAAATGTACTTTGTGCAAGAAGAGAACTGTGGGGAAACAACTGAAAGGGGAAGGAAGATCCATAACCTGGGGCTGTGTCCCAAGAACTTAGATTAAAAAAAGTGGTGACATGGCACAACATGCATCCTTAATAACCTTGCTGAAAAGAAAGCAGCCAGATGTTGTTTCTTTTGAACATTTGCCTTTCCAATTTCAGTGGATGTCGTCTAGTTCCTAACTCAGTGCATGCATACACTGTTTATAAAACAGGTAGGGGTCATTACAGATGTCATATAATGACAGATCTCCTCTTCTAAGTCGCTGCACTTCTAAGGACATGAAGTTTAGATTTTTTAAGCAGTCTGCATATGTATTGTTTTGTTCTGCATGTATCATTTTAGCTGCATGTGTCTGCACTTTTTCCATTTTTAAGATATCTTTTTTTTAAATAGGAACACCACAGGAGGCTTCCAAAATCTAATTTTGGCCGAACATAGACTCTGTACAATGGCATCAGCACCTCTTAGTCTACTATAGACATTTCTTCTTCTTGTCCAAAGAACTCTATTTGCAGCTGCAGTAGCTGCTGTATATTGCATGCTAAAATTAAGATTATTGTTAATAATGATACCCAAGTCCCATTCATTACTCACTTTTTTTAATGGTACACTTCTTAGGTTATAATTATGTGTTATTGTTTGATGGCTGAAAGTGTTGAAATGCATTCCACACCTCATAGCCCATCTGATGATATGTTCATGGATTAATTCCACTGTAGATCCATCCTTTCTCGTGGCTTAATCCTTACTTGTTTCGTTTCATTTTTTATTTTTTATACTTGTTTGCAAGATTAGCAAATTGCCCGTTTTCACAAGTGACAAGTTTCACATAAAAAACATACAGTATGACAGAACATACTGTAACAAGAAATACAAAATGTAATAAACATAAACAACATTAAGAACAAGAACAATCAAGTTCAGTATCTAGTCATTGTCTAAGCTTATTTTTAAAGGACCATACAGTTCTTGTTTTAATAAGAGCAGATAGAATGCTATTAAAGAAGGTTACAACCCTATAGACCACAGATCTTTGTCCAGTAGTTTTTCTGTAGTACGGAACCTTTAGCAGCCCTTGTGACTAGGACCTAGTACCATGAGAATTTTGAATTTGAATGAAAAATGACTGAAGACTAGGGGGAAGAAGACCCCTGATTCCCTTAAAAACAAAAATACCCATCTTAATGTGAATCCTATTCATCAGGAACAGGCAGTTTGCTTCCCTATGTAAAATACAACAATGGGTTCTTAGAGGGAGACCTGTCATGAAGTGTAGGATACTATGATAAATACTTGGGAGTTTATGAAACATTTTTTCTTTAGTTCCAAAGCAAACCATCAGACAATAATTAAATGCACCAAGCAAAAACTATGACCCAAAAGTTTACGGGATTCAGGAATTAGGAAGGATATAGCTCTAAACAACATTCCTAGCCTTTGATGGACTTTTTTTTAACAGTTTTACTAACATGGAGGTCAAATGAAAGATGAGAATCAAGAGCAACTCCGAAATAATTGAAACTATCCACCAACTCTATCCTATTACCCTTAAGGTCATGTATTTGAACATTAATGTCCCAGGCTGTCCTAGGACCAGTGAAGACCATAGCTTTTGTTTTCCCTGTATTAAGGACCAACTCCCGAGGAAGCAGCCATCTTTGGAATGATTCAGAGTCCTGTTGGACAAGGTTTAAAGCCTGATCCTGATTAGGCCCAGAATTAAAAATTACCACATCACCCGCATATAAGATCATTCTGGACCCAAAACAGGAATTTGGGGCTGCATTCATAAATAGGGAGAACAAAAATGGGCCTAAAATTGAGCCCTGTGGTACCCCACAGGTGACAGGACAGAACTCGGAACACTCTTGAGCAATCACAGTCCTATACTCCCTATTAGACAGGTACCCCTCCATCCAAAAAATTACATCCTCCGAGAAATAAACTTCTTTCAAAACTTCCAACAACAGTGTATGATTAACTAGATCAAAGGCCTTGGTGAGGGCCACAAATACTGCTGCAATGGAGTGCCCCAAATCAAGGACACCCCGTACACAGCTTGTGAACCCCACCAAGGCAGTCTCTGTGTTGTAGTTTGATCTAAACCCATGTTGGGAGCTTGTCAACAAATAATACTTCAAAAGATGATCCTGGATCTGATCGAATACAATTCTTTCGAGAATTTTGGATAGTGGAGCTAACAGTGATGTCGGTCTATAATTTAGGACCGAATTCTTGCTACCAGGCTTACGTATGGGTTTTATAAGCACTGACTTCCAGCATCAGGGGAAAAACACCATTACAAAGCAAATTATTAAATATGGTGGTTAAAGGTGTAGACAGTACATTTAATCCCAAGTTCAATAACCTAAAATCAATTCCATCAAAGACCATATTGGGTCTTGGATTATGTTTCAAAACATAAATTCCTAATCAATACTGGGGAAACCACCTGAAAATAAAAACGGGGGTGAATATCATAATCCATGTTTGGTAACACCATCTTACTCATGGTCTCATTGCTAATTTAAAACTTTGTCAAATCCCCCAAATAATCGTTAAACAACCTAGACACTTGACTGGGATCACTCATTAATTGATCACCTTATTATAAAGTAATTAAAGTATCGTGCTCCTTTCTTCCAATCAAGTTGTTTAGTGTACGTCAAGTTTCTTTTGGATTACCTAGTGATTCCAATTGTTTGTTTAAAAAAATCAACTTTATCCTTCCTAATAAGTGCCTTATACTTGTTCCTAAGCATTTTGTAATTAACTAATGATTTTGAATCCCCATTCTTCCTAAACACTTTCCAGACTCTATCTCTCTGTTTCATGATGGCCACTAATTCTCTAGGTACACATTCATTTTTATTAGCACATATTCTCATTTTCTTTAAGTGAGCTACTTTATTAAGAATTTGGTTAAATAAGACAACAAACATTTCTAACAAGACATCTATGTCTTAAATACTCTCAAGGCAGACCCAGTCAGCTCCCTAACAAACAGAGTTCACAGCATCAGTTGTTAATGTTTTTAGATTTCTAGTCTTTGTATAGTGAGGGGGACTTTGTATTTGCTTAGCAGACCATTCACAAAATACCGGGCAACGGTCACCGACCCCATCAGGCAACACACCATAATTTACTATCCTGATGGGGTGAGTGACGACAACCCAATAGAGCCTCCTCCCATTTTTATAATTAAACCTGGTTATCTGTGTAATCAGTTGTTGAACACCTAATTCTTGGAACAACTGTGGGACATTGATATTCTGATCTCCTGCCTAATTACTATTAAAATCCCCCATGAGGATCCATTCCCTATTTGAAGGGAGAGATTTTTTTAATGCCAGAAATCATATCAAGGCCTTGCTGGGATAAACCAGGAGGAAAGTAAACCGAAGTAACCAAGACATGTTTATTAGATCCCCAGAAAAGGTCAGTTGACACGGCATCACAGCCATTTTTAACTGGTTGAGAAGCTATTTCCGAGACCTTTAACTTAATAATAATAATATTTTTATTTGTATTGCACAATTCAAATATCAAAGCGCTTTACATACATCTTAAAAATAACACAATAAAATCACATAAAACATAACATAGCAGCTTCAATTTAAAATCCTCTGCATTCCTAATACTAAGTATTAAAAGCCTGTTTGAATAAAAAAAGTTTTAAACTGGTCTTAAAACTCTTCATGGTTTCGCACTCTCTAATCCAACGAGATGGATAGTTCCACAGGGATGTCGCCACGAACATAAAAGCCCTTGAGCCAGATGTCTTCAACCACATCCTGGGAACCTCTAGCAACCCGTCATCAGACAAGCAGAGAGGACAGCCAGGACTGTAGGGAACCAGGAGCTCTTGCATGTAACCTGGTCCCAGTCCATGTAGGGCTTTCTAGGTCATAAGATTGACCTTGAAGGTGGTCCGCCACTGTATAGGCAGCCAGTGCAGATCGCGCAGCACAGGAGTAATATGACTGGAATGTGAGGTCCCAGTTAGTAATCGTGCTGCTGCGTTCTGCACCAGCTGCAGGCGGCGGACATCAACCCCCGGAAGCCCTAGGTATAAGGAGTTGTAGTAATCAAGGCGCAAGGTCACAAAGGCGTGGATCAACGTGGGGAAATCATTGGACGGAACAAGTTGCTTAATTCTGGCGATGTTCCTAAAATGGTAAAAGGAGGATTTGAAGACTGCTGACACCTGTGCCCGCAGTGTCAGCCCATCGTCAAATACCACCCCCAGATTACACATCCGTTCAGAGGTGGGTAGCTGTACACCGTCGAGCCAAAGCCCAGACGGTAACCCTACCACCGGTCTCTCTATCTGGCGCCCCAGATCCACCACCAACACCTCAGTCTTCCCGGAGTTTAATTTCAACCAGCTGGACTTCATCCAGCCATGGATTTCCACCAGACAGCTGTTAAACATCGAGACCGCACTATCCTGGTCGGGTGCAAAAGACAGAGCTGTGTACCATCTGCATAACAGTGAAAACTCAGCCCATATTGTCTTACAATGTTTCCAAGGGGCAGCAAATACACTGCGAACAACATGGGGGACAGCACCAAGCTCTGAGGCACCCCACATGGCAGAGAGAATGGCTCAGAGGAAAAAATTCCCGACACCACCCTCTGAGACCTGCCAGCTAGGAAAGAGTGGAACCATCTAAGCACTGGACCAGCCAGTCCACAGATGACCCTTAGCCTTTACATAAATTGCAACCCCACCCCCTCTCTTAACCATCCTGTCCTGTCCTGTCTAAATATAACATAATTTTGGGGTGAAATTTCATGAATCAAGTATTTTGTCAGCCAAGTTTTTGGCAAGGGTATGACAACAAAGTCATGGAGAACAACCCAGGCTTCAAATTGGGACCATTTAGCAACCAAACTTTGTATATTAAGATGAACAATTTGAATAACTGAAGCCTCGCCCCCAATCATTCCCTGAACATTGGGAAAGATAGGCTGCTTGTTACAGTTGTCAGTTTGAGGACCAGGGTGAGGATGAACTGAACCAAATATCAAGAGAAGGAGGATTATTTTTCTGAGCATAAACCTCCTAATCTCTTTTGTATGTTTCATGGTAGCCTTACATCCGATTGGAAAACCGAAACGATAGGTTACCAAGGTATCAGCCTGTAACCAGTTGAAAATTACATACTTAAATTCAGTATGAGGGTATATCACTCTGAGTTCCAACAGTCCCACTGATTTTGGCATAATCGGCATACTTGGCAGCCCACCATGTTACATAGTCGAACATATCAGTTATAAATATTTGAAATAACACTGGACCCAGTACAGATCTTTGAGAAATACCGCTTATGACATTTCCTAGAGTTGAGAGATAACCCTGGATAGAAACTTGTGTTCTACCCGCCAACCATGACCTAACCCAGTTTATTATGTATCCATTTAGCCCAGTGTTCTCAATTTTTTCAGTTGTAGCCCACTGAGGCACAGTGTCAGATGCCTTTGCAAAGACCAAATAGACACAATCCACTGGTATTTGTCTGTCTAGATTTTCGGATACTGGTCTGTAGAAGCACAATAAATTGGTCATGCATGATTTCCCTGCCATGAATACGTGCTGATCTTGATCATATTTTTCTCTGTTGACAAGTTGTTCCTGTATGTTGTACTTTAGAATGAATTCTAATATCTTCCCGTGATTGAGGTGAAACTTATAGGTCTGTAATTTTGAACCCCTTCTTGTATATGGGCACTACTGCGGCAATTTTCCAGTCATCCAGTAAAACACCTTGTTGCAAGGAAATATCAGCCAGTAATTTAAGTGGATCTGCAGTGCAATGTTTTTTTAAGATTTTAAGGATGTATGTCGAGATGCCATCTGGTCCAGTTGAACTTTGCTGTTTTAATTTATATATTTTGTTAATAATTATATCCTTGGTTATGCAAGGGATTTCAATCTTATTATCATTGGGCCTTATGCACGAACCTACGTGCCATGGAAACCGGGTGCATAGGCATCGTTAAGCATGAATGCTACGGAGTGGTGTCCATGCAGCATTCACCAAGGGGGGGATGCACCTGTTACATGCCCAAACTGCCGGCCGTGTGGACAGCAACGCACTGGGGGTAGGCAGGGGGTGTGCCAGGGGCATGCCAGCACTATGCAGCATGCACAAAGCTGCAGTGTGTTGTGCACATGAAGGCACAGCGGGATGCAGGTTACGCCGGGGTAGACCCTGCTGTAACCCACTGCGTGCCCGCATGGACATCACCCACTGTACATGGCGGGATCTGGAACCCCCCCCCCCCATATGCCACTCAAGCCCACTGGGCAGAACTGGAAGGCTGGGGCTGTCGATCGGGGGAGGTGCCTGTGCGTTCTGTAGTGCCATGCCCTCCCAACTAAGGTCAGCCCCGTCCATGGGGTAGCAGAGAACCATCGTCCCCTGCCAACACCACACTGCCCCGTCCCCTTTTGCCCTAGGCTGAGCCCTGCCCATGAACCAGCACAGCTCCGACCCCATGTTGTTGCCCTGGATGCCCCCCCAACCACACACAGGTACCCTGAGGTGTGCAACCATGCCCCCCCGACCCGGTATCCTGCCGAGACTGTACAGGCCAGGTGCGGTGGTCCACCCCACTCCCAGCACCCCAGGTGGTGCTGTGAAGCCCTGGACGGCCGAAGGTACAGCCCCACCACACTGCCTCGGCCACTGGCCATCTAACTGCTGCAGGAGTGCGCCGCTATAAATAGGCAGCATGCTCCCTGCAGCAGTTAAGCGTCCAATGACGAGGTGGTGTAGTGAGGTTGCCGCTGGCCATCCATTCGCGGCACCGCCAGGCAGGTATGTAGCCATGCGGGGGGCAGTGCCATGGGTGGGTGGGTAGAGGACCACCCGACCACTAGCCTGTACAGTTTCGACAGGGTACTGGGTGGGGGGTCATGATTGCACACTGCGGGCACCTGTGTGCGGGGGGCATCCTGAGCTAACACGGGAGGCGTGGGTCTGCCTCTGGCATTCCAGGATGGGGCAGTGTGGTGTGTTGGGGGCTGGTCTCAGATGCTACTACGGGGTCGAGTAGTCGGTGGGGCCGGGGATTCCAGCTCCGGGGCTCCACTTTTTGGGGGGACCTTCCATCTGACATTTGGACACTGAGGCATGGGCGCATGGGTCCAGGTGCCTGCGGTAGGCATTCACTATCCCGGACCCATGCCTTGCTGCATGAGGGATCCACTTTGGGACCTGGGACAGGCATCCCATTGAATGCCCGCCCAGGACCGTGACTCCGCGCCGGGGGGGGGCGGAGCCACGGACGGGTGGCGGACTATGGTGAATGCCGGCCATGTGCACCTGTCCACAGATGTGGAGCTACGTGGGTGGGATATACGCATCTGGCACGTGTTTCTCACCCAATTGTGCATCGGCCTCAATGTGCTTACTACCATACGTGTAGCTGGAGTTCTTTTTGCTATACACTGAGCAAAAATAATCATTGAAAATGTCAGCCATGTCTTTAGGGTTTGTTATTAATTTTCCTGTCAATTTATTGGGATTAGATTATTAACAAGTGTTTTTAAAGAATTTACATAGCTATATAATTGATTGATATTGTTGGGTTTTTTTGGAAGTTGTCGCTAATCTAACATCCAGGTTTCTTTTTGATTTTTTAATTGAGTTCTTACATTTTTTCAAGGCTTCCTTGTATTTGGCTCAATCATTTGTAGATCTTGTTTTCATGTACTTTGCATACAGTTTTTTTGTGGGTTTTTTTTCTTCGTATTATTAATGTAAGGATATCCTTGTTTAGCTGCCTTGGCTTTATTCCTCTTGTGTTGTTATTTTTTAATGTGTTAATCTATTTAATGTGTTTATCACAAATTAAATTGACTTCAGTTTTAATTTTTGTCCACATATTATGAGGAGTGAGCCACTTAAGACTTTTCTTTGGGGGGAAAGCTTTTTTGGTATTTCCTTGATTTTATCCTGTATTTATTATGTAATTGTTTTATTTGAACTGTACAGCGCCTTGGATGTTTGAAAGGCGCTTAACAAATACATTTTATTATTATTATTATTTATTATTGATGCTAGACTCCACAAGTTTGGCATCCCAAACTATTTTGTTGAAATCTTTTAGAATCTCCTCTATATTTGCTGTTTTGTATAAATAAACCTCTCTGCAATGGAACCTTTGAACTTTGCAACATTCCAACCAAGAACAAACATGATAGATTTGTGATCACTTCCACCAAGTGTGACATCAGAAACCAACTGAAATTGAACCAGATTTGGCTGTTGGTGGTACAGTATTTTAATAAATGGTGGAAATTTGGCCAGGACACCAGGGAAAATGTCCTCTTTTCAAAAAGTGCCGTGGGATCTTTAACGTCCACTTGAACAACCACCGGAACAGGTGTATAGGACTTTGGTTTAACATCTCATATGAAAGACAGCCCTTCAGGAGTGCAGCACCCCCGATACTGCACTAGTGTCATTACACTGACTACAGACTTCATTTGCTTGCTTTGAGGCTGCCCACTTTCGGTTTTAGAGTGGCTACATTATATTGATGATAGGTTTAGGGCATCTGTCCTTCAAAACCTGGTGTCTAAGCAATCCTAGTTCCCACAGCCTTATTCCTTGTGGTACTTCTAGGAGGCTGCTTAAAGTGGTAAGCAGATGTAAGCATCAATGTTAGAATGTTTTCATCTGAGTACCTCCACCTTCCATGCCTCGCCTAGGCCAGGTATAGGTTCTTCAGACATGCATAGGAATATTTATGTATCCAACAGGATCTCCATGAAAACAGGGCTTCATTGACCTACGGAGAAATTTGAAATTGAAATTGTATTTCAAATCCACGCCTGTATAAATAAAGAAGTTTTACTACTACTTATGTCATATAAGGGGGTTCCCTTTATTTATAAGTGGAGTTCATACAGTTTATTATAGTGGTTTAATTTATGAATACTTTAATATAAAAATGTTTAGTTGGGAATTGTATTATATTCTTTGCTAAGTATACTTGCGTCAGTATTATATTTCGGGTCTTTGGGTCTTTACTGCTAAATGATCTGTCAGTTGAAACTCCGGGTCACGTGATGAGTGCTTAGATTGATTGAAGCTACTCTGACAGAGAACATGTGCAGGCCATCTGTCTAGAGTTGCAATCAAATGATATTATTTATAAGAACTATAGTTTCAAAGTTTGTAACTTCTTAATTGCACCTCGAGCCTTGGTTGTTAGGAGTGAACCCGCAGGAGGAGGTGCAGGCATCTGATTAGATGCCCATTTCCATGGTAGGTGGGTCTGTGTTCCTGCCAGTTTACTTCTCCTGGTGTCCCAGGGCCGATGAGAGGTAGGACATTGACTGTGGGATGGGGTGTAACTGAGATGTGTGGGCTTCAGGAGGGATGTCCTTGATCGTTGCCACCTGATGACACAGGAGGGAGGTAAACGGAAAGTGGTCAGCCCCACAGCAAGCAAATGAATCCTTCCCTCCTCCCACAGTAGTGCGCTGTCCCAGCATATAGTCTTCCCAGCTGATCCCATCTGTCATCTTGTTGGATCCAGTGTACAAACTGCAGTGATGCAGATGATGGCATCAGCTGAGCTAACGGAGGAAGCAAGTCACCAGAAAGGTGTGACAAAGGGCACTGGTAGTCACAAGAAGATCTTCCCAGGCCACAATTGGAAGTAAAAAAAAAATATTAAAAAACAGAGTGTCTACTTGTAGATGCAGAAAATAGGTGTACATCACAGACCTCTCACTGTCACCAGCTAAAACTTCTACTCTGCCCCTTTTGAATCTGCCTTAACCCCAGTAGTTGTCCTTGTCCTCTGCTCCCTGACTCTGCCTCCCACTAGACCATGATCACCTTGCGTATCCCCTTGTTAGACTTAAAAAATCCACACATTTTCAAGTCTAGTCTCTCCTTTCCTTACCTCAAGCTTTTTGCACTTTGTTCTGCTCATTTCCACTTTGAATTGCTGCTATGTAACCAGGGTTAGTTCCTCAGTTGCCTTATTTGGTATGCTGCTCAGCCATCAGCTGATAGGGTCTCATTGTCTCATTATTGCCAGTCTGCATTGAAAGCTACTTATTACGCATTATTTGTACTCCATGTGGCTTGTATCTGTCTGGCTTTGTTCATATGTGCTACTGTACTTAGTTTTGTGATCCTCTTCCCTTCTCCCCAGGTCATACCTGGAAATGAGCCTTGTCTCAGTGTGCCTTTCCCAGTTATTAATTTTTAAATAAATAAAAGTGGTACTTTTGGTTCAGTTTGGCAAATCCTGTGTCCTTTCTTCTTTCCTTTAGATTTCGGTGAGCTGAGCAAAAAGCTGGCTGAAGTGTGGAAGCAACTCCTTGACAAAGACAAGCTTGTGAGTTTCAGAAACAGGAGACCTTGTGGGTCGTCATGTACCAGAACGGTACATTCTGTAAGGGATATTCAAGTCAAAGCAACCAACTCTTGCTTAGTTATCTTGATTTTCTGTCAGACTGGGACCATTTTGCTGCCATCTGGGATGCATGCAGTTTCTCAGCATTTTGGCTCCTCAACTAGCTAGTTTCTTAAAGGAATGTTTTAAGATAATTGGGTGGAAAAATATGGGGTTTTTAAACCCAGTCTGGCTTACCTTAATGTAGTGTTAGGGAGGGAAGGGATCGTATATTTGCTCAAGCAAGAAGACAGCTGATCACTTCCACTTCCCAGTCTGCCAGCCCCACCCTGGCACTTAGATGTTTTTGACGTCTAGGGAGAGTGCAGAGGCATGCCCCATATAAGTCTACAGGGCTGTTTTAAAATACTGATTTCTATATATGACTGCAGCATTATACATATATTAACACCACTGCTTGACTAACAAGGCCATTCTTAGTCAAGTGGTGGTGTTAATCAAGGCACCAATTTTTCTGCTGCACTATAGGACCAAGATCTGTGGTAGGATTACCATTTGCCAGAGAACTTCTGTGGCGGTGGTTTGTAATTTCTGTGGACGTTCTGTGTCACTAGTGAACTGTCACATCACAGCATCAGCTCGTCATCCTTACACTACATCTGTGGCAATGGCTGTGGCAAATTGGATTGGGGAATGCACAGTACTGCTGCTTAAAAAAAAAAAATTAAACCCAATATTTTTTTTTTTTAAAAGCTAAAAAAAAAAAAAAAAGCTTATCACTTAAGGTCCTATCCTATTGCATAAATGAAATACGTAGAGGGGACTTTGTGTGATAAATGTGTAACCCCCTTGCAAATGGGGGTTCCGGAAAGTTTCCCGGAGTTGTCCCCAGGCTCCATGCCTAGCTGGCGATCGGCATAAAGCCGTTTAAATGGGTAGCCAGTGAGCGCTTTAAAAAGCCTCCGTAAGCTGTCTCTTTAAGGGCTGCCTGTTGCAGTTGTAAGTAACTGAGATTGGGGGGCTGTGTGGTTGTATGCACGAGTCCCACCGGGACACTGAAAAATAGCTCCCCTCTGCCATCGTTGGTGGTGCAGAGTGAGCTCTCTTAGGAGATGTAATTGTTTGCTGGAAATAACGTAAAGTTATAATGATAATGCAGCTGTGCTAACCTGCCTTCCTTTGCAGCAAAGACTGTTTTGACTGTTTTCTCCATTTTGCTCCAGAACTGCTGAATTGGGCCAATCAGTACCTCGGGACCCTACAGAGTTGGCTGACCAATAGAGGGCCTGCTTGTATTTTGGGAAAGGCATTATGGGCTAATGCGCTTTTTCGCACCACTGAAGGCAGGAGGAAATGACTGGCATGTTCAGCCAGCCAATGGAAGTGGCTAGAGCCCGAACTGAAGGAAGAGCCCCTTGCTGTTGGGGGTTAGATGCGTTGTGGCTTAGGGGAAGAGAGGAGCTCTGTGCTTCTGCGCTGGCGTAGTGTTGGCGCGGGAAGTGCGTGAAGGCCTGAGTGGCCGTTTTCTTGCCTCGGGAGAATGCGGATTAAATCCTCCGGCATGCGGTCGGAGGAGGCTGGTGCCAGCCCCAGCTACCTACCAGGCTCAACCTGAGAGGACTGGAGAGAATTGCTGAATCGCGCTCGGTCCATCCATGATGTTGAAGCTGCCGTTTGCTGCCTGAGTTTTTCTACAAGTTCATAAAAGCCTGAAAGCAGCTGCCTGGTATGGTACCCCTCTGTTGTTTGCCATATAAATGTGAAAGGAGGCTGGTGAAAATTCAGGTGCTGCCCTGCCAGTGTTGGATGTATTGTCATGTGCTGGAGTTGTGAGTACTGAATCAGGGTAGCTCCCTGCAAATGTTGCAAACAGTGGTCCCCAGTTGTATGATCATACCTCTGACTGCTTAATTAAACTTTCTGCTTATTCTGATTTCTCAGGATCGTAACTGTTATCTGTGTCAAGGGCCCCAACCAGCTGCCACGTGTGAACTAGCCGTTAGGGCTTGGGTACCCAGGGACGGTAAAGACTAGGTTCAGGCCTGTGCACAGAGCCCTAGGTAGATAAGTATAGTGATAAGCTAATCAACTTGATTCCCCCTGTCCTTGTTATTTCTCCCCTGAATAAATCAGATTGTTCTTGGTGCAGCTACACCCTGGCTATTGTGTACATTACTGGTGAACTGCTGCCTGGTGACTGCAATATAACTGTGCCTTATTTTACAGGGGTTCTCCGGAGGGAGTGGAGAGATATTAGCCGGGGGGTGAGTGTATTGATGAAAAGTGTTATTTGTACCCAGTGTGAGCCACTAGTGGGATGAACGGGGGGTTGCAGTAACCCAGAGGGCTGTGACCGAGGCAATCTCGACAATATTGACCCTGACTCTGGGTGGAGGCACCCGTCAACTGATTTGGGCCCCTTACCCTGTCTCTGTGGGGGCAGGCAGGGGTAGTAGCCGTAAGGGTAGCGCCCCCTGGAGGTTACAAATTGGAGGCACCGCTGGGATCTTTGTCCCACAGTGGCCAGGTGGGGAATCACATAAGAAATGGAAAAAATGGAGGGGGATATGCTGGGAAAAATTAAACTGGGACCCATCAAGACCATGGTACACAGACTGATGGGGTGGGGTGAAGCCGAAGAGCTAGACTCCCTGAAGATTATGTTATTGTTGGATGTGCCCTTGGGAACTCCAACTGCTGACATCATCTCCACTGCAGAACGAGTAAAATGTTTGGGCAAAGTGGAGATAAAAGGGCGTATGGCTGATTTGCTTGACCAGACGTTGCAGGTGTTACTTCTATGCAGTGCGGCCATCGATCCCGAGAAGGTACCTCCTGTGATTTATCCGGAGGGTGCTTCCAGGGATGGAGGCTAATTCATATTCGAAGTGGGTCAGTCACTCCTGGGGGTCTCCTCAAATGAACAGTTTTAAAGACAAACTGCTTAAATTGTTGGCCGTGGAGGGGAGAACCACCCAGGAGCTGCTACAAGCTTTAGATTTATCCAGTGATGCTACCCCTCAGGGCTCCCCTGGCACCTCCCCTTGCCCGCCCAAGAGTTCTGTATTGGTCTCCCTGCCCCTGGTGGTCCCACCCATACAGCTCGATTCTTACCGTAAGTTAAAACTTTTCTCTGGTACGGTGCCAGTGCCTCCAGGGGAAGATGACCTGGAGGCTTGGATGGACTATGCCACCCCTTTAGTCCAGGAATGGCAGTGCTCTGAGGGGGAGAAAAAGGAAAGGCCGATGGAGAGCTTGCGGGGTCCTGCTTTAGAAGCCATTAGGTTCTTCCGGGCCACCACTCCGGAAGCCACCGCTGCAGAGCATCTCTCTGCTTTAGAAGGGGTTTTTGGGAGTACCGAGACTGGTGAAGATTTATTGTGGAAATTCAGGTCTGCTAAGCAGTGGAGAAATGAGAAACTGTCCGCTTTTGTTACTAGAGTGGAGCGGGCCTTGCAGAAGGCCTATAGAAAAGGGGGAATCACTGCCGCAGCCTTGAATCAGGTCCGATTAGAACATGTTTTAAAATCTGCCAGATTTTCTAGTGTAATACTGCTGAAACTTAAGTTACATGATCGGTGGGCCACCCCGCCTGAATATTGTCAATTAATGAGGGAAATTAGGGAGGTGGAGACTGACGAAGAGGGGTGGGAACCCTGTGTGGGAGTGGTAAACCCTAGTGGGACCCCTGAGCCTAATACCCCCGAGGAGACTGGCCTACCCGGAGGGTCTGAGGGATCCCCAGATTGTCCAGGTACTGTGGGAATGCGAGTTATTTCCTCTGACCCCCACGTAGAGAGTGAATTGAGGGCCGAGGTCAGGAATTTGAGGGAACTGGTGAGGGATTTGAAGCAATCTACTATGTACCCTCTCAGGCCTGGGGCCCCTGAGCCATGCAGAAACCCGAACCCCGGCCGAAGAGAGCCCCCTCACCCTTCTCAGTGCACCCCACAGATAAGGTGCCCCCCGCAAAATAGTGACCCTCGGGACCCCAAGTTCTGCTATCATTATGGGGAAGATGGGCATTTCCAATCTGAGTGCCAGAGGCCGGAGAATTTAAGGAAAGTCAACAACAGACTGATCGCCTGACACCGCCAGGCCCAGTCTCGGGCCTCCAAGAAGAGTTTCGTGACTCAGGCCCATGCCCAGCCGGCTATCAATGCTGCTGCCCCTAACTGGTCTGATGTGGTTGGGCCATCGATGGAGACCCCGGTGCAGGTAAATGGAATTCCCGCTCAAGCTGTATTAGAGAGTGGCTCTCAGGTAACTATCATGTTTCAGGACTGGTACCAGGCACACTTACCTGAGGTGCCCCTGCAACCTTTGAACGGTCTACATGTATGGGGGTTGAGCGACAAGGCCTATCCATATTTGGGGTACATCCGAGTCTGGTTATCTTTCTCTGCCAATATGGCTGGAATGGATGAGCAGGTGGAAACCCTAGTTTTAGTTTGCCCACCCACTGGACTGTACGATGGGGTGCCTTTGTTGATTGGGACGAATGCGCACATGTTCGGACGGTTGGCCCAATTGTGTTCAGAAAAACAAGCATTCCCGACTGGGCGAGCTTTGAGCATACCTGCTGTGATTCAAAAAGCAAGTGCCACTCAGAAGAAGGTTAGTCCGGAGGAACCTGAAGGCCCGGTTGGGGTGGTGTGGAAAAAGGATCCGGCCCCGGTGATACTTGCCCCGAATGCCCAGTGTGTCCTGCATGGAGAAGTACGACTGAGAACCAAAGTTAAGAATAAGTTGTTGATGTTGGATGTGCCTGTGGAGGGGAGATTACCTGAGGGACTGTTGGTCAAACCCAGCATCTTGCCGGCTAGAGCTCATGCTTATGTTAAGAGGGTGATGGTTCAAGTGCATAATATGTCCGACAGAGAGATTCAAATAAGAAGAGGGTGCACCTTGGCCAGCGTACATTGTGCAGATACCACAGTACTACCCAACTGAAAAGGTTCCCGCGCAGATGATGGAGTTACTCCTGATTTGTTTGACTTGGGTGACTCCCTGCTGCCAGCTGAATGGAAACAAAGGGTCAGTGAGAGGCTTGCCAAGAGAGACCAGGTTTTCTCCCTGAAAGAGTGGGATGTGGGATGTGTGCACAGGGCTGAGCATCACATTCGGCTGCATGATGACAGGCCTTTCCGAGTGAGATCCCGGCACCTGGCCCCCGCTGATATAGATGATGTAAGGCGGTATCTGCGGGAGATGTTGGCTGCTGGTGTAATACAAGAGTCCAGGAGCCCCTTCGCCTCCCCCATAGTAGTAGTAAGGAAAAAGAATGGGGCAGTTTGGATGTGTGTGGACTATCGCACTTTGAATCGGCGGACCATTCCGGACCAGTATACTATGCCACGCATACAGGATGCCTTGGATTGTTTAAATGGTAGCAAGTGGTTCTCTGTGTTGGATCTTCGCAGTGGATACTACCAGATTCCGATGACCCCAGACGACCGGGAGAAGACTGCATTCATTTGCCCCTTAGGCTTCTATGAGTTTGTTCGCATGTCTCAAGGGATTTCGGGTGCCCCGGCCACTTTTCAGCGCTTGATGGAATGGGTTGTGGGGGACATGAATCTACTCGAATGTCTGGTCTATTTAGATTACATCATAGTGTTTGGCCGATTGTTGGAAGAACACGAGCAACGATTATTCAAGGTTTTGGACCGGTTGGAGGATTTCAGCCTCAAGCTGTCTATCAACAAGTGTCAGTTCTTCCAGACTTCTGTGAAATACGTAGGCCACATAGTGTCCACTGAGGGCATAGAGACTGATCCTAGCAAAGTGGAGGCTTTGACCACTTGGCCTCAGCCCAGGAATTTGAAAGAGCTGCAACGATTCCTGGGGTTTTGTGGATACTATAGGCGGTTTGTTAAGGACTATTCTCGAGTGATTCGCCCCCTCCTCAACCTCACTCAGGGGTATCCACCTACGAGCAAAAAGTACAAGAAGGTTGTGTTCCCTGAGACAGAAAGAAGTATTTTTGGCCGAATGATGTGTTTGGGGATCGGTGGACTGCTGAGTGTGAGGAAGCCTTTTATGACATCATATATCAACTTACCCATGCCCCAGTGTTGGCCTATGCTGACCCGGCCAGGCCATACATTCTTCATACTGATGCCAGTCTACAAGGATTGGGGGCTGTGTTATACCAGGAGCACTCGAATGGTCTGAGACCTGTAGCGTTTGCCAGCAGAAGCCTGACTCCTTCAGAAAAAAATTATCCAGTGCACAAACTAGAGTTCCTGGCTTTGAAGTGGGCCATTGTTGACCAGTTTCATGATTATTTGTATGGCGCCAAGATATTGGTAAAGACTGATAACAATCCTCTGACTTATGTACAGACCTCTGCCAAGTTGGATGCCACTGGTCATAGGTGGCTCTCTGCCTTGGCCACCTACGACTATGCTGTTGAGTATAGGGCGGGCCTAAACCATATAGATGCGGATGCTCTCTCTCGGAGGCCTATGCCACAAACTGATTGGGTCAGGCTGTCCGAACCTGACATAAGAGCCCTCTGCCAGAAATTTAACAAAGAGGAACAGGTGTCTCCTGACGGGGTGGACTGTATGGTGGATTGTTTGGGACCATCCGAAGATTGCATACCTGCCGCCTACTGTCATTTCTCTGCATTAAACACTAGTTCACTACCCCAATTCAACAATGATAGTCTCCAGCAGGCTCAATCCTGTGATTCTATGATAAAAATGGCTGTGGAGGCTTTGCAGGCCGGGAGGGACGTGTCCAAGCTACGTTCCACTGATCTAAGGACTGCCTTGTTGTATAAGGAGGGGCCCAAATTGAAGCTGATTAACCAATTACTATACAGAGAGACTGTGAATAAGGAAGGCTGGGTAGACAAACAACAACTAGTGCTGCCTTCAGCTTTTAAAGAACTGGTCTTAAGGTCTTTGCATAATCAGATGGGGCATCTCGGCATAGAACGAACACTTGATCTAGTAGGCTTCGCTTTTACTGGTCAAGATGAGTACGGACGTGAGCAATATGTCAAGACCTGTAGCCGCTTGTTTGCAAAGAAAGCTCTGCCCCAGAGGGCTGCTCCCCTGGTCAACATTACCACTAGTGCCCCTATGGAATTGGACTGTATTGATTTTTTGAGTCTAGAACCTGATCTGAAAAGTGTCAGTAGCATATTGGTGGTCACTGATCATTTTACCTGGTATGCACAGGCTTTCCCGACTAAGGATCAGAAAGCAACTAGGGTGGCTAAGATACTTGTTGAAAATTTTTTCGTCCACTATGGGGCTCCGCAGCGGATCCATTCCGACCAGGGAAGGGACTTTGAGAGCCGTTTGATTAAAGAGATGCTGTCTTTGTGGGGGGTGCGAAAGTCAAGAACCACCCCTTACCACCCTCAGGGAGATCCGCAGCCTGAAAGGTTTAACCGTACAATTGCTTGACATGTTGGGCACATTGCAACCAAGAGACAAACCGAGATGGAGCCAGCAGATTAGCACCCTAGTTCACGCTTATAATTGTACAAAAAGTGACGCCACAGGATTTTCCCTGTACCGACTGATGTTTGGGAGAGAGACTAGACTGCCAGTGGATGTGTGTTTTGGGGTTTCCCCTGATGGGGTGCAAGCAGAGAATCATTTGCAGTATGTACAGAAATTAAAGGCCCAATTAACCCATGCCTACGGACTGGCCCAGACCATGGCGGCTAAACGAAACCTGGCCAACAAGGAAAGATACGATAAGAAAGTAAAAACAATGGAGCTAAAAGAAGGGGACAGAGTGCTACTGAGGAATCTGGGACTGCATGGGAAACATAAAATTGCTGACAGATGGCACCACCTCTCCCACATTGTTGTGGGAATATTGACAGATTTGCCTGTATATAAAGTGCGGCCTGAAAACAATTCCAAAGATGTGAAAACTATACACCGAAATCATCTGCTGCGAATCGGTCAAATACTGATTGAAGCTGAGCCTTCAAATGCCCCCCCCCTCTCCAGGCCTATGACTAGATCGGCTGCCAGGAAAAGCACCAAACCTGTTGATTCTTCAGGAGGCCCCCCAAGAGGGCCTCGCCTGAAGTCTGTAGAGGGAAATGATCAACCATTGGTGTCAGAAGATGAAGATGATTTTGAATACTATCCCTCTTATGAATTGAGCCAGTTATTTCGGGGCCATCCCCTTGTTAATGCTGGAAATGAGGTTGGGCCTTCGGGACTGTCTAAGCCCTCAGCTTTGTCTCCAAAACCCATGTTTCAAGAGCTTGAATTGGGCAGAAGCAACACCCCGGGGGTGGGATCCTTGGGCAGGGCTGAACTGTCTGACCTGGTTGAATTATCTGACCTTTCCAAAGATGGTAGTGAGATGGGGGAACAAGTAGGTGATATGCCAGAACCTGAAGAATATTTTGAATGCCCTAATGGTTCCTCACCTGTACCTAGACAGCCCCCAGCTGAGCCTAGTGGGGTGGGTCCGGGGGTTGAAAGTCAGGCCCCCAATAGTCCTATGAGTCCTGAGCCCTTTTCCACCATAGAAATTCCCGTTGCTAATGTCAAGGAGACTGAAGTGGTATCGGAGCCTGTTTCAAGGTCCCCCGAGACCCCTAGGTGATCCGGCCGAGAAATACGGCTGGTAGTAAAGTTGAGTTATGAGTCTCTGTGTCAGCCAGTGGACTTGCCTTTAAATGTGGTCCACAAAGGGGTGTATTTGTCCCCGAGTTCCTTGCCCAAGTTAGCCTTGGGGGATAACTCCAGATTGTTAGTATTACCTTTTGAGTGTGGTGCCCCTGCTTTAGGTAACCCACCTGTAACTGACAGGGAGGGGTTCCCCCAGTCCCGGTGTCATGGGCAGGAACTAATGACCTGACTTATGAAAGGGAGTAAAAATGTGTGTATAAGGTTGTGTAAACCATAGTATGTTTTAAATCTAATATTCATGTATGTAATGCAAAGTGTGATATAGTGTTAACTAAGATGTTTGCCTTGGAGTGATTTGGGGGTAATTACTTGACGTGGACGCCAAGTTTTTCTAGGCCAGGGAGGGTGTAACCCCCTTGCAAATGGGGGTTCCGGAAAGTTTCCCGGAGTTGTCCCCAGGCTCCATGCCTAGCTGGCGATCGGCATAAAGCCATTTAAATGGGTGGCCAGTGAGCGCTTTAAAAAGCCTCTGTAAGCTGTCTCTTTAAGGGCTGCCTGTTGCAGTTGTAAGTAACTGAGATTGGGGGGCTGTGTGGTTATATGCACGAGTCCTGCACTGGACACTGAAAAATAGCTCCCCTCTGCCATCGTTGGTGGTGCAGAGGAGCTCTCTTAGGAGATGTAATTGTTTGCTGGAAATAACGTAAAGTTATAATGATAATGCAGCTGTGCTAACCTGCCTTCCTTTCAGCAAAGACTGTTTAGACTGTTTTCTCATTTTGCTCCAGAACTGCTGAGTTGGGCCAATCAGTACCTCGGGACCCTACAGAGTTGGCTGACCAATAGAGGGCCTGCTTGTATTTTGGGAAAGGCATTATGGGCTATGGCGCTTTTTCACACCACTGAAGGCAGGAGGAAATGACTGGCATGTTCAGCCAGCCAATGGAAGCGGCTAGCGCCCGAACTGAAGAAAGAGCCCCTTGCTGTTGGGGGTTAGATGCGTTGTGGCTTAGGAGAAGAGAGGAGCTCTGTGCTTCTGCGCTGGCGTAGCGTTCACGCGGGAAGCGCGTGAAGGCCTGAGTGGCCGTTTTCTTGCCTCGGGAGAAGTCGGATTAAATCCGCCGGCGTGCGGTCGGAGGAGGCTGGTGCCAGCCCCAGCTACCTACCAGGTTCAACCTGAGAGGACTGGAGAGAATTGCTGAATCGCGCTCGGTCCATCCGTGATGTTGAAGCTGCCGTTTGCTGCCTGAGTTTTTCTACAAGTTCATAAAAGCCTGAAAGCAGCTGCCTGGTATGGTACCCCTCTGTTGTTTGCCATATAAATGTGAAAGGAGGCTGGTGAAAATTCAGGTGTAGCCCTGCCAGTGTTGGATGAATCGTCATGTGCTGGACTTGTGAGTACTGAATCAGGGTAGCTCCTGCAAATGTTGCAAACAGTGGTCCCCATTGTATGATCATACCTCTGACTGCCTAATTAAACTTTCTGCTTATTTGATTTCTCAGGATCGTAACTGTTATCTGTGTCAAGGGCCCCAACCAGCTGCCACGTGTGAACTAGCCGTTAGGGCTTGGGTACCCAGGGACGGTAAAGACTAGGTTCAGGCCTGTGCACAGAGCCCTAAGTAGATAAGTATAGTGATAAGCTAATCAACTTGATTCCCCCTGTCCTTGTTATTTCTCCCCTGAATAAATCAGATTGTTCTTGGTGCAGCTACACCCTGGCTATTGTGTACATTACTGGTGAACTGCTGCTTGGTGACTGCAATATAACTGTGCCTTATTTTACAGGGGTCTCGGAGGAGTGGAAGATATTAGCCGGGGTGAGTGTATTGGTGAAAGTGTTATTTGTACCAGTGTGAGCCACTAGTGGGACGAGGGGGGTTGCAGTAACCCAGAGGGCTGTGACCGAGGCAATCTCGACAATATTGACCCTGACCTCTGGGTGGAGGCACCCGTCAATGGATCTGGGCCCCTTACCCTGTCTCTGTGGGGGCAGGCAGGGGTAGTAGCCTTAAGGGTAGCGCCCCCTGGGGGTTACAAATGATTTATCTACACTTACGCTGCTTATGCCACTCTTGCAGTCTACACTGCGTATCACTTATATATTTATGTGCAATCTATAATGTAGTTTAAAAATTTCCCTTTTTGTGATCATGAAATTGTATCCTCATTCATACACAGGGCTCGAAATAACCGGCTGTCCACCCATCCCAGACAGCTCATTTTCAATTGGGACAGCTGTTTTTTGAAGTTTACCTGTCCCTTGGACAGGCGGTATTTGTGCGCATTTTCCCCATTTAAAAAGTACTTACTTGGGCACTAGGACCCATTGGAATCCATGCCGGCAGCCAAGGATGTCATGAGTAGCTCCACCCGCCCGAAACTGCAGCTCCATTTGTTCTGCCCATCGCTGCCACAGTGGATCTTGTGACTGCTGGTGCTGTATGTCATCACCTAACCCCTCCCTGCAGGATTCTGAAGTGCCAGCCAGCGGGAAGAGTAACAGTTGGGTACAATACGGCAACCGCGCATGCTCAGATCGTTAGTGCACATGCATGGTTGCTGTCTCATAACTCGCTCTCCGCATTTTCTAACGCTTGCTATATGCGGACATCTGATAGCGAGTTCTTCATCGGCGGCTCGGCACTATTTCTTGCGTTACTGTGAACAAAAAAAAATTCACCCTTTCATACAACAACCCTTTTCAGGGCTCTGGTTTTGCATACTTTGGGGGAAAATGTAACTTAAATGTGACTGGCCTGAGGGGAATTAAGGGCTGCAGTCTTGGACCTAAATGAGGAGGACAGTGGGGAGAGGAACGCGTGATAGTCTTGTGATTGGACCTCATCACTGAAATTTAGTTAGAACTGAAGTCACAATTCATAACCATACAAGAAAAAAAAAGAATACTTCTCTGGGTTTCTGTTTTAAAAAAAAAAAAAAAGGCAACAAGCACAGCACATGGCTCTGTGGTGTTTGTAGGATCTATCATCTGCACATGGCTGGGAGAGAAGGCAGTCACTGTGTTTAAAATACAGAAGAATCATCCCTCTCCACTGTTTCTGTGTGTGCAGGTTAGAAAATAGAAAGCCTCTCCCTGGAAAATATTGGAAACCTATTTTAAAAGGCTGTTTGGGGACACTTTCAAGGAAAGAGGAGGGACAGTGAATACATTTAAAGGTTTCCTCTGTGTAGCAGTCCCAGACCTCTCCATACTTTTTTGGGGCAGAAAGCCCTAGCATACCCAATCCATCCTAAATCCTAGACAAATATATATAAAACTGCCTCACAGGTCTGCAAGTGGAGGGGACTGAATAAAAAGTAACCTGGCAAGAAACTGAACCCTGAAAAGAGAGAGGAGGGGAACCGAATCTCTAAGCTCAGACTGTACAAAGCCCTCTGCCTGGGATTGTTGAATGCATTTGCAGATAGCCTTGTAAGCAAGCCTGTATTAAAACAAAACCGCTACTCTGTACAGGACTGTCTGTTGTGCACTTGTGTTTTGCATACATATGGAATGTGGAGTGTGGAGAGGAGTGGGGGACAAATTCAGAAAAAAACAAATTGACAAAACTGACAAAAGGCCAGTGGGCTGTTCAAATCAATGAGTACTATGAGACAAGACATTTAAGACATTTGAAAAATAACCCCAAAAGCAACATTTTTTTCTCTTTCCTCTTTACAGTCCATGTTCTGTTACATATTCTTAAAATTCACCTCACAACAATGTGGGCAGGTAACACTTTTGTCGGACAGACAAAATTTACATTCCACCTGTCCCTCGGACAGGCATCCCCAGAAAATTATTTCTAGCCCTGTTCATACAGGTCCCTTAAGAAATGGAATAAAAAGAATAGTGGAGATAATGACTCATTTTTCATGCCAACCCACTTCTTTTGACACATTACGTTGCCCCATCAGGCCATGACATGCACATGAACCACTTGTGAGGGAAGCCTCCCCGGCCCGGCCCAAGGTGTCACACATGTGACAGAACACTGCGCCATACCTTTCCATACTTGGAGCAGTGGTGTATGACAGCGTGCCCCCCCAATCCTCGTGCTGCCCTGCCACGCCTCCGAGCTTGTCCCTGAACTTGAGTCGCTGGCACGAGAACACAACACGCTACCCGCTGGCCCTGCACATGTTTCTTAATAACTTTTAGATAATTCTATCAACCCATAATAACATGTAGTCGGTAACACTGGCAAAAATGTGTACAGCACAACTATTCATTTAACAGGTACATTCTTTCAACAGGTCTACACAACATTATATTCCACCTTTCTGGGCATAATTTTTTATTTATTTATTTTAAGACCGGTTGCTTCATTTTACTAGTTAATTCATTTTACTAGTTATTCATTTCAGAGGGCTTCCCTATACCTTAAAGGCAAAATAAATCTGTATAAAGTAAGGTATTCAGTTAACAGCAATGCTGTTGTCAAGTATTTAAGTTTACCCCAGTGTAATAACTTAAGACCGCTGTAGCTGAGCGAATATCATGGTACTTGTTGTGCTGTGCCACTTCCTCAGGGAGTGGGAGCAGTGGTAAATAAATGACTATTCATTTCTGTGGCAGAATGCAGCCCTTTCATTGGCTAATGTATGATGTGATGTCATTGATAACATCACATGCAGAGCATAGAGGGGTTTGGGATATAAAAGGGGGGGATGGGAAAACAGGTGATATGGAAAAACTGTAAATGTTAATAAAGACTCATGAAGAACAGTGAATTCTAGCTGGCCTGCCGATGCAGCAGTTGGGCTACCGCTTGCATCGCCAGTGACCCGGGTTCAGAAGCGAGCCCGAGTTGCTGGAGGTCCGGTCTGGGGGAGGTGGATTGAGCACCCATGGGGCTGCTCTCCATCTGTGGGGAGGGAGGGTTGTGGGTCCCACCACTTTTCCGCCGCCTGGGTGACCACAGGTAGCAGTGCCATGAGACTGAAGATTTGTTGGGAGGGGTGATCTGGAGCGGCAGCACATCTCAGCATGCCGCTGCCTCCATGGATCTCCCCACGTGCCGGTGTTCTCAGGGACAGAGCACCAGAACAAGGAAAACACCTCGCTCTAGTGCCTGTAGAAGGGCCCCTGGCACCCAGACTCCATAACTAGGCTCCTAGGACAGACGGAGCACCAGCGCACTCATAATGGACCAAGGAAGACAACCTGGGATCCTCCCAGAAGGGGTGGGACAAGGCTTCTGGTGCCTCTGGGAGTTACCTGGAGCAGAGCTAGAGATACCATGGGAAGCCTGGAAGAAAGGGGTGAGATGCAGTGAGCAGAGGGTGTAGAAATATAAAAATATATATGAAAAAAAACAGTGAGTTCCATAGCACTGCAGATATTCTGTGGGACATTGCAAGTTCTGCACGAAATTCTGCAGCCGCAGAATTCTGGGGGCCTTTGTGTTAATATAACGCCACGGTTACTTATGGAAATCAGTATTTTAAAATAGCCCCATAGACTTATATGGGGCGCGCCCCCACGCTCTCCCTAAGTAGACGTTACAAAACATTTAAGCACAGGGGTATAGGGCAAGCAGACAAGGAAGTGGAAGGGATCAACTGGCTGCTTGCTTGGGCCAAGTTACGATCTCTTCCCCCACGATGGGAGCTATATTAAAACATTTACTTTTGCCACAGAATGCTTATGCTACAGTAAGATAAGTGAGACTCAGGAAAAAACGTCAGAGTGATGGTCAGTCAATTGAACAAATAAACTCAAACAATAGGTACCGTTAAAACATAATTTATTAATAAAAAGTTAAAAGGTACAGCAGCATCATACATACCCCAGTCATGTGCGTGAACCAAAGAGAATCACTACATCACACTTACTCACATGATACCTTTTGGCTGGTTACTGGATTCAGCCTGACTCCTTGGGACTAAAGACTCCTGAAAGATACCGAGATTTATTTTAGCATGATAAACATTGATAACCCTAGACAAAACTGAACCCAGTTATGTTGGGGTTTACAGCTTTTCCAGTGAAAGTAAAACTTTTGGGGTTTTGGGTGGTCTTTTTTTATTTTATTTATTTATTTATTTTTTTATTTTAGTCTTTGGTAACCGGGTAAGGCCCACTAGGCACAAGTGCCTGTTTTCAGGGCCGACCTGGGAGCACTGGGCGGTTAAGTGACTTGCTCAAAGTCACACAGTATGCAAGTGGAGGTTGTGAGAATCAAACTCAGGTCTGGTCTGCTGGATGTGGCAAGCTAGTTCACACCTTGTTCCTCTAACCGCTAGGCTATACTGCCCTGTCTTGCCCCTCCTGAAGTTGACACAGTGGGCCCAATTCTGAAAGTGCCCTTAGATCACCACAATTTGTGGCAACCTAGGACTGCTGTGCACTTTCTGTACATCAGGGACCCTGAGCCTGACTCTGTAAAATCGGGGGTCACTGTGCCAAAAACCCAGGAGTTGCTGCACCCACAGGTTAGCACCTGACAATAGGCACACCTGTGGGAATTGCCACAGAGATCTGGCACCCCCCCACACCCAGTGCAATAAAAATAATTGCCAGGAGGGTTCAGGGGCAGAAGGGGGATGCCATAGGGGGTGTTGGGGAGTGATGGGCATGTACCGGGGGTGGCGGGCACCAGTGAGGGGTGCCATTATAATTATTATGGTAATGGTTTATGACTGATTATAATACGGCACCTGCCAGGTGCCCAATTGCCACCTGGCATGCCCACTCACTCCCCAACACCCCTATGGCACTCCGCTGTCCCTTTTGCCCCTGGACCCCACGTACATACACCTTGTGGGGCAGTGGCACAAGGGGTTTAGATCAGCTCTTGGTTGGTCTGACTCAAGGCCCATGTTGCAGCCCTGCCGTGGCACATGCCCCCTTGCAACCTGGTGCACACCGATTTAGTTTGCAAGGGCAGTGTCTTCCTGTTTGGACACAGACCGCGTTTCGGAATTGGGAACGCCGCAGTTTATGATGCAAGGTGCCAGTTGCATCATTGATGTTTGACACAGGCACCTTGCGTCGGTCTATGGGCTTTTGGAATCGGACCCTGTTTGTTTATGGTGCCAATTTTGAAGGGCTGTAATTTCCAAACTTTGGTCCAGAAGTATGAAGCTTAGTCTTCTGCTTGACCATGGCCATGGAAACTTTCACATGTCCCTCATAAGTAACAAATCTTGCAGAACACGTTAACAACTAAAAAATGTTTGTTGCATGTGAATTAAATGGCATTTTAGTAATTCCGTTAAGAATGTCTCATTCCAGACGTCATAAACTTTTGGTAGTTTGGGAAGTGCTGCTAGTTACAGTTTTGAGAAAATGGGGCTTCCCTGTGACTAAGAGGAAGTGCGTTGTGCTTCCATGGCAGGCAACTTTAATTCAGGAGTAAACTGGAATGGCTTCCATCAGTGCGTCTTTGGATGGGGAAACACTGCTCAGTGCAGCCTGTCACATCTTGGAGACAGTTTTTGTCTTCTTCTGCCCTGGTAGTGGCCCATGGAGCTTGCTTTCACATCAGGGGGCTTTCCGTGTGTTCATGAGCCAAACGCATGCTCACACATCTCCCGGACCCTCTCTTACTGGCCCTGCCATGTGTGGCAAGCCATAGTGAACCTTGGAGCTGGTAAGTGTATGTCAGGTTTGGGGGGTGATTGACAGCAGCCAGAATAGGGCTATCCAGCCAAGAGTATAAATACCTTAATAAAGAAAAATGTGTGAGTGGGATTCATGGTCTAGAAGCTGTGTTTTCCAGAAGGCCGTATTTCAGATGGTGAGTGGAAATTTTGAGGAATTGCATATTTCTGATTTTTACAAAGCTTCTAAATTTGAAAGATGTTCAAGAAGGTTGAGTGGGGCTCACTTGTGGTTTTGACATGAAACTAGCCACAAATTAGGTTTTGAGACCCAACCCGTTGGAACTGGGATAAATGTGTCACCTGCCATGTAAGAGACATGGGTTCTCATCCTGAGACTGACTTCATGCCCCAGGCCGAAAGAGCCTGGGCCATACTGTGGAAGATGCACATTCATGCTCAAGGGGGTTGCACATCCTGCTGTTCAGGCAGCTCCTGTGGTGGACTCTCAACATCATTTTGGACCACATGGCATCGGGCCCCCACATGGTAGTGTCAGTATTGGCAACCTAGTCATCAGGACAGTGGGAGGGACCCATGAGGGGATAATTCCGGTTGTTGCAGTTAAGGGGAGCCCTGGCACAAGCATCATCACCCCAACGGGCTTTTCTCACAGATGTACGAACAGGGAGTAGAAGTAGCAGACACAGGCCACGCTGTGAAGAGGGTCTCTTACAGGTTGTGTTTAGCTGGGGAGAGCATTTGGATTAGAGAGACAGGGTTTTTTTCCCAAAGTGTAGCTGCATGCACTGTATCCACTAGATGGCAGTGTGGAGGTACAAAAAGTGAGAAGTGTGAATTATAAAAATACAGCTTTAAATCCATGCCTTGGGGTTTAGCTTCCAGAAGGCTCAGCAGATGGGATTTAAACTTTATTCAGCACACTCATCAACTTCTGAAATGGGGGCACTATGCTGCCTTCACTTTCTTACTACTGGACCTTACTGACATTGTAGCAGTGCTGCGGCAAGGAAGTTTGAAGTGTTGTCACGTGCATACTTCTGGCGATTGGTGTTGTGGTGCAACAATTGCAGGAAGCCATTGGTGGGGGGGGTAGGGGAACTTAATTGAGAAAACGGGGCTGGCAGTATAATCTAGAGGTTAGAGTAATGAACTGTGAATGAGCTTGGTGCATCCAACAGACCTGGGTTTTATTCCCACAACCACCACTTGCATACTGTGTGACTCAGAGCAAGTCACTTAACTGTCCCAGTGCTTCTGGGTTGCCCCTGAAAAAAGGCATTTGTGCCTAGTGGTCCGTAGCCAGTTACCAAAGAATAAAAAAATAATAAAAATCCAATTCAGAGTGAGATGGGAGGGCTGATGTTAAAGTGCTTGGAGAGGATGGGGAGAAAATCAAAATTGTTTACTGATGGATGGAATTCCTTGCCTCAGGTTTGGAAACAGAAGGCCCAGTATCTTCAACACAAGCAAAATAAAGCTGAAGCCACAACAGTGAAACGTAAGCTTAGTAACACCGACAGTTCCTCTAAATCTAAAGGTAACTGGGTACAAATCTGTTTGTGTGTATATGTGTATGTTTGTGCACCCATGAGTACTGAGGGTTGAAGAAAGCAGTATTGCACACGTATGAAACCTGAGAGAGGTAATTTTCATTGAGTGTGTAACATGCATAGAGTTTATTAAAAGACAAGGACAGACAGAACAGTAACAAAATGCAAACCAGTAGTAGAAAATCAGTTTTCGTGAAAACAGTGACAGCAGAATGTGACTCTGAATCATCTAGGATTGTGTCCTGTCAGTTATGTTATGATAGCCCTTTTCCATGATAACCACAATAAAGTTTAATGACAATACAGATATTGGGGGTTATGCACTAATGCAGGCACATACCCGGCCTGCATAGCTACGCACCCAGGAACAGGCACAGGGTGCACAGTATGTACAACCACTCACCCCCACTGTGCACCTGTCCGTGGCCCTGCCCCCTGGTGCGGATCGAGAGACATGTGCGGGTAGTTGGATGTCCATCCTGGGGTCATGCAGTAGATCCCCTGCTCCATGCGAGCAGGGGTTTCTGGGTAGGTGTGGGTCCATAGTTTTTAGAAGTGCAGACGTGTGCCCGAAGGGATGTCCCCAGCCCTCCTTGTCATCCCAGTGGGCTGGGGCATCACAGTGGGGGGATTCCCTATCCCCTGCTGCCGGTGGCTGTCATGGGGAAGCTCACATACAGCAAGGTCCCCACTGCCATATACTGCACCCTCTTGCCCGGTACTCCACACCATCATGAATTTTGTGGAGTGCTAGCATGCCCCCCAGTCACGCCCCATGTGCATAGCTGTACAAACAGATGGGAGATCAGGTGCAGAGGGGACGTGCATCCCTTCTATGCATGCTGCCAGGGATCTGCTGGACTCCTGATGCACAGCTCAGGGACTTCGCACAATAAATTGCAGTAAATTCTGCAATGTGTGTGTGTGTGTTTTTTTTTTCTTTATTTTACCACCCCAGATGTCACCCGAATGTAGGTAGTCTAAGGTCCCACAAAACCCAGATCAGAACCCCTAATATTGGTATTTTATGATACCCACGATAATTTTTGTAAGATTATCTTACCATGAAAAGTTTTTATTTCTAGGGACGTGGATATGGTGTTCTATCCACACTTCAGGCAGTGTTCCTTTCCCCTTTAAGGCTTGCCAGAATGCTGGCTCCTACCACCCACCCAGGTGGCAACTCCCTCTTCGCACTGCCCCATAACACCAGATCTTCCTTTCCGCTGGAAGAAGAAGGTTCCCTCCTTTCTGCTCTCACGCTGAGAAGACCCTTTACATATTAAAACTCTGAATTTCCAAATAAACTTTGTCTTCAGGCTATTCCTTCAGGTCTCCTTTATGGATGACGCAAAGTCGGTGCCAGGATTCCAAAAATGTGCCTGCGGGCAGAAGATGTCATGGATGGATCTGCGCATCATGTGCATCTACTGCCTGGGCCATGACCATGATCACTAGGCATGCGGCCTCTGCCGCACCTTTCACCCATCTACATTAGAGGATCGCCATGCCCGCTTGCTTTTGGGTCGTCCAGATGATCGGGGTCCACCTGTCAAATTTAAAGATACCCATCGGGTGGTCTCCGCGGCTGGGGGGTCCGCTGAACAGCTTGTGACGTTTGAGGAAGCTGTGGTCCAGGCCGCAGCTCAGGCTTCCTTAGCTTTGGTCTTTTTGCCGCTCTCTTTGGTGCCGCCTTCACAGGGACATTCAAGGAATTGTGCCAGGTCCTTCCCACCCATGGGCATGGTCTCAAAATCTAAAACTGAGACAAGAAGCAATCTCGCCATTGATCATGGGATCGGAAGCGCTCTCGGGCCTCTGATTCCCATTCTTCTCCGGGGGTTCTGACTTCGGCCCAGGCCAGTGACCCCACGGTCTCCCCATCGGGCCAGGTGATCGAGACGCAGTCTGTCTTCCAACAGAGATATTTTTTAAGCCAGTCAACCCATTGTTGCCAGAATAGGCCAACACCTCCCTGTCTAGGACCCCTGTCCTACCACTCACTCAAGGAGGGATGGACCAGTCCGCTGATCCTCCTCCTCTTACCCAAGAGCTTCTAGACCCAGAGGAACCTCGGCTCTCGCCATCTACCTCTGAGACCCACCGTCAGCAGCTCCGACGGTCAGGGTCGTGGTACCGCTCTCGGAGTCCTGAGTCAAGCAGCCCACGTTGACACCAACGCTCGTAATCTCGACACTTGGGCAAGCGGTGCCACCGCTATTCCTCGTCCGAGAAGTTCTGGCGCAACCTGTGTCAGCACTACGAGGACTTGATGTGGCAGCAGCTCATTTTTACCGTGGTGAATCCCGTTCTGGCTTCGACCCCAGCCATTACTTGGCTTTCGCCACAGAGGCTGCAGCCTTCTCTTCCTTGGCAGGAGCCGACCTGTCAGGTCCCAACTCGGCCTCCCCTGACCTCTCTGCTAAGTCTGGTGGAACCATGACCGAAACAGCCAAAGTCCAGCGCTCTGACTAAGGAGGCTCGCCCAGCCTCGGGTCTTCCTCATCGGCTGTTGGTCACTGTTACCCCTGATCGGCCCCGGAGGGTCGGCGGGGACTCTGGCAGTCAACCCCCTCTTCCATGACTCCTCAGAATTGGAAGGTTCTTCCTTGCACTCCTGTCTGGTGGAATTGGAATCAGCCGAGGATCTATTGAAAGAGCAGAGCCACACTTCCTTTATGGACCTTCTCTGTCTCATCTCAGAATCTACAGGCCTCCCTTTGGAACCCATTCAGGAGCGGGCTCGGTACCCGTTCACCGAGATCCTTGACCAGGGCCGGTGGCCCGGATTGCCCACAAGTATGCAGTCCCTAACGGTTCCCTTTTGGGTTTCACAGAGCATCCCTTGGCCAAGGGTCTTGTGACTGACTGTGTTCCGGCGCATGGACAAAATGGTGGACATTGACAAGCCACCTGATAAGGAGTCCAAGAAATTGGACCATATGGCTAAAAATGTGTTTGGTGCCTCCTATCTTGGCCTTTGGCAAGCGAGTTTAGCGCTTTTGATGGCCTACTTCTCACACACCCTCCTGGGCATGCTTGATGAAGTGCTTCCTCATCTCCCAGTGGACCTGCAGTCCACAGTTAAACGAGTCCAAAATCAAGGCCAAGTAGTAGCCAAGCAACAGCTCCAGACTGTCATGGACATTAGTGACTCCTGCGCCCAGTCCGTGGCAGCCGCCAGTGGCTATGTGCTGCAGAGCCTGGCTGAGGATCTCAACCTTCACGGCAGATACCCAGCACAAGCAGGGGATGTCCCCTTCCTGGGTACTGACTTGTTCGGGCCCAGGGTCAAGAGGCACCTCACCCACATTGAGAAGTCCAGTGCCACCTTGGACTAACTGACATCCACTCAGAGAGACCCCAACGCTTTAAGCAGCAGAAAAATAGGTCCTTTTGGCCCCTCTCTGACCCTGCAGCCAAACCAACCCAGCCTTAGGCTGGACAACAGGCTGAGGCTTGACAACCTTGGCCAAAGTCTGTGGCCATGAACATTAATAAGCCTGGAGGCAGAGGCCCCGGTGGCTCCTCAGCTGGGCCCTCCAACGCCTTCAAGCCTGCCCAATGACAGGATGAAGGGTGCCTCCCTCATGTCCATCATGTCTCCCCTGGGTCCTCCTGTGGTGGGCCAGCCCCACCACTTCCTTGCCGCCTGATCCACTGTCACCGTGGACAGGTAGGTTTTCGCGGTGGTCAGTCATGGTCTGCCTCTGGTGTTTGAGGCATACCCGCCTTGCCGAGCCTGCACCCTACGGGAGGGCATCATGTCCGTGGACATCCTGTTGGTCCTTCGGGATGACATTGCCCAGCTCCTCGGCAAGAAGGTTGTGGCTCCTGTCTCGGACCCTCCGGAACACCCAAGGCTTGTCTCCAGGTACTTCTTGGTGCTAAAACAGACGGGGTTGGCGTTCTATTGTAGATCTGCATGACCTGAACAAGTTTCTCAGGTCACACACCTTCAGGATGGTCACTCTGTCTCAGATCATACCATCTCTCGGGCAAAACATGTGGTTTTGCTCTCCGGATCTTCAGGACACATTTTTTCATGTCCCTATCCATCTATTCCAACGCTGATTCCTCCAGTTCCGGATGGAGGAGATCCTCTATAAGTTCCAGGCCATGCCATTCGGCCTGTCCTTGGCCCCCAGGGTCTTCACCAAATGCATGGCGGGGTAGCAGCCTACCTGAGGTGTCGAAAAAAGTCCAGGTTTACCCCTACCTGGACAACTGGCTGATTGCGGGTCCCAGGGATCTGGCCCTCCAGACCTGCATCTCTCTCTTGGCCTCCTGGTCAATGAGGCCAAGTTGGAACTCATGCCCTTGCAGGTGACCAGCCTCATTTAGGTGGAGCTCGACTCTTGCAGAGCCAGAGCTCGACTCCCAGCAGATAGGGTGGCCGCTCTCTTTTCCTTTGCTCGATCATTTCGGATTGGGTAGTTGCGCCCTGCTCAGGACTTCCTGTACCTCCTGGGATACATGGTGGCATGCACCAGTGTGGTCCCTTGGGCCCACTGGCCCACCAGTGGTCTCAGTGCCACTTTGACCAGCTGGTCACTGTGACCCAGTTGATGTGGGATGCCCTCCAGCGGTGGTTGGTCCTGGAACATCTGCAGGAAGGTATCCCATTCACCCAGAGTCCACAGTCATCCTGACAACCATTGCCACCGTAATGGGCTGGGGTGCCCACCCAGAGGATCACAGAGTCCACAGGCTCTGGACCCCCTGAGCAGTCCCGATGCCATATCAACCTGCTGGAACTGCGGGCAGTTTGGCTGGCACTGACAACCTTTGCTCAGCATGTTCGAGGTCAGGTCATTAAGGTCCAGACGGAAAACACCATGACCATGTACTCCCTCAACAAATAGGATAGAACACACTTCCTTCCTCTGTGCAGGGAGGCTCTCCATATTTGGACCCTTGTGCACAGCCTGGAGGCTGATCTCCTGGCATCCATGTGGCCGGTGTCTCCAACCAGCTGGCAGACGCTCTCAGCTGTGTGTGCGAGGCGTCTCACGAGTGGTCTCTCCACCCAGAGGTAGTGCACAGTCTGTTCTCCGATTGGGGCACCCCTCTGGTGGACCTGTTTGCCTCCTAGGAGAACGCAAAGCTGAGGCTGTACTGCCCCCTCCCCAGCAGAGAACACTGCAGGGGGATGCCATCTCAGGGCCCTGGACCCCAGGCCTTCTGGATGCCTTCCCTCCATTTCCCTTTATCCACAAGGTGTTGCTCAGGGCCAGGAGGGACAAGGCACGGGTGGTCCTTGTGACTTCGGACTGGCCACGCCAGTTCTGGTACCCCAATCTCCTCAGCATCAGCAGCAGACCCTCGAGGCATCTTCCTCTCTGCCCAGACCTGCTCTCTATCAGTCTGGAGAAAGTACTCCATCCGGACCTTTAATCCCTACATCTGACAACCTGGTTCCTGAGCAGCTAGAGTTCCTTGCTTTGGGTTTCTCCGAAGATATTCTCGCTGTGGTCAAGGCATCTCGGAGGGAGTCGACCCGAAAATGCTATGCCTTCAAATGGAAGAGGTTCTCCATTTGGTGCCAGGGCAAGGGGCTGGACCCCTTATCTTGTCCAATAGCTTGCATTCTCGACTGCCTTTAGTCCCTCTCGCAGTCGGGCCTTCGGTCAACGACCCTAAAAGTGCACCTGACAGCCATCTCTGCCTACCAGGCATGGGCCAGTACTCAGTTGGTGGCGCAGGAAAAGGTGGTCTAGCACTTTTTCAAAGGCCTTTGCCACATTTCCTCTCTGGTGCGTGAACCACCACCATCACCTTGGGACTTGTTGCTGGTATTGGTAAAGTTCGTGGGCAAAGCCATTCGAACCGATGCACAGGTGTGAAATGTCTCACCTGTCGTGAAAGACCACCTTCCTGGTGGCTGTCTTGTCAGCCAGAAGGATCAGTGAGCTCCAGGCGCTCTCGGTGGAGTCTCCTTACTTGGTCTTCCACAGGGACAAGGTTGTCCTTTACCCCATCCTGAAATTCCTCCCGAAGGTTGTGGCAGATTTTCACCTTATCCAGGTGATTAATCTCCCGGTATACTTCACTTACCACACCTCGGAGGCCGAGCACAGACTCCATACTTTGGATCTGTGGTAAGCACTGACCTACTATAAGGACCGCACGGTTGGAGTTCAGGTAGGGGTTTGCTAGCTGTTTGTCACCTACACTGAAGCTGCACCAGGCAGACCGGCAGCTAAGTGGACTATTGGCAGGTGGATTGTACCCTGCATCGACCTCTGCTATAGGTTGGCTGGTAGGAGCCTCCCATAGGGCTAAGGGCTCATTCCACCTGCCATACCGCTGCCTCAATGGTTGCTTCCAGGGACAGCCCCATCCAGGAAGTTGGTCTAGACAGAACACCATATCCACGTCCGTAGAAACGACGGTTACTCACCTGTAGCAGTAGTTCTAGTAGTGGTATATGCTGCTCATCCACCCTGACCTCCCCTGGCAAGTGGCACACCAGTCTTGATTCCATCGGGTAAGATCCAACGTCATGGGGCAGTACTGAGGAGTTATCTCTCGGTGGGTGGGTGGGAGGAGCCAGCTTGAAGCGCTCGGCAAGCCTTAAAGGGGAAAGGAACACTGCCTGAAGTGTGGATGAACACCA
Organism: Neoceratodus forsteri; assembly: GCA_016271365.2. Lineage (NCBI taxonomy): Eukaryota > Metazoa > Chordata > Ceratodontiformes > Ceratodontidae > Neoceratodus > Neoceratodus forsteri. Next base: position 181,621,891 of record CM057450.1, on the reverse strand, counting down.
TATACCACTCCTAGAACTACTGTTACAGGTGAATAACCTGTGTTTTCTTGGCATCCCTAATTGACAACCCATACACAGCCACAGTATGCTTACCTGTACAGGGTATGGAATTCCACATGTCCCCCTAATGCAGTGTATCTTGGACAGTATATGCAAATTACCATGTGGGAATTATGGCCAGTTGCGCAGTGGGAAACAGAGCTGTGAGGCACCAAAGCATCTCAGAAACAGTATGAAATAGTTAAGATTGCATACCCCAGATTTTTTTTTTTTGAAACTCATCTGTGTGCTAAAAGACTTTGACTTAGCACTGCACAGGTCATCCAACCTATGTATCACAGTGTACAGCTGCAGGAGAAAGATTCAGACCATGAAATTTTCAAAACTGCAGTTATATTCATCTATATCTTCCTCAGCTGCGGCATCTCCCCATAAGAAGTCCCCCTCCAGCACAACGGCTGTGTCATCTTCCCCAGTGAAGGTGCCTGAAATTGACCCTATTGATGTGGCGGCACATCTCCAGCTTCTGGGAGAGTCTTTGAGTCTCATAGGTCATCGGCTGCAGGAGACTGAGGTAAGTGCAAGAACCTGCTCAGAACGAGTCCCAGTCACTGTCATTGGCTTTACTCTGCCCAAGCTTGAGAAACAGGTTTGCTTTTCAGGTTTAGTAAGGGCCTTTTTTTCATTCTTGTCAAAAGCACTTGAGATCTTCATCGAGGGTATCTCCTCCATTAGGCCACACCTTGGGAACTGTAAGCTATCAACGTTAGGACCACATGGAAACATTTTGCTAGCCAGGATCCGCACGTAATGATGTGCCGCGTTGGTGTGTATATAACATGGGCAGCCCCATTACTTCTCTGTTCTTTCTCCCACCGTCAGTCATCCTTGTCGGTCCTGTGTTTAGACATTTCTAGGTCCGCCCTTCTCCAAGCCCCTCTTCCTGGAGAGGAGTCTGACCTCTGCCTCATTATTCCTGAGGTCGGCGACGACGATAAAGTACAGTTACGTAAGAACTTACCGTAACAGTAGATCCTCGAGAGGAGCTTTTGCAGCAGGTAACACATATAGGACTATGTCGACAGGCACTAGTACCCCATGGAAAAATTTCTAGCTAGCAGTCCCAAGGTGGGGGACTGCCCCCGATATCGGCCCGCCCTGATGTCCCGCGTGGTTTAAAGGGGACGATCCCCCAGCACCACCGCAGTTTGCCCGACGGAGACCAGGCTGTGATACAGTATGGGGAACCGAGGAGGATCTCCCATCCCCCAGAGAGAAGTACAGTTACATAACCCCAAGGGCAGGTGGGAGGGAAAACCACATGCTGCAAAAGCTGCTCTTGAAGATCTACTGTTACAGTAAATTCTTACGTAACTGTACTATCTTACTTCAAGAGGGAGCTCTTGCAGCAGGTAACACATATAGGACTGAGTCCCAAGCAGTACAAGAAGAGAACCAGGTCAGAAGGGTGGCGGACTAGTAGAAAACGTGCCCTTGGCACTCCTTAATGCCAAACCTGCTCTCCTTCTGGAAGCAGTGTCCAGACTTTAGTGCCTAATGAGGGTGCAGACCAAACTCCAAGTAGCAGCTGCACAGAGATGTGCTGCAGACACATTTTTGAGGGACACAATGGAGGTTGCGACACCTTTTGTGGAATGACCCTTGACCGGTCCTGGCAAGGGTTTGTCATACTTTTGATAACAGAAAGTAATGCAGTTGACCAACCATTTGGCAAGTGTCTGCTTGGTCACAGGAACCCTTACCATTCTTTGGGCAAAGGAGACAAACAACTGGTCTGTCTTTCTTCATGAATGGGTATGTTCTGCATAGTAACGGAGAATTCTGTGTACATCCAGAGTATGTAACAAGGCCTCCCCTTTGTTTGAGTACTCTGGGTAGGAAACTGGTAGTTGAATGTCCTGATCTGAAGTGAATTCGGACACAGCTTTTGGAAGGAACTTAGGATTTGTACACAGGGCAACTCTGTCCCAGTGAAAAATAAGGTAAGGCTGTTTACACATCAGAGCCTGTAGCTTGGAGATCCTTCGAACGGAAGTAATGACAACTAAAAAATAACACTTTCCATTAGAGGAAGCGTAGTTTGTAGCTTGCGGCTGGTTCAAAGGGAGGCAACGTAAGCTTCTCTAACATAAAAAGAAGGTCCCATGGTGGGACAGGATCCCTCCTGGGAGGCTTGATGTGCAACATACCCCGTAGGAGGTCTTGCACAAACCCAGTTGTGCCAGAGCTTTCCTATCCATCCGGGCATGATAAGCTGACAGCAAAAAAAGGTTCACTTTAATGGATGAGTAGCTGAGTTCCCTGTCTGATAGGGAAAGAAGGTACTCTAGCACAGATTCTACCAGACAGTGGAAAGGGTCCAAGGAACAGGGGGATGCCCATAAGTAGAAACTTTTCCATTTCATGGCATATGTCACTCTGGTTGAGGGTTTTTTCGCTGCCACGAGAACCTCTGCCACTCTGAAGGATACTCCAGATCTGTCCCTGATCAGGTCTGCAGGAGCCATGCATGTAGATGCGGAGACTGAAGATTTGGATGTACCAGGGTTCCCTGCTCCTGGGAGAGCAAGAGAGTGGACAGGGGTAATGGGACCAGCGGTTCCGATGCCAATTGCTGGAGCAACGGAAACCAGATCTGACGAGGCCAAACGGGCACTACGAGAATCATATGTGCGCTCTCTGCCTGCAGAGTAGCACTCTGGAGAAGCAGAAAGGGAAGGAAGGCATACAGGAGCCTCCCTAGCCAAGAGAGGGACAATGCGTTGTGCCAGAAAACACCAGGCCCTGGACCTAGCGAGTAGAAACTGGGCAGTTTGGCATTGTGTGGGAGTGCAAAGAGGTCCAGTTCTGGCCAACCCCACATTTCGAAGAGGTCATCTACGACCTCTTGCAGTAGCTCCCATTTGTGACTGTGAGACTGAGAGGGGCTTAGACTGTCTGCGAGGAGATTGTGAATCCCTGGTACGTGAACCGCTGTTATTTCCAGGTTGTGATCCACTGCCAAACTCTCGTGGCATCTCTGCACAGGGGGTAAGAGTGAGTGCCCACTTGCTTGTTGAGATAGAAGACAACTAGAGTGTTGTCTGACTGGACTAATAAAAGACCTGGCATGAGCATGGACTGGAAGGCCTAGAAGGCATACAGGATGGCCCTCACCCCCAGCACGTTGATGTGGAGATTGAGTTCCATGGAGGTCCAGGTGCCCCTTGTTTGATGGAATGCCAAATATGCTCCCCAGCCCATCCCCGAGGCATCCATAGTTAGGATCTGCTGAGGACTGGGTGACTGAAAGGGAACCACAATGTCCAGTTGAGAAGGGGTGAGCCACCATTCCAGAGTACAAAGTACCTCTTTGGAGATCCTGACTGGTTGATCTAGATCGTCCATGCGCTGGTCCCATTGAACCCTGAGGTTCCACTGCAGAACCCCCCGTATGCAAGCGGGCAAGGGGAACCGTGGTGATGGCCGCAGCCATGTGGCCTAAGAGCTGCAGCACCACTCCGGCCAGGATTGGATTCATGGGGATGACCCTCTGAGCGATCGCCCTTAACCTGTCTGCTCGGTCTGAGGGGGGAAAGGCTGTTCAGTGGACAGTCTCCAAGACCGCCCCTATATATACTGTAGCCTTTATGTAGACCAGGGAAATGAGTCGGGGAGGTTCAGAGTGACCCCCAACTCTTGGAACAGACTGAAGGTCTCATCTATTGAACAGCACAGCTGCTCCTCTGTAGAGGTTGTTGGAAGCCAGTTGTCCAGGTAGGGGTAAACTCAGTGACCCTTCCTCCTGAGGGCTGCTGCCATGACTGCCAAGCATTTGGTAAAGACTCTCGGTGCCGAGGAAAGGCTAAATGGCAGTGCTCTGAACTGAAAGTGTTCTCCCTGGAAGATGAATCTGAGATGCTTTGTGTGGGATGGCAGGATCTTTATGTGCATGTACAGTAGTGGCCACAGACATTGCCAGCTATTTCCAGATATTTTGTAAAATTTCTAAACAGTTTCTCTGTGCTGGCTGTACTGTAGAAATGGAGAAAGCATTAGATATATCTGGAAATATCACAGAAATTTCGGGGAATAGCTGGCAGTGCTTGTGGCTGCTACTGTAAGCATCCTGCATGTCCAGAGAGCAGAGCCAGTCCCCTTGGCGAATCATTGGCAGCAGACCCAGTAAAGTCACCATCCTGAAACTTTTGTATTCGATAAAGTTGTTCACTTGACTCAGATCCAAGATGTTTTCTTTGGTACAAGAAGAAATGTGAGTAGTATCCTCTTCCTTTGTTACCTGGAGGTACCACCTGAATCACTCTTTTGTCCAAAAGAGCTTGGATTTCTGCTTTTATGAGAGCCGCGTGGGATGGGGAGCAGTGGGTGGGGACAGGTGGGTTGTCTGGTGGGATCTGTGTGAACTCCAGGGCGTAACCTTTTTCTGTTAGCTGGAGTACCCACTGATCTATGGTAATTTTGGACCATCCATTGAGATAGAGGGAGACTGTCCCCACTCCTGCTTCCCCCTGAGCCTCCGCCAAAGATGGGGTGGTAGGCAGCGAGTCATGCTGAGATGGAGGGGGTAGGCAAGGGAGTTCTAGCATTCTTTGCACTTTTGGGTCCCTGAAGGCAAGGAAGGGCCCCTGCACATGAAACTCCCTTTTGGTTGCTGACGCTTTCCCTGTTGGCCTTGGTTCTTACAAAAGGGGTTGCATCTGATAGTTGCTGGTTCAGATTTGTACATCCTGTGGACATCAGAAACCGCTTTACTGGAGTCCTGTAGCCATGTGATCAGTTTTTCGGTTTCTGGACCAAAGAGAACTGACCCTTGAAAGGGTGCTTCCAGGATTATGTCTTGCAGATCCTGCCGGAATCCTGAGACCCATAGCCAGGCATGGCGCTTCACACAAACCCCTGTGGCAGCTGCCCTGGCGGCTGTATCTGCCGATTCGTATGAACTCCTTAGAACGTGTTTTCCCATGTCATTGCCAGACTAAATGACAGCCATAAGCTTAGACTTGCTATCAGAATCAGGCTGAGCCTTGACTAGGCCAAGGCCATGTTTTTTTTTTTTTGTTTTGTTTTTTTTGTTTTGTAGAAACATAGACTTTGACGGCAGATAAGGACCGCTTGGCCCATCTAGTCTGCCCATTTCCCTACCTACAGGATAGGCCGTAGATCCTAGTTAACCAACAGCCTATTTCTTCCTACCCCCCACAAGAATTGCCTTATGTCTGTCCCATGCATACTTGAATTCTCCCACAGTTTTAGACCCCACAACCTCCTCAGGAAGGCTGTTCCATACGAACATACAAAATTTTCCAGCAGATAAAGGCCTAGAGGTCTATCAAGTCTGCTCGAATGTGCAGCTAGCACCCCTTATTCTGCAGCTGCCCCTCCCTTCCATCCTTCCCCTTCATTAACCCTCCCCCTTGTCCTGTCCCATCCTCATTTGAAGCAGTCCACTGTTCTACTGCATACCACTTTGCAGGTAACGCATTCCACCCAGCCACCACCCTCTCTGTAAAAAGTGTCTCTTCATCTCCCTCCTGAACCTTCCTCACTCCAGTCTCATATCATGGCCCCTGGTGCCCTCCCTCCTTACTTTGAACAGCCCCTCTGTACCCGTTTGTTTATTCCTTTCATGTATTAAAGGTTTCAATCATGTCACCCCTGTCTCTCTCTCCTCCAGTGAGTACATATTCAACTCCTTCAACCTCCTCTCGTATGATAAGTCCCCCAGCCCCTTGATCATCTTTGTGTCTAGCTGCACCCCTCCAGTAACTGTAATGTCCCTCTTCAGATCTGGACGCTGGTACTGCACCAGTACTCCAGGTGTGGTCTAACTAATGACCATACAGTGGCAGAATCACCTCCTCCCTCCTCGAGGATATACCTTGCAATAGAACCCAGCATTTTGTTGGCCTTTGCAGCTGCCTTCCTACATTGTGCCGAGTTGTTCATTGACCCTGTAATGAGCACCCCCAGATCCTTCTCCTCCTCTGTCTGGGCTAGCTGCACTCCCCCTAGCTGGTAACTCCTCCTTGGGTTCTTCATCCCAAAATGCAGCACCTTGCACTTTTTGGCATTAAAGCCCAGTTGCCAGGTGTCTGACCAGATTTCAAGCTTTGCCAGATCATCCTGCAACCCCTGCCATCCCCCTGGGTCATCCACCACCGCACCTACCTTGGTATCATCAGCAAACAGACTGATCTTGCTCTTGATGTCCCATGATGTGTCTGCAATGAATATCCCAAACAACACTGGTCCCAACACCGAGCCCTGTGGAACACCGCTCGTCACTGCCCTTGGGTGTGAGCTCTCCCCACCCACCACCACCACCCTCTGTTGCCTTCCCTGCAGCCAGTTTCCTACCCATCTCACCAGCTTTGCACCCGCCCCTGTGCCTACTAACTTCCTTCCCAGCCTTCCATGTGGCACTGAGTCGAATGCCTTACTGAAGTCCAGATACAGGACATCCACTGCATGGCCCTGTCCAGTTGTCTAGTTACCCAGTCATAGAACTCGACCAGGTTGATTTGGCAGGATCTGCCACGTATGAAGCCATGCTGTCTGCTGTCCTGTAGTCCTTGGCCTCTAGGAGGGCCACCAGCCTCTCCTTCAGGATAGTCTCCATTAGCTTACCCATGATGGATGTGAGGCTCACTGGTCTGTAGTTTCCGGTTCATCCTTGGGGCCACTCTTGTGGAGGGGCACCACATGAGCCATCCTGCAGTCCTGAGGTACACACAGAATGTAGTGAGGCATTAAATAGGTCTGCCAAAGGTCCTGCAAGGACCTCTGCCAACTCCTTCAGTACCTGGGGTGGATGCCATCTGGGCCTGGCGCCTTGTCCACCCTCAGTGCCTTCAGACCCTCTGAACTCTGCTCTCCATGAGTTTCCATCTGTCACCCTTCCCCCTGCTTCTGCCATTTCTCCCACCTTGGGTGTCCCCCTCTTCTCTTAGTAAATACTGAGGAGAAGTACTCATTTAGTGCTTCCTACTTATCGCACCCTGCTTCCACCCAACCCCCTCCTTCCTAATCCTTACTATGTGGTCCTTACAGCTCCTTTTCTTCCTGATGTACTTAAAAGTCATACTCCCCTTCTTAATGCCTTGTGCCAGCCTGAGTTCGTGAGATGCATCCACTACCTCTCTGTGAAATAATACTTCCTCACATTGCCCTGAACCGCCTCCCTCTATCTTTAAATTGTGTCCCTTGTTCTTGCACGTCTCTTTTTCTGAAAGATGCTACCCTCTTGGACTTTGTTGATTCCACTGAGGTACTTAAAAGTTTCTATCATGTCCCCCTTCTTTCCTCAAGGGTATACATATTAAGCTCTTTAGTCTCTTCTCATACGGCTTCTCTTGCAGACCCTGCACCATTTTAGTTGCCCTCCTCTGGACTGCCTCTATCCTGTCTATGTCCTTGCGGAGATGGGGTCTCCAGAACTGGACACAGTACTCCAGATGGGGTCTCACCAACTGTCTGTACAGAGGGATAACAACTTCCTGATTTCTGCTGATGATGCCTCTCCCTATGCATCCCAGTATACCCCCAGCCCTCCCTACTGCCTTCTCACATTGCTTGCACATTGTAGACTTTCTTTATTCACCAGATCTCAAGGAACTGTCTCCAGCTACCTCCTATGTCCACTGCTCTACCTCCCTGTCTGAGACTCGCTAGATCCAGGCTGATCCAGTCCAGCATATCCCCCGGCTCTGAGCCCCCTGAGGTGGGGCCGCCTTATGCCCTGGCACTCTATCTATAATCCAGTGCTCCGGGCTGGGGTGGGGTGGGGAGTTCTGAACAGTGGGCCCAACTGTGGGAGTGTGGCAGAGACACACAGGAGGCGCCTTCGCCTATCCCCAAGCGCGTTTTTTTTTTTCTTGGTTTCCCCGGGAGCTCGAGCATGCAGTGACATCCAGTGCGTGATGTGCACGCTCCCACACCCACCCACAGGATCTCTGCCGGAGCTCCCATACCACTTACATTGCAGTCTCTGCAGTGTGCGATCCTCAACAACCACCAGAGGTCATTTGAGCTGTGGAAGACAGTGTGCCCCAGGAGAGGAGAGCAGTCCTACAGACACTCAATCCTCTCCTGCCCCTGCCAACCCCTGACGGCCCGAGGTTGTTCCCAAACACGGGTCTCCAGCATGGCACGAGGTGTGGTGTCCAGCACCTCAACCCTCAGCACCACCAGACTGGCTCCAAGGCCTTTTTCCACAAGGATTTTTGGTACATTACTGTATGTGCCAAAAAATTGAGTGATCTTACAGTGCAGGTGGCCGAGGAGTACACTTTGTGGCCCATCTGGTCCAGTTTCTGGATTCTGGGTCCAGAGGTTGGGAACTCATGTGTTTAGGCTGCTGTGCCCTGCCATGGGCAACCGTCAGCACCATGGAATCTGCCTTTGGTTGCTCACTCAAGTGAGGCTCTCCTTTCAGTATCCTGTAGAAGCGGTCTGCCTTCCTAGGGACTGCTGAAGTAGTGGAAGGATGCTTCCAGATTAACTTAGTGACATCCTGGAAAGGTTCTACTACTGGAGGGATGACCAAGGGTTTTGGGTCATTTGTCTCTAGGAACTTTGCCAGGCACTGGCGTTCAGGATCAAGTTCCTCTGTGTCCCATTGGTTAAGGTATTGGATGTGCCGCATCACATCCAAAAATGAAGGGTCATCTAGGAGAGACCTGTGAGAGTCCCTCTTGCGATCCAGAGAGGGTAGAGGCAACTCGTCTTCGGAAGAGTAGTAGGAAGAGGAGTCCCCTGCATCTTCGTCAGAGGATGAATGCGGACGTCCCTTGGATGAGGGTATGGACGACAGATGTTGACCATGTCCGCTAGGTGCCGGAGGCCCCCAGTCGTTGTCTCCTGACGACGGGTGGTCTGGCATCGGAGGTGGTCTCAGAGGTCTCTGGGGCGAGGGTTCTGTGGGCAGAACCGGAGGCGGGGGTCCTCTAGGGCTAAGGGACTGCTCCTGTGGCTTAGGCAGCTGATCCCCCTTTATGGTGTTCCGCCATGAACTGAATAATGCACCTGCCTCCGCCAACAGTATGACAGGCTGTACTGGTGACGAGGTAGGGATGTTCGGGGCCCCTGGTGGCATCCCTTGCGGTGCATCCGGTGGGGTTGTCCAGTCCACCAGTTCATTACCATCAGGTGTTGGAACCAGTGCCACTGTTACTTCTTGGGTAGTGTCCCCTGAAGTTGGACGTCCAGCTCCTTAGGAGGAGGTGGGGACGATGGGTTTGAACCTCTTTCCAGAGGCCCGGACATCTGGTCCTCAGGCGTGTGGTCTGTCGCCTGGTCTGACGTCTGGTCGGTTGGAGCAGATGGTTGTTTAGGAGGGGGCATCTGGTCCAGTTCTGATGCGGAATCAGAGGGCCCCTGAGGTCTGGCATCCTTCTTGAAGCAGTCGAAGCCCTGTCCAACAACCAGTCACGGGGTGGCGGGTGTTTCTGATGGTGCCCTGATTCCTGGCATCTGGTAGTGTCGCCCGACCCCTTCGACCTGTCGGACAACTCTAATGTCTTGCAGGCAGTAGACTGACTTGCCGCCGGAAGAAGATGCCTGTCCATCTGACTTTGACCCAAGTGACTGCTTGTGGGGCCTTCAAGCCAGGAACACAGGGATGAATGAACGCCCATGTCCAGAAGACTCCATGTCCTGCGAATGTGAAGAGGCAGGAGTTTTCTTCACAGTAACCCCAGAATAAGTCAAAGGGCCAGGGGGAACAGATTCTGACCTCCCGCCAGAGGCAGAGGACGTTGAGGTCTTGTGGGGGGACCTGGGGCAGGATTCTGACCTGACTCGATCCTTGTCCCTACGATGGTGTTTCCCACTCGATTTCTTCTCTCTGGGGGAGGATTCCCTGGCTGAGGTAGAAGAACTGTGTCCCAAATGAGTCCTCTGTATGGCAGCCACTTGCTGTTCCAGGAGGTAGGCTTTCAGTGTCTTGAATCGGCAGATTCTAACCTTTTTGTTGAATTTTTGGCAGTGTGGGCAGTCTTCCGGCTTGTGGCCCAAGACCAAGCAGATAAGGCAGGCCGGGTGGCTGTCTCTTGCCAGGATCTGCTTGCCGCATGCACACTTAGACTTTTGCCACTGTGAAGATGATGAAGGCATGCACAAAAAAGAGGAAAATTGTGAGGTGAAAAACAGTAACTGCGCAAGGTGCAAAAATGGTGGTCGACTGCGAGAGAGGCATCTGTGGAGCCGATACTAGCGGGTTGACAGCGGGAAAAGAACTGAGGTGGAGCTGGAGGACCGCCCCCTTTATACAACGCAGGACGTTGGGGTGGGGCCGACATCGGGGGCGGTCCCCCGCCTTGGACTGCTAGCTAGAAATTTTTCTGTGGGTTCCTAGTGCCTGGCAGCATACTTTTTTATGTGTTACCTGCTGCAACAGCTCCTTCTTAAAGTAAGATCTCCTTTTACAGCCTGACTAATTCAACCCCTGGCCTTTCTCGTGTGCCACAGGAGGATCTTTCTTTTCAGGCTCTTCTTCACATGTATGCAACTCTCACTTTTGAGCTTTCTGCCACTGACCCAGGAAAATGTCTCTCTCTGGAGTGGCTCAGCATTTCCACCATGCCGGTCAACCTCATACCTCCTGTTCCCTCTGTCGGCAGATAGACTGCCCTAAGGACAGGCTTATCCTTGCTTTCCAGCCTATTACTGACAATATTGTCATTCTGGCTGAGAATGACAAGGCCATTCTCCCTCAGGAGGTCACAGTGTATTCTATCAATAAGGAGTCACATAAGACAGATACAGTGCGAAAAGTGTGTTCTCTGCGGCTACCCTTAGCATGCGGATAGCAAGCTACTGGTGGCATTTCTCCAGGTATGAGTCTGCCCTTTGGACGTGTCTCAGCTCTCTTGCAGAGACCTTGCCTGAGGCAGAGACTAAGCATAAAATACTTCAGACAGTTCCCACAGCATTGAGTCAAACAGTTGCCAGCTGAAGGCAGCTGTGGAAGTCTTTGACACTGCCTGCCCTCTGCTGCTGCAGGAAACTGCATTAGAAGACACTTCTGGCTTCAAACATCTGGTTTCTCCAGTGATGTCCAACAGCAGGTCACGAATGTGCCTTTCATTGGCTCCTGTCTGTTCGATCAACAGGTAGAAAAGTCCCTTGTGGTCTCTCAGAAGACCAGAATGGCCATCAGGACCTCTCGACCTGTCCCAGCTCACCCCCAGAAGGGAAAGGGACGAGTCTTTTATCACAGTACGCAGTCCTTTTGAGGCAAAGGCAGGGGAGCTCAAGTCAAGTCCCAGCCTCTCCAGCCACAGAAGAAAGTGCAACCAAAAGCACTGGCCCTGAAAGTGCCCAGTGCTGCTCTCTGAAATTCCGGGGTAGACCTCCCCTCTCCAGTGGTAGGGGAGGGGTCTGCCTCAGTTTTACCATCAGTGGGAATCCATCACCATGGACAAGTGGGCCCTAAGGATCATCCGGGAGGGATATTCACTGAATTTCTCAGCGCTTCCTCTGGATTACTCTCACGAAGGAGATTGCGGGCCTCTTGAGCAACAGGGCAGTGGAAATAGTGCCGGAAGTGGAGCGCAACACAGGATTCTACTCCCCTTACTTCCTCTTTCCAGAAAAGTCAAAGGCATGAACTCCATTCTCCACCTCAAGAAATGGAACAAGTTCATACAGTGGCAGAAGTTCAGAATGGTCTCCCTAAGGACCTGGCTGCAGCTTCTCAAGCCGCAGGATTGGTTGGCTTCCCTGGACATGTAGGATGCCTACCAGCATATGCCGCTCTACCCCAGCCACTACAAATTTCTCCGCTTTGTGGCTATGGGTCAGCATTACAAATTCTGGGTCCTGCCCTTTGGGCTATCCTTGGTGCCTTGAGTCTTTACAAAGTGCTGTGTGGTTCTCACTGTGCACCTTCAAAAATTCAGACTCCCAAGATTTCCCCAAACTGGATGACTGGGTACTAGCCAGCCCATCCAAGTAGGACACAGAACAAGCAGTGGCCACAGCATTTCAGTTCCTGACCTCCACGGGGGTCCCACTAAATCTGGAGACGTTGCCACTTCAACCCTCCCAGCAGCTTCTCTTCATTGGAGCCCTCCTGGATACCACCAGGGCAAGAGCCTTTCTTCAAGAGGACTGAAGGAAAGCCATCCTTCAGATGGCTCAATTCATCATGAAGCACAAGTCTCTGTTCAGGCTTACTCCATGCAGCGAATGTTAGATCTCATAGCCTTTTCCGTCTTCACAGTACCTGTGGCTTGCCTGCACATGTGGACAACCCAGTGGATGCTCAGCACACAGTGGTCTTCAGCAACGCATCTTCAGTCTTATCCCATCAAAGTGATGAAGCCTCTGCTTCAATCACTTGCATCGTGGATGCAGGAGGACAATCTTCTCCACGGCCTCCCTTTTTCTCAACCAGAGCCTCAGATAACCCTTACCATGGATTGATCTCTGCTGGGATGGAAAGCCCACTGTCTGGGACACTGCACTCAGGGAGTCTGGAGTGCTACAGAGTCCCAACTACACATCAGTCTTCTGGAGATGAGAGCAGTCCTTTGTGTCCTCCGGGCCTGGGTGTACTTCATCCTCCACAAGATAGTCCTCCTCCAAATGGACAAGAAGTCAGTTGTGTTATATCAACAAACAGGGAGGAGCACACTCTTATTATCTCTGCAGGAAAGCAGTGGGAGTGTGGGAATGGTGTCTGGAACAGGACAATCTTTTTCTGGGGTATTTCAGTCATTAGGTCAAACCATAGGAACTTCACCGTCAGTGAAGCAGGATCCACATGGAAGATTTTCCAGCAGCGGGGCCGCCCACACTGATGTCACCTGCCGATGTCATCAACCCTATACAGGTGTAAGCGGCCCTGCTGCCTCCTCAGTTTTTTCCGGCCATTGACTCCTCTCGCATGGGTCTCCATGGAAGCTCTGTCGCAGTTCGTGCCATTTTTGCCTACACTTTCTTTAGCTTTTGGAATCTCATTTTAATAGATTCTTTTACCTCGTTTATGTCGAGAGTCGCTCCTTCCACTTCTGTCGCTGCCACTGTAGAAAGAAGATTGCTTCTTCAGATGACTGCAGTCTTGGGCCTGACCATGACATTTCTGCCTGTGAGCTCTGAAACAAATTCAGCCTGATAATTCTAAGGCGTCAGAAAAAAGGCTTTGAAGAAATTTCTTATGGAACAACAGGTAGCCAGTTCTGGGCAAGGGTCTTCCGGGTCTGGTAGGTTCATCGAGCTCCCAGGCCTCGAAGGCCCAAGACAAGTCTTTGGGGAAAAGTCATAAGAAAGACCGAGACCACTCTCCCCAGAAGCACTCCCATTCCTCAACAGTTTCTTCCCCCTCTTCTGGGGTTACCCTGTCAGCTATTGCTGCACTGACATCCTCCGCTGTCCAGGCCTCTGCTCCTTCCAGGCCCATAATGACAACTTCTCCTTCTGCTTCTCAGGGAGGCCGGCTGTCGACCCTCAGGTCGTCGACCTCGGCCCCTCCATCACAGCCTGACACCTTTCCAGGCCTTCTGGCGCTCTGGTTGTTGGGCTCTCAAGACCTGATGGATGGTTTGTCGTGCCATGTCCCAACGACCCCTCTGCCTTTGACACAGCTGTTGCCTGCCGTCAACCATAATACCATTTTAACAACTCTGATGATGGCTCTTGTGCACCAGCTTGATAATCATAAACTGGTATCCCTGGTGCCGTTGGGCACTCTGTTGTCATCAACACCAATTTGGCCTTATCGGGCTGAGCCCTTTAGGGAGTTGTCAGTCCCTTGTTCATCAGACCCTGAGTTTGAGAAGGTCGACGTAGAAGAGGAGTACCACCCTGACCTGATCCTCCCTGAGGAAGAGAAGGAGAAGGAGGAAGAGGAAGCTCTTTTCCTCGGACAGATCTACAGCCTCTTCAGTGAGTGAGGACTCTGTGAAGCACACTCCTAGGTCCCCTCTGAAAGACCCCACCTTCTTCAGCATTATGAAGCAGCTGTCTTCTGCCATGGGCTTCCACACCGAGGAAGAGAGTGCCACCAGAAGGGACCTGCTGGACATTCTGGAGATCCCAGAATCTCCACCAAAGCTCATTCCACCCATTTTGCCAACTCTGAGGAATGGCACCACTCTGGCATGGCACCACCCTGACATGGTCCCTGACATGCCTCAGATGGCAGACAACCTCCGTCATGCCCGCCAGGGCCTGCCTTGTTATGCTGCTCAGCCTGAGACTGATTCCGTGATCATCAAAGTGGCACATGATGAGTCTAAGGTGCCAAAACACCTTAGCCCCCCCCCATCAGGGAATCCAGGAGGATCAGCCTCTGGGGTAAGAGGTTTATGCCTCCTCTATTCTGGGACTCTGGATTGCAAATTACTTGTCCCATATGGTCAAGTACCTAAATACAATATAGAAGGGTGAGGCAGCTGCTCAGGCCCTCCCAGCGAAACAGGAGGTCCTTAAGTCCCTCCAGGCCACAGATGATACTAGTAAACACCTCCTCAGGGCCTTTTATGATATGTTGGACACTGTTGCCAGGGCTGCTGCCACAGGTATTTCCCTTCGTAGGCACGTCTGGCTAAGGGTATCTGGTTTCAGTGGCTGATGTCCAGAAAAAGGTGCTTAATGGTCCTTTCAGTGGCACAAAATATTTCGGGCACAATTTCCAGGACATAATCAGTGATTTGCAGACATCTGGCAGAGCTCTGAAATCCATCTGCTTGCTCTACCATACTCAGCCTATGAGCAAACAGAGGCCACCCTTTCCTAAGGTGTTCCACAAGTCTGGTGCAGGCTGTGGACTCCAGGGGAAAAAGGATGGCCAGTTCCGCCTTGCCTGCCCCCTCCTCCTCGGGTTCTGTGTTGAAACAGCCCAGAGACAATGGATCAGCCCCAGTGGCAGGATCCGCCTCCGCCTGACTCCTGTCTAGACTGTGTTTCCAGTCCCTGACCAAGAGGTGGTGATCAGAGGTCAGTTCTCTCTCAATCAGTGGAGAACCATAACCTCAGATATTTGGATTCTTTAGATTATAAATAGGGGTCACACTCTGGAGCTTTTGGAACAGCCCCCAGAGACTCCTCCGGTACCCTCCACCCACCTTCCAGACCACACAGCAGTCCTTCAGGAGGCGGTACACTCCCTTCTGCAGAAAAGGGAGATCAAGCCAGTACCCAGGCAGCAGAACAGGGGTTTTATTCCAGGTTTTTCCTGGTCCCCAAAAAGAGCCGGAGACCTGAGACCTATCCTAAATCTCAAAGACCTCAACCTCTACATTCAGTACAAAAAGTTTTGCATGGTCACTCTGCCAGGTCTGTTACCCCTGCTTAAACAGGGCAACTGACTGTGCTCCCTCGATATGCAGGACACTTACCTTCATATTTTGGTGTGTCCATTGCACAGGCGGTTCATCTGGTTTCTTTTTCAAGGTGAACATTACCAGTTCAGAGTCTCGCTCTTTGGCTTATCCTCCCAAGCTGTGGGTTTTTACAAAATGTTTAACAGCGGTGGCTGCTACGCTTCCGTGAGAAGGCCTGTACGTCTTCCCCTGCTGCCCTTCAGTGAGAAGGCCTGTATTTCTTCCCCTGCCTGGATGACTGGCTTCTCAAGGCCTCCTCCAGGGACCAGCTCCTCAGGACTCTGGAAGGAATCCTCCAGTTGTTCCACTCCCTGGGCATTACTGTCAGCCTGCCCAAGTCCACCCTGACCCCGGCTCAAAGACTGCAGTACCTTGGGGTGATTCTGGACTCAGTGCAGGGCAAGGCTTTCCTGCCGCCGGACAGAGCAGAATACCTTATTTCACAGACTCGGGTAGTGACTCAGAGCCGTTATGTCTCTGCGAGGATTTACCTGAGGCTCCTGGGCCTGATGGCTGTGGCCACTGTCCCCATGGCCAGACTGCATATGTGGGTGCTCCAGTGTACCCTTTGGGTTCAGTGGGGCCAACGCGCCGATAACCTGGAGCATCTGGTGCTGGTTTCCTCTGCTGTCCGCAAAGTCCTTCAGTGGTGGATGGAACCCAGAACTTCTTAAGAGGGATCCCATTCCTGATCTGTCCCCCCCCACCCCCAGCAGATCTTGACTACGGATGCCTCCAGCTTGGGCTGGGGGGTGCACCTGGGTCCCTTCCAGACTCAGAGTACCTGGCCCTTGATCGAGACATCCCTTCATATAAATGTCCTCAAGATGAGGGCATTCATGTATGCCATACAGCCTGGCTTTCCAGAACCACCTCTCTCTGGATCAGTTGTTGATTCAGTCAGACAATCTCAGTGTGGTCTACTGTATCAACAAATGGGGGGATGCATTCGTACCCTCTTTGCAGGGAAGCCATGAGGGTCTGGTACTGGGCACTGGACCATGGCCTGGAGCTGTCGGCAGTCCATGTCCCAGGCGTGCTGAACACCTTGGCGGACAGCCGCAGCCGGAGTCACTCCAGGAGGCATGAATGGGGACTTCGTGGAAGACATGTTTAACAGGTGAGGTCATCCAGAGCTGGACCTTTTTGTGTCCCCACTCAACCAGAAATTGACCAATTTCTGCTCGCTAGATCCAGGGCCTAGAGTTTTCTGGTGAGGTGCATTGTTCAGAGGTTGCTAATCAAGCTGCAGTTGGAGGGGGCCAGCGTGATCCTGGTAGCACCCTACTGGCCACAGCAGATACGGTTTCCATTACTGCAACAGTTAGCAGCAGAACCTCCGGTTCCTCTACCTCTCTGCAAGGATCTGCTAACGCAGGCTCGGGGGACCCTGGTCCATCCGAATCTCAAGTAATTTTCTCTGCACACCTGGCTCCTTAGGACGTAGCCATCGCCGTTTTGAGGTTTCCTAGAAAGTAGCTGACATCCTGGAGGCAGCTAGGAAGCCCTCCACCATGAAGTGGAAAAGGTTCGGCATCTGGGCAGCCAAGCACCATCTAGACCCTTTCACCTGTCCGGTGAGTCAAATTCTGGACTACATTTTATATCATTGTCGGACTCGGGTCTCCAGTATTAATCCCTCAAGGTGTACCTTTCGGCTATATCTGCCTTCCATGAGCTGGTGGGTGGTCACAACGTAGCTTAGCTAGATGTGACCCATACCTTTCTCAGGGACATCTTGCATCTGAAGCCCCCAATCCACAACCCTGTCCCGGCTTGGGATTTTAATTTTGTTTGGGAAAAATTTACCCTGTCTCCGTTTGAGCCAGCCATGACTCGCAAGCTATGCTTCTTTTTTATAGACAGCATTGTTTTTGGTTGCTATCACTTCTGCTCGAATGATCTCCAAACTTCAGGCTCTCTTGTTTGAGGAGCTTTATTTGATTTTTCACAAAGACGGAGTGTCTTTGTGCATGAATCCTAAGTTTCTTCCCAAGGAAGTATTTATTATCTGCTGCAGATGAAGGACTGCAGAAAGTCAAAGCAGCTGTTTGTTTCTTTGACCCTAGAAAGAGAGGGTGTTCATGTTTCCAAACAATGTCTGTCCAGGTGGTTGGCCAGTTGTATTGTGTTCTGCTACAACAAACATGACAAGGAGTTGCTGGGGGGTGGTGAAAGTCCACTCCACGAGGGACATGGCTACCTATGTGGCTTGTTTCAAAGAGATCTCAGCAGCCAACATCTGCACTGCTGCCACCTGGAGTACAGTCCATACTTTCACCAAGCACTGCAATCTGGATGTTGCCTCCAGAACCCATGCAGGTTTCGGCTGGGCTGTTCTTCAGGGCTGTCTGTCTTAGGTCTCAGTTTGCCTGCCTTCCAGACTGTCCAGATGGGCTTGTAACCCTTTGGGGCTCATTTCTATGGTGTGACCTGATGACTAAGATACCTCCGATGAAGAACAGTTACATAAGAACTTACCGTAACTTTAGATCTTCGAGGGGATCTCAGTCATCAAGTCTGCCTTCCCTCCTACCATCTCCCTATTTGGGGTCCTATTTTTAGACTGGCTGTCTGGTGTCTCCAGCCATTTATTTTGGCCTGGGCACCTCCCTCCCTCTCCCCCGCTCTGTCCCCGTGGCAGGAGCTTGCTTCATTGGTCTCCAGTGGGGGAAAGAACTGAGGAGGGAGCAGGGCTGCTCACGCCTTTATAGGGTTGATAACATCGATGTGGGTGGCCTCAGTTGTACTGCTGGAAAATCTTCTGTGTGGATCCTGCTTCAGACAGTGACATTCCTACAGAGTGACCTGATGACTGAGATCCCTCGAAGATCTACTGTTGTGGTAAGTTCTTACGTAACTGTTCTTCTAGGATCGTGGACATACGAAATTTGCCAGCAGATAAAGGCCTAGAGATCTATCAAGTCTGCTCGAATGTGCAGCTAGCACCCCTTATTCTTCAGCTGCCCCTCCCTTCCACCCTTCCCCTTCATTGACCCTCCCCCTTGTCCTGTCCCATCCCCTTTTGAAGCAGTGCACTGTTCTACTGGATACCACTTCTGCAGGTAACGCATTCCACCCAGCCACCACCCTCTCTGTAAAAAAGTGTCTCCTTATCTCCCTCCTGAACCTTCCTCCCTCCCTCCAGTCTTATATCATGGCCCTGGTGTCCCTCCCCTCCCTTACTTTGAACAGCCCCTCTGTACCTGTCTTGTTTATTCCTTTCATGTACTTAAAGGTTTCAGTCATGTCCCCCCTGTTCCTCCTCTCCTCCAGTGAGTACATGTTCAACTTCCTCAGCCTCCTCTCGTATAAGTTCCCCAGCCCCTTGATCATCTTTGTTGCCCTGCACCTCACCCCCTCCAGTAACTTAATGTCCCTCTTCAGATACGGGCGTAAGTAGTGCACGCAGTACTCCAGGTGTGCAGTCTCACTAATGATCTCTACAGTGGCAGAATCAACTCCTTCCTCCTCAAAGATATACCCCTTGCAATACAACCCAGCATTTTGTTGGCCTTTGCAGCTGCCTTCCTACATTGTGCCGAGTTGTTCATTGACCCTGTAATGAGCACCCCCAGATCCTTCTCCTCCTCTGTCTGGGCTAGCTGCACTCCACCCAGCTGGTAACTCTCTTGGGTTCTTTATCCCAAAATGCAGCACCTTGCACTTTTGGGCATTAAACCCCAGTTGCCAGGTGTCTGACCAGGTTTCAAGCTTTGCCAGATCATCCTGCAACCCCTGCCATCCCCCTAGGTCATCCACCACCGCGCCTACCTTGGTATCATCAGCAAACAGACTGATCTTGCTCTTGATGTCCCATAACATGTCTGCAATGAATATCACAAACAACACTGGTCCCAACACCGAGCCCTGTGGAACACCACTGTCACTGCCCTTGGGTGCATTGCTCCCACCCACCACCACCCTCTGTTGCCTTCCTGCAGCCAGTTCCCTACCCATCTCACCAGCTTGCACCCGCCCTGTGCCTACTAACTCACTTCCCAGCCTCCTGCAGCACCGAAATGAAATGCCTTACTGAAGTCCAGATACAGGACATCCATTGCATGGCCCCTGTCCAGTTGCCTAGTTACCCAGTCATAGAACTCCACCAGGTTGGTTTGGCAGGATCTGCCCCATATGAAGCCACGCTGTCTGTTGTCCCTGTAGTCCTTTGGCCTCTAGGAGGGCCACCAGCTTCTCCTTCAGGATAGTCTCCATTAGCTTACCCACGATGGATGTGAGGCTCACTGGTCTGTAGTTTCCCGGTTCATCCTTGGAGCCGCTCTTGTGGAAGGGCACCACACGAGTCATTCTTCAGTCCTGAGGTATACACCCCAAATGTAGTGAGGCATTAAAATAGGTCTGCCAAATGCCCTGCAAGGACCTCTGCCAGCTCCTTCAGTACCCTGGGGTGGATGCCATCTGGGCCTGGTGCCTTGTCCACCCTCAGTGCCTCCAAACCCTCCCGAACTCTGCCCTCCATGATTTCCCCATCTGTCACCCCTTCCCCCCGTTTCTGCCATTTCTCCCCCCTTGGGTGTCACCTCTTTTCTTTAGTAAATACTGAGCAAAAGTACTCATTTAGTGCTTCTGCCTTATCGCACCCTGCTTCCACCCAACCCCCACCTTTAATCCTTACTATGTGGACCTTACAGCCCTTTTCTCCCTGATGTACCTAAAGAAGTCCTTCTCCCTTTTAACTTTGTGCCAGCCTGAGTTCAGATGCTCTTGGGTTCTTACTGCCCTTGTCACCCCTTCAATTCCGCCAAGTACCTCCCTGTCCTCACCCCTCCCTGTTTTCTTGTACTTCCTAAAGGCAGCTCTTTCCTCCTTACCTTTCCATGACCTCCTTGCTCAACCAGCTCGGTTTCTTAGCCCTAGCCTCTTGCTCTGGGCCTTGCAGCAGGTTTTGGTTGCCTCCACTATCCCCCGCTTTATGAGCTCCCACCCTGGTTAGTGTCCATACTAGACTGAATTCTGGCCAGGTACCCTTTTACTACTTCTCCCATCCTCCCAAAGTCGGCCCTCCTGAAGTCCAGCACTCTTGTGCCAGATTCCACTCCTTCCTTGCCCATATCCAGTGTGAGCCATACTGAGTGGTGGTCACTCCCTAACAGCGGTTCCTGCACTGTAAGTTCTCTCACAAAGTCCCCATTTGCCAGCACAAGGTCAAGGGTATTCCCTAACCTGGTTGGTTCACTGACCATTTGCAGCAGGAAGCTGTCCTGGAAGGCATCCAGCAGTACCTGCTCCCTTCTATTCCTGGTTGTGGAGGTACTTCAGTCCACTTCTGGCATGTTGAAGTCCCCCACAATCACCACACTACCCTTCTCGCAGGTCCTCCTGATCTGTCCCGCTAGTTCCCTGTCTAACTCCTCCATCTGAGATGGTGGTCTGTACACCACTCCCATTCTAAGAATCCTGTTCTTGGAATCCTGAATTTGCATCCAAAGTGACTCTGTACCACCCTCCTCCTTCCTCCCTTACACACTTCAGTCCTTCACATATAGTGTCACACCCTCCTTTCCCAATCATCCTGTCCCTACGAAATAACCTGTACCCTGACAGACAGGTCCCAGTCATTGTATTGGTGGCCCATGTTTCTGTGATGGCTGCAGTGTCCACCTCTCCCTCTGCCATGAGCACCTGTAACTCTGCAGTTTTCCTCCCAAGGCTCCTAGCATTAGGGTAACCACCTTCCACCTTTCCCCTCTCCCATCCTGCCCCCTTTACTAGCATCACCAACAGTACTTGCCATTTGTCGTTTGTCACTGTTATGGAGTGGTAAGCCCATGGTTTCCCAACCTGTGGTCTCTGCATGTCTCTTGCCCAACTGCCACCCCCCGCTCCTAGTTTAAATTCCCAACTTCCTCTCTATACTCCTCCATCCTCTGTTTCAACACTTTCTTTCCCTCCTCACTCAAGTGTGGTCTGTCCTTGGCATAGAGACTACTGTCCTCCCAGGTCCCTCCTAACCCCCCCAACAGCCCATACCGTTTAGCACAACACCAAGTTCTAGGGATGTGGATATGTTGTTCAGTCCACACTTACTGGCAGGTTCCTTGCCGCTTTAAATCTTGCCGGAAGGTCTTCAAGCTGGCTCCTCCCACCTGCCCGGGTGGTAAAACTCTCAGCTCCACCCCAAGATGTCAGATCTTCCTTACTGCTTGGAAGCTCAGATTCCCTCCTTAGCGCGCTGCGTTTTAGGCCTGGATCCAAACTCTTCAGTTAACCCGAAACTAATTGTAAAGTTTACTAGACTTCGGTATTTATCTTCCCTCACGGCTGCGATGGACTAATCGACTCCTGGATTTTTGTCGGTGCCCCTGTGGGCAGAAGATGTCCCGGACCGATCCGCACTCCATGTGCGTTTACTGCCTGGGGCTTGGCCACGATTCGCAGGCCTGCGACTTGTGCAAGTCCTTTTCAGCTACAGTCTTGGAGGATCACGCTGCCAGATTACAACTCAGGCGCCCCGAGAAATGGTATCCTCCGGTCAAGTCGAAGGAGGCCCGTTGGGGGGTGTCCACGGCTGCGGGCTCAGCTGAACAGCTCAAACAGATGATCGTCCTTGAGGAGGGGAGGCGGCCCAGGCCGCAGCATCATCATCCTCGGTCGCAGCTTTGCCAATCCCTCTCCGCCAAAGGAGAAGGGCCTTCGAGACATTCGTCTCGGTCCAAAAAGGAGGACTCCAAAGGTAAGTCCTATCGTCGACGTTCATGGGAGCGGGAGAGGTCCCCTTCCCCGGATAGTCGACACTCAACTTCGGTTGAGGTTGCGGCTAAGGCTGCTGGCTTCACGGTGTCCTCGTCAGGTCAGCCGGACGAGACACCTGTCGACGCAGTCTAGATTTTTCTCGACCCGTCAGACGGTCTGTCGACTGGAGAAGCCGACAACCCTTCTTCACCGGTTCCCCCGGTGGAAACCAAGGACTTGCCTGTGCCGGAGTCCACGGTAAAGGTCCCTGACCCGAGGGAGGAGCGGGTTCCCCCGCCTCCTCTCAGACCCACCCTCGGAATCCCGAAGGTCTTGGTCTCTGACCTCTTCCAGGTCCAGCTGGTCCCGTCGGCGGTCTCGGTCTCGGCACCATGGAAAGCGGTGGCGCTGCTCATCCTCGTCGTCCTCTTTGGAGGATAGGCTCCAGTACAAATTGCGTCAGTGCTTCGAGGATCTAATGTGGCAGCAGCTCCTTTTGTCTGGGAATAAGCTGACTCCATCGCCTTCCCTGGCCATTAAGTGGCTGTCACCGGAGCGGCCGAAACAACCCCTCATTGTGGTCGAGGAGCCGAAGCCGGCACTGGTTGTTCTGCCGAAACCGGCTGCACCACCCATTGTGGTGGAACCCCCGCCTCCACAGCCTAAATCTGGGGCCCCGACCAAGGATTCTCGGTCAGGTCAGGGCTTGCCCCACCAGTTGTCGGTCACTCTCACTCCCGATTGACCTCGGCAGGTGGAGGGTGGCTCAGGCGCTCGGCAGCTGTTCGCAGACTCCTCGGAGTCTCACGACGACTGCTTGTTCTCCAGGCCACTTGACCTGGAGTCCACTGGGGGTCAGTTGGTGGACGAGAGCCCTTCCTCGTTCCTTGGAGTGCTTCGGCTCATCTCAGAGTCCACTGGGATGAAGCTTGAACCCGTTTCAGAACGGGCCAAGTATCCCCTCACGGACATAGTGGACCGAGGGGATTCCCCTACGGAGGCCTTCCCGGTGGCCGAAGCCATTGTTGGCCCGGCCCTGAAGCTATGGCAGCGGCCAACTTCTTGTCCAGCACCTTCGGCCAGGATGACTTGGAAGTATGCTGTTCCCACCGGTTCACTCTCCGGTTTCTTGGAGCACCCTTCCACGGAGGGGTTAGTGACCGACAGCATTTCCAGCATTCCGGGAACGCTCAGGATGTGGACAAGCCACCCGATAAGGAGTCCAAGAAACTGGACTACTTCAGGTGGAAAGTCTATGCTGCTTCCTCCTTAGTCCTTTGTCAGGCCAGCTCGGCTGTCCTGATGGCACAGTTTTCACATGCCCTTTTGGGCTCCCTGAATGAGGTGATTCCTCATCTCCCGGCTGACCTTCAAATGACGGTAAAGCAGGTGCAGAAAACTTCCTTGGACATCGCTGACTCGTGAGCCCGGTCAGTAGCGGCCACAGTGGCCATGCGCCACAGAGCTTGGCTGCGGATCTCCACCTTTACGGCAGATACCCAGCACAAGCTGGCAGACGTTCCCTTCTTGGGTACCGACTTGTTTGGTCCGGGGTGGAGGGTCATTTGCAATGGATCGAGAAGTCAAACGCCACCTTGGACTCTGTCACATCTGCCAGGAAGGACAAAGGCTGCCAGCAGCAGCGTAACCCTTTCGTCCTTCAGCCCCTGCGGCACATCCGGCCCAGTAACACCAGCATCAGGGCCAGCAGGCTCGCACTTGGCACCCCAAAGCCAAGCCTTCTGCTTCCTCCAGCAGGAAGCCGGGAGGAAAAGGTCCAGGCAGCTCCTCGGCCGGCCTTTCCTCCAAGCCTGCCCAGTGACGGGTTGAGGGGTGTCGCCCCCAACCTTGTCGCTCCTCCCCGGGTTCCCCCTGTGGGGGGACGGCTCCGCCACTTCCTTTTCCGCCTGGTCCGATATCACCACAGACCACTGGGCATTGGAAGTGGTAGGAAAAGGTCTGCCTCTGGAATTCGAGCAGTCCCCACCCTATCGAGCCGTCACCCCATGGAGGTCTACGGGTACTGCAGCCTCTCTGTTGGCTCGTTGAGCCGACATTGCCCTGCTCCTCCTGAAGGAGGTGATCAGGGAGGTGGAGGATCCTCCACCAGACCCAGGGTTTGTGTCCAGGTACTTCCTGGTCCCAAAACGGACGGGGAACTGGCGCCCCATTCTAGACCTACACGACCTGAACAAGTTCCTAAGGTCTCGTACCTTCAGGATGGTCACTCTGGCTCAGATCATTCCATCCTTGGAATGAGGCATGTGGTTCTGTTCTCTGGACCTCCAGGACGCATTCTTTCACATCCCAATCCATCCATCTCACCAGAGATTCCTCTGCTTCAGAGCTGAGGGATCCTTTTATGAGTTCCAGGCCATGCCCTTCGGCCTCTCTTCAGCTCCCAGGGTCTTCACCAAATGCATGGCAGTGGTGACAGCATTCCTGTGGCGCCGAAGGGTCCAGGTGTACCCTTACCTGGACGATTGGCTGATTGCAGCCCCCTCCAAGTTGGAGGTGGAGCAGTCCAGGGATCTGGCCCTCCAGGTCTGCTCTCGGATTGGCCTCCTCATCAGCCTGGCCAAATCGGAACCTGTGCCAACGCAGGCAATTCAATTCATTGGGGCAGAGCTCGACTCTCTTCGAGCCAGAGCATGGCTCCCGGCGGACAGGGCCGAGGTCCTTTCCTCCTTTGCCCAATCATTTCTGGTTGGGCAGTTGCGCCCTACCCGGGACGACTTCCTGCGCCTCATGGCGGCCTGCACCAGCATGGTCCGTTGGGCCCGCTGGCACATGTGTCCCCTGCAATGGGGGCTGGCCTGCCAATGGTCACAGCGTTCTGGTCCTCTGGACCAGCCAGTGACAGTGACCCAGGAGATGTGGAACGGCCTCCAGTGGTGGCTCGTTCCAGCTCATCTGCAGGAGGGTATCCCGTTTGTCCACCCCGAGCTGACGGCCACTCTGACGACCGACACCTCTCTGATGGGTTGGGGTGCCCATCTGGGGGAGCACAGAGCCCATGGACTCTGGTCCCCTCAGGAGTCTCGATGCCATATCAACCTGCTGGAGCTTCGAGCGGTCTGACTAGCCCTCACCGCCTTTGCTCCATTTGTACAGGGTCAAGTGGTCCAGGTCCAGACAGACAACACCACAACCATGTACTACCTAAACCGTCAGGGAGGGATGCACTCCTTGCCTCTGTGCAAGGAGGCTCTCCACACTTGGTCTCTCGTGATCAGCCTGGAGGTGGATCTCCTAGCCATCCATGTGGCAGGAGCCTCCAACACTCTGGCCGATGCCCTCAGCCGGATAGGTGCCGCATCTCACAAGTGGTCTCTCCTGCCGGAGGTAGTACAAGATCTGTTCTCCCACTGGGGCACTCCTCAGGTGGACCTGTTTGCCTCCAGGGAGAATGCGATGCTGAGGCTGTTTCATGCCCCCTTCCCCCAGCAGGGCTTGCTGCAGGGGGATGCCTTCTCGAGGCCGTGGACCCCGGGCTTCTTCTGCGCCTTCCCTCCATTTCCCTTGATCCGCGAGGTGCTTCTCAAGGCGAAGAGGGACAAGGCGCAGGTGATTCTGGTAGCCCTAGACTGGCCCCGCCAGTTCTGGTATCCAGATCTTCTCAGCCTCAGCTCCAGGCTCTCGAGGCAGCTTCCAGCCCGCCCGGACCTGGTCTCAGTAAACAAGGGGAAGGTACTCCACCCGGACCTTCAATCCCTACACTTGACAGCCTGTTTCCTGAGCGGCTAGAGTTCCAGGCCTTGGGTCTTTCCAACGAGGTCCTCAGCGTTGTTGAGGCATCCCATAAGGAGTCAACCAGAAAATGCTATGCCTTCAAATGGAAGAGATTCTCCATTTGGTGTCAGGATAAGGGGTTGGACACTTCCTCCTGTTCTTTGGCTAGCATTCTGGACT
The DNA here is from genome assembly GCA_016271365.2 of Neoceratodus forsteri. NCBI lineage: Eukaryota > Metazoa > Chordata > Ceratodontiformes > Ceratodontidae > Neoceratodus > Neoceratodus forsteri. The sequence continues at coordinate 181,595,936 of CM057450.1, read as the reverse complement.
ACCTGTGGTCCCTTTCTCAGCTAGGGCGTTGGTCGACGACCCTTAAGGTGCACCTGGCAGCCGTCTCCACTTACCGGGCACAGGCGCGAAGCAGTCGTGGCACAGGAGAAGGTGGTCGGCTTTCAAAGGCCTTGATCACATATCCTCCGAAAGTAGAACCTCCACCTCTGTTGGATCTACTGCTGGTATTGCTAAGCTCATGGGCAAGTTTATTCGATCTGATGCACAGGTGTGATATCTCACACCTGTCGTGGAAGACCGCTTTCTTGGTGGCTGTCACATCAGCCAGAAGGATGGGAAAGCTCCAAGCGCTTTCCATTGAGTCTCCTTATCTGGTCTTCCACAGGGACAAGGTTGTCCTGCGCCCCTATCCGAAATTCCTTCCGAAGGTGGTGTCGGAGTTTCACCTTAATCAGGTGTTGACTCTGCTGGTGTTCTACCCCAATCACACCTCGGAGGCTGAATATAGGCTCCATACTCTGAACCCTAGAAGAACGCTCGCTTATTATAAGGAGCGGACGGCTGAAGTTCGGGGAGAGGTTCACCAGCTGTTTGTCACCTACACTGAAGCCACACCTGGCAGACCTGCAGTCAAGCGGACGATAAGCAAGTGGGTCACCTCCTGCATAGATCTCTGGTATAGGTTGGCGGGCATGGAGCCTCCCAGAGGGATAAGAGCTCATTCTACCTGCCATACCACTGCTTCTGTGGCTGCTTCCAGGGACGTCCCTATCCAGGAAATCTGCAGGGCTGCTACCTGGAAGTCAGCACACACCTTCATTACCCACTACCAGATCGACCTCGAGTCACGCTGGGATGCTGGTTTTGGGACCTCGGTTCTCCAGTCCTTATTTCCCAAGTAGAGGGTGCGCGCCTTGCCTCCCTCCTCTCGGAGAACTGCTAGGAATCTGCCAGTAAGTGTGAATTGAACAACATATCCACGTCCCTAGAAATACAGGTTACTCACCTGTAACAGGAGTTCTAGGAGTGGTATATGTTGTTCATCCACACAACCCACCTGGCTTCGACACGCAACCTGGCTTCCAGTGGGCTAGATCTGGTGTCATGGGGCGGAGCCGAGAGTTTTACCACCCGGGTGGGTGGGAGGAGCCAGCTTGAAGACCTTCCGGCAAGATTTCAAGTAGCAAGGAACCTGCCAATAAGTGTGGATGAACAACATATACCATTCCTAGAACTCCTGTTACAGGTGAGTAACCTGTATTTCTTAGCCATCAATTAAATTCCTCTATTCTCAGCTTTCTTGTTGTGCTTGCCTTGGGCACTGGAAGTATCTCTGAAAAAGTTACTGATCTTCCTGCCCCCTCACATAATTGTCCTAGTTCCTCAAACCTCCTCTGGACTGTATCTACTGTTTTGTCAGCCAGGTGGTTCGACCCAAGATGTATAATTAAATGAGGCTTGTCCCTACCCCTTCTAGCATATTTCAGAACAGATTGTCCCACCCTTTCCGCTGTCATTCCTGGCATGGCCTCCACCCAAATGCGACTATGCCTCCCCTTGCTACCCCACTTGACTCCTCTTAGTATTGAGTCCCCAGCACCAATATTCCACCCTCTTATTCCTGCTTGCTTCCATCCATCTCCCTCTCTCATTTCTGGCTCCTCTTCTTCCTCCTGCACATCATTTCCCCCTTTTGCCCCTGTTGCAGTTCTCCCAGCAGAACTTCCCCACGCTCCGGTTTGGTCCAGGCATTTATTAATTACTCCTCTAATTTCATCATTTCCCTCTTCCACCTTCTTCCTCTCTAGCAGTGCAAAACTATTTTCGGAAGACCCTTCATAGTAACCTGTTCTTTTCTTTCCACTCCATGACTTTTGGCTCTTCTTCGCGTCCCCTCACAAGTCCCTATCTCCTCCTTCCATTTGTCTTTTGTCTCCTGACCTGGTTTCCCCGGCAATCACTCTTCCTGGCCTGGGCCCCTTTGTCTCTGCTTCCCTTCTTCTGATCCTCTCCTCACCACTGTTGGCTTAAATCGCCCTCCCTCATCTCCCCTTCTTCCTTCTTCCAGTATTGGGCTAAACCCACCCCCAATCTGCCTTGCCTGTCTTAGTTCCTCCTGCAGACCCTCGAACTCCCTTCTAAGTTTCTCTATGTGGTTGCACACTGAACATCCTCCCACACTCTAGGCAATTTTTAGAAAGATTGGTGCACCACAGTTGTTGCAGCCTACCACCCTACACATTGCTGTCGTTGCCCGCCAGCGACCCCCCACCCTTCCAGATGCAGGATACCAAACACCCCCAAGTCTCTCCCCCATCAGTGCAAAACATTCTTTCCTAATTTCCTTACCCTTTGTTGTACACGCTTAGATAGATTGGGCAACTGCTTTTATATTCCTAACCTTCCTATCCACACTCAAAAAGAAACTTTAAGTAGCTATTGCACAACCTTCTTCAAACTCCTACTCCTCCTTTCCACAGTGCAATAGCAATGCAAACAAGTAACAATGAAAGCTTCTAAATTTGCAGTTACTTCCCTTCCACTGAGATAGCAGTCACCTCTTCACTCGCTGCTGTTCCTTTCCTGGATGTCTTCTTCTGCTATGACAGGTGCATATCTTTTGTCCGTTTGAGGAAGTGACGCCAGAACCCCTGGTATAAAGGAAATCATGGACCAGGGCGGTGGGTGAGGGGTTGGGGGTGGGACCAGCCCAAGTCTTCCAGAAACAATCAGGTAGCTGAGGCCCCTGGTCAGACCATTAGCACCCTTCCCCCACTATGCACTAAATTTTGCAACTAGTGAAGCCAGCAAAAATGAATCACAATTCTACTCAAAGCCCCCAAAATAGGTTTGCTACCAAAAGAAACAGGTCTCCAATTCAAACAGCTTCATCCACACTTATTGGCAGGGTCCCTTTCCCTTTAAATCAGCCAGAAAGTCTTCAAGCTGGCTCTTCCCATCCACCCGGGTGGTATAACCTTTGGCTCTGCCCCATGACGCCAGATCTTCCTTTTCATTGGAAGATTTAGGTTGCCTTCTTCGAGCTCTCGCATTTTATAGGCCCTTGCTTCAGAACCTTTGGTTATTATGAAAATTCGCCTTGTTCACGTTAGTGATTGCAATTATCTTTCTGCAATCATGGAAGACAAGTCTTCCCCCGGATTTCGCCGGTGTTTGTGCTGCCAAAAGATGTCATGCACCGACCTGCATGCCGCATGCATTCATTGTTTGGGTGTCGGCCATGACACTACACTGTGTGAATTTTGCCTCGTGTTACAACCCAGCGTCCTCAACGACGCCTTGCACACCTTAGCTGGGGAGGCCCAAAACGGAACTCACAGAAATCCTAGGAGGTCTAGTGCGAGTTTCACGGGCGAACGGGATCCACCAGCAATTGGAGCGCATGCAAGCCTTCAAGGAGGAAGCAGCTCGTGCCGTGGAATCTTCCTCTCGGAGCTTCCTCATTCCGCTCAACCTGGGCTCCACCTTCTCAGGTTCCTTCCGAGAGTTGTGCCACTCTCTCCTGACTAAGGGTGAGAGTCCTGCAGGCACACACTACTCTCGATCCTGTACGCGGGAGAAGGACCCAGGGTCGTCTTCATCTCGACAGAGACGCTCTTGGGATCGGGAGAGATCTCGGTCCCGGGAACTGGCTATTTCAACCTCAGTCGAAATCGCCTCTTCGGCCGCTGGCTTCTTGGCCTTGCCATCTGGCCAGTCGACTGAAGTGTCGATCGACGACGTTGAGATAATTCTCGACCCGATCGACCCTTTGTCGACGACTCCAGTCGATGACTCTCTCTCTCGGACTGCAGTCCTTGCTTTTCCCGATGAGAAGACCCAGCCTGCTGGGAATCCCACCAAGGAAGTGGTCCCTGACCCTGGGAAGTCACCGGTCCCACTGGTGTCTCCTGAGCGACCGAGTCAGCCCGTCTGATCTAGTTCGAGGTATCGGACCCCCTTGACCGAAAGGCCGAGGAAGGTCCATAAGTGTTCTAAAAAGAGGTGACACCATCGGTCATCCTCATCCTCCTCAAATGAGGAGAGGCTCCAGCAGAAGCTCCGTCGATGCTACGAGGACCTCATGTGGCAACAGCTGATTTTGACGTGGCACGAGCCTTCCCCGGCTCCTACCCCAGCCATTACTTGGTTTTCACCTCCCAGGCCGAAGCCGACTCCTCTGGAGCCGATTAAGTCTGTTCCTTCACCCACGGAGCCGGCAAAACCTCTGGTTCAGCCTAACCCAGTCTCTCCACCAATTTTGGTGGAACCGCCGCCCAAACAGCCTGTGGGAGGGGCTCCTTCTAAGGAAGCTAGACCGGACACCGGGCTTACCCGGCGTCTCTCGGTCACTGTCACCCCTGGCCATCCCCGGTGGGTCAAGGGTGATGTGGGCAGCTGAACGCTTTATCCGGATTCCTCGGATTCGGATGAAACTGGCCTCCATTGTCATCCAGGGGATGATGAATCGGCTGGTGGGGGATAGAGACGGAAGAAGGTCCTTCGTCCTTTCAGGGCATTCTTCGCCTCATCTCTGAGTCCACAGAGATATCCTTAGAGCCTATCCAGAAAAAGGCAGAGTATCTTCTCACTGACATCCTCAAGAGAGGGATACCCCAATGGAAGCCTTTCCTGTGGCCGAGGCCATTGTTGTCTCAGCCTTAGAACTTTGGCAGCACTCTGCCTCCTGTCCAGCTCAATCTGCCCGTATGGCCCACAAGTATGCGGTGTCCATGGGGTCCCTTGCGGGGTTCACAAAGCACCCTTCGGCCGAGAGCCTTGTGACTGCCTCTGTGTTCAGGCGTACTGGTAGTTCTACCAATACTGACAGACCTACTGAGAAGGAATCCAAATATTTGGATCACTCTGCCCGAAAGGTCTCTGCGGCCTCATCTTCAGGCCTCCGTCAGGCAAGCTCGGCCGTCGTCATGGCACACCTCTCCCATGCCCTTTTGGGGTCCTTGGAGGAGGTCCTCCCACATCTCCCCTCGGACTTGCAGACCACAGTCAAGCAGGTCCGGGACCAAGGCTGGGCTGTTGCCAAACAACAGCTCCAGACGGCCCTGAATATCGGGGACTCATGCCCGCTCGTTGGCAGCCGCAGTTGCCTCTCACTGCAGGGCTTGGCTGAGGCTCTCCTCCTTTTTGGTGGATATTCAGCACAAACTAGCTGATTCCTGGGCACCAATCTCTTCAACCCAGGTGTGACTGGTCACCTTCAGCGCACTGAGCAGTCCAGTGCTACCTTGGATGCCACTTCTGCTAAGGGTTCTTCTGGTCCTAAGAAGCAGCAGAAGAAGAAGAAGCTTTTTTGGCACTCTTCCCCTGCGGCCCAGCAGTCCTCCTTTCAAGGGGGGCAGCTGCGGCAGCACCAGACTCAAGCTTGGCACCCCCAGCACAAGCCCAGACACTCCCAGGCCCGTAAGGGAGGCCGAGGTTCAGGCCCTGGATTTTCTACCTCCAAGCTTGACCAGTGACGGTGTGGGGGCTGGCACCCCTACTCCCATCATGCCAGCTCTGGGTCCTCCCGTGGGGGGCTGGCTCCCTCACTTTCTTCCCACCTGATCTGCTGTTACTATGGACAGGTGGGTCTTAGAAGTGGTCGGCCAGGGACTGCCTCTGGAATTTGAGCAGTACCCTCCAAGCTGAGCCCGTGCCCCATGGGAGAAGAGGGTATCCGTCCACACTCAGTTGGCTCTCCGAGACGACATTGCTCAGCTTCTCCTCGAGGCAGTAGCAACAGTGGCGGATCCTCCAGCAGACCCAGGCTTCATTTCCAGGTACTTCTTGGTTCCCATGCGGATGGGGGGCTGGTGCCTTGTTCTAGATCTGCATGACCTGAATCAGTATCTCTGGTCTTGCACCTTCTAGATGGTCACTCTGTCTCAGATCATACCATCCCTAGAGCGAAACATGTGGTTCTGCTCACTGGATCTCCAGGACGTGTTTTTTCATGTCCCAATCCGTCTGTCCTACCAGCGGTTCCTCTGCTTCAGAGCCAAGGGAACCCTATACAAGTTCCTAGTCATGCCATTCGGCCAGTCATCGGCACCACGGGTCTTCACCAAATGCACTGCAGTGGTGGCAGCCCACCTCAGGCGTTGGGGTGTCAGAATTTACCCCTACCTCGATGATTGGCTCTTAGCAGGTTCCACCCAGCAGGAGATGGCAGGGTTTTAAATAAGCTGTGAAAATTGATTAGCAGTTTTGCGCGTGAAAGTGCAAACCAATTGTGAAGATGCATAGCACTTGCCTCAGTTTGATTAGCAAAATTAGAAATCCTAAAAATATGTATACATACAATTAAAAAAAATATTTTATCCTGTATAAAAAATCTCACAAAAATTTGCTTTGTCTTAGCGTGATCTTTTATAATACACAGACGAAGCCTAATTGGCAGTATAGCCTAAGGTTAGAGTAATGAGCTGTGAATGAGCTTGGTTCATGCAGCTGACCAGGATTTGATTCACACGACCTCCGACTTGCATACAGTGCGACTCTGAGCAAGTCACTTAACCTCCGGGAAAACAGGCACTTGTGTCTAGTGAGCCATACCTGGTTACCAAAGAATAGAGACTCCACTCACTCCAGCAGACCTGGGTTTGATTTGTACAACCTCTACTTGCATACTGCGTGACTCTGAGCAAGTCACTTAACCTCCCTGAAAACAGGCACTTGTATCTGGTGGCCATACCTGGTTACCAAAGAATAGAGACCCCACTCCAGCAGTCCTGGGTTTGATTCCCACAACCTACACTTGCATATAAGTTAACCAGTTGTGATCCCTTCTAACCACATGCTTCACTTACTTCATTTTTTTAAACAGTGTTAAAAGACAGCCTGCATCAGAACCGAGAACAATAAGTTTCTCATCATTGATTTCATTGTTTTCAGTCTGCTTTTAGGAGAGAGCGATCATGCCTGGGGCAGAAAACTGACCGGGGAATGACTTCACCGCTAATGGTAAGGGTAGTAGCCAGTCTCGGTCCCTACTCCCTCACAACCCCATGTCTTTAAATAATAAATAGTAAAGCCAGCTGCTTCAGTGTATGTTTTGTATGCTGAATGTGCTGACCACTTATCATCTAGCACCTCTCTGGCCAGTCCAGCCACTCCCGATCGTCCTGACCTCTGGCCTGGGACTGACCTCCTGTCTGTCCAGTGTCCACTACTTCACTCCACTGTAGTCCACTGATGTGTTTGTAGATTCAATCAACTCTGTTTTGCAGTGACTTTGAAATCCAGCCCACCCCAGTCCCAGCAGACCCGGTGGTGAGCCGCCACCCACCGTGCTGACAGCTGTACCGTCAAGCATCAAACTTATTCTTCTTGCAGCTCACTGTTGCCCGCCTGCTCAGTACTCCGCTCTTGCCTCTCTCTACATGACAGCTGGGACGCGCACACACTCCTCCATGATGGCGCATGGAAGACAAGAAGTAAATATTCGACCAGTCAGTGGGTCTTGAAATTAAGTTTTTAATGAAAACAAAAAGAACTGTACATTCCTTGCTGTCGCTGACGCTTGACTCTCTAGCCTGGACCACAGGACCGTACCTGGCTACCGCCAATTTCAAAACTGCCGCTCTTTATGCAGAGTACTCTCTGCACTGTGATTGGACTCCAAGCGGCAGCACGCAGAAAGAGAACACACAACGCTACCACCTGGGACATCAAAGTTGTGGCTGATCAGCAGCCATGACAATACAAATACAAATATTTGTGTTTTTTTTGGGGGGGGGGATCGGTCACAGAATGCATTGCAGTTTTTTGTGAAGTAAAAGTAAAAATGGATCGCACGAGCAGCTGGTTCGCATCGCAGTTTAAAACCCTGAGGTGGAGAGGTCCAGGGACCTGGACCTCCAGACCTGCTCCCAACTCGGTCTCCTGATCAATGAGGCCAAGTCGGAGCTCTTGCCTTCTCAGGTGATGTGCTTCATCGATGCAGAGCTCGACTCTCATCAAGCCAGAGCTCGGCTCCCGGCGGACAGGGCAGAGGTTCTCTCCTCCTTTGCTCAGTCATTTCTGGTTGGGCAATTGCGCCCTGCCCGGGACTTTCTGCGCCTTCTGGGTTACATGGCAGCATGCACCTTTGTGATCCGTTGGGCCCAGTGGCACATGCACCCCCTCCAATGGGAGCTGGCCACCCAGTGGACTCGGCACCATGATCATTTTGGGCAGCTGATCACTGTGACCCAGAAAATGCAGGATGCTCTCCAATGGTGGACCGTCCCAGGCTGGTTGCAGGAAGGGATCCCGTTTGTCCACCCCGGGCCGACAGCCGTCCTTATGACCGATGCCTCTCTCATGGGCTGGGGAGCCCACGTGGGGGACAATAGGGCCCACGGGTTCTGGACCCCTGAGGAGTCCCATTATCACATCAACCTGTTGAAGCTCAAACCAGTCAGACTGGTACTGTCAGCTTTCGCTCCTCAGCTCCAGGGTCAAGTGGTTCAAGTCCAGATGGACAATACCACGACCATGTACTACCTCAACAAATAGGGCGGCACGCATTCCCGTCTGGTATGCAGGGACGCGTTCTACATCTGTACACTCGTGAGTGGTATGGAGGCAGATCTAGCCATTCGTGTGGCAGGAGTCTCAAACCAACTGGTGGATGCTCTCAGCCGCATAGGCGAGACATCCCATGAGTGGTCTCTCTGTCCAAAGGTAGCGTACAGTTTGTTCTTCCCACTGGGGCAAATCGTTGATGGACCTGTTAGCCTCCAAGGGAAAACACCGAGCTGAGGCTGTTTCATGCCCGTCCCCCTCAGCAGGGCTCGCTGCAGGGTATGCCTTCTCGAGGCTGAAGACCCCAGGCCTCTTCTATGCCTTCCCTCCATTTCCCTTAATCCACAAGGTGCTCCTCAAGGTGAGGAGGGACAAGGCACAGATGATTCTGATAGCCCCAGACTGGCCACACCAGTTCTGGTACCCAGAGCTCCTCAGCCTCAGCAACAGGCCCCCGGAGCGGCTTCCTGCATGCCCGGACCTGATATCAGTCAACCAGGGGAAGGTATTCCATCTGGACCTTTAATCCCTGCACCCCATAGCCTGGTACCTGAGTGGCTAGAGTTCCATGCTTTGTGTCATTCCAAGGATGTCCTCACAGTGGTGGAGGCATCCAGAAAGGAATCGACCAGGAAATGTTACGCCTTGAAATGGAAAAGGTGTTCCATTTGGTGTCAGGGCAAGAGTCTGGACCCCCCTCTGTCCTGTCCAGTGGCTAACATTCTCGATTACCTTTGGTCTCTGTCCAAGGGGTCTTCGGTCATCAACCCTTAGGGTGCACCTGGCAGCCATCTCTGCTTACTGGGTGTGGGCCGGTCAGCCGATGTTGGCACAGGAGACAGTGGTCGAGCGCTTTTTCAAAGGCCTGGATCACATATCCCCTCCGGTGCGTGAACCTCCACCTCCGTGGGATCTACTGCTGGTACTGACAAAGCTCATGGGAAAGCAATTCGAACCGATGCATAAGTGTGAGCTGTCCCACTTGTCGTGGAAGACGGCCTTCCTGGTGGCTATCACGTCTGCCAGAAAGACAGGGGAGCTCCAGGCGCTGTCAGTGGACTTCCCTTATCTGATCTTCCACAGGGACAAGGTTGTCCTGTGCCCCCCACCTGAAATTCCTTCCGAAGGTGGTGTCAGAGTTTCACCTTAACCTGGTGTTGACTCTGACAGTGTACTACCCAAGTTACACCTCAGAGGGTGAATACAGGATCCATATTTTGGACCTGAGATGAGCTCTCTCATATTATAATGAGAGGATGCAGAGATTCGGGGAGAGGTTCGCCAGGTGTTTGTCACCTACGCTGAAGCTGCTTCTGGCAGACCTGCAGCAAAGCGGATGATTGCTCGATGGATTACATCTTGCATTAGTCTGTGCTACAAGCTGGTGGGTAAGGAGCCTCATTCTACCTGCCATACCGCTGCATCGGTGGCTGCTTCCAGGGACATCCCTATTCTGGAAATCTGTCGGGCTGCTACCTGGAAGACAGCAACCACCTTCATTACCCATTACCACATCGACCTTGAGTCACGCCAGGATGCTGGTTTTGGGGCCTCAGTTCTACAGTCTCTGTTCCCCAAGTAAGTATTTATGTGGGGGGGTGCACCTTGCCTCCCTCCTCCCAGAGAACTGCTAGGAATCTGCCAATAAGTGTGGATGAAAAACATATCCACTATCCCAGAAAAACAGGTTACTCACCTGTAACAATGGTTCTAGGAGCGGTATATGTTGTTCATCCACACGGACCCACCCGACCTCCCTGGCTGCAGATGCACAAACCTGGCTCCCAGCAGGCTAAGATCTGGCGTTATGGGGTGAAGCCGAGGGTTATGCCACCTGGGTGGGTTGAAGGAGCCAGCTTTAAGACTTTCCAGCTGATTTAAAGGGAAAGGGACTCTACCAATAGATGTGGATGAACAACATATACACTCCTAGAACCACTTACAGGTGAGTAACCTGTTTTTTATGATCCAGGCAATTTATCTGCCAAGGGCTCAGAACAGTTTAGCGGGCAAGCTCAGCTGGACAGAAACAGATACTCACGAGTGGTCGTTAGCATCAGATATTGTGCAGTCTCTCTTGGATGAGTGGGGAACCGTAGAGTTGGACCTTTTTGTGTCCCCACTCAGTGCCAAACTGCCTCAATTCTGCTCTAAAAATATAGAACGTGGCATTTTCTATCAGGATGCATTCAGGCTACAGTGGACAAATCACTTTCTGTACATGTTTCCTCCTGTTCCTCTAGTTCAGAGGGTGCTGTTCAAGCTGGAGGCACACGGGGACAAAATGATTCTGATGGCCCCATGCTGGCCTTGACAGGTATGGTTTCCTCTGCTCAACAAATTGTCAGTCAGCCCTCCGAGAACTCTTCCTCTCTGGACAGACTTTCTGATGCAGGGGTCCCTGGTCCACCCCAACCTGCACTCCTTTCATCTCCACACCTGGCTCCTGAAAAGATAAAAATGGGCAGGAATAAGGTGTCTCAGAGGGTCAAGACTCTTCTGGCTGCTTGTAAGTCCTCTACCAGGAAAAGTTACACAGCCAAATGGAAATGTTTTTCTGTGTGGTGCTCCGGATCCTGTATAGACCCATTCCAATGCCCGCCAGACAGGGTTTTGGAGTACCTGCTGGACTTCTCTGATGCAGGATTGCAATACTGTACAGTTAAGGTCCATTTGTGTGCTGTTTCAGCATACCACAAGCCTGTACAGAACCTCTCTCTAGCTCAGCTGCCTCTGTTTAAGAGAGGAGGTTATACTGCCCTTGTACAGGTCACTGGTAAGGTCACATCTAGAGTATGGAGTTCAGTACTGGTGCCCACACCTCAAAAAGGACATTAACCTGCTGGAGAAGGTCCAGAGGAGGGCTGCAAAGATGATAGCCGGTCAGCAGGGCAAGGCATACGAGGAGAGGTTGGGGGCATGAACATGTACTCCCTGGAAGGGGGGGGGACATGATTGGGACATTTAAGTACTTGAAAGGGATAAATAAGGTTGATAAGGAGAGTCTCTTTAAGCTGAGTGGCAGCCATATCACAAGGGGGCAGTCTTAAGCTGGAAGGTGGGAGGTTTAGGAGGGAGGTCAGGAAGCACTTCTTCACAGAGAGGGTGTTGGTCACTTGGAATGTGCTGCCGGAAGAGGTCATCTCGTTGAAGACAGTGGGCAGCTTTAAGAGAGGCTGGGATAGGCATAGGGGGAAGGTCAGAATCATGGGTAGGGAGGATGGGAGGAGTGGGGAAGGACAGCAGGGACATTAGCTCAAGCTGTGGACCCTGCAATACGAGCAGACTTAATAGACCAAATGGCCTTCTTTTGCTGGCTTCTTCGTACATTCGTATGTCAGGAAACCTGTTGCCGCCTGGGATCTCAGCCTTGTGTTGGACGTGCTCGCTCGTAAGCCCTTTGAACCCCAGGCTATGTGTGACCTCAAATTCCTAACTTGGAAAACAGCATTTCTAGGGACATGGATATGTTGTTCATCCACACTGTCTGGGAGGTTCCTTGCCGCTTTAAATCTTGCCGAAAGGTCTTCAAGCTGGCTCCTCCCACCCATCCGGGTGGTAAAACTCTCGGCTCCGCCCCATGATGCCAGATCTTCCTTACCGCTTGGAAGCTCAGGTTCCCTCCTTAATGCTCTGCGTGATAGACTGGATCCTAATTCTTCGGTTCACCCGAAACTCATTTTAAAATTTTCAAGACTTCAGTCATCTTTCTTCCTCGTGGCTGCGATGGACAAATCGACTCCTGGATTTCGATGGTGCCCTTGTGGACAGAAGATGTCCAGGATGGACCCGCACTCCATGTGCGTTTACTGCCTCGGCCTAGAACACGACCCGCAGGCCTGCGAGTCATGCTGTTCATTTTCCGCCAACGTCCTGGAGAACCGCGCTGCCCGGTTTACAACTTGGACGCCCCGAGTGCTACCCGCCGTTAAGTCAGGTGAGGCCCGCGGGCGTTACCGCGTGGCTGGCCGGGCTGAGCAACTCGGAAGAAGATGATCGCCTCGAGGAGGAGGCGGCCCAGGCCGCATCATCCTCTTCCTCGGTCGTGGCATTTATCCCGCTCTCACTGGGTACCTTGTATTCAGCTTCGTTCAAGGAGCTTTGCCAGTCCTTTTCCACGAAAGGAGAGGGGCCATCGGGACATTATTCTTGGTCCAAAAAGAAGGACTCAAAGGGTAAGTCCCATCGTCGGCGTTCGTGGGAGTAGGAGAGGTCTCCTTCCCCGGACAGCCGACTGTTGACTTCGGTCGAGGTTGTGGCTAAGGCTGCTGGTTTCACGGCGTCCCCATCAGGCCAGCTGGCCGAGACACCCCATCGGCTGTGATCGAAGATTTTTCTCGACCCGTCGGTCGGGCTGTCGACTGGTGAGGCCGACAACCCTTCTTCACCGGTTCCCCCAATGGAGACCAAGGACCTGCTGCGCCCCCTGGTGCCGCAATCCCCGGTCAAGGCTTCCGAGCCGAGGGAAGAGCGGGTGTCCCCCGCTCCTTCCCAGACCCATCCTCGGAAACACCGAGAATCTCGGTCTCGGACATCATCTCGGTCCAGCTGATCCCGCCGACATCGGTGGTCTCGGTCTCAGTCTCGGCACCGAGGTAAGCGGCGCCGCCGCTCGTCCTCGTCTTCCTCCTCGGAAGAGGAGAGGCTTCGGCGAAAATTGCGTCGACGCTACGGGGACCTGATGTAGCAGCAGTTACTTCTGTCCGGGAACAAGCCAACGCCATCGCCTTCCCCGGCCATCAAGTGGCTGTCACCCGAGTGGCAGAAATAACCCCTCGCTGTAGTCGAGTTGCCCAAACCTGGGCCGGTTGTTCGTCCGAAACCAGCTGCCCCACCGATTGTGGTGGAACCTCCGCCTCCACAACCGAAATCGGGGGCGCCGACCAAGGACTCTTGTTCGGGTCAGGGCCTGCCCCACAGGTTGTCGGTCACCCTCACTCCCGACCGTCCTCGGCAGGTGGAGGGTGTCTCAGGCCCCAGACAGCTCTTTGCGGACTCCTCCGAGTCCAACGATGACTCCTCCCTGTTCTCCAGGCCCATTGACCTGGAGTCCTCCGGGCGCCAGTCGATGGACGAAAGCCCATCGTCCTTCATGGGTTTGCTTCGGCTCATCTCGGAATCCACCGGGATGCAGCTCAAGCCCGTATCCAAGCGGGCCAAGTATCCCCTGACGGAGGTACTGGACCGAGGGGATTCACCCACGGAGGCCTTTCCGGTGGCTGAAGCCATTGTTGGCCCAGCCTTGGAGCTCTGGCAGCGGCCTGCTTCCTGTCCTGCGCCTTCGGCCAGGATGGCCAGGAAGTATGTGGTCCCTACCTGCTCTTTGCCCAGTTTTTCAGAACACCCCTCTGCCGAAGGGTTGGTCACCGACAGCGTTTTCCGGCATTCCGGGAACGCTAGGGACGTGGACAAGCCCCCTGACAAGGAGTCCAAAAAGCAGGACTACGCCGGGCGCAAGGTGTACGCTACGTCCTTCCTTGGCCTCCGCCAGGCCAGCTCAGCCGTACTGATGGCACACTTCTCCCACGCCCTCATGGGCTCCCTGGATGAGGTGATCCCTCATCTCCCGGCCGACCTGCAGACCATGGTCCGGCAGGTGTGGGACCAGGGTAGGGCAGTGGCTAAGCAGCAGCTCCAGACGGCTCTGGACATAGGAGACTCCTGTGCCAGATCGGGTTGCGCGCTGCCATGCACCGCAGAGCATGGTTGAGGATATCCACCTTCACGGCGGATACCCAGCACAAATTGGCGGATGTCCCTTCTTGGGGACCAACCTCTTCGCCCTGGAGGGAAGGTCACCTCCAGCGGATCGAAAGTCCAGTGCCACTCTGACTCGGTCACCTCCGCCCAGAAGGACAAAGGCCGCCGACAGCAGCAGCACAAGCCCTTTCTTCCTTCTCGCCTCACTTTGTCAAACCCAACAGCACCAGGGCCAGCAGGCTCGCGCTTGCATCCCAAACCCAAGCCCGCGGCTTCCTCCAACAGGAAGCAGGGAGGTAAAGGCCCAGGAGGTCCCTTGGCCGGTCCCTCCTCCAAGCCTGCCCAGTGACGGGTTGAGGGGTGTCGCCTCCAGCCTCGCCACCCCCCCAGGTTCCCCCCATGGGGGGATGGCTCCGCCACTGCCTTTCCGCCTGGTCCGCTATCACCACGGACCGGTGGGTGTTGGAGGTGGTAGGAAAGGGCCTGCCTCTGGAGTTTGAACAGGCCCCACCCTTCCGTGCCGTCGCCCCTCGGGGGGCTACGGGGTCCGCAGCCTCTCTGTCGGCTCGACGAGCTGATATTGCCCTGCTCCTTGAAAAAGAGGTGATCAGGAAGGTGGCGGATCCTCCTCCAGACCCGGGGTTTGTGTCCAGGTACTTCCTGGTCCCAAAACGGACGGGGGGGCTGGCGCCCCATTCTCGACCTGCACGACCTGAACAGGTCCCTAAGGTCTCGGACCTTCAGGATGGTCACTCTGGCTCAGATAATCCCATCCTTGGAATGAGGCATGTGGTTCTGTTCTCTGGACCTTCAGGATGCATTCTTTCATGTTCCAATCCGTCCTGTCCCACCAGAGATTCCTCCACTTCAGAGCAGAGGGATCCCTTTACGAGTTCCGGGCCATGCCCTTCGGCCTCTACCTAGCTCCCAGGGTCTTCACCAAATGCATGGCAGTGGTGACAGCATTCCTGTGGCGCCGAAGGGTCCGGGTGTACCCTTACCTGGACGACTGGCTGATTGCAGCCCCCTCCAGAGCGGAGGTGGAGCGGTCCAGAGATCTGGCCCTCCACGTTTGCTCTCAGGTTGGCCTCCTTATCAACGAGGCCAAGTCGGAACTCGTGCCAAAGCAGGTGATACAATTCATCGGGGCCGAGCTCGACTCTCTATGAGCCAGAGTACAGCTCCCGGCAGACGGGGATGAGGTTCTTTCCTCCTTTGCCTAATCATTTCAGGTTGGGCAATCGCGCCCTGCCTAGGACTTCCTGGGCCTCATGGCGGCCTGCACCAGCGTGGTCCATTGGACCGCTGGTACATGCGTCCCTCCAATAGGGGTTGCAGCCAATGTCACAACACTTCGATCCGCTGGATCAGCTAGTGACAGTGACTCAGGGATGTGGAACACTCTCCAGTGGTGGACCGCTCCAGCACATCTGCAGGAGGGCATCCCGCTTGTCGCCCGAGCCGACAGTCATGCTCGACCGATGCCTCTGTGATGGGTTGGGTGCCCATCTGGGGAGCACAGAGTGCCGGGCCTCTGGTCCCCTCAGGAGTCCTGATGCCATATCAACCTGCTGGAGCTTCGAGCGTCTGCCTAGCCCTCACCGCCTTCGCTCCTTTTCTACAGGGTCAGGTGGTTCAGGTCCAGATGGACAATACCACGACCATGTACTGCCTAAACCGCCAGGGTGGGACGTGCTCCATGCCTCTGTGCAGGGAGGCTCTCCGCATTTGGTCACTCGTGCACAGCCTGGAGGCGGATCTCCTCGCTATTCATGTGGCAGGAGCCTCCAGCACACTGGCCGATGCCCTAAGCCGGATAGGGGCTGCGTCTCACGAGTGGTCTCTCCTGCCGGAGGTAGTACAAGATCTCTTCTCCCACTGGGGCACCTCAGGTGGACCTGTTTACCTCCAGGGAGAATGCTGGCTGAGACTGTTTATGCCCCCCCCTCAGCAGGGCTGCTGCAGGGATGCCTTCTGAGGCCGTGGACCCCGGCCTCTTCTACCTTTCCCCATTTCTCTTGATCCACAAGGTGCTTCTCAAGGCGAGGAGGGACAAGGTGATTCTGAGGCCCCAGACTGGCCCCGCCAGTTCTGGTATCCAGATCTCCTCAGTCTCAGCTCCAGGCTCCCAAGGTGGCTTCCAGCCCACCCGACCTGATCTCAGTCAGTCAGGGAAGGTATTCCATCCGGACCTTCAATCTCTGCACCTGACGGCCTGGTTCCTGGCGGATAGAGTTCCAGGCCTTGGGTCTTTCCGACGAGGTCCTCAACATCGTTGGCGTCCGATAAGAGTCGACCAGAAAATGCTACGCCTTCAAATGGAAGAGATTCTCCATTTGGTGTCAGGGCAAGGGCCTGGACCCTTCCTCCTGTTCCTTGGCAAGCATTCTGGACTACCTGTGGTCCCTTTCTCAGCAAGGGCTTCGGTCGACAACCCTTAAGGTGCACCTGGCAGCCATCTCTGCTTACCGGGCGCAGGCCGGGAAGCATTCAGTGGCGCAGGAGAAGGTGGTCAGGCGCTTTTTCAAAGGCCTTGATCACATATCCTCCAGTGCAGAACCTCCACCTCTGTGGGATCTACTGCTGGTATTGGCTAAGCTCATGGCGGGCGTTTATCAACCGATGCACAGGTGTGACATCTTCACCTGTCTGGAAGACCTCCTTCTTGGTGGCTATCACATCAGCCAGAAGGATGGGAGAGCTCCAGGCTTTCCATCGAGTCTCCTTATCTGGTCTTCCACAGGGACAAGGTTGTCCTGCGCCCCCACCCGAAATTCCTTCCGAAGGTGGTGTCAGAGTTTCACCTTAACCAGGTGTTGACTCTGCCGGTGTTCTACCCCAATCACACCTCGGAGGCCGAATATAGGCTCCATACTTTGGACACTAGAAGAGTGCTCGCTTATTATATGGAGCGGACGGCTGAAGTTCGGGGAGAGGTTCACCAGCTGTTTGTCACCTACGCTGAAGCCGCACCTGGCAGACCTGCAGCCAAGCAGACGATAGGCAGGTGGGTCACCTCCTGCATAGATCTCTGGTATAGGTTGGCGGGCATGGAGCCTCCCAAAGGGATAAGAGCTCATTCTACCCGCCATACCGCTGCATCAGTGGTCAGCTTCCAGGAACGCCTTATCCAGGAAATCTGCAGGGCTGATACCTGAAGTCAGCACACACCTTCATTACCCACTACCACATCAACCTTGAGTCACGCCGGATGCTGGTTTGGGGCCTCGGTTCTCCAGTCTTTATTTCCCAAGTAGGGGTGTCGCCTTGCCTCCCTCCTCCCGGAGAACTGCTAGAGTCTGCCAGACAGTGTGGATGAACAACATATCCATGTCCCTAGAAATACAGGTTACTCACCTGTAACAGAGTTCTAGGAATGGTATGTTGTCATCCCCATTCAAACCTCCCGGCTTCGACGCACAACCTGGCTTCCAGCGGGCTAGATCTGGCGTCATGGGGCGGAGCCGAGTGTTTTACCACCCGGGTGGGTGAGAGGAGCCAGTTTGAAGACCTTCCGGAAAGATTTAAAGCGGCAAGGAACCTGCCAGACAGTGTGGATGAACAACATATACCATTCCCAGATCTCCTGTTACAGGTGAGTAACCTGTATCTCTGGTCACCATTACCTCTGCTCTCAGAGTCTCTGAGATACATGCATTGGTCATGGATCCTCCGCATACTGTTTTCTGTAGAAACAAGGTGGTTCTCCGCACACATCCCAAGTTTTTACCTAAGGTGGTGTCTTAAGCCAGCTTTTGGTACTGCCTACGTACTTTCCCAACTTCCAGAATGAAGGGAAGTGCACCCTCCACTCTATGGATGTTAAAAGAGCTCTCATGTTCTACCTCTGTAGGACTGAGGACTTTCAGCAGTCAAAGCAGTTTTTTTGTTTCCTTTCACCCCAATTGACTAGGTCAGCCAGTTATGATCAGATGCTTTTCCGCATGGATTGTTGGTTGCCCCTGGCACTGCTATTCTATGGTGCAGATCAAACTGGAGGGCCAGGTTCATGCCCACTCCACCAGAGCAGTCGCTACATCCCTGTTGGAGATTTGCTCTATACCTATGACTGATATTTGCAGAGCTTCCACCTGGAGCACAGCGCACACCTTTATCAAGCACTATGCCCTGGATGCCCATGCCAGGCAGCGTGCCTCTTTTGGCTGGACACTCCTTAATGGACTTCAGTCCTGAGTGTGCTCCAGCTCCTACCACCCTGTCCGGGGGACTTTCGTCTCAGCTTGGTACTATAATCCATTTGTGTGAATCAATGGTGAAGACTGGTCCCTGGAAGACATTAAAATTATGTACTCACTGTAATTCTTGATTTTCTAGGAACATCGTCACCATTGATTCACACACCCACCCTCCATCCCCTGGGCTCACTCTTTCTGTTCATTGGTCTTCATCCCTTGTTTTGGGTTTGGGCTGTGAAGACACTGCTTCTTTGGTTGTTGACCCTTCTTACACGGGTCACAAGGGCTATTTTATGCCCTTTAGTTAGGTGTTCTTGTTGTAGTTAGGTGTTCTTGTTAGTCAGATTACACTGCACTTCCTTGGTAGAAAAGGTACAGAGGCAGTTGATGGCCGGTGCCGAGGTAAGCAGTGCAGCGCGAGCTAGTCTCGTAGTGCCACACATGTATGCAGCCTGCCTCAGTGCTGGTCCTTCTGAAAGTTCTGGCTCAGAACCCATTGCTGTGAATCAGTGGTGAAGATGTTCCTAGAAGAGCAAGAATTATGGTGAGTACGTAATTTTATTTTCTAGAAGTAGTGTATGGTTCACATCCACACAACCCACCAAGCCTCCCCTGGCAAGTGCCACATGGATCCTGCTTCTAGCATGTAAGATCTGATGTCATGGGGGTGGAGTCAGAGGTAATACCACCAAGGTGGTGGGAGGAGCTTAGCTTAAAGACATCCAGCCAATAGCATTATTCCAGTGGAACTTCTGGAGTGTGGATGTGGACCATGTACCACTCTTAGAACTACGGTTACAGGTGAGTAACCCATTCTTTTCAGTCAATCTGTGCTACAAAACTCTGTCTCTAACTTTGCTAAAATTTACAAGGTAAAAGGTGGGTTGACGTGTACTTAGGTCAACATGTAGGCGATTATATACGGTAGATGAGTACTACAAAGGAGCATTTATTTTTATTTTATTTATAGATTTGTTAACCAGGTAGGGACACTGAGCAAAAGCCCTTTTTCGGGTCCAACCCGGACAAAAAAAGTACAACAATACAAGACAAAATGCAGTCAATACAATAAATAAACATCATTTCATGTTGGCTGTACTTCTGCAACCTAAAAGTGAGTTTTATTTTGTTCTTGTTTTTAATTCCCCCAACTACAGGGAATGGTTGCAGTATCAGGAAGCCTATCCGTCTTGTTAGACTCCATTATCTGTGCTTTGGGCCCACTGTCCTGCCTAACCGCCCAGGTACCAGAACTCAACGGCTGTCCTAAACAAGTTTTGGTGAGTCACATAAAATGTCAATATAAGGGTTGGGCCAGTGGGATGGCAGCAGCATGTTGCAGTGACACCTGGGAGACAAGGGGTTGTGTGTGAGCCCTCGACTCCCACGCTGTAGTCAGTCTGGGTGGGAAGGGGAGGAACATCAGGAGGTGGACACTCAGCTCTTGGGGAGAGATGGCACAGGACACACAGCACTCACACAGTTCCTGTCATCTGACTCGCTAGCACAGCTCAGGAGCCCTTACAGTCAGAAGGAGGGTACAGCCTTGGCGATCCTGATCATTGGAATGGGGGTGGGACTAATGGGGAAAAATAGGAAGAAGAGAATAATGGAGTGGGGTGGGGGGCTGAGTAGGGATAACAGGGAGGAAAGAATGATGGAATGGGGAGGGGGAATAAATGGGGGAAAGGGAAGAAAGAATGATGGAGTGGGGAGGAGAGACTAAGTGCAGAAGAAAGAATGATGGAATGTGGTGGGGTCTAATGAGGAAAGTAAATAGGAAACAGTGGTAGAGTAGGGAGCGGGACTGATGGGGAAAAAGGAACAAATGGGGGAGGGGACTAAAGGGGAAAAGGAGGAAAGAAATACGGAGTTGGGATTAATGGGAAAAATAGGGAGGAAAGAATGATGGAGTGGGGAGCGGGTCTAATGGAATAGGGTGGAAAGAATGGTGATTCAGAGGCCTGCTCGGAATAATAAACAGCGTGCAAACCCTGTAAAATCTGAGAGACTATCAGAGTGGGACTACTCACTTTCTGTTGCAGTAAAAATGCACATCTAGCCTGCCACAAATAGAAGCAACAAAATGCAAAAATCAAACGTAAAGTACTAGGATGATAACGACTCAGACCGGGGGATAAAGACCATAAATCAAAATATCGTATGTGAGAGTCGGAAGGGCCTTTTCCTTCCACTTATGAAGGAGAAGGGTCCACACAGGTCGTGAATAGGGGCATTCAATAAAAAAATGTATCATGGTCTCAGGAATGGAAAGGCATGTATCATGGGGACAAGTCCTGTCTTCTTGAGCCTTATGTTTTAGGTTATTGCAAACACCTAGCCTGCCATGACATGATAACCAGGTAACATCCCAAACCTGTTGAGGGACGCGGGGATCAGTCAATTGATAAAAAAAAATGCTGGAGGAGTCCAGCAGAGTGCCAAGGAAATCCCGTAACACAGGTAGGTCTGAAAAGGACATCCCCAAAACAGACCAATATAAATGCTTCCTCGAGGAAGAGAGAATCGTCATGGGGTTTAGAGACCACTGACGAATCTTCAAAAATGTGGGGATAATAAAATGGGGAAGATTAAACTTACGCAAGTTCCGAGGAATTTCCATGGGGGAAGACACCAAGCAGCGCACAAAAGAGCAACGCGATGATGAAGAAGAGATAACCAAAGTACCGGCTGGACGTGCAATAGATAGGGAATAGTAAATTTGAGAAACAAACAGTGAAAAAACACCAAGGGGTTCAACATCCGAACCCCACCGTGGCAATAATCGGGATATGTGTAATTACGCTTAACCGGATTCAAGCGACTGCCACAGAATCCTTGAAAGAAAACATTATGTAAATGGGCTTCCAAGGAAAGGGGGACAGGAAAAACCGAAGCCAAATGAAGAAATAAGGGAAGAACAAAAGTTTTCAACAACAAAACCCGCTTCCTCTTCGAAATAGTACGTCCTTTCCAGGAAGCAACCACAAGGAAAGCTTTATCCAGAACAACAGTCCAATTTGTGAGGGCATCATCAAGGGCATCAAAAGTCAATCCCAAAATTTTGATCAGTGTGAACTGCAAAGGCACTCCAGCAATATAGCAAAGAGAATGAGGAGGCGGCAGCATCAGGAGGTACAACGCAGCGCTTTTGCCAAAATTCAGCTTAGAACCAGACACTCGTTCAAAATCCGTAAGGAGGTGGACCAAATCTGTCTCTTGAAGTTGAGGAGTGGTGAGAATGCAGAGGTCATCTGCATAAGCCAACACCTTAGGAAGAGGGCACCCTGAAGGATAGGACAGATGAGGGATTGATGGGTGGTGTAGAATCCTAAGAAGCAAGGGGTCAATATGAAAGACATAAAGGACTGAGAGGGCAGCCTTGCCGAACCCTGGTCCGACTTAAAAAGGGGAGGGCAAAAGGCACCATTCACATAAGGATGGATCCAGGCAGTAGAATAGAGCAATCTAATCCAGTGGATAAAATGCCGTGGAACACCGTAATGAGAAAAGACATAAAAGAGGTAGTCATGATTCACTCTATCAAATGCCTTCTCCTGATCCAGAGAAAGGAGAAGTGTGGGTGAAGAAGAAGAGCTAAAGGCAGAGATATCTCTTAAAAGGGAGAAATTGGAATCAGTAGAGCGACGAGGAATAGCACAGGTCTGAACATTTGAAATAACATGGGATGCTACTGGAAGAAGTCGGTGAAGCAAGATGGATGTAAAAATCTTATAGTCCACATTCAAAAGGCTCAAAAGTCTCCAATTCCGAATATCTGTCCTATCCCCTTTCTTAAACATGAGAAACATGATAATATCAGAAAAGTGCAGAGGAACAGAATGAGTATCAATGATAGCATTAAAAAGTAAGGTAAGGATGGGAGGGAAAAAGGTCAGAAAATGCATGATAAAGCTCTGCCATAAGGCCATCCTGCCCTGAGAAGTACACTGCTTTTGCTTCTTAATAGCTGCCTGCACCTTCAACAAGGAAATCAGGGCAGTCAACCGGGTGCAGAGATCTAAAGGGGGAGAAGGGATCTGGAAATCAAAAATGGAAGCGACAGTTGGCAAGGCCACTGTAGGAGTCCCAAAGACACTGGCAAGGTGGGAAAAAACCTTTTGCTGGAGAAAAGATATAGTATCATAAACCATGGATGAGTCGGGATCAGTAAGACAGTCGATGTGCGTGGCCATCACCCTGTCAGAACGTTGCTTATAGACATCAAAAGAGGCCTTAGAAGAATGGGTACCGTAAGAAGCCTCAAGACGCAAGGAGCGAGCCCTGTTATATTGATGCTCTGCCATCTGGGTCTTTAGAGAAGCAATAAGAGGGGAGTAATCCCATCCAGACTCACATGCCCTGGAGATAGTATCATGAAGATGCTGCCTCAAAAGCAAATACTGATGATAAGAGGAGGCAGATTTTCTCCTAGCATGCCTGAGAAAGAAAAGCTTAAGATCCAATTTAGTATCTTCCCACCAATGTAAGGGGGAGGTGTAAACATCCAGAACTGAAATGCGAGCCAACAAAATTTCTCTACAATCCCAAACAATGCAAGCACCAGACAACAATGAGCTGTTCAATTTCCAACAGGAAGAAACAACAAGAGGATGGGAAGCCATAGAAGGATAACAAAGCAATGAAATGGCCATGTGATCAGAGGTTTCGCAAGGAATAACCTTCACCTGCTGAACCAAAACATTCTGGGATAGGAAGAAAAAATCAATACGAGTGGCCAGAAGGCCCCGTGATAGGTCTTGGCTTCCTTGGGATGCACCTCACGAACTGTCCCTTTAAGAAGCGGTCTGAAGAATAGTATGCAATGCAGTAGAGTCCCCAAAAGCTTCTGTATGGAGCCTCCTCTCCCTGCCAGGGTAAGACCACAATTGAAATCCACCCCCAGGTAAAGATGTCGGGAGGTGTGCAAATAAGGCTGCAACAACCTAAACAAGTCTGATTGGGCAGCAATACCCTGAGACGCATAAACATTCAGAATCCTGAGCTTCAGACGATGGAAAGTGCAGTCAGGCATCAAGGCTCGGCCAGGGACAATATCAACCAGTCTCGTAACAGCTCAGTCAAAATCAGAAAATAAAATACCCAAGCCATCACATCTATCCTCACCAGAGGACCAATATGAAGGGCCTTTGGTCCATCCGGCTGAAGCTCGGGATAGCTCATAGCGAGTTTTCAACCTAGTATCCTGAATCAAATAGACATCATGTGGGAGATCCAAAAGATACTGCAAGGTGGTAGGAAGTTTCCTATGGGACTTCATGCTGCACACATTAAGCATGAAGCAGCGGAGGCTCAAACCCACAGGCATAAGGAGAGAGAAAAATACGGAAAAACTACAGGAAAAAACAAGAAAAACTAAACAAAGAGGTGTCAAGTAACCGCCAATTGCTGCCCGG
Source organism: Neoceratodus forsteri (assembly GCA_016271365.2). NCBI lineage: Eukaryota > Metazoa > Chordata > Ceratodontiformes > Ceratodontidae > Neoceratodus > Neoceratodus forsteri. Next base: position 181,572,154 of record CM057450.1, on the reverse strand, counting down.
TGTCTGATTTAGAAGGGGAGGGATCCGGTTGGGAATCAGAAGAGTAGTCCATTTGGAGAGAAGAGGCCTGAGAGGATTCAGAATAATTTTCCTCATCCATTATGTCACTGCACTGTTTCCGTTTAGTCAGGGCCTGATAACGATTTCTGTTCAATATGGACTGCCTGGGGGAGGGACTGGGAGCCTTTCACTTACCCTTGGACTTACCCTTCTTGCTCTGAGAAACCTCCGTGAAGGGGTCCTGGTCGGGAGGGGGAGGTATGGGGTCAGAGGAGGTAACAGTCTCCGGGGCGGGGCCCGTACAGGGAGGAATCAGATCCTGTGGTACATGATCTTCTACTCGGAGAATGGAAAGAGAAGACGGAGGAACGTCACTGGGGGGGGCACCACATCCTGGTGTTCCCCATCACGCTGGCGAAGCACCTGAGTTTGTGAGTCAGTTATAAGGACCACCTGGTCCTGAGGGGGGCGGTCCAGCCGATTGTGGTCAGCCCACGGACACTGGTGGTAGGTATGACCATTCTCATCACAAAGATTACATTTCTGTCGGTTAGGGCAACCGAGGCTCACATGACCATATGCCAAGCAAATAGAGCACCATGGCTAGTTACAGGTATGACTTAGATGTGTCCGAGCACTGCATTTATGGCAAGTGCGGGGCTGACAAGGGTAAAAACATAACCCCCTGTCCCTACCTATATAAAAACTACCAGGCAAATGTGTAATAGCCCTATCAGTCTGCTTTAGTTGTACCTTAACCTTCCAGCCCCCTGTCCAGATAAGGTCCTCATCCAAAATAGGACGAGGAGCCTCAAGAATGTTGCAGCGCTGCTTAAGCCAGTACTGGACGTCCGCTATGCTCACTCCTTCATTATGAAAAAGAAGAGTAAAATTTTCACTGTAGGTTTAGTAAGAGGAATGAGCATAAAGGGGGTCCATAAAGGCTGAGACTTCACCATTTCGTATTTGGTCCAAAATCTTTCCAGAGTATAAACATTTTTAAAGTTCAAATCATAAATTGACTCCCCCTTAACATGGGTGAAGGCAAACAGCTCACTGGCTGAAATACCCAAAGAATCACGTAACATAGAATGTAATACAGTTTTCCTATCAGGTGCAGTATGGAGATCACCAAAAATTTTAAACGAACAGCGTTCCTACACTGAGCAGGTGCACCCAAGTTTTGGAAAAGGTCGCTGAGGTGAAATGAATGTTCCGGCAAAGTCTCACCTGCAGGTAGGGAAGGTAAGGCAGGGTCATCCATACGGTGTTGGGAATCGTCTTCCGAGGAGGAGTGCACAGAAATGGAAGGTTGCAGTACAGTGGTGCAATCCTGCACGAGCTCAATGACAGCAGTAGTAGTTGATTGTTGGCCAACTGTCGAGACCCGGGAGGAAGGCAATGAACAATGGCGCAATGTCACTAAAGGAGACTGTATTGGGGAAAGAGCAGCAGCAGTGGGCAAACCAGGAACCGAGTTCTCCAACATGATGTCTGTGGCACTGACCGCACAAGGAGAAGTCCAAGGTGCGCCAGGAAGCTGCTGAGTCCGGAAGCCGGGGACCAGACTGGATCAGGAATAGAGTTAATTCCACGGACGGTTGTGGGAGCGAGGGAACCAGGAACAGACATGCATAAACAGGTAGGAGCTGAAAACGTCCCTTGTGAGTCCAAAAGAGATCGAACTGGTTGCAGAGTAGGCTGTGTAGTTGTAGGTGGCAGGTCAGTGTGCAAGGCGTCATCCTCCAATACTAATTGCCGCAAAAGGGAAAAGTGTTGTGTATAGAGGTATCGAAGATGCGAGGAGGTTAACGAAGCACTGCAGGCCCTTAGGAACAGCTGTCTGTAGACAATCCACATTCAGCGTTTCAGCAGTCTCAGCAGGAGATTGAAGCACCCCTATTTGAGATTCCAGGTTGGGCACAGAGTCAGCACGACCATGTCTGTGGATACTGGGCTGAACAATAGGCTGAGAAATAGGAACAGACATTTGAGGACAAAGAGCCACTTCACCACCACCACCACCACCGGGGTCCGGGACAGCAGCCATCTTGGCAAGCTACCAAAACGGCCAGAGTCCCCCTGCTGTAGAGTAGGGGAGATTTTATTAAACAAAAAACACAACATCACAGAAAACAAAATAGTCATATATAAACAGAGGAGAAAATAAACGCATACTAAAATACAAAAAATCAAAAGGAAAATGATTCCATAAATAGTGAACATAAGATCTGGAGTATTTCTTCTCATCCTGTAAACGAAGTACATGCAATTCAGAATCAACAGCAGATACTATTGAGGAAAACTCTGTAATAAGTTGCTGTAACACAAAATGACAACGTGTTGCCATAAAATATTGTAAAGGGCAAAGAAAACATTCAATGTACTTCTATGATACTGCTCCCATCTACCCAATAATCACCCAATACTAAAGTAGAATAAGTAATAGACCGTAGAAGCGGACAAATTCCAGTGCAAGGCTGCAAAGTCCCAAAATCTTTGGCTATTTGGGCAGTCAATAAAAAAATGGGACTGACTTTCTTCTGCAGTAATACATTCATTCCTTAAACAATACCTATCAGACACTGGTTTATATTTTAAGTTTCCTCTCACTCCCAATCTACCATGAATAGAGATCCAAATGACATCCCAAGTTTTAACAGGAATTCTATTATCAATTAACTTATTGAGTGCAAATTTCATATTTGATGGAGAGCAAAGAGGAAAAAGTAAAATTACCTTTTGTAAATCGTAAACAACATACTCATAAAAGGCTTTCCTAGTCAGTGAAAGCAATTTTTGCCTTGGAATCTGCCATTGGAATAATCTTTTAAGAGTTGAAAGACCATACTTTGGAATGTCGTCTGACAGTAAAATCCTGGGTGGAAAAATAGACCACTTAAAAAAATACTTATGCCATAAGGATTTGGTCCAGAAATGCCATGGCAAAGAAGGTTCCTGCCAAATAAAGGGGAGAGAGGAAAATTAAAAAATGGAATGAAAAAAATATGAGAGGATTAACCATATGTAAACCACCTTCCTGTATTGAAGATACGATAATCCCTTTTCACTGGGTTGAGCCTGTTTCCCAGAGCATCTGAAAAAAACGCTATAAATCCTAGTCTCTAGGGAAAAGGATAAAAAGGTGACTTAAATAAAGAAAAATGGGCAATAAAATTTCTTAATAATCAATACCCTCTTTTTTTTCCAAGCTTCCAGTGTTTCCACTGATTAATTTTCAGCTCTCCAATTTCTATCCGCTTTACCCAATTATAAACCTCCATTTGTTCCACCCCAAACCAGACACCCAAAATTTTTGAGGCCGGATACTAAGGAAATCCTAAAACAATCAGTTAAATCAGGAACCAAGCGTCCTAATTTCAATACAAAACTTTTTTAAGTTGAGAGAGGCCCCAGAATATTGGCCAAATAGAAAAAAACCTCCAATGCTTGTCGTAAAGAAAATGAATCTGCTAAAAGGTGTAACGTCATCCATAAAAGCGAGTTACCTTTACCTTCTCTAGATGGGGCAAGGAGCAAGCCCTATTATGGAGACATCTTGTACAATATGACGAATAACAGGGTCTAAAGTGAAGTGTATAACAAAGGACTTAAGGACAACCCTGCCTAACACCTCTAGAAATTCTAACCTTCCACCCAGCAAACCATTTACTATTGGAACAGTAACTGCAGAGTTATATAATTGAAAGATCCACCGTACAAAAATATCAGGGATGCCATAAGCAGATAGAACAAAATATAAATAGGAATGACTAACAGCATCAAAGGCATTAGACTGATCCAGAGCAGCAACCAATTCTGACATATGAAAACTGGACTGGCTAGCAAAAAGATCTCTAATTAAATAAAGATTATGCTGAATCTTTCTATTTTTTATAGCACAGGTTTGTGCAGGATGAATTAAAACTGCAGCTAATTTCTCCAACCTATTATGCAGAATTTTGATAGAATTTTATAATCACTATTTAATAAACAAATCGGCCTCAATTGGAAAAGAATTGCTTTATCCTCTTTTTATGAATAAATGTCATTATAGACATTGTAAAATCCTTACAAGAAATCCCAGATGACAAGTAAGAATTGAACACCAAAGGAAGAAAAAAACCCATATGAACGATACATTTTTTGTAAAATTCATTAGGAATCCCATCTAACCCAGGAGAAGATCCAGATTTCAATTGTTTAATGACCGTAATCACCTCCTGGGATGAGATGGGTGCAATCAAAGACTTAACAAGATCACCTGAAATGTTAGGGAGAGTAGAAAGTATAGAACTTGGAAAGAATCCATAGACAGCACTTGTGGAGATGAAAAACAAGTCTGAACATAATCCTGAACAATATGTAACATACCCACATCTGAAGTAACAAGTTCATTAGACGAATTAAACAAACCTGTCATTAGAGTCTCCGTAATGCGCTTTACAAGCTTGAAAAGGATCAGCCATGGGAGAATTCTTAATATTAAAACGAAATTCAAGATCCAAAGACTTAGCCCTACTATATTGATACTTTCTCATTTGTTGTTTTACTTCTTTAATTTGAGATAGAAACAAATGATGTTGTCTGGGAGGAAGTGACATAAGCCTATATAAGTGATTTCTATACACCAGGTATTTCCTATAATTCTCATCAACTTTGCACTTGCCCCATGATTGAAACAGATATTTAATTTCGATTTAACCTGTTTCCACCACTAAGAGGAAGAAAAAAATCTAAAGTAGAGAATTTTGCAGCTAAAAAAATTCCAATTTAGAAAAATATGCCAATCAGATAAAAAGATATTCAACCTCCACCGTTGGATCAAGGAGTATAATCTAGGTGGGAGGTGTCGTAAGATAAGGTACAAAATAATAAATGATGGTCAGAAAATTCTGAAGGAAACACAGTGCAAGATAGAATCCTAAAATAATAGGAAATAAAAACATGTCAATCCTGGTTGCAAAATATGCCTATGATAGGTTTCACCACCATATGGATGTAAACTGCGTAAAGGCATCTGTGAGCTTAACATCCTTCACTGTTTCGAGAAGGGCATTAGAATCACAATAAACCTTTTTCCTGCTAGTTTTTAATCTGGTGGTCAAGAGAACAATTAAAGTCTCCTCCCACACTAAATGTTTTTGTAAAAAGAAAAGGTTTTATTTCGTAAATAAATCTATACGGCCGGTTTTAGTCTGCGCCCATAAATGTTAACAAAACGAAAAAGTAATCACCCATAAACAGTCTAGGATAAGAGTTCTACCAGGTGATAGATCAAGTACCGAGAGACTTTAAAAGATAGATTACCAAACAGAATAGCCACCCCATCTGCAACTTCTGTCCCAAAGACCAAAAAGATGGTCCACTAGTCCATTGTCTTTGTAACCTTTTACTTCAGAAAGTGAGGACAACCTAGTTTCCTGCAAAAAATCACATCTAGTTTTAAAGATGTGAGATATGAGAAAATAGATACCTGCCTATGGAATGTTTTCAGGCTACATACATTAAAGGAAGCAAATTTCAAGGAAGCCATTGAATCAATTAACCACTATTTTCTGGCTGACTTTCCTTTTTTCCCTTCTTTCCTTTTTATCTTTTGCAAGTTCAGTGGACCTGCTTCTTCTTCATCAGGTCACAATTTCTGAGAGGTGAGAAGTTTCAGACTCTAAGTCTGAGTCCCTGATTTCATCTTGAAGGGGAGAAAAAAAATTCTCAGTCACCAGGGAACATGTTGAAGCCTGTTTTAATGATGCCCTAGTAAACCTCCTATTCCTAACAATCTCAAAAGGGGGTGGCATAGAGGGAGCAGAGGCCTGCTTATCTCCTAAGTGTAGAGGGCTTTTTTCTAAAGTGGCTGGAAGGTCAGTTACAACAGGTGGTGGTGTTGTGACAATTTCTGGTACTACGGGGGTTAAAACAGGCTCATGACGTGGGAATGAGGAGTAGTCCCATGAAAACCCTGAAGCTTAGATTGGGCCTTCGAGTAGGCAATCATGATCTAAACCATCCGAACAGTTATGTCTGGCCAAGGGCACTGATGGGCGATGCCCTTCTCATCGCAAAGATTACATTGAAAATATTGCGACACATGTCTACAGAATGTCCGAAACCCCACACAAAGGACATTTCATCATGTCACAAACACTGCTGATATGTGTTCTGTCTCCACATTTATAACATGCCTTCGGTTGTCCACCATAAAAACATACCCCCCTATCTTTTCCCAAGAAAAGCTATTAGGTAGGTGAGCAATAACAGAATCAACTTGTAATAGCTTTACTTTAAACTTCCATCCTCCGCTCCAAATGCCCTCAATATCCAAGAGTGCTTCAGTGGACCCAATACTCACATTTAGATTGTAACCAACGAAAATATCACTGACATTGACACCTCATTCCAAACATAATTGTAATAAACCTAATTAGAGGCCTAGTTAAAGGTATTGCAAAAAAAGGTAACCATGAAGGGTGATTTTTTAAGTTTGCATATCTATCCCAAAATTTGTCCATAAGGGCAGTCGTTTGAAAACTTATGTCAAATGAGTCTTCTCCTGAAATATGGATAAGAGCATAAATGTCCTTAGCACAGAAACCCATCGTGGTTTTCAAAAGATGTTTAAACACAAAGTATCTGTCAGGATGCTCCTTCAAGCCACCTCTGTACTTTAAGCGAACAGCATTACGGCGAGGGCTTGTTCTAACTTAGATTTAAACAAGTCAGACATCGTGGGTTTAGGGTTCTGGCCTGAGAGAATGAGTAGCAGGCATGCCAGTAGTGGAAGCACCAGCAACCAGAGTCTCAGCAGTTGGCAGCTGTTCCCCACCGTCCCCTAAAGCAGAAGATACAGGAGGTTGCTGAGAAAGTACAGGAGAGAGTCTAAGTTTGTAGTACCTGCAGCGAATTCCATGATAAATCCGGTTCCCAACCTCCCGATTCGAGCGCTTCCAACCAGCCTCCATTAGCGCCACCTCTCTGACCAGTCCGCTGAATTACGTTCAGTACCTCCTTCCTGCAACCCAATTGTCGTACTTCATCTTGACGCTTGGTGCATCATGGAATAGAGTCCTCCGGAAACAGCCTCCTGCAATACCGGTTCCTGTTGTGTAGAGATAGAGTACAAACCTCCGGAGTGCTCGAATCCTGCAAAGATGAAGAAAGCACAACAGAGGATCCTGCAGAAAGCATGTCAGCTTGCTGATGCTCGTGAGTAGTAGTCGATAACATAACATCACAGTTGTCGAACAATTACTGGCAAGCGTCGCTCCCTCGGACGCAACCCTGGTCTGATTGAAGCAGCCGAATCCCAGCTACCTCCTTCTCCATCTCAACCGCAGGATCGTCTGCCATGTCGAGACGTGACGTCAGCACGACTCCCCACCGGCCACTGACCAGCAGCCAGTAGGGGAATTTCCCTGGTGTCCTGGCCAAATGTACCCCATTCACTAAAAATACCACCAACAGCTTAATCTGGTTCAAGGTCAGTCAACATTCATCTGTGTGGGGGGTTATTGGGAAGGGGCAGCTGCAGAACATGGGGTGCTAGCTGCACACTCGAGCAGACTTGATAGACCGTGTGACCTGTTTCTGCTGGCAAGTAGTAAGTAAGTAAGAAAGAATGATAGAGTGGGGAAGGGGGCTAATGGGAAAACAGAGGAAAGTAATGAAGTGGGGGAGGGGAACTAGGAAGTAAAGAATGATTGATTAGGAAGTGGAATAATGGGGAAAACAGGTTGAAAAGAATGATGGAGTGGGGAGGTGGGATTAATGGGGAACTGGGAAGTGAAGAATGATGGAGTGGGGGGAATTGGAAGATTGTTGGGAAAGAATGATGTAATGCAGGGAGGGAACTGGAGGGTAAAATAGGAAAGGATGATGTGGGGGGAATAATGGGTGAAAATAATGATGGAGTGTGGATAGGAACTAAAGGGGGAAATAGGGAAAGAATGATGATCAGGGGGAAGGGGACAAATGGGGAGTAAGGAATGATGGAGTGGGGGAAGTGGGACTAATGAGGAAATAGTAAAGAATAGTGGAGTGGAGAAGGGGACTAATGGCTAGGCAGATTTTATTTCTATGGTGCCCAATCCCTGGGGCTCTGGGCACCTTATATTAAGACAGGAAAGGTCAAAACAACGCACACATTTCAAAAAAACATATACAGAACATCAAAAATAAAAATATTAACAATAAGTACTTCTCAGCATGATTAAAATGAAATCAGGTAATTAGTGCAGGTCATTTGCCCTTGTCGGGAAAGGCCAGACAAAACAGATGAGCCTTTAGCCCCTTTTTAAATGACTCGACTATCGGTGCCTCCCTGACAGCAGCTGGGAAGATGTTCCACAGCGTCAGTTCAGCGACACTGAAGGCATGGTCACCAGAGGTTTAAAGCCGGACCCTGGGAACATCAAGGAAGCCCCTAGTCGAAGACCAGAGGGAATGTACCAAGGTAGCAGGTGTGAGGAGATCAGTCACATAGCCTGGGCCCAGCCTGTATAGGGCCTTACAGGTGAGCAAGTCCACCTTGAAGATGATCCTCCACCTGACAGGCAGCCAATGCAGAGCCCGCAGGACTAGGGTCACATGACTGGACCTAGCCAGGCCTGTCAGCAACCGAGCCGCTGTGTTCTGCACCAGCTGCAGCTGGCAGAGGGTCCCACCAGTGACCCCGAAGTAGAGAACATTACAGTAATCAAGCCTCGAAGTAACAAAGGCATGTACCAGTGCTGGCAGGTCTTCAGGCAGAACTAGGGGCTTAATCCTGGCAATGTTCCTCAAGTGGTAGAAACCACTTTTGACCATAGATGACACCTGAGCTTCAAGTGCCAATCTGCTATCCAGGATAACTCCAAAATCCCGCACCCTAGGAGAAGCCATCAACTGAGCGGATCCCAGAAATAATCCTGTACCCACTCCGGAAGCACTCCCATCACACCCACAACCTGGCTCATAGGGGAAAGAGGAAAGGTGGCGCAGGGAAAGGACTAATGATGGAAAATTGGAAGGACGTAACAGTGGAGTTGGGAGGGGAGACGAAAGGGGAAGATAGGCAGAAAAAAACGAGTGGGGAGGAAGGACTGATGGGGAAAATAAGGAGGAAAAATAATGACATGAGGAGGGGGACAAATGGGGGAACATTGAGTAAAGAATGGTGGACTTGGGGCTAATGGTGGAAAATAGGAATGAAAGTATGGTGGAGTGGTGAGAGGGACTAATAGGGAAAGATCAGGAGGAAAGAATGGTGGACTAGGAAGGGAAACTAATGGGAAACAGAGGGAAAAACTAGTGAGTGGGGAATGGGGGACTAATTGGGAAATGGGAAGGACAGAATGGTGGTTTGGGGAAACAGGGGAACTAATGGGGAAAACAGGAAGAAAGGAATGATGGAGTGTGGGGGCAAGTGTGGAAAACAGGAAAAAATGGAGTGGTGAGGAGGACTACTGGGGGAATAGGGAGAAAGAATAGTGGGGTGGTTGGACAGGTGAGTAATGTGGAAATAGCGAGGAAAGAATGGTGGAGTGGGAGGGAACTAATGGGGGAGATAGGAAAAATGATGGAGCGGGAAGAGGGACTAATGGGGAAATAAGGAGAAAAGGATGAGTGGTGAGGAGGACTAAAGGGAAAATAGAGAGGAAAGAACAGTGGAGTGGGGGATGGAGGACAAATGGATGAAGATAGGAAGGGAAGCATGGTGGAGTTGATGGACCAAGAACTAATGGGGAAAATAGGAAGAAAAAAATGATGGAGTGGGGGAGGAGACTAATGGGGACAGTAGGGAGGAAAGAAAGATGGAGTGAAGGAAGGGGGACTAATGAGTAACATAGGGAGGAAGGAATAATGGAGCAGGGAAGGGGATTAATGGGGTAAAATAGGGAGAAATGAATGATGGAGTGGGGAAGGGGAATTAATGGGTAAAATAGGAAACAGTGATGGAATGAGAAGGGGACACTGATGGGGAAATAGGGAGGAAAGAATGATGGAGTGGAGATGAGGGGACAAATGAGGGAAAATGGAGAGGAAAGGATGATGGAGTGGGGAGGGGCACTAATGGTAGAAACTAGGGAAGGAAGAATGATGAAGTTGGGGAGAGAGCTAAAGGGGACTATAGGTAGGAAAGAAAAATGGCGTGGAGAATGGGATACATGGGTGAAAATAGGGAAGGAAGGATGATGGAGTGGGGCAACAGGGGACTAACGGAAAATAGGAAAAAAGAATGATGGAGTGGGGGAAGGCACTAATGGGGAAAATAGGGAGGCAAGAATGTTGCAGTGAGGGAAGTGGGACTAATGGGGAAATAGGGGTGAAAGAATGGTGGTGTGGAGAGGGGACTAAAGGGGAAATTAGAGACAAAAGAATGGTATAGAAGGCGACACTAGAGAGCAAAGAATGATGGATTGAGGAGAGGGACTAAAGGGGAAAGTAAAGAGGAAATGGAGTAGGGAGGGACACTAATGGGGAACTAGGGAGGAAAGAATGGTGGAGTGGGGGACTAAAGAGGAAAATGGGAAAGAATGATGGAATGGGAAGACTGAAGGGGAAAATAGGGAGTCAAGAACGGTGGAGTGCAGGAGGAGGATAAGTGGCAAAAATGAGGAAAGAACAGTGGAGTGGGGGACATGGGAAAAATAGGAAAGATTGGTGGAGTGGGGGGATGGGGACAAATGTCGAAGATAGGAAATAAAGAATGATGGAGTGAGGAGAGAACTAATGAGGGAAGTTAAGCCTCGGCACCCAACTAAGGATCTAAGGTTTGAGCAGACTCGATAGACCGTAAGGCCTAATCTGCTGGCAAATAGTATGTTAGTATAAGAAGGAAAGAATGGTGGAGTGCGGAGGGGGGCTAATGGGAATAATAGGGAGGAAACTATGTTGGGGTAAGCGATGGGGTAATGGAGAGAATAGAGGGGAAAGAATGTTGCAGCAGGAGTGGGGAATGTGGTCTACTCTGGGCAAATAGGGAGGAAGAATGGTAGAGTGGGGGACTGGGGGACAAATGGAAGATAGAGAGGAAGGAATGGTGGAGCGGGTGAATGGGGAGTGGGTGAATGGGGACTAATGGGGAAAACAGAAAAGCGATGAAATGAGGACTATTGGGTGAAACAAGAAAGAAAGAACAATGGAGTGGAGGATGGGAACAAATGGGAGAACTAGAGGAAAGGATGGTTGAGTGAGGGACTGAGGACTAATGGGGAAAATAGGAAGTAAAGAATGATGAACTAGGGTAGCGAACAAATGGAGGAAGATAGGGACCAAAGAATGATGGAGTGAAAAAAATGGGAACTGATGCGTAAAGTGATGAGCAAAGAATGGTGGAGTGGGAGAGGGGAACTAAGGGGGGGGATGAGTAAAGAATAATGGAGCGGAGAGGGGGATTAATGGGGAGGACAGGGAGGAAAAAAACGGTGTGGGGACAGATAAATGGAGAAAATACAGAAGAAATAATGCTGGATTGGGGCTAATGGGGAAATAGGAAAGAACAGTGGAGGGGGGACTAAAGAGGAAAATAGGAAAGAATGATGAAGTGGCGGACAGGCAGAATAATGGGGGAAATAGGGAGGAAAGAACAATGGTGGGAACGGGAACAAATGGGGAAAAATAGGGAGAAAAGAATGATGAAGTGGGGGAGTAAGTAAGTAAAGTTTTTTTTGGGTTGGGGGGGGTGGATTTTAAGCGCCCCATCCTGGAGGTTCTGGGCACTGTACAGGTAGATAGGCAAACATACATCAATAAATAAACAGGAAAACAGATAATAAATACTTTAAAAGATCCAAGTTTAAATAAAATAAAATATTTTAGCAGTTTATTAATTTAACTATAGACCGTCTGAAAACGCTTTTCTAAAAAGATGCACATTTAGGCCCCGCTTAAAAACCTCCATCAGTGGGGCCTCCCTCAAGGGTCTTGGTAGTGAGTTCCACAATACTGGGCCTGCCGCCTCAAATGAACTATCTCCAGAGGATTTAAGGTGGACCCTGGGAAGCGTTTGGAGGCCCTCGGTAGAGGAGTGAAGCGAGCACACAGGACAGGCAGGAGTCAGGAGATTGTTCAGGTAGCCAGGGCCCCATCCATGTAGGGACTTATAAGTGAGCAAACTCACCTTGAAGATAATTCTCCACCTAATCTGCAGCCAGTACCGTTCACACAGGACTTCGGAAGGTCCGTCAATAACCTGGCTGCTACATTCTGCTCCAGCTCCAGATGCCGGAGAACCCCTCCAGTGACCCTGAGGTACAGAGAATTGCAGTAGTCGAGCTACAGTGTTACAAAAGCATGTACCAGTGAGGGTAGGTCATCAGGCGGAATCAAAGCTTTAATCCGGGCAACATTCTTCAAGTGGTAAAGAACACTCTTGACAAGAGACGACACCTGAGCGTTAAGTGTCAGTCCATCATCGAGGATGATTCCTAGATTTTTCACCTTGGTGGACGCCGCCAAGTTAATGGGGCCAATAAATAATTCTGTTCCCATCCCAGCAGCGTCCACATCCCATGGACGACCAGGTTTAATCGCTAGCACCTCCATCTTATCAAGATTGAGTCTCAGCCGGCTAGGGGACATAAATCCTGGATTTCGGCCACACATTTATTTAGCATCTCCACAGCGCCATCAGTCTCGGGTGCAAATGACATGTACAGCTGGGTGTCATCTGCATAACAGTAGAAACCCAAGCTGTGCTGTCTAATGATCTCATCCAGGGGAAGCATGTACACTGTGAACAATGCAGATGACAGTGTGGAGCTGTAGGGAGATCCACAAGGCAGGGGGATCGGGCAAGATGAGAAAATTCCCATCACCACCCTCTGCATCCTACCCATAAAAAGGACTCAGACCAGTTGATGACAGTATCAGTCAGTCCACAGAGCTCCCTCAGGCAATCCAGCAACACTATGTGAGCCACAGTGTCAAATGCTGAGCAGAGATCGAGGAGAACAAGAATAGACCACTCTGTCTCTCACCCTGAGGAGATCATTTTGCACTCTGACTAATGCTGTTTCAGTGCTATGTCTTGACCTAAATCCTGAATGGAAGGGCTTGTAGATGTCAGAGCTTCTTAAGGAAGGGTCTCACCAGCGCCTCTTTTAGGGTGTTGGGAAAACAACTCTCTGGAAGTGAACACCGGACAATCTCAGCGAACATTGGCCCAACAAACTCAACACATACCATTAAGAGACGAGTTGGGCCCGGGTCCAGTTTGCAGTACATGGGCCACAGCTTCAAGATCACCACACAAACCTCAGCCGCCCCACCTAGCCTGAACTCACGCCAAACAATAGGAGTGCCTCTGCACACACATGACTCGCCACCGCGGGGCAGCATGTGCCCCGTTGGGGAGATACCAGCCCTGATGGAGGAACCCTATCAGAGAAGAATTCAGCAAACTCCTCGCACTGAGCGACTGAAGATGCTTTTTTTCAGCTGTAGACAGGCAGGATGGAGAAGCCTGTCCACAGTTCAGAAAAGCAAAGCTGGTCTGTTCCTCCCTGCAGCAATCTCCCTGGACAGGAACACTGCCTTCTTATGGTTGATTGCCCTTTTATATTCACCATAGTGAAGTCTCAAAGGCAGTCTGTCCCCCTCAGACCGAGTCCTCCGCCAGCAGCACTCCAACCTCCGACCCTTGGTCTTCATCTCCTTGACAGCCCCATCAAACCATAGGGTCTCAAACGAGAGGACCTGGGTCATACATGGAGTGGTGCAACAGAGTCGAGTGCCTTGGAAACAGCCTCTTTATAGGCTGCAATCACCTCACCCACACTTGTCACACATGCAGGACTCGCACCAGATAGCTCCATCACTGCCATCAGTCTTTCTGAGGACAACCCCTTAAAAGTGAAGTAGCGGACCATCTCCACAGGGGAGGGACTAACAGAGACCCCCGGATGAAAACCTCACCATGCAATGACCCGACCAAGCATCTGGATCAGTCCTAAGATCAGAGACCTCAAGCCCCAGTGAGAACACTTAAGTCCAAGGCATGACCGTGGCTGTGGGTTGCAGAAGCAACAGCTTGTGCAAGGCCCAGTGAAGACATTGACTGGAGGAAGTCATAACCAAACTGCGAATGTTCATCGTCAGTCCAGGCATTGAAGTCACCCAGAACCAACCATCTGGACAACTCTATCCCCTTCTGGATGGCGAAGTCTGCAACTTATGCAGAAACTCACTCTTGCATCCTGGAGGCTGGTATACAAGGAGGATTCTGCAGCCTGCACCTGGACCCCTGTGCATGGCCACGCATTCAGACAACGAAGTGGAACCCAGTGGGTGCACAGAGAAGATTCTGTCAGATCTAAAACAGATGGCCACACCCCCAACCCTGCATTCCCTTCTCAGGCAGTGCACTACGGAAAACCCAGCCAGGACAGACACCTCCAGTACTGGGCCTACATCATGCCCCAGCCAGGTCTCCGTGATGCAAGCCAGTGATTACTTACCAGAGTAATGGGGAAAGAAGGGAGGACAGTATGATAGGGTGGGGGAGGGGGACTAATGGGGACAATAGGGAGGAAAGAATGAAGGTATTGGAGGGGGACTAATGGAGGAAAATGAGGAAAGAATGGTGGAGTGGGTGGACCAGTGACTCATTGTGGGGAATAGGGAGGAAAGAATGATGAAGTGAGGGAAGGGGGACTAATAGGGAAAATAGGGAGGAAAGAGCAATGGCGTGGGGATGGGGGACAAATGGGGCAATAGAAAACAAAGGATGGTGGAGCGGGGGATAGAGGATTTATGCAGAAAATAGGAAGAAAAGAATGGTGGAGTGGGGTAGAGTACTAATGGGGGAAATAAGAAGGAAAGAGTGATGGAGTGGGAAGGGGAATTAATGGTAAAGCAGGGAGGAAAGAATAATGGAGTGGTGTGGGGGTACTGATGAGCGAAAATAGAGAGGAAAGAATGATGGCATGGGGGACAGAGAACTAATGGGGGAAATAGGGAGCAAAGAATGATGGAGTGGGTAGAGGAAATAAAGGGGAAAATAGGGGCAAAGCGTGATTGAGTGGGGGATGGGGACTAAGGTGAAACTAGGGAATAAGGAAGGATGGCGTGGGGAGGGGGACTAATGGGGAAAATAGAGAGGAAAGAATGATGAAGTGGAGAGAGATGCTGATGGAGAAAAGTAATGAAGTGGAGGAGGGGAATTAATGGGGAAATAGGGAGAAGCGAATGATGACAAGGGGACTAATGGAAGACAGGAAAGAATGGTGGAGTGCAGAGGGGGATCTAAAAGGGAAACAGGAAAGGATGATGGAGTGGGGGGAATAACAGGAAATAGGGAGGAAAGAATGGTGACGAGAGGACTAATGAAGATAGAAAAGAATGATGGAGTGTGGAGGGAAAAATGGGGAATAGGAAAGGATGATAAAGTGGGGGAAATAATGTGTGAAAATAATGATGGAGTGGGGCAGGGACTAATGGGAAAATAAAGAGGAAAGAATGATGGCATGGGGAAGGGACTAATGGTGGAAAATGCGAAAAAACACTGGAGTGGGGAAGGGAGTCTAAAGGGGAAAATAGGAAAGAACGATGGAGTGTGGGGGGGACTAATGAAGAAAATAGGGAGGAAAGAATGATGG
This sequence comes from Neoceratodus forsteri, assembly GCA_016271365.2. Classification (NCBI taxonomy): domain Eukaryota; kingdom Metazoa; phylum Chordata; order Ceratodontiformes; family Ceratodontidae; genus Neoceratodus; species Neoceratodus forsteri. The sequence continues at coordinate 181,556,576 of CM057450.1, read as the reverse complement.
AGCGGAGGATAGGGGAGTAATTGGGAAAATAGAGAAAATGGTGGAGTGGGGAAGGGGAACTAGTGGGGAAAGTAGAGGACAATGGTGGAGTGGGACTAATGGGGAAGAGGGAGAACAGAATGGTGGATTTGGGGGGATGGGGTACTAATAAGTAAAATAAGAAAAGAATGATGGAGTGGGGGACGGGACTAATGGGGGAAATAGGGAGGAAAGAATGATGGAGTGGGGAGGAGGGACTAAAGGGGAAATAGGGAGGAAGGAACAATGGAGCGGGGGGAAGGGCCCAATAGGAGAAGATAGGCATGGTGTAGTGGAGAGATGGAGACTAAAGGGTAAAATAGGAAGAAAAGAACGATGGAGTGAGGGAAAGGGGACTGATGGGTAAAACAGGGAGGAAAGAAGGATGGAGTTGGAAGGGGAACTAATGGGAGAAATAAAGAGTGGTGGATTAATAGGGGACAATAAAGAGGAAAGAATGGTGGAGTGGGGTGACTAAAGGGGAAATTAAAAAGGAAAGAATGGTGGAGTGGGGGACAGGGAACTAATGGGGGAATAGGGGGCAAAGAATGATGGAATGGGGTTGAAGAACTGATAAGGACATAGGTGGCAAAGAATGATGGACTGGGGAGGGAGACTAATAGGGAAAATAGGCACGGATGATGAAGTCGGGTGACTAATGGGTGAAAATGATGGGGGAGTGGACTAATGGGGAAAATAGAGGAAAGAATGATGAAGTTGGGGCTAATAGGGGGAATAAGAAGGAGAGAATTATTAAAAAAAAAAAATCTGTAAAATCACTAACTGAAGATGTGCATGAACTAACTGGTGTAACCTGCTGTTTCCTACAGCTCTATACATTGGCTTTGAACTTTGGAGTCGAGATGTGTGTGTGGCCTTGGTCAGTGACTATGCAGTATCTGCATACTGTACCTAGATGACAGTAATGGGTTACAGATTAACAGAATTCAAAGAGGAGGGACAGCCAGCTCTCCAGGACTTGTTTTTTGTTTAAACCATTTCTCACTCGTCATTTCAATGGGAGCTGCATGCACAGCATTGTGTAACAGATATAACTTTAGAGAGCATTTGACACCAACTTGACTCTGGAACAAGAAATACATTTCAAATGCTCCCTATCCCAGGTTTTGTCATTGAGCAGCTTTACCTAATATTTGTTAATGTCTGAAAAAAAGACCACACAAATGCTCCCTCTCAGGCTGTCAGTGCCGTTTTGGGTACATGGCAGCATTGGATCAGCCTTTTAATAACATCATACGGGGAGGGTTGACAGAAGGCTTCCTACATACTGTAGCTATGTAGGTGCTGATTTCCATGAAGCCGTGGTAACATCTTTATACTTATTTCCATTCTCAGCAGGATCAAATGGATCTGGAGTTCATATTTTCTGAGATTAGGCTGTGGGTTGGCCAACATACACAAATCCACAGCTGTCATATGTGAACCCCAGCTGACCAGCTAAAAAGGAGTATTCGTGTCAGCTGTAAAGGCAGCCACCGACCAGCAGGAAGAAGGGTGTAACCATTGTGAGTTCGATCATTGGGTGGGGTCAGGGGAACCCATAGATTAAAACATCAAGGGCAAACAAAAACATTCATGTGTGCGACTCCATGTGGCTGAGTATTGGGACATCTCAGCATATTGTTCACAAGTTAACACGCCAAGCCCAGGGCATTCAGGAGCAGAAACTGGCAGGGAAGGCAAATGAGTGCAAGTCCCTTATGACTGTGCTTTCTTTTGTTTAACCCCTCATATGCTGCATATTGGCTCTTTTACCCTTGATTATGCTGTGTGCAGAATTAAGCACTTTTAAAGAGCACCTGTCTCGGTGCTGCACAAAAACAAGAGCAAGCTCCCTTACCTCCGTGATAGCTCCTTTGTAGTAAAAACAGCCAGTATAATTACACCCCAAGGGAACGGAAGGGATAGTAAATTGCCCCAGAGTGGCTAGCGGCGTGATTCCTTTACACTTCCCTGTTGCTGTCCACGTCCCCACGCTCTGACGTTTTATGACGCAGCACTAGGGAGAGTGTGGAGGCGTGGGTTAGAGTCTAAATCCCGACCATTAAAATCCCGACTATCAAGTGCCCCCCCCCCCGTAATTCAAAATACTGCCGTTCAGAGAATACCAAACGACAGAATCCCGACATTAACTGTGTTGTGTTATGTCCGGGGTTTGTCGGGCACTGCTGGATTGCTCATTCTACATGCAAGCAAGTAAAATAAATGGACTTTAACCTACACCCTTTCCCCTTGCACAGGCTTCTCAGAAATATAAATACACTTGCTAAATCAGTTACTAAACCCCACAAACACTGTGCTCTGAGGAATATTTTAAAGAACAGTTGGGAATGTAAAGCGCATTAGTTTAATGGAGTGCTGTCAGGGAAAATCAGTCTCACAAAAGACATGGGAGCAGAATAGATACTTTTACACTGACATGTTCAAAGAAAATCCCATGCATTATTTAGGAAACCCTGAAATCTGTCAGTTGTGAGATTGCCGAGTTAGCAGAAGCAGGAGGATGCCACCTGAGCAGAAAAGACGTGCGTAGGCACAGATGCATATTGTAACCTTTCATGTTCTACACCCACCATAAATACTCGGCTATTGCGCAGTCAGCATTCTTCAACTTTCTTCTTTTTCTGTTCATGTGTTTCAAATGTCAAATCAGGTATGTGTTGTACTCTTGACAAAGAAAATAGGATGTCTAGGCTGTCAGCTAGAGTTCTACGTAAGCCCCTTGAACTCAAGTTCCTGTTCCCCTTCTTCCTCCTCCCCTTCCCAAGCAGCTTCTACTTTTCTCTGTGCTGCTCTAAGTAACGGGGGTGGCGTGCCGGCTTGGAGCAGTACGGCATCTTTTCCCTATGGTTTTCTCCCCTGGACAGGACCGTTGAGACATCACATCACACTCCAGCCCTACCTTTTAACTTCTGTGAACTTGTGCTGCATTGTTGGCAGTCCCTGCAGCAGGAACTGGCGGCTAACCTCCCCGAGGAAGGAAAGTTGGGAAAATGCTTTGTTGGCTTTTCGGCAAACGGATTTTTGTATTCGGGCATGCAGTGTAGTCGGGATTTTGGTGTCAGGAACGTAAGTGATGGGCATTTGGATGTCGGGATTTAGTGAAAATCCCCGGGGGCGCACTCCATTGAAGTGTATGAAGCGTAATTTTAAAGCACAGTTCTCTCTCCAGGGGTTCTTTAGCATCAGTAGCTGTGTTCAGTACACTGACCAGGTTGAACTACCTCAGAGGTAGAGCCATGAATAATTCATATATGAATTGGCCAGTCAGCAAAGTGCTGGAGGGTGTGCTGAGTAGAGTCTGCCCAGAGGGCACCAGAATTTTTTCTCTGACTGGCAGAGAAACACTGTCTCTGAGGTGCTCTTTCTCTCATAGAGAAAACCACTTTTTTTTACTCTAATTTTTCACTTTTGTGCTGAGTCTGTGAGTATTTTTTGGTCATTTTTTAATTTTAAAAGAGTTTTAGTGGTTCCTGATCGGTTCCCAGAAACCGTGTTTTTCTCTTTCTTCCATGGTTCCCTTTTTACTTTTCTGAAGTAAAATTTAATCATGTCTAGTGTAGTTCGATGGCTCTTTTACTTATTTTAATAGCGGTTCTCCTTTTTTACCGGGAACTGCCATTTTCCTTGTTTTCTGTATTTTACTTTTGTTAAATCAAAGTTCTTTACCGCGAGGGAACCGACTGCTTTTAACTTTATTCCCTATTGGAAACCGATAGTTTACACCTTTTCTGGCAAACTGGCATATCAGAAAAGCCAAAAAGAGGACTGGACCCACAGGTTTTAAAAAAATGTGTAACGTGCCACAGAATAGTGGCTAAAGCTGATACCCACGACCTGTGTTTTCAGTGCTTAGGTCCAGCTCATTACTGTTCCCTTTGCTCTAAATTTTATTCTAAGACACTATAAGGAACAGAGCAAAAAGATTAAGAGAAATGGCTGCTAAGGCTACTGATAAGGGGCCATATAAAAACAAGGGTGCTGATGAAGAATCTTCTAAACCTAAAGGTAATAGCAGCAAAGGTGCTGATGAAGTACCATCTAAAGGGAAAGATGGAAATAGAGGTGCTGATGAAGTACTTAACAAGCCTAGAACTTCCAAAGGGGCTGATGAAGTGCCAAGTATGAAAAGAAAACCAGACCAGGTCACTGATGAAGTGCCTGTGAAGAAACCTTTAAAAGATAAGCATTCCACTGCCCCTTCCTCAGCAAGCAAAGGAGAGACGTCAGTAGGCAAAAAACACAAAGATAAATCTAAAAACATTGAGCCTCAGGGGCACAATCACCCAGATTTTCAAGGGGATTTGCCCTCTGTGGAAGAAATGGCCAAAGCATGGAATCACAGGGCATGGGATCCATGTTCAACATGCTTGCCACGCCTAGTCACCCCTGAGTTCAGCCCCTTCTCATGCAGGAGACTTTCCTGGGGATGATGAAGATTATTATTGTGGCATGGACCCTGGCGATGACTCAGGAGAAAGCCTTCTGTAGCCTGATGTTTCCTGTGATCCTAATTTTGGAGCTTCCTCAAGTGATCAGGAGACTTCCGTGATGCTAACCTTTTTGCAGCACATGGTGGACACCCTGATCTCCCTTCACAGGACTCCACACAGGAGGAGGAGGAGGATGAAGACTACAGGAATATGATGGGTCTTCCCCCTTCAAAAAAGATTGTACTCCCTATTTATAAGGCTTTCAGGAAAAATACTATGAAACTTCTCCGGACACCTACTTCCCTGTCAGGAGTTGACAAGAAAATGGACAAAAAGTACCAGCTATCTAGGACTGACACTGACTTCCTTTACGTGCATCCCATCATGAAGGAGTTGTACAGCAGGCAGCCTGTGATAAAGCTAATGTTTCCCTCTCCTCCGAGCCCCCTGAGAAGTAGTCTAGGAGACCTGACTTCATGGCCAAAAGATCGTATACTTAAGCCTCTCTCCTGTTACTCCTTTTGTCCTACCTGACTTATACTGCTAAGTACCAGAAGGCTCTACGACAATCTGTCATGGCTATTGTTCAGCATAACCGAGATACCATGGTCCAGGATATACTAGAGACAGCTAAAACTGCCTTGGAAGCTACTAAATTTTAATTCTATATGGCAGCAGACAACGATGCAGCTTCCAGGATTATGGCTAAGGCCATTTCCCTTAGACGCTTCGCTTGGTTAAGAACAACTAACCTGTCACAGTACACCCAGTCCAAAGCTATGAACTTCCCCTGTGACCAACACTTCCTCTTTGGTGATAGAACCGAGGCTCACATGAGGAAGATAGACGAGTACAAAGTGGCCTACCAGAGCAACACTGCCAAAGGTAAGGCCCCTTCTCAACAGAGAGCTCAAAACAAGGGGAACAGGGGCAGGGGTTTCTTCTCTATCCTGTGTCTGTAGACTATAATCAAATGAGGGGGATTCTATAGAGGGAGAGGCAGGAGAGGACAAAGGAGGGGTACCCCTACTCCTGCCACACAGTCTAAGCTGACTCCTCTGTCCAGGTCACCTCCCCTCTACCAGTAGGTGGTAGGCTCTCCTACTACCTCCAGTCTTGGTCCCTCATAACCTAAGACAGCTGGGTCCTGAAGGTAGTGGAAAAGGGCCTGCCCCTTCAGTTCCACAAGTTTCCACCTCTCAGGGGTTCTTTTCTGTCTAAACACCAAACTCCTTCTGAACAGAAAAACTTCTTCTGGAGCTGGAAGTAAAAAAGCTGCTATCAGCAAAGGTAATAGAGAGAGTACCTCCTTCCCAGAGGGGGAAGGTATATATTCCAGATACTTCCTAGAAGAGAAGAAAAATTGGGAGTGGTAACATATTCTTGACCTCAGGCACCTGAACAGACACTTACTCAAACCAAAATTCAAACTGGTCACTCTCTCTACAGTGATTCATTCCCTTCAGCAGGGAGACTGACTAGTCTCCCTGGATCTCAAGGGTGCCTATTTTCATATTCCAATAAGGCAGTCCCACAGAAAATTCCTAAGGTTCAAGCTGCCATCGGGGCACTACCAGTTTGCAGCTATGCCATTCGGCTTTTCTTCAGCCCCAAGGACATTCACCAGATGCCTGGCCATGGTGGCAACTCGTTTCAGAAAACAGTGCATTTCAGTCTACCCATACCTGGACAACTGGCTCCTGGTGGGCAAGGCTCCTCTGCAGGTGGCAGAAGCCCTCAGCATTACAAAGTGAACCCTGCAATCTCTGTGCTACCTCATAAACAAAAAGAAGTCCCATCTGTCCACAACTCAGCTCCTTACCTTTCTTGTGGCACAGCTGGATACTCAGGAAAGCAGGGCCTTCCTTCCTGCAGAAAATCTGCAAAAGCTTCTGTCACTAGCAAACTCCTTTGTCTTGGACCAGCCCAGGCCAGCCAGGCATTTTCTGAAGCTCCTGGGACACATGGCATCCATGACAGCTGTCTTTCCTGGAGTCAGATTCTAGATGAGGGACATATAGTACCACCTTCAGGCTTACTGGTCCCAAAGAAGACATCCTTTGTCCAAGCTGGTTCCAGTCACAAAAACATTACTGCAAGCTCTGGACTGGTGGAAGGATCCTACCAACCTGTCAGTGGGGATCCCCTTCCAACTGCTTTCTCCTACAGAAATCATTACCACAGACGCCTCCCTCTTGTGGTGGGGGGCTTATCTGGACAGCCATTCTGTCATTGGCATTTGGACTCCTAAAGAATCTGTAAGCCACGTCAACCTATTGGAACTCAGAGCAAGCTTCCTTGCTCTGAAGTCCTTTGCCCCACAGCTGAAAGGCCATTCGGTGCAAATCAGAACAGACAACACCACTGCAATGTTTTACATAAACAAGCTGGGTGGCACAAGGTCCACAGTGCTTTGTACAGAGGCAATGAAAATCTGGTCTCTGGCTTACTCCCTCGACGTCAGCCTTTCAGCCATGCATCTTCTAGGCAAGGACAATACTCTGGTGGATGCTGTCAATTGTATCAGCCAGGGGCACAATGAATGGACTCTGAACAAGCAGGTCCTTGCCACAGTTTTCAGACAGTGGGGCATACCAGAAATAGATCTGTTTGCCTCTCACCTTAACCATCAACTTCCTCTGTACTGCTGCAGGCTACCAGCACTGGGGACTCTTCCAACAGATGCCTTGTCGCTGGACTGGTCAGGGAAGTTCCTTTATGCCTTCCCTCCCTTTCTTCTCATTCACAGGGTGTTACTGAAGCTGAGGTCCCAGCCTGCAACAATGACCCTAATGGTACCAGATTGGCCAAGACAGTTGTGGTACTCTCTCTTCCTAGCCCAGGCTTCCAGCAAGCCAATTCGACTTCCCCTCAGTCACTCTCTCCTGACTCTTCCTCAGACAGAGGTGATTTATCCCAACCTGCAGTCTCTTCACCTCAAAAGCCTGGCTCTTGAGGAGTTAGAGTACCCAGAATCCCAGTATTTGGAACAGGTCCACAGCATCCTGAGAATGGCCAAGAAACCTAGTACCAAGAAAACATGCAGCCAAGTGGAAAATATTCTCTTTATGGCACAAGACAAGGCACAGAAACCCTCTCAAAGCATCAGTCCCCTGTCTTCTGGACTATTTGGTGCACTTGCAGGCCTCAGGCATGAAGGCCTCTTCCTTAAAGCTGCACCTAGCTGCAATTTCTGCTTACTTGTCCATAAGACTGCTTTTGGCCTATCATTTCTTTTACCTGTTTTCATAACATTCTTTAAAGGCCTTCTCCCCCTCAGCCCCATTCAGGGAACCTGTTCCTCCTTGGGATCTTAATTTGTGCATTGTCAAGCTCATGCCGCCTTTTGAACGCATGGCTACAGCCCATCTGAAATATGTCACTTGGAAGACAGTCTTCCTAGTTGCCATCACCTCTGCCAGAAGGGTTTCAGAGTTGCAGGCACTCTGCACATATCCCAACTACATTATCCTTCACAGGGACAAGATAGAGCTCAGAACAAACAGGACATTTCTGCCTAAGGTGGTCACTGAATTTAACTTTAACCAGTCTATCACTCTTCCTGTTTTCTTCACTGAGAAATCCACTCCTGGAGAACAGAGACTCCATAGCCTGGATGTGAAGAGAGCTATATCATACTACCTGGAGAACACCAAGCAGTACAGGGGCTCCACTATTAAGAGAACTGTCTCTCGCTGGATAGTCTCCTGTATTCAGTTTTTCTATGACAAGGCTGGTAAATGGCTCCTTGAGGGCCTCAGGGCTCACTTTACTAGGGGCACTGCTGCCACAGTGGCAGCTGCAAGGGATATTCCCTTACTTGATGTCTGCAAAGCAGTCACGTGGAAGACTGTACACACATTCACAAAGCATTACTACCTAGATGCACAATCCAGATCAGATGCCAAATTTGGCAGGGCAGTTTTGCAGAGCCTCTTTCATTTCATTTAGTTTTTTTATCCTTGTAAGTCTGATGAGCGCAACTGCCCGTTTTCACAGACGACAAGCATTACATAAATATACAAATACAGTAACAAAGTACAAAACAGACAATAAAAAGTTACAATTATAAGTCAGCAAATACATTCCTGTGAAAGTTGTAAGCTCCTTTTCAATTTAGATTTAAAAGACAGTAACGAATTACAGTTCAGCACATCTTGGGGAAGGGAACTGAAGAAATGTGGTCCCCTGTATAATAGGGAATGTTGACTTGTAGCTTTCTTAAAAGTAAAGTTTGAGTTCTGGTGCATTTAGAATTTACATATCTAGGAAAATATGAGCTTTTTGAAAAGGGCAGAAGGCCAGATTTGATTTTGAATAAGAAAGTACTCATTTTAAAGTGAATCCTGTTAGTAAGAGAGAGACGGATAATTTCAGAAGAAGACAGTGGTGGGTTCTCGCAGCAACACAAAGCATAAATCTTAAGATAGAATTCTAGGTGACACTTAGCTTATCCAAGGATTTATGGTTCATGGCTGCATAGACCATTGGTCTCTAGACTCTTCCTTAAGTAGGTACTGTACCCGCCTCCTAACTGCACTGCTTTGTAGTCTGCACATAGTTACTAATGCTAAAGGACCCCTGGGGCTAGAAGAAAAATTACTCACTGTAGTAATATTGTTCCTTCCAAGGTGTCCTTTAGCATCAGTAAGCTCCCACCCTTCCTCCTCAGCAAACTTATCTGAAGAGGACTCTACTTCCTCATTGGCAGATTTGTTCCTTAAGTTTCGAATTACATTTAGAGCAAACTTTTCATGTTTTTAATGGTTTCAAACAACATGAAGTCTTGCTGTATTCTGACTATTGCAGTTAGCCCCAGCCTTTAACTGCCCCGGAGAACAAAGGGTTAACTTTCTATGCAGAGCATAGAATGCTGAGCTCGAGTTCGGTTGAGGTCTCTGTCTGTAGCCCTTTGAAATCCAACCATCAGATTCTTTACTCCGCCTCACTGAACAGTCACTCCGGAGATTTCTCCTTCAGCTCGGTTCGAAAAGTCAGTTAAAGTGTCGGTTTTAAGACGAATTTGTTCCGCTTAGTCGGTTCAGCCTCTGTTTGCGGTACCGTTAGTACTAGATAGGTTTTACCTATTTCTGTGTGGGAATTGTAAGCTTGTTTGATCGGTTTGGCTGAACCGATCACTTTTAGTGAATTTCTGTCTTTTACTTTAGAGTGTGGTTACTGGTCCTTATCGGTTCTAAAAAAAAAAGTGTTTTGAACATTTTTTTCCAACACCCGTGACACGGTTAGGAACCGATAAGAGAGTCTTGCCTGGCCGTTGCCATAAAAAGGGTAAGTTTGGTTAGGTTGGCCATGTCTGAGAAACCCAAGAAGAAAACAGGGCCCACTGAGTTTCAGCACTGCAGTGAGTGTGGGGAGGTCTTTGCTAAGGCCGATCCCCACACCACCTGTGTTTACTGTCTGGGGTTTGAACACCTCGATACAGACTGCCAAATTTGTAAAAATGTTCCTAAATCTACCCCGGAAAAGAGATTAGGTAGACTGAGGGAAAAGGAGTCCGAGAAGTCCGCCAACCCGGATGGCCAGCCCGGTTCAGTTCCGACTGAACCAGAAGGAGTGCCCTCTGACCAGGGCGATACTTCTTCAGGCAAAAGGAGAGCTGATCCTGAGGGGTCGGTTCCTACAAAAAGGAAACGCAAAGAGAAATCGACCAGTTCGGATCCAGAGGTTCATGTTCCGACCGCCAAAGAAATAGAGCGATTTGGATTGTGGGATCTCTTCCCCCGGTTCCGACCGATCCGGCACCATTTGGCAGGGGCTCGGTTCAGTCGGTTCCCCCTGGTTCAAGATTATACCCCTGAAGATATTTATGAACCGGAGTTTGAGGAGGAGGGGGAGTTCGAGGTTGATGGTGACGATGGTGAAAGTCTTGATGTGCCCGTGGAACTGGACATCTCCCCAGACAGACCTTCTGGTGTTTTCCCTCTTATGCTTTCTGAGTCCCCTTCCCACTTTCTGTTTTACAGAAAAGTGGCAGAAACCCTCCAGCTTCCTATGGAGGAGGCCATGGAGGATCAGGAGGAGCCTGATTATCTAGAAATGAAGGACATCCCAGAGTCCAGGAGACTGTCTATTCCCCTCCACAAATCCTTTGGGAAACAGACACTCAAAATCTTAAAGTCTCCCAGTACTGTACCTCCTGTTGACAGAAGGATGGACAAGAGGTAGACACTATCGGGCTCAGACACAGAGTTTTTATACCAACAATGCAGCCATGTTGGGGTAGTGCAGGCTGCTGCCTGTGACAAGGCAAATATTCCCTTGGCTTCACACCCCCCAGACAAAGACTCCAGGAAGATTGATGCCATGGCAAAAAAGCAGTACATGGCATCTTCCTTGGGACTCAGGCAGGCGAACTATATGGCCTGTACAGCCAGGTACCAGAAGTCCAGGTGGGACACTTTACTGGCACTGGCTAAACAGGCCTCCCCCCAGCTAGACAAGGAGCTGGAGGAGGTGGTTGCTGATGGGACTGAGGCATCAAAACTTCAGTTTCATGCTGCTGTGGACTCCAGTGATGTGTCATCAAGAGTCATGGCTACATCTGTTGCTCTTCGGAGAATGGCTTGGCTCAGATGTACTAGCCTCTCACAGGACACCCAGGCTAAGGCCATGGATTTTCCTCTAGTGGGTAATTCTCTGTTTGGGGAGCAGACAGAGAATTACATGAAGAAAATGAAGAAAATGGACGAGTACAGGACCACTTATAGGAGTGCTCAGGCCAAGGAGAGGCAGGCAACTCCTCAAAGGCAGCAGTCTAGGGGCAGGGGCAGGCCTTTTTACCAAGCACAGGCCTCTTCTCCCTTTTCACAGAGGGGGTTCTTCAGAGGGAGAGGCAGAAGTGGGATGAGCAGGGCTGCATCCACTCTTCAGCCTAAGGCCCTTGCCAAGCAGACCAGACACCCCGATGGGCCTGCCCGGGTCGATTCTCCTATTCCAGTAGGGGGCAGGCTGGCTTACTTTGTCCAGGACTGGATGTCTATTACCTCAGACAAGTGGGTCCTGGAAGTAGTAAGTCAGGGACTGGTTCTCAGCTTCAAAAAATTTCCAAAGATGAGAGCCAGATCTTTTCCACCTGCAGGTCTCTCAGAAATCCTTGCCCTAGAGGCAGTGGTTTAATCTCTTCTGGCTTTAAGAGCCATAGAGAGAGTTCCTACCCTACAGTGGGGCAAAGTTCTGTACTCCAGGTACTTCCTTACCCCAAAGAAGACAGGGGAGTGGCGACCCATCCTAGACCTAAGATACCTGAACAAACATCTTTTAAAACCAAAGTTCAAGATGGTAACCCTGGGAATAATTCTTCCCTCTCTAAGGCCAGGGGACTGGCTAGCCTCCCTGGACCTCAAAGATGCCTATTTTCACATTCCCATCAGGTACTCCCACAGAAAGTACCTCAGGTTCGAGTTGCCCTCAGGCCACTATCAGTTCAAGGCAATGCCCTTTGGCCTAACATCAGCCCCAAGGGTTTTCACAGAGTGCCTGGCAGTAGTGGTTGCCTTTCTAAGAAGACAAAAGATTTCCATTTTTCCATATCTGGACGACTGGCTCATAGTGGGCCAGTCTCCAGACCAAGTCAAGTCAGACCTGCAAGTGACCCAGTAAATGCTCACTTCTCTAGGATTTCTTCTCAGCCTTCCCAAGTCAGTTCTCGAGCCAGTGCAGCTCCTTACCTTTATAGGGGCAGAGCTGGATACTGTCAAAGCAAGAGCCTTTCTTCCCCTGGAAAGGGCAAGAGTTCTTGTAGAACTGGCTTCTTCCTTCAGCCTTCAGGTGTCCCGACCAGCAAGGCATTTCCTTCAGCTCTTGGGCCACATGGCAGCTTCTACAGCAGTGGTCCAAGGGGCAAGATTCCAGATGAGGGACATTCAGTTCCATCTGAGGGCCTTTTGGTCCCAGAGGAAGGATTCCCTTACCAAACTGATTCCAGTGACTTGGACCCTGATCCAAGCCCTTCAATGGTGGCAGGATCAGGAAAATTTAAGGCAAGGGGTCCCATTTGTCACTCAGTCTCATTCAGTGGTCCTTACAACGGATGCTTCCCTTCTGGGCTGGGGAGCCCATCTGGGGGTCCTCACCGCCCAGGGACTGTGGTCCTCTTAGGAATCCCTTCTCCATATTAATCTCCTAGAACTCAGGGCAGTTTTTCTGGCCCTGCAAGCTTTCTCTCAGTCAGTGCAGAACAAGGTGGTTCAGGTCAGAACAGACACCACCACCACCATGTGGTACATCAACAAGCAGGGAGGCACTCGGTCTATGGCCTTGTGCACAGAAGCCATGAAGTTGTGGTCCCTGGCTTATTCCCTGCAAACCTCTATGATAGCAGTCCACCTTCCAGGGAAGGACAGTGTGCTAGCAGATGCACTGAGCAGGATCTCACAGGGCCTTCCCGAATGGTCCCTGGACCCCCTGGTGTTGAAGGTGATTTTTTCATGGTGGGGCACTCCAGAGATAGATCTCATTGCAGCCCCAGACAATCACCAACTTCCTCTCTTTTGTTGCAGACCCCCAGTCTTGGGCTCAGTCCCTCTGGATGCTCTGAGTCTGAACTGGGAAGGGAAATTTCTGTATGCCTTCCCTCCCTTTCCTCTACTGTTCAAAGTTTTAGTCAAGATAAGGTCACAACCTTGCAAAGTGATTCTGATTGCTCCAGACTGGGCCAGACAGCCTTGGTACCCCCTGTTGCTGTCCCTAGCAGTCCATGTTCCCCTGTCTCTTCCCAGGAATTACAGCCTGTCAACCTCCTCTCAGGGGAGGATTTGGTACCACAATCTTCAGTCTCTCTCAATCTCAAGGCATGGCTCTTGAAGAGTTAGAGTATGCAGATTTACATCTGTCCCAAGGGGTTCTGGATATTCTCAAAGACTCTCGAAAGCCCACCACTAGAAAAACCTATAACTCCAAATGGAAGGGATTCAGCATTTGGTGTTCCAAGAAACATATTTCCCCCAGACACTGCTGAATTGCCTACAGTTCTGGATTATATGGTCCATTTGAATGGCTTAGGTCTCAGACCAGCTACTCTCAAGGTGCAGCTGTTTCTGCTTTTCTGTCAGTGGGGAAGTCTTCCTCACTATCATCTCATCCTGTGTTCTGTAAATGTTTTAAGGGATTGCTTCATGCCCAATCCTCCCTTTAGGGACCCTACCCCTGCCTGGGACTTAAATGTTTGCATTGCTCAACTTATGCAACCTCCCTTTGAACCTATATCCTCAGCAGAGCTTAAGTACTTGACTTGGAAAACTGTGTTTTTAGTAGCAATTACCTCTGTCAGACGTATCAGTGAATTGCAAGCCCTGTCAGTGGAACCTGATTTTATCTCCTTTCATAGGGATAAAGTGGTCCTTAGAACTAATAGAAGGTTCTTGCCCAAAGTGGTTTCAGATTTCCACTTACATCAGTCTATGTCTCTTCCTATCTTCTTTACTGATCATTCTTCTTTGTCTTCTTCAGGAGAGAGGAGGCTACACAGTTTAGATGTTTAAAGGGCCCTTAGCTACTACATAGAGCGTACCAAGGGTCACAGATTTGATTCCCTCCAGTTGTTCCTCACTTATGGAGAAGTGGGAAAGGGCAAACCTGCCACCAAGAGAACTATTGCCAGGTGGATTGTGTCTTGTATACAATTCTGCTATGAGAAACTAGGAAAGATTCCACCCTCAGGCCTGAGGGCTCACTCCACCAGAGGTACAGCTGCTTCCCTGGCTGCTGCCAGGGATATTCCTCTCAGAAATTTGTCAAGCAGCCACCTGGAAAACAGTCCATACCTTTACCAAGCATTACTCTCTGGATATCCAGGCTAGGAGTGATGCTCGGTTTGGCACAGCACTTCAGAGCCTATTCCCAAAGTAGGTTCTGTCCCTCCTCCATGGAGGTACTGTTTGGTAGTTCGAGTAGTCAGAATACAGTAAGACTTCATGTTGTTTGAAGAAAAATTACTCACCTTAGTAATTATGTTTCTTCTAATGGAGTCTTGCTGTATTCTGACCTCCCTCCCTCCCTCTCAGAACCTGTTTTTTGGGAAGTGGGTGGGCAGGTGCAGTGTTGCACCTCAGGGGTGCTTCTTTACACCTCCTCTTTTGTTTGGGTGTTTGTTTTATTATTATTCTTATTTGGATTGGTTTTGGTTTTGGATTTCCTGACTTGAGTCTTCCTTGGGAATTCAAAACTCTTGTTGCCAGTTGGCTAGTAAAAATTTTACAGTTTCCACATAGGATAGCTAGCGATATTTTTGCTTGTAAGAATCTGACGGTTGGATTTCAAAGGGCTGCAGACAGAGACCTCAACCGAGCACGAGCTCAGCATTCTGTGCTCTGCATAGGAAGTTAACCCTTTGTTCTCCGGGGCAGTTTAAAGGCTGGGGCTAACTGCAATATTCAGAATACAGCAAGACTCCATTAGAAGAAACATAATTACTAAGGTGAGTAATTTTTTTCTTTCTGTTCATGCTGTTGCATGATTTATTGGATCCTTTTAGTCCACACTAACATGGGCATGTTCCCATTCTTCCTTCAAAAAAATTCTGGTGTCCTCTGGGGAGACTCCACTCAGCACCCTCCTGCTCTTTTCTCATTGGCCAATTCATATATGAATTATTCATGGCTCCACCTCTGAGGCAGTTCAGCCTGATCAGCTTACTGCACATAGTTACTGATGCTAAAGGACACCTTGGAAAAAACAATATTACTACGGTGAGTCTTTTTTTTTTTTTTTTTTTTGGCTGTTTAAGTGGCCATTTGTTAAAATCAGAGCAAGGGTTCAACTAACAAGAGTCTTGTTAGTTGAGTCCTGGCTCTGGTTTTAACAAATGGCCACTTAAATGGCGGAAAACTGTGCTTTAAAATTACGCTGCATACACTTCAGTGGAGCGTGCTCCCACGCTTTCCTTAGTCCCGTGTCATAAAAAGTGGCATGGCCAGCAACAGAGAAGTGGAAAGGGATTGCGCCACTAGTCCCTCGGGGGCAATTTATGATCCCTTCCCTTCCCTTGGGGGTGTAATTATACCAGCTGCTTTTACTACAGAGGAGATCCCACGGAGGTAAGGGAGCTTCCTCTTGTTCGGTGGGGAGAGTTTGTAAAATATCGGGAATGGTTCTTTTTAACCGCATATGTTTGGGTGTGCTCACCATTTTTCGTTTTCCAGGGCAGATGAGTTTTTGTGTGGATGCAGTCCTCTGGGTGAGGGTTTTGCATTGCACTGCTTTTACAATGATTTCTGGTGGAGCAAATCTTTGGCCAGGGGGCCGGCAATGGCTAGTGGTCACAGTGCTTGGGTGCCCTCACATGGTGCTGCACTCCTGACAATAACCACTGCCACTTCCTCACCTACAGCACCTCAGTTCCATTCTTCCCACCGTCAGCTGTGTACTGTGGGAGCAGTTGCCTCAGTTCTGCTCTCGTCAGTTGCAATTTTCTGTGTCACTGCCACTTCTCTTTGACGGTGTTGTTCCTCTTTTACCTTATTCTGCTGTCGTGGTGCCAAAGTTGAAAACCACAGAAAAAAAGTCACCCATTATGTGTTGGTGCCCTGGTGGAAATAAGATGGCTTCTATAGACAGATATCAGCTCTGCATAGCCTCCCTTGGACCTCAATATGACATGGACTCCTGCAACACCTGCTTTTCCGTGGTCCACAGCACGCTCTAAAACCTTGCATTGAAATGGGTCTTACAGTCCCCACTTTCAGTGGCAGGTGTCGAACCAGGGCTGCCAAGGTAAGGTCACTGGGTCCTTCCTCTGGGCCTCTCCCAGAACCTTTTGAGTCCTCAAGAGTACAGAGGCTTCCTCAACCTCACTATGCTGAGGTGTCAGAGCCCCTGATGGTTGGGTCTGGTGGGCAGCCAACTCCTGGGTAGTAGTCTGAAAACCCTCCACAGTTTGTTTCCCTTGAGCAGCAGACATCCTCGCTGGTGAGGCCGAGGCTATTCACCCAGGCCTCACCAGTGGACAGCTCATCACTGTCCTTTGGTGTCTTCCATGCTGTTGTCATCATTCGTAGTGACAAGACTTTGGGTGACAACAGGAATGCTGCTGGGTCTCCCCCGACACTGTACATGGTGTCATCAGAGGGCCTTGCACCAAGGGCTCTGTTGCTGCCAACCTGGAGTCCATCCCCGACCATGGTGTCAGTAATGACACTGAGAAGGGGGTGGCTCTGAGCTGGGCAGCGGCACCGATGATGGCCGAGGTACCAGGCCTAGTACCAGCGTAGCAGAGATGTCAGCCTGGTGCCTTCTCCTGACTTCAGTGTTGTTCACAACACTGAAGAGAGAGAAGGCACTTGGCCCAACAGCAAGGTCTGTTCTGGGCACAAGGTCGAGGGCAATGCCCAGAATAGTGACAAAGGGACTCGTGTCCTTGTGGTTGTAGTCAGTCCTGAGCATTGTTCTGGAGGTGGCACTGACTCGGGGACAGATGATGACCCAGAGTCGGATTTCTTCCCGAATCCCTCAACTGGCACAAGCTTCTGAGGAAGGACTTGGTTGGTCCAAAAGCTTAGGCACTGTTTTCTTTTGTTACTTCTGTGTTGGTCCAATAAAAGGTGTCATACCATTTGTTTCTGGATCTGTTCTTACAAGGACCAATACAGCAACTAATTCTGTCACCACTGGTGAGGATGGGGGTCAACATGTGGGACCTGTACAGCTCTAATCTTACTTCGAGGGTATCTCTTGCAGCAGGCTACACTGGTAGCACTTAGCTGCCTGCCACTAGGATCACACGGAAACTTTCTATCTAGCAGTCTACCAGATGGGGGCCGCCCACCGATGTCAGCCACCGACGTCAGCCAACCCTATAAGAGTAAGCGGCCACCACACCCTCCTCAGTTCTTTCCTGCTGTCAACCAGTGCACATCGGCTCTCTGGAAACTGCCGCAACAACTTTCGACTGCCATTTTTGCGCCATTTTCTATAACGTTTCTTTTATTTTTTTCTGCTTTCTCACCGTAGTTATTTTTCCATCTGTCAATGATTTTCTCGTTCATTTATGTCTTTGAAACCAGCGTTTATGGAGCATTCCATGAAGTGTGCCTGCGGTCAGCAAATTCCTGCGAAGGACAGCCACTCTACTTGTTTCTGCTGTCTAGACCCAGACCATGACGTCCAAGCCTGCAGGATTTGCCAGAAGTTCAACCAGGCCACCCGGCAACACCTCCAGCGGATGCTTAGGAACTTTTTCCTAAAACAGATGCTCGCCTCCATGGAATTGGAACTGCATGCTAGGAGCTTCTCGGCTCAGTCCTCAGGTTCTCAATCATACAAGTCCCAGGACAAGGCCATTGGGAAACATAAGCATAGGGATAAGGACCATGGTATGCCCTGCTTCTCCACTTCCCGCCTGAGGGCCCCACACATCCTTTCTTCCACAGGGCTACCAGTGGCCCAGCCTCCTGCGTCTTCTACTGTCTCTGGCAGAGGCTCTTCGCACCAGGGGTCCTCCCCTGCCCCTCAGCCCTTGCTGCTTAGGCCCTTTGTAACATCTGGTACACATCATGATGGCTCACCCGGCACTTCCTTAGCTGGCATGGGTCAGTGACCGCTGGGGTTTCCTCTTCCACCTGCCTGCCTCTCCAGTGTTGGACTCCTCTACTAGGTCCGCTGGCCCTCCTTTGCGGGTCCAGAGGGACACCAGCTTCTCTCCTGAGTCGAGTCCCCCTCCTCTGTCACCTGCCTAGGTTCCTCCCACTCTGGCATCCATCTCTTCTTAGCCTGCACCTGTGGTACCACCTCTGGCTTTGCCTCACCCAGCTCCAGTTAGACCACCGCCGGTCTTGCCCTTTGTGGTGCCAGTCGGACCAACACCCACTTAACCTAAGCCTACGCTGGCCTATCCTCAGACAACAACCACTGACCCTCAACCTATACTCCCCCAACCTATGCCTGTTGGACCATCGCTGGTCTGTCTCACACCGGTGCCCATAGGGCCAACGCCTGTGTACCCTTACCCGGTGCCTGCTAGACCGCCGTCAGTACTGGTTGACATTCAAATGCTTGCTTCTTCCTCTGGGGAGTTCTGCAGACATGGGTCCCCACGCCTCAAGGCCCGACGACGAGCCCTGCCCCCACCCACCCACAGAATCCATCTCTGGTGGCTACCACTCCAACTCCAACCAGGCCGCCATGCTACTCCAGCAGACTCACCCCGCAACTACCCGATGAAGGTGATGACAATCACTCAGACTTGCCCTTGTCCAACGAAGAGAAAGATCCAGATTTGGGAGAAGGGGATGATAGTAACATTAGCAGATCTCCCGCCCCCTCTACAGGCTCCTCAGATGGGCAAGGGACCCCGAAGAACATCCCTAAATCCCCTCCTGATGACCCCTTCTTCTCTGCCATTATGCAGCACATCCAGGAGGTGATGCACTTCGAAACTGAGGAGCAGGACCCAGAGCGACATCAGCTTGTGACCTACCTTCGCCAGCCCAATTCCCCTCCTTTAGTGGTTCCCCCTCTCATTGACATCAACGAGGACGTTATTGTGGCTGCTTGGTGCAGGCCAAATTTGGTCCCACCCATGTCCCACAAAGCTGACAGGCTATCTCACACCCTGGTAGGCAAGCCTTTCCTGGGGGGAGCCGGCCCACACATGACTTGGTGGTCAGCAACACTGCTCATGGCTGCACTAAGCGGCCAAAGCTCCTGAGCTCTCTACCTCCAGACAGAGTCCCAGCAGCTGGACTTCTTTGGGAAATGGACGTTCGCCTCCTCTACCTTGGGGATCTGTGCTCTCAGCTACCTTGCCCATGTTCTTCAGTATCAGAACGCGTTGAGGGACAGGGACAGGGATGCTTTCCAGTCTCTATCTGATGACTCTGCCAAGCAGCAAGACCTGGAGACACTCAAGTCAGCCTCCGATGTGGGTACCCACCTGCTCAGGGTGGACTACGATTTTGGGGATGTGTTGACCCGGGCGGCAGCTACCAGCATATGCCTGCATCGATACTCTTGACTGCGGGTGTCTGGGTTATGAAGATGTCCAGTTATTTATTATGAATGCTCCCTTCAGGGGCAGTTTACTCTTTGGAGGTGACGTAGAGGATATTCTCTCTAGACGCCAGGCCTCGGGTTGAGCTATTAGTTCTGTCCATTCTTTATACCATACAAAACCTAGATCAGGACAGAGGTCCTCCTTTCGCTGAACCTCTGCTAGGCAATCTCAGACATTGGCCAAGCCCCAAAGCAAACGGAGGGTGGTGGCGTCTGCCTTCCCTGCTCCCAACCACTCCACCAGCAAAAGCTCCAGGGGAAGGCCACTCAGTCGCAGCTGCAGCTGCCCCCCACGACTCATTGCCAGACCCCTCCCTCTGGCAACGCAGGAGGCAGTATTAGGGGATCGCTTCTCCCTCCATCTAGACAGATGGAGGGATATCACTTCCAGTAATTGGATCCTGCACTCATAGAGCATGGCCACTCCCTAGAACTTCTACGGTGGCCTCCAGGCAATCCCTCAGTTCAGTCCTTTAACCCTCCCAGTCATATACCACTAATTCGGGAGGAGATCCACTCCCTTCTCCGCAAAAGGGCCATAGAACCCGCCCCAAAGTCCCAGCATGGATAGGGGTTCTACTCACACTTCTTCCTGGTACCCAAGCGCACTGGGGACCTCAGCGAATGAAACCTGTTTATCCAGTATAAAAAGTTCAGGATGATCACCCTTCAGGGACTACTGTCCCCGTTACATCAGAGGGACCGGATTTGCTCCCTAGACATGCAGAATGCATACCTGCACATCAGGGTGTGCACCTCTCACAGGCGCTTCCTTAGGTTCCGTTTTCAAGGGGTTCACTTCCAGTTCAGGGCTCTGCTGTTTGGCTTGTCCTCAGCCCTCTCGGTGTTCACCACATGCCTGGCAGTGGTGGCAGCTGCCCTCAGATGGCAGGGTTTCTATGTGTTCCCTTACCTGGACAACTGGCAGCTAACCACACCATCCAAGAAACGCCTGCCCCAAACCCTGGATTCTGCCTTCCACCTCTTCCAGGATTTGGGAGTCGCCATCAACCTACCCAGATCTTTTCTGATCCCTTCCCAACAACTCCAGAACATTGAGGCAGTGTTAGATACAACCCAGGGGATGGCCGTTCTTCCCAGGACAGGGCAGAGTGTCTGATGGACCAAGCCCACCTGCTTTACTCCAGCCATCACATCCCAGCCTGCGTCTTTCTTCACCTCCTGGGACTTATGGATGTGACCATTGTTACAGTTCTTCTAGCCAGGCTGCATGTAAGATCTCCCAGTGGACTCTGCGGGTCCAGTGGGACCAGCGCGTGGACGACCTGGAGCAGCCAGTCCTGGTCTCAGACCTGGTCAGAAAGGTGCTGTTGTGGTTGCTGGGGCCCAGCAATCTCCTAAAGGCAGTACCGTCTAACATTCCACCCTGCAACAAATCCTCTCAACAGACACCTCGGGTCTGGGCTGGGGGCTCATCTTGGTGCCCACCAGACTCAAGAGCAGTGGAACTCTGTGGAGACGGGACTCCACATAAATGTTTTGGAGATGCGATGCGAGCAGTTCTATATGCCCTACAGGTCTTTCAGACATATTTCTCCCCAGGGCCACTGCTGATTCAGACAGACAACTCCAGCGTGGTTCATTATATCAACAAACAGGGAGGGACTCACTCTTACCCCATGGGGCAGGAAGCGGTGAGGGTCTGGTACTAGGCAGTAGATCACAGCCTGGAACTTTCAGCCATCCATGTTCCCGGTGTCCAAAACTTCTTGTCGGACAGTTTAAGCCAGTTCCTGTCTCGGGCTAATGAGTGGAAACTCCTGACCTCAGTGGTAGAAGATCTGTTCGACCAGTGGGGTCGTCCAGAGTTGGACCTTTTTGCATGCCCACTTAATGCAGAACTTTCGCTTTTCTGCTCGCTCGCTCCAGGGCCTGGAGTTTTCTGGCGAGACACATTGTCCCTCTCTTGGAAAGAGAGATTCTAGGATCGTGGATATGTTGTTCTATCCACACTGGCTGGCATGTCCCTTTCTCCTTTAAATCTTGCCGGATGGTCTAAAAGATGGCTCCTTCCACCCACTTGGGTGGTATATGCCTCGGCTCCGCCCCTTGATACCAGATCTTCCTTTCCACTGGAAGATTCAGGTTGCCTCCTTACCGCTCCTGCGTTGAGTAGGTTCTGGCACTTAATCCTTGAGATAAATTACCAAAACTTAAACTTGTTAGAGTTTCTATGCATGAATTCGCAATAGCAACCGCAGTGGAGGACAAGTTCTTGCCCAGGTTGCGCCAGTGTCCCTGCGGGCAGAAGATGTCCCGTACTGACCCCCATGCCACGTGCGTTTACTGCTTGGGCCATGCACATGATACCCAGTCTTGCAATTTTTGTCACGTGTTCCATCCTGCAGTTTTGGATGATCGCTTCACATGTTTGCAGCTCGGACGACCGGAAAAATGATACCCACCAGTCAAATCTAACGATGCTCATCGTGTTGTCTCCGCAGCCATGGGATCTGCCAACCAACTGGAGCAAATGAAGGCCTTCAAGGAGGAGGCAGCTTGTGACGCCTAGCTGTCCTGTTCAGTCTCGGTCTTTGTTCCACTCAGACTGGGCTCTTCCTTCTCCAGATCCTTCAAGGAGATGTGCCAGTCTCTCCCGACAAAAGGGGAAGGCCCATTCGGCTCACACACCTCCTGATCCCGTAAAAAGAATAAAGGGTCAAGAGAGGACTCGTTGTGTCGACGTCGCTCTTGGGACAGAGAGAGATCTCAGTCCCAGGAGTCTCGCATCTCGACTTCGGTCGAAACTGCGACCTCAGTTGCTGGCTTCGTGGTACCCTCATCAGGCCAGTCGGCTCAGGAGTGGGATGAACAGGTTGAAATTGAAATTGACTCCGACGACCCATTGTCGACTGATGAGGCCAACAGTACTTTGTTCAGGACTCCAGTCCTGCTAAGACCTACCGAGGAGGAGACCCAGCCCGCTGGGACTCAACCCATGGTCTCTGTCCCTGATGTGGAGGAGCCACGGTTCTCCCAGGCCCCTTCCGAGCGCCTCCGTTGGTCCCCCGATGGTTGAGGTCTCGGACACCCTCGACCAACAGGCCAAGGAAGTCTCAGAAGCGGTGACACCACCATTTATCCTTGTCCTCCTTGAATGAGGAGAGGCTTCGACGCAAGCTGTGTCAATGCTACGAGGACCTTATGTGGCAACAGCTCATGCTGTCTGGTCTAAAGTCGACCCTGGCTTCCACTCCAGCCATCACATGGCTGTCATCTTCTAGGTCAATGCCGACTCCTCCGTAGCCAGTCGATACCACCCCTCCGCCTGCAGAGCCGGTGAAGACCCTCCCAGCTCTGCCAAAGCCGGCCTCTTCGCCCATCTTAGTGGAGCCGCCACCTAAGCAGCCTCCCTCAGGTGCTCCGGCCAAGGAGTCTCGGCCCATTTAGGGCCTCCCACACAGGCTGTCTGTCACCCTCACTCCCAACCATTCGCGGTGGGTCAAAAGTGACTCTGGTGGTTGCCCGCTCTGTTCAGACTTGGAGTCCGAGGATTTGGACTTGAATTTGCATCCATGCGACGATGATTCCATGAGTCTCTCAACGGAGGAAGGTCCCATGTCCTTCCTTGGCATCCTTCGTCTCATTTCCAAATCCACGGGGATGCCCTTGGAGCCTGTAGAAAAACGGGCCGAATATCCCCTAACTGATATTCTCAGAAAAGGGGATTCTCTGTCTGAGGCCTTCCCAGTGGCCTAAGCCATTGTTGGCCCGGTCTTGGAGCTTTGGCAACACCCAGCCTCCTGCCCTGCGCCTTCAGCACAGATAGCCCTCAAGTATGCGGTTCCCGTCGGCTCCCCTTCAGGGTTCACACAGCACCCCTCAGCCGAGGGGTTGGTGACCGAGTTTGTGTTTTGGCACCCGGGCAATTCAGGGAACACTGATAGATCTCCGGACAGAGAGTCCAAGAAGTTGGACCATTCGGCCAGAAAGATCTGTGCTGCCTCCTCGCTTGGTCTCTGACAGGCGAGTTCAGCTGTCATTATGGCACATTTCTCCCATGCCCTCTTGGGCTCTCTGGATGAGGTGCTTCCTCATCTCCCCACGGACATTCAGTCCACAATCAAACAGGTCCGGGAGCAGGGTGGGGCTGTTGCCAAACAACAACTCCAAATGGCTCTGGATATTGGGGATTCCTGTGCCTGTTCAGGGGCAGCTGCAGTCGCCATGTGCCGCAGGGCCTGGCTGAGAGTCTCAACCTTACCGGCGGACACCCAGCACAAACTGGCAGATGTTCCCTTACTGTGTACCGACTTGTTTGGTCCAGGAGTGGAAGGTCACCTCCAGCGTATTGAGAAGTCCAGTGCCACCTTGGACTCCGTTACCTCCACCCAGAAGGAACCTCAGGGTTCAAAAAATCAGAAAAGAAATCCCTTTTGGCCTTCTGCCCCTGCAGCCAAGCAGCCCCAGTATCAATCTGGGCAGCAGCAGCAGGCTCAGTCTTGGCGCCCTCGGCACAAGTCAGGGGCTTCAGCAACTCGTAAGTCCGGAGGGAAGGGCCCTGGCAGTCCCCCTACTGGATCCTCCAAGCTTGCACAATGATGGGATGGGGGTTGCCAATCCCATGCCCGTCCTGACCACTCTGGGTCCTCTCGTGGGGGTCCGGCTCCGCCGCTTTCTTTCCGCCTGGTCCGCTGTTACAATAGACAGGTGGGGCTTGGAAGTGGTCAGCCAGGGACTGCCTCTGGAATTCGAGCAGTACCCACCAAGCCGAGCCTGCGCCCCATGGGAGGTGAAGGTATCTGCCCACACTCAGTCAGCTCTCAGAGACGACATCGCCCAACTCCTCCACAAGGAGGTAGTGGTCAGAGCAATGGATCCCCCTGTCAACCCAGGGTTTGTTTCCAGGTACTTCCTGGTCCCAAAACAGATGGTGGGGCTGGTGCCCTATTCTAGATCTGCACGACCTGAACCAGTTTTTCAAGTCTCGTACCTTCCGGATGGTAACTGTCCCAGATCATACCATCTCTCGAGTAGAACATGTGGTTCTGCTCCCTGGATCTACAGGACGCAATCTTACTTCGAGGGGGCTCTTGCAGTAGGTAATTACATATAGGACTGAAGCCGGCAAGCGTCAGGACCCCACGGAAAAATTTCTAGCTAGCAGTCTCTGGCGGGGACCGCCCCATGTCAGGTGACCAGCGAGGTGATGTCAGTATAAAGGGTGGTCCCCACGCCCGCCTTCCAGTTCTTCCCACCGCCAATCTCGGTGAAAGTGCCAATGAGTTAAGTGCTTCTGCTCGTCAGCCCATCGTCGGTCTTGTTTACCGAGTTTTTTCGCCATTTTTTTTACTTTTTTCTTAAAAACGCCATGTATGTCATCCCCGACACCCTCCGATTCGCATAAGAACAAGTGCGACTTGTGCGAATCACAGCTACTGCATAAGGATGGTCACTCCCTGTGCCTCTTCTGCCTAGGCCCGGAACACACCATGGAGATTTGCCAGCACTGCCAGCAATTTAATGCCGCCACCCATAAACGGAGGCAGCAGTCTCTGGAGGCCTCTGGGATAAAGGAGGTGACTGCTTCCGGGAAGGCCACTGCCATGCGACCCTCTGGGTCGAGTGGAGTCCGTAAGCGGACGCGGGTCCTCCGTCGTCCGCTACGGAAAGACTGGTAAGACGCCACTTCTTCGGGGCACATGTCCATCAACGCCCGCCAATGTCGCTTCCCCTACGCGGCCTTCGTCAGACACCGGCTCCTCCGACGCCTGCCTGGATCCCGCCGGTAAGGCGGATGTCGGCCCGTCCAACGAAGCCATGGTGAAAGAGCCTATGTTGGGCCCTCTGGACAAGTCCGCCAT
Organism: Neoceratodus forsteri; assembly: GCA_016271365.2. Taxonomy (NCBI): domain Eukaryota; kingdom Metazoa; phylum Chordata; order Ceratodontiformes; family Ceratodontidae; genus Neoceratodus; species Neoceratodus forsteri. The sequence continues at coordinate 181,531,273 of CM057450.1, read as the reverse complement.
CCCAGACTCGCCACAGTGCTTGCCGCTGTTTACTGAGGTTCCAGCGTCTCCTCTGCTAGACCCCAGGAATTTCAGTCCTCCATCCCCCAGTGATACAGAGGATTTAGGTATGCTGACATCAAGGCTCCCTTCCGTAGGACCGGACCCCCTGACGCCGGACCCTCAGACACCGACTCCGACGTCAGACGACATCCCTTTGCCGGATGCTGTTCCAATCGCGGGGCCCGATGCCCACGGGGCCACCTGTACCTGGCCCTCCTGCCAGGCCTCTCCCAGGGCCGTCTGTTCCGGCGGAGCCCCTGGTTCCCGGGTACCCAACCCTGTCTTATCCGGGGCCGTCCTACCTGGGGTCGCAGTATCCCGTGACACAGTACACGGCACCGGTATACCCGACGCCTCAATACCCGACACAGACTTCCCACCATCTGGTTATGGATACCCTCAGTATCTGATTTCCGTATCCCCCGCCTCATCCTCCTCCACCATCCCCGCCAGCCGCCAGTGGATTTGAAGGAAATTCTGGCTGCCTGGTGGGCTGAGGCCAAGGCTCAGCTCACCAGGGAGGTGGAGAGCCATCTGTTGGCGCCGGACTCTGCACATGATCCCCTTCGCTGGAGACGAGAGACTCCCTCCCCCCTACCCGACACCAGAGGTGAAGCCTTAGGTGCCAGGGGTGGGGAGGATACGCTTCCCCGAGGTTTGTCCAAGGGGTCCGTTCCTCCCCCGCCTCAAGAGGAATCTTCCTCCTGTCCTTCAGAGACCTCTGACTCAGACTCGGGGGTGCTCCGATCCTGACGATCCACGTACTCCTGACTGTCCCAGGCCAAGGACTCCTCCGAAGTCTCCTCCGGAAGATCCTTCCTTTCTGGAGTTACTGGAAAAGATCCAGGAAGTCCACCAGTGGCAATCTCTGGAGCCAGATCCACAGCGGAAGAAGCTCGCTGCCCGCTTGGATCTGCCTGAAACTGCTCCAACATTGATTCCACCCTGGATTGAGCGTCACACTGACCTTGTTTCCACTATTTGGAAACAACCGTCCATATTAGCCCCCCTTCCGAGGAAGGCGGATCGGCTGTACCAAGCTCCTGAGGGTGTGGATTCCTTGAATACACACCCCAAAGCCAACTCGGTCGTGATTAGCGCTGCTCATGGCCGGTCGGTCAATCAAAAACATCTCAGCTCATCTCCACCAGACAAGGAATCCTGTCTTCTGGACCAATAAGGGAAGAAGGTGTACGCTTCTTCCATACTGGGGATTAGGGCCCTGAATTATGTCGCACATATGGGGAACTACCAGAAGACTATCCTGTGTCAGGTGGAATCCAAATTGGACTCCCTTCTTGAGTCTCAGACCAAACAGGAAGTGGCTGATCCTTTCCGGTCTGCTCGTTCGGCCAGTCGGCACATGCTCCGTGCCACATACGATGCAGTGGACGCAGCAGGTCGGAGCTCGACTTTTGCAGTAGGTCTTTGGCGTCATGCCTGGCTTCGGGTGGCAGGATTGGTCCCTGAAATGCAATCCGCTATTCAGGATGTGCCCTTCAGGGGTTCTGTGCTGTTCGGGGGAGATGTCAAGGACATCATCACCGACCTACAAGAGAAGGGCACTGCACTCAAGTCTGTTGACTCTTTGTATAGGCCCCCTCATGGACAGCCTTGCCCTTTTCACAGACGTTCTCGGCCTAAAGCGAAACCTCAGAGCAAGCGGACCAAACAAACGTCGGGCCCCTCTGGCTGCCAAGCCCCTCCTGCCCAAAAAAGTGGCAGGAGCTTCAGCCGCAGCGTTGCCCCACACCTCCTGACTTCTTTCCTCTCCCACAGCTTCTGGATCCACTAGAGGAACCGGTAGGAGGGAAGTTCTCCTTCCATCTACTGGGTTGGGAGAGGATTACATCAGATGCTTGGGTGCTCCAACTGATAGCAGCAGGACACTCAACCGAAGTTTCTTCAGGAACCGCCCCCAAACAAGTCGTCTTACTCCCCGAACATCTTCCTCTGGTCCTAGAAGAAATTTCCTCCCTTCTCTCGAAGGCAGCGATAGAGCCTGTCCCGACCCACCTTTGGGGGACAGGATACTATTCCCATTTCTTCCTAGTTCCAAAGAAAACGGGAGACGTGAGGCCTGTTTTAGACCTCAGCTCCCCGAACATGTTCGTGGAGTACAAGTGTTTCAGAATGCTCTCCCTGCAGAGCCTTCTGCCACTCCTTCAGCAGGGACAGTGTCTGAGCGCTCTTGATATGCAGGATGCCTACCTGCATATCCCCATCCGCCCTTCCCACCACAAATTCCTTCATTTTTTGTTCCAGGGGAACCACTACCAATTCAAGGCCCTCCCATTTGGTCTTTCCTTGGCTCCCCAAGTGTTCACCAAATGTCCTTCAGTGGTGATGGCCCACCTGCGTACCCAGGGGGTGCAGGTATTCCCATATCTGGATGACTGGCCCCTGGCAGCCCCTTCCAGGTAGGAACTTCTGCGCTCTCTTTCCCTTACCCTGCAGGTTTTCACCAGCCTGGGTATCACCATCAACCAGGCCAAGTCCCATCTGGTCCCTTGCCAAAGACTCCATTTCATAGGGGGCGATCCTGGACACGACCATTAGCAAGGCCTTTCTGCCTCCGGACAGGGTGGATACCCTCCAGGCTCATGCAAGTCTGTTGTCCAGTTGCAGAAGGGTCAGCGCCAGGTCAGTCCTTCGCCTTCTGGGGCTCATGGCGGCTGCTATTCCGACAGTCCCTCGTGCTCAGCTCCATATGAGGATCTCTCAGTGGACCCTTTGGTCTCAGTGGGACCAGACATTGGACGACCTAGACCAGGAAGTTCTGGTCTCCGATCCCATGGTCCAGGACTTGCAATGTTGGGTGGTGCAAGAGGACCTTTGCCGGGGAGTTCCCTTTTGCTTCGAACCCCCATCCCAAACATTGACATCAGATGCCTCAGGAGAGGGCTGGGGAGCCCATCGATGGTCTCATGGGACTCAGGGCTCCTGGTCCAGACTCAAGCAGACTCTTCATATAAATGTGCTCGAGCTCAGGGCCATTTTGTACGCTCTCCAGGCTCTGAACTCTTGCGTTCTTCCCAGCCATCTGACAGTCCAGACGGACAACATGTGCATAGTCTGGTACATCAACAAGCAGGGAGGAACTCGTTTCTACCCTCTGTGCAGGGAAGCAATGAGAGTTTGGAATTGGGCTGTTCAGCACAACCTTCATCTAACGGCAGTTCATTTGCCGGGAGTCGAAAACTCGCTGGCGGATCACCTCAGTCGGTCATCAGCCAAAGCACATGAATGGGAACTGGATCAAGAGGTAGTAGACTATATCTTCCTGTGCTGGGGAACCCCTTAGGTAGACCTGTTCACGTCCCCTCAAAACACGAAACTTCCTGCCTTCTGCTCGCTCGCTCCAGGGCGAGGCATTTTCTGGCGGGACACTCTATCTCTCGACTGGAAGGACAGATTCGTCTATGCCTTCCCTCCAATTCCCTTAATTCCGAGGGTCTTACACAAACTCAGTTCCGAAGGAGCCCGGATGATCCTCATCACTCCATTCTGGCCCAGGCAAGTTTGGTTCTGTCTTCTGCAACAGTTTTCAGAGGAACCTCCGCTTCTTCTTGCTCTGTCACAGCATTTGCTGACCCAGGATCAGGGGACCCTGGTTCATCCAGGTCTCAAATTCCATCAGTTGCATGCTTGGCTGCTGCAGTCGTAGCCCAAGCCCGGTTCGGGGTTTCTCCGCTCGTCGGAGATATTCTGGTGGAGTCCAGAAAGCCATCCACTTGGTCCACCTATGCCATGAAGTGGAAACGTTTTTCAATTTGGGCCTCTTCGAAGGACTTCAAGCCTTTCTCTTGCCCTGTCGAGAGAGTCCTGGACTATATGCATCATCTCTTTGACCTGGGTTTCAGTCATTCCTCTTTGAAGGTCCACATGGCGGCTACCTCGGCCTACCATGTCCCTTTTGGAGACAGGTCTTTCGCACAGTTGGAAGTCTCTAAGACTTTCCTCAGAGGGGTCCTCCATTTAAGACCCCCCATCTGCGTTCCTGCTCCTCCTTGGGATTTGAACTTTGTTCTCGAGAAGCTTACTCTGCCTCCCTTTGAACCGGCAGCTTCAACATACTTGAAGTTCCCTTCTTGGAAGACTCTCTTTCTAGTGGCCATTACTTCAGCTCGTTGAATTTCCAAGCTTCAGGCCTTGATGTGCAAAATCCCTTACTTGATTTTCCACAAGGAACATGTGGCTCTGCGCACCAACCCTAAGTTTCTCTCTAAGGTGGTGGCAGAATCTACGCTGAATCAATCCATTGAGCTACGTGCTTTCTTTACGCAACACTTCAATCAAGGGCAGTATCTCCTGCATACTTTGGATGTCCATAGAATACTGAGATACTACACCACTCAGACTAAGGATCTCAGGGAATCTGATCAGCTTTTTGTCTCTTTTGCTCACAAAAGAGAGGGCAATGCTGTTTCCAATCAGTGCCTATCCAAATGGTTGGCTCATTGTATCACTTTCTGTTACGACAAGTACAACAAGACCCTGCTGGGTCAGGTCAGAGGTCACTCCACCAGAGGAGTAGCTGCCTCTGCAGCTAGTTTCAAGAATGTGTCAGCGGCAGATATCTGCACAGCCGCAACTTGGACTTCTGTCCATACCTTTACAAAACACTACAGTTTGGACATTGCCTCTCGTCATAGAACAGGCTTCGGGTTGGCTCTTCTGCAAGGTCTTCTCTCTTAAGACCTTTACAGCTGGAGGTTCTATTGGTTGGTAGTTTTCTTCCTCCCGAGTGCTTTTCTTTGTTCCAGACCGCTTGGGATTCAGTCCTATATGTAATTACCTACTGCAAGAGCCCTCTCGAAGTAAGATAGTACAGTTACGTAAGAACTTACCGTAACAGTAGATCTTCGACAGAGGCTCTTGCAGTAGGTAATGCCTTCCTGCCCTCAATCCCTCTTAGCTTTTTCAGGAGGGGAATATCCACTTCTCTCTCTCATCTTGCCTTTTTGGCCTTTGGCGGGAAAGAACTGGAAGTCGGGCGTTGGGGACCGCCCCTTTATACTGACGTCGCCGGACACCGGTCACCTGATGTGGGGGTGGTCCCCCGCCAGAGACTGCTAGCTAGAAATTTTTCCGTGGGGTCATAATGCCTGCTGGCTTCAGTTCTATATGTAATTACGTACTGCAAGAGCCTCTCTCGAAGATCTACTGTTACAGTAAGTTCTTATGTAACTTTACTTTCTTTCACGTCCTGATCCGTCCGTGTCACTGAAGGTTCCTCCACTTCATGGTGGAGGGAACCCTCTACGAGTTCCAGGCCATGCCATTTGGACTGTCATCAGCCCCCAGGGTCTTCACCAAATGCATTGCAGTAGTGGCGGCTCATCTTTGGCATTGAGGGGTCAGAGTTTACCCTTATGTCGACGATTGGCTCATAGCGGGTCCCTCCAGACTGGAGGTAGAGAGGTCCAGGGATCTGGCCCTCCAAACCTGCCTCAGCCTTGGCCTCCTGATCAGTGAGGCCAAGTCGGAACTCGTGCCTTCACAGGTGATATGCTTCATCAGGACAGAGCTCGACTCTTGCCGAGCCAGAGCCAGGTTTCCAGTGGACAGGGCGGAGGTTCTCTCCTCCTTTGCACGATCATTTCTGGTTGGGCAATTGCGCCCTGCCTGGGACTTCCTGTGACTTCTGGGTTACATAACGACCTGCACTTCCATGGTTGGATGGGCCCGGTGGCATGTGTGCACCCTTCAATGGGAGCTAGCCAGCCAGTGATCTCAGCGTCTAGGTCATTTTGACCAGCTGGTCGCTGTAACCCAGAAGAAGTTGGACACTCTCCAGTGGTGGACCATCCTGGACCATCTGCAGGGAGGGAGGGATCCTGTTTGTCCACCCCGAGCCGACGGTCGTCCTGACAACTGACACTTCTCTCACAGGTTGGGGTGCCCACATGGGGAATCACAGAGTCCACAGGCTGTGGACCCTCGAGGAATCCCGATGCCATATCAGCCTGCTGGAGCTTCGAGCAGTTTGGGTGGTGCTGGCTGCATTTGCTCCATTCCTTTGGGGTCAAGTGGTTCAAGTCCACTTGAACAACACCACGCCCATGGGCTGCCTCAACAAACAGGGCGGCACGCACTCCTGGCCTCTGTGCAGGGAAGCACTCCGCATCTGGACACTCGTGAGCCGACTGGAGAGGCAGATCTCCTAGCCATCCATGTGGCAGGAACCTTGAATCAGTTGACGGACGCCCTCAGCTGTGTGGGTGAGGCGTCCCGCGAGTGGTCTCTCCATCCAGAGGTAGTTCACAGTCTGTTCTCCCAGTGGGGCACCCCTCAGGTGCACCTGTTCGCCTTCCAGGGAGAACACAAAGTTGAGGCTGTTCCATGCCCACCCCCCCCTTCAGCAGGGCTCACTGCAGGGGGATGCCTTCTCGAGGCCATGGACCCCAGGCCTCTTCTATGCCTTCCCTCCACTTCCCTTGATCCACAAGGTGCTCCTCAAGGTCAGGAGGGATAAGGCACAGGTGATCCTGGTCGCCCCAGACTGGCCCCACCAGTTCTGGTATCCAGATCTCCTCAGCATCAGGCTCACAAGGTGTTTTCCAGCATGCCTGGACCTGCTGTCAATCAGTCAGGGGAAGGTATTCCACCAGGACCTTCATTCCCTGCACCTGATAGCCTGGTTTCTGAGTGGCTGTAGTTTCAGCCTTTAGGTCTCTCCGACAATGACCTCAGTGTAGTTGAGGCATGTAGGAAGGAGTCGACCAGGAGGTGCTATGCCTTCAGATGGAAGAGATTCTTCATTGGGTGTCTGGTCAAAAAGTCTGGACCCTTCGTCCTGTCTGGTGGCTAGCATCCCCAACTACCTTTGGTCTCTCTCCAAAGGGGGCTTTCGGTCTACAACCCTTAAGATGCACCTAGCAGCCATCTCTGCTTACCAGGCATGGGCCAGTCAGCAGGCAGTGGCACAGGAGAAGGTGATCTGGTGTTTCTTTAAAGGCCTTGACCATATTTCCCCTCTGGTGCGTGAACCACCACCACCATGGGATCTACTGCTGGTACTGGCAAAGCTCATAGTCATTCGAACCGATGCACAGGTGTGAGATGTCACATCTGTCATGGAAGACCACCTTCTTGGAGGCTATCACGTCAACCAGAAGGATTGGGGCGCTCCAGGCACTCTCTGTCGAGTCTCCCTATCTGGTCTTCCACAGGGACAAGGTTGTCTTGCGCCCCAACCTGAAGTTCCTTCCAAAGATGGTGTTGGAGTTTCACCTAAACCAGGTGATGACTTTGCTGGTGTACTACCCCAGTTACACCTTGGAGGCCGAGTACAGGCTGCATACTTTGGACATGAGACAAGCACTCTCTTATTACAAGGAGTGTACAGCTGACGTTTGGGGTGAGGTTCGCCAGCTGTTTGTCACCTACGCTGAAGCCGCACCTGGAAGACTTACAGCTAAGCAGATGATTGGCGGATGGATTACATCTTGCATTGATCTCTGCTATCAGTTGGTGGGCAAGGAGCCTCCCATAGGGATAAGAGGTCATTCCACCCGCCATACTGCTGTGTCGGTGGCTGCTTCTAGGGGACATCCCTATCCAGGATATCTGCAGGGCTGCTACCTGGAAGTCAGCAAACACCTTAATTTCCCATTACTACATCAACCTAGAGTCATGCCAAGATGCTGGTTTTGGGGACATAGTTCTCCAATCTCTGTTCCCCACGTAGGGGGTGTACACCTTGCCTCCCTCCTCCCAGAGAACTGCTAGGAGTCTGCCAACCAGTGTGGATAGAACAGCATATTCACGATCCTAGAACAACAGGTTACTCACCGGTAACAATAGTTCTAGGAGTGGTATATGTTGTTCATCCACACAAACCCACCCGATCTCCCCGGCTTCGATGCACAACCCTCTGCTTCCAGCGGGCAAGATCTGGCATCAAGGGGTGGAGCCGAGGCATATACCACCTGGGTGGGTGGAAGGAGCCAGCTTTTAGACCATCCAGCAATATTTAAAGGGGAAAGGGATATGCCAGCCAGTGTGGATGAACAACATGTACCACTCCTAGAACTGTTACAGGTGAGGAACCCATTTTTTCTGCACAACTTCCCTCCCTTCCCACTCCTCCAGAGAGTTCTGATCAAACTTCGATGGAAGGGGCATCAGTGTTCCTAGTTGCCCCCTTCTGGCCTCGTCAGATTTGGTTCCCCCTTGCTTCAGCAGCTGGCTGTGGAACCCCCAGTACCTCTACCTCTGTACAGGCTTGCTCTCCCAGGAGCATGCACACTGATCCATCTGGATCTCAAGTCTCTTCATCTCCTTGTGTGGCTCCTGAGGAAGTAGCCATCACAAGATTCGGGGTGTTCCCTAAAGTGGCAGATGTTCTTGTGGCAGCTAGGAAGCCTTCCACCCAGGCCACCTATTCTATGAAATGGAAGTGCTTTGCCCTATGGGCTGCCTCACACCATCTGGATCCCTTCACTTGGCCAGTGAACCAGATTTTATAGTACTTGCTGTCCCTCTCAGATTTCGGTCTGAAGTATTCCTCTGTTAAAGTTCTTCTTTTGGCCATATCTGCCTATCATATTCCCACAGAAGGCTGTTCAGCGGCCCAAGTAGGTGTGTCTTGCATGTTTTTGAGGGGCATTCTGCACCTGAAGCCTCCAATCCACAATCCTGCCCTGGCTTGGGACTTAAATTTTGTGCTGGAAAAACTCACCCTGCCTCCTTTTGAACTGGCCGCAAGTTGTGAGCTATATTATCTATCTTGGAAAGTGTTGTTTTTAGTTGCTGTTACTTCTTCTTGAAGGATTTCTGAGCTTTAGGCATTCATGTGTGAGCAGCCTTATTTGGTTTTCCACAAAGACAGGGTGTCCTTGCATACCAATCCTAAGTTTCTTCCCAAGGAGGTGTCTTGAGTTTACTTTGAAACAATCCATCCACTTACCTGTTTATTTTCCAGAGCACGCCAGTCCAGGGGAAGCATTGCTCCATACATTAGAGTGCTATACACACTGTACCGAGGACTGCAGGAAGTCCAAACAGTTATTTGTTTCTTTCGTCTGTGGGAAAGAGGGGTTCCCAGTGTCCAAGCAGTATCTGTCCAAATGGTTGGCCAACTGCATTGGTTTCTGTTACAGGAAGTTCGGTAAGGAACTTCCAGATGTGGTTCATGGTCATTCCACCAGAGGCATCACCGCCTCCGTTGCCTGCTTCTGCAGTGTGTCCACCACAGAGATCTGTGCAGCAGCTAAATAAATCTTGATCCATACTTTTAGCATTATAGTCTGGGCATCATTTTTTGGCACAGATCCAATTTTGGGCTAGCCACACTTCAGGGCTGCCCTTCTTGGGTCCTTTCCTGTCTGACAGTTTGCTGTATAACTGCTTGGGACTCATCCTACTGGTGTGACTTGCTGCAAGAGATACCCTTGAAGTAAGATAGTACAGTTACATAAGAATTTACTGAAAGGGTAGATCGTCGAGAAGATCTCTTGCAGCAGGCCCTGCTTTCCCTCCTTCCTTCCCACTCTCTTTCTTTCTTTGTGCCTTCCCCTTCCTTGCCTTCCCCCTTCTTTTGGAGGGGATATTTCTGCTACTTTTGCTTTCTAGCAGTTTCCTTGGCTTGCTCCTCGGTTCTCGTAGCTGGTTCTGCTTTAGGTCTCTGGCGGGAGAACTGTGGAGGGTATGGGGTCCCACTCTTATAAGGTTGGCAGTGGGAGATGTTGGTCGTGGGTGGCCCCTCTGGTAGACTGCTAGCGAAAGTGTCCATGTGGCGGGTCCATCGGTCGCGAGTTGATTTCCGCCGCGATGCGGCGACCTGGGTTCGAACGGACCTGGATTGTCGGAGGACCGGCCGGGTTGGGAGGATTGAGTGTCCTATGGGCGGCTCTCCTTCCCGGGGAAGGGCAGGGGCTGCAGCCGACGCCTAGCCGGCACCTAGCAGGAGGCTGGGTGCCGCTCCTGTCCGAGGCATAACAGAGCTCTCAGGATGGGGGCGGGGCGCTGGCCGTCATTGCCGTCCCCATCCTGCTTGGGGGACAAAATCACGCCTTGCGTCTCGGTGACGCTCTGCCCTGGAAGCCCGATTGACCACGGAGCCGTTCCCCGATCAGTCACAGTTCCATGGGGTCCGACATCGGGGATGGAGCCGCGCCCACTCTCTGGGGGTAAGCCAGGATGACCGGGAGACGGCAATATCCGGTGGTTGGGGCTCCAGGGGTCCGTGACCAGAGTCGATGATCAACGAGAGGCGCGGAGGCCAAAAATAGAAAATAGAAAAAAAAAAGAAAGAAAAAAAAAAGAAAGTGTCCATGTGATCCTAGTGTCTGGCGGCTAAGTCCTGTCGTTGTCGCATGCTGCAAGAAATCCTCATGAAGATCTACTGTTATGGTAAGTTCTTACATAACTGTACTTTCTCCTCATCTCACCTAGAGGTTCCCCCCAAGAACATCAATCTGTTCGCTCCTTAGATCCAAACAAACAGAAGAGAGATAAGAAATAAGTGCCCTAGCTGGGATTTGAACCCAGGACACCCGGAATACCATCCCGGTTGTGCTACCAGCTGCACCACCAAGGCAACTGTGATATGAGCTGATACATCAGTCCAGAATTCAAATGTGTTGTAATTCTTGTTGGCGGCCCTTGGATGTACGTGGACCATGGTCTGTCGAGTCTGGTAAACCCTCCCCTAGGGCGAGGCCCCCGTTAAACGTCCACAGCCCAGGCCGAGGCCTTCAAGGCCAGGAGCCTCAACTCCCTTCAGTAGGACCTTAGCACATCTTTGAAAGGCTGCTTTCATTATATGGACCTGCAGGGCCACTAACGGGTGCAAAACCAGGTGGGTCAGTGCCATAGATAGGTGGTGTAGGGAGTAAGACAGGGCTCAGTTCTGGCCCTTCTCCCTGGTGCCCACCTTCCCCAGAGCCAGCGCTTAGTCTCCATCCATGTCCTTATCCGAAGACAAGGAATCATTTGTCCATCTGGCTTCATCTACCGAGTATGCCTGTACCAGCAGTTTTTGGTGGAGATACTGGCATATACAAGCTGCATTCCAGCAGCCCTGCCATTGGGACTCCTAGGAGTTCCCAATCCTGACATTGTTGTCATTCCTCCATGGCCTAGAGCAATGGAGGAGACTTCCAGGGCCGTATAGAGGCGTCCCTCTGCCACACATGCCATCACCAAGGACATCCACATGTGGTATCGTACACCAACAGGGTTTGCAGGAGATGCCCCCCACCCCACATCAGGGCTTCAGGTACTGCAGACTCAGTCAGGACCACAGACCCTCAGGCATCACTGAGCCCCAGATGCAGATTCTGCTCACACATATGCTCTGGGGAGGAAGGTTTTCACCTCGACACACACTCTTATGTGAATCACCCGGTCCATATGGTGACCTACAACTGATACCTATGGTTGCAGCTGCACAGCTTGTTAGCTGCAATGATACAGTACAAAACAGTCCAGCAGGTTGTCTACCTTTCTGCCCATGGTCTGGAGGAAGCACTACACCAGTCAAGGGCATCTTATGATGGCAACCAGGTGGCCTCCAGGCTGGTAGGAACCACAGTCTATATTCGACAGATGGCATGTCGCCTGTCCTGACTGGCACCTTTAACCCAGTGTAAGTTGCTAAATTTGCTTTACCAGGGTCAGACAGGAACTCTTGGGGAAACCCTCCTACCCTTGTGCCACACGAGTACCCATCTGGCCCTGACCATTTGCAGGTATCAGTGGACTTATAAGACCCTCCCAGGTGTTCTCCTCCATGCAGAGAGCTAAGGGGATTTTTGTACCTTCAGGGTGAGCCATCTCCTCCCTCTTAGATAGGGAATCTTGGTACTCTGACCCATTAGTGGGAGGCAGTGGAGAAGATTGATTCAGAGAACATACGAAAGTTACATACTTGCTGTAACTGGTGATCCTCCATTGAGTACCACACCCAACCACGCCCCTCCAGCCCTGGAGCCAGTGCCTCTGGGCAGCTTACCCTGTGGCATACACTCTTAGTGAGGCCCTTGTTTTGATTATGACACTCCACTTTCCTCCCCATTGGGATTGGGTGTATCGTTCTCCCTTCCTTCAATACCTCCCCTAGGTAACATCCTGTCTTATTTCCACCTGATTCTAGCCCTATCTGTGGAGTTGTGCTTGGGCATTAAATTGTTTCTAGTTGAAGTAGCCCCCTTCAGCTCTGGGTACACCCCTTTTGCTTGCAGAGGAGGGTTAGGGTCAGATTCTTCCGGCTTTTTGCTACTGTAGTTTTTCTTTTCCCGTATGCTATTCAGTGGTTTTCCTTTGCTCTCCCCAGCTGATGTGTTTTCTTCTGTGGCCAAAGTCTGGCCCTTACGTCCAGCAGATTTGGGGCAACTTGGGAGCCTGGCATATTTATATTCCTTCAAACTGGTAACCTTGCAGTGTCACATACACTCTACTGTTCTGTCTGCCCCCCCCCCCCCAAATATGGGACGGCAGCTTGACTGTATTTTAAAAAAATCAAATATAGTTTTTATGTCTGGTGATGTGCTGATTGCTTACTTAAGTGGTTACTTGTATGTTTTGCTGGGTTGGAAAGCTAACATTATCTCAATTACAGTGGAGTCTCACCTTTGGCTAACCCCTTTTATATCTGCTAGCCAGTGCCTACATGCATACAGGGCTGCTTCATTCTTCCCATTCCCCTTTTGCCAGCTTTACCTTGCTTGCAGGCTAGGGGGTGACACTAGAGGCTCTGGTTCAGCAACCCAGGCAAACTTTATCAGTGCCAGCCTAAATGTATCCCCCATCCTTCTCCTTTCTGGTATTCAGGTTTTATTTAGTTGTTAATTTTATTTTCCAGTATCCTTTTCCTTGTCTCTCTGGGCTAGTTGGCTACAAGTCTCAGCTTGTCCTTTCCCACTGTTTGTTTCTCTCCTGGCAATCAAAACTGAGGTAGAGGAGAGAGATGGCAACGGTTATTGGCAGGTGTGTGGCACCATGAGGGAGCACACAGCCTCCGTGACCAGTAGGCATTGCTGGCCTTCTTGCCAAAGATTTGCTTCAGCAGGGTCCTAATGACTTTGGCACAGACCCATAAGTGATACTCAGTAGAGATGATATTCAGGAAGATAATCAATTATGGTAAGTGTGTAACTTTCATTCACCATGCCGCTGCACCCCCCCCCCCCCAACACAAACACTGCCACGTGGGCACCCATGAGGGAAGGTGGCAGAGGGCAGGAAGAAAACAGGAAACAGATCACCAGATGCCGTCCTGCAAACACCGCCCAACTCCTCAGTGCAGCACTGTATCAATGCTCCTTCCTACACCTCTCATGGAGCCTGGAGGTGGAGGCCAGCAGCAGGAGGGAGGGAAGTCTGAAAGGCAGTGGGGCTGGTGCACCTGGAGACCCAGAGGAGGTAGGATGTGATGGGGTGTGGTACATCTAATGCAAGAAAAAAAAATTGTTTGACTCAGGAGAAGTACACAGGTATTAATTTCTGTACAGCAACAAACCGACCCAGACAGTAGACTCGAATAACGCATCAGGTCACAAAGTCAAGGACTTTGGCTCAGACGTGGTGTGCTCATTGACCCCAAGTGATAGCTACTTTTATAGCCTTTGGGTCAGCAGTAACAAATGTAGGGGAAAGCTTACATCCATTAATGGTATCGTACTCAGAGCTGTGGGTAGTGTCAGAAATCTGGGGGTTCTTGTGGACTGCAGATTGACACTAGAACATCAGGGACCTGATACTGGAATACGGGCAGAAGCTGAGCACAAAGGTTTGCACTGCTCTTGCCCATGCCCACGACCCTGAGGATGCCATATTTAGTCAGCACACCAGCACTATCTGACCGAATATTGGGGCATGTCGGCGCAGCGTTAAATCGAGTAGCACTGCTCCGACATAGGTCTGGGCGGTATGCAGCCCAGAGGGGCACGCAGGGAACACCACCCCCAGACCTGATTGTGTCAGAAGCCCTCAGTGCGATATTCAGCCAGCACCATGCAAATGAGCCCATTGGGCATGCAAGGTGCTAAGGGCCCATTTTCAACTTACTGGCATAACTTTGTCACTTCTGAAAAGTTTTGCCCCAGATTTTCAACATGCCTTTTTTGGGGCCCCACCTCATGAACAATGGCAGTGAAATTAGGCAAATCTGTCCCAAGGTGATGCCACAGTTGCTGTGCAAAATCACCTTTTGGGCAGAAGCTGAACATTTTCTCCACTCTTGTTCATAAGGTGCGGTCATAAAAAGGCTAAGTTGAAAATTTTTATGTAAAAATATTAAAAAACAAAGTTACGAACCTATGTTAAAATACGAGGCCCATTAATTAGCCCAGAACAAGTTGGCTTTATGCCTACTAGGTCTTTGGCGGACCACATTTGCAAATTGGCCCATATTTTCTTTGCGTCTGGGGATCCAAACCAGTCGGCAGCCTTGGTATCCCTAGAAGCTGAGAAAGCTTTTGATAGGGTCTCAGGCCCTTCTTGCTTACTGTTTTGGACCAATTTGGTTTCCCTGCACAATTAATTTATAGCCTGGCTTAGGTCCCTTTACATATGTCCTAGCACTCAAATATATTGCAGCAGAGTGTTTTCGCCTTCATTCACACAGTATAGTAGTACCACACAGGGCTGCCCCTCATCTCCACTTTTATTTAATCTTTATCTCGAACCGCGATTCTGAAAATAAAAAATAATCCTCTCATGACAGGGATACCTATAGGATCTGCCCAATATCAACTCTCCGTATATGCTGACGGTATTTTATTATACGTAACTCATCCAGTGATAATCTGTTTCCACCACTCTGGATACCATCAAAACATATGGAACCCTCTTGAATTATAAACACGCACAGAACAGTGGTGATGCCACTTAACACTGGAATCACCAGTGTGGCTCTCTTGCACTTCGGCCTTGTCTGGGCACCTCTAAAACTTCATCATTTAGGGACAGTGCTCACAAAGACTTTATCCCAACTCAAGAAAATTAACCTGGATGATTTAATTACTGTACTTAAATCTGATCTAGAGCGCTGGAGCAGTTTACCATTAACGCTTTGGGGCAGAATGAATATAATCAAAATGAATGTTCTCCCCAGAATTTTCTTCCCTGTACAAATGTTAAATATATCCCACTGTCTTGATTTAAAAAGGTGCATTCCATGATTTCTATTTTTTTTTTTTTTGAAATTTCTTTTTATCCCCTCCTGGTCGCCCTCGTCGTTCCTCTCCTTCGGGCTTGCTCAGTGCCTCCCATCCCTCACTGAGTCTGCCCCTAGAGTGCCTCCGGTGACTCCTACCTGCCTCCTTCCTCCACAGAGCACCTTGCACAGCGGGGTCTGCCCGTGATTGTGGACTGGGTGGCTGGAGCGGCCCGTCATCCAGGAATGCTGAGGGTTTTTTCCATTTTTCTGTCCCTTCCCCTCCATCCCGCTGAGGACGCCGGCTCGGCAGAACGTGCGTACGCATGCCTGCCAAATGCCTGATGGCGTCCTTCCCTCCCTGGCTCACCCCAATGGAAGCCGCCGTTGCCCCGAGAGTCGGTGCTTCCACCGGCTCTCCCGGACGTCGGGTGTATTAAACACCCCGGTATCCCTCCCCGAAGGAGGAGAGCATCCGTGGGGACGCTCGATCCTCCTTCCCTCTGCCTGCCCCCGACAACCCGAGTTTGTACCCGAACCTGGGTCCCCGGCGTGGTGCGAGGATGATTTCGAATTTTATGTGGGCCAGTAAAGCCCCATGCAGAGCGTATAGTAAACTAGTGGCGCCAAAAAGCATAGATGGCCTCCACCTACTTGACTTTGGGCTCTTGTTTTTTGTATGATCTATTTACCTCCTCCATTGGTGGCCCGCCTCGCCAACCACTCCTTCGGGCGGCCAGTCTCCTCAGTCGCTGCCCCGATCCTCTGTTCCATAGACATCTGCCACCCCCATCATGCTGCCCTGGTTGTTCCACCATATCTCTTCGACAGAGGGGCCCCACTACCTCTGGGGGCAACCGAGAGGGGAAACTTCAGCGCCCGAAGGTGTCTTTTGCCATCTGGGCCACAGCAGCGAGGGGTGCAGCATCGGGGGCCATCCCAGTAATCGCGGCGTCGGGAGGATAGTGGCTGCCTCATCCACCATTTTCCTGTTTTCTGGTTTTCCCCTTGCAGGACGCATGCCGTGGCATCCTGACTGCCCGCGCATGCATCGTATGGTCACCCACGACGCAGCGTGTGATGCCAAGTCCAGCTGCCAGGAGCTGCCCAAGGGTGATGCGTTCCTAGCCCTCCCCCCAGAAGGAGAGCGTCCAATGGATGCTCTGAACCCTCCCTGCCAGCCTCTGCTCCTGCCTCCCCAGGCTGAGGACGTGAACCTGGGTCGCCAGCATACCAGGCAAACCCCTGTTGCCTGGCACCACGGAGCCGACCAACTTTGTGCTCTTTTACTGTGCTAACCTCCTTTGCAAATAGTTACAGTAGTTTAACACTGTGGACACAGAAGCTACATCCTGTCATACTCCATTATCAATCAGTCAAATCTGTATTTATCCAGGCGACCACCATTGAGCATAACTCATTTACAAGATGGACCTGGTTAGCACAGGAACACAGGATATACAATATATGAACAGTCACAACATAACACCTCAGTAATATTATACAATACAGAGATACAATAGTTAAACACAGTCATAAGTGGAGAACAGTTTGGAAACAGTGGTTCAATTCCTTTGTGGTGTATAATGAGTCTAGTAACAGTAGCTGGAAGTACTAATGAGGACAATTGTTAGGTAATGGTATATTACATACAGTGCCATAAGTAACAAGACAGACAGTGAGTTAAAAAAAGGAAAAACAAACAGTGTAACAGGGTAGAAGGGGGTGTGTGGTAGGCGAGGCGAGATAGGGTACAGGCAGGGTGGTAGGGGATAGACGAGGGACAGATGAAGCCTCGGAGAGGACACAGGACAGGAGGGCGGGGAGCACAATTAGGTATTAGAAAAATGTGAAGGAGAGGCCACAAGTACAGGCATAGGCTAGAGGACAACGCCATCATGGTATGCAATAAGTGCAGGGAAGTTTAGGATCAGGGGAAGTGGATGCAAATTTCCTTGACCGAATGGTCATATAGTGTCTTGAAGGAGGATAGACTGACCAGGGTACTAAGCTTTAGCGATTTTTGTATTTTGTTCCATAGAGACGGCAGAACAAAGCTTATAGCCATTTTCCCAAAGAGTGTTTTTAGCTTAGGTACCTTTAAGAAAATAAAGGAGTAGCTTCTCAGTGCATAGTTCTCAAGCTCGCATAGCAGAAGACAATCAGAGATATGTAGGGGTAGTTTTTTGATAATGGCTCTGAACGTCCAGAGTACAGCATTTCTGTTTCTCCTGTACTGAAGGGAGGGCCACCCTACGGCAGCATAAAGGGCACAATGATGAGTGGAAAAAGGTAGGCCAGTGATGAATCTCAGAGCCCTGTGATACAACGTATCCAATTTAGCAAGGTGAGGGACAGGGCAGTGACTATAAAGAAAGTCAGCATAGTTGACCAAGGAGAGAAACGTTGTTTATATCAGCCGCCGCTTAGCATCGCTAGTAAGGAAGGTGTTAATCCTGAAAAAGAGTCCAAGCCTCTGCCTCAGTTTCTTTAGCAGATCTTCGATATGGTCTGTAAAGGAAAGTCTATGGTCGAGCCACACTCCCAAGTACTTGAATTTATTGAAAAATTCTAGGTTTTCTCCCAGGATTGTTGTGATCTGTGGAATGGAGCCAGCACTGGCCGGGTTTGCAGCATGGAGAAGTGGAGAAAATAGCATTGCCTTAGTTTTTCTGGCATTTAATAGGAGCTTTTTGTTTAGGAGTTGGCTCTGAAGTAGATTGAATTCAGATTGTAGGTCTCCACAGGCAGCTTCTGACAAAGGATGACTTAGATAAAGAACTGTGTCATCTGCGAACGGATGAATATTGGCCTTAGTTATGTTGGTGTCAATGTTGTTTATGTAAATTGCAAACAGTAGGGGGCCAAGAATCAATCCCTTGGGGACCCCTCTTTGCAGAGGTTTAAGGGGGAGAAAGTTCATCTTCTGCCTTGACTTGCTGCCACTGGTCAGAGAGGTAGTCAGCAAACCAATGCAAGGATAGTGAGTCCAGTCCTATTGCCCTCAGAGAGGAAAGGAGCTGGCCATGATCGACGATGTTGAAAGCCTTACTTAAGTCTAAGAACACTGCACAGACGAAGTTAAGATTCTCCAGGTCTCGCTGCCAATCATTGGTCACTTTGGCTAGGGTCGCAATGGTGCTATGCTGTGCTCTAAAGCCAGATTGCATTGGGTTTAGAAGATTCATAGTTTCTACATAGGTTCTCAACTGCTTGCTTACAATTTTTTTCCAACAGTTTGGACAGTATAGGGAGTAGAGAAATCGGTCTGTAGTTGTTAAGATCACAGGGGTCCCCAGATTTAAACAGAGGGATAACATGAGCTGTTTTCCATAAGGGTGGGAGGATTCCGAGGGACAGTGAGAGATGGAATAGGTGGGTAGTTGGTACAGCTAAAGCATGGTAGGTGACCTTTAGAAAGTATGGGTCTAGAGAGTCAGCACCCGCTCTTTTTTTTGGTATCTAACTGTAATAGAAGTTCTTCGACCTCTTTCAACGAAGTAAGCTGGAGAGAAAAGACTGAGTTGGTAAGAAGAGGTTCAGAGTTTTGCGCACCCAACTGGGAGCGTAAAGAACATGCAGGGAAGTTGTCAAATGCCAGCCCTGCGGTGGCAAAATGGTTGTTAAATGCATCCAGGATCTCCATTTTGTCGCAGATGGTGGCACTGCCAGAGGTAATCTTTGTAGGCAGGGAGTTCCCTGGGGTATGTCCAGACATATCCTTAATGGACTTCCAAAATTTAGAGGAGCTCCTGGCAGCAGAATCCAGTTCCGAACGATAAAAGAAGGCCTTAGCATCTCTTATCATCTTGGTGCAAGTATTCCTGGCATTCCTGAAGTGACACCAGTCCATCGGGACCTTAGTTGTTTGTGCTTTTTTCCAAAGCTTGTCCCTGTCCAGCAGTGTTGTTTTGAGTTCTAAAGAGAACCAGCGACAGGTTCTACTCCTTACCCTAACTTTTACAAGAGGGGCATACTTATTTAATGCCCCAGTCACAAGTTCAGAAAAGATGTCATATGCCAAGTGCACCGAGTTAGCTAGGTAAAAGTCCTGCCAACGCAGCGAGTATTTTAGCTCATCAAGGTAGGCAGACTGATCGAAGTTACGTCTGGACCTCTTAGAGAACCTTGACGAGGATAGTGGATTCTGGACCGATCTTACATCGGAGATGATGCTATGGTCACTAACATCAGAGAAGAAGGTTCCTGCATGGGAGAACAGGTGCGGTTTACTTACTAAGATGACATCAAGCAGTGTACTATTATGGCTTAAGATAGAACAGGAGCAAATTCGTATGCATGGCCTGTCTCCCCAGTCACTGTTGTATGTAAAGTACAGATTATTCCCTTCCACAGTTTGCCAGTCAATGATAGGAATCACTTTTAGGGTACACAAGCAAATTACTATGGCATTCTCAATTAACTCCACGAAAGATACTGCTCAGCCTGTTGCAAGGAATCCAGATTTTAAGACAGGCGGTGTACACATCCCATAGATTGGTTACCAAATATTGGTGATATTTCTGTCTCCAGGCTTACTCATGAAGGACACCCAATATCGTTTGATCAGGCCAAAACCCAGTTCTCTCTCACTAATAACATGGCATTCAGATATTTTCAACTTAAACATGCCATCCCACAAGATATGGTGCCAGTATAATGGCAGACGACCTCTGGCCCTTTCTTCTCCACTTTAAAGGACCTGGTTACATAGAAACATAGAATTTGACGGCACATAAGGACCACTTGGCCCACCCAGTCTGCCCATTTCCCAACCAAATGGATAAGCTGCAGATCCTAGTTAACCAACAGCCTACTTCCTCCTACCCCCACCCCCTAGAATTGCCATATGACTGTCCCATGCATTCTTGAATTCCACCACTGTTTTTGACTCCACAACCTCAGGAAGGCCGTACCATGCATCCACAACCCTCTCCGTGAAAAAATACTTCCTCACATTACCTCTGAGCCATCCCCCTCTATCTTCAAATTGTGCCCCCTTGTTCTTGCACACCTCTTTTTCTGAAAGATGCTACCCTCTTGGACTTTGTTGATTCCTTTGAGGTACTTGAAAGTTTCTATCATGTCCCCCCTCTCCCTCCTTTCCTCTAGGGTATACATATTTAGCTCCTTAAGTCTCTCTCTTCATATGTCTTCTGGTGCAGACCCTGCACCATTTTAACTTCACCCTCCTCTGGACTGCCTCCATCCTGTCTATGTATTTGGAGTTGGGTCTCCAGAACTGCACGCAGTACTCCAGATGGGATCTCACCAACTGTCTGTACAGAGGGATAACAACTTCCTGTTTTCTACTGGTAATGCCTCCCTATGCATGCCAGTATCCCCCAGCCATCCTTACTGCCCTCTCACATTGCTTGCCCACCTTAGGTCATCTGATATGACTACCCCCAGGTCCCTTTCCATTTTTGTTGTTGTTAGTATCTTACCCCCCACTGTGTACTCTTCCCCTGGGTTTTTGTTTCCCAGGTGCATTACTTTGCACTTCTTAGCATTGAATCTAAGCTACCATACATTTGACCATTCCTCCAACCTTGCCAAGTCCCTTCTCATCCTTTCCACCCCACCTTGTGTATCAACCCTGTTGCAGATCTTTGTGTTGTCTGCAAAGATTCATACTTTTCCTTCCAGTCCCTCCGCAATGTCACTTATAAAGACATTGAAGAGGACTGGTCCTAGGACTGAACCCTACAGTACCTCACTAGTAACCCCCCTTTCTTCAGAGTGGACTCTGTTTACTATTACACTCTGTGTCCTGTTCTCCAGCCAATTCTTTACCCAGGCTACCATCTTGGGACCCACTCCAAGGCTGGCTAACTTGTATATTAATCTTTTGTGTGGGACTATGTCAAATGCTTTGCTAAAGTCTAGGTAGGCCATGTCCACAGCCCCTCCCTGATCTACCACTTTGGTCACCCAGTCAAAGAAATCTATTAGATTCATCAGACATGACCTTCCCACTGTGAATCCATGCTGCCTTGGGTCCTGTGCCCCTCTGGCCTCTAGGTACTCAACAATTCTTTCCTTCAGAAGTGATTCCATCATTTTCCCTATCACTGAGGTTAAACTAATAAGTCTATAGTTTCCTGCTGCTGCCCTGCTCCCACTTTTGTGAAGTGGAATAACATCTGCCCTTCTCCAGTCCTCAGGTACCACCCCATCCTACCATGATTTATTAAAGAGGGTAGTCAATGGTGTCACTAGTTCTACCCTTAGTTCTTTTAGAATTCTGGGATGAATCCCATCAGGCCCCATTGCTTTGTCCACCTTCAGTCTTAAGAGTTCTTTCAGAACTCTTTCTTCTGTGAATGGGCTGGTATCAACCCCCATATCCAGAGTGTTTCTATTGTTTGGTTTAGGTACCTCCCTCTCTTCATTTGTGAATACTGAGCAAAAATATTTGTTTAGTATCTCTTCCTTTTCACAGTCACCCTCTGAGCACCACCCCTCTCCCCTTTATTAAGCCTCACTATCTCTCCCTCAGTCTTTCTTCGCTCCCTGATGTACCTATAAAAGGTTTTATCCCCCTTCTTAACGGAGTTGGCTATCTTTTCCTCGGTTTGGGCCTTTGCTGTTCTGACGGCCTTCCCTGCTTCCTTTTACTTTAACTGATACAATTCTCTGTCCTGCTCCTTCTGTGATTCCTTGTACTTCCTGAATGCTTTCTTTTCTCCTAACCTTCCCTCGACCTCCTTTGAGAACCATAGTGTTTTTACATCGTTTTGTTTTGTTTATTTGCTTCACACAAAGGCTTGTTGCCTCTGTGATGGCAGTTTGATTGTTCCCATTGTTCTTCCACCCTCCTTCCTGCCCATTTGCTAGTGCATTCCTTAGACACTCACCCATTTTGGCAAAGTCAGCCCTCCTAAAGTCCAGTACCTTTGCCTTTGTATGGCTTGACTCTACTGCTGTGTTTATCGTGAACCATACTATTCGATGGTCGCTAGTTCCCAGATGGCTACCCACTTCTAAATCTGTGATCCTCTCTCCATCTCCATTTGAGAGTGCCAAGTCTAAGATTGCTCCCTCTCGAGTGGGTTCCAGTACTAGTTGTCTAAGGCATGCCCCCTGTAGGGCATCTAGAATGACCCCACTCTTGGAAGTGGCTGCAGCAAATGCACTCCAGTTAACATCTGGCATATTCAGATCCCCCATCAACAATATCTCCCCTTTTTCTGCCATTCTAAGGATACTGTTTTTCATTTCCTTGTCCACTTCCTCCTCCTCCTGAGATGGGGGTCTGTATACAACCCCTGTGTGGATTGTGGTGCCACTGCCTATCTCCAAATTGACTCACAGTGCTTCCTGTCCTCCCCATTTACTGTTTTGTTCTGTTGCTTTGATTCCTTCCCTTATGTAGAGAGCTACTCCTACTGCTCTTTTACCCAACCTGTCCCTCCTGTAGATAGTGTATCCTGGTATGTTTATGTCCCAGTCCCAGATTTCGCTCCCTAATGCAGTTTCCAAACTTTTATCATGCCCTTCTAGAGGAGTTGACTAAAAACAAAGATGGCACATGTCCCTATTGGCAAGTTGCCCTTCCAGACCTTTCCTTTAACTGGTCTAAAATCTGGAAAAACCTTTCTCTTTACATTACTCAGGACAAGTTACGCATGACACAATTTTACATTTTCCACAATCTTTATTACACCCTGCAGAAGTTAGTTAAAATAGCTAAACTACAATCCACAGTTTGTACTAGGTGCGGCTCGGGAGAGGACACACTGTTGCATATTTTATGGGACTGTAGACCAGTACATAACCTCTGGCAACAAATCAGGGAGAAGAATGACCCCCTCCTGGGCCTAGAGGACTTTTTTACACCAGAGATATGTATTGTTGGTAATCTCCATGCTATTACTGCAAGAGAACAGAAATACAGCATGGAGGATAATGTATGACCCACAGTTAACAACCACGCTGTGCACACTTCGAGAGATTGGCATGGCAACCTGATAAACCTCGAGAGCGCAGCTCGAGAGGTCTTTGGTTGCTATGCCAACCTCAAGAAGTGTGCTCAGCGAGGTTGTTACCTGTTCGTCATGCATTATCTTATATAGTGTATGGCACACAACCAGGTTCCATTTTAAAAATGAATTCAGGTATTACCACTGTAAAAAACACAGATCTTCCTGGACATAAAGTTTCCACGGCGTTGACCTCCAACTGCCTCAGTTCCTTTTTTGCCACCGTCAAGTGCGCTTCAGTGATGACGTTGCTCGCCTGCCAGGGGTCAGATCTTCACATCTATACAACAGCAGCAAAGTCGTTCAGTATTTGATTCGTTTTTTAGTATATTTATTTAATTTTTATTCAGTAAAAAAAAAAAGTTTATTCTTCAACGAAGTACAGAAGAAGTCTTCTTCAGCTCACCTTCAGTGGAGTCGACCATGAACGGGGCTAGTGACAGTAGGGAGACTTCGCATGAAAGCTGTTTTTCCAGCAGGGCTGGGTCTGGTCCGCCACCCTTTACGGAGGGGGGTCAGACTATGGGCAGTCCTGTGCTCAAGAGGAAGGGCGGTCCTCCCGAAAGCACAAAAAGAAGTGGGCCAGTTCTCAAATGTCATCAGGAACCTTGGCACGCTTCGGCTTCGACTTCTTAGATCCCACGGTCCGAAGAAGACATATCTCTTCGAGGTCACCCCTCTGGTGCGTCTGCGAAGATGCGTTGTTGGCGGGGACAGAGAGCCGACTCCGACTCTGTTGGGCCAGTTCTCGAACGTCATCAGGAACCCGGCACCGCTCGGCTCCGGCTTCTTCTTCATCCCACTGGTCGAAGAAGACATGGTACTACTCGAGGTCACTCTCTGGTACGTCTGCACGAAGATCGTTGTTAGCGAGGGACAGAAGGCCAACTCTGACTCTGTTGGGGTTGCTTATGGTCTCTGATCCCGGTGGCTGGCATCCTCGACTCCGTAGTCCCTCCCCTTCCCCTGGGGGGTCCTCCAATGAGCAGTTTCATCTTTGGGCCACTCTTATGGAGCAGTGGGTTCGGCGGTTGTCCTGACTCCCCAAGCCTGCAGGATCAACCCCAGGACCTTCGGGCCTAGGGTTTTGAACTCATGGGCAGGGTAGTGTCAGCCTTATTCAAGCTGGCACCTTCTTCGGTGCCATTGACACCGCTGTCTTGTGCTTTTCCCCCTCACATGACTGCAGCGCAGGGGCCAGTGCAGGTGCCACCTTCTCCTACTCATGTTTTCAGACCTTCATCCTTTGGTGCTCCAGGTTTTGGGTTGAGGTCTCCAGTCGCTTGCGCGGTGTCAGTCGCAGCTCCAACCTCAACTCCGGTCTTGGTGGCGCCAAGTCCGGCGCTGCCGCAGGTGCCGGGATTCTCGATTCCGATTCAGGGAGTACCTCCTCCTGCTCTTTTTCCTCCCTTTCCTTTATATACTATCCCTCCTGGGCTAGTAGGAGATGATATTGGGTCTGATTCTGATCTGCGATTAGGAGAAGACTTCAATGAAAATTCATCTCTCGGAGTGGGAAGTAAGCCCTCTACTTCAGCAGAGCTTTTGGTCGAGGACCTGTCCTTTAAATCTCTACTGAAGAATATGAATTCCATCCTCTCTCCCCAGACTTCAGAGGTTGATCCAGGGAAGCTGTTGCACCTTCAATATCTGCATGTCCTGGAGATCCCTGTGGAATTGACACCTCCGGTATAGCCCTCTTTTCAAGACTCTCTCACAGATGGTGTGGGACAGTCTGGTGCTTATTCCTTCCATGGCCATATCCATAGACAGGAAGTACACTCCCCCTAAGGATCGACCAATCCTGGCCTCTCAAGCCTTTGCAGATGTCACGGTGGTCTTGGCAGAGAATGACAAATCCGTTCTCCCTCAGGAGTCTACAGCTCATCCAGTGAATAAGGAATCTCATAAGATTGACACAGTGGAAAAGCAAGTCTTTGCCACCGCTATCCTAGGCATGCATATTGCTAGCTACCAGGGCTATTTCTCACAATATGAGTATACCCTCGGTCATTTGCTAAAAGCCACTGTGGAGGCTCTTCCGGAGTCAGACGTTGCTTCAGAGCTTCTCCAAACTATCACTAGAGGTATGGAGTCCAATAATCAGCAACTTAAGACTGCTGTGGACGCCTTTGACACTGCTTCTAGAGCAGCAGCAGCTGGGATATGCACCTGATGCCATTTGTGGTTACGTACTTTGGGGTTTACAAATGATGCCCAGCAAAGAGTCATGAATTTACCATTTGATGGCGTTTATCTGTTTGACCCACAGGTGGAACAAGCACTGGTGGCCACACTGAAAACTAGGACGGCTATTAAGACGGCCAGACTGGCATCTACTGCCCCTCGGGGTGGAAACAGCCGGCAGTTTCATAACCATCAGTCCTTTCAAGGTAAAGGCAGAGGGGCTTACAAGAACCAAGCCCCCAGCCACAAAAGAAAATGCAGCACTGGCTGTCAGGCAGATTGGATTTCGCCGCACCAATGACCCAGGTTAGGGGAACAGACCTGGGTCGCAGAGAACTGGCCGGAGAAGAGCTCGAGCATCCAATGACTGCTCGTCATCTCCCTGGTGGAGGGAGGGGATGCAGCTCGCTGTGTGCCGCCTCCTGGAGGAGGCCGGGAAAGTGACAGTTTGGCAAGCCCCACACAAGAGGCGTGGTGGACATCGGCATGTGCCTTGACGTCTGTGGCACACCACACCCCCGGGGGAGCAAACTGGAAAACTGTTTCTCAGCCGGCCAGATGATGACCGGCGGCTCCTGTCGCCGTGAGTGCCCCGAGGCCCCGAAGCCACCTCAGCAGCTCCCAAGGACCGAATAGGTAGTGCACTGGTTGTCTTCCCTGGCGCCTTCCCTATTGGAGGAGAGGGACCCATCCAGTGAAGGGATACACCAGGCTACCCCAGGGACGGCTGCAATATGAGGTAGGTAGAGGAGGCTGGGGCGAGGGTGTCGGTGGGGTCCATGGCTTGCCGGAAGGAGAGGTGGACCGAGAAGCCTAAGGAAGGAGCAACAAATAAAAAAAATGCAGCAGAAGGCACTAGGTCCAAAAGCGCCTAGTTCCACCCTCTGAAATTCCGGCCCAGGTCCCACCTTAGCAGTCTGAGGGGGATTCTTCTTCAGCAGTAGGAGGGGGGCGCTGACTCAGTTTTACACTCAGTGGAAATTAGTCACTTCGGACAAATGGGTTCTCAGGATAATTTGCAAGGGTTATTCTTTGAATTTTTCAGATACCCCTCTGGATCATCCACCCAAACGACAGCCCAGACTGTGGATCACTCGGTCAGATTTCCTCACTTCCAAGATTCAAGGCCTTCTGAACAACAGGGCAGTAGACTTAGTTCCACAGGAGCAGCGTAACACAGGTTTCTGCTCCCATTACTTCCTAGTTCCAAAGGAGACAGGCAGTATGCGCCCTATTCTAGACCTCAGGAAGTTAAACAAGTTTCTCTTCAAGGAAAAATTCAAGATGATATCACTCAGTACGCTTCTACCTCTGATTCAACAAAACAATTGGCTGGCCTCCTTGGACATGCAGGATGCCTGCCAGCACGTTCCCATGCACCCAAGCCACCAAAAGTATCTTCGATTTGTGGCCCTGGGTCAGCACTGCCAATTCAGAGTACTGCCTTTTGGGCTGTCCTCGGCACCGCGAGTTTTTACAAAGTGCTTTGCAGTACTCGCAGCGCATCTCGGGAAACTTGGAATTCAAGTATTCCCATATCTGGACGACTGGCTCCTAGCAAGCTCCTCCAGACAAGAGACACAGGTGCAGTGACCACGGCTTCCAGGTTCCTCACATCCATGGGAGTTCTGTTGAATCTGGAAAAATCACAGCTACAGCCCTCCCAACAACTCCTCTTCATAGGAGCCCTCCTGGACACCTCCAGTGCAAGGGCCTTCCTCCCGGTGGACAGGAGAAACAAACATCCTCCAGATGGCTCGCTTAATCAAAGAGAACGACTCGGTCCGAGCTGTTCCGATGCAGCAGATGCTGGGTCTCATGGCATCATCAGTGTTCACGGTGCCTTTGGCTCTTCTTCACATGAGGACCACTCAGTGGATGATCAGTACTCAGTGGTCCCCAACCACGCACCCGCCCACAGTCCTTTCACATCAAGGTGACGGAACCTGTAAAGCGGTCACTCACTTGGTGGACTCAAGAGGACAACCTACTGCAAGGCTTTCCCTTTGCTTCACTGGAGACACAGATCACCATCACCACAGATGCATCTTTAGTTGGCTGGGAAGCTCACTGTCAGGATCTCCAGACCCAAGGCCTGTGGAATCAGGATGAGTCTCAATGCCACATAAATGTCTTGGAAATGAGAGCTGTCCTGTACGCAGTCCGAGCCCTGAAGGAAATCCTCTGTCACAAAACAACCCTCCTTCAGATGGACAACAAAGCGGTGATGTACTACATCAACAAGCAAGGCGGAGCACACTCTTAACCCCTGTGCAGGGAAGCGATTAGAGTGTGAGAATGGTACCTGGATCACAAAGCTCTGATCCAAGCAGTCTACCTACCTGCCCGGGCCCCAGAATGATCTAGCGGCTCGCCTCAGCAGAACAGCGGTGGATCCACATGAGCGGTAACTCAACGTAAACGTTGTGCAGTCGCTCTTCGCAGAGTGGGGCACACTGGACCTGGACCTTTTTCTGTCCAGATGCATTCAGACTGCAGAGGACAAGACACTTTCTGTATACATTTCCTCCTCTTCCCTTAATTCAGAGGGTGCTACTCAAGCTGGAGGCACAGGGGCGCAGAATGCTCCTCATCGCCCCATTCCGGCCTCATCAGATTTGGTTCTCATTGATCAACAGATTATCGGAAGTCCAACCGAGACAACTACCACTTCAAACGGACCTTCTGACCTAGGGCCCAGTGGTCCATCCCAACCTGAGATCCCTTCATCTCCATGCATGGCTCCTGAGAAGACAGAAGTGGGTAGATTTGACGTCTCCCGTAGAGTCTCACACATTCTCCTAGCAGCGTGCAAGCTATCCACTAGGAAAGCTTACACAGCAAAGTGGAAGCGATTCTCCGTCTGGTGTGCAAAGTCCTCCCTGGATCCCTTTTCTTGACCACCAAACAAAGTCCAAGAGTATCTTCTAGACCTGTCAAATACAGGACTACAATACTCAACCGTGAAGGTTCATCTCTGCATGATCTCGGCTTATCACAAGCCTATACACACTATGTATATGGCTCAGTTGCCGTTGGTTAAGAGGTTCCTTAAGGGTATATTCTACACTAGGCCACCAGTCAGGAGACCGATAGCCGCTTGGGATATTAACCTTGTGCTAGACATGCTCACTCGTAAACCCTTCAAGCCTCTAGCAACCTGCAAGTTGAAGTTCCTGACCTGGAAGGCCACCTTCCTCATAGTCATTACCTCCGCTCACGGAGTGTCTACATTGCCGTCGAGGCACAGGTCAAGAAGCATAGGGAAAACCAGGAGCAGTTGTAGAATTCAGCAAAACTATTTATTTGCAGTTGCAGTAATGTAAAAAAAAAAAATAAACTTGTTCAGAATAACTATGTACAGAGGGATAAAATAAAATCTTTCTTCAGTCTGTGTCCCTTTTTCTTCTAAACTCTTGAAATTCCAACTCAGCTATCTTATAAATCTTTTTAACCCCCATCCTTAGCAAACATTCTGTCCTTGTATATTTTAGAAGCTGCTAGAACACTTTGTACTTCTTAAGCTGAGGCCCCCTTTTGCAAAAGTCTAGAAGATTTGTAACCTCTGGAGTTTTATGTAGTCATCTAACAATATAAATATATACATTTCAGCAGCAATACTATACATTTTCTAAACAAAAGGGATTCCAATATCGGTTACATTTTCATACAGTGATTTGCACATACTTTTATATTAGCAGATCTAGATATGCAAGGGAGAAAAAAGACAGACAGCAAGAGAAAACTGAGAGACAGTGAGAGGCAAAGAATTGCAAGACTGTTAGGGTTGATCAAGTCCGAGGTCTCACAGAAAAATTTGGCTGCACAACCAGACAGAGAAGAGACAGAAAAGGAAAGATCCTTGCATTTAAATACTTTCTCCAAAACAAATGGGACAGGGTCCATTCTACCCTGTCACATACATGCCCTGGTCACAGACCCTCCTTATACAGTATTCCACAAGGACAACGTGGTTCTCAGAACTCACCCTAAATTTTTTCCCAGAGTAGTCTCGGAATTCCATCTGAACCAGCCCTTGGTCCTTCCAACCTACTTTGCAAATTTCCAGAATGAAGGAGAGCATATCCTACATTCTGTGGATGTTAAAAGAGTTTTGCGGTTCTACATCGACAAAACTAAAGAGATCCGCAAGTCAAAGCAACTCTTTGTCTCATTCAGCATAGCCCCGGCTGGGTCAGCCTGTTGCTATCAGGTGTATTTCGGCATGGCTGGTAGCAAGTCTCTGCCATTGCTATTCCATGGCACAGGTTAAGCTGGAAGGCAGGGTATACACCCATTCTACCAGAGCAGTCGCGGTATCTCTGCCAGAAATACGGAACGTGCCCATTGCAGACATCTGCAGTGCCGCTACTTGGAGCTCTGTGCACTTTTGTGAAGCACTACGCTTTGGATGTCCATGCCAGACAGCATCCATCCTTTGGCAGAACAATCCTTAATGGACTTCTGTCCTGAATGAGCTCCTCTCTACTGCCACCCTTCTCAGGGGATTATTTTAGCTCGGTATTCTCCCATTAGTGTGAATCAGTGGTGGAGACTTTTATGTCCGGGGAAGATATGAAAATTGCGTACCTACCGTATATCTTGATCTTTCTGGATGAAGTCTTCACCACTCATTCACACCCCCACCCTCCATCCCCCGAACTCACTTATCTGTTTTTGGTCTTCACTCCCTCGATGGCTGGGCTGTGAAGACTCTGTTTTGTTGACCCTTCTTATACAGGTCATTCAGACTATCTTATATTTGACATAGGTTAGTTTACGCTGCACCTCCTCGGTAAAAAAAGGTACTGAGGCAGTTGGAGGGTCGACGCCGAGGTAGCCTATACGGCGTGAGCCAATCTCGCGGCGCCGCACCTGCACGATCCTACCTCGGCGCAGGCCCTCCTGAAGATTTTTGTCTCCCGCTCGGTTCTAGCGCCTTCAGCATAGTCCCATTGGTGTGAATGAGTGGTGGAGACTTCATCCAAGAAGATCAAGAATAACGATAGGTACGTAATTTTAATTTTCTGATATTCCCTTCATGCCGGCACCATCCCCTACCCTGTCTTACCCCTTACCTTACACACAGACCAGACGAGAAGCTCCGTCACCTTCCCTTCATGGACAGTTTTACTTTCCTTGTCCCCCAAAATGCAGTTTCAACCCCCCAGAACGGGTCACACTCTATCCTGAACCCCTAATCTTACACACCATATTTTGTTTCCATTAATTTACTAGTAAATCTTCACCCCCGCTTCAGGTCTCACAGCCTCAGCTGTTCCCCGAAGTGCGGGTCTTAACTAACGCACATGCACAAGCTTATCACATGCTGTTGTACCATTGATATGACGTACTCAAGATGGTACAACAACAAGTTTATGTCACATTGATGGTACAACAATGTTGTCTTTCGACTGATTTTAGCCAATAACAGTGTTCCACCATACACTATATAGTTATGATC
This sequence comes from Neoceratodus forsteri, assembly GCA_016271365.2. Classification (NCBI taxonomy): domain Eukaryota; kingdom Metazoa; phylum Chordata; order Ceratodontiformes; family Ceratodontidae; genus Neoceratodus; species Neoceratodus forsteri. The sequence goes on along the minus strand of CM057450.1, from coordinate 181,500,489 downwards.
TCTGTGTCAATTAAGAGACTTATTCTGAGACATTGTAAAAACCAGGACTTACTGTCATATTTGGAGTGCCTTATCGAACTCCTGTCCAGTCTTCGACTGGAAAAAATGATAGTGAGTCTTTAGTATATAAGTAAGGATGCTATAAGCCGCATACGTTATGTACTCTTTCCAATGTTTCACAAGTCTCCTAATGCCCCTATTCTGTCGTCTGGTTCATCACTCATTTTCCCTCCTGGAAATTCTTATTATTTTTCTTCACTGGTTACTTAGTTATACTCCTGTAACTTTGTTAATACTATTGTTCTTGTATAATTCAGTTGTATGTTGCACTCACTTCTAACCCCAGTAATGCTCAGGATATTCATAACTTTGTGCAGTAAGCCTGGAGAGTTGGACTGCCCGGAGAGATGGAACACAAGCAAATGAATGGAATTCTTTGCATGTGAGCATCTTTCAAATACTGCCTCTACCAACTGTAGTGTTCTAACCTACTCAGATTTTTCTCTCCGCCTGAAAGTCTGGTCGCTCGGAGTTTTCTGTTGTCCTCTTTCACGTGAAGACAGTTCAAAATAGTCAAAACCATAAGTATTTTCAATTTCTTTTACTGCCTCTACTTATTGATAGTTTAAAATTGTGTTTATTGCCTGAGTTAGTTATTTTTCTCGGTTCCTCGCGGTTCGGGATAACCGTGAGGGATCCGAGTTAGTTTAGGTTTATTTTCGGTTCTCTGATTAAAGAACCTGTTATTTTTGCTTTAAATTTGGTACTTTTTAAAAGTTTTTGTAACCACTTTTCTTCAGTTACAGAACCGCTGAACCGGTTCATTTGGGCTTCTCCCGGTTCGGTTCCTCCGGTTCCTATCGGTTCCGGAACCGACCGCAGAAGCATTTATTTAAAAAAAAAAAACGCATTTTGCCTTGTTAGAGGTTAGTGTTTATTTTGTATTACCATGTCAGAGAAACCCAAAAAGAGAACCGGAGAACCCGGTTTCAGAAATTGTTTAAAATGTGGAGGTGTTTTTTGCCAAGGCAGACAAGCACACCTTATGTGTAGCTTGTCTGGGATTTGAACATTTGGACCAGGAGTGTGAGGTTTGCAAAACTTTTCCTGAGAAAACTTTGGAAAAACGCCTTGAAAGGCTAAATAAGAAATTTCCTAGGGGTCCCTCCGGCTCTGACCAGCTGACACCCTAGTCTACTGTGGCTGAACCCACAACTTTACCTACCCCTGCCCCTGATACTGGCAATAAAGGGCAAAAAGAGGGAAAGAACCGGCTGACTCCCCGGTTCCCTCAAAAAAGCTGAAAAAGACTAAGCATGCAGAATCTTCCCCTGCTAAACCAGGGACTTCTGCACAGATGCCGGCTATGCCTTCGGCTCAGGAGATAGCCCAGGCTTTTAAAATTATACAGGCACTGCAGAACATTGTCCCACAGCAGCCTGCCCCTATTCAGGGTTCCCAGGCCAGCAGTGGTAATTTTCCTCCTTTTCAGGAAGAGCAATATTTTGAGGAGGGGGATGAACTCTCTCAGGACGATGACCCCATTCCTCCAGGGGTATCTCCTGAACAAGATTTTGGTTCTCCCCCCAGGATGTCAGAGGATTATTCCTCCCATTTCTCATTTGTACGGAAAATGGCAGATGCTCTGGACATTGCTACTACAGAGCAGATAGAGGATGAGGAGGAGATTGAATATTTAAATATGATGGAGTTAACACCCTCAAAAGCTCTCCTTTTGCCAGTGTACACATTTTTTAAGAAAGACACCCTGAAACTTTTACAGACCCCTAACTCTGTTCCTCCTATTGATAGGAGAATAGATAAGAAGTACCAGTTGGACAGGACAGGAGCTGATTTTCTTTTTTCCCCATCCTGACCATCAAGGGGTCATACAGCAAGCAACCTGTGATAAGGCCAGAGTTCCCCTGTCCTCCCACCCTCCGGACAAGGACTCCAGAAAAATAGACAACATGGCCAAAAAAGGCTATTTATCAGCTTCCTTGGCCATGAGACAGGCTGCTTTCCAAGCTTATGCTGCCCAGTATCAAAAATCCCTGTGGCAGTCGGTACTGGACATGTCCATCAAGGCCCCCTCACCCCTGTCCGAAGACCTGGCTGAAACTGCCAGGTTTGGGTTGGAGGCGGCTAAGTACCAATTCCAGATGGCTGCTGATTCGAATGACACTGCAGCCAGATGGATGGCTAACACTGTGGTACAGAGAAGGTTTGCTTGGCTCAGGGCCACTAACCTTACTCAGGACACTCAATCAAGCTCTGGATTTTCCCTAGAAACTCTCTCTTTGGGGAATCCACGGTTGCATACATGAAAAAAGTGGATGAATGCATGGCAACCTATAGAAGCAACTCTGCTAAAGAGCGTGCTGCACCATTCACTAGACCCTATGGAAGGGGGAGTAGGGGAAGGTCTTTTACGACCAGACCATTCTTCCAGCCAGTAGCCGTGCCCCAGTACCAGCAGTATCCACAACAGGGATCCTCTAGGGGAAGGGATAGAAGGGGTTCCAGGAGGGATTCTCAAACCCAACCTGAACCCCAACCAAAGCAAAACCCCTGAGGATCAGGCCACCTCCTCCCTCCCTGTTGGAGGCAGACTATCCCACTTCCTCCAGGCTTGGCTAAGCATTACCACAGACAAGTGGGTGCTGGAGGTAGTGAGTCAGGGTCTGTCTTTGGACTTCAGATCTTATTCTCCTCAGAAAACCAGGGTTTACTGCTCACCTCCTCTAGCAGAGAGGGCATTGCTAGAAGCAGAGGTCCAAAAGTTGCTACATCTCAGAGCAGTGGAATTAGTCCCTACCACCCTTAGAGGAAGAGGTTTTTACTCCAGATACTTCCTAATAACAAAGAAAAGTGGGGAGTGGCGGCCAATACTGGATCTCAGAGCTTTGAACAAGCATCTGAAAAAAAAAAAAAAGTTCAAAATGGTCAGATTGGCTCGAATATTGCCAACAATCCAAAAGGGGGACTGGCTGGCATCACTGGACTTGAAAGACACCTATTTCCACATCCCCATAAAGGAATCTTTCAGAAAATACCTCAGATTCAGGCTCCGTTCAGGCCGCTATCAGTTTTCAACTCTTCCTTTCGGTCTCTCCTCAGCACCAAGGATGTTCACAAAGTGCCTAGTTGCTGTAGTGGCATATCTAAGAAGACAAGGAGTGACTGTATTCCCTTATGTAGACGATTGGCTGGTGGTGGGAAACTCACCAGACCAGGTAAGGAACTCCCTAAAAATCACCCAAGTCCTCTTAGAGTCCCTGGGTTTCATCATAAACCAAAAGAAGTCAGTCCTAACCCCTGCTCAAATTCTGCAGTTTATAGGGGTAGAAATCAACACACTTCAGGGCAGAGCCTTTTTACCCTTAAACAGGGTGCAAAGTCTGCAGTCAATAGCAAATTCCTTTGTCCTGAACAGCTCAAAAACTGCACAACAGTTTCTACAACTACTGGGTCATATGGCTGCATCCACAGGCACAGTCCAGGGATCCAGATTCTACATGCGAGCCATCCAGTTTCACCTCGGGGCTCACTGGAGTCAGAAAAAAGACCCTTTTTCAAAGCTTATACCCATGACAGGCCCACTATTAAGGGCCCTCTTGTGGTGGAAACAGGAATCCAATTTAAGGCAAGGAGTGCCTTTCCAGAAAGAAAGCCCCTCTTTGGTACTCACAACAGATGTATCCCTGATGGGCTGGGGTGCCCACCTAGGAAAGCACACGACCCAAGGAATCTGGTCAGCAACAGAGTCCCTTCAGCACATAAACTTACTGGAACTAAGAGCAGTGTTACTAGCCCTAAAGGCTTTTTCTTAACTGATCATGGGCAGAGTGGTTCAGATCAGAACAGACAATACCACCACAATGTATTACATAAACAAACAGGGAGGCACCAGGTCAGGCCTCCTCTGCACGGAGTCCATGAAGAGTTGGACACTGGCTTACTCTCTGAGGGTCTCTTTACAGGCATTTCACTTGCCAGGAAAGGACAATACTTTGGCAGATGCACTAAGTCGCATCAACCAGGCCCATCTCGAATGCACTCTGAACAAGCAGGTGGTACACGTCATTTTCAGAAGTTGGGGCACTCCAGGAATAGACTTGTTCGCATCCCGCCAGAACCACCAACTCCCGCAATATTGCTGCAGACCACCAGCACAGGGCACAGTTCCTCTGGACGCCCTGGTTCTGGACTGGACAGGCAGGCACCTGTATCCTTTTCCCCCTTTCTCCCTGGTCTTCAGGGTGTTACTGAAGCCAAAGTCCCTCTCAGCATTGTTGATCTTGATAGCTCCGGATTGGCCCAGGCAGCCATGGTACTCTCTTTTGCTCTCCATGTCTGTCAGCAAACCGATACAGTTGCCCCTCAGAAAAAATCTCCTGACTTCCAATAAGGGAACATCGTTGTACCCCAATCTCAAGTCTCTTCATCTCAAGACATGACTCTTGAAGAAAAGAGTATGCAGATTTAAATCTTTCAGAAGCTGTCCTAAATATTTTGAAGGGTTATAGAAAACCCTCCACACAGAAATCTTATTCTTCCAAATGGAAGAGATTCTCTTCTGGTGTTCTAGTATGAACCTTATACCATGAAATGCTGGAGTTTCAGTAGTCCTGGACTATCTCACTCATTGCATTCACTAGGCTTGCAACCCAGTTCACTTAAGGTTCATTTAGCAGCTGTATCTGCCTACCTTTCTGCGGGCACCAAGGTATCAGTGGCATCTGATACAACAGGATTGAGGGCGCATTCAACAAGAGGAACAGCTGCTACCCTTGCAGCTGCCAGGGAGGTTCTCTTGGTGGACATTTGCAAAGCAGCTACCTGGAAAACAGTACACACCTTTACAAAACACTATAACCTGTATATTTTATCTAGGGGTGATGCTAGGTTTGGCACAGCAGTCCTGCAGAGCCTGTTTCCAAAATAAAGTTTTGTGCCCACCTCCAGTGGTACTGCTTGGTAGTCTGCACAAAGTTATGAATATCCTGAGCATTACTGGGGTTAGAAGAAAAAATTACTTACCATAGTAATCTTATTTCTTCCCAGTGATGCTCTGGAATTCATAACTCCCTCCCTTCCTCCCCTTCCAGAACTTCAGCCTCTGCACTCCGCATGCTGGTGCCATTAAGCCATATTATATGTTGCATTTTCCTGTTTTAATCATTTTAAACTGGAGTTTTCAATGTTCTCTTTTACAGTTTTATTGATGTGGCTTTTATTAGAGTCAACCTCCCTTTGGGGGTTTATGTTAAATTTATGCTTTGATTAGGAGAAGCCCCTCTTTTATAAATTTTAATTACATTAGTTTCCTAATGCCTGACTTCCAGGCTTCTTACAAATCTGAGTAGGTTAAAACACTACAGTTGGTAGAGGCAGTATTTGAAAGATTCTCATGTGCAAAGAATTACTCATTTGCATGTGTTCCATCTCTCCGGGCAGTCCAACCCTCCAGGCTTACTGCACAAAGTTATGAATTCCTGAGCATCACTGGGAAGAAATAAGATTACTATGGTAAGTAATTTTTTCTTCTTGTACATAGGTTGTAGTTGGTTACTTTGTCATTTCTTTTATTTGGTATGTTTGTTAGTTCCATGAATGTTTCAGTTATAAAATAAACTAAAAAAAAAAAAGACGACTGTGAGGTCATAAGAAGGCTGTGTAAAAATTTGGGGTAAAAATATGAGAAAACAACAAAGATCTTCTTGGGGGATATCTCCGTCATCAGGTAACTCCATAGGAACCTTCACCGTTGGTGAAGGGAATCCACACGGAAGATTTTCAGCAGTACAACTGTGACCACTCACACTGTCAACATCAGCCAACGTCAGCACCCTGTATAGGTGTGGACGGCCCCGCTCCCTCCTCAGTTCTTTCCCGCCGTTGACCTGATCAACATTGGACTCCGAAGAAGGCAAGACACAGTTTTTGTGTTTTTTCTTTTCTTTCAATTTCAGCATCTCTTCTTGTAAGAGCTACTTTTTTGTTTTCTTGCTAAGTAATGCTTTTTTCCTCGACTGGTCCTGCGAACTTAGGCAGCCTCTTTTTTGACTTTTGTCCTCCAGCGAAGGAGACAGCTTTTCTGCCTCCCTGCCTGATGCAGTCCTCAATGGGGACCCTCCTAGATTCCTCCTCTTTTCACTGACACGTCTCCTAGCTCACAGACCGTTAGGCCAGGGACCAGCCCTCGGGGATTCACTTCCCAGTTGCCGTGTCTAGGTCCACCTTCCCTAACATCCCTGGCCCCCCGAGGGCTCCTTTTCTGGGGTTGTTTTCCTTGTCTATGGCTCCGGCTTTGATGAGTATCGCTGTCCAGGTCTTTACCCTATCAAGCCCTTACCGACAGCACTGCTGCCCGCTTTGCAGGTGGCAGGTACCGGCCACTTGGTTCCGCCTTCCCCCAGCGTTCCTGTTGCTAGAACCTCTTCTGCCTCAGGAGGCTCCCTTGTCAACGGCTCCAGCCTCGTTGAGGGTCACTGTCCAGGTCTTTGCTACTCCAGACCCATACTGGCAGCATTGCTGCCTGCTTCGCCGGGTGGCAAGTAGCAGGCTTTAGGGTTGGCAACACCTTCCCGTTGATGACAGGTTCATCGATGGCTACCTTCCAGTTCCAGCTCCAGCTTTTCCAGGCTTCTGGCCCATCGATGGGGTTGCACTCTGTGCCATCGACCATGCTGCCGTCAGCTGTGCCTCATCTGTCAACGATGCTTATTCCATCGACTGCTCAGTGGCTTCCATGCATGTTAACAGGCCTGTGCTCTGTGCCAATGAGCCTTCGGCAATGCCTTCTCCATTGATGAGGTCCCTTCTGTCGACGGACCCTGGGCTTTTACGCCTGCAGGTTTGTGCTTTTCGCCATCTTGCCTCTGATGATGCCCCTTCTGTCAGCATTGTCCTTTCCGCCAACAGACCCTTGACTTCTTGTTCGTCAACAGGCTTGTGTTCTGTATCATCATGCCTTTGACGATGCCTTTTCCATCGTTGTCTTTCTCATCAAGCGGATCCTGGGCTAGCCAGCATGTCGACAGGTCTGTGCTCTGTGCCATGTTACCTTTGATTCCTTCTTCGGCGACAGTGCCTCGGTTGCCAACAAGATCTTTGGTCAGCTTTATGCCCTCTTGCCATCAGCGATGCTTCTCCATACCACAGATAGCCGTTGTTGGCGCTGCTGCCAACCCTCCTATCATCAACAGCACTTGTTGACCATCATAGACCTTTGTGACATGCTCAACATGAGAAAGTTCCAGGATACCCATGGGTGAGTGGGCTGGGCTATTGCTCATGCCATCCTGGGTGGCACATGGAAGCCAGAGTGACTGCAGTGCCTTCTCAGCTGAGGGTCTTGGCAAGCTCCTCTCCAGAGCCTTTGTTCGTGTCATGGCCAGCACCACTGCTAGGGATGCGGCTATAGGTATATGCCTACGTAGGCACTCCTGGTATCCAGTTTGCAGCCGGTGGGCAGCAAAACATGCTTAAGGGCACCTCTCTTAAGGCTTCAGGCTGCTCGGCCCTGATGTCCAGGGTATCATAAATGATCCGCAAGCACTCAGTTTGGTTGGACCAGCTCCTACGGCTGGTGGAACCTCAGCTGGTCTTCTTGCCAGACCCCCATTCTCCTCTTATCCTGGACCAGAAGGTGGTGGTCGGAGTTCGTTTCTCCCTCCAATGGAGAACCATACCTTCGGAAGCACAGGTTTTGCAGATCATAGAGAAGGATCTCAACTTGGAGCTCATTGAGCAGCCTCCAAACACCCCGCCTCCACCCTCCAATTATTCCCCGGCTTACTTGTCCGTTCTCCTGGTGGAAGTGCAGTCTCTTCGCTAGCAGGCTGTCAAACCAGTGCCCAGGCACCAGAGAAACAAGGGGTTTTATTCCAGGCCTTTCCTGGCCCCCAAAATGACCGGAGATCGGAGGCCCATTTCAGACAGCACCTCAATCTGTTTGTCCAAAATAAATATTCCGGATGGTACCTTTGCCAGACCTAATACCCTTCCCCAAGACAGGGGACTGGCTCTGCTCACTGAACTTGCCGGATACATACCTGCACATCTTGGTCCTTTTCCTCGTCACCAAAAAGACTGGAGATCTGAGACCCATTTTAGATATAAAGGACTTCAGTCTCTTTGTCAAGCACAAAAAGTTCCGGATGGTAACTTTGTCAGGCCTCATGCCCCTCATCAAAATGGGTTGGCTTTGTTCACCAAACATGCAGGATGCTTACCTGCACATTTCAGTCTTTCCTCCTCCCAGTCGGTTTCTTTGTTTTGCCTTTCAGTGAGAGCATTACCAATTCAAAGTGCTGCCCTTTGGTTTATCCTATGTGCTCCATGTCTTTACCAAGTGCTTAGCAGTGGTCACAGCAGCTCTCCGAACAGAGGGACTGTATGTCTTCCCTTACCTGGACGATTGGCTTCCCAAGGTCTCGTCCAGGGATCAGCTTTTGTTGATTTTGGAGCAAACTCTCCAGCTCATCCATTCTCTGGGCATAACGGTCAACCTGCCCAAGTCTGTTCTAATACCATCCCATAGACTGCAGTACATCGGGGCTGTTCTGAACTCAGAGCAGGGGAAGGCCTTCTTAGCACAAAACAGGGCGGAATGCCTTATGGTCCAGGCTGAGGAAGTCACTCTGAGTTGGCGCATTCCTGCCAGACTATACCTCAGACTGTTCGGTCCAATGGCAGCGGCCATTCCTATCATTCCACTGGCCAGACTTCACATGCGCACCCTTCAGTGGACCCTCAGAGTGCAATGGGACCACTGCATGGACAAGTTAGACCAACAAGTTCTGGTCTCCTCCCCAGTTTGCAAGGTACTGCAGTGGTGGATGGACCCTTTGAATCTTCTTTAAGGGGTCCCTTTCCAGATTTCTTCCCCGCATGATATCCTAACCACGGATGCTTTGGGTGTGGGCTGAGGAGCACACCTGGGTCCCTTTCAAACCCAGGGCTGCTGGTCTCAGTGGGAAGCCACGCTGCATATCAATGTCCTGGAGATGAAAGTAGTGCACTATGCCATGCAGGTTTTTCAGGAGCATCTTGATCCAGGCCAAGTGCTGGTATAGTCAGACAATCAGTGTAGTTTACTACATTAACAAGCAAGGAGGACTCACTCATACCCCATTTGCAGGGAGGCCATGCAAGTGTGGTATTGGGCACTGGAGCACAGTCTGACACTCTCTGCGGTCCACGTGCCAAGCATCCTAAAGATCCTGGTGGACAGACTCAGCAGGACTCAGTTCAGTATGCATGTATGGAAGCTTCTGTCATCCGTAGCAGCAGATCTGTTTGACAGATGAGGTCACCTGGAGTTGGACCTTTTTACGGCCACACTCCGCAAAACTGCCCAATTTCTGCTCGTTGGATCCAGGGCCTGGAGTTTTCTGGCAAGATGCGTTGTCCCTCTCCTGGAGTGAGAGATTCCTGTACTCATTCCCTCCATTTCCACTAATACAGAGGGTGCTAATCAAGTTGCAAATGGAGGGGGCTAGCATGATTCTGGTGGCTCCATTCTGCCCTTGCCAGATATGGCTCCCTCTGCTTCAGCAGCTGGCGGAGGAACCTCCGGTCCCTCTGCCTCTTTGCAGGACTTTGCTGACCCAGGATCACGGGGCCCTGTTCCATCCAAACCTCAGGTCCCTCCATCTGCATGCATGACTCCTGAGGACGTAGCCATTACCAGATTTGGAGTCTCTAATAGGGTGGCAGACGTCCTGGTGGCCACCTGCAAGCCTTCCACCCGTGCTACTTAAGGCATGGAGTCGAAGCGGTTTGCCATCTGGGCTGCCAAACATTCCCTAGACCCATTTGCCTATACGGTGAATCATGTCCTGGACTACCTGATTTCTTTGTCTAACTCAGGCCTCCAATATTCCTCCCTTAAGGTCCACCTTTTGGCTATTTCTGCCTTTCATGAGCCCGTGGGTGACCGCATGATTGCTCAGCTGGATGTTTCCTGTACCTTCCTAAGGGGCATTCTGCATCTGAAACTCCCAGTCCGCTCCCCGGTCCCGGCTTGGGACTTATATTTTATTTTGGTAAAGTTGACCCTGTCTTCTTTTGGGCCAATTGCAACTTACACTTTCTCTCTTGGAAAGCGCTGTTTCAGTTGCAATTACTTCTGCTTGAAGAATTTCAGAGCTTCAGGCCCTCTGGTGCGAGGAGCCTTATTTGATTTTTCACAAAGACAGGGAATCTTTGTGCACAAATCCTAAGTTTCTTCCTAAGGTAGTCTCTGAATTCACACTTATATCAGTCTGTCCACCTTCCTGTTTATTTTCCTGAACGTGCCAATCCAGGGGTAGCACTACTCCATATGTTAGATGTGCACAGAACTTTGAAGTATCTGCTTCAGACTAAGGAGTCCAGAAAGTCTTAAGCAGTTGTTTATTTCTTTCACCCCAGGTAAAGAGGGAGCTTCAGTTTGTAAGCAATGTTTATCCAAATGCTTGGCAAATTGCATTGTGTTCTGCTACAATAAGTACGGCAAAGAATTGCCCAGTGCTGTCAAAGCTTACTCCAACAGAGGCATGGCTACCTCGGTGGCTTGTTTCAAAGGGGCCTCAGCTGCCGATATCTGTGCAGCAGCCACCTGTTGTACCGTCCACACTTTCACTAAGCATTACAGTCTGGACATTGTCTCAAGAGCCCGTGCAGGTTTTGGCAGGGCTGTTTTACAAGGACTCCTGTCTTAAAAATGCATTCTATCTTGTGCAGCCATTTTGGGTCGGGTTAAGCAATGGATGGTTCTGAGGCCAAATGGCGCTACCGGTAACAATGGGGTTTATGAAGATCCAGACGCCCAGACTGTCTGTTTACACTTGTCGTTGCTTGGTATTTGTTCCTATGGTGTTACCTGATGACTGAGATACCCCCAAAGAAGATAGAATAGTTTCGTAAGAACTTACCATAATAGTAGCTCTTCAAGAGGATCTCAGTCATCAGGTCTGGATTTCCTTCCCACCATCCCACGTAGTGGGGTTCCTGTTCAGCACCTTTCTATCTGTTGTATCTATCTTTTATATCTAGAGCTGGGTCCCTCATTCTCTCCTCGGTTCCCCAGGCTGTGAGCCTTGCTCCCTTCGACTCCAGAGGGAAAGAACTGAGATGGGAGTATGGCTGCCCACGCCTATATAGGGTTGCTGCATCACCTGATGTCGACGGCATGGGTGGCCCCAGTTGTACTGCTGAAAATCTTCTGTGTGGATTCCTTTCACCGACGACGAAGGTTCCTGTGGTGTTACCTGATGATTGAGATCCCCTCGAAGATCTGTTGTTACAGTAAGTTCTTACATAACTGTTCTTTATGAGTCTACATTGCAATTTTTTCAATGCATGCTCATAACTGTGGTAATTTTCAATATGCTGACCCCAGTTTTCAACATAGCCATTTTTTCACACCACTTCACGAATGTGATAGCTGACACTTTTCAGACTCTACCCAAAATGTGCTTTAACACTTGTGCAAAATGATGTTTCCGCCAATGTTTTATAAATGATACTGTCATGCTCAGAAGCAGTGGTCAAGAAAAGATTATGTTGAAAATTTGGGGTAAAAAATGTGAAAAATGAACTAATTTATGAGCAAATGGATTGTTCCAACATTTACTCATAACTTTATATCTTACTTCGAGGAAGACTCTTGCAGCAGGCCACACTGGTAGGACTAAGCCACCAAGCACCTGGACCACACAGAAAACTTCTAGCTAGCAGTCTACTCTAGCGGACAGTCGACCGCCATTCCCCACGCTTACCGCATTTTTTAAATTTCAATTGTTTCTTTGCCTTCGGCATCGAAATTTTGGTGTTTTTGTCGACGAGTTTATGTCTTCTTCACCAGCCTCATCTTCCAACCACTCTACGAAGTGTGCCTGCGGTAAACAGATCACCCGGAAAGGATGGCCACTCTGTGTGTCTCTTCTGTCTAGGCACCAGCCATGACAATAAAGCCTGCCAGCATTGCCAAAAATTCAACCAGGCCACTCAAAGGCGTCACCTATTAGCACTGGAGAGCCACCTTTTGAAGCAGAAGTTGATCGCAGTGGAAAAGCAGCTGCAGGTCAGGAACTCCTCAGCCTCGCCAGCACAGTCTTAGAGAGCCTCTTCTTCTTCCCATAAGAAGTCCAGGAAGCATAAGCACCAGGACAAACACCAGGACTGGGACCAGTCAGCTCCGTGGTCGCCTCCTAAGCCACCAACTGCGACAAGGGCTTCCTCGGCCCCACCAACCCTCTCTTCCTCCAGGCTCCCGATGGCTCCACCACCTGCCCTCATTGCCATCTCGGGCGGCAACTCATTGGGGCAGGGGCTTCGTCTCCTGCCCCCAGCACTAACGCTCAGGCCCATATCTTCCAAGGGCTCTCAGCCAGGTTGCTTGGCTGGTATTGGTTCCTCGGTAGGCGGCTCCACAACTGTCGCCTCCTTTCCACAGCGCTACCTTCATTGTTTCCCACTTCTGGAACTGATGTCAGTCCTGCCAGGCAACGCGGCAACAGGCTATCATTGTCTACTCATCATTGGCATCACCTCTGCCTTTGTCTCAGGGGTTTCCATCCCCTCAGGTGCCAGTTTCTCCAGCTGGGCCAGCACTAGTGGATCCTTCCCCCAGGCGCTCCAGGCCGTCGCCTGCTGGGCCACCACCAGTGCTGCTGCAGCTCCAGCCTGTGGGTCTGACCCCGTCGTCACCCCTGCCACACCCTGTGCCACAGCTGACACCTGCTAGGCTCTCGCTGGATCCTCAACCGGTGCCAGGTGGCTCTTCACCAGCTCCTCAGCCGTCGAACCCTTCCCCAGCACCCTCTCTTCCTTTCCTAAGTTTTTACCCAAGGCGGTGTCAGAGTTTACTTTGAATCAGTCCATGCACCTTCAAGTTTATTTTCCTAAGTATTCTAGTCAGGGGGAGGCCTTGTTCCACACTTTGGATGTGCATAGGCTTTTGTGGTTCTCTACGAACCGCACAAAACCGGTCAGTAAATCTGAACAGTTTGTTTCGTTTGTCCCCAAAAGGAAGGGCACTCCTGTTTCCAAAAGTGTTTGTCTAAGTGGTTAGCGAATTGTATTGTTTATTGCTACTGAAATTACAACAAACCCCTTCCAGGGGTGGTCACAGGCCATTCCACCAGGGTCATGGCTGCCTCCACGGCTTCCCTCAGGAATGTGTCTGCTGCAGACATCTGCGCAGCTGCCACCTGGAGTTCTGTCCACACCATCACCAAGCATCGCCTCATGGAGCTGGGTCAGTTTTACCCTGGCAGTTCTTTAGGGCCTTCTTTCATGAGCTTTTGGCTGCTGATCTTCCCTCCTCCTCCTGGTAGTGTTATCTTGGTGATACTTAGTACTGCTTGGGACTCAGTTCTACCGCTGTGGCCTACTGCAAGAGCCTTCCTCAAAGTAAGAGAGTACAGTTTCGTAAGAACTTACCATAACAGTAGATCTTCAAGAGAAGCTCTTGTAGTAGGTCCTGCTTTCCCTCCCTCCTTCCCCCTGCTGCTCTTTTTTCTCTCACACTATTTTTGCCTTTCCTTTGGCTGTCAGGGAAACCTCTTTGGTTCACCTTTAGTTGCCCATACAGGGTCTACGGTGGGAGAGCTGAGGTAGGTGTGGGGGACCACCAACCTATATAGGTTAGGCTGACGTCAGCTGACTGACGTCTGTAGTGGGTGGTCCACTGTAGTAGACTGCTAGCGAGATGTTTTCCATGTGGTCTTGGTGGCTTAGTCCTACTGGTTTGGCCAGCTGCAAGAGCTTCTCTCAAAGATCTACTGTTACAGTAAGTTCTTACGTAACTGTACTTTTTTGCAGATTTTTGCCCCTAATGTTCATCATATCCCTGTGTTACCCCACCTCTTGAACATGGCAGGGGTCATTTTTCAAATCCCCTTCAAAACTTGTTTCTACAATTACATAGCAAAATCACCTTTTGGATGGGATTTTAAAAATGTCACCTGTCTTGATCATAATGTCAGGTCATAAAAAGGCTGTTGGACATTTGGGGTCAAAATGTGGGAGCCCAATTGAAAGTAGGTATTGCTTAGCCAGGCCCAGTGGCACTGAGGGTTGAGGCGCTGGATGCCACACCTGCGCACCACGCCGGAGGGAGCGAGTGCGTGCCACCGGGGGTTGGCAGGGGAGGAGAAGGATCGAGCATCCCAGGGACAGCTCTCCTTCTCCAGGGAGGGGATGACCAGACGTCGGTGCATGCCTGGCCCCTAGCGGTGGCTGGGGGCTAGCACAGCTACACTGTAACAGTCGGGTAGAGGCAGGCAGATGCCTGATGGGGTACACGCACAGTAGTGTGCACAGTGCCGTTGCCAGCGTCCCTGCATGCTCCGTGTCGTGCACCAGGCACAAGAACACAGGAAAAAGGATCTCCTGGTCAAGCAGCATTAGCTTCTGTCCTCTGCGGCACCGACCCCAAATGGCACTTCCCACAAAGTCCGGGTCTGTTTCAGGTGAGTCGAGTTGGGGTCTCCTCACCACCCTGCCACAGAGGGGAACCCGTGGGGCATAAGAGGGAAGTTGGCCTGATGTCAGGGTACGGGCTGGGAGGACGGTTGGGATGTACAGCCGACCAGAGGGCCAGGAGAGAGACTAGTAGCACAAAAAAAAAAAAGAAAGGAGATATGGCCTCTCAGCTGCTGTATATCGAATAATGACAGTCTAACAATGTGTTAAAGCAGCCACTGAAAATTAGACATTGCATCTCATCTGCTCTGTATATAGTAAAAATGTGTACAAGCAAGGCTCAGTACAACAGCAGTACCAGCGGCAGACATTCGGCATTGACAAATGCTTATTTGATTTATTCAAGGATTGCATCAAGATGTTATTCAGGTACTCAATGATGATCTGATGGCTAGAGATCGGAAGAGCCATTCCATCTTGGTTCTTCTGGGTCTCTCATCAGCGTTTGACACTGTGGACCATGGGGTCCTACTTGGTCGCCTGAGGTTCATCTGTGGACTGTCAAGTACAGTCCTCAGGTGGCTTACATCGTTCCTCATGGTAAGAACTCAGAGAGTGGTGTCCGGGGTTCATTCCTTGGATCCAGTTTCTCTGTTTTGTGGGGTTCCTTAGGGTTCAGTGTTGTTCCCCATGTTGTTTGCAGTGTACATGCTGCCCCTCGGAGACATTGTAAGAAGGTATGGGCTGAGGTTTCACTGCTATGCTGATGATACCCAGCTCTACCTTTCTTTTGCACCTGACCAGGATGGAGCTCTCTCGGTCTTTAATAGCTGCCTCGCAGAAATCCAGGAGTGGATGGATTCCAGTTAGTTGAAGTTGAACTCGGAAAAGTCTGAGGTGCTGGTTGTGGACCTGGCACGCCGGATAGGGGTGTTGGGGGTTGGGTCGCCCTCGGGACGTTTTCTTGGGGGCTTATCACTCTCAACCTCTGCATGGGTGCGAAACCTAGGGTTAATTTTCGACGAAGGGCTGACCCTGCATTCACAGGCGTTGGCCGTCGTCAAATCCTCTTTATACCATCTGAAGAATATCTCCAGGATTAAGCACCTTGTTCCGTCCTATGATCTTCCTACACTGGTCCACGCCTTTGTGTCCTCATGCTTAGATTACTGCAACTCCCTTTACCTAGGGCTACCGGGGTGGAAATCCGTCGCATGCAACTAGTGCAGAACACGGCGGCCCAGCTTTTGACAGAAACTACCTGGTCCTGTCATATTTCACCAGTGCTGCGCAGACTGCACTGGCTGCTGATACAGTGGCGGATCACCTTTAAAGTTGGTCTTCTGACTTTTAAAGCCCTACACGGACTGGGACCGGACTACCTGAAAGAGCTTCTGGTTCCTTACTGCCCTAGGTGATCGCTTCGCTTACCGACGAGGGGTTGCTAGAGACTCCAGGGATGTGTTTGAAATCTTCTGGGGCCCGAGCATTTATGCATGCGGCCCCAACCCTTTGGAATTCTCTACCCCGTCAGTTACGGGGTGCACGACCGTGGAGGGATTTAAGCAATCTTTAAAAACATATTTATGGCACCAAGCATTTGGCGAATGACTGTGTAATGGTATTAGTTGTTTTATATAATTAGTGCTGCTGGGATGTCTGACATGTGATTTTAAACTTTGTTAGGCACCTTGATATTTGAAAGGCGCCATAAAAATAAAGATATTATTATTATTATTCACTGAGATAGTCTCTTTTTTAGTGATATCTTGAAACAACAATATACGAGTTGTAAGATGGTAAAAGACAAACATAAATACAGTAAAAGAGGTCATAGAATTATACAGAATAAAAAGGTAAAATATAATATGTAAAAGTTTAAGATTTATAATGGTTGTTCTTTTCTCTGTCTCTCAACAGTCAAACACTTTGGACAATATTGCCTACATTATGCCCGGACTTTGACAGCAAAGGCTCATGGGAAAGGTGACGCACACCTTGAAGATCATGTACATAATGAACGGCGTAGCACCAAGGAGCAATCTTTATATAAATAGAAAACTGAATTTTTTTTTAATTGTAATTATTTTAATAACTTCATCGACTTCTTTTGTAAGAAAAAAGCAGAGTATACAAGGAAAAAAAAAAAAGTTCACAAACTGTTGTACCGGACATTTTCCTGGCGGCAAACAAAATATAGAAAAAAACAGTTGTCTGACAGTTGTATGTTTTTGTTAAAAAAGTGAGATTGTAAAATATGTTGTATATCTTCTAATGTATAACTTTGGAACTCCTCACTACCTCCCCCCCCCTTCCTGGTTAATTATCAAGTGTTTAACCTTGACTGTACACTCATGCTCACACACACATGAGACAGCCAAGACAGATTGGTGCTGGTAGGATTCAGCTGGAATTTTTAGTGTGGTCTATTGCAGAATATGTCCCCAACTAGGCAGGACCAATGTTATGTGTAATGCAGATGCTGAGGCATTGCTACAGTCTTGTCACCTTGTGTGTCCTTTGGGTGAGAGAACCGCAAACCAGAGGTGAGACGGGACACTCTCAAAGAGCTCTGACATGTGTCAGTATTTATTATAAAATAGGAGAAATCCTGGTAGCTGATTGGCTGAAGCAGTCTATGACCCATGATGATATCTCAGTATATTATTATAGTTCAGAACTGTTTACCATGATCAGCCATTTTCTAACACATAGGGGGCCATTTTATAATCACAGTAATACACTCCAGGGTGTGACATATCATGGGTTATAATTACTTTTTGGGTGTTGAAGGCACTCAGTGTTGCCTCGTGCCTCAGGATGCACCCAGAGCGTGACAGTATTTCATGATATACCACACCCTGTCATGTATTATTGCTTAAATATATTATCCTATTAATATTATATTAATAAAAATACAGTTTAACAATTAAAATGTGGAACAGTCCATCAGAATTTCATTAAGTTGTTTGCAAGGACCTCTTGTAGTCATTAGAGGTACTCACATTCAAGTAAATCTCTGTGTTGCTCAGTGATATCAGCAGTGATGATTTTTAAAGAGCTAAGAAGTGCAAGAATTAGAGATTACACGTGCATTTCTGAGCTCATTTAAGAAATATTACACTAGGTGAGGTGTTGGGGAACATCCTTTTTTGTCTAGTGAACAACCATCTAGAGGGGTTTCAAGATATTTAAAGGTCAAATACAACCGTTTTTCTTACAGAAACTATTGCACCTTTTATGAGTGGTGATCTCCTTGGACACTCTTTAGCTGGATTTTTAGAAACAAGTTTTTCTATGTTTTTTAAAGGACTTGCATACCTTCAAGTTAAAAATGCAATTTCGGTAGCACTCCACATTGTCAGTGGGTAGTCTTTACAACTGGGTATTGTGCACCCCTACTAGGGGAAATGGTGCAGCCCAAAGGCTTAAGCAGTTTAGACTGTTGAGCACATGAGCATTCCAGACAGCAGCAACTCTCCAGTTTTTGCTGTGCCATCAAAGGGGAAACAAATTGAGAGCTTTTCTGAAGAAGAAATCAGTTTCTACTTTGGGGGCTACCATTCTGTTTAGCAGGTTGGGGCTACCTGGCGACAGGGAGCACCCCTAAATTAAAATTGTGCCTATTAAGCTGCGGCTTTCAGGTTGGCTGACCTGCTTTTTTCCCATTTCCACTGCCTGTGCTTGGATTGGGGGCCACCTCTGCCACATAGATCAGGGGTGTTTCGGTTTACAGGTTTCAGGGGTTGTTTTTTTTTTGGTTTTTTTTTAATGGTGCCTCAGGTAAGTACTTGTTTTTTCTCTGCTTAAATTAGGGCTTTCCCCGGGCCTTCCCTCCGTCTTTGGGCATCGCTAACCCCGCCCCCCCCCATAGTGTGTCTTGTGTACTGCCTGGCAGGTGTCTTTTTATTCTAAGTTTTGGGACTTTTTCACTTTATTGAGTCCCACCTTGCTGAAGGGACATTACCCTTTAAATTTTCTCTGCAGTAAAACAGAAAAAAGCCTGACTGGATGCCAACTTTACACTCTGCATTCGCTGGATTTACATGGGGGTTCTTCTTGTCTCAGATTTTGTGGCAGATTTTTTTACTTGGCTCCATTGAGCCACGGTTTCCCACTGGTTTTGCTCTCCTCTCCATTGGGCGTGCATGCTTCTTTCTATTCAGAGGCTTCTTAACCTCAGTACGCCATTTGCATGAGTTTGTGTTGTGCCCCCCCAACATGCCGATGTCACGCGCATGCACGTTAGGAAGCATGTGCCAGCTCTGTTTCATCAGCTATACGTTGCTTTATTTTATAGGTATTGTCAGCCCATCCAGCTGTTCTTTTTCATTTTCCTGGCAGCTGGCTCAGTAGACAGGAGTGTTCCTTGTTGTTCCTTTGCTTTTCCCCCACAGTAGCAGGTGGGGATTGCGGCAGTAGTCCTAGATTTTTTTCAAATTGGGGAAATTGTCAGTTCTTTAACCTTGGGCACCTGCAGGGTCATCTGCATGGCACCATGGCTTATCAGAGACCTGCAAAACAGTAATCACACCCTCTCCTCTGGGTTCATATTGCCCCCTTTGTGTTTCTCAAGATAATATGTCTCTTACAGTTCCCTCTCAGTTGGACCTCCAAGTTAGGGGTGCACCTGGTGTACCAGTTGGCAATGGTAAAGCAGAATTGCGTAAATCTTTCTTGCTGCTCTTAGGAGAGTTTTTGATTTATTCTTTCTTTATGCCCCTTCCTCATTGCCTTACTCTCTTTCTTTGGGAGACTCCTGTGGCCTTGTACGTCCCGCTCGTCTAACCGAGCGAGGTGCAGTCCATCCCCCACGGAGCCTTGTTTGTACCCCCCCAGGTGGGTATGGGATGGGCCCCCTTACCATCCCGACGTGTCTGTCTTTCATCAGTGATGCTGTCACCTGGCGCTGGCAGGGGCATTGGGATCGGGGCCTGGAGCTCCATCTACAGGGAGCACTGTGGTTTTTTTTCTTTGTTTTCTGGCCCCTCCCTCAGGATGTCGGCACGCTAAGGGAACCTAGGCACAGTGCACATTGAAACAGGCAAGTGCTTTGGCCCCCGGCTGACGTCCCCCCTCCCTTCTTTCTGCTGTCCCGCTGCGCCTCCACCCATGGTCACCCAAGTGGCGGTAGAGCGGTGGGACAAGCATCCCACCCCTACCCGGAGGAGGAGAGCTGCCTCTGGGTGCTCAATCCTCCTCCTCCCCCTGTCTGACCCTCCAGTCGCCCGAGTCCGTTCCTGAACTCGGGTCACTGGTGTCGCGAGCGGTAGCCCTACCGCTGCGCCGGGTGCCGGCTCTTTAGGAGAGCTTTTGACCCCGATGTCCCACAGGACATCCCATCAGACACACCCAACCCTAGACCGGGCCCCTCAGGTTGGGGGGGACACACAGGAATGTCCAGATGTGCCACAGTAGGACAGGGCTGCTAATATGTAGTAGTAGTAGTAGTAGTAGTAGTAGTAGTAATAAATCATTTTTTATTCATATACGAATAATATGGATCTGCAGGCAGACACAGACCCTGACCATTTAGATGGTCAGGATGAGGATATCAAGGCTCTTGGGGAAAATCCTGACCCTAGGAAGGGGATGCCATGGTGGAGAATTTGCGCATGTCAGTTCGCTCCGCTTACCACATTGTGTCCCCTATGGGAGGAGTGTGGCTTTCGGCATTGGGTCACTGATCAGGCTTTGAATACGAAGTTTAACTTGGTTTTCAAGGGAGTCTTGTTGTTTGGTTCTAGCCTGGATGATATTTTGAGAGATATCCAGGATAAAAAGGGCCACCTTCCAGTATCAAAGCAACAGCAAAAGGCCAACTCCAAAAGGTCAAGGAGATGGTCGACAGAGGCAATATTGAGGGGGTTTTCATCCCTTTCAGAACTTAGGGAACCAGAAGTGTAGAGGAGCCGGTTCTGGTTTCAAGAGCAGTTGTCGCAGAGGGGCCCTTGCCCGAAGATGCAGCAGAGGATCAGAGCGAAAAGCAGGTACCTCATAATGAGGGTATGCGGGCCCATCTCTGCCTCCCTTCCCTTGGTGGAAGACTGCACAATTTTTACACAAGATGATCCCAGATAGCATCAGATGCTAGAATTTAGGAAATTCTGGCTTTAGGTTTCGCAATAGAATTTTCTACAGTTCCCTCAAAGGGGTGCTTGCTGCCGTTCCTGGTTCCAGTGGACCCTGTGAAGGGGCAAGCAGTGTCAAAGACCCTGGACCACCTCACTCAAATCGGGATGATTGTGCCAGTGGCTCCCAGCAAGCAAGGCCAGGGATTCTACTCGATCTGTTTCGTACTTCCCAAGGCCTATTCTGAATCTGAATCATCTAAACAAGTTTGTGCATCACACGACCTTCAAGATGGAGTCCCTGTGTTCAGTCATCCGAGCTGTCCAGCCAGTGGATTATCTAGCTTCCATAGATCTGGGGGATGCGTATCTCCACATCCCTGTCTGACAGTTGCATCAGAGTTTCCTCAGGTTCTGGTGGCGCAAGCTCCCGACAGGAGGGACATCATGTCTACCCCTACTTGGACGATCTGCTCATTTGAGTGCCATCTGCGCCACTGTCAAGGAAGTCTGTGACCAGGACTCTGGAGGTTTTGAAGTCCCATGGTTGGGTGGTCAGTTGGGAGAAGAGCTCTCTTGAGCCATCTCAAACTCTGGAACGCCTAGGAGCAGTGTTCAAGAAAGACAAGGGGAAGGTCTTCCTCTCACCAGCCAGGAAGGAGACCCTATTGAGATAGATTCAAGAGGCTGAGGGGCCAGTCCTCAGCTTCAACTCTCTGCCTTCTGCAAATTCTGGGCCTCATGATGGCAGCAATAGAACTAGTTCCATGGGCTCACCTTTACATGCGGCCCCTACAGGTGGATTTGCTGTCAGCCTGGGATCTGATCTCGGAGAATTATCAGCCCAGGATCCCAGTCTCCCCACAACTGTGGCAATCTTTGAGTTGGTGGGTGAGTCTGGAAAATCTGAGCAAAGGATCTTCCTAGGAAGTTCCCCCAGAGCTGATTCTGACATCCAGTGCTAGCCTTGTCAAGTTGGGGGCAGTCCTGGACCACATCCCCAGTCAGAGGACTTGATCAGCCTACACATAAACGTTCTGGGGATGAGGGTTGTGGGTCTTACTCGCCTTCATTTTCAAAATCAGGTGCAGGGAAAAGCCATGAAAATAAGGTCGAACAACGCGGTGACAGTGGCATACATAAACAATCAAGGGGCGCAGGGAGCTGCTGAAAGAAGCCACCGATCTGCTGCTGTGGGCAAAGGAGAATCTCTCTTCTCTCTCTCTCTCTCGTTGAAATTCAGGCCGATTGGCTAAGCCGGAAAACTTTTCATTCAGGAGAGTGGATGTTGAACCCGGAGATGTTCGAACTTCTGTGTGAAAGGTTCAGTCATCCTCAGATTGACCTGTTCACCTCCAGCCACATTGCTCAGGTCCAACAGTTCTTCAGCCGCTACTGGTGTCCACAGGCGGAGGCAATGGACACCGTGCCACAAGCTTGGAATTTTGGCAGAGCATATCCACTCCCTCCTTTGCTGCTCTTCCCCAAGATCATACACAGAATAAGGCACTGAAGAGAAAGCTTTATTCTAATAGCTCCAGAGTGGCCCAAAACACTGTGGTTCTTGAACTTAGTAAACTTAGCTCCAGTGCGTGAGGAGTTTCTCTTGCAAGGCCCCATTCTGCATCCAAATCTGGGAGCAATGCATGCTCGCAGCCTGGCTCCTGAAACCAGGTTTTTCTAAGAAGGTAGTAGACACTCTGATAGCTGCCGGGAAGAATTCCACGTTGGCAGATTATACTCGCTTATGGACCACCTTTTTAGCCTGGGACAAGGAAAAACATATCTGGCCTTCTGAAGCCACGGTTCCACAGATTTTGGATTTCCTGTAGAAAGGTGTGGAAATAGATTTGGCCTTGATCAACCAGAGAGGTCAGGTGTCGGCCCTTGGGTTCATCCCTAGGGACTAACCAGGAGGTTATTTATTTTCTGCGGGCTGTCAGCAGGAGTCAGCCTCTGTTCTGATCCCCTGTTCCCCCTTGGAATCTGAACCTCGTTGTAAATGCTCTTTGTAAGAAGCCTTTCAAGCCGCTTTTGTTGGTACTGTTGGATGTGCTGTCTTACAAGGTGTGTTTCTTAGTTGCCATGTGCTCAGCCTGGAGGATAGGTGAGCTCCAGGTTTTGTCCCACAAAGAACCATACCTCGTAATGCATAAGGACAAGGTGGTCCTTAGAACAGTCCAGTCTTTCATTCCGAAGGTCCCCATGGCCTTCCATGTGAACCATGTGAATTCTTTTTCACAGAAAGAGTGGTGGATGCATGGAACGGCCTACCTCAGGAAGTGGTGGCTATGAATACAGTGCAGGGCTTCAAACAGGCATGGGATAGGCATAAGGGAGCAATACAGATGAGTATGAATAGATAGACCACTGACAGAGCAAAGGCAGATGGCACATTTATAAGGTAGAAAAAGAAATGGGCAGACTGGATGGGCCTTGCGGTCCTTATCTGCCGTCAACCTCTGTGTTTCTATGTATGTAACCAGGAACTCTGTTTCCCAGCTTTCTGCCTGCAGCCTGCCCACCCAAAGGAGAATGAGTTGCACAAGTTAGATTTTTGGCGGGCTATTAGGGCATACCTTGGACTACTGAGTTCCAGAAATCGGACAGATTGTTCATTCTTTTTGGGGCGATCAAGCAGGGGCCAAAAGTCTCCAGGACCACCCTAGGTAGTTGGGTGAGGGCCTGCATTGCCAAGGCTTATGTCGCAGAAAAGAAGAGTCCTCTGGTTCTCATCAAGGCTCACTCCACCAGGGCAGTGGCCACCTCCTGGACAGAGAGAGGTGAGGCATCTGTTTTAGAGTAGTGTAAGGCAGCTGCATGGTCCCCCATTCACCAGGCACTACAGATTGGATGTTCAGAGCTCTGCTGATGTGGCCTTTGGTCGCAGAGTTTTGCTGGTGGCAGTTAGCAGGTAAATTCCTTTCCTGTACGTGGTTGGCGTATGGGACAGTACCATATTCTCCCCCACCCGTGTTTTTTTTTTTCTTTCTGGGTACTACTTCTTAGAACCCAGTTGTAAAGATTATCTATTTACAGTGTGCAGTGCTACAGAAATAAATTTCTTCATAACATACCGTAATTTACTTTTCTGTTAGCTCCAGCAGTGTCACTGGGGCCTGCCCAGGAGCATTACTCCTGCAGGAGAATATTGTCCAGTATGCCAGCATGGGGATGTCAGTTGTTCTGTTATAAGCACTGATTGTAAGCCTGTCTAGACATCCCCCTATAATTTACCTGCTGCGCTTTTGTTAAAAAAAAAAAAATCAGTTCCATATTAGAATTTCAGTTCCTAGTACGTAGGTTTAATAGGTTCGAGTTTGATGTTAACCAAGAGTGCCTTCTTTGTTGCAGGTGAATGCTTACTCTGCATGCAGTCTTTTGCCTTTTAAGAAGTTTGTTTTTCAGTTGGTTCAGTTCTGCAGGACCTTCCAAGATGTAGGCCTTTGGAAGACGAGCCCCGATCACTCACTGCTCGTCATCTGATGAGGCAGGCCATTGTTTACTGTATTTAATTCTGGTTAGGGTCCTTTATGTAGACAGCTGGTTTGTGGCTTTTTCATGTCAAGTCAACTGGTACGGTATTTATTTCCATATTTAGAGGCACTGCGTGCACCATAGTAACTGGAGAGTTGCTGATGTCCAGAATGCTCACGTGCCCAACATGCTAAACTACTTCAGCCTTTGGGCTGTGCCATTCCCCTAGTAGGGGTGCGCAATACCCAGTTGTAAAGACTACCCATTGACAATATTGGAGCTAACAGGAAAGGAAATTACGGTAAGTGTGAAGAAATCTCTTCTATGTAATTCCACCCTGCCCAGTCCCCTCAATCATCTTGTGAAGATAGCAGTGCTCCATACTTGGCTGTGCAGCACTATTTTCAGGAAGTCTGGGAGCTTTCTGTGATTTAATTTCATTTTGCATACGTTCATACATCCAGCTTTTGGGGGGGAAGACAACCAGTGGTCCATAGAGTTCCTCCCCTCACTTCTCAGTGGGACTACCCTGTCGACCCTTTTTTCTTTCATTGTACTTTGTGAGTCGGAGCTTAAAAGTCATTACATCTGCCAGTAGCACCAACTCGGGAAGCCTAGTCCAGATGTCCACCTCTCATTCTGGGAAGTAGCTCTTCTGTGCATTCCCTTTAACTTTCTCCCTTTCATTGAAATGTGTGTGTTCTGTTGTCATTCATTTAAAGGGGTACATTACAGCCCACAGATTGTTCTTACAACATGACCAATTGATCATCTACATAATAATGTTATTAATGCAGAAAGTAAGGCATACCATCCCTGTATCCCATTTATATAAATATCACAAATTTTCCTTCATGCTGATAATCTTGTGACATACAGGTTATATGGAAAAATTAAATTCCTGTACAGTGTAGCATTATTAACTACTCATGCCAGGTTTCTTTGTGACACAGAAAATACTTTGTTTCACTTTTACAGATCAAGAGAGTGCTCCTGACTAATCGGAGTGCTCCTTTCTTCTGCGCATGAGACACTCTTATTTTGTGAAGAGTGTCTCATGTGCAGCTGCCCTGGTAACAGGCACGTTCTAGTAAGGTTTTAAAAAAAATAAATATATAAATCAAGCTCGATCAATAATATATTAATGCCACCGAGACTACTTTTATGGTTGTAAGAGTGGTCTCCCTTACATTTTTGGGGATCAGAACCGCTCACCTTCGATTCTTGGTTCTCATACGTTAAGAATGCATGTGAGGCTGGCGGGGTGGCACTGGGGTTGAGACGCTGGACGCCACTCCTTGGGCAGCCGAGGGTCAACGGAGGGGAGAGAGAGGATTAAGCATCTGGAGGACTGCTGTCCTCTCTCAGGGAGGGAGAGGTAGCAGTTCCGCCTGTTGATCGCTCTCTAGCGATGGCTGGGGGGAGATACGGGTCCGGAAGCTCGAACCAACATATGGGGGTAGGGAGAAAACAGGAAAATGGAGCTGGCAGGCTCCATGAAGGCCCCGCCAGCACCCATCCCGGATTCTGGATTTGTGTTCTGGGGTGGGAAGGAAGCCGGCACTCCTTGCCCCGGTCCTGTCACAGGAGGGTAAGCCATGGGGGATCACCAAGGATAGTCAGGTGGGAAAAGCTGGAACCTGAGACCGAGTCCGTCCAAGGGGGGGGACTGGAGCCACCTGCCAGGCTCCTCGGAGGATAAAAATGTATATATAAAAAAAAGAACGTGTGTGAACCCACTATTACAACTGTAAGAGTGGTCTTGGTGGCAGTATTAACATACAAGGCAGAATACTGCTGAATTCCTCAAAAATATGATTTGGTGGGGCTAAAATGTTGAGAGATGGTACGGGAGTCTGAAACAGAAAGGAAAAAGCTTACAAATGCAGCACAGTGAAGAGATCAGGGAGCTCTCATGTTTAGAGCTACTCCCATAGTGTTTCACTTCATCTGTTTTGTTCTGTTGCCATCAGACATAGCAACAACGTAGCTTTTTTCAGTGGCACTGACTACTAGCATGTGTGGCTACCAAATGACACAAGTGCATTTTAATGGTAGGACAGCCAAATACAGTTTCACATCTCAGCACCTCACTAGCTCTCATTCCTACTGTGGGAGTGGAGGGTGGTGAAGTGCTGACGTAGTTTTCCTAGACTTCATGAAAAACAGCACTGCTCAGCCTGAATATGGAACATTACATACCTATATTATATGTGGAAAAAAAAAATCTGAGCTGGCTAACCTTAATAGGGTAGGGTGTTTGAGCAGCATGTGATCAGCTATTGAATTTTTGATTTAACTGGTATACATTCCCTTTAATTAAAGCAGCCAGGAACAACCCTAAAGACAGTAAGCAGATGATGAAGAATAGGCCTGTGTGAGACCATAAAGAGTGGGCTGCTGACATCATCACCTCTGCTACTGTTTATAGCGCATTGGCAGCAAACAGAAAATAGATTTTTAAATCATGTCCAATATTTTAGGTTCTGTTTTCTGTGACTGAATTGCACCAGTAGTGAAGTTGGCATCAGTGGCCTCATCATCTCAAGTCTGCGCACTGTAGCTGCCTCAGCCTGGCTTCACTGTTGTCATAACAACAGGAATGTGATGTGCAGTCACACTGTTTTCATCAAGCCTGCTCATGGATGATGTCCAAGAACTTAGAATTTTTGCAGAGGAACTTTGGAATGATTTAAAAGATGCCTTCTGTACTGTGCTGGTCATGAGCCATGGGAGCAAAGTGGACAAAAATAAACCTATCTGTAGAAATTTGGTTGAAAAAGAAAAATCCTGAAGGTACTGCCGAACCTACGGAAGAGAAGGTATGGGAAGAGGTTACTATAGCAGACAGTTACATTGCCACAGTTATTGTTCACCCAGTGGTTCCTATAGAGGTGGCGGTAAAAGAGGAGCAGGACAGCAGTTCACTTCGGCACCTCCTGCTCAAACCAAAACCAGCCTTCTGACAAACTGTTGGTCACCACAGAGCCTCTTCAGGTGGGAGGTTTCCTCTCTTGCTAGCTCCAGGAATGACAGAAAATAACAACTGACAAATGGGTTCTAGAGATTTTAAAAGGTTCTTACTACATTATCTCTGCATCTGCAGCTGTATAACTGCCCCCTGGTGGCCCAGGACCAGGAGATCCATTATGCAGAGGTTTGCGCCTGTTACCAGATAACAGTCGCCTCCCAAGTAGCCTCACCACAGGGGTGAAAACTTTAACAAGTGGCAGTCTTACCATGGGCCCAACACACAGGAATAGGTGAGCAGTCAGAAGTAACTTGTAGGGAAAAGAAAAACACCAGAAGATTATACAGAAAACACTAGCACCTATTTACTAAAACATTTCAGTTAGTGTCTGGGGAGATTTGTTTTTTTGGTTTTTACCAGGAAGATGCACTAGACATAATGATAAGTTTAACTGTTGTTAGTCAGAACCTGGAGCAGCTGCCACTCCCGAGCCTGCCATCTCTTGTGAATTGTTGCCATTGTAGCCAAGCCTGCATCCCCCCCCCCCAAAAGAAGAAAAAAAAGAGCAGATGAAACCACAGCTTTATTGGTTTGTTGAGTTGCTATTGCATAGATGGCTCTTTTTTGTAGTTCCCTAGCTAGCCATAGCTGAGTGGACCAGTACCCAAATTCAGAACAAATGTATTTTTTAATTTTGGGGTTATTTCTCAAAAGTTCCAGCGGCCTGCACATTGATGAAATTGTCCAGTGTTGTGCATTGTTGCTTGGTTACTGTTAATGGGCCAGTACTTGCTACAGTACATTAACACTAAAGCAGCTACAGGCCCTTTAAGATCGACCTCTGTGCCTGCTTGGAATGTAGACCAACTTCAGTAGAACACATGCTAGAAGGATTAATTTGAAGTATTCAAAAGAGTAAAATTACTACCAAACCTATTATACCAAATTAGACAACCTGCCAGAGATATGGGTGGATAAATACAGTCTGACAAAGGCATTTTTTTGTGTGGTTCACTTGTCACCCTCTAGGCCAGCCGTCACCTCCCATTCACCTCCTAGCCACTTCCCAGCCCCGTCACCTGAGGTCCGTGGCCTCTGCTCTTCATGGGTTGCCGCATCCCACTCCCCCACCCCACCTCCAGCGCAGATCATAGTGGACCCTCCTTGGGACCACAACGGTGCGGACACTTGGAGAGTATCGTTGCTTCATCCTGCTTGGGGGATTCTTCATTTTCTTGGACCCACCCTCCTGGGATGTCGGCAGCAAGGACTTCACTGCGCAAGTAAATAAGCACATCCTCGCTGAGCCATTTACCATACAACCACCACCATCACCAACTGCACCAGTAATACAGGGGGTACTAGCATGGCAGAGCCAGACAGTCTCACTCTTTGACAGGGAGCATAATCTGGTATGCTCGATCCTTCTTCCCTTGGGCTAATTCCTGGGTCACATGTGGCACCTTGCTGATGTGAAGGTGTGACAAAGGCAGTATTTATTTATTTTTTTATTCTATTTATTGCACCCCTGCAGCCCAGGCATCCTTCCGGGGTACTCACTTGGCTAGACCTCTACTCCCTACCGAACCCTGTCACCAGCTTCCTCCCCCCCAGATATCCAGGTTGGTCCAGCCCCCGGATCACCCTCCAGGGGAGGACCCGCCCCCCCCATGGTGGCCTGTCTGAGATTAGAGGGGCCTACCTGGGCATCGGGTCGGCCGTGGGAGTCCCCTGGTGCAGCCAGACAGTAGTGGGATGTGGGCCTGCCCCTGGAGTCCCCTTCATCTCTGCAGTGCTACAGAGGGGGTTTTCTTCTTGTGTTCCCCCTGCGGAGCACAGACATGCAATGGCGTCTGTAGTGCAGTCGCACCAAAGCCTGCCAACGCTCCACCCCCAGCATACCTATGCGTTGCTTGTTCCATTGCTCCCGGGCCACCTCTAGGAACCGGCTGGAGCAGCACAACCTCAATTCTCCCAGGGAAGGAGAGAGCAGTCCCAGACGCCAATCCCTTCCCTCCCCTGCCGACCCCCAGCAACCCAAGTTTGTTCCCAAATCTGGGTCACTGGCGTGGCACGAGGTGTGGTGCCCAGCGCCACCGGGCCAGAATTAAATAGAGCAGGATCGTATCAAAAAGCCCATCAGCACCAAAGAAAGGGAGGATGGCAGTGCCTCTTAAAATGCTTCAGAATACATATTCAAACACTGACTTGCTGTGTGACATTGATGCCCTTCATTGACTGCTGTCCCCCCCAAGTGCAAAACTTGGAAGAATTAGAGCCTGCCCCCACCCAAAACACAACACACACTGTAAATGAGTGGTGTTTCTCAACTAGACTATCCAGAGTTTAGTAAATCCTAAATAAAACCAACACCATGAATGCTGTAGTGACTAGTCTGTAGCTATAAATAACTCCCTTCTCCTTCCCAAGCTATCAGTATTTTATTGTCAGTCCCAATTTCTCGACTAGTGTATAGAAGTCCTTGGGGTGTAGCAAGCAGGAGTTTGGATGTGGTGTCAGCAGGGCAATTTATATGTTGTCATTTTTGTACAATATGGAGTAAGAATGTTAATGCATTGTACCTTTTTATTACTATTTAAAATTTGTATACATTTGTATAGTATTATGGTCTGTATTATGCTGTATTTGCTAATAGATGTTAAACTTTGGGCAAGGATTAGATGGAAGTGTAAAAACTACAGATATATGCTGTTTCTACTTCTGCATTTAAAACAAACTTGTATGCAATGCATAGTAGTTGTATAAAGAAAACTGCTTTTTTATGTATTTCTGTGTGCTGATTTCATCATTTATTGAACTGTGTACGTGCAACTTCTTGAGATGCTCTTTCTTAGGGGCAAGGGGGGATGACCTGGGTGAGGTGAAAGAACAGCAGGTGAAGATGAAAGGGAGCATAGTAAAGGCAACAAACCTCCACGTCAAACAAGTGAGCAAAAGCAAGAGGAAAAAAGAGGCCACTGTGGTTCTTGAAAGAGGTGACTGAAAAGGTAAAGGCTGAAAGAGTAGCATTCAGAAGGTATAAGGAGACACTGAGGGAAGAGGATAGGGAGGTGTATCAGGGAAAGCAGTAAGCGTAAACTGAAGAGAGAATAGCACAGGAGGTAATGAAAGGCAAGACATTTTGTAGGTATGTAAGTGAAAAGAAGAAGACGGGGTAGGATTCTAAGTTTAAAAAGGGAGGGGGGCTGTGTAGAGGGAGACCAAGAAAAGGCAGACATCCTGAACAAATACTTCTGTTCAGTGTTCGTAGAGGGAGGAGAAGGGGAGAGGCCACAAAAAATAGAGCCTTTGGAGGGACTCTAATCTGAAGGTGGATAAAAAAATGGGGCCAGATGCCTTGTGTCCAAGGGTATTTTGGGAGCTCAGGGAAATATTGGCTGCACCTCTGACACTTCTGTTTAACAGCTCACTGGAAAGAGGAGTGGCTCCAGAGGACTGGAGAAGGGCGGATGTAGTCCCACAACACAAAAGTGGTAGCAGGGAGGAGGCTGGCAATTATAGCCAGTCCGCCTGATGGTGGTGGGAATGTTAATGGAATCACTGCTGAAAGAAAGTATTGTGGAATATCTTTAGTCCAGTGGGTTACAAGACCCAAGGCAGCATGGTTTCATGGGGGAGGTCATGTCAAACGAATCTGATTTCTTTGGGTGACAAAGGGTTTAGATCAGGTTGGAGTGGTGGACATAGCCTTCCTCGATTTCAATAAAGTTTTCAACACCATTCCACATAAGAGATTAGTAAGCAAGTTAGGTGGTTTATGAGTGGGTCCAGAGGTGATAAGCTGGATAAGAAATTGGTTAAGGGATAAGAAACGGGGTGGTAGGAGATACGAGTTCAGTCTGAGAAAGGGTGACCAGCGGGGTGCCTCAGGGATCAGTGCTGGGACCAGTCCTCTTTAATGGCTTTATAAATGACATTGAAGAGGAGCTGGAAGGGAAGGTCTGCCTCTTCTTGTTTGACAACAAAATCTGTAGTGGAGTGGACACGCCGGGGGTGGTGGTGGTGAAAAGGATGAACAGAGACCTGAAGAACTAGAGGAGTGGTCAAGAGTATGGCAGCTGGGTTTGAGAGTGAAAAAGTGCACAATAATGTACTTAGGTCTCAGAAACCCAGAGGTGGAGTACAAAATGGGTGGAGTGGTATTGACCATCAAGCAGAAAAGAGACCTGGGGGTAATCATATCAGATGACCTAAAGGTATCCAGGCAGTGTGATGAGGCAGTTCGGAGGGCTAATAGGATACTGGGGGACACACGGAGAGGTATCACCTGCAGAAAGAGGGAGGTGGTGTTACCTCTGTATAGATCTCTGATAAGACCCCACCTAGAGTACTGTGTCCAGTTCTGAGACCGCATTTCTGGAAGGACATAGAGTGGAGGTGGTCCATAGGAGGGCAACAAAAATGGTTTGGGGTTCTACACTGAAAGCCCCTACGAGGAGACTAAAGAACCTTAATATGTACACCTTGGAACAGAGGAGGGAGAGAGGGGATACGAGACCTTTAAATACCTCATGGGGCTAAATAAGGTACAGGAGGGAGGTATTTTTCAGAAGAAAAGGCGCTGAAGAATAAGGGACATGCTATGAAGCTGGAGGGGGGTAGATTCAGGAGATGCGAGAAAGTACTTCTTCAATGAAAGAGTGGTGGATACCTGTAAGCCTTCTAGCAGAGGTGGTGGGGTCGAAATCAGTGGTGGGATTCAAGAATGCATGGGATAAATAATAGAATTATAGTGGAAAGGAAGCGGGAGGGTGAAAGAGCTGTAGATCAGGTACGGCCTGTGGTAATAATGTAGGTAGTGAGGTATAGGCAGACTGGATGGGCCAAGTGGTCCTTATCTGCTGTCAATTTCTGTATTATTGTGATATAAACTTATCTCAGCACCTCTGGTGTTTAACGAAAGAGCTATCTTGAATGCGTTTTGTCAGTGGACTGGGAATAACATTTTAACCACTAGGTCAACTTTTGGATCTCAACATCGAGACGTTAAGTATGGATCTTTGGGGGTATCTCAGTCATCAGGTCACACCGTAGGAACTTCGCCGTTGGTGAAGCAGGATCCACACGGAAGATTTTCAGCAGTACAGCTGGGGCAGCCCATGCTGGTGATGTCTGTCAACGTCATCAACCCTATTAAAGGGACACTGTCAACCTTTTTTGCATCATATTATTTCTAAGTAAAAATCAACATTTTATGATTGTTTACCTTCTCTAAAATTCATTGATGTTGCTGATTGTTTAAGCTGTCTTCTTGCTTATTAGAACTGAAATGCATGGAAATGTATACTTATACACAGCCTTGTTTTGCTCCAAATTGTTTACCTAAGCTTACTGCATACTTCAGAACATTAGAAACACCCTTGGTGTAGCCACTCATGGTACAATAGTCTCATCTACTCCCACAACTACATAATGAGTAGCTACATAGTGTTAGAGGTGTTCCTGAGTCCAGGAAAGATGCAATTGTAGTTGGTCAAGAAATGTAAACAAACATTTTGGTGTGGTAACACCAGTATGGTTGACACGCAGTTTTTTTACTTTTAAAAGGAAAAAGGAGTCTGAATCAAACAACCAGCTATATGAGCAGTCTCTATAGAATGAGAACAATCATAAAATGTGTTTTTTAAACTAGGGACAATTTGAGGTCAAATGGGGTTGACAGTGCCCCATTAAGGCATGAGCGGCCCTGCTTCCTCCTCAGTTCTTTTCCGCCATCGACTTGTTCGCATGGGTCTCCGTGGAAGTTCCGACGTAGTCTGCTCCATTTTGCCTACGGCATTTTTCTTACCTGTTCCTCTTAGAATCTCTTTTTGATAAGAGATTCATTCATTTTGTTTATGTGGACAGTTAACCCTTCGACCTCTCTTTTCCATCGCTGCCACTGTGGAAAGAAGATTGTCTCCACAGATGAACATTCTCTCTGTGTCTGCTGTCTTGAGCTTGACCACAAAGTTTCTGGCTGTGATCTCTACCAGAAGTTTAACCAAACAACCCTCAGGCAAGGCAAAATGGCTTTAAAAAATTTCTTAACGAAACAACAAGCAGCCAGTTCTGGGCAGGGGTCCTCCAGAGTCCCAGCCTCTCAATCGCCAGCAAGGTCATTGAGCTCCCAGGCCTCTTAAGGCCCAAGATAAGTCCTCGGGGGGGGGGGTCATAAAAGGACCGAGATGGGGACTGCTCCCCCCAGTGGTAGTCTCGTTCCCTGACGGCCCCTCCTCCTTCATCTGGGGGTTCCTCGTCGGCTACAGCTGCACCAGTGCATAAAGTTGATCTCCAGGTCTATGTGCCCTCCAGACCCACAATGACAGCACATCTGCCTGATGCTCATGGCGGCCAGTCATCGGTCCCTCCTTCAACGGCGGTCCTCCCATTGAGGCCTGACCCCTCTTCTTCCAGGGCTACAGGCTCTTGAGGTTCACAGGGCCCATCAGGTGGGTTGTTGATCCCTGTACTGTAGACCCCCTCTCCGTCGATGCAGCTTTTGACGGTCATCGACCTGAATGAAGTCCTCCCCAAGTTTACCTTAGTGATCATTCATCAGTTGGGTGCATACAGGCCCACTTCACCAGTGCCATCGGCAGCAGCCTCGACGTCAGTGTCTCCTCGTAGGCTGCAGGAAGCCCACCACAAGCCATCACTGGTGTCTCTGACGTCAGACCTGGATTTAGAAAAGGTCGACGTCGAGGAGGAGTACCACCCTGACCTCATTCTTCCTGATAAGGAAGAGGAGGTCTTTACCTCAGTCAGGTCCACAGCCTCCTCTGTTGGTGAGGATTCTGTCAAGCATACCCCTAGGTCTCCTGCTAAGGACCCCGCATTTTTCAATGTGATGAAACAATTGTCCGCAATCATGGGTTTTCATACTGAGGAGGAAGATGTCACCAGAAAGGACCTGGTGGACTTTCTGGAGATCCCACAGTCTACCCCAAAGATCATTCCTCCTATTTTACCTGCATTGAGGAATGCTGCTACTGCAGCCTGGCACAGGCCATACATGATACCAGCTATGCCCCGCAGGGCAGATAAACTTTATCATTCCTACCCAGAGACCAATTCAGTGGTCAAAAAGGCAGCTCATGACAGGTCTGAGGCGCCTAAGCACCTTAGTTCTCATCCTCCAAAGAGTCTCATAAGATAGACCTTTGGGGCAAGAGAATTTATGCTTCCACCACTCTTGGGCTGAGGATTGCCAGTTACCTGTCTCATATGGTAAAATACCAGAACACCAACCGGAAGAAGGGCAAAGCTGCTGCTCAAGCCCTCCCAAATGGCACACACAAGCAGGAGGTTCTCAAGTGCTTGCAGACTGCTGAGGATGTTAGTAAACACCTTCTCAGGGCCCTCTATATCTCACACACTGTTGCCAGGGCTGCTGCCACCAGCATCTGCCTCCGTAGGCACTCCTGGCTAAGGGTCTCTGGCTTGGTTGCTGATGTTCAGCAGAAGGTGCTTAATGCCCCTTTTAATGGCACTTAGCTTTTTGGGCTTGATGTCCAGGACATCATTAATGGTTTGCAGGTATCCAGCAGGATTATAAAGTCTGTCCATTCCCTCTACCATATGCAGCCTAAGGGAAAACAGCATCCTCCCTCTCGCAAAGCATCCAATAGACCTGGAGCAGCCTCTTGGCCCCTGGGCAAACAAAGAGCTTCTGCTGCCTTGCCCGCTCCCTCCAATGCAGGAGCCACCACCAAGCGTCCACGAAATGACAGATCAGCCCCCGCATCTGGATCTGCCTCTGCTTGACTCCTTGCCAGACCCCCCCCTTTCTGGTCCCCAACCAAGAGGTGCTGGTCGGAGGTCAGTTTTCCCTCCATCTAAATCAATGGAGAACCATAACTTTGGGTGCCTGGATTCTGCAAATCATAGAAAGGGATCACATGCTGGAGCTCATCGAACAGCCCCCAGAAACCCCTCCCTGCCCCCATTTGCCCCCCCAGCTCAGGTTTCTATTCTCCAGGAGGAGGTACAGTCTCTTCTGCGCAAGCAAGCCATCAAGTCAGTACCCATACACCAAAGAAACAAGGGGTTCTATATCAGGTTTTTCCCATAAAGACCAGAGATCTGAGGCCCATTTTAGACCTAAAGGACCTCAGTCTATACACCCAGTACAGAAAGTTCAGAATGGTAACTTTGCCAGGCCTGATCCCTCTTCTCAAGATAGGCAACTGGCTCTGCTCACTAGACATGCAGGATGCCTAACTGCACATTTCGGTCTTCCCTCCTCATAGAAGGTTTCTCTGTTTTCTGTTTCAGGGTGAGTATTACCAATTTAAGGTGCTGCCCTTTGGCTTGTCCTTTGTGCTGCAGGACTTTACCAAGTAGCTGCAGCCCTCAGAAGGGAGGGACTGTACGTCTTTCCCTACCTGGACGATTGGCTCCTAAAGGCCCCATACAGGGAGCAGCTCCTGCGGACTCTGGAGAGAACTTTCCAGTTGTTTCTTTCCTTGGGCATTATGGTAAATTTGCCCAAGTCGGTTCTGGTGCCGTCCCAAAGGCTGCAATACATAGGGGCGGTTCTAGTCTCTGTGCAGGGGAAGGCTTGCCTACCTCAGAACAGGGCAGAGTGCCTTATAGCCGAGGCTCAGGAAGTGGCCCAGAACCATTTTATTCCTGCCAGGGTGTACCTGAAACTGTTTGGTCTTATGGCAACAGCCATTCCCACTGTTCCACTGGCCAGATTCCATATGCGTATCCCTAGTGTTCTCTCCAAGTGCAATGGGACCAACGCATGGACGAGTTAGATCAGTCGGTGTTGGTCTCCTCCCCAGTCCACAAAGTGCTCCAGTGGTCGA
Organism: Neoceratodus forsteri; assembly: GCA_016271365.2. Taxonomy (NCBI): domain Eukaryota; kingdom Metazoa; phylum Chordata; order Ceratodontiformes; family Ceratodontidae; genus Neoceratodus; species Neoceratodus forsteri. The sequence goes on along the minus strand of CM057450.1, from coordinate 181,464,733 downwards.
TGGACCCCTTGAACTTGCTCCAAGGAGTCCCATTCCAGATATCTTCTCCACAGTAGATCCTCACCACAGATGCTTCCGGGTCGGGCTGGGGAGCTCACCTGGGACCCTTTCAGACCCAGGGCTCCTGATCTCAGGTCGAGGACTCCCTGCATATCAATGTCCTGGAGATGCGAGCAGTGCTGTACGCCAATCAGGCCTTTCAGAATTACCTTGCTCCGGGTCAGCTGCTGGTGCAGACAGTCTCAGTGTAATGTACTACATCAACAAGCAGTGGGGAACTCATTCATACCCCCTATGCAGGGAGGCCATGAGAGTGTGGTATTGGGCATTAGATCACAGTCTGGCACTCTCAGCGGTTCATGTCCCAGGCGTGTTAAGCACTCTGGCAGACAGCCTCAGCCAGACTCAGGCCAGCATGCATGAGTGGGAGCTCCTCTCATCCATCGCAGAAGAGTTGTTTGATGGATGGGGCCATCCAGAGTTGGACCTTTTTGCATCCCCACTTAGTGCAATTGCCCAATTTTTGCTCACTCGATTCAGGGCCTGGAGTTTTCTGTCGAGATGCACTGTCCCTCTCCTGGAGCAGGAGGTTTCTTTACATATTTCCTCCGTTCCCTCTAATTCAGAGGGTCATCATCAAATTGCAGATGGAAAGGGCCAGCATGATTCTGATAGCTCCAGTCTGATCCCAACAGATATGGTTCCCCCTGCTACAGCAGTTGGCAGAGGAACTTCCGTTTCCACTCCCCTTTTGCAGGAACCTGCTGACCCAGGCTCAGGGGACCCTGGTCCATCTCGACCTCAGGTCCCTCCATCTGCATGCTTGGCTCCTGAGGACATAGCCATCGCCAGGTTTGGGGTCTCCAATAGAGTGGCAGACATCCTGGTAGCCACCCAGAAACCTTCCATTCAAGCCATGAAGTGGAAGCAGTTTGCCATTTGGGTTGCCAAACATAATCTGGACCCTTTCACCTGGCCGGTGAGCCAGATCCTGGACTACCTGATCTCTCTGTCTGACTCAGGTCTCCAGTACTCCTCCCTCAATGTGCACCTTTTGACTGTTTTGGCCTTTCATGAGCCCGTGGGTGACCGCTGGATGTCTCCCATACCTTTTTAAGGGGCATCCTGAATCTGAAACCCCCAATTAGTTCTCCTGACCCGACTTGGGATTTGAATTTTGTTTTGAAGAAGCTGACCCTGACTCCTTTTGAGCCAGCCACAACTTGCAAGCTACGCTTTCTCTCTTGGAATGTGTTATTTTTAGTTGCCATGACTTCTGCTCAAAGAATTTCAGAGCTTCAGGCCCTCTGGTGCGAGGGGCCTTATTTGATTTTTCACAAAGACAAGGTGTCTTTGCGCACAAATCCTAAGTTTCTCCCTAAGGTGGTCTCTGAGTTTACACTCAACCAATCTATCCACCTTCCTGTTTATGTTCCTGAGCGTACCAATCCAGGGGAAGCACTGCTCCATACGTTAGATGGCTATACTACCCTTGTACAGCTCACTGGTCAGGCCACATCTAGAGTATGGAGTTCAGTACTGGTGACCACAACTCAAAAAGGACATTAACCTTCTGGAGAAGGTCCAGAGGAGGGCTACAAAGATGATAGCGGTTCAGCAGGGTAAGGCATGTGAGGAGAGGTTGAGCGCACTGAACATTTACTCCTTGGAGGAAAGGAAAGAGTGAACATGATTGGAACCTTCAAGTACTTGACAAGAATAAATAAGGTGGATAAAGAGGGTCTCTATAAGCTGAGTGGCAACCATAATACAAGGCACAGTCTTAAGCTGGAGGGGGGGAGGTTTAGGAGGGAGGTCAGGAAACACTTCTTCACAGAGAGGATGGACACTTGGAATGCGCTGCCAGAAGAGGTGGTCTCGAAGACAGTGGGCAGCTTCAAGGAGGCTAGGATAGGCATAGGGGGAAGGTAAGGATTATGGGTAGGGAGGAGTGGGGCAGGGACAGTAACTTGAGTTGTGGACCCTGCAATATGAGCAGACTAGACCAAATGGCCTTCTTCTGCTGGCTGCTTCTTCATGTGTGTGCAGATCTTTGAAGTACTACCTGATTCGTACCAAGGAATGTAGAAAGGCAAAGCAGTTTGTTTCCTTCACCCAGGTAGAGCGGATGCTTCAGTTTCTAAGCAATGTTTATCCAGATGGTTGACAAATTGCATTGTGTTCTGCTACAAGTACAGCAAAGAATTGTCTGGAGTGGTTAAAGCTCATTCCAAAAGAGACAAGGCTACCTCTGTGGCTGGTTTCCCAGGGGTCTCAGCGCTGACATCTGAGCAGCTGCAACCTGCAGTACCATCCATACTTTCACCAAGTACTACAGTCTGGACATTGCCTCAAGAGCCTGTGCAGGTTTCGTCAGGGGTGTGCTGCAGTGCCTCCTTTCTTAAAGGACTCGTAAACAGGGTTGTTGGACTCTGCCCGGCAAAACAGCACGGTAGGTTAAAGCTTTACCTACATAATGCTGTGCTCTGTTTGGCTCTGAATTGTGTAAATCCACAGTCATTATGTTCTAAACTGGTTCATCACTTGTAAACAAAGCTGAGCTTGCTGTTTAAACACCGTGCTTTAGTGGCTGCCTAAAATGGCTACTAGTTGCTTACGCGCTGATGTCAGTGGAGCGACAGTGCACCCCAGTGATAATACAGTATGAATGGGGATTATAACAATAAACTATAAAGGTAACATTAACGAAGCACTTCTCCCCCAAATCCTTTACTGTATAGTTATGACTTTCCTGCAGGTTCAAGTATCAGTATGGTCAGATTCTGAATTTTCATAGTCAAGCGCCAAATTATCCAAGGAAAATATAAATATATATATATATATATAATATAATATACTGGTGCAGTAGTGCCACTATAGTTAGGGTTGAGCAAGGGGTTCTATGTTAATCTTCAGACTATGCACTTTAATAGCTTTGCAGCCGTTCAGTGGATTTGCGTGCACGGTCTTGGAAGTTAGATCTCGTTACATGCCAAGTTTTGTTCCAGTCAGATGTTCGGATTCCAAGATACAGATAGCAAAATCACTTAAAGAAATCAGGGTTTATTTTTTTGTCATCGCCTAGTGCCCAGAGGGTTTGAAATGTTACTTTTTTTTTTATTATTATTTGTTCATCACACCGGCCGTCAGCATTTCTAACCCTGGTCATGGCACCCTTAGCTTCCTCCTCCTGTATTGCTGGTGGCTCCCCCAGTCACCCCTGGCTTACACCTCCAGAGGGTGGGGTCCCGGCACCGTACCCAAGCCGGCACCACAAGACTGGGACTAGTCTTGGGGAACCCAGCTCAGGAGGCTAATTGAAGCCCAGGGCAGGGCTTCACATAAACAGGTGGGCAGCACTTTTTACCCACTTTTTTAGGCTGGAGCGGGGATGTGCAATGACAACCAGCATCCGCCCCGCCCCAGAGATAACACTAGCACCGGAGCCATGTGACGAACCTGGCCTTGCCAGGTGGCGCCAATTATACCATGCATGCACCACCCCTCCCAGGAGAAGGAGAGCAGTCAAGGACACTCGATCCTTCTCGCGTCGTTTCGACGCACCGGGTTCGCTTTCCGAACCCGGGTCGCTAGCATCGCAAGTGGAAATCCAACCGCTGTGCCGACAGGCTGGCTGGAATTTTAGTCTGAGGTTTTTGGGGTAGAAAGGGCTTGGGCCACAGTGGTACCTTTCACTGGTTTGGTGAAAAAATATTAATCCGTACCAAAGTTATTGTATTTTGAAATTTTGGTTCTGAGCATCCTCAGTACGGTCTTTTGGATAGCTGCTTGGAACGAAAAAAGAACTTGGTCCATATGAAAAAGGATCTTTTTTTGTATGGGGGTAATCTTTTTCGAGAGGATAAAATCCTTTTTCGTATGGCCACCATCTTGTTTCCATTTTTTTTTTTCAAAACCCACAAAAATGACATCCTGCACACACACTAACACTTGTATCTTGCTAATCGGGACCCCGTTAGGTGGCTTCTGCACTTACTTTTTGCGAAAATTATCTAGAAATGTATTTTTTACATTTTAAAATCCTTTTTCGTGACTCGGTTTCCTTTTTTCATATGGCCACACAAAAAGGAATTCAGTCATACAAAAAAAGAATCCCTTTATATAAAAAAAGAAATTGGACTTAGGTTTTTTTTCTGATTCTTTTTCATATGAAGGCATCCTTTTTCATATGAACAAAAAAAAATCATATGAAAAAGGATCCCTTCATAGGAAAAAAAATGGGAAAACTAAGTCCAAATTATTTTTTTTGTATGAAAGGAACATTTACATATGTTTTTTTTTTTCATTCATGCAAAAAAAAAAGGATGCCTTCATATAAAAAAATAATTCAGTCTTAGTTTTTTTTTTTTCCAATTCTTTTTTTGTATGACGGGATCTTTTTTCATATGTTTTTTCCTCCATACAAAAAAGGATGCCCTCATACAAAAATAATTTTGGACTTTTTCGTATGAAGGGATCCTTTCTCATGTTTGTTTTTTTTCGTTCATATGGAAAAGGATGCCCTCATAGGAAAAAAAGAATATGGACTTAGTTTTTTGCCAAATTTTTTTTAGTACGAGGGAATCCTTGTTCATATGGCTTTTTCGTTCATACGAAGCCCATACAAAAAAAAATTTGGACATTTGTTTTCCCACATTTCAACTTCAACAAGCCATACTTCCCACAATATTTACAGTTAAGGAACAATCTATATCAAAACAAGGGTCTTAATGAGTACTAAAAAAATAGCACATAACACAACCTAGATAAATACATTTTGGGACAGTAACCCACATGGAGTGGGAGGGTGGACAAGATGGGCTTAGTGCCTGCTTCTGCCTTACATTACCGAGTATTACCTTCCAGTAGTTTAGGGAACATATTAAAAAAACTCAAAAATTAAAATGTCAAAATTCCCATAGCATAACACAGGCCATTTAACAAGCCATACAACCAAGCAAATTATTTGCTTTTTGCAGAAATGGAAGTGCAGAGCCCTGGCCCTGCACTCCCAAACCATCATGGATGTACGCATCTTGGAGGGATGGAAGCGCAGGGCCCAGAAGGCCCTATGCTTCCACAGGCAAATGGATATGTTCACACAGGTCCCAATGAGAATACAATTATACTATCTCAAAAAGTAAGGAAATTCATTGCAAAATAACTTCGCTACTATACCAGTTAGGGTTAAGGCGACAAGGGTAGGGAAATGTGGTGTTAGGGTTCCCATCCCTAACACCCCACCCCCACCCTGCAGGCAGCAACAGGAAAAGCCATTCTGGTTTCACCTCTCCTGCCCGTGCCCAGGACAGACTCATGGAGGAGGTGGTGGTGGGTGCCCACTTGCAGGAGTGGACAGCAGAGACACTCCTTGCCATAGCCACATACCTGGCCGTGCAGCAGGCCCGACCATCAGCCATGGCCACTGGCACAGACCAAAATACCACACAACCATCAACCTCTGCGCAGGCAGACTGTGTGACAGTGCCCCACAGCATGCGGTGGCAGCCCCAGCTGTCGCAACAGGCGCAGGTGTCATGGCTCGATGGTCACATCGCATACAGGCGGCACAGCATGCCACGCAGACAACGGCCACGCAAAGGAGAAATGGGTATAGGAAGAGGGCATGGACGCAGTGGGCAGCCGCAGACACCAGCCACACAGTGACAGGGTGGATCCCACAGCAAAGACTGTGTCTGTCACGCACACACTCCACACACACGCCCCCACACTAACACACCCACACTGATTACAAGGCACACTACACTCTGGTGCACCGCGACACCCCATGGACCAGCACCACCTGGGCAGTGCGACAAAGAGCACACATATGGGACACAGGCATACCACAGTGGGCACCCCCTCCTGCGCACTGTGACAAACACAGCACACACTGGGCAGGCCACAAAATGGGTCATGGCATGATTCCATGGTGGCAGGCACTGCAACCGACCTGTGCCCAGCCTCTCCTGTGCATACACGGATGCCGCCATTACCTCCGTCATGCGGTGCACTGCCTCCATGCAGTCTTGGGTGGCCTGCAACCAGTCCTACTTCAGTCGGTGGAGGTCAGTGTAATAGCTCGCCAGTACTGAGCCACTGCCACACTGCCTGCGACACCTTGCAGGAGGGGGGCCCTCTGAGGCACCTGTGTCCCGCTCCTGGGTGTCCGGTGGTGTGATGGGTGCCAACGTCCCCGCGGTTGCCATGCAGCTGTCCTCCGGTCACAGGGAGTGCCCATTGCATTCGGTTAGCAGCATAGCCATGTGTCGTGCAGGATGGCTCAGACATGTGGTGTCATCATTGCCAGCATGCGCAACCGCTCACCTGCCAAATGTGCCATGCGATGCTGCAAGGCCTGTGCTGCCATGCATCCCACAGCGTGCTGTCCCCTGGGTAGTACCCTACCACCATCAAGGGGCGGCGTTGGTCCATGGGGTGGCTGCGGTGATCCCTCACTGTGCTCCTTAGTGTGTAAGTCCAGGGGGCTGTGGCACACTGCGTCAGATGCATATGTTGTGCAGCATGGCACAGGCGGTGAACACACTGCACACCATCCCTGGTGCAAGCATCATCATGCCACCTGTGTGGTCCAGGCAGTGGAAATGTATCTTCATAAGCCTGAAGGTGCATTCCACAATGGTGTGTGCCCACATATGTGCAGCATTGAATGCCTCCTCTGCCGGGTGCCATGGTGCAAGGTATGGTGTCAGGAGAGTCGTCCTCAGTGGGTATCCGTTGTCACCTGTAGAATGGAATGGTACACAGACATTACTATTAGGCACACAGCAACGCACATTCTGCAACCGTTACTGCAGTCAGTGATGGTACTCACCAAACAGCCAACTGTATCCCTCCTCCTGCCAGTCCAGATGGCGTTGCAGCGTGCTGTTGTCATAGATGTAGGAATCGTGGCACAACCCCAGGTACCAAGCCAGGACATTTGTGATGATGCCTGTTGCATCGCAAACGACCTGGCAGTTTATGCTGTGGTACCCCTTATGGTTACAATAGGCCTCTTCGTTCGTAGTCGGTGTGAATATGAGTACATGCCTGCAGTCTGTCTCACCTACAGTGTTGGGCATGCCATACCTGTCCAGGAATGTGATGTGGTGTTGCCTGTGGCGCACAAGGGCATTGGTTACCTGGTGCAGAGCCCTGGACATGGAGGACTGGCTCACACCTGTCACATCCTCTGTCACTCTCTGTAAGGTGTCAGTGGGATAGTATTGCAATGTGCACAGTACCTTCATCTCCACGGACATGAACATGGAGCGCCTTGTGCTGGGACAGATGGCATCCTCCACGAGTTCACAAATGAACTGTGTGTCATGGTCAATCCTGTACCATTGCAGGATGTCCGTGGTGTGGAGGCTCCGTACCACAAGCTGTGGCCTGAATACCCGATCTCACTTCGAGAAGGTTCCTTCAGTAGGTCATCACATACAGGACCAGCACCACCTGGCATCTGGCAGCATAGCAGACTTTTTCTAGCAATACCTGACAGGGGAACGCCCACCCGACATCACGTGACCGATGTCCACTTGGCGCTATATAGTGGACAGTCCCCACGCCCGCTCTCTAGTTCTTTCCCGCTGCTACCTCATGTCAGTCTTATTGCAGACTTACCAAGCGATCGTCGTTGAAAGTGCTTTTTTCTCCGTGGTTTTCACTGCGTTTGTCCCTATTTGTCGAATTTTCTTGTATGTCTTCACTGAAGAAGTGTTCCACCTGTGGCACGCAAATTCCACACGAAGACGGCCACATGAAGTGTGTGATCTGCTTAGGCCCAGACCACCCAGTTTCTTCTTGCCCAGACTGCCAGCCTTTTAACGAGGCCACACGTAAAAGGAGGCAGCAGGCTCTGGAGGCCCAACTTTTGAAGACCCAGCTGGCATCTTTAGAAAAGCAGATCAAGCCGATCTTCTTCTTCATCTCCTTCCAAAAAAAAACATAGGAAAGAGAAACATAGAGCAGGAGTGTTCCGCGGAGGTGTCCCAGCCTGAGGCCTCTTGACCCTCGACCAGCAAGACTTCTTCCCAGCCACCACCTAAGGCCAAGCCAGCTTCAAATGGTAAGTCAGACAAAGTCCTCCTCTGTGGGTAAGTCAGCCACTGGCTCCTCTGACAGCCACACCGCGCCTGCCGTTAAGTCGACACCTGGCCCCCCCCGGGGATCGCCCATCCGCTAGTAAGACGGCTCCCCAGGCCTCGGGGACCCACACACCACCTGCCGCTAAGTGGGCAGTGGGCTTCTCCCCTCCCGCCCGGCTCTGGTCAGACTACATCCCTGGGGGGCGCTCAGATGCAGCTCTTCCATTGGGGCCTAACGGCGCCCAACCCGACGTCCGCAAGAGCCCGGAGGAGACTGCCCATCTCCCCCCTTCCTCTTTGCCGGTAGCTTCCCCTGTTCAGGCAGCTACCTCGAGCAACGACAATGAGGAACCCCTGGACATTGTCCACACCTCTGGGTCCATTCCACACTCCCCTGACAGGGTCACAGAGATGGAGGCTCTTCCACAGCTGTCTGGCCCTACTCCGCAGGCCCCTCTTATCCCTTCTGGGGGGATCACTCCTGACCCGACGCCTGTCCCGGTCGAGATCCCTCCGCCGGATCCAGCGTCAATCCCTCCAATGCCAGACCCCCTACAATGGTCTCTGATCCTGGGCCCAGTCATCTGCACCAGCCTTCGGCTCCAGTGCCAGACACGGTCCCTCCGTCAGAAACCCTTTCACCCGGCTCCAACACCAGCCCGTCTGATGCCGGACCTGTTCCGGCGCCACATCGGGTGGTGCTGGTCCCAACAACGGTGGTCCTGATGCCGGCTCCCCTGACACCAGACCTCCCGCCGATTTATACAACAGCGGACCCTACATGGATTCCCCCTTTGTCAGATTTTCTGATGTTGGGCCTTTACTCAAGACCCCGGACTGTCCCGCATTAACCCTCGGAGTATGCTGGGGACTACCTCCCAGCTGGTCCTCCTCCAGATTGGAGTGTCGCAGGGCATTATTTCCTGGGTTACGGTCAGTACCCGGGTTGTGGCTACCCAGGTTACCAGGGGTATCACTACCCTCCACCCCCAGTGATCCCTGTTCCCCATCGATAGGACCTCACCAGGACCTCACCTCTGTGGTCTGGCAGATGTCTCATTCCATCCCGGCTGTCCCCAAGAGGGCAGACAGGGTTTACCAGGTGCCCAAGGATGCTCTGTTTCTTAATGCTCATCCTAAGGCAGACTCCATCATGATTTCAGCTGCTCATGATCGCTCTTCAGCACCCAAGCACATGAGCACCTCTCCTCCAGACAAGGGGCAGATGGACCAGGTTGGTAAGGAGGTCTATTCTTCGGCCACATGTGCACTTCGGTCCCTTAATTATTTGGCCCACATGGTGTCGCACCAAAATGCTACCTTGGCCAGGCTTGAGGCCTGAGTCCAATCTATGGAACCTTCAGATCTCAAGGAGAAGCTTGCCAAGGAACTCTGCCTGTCTCGTTTTTCTTGCAGGCATGCATTGCGGGCTTACGACTCTGTCGATTCAGTAGCCCACGTCTCGGTGACTGCTGTTGCTTTGAGACAACAGGCCTGGCTTTGCATCTCTGACCTTGCAAATGTGGTCCAGTCTGCGATTCAGGATGCCCCCTTTCAGGGCTCAGTGCTCTTTGGCATCGACACCAAAGACATCATCACCGATCTCTGGGATAAGGTCAGACTCTGAGATCAGTGCGGTCCATGTACCGATCAGGTGCCCAACAACAGTAGCATCCCTTTCGGAAAAAGACCTGGAGGCAGAGGAAGCAGGCCCCGGCTCATCACCAGGGCAAGCATAAATCCATGGTTTCCACACCCCTCCTGCCTCCAAGAATCAGAGACGTTCAGGGGGCCCTCCCCCGACCATTCTGCCACCTCCTAACTCCCTCGCCCCAACCCCTCCTCAGCCTCAGTGCAAGGAGCCGATGGGGGGAAGGTTCACCCACCATGTGCAGGAGCGGCAGAGCATTACCTCCGATGCATGGGTCCTGCAGTTGGTGTCCGCTGGACACACCATAGAGTTTCTGGAGATGACACCAGATTCTCCACCAATCCGGTCGTCCTACTCTCGAGACCAGGCTCTTCTCGTCAGAGAAGTCAACTCTCTCTTGCTCAAGGGAGGCTGCAGAGCGTTCCCTTCTGGCAAAGGGGAAGGGGGTTCTACTCCCACTTCTTCCTGGTTCCAAAAAAGTCAAGCGACATGAGACCCATTCTTGACCTGAGCAGTCTCAACCTGTTCGTCGAGTACAACAAATTCAGAATGCTGACCCTCCAAAGCCTTCTCCCTCTCCTGCTGGAGAACCAGTGACTTTGTGCTCTGGATATGCAGGATGTTTACCTGCACATTCCAATTTTCCCCAGCCACCGCCGGTTCCTGCGGTTTTGTTTCCAGGTGGAGCATTTCCAGTTCCGGGCCCTCCTCTTTGGTCTGTCTTCGGCACCTCGGGTTTTTACCAAGTGCCTGGTGGTGGTGGTGGCCTTTCTGCATCACCAGGACATAGCAGTTTTCCCTTACCTGGACAACTGGCTGATTTCAACCCCTTCCAGGGATTCGCGTTCGGAAGCTCTGCATTTCATTCTGGATCTGTTCTCCAAGTTGGGGATTACTGTCAATTTCTCCAAGTCGTCTCTTTCTCCAAATCAGAGACTTCAGTTCATCGGGGCAGTCTTGGACACCATCCAGAGCAGAGCCTTTCTTCCTCTGGACAGGGTGGAAACTCTGGTCCGTCACGTTTCAGTGGTGGCTTCATCCAGGACCATTCCAGCAAGGGTGGTCCTTCGCCTTCTCTGCCTGATGCTGGCTTCCATCACTACCATTTCCCTGGTGAGGCTCCACAGGAGAATCACTCAGTGGTCCTTGTGGGTGCATTGGAATCAACTCCTGGATGACCTGGACCATCCAGTCCTGGTGTTGTCAGCGGTCCAGAAAGACTTGCTGTGGTGGAGGGATCCCTGCAACCTTTCCTTGGGTCTCCCATTCAGGAGCCCTATCCCCTTGGCATCTCTGACTACAGATGCATTGAATATGGGCTGGGGGGCACATTTGGGGGAACACTAAGCACAGGGACTTTGGTCCAGCTCAGAGGCATTGTTGCATATCAACGTCCTGGAGATGAGAGTGGTCTTGTACCCGCTTCAGGCATTTCAGACCCTCCTCCCCAAGGGATCACTGCTTATCCAGACAGACATGTCAGTAGGCCGATATCTCAACAAACAAGGAGGAACTTGCTTGTACCCTCTCTGCAGGGAAGCGATGAGAGTGTGGAACTGGGCAGTCCAGCACGATCTGTCCTTAGTGGCAGTGCACGTTCCAGGTGTCCAAAACATCCTGGTGGACAGTCTCAGCAGATCACAAACCCTCAGTCATGAATTGGAACTAAGTCAGGAAGTGGCAGAGTCTATCTTCCTAAGGTGGGGGCATCCGGATCTCGACCTTTTCGCCTCCCCATTCAACACAAAACGTCACATTTTTTTTTTTGTTTGTTTTGTTTTTCGACTCTGTTTTACTCCTTCACAGCTCGAGGGAACTCTCTCAGGCAGCCTATCACTGTACTGCCCTGCCTGAGGCTCGCTGCAGCCTGTGCCCTCTCTCTTCCCCCCCTGCAGCCAGCACCCCCGGTTTAACCCAACCGGGGAGGGTAGCCCGACTCCTTACCTTGGGCTCCTTGCAAGGCAGACTCTGGCATGCAGGTGGGGCCCGGGTGGAGGAGCGATGAGGCTGGCCGAGATGAACCTGGCACTGGGCATGGAGGATAGGTGCCATCGCCTATCCCTTCTAGCTGGGTTTTTCCGTGTTCTCCCCAACCACTGCCCTATGTGAGCACCCCCCGATGCATGGTGCACGGCAACTCTGCCAGCGTCGGGCAGCTGTTCGTGCAGCGGCTTACTGCCCTCAATCTCCACCAGGAGCTGCCAGAGCACGGGCATCCCAAAGCCCTCCCCGGGATCAGAGAGCAGCACTACAGGTGCTCAGTCAAGTCCCTCCCCTGCTGACCCCGGGTCACCGGCGTGGTGTCCAGTGCCTCAACCCTCAGTGCCACCGAGCCAGGCAACTTGACAGTTTGTGCTCACTCATTCCAAGTCATGGTGCTTTCTGGCATGACGCGTTGTCTCTCACTTGGACAGGAACATTTTTGTATGCCTTCCCTACGTTTCCCATTTCTCCAGAGGGTTCTCCTCAAGCTTCAGGCACAGAAGGTGCAGATGATCCTCATCGCCCCCTCTGGCCAAGACAGATTTGGTTACTGCTTCTGCAGCAGTTAGTGGAGGAACCACCAGTTCCACTTCTTGTGACTGATTCACAACCTCTTGACACAGAATCAAGGCCGGCTCATACATCCGGGGCTCAGGACCCTGCATCTTCATGCGTGGCTCCTGCAAACATAGTGGTGTCCTGCTTTGGGGTTGTCTCTCAGCGTGCCCAGTTAATTGTTGAGGCTAGAAAGCCGTCTACTTGTTCCACCTATGCTATGAAGTGGAAACGTTTTTCCATTTGGGTGGCTTCCAAAGATTGGAACCCTTTCTCTTGTTCTGCCCCACAAGTCATGGAATACCTCCTTCATCTTTCAGATTCTGACCTATCCTATACCTCCTTGAAGATGCTTCTTTCGGCTATTTCGGCATACCACCAGCTGGTGGATGGTAAACCCGTGGCTCAGTTGGAAGTCTCAAAAACCTTTCTGAAAGGGATTGTCCATCTAAAACCCGCCACTCCACACCACCTTGGGATTTAAACTTTGTTTTGGAGAAGCCCACTCTCCAGCCTTTTGAACCAGCGATGAGCTGTGATTGACGCTTCCTGTCCTGGAAGACATTGTTTTTAGTTGCTGTTACTTCAGCTCGAAGAATTTCAGAGCTTCAGGCTTTAGTTTGTAAGGAGCCATATTTAAATTTCCATAGGGACCAGGCGGTCCTCAGGACAAATCCTACATTTTTGCCTAAGGTGGTTTCAGAGGTCACACTGAACCAATCAGTGGAGCTCCCTGTATATTTTTCGTCCCCTGCAAATAGAAGTGAGGCGCTCCTGCACACTATGGATGTGCATCACGCCCTCCGATGTTATACTCACCGTATGAAAAAGTTTCGTAAGGATGACCAACTGTTTCTTTTTGCTCCCAGATCTTTGGGCAAAGCTTTTTCTAAGCAGTGCCTGTCCAATTGGTTGGGCAATTGTATTCGCTTCTGCTACCAGAAGTATAACAAGCCTCTGCCAGGACCAGTCAGAGGTCATTCTACAAGGGGCATGGCTGCTTCCATGGCTTTTCTGCGCAACGTTTCAGCAGCCAATATCTGCGCAGCAGCAATGTGGAGTTCTGTCCATACCTTTACCAAACACTATAGTCTGGACATTGCTTCTAGGCAGAGGGCAGGTTTTGGCCTAGCTGTTCTGCAGGGCCTTCTGTCCTAGGCTGGTTCCACTCTGTGTTTTCCTTAGTTGTTGGAGTTTTTCCCCCTCCCTTGTTTCCCTCGGTCTCCCTGCAGAGGGACTGCTTGGGATTCAGTCCTATATGTGATGACCTACTGAAGGAACCCTCTCGAAGTAAGATAGTACAGTTACGTAGGAACTTACTGTAACAGTAGATCTTCAAGAGAGGTTCCTTCATTAGGTCATATTTTTCCCACCCTCCTTCCCCTCTTATTTTTTTAGGGACTCCAGACTCTGTTTCCTCCTGCTGCCAGGAGAACTGGAGGGCGGGCATGGGGACCGTCCACTATATCGCGTCATGCCGATGTTGGTCACGTGACGTCGGGTAAGCGGTCCCCCCATCAGGTATTGCTACAAAAAGTCTGCCGTGCAGCCAGACGCCAGGTGGCACTAGTCCTATATGTGATGACCTACTGAAGGAACCTCTCTCGAAGATCTACTGTTACGGTAAGTTCCTACGTAACTGTACTTTTGTGCCTCACACGGGCACGGCGCTCCTCCAAGGTGTCCTCTGTTTGGACCATGTGTAGCAGTGTCCCTGAGCACATCGTACTGCCACTGTTTGGTCCACTGTCCGCATCTGCACAGTGGTGTTTCAGGCACACAAGTGTGTCCCGTGCATGCTGTGTGGTGTGGCACATGTGTCCTATAGGGTGGGACATGCTCACGTGGTGTGGGCAGGCCGGCCCCAGGGACACCATAGCTGCACAGACAATCATGGCAATGGTGGCTCCACCAATGCCACAGGGTGAGGTGCGTGGCAGACTAGCCCTGCCACGGTGCCTATATCATGTTGCTATGGAGGTGTTCCAAGATGGAGTAACAGCGGGGCCATTTGAGAAGTCACAGAACAGAGACAGGTAGGTGCCACAGTCTGTTCACTGCCCATTTCAGCCCTCTGCCTGTTGGGGGAGGGAGAAGCATGTTGCTCTGAGCATGCTTCTCACTGTTACTACCTGTGCAATTTTTACAGGGGACACAGCGACATAAGGCCATGTTGGTGTTGGAGCTGCACGAGGTGGGTGGGGCCGGGCCCAGCAGTGGTAGTGACCCCAAGCTGCAGGCTGCTCCATGACATCCTGATGCAGATGAACCTGTGGTAGAGCACATCAGACATGATCTGCAGGGACGAGGAGGGGAACCTGTGGGCCATTCGCTCCCCCTTGCAGGTAGGTGGATCTTGGTTCCCTCTGTGTGTGTGTGTGTGTGTGTGTGTGTCTGTGTGTGTGGCAACATTCCATTGGTGGCCTGGCCATTTATGTGGGTACTGACTTATGTCCCCTGTGTCTGTCTTGTCATTGCTGCGCTACCGTGGGCCCATCAGGCACCTGGTGCTGGAGAAACGTGAGTTCACAGATTCGGCCCCCCCCCTTGAGGTGACCCCATTGACCAGCCCGGAGGTGGCCACGGAGGAGGATTTGTCCCACTGAACAGGGGGACTCACTGCACTCCAAATCCATCTCCCCCCCACCGCCTCCATGCATTGTCCTGTGTGAGCATTTTGATTTTGTATGCCATTAAAGGCGTTTGACTCCATGGCCCTATGTGTGCCTTGTTCTTCGCCCTGGCACGTGTGTGTGTGTGTGTGTGTGTGTGTGTGTGTGTGTGTGTGTGCGCACTGTGGGTGTTGGGCTGGTCATGTTTCTGTGACCAATACCTGTGTTGACTGTGCCGTGGGTGCGGCCTTGTGCCACAGGTCGCTGTGCTGGGCGTGCGGCATCAACAGTGCCTGGTGGTTGGCATGAACGCTGTGCTTGGACCTGCAGTCTGCCTGTTGTCACACATGCATATGGCACATGTGGCACATTCTGGGCATGTGTGTGGCCATCCCCGCCATGCCGTGCATTGCTGCGTGCCTGTCCAGCGGTGTTTGCCATCGTGGGCATGGTCGCTCCCACGCCAGCATGCTTCGCCGAACATTTCTGCTGTATGTGTGTCGCATTTGCCACTTTACAGTTGCTTTCCAGACATGTATTGCCTACGGGGCTGTGATGTGACATTCAATGTATTGTACACATCGTGCATGTGACGCGGCGTGCGCATGTATGGTGTGGCAGGAAACACCCTTCCACAGACATGCATCTCCACAGCACGCCACTCGCGCATTATGCATGGTTTGCATCCCACGCGGTGGTTGCTTACGCCACTTTGGCACATATGTGCCTCGCAGATGTATGTCTGCCATGCATAGGGCCACATAGCCTTCGTGAATAGGGCCCTCTGAGCATAAAATCTGAGCATTAAAGCTGAAAAGGAGGGGGTGAGAAAATGACCACACAATACTCAATATGGAATAAAGTTCTATTTTCAGAGACCTGTGCCCTTGCTATCTTTGAGGTTTGGTGAGTGCTCAATTTTTGAGTTGTATGAATTGTACCCTGTTGGACATTAACTCATTTCCCATGTTTAACCCCCCCCCACACACACACACACACTCATTTTCACAATACCCACATGTCAGTCCCTTGTATGCCTAAATTCTTTTACAGTATTAGAACACACAACTTCTCCGGACTCCTGTTCCAATTCTCCCCCACCCTCTCAGTGAAATAATACTTCCTGACATGTCATGAACATTCCTCCCACCTTCATAGTTTCCCCGTGTGCTAGTGCCTGCTTTAATTTTAAATAACTCCTTGCATTCCACTTTGTTCATTCCATTTAAAAACTAAAATGTCTCTCTCAAGCCACCCTTCTCCCTTCTGTCTCCCAAGTGTGTACAGATTCAGATCTAATACTCTTTCCTCATATGACTTGCCCTGTTGCCCATGTTATCGTTTTTGTTGCTGTCTGCACTGCCTCAGCCTTATCCTTTAGAGTAATATTGCCTCCTTTCTTCTACTACTGATTCCCCTACCTATACAACCTAGAATTGAATTTGCCTTACCCACTGCCGTATTACATTGTGACAGTTGCTTAAAGTTTCATTTATTAATGCTTCTAAGTCTCTTTCTTTGTTTCCTTTATTTTTATGTCACCTATCATGTAGGTTACTCTTGGGTTTTTTTGTTCCAAATAATCTTGTATCCTCATCATTACCTACTCTGCACAGATCTTGGTATCATCTGCAAAGAGACTCACCTTTGAATTTATTCCCTCACCTACAGCACATACAAGTATTAAAAGAACTGGGTCAAAAACTGATCCCTGGGGAACCCCACTGGTGACATCCCTCATGTCTGACGCTTCTCCATTAAGACTAACTCTGTGAGTCCTTCCACATAACCAGTGTCTAATCCATCTAATGGTATTTTATCAGTCTCCTAGTTTAGTTTTTTTAATTAATCTGTTATGAGGCATTGAGTCAAAAGTCTTGATAAAATCCAAGTACAATATATCCACTGACTGACCGCTATCAACTGACTTTGTGACCAGATTAAAAATGTCTATGACCTTCCGCTTTGTGAAACCCTGTTGTTTCTCATCCTTTAGTCCATCTGATTCTAAAGTGTCTACTGATCTTTCTTTTATAATTGACTCCAGCATTTTACATATTATAGACAGCAGGCTTACCAGCCTGTCGTTTCCTGGCTCATCCTTATTCCCTCTCATACAGAGGTATCACATTTGATGTTCTTCAGTCCTCTGGAACTGCACCTGTCTCTAATTAAAGAGATACTCCCACCAAAAGTGCTACATTGCAGAATTAGATAAGCATACTCCCCCAATAAATCTCATACCAAAAATTAGGTTTCTGCTTTACTCCGTTATAAAGTTATGAGCTATTCTGTAACCCTGATTTCACCACCTATTCAAAAAAAGTTTCAGTGAAGAGCCACTGATGATGTCATCTCCTGAACTTATACTCTAGTCCTCCCTGTCAGCAACCTTATAGGACCTGCATCTCCAAAGTTTAGAAACTGTAGCTATAGTAATCCTTTAAAAAAATGACATAGAGTTGGCTGCAGAGCTTGCGTTTTCAGAATGTTCAGATGCATGGCACTGTACTTTAGAACATGTCAGAAGGTGATTTGGGAATACAGCACTGAATTAAGGGATAGAATGCCAAGGTGGTGCACAATTTTAAAATGCTGGGGGGACACACACAGTCTCAGAATGTGACAGGGATGTGCCATCTCAAACTGTGATGAGACAATCTCAGAATGCGACAGGGACACAGATCGAGGAATTTGGCGGGGACTGGCAATTTTGGAATATAATGGGATGCACACTGTCAGAATGTGACAGGATACAACATTTATTTTGAAATTGCTTGTCCTTGCCACGTTCCAGAATTGTACGTACCCACCATATTTCAAAATTGTGCATCACATCCCCACCGCATTCCAACATTGTGTGTCCCAGCCACATTCTAAAATTATGCATCCCTGCTGCATTCTGAAATTGCACATCCCTTCCCCATTCCCAAACTGCACATCCCTGCCAAATTCCATAATTGCACATCCTTGTCAAGTTGTGTTTCAGTGCCACATTCCAAAATTGTCACTGCCAGGTTCCCAAATTGTGCAACACGCCACATTTTAAAATTATATTGTATTTATTTATTTTAGGCTTTGGTAACCAGGTAAGGCCCACTAGGCACAAGTGCCTGTTTTCAGGAGCAACCTGGGAGCACTGGGCAGTTAAGTGACTTGCTTAGAGTCACACAGTATGCAAGTGGAGGTTGTGAGAATCAAACTCAGGTCTGGTCTGCTGGATATACCAAGCTCGTTCACACCTTGTTCCTCTAACCTCTAGGCTATACTGCCAGCCCCTATATGTTACCACCACATTCCAAAATTGAGCATCACCACCACATTCTGAAATTGAGTATCACCACCACATTCCAAAAATATGCGTCACCGCCACATTCGGAAACTGCGTCACTGCCACATTCCAAAATTGTACGTCACCATCACATTCCAAAATTGTATGTCACTGCCACATTCTGAAATTGTATCTCACCACCACATTCCGAAATTGTGCGTCGCTGTCACATTCCAAAATTGTGCATCATTGCCACATTTCAAAATTGTACATCACTGCCACATTCTCAAATTGTGCGCCACCGCAACATTCTGAAATTGTGCACCACCACCACCATATTCCAAAATTGTGTGTCACTGCCACAATCTGAACTTATGCGTCACCACCGCATTCTGAAACTGTGCATCACCACCACATTCCAAAATTGTGCATCACCGCCACATTTCCAAAATTGTGCATCACTGTTGCGTTCCAAAATTTTATCACCGCTGCATTCTAAACCTGTACGTTACCCCCACATTCCAAACCTGTACATCACCACTACATTGCAAACCTGTGTATCACCACCACATTCCGAAATTGTGTGTCACTGCCACATTCTGAAATTGTGCATCACTGCCACATTCAGAAATTGTGTGTTCCAGCTGCTTTCTGAGACTGTGTCCATACTGCATTCCACAGTTGCAACCTGGTGACATTTCAAAATCTCATACTTGCAGTATTTTAAAAATTGCACACAACTTTGTCATTCTAAAGCCATGTTTCCCACTGCATCCCCTCCCCCCATCACATTCCAAAGTACAGTACCTTGCATCTACACATTATGGAAGTGCATGTGCTGACTCCCCCCCTCCGTGTCAGTTTTCCTTTTTCAGATGTTTACTACACCTGCAGTTTTAAGCAACATAGGAGAAATAAGTCATGTAAGGTAGCTTTGCAGGGAGGACTAGGTTGTGAGTTCAGGAGATGACAGCAGCAGCTCTTCACTGAAATTGGCTTTTTTGAACAAGCAGTGAATTAAGGGTTAAAAAATTACTTGTAACTTTTAAACAAAGTAACTTACAGATCTGAGTTTTGGCACAAGGCTGAGTGAGGATATTCTAATCCAAATTCTGAATTTATTAATGCCAGAAATGTTGTCATCAGTCCCTCTTTAATTATTTAAAGCAGCAGTGCAATGAAAATGGGTTAAAATCTGACCCCACCTTTTTTTGTTCTTAACTGATGCCAGCTATCTTCCAGTTTATTTTGGTGGTACCATTTTCAGTTTTCATTGTCATTTAAAAATGTTATGAACATTTTAAAGTAATTATTTCTCAAGAAAAAAAAGATGGCCACCTAATTTTTATATAGAAATAATATTGAGGATCCAAGTCCAGACAAAAATGCAAATGTACAGTATACAGCACAGGAAGCATCCAGAAAACCCAACTCAACAGTGCTGCCAGTATTTTTTATAACCATAGCAGAAAATTTGCTTTTTTGAATAACTTTTTTCATTGCACTGCTGCTTTAAGAGCTCAGTCAGTGGTGCAGCTAGTTATCAGTCTCAGTTCATTTAGTACTCTTGGATGTATCTTGTCAGGACCCATGGATTTTTTCACCTTTAGTTTACTAAGACTCTTCAATACTATTTCTGCAGTTATTTTCTCATACTGAACACCCACAACTCACTCCGTTTTTTTTTCACCTGCAATTTACAATCATAATGGGCCCTTTTTCCTTTCTTCCCATCTTCTCACCTTTCTAACAATATCATTTTTTGTTTTTTGTTTCTTACTTATATAGCACAAACAATGTCTTGCCCCCTTTCGATACTTTCAGCTAGTCTGAGTTCTGTATCTGATTTTGCTTTTCTCACTCTCGTTAGCTACCTTTGTGCTTGTCAGGCACATTTCCTTTTATCTTCTGTTTGGTTTGCCTTGTCATCTACAAAAGCTTGTTTTGTTTTTTCAAACTGCAATTCGGACATCCCTATTATACCATAATTTGTCTTTTTCCAATGCTTGTTTTTACTTACTACTCTTACTGGAGACAGGTTGTCTCCAGTAAGCCCTGCTCAATTCTACTCCATTTGCTATACCTGCCTACTACATCCTTCACCCCTACTAGTTTCTTTTCAACAATCTCACTCATCTTTGAAAAATCTGCTGTCCTGAAATTCAGCACTTTTGTTTCTGATTTTCCTGTACTACCCTCTAAAAGTATTTTAAACCAAACTGTTAAGTGATCACTTGTTAAACGGTTCTTAAACCCTGATGTTGTCTACCTTATTCCCATTTGTGAATACTAGGTCCAGTATTATCTTTTCCCCAGTTGACCAATTCACTGTGTTAGGAATATTTCATGCATGTCCCTACTCTTATATGGTTTCTTTCACTTACAACTGATAAGGTTATACAGTTGATGGCAGTCATATTAAAATCCCCCATTAACAGTACTGTACTTTCCCTTTATCTGCAGACTTTTTAATCCCGTTCATCATTTGGATGGATCTGGAAACGAGCAGTAGCCTGCTCAGCATGCTTTCCTGGTTAAATGCTTAAATAAATAAATAAATAAATAAAATCTGTTTGCGTCATCCTTCTGACCATGCTTCATGACGTCCTCCTCTCATAGATGGAGGTTGATTCATCCTACAGCAGTTCTACCTCTGTTAACTAGTCCTCTTTTGCTGCTCTTTTGCAGTACATCTCTGTCTCTCTGAATGTCCCCTCAGGAGGTCCAGAAACATGAGACCTACCCCTTGATGGACACCCTTGAAAGAGATATTTTGCTGGGGGTGGAGTTCCAGGAAGCCAGTGCTCTGTATCTGGCAGAACACCACTTCTTGCCAGGCCCCTCCTTGCTGCATGAACCCCAAATAGGCAATCCCTGTTGGGGGCTGTCAGGGTTCTTGGAGGACACTTCAGCTGAGGGGCTCATGGCAACACTTCACCTTTCACAAGATGAGGGTACAGGGTAATGCGGCCAAGCCATAAGACAAGGAATCCAAGGAGCAGGACATATTTGAGGGCATCTCCCTCCATTAAGTCACACCTATGAAACTGTAAAATGTTGACATGAGGACCACCAACATTTGCCAGCTTGGGCTGCCCACACTGACATACATCGACGCTGCCTAAATAGCATGGGCAGCCCCATCATTCCTCAGTTCTGTCTCTGGCAGTCACCCATACATCTTATCACAGAGAATAAATGCCAAAACTTGCCAGCACCTTTGCTGGTGTTTTTCTTACTTTTTTTGTTCTTTATATGCCTCAGTCGAAAGGATAAAGTGCCTTTATTCCAGTCATTTTACTGTGGCAAAGGAGAGACTTACAAGGATGACACAGACAGATGCTGTATCTGTTGCCTGGGCCTCTTGTACTACATGAAAACTGCACAATTTTCCGGCTTTAACCAGGCCAGGATGAGTTTGTCAAAAGGCTTTAGAAGCCTTTCTCAGAGATATGGTGAATGTACAGCATTCAATGCGGTCTTTCCTACCCACTCTACCAAGTTACTGACAAAAGCATCTTGTCAGCTGCTGTGGAGATCAGTGACAGCTGAAAAATCTGATCCAGAGACATTGAAACAGAAGAATAAACCATAAGAAAAGTCTTCTGCACAAACAAAGAGAGGCATCACCATCAGGAAATATAAGGATTCTAGGTCCACAACTTCTCCTGTTCATTCTAGATCTCCTTTGAAATCTGGGGACAAGGTTCAGCCTTCTCAGGCCTTGGTCACAGCTGTGACCTAAGATTCTACTGTTTCTTAAGACAGTCTTTGTGACACATAGAATTTGACAGCAGAAAAGGACTGCTAACCCATGTTCCTTACCATTTCTGTCTCCACAGAACCTACATGGTCTCCATCGACCATGCCACTGCCCTGCAGCTTTCCTAATTTACCCCTATGTCTAGCCCATGCATGCTTGAAGCTCCCCACTCTTGTAGTCTTCACCACATCCGGTGGCAGTCTATTCCAGGTGTCTACTTCCCTTTCAGAGAAGAAATATTTTCTCATATCACTCTTCAGTCCCTCCCCCCCCCAGCTTCATTGCATGTCCCCTGGGCCTGGTGTTTGCTCTCATTTGAAATAGACTCCAAACCTATACTCTATTCACCCCTCTGAGGTACTTGTATGTCTCCATCATGTCCTCGCTCTCTCTACCCTTCCCCCTTTTCTTAGGGTGCATATGTTGAGATCCTGCAGTCTCTCCTCATAGGACTTCTCATGCAAACAGTGCTCCATTTTAGTTGTCCTTCTCTGGGCCACCACTACTCTATGTCCTTTCTGATGTGTAGTCTTAAAAAACTGAGCACAGCACTCTTGGCATGGCTACACCAGCAAGCTATATAATGGCCACACCACCTCCCTCCTCCTGCTGGAGATACCTCTCCATATGCAACCCAGCATTCCAGTAGCCCTACCAACTTCCTTGTCACACTGCCCTGCCATCTTGAAGTCCTCAGATATGATAACCTCTGGGTCCTTTCCTGCCTAGTGACCATTAGTACCCCCCCATCTTACACTCAGCACCTGGGTTTCCATATCCTGGGTGCATTTTTTTGCACTCTTTGGCATTGAACCCTAACTGCCATGTTTTTGACCATTCATTGAGTTTCCAAGATCCCTGCACATTCTCTCCACCCCCTTCTGATTGCCCAACCTATTGCAGGTTTTGGAATCATCTGCAAAAAGGCATTCTTTCCCTTCCAGTTCTTCTGCAATGTCCCCAATAAAGGTATTGGCTGATCCCAGTATCGAACTCTGTGGTACCCCACTTTTCACAATCCCCTCTGTAGAATGAGTGCCTTTAACCACCAACCTGTCTCCTATCCTTTAACCATTTTTTTTTTTTTTGCAATTTCTATTTACTGTCCTCCCCTGGCCCCCAACATTCTGCATCTTCGGGAGTTGCCAAGACATCTGTAAGAATATGCTCACCCACAAGCACATGATGTATGCAAGGTACATCATGACTATAAGCTTACCCACACACACACACATCATGTGCATAAGGCACAGTATGTGTTTACCTGTATGCTCATGCCATGCAGATGATACACAAGTACATAACCCACAGCATACCCACATCTATAAGTGGGGCATCTAACACACAAACAGACATAACGTGGTGACATCTCACACAGACGTATCAGTTACACCATGGAGCTAGGGAGACAGACACACACATTACATAAAGTGCTAGGGATGCACACACATAGCTAGGGAACATCTACATAAGTTTAGGATAGGGTTACATACATGAACATACTTTATTTTTGCATATATAATACAGAAAGCAGCTCTACTAAGAAGAATAACCTTTACCTTGCTTAAACTAAGGCTATGAACTACAAGACAGACCTTTGCCCTACAGGTAATTATGTAGAAAAAAGAAGAAGTCATCATGAATAAGACAACACTGCCCCTACTGCCGTAATGTCAGATTTTTTATAACTACTAACATGTTACAGGAGGAGCACCCTCTAAAGCTAAGGTGTCATGTGCAACCACAGCAATAATTTATGAATGGACCTTTCAGAGAGCATGATGATACATTACAAAATGTTTCATCCATAAGAACACGTCATTGACATAAGCATATTCTTATGACTAGAATGCTACAAATTGTAGCAACTGAAAAGGGAAACTAAGATAATACCCCATCAGCCCACCAGATTGACCAATAAGAGTAATAGCATGTGCAATCATCATAGGCACATGAACCAGTGTATCTACAGTATCACCAGACCTAGATCTAATCAGTGTAGAAAACTCCTTTCTCCATGCCCCCTCTCTGAGGAAAATGCAGGCAGACCCTGCATGACACTGCAGTGTTTGACAGCTCCAGACTCCCAGGTGTCTATGTTACATAATTAGTATGTAATGTATAATGACTGTCCTATAAGGCAAACTAGTAGGATAATAAATGTGCCTTATGCAACTTTTATGATGATTTCTGCTTCTTTTATTGTCCTTTCTTTAGTCCTAGAACCTGTAAGAGGGGCATTGTATGTTTTGTTATGGTATACTGATCTCCTGACGTTCCCCCAAAGGATTACATTTCCCTGCAGGTAACAAAGGGTTTATTAGATTATAATAACGAAGTCAGAGGGGTGTCCAAAAGAGCCCAGCAAAAATACCCAAGATAATTTGGTAAACCATGGCTGCAAGACTAGAACAGGATTTAAAGGCAGAAGTAGTTTTTCCTACAGTGACACAGAATGCTCAGAAACAGAGTAAGAGGGGACCAGTACACTCTTTATTTCTACTAAGAGAGCAGGATATGGAAGGTGCTCTCAAAATGGCCATTACAAATAGAATTGCTAGTAGTATTAGTTCAGCACTTAGCTTAGATATTACTAACCTTTTGACTTTGTATGGAGAATGGAGTGATTCTGCTTCCAGTGCTCATGCCCACAATGCCCCAGTACAGCGTCTGTGCCCATTGCATTCAGATACTAACCATGTGATCAGGAAAAAAACAGGATCAGAAGGGGTTAATTGTCTCAGATTTGTACTCCATGATTCAGATTTTAGACAGTGAAAATGTGTCCTTGAAGCAAGATTGTAGCCAAGCAACCCGAGAGATGTGTAGGAATGTAGAATGTTGTTGGAAAAAGTGCGAGAAAAGTATGCAGTCACTAAGGGCCATGTTAAAAGCCTCTTTGTATGTATCCCCCATTGATCTTGCATCATCGGAGGATAAACTAAATTATCAATGATGAGCCCGAAGGCCAGCCCAGTCAGGGTGTCGGAAACCCCAAGCATGGTGCCGGAGAGGAAAAGGGAACTCCCTTGCCTCCAGAGTGCATGAGTCCTGGAAGACCTTTCCTCCTAGCCCCAGTCACCGGCAAGCCCCCATCCCTAGAGCAAACTGTAAAGGAAAGACTATCCCTCAATCAACATCTTTATTTAACCAGGCGAACACCATTGAGCAAAGCTCATTTTCAAGATGGACCTGGGGTTACTCATCACATAATGGATTTACATATATAAGCAGAGCATACAAAGATTACAGCATTACCATGACACAGGGTTACAAGGAGTACATGGCAATGTGCAATAAAAGGAACATATAAGACTGTCAAATGTCAAGACATCAGGACCTATTTAAATTATACAAAATTTACAAAATATACAAGAACCTATCAGGATCCATAAGTGTTAGATGAGGTGGGCAAATAGAGGAAGATTTCAGTAGGGGGAGAGAGTTAGCAGAGTGGGAGCATATCAGGATGTAAGTACTTAAGAGAAGGCCAATGCTATAGATATGGTTAAATTCAGGGGGAACGGACTCTAAAGTTAAGGTAAAATTCATGGAAAACAGTTATAGGATTCCTTAAAGGAACGATCATAAAATGACCTGAAAGCTGATAGTTTGATGGGGTGAACCAGTTTCAAAGTCTTTTGCAGCTTGTTTCAAAGTACAGGTAGATCGTAGCTTAAGGATGACCTACCAAAGTGCGATGAGACCTTATGTACAGTAAGGGAGATATACAAGGCACTCTGTAGGGCATACTTGCCTACCATACACAGTGGGAAACAATCTAGGATGTATTGAGGCAGATTCTTAATGATGGCTCTGAAGGTCCAGAGCACTGCATTTCCCTGTCTTCTATAACTGAGTGATGGCCATCCTACCGCAGCATAAAGAGAGCAGTGATGCGTAGAATAAGGTAGACCACTGATGAACCTTACAGCTTTATGATAGAGTGTGTCAAGTTTGACCAGTGCATAAGAAGGCTGTAGATAAAGTCTGCATAGTCCACTAAAGGGAGGAAGGTGGTTTGGACCAGTCTCTTCTTGGTATCCCGTGTGAGTAGGTATTTGATTCTGTAGAAGAGGCCAAGCCTCTGCGTAAGTTTCTTTATTAGTTCTTCAATATGATCATTAAAGGAAAGTCTGTAGTCTATCCAGACCCCCAGGTATTTGAACTTGGTAATATATTCTAGTAGTTCGCCTAAAACTGTGGTGATATGGGGCAAGGAACCTTGGGAGACTTGGTTAAGTGCATATACTGAAGGGGAAAAGAGCATCGCCTTTGTTTTCTTGGCATTTAAAAGAAGTTTTTGGTTCAATAGCTGTAGTTTCAGTTGATTAAATTCTTGTTGTAGATCTCTACATGCTGCCTCAGGAGTAGATCTAATGTATAATACCGTATCATCTGCGAAAAGATGTATGTTGGCGGATTTAATATTCGCATGATTTGGTTAATATATATCGCAAACAGCAGTGGACCCAAAATGGAGCCCTGCGGTACCCCCCCAATAGCGGTTTTAGTTGCGAGAATTCCCCATCCACTTTTACTTGCTGCTGACGACCCGAGATAGTTTGCAAACCATTTCCGAGATAGTGTATCCAGACCAACCTTGCAAAGGGATACTAGTAGCAGATCATGGTCGACAGTGTTAGTAAACAGCAAGCTAGCCATGTAAAATATAGAATGCATTTGAAAAGGGTTATAAAAAAGCCTTGCCATATGTGCTGTTTATTAATATTGAAGTTCTGAATGTAATATGCTACATAAATTTTCACATAGCTGTCCTATGCAATCTTTTAAAACTAAACTGTGCCTCTCTCTCTTTTCAAAAAAAGATTGTCCAGTCGAACTGTGTTTTCTGTTTTCTTACTTTGAGAAACTTATTTCTAGCTCCTGAGCCTGATAAGCACAGAGCAAGACAAAATATACACATACTACAAGCTGTAAAGAATGAGTTTGGTTTTCTTTCTTGTTTGATCTAAATGTTTAGAAAACTAGCAGTATTCAAAAGTGCCATGTAAATATGCTGAGAAAAGTTTTGTTTTTCTTGGTTAAATGAGACAATGAAGAAGTCTGTGTGATTTTACAGCATCAAGGTTATATTTGAGCTATTAAAGATAAGCTCTGTGCAGGAGAGCTCAGCTGCCTCCGTGGCTGTTTAATTTGTATACTGTTTTATAAATCTAGCCCCTAGAAAGATATGGGGAGAATCCCGATTCACTAATTGTTTTGTTTTTGTTTATAATTGGACATGTTTAGAGAAAGAATTGGATTAGTTGGTTTATGTGCAAGGAAATAAAAGTAATTAAAGGATAATGTAATTGGTTTGTGCTGTAAGTGGAAGGCAGTTAGCGACGGTCTTGGGTGTATGACACAGAAAGATAAAGTCTGTGCAAGGAACTTGTGATTTGGGTATGGTTTGATAGCAGCTTAAGATGCCTTTGTTGGTTTTAAAAAGAAGTTTTTTTGTTTTTTTTTTCTTTGTTTTGCTTTCTCTCCTTTCAAAAAGAAAAATGTGTTTGTTTTTTAATTATGGCTGACACCTCAGCCTAACACCACATCATCAGTCGTGGCAGCTAGCCAGGCTAGGAGATGTGACTAACTAGCTGATAATCGCCATCCTATCAGTTCTCAGTAAAATCCTTGAGAAACTAGTTGCCACTCAAACAACTGACTTTCCACTGAAACATGACCTCTTAACTGTTGCCCAACATGGTTTCCACAAGGGACATAGTACCACTGCTGCACTACTCAAACTCACATCTGACACCCTAGTGGCCAACGACTCTGGCAGGCTCACTGGGGCCATTTTCATTGACATGACTAAAACGTTTGATGTAGTTGACCATTCCATCCTCACTGTCACCTTAAACTCTCTAGGTTTCTCGTCAAATGTGAACTGGTTTGATAGCTATCTGAAGGATAGGTCTCAATATGTGAAATTTAACTCCACCCTCTCTGACAAGGTCATGATCAACATAGGTGTTCCGCAACGGTCTATCCTAGGTCGTCTGCTTTTCTCAGTTTTCATCAATAACATCACCACAAACCTCTGCAGTACTTCCTCTCTATTGTATGCAGATGACATTGTACTCTATACCAGTTCCAATAGTATTGAGGACATTAACCTTCATCTCTCTAGTGACTTTCAGCTTATCCAAGAGTGGCTCACCAATCACAAACTTGTTTTAAATAAATCTAAGAACCAAGCTATGTTATTTGGCTCCAGTCTCAAACTCAGACATTCCCAGACACACTTTAACGTCTCTTCTCTTGATGGCACATCTGTAGGGGTGGTAAATTCCTTCAAATATCTGGATGTTACTCTTGACCCATCCCTGAGCTTTGATCTCCATATCCAAACTACCTGTAAGCAGGTTAACTCCAAACTTGACATTGCCTACCGTACTAGACCACCCCCTTTGCTAGGCTTGCCATTGCCTGTGAGATATTACTTCCCTCTCTCACCTATGGGGTTGGTATGTATGTTTCTGCTTGCAGTTCGAGTCTTCAAAAGTGGGATGTCACCTATAATATGTGCCACTTTGCATCCTGCTCCCCCCGGCTGAAACATCACTGTCTTCTCTATGCAGATCTAGGATGGCTTCCGCCCTAAAAACTAAGGTCTTACACATTCGGGACCATTACTGATAACATTGTCAGATCCCAAACACCTAAACCCCTGGCCTGTCTCTTTCTATACCAGAAAACCATCTATGGCCTTCTCTCTGCCGAAAATGTCCCAGTTCACATCCCAAGACACCGCACTGCAAAAGGTGGTAGTGCTTTTGCCTGTCATGCACCCAATTTATGGAATCTACTCCTTCTAACTCTATGCTAAACTACATCCCACATCTCTTTTAAGAGAGAGCTATGTCACTATCTCTTCTCCTCCTGCAAATGCTCCTGTTTCAAACCACCCTAGCCCTTTACTTTCTAACTCCTCTCTTCCCTCTGTGGTCTCCTGGGCGCCTGGGGTTCACTCCAACATGGAGCACTTCCTCTCACTTTTACTTCCTAAACTTCTAGCATGCATCTACCATTTCCTACTGCACCTTTCTGGAAAATTTGTTTGCTCTCTTTTCTTAATCGACACAGCTTCATTCTTCTGTCACCTACTGTACCCTACTGGGTAACCTGTACTTATTCTATACCTAATCTATGCCTCTCTCCCACCTATTGCCTTTCTACTCCTTACACTCTCTCTAGTTCCCTTCACCTGTTACTGCCTGGCTGCTACTGCTCTCACAGCACTTTATCCCTTGCTGATTGAACATTGCTTAGTCACTCTATTTGGCCTGAATGTATTGTCACTTGTAACTTTTCATGCTGCATTGTTCGTACTACCTCAGTCTTAGTCATGTTCTGCTGTTCATGCCTCATACATCTGCATGTAACTTGGTGGAACATTGCTTAGTCACTTTATTTGACCTGATTGTAATTATCACATGTTAAATTCTATTGCTGTATTGTTCTTACTAACTTCAATGTTTGCAATTTTCTGCTGTTAATGCCTCAAACATCTATATGTAACCTATATTTTGTTCCATAATGTTCTCTTGAAGTTTGTCTCTGTACTCTCCCGGGTCGTGCCTGAAAATAGTAATTTTTTGGCTAGTGCACCTATCTGGTAAACAAAAATTAAATAAATAAAATAACGCAGCTGTGTTCTCTCGCACACTTCATTCTCCAAAACTAAAGCTTTGTTTGGTTTTTAAATGCTATTATAGTTTTTCCTGTATTTTGTTTTGAATAGTTAAAATGTAAATATAGCATTGTGTGTTGAGAGTAAAAAAGGGCCCCCTCCCTTTTAATAATCTACTTTATTTTATAGTTTACTATACAAAGTTAGTTTTTGGCAAAATATAATCTCTTTGCCACAAGAGGTATAAACCTCCTATAGCCTTCTAGTAGAACACAGTTATCAATGGCACTAAAATACAAACATTATGACCACAATTTGAATTCTTCCAGCCCCACTTGCACACTGTGTGACCTTTGGCAAGTCATTTAACCTCCTTGTATTCCCATACCACATACCACAAAAGCTCGGACATGGTGTGCCTGTCCTGGCTAAGCAATTATTTTTTTTTCCCTTTTATGCAAGTGTTTCAAAAACACACATTAACTAGTGATTTTTGAAATTGTACCTTTTATTTTATTTTTTTTTTTTTTACAGAAGCATACGCTTCATACTTGTCCTCTGTCCAAAGAAGGAGGAGAGTCATTTTCTTCTGGGACTGCTGCCAGTACCCTCTGGCTTATCTTTTCAAAATGCCAACCCTTACGTATGGTCTTCCTTCATGAAGGTTCATTATCACCATGGCTTATTTTATATTTATTGCTTTGTCCAGTACCATTCACATGTAATTCCCTTGCTAAACAAGGCAATCGGGGGGGACATGGATTTTATAATGCCCCAGCATCCATAACAAGCCACTTACTTTGACAGCTTATGGGGGGAGGGAGTCATTTGCTATGCAGTTCTAACTGCTAAAAGAAAAATATTAGAACTATGTATTTTTTATTTTTACAAATTCATTTACCTACTGTACCCATGAGATACACCAGAGGGCATATAATCTAGGAATGACATCCAGAATCATTAAGGAGATTCTCCTAATCATTTTTGATTTTTTTAACACTTTTTGTTACAAGCTTGGTTTGACTCCCTTACCTTATAAATAATGTACAGTATTTTGTGTGATTCAGCTAGGACTCTTCTTGTAAATTAAAACCAAGAGGAAAAGGGATGCCTTTGTATCTCTGTTTTAATTTTGTTTAATTTTGTTAGATTTTTAGAAATCAAGTAAGGTGTGGCTGGCAGCCACAACACCTTCTACCTTGTCACTGGCACAGTTGGTAGGGGTAGCTGAAGGCATACATCAGTATAAGGCTAATGAAGCAGCATTCTAAAAATTAGTGCTAATCTATCACAGAGAGAACGGTCTGCACAACCTTGCTCTTTGTGTTGTGTTGTTTTTTCTTTCTTTAGCAAGAAGAAAAGGGTCCCTCTAGCCAGGGACTGAATCAAGACTTAAGACCCACCCCTCCAGGAGGAGGTGGGGCAACAACATGCAATACCCTACAAACCACCCCTGGTAATGTATGGATTAGGCTATGTTAAAATGTAATGCTGTTAACAATTTTGAAAAACATTTGGATAGTCTAGTGCCACCCCATCAGTGTCTATTTGGCATACACCTTTTAAGGTGCTGACTGATAGGCAAATAAGATTGCCAACACTTTTGTGGTTAAATGTCTACACTCCTATTGTCAATAGAGTGTCATCTGACCTCTTTGTGAAACTGTTACAGATATATTTGGTGGGAATTTATTAAATTGTTGTTTGACCTCTGTTCCAGCATTGGTCAACCCACACAAAACCCTTCGATTCCCACAATAACCAAGCTGCCTCTTTCACCAAAGAAGGAGCTTTTGTGGGAGGAGATATGAACCATGCCCCCTTCCATTGCAACACCTATGGTGGCTGCAAACAAAAAAATAAAAGTCCCTCTGGACCTGACTGAGCCATAGCTGGCAGATCCAGAAATAAAGAAAATATACCAATATCTCTCCTAAGCCACAGAAGAGAAATGTCTACAAATAATCCATTTGTTGCTAACAGTTTTTTTTTTTATTAAACATACACAAGCTCCACCTAATGGTACCCTGTCTGCATACTAGGCCCAAGCTCAACACACAGGTTTATATACACACACACACACACACACACACACACACACACACACACACACACTGCACTCATAAACCCAAATTTGTGTGCTCAGTTTCCAAATGGTACTATTAGACAGCATTGTGCACTTTATTCCATTGCTAGCACTGTCATGTTTCCAACTGGTGTTCTCTCAACAGAGGAAGAACCCTCCCATTGTCCAATGCAGGAACATGGACCAACTAGTGATCTGGTTACATTATAACTCCCAGGTACCCTCATAAACAATGTGCAATTTATGCATGCCCCCATTATTTTAAATCTCACCAACTATAGTATGGCTGAATTTAGATTCTACTCCTATACCAACACTTCTGGGTTTCGTAGTGCCATGTTACTGAACTTACTTTCAGTATACCAAATACGTACTCAAGACCCCAGTAGCAGGGTCCCACACTACCAATACCTAGGAACATTTAAGCCAAAAGAAACATAGCCAACTGAGAAATGGTGCCATGCAAATCAATTGAAGCTGTTTAAAAGGTTTTAAGTATACAACTGTATAACCCCATCCCCACTTATAGGGGAAGGGATGTGTATTTTTAACAGATGGCCTGTTTTCTGTATTTAGATACTGGAAACAATAAATGCCAAAATCCATGGATGGAAGGTGATCCTGGGTAGGCCTATTCCAGGCCTACCTACTTATGACCCTGTTGCCATGCTTAGGTCAAGGAGGTCCAAGCCAAGAACCTGACCAGAGGGAGACATCTGTTCCTGTGCTGATGAGATCATCCCTAGATGACTAGACCTTGGAAAGATACCCCGACCAGAAGGATCCAGTTCCACCCCAGAACCAGAACTGAGACCTAGTCCATTTCCAGTTCCTCTCCAGGTGAAGTCAGTCCCAGCCCCAGATCCAGATGCTCCAGAGAAAGTTCCAGATGACCCCAGAAATGAAAAAAGATTGCCTCTCTTCATCTGTATGGTTGACCCCTTGACCCGACCACCGATCTTATGCCCCCTTTCAGGTTTTAGTTCCCAAATCTTATTACACAATACATGAAGATTCTGATATCAGTCTACAAGTCAATGTGACGACTCTTAATCCCTTTGTTTTGCGGCTGGACATTATGTGAACATTTACTGATTCTAATGTACTTTTAAATAGTAAATCTTTTGAAGTGGCCCACCTTCACAAAGTAACTTTCAAATGTTGGCCAAACACTCAAATCGCTTCTAATGGAACTTTAACAATCCAAAATGTACACTTACAACATGCTGGACTCTATAACATTACCGTTATGGCAAAAATCTGATTTTTGCCTTTGTTTTCACAACATCTTAATGAAGAGACTTTGCCAACTGAACACTATTCTTACTGAATCTATTTATCTTGCTGTAATTTCAAAAACTGTTTCTGAAAATTATGAAAACTGCCTTATACTTGAACCCGACCCAAAAAGTAGCCTATTTCTTTTCCGGGTGTATTAATAATGTTAATTACATTCCGACCCATCGGTGCAGCAGTAGAGTTACTGCTTGCAGTGCCAGCGACCGTGTTCGGGAACAGACTCTGGCAGTTGGAGGGCTGGCTGGGGGAGGAGGATTGCGTGCCCAGGGCTGCCTCCTCCTCCGGGTGGTGGGATGCGAGTCCCACTGCGATACGGCCACCTGGGTGACCATGAGTGGAGGTGCAGCGAGACAGCATACAAAGGGGAGGGTGGACGTCTGCTGGGAGCCAGAGCGTCAGCACGTTGAGACATGCGTCACTCCATGGCCCCCCTTGCTTGCAGATGTCTGGGGGGTTGGGACCAGAGAAAAGCATAAAGAACCCTGCACTGGGCTCCTGTAGACGGGACCCAGCTGTCCTGAGAAAACCCTTAACCAACCTCCACAGAAGGGGCTCGTGAGGCCTTCCGACACAGTCTCTAGGTGTGAGAGGGGGACTGAGTGGGGGGGTCTCCCTCCTCCCCACCCGGGGGGTAAACCGCGGCAGGATGGGGAAGACTAGCCAAGCACCCGGAGGGAAGTACCTGGGGTGGGACTATGGGAACTACAGCCTAGGAGATCCCTGAAGAAAGGAATCCAGCGCAGTGAGGAAGGGGGCATAAAGAGAAAGTAAAAAAAAAAAATAATGTAAATTACATGCATGTGCCTGTAATTTTAAATTTATCTAACTGGAACATGGCTGAATTCAATCATTGTTCCAAAACAAACACTTCTAAATTTCATACAGTAATGCTACTTGACATTGTAGCAGCATTTCAAACATGAGCTCAAGACCCTGTAGCAGGGAAGTATTCTACAGAACACCATGGGGTGTTCAGACCTAAATGTGGAAAAAGAGAGTTACAGTAGGTCTTCCTGGTGTGACAGGTAGTTTGGGGGGGGGGGGCTGACACAGGCATTTTTTGGGACCAGATTATCTGTTTGGAATCGGGCCAATCTGACCAAAATTAGGAGGCATGCTAAATTATTTAATAGTAAATGAAACCAGGATGTAATACACCCTCTGCTACATGGTGTTGCCAGTCTTGCTCAAGAAGAAAGGTTCACCACATATAACATGCACTTTATTGCTAGGACCAGACACAAGTTAACACAGTTAATACACTTTAATAACAGAGAGGCTAGACAGCACCACATCAGTGAGGAAATCCTTTGCTCTGCTTATGGAAGCTAACCACCATTACAAATCTCTTATGAGATTTAGAAACTGGTAAGATCCCGGACCTCATTAATGACAGACGTATGACCAGTTTTCTAACCCAGTTTATCACTATGGATCCCAGTCCTAGGTTGGTCAATTTCCTAATATTTCTGTATGGCACCATGTCAAAGGCCTTGCTAAAGTTTAAATGGGTTACATTCACTGTACTTCCCTAATCAATTTCCCTGGTCACCCAGTCCAAAAAAATCCATTAGCTTAGTTTGGTGACACCCTCCCACCACCACCACCACCACCACCAGTGAATCCTTGATGCCTATGGTCTTGCAACCTACTGAATTCAAGATATTTCAATTAGCTTTTCATTTTTTTGATAATCAAAGTTTATTAATTTTCAAGTTTTTCCACAACAGACAAACATTGCAACAATCAGAACAAAGTAAGTACATTAGAGTAAGCACCATCAGTAAATTCTTAGACCACTTTGTACGTCAGATATTAGCAAACACATTCAGTTTATTAATTATGGAAGTATCAGGTTTTCTGTCAGACATTACATTTAGTATTTCAGTCCCCACAGAGTCTCATATTTCGGGGACAA
This sequence comes from Neoceratodus forsteri, assembly GCA_016271365.2. Taxonomy (NCBI): domain Eukaryota; kingdom Metazoa; phylum Chordata; order Ceratodontiformes; family Ceratodontidae; genus Neoceratodus; species Neoceratodus forsteri. The sequence continues at coordinate 181,429,863 of CM057450.1, read as the reverse complement.
AGGAAGGGTCAGTAGCCATCATGTGGGTTACCCATCTTGCCCATCTGTTAGTTCCCTTGTCTGTCTGTTGAACTTGAGGTCAACTGTTCCAGCTCATAAGTGCATTTCACAATCTAATGCCACTCTTCCTTTGTGGGTGGGCTTCCATATAACCACTTTATAGTTAAACATTTTTTCATTGCCACTATTAATATTGCCATTAGATAATGTTTTTCTGTGTCCCTTCTTTGAGTGGCCAGTATGTGAATAGAAAAACATGTTCCACAAGCTGCAAATGTGGGGAGAATATCTCTTTTAGGGCACTTTACAGTGCCTGTAAGAAGGGCTGGATGCCTGGGCATGCTCACATTATATGGCCTGTGTGGCTGTACTCCGCATTCCACTAGCATGCAGGGGTCTGAGCTGTGCTCTGGTGAATTTGTTGTACCAGGGTAATAAAATATCAGATGAGGCATTTCCAGTTGTATTCATTCCATATCACGGAGCTTGCAACCGTGTGTGTGTGTGTGTGTGTGTGTGTGTGTGTGTGTGTATATCACGCTTGCTGACACTGCTCCTCTGTGATGGGGAGGTGAGTTCAGCATTCCAGTTTTCCAATGCCTTAAGCTGTGCTGGTTTTACCTCCAGTTGGAGAAAGGAGTGGAACTGGGAGACCAGATGCTCATCCACGATGCCCCAGGGCATCTGTGAGTTGTGTGAATAATAAATGGCCTGGGAGGGGGTTCTTGATAAGTCGAGTCAGATATGCTCCAGTTTGAAAATATATAAATTGTGTTAACTGTGGGAAGGCCAACAGCTCTCAAAATGTTTGAAATGTGATAATCCCTCTGCTTTGCAGTAACTGTGTAGGGTTTTACAGGTCTCTTGGTACCAGATTTTGTAACAAGGGTCCAGTTTTGCCAGGGAAAATTACCCTTCCCAGTTTTGCCAGGGCAAGTTACTCTCCATCCCAGTCCTCCGAAGGACTGGGTGCCATGTTCGCATTACCATGTGGACATATAGGGAGGAACTAGGAGTCCAGAGGGTCGGAGTTCCCAGTCCTCTGATGTCCTGTTCTGAAGTGCCACACATTTGAGATGTACCCATTGCCGATTTGGGGAGTTCTTTTTTTGAAATGGGTAAACTTTATTGAGGTTTCTACAAAACAAGGAAACAGTATAACAGGAACAACAACAGTAACAAAACAAAACCTACATGGTGAATGTTCCCATAGCCCCATCAACATTCATGGGTCAGGGGGAAAAGCATCTGATGATAATAATACAGGTAAAACAGAAAACAAGTGCAGTGCATCTGAATATAACCTTGTAGAACCTTTTCTTGGTGTGTGGTACAATTGTCTTGTATGGGTACTCTGAAACTGACCTACTTCACTAGCAGTAGCAGGATGTATAGAGAGCTCCACTTGCTCTTGTATGTATGTGTTGAGTTATGTAAGCTGCCTATCATTTTCTTCATTGTCAGAGCCTCCAAATTGGCATTGTACAATTCCTGGTAGGAGGGTGTAACCTCAACAAGCCTGTTCTTCAGGATTAGCTTTTTTTTTTTTTGCGCAGTGTAATAAGTTTCATTAAAATTTTCCGAATTACAAGAACAATACAATAAACAACTAACCAATACAAAAGGCTTCCAACAATACAATAAACAACAACTAACCAATACAGAAAAATTAAAGAAGCCCCCCACAGACCATAAACAACCAGCTCAGAAAGAAACCTCATGCTCCCCCCATAGACACGTAGATTAGAAAAAAACATTGATAGGTAATAAATGAGCAAAACATACTATGCACGCATCATTGAGAAATACAACAAAAATATAAACATAGTTACAAGGATGAGAACAGCCTCATACCCAAGCATCAAAATAAGATAAGAACATAAACAAAAGAAGAAAAACTGATGGTCTAGTAAACAGCACCACCCTCCCTACCAGTCGATTAAGTTGTAAGGAGTAAAGCCTGAAAATTCTCCCATCACGCCTTGAATAATAGTAGGGTATGAAATAAACAGGCAACAGATCGTTCAGAATTCAAAGTTTGGAGCAGTTCTCAAACCCACTCCAACCTAGTAGGAGGGGACTCGTCCTTCCAATGTCTAAGAATTAGCAATTTGGCCACTGCTGAAACCGGCACCATATATGCTTTCTGTGGTCCCCATAATGGTGTTCCATAGTCACCTAGTATACATATGTCAAGCACAAAAATTCTGACAGGCTTAACTTAGAGTCTAAGCTACTTTGAACAGAGTCCCAAAAGGGATGGATTTTTGGACACTGACAAAAAAGATGAAACAAAGTAGCTTCTGCACAATTGCACCTAGGGCAGGCAGCTGAATCAGCACGTCCCCTTCTCCAAAGGCCCATGGGAGAGTAGTACAAATTATGTAAAATATTAAACTGGACAAGACAAAGTCGCTCTTGTTTAATGTACTTAGAAATATCCAACCAAATCTTAGACCAAAAAGAATCAGGCTTGCCAACAGCTAAAACAATTTTCCAATAAAAGGCAACAGAAGAAGTAATATCCCAAAGATGCTGGCTAATCACTTTATAAAGTTGTGATATAGGGTGAAGTTGCTGGACAAGTGTATACAAAGTATGACATAACATAGAAACATAGAATCTGTCAGCAGATAAGGACCATATGGCCCATCTAGTCTGCCCATTTTCCTACTCACTGCTGCAGCCCTAGATCTTGTTTGATCTGTGGCTCTCTTGCTGTGCACATCTCCAGAGTACCCTTATGTCTATCTCATGCACTTTTGAACCCCCATATTGTTTTTTACACCCACCACTTCTGCTGGAAGGCTGTTCCATGGCTCCACTACCCTCTCAGTGAAAAAGTACTTCTTAACAATACCCCTGAGCCTTCCATCCTTCAGCTTCATATCATGCCCTCTTGTCTTGTGCAGTTTTCTCTGAAATATGCTTTCCACCTATACCCTGTTTATTCCCCTAAGATACTTGAAAGTCTCTATCATATCTCCCCTCTCCCTTCTTTCCTCCAGTGAATAGATATTAAGGTCCTTAAGTCTTTCCTCGTGGAGCTTCTAGTGCAGTCAATGTACTATCTTCATTGCCCATCTCATCCCGGCTTCGTCTTTCCAGGGAGGGTGGCCTAAAAATTGTACAATACAGTTTCTAAGCTGATAATATTTAAAAAGAAAAGTGGGGGAAAGTGAGGATTAACCTTTTAGTAATGGCTGCAATTAACATGAGGTGGTATTTTTGTTGACCGACTGATTAGTTTTGGTTTAGCCCCAGAGAACAGATTTGTGGTGTGAATGCAGCCTTCAGGTCAAGCAGGGGATCCATCCACTGCTGAATTTCTTCCCAGAGGGCTTTGGCCATAGAGCAGTCCCAGAGGATGAATCTGAGGGGGCCTGTTTTCAATTTGCACCTTGAACAGATGTCTCCAGATGGTGAGTTTGTAGAGTTCGACTAGCGTGTAGCACAAATTATGCAAACCTTGTACTGCAAGAGTCATAGACCATCAAATTTAATGTATTTATACAGCCTGCTCCAAAGTTTGGATCAAATCTCTGAGTTTGCCAACTTTGGGAATCCTTCCGGCCAGTATCTGCATGAATCATTCTATGCTGCGGTTGTGATTTGATTCAGTTTTTTTGTATATTAGGGAGATGGTGCCTCTACTTGGCCAGGGATCCCAGCTCATCCCATACCAGCATTCTGTGGAAGGTCCAAGGTTTGGGGCCTAAGACTGTAGGCAACATGTGCTGCAGCTTTAGAAAGGGGAAGATAGGGAACCTAATGGCAGCACTGAGCTGTCTGAGTCCATCAATGGAAATAATGATATTGTTTTCTGTCAGGCAGTTTAGTGTGCCAATATCAGCCCCAGGTAGAAAATTGTGGGAAATCATTTTGTTTTGGATTTTAAAATCGAGGTTACCTACAATGGGTTGGTCGGGATCACACAAGGGCCCGGACCCCAACAATCTATAAAATTGTTTGCATGCTAGGAGGGAGGCTGCAATGAATGTGGATTTAAAGACCTGTGGAAGCTTACTATATGGGCAAGACAGGAGGGCTTGAGTTTTCATTCCATACTTGTTACACAGGTGAATCTCCATTCTCTGCCAATATGGAAGCTACTGTCACTCCTTGTGATATCCCCCTTCCACAATAGAAAGTGTCTTACATGTTGTGTTAAATAATGCAGCTTAAAGTCAGGAAGCTGGAGTCCGCCCTGATGCTTGTGGGGTGGGGGGACGAGTTTGTTACACACTCTCCTTGGAGATTTATTGCTCCAGAGCAAAGTTGAGAGAGGTGTTCTGAGACTAATGAACCACTTACTTGGTATAACCTGCCCTATGATACCCAATGGATAAAGCAACCTGGGCAGAATATTCATTTTTATGACATTACTCTTCACCCTTAGTGTGAGGAGCATTGCTGCCCAGCGATGTAGGTGTTGTTCACATGAGCAGGTAAGGGGCCTAGGTTCTTGGATACAATTACCTTTTTGCTCCTGGCGACCATAACACCCAGGTATTTAAAGGAGAACTGTGCTGAACCTGTAAGTAATTTTTTCCAGTAGAAGCCGTTTTCTAAATACTGGTTAATGTTTGAATCTTCCTGGACACTCAGTCTTCTCCATTTATTCACAATTCTGGGTTCAAGCCGTAGGCACTAGGATGCTGCAGGACCCAAAAATCTTCAGGAGAGCCGGCACCGTGATAGGACTGTGCATGCGCGGCACCACAAAACTGCCTTGCGCCATATAGGCTATCTCGGCATCGACCTTCCAGCCACCTCAGTTCCTATTTTCCTGCCGTCGGGTACACTTCAGTGATGACGTCGCTCACCCGCCGGGAGTTAAATCTTCATGTCTATATGACAACAGCATTCTGATTTTATTGTTTATTATTTAGTTTAGTTTGAGAAAAAAAATAAATTATCGAACATTTCCTCTCAGCCCTACCATTCAATGGAGTCGACCATGGATGGTGGTGGTAAGGGTAGGGATTCTCCTTTGGTTTCTCTGGCAGTCGGGCTTTGTCCAGTCCACTGCCCTCTTTGGAGGGGGGTCTGATTATGGACAGTCCGGGGTTCAGGAGGGAGGACACTCCTCCTGTAAACACAAAAAGAAGTGGGCCCATTTACGATCCAGGTCGGGGACCCAGCACCACTTGGCCTCGAGCTCTTCCTCTTCCCAATCAGAAGAAAAAGAAAAGAAAGGATCGCTCAAGGCTGCCCTCTGGTACATCTGCAAAGAGGTCTTTGGTGGCTGGGAGTGGTAGGCCATCTCTGGTTCCCTTCATTTCAGCAATGGCTTCCAATTTCGGCCGCTCGGACTCTTGACACCAGAGCCCTTCTCTGTCCCCTGGTGGGGCTTCTGGTGGCAGTTTTGTCAATGGGCTGCTCTTATGGAGCAGTGGGTACAGCATCTGTCTTGTTTGCCCCTTTCGTTTGATCCAGTTCCAGGGCCTTTGGGCCTAGGAGCCTCGGCCATGGTTGGGACCTTCGGGGCAGGTTGAGCATCTGGTTCCAGCAATGGACTTTTTCCCCTTGCCAGTGCCGATGCTGCCAATGCCAGTTCCACATGCCCACCTCCCTCATTCTGTTTCTTCACAGAGGCCAGCACAGGTACCATCTCTTTTTCCTGTTTGTATGGCGACATCCTCAGTGCCACATGCGGTGCCATCCTTGGTGCCACATGCACCTCTGACCATGGCGCCGGTTCCAGTGTCTCCTGTATTTCCTTAGGCCAGGTAAGGGCCTGTTTGGAGTGGCTCCCTCTCCCTCTGAAGGTGATATGGAGCAGGATGAGTCTGATCCAGACCTTGTAGTTTCTGAAGACTGTGACAAAGACTCATTCTATAGTTTAGACATTAAGCACTTGCTTCCAAACTGAAAGCCCAGCAGAGGACCTTTCCTTTCCTTTCAGACTCTCCTCAGGAATATGAGGGCAGCCCTGGATCTGCAGACCTCTGCTGTGGACCCAGGTAGGCTTTTACATCTTGAATGGCTTCATCTTCCTAACATTCCAGTGAACCTTACACCTCAAGTCCCCCTATCCTTCAAGACCTTGTCCAAGGAAGTGTGAGCACAGCCAGCCCTTATTCCGGCTGTCTGCAAGTCTCTAGACAGAAAATATGTCCCTCCTAAGGAGATATCCATTTTAGCATCACAGCCCATTGCGGATGCTTTGGTTGTCCTTGCTGAGAATGACAAACCTGTTCTTCCACAGGAAGTATCAGCACGCCCTATCAATAAAGAGTCTTGTAAGATAGATACCTTTAGTAAGAGGGAATTCATAGCCACAACACTGGGCATGCGTATTGCCAGCTATCAAAGGCACTTTTTTCAATATGAATATGTCCTTTGGAACACTCTCGAGGCCTTCATAGAAGAGCTTCTGGAATCTGACTCTAAAATGGAGATGTTACAGACTGTTATCCGGGTAACTGAGTGCAGTAGCCATCAACTTAAAGCTTCTATGGATGTTTACGATACAGCTTCTAGAGCAGCCACTGCTGGAATCTGTACCAGGAGACACTCCTGGCTTTGGACATCGGGATTCTTCTATGATGCTCAGCAGCATATCATGAATGTCCCCTTTGATGACATTTACAGTATCTGTTTGGCCCTCAGGTAGAACAAACACTGGAGGCCTCTCAGAAGACTAGGACTGCCATTAAAATAGTCAGACACCCGGCCCAGTGGTGCAGAGGGCTGAGGCACTGGACGCCTTACCTAGAACCACGCTGGTGACCTGGATTCTGGAATGGACTTGGGGCGCCAGAGCCGGCAGGGGAAGGAGACGATTGAGCATCCGGAAGACTGCTCTCATCTCCTGGGGTGGGTCAGGTAGGTAACCTTGCTCTGTAGCGGCACCTGGTGGAGACCAAAGGCACTAAAAGGGTGGTGCAGAGAGGGTGAATAAGAAAAAAATTTGAAAATTGCGCGCATGCCACTGGAAGACGGCGGCTCCACCTCCCCGCACCTCCCAGCTGAGATGCCTCCAGGCTACATTTCCACTCCCCGCAATGAAGCAAGGGAGTGCTAGATGCAGTCCAGTCTCCCCTCCCAAAGCCCCCTGCGGGTCAGGGGGGCCCCCCGGCAAAGGGATATGACCGGGACAGCGAGGAGATGGAGCAGCTGGATGGTTGGTCGGCTGGGGACAACGGACAGACTTACCTGTCCGAAGGAGAGGACAACAGTGGGCATGAAGGCAGAAGGTAAAAAAAGATAATGCAAAAAAAAAAGTCAAGCCAGCTCCTTCAGCTCCTCAGAGAGGCAGCAACCGTCAGTTTTTTCACAATAAGCAGCCCTTTTGGGGAAGAGGCTGAGGAGGCCCTCAAAGGAACCAACCTCCTCAGCCACAAAAGAAAATGCAGCACAAGGCACGGGCCCGAAAGCACCCAGTACCACCATCTGAAGATCTGGCCTCGATCCCACCTCAGCTGCCCAAGGTGGGCAATTCTTCGACAGTGGGAGGTCTCCTGACTCAGTTTTACAATCAGTGGAAGTCAACCACCACAGATAAATAGGTCCTCAAGATTATTCAGGAGGGTTATTCTCTCAACTTTGCAGAGATTCCCCCACATCTTCCACCAAAGTGGCAGCACAGTCTGTCAATTGCTCAGTCAGACCTTCTCACTTCAGAGATACAGGGCCTTCTCAAAAACAGGGCAATAAAAGTAGTTCCCTGGGCAGAGAGGAACACAGGTTTCTACTCCCATTACTTTCTGGTTCCAAAGAAGACAGGCAGCATGCGCCCCAGTCTCGACCTTGGAAAGCTGAACAAGTTCTTGTTCAGGGAGAAGTTCAAGATGATCTCCCTAGGGACACTACTACCACTCCAACTGTATGACTGGCTGGCATCCCTAGATATGAAAAATGCCTACCAGCATGTTCCAATACATCCAAGACACCACAAGTATTATTCGCTTCATGGCATTGGGTCATTATCAGTTTAGAGTCCTGCCCTTTGGGCTCTCCTTGGCACCTCAAGTCTTTACCAAGTGTTTTTCAGTCCTCGCTGCACACCTTCAAAAGCTCGGAGTTCAGCAGTTCCCCTACAAAGATGATTGGCTTTTGGCAAGTCTGTCAAGGAGGAGACACAGGAAACTGTTGTCACAACATCTCAGTTCCTCATCTCCATGGGGGTCTTACTGAATCTAGAAAAATCACAACTTCAACCCTCCCAGCAGCTCCTCTTCATAGGAGCTCTCCTAGATATGGCAAAAGCAAGAGGTTTCCTCCTGGAATACAGAAGGAATGATGTTCTTCAGATGGCTCATTTCATCAGTAAATCCAACCCTATATGAGCTCACACCATGCAATGGATGTTAGGCCTCATGGCCTCTTCTGTCTTCACAGCGCCTCTAGCTCGATTGCACATGAGGACCACTCAGTGGATGCTCAGCATGTGATGGAACCTGGTAACACATCTGCAGTCTTATCCCATCAAGGTAATAGAGCCATTGCAGAGGTCACTGGGATGGTGAATGCAAAAGGACAACTTACTACAAGAGTTCCCTTTTGCCCCATCAGAATCTCAGATCACTGTCACCATGGATGCATCCTTGCTTGGCTGGGGTGCTTACTGCCAGGATCTCCACACTCAGGGAATGTGGACCCAGGGGTCTCATCTCTACATAAATGTCCTTGAGATAAAAGCAGTCCTGTACGCCCTCAGAGTCCTGAAGGATGTCGTCAGTCAGAAGGTAATTCTTCTTCAGATGGACAACAAAGCGGTGGTGTACTACATCAACAAATAGGGTGGAGCACATTCCTACCCTCTATGAAGGGAAGTCATTAGAGTATGGGAATGGTGCCTCAAGCACAAGGTTCTGATCCAAGCAGTTTACCTGCCAGGAACCCAGAATGACTTGGTGGACTAGCTCAGCAGGTCAGAAGTGGATCCTCACAAGTGGTCACTTGCACCAGATGTCATGCAGTTGCTCTTCGACAAGTGGGGGCAGTCCAGATATGGATCTTTTTGCATCCCCACTCAATGCAAAACCACTCTGTTCTGCTCCAGAAATCCAGACCCTGGTATTTTCTGTCAGGATGCATTCAGACTGCAGTGGACAAGACGCTTTCTGCACACATTTCCTCCTCTACCGTTAATTCAGAGGGTGCTGTTCAAGCTGGAGGCACAAATTGCCCCTTTTTTGCCTTGACAGATATGGTTTCCATTGCTTAACAGGTTGTCGAAGGTCCTCCCAAAACAGCTACCTCTATGGACAGACCTCTTGACTCAGGGACCCTTGGTTCATACCAACCTGCGCTTCCTACACCTCCAAGCCTGGCTACTGATGGGATAGAGGTGAGCAGATTTAAAGTTTCTCAGAGAATTGCAGACATCCTTTTGGCAGCATGTAAACCTTCCACCAGGAAGACTTACACAACCAAATGGAGATGCTTTTGGAATGGTGCGCTAAGGTCTATTTAGATCCTTTTCAATGTCCCCTGGACAAAGTATTGACGTACTTATTGGACCTCTCAAATGCAGGATTGCAACACTCTTTGGTCAAAGTACACCTCTGCACAATCTCCGCTTATCATGAGCCAGTCCAAAACATGTCCTTAGTTTAGTTACCTATGTTCAAAAGATTACTTACAGGCATTTTACACATTTAAGCCTTCTGTTTGGGAAACCAGTGGCTGCATGGGATGTCAATCTCATGCTAGATATGCTCACTCGCAAACCCTTTGAGCCTCTGGCTACATATGATTTGAAGTTTCTAGCCTGGAAGACAGCCTTCCTGGTGGCCATCACTTCCACTCGTAGGGTCTCTGAAATACATGCCTTGGTCACGGACACTCCGTATACTTTCACGAGGGCAAAGTGGTCCTCTGAACCCACCCTAAGTTCTTACAAAGGTGGTTTCAGGTTTCCATCTCAGCCAGCCCTTGGTTCTCCCCACCTATTTTGCTAACTTCCAAAATGAAGGGGAACATACCCTTCATTCCCTGGATGTCAAAAGGGATCTCCACTTCTACATAGCTAGAACTGGGGATATACTCAAGAACAAGCAACTCTTTTTGTCCTTCAGTGCAGCCCAGATGGGATCCATCAGATGCATCTCTACTTGGGTAATGACATGCCTATGCCATTGCTATTCTACGGCACAGATTAAGCTGGAAGGCCAGGTGCACACCCACTCTACCAGAGCGGTGGCAGCATCCCTGGCAGAGATACGTTTGGTCCCCATTGCTGACATTTGCAAAGCAGCAACATGGAGCTCACTGCACACTTTTGTAAAGCACTGTGCTCTGGATGTCCATGCCAGGCAGCATACCTCCTTCAGCAGGACAGTTCTGAATGAACTTCTGTCCTGAGTGAGCTCCATCTCCTACCGCCCTGCTCGGGGGGATTGGTTAGCTTGGTACTTTAACTCAGAGGTGTGAATAAATGGTGAAGACTTAGAGTTTAGGAAGATATGAAAATTACTTTCTTGATGTAATTCTTGATCTTCTTGGACAAGTTTTCACCATTTATTCACATGCCCACCCATCATTCCCTGGCCTCACTCAATCTGTTTACGGTCTTCACTCCCTCAGTTGGTTTGGGCTGTGAAGACACTGTTTGAGTTGACACTTCTTACATGGGTCAGAAGGGCTATCTTATGCCCTTCCTCGGGTTTTTATCTAGTTAGTGTATGCTGCACCTCCTCGGTCAAAAAGGTACTGAGGCGGTTGGAGGGTCAATGCCGAGATAGCCTTTACGGCACAAGGCAGGTCCTATCTCGGCACTGGCCCTCCTGAAGATTTTTGGCTCCCACAGGGTTCTAGTGCCTCCAGCTTGAACCCAGAGGTGTGACTAAATGGTGAAGATTTGTCCAAGAAGACCAAGAATTACAGTAAGAACGTAATTTTTATTTACTGTTCCATCTATGCAGGCTTTTTAGTAAACTTAGTGGGAGTTTCTGCTTTACAGTCTGGTGGGAAGTACCGTTTTAGAACTGTATGATGTCGTTTATGTACCAAACAACCTCAGACAATATAAATGCATTGTGCAAACAATAGAAGAGTAGAACAGGGACATAAACTACACCAGGAGATGGACTGGACACAGCCCTTTTTCAGCCATGCCTGACACTGAACGTTACAAAACAAATTCACTTAAATAACACAATTAATCACATTTACATACGTTGTCACAATATTTAAGAATAAGCACTTAAAGTGCATTGCAGATTGTTCTTTCTGAATCAACTCTACATACTCATTTAAAATACAGGGAGCATACCAAGTAAATGCTTTCTTACTCATTTGAAGTTTAAAAGGAGTTCTTACCAGCAGCATGTAAATTAGAAACACCCACTAAAATAACCAAAAAGCCTGGATACCTACAACAATAACAACAGAATTTGAACTACTATTTAAAACACATCTACTGGGAAAACTGATTTATAGATTCAGTGTAGGTCTCCTTTAAGTACCTCAGGATTTCAGATACTACCTCATTTCCATACCTGTTCTTTGATGATGTGATGGTTGAGAGGCATGATGGCTGTTTTGGTAGTATCAAGTCTGTACTTGAGAGCTTACCAATAGAAACTGTTGGCAGGTAAGGACCGCTAGGCCCCTCTAGTCTGCCCTTAAGCCCATCCCTGTTTGTCGCCTTTGACCCTACTTGGTCAGTGACTTTCTCCTTTCCTTCCCACCATAAGGATTCATTTATGCCTATTCCATGCATGTTTGAATCCCCCAACTGTGTTTGCTCCCACCACCACCTGTGGCAGACCGTTCCATGTGTCCACCACCCTTTCCATGAAGAAAAACTTCCTCACATTCCCCCTTATCATGCCCCTTCTAATCGCATATCATGCCCCTTGTTCTTTTACTTCTCCTATATTGAAAGATGTCTCCCCCGCACCTTGTTTATCCCCATAAAGTATCTGAACATCTCTATCATGTCTCCCCACTACCTCCTTTCCTCCAGTTAGTACATTTTGAGGTCCTTCAATCTCTCCAAGTATGCTTTCTGGTGCAAGCCCTGTACCATCTTTGTCACCCTTCTTTGGACTGCTTACACCCTGTCTATGTCCTTGTGTAGGTGCAGCCTCCAGAACTGTAGATAGTATTCCAGGTGAGGCCTCACTAGTGTTTTAGATAGCGGAATCACCACCTCCTTCCTTCTGCTAGTGATACCTCTGCACCCTAGCATGCCACTGGCCTTCGTTGCAGCCTTTGTACTCTGCTTAGATACCTTTAGGTTGTCAGAAATGATAATTCAAACAACATGAAGTCTTGCTATATTCTGACATATGCAGTGAGTCCCAACCTTCGAACTGCCCCGGAGATGAAAGAGTTAACTTTCCATGCCAGGCATGGAACGCTGAGCTTGAGCTCGGTTGAGACTCTGTTGTTCTTCAAACTCAAACCGTCAGATTCTTTACTCCGCCTCACTGAACAGTCGCTCCAGAGATTTCTCCTTCCGCTTGGTTCATTTTGTCAGTTAAAGTACCGTTTTTCTCGGTTTTCAACCGAATTTAAACTGCAACCTGTCGGTTCAGTCTCTGTCTGTGGTATCTGTGAGTACTAGATAGGTTTTACATTAATTCTATTCTGTGTGGAACTTGTAAACGGTTTATCAGTTCAGTTTGAACCGATCAAGTTGTTTAAAAAAATCTTAATCTGTGATTTAGAGTGTGGTTACCGGTTCTTATCGGTTCTACGGTTTTTTCCACGACCCGTGACACGGTTGGTAACCGATAAGAGGGTCTTGCCTGGCAGATTGCCATAAAAGGGTAAGTTTGGTTAGGACTGGCACTATGTCTGAGAAACCCAAAAGAAAAACCGAACCCACTGGGTTTCAACACTGCAGTGTGTGTGGGGAAGTCTTTGCCAAGGCTGACCCCACACCACCCTGTGTTTATTGTCTGGGGTTTGACCACCTCAATGCAGACTGCCAGATTTGCAAACTTTCCTGCAGCTACCCTTGAAAGAGAGCTGTTAGGTTCAGGGAAAGGAGGCCAAAAGTCCGCTGAACCGGATGGTTAACCCAGTTTGGTTCAAACCGAACCAGAAGGAGTGCCCTCTGACCAGGGCGAGACTTCTTCGGGCAAAAGGAGAGCTGATTCTGAGGAGTCGGTTCTGGCTAAAAGAACTAGAAAAGAAAAATCAGCTGGTGTGGAGCCAAAACTTTCCTCTCCAACTGCTGAAGAGATAGCCAAAGCGATCAAAATTGTTCAGTCGCTTTCCCCGGTTCCGACCGAACCAGCACCATCAGGCAGGTGCTCGGTTTGGCAGGTTCCACCGGTTCAAGAGTATGAGTTAGAGGAGTTTTATGAACTGGAGGAGGAGGAGGAGGAAGAGGAGTATGAGGAAAGTGAATGTGGATTTGAAAGTCTGGATGTGCCCATTGACCCGGACATCTCCCAGACAGACCTTCAGGGGTGTCTCCTCCTAGGTTTTCTGAGTCCCCCTCCCATTTCATGTTTTATAAAAAAGTGGCTGAAACCCTCCAGCTTCCTATGGAAGAAGCTGTGGATGACCAGGAGGAGCCTGACTATGTAGAAATGATGGATATCCCAGAGTCTAGGAGGCTGTCTATTCACTTGCACAAATCTTTTGGGAAACAGACATTTAAAATTTTAAAGACTCCTAACACTATATCTCCTGTGGATAAAAGAATGGACAAGAGGTATACATTGTCAGGCTCAGACACGGAGTTCCTTACACAACAATGCAGCCATGTTGGAGTAGTGCAGGCTGCAGCCTGTGATAAGGCAAACATTCCCTTGGCTTCACACCCCCCGGACAAGGACTCCAGGAGGATTGATGCCATGGCAAAGAAACAGTACATGGCAGCATCCTTGGGACTCAGACAGGCCAATTATATGGCCTATACTGCTAGGTATCAAAATCCAGATGGGACACTGTTATGGCCCTAGCAAAACAGGTCCCTGGCCAGCTTGCCAAGGAGCTGGAGCAGGTGGCTGCTGATGGTACTGAGGCATCCAAGGTGCAATTCCATGCTGCAGTAGACTCCAATGATGTGTCTTCTAGAGTCATGGCTACATCTGTGGCACTTCAAGAATGGCTTGGCTCAGATGTACTAGCCTGTCACAGGATACCCAGACTAAGGCCATGGATTTTCCTAGTTAGGGTAATTCTCTGTTTGGGGAGCAAACAGAGAATTACATGAAGAAAATGGATGAATATAGGACTCACCTATAGGAGTGCACAGGCCAGAAAGGCAGGCCACTCCTCAAAGGCAGCTTCCCAGGGGCAGGGGCAGGCTGTTTCATAGGCCTTTTTACCAAGCCCAGGCCTCCTCTTCCGCTTATGCCCAGAGGGGGTTCTTTAGAGGGAGAGGCAGACGGAGTACAAGCAGGTGTGCTTCCAACCCTCAGCCCAAAGCCCCTGCCAAGCAGGCACCCTGATGGGGTTGCCAGGGCCGATTCTCAGTTACCTGTAGGGGGAAGGCTGGCTTACTTTGCCCAGGACTGGGAGTCTCTGACATCAGACAAATGGGTCCTGGAAGTAGTAAACCAGGGACTGGTTCTCAGCTTCAAAAAGTTTCCAAAGATGAGAACCAGATCCTTTCCACCTGCAAATCCATCAGAGGTACTTGCCCTAGAGGCAGAGGTCTCTTCCCTCCTAGCTCTCAGAGCTGTGGAAAGGGTTCCACCCCACACCAGGGCAAAGGGTTGTACTCCAGGTACTTCCTCACCCCAAAAAGACAGGAGAATGGCAGCCATCCTGGATCTCGGATACTTAAACAAGCACCTTTAAAAACCAAAATTCAAAATGGTGACTCTGGGAATTATTCTACCTCTCTAAGGCCAGGGGACTGGCTAGTGTCCCTGGACCTCAAGGATGCCTACTTCCATATTCTCACTGTAGAAGCTCCCATCGAAGTACTCAAGTTCGAGCTGCCCTCAGGCCATTACCAGTTCAGAGCAATGCCCTTTGGCCTCACCTCTGCTCCAAGGGTATTCACAAAATGCCTGGCAGTAGCAGTTTCTTCTCTAAGAAGGCAGAGAATTGCCATCTTCCCTTACCTGGACGACTGGCTCATAGTAGGCCAGTCCCCAGACCAAGTCAAGTTACACCTACAGATAACTCAGCAACTGCTCACCTCCTTAGGTTTCCTTCTGAATCTTTCAAAGTCAGTTCTAGAGCCTGTCCAGCTCCTCACCTTCATAGGCGCAGAGCTGGACACAGAGAAAGCCAGAGCCTTCCTTCCCTTGGACAGGGCAAGGACCCTGGTCTCTCTGGCCTCCTCATTCACCCTGCAGGTGTCCTCGACCAGCAAGGATTTTACAGCTCCTGGGGCACATGGCTGCTTCTACAGCAGTAGTGCAGGGAGCAAGATTTCAGATGAGGGACATTCAGTTCCATTTGAGAGCTTTTTGGTCTCAAAGGAAGGACCCTCTGACCAAACTGATCCCAGTAACTTGAACCCTGATACAGGCCCTACAGTGGTGGCAGGATCAGAACAATCTGAGACAAGGGGTTCCATTTGTCACTCAGTCTCACTCTTTAATCCTTACTACAGATGCATCCCTCTTGGGGTGGGGGGCTCACATGGGTGACCTCACCACCCAGGGGTTGTGGTCCCCTCAGGAATCTCTGCTCTACATCAATCTGTTGGAACTCAGAGCAGTATTTCTAGCACTTCAAGCTTTTTCCAAATCTGTTCAGAACAAAGTTGTACAGGTCAGAACAGACAACACCACCACAATGTGGTACATCAACAAGCAAGGAGGCACTTGGTCTACGGCCTTGTGCACCGAAGCAATGAAGTTGTGGTCTCTGGCTTACTCCCTGAACACCTCCCTTACGGCAGTTCACATCCCAGGCAAGGACAATGTCCTGGCAGATGCTCTCAGCAGTACTTCCCAGGGCCATCTCGAATGGTCACTGGACCCCCTGGTCTTGGAGGTGATATTTTCCAGATGGGGCACCCCGCAGATAGATCTTTTTGCAGCCCCAGACAATCACCAACTTCCCCTTTTTTGCTGCAGGCCCCCAGTGTTGGGCTCAGTCCCCCTGGATGCCTTAGTTCTCAATTTGAAGGAAGTTTCTATGCTTTTCCCTTCCTCTCCTGTTCAAAGTGCTAGTCAAAATCAGATCTCAACCCTGCAAGATGATCCTGATTGCTCCAGACTGGGCCAGACAGCCCTGGTATCCACTCCTACTGTCCTTAGCAGTCCATCTTCCCCTGTGTCTTCCCAGGAATTACAACCTGTTAACCTGTGCTCAGGGGAGAGTTTGGTACCCGAACCTCAAATCTCTCAATCTCAAGGCCTGGTCTTGAAGAGTTAGAGTTTGCTGATTTACACCTCTCCCAGGGTGTAATGGATATCCTGAAGGCTTCTAGAAAACCTTCCACCAGGACTACTTATAATTCCAAATGGAAAAGGTTTTCCATATGGTGCTCTGGAAAGCATATTTCCCCAGAATCTACTGATTTGCCCACAGTCCTGGATTATATGGTCCACTTAAATACCTTGGGGCTGAGGCCAGCTACCCTGAAAGTGCATCTGGCAGCTGTGTCTGCTTTTATTTCAGCAGGTAAGCCCTCTTCTCTTTCTGCTCACCCTGTATTCTCAAAGTTTTTCAAGGGATTGCTTCACACCAACCCTCCATTCAGGGACCCTGCCCCCGCCTGGGACCTTAATGTTTGCATTGCTCAGCTTATGCAACCCCTCTTTGAGCCTTTGTCTTCAGCAGAGCTTATGTACTTGACTTGGAAAACTGTATTTCTGGTAGCCATCACTTCTGCCAGATGCATAAGTGAATTACAAGCTTTGTCAGTGGAGCCTGATTTTATTTATCTCCTTTCACAGAGATAAGGTGGTCCTCAGGACTAACATGAAGTTCTTGCCTAAGTTGGCTTCAGATTTTCACCTTAATCAATCTATGTCTCTTCCAGTGTACTTCACTGACCATTCCCCCTCTGGAGAGAGGAGGCTGCACAGCTTAGATGTGAAAAGAGCCCTTAGTTTCTACATAGAGTATACCAAGGGTCACAGGTTTGACTCCCTCCAACTGTTCCTCACTTATGGTGAGGTTGGTAAAGGGAAACCTGCCACTGAAAGATCCATTGCCAGGTGGATTGTCTCTTGTATCCAATTTTGCTATGAAAAACTGGGTAAGGTTCCTCCCTCAGGCCTGAGGGCTCACTCTACCAGAGGTACAGCTGCTTCTTTCGGCTGCTGCCAGAGACATCCCTATTCTAGAGATATGTCAAGCAGCTACCTGGAAAACAGTTCACACTTTTACCAAGCATTACTCCCTGGACATTCAGGCTAGGAGTGATGCTCGGTTTGGCACAGCCATGCTTCAGAGCCTGTTTCCCTAAGTAGGTTCGTCCCTCCTCCATGGAGGTACTGCTTTGTAGTTCAGACATTGTATAATCAAAATATACAAGACTTCATGTTGTTTGAAGAAAAAATTACTCACCTTAGTAATGTTGTTTCTTCTAATGGAGTCTTGCTATATTCTGACCTCCCCCCTGCCTGCCCCTCTCAGAACCTCTGTTTTGGGATGTGGGTGGGCAGTGCAGTGTTGGCACTTAGTAGGTGCCCACCTTGTTGCTTTCACTCCTCCTCTCTTGGGGTGAGTTTGGTGTTGTGTTTTTCATTTTTTGGGTCTCCTGACTTGAGTCTTTGTTTTGGGACCACAAAATGTGTTTTATGTTTAGTAGCCAGTTGGCTAGTGTAGGTTTACAGCTTCCACACAGGACCTTAGTGAGTTTAGCTCGTAAAGATCTGACGGTTTGAGTTTGAAGAACAACAGACAGAGTCTCAACCAAGCTCGAGCTCAGCGTTCCATGCCTGGCATGGAAAGTTAAGCGCTTTCATCTCCTGGGCAGTTCGAAGGTTGGGACTCACTGCATATGTCAGAATATAGCAAGACTCCATTAGAAGAAACAACATTACTAAGGTGAGTAATTTTTTCTTCTCAGATTCCTCTCTTCCTTGGTGACTATCAGCTACTCCCCCACATCCTGTAGCTCTCCCCTTCCTGCATTATTTTGCACTTTTTAGAAACGAACCTCAGCTGCCCTACCACAGACCAGTTTTCCAGTTTCCTTAGGTTCCTCTTCATTTTCCCCACCCCTTCCAGAGTATCTTCCCTTTTGCAGATCTTGGTATCATCTGCAAACAGGCAGACCTGTCCATCCAGCCCTTATGCTATATCACTACTGTAGACCTTAAACAGTACTGGCCCAAGCACTGATCTCTGCAGTACCCCACTTGTTAACCCCCACTCCCCAGATTGGATCCCATTTGCCACCGCCCTCTGCCTCCTGCCTGTTAACCAGTTTCTAACCCACTTTACCATCTTGTGGCCCATGCCCAGATTACCCATCTGGTTAACTAGCCTTTTTTTAATTTACATTTTGTACCCTGATTTTCCCCATCCCCCGTGTTTTGGCCATGTGCATGCACATGTGGAGGCATGCACACACCGCTGTACCAATGTGCCAGCCCTCTGCTTTTACCACCTGCACTACCCTTGGACCTCCACCTGGGGGCAGTGGAACTATGGTGGGTGACTAGGATGATACCAAGATCTGCAACAGGGTTCCTCCCCATGAGAGGAGAGCTGCCTTTCAGCTGCTCGATCCTGCTCCCACCCCCCCGGCTGGCTCCTGACAACCCTGGCTTGTTCCCAAACCTGGGTCACTAGCATGATGTGAGGTAAGGTGTCCAGAGCCTCAGTCCTCAGCAACACCGGGCCGGCATGTTAACCAGCCTTTTATGTGATACGGTGTTGAAGGTCTTGCTGAAATTGAGGTATGCCACATCCACCACTCCCCCAATCCACCTTCTTTGTAACCCAGTCAAAAAAATCTATCAGATTTGTTTGACACGACCTCCCTGCT
The DNA here is from genome assembly GCA_016271365.2 of Neoceratodus forsteri. Taxonomy (NCBI): domain Eukaryota; kingdom Metazoa; phylum Chordata; order Ceratodontiformes; family Ceratodontidae; genus Neoceratodus; species Neoceratodus forsteri. Next base: position 181,411,040 of record CM057450.1, on the reverse strand, counting down.
TTGAATCCATGCTGCCTTGGGTCTTGGGCACCGCTGGATACTAAGTGCCCCATTATTCTTTCTTTAAGTAGTGCCTCCATGATTTTACCCACTACTGAGGTGAGGCTGACCAGCCTGTTGTTTCCTGCTTCCTACCTGCTATGGTTTTTGTGAAGAGGAACTACATGTGCCCTCCTCCAGTCCTCTGGAATCATTTCTGTGTGGAGTGACTCTGTGAACAGGGTTGCCAGAGGCTCTGCCAGCTCCCTTTGTAGTTCCTTTTACATTCTTGGGTGTATATCATCTGGCCCTATTGCTTTGTCCAACTTAAGTTTTGCGAGCTCCTCCAGGACTCTCTCTCTCTACTGTAAATGGACTGGTGTTGACCCCCCCCCTTATATCTGTTGCCCAGCTGTGGTCCCTGACCCTCTTCTTCTTCAGTGAATAATGAGCAGAAGTATTTATTCAGTATTTCTGCCTTTTCCAGGTCTCCCTTCTTACACTCCCCCTCATCCCCTCTGAGCCTTGCAATCCCTTCCCTGGAATTCCTTCTTTCACTGATGTACCTATAGAATGTCTTGTCTCCTTTCTTTACCATCTGGGCTAATCTTTCCTCAGTCTGCACCTTCATGCTCCTAACAGCCTTCCCTACTTCCTTAGATAGACCTCCCTGTTTTCTTCCTTTTGAGTCTCCTTATATTTCCTGAATCCCACCCTTTTGGCTCTTTCCTTCTGTGCCACATCTTTAGAGAACTATACTGGTTTCCTCCATCTCTTACTTTGGTTATCACCCTAGTGCATTGGTTTGTTACCTCCCCAATGGCTCCTTTTATGTGTTCCCACTGGACTTTCACCCCCCTTCCCTCCTCCTCACCAGTGCTCCTTTGATATACCTCCCCATCTTATCAAAGTCTGCCCTCCTGAAATCTAAGACCCCTGCCTTTATGTGACTTGACTGTGTCCATGTCCCCAAGCTAAACCACACCATGTGGTGATCACTGGACCCCAGTTGACCTTCTACCCAGACTTCTGTGATTTTGTCACTATTAATCAGTAGTAGGTCCAGAATTTTCCTGTCTCTGGTAGGATCAAGCACTAGTTGCCTGAGGCCTGCCTCCTGTAGGGAATTCAAGATGTCTCTACTCCTGGTTGAAGCAGCAGCCAGGATGGACTACAACCTCCACCCCACCCCCCAGCTACTGCTTTCACGATCTTCAGGATCCACTCCCTCTCCCGCCAAGTGGTGCATCCTGGAAGGCACTTTACCTCCCTCTTCTCCCCTTTTCCCGTACCCAATTCCATGCCATAGACAACTGAGTCCCACACCAGCAGTAGCGTCCTCCTCCTCTTGTGTTCTGTTCTACCTGACCCCTGGTCACCCTCCTGGATGACCTGCACATCCTTCTTGATCTCAACTCTGGGTTGCTTTTCAGGACTCTCCCTCTCCTGTAGGACTTCATATGAGTTTCTGAGTTGGAACGGATTGGGGTTGTGTCTCAGACCCCCCAGCCTCCTTGAGCCCACCATAGTCCATCCAGCCCTCTGCTGAGGAATCCGTTGGGGTGATGGCTGAGGACATGGTGGTCTCTGGGTGAGGGTGATGGTCCTCAGTATTCCTGCCAGCTCAGCCCAGAGATTGGCCACCTCCACCTTCAGCTAAGAGCAGTGCCTGCATATGGGGCAGCACCAGAATGTTCTCCTGAATACTGCTGCCCCGCACCCACTGCACCACTCCTTGCATCATGCTTGAGTACAATATGTCATCTCCTTTTCCCTGCCTGTATCTAGGCTCCTGTGTTTTTTTTTTTTGTTTTGTTTTGTTTTCACACACCCCTGTTGTACTTTTGTGATTTAAAGAAGACGTAACCTTTTTATTGGGGTTGCCCTTTTGATACTTCTGCAGATAAAATTAAATGTGAAGGGTTCTAACTCTATTCCTTATGTATGCTGCTGTGCACACCAGGAAGTATCAACAAAGTGGCAGCCTATAAAGGTGGAGGAGCCCGGGAAGGTGGGATTGGGAGAGGGAGGGAGGGTGGGTGCCTCCCTTTATGGCGCTTTGAGTGAAAAAACAATCAGCCCTGTTTGTTAAGTTAGCAAGTCTGTTTTAGCAGAAACCCACAGCAAACCAGGAATACTACAAACACCACTGATTCACTTGCAAAACATTTAAATGGACCCTGAAAATCAAAAACAATGAGGTATGTACCTGAAAATAAAAGATTTTAACTACCCAGTAAATGATGGTCAAAAAATAGGACCAAAGTCCATTGCTGCTGGCAGTGGTTGTTCTGGGTTTTCTAAATGTAGCAGTATATATGTGTTATATATAGTATAGTTATATATATAGTATATAAATGTTGGCCTTGACGCCCATGCCCTAAAGTGGTTTGAGAGCTACCTATCAGGCTGGGCTCAGAGGGTCACGTGAAAAGGCGTCACGTCTGACCCACTACCCCTAAAACAGGGAGTACCTTAGGGATCAATACTCAGCCCCCTCCTATTTTCCCTATTTACCAATGAACTAAGTTCCTACTGTGGGGGGAGCTCAATTGTACAGTATGCAGACGATACTGTCATCTTCCAATCACATGAGTGATGTAGCTACACTAGGACCTACCCTCCAAAAGGACCTCGCGTCCCTAGAAACTTGGCTATGCGAGAACAGAATGGTACTCAACGCTGAAAAGACCAAGTCAATGCTATTCGGGCCAAGATCCCTAGGGCTTGACAGGTCTTCACTCCTCCGCTTAACCACACTCTCTGGCAGAGACATCAATGTTGTACAGTACCTTCCCTCAAATACCTAGGCCTCATGTTGACCAAACCATCACTTACAAAGAACACATAGACCAGGACACTAGGACCCTCCACTGGAAACTCTGCACCTTGTACCGACTCAGGGACCAGCTCATCTCTGAGGCCAGGCTCTCTATTGCTACTAGTGTCTTGCTCCCTACCCTGACCTTTGTGGCCCCTATTATACAGGGCATGAGTAAGCAAGAGATAACCAGGATGCAAACCCTGTATAATAAAATTGCTCGCTTTGCCACTCAAGACCACCCACGACGGCACCACTGCAACTCTCTAGCTCAGCTCTGCTGGCCTACCTTGGCTGCTCATCTCCAATATCCCCTGCTTGTCCAGGCCTACAAGCTTCTCAAACCCCACGCTCCACCTAGCATAGCTAAGTCTATAACTCTCAAGCACAACTCAAGGAACCTTAGGACTTCTGACAGGACACTCTTTAGAAGTCCCCAGGGTAAGGACAAATGCTGGAGCCAGGTCCTTTTCCTCCCAAGCACCCTGCCAATGGAACAAGCTCCCCCCCTCTGTCCAAGACACCCTCTCACTCATGAACTTCCGCACCAGGCTCAAGTCCCACATGCTAACCTCAAGCTCGTGCCACTGCCGCAGCCCATAAGGATCCTTAGGCACTCCCCTCCTTTTCAGTCACCTCCTACTAGCAAAACCCACGTACGACCTACCTCCTCTAGTTCTCCCCTTCTTCTCTCCTGGGCTTATTTACTAACACCTGAATTAGACTACATGCAACAAATTACCTACTCAAATTGTGTCATGATGATAACCATGCCTGTATCCAATTATTCCTGTAACTTCCTCATGCTGTAATAACTTATGTATACAAATGTTTTTTTTTGCTCTTTGTATCTAACTAGTATTGTTATCCTGGGTCGCCCCTGAAAAAGGGACCTTCGGGGCCCAGTGGGCCTACCCAGTCACCAACATTTAATAAATAATAAATATAGTCAGTGTATGTGGATATCAGGTGCCTGTGGTTTCCCACCTGAATACCTTGAATTCTGGTGCCCACCTTCATCAGTCTGATAAGGGGTTCCAAGTAGAGATTGAACAGGTATAGGAAGGGGGCAGTCCTGCCTAGTTCCTTTCTCCAGTGTAAAAGAACAGCAATGAGCCTCAGTGCAGGTAATTTTAGCTGTTGGGTGAGTAGAGAATCCTAACACACTCAGTGAGGAGCTGGCAAAGCCAAACTCCTCCAACATGTGGAACAAAAAGAGCCAGGAGACCTTATCAAAAGCTTTCTCCTCATCCAGGGAAACAAGCACCACTGGGATCCCAGAATACCTGGAGGTGGAGATTATGTGGCCCAACTTGCTCAGGTGGTCTATTTATCGTTAACTCTGCATTAAGCCCATTTGTTTCAGACCAGTCAGTGCATTCCTTACCTTACCTACTCTGAATGTCAGTACTTTAACCAGTATTCAGATATCAAGGTTAAGAAGAGAAACTAGCCTATAGGAGCCCAACACCTCAGGATCCTTATCTGGTTTGGGTAGGAGGGTGATGTAGGCTTCCTGCAAGGAGGGATCCAGTTTACCACCTTTCCTGGCTGCATTGCACAGTTCAGTTAGTGGGCCTGCAACCTCCTCAAAGAGGACTTTATATACATTGGGGGGAGAAGCTGTCTGGACAAGGCACTTTATCCAAGGTGAGATCCTTAATTGCTCTCTCTCCATATCTCCCTAGTGGTTATGTTTGAGTTCAGAGCCTCTACATCATTGATGGGTAACCTGCAGCATGCGGACCCCCCAGTGGTCAATCTGTGGCTCCCTAATCCATCCAAAAATACAGCAGGAGACTCTCTGTGTAAAGCTAGACCAAGGACATAGGCTGAAGGCTGTAAGCCTGTAATGGACTTGTTATATATAGCTCATTTTTAATTCAGATGTATAAATTGGGCTTGTGACTGTGGTAAATGGGGTCTTGCAGCCGTTGGGGTTGTTTGAGGGCCGCACCTGTGGCCCTCAGATTATCTTAGGTTACCCACCTCTGCTCTACATGTTCAGGGTTGATCTTGGGGAGGTCAGCCTTTTGGAAGAACTGCTTCATAAGCTGCCCTGAGACAGGGGATCTCTAGAGTACTGCTCATTGCAGAACTCCCCACGTGCAGATGCCATTTCCCTGGGGGATGTAATGAGGGGGCCTTGTGGGAATGGGCATACAGCTTTATTGGTACAAGACATTTCTTGCTGTCTAAGCCTTAGAGCAAGCAACTTTCCAGCTTTCTCATTCTGGTCTACATATTTAGTTTTAGTTCTGAGGGTGGCAAACTCAGCTTGCTGCCTTAGACATTGACCGTATTAGGCTCTTGCAATATTGAGGTTTACTGAGTCATCAGTGGGGGATGAGCCAGAGATAGTTTTTTTCCATTCTCCGTATCTCTGAGAGTAATTGCTTACACTCTGCCTCCCTCTTTCTTTTCACCGTGGCAACTATATTAATGAGCCCCCCCTGCAGTGTGCACTTGAAAGCCCCCAAGAGGTGGAATGGTTGCTCCACTGTGCCAGTATTTTCCAGAAAAAAAGTAGGCTCCACATTCCTTAACTGTTTTAAAGGCTACTGGGGTATTTCAGCAGGTCATTGTTGACTCTCCATGCCCTGTCCTTCTCCACTAGTCCCACTGATAGGGAGTGGTCGGAGAGTATCCTGGGTAGAGGTCATGACTAATTATGAAGCAGTCTAACCTGGATGAAGTAAGGTGTGCTTTGGATCAGAAAGTGTATTCCCCGTATATATAGGGCATGCCATACTTCCAGCAAGCTCAGAGAATCCTGTAGGTCTTTACTGGCCCTTTGGTTGGGGGAGAGCCCACACCTGTGGGAGCCTGATCTGTTGAGTTCTGAGTCAATAACTACATTCCAATCACCTGCTGTGATGACTGGAGTGTTAGAATATGTGGTATCCTTTACCATGGTACGTGAAAAAACCTGAGGGTCATCCTTGTTTCAGGCCATAAATGGAGACTAGAACCATGTCTAACTTGTCCAACATTTTTTTTTAATAACATACCTGCCCTCAGGGTCCAGGTGTTGGTCTAGAAGCCTAAATAGCACATTTCTGTGTATTAAAGTAGTCATGCACATCCCCCCACCATTTGTTGCTGGCCCCAGCAGCAAACACTGGCTCGCCCATTCCTTCCTTCCTCCAGAGATTGCCTTACTCAGTGATCATGTGGGTCTCCTCTAAGAAGGCAATTCTGTCCCTAGAGCATTTAAGGTGCTTTTGGATTTGGTGTTTCATTTCCCTAGTTTGCCCACTTTCACATTCCAAGTGATAACATCAAGAGCATTGTTAGGCAAAACTTTGATAGTGTGGAAATTGTTTTCTGTGCTGCATACAGTAGTAATCTATCCAGGACCCTTGTGCCCCCCCCCCTTTCCTTGTAGGTTTCTTTGGGAAGATTGCAGTTTTGCCTGCATGCACATGTATGTCTAGGCTGGGACATTATGAGATACCTTCACCCACAATAAAGGGTCGGCATGTAAGGATGTATCAACTGATTGCAAGTAAACAGAATAAACTCTGAACTGAACATAGTTATCAATACAACAGTGAAAAAAACAGTAACAGTAGTGAGCATTAGTGGTGCAAAAGATGTCTGTCATCGATCTGCGGGATAGATGTTGACGCAACAGATGTCTATCATCAATCAGTCAGCACAGAAGGACAGATGGTTAGACAAAGGTTGGTACCAAAGGATTTGGTCCAAGCTGGTCCGATGGTGTAGAGGGCTGAGGTGCTGGCGCCTTACCTCTTACCACACTGGCGAACCAGGGTTGGGAGCAAGCTTGGGTTGCCAGGGGTTGGCCAGGGGAGAGAGGATCGAGCATCCAATGGACTGCTCTCCTCTCTCAGGGAGGGGTGGGTTATGGACTCCTGGCAGCACATGGAAGCAGTCCAGACCATATAAGGTATCGGGGGAGGCAACAGTGGACATCCGTGGGAGGTGTGGGAGCACACTGGATATCATTGCACATCCGTGCCTCGGGGGTAACCTTGTAAACCAAGGGAAAAAAACTCTCGCTGGGAGGAAGATGTCACTCCCTCCACCACGCCTACACTGGATCCTCCTCTGTGTGACCTGACTGCCTCCCTCCTTCTCCTCTGCCCGCCTTGGCACTGGATTAAAAATAAATGGAAAATCACCATGGTGCAATAGGCGACCCCACCTCGGGGATAGACTGAGGGGTGACAGGTAGGTGTGCTGCAGGTGCGTTGGAAGAACAGGATCTCCGGCAGAGGGGATCACAGCAGGGCAGGATAAGGGGTGATCGATGGGGCCCCTGTGAGAGGCGATGGGACGGAAAGAAAGTTGTAAAAAAAAGGATTTGGTCTAATCAGGGTTCGACCCTCGCCAGTGAACCAAAGTAGACATATATGGGAGGTTAGTTAACTTTAGTGTTATAGATATAATTGTTGTTATTACTATTTTCATTTTCAGGGATTATAGGGCCTTAAGTGCAAAGTTGTTAGTATAGTTTCAGGATGGGTCTTTCCTTGCAGGCTCTCCATGAAATTGGAGGCATTATAGAACACTGCAGTTAGTAAGGGCAGTATTTAAACAGTGGCACGAGCCAATGACGTGTTCCATAATTTATATACGTTCCATTCTTCACGCAGTTCTACTCTGAAGGCTGACTGCAAGAGTTATGAATATTGAAAAATACCTTGGAAGAAACAAGATTACTAAGGTAAGTATTTTTTTTCTTATTGTGCAAACATTGCTAAAATACAAAATAACAAAAGTGCACCGAGAGAGCATGAGAAGGGCACACACCACAACAGCCTTGACTGGTTTTGCTAGTATAGTGTCATCAGGAGGAAATGGATGAATCAACATACTCTTTTTAAATGGTGACAGCATTTAAAGTAACGTGCTTTTTTGCAAAGTGCAGCAATTCGAAAGTGAAAATGTGCTTTAATAAAATCACTCGATAACAGATTTGTATAAGAAAAATGAAGGAGAAAAGCAGGTAAATAATTCTAAGTTCTGATTACAAAAATGCTGTTGAGGGTATTATAAAATCATAGATGATTGGTACATAATAGTGTGTGGATTAGAAATCCTTGTTGCTGCATCCTGAGCACTAAATGTCTTACAAGAACAACAGCATATCTCACAAAGTGACTGAAAGAAAACCAAAAAGAGAAAACAGCATTAATTCATATTTTCATAACTTCTTTTTTTTAACAGTACCTCACAGAGTATATACCTGTTAGAAACTGATGGCAGACATTCAAACTGGGTATTTAGTCCAGATGGACTGACATCACTCAATGGAATAATCCATAGACATTCTCTTTTTAACAGCAATGTCTCAAGGTCACCCCTCTCCTCCCTGTCATAATCTTCTTTCTCTCTCTATCACTGAACCTAAAGCTATAGTTCCAACCCCAGTAATACTCAGGTATTCCTAACTTTGTGCAGTGTCCCTTTAAGACAGAACTGCCCAGAGAGATGGAACATATGCAAATGATGGAATCTTTCGCATGAGCCACTTTTTCAAATGCTGTCATCTACTAACTGCCTTAGTTCTAAACCCCTCAGATTTCTCTCTCTCTGCCTGTCAAGACTAGACGCTCTGAGATCCTCTCCTCGTCATCCTGTTCTGACATGAGAAAACTTCTAAAATATATATAAGTATTATTTACATTTCATTTGCTGCCTTTTACTTTTTGTAATTTTAAGTTAAACCGTAGTTTTAGTGTTTAAATTGTAATTTATCTCGGTTTCTCCCAGTTCGGTATAACTGGAGGTAAACCGAGGTTTATTTTATATTTATCGAAGTTTTCTGACTGAAAAATTCCATTAGTTATGTTTAATTTTATTAAATTTAACTTGTATTGAGAACCGCTAATACCGGTTCCTGAACCGATAGCCTCTGGTCACTTTTACCTCGGTTCCAGCTTCCGATCAGTTCCTCATCAGTACCGGAACCAACCACAACCGCTAAATAAACTTTAAATTTACAGCATTTTTTTAGTGGTTGCATCTTTTATCAGTTTTACATTGAGAATGTCAGAAAAAACGAGAAAAAAAACTGTTGATCCTGGTTTCAAACCATGTATTGAGTCTGGTGAAATTTTGCTAAGACAAATATTCTTTTTGCGTTGCCTGCCTGGGCATGAACATTTAAAAGCAGGGTGAAATCTGCAATACATGTCCTGCGAAAACTAGTGAAAAATGCCTGGATAAGGCTAAAGAGAAAACTATCACCACCTAAGGGTCCCTCGAGCTCTGACTAGCCGACACCCTAAATTACTGTGGGTGAAACCACAACTACTTCTGTAACTGCTACCCCTGAGACGGGTATACAAGCAGTTCTTAAGAGGCTTGCTGAACCAGCTGACTCCCCAGTTCCCTCAAAGAAATCAAAGAAAACTAAGCACACAGAATCCTCTGCTGGGCAGCATTCGAGGACTTCTGTGCCTGCTGGAAAGCCTGGCAACTCCTACAGAAATAGCTCAGGCCTTTACAGTCATTCAGGCTTACAAGAGCTGTCTGACTCTCGGTAGCAGACCCCTGCAAAGCAGTCTGTCTCCTCTGCTCAGTCTTCCTATTATTTAAGAGGAAGAATATGGTGATTATAATGAAATGGAGAAAGGGGAACCTATTTAACATGAGGTTTCCCCTGAACAGGAGTTTGGCTCTCCCCCACAGAGCATCTGAGGATTATTCCTCACACTTCACATTTGTGAGAAGAATGGTGGATGCTTTAGACATCACCACCAATGAAGTGACTGAGGAGGAGGAGGAAGCTAAATACTTGGAAATGATGGGGCTGATACCCACCAAAAAGCTTCTCCTTCCTGTAAATAAATTCTTCAAGAAAGATACTTTAAAAGATTTTACAATCTCCAAGCTCTGTTCCCCCTCTTGATAAGAGGCTGGATAAGAAATATCAGCTGGACAGGGAGGGAGCTGAATTTTTGTTCTCTCCCACCCTGTCCCCCAGGGAGTGGTATAAGTGGCAGCCTGTGACAAGGCAAAGGTACCACTGGCATCCCATCCTTCTGACAAGGATTCCAGGAAAATTGATAGCATGGCCAAAAAAGGATATGTATCAGCTTCTTTGGCCATCGGGCAGGCAAACTTTCAAGCCTATACTGCTCAATACCAAAAGTCACTATGGTAGTCTGTGTTTGCTGTGGCAGTCGAGGCCTAAACTCCTCTGTGATGATCTAGCTGAAACAGCTAAATTTGGTTTGGAAGCAGCCAAATACCAGTTTCAAATGGCTGCTGACTCTAATGACACTGCTGCCAGATAGATGGCAAATACAATGGTTCAGAGGAGGTTTGCCTGGCTGTGAGCCACAAACCTCACTCAGGATACCCAAACCAAGGCTATAGATTTCCCAGTTGAGGGTAATTCCCTCTTTGGAGAAAAGGTAGAGGTTTACATGAAAAAGGTGGATGAGTACAAAACCACTCGCAGAAGCAATTCTGTAAGAGAAAGGGCTTCCCTGTCCACTAGGACCTATAGAAGGGGAGGCAGAGGCAGATCATTTCACAGCAAGCCCTTTTTATCAAGCCATATCTGTGCCTCGGTATCAGCAGTACCCACAGCAGGGGTACTTCAAGGACATAAGGGGTTTCAGGCATGGCTCCTAGTCCCAGGCCCAGCCTCAAACAAAGCAGACACCCTGTCGTGTCTCCCTAGGCCGCCTCTCCACTACCTGTAGGAGGCAGGCTGACTCACTTTTTCAAGTCTTGGCAAACAATCACCACAGACAAGTGGGTCCTGGATGTAGTGAGTCAGAAATTGTCTCTGAGTTTTAAATTCCTGCCAGCATTTAAAAAAAAAGTTTTCAAATCATCTACAAATGTAGAAGGAAAACTCCTGGAAAAAGAGGTTCAAAACCTGTTACTGTCAAAGGCAGTGGAGCTTGTCCTAGTACAGCAAAAAGGAAGGGGTTTTTACTCAAGGTACTTCCTTATCACAAAGAAAAATTGGGAGTGGCAGTCTATCTTAGACTTTAGGGTACTAAAAACAGGCAACTGACAAAGCCAAAGTTCAAAATGATAACATTGGCATTAATTCTGCCAACACTCCAAAAAGGAGACTGGTTGGCATCACTGGCCCTAAAAGATGCCTATTTCCACATCCCCATAAGGGAGTCTCACAGAAAATACCTCAGGTTCAGACTCCCATCAGGTCACTACCAGTTTTCAACCCTGTCTTTCAGTCTCACTTCAGCTCCAAGGGTGTTAACAAAGTGCTTGATAGTGGTTGTGGCACACCTTCGAAGACAAGGTGTCACAGTTTTCCCATACCTAAATGACTGACTGGTGGTTGAAAAATCACCCCAACAAGTGAGGGAGCATCTGCAACTCACCTAGGGGCTCCTGGAGTCTCTAGGGTTCCTGATAAATCTAAAAATGTCTGTCCTTCAGCCTGCTCAGGCAGTGCAGTTCATAGGAGCAGAGCTAAATACCCTGCAAGTCAGGGCCTCTGGACAGGGCAAGAAGTATTCCATTGATAGCAGGCTCATTCAGCCTGAACAAACCAAAAACTGCAAGACAGTTTCTTCAGCTACTGGGCCACATGGCAGCTGCCACTGGCACAGCCCTGGAATCCAAGTTCCCAATGAGGGACATTCAGTTTCATCTCAGGGCACACTGGTGTCAGAGAAAGGATCCAGTAACAAAAAACATTGTTACAGGCCTTCCAATTGTGGAAAGAGAAATTATAATAAGGGAAGGGGTTCCTTTTTAACAAGAGTCCCCATCAGTTGTTCTGACAACAGATGAATCTCTACTAAGGTGGGCACTCATGTGGGGGTTCACACCAACCAAGGCACATGGTCAATTGCAAAGTCACTCCTGCACATAAACCTGCGGGAGATAAGAGCAGTGTGACTGGCACTAAACGCTTTGACACAACTAGTGCAGGGAAAGGTGGTACAGGTTAGAACAGACAATACCACCACAGTGTACTACATAAACAAGCAGGGAGGAACAAGGTCAAGTCCTCCCTGCACAGAAATCATGAAAATAAGGAGTCTAGCATACTCCATGAGGGTTTCCCTGTGGGCTATACATCTGCCAGGCAAGGACAATACCTTGGCAGATACCCTGAGTCAAATCAACCAGGCCCATCATGAATGGGCCTTGAACAGTCAGGTGGTGCAAGTGATCTTCAGGAGGTGGGGCACCCCAGAGGTACACTTGTTTGCATACCACCAGAACTACCACCTGCCACAGTAGTATTGCAGACCACTAGATTGGGGAACAAGCCCCCTGGATATTCTGGCTCTGAATTGGTCAGGGAAGCACCTGTATGCTTTTCATCCCTTCCCTCTGGTGTGCAGAGCATTGCTCAAGCTCAGGTCCCAGTCAGCATAAATGGTCTTGATAGCACCAGACTGGGCCAGGCAGCCATGGTACTCTCTGCTACTTTCCACGTCTGTGGCCGAACTAATACACCTTCCTCGAGAGGCACAATCTATTAACCTCCAACTCAGGCTCAAAGCATGTCTCTTGAGAACCCAGAATATGCAGGCTTGCATCTTTCTGAAACTGTCTTGGACATTTTAAGGGGTTACAGGAAGTCCTCCACTAAGAAAACCTATGCTGCAAAATGGAAAAGGTTTTCTATTTGGTGTTCAACCAGAGGAGTAATACCAGCACAGGCTGGGGTCGCAGCTGTGCTGGATTATCTTACCTGTTTGCATTCTGCATTCACTGGGCTTGCAGCCCAGTACCTTAAAGGTACACCTGGCTGCAGCATCTGCTTACATTTCAGTTGGACAGAATGTTTCTCTGGCCTCAGACCCGATTGTCATAGGGCTGTTGAGACCCTGTGTGTTACCTGGTGTCCATTTATTTTCTTCTTCCTACAGCAGTCTGCTGCAGCAGCACCTCTATCAGCCTCTGCACTTTGTCTATGTAAATCTGTCTTTTCCCCCCTTTCCAGTTAGGCCAACTGGGAAGGTTCTCTGCTATCACTAACTGGACCCAGTATACATCGGTCTTCTGACCCTTGGTACCCCCAATTTTCTTGAGCCTCTATTTGTCTGTCAGCAAAGGGTCAAATAAAAATGATAAATGCAGCAACCATGGTTGTGTTAGGCTTAAAAAGCTGCTAGAATATAGCACACAGAGTGTGCTGTCTTTAGGGAATAAAAGCATCATTGTCTTTACAGCGGAGCTGGGGAGACGATAGCTGTACCCTGTAAGTTTACTGGAAGGTTTAGAAAAGCTCTCTAAACCAGTTACTGTCTCAGTTGAGGAGCTTAGCAGTATTTTTATGTTGGCACACTTGTGCAGCCAACATCTTGTGGCAGTGGGGATTTGGAGGCACTGCCACTGTCGGGCAAATGCAGGGCACGTATCAATAGGTGTGTCCCTCATTCCCCAATCAGCCTGCATGCCGGCGCCACACCATGCAAGCTAATGTGGTGAGCACATCTGAGGAAAGGTCTGTTGCAATCTGAGGAAAGCTCATCAGACGCAGTGGACCCTTCCTACCTGCTCACCACATTAGCAGCACGGCAGGCGGGCAGCCGACCAACAGCCGACTTCGAGGGTGCCCAATCCCCCTGCCGGCTTACTGTGGCCACACAAATTTGACAGTGGGGGAGCCCACCCTCGCGCATAAAGCAGCACCCCATTTCTTATATGCCGAGGGGCGGTGCCCAATCCCCTCGGCTCTTGCCTTCCCCTTTCATTGTGTGCCGACGGGAGCCTCACTCCTATTGGCATAAAGCATCCCCGCATTTCTTATATGCCGATGGGATGCCCAATCCCTGTCGGCATAAATTCACCCCCTGTGTGCCGGCAAGGGTGCCCAATCCCCCATCAGCTGCAGCAACCTCCCCAAAACAGTTAGGTGGCACGCTGGGAGCCCGCCCAGTGTGCTAAGTCCCCTGAAAATAAAAAACTGTCCCTCAATGTTATTTTTTTTTCTTCCCTGTAATATAAAAATAGTCTCTCGTAGTCTCCTGCCCCCCACTCACACCCACCCACTGCGTACCCTGCCTCCCCACACCCCCTCACCCCATACTTACCTCCGGAGTCCGGTGCGATGATCTTTGGTGGACCAGGAACATGTCTGCATTCTTCAAAGCCGACCGCGAATTGAGGAAATGCTGGTAAGCTGTATAATGGAATGAATAGGGTTTTTTCAACTTTGGTGCATATCTCGGGCATCTTTTGGAATTTTGGCACCAAATTTTCAACATGGGGTTTTTGGGACCCCTCCTCATGAATTCTATCACTGTCATGGCGTTAATCAGCCTCGAATGGTGATTTCGCAGTCACTGCACGGAATCACCTTTCGGGACCCATTAACAAAATGAAAGTGCCAGTGTTCATGAGGTTGCCTCTCAAAAAGCCTATGTTCCAAATTTGGTGGAAAAAATCCAACAAATGCCTGTTTTACGAGCGTGCATTTCGCAGTTGCTACGCAGGCTCGTAACTTCGCGAATTCGCAATATTTTCATGCCAGATTTTCAACACTGTCATTTTTGTACACCTCCTTGTGAACAGTACAGCTGGTATTTTCTACATCCTACCCGAAATGTGTTTCCGCACTTCTGGCACACAATAGCAGGGTCGCTGTGGGAAATCAGTGTTCGGGCCAGATTATGAAAATGACAGTGACACAATTCATGAGCAGAGGTCCTAAAATGCCTATGTTGAAAATCTGGTGACGATACTCCATAAAATGACTGTGTTACGAGCGTGCATTGGCAGATTGCATGCACGCTCGTACTGTCGTGCATTTGTAATATTTTCACTCTGGATTTTCACCATTGGCATTTTTCCACACCTCTTGATGAACAGTACAGCTATCATTTCACATATCCTACCCAAAATGTGTTTTCGCACTTCCGGTGCAGAATAGCATGGTCGCTGTGCAAATTCACTTCTTGGGACAGTTTGAGGAACTAACAGTGACACTGTACATGAGCAGAGGTGCTAAAATGCCTATGTTGAAAATTTGGTGCCGAACGCCCATAAAATCACTGTGTTCCAAGCATGAATTGCATATTTCCCACGCACCCTTGTACAGTAACTATGCAAAGTTGCTATATTTGTATGCCACATTTTTAACACTGGCATTTTTTTACACCTCCCTATGAACTACTGTATACAGCTGTCATTTTTCACATCCTGCCCAAACTGTTTTCCCGCACTGCACTACCAAAGCTAATGCCAATGCGACAACATTTGACATTGACAAATGCTTGTTGTTTCCTGGGGTTGCCCCCACCCCATGCTAGCACCTTATTTGGTATTGTTTTCCCTCACAACCAGCAGCCAGTCTTGCAGCAGGATATTTGTATGTGGCAGACTTGCAAGCTAGGAAGCAGTCAAACACTACAATTCATGAATGCAAGAAAGACAAAGTAAGAAAACCGAATTCAAATAAGGTAAAAGGAAGCACTCGTGTTAAGAATGTACAGTAAGGGTGTAGGTTTTGTAGGTCTCAAAAACAGGGAGCACTTATGTTTGTTTTGTAAATTGGACCAGAGAGAAACAGTGACCTGACACTTCCTGTTACAGAATGTATGTTTGTCTGAAGTTGAATTGTTTTATTTCTGAGTACACCGATGTTTTAGAATTATGTTACCAGAAAAAGGTTTCAGTTAAAACTTTACTGCACAATGAAAAGCATATGAAATGACAATTGCTTTCTGTTGCACGACTGTTTTTTGCATAATGAATTGCATAAAGAGTAGTAACAGAGAGTACTACATACCTAGCTTGAGGCCCTCACCCCTGGGCTTCCCACTGTTTTCTAAGAGCCAGCCGGCCTTTTCCTTCATAACTACATACTGGTAAGCCCAAGGGGAGGAGCCTGCTGCTAAGGATTTTTATAAATATTAGCAAAACAGCTAAAATATCAAGATGTAAAAGCCTTATTATTAGCATATACTTTTCTTTTCAGTTTTACTGTATGTTTCACATAAAACTGTTGGTTTATTTGGAAGTTAGATGTTTTAAAACAGTAGTGAGTGGAGTTTAAGGTAAACCACCTGACCCCACTGGTATAAATGAAGCTCTTTTGTGCAACCATTTTAGATGAGTGGAGATATTGCTGGAGTGTTGACCTTATCTGGAGCTCTAGCTGCTTACTAGAGAACTATTATCCATGTTACGCTTTTGTTTTATTTTTGCCGTTTTCCAGTCCGCTTTTATTTTCTATTTCTGGCTATAAATAAAATATTTATTTATTTATTTAGTTTTTGTTGACCGGGTATGTGCACTAGACAAATCCTGCCTATTTTGAGGCACGGCCTGGGGGAAGGGGATACAGATGAATGCCAACTGACCTTGAACCAGATTAAGCTGTTGGTGGCATTTTCAGTGAATGAGGGAAATTTGGCCAGGACACCGTGGAAATTCCCCTACTCTTTTCGATAAGTGCCATGGGATCTTTAACATCCACCTGAACTGCCACCAATCCAGGCAGATAGGACCTTGGTTTAACGCCTCATCCAAAAGATGGATTTGGCCTTGCTTGGCTCTTTAAACCTTGAATCCTGACTTTGAGTCCATCCGTTTCCACGACTCTTTGACACTAATCTTTAAAATGTTCTTTTTAAAGGCCTGGCCCATTTGCACACTCTCACAGGGAACCGGTACCAGCATGGGACCTAAATGTGGGTATAGCTAGGCTCATGAGTCCCCTTTTTGAGTCTATGTCTTTAGCTCATTTGAAATATGTCACATGAAAAACTGTTTTCCTTGTGGTAATGACTTCTGCCAGAAGAATCAGTGCTCTCCAGTCTCTCTGCATTGAACAGGGACTACATTTCATTCTACAGAGACAAAGTGGTCCTGAGAGGAAACATGAAGTTTCTTCCTACAGAGGTTTCTGATTTTCATTTGAAACAAACCATTACCTTACCTGTCTTCTTCACTGAACACTCTAGTGCTGGTGAAAGGAGACTCCATAGTCTGGACATCAAAAGAGCTCTTAGCTACTACCTTACAGCCACTAAAGTCCATAGGCAAGACAGAAAACAGCTGTTTCTGATCTATGAGGATATAGGAAAGGGTATCCCAGCATCAAAAATGTCAATTTTTCACTGGATAGTACAGTGTATCCAGTTTTGTTACTCTAGGGCTAGAAAGGAACCCCCAACAGAGTTGAGGGCCCATTCCACAAGGGGCATGGCTGCTACCATAGCAGTTGCCAGGGATGTTCCCTTAGTGGACATCTCTAAAGTAGCAACCTGGAAAACAGTACACACCTTTACACAGCATTACAGTCTGGACATTCAGTCCAGAGGTGATGCCAGGTCTGGCACAGCAGTCTTGCAGAGTCTGTTTCCAAAGTAGGTTCTGTGCCCACCTCCAAAGGTATTGCTTAGTAGTCTACAGAAAGTTAGGAATACCCGAGTATTACTGGATTTAGAAGAAAAAATTACTTAACCATAATTATCTTGTTTCTTCCCAGTGATACTCAGGTATTCATAACTTCCCACCCTGCCTCCTCTTCTTGAACTAGTAGCCTCTGCACTCCTATTAACACTGTGTTCTCAGGGGTATCTGTGCCATAGTCTGGCATGTATGTTGTGATTGTGTTCAGTATTGTTGTTCCCCCTTTTCAGGTGATTCTGACGTTCAGGGGTATTCTTTTGTATGTTATCCCCTCCAGTTGGAGGCCTTTTTGGGTGTTAAGGGAGTTCTTACTATAATTATTATTACTATTATTATTATTATAACACTTAGTTCTCGTAGGCCTGTCTTTCCAGGCTTCCAGGAAATCTGAGAGGTTTAGAAATAAGGCAGTTAGTAGAAGGCAATATTTGAAAAAGTGGCTCATGCAAAAGATTCCATCATTTGCATATGTTCCATCTCTCCGTGCAGTGCTGTCTGAAAGGAACACTGCAGAAAGTTAGGAATACCTGAGTATCACTGGGAAGAAACAAGATTACTATGGTAAGTAATTATTTCTTGTGTCTGTTCTCCTGTAGGCAGATATGCTCAGCCATGGCATTGGTGGCATTTCCCCTGTTGATGGCCCTAAGATGCTCACCCACTCTGATTTTAAAACTGCCAGAAGTTTTGCCTACATAGCAGGCCCCACACTTACAAATAGCTAAACAGACAATACTTTGTGTGCCGCAGTTTATGAAACAAAGTATGTCATAAACTTTATTGGCATTTGTGGTGGTGAATTTATCCATACGTAACATAACCCTACACAGTTTGCATCTCCCACATGTGTATATCCCATTTGGGAGTTAGGGAAACCATGTCCCTGTATGTGGTCTTTCTTTTTTTTTTTTTTCCCTGTAATACTCCACATTGTCAATGGGTATTCACAACAACTGGGTATAGTGCACCCCTATCAGGGGAATGGCACAGACCAAGCTTTAGAATGTTGAGCATATGAGGATTCCAAGCAACAGCAACTCCCCAGTTCAGCTGTGCCATTGAAAGGGAAACACCTACCAATATCTTCTTGCAAGATTTTCTTTTGGAGCTGCAATTCTGAATAGCAGGTCGGGGCTGCCTGGTTCCAGGGAACACCCCTAAGTTAAAATTGTGCCTGTTAAGCTGCGGCTTTCAAATTGACTTACCTGCCTTTCTCATTTTCATTTGCGAATGGGGACCACTTCTGCCTTGCAAGGGTGTTTTAATGGTTTCTGTTTTAAAAAAAAAAAGTGCCAGAGGTAGGTACATTTTTGATTATTTCTGGGGTAGTATAGGGTTTCTGGGGGGTTTCCCTTGCCTCTGGTGTCGGTTGCCCCCCCAAATTCAGGTTTCTGTATGACTAATTTTTTAAAACTCTGTTTTCTTGTGTTTTCTGACCTTGTGCTGTGATCAGAGGATCTTAGGAGTTTTTTTCCACCTCAGTCCTCTGAACGGTTTTGTGCGGATGCCATTCAGCCGTGGTAATGGTTGGGTGCGTGTTTCTTCCTCAGTTCATTTTCCCGTGCTTGGTTTTCATGTGCCAGAGGGTGTGTGCAGTTGCACATAGCGTAGTACGTTAGCGTGCACAATTGCCTATGTTTTGCATTGAGCTAACATGTTTGCACGCCTGCAAGTGCATGCACTCCTGTGCTTAGCATGCTACTGTCACATAGGATATGGTGATGTCATGCACACTCCCACTAGTGACAGCGCACGCCTAGTCAGCTCCCTCTAGCCACGCTGATCCCTACTTGCACCTTCAGTGGAGAGCTATCAGCCCATGCAAGCTAATGGGGCTAATTTGTTTTTTCTCTGGTATTTTTTTCATTTTGGCATTCACAATTATAAACATATTCTTGGCGCCATGGCTTATTGGAGACCATTAATTATGAAATGATGTAAGACCTGCAAAAGGTGATGAGGCTCTCCCCCATGGGTTCCCATTGCCCTCATTGTGTTGCTCAGCATAATATTTTTCTAATGGTTCCCCCCAGCCAGTTTTCCGAGCCCCGGAGGGGGACAGCTAGTGCTTCAGTTGGCAGTGGCAAAGCAGAATTGTGAAAATCACTTTTGTTGCACCTGGGTGAGCTTTTGGGCCTTGATATTCCATAGCACATCCTAGCGGACACACCCAACCCCAAACCAGGCCCCTCAGGTCAGGGGGGGCCCATATAGGCACGTCCAGGTGCATCGCAGCTAGAAAAGGCTGCAGACACAGATGTGGGAGCAGACCCTGACCCTGACTACTTAGAAGGTCAGGATGCAGATTTCAGGGATCTTTGGGAAGCTCCTGACCTTAAAATAATTGCTCTCTAAGGAGGAGGAGGAGGAAGAAGAAGGGGAGTGGATGAAGCCCAGGTCAAGGATTCTGATCCCCTATTTTTAACAATAAGTCCTTGTCTTTTTTGATAGCTGAGGCATGTAGATCCTTACAGCTCAAGGAGGAACAGTCCATGGAAATGGTGGATGTCAATCCAATTCTGTCTGCATCCTCTTCTGCTCCAAAGTGTTTCCCAGGATTTTTTCACTGTGACCAAATTATTGAGGAAGAATGGGCAGGTGTGGATCAGAGAAAGTATCTTCCAAAACTAAAGACATGGTCTTTTCCATTTTTAGAGAAAAAATCTCGTAGGTGAGAAGCCCCTCCGCTGGCAGACAAGGTCGTCTATAATTCAGTCAAACACACCACTCTGCCTATCGGAGGCTCTCTGGCCTTAACAGATTCCCATGACAAACAAGTGGATGCCATGTGTAAGAGGGCTTTTGCCTCTAACAGCACAATCCTACGTACTTCTTACGTGTCCTTTATTGTTGCCAGAGCCTTTAACTTGTGGACCACAACACTGGCCAGTTTCGTTCCTCCTGATTCAGAAGAAGCGAGCATTTTGCAGTTAATCGCCATGGCTTCCACTTTTCTAGGTGACTCTACAGTGGAGAATTTGCGAATATCAGCCCGTTCGGCCTACCACATTGTATCAGTCTTGCGGAGCGTATGGATTAGGCATTAGGCCTCTGATCAAGCTTCAAAATCTAAGCTGTTTAACCTCCCCTTTGAGGGAGGCTTGTTGTACGGTTCTGGCCTGGATGCTATTTTAAAGGATATTCAGAACAAGAAGGGCATCTTCCAGTGTCAAAACAGTAGCGTAAGACTACCTCAACCCAAAGGGGTCAAGGTGATGGCTGACGCAGGCAGTCTCAAGGTGGGGGGGGGTTTCATCCCTTTCGGAACTTCGGTAAGCAGAGAAATAGTGGAGCCTATGCAGGTAACAAGGGTTATGAGTTACAATAATAAAGGGGCCCTGACCAAACGCCATACAAGAGGCCCAGCCCATAAGCCTGGTGCCTCGCAATGAGGGTACGCGGGCCCATCCCTGCCCTCTTTCCTTGGTGGAGGACTACAGGAATTCTACTCAAGATGGTCCCAAACAACATCAGACGCCTGGGTTTTGGAAATCCTAGACTTGGGCTATGCCATAGAATTTACAGCAATCCTCTAAAGGGGACATTTTCTGCCATCTCCGGTTTCCAAGGACCCTGCAAAAAGACAAGCAGTGTCAGAGACTCTGAACCACCACATTTAAATTGTGGCCATTGTGCCAGTCCTGCCAAGCAAGCAAGGTCAGGGGTTCTACTTGATCTATTTTGTAGTTCCCCCAAAAAATTGGAGGGGGGGGTTCAGGCCCATCCTGCATCTGAACAAGTTTGTGCACCACACGACCTTCAAGATGGAGTTCCTGAGGTCAATCACCCAAGCTGTTCAGCCAGGGGTACAGATAGGCAAAAGCTGCGAATTCTGCTTTTGTGGAATTCTGTGAAATTTCTGTGAATTTTTCCCTCTTTTGCCTTGGGCGAAATTCCAAAGTTTCACCAATTTTCTGTGGATTTTTGCCTCATACTGCAGCATTTAGTGACTAACTGCATAACTTTAGTCACTTGGGGCCAGATATTCAAAACTTTGTGTTGGGCGCAAACCGTTTGTGCAGGTTTAGCACAGGATTAGCTCGGGTCCACTATATTCAAAAGACCAAATAGCACACGCAAACTGCATTAGCACTGGGCAAAATCATAATGTATGCAAGGGCAAACTGAGGGTGTGTGTATATGAATACAGGCGCAATGTTATATTGAGCGACTAGCACCACACAAAGTGGTTTTACGCAACTTAGAGTAACACTTTGCACGGTACAAATTACCGCCCAGGAAGAGGTAGTCTTAACCCTGGGCAATCCAGCTTTGTGCGACATTGTGGCTTTGCACAGTGTCTGCACGGCTTTTGTGCAGCTTTGCGTGACCCTAACAAATAAGTATGACACATAGAAAAAGCCAGACATAGAGGAAACGTGCTGCTCACTGATGGCATCACAATGATGCCATCATCTGCCACTAGTTCCAGCCATGCCAGGCAGTAAGTGGTGACCCGGCCCCCAGTGGACACCATGGCAGTGCAGCCATTCAACACACACCTGCAGACCACCCTTCTGTGGACACCAACAGATGCCAGCACACACATGCAGCACTGTTGGCATGGAGGTTGTTGAGGGGAGGGTGTATGGGTGGCCTAGCTGCGCCACAGACCAGGTGTGGCCACAAGACTGGGACACATCACACAGTGCACATGGGCCAGTATTGGGAATACTCCAACACTAGTGTGCCTGTCTGATCATACGGGCCCCCCCCCCAGCCACATACCACACAGCTGTACAAACACCACAGCATCCACAGCCGGCCATGTATATGTCACTGTGAGCATCCCATGCCAGAGATGCAGAATCTGTGAGTCACACAACAGTGTAACAGTCATGTCCACTGTCAGTAAACACCTGCAAGTCGGGCCTGTCACTGTGTACAGTGCAGTGGTCATCACTGCCCTACACACCATAAGCATTGCTGCGTCCCTCACACTACTGGCCCCCTTGCTACTTTAGTGTCTGCTGTGCACTGTAGCATGACCTACAATGTGACAGTTGCATGCAGCACCACCACCACCTGTGCTATGCTGTGTTGTCCCCAGGGCACAATATGCTATGCTGTACTGTATACATGTAGCCTGCAGCTACCATCATGCACTGCCACACTGACCTACAGGTGGAGCTGCGGGCAGACCTAGCCAGCCCCTGTACTTCCAGACTGACCTACAGGTGGAGCTGTGGGACCCTGCAGTAACGCTGGGCAAACTGCATGCGAATCAGGGCATAATGAGATGCTAATCTGAATGCTTGCCCAGAGACTACCTAAGTAGGCTCATCTGCATGTCACTTTTGAATATGGCAAAGTTTAGCTCCAGGCAAACGTGTTTGCACCGGGCAAATGGCTTAGCTCTGTGCTAAACCCATGCAAACATTTCGGTGAATATTATACAGTTTTGCACATTGTACTTTCACATGTGCTGCTGCCTGCAGCTGTACTGGGTCCATACATTTGCTGGCACACACATTGGCCACATAGTTCACCTCTACTTACCTTCACGTCGCTGTCCACTGTATTGCTGTTGTGGTTTGCACTTCCTTGTTGCTATATTCAGAGCTGTCTTATTCCAGGGCTAAGTTTGCCCTGCACTCCCAGACCAGTTTGACCGGCTTCATTTGCATGCTATATTCAGAAGCTGGTCACCCCGGGCTATTCCTTTTAAATATAGCAGGCTGGCCCATTGGAGCAGAAGGTTGAGGCTCTGGCGCCTACCTATCCACGCGGTGACCCGGTTTGGGAACGGACTCGGGTCATCGGGGGCTGGCAGGGGCGGGAGAGGATCGAGCATCCGCAGGACTGCTCTCCTCTCCTGGGGGTTGGTAGTGGGGTCTTGTCGCGCCGCAGTGGCCCCTGGTGGAGACCAGGAGCACTGCTGACACATGCAAGAAATAATGAGGGAGTAACTAGAAAAGCGGAAATACCGCTTCACGGTAGCCGGATGATGGCTACCCGGCGCTCTGAGGCCATTAAGGTCCTACCGAGCTCCCCGCCTCAGCAGCATCCCTGGGGCTAAAGTAGGAGTGCTGGTCTGCCCCTTGGCTGGTGCCTTCCCCCTTGGAGGATGGGGACCCATCCGGCGAAGGGTTACGCCAGGTCACCCTGGGGATCGGCTGAGATCTGAGGCGGAGTCTCGGAGGATGGATGGGTCAGGGGACTGTCTTGGCAAGCCTGAAGGAGTGGCTGCCGGGGAGCACGTAGGGGGTGAAAAAAAAAAAAGATAACACAAATATAGCAGGCTTTTGTGTCCGTGCTAAGTTTACCCGCTGGGCAGGGCTAATTTTGCCCCTGGGCAAAGTTTTGAATATCTGCCCTGAATGCAGGAATAAATTGCCCTGTCAGTTTTTACGCTGTATAGTTTAATTTTCTGTGGTTTTCAATGCATTTCTGTGGATTTATTTCTCCATCAATGTATGGCCATATTTGATTCTGTAGAGGCTGTATTGGGAATTTTAAGCTGGGAAACTGAATCTAAGCACCCAAACTGTAGACCACCTTAACTGTGGTGCCAGAAATGGACATTCAGATTTTTTTTAATTGTTTCTTTTTTTCCCCCTCCTTTCCTTGCTTTATTGCGGGTTTCTTAGTTTAGAATTCCGCTGAACCCATGGGTTTGCGGGGGTGGGGGGTTGCAGTGTTATACATTGAATTCCGCAATTTAAAACAGTAATTCCGTGATAAGGTCTCATTAATCCGCAGTTAGCCCTAATCACATGATTTTCAACTCTGCAGTCACGTGGGTGCAGACTTGATTTATCCGCCTTTTTCAGTTCATTCTGCAGAATCCTAATATTGCAGAATACTCTTGTATTTTCAGCTCTACTGTTTTCATTTTCAGCAGTTATGCATGGAAAATCTGCGGAAATCTCAAATTACTCCACGATTAGTAGTAACTGCATTTTGGTAGGTTGCAGCTCTGTAGTTATCACATGGTGTGCACAGGGCTTCAACATGTGAGTCTCTCTCTCCCCGAGTCTCACTTCTGAAGTAATTTCTGATGACGAAAGAGCTCTCTTTAGTCTGATGACCCTTTTTTGAGTGTTTACACTGAAAAAATCATTTTTGTTGGCAACAGTTCCATAGATGTACTTTTCCTGCTGAGATAATCAGTTTATAATGTATGGTAAGTGCCTATGAACCACCATAATCAGCAGTCATACAGCTTTGTTATGCACTGTTTAGAATTTTAAAAGTTGTTAACCACACTTCGGAACTTCCACACAGTGGCATAACAAAACAGAATGCACCAGAGTTCCATAATTCTCACACATAGAATGCAAACAGTGTGTTTTTGACCATACACTATAAAAGATGATGGCTGGGGATTGGGTGACAACCACGCTGAAATCACCTCTCATGGTTGCTAGGGCTACAGTAAACCTCTTGAGCTGCGCTGAGCAACCACTCGAGGTGATTACAGCGTGGTTATCACCCGCTCCCAAGCCATTATCCTCTATGTTGACTTTTGTTTACTCATATAACATTTCTATTTAAACATTGTGGTGGCAGCAGTAGTAGACTTCTGTTCTGTCAGACTGTGTTTCTCACATTTTTACTTTTTTCTGTTACATTTTTGACAGAAAATTCAGTTTTGTGTTTGAACTGGTATTTCTTGAGAGGCTGACTCATATTTGTGAAGCAGTCTGAAGTTCTGTTGACAGTAATTAGTGCAGTTTGTTATATTTACTCCTAATTTTGTACAGCTCCTTTTTTTTTATTTGTGGTACTTTTGTTATTTTGTGGACAGGGTAATAAGTAAAAGCAGCAGAACATGTCTTGTAGAAAGTCAAAGCGTGCAGTCTCTGGGAAGAAAACAGTTGTTGCTTCAACAAGTAAAACGGTGTCTCCTGGAGGTGCAGAGGGTATAGGGGAGTGTGGTAGAGGGCTCAGCAGTAGAACAGTTAGTGGTAGTGTGCAGTACAGGACTGGCCCATGATGTGCCGACGTCAGCAGCAGGAGCTGGCATTACAGCTTCTAGTTATTTGGATTGAGGAAGCACAGTGGTCAGATCTCAGCAGCTGCACCTGCATCTCAACAACATACCAGATCGGCAAGAAAAACTGCTGTGGATGTTGCAGCATTCCTGTGCCGGCAACACGAGGCTCAGCAGGAGGAGGAAGAGCCACATGATGATACTGAGGATTTTTCCCAGGAGCAGATCAGGAGTAGTGTACCGGAGTGGCTGGTAGCACCATTAGGCCTGATGTTAGGGGAGGTCCCCAACCAGTAAGTTTCCTTGCTGAGGAGAGGGAGCGTGAGCAAGTGGTGGACAGAGAGGCAGAGGAGGAAGAATTTCCTCAGCGTGACCATGAGCAACCATCTTGTCCTAATGTGGAGGGTGATGTGTAGGGTTCAGATGAAGATGAGCCAGTGGATATTTCGGAAGTAGTGCAAGAAATGCCGTAGTCATTCATCAGTGATCAGGGAAGGATGATGATTCAGTAACTGACCCATTTGGCAACCTCCACAAAAACGAATGAAAAAACAAGCATTTGTCAGTGCCGGATGCTTGCCGCTGGTATTAATGTTGTACCGGGTCAAGGTGAAGATCCTGGGCCATGCCGAAACAGTAAGCCTTGGACCTGGGGGAGGCAGTTATGGTGGGGCAACAACTGAAAAATTGAAGGGACTTTAAAAGAATTAAAAATACAGTTTTCACCATTCTCTGCTTGGAGTAGGGGCTGGGCTCTCAGTGCGGAGGTTCCCCTGCAGCAGTGCTGCTGCAGTCTGGTGTATGTGAGTGACTTCAGAAAGGAATGTGGCTTCTAGTCCCACCAGTCTGGTGTGAGAACATCATAAAACTGAACTGCAGGCTGTGGTAGAGCTGTGCTCTATGTTAGGAATAACTGGAGCACCCAGGGACATATTTTTCTCATCTCTCTCTCCTTGTCTTTCTTAGTGGTCTGTTGCAGCAGTGCCATTTTCCTGTCCTATTTATTTCCAATTTTATGCCTCAGTACATTGGCCACCTACCTAGGTAGTTTCCCCCTCACTATTCTTTCTCTTACATTTTTATGTTTGCTTGCGCGCATACGCAACAAACATTATGTGGCAGCTTAAGAGAGAAGCGGGTTGTGGAGGTATGGCACTGTGGCAGCCAACGGCGGCACTGCATTTGGGAACTTGGCAGTGGTGGACCAACGCAGGCACACTGTGCTGATGACATTGGTTTCCAAAAGTGCCACCAAGTTTAAATGATTTCGCCGCTGCAATCAGGGGCTGCCTCGTCATTGCAGCATCAGCTATTCCGCTGCAATGAGGGAGCAACCCATCACACAGCCCCATGAAAGCTGACTGATTGGGGTGCCCAATCCCCCTGTTGGCATGCTCCTGACTCAGTTCATTTGTCAACAGAGGAGCCCACTCCCCGTCGGCATAATGTAGTCATCTCCTCTGTTGTGTGCCAAGGGGATGCCCAATCACCCTCAGCATCATGCCCCCCCAAACAGTCGTTCTTTGCTGATTGGGGGCCCAATTCCCATCGGCTTAATTCCCCCACCCCAAGAAAGGCAGGTGGCACACTGGGAGCCCACCCCAGCGTGCTGAAAACAAGCCTGAAAAAAAAAAAACCTTACCGTGACATCTTTTTTTTTTTTTCTCCCTGAAAGAAAGGAAGCTCCCACGCCAATCGGGTCCCCTCCCCAAACCTGACCTACCCACTGTACACCTTATCTTCCCACACACCTCTCACCCCATACTTACCTCCAGAGCCTGGCGCGACGACCTTCGGTGGACCAGGAACATGTCTGCACTCTTCAAAGTCAACCGCGAACTGAAGAAATGCCGGTAAGCTGTATAATGGCATAAATAGGGTTTTTTCAACTTTGGTGCATATCTCAGGCATTTTTGGGAATTTGGGCACCAAATTTTCAACATGGGGTTACTGGGACCCCTACTCAATAATTCAGCCACTGTCATGGCGTTATTTGGTCCCAAAAGGTGATTTCACAGTCACTGCCTGGAATCACCTTTCAGAACTGATTAACGAGACAAATGCCGGTGTTCATGAGGTGGGCTCTCAAAAAGCCTATGTTGCAAATTTAGTGGAAAAAAAAAAAACGACTGTTTTACGAGCGTGTATTGCACAGTTTCCACGCATGTGCATAACTTTCTGAATTTGTAGTATTTTCACTCCAGATTTTCAACATTGGCATTTTTCCACACCTCCTTATGAACAGTGCAGTTGTCATTTTTCACATCCTGGCCGAAATGTGTTTTCGCACTTCTGGCACAGAATAGTGTGGTCACTGTGGGAAATCAGTGTTCGGGACACATTAAGAAGATCACAGTGACACTGTTTATGAGCAGAGGTCCTAAAATGCCTATGTTGAAAATTTGGTGACGAAAGTCTATAAAATGATTGTGTTACACACATGCGTTGCGCAGTTTGCACGTATGCTCGGAAGTGCGAGCATTTTTAATATTCCCACTACAGATTTTCAACATTGCCATCTCTTCACACCTCCCTATGGATGGTACAGCTGTCATTCTTCATATCCTGCCCGATCTGCGTTTTCATACATCTGGCGCAGAATGGCATGGTCACTGTTGGAACTCAGAGTTCGGGACACATTAACAAAATCACACTGCCACTTTTCATGAGAAGAGGTCCCAAATGATTTCATGAGGTGGGGTCATAAAAAGGCCATGTTGAAAATGTGTAGTGCAAATACTAACAAACGCCTGGGGCATTAGGGTTTCTTACCATAGCGTCCCAACCTGTACAGACTGACAAGCATTGGGATGTGCCTTTGGATTGCTGACTGTAATGCTCATGCCATCCCACCCCTACCCTCCAGCCAGTGATGGGTATTGAGGTGTGCCTTGGACTCTTCAGCCCCAGAGTTCCCCCCATTCTCCTATACTGCACCCATTTCAGCGTATGTCCTTATGGAATGGGGCGACTGTAAAGCCAAACACCCCAAGGCATACCTCAACACGTGTCGGTGTCTGCTGGATAGGGTGAGGTGATATGGAATGAATGTCATTAGCGACGACCCAAACACATACACCAGTGCTTGTCCATCTCTGCAGGATGGAGGTGGGGTTGACGTAAAATTCAATATTTCACTGCCATTCCTATTCTGCATCTGTCTAACTCTTGCATTGACAAATGCTTGTTTTCTTTACTGTCTGTATGTGCTGTTAAAGAGCCTGCCATGCTGAATAAAATGCTTGATATGCATATGAATAAGAAAAACTGCTTAAGAATGGTAACAGAGACTTCCAGTGACGTCACCCAGCATTGCGGCTGCACTGAAATTGAGCTCCGAGCCCCCACGACTAAAAAAAGATATCTAAGACCCTCCTTAGTCAACTACCTTTACAAAGAAAACAGTTGGGGATACCTCTAGCAGTATGGCCAGCCGGGCAAAGTCAAAACCGGGACCATCGAGCGGCTTGAAGCAACAGAAGCTAGATCTTCAAGTCCGAGGCGCGAACAGGGCTCCTCCACTGGCAAGGCCGCCTGAAACCACGGCCCAAGAGTCAGAGGGCAGCTCCTCAGAAGATGAAGAAGATGTAATAATTACCTCTCGGCAGCTTTGCAGAGAACTGCGGCGACTTACACGCTTCATGGATGCCTTCAGAGAGGAAGTAGCGGACAATAAGGAAAAACTCCTCCAGCATGAACAGCTCCAGGCCATCGAGGAATACCTCTCGGTCCATTCAGAAACTTTGGATCTACATAATGGGGCAACTGTACAATTGCATGATCGCTCTCAGTTCCTCCTAGAGAGGTTGGAGGATCTGGAGAATCGCTCTCGGAGAGTCAATTTAAGAATTCACAGATTACTAGAGCATACTGAATCGGGGGATATGCCAGTGTTCATCGAGAGCCTCCTTAAGGAACTGTTGCATTTAGATAAAGATCAGAGCTTACACATCATTCAGGCCCATCGTGTTTTAGCAGCCCTGCCTAAGGATCCGAAGGCCAGGCCATGATTTGTAGTGCTTGCATTTTTAGATTATCGTACGAAGGAAATAATTCTCCCTAAGGCCTGGTCTCAGAAATAAATTATTTTTGGGGACAAAAGACTTTACATTGAGCCAGACTATGCCCCTACAACCATGGCGGGGAGAAAAGTCTGGTTCCCGGTCATCAAGGAGCTTAGAAACAAAGGTATGAAGGCTTGTGTGGACTTTCCAGCAAGGCTACACCTTATTTCGTACAGTGGAACCATAATCTATGATTCTCCATCTGAAGCCAAGAAATACCTGGCCTCCCTGGGCATAGCGCTTGATGAAATAATTGCCCCAAGTCTAATTAAAAAAATAGACTGTAGGCAGTGGATCCCAGTGAATAGAAGGCCTGCCGTAGCTCCTGCAGGTACTAACCCTAGATCATGGTCTAAACATCGGGCTGCAACCTCAGCAAAGAAACTAACCAGACAGGACTCTCAGTCGGCAGAGGATAGGAGAGATTGTGCTGGCTCATGTAAGGACTGACACGCTTTTTACAAATGAGACTTTGGGTAACCTAACAATGGCTGATTGACATTCCATTCAAGGTTTGATAATTGGGGGCAGGGAAGGTTCATAGTGCCTTAAACATTTGACTCATTTACATCACCTTTGCCTTCCTAATAGACCTGAGGGGGAAAGGGTTTAGATGCCCCCTACCCTACCCTAGACTACTGCCAGCCTTCTATTAAAGAGGGAAAGGGTTGATTCATTAGGGGGGAGACATAGGAGCAACATACCCAGTTGCCTGAGTCTCATACCCACCACACCCTTTTTACAATGTCAGTACTATATTCATGAGGGCACACTCTGTTGGTGCTTGCAGCATGACACTCGTGCGACCACGCCAGTTGCTTTGTGCCCCTGATGGCAGGGCGAGGTGACACTGTACAGGATTTAGTCCTGCACTCCTCCCCACCACTTTACATCCACAACGTGGGGGGGGATCTGTGTGACACTCTTGAAGCAGAATGTTCTCATTTCGTTATGCTTGTTCCACTTGTTAATGGTTTACTAGACATGTTTGGTCCAAATAATTTTTGCTGTTTTTTGGTTGTGTTATCATTCAACTCCCCTTGGTAATGCCAGGGCTGTAAGTCTCTCCTTGTATTCTCTCTCTCTCTCTCTCTCTCTCTCTCTCTCTCCAGGGTTCGATCCATGGGTGGGGAGGGGCTCCAGCAGGTAGCAGATCCCATAAGCTCTTTTAAACATTTATTATGGGGGACTTGATTATCACATCATATAATGTTAGGGGACTAAACAACCCTATAAAAAGAGCGAGAGTCCTCGGAGAGTTGAATAGAATGGGAACTCATATTGCATTGCTCCAAGAGACCCACCTTACTGAAGGTGAGCAACAAAAGCTACACCGTAGCTCAGTAGGTCAGGTGTATGCCTCTACCTACCTGAACCACACCCATCGTAGACGTACAGCTATCCTAATTCAGAAGACATCCCCCATTCAGATCACGGCCTCTCAATCAGACCCAGAGGGATGATACATTTTATTGCAGGTGTTGTTGTTGGGCACCCCTTGTATAATTGCTTGTTTATATGCCCCTAATGATGACAAAGAGGCTGCCTCTTTTTCTAGCTATACTACAGTCCACTGATCAACTATGTATTCTAGGAGGGGACTTTAATACCATACTCTCCACAACACTGGACAAATGAGGGGGCTCCATAAAGGAACAACTGGGGTCAGCGGGGCATTCCCTGCGCAGAATATCAGAGAACCTAGGTCTCGCAGACGTATGGTGGAGACTAAATGGGAATTCTATGGATTTCTCACACTCCTCTGAGAGACATAACTGCTACACCAGAATTGACCTCCTCTTTTTTACAGAGGAGTGGTTGCATACAGCGACATGCTGTCAAATTATGCCTCGCACCCTCTCGCCCCACACCCCAATTAAGCTCTCACTAAATCTAATGCCCCAAATTCATAACTTCTGCTGGAGACTGAATGTAGGTCTCCTTAACGATCAGGAGTTTGAAGACCTGATGATCAGCACTATTCAAACACATGAACGGGGGTTGGGGCATGGCCAGCAGCTGAGTGGAGAGCAGGTCTTACTGACAGCTCCACACTATGGATATTGATTTACATTGGAAAAATGCTAAAAAGTGCTAATAATTATTTTTAAAATACTGTAAGAGGATTTAACAGCTACAGCGGATCACATACATACCAAAAAAGTCCCTCTTAGCACAATGGGGCGCAATAAAGTAATGACTGTAGGAGAAAGAGCTAGACCAAAAGAAACTTGTGCAGGCCCCAAGAAGGAAAGGGAGAAGGAGGTTTCCGATGCCAGCTCAACTCAACCCTCAAATGCTGTGCTGTTGAAAGCCATTCAGGGTTTGGATAAAAAGGTAGACCAATTTATAACACGGATGACTAGTCGAAACAAGGATACAAACTGTGGATGATACTGCTCAAGGGGCCGCTAATAAAGCTGAGAAGGCGAGTGCAGTAACAGCAGGCATCGTGAAAGAGAATCACCTTCTACATCAAAGACTGGAAAACCTTGAGAACAGGGTGCGGGCGGCCCACATCAGAATATTGGGCTTATCGGAGGGAGAGGACCTGGGGGGTTTTCTCGAAGTGTGGCTGCACAAACTTTTACAACTGGATGCATCGCCCATGATTATGCGAGCATACCAGGTGAATGCTAGAGGAGCCCAGCTGCATACTGATCCAGCGCATCCACAGAGCAGGGCCGTTTTAGCAGTTCTGGGCTCGGTAAAGGAGAGAGACTATGTTCTTCGGGAAGCCAGAAGATGAGGCACTTTGCTGTGGTAAGGAAAGCCAATACATATTTTTCCTGACCTTAGTTTCTCCACTCGCCAGTGCTGCATGGTTTTCGATGGGGTCCTTGCAAAGTTAAGGCAATTGGGGGTCCATCATGTACTCCTAATGCCTGCTAGTCTGAAGATAACATATGAAGCAAAAATGTATCATTTTGGAGATCCGGTAGACGCAGCAAAGCTATTAACCAAAATACAGATAGACTACGGAGCACGGAGAACCGACTCGGAGTCTGAAGATGAAAATAACACATGAACTGTGTCTCTTAAGACAAGCTATGGTCTAGCAAGACAATCGGAGTATAGAGAACAGGTGGATTTTTTCTAACATTTCAAGAAAAAATAAATTTTAATTGTTAAAACTTGCTTGGTCTGTTAGATATTTTGATGTTAGTCAGTTGTTAATTATTAAAGACCAACTAGTCTTCTAACCTGCAAAAATGCTAATAGTCTGTGTCGCAGTTACGACTTTCATCACAGGCTTTCTTCTCGCACGACTGATGTTAACTAGGGTATGCATGGTTTAAAAGACTCTGTATTAAGGTCATAGACGATATGTCGTTCTGTAGTACATAATAATTTCTGGTTGTTTGGCATTTTTTCTAAATTATATAATGCTACTTACTGACCTAATTAGGTCATAGGAAAGTAGAGGTGTGGGATTGTTGGAAGGAGTCTTTTATTTTGGGTTATTTATGATAAAGGACAAGGGGAAGTTTTTCACCTATTAAAGGGTTAGCTTATGCTAAAGAAAAAATGGATTGGATCTGTAATGCATTCCCCTCTCATGGCTGCAAATGGCCCAAGGAATATTACCTATCCCTTATGTTGAATTAAAGATAACCTCTCATTGAAGTAACATCTTAGGAGTGTCAATGATACTGAATGTTTTATTATCTCTATGTATAGAATCTGTCCACTGTCCTATGGGTTATGCTTGTATCTATTGCAATATTAAAATCAATAAATATAAGTAAAACATATGAACGGGAAAATCCGGTTGGGACGACCTCCCATGTGGTTAGATGGGACGCTCTGAAGGCGGTGCTCAGACGTACCATCATAGGGTACTCTTCACTTATTAAACGATGCAGGGAGCAGAAGAGGGTGGAATCGGAAAGGGAATTAGAAGAATTGGAATTCATACACACAATTTCATTAAATAAACAGACACAACAAATCCTAGCTGAAAAACATTTGGCCTTGGAGACACTTCTTACAGCTCACACAGAAGCATCTTATAGAAGAGCTTGATAAACATACTAAGAGGGAGGTAATACGGCAGGGAGGGTTCTTGCAGCCACACATAGGCAACAGCAGCTGAGTAGATTGATCCTCAGACTTAGGGACCAGACACATCCTGGAAGGATAGTTTCTCACCCGGAGAAAATAACAAAACAATTTGCTGATTTTTATAAAAAAGCTGTACTCCCAGGAACCTATTTTGGACTTTGGACGAAAGGTCTCTTCTTTTTTTGATGGATTAGACTTGAGAATCCTCTTGCAATCAGCCCTTGAACACCTAGATGAGCCCATCTTGAGGCCCAAACTTGTAGTTCAAATCTCAAAATTGAAGAACAGCAACCCGGGTCTGATGGATTTCCCTTTGAGTTTTTTAAAAACTTTGCTGACCATCTCTTGCCCACAGCGTGCCAGGAGATCAGGGATGGAGGGGCCATTCCTGACTCGTGGTAGCTTGCTCACATCTCAGTAATCCACAAGGAGGGAAATACCAATTGGAATGTGGCTCATATAGGCCTATGTCCCTTTTAAATGTGGACTACAAGTTGTTCACGGGCTTGTTAGCAGGGAGGCTTCAAACCCACATTGCCTCTGTGGTACACGAAGACCAGATGGGCTTTATTACAGGAAGATACTTATTTGATAATATCAGGATACTTCTTAACATCATTTCCTCCCAAATCAGTCAAAAGAACTTTCAGGTAGCCATATCCATGAACGCAGAGAAAGCATTTGATAGGGTGAATTGGAATTTTCTAAAAGCTTCCATGGAGAAAATTAATTTCGGCCCTAAATATTTGCATACACTTTCCCAACTATACTCTAGACCCCTAGCATTGGTAAGGGTGAACGGGATAAGTTCTTCTTTTTTTCCCCTAGCCAGAGGCACCCAGCAGGGATGCCCTCTTTCTCCACTTCTCTTTACCCTCTTTTTGGAGCCGCTGGCTAATGAAGCCAGACAGAGTCTCAGGGATCATGGAGGGGGGTGGAACAAAAACTTTCACTATATGCTGATGACTCCATATTTTTCTTGTCCACCCTGGAAAAATCGACCCCGGTTCTCTGAGATTTTACAGTCCTTTGGAGAGATCTCGGGCTATAAAATCAACTTTTCAAAATCTGAACCTCTGGTTTTAAATGATGTAGTTCCACTGGGATTCAATGATAGTTTCCCATTCATTTGTGCCCCTAAAGGCCAAATCCGATATCTCAGAATTCAAATATCAATAGACCTCTCAAAATTATTTGCCCTCGACTACGGACAACTTTGGGATCAGGTGAATCGAGATTTGGCCAGGTGGCACCTCCTTCCCCTTTCCCTGGTTGGTCAAATTTCAACCCTCAAGATGAATATTCTCCCTAGATTTTTGTTCCTGTTCCAGTGTCTTCAATTGAAATTGCCAATCTCCTTTTGGAACAGGCTGACAAAGGAGACTCAAGGGTTTATCTGGCAACATAAGAAGCCCCAAGTAGCCAGATGCTTACTCTTCCTTCCCCGTGAGAGGGGAGGCCTGGTCCTACCAAGTTTTTATTTTTACTGCTTAGCTGCTCAGATGATCCCTGTTCTATCGTGGGCCAAGCAGTGGACTGGTTCCAGATGGTATGAAATGGAGGATGGTTTACCGGATGGGAGACCACTTTATACCCTAGCACTGGCCCCTCTATCCTGGGAATACGTTCGACAACTTAAAAATAGATGGGTGAGGCAGGGGTTGCTTGTTTTGCAGAAGATTGGGAAACTCACGAACACCCCAGATGGAGTGAGCCCATTATCTTAATTAGGTATGAACCGGACTTTTTCCTGCCCATGTTGGATGTGGGGTTTGTTGGGTGGGCCAGAAGGGGAATCACTAGGTTCACACAGCTAATTGAGGGAGATCAATGTATCTCATTTTAAAGAGCAAAAGATAAGCTTGATTGGGATAACAGAGTTTTTCAGATTTATTCAGGTCAGACATTTCATAAATTTTTCAGATCATCTTTTGAGATTAACCAGACCATACTCAGCTTGGGAGCAGTTCCTATATGGGGTGGTGACCATCTCCGCCAAGGTCAAACCAGTCACAAATTTATATAGGCTGCTCCAGAAGGGGGGGATCCTTGCTCCAACATAAAATACTTTGGGAGAGAGAGGCAGGCATTACACTCAGAGAAGCAGACTGGATACAAAGATTGAAAGTGGGCTGGAAAGTAACCTCTTCTCCGGTATGGCGTGAGTTTTCCTGGAAGATTCTTGTTTTTTTTTTTTAAAGTGCCCCTAATCATCCAACATTATACGGGGGGGGGGGGGTGTCTCATGTTGGAGGGAATGCAGAGGGGAGGATAGTCACTGGCATATTTTTTGGGCCTGCCCACAACAGACCATTTTTTGGAATCATTTGGATGAGGCAGTAGGACAAATTCTAGGTGTCACGATCCCTTGCACCTTTGAGGATTGGATCCTTGGGACCCCTATGGCCGTATGGTTAAAAGGTGACTGATGAAAGGTGGCCCTTGTGTTCCTGGCAGTGGCACTAAAATGCATCACCTCCAGATGGCTGAGTAGGGAGCTCCCTCACCCTTGCAGAATGGATCAAAAGGGTCAAGGAAGTGGTACTGATGTAGTTTGTAACAGCTAGACTAAGGCTGCAAGAGGATCAGCACCGACAGCGCTGGCAACAGTGGGAATCCTGGCTACTGCAATGCGAGGAATGAGAATGGGCATTCTGTTCCACCCTAGTTGGGAGGGGGCAGAAGCCAAATCGCATTAGATGCACTTGGGCACTTCAGGGCCTATTTTGAGGCCCTAGTTATGTTTTGCTAATTTTACTATATGTTTTGACACCAGTGTTTAAATGATGTCAATGAAATCTGAGACTGAGGTTATTATTCTCTTTGGAGTATCTAGTTCATTTAATGATTCATATGGAATATCAATAAGTGGATGATTTTTTTCCTGAGGTGTCTTAACTATTACCTGTATGTCTCTTTTTTTGATGTACTTTGTTATAGCTAATATATATATTTCTAGATCATAATTGTACATCTGAATGAATTAAGCTCTTAGTTAAGCTGAGTTTTAAAAAAAAAGAATAGTGACAGAAATGTCTTGTGAAGCACTAGACTGAGAGAGGCAACTGGTTCCATATTGGGAGTGAAGGGTTACATCAGCTGTCTCAAAGAACTGCATCTGTAGTTAATCGGGCAGAAGTCTCCCCAAACATATTTATAGGTAGGTCGTGCCAGACAAATCTGCCTGAGTGTTTTGGCTATGCTACAAAAATAGTGGATGATGGTGGGGCAGTAGATGTGGTCTATTAAGACTTTAGTAAGGCCTTTGACTCGGTTCCACGCAGAAGGCTGATAAAGAAGCTTGACCACACAGGGGTTGGTCCAGAAGTAGTCCGATGGGTACAAAACTGGTTACAAGACAGAACCTAGAGGGTACAGGTAAATGGAAAGCAATCAATGGAAGGCAGGGTGACCAGTGGGGTGCCCCAGGGCTCAGTGCTGGGGCCTCTGCTCTTCAGTGTTTTTCTAGCAGACATAACTGACAGACTGGAAGGGAAGGTGTGTCTATTCACAGACAACACCAAGATATGTAGCAGGGTGGACACCTCAGAAGGAGTGAGCAAGATGGAAGCTGACCTCAAGAAACTAGAAGAATGGTCTGGAGTGTGGCAGCTGAGATTTAATGCCAAAAAGTGCAAGGTCATGCACATAGGAAAGAAAAAGCCAAGAAAGGAGGATTACGTAGGAGGCGAACTCAAACCAGGAATGAGATCTGGGAATCATAATCTCAGATGACTTGAAGGTTAGTAAGCAGTGTGAGAAGGCACTATTGAAGGCCAGCAGAATGCTGGGCTGCATTGGGAGGGGAATCACAAGCAGGAGGAGGGAGGTGATACTACCACTGTATAGATCACTGGTCAGGCCTACCTGGAATACGGAGTCCAGTTCTGGAGGCCTCACCTCAGGAAGGACATTGACTGGGTGAAAACAGTACAGAGAAAGGTGACACAAATGATTCAGGATCTGCAGTACATGTCCTACGAGGAGAGACTTAGGGAACTGAATATGTACGCCCTGGAACAGAGAAGAGAAAGGGGGGGGCATGACTGAAACATTCAAGTACATAAAAGGCATTAACAAGGTACAGGCACAGGAACTTTTTCACTTAAAAAAGGGCTCCAGGACCAGGGGACATGACCTCAGGCTGCAAGGAGGAAGGTTCTTTACACAAGGAAGTTTTTCTTCACAGAAAGAGTGGTGGACGCCTGGAACAGCCTGCCCCAAGAGGCTGTGGGGTCAACACTGTGGGGGGATTCAAGAATGCATGGGAGAGACACAAGGGAACCCTAACTACAAAGGGCAATTAGAGTGTCAAAATAGGTCTAAAACAAATGGGCAGACTAGATGGACCTAGCGGTCTCATTCTGCCGTCAACTTCTATGTTTCTATGTTTCTATAGCCTTTCCCATATGTAGCCCACATTACAACAGACTTAGTATACTCCAGATAGCATGCTTCAGACACAGACATTAACCTTTCCCTGCTCTGAGACAAAGAGAATGAAAGAGTTAATTTATGACCGTGTCTGTCGGCTCAACGTTTTGAAGTCCAAGCACTTCATGCCTGAGAGTGTCAAAATATTGGTCAAGCCCCTTGTATACTCTTCTGGATTGGATCACTGTGGCACAACTCTCAAAACCCTGTATCATGGCAAAATCATAGCCCACTTCCTGGGCCTGTTTCTCACTTTCTCCTCCATAGCTCTGTTGCTCCTGTCTCCAATATTTATTTTTTTCTCCTCGGATTTGTTTCTACAATTTTGGTTACTCCCATGTCAATTGATAATGCTTATAGTATTGCATCATTATTAGATAACTCCCTATTGTATAATTTTCTCTTTGTGTATAATTACTGTCATTGTACATGATGTCTGTAACACTTGCCTGCCACACTTTGTACTGACGTGGAGCCTTTAAAAAAGAGTCCCTGACTCAAAGGGATGTAATTCCTAGATTTCAATAAATAAATAAATAAAATGCTTTGCCCATGGCAAGCATAAAAAGTGTAGGGATGGGTAAAAAATGGAAAGGAATTTCTGCTGAAACGTTGCAGCGTAGGGGACAATTGGATGTGAGGAGTAGGGTAGCACAACCTGAAACTGTAATTACAGATAAGCAGCAGGAACAGCAGCAGCAGGCAATAGTGTTGTCTACCGCAAATCTCCCAGCCCCATCTGCTGTGCCCACAGCACGTAAAATTCAACGTGTGTGTGGCAAGTCACTGGTGTGGGATTTTTTTCTATGTCTGAGCCTGATGATAGCACAGCCATATGTAACATCTGTAAATCAAAAATCAATCGTGGCAAGCCGGGAACACGTTATGGAACCACTGGAATGCATAGCCATATACAAACCAAACATCCCATTCATTGGGCACAGCAGAAGCGAATGGTAACAATGTCAACTTCTGACTTTGCTCGTGATGAACAATCTGAAGTAGTAGGTCCACTTACATTTAACCCTGTACTCATTTCTACCCTTATTGATGCTGCAGATACAAGTGGTAGTACTACTCAGTCTGAACTTCATGCCTCTCTTGCCTCTGTCGAAAGTAGGCAGCATGGCCATGCTGGTATCCAGGGCAGTCAAATCATCAGTAGGCAAACTCGTAAACGCAGTACATCCACCGCCCCCCCGGCACACAAAAGCTGAAGCAACCTGATATTTGATCTGCACTAACCAAACACACTAAATACCACCATGACCACCCAGCTGCAAAAGAGCTGAATACAACCATTGCTAGGATGCTTACGACAGACCTGCTGCCATACTCTTTCGTGGAGAAACCTGGCTTTCTTCAATTGATAGAAAAAGCAGCACCAAAATTCAAAGTTCCCAGCCGCACATTATTTTCTACAAAGACTGTCCCCGCTCTTTATAATGACCTTTTCTGCATTCTTTCCCATGCAGTGTCCCACTTAGCGGTACCCACCATCCTCCTTACCACTGATATATGGATGAGTAGGCCATCCTCCCAGATAAGTTTTATGTGCATTACTGCACACTGGGCATGTTTCCCTGGGGTTTATGCCTTGCACCCATGTCCGTCTCCGACTTGCCAACTGTCAAGTGGTAGTACTGTTGGTCCTTGTCAGCATGCCACCCTAAGTATGCAGAGAATGCATAGCTCTCATACAGTTGAAAGGATATTGACATGATTTAACGAGTCCATCACGATATGGTTTAATCTGCGTGGTTTCTCTGTGGGCTTTATTGCTAGCGATAATGCTCATAATGCTGTTAAAGCAATCCACAATGACTCATTTTTTCATGTGCCATGCTTTGCTCATGTGCTTAATCTGATTGTTAAGGCTAAGCATAGCTGTTCACCTAACACCCAGGCCTAGTTATACTGCCTGACCTAGCACTCGATCTGACTTTGTTGTTTTCGTACTCACATTGCTGCCATATCTAGAACTGTTACGCATA
This sequence comes from Neoceratodus forsteri, assembly GCA_016271365.2. Taxonomy (NCBI): domain Eukaryota; kingdom Metazoa; phylum Chordata; order Ceratodontiformes; family Ceratodontidae; genus Neoceratodus; species Neoceratodus forsteri. Next base: position 181,371,410 of record CM057450.1, on the reverse strand, counting down.
CTTATTCTGCCATTTGTACATAATTCCTACTTCTGTATGTTCCTTGTTGCACTATTGTATGCAGTATCGTTATGTACCACTGTTCTGTTCCTTGTTGCACTACTGTATGCAGTATCTAGGTGCACCTGCATGATCATTGCTCTGTTGTACTCTATATCCAATTGTACTTGCTTATTTCTCTCCTCTGTCCCCCTTCCCCAGGACGCATTTAGGATCGAGCAGTACTCTGATCAGAGTGCCCTCCTGGTAAAACTTTTAAATAAATAAATAAAATAAGGCATTTCCGGAGCATGAATCAGTAACCAGTATGTTGAATGTGAGCTATAAACTCTGCAGCCATTTTACTCACCCATCACTGGCCAGATCAGAGCTGACCACCTTACAGAAGGCAAACAGAGTGCCACAACATTGAGTAAAACTGGATGTGGTCACACACTTGAATTCAACACTGTACATGCTCAAGCGACTATTCAAGCAGTATAAACCAATAAATGATTATATCATGCAGTTGTGTGACCATGACACGCAAGCAGCCATGTCATTCAGTCCAGCTCAGTGGATGCTGATGGACAGTATAATTCTAATACTCCGTCCTTTTGAAAATGCCACACAAGTGGTCAGCTCTGACAATGCCTGCCTGAACCAGATAATACCACTGATGCGAGTACTGCGGCAGGCACTGGTAAATATCAGGGAGCAGTTTCAAGTGGCTGCAGACTCAGTGGGGATAGAACTGGCTAACAGGATTCTGCAGTTGTTCGATGATGATCCGAGACTGATTTATATGAACACCTCGGAGGCATATGTCCTTTCAACGTTGCTGGATCCACGGTACAAACATGGAATGACTTCTCTACTTCCTGGTGGTAAGACTGAAGTTGATCGCCATGTTATGATCCTTCATGGGAAAGTTGAAAATTGGATGGCAAGAGATCGTGCAGAGAAAAGGTCATCATTTGTATCCTGAGACAAATCTGACAGTGGAAAGGGGAGTGCAAAAATATCCTCCTCTTCCCCACGTACTGTGCCTGGTGTAGTGCCCTCCTCCTCACCAAGCAGTTCCACAAACACTCTGTGGGTCATGCTGCAGCAGGTTGGTGTTTCTGCATGACAACCAAGTCATGGTAGAACACAACTGCAGCTGTCTGCCAGCCATTTGGTGCAGTCCTGCTTGGATGACCTACAGAAGCTCAACATTGACGAAGAGCCATTGTTATACTGGCAAAGTAAGCTAGAAGTCTGGCTAGCCCTGACATCTCTGGCTATTGAGTATCTGACTTGTCCCTGTGCAAGTGTTAGCTCTGAATGGGTTTTCAGCGCCTCCGGTGGAATAGTGAGTGACCGGTGCAGCTGCCTGTCTGACAGAAATGTAGAGTACTTGACATTTATTAAAATTAATTTGCATTTCCTCCCATTGCAGTATTAATTGTCATCGGTTGCTAAGTATTATGCATTTGAAGAAGGTGATGTTGAGCCAGAAACTGAAGAGGAAGAAAAGAGTCTGGTTCTCCCATCTGAGGAGGACACGTCCGAGGGGTTTGAGTTGTCTTAAGTTGCAACACAGAAATATGCACGTGCACCAAGGTAGTCATCACCCTGTGACACATATGTCGGACCACTACACTGAGGATTCGAGTGCAGAAATGAAATAAATATCAAAAATACATATGATTGTTGCTAATGCTACCTGTTACTGTCTAAGCTGGCTGATGTTCATGGCCCTCCTCCGAAAAGAAAGACAAAAAAGACAAAAAATTGACCGGACACATGTTGGCTTGTCCGTTACTGTTTTTGATGCAGATCATGTTGTGGTGCACGCCACTTGCTGGGGGAAACACTCAGCTACCTGTTAGTGTTCAAGTTGGCCGATGTCCATGGCCCTTCCCCTCTACCCATAAAAAAAAAAACAGAAATATCAAAAAAAATGACCGGACACATGTTTGCGTGTCCCTTACTGTTATGATGATTCCTGTGTTGTGTGGTGCATGCCACTTGCTGGGGGAAACAGTCAGCTACCAGTTACTGTCCAAGTTGGCTGATGTTCATGGCTCTTCCCCTCCACCCATAAAACAAAACAGAAATACCAAAAGAATTGACCCGACACATGTTTGCTTGTCCCTGTTAATGTTGATTCCTGTGTTGGACACTGTCAGCAGTACATTAACAACTTTTCATACTTTCTGGCTGGCCCTGCTCCAAATCCTCCATAATTCCAGAAAAACAGAACTGAGTAATTACTGGGTCTCCTAAATGCAGTAGTTGCAAATGACACACTCACCAAATCTGCCACCTCTGTGGATCCTGCAGTGCAGCACCTAATAACAGCAGCCAGAGTAAGTACTATGCCCCATTAATTCTGCTGATGAAGTCCCATTTCCTCACTACACCATGCCTGTGGATCCTGCCGCACCAAATAACAACAACCAGAGGAACTACCATGCCCCAGAAAAGCTGCTGAATCCTGATGCTACTGCTGCTTATGAATCCACAGCCATACCACCGGTTGGTATAATTTTGTCAATTCATTTTTGTGACATCATGTTATTTAGTACTTAAATAATTGTTTTAATAAGTATGTGGAATGGTAGACACCACTAACAAATCATGGGAGGATGGTGTGGTACCTAAAGACTGGGGGATGGATGTGATTCCCTTTCACAAAAGTGGGAGCAAAGCAGAGGCAGGAAACTACAGACCTGTTAGCTTGACCTCAGTGGTATTTATTTATTTATTTTAACGTCAGTTTAACAACCTTTGAGCCAGGGGCTCATTTACAAAGGTACCTCATCACATAGAGGACAAAAACAGCGGTACAACAGACAACAGATAGTCAGCAATACAGGTACACAATAGGTGTCAGTCAAAGTTACAGGCATTTCTAAGACATAAATAATGCATACAGGTGAGTTAGGCATAAAAGACAGTGGATAAAGGAAGATTGATTAAGAAGACGGATAGCGGAGGATGAGAGGAGGACACCAGTGAGAGGAGAGTAGACAAGTGAGGGTGGCCTAGTAGGGAGGAAGAGAGCTGCTCAGCAAGCATTGTCAGGGAGAGGAGATGATTAAGGGCAGCTGCAGCTGTGTGAGGTGAGCAGGTAATTTCTGAGGCTGTATTTAAAGCACGATAACTAGGGGGCTTCAGAGATTCCGGCAGGGAAGGTGTTATACCAGGAGGGGGCTCTGTAGGGGTAAGCCCTTTGACCTTGTGAGGTTCTCGCCCTCGGTATGACCAATGCAGTTTTGCAGGAGCTGTGGGTGTGCACTGTGGGGTTAGCCCGGTGGATTGAGTCAGACAGGCCCCGGGGGGGGGGGGATTGGCCATGGAGAGCTTTATAGGCTAGTTGGCAGGTTTGGTACATGAGGCGCTTATCCAGGTTGAGTAGATTGGCCATGGAACAAAGAAGGCAGGTATGGGTAAGTCTAGGAGCACCGGTTATAAATCTACAGGCTTTGTTAAGAGTAAGGCGTATCTTGCGCAGGGCCGTCTGGTCCACCGCACCATAGACAGGAAGGCCATAGTTGATTAGGGATATAACAGAGGAGGTGACTGCAAGGTGGAGGGCATCAGTGGGGAGGCAGTTTTTATGATGGTAAAGGATACCCAGCCGTGTATTGGAGGCAGAGGTCAGGGCAGAGATGTGGGCATGAAAAGAGAGGGCAGGGTCAAAGGTTATACCAAGGTATTTATAAGAGGGAACAAGTTCAATAGGGAGATTGAAGGTGGAGTGGACAGAGAGAGGAAAGTTGCTGGACTTATTTTGTGGGTGGGCAAAGAGCATGGCTTTGGTTTTCTTTAGGTTGATGACGAGTCGGTGCTCAATGAACCAGGTTTCTGTGGCATTGTAGGCTTGCTGAAGAGAGTTCTGGAGTGAGATGGGGTTACTATCGGAGGCAAAGAGTACCACGTCATCAGCGTAGAGTAGGAATTTTCTGGTACATTCACTGGGCAGGTAGTTGAGGAAGATGGAGAAGAGCAAGGGTCCGAGAATAGAGCCCTGAGGGACTCCAGAACGGATAGGGCAGGTGCTGGAAAGTGTTCCACTAACTTTCACACATATGGTAGGGAAAATGATGGAATCACTTCTGAAAGAAAGAATTGTTGAGTACCTAGAGGCCAATGGGGCACAAGACCCAGGGCAGCATGGATTCACAGCGGGAAGGTCATGTAAGATGAATCTAATAGATTTCTTTGGGTGACCAAAGTAGTAGACCAGGGAGGGGCTATGGACATGGTCTACCTAGACTTTAGCAAGGCATTTGACACAGTTCCACACAAAAGATTAATAAACAAATTAGCCAGCCTGGGAGTGGGTCCCAGGGTGGTAGCCTAGGTAAACAATTGGCTGGACAACAGGACACAGAGGGTAATGGTACCCGGAGTCCACTCCAAAGAAAAGAGGGTTACTAGGAGGTACCGAAGAGCTCAGTACTGAGTCCGGTCCTTTTTAATGTCTTTATAAGTGACATTGTGGAGGGAATAGAAGGAAAAGTATGCCTCTTTGCAGACGACACAAAGATCTGCAACAGGGTTGATACACAAGGGTGGGTGGAAAGGATGAGAAGGGACTTGGCAAGGTTGGAGGAATGGTCAGAAGTGTGGCAGCTAGTATTCAATGCAAAGAAGTGCAAAGTAATGTATCTGGGAAACAAAAACCCAGGGGAAGAGTACACAATGGGGAAAGGGGAAGGTATTAACAACAACAGAAATGGAAAGGGACCTGGGGGTAGCCATATCAGATAACCTAAAGGTAAGCAAGCAATGTGAGAAGGCAGTATGGATGGCTGGGGGGATACTGGGATGTATAGGGAGAGGCATCACCAGTAGAAAACAGGAAGTTGTTATCCCTCTGTACAGACAGTTGGCGAGACCCCTCTGGAGTGCTGTGTGTAGTTCTGGAGATTCCATCTCCACAAGGACACAGACAGGATGGAGGCAGTCCAGAGGAGGGCAACTAAAATGTGCAGGGTCTGCAACAGAAGCCATACGAAGAGAGACTAAAGGTGCTTAATATGTATACCCTTAAGGAAAGGAGGGAGAGGGAGGGCATGATAGAAACTTTTAAGTACCTCAAGGGAATCAACAAAGTCCAAGAGGTTAGCATCTTTCAGAAAAAGAGTTGTGCAAGAACAAGGGGACACAATTTGAAGATAGAGGAGTGACAGCCCAGGGCAATGTGAGGAAGTATTTTTTTACAGAGAGGATGGTGGACTCATGGAATGGCCTTTCTGAGGAGGTTGTGGGGTCAAACAGTGGGGGAATTCAAGAGTACATGGGACAGACATAAGGCAATTCTGGTGGGGGGTAGGAAGAAGAAGGCTGTTGGTTAACTAGGATCTGCAGCTTATCCAATAGGTAGGGAAATGAGCAAACTATGTGGGCCAAGTGGTCCTTATCTTCCGTCGAAGTCTATGTTTCTATGTTTATGTTTCCATGTAAGACAGGTTTTCATGGGCAGGAGGTGGACACCAGCCCATTCAAAGTAGAAAGAGTCATACAATAACTCAGGCAAATAAAAGCAAACAAGACGACCAAGGGACAGGACTCAGAGCTCAGAGATAGGTGGAAACTGGAATGAAATCAGAGTCCATCCTAAACCAATGTAGTCATTCACCTGCCTGCTCTCAAGGGTCATAGATGTCAGTGAATTACAGTAATGCTGCTATAGTACTGTCCATTGGACATCTGATTTATATGGTAGCAGAAGTTGGAGAATAATACCATACTGTGTGTATGTGGGGGGGGGGCATTCTACAACGGGAATAATGCAGAGATTTGAATTCCTCTATTTTGTGGTAATCAGTCACACAATGAATTGATTGTGAAGAAAGACATATGACTGACAGGTGAAAAGCCTCTGTGAAAGGAATAATTCACATTATCAGGCAACATTTTAGCATACATGTTGTGACTTTGAAAACTTAAAGGGAAACGTCCATGTACAGGCAGACCCCACCTCCATGTGAAGTGGGGCCCGATTAGTAGATGCAGTAGAAAAAATAACTTACTTGCTTCTCATTTATTTGAAATTGTATCTGGTTGATCCTGCACCCTCATTGTCCCGGCATTTTAGGAGGCAGAGCCCTCCATGTCGCGCCCACAAGCACCTGCAGCTGTCCCCGTGATGGCGCTTCAGGTGGGGAGCAGCCGGAGGCATCTATATACTTAATATGTGACTCCTTTTTTAAAATAGCTCCGGTTTGGAGCCTGGAAATTCTTGGGCATTTCTGATTCAAGTACTGGCTGACAAGTACCCAGCCAGTTGGTACTTGGTCTCGGTGTAGCCCGGACACACACAGATTCTAAACTGGAGCTATTTGAAGATTTGGCAATACAGATTACTATATTACCAAATCTTCAAATAGCTCGATTTAAAATCTGTCCGAACTACAGATAATGTCGACTAACGAGGGGTTAACGATGTGTGCCTATCGAAAATATATCGAGCTCCAAACAAACTATTACAAAAGGCCACATAATGTCTCAGGCTCTTGACTCTCCCAGCAAGCGTCATCACCAGAGGCAGGTGATTGTGGCGGCGGCAGCGACTCTGCTTCCGCTCTTTGGTGCTGAGGTGCAGGATGGCTCGAATTACATTCAAATAAATAACAAGCGGCCCTTTTTCTGCATCATGTCGAGCCCCTCATAAGTCCGCCTATCAAGTGAACTTGTTCTCACTAGGTATTAAAGTTGCTTATGGGCCCATTTTATGTAAGCAATAAGACATGGCTATGTGCTGCTAGTACTGAGATACCTGCACACCCAGAGGCTGAAGGCACTAGACCTGCAGTCTTGTGCGTAGCTACACCTCTGGGTGTGCGGGTATCTCAGTACTACCAACACCCAGCCATGTCTATTTACTCCTTAACTGTGTTAAAAAATAACAATATACATATCTTACCACTAGACGGGGTCTCCACAGAACTGCTGCTTGCTCCCTCCGCACCATCTCCTGGCACTGTGGTGCTGGACTCTTCGGTGCTGGCATGTACGGTACAGCTGCTCCCAGCAGGTGCAGCACCTGTTCACGATGAAGAGAGGAATACTGTATTTCAAAGCAGTTGTGGCAGTTTTACTAGGTGTCACGGGATAATTCACATTATTATTTTCATTTTCAATACTGACTCAAAACTAATTAGGTATAAACATTATCCTCTGTCATACACTGTACAATGCCACGACTAAAACCTGTGAATTCAGTGTCTTCACAACTTAATATTGACTGTGATTTGTCCTGTATTAACTCCATTACATTGTAACATTTTATAAGTGCTTATTGCCTTCTGACAACCATATTCTATCTGTTTATATGATCCTCTGATGTTGAACCTATGTAAGGAGCTTACAGCTCAAAAGTGTTTATTCAGAGAATTCAATAAATAAATAAAAAATAAATATATTGCGGTATATATAATATGATTAAAGCAGCACGGCAAACCAGCAATCAAGCACATGCCAGTAAAACACTCAAGCAGTACAGTGTAATTGCAAGACTATATCTGATGCCAATAAATTAGAATAATAAAATATACTCGCTATCAATTGTGCTTTCATCCTCCACTTGAGCACTTTTCCCAGGAGTGGCTCTGGTGATGCTCTCCAACTCCTTCTGCTGTGCTTGCATTCTCTTCCTCTTCTGACGAGTGTCTTTTAGGGTCACAGCTCCCCCAAGGGCCTCCAACACCTCCCCAAGGTCCTCCAACGCCTCCCTGTCGAGCCTTTGGATGTCATCCTATTTATGTTTTATTTGCCGCACAACACCCTCTCCCTCTTGATACAGTGTTATCTTTATGGCAGCCCATACTTTCTCCCTCACTTTCCGAGGAAGCCTCTCCAGCCCATACAGTTCGGCCACATGCACGGTGACCTCTTTTATGAGCACTGCCACCTCCTTGTGTGAGAATGCTGGTGCCAGTTTTTTTCAGTGCTGCCACTAGTGGAGGGAACAGTCTGCTGTTGCTGTCCTTGCTCCTCCTAATTCCTCTGTTCAACCTCCCCCACATTCTGACCCCTACCTTCCCCCTCCATGCTCCTGCTGCTCCCTCCAATCCTAGTCCTTCAGCTGAGGATATTTTACTGCACCCTTTCTCTCTATCTCACTTTCTCCAGCAAATCCTGACTGCAACTCTCCCTCTCCTCGCAATCGCGGAAACAGGAAACAGCAAAATGTGCGATTTCCAGTTCCACCTTTATAACTGCAAATTTTTTATTCCACAGTTTAAAGATAATCCTGTAGTTGTAATTGGAACACTTTAAAAACTGCGAAATTCTTTTTACCATGTGAAAGAATACGTAGATGTGGATTAAGTCACATTACCTGCGGTATTTTAGTTATGAAATGTGGAAATAAATTTCACCAGTGTTACATATTGCAGTATTAATAATTTATCTGTGATTTAAAGTGATTCTGCACAAATTATTTTCTGCAAGTAATGCGTGGACATTTTGTGTTTCACTTTCTAGTAGTACAGGTGTTATTATTTACAGTTTTTGAGTCACATACTTTTTTGAAGCACACAACCTGTCCTGTTATGTTACTGCTACTGTTCATGTGGGAGGGTGACAGATGTTTTTATAATTGTCCAAATTAGGTCGGTGGTGGTGGGGGGGAAGGGTGACTGTGTCCCGTTGTCACCAATCTGTTCCCTTTTTCCCTTGTGTCCCCCAACACCAGTGCGCCACTGCCTGACAACACAGTGTAGCATGGCCAGGGAGTGTCATCCATGGGGTGAGTGATGCAGAAGCAGACAGACAGACAATAGAGAGAGAGCAGGGACTGGAGGCATGAACCTACCATGCAGCCACCCCCAAGGATGCCTGGCAGACTTTTGCCCCACCCGGGTACGATGTACAAGTCTTGCACCAATCCGTAAAGGCTGTCTGAATGCTTACAGCCAAATTAGCCAATCAGATTGCATTTCTTAAAAACTTTTTAGAATGTATGATGAATATAATATCATGAATATGAATAACACACTATACTTACTAGTGCTGCTGTCCTTCAACACACTCTTCCTCTTCTGTGATGATTTAGGAGGGTGTGTCACCACAACTCCCAGTACCTCCAGGGCGTCAGGATCCTGCCATTGTAAGTCACCCCACTTATGTTTAAGTTGTCTCACTGTCCGTTTCACAACTCCACCTCCATCGGTGTCCATGGTGGCCTTAATGCTGGCCCTTTTTCTTGCCCATATAGGGAGGCAGCATGCTCGGTCACCACTTTGACCAGCAGTGTAACTTCCTTGCTCGAAAGTGGTGGCAAAGGCTTTCACTTGGTGGTGCTGCTAGTGGTTATGCCTTGCTGCGTCGCTCCTTGCCGGCCATGCTGCTGCTGATCCTGTGCCTCTCCCCCACCATGCTGCTGTCCAGCCTCTCCCTCTTCATGGGGCTCAGGTGATGATGCTGCAGCTGCCTGAGCCAGCATTATAATACACAGTTGTAGATGGTGGTGCAAAACAACAAAATATTCAAAACATAGCAACAAAATGATTCTTGAAACAAAAATAATTGTCTCAAAAAGAAAATGCCAGAAACTTGGAAGGCAGTCTTGCTCTAGTGCTGCCTGTTCTCCCTCTCTCTAACTTGAGCATCTCTTTAAACTTTCTACTATGTCCTCTATATGCTCCTTTCTTTTTATTTGCTCTCTGTCTTTCTCTCTCACTGTGCCTTTTCTGCATTTACCATGGTGGATTTCTGGCAAACAAACACTAACCTTGGAATATTCGTTCCGCGGTTCATTAACATAAAGTTCCGTGTCAGTCGCTTAAAGCAGAAATGGCAGAATTATTTTGCTGCAGACTTTCATAAAGAGGAAATGCTGTGGCAAAGTTGGCTGCAGTATTTCTGCTTTATGCAAGTCTGCAGTAAAATAATTCCGCCATTTCTGTTTTATGTGCCTGACGTGGAACTTTCTGGGCAAACGGAAAAAATCCAAGAAATGCCACTGCCACGTCAGCCCACGGAGTCAGCATTATGTTATAGCGAGTGGGCCAGAAGAGCAGTATGATAAGCAAGCACACAGTAATCTGCTAATTATTACACAGATCAAGATAAGGGGCTGATTGGGCAAGTGGAAATTTTTTAATTCAATTTACTATAAATAAACCACAATACCTGGCTAAAATACCACAGTTCTAAGTCAGAAATTCCATGGAAGTTACAAAAATGTTTTCTGAACTTTCGCAGAGGCAAATGTTCGACTTCTGTGGAAATTGTGCTGGTGGAATATTTTTTCCACACATGTCTAGCCAGGGGACTTCTTAGCTTATATAGATCTGATGGATGCCTACCTTCACATTCCCATCCATCAGTTTTACCAAAAGTATCTCAGGTTCTTGATACTGGGCCAACATTTACAGTACAGGGCGCTTCCCTTTGGCCTTGCAACAGCCCCCAGGGTCTTCTCGAAGATGCTGATAGTCCTGGTGGCTCAACTTCAACAGGAGGGGCATCATGTTTATCCTTATCTGGACAGCCTGCCTATTCGTGCATCGACATTGCTCTTGGCGAGGAGGTCGATGCTCAGGACTCTGGAGAAGCTTATGTCCCATGGCTGGGTGGTGAGCCAGGAGAAAAGTTCTCTTGAGCCATCTCAGATCTTGGAACACCTGGGGGCAGTCTTCAACATGAAACAGGGGAAGGTCTTCCTCTCGCCTTCCCGGAAGAAGACTTATTGACGGAGGTTCAGTGGCTCAGGACTTAGTCATCAGCCTCTACCCTCAGCCTGCTACATATCTTGGGCCTCATGGTGGCAGAAGTAGAGCTAGTCCCATGGGCTTGCTTTCATATGCGGCCCCTCCAAATGGGATTGCTGATTGCCTGGGAGCTGATATCGGAAGATTATCAAGCCAGAATCTCCCTCACCCCTCAGCTAGGCCACTCCCTGAGTTGGTGGGTGAAAGTGCAGAATCTGAGCAAAGGGGTTCCACTGGAACTTCCCCCAGAGTTAATTCTAACAATGGATGCTAGTCTGCACAGTTTGGGGGGCAGTCCTGAACCAACTACCCACTCGGGGAACTTGGTCCGTACAGGAACAGCATCTCCACATAAATGTCCTGGAAATGAGGGCAGTTCGCCTAGCTATTCTTAGATTTCAAAGCCTGCTGCAGACCAAAGCAGTAAAAATAAGGTCAGACAATGCTGTCACTGTGGCGTATATAAACAATCAAGGTGGCACAAAAAGTAGGGAGATGCTGCAAGAAGCCTCCAATCTTCTCAGGTGGGCGGAGGAGTATCTTCTCTTTCTGTCAGCAGTACACTTGGTAGGGGAGTTGAACATTCAGGCAGACTGGCTAAGTCATGAAAATATTCACCCCTGGGAATGGAGATTGAACCCGGAGGTGTTCAACCTCCTGTGCAACAGGTTTGGTGGACCTCAGATTGATCTGTTCGCCTCCAGCTACAATATTCAGACTTCAAGGTTTTTCAGTCACTATCGGTGTCCGCAGGCGGAAGCAGTGGATGCTCTGACTCAAGAGTGAACTGTAGCCCATGAGTGCATGATTATCTCCTTACTTTACTTTAATACTTAAATGTTTACACTATTCCTATGCTCATATGGGCAGCAGGTAGCATGCAATATCATTATGTTAAATTACGAAACATTTTTGTTATTAGTCGCATCCCCCATCGATCAAATATCCTAAGGTACAGTTACATCTTAATACACCAACAATTCTACCTTTATTATTCTTCGATCAACTGCTTAATTATTTAATTTATCTTGTCAGCTAGGAACAGAGTGCTGGCAGTACTTTCATTATCTAATTTTAACATATACAGCATGTGCTAAAGGACAACCTCCGAAAATAGTAACTGCCATTTACAGATATTTTTCCTGTACTGCGTAGGTCCCTTCCCCACGTGTGTTCTTCCCATCCTGACTAGAAATTTTAAACATTGAACTGGCAAACTTTATATTCCCTCTTTCAATCCTTTATAAAGCAGAAACATGTAATGTAGACTGTGAGCTAAGTGTGGCCTCCTTACTAATTACCAGCTCAGACAGAGTCTGTAAATTAAAGAACTTGCTTCAGCTTCTTCAGGATTCCTCATTGGAGGTCCACTCTTGGGATTTTTTAGCCACTGCCATTTTAGCTGCCAATTTCCCTGCATCTTCAGGATCAGTAAATATAAATACTTTGCTGTCGTGGACCACACGTAGCTTCACAGGAAACTAAATGCTGTGCAGGATGTTTAGCTCCCTTAGCATACCCCTGACTCCATTGAATTTTTTGTGCCTTAGATGTGTAGCATTTGCAATGTCTGGGAACATGTGGAACGTCTTCCCCCTCTGCACTGAGGGGACCATATCATTTAGCCAAGTTCAGTAATTGGTTTCGGGAGTCCATATTATCTAACAGCACCATTACAACTCTGGGGAGGTTAGAAGTGGGTGTTACTCACTGCTGTAATCTATAGGCCTTTATGACTATGACCGCAGGTCTGGAGCGTGGTCCCTAAATTGGTCTCTCAGACAGTCCTTAATTAACAGGGCCATGTGGTCACCTTCAGCTTCCTCATGTAAACCCACCAAACGTATATTCTGGCTTCTAACCTGGTTTTCTAGGATCTCCAAATGATAGTTGGTGTGTTGGGCCTCCTTAGCACATTGGGTCATGGCACTCTTACAGGTTTCTGAGTGTCGACGGACCTCCTCCATCTCCCCTTGCATTAAATCAACTGATTTCAGAACTGTGGCAAGTCGTCCGGTAATCAAGTCCAGCTTTTGGCTCACCGCGTTCGACTAGGCCAATAGTTGATGCATCTTGTGGCCCAACGTCTGGAGAGTCTCATCAGCACCCTCTCCCTCAAGTGGATCCTGTACCACCGATCGAGTACTGGAGCCAGCCACCTGCCCCTTTCCTCCGTCTTTTCTCCCTCCAGCTTGCGTTTGGGTACGATTTGTTTTACCCATTCTGGTCTGAGCTCTGTAAGCTATTTGCAGAACAGTTTTTATATTGTAAGTTGTAGTTTTAAAAGGTTTTAAAGTTTGCTAAGTTTGTTTGTCCAAGAAGCCAATCTAAATGCAACTTCTCTGCTCGGGCTCCACAGTGCCCCCCAGGAGGAAGGATCTTAAGCCTTCCAAGGCCTCAGTTCCACAGATTTTGGATTTCCTGCAGGAAGGCATGGAGAAGGGGTTGGCACTGAGCACTCTGAGAGGCCAGGTTTCTGCTCTTGGAGCATCCTTGGGCATTTCTCTAGGGACTAGTAGAGTGGTTATTCATTTTCTGCTTGTGGTTAGCAGGAGTTGTCACATGTTCCAGTCCTCAGTTCCTCCATGGGATCCAAATCTGGTTCTGAATGCTCTTTGTAAGGAGCCTTTTGAACCGCTGTCATCCATCTTACTGGATGCGTTCTCTTACAAGGTGTGTTTTTTGGTTGCTATGTGCTCAGCCAGGAGGACTGGCAAGCTCCAGGCCTTATCCCACAAGGAGCCATACCTTGTCATGCATAAGGACAAGGTAGTACTCAGAACGGTCCCATCTTCCCAAAAGTGCCCATGGCTTTCCATGTGAACCAGGACATATGCCTTCCATCCTTCTGTCCACAACCATCTCACCCAAGAGAAAAGGAGTTGCACAAGTTGGATTTGCGATGGGTCATTAGGATTTACCTTAAACAGACAGCTGAGTTCTGGAAATCATATAGCCTGTTTGTACTCTTTGGAATGGCCAAGTAGGGTCAAAAAGCCTCCACGGCCACCCTAGCTAGGTGGGTGAGGGCCTGTGTTGCTAAGGCTTATGTCGAAGAAAAGAAGAGGTCTCTGTCCCTCAAGGCTCACTCCACCAGGGCTATGGCCACGTCCTGGATGGAGAGAGGCGCGGCATCGGTTTTAGAGTTTTGCAAGGCAGCTACATGGTCTTCTGTCCACATTTTCACTAAACTCTACAAACTGGATGTTCAGAGTTCTGCTGATGCAGCTTTTGTTCACCGAGTGTTGCAGGCAACAATTCACAAGTAATCTTTTGGTGCTTGTTTCTGGCATATGGGATAATATTCTCCCCCCTCCCAGCTGTTCTGGTTACTGCTCCTTGGAACCCAGTTGTTGTGAATACTCATTGACAATGTGGAGTGGTACAGAAGGAAGTTTCTTCATACTTACCGTAATTTCCTTTTCTGTTAGCACCAGCATTGTCAATGGGGCTCACCAAGAAGCCTCGCTCCTATGGGAGAATATTATCCAGCATTCTAGTGGAGGATGTCCTTTGTTTAATCAAAACCCATATTATGACTTTTCCGGGGCATCCCTCTATTTTCCTGCTGCACTGTATTCCTGTGGAAAAAAAAAAGATGTCTTTCAATCAGACTGCGACCATGCAGGTTAACAGGTTTAGCTGTATTTCACTAAGGGTGTTTTCCTTGTTGCAGGTAGTCTCACTGCATACAGTTTTGTCTGCTAAAGTTCATTGTTGTTTGTCAGCATCAGATTCCAGAAAATGTACTGGTGCAGGACGTTCCTTGTTGACTGTTCGCTTTCCAAGCCTTGTGTCCAGTATGGAGTATACCTTCCTTCAGAGGTCTGCTATTAAGGTGTCCTACAACCAATGAGCGTGTGCTATTTACTGTACGTGTTCTGGTACCGATCAGTCAATGGCTGGTCATGGCAGGGTGAGGAGGGCTGTGCCAGTCACCAGCACGGGTTGGGATTGGGGGCGGGGTGGTGGGTCAGTGCCTAATGGGGTAGGGGGGCCTTTGGACTACCAGAAGAGGGGACAGTTGTAGTGTTATATGGTTCAGGGCTCGAGGAGCGTGGGAATTGATTATTGTAACTGTGGTCGGGGCTGGGGGGACCACTAAACTACCAGGGGAATTGGGATTGGGGACAGTCAGTATGTTAACAGTGATCCGGGCTTGGGGCGGGGGTTCATTATTATAACAGTGATCAGGGCTGGAGGGGGCACTACACTATGGAAACGAGGTTCGGGTTTTCTTTTTACTGAACAGTGATTGGGGCTGGAGGGCACTACACTATGGAAACAGGATCAGGTTTTCTTCTTACTGAACAGTGATCGGGGCTGGGGGGACACTACACTATGGAAATGGGGCTTGGGGTTTTCTTCTTACTGAACAGTGATCTGGGCTGGGGGACACTACACTATGGAAATGGGGCTCAGGGTTTCTTTTTACTGAACAGCGATCATGGAGGGGGACTCTACACTATAGAAATGGGGCTCAAGTTTTTTTTTTTACAGAACAGTGATCGGGGCTGGGGGGACACTACACTATGGAAACCGGTTTGGGATTTTCTTTTTACTGAACAGTGATCAGAGTGAGGGGGACACTACACTATGGAAACAGGATACGGGGACATTTCATTATATTGAACTGTGATAAGAGCTGGGGAAATGTGTACCCAGCCCTAGACTGTGTGCGGGGCACCAACCTACCCCGTGTATAGGTAAAGTATAGTTTCAAAAGCGTAACTATGCGCTGGTGCATCCGGCCATTTTTATGCTTTGGGGGGTTCAGTATTGTGATGCATGGCTTAGGCATGGGGAACCCCTTTTTTGCATAGGCACATCATAATATTGTGCATGGCGGCACGGTTGTGGGTGCACAGTGCATCAGTGGCCTTTGAATATGGCCTCGCCCTCAACAGCCAGTGCAATTCCGGAGATGCGTGGCACATCTTATCTGAATATGTGGGCCATGGAAAACAGCTGTCATTCCATAGAAAACAATTGTCAATCCCTGTCATTCCACTTTCTGAGGGTGGTACTTTGCCTAGCAAGTGTTCCTGTAAAAGATCATTTCATTCTGTCATTTTGTTTATTAGAAACAGGGCATCATTCCATTTTCCCCATTACAGTCTGTGGGCATTCCTAAGCATTTGGAAAATGGCTGTCATTCCATAGAGAACAACTATCATTCCAGAGTGTGTGTGTGTGTGTGTGTGTGTGTGTGTGTTACTGTGCCTGACAAGTGTCCCTGTGAAAAATCCTTACATTCTATCATTTTGTTTATTAAAAATAAGGCATCATTCCGGTCGGGGACATATCCTGATTTAAATGGTCTGGACAAAGTAGCATAAATGTGGAGAAGTAGTAATCTTGACTGGCCCTATAGTGGTGGAATGAAGGTTGGGAGGGTGACTGGAATCAGTTACAGTGGAAAAGAGTGTGTAACCCATTTCTGGTTGATTCTTCCCCTTTTGTTTTTTGTTTCTTTTTCAATAGGTTCTAACAATCAATAACAATGGGGAATTCATCAAAGCATTGTAAAGAGTAAAAGGAATGTTTACATTACCATAAATAAATATCTACCAAAAATCATCAGGTCCAGAGGTAAAGGAATGGGCCATGGGAAGGCAGACAAGAATGGTAATCTAAATGGAAAAGACACCAATAAAACTTAAGAAGGCAGGCCTTAGTAATGAGATTGTATGATGTAAATGTTGTTTGTTGTGTCTAAACAAATACAGTATGTAAAACTGGAAACATAATGTTATGTACCATTTTGATGAATGGAATGTTAATAAAGCTGGGTTAAAAAAAACAAACAGGGTGTCATTACAATTTCCCCATTATAGTGTAAGGGCATTCCTAGGCATATAGAAAACAGCTGTCATTTCATGGAAAACAATTGTCATTCCCTGTCATTCCACTTTGGGAGGGTGGTCCTGTGTCCGGCAAGTGTCCCTGTAAAAGATGATTTCATTCTACCATTTTGTTTATTAGAAACAGGGCGTCAATCCAGTTTTCCCATTATAGTCTATGGGCATTCCTACACATTTGAAACATGGCTTTCATTCCATTGAAAACAACTGTCATTCCCTGTCATTCCACTTTGGTAGGGTGGTACAGTGCCTGGCAAGTGTCCCTCTATAATTATTTTTTATTAAAAATAGGGTGTCATTTCAATTTTTCAGTTATAGTGCATGGGCATTCCTGATCATATGAAAAACAGCTGTCATTCATAGAAACACAGAAACATAGAATCTGTCAACAGATGAGGACCATACAGCCCACCTAGTCTGCCATTTCCCTACTTGGTTTGGCAAGCCCTACTCTTATCTGGACTGCCTTTCCTCCGCTTACAGCAGGGTGCCTTTATGATTATCCCATGCACATTTGAATCCCTGTACTGTTTTCAATTCCACCACCTCCGCTGGTAGGCTGTTCTACGGATACACCACCTTCTCTGTGAAAAACTACTTCCTAATGGTCCCCCTAAGCCTCCCTCCATCCAGCCTCATGTTATGTCCCCTTGTCTTTGTGCACTTTCTTCTCTGAAATATGCTCCCCATAGAAATCAGTTGCCATTCCCTGTCATTCCACTTTGGGAGGGTGGTATTGTGCCTGTCAAGTGGCCCTGTAAAAGCACCTTACATTCTATCATTTTGTTTATTAGAAATAAGGCATCATTACAATTTCCCCGTTATAGTCTATGGGCATTCCTAAGCATGTTGAAAACAGCTGTCATTCCATAGAAAACAATTGTCACTCCCTGTCATTGCACTTTGCAAGGGTAGTCCTGTACCCAGCAAGTGTCCCCATAAAAGATAATTTCATTCTGTCGTTTTGTTTATTAGAAATAGGATGTCATTCCATGTTCCCATTATAGTCTATTGGCATTCCTAAGTATTTGAAAAATGGCTGTCATTCCATAGAAAGGAGAAATTCTTTCATACTTACTGGAATTTCCTTTTCTGTTAGCTCCAACATTGTCTATGGGGAGTTAATAGATATGTGTCATGAATACCTCTACTGGGGTAGTGGCACAGCCCAAAGCTATCAGTCAGCATACTGTTGAAGACCAGAAGAAAGTGGCAGATATGCTAAATAGGTATTTTATAGAACTGCCAGACCTGGGATTAGAAAATCCAAAGACCGGTACTTCTGATATTTCACTCTACGAGATAGCCCAGAATGTTGAAAAAGTAGGCAATGGTGATTGTAAACCATGGTTTAGATTTAAGGAAATCAAAGTCAAAGATGTTGAAAAAGAATTAAATCTGCTGGAATAGATGGAGTGGAAGTTAGATTTTTAAAATTGGGGGAAGACATTCTGGCATCGACAATAACGTACCTATTGAATTGGAATTTATTCTCCTCAGTGTATCCAGAGGTGTGGAAAATAGGTAAAATTGTAGCAATCTTTAAAGGAGGAGACCCCTTAAAAGCTTCAAAGTATAGACCAATAGCCTTTTTCCCCATATTGTCTAAATGTATGGAAAAATTTGTTCATACGCAGTTTTGTCAATATTTGGATCAGCATAACTTGTTGATCTACTGCCAGTATGGTTTTAGGGTGGGGAGGTCCACCGGCATGGCCCTGGTAGACTTTAACAATTTAGTGGCAACATCTATGAACTCTGGTAAGAGTACTGGGGCCATGTTCATGGACCTTAGTGTAACCCCCCCCCGCAAATGGGGGTTCCCAAAAGTCTTCCAGGAGCTTGCTTGAATGCTCTAAGACTGGAGGTGTTCAACATTTAAGCTGCTTGAGTGTGAGTGCTTTTAGAGCCTCTGGTACTGCTTGTGACCATAATTAATTGAGGAGGGGGGACTGTGTGTTCTAATGCTCGAATCCCACCCGGGCTGCTGCCAATTCGCTCCGTTTTTGCAGTCACTAAGAGTGCAAAGGGAGCCCATCTGAAAACTGTAACTGTTTGCTGTAATCATTTAGCAACATTTGTGAGATTGCAGTTTATCTAACCTGTTTTATTGAAGCTGGGACTCTGTGTGTGTTTCCCCTCTATTTTGGAATTGAACTGCTGAACTGGACCAATCAGTGTGGGGGACCTTTAAAATGGAGCCTGCTGCTGGCAAATCAGAACTTGGACTCGTAAGTTGAGCCAGCCACAATGGGACTGTATGGCAGATGCCTCTGGGAATTGTAGTTTGGACTTTGGCACCTTTTTGCACCAACAGGGGGAGTCTGATTGTGAGTGACAGCCAAACCAGCCAATTGAACTATGAGGAACTCAAAGGAAATGCCCGGCTCTGTCTGCTGGAAAGATCAGATCAGTTTGGGCAGTGAAGAGACAGGGAGCTGTGTTCTTCTTCGGTGTGTAGTTTTAGCGTGGGAATCACGTGTAAGGCCCTAAGTTTCGGTCTGCAGCTTGTGCAAGCGCCTGTTTGGACTGAATCTGACCTGTGAAGAGAATCAAGGAGATCTGAAGAGTAGAAACCAGGCTCACCCTGTAGAAGACTGGAGAAATTGCTGAATCATGCTCGGTCTGTCAAAAACTGAATCTGCTGTGTGTTCTCCTGGGTATTGTGCAGTAATTGCGATCGGGATAGAGAAGCAGCCTGCCTGGTATAGTACTTTCTTTTTACATATAAATGTGTATAGTGCTTGTGGGGAATCACGTTTCAAATCCCCTGTACAGTGAATTGAGTGCATGAAGCTGGAAGTAAACCCCAGCTTAATCCAGACTACATCCATTTGCTCTAAATTGCAGTGGGGTCCAGTCACAAGGATCTTGTCCACAGGGTCTGCTTCTCCTGGCAATCCAGGACAATCTGCCTTCCATCCAGTTCCCAGCATTGAGTTTGTGAGTACAAAGCAGGGTAGCTCCCTGCCATCTGTTTATCGAATTGCACGTGTGTCATCTAATTGTTGTTTTTTTTTCATTTCTTCACGAACTGAGCCAACTGGCTCCGGATTACAGTTTGGGTATTGTGCCAGTGTTTTTCCATCACAGGGCCCCAATAAGCTACACTGATCCTGGCTAGCCCCCCCCCCCATTCCTGGGTACCCAGTGAAAGTGACAATTTGGGACTCTGACTATGTGCACAGTGCTGTGATTATTAATGTGTTTAGCCTAATTAACCTGATTTCCCCCTTCCTTGTTAGAGCTCCTTAAATAAATCAGATCTGTTTGTTTCAGCAAAGTTACACTGTCTGAGGTATTTGTTTATGTTAAAGCATTGTACTGTGGCTTTTGCATTGTATCATCTTGTTTTACAGGGGGTCCCCAGCATCCAGTCAACAGAGCCAGTCCTGGGGGTAAGTGTACATTGTGAAGATATTCCTAATGCATTGTGTGGGCCACTAGTGGGAAGAAAAGGGGGTTACAGTGTCCCAGAGGGCTGTGACCAAGTTAGTTTAACTACTGCAAACCCTGACCTCTGGGTGGAGGCACCCGCCATTGGACCTAGGCCCCTCAACCTGTTAGTAGTTAAGCAGGCAGGGGTAGTAGCCCTTGGGATAGCAGCACCAGGTGGTTACATTAGTAAGGTCTTTGAGTTAGTGGACCATGGGACACTTTTGCACAGATTACACAAAATGGGAGTTCATATTGAAACATTACGGTGGTTCAAGTCTTATCTATCAGACAGAAAGCAGTGTGTGTCCCTGGGAACAAAAACATCATTGTTGGGGTAGGTAAAAAGGTAAAAAGGGGAGTACCCCAGGGTTCTATTTTGGGTCCTTTGTTCTTCAATGTTTATGTTAATGAATTACCATAGGTCTTGAAAAATAATGCGGTCTGCCTGTATGCGGATGACACAGTGTTGGTGGCGTCCGCAGACAGCTGCACCTCCCTAGAACAAAAATGACAGGAGGACATGTCTAAGATGGAAATATGCTTTGCTGAGTCAAGACTATAAATGAACCTTAAAAAAAAAACATCAACTGGGTTTATGGAAGAGTTAGATAACAAGTTAAATATCACATTCAGAAACAAACAGAAAATTGTAAATGTTACAAATTATAAATACTTGGGAGTTTTAGTAGATCATAAATTATCATATGTAGATCACATAAACACAGTAGTAAAGAAAGCAAACCAGAAATTAGGAGCACTAAGAATAATCTCAGTATGTCTTGAGAAATATGTGAGTAACCCCCAGTCAGCACTAAACTGAGAGGGCTACTACCTCTGCCTGTATGGCTAGTGAACAGGTTGAGGGGCCTGGGTCCTATGATGTGGTGCCTCCATTTTTATAACCTGAAATTTGGGGAGAAAGGTGTCACTCGGCATGGTGATTAGGTTTGACTACTCTGCACAGGGGCACCCAAAGTAATCCAGAGACTAGAAGCAATAACATAATGTCCAATACCAGGAGATGGGATTCTAAAGTGTGGCTTTATTCAACATCTCTGAACAAAAAGCATAGACGGACCTCCATGGGGCTACACTCCTGGTAATGCAGATAAGGTGATGACACAGACACATATCCAATCTTGGATCCTAAGTTTCTATATAACATGGATTCTTCAATTTGTGACTTTCTACCCCTTACTCCATCCCAAATGTCTGGGCACCCTCTTCAGGCACTGGCCGGTACCTGAAAGAAGGGTATCTGGTGTTTCAAAGTGAATCCGTAGAGGTGAGCCCTGTTACGCCAGGTGGGGGTCTCCCACCTTTTGTTCCATAGACCCATACCCGGCCATTCCTTTGCTTAAACACACTTCACTGGCTACTGTAGTGCAGACTGTACATGACTTTGTAATGCAGTAACTGTCTTTCCCTGAAGACCCCCCACATACATCAGTTATTACTGTCTCACTGTCCCATAAGCCCTGGACTTGGCATCCTGACTGACCCACAGCCCCAGAGACTTATTTACTCACGGTTTTGGTGAATGACACTGGCCTTTTGTCTAAGCTTCATCACCCTCCATGTTGCAGGTGTCCAAAACTCTGTAGGAATCTCTATTCCTCAAAACTGTAGTGCCCCAGCAGTCTTCATCAGGCAGCTTCTTCCTTTTTCCCAGGCCAGGGGATTGCCCCTAAGAATTGGTTCTTTGTGCCTCTCTTATGGTGGAAGTACACATCCTAAGGTAGCTCTGTTTCAGAGCTGAGGGCAGGGGGGGCCTGCCCCTGCAGGGCACCCCCTCCCTCCCTCCCTTCACTACAGAATCTACATCCTTCTCTCTCTTGAGCCTACTTCAGACTTCAACAGACTGACTCAGATGTCATACTGAAAACAACTGATTCAAAAAACCCCAACATTCTAGCCTAACTCCCTAATGCAACATTCCAAAGCAGTTTATGTAGCTGCGACAGTTCTAAACTGATGTCATAGCCCCAGCTCAGCAGAGACTGAAAACAGAGCAAGACACAGTGAAATCCATTTACTGGAGTTTCTAATCTGCCTGTCCCTGCCTGCCCACTAGATCTAACTAGGGTTCTAGTAACCCCAGGTAACAGGGGGGTTACACTCACCCTAAGCCAGGAAAATGACTGTCCCCAGTCATTAACACCCGGCTTGGGCCATCCTACCCTCTGTGCTGCCTATGGAGAGGGGTAATCAGTCCCTCTCCTACCATATGCCAGGCACAGGCAGGTAACACTAAGGGTCCAGAGGCCATCGGCCGATGCATCGGTCTCTACTCTAAGATCTTACTATGGAAATCCAGTGGCCCTGGGAGAACTGTCCAGAGCATAGCCCTAATAGGTCAAACTGCAGCCCCGCCAGCCGGTCAGGACCACAGCCTGCCTATCCCCCCAGCCCTCTAGGGAAATCCTATCTGCCTTTTATCTAAACAAAAACACTAAAGGGGACCTCCCCCAACCCTGGACACCTGCCACCACATACCTGTGGAAGAAAACAAGTTAAAACACAGTTAACTTCATACAACAGTGCTTTAATTACTACAAACTAAAGCAAAACTAAACTCCGATGAGTTCCAGTCCATTTCTTGTCTTGTCTTCGCTGCTTCTCCAGGAATACCTGCAAGACAAAAAGAAAAACATCCTCCCTAATCTGCAATTACAGTCCTGTCTAACGAAGACAAAACAAACCAACAAGCCCCATCCATCTGACACTGTAGAATCCCCCAAAAACTTTTTTTTTTTTAGAAAAGATAGAAAATAGAAACAGTATATACAGAATATTTACAACACACATTTAGCAGTTCTTTGGGGATGGAAGGCCTTACAAAGTCCCAACTAGTGACTAAATACAGGCCTGAAGGCAAGTCCAATAAAGAGTCTCTCCTGGGCCAGAGCCCAGTGAAGCAAAGTTCTGCAGGCAAATGTCCCATAGGGGAGAGTCTTGAGGACAGTCACAATGAATGTCTGCTGGTGTAGGATGTGTACTGCAAATGTCAGACAAATTGAAAAAGCCTAGACTCACCAGTCCCTTGAAGAATGGTAAACATACGACACCTGTGTCTCGACAAAGACTCTCTTTGGCAGCATTCTGTCAATACAGCTGGGCAGACATCTTCCAGAACATGAACAGGATGGCACATCTGGGAACAGCTGGGTTGATGTCATCTCTGGAGATGGAACCTTGGAACAGGAAAAAAAAGGAAAACAGCTGGTCTGAAGTCATCCGATACCCAGCCGATGAATCAGGATACAGCTGGGCTGGTGTCCTCTCTGGATTTGAAGTCATCTGGTGGGCCATGTTGATGGATTCTGGAAAGCCAGTACACTGTAGAACTGTAAAAGGTGGGGTAAGTGGATCCTGGACGTCCAGACTGGTGGAACAATATAGGTACGGCAATGGCTGGAATGGCAGCATTGGCTACCACTGCTCTGCTCTCCACTTGGTAGGCATGGGCACATTCACAGGATGGCCTTGTCATTGTGGGAAATAGCACAATGGGGCAGGTGCAAGAATTATTACCCCGTCTGGGCGCTCATAATTCACATTGTGAAAGGATTCATGTCCCTTGCTATCCACGATCCAAACAGTGTCTATAAACAATGTCTTGCCCACTTTCCATTGTTGTAGCTTTTCTTGCAAGATTACATACGAACATATGAAGAAGCCAGCAGAAGAAGGACATTTGGTCTATCAAGTCTGCTCATATTGCAGGGTCCACAGCTTAAGCTAATGTCCTTTCCCTCCCTCCCTACTCCTCCCATCCTCCCTACCCATGATTCTTACCTTCCCCCTATGCGTATCCCAGCCTCTCTTAAAGCTGCCCACTGTATTCAATGAGATGACCTCTTCTGGCAGTGCATTCCAAGTGTCCACCACCCTCTCTGTGAAGAAGTGCTTCCTGATCTCCCTCCTAAACCTTCCATCCTCCAGCTTAAGACTGTGCCCCCGTGTGATATGGTTGCCACTCAGCTTAAAGAGACTCTCCTTATCAACTTTATTTATCCCTTTCAAGTACTTGAATGTCCCAATCATGTCCCCTCTCTCTCTCTCTCCCTCCCTCCTGTCTTCCAGGGAGTACAAATCTGCTGGCATAAGGGAGCACATGTGTCATGGCCTCGGCCATAACCCAGGATTTCCTGCATCTTTCTATCTCCTCCCAGATCCTTCGAGGAAAGGTAGGAAATGATTCTCCATAGACTTCATTCACTTTCCTACAAACCAGTCTTTCCTCCTTACTGCATTTGGTCAATCTGCAACCTCTGGCCTGGCTTGGGGACAGCCCGGTCCTGGTTCTGCCAGCTTCTCATCCTTAATGACACACAAAATGGATCCGTGGCTCCTTCTTGCTCAGCCAGGGCAGTGGAATCACCACTCTCTTCCATGCATTCCTCTAAGCTAGGAACTGGAGGCTGTGAACCCATGCCTTCTTCGTCAGGCCAAATGGGTTCCCCCCATCATCTTCACTGAGAATCTGCACCCAGGAGTAAGCAGTCATCCTCACTCCTGAGACTGTCCACTCCTCACTAGGCACGGAGGTCGAAATCTCCCATCCAATGGCCTCTTCTGTCTCATCTTCGCCCATGAGACTCGGACTAGGCCCCTCTATTCATGGGTCTGCTGATGCTCCCTCTGCAGTGTCTCTCAGTGACACAGACTTGGACACATCAGTCGTCTGTGCTGTCTGCTGATCTGCACCCTCAAGCTTTATGCCACACTCCTCTGAACCTCCCATTTCAGGCTCTCCCTGGTGCTGTATGCTGCCAACTGCAGGTTCTTGTAATTTTGTCCATGTAGGAGCCAAACGAATCTTGGGTGCATTAAACAAACCATATTTCTCTAGGCACCCAGAACAGTGAGGTACCATGAAGACATCCCTTCCAGCATTTAAGCACATCACACATGCTCGTACTGGATATCCAGGAATCGCCACACGAGGAGGCAGTCATCCTCCACAGTAGTACTTCTCAATATTTCTCAACTTGTTAACTTCTCCTATGATCATAGCCCGGGCATGATCCAGGAAGTGGGCTGGTCCTGAAGCCATGACTGCAGAGAAAACAAACACTCACTGTTATTACAAGTCCCAACTTGAATCGGAAAACTTTCTACAAAATGGCTCCTTTGCTGATGTGTTTACATGCCTGCCCCTACCCTATCATGGCGGTGGCAGCACTCCTGATGCATCAACATTCTGTAAATGGGTCAAGCCACCGTGCATCCGATTTACACACACTACTGATAACTTTTGCTCAAACTGCACAAACTTGCACTGTTCTCTTTCCTAACACATTTATATGATTTACATTGAACCTTTCATTCGCTGAAAACATTGCTCTAGCTTACAGTCCCTTAAAGCCTCAGTATTTCAAGCACAGGATTGCCTGTATTTTTGGCTGCATCTCTCATACAACTAACAGTCTCTCACTTGGCTTTGAAAATTATACTGACGCTGAACCTATAATTATGCTCACAGTCTGTTGCTCAGAATTCTTGCTTTAGCTTATTTCAAACTTGGCACAGTCCTTCTTTGCAAAGCGACTACACTGCTACACACAGATTTAGCTGGCTTTCGTTGTAAATCACACCAGTTTGAGCAATCATTTTGGTTGGTACTCACTGTTATCAGTAGCTGTTTGTTGCGATGGAAAAATAGCCTGCAGCCAGTCTTGGAGGCCTCTGGAAGGAAGTGGGTTGGCAGTCCTGCTGATTGTCCCTCTGAACACCACACTCATAGTCCAGTCGATCGAGACGCGGATTGAGCCTGAATTTGAACAGAAAAGTCAGTTTTGTAAAGTTCAACAGTGTTTTCAATCACTGCGATGCTCCTTCTGGCAAGCCAGTTCGCACACTCCACTCACTTTTCCTCTCAAATGCTGTGCAGTCACTCTAGAGCTGACTTGGGGGCGGTACTGATTGCAGTCTCACCAATCGCTCGACGCCATGCAAATAAGCCTCAGTCTTCTTGTACTCTTCTCCTCGTGGCGATCGTCAAGCAGGCAAAATTTAAACTGCAAAACCACGCTTTTTTTTTTTCTTCAATGACTCCTCGGCGGGAGCCCATTTCAACCATTTATCATGGCATTTTACTTAGCGACTCCCCCAGTTCATAAAGCAAGCACTTCAAACTTTTAGGGCACAAGTCTCCTTTTGTTACCCACAGTTTTCTACACTTCTTTTTTTTTTCACAATAAAGTTCAAAAGCTGGCAAACACTGTACTTTTTTGATGCAAGACAAGGGCATACCCACTCAGGCTTTACTGCGCCTTGGTAAACAGTTGGCATTTTAATAGCAGCACATGGATAACATCACACAGTGGCACATTAGTTAAACATTGCTTCAGTTGTTTTGGGCTACCCACTGCCAGATAGCCAAAATGCTAGCCACCACCCAAGCAACCTTTCTTGCCTTTCTCCCAAATTTAACAGAATCTCAGCAGTGCCTCCAAGATGTAACCCCCAGTCAGCGCTAAACTGAGAGGGCTACTACCCCTGCCTGTGTGGCTAGTGAACAGGTTGAGGGGAATGGGTCCTATGACGCGGCGCCTCCATTTTTATAACCTGAAATTTGGGGAGAAAGGTGTCACTCGGCATGGTGATTAGGTTTGACTACTCTGCACAGGAGCACCCAAAGTAATCCAGAGTCTAGAAGCAATAACATAATGTCCAATACCAGGAGATGGGATTCTAAAGTGTGGCTTTATTCAACATCTCTGAACAAAAAGCATAGATGGACCTCCATGGGGCTACACTCCTGGTAACGCAGATAAGGTGATGACACAGACACATATCCAATCTTGGATCCTAAGTTTCTATATAACATGGATTCTTCAATTTGTGGCACACTACCACCCTTTACTCCATCCCAAATGTCTGGGCACCCACTTCAGGCACTGGCAGGTATCTGAAAGAAGGGTATCTGGTGTTTCAGAGCAAATCCATAGAGGTGAGCCCTGTTACGCCAGGTGGGGGGTCTCCCACCTCTTGTTCCATAGACCCATACCCGGCCATTCCTTTGCTTAAACACACTTCACTGGCTACTGTAGTGCAGACTATACATGGCTTTGTAATGCAGTAACTGTCTTTCCCTGAAGACCCCCCACATACATCAGTCATTACTGTCTCACTGTCCCATAAACCCTGGACTTGGCATCCTGACTAACCCACAGCCCCAGAGACTTATTTACTCATGGTTTTAGTGAATGACACTGGGTTTTTTGTCAAAGCTTCATCATCCTCCACATTGCAGGTGTCCAAAACTTTGAAGGAATCTCTATTCCTCAAAACTGTAGTGCCCCAGCGCTCTTCATCAGGCAGCTTCTTCCTTTTTCCCAGGCCAGGGGATTGCCCCTAAGAATTGGTTCTTTGTGCCTCTCTTATGGTGGAAGCATACACTCTAAGATAGCTCTGTGTCAGAGCTGAGGGCAGGGGGGCCTGCCCCTGCAGGGCACCCCCTCCCTCCCTTCACTACAGGATCTACATCCGTCTCTCTCTTGAGCCTACTTCAGACTTCAACAAACTGACTCAGACGTCAGACTGAAAATGACTGATTCAAAAAAACTCCAACATTCTAGCCTAACTCCCTGCTGCAACTTTCCAAAGTGGGTTATGCAGCTGCGACAGTTCTAAAATGATGTCATAGCCCCAGCTCAGCAGAGACTGAAAACAGAGCAAGATACAGTGAAATCCATTTACTGGAGTTTCACTAGCTGCCTGTCCCTGCCTGCCCACTAGATCTAACTAGGGTTCTAGTAACCCCGGGTAACATGGGGGTTACATGTGAAAATGAAACTGGCACAACAACTTTTAATTCCAATATTAGAGTATGGGGGATTGTTTTATAGAAATGCTCCTACAATTCCCTGAAAAAAGATTGACCAAACCTATTACAAACTGGCAAGATTTGCCAACTCTAGTAAATATGGTACACACCATTGTAAAGTCTATTTAAAATTAGATTAGTTGAGTCCTGCACAAAAAGGAGAATTTAGCTGGTTAATCTGGTGCTATAAATTATTGAGATCTAAAAGTAATCATACATTGCGCCATTTAGTATCAATTGTGACATGACAAGAAAAAGGGTATTTATTAAGAGAAAGCACAATGCTGGCCCACCAGTGTAGCGGTTGGAATTCTGCTTGCGATGTCAGCAACCTGGGTTCAGGAACAGACCCGGGGAGCTGGAAGGCCGGCCGGGGAAGAAGGATAGAGTGCCCCCAGGGCTGCTTTCCTTCTCCAGAGGGAGGGTCGGGGACACCACCCAGTGTGCGAGGACTCCTGGCAGAAGCCAGGAGGAATCACAAGCACCAGCATCCAAAAGTCAGAGGGGCGGGGCAGATGCAGAATGTCATTGTTCATTTGCCACCCTGGGGATCCAGTAACAAAAGCCTTGCTGCAGCTGCATGGCATGCACCCGGCCTGAGAGAGTTAGCTTCAGGCCGGCTCCCAGTCTGGTCCCTCCATCAGCAGCACTGAGCTCAGGTGCCACAGCCCCACCCTGAGGGGGGAAAGCTGGGGGTGTTGGGAGTCGAGGCCAGTATGGAAGTGGGGATCCAAGGGTCCATGACTGGGCTGAGGACTCGGCAGATGCGGCCTCATGTTTGGTGATATTACTCTACAAACTAGCACAGCAAAGTCTTGGAATGAGATACTTATGAAACTAAGGGATAAAATTCCATACATGAATTTCAAGCAGCTTTGAGAAAATATTTCAAATTACTATGTAATTGTTACATCTGAATATAATGTGTTGACTACCTATGTGTAACTTTTTAATGTTTTTACATAAATTTGTATTGTTTGAATGTTAGTTGCACAGAACATTCTCGTTAAAAACAGGGATTATGTTCCCTAATGTTTGTTCCTGTATAAAAATAACATTTTAGTATCATCGTCAACATAGAACCCTGGGCACATGAACATTCTAACAGCATAGATCACTAGTCTCCTTTGTCCACACAGTACCTATACAGTCCTATGTAACCAATAATCCGTAAAACATCCAGGTGAACAAATTCTCCCCTTAGCCTAACACCAACCAATGTAAAAACATCTGAGATTATAAGGAGGATAACTTTATGTCCTACCTTACTCTGGAGAGCTAAATGGCAGAGTCTTGCAGACCAAAACTGCTTTCCTTTTCTTAGAGTGTCCTACCACTGGTTCCTTAACAAGGCTGGTATGCTGCTGATAACACTTGTAGCATAAAACTGTATAAACGGTAATAACAGTAACAACAGTAAGCATGACTGCAGAACACAAGATAAACACTAACCAGTGAAAGAGACCCCACACCATGTTCAAAACTAGCCTATTAACCTGTGTGCCTGTAATCCAATAAACTGCAGAAGTTTTTCTTGTTAGCAGATAAGTCTGGATAAATGGCTAAAATTATCTACAAACCATTCTTGCTGAAATGCAAAGTCCAAGATATATCGGACTGTATTCTCCAAGAGAAGCCATGGGTTCCTGGGGGAGGCCCCATTGACAACACTGGAGGTAACAGAAAAGGAAATTATGGTAAGTATGAAGGAATTTCTCCTTTCCGTATTGCTCCATGTTGTTGATGGGGAGGTAATACGTATCGGGTCTAAGAAGCAGTACCCATTTCTCAACTAGGTGGGGAAGAATATTATCCATATACAACCCATACAGGTGACAAAAAAAAAAAACAGTCTGCCAACCACCACCTGCAAAACTCTGCGACCATAGGCCGCATCTGTGGAACTCTGAACATCCAGTTTGTAGTGCTTTGTAAATGTATGCACAGAGGACCATGTTGCCACTTTGCACAACTCTAACACAGATGCTTCCCCTCTCTCCACCCAGGAAGTAGCCAGGGCCCTGGTAGAGTGAGATTTGATAAGGGCCAGAGATTTCTTCTTTTTTGCCGCATAGGCCTTGGTGATGCAGGACCGCACCCACTTAGCCAAGGTGGCCTTGGAGATTTTCTGACCCTTTTTAGCTGTTCTAAAAAGAAGAAACAGACTTTCAGACTTCCTGAACTCTGTTGTCCTTCTAAGGTATGTGCTGACTGCCCTGTACAGATCTAACTTGTTCAAGTCGTGCTCCTTTGTGTTTGCCAGCTTAGAACAGAAGGACAGTACACAGATTTCCTGATTTACATGAAAGGCTGTAGGTATCATAGGAACAAAAGACGGGACCATTCTCAATACCACCGTTTCCTCATAAACAGTAAGATAAGGTCCTTTGTCAGACAGCACCTGAAGTATGCTAATCCTTTTGGCAGAGCACACTGCAATTAAGAAACACACGTACAAAAGTATGCCCAACAGCATTAACGAAAGAGGCTCAACGGATGCCTTACAAAAAGCATTCAACACCAGATTCAGGTCCCACAGGGGTACTGGGGATCAAAGCAATGGTCTGCTTTTGCTAACCGCTCTCAGGAAACTGATAACCTCCCGATTGTTCCCCAGAGATGAGCCCATGGAAGGTCCCAGGGCTGCTCCTAGTGCAGACACCAGACCTCTCAGGGTACTCAGCACCAAACCTTTGTCCACCCACCTGAAACAAATCCAAAATCTGTGGAATCATAGCTTTAGAAGGTTTGATATCTCTTTCTCTAGCCCAAGCCGAGAAGGTATTCCACACACAGTCATAAGCTGCAGACATAGACATCTTCCTGGTGGCCATTAGGGTATCTACCACATTTCTGGGGAAAAAACCTGTCTTAACAATCTCCTTCTGTCAGGAGCCAGGCTGTCAGCTGCATTGGCTCTGGGTCTGGATGCAGAATAGACCCTTGTAAAAGGAGGTCCCCAGGAGCAGAAGGCAGAACGGGACCTACTGAGCTAGATTCACAAGAACTGAGAACCATGGCCTTCTTAGCTATTCTGAGACTGTCAGAAGAAAGCTTCCTTTTGAGCACCTAGTCTTGATAAGAACCTTGGGAAGAAGCAGTAGCGGAGAGAACAGGTATGCCCTGAAGAAATACCCCATCTGGACAGAGCAGCCAGCACCTCCACCTGAGGACACGAGTATCAACTGAAGAACCTTGGTACCTGAGCATTTCTTTTGATGCAAAGAGGCTGCTCGGAGGGCGATTGAATGTTCTGCACAGGAGCTCAAACACCTCCGGGTTCAGCATCCCTTCCCCTGGACTTAGCAAATTGGCTTGGATGTTCAGTCATCCTGCCATATGGACAGTCAAGAAAGTCAGAAGGTTTTCCTCTGCCAACAGCAGCACTTTGGTTGCTTCTGCCAGCATATCCTTGCTTCTTGTGCCTCCTTGATTGCTTATGTACACCACTGTGGCAGCATTATCCGACCTCACTTTCTCAACCTTGGACTGGACTAGATTGTGGAAATGAAGAACAGCGAGATGCACTGCCTGTGGCGATTTGGCATCTTCAGCCATATTGCTGTCATATTTATCTGTAATTTATTTTTTATTATTGTTTAATCTCCAAAAAGGCCAGGACCTATGGTTTGTCAGAAAGATGCCCCTGTTACTGCAAGGATACTTGGGAAGGGCTGATGTGTATTTTTAGTGTTGGACATCTCCCTTTGCCTGGGACAAAGTCTTGTTTAGGGGTAAACAGGAGTTAAAGTTCAACAGGAGATTGGAATCTCCTGGTAGCTGATAAAAGGGGGAAATTCCATAATGACAGGAGATAGGAGTGCTATCTCCTCTGTCATAACATGTAGATTTCAAACAGAAATACTTTGAAAGCAGGGTCCTGGAGACATCCAGTCTAGGAGGCTTTTGTTAAAATTCTCTACCAATTATCATAGTCCATTTCCATTTTAATAGGTCAGGAAGGGAATTCAGATCAAAAGAAAGCCCAGGGAAGGGGCTGTGGAAAATCTAAATATTGATAATCTTGGTTCACTTAAAATTCTGGAAAAGAGCAAAAGATACCCCTGCTGGCCTAAAGATGAACAGTGGACCTGGAAATATTAAGGCCACCAGCCAATCAAAACTGCAGAAATCGGCTATTTAAACTCACTTCAACAGAGATTCTGAGCAGAAGCCAAATGTTCCTGATACAAGAAAACTGCCAGACCCACTGAAGACCACTGCAAGAAAAACTGTGGCTCTGAGACATAGCAGAGAGAAAGAGAGACTGCAAAACTCACTTATTTTTTGGACTCTGATTTCTCTACAAAAACAGTAGAAATGATCCAGTTAATTCACTAAATTGTTTGTGTGTATTTTCCAACTTTTTTTTGTAGTTATCCTGTAACCAAATATCTAAATCTTTTGTCTGTATGTTTTGTATGGTAATCATTTAAGTAATCAGCAAAAGCTTTTGCTTTTATTTTTAAAGTACTTCTGCCTCGGAGTGATTTGTTGTTGTGTGTGAGACTTTGGGAAGATTTGTTCAATCTGTGACATGCCTGTTTAGTGCTAAGGTGCCACACGCTACCAAAGACTAGGATTCTGGAAGGGAATCTGGGGGCCTAAAGTAGGGAAAGTACGCATGGCCTCTGGAGGAGGTCTGAACCAGATTCCTACACCACCTGTGGGAGAAGACACAATCAGAGTTTATTTGTTTATTTGTTTGAATTTTGGTAACCGAGTGAGCCCACTGAGACCATGCAGTCCCTTTTTCAGGGGTGACCCGGGAGACAATACAGAACAGCACAATACAGAGTAAGACAACATAACATATCATATTACATTAAATACTACTGTTTATAGAGTTATATACAACTTGTGCAAAAATTGATGCAGTATGTTCAACTGGGATAAATAAGGTTTGCTATGGAACAATATTAGGAATTAGCATGAATGTAGAAGTGCTAGGGGGAGCAAGCTTGGAGAAAAATGCACCCGAGAAAGTTAGTATGAATAGTAAATAGGGTACACAGTTGAGTAGGGATTAGCAAAAGCACATGCAAGATGGAGGATCGAGTAGGTGTGCAGTCAGAGATCTTTTAAATAATGAAAGAGAGGGGTAAGAGAGATGAGTCAGAAGTGCATTCCAAGCCATGGTGGCAGAGTAGGCAAACGAACGCCAACCAGCAATTCGGTGCAGTTTAAGGGTACCAAGAATAGGTAGAATGGAAGACCTGAGAGAATGCACTCGATAGAAAATATCCTTCAGACATGGTGGGTTAAAAATATTTACTAGTTTATAAACAAAGCATAATGTGAGGTATTGTAGCTGTGCATCAAAGTCTGACCAGTGTACGGTAGTCAAGATGTGCAGTGGTGTTTTCTATTATCAGCCCCTAAGGTAAAGCGTCCAATTCTATGATAAAGTTGTCGGAGCCTGGCAACCGATGAGGGTTGGGCAGAGCAAAGTAGCAAAGCTCCATAGTAGAGTTTAGGAAGATGTGATGTGGAAGCAATTTTTAGGCAGAAGGTGGCAGTTAAAAGGGGGCAGAGATGGTATAACAGTCCTAATTTCTGGTTTATAGTTTGTTAGTGAGGAGACGTGGGACTCTAAGGAGAAGGCTTAGTCAAGGTTCAGTCCTAAGTATTTAAAGGTTTGGACAACTTCAATGTAATCCCCTGATAGTGAACATATATTGAGAGGAGTTTGGGAGCATAGTTTAGCTGTTTTAGGGGAAGGATTAAAAAATACCATGACTTTGGGGTTTTTTTTGGTATTTTTTTTTTTTGTGGACCCTTTAGGCACCCCATCCTGGACTCTCTCCAATGTATGCTGTTGACTCACCTGCCATCCTGCCCTGTTGTAGGCTCAGTCCTGCCATCTGGTTCACCCTGCTCCATTCCACTGCTCGGTGCCTGTTCCCCCAGATTTAAGCCCCCCGGGGCAGGACTGCCATACTCCCTTGGTGACCTGTCTGAAATATGGGCAGGCTTCCGGGAGCAGATGGAGCACCAGAGGCAGCCGGCGCACTCAGTGTTGGGCATGGGGAGGTGGTCCCTGGCATCATCTTTGCCTACCGGGAATGGGAGAGTTTTTCTCTTGATGTTGTCCCCTGGAGTTCAGCCGTGCAATGGTGTCTGGATGGCGAGCCGTCAATGTCCACCTCACTCCACCCCTTTGATCGGCTCCTTGTGCTACCTGTACCTCTGGTCACCACCAGGGGCCGCTGTTGCTTCGGAGACTCCCTGGATCCCTCCCCAGGGAGAGGAGAGCTGTCCTAGGATGCTCAGTCCTCTCCCTTCCCTGCTGACCCTCGGTGGCCTGAGCTCTTTCCTGAACTTGGGTCGCCGGCCTGGCACAAGGTATGGTGTCCAGCACCTCAACCCTCAGTGCCACAGGGCCAGAATTCTTTTTTTTTTTTTTGTATTAAGAATGAGATATTTATCTGAGAACCAAGATTCTAGTGAGTTGAAATCTGAGTTAAGGTTATGATTGAGCCAGGCCATGTCACAGGAGGAGCGGAATAGAACGGCATCATCTTCATATAGTTGTACAGATGCACCACCGCAGAAGCTGGGAAGATCATTGATGAAGAGTGAGAAGAGCAACAGACCAAGGATTGATTCCTGGGGTACACCATAGGATATCAGCCTTAGAGAAGATAGCGATTTGGACCACGTCACACTTTGTGATCTCCCGATAAGATAACTATGTATCCAAATTAATGCTAAGCAATCAAGCCCCAGTAGGTTAAGCTGTGTCAGGAGGAGATGGTGGTTGACCAAGTCGAAGGCCTTAGTCAGGTCTACAAATACAACTCCTGTCACTAAGCCTTTGTCACTTGCAGTGAGAATGTCCGCTGACACTTTAACAAGGGCAGTAGTTGTACTGCAGTTCTTTCTAATAGCCATGCTGGCAGTCAGTGAGCAGGTAATGTTTTTCCAAATAGGATTGTAATTGGTTATAGAGTATCCTCTCCTGGATTTTAGTCAGGGGGCAAATAATTGAAATAGGTCTGTAGTTTTCAACTGCGTGTGATCCCCCCCTTATGGAGGGGGACCACCACAGCAACCTTTCATTTGCTTGGAACAGAACCTGAAAGGAATGACCTGTTAATTAGATCTCTGATTGGTACAGCAAGTGCTGGACCCCCTAATTTAAGGAACTTGGGCTCAATGGTATCATGTCGAGGGGAACTCTCTTCTTTGAGGTTTAATAACAGCTTATGAATTTCCTTTTTGGCTGCATTTTTTTAAATGGAAAGTGGGGCATGCACCTAGACTAGCATGGGGAAGTGCGGGGATGATGAAATCAGAGGTAGGTGGAAGATGTGATGTGTATCTGTCCAAGTCGGTGAAAAACTGATTTATTCCCTCAGCACTAAGGGGGGGTCTTGTAGGAGGTTGCCATTTGACAGAATTGAACTAGGACACTGTGCTGATTTACCTTTTAGTAATGAGTTGATCTGTTTCCAGAATTCCTTGGGGTTGGTAAGGTTATTAGTTTTACTTTGCAGTGTGTGATAGTAAGCTCTTTTAGCTCTGTGTAGCTTAGTTTTGCATGAGTTTCTCAACTGTTGAAAGATTAACCACTCAGAATGAAGATGGCTAAACCTGAAAGATTTCAGGCAGCATCCCACCTCTTCATGAGGGCCCTTAATTCAGAGAACAGCCAAGGGGCTCTGATACCTTTGGATCTCTGCTTGGTTAAGGGTGCATGCATGTCGATAATGTTGGTAAAGGTGTAGATAACAGCCCACCGGTGCAGTGGTTGGATTTCCGTCTGCAACGCCAGCGACCCGGGTTCGGGTGCAAGCCCGGGCCACTGGAGGGCCGGCCAGGGGGAGAAGGCTTGAGCATCCCACTACTGCTCACCTTCTCGGGGGGGGAAGGGACTGAGGTCTGCAGAGTGCCTGACCCCAGGCAGAGGATCAGGGTACAGCAAGCAATGCACTTGCAGGAGGGACTGGTCAAGACATGTGGTAGACGTTGACGGATTACGCCTTGATATCAGGGCACACACCACACAAGGAGGAAAACAGGAAAAAAGTCTTCCATCGCCGGGAAGATGGAGCACCGGAGCATGCCCTCAATGTGCCATCACCTGCCTGACCACCTTGGTCCAACAAGACCTGAAGTGTCGGGGTGTTTGGTGCCCCACCTCATCTCCGCCCAGGGGGTAATCCGAGGCTCCATGGGGGATCAAGTTTGGAACAGGTAGGGTGCTCAGCAGAGGGATGACTCTTAGGTGCTCCTGAAGGGTCGGTGATGGAGGGATGGGGGGCGGGGACAGAAAGTAAAAAAAAAAAAGTGTAGATAAAATAATCTAGAGCCTGATCAATAGTGGGCAGCTCAGTTAGTGGAGCCCCCATCAGCATTAATGATGGCTATCAAAAACTCACTTATGTTAAAGTGAGCCATATTCCTTGACTCCAGGATTTTTGGAGGGGGTGCTACAAAATTATCGCACCATACACAATAAACAGGAGAGTGGTCACTGATGCAGTCTGGAAGTACACCAGCTGATTTTACTCTATGGTGCAATTGGACACTATCCTATCTAGAAGCGTAGAACAGCCAGTCTTGCTGTTTTGTCATGTGGGGGTATGAATGTGTTGTGTCAGGTTGTTGTCTGTTAAAATTGCCTGGGCCTTGTTTTTATCAGGAGAGAACCAATCATTAACGTCCCCACAGAGAACCAGATTGTGAGAGGGAAGATCAGATAATGATGACATAAGGGAGAGTAATATATTGGTGGCATCTTTGGGGGGGAGGTATAAACGACCAATTGTTCGTTTTTTTACATTGACAAGTGTTAGGGATACAAATAAAGATTCTACAGCTGGAAGATTTTCAGCTGGCGAAGTGATTTCAGAGATGGTTAGAAAAGATCTGACATAAATTAGAACACCACCACCTGTTTTACCTACACAGTCTTTCCTGAAACAGGAGTAACCTTGGAGGTCAGCCACATTCTGAAGTATGCCTGGCTTTAACCAAGTCTCTGTTACGCCAAGAATATCAGGGTTATGCTGATTAGTCCATGATTGGATCTCAGCAGCGTCGGACTGGCCTGCCCGGATACCCGGAAATTTCGGGTGGACCCCCTCATTCACGGTACCAACAAATCGCCGTTTTACCATGGGGCGCAACAACACGGCGTAGTCATGAAAAACAATCACTCGCTTTGCAGCCATGGGGGGGGCAAAACAACGCTAACGCTAAAACTAAGTCTAACAGATTCATTCACTGCCAGGTCACGAATTGGAATCCTTGTTGCAATCAATCCTACATTTCAAATTAACATAACAACGCACGCAAGTGACTGCCTGACTGGCTAGTAGTAGGCTCACCGACCTAGTCACCTCACATGTTAACAGTTCCGGCCGGGCGGGGGTTGGGCCCCTTTGTTATGCGTACCAATTCGAATCCGCTTCAGCTGCAGCTGCCATGTAGGTTGCAGGGGAGGGGGGTCGTTTCAGACGTCTCGGCACAGGTCGGTAGTTCAGTTAGATGGTACCGCCCCTAATGGCAGCATCATGCCGTCGTCCACATCATCCTGCGCCCAGGATGTCACCGTTGCTCAAATGACATCACTGCAGCAGCCGACGAGCCGGGCACTTAAAGACCCCTGCAACACCATTCGGTCCATTTCCAGCACGCCACTCGGGAGTTTACTACAAACTGCAGTGCTAGCATCGTCGGTCGGACGTGTGGAGTTATTTCTTTGTCCCGCGGTCGTTGGCATTTAAAGAGCCGGTGGTCTGCAGCGTCTGGTCGAGTCGAGGAAGGTAAGGTTGGAGGAGAATCCCTTCTAGATATGCCTGCTGTGAGGGTGGGGAGGGGAGCAGGGGTAAAAAAGCAGAGCCGAGCACACCTCCAAAAGTGCTTCCATGATGACTACTACCATGCTGGTTAGAAAATAAGAAAAGAAAGTGGAGCACTCGCCATTGCTGCCATTGTGCCAAAATACAACATTTATTGGGCTTCTGTAAGGACTGGATGCAGTACAAACTCCCCTACGTAGCAGCACCCTACATGAAGGACTTCCATTGTAACTGTATGAGGAGACCTCTAGTGGTTGTCCATGGGATAGCAAGTATGAACGTCAATGGAACTCTATTAGTCTCTCTGCTGTTGGGGGCGGTGCCCTTAAGCTGAATGGTTAGAGATGCTGCCTTCTGAATGCAGGGTCCCAAGTCTGATTCCCAGTAAGGCCTGGTGGTGTGTCTGCTCAGATAGAAAGGAGAAAGAGATAATGGCACCAGCTGTGACAAAAGCAGCTTTGCAGGTATTGGTGCAGGACTAAGGACCACAGCTTAGGCTCTCCAGTGAAACAGACAAAGTTATGTAGAAGTGAGCATGACTCACGAGTGCAGCACACACTTAACAGACAGTTTGAATCCATAGGTATCATAGGTATATACAGAGCTAAAAAAGACTGACGTCCATTGTGCTCGCCTCTTGGTTTATAATACCCCCAATTTGTAATGGTTGTCCAATTTAACTTTAAAGCTACCCAGTGACATATTAATGTATATCCTTCTCTTTCTTTAATAATTACTTTTAAATGATTTATTTTGTTATGGGAGTCTTCCCTCTCATAGCCATATACCCCTCATGTTGGTGGTGTGCAGGGGCAGTCTTGCAAATACAAAATACTGAAACAAAACAGTAAAAAGGAAAGGATGCACCAAATGCAAACTGTCTGTAAAGCCTGTGTTGCTCACGTGAGCCAGTGAGCTTCATCTACTTTCACTGTAAGTCTGTCCACTTTGGAACGGTAATTAGTCTTCCATTAATGTCACTTGCCCTGCCTCCCAAGGGGAGGAAAAATTTAATCATAGAGGCTTTAATTGTCTGGATGGGGGATGGGAAGGTAGGTATGGGTGAAAAACATACCAATAATTATATAATAATGATTGCTCAGCATTATTTAAATGAAATACATAATTTCACTGGTAGCCTGCCAAATCACAGCTTCTGCACAATTCTCAGCTTGAAAATTAGCATTACAGACAAACAGCCAGAGAGGAACAGCTTTAAGAGTTTTTTTTAATTCCTGATTTGGTTTAAAAATGTAATTTCAAGCCCCCATGTGGTAACTCAGATACAGAGTCACTTTTACATTAGTAATATTTCAGAAAAAATGATCACAGTTGCAAAACTATTAACCTGGTGTTGCCTAATGCAATTTGACCGCCTCCACAAGGCACATGAGACATCATTTGTGTATTACTAATGCACCTTGTAATTTTCCCCCTATTCAGAATGTCCTTGCTGTGCTTCATAGCTTTCCTCCTTTTTATTCTGCTCATTAACCATCCACCTGCTGGCCACATCATGTTAATGTCAGATGGGATATTTCCTGCGTCAGGGCAACAGCATATTTGGGGAAGGGGCTCTCCCAGCAGCCTGGTACAGAATGATGCTGCGCCTGATAGATTGATAACTGTCATGTGAGACTGACAGCATTTGACTCCATTCCAACACACAGCTGGGAAGACACTGAGATGACATATCCAGGCTTCAAGGAATCCAGCTACGTTGCTTCAGCTTGGCTAAGATGCAGCACTGCCAGTCTGTCTCCATTTGGTCTGCTGAAATATAGCCAGCTGAGGAATGCTTCTAGCTTTCAAGTGCAGTGTTTGCTGCCATCTTAGAATTATGAAATCTTAGAATAAAAGATTTATTTTGAGAACTTACTTATCTTAGGAATAAAACTTTCTAATAATCATTAGGTTTTTTTTTAATTCTTTGTTAACCAGGTAAAGCCCACTAGCCACAAGTGCTTGCTTTCAGGGATGATCTGGGAGCTTTGGGCTGGTTAAGTGACTTGCTGAGAGTCACATGGCATGCAAGTGGAGGTTGTGGGAATCAAACCCAGGTCTGCTGGATATACCAAGCTCATTCACAACTCGAGGGGCAGCTGCAGAGTAGGGGTGCTAACTACAAAATCGAGTAGACTCAATAGTACAAATGGCCTTATTCTGCTGGCAGTTTTGTATGTTCGTATGTAAGTTTGTTACTCGAACCTGTAGGCTATCCTACCAGTTATACCTCTCCTAGTAACCCCTTCTCAACAATAATGTTTTATGTATGTTTGTAAATCATATTCAAATAATTGTTATTGTTTCTTTGAAAGTTTAATAACGATTATTGGAAAACAAACCTCCTATATTTGCTTTTGTCTGGTATACCTCTTCTCTTCCTGTCCATGATCATGTCACATACCAAGGCTCAGCGTCGGACTGGCCTGCCGGATACCGGAAATTTCGGGTGGGCCCCCTCATTACAGTACCAACAAATACGCCGTTTTGCATGGGGGTGCAACAACGCGTCTATGGGGATATCTTTAGTATGGCAGGCCAGGAGGCAGGGAGACACACTCAAACATTGTGCATCATTCCTGGGTAATTTTCAGGAGGCCAATGCACAGGGCAAACGTTTGATGCCTTCATTGGCAACATTTAAACTAATATGGATGTGGCTACAGTGCAACTGGGGATGTAGCTCAGCCGATGGGGATTGGGCACCCCATCGCCACGCAGTAGGTGCGGGGCACGACAGAAGCAGGGGGAGCTACGCTCAGTGGGCTTCTTATCTCTGCTCACTGAAGCGTAGTCTCTCTTTTCAACTGAGGTTACTGCATTTTGGAGCTCATAGACAACTCCAAAATGCATTGGCTTACAGGTGGGTGGTTAGTAGGGGAATTCAAGAATGCATGGGACAGATGTAAAGCATTCCTGGGGGTAGGAGGAAGTAAGCTGTTGGTTAACAGGATCTGCATCTTATCTGTTAGGTAGGAAAATGGGCAGACTAGGTGGGCCTTATCTGCCGTCAAATTCTATGTTCCTATGTTTCAGCTGAACTGCTTAACAGTACTAACAGTACTACCGAGCACGCCACCCTCGGCTGGTTCGGTCGATGAGAGCTTGATACGGGTTCCGCTCCGGTGCTTATCGTGGTCAGTCTGTGACTGTGGAGGACAGAAATCCAGGATTGGAACCAGATTTTCCTGCAAGACACTGAACCTGAGCAGACTCAGGCACCCCACCACATATCCAGGCAGCATCTCTGGACCCAAAAATCAGCTTCTCCAGGGTAAGGTAAGAATTTAACTTTCAGATGCATTTTAACATTTAAGCTGGAGACTGTGCAGTGGATCATATGGTTGTGTTAATGTGGTGGTGGATGGGACCAGGAGGGTCGTCACGGGGTGGTGGTTAGGCTA
This sequence comes from Neoceratodus forsteri, assembly GCA_016271365.2. Taxonomy (NCBI): domain Eukaryota; kingdom Metazoa; phylum Chordata; order Ceratodontiformes; family Ceratodontidae; genus Neoceratodus; species Neoceratodus forsteri. The sequence continues at coordinate 181,330,364 of CM057450.1, read as the reverse complement.
GAATAGTCGCTAATCACGCAAGTCAGTTACGGGCCTGTGGGGGCATGAGTCGATGCTGGCAATGCTGCTGTCGGGGAACAAACCAGTTTCAGTGCCTGGACTGGGGGTAATCACTTATGAGCCTGTGTGTGGGGGGCGGGGGTGAGACTCGTATGCTGCCTCTGTAAGCAAACAATGTTAGTGCATGGGGGCTGGACAGTGGAAAGGGATTGGGGTCCAGGCCAGGCTGCTCCACCAGTTAATGGTATAATGGTCAGGTCAGGCAGTGTTCCTTGCAGATTGAATCTGGCGGTGACGAGCAGCCCTGCTTGGTAAATCTCCTATTTGAAAACCAGTGCACAGCAGCAGCCGGGGTAATGGGACAAGGGAGGGAAATTGGTTCTGGTTTTCCTGGCCTGTCTGAGCATGGAGTGGAGACTGCTGTATGGGCTGGAATTCTGGACCATCAAGTAGGGTAGTAATGTTAACTTGTGTTGGTGCAGGTGCTGGTGGAGAAAATGGGCTGTGGACCCCCGGTCACGTGTGGGTGGGTGGGGTGGTGTGGGTGGGTGGTGTGTGGTGTGTGGGTGGGGGTATGGTTGATTGACGGAGCTCCTCATAAAGTAATAGCTTATTACCTTTCGGATATCCAGGAAATAGCTACACATGTGCAGATTGCTCTTTTAAGTACTTAAAGTTTCAGAGAATAAGGACTTAAAGGGCTGTGCAGTTCACGTCTGCTTCTGTTTAGATGTGAATCGGACCTTGACTTGGATTTTTCTATCTCTGATTTGGCAATCCCTACTGTTCTCTGGAATACCTTTCCCCACTCTGCTGTATAGAGGGTGACTCTATGTTTATCCCATGCACTTTACTGAATCCCTGTACTGTTCACTCCACTACCTCTGCAGGTAGGCCGCTCCATGGATCCACCACCCTCTGTGAAAAGATACTTCTAGGATTTTCCTAGGCCTCCTTCTGCCTCATGTACCCTTGTCCTTGTGCCCGTTATTTAAAATATGCTTCCTCCTGTACCCTGTTTATTCCTCAGTCTTTCCTCCTAAGGCTTGGGGGTGCAGTCCACAATTTTTTGGTTTCTCTCTCTCTGGATTGCTTCGATTCTGTCTTGATGCCTTCCTGAGATGTGGTCTCCAGAACCAGACACAGTATTTCAGATGAGGCCTCACCAGTGGATCAATAGTGGCATCATCACTTTAGTCCTGGTTATGCCCTTCTTATGCACCCATGCCCTAGCATTTGGTTTGCTTCCCACTGCTTTTTTTTGGATTGTTTGGCTGACTTCAGGTCATCGGATATTATAACCCCAAGTCTCTCCTGACTTGTAGTGGACAGAACCTGACCCCCCAACACCCCCATCCTGTCATTCCCCTTGGGTTTGTGTGTCCCATGTTCTTCCTGAGATATGGCCTCCAAAACTGGACACAGAACTTCAGATGAGGCGTCATGCTCCAGTTTCCTTAGGAGACCCACACACTGGCATGTGACACTAGCAAGGTGGCGTAGGGGTGTGCCCTATTAGCTGTGAGCTCAGTTTTTTATATTCGATGTTAATTTTGACAAAGGAATGCTGCTGCTTCACCACAAGGACCTTATTAGTCAAGCAGAGGCATTTTGTCAAAATCTGGCACACAAGCAGATAAAAACTGTCCCTTAGTCAGTGGAGCACACCCCATCTATCTTGCATTGTAGGCAAAACAAGTGCCTTGTAGGAGTCGTGTTTGTTTCCTAAGGAATTTGGAGCTTCTACATGGGCTTAACTCATTGAGACCCCAAGACCCATGTAGGTGGTAGCAGAAAAGATATTGGAGGTCTTGTCCCACTGAGGATGTCACTGCTTAACTTAAATATTAACAAACCGGAGTGGGTGCAATTGACTGCATAGCACCATTGGAAAGGTAATTTTTATGCTGAACAGCTTTACCACTCATACATTTGTGTGTAGCTCTACGGTTCAATTTGAGGCATTAGCAATTGTGGCATGCTGATTATGTAGCTTGCTTTTGCTCCAAAAGCTCCAGGTTACACTGGTAAGTATACAGGCCACCTCCACATGTGGTGGAATTCTCAGTACCCTGCGGTCCCGGTGAGTTGTAGTTGATCAAGCTGCATGTATGTTCGGGTTTGGAAGAGTTTAATGAACCACAGCTCTTGCTCTTTAGCCATGTGTTCGGCCTGTAGCGCTGGTTGACAGTTCAGCTGAGAGGTTGTGCTTCATTTCTCAAAGTTCTGTAAGTACAAAACATTGCATGTTTAAAACATAGGGCCAGATGGAATGTCATGGAAACTGTTTTCACCTTGAGGTTGGTCATATAGCGTGTGCCGTTTTTTGGGCTTGTGCAGTTTGACTGTGGATGTAGCATGCTATATGCAAAATAGTTTCTACTTCTGTCTGTGGTTTCACCTTCTCACTCCTATCTCTAGGATTCTCCTGTGCCTGTCCTATGCCTTTTTCAACTTCTCCACAGTTAGCCCCATCAGCTCCACTGGGAACTCTTTTCCATGCATCCACCACCCTTCTGGTGAAGTAATGATGCTTTATGTGCCACTTAGTCTACCCATTTGAACCTCATCCATGTCATGCCCTCTTCCTCTGCCTCTTTTCTGAAAGATGCTATCCTCCAGTGCCCTATTTATTCCATTGAGATATTTGAAGGCTTTCTCATATTGGTGTGTGTGTGTGTGTGTGTGTCTCTCTCTCTATTGAGGTCCTGTGCTCTCTCTAGTCGTATATGCCTTTTTAAGTCCCGTACCATCTTTGTCCATGGTGGCATAGATTTGCCATAAATCCACTGGAGAAAATGGTTGGCGGTGTACTGATGTGCCATTTTGGAAATGGTTGGCATTACCTCCTGTTTTTTGCTTAGAGCTTTTGCTATGCTATACCAGCATCTAAAACCCAGTTTCAAAATGTCTTCATTTTTCATGGAAAATGAGTTCAAGATCACGCCCAATGCCACCGCTATCATGGAGTAATGTGGGGGGGATGTTCTTGGGGTTCTCTTATGTATAGAGAAAGGAAATCTGTTTAGTGGTACTGGTCAACCACTCATGTTGTTGCATAATTGTCTGCCATATAATTCAACTCCGGATTACTGTAATGGGCAGGTAAAAGCAGCAGGAACAGAGTGGACAGGTGGTGACTGACAGACTGAGTTTAGCGAGCACATCACTGGCAGTGTAGCTTGACCAGAGGAGCAGAACTAGCAAAGGTAAATCTGGTTGAATTTTGGGTTCAGTTATTTGTCCTTTCTGGTTCTGTTTGTTGCTGTTTGTCGTGTTCTTTTGGTACAGTTATTGCCTTTCAGATAGAAACAGTTGTGGAGTTGTCTGGAGGATCACCTTATTGCGCGTGGTAGAAATTGGTCTTCCGCGATGTCTGAGCTCAGCAAAGTCAAATCTGCATTGCACAAGCGAAACTGGCTAACTTGTCTGCACTGGTGGCAGCATCAAGTGATCAAAACAAAGGAAGCTATCGCTGTTTCACGCATCAAAACAAAGCTCTACCCCTCAGAACAAAACTAGTCTTGAGGACGCAGCTGAAATACACGGTGGACAAACTGTGGCTCACTGTGTGAGCAGCTGCACTGCTAGTCAGAATCAAATACTCAGCAAATACAGCCAGTGGATTCTGCAAGGGGAACAGTTGTGCCACTTGATGTTGTGAAGAATCAAAATCTCTATTTTCAATGCCCCAAAGCTCTGCCTCGCAACATGAAAAGGTTGCCTTTGTACAAAGGCATCCAGTTCATCAGTTCGCAGATGTTAAGGTCCTACCACAAACCGTCCAAAAAATCTACACGGATTCTTCCTGGGAGCAACAAAGTTATACCAAGGAACTGGGTCACTGTACAGGTGGTTGACTGTTTGGTGATTCTCTCACTGCAGTATCTGCATGGCATTTTCAGATGTGGAAACTAGGTTTGTTACAGGATACCAAGACTTTAAGCACATCTACCAAGGCATGATAGAACATGAGGATTCCAGAGCTCACAATGCAGCTGTGGATGCGATCTGGCCTGCTTAGTGGATGCTGATGTTGAAATGCTGGTGAACAAAGATATGGTTGCAAGTCGGAGGAAGCAAGTCCAGCAGAACATAGATGTCATGCGGAGAATTATTGAAGTTGTCAAGTTTATTGGATGCCAGTGCCTGCCATATCGTGGAAAAGACAGCTTTATACAGTGTGCAGGACCCATCACTTAACCATGGAAATTTCTTGGAGCTGATTCTTCTGTTGTCCCAATTTGATGTTCCTCTGAATACACATCCAAAAGCAGTAGAGCAGAGCAAGAGAAGGAAGCAGAGAATGGAGAAAGAAAAGGACACTTCAGAAGCGCGTGGCCGTGGAGGGCTGATTACCTTGCTGTCCAAGACCACCGTAAATCAAATTATTGAGATTATTATGCAGATAATCAGAGACAGCATTGTAAAGGATGCTATGGACCAGAAGATCAGCATTCAGATGGATACCACACAGGACAATGGTGTGACTGACCAAGTGGCTATCATTCTATGGTATGTGAAGGACCTTAAAGTTCATGAGCATCTCTTTGCTGTGGTTGAGGTGCAGGACACTTCTGGACAAGGAATGCACAAGGTTTTAAAGGAGAACTTTGAAATGCATGGACTCGATATGAAGAACATCATGGGGGTCATTTGATGGTGCAGCCAACATCGCGAGCTAGTTTGTGGGTTACGACTTTGATAAAAGGGATTCACCAAACAGTGTCTATACCTGGTGTTATGCACATGTTCTCAATTTGTGTGTCTCAGATTGTAGTGAAGCAGTTGTGAAGCAAAGACATTATTTGGTTTGCTACAAAGGACATCCGTCTTCATTAGTGAATCGGACAAAGGATGACTATATGGAAATCTAGCATTGATGGTACAGGACAGGACAAACTCAGGCGGCTTCAAAAGATTGGTGAAACCAGATGGTGGCAAAACCCAGAGCACTGGTATGCATGTTCGAACATATGAAAACCAAGAGAAGAATCTGTATGTGTCATCCTCCAGACTTTGCTTTTATTAGTACCTCTGGAAAGTTTGATGCTAAAGCTGCCAGTGAGGCAGATTCACTGCTTGACAAATGGAAGAAGTTTGATGTCATTTTGATAGCCTTTGTGTTCATGAAGATCTTTACAGTAATTGGGCCAGTATCAAAGTATCTGCAGACTAAGGGACTAGACTATCTTTTCGCATGGCGCATGGTGGATCATGCTAAGATGGAGTTGCAACAGTCTGAATTTATAAACATCCAGCAAAAGCGCCTAACTTTGTTGCTGGAAGACAAGAAGAAATTGATGAGTTGGGTATTGAGATTGACCTTGAGGATCATCTGCCAAATAAAAGGGTAGCCAGGAAGAAGAGAATGCCAGGGAAAATGTCAGTGATGAACGAGTGGCAGATCCCATGAAGCGATTTGAATGTGAAGTGTACACTCATTATGGATCAAGTTCGATGAGCTTAAATGATCGCTTTGATAACAACAAGCAACTGATTCTGGATACCAGCTGCATGGACCCACGTCACTGAAGTATAATTCAAGGTGGCATACCAGATGAAAGTCTGCAAAAAGTGGCATTGTTGGCAGAAGTAGACCGAGCAGACTTCAAATCGGAGTTGTTAATGTTTGCTAAAATATTCAGACGACTGCAAAGATCACTGCCTGAAGAATACACTGCGGATGTGTTGACAGAGGATATTGACTTTCATGACCCGAAGACTCGACACTGTGAAAGTGAAACTAGTGACCAGAATGAGCAACGAGAGAGAAGAGATTTGCCAGACAAATGCAAGTCCTGCAAAGAATGTCTAATGTGCTGTTATAAAATTTTGGCACAGTACAACATGCACTCGTCTGCATTTTCAACCTTGCTCGTTGTCTACGAGTATTTGTTGACTCTATCGTTTACCCAGGTGTCCTGTGAGAGAGCTTTCAGCAAGCTAAAGATAATAAAGACTCGACTGCGCTCATTGCTGGGACAAGAGAAACTGGAGGCATTCATGATTATGGCCATTGAGAGAGACCTTCTTGATGGAGTGCGCGCAGAAGATGTCATCCAGAAACTAATTCAACGATCTGAAGCATACAAGCGATTATTGTCACCCTGACACTAGAAGGCTACTGCTACTGTCACTAGAGGGCCAAAGCTGGATGCTGGGTTCAGGTACCCAGGTCCAGAAGGATTCAATGGATTAGACTGGCTACTGTGGGGGGCGCTGTGGAGCCCGAGCTAACTGGCAGCAAAATCTATCCGCTCCAAATCTTTACTCTAAAAATCAAAAATTAACCATCGGTAGACAGAAAATCGAGGCTATTTTGAGAATCTGAAGAGTACCATTGGGAAGTACGCTATGGGTAATCCTCGTAAAGAGAAAGGCGGCAGTCCGGGAGGAAAAGCCACAGGATCCTCTCACTCTGCTAGGACCAATCTGACTGTACAGGCCTCATCCGCCACGGAACCCAAGAGACCTTTATTGTCGATTGGGACGTAAACTGCAGAGGCAGATATCTGGTCTCTGACCTGAATTCAAAAGTGGATGCATACAATTCCCGACTGACTGTAGTTGAAACATCCGTGGAACAAACTAAAAAGTGAGATGGAGGAAGTCAAAAACAGAGAAGGCCATGGTAACTTACCGTGAACCTGATCAAGAAAAACACGCACTTAGGGCTAGGTTACAGACACTTCGAAAACCAGGCTCGATCCATGCATATTTGATTTTAGGAATGCCGAGGGATAGATCACCTGGTGATGTTTATCCAAGAGTGGCTTCAAGAGAAACTGTCTGTGGAAGAACCCTGGCTCATTTTGCTTGCAAAAAGTGTACAGAATTACACCTTGAGGATACAGGTCAGATTCGGACACGCCACGCACTCTACTTTTGGTGATAGACAGTGTTGGGACTGGAGACCCACATTCTGAGATTGGCCCGTTGAGTGGGTTCTCTAATGCAAGATGTAAGGGCGGTTTATTTATTTCCTGATCTAAGCTATGCGACTCTCATGCGACGGAAAAAGTTTGATGGAATTAGAAGGCGACTTAGAGAGAATCATATCCCTCTCACAGTGCTCTTCCCTGCCAGGTTGTGAGTGGTATATAACAGGAAGGTCTGTCTGGATATTTTCAGACGCTGTGAGTGCCTTTATATGTATTTCAGCCTTTCCTGCTGAGCTTTGCTCCAGACTATTTGGTTTTTCGAGCCATTATTAAATAATTGCTTAGTGCTGGAAGGCTTTTCTAGGAGCCCTAGTGTAAAATGTGATCTCAATTTTTCAATATCTTGTTAAATCCAGTTGGAGATTTTTCTAAAATTCTGGGCTTTGAGTAAATATAGTTAAACGTTGATTTAGCTGCCAGATTTCACTTTATTTTAGGAACTACCTTTAGGTTTTTAGTATGACGCCAATAGCCTGAGTTCAGGCAGGCAAAAGCTGTCCTTTCTGTGGACTTTAGTTTTTTTGGTTTTGAATAAAGTCCTACTGCTCATGTGCTTAATTTATGCAGCATAAGTCTTGATATATTTTAAATCTGACTATTTAGTTTTCCCCATATGTGGTATCAACATATCCTTGATGCACTAATCCTATGTTTAAAGGGCTCGTCCCTAAAATTGATTTATGTATGGACTGTCATGGATACAATGTTTTGTGGCTTTGATATAAAGCAACTGAAAATCTAAAATAAAGTATATAAAAAAAATTAAAAAAGACTAGCTACTGTATTTGCTACCTGGAGTAGTGATCTTGTCTGAACTGAAGAAAGGGATATTTACCATGCTGGTCTTGCTGTAATGTGAGCTGAGTGCATGCAGAAGAGATCCTGAAACGTAATTGCGTGGAAGTATACATTTTAATTTCTTCTGACTAAAACCATTGTATGCACTGTTCTGGTTATTGGTTTTGTTTTGTATGGAGACTTATCATTGAATTTGTACTTTTATACTTTGTATGTGGTAAAACAGATGCACAGTTAGTTTATTAAAATAAAAATTACACTCAGGACACTGTTGGCAGACTTTAATGTATAAGTGATCAAATGACAATGAAACACACAATGGATACACAGTTCCGTTTTATTAAAATACAAATTACATGACACTGTGGACAGACTAAAGTATAACTGATCAAATGACGATGGGAAACGTACAACAGATTTTACTGTGCAGCTAATGTTTAGAATTAGGGAAAGTGTAGGGAAAGATTAGGATAGATCTACTTTTGTGTAACAAGCTGTTGAGTCAAAGGCCCATTTTCAAGTCTTTCCATGCAAACCCTTTTTCTGAACCCTTTCTTACCCATGGCTGGGCCTTTGACCACCCCTTACCCCCCCCTTCCACCCTCAGTTGCAACATCCTGGCAGCTATTTCCTGCTTTAGCTAACTTGAGCACCAGCTGGCCTCCCTTCACTCTGGCACTATGCATTTTGAGTTTGCCCAATTCATCAATTTCTATGCTAGTTCATAAGAACTATCACCAACCATTTTATATGTGCTGCAATTAAACATATACATTGTCACCCTCACTAACACCACCACCTGTGCTTTTCCTCTTCCTTTTACTCTGGTTGCACCTGGCTGGAAATGTGCCATGACTCGTGTGCATAGTACCAATTTGATTAAATTCATGTCCCACAATACAGTGCAGTTTAATACAGCAGCACTAACATCAATATACAATAGAACACTGTTACACTGTTTACACCTCTAGATGGCATTCAATTGTCCTTTTGAGTCTGGCGTTTTGGGTTGCATCTGATTTTATTGCCTTTGTAACCAGTCCCTGAATCCCCCTTTACTCTGCAGCTGCTGCTCTTTTCACACTGCCGAACATTCTGTGACATCAATAACACCATTCGAGGACCATTCAGACTTAGCATAGAGTGGGGTTATTAAGGCCATAGAACACTTACACATGACTCAGTAGCTGAGTGAAACTGTATGCAAGTAGATATGAGGGGAACCAAAGCAAAATTAAAATTTTTCAAAACTTTGTGAAAATGCCTTGGTGGAACTTTTCACTGTGTATATAATTAGCGGACACCAATCTCTTCAGATGAGCGCAACCTCATTTCTGTCTTAAGGCAGAGCATTGTGAGTTGCTGCCTCTGTTACTTTATTGAAGCTACCAATAGTACTGTAACAATCATGTTGGGGCACATAGGCTGCTTTTGGCAGAATCTTAGCATAACACACATTGCACTGCACTCTTTTCTCCTGTTCACATCATGTTGCCTCACAAATTGCTCAGAGAGGGAAAGGGTAGGAAAGGTAGGGCCTCAACCTCCGGAGGTGCCTTGTCAGGCGTGAGCTTAACCATTGATTTTGTTTGAAAGGGAACTCTGCTCACCTGCAGCCATGTAGCTGGATAAATGTAATGTTGCAGGATCACTTAATGAAACAAGTATTGCTAAATTGGTAACCTGCTTTCCTGCAGTATTGCTGCAGGGGTGCGACTAGCAGGTCATGGCTAGCAGCATTTTTGCAAGGTAGCAGAGTTCACTTTAAATCAATGGGACTGAAGCCTCCGAAATAATGAATATACATTTTCCAGTAATGTAATAGCTTTCTTCATAGTATACAATAGCTTTCTTCCGAATAGAATACATGCTGACATCTTGTACTTGTCTACAGCATGCCATGGTTGGGGCCCCCATGACCCTAACAGGGCCTCCCCTGCCAGTACCAAGGCCCCCTGGGCCCATTTCCAGGTGGGCCCTTTGCTTCCCAGTCCGACCCTGGATCTCAGCCATTTAAGGACAGAGACTTTGTGCATTTAAGTGTGGGTTACGAGGACAGCCCTGAAGAGCTCATAATGCCTGGGTCCTTCCCCCCAGCACAGCAACCAAGGAGGGTTCTCACCTGGCTATAGACTCAAAACTGTATTTTACCCTTACCCAGATAGAGAAGGAGCTCTGGGCCCTCACAGTGAGTGTTATATTGTGATATTGGTGGCAGAGCAGTCGGATTCCAGGCCAGTGTATCAGAACTGTAAACAAACCTTACACAAACAGGGCAGAGATTGGGGGAAATAAAAAAATTTGGTTACAGTATAAAGTTCCCTACCCTGTTTTGTTCTGTTTTTCTTGTTATGGTGTAAGCTGGTGTAGCAGTAGTTAGGGAAGAAGATGGCGTCCAACTAAAGCGAATGCACTGCAGACCAGCTAAGGCAGCTGTGTCAGGAAAGAGGGGTCCATTATGAGGGGTGAACCAAAAAGAACCTCATGGAGGCTCTTGTGGCAGCCAATGAGCAAGCAGTTGCCCAGAACCTTGAGTCATGGCCAGTGACTGAAAAGGACCAGAGCTTGGGCTTGGCAGTGCCAGCGGACATCAAAGTGTCCAGTCCCAGGGAGGTGGACAGCGAGACCAGAGGGAACCCACAGCCATGGCCCCAGGTGATGTCCACCATAGATGGGGAGCTGGAGAAGCTGAAGCTCCAGTTGGAACTGCATAGAGTGCAGTTTGCCATGGAGGACAGGCAGCTTGCCCTACAAGTCCAGCAACAGAGGAAAGCCCAGCAAGAAAAGGAGCAGAGAAAGTTCAAAGCACAGCAGCAGAGGGAAATCAAGCAGAAAAGACTCGAAATGGAGATGGAGGACAGATGGCGCCAATGAGAGGCCAAGATGGAGGATAAACAGCATCAAAGAGAGTACGAACTGGAGAAGTTGAAGCTTCAACCGCCAGCGCCAGAGCAAGTAAGTGGCAGGGGTGAACCTGAAACTCCAGGACTGTGGAATAATTAAATCCCAAATTAATAGCAGAATTTAAAGAGGGGGAGGATATGGATGCATCTTTGAATTAGTTTGAAAAAGTCTGTATCCCAGGCCAAGATACCCAAGGAGGCCTGGAGCTTTCAGCTATTCCCCGCTGCTTAATGGCAAGGGGCATGAGGCGCTAGGCCAAATGGACAATGAGGACAGTAAAGATTATGAAAAACTTAAAACTGCTTTACTGAAAAAAGTATGAAGTAACTCCTGAGGCCTACAGAGTGGAAGTTCGGAAAGAGCTCTGAAATTATCTTTGTGGAACTTGCCACAAAGCAACGTCAGTTTTTGAAACATTTGTGGGAGGGGGTGGAAGCAAACTCTGAGGAAAATTGAGGAGGTGGTGTTATTGGAACAGTTCTTTTGGGCTTGTCCAGTGGAGCCGAAAACCTGGCTAGAGGACTGGGATCCTAAAACAGCACAGCAAGCTGCTGAGCTCTCAGATTGCTATGCCAGGTACAGGTCTGCTCTGAAAGGAAGTAGGGAAGCAGATGCTGCAGGGGCAAAAGGGAAAAGTGCACCTTCAGGGCAGCTAAAACCCTCACTGCCTCCACAGAAAGGGGGAAGACCCAAGTTACCAAAAAGTGATGTCTTGCATAAAAAAAGGTGATGAATGCTGGTTTTGTAAGCAGCCTGGGCATCTTGCTAGACACTGTCCTAACAAGACACAGAGTGGAAAAAGTGTTCCTCAGAAGGAGGTGGGTGCACTGTGTATCCCTGAGAGTTTGCCTGTGAACATGAGGGAGCACATACACCCGGTTACCATAAATGGGGTGCAGACACATGAGTTAAGGGACACTGGGACATCTCTTACCCTGGTAAAAAGGGATTTGGTTGAGCCTGAACATCTTATACCTAATCAGTTTGTAACTGTGAGGGGGTTCACTGGGGAGGAGAAAACCCTGCCACTAGCTAGTGTTCTCCTGGATTGGGGTGAGACAGGAGAGAGGGTGCAAAAAGTGGCAGTAGCAGACAACCTCACCCTGGATGTGATTATAGGGAACAATCTCCAGCAGGGGGTGATGTGTACGGTTACTCACAGTCAGACGGCTAAGGCCATTTGTAATTCCCTGAACCCCACAGAAGCCCCTGTGGAAAAGAATAGGAGGCTGGTTTCCCAGCCTGTGTCTCCTGAAAAGGAGAAGAGTGAAAGGGAGGTAGGACATCCCCAAGTAGCTGTTCACTAAACAGCTACGGAAGGTTACTCTGAGGAGGGAGGAGTAACAAATGATCAGAAAGTTAGGGATGGCAGTGACTCTTAATGCACTGATGTTAGAACTAAGGACCCCCAGTTTAGGAACTGAGGGGAACCTGTCCCATACTTTGGGAAAATGTCAAGATTTTGCAGCCACTCAGAGGACTGACCCTAGTTTGGAGAGGCTGAGGGCTTGGGCAGAATCTGATGGGACACAGGGAGATGACATGAGACATAGGGTATTTTGGGACAATGGATTGTTGTATACACAGGACGTGAGGACAGAGGGAAGGGTGATGGGCAGGCAGCTTGTTGTTCACCAGGAGTATCGTGAGAGGTTGCTCAAGATCGCTCATGATATCCCCATGTCCGGACATCTGGACATCGCTTGCACCACACAGTGATTAGCCCAAAATTTCTATTGGCCCAACTTCACCCAGCAGGTGAAGGAATACTGCAGGTCTTGTCACCGGTGCCAACAGATAGGGAACATAAAAACATAAGAAGTTGCCGGAAGAAGGAAACCTTGTAGTTTATCTAGTCTGGCTGGGATGTCTACCCCCCTTCATTATCTACTGCTCTTGCTTTGGTGACTATACTGATTGTCCCATGTCCGTTTAAATTCCTCAACTGTCTTTGTCACCACCACCTCCTCAGGTGGCAGGCTGTTCCATGGGTCCACGACCCTCTCTGTGAAAAAGTACTTTCTAACATTGGTTCTGAATTTACCACCTACCGGGTGTAAATTGTGTCCCCTTGTACACATAGCCCTATTTTCATGGAAGAGGTCTCCAGTTTGAACTGCGTTTATCCCTTTAACAAACTTAAATGTTTCTATCATGTCACCTCTGTTCCTTCTCTGCTCAAGGGAAAATAGGTTCAACTTGCTGAGCCTATTTTTGTAAGGTTTGTGGTGCAGGCCCAGGACCATCATGGTGGCTCTCCTCTGCACTGATTCCAGACAGTCTATGTCCTTTTTTAGGTGAGGCTTCCAGAACTGCATGCAGTACTCCAAGTGTGGTCTCACCAAGGACCTACAGAGTGGGATGATTACTTCACCCTTCCTGCTAATAATGCCCCTACTTATGCATCCAAGGATACCACTTGCTTTTAGCGCTGCTTTTTCGCATTGCTTTCCTACCTTTAAATCGTCTGAAATCATGACTCCCAGATCCATTTCCAGTTTTGTCTCCTCCAATTGCTGCCCTTCCAGGGCATATTTATTTCCTGGGTTCCTCCTACCCAAGTGCATTACCTTACACATTTTGGTATTGAATCTCAACTGTCAGTTCCTGGACCATTCCTCCAGCATCCTGAGATCTGCCTCCATTCCTGCCACACCCTCCTGTGTGTCCACCCTGTTGCAAAGCTTTGTATCATCAGTAAACAGGCAGACTTCCCTTTCAGTCCATCAGCAATGTCACTGATGAATATGTTGAAAAGGATTGAGCCAAGCACTGATCCCTGTGGAACACCACTAGTCACCCTCCCCTTCCCTCCTGAGACAAGATGCCATTTATCATAACTCTCTGAGTCCTATCCTGAAGCCAGCTTTTAATCCAGTTGACTACTTTCCTACCTATGCCTGCTTGCTCTAGTTTATTTGCTAGCCTTCTGTGTGGAACCATATCAAAAGCCTTGCTAAAGTCCAGATATACTATGTCCACAAGCAGGTAGTAAAACAAAAGCTGTCCTAATTCCCTTTCCATTGTGGAAGAGCCATTCCAGAAGGTAGGAATGGACATTGTGGGACCCTTCAATACCTCAAGCTCCTCCAAGAAAAAGTTTATCCTGACAGTGGTTGATTTTGCCACCCGATACCCAGAAGTGGTAACCTTCTCCTCAATTAAGGTGGACAAAGTGGCAGATGCCTTGCTAGGGATTTTCTCCCATGTCGGTTTCCACAGGAGTTTATCTCTGATCGGGGCGGGGGTAACTTCATGTCGGAACTGATGAAGTGTTTGTGGGAGAAGTGTGGGGTGGTGCAGAGATGCATGACACCTTATCACTCACAAGCCAATGGGCTAGTGGAACAATTTAATGGTACCCTAAAAATGATGCTCCAAGCATTTGCTGAACAGTATGGGAGAGGACTGGGAGAAATATATTCCCAACCTGTTGTTCGCATACAGGAAGGTACCCCAATAGTCAACAGGGTTTTGCCCCTTTGAACTCTTATATGGACATAGGGTACATGGTCCCCCAGACTTGATCTGGGAGACTGGGAAGGCAAACATACCACCCAGAGAACTCCCATAGTACAGTATGTCCTTAAGTTTAGGGAGAAGCTGAAGGAGCTTATGGGGGTGGCCTAAAGCAACCTGTCAGCTGCCCAGCAGAAGCAAAAGGTCTGGTATGATCATGGAGCCAGAGCTTGCTCGTACAGCACAGGCCAGGAAGTAATGGTCCTAATTCCAGTCCAGAAGGACAAGCTGCAGACTGAGTGGGCGAGGCCATACAAGGTAATCCAACAGGTCAATAATGTGAACTATACTATGGAACTGCCTGACAGGAGACATATCCATAGGATGTACCATGTCAATATGATGAAGCCATATGTAAATAGGGACTACATGGTGTTTGCAGTGTGTAGTCCTGGGGAGGGAATGGATGAGAAAGACACCCTCCTGGACTTGCTAGAGGAAAGCAAGTGGGAGTCATCTGTGGAGACAATCAAGCTGTCACCCCAGCTGACCCTGGAACAGACCCAGGAAGTGAGGGAGGTTTTAGAGGACTCTACCCCTTTATTTATGGCCAAGCCCAGATGAACCCCCTTAATGACCCATGACGTAGACATAGGGACGCAAGCGCCCATACAACAGATAGTCTACCGGCTATCTGAGGCCATCCTAAAGAACATTAAGAAGGAGAAGGAGGAGGAAATGCTGGACTTTTTTTTTTTTTTACTTTATATCTATTGGTATTTCCAAAATTGCGTTAAGGAAAACAGTTACACTGACTTAGCACTCAAGGAGGTAATAAAAAGACGAGGTTGCCACTCCTCTTAAGACATGCAGTAGTTAATAAACGTGCCAGGTCCATAAGATGAGTTTCATGAGGGGATCCTCTTACTATCAAGTCTTTATTTATTTATTTATTTAACCAGGCGTTCATCGTTGAGCAGAAGTTCATTTGCAAGATGGACCTGGGTGGAGCATGAACAATTGTATATACAGGTCAACACAGGTATTTACAAGGCAATACAGATAATACTCTTTACAGAGAGGAAGAAAAAGAAGTTCATATGTACATAGAATTATACAGATATTGTACAGATTACACTGTATTTACATACATAGAAGTGTCTATAGGAAGATAAAGCAGGTTATCTAAGGTTGCAGGAGGAAGTAATGGAAGAAAAAAAATAAAAATATACACCAGGTAGAGGTGAAGGTAGGGAGGAAGGGAGGGAGGTAGGTGGAGAAAGGCTAGGAGGGCACGGTGCACAGAAAGGAGTTGGTAAAACAGGATGTAGAGAAGGTGGATGGAGAAAAGGAGTAAGTGTGAGCCCCGGGATTGAATGCTATAAAGTACAGGGCATGGTAGGATGTCACAACCCAGGGTAGTGAGCTCCTATCCGAGGTTGGGAAAGGAAGAATAAGGGGATGGACGGGCCTAGTGTTGATAAGACAGGGGGATAAGAGAGAGAGAACAATTAGGCTGGTGAGGAGCAAGCTGGGGGTCAGTACTAAAAATTGGGTCTAGGCATGGCTATACCAGTGCAGACACCGGTACTGGGTCTGAGTGGGTGAAGCAGTTACATACTTCTCTGATTGTATGGAAATAAAGCATCTTGAAGGCATTTATACGATTAGAGTGCTTAATTTGAGGGTTTTTGTAGATCGCTCCATAGGTGAGGTAGCAGAGAATTTATGGCTGCCCTGCCGGGATTTTGCTTTGGGTACTTTAAGTGCAATAGCTGAGTAACTTCTTAACGTGTGTTTCCCAATTATACTCAGGGGAAGACAGCAGGAGATATAGTAAGGCAGCTTATTAAAGATGGCTCTATAGGTCCAGAGAGCGGCACTTCTGTGGTGCCTGAACTTTAGTGATGCCCACCTCACTGCCGCATATAGGGTGCAGTGATGCATGTCAAAGGGGAGTCCTGTTATAAACCTCAGTGCTCGATGGTAGAGTGTGTCCAGTTTAGCCATGTAAGAGTTGGGGCATTGGCTGTAGAGGAAGTCAGTGTAATCAACCAATGACAGGAAAATGGATTGGACCAGTTGTTTCTTGGCATCTCTGGTCAGAAATTGGTTGATTCTAAAAAACAATCCAAGCCTTTGCCGAAGTTGTTTTAGCAAGTCCTCGATATGTTCAATGAAGGAGAGTCTTTGGTCTATCCAAACTCCCAGATAGTTGAATTTTGTAACAAATTCTAGTTTTTCACCTAGAACTGTGGTAATTTGGGGAACTGTCCCACTGGACACAGGGTTAGCTGTACGGATAAAAGGGGAGAGGACCATCGCTTTAGTTTTTTGGGCATTAAGGAGTAGCTTTTTGGAGGGTTGGCTTTGCAAAAGGTTGAATTCTGACTGTAGGTCATTGCAGGCAGCTTCAGGTGTTGGGCGACTCACGTAGAGAACTGTATCATCTGCAAACAGATGGATGTTGGCTTCTTTTATACAGTAGTCAATGTTATTAATGTAGATTGCAAAAAGTAAGGGCCCTAATACAGAACCTTGAGGTACCCCTCCTTCGGCTTTAACTTGTTGAAGGCACCCTGTAAGATAGTCAGTAAACCAATGCAGAGAGGAGGGGTCCACACCTATGGTTTGAAGGGAGGAGAGGAGCAGACTATGGTCGACGGTGTCAAAAGCCTTGCTTAGATCAAGGAAAACAGCACAAATAAAGTTTCTGCTCTCAAGATTACTGCCAGTCATTAGTAACTTGCTAGGGCTGAGACAGTGCTATGTTTAGCTTTGAACCGGACTGCATAGGATTTAGCAGTTCCTAGACTCAAGGTGAGTCCTCAGCTGTGCATTTACAATTTTCTCTAGGAGCTTGGACAGGACTGGAAGGAGGGAAATTGGCCTGTAGTTATTGAGATCACCAGGGCCACCTGATTTGAACAGTGGTATGACATGTGCTGTCTTCCATATAGGTGGTAAGGTGCCCTGAGACAGGGATAAGTTAAAAAGGTGGGTGACGGGTATTGCTAGTACGTGGTAGGCAATTTTTAGGAAGTAAGGGTCAAGGGTGTCGGCCCCAGCACTTTTTCTAGTATCCAACTGAAGCAAGAGGTCCTCTACCTCTTTCAGTGGGGCATAGAACAAAAGAATAAAAAAGAATAAAAGAACAGAAATAGAACATTGTCTAACCAAAATGCTGTTTGAGTGAGTCCAAGAGCGGCATGTAAAAACCATTAGGAATGAATCAACAATTAATATATATTCTCTCTAATTCCCACCTAAGGGGAAAAAAGAGGTACATGCTTTCAACACAGTATATGGCCCTAGGGCCAAAACTACGCAAAATGTGTAGCTTTATTTATTTGTTTTTACCCACACTATATATCTTCATTAAATCTGCATGGAAAAGCAGTGTATCATAAGAAATTAAGAATAAACTAGGACTTCTTGCCGAGAAACCAATCGGCCATAAAAATCAATATTTCCAGCAGCTGCCGTACACTTCTGTTACAGTATAAAGTCCCGAAAAGTCTCCGTCACCGACTGAATGGTGATGCAATCAAATTTGCTCCCCAGTAAATGGGCACGCAAACTTAAGAAAGGGCAGGCTAGACTGCTGCCTGAATTAACTACTGTCCCGGTGGACAGCACAAACACTTGGAGCTCAATAAAACATAACAGGATAAGAAATTAGGGTAACCTCCACTGCTCTGGACTAAAAGTCAAACCTTGACAAATCTGCTCGTCGGAATCCTCCTGCAGCCTCACCCACTTCACTGTCCAAATCAGAAGCAGCGGCTCTCCAGGATTGGGTGGTAGCATTCCATTGTGCCCACTTTAACGCTTCTGCAGGATCAAAAAAAATATAAATTTTGCCCTGATGGACGATGCACAAATGAGCTAGAAAAAGCATTTCATTTGGGATCTCTGCTTCTCTGAGGATTGCCCGTACACGATCAAAGCACTTTTTTTTCCATTCTTGTTGCATAGCTGAGATCAAGGGCAGAGGTTCATGCGCTGACCATCATAAAGTAGTGTTTCCTTGCTTCATGCCAGACCCAGCAGGAAATCCCTTGAACCTAATCCATCAACAACCATTAAATTGCTCTAGGCACCTCTGGGTTATCGGGTCATCAACGTTGAGCCACTCTGTATGTTTTTTGTATTTGAATGGGTCTAGTTGTGAGAGATTCCCCGAACTGCTGCTCCAGCCATTCTTTTAGAACTAAAATAAGGTGATCCCCTTCACTCCTTTCTGGTATACCCACTGCCTGAAAATTGGGCGCATGGGCCTGGTCTTCTAATGATTTGATGGGGGCTTGTAAGTACGTGTTCTCCTTTACAAAATTTGCTGTTGCACCAAGAGCTGCCTTTGAGCATT
This sequence comes from Neoceratodus forsteri, assembly GCA_016271365.2. NCBI lineage: Eukaryota > Metazoa > Chordata > Ceratodontiformes > Ceratodontidae > Neoceratodus > Neoceratodus forsteri. The sequence continues at coordinate 181,311,890 of CM057450.1, read as the reverse complement.
TTTTGCTGTCCACTGTTTCACTTTTAAGAGTCCCATATCTAATTCCACCGAACTGACTCTGTTCATCATTGAGTCAAATTTTTCCGATAGTGCAGACACTGTCTGAATGAGACGGTTAATTTTTAGCCCCAAACTTTGTAAAGTCTCTTCCTTATCAGCAGATGTGCCAGCATTAGTGGTTGCAGAGGCCGACTGCATGGTCTGTGGGTCCTGAATAGTTTCACTTTTATCTCCCTTTTGCTTTTGCTTATCTTTCCGTGGGTTGCCCATATTGTAGTCGGGATGTTCCAGTATCGATTTCTACCCATACTTTGTTCAAAAATGTCTGAAAAACAAAGTTATAACACTGCTTTCTTGATTCTATATCTTGGAGCATAAATCACCAGCAGTCATATTGCTCAGGCTCCGCAGCACCCTGAAATGCTGGATTTAAGGGTAATCCAGAAATCCCACAGTCCCTGGGCCTCACCCGTATTCCTCATCCCCAAGTCAGATGGCTCTACTCGCTTCTTTGCGGACTGTTGTGGACTCAGCACAGTCACAAAGTCTGATACCCACCCAATGCTATGGACGAACGAGCTACTAGACAAGCTGGGAGGAGCTACATACCTTACCACTATTGATTTAACAAAAGGGTACTGACAGGTGGAGTTAACCGCCAGAGCTAGAGAACAGTCAGTCTTCATCACTCCAATAGTATTATTTGAATTCTGGGTAATGCCTTTTGGAATGAAGAATGCCCCTTCCACATTTCAAAGGTTGGTCAACCAGGTGTCACAGGGTACTGAAGAATATGCAGTGACTTATCTAGATGATATAGCCATCTTCAGTACCAGCTGGAAAGAACACCTGTCCCATCTGAAAGAAGTGTCGGGCAGGATACAGGTGGCAGGGCTCACTGTAAAGGCTGAAAAGTGCCTGGTGGCTATGGCAGCAGTGGCATACCTAGACCATGTAGTGGGGCAGGGGCAGCTCCATCCCAACCGAGCAAAAATTGAGGCAATAGAGGCTTGGCCCATACCTGAAACCCAAAAGCAAGTTTGGAGCTTTCTAAGGACTACAGGGTATTACCAAAAGTGTGTGCCCAATTATAGTACCCTGGTGGCTCCCCTATATGGCTTGGTAAAGAAAAGGCAGCCTAAAAGGTAAACTGGGATCCAGCCTGTGACCGGGCCTTCGCACAGCTAAAAGCTGCACTGTGCAGTGCCCCTGTACTGGACAGTCCAGATTACACTAGGCAGTTTGTGGTACAGACGGATGCCTCAGATGTGGGGATTGAAACAGTCCTCAGCCAGACATCCAGGGGAAGAGACCACCTGGTAGTGTACCTTAGCAAGAAGCTACTTCCCTGGGAGCATGCATATTCCACGGTCGAAAAGGAATGCCTTGCACTGCTATGGGCCCTGAAGAAATTATAGCCATACCTCTGTGGGAGGTGCTTTAAGGGAACAGACCAACCACAACCTTCTGATGTGGTTAAACCAGATAAGCAAAACAAATGGACAGCTTCTCAGATAGAGTATTGCCCTGCAGGCCTATGACATGGCCATTATGCACAGGTCAGGGTCTGCCAATGCAAACGTAGATGGCCTATCTTGACAATTAGAACAGTAACCGAATTGTGGAAACCCTACCATACAATAGGGGGGGTATCCCCACAGATTCAGTCTTAGAAAGGGAGGGATGTGGTGATTTGGCCACTTTCGTCATACTGCTGTCATATTTATCTGTATTTTTTTATTGTTTAATCTCCAAAAAGGCCTGGACCTAAGGTTTGTCAGAAAGATGCTCATGTTACTGAAAGGATACTTGGGAAGGGCTGATGCGTATTTCAAATGTCTGACATCTCCCTTTGCCTGGGAGAAAGTCTTGTTTAGAGGTAAACTGCAGTAAAAGTTCAATAGGAGATTGGAATCTCCTGGTAGCTGATAAAAGGGGGAAAATTCTATAATGACAGGAGATTGGACAGCTGTCTCCTCTGTCATAACAATTACATTTCAAAGAGAAATACTTTGAGAGCAGGGTCCTGGAGATATCCAGTCTAGGAGGCTTTTGTTAAAATTCTCTACCAAGTGTCGTAGTCCATTTCCATTTAATAGGTCTGGAAGGGAATGCAGATTAAAAGCAAGGCCATGGAGGGGGCTATGAGAAAACTAAATATTGATAATCTTGGTTCACTTATTTTTTTGGAAAAGAATAAGAGAGACTCCTGCTGACCTAGAGATGAATAGTGGCCCTGGAAATATTAAGGTCACCAGCCAATCAAAGGCAATACTGCAGAATGCAAAATTGGGCTATTTAAGCTCGCTTCAACAGAGATTCTGGGCAGAAGCCACATTTTCCTGACACAAGAAAACTGCCAGACCCACTGAAGACGACTGCAAGAAAAACTAGGGCTCTGAGACATAGCAGAGAGAAAGAGAGACTTTGCAAAAACCCACTTATTTTCTGGACTCTGATTTCTCTACAAAAAGGTAGAAATTATCCAGTTAATTCACTAAATCGTTTATATGTATTGTCCTACTTTTTTTTTTGTAGTTATCCTGTAACCAGATATCTAAATCTTTTGTCTGTATGTTTTGTATGGTAATTATTTAAGTAATTAGTAAAAGCTTTTGCTTTTATTTAGCCCAGGAGTTCATATATGAGCTGAAAGATTCTATATTTAACCTTATCCAAAATGGTCGCCATGAGCTGAATGAGTACTTCAGCCTGGGAGTGATTTGTTGTTGTGTGTGAGACTTTGAAAAGATTTATTCAATCTGTGACATGCCTGTTTAGTGCTAACGTGCCACACGCTACCAAAGACTAGTATCCTGGAAGGGAATCTGGAGGCCTAAAGTAGGGAAAGTGTCCAAGGTCTCTGGAGGGGATCTGTGGAGTCTGAACCAGGTTTCTGCACCACCTATAGGAGAAGACACAATCAGGGTTACGAGGACAGCCCAAAGAGATGGTAAAACCTGGGTACTCCCCCCAGCACAGCAACCAAGGAGGGTTCTCACCTGGCTACAGACTGGAGACTGTATTTTATCCATACCCAGGTACAGAAGAAGCCCTGGGCCCTTGTGGCAAGTGTCCATTTGTGAAATCAGCAAGCATTCTAAAAGGATGCGAAGAGGGTATTCCTGACCCCCTGTCATGGGTTGCACTTAGGGGAGGAGGGCACTGTGAGCTTAGTGGACCCAGCCCCCAGAAATGGGTTTGTGACGCTGCCCTCATCTCTAATATACTTATCTGTAATAGCTGTTCCTGAGGGGTCCAAATGCCCTGGACAGACATGCTCCAGCCCAGTAGGCTGGTGTCAGTCATCAAGATCAGCTCTGCTGGGGCTTCTAAGAGATACCACTTGCTGAGGTTCTTGGGACTTTCTCACCTAAAGTCAGCGACTGCTGGACTGCCCATGAAAGTGTGGTCAGGGCTTGGTAGTCTTCCGAGGCTGGATTTCAGGCTGCCAGAATCCCATTCTGAAGGGGCCACATATGCAAGCAGGCCCACGGAACTAGCTCTATTGCTGCAGTCATCAGCCTCAGAATCTGGAAAATTCTGTGAGTGGAGACTGACGACTGGTTTCTTAGCCACTGAACCTCTCACCTCAGGGTCTCCTTCCTGGATGAAGAGAGGAAGACTTTCCCTCATCTATCCTGAAAACTGCTCCCAAGTGCTCCAACCTCTGAGATGAAAAAGGAAGCCCTTCTCCTGACTTGATGACCTAACCATGCATCTCCAGCACCTCTACAGTCCTTGACACTGATCTCTCCACCATCTGAGCAGAGGATGCTTGGATGAGCAAGTCGTCCAGGTAGGGGTATATGTGATGACCCTCCTATCTCAGCTGCACCACTAGTATGATTGGGATCTTTGAAAAAAACCTAGGCACTGTTGCCAGCTCAAAGGGGAGCACCCAATACTGAAAATGCTGCCCCTGACTTGGAAACCTCAGAAACTTCTGGTGTGACTGGTGAATGGGGATGTGGCAATAGTCATCCTTCAGATCTATGGATACTAGATAGTTCCCTGGTTGGACAGCCTAATGATTGACCATAAGGGCACCATCTTAAAGGTTGTGTGGCTGGGCCAGGCCAGTGACGGTGAGGGTTGAGGTGCTGGATGCCACACCTCACACCACGCTGGCGACCCGGGTTCAGGAGCAAGCTCGGGTTGCCGGGGGTCAGCCAGGCAGGAAAGGATTGAGCATCCGACGATAGCTCTCCTTTCCTGGGGGGGAAGGTGGGTGTGACTCCCCGGTGCTAGTGACACCCAGTGGAGGCTGGATGTACTGCAGCCTGGGACCACATCAGAATTGGGGAGAGGTGTCAGCGGACATTCTACAGGCGGGTATGGGACTGCGCCCACCTACGTTGAATGTCATTGCACGTCAGCACCTCAGGGAGGGGGATAACATGCACAAGCAAGGAAAAAACCCTGCACCGCAGAGTAGGCAACAGCATCTGGCCTCCATGCCCACCACCGGATCCCGTCCACCTGGTCTCCTGATTCTCTCTACCCCCCCAAGTCCTGCCTGCAGCTGTATCTAGACTTCAAGGAGCACCAAAGAAGGAGTGGTGGCTCCACCTTGGGGGGCACAAGCCCGGGGTTTCTAGCTGCAAGGTAGGTGAGAGGGTTGGAGTACCACAGAGGAGACTTGGGATGGGGTATCTCAGGTGGGCAGGAGCAAGTCAGGTTGCCTGAGAGAGTCTCGACGGAACAGTGACCGGAGGGAAAAATAAGTTGAAAACAAAAAAAGTTGTATGGCTACAAACTTGTTTAGGTGTTTGAGATCCAAAATTGCTCAGCAACCCCCCCAACTTCTTGGAAGCCACAAAACAAATTGAGTAGAATGGGTGGCATTGAGACAACTGCCCCAATCTGCATTAAGTGGTCTAAGGTCTGAGCCACTGCTTGCCTTTTCATTGGGTTTCCGGAGACAGGAGATTGCAGGAAAAAAACTCTTGCATGTACTGTTGCAAACTCTGTTGTGTATCCCAGGGCCAGTATTTCTAGTACCCACACATCTGATGTCATTTGGGCCCATCTCGGATAAAAATGCTGCAGTCTTCCACCAAGGGAAGGAGTATAGAGATGGACCCACACATCTTCATTTGGAATTACTCCCTCTTCGCCCTGCACCCCCATTGTCTGTGGGTGAATGATCCTCTGTTACTGTTGTCTTAAAGTCGGAATAAGCTCCCCCATTCCACTGGTTTCCAAAAATCTGAAAGGGATGAAAACCACCTCAAAACTGCTGCTGTCAAACATCTCCTTGCCCTCTTGATGTCAAATTTGGTTTATGTTGTTGCTTTTACACCAGAACCTCTCCCTTCTTATCCTGGACATCCTTCAAAATGCCATCCAAGCCAGATCCAAATAACACTCCTTCCTCAAAGGACAGTTTAAACAGCTTGGCCTTCAAAACCTGGTCTGCAACCCAGTGCCTGAACCAGAAACCCCACATCGCTGCCAAAATATGATAAGCAAAGCACCCTGACATCTGTGAATTGTCCACTGTGGTATCCCCTAGAAAAGTGGATGCCATGGATACCAGCTGTAAAATATCCACCTCCTCAGAGACGTGGGGGGGGAACAAAACTACCCAGGGCCATGATCCATAAGTTCAAAGCTCTGAAAATAATAAAAGATGCATAGGAGATGCAAAGATTTACTCCATTTGAGGCAAAAACTCTTCTGCACATGGCATCTACCCATTTATCATGGTTAATGGTTAGGGCCAACGAACCTTCAATAGGTATGGTTGCGTGCTTAACTGAACAGCACTGTCTTATCTGCTGACGAAGAGACCTCCCACTTCTGGAAGCTCTCTACCACAAAGGGATAACATCTCACCCTTGGTTTAGATCGATGCTTACGCTTATCTATGCCAGCCCACTCCTGCTCAGTAATCTGGTCATAGTTCACAAAGTTTGGAAAAAATTTGGTGCAGAGAAAGAAATGGACAGAACTGGATTCCTCTCCAAAGACTCCATGACTTGCATCTCCTTCAGCTGTAAAGTCCAACAAGCTCCTGTGATAAGATAGGACTGAGATTTTGTATCAAACGGGTGAGGTAGGAATCTTTTTCTTTGACTCCATCCACCCCCCCCTCCTCATCAGAAAGCACAGTCGGGCAGGATTATCCCCTTGGCCATGTATCCCCATCTTGACCCTCCATATTGTCAAGGTTAGGGGTTGTCTGTGGATCTGGGTGAGCAGTGCTGTCCTGCTCTGGTGCACCTGGAAGTGACTGTATGAGCCCCCCTCCTGACCTGAGGGGCCTGCTTTGGGTTCGGGTGTATTGGTAGGAATGTTCTGAGGAACATCATAACATAGCAGCTCATTTAAAAGCAGCAGAAAGGATTCGCACAACTCAGACTTGCCACTGCCAGTCAGTACGCCTGGTGCACCCCCCAGTTCGGGGCTTTGGCTGGAGGAGGGGACCAAAATAGACCTGTTAGATTACATTACACAATTAGGGAAGTAAGACCATAAAGAGGAGGGTCTCATCAGCCTACTGCAGGTCTTACATCTTTTGAACATGACAGGTCTCCGATAGGCCATGGTGCCACTTGCCTTATAACCAGAATCCTACAACAAAAATAAAAGATGAGATCTGTCCAGTACTATATGAAGGGATCCTAAAGGCCTTTCACTACAATCAGATGGGAGTTACTGCCCTTTGACTCCTTATCCCTTCTCCTAAGCTGAGCAGAGTGAGTAAAAACAATTCACTTACTTAATTTGGCAGAATTAGCGCTGGTTTGCTAGGACCATCTAATTCTGGTTTACTGACCAAGAACGCTGTCTGGAAGGGCCAAGAACATCGCCTGATGAAAATGTACTAAAAATGCTAAAGAAATAAAGAATTATATTCCTAACAGAGCTTCACCTCAGCGAACGTGCTGGGCGAGCTGACAGGAGCATGTGTGGTCAAGAATGAACTGGGTGACATCACTGTGATGCGTGTGATGTCACCATGTAGGTGCGAGCGCATCCTGTCTATCAGGGGTGCCAATCCAGTGAGCAAGCAAAAAAGAGGGTGCCTATGCAATCAATAAAGCGTGAATCCCTGCTGGCAAACTGCTAGCAATGGCAGCTTGACCGCGTGAATATGCAGAGCCAGGAATGTACTACAAAGCACAACTTTAAATCGGAGTGCTCTAACAGGGTTGGAGAACATTCCCAAGGACAAAACAGAAGAGAGAGAATACACTGAGCCCAGAATGTGGCTCAGAACATTGCACAGGCGGACCCCACATTGAAGCCCAGAAATGAGTCCAGCACTTAGGAGCTCAAGCAGCCCAGATTAGCCATACAAACCCATACTGCTCAGGTTAGCTAAGGAAGATACAGACACTGCTAATAAACATTCCCCAGCTAAGAGAAAGGAAGGGAGGATCCACCGCTCAGGAGAACACTGTGGGAAGAAAAAAAGGAGACAGGTTAGAAAGGATCCTCTATAAAACAACAAACCACAACTCATCTCAGAGGAACGAGGTGGTGCAGCTAAGGGCAGCTAGCCCAAATCTTGTCAATAACAATGAAGAAACTGCACTCTGTACAAATTAGCACAAGCTAATTTGTGCCTAGTGTCACAGATCCAGACAAGCAACAGGACACAGGCTACTTGAAATACATTAAACTTACAAAGTTGTGTCCCTCCGATGATATTGAAGCATATCTGACAACTTTTGAAAGAGTTTACGCAGCCTGCCAGTGGCCAAAGCAGCAATGGGCAATCAGACTGGTACCTTACCTGATAGGGAAAGCCCAACTTGCTTACAGAAATATGGACACTGCACAGTCAGAAAATTATGACCTGGTGAAAAGTGAAATCCTGACAAGGTATGACATCTCAGGAGAGACCTACAGGCAGAGATTTCAATCTCTGAAGTACAACTCAGTCCACAATCCTCGAGAAGCCTTCTCCCAACTCAGAGAAGTCTTCATAAAATGGATCCAACCAGAGGGAGAAACAGTCCCACAGATCTTCGACACATTTGCCATGGAGCAATTCATCAGCATCCTGCCTATAGATGTGCAGCTTTGGGTATAAGAACACCGACCTGAAAGTGGGGGAAAGGCTGTTTCTTTGGCTGAAGACAACCAAATGGCCAGGCAGATGCCACAGCAGCGAGGTAACAGCCAAGCACCGGTAAGATATTCTTCTTCCCATTTAAACTCCAAGTCTGATAAGAACTCTGGTGGGGGTAACAAATCTGCACCCAAAGACTATTTGCTATAACTGTAATAAGCCAGCTCATATTGCAAGAAATTGCAATAGTAAGAAGAGTGACACTGGAGCAGATTTGTCCTTAGCAAATTGGGGCATGTACTTAACAGATGTGAAGGTGGGAGATAAGACTGTGAAGGGACTTATAGATTTGGGAAGCAGACAGACTCTAGTACATATTGAAGTACTGGGAAAATAATGTCCAAAAGGACGAGGTACCGGTGTCATCTGCATCCACAGGGACACTCAATACTATCCAACCAGCCAAGTGACTCTGACTATTAAGGGGTGTATCGCACCAAATGAAAGTGGGGGTAGTACCTAAGTTACCTGTACCTGTGATTATTGGAAATTACTTTCCAGGATTTACTGAGTTAATCAAAGAAGGAGTAAATCCTGATGTTTTAGCTGCTGTGGTGACAAGAACTCAGGCAAAGAAAATCTCAGATGGTGGGGACTCTTTTTTTCGCTGATTTTGATTCGGACTTGTTTCAGCACAGCTCCAAGATACAAAAGTCCAAGAAAGAAAGACAATGCCTGAAGAAACAGTGGTAACAAAAGACTGATGGATATAAGGGATTAACATATGAAAATGTTGAAACTAAACTGATCACTGACTGTGATTTTCTTTCAGAGCAAACTAGTGATGTTTCTTTACAGGGTTATTTTAAGCAGCTGGGGATGAAACCAAAACAGGGTGAACTTATGTTTAAAAAAATGTAATAGGCTACTGTACAGAGTTTGGGTTAAACCTCAGACACAGGACAAGATAGAACAATTGGTTATACCACAAAAGTACAGATCTGAGTTGTTACAGATAGCACATGATAGTCCTATGGCTGGTCACTTGGGGAGGGATCGCACCCTTGCTAGATTGCTGTACAGATTTTACTGGCCTGGAATTCATGAAGATGTTGCTACCTATTGTAATTCTTGTGCTGAGTGTCAGAAAGTAGCCCCAGTGACTAAGAAAGACAAAGTGCCCCTAGTGCCCCTACCCTTGATAGATGTGCCTTTTGAGAGAATTGCAATGGATGTTGTTGGTCCCTTAGACAAAAGTAAAAAGGGAAATCGATTCATTTTGGTAGTATGTGATTATGCTACTCAATACTCAGAGGCCGTTCTAGTGTGTACTGTCACAGCTCCAAAAGTGGCAGCAGAGCTTGTCAAAATTTTCAGCTGTGTGGGCATACCTAAAGGGATTATTACTGATCAGGGTAGTAATTTTGGCGCTGCATTACTAAAGGAGCTGTACCGACTACTAGGTATCACTGCCATAAGAACCTCCCCTTATCACCCTCAGACAGACGGTCTTGTTGAGCATTTTAATCAAACTCTAAAATGCATGTTAAAAAGGTTTGTAAAGGGGGACTGGGACCAATACTTGCCTTACCTGCTTTTTGCTTACAGAGAAGTGCCACAGGCATCTACAGGTTTTTCACCATTTGAAATGCTGTATGGTAGATAACCAAGAAGGCCACTAGATGTAATAAAAGAAACATGGGAAGATAACCCCCATCAGAAAGAATCTATTATATCTTATATGTGTGTCCTGAGAAAGAAACTTACAAAATATGTTGAAATCACCCATAGTAATCAGGAAGAGGTCAAAAACCAACAGAAGGTGTATTATGACCATGGGGTAAAAGGAAAAAGGTTTTGAGCCAAGTGAAAAGGTCTTGCTACTGTTACCCACTACAGAAAATAAACTGTTAATGAAGTGGCAAGGGCCTTATAAAGTGCTTAGATGTACTGGCACAGTTAACTATGAGACTGAGACCCCGATAGGAAAAATCCTATCAAGATACCATGCTAACCTCTTCAAGAAATGGGTCAAAAAAACATCAGAAGTTGTTATGCTAGTTTTACCAGAAACTGATAAGGAAGATACTGATGTAGCTTATGATAGACTGGAACAAACTGTTACTGTTGATGCTGTGAAGGTGAATATTTCCTTAACCCCCGAACAAACCACAGAAATTTGTAACTTGCTAAAGACATTTGACAGTACTTTTACTACAGCACCAGGCCAAGAAAAAGGGGTCAGGCACGTAATAGTGACAAGGAATACCTGCCCTATTAGACAAAAGACATACAGATTAACAGAGCTGTTAAGAGCTGACATGGTTAAGGAAATACAAAAAAATAAATAATTGGGTATCATAGAAAAGTCCAGAAGTGCTTGGTCATCACCAATGGTGATTGTAATCAAAAAAGAAGGGAGTGTAAAAATCTGCCATGATTTTAGGAAACTTAATCAAGTGTCATCACATGGTGCACCTACTTCATTCCAGTGGTACATGGATGTAATTTTATCCCCTCACATTGGTTATTATGCTGCGTACCTGGATAATGTAGTAGTGTACAGTCCAGACTGGAAAAGTCACCTGGAACACCTATGAGCAGTTATCCAATTGATCAAAAAGGCAGATCTGACAATTAATCCTACCAAGTGTGCATTGGGCATGCAGGAAACCAGATATTTGGGCTATGTTTTGGGAAATGGAGAAGTCAAGCAAGAGGTTTCTAAGATAGAAGCTGTAGCTAACAGCCCTGACCCTAAAACAAAGAAGCCTGTCAGGTCATTTTATAGGGCAGGCTGGTTATTATTGGAAATTTGTTCCCTGCTTTGCCAAGTTAGATACTCCCCTCACTGAACTCACAAAGAAACAGTTCCCGAATAATGTGAAATGGACCCTAGAGTGTGACGAGGCTTTTTGAGCCATTAAGGCTGCCTTATGTTCAGCCCCTGTTTTAAGAAGCCCAGATTTTGAGAAACAGTTTTTGTTACGGACAGATGCATCAGAGGTAGGCCTAGGTGCAGTCTTGAGTCAGCATATAGATGGGAAAGAACATCCTACTCTATACATAAGTAGGAAATTGTACAACAGAGAGAAAAGGTACTCCACCATCGAAAAGGAATGCCTTGCAGCAAAGTGGGTCATGGAGTCCCTTAAGTTTTATTTACTAGGAGCTGACTTTGCACTTGTAACAGATCACAAGCCTCTCTATTGGCTTAACCAAATGAAGGATAACATTCTAGAACCACACAGTGGTACCTGGCAGTACAGCCATTTAAATTTAAAGTGATGCACAAATCTGGGAAAGAGAATATTAATTCTGATTTTCTGTCTAGATATGGATCTGGGATTCAGAATTCTGAAGGCTAAAAAAACAAATGTGTGAGTTTAAACTTCACTATTTGCTGTACTGTTGTGGAAAAAAGGATACTGCATTTGCACAGAACTGTAAAGGTTACATGCTTATATTAGATGAGAATTACTAGAATGTTTTAGAAATTTGTTTTTGTAAAACAGGTTCCCTCTTGGGGGGGTACATGACAGGGTTGAACAAGGCCAGCCCATTTGTTACGCAGATGAAGTTAAATGCAAGGATCTGTGCTATTCTCCTTTTCTGTCTCTTCTATGTCTGGTTGTGCAACCAAATCTTCTTGTGAGATGTAGGACTTGATCACCCCGGTGGTCCTGCAATTCTCTGCCTCTCGCTATCTCTCTACCCTCACTTGCTGTTCTGTCTTTTCTGCCCCCTTGCATATCTGCAGGTGTAAAAATATATGTGAATCATTTTGTTGAAATGTAATTGATGCTGGGATCCCTTTGTTTAAAACTGTATGTACTGTAGTTATAATGTTGACATGATTGCAAAGCTACTTGGAACTCAAGGGGTCAACCTGAAATGCAGTTTTTAAGCCTTTTGCAGAAGATGTAAACAAGAGGTCAGTTCTGGGTCACAATGATCTTTTGCTGCACCTGCTGAAACTGACAAGAATACTGTGTGAGAAGTATGCTGTTTTCTTAACGAGCTCCTGCACAGACTTATAAAAAGCTGCAATGTTTTGCAAAAGAGAGAGACAGACTGAGATTGGAAATTAAGAAAAACTCAGAAGAACTCTGGTTATTCTGAACAATTTTTTTTCTTTTACTGTTATTAATAATAAAACTCTTGTTGAGAATTTTACAACTGCTCCTGGTTTTCCTATGCTTCCTGACCTGTGCCTTGACAACACCCCTAAACATTTAGGCTGGCATCTGTTGTCAAGATCAAGTCTGCAGAGGGCTCCAAGGGAACCCCTTTGTCCAGATTCTGCAAACTCACCCACCAACTCAGGGAGTATCGCAGCTGAGGAGAGAGGGGAATCCTGGCCTGATAATCCTCAAAGGCTGGATCCCAGGCTGACAGCAACCCCATTTGTAGGGGCCGCATGTGAAAATGAGCCCACAGAACTAAGTCTATTGCTGACATCATGAGGCCCAGAATTCACAGCAGGTAGAAGGCTGAAGCCAATGATTGAGCCCTGAGCCACTGAACTTCCTTCAATAAAGTCTCCTGTTGGGATGGTGAAAGGAAAGCCTTCCCTTGGGCCGTGTTGAAAACTACTCCCAGGTGTTTCAGGATCTGAAATGGTTTGAGAGAGCTTTTCTCTCAGTTCACCACCCAGACATGGGACTCAAGCATCTCCAGAGTTCAGAGCATCGAACTCCTTGCCAAGGTCACTGTCAGTGCTCAAATAAGTAAGTTGTCCAGATAAGGATAAACATGATGCCCCTCTTGTCAAAGTTGAGCCACCAGGACTGTAAGCACTTTCAAGAAGACCCTGGGAGCTTTTGCAAGGTCAAAAGAAAGTGCCTGTACTGGAAATGTTGGCACAATACTAAGAACCTAAGATATGTCTGATGAGACTGATGGATGGGAATATGAAGGTGTGCAGCCGTCAGATCTATAGAAGCTAGAAAATCCCCCAGCTGAACAGCTTGGATGATTGAATGCCAGGGACTCCATCTTGAAGGTCATGTGGCAGATGAACTTGTTCAGATGCTTCAGATCCAGAATAGGCCTGAACCCCCCTTTCCCCCAATTTCTTGGGACTACAAAACAGATCGAGTAGAATCCCTGACCTTGCTAGTGTGGAGAAACCGGCACAATCGCTCCAATTTGAATGAGGTGGTTCAGGGTCTCTGACACTGTATGACTCTACCGGATCCTTGGGAACCGGGCACGGCGGAAAATGCCCCCTTGAGGGATTGTTGAAAATTCTGTTGCATATCCTAAGGCTAGAATTTCCAAAACCCATGTGTCAGAAGGTATCTGGGCCCACCTTGAGTAGAAATCATGCATTCTTTTGCCAAGGGAAGGGGGGCAGAGATGGGCCCATGTACCATCATTGTGAGGCACAGAAGCTTTTGTCCTGGACCTCCTTATGGGCATTAACAAGGTGAGAGTCTAACATGTTTCAATATAAGAAAAACAACAGGACAAGAGGACACAGCATGAGATTAGAGGGAGGCCGATTAAGGAGTAATGTGAGGAAGTTCTTTTTCACAGAAAGGGTGGTGGATGCATGGAACGGCCTACTTCAGGCAGTGGTGGATATGAATACAGTGCAGGGCTTCAAACATGCATGGGCTAGGCATAAAGGAGCAATACAGATGAGTATGAATAGATAGCCCATTGACAGAGCAAAGGCTGATGGCACATTCATAAGGTAGAAAAAGAAATGGGCAGACTGGATGGGCCTTGCGGTCCTTATCTGCCATCAACTTCTATGCTTCTATGTCTGGCAAAGGCCCCTCTGTTACTGTAACCCTTGTTACTCAAGTAGGCACCTCTGTTTCTCTAGTTACCAAAGTTCCAAAAGGGACAAAACCCTCCTCGAAACTGCACCGGCTGCTTCCTTGACCTCTAGAGGTTGATGAGGCATTATGCTGTTCCTTGGATACTGGAAGGTGGCCCTTCTTATCCTGGATATCCTTTCAAATATCATCCAGGCCAGAACCGAACAACAAACCTCCCTCAAAAGGGAGAGTAAACAGCTTAGTCTTTGAGACTTGATCAGCATCCCAGTTCCTGAGCTAGTTCCTGAGCCATACACCTAGCATGGCAGACACACTGTGATAGGTGGAGTGAGCAGACATGCACAGGTTCTCCATCGTGGAAACACCTAGAAAGGTGGAGACCATGGCAACCAATTGTAAAATGTTCACTCCCTCAGAATCAGGGGGAATGAAGCTGGTCAGGGTGGTGACCCACAAATTCAGAGCCCTGGCAACAATAAACAAAGTACAGGAGGTGCGAAAGTTTGCGCCGTTAGAAATGAAGGCCCTTCTACATGCAGCATCCACTCACTTGTCACGTAAGTCCGTTAACCCCAAAGACCCTTCAATAGGGATAGCGGTGTGCTTAACCGAATTATAAACTGCCTTATCTGCCAGAGGAGTGGTCTCCCACCTGCACATTTTTTCTTCCAAAAAGGGGAAACTATGAGATTTTGGCTTTGGCAGAGACTTTCTTTGGTGTAGTCCTGTCATTCTTGCTCAACAATTTTGTCACAGTGAATAAAGCTCAGGAAACACTTTGGAGCAGAGAAAGATGTGGACAAAATAGGATTGACGTTGACTGTCTCTGTGGATTGCTCCTCCTTGAGCTGTAAGGACCTACATGCCTCAGCTATCAGAATGACAAGGACTTGCCAGCCTGTTGGCACTGAGAGATGAAGCACTGGATGCCACACCTCACACTACGCTGGTGATTCGGGAGTGAGCCCGGGCCGTCGGGGTTCGGCTGGGGAGAGAGGGAGGGAACAGGACTGAGCCGTCACTTGGTAAACTCTCCTCTCTCGGTGGGGGGGGGGGTCCTGGCTCCTGGCACTTTACTGACACCCAGTGGAGACTGGGTGCCATTACCGCTGGGACCACATAAGAAGAACTCCTGGAGGGGGAGGTCACCTACACGGATAGTGTGACCCGGCGTGCTGGTGGCATTGCACATCCTCCTCCCAGCCACAAACAGAAATAAATCCCCTTTGAGTGTGCTGTGTGATGCCCCAAATTGACCTACACACCTTTGCCTGAACAAAGCAAGGGTGATGCTGTCTTTCCTCCCATCCGGGTCTCCGGGGGGAGCCACTCTGTGAGGGGTAAGTCACGGTCCTCCCTGATCACCCACTGAGGTGGAAACCGGGTAGGAGGTGGTCGAGGGGTCAGTGAGACATGGCAGATGGGGGTAAGTAGGCCCCCACAGGTCCAAGGAGCATAAATAAAGTTCACAAAAATTAAAAAAGAAGGACAAAGACTTTGTATCAAACAGGGGAGGGACCGGAATCCTCCTCTTCGGCTCTGTCCACTCCCCTTCTTCCTCCTTCTCAGAGGGGTAGTCCTCTTCATCATAAAGTAGTTTTTGTAGGGTCAGAATTTTCTCCAAGATTCCCATCTTCTGCTTGACCCGCTAAATAGTGAGGGTCGGAGTCTGCCTGCGCATCTGTATCTGCAGCCGTGTATTTTTTTTATTTTTATTTTTTTACATTTCTCTTTTTGCCACCTTCTTTGCCTCATCACTCCACTCAATCAGTGCCCCTACATGCCTCACAACCTTGCCCTCCTGTCACAGGAGTCTGCTCCTAGAGTGACCACCCCTTCAGTAGCCCTAGGTACCCCGGTTAACTCCTAAGTGGGGCGAGGAGAAGTTCCCCTTACCTTCTCCCCAAACAACGGTGGAGCAGGTGGTACACAGCGGAGTCTGCCCCGTTGAAGATTGTTGACGTGCTTGGCGCTAGAGGGGTTATCACCTAGGAGTGACGGGCTCCATTTTCCTTGTTCTAGTCCTGCAGTCGTCAGTACTCTAGGAGAGCCAATTGGGAAGTATGCGAAGAGACACAACTCCTCCCAGGGCTCTTGGCTGATGCTGCCCCTCCCCATGCGTGTCCCGACTTGCACCACCAATCCGGGGTTCACCCGAGAGACGGCAGTAAAGCAGCGGGACAGGCACAGAACCCTCCCCAGAGAGGGAGAGCTGCCGTTGGGTGCTCAGTCCCTCTCTCCCCCTGCTGACCCCCAGCAGCCTGAGCTCGTCACCGAACCTGGGTCACCAGCATGGAGCGAGGCGTGGCATCCAGTGCATCACCCCTCATCTGCAGCCTTATCTGACTGCAGTGCACCTGGACATGCCTGTGTGGGCCTCCTTGACCTGAGGGGCCCGAAGTGGGGTCGGATGTGTCTGATGGGATGTCTTGAGGAACATCAGGGCTCAGAAGCTCTCCCAAGAGTAATAATAAGGATTTACGCAATTCTACTTTGCCATTGCCAACTGAAGTACCAGGTGCCCCACCCTAACTCGGAGGGCCAGCTTGGGAGGGGAACTGTAAGAGACATATTATGCTGGGTAACACATTGAGGGCAATAGGAACCCATGGGTGAGGGCCTCATCAGCCTCTTGCAGGTCTTACATC
This sequence comes from Neoceratodus forsteri, assembly GCA_016271365.2. Classification (NCBI taxonomy): domain Eukaryota; kingdom Metazoa; phylum Chordata; order Ceratodontiformes; family Ceratodontidae; genus Neoceratodus; species Neoceratodus forsteri. The sequence goes on along the minus strand of CM057450.1, from coordinate 181,295,424 downwards.
TTTTAAATTGTAATTGTAAGCCATGGTGCCAAATAGTAGCCCTGATTATGCTTGGGCATAAACAACACCTATGCTGTGTGATTAAATCTAGAGTAACTTCAGAAAATAAGTCCCACCTTTGTAGGGCTAGCGAAAATCAAAGGAGTGCTCCACAGATGCTCTGGTGATATATTTCTCGGCCTCCCAGGCAAGAAGCAGCAAGAGTTGAGCTGTGCATCTCATTGTGCTATGGCAAGGCTCAGACGCTCGCGCACAGGCATGTGCGTAATGTCACATCAAGAGGGGGCGTGCGCTCACCGTACAGGTGCATAGAGGCATGCTGATGAGATTTTTGAATACAGAGGTGTGAGCTGACCGGTCGTTATACTGGTACTTGGTCCCTCCCTTACTGCTATGTCGGCCATCTGTAACTCACCGATCACAAAAAAACTGGGAGGAAAACAATGGTAGTGGTGAACTCACTATCAAAGTTCACCTGCACACTAGTAATGGTACTGCACAAATGCCCAGAGACCAAAAAGGCTGCACCATGTCTCCAAAACAACCTGTATGTGAAGTGCAATTTTACACCCCATCAGGGAAAACCTGTGCTTCAAACACTTATCCAAAGTAAAAAAAAGAGCACATTAGTAAAGCACCAGGACCAAGTCTGTTGTGCTGTAGATTCAAACAAAAATGAACCAGTGGCAAAAAAAAAAACAAATAAGCACCATCAGAAAACACTTGACATGTAAAACAGAGTATGGCAAAAACAATCCGTTTATTTGTTACAAAAATAGTGCAGTGCAAACTTGCTCCCCAAACTAGGTGCACAGAAGCTTCCAAGCTTCAGCAGAGTTACCAGACCAATGCATTATGTGTACCTTAAATACCCCACCCTAAACAGGTGTAACACATAATTTTAATTAAATAAATATTTAACTGTTTTGTAAGGTCCAAACAGTGGGTTCCTTAATGTTAGTTACCCTGGATGGTATGACAGTTCTGATTGGTGGATTTGAACGTTCAAGTTTAAAATTCTTTTATATGTTACACCTGTTTGGGGTGGGGTATTTAAGGTACACATGATTCATTGGTCTGGTGACTCTGATGAAGCTTGAAAACATCCAAGCAACATGTTAGTTTGATTCTGGCATAGCCTGGCACTTTACTGTGGCAGTTTTTCCATGCACCTAGTTTGGGGAGAAAGATTTTTTTTTTTTACTTCTATTTATTCTCCCTCACCTGTGGCCTCTCTCAGGCATGGTCTCTCGGTGTGTCAGCTCTACCCATCCAGCCTGAAGCCCCTGACATCCTACTCCGGTGAGGAGCGTCCCCTCTCCATGTGTGGCAAGCCCCATTTACCCCCCGGATCTAAGTCCACTGAGGAAGGACTGCCACACCCCTTTTCTGGTGCTCTATCTATAGTGCTGGAAGGGTGCCACACTTAGGAGGAGGGACCGGAGTGAACACCATGGAGCCCGGCGATGGATGTGGGAACGCACCCACTGGATCTGCCTTCACCTGCCACTGGCAGGGGGAATTTTCTTGTTTTTTTTGTGTTCCTGGTGGTATGGGCGTGCTATGGCACAGTGCAGGCATGCTTCCGCACCCACCTGCAGGATGTCTGCCGCGCCACCATGCCCCTCTGAGACATGCACTGCGCAGCCGAGCCCCCAATTTCCACTAGGGGCCAACAAAGCTGCGCAGTGCAAACCCACCCTATCCAGGAAAGGAGCAATCCAAGTCCATGCCCACCCCCGGCCGATCCCCAGCTACCCGAGTCCATTCCCGAATCCGGGTAGCTGGCGTGGTGCGAGGTGTGGCGTCCAGCGCCTCAACCCTCAGCACCACTGGGACGGAATTTGGGGAGCAAGTTTGCACTGCATTATTTTTGTAACAAATAAATGGATTGTTTTTGCCATACTCCGTTTTTTTATGTCTATTGTTTTCTGTTGTTTTTTTTGAGTTTTTTTTGCCACTGGTTCATTTTTGTTTGAATCTACAGCACAACAGACTTGGTCCTGGTGCTTCACTAATGTGCTCTATTTTTCCTCCTTGAGCTGCAAGGACCTACATGTCTCAGCTATCAGGAAGAACAAGGACTTGGTATCAAACAGGGGAGGGATAGGAATCCTCCTCTTCAGCTCCATACTACCCTTCCTCCTGCTCCTCAGAGGTGTAGTCCTCCTAATCATAAAGTAGTTTTGTAGGGTCAGGATTTTCCCCAAGTTTCCCAACATCTTCTTCCTGACCCTTTATATAGTCAGGGTTGGGATCTGACTGCACATCTGTATCTGCAGCCCTGTCTGACTGGATGTGCCTGTGTGCCCCCCCCAAACCTAAGAGGCCTGGTTTGGGGTCAGGTGTGTCTGATGGGATGTCCTGTGGAACACTGGGGCTTAGAAGCTCTCCCAAGGGTAATAATAAGGATTTATGCAATTCTGGTTTGCCACTGCCAACTGAAGTACCAGGTGCCCCACCCCCCAGCTCAGAGGGCCAGCTGGGAAGAGAACTGTAAGAGACATATTATGCTGGGTAACACAATGAGGGCAATAGGAACCCATGAGTGAGGGTCTCATCACCCTCTTGCAGGTCTTACATCTTTTAAATTGTAATGTTTTCTGATAAGTGTAATGTTTTCTGATAATCCATGGTGCCAAATAGTAGCCCTGATTATGCTAGGCCTTAAAATAATATAAACAACACCTATGCTGCGTGATTAACTATACAGTATCTTCAGAAAATAAGTCCCATCTTTATAGGGCTAGCAAAAATCAAAGGAGTGCTCCACAGATACTCCGGTGATATATTTCTCTACCTCCCAGGCAAGAAACAGCAAGAGTTGAGCCGCACGTCTAATCGAGTAGTAAGGCTCAGACACACGCGCGTGCTGTCACACAGGTGCATGCACGACGTCCTGTTGCTGGAGTGACATTGTCACATCGAGAGGGGCATACGCTCATGAGATTTTGAAGAGAGAGGTGCGTGTCCACTGGAAAAAATTCTTGGTCGGACGGCAGGAAAAAATTAACGGATCTGTCTGAGGGGCTGAAATTCCCATTAACGACTGACGGAGGCAAAGCCAGAAATCAAAGTAATCAAAGTACAAGTCACAATATTTCAACGATGAAAAACAAGCCCCTGGCAAAAAAATAAGTAGGATGTACTACAGAGCACTAGCTAAGGCTGGACTAGGTTGCTGACAGGATTTAAAAGGGAAATGCCTCTTAAAAGGGCAATTCCTGCAGTAAAGAAAAACCACGCAGTCAAAATATTGAATTTTATAAAAGTAAACTAACACTGAGGGAGGGGAAATGTAATGGGCTGGCACCAAAATAAAAAGTAGGGTGCCCCCCCCCACAGCCCTAACCTAAATATTCACAATACAAGAAAAATAACACTTACCTGTGGCACCTTTTTTGGTTTTCATTTATGTTTATTAGTTTTCATTGTACAATACAAAGAACTTCCTTGTACAGAGCATTAGAACTTAGCATAGCAGTATTACAAATTGCTACTAGACAGTAATAGTTGATATGCATATGCTTAACTCTGTAGGCTTGAACAGTAGGAGTTGGGGGATTCCCACCTTTTTTTTGTTTAAACAAGTGAATAACAATTAAATGCTAACCTCTTCAGTGGCTTAGGCATTAATCATTAGGTAGGATGATAAGGGGGAAACAGACAGCTCTCTAGTAGCTGCTGATTAAACCTAAAAGATAGGGAATTGTAGAGAAGATGCTGATGTTAAGATTTACCCTGACTTGTCCTTCCAGACCAGGGCCCGTAGAAAAAAGTTTGACTCTGTTCACCACTGCCTCCAGGCACCTTTTCTTTTTATAATAATTGGTGACCATTCAAAATACAACACCCTAAATGAAAGGCAGATGTGGTCTCCAATATCCAAGCACTGGAAAATGGGGAAAATCAGGCAGGTTATTTAATTTGAAAGAAGCAGCCTAACAAGCACACTTTAAATTTAGGGGTGCTCCCTCTCACCAGGCAGCCCCAAGCCAAAACAGCTTAAAGATTCTTCAGAAAAGCTTGATAGGTCTTTCCCTTGTCTTGGCACAGCTAATATTGGGGAGTTGTGCTGCTGCTTGGAATCTGCATATGCCCAGCTTTGGTGCCCTGAGGGTAGTGTGTGCTGGGATCCACTAAGATAAAAGGGTGATTAGAGCAACAGTGCTGTGATGACCCAAATAAATTGCACACAATTTACCAACACCAGTGCCGCTCCCTGCAGGTGGAATGGCGGGAGGACACTTCAGGTTCCCAAGAGGTGGATGTTGTCACCTAATAAAGAGAGGCGCAAGTCGGTAATAGGTTTCAAATACTTGACAGACTTTATTTTTCAAACAAGGGAAAGGAAGACACGGTCACAGGGAAAAGAGGGGGATTGTTAACACTAACATCTTGTATGAGAACTGTAAAGTAAAATTTGCTGTTAATAGCTACTCTATAAGAGCGTCTCTCTAACTCTGAAGTCCCTGTAAGGGGGCGACTCTATGGCAAAACTGGCACAATTGGCACACTGACTGCAACAGCTACACTATAAGAGCGTTTTATGCAAATCCTTCTAACTCACCCCTGAGGTGCACCTCTAACTAAGGCCTATTACCTGGAGTACTCCACACTATGAAACATACAGCATACTATAGCAAGATTCTAGACATGTCACTAATGGCATTTCGTGCACGGTTATACTTTCTCTGTCATCGGGAAGAGAACAGGACCAAAGAAACTGGCATAACAAGGAACAAGTTGATTGGCTGGCCAATGTGACTCTGGGGACCTCTTGGGAAATTAGAGGGAACCAGAGAGGGTTTCTAAACAGACCAGGAGTTCCACGGCCATACCCACCTCTCCTGAGTTGCTGGAGTTTAAGAGCGACCACTAAGATTTCCTCAGCTAAAAACCCACTGAGGACTGCCGGAATTGAAGCACAAAGGCTGGTGGACAGCCGGGTTGAGATGATTAATACAGTGGCTACCCTGCCACAACCGGCTTGTGAACTGCAGGGTACCGATGATGCAGAACACCCTGCCACAGCCCACTTCTGGACTGCCGGGTAATGAAGAAAATGCAGAACACCCTGCCACAACCCGCTGGTGGATTGCTGGGTACAGAAGATGCAGAACACCCTGCCACAGCCTGCTTCTGGACTGCCGGGTACAGAAAATTCAGAACACCCTGCCACAGCGTGTTTCTGGACTCCTGGGTAAAGAAGACAATGGGAGGACCCCACAAAAATCAGGAATCAGGATAAAGAAGTCTTCAGACGTTGGGAGAATGACAGAGTTCTGAGCACCAAGGCCAGACGAGCCAAAGACTGATGTAAAACAATAAAGAGGACGTTGACTTGGGTAACTGGAATAGAAGATCTGGACGGCACTCGAGTGTGGACGTCAGAACAAGAAAACAGACAGTAAACTCTGCACTGTGCCGGGCCGTATACTGGGGACTGTTAGTGGAAAATGATAAACATAACATTGCAAAGGTACGGCTACAAACATGGCTCTTCACTTCAGGAGTACTGTTGCAGACTGGTTCTGGAGTGCACTTGTGGAATACCTCTTCGAGGGCTGCTGAAGATGAATTCGGAAACACACTGGTGAAATGTCTCTGAAGGATTGTTGAAGACTGATTAAGAACACACTAGCACAAGATGCTGGCACAGTGCAATTACAAGTCTCAGTTCCAACAGTGTTGCTTAAACAGCAGCTGACGTCTTTGGGAAAACTTTGGAAAACATAATATTTAGAAACATTCAGCTTGTATTTCAGATATCTTGCATAGTTTTCTCTTCTCCATTAATTATTACTGAAGAAATTACCACAAAAACAAGATATTTATTCCTTAGAGTTTATTTGCCTGTATAGCTTAGTCCCTACTTGAAATCACAATGCTCTGTTGTGACATCACAGTCTGTTGCCATGGGAATAACTGTGATATCACAATCACAGCATTATGACATCAGGTTGGGAAGAAGCAACAGGAGCTGATGAACCCTCAGGGAAGAACTATCCTGTTTTCAAGCACATGACCTCAGTAATAAATAATGGAGATAAGAACTATAGAGTTAATAAGAAATAGAAGCTGCATTATGTCCAGATATTATGTTTTTCAAAGTTCTTCTTGAGGCATCCGTGGCTCTTTAATATCACAGTTCCAACAGGTTTGTGCAATATCGCAGTCTCTGAATGCACAGACCACAGTAACTAACAGGCACTTGGTTGCTTCTATCAGGGCAATTCCTTGGTGAAGCCCTTGCTAACTGTGGACTTAACTGTAGTGGGTGCCCTCTAACTAAAATGGGCTCTCCTACTACTGTGGGTACACTGGCGACTAAACGCTGGATGGCCTCCTTAGACTGTGAGGTACACTGGTTGGGTGGGTCCCCCTATAGATACGCTGGGCCTTTTTTAGATAACTGGCCTACTGGGACTGGCTAGGCCTCATTAAAACCTGTGGGACTATATAGCTAGCTAGACCCCTTTAACACTGTTGGGCCTCTATGGCTGCTGGGCCCCTGTAAATACTGTGGGCCTAACTGGTTAGCTAGGCCCTTTAACCTTTGGGCCTACTGTGGCTGGGCCCCTTTAAACTACCTTGGGCCTAACGTCACTGGGCCCTTTACTGTAGGGCTGCACTGTACTAGGCCCCTTACTGTTGGGCTGGTGTTGTCCTTGTAACTCTTTCCAAGAGGGTTACCCTTTTAAATACTTCTTTGGCTTAGCACGGGCCTTCTCTGCCCTGGCCCCACTTTAACTCCACCTCTGGGGCCTACCTATGAATATTTAAATTACTTTCCTATGGGTCTGACCACTTTACGCCCTCCTAGTAGGCAGGGCTGCGCCTAATGAATATTTAAATATGCTAATGTGGTCCTTGGGCCTGCCCCACCATGGCGCTCGGCCGTTTTCTACAGCGCCCTGCGCTAACTAAACAAATTTAAATACACAAATAAACTGTTAGCAATCAGCACCTTGCTGCTGGTGCTGCCGCTGACTCACTGCCCCGGCCCGGGGTGAAGCAAACAGAATCTGGAGGTGGGAGGTGCTGCTGCAGAGGGAGGGACCTGCAGGCAGAAACAGGTGCTAGGGGGAAAGCTCGGGGCCTTGCAGGATGCCGCAACAGCCAACATTCTCCTCCTGGTTGTGGCTCTTCAGTATGCTGCCGCTGAGGGACTGGAGAAACTTTACTTTAAAAAATACAAAAACCAGGGCACTCTTCCTTCTCTTCTGAAGCGACTGCCACACACTATCCGCCGCTGACTGGATGAGGACCACTATGGATCGTGGACCACTAACTGGGGAGCCGAGGAGCACAGACAAGCCACCAGGATGGCTTCAACCCACCAAAGTAAGTCCCCAAGTGCTTTCTGCATCCTCACTCCACCAAGACTATTTTCCAACTGCCAAGTAAAAATGGGCTGACTTCAAAAGATACATTCAGGGGTTCTGGTTCTGGAACCCTGATGATTTATAAAACTACATGCCCTGCACTGGGCAGGGACAGCAGCGGTCACCATTTTTCATGCAACCTGCTGGGAGAGAGGGGAGAGTTCTAGTGAGCAGGAGCAGGCAGCCACAGAAGAAAACTGTTTTTTTTATAACAGTGCTGCTACCGATGTGGGGGTGAGGAGAGAAGAACACATTGTAGGGGACCCCTGCCCTGCCCACACTGATCTGGGGGCCCTGGGGCACCTTCTTCTTAATTAAATTAAATATTCTGCTGTGCCCTCAACTTTGGGGTACTACAGAGTTGGGCCCGCCAAACGATACATGTCCCTATGTATCCCCAAAATCTTATAACATCTACTGCATTTAAATGAGCTACTATAGTACTATCTAGACGAGAAATGTTTTTTTAAATTTTTAAACAGACTGTACAACAGTTTTCTTAACTCTACTTCTATATAGGCTCTAAGAGTTTGAATGCAATTCTTTTTATTATAATCTATAATTGCTATGAACTATACTTTAAAATGAATTATCAAGACTCTAAATATCTCAACATCTAAAGTGACTCTTGTAACTTTAAAGGACATACTATAAATCTAAAGTGACTGTGCTTGATTAACTTATGGATGGGTGGTACTTAAGAAAGCTAGGATTAAGGACTTTCTAGAAGGAACCTTTTAGGAGGGATCCCAAAATGTACTCTTTGAGATCTGCGTGGTAAAGGAACTAAGGGTTCAGTAATAACAGGTTCTGTCTCTGTAATAACTTCAGGCGTCAACCTTTCAACACAGTCTGAGTTAGCAATATACGGGCAACTCCAAGGATTGATGAGCAAGTCTGTAGCAGCTTTTAATTTAGTAAAGTCAAGGTTGCAGGAAGAACACTCTCATCTCTCTATAGGTTTTGAGTCTGTGTCAACCGGTAAATCTGATCTGTCTCGGAATATACATGGTTTTAGCACGTTTCGGTGGACAATTTTGATATTCTTCCCAACTTCTCCTTGGATTGTATACACTGGGAGTTCTGTGTACGGAATTTCAACAATGAGATATGGCTCAGGTTCCCACTTTGAGGACAGCTCAGTCAGTTTCTGTGTTCTCTTTAGCAGTACTCTGTCTCCAACTTGTAGCGAGCTTGCATTAGTCTTGACATCATATATCACTCTTTGTTTCAGTTGTACTTGAGCCATATGTTTATCTGGAACTTGCCCTGCTTCTTGTAATCTGTTGCTGTGTTCTGTAATCCAGTCTGTGCACTGGTTGCCGGTAGGAGTGTCTCTTAAAGTCAACATAAAGTACAAGGTCCATAGGAAAATGACCATAGCGCCTGAACAATAAGTAATAAGGGGTATACCCTGTTAAGCTTTGTACAGTATCCTTGTAGCGGTACGTGAGGTCTGGTAAGATGGTCGGCCAATATGGGCGTTGGTGTGCCAGTAATGCTCTTAGCATGTTAATTAAAGTCTGATTAGTTCTTTTGCATATAAAGTCTGTGGATGCTAGACCGTGATGAGGATTTTCTGACTTCCATGCAAGCTGCATAGTTCATGGACCAGTTGTGACTCAAATGACAGTCCTTGGTCAGTCAGGATTTTGGTTGGAAAACCATACGGTTGCACAAAGTTTTTACGGAAAGTTGCTGCAGTACTTCTGGCAGTGAGATCTCTAACTGGCATGGCTACGATGAACTTAGAGTAACGATCCACCATGGTTAGGACATAATCAACCTCATTTCGGCTAGGTTCAAGTTTCAAATGGTCCAGGGCGACCAATTCCAGAGGAACATGACTGACGATAGGCTGGAGAGGAGCTCTCTGGTTGGTATTATTACTTCTTTTTAAGTTACAGGTTGGGCATTCTTCACACCATTTCTGAATCTGCGATTTCATACCTGCCCAATAAAATCTTTTCCTTATGTTAGATTCTGTCTTGTTACTTCTGAAGTGTGCAGACTTGTCATGATAGGCTTCTAAGACTACTGGCGCATTCTCCTGTGGTACACTTATTTGTGTGATTTTGCAGTGGGTGTTGTCACAAACACACTTTGCAGGTCAGGCCCTCTGCTCCCAAAGTGCCAAACCTAGAAGTGCAACATGTGAACAGGAGACAAACATAATAACCCTCCTGTCTGTTTTGGGCCTGAATCACCTACTAGTCTCGAGTCCTGGGGTCAACTATGAACTCTTTTTTGCTAGCATACCCAGTTAACAGGCTCAGATATCACACTCTCTTTGGGGCAATACAGTGCAATACTTCACGTAGTGGACACCAGCCTAATTCAAAAATTCTACCTCTTTGACTCAATTTGAGACCTAGTTATATTCTTATCTTAGCAAAATAGTAAGACACTTTTAAGCCGTTTACAGTTTTTGTCAGAATTATCCAATACTGTTTCAGCCTTCACATGCAAAAGAAAAGTCTCAAGCAGGATTAATGAAACCAGAAGGTTTACTGGAATCAAAAGAAAATAGTAAATACATACAAAACATAGAACATATAACATACAGTAAATCTTACAGTCAAAAATAAATGGGAAATTACAGAAACAAAATGCCTGGTGCTTAAAAAGTCTAACTTAGTTCCAGTTTGATGGTATCTATTTTGACAGAAGTGCCTTTTTAGTTCAGACACACACCGTATGTGTTCCTTTAGGAGTCCAGAGAAGATGTGTTACTCCTTCCAGCCAGAGTGAATAATCCAGCATGTCCCTCCTATCCTATAAGGTCACAGCTCATGAGGTCACTGTTAGCCTGTAATTAATTTGTAACCTGATCTAGTATATCCAAAAGGATGTCATTTGACTGCTGTCTGGAAATCTGCAAAATAACAACATCAAAATATGACATTCTCTTTGATCAGAGCATTCACCTTTGATGTTCAGAAAACACCTCCTGACAAACAGTTCTCTTTCAGGTGTGAAAGCTAACAGGAATCAGTTACAAAATTGGCCTTTTCCTCAAAGGTCATAAAATGCATACTGTGTCCCTGTGCTTCAAAGTAACAGGGTTAGTTTACAATGCGTTACATAACAGCTAATACAGGCATGATAGAAGATGTCAAAGGAAGCTTCTTAATCCAGTCACTGGTTCAGTGTTACTGTAGTCACTTGTTTTCAGTGAACCAGGGCCTTTGGAGTCAAAAGGTCAGGCCCCTTTAAAAGCTGATGGCTGCCATTTCCCTAAGCAGACATTCAAATAAACATATATTTATATCACAAATATAATTATAACTAATAGAGGGTTAATCACGTTACAGGTGTGAGGATCTCTACTTGCCTCATTAACTTAGAATCTTGTATGACCAATCGATTGCGGTGTCACCACAATTTTATAAGGTCAGGGTTTGCATCTTTTCTGAGTGTAGGCCCAAGACCTAGGTTAGTTTCTAAGAGAGTTTCCATCTGCCGTAACACGGAACTCTGGTTCTGAAGTTAGATCCATAGGTTATTCTGTTCTGCCACGAGTCGAGGGATCAGATTCTGATTGGTTTATGGTTACAAGACAAATTTGACAGCATGCACATACCATTTCTGTTGGAACTTGTAAAAATGCAGGCATTTCCATATCCTCCAGGGTTGAATCATCATTTTCAGGTTCCACTTGCTGACGTAATCCGGATAAGGCATCAGCATTGGCGTTACTCTTCCCTGTTCGGTATTTCAGTGTGAACTGGTAGTTGGAGAGTCGTGAGGCCCATCTTTGTTCCAGTGCCTCCAATCTGGTGGTGTTGAGGTGAGCTAGAGGATTATTATTGGTGTACACAGTGAAAGGTGTGATGGCCAAATAGTGTCGTAATTTCTCTGTGACTGCCCACACTAGGGAACTCTAGTTTAAAGGAACTATAGCGTTCATCATTCCAAACCTCGTAGGATGCGACTAACATATGCAATGACTCTCTCCGCTCCTGACTGTTCTTGTGCCAGCATAGCACCTAGACCTTGATTACTGGCATCTGTGTACACTTTGAAAGGTTTGGTATAATCTGGGTAAGCCAGAATTGGAGCTTCTGTTAATGCTCGTTGTAAGCTGTCGAAAGCGATCTGGTGTCTGGAGGTCCAAATAACTGGTTGATTCTTAGGTGTGCATCCTGCTGTTGATCCACAAAGTAATTCATGAAGAGGTGCAGCTAATCGGGTGAAATTCTGGATGAACCTCAGTAGTATACAGCAAATCTGAGAACTTTTCTAATGTTTCTCACCATAGTAGGTACAGGCCACTCTTACATAGATACATAGATACATAGACAGTGTCAGCAGATAAGGGCCTATGGCCCACCCAGTCTGCCCATTTGAGCTTGTAAGTTCAGTTTGTTTTCCTAGAAGTCTGTTTCCCCTTACCCCTGACCTCTAGAATTCCTTTATGTCTATCCCATGCATTCTTAAATCCCGTGATTGTTTCAGCCCCCACCACTTCCTCTGGCAGGGTGTTCCACTTGTCCACCACCCGTTCTGTGAAGAAATTCTTTCTCATGTTTCCTCTGAATCGTCCTCCCTCCAACTTCATCCCATGCCCTCTAGTCCTGGAACATCTTTTTCGCTTAAAAATAGTGTTTTCCTGCACCCTGTTCCTCCCTGCAAGATACTTGTATGTCTCTATCATATCCTCTCTCCTCCTCTCCTCCAGGGAGTACATGTTCAGTTCCTTCAACCTGTCTTCATGGGACTTGTGATGCAATCCATGCACCATCTTTGTTGCCCTCCTCTGAATCTTCTCTACCCTGTCTATGTCACGTAGGTATGGTCTCCAGAACTGTACACTGTACTCCAGGTGGGGCCTCACTAGTGTCTTGTATAGCGGATTATGACCTCCCTTTTCCTGCTGGTGATGCCCTGCCTATACATCCCAGCATCCTATTTGCTTTACCTGCTGCCTTGTCACACTGTTTCCCTACCTTGAGGTCATCAGAGACAACCCCAAGATCCCTTTCTCTGCTTGGTGCATGCTATATCCTCACCCCAACTGATATATTGTGCCAGGGTTTTTGTGCCCCATATGCATTATCTTGCACTTCTTTGCATTGAATTTCAACTGCCAAACCCTGACCATTCTTCAAGTTTCTGCCGTCGCTTCTCATTCTGTCTACACCTCTGGTGTGTCTACTCTGTTACAGAGTTTTGTGTCATCAGCGAACAGTGAAATTTTGCCTTCTAGATCCTGCGCAATGTCACTGATGAAGATGTTGAATAGGACCGGTCCAACACTGATCCCTGTGGTACCCACTGGTCATTCTTCCTCTGTGGGTGACAGCCATTTACCACCACCCTCTGTGTCCTGCCACCCAGCCAGTTACCTACCACCACACTACTGTCCTCGCACACCATATTCCCCAGTTTGTGTAATAGTCTTCTATGTGGCACAGTGTCAAAGGCCTTGCTGAAGTCCAGATAGGCCATGTCCTGCCCTCCCTGATCCACCTCCCTAGTCACCCAGTCAAAATTCAACGAGGTTGGTCTGACATGACCTCCCTGGTGAAACCATGCTGCCTTGGGTCCTGTAGTCCATTGACAACCAGATGTTCCACCAATCTCTCCTTCAGTAGTGCTTCCATGATCTTCCCCACTACCGAGGTGAGGCTGACTGGTCTGTAGTTCCCTGCTTCCTCTTTGTTCCCACTTTGTATAGGGGACATCTGCTGTCCTCAGTCTTTGGGTACCTCCCTGTTTCCAGTGATCGGCTAAACAGGATAGCCAGAGGTTCAGCCACCACCTCTCTAGTTCTTTAAGGACCACAGGGTGCACCCCATCTGGCCCCATTGCTTTATCAACTCTTATTACTTCCAGTTCCTTCAGGACCTTTTCTCGTGTAAAGGACTTGTGTCCATTCTGCACCATTCTCACCTCTTGTACTCCCTTCAGACCTAATACCCCCTCTTCCTCAGTAAAGACCCGAGCAGAAATACCTGTTCAATATGTCAGCTTTACTGTTGTCATCCTCCAGCGGCTCCCATCACTCCCCTTCAGTCTCACTATCCCTCCTTTGTCTTTCTTTTTCCATATGTACCTGTAAAGGTTTTGTCCCTCTACCCACTGATTTTGCAATGTGTTCTTCTGTCTGAGCTTTGGCTTCCCTTACTGACTTCCCTGCCTCCCTTTACTTCTCCTGGTACTTCTCCCTATCCCCTTCTGCCTGTGTCTTTTTGTATTGCCTGAATGCAATCTTTTTGGCTTACACTTTCTTTGCTACCTCTTTGGAAAAACCATAATGGTCTCCTCTTCCTTTTCCTCTTGCTAACCTGCTTAATGCATAATTCTGTTGTTCTTATAATCCCCATTTTAAATACTGCCCACTGTTCCTCAACCCCTGATTCCTGTCCCATTCCCCTTAATGCCTCTTTCAAGTCTCTCCCCATTTTCCCAAAGTCTGCCCCCCTAAAATCCAGGATACGTGTTTTTGTGTGGTTTGGTTCTGCTCTTTCTGTGATTTCAAACCACAATGACTGGTGGTCACTGTTACCCAGGTGCTCCCCCACTGTTACCCCCATCACACTGTCCCTGTTTGTGAGCACAAGGTCCAGTATTGCCTTCTGCCGAGTTGGTTCCATGACCAGTTGCTTGAGGAAGGCACCTGAAAGCAGTCAGGATAAATCTGCTCCTAGTTGATGCTGCTGCTGGGATGCTCCAGTCCACGTCTGGAATACTGAAGTCTCCAACCAGTACTACCTCACCTTGTCTGCCATCCTTTGGATGGCTAGCATCAACTCCCTATCTGTTTCTTCCTCCTGGGCTGGTGGTCTATAGGACCACACTGTCAAGGATGGCTGTCCCATTTTCCTTTCCAGCTTAACCCACAGTATCTCTCCCCATTTTGTTCCTCCTGGATCTCTGTGGCACTTATGTCATTTTCACATACAGTGCCACTCCTCCTTTCCTGCCTGCTCTGTCTCTTCTGAATATGTTGTAGCCAGGTATGGCCATCTCCCAGTCATGGTTATCATTACACCAGGTTTCAGTGATGGCCACAATGTCCAGGTCTGACTGTGCCATGACAGCCTCCAGATCTTCCATCTTGTTGCTAAGGCTCCTGGCATTTGCACACATGGCTTTCCATGATTTGACCTCCCTAGACTGCTTCACTGTTCTCCTCCAGCCCCTTCCTTGGTTGTCAGTTATCCCTGGTTCTCCTTGCTGTCTGCCCTTCTGCTGAATTTTGCCCCTTTTCTGCTTATCCACCTCTTGGGCACTAATCTCCATCTTTTGCACACTGCTTTGCAGAGATAGCCCTCCTCTGGTTCACTTGTTCCACTGCTAGGCTGTGGGGGGTGAGCAAGTAGGTACCCTCCTTGCTGGCCTGCCACCCCCTTTGCTAGTTTAAATGCTTGTCAATGTAGCATTTAAACTTATCATTGAGTGCTTGGATTCCCTCACGGATGAATGCAGGCCGTCAGGCTGACAAACCTCCATCCCTCCAGGTGGGTCCCCAGTCACCAATGAATCCAAACCCTCCCTCACAGCACCAGTTCTTCAACCATGAGTTAAAGTTCCTGGTGCATGCACTCTATGCTCTCCTTGCGTCTTGCAGGTAGTACTTCTGAGAAAGTGACAGAAGTAGCTACTTGCTTGAGACCCCTTCCCAGTTTCCTAAACTCTTCCTGAACTTCCTTTGGCTCCCCATTTGCCAAGTCATTAGTACCTAGGTGGATAATGACATCCAGCTCACCCTCCCTTCTTGCCTTCCCAGTGATCCCCAGTATCTTCCTTCCATCCCTCCATGCCGTGGCACCTGGTAGGCACCTCACCTCCCTGTCCTCCCCCTCCTGTGTTCCTAGCTGGATCCCTCTTATGATGGAGTCCCCCACCAGGATTCACTTCCTCCTCCCCCTCTGGGGTCCACTGCTTTCCCGCTGGGGTCACCTCCTTGGCTATCCTCCACATCCTTTCCTTCCACTTCTCTGGGTACCTCTATTTGGTTGTCTCGTTTGCCAGTGTGGCATAGGGTTCTTGAGTGGAATAGGATCTGGGATGTGCCTCTGCTGACTGCTCTAACCTCCCTGAGCCCACTGTCATCCAAGTGCTCCTCATTCTCGGCATCCTTTGAGGCAGCTGCATTGGACTGGGTGGTCCCTGGATAGGGGTGATGGTACTCCTGACCCAGTTTACTTCCGCTCTGAGGTCTGGCTACCTCATCCCGCGGTCAAAGAGATGCTTGCAGATAGAGAAGCACCTCAGTGTCCAGAAGGTCTGCCTGAATATGGCTGCCCCACAGCCACTGCATTGCACCACTCCCCACATTATACTGCAATTCCACTACTTGTCTGCTACTGAAACTCTCCTAGTTCTCTTTTTATTAATTTACTGTACTAAAAATCCTGTCACTGATCCTCAGATAATTTTTTTTTTTTAAGGAAAAAGAAACCAATAAATAAATAAATGAGTCAAAACACTTGTGCTGAGGGTGGGCTTCTTCCCCCTTATGCCCCTCCTACTTCACACCTCTTAATATACCCTGTGCTTAGCTCCTGTCAATCAGATTTATCAGGGCATATAATTAAGTGTTGGGGGAAGAGGAGGGAGGGAGGGCGCAAATTTGCAGCAATTAAAGACAGCACAGAATTATACCACCATGTTTTAAATTTTCAACAGCCCAAAAACAATTATAAGTAAAGACAACAAAGGAAGTATAGTGTCACTACAAGCCCACAATCTAAGTTTAAAAGAAAAATAGCAATTACCAGTTACTCTAAAGCACTGAATTGAATATGTTTCCTTCCTTCCCCTTCTGGCTTCTTCTGAGAAAATAAACCTCTGCTTGCTACTTTAACTCTGACTAAGCTCTTGTACAGCTTGTACTTTGTTTGGGTCTGGTGACACTCCATTTGCCGAAACGTGTCCAAGATAATTAACCTGGGGTTTCAGAAGATGACATTTGGACGGTTTCAGCTTTAGTCCGTACTGGGTCAACCGTTCAAATACTTCTGCCAGATACTTCAAGTGGTCCTCATGGTTCTTCGAATAAATGATTATGTCGTCCAGCTATAAGAGTAGTATGTTGATATGAAAGGTCGAACTCCCCTTCAGAAATTCTTATTTCAGTAAACAGTCACTGCTTTATTATATTATTCTCCACACTAAACCAAAGGGGAGCTGGTTTCGTAGCTTATCGCCACCTCTTCAGGCCCTTGCATCTTTATTTAGCTCTAAGTATTAAAACATTGTATATGTTCCCTTTACCTACAGTAGATGCAACACTGCAACGGCCTGAAGAAGTGGCGATAAGCTATGAAACTGTCACCCCTTCGGTTTAGTGTGGAAAATAATATAATAAAGCAGTGACTGTTTACTGAAATAAGAATTTCTGGAGTGGAGTTTGTCCTTTCATATCCATATTTTGAGCTTATGGACTGCCTTTTCAAGCACGACCCAACACTATTGAGAACTCTGATTATATAACGGGCAATTTAAACCCACCACTGGCTACATAAGAGTAGTATGTCAAAGTTATGGCTCCCTAGACAGTGTTCCACAAGGTGCTGAAAAGTACCAGGGACCTTACAAAAGCTGAAGGGCATATGAATGAATTCAAACAACCCCATCAGAGTGATGGATGCTGTATTCTTGATATCTACGGGTACAGCTGGCACTTGCCAGTAGCCACTGGTCAAATCCAAGGTAGAAAATACAGCTGCCGATTGCAGTATGGTGAGAGAATCTTCAACACGAGGTAGAGGGTACACATCCTTATGAGTGATGTTGTTAAGCTTTCAGTAATCAACACAGAATCAGATTTTTCCATCTTTCTTCTTTACTAGCACCACTGGTGTGGCCCACGGACTGTGGCTTTCCTGAATAACATTGGTCTCTCTCATTTCCTTGGGCATAACTTTCACTGGCTGGTACATGGCTGGTGGAAGTGTACGGACTCTCTCCCGGATAGGTGGGTGCTGATTCATGGGGATATAATGCTGAACCCCTTGAGCCAATCCAAAGTGTAGTAGATGCTTGTTGAAGGCTTGGTGATGCTGAACAGCTACTTGTCTGACATCTTCTCTTTGGGTATCAGTGGTTCTGGATGTGCCAATGTTGAGTTCCTTCAACCACTCTGGCAAATCTCTGCTTTCCAGGTCTGGCTGGTGCTCTTCGGTTGCTGATTGTACACAGGCTATCGTGCTGATTCGGTCCTCCAGCTCCAGGACATCTTGGATGTTGACGGCGTGTAACGTGGCGATGGGTTGGTTCTTGTAGAACTGCACTGCATGGTCTCCATAGTTGAGAACTCTGATGGGAATTCATCCCTTGCTGACTGCTGCAACGCTGTGTGTGATGATAATGGGTTCTTCTTTAGCATCGTGGTACGGTTCTACCAGGGTGTCATAGTCTTGTCCTCTGGGACCTACTTTTGCTTTGCACCATAGGGTGGTTTCAGTTCCTGGATTTAAAGTTTTATGGACTAGGAATCCAATACTCTGACCTTCCCAATGTCTCCGTCCACATTAATGAAACGCTGATGGCATTGTAACAACTGGATGGTTTGCTGTAGCACTTGCTTGTCCACTGTGGGTAGCTGCTTAGCATGTTGAGGCGGAATATGAACAAACTCTTCAAAACAGTGTTGCAGCACATTCATTCCTAGGATGAGTGGAGGTAATTCGCTGTTGTCAGCATCACTATTATACCTTGTTGAGCTTGAATATGACTTCCCAGTTGAACATCAGTCTCAATATATTCAAGGTATGGAATTTCAGTACCATTCTTAGCTATAAGTCGAATCAAGGATCGCAGTGGAGGTCGTAAATCTTGAGGTTTCCAGTATTGATGGAAATATTTCTGCTGTAGAGTAGTCACTTGAGATCCTGTGTCCAATAATGCAAGGAGGTCATGTCCATTTACCTTCACTGTCACAGTTGGGCACTTTCCTATGAAAAGGGATTTGTCCTTTCTTGAGGCTGGACCTGGTCCATTGATCTCTGAGAATCGGTCCACATTCCCAGGAATTGTTTAAAATTACAGCACTTGTGGGTAGCTTGTCCACATCATCTTTCCATGTGTTCTGTGATTCCACATCTTCAACAGATGGGTCTCCCCTGACCGTCAAAATGATCAGTCCAGTGTTGCCCTTCTCATTTTGGTTGGGACGTCATTTCTCTGGATCCTTGGTTTCTTTCCAGTTGGTCACCTTCAGGTCCTGGTCTCCAACTGCTTTTAAGGTCTCTCACCTCTTGACACACCTCTGTGACTTTCCTAGTGAGGGCAGCAAATTATTCATTCCCAGATCCTGGACTAGGCCTGCGAAATGGCATATGCATCTGGGCCATCTGTTTATATGCCTCTTCAGTACCAGAGTAACTATTTGGCTGAAATGGTCTCTCCAACCATGGTCCTGGCGCCCATCAATTTTCTTGTCTGCACTCTCTGTTGGGGTATTCAGGCCATGCAACACTGGGGGACATCATCTGTTACTGGCACACAGCAACTTTTTCTCCTGCCCGGCTTGGGCCAAGAATGCAGATTGCCATTTCCTTAAAGTCTAAGAATGGGGCATCTGTATCCTGCAGATGCACCATTTGTAATTCTCTCTGTACAGCTTCACTATGCATTTCATCATTGAACCTTTCCTTGAGGGTCCTGTCCAGGTCTCGCACGTCTTGGGGATCCACCCTCTCTACAGCTCGGAGCGCCTCTTGCAAACTTAGGGCGTACTCTCTCAGTGTTTCTTGAGGCTTCTGCATTCGAGAGAAGAACCTCATCATTAATTCTGATATGGTCCAAGTATCATGGGTGTCTCGTAACCTGTTGAAAATCTGGTCTGCAGTGACCTTCTCTCTCTCAGGCCATGACTGCACTTCCCACTGAGCAGCTCCCTTTAACTATCCCAATAGGATTTCTACTCACTGATGCTCCGGAACTTGGTAGAGTCATAACATCAACTGCATCTTGGCTCTAAATTCTCCTAAACCACTGGAGTCTCCACCATTTGACTTTCCCGTGTAGCTGGGAAGCCATGGCGCCCCAAAGTAGTATGGCATGATCAACGGGGAAGGTTGCATCCATCCTGGGCCTTCTCCTTCTTCTCCGTCCATCTCGCTACTATTTCCAGCTCCTGACAGCATCTGGACTTTATTCCTTCTTGGCTTTTGACTTTTTGGAGAATACTCTACACCCTGCTTGCTATGCCAAAAAGTTATGTGTGTGGTGCCCTGAAGGTAGTGTGTGCTGGGATCCACTAAGATAAAAGGGTGATTAGAGCAACAGAGTTGTGATGGCCCAAATAAATCACACACAATTTACCAACACCAGCGCTGTTCCCTGCAGTTGGAATGGCAGGAGGACACTTCAGGTTCTCAAGAGGTGGATGCTGTCACCTAACAAAGAGAGGCAGAGTTGGTAATAGGTTTCAAATACTTGACAGACTTAATTTTTTAAACATGGGAAAGGAAGACGTGGTCACAGGAAAAAGAGGGGAAATATTATCTCTGACCTTCTGTACGAGGAAAAATGTAAAGTAAAATTGGTTGTAACAGCTATGCTATAAGAGCGTCTCTAACTCTAAAGTCCCTGTAAGAGGGTGACTCAATGGCAAAACTGGCACACTGACTGTAACAGCCACGCTATAAGAGCGTCTTATGCAAATTCTTCCAACTCACTCCCGAGGTGCACCTCTAACTAAGACCTATTACCTGGAGTACTCCACACTATGAAACATACAGCATACTATAGCAAGATTCTAGACATGTCACTAATGGCAGTTCATGCATGGTCATACTTTCTCTGTCGTTGGGAACAGAATAGAACCAAAGAAACCAGTGTAACAAGGAACAAGTTAACTGGCTGGCCAATGTGACTCTGGGGACTTCTTTTGAAATTAGAGGGAAACAGAGAGGACTTCTAAACAGACCATGAGTTCCTTGGTGACACCCACCTCTCCTGGGTTGCCAGAGTTTAAGAACAAGCACTAAGATTTCCTCAGCTACAAACCCTCTGAGGGCCGCTGGAATTGAAGCACAAAGGATCCGGCCACAGTCCACTGATGGACAGCCGGGTTGAGACGATGAATACAGCAGCTACTGTGCCACAGCCCGCTTGTGGACTGCCGGGTACTGACGATGCAGAACACCCTGCCATACCCCGCTTCTGGACTTCTGGGTAAAGAAGATGGTGCAGAACACCCTGCCACAGCCCGCTGGTGGATTGTGGGGTAAGGAAGACGATGCAGAAGCAAGGCCAGATTTAGGGTTTTGCGGGGCCCTAGCAAGATCTGTGAAGTCATGCCCCCCTTCCCCCACCTTCACCTAATGTGTTTGACTGTAACCAATACATGCATTTTCTTTTTCTTTTTCAGTACAACTAATGGTATATTTAAATTTGTTATGGAACTTAGTAGTGTCAGTCCTTGGGGCTGTTCTTCCCCTCCCATCCATTGCTGCCCATTTGCCTCTTATTGACTGGATCACAGCTTAGTGTGGCATTTCATGACATCATAATGCCACATAAGAAAGTGCTGCACAGCCCTTTGTTGCTATTTTAAGAAGATACTAAATTACAAAAAAAGACAATTAGTAAGGTAAACTGCTCTGGTTGGGGGCCCCATGAGCTGGGGGCTCCCAGTGACCACATGGTTTGCTGGTGCCTAAAACCGGCTATGTGCAGAACACCCTGCCACAGCCTGCTGGTGGACTGCTGGGTACAAAAGATGCAGAACACCCTGCCACGGCCCGCTTCTGGACTGCTAGGTAAAGAAGATGAAGGGAGGACCCAACAGAAATCAGGAATCAAGATGAAAAAGTCTTCAGACATTGGAGAATTACAGAGTTCTAGGCACCAAGGCTGGACGAGCCAAGGACTGATGGAAAACAATAAACAAGACATTAACTTGGGTAACTGGAACAGAAGATCTGGATGGCACTTGGGTGCAGACGACAAAACAGATGGCAGACTGCACTGGGCTAGTCCGTACACTGGGGACTGTTAGAGGAAAATAATAAACATGACATTGCAAAGGTACGGCTATGAACACGGCTCTTCTCTTCAGAAGTACTGCTGTAGACTGGTTCTAGAGTGCACTTGCGGAATACCTCTTCGAGGGCTGCTGAAGATGGATTCAGAAACACACTGGTGAAACGTCTCTGAAGGATTGCTGAAGACTGATTCAGAAACACACTGGTGAAATGTCTCTGAAGGATTGCTGAAGACTGATTCGGAAATACACTAGCACAAGATGCTGGCACAATGCAATTCCAAGTCACAATTCCAACAGTGTTGCTTAATAGCACAGTTCCAACAGTTTCGCTCAATATCGCAGTCTCTGAATGCACAGACCACAGTAAATAACAGGCACTTAGTTGCTTCTATCAGGGCACTTCCTTGATGAAGCCCTTGCTAACTGTGTACCTAACTGTAGAGGGGTCCCTCTAACTAAAACGGGCTTTCCTGCTACTGTGGGTACACTGGCGACTAAATGCTGGATGGCCTTCTTAGTCTGTGAAGTACACTGGTTGGGTGGGCCCCCCATAGATAGCCTCGGCCTCTTTTAGATAACTGGCTCACTGGGACTGGCTAGGCCTCATTAACACCTGTGGGCCTATACAGCTAGCTAGACCTCTTTAACACTGTTGTGATTCTATGGCTGCTGGGCCACTGTAAATATTGTGATCCTAAATGGCTAGCTAGGCCCTTTACTCTTCAGGTCTACTGTGGCTGGGCCCCTTTAAACTATCTTGGGCCTAATGTCACTGGGCCCTTTACTGTAGGGCTGCACTGTACTAGGCCCCTTACTGTAGGGCTAAACTGTGGGGCTGGCATTGTCCTTGTAACTCTTTCCAAGAGGGTTACCATTTTAAATACTTCTTTGGCTTAGCACGGGCCTTCTATGCCCTGGCCCCAGCTTAACTCCGCCTCTGGGGCTTACCTATGAATATTTAAATTACTTTCCCTTGGGCCTGACTGCTTTAGGCCCTCCTAGTAGGGGTGGCTGCGCCTAATGAATATTTAAATATACTAATATGGTCCTTGAGCCCACCTCACCATAGCGCTCAGTCGTTTTCTACAGTCTCCTGCGCTAAATAAATTTAAATACACAAATATACTGTTAGCGAACAACACGTTGCTGCTGCCGCTGACTTACCGCAGTGAAGCAAACAGGATCAGGAGGTGGGAGGTGCTGCTGCAGAGGGAGGGACTTGTGGGTGGAAACAGGTGCTAGGGGGACAGCTCAGGGTCTCGTGGGATGCCACGACGACCAATACTCTCTTCCTGGATGCAGTTCTTCAGTACACCACTGCTGTGGGACCGGAGAAACTTTACTTAAAAAAAAAAATTACAGGGCTAACTTGAACCCTAAATGGGGCGCACTTCATCCTCTTCTAGAGTGGCTGCCGCACACTACCTGCCACTGACTGGACAAGGACCACTACGAATCATGGATCGCTAACTGGGGAGCCGAGGAGTGCAGACAAGCCACCAGGACGGCTTCAGCCTACCAAGGTAAGCCCATACAGGTCCCCAAGTGCTTTCTGCATCACACCACCTAGACTGTTTTCCAACTGCCCAGTAAAAACAGGCTGACTTCAAAAGACACATTTGGGGTTCCAGTTCTGGAACCCCCAGCTTGCGCCTGGATCCCTGATGATTTGTAAAACTACATGCCATGCGCTGGGCAGGGACAGCAGTCCCAGCAAGTGGTCACCATTTCTCATGCTGCTTGCTCGGGGAGAGGGGGTTCTAGAGAACAGGAGCAGGCAGGCACAGAGAATTTTTTTTATATATATATACACATATAGATATATAACAGTGCTGCTACCAATGTGGGGCGAGGAGAGAAGAACACATTGTAGGGGACCCCTGCCCTGCCCATTCTGCCCTGGGGAAGCTTCTTCTAAGTTAAATCTTCTGTTATGCCCCTAACTTTGGGACACTATGAAAGCATTAAGCCACGATGAAGTCGGCTTCTACTGGGGAATGTCTGAGGTTATGGCACAAGGCCAAATGCCGGTACTTTTCACAACTACCCAACCATGCATTAATTCCCCAGCAGAAGCCGACTTCGGAGTGGCTTAATGCGCTTGTAACATGACAGGCACTGTTAAGGAATCATTATTAGAAAGTTTATTGGTTTGATACAACACATATAAACAAAGGATTTGTCTTAATGGTTACTACTGTGCTCTAGGCATAGAACGTCAGAAACGGAGGGACATTTATTATTATACTTATGTTAGGAAACATATGCAAGAATACATCATAGTTATACTGTGGTAGGACACACTGTGTAGATTTTTACACATTTTTAAGCAGCACATATTTCTCTACATGGCTCCATATTCAGCAAGTACACACTTCCTGATGCTGTTTACTAATAGCGCATTGTATGCTGGTGTAACCTCCCCCCCCCCCCGTTCAACTAGCAGGGCTGCTCCTCTCTCTACATGGAGCCAACGAGAGGGATGGAGGTTGTCACTACAAACAGTTCTGTGAACCCATACTTCTACATCGTAGCCTGCCAGCCTTAGACAGGCAAACCAAGTGTGGCAACTACCTGCCTCACACCTGGGGGGACCATTTAGCATGGCCATCAACCTGGGTCCCTGGGAGAAAATGTCTGCTCAGCATTATGCTAGGTTTGTACTTCTGGCTAAGGGCACCCAAGTAAATCCAGACACTGGAAGCAATAATTGTACTGTCCAAACCAGGTTGGGATTCTAGAGTGTGGCTTTTATTCATATATACAGAAAATAATACAAAGCGAAGATGGACCCCCACAGGGATACTCCCACTGATAATGCAGATTACTGAGGTACAGAGCTCACACACAGCGAACCCTCAGGTTCTGAATGGAACTTGGCACACACGGCCCGAACTGGTACACTTCCCTTGACATGGCACCCGTGGCCAGTATTAGGAGACCTTCCCATAATTCATGAAGAATTCTTGGTAGCTCCCTCGACCACTAACGAGCACACTCCGGCTCACAGAAAATCCAAAATCTCACATCTGGGTATTTTCTTCAGGCACTGGCCAAGTGCACTGAGAGAAAATAAAGGTGCCCAAATTGAACCCGGAGAGGTAAACATGGTTACTCCAGATTGGGGGGAGGCTCTCCCACCTTTTGCTTCCAAATTTATACTCGGCCATTCATCTGGTTAATAACACCTTTCTCTGAAACATTCCTGTAGATGCTATCTTGAAATGTCTTTCACATTTAACTTTTGACTTCTCATACCTCGGAGGTGTCATGAAATTAAAAGTGCTATAATTGGCTATGTCTTTACACTAGACCCCCACTTTAGCAGATGCTTTTAAATCAGACACAAACTAAAAGTTCTGTACTTGGCAAGTCTCCCGCTGGACCTCATAGTAGGCAGACACTTTTAACAGAAACAGTCTTGGTGACAGAGTCCCTTTGTCAGAGAAAAACTCACCATAGGAATGCAAGTACCCCAGGGCTTTTTCCACACAAAGGTCTCGGGTACTCACAGAGCAAACGAATCTCAGGCAGCTTCAACCCAATCCAGGCTGGACCAGGGGATTGCCCCTGAATCCTGGAATCCCACTGTCTCTCCAAGGATGGGGCACTGGAAAATCTTCTAAGAACGGTCTCTACCACTTCACTCTACTGGTCTTCTGTGTTCTCCATCTAGGGTGAGAACTACTACTTCTCCAGAGGTAGCTCTGAGTCAGAGCTAAATCTGAGGAGTTGCCTTCTGCAGCACTCCTCACACTCTCGAACTCTCCTACTGACTGCTGAATCTCATCAACATTCTACTGCTGACCCCTGCAGCTAGCATTCCATTGTGACTTATGCTACTGTGACAGCTCCAAGGTGACATCATCACTCCATCTCAGCTGAGACTGAAAACAGAGTGTGACAGTGTGAAACCCATTTAACTGGCATTTCGCAAGCTGCCTCTCCCTGCCTGCCACTGATTCTAAGTGGGATTCTAGTAACCCCTGGGAACAAGGGGGTTACACTGGGATGCATAGACTGACATTTCTGCATACGTAAATTACTGCGGCCAGCACCTCGTGAATATTCTTAAAATACCTCTCTTTCTGTTCTGCTGGTCGCTGTCTCCATTACACCTATCTGACACTGTGCTATGCTTTATCGTGATACTGTCTGTTTCCCCACATATGGTTTCTGCGCAAAGTATCAGACACTGTCATACACAAGAGCAGAGAGAGATAATGACTCTGACTCGACGATGCAAAAGAAATTGTTTTTCTCTCTCTCTGTAATCGGTCACTCTACTGTCTCTAATGGAACTGTTTATGCAATAGTCACAGTCCAGTGAGTGGGTGGGCTAACCTTATGTCTCGGCTACTGAACTCCATTTGCTGCTTTCATGTACTGCAATAATCAAGAAGTCGGGATTTGGAGACATTTTGCTGCTCTGCAGTCTGTCTTTCTCCCACTCGCAGATCGCGCATTTTTGAGTGGCCATGGTGGGTACTACTAGTTCAAGGCGATGTTATTGCTTGGTTGGAGCGGGCAGTATCAGTGATTAATACCCACTCCAAGTAAGCAATAAGACACGACAGGGTGTGTGTTCAACAGATATTACCGCATGCCCAGGGGCGTAGTAAGGCACGAGGCCCTGCCAGGGCCTTCCAGCCCCTGGAAGTCGGTAATCTGTTCCTTTCTATACCCTGGTATTTTAATGCCAGCTTATAAAATAGTTCTCTTTTTTTTTTTTTTTATATTTGTAACCTTAAAAATACTACTGAACTGAAAAAACTGAAATCATTGTGTTAATTTGAGACAAAATAGTCCTTCCGCCTACTAGGTGATGACATCATTGTCTTTTGACACATTGACATTTTACTGTTGTTGCCCCCAAACCCCGTCCGTCGAGAGAGAACAAGTGTGGTTAGAAGAGGAAGTAACAGGTTCTCCCCGACAGGTTGTGCCACTTCATGCATTTAAAAAAAAGGAATAAGGGATGCAGATTTGTTTTGTTGTTTTAGTTAAATGTACTGGGAGGGAAGCGGTTTACTATGAGAGGGCACCCGTTCTGGTCTATTTCCAGTTTGAATGCGGCAGCAAGCTGCAGTCTCGCCGAACTAGAATGCTTTATGCAGGACAAAACACTGGCACGCTGCTGCTTTCCGATTTTTACTTCTAGCGGAGACGAGGTTTGGAGCGAGACAGTCAGCATGACATTCACTCCCTCGCTTACCGAGACTAACAACAATGGCGGCGTTTAAAAAAATTAACGTTCCAATGACACATTTAAACATTCCATTTGGGTGCATTGATTTATTTGCCTGCTCTTTTTTCCCCCTATGTGTAATACCTACTTGACACTTCCTTTCTGGCCAATCATGATGCTTCTTTTTACATGCCCATTTTATAACTTCTGTTACCTGATGCGTTTTTCACCAATGATTTACCTTATTACTAGCTGGTTATTCCTGTCATGTTACAAACAGCATTCTTATGCCATTCCCCTAGTGGTGGTGCACTATATATACCCAGTAGTTATGAATCCTCATTGACAATGCCAAGCACTATACTATTCCACTTTGGGAGAGTGGTACTCTGCCCAGTAAGTGTCCCTGTAGAAAAAGATTCATTGTATCATTTTGTTTATTACAAATTGGTGTAATTCCTTTTTCCCTATTATAGTTTATGAGCATTCATTTTTCTGTCATTAATTTTAGTAGGGCCATTTATTTTTAGATATAACATCTTGAAATACTATTATCTTCAGCTTTACCTACTGCATTTACAGCACATTTTCTGTGCGAAAAGAACCTTCTCCATGAGGCACAGAGAGCAATGTTGAGAGTTGAGGAGTAAAGTGAGGGAGGTCCCGCTGGATCAGGAGTACTGGAGAGGTACGCGGCGCCTCCTGCGCTGTGCCCGAGGCGTGGCGGCGAGCACGGAAAGAGGGAAACTGGGACTAGGCGGGGCCAGCCGTAGCTGGAAGGGGACCGCGGGAGGTAACACGAACGAGATTGCGCGTCACCACGTGACGGCTCACGTGAGCAGCAGGGCTGTCATCTGGTGTGGTTGGATTTCGGCGACTGTTGCAGAGAGGAATCGAAATGGACTTTCTGATCGGTAATCCCTTCGCCTCTCCGGTGGGGCAACGGATAGGTGAGTCACTTTTAGCAGTGGCGCTACTAAGGTGCTGCGCCAGAGAGTCCGCGCCCCGGATACACCGTTTGTGTACATTTGGGGTTTTCGATAACTTCCCAAAACTTTTATTGCGTGTGGCCCTTTTAGGAGTTTACGGAAGAAGAGCGAGAATGTTGAGATTGACAGCCACGCCGTCCAATTGACTAGTAGTCTGAGCCGATTGTGAGACTGCCAGCCAACCACTGTTCGGAGTAGGAGGTGGTTTTTTTTTTTTTTTTTACCCCAAGTGGTGAAAAAGTTGTGCAAGTTTATAATGGAAATATTGCACAAGCTAGTCTGTGATAAGACGTGTAAACTAAGATTGGGATGGCCTTTTTTAATCACAGTATGTGTATGGGGAACCAGCTGATGTGTTGCGGTGCAGGTCATATAACAAATGTGAATCTAAACTACAAACATAACTGCTTAATAGATAATTAAAAACGCCCGTTCCGAGGAAAGCTGAGTAAAAGTTAAGGGTACTTTGAAACGCAGCGAGTATCCCTTTCTGCAGGATTCCCCGAGAGGGATTGTGGAAGTGTTTGTATCATGTAACGTACATTTTGAGCTTTCCATTGCATTTATGTCGTATCTTCCCAATGAAATGCCTGGTTCTGTTAGTTGGCTGTATCGGTCTGGTAGTTTAAACAGTGTCCTGACCTACAAGAGGTACAGTGAGAGATGCCACCTCTGGCACTGTGCAGTTCTTCCTCCCTGCCTTCCCCCGGGGCATACCTCTCAACCTCCTGCCTGATAAATCAGGGACAAGGCATAAAAAAATCAGGGACAAAGAACCAAAATCAGGGACACTTTTTTATAATTAAAGATATCCACCCAGAAAGCTAGTAGAATATGGGGCTTAGTGCAAAATGCATTTTCTAAAGAAGAACATGTCTGTCACTTTAACGTTTGACATTAATTTGTGCTTACAATCCCTAATGTTTAGCCACGCAAACACAAATTTTAGGAGGGACAAAGTAAAATTTTCAGTCAAAATCAGGGACATCCCTGAAAATAAGGGACAGTTGAGAGGTATGCCCCGAGGATGCCCTACTGTGACAGGACTCAACGTCGGGGTGCTTGGTTCCAGTGATAAGATGAGATAGTTTTAATATAATAAGAGCATACTTCTCAGCTGTCCCACTTTAGGAGGAACAGTTCCTCATTTCACCTCAGAAAAGCTATCTTTTACACATTTTCTCAGCTGTCCCACTTTAGGAGGACCAGTTCCTCATTTCACCTCAGAAAAGCTCTCTTTTACACATTGAGTGGGTTACTGCCTCCCATTTTATGCTGGTATTTTTAAAGCAGAAATCCAGACAATAAATGTGAAACGTGTTGCTCAACCAACAGAACACCTTGTGAACACGAAAACACACATTTACACAATAGTCTGAGTTTCTGTCTTTGTGATTTGATGAGGTGTTGCACATTTTGCCTATTTGTTCATATTCGGGAGACAAGATAAGCATTCTGGCTGAGAGACCAGCTAAGGAGTGCAATTATGGGACCATAATTCCACTCATGTCAAAAGCTTGCATACCAAATGAACTCACTACACTCTCTAAAGTGCCGGTCACTGTTTACAGTATCATCTTGCAATAAATTTACTGTTTCACTAACATTAATACAGTGTGTTGTATTTTTTTTTTTTTTTTTTGCATAAAAATTTATTTTTCTCAGTCTGTCATAGTGCGATAAGGCACTTAATTGATGTTTAAAGGAAGTTTCCAATATAGGGAGCTACTCACACGGTGTGGTAGCTGCGCTCTGAGGTAGTCATTCTAGCCAGGTTAGACAGAATGTGTGCAGCCCATATTGCAGATATTTCCCTCTTAAAATTAGTTTCAGCATCTGCTGCCCGATGCATTCTAAGAGCCCCAGTCCAGCCGCCATACCCCCGCGCTATCATGTTAGTCAAGCGGTGCCTTTCATTAATGTGTTAGTGGTCATTCTTGATGTTAAAAATGAATGAAAAATCTAGCCCCATTCATTTCAGTGGGGCGCGCCCTGTGCTCTCCCTGGCCACATGTCATTACGTGCTTGATTGCGGGAGTTTGGCGGCTGGACTGGGGCTCTAAGAATGCATCAGGCAGCTGATGCTAAAACTAATTGTACGAGGGAAATATCTGTAATATGGGCTGCACACATTTTGTCTAACCTGGCTAGAATGACTACCACGGAGGGCAGCTGCCACACCATGTGAGTGGTAGTTGCCATATGGTAAGTCAGAAATTCACTTTAATTATGGGAAAATAATTGCATTTTCTCTTGGGTATTTAGAAGCACTCTACACAAGTGCCTTGTAGCGAACAACATTTTCGAGTCATGCAGTTATTACCCCATAATTACACACCCTGGGGCATCTTATTGCATACCAGATGCTAATTATTCACTGTTACATAGTACCTGGTAGTGTGTTGCGCTACTTTTAGGTGCACTGAGAGTGTCTGCCATCTGTAGGTTATATCTGCAGCATCATTAGAACAGCAACATTTTTTTCTAAAAATATTTTGTCTTCCTTTTTCCCCGGGAGTTCCCCTGTCAATCTCTGCCCTGGTCACGGCCCCCGGAGCTTCCACCAATTGCCTATTGCCCGCATACTCCTGGTTATCCCCTGGAGGGCGGTGCCGTGGCACTGGTTCCCCTAATTGCAGTGCTGCGGGAACAGTATCTGGTTGGGAGTGCGGCGGGAGTGGCTAATTGAAGCCCAGGGAGGGCTTCTTGTAGACGTAGGCTCTCCCCTCCATTTTCTTGGTTTCTCCTCTGGGAGGCGGGGACATGCAGTGACGTCCATTGTCCGTCCTGCCGCCATTAGATGCGAGCGCTGGTAGCTGCGAGATCCCCGGCCTCCGCCAGGGGTCCATCTCATGCCAGACACTTCCCCACCCTCCCCCAGAGAGGGAGAGCAGTCCATAGGATGCTATATCCTTCTCCCCCTGGCCGGCCCTCTGGCTACCTGGGTCCGTTCCTGAACCTGGGTCACCGACGTCGCAAGCAGAAATAGACACATAGAGGTTTTGCTCACAAAACCAGTATGGAACGAGGTGGGAAATTTTAGTACTTGCAAGACTCCCAGGCCTGCAGGCCTACTCATGTGGCATCACAGCTTTTTCCTCATTTCAGAGCTTAGGTCAGGGAAGCAGAAGATAGGTTGTCAGTCAGATTAGTGGATATGCCCCAGTCTTTTGGCAGCAGCTAAAATTTGGTTCCGGGGATACAGTCCACTGGTCACTACGAGGAAGGTTTGAGGGTTGTTCACTTTCAGTTGGTGTCTCCTTGGAATTATAGTATTCACTACACTGTGTGAATTTGTCTGGCTAGGTTCAGTTGCAGGATTTGGTTGAATAAGGTAAGACAAGTAAGTTAGTACTTCTTGTCCCTCCTTATTTTCAGGGATTCCAAGCAGTCTTATGTTTTCTTTCTGGGTTTTTATTCTCAGAGTGCTTGAGCCATAGAAGTGTATTTTCATTAATTAGAACTGAGACTGCACAAGCTGTTTTATTGGAGGAGTTCAGGGCGGTTTTTACATTGTTCGCCAGAGTGTACATTCGTGCCTCCATAGTGGCAAAACAATTGCTCAAAGTTTCCACTTTTCCTGTCAGGTTCCCTGATGGCCTGCGGGAAAGCACCATTGGATGCTTCCAGCTTCACACTGGGCCCAGTGCTCGCAGTACTCTGTCCCACTTGCTCTGGTGGCTTCCCCTTACTGGTCTCCTACGGGTTCTCTTGCACTGAATACCCATGCTGGTTTTTGACAAGAAGGGTACCAAAATGATCACGGCGGTAAGCTCTGTCTCACACATGGGTGCAAGAAGAGTTATCTGTGTTTAGAATTGCATTTTGATCTTAATTTAGGATCACGCTGAGGAGCTCTAGTAAAAAGCAACTGCTTCTGCTGGCAGTGGGCTCCTCACCCCCTTCCCAGGGTAGCCTTATCAGCTTAGAACACTAAACTTTAGTGATGTGCATGAAAGTGATCAAAATGAATGAAAACCCATGTAAATTGCCGAAAAGGTCTTTGTTTAGATTGTCTAAAGAAAGACGTCAGTATTGCACAAAGTACATTGTAGCACTCTGCCTCATTCTCTTGAGGCATGGACAGCTGTCTCAAATACCCTGCTGGTTGCTAGTCGCCGCTTTAATGTCAGCTTTGTTGGTTACGTGACATGCTTCAGGGTTGTCTCCATGGCAGTTTGGTGCGTTACTTAAATCGGGGCCCTACATAGCTTATTTTGGTGGTGCTACAAGAATTTCAATCTTGCAATTCAGTTTTTCTTGGTATTGTTAGAGCAGGCCCAACACTGGAAGCTGAAGTTGATGTGTACTCCTTGGGATTCCACACTGAGTCCGTCTTGGTGCACAACGAAGGTAAAGTGCTTGGTTCCTGGGGGGGGGCACCTTGGTGTCCCACACTGAACTGGCCTCACTTTACAGTGGAGGTAAAGCGCTTGGTTTCTGGGAGAAGTACCTTGAGTTACCTTGGAATCCTGCATTGAGACCGGGCATGGTGTGCAGTGGGGGTAAAGCACTTAGTTCCAAGGAGGGTTACCTTGGAAATGCACACTAAGACTATCCTTGGTGCACAGTGGAGGTAAAGTGCTTGGTTCCTGGGAGGTTGCCTTGGAATCCCATAGTGAGATGGGTGTGGTGCACACTGAAGAGTAAAGTGCTTGGTTCCTGGGAGGGACATCTTGGAATCCCACATTGAGAGTGACCTTGGTGTACAGTGGAGATAAAGTGCTTGGTTCTGGGAGAGTTACTTTGGAATTCCACACTGAAACTGGGCTTGGTGCACAGTGGAGGTAAATTGCTTGGTTCTTGGGATGTTACCTTGGAGTTCCACAGTGGAGGTAAAGTACTTTTTTCCTGGGAGGGACACTATGGAATGCCACACTCGAGTCTGGGAATAATGCACAGTGGAGGTAAAGCACTTGATTCTTGAGATGGTTACTTTGGAACCCCTTGCTGAGACCAGCCTTGATGCACAGTGGAGGTAAGGTGCTTGGTTTCTAGGAGGGTAAACATGGAATGCCACATGGAGAATGGCCTTAGTGCAACATGGAGGTAAAGCACCTGGGTGGGTTGCATTGGAATACCACACTGAGACCCGCCTTGGTGCATAGTGGAGGTAAAACACTTGGTTCCTGGGAGGGTTACCTTGGAATTCCACACAGAGACCAGCTTTTGTGCAGAGTGGAGGTGAAGTGCTTGGTTCCTGTGAGGGGCTGCATGGATTCATACATCCCTGTTGAATGACTAAGGAGTGGCATCAGCTGTGCCCAGCTCAACAATCGGGACCGCTACCGCGGCACACGATCAGGACCACTACCACTGCACCCTCTCTCTGGTTGGAAGTGCAGGTGTTTGTGCAGCTTCCTTCACAGCCACTGCCAAACTGGCCTCCTGGTCGCTCGGCAGGAGGTTTACAAATGCCAACAGGGCCTGCACCTAGCTGAGCGTCCGACTTCCGAAGCTCAAGATGATTTCAGTGTGATGGTGGGGTTTCATATCTAACATGCAGACCCCAGTTAGAGTCCTTTCTTAAAGCAAGGGGTTGAAACGGAAGCTGCAGTGTTTGTTACTGGGGAAATCATTTTTCTTTTTGTTTTAATAATAATAATATTTGTGGGTGCTGGCCTGCTGGTGTAATAGTAGTGCTACCACTTGCGGCGCCAACTACCTGGATTCTGAAGCGAACTCTGGGCATTGAAGGACCGGAAGGACCTTCAGAGGAGGACTGAGGATCTGTAGGACTGCTCTCCGATTTTGGCCGGGGGGGCACTTGCAGAGCCCGGTGATTGCATGGCCCCTAGCAGTAACTGAAAGAAAGACACCTGGGACTAATTATAAGGCTTAGGATGTGTGGCAGATGCCGACAAGCGGTGCATGGAAGCGTTGCAGTGCATGTCATGGCATCATTGCATGCCATGCCTCGGGTGAGGGGGAATCACAGGGAGGGAAAAAAGGCTACTGGTGGCAGGACAGTATTGGACACCTGCAAGCCCCACTCTGACCAGCAGGGCATGCAAGGCCAGAAACTGGACCCTTCTAAGGTTGGGGAACCCCTGTTGACCCTGCCAGGGAGGCGGGCTCTGAGGGAAGACTAGCTGGCAGGTTGCGGTGGTCAACGTGGTGACAGGTCTGGGGTGTCTGGCAGATGAGGGGACATCTGGGTAAGGGGGCAGAAAAAGATTTACAAAAAAATATATTTCTGGCAAAAACATTAGTACAGTATATCCATTTTTTTCATTGTATATTACTCCTGAATAGAGATTTGATTTTAAAGTCCCTGCTCCTTGGCCATATCCACTGTGAATAAATAATTTTAGTGTTCTGTGCAGTTTGCATCAGAAATGTGTGCAGGCACCCTCCTAAGACACCCCCCCTTACAAATTCAGCATGTAAAGCGATAAAGTAATCTCAAGAGAAAGGAATTTTAAAAATT
The DNA here is from genome assembly GCA_016271365.2 of Neoceratodus forsteri. Taxonomy (NCBI): domain Eukaryota; kingdom Metazoa; phylum Chordata; order Ceratodontiformes; family Ceratodontidae; genus Neoceratodus; species Neoceratodus forsteri. Next base: position 181,261,481 of record CM057450.1, on the reverse strand, counting down.
ACTAATGGCAGCCGTCTTTAATGGCTGGAGTCTCTAAGTGTAAAATTGTTAAAAAAGGGTATTAAATAAGCCAAAAATAATAAGTTTTGCATGTGAAAGTGTTTTATTAAATGCAAAAATGCATTGCAGATGGTGCAGACCGATAAGCAAAATGAAAACGCTTTATTTTTTAAAAGAAACACGGGTGAAGCAGTGTCCTAGTAAGTGAGTGGGTGCTTGACTTCAAAGCAGGACAGAAAAAACACAAGTAGGCAGCACTCAGGGTACCAGTAAACTTAAAAATACAAAGTAAAAGACACAGCAACTATAAAGTTGGCAAAAGTAGTCCAAGTCCACTGCACTAACCCCGGTGCTTCGGGTCTCCTGAGTGCTGCCTACTTGAGTGTGTTCTGCTTTATTTTTTAATGTGTAATCCTACGAACATACAAAATTGTCAGCCAAAACAGGCCTCATGGTCTATCGAGTATGCTCGAGTGTGCAGCTAGCCCCTCATCTTGCAGCTGCTCCTCCCACCCCCCCTTCCCAGTATCACTTACCTTGTCCCAACCCCTCTTGAAACTGCCCACCATCTTATAGGACACTATCTCGTCTGGTAGGGTGTTCCATTTGTCCCCATCTCTTTCCAAGAAAAAATGTCTCCTCATCTCCCTCTTCAGGCATTGGCCTCTCGTGTCCCTCCCCCTTCTCATCTGAAAAATTCCTTCTGTGTTGGTCTTGTTCATCCCCTTTGGATACTTTAAAGGTCTTGATCATATCAAGTGCTCTATCCCTCCTCTCCTCCAGTGAACACATAGTCTGCTCTCCCAGCCTGTCCTCGTAGGGCTTGCTCTCCAATCCCTGGATCATCTTTGTGGCTCTTCGCTGCACCCCCTCCAACAATCTGATGTCCTTCTTCAGGAATGGGTGCTAGTACTGCACGCAGTACTCCAGGTGTGGCCTGACCAGTGATCTATACAGGGGCAGGATAACCTCCCTCCTTCTGGAAGAGATCCCTCTTGCAATACAACCCAGCATTTTGTTGGCTTTTGCTGCCACCTTCCTGCACTGAGCAGAGTTGTTAATGCTCCCTGTAATGATCACTCCCAGGTCCTTCTCCTCTGTGGAGCTCCCCAACTCAGGTTTTAAATAATTAATATACTAACATACTAAAATGCCAGCAGAATAGGCCTAACGGTCTTTCGAGTCTGCTCGATTGGTCAGCCCCCACCCTGAGTGCTGACCTTGCTGCCCCCCTCGCCTTCTCTGGCTTCTCCCTTCCCAGTTCCGGATATTCTTGCTGCATTGGAGTTTGCTTCCAGAACCCTTCCCCTGTACCTGTCCCACCCCCTCTTGAACCCCTCCACCGTCTCTGCCTCCACCAGCCTCCTAGGCAGTGCATTCCATGGCTCCAGTGAAGTAGCACCTCCTCCTTTCTCCCCTGAATCTTCCCCCCACTCCAGCTTCCACCCATGCCCTCTAATGGCCCCTCCTCCTTCCTTCAAGCACCCCTGACTGTTCCTCCCTATTTTCCCTCTTCCTTGTCCCCCAGTCCCTTCTCTCTTCCAAGCGTGTACATATTTAGCTCTTGAGCCTCTCCTCATAGGTCCTGTCCCCAAGCCCCAAATCATTTTGGTTGCCCTCCTCTGGACCCTCTCCAGGAGTTTAATGTCCTCTAAGTGTGGCTCCAAAACTGCACGCAGTACTCAAGGTGTGGCCTCACCAAGCAGTTATACAGAGGGGCATCACTTCCTCCTTCTGGAGGTGATCCCTAGCGATGCATCCCAGCATCCTGTTGGCCTTGGCTGCTGCCCTCCCACAAGTCTCCGAGTTGTTCATCTTGACATCCACCACACCCCCAGGTCCCTCTCAGCCATCGAGACATGTAGCATTCCCCAGGGTGTACACTTGGCCTGGGTTTCTGGCCCCAGGTGGAGTACCTTGCATTTCCTGCATTGAACCTCAGCTTCCACTTTCTAGACCATCTTTCCAGAGCCTCCAGGTCCCACTGTAGGCCACCCTTCCCTCATCCCCATCCACCACCACCCCCAGGTTTGAGTCATCCACAAAGAGACTCATCTCACTCCTGATTCCTATCCTTATGTCAGAGACGTAGGCGTTGAACAGGAGGGGCCCAAGGACTGATCCCTGTGGGACCCCACTAATGACCCTCCTTGGGGATGAGACTATCCCGCCAACTACGACCCTCTGGGTCTGGTCCTGGAGCCAGTGGCCTATCCATCTGATCATCTGGTTCTCCACCCCCATTTCTCCCAGCTTATCCAACAGGCCCACGTGAGGAACAGAGTCAAATGCCTTGCTGAAGTCCAGAAAGAGGACGTCCGCTGGTCTACCCAGGTCCAAGGCACTTCGTCACCCAGTCATAGAACTCCACAAGGTTTGTCTGACACGATTTCCCTGGATGAATCCATGCTGTCTATAGTCCAGGCACCTGACTTTCCAGGTCCCCCTAGCTCTCCTTGACAATGCCTCCATCACCTTGCCTACCACCGATGTCAGGCTGACAGGCCTGTAGTTCCCTGCCACCTCCCTTAATCCCCCCTTGTGGATAGGCACTATATGCGCCACCTTCCAGTCCTGGGGCACCCACCCTGTCCTCAGAGAGATGGTGAAAAGCTTCGCTAGGGGTTTAGCCAGGACATCCGCAAGTTCCTTCAGCACTCTGGGATGTAATTTATCCGGCCCCGGTGCTTTCTCCGTCTTAAAGGAGCTGAGGGCTTCCCTCACTCTCTCTGCTGTGATTTCCACTTCCGGTACCTCTTTTGCTTGATTAGCAGTTTTTTTTCTTGGGATAATGCTATCTGTACAGAAAGTATTTATATAGGTTTTCTAGAAGTGTTATGTTTGTTAAACACAGTGAGGCAAGTGCTGTGCATTTTCACAATGTTTTAACGCTTTTGTGAGCAAAACTCTAATCAGTTTTTGGAGTTAAATAAAACCCTGCAACTGTACTTCATTCAAGTGATAATCCCTCCCCTGGTTCCTGGCTCTGAAGTGCAGAACCTTGCACTTCTTGGCGTTGAACCCCAACTGTCTTGTTTTCGCCCACTCCTGCAACTTAGTCATGTTCTCCTGCAACCCCTTCCACCCCTCCGCATCATCAACCACAGCTCCATGAATCGATAACATAAAAAACGTTTTGTAGTCTACTGCTATGCAGTTCAGAAAGTCTTCAGCATTATTCTCCGATATGCATAGTGTTTTGCTATGCTGTTTCAGCTATTTAGTACTCTGCAATAAACATACAGTAGTTTTGAAGTTTGAAGCTGTCTTGCTAACAAAGTCAAAACATCCCTCTGTATCATCCCTTCTCCTCATCAAATGTTATTTTTATCCAGGTACATATAATTAGGATACAGGATCCTGTTTATGACTGTAGACCTGTATTTTACGGAAAACAGGAAATGACAAAGTACACAAGATACGATTAACATAATTCTGCAGGAACTGTTATACAAGTACAAAAGTCATCAAGTTAAAAATCTCATTCACTACAGTTGCATGTATCCTGGTCCTTAACTGTTTTTCCAGTTACCTGTATTGAATGCTGGATTGGGACATTACCATTCTTGAACAAAGCAGAGTTTTAAGAAAAAGTGGCTTTAAATACAAAGATAAAAATATGGATTCATAGATTCATAAGACATGTGTCGGCAGAAAAGGACTCTGGCCCATCGGTCTGCCCATCCCCCACCGACAACCCCTTGTGTTTGTCCCAGGCCCTCTTGAATTCCCTCCACTATACTGGCCCTCACCACCTCCTCCGGCAGTCTGTCCCAGGGCTCAACCACTCTCTCTATGAATTAATACTTCCTAACATTTCCCCTAAACCTTCCCTCCCCCCACTTTCAGTCCATGCCCCCTAGTTCTTGTATCTACCCTTCCTAAAAATAAACTCTCCCCCCTTTATTAACCCCTTCACATACTTGAATGTTTCAATCATGTCCCTCCTCTCTTTTCTTGTCTCCAGAGGATACAAATTCAGCACGTTCAACCTAACATACGAATGAGCCAGCAGAAACAGACCTCCTGGTCTATCAACGTCTGCTTGGTTGCGCAGCTAGCTCCCTAGGTTGCAGCATGTCTTCCCACCTAGCCCATGCACCATTTTAGTGGCCCTTCTCTGCACCCTTTCCGTGTCATCTATGTCTTTTTTTCATAGATGGGGCCTCCAGAACTGTACCCCATACTCCAGGTATGACCTAAACATGGAACTGTAGAGTGGCATCAGCACCTCCCTCTTTCTGCTGGTTATCCTTCTCCCTATGCACACCAGCATCCTGTTAGCTTTGCCCACTGACTTGCTACACTGGGTCCCCACCCTAAGGTCATCGGTGATATATTGATGATAGATCTTATTAAGTTAGAAATATATAACTGAAAAAAAAACTATATGGTGATTATAGTAACATTTTTTGCCAACTAAAATACAGCTGCTTAAAGTTTTGTAGCCAGTAGCCAGCAGTGCTGCTTACTGGAAAAATGCACTGGCCCCACAAACGTTCCACTGCCCCAACTGGTATACTAATTGAAATGTTACCTTCACCAACACATCCCAACAGGGCTAGTTAAAGTAAAGTTTTACTAGTCCGGTATAAAATCTACTGGCATTGGCAAGTGGACCAGTGCCAGTTTTAACCTCTGTTAAAGACGGGCGGTTCCAAGGACCATAGTGTTTAGCACTACCCAAACTGATATATTTAGTGTACATCAGGGATCCGTTCAAGTTTTTCAATTTTATTATTAGTAATAATAATCCTGATGTTTGAGCGGGCCTGCTGGTGCAGTGGGAGCACCACCGCTTGTGACGCTGACATGAGCCAGCCCGAGTGGGAGGAGAATTGAGCATCCCATCTGGACACTTTCCTTCTCCTGGGAGAGAGGATTTTATGTACTGTTGGTCCAGTATTGCCTGGCAGACCACAGATGGCAGTGCAGGGGATCCGTGAATGGTATGCAGTGACTATTGGAGCGTGCTCACAGATTGGCTGCGTCAGGCTTCACAGGCAGCCCGTCTTATTGTAAGCTCTTGGTGGGAGGCGGGGAGAACAAGGAAAACTGCAGATGAGCCAGGCAGATGGAGCTGCACCAGCTGCCCACTCCCAGGTTGACCCACATCTTCACCTCCCCCCTGGTGGCCAGATGTCTGTGGGGAAGTAACACTACAGTGGCTGATGGTGGACCTGGCTCCAGGAGAAAGCGGGGTGGGGGGGGCAGCGCAGTGGTGTCATGGGTGGATGTGTGGACTGGGAGTGTCTGCAGTGGGATCTTGTCAGCTTTGTCAAGGAGGGCAGCTCACATGGTGTTAGTGGAAGGAAGACTTAGCCCATGGTAGGAGGAGCAAAAAACAGTACTTGGGGGAGGGGAGCGAAATGGAATAAATAATGCTGATGTTTTCTCGCATTTTAAAGTTTATTTATCTTCTGATGCTGCAGTACTGCTTATACTGCTACAGAAGGCTAATTAAAAAAAAAAAAACGCTGGTTGAACTGAACTGGGGACAACCTGAGCAGGTGGATAGGGAACTGGCTCGGGGTGGGTGGGGTGCAGGATGCAGAGGGTAACTTCTGGGACCTGAGTTCTTCAATGTTTTCATTTGTGTATGTAGAATTAGGTATGTCTCTTTGCTGATGACAATAAGATCTACAGCTGCATGAACACTGTGGAGAAAGTTAGAAAAATGAAGACATGGAAAAACTGTAAAAAGGGTCTAGATTTTTGCAGCTAAGTGCATTGTGACATACACATTGATAGAAAGTCCTAAAATGGACTGCTAGATTTATTTATTTATTTTTTTGGAGGGTGGGGGGGTGGTTATACAGAGAGCTGAGGACCGCACCGAGGGACTGTACTTTCCGGGATAAACAAGCTGAAAATGAAAGCAGGTAGAATGGGACTTTATTAAGCACTGATAAGAGGATACAGCAAAACTTCCTCCCTGGTTCTTCAAGTCAGAATAACTCTTCCTGAAGGGTGAGCGAGAGGGAGACCTGAGGGTCTTCATTAGTGATAGTGTCAAGACTAGACATGACAATGGATGAAATTCTGACGGTATGGTAACAGTCACATGTAATACGGTTGTTGTTGTACTGTGGTATTACAGAACTTATTTTTGTGCAAAAAAATAAGTCTTCTCAAACTCTTGCATCAGGGAGAGTTGGCGTGAAAAGGACAGTTGTCCCTGAAAATACAAAAAAAAATTAGTTGAAAGGTCTGAATACCACAGTATACCGTGAACCACAGTTATGGCGGTATCAGAAATTGCTCACGATACTAATATTGTAACTTCCAGTACCGCAATATACCGTGATACCGTGACATCCCTAGTCAAGACCATTGTACAGTGCACAAACCAAATGAGTGCGCACTGGGACGTAGTGCTCCAGAAACCAACAATGGAATATTTGTAGAAAAAGGCTTCGAGCACATACAACTCATAAGAGAAACACGTAGTATAAAAAGCTTTATTTTACAAAACTCCTAACATGTTTCGGACTGCTCCCCCAGTCCTTTATCAAAGGGAATAAAAAACCAAATGTCAGAGAACACCATATATAACACACAATTGATTCAGGTGTATTCCATCAGAACAATGAATACTTAGCTAAACCATCAAACTAATTGTAATCCTCCAGAGAAACCTTCATTCAATTAAATTAAATATTTTAAACATCTTCATGTCTAATACAATAAAACAAAAATGCATTTAAGTGTAGTCTTATACTACTCCTTCCAGAACTAAATTGTGAAAATGCAAAGATACAGAAAAACTAAAAACTCAGAGACTAAATGGGGACACTAAACAAGGGGAGTTTAACAAGATAGTCAGACCATATGGTTCATGCTGATCAAATATGACCAAAATTAACTACGATCCTTTAGATATGGATAAAGCTCTAAAGGGCCATTTAGCCCCGGACTTTTATAGCGTTTAAGGTTAAAATCCAGTAATTTTCTCTTCTTAGTACTAGATTATTATAATCTCACCTCTCAGGTTCCTATTTACCTTATCGATTGCCATAAACTTAAAGGAATGTTGTTCAGGTTCTCTAGCATTAACAACATGTGCCAGTAGCATAAGTCATGTCTCCTCCTGAATGGCTCCTGTTCTCCTCCTACTCTGATTTTAAACTCCTGATCGTTTTCCCCACATAAAAAGCCTCACAGTTACATATTGCCAAATAAATAACTCCCACTGTATCACAGTTCGTAAATTGTTGAATTTCAAAACTTCTATCACTGTTGTGACTCGAAAAAATATTACCCTGTAACATATAGCTGCAATAGATGCATCATTTGCATTTAAAATTTCCCTTCCTTTTTATCTAACCATGTGCTTTTAGACTTATTTTCATAATGACTTCTAGTAAGTAAGTCTCCTATAGTATATGCCTATCAGCAAAAGCGAAAGAACTTGAAAATATAGGCATTGGCATGTATTGGGAGCTGAATCAGGTTTACAAGGAATGATAGAACAACCCGTCAGAATGTGTTTTAAGAAAGTTCCCACTATAGGAGAATTACTTACGAGAAGTCATTATGAAAATAAGTCTAAAAGCACATGGTTAGATAAAAGGAAGGGAAATTTTAAATGCAAACGATGTATCTATTGCAGCTATATGTTACAGGGTAATATTTTTTCGAGTCACAACAGTGAGAAGTTTTGAAATTCGACAATTTACGAACTATGATACAGTGGGAGTTATTTATTTGGCAATATGTAACTGTGAGGCTTTTTATGTGGGAAAACGATCAGAGTTTTAAAATCAGAGAGAGATATGAGAGCCATTCAGAGGGGAGACATGACTTATGTTACATTGCAGCACATGTTGTTAATGCTAGAGAACCTGAACAACATTCCTTTAAGTTTATGGCAATCGATAAGGTAAATAGGAACCGAGAGGTGGAGGTTATAATAATCTAGTACTAAGAAGAGAAAATTACTGGATTTTAACCTTAAAGCTAACAAAGTCAGGGGCTAATGGCCCTTAGAGCTTTTATCCATATCTAAAGGATCGCAGTTAATTTTGGTCATATCTGATCAGCATGAACCATATGGTCTGACTATCTTGTTAAACCCCCTTGTTTAGTGTCCCCTTTTAGTCTCTGAGTTTTTAGTTTTTCTGTATCTTTGCATTTTCACAATTTAGTTCTGGAAGGAGTAGTATAAGACTACATTGTTATATGCATTTTTGTTTTATTGTATTAGACATGAAGATGTTTAAAATATTTAATTTAATTGAATGAAGGTTTCTCTGGAGGATTACAATTAGTTTGATGGTTTAGCTAAGTATTCATTGTTCTGATGGAATACACCTGAATCAATTGTGTGTTATATATGGTGTTCTCTGACATTTGTTTTTTTATTCCCTTTGATAAAGGACTGGGGGAGCAGTCCGAAACATGTTAGGAGTTTTGTAAAATAAAGCTTTTTATACTACGTGTTTCTCTTATGAGTTGTATGTGCTCGAAGCCTTTTTCTACAAATATTCCATTGTACAGTGCAGCAGAGTGTATGTGAAGGCAAACGGGACGCTGGAATGTAAGGGAAGTAAAGGCCTCACCTGGAGTACTGTGTACAGTTCTGGAATCCATAACTCGAGAAAGACCAATACTGAATAGAGACCATACAGAGGAAGGTTGCAAAGATGCTCTAGGGGCAGCAGGGGAGCTTGGATGAGGAAAAGTTGACAGACCTTGGCATGTATACACTAGAGACCAGGTGGGAAAGGGGGAATAAGATGGAGATGTACACGTTTTTGCAAGTAATTATCAGGGTGTATTGTAAGGACTTGTTCACGATGGGTGCTGATCTGCCACTAGGGCTGTTAGATCTGTGAATCCAGTCCAGCGATAAGCTTAGCATGGAGCTAGGCAGGGAAGTGGATTACTGGGTCTTTTTTTGCTGACACAGTCCGTTCCTTTGCTTTTTGACCATGAATCAACTACAACTATTCAGAGAGCCCCAAGAAAGTATATTTTAATAATCATCACAAACCCTGTCACCTGACTGGCTATCCTGGACACCCATTTCCTTCCAGGGAGAGCTGTTTTTGTTTCCCTGTCTGACCATGAGACGGGTGCCACATCAGAAGCAAACCATGGGCACTAGGACCCAGGAAACCACAGCCGCCTGTGACACTGGGCTGATTGACATCGTGGCATCCCTATATCACATGGTGAGGGAAGTCCATGTAGCCAACATCATATGATATTGCTATTTTGTGTGGTTTCTTGGAGTGTGTTGCAGACTGAGCTGCAGAAAGGACTGCAGACTGCATGCATTCCTTATTACAGAATCACAGCTGTGGGTCTTTTGCTGTTTGACATGTATCACACCTCATTCTGCTTTGTGCTGTGCTTGAAGTAAAAGCATAAGGGAATTGCTCAATCAGAGCAAAGTTTGTAATTTTTTTTTTTGGGGGGGGGGGGAGTCAGATTAAGCACTCTGGGGCCTGATATTCAAAAGTTTGCGCAGGTGTTAATGGGTCTTTGCCTGAGCAAACCGAGGTTTGTGCTGGAGCCCCATATTCAAAAGGGGCCTTTGCACGGGCAAAGTGGGTTAGTGCCCACACAAAACGTAGTGTATGTGTATGGGCAAGGGGAGGGGCATGGCAATGAAAATGCATGCTTTCTCATATTCAGTGGCATTGCGCTGTGCAAAGTGGTTTAGAGCTGGCCTTTTGTGCAGCGCAAATACTGTCAAAACCCTGAATTAACTCCTGTCAACACTAGCAACTGCCAGAGGTATTGCGACCACCGAGACGGTTAGCTGCTAGGGGAGCATAACCTCCCCTGTGGTCCCTGGCACCCCCTGACGATTTCCTCAGCCCCGTAGGTAGAAGTATATGCCCTGGAGATAGTGTTGCCCTCTCTTCCTCCAATCCCAGTCCGTATGTAGAATAACATTCCCTGGTGGTAGTAGTGTCCTCCCTCCTTCTGAGGGAATGGGATTGGAGGGAGGGAGGGCACCACTACCACCAGGGAATGTTATTCCATGTACAGGGCTTGGATCGGAGGGAGGGAAGGAGGGCAGCACTACCACCAGGGAATGTTATTCCACGTACAGGGCTTGGATCGGAGGGAAGGAGGGCACCACTACCACAAGGGAATGTTATTCTACGTATGGGGCTGGGGATCGGAGGAAGGGAGGGAGGGAAGGCATGCTACTACCAGGGAATATACTTTTGCTTACTGGGATGGGGATTTGAGGGTGGACCACTAGCACCAGGGTTACATACAGTCTGGGTCCAGGCAGTTGGGGGCGGTGTTGTCTAACCTGCCTCACAGCCCTTGCAAGTGAGCCCATAATGGGCACAAATGGCTCCTTAATGCCCTGTATGCCCAATGGGCTCATTTGCGTGGGGCCCTTTGAATACTGGAAATTGCGCTCCAGCGCTATCCATTCTGGCGGTGTACTTTGGGAGCCTTGTCGGGGCAGCTGGGCCAACATGGCCCTATATTCAGTCAGATAGCGCTAGTGTGCAGTTCGACTGAATGTAGCATCTTCGGGCACCCAAGCAAGAGCAAGGTGCAGTGCAAATTTTTGCGCTCCACTTTGTGCGCATTTGAATATTGGGCTCTGGTGTCAAGGCAATTTTGTAGGGTATCATGGAAGCTGATTAAAAGCTGTTATAATGGTTAGAAAAGTGAAGTTCTAGCATTTAAAATATTTTCAGGGATAATGTCAGGCCGGGGAGATGTGGGATTTAGACAGCAGATGGAGAACTTTAAAAGGAAAAAAATCCCTTATCATGTACTTGCCCACTTCTCACTGAGCTCCAGCATAGTTAGTTCGCAATCTGCGATGGTGCAGCAGAGAAACCCTTGTCAGTCTGGTTTCAGAATATGGAAGCAACAAGTGAGTTTAGGAGTAGAAAGATATAGCCCATAGATGACTCAAAACAGAGAGAGTGGAGACGGGTGAGTGAGGTGTAATGAAAGAAATTATAAAAGCCTGCAGAGAAGGCCGGCCTGGTGGCACTGAGGGTTGAGGTGCTGGGCGCCACACCTCGCGTCACGCCGATGACCCTAGTTTGGGAGTGAGCTCGGGAGTCGGGGGTTGGCAGGGGAGGGAGTTGGGTCATGCACCTGCAGGGCTGCTCTTCTGTCCGTGTGGGAGGGCATGGGTTATCCGGCACTCAGGCAACCCCTGGTGGAGACCGGAGGGCACTACGAGCTGCTGGACTACTGCCCTTAGGAGCATGGCTGGCATGGGCAGGGTTGCCGTGTGCCATACAAATCAGATGTGCACCACGTGGGGAGGGGGTCTCAGGCTTACACCACAAAAAATGCCCCTCTAGCCCTGGGTAGGCGACGGCCCCTGCCAGTGCCACTGCCACATTCCCAATGCTGGTTCCCCACCACTACCCCTGCGGTCTCTCTGCGTTGACCTATCCGACCCAGGGAACCACAATGAACTTGAAGATGGTCATGGAACACAGCGGGAGGTAGAGCGAGCTGGTGAGTGCAGGGGTCCAGAGAGAGTTCCAGGCTGAGGGTTGCAAACATAATTGGAGGGAAAAAAAAAAGTCTGCAGAGGAGGAGAAACTTATGGAAAACCCTCATCAGAAATGTTAAATCCAATAGGAGAGGTAGGAATTCAGTAGGACATGTGGAAATTATGTTCTGTATCAAACAAAAAAAGCTGGCACCAGCCTACAGATACTGTAAAATAATGTTAAGTGCTGTTTAGTGCAGAAATGTGCAAAATACAGAGTGGTACTGTACTCGAAAAAATACAGCTATTTCCCGTAAGGGAGAGGACACCAACTCAGTGCAGCTTGACAGACAGAAACTCCCCAGGCCATAATGTGTAATGGCAGGAGTTAAAACTTGCAATAGCTAGGGTCGGACAGCCCACCTGGATACCTGGAAATTTCCAGGTGGGCCCCCCTCAGTTGGGTAAGTGGTTACCTTCTGAACTCTGAAAACTTCTGCATTTATCGTCTATCTTCTAATTAAATGGGGTATCCGGGACACTGTTGATAAATGTAAGATGCAAACACAGAGCGAGTGTATCAGATTGAAGTGGAATATTGATATGAGTGTGTCATCCTGGGCCCTCCTTTATTGATTTTCCAGGTGGGTCCTTGTATCTTCTTTCCAGGTTTGCACTCTGTACCCCAGTCCGACCCGACATAGCCAGGGGTGTGTGGCTAGCAGCCCAGTGGGAGAGATGCTCTTTTACGGAGCTCTGCCAGCAAAGGTCTGATTTTCAGTTAAAATATGATTTTTAGCTACATTAAAAATCGAAAATTTACTGTATAGGTTGTTCCACCGGTTTACCCTTTGTAGTGTAAAACTGCACGGGACAACCAAGAAATGCTCCTCAGTTGGATTCTTCCACCCTGGCCCATCAAACAACTGTCCACAGTACTGGTGCCATCAGCACTGGGAGACCATGCTGCCACGCTGGAATCACAGCAGCCTGCAGTGTATGCCGTGAGTCAAACACTGTGGAGCATGGACAGAAAATTAGACCCCTATGCTGAGCAGCTGGTTTCAGTGGAAACTAAAGTAGAAAATATGGTGGTGCACATGCAGGATGCAAAAAGGACCTCTGGGGAACATTTTGCTGCTGCTGCAGCCTCTGTGAAAGAACTGCTGAGATCCATGCTCGAACAGTTACAGAATGCTGTCCGAGCTACTAATATCTGCATCTTAGGGGTGCTGGAGGGAGCAGAGGGAAGGACGCTGCCACCTACCTTGAGAGATAGTTACCAGAGTCACTGAGACTTGTATTTGCTCCAGCCCTAGTGAGGGCATACCGAATCACGCCACAGAGTGCGCAGTCTTCCAAAGAAGGCCCACAAACATTATTTATGGTTCTTGAACGTCAGGGAATGAGAGTCAAGCTCCTGTGGGCAGCTTGTGAACACTGCCTGGTACTCATTGATGAAAACAGCATTCTGTCCCCTCCCCCAACTACTACTTCTGTACCTGAACACGCAGGAAGACGTTCAGAGTTGTAACCAAAAAGTTAAAGGAGGTGGAGATTCTGTTTTGACTAAGCTTTCCAGCACAGTTACAGCTCTCAATTGAGAACAAAACATGCTCTTTTGTGGACCCTAAAGCAGCAGGTCAGTGTGTAGAGAAACTGTGCAACTGTAAAGATTTTATGTATTTGTTTGTTTATTTTGTTAACCGGGTAAGAGCAGTGGACCAAGGGTCCTTTTTCAGGCTCAGCCTGGACAGAAAATATGATACAAAACGTATAACAATAATAACAGATACATAAAGCATTCAGTAACAATTGCAAATACATAAGTCAAGCAAATATAATTTCAAATGCTTTTTAAAAACTTGTAAAGAGCAACCAACACGGAAAAAGTCAGGCAAGCTGTTCTAAAATGAGGAGCAGCTATAGTAAATACTACATAACCCAGCAAGAGTTTTTTTCCAGCTCTTTTATCCTCCTGTGGCGGGCTTCCACTGCGCCCTCACGAGCCTATCGATCTTGGGGTCTTTGGGTCTTGTGCCACGGTAGATCCCCTGAGTCGGTCCGGGGCATCATCCAGATCGGCCCCCACCATTTCCTCCATTTTCTTCCTGGCTTACCCCGAGACCCCCAGAAGCGGTGGTGCATGAGCGTGGAGGCGCACATGCGCACCGCAGTTTTGGACCGGGTCCCCTCAGCCGTCCCCACGACCTACATCAGGGTGTCTCAACCGCGTCAACTCTTTGGCCTCCACCAGAGGGCGGCCAAGCTCCAAGAGGGCTGCATCCCTCCACCCGAGGCGGAGCATTGCCAGTCAGCAGCTTCTCGCATCCTCTCCCTCACCACCCCTGCCGACCTCTGAGGCTCGTTCCCGAACCCGGGTCACCAGTGTGGCGCAAGGTGTGGCATCCAGCGCCTCAACCCTCTGTGCCACCGGGCCAACTTTCAGCATGAGTTTTACAAAAGCCTACATTAAGAACCACCCCACTGGTTGACCTCAAACTAGGCAACAAATACGTAATTAAAAAAAGATCAGAAAAGCGGGGGAGAGGCAGAACAAAATATGTTTTTAAATATCAGACAGCCAAAAAATACTGTATACGATGAATTGGGGACAACACACGAAGCTGGAAATATAGCTGACAGTGGTGAGTACTTACAGGAGCCCATAAAATAAAGTGACAAATATTATAAATAAACAGAAAGATTCTGGATTTTAGTGGAACCAAAGTATTAAAAAAAAAAAAAAAAGTTAGATACATAAACAAAATGGGGTAAAAGGGAACCCAGAGCAATAGTTTTACGAGATTCAACAGATAAACATTTTTTTCAATTTATACAAGACTCCGAATTTTTTTTTTTTTTTTTAATTAATATTACAACATACAGGTTTAATGCGATCAGAAAAAGAAAGTGAAGGACCTAAAATAACACCAGGGTATCTAAACTGAAATACTTGTTCAGTTAAAGTGCCCTGACTAACCTATAACTCAAATGAAGGACAATTAATCAACTTAGCACGTTAACCAAAAATCAATGATTTTGTCGTCTTTTACATTTAAAATAAGTTGAATTTGTTGTCGGCCTGGTGGCATTGAGGGTTGAGGCGCTGGACGCCACACCTTGTGCTACGCTGGCAACCTGGGTTCAGGAACAGACTCGGGTTGCCGGGGGTCAGCTTGGGGGGGGGGACAGAGGATTGAGCGTCCCAATGGATGCTCTCCTCCTCCTGGGGTGGGTTACTGGGGTGCCTTGAGCACCCAACGCTCCTGGGGCCGGTGGAAGCACGGGCTTTCGGGGGCAACGTCTGCTCTTCAGAGCTGGGGAGGGGAGAGCGCTGTGGGCGCTTGGCAATGGCGTACGTCAGCATGTCGTCTGCGTGGACATACATCCATTGCACCGGCGTCCTCAGGTGTCTAAGGGGAGAAAAAGGGGAAACAGTGCATACGGTCCCGGCCCCCCCGAGCAAGATGAAACCAGGGTGGGGTTGCCTAGAAGGATGCCCAGGTGGACTGAGTAGGAGGGGGGTACGAGGCCTCCCCTGAAGCTGTGGGAGCAGGGCAAGTAAAAAAAGAAAAAAAAGTTGATTTATCAGAAAACCAGTTATGTACAAAAATGAAATCTGACTGAATGCGGTGGTTAACGAGATGGCCCATCACAGTCCTTTGCTGAGGAGGGGGACTGTGATTGAACAAGTGACTTTTTATAGTGAGTAAATCCATTAGAAGTTACTGACCGTTTGGAAAGGAATTCGCTTGCAAATAAATGGGAGCTGAAATGGAATCTATTCTGGCTCTGCAAAACTTAAAACGTGGTCTGGTCATCACATGCTAACTTGTGCTCTTTGAGACTTTCAGGCTTTAAAACCGATTAATGCCTGCAGCTAAAATGATGCTTTGTGAATATACAGGCCCTGTGCTGATAGTAATAATGTTCTGCTCAAAGTTGGCATAAGTTTTTTTGTAGTAGTGGGAGTAAGGTCTTTGGGGGAAGGGGTTAATAATACTGTCAGTATTGGTTAACAAGGTGGTAACTGGGGCACGGTGATTAGTGATGCACCATT
This sequence comes from Neoceratodus forsteri, assembly GCA_016271365.2. Classification (NCBI taxonomy): domain Eukaryota; kingdom Metazoa; phylum Chordata; order Ceratodontiformes; family Ceratodontidae; genus Neoceratodus; species Neoceratodus forsteri. Next base: position 181,245,981 of record CM057450.1, on the reverse strand, counting down.
ATCATGGCATTAACCCTGGACCTCAGAACAGGCAGCATTATACTTTTAGGGCAAACAGCCTCGTTCTTTGGAGGCTGAGGTCGCTTAGTCATCCGGGGAGGCGTGTAGCTTTGAAAACAAAAGCAATAGTTACACACACTGTATACCCGCCTGGTATGACCTGCAGCTCGCAGAATTCTCATAAGCGATGCATACTCATGGTTCAAAAGTTGCAATATTAGTTTTATAACTTTTCTAGTTACCTTGAGGTAGTAGTGTGTTGAATAACCATAGCGGGGATGAACTGCTTGTGCTGTTTATAAGTGCCTTAGAGTCTCGTTTTAAAGGCCTCACTATTAACTTGTTTACTTGCTTTTGTTGTGTGTGGAAGCCGTAATGGCGTGGTTAAAATAGTTTAACAGTACATTTTCTTGTCTCATGCATTGACTGACTATACTGAATAGCCACACTATTGTTAAGTTTGTGGACTATAATGTTGGAAGCCTCACTTATGGTACCAAAAAGAAGTGCATCTCTTTTATTCTGCATTAATTTATGGCGAAATAGACAATGTATTTCCTGTATTGATACATTTCATGTATGCCATGTTGTATTGCTGTACATACTTGAAAACTCAATAAAAATAAAGAAGACTGGTGTCAGACTAAAAGGCATATTTCTGTAGATTAGCTGTGCTGACTATTGTTTGAGAAGGTAGCATTTCAGTAATTGCGCCAGTGGAAAAGTCTGTGGGGCCAGCGGATTTTTTCCAGTCACTAGAGCAGCAGACCAGTGGCAACAAAATGTAATTTCAACCCCGTAGTGGTGCTGAAAGGGAAACAGTCAGCACCAAGGGCCCCACACTTGACAGTGTGCACTTTGCGTGCAAACGCATTCTGATTTACTGTTTACTGTAGTATAGTAGATTCAGACTAATTTTACTTTTAGTCTGCCATATTCTGTAAATACAAATCCCACAGTCCTCTGCAGCTGACATCAGCGTAGTGCTACAGCAGAGTGAGATTCAGTAGCCTGCAGTGTTTATATAAGCACTGATCTTTTGTTTGTTGGTCCTGCTGTCCTCCCGGGGCTAAGTACAGTCACAGAGGACTATACGTGGTGCCTGGAGAAAAATAGAATGGGAGACCATCTGATCAGAGATAAGAGCTCTAAGATGCACCACAGGCTATTGAATCTCTCACTGCTGCACTACTGCTCTGATGTCGGCTGAATGGGATTCTGGGATTTGTTGTTCCTCCCCATACATCATCAGCTGTGTGACCTCACTGACTGTGACATCACTAGTAACCAAGGGAGCCAGTCTTCTGCTGTTGATTGGGTAACCTATGACACACGTTACCAGTTAGGCAACATGGTTTGTGATGCAACAGTGAGTGAGGTCACATGCTGATGTGTTGGGAGGCACAGAACTAGATATGTCTGTTCCCAGGTAAAGCACAGTTTTTCACATCACACCCATTACTGTTAGGTACAAAGCCTTGTAATGAACACATAGCAAAAGGAAAACTCTCAAAAAATAACTGCTTAAAAAATTTACTAACATTTTGTGCCTGCTATTTTTGGCATGGGTGTGTGAAAGATACTCTACGAAGAAGGTGGAGCACATTCCTTCATGGTTAGCTGTCGCACGAAATGAACTTAATAGTTCTGTACTTGTTTGTTCAAGAGCGGTTTTAAACAGCTACAGTATACTGTTGTTAACAGTTGTTGATAATGTTACGTACAGGGGACTTGAAACTGTCGAATCTTAGCCTATGCTACTGTACTGTATTCTGTTCCATGGCTGATCCTGGCTTCAGTTTTTTTGTCACCTGACTATATGCTTTTGGCTGATTGGTACTGTTTGTTGTCACCCAATTTATCCTTTGTATTCACTGCCGTTGTCCCACCCATTGTATGTAACCTCCCAGGTCGTGCCTGAAAATAGGCAGCTTTACTGTCTAGCTTACCTACCCAGTCAGCAAAAACTAAATAAATAAGTGGGTTCTCTGAAAACTAGTTTGAGCCCAGTTTTATTATTTTAACCATAGATTCCACATGGATTTTTTCACTGATTTCAATAAGCCCTCTTATAAGAACATCCCAGTTATAAGAACATTTTTGCTTGGCATTTAGGAAATGCTTATATGAGGGCTTCACTGCATTATAATTTTCTTTTTTCCTGAATTGGCTACTTATTTTATGTCCTGTTAGAGTGGGGGTCTCTTGTTCATACCAAAACTTGTCTCTGATGTAAATTAAGCCCAACTACCAAACACCATGGTGGACCACCCATTACTTTGGTCCTTCTTCTAAAATGTAACTGACTGGATTGGCTTCTTTTATATGTAAGTGAACACCAAGAGCCCCCCCCCCCCAGGCAGAAATATTACAATGCTATATTTTGAAAGATTTGCCATGGATGGGTGTTTGCACTGACTTTTGTTTTTAACTCTGTGCCATAAAACAATAGCACTCCTAATAAAAAAAAAAAAAAAAAAGTAAATGAGCAATGGTTGAGCTGCTAATTTCGTGTCTGCTTCATCAAAGGCACACTGAAATGGAAAATAACATTATTTGTAACATGGCAGAGAACATTGTCCACTTCTTATTGGCCAGAACACATCACCTGACCGTGGGTTAATCCTCAGTTAATCCAAGGTTGCCCTCTAGAGCGTGCCTGTGTGTTGGGGGAGTGCGCTCACGACCTGCACAGATAGCTGCACAGTGCACCGAGGGAGACTGAGAGAGACATGGCAAAGTATGCCCCAGATAGTGATGGCTGAAAATCGCACCGAGAGAGAGCGGGACGGAGAGAGACAGACAGAAAAACAGTACTCAAGTTCGCCAGGACATCTTCACCTGAGTGTCTTTGTATGTTGCTGTGTGTATATGTGTATGTGTTGTGTGTGTGTGTGTGTGTGTGTGTGTGTGTGTGTGTGTGTCTGTGTCTCTCTCTCCGTCCCCCTGTCACGAAGACATATTTCGCTAGCGGTCTCCACACAAAGTCGGCACACACTGCCCCGATTCATATGCAGCAGTGGCTGTTGTTTGGCTCCCGCTCTCAGTGTTTCATGGCTTGTGCTGCTTACAGAGACCTGGGGGAGTGGAGGGATTGTGGAGGCAGGGCTACTGGGAGCGCCTTTGTGCACGTGGTACTTTGTGTGTGGTCCTGAGCACTACTGTTGTTTACCCTGCACAGTGAAACCCCCAGCAGTTGTCAAAAGGGAAATCATTGTCAGTCCGTTCCCGAGCAGGCTGCGTTATAGCATAAATAAGCAGTCACTCAATAGATGGCAAAAGCCATTCAGGAGTAACATGCAGCAATATACAGAGCCCGCTTCTCATACAGGATCCTCCTTGCCTGCTACTGATTGGACCATGGAAGTCAGTGTGGAGTTACGGATGAGAAAGTCATTTTCAGTCCCATGGCATTGTTTACTTTGCACTATGTGTACACTACAGGTACTGTTCACCCCTGTATCATTGTTTATCTGTCAAGCGACTCCGTAAATCAGTATGTTCAGTGTCTGTGTTTAAGTTATTGTGTTTAGAGCATTAAACACGCTTTTCTGTTCTCCCCTGTGTCTGTCTGATTTGTTCAAGATGTCTGTGTCAGATCACACTTGCCATGTTACAAGCGTATTAACCCACTCGAGAGCGTGGGTCTACATGAGAATTAATCCACACCTAGGTGGTTGGAGGCACTTGTGCCCCAACCCCTTGCAGGTGTGCATTAATTCTCAAGTAGACCCATGCTTTCTCATGGGTTGTTATTTAACAGAAGAGCTGTGCATCTACAGCAAGGATGTACAAATGTATATACATTGTTCCTGAACCACAGCACAAACAGGAATCCAAAGGCATGGAAAAAAGTCAGCAACAAACTGCGGCCTCCCTCCTCCCAATGCACAAGGAGCATCTGGGCAGCCAAAATTGCCCCTGAGGAGAGCCCGGCCTCTGAGGCAGTACTTTTGAATTTTTTTCCCCCTCATAACCAACTAACTCCGTTCTCCAGTATATTTGCTATATTTACTATTGTAACTCCACACCACAATGAATCACCACTCTGGTGAAATAACAACTGAAAAAAAAAATTACAGAAAAACTAGAAATCCTTGTAACGTTTCGAACCTTGCTTTTTCCCCTCCAGAATGTTTTATTGAAATTTTTACTTGCATACGCACATACTGTATATTTGAACAGCATTACATCAGTATTCTGTATGATGAAATGCATTTTAAAACCGATCAGTAACTATTTGGACATACAAACACAACTAATGAAAATAATGCATAAAGTAAAAACAACTTTCAAGAAACAAAACATTTTGTAAACAATTGTGTCTTTGATCACTTAAAGAGACTTATCAGTCTCAGCATGTGCACATGATATATTGGTGCCTTACGTCAGGGAAATTATGTTAAAGAGCAGGTTCCTACTATGACCCCCGGCGTGGTCGATAACTGACCTGAAGAGGAGTCTGCAGGCAAAATGTGGCATTTAAATTCCTTCTGGTGAAAAAGTAATTTATAGCACCGAAAAAGGACAGACTTCTCAGACTGAAAACCACACCCTCACACTGGCCCACACAGACCTGTTTTGTGATGTCACAAAGCAGGCGATGAGCAGCATACGTTGACTTCTATGGGGGCAGTATTTCCAGGCAGATATTTTGCTTACTGTTGCAATTTTCATTAATCAAAGTGACCGATCAACTAGTCTCTATTAGTCGATTGGTCTCTTTGATTAATGAAAATCGCAACAGTAAGTAGTATAGAAATGTCTGGAAATATTGCCCCCATAGAAGTCAATGGGGCGCACTGACTCAGCCTTCGTTTTATGACATCACAAAACAGGGCTGCATGGTCCGGCATGGGAGTGTGGTTTTCAGACCGGGAAGTTGGTCCTTTTTTCGGCGCTATGCTGAAAAGCAGTTTTACGAGGGAAATTACTTTTTCACCAGAAGGAATTTAAATGCCACATTTTGCCTACAGACTCCTCTTCAGGTCAGTTACCGACCACACTGGGGGGGGGGGGTCATAGTAGGAACCTGCACTTTAATGTGTAGATGCCCCAAAATATTTCAGTAGTTAAAATGCAATAGCACTCGTAAAATTAGTTTTATTGGGTCGCTCCTACTTCCCGGTCTTAAGAGCTGCCCTCGCGCTCAGCCAAGTTATGACACGATCCTAGGGAGAGTGCTCAATTATCATCTATGGGGACAGCTTTCACATTTATTTATTTATTTTTTTTATATTGTAATGGTCATTTGGGGATGAATCAAGAGCACAGGTCGACTAACAAGGCCCTTGTTAGCGACTCTGCCCTTGATTCATCTCCAGATGACCATTACAATATAAAAATCAATGTGAAAACTGCCCCATAGACTGTAATGGAGCTGGTCCACGCCTCCCTAGGATCGTATCATAACTTGGCTGAAAGATGGAGATGCGCCCATTATAAGTCATGAGGGCAGTTCACATTGATTTTATATATTGTTAGAATATTTGGTGATGAATAGCACAGGTCGACTAACAAGGCCCTTGTTACGACCTGTGCCCTTGATTCATCACCAAATAACCATTACAATATATAAAATGTGAAAGCTGCCCCCATAGATTAGAATGGAGCGCGTCCCTGCTCTCTCCCTAGGATCGCGTCATAACTTGGCTGAGCACGGGGGCAGAGCATGGGCTGCTCTTAAAACCGGGAAGTAGGGGCGACTTGGTAAAACTAATTTTACGAGTGATACTTTAACTACTGAAATATTTTGGGGCATCTTCACATTAACATCATTTCCCTGAATTAAGGCACCAATATATCATGTGCACATGCAATTTAATTTTTCCTTTTTTAACTCTCTTTATATTCCGGACACTTGAGGAACTCTCTCCAGCTACCTACCATGATCCGACTCTACCTCCCAGTCTGAAACTCACCATTACCTGGCTGCTCCAGCCCAGCGGATCCTTCGGCTCTGAGCCCCCTGAGGTGGGGCCGTCTTACGCCCTGGTGCTCTGTCTGTAGCCCAGTGTACTGGGTCTGGAGTCTGGGAGGAGCCTGAATGATGAGCCCGTGGGCTGGATTGTGGCCGAGACATAGGGCGTTTGCCGCTTATTCGAGGCTGAGGGATTTTTCTTCTTTACCCCCAGGAGGCGCATCCGTGCAATGGCGTCGGCACGGCTGCCATGGGCGATCCACGGCTCTTCCCACATTTGTTGCTGCTGTGCTAGTAGTACCCCCGGTCTCCACAGGGGTCTCTACTGTACTGGAGCACTGGATCCCTCCCCAGGGAGAGGAGAGCAGTCCTCCGGATGCTCAATCCTCTCCCTCCCCTGCCGACCCCCGGCACCTGGGCCCGTTCCCGAACCCGGGTCACCGGTGTGGCATGAGGTGTGGCGTCCAGTGCCTCAAACCTCGGAGCCACTGGGCCGGCACACACATGCAATTTCATTTAGCTGGGTGGATCTCTTTAATGCCATATTTGACTACTGTGGTATTTAAGTTGATCCATAGTAAACCTTTGGAAATCCCATAATTTCAGTAAAGGTGGGGGCCGCTGTTTAGGGTCCCTCTCCCATTTAACCCTGATTTTGTGCTTCACTAGGCCTGTCATCCTAAAACTTCTCCAGTGCCAGCCATCGTTTACTATACATGGAGAGCCTTCCTCTTGATTTAGAAATTAGTTTCTCCATCAGTGCACAGTCACACTACTGGTGAAGTCATATTTTGCTTTGAGAGGCATCCTCACTTTTCTGGAGGGTGTGGATGCACAATTTACTGCAGTTGCTGTATTAACACATTTTTGTAGACTCTCACTCAGTGCTTCTAATTGATCTAGGTTATTGAGGAATACCATGTTCTCCATCTTTACTGTGGTTGATGACACTTCATGTAAAATACCTTCTGTATCTTGCCATTAAGTCTGTAACTTGGGGCAGTAATACATTATGTGAGGGAGGGTTCCCTCACTATACTGGCATCTAGGGCACACACCATCATATACTGGGGAGAGCTTTTTTTAATCCGGCTGGAGAATAGTAAGCGTGGTGTATGGTTAAGTGTTATAAAATGGGTTTTAATAATTGTGAAACTGGATTGGCTGCGGGCCGTATTTACTAGTGCTGTTCTCTCACCACAGCATCACTGGATAAAGATCCAGCTGCCTCTTCACACTAAAATCAATACAACCACACATCCCTGATTGCCATCACAAACATGGCTGCCACCTTTACTCACTAAAAACCTCCAGCTGAGCCCTAAAAATAAAACTGCCTTAAATTTTAAAAGTAATAATTATTTGCCTTCATAATGCTCTTCTGACACACCCACATACATTTTAACCTGCTACAGATAAAACAAAAGCTCTGGTTCTATCTGGGGCCTTCTGCTGTGTGATTGTGGGGGTGACCATTTTGCCAGTAGAACCTTTTTTTCTGCTGGTGATACCTCTCCCAGTCAATCAGTCTTGAAGATACAGAGACAAATACAGCAACCTATGTACACAAGGGAATCTGGAGCAGAATACAAGGCAAAGGCTATACATACGGCAGTGTGATACAAAACATTGGGAACATAATTGGCCAACAAATGCACACTGTGGAAGGGGCAACAACTTATGATGGTATACAGATGTAAAAATATTGCAAAAATATGCAACTAATGCGAAATTTGAAAGTGACCATAAGGAAGTGGGAAATTAAGATGAAGGAGAAGACGTCACAGAGCAAGAGAAGAAGGGCCATTAGCGGAAACAGTTGCAAGTCTCATTGAATGTCCACACTAAAAGATTTTTAAAGAAGGTCAGCTTCACCGGGATCACAAGTCTCAGCATTGTTTGCATATTGTTCCAAAGAACAGGGAGTGTGACTTATTGCCACTCTACCAAAACACGGTCTGACCTTGGGAATAAGAAGTGAGGTATACGAGAGACTTCTTAAGGGGTAGTTTCCCGTAGAGCAGACAGGTAGGCAGTCAGATATATTGTGGGAGCTTGTTAGAGATGGTTCTAAGTCCAGAGGACTGCATTTTTATGCCGCCTGTAACTGAGAGTTCCATCCTGTCATAGTATAAAGTGTGCAGTGGTGGGTGGAGTACGATGCACCAGTTATGAATCTAAGCGCCTGATGGTAAAGGGCATCAAGTTTGGCTTGTGCCGTGCTAGGACCTTGCCCATACAAGAAGTCTGCATAGTTTAATAGGGTCATAAAGGTAGTTTGAACTGACCGTGTTTTAGCTTCCTGCGTGAGTAAATGTTTAATCCGGTAAAATAGACCAAGCCTCTGTTATAATTTTTTAGTGAGTTCCTCGATGTGATCTATGAAGGGCAGCCTAACGTCAATCCAGACACCCAGGTATTTAAATGTTGATACTAATTCCAGCGGCTCACCTAGCAGTGTTAGTACCTGGGAAGTCGTCCCTGCGGTGCTAAGTTTGGATGCATTGACTGAGGGGGCGAAAAGCATAGCCTTAAGTTTTGTTTTTGCGTTTAACAGAAGTTTTAAATGCAAAAGGTTTTCCTACAAGTGGTTGAATTCAAGCTGGAGGTCTTTACAAGCCAGCTGTGGTGTGGGCCTGTCTACATATATACATATATATAATATAGCACTGTATCGTCGGCAAATAGGTGAATCCCTGTGCACCCCAGCATCCTCCTGGCTTTCCCCACAGCCTTTTCACAATGCTTGGTCACCTTTAGTTCATCAGATTTGATTACCCCCTGGTCTGTTTTCTGCTTGGTGGTCTTCAGTACTTCCTACCCCCCCCCCAAATCATGTACTCCTCCCCTGGGGTTCTGTGCCCCAAATGCATGGTTTTACACTTCTTTGCATTGAATTTTAGCTGCCACACTCTTGACCACTCAAGCTTGCTTAGGTCCCCCCCACCAAAGTGTTAACCTTGTTGCAGATCTTAGTGTCGTCTGCAAAGAGGCATACCTTCCCTTCCAGCCCCTCTGCAATGTTGCTTACGAAGACATTAAAGAGGACTGGTCCCAGAACTGATCCTTGTGGCACCCCACTGGTCACCCTCCTCTCCTCTCAGTGAGCTCCATTTACCACCACCCTCTGTATTCTATCCCTTAACCAGTTTCTGACGCAGTTTACCATCTTGGGACCCACTCCCAGGCTGCCCAGCTTGTTTACAAGCCTCTTGTGTTGAATGGTGTGGAACACCACACATTGTTTTCCCACAATAAATTTGTAAAATTTGTTGGCTAGAGTTTGTTGTTTAAGTTAACAATTGCACCATGCACAGATTAGCCTGCTGCCCAGCACTGCGTGTTCTTTCGCCTGTCGTCAAAGTCAGCTAGAAGCTAGCAGTCATGTGATCAGTGTAGAAGCTCCATTGCTGTCATATTTGTCCAGCCCGCTGTTCCCACCTGTGATAGGTCCTGCTGTTCACACCAGCGTGACTGCTTACCCTGACTCAGCTAGTCCTGGAGTTCCCACTGTGTATTGCTGTGTGTGTCTCTTTGCACATGATTGCAGGTCCCATACATCGGTTCATGTGCAAGTGCATCAGTCTCCGCAACCAGGAAGTTACAGATTCACAACACTGGCAACCCTTCATTCCTTAAAGGTGCAGTGCAGTATTTACTTTAAAAAAATGTTCAGGCCAGTCAGACTAGCAAAGTAGGATATCTTCTGGCCCACCTTCAGATTAGCTGGCTTCGGGCCACCGCTAAAGTCGATCTCTGTTTATAGAAACCATGAAGTAAGGAAAACAAATCCTTTAATGTGGAGTACAGGGGTGTCCTCTTAATCACGTATTTAGTGACCAACTCAAGTCAATCTGCACAGCAGTTCACCACTTTTAAAGGTTTGGCCTCTTCTTTCAGCCTTGTGGCTACTGCTGTGCTGCTCCCCATCATTAGTAGTGTCCATCAAAACAACAAGCAACTAATTTATTTCTCCAGTTGGGTATTTGGAGATATTTTTCCACTGTATATCAGTATTACTGTTCTGTTTTCTGCATTTGTTTTATTTGGTGTGCTCCCCCCAGTCGCTCCTGCCTTCAGCCTTACACTGTACACCTGCCTCTCTCCCCAGTAACTGCCTTCCGCCACCGATACTCCCTGGCTTACACCCCAGAGGGCAGGTCCACGGCACCACTACCTGACTATTTACGACTGGTGTAAGGCATTGCCTCCCTGTCTCCCCCCCCCCCGGGCGGGGTTCAGGGTCTGCAGTGGCGCCAGTGGAGCTGTAATTGAGTGAGTGGGTGGAGCGGCAGAGAGCCATGGAGACCAGGTGCTGGGGCTGGCATTCAGCGCAGTTGGCATGATTTTTGTGTGTGTTTTCTGGAGGTGGGGACGTGCAATGATGTCAGGCATCCGCCCTGCCTCCCTGAACACTCAGAGCTGGTCACTGCGGTACACTCAGCCTCTGCCAGGAGTCTGTCATGCACCGGATGTACACCCAACCCTCCTCCCAGAGCAGAAGAGCAGTCCACGGAATGCTTCATCATTCTCCCCCAGGCCGGCCCTGCAATGACCTGGGTCCATTCCCGAACCCTGGTCGCCGGTGTTGCAAGTGGAAAACCAACCGCTGTGCCGACGGGCCGGCTATGTTTTCTGCATTTGCCCTTTCAAGAGGTGTTAAGTGCGACAAATTTAGTAACAGGGATGCTCTTTAACAACCACACAGACATATACTACCACCTCTTCTGTAATAGTTTTGCCTGTTGAGCCATCTGACAAAATGGAAAAGAAATCTTACGATTTCACCCATGAGATTAGCTCTTCCATCTTACCTTTGTAACTATATTCTGTGAATACTCTTGCTTGTTTGTCATTACAGTAGGTTTCACTGCCTAGCACCACAGTAATAAGTTTATTTAATCTTTTAAACCAGTGAAGGGGCATGCTTTTTTAGCAAGCGAAAAAGGTTACATGGAAACAAAGAACCTTCATTTGTCAAATTCTTTTTTTCCCATTTTTTTGGACGAGCTTTAACAATGGCTGTTCTGCTGGGTCCTACAGTGAGCCCAAAATGCTTTACTGGATGCTCCATGACTTGTGAAATTCTACAGTCGCTTTTCTAAGCGAACACCCATCCCTGAAAGTTATTTTTGCCTGATTTATCAAATAGTTTGCACCACTCACATTTCATGATGTTCAGTTCACTATCGTACTTTAGCCATTCACGAGTCTGTTTCCATGCGTCTGCTAATGTATATTTTTTTTTTTTAAGGGTGGCTCACCATCAGTTGGCTCATTAGTAGGAGGTTGAGGGGGAGGCACTGAGCATTGTTTGACAAGGACAGTGTCGGTAAAGAGGCTAGGACTAGGCACCGGAATTTGTAAAGGCAGGAAAACATATGCACGTTCAGCATCAGAGGAGTTGCATTCTGTTGTGGACAGATTGGAAGTGCTAGAAATGGCATCAGACTGAGAGACTTGTCACTGTCACAAGACTGAGAGACACAAGACTGGATCTGAATTTGATCTGCTGCCGTTTTACAATTTTGTTTAGCTAAACTTGTAGCAAAAAAGGGGTATTCACCGGTTTGGGTAAAACTTTAAGTGGCATTGTTTAACGTTTAATGAACTGAGCTTGCCTCAAATGTCAGTGAAAACTGCTGTCAGTCAGAAAGTGTTTGCGCATTTTTTTTTTATTTTTTTTTAAACTTAGTTTGTAGGTTAAATTCCATAGACTAAAGTAACTCCACAAGGATTAGGCTGAACGTAGCAGGATTTACTAGTAACTTTATTCCCAAGTTACAGACAGAGAGGGACTGCATGTATTTAGAGAATTCACACACAGACAGACTGGGGTGGGCATAGCGTAGGTAGCACAGGCTCACAGTGCAGCAGAGGTAAATTACTCTGTGAAAATTCAGTTTAATTCCTTAGACTAAAGTAACTCCACAAGGCTTAGGCTGAAGCAGGCAGGATTTTTTTATTTCTCTCCCCAAACTAGTAACTTAACTCCCAAGCAACAGACAGAGAGGGACTGTGTGTATTCTAACAAGTCCGAGAGAGAGAATGCACACACAGACAGACTGGGATGAGTGACTGCTGGTCATAGTGTAGTAGTGTAGCACAGCAGAGTTACGCTGCAAAAGTAGGTTACATTTTGGTAGACAGAGGCAGTGCTACAAGAAAAAACCCAGCCCAGAATTTTTTTTTCCCAAATTTTATCAGATGGCTCAACGAACAAAAGTATTACTGAAGACTGGAAGAGGTTGTATATCTTTGATTTACCATGAGAAATTATATTAATTTCTTTAAGTGCTAAAAGGCAACAAGCCGGGATTTATTTTTCCCCACAGAGTTAGTACTCTGAAAGCTCAGACACCATCACACACACGGGTGGGGCATAGGGGCAAGTACCAGGGATGCGGTTGTAGCTAGCACAGTTTTAGTCCCGAAATTAAATTTATAACCATGGTATAACTGCCGCAAGGCAACCTCAGTCAGGCAGGGATTTATTCCTTCCAGCCAGGACAATTCCAGAATCCACCTAATTACTACTCCTCCTGGCCAGTGGCACAACCACCACCAAGTATGGTTAAATTGTGCTTTCAAGCAAGGTGGAGAGAGACTGGTCACAGTGTGTGTCTCTCACACACACACACACACACACACACACAGTCAGGTGGGTGTACAGTACAGCAGAAATAATTTCTTATTGCAGACTGGGGGTGGGCACACACGCAGCAGACAGTCATACATATGAACATACGAATGAGCCGGCAGAAACAGACCTCCAGGTCTATTAATGTCTGCTCAGTTGCGCAGCTAGCTCCCTATGTTGTCCCTCCCCTGATCCCCCCATGGGGACCCCCATCTTACCCACCCTACTCCCCTACCTCTCTGTCCCATGCCCTCTTGAAGCTATCCACAGTTCTGCATGGTATCACCCCTTCCGTCAGGGCGTTCCACTTCATCACCACCACCCTCTCTGTGAAGTAATGTGTCCTCATCTACCTCCTGAATCTCCCCTCCCCAAAACCTTGGTCCATGTCCTGTGGTGTCCCTTCCCTTCCTTAGATTAAACACCCTGTCACCCCCCTTGTTTATTCCCTTCAAGTACTTAAAATCTCAATCATGCCCCCCCATCCCTCCTCTCCTCCAGAGTGTACATGTTCAGCTTCCCCAGCTGATCCCCGTAGTCCTTGCCCTCCATCCCCTGTATCATTCTGGTTGCCCTCCGCTGCACCCCCTCCAGGAGATTGATAGCTCTCCTCAGTTACGGCCTCCAGAACTGCACACAGTACTCCCAAGTGTAGCCTGACCAGTGCCCTGTAGAGGGGCAGGATCACCTCTTTACGCTTGAATGTGAATCCCCTCACTGTACACCCCAGCATCCTGTTCACCTTTGCTGCCGCTTTCCTGCATTGGGCTGTGTTGTTTGTGCTCGCTGCAGCCTGCCAGCCTGTAGCAAACCTCACTGCCTTTTTCTTTTTTTGGTTAAACGGGGTGATAGTTTATACATTAAGTTAACTTCCTTTTTTTGTTTTGTGTTTTTAACAATTTTATTTTATTTTTTTAATAATTTTAAAGCTAAGGGTATGAATTGGAATGGCAAGCTTAACACAAAGAACCTCTGTGCGCAAACACTGAGGCAAGGGTTACCCCAAAGGGCATTTGGCTGGGAAGCCAAGTTTCAAGAAAATACACAATCACACATGCCCACACAGTGCAAAGCATCATGGGCTGCATATGCAAATCACCACAGAATGTTATGCTGGTCCAGCTTTAAGCAGAATTGCATGGTGCCGAAAGGCCTCTCACACAGTTTGCAAAGGGTGCTAACAGAAGACATGAACCGTGTTTAATGCGTACCAGGACTCTTCAGTATGCCTCTTCTGTTTGACACCCCAGTGGAATGGACCAGCTACCCTAAGACAGTGTGTTTTGGATATGTTGTGGTGAACCCATTAAAATAAAAAACTATTTAAAAGATAAAGAACCTCTATGCGCAAAAAATATATATATATGTGTATGTGTGTGTGTGTGTGTGTGTGTGTGTGTGTGTGTGTATAGTGTGTGTATATATATAAAATGCGTGTGTGTGTATATATGTACGTATGTATGTGTATATATAATGTATGGGATATGCAGGGGTTCGGTGTGTGATAATGCATTTATCTTGTACAGTTTCCAGTGACCTCAAGTAACCTCACCTCCTGGATTGGTCAGGCCCTTGCTGTACCCCAGGCCTCCGCCTGGGGTCAGTCAAGCTCCGAACCTTGTCCCCCCCTCCCTGGAGAAGGCAAGCAGTCCCACGGACGCTCAGCCTTCTCCCTCCGACCGGCCCTCCAGCTACCCGGGCTCGTTCCCGAACCTGGGTCGCCAGCGTCGCGAGAGGTAGCGCTACCGCCGCGCCTATGGGCCGGCCTCAGCAACTATGTATTTTACAATTAGTTTCTATATTGATCTGAATGAGACACTTCTCTCAAAATTCCCTTGAGGGTGGGGTGAAACTCCAACTCAGGGTTCCTTGCTGCTGATCAAAGTATGCAACAATGCCCAGTTTTGACATAAAACACCCAAAAATATAGAATTTTATAACACAGCCTTTCGGGGATCGTCACACAGCAGTAATCCTGCCTGCCGAAGTACAATACTACTACTACTACTACTCTAAAATAAGATGGAGCAAAACGGACTCCAGGCATAGTGCGATAACACTTGAGATGCTTCTTTGACGAGGATAACTGAGAGACAGACGTGTGGTACAGTAATGTTGTACATGTGCACGGTCACGTCCCAGCACCACACAACAGGCTGCCTGGCTGCAGAAAGAGAAGCCCTGCCCTCTCCCAATACTGTCACCGCCGCGGCCTGCGACTGAAGAGAATGTGCCTGCCTTACTTCTCTCCTGAGCTCCTCCCAATGTATTGCCTTTTAGTTCCTGGCACGGCCACGTCGTCACCGCCAGTCACCTTCAGCTTTCTTTGGCAGTTTGCCAGCTCCCTCCTGAGTTCTTCAGTGCTGCAAGTGGCGGCAGTGGCACCTTTGGACGCTGACATCGTATGTCGTCCACACTGAAACAAAAAAAAAAGTTCTGAGCCTGCGATGACTCTCTTACGCCCCTTGTGATGCTTGTTATTATTGTGGCCTCACTAAACGCAATACATGCACTGCAGTGAATGCAGGGGAGAAAATTACATGTACTAGCCTGTTTCTTACTTGCACAGGGAACAGGCTGTTTGTTATATTTTGCCACTGCATGGGACAGGCACAAGGGAATCTTGGCATGTAGGAAAGGGAAGGGTAGAAGCTGGAGATCAGTAGGGCCTGCAATATTACAGGAGCATACCTCTCAACTGCTATGAATTTCACGTAGAGCTATGATTTTCACACTCAAATTTATCCTTGCTCCGCATAGGTTTACTGATGTTCTTAATAATGTTAGCGCTATTTCTGGACACACAAACAATTAAATCATTAAACTAAGTTAATAGAAATATTTCTTATCACTAACTCTATGGGGCCTACTATTTGTAGACATATTATTCTTTAAAATAAGAAAGTGCTCCACATTCTGACCATCTGCTATGATTCTTAGTGCTGAGAGGTTGAGAGGTATGTACAGGAGGTAGGGAAAATGGGCAGACTAGATAGACCAAGCTGTCCTTATGTGCTCTCAAACTTAGTTTCTATGGACGCTCATTCCTCTCCCTCCTCAGATGACCTGAGTTCACATTTGAATGCAGGTCGCTGGTGTGGTGCGAGGGGTGATGTCCAGCGCCTCAGCCCTCAGTGCCACCGGGCTGACCTGGTTTGCTCTGGTCAGTATCCTGTAGGGGTCCCATCAGTTCAGCTGCAAATTTTTTGTATGTGCCAAGAGAGGGGCCATCAGGACCAGGTGTTTTCTCAGGAGTAAGAGAGCTAATGGTTGCAAACATTTCTTGTTTACAAATGGCACAGTCTAAAGTATCCATCACTTCCCTTGGCAGCTGACGTGGTGAGTCACAGAAGTTTAAATTCTAGTGTTCTGCTTGAAGCACTGGATTGTCTCTCCCCGACGTGTAACCTCGCTCTTTTCCTGAAAAAATAAAAATGTGTTTTTATCTGGAATAAAACCATTGAGGTACATCCAATGTAGCACCTTGGTCCACAGACGTGAATGGCTATCTGGGTTGGAATCTAGGGCATCCCTTTTCCATTAAAATATTTGAAAATAGCTTGAATGGCTTGGAGGTAGCATTTAGCGGAGCTTTTCAACATCCCACTGAGGACTGGGTGGGTGCCCCAAGACTGGAGGGTGGCCCATATTGTGCCGATCCACAAGGGGGGATCAAGAGAGGAGGCGGGAAATTACAGGCCTGTTAGCCTGACATTGGTTGTTGGCAAGGTGATGGAGGGTATTGTCAAGGAAAGGCTGGGGGTTACTGGAGCAAATTGGGTACTTGGACGATAGGTAGCATGGCTTTGTCACGGGAAGATTGTGCCAGAAAAACCTTGTTGAGTTCTGTGACTGGGTGTCGAGGGCCCTGGACCAGGGTAGGCCAGCGGACTTCCTCTTTCTGGACTTTAACAAGGCGTTTGATTCGGTACCCCACAGTAGTCTGCTGGCTAAGCTGAAGGAAATGGGGGTAGGGAGACGGTTGTTAAGATGGATAGGAAATTGGCTCTCTGAGTGTACTCAGAAGGTGGTGGTTGGAGGGTTAGCCTCATCCCCAAGGTGGGTTACTAGTGGGGTTCCCTGGGGTCAGTGCTGGGGCCACTCCTGTTCAACGCCTGTATCTCAGACATCAGGAGTGAGATGAGTCTCTTTGCAGACGACTCAAAGCTGGGTGCAGTGGTGGATGAGAAGGAGGGTAGGGTGGCCTTGCAGGAGGACCTGGATGCTCTGGAAAGGTGGTCGGGAAAATGGAAACTAAAATTCAGTGCAGGGAAGTGCAAGGTTCTGTACCTGGGAGGCAGTTTAGCACAGTGGTTTAAGGCTCTGAGCTGCAAATCTAGAGACCTGGGTTTGAATCCCACAGCCCCCACATGCATAGTGTGTGACCCTGAGCAAGTCAGTTACCTTTCCTGTGCTACCAGGTTGTACCTGTAAACAAGCTTTCAGCTTAGTGTGTCTCACCTGGTTAACAATTGGAAAAAAAAAAAAAATCCAGGCCAGGGGTATACCCTGGAAGGAGACATGATTCAAGTCATGGAGAGTGAGAGGGACCTGGGGGTAGTGTTAGATGTCAAAATGAACAACTCTGAGACCTGTAGGAGGGCAGCGGCAAGGGCAAATAGGTTGCTGGGATGCATTGCCAGGGGGATTACCTCCAGAAAGGCAGAAGTGATCCTTCCACTGTACAACTACTTGGTTAGGCCACACCTCGAGTATTGTGTACAGTTTTGGAGACCACATTTAAAGAGGGACATTACACTGCTAGAGAGGGTCCAAAGGAGGGCAACCAAAATGATCTGGGGCCTTGGGGAGAGGACCTATGAGGAGAGGCTCAAGGAGCTCGACATGTACACTCTGGAGGAGAGGAGGGACATGATAAAGGTCTTTAAGTACGTGAAAGGGATCAATAAACGATAAAGGGTGCTCCAAAGGAAGGAGGGTGGGGTAACGAGAAGTCGTGTGTGAGCTGGAAGGGGGCAGGCTCAGAGGGGCAAGGAGGAGATGTTATTTCACTGAAAGGGTGGTGGAGCCATGGAATGCACTGCTCAGGGAGCTGGTAGAGGTGGAGACTGTGGGCGGGTTTAAGAGGAGATGGGACAGGTACAGGGGGGAAGGTAAATCTAACCAGGCCTGATACAGGTGGAACATCTGGGACTGGGGACAGTATAACCCAATGGGGTGGGGGACACCAAAATCGGCCCTCAGTGCGGGTGCTGAAAATTGAGCAGACTCAAGAGACCGTTAGGCCTATTCTGCTGGCGTTTTAGCATGTTAGTATTGAGTTGCCAGTACCTTCCATTGCCATTCCCAACTCTGTGTAGTTAGGTTGTGGTATACAAACACAGCTTATCCCATTTCTAGGTGGGTTAGGGCTTTAGATGCTGTAGGTGAGCAGGCAGAATGTGAAGTTGAAGTGGAGACAGCAAGCATGAAGAAAGTATAAGCATTCAAGTTAAGCCTGGGCAAATTTTTGCTTGCCAACAGTATCCCAGGGATCTTTTGGTAGTAGAGGAGGGGAGAACCCCTCTAAATTACTAAATAATTGCAAAGCTTACTTACTGTTTTCTCCTTGATTCGGGGGGTGCGGACATGAGGTGCATAGAGTCCCTTCAAACCTTGAATCACTGTTACTTCAGCTTTGCTGTCCCAGCCCAAGGTTGTGCTTATAGAGCGCAACCAAATTGGATGGTATTGAGAGGAAGGAGACTGCAGGTCATCACCAAAGCACTTCTGGTCCACAGAGTGGACGGAAGGCTGGGTGGCTGAACAGAGGACTTGGAGGGACTGGTCCTTAGCTACAGTAAATGGGGGTGGGACTGGCTAACTTGAGGGTGGGACTGGCTAGCTGGGTAGGGAAATAGCAGCTGGTCAGCTATGGATTATAAATAACTGTTATATGTGTGTGTACATCCCAGATGGGTCAGTTCTCTTTTGAGCATACACTGCAGGCTTTAGAAAATGTATACTACCCCCCAACCCCGATTTTAAGCTGGAGGGCATCATAGCTATAGGATTTAGTTGGGGGAGGGAGGAGGCATCAGTCCCATTTTGGGGGTGCACCACAAGTCTTAGGGAGAGTTAACTCTTCTCCTGATTGGATTGGAGCACATCATAGCTGTAGGATTTTTTTTTTTGTTTGTTTTTTTTGTGGGGAAGGGGAATTTTGATTAGATAATGACTTTAGTATTCATATTAAATGGTTAATAATAAATGAATAAGTACTGGATTTTGAATAGGACGATGGTCCAGTCCGGTTATCTAGCAGATTGGATTATGAAGCAGCCTCACAATCCTGGCTGCTAGCATTTCATGTTTACTTTGTGGTCCTGTAGTTCTTGTATACTAGTGTTACTGGGCCAGATTGTATGGGGAGGGGGCTGCTTAATGTGTTATAACTAACAAATCATGCATTATTAGAGGCAGTATTGCATTAATATACTGCCCCCCCCCCCCATCAGATGCTCTACACTTCAGCACCCCTCACAGTAGCAGGCACTTCAGTCATTGGTGAAACACAGCGGCTAGTCAGCTTCCTGCTGAACTCCTTTCTGTTTATCACTAGAGTATCGTTGCTCCCACTGAATTACATTGAAAAGGGACTTTTTATGATATGAATCAGAAAGCAGATTTACTCTGTGATTAAACCATGGTTCCTCTTTTGTTCCTCTCCAGAGTGACTGTAAGTTAGTGTTGAATAGCTTTTCAGTTCTACAACCTTATTTTGTTTAATAATTTTATTAAACATACCGTATTTGAACAAGGTTAACTCCTTGAGATACAAGTGACAGGCTTTCGAGGAGGCCCTTGTTGTAATGGGAGTTCATGTATAAATTGAGAGATAACAGTGATAGAGTACAAGTTGGTAAAACATTCGCACATAAAATATTAAATTACTTAAAATATGACCAGTTTACCTTTGTTATGTTGTAGTTATAGCTAACTCTCATTCCTTGGCCTTGCAGTGGACAAATGGTCCTCTGTCTCTCTCAGGCCGTAACTACTGACTGGGTGTTTGTGTAACAACCTTGTAGATTTTCCCCAAATAACTTTAACCATTTTCAAAATCGGTATTCAGTGACTGATACATCCCTCCTCTAACCTCTTCTGTCGGTTGATGATTGGCTTACGCAGAACGCGCTTTGTGGTTTGCAGTTTGTATGAATCTGTCAGCAGCCTGTGAGGAAGTAAAGGAAGGACTGTCAGTCCCTGAATATTTGTGCACAGTAATACAGTATGTTTTATAGTACTTTAATTGTCCTGATCTCAGTGGAGCAAGAGAGCGGGGTGGGGACTGGGAATGGCCCACTGGACACATCGGTAGAAATTAGAGATTTAAGCAATCTACCCTAAGAGGGTATGGGTGATGCTGGGATTTACCCACGCCCGGTATGTTGTTTGGTCACGAGGCCGCAGGTTGAGTGAGTAAACCACACCAGGCGTGGGTAAATCTTGGCATCACCACATTCTCAAGTGGGATATTACATAGATACATAGACAGTGTCGGCAGATAAGGGCCTATGGCCCACCCTGTCTGCCCATTTAAGTTTGTAAGTTCAGTTTATGTTTTCCAGGAAGTCTGTTGCCCCTTACCCCTGACCTCCAGAATTCCTTTGTCTATCCCATGCATTCTTAAATCCCGTGATTGTATTGTATTGTATTGCGATTATATAATGTCCCCTTCTGTTTCTGTGACATAAAATAATTGTTTTGGCATTTTAAATAGTTTTTAATGAATGTGTTGTTTAGTCAAAAAAAATAGTTTTCCATTGCTATGTAGAATATTGCTGTACATATTTTTAAGCAAAGAGAAGAGCATGTGAGGGTTTCAAATGTATTTATTTGTTTTAAATCACCCTCCCAACCTCATCTCCCACAATTGAATTTTTGAGGGCTCTGGTCAGCATAGCACAACACAGATCCTGTTAGCATCAGTTTAGTTTGTATTTTGAATTTACAGACTGACAGTGTTCCAGCTGCCAGAGTACTGAATTCTTGAAAAGGCCGTACTCGCCTCCCACCATCCCCATGCAGCTAATGAGATATCTTAAGAGTTTTCAGAATGGTGAAGTGGAGAAAGTGTTTATTAAAAATGAGGGCTGAAACATATAGAAATTATGGCTGAGAAGGACTTCCGGTTCCGGTATGTCTGGGTGAGCAAGCAGACTGAGAGGCTCCTGCCTGCATCAAAAATAAGAGTGCCGAACCCTCCTCTACAGCTTGAATCTTGCTAACTGACAAAAGATATATAGTTGGGGTTTGCACTCTGTCAACTAGCGATGGCAAAAAAAAATAGCTGCAATCAGTTCCAGACCATCGTTGATTTGACTGACGTAGAAGACCACATGTCTGATGAGGGTGACCTGCAGCTTGGGCCTGCTCCGAGTTCGGGGAAGAAATTCACAGCTTCATCTCATCCAGAGGGCCCAAAAAAGCCTCCAGAGCCCAACAATGAAACTGTACTTCAGGCGATTATGGAATTCCGTGGCGCGGTCTGAGAGTCTCTAAAAGACATTCAAACTGAACTGAGAGTACTGCAGGGCCAAGTAGCAGAAGTGGACCTCCAGATGTCCCAGAATACTACTAGGCTGGATGAGCTAGAGGGGACCATTAAAATTCTCGCGGCTGAGCAGCTAGCCATCTCCCTACGTCAAGAGGATGCAGAGAACCGTGGCAGGAGGAGGAATGTTCGTATCTTCGGTCTCCCCGAAGATGAAGAGGGAATGACCCCCGAGCCTTCGCCGATTATCTACTGCGCTTGGTACTCAACTTAGAGCCTGACTTTCGGATCGATGTGGAGAGGGCTTATCGAGCCCTAGGCCCTAAACCCTCAGGCCCTGGGGCAAGACCACGCTCTTTTTGTCTTTCGAATGTTGAGCTATCAAAACAAAGAGACCCTTCTACGAAAAGCATGGCAGAAGGGCAAAGTAATGTGGGGCCAATATCGTTTGCTTTTTGATGATGACTATGCCCATTGTACCCAGAAACGACACCGGGATTATAGCTTGCTGTTTTCTGCACTTCGGTCCCAAAAGATTAGATTTCGTACCCTCTATCTAGCTAAACTCACAGTATTCCTCTCTACGGGCCAGCTGACTTATACCTCAACTTCTGAGGCGACGGCAGATCTTTTGGCTAGAGGCATCATCTCGGATAAGACTGCTGAAGCGGTGAAAACACGACAGAACCAGATGGAGAAGATAGAATGATCTAGACACTCACATGCATCATCGTTGCCACTTGACGAAATCCTGAAAAAATTGCAGCAGTATAGGAATCCTACTTTACCAACGTGAACTGCCCTCCTGGATTGGTAGATATAACAAAATCCCCCATTTGGGGGCGTGATTCTATGCTGGGAATGGGGATGGTGGGTGGAGTGGGATGCTGCCGGGGTTGAAGGATAGGGAGTGCTCCTAATACGGTCCAGGCATTTAAAAAAACTTTTTATATCTATGATTTGTCACTAGAATGCCCTTTGGACTTTTTCTCTGTTCTCAGTTGGTGGGGTAGATCCCAGGCTGGAGTATGGACATGGACGCTACCCCCCCCTTTTTTTTTTCCACCACCTTCATTGGTGGCGTCCCGTCCCCTCTGCCGCCTCCTCCTCCTCCTCCCTGTTTAACAGCAGAAAAGTGTGACTGGGCTGCTATCCATTGGAGGGAGAGATTGGACATGATGGTCATACCTCAATTACAAGAGGTGCATATAGAACAATAGTTACTGGACTTTTTTGAGACAAGAAATATGGGGTGTTCATTTTGGACATTTTAATCTCCCACGCTTACGTCATTCCACGGTTTTCAATAGAAAGGCGAGCTGGGCTTGGTTCCCCAGCAACTGAATTGGGGAAGGGGGGGTAACCTACAGACAGGATTATGATAAAGGTCTGATTGCAATTGTTAAACCTTCTCTCCACAACAAATGTGAATATTGCCAACCTTCTATTAAGGGGATAGGCATATTGCCTCTCCTGGGGTATGTCTGGACCTGGAACCCAGTTATACTGGTTCCATTTCAGAGAGGTATTTACGCCGCTCCATCAAGGGGCTTCTCCACTAAACTCTGGGATAGTAAACCCTGAGTGTGCTATTGAGGCCCCACATCTCTTCCCTGTCCCCTTTCATGAGGTAGGGGGAGGATGTCCCAGGGGGAGCTCAGAATGAGCATCTCCCACTTGGGAGTCATTGTGTATATAGTTTTTGTTATGGTTACTCGGGCTCCTTGTAGTGAGGGTCCACAAGTTATAACTGTGGGTAGTTTTACCCCAGAGTGTTCAAACCTTTACTTTGGTAGGGTGGGGTTGGGAGGGTTTTGGAATCTCCTTAGGGTGTCAAGAAACTCAACAACAGCAATTATGGGTTTGTGATTGCTATCTGTGCTTACTTTGAGGCCCATATATTTTACAAACTAAGATAACATTTACTATTACTTTTGGAACCCTTATAGGTAATTTTTATAGAACTGTTTAGTAGTTTGATAAACAAGGAGAGTATTGGGGGGAGGGGAGGGAGAAAAAAATTACACACATCTAGACTCTTGGATAATGAAATATGTTTTGTTGGTTACAATTATAAATCACAGTCAGCAGATATCTTCTCTCTGAGCTGGACCGCTGCCTTTGGGGAGTGTGGTCTGGACTGAAGTTTCTTATACTGCCTGGGGATGAATCCTGTTACAACTTCAGAAATTTTGTATGATGCCAGTTAATCCGTTAAGTTTTTGTCACATAATGTCAGTGGTCTCCATGACCCCTTTAAAAGGGCCCGCCTCATGCAACATCTTAAGAGGCAGGGGGTGGACCTTAATTTTCTCCAGGAAACTCTCCTCTCGGATGCAGAGCACCTGGGGAGGCAGATATAAGGTGATTGCTTCGTCACACCCGAGGGGTAGAAAGAGAGGTGCGGCTATTTTGATTCCCCACACCACTCCCCTAGAAATTGTACAGACACACATTGATGCTCAGGGGAGGTATGTGATTATTAAGGGCCTTTTGTATAGTCAGAGGGTCACTTTGGCCAGTGTCTACTCCCCCAGACAAAATTCCTTACGTTCCGGGGATTTATTACAACCTTGTTAGATCTTCTCCAGGGTCAGCTGATCCTTGGGGGAGACCTTAATCTAACCTTGCTGCCCCATGTGGACTGTTCCAATCCGTAGAGACATCGGAACTCATCTACTGCTAAACAGTTTAGAAATACCATGGACCACTTGGGGTTTATAGACATGTTGAGGTGCCTATTTCCTCCTTCTCCTGGCTACACTTTATTCTTCCAGATTTAAGTCTTATTCTAGATTGGACTATTTTATTACTACATGTCAAATTTTCACATCGGTCCAAGATATATCAATAGGCCCGAAGGTCCTGTCCCTTAATGTTGAAGGTGGATATGGGTAGGGGAAAAGAAACAAACTCTCTGGAGATTGAACTCCTTGACCCTAGCTGATAAGGGATTTCAAGACTAAATCGGATCTAGACTCCCCATTTTATTTATTTATTTATCAAGTCTAGGATTACAAATACCTTTGAGCCTTGACTCTTTTACAAAAGTTCCACATCAGAGAAATACAAATTATGGGGAACATCAAGACAGACATTACAACAATGTGGACATTGCAAACAGAGTACAGATTAATACAATTCAAGGGTAGCATTGTAACAAGGCAGCCAGCGGCATTTGTCAGAGAAAACAGACAACAGATAAGAAGTGCCAGAGTCATAGGGAGAGGGAAGGGGGAAGGGGGAGAAGGAATGTAGGAAGGGTGGGGAGAGGGTGAAAAGTGCAGCATTGGGTATACCAAGATGTGAGGGTAGAATCCAGGGAGGAGGGGAAGGGGGAGACAACTAGAGCAGAAAGGGAAGTGGAGAAACAAATTTAAGTTGGGCAGTCACAGGAGCTTTTGGTAGTGTGATAGTCCCGGAACCTAATTTTAAACATACCAATAGTTGGGGCAGAGGAGATGGCTGGGCTGAGGCCATTGAACCAGAGTAGCGCTTGATAAGCAAAAGAGCGTTGTCCCTGTGAAGTGTGACAGTGGGGGACTTTCAGTAACTGTAGCGTGGATCTCCTAAGGCACCATTTGTTAATTCGGTGTTGTAACAGAGTTGAGACCCCAGAAGGTGCAAGGCCAAGGTAGATTTTTTTCACCATGGAGCAGGTGAGAAACTTTATGCGGTTTGATAGTTGGAGCCAGACTGGTCTGAGTGTACAGGTCACATGTGTAGGTGAGACGGTGAGCACCAGTGATGAGCCAACATGCTTTATTTAAGGCAGTTGAGAGGCATCTAAGGGTTGTGGTTGTGGTCGAGCCATAAATGATGATACCATAGTCTGTTACAGAGATCACAGAGCTCAGGACTGCAACCTTCAAAGCTTCTGGCGTGAGGTGTGGTCTGTGTTTGTAGAGGAGACCAAGCCGTGTATTAGCAGCTCTAGCTACATTATCTACATGAAGTCCATAGGAGAGATTAGGGTCTAGCTGTATCCCTAAGTATTTGAAGGATCCCACCTGATCTAGAGTGTCCCCTGGGTAGTGGAGATAGCCAAGTGGTATAGCTTGTGTGGGTTATGAGAGCTGCAGATGAGCATAGATTTGGTTTTCTTGTCATTGAGGACCAGTTTATGATTAAGAAACCATGTCTCTGCAGAACTGAAACCAAGTTGAAGGTTGTGTTGAAGAGTTGCAGGATCTTTGTGAGTGGAGAATACAACAGCATCATCGGCATATAGTATGATCTGCTCAGAGCAGTGGTAAGGAAGGGAGTTTAAGAAAAGGCTAAAAAGGAGGGGGCCCAGTATGGATCCCTGGGACACCAGGCGAACTTGCAGGGTTGTTAGAAGAGCGTCCGTAATTTTACTTTCTGTGACCGTTTTCTAAGTAGCTTTTAAACCAGAGAGAAGAGTCAGGTGATAGCCCGGCATTCAGTAGTTGGTGTATTAGTAGTCCATGGTGTACTGTATCGAAGGCCTTGGAGAGGTCGACGAAAACTGCCCTGTGAGAAGGCCGTTGTCAAGGGATTTGTGCAAAGCTCCAGTGAACTCAAGAAGGGCTGTGGTGGTGCTGTGACCTTTCCGGAAGCCGTGTTGTTGTGGACAAGGTATATTGTATTTATCCAAGTGGTTGGTAAGTTGATCAGCCACGATGCGCTCGAGTGCCTTAGAGAATAGGGGCAGTATGGAGATAGGGTGATAATTTGAGTGATTCGTCTTGTCCCCACTTTTATGGACGGGTGTTACGGTGGCTGTTTTCCATAGGTCTGGGAATTTTCCACAGCTGAGAGAGAGGTTTAGGATTTTCTTTTCAGAAAATGCCTTGCTGGATATTACTGAGGCTATCCAATGGGATGTGATGAAGGCAATTATCAGAGGGGAAATAGTAGCCTATTCCACCAAAAAATATAAAGAAAGAGGCTGAATACTGTGGACTTTCTGAGCGGCTTCTGAATTATCAGATGTTGTTTAGCGAGGGTGATACAGAGGTGCAAAGGCTGATCAAAGATACAAAGGCCGCATTGCAGAACATTATAGATAGTCAGGTCCAACAGTTTCTATTTTATCTTCGACAAACAGTCCATGAGAATGGGCCAAGAGGGACCAGGAGCTTGGCTCAGAGGCTCAGGTCACATAGACGCACTACCACTATTTTGAAACTTAAAAACTTAACTACAGGGAAGGTTCATCACTCAGACGAACATATCCTCCTGGCATTTTCATCCTACTATGCCAGAATATATTCAGTGGAGGAACCTTTAAACCCCCCTGACCCCTCACAATTTCTAAATCAAGCTACTCTCCCAAAATTGTCACTCTCCCAAATTAATGATTTAAAAGCCTCCATCTCCCAGGCTGAGATAATTACAACAATTAAAAATCTTAATACGGGTCATTGCCTGAGACCAGATGGTTACACATCAGAATGGTATAAGATGTTTATTAAGGAAATTGCCCCCAAAATTCATGCTTTATTTACTGAAGTCTTTCAGGGTGACGCCCCTCCTTCATCCTGGGACTTCGCAACAATTGCCCCAATACCCAAGCCCCAGAAGGACCTTTTGGATCCTAGATCTTATCGACCCATCTCCATATTAAACGTGGACTATAAAATCTACACGCCCATTTTGGCCTCCTGATTGGAATCTATTATTCCACAAATTATACACCCTGACCAGTCTGGATTTATCAAAAACAGGAGTACTATGGATAATATTCGCTGAACAATAGTTCTCCAAGAATATGTCTGTACCAGGAAAATCCCATCTGTATTTATTGGGCTTGATGCCAAGAAGGCTTTTGGCAGTGTTTCATGGTCCATTTTGTGGGACACCCTAGCGGCATTTCAGTTCCCCATCTCATTTATCACAAGTTTAATTAATCTTTATAGGTCTCCAAGGGCTTATATACGCGCCAGTGGGGCTCTATCCTCTTCGTTCTATTTGAGTAGAGGTGCGCGGCAGGGTTGCCCCCTGTCTCCTTATCTCTTTGCAGTATACCTTGAGCCCCTGGCCTCTGTCTTGAGATCTTCATCCCAGAGGGCATACCCATAGGTCAACTATTTTCTTTCTATCAGCTAATTGAAATTATTCGTATAAATATTCTTCCTCGTCTCCTGTACTTGATCCAAAATGTCCCCTTCTTTCCCTCAACTTTTTACCTTAAATCATGGAATAGAATGATAGCAGGTTTTATATGGGGTAAGGGACGCCCAAGAATAAGGTTATCCATCCTTAAGTTATCATTGGCCCAGGAGGTTTTAATTTGCCAGACTTTAACCTGTACGCAAGGGCAGCATTTTAAGAAATTTGATACTGTGGCTGGTGGGATCTTATGTCTCACCTTGGAAAACTATCTAATTTCACTTAAATTATCTATTTGATATTAATAGAATATTATTTTTCTCTGACGAGAGATCAGTGTCGGCCTCGGCCCTCACAGAGGTTGCCTCTCCGATTTTTAGACTGTGGAGGCGTATGAGAAGGTCCCAACCAATTCATACCATTTATGAGTACTGAGAGTTAATTTCCCAGGATGAAGATTTTGCCCCTAGTCATATGGATAACGCCTTTTCCACTTGGAGACAGATGGGATTATCCCATGTCTTCCAGTTTCTTTCTCCCCAAGGGATTTTTCCCTTTGAAAAACTACATTCTCAATATAGCCTTCGGGACTCTGATTTATTTAGATACTTCCAAGTCTGTAACCATATACTGCGAAACAGAGGCCTTCATATTAAAAATGCCCTCCTCTTCCTGATTTATTAAAAGTATTTATTGAAGCTATCAGAGGAAATTTGGGGACTCACATTATAGGACAACTTTACAGGGGGTTGAGGAGTGAGCAGTTAGAATCCATGGTTTCAGTCTTAAAAGAATGGAATAGAGATTTGTCTCTAGAGGTTTCCCTGGAGGCTTGGCTGGGATCGGCACTACAAACTATAAAGATTACATCATCTCCTCGTTGGAGGGAATTTGCTTGGAAGTGCCGTTCCCGATTTATTTATTTATTTATTTATTTTCTTTCAGGGCTCCAGCGATTCTCCTAAAGTTTCTACCAGAAAAATATGGGAGATGCCAGAGAGAGTGCAGGTGTCTAGGGCCTCCTTGGGTCATGTGTTTTGGCTGTGCCCTTTGTTGATGCCCTTTTGGCTTTCTCTTCAAATGGAACTTTCTGGGATATTCAATGAGTCGGTGGAGTTAACGGCCGAACAGATTATACTAGGGATCTTTCCGGACCACACTCCCCAATGGTACAAGACACTCCTTCCGGTCTGCCTTTCAGCAGCTATAAAAACTGTAACTTGTAGGTGGATGTCAACTCTGATTCCTACGGTCCAAGAATGGAGAATTATCATGTCTCATATATACTGTTCTGAAAGTTTTCAATGCTAAAATATAAAATAAGGGTCCATCTCACCTGTTGAAATGGCAGCGGTGGATTCTTCACCAATCAACAGTGGACCCCACCTTCTGCCCATAATTCTCCCCTTATTGTGGGTTGTCATACCTGAGTTTCCCACCTAGCAGGTAATGGGGTGGGAGGGGTCAAATTAACCTGGATTTCCTCTTATACTTTACCTATATTATGAATGGAAGGAAATCACAGATACACTCCTTTATACCGTGGTGATTATTTGGATACCTTTTAAAACTATCGGATTAATCCCCTTTCCTTGACATTATTAATTGGGGTGCAACATGGAGATGGTCTACTTATTATATATCACTACCTGGTGTACTGATCTCGTAGGACAAAGTTTTTTTTACCCTCGGAGATTAATGATTCTGCTGCAAAAATAATGCTACCATTGTAAAGATTTATAAAGTAACTGTAATCCTTTTCTTACTTGCAATGTGTGTAACGAAAACTTTTAATAAAAAGAAATGATAAAAAAAAAAAAAAAATATGGCTGAGAAGTTGAGTGTTGATGGTTGGGATGTGCCCATGCAAATGCATGTCCACGGGGATATGCACATGTGCACACGCAGTAAGACTGGGGCCCAGATATTCAAACTGCGCCAGTCTGAGGCGCAAGCCCTCGTCGCTCAAAATAGTTGCACAGGGGTGTGGCGGGGTGATATTCAAAGGAGTGCGCTGTTGAGCAACTCTTTTGAATATCACCCCGAAGCCACAGCACTTGGCACGATGGCGTAGTGGAACTTGCGCCACCGCAAGTTGCCAGAGTTGAGCAGTTAAACTTGCGTGTGGCTAGTACCATTGCTGCGCCATGCGCAAATTTCCGATATTCAAAAGGTGACATGCAAATGGGGCCATAATTTATACAAAGCGCGGGGGCCATTTGCATCTATTTATGTCCCATTTGCATGCCATTTGCATGTAGAGTGCGCCGATCGCGAGACTTGCTCCTGGCCACCCTGCCAGGCAGCAGCCGTCGGGACCGGCCGCCTAATGCAAGCGATCGCGGGCATCACAGTTACATGACACCCCCAACACATCTCCCACAGCCCGATCGCGGGCAGAACCGCGTACATGTCGCCCCCCACACATCTCCCACAGCCCGATGCGGGCAGAACACGTACATGTCGCCCCCCACACACATCTCCCACAGCCCGATCGCGGGCAGAACACGTACATCTTCCCCCCACATCTCCCACAGCCCGATCGCGGGCAGAACCTATAGCCCCAGTGCCCGATCGCGGGCAGAACCTGTATGACCCCCCAGTGTCATTCCACAAATCTGGACTGTCATATACGGTATGGGCTGCCGCCCATTGGCTGTAGCTCTGCACCAATGGGCGTGCAGCCCTACCGGACAGTCAGTCAGCGGGCGGCGGGGCAGGTGGTGGTGGATGCTGCGCCCGCCCGGCTGCGGGGGAGCGGGTGGAGGGGCTTCGTGGGTGGGTGGGGGGACACTAGACACCAGGGAGATGTTTGGGGGTTGTGTTGTGACATTCTGCCCGCGATCGGGCTTTACGTCCACTGGACCACCAGGGAGTTATTCGAGTTGGGGAGGGTTACATTCTGCCCGCGATCGGGCACTGGGGTTCATACAGGTTCTGCCCGTGATCGGGCACTGGGGGGGTTCATACAGGTTCTGCCCAGCGATCGGGCTGTGGGAGATGTGTGTGTGGGGGGTTCATATCGGTACTGCCCGCGATCGGGCTGTGGGAGATGTGTGGGGGTTCATGTACGTGTACTGCCCGCGATCGGGCTGTGGGAGATGTGTGAGGGGTTTCATGTAACTGTGATGCCCGATCGGGCTGGTGGGGGCACAGGGACCGAGTTGGGGGCCAGCCAGGGGTGGCAGCTGCTGTGTTGCGCCCTGCAATACAGCAGCTCACCTGTGGGTGGCCCTCAACTTGATCCTTTTTTTTTTGGCTCAAGGTTGTGCAGGCGCAGGTTGGGGGTTGCGCATGCACAACTCTGCACAACCCGACTGAATATCAGGTTGCGCAGGTTATGCATGGTTCCTCCCCCTCCTGTTGAGCATGCATTCATTTGCATTGCTCTTTTGCGCAACCTGTTGCCAGTGGCGCAACTGTCTCCTGCTGAATATCGCAGAATGGCGCAATGTAGGACTTGCGCATGCGCAGCCCTGTTGTGCATGGAGCAACCCTTTTGAATATCTGGGCCTGGGTGTCTTTTTTTTTTTTTTGGCTGTGATTATTTGTATGCTTTTGGCCTCCTTATTAAGAAAGATTTTCCTCGGTTTAGGATTTGTTAAAGTCTTGCAAATATGTGTGAGAGAACACCCAAATCAGTTGCTAATGGAGATGGAGCGACCGGCTCTTGGAGCGGTTTTAGGAGCAGCATTGGTTACGGGAACATGGGAAGGAAGCTGGTTTCATGGTTCACAGGTTAGCCGGGTGGAACTATTTATGGGGGAATAATTTGAGGACTAGTTAGCGGTTTAGGTCCCATATGTCTTTGGAATTGTTTTTTGTTTACTTTTTGTTTCTTGTAGTGGTTCACCAGCTATTGGAGTTTGAGGGTTCAGAGTGGGAATGGCTGGTACTATGAAGTGTGCAGTTTTGTGACTGAGCATCTCGCCATCCATCTCCAACTTTGCCAGTCCTGTGTTTCTGATGGTTGGAATAGTTTCAAGGGGGGTTTCAGATGCAGCTGACTGGCACTTTTCCCTGTTATGTGATGGCATGATTTACGCATTGGAAATTGTGCTAGCCAGCCAATCAGGAGCCAGGATTTTAAGAGCCCATTGTATAATATATGATTTAAAAATAAAATGGTGACCTTTGTTTTACAGCTGCTGTCCTAGATTCCACTGACATTTTGTTTTCAAAACTATGCAGATCTTGACATTTCTTTATTCACAAGGCCAAGAAGACTGAGTTTGAGAAATTTGTTTCTCAGGTGTGTTGTGCTGAGCCGAGAGGGAGGGTATGTAGAGAATGGTAAAATACAGGTGAAACAGGAAAATCAGGCAAAACTTCTCACATGTATACATCATCATTCCTGCAGTAGCATTCTGAGATGCTCAATAGTTGCACAGAAAGCAAGATACCAACATTGGATGTGTGATGGGTACCAAACAAATAGAGGAATGAAAGAAAGAACAATAGTATACTGAGCTGGAGATCATTCAAGAGGAGTATTACGTTTTAGAGGCAAGAGCGAATAAGCAAGCCTCTAAATGAGATTTGAAGGGAGTCAAGCAAGCCAAAATTGGTAGAAAGGGTAAGGCAGATGCAAAATACTAAACACCAAACAGTAGAAATACAGGAAGGCGTGTCACGAGCAAGTAAACTAGTAATTAGAATTGTGTAGTTTGGAAGAGAGGAGGCTGTACTGCTCTTTCAGTTTCAGGTGAACAATACACTGATTCAGTGTGTTCATGGCATATACAATGATAGCCATTCTTAACAAGGTAACGCTACAGTAGGCGTGCTCTTCATATCCCATGTATTTGTCATGTGAATGGCGCCTGACCTTATTTAATGTCAGTAGCCCAAAAGAAAAGTTCAGATAGCTATTCTGCCATCAAACCGTGAGGTCACAAAACTGCTGTACCTGTAAGTGCATCTTCTAAGATTTTCAAAGATGTGGAACCGATGACCATGCTGAACATACAGCATAAACCACTGTATCGGGTAACCGGAGAGCAGCAAAAGCAGCTAATGGCTAAACCCTTTAAGACCCTGCAAAGGCTAGCTCTGGGGCGCCGATTGGTGGGGGCACCTGCTCAGCACACTGGGGACCTGGGTTCGAGCCCTGATCCTGGGACAACACAGGAGCGGAGGCTGTCACGGAGGGTGATGGAGCATCCACGTGGATGCTCTCCTTCCGGGGGAGGGTGTTGCAGAGCACTGCCTGGAGAGGGACACCTGATGTTGCTTGGAGCCTTAGCCAGCATGGTTGACCATGTGTCTGCTAGCTCTGCTTTTAGGGTGTCTCTGCATTGCATCCCTCTGGGGAGAGGGGAAGGAGCCCAGAAAATCAATCTATCAGTCATCTTTATTTTGCCAGGCGAGACACCATTGAGACAAGATCATTTACAAGGTGGACCTGGGACGGTCAACAGGACAACACAAGCAAAACAAAACAATTGCATAAAGATAAATAATATAAGCACAAATAAAATAACAGTATGAACAAATACGGTAATCATTGGCAAGTACAATATGAGCACAAATAGAATAACTGTATGTACAAGAATGGAAATCATTGGCAAGTACAAATAGAGTAACAATATATTAGCATAGTGAACATTGACTTGGGCATCTTAATCATGACAGTGTACAATGGGAAGAGTTGCAAAGCCGTTGACAAGGCAGTAGTAGGTGCAAGGCACATATTATACACTGGATAAAAAGTAAGTAATAGGGAAGAGGGGGTGGGGAGTAATACGGAGTTGAGGTAGTGCTTGGGTACGGACCTAGGGTGCCGGGATAAGAAGGGTAAAGGGAGGGTAAAGACCTAGGTCAAGGGAAGGGTATGTGAAGGGGCAGCCTAGAAGTACTCTAGGAAGGAATGGATGGGTGGAAAGAGCTATGGAGTGAGAGAACACCTCCATGCAGTACTGCCGGGGTTCAGGACGGGGTTGCACTTAAAATTTGGCATTCACATGATGCAGAGAGATTACGTTGGAGCAATGCCTTGAATAGCATCATGCTTACCGGTGATGCAAGTTTTATCGTCCTTTAAATGTTATTCCAGATTACAGGGAGAGCATGGCTCCCCATTAAAATGGGAAATTAGCACCCGTCCTGGCTTGATTGGATGACGGTTGCCAGGTTCCCTCATGCCAGCAGTCTCCCAGAGTGCACAGTCGCTGCTCCCCGCGGGGCCCTGCATGCCTTGAAGGATCCACCTGGAACTGTTAGTCCCTTTCCCCTGGCCAGAGGAAGGGGTTCCCTTGCAGGGATGAACCGGTCCCTCTGAGGACGCAGGGATAACCTGGGGAGCCAGGTAGCAGTGATCAGTGGAGGGTGAGATGGGCGGGCAGACCAGAGGAGTGGAAGGTCAGGGGGTGCGGGGAAAGAGTAATAAATAAAAACAAACAAAAAAAAACACTGCAAATATGGTTTTTATTTTAAACAGACAGAATTGTAAGTAGGTGGAATTCACAGAAAAACTTTTGCAGATAGGCCTAGTAAAAAAAATGTTTTAAGTGAAGAATCACCAGATTTGAAGGGAAAAAAATTATTTGGTACTACCACTAAGAGAGACCATAACATGTACACATTAGAAGTCCCCACCCCACACCTAGTGATCTCCCCCTTTCCCTGTCCATCTTGGGCTGAGTCATGGAGTAAGTCGTAAGTTTGCATCCAGTCAGAGAAGTACTGCATCAGGTGTCTAGGGCAGGGTTGATCTCAACCCCCTCTACAAAAGGGTAGAGCCTCAGTCCTGCTGTTCAAGATACTGTAAAGATGGAGATAACTGTTGAACAGTTTGATGGTGTTAAGGCCTTTGTACTGACCAGATACCGTTCACATTGCTTTGTACAAGACAGTGTGCAGAGTCTTAAAAATTATATTAAAACATATATACAGTATTACCACAAAGTAGAAGGATGTACTGTGCCGTCCTTTGTCCTTTTTTAGTCTTAACGTCCATAGAACTTCCAGAGTTGTGGGGCACAGAGGGGAGATAAAAGCTGTACAAGGTATCACATGTGGCCCAGTAGCTGGCAGGATGCAGAAATGCAGATGCAGACATCCATCAGCAGAGATGGAATACAAAGCTTTAGAAACTTCATAAAATAAATAAATAACTGCCCTGTGAGACGGCAATCTTCACATCAGGCATGTTTTTGTAGTTTATTAATCACGGATTCTTTTCTCCCTGCCGGTGGCAGCTGCATGTTGGGTTCTCCCAGGCAGTCTGTCAGTCTAGACACTGCAGCAAGGTTGGCACAGGACATGAAAAGACCAGGGGCCATCATCCACATGACTGACGGTGTCCCTCCCCATTTCCTGTCTTCACCACCCTCTGGTGCTGCTGCTGCTTGCTGTGGGAGTAAAAGGGAGTGCTCCCACCTTTGAACAGAAAACACTTCTGCTTGCAGCACACTTAAACTGTGGGCTTCAGATAGGGTGGTCCCTTTTTCTCTTTTTAAAGGGCTGTTGATGTTGCATGTAAACATGGAACATGCTGAGGGTGGTGGGGGAGTGGAATGCACGGTATCGTGATGATGGCGGACCAGTGGTGTGAAATTGCACTCCTTGCTTGCTGACAGCAGAGCTCATCTGTAGAAGGATTTTTTTATTTTGTACCATATGTACACATATTTTTTTTTGTTTGTTTTTAATTTACTATTTTTACCCCAACTTTGGTCTGAGCTCCATCCATCATCATCATCCCCAGCCCCATCACCCCCCATCCATAGGACTTACCTGCTTCAGTGCCCCAACATGGCATACCTCCCATGGTGAGGCCGATTGGATGGGACCAGGTCCTGACAGTGACCTAATCCTGGGGAAGAGCTGGTCAATGGGTGTTGGGCCTGCGAGACGATGGAGTTGTCCTGCGTACAGGATGGGGGTTTTCCCTGTGGAGTCGGTGTTAACATTCATGTGCAGGGGATGAAAAATCCCCAAGTCTGGCATCTGGGATGCATGTTTGCAGCAGCAGGACTTGAATGTCACAGCCCTGTAAAGTCCAACGGACTTGCTGTGATTTCCTGCTGTTGCACATGTGCAGTGTGTCTTCCGCAGCTCCACTGCTCTTCCACCCCCCTCCCCCCAAGCACGCTTACTTCTTCTCTTTAAATTGCTGAAGTCCTCCGGACGTGCCAGAGGATGGGAAACACTCATTGCGAACGCTTCGGAGCTCCATGAACGCGGTGCGGGGTTTCTGGGGGCCGGGTTTTCATGCATCCGGGAACTCCTGGGGATTCGGGTGGCTTCATGTAGAACTCTGGCAGCACAGCAAGTCTCGCGGGAGTGACAGCACCTTGCGAGATCAGCCACTGGGAGATCACATGTTTGACAAACTGTGATCAGGTGGTCCGTGGCTGATGTGCACCTCTGTACTGGTTAGTCTGCACCATCACTCTGGAGATGCCTCTTGAACAGGACAGATGTGCTGTGTGACTCGTGGTCTGCAAATTGTGCTCTGAAAAAAATTAAGTATTGAAATCCCTCCCTCTGCCTAATTTCACAACTTGGGGGCTACTTTAAATGACTTTGGGTCAGAGAATTTTACTGAGGCACGGTTTTCTTTATTTTTTGACGACATTTGACTGTTGCAGTATTAGGAGCAGGGAATGATTTTCAGCTGTGGCTGCAGCTGAAGAGTGGGACCCTTCTTGCACCTGGTAAACAAGATGGGAAATTATATTAATTATCTTCTAGGACTCTCTAAACTTTATACAGCTGACTGACAATTTAGAGCAGCAAAACTAAACTTGAGGGGGGCAATTCTTGTTTCAGCTGCTCAGACTTACTGGGCTGCAAAAAAATATGCAGAGGTCCTCAGTCTGTGACCAGTATTAGTCAAGCTTTACAGCTGTTTTTTTTTTTCTGTGCTTTACACAGCACAGCTGCTTTTAATAAATACAGATCTGCCGTTTCTGTTGCTAGCCTTGCTTGTAGAGCAGAAAGCAGCAAACTAAAAGAAGCTACATTTTCTTCTTAACTAAAAACGTATATCTCAGCAGGCGTCAGTGTCTGTTAAGATTAAGTAGACAGATAACTTTATTAGAAGTAGAAGGGGACTTATTTAGGGTTAAAAAAAGAAAGAAAAGAAAAAGTCAGTGTGTATTCTGTGCAGTGAAGGGTACTGTATCAGCTGACTTTGCTAAACCAGTAGGAGGAAAGAGAGCTTACCTGGGTGTGTGGTTTAGACACTATAAAAGCAGGTGAGTCAAATTACAACTTCCTGTTGCTAGCCTTTTTTCTTACTAATTGCCCTCCATCCCACCCACCCAAAGCCGGTTCTACTTTTATAGCCACTGGATTTGACTGTCAGCAGGAACTTCCTGTTTGGCAGTAGGAAGGAAAGGATCATAGAGAAACATTGGTTTTGTCAACCCTAAAGTAGAAAAAGTAGCTCACTCTCCCCAGCTGCTGGTGGTCTGACATTGAGCAAGGAAGAAGGAGGCTACTGAAAAAGATAGGAAGTTGCTGTCCCAGAACAGGAAGCGTGAGAGTTGTAAGGAGAGGAGAGAGTAAGCATGCAGAGAAACAGGAGAGGGGACACAAAATAAGACATGATAGGAGTGGTGCAGTGCAATGGCTGTGGGGCAGCAGTGTTCCGGGAGACATTCTGGAGGCTGCAATGCTGCCCTGTTTGCAGGCACCTCTCTGGTCTGAGAGAGGAGGTTGCCCGTCTCTAGGCTGACCTGGCTAGGATTCGTGAAACCTCCTCCCCCACCCAGGGACCACCAGGGCCAATGTCACTACCTCAGAGGTTGCCAAGAAAGAGAGAGGCTGGACCAGGGTGGGCTCAAGGAGGGAGAGGTGGTGGAACAGTGTTGCATCCCTCCAGCTGTACCTCTCCACAATTCATTTGCTCTTCTGGTGGATAATGGTTCCTCTATGGAGGCACCTGCAGTGGAGACCAAGGAGGATGCTGGGAACCTTCTAAGGGAGACCCAAAGGAGGTGGCATGGGACCCCACAGGGAAGAGCAACTCTGGTGGGGACTCAGTCATTAGAGGGGTAGAAATGGGGAGGAAGGGGAGAGGGAGGTAAGGTGCCTTCCTGGCGCCACGGCTTGGAGGGACAGGAAGCGAATCCTCAGGATCGTGGGAGGAGCTGCACGAGGGAGGGAGCTGGATGTCATTGTCCACCTAGGGACAAATGACCTGGCTAGGAATGGGATCAGAACAGTGCAAGAGGAGTTTGTAGAGTTGGGAAGGGACCTTAGACAAGTAGCGCATACCATAACCTTCTCGGAGGTGCTGCCTGTCTATGGCAAGGGAGATGCTAGGGCACTTCTCACCAGGGAATTCAATGAGTGGTTGAAAAACTGGTGTGGAGCCCAGGGTTTTGGCTTCATTGGGGACTGGGGAGCCACCTGGAGGGATGCAGACCTGTACTGGTGCGATGGTCTGCATCTGTCCAGGGGGGAACCAGGATCCTAGGTGAAAGGTTTAAATGCATCATTGGCAAGCATTTAAACTAGCCAAGGGGGGAGGCACTGAAAAGAAGCGGGGAATTCCGAGCCTCCCCCCACAAAACATGGTGATTAGTGAGGTAAACACCAAGGTACAGAAGTTATTAGGAGCAGAACAGATTTAAATGTTAAAAAAGGCAAAGGCAGTAAGGACAGAAATGGGGCTAAAAGGGGTAAGGCTATCAAAAAGTGGAGGGTGATGAGTACCAGTGCCCATAGTCTGTGTAACAAGCTCCCTGAACTAGTGGCGTTGATGGAAGAGGGTTGCCTGGATATTGTGGCAGTCTCAGAAACATGGTACACAGAGAACCATGACTGGGATGTCAACATACCAGGCTACACAATCTACAGGAGGGACAGGGAGGGTAAAAGAGGAGAAGAAGTAGCTCTCTATGTAAAGGAAGGGATCAAAGCAACAGAACTAAAGAGTAAACAGGGAGCGGATGAGGCACTTTGGGTCACCCTGGAGACAGGAAAGGGCACCACAATCCGCATGGGGGTTGTATACCGACCCCCATCTCAGGGGGAGGGAATGGACAAGGAAATGATAGAAGGCTTTCTTAGAATGGCAGAAAAAGGGGAGATATTGTTGATGGGGGACCTGAATATGCCAGATGTTAACTGGAGCACCTTTGCTGCAGGCACATCCAAGAGCAGGGTCATTCTTGATGCCCTACAGGGGGCATGCCTCAGACAGCTAGTATCGGAACCCGCTCGGGAGGCAGCAATCTTAGACCTGGTACTTTCAAATAGGGATGGAGAAAGAATCTCAGATTTAGAAGTGGGTAGCCATCTGGGAACAAGCGACCACCAGACAGTGTGGTTCACGATAAACACAGCCATACAGTCAAGCCATACAAAAGCAAGAGTACTAGACTTTAGGAGGGCTGACTTTGGGGAAATGAGAGTGCCTCAGAAAAGCACTAGCAAACAGGCAAGAAGGAGGGTGGAGGAACAATGGGGAGTGATCAAAACAGCCATCACAGAGGCAACAAGCCTTTGTGTAAAGCAAATCAATAAAACACAACGAAGGAAAAAAACGTTATGGTTCACAAAAGAGGTGGCAGGGAAGCTTAAGGAGAAAAGGACAGCATTCAGGAAATGTAAGGAAACACAGAAGGAGCAGGACAGAGAACTTTATCAGTTAAAGCAGAAAGAGGCTGGGAAGGCAGTCAGAATAGCAAAGGCCCAAACCGAGGAAAGGATAGCCAATTCTGTTAAGAAGGGGGATAAGACCTTTTATAGGTACATTAGGGAGTGAAGAAAGACCAAAGGAGGGATACTGAAGCTTAATAAAGGGGAGGGAATGTGGGTAGAGGGTGACAGTGAAAAAGCAGGGATACTGAACGAATATTTCTGCTCAGTATTCACAAAGGAAGAGGAGGGGGAGTTACCTAAACCAAACAAGAGAAACACTCTAAAGACGGGGGTCGATACCAGTCCATTTACAGAAGAAAGGGTTCTGAAAGAACTAATAAAATTGAAGGTGGACAAAACAATGGGGCCTGATGGGATTCACCCAAGAATTCTAAAAGAACTAAGGGTAGAACTAGTGACATCGCTGACTACTCTCTTTAACAAATCATGGGAGGATGGGCTGGTACCCGAGGACTGGAGGAGGGCAGATGTGATTCCTCTTCACAAAAGTGGGAGCAGGACAGAGGCAGGAAACTACAGACCAGTTAGTTTGACTTCAGTGGTAGGGAAAATGATGGAATCACTTCTGAAGGAAAGAATTGTTGAGTACCTAGAGGCCAGTGGGGCACAGGACCCAAGGCAGCATGGATTCACGATGGGAAGGTCGTGTCAGGCTAATCTAATAGATTTCTTTGACTGGGTGACCAAAGTAGTAGACCAGGGAGGGGTGTGGACATGGCCTACCTAGATTTTAGCAAGGCATTTGATACAGTCCCACACAAAGATTAGTACACAAGATAGCCAGCCTTGGAATGGGTCCCAAGGTGGTAGCCTGGATAAAAATTGGCTAGACAACAGGATGCAAAGGGTAGTAGTAAATGGAGTCCACAGTGAAGAAAGGAGGGTTACTAGCGGGACACCAGGGTTCAGTACTGGGACCGGTCCTTTTTAATGTCTTTAAGTGACATTGCAGAGGAACTGGAAGGAAAAATATGTCTCTTTGCAGATGACACAAAGATCTGCAACAGGGTTGATACACAAGATGGAGTGGAAAGGATGAGAAGGGACTTGGCAAGGTTGGAGGAATGGTCAAATGTGTGGCAGCTCAGATTCAATGCAAAGAAGTGCAAGGTAATGCACATGGGAAACAAAAACCCAGGGGAAGCATACACAATGGGGGGTGAGATACTGACAGCAGTAAAAATAGA
This sequence comes from Neoceratodus forsteri, assembly GCA_016271365.2. Lineage (NCBI taxonomy): Eukaryota > Metazoa > Chordata > Ceratodontiformes > Ceratodontidae > Neoceratodus > Neoceratodus forsteri. The sequence continues at coordinate 181,206,043 of CM057450.1, read as the reverse complement.
AAGGGACCTGGGGGTAATTATATCAGATGACCTAAAGCTGGGCAAGCAATGTGAGAAGGCAGTAAGGAAGGCTGGGGGGATACTGGGATGCATAGGAAGAGGCATCAATAGTAGAAAACAGGAAGTTGTTATCCCTCTGTACAGACAGTTGGTGAGACCCCATCTGAGTACTATGTGCAGTTCTGGAGACCCCATCTCCACAAAGACATAGACAGAGTGGAGGCTGTCCAGAGGAGGGCAACAAAATGGTGCAGGGTCTGCACCAGAAGACATACTCAAGAAAGACTAAAGGAGCTTAATATGTATACTCTTGAGGAAAGAAGGAGAGAGAGGACATGATAGAAACTTTCAAGTACCTCAAGGAATTAACAAAGTCCAAGAGGGTAGCATCTTCCAGAAAAGAGATGTGCAAGAACAAGGGGCACAATTTGAAGATAGAGGGACAGCTCAGGGGTAATGTGAGGAAGTATTTTTCACTGAGAGGGTTGTGGATGCATGGAACAGCCTCCCTGAGGAGGTCGTGGAGTCAAGAACAGTGGGGGACTTCAAGAATGCATGGAACAGGCATAAGGCAGTCCTAGGGGCGGGTAAGAGGAAGTAAGCTGTTGGTTAACTAGGATCTGCAGCTTATCTGTTAGGTAGGAAAATGGGCAGACTAGGTGGGCCAAACGGTCCTTATCTGCCGTCAAATTCTATGTTTCTATGTTTCTTTTCTTGGACTGCTGGTGGGCTAATACAATCAACTGTAATTGAGACAGAATAGAGCACTAGTCTTATTTTTCTGACTGGAGCAAGTGTGCTTGAGTGAGAATATTTGTTAGACTCTGTATTTTAACTATATTTTATTTTTCTGTGCTGAAGCAAGCCTGTGCCAGCGTTTTACAGACAAGTGCTGGTGTCTGCCAGTCAGATATATTAAATTGAGTCGGAAGTTAGTACAGTCACTAAATATTATTTTTCTGGACTGAAGCAAGCCTGTGCCAACGTGTCTGGCAATAAGATATATTTTATTTGAGACAGAAGTACAGTCACTGAATATTCTGGGTTGAAGCAAGCATGTGCCAGTGTGTCTGACAGATGTATTTTGTTTGAGACAGAAGTACAGTCGCTCAATATTTTTCTGGGCTGAAAGCAAGCCTAAGACGACTCGGGTTAGTGATACTTCCTGACCCAGTCATCCCTTGAATCACAGCCGTTGTGGGGATATCTACTTTGAGAAACTTTCTTGTTACACTGCAGCGCTGCAGTCTGTTGTGTCAAATTACACCCATCACATCTTTGCACAAGGACTCTCTATTGAAGTTGTGTGTGATAATAATACAATTTAAATAAAAAATTTCTAAGCCACGCTTTGGTGTCACCACAGTCGGGACAGCTCACGTAGAGTGCGACAGTCAATGAGTCTCGTGTGTTGTGTCCAGAGTGCCCTGCTGCTCTATGCTAACATTAACCAAATTATTTCTGGGCCACTAGACAGTCTGCGGATCTTTCACGTGTCTTTTCCTTCCTGATTAAAATTTCTAAATACATACAACTACTTTACGACCCACTAGAGCAATTTATCACTGCAAAATGAGGTTGTTAAAGTTTGGTTTCTCGGAAATCTGGAGGAGCAAGTACTAACAGTAGTACACCAAGCTCAAAACGTAAAAGTTTAGATGATGGCCTTACAAAGGATTAAAGGTATGACAGAGAAAAAAGGGTTAGGAATTTCTGTCCTGAATGGAAAAAAGAATACCCAGGGCTGGATTTCAATGAAGAAAAATCAGTGATGTTCTCTCTGTATTGTAATACCTATCCCCAAATGTGTGACCGTAATTCTGCCATGGTTAAAGGGTCAGGTGATCTTAAACTAGACCCCTTAAAGAGGCATGATGTAACAAGGGAACATGTCAGCTACACAAAGCATTACTTAAAAGATACAGCTCCAAAACAAGTACCACACATTCACCTGCCAGAAACTGCTCTGGGTCAGTCCTTCCAAAAAAGACACATGACACAAAAAAGAAATAACAGAATTTTTATTTTCCAATTGTTTAACCAGGTGAGACACACTAAGCTGAAAGCTTATATACAGGTTCAACCTGGGAGCACAGGGAAGTTACATGACTTGCTCAGGGTCACACAGTATGCAGGTGGGGGCTGTGGGATTCAAACCCAGGTCTCCAGTTTATTTAACACTGCATACTCTTTAGCAAAGAATGGGAAACCTTTTTCAGAGTAAAAATGGATCAAACAACTGTATGAACATAGCGTGTGCAGCAGTAGCTGAAGAAGTAAAAATTGCAGCAGCAGTAGCGCTACCGCCCACGACGCCGTTGACCCAAGTTTGGGAACAAGCCTGGGGAGACTGAGGGCTGGCCGGGGTGAGAAGGCTCGAGCGTCCGTAGGACTGCTCGCCTTCTCCAGGACGGAGGGGGGACTTGGCTTGGTGCGTGACTTACCTCTGGCGGAAGCCAGAGGCTCAGCAGGCACAGAGCAAAGAAAAGGGGGTTGGGACATGGTGGATGTCGGTGGTGATGCCTTGACATCGGGTGCACACCACGCTCGCAGAACAGGGGAAAATGCCTTCCAGTTCCAGGGAGACGGACCACTGGAGAAGACCTCGATGTGCTCCCGCCTGCCTGGCCATTCAGATACCCGAGACAAGAAAGTTCGGGGTGTACGGAGCCCACCTTGTCCCCGCGGGGGAGGAAAACAGCGGATCCATGGGGGGCATGGGACGGATCAGGTAAGGTGGGAAGCAGGGGTGACTCCACAGGTGGTCCAGAGGAAGCGGAGCTGGAGGGATAAATAGAAAGTTAAAAAAAAAAAAAAAAAAAAAAAAAAAGCATCCTTTTGAGCATTCTTGCTGATGGAAGTACAGACCACTCTATAAACGAGCAAGAAATTGTCTACCCGAGATATGTAGGTGCTAACTGTTTGCCGGTCACACACATAATATCTGTGGCACTGCTTGAAACTGCAAGTGCTGACAGTGTATTTCATGCAATAGAGAAAGCTTTGCAGTTGGTGGATTTGCCATTACCAGAACTTAAGGGAGGTACTGAAAATCCAGCAGTTGTCTGTGCTAATTTTGATGGTGCATCAGTTAATCTTGGTGAATGGGCAGGAGTCATAACTAGACTGAAACCACTTTTGCTAGATGTTATCGGAACTGTGTTGCCCACAGACTTGAGCTTGACATTTTGCATGCAAATAAACATTTCAAATACACGACAACATTTGAAGACTGTTTGTTTGAAAGGCATTTTCAGTTTTTATTTTTGGTCTCCTAAATGCAGGAAAGAACTTTAAAGAGTAGTTGACGCCATTAAGACAGCTTTAACAAAACATAATATTCAGACTCTGTTCTGCTCATGTTTCACATTAGTTCTGTATTTCTTCTCCCCATTATTTGTTACTTAATGGGTTTATATGAAAACGGGATCTTTGCTTCTGAAGAGTTTGTCTATTCATGTTGCTTTCTCCCTACCTAAGGTCATAATGCTCTGTGACATCACAGTTACTCCCATGGCAACAGATTGTGATGTCACAACAAATGACTATGACTTACTAACATACTATTTGCCAGCAGATTAGGCCTTACGGTCTATCGAGTCTGCTCGAACCTTAGATCCTTAGTTGGTGCCGAGGCCCTCCCATCCCTTGTGCTCCAGAAACCCCTATCATCCATCCCCGACAGGCCATCATCTGATACATCCACTTTCTGTGTCTGTCCCACCCTCTTTTGAAGCCCTCCACTGTGGATCTCTGAACCAGCTCGCCAGGCAGTGCATTCCAAGGGTCCACCACCCTCTCAGTGAAAAACCTCCTCCTCTTTTCCCCCCCTCACCCTTCCACCTTCCAACTTCAAGCCTTGCCCTCTGGTGATACCTCCGTGCTTTAGTCTAAAGATCCCCTCCATATTTACCCTGTTTATTCCCTTGAGGTACTTGAAGACCTCAATCATGTTCCCCCTGTCTCTCCTCTCCTCCAATGAAAACAGGCAGAGCTCCTCAAGTCTGTCCTCATACGTCAAATCCCTAGCCCTCGATCATCTTAGTTGCCCTCCTCTGTACCCTCTCCAGGAGCTGTATGTCCCTCTTCAAGTGTGGTCTCCAGTACTGTACACAGTACTCAAGGTGTGTCTAACCAGTCCATTGTACAGCGGCAGAATCACTTCCTTGCTCCTAGAGGTGATCCCCCTTACGATGCATCCCAACATCCTGTTTCCCTTGCTAGCCGCTCTCCTGCACTGCTCAGAGTTATTCATACATGCATCCACCATGACCCCTAGGTCTTTTTCCCCTATTGAGGCCTCCAGCGCCTCCCCTCCCAGGGTGTACCTGTGTTTAGGGTTTCCCCGACCAAGATGCAACACCTTGCACTTAGTGATATTGAAATTTAATTTCCATGTGTGAGCCCAGCTTTCCAGGGTGTCCAGGTCCCCTTGCAGGGCCAACCTCCCCTCTTCTCCCTCAGCTACTGCTCCCATCTTGGAGTCATCCGCGAAGAGACTCGTTTCACACCCAATACCCACCCTGATGTCCGATATGTATGCATTAAACAGGATTGGACCCTGGACCGAGCCCTGCGGTACCCCACTTCCAAGCTCTCTAGGGTTCGAGAGCTCCCCACAGACCACTACTCTCTGGGTGCGTCCAGCTAGCCAGTTTTCAATCCATCTGACCATCAAAGGACCTACTCCTAACCCCATCAGTTTCTCCACCAGACCATTGTGGGGGACAGAGTCAAACGCCTTGCTGAAGTCCAAGAATAATACATCCACAGGCTTTCCCGTCCAGTTCTGATGTTACCCATTCGTAGAACTCCACAAGATTGGTTTGACATGATCTACCTGGCACAAACCCATGTTGCCGACTATCCAGACCTCCCACCTTCTCCAAGTACACCCCCAATCGTTCCTTTAGTATACTCTCCATTAATTTTCCCACCACCGAGGTCAAACTGATGGGTCTATAGTTACCTGGTACTTCCCTCGACACCCCCCTTTATGGATTGGCACCACATGTGCCTCTCGCCAATCCCTAGGTACCCTCCGTATCTCAAGTGACCTGTTGAAGAGCTCCGCCAGCCAGGGGTGCAGCCAGTATGTCCACTAGTTCTTATAGTACTCTCGGATGAATGCCATCTGGCCCAGGAGATTTGTCTTTCTTTAGGGCCTTGAGGGCTAACCACACCCTTTTGGCGGAGATAGCATCATCCGTCCCCTCCACCTTACTGGCCTTTTTATCCTTATCCAGATGTGACACCCCTGGGGTACCTCCCTCTCTCTTGCTCCCCTGATCCCACTCACTGCCGCTTCTATCCCCTTCGTGCCTTACTTTGTAGATATGAAGTAGGGAAGAGTAAACTAAAGAGGCAGATGAACTCTGAGGGATATAAAGCATGTTTCCATGCAGATTTGTCAGTAATGGGTAGGAGAAATCTATCGAATACATACAGAATGCAAGCTAATATATACCTAAATATTCTGTATTTCAGCGTTTACTTTGAGGTATCAGTATCTCTCTAAAGAAATTGCAGAAGTTCTCGATGAGCATCTTGCACATTTCATGGCTGTAAAGCAAGTCAGGTAGTTAGCCAGCAAAGGGAGAGAGCAGTTGTGGCCTTAGAAAAAAACCTTGACATTGTGACAATGCATCTTGAGCACAGATCTGTGGATGGGAACAGGGCAGACGATGTGAACAAAGCTAAGGGCTACCACAAGGAACTGACTTCTGTGCATTTTATTAAAATTCTTTATTTCTTAAAGGAGAAGATTCCTGTATATGTATGATTTGGATATATCTGATGTATTTATTATACATTACATCAAGTCCTGTATATATGTCAATAAGAGATCAGCCATTTCTTCTGTTGCAACACATATCTAGAGTTTGAGGCTCTGACACAAGGTAGTAAAATGTCAAGCAAGCCTTCATTTACATGCAAATGAGTCACTTGTAATACAGCCCCTTCCATTCCTTGATGTCACTGCAGCAACAGTGCAGAACAAAACATAAGGGAATCAATGCTGTCTAGCCTGATTTTAGTTTAAGTTTGCAATGGCTTAAGGCAGTTCTATCATGCAACTCACACAAGGAATAGTACTTTTAGCCTTAATACTGCATGTGTAGAGCAAATAATACATCTAATAGTATTGCATTCACAGGAAACAAAAGCTGTTTCTCTGTACTGCACATTTCTCTCTGTGAGACAATTATAACATGTTGTGGAAAGCAGTAGACTGAATCAGTCAATCAACCAATCAACTAACCAATCAATCAATCAAGCAGTCAATCAGTCACTCTGTATTGAACCAGGTGAACACCCTTAAGAAGATTTGTTACAAGATAAGCCTGGGCAGTTTACCAAAGGATCACACAAGACTGATTTATACACATCCCCTTTCAGCAGCCTGAAAGTGGAGAGCTAGATCATTTACTTTATAAAGTGTATTGTATTACATTTGAAATGCTCCTTAAATCTGAGTTTCTGACTGGAAATACCGAGACACAGAATGCATATGACATGGGAGGAGTGAGCTAAGCAAATACAGAGCACTACAAACAGAGACTGATTTAGTTTCTTTACCTATAACAGCTGAGGTGTAGCATCTGATTTGTGAGGGACCTTCTACTTCAAATGCTGACATTACAAAGGGGGCTGCCTAGTACCTTGAAAGGGAAGTTCTGTAGCTCTCACATCACTGCTAATGATTTATAATGGGAATTGGGGCACTTTTAAAGTCATGGATCTGAGAGGCCATCACAGTTTCTAAGGAGGTTAGGGGAACTTCTTAAGGGTTAGACAGTAAGGGACTCTAGTAGGATTTGAACTAGAGTCCCCCAGTGCTTGTGCCTGTGCTTTCCTGGTAACCTAATCCTTGTCATAGCTGAATTCGTTATTGCCTTACAGCAGCCATCCAATCACTGACTGCCTAGTTAAAAAGGGAAAGGGGCCTATTTGCAAGATTGTTTCTCACTGCTGGTGTCATTCAAAACAGAGAATGTTAACACACACACACACACACATAATACAACAGCTGCATAATACCACTTAAAACTCTTGTTGTACCCAGAGTCATTTATTGGATAAACTGTTTTTGCTAACAGAAACAGTAACACAACACATACAGGCACTTCCTTATATGAATACTATATATACCTCAAATCAGTGCTGCATCACACTCACATGGTCCTAGTCCCTGTTAGACCTGCACTTCAGGATGTGCACAACACTTAAAGAGTTCCTCCATTACTCAAGTTGGGAACCAAACATTGTGGGTTTGGTTTACTGGTAGAAATGCATTTAGTGCAAGCACCATTATCTGTTGCTCTGATGACATCATCCTCCAGCAACATTGATGGTCAAATGGAGGACGAACACATTGATAACTTCTGGGGGCTGTATATTTTTATTTATAATCTAGATCTGGACAGCAGTAGGACTACTGGCAACTGGAGGAGGCACACAACAGTTACCCATAAGGAGTTGGGAAAATATTGGTGTGGAACTATGGGAGACTTCCCCTTTAATAGATTTTTTTGCCAGTTGTTGCTGGATTATCAAAAACTTTCCAGTTGGCAGAGTATTTAATTATTGAGATACCAGAACATATCGAGAAAGCAGTTCTGCAGTTAGAAGAACTTTAAAACTACTCCTGGTAAATATCTCACAAAATTCCAGGAACAGTACAGTGTAGCTGAAAGTAGGGCCAAGGATGGAGCCTTGGGGGACACCACTGCAGATTGGGAGTGGAGGGGAAATGGAGTCACCAGTTCTAGCTGATTGGGACCTACCTTCAAGGTAGGAACGGTACCAGTTAGTAGCTGAGGTGGAGAGCCCTGCTGCTGTGAGCTTATTTTACCGTTTTAACATGAATCAGAAACAACAAAAGCGATTTACACTGTTGAGGTGCTGCAGTCCAATAGGTTGCAGTGGCTTTAAATCTTTTTGCTTTGCATTAAAATGATTAGAGTCACTTTCTCTTCCGTGACTTCTGTAGTCAGTAAAAGTGTTGTAGTGTGGCCTATGTGACCGGATTTCGAGTAATTTGCTTCACTGCACTCAGCCTCTCTAGTCATGCTCCAGACTTATTTAAATAGTTTATTGCTTACAGTAGTCCCACTGATGTTTTAACACAGTATATTCAATAGCAGTCCAGTGTCTTGTCAGGCTCAGGCCTATGAGTGCTAGCCATCATCCTGGGGCCTGTCTTTTCCTTTTTGGCTAACCAAGGCAGGGTGTAGGTCCCATGAGTGCCAGTCATCATCATCATTCTTGTGACTGGCTTTATCATTCTGCACTCCTCCCCCAGCCCAGATGTTAACACTGAAAGACGCAAGCACACAGACACATGCATGCAGTGTTTTCCTATTGTGCGACTGCTCGTCTCCACCTGTATAAGAAAGAAACTGTAACTGCTCTTGCTCTGCTCCCTGGTGGGTACTGTATCAGCCTCCTGCATGCAAAAGTGAACCTGGTATGCAGGCCATACTGCGAGCAGCTCCATAGCCACCACACCAGTGGATCATCCTAGATTAGTGCTTTTGGGAAAAAAACATTTATCAAGACTTTCAATTTAGCGTCTGCTAATTTCTTAGCAATTCTGCAGGTGCAGCTTGCATGGAATGGATAAAAGAACTGAGATTAATAACTCAGATAAGTGAGAGTAGTTTTTGTTGGGGGCGTGTTGCTGCCTGACCCCCTGGGAGAGTTAATTACTGTCACTGTTGCCCTGCCCCCTGAACTGGTATTCAGAACACACCAGTTTACTGGCAGTATTGAGTAGCCCTTCAGTAGTAAGCCTTCAGTAGCATTGTACTGTCCTTTGACTGTCTCACTGAAACCTGGGGAGACACACAAGGCTCACTTGGTTGCTAGTAAGGGAGTTGGTCAGTAAGTTTATATGCATGGTTAATTCCAGTTGGTACGTGCCACGTGGTTGGCTCAGCAGCAGGATTGTCGCTTGAGACATCAGCAAGCCGGGTTTGGGAACCAGCCCAGGATGCTGCAGGGAAGGCTCTGGAAAGCACTGTTACACTGGGTTTAGAGCAGGACTTGAATGCTTGAATATCAGGATCATAATACCTGGCTTCCAAAAAAAAAAAAAAAAAGTGTAAAAGAGCTGGCATGCAGTTTATCTGGTGCACCGGTTCTTTCACTTCAAAGTGAGGTTTTTATAGAACCTGTATTACCAACCTGTGCAGTATTGTAAGGCGAAGGCATAAATAAATAAAAGAATACTTCTGCCAGTCTTTCTGGGGAGGGGTGCAAGGTTTCAGGGCGGCATGTGACTAACTTAGAAAGTGAAACTGCCTAACAGCTGAATGAGCAGAAGCGTTGGTTTTCTAACAGGGGGAGGGGTAGGAGCAGAGTTACCACAAATTAACAACAAAAAATATCCTAGGGACAAAAACAGTACCTGTAATGTTTTTTCAAGCACATGAAGCATAATAGTGCTAATGTGTTAGTTGCCAATAATGTGATTGTCTCATGAGGATAAAGTACTCGACCTTCCACCCCTTACTTTCAAAATTTACGTTATTGCCCCATACAGCGTGCCTGCTAGCACATTATCAGTTGATTTTAGGTTGGGAGGCAGGTGGCTGTCCAGCCCCTGAAATGGAGTTCAAGAGAGTTCTTACAGTTTGAGGAATGACTTTGTTTACAAATATAAGAAAGATGCCAGCACTGTGGAAGGCCCAGAGGTCTAGCTAGTCTGCTTGTGTTGCGGAGTACTTAGTGGCAACTAATGGCTCCACCCCCCCAACTGCTGCCCCCCTTTCCTACCCCTCCGTGACCCTGACCTTCTCCTTTACCCGTACACCCTCTTTTTGAAGCCTTCTACTGTCTCCAGTGAGACCACCTCCTCAGGGAGCTCGCTGCACCCTGCAGCCACCCTCTCTGTGAGGAAATGCTTTCTGAACTCTCTCCTGGAACTTCTTTCTCCCCTTCAGTTTAAAGAGCAGCTTCCGACTAGCCACTCGCTGAAACAGAAACGAAAACTGACCTGGCCAGGAGTCTAAATGTACACACCTTTCCTTTCATCAATGTTAAAAAGTTATGCCCCTCGTAATTTTATTCCCAGATCCTCCAGCAAAAAATGGAGCCAGTTCCTGATCCTACGGCCATGCCCCCACATGCAGCCCCATTTTGTAATGTCACTAAACGAAGGCTGCGTGTGCACGCCCCATTGACTTGAATCAGGGCAATTTTTCCAAAGGTGTTGTACCTATTCAGTGTCGGGATTTTATTTATTGAGTAAATCGAATTTACAACCTTTGAGTCGTAGACTCATTTACAGAGGCTTCTCGTCATAGTACAAGACAACCACAAAGTACAAAACGTCAAATTAGCATGTGGTATACAATAATACAAAGTGGTAAAGGAAAACGCAGGATATGAACAGTTCATACAACAGTGAGGGTGGTACCTATACAATTGGGTAGCTATTCAAGTCCATCTAAGGAGCATGTAGGTGTCAATGTACAGTTCAGGTAGTAAGGAGGGTGCAGCCTGTACATTTAATAAGCTGTCGGGAAGCCAATTTTGTTATTTATCCAGTCAGTCTTGTGTTGAGAATTAACACTGGTAGGGTACAAAGCACTTTAGCCCAAACTTACTCTTAAGAGGTATAGGTGATACTGATGGTCTATGCGCACTTGCTGGCACCTGCATCCCAGCTCTACTACTGAGACAGGACCGGGCAGGCCTGGCCAGAGCCCGGTAGCGAGGTGTTGGTGGTGCTGAGTCGTAGCCATACTGGCCGGTGCACTGGCAGCGGCGGGTGGAGAGTATGTGGTCCTTGAGGGCTGTTTTGTGTGGGCCCAGTCTGGAGATAGAGTAAACAGCCGTAGGGAGCTTATTGTACCATAACGGTGCTCTGTAGTAAAATGACCTTTGGGCTAGTGAGGTCGTAACCCTGGGGACAGCCCATATCAGTTTGTTAGCCGAGCGGGTGTGAGCTGCGGCATGAGCAGAGGGAGGCAGAAACTCCAAATGAGATTAGGCCTAGTTGAATTTTTTTGGTGTGGAGACTTGTTTGATAATGGACTCTTTCGTCTAGAGTGAGGACATTTGTTTGGGCATACAGGGTGCAGCTGTGGGTATGCCTGTCTACCCCAGCGAGGAGTCTGCATGCTTTGTTGATGGCTAAGTGGATTTTATTTAGGGCCATGTGGTCAGCGGCAGTGTATATGGTTAGTCCGTAGTCCACTAGAGAGAGAACAGAAGAGGTGACCACAAGGTTGAGGGCCTCTGGCGGCAGGCAGTCTCTATGTCGATGCAGTAGTCCTGTGCGAATATTTATGGCTGAGGAGAGGTTATTAATGTATGGGTGGAATGTGAGGCTGGGATCAAATGTAAGGCCCAAATATTTATAGGTATGTTCCAGTGGGAGGAGGGCTTTGGAAAAGATTTTTAGTTGGACATCAATGTTTATGCTCTGTCAGTGGGCAAAGAGCATTGACTTAGTCTTTTTTTACATTGACCACCAATCTGTGGTCAGTGAGCCAGTTTTCAACGTGGCTGAAGGCAAGTTGTAGGGAGGACTGTAGGATTATAGGATCTAGTGGGCGGCAAACAGTACCGCATCATCTGAGGAAGTTTACTTGGGCAGGCTTTTGGCAGGGTGTTCAGGAAGATGCTGAATAATAATCGACTGAATGGAACCCTGGGGAACCCCAGAGCGGACAGGCAGGGTAGCTGAGAGAATGTTGTTTATCTTCACACGTTATGACCTATCTGAGAGGTAACTTACAAACCATGTGATGGGTCCTGGGGACAGCCCGATGAGGCAGATAGTATTTAGGAGCAGGGTGTGTGAGATAGTATCAAAAGCTTTTGACAGGTCTTTAAATACAGCTCCTGCTAGGTGTTTCTTATCCAGGGCTTTGTGCAGCGAGTTAGAGAACTATGTGAGGGCAGTTGTGCTATGCCCTGTTCTAAAGCCATGTTGTTCTCTATAAAGTATGTTGTGCGCAAGCAGGTAGTTGGTGATTTGAGTGGCAACGATTTTTTTCCAGGGCTTTTGAGAGGGGTGGAAGAATGGAGATGGGCTGGTAATTGCTGGGTGAGGTGGGATCACCACTCTTAAACAAATTAAAGCGATTGCTCGACTAACAGGGTCTGTTAGTCGAGTGATCGCTGATTCATTAAAATCCCGACGTTGAATAGCTATAAAACCTTTGGAAAAATCACCCCATTCAAGTCAATGATGTGCACACACGCAGCCTTTGTTTAATGACATCACAAAGCAGGGGCTGCGTGTGCTGGCATCAGGGGCGTGGCCATAGGATCAGGAACTGGCTCCATTTTTTGCCGGTGGGTCTGGGAATAAAATTACGAGGGGCATAACTTTTTAACATGGATGAAACGAAAGGAAAGGTGTGTACATTTCGACTCCTGACCAGGTCAGTTGTCATTTCTGTTTCACTGAGGAACTACTACAAAATGTGGAAGCTGCTCATTAAGACAATGTCCCCTAGTAGTTTTGCTCCCACTGACACTTTAGAGGCCCTCTTTGTTCATGTTGTTGATGCCCTTTACGTACTCAAAGGGGAAACTTTGGAAAACCTGGAAGGTTCAGCAGCTGCCGCAGAAATGCCTGACTAGGGCTTTTAGCATTCTGTGGAATTTATTCCTGCTGCATTTGTGTTTTACTTTTAAAGACCTGCATTGTCCAGAATGTCTGTAGAGCTGCCTGCAGCCATCTCGCACACTGCAGGCGGTTTCCGGCACATAGAGTATGCTAATGAGGCCTACCAACTAATGGTAGAGTTGAAGCCCTCATTACCATAACTTGCGTTCCAGAAGCCAACTGGGGTGCGTCAGATGGCCATGGGTGGCACTGCAGACATGATGTATGGCATGGTTCTTTAAAAGTAAAATGCAAATATAACAGGTAAATAAAAAATTCCATTGAATACTAAAAGCCCAATAATTGGTCATTTTTGCAAGAACTGCTGGGTTTTCCGGAGTTTCCCTTTAAAGGCTCAGTCATGTTCCCCCTTTCCCTTCCCTCCTTCAGGAAGAACATGTTTAGGCTCTACAGCCTCTCATGCAACCTACCCTGCTGACCTGTAATAATTTTGTTGCCTTCCTCTGGAGTACCTTTAGCAGATTAATGTCCTTTTTCAGGTAGGCATGCCAGTACTGCTCGATATACACCAGGTGTGGCCACATAGGTGATCTGTACTGCAGCAAAATTACTTCCTTCCGCCTGCTAGTGATTCCCCTGGCAGTGCAACCAAGCAGTTTATTGGCTTTTACCGTTTTCTTGCTGCAGTGTGAGGAGTGCTTTTAGTCACTAGTGGTAGTCACCCCTAGATCTTTTTCTTCATCTGATTTGGTTACTAGGACCCATCCTGACCCAGGCTGTATTCTGTTCTTGAGTTCTTGGCTCTTACATGTGTGACCTTGCATTTCTTTGCACTGAACCGGAGTTGCCATAATCTTGACCACTTCTCAGGCTTGACTAGATCTTCCTTTAGGTCCTGAATCCCTTTTGCTGTATCAACCCTCCTGCAGAGGTTGGTATTGTCTGCAAACAGGCAAATCTTGCCTTTTTATGCCTCATCCAGTGTTATTAATGAGCACATTGAACAATGGATCGACCACCAAGCTCAGTGGGACCCTGCTGATGACTTCCTTAGATCCCCAGAGTCCCCCCTCCCCCCTATTACCACCACCCTCTGTGTCCTATCCTTTAGCCACTTTGCCACCCTTTAAGTGAGTTTCTCTCCTACCCCCAGATCCTCATCAACCGTCTGTGGGGTGTAGAGTCAAAGGCCTTGCTGAAGTCTAGGTAAAGCATATCAGCTGCCTGGCCCTTGTCCACTATTTCTGTCACCCAGTCAAATAAATTAGTCAAGTTTGTTTGGTAGGGTCTCCCAGCCCTGAACCCATGCTATCTCTTGTCCTGAAGAGGGTTTTTCTCCAGGAAACACACCAGCCTTTCCTTAATGATTGCCCCCATAAGCTTTCCCACAGGGAAGTCAGGCTGACGGAACTGGTCTGTAGTTGCACGGATCATGTCTGGGACTATGGTTATGGAGTGACACCACATGCACCATTCCCTAGTCCAGTGGCACAAACCCAGATTCCTGCAAACTATTGAACAGGTTTGCCAGGGAGCTTACTAGTTCTTTTGGTGCACTGTGATGGATTCCATCCTGAAGTAGGGATTTATCAACCCTGTGGGTCAGTAAACCTTTCTTCACCCTGTTCTCACTGATCCTTTCGTCTGTGCACCCTGCTCCCCTATCATCCTCCACTGCAGTACCAAGCCTTCCCTTTTCTTTTGTAAAGACCGAGCAAAAGTATTAATTCAACATCTCTGCCTTTTACCCACTGCCTTCCCACCCACCAACTCTCTTTAGTCGAACAGTGTCATCTCACTTGTCCCTCTTCTCCCTAAGGTATTTAAAAAATGCTTTGTCCCCTTTTTTTTAATCCTTTCTGCTGTCAGCAGTACCTTCCTGGCCTTGGTCAGCTGGATTGCTTTCCCTGCCTCCTTGGCTTTTCTTTGGTAATTCACCTTATCCTCATCCTTTGGAGTTTCTGGAACTTCCTGTAAGCAGTCCTTTTTATCCCTGACTGCCTGGGCCAACTCTTTGTTAAACCAACTGGGTGCTTTGTCATTTCATTTTCATTTCATTTTATTTTTTACCCTTGTAAGTCTGATGAGCAAACTGCCCGTTTTCACAGACGACAAGCAATATGAATAACAATGAACAATACAATAACACATACTGTAATTTGGGACACGTTACAAACAATTAACTAGTACAATCTCGATTACATTGTACATACTTTTTTAGCTTACGTTTAAAAGAGAATATAGAATTACAGAATGATAAATCACATGGGAGTGAATTAAAAAAACGTGAACCCCTAAATAATAATGAGCATTGGCCCAAAGTTCTCTTAAAAAATGGAATATCAAATGTAAACTTTGAGTTCTAGTGCAGTTAGGATTACCATATCTTGGGGAAAAATGAGCTCACTGAATTAGGTAACAAACCAGTTTTGATTTTTTTATAGAATGAGACACATTTTAAACTGAATCCTGTTTGTTAAAAAAAGGCAATTGGAAGACTAACAATAAACAATGGTGGGTTCGAGCTGGGGCAGAGAACATAAACCTCAGTATAGGATTGTATGTAACTGACAGTTTTCTTAATAGTTTAATGCTTATTGAAGCGTAAACCACAACCCATAATCTAAGACACTAAAAAGGAAACTGTGCCAATAGCCTCCTAGATTCAGGAGTTAGATAATGCTTAACTCTATAAAGATATCCAAGTCTTTGATGGACTTTTTTTATAGAAGAAAAAACATGTTGATCATAGGTAAGATTGCTGTCAAAAATGAGTCCCAAATATTTAAATGTATCAACAAATTCAGTAGAGTTCCCTTTAGCGTCGTGAATGGGTGGAAGATTAGACAGATTAGACTTTTTACCTGAAAAGAACATGGTTTTGGTTTTTCTAGGGACATGGATATGTTCAATACACACTTATTGGCAGGTTCCTTGCCACTTTAATTGTTGCTGGAAGGTCTTCAAGCTGGGTCCTCCCACCCATCTGGGTGGTAAAACTCTCGGCTCCACCCCATGACGCCAGATCATCTTTACCACTTGAAAGCTCAGGTTCCCTCCTTAGCGCTCTGCGTTTTAGACTGGATCCTAACTCTTTGGTTCGTCCGAAACTGGTTTTGAAGTTTTCTAAACTTCGGTCTTCATCTTCCCTCGTGGCTGCGATGGACAAATCTATTCCCGGCTTTCGGAGGTGCCCTTGCGGGCAGAAAATGTCCAGGACGGATCCGCATGCCACGTGCGTCTACTGCCTAGGCCTAGATCACGACCCGCAGGCCTGCGAGTTGTGCCGTTCTTTCTAGGCCAACGTCCTGGATGATCGCGCTGCCTGATTACAGCTCTGGCGCCCCAAGAAGCGTTTTCCGCTGGTAAAATCAAAAGAGGCTCATTGGGCGGTTTCCACGGCGGCTGGCTCGGCTGAGCAGCTCGAGCAGATGATCACCCTCGAGGAGGAGGCAGCCCAGGCCGCATCTTCATCCTCCTCGGCCGCGGCATTTATCCCGCTCTCTCTGAGTTCCTCTTACATGGCTTCGTTCCAGGAGCTTTGTCAGTCCCTTTCCATGAAGGGAGAGGGGCCATCGGGACATTCTTCTGGGCCCAAGAAGGAGGAGTCTAAGGGTAAGTCCCACCGTCGGCGTTCGTGGGAGCGGGAGAGGTCTCCTTCCCCGGACAGCCAACCGTCGACTTTGGTCGAAGTTGCGGCTCAGGCCGCTGGCTTCACGGTGTCCCCGTCAGGCCAGCCTGCCGAGACTCCCATTGACGCAGTCGAGATTTTTCTCGATCCGTCGGACGGGCTGTCGACTGGTGAAGCAGACATCCCTCCTTCACTGGTTCCCCCAGTGGAGACACAGGATATGCCTGTGCCTTCGGGGCCGCAGTCCCCGGTTAAAGTGCCCGAGCAGAGGGAAGAGTGGGTGTCCCCCGCCCCCTCCCAGACCCAGTCTCGGACTTCTTCTCGGTCTAGCCGTTCCCGACGACATCGGCGGTCTCGATACCGAAGTAAGCGGCGACACCGTTCCTCCTCGTCCTCTTCCTTGGATGAGGGGAGACTTCGGGGTAAATTACGTCAGCGCAAATTACGTCGGTGCTATGAGGAGCTTATGTGGCAGCAGTTACTGTTGTCTGGGTCTAAACCGACTCTGGTTCAAACCCTGGCCATCAAGTGGCTGTCGCCCGAACGACCGAAGCAACCGCTTGCCCCAATCGAATTGCCCATTCCAGGGCCAGTTGCTTGGCCAAAACCGGCTGCTCCACCGGTTGTGGTGGAACCTCCGCCTCCACAACCGAAGTCTGGGGCACCGACCAAGGATTCTCGGTCGGGTTCCGGCCTGTCCTGCAGGTTGTCGGTCACGCTTACTCCCAAGCGTCCTCGGCAGGTAGAGGGTGGCTCAGGGCCGAGGCAGCTCTTCGGAATCCGACGACGACTCCTCCCTATTCTCCAGGCAGGTCGACCTAGAGTCCTCCGGGGGCCAGTCATTGGACGATAGCTCATCGTCCTTCTTGGGTCTGCTTTGACTCATCTCAGAGTCCACCGGGATGCAGCTCGAGCCCGTGTCTAAACGGGCCAAGTGTCCCCTGACTGAGATTCTGGACCGAGGGGATTCCCCCACGGAGGCCTTTCTGGTGGCTGAGGCCATTGTCGACCCAGCCTTGGAGCTCTGACAGCAACCTGCTTCCTGTCCTGTACCCTTGGCCAGGATGGCTAGGAAGTATGCAGTCCCTACCGGTTCTTTGCCCGGTTTCTCGGAGCACCCCTCTGCCGAGGGGTTAGTCACCGACAGCTTCTTCCGGCTTTCCGGTAACGCTTGGGACGCGGATAAGCCCCCCCCAACAAAGAGTCCAAAAAGCTGGACTTTGCCGGGCGCAAGGTGTACGCTGCGTCCTCCCTTGGCCTCCGTCAGGCCAGCTCGGCCGTGCTGATGGCACACTTCTCCCACGCGCTCTTGGGCTCCCTGGATGAGGTTGTCCCTCATCTCCCGACTGACCTGCAGACCACGGTCTGTCAGGTTGGGACCAGGGTAGGGCGGTGGCGTAAGCAGCAGCTCAGACTGCTCTGGATATAGGTGATTCCTGTGCCAGGTCAGTAGCGGCCGCGGTGGCCATGCGCCGCAGGGCGTGGCTGAGGATATCCACCTTCACGGTGGATACCCAGCACAAGTTGGTGGACGTCCCCTTCTTGGGGACTCACCTCTTAAGCCCTGGAGTGGAGGGACACCTCCAGTGGATCGAAAAGTCCAATGCCACTCTGGACTTGGTCACCTCTGTCCAGAGGGACAAAGGCCGCCGTCAGCAACAGCATAAGTCCTTTCGTCCTTTGGCCCCTGCAGCTCGACCGGCTCAACAGCACCAGCAACAGGGCCAGCAGGCTCGCGTTGGCGTCCCAAACCCAAGTCAGCGGCTTCCTCCAGCAGGAAGCAAGGAGGTAAAGGCCCAGGAGGTCCCTCGGCCGGTTCCTCCTCCAGGCCTGCCCAGTGACGGGTTGAGGGGTGCTGCCCCCAGCCTCATCACGCCCCCCTGGGTTCCCCCCCGTGGGGGGATGGCTCCGCCACTTCCTTTCCGCCTGGTCCGCTATCCACACGGACCGCTGGGTGTTGGAGGTGGTAGGAAGAGGCCTGCCTCTGGAGTTCGAGCAGGCTCCACCCTTTCGAGCCATCGCCCCTCGGGTTGGCCACGGGGTCTGCAGCCTCGCTGTCGGCCCACCGAGCTGATATTGCCCTGCTCCTCGAAAAGGAGGTGATCAGGAAGGTGGCGGATCCTCCTCCAGACTTGGGGTTTGTGTCCAGGTATTTCCTAGTCCCAAAACGGACGGGGGGGGCTGGCGCCCCATTCTTGACCTGCACGACCTGAACAGGTTCCTAAGGTCTCGGACCTTCAGAATGGTCACTCTGGCTCAGATAATCCCATCCTTGGAACGAGGCATGTAGTTCTGTTCCCTGGACCTCCAGGATGCGTTCTTTCACGTCCCAATCCATCCGTCTCATCAGAGATTCCTCCGGTTCAGAGCGGAGGGATCCCTTTGAGTTCTGGGCCATGCCCTTCGGCCTCTCCCTTGCTCCCAGGGTCTTCACCAAATGCATGGCAGTGGTGACAGCATTCCTACTGCGCCGAAGGGTCCGGTTGTACCCCTACTTGGACGACTGGTTGATTGCAGCCCCCTCCAGAGCGGAGGCGGAGGGGTCCAGAGATCTGGCCCTCCAGGTTTGCTCTCAGATTGGCCTCCTCATCAACGAGGCCAAGTCGGAACTCGTGCCGAAGCAGTTGATACTCTTCATTGGGGCAGAGCTCGACACTCTTCGAGCCAGAGCTCGGCTCCCGGCGGACAGGGCCGAGGTTCTTTCCTCCTTTGCCCAATCATTTCTGGTTGGGCAATCGCGCTCTGCCCGGGACTTCCTGCGCCTCCTGGGCCTCATGGCGGCCTGCACCAGCGTGGTCCATTGGGCCCGTTGGTACATGCGTCCTCTTCAGTGGGGACTGGCCAGCCAGTGGTCACAACGCTGCGATCCGTTGGGCCAGCCCGTGACAGTGACCCAGGAGATGTGGAACGCTGTCAAGTGGTGGACCGTTCTGGCATATCTCATTCGTCCGCCCCGAGCTGACGGTCTCTCTGTCGACCGATGCATCTCTGATGGATTGGGGTGCCCATCTGGGGGAGCACAGAGTGCACGGTCTCTGGTCCCCTCGGGAGTCCCGATGCCATATCAACCTGCTGAAGCTCCGAGCGGTCCGCCTAGCTCTCACCGCCTTCGCTCTGTTTCTACGGGGTCAAGTGGTTCAGGTCCAGATGGACAATACCACGACCATGTATTGTCTGAACCGCCAGGGCGGGACATGCTCCATGCTGTTATGCAAGGAAGCTCTCTGCATATGGTCCCTCGTGCGCAGCCTGGAGGCGGATCTCTCAGCCATTCACGTGGCAGGAGCCTCCTACACCCTGGCCGATGCCCTAAGCCGGATAGGGGCTGCGCCTCATGAGTAGTCGCTCCTGCCGGAGGTAGTACAAGATCTGTTCTCCCACTGGGGCATGCCTCAGGTGGACCTGTTTGCCTCCAAGGAGAATGCAAAGCAGATTCTGTTCCATGCCTGCCCCCCTCAGCAGGGCTCGCTGCAGGGGGATGCCTTCTCGAGGCCGTGGACACGGGCCTCTTCTACGCCTTTCCCCCATTTCCCTTGATCCACAAGGTGCTTGTCAAGGCGAGGAGGGACAAGGCGCAGGTGATTCTGGTAGCCCCAGACTGACCCCGCCAGTTCTGGTATCCAGATCTCCTCAGCCTCAGCTGCAGGCTGCTGAGGTGGCTTCCAGCCCGCCTGGACCTGATCTCAGTCATCCAGGGGAAGGTATTCCATCCGGACCTTCGATCACTGCACCTGATGGCCTGGTTCCTGAGTGGCTAGAGTTCCAGGCCTTGGGTCTTTCTGACGAGGTCCTCAACGTCGTTGAGGCGTCCCGTAAGGAGTCGACCAGGAAATGCTGTGCCTTCAAATGGAAGAGATTCTCCATTTGGTGTCAGGGGAAGGGCTTGGACCCTTCCGCCTGTCCCTTGGCAAGCATTCTGAACTATCTATGGTTCCTTTCTCAGCAAGGGCTTCGGTCGACGACCCTTAAGGTGCACCTGGCAGCCATCTCTAGTTACCGGGCACGGGCCGGGAAGCAGTCGGTGGCGCAGGAGAAGGTGGTCGGGTGCTTTTTCAAAGGCCTTGACCACATTTCCTCTCCGGTGCGAGAACCTCCACCTACGTGGGATCTACTGCTGGTATTGGCCAAGCTCATGGGCAAGCCATTCGAACCGATGCACAGGTACGATATTTCCCACCTGTCGTGGAAGACCGCCTTCTTGGTGGCTATCACGTCAGCCAGAAGGATGGGAGCGCTCTAGGCGCTTTCCATCGAGTGTCCTTATCTGGTCTTCCACAGGGACAAGGTTGTCCTGCGCCCCCACCAGAAATTCCTTCCGAAGGTGGTGTCGGAGTTTCAGCTTAACCAGGTGTTGACTCTGCTGGTGTTCTACCCCAATCACACCTCGGAGGCCGAATATAGGCTCCATACTTTGGACCCTAGACGAGCGCTTGCTTATTATAAGGAGCAGATGGCTGAAGTTCAGGGAGAGGTTCACCAGCTGTTTGTCACCTACGCTGAAGCCGCACCTGGCAGACCCACAGCCAAGTGGACGATAAGCAGGTGAGTCACCTCCTGCATAGAGCTCTGCTATAGGTTGGCGGGCATGGAGCCTCCCAGAAGGGTAAGAGCTCATTCTACCCACCATACCGCTGCATCGGTAGCTGCTTCCAGGGACGTCCCTATTCAGGATATCTGCAGGGCTGCTACCTGGAAGTTGGCATATACCGTCATTACCCACTACCACATCGACCTTGAGTCACGCCGGGATGCTGGTTTTGGGGCCTCAGTTCTCCAGTCCTTATTTCCCGAGTAAGTATCGGGGTTGTGCGCCTTGCCTCCCTCCTCCCAGAGAACTGCTAGGAGTCTGCCAATAAGCGTGGCTTGAACAACATATCCATGTCCCTAGAAATACAGGTTACTCGCCTGTAACAGGAGTTCTAGGAATGGTATATGTTATTCATCCCGATCCGACCTCCCTGGCTTCGACGCACAACCTGGCTTCCAGCAGGCTAGATCTGGTGTCATGGGGCGGAACCAAGAGTTTTACCACCCGGGTGGGTGGGAGGAGCCAGCTTGAAGACCTTCCGGCAACAATTAAAGTGGCAAGGAACCTGCCAATAAGTGTGGATGAACAACATATACCATTCTTAGAACTCCTGTTACAGGTGAGTAACCTGTGTTTACTGAATTAAGCACAAGTGAATTAGCAAGCAACCAAGTTTGAAATGTATCAAAGTTGGCCTGAAGTCTATCCAATGCCTCCCTTGGATTCAGACTGTCCTCGTAAATGACTGCGTCGTCTGCATACATTAAGATGGAGCTGGAAGGACACGAAGATGGGGCACCATTCATGAGAACAGAGAAAATAAGTGGTCCCAAGATTGACCCTTTGGGAACACCGCAACTGATAAATTTAGAAGAGAGATGACCTTCAGTTGTCGTCACATGTGACCTATCTACAAGATAATGAGAGAACCATTTGATCACTTCCACAGAAAAGTGCATTTTTCTCATAATACAAGGGAGCACTCTGTTCTCCACAAGATCAAAGGCCTTGGTGAGGTCCACAAAAAGAGCGTCAACCAAATGCCCTTTATAAAGGGCTCTCTGGATGTCAGTAGTGAACCTCACCAAGGCCGTTTCAGTGTTATGTTCTGCCTTAAAACCATGCTGACAGGGAGTTAATAAGTCACTTTTATTAAGGTACTCCAGTGTCTGATCCAATATGATTTTCTCGAATCTTGGACAAAGGTGGCAAAAGAGCTGTTGGGCGATAGTTAAGAACTATGAGGGATTACCTGTTTTATGGATGGTCTGATAACTGTGTGTTTCCACAACTTTGGGAACATGCCATGAGTAACAGAAAAATTGAAAATTGTAGCAAGGGGGTCAGAAAATGTGTCAATACCCAGTCAAAGTATTCGGATATCTAGAGAATCGGTCAACAGTGATGGTTTAGGATCACTACTGAGTAGGTAATCCCTAACCATCTCGGGAGTCACCTCATTAAACACAAGTTTAGGAAGTAATTCAGGATGAACTCCATAACTGTTAACTGCTTCAAGGTAACACCCAGAATTTGGGACCCTTACTTTCTCAAGATCTCAAAATAGTTGTTAAAACTTTCCGCTACCAATTTAGGACTAGAGATAAACGAGTCATCATTTTGAAGAGAAATCAGTTGATCTTTCTTTCCCCTACCCATTAGGTTATTTAGAATCTTCCAAATATGTCTGGGATTATCAAATGCTTTATTCTGTTGACTTAGGAAAAATTTTACTTTAGGTTTTCCAATTTCTAATTTCCACCTATTTCTTAAGATTTTATATGCCAAAAGAGAGTCACCGTCTCTATGAAGTTTAAAATGTTTCCAACTCTAGTCACGTTGTTTCATAAGACCTAACACGTCTTTCGTAATCCATTCATTCTTAGTTGAATGAATACGCATTTTTTTTAAAGGTGCCAATTTATCCATTAAAGATGTATACAATTTAATAAAGGTGTTTAACATAACATCAATATCTTGGGAGATTTCAAGCTGCATCCAGTATATAGTTTTACTGGTTTTAGCAGTACCCTCAGGAGTTAATGAAGAGGGTCTCCTAAATGCAGTATACCTAGGAGTCTGTTTAGGTCATTTAACAGACCAATCACATGCCACCGGACAATGATCACTAATATTGTCTGGCAGAACCTTAACATTAAAGATTCTGTCTGGCTGAGTTACCAAGATCCAATTGAGAATTGAGCCCGAATTAACTTTATGATTATACCTAGTGATGTCACGAATCATTTGGTGGAAACCTAAGTCTATCAAGGTATCACGAGTACCGTTGGTCTCGTATGTGTTCCAATTATTATTAAAGTCGCCCAGTAATATCCACTCTCTATTTGGAGGAAGATGGGACCTAGAATGAGAGACCAAATCAGTTGCACATTTAAACTTCCCTGGTGGAATATAGATAGAGCTAATAACTAGTCTCTTATCCTGGCCAAACAAAATCTCAATTAAAACAAAGTCACAAACAGCATCATTGATATCAAAATCCTAAACTTGGAATTTACATATATGAGTGCCCCCGTTTACCCACCCTATCCTGGCGAAATACATTAAAATTTGGCAATGAAATTTCAGTATCCGGAATGTTGCAATTTAGCCATGTCTCGGATAGTGTAATCACATCAAACTCATTCATCTCTAACCACACCAAAAAATTGGTCCCACTTTGAAGTAAGACTATTAATATTCAGATGGACAATTTTCAAAGTTGAGTGTAAATTAGAGGGTGCAATATTGCTAGTCATAATGGGACTTGATTTCACCTGGCCTAAACAATGTGGGCGTGGCTGAGGATGCTCAGAACCCGAGATGAGAAGCAATATAGCTAAGAATTGCCCAAGATGAATTTTGTTGGCCATTTTCCTTTTGTTTTTTTGTGACTGAGTGATAAATGTTAATCCTAATACCACTAAAATGGTAGTCAATAAATAATCTCTGATAGTTAAGTGAAACGGGATAAAAAAAAATGTGATATACATGTTAAAACCATCCTGGTAATAATAACTTTCATAAGAATATTTCCAAATGTTCAGACTATCAGCTTGAAAATCAGAGAAAGAAGGGAGCACAGTGTCTCCCTCACAAGGCAAATGACATACAAAGTGCAGGGTAATATAACATGGATCACTGTTAAGCTGGACATTCTTGTGTGTTTCAGAATATACCAGACAGTCTAAAATAAACTGTTCCCTAATAATGTAACCATATAGGCAGCTACAAACTTAGGATCTTACTGTTTCTCTAAAGAGTGGCGATCGCGCTGTGTGCGAGTGCAGATTTAAATGTCCTGACCCCTCCTGCTGGCAAACGTCATTCCCTGTTGCTCCTCCCCACAGTCCCGTTTTCAGACTTGCTTACCGAACCGGGGGCCCTCCCAGGGAACGGAGCGGGACTCTGGAAACCAGTTGAAACAGTGCAGAGAAGCACAGCTGCTAGTTGATAAGGTACACAGACAGGATTCAGCAGGTGAGCGGCTGCAGACAGTTCTGAATGCTGGATGAATAATCGGGCTGTGTGCGAGTGCAGATTTAAATGTCCCTGGAATTTTTTCACTTCAGCCTGACACACTCACTACTGACTGCCACCATCTCTTCTTTGGTGATGGATCATTGCTGATCCACCCCCATCCCTTCACTGAGATTAGCCAGGTGTTTCCTTATCAGATCCATCGTCTTCTTGAAGTCCTTTCTGTTGAAGTCTAGGACCTTGCTGTTTGGTGGTTGCGTTCTCTCTCCCCATGTCTGACTCTAGCCACACCATACGGTGGTCATTTCCTTCGAGGGGCTTCTCAACCTGGATGTCCTGGACATGGTCCCCATGTGTCAGAACCAGATCCAGGATTGCTCCCTCCCTGGTGGGTTCTGCGACACCTTGGATCAAGAATTCTCTCTGCACAGCATCCAGGATTAATTGATTCCTGGCAGCACAGATTGTGGCTGGAATCTTCCAGTCCATCTTGGGCAGATTGAAGTCCCCCTCAATTACCACCTCACCCTTAAAAGGCAGCCATTCTGTTTAAGGACCCCAACTTTCTGTCCCTGACCTTCTCCTGGTTTGGTGGTCTGTAAACCACCCCCAGCTTTACCTTTTTCCCCCTAGAAGATTGCAGCTGCACCCACAATACCTTTGCCATACCCTTCTCCACCTCTTCCCTCATATAGGTTATTCACTCCCTTACATAAATCACTACATCTTTCCCCTGTCCCATTTGTACAACTTATACCCAGGGATAGCGAGATCCCAGTCATGGTTTGGTGTAGCTCAAGTTTCTGTGACCGTCACAGAATCCACCTTCTTCTCTGCCATCATCGCTTGCAGGTCATCCATTCTGTTACCACAGAGTCTTGCATTTAGGGACACCACCTTCCATCATGACTCCAGTGCCTCTCCCTCCTCTGGCATGGCTGTCCTCACCCCTGGCCACCACTGCTTGGTCACCCCCTACCCTTGAAACCCTCCATATCTCCCTGAGATCCACTGATAACTCTCACTTTTGTATGCCTCCCTGTCTTGTATCTGACCTCCCACCCGAAGTTGCCCTCGCTGCTGCTCCCTGCTGATCACTGTCCCCCTCCCTGACCCATACTCTGATTCCCAACTCAGCCTGCTCGGACTGGGGGGGGGGGGCCCTGTTGATCCCTCCTCCAGGAAACTCTGGGCACAAAGATCCACTCTGCTGCCCCCCTCCCAAATCAGTTTAAATAAAGACTACTTCTGGCTATGTACTCTCCCAGCTTGTCCCTAAGTACCCGCGAATGCCCTCTGCTAAAGTACAGTCTATCCAGTTCATGTAGAGTTTTGTCATTCTGAGTTCCCGCCCAGCCCCCTGTGTAACTA
This sequence comes from Neoceratodus forsteri, assembly GCA_016271365.2. Taxonomy (NCBI): domain Eukaryota; kingdom Metazoa; phylum Chordata; order Ceratodontiformes; family Ceratodontidae; genus Neoceratodus; species Neoceratodus forsteri. The sequence continues at coordinate 181,180,444 of CM057450.1, read as the reverse complement.
AACCTTCTTCTCTGCACCATTCCTGTAGCCAGCAATTAAAATCCTCAATCCTTCTCTTCCTTGGTGTACTGGCTCTAGGTACCGGTAGCACTTCACAGAAGGCTACCAATCTAACCACCCCCTACAGATCCCCCCCCCAACACACTGACCTAAACCTCTCTTGCACTACATCTGCCTCTTCTTCAGGTAGGTCGTTTGCTCCTAGATGTAATTATTCATCAGATTCCCCCTACCACCAACACAGGCTGTCTTCTTATTGAGCACTCACGCTCTACAGTCATCCCAGGCATACACACCCTACCATCCTACTTGTGTACACTTCTCTGTTCCCTTCCCAGTATACTCCCTTCACTGTTGAATCACCCAGGATTACACCTCTTCTTCCCTCATCCCTTTCAACTCCCCCACCACTCTACCCACCTCTCAAAGCCCCCCCTCTGCCTGTCTGCACCCCCCGAGCCTTGCTTTCTGACCCTTCCTCCCGCACTTCAGTCTGACTGACCTCCCCACAGCCTTCTCCTTCTGATCACCCCTGCCACTTTATACCAGCCTTCACCTCCCTGTTCTTCCACCCAGCCCTGATACTACTGAAATTCACTCCCCCATCCCCCACCGCCTCCTTAACCTTCCTGAACCCCTTGTCCTGAACTGGATACTTGCACAGTTTGTTTTTCAAAAGAAGTCCCCACACACAACATATAACAGTGAGGAACAATTCTACATTCCCCAAGCAGTACAAAGCGGTACAGCTTGTATCTACACTTAATCAGAAAAACCTCGGAGTGGTGTCTCTCTGCTGCTGTCCACTGCAGCTCTCTTCCTCGATACCGGACTCCCTACTCTGTTGCCTGTGCTCCAGTCGAAACCTACTGCTGTGTGGAGGCGTGCCTAGAAACAGAATGAGCGGGTTTTGAAATCCACCACTGTACTCCTGACTGAGACTTATTGACAGCTGTTTCAGTGTCCGGGGGATTGTCTGAGCCAGTCGAGCTCAGTTTGGACTAAGTAGAATGAGCCACAGCTGAGTCATTTTGACTGGGACTAGACCATCTGCTGCTGTCAACTGCAGCAGTCTTATAGGTTACTGGACTCTCCCCTCTGTTGCCCTCTGCTCCATTTGAGAGTCTGCTGCTGTGTGTGGGTTTGCCTTAATGCTACTGTTTATAGGCTTTAGCCTGGCAGTCTTTTTCTGTAGTCCTCAAGCTACAGGGCCGCACAGTCGGCAGGAGACGCTACACTCCGTGCAAAACCTTAAGCTTCTGTTATCTAGAAGGTATATGATGTGTTTGGTGAGTAAATGAGGGGGAAACGCCCAGCATCAATGTATCTGACACAGTAAGCATAAAAGTGGGCTTTTTTTATACAATCTGTAAGTATCTTACAAATAAGGAGTTGGTTATCTGTATTTCAGTTTGCAGTAGCTGTTGAAAGGTAAACCTGGTATCGTTGCTGAAGTAACAATACTTCACATTATTATTTTTGTAATGTAAAAATATAGTTGCATTGATGCTGAAGTGTTTCTAAAAATTATTAGAGTATGTTTCAAAATGTCTGGGTAACAAGGTGTAGGTGTAGATAATTTATGTCAAGGGTGGGGTACGTAAGGGACAGATGGAGGGTAAAGTGTAGGCCAGAACTGGGAATAGGAGCAACACCCTATCTACAGTAGGGTACAAGGGGCATAACAGACAACTAAATGGGAAAAATTAGAAACACCCCATCAAGGGTAAAGGTACATGAGTATTTCCAAGTAACACAGGGAAGCAGAGGAATTGAAAACATTGATTGCTGCAGTGCAGTGATTCTGGGACAGCAATTTTCAAAGACCTTCTGGAGACTGCAGTGCTGCCTCATCTGCATGCACCTCTCTGGGTTGAGGGAGAGGATGGTTAGACTCCAGGCCGAGTTGGCTAGAATTCGTCTGACCTCCCCCCTCCCCCCCGGGGCACCAAGTCTGACACTGTTACCCCAGAGGATGCCTGTGAGGAGGAATGGTTGTACCATGGTGAGCTATGAAAGATTTGAGGTGTGGGTCAGAGGCACATTTCTCAACTGGTAGTACTGCGTAATTCCTACGCCGCTGGGAGGAGGCACCTGTGGTAGTGACCAGGGAAGATGTGGGAGTTCTCCGTAGTGGAGACCCCAAGAAGAGTGTTAGGGGATCCTAGAGGATGAAGAAACCACTTCTAGTGGGGACTTGATTGTGAGAGGCATAGATTTGGGAATAGGAAGGAGGGGAGAAGGAGGTTAGGTGCCTATGTGGCGCCATGGCCCAGAGGGATGGAAAGTGTATCCTGAGGATCGCTAGGGCAGCAGGAAAGGAAGCAGAGCTGGATGTCATTGTCTACCTTGGGATGAATGGCCTGATTAGGGATGGGGCTAGGGTAGTGCAGGGGGAGTTCAGGGAGATGTGGAGAGGTCTTGGGCAGGTAGTGCGTTCAGTGGCTTTCACTGGGGTGCTGCCTGTCTGTGATACATAGATACATAGACAGTGTCGGCAGATAAGGGCCTATGGCCCACCTAGTCTGCCCATTTGAGCTTGTAAGTTCAGTTTGTTTTCCTAGAAGTCTATTTCCCCTTACCCCTGACCTCTAGAATTCCTTTATGTCTATCCCATGCATTCTTAAATCCCGTGATTGTTTCAGCCCCCACCACTTCCTCTGGCAGGGTGTTCCACTTGTCCACCACCCGTTCTGTGAAGAAATTCTTTCTCATGTTTCCTCTGAATCGTCCTCCCTCCAACTTCATCCCATGCCCTCTAGTCCTGAAACATCTTTTTCGCTTAAAAATAGTGTTTTCCTGCACCCTGTTCCTCCCTGTAAGATACAGTGTAGGAGGAGAGGGGTCTCTGCACCAGGAGCTTCAGCGCATAGTTAAAGGAATAGTGCAGAGAGGAAGGATTCTGCTACATTTGCGACAGGGGACCCTTCTAGACGGATAAGGGCCTATACAGGGGTGAGGGCCTGCATCTATCCATCTATCCAGAACGGGAACTGCAGTCCTCAGTGGATGGTGTAAATTTTATTTTTTATTTATTAAAGTCTCTGAATTACCAAACCTTTGAGCCAGAGACTCATTTACAAAGGCTCCATGTCATAAAATGTAGCACACATTGGGACAGATTAACATATAACATAGTACAAAAGTTGAATGTGCACAACAGAAAGTACATAGTATTCACACTATACATAGAACAATGGTTGAATGAGTATATAGAAGATAAAATATGTACCTTTTAAATGGTGGATTGGGGACATGAGTTACAAGATGACAGATGATTGTTCAGACTTGGGCTGAGGCGGTCAGAAAGGATGACCTTGTCATGAGTTGCTTAAATGGAGGAGGATTCAAGAAAAGTGGGATTTGCAAGGGTAGAGGGAAAAGGCTATAGTCTTAGGTTAGGTAGGGCAGTTGCAGCGTTCACGTAGATGTTGCCAAAGACTGGTTTTGAACGGCCCAATTTTAGAGCCAGCAAGGAGGTCCATTGGAAAGTTTTTTAACCAGCTGGGTACTCTGTACATGAATGCCCGTTGGGCATGTGTAGATTGACAAAAAGGGGCCTGGAAGGTGCAGATGGATGTGCTTCTTTTTTTTTTAGTTATTTAACCAGGTGAGACACACTAAGCTGAAAGCTTTTTTACAGGTGCAACTTGGGAGCACAGGGAAGTTAAGTGACTTGCTCAGGGTGACACAGTATGCAAGTGGAAGCTGTGGGATTCAAACCCAGGTCTGGTCTGCTGGATGTCACCAGATTTGTAGCTCAGAGCCTTAAACCACTGTGCTATACTGCCTCCCTTCTTGTACGGTGTTGGTTATATGTCCTAATTAGGAGCTGGAGAAGTGAAGGGGGGGTAGTCCAAGACTAATCTTCTTTGCAAACAGACAGGTTTGATAGGAAATCCTGGCCTGGAGATTCAGCCAGTTTGCTGAGGCATATAGATCGCAAGTGTGGGTTCGTTGGTGGGCCCCAGTGACCAGTCGGCAGGCTTTAAGAACAACACTTAGCCTACGGAATGTGGTGTTGGAGGTGGAACCATAAATAATAAGCCCAAAGTCGATAATCGAGAGGATGGAGCTATTGACTGCTAGTCGAAGGGCTTCCTGGGACATGCGCCGTCTGTGTCTATATAGCAGCCCTAGCCTGATGCAGATGGGGCTAGATATGAGGTCTACGTGTTCATTGAAGGCTATGTAGCTGTCAAGTGTTATAGACCCAGATATTTAAAGCTATAGACTTGTTCGAGAGGTGTGCTAAGATTATTCAAGATCAGTAATTGGGTATTTTTGTGCTTATTGTCTGGGATATCGAAGAGCATCACCTTCGTTTTTTATAGTTTATAATTAATTTATGATCAGAGAACCAGGCCTCGGCTGAAGTGAAGCTGTGTTGCAGGCTGGTGGTGAGGGTTGCTGGATAGGGCTGGCTGGTGAAAAGAACTGCATCATCAGCGTATAGGAGCAAGTTGGTGGGGCAGACTTAGGGAAGGGTGTTAAGGAAAAGGCTAAAAAGGGGAGGACCCAGGATTGAACCTTGAGGTACACCTGAACGTACAGGACGACTGATGGAGAAGGTATCAAGTATTTTCACTCTCTGGGTTCTGTCCTCAAGGTAGTTTTTGAACCAAGCTATAACCTCTTGTGAGAGCCCAATGGTGGGTAGGGACTTAAGTAGAAGGGTGTGAATAACAGTGTCGAAAGCCTTTGTGAAGTAAATGTATATTGCCCCCACAGGGTGTCTGAGTATCCGCAGTCCAGGGACTTATGAATGAAGTCTGTGTACTCCAGTAGGGCAGTTGTGGTACTATGCCTCTTACAAAAACCGTGCTGTTGGGTGCATTGTAAGTTATAGGTGGCAAGATACTCCGTTATCTGGTCAGCAACAGTGTGCTCGAGCGCTTTGGAGAGGGGTGGCAAGTTGGAGATTGGATGGTATTTAGAATGTGTGGCCCAAGAGTCACAAGAGCCACTTTCCAGAGTGTGGGGAATTGTCCTAGCTCGAGGGATAGGTTGAGTATCTTGGTGAGAGGTAATAGGACTGTGTTGAGGCAGAGCATTTTAAGATCGATGTTCTCGCTACTAAACCGTGATTTCAGAAGTACTTACAGTAGTTGTTTTTTTGTTTTGTTTTTTTTGCTGTCACAGTGGTAGCTGTCCTAAAGTAGAAGGGAGGAACGTTAGGGTTTGGGTTAACATAATGGTTGCTACCTTGATCGGGGTAGGGGTCATCAAAGAAGTTGGTAGGAAGTACCCCACTCACGTTGGAGAAGGCAGTGTTGAATATATCTGCAGTTTCTTTAGGATCCTGGGTGGTAGAGCCATTTGTATCAAGCCTCAAGGGGGAAGGGAGTTTTTGGGCTTTCCGGTGACATTTTTTTATGTTCTCCCAGAACGTTTTACTGTCGCCCCAGGAGTTGGAGAACAAGTCTTGGGAAGTGGGTAGCCTTAGCGAGATGTTCGACACGTGTAGAAGCATTCCTGGCCTTCTTGTAATGTTGCCAGTCTTTAGGCTTGTTAGTGGCATACGCAACGTGCCAGAGGTGGTCACGAGAGGACATCAGGTTAAGGAGGGGTGCAGTGATCCACGGGTTGTTTGACCCTTTGCTTTTTTGCTTTCTGAGAGGGGCATAAATGTCAATTCAGTAAACATTTAAAGTAGCCGAGGTGGGTGGTAGGAGAAATTGGGGAGGCAGAAACTGCACCCTCCCCCCACAGGCTAAAGTAGGAATAACCCGAGGGAAGAGGAACACCCCAGCGTGCAAATTAGCAAAGGAAATGGGCCATTAGAAATTAAGGAGAATAGTAGCTCCTTGGCAAATAATGAGGGGATATCCCCATAACATTTGAAGAGGCCCAAGAGAGATTTACTTGGACTGAAAATGACAGATTGTTCTTTTACCAAATGAGAGACTACATAATAACTCAACTTAGAGCAAGGGGGAGAGAGTCACAACTTTATGAGGATAAATCTCCGTTTATACATATTTGGTCCTCCTCCTTTTGGAGAAAAGGCCATTTCAATAATTTATAAATTCTTAGTTCTGTTACATAAACATTCGATGGATCCGGTAAAGGCAAATTGGGAAAAAGAATTTAAACAAGTAACTAGTGTTCAAGACTGGCCTAAAGTATGGAAGAATACTTGGTCTACTACCTCCTCTCCCCTGTGGAGGGAATTTATGTGGAAGGTTAGAGCAAGATTTTTTTTTTTTAGTACCCACAACTCTGGTGCGGAGAAACCCGGGGGTGCCGGAAAGGTGTTGGAGGTTGTGTGGAGAGAGTAAGGCCACATATAAACATATATTTTACGATTGCCCGCTAATAAATACTTTTTGGTCCCTAGTCTCGGGTCATATAATAAAGATCTTTGGTAATCATTCCCAAATGACAGAGATTAACCTACTGTTGGGTATACCTCCAGCAGAAATGAGGGACAAACACACTTTATATTTGTGGGCTATTTTGTTGGGAGCAGCATATAACACAATTACTAAAAAATGGCTCCAAACCACTCCTCCTACTGTAAGGGAATGGAAAGCTGTAGTACAGAACATACAACATAACGAACAAATATCATATGCTCCAAATAACAGAATGGAAATTTATACTACAAGATGGAGCAGATGGGAATTAATTCAGGAGCAAATTCAGTAAATAAATATTGGAGTTTTTTAGTGACAAGAAGGAAAATAAGTACTGGCAACTGACAACTTGAGCATCCTCCCAGAAGCCCTTCCATATGGTAGGGAATGAAATACAGAATGGAAAATGTATTTCTCTCTTTTTCCAATTGAACAACAACATATGCTATTATGGTCCCTCTGATCTCTCTCTAAATGCCCAATGACTGTCTTCATCCCACAATTTAATCCTGGTAGTATTTATATAGCATTCAATTACTTGAATATAAAGTGTGCTTTTTTCATAAAGGTTTACTGTTAGTATAAATTTGATATGATCTACAACACACGTATGTACGACGAACTTCACTTCAGAAAAGTTATAAGCGGTTAAACCTAAGAATGTGTAAAAGTCTATTGTTTATACATATTTGAAATGATTGTCAAAATATATACGTACGATGTACTATATTTCAGAACAGTTATAAACTGTTGAAACCTAGGAATGTGTAAAAGAATGTAATGGAAAAAGTTTAACCATTGATTCAATAAAGGAAGTATAAAAAAAGAAATTAAGGAGAATGGGAGCATTAAAGAGAGAGAAGGGAAGGAGGGGAAAAGGGGGGGGGGGTAATGAGCAGAATGGTAACAAAACCTGGGCCATGTGTGTGAATGCTAGAAGTCTAGGAAATAAGATTCCAGACCTAAACACCAGCCTAGATATTGTGGCCATTACTGAGTCATGGTGTACTGAAAACCATGACTGGGACATGGCTATACCAGACGCTGTTCAGAAAGGACAAGGTGGGAAGAAAAGGTGGGGGTGTAAGGCACTGGTGGAAGCCATTGGCAAGATGGCAGGAAGGGGGGAAGTGCTGCCAGTGGGGGACTTCAGCCTGTCGGATGTAGATTGGAACCTTCTAGCTGCGGCTTCTGCTGGAAGCAGGGACATCCTGGACTTCCTTCAGGAGGCTTTCCTCAGGCAACTACTCAGCGGACCTATTCATGCTGAGGCAATACTGGACCTGGTACTCACTAACAGGGACAGTGTTGCAGACATCAAGGTGGGTGGCCACCTGGGGACCAGTGATCATGGTACAATGTGGTTCAGTATAAGGACAGCTGCGGACTCGATCCACACATGGGTGGGGGTCCTGGACTTAAGGAGGGCAGGCATTATAAAGATGGGTAACAGGGTTCCCCGCTCTCTGAAAATATAGGGCGGTGGCAGTGGTGATCGGGTCAAATGGTGCGTTATTTTTTGGGACCTCCTATACGCACTGTACATGTGTATAAGTAGCTTTTAAGTAACATATAGTGTGCTGGTATTAAATGGGTAGTATTGCAATAAAGGATGTCAATAAAAGACAATTTTGGAGGATTTTATAAAAAAATAGATAAAAATATAGGGTGGTGGCAAAAAAATATAGGGTGGTGGTAAAAAAAAATATAGGGTGGTGGCCCACCGCCCTAAAACAATGAATGGGGAACACTGGGTGAATACCTCAAGGATGACTGGTCAAGGGTGGGATGACCTGGGTGGAGAGGAGGAACAGTGGGTGAAGTTAAAATGAGGCATAGTGAAGGCAACAGACTTCTGCATCAAGCAAGTGAGCAGAAGCAAGGGAAAAAGAGACTGATCTGGTCCTCGAAAGAGTGGCTGAAAAGGTAAAGACTAAAAGGGCAGCATTCAGAAGGTATAAGGAGATGCAGAGGGAGGGTACTTGAGAACTGTATCGGGGAAACAGAAGCAGGGAAAGCAGTGAGGAGCGTGAAGACTCAAACTGAAGAAAGAATACACCAAGTGGTATAACAAAAGGGGACAAGATATTTTTTAATTATGTAAGTGAAAAGAGGGAGTGCAAGGGAGGGATTGTAAGGTTAATAGTGGAAGGGTGGGACTCTGCTGATGGGGACCAGGAAGAGACAGGCATCCTCAACAAATACTTTTGTTCAGTGCCCATAGAAGAAAGAGAAGGGGACCACAGAGAAATTAACAGGAGCACTGAAGGGAGGGAGGGAGGTGGACATTAGTCTGTTTTCAGAAGAAAGTGTCCTGAAGGGACACACCAATCTGAAAGTGGACAAAGCAGTGGGACCAGACATGGTGCATCCGAGGATATTGAGGGAGATCTGGTTTGGTACTGGCTGCATCTCTGAGAATCCATTTTATCAGTTCACTGGGAATGAGAGTGGTTCCGGAGGGCTGGTGGAGTGCAGAGGTAGTCCACTTCACAGAAGTGGTAGCAGAGAGGAGGCTGGCAGTTATAGGACAGTTAGCCAGACATCAGTGGTGGGAAAGTTAACGGAATCACTGCTGAAGGAAAAGATAGTGGAATATCTTGAAACCAAGTGGTTACAAGAGCTTTGAGGAAGCATGGATTCACGGGGTGTGGGGGGAGGTCATGTCAAACGAATCTCATAGATTTCTTTGACTGGGTGACTGAGGATAAGAGAGAAGTGGTGGAAGTGGTCTACCTAGATTTCAGTAAAGCTTTTGACACCATTTTTACATAGGAGACTAGCAGGCAAGCTGGGTAGCTTAGGAGTGAGTCCAAAGGTGGTTAACTGGGTAGGAAATTGGTTAGGGGATAGGTGACGGAGGATGGTGGTAAACAGAGTTCACGAGGTGTGCCTCAGGGATCAGTGCTGGGACCTGTCCTATTTAATGTGTTTATAAGTGACATTGTAGAGGAGCGGGAGGGGAAGGTCTGCCTCTTTGTGAATGACAGAAATATGCAGTAGGGTAGACACTTGGGGGTGGAAAGGATGACCAGGGACCTGAGAACTCGAGGAGTGGTCAAGGAAGTTAACGACCACCAAGCAAGAGAGAGACCTGATGGTAATCATATCTGATTACCTGAAAGTGGCCAGGCAGTGCAACAAGGCAGTTGGGAAGGCTATTGAGATGCTGGTGTGCATAGGGAGAGGGGTCCCCAGCAGCAAGAGGGAGGTGGTTTTGTCTCTGTTTAGATCACTGGCAAGACCACACCTAGAGTACTGTGTCCAGTTCTGGAGACCATGTTTCTGGAAGGACATAGAGTGGAGCTCAGGAGGGCAACTAAAATGGTGCAGGATCTACATGAAACTCCCCACGAGGAGAGACTAAAGGAACTCAATATTTACACCCTGGAAAAGGGGAGAGAGAAAGAGGGGGGGGATAAGATAGAGACCTTTAAATACCTCATGGGAGTACAATAAGGTACAGGAGGAAAGTATTTTTCAGAAAAAAGGTGCTCAACAAGAAGGGGGCACACCATGAAACTGGAGGGAAGGAGGTAGATTCAGGAAAGGTGTGAGGAAGTACTTTTTTACAGACTGAGTGATAAATTCCTGGAACAGCCGACCAGCTGAGTTGGGGGCAAAAATGGGTGGGAGTCAAGAATACATGGGATAGGCATAAGGGAATCTTAGTGGAAAGGAACGGGGAAGAGTGATACTGTATGGAAAAATGGGCAGACTGGATTGGCCAAGTGATCCTTATCTACCGACAAATTGTGTTTTTTACATCAGAGTGCCATTTCTTTTATAGAGTGTTCTTATTGTAATGTATTATCCAGCTGCTAGGTGCCAGAAGGCAATGAAACCCCCTGATTAAGACTGTGTGGCCATAAAATACTAAATAAAGGCACAGTAAACTTACTGCTGGAGACTTGCTGATCTACATTCTGATTGTAAACGAAGGCCTGTAGAACTTCAGCATGCCATTCTGAGACGCAAATTTGTGCTTTCTTGCTGTGATGGCAGTAAAAGCCACTGTGAGAACCCGCGTACTTTGGATTGGTAGGTTAGTGAAACACAAACAGAATTGCAGTTTATATCATACCATACCAGTGAAATAAAGATTGCCAGATTTTATTTTTGTTGACATACTTGCAGTCAAGATTTTGTCTTGACTTGGATAACTGTCGCAAACAATTTTATTTTACTATTTATGGCCATGAAAGACTTACTAAGCCAAGGTACATTTCTAGATGCATCCTGAGAGCACAGGGAAGTTAAGTGACTTGCTCATGGTCACCCAGTATGCAGGTGGTGGCTGTGGGATTCAGACCCAGTTCTGCAGGTTTGCAGATCAGTGCTCTTAACCACTGTGCTGTACTGCCTTCCAAGATAAAATACTGTGCTTGTGCTGTAGGTAGTGAATTGCGGAGCAGAACAGTGCCTGATGAAACTTACTGTGGAGCCGTGCGGAATTCTGATCAGAGAAGTGATGCTGAATAAATAGTTACAGTTTCAGAAAATAACTTTCTGAAAGGTTTACATACATGAAGTGGTCAAACTTAATTTTTGTCTCTCTTGAAGACAAAATAGCATATTTTGTGTCTTCTCTATATATCTGTTTCCTCCCCCATTAGGCCTCTCCCTCCCTGCACCATCCTGTCTTCCTCGGATGAGAACCCCAACAGCTTTCTTTCTGTGGCGGGGCTTTTAGGCTGGGGGAACCCCTCTGGAGACCTGTCTAGTGCTGTCAGGGTGGACTGTGTGGCCTGCGAGTGCCCTACCATCATATATGAAGCTGTAGCCCAGTTTTCCTGCAGTCCTGCCCCACCCTCAGAGGCACAGCTTCAAGGTGTCTGGTTGGACACTACCTCAGTACCCTGCCAGCCTGCTGCTGTTCCCCAGCCTTGGGGTGCGAACTGGGGCTGCCAACATGGTAAACAGCTTTCCAGCCTCTGTGCTAACAGGTTGGCCCATACTTGTTTTATTTATTTTTTATGTAATTTTTATTGGTCTTTTCAAATTTCTCCTCGAAGACAAGACCCTGCCATGTGCCATGGAGGCCTGCACACCAACTGAGAGAGTGGAGCCTGGTGTTGGTGCTTCCACTCCTTACCACCAAATGGCTTCCTCTCCATTGCTTGTTACTTGAAAGGCAGGCAGGACTGAGGAAGTTCTCACTGAATGGCTTCCATCCCTGGGGCCACCAGGGGGAAGATATTCCATAAGGACAGCGAGAGACACTCTTTTCTGGGAGGAGAGCTTGTCCATGGGACTGCCTCTACTACATCTTCTGCAGTCAACTAGGATCATGGACCCAGAAGATGAGTCTGCGGTCCCCCAAGTGGAAGGCATAGTCACTGTCAGTGACTCAGCAGGTTGCACACTCACCTCTGAGGCTGGAATATTGGAGAGTTGTGGGTTCTAGCCCCACACCAGGAACTTAGGGTAAAATCCCAGTACTCACACTGCAGTGCAGCATGAGTGGGGTGCTGCACTCCTGAGATGCAATCTTTTGGGTAGAACATTAAACATTGTCCCATCTGCCTGTTCTGGTGGTTCAGGTAGACATTAAAGATCCCATGGCACTCCTCAAAGTGTAGGTGAATTTCCCCGATGTCCTGGACAAATATTCACCATTCACTAAAAATGCCCTGACAGTTAAATCTGCTTCAATCTGTATCTCCCCCCCCCAATGAAATTAAACCACTAGGTACTGTGCTACCATACAGGAGGCTTGGTTTGACACTGTGTCTGACTCACAGTCCAAGGCTAGAGAAATCTTGGACACTGAGGGGAAAATGCTGATTGCCATGCTGCTGTATCCTAAGACCCTGCCCTCCTCGAGAATTTATTTTACTATTGTTGACCAGAGCTAGACAGTTCTGCATTTTGTTAGCCTCACCTGGATTGGGGGGGTGGGGGTGGAAGAGAGGGATACAGATGCAATCCAGCAGAATCAGAACCAGATTAAGCTGTCGGTGGTGGTTTTGTTCAACGGGGAAAATTTGTCTAGGACACCGTAGAGACCTCCCCCCCACTTTAGAGAAGTGCCATTGGATCCTTAACATCCACCTGAACAAACACCAGAGTATAATGTTTGGCACAAGAGCACATCCAGGCTTTATGCCGGAATCTATTAAATGTTCAGAAGCATGTTAAATTTCAGGTGCTATCACTCATGCGAGGTGTAGCTATTCTGTGACTATGGTGGTATATCTCTTTAACCTGTTGTTAAAGCCACCTGTTCGTAATTCAGCTTGTTGAGACTGCTTTATTTTCTTTTACACTGGATGTATCCAAAGTATGAGAATGTCTGGCGCGAGATGTAAAACTTATTTTTATTTTAAATACAGTAAAATGTAACTTAAAATAAGATGGTCCTATGTCAGAAAGTTCCTTTCCCAAACAGTCCCCAAAAGTAGCAATACATACTTGTGTAATGAGGACATAGTAAAAGCACGTGAGTTAGCTGAGCGTTTTTCAGCCCCACACTGGAGGCACAGAGCATCGAATCTGGATGACATACTTTTCATTTTTTTAGGAGTATAGTATACCTGATGTAGTGACATGTATCGAACTACCCTTAGATTGCTGGAAATTGAGATCTGTATCCTATCCTTCTGTAAGTCTGCCCAGTCCTCATCGGAAATTTCCTCACCCGACCATGTTTGCCACTTAGGTTTGTAATCAGAGGAGGAATCTGGCAAGGGAGACCAAATAATCTTATCGAGAGATGAGATCAACCTTGTACTCTTTTAGTTTTATTTTAATTTGCTATACCTTTCCCTGGACCGGCAGCCATCAGCCCAGCCCTGTCACCCTCCCCCTGTGAACTTGCCCAAGCTGGGGATGTGCTCTGGCTTGCACCCCCAGAGTGGTGCCACAAGAGAGAGCCCGACCAACCGTCAGACAGCGGTATATGGCCCTTGGATGGTTCCATCCTGGGTTACACCCTGGATTACCCCCAGGGTGGGAGGCCTCCAGGAGGGGACTCACCCTCCCGTCGGATGCTCATATTAGTCTCTGGTGTGCCATGGAGGAGGTGCGGGACTTAGAACGCAAGGCGGGCAGCATCCTGCTCGGCCCACCGTTTTTGCCTTTGTCCTTGGAAGGTGGGCTATGCAGTGATGTCAAGGGCGTGGATGCTGACATCTGTCCTGCCTCCAACAGTGCAGGTGCAAGTAGCTGCCCCCCAGCCTTCGCCAGAGGGCAGTCTCTGGCTGGACACTTTGCGTCCCCCTCTCCCCCACCCCGGAGAAAGGAGAGCAGTCCCAGGGACGCATGATCCTTCTCCTCCTGGCTAATCCTCAGACTTTTTGGATCCATTCTGGAACCAGAGACATCTGTGTCACAGGCGTGCCCTGACTGCTGTGCCATCGGGCCAGCCCAGCCCGGTACTCTTAACAGAATTTAGCATGCAGGCCATAGATGAAAGGGACACCAAAGCAATCTCCCTCCCCAGTTCAGTAGCCACATAATGCTTGAGTTGGATATACTGTAATACCAGAATATGGGGTATGTCAAACTTAGTATGTAACTTTCCCAGAGAACATCGCCCCTAATCCAAGACATGGCCCACCAGTGAGATTGCAAACTCCCTCCCAGATCCAACGCCTGCATCGTCAAAGAAGGGTGGTGCCACCAGATTTGCCCATAAAGGCTTGAGTACTCTTATGCCCAATGGATCCTTAATATGAACATGTGTTTTTTGCCTATTTATTTATTTATTTAGTTTGTGTTTGCCTAGTAGGTGCGGTAGCCATAGGAATGACTATTTTCAGGCATGACCTGGGACATTACAATTACAGAGCAAGTGCTCAATAATAGTGTTTCCTTTAGCAATGTTAACAGTTTAAATGTTAGAACCATACAGTAGATCAATCAGTAGCTGCCTCTGGGTACAACCGTTTTCAATTTTAAGTTCCCATATCAAGATGGTATGGGTTATACTAGTTGTGAATCATGGCTAATTGGGTGGCCCATTAGTAATATTCTACTTCTGGAATCCTCAGTCCTCCTTGGGTATGAAGCTGCACCAGAGTTTTATAGTTAATTTTAACCACTTTGCATTGTCATAACCAGGAAGCAAAAATCATTCCTACTTGAATAGAGAACGATAAAGGGACCTTAACCTATCAAACCTGGAATAGATGCAAACATTTAGGCATGATGGACATTTTGAGTACATTACATTATCTCTCCCAGTTACTGACAGGAGCAGGTTCTTCCACTGGTCTAGTTCAGTCTGTGTTATAGAGAGCATTGGTTGAAAGTTGGCGTGGTACATAGTAATGCACAGGGTGGCACGTATAACGAGAATTTTACGTACACACATGAGGTGTGGGATGCTACATAAATTGCAAGAGCGAAGCTCGGGGGATTTATCCAAGCATCCCACACAGGGTGTGTTTAATAGTCAAGTTTAACAGACCACCATATGCCTTGTTTTTATATAACTGATGGGGAGTGTTTTTCACCTCAGCAAGTGTCACTAGAAGAGATGTACAGTATAGCGCGAGATGTTTGATGTCTTGTGACTTTCCCCTTGGCAAAGCTGCACTTGTTTGCCATTTATAACCAACTGGTTTTAACAACAAATTTTAACTGCCTTTGCCAATGGGGAAAAAATGCTCCCCAGTTATTATAAATCCTCAATTCTAGGTGTAATATTGACCCCAAGATATTTAATTCCCACCTGTGGCCATTTAAAAGGTAGTTGTGTCAAAGGGGGAGTTTGGATAAAGGGGCATCACAGTGTAATTAAACTAATTGATCTTCTCCTTAACTACCTATAACAATGCTGGGAGTAATTATTCTGGGAATCAACAGCATACACTGACACTTTTGCATGTGCTCCATCATAGCTACTCTCCTAATGTGCAGGTGTCCTTTTGTAACCAAGGCCAAGGATTCAGTTGCTGTATCAGAAAAGGTGGGGGGAGACAACTGGCAACCCTACTGTTCATGTTCTGAGTGTTGAGCCCTCCTACGTAAGGATGTGTGACAAGATCCTCAAATTATGTGAGGCATTAAGCCCTGGCAAAGCCAGTCTGGTCTGTGGAGACAAACTGGGGCAGCACAATCCTCCAAATATGTTGCCGGCATAAATCTTAAGATCAGCATTTAGGGGCTGGCCCAGCGGCACTGACGGTTGAGGCGCTGGACGCCACACCTTGCGCTGGACGCCACACCTTGCGCTATACCGGTGACCCGGGTTTGGGAACGAGCCCGGACTGCGGGGGGTCGGCAGGGAGAGAGAGGATCGAGCGTCCGAAGGACTGCTCTCCTCTCTCAGGGTGGGATCCAGGGGTAGCTCGGTGCGGCAGCGGCCCCCGGTGGAGACCGGCGGCACTGCTACACCAGGGGCTCGCTAGCAAGCAAGAGGTAGACGTCAGGCAGCTGCCTGCCTGACGTGGGTGGGAGCACCCACATCTCTGGCTGGGCGGCATTACATGTTCCACATCAGGGGCATAAACACTACGAAAAATCTCCGGTCTGGATATGCGATGGGCCTCCCAGAGCCATGCCGCCACACTCCCAACACTGGAGCCCTTCCACCACCCCTTCAATCTCCTCGGGCCCTATGTACCCCTTGGGGGCTCGGGGAGAAAGTAATGTCCTTGAGGATGGAGGGGCTCACAGTGGGCGGTAGAGCGACATTGGCCAGTGGAGAGGCCTGAGAGTTCCGGCTCTGGGGGCGACAGAGAGTTGGAGGGGAGAGGAAGGAAACGGCATTTAGTACGGAGATGAGGCAATAAGATGTGAGCAGATCTCTTGGTTTACCTGGCTTGGGAAGCAGAGCAATACATGGAGAAGGGGCAACCGCTCAAAATTGCCTAGGCAGCAGAAGATACCAGGGCAGAGGGGAATAGAACAGTGGCTTAGGCTCAAGAGATCATATCAGGAGTGACAAATGTGTGAGACTGCTTAGCAAAAGAAAGAAGCGGCCACTGTGGTTCTCTTAAGTCAGTAAGTGTGAGAAAAAAGTAAGGCATTCAGGAAATACAATGAGACACAGAAAGAAGGAGACAGTGAAATATCTGGAGAAGCAGAGAGAAGCTGGGAAAGCTGTCAAAGGGGCTAAGGCAAGAACGGAGGGAGGAATAGCACAGGCTATTAAGCAGGGAGACAAGACCTTCTTCCGTTTAAATTAGCAAGAGGAAGAAGACCAGAAATGGTTTTGTTAGGCTAAAGAAGAGAGAGGGTGGGTGGGTGGAGGACAACCTTGAAAAAGCTGTGATACTGAACAAGTATTTTTGTTCAGTATTTACCAAGGAAGAGGCAGGGGAGGGGCCAGGACTCGAGAGGAAAGGTTTACAGGGGAGAGAGGTGGACACCAGCCCATTTACGGTGGATAGAGTCTTGGAGGAACTAGGGGAAAGTAAAGACAGACAAGGCAATGGGGCCAGATGGGATTCACCGTAGAGTTTTGAAGGAACTCAGGGAAGTCCTAGCAGGTCCACTGACAACTCTCTTCAGCCAGTCACTAGAGACAGGGGAGGTACCTGGGAACTGAAGGAGGGCAGAGGTGGTCCCCCTGCACAAGAGTAGAAGTAGGGAGGAGCAGGCAGTGACAGACCTATAGCCTCAGTGGTGGGGAAGTTGATGGATTCCCTGCTTAAGGAGAGGGTAGTGAAGTTCCTGAAGTCAAGTGGTGCAAAAGACCCAAGGGAGCATGGATTCACTGAGGGAAGGTCCTATCAGACTAATCTTATCGATTTCTTGGGTGACCAGGGTGGTGGATCAGGGAGGAGCGGTGGATGTGGCCTACCTAGATTTCAGCAAGGCCTTCAACACCGTTCCACTTAGGAGGTTGCTTAACAAATTGGGGAGTCTGGGTGTGGGCTTTAAAGCAGTAAAGTGGGTTAGAAACTGGCTAAAAGGCAAGACCCAGAGGGTGGTAGTAAATAGCATAAAATCCGAAGGGGGGAGGTGGCCAGCGGGGTGCCACAGGGATTGGTACTGGGTCCAGTCCTATTCAGTGTCTTCATAAATGACATTGCAGAGGGACCGGAGGGGAAAGTATGCCTGTTTGCAGATGACACCAAGATCTGCAACAGAGTCGACACACATGAGGGGCTAGATAAAATGAGAAATGGCATAACACTACTTGAGGAATGGTCAAGGGTTTGGCAACTGGATTTCAACGCTAAGAAGTGCAAAATAATGCACCTGGGGCACAGAAACTCAAGAGAGGAATATAGGATGGTGGGCAGGTTCTAGCTACCACAAGGCAGGAGAGAGACCTGGAGGTTATTGTATCTGATGACTTGAAGTCATCCAAAGAATGCGAAAAAGCAGTGGGGAAAGCAAACAGAATGCTGGGGTGCATAGGAAGTGGCATAATGAGTAGGAGGAGCAAAGTGACGATACCACTGTATAGATCACTTGTAAGGCCTCATCTGGAATACTGTGTCCAATTCTGGAGACTGCATCTCAGGAAGGACATAGACAGAATGGAAGCAGTCCAGAGAAGAGCAACAAAAATGATACATTCACTGCACCACAAGCCTTATATGGAAAGACTCAAGGAACTTAACATTTGTTCACTGGAAGAGAGAAGGGAGAGATGGGATATGATAGAGACTTTCAAATACCTTAGAGGAATAAACAGGGTACAGTAGGGGGCATATTTCAGAGAAGAAAGTGCACAAGGACAAGGGGACATAACATGAGGCGGGAGGAGGGAGGCTTAGGGGGAATGTTAGGAAGTATATTTTCACAGAGAGGGTGGTGGATCCGTGGAACAGCCTACCAGCGGAGGTGGTGGAAGCGAAAACAGTATGGGGATTCAAAAGTGCATGGGATAAGCATAAAGACACCCTTCTATACAGCAGAGCAGGGGAAAGGCAGTCCAGATAAGAGTAGGGATTGCCAAACCAAGTAGGGAAATGGGCAGACTGCGTGGACTGGTATGGTCCTTATCTGCTAACAGATTCTATGTTTCTTTGTTTCCATAAAGGATTGGGGGAAATGGCCTTCTTGAGCAGCAGCAAATGTTTCCAGCATTGTCTGTGACAAGTCAGGGGCGCACTTTTCATAAAGATCAACAGACAAGCCATCTAGACCCGAGGCCTTTTCCTTCTGTCTTCTTAACACAGTGCCCAGTTTCTTCAGTGTTAGTAGTGAAAGGTTTTTCCACTGCAAATGATGTGGAGCTGGATGGGCATGAGAAGAGTGTGCGCAGTATCCAAAGCACAAGGTGTCTATCTAATCACGTTGGATTGTTTGCGGCACTTCTGAGTTTGATACAAAAGATCAGGATAAAATTTGACATCCTTCCCGTCTCCTGTGAGAAGGTAGGTGTAGCAGGCAATTCTTAGCAGCAGGTCTCTTACCTCAGAACTAGAAGTTTGTAAAAGTATTGTTTGTGGTTTGTTTGAGGAACGATAATGCCAGTGGGGGGGATAGGGTTAAATAACAGGTGCCGAGGTTCTGATGTCGGTAGCAGGGGGGAGGATGGTACTACCACGAGTGTGGCAGGTGAATGTCAGGGCAGGGAGAATGCTGGGGACAGGTGTCCTGATGGGGAGAGGGGAGGGCTTGAACGATAGTGGGAGATGAGGGAGAGACCGGGCTGGGGAGGCGGGGGGGTCAGCCAAGGGAGAGTTGGGGCACTTAGTAGTGCAGGGGGATAATAGACGGCATGTCGGACAGTGAGAAAGGGGAGGTAAGCAAGGAGGACAAGCTGAAAGGGGACGGGGAAGTGCAAGGGGGAGGACTGAGTGTTGCTGGGCAGAGAAGGGCAAATGCCCAAGGGGGAACAGGGTTGCAGGTGGATATGGGCAGGGGCGGAAGAGGGGAGTGAAGCAGTGGTGTTGGGGGACTCTATACTTAAAGGGATCAGGTGGGGAGGGAGGGGCTAACAACACAGTCCGATATGGGTGGAATCCGTACCAGGCCTAACTGCCGGAAGGGCGGGGCAGGCTCTGCTGAGATGTGTCAGGAGAAAAACCACACGTGATGATGCACGTAGGCACTAATGACCTGGAGGAGAGTCGGGTGAAGTTGATTAGGGGGAGAGTTGAAGAATTAGGGAAGCTGTGCAAGGAGGTCAGGTGCTCGGTGGCCTTCTCAGAAGTGCTTCTGGTACCCAGGGTGAGGAAGGACAGGATTGTGCAATTTAATTCTTGGCTAGTGGAGTCGTGTCTCTCACAAGGATATATGGGCTGGTGGGGGACTGGGGGAGCATATGGGATAACAGTGACCTATATGAAGCAGACAGGTTGCACTTGAGTAAGGCTGGGCAGCAGACCTTGAAGCAAAAACTGGAGGAATACATAGCTTCCATGGGGATTTTAAATTTGGAAGGTGGGTGGCGAGTGTGCTGGGACATGGTGGGGATCTATGAGCACCCCCAAAGACAGAAAGGTTTGCAAATGAGGGGAGCCAGGTGAAGGGGGCAGGGGCGAGGAGAATGCAGGAGCTGGGTGGAAGGTAGTCTCCCTGAATGCGAGGAGCCTGGGAACCAAGGTAGCTGAGCTTCAGGCTCACTTAAGTATAGGAAAGGTGGACGTCCCAGCCATCACGGAGACGTGGGCCAGCCAACACCAGCATTGGGATCTGACGATTCCTGGGTACATGGTGTACAGGAAGGACAGAGGAGTGGGGGAAGGGTTGCGACTTACATAAAGGATGGGATCAGGTGCACGAAGGGGAGGAGCGGAGGACAGAGACACTGGATGCAGTTCCAGGACCTGAGAGGTAGAAGCTAAGGCTAGGTGTGGGGTATAGACCACCAGCACAGTGCGAGGAGTTGGATAGGGAGCTTGCAGATCAGATTCGTCGGGTGTGTAGTAAGGGAAATGCGATTGTCAGGAACCTCCGTCTACCTGGGGTGGACTGGGGAACCCATGCCACCTCTAGTGCCAGGGAACAGGTACTTCTGGATGCGTTCCAGGTTAGCCACCTGGTACAGTTGGTTGGTGAACCAACCAGACTGGACAACGTATTGGACCTGGCACTGTCAAACAGGGAAATGGTGAGGGAGCTACGGGTGGAGGATCCGTTAGCCGGGAGTGACCACCTTTCAGCGTAGTTCAGGCTCAGCATGAGCAAGGAGGCGGTGAGGTCAGCAACAAAAGTAGTGGACTTCAGATGGGCGGATTTTGGGAGGATAAAGGAAATACTGAGGTGGAGCATTGAGGGAATTAGGTCATAGATTAAGACACATCAAAAGTAGGAAATCATAAAGCCTGGCCTGAGGGAAGCTACTGTAACATGTACCAGGAGCCTGAGCAAGAAGCCCAGGGCCAAGGTGCCATGCTGGATGACCAGGAGGGTGTTAGAGGGGTGAGGGCTCAGAGAGCTGTGTTTAAGAGAATCCAAAGAACTGGGGAGAAAGGAGTTGCACCAAGGAGGACCAAGGAAGTAACCAAGTCAGTAAGGGAGGCCAAGGTCGTCCAAGGAGCTGAGGCTGGCTCAGTGCATAAGGGAGGAGGAGAAGGATTTCTTTTGATACGTGAGGGAAAAGAGGAGCTCTAAGGACTGGATAGTTAGGATTAGGAAGGGCGGGGGGTGGAGAGGGAGATGGAACAGGCAGAGGTACTGAATGAGTACTTCTGTTTTGCGTTCATGAGGGAGGTAGGAGGTCCGCTACCTCCATGGACGGGAAGGGTGGGAATGAGGCGGGGAAGAGGTGACTGATGCAGTGATTCAAGAAAGTAGGGTATTGGAAGGTCTGAAGACTCTTAGGTTGGATAAGGCACCAGGTCCTGATGGCATTCACCCTAGGGTGTTGAGGGAAATGGCGGAGGTGCTGGCCGGGCTGCTGACCGACCTGTTCAACACCTCCCTGGACACGGGGTGCGTGCTGCAGAACTGGAGGTTGGCTCATGTGGTGCCCATCCACAAGAGCGGCCCAAACAAGCCAGGCAACTACAGACCTGTCGGTCTCACTTCCATAGTGGGGAAACTCATGGAAGCAATCTTGAAAGAGAAACTGGTTACCTTCCTGGAAGTCTGTGATCTCCAGGATGGGCAGCAACACGGGTTCATCTCAGGGAGATCATGCCAGACCAACCTAATACAATACTACGATTGGGTGACAAGGGAACTGTACAGGGGCCATGCTGTGGATGTCCAATTCTTGGACTTCTGCAAGGCCGTTGATTCAGTCCTTCATGGGTGACGAGGGGGCAAAGCTGGAGCAAGTAGGATTGGCGCTAAGATGGCTGGCTGGATCAGGAATTGGCTTGGAGATAGACTGCAATGGGTGGTGGTGGGGGGAGAACTCTCGTCTCCCAAGCCAGTGTCCAGCGGTGTGCCACAGGGTTCTGTGCTGGGGCAGGTGTTTGGTCTGTACTTATCTGAAATTGTACATGGGGTTGGGAGCAGGATCAGTCTCTTCGCGGATGACACCAAGATGGGAGCTGTGGTGGACGACACAGAGGGGTGTCAGAGGCTACAGAGTGACCTAACCAGACTTGAGGAGTGGTTAGCAAGGTGGCAATTGGGTTTAAAGCAAAGAAGTGCAAAGTGATGCACTTCAGGGCGAGGAACCCGAGGAAGGAATATTGGTTGGGTGGGGTGCGGTTAGGGGTCACTGAGGAGGAGAAGGACCTGGGGGTCATAGTAACGGGGAGCATGAACAACTCTGCTCAATGCAGGAGGGCCGCGGCTAGGACCAATAGGATGTCTGGATGCATTGCGCAGGAATTCTTGTCCAAGCACAAGGATGTGATCCTGCCCCTGTACAGGTCCTTAGTCGGGCCGCAGTTGGAGTACTGCGTGCAACATTGGCGTCCATACCTGAGGAAGGATACCAAGCTGCTCGAGGCGGCACAGCAAAGGGGGCTACGAAAATGATACAGGGGATGGAAGGCAGCACCTACGAAGAAAGGCTGAGTCACTTGAGTTTGTTCACCCTGGAGGAGAGAAGGGATAAGGGGGACATGATCAAAACTCTCAAATACTTGAGGGGTATCAACAAATCAGGCACAGAGGGTCTGTTTAAGCTGAGGAAGAGAAGGGACATGAGGGGGCATGAGCTAAGATTGGAGAGGGGCATGTTCATGAGGGAGATGAGGCATTATTTCACTGAAAGGGTAGTGTCAAAATGGAATGCTTTACCAGAGGAGGTGGTGGCTTGCAGGACAGTGGGGAGTTTCAAAAGGGAATGATACAGAGCAGGGGGCGGGGGCTGGGTAAATGAAACTGAGCAGTTCCAGGAGGTGAAGGGGGGTTGGGGGGCAGCTGCAATATAGGGTGCTAGCTGCGCATACAAGCAGACTTGATAGACCATGAAGCCTGTTTCTGCTGGCAAGTTTTGTATGTCTGTGCTGATCGTGGGCTTACCTGGTAAGCTTTTCCTTAGTTCAGACAGTGTAAAGCCCTCTGGTAAGGGCAGGTTTGTGTCAGTCCATTGTTTTAAATACTCCAAATGGGTTAAGTCCTCTGCCCCTTCTGGGAGACTCACTGACTTTAGATTCACCGACCTTGCCTGATTTTCCAGCGCTTTCAGCTGACCACTGATCTGACCATTCTATTGAGTGAGTTTGGCCACCGTAGCAGGCATGGACATATAAGCAATCAGACACAATGAGGTGTGCATTACGGTGTGATAACCGCACTCCTAGGGGCATAGTTAGGCATGAGGCTGAAGGCCGAGTGCCGGTCGTCCCTAGGAGTGCAGTTATCACACCATAATGCACAACCCCGGAGTGTCTTATTACACTTATAAAATGGCCCTTTATTTTTAGAAGCATTTTTTTTTTTTATTTTGAAACACATTTTTAAATAAGTAAAAATGTAAGTGAATCTGTGCTTTTAACATGAAATAGTCCTTCCGCCTATTGGTGCTAGATTAAATTAATGTTATACAGTGTGTGCCTCCCTGCCCACTTAAGCTTCATATTCCCCTGCCAGCCACAACAATTCACAAATGCTGTTTTCCTCATTCTAAGTATGACACATTGCCCCCTTTCTTTATTTCATTCCCCCCACTCTGTAGACAAAACTAAAAGGACGCCATAACAGACGCTTCTCAGTTCCCCAGTGTTGCAAGCATGAGCGTGGTTCAGAACTGCCACTCACTGACTGCATCATGAAGTGCTCACTCTATCCTAAAAGATAAACAGGGTGAGTCATTTGCCACCTTTTCTCTTTGTTAATATAGTAGTATTGCTTACTTTTTTTATTATTTTTTTTCTCTATTTCCCCACATTCAAGAAATGGAATGTTTACCATGGAATACAGGGATTCAAAATTCTGCTCGGTTCTACAAGCAGAATGTTCCTCTACTAACATACTGTATATATACACACGCACGCACACACACACACACGGCCTATTTTAGAGCCAGAGACTCAGTTGTCTAACTGTCAGGGCAAGCAGAAGAGATTTCCCTGATGAGCAGGTAAAGATAGAAGGGGGATTTTTCACTGTTGGCAAAGAAACCGTTATAATGAAAACTGTAAACAATACTTAATGTTTATAATTTGTTTGTGTATAAGGAGAATATGATGATCTGGTAAACAACATTTAATTAATTTGTTTTATTTTATATTTAAGGTAGTTTTAGTTTTAGGACCCAGTTGAAGGTTTCTACAGTGTAAGGGTGGCAGCCATGTCTGTGGTGGAAGATCAATTCTGGTTGTAGGAGGACTGATTTGCTCATATTGTGATGTGGTTTAGGACCAGGATGACTGTGCGTATATAGAGATTTAATGTACGGTCAGCTGATCTGTCTTGGCCAATGAGATTTCTAGATTTTTTCTTGCCATTTTATAAGGATCACTTATCCACCTCTGTTACTGTGTCTTGCAGTGTTTCGAGTTTCGCATCCCAGGGCTCGAGCCTTTCTAAAGTTGTTCTTTTTCCCCTATTTTTTTTTTTTTGTTCATTAACCACACTCAACACACCAGAAGACAAAACTACTCAACATAGAGTGTATTTTATCAGGATGAAACTAATCCTCATTTTGTACCGTAAATGGAGTGCTGAAGATTAGTTCCTGGTTGATTTTTATGGGAAGGTACCCTTACAAGTCGACAATACTGTGTAGTCTTGACAAGAGGGATAAGTTGCTTATAAGTCTCTGCATGGCACCCTGGAGGCCTTTTTTTTGTTTGTTACTAATTCTACAAGGTGGTGCAAGTTATAGAAACATAGACTTTGACGGCAGATGAGGGCCACTTGGCCCACCCAGTCTGCCCATTTCCCTACCTACTGGATAAGCTGCAGATTCTAGTTAACCAACAGTCTACTTCCTGCCACCCCCCACTAGAATTGCCTTGTGTCTGTCCCATGCACGTTTGAATTCCCCCACTGTTTTAGCCCCAACAACCTCCCCAGGAAGGCAGTTCCACGAATCCACCACTCTCTGTGTGAAAAAAGATTTCCTCACATTACCCCTGAGCCGTTCCCCCTCTATCTTTAAATTGTGTCCCCTTGTTCTTACACATCTCTTTTTCTGAAAGCTGCTACCCTCCTGGACTTTGTTGATTCCCTTGAGGTACTTGAACATTTCTATCATGTCCCCCCTGTCCCTCCTTTCATCAAGGGTATACATATTAAGCTCTCTCAGTCTCTCTTCATATGATTTCTGATGTAGACCCTGCACCATTTTAGTTGCCCTCCTCTGGACTGCTTCCATCCTGTCTGTGTCTTTGAGTAGATGAGGTCTCCAAAACTGCACACAGTACTCTAGATTCTTTCTTTGCCCTACTGCCTATTGTTAAAACATTGTTTATATTCATATTCTGTTATTGTATGGTGTATGATAGATGTTATTATTGAACTATCACCAATTAAACCCTTGGAATATTAACAAAAAAAAAATACTGAACGTAGTAATGTTTCTTCCTAAGGGATCTATCAGTGACATTCACATTATGCCGTCATTCTTCTGGAATGAGCAGCCCCGGAGCTTTGGAACTTTTTACTAACTGTGGAACTTTAGAATGAAGTTCAAACTCTGCTGTGTGGTCATGCTCCACCCTGCTTTCTCATGTCCAATTTATTTCTGTAGCTACTGGGAGCTGCGACCACCAAATCTAGCTAAATGGCTACCAAAAATATATTTAAAGTAGTACTGCAGTCAGAATTTGCAGAAATGTATGTTGCACAGAGTGCTTTGATTTGTGTGTACAGTCCTAGTGTGTCCTTCCCTTTGTCTGCTAGTAGGAGTTTTTTTCTAAATTAACCTGCTAGTTTTACAGTAGTTTTATGGCCCCTGGGGATCTCCATCTTAGCATGGTTTCTTGCTCTTCTTGTTCCTACAGTGTGTCCTGTCCCAGTGACAGTGATGTATCCAGGACCATAGATTCAGCAAGCACTGGATTAGAGTCAATTTTATAACTGTGATATTAAGTAACTTCCCTTATCCAGTGAGCACTAATAGCTACACTTACAGTTTAGCAAATACATGAGGGCTAATTGAGTGGGTTATTCTGTAAGAAAACAGCTATAGAGTTTTTACTAATTATAGCACTGATGGTCTGGGGTGATTTGTGTTTTATTTATTTATGGCAGTGTGTAGTTTGAAAAGTTTTGAAAGCAAAACATTTACTCCTGCTGGCCAGACCTGATGCACACAGACACAGAAAACTGAATTAGAGCTATTTAGTTCATGCCAGAACACCAGGCTGCGATCTCTAGTACTTGCTGAATCAGTGGTCTCAGATGCATCACTGTTACATGGGACAGGAGGCACTGTAGGAAAAAGAAGAGCAAAAATCTTGCTAAGGTGGAGATCCCCAGGGGCCATAAAACTGCCATATAACTAGCAGGCTAATTGAGATAAAAATATTTTTAATAGCAAACAAAAGGAAGGATACATTGGGATTATACACACAAGTCAAAACACTCTGTGCAACATATGTTTTTGCAAATTTTGATTGTAGTACTCCTTTAAAACATTCTTCTAAATGTTCAAAATAAGGCAGAACAGCATTTGTCTGTACTGAAAAAAAGAACTTGAAATTAGACTACAGCGCAACTGCAAGGCACTGTAACACGTAATGCTCAAGCAAACTGAAAAGAACTGATTCTTGTCTGAACCTTTTACCAGGTTCTGGAATGAGATGCAGGGTAAGGGATTGTGAATATAACTGATGGATCCCTTAGGAAGAAGCAGTATTACTACAGTGAATTTTTTCTTCTAATCCCATGAATCCATCAGTTTATATTCACAACTGCAGACTCCATAGCAGTACCTTGAGAGACAGGGCGCAGAACCTATTTAAGGAAAAGGTTTTGCAAGACAGCAGTGCCAAAGCTGGCATCCCTTCTGGACTGTATGTTCAGACAGTAGTGTGTTGTGAAGGTGTGAGAGATCTTCCAGATAGTTGCTTTACAAATATCTTAGAGGGGATACCCCTTGATGCTGCCACAGTGGCAGAATTGCCTCTTGTAGAGTGTGTCCTAAGGCCTCTAGGTGGCAGTTTACCAGCTTTGTCACGGCAGAACTGTATGCAGGAGACTATCCAATGAGAAATGCTTTTCCTGGATGCTGGTTTGCCTTTGCCTTGCCTCACTATAAGTGACAAACAGCTGAGTACTAGTGAACCTGATTTCTTTTGTGTGGTCCAGGTAACTACTCAGAGTCCTTTTGACATCCAGACAGTGGAACTTTTGTTCCTCTGAACTGGATTTTTTCAGTAAAGAAAATGGAAAGGGTAGTTTACGGATTCAGTTGGTATTCAGACACCACTTTAAGGAGGAATTTCCTGCTTGTCCTTATTTTAAATGATGCAATTTGGATCTATATACAGGGCTTGTATGCTTGCTTACCCTTCTAGCAGATGTCACTGCCACCAGGAAAATTGTTTTCTAGGTTACATATTTAAGTGCAGCTGTGGCTATAGGCTCGAAAGGGGCATCCATCATGTGGGCATATATACATTCACATCCCAGGGAGGGACAGGGTCTCTCACTGGAGGATACAGGTGTGTAAGGCCTTTTTTAACTCTCCTTGCCTGGTCGGCCCTCCTTCTGAGGAGTGCCCCAGCCCCATCACTGTGACATCTGCCGGGACTTACCTGCTGCAGTCCCCCGCCCCCCCAGCAGGGTCCCCCAAGCCCCACCGCACAACGGATCCCGTTCTGGCAGAGTGCCCAGCTGGTTGGGTGTAGAGCCTGTGGGCACTCCTCGTCATCCTGCCACTGGCGTTTCTTCCTCTGGTTTTCTCCCCAGAAAAGTGACGTGTCATGATGCATGCCATGCACTTCTGTGTAATGTGCACCGACATCTGCCATGTCCTCTGTCATGGTACTGAGTTGCCTTTCCCCCAGCTTCCGCCAGGAGCCAGGTGGGCTGCGGGGTCTGACCCCCCCCCCCCCCCCCAAGAGGAGAGTGGTCCTGCAGGCACTCTATTCCCCCCCCCCCGGCTGACCCTCCGACAGCCCAAATTTGCTTCAGAACTTGGGTTGTCAGCGTCACAAGTGGTAGTGTTACTGATGTGCCGGCGGGCTGGCTTAGGTGGTTAAGGCCTTTGAAAAACCTTTTGAAAATGGGCTGTGAAGCCCAGTGACCTGCCCTTACCTGCTGAAGTGTAAGCTGACACTGTTGCCAAATGCACCCTCAGGGTAGATGATCTCGGGCCTGGTAACTGGAGGTGTACCAGGTAATCCAAGGCTGTGAACAGACCTGTCTGGATGGGGTTAATCTGTCTCTGAGCACACCACAAAGAAAACCACCTCCTTTCTGAAGCACAAATTTTCCTTGCTGCTGGTTTCCTAGAAACTTTCAACACTTATTACTTCCTCTGAAAGATATAAAAAGATTTAAACCAGAGAACTCTAAACTCTTCGAGAACCATGCTTTGACATGTAGAGGTCTCAGTCTGGAAATGTCATCCTGCCCTGAGACAATGGCAGCAGATTGTGTCTCGGTGGCAAACTGATAGGTTTGTTGGTGAGGGACAGGAGCATGGAGTACCAAATCTGCATGGCCCAGTGTGATGCTATGAGAATTGTTGTTGCTGACTCCCTCTTTAGCTTTATGAGCACTCTCAGCAAAAGTGGGAATGGGGGAAGGCATATAGAAACTTGGATGAGGACTGGCCCGGTGGCGCTGAGGGTTGGTAGCTGGATGCCACCTCGCGCCATGCGTGACCCGGTTCGGGGAGGCGAGCTCGAGAATTCGGCAAGGGAGGGATTGGATTGAGCGCCCGCTGGGCTGCTCTCCTCTCCCAGGAGGGTACTAGGATGTTCATGCCAGCAGCCCCTGGTGGAGACCAGGGTGTTACAGAGCGCCGGGACCACACATAGATGCGTGGCCAGACGTAGGCAGGGTTGCCATGCGTCGCAGTGTTGGGACATGCACCATGCACGGGGGAGGGAGAGGGAGGAGGGCATATAAAGGGAAAAAACCCTTCGGCCTGGATAGGTGACGGCCCGCAGGTCCACCGGCCACACGTTCAGTACTGGACCTCCATCACTGCCCCTTCGATAACCTGCGGGACTTAATCCCGGGGACTCCGTAGGCACCGTAACGTCTCTGAGATTGGTGGAGGCCACAGCAGGTGGTAGAGCTGGAGATGTGTTGTGGCCTGAGAGAGTTCCAGGCCTGAAGGTGATAAAGAAACTTGAAAAAAAAAAAACTTGGATAAAGACCAAAAACTCCGATCCAGCCAAACCTCAGAGGAAGATGCCAGCAAACGGGGTTAAATGATTTCACCAACTTCTGTACCCAGGCAAGTCACAATGAGGAAACTATTGTGCTAGGTGACTTCAATGCTAACTGGCTAGCCAGCTCCAGTTCCTCACACAGGGACCTGATTACTGGACTAGACCTAACACAGGTGGTCCAGAATTGCACAAGAATCAACTACAGAATGGGAACACGTACCCTGATTGACTGGGTAGTGACTTCCCACCCCGAGAGAATTACCAATGTCCAGGTGCTCCCAGATGCTCTGAGTGACCACTTCCCTGTCCTATATGAGTGGTCCTCCAGCCTGCCAAAACTACCCCCAAGGCTGGTGAGGAATAGAGTCATCAGAAATTGCTCTATGGCCGTCTTCAAGAAACACTCGGCCAACACAGACTGGAGCATCCTGGATACCTGTCCCTCTGTTGACGCAGTCCTCCAGCTCTTCCTCGATCAGTTTAACTCGGCTGCAGACAAGTGTGCCCCCTTTCATAAGAAAATGATAAAAGGGAGGTGCATGGACTGGATCACTCCCAAGTCCTTAGTTTGATGTGGGAACGTGATCTACTGTGGCACCGAGCAAGGGTATCAGGGACAGCAGAGAACGTCCAAAATCACAAAGCTGCTAGAAATAAGTGCACATAGGCAATACGGCAAGCCAAGGCCTCCCACCACAGATATCAGCAGTCCCAGTGCCTGAAAGATGACAAAAAATTCTGGGCTACCATCAAGGACCTCATAGGGACTTGTGACAGGTCCCAGCACCAGCCCACCAACCATGCTCCACCACAGTGACGAAGTCATAGTTGACGAAGTTAACATAGCCAATATTTTCAATGAGGCATTTACTGACTACAGTGCAGTCATACTACCTAAAACAGCTGCTCACAAGCACAAAACATTGAGCTGTGAACACCTGCCCCCTTCCCAGCACCAGCCCACAATTCTACATTCCGCAGGTGACTAGCAAGGAGGCTGCTAAATACCTTGCAAGAGTGCTGGGTAAAACAAGGATGGGTTGGGACGGGATTGATATGAAACTTATTTCAGTTGCCCTCCCTGAAGTGGTTGTACCCATCACTAAGCTTTTTAATATGTCACTTTGGATGTCAGCTTTCCCATCTACCTGGAAAACTGCCCTGGTCACTCCGGTTCTAAAAGGAGAGGATCATTTGCGCTTGTCCAATTACAGGCCTATCTCCATCCTGTCTCCTCTCTCCAAAGCACTGGAAAAAATCATTGCAGACCAGCTCTCTGCCCACCTACACAAATACAACCTCTTCAGCCTGCAACAGCATGGGTTCTGCAAGTGGCACAGTACCAACATGGCCCTCATTGAATTCACAGGCTGTGTCCATGAGGCACTAGACCAGGGACAACTAGCTGGAGCAATCTGTATCGACCTATCCAAGGCATTTGACCTTGTGGATCACAAGATGCTGCTCCACAGGTTAAACCTGCATTGGGTTGTCCTTTGACACGGTTGTGTGGTTCTCTAGCTACCTGTCCGAGTGCTCACAGAAGGTAAAGATTAATGGTACCATCTCAGAGGCCAGGAAAGTGTCGTTCGAGGTCCCACAAGGGTCCATACTGGGTCTCCTCCTGTTTAGCCTCTTCGTAAATGACCTCCCAGCTGCATGCCCCTCTGCCAAAGTCTTGCTCTATGCAGATAACACTGTGCTATTCCTTAGAGGCTCCTGCCAAGACACGCTGACCAGGAACCTACAGTGCAACTTCGACCCGCTACAGGAATGGTTTAACACCAGCCTCCTAGTACTCAATAGTAAAAAGACTAAGACAATGCTCTTTACCAGTCGCCAGAAGAGGAAATCAACCCCACTGTTTAAAATAGCACTCAATACGGAGTCCACCCTCGAACAGGTTCACTTTCTCCGGTACCTGGGGGTCACAATCGATGAGTCCCCCCTCTCTCTCTCAATGAACACTTAAGTAATATCACTAAGGCTGCAAACAGGAAGTTGGGGTAACTCTACAGACTCCGCTTCTGCCTCCTCCCTGAAGCCAGGCTCCAGGCGGTCAATGGCACAATCCTGGACTATGGAAATGTGGTTTATGGTGCTGCCACAGACACTAGCCTACACAAAGTCCACGTTACCCTCAATAAAGCATGCAGATTTGTCCTGGATGTGAATCGCATCACCTGCAAGCTCTACATAAGGACAGAGTGGCTCCTCCTCCGGGATAGAATAAAGCTCCAGATCTGCTTACTAGGAGAGAAGGCCCTACTGGGATTGGCACCTGTCTCCCTGCAGGCGTTATTCAGACCTGCCCCAGGTGAACATGCCTCAAGAAACATCTCCAGGCATGCCTTAGCTGTTCCCTTCAGGTAATCAGCCCAGGGTAGACATGCCTTCACGGTAAGGTCTCCCACCTGGCTAAACGAGCTTCCAAACACAATCATCAGCCTTCAACGCCTAGGGCACTTCAAATATGAACTCTGTAAGTCCATCTCTCCTCCAGTCCGCTGCCTGTGTCAAACATAATCCCAGCATCCGGCCCACCACTCAACTGCCCACTTGCTCTGGCCAGGTTGCACCTACTCCCCTTCCCCCACCTCCTTCCCTACCATCCCCTGTTCTTGTCCAGTACCCCTCACTACCCCCAACCTGCCCTCTGTCCAGTTCTCCCGCACTACCTCCTGCCCGATCCCCTGTCCACTTCCTCTGTCCCCCTACTCCTCCCCTCCACCTGCCTTCTGTCCAGTACACTCACACTACCTCTAGCCCATTTTTCTGACCTCTTCCTCCCCACTGCCCCCCCCAACCTACCTGCACTTGCCATACCCCAATTTGTCTCTCTGCAGTTAACTTCTCTCAGATGGCTGCACATTGCGTACCTTCACTGGGAAATTGACAATGCTACCAGCTGCTCCATTCATGTCTTGACTTGTGTAAACCTTAAATGTATTTGCTACCCCTTCCTATGTAAACTGTTAGTAGTACAACCCCAGTGTCAATTTGTCTGCTGTATTTATGCTGTTGCAACAAAATGTATCTTCTTAAGTGTTGACGAGGATCCTTTGTAAACAAGCTCCTAGCTCAAAGGTTTGTAATTCTGAGTTCCCAATAAATAAATAAAATAAATAAGTAGACAAAAAGGAAAACCTACTTTAAGGGGAGTGGCCGTAGTCCAATCAAGAGCTGAAGCACATTAAGCAAAGACTGGAAATAACGGCCCGCTCACCCAGATATTCTTCAGTACAAAATTTTATTTTCATAACATTCATACCCAGCAGTGTCCTACGTTTC
This sequence comes from Neoceratodus forsteri, assembly GCA_016271365.2. NCBI lineage: Eukaryota > Metazoa > Chordata > Ceratodontiformes > Ceratodontidae > Neoceratodus > Neoceratodus forsteri. Next base: position 181,148,241 of record CM057450.1, on the reverse strand, counting down.
GGGAATACCCTTCATCAGGGAGTCTGGTTCTAGTAATACAAACACATATATAGCACAATACAGTATTATTTACATTTTAACATCCGTACTATCTATTTCTAATACTGGGGAACATATGACAACACTTACATCAATCAAGTCTTTTGTTATAGATTTAGCATCAATGTACTTTATAGTTTGTGTTTACCCAAAATAAACACACGTTAGCTAGTCAGTACTTATCATTTTCTATTATGTTTATCACTTCAAAAAATATATGCTTTTAAAATAATTTGCAATGTATAAAAACAATTCATACCCTTGGGTGCTGTATCAGTTCATATTTTGGAAATGTATCCTGTCTTTTAAATAGCTCCTGCAAACAAAACATACGTATTTACCAAACATTGTTTTATATTATTTATCTGAGTTCTTTTAAGTTAAGCATCCTGTTACTTCAACAAGTGGTTTAAAAGGTAGTGTGACCTGTCTCTTGTAATATGCTTCAACAGCCTCCATTTCTGTTCTTAGCAGCTCTTTCTACGAAAGTACATCATACTTGTTCATTTAAAACTTAAGTACCACTTTCCTGAAATACGTATATCTAGACAGGTTTCCTTTATCACGGGAAAAGACTGCTTCACCATGAAAAACATATAGAAACTTCCCTGTTTAGTCCAGGACCACTCCATCCTCTGAAACTGACCCTAGTACTGGGGGTCTGCAACAAGAGTGGGAGCTGGTTGTTATTCCAGGAAGCAAGTCAGTCTATTTCTGGTGTACTCCAGCGTCTGCACTCTGAGGCCAGCACCTGCTGGTTCAGTCTGTTTGTGATTTCTCTGACTGATTCTGCTCAGAGAGTCTGCCAAGACATTGCTTTCCCCTGACGGATGTAATGTGGATAGTTCTGCCCCCAGCGAATCGGCTAAGTTCCAGGTCTTCATGGCTTATGTGCATAACTTTGAAGATCTTGTTCCTCCCTGTTTGTTCATGTAATACATTGTTGTGGTGTTGTCTGTTTGGATTTGAACAGATTGACCCTGAATCTGGGAGGAAAATGCCTTCTTTGCCAGGTTCACTGCCCTGATCTCCAGGAAGTTGATATGTTCCTATGTCTCTTGTGTTCTCCAGGTGTCACTTACAGTGAGATCCTCTAGGTGGGAGGTATCTATTGTGAGGATAGCTCTGGGAGATTACTGGAAGAAGGTAATTCCCTCATGGAGACTGTCTTCTTCCTACCACCATTCCAGTGCCCTTAGCAAGTTTTTTTTGTGGCAGGCACTAGTTTTGACAGAGGATCCCATCTTTGAGACCAGTGATCCCTTAGCTGATACTGGATGTCTCTCATCTGGAACCTGGCCCCTGGTACCACTACAGTGGATGAGGCTATGTGTCCCAGGAACTGTAGAAAATCCCTTGCACTCTTGGCTGACCTGCTTGGAAGGAGTTTGCAGCTGAAATTAGGTTTGCTGCCCTTGCATGTGGAAGAAAGACCTTCTCTTGCAGGGTGCAGTATCCAGTTCTGCAACGATGAAGCCTCACAGAACCTGACCTGGTTCTGTTTGTGACTTTTGAAGGTTTATGGGAAAGCCCTGGTCCTTTAATGTGCTTTTTGTCAGCTAGGTGGAGAACTCTTTCCCGCTGTGTTTTCCTGAGACCGACCAGTCGTCCAGGTAGGAAATAACCACCACACCTTGCCTTCTCAGATGTGTTGTCACCACAGTTAGGCACTTTGTGAAAACCCTTGGTTCTGAGGTGAGGTCGAAGGGGAGGGCTGTGAACTGGTATTGACAATTCCCTAGCCTCAACCTGAGATGCTTTCTGTGAGGGGATTTCCTTTTTTTATGTGTTTGTTCAGATATCTCAGGTGTAAAATGGGTCGCCACTCCCCAGTTTTCTCGTGGGTTAAGGAAGTAGCTGGAGAAGAGGCCCTTGTCCCATTGTGTGGCAGGCACTCTCTCCACTGCTTGTGCTATCCAGCAGTATCTTTACTTCCAGTTGCAACAGTATTTTTTCTGTTCTTTTGTGAGGCTGAAAAACCTTTTGGTTGTGCAGTTTTGGAAATTTTTTGATCTGTAGGGACAAACCGTTGCTCATTACTTCCCTCACCCACTTGTCTGGTGTAATCTTGATCACTCATGGACATAGTGAGTCAAGTTTCCCCCTACTGGCAGTGAGTGCGTGACCTGGGCAGAGTTGTCAGGAATTTAATTTTTGCTTGGGCTTAAGGGCTGGAGTTGCAGCTGCACACCTGGTGACCTTTCTTCCCCTGGCCCTGTAGTATAATCTTTTTGAGGTGGGTACTAGGGGAAGATAAAGTTGGTTGTAGACTCCACTGCTACCTCACCTTAGAAGAGGCCTGTGGGAAGTGAAGGCCTTTTCTTTTTCAGTATTGTTCTTGTAGGTGGTTTTGTACTGCTCCATCTTTTTCATGGAAGCCTTGTTTTGTCACCAGATGGGGAGCATCCCTCAGAGAGGAAATCCATAGCTTTTGCCAGTGTCCTGGAAGAGGTTTGTGGTTCTAAGTCAGGCAGACCTCCTTGGGGATACTGCATGGGCCATAACCCTGGAAGCAGTGTCATTTGTGTCCACTATCATAGGGAACTGATGCTTAGTAGCATCCATAGCTGATCTAGCTTTATCAGCTATATCTTGTGATAAGTCACCGGTTGCTTTTTCATTGGATGCCAGTGTGGAGTTCCAGAGTGCTTTCTGGTTGTGAGCTTTGTATGCCAGGTAAGCTGCCTACCTGAGGACCAGGGAAGCTGATGTATAAACTTCTCTTTGGCCATACTATCCAGTTTCCTGGAACCTTTCTCAGGAGGCTGGGAGCAGATGGGCACTTTGGCCTTGTCACAGGTTGCAGCCTGGACCACACCCCCATTATCAGGGTTAGAGTACAGGTACTCAACCTCTTGTCTGTCCACCTGATATTTTTTCTCTGTTTTCTTGTTGGTGCCAGAAGTTGAGGAGGGTGTGGACATGATTTGATATTGGCTATTTTAGGGAGATTTGTGAATGAGAAGAAACAGCCCTCTTGTGGGTGCTAGTCCCATCATATCCATGAATTCCTCTTCATCTTCATCCTCCTTAGTTTTGTGGGAGGATTATGTTGATGGTGTTCACAGTCTGCCTTCCTAGGTAATAATGAGATTTACAGTTCTCTGAAGGCCATAGAGGAGCGCCAAATTCTTGCTCAGGAGAACCATCTGGTTCCAGGGGTTCTTCCTCCTTATCTTCATAATACAGTTCATCCTCCTTCTCCACAGGCACTGGGAATGGAACTAGAGCCGGGGAGTGGGCAAGTATATTAGAGATTCCACCTAGCTTGGAAAGCCTGGAAGAATTGCCATGCCTTTGGCATGCCCTCTAATGAGGGCATTTAAGTCTATTGGTAGCTTCTGACTCACACACACACACACACACACACACACCACATTTTAATTTTTAATTTTTTCCTTAGCAGGCATCGTTACCTGTGTCTGCTCAGAGGCTCTTTTATTTTTGCTGGATTCAGTGTTCCCCCTTTTTGGACCCTGGTTTTCATGTCATCTTTAGCAGCGTTGTCGTTCTTTTCTGTCCCCTTCGACAGGGACTGCTGCTTACTCTAAAGGGCTGGACCCTCATCTCAGCCTTGTGGTGACGTGGAGGGAGACTGAGAAGTTATAAAGTCTTCTATCTTTTCAGCCCTTTTCTTTTGTGTTTTAAGGGCAAAACTTTTATAGAGATCACAATTTAGAAAATCGTGGTCTGGGCCCAAATGCCATAAACATAGAAACATAGAAGTTGATGGCGAAAGGAGACTGCTAGGTCCATCTAGTCTGCCCATTTGTTTTAGACCTGTTTTGACACTCAAGTTGCCCTTTGTAGTCAGGGCTCCCTTGTGTCTATCCCATGCATTCCTGAATCCCCCCACAGTGTTGACCCCCACAACCTCTTGGGGCAGGCTGTTCCAGGCATCCACCACTCTTTCTGTAAAGGAATACTTCCTGGTGTTGGTCGAGAACCTCCCTCCTTGCAGCCTGAGGCCATGTTCCCTGGTCCTGGAGCTCTTCTTAAAGTGAAAAAGTTCCTGTGCCTGCACCTTGTTAATGCCTTTTATGTACTTGAATGTTTCAATCATGTCCCCTCTCTCTCTACTCTGTTCCAGGGAGTACATATTCAGTTCCCCAAGTCTTTCCTCGTAGGACATGTACATAAAGATAGCTTGTGGCAGTCTACCTTTGCCAAGAGCTGCAAACGAATAGTACTGTTTTTAAAGCCGTAGGTCCTATCTTCTTTTTGGGTCTGTTGGTCATGTCAAATACTAAAGACTCCGAAAGAAAAATGTTACTGGTTCCCAAAGATAAAGTTAGATTTGTTAAAAAGAATACAGTTTGTTTCCTTAGGCTGAACCGCTAGTGTAGCTTCTGCCTCAAAAGAGGCAAATTTAGTAATAGATGTCTCAGTTCCCTTAAAAAAGGGAACAAGTGGTATAAAGCAAAAAACACAATAGTGGTTACAAACAGAAAGCTCTAAAGCTTTAAAATAGAAAAAAATATCACTGTTCCCTGAAGGCGGGAACCACGCTGAAGTGACCTTCTCCGGTCCGAACTGATCAGGAACTGGTAAAATAAATAACACCTTAACTAACGTGGAGTTTTTGCGGGAAAAAAAATAATAAAAACTTAGACTTCTAGTTTAATTAAATAAACTTTAAACAAGCCATAAGTGAGGAGATGACTTTAGGGCAACTGCTGTCTTCAGTGGAGAAAAAAAAATCTGATGTTAGAAAGCAGGGTATAGCATGACCACACAGCAGAGTTTGAACTTAATTCCAAAGGTCTATAATTTAGTAAAACGTTCCAAAGCTCTTGGGCTGCTTATTCCAGGAGAATGATTGCATACTGTGAATATAAACTGATGGATTCCTGGCATTAGAACGTCACTCCTCTTAAGTTATGTAAGGATATCCATTTCCTTTTTCGCTGTCCTCCGACTCAGTCTCCCTGCCTATTCTCAAGTTTGGCGACACTCTTCTGTTGCCTGTTCCTTTAACTCCTACTTCACCACCTGGGCTCTCTCTTTCTCTGTCTTGTCTGTCCCTTGTCCTCCCCCTCCTCTCCCACCCTCTGCCTTCCTCCTGTTCTTTCTCCTTCTCCTTGTTTCTTACACCTCTCCTTAAGGCCCTACTAACCCTTAACCCTCACAAGGGAGGTCATTTTTTTGTTATTATAATTTTTATTCATTTTTGAACTTTGGGGAGGAAGGGGTACAAAACCAAAAAGGGAGGGGTGGAGGGAGAGGAGGGAAAAAGACAGTCACATTTCATTAAACACAACACACTTAGTATTACAATTACATACAGTCAAAATACTTAACATTCAAGTATCACTCAGTGTCTAAACTCAATAAGTAGGTAGGCATTGCACAGAGATGATAATGACTATAAGTTATGGGTTGCCCCTTATATCTATAAATTATAGGTTTAACTTGTATATCTAGCTGGTGGACTAAAGGTCTCGTGGACCTATATACTCAAAATTTATACAATTTCTAGAGTTGAATAAGATTTGTAAAATTAATGAAGGACCCATTCCTAACCATCGTGGAACCATAGGACCAAGTATCTCTCCTTCGTCAAGGGTGGTCTCCAGCTGGCCCACTCCCCTAAGAACAAAGGAGGGGTCCTTTGACATAGTATGTAGCACCCATTTAGACCATTTCGCTGTGCATAATTCGGATTTATCATTTAGATAGTAAGAAATTATTTTTGATCTATAGATCCGAATCACTATCTCCCTCTATTCTGACATTTTGTGGGGGGCTCGGGGGTTAGCCAATATCTGGTTAACGTCTTTTTGGCTGCTATCATTAATACTCCCCAGAGGTAACGTGTATTCGGCTCTATAAACTCTGAGGGGAAAACATGGAGTATAAACAACTCCACAGTAAGCACACTCGAAGAATCAAACAACACGTTTAGTTCAGATTGTAATGAGTCCAAAAAAGGTCTTATCTGGGGACATGTCCAGAAAATGTGAGTATGGTATGCATTAAGGTCACTACATTGACGCCAACAGGCCCCCGACCGTGTTGGTACAAAATGTGCTGTTATTACAGGGCTGCGAAAGTACCTGGTTATAATTTGCCAGGAAAATAATCTCCAGCTATGGGAGTAAGTAAATTAAGCTGTTGAGAGGCAACCCTGGTACCAACTCTGTATGGGTACCTCAAAACCAGACTCCGTGTTCCACTTTTCACATATATTTTCAGTACTCACACCCAGTGAATCCCCAAGTGCCTTGTATAGTACGGAGATGATATGAGGTGTGTGCTAACATTTTTAATAAGTTGCTGAAGACAGGAGATTAATGGGGGGAAATGCTCAGGATTTCGTACCTGGGCTGGGAGGGAGTAATAGTAGTGTCTTAATTGTAGGTAACAAAAATAATCCTGGCATCTAAGACCTCTGGGTTGACATAGCTCTGAGAAGGATTTAAATTCTCCTCCAATTAGAAACTGGGTAAGGAAGTGAAACCCCAGGTGTTCCCAGGAGGCAAATGTGTGGTCATAAACCGCTGGGTGGAAGTCTTCCAGGAGGGCTGTAGGATGTATAAGCAGTAGGAAAAGAGAGACAAAGAGAGTATATAGCTGTCGTTTTATCACCCTCCAGGTTCTCATCTGGTGTATGGTCCAAGGATTCATCTGCACTAAATCCTGGGGGTGAGTGACGGATGTTCAGTACATCAGACTTTTGATTAGGTTCTTAAAGGGCATAAGGTCCTCCTCAATCTCCCCTCCATCTAATCTGACTGGTACCTGCCAGGCAGTCTACCAGGAAGGACAAATGAAGGACAAATGTGAGGCCCAGTTATAAAGCCTGAGGTTGGGAAGAGCCAGCCCACCCTGTCTCCTAGGGAGCTGCACAATGGACAGCTTTATTCTGGGGCATTTTCCAGACCATATAAATCTACTAATAGATTTGTTCCAGGACTGGAATATTTTATTTGGGATATATACTGGGACATTTCGGAACAGGTAGAGAGCTTGAGGGAGTGCCACCATTCTAATAACATCGAGAGACTGAAGCATATTCGGTGGGAGAATGTCCCATCTCGCCAGGTCCTCATGGAGTTGGGCTGAAAATATAATTATTTTTTGATGTTTCAGCCGCCTGACGAGACAGATACCTAAGTATTTAAGTTTATCTAAGTCCCATCGAAAGGGGTACCTCTTTTTAAATTCTGGTGTTGGGGCAAAATTAAAAGTTAGTGCTTCCATTTTAGTAGTGTTGAGTTTATAACCTGAGCATCTTCCATAGTGATCCAGTACTTCAAAAACAGCTAGGACGGACTGGGTTGGGTTTATTTAAAAAAGTAATACATCATCTGCATAGAGTGCTATGCGATGCTCCGTCCCTTCCATTTGTATTCCTTCTGTCTGGGAGGAATCTCTAATGGCCTGTGCCAGGGGTTCGATTAAAAATGGCAAATAAACCAGGGGATAAGGGACAGCCCTGGCGGGTACCCCTGGACAGAGTGAAAAAAGGGGAATGGTGTCCAGAGACCTTCACACGCACGTGGTGAAGAATAAAGTGTTCTAATTAGGGAAATGAAAGGGGGGGGGAACCCATTTTTAGCATAGCAGCAGTCAAAAAGACCAAGAGACCCTGTAGAATGCCTTCTCAGCATCAAGGCTGAGAAGGACAGAGGATGCTGCAGTAGATTGCATTTCCTGTACCAGATAGAGGGCCCTTCTTGTATTGTCTGTGGTGGATCTGCCACTAACAAATCTCGTTTGGTCTAAATTAATGATTGAGGGGAGTATTCCATCTAGGCGTTTAGCCAAGATAGAAATCGGGTGTTTATAATCCACATTCAGGATCAATATTGGTCGGTAGGATGAGCAACACTGGATCTTTTCCAGGTTTTGGAATAAGGGATATCACAGCGTATAATCAGCTGGGTGGAGGACTCTACCGATTTTGCATTGTGTCATTATATACCTGGAGAAGGACTGGTGCAAGTGTTTGCTCTAAGTGTTTACAAAATTCAGTACCATATCCATCTGGGCCTGGGGCCTTCATAATTTTTTGACCGAGAGATAACTGCTTTTAATTCGGGGTATGACAGGGGGGCAATCAACGAACTCTGCTGAGCCTCGCTCAGCTGGGAGAGGTTCAGTGAGGAGAGAAAAGCTCCAGTGTCCCCCAGATCTGCTACATGATCTGGTGTATCTAGTTTTTTAAAATAGTCACAAAAAACCTGGGAAACCTGCCCCAACCTGGAATAGGTATTACCTGAATTAGGGTCCCTGATAGTGGTTGTAGTTGCAAGATGGCGTTGTCTGTGTAGCCGATAGGCGAGTAGGCGAGAGGTCCTAGGGCCTACTTCACTATATCTTTGCCTTAAAAAAGCTAATGCGATTTCCGTATTTTGCCTGGCTAGAGAATCCAACTCCTGCTTGACCCTCTTAAGCTGGGCAGTAACCTACTTGTCTCCCTGCTGATGTGCAGATTGGAGAAAGTGAAGGGTCTGCTCGAGATGGATTTGTTTTTCTTTCCGCTGCTTCGCTTGAGCAGAAAGATATTGTATAAGGTGGCCCCGAAGAACCACCTTTAGTGTGTCCCACCTAATAGTCATGGAATTTTCTGGGTCTGAGTTGTCACTTAGGATTTCCTGTATTTTTTTCTTCGAGAAATTCTCAAAATGGGGTACTTTTAAGGTGAATTGGGTTGAATCTCCACAACGTATTTCATTTCTCAAGACCCATATCCCATGTAGTTATTACTGGGGCATGGTCAGTATAGACTACATCCCCTATAGTTACTTCCCTAATAGACTCTAAACATTCTTTCTGCGTATAGCAATGATCAATTCTAGAATAAGAGCCATATACCGCTGAATAAAAAGTGCATCTCCTATCGCTAGGGTACAGGGTGCACCACACATCAACCCATCCCACCTCACTAAATTTTTTAAAGAATCTTGATGGAGCCGATTGTCTGCCCCTAGTCGCCTCCGTGGTGTCAAGATTAGGAGAGAGATTAAAATCCCCTGCCAAAACCAAGGTGCCCTTGGTTAACTGGAGCACCTTATTCAGGAGAAACCTAAGGGTTTGCAGTGTGGAGCCAGGAAGGAAATGCGCATTAGCAAGAGTAATCTCCTCACCCTGTAGCAAACCCTGAACCACCACCAAACGACCCTCCGAATCTGCCCACTCATATGTGGCTTTAAATGGGATAAGGTTGGAGATCAGTATGGCGACCCTCCGCCTCCTCCCATTAGTAAAGGAGGAGGAAAAGACCTGTGAGAAGCCTCCTCTGGCTAGTTTCTCATGTTCCTGCTTACTAATATGTGTTTCCTGAATATATATTATCCCTGCATGTGTTTTCCTAAATAATGAAATCATTGTAGTTCTTTTGATTGGGCTTCCTAGCCCATTAACATTCAATGAGTAAACCTTTAACGGTGTATCAGCCATATTGCTGGATTTCCAAAAGGGAGGAAATGTTATTGTACCCTTCTCTAAATTTCAGCCTGTAGACACCATTATATATTATCACAATTAAGGAGTAATGTGACTGCCTTACAAAATGTAGCGAGGAGAAGTCTCCTCAAACTGTAAAAAACTTTGAAAAGGCCTAACAAACTCTAACTGGTCAAATTTAACCTTGCAGTCACCTGCCAACTGGGAGGAATTGCAGAGTAAGTGCGAACTTCCATGGGGGCAGAGATCCCGAACTAAACGGGTAACCAGCCACCCGAGTGTACCAAAGACTTTTGGCAGGGTCTAATATAAATTAGACCAGACGAATATGTCTCGGGGTGAAAATGGTCATGCTTCATGCTCCACCAGATATAAAAATCAAAAATCCACACTGTTTTGTGGTTAGTCTGCATCCTGGCGTGTCAACATTATTAATAGGAGACAGAGTCCTCCAGTACTCCCCCCCCCCCCAAAAAAAAACTCCATCAGCCACCTGTATCTGTCCAAAGAATGGATCTGCCGATCCAAAGGAGCCACACCCCTCCCCCTTGGCTTCCCCAGTCCCCACCGTTACAGCCTGGGGGGTGAGAAGCCAAGGAAGGAGCAAGCCCATCCGGCCAGCAGGCCCATCTGTAGTGCCCTCGTTCAAAATTTCGCTGCCCCTGGTACTTGGGGATATATCAATATGCCAGACATGCCAGACACCCTCTTTATCAAAATGGGGACCCAAGAAAAGAAAATGGCTTGCCTCAGCATGTACCCAAAAAATCCAGCTGTAAAAGGCACAATGACCATGAGCCCAGGGACAATCAGTAAATGTCCCAGCTGCCCTTCTCCCTCCCCTAGTGTGGCCTAGGCATGTCCCCGGCCCCACCCTACGTCCCCATCAGGCTCTCGGGTCCCAGGGTATAGTTGACCCTCCGAGCGGCCCTCTCCATGGGACTCCCGATCTACGAGCCCTCAGAACACCCTCCGAGGGTCACTCAAAAATAGACCCCCCCCCCCGCATGGAGGAGACAGAGTCATAGCATAAGCAAGCTTACGGGTGAAGGGTACCCCAGGGGAGAGCGAGGCCTCCACACACATGTATGGATTATGCTCGACTGGGGGGACAGATTAGCCCATCATTGACATACACGTATCAAAGGATAAAGTCCCTTTAGCTCAATCACTTGACTTCCTGGGTATTTGAAGAGCTCTCAGATTGTGCCATGGCCTGTTTTCTTAAGCCCTCTGCTATCTGCTGAACAGCCACGGCACCTTCATGTTGGCATTGCTCTCTGGTGGTTTCTTTAGTCCACAGTTTCTGCGCCAGTTTGGCTGAGAGTCATGCCTTGTTGCTTCTGAGGGAGGACCACCTCTATTCCAAATTTAAGCAATTCCCGTGCAGCTTCCTCCGCCGATTCAAAAGTCCTGGGCTCATCCGGTAATTGAACCACTAACTTCGTGGGGTTGGGAGTGCAGAACTTAAGCTTGATTTCCTTGAGTTTTTTTAAGAATCGGTGCGTACGCTCTGTGCCTCGATGCAGTTGCAATTGGATAATCATTATCGACATATATTCTCCGGTATTGGTATGTCAGGTCCACCTGTTGCCAGGACTTGTGTAAGATCATTTCTTTTTCCTGATATCAGAGAAAACGAACCAGGATGGCTCGTGGACGATTGCCAAGCCGTGGACCCAGAGCACGATGCACACGATCCAGTTCCAAAGAACTACCATCAGGTATGTCCAGCTTGGTTGGATTTAAAAATTTGTTGTATAAACTGAATAGGGTTGTTGCCTGCGGCACCTTCAGGAAACCCATTGATCCTTAGATCATTCCTCCTGCTCTGAGCTTCTGAGTCATCCGCCCTCTCCTGTAGGCCCTGAACCACGCAATGCATGTATATTATGGCACGCTCTGCACAGTCCATTTGGGAGTCTGTGCTTGTGGCCTGCTCTTCTAGCTCATCTAATCGTTTTTCCATCTTCCCAAGGTCCATACTAAGAGTGGGGAATGTATTACGGGTCTCTTTCCTAAAATCCTGCAGCTCTTGCAGTACAGCATCCATTTGTCTTGCAATATTAGGTGCCTTGCTCGGTTCTTCTCTCGAAAGGTTGCTCTTGCTGGATACCTGAGAGCACTCACTATCGGAGCAGATTCCATCGGGATCAGTGCTGTCCATCCCCGATCTACGAGACTTTTTCATTTCTTCTCGGGCATCTTTGTGAATTAATTATTGCCCCAATTTCAGTTATTTTAGCGATTTAATGCTGTTTCTAAATCTGGTGGCACGGGAGCCGAGGATTCATGTGGCTGCCACGGGCATGACGTCACTGGAAGTCACCCCTGATGGTCTTGATTCTAAGCTTCTGCTTCTGTCAGCTTCAGCCATCGCAATGCTCATTACCAAACTCCTTCACCTATTACCCAACTCCTTAACCTCTCGCTTTCTTTTTCCCTTTGCCATCATCCTTGATCAAGGGTGTAGCCAGGAATTTTTAACTTGTACCCGAGAGCCGATGGAACTGTTGCCCCCCCCATAAACACAGACCAAAAGATATGCTGCCCTGCCACACAAACATTGCCCCAACTGCACTTCAGTCAACAGTATGCAGTAAGCCAGGGGTTCTCAAATGGTGAGGCCAGCCTCCCTGGGGAAGCCCCAACCTGTTCCAAGGGAGGCTCAAGCAAGTCTGATAAAAGTACTGTATTTGAATTTTGAGTTTTATATATTTTGTGTGAAGAGATGAAGCAAACTGAAAGAGTATAATAGTAGGTAAATTTAATGTATTTTTTACTAATAGGTGACAAGGGACGGTGAATGAGCCAAGGCTCATTTCAGGTGTACCCGGGGAAGGGTAGGGAGTGAATGCATTTCAAAAGATAACTGCAAAACAATCAAGAAATACACAATGAACAATAGTGCAAACAAATATGAACAATAAACTAATAATGAGTGGTGGTAAATGATCAATTTGTAGACTGATTGCAGAACAGCCCAAGTACAAGGGTTGAGCATAGAAGTGCTAAGAGCAATAGCAGGAAGGAGCAAAGTAATCCCTGAGAAGTTACGTATGAACAGGGATGGAGTGGGAGAGGCAAAGTAAGTAGGAAGGTTATTTCATACAGAGAGGAAACAAAAAAAGTAGTCTGACCCATGAAGGTACTTCAACAAGGGGTAACAATGGTTCAAGAATGAAAATAGTGAAGGAAGTAGGCTGGCCTTTGGGGGTGGGGGGTATCATAAGCTGAATAATAATATTTGTTATTTTATTTATTATTCAGATAACACCTTTGAGTACAGGAGCACTTTTTCAAAGGTTCCACGTCCGTATAAGACAAAACTGAATGAGAACCAAGTACGCAGAGGGATTTCAATTTATTCATGGTGTACTACGCAAAGTACAGTATGTTATTTTTTTGGGGGGAGGCTCAAGATTATTTCAGTTTTTGGGGGAGGCTCAAAATCTTTTCCACGGATTTGGGGAGGCTCACTGTGAAAAAGTCTGAAAACTATTGACTAAGCCAATGATCCTAATAGATTCAATACATTTTATTTTAGCTAAGACACACACTACCTGTCAAACAGAAGTTGGCTGACTTTTAGTTACATTTAGGATTGTGATAAGCAGGGCCACTGGAAAATTGCGAAAAAAATTTACCAAAAAATGTGGAGACCTTTTGCAGAAATTGAGGGGGTTCACTATACATCCCCAGTGCCCCCCAATAAATCTTTTGTGTTTGCCACAGCATGTACTGATCACATAAATTGATAGATAGATGTATTGCCACTTGTAATATGTTTTCAGTATGAAGTGTGTTTTTGAAGTGAATTAATTTGTCATTATGTAGCATATCTCCTAAAATCTAAAGGCATCTAACTCATGCAGTGCTAACCAGATTTTCAGTAATTCAGTCAGTGAGTATTGAATAAATCCTAAAGCAACATATTTTGCCAGTTTCTAGATGATAAATAATGAAGCCTGTTTAATAACTATTTACTTTGATGCAAGAAAAAAATAAACATAACTGGGGTGCCTAATAAAGTTCTAGTTAAAAAACCTGTTTATTTTGTTAAAATAATTGATGTTCTTAATCAGCACTGTAAGTACAAACATTTTAAAATTCTATGATAAAAATATTAAATCATACCAATGGATTTTCACTACATCATACAACAGTTTTGAATACATGGCACTTTTTATTTGGGTTGCAGTGTAAATGTTTAAAAGTGACCTGTAAAATAAATGTAGTGGCCCGCTCCGTCCCACATACCTTTCTATATTAAAGAAGTCTGCTTGGCTGCTAGATCATTATTTTGAATAAAATGAACATTTAAAAACAGTACGGAAGCCTTTTGGTGAGTCGGTAGTTCTGGTGGTCCTGATCGAGTGGGCGAAGTTGTGGGTGTTCTACCAAGTTTAGTGACGTGGCAAACACCACTGCTGTGAATGAACAGCAGTGGCTGCAGCTAATATTGTTTAGTTTTTTGCTTCTACGTGGGTCTTGATGCCTAAAATCATACGTACAGCAAGGACCTGTCCAGGTGTTGCTGTATGTATGATTTTAGGCATCAAGACCCACGTAGAAGCAATAAAATAAATATTATTAAACTGCAGCCGCAGTGGTGTTTGCCATGACACAGACTGGGTGGAATACCCATAATAACTTACGCCCACTTGATTGGGCCCTGCCAGGCACTTTTGCGTTCGCCGAAAGGTTTTGGCACTGTTTTTAAATATTCATTTTATTCGAAAAATAATGATCGTAGCAGTCACGGACACCCGCAGCACTATAGAAAGGTATGTGGGACGGGAGCGGGCTGCTACATTTATTTTACAGGTCACCTTTAAATATACTTAACCTGTTTTATCAGCGTGTTTTCAAAATTTTTTTTTTAATAGGCTTTGTATGTGGGCATGTAGTTGTGGCAGATTATCAAGTAATAGATCACTGTCACCAACCCCCTCAGAAGCACATTCATGTTTACAGTCAGCATGGACATCCCAAACTCCTTAATCATTTGAATCAGAATCTATTCAGAATGAAAGTATGTATACAAGGAAAACCTACCCTCCCACTCAGAAGCAAGCATTGTAGTTAAAGGGGCACTGTCAGCTTTACCCCTCCATTTTTGTTAATCTCCTCGCAGTGTGCCTTTTGGCACACACCTAGATAATTAGCACTGCAGAATAACCCTATGGACATAGAAATTCAGTACAAATACCTGATTTATAAATATTTAGTGAAGTTCGTCTTTCCCTCTGGTTGTCCATAACACCACTGACACCGGAAGCATAACCCCATTGAGGACGCGAACCAGGACCGAGCACGGTCACAAAGTAGCATTTTATGCCAAGCTGGCTTTAAGAACATGCTGCCCATATAAACGCTCCCATCGTGAACTGCTCGGTATTTATGAAAATCGAGCCCTGCGCGTGCCGCAGTTTACTTTTAAAACCAATGCCGAAATCCTGCGCATGCTTGCAATAAAGATATGTGGAGATCCTGCGCATGCACAAGAGTGTACCGCCCTTGCGCATGCACGGGATTTCAGCATTGGTTTTAAAAAGTAAATTGCGAGCCACGCAGAGCTCGGTTTTAATTTTAAATTACCAGGAGCAGTTCGCGACGTAGACATTTATATGGGCAGTATGTTCTTAAAGCCGGCTTGGCATAAAATGCCACTTTGTGATCGCGCTTAGTCCTGGCACAAGTCCTCAATGGGGTTATGCTTCCGGTGTCAGTGGAGTTTTGGAGGACACGAGGGAAAGACTAACTTCGCTAAATACTTATATATCAGGTATTTGTGCTGAATTTATAAGTCCATGGGGTTATTCTGCAGTGCTAATTACTTTGGTGTGTGCCAAAAGGCACACGGCACAGAGATTAACGAAAACGGAGGGGTAAAGCTGACAGTGCCCCTTTAATGCCACATTTAGGCGACTAGGGAAATTTGAATCTTTTCTCACACCCATTGTTTCAGTCTCTCTGGCAGCAAAATAATTTTCTGATAGTTTCCTTCAACACAGATTTTAAGTGTTCAAGTGTACTTACGCATAACCAGAGGATTTTAAAACCAAAGCAGGGAAGTGAATCACATGAAAGCAGTCAGATTGGACCCCTTCTCACCTCACACTGTATTGCTTTGGCAAAATCCAAGTCTATGTACTAAATTGCTAACATATTTGAGTAGATTTCATTGAGAATTTTAATATTTTTATACAGTTTCAATCAAAAATTAAATAAATGTAAGAAAGTGCAAGAAATTGCAGATTTTATGTGGAGAACGGCGAAAATTATGAATATTGCAGAAACGTTCTGGGTGCGTATTTCCAGTGGCCCTGGTGATAAGCATCTGTACCATATCAAGGTAGTCAGCCTTACAAAAGTCCATTCACACCAGCACTTATGCATGCATACACAGTCTGGTCACTCATATAATCATGACCTCTAAGTTTAGCACCCATACGTCTTCCAAAGATCATTCTCAAACTCACACTAAAGCATCCAAGGAGGGGGGAAAACATTCTTCAGGAACATCAGGCTCCGTTTCTGTTTGTTGCCCTGGTGTGAGGCCCATGTTACCCCTGGATTTTCCAGATTTTACTGTACTCAGCAAAGTACACTGAGTATGCCTGCTGACACCCATGTCCTTGATGCCTGGAAGCAGACTACTGTCATCCTTCTCCATAAAAGTGGCAATCCTTCTTCTCCTGGTAACTTCCTTCCCATCTGTCTCCTTCCCACTCTGGCTATGTTAAGACAAACACTGTGTCCTCTCACAGCTCTCTTCCTTCTTTGGCTCCTCCTCCTTTTTCACCCCTTTTCAGTCTGGTTTGCAGGAAATCCCATTGTTATTTCCACTTCCCTCATCTGACTTACTGTCTTTATGCTTTCAGGCATGGACCAGGGTCTAACCCACTGCTTTTGATTTGGCTAAAGCTTATTGTGGCACTTCGTGGACAAGCTTAGAGCAGCAGGTGTCTCTGCCTTCTCAGTCAGTTGGTTCCACTCCTACTTTGAGGGCCAGTCTCAAGCTGTCTGGTTTGGAAGCTCCCTATCCCCCCACGCCCCACTAGCCATCTGCTCAAGTGTCCTTCAAGGGTCTGTCCTGGGCCTGATTCTCTTTTCCATATTCTTAAATGACCTCCCTTCTGCTTGTTCCTCTGTGTCCATTCATATGTATGCTGATTGTACAGTGCTCTCTGCAACTAGCTCCTCTTTCCATGACCTTGCTACAGCTGGAGTTTGACAATATTCAATGCTGGTTCCTGTCAAATCAACTGTCCCTCAAGCCCAAGAAAACAAGTTCCATGATATTTGGCACCCGACAGAGGCTTACCAGACTCCCTTCCTTCCGCTGTTCCACACCCTTGATGGTGCTGCAGTTGAGGATGTCTCCTCATTTTAAGTACCTCAGGGTCTGGCTGGACTGTTGTCTTGATTTCTCAGTACATAATGATGCCATGTACCATAAGCTCCACCCCAAGCTTAGTGCACTATACAGGAACAAGGCGAGTATCCCGTGTCTTGCCAGCAGTGAGATTGCTTTAAAGATAGTCTCCTTATGTTGGACTATGGTGACATAGTTTACAATGGGGCTTCCAAATCCTGTCTGTGCTAGCTAGTGGTGTCCCCTACGATTGTCAGTCCCCTGAAGCAGCCAGGAACCTGATAGCCCAGCACCAGCAGGGGAATTCACTGGGGCCCTCGGCAGTCCACATGGGGCTGACACACAAGCCCGCCACCACGTCAGTTGACACTGTGGCTCCTTTGGGCCCCAGATCTATCCCAGCCACCCAAGTTTTCCTGCACCCATGTGAAGGGTGAGCCCTAATCCAGAGAAATGGTGGTTACTGTAGGAGCCTGGCGCAATCAAAAAATAAATCCCCATCTCCACATTTCTCCGTTGAGAAGCCAGAGCTGTAGTTCTGCTCCCTGGATTCCTTGGCAGGTAGCGTGGGAATTGTGATTACCCTCAACAGATTCCAGTCGCTGAGGGTTCCTTCCCCAGACAGAGCTGCGGTTGAACCTGCAACTTGGGGCAACTAATGGAAATCCAGGACTGACTGCTGCTTCACAAAAAATGTGGGCAGCGATTGATGCCTGTACTCCGCTCCCTGCAGGCCTGTCTTGAGGCCTGGAGGACAATACCGTTTCACCGTAGAAGTAACCCCTTTCCATCACAGGTTACAACTGAGGAGCATCACCCTATGGTTTTGTAACCCCTAGGTGGCGCTATCCCAAGGGCTACTACCCTTGCCTGCTTGGCTAGTAGCAGGTTAAGAGGCCTGAATTCTGAAACTGGTGCCTCCACCCGGAGGTCAGGGTTGGTAGTAGTCAAGCTAACCTGGGCACAGCCCTCCGGGACACTATAACCCTCCTCTTTCCTTACTAGTGGCCGGAACAATACACAAAAATCACTTGCACAGTACCTCTGATACACCACACATGTACCCACACTGTTTGCACTTATCACCAGGGCTTTCCTCTGGCCTGGCCCTGGGGACCCCCTGTAAAACAAGGTTATACACAGCAAATAACAGCAGTACAGTACTCTTGCACAAACTGGAACCACAGTCAGGGTAAATGCAAAAAAAGAGTTAGATCTGATTTATTTAAGGGACTTGAACAAGGGAGGGGTGTAATCGGGTTAATTTGCTTAAAGGCTATATCAATCAAACAGTTATGCATGCACTTCAGGGTCCATAAACAGTTACGCACTCTGGGTACCCAGATGGGGAATGGTGGGCTACCCAGCAACGTTGCAGCTGGTTGGGGCCCTGTGATGGAAGAAAACAACATGTACAACACACACTATTTGTAATCCGCAGCCGTAGGGCTCAGTTCATGAAAAGAACACAACAAGATGACACACTTTTAGATTAGGCTGTTGTTGCAGGGAGCTACCCTGATGATTACTAATGATACCCAAGACTGGACACAGGCTGGACGAAAATTGAGACTGCAGGTGGTTGATCTGGAGTGCCAGGAGAAGCAGGGCCCACATGATTCTCTGAGGCGTTGTTTCGGTTCAAGTGTGGAGCAGGTGGCTGATTCCCAGGCGGGTCTCTCATCGATGGCTTTCTCTTTGCAGCGGTTAGTCTGTCTGGGCCAGTGTGGCAAGGCCCAGGCCAAATAGAGACAAATTTGGATACAGTCCGTTTTGGACTGGGTACGTCTTCCAGCAAGCAGAACACAGTCCACACAGTGGGGAACCAAATCATGACCCACTTTCAGTACACAGCCCATTCACATGTAAGGACATTCTACTGTACCAGGCAAACCGCTCTCTGGTCACGATTGCAAAGTCTCTGTACAAACCGGGGATTCAAAAGCAGCTGGAAATCCTGACAGACCGATCGCATTCAGCAAAATCTTTGGTCTTCTTCAGGTATGAGCCTGGTAAAAAATCAGTGGCTTACTTTGTTCTCTCAAACTTGGAATTAGTCCAAAATAATTCTCTTCTCTCCCTCACAGGGGCAGCAGGTAGGCATGCAGGCCAAAACTTAGGCCTTTCCACAGAGACTGTACTGAGCTCTTGCTTCTTCAGCTCCCAACTTAGATCTGCCCCTAACAGCAAGCAGCTTGGGAATTTCCCCAAAATCCAAAAGGTTCAGTTGGCTGATCCTCCTGTCAGTCACAACAGACTCCCCCTTCAGGTGCAAAAAGCCCAAAACTACAATTCCTACAGATTTTGACTCCAGACAGCTCCTGTAGTCTGTCTCTATTTTAGGTCCCACCAGAACTGATTGGTCCAATTCGGCAGTCCAGGACCAAGATAGTGGAGATGAAACGGTCTTTGCTGCAAAGAAGGCAGGTTAGACAAACTACATTATCATTATCACTCTAAATGATTTTCAGCAAATAGTTACATCTTTCAACAGAGCTCCCTCTCAGATTACTTATGACTGCAATCCAGGCAGCTCTTAAAGAGACAGTACACAGAGGCTATACAGGCACTCTCTGGCAATCACATTTAAACTGTTAAAATGCAGGACACCAGCCTAGCAGTGAGCATTTAGGCAAGCTCGAGGAAAACTTTTTGGGAACCCCCATTTGTAGGGGGGGTTACAGTTTAATTTAGTGACACCATTTTATCTTTTTTTTTTTTCTTGCTCTGCATGACTATGTACTTTTTTTTTTTTTTAGTTAGGTGCCTGCCTATCTACAGAGGCCACTTCCAGTGCACAGGAGGGGTCTAGCGGGTAGACTACTCCAACCCCGCCCCAGCAGAGCCTGCATGTGACATATGAGCTGTTATCTCTGAACCTGAAAATGACCTGGCACTTCAGAATTGACAGTTTGTTTGCATATCTTTTGAAATGTTAGTTGTTACTCTGATTTATATTCTTTTCCTGCCCTATCTGCAGACAGTTCTGCGATCCAGGGCACCCAGGATGTGGGTTTTGGGCACCTCCCATGCCCGCTTAAGAAGGTTATTTTTTTTCCAAATTCATGCCATCATGCTAGTTATGCCCCTGCCAGACCCAGAATTCTGCTGGGTTTGTTTTTTGTTTTTTTTCAGGTCTGCTGTTAATGACTAAGCCGTACAATTTCCCCTTTGAGGCTGTGTGCTGTTCAGAGCTGCAGCATGGAAGCGGGGGAACTGGGATGCTGGAGGCAGCAGTAATATTTACAGCAATGTTTAGAGGACCTCTATCTATCATGGGGCTGAATAATTACACAGTATGGGGTCTCCTGTTTTGCAACACGCCACCCTCCCACCCCCACCCCCGACTAGCAGAAAAAGGATGGAGGTCTCCAGGTTTGCACCTCAGTGCCCTTAACCACTACGCTGTACTGCTTCCATTACAATACAAGATTGCAAGACCCGAGGCAGCATGGATTCACAGGGGAGAGGCATACCTCTCAACTGTCCCTGATTTTGCCTCAAAATTTTCCTCTGTCTCTCATAAAATTTGAGTTTTTGTGACAGAACAGTGGGGATTAAAAGCACAAAATAATGTCAGACATAAAATGATGGAATCACTTCTAAAGGAAAGAATTGTCGAGTATCTAGAGGCCAGAGGGGCACAAGACCCTAGGCAGCATGGATTCACAGTGGGAAGGTCATGCCAGACGAATCTGATAGATTTCTTTGACTGGGTGACCAAAGTAGTAGATCAGGGAGGGGATGTGGACATGGCCTACCTAGACTTTAGCAAGGCATTTGACACAGTCCCACACAAAAGATTAATATATAAGTTAGCCAGCCTGGGAGTGGGTCCCAAGATGACAGCCTGGGTAAAGAATTGGTTGGAGAATAGGACACAGAGAGTAATAGTAAATGGAGTCCACTCAGAAGAAAGGAGGTTACTAGCGGGGTACCGCAGGGTTCAGTATTAGGACCAGTCCTCTTCAATGTCTTTATAAGCGACATTGCAGAAGGACTGAAGGAAAAGTATGTCTCTTTGCAGATGACACTAAGATCTGCAACAGAGTTGATGCACAGGTGGGTGGGAAAGGATGAGAAGGGACTTGGCAAGGTTAGAGGAATGGTCAAATGTATGGCAGCTTAGATTCAGTGCTAAGAAGTGCAAGGTAATGCACCTGGGAAACAAAACCCAGGGGAAGAGTACACAATGGGGGGTGAGATACTAACAACAACAAAAATGGAAAGGGACCTGGGGGTAGTCATATCAGATGACCTAAAGGTGGGCAAGCAATGTGAGAGGGCAGCAAGGAGGGCTGGGGGGATACTGGGATGCATAGGGAGAGGCATCACCAGTAGAAAACAGGAAGTTATTATGCCTCTGTACAGACAGCTGGTGAGACCCCATCTGGAGTACTGTGTGCAGTTCTGGAGACCCAATCTCCACAAAGACATAGACAGGATGGAAGCTGTCCAGAGGAGGGCAACTAAAATGGTGCAGGGTCTGCACCGGAAGACATATGAAGAGAGACTTAAGGAGCTTAGTATGTATAGCCTCGAGGAAAGCAGGGAGAGGGGGGACATGATAGAAACTTTCAAGTACCTCAAGGGAATCAACAAAGTCCAAGAGGGTAGCATCTTTCAAAAAAAGAGGTGTGCAAGAACAAGAGGGCACAATTTGAAGATAGAGGGGCGGCTCAGAGGTAATTTAAGGAAGTATTTTTTCACAGAGAGGGTTGTGGATGCATGGAATGGCCTTCGGAGAGGTTGTGGAGTCAAAATCAGTGGTGGAATTCAAGCATGCATGGGATAGTCATAAGGCAATTCTGGGGGGTGGGGGTAGAAAGAAGTAGGTTGCTGGTTAACTAGGATCTGCAGCTTATCCAGTAGGTAGGGAAATGGGCAGACTGGGTGGGCCAAGCGGTCCTTATCTGCCGTCAAATTCTATGTTTCTACGTAAAGTAATAGACTTGTTCTTCTTCAGAAAATGCATCTTTAGACAAATCCCTTTATTCTGTTGGCTTTCTGAGAGAACAATACCAGTTTTTAAGATGTGTCCCTGATTTGGGGTCTTTGTCCCTGATTTTTTTAAGCCTTGTCCCTGATTCATGAGGCAAGAGGTTGAGAGGTATGGGGAGAGGTCATGTGAAATGAATCTGATAGATGCTTTGATTGGGTGACCAAAGAATTAGAGCAGGGTGGAGTGGTGGACATGTCCTTTCTAGATTTCAGTAAAGCTTTCAACACAATTCCACATAGGTGTCTAGTAAGGAGGCTTGGCAGTTTATGGGTGGGTTCAGAGGTGGTAAACTGGGTAAGAAATTGGTTAGGGGACCTGCAACAGAGGTTGGTGGTAAACAGAGTTCAGTCTGAGGAAAGCAGGGTGACCAGCAGGGTGCCTCAGGGATTAGTGCTGGGACTGGTCCTCTTTAATGCCTGTATAAGTGACATTGCAGAGGAACTGGAGGGGAATGTCTGCCTCTTTGTGATAACACAAAAATCTGCAATAGCACTTGGGGGGGGGTTGGGGTGGAAACGATGAGCAGAGACCTGAGAAAAAGGTATGGCAGCTGGGTTTCAGTGAGAAAAAGTGCAGAATAATGCACTTAGGGCACGGACACCCAGGGGTGCAGTACAAAATGGGTGGAATGTTATTGATGACTACCAAATTGGAAAGAGACCTAGGGGTAATCGTATCAGATGACCTAAAGGTGGCCAGGTAGTATGACAAGCCAGTTGGTAGGGCTTGTGGGATGCTGGGGTGCATAGGGAGGGGTATCACCAGCAGAAAGAGGGAGGTGGTGTTGCCCTTGTATAGATTGCTGATAAGACCCCACCTTGAGTACTATGTCCAGTTCTGGAGACCACATCTCCGGAAGGACATAGAGTAGAGGCGTAGAGAGACTAAAGTATGTATATGTATATATGTATATATGTGTGTGTGTGTATGTATATATATATATATATATATATATATATTACACACACACACACAGACTCTGGAAGTGTAAGGGAGAGGGTGGATATGATAGAGACCTTTTAAATACCTCATGGGGATAAATAAAGTACAAGAGGGAAGTATGGAAGTATTTTTCAGAAAAAGAAAGGAGCTCAAGAACAAAGGGACAAGCTGAAAGGTGATGGGGAGGTAGATTCAGGAGAGATGTGAGGAAGTATTACTTCATAGAAAGACTGATGGATTCCTGGAACAGCAGGTAGTGGTTGCAAAAAGAGGTGTGGGGTTCAAGAATGCATGGGATGGGCATAAGGGAATCTTAGTGGATGGAGGAAGAATATGAAGAGGAAGGACTGCCTTCCCTTCCCGATTTGGTGGGTTCCATCTCCACTTTATTCCCCTGCAGTGAGGATACTCTTAAATACATTCCTAGGTCTCCTTCCAAGGATGTCTCTTTCTGGGCTTTCCTCAGGAAGGACCAGTCCACTATCTGCTTTACTGCCGAGGAAGAGGACTTCTCCAAGAAGAATCTCTGTGATTGTTCCTTCCATCCACTCGACTTTGGAGGATGCCACCATGGCTTCTTGGCACAGGCCTAGTGCCCTGCCAGCTGTGCCCCAGAAGGCAGACGAGCAGTATCCTATCCCATCTGCCAAGTCTTAACTATGCTTCACAGCCTGAGACAGACTTAGTGGTCATAATGCCTGATCATTGTCGGTCTAAGGCTCCAAAGCATATGTGCTTTCTCCCTCCAGATAAAGGATAAAAGACATTGGATGTATTTTTTAATTAATACGATTTTATTTTAATGTTGAAGTGAAGCACACATTCCCATATCATTCCAAGCATGGACAGATAACACAACAATTTATTACAAAAACAGCACCCCCTAAAAAGAACAAGCTGTAAAGATAACAGAACTCATCTCTCATGGGCAAGAGGACATATGTTTCAGCATCTCTTAGTTTTAGGATTGCCAGCTACCAGGCTTACATGATAAAATATCAGAGAAGTCTGTGGCTACCGTAGCTGACAAGATGCCTGATGGACTGGCCAAAATTTTAGTTCAGTTGACTGTTGCCTATGGCTTGAAAGTGGGTAAGCACCTATCATGATCTGCTTATGATGCCTTTGATGCTACGGCTTGTGCAGCTGCTTCAGGCATTTTCCTGTGGTGGCATTTATGGCTGTATGTAGCTGGCTTTGCAGCTTATGTGCAACAGTCAGCCCCCCTTTTTTTTTTTTTTTTTTTAAATTCTATTTTCTGGCATCGGTGGCCCAGGGCATCTCTCAGGAGTACCCTCTCGACTAACGCCTTTACCCCCAGCCTGAAACCACCCTCCTTGGATCCCCTTCCTGGACCCACGGATCTGCTCAGCCCCTCGGATCACTCCCCTGGCAGCCTACCTGGAAATTAGAGGAGCAGTCCTGGGTCTGGACCGGTGAAGGGTTGGTCCGGTGGTGGACGTGGGCACAGTCATTGGGGTCTTCATCACCTTCCTGGGCTGCCGGGGATTTTTACTTGTTTGGTTCTCCCTCAGAGTGTGGACGTGCAATGACGCCAGCGCACCTTATGTGCAGACGTCCGCCACCGCTCCACCCCCACCACTGCCATAGCTTTGCTCTCTACAGGGTCCCTGATTTCCACCAGGGGCCACTGGGGAGTGAGGCATACCCCAGTACCCACCCCAGGAGGGAAGAGCAGTCCTCTGGATGCTCAGTCCCCTGCCGACCCCCGATGACCAGAGTCTGTTCCCGAACCCAGGTCGCCAGCATGGTGCAAGGTGTGGCATCCAGTGCCTCAACCCTCAGCCCCACCGGGCCGGCTACAGCAGTCTGCCCTTATTGCGTCCTTTAGAGATAAGCAGCTTTTTGACACTAATGTGGAATCTGGTTTGCGGGAACTGCAGACTTCTAAAATGACTTTCTGTTCCTTGCATACTCTGAATTCCAAGCCTTGAGGTACGGGTAAAATTCCAAGCCTCAGGGTAGGGGCAGAGGTTCCATTCCTAGGCCCTGAGTGTTCCCTGGTAGAGGTTATTCCAGAGGTCCAGGCCATGATCCTAGCAGGCCCTGGTTGCCCCTCTGGCCCCACTGCCTTCATGCCGTGGTCACCAAAGGTGTGAATGTTGGCAGTGCTCAGGCCACCCTGGAGCCTTTTGACTCCCTGTTGCCTCTCTCAACCCCTGCAGATGAGGGGATTAAGATTAAGGAGGCTGCATCTCCCTCTTTTGTCCATAGTGGAGAGAAATCACAACAGATTCTAGGATGCTGAAGGTGTTTCAGCGAGGATAAACCCTAGAACTGTTCTCTGCCCCTCTGGTACATCCTCCCTTACCAAACAGATGTGCTGCAGGACGTCTTGCCCTCTTGCTGGAGGAGGCTTAAACCCTTCTTTGCAAAAGGGCCCCACCAGTCATGATTGTGGAACTGAATCGGGGATATTATTCCCAGTACCTCCTAGTAATAAAGTAGATGGAGGTTTTTGACCCATTCTGGACCTTCGGGCCCTAAACCTGTTTGTAGATTACAAATAGATCCAGATTGTCTTTCTGCAGTTCCTGCTTCCCCTGTTGCTACAGGTGGCTTGGCTGTGCACCTTGGATATAAAGGCTGCTTACCTTAATATCAGAATCTGCAGGTGCCACAGGCAGTACCCACAATTTATGCTTCAGGGCTCTCTGTCTGTTTTGTGTCCAGCCCTTTGGTTTATCCTCTGCAGTGCGAGTCTTTATCAGATGCTTTGCAGTTGTAGCCATCCTCCGCAGGGTGTGCCTTTATATTTTCCTATACCTAGGTGGCTGGCTGCTTAAGGCCCATTGCATAAGGCGATGTATTGCACACTTTTCCATATCGGACAAGTCTTTGAACAGTTGGGCATTCTAGTGAATGAGCCAAAGTCGATACTCTAAATTACATGTTTATTAAGAGTATCATCATGCGAAAAAGATCTTGTGGTGTTCATCACTGAGGACCTAAGTTTCAAGCATCACATAAATGAGATAATCTGTAAGGCCGCCAAATTAATATGGACAATTAAAAATAACATTAGCTTGAGAGATACTTCTATAATGCTACCTCTGTATCGGTACTATGTGAGGCCTCCCCTCGATTTTTGTTCCCAGTTATAGTCCCTGTACAAGTCTGGGAAATCTGAGATATAGAAAAACCACAAAGACAATTCACAAAATATGTAATCGGATTAAAAGACAAAAAGCTAAAATGCTAGGTTCCGTACACTGCATGTAATGCCTCTAGAGATGAGAAGACACAGAGGAGATTTGCTTTTTCTCTGGGACATCATTGCAGATGACTATTTGTTTACTGAAATGGGTTTTGATTATAAACAAAATGTTATCCTCACCATGGGTCACCATTAAAACTCTTTCAATGCAACACCACATGCAGAAAAAAATTTGCATGTAAGTAATCAGCATGTGGAATGCATTACCACTACATATAGCAGTAAGCGAGATGAAAGATGTTTTTTAGAGGCGGTTGGATGAGTGGTTACTGACACAAAATTAGGGGTAAGGGATGGGGGCTACATTGGGCATATGCCTTTTTGCTGCTCCTGCTTGCCATAGTATGAACCATAGTATGAATTATGCTAGCAGTTCCAGTATATGGGAGCAGTGCTGGACACTGGGATGGACAGGGCAATTCTTCCTTTGAACTGTGTAAAGTCGCTGGTTGCTCAGGCTCAGCTGATTTTATCCAGCGATTCTTGGCCAGATGCCTGTTGCAACTGATAGGCCTCATGGCCGCCACAATACTGACTATCCTGCTAGCTCGGCTACATATGAGGATACCACTGTGGCTCCTTAGTGTCCAGTGGGTTTAACAGAGTCTCCATTTGTCTTTCCTTCACCTTGTTTAGTGATGACAACAGATGCCTCTGGCTCTGGATGGAGTGCCTGTCTCTGCCTGTTTTGGACACAGGGCCAGTGACCCTCCTTGGGCAGTGTTCTCCACTCTGGAGATGAGGGCTGTTCTGCTTGGCCTCTACAGGCCTTTCCTAACATTCTTTGGGGTAACCCTCTGTTGATCCATATGGACAACAGTTCAGTTATTTACTACATCAACCGCGAAAGCGGGATGCATTCATACCTCCTGTTCAGGGAAGCCATGAGGGCATGGCATTTGGCTCTGAAAGATATGTTCCTAATGGCTGTCTTTGTGCCCAGTACCGTCAAACACCTTGGCAGATGAACTCAACCAGTTCTAGGTGCTATGCTGCAAGTGGGAGCTCTTGGACTCAGTCGGGACATCTTTGAAACATGGGGTTGTTTGGGCAGCGACCTTTCTGTGTCTCCACACAATGCAAAACTGCTGCATTTATTATTGCTCGCTTTGGGGCCTGGAGTTTTTTGTTGAGTTGTGCTGTTCTTCTCCTGGAAAGCAAGGTCATGTACGCCTTTCCCCAGTTTGCTCAGATCTAGAGGGTTCTGGTTAAGCTACAGACTGAGCCGGACATCTCGATTCTAGTGGCTCTGTTCTGACCCAGACAAATTTGGTTCCCCCGCTTCAGCAATTAGCATAGAGCAGTCTATCCAGCACCCTCCATGAGCAGGGCTGTCTGGTACGTCTGGATCTTCCATTCCTGCAACCCCATGCCTGGCTCTTGACAACGTAGAACACTCCTGTTTTGGGGTGTCCCTTATGGTAGTAGCTGTTCTTCTGGCAGCTCAGAAGTCATCTACTCAATACATTTAATCCCAAAACGTTTCATGATCTGGTGTACTGCCCATCAGCTGGTCCCTTTTTGCATGTTCAGTCAGTCATGTTCTGGAGTACCTCTTGTCCCCTCCGGATGCAGGCCTCTGGTATTTCTTGGCGAAGGTGCATTTGGCTGCAGTGTCTGCATATTCATGCCATCACTGATGGTAAAATGGTTGTTCAACTTAAGGTTTCCTGCAGGCTCTTTAGAGGAATTCTGCTTCTGCACCCCCCAGTCTGAGACTGGGTGCTGGTGTGGGACCTTAACATGGTTCTAAAGACCCTACCTCCCTTTGTACAGTACAGTTACGTAAGGACTTAATATAACAGTAGATCTTTGAGTGAGGCACTTGCAGTAGATACTAACAGGTAGGACTAAGCCGTCGGGCGCTAGGACCACATGGAAAACTTTTAGCTAGCATTGTCTGGTGGGTCTCTCCCCCCCCCCCCCGGACATCACATGACTGACGTCAGCGTGCCACTATGTAGGGAGTCCCCATGCCTGCCCATCAGTTCTCCCACCGAACACCTAGAAAGGTGCGACAGGAGAAGGAGTGGGCTCCTGGAGCTAAATAGCTATGACAGGAGAAAGAGCAGAAGAAACCCTGGGGGAAGGTGGGAGGGAAAGCAGTACCTAGTGCAAGAGCCTCTCTCGAAGATCTACTGTTATGATAAGTTATTACGTAACTGTACTATCTTACTTCGAGAGGGCTCTTCCAGTAGGTGCTAACTGGTAGGACCGAGTTCCAAGCAGTCAAAGTCAGACAAGTCTGAGACATGGGCTGTAGGAATGAGTCGGCAGTAAACGGGGGATCTTAGGACAGAAGTCCCTGTAGAACAGCTAGGCCGAAGCCTGCCCTGTGCCTAGAAGCAATATCCAAACTGTAGTGCCTAGTGAAGGTGTGGGCAGAACTCCCAAGTGGCAGCCGCACAGATATCTGCGGTGGAGAGGTTCCTGAAACAAGCAGTAGAAGCAGCCATACCTCTGGTTGAATGCCCTTTAAGGAGAAACTTTCATAGTCCTTCTGACTTTCATGCATAAATTACCCCTTCTTGCATTGATTCTGGGATTGTATTTCATTACTGTCCACTGCAGTTAGTTTTTTGCAGTCTGAGCTACTAAAAACTGCAGGGTGTACCAGAGCTTCTATAGCAAGCCTGGTGTTGCTGTGGGCCCAGGGTTGTACTGCTGATATCACTATAGGGCAGAGTCAGTGTAACAAACAAACAAAAAAAAATACTCAAAAGGCATTTGGATTTTGGCATAATGCATTGCTAGCAGGGTGTCTTGGGGAAGGGGGAACACAGTATGTACACGGAGTACTGGTAGTGTTCCCTTTCAACAATGTTGCCATTGCACGGTACTGCACAGTGTGAGTCACTCATCTACCCTATAGCCCTATAGTGATGTCATCAGGAGCCAGCGGCCCAGCTGCTGAACAACAAAGGCAAGTGCAGCAGGGCTCCAAAACAAATCCAAATTATGGAAGGCAGAGTAAACCGTGGCCAAAAATAAATGCACACACCCATTCAGGTCTAGTACTGCATATAATGACTACAAGGTATAACTTTTTGGACCATGATGAAAGGTGCTCTTTAACCTTCCCCGGAAGGGGGTTGTTATACTTCTGATAACAAAAGGTGATAGAGTTTGCCAACCATTTCGACAAACACTGTTTTGAAACCGCAGCACCCTCTCTTTTGGGTGTAAAGGAAACAAATAAATTAGTTTTACGGACTGGCTTCGTCCTGTTCATGTAATAATGAACAATTCTATGTACATCCAACATGTGCAGAATTGCTTCCCCGATTAGAATGCTCAGGGTAATACACTGGATACCGAAGAAACTGATTTAAGGTGGATTCTAAAACTACCTTAGGCAGAAACTTAGGATTTGTACACAGAGCCACTCGGTCTCTCTGAAAAATCAAATAAGGCTCCTGACACATCAGGGCCTGAAGTTCAGAAATCCTTCTAGCCAAAGTAATGGCAACCAAAAAGAGCGCTTTCCATGAAAGGTAGCACATGTCACGACTTGCTGCTGGTTCGAATTGGGGCAGCGTGAGTTTCTCCAAAATGAAATTCAGATCCCAGGGAGGAGCAGGGCTCCTAACTGGGGGTTTCAAATGAAGGATCCCCCTCAAAAAAGTGTTGGATACTTCCAGCTGAGCCAAAGTTTTGCCACCCACAGGGGTGTGGTAGGCAGAAATGGCAGACAAATGGACCTTTAGTGTCAAATAACTAAGTCCCAGGTCAGAGAGGTACAGGAGGTAGTCTAGGACCTGAGGAACCAGTCAGGAAAAGGGTTCCAACTCATTAGATGTGGCCCATATTGAAAATGTCTTTCATTTCGTAGCATATGTGGCCCAAGTGGATGGCTTTCTTGCCTCCACTAGGATCTGTGCCACCCCAGAGGAGACCCCAAAGTGGGTAGCAGCTATGTCAGTAGGTGCCATGCATGAAGTTAAAGGGACCGCAGGCCGGGATGGACCAGGGTTCCCTGTTCCTGCGCCAGTAGGTCTTGGCAGATTGGTAGTGGAACTGGAGGGTCCACTGACAGCTGCATAAGCAGAGAGAACCAAATTTGCCTTGGCCAGAAGGGATCAATCAAAATCATTCATACCCCTTCTGCCTGAAAGTTTCTGAAGAACTTTCTGCATCAGTGGAAGTAGAGGGAATGTGTACATGAACCTCCCTTTCCAACACAGAGATAGCGCGTCTTGCCAGAAAACACCACGCCATGGAGTGAGTGAACAGAAAGCTGGTAGTTGTGCATTGGATGGGGACATGAACAGATCTAGGTCCTGTCTTCCCCATCTTTCAAAGATGTTGTCTACCTCTGACTCTCAGTTCCCACTTGTGAGCTTTGACTTGAGTGCGACTGAGCATGTCCACCAGGATGTTTTGAATGCCTGGAACATGAACTGCTGTCAGAAGAAGGCTGTGACTGACTGCCCAGTACCATACTGTCATCGCTTTGCAACAGAGGGGGTATGAGTGAGTTCCACCCTGTTTGTTTGTGTGCCAGACGACATACATGTTGTCTGTCTGGATCATAAGCTGCCCCGACTGTATTAAATGCTGGAAAGCTTGTAAAGCATTCAGTACCGCCCTCATCTCCAACACATTGATGTGTAGAGTACGTTCGCTGTCGGACCAAGAGCTCTGAGTCCTGTGAGCGCCCAGGTGGGCTCCCCATCCCAATCCAGAGGTATCTGTTGTTAGGATTTGGGAGGGAGGGACTGTACAGAACAGAACACCCTGAAGGAGGTTGTCTGGGGTCCTGCCACCACAACAGATCCCGAGCCATCGGGTCTCAGACCAAGATCTCGTGGTTCAGATCATCAGATCTCTGGTCCCATTGTACCCTGGGAGTCCATTGAGTGACTCTAATGTGAAGTCTGCCTAGGGGAACCATACGGATTGCCGCAGCCATGAGACCCAGAATGCGAAGAATTGTTCTGGCCGACATCCTTCTCTGTGAGGCCACAAAGTGCACCTGTTTATGCAGGGTTTCCATCCTGTTTAGTGGCAGGAAAGCTTTGCCCTGGACCATATTCAACACTAGCCCAATAAATTGGAGTTGTTGTGTAGGGAAAAGGTGGGATTTGGAATGGTTGACAGTAATGCCCATCTTCTGAAAAAGGTCCAGAGTAATGGCCAGGGAACTGACTAAACTGTCCCTCGATGGGGCCGAAGGAAGCCAATTGTCGAGGTATGGGAAAACCTGTATCCCTTGTCTGCGCAAGGCCATGGCTACCACCGTTAGGCATTTTGTGAACACTCTGGGTGCTGACAAAAGGCCAAAGGGAAGAACTTTGAACTGAAAATGCTCTCCCAGAAAACAGAATCTGAGGACTCCGTGGTGTTGCGAAAAAGCTGGGATGTGCAGGTAGGCATCCTGCATGTCCAGCGGACATAGCCAGTGGTCCTTCTGTAAGAGAGAAATCAAGCTTGGCAGAAATAACATTTGAAACCTCTTGTATTCCACATAGAGGTTCAGAGAACTCTGGTCTAGAATGGGTCTGTGATCGCCAGTCTTCTTGGGCACTAGGAAGATGAGCGACTAGAACCTTTTCCCTTACTGCTTTGTGGGAACTGACTCTATTGCTGTTTTTGCTAGCAAGGAGCTTATTTCCTGTCTTACTAAGGGAATGTGGCTTTGAGGGTAAAACGAGTGACCTGGAGGATTTTCTGGAGGTTTCTCTGTGAACCCTATCGTGTAGCCTTGAGCCACCAGCTGGAGTACCCACGAGTCTGTGGTTATAGCTTCCCATCCTGGTAGGTGTCTTGCAAAGCTTTCTCCTACTGGTTCCTCTGTGACTCGTTCCAGAGGAGGGAGGGGGTCCAGTGAGTCAGGAGGCAGTGGGGAGGGTGAAAGCGGTGGCTCCCAAGGCCCTATGGGATTTTTGCCGGGGATGCTGTGCTTTCCCAAGGGGCCCGACGTTTGTTCTGACATTGGTTCTGGGGCTGCCTGTGCTGGTGACGTTGCTGCCGCAAAAATGGCTGCTTAGGTTTCTGAGGGGGTTTATACATGAACTGGATGGAGCACAAGGCCTTGCCCTTGTCCTGCAAGTCTGTATTGATGTTTTCGACATCCCTTCCGAACACGACTGGACCTCAGAAAGGTGTGTCTTGAATGGCTGGCTGTCCACGGCATCATAGGTGGCTCTCAGGGTGTGTCTGCTAGCTGATCTAGGAAAAGGAAAGGGAACTTTGTTTAACCAGAGTAGCACACTAAGCCGAGGCTTGTTTCCAGATGTGACCTGGGAGCACAATGAAGTTAAGTAGCAAGGCAAAGTGTATTTAAAAGACTCCCAATCCCAAAGGCTCTGGGCCCCGTACAAAAATATTAGTAAAACAGCATAAAAACAAAACAGAACATCACAACATTTTTTTCAACTAAAAAAAAAAAAAAAAAGAACAACAAAAAAGCAAACTCCACAAATAATCTCAGTTTGTACTACAATTTATAATTTGTCCAATCAAAACTTGGGAAAATAGGAGGACCTTCAGCGAGCCTTGAATGTAACCACAGTGGGTGCTCCCCTGACCTCAGCCGGCAAAGAATTCCGCAGAACGAGAGCTGCAACACTGAAGGCTCTATCGCCAGCAGATTTAAGTCTCGTTCTGGGAATGGCCAGGAAGCCCCCACTAGAAGAACGGAGAGGGCGGATAGAGAGAGCTTTCTGGGACAACTGGAGTCTGTAGCCTCCCATCCTGGTAGGTGTCTTGCAAAGCTTCCTCCTACTGGTTCCTCTAGAAGAACTTGCTCAGGATCACACAGTATGCACCTAGGTGGCTGTGGGATTCAAACCCGGGTCTCCAGATCTGCAGCTCAGAGCCTTAACACACTGCACTATACTGCCTCCTCCTAGCCCACCTGACCACGTCCACCATTTCCTCTCTTAACTGGGAGTCTTGGAGAGAGTCGCTCTTAGACTCCAGTTGTCCCAGAAAGCTCTGACGTGAGCTACAGTTTTGCCTCACTCCGCCAAGATCGCAGCATCGCCTGAAGGTCCACCTGAGGGTGAGGTAGGGGAGGCGGAGGAGGTGGGCTGGGGTATGCAAATCCCGGGTAACCCATATAGTAGGGGTAGTTAAATCTCGGCAGTGTATACCCCGGCATCAGGAACCCTGGCAAAGGGTACCCCGTTGTTGGATATTGCGGCGCTGGATACCCCAGCGTGGGATAATGTGGCTTCGGGTATCCTGGCGTCTGGTAACCTGGAGGCCCAGACATAGGAGCAGATGGCTCAGGTGTCTGGCCGGACAGCGGAGCTGCAGGCTCCTGAATAGGCCATAATGGGAGAGCAGAAGGCCGTGACAGAAGTTGCAGGGGAGGGGACGAATGCCCTGAAGGTCCTAATGGGGTTGGCGTCGGTCTGGATGGCAGCCCTTTTTGGGGGCAACAGGCCTTGCGGTACCAATGCGGTTTTCGTCCGGTCTGGCAGTGCCTCAGGCATGAGTAGCTCCAGCATTGGGGGTCAGAATGGACCTGGAAGGTGGGCTTTCTTTCTTCTGTGTCCCCTGGGATCAGGTAGGCCAGAGGGACCACCGCTACCAGTGGAGGGGAAGAAACCGGTGGTCCAGACATCATCTGATCCTGCTCCTCAACAACAGACCTGTTGTCGGGGCCAGACTGAGGTGACAGCACGGTGTGGCCGTCGGAAGGAGCCGATGGGCATCTTACCAGCCAGGTCCATTCGAGCGTCAGAGGGGCCGGCGCTTGACTTACTAGTCCCGCTGTTGCCACTAGGCCTCTAAATCTTGAGAGGCTTAGTGGGAGTGGGAGAGGGAGCCTCCTTTCCCCCGGAGGCTCCATCGGGCCCAAGTACGAGCCTGACAGGGGTGGGAGGAAGCCATGGCTGCTCCATAGCCACAGAGGCAGCCATGGATGAAGGCTTCTTCCCCGGAGGGGAAGTTACCTACTGGGCTGTGGCCCCTGATGGGGCCCGTGGCTTGGAAGGAGACTCTTCCCATTCCCAATGTTTCTCCTCATCCTTCTTCTTCTTGCGATGGCCTTCTGAGGAAGAAGAGCTCCTGAGTTTCTTCAGCTCCTTCTCCATAGTGGCCTTTTTGTTTTAGAAGTTGGTCTTCCAGAGACTACTGACAGCATTTTTATGTGGCCTTGTTAAACCCCTGGCAGATCTCTCACTCCTCAGTGTTGTGGTCTGGGTACAGACAGAAAAGGCAGAGGGAATGGCCATCCTTGTGGGGGAGTTGGAGTCCTGCAGGCGTCGCATTTATTTTTATGTGATTCGGCTGACATCGGAGACGACATACACGAACTACATATTTACACTCCTTCCGAAAAAAAATGTTAATATTTAAGGTTAAATTCAAAAAGTTTAAGCGACATGCTCATCCAAGATGGAGCCGACAAAAGCAACGTTCTTGCAATGTCCGATGTCTTGGTCGTGCTCGGTGTAGGGACCACTCCCTATATAGCAGTACGTTGACGATGGTCATGTGACGGGGTTACTGCTAGACACTGCTAGCTAAAAGTGTTCCGTGTGCTTCTAGCGCTTGGTGGCTTAGTCCTACCTGTTTGTACCTACGGCAAGAGCCCTCTTGAAGTAAGCTCTACTGTTACTTGAAAGCTGCGGTTCCTGTCTTGGAAGATGGTGTTCCATGTAGCCATTATGTCTGCAAGACGCATTTCTAAATTGCAAGCTCTGGTTGCGATGGCTCCTTTTCTTTCTTTCCCCACAAGGATCAAGTTACTTTGTGTACCAGTCCTCATTTTCTGCTGAAAGTGGTTTCTGATTTCACACTGAATCAGACTGTTGGACTTCTTGTTTACTTCTCAACTGCCACGGATAGTGGGGAGTGTTGTCTGCACACACTGTATCTCTGTAAGATGCTACGGTGGTACCGTAATCTTACTAAGGATTGTAGAAAATGTCACCTTTTTGTGTCTTTCACCTTAGGGTAGTGGGCTCCCCTGTTCCTAAGCAGGAACCTTTCCAAATGGTTGGCCTGCTGCATTACTTTGTGTAACCCCTAGGTGGTGCTATCCCAAGGGCTACTAGCCCTGCTTGCTTGGCTAGGAGCAGGTTAAGGGGCCTGCGTTCTGAAACGGGTGCCCCCACCTGGAGGTCAGGGTTGGTAGTGGTCAAGCTAACCTGGGCAACAGCCCTCCGGGACACTGTAACCCTCCTGTTTCCTTACTAGTGGCCAGAACAATACACAGTAGTCACTTTCACAATACCCCGATACATCACACAAGTACCCACATTGTTTGCACTTACCACCAGGGCTTTCATCTGGCTCGACCCTGGGGATCCCCTGTAAAACAAGGTTATACATAGCAAATAACAGCAGTACAGTACTCTTGCACAAACTGGAACCACAGTCAGGGTAAGTACAAAAAGAGTTGGATCTGATTCATTTAAGGGACTTGAACAAGGGAGGGGCGTAATCAGGTTAATTTACTTAAAGGCTGTATCAATCAAACAGTTATGCCTGCACTTCAGGGTACATAAACAGTCACACACTCTAGGTACCCAGGTGAAGAAGAGGTGGACTAGCCAGGATTGTTGCCAGGGGTAGACCGACATTGCAGCTGGTTGGGGCCCTGTGATGGAAGAAAACAACATGCACCACACACACTAATTGCAATCCGGAGTCGAAGGGCTCAGTTCTTGAAAGAAAAGAAGCTACAAGACAATCAGATGACACACTTAGATTAAGCTGCTGTTGCAGGGAGCTACCCTGATGGTTACTCCCGATACCCAAGACTGGACGCAGGCTTGACGAAAATTGAGACTGCAGGTGGTTGATCTGGAGTGCCAGGAGAAGCAGGGTCCACACGATTCACCGAGGCGTCCTTCCTGTTCAAGCGTGGAGCAGGGGGCTGATCACTAGGCAGGTCTCTCGTAGTTGGCTTTATCTGTGCAGTGGGGTAGTCTGGCGGGGCCAGTGTGGCAAGGCCCAGGCTGTATGGAGATGAATGCGGATTCAGTCCGTTTGAGCTGGATACAGCTTCCAGCAAGCAGAACA
Organism: Neoceratodus forsteri; assembly: GCA_016271365.2. Taxonomy (NCBI): domain Eukaryota; kingdom Metazoa; phylum Chordata; order Ceratodontiformes; family Ceratodontidae; genus Neoceratodus; species Neoceratodus forsteri. The sequence goes on along the minus strand of CM057450.1, from coordinate 181,112,247 downwards.
CAATTCACACAGTGGGGGAATCAAATCACGACCCACTATAAACACACAGCACATTTACATGTAAGGGATTTTACTATACCAGGCAAACCGCTCTCCGGTCACAATCGCAATGTCTCTTCACACACCGGGAGTTTAGAGGTAGCTGGAAATCCTGATAGGCCGATGTATTCAGCAAATCTTCGGTCTTCTTCAGGTTGACCATGATCACAACTCAGTGGCTTGCTTCATTCTCACAAACTTGGATTCAGTCCAAACTGATTCTCTTCTCCCTCTCAGGGGCAGTATGCAGGCCAACACTCAGGCCTTTCCACAGAAACCGTCTCGAGCTGTTGCTTCTTCAGCTCCCAACTTAGATCTGACTCAACTGCCAGCAAGCCTGGGAATTTCCCCAAGATCCAAAAGATTCGTTGGCTGATCTGTCTGTCATTCATGACAAAGGCTCCCCCTTCAGGTGCAAAAAGGTGCCAAAAGCCCAAAACTACAATTCCTACAGATTCTGACTCTAGACAGCTCCTGTAGCTCCATTTTAGTTCCCACCAGTACTGATTGGTCCAATTCGCAGTCCAGGACCAAGATAGTGGAGATAAACAAAACAGTCCTTGCTGCAAAGAAGGCAGGTTAGACAAACCACATTATCACTCTAAATGATTTTCAGCAAATAGTTGCATCTTTCAACAGAGCTCCCTCTCAGATTACTTATGACTGCAATCCAGGCAGCTCTTAAAGCACACGGAGGCTACACAGGCACTCTCTGGCAATCACATTTAAACTGCTAAAATGCAGGACACCAACCTGGCAGTGAGCATTTAGGCAAGCTCAAGGAAGACTTTTCGGGAACACCCATTTGTAGGGGGGTTACATTTGTGTTATGGGAAGTACGGTAAGCAGCTAGCTTTCCTGTCCTGTTTGTGCACACTCCACAGATGGCATTGCCACTTGTTTTTACAATGTGTCTGCTGCTGACATTTGTGCTGCTGCTGCTTGGAGTACTGTTCACACATTCACTAAACACAACAGTTTGGACATTGTCTCTCGTAGATATGCTGACTTTGGCCTTACTGCTTTGCAAGGCCTCATGTCTTAGGGTCATTAGATCCTTCCTGCTTCCCACCATGCTCTGGCACTGCTTGGGAATCACTTTATGATCTGGCTCAGTGGAGGGAGATGTCCTTGAAGAAGACAGAATAGTTACTTGCCATAATAGTAGATCTTCAGTAGGACCTCCTCCATTGAGCTACAGCTCGCCTCCCACCTTCCCCTTTTATACCTCCGGTAGTTTTTCCGGATGTCCTGCTGCAGTTGCATGCTGGTTCTCCTTCTCAGCCCAGTTAGAACACACTAATTCTTAGGTTCCATATTGTCTCCTGTGTGCCTGGTTTTAGTCCTGGTTGCTTTGGTCCCTGCCGGTCCAGTGATCAACTGAGCTTGTCTCTGGCGGGGAACTGAAGTGTGTTGGTGCCTCACACATTATATAGGCAGCAAAGTCCCACATCAGTGCGGATGGCCTCAGCTAGGTGTCAGCATGGCTTAGTTGGTAGCACATCCGCTTCTGGACCAGAAGCTCGTGGGTTCTCGTCCCACGCCAGGATTGAACTTGCATCTAAAACGCAGGCATCCGAGTGCAGTATTGGTGGGTGCTGTACTGCTGGGGTGTGCCGTCCTTCGGATGAGATGTTAAACTGAGGTCCCTTCTACCCATCCTGGCGTCCTGGTGGGTGTCCAGGTGGAAGTAGAAGAACCCATGGCACTCTTCGCAGTGAGTAGGGGACATTCCCGGTGTTCTGGCCAACATTCCCCTCCCCATAAACCGGTTCATGCAATTATCCAGGCTGTGTGTGGGTGTTGATGTGCGATATGGCTGCCACTACACATTCGGTCACTTCACTACCAGTCTAGCACTGCTTGTAAAGCACTTTGGGATACACTTGTGTATGAAAAGCGCTATATAAATAATGATTCTTCTTCTAATAAAAGTTTCTGTTTGGTCCTGACACTAACAGCTTAGAGGTCCGTGATGTGGCTCAATGGAGGAGATTCTGGTGAAGATTTACTGTTACAGTAACTAACTGTTCTTTGCAGTGTTAACATAAAAAGTCAATCATCCGATATATCAGCCTCGTGATCCTGATGGGCCTGGAACTTCTGCAGTGTAGTTTCTTTATGTATATTCCTGCATTGCAGGGGTCACTAAATGGCTCCTTTTTTTTTGTTTTGTTTTTGTTCATAGTTTTTTGACTCATGATAGCCCAGTGGATATGAGGTCTCCTGTTTGCTGTGGGGTACTCTGTATACACAGTTTTACAGCTATGAGGGTTGGAGCACAAGGGATGTCAAGTGATGCCCGAGGTCACACAGTGGACCAGTGGCTGTAGTGGAACTTGAACCTGGGATCTCATGTTTTACAGTTCAGCCAGCTGTCTAACCTCTTGGCTACCCAACCTTTTATTTTCATTAAACCAGTTTTATAATAGCAGTATTAACCTGTCACGGTAGGCTGAGGTAAAGTCATGCATGTGGCCGCACCACCCTGGGTGTGACAGTACCTCAGTATGCTGGCATGCTGTTGTTACTGCTCCACTTGTTTACTAAATTTTCTTCCCCATACCGATATAAAAATGCAAGGTGTATGCAAGATTGACAGCAAGACTGTACTGGAAAATGAAGTTTAAAAAAAAAAAAAAAAAAGCTTTTTTCCATTAAGCTGACCTAGTAAACAAATAAAAAAAAAAAAAATGGTTCCGGTGAACTCACCTAGCAAACATGAATAAATAAATTTAATAAGGGGAGAAATCTGTGTGGTGCATATTGTCTAGGTGTAACACTTATCAGTAGGGCAAGACTGAACTTAGATAAAAATCAGTGCAGTTATTGGAATGCATTAGCATTGAAGCAAAAGACTATAGAAGCAGGGAACTATGATGTTTGGGTAAAAAGTCCTTGGAATATTCATGATCATGGGCTGTGGTTATCCTTTGGGTTTGAATGATTGCTTGATGTAGTGTTGGCAGACCCCCTCTTTTAAACCATCTGTGTACAAGCACATTTTATTGCCCCAAAATACGGTGCTGAGTTAAGGTAAATCCAGTCCTGCATAGTGCAGTCATTCAAACCCCAAAGAACGTAGAAAAATGACATGAAGATTGTGGGGACTTTTTACCCTGATTTTACTGTTGTCTGTTTTTGTGGTTGTGTGCTTATTCTCTAACTGATGCCTAAATTGTTTTTTTTTTTTTAAGAAGATATTTTTCCATCTTGATTTTTCTCATTCTGCTGTCTTCCTCTCACCTCTGTCTCTCCATCTTACTCAGCTACCACCCAGCCCCTTCAACTTCTTCCTCTGCCATTAAGTCATCTGAGATCCACGGAGGGATCGAGGTGTACCATTGGCCATCATTCAGACCATAGTGGAGGGTTTCTGATTTATGTTTTCCCAAAGTCCTGAGACCACTGCACTCTGACACCAAAAAGAAGTACTGTCTGCACACAAACTTTATGCATCACACTGCTACCTTATTTTAAATATGCTAAAGTGAACAAGTTCTGCCAAACACACCATGGGACCGAAAACTCCAGCACTTCGCCATTAAGGCTTCATCTGGGGGTTGAGACTACTGCTCAAAATAGCGCTTCTGTCAGCTTCCTCATTAATGAATCAATTAGATGTAAAATCTAATGCAAAAACACCTGTGTTGATAAGTAATAAAAAAAACATTAGTCAGTGCACACTGGGCAACCATTAGAAAAGGCATACTGCAGCCAAGACGACAAGTTAAAGTCCATAATGTGATACCAGTTATTTTTACAGTTCCCAATATGCAGACACACTTGGTATCTAAATTCTGTGATCAACCAGTAACCTTAAACCATCCTGTTTCCTGGTGATCTGCAGAAATCAATTGTGGCTTGTCTGGTTATCAGAACACATATAAATCCAGTGCTGAAAAATAGACATGCAAACAAAAAAAAAATCACAATACATCCAACAGAAAGGCGCAGCAATAAATTTGCAAAATTCATTTCTGAGTTAATATTTTGTTGGAATGTATTTCACACTTTTTCCACTATAAACAGGGGACCAGGGGCTGGGATGTCAGTCTACTGGAAGGCAGAAGGCACGGGGGAGGAGGGGGGAGGAAGAACAGTTTTAGTCGGTATTATTTATTGAAACATTTCACCAGGAAGGGCACACTAAACAATAGAGTATGCTCAGTGAAAGTGGTAAAATACTGAATAACTGGACTGAAAAATGGAAATAGGAGAATAGTAAATGAGGGAAGAGACACCATTTTCAAAAAACTCTTAGCATTGACTTATTACAAATCCCCTAAAAAGGATTTTAAATCTCAGTACTCATTGAAACCCTTAGGATTTAATGTTTGGAGCTTATATGTTTGAAAGCTGTCCCTTCTGAGAAGTAAGTTGAACCTATTTTCTCCCCTACTTGGGTGCTCTGACATGCTCTTAGCCCATAAATTTTAGAAAACTCGAATCTCCTTCATGTTTTTCAACAAAATGTCTCCCCACAGGTGTATTGACCCTCTTATTTACGATTGATCTTGAGTGCTCCTGGATTCTTTCCTTTAGCATTCATGCAGTCCTACCCACATGACAAAGTCCTCAGGGACAGAGCGTGTAGACAACATAATTAGTTGTGCATGATATAAAGTCTCAGATAGCAATCTCTCAAGGCACATTACTATTTCTAAATTGCTGGCCCTGCACACCTTGTTGACAGCTATTACAACGTTTACACTGGAAAAGAACTTTTGATTGTGGAAGCCAGCATGTTCTGCTCCCACCATGGATAGAAAAACTGGCTATGTGCTAGTTTATCTTTTAAGCTTGGAGCCTTTTGAAAAGTAACTCTTGGTGTCTTGCTCACTATTCTCCCCACTGTTTCATCGCTGTGCAGTGTATGTCACTTCCTCCAGATAGTATTCCCAGTCTGCCCTGCACTATTGTTGAATTCAGTGGAGAATGTAATAGGACCCCAGTTATCAGTTATCTCCCCTGTGTTTCATCTAGGTACAGTATCAAAAAGAGTTCCCTGTCCATATGTCTCGCCTCAAGAGCACTGTCCAACAAAGTCTCCTCAAACCCCCTTTCCAAAACCCATAATTTTATATCTTTCTTTGAGGAAGGCTCTTGCAGCGGGCCACAACAATTGGACTAAGCCGCCAGGACCACACAGAAAACTTCTAACTTGCAGTCTACCATGGGGAACCGCCCACCGCCAATTTTAGTCAGCTGGCGTCAGCCTAGCCTTTATAGGTGGGCGGTCCCTTATACCTAGCTCAGTTCTTTCCTGCTGTCAACCCACGCATGTTGGACCTTAGCGGGCACCGCAGCTACAGTCGACCACCATTACCCGCACTTGTTGTGCCTTTTTATTTTTCGATTCCTTTAGTTCTATTTCATTTATTCATTGTACTGTAGTCCGTTGACATCAAGACCTTGCGGCAAGGTTGTATAAAATTATGCCATGCATGTCAGTGTACCTACATGCATGTAGTCAGCGCACAGTGGTACCTCGATAACGGAAGTGGGTCCAAGCACATCCATTCTTTTTCTTCTGCTGTCAAGAGAGAACATCGAACCAGTGGAAATTGTTGTTCTATCATGGATTTTTGCTGATGGAAACTGATTTCCTCTGGTAACTAATTCTGCAGGAAAGTTTGTTTGCAGGCATATGTTTTTGCTGAGTAATGCGCTTTTTTGCATTTGTCAGTGTTGAAAGCAGATTTTTTGTAAAGACAACCCCGAATTGTGCGTGTGTTGCTTGGGCCTAGTGCACAACATCAAAAACTGTTGAATTTTCCAAGTTTTCATTCTGGCTACGCAAAGTGCAGGTGTAAAGCTTTAAAGCATTTTGGACAAAATGGGCATAACTACTGCAGTGCCTACCGAGTTGCTTTATCTGATGGCATCCACTAAACCGATTACCTAGGTGTCAGAAAAAGGAGATGCCTCAGTCGCCCAAGTTGATGCTGTGTGTGCCGCCTGGTCTGAGTCTCTCTTGGCAAGAGCCGCCAGGAATCTGGCATCTAGTCTTTGGTGAGGCAGCACTGCTTCCTTGAGCTTCAGCCATCCAGATCCCTGCTCTCAAAAAGGGACAGAGAGTCTAAAGATGCATCCAGTGTGTTGCTGAAACATGTGGTTTCATTCCCTGCAAGGCCAGAACCCTGTCTTCCTAAAGGCTCGAACCTATTACATAGTACCTCAGAGTAGTTATGTGTTCTCTTAACCCACTGTCCTGTAGTACGTTGATCACTGAAGTTGTAGGAGTTTTAGAATCCGTTTTACAAATGTCCTTTCTTTGTGGAGTTTAGTCTAAATCCCACATTCTAATGTTATAGCACTCTTGATAGCTCCTCCTAATGTTCTTACAGTAAATCCCTGGCATCTTGCTAAGACATGCACCTTCAACATGGTCACAGAACGAATTTTGCAGATCTTAAGTTCTTCTCTACTAGTTGTTAAAGCAAGTCTGAACTCTTTGGTTTTCCCCTTATTTGTGTTCCGGTCAGCCACTTTGGCAGTTCTTGTGCCCGTAAGTATCCTTAGGCCTAGTCAGTACTTACTGATTCAGTGACCACTATGTGGTTGCCTTGGCCCATCTTGCTCTGTGAATCTGCCAGGGCATTGTCTTTGGCAGGCATCCTCCCCTTTTTTAATGTAATACAAGGTGCTAGTGTTTTTTTTTTTTTTTAATATTTATTTATTTATTGAGGTCTTGGATTACACCAGTGAGAAGATGCTCATTTATAGGTTCCACATCAGTTACATAGACAGTACAATACAGATGGCAGTGTTACATATGGTACAGGTAAGTTACTGGGTACAAAAGCATTAAACAGTTTAGGCAGTATAGTAGCTAGCCGGCGTCACCCTCTCTTTCTCCTAGGCAGCTCCACGTCTCCCCAAAGTGCCGACCGAGTGGCGCTGCAGACCATCCCCCCAACAGAAGCTCTGCGCCCGGCTTAAGGCCAAGACCTGCTCTCTCTGGCACTAAGGTACGGCTTGCCACCTAGTTCTACGGCTTTTACACTCATTGGCCCATGGCCCCGCACTACCCTAATAGGATTGGCCAGAAGTGCTGCTGCCTCTTCCCTGTTGGACAGAGGCTTCATTGGACTTGTATCCCGCGGCTGAACTGGCTCCGTGGATCTCTCTACTGGGTAAAAGCAGCCCTGGTTCCCGGTAGTTAGAGCCCAGTCCTTGCAACGTTGCGCACTCGATTTTTCAAACCTTAATGTTTCTGTGGAACCAATTAATTTTGAAAGTGGAGTTTTGTACCGGACTTATATCAGCCTACCCCAAGGCCAGGCTGTTTGCAAGCCTTACTTGTACTGCTAACCTGTGCTAGGACTGAATTTTTATTAACGAGTGAATGCAAAGTTTTCTTGATGTAGTCCTGATTTAATTAATTTACTTGGTTCTCCCAGTAAGTGTATGAACAGGTCCCTCTAAATTTGCTGTAGCTTTTATTTATTTATTTATTTATTTATTTTTTTGTGTGTATTTTTTCCACATACAGCTCCCTTTTGTTTTATTCTTAAATCACTTCTGTAAATGAAATTATAGCCCCTTCCTGATTTATTTTTGAATTAGTTTTTCCTGCCTACAGCTCTACCCTGCTCTTTGTCTAGCATTGGTACCTCTCTGGCTATCCCCACCCCCTCCTCACCATAGCTCCTATTTAATTTTTGCTTCAGAGCTTCTCACTTCCACCCACAAATTACCCAGCCCTTGTATTCTCCATTGTTTCCCCTTAATATAAACCCCCACCTAACCTCTTGTTCTCCCCTCTCTTTTTCCTAGGCAGCTCCACATCTCCTCGAAGTGCTGGCTGAGCAACGCCGCAGACCATCCCCCACAACAGAAGCTCTGCACCTGGCTGAAGGCCGAGACCCGCTCCACTCCCTCTGGCAGTGAGGTATGGCTTGCCACCTACTGTAGTTCTATGGCTTTTGTGCTCATTGGCCCACGGTCCTGCGCTACCCTAACAGGACTGGCCAGAAGCACTGCTGTCTCTTCCCTATTGGACAGAGGCTTCATCGGACTTGTACGCCATGGCTGAGCTGGCTCCGTGGATCTCCCTACCGGGTAAAAGCAGCCCTGGTCCTTGCAATACTACGCACTCGGTTTTTCGGCACCCCCCCATGATCTCCATTAAATGCTTATAAGCCACTGCCAGCTACGCTGTGGTTTGCTGGACACTTCAAAGTAATCCTTAGTTCTACCATCTCTGGCCCCTCTCTGGTCAGACTAACCGCTCCCAGGAAGTCCCACTACATACCATAACCATGTTACTCTTAAAAGGTACAGGAGTGGTACTAATTTGCTTGGAACTTCTGCTACATTATGGGCCATCACCAGCCCTCACTACTTCGAGGTCCCTAATGACCTCCAATCAATGCCCTATCCTCAACCAACATCATATCCCTTCCTGTCTAGAGTTTTCACAGCATCCATGTCTCCAATTACTAGCCCTGCGAAGTAAAACAGCCCTAACTCCGACTCTAATCAGACTGTGGTGAAAATTACCTTTCTAGGAGCGTGGATATGTTGTTCGTCCACACTCTTTGGCATGTCCCTTTCCCCTTTAAATCTGGCCGGAAGTCTTCAAGCTGGTTCCTTCCACCCACCCGGGTGGTAAATACCTTGGCTCCGCCCCATGACGCCAGATCTTCCTTTCCGCTGGAAGATTCAGGTTCCTTCATGCTACTTCTGCAGTATCATAGGTCCTGGATACTAATCAACGGTTTTCACCACAGTCGCTTTCTTTGAAACTCATACGAGTTTACGATTCCGATCCGAGCGCATCGGACATGGAGGACAAGTCGTCCCCCGGGTTTTGCCGGTGTCCCTGCGGACAGAAAATGTCGCGCTCCGATAACCACCTCTCGTGTGTTTATTGTTTGGGTGTTGTGCATGACACCTCTTCGTGCACCATTTGCTTGGCCTTCCATCCCAACGTTCTGGATGACCGCAAGGCACACCTTAAGCTGGGGAGACTGGAGCTTCGCAATCCACCGGTGAAATTGAAGGAGGCAAGGTGGGCGGTTTCCGCGGCCGTGGGATCTGCCGAGCAGCTTGACCAGATGGCGGCATTCGAAGAAGAAGCTGCCCAAGCTTTGGCCAGCCGAGGTTTTTTTCGTGCTGCTAAACCTTGGCTCTACCTTCACAGGATCCTTTCGGGAGCTGTGCCAGTCTCTCCCCACCAGGGGTGAGGCGCCCTCGGGTATGCACTCCTCTCGCCCTAGAAAACTGGACAAGGACCCTAAGTTTTCTTTTCAGAGAAGACATTCCTGGGACCGAAAGAGGTCTGAATCCCAGGACCTTGTAGTCTCGGCCTCGGTCAGTACTTCCTTGGCAGCGGCTTCTCGGACCTTCCGTCAGGCCAAGGCACCGAAGCCGAGATATCTCTCGACCGGATCAAGCCGTTATCACCGACCCTTGTCGACGACTCATTGGAGAGGACACCTATCCTTTCCTTCCCCGATGTGGAGACCTAGCCCTCGGGTATCCCGATCGAGGGACAGGAGCCAGAACCTCGGTTTTCACTGACTCCGGCCTTTCCCGATCGAACAAGCCGACCCAGTCTGTCTCGATTGAGGGCCAGGATCCATTCGGTTGAAAGAACGAAAAAGGTCACAAAAACTCTCGGAAGAGGCGTTGCCACCGATTCTCATCCTCCTCGGACAAGGAGAGTCTTCAACGGAAGCTCTGTCTGCGTTATGAGGACCTTATGTGGCAACAGCTAATTCTGACCGGTCATAAGCCGGCTCCGCTGGCTACACCGGCCATTACTTGGCCCCAGCCTCTTAGGCCGATGCCGACCCCTCCGGAACCGAAGACTCCGGTTCTTCCTAGAGTAGGACCGGCACGCATTCCTGTTCGGCCTGTTCTGGTCTCCCCACCAATTTTGGTGGAGCCACCGCCTAAGCAGCCTCAGGGAGAGGCTCCCTTGAAAGAGGACCGGACAGATACGGGCCTGCCCCGTCGTTTGTCCATCACTGTTGTCCCCGATCACCCTCTGCGTATTGAAGGGGACATAGGGCGGGAGACCCTTGTATCCCGATTCTTCGGACTCTGATACCACTGGTCTAAACTCGCACCCTTATGATCGGTTGTCAGTGACAGGCTTGGAGGAAGGTCCTTCCTCTTTCCAAGGTATCCTCCGCCTTATTTCAGAGTTAGCCGGTATGCCCTTGGAGCCTATCCAAAAGAAGGCGGAATATCCTCTCACAGATATCCTTAAGAGGGGGGGATACCCCAACAGAGGCCTTCCCAGTGGCCAAAGCCGTTGTTGGCCCGGCCCTTGAGCTATGGCAGCGCCCTGCCTCTTGCCCGGCTCCGTCTGCCCGTATGGCTCGCAAGTACACTGTACCCATGGAGTCCTTGGCGTGTTTCACAGATCATCCCTTGGCCGAGAGCTTTGTGACTGCCTCTGTGTTTAGACACACAGGTAGCTCAGCCGATACTGACCGCCTTCCAGAGAAGGAGTCCAAGAATATGGACCATTCTGCCTGGAAGGTGTATGCGTCCTCATTCTTGGGCCTTCGTCAGGTCAGCTCGCAGTGATCATGGCACACTTCTGTCTCGCCCTCTTGGGGTCGCTAGATGAAGTCCTCCCTCATCTTCCAGCGGACATGCAGACCGTGGTTAAGCAGGTCCGTGACCAGGGCTGTGCTGTTGCAAAACAGCAGCTCCAGACAGCCTTGGATATTGGAGATTCCTGTCCCCGCTCACTAGCAGCCGCAGTGGCCACTTGCTGCAGGGCCTAGCTGAGGTTATCCTCTTTCCCGGCGGATACTCAGCACAAGTTAGCTGACGTGCCCTTCCTTAGCACTGATCTCTTTGGTCCGGGAGTGGCAGGTAACCTCCAGCGCATAGAGTAGCCCAGTGCCACCTTGGATGCCACTTCTGCAAAGGGTTCTTCGGGCAAGAACCAGCAGAAGCTCAAGAAGAAGCCTTTTTGGCACTCTTCTCCTGTGGTTAGACAGCCCTCCTTCCAAAGAGGTCAGCAGCACCAGCAGCAACAGCAGGCTCAAGCTTGGTGCCCCAGGCCCAAGCAGGGTCCCCAACAGCCCCGCAAAGGAGGTCAAGGTGCCGGTCTAGGAGCCTCCTCCTCCTCCTCTAAGCCTGCTCAGTGACGGGTCGGGGGGGTGGCCACCCCTTCACCCATCACGCCAGTTCTGGATCCTCCCGTGGGGGGGCCGGCTCCGCCACTTTCTTTCTGCCTGGTCCAGTATCACTTCGGACAGGTGGGTCCTGGAAGTGGTTGGTCGGGGACTGCCTCTAGAATTCGTGCTGTACCCTCCCTGCCGAGCCCGTGTCCCTCGGGAGGAAAGGATCTCAGTTTACACTCAGTCGGCCCTTCGGGACGACATTGCTCAGCTCCTCCGCAAGGAGGTCGTAGCTCCAGTGCTGGATCCTCCTACAGACCCAGGCTTCGTGTCCAGGTACTTCCTGGTCCCCGAGCGGATGGGGATTGGTGCCCCATCCTAGATCTCCACAACCTGAATCAATATCTCAGGTCTCGCACCTTCTGGATGGTAACTCTAAATCATACCATCGCTGGAGCAAAACATGTGGTTTTGTTCACTGGATCTACAGGACACATTTTTCCACGTCCCAATCAGTCTGTTCCACCAGCGGTTCCTCCGCTTCAGGGTGGAAGGGACCCTGTACAAGTTCCAAGCCATGCCGTTCAGCCTGTCATCGGCCCCTCAAGTCTTCATCAAGTGCATCGCAGTGGTGGCAGCCCATCTACGGCATCAAGGGGTTCGGATACACCTCTGTCTCAACGATTAGCTCCTGGCGGGTTCCTCCCTGCAGGAGGTGGAGAGGTCTAGGGACCTGGCCCTCCAAACCTGTTCCCAATTAGGCCTCCTGATCAACGAGGCCAAGTCGGAACTCGTGCTCTCTCAGGTGATAGGCTTTATTGGGGCAGAGCTCGACTCTTATCAAGCCAGAGCTTGGCTCCCGGCGGACAGGGCGGAGGTTCTTTCCTCCTTTGCCCAGTCATTTTTGGTTGGGCACTTACGCCCTGACCAGGACTTCCTGTGCCTTCTGGGTTACATGGCGGCATGCACCTCAGTGGTCTGTTGAGCCAGATTGCACATGCACCCCCTTCAGTGGGAGCCGGCCGCTCTTTGGACTTGGCGTCAGGGTCATTTCGACCAGCTGGTCACTGTCACCCAGAAGATGTGGGACGCTCTTCAGTGGTGGACTGTCCCAGGTCGTCTGCAGGAAGGGATCCCGTTTGTCCGCCCCGAGCCAACGGTCGTTCTCACGACTGATGCCTCTCTCATGGGCTGGGAAGCCCACATGGAGGACAATAGAACCCACGGGTTCTGGACCCCCGAGGAGTTCTGATGCCACATCAACCTGCTGGAGCTCAGAGCAGTCAGACCAGCACTGTCAGCTTTCGCTTCTCAGCTCCGGGGTCAAGTGATTCAAGTCCAGACAGACAATACCATGACCATGCGCTACCTCAACAAACAGCGCGGCATGCACTCCCGTCTGCTATGCAAGGAGGCGCTCCGGATCTGGACCGTCGTCAGCCGGTTGGAAGCGGATCTCCTTGCCATCCACGTGGCAGGAGACTCGAGCTAACTGGCGGATGCTCTCAGCTGCATAGGCCAGACATCCCACGAGTAGTCTCTCCATCCAAAGGTAGCTCACAATCTGTTCTCCTGTTGGAGCAAACCATTGGTGGACCTGTTTGCCTCCAGGGAGAACACCAAGCTGAGGCTGTACCTTGCCCGTCCCCCTCAGCAGGGCTCGCTTCAGGGGGATGCCTTCTCGAGGCCGTGAACCCCAGGCCTCCTCTGTGCCTTCTCTCCATTTCCCTTGATCCACAAGGTGTTACTCAAGGTGAGGAGGGACAAGGGGAAGGTGATCTTGGTAGCCCCAGATTGGCCCCACCAGTTCTGGTATCCAGATCTCCTCAGCCTCAGGGCCCCAAAGTGGCTTTGTACACGCCTGGACCTGATATCATTGAACCAGGGGAAGGTATTCCATCTGTATCTTCAATCCCTGCACCTCACAGCCTGGTACGTGAGCGGCTAGAGTTCCAGGCTCTGGGTCTTTTCAAGGATGTCTATACAGTTGTGCAGGCATCTCATAAGGAATCAACCAGGAAATGTTATGCCTTCAAATGGAAAAGGTTTTCCATTTGGTGTCAGGGTAAGAGTCTGGACCCCTTATCCTGCTCTGTGGCTAACATTTTAGACTACCTTTGGTCTCTCTCCAAAGGGGGTCTGATCATCGACCATAAGGTGCCTGCTTGCAGCCATTCCCACTTACCGGGGGCGGGCCAGTCAGTCGAAATTGGCACAGGAGACTGTGGACAGACTCTTTTTCAAAGGCCTGGATCACATATCTCCTCCGGTGCGTGAATCTCCACCTCCGTGGGATCTTTTGCTGGTTTTGGCAAAGCTCATGGGCAAGCCATTCGAACCCATGCACAAGTGTGAGCTCTCACACTTGTCGTGGAAGACTGCCTTCCTGGGTGCTATCACGTCAGCCAGAAGGACAGGAGAGCTCCAGGCGCTTTCGGTGGACTCCCCTTATCTGGTCTTTCACAGGGACAAAGTTGTCCTGTGCCCCCACCCGAAATTCCTTCCGAAGGTGGTGTCAGAGTTTCACCTTAACCAGGTGTTGACTCTGCCTGTATATTACCCTAACTACACCTCGGATGCAGAGTACAGGCTCCATACCCTGGACCTTAGACGTGCTCTCTCCTACTACAAGGAGAGGATGGCGGAAATTCGGGGAGAGGTTCGCCAGCTGTTTGTCACCTACACTGAAGCCGCTTCTGGCAGACTTGCAGCCAAACGGACCATTGCAAGATGGATTACATCATGCACAGGTCTGTACTATGAGTTGGCGGGCAAGGATCCTCCCAGAGGGATAAGAGCTCATTCTACCCACCATATTGCTGCATCGGTGGCTGCTTCCAGGGACATCCCTATCCAGGAAATCTGTCGGGCTGCTACCTGGAAGTCAGCAAACACCTTCATTACCCATTACCACATCGACCTTGAGTCACGTAGGGATGCTGGTTTTGGGGCCTCGGTTCTCCAGTCTCTGTTTCCTAAGTGGTGGTGTGCGCCTTGCCTCCCTCCTCCCGGAGAACTGCTAGAAGTCTGCCAAACAGTGTGGATGAACACCATATCCACGCTCCTAGAAAAACAGGTTACTCACCTGTAGCACTAGTTCTAGGAGTGGTATATTTTGTTCATCCACACGCACCCACCTGACCTCCCTGGCTTTAGGCGCTTCACCTTGCTTCCAGCAGGCCAAAATCTGGTGTCATGGGGCGAGCCGAGGTATTTACCACCTGGGGGTGGAGGAGCCACCTCTGTACTATGCTCCTATCCGGGGACATTGAACTGAACCCTGGCCGAATTCAGGCCACACCACTAACACACCCTGTGGAAGCGTACTAAACTCCCTGAGACAGCTGCCCACTTGGACCAACACCCCAGGCCTCAAAATAGCTCACATGAATATCCAAAGCATCTGAGGGAAGATACCCGAGCTTGAAGCATGGACCCAGCTTCATAAACCTGACATCCTATGCATATTTGAAACCTGGCTAAAACCTAACGTCAAATCTTATGAGGTTATCCTTCCTGGATTCTCCATCTTTAGGAAGGGCCGGGTCATGGAAAATGTGGTGGTGTTGTGGTCTATGCCAGGACTGAACTGACCGCTGACTAAATGGATGACTTGGATATCCACCCTCTGGCTGAGCTTTTCTTCATCACCATCACTCTTGGTGGGTCCAGTGCTAGGCTGCATTTATCTGCCTCCCAGACACTCGTCTTCTTATGAGGAGGTTATCACCAGCCTGGACAACATCCCCAGACATGACACAGTGGTATGTGGTAACTTTAACCTTAACTGGCTTGGCTCACAAAACGTGCAGTGCCACTCTGCTCTGGCGGACAATTAATTTCATGCAGATCATAGAACAATCCACTAAACTAAACATGAAGTCTTGGAGACACACGCTCCTCGACTGGATCATAACCAGCACGCCAGCTAACATCAAAGCTGCTTTTATCTTCCCAGACTCCCCGAGTGATCAGTCACCCACCTGTTGTGTCTGGAACAGCTCTGCCCCAAATAATCAAAACCAGGGATTTGACCAAGTTCAACGAGGGAGAATTCAGCAGCTGCCTAGCCTCCATCAACTGGTCACCAATTAACACCCTCCATGATATAAATCAGACCCTTGACTATATTATCTCAATATTCACAGCTGCCTTTGACTCTCCTGCCCCATATAAAACCAGAAGATCCTAAGACTTTCCTGCCCCTTGGCTAACTAATGACCTGAGGGATCTCATGCATACGTGATAAAGCCTGGAAGACCTTTAAGAGATATGGGGTACATACTGATTGGATCATTTACTGCTGGCTCTGCAATTTATGCAAAAATAAAATAAAGGTGGCCAAAAGAGTCTATTTTATATCTTTACAAGAACCAAGCCTTACCACCCCTAAAAGCTTCTGGCGCCAGATGAATACCCTACTAAAAGGTGGAGAACGCATTGTTCACTGAACGATGACTGCTAATGGAGCCACTCTCACAACACCTCTGGACATTGCTACTGGAATAAACAACTTCTTTACAGACCTTACTCCTTACAAACATGGTCTTCCCCACTCTTGCTCGTACTACAGTACCAATCAACATCAACACGAGACCAACCGTCCCTCCTTTCATGTAAAAACTACCGCTAATTTTGAGGTCCTAAAGTTGCTCAAGAGACTCAAATGTGATGGCTCTCCAGGCTTTGACACCATACCCCCTTAATTCCTCCGCATTGGGGCATCAGCGCTTGGCCTGCCCATCTCGATGCTAATCGACCTTTCATCACCCACTCTATCCCTGACAAATGGAAAACAGTGCTAGTGGTGCCTGTCCACAAATCCGGCCCGGTTGATGCAGCCCAAAACTACAGACCAGTTTCTATCCTCTGCCCTATTGCAAAAATTCAGCCCGGCCCAGTGGTGCTGAGGGTTGAGTAGCTGGACGCCACACCTTGCGCCACACTGGCGACCTGGGTTTGGGAACGATCCCAGGGCGTTGGGGAGGGAAAGGATTGAGCGTCCGGAGGACAGCTGTCCTCTCCCGGGAGGGAGGGGGATCCAGGCTTGGCGCTGGACTGGCCTCTGGTGGAAGCCAGAGGCACACCAAGCGTTGATGCATACAGAGAGGATGGGGGGGGGTGGTGACGGCAGTGACACCATGACATCAGGGTGTGTGCCACTCCTGTAGAACAGGAGAAAATATGCTGGAGTACTGAGAGGAAGGCGCGCCTAAGCAGACCCTAATGGCTCTTGCCTGCCTGACCACCGGAGGGACCCGACGAAAAGTTGAATTCTCAGAGTGTATGGGCCCCACCTCGTACCTGCCTGGGGGGTACAGCCACGACTCCTTGGGCGTCCCCAGGTTACAGGTAAGGCAGTGAAGCGGGAGTTGTGTGTGTGCGTGTGTGCGTCTCCCAACGGAGCGGGGCTCCAGCGAGGGTGGGAGAATAAAAGTAATTTAAAAAAATAAATTCACAAACGAATCCGTTACGACCAGCTGTACTCATTCCTTGAACAAACAAACATCTTCACAGACTTTCAGCATGGTTTCTGTAAACACCATGGAACCGACTCTGCCCTCCTTCGCGTCACCTCTGACCTGTTCAATAACATGGAGCTCGGGCCAAGCTACCGGTGCAGTCTTTGTAGACCTAAGGCCTTTGACCTTGTTAAAGGAAAACTACACCCTCGTATCTTCTAAATGTTATTTGTTTCCATGTCAATAGATGACTCTCTTCATGTAGCTATTAAGGATGTATGCAAATGCTTTAGTCTGTTTTTTACAATTCATAGTAGGCCATGTGACTGCTCTGGGAGTCTCCATTTCGTGGTTGTTGAAATCTCATTGTCCCTAAGAGCTGCAATAGCATATGAGAACATGATGCGTAATCACCCTTTAAACTCCCCAGTATGAGTGCCTGCTTAATTACGGTAGTCTTGAAAGAAACAAGCTGCAAAAAGATGTGAAATACCACATTTACCTTCAGTGAGCTTTGCAAACTATCTGAGTTATAATTCAGGGTTTTTCCCTTTAAACTTCATTCAATTTGAGTTTCCAGAGAGTTTTTGCAGGGTATTTGTTATTTCAGCATATAGTTACATGGTATAAATGGGTGATCTGACATCATGTTCTCATATGCTAATGCAGCTCTCAGGAACAATGAGATTTCAAAACCCATGAAATGGAGATTCCCAGGGCAGTCACAGGGCCTAGTATGAACTGTAAAACAGACTAAAGCATTTGCATGCATCCTCAATAGCTACATGAAAAGAGTTGCCTATTGACATGGAAACAAATAACATTTAGAAGATATGAAGGTGTAGTTTTCCTTTAATTGCCTCCTGCTCATAGCTAAACTTCACCACATCGGACTGGATAATAATTCCCTCGCGTGGTTTTCAAATTACCTAGCAAATGTTCTCAATGTATCAAATGGGCAAACACACTATCCCCTCTACCACCAGTCACTGACTGGGTACGGCAAGGGTCCATACTTGGTCCCCTACTATTGTCCATATTCATCAATGACCTGCCTCTTAACTGTGGTGGTGCATCAGTACAACTCTACGCAGATGGTGCAATTCTCTACAGATCTTTCAAGGATATCCGCACCCTGACCGCGAATCTTGATCTAGACTTCCACGCCCTAGAATCTTGGTTCTTAAATAACCATCTGGTTCTCAATGAGAAAAAAAACCAAACTATGCTCTTTCGTCACACCTCCTTCAAAACCCCATATGTCACACCCTTCCTCTTAAAAAAAACCTTCTCTGGTACTCCACTGGAAAATGTCTCATCATTCAAGTACCTGGGACTCGTGCTTGATGAGAACCTAGTGCTCGACGCACACATAAACAACACCATCAAAACCACTACTCAAAAACTTGGGTTGCTCTACTGCTCAGCACCCTACCTCTCAAAGCATCCCAGAGTGACCACTGCCTATGCCACCCTACTCCCTGGTCTATTCTATGCGACACCTGTCATCCACTCTAAGGCTCTGTTACTGAACAAACTAAAAAAGACATACCATAGGATAGCTCGCTTTGCCACCTTGGCCCCTGCCCATACTCACGACTGCCTTGTACTCAACAAACTAAGTTGGCCAACCTTTGACAACAAATTTAACTTCCACATGCACTGTACCACCTTTAAGTTGATTCATCTGCCCCCCCCCCCTGTCTGATGGGCCTACTATCCCTAAAATCTACCCCTCATGTACTAAGATCTTATAGCCCACCATTACTGGAGCTCCCGAAGGCCAGGCTAAAGATAGACCAAAGATATCCTACACATCACTGCCCCCAGAATTTGGAACAATTTGCCCCACCCTCTACTTTCCTGCAAAATCATTAACCAATTCAAAAGACTCTACAAGGACAAGTTCTTCAACCCCCCCCCCCCCAATGCAGAGGTAACTCTTATTAACAAGTAAGGCCACATGTGACTAATGTTACGTGTCTCTCTCAATCTCTGCAATGGTCACAAACAGCCTCCCTTCTCTCCTGTCTTAAAGACGAGCTGTTCTCCCCACTTCTCACTCCTCCTCTATCTAGAATAACATCTGACTGTAACCTATATCTCTAACCAAATGAAGTTGAGTCTGACTATTTTTAGCTATCTTGCTGTTTAAATTATTGACATCTGGTATGTGAATAGCATACATGTCCCTGCACATGGTATAAAATGCTAATCTGCCTCCTGCCTCCCCTGGCTACCTGCAAACTGCCTGTAATCCTGAATCCTTTGGTTATTGCCTACTCGGGTACTGTTGTTATTTACCTGTGGCTTAACTGTTTATTGTGACTCACTGTACTATTCTGTGTGTATTATTGTATTATGTTTTGTTCTTGAAATGCTTTATTCCTCAGGTCATCACTGAAAAAGGGACTTTGTCTAAGCTGACCTACCTGGTCATTAAAATTCAGATAAATAATAAACAGATGAACACCCTACTTGGAAGCTCTCAGAGGTGAGAAGGAAGGGTTGCAAACATGGGTGGAAGGAGTAAGGTAGTTGGGAGCATCTGAGGGGGTACGGAAGTGGGAGTGATGTCATGATTGGGGGTAGGTGTAACCTGAAGTGCTGGGATTGGGGTCCCTCAACCCAGTGAGTTGTCAGGAGGTAAGTGCAGGTAGTTGGTTGATGCTCCGGGAGGGTGCTAATGGTAGCAGTCACATTTACTTGATTTATTAGGTGCTGCTGAAGTCTGCATTTGAATGATCCAATAGATGTGGCATTGATAATGTCAGGAGGTAAGGCATTGGTCCATAGTGGAGCACGATAGTAAAAGGCACGTTGTGCCAGGGTTGTGCGGCATCTGGGAACTTTGTAGGTCTGAGTGGAGGAGTTCCTTATGGGTCGGGTGCTTGAGTGTGGAGTTAGGAAGTTCTGGAAACCTGTGAGTAGTTCGTTGTGGGAGCTTTTCTTGGCGATGAGGCAGGTTTGGTAGTTTATTCTGTCCTTCAGTTGTAGCCAGCCTGCCCGGGTGTAGAACTCACAGGTTTGCGATAGTCTTTCCACACCTGTGAGCAGTTTGCCCACCTTGTTTAGTGCAGTGGTAATGCGGTTAAGGGCTTTGTCTGTTGCAGACCTTTAGATTGCCAGGCCATAGTCCACGAGGGAGACTATCGAGCTGTTGATGGCCAGGTTCAATGCCTTATGTGCTAAGCAGTGTCTGTGCCTGTATAGGATCCCTATTCTTGTAATAATCGCCCTTGCTGTGTTGTCGATGTGTTGGGTGAAAGTGTAGAGTCGAGTGTGATGCCCAGGTGCCTGAACTGCTGGACATGTTCCAGTGGGTCCCCATTGGTGTTCCTGATTGCAAGGGGGGGAGGCCTTCTGCTTGCTCTGTGTGCTGGTGAACATTATAGTCTTAGTTTGTTTGCAGTTCATGACTAGTCTGTGATCCGTAAATCATTTCTCAGTGGCTGAGAACCCCTTTTGGAGATCCACTGCCAGTTATTCGGGATTAGGGTTGCTTTTGAATATGACTGCGTCTGTGTATAGGAGCATTCAGCCCGGGCATGTGGTTAGCAGTTTGTTTAGGAATAAACTGAACAGTAGGGGTCCCAGAATTGATCCTTGCGGGACCTGTGATCGGACTGATCTGTTATCAGAGGTGACCCCCCCTCCATTTTGACCTTTTGTGAGTGATTGTGAAGGTAGCTGCTGAACCAGTGTACTGATTCCAAGGAGAGTCCCGTAGCTGACAGTTGGTCCCGCAGGAGCTTGTGATGCACTGTATCAAATGCTTTTGATAGGTTGATGAAAGCTGCCCCAATCAGGAGACCTTGATCAATTGAATGGTGAATGTGTCTGGTGAATTCGAGCAAGGCCGTGATAGTACTGTGACTTGATCGGAAGCCGTGTTGCTCAGGAGAGAGAGATGTTGGTGTTGGTTCAGATGTTTGACTAACTGGTGTGCCACTATCCACTCAAGGGTTCTGGGTGGGGGGGGGTATGGAGATGGGTCTGTAGTTATGTATGGTCCTATCGCCACCTTTGTGTGCTGGAGTTACTGTGGCTGATTTCCATCTCTGGGGGAGCTGTGAGAGGCAGAGGTTAATTAGTTTGGTGAGTGGGCCTAGGACTTCAGCCAGGGCCAGCTTGATGAATTTTAGGTCCAGAGTGTCCCCGCTATGTCTAGATTTCCCCAGCGCCTTCTCCAGGTACTTTTTAGCTTCAGCTTGAGAGACTTCTTTAAAGTAGAAGAGTGGGCAGGTAAGTGATGGTTGATTGGCCGTATTAGCATAATTCGGTGGTGGGTTGAAGTAGTCTGCTGGTAGCACACTGCTTAGGTCTGTGAATGCGATGTTAAGTGCGTTGGCAATGTGCATGCAGTCCAAGGACAGTACGCCGACGATCAAGAGCATGGCTGGTGCAGATTTGGGATCCCTGCTGATTGTCATTGAGGTTATTCCAGAATGACTTGCCTTCATTCCAGGTGCTGGAGAGGGCTTCTTTGTATTATTTGCTTTTGGTGAATCTGACGGCTTTAGTGCACTCATTCCAAGCTTTTTTTTTTTTATACCTCTGTATGTTAGCGATGGTGCCGTGTGCTCTCTCGCTGTCTGCCATAAGTGATGTCTGGCATGTAGTTGCTCTAGGAGGTCAGGGGTGATCCAGGGGTTACTATGCCCTCTTATCTTCCTGTTTTTTATCGGAGCATGCTTGTCACCGATGGCATTGAAGGTTTTTATGAAGTGGTCCAGGGCTGTGTCCACATCTTTGACATTATAGAGTACTGTCCAGTCTGCACTGTTAAGGTCCCTGTTTAGCAGCTTCTGGTGCCCTTTTAGTAAGACTCGGTTTGTAATTTTTCTGGTGGGTGGTTTTATAGTAGTTGAACGACCAAGTACATGTGACCGGAGAGTGGTCACGCAGGCAATTGGGGAGAACAGTAGTGTTGTGGATGCAGGCAGGCAGATTGGATAGAACCCAGTCAAGGAGTGTGCTGGTCCGAGTTTTGTAGTTGACACGGGTTGGCGTCTCAACCATTTGTAACAAATGGATGACTGTTAAGGCATCTTTGATTGAGGTGGCAGTAGAGGAGAGCCAGTTGATGTTGAAATCTCCCAGCATCACGATTTCAGTATTAAGACTCAGGGTGCTCATACAGTCCATCAGGTCCCTGGTACCAGCACCAGTGAGTTTGGGTGGGATGTATATAGAGAGTACAGTGAGAGCCCTGCTATGTGACCCCAGAAGGAGTTTTACAGTCAGGACCTGCAAGTTATCACTACTACTGGGGGAAGGGGAGGACGTGCCCCTGCAGGGAATTCCTGACGTACATGACACAGCCCCCACCTCTTTTTGAGGGACGATCCTGTATGAATGAGGTGTAACTGGGTAAAAGGACAGCGGAGTCCGGTACTTTGGGAGAGAGCCAAGACTCCACCACTGAGAGAACGTCCGGACTGTGTTGGGTAACCCATGCTTTCCGGTTATCCAATTTAGGGAGCAGGCTGCATATGTTAATTGAGGCAAGAGTATGTCCAGCTGGCTTGGTCGTTCGATTCACCTGTTGTGGTGGTGGGCCTGGGTTGGGGTGCACATTGCCTGATAATAGGAGTAGGAGCATGAGCAGGCGAGCAAGATGGCATTGTAGGAGTTTTAGATTCCTTCCTCATTTCCTTCTCCTAGATGGTTGCTCTTTCACAGTGCTGAATTGTGTCACCATCCCAGGGAAGAGTGACAGCGTGTATTGACCATTAAGTTGGTATTCTCATGACCAGGGCACAGAGCGCCCGTGTGAGGTGTGCTGGGAGACTCCAGTGCCATGGGATGTGATGGTCCCATAAGCATTTAGCATTGCTAGTTGGGAGATCCATTGTGTGGGTTGAGGGTGCAGTCCACTGGGTGGACCTGTAAGTGATATTATAGTGAGCAGGACAAGGCTCACAGAAATCCCTTTGGACTTCAGGGGCATTGTGGTGATCACAGAGTTCTTGTCGCTGATAGTACGGGGTGAATTTAGGCTGAGGACTATATTCCAGCGATCTGAGGGAAGTTCAGTTAAAGCTGGAGCATACAGCCACCATGGAGCAGTCAAGATTTTGAAGGACCCAGGACTAGAAATGTTAGGGGAGAGCAGTGGGAAGAGGACTGCAGCCTCCGTGAGTTGTTGCCCTGTGGTGGCTTTGCAGTATGATTTGCAAATTGGAGGGGACAAAGTATAACTTTAACAATCCTGTTCTGCTAAACAATCATTACTGGAAAACTCAGCATTAGCAGTTTTTGTATTTAAAAAAAAAAAAAAAGATAGCGTGCAAAGAGTAGAGGCAAGAGCCAATACGAGAAGGGGGAATAGCGCTGCACCCAGTCAGAGCTCAGGAGCAATAGTAGTGCAGCCAATTGGCCAGAAAGGCAAAAAGTGCCAAGTTCAATCCCGTCGGTGGCTCTGGGCTTTTCTTCAAAATCCCTACCTGGTTGTAAACTATGAGGCAGGCGGGTCAGCGCAGAACAGTCGCTGGGGTCCGAGCAGCTTCTGCGGCTTGCAGGAGGAGGCAGTGTCCTGTTCTAGGCAGGATGCCTGTGGCGGGGAGAAGGGTGTAAAGCGCTTTGGATGTATGAAAAGCGCTATATAAATACTGATTCTTCTTCTTTTTCTTCTTCTTCTTCTTCTTAATTTAAGGCTAACAGGGACAGTGGGCACTAGAAACCTAGCAGACAAGGAGACAAACCAGGGGGAGGTTTGCAGGGCAGACAGATTAGTAATGCAGCTGAACAACACCTTCACAAAAGAGCTGTTACACTTGGTGGGGAGGGGCTTACTGGAGCTAGCTGCAAAACCAGGAAAAATGGGGCATGGAGAGGAGAGAGGATGAACACAAGAATTGTGGTCTGAGAGTTCAGAGGGAAGAAAAATAGTTCTGGGAACAGGGACTAGAGCAGTAAAGATCAGGGCTATTAGTTCAAGCAGGGGAGTCCTTAGGGCGCTTCACAACCCACTTTAGACACAGACAGGTTTTTAGAGTAGGATGGGGGAAAGGAATGCAGGTGTTTAGAGTTGATTAGAGGAAGAATGCAGACAGTAATACTCTGTGCAGGTAAAATCTACAAGCTGCAGTTATTAACAATTCTATATGGTAAATATCAACAAACTATAACTTTAACAATCCTATTGTACTAAACAGTCGGTACTGGAAAACTCAACATTAGCAGTTTCTGTATTTAAAAAAAGACAGCATAAAAAAGATAGAGGCAAGAGCCAGTAAAAGAAGGGGGAATAGCTTTGCGCCCAATCAGAGCTCAGGAGCAATAGTAGTGCAGCCAATTGGTCAGAAAAGTAAAAAGTGCCAAGTTCAGTCGCGTCGACGGATCTGGGCTGCTCTTCAAAATCCGTACCTGGTTGTAGGCTGTGAGGCAGGTGGGTCAGAGCAGCTTCCCGCGGCTTGCAGGAGGGGGCAGTCACCCGTTCTGGACAGGATGCCTGGTAGTAGGCTGTGAGGCATGCGGGTCAACGCAGAACAGCCGCTCGAGTCAGAGTAGCTCCCATGGCTTGCAGGAGGAGGCAGTTGCCTGTTCTGGGCAGGATGCCTGGTTGTAGGCTGTGAGGCAGGCGGGTCAGCGCAGAACAGCCGTCTGGGTCAGAGCAGCTCCTGCAGCTTACAGGAGGAAGCAGTCACCCGTTCTGGGCAGGATGCCTGTGGAGGGGAGAAGCGTCTGTTAATTTAAGGCTAACAGGGAAAGTGGGCATTAGAATCCTAGGCCTCAAGTAGACAAGGAGACAATTGATGTGGGAGGTTTTCTGGGCAGGGCAGACAGATGGCTTGTTGCTTGTTCTTATCTGAACTGTTGGCTTTGCAACAGGGAGAAGTACTGCATTAGGAGGACTCCTGCCCATATGATTTTTTTCTTCCATTTGTGTATCATACAGGTAGCTACGTATCTAAAAAATATTTTTGTTGATCTCTACCATCTGATGTGTTGTGATTTATGAATCTGTTCCTACTTCTGCCAGCTGTTCTTTGTGCTATCCATTGACCTGTCTGATTGTGGTACTCTTTCGAGGAGGAGGACTGTGCCATATAGGGACTGATGATCTGTACATTTCCCAGTTGAATAGCACATATTTAGTACTCCCTGAAGATGTTTACTCCTAAACCTAGACATTTATTTTAAATTCCTGGACCTCTGACCATGTTTGGTGATGCCCAAAGCAGTTCTTCAGGAGCAGTGATTGCACAGCCTTCCTAATGCAGCCCTTGTATCCCAATGGCGATCCGGATTGTTTCTGAGGAGACTTAAGAAAGTAAACTTGGAAACACAGTCTCGTTAAACAGTATGAAAGGTGGAGTGATAAATTAGTTTGCTGCCAGTGTACTATGAGATGGGTCATCTTTATCCAGGTAGTAAGGAGTTAATAACTTTTAAATTCATTCTAGACTCTATTTGCTTGTCCCAGGCTGGTGGTTTCACCACAAAAACAACTTGAAACTGTTTTCCTGGCTGCCTCATAGCTGCTGTACTTTAAGTAGGTATGTATAAATTTAATAAACAGCACTTCTAGCTAAGATGAAAATAAAATCATAACTCACACAACCGGCATATAATTCAGTGTTTTGGGACCAATTAAAAGTGTGGCTAACAATGTAATACATTCCCAGGCACTGCAAATTTGTCGTAAATGGCCCATAATTATTCTTTCCGGTGCTGTAAGATTTATTATGTACGCCTGTTTGTCCCAACTCTGGTGTATTTATTTCCTTCGTTTGTGGTGTGCAAGTAGAAATTCCTCCTCGGTGCAGTAAATATGCAGTCCATGTGGTAGCGTATAACTCTTTCATATAATGTGCTTTGTTCACCAGTTGATAACCTTTTAACGAGGCAGCAATGAATAGTGCAAAGGTCTTTGTGAACCAGATCCTGGCTCTGTTTACTGCATTGAGGTAGTGTCTGGTATACTTGGGAGAAAGCAGGATTACATTGCAAATAAAACTCATGTTACACCTCACTTCGGCTGTCCTGAGAAAATAATATTCTAATTAAAGTTTCTGCACTCTGTGTCACTTGGTTCCAAAGACATGAAGCAGCATGTACTGTTCCTTTTACTTGGAATATGTTTGTAATAATTGTGAGGTCTGTCCAATAGGAATTCAGGTTTCAGTCTAACAGCAGGAAATGCCATGATCTTTAAATTTTAAAAAATGTTATTAAATTCATATTTACAGAATTCATCATAAAGTGGATTAATACTTTACAAACTCATCTTTTGTAAATGAGAAAGATGATCAAAAGTGTGAGAGTAACAGGTTATCTGTTGCCATCTCTTCCAGTTTTAAGTGGCTGACTGGGCTTCCTGGCAGGAAAAGTGAAAAGCAACATTTATTCTCTGGTTTTGGGCACTAATTGCTTATATTTGTTGATTAAAAAAATCTGGGGCACAGCCATATGTGTCCCCATCCCATACTTTGTTATTGCCCTGTGCTCCTCAGTCGTAGCAGTCCCTCGAACCTGATCCCTGTTGTGAGGCGTAAATAACATGTACCTCTCAGTTTCCGGGAAGAAGCCATCAGTCGGCAGTTTCCGGGTGGAGAGTCACCCTTGACATGGTTTGCAGGGCTCTCGTCAATGCGGGATGCTCTGGCAGTCTGTTGGGAATCGGATTCATCAGCATGTTGCAGCCCTGAGACACACTGCCAGCACTTTAGGATGCACAAACTTCAGCCTGGTGCCTGTAGTGGGACATGTCAAAGTGGCCCCAAAGAGACATTGTTGAACTTCTAGAATTTAGTATGATACCCCAATTTTATTTATTTTTTCTTAAATTTGGGAGTCCTAAACACCCCTTGTGCAAATGCTACTTAGGGCATTGAGTTTGGGGGTGAACCTTCGCTAAGGACACACAGTTAAATATGACACCCTTGAGTATGGTCTGCCTGCATATAATGTCACTGGTGATGCTTCATCCTCAAACCGCCAAGCTTGACAGCTCCTATCCTGAAACTGAGAACTGCACAAAGCTCTGCTTCAGGGATTGGTTTTGGGGGAGTTATTATAGGTAAGGGTGTAGGTCCCAGGCTGGGTGCAAGCTGTTGCCCAAAGATTGGGCTCCAGTTTTTCTCTTCAGAGCTGTAAGTGACAGTGAATGGCTTGGATCACCCCGCCTTAATATGGAAGTTCAGGTCTTGGTTTACTAGTGGGAAATATTGTAATCTAGCCAATAGAGACTGGCACATCAGTGACTGAGGTGAATGAGCCTTAAATATAAGCCCCAAAATACTCAAGAGAAGATCATAAAACTCTTGAGCATCTGAGGATCTACGTTGCCCTTCAGCCCCGCCCCCCGAACTGTAATAAAAAAAAAAAATGTTGGTGCGCTCAAGGTTCATTTCAGATATTTATGTGGGACACTGACCTACTCTATATAAAAAGTAAGGGTCAAATGAAAACAACAATGGGTCATATTATTCAGCCGATCCCAGATTCATAAAACAGCTGTTTAAAACCTCTATAACAGTGCGCAGATTGTCCCCAACATAGAAGAAAAGCTGAGTCAAAATGAAAAACTGTGCCAAAGTTGTCCCTAAGGTAGAAGAAATGGTGGCTCAAAATTAAAAATGATGTGCCAGTTGTCCCAATCCCCCATCCGAAATTGAACATTGTGCACTTAGTGAGCATGTTCATTTACTTACTTTTTTGTAATTTATTTTTTTAAGTCCCCTTTACTGTGTCAGGACTCCTACCGGACCCCTGAAGCCACTCAGCTGCCCCCTTGTACCTGCTGGTCCATGGTGCTGTGTCCCCCATTGAGCCACAGTTTACCCCCCCCAAAATGTGGATGAGGTGAGGAGCCCAATCCTCAAGAATACGATGTTAGTCGGGATGTCCGCCACATTCAGGGAGTGTGCTGGAGCCAGGGCCTGCTTTCTCCCTCTCAGGGCTACCCCTTTTTTTTTTTTTTAAATAGTTTTTTAGTTTTGTCCCAACCTCAAAGAGTTGCACAGGCAAGGGATGCAAGTGTGCCCATCACAACATAACATCACACGCAGCCAGCACAACTCTTCCCACCCCGTAGTCATGTCGAGCCCTACCAACTTTTGCATTCAGGGAGCAGTGTGGCAACGACTGACAAGACCCCCACACACACACACTGGTGAAAAGAGTGTCCTCTGCCATGCTCAGTCCCCCCAAGCCGGCCCATAACAACCCAAGTTCACTTTTGAACCTGGGTTGTCAGCGTCACGAGAGATAGCGCTACCACTGTACTGAAAGGCCAGCTGTGTCCCATTTTTTAGTCCAGAAAATGTGGTAGCCCCATTAATCCATCTGTTTCCATCCTTTGTTATTGTGATCCACCCACCCTTCCTTCCTTCCTTCCATTTCACTTTTAGGCATGCTAGTTTATAGGCTTGTTTAGTACAGTGGTTAGGAATGTGGTGAATAGTGTGAGAGACCCTCTTTTTATTTGTTTTTACTTTCAGCACCTCATGTGAAGTGTGTAGGTAAAGCAAAACCTCTCCCTAACCACAGTGAGTCATTTTGATTGAGGTACCTTTGTGAAGCCACCAAAATCCAATCAAGATATAGTGCAAATGTTCAGAAACTACGCAGAGAGGATAAGTAGAAAACATAGAGGGATTATTCCGTGTGCTTGCAGTGTGTTGGATGTGTCACTGGGTCAGAAAAATAGTGTGCGCTATTAAATACTCAGTATTCAGAGAACATACTTTTTCTAGTTTATTTCCACATTCTTCCATTTGATTCCAGACTCTTGGTTTCTCTCCTGCCAGTCAAGACTCTGAGATATATCCACCTCAAAAGAGTGAAAGGATTAAGGAGACCTTTAGCAGCCGCCAGATTCCTGTGCATTCTTGTAACATTCAACAAAACCTCAGTAGATCTTACTTCGAGAGGGCTCTTGCAGTAGGTAATTACATATAGCACTGAAGCCGGCAGGCATCAGGACCCCACAGAAACATTTCTAGCTAGCAGTCTCTGGCAGGGGACTGCCCCCACGTCAGGTGACTGACGTCATGCGATGTCAGTATAAAGGTGCGGTACCCCACGCCCGCCTTCCAGTTTCTCATTGTTAGCTTGCGAAAGCGCCTCACGATTAAGTTCCACTGCTTTGTCAGTTGGTCGTCGGTAGTTTTACCGCCATTTTTTCTTCAAATTTTCAT
Source organism: Neoceratodus forsteri (assembly GCA_016271365.2). Taxonomy (NCBI): domain Eukaryota; kingdom Metazoa; phylum Chordata; order Ceratodontiformes; family Ceratodontidae; genus Neoceratodus; species Neoceratodus forsteri. Next base: position 181,083,504 of record CM057450.1, on the reverse strand, counting down.
CAGGATTTGTGCAGTGTATGTCGTCCCCTACTCCCTCAGAGCACAAAAATAAGTGTGACTCGTGTGGCGCCCAACTCTCGCACAAGGACATACACTCCCAGTGCCTCTTCTGTCTGGGCCCAGATCAGCCTGTGGAGAAGTGCCAGCATTGCCTGAAATTCAACACCGCCACCCACAGATGGAGGCAGCAGTCCCTGGAGGCCCATATACTTGAGAAGAAAATTACCTCCTTGGAGAAGGAGCTGAAAAAGCTTCATCAGGCCTCCACTTCGCCCAAGGGTCACCGTAAAAAGAAGGACAAGGAGAAGCTCCGGGACTGGGACTCCTCTTCCTCAGCCACTGCGACTTAAGCTGGACTCGCCGTGCTCAAGGTAATGTCTCTCCCCCAATGGGACCGTTCCACGACGGCCGTCTTGGAGGCTTCAAGACTGCATCAACCCTCCCATATGGCTCGCGCTCGGGCCCTTCAGGAGCCTCCGGGTCAAAGGAGGCTTCCACTTCCAGCAAGGCTGCCACTATGCAGCCTTCAGGTGCAATTGGCTCCGGTAAGCTGAACGTCAGCTCCTCTGACGCCCGCCTGGAGAAGGCCGCAAAGTCGCTCGATCCTTCGGGGTAGTGCATGGTCTCTAAGCCGCCCAACAAGGCTGCCCCTCCTTCTCGGCCTTCCTTGGATGCAGGTTCTGCTAAGTCGGACGACGGCTTCTCCAATGTCCACCTGGACCCCGCCAGTAAGGCAACCATCTGCCCCTCCAACGGTCACATGGTGTTGGAGTAGATGCCGGACACTGACGTCCATTTCACCGTCCCTGGCTCCCTGCAGCATTTGCTGCTGCCTTCCAAGGTCCCAGAGTCTCCTCAGTTAGACCCCAGGGATTTTAATCCTCCTTCCCTGGGTGATACGGAGGATGCAGGCATGCTCCCGTCAGGTCTCCCTCTTGCTGGGCTGGATGACCTGACATCAGACCCTCGGACGCTGGCACCGACCTTGCTGTTGCGCGGTGACATTCCTCTGCCGGATGTCGTCCCTACGCTGGACCTGACTCCCACCGGGCCACCTATTCTTGGCCCGCCTGCGGGGCTGTTTCCAAGGCCTTCTGCCCTGTCTGAGCCCCTGGCGCAAAGGTGTACGCTGTCCTATCCAACGCCGTCTTATCTGGGTCCGCAGTATCTGCCGCCGCAGTACCTGGTGCCTCAGTACTCTATGCCGGGCTTCCTGCTGTCGGGGTATGGATACACTCCATACGGATATCCTCAATATTTGCATTCCCCTCCTCCACTGCCCCCCCCCCAGCCACCTGTGGACGTGAGGGAGACTCTGGCTTCCTGGTGGGCTGAGGCCAAGGCTCAGCTCACCAAAGAAGTAGAGATTCACCTTCTGACACCAGAACCTGTTCCAGACCCCCGTCATCGAGAGCGATAGACCTCCTCCCCCCTTCTGTTTCCAGAGGTGTCCCCTCCGGTTCCAAGACAGGGGGTGACACGTTACCCTGGGAGCTTACCAAGGGGTCCATTCCTCCCCCGAGTGGGGAGGGGTCTTGGTCTCCTCCAACTTCCTGGGACGACTCTGACGGACGTTCCGACTTAGATGACGAACCACGAACTCCAGACAAGCCCCGGCTTAGGACTCCTCCGAAGTCCCCTCCGGAGGATCCTTCCTTCACGGAGTTGCTACGAAAGATCCAGTCGTTGCATCAGTGGAAATCTTTGGAGCCAGATCCACAGTGGCAGAAGCTGGCTGCACATCTGGATCTGCTTGAGATCGCACCTACTTTGGTTCCACCCTGGATCGAGCCTCACGCGGACCTTGTTTCCACCATCTGGAAACAACCGGCGGCCATAGCCCCCCTTCCGAGGAAGGCAGACGGGCTATGTCATGCTCTGGAGTGTGTTGATTTTCTTACTTCACACCCCAAGGCTAACTTGGCCGTGATCAGCGCCGCCCACGGCCGTACAACCAACCCAAAGCATTTGAGCTCATCTCCACCTGATAAGGAGTCCCGCCTTCTGGACCAGTATGGGAAGAAGGTTTTCACTTCTTCCAATCTGGGTATTAGGGTTATGAACTACGTTGCTCACATGGGGGATTACCAGAAGGTCATCCTTAGCGAGGTGGAAGCTAAATTGGACTCCCTTCCTGAGTCGCAGACCAAACAGGAAGTGGCAGACCTGGACCGTTCTGCTCGTTCGGCCAGTAGGCACATGTTACGTGCTACTTACGATGCAGTGGACGCTGCTGGATGGAGCTCGGCATTCGCGTTAGTTTGTGGTGTCATGCCTGGCTCCGAGTGTCAGGTTTGGTCCCGGAAGTGCAGTCTGCTATCCAGGATGCGCCCTTCAGGGGTTCGGTGTTGTTCAGTGGTGATGTCAATGACATCATCACCGGCCTGCGGGAGAAGGGCATTGCTCTTAAGGAAGTTGACGCCATGTACAGAGCCCCTCAGCCTCAGCGCTGTTCCTTTTGCAGACGTGCATGGGCCAAGGCGAAACCCCAAGGAAAGCGGGCCAACAAACATCGGGCCCCTCCAGCTGCGAAGCCCCCCCCCGCCCAAACGTGCAGCGGGGAGCTCCAGCTGCAGCTCTGCCACTCACCTCCTGACTCCTTTCCTCTCGCACAGCCTCTGGGCTTTCCAGAGGAATTGGTAGGAGGGAGGTTCTCCCTGCATTTGCCGGGTTGGGAGAGGATCATTTCCGACATTTGGGTGCTCCAGCTAATAGCGAAAGGACACTCAATAGAGTTTCTTCAGAAACCTCCCAGAAAACCCCCTCCAAGGTAGTCTTACTCCCCAGAACACCTTCTTCTGGTTCGGGAAGAAATCTCCGCCGTTCTTCTGAAGGTGGCAATAGAACCTGTCCATCCCCATCTCCAGGGAACGGGTTACTATTCTCATTTCTTCCTGGTTCAGAAGAAATCTGGTGATGTGAGTCCAATCCTAGACCTCAGCTCCCTGAACTTGTTCTGAAGTACAAGAGGTTCAGAATATTCTCTCTGCAGGGCCCTCTGCCCCTCCTTTGGCCGGGACAGTGGCTGTGCGCTCTGGACATGCAGGATGCCTACCTGCATATCCCTATCCACCCATCCCACCCCACCACAAATACTTTCGGTTTTCTTTTGAGGGAGACCACTACCAGTTCAAGGCCCTCCCATTGGGTCTCTCCTCGGCTCCCCAAGTATTTACCAAATGCCTTTCAGTGGTAGCGGCCCACCTGCGTACCCAAGGGGTTCAGGTTTTCCCGTACCTGGATGACTGGCTCCTGGCGGCCCCATCCAGGGAGGACCTCCTGCGCTCCCTTTCCCTTGCCCTGCAGGTTTTCACCAGCTTGGGTATTACCATCAACCAGGCCAAGTCCCATTTGATCCCATCCCAACGACTCCAGTTTATCAGGGCAATCCTGGATACGACCTCCGATATGGCCTTCCTGCCTTTGGACAGGGTGGCCACTCTTCAGGCTCAGGCCAGCCTGTTGTCCAGCCGCAGGCGGGTCACTGCCAGGACAGTCCTTCACCTCCTTGGGATCATGGCGGCTGCCATTCCGACAGTGCCTCGTGCTCGGCTCCACATGAGAATCTCTTAGTGGATGCGTTAGTCTCAGTGGGATCAATTGGTGGACGACCTGGATCGAGAGATCCTGGTCTCCTCTCCGATGGATCGGGACTTGCAATGGTGGATGGCTCAGGAGAACCTTTGCCATGTAGTTCCCTTCTCTCTTTCTCCCCCTCCCAAACTCGGACAACAGATGCCTTGGGTGAGGGTTGGGGAGCCCACTTGGGATCTCAACGGACCCAGGGCTCTTGGTCCAGACTTGAGCAGACTCTCCACATAAACGTGCTCATGTTAAGGGCCGTGCTGTATGCTTTACAAGCTCTGCATCTGTATCTGCTTCCCCCGGTCATCTGGCTGTCCAGACTGACATGTGCATAGTGTGGTACATCAACAAACAGGGATGAGCTTGTTCCTACCCTCTTTGCAGGGAAGCGATACGGGTTTGGGATTGGGTAGTCCTTCACAACCTTCACCTCAGGGCGGTTCATGTTCCGGGGGTCGAGAACACATTAGCAGACCACTTCAGCCGGTCATCCGCCCAAGCTCACAAATGGGACTGGATTAGGGGGTAGTAGACGATGTCTTCCTACGCAGGGGAACCCCTCAGGTAGACCTGTTTGCCTCTCCTCTCAACGCAGAACTTCCCGTCTTCTGCTCGCTCGCTCCAGGGCATGGAGTTTTTTTGGAGAGACACTCTGTCTCTAGACTGGAAGGGCAAATTCGTCTATGACTTCCCCCTGATCCCAGTTGATTCCTAGGGTCTTACACAAATTCTGTTCAGAAGGAGCTTGCATGATCCTCATCGCTCCGTTCTGGCCCAGGCAAGTTTGGTTCTCTCTTCTGCAACAGTATTCAGAGGAACCTCCACTTCCTCTATCGCAGCTCTTGTTGACCCAGGATCAGGGGACCCTGGTCCATCCAGGACTCGGATCCCTTCAGCTGCATGTGGGACTCCTGCAGACATAGTTCAGACCTGGTTCGGGGTTTCGCTGCAGGTGACGGAGATTCTAGTGGAGGCCAGAAAGCCTTCCACTCATTCCTATTACACCATGAAATTGAAAAGGTCCTCCATTTGGGCCTCTTCCAGAGCTTTCAAGTCATTCTCCTGCCCTGTCGGGAGGCTCCTGGATTACATGCGTCACCTCTTCGACCTGGGTCTCAGTCATTCCTCTTTGTAGGTTCACATCGCAGCTATTTCCGCTTACCATGTTCCTTTTGGGAACAGATCTTTTGTGCAGCTGGAAGTCGCTAAGACTTTCCTTAAAGGGGTTCTTCACTTAAGACCCCCTATTCTCACACCTGTCCCTCCTTGGGACTTGAATTTCATTCTCGAGCAGCATACCCTGCCTCCTTTTGAGCCGGCAGCATCAGCAGACCTAAAGTTCCTTTCCTGGAAGACTCTCTTCCTGGTGGCCATTATTTCCGTTTGACGAATTTCCGAGCTTCAGGCCTTAATGTGCAAAATCCCGTACTTGATTTTCCACAAGGAACGTGTGGCTCTGCGAACCAACCCTAAGTTTCTCCGTAAGGTGGTAGTGGAATCTACGCTCAATCAATCCATGGAACTGCCTGCGTTTTTTTACGCAACATTCCAATCAAGGGGAGTACCTCTTACATACTTTGGATGTTTACCAGATTCTGAGATACTACACCAACAGGACAAAGGGTCTTAGAAAGACTGATCAACTGTTTGTCTTTTTTGTCCGCAAAAGAGAGGGCAATGCTGTTTCCAAGTAATGCCTTTCAAAATGGTTGGCTCATTGTATCACTTTGTGTTATGACAAGTATCACAAGACCTTGCCAGGTCAGGTCAGCGGTCACTCCACTAGGGGTGTCGCTGCTTCTGCTGCTTGTTTCAAGAGTGTGTCAGCGACTGACATCTGTGCAGCCGCAACTTGGACTTCTGTCCATTCCTTTACGAAACATTACAGTTTGGACATTGCCTCTCGCCGCAGGGCTGGCTTCGGGTTGGCTGTTTTGCAAGGTCTTCTTTCCTAAAACCTTCACAGCCAGAGGATCTGTATATGGGTAGCTTCCTCCCGTGAGCTTCTCTTTATTCCAGACTGCTTGGGACTCGGTCCTAAATGTAATTACCTACTGCAAGAGCCCTCTCGAAGTAAGATAGTACTGTTACATAAGAACTTACTGTAACAGTAGATCTTCGAGAGAGGCTCTTGCAGTAGGTAATACCTTCCCGCCCTCCATCCCCCTTAGCTTTTTCGGCTCCTTTTCCAGGATGGGAAATACCTGCTTCTCTCTCGTCTTGCCTTTTGGCCTCTGGCGGGAAAGACCTGGAAGGCAGGTGTAGGGGACCGGCCCTTTATACTGATGTCGCATGACGTCTGTCACCTGACGTGGGGGCAGTCCCCCGCCAGAGACTGCTAGCTAGAAATTTTTCTGTGAGGTCCTGATGCCTGCTGGCGTCAGTCCTATATGTAAGTACTTACTGCAAGAGCCTCTCTCAAAGATCTACTGTTAAGGTAAGTTCTTGCGTAACTGTACTTTTCTGGGACAGGATAGAACATAGAAACATGGAAGTTGACGGCAGATAAGGACTGCAAGGCCCTATCCAGTCTGCCCATTTCTCTTTCTACCTTATGAATGTGCCATAGGCTTTTACTCTGTCAATGGCCTATTTGTTCACACTCATCTGTATTGCTCCCTTATGTCTGTCCCATGCCTGTTTGAAGCCCTGCACTGTATTCATATGCACCACTTCCTGAGGTAGGCCGTTCCATGCATCCACAACCCTTTCTGTGAAAAAGAACTTCCTCACATTACCCCTTAATCGGCCTCCCTCTAATCTCATGCTGTGTCCTCTTGTCCTGCTATTTTTCTTATATTGAAACATGTTAGACTCTTTCACCTTGTTAATACCCTGAAGGTGTTTGAATGTTTCGATCATATCACCTCTCTTCCTCCTTTGCTCAAGAGTATATATATGGAGCCCCATTAATCTGTCCTCATATGTTTTCTGATGCGGTCCCTGTACCCTTTTGGCTACCCTTCTCTGGACTGCCTCCATTTTGTTAACGTCCTTGTGCAGATGCAGGCTCTAGTACTGCACGCAGTACTCCAGATGGTGCCTAACCTGTGCCTTGTAAAGAGGGATTATTACCTTCCTCTTACGACTTGTGATACCCATACTAATATACCCCAACATCCCTCTAGCCTTACCTACTGCTTTAGTGGTCTGCTTGGATGATTTCAGGTCCTCTGTGATAATGATAGAAACATAGACTTTGACGGCAGATAAGGACCACTTGGCTAACCCAGTCTGCCCATTTCCCTACCTACTGGATAAGCTGCAGATTCTAGTTAACCAACAGCCTATTTCCTGCAACCCCCCACTATAATTGCCTTATGTCTGTCCCATGCATGTTTGAATTCCTCCACTGTTTTAGACCCCACAACCTCTCCAGGAAGGCGGTTCCATGCGCCCACCACTCTCTCCGTGAAAAGAATTTCCTCACATTACCCCTGAGCCGTCCCCCCTCTAACTTTAAATTGTGCCCCCTTGTTCTTACACATCTCTTTCTGAAAGATGCTACCCTCCTGGACTTTGTTGATTCCCTTGAGGTACTTAAAAGTTTCTATCATGTCCCCCTGTCCCTCCTTTCATCAAGGGTATATATATTAAGCTCTCTCAGTCTCTCTTCATATGGTTTCTGATGTAGACCCTGCACCATGTTAGTTGCCCTCCTCTGGACTGCTTCCATCCTGTCTATGTCCTTATGTAGATGAGGTCTCCAAACTGCACGCAGTACTCCAGATGGGGTCTCACCAACTTGTCTGTATAGAGGGATAACCACTTCCTTTTTCTACTTGTGATACCCTCCCTATGCATCCCAGTATCCCCTGGCTTTCCTACTGACTTCTCACATTGCATACCCACCTTTAGGTCATCTGATATGACTACACCCAGATCCCTTTCCATTATTGTTGTTGTTAGTACCTCCTGCTATTGTGTACTCTTCTCCTGGATTTTTATTTCCCAGGTGCATTACTTTGCACTTCTTTGCATTGAATCTAAGTTGCCATATGTCTGACCATTCCTCCAACCTTGCCAAGTCCCTTCTCATCCTTTCTACCCCCCCCCTTGTGTATCAACTCTACTACAGATCTTTGTGTCATCCGCAAAGAGGCATACCTTTCCTTCCAGACCCTCTGCAATGTCACCTATAAAGACGTTAAAGAGGACTGGACCCAGTACTGAGCCCTGAGGTACTCCACTAGTAACCCCCCTTTCTTCAGAATGTGTTCCATTCACTATTACCTTCTGTGTCCTGTTGTGCAGCCAGTTTTCTACCCAGGCTACCACCCTGGGACCCACTCCCAGGCTGGCTAACTTGATTATTAATCTTTTGTGCGAGACTATGTCAAATGCCTTGCTAAAGTCTAGGTAGGCCATATCCACAGCCCCTCCCTGGTCTATTACTTTGGTCACCCAGTCTAAGAAATCGATTAGATTTGTCTGACATGACCTTCCTGCTGTGAATCCATGCTGCTTTGGGTCCAGTGCCCCGCTGGCCTCTAGGTACTCAACAATTCTTTCTTTCAGAAGTGATTCCATCATTTTCCCCACCACTGAGGTCAAACTAACAGGTCTGTAGTTTCCTGCTTCTGCCTTGCTCCCACTTTTGTGAAGGGGAATCACATCTGCCCTCCTCCAGTCCTCAGGTACCACCCCATCTTCCCATGATTTGTTAAAAAGATTCTAGGGTGAATCCCATCAGGCCCCATTGCTTTGTCTACCTTGAGTTTTAGAAGTTCTTTCAGTACTCTTTCTTCTTTAAATGGACTGGTATCAACCCCACTATCCAGAGTGCTTCTACTGTTTGGTTTAGGTAACTCATCCTCTTCTTCTTTTGTGAATATTGAGCAAAAGTATTCATTCATTATCTCTGCCTTTTCACTGTCTCCCTCTGCCCACCTCCCCTCTCCTTTATTAATCTTCCCTATCCCTCCCTTAACCTTTCTATGTTCCCTAATGTACCTATAAAAGGTTTTATCCCTTCTTAACTGAGTTGGCTATCCTTTCCTCGGTTTGGGCCTTTGCTTTTCTGACTGCCTTCCCACTTCTTTCTGCTTTAATTGATACAGTTCCTGTCGTTGCTCTGTCTGTGATTCCTTATACTTTTTGAATGCAGCCTTTTTCTCCTTAACCTTCCTGACACTTCTTTGAGAGCCATAGTAGTTTTTATTCCGCTTTGTTTCTTTATTTGTTTCACACAAAGGCTTGTTGCCTCCATGATGGCAGTTTTGATTTTTCTCCATTGTTCTTCCACCCCTCCTTTTGGCCATTTGCTAATGCATTCCTCAGGTATTCACCCATTTTGCCAAAGTCAGCCCTTCTAAAGTCCAGTGTCCTTGTATTTGTATGGCTTGTCTCCATGGTTGTGTTTATTGTCAAGCACACTGTGCAGTGGTCGCTTGTTCCCAGGTGTCTACTGACTTCTAAGTTTGTGATCCTCTCTCCATTTGAGAGTACCAGGTCTAATATTGCTCCCTCCCGAGTGGGTTCCACCACTAGCTGTCTAAGGCATGCTCCCTGTAGGGCATCGAGAATGACCCTGCTCTTGGATGTGGCTGCAGTCTATGTTGCCCACTTAATATCTGGCATATTCAGGTCCCCCATCAACAGTATCTCCCCTTTTTCAGCCATTTTGAGAATGCCCTCTATCATTTTCTTGTCCATTTCCTCCCCTTGAGACGGGGGTCTGTATACAACCCCTATGCGGATTGTGATGCCATTCCCTGTCTCCAATGTGACCCATAGTTCCTCTTGTCCTCCCCCTTTACCTTTTAGTTCTGTTACTTGATCCCTTCCCTTATGTAGAGAGCTATTCCACCTCCTCTTTTACCCTCCCTGTCCCTTCTGTAGATTGTGTACCCTGGTATGTTGACATCCCAGTCATGGTTCTCCGTGTACCATGTTTCTGTGACTGCCACAATATCCAAGTGTTTCACTTCCATCAGGGCTACTAGCTCTGGATGCTTGTTTCCCAGACTACGGGCATTGGTACTCATTGCCCTCCATTTAATGTTGGCTTTATCCTTTTTTACCCCATCCCTGCTTTTATTGCCCTTGTCCATTTTTCCATTTACTCCTGTCCTGCCCTCTGTCAAGCTCTGTACCTCACTGTTTACCCTACTACCTGCCATGCTTTGCGGGGGGGGAGGCTTGAACTTTCCTGTTTCCTATCGGCACCTCCCCCCTTGGCTAGTTTAAAAGCTTGCCAAGGAAGCCTTTAAACCTGTCACCTAGGAGCGTGTTTCCTTCCTGGACAAATGCAGACCATCATGCCAGTATAGACCTTCATCTCTCCAGGTGGACCCCCAGTCCCCAATGAAGCCAAAGCCCTGTGCTCTGCACCAGTTTTGCAACCATTCATTAAACTGTATGGTGCAGTACCTAACCTCACCCCTGCCATGGACTGGCAACACCTCTGAGAAGGTTTACGTGCTTGCTACCTGTCTGAGGCCCTCCCCAACTCCACAAATTCATCCACTGCACTGATCTCATGCCTAGCTAGGTCATTTGTCCCGAGGTGGACAATGATATCTAGTTTCCTCTCCTGTGATGCTGCTTCTGCAATCCTGAGGATTCCTTCCTGTCCTCCAAGCCATGGCACCAGGCAGGCACCTTACTTCCCTCTCCTCTCCCTTTCCCAGGTCTACACCCCTAACAATTGAGTCCCCTATCAGAAGCTGTTTCTTTCCCTTGTGTTGTCCCTTGCCATTCTTTTGTGGGTCTCCCTTGTGGCTGTCCCCAGCATTCTTCTTGGTCTCCAATGAGGGTGTCATCATAGAGGAACCTTCATTTGCCAGACCGACATATGATTTGTGTAGAGGTGCAACTCTGGGGCTACGCCTCTGTTCCACCACCCTCACCCTCCCAGAACCTACTGTGGTCCATCCGCTCTTCACACATGGCAACCTCTGAGGCAGTGGTTGTGGAACTGGTGCTCTTTGGGTGGGGGGAGTCCTCCTTAGTCCTTGCCAGTTCAGCCTGGAGGTGGGCAACCTCCTCCCTCAGAGCTGACAGTTGCTTGATGCCCGAGTCTCTTTCTTCCCAGGTGATTGCCAGCAACTCCCCTTCCAACCTATAGGTGGCTTCAGGGTTTCTCTTCCCTATGTGCATGATCTTGCACTTCTTTGCATTAAACCCCAGTTGCCACTCTTCCGACCATTTTGCCCATTTATCCAGATCTCTTCTCATTCTACCCACCCCATCTGGATCATCTACTCTGTTGCAGATATTGGTGTCATCTGCAAACAGACAAACTTTATCCTCCAGTCCATCTGCAGTGTCACAGATGACGATATTGAAGAGGACTGGCCCCAGGACTGATCCCTGAGGTACCCCATTTGTGACTCGTATCTCTTCTGACTGTATACTGTTTACTACCACTGTCTGTTTTCTGCCGCCAACCAGTTTGCCACCCAGTTGATCAACTTGCAACCCACCCCGAGCCTACCCAGCTTATTAATCAATCTTTTATGTGGAATAGAATCAAAAGCTTTGCTGAAGTCAAGGTAGGCGACATCAACTGCACCCCCTTGGTCCACCACTCTAGTTACCCAGTCAAAGAAACCTATGAGATTAGTTTGACAGAACCTTCCTGTTGTAAACCCATGCTGTCTTGGATCCTGTGCTTCTATGGATTCCAGGTGTTGCACTATCCTTTCCTTAAGGAGTGCCTCCATAATCTTGCCCACTATTGAGGTAAGACTAACTGGTCAGTAGTTCCCTGCCTCCTCCCTGCTGCCATTCTTGTGGAGCGGGATCACATGAGCCCTTCTCCAGTCTTCTGGGTCCTCTCCTGTGCTCAGAGACTTGCTAAACAGTTCTGCTAATGGCTGCTAGTTCCACCCGTAGCTCCTTTAGTACCCTGGAATGTATGCCATCTGGTCCCATTGCTTTGTTCACCCTGAGCTTAGTGAGCTCTTGTGGGACCCTTTCTTTTGTGAAGGGACTAGTGCACACCTCCCTCCCCCCCTGTGTCCATGGTGCTGAGCTGTGGGCCCTGCCCTTCCTTCACCTCAGTAAATACTGAACAGAAGTATATATTTAGGATAGATGCTTATCTTGGTCCTTCTCCACACACACACCCTTATCCCCTCTGATCTTAGCAACACCCTCTCTGGACTTTCTCCTTTCACTAATGTAGCTATAGAAAGTCTTGTCCCCTTCTTTTACTGTTCATGCTAGTGTTTCCTTGGTTTGGGCCTTTGCCTGCCTTACAGCCTTCCCTGCTTCCCTTAGGGAAGTTTGGTATGCCTCCCTGTCTTCATCCCAAATTCTCTTATATTTCCTGAAGGCCAGCCTTTTGGCGCTGATCTTTTCTGCTACTGTTTTTAAGAACCAAAGTGGTTTCCTCCTTCTTTGCTCTTGCCTTTCTCTAACACAATGGGATGTTTCTTCAAGTATTGCATCCTTAAATCTTGCCCACTTTGCTTGTACCCCCTCACCTGTATTTCTTCTTGCCAGGGCTAGCTTAACTCTGTTGTCCATCTTATCAAAGTAGGGTCCTCTGAAGTCCCATATTTTTGCCTTGGAATGGGATGATTTTGTTGATGGTCACTGGCCCCCAGGTGACCTTCTACCTGGAGATCTGTGTTCCTTTCCCCATTAGTACTAGATCTAGGATAGCTCTGTCTCTTGTGGGTTGTTGTCCCAGTTGTTTGAGGCCCTCCCCCTGCAGGGAATCCTCCATGTGTCTAGTTCTGGTGGATGTTCCTGCTGGTATTGACCAATCTGCATCTGGCATGTTGAAGTCTCCCATTATCAGAACCTCCCCTTTAGCTGTCGTGTTTTGTATATCTTCTAACAGTAATGTGTCTGTGTCTTCCCCTTGGTCTGAAGGCCTCCAGTTCGTATGGCTGTGCCGGTTCCTGTTTCCAGTGTGATCCACAGTTGTTCTGGCTCCTTATGTGTATTCTGAATTTCTGTAGCTTTGATATTGTCATTGACATAAAGGGCCACTTCAACCCCCCCCTTTTTGCACCTTGGTCTCTTCTGAATAGTACATAGCCGGATACTGAAGTCTCCCAAGTGTGGTTACTGGTGAACCATGTCTTGCTAATGGCTACTATATCCAGTGTAGCCTCTGTCATTGTTGCCTGCAAGTCTGGGATCTTGTTTCCCAGACTGCGAGCATTTGTGTAAATGATTTTCCATTGGCCAAATTTCAGTGTGTGTGTTTTTGGGCGATGTCTGACGTTTCTCCTGCGTGTCGTATGGGGAGCCGGACCTTTTCCCTCACCTGGTGATGCAAATGAACTATAAACATGCTAAACTACTGTTTGATCACTAGCTGAGGGGGGAAGGGTGTTCTTCCTGTTCGATGTATTGGGTGCTGCACCCCTCTCCTCATTTGCTAGTTTAGATGTTCTGCAAATATGTCAAACTTCTGCCCCAGTGCATTGACTCCCTCCTTAGTCAGATGCAGTCCATCGAATTTAAAGAACTTTCACTCCCAAAACTGTTGCCAGTTACCTACAAATGTGTGTCCTTTTTCCTGGCACCAGCCCTTGAGCCACATGTTTGGCTCCTGTCTCCCTTTCTCTGACCTTCTGTCCATCTGCCCCCCCCCCCCCAAACCATAGGATCTCCGAGAAGGAGGTGCCAGACAAAATGGATGACAGTTTGTCTCGCAGCCTGGTCAGGTGTTCCTTCGTCTCCACAACTGACCGGCTGGCGAGATCGTTAGTCACTGTGTGTACTAGGACATCAGTGTTTTCTCCTGCTTCCTGCACAATTTTAGCAATGCGGTCAGTGTGTCTACATGTTGATGTAGCTGGGAGACATCTGACCATTGCCCCCGGCACTTGTTCTGACTGCTCACAGATGGAGATTGTATTGCTGTCTGTATGGCAGTCCCCTTATTGAGCTTTTATTTGTTCTTGGAGCAACCACAGAAGAAAGTTCTGTTTTTCCTGTTGTGTGGGGAAACCTGTCTAGATCTCCATTATTTTGCTTTTTACCTTTACAGAATAGTACCCCAAGAAGGCAAGGCAATTTTATTTATATGGCACCCAATCCCTGGGGCTCTGGGCGCCTTGCATAAAAACATTTAAAATCATAATATAAGACGTGTAAATCTATAAATAGATCTATTAACATTTAAAACAATAAATAAAATCTTAAGATAACTAGGATAACGAATATAAGTAATGCTAGTCAGTCGCTTCCATCGGGGAAAGCCAGACAGAACAAATGAACCTTTAGGCCTTTTTTAAAGGACTCTACTGTTGGGGCCTCCCTGACAGAAGCTGGGAGGTAGTTGCACAGAGCCAGACCGATGACACTAAAGGCACGGTCGCCAGATGTTTTTAGACTGACCCTGGGAACAATAAGAAGGCCCCTAGTCGAGGAGCGGAGGAAATGGACTAAAGTGGCAGGAGTAAGGAGATCATCTAGATAGCTGGGGCCTAGTCCATATAGGGCCTTATAGATGAGCAAGCCCACCTTGAGGATGACCCTCCACCTGACAGGCAGCCAGTGCAGAGCCTGCAGGACCAGGATCACATGACTGTACCTAGCTAGGCCCGTCAGCAACAGAGCTGTTGCATTCTGCACCAGCTGCAGCCTGTGAAGGGTCCCTCCAGTGACCTCGAAGTATAGAGCATTACAGTAATCAAGCCTTGATGTAACAAAGGCATGCACTAGTGTCAGTAGGTCTTCGCGTGGAACTAGGGGTTTGATCCTGGTGGTATTCCTCAAGTGGTAGAAACCACTTTGGACCACAGATTACACCTGAACTTCAAGTGTCAATCTGCTATCCAGGATAACGCCAAGATCCTGCACCCTAGGGGAAGCCATCAACAGAGCGGATCCCAGAAACAATCCTCTACCCACTCTGGAGGCACTCCCATCATGCCTGCGACCTGGCTCAATCACCAGTACCTCCGTTTTGTCAGGGTTCAGTCGCAACCAGCTGGAGGACATCCAGTCATTGATCTCAGCCAGGCAGTAGTTAATGACTTCCACGGCATGTGTTCCAGGGACAAAGGACAAATACAGTTGGGTATCCTCTGCATAGCAGTGAAAACCCACACTGTAGTGCCAAATGAGCTCTCCCAGGGGCAGTATATATACTGCGAATAACATCGGCAACAAGATCGAGTCCTGAGGTACTCTACAAGACCGGGGCTTCAGGGAGGAGGAGGAGAAATTCCCCATCACTACCCGCTGCTCCCTGCCAGAGAGGTGGGACCCAAACCAGTTGATAGTACCGGAAAGTCCACAATACTCTCAAAGGCAGTCGAGAAACCCAATGTGAGTCACGGTATTGAAAGCTGATGAGAGATCTAGGAGCACAAGAACTGACCTGTCTCCTCTATCTCTAGCCTTGAGGAGGTCAGTATGCACTCTGACGAACACCATTTCGGTGCTGTGCCTGGCCCTGAAACCAGCCTGGAATGGCTGATAAATATCAAAGGACAAGAGGTGCTGTTAGAGCTGTTGCGACACTATTTTCTCAACAACCTTGAGCATGAATGGCAGATTGGTGATCAGCTGGTAATTTGTTAGGACATCAGGGTCTAGAGATGGCTTCTTCAAGAGGGATCTCCAGGGCCTTATTCAAGGCATCTGGAAAGACTCCCTCCAACATCGAACACCCCAGCAAACACTGGGCCAATTGTCCCGACACATCTCAAGAAATGAGTTGGGCTGGTCCGGTTCACAATAAGTGTGCTTGAGCTTCAAGATCACCTCAGTGACCTCTGCCATCTCCACTGGTTTAAACTCATTCCAGACAAACGGAGCGCCTCTGCTCACTCCAGTCTGATCACCGCGACCCAGAACTTGCTTAACTGATAGGATCCCCGACAAGATAGACGACACCCTGTCAGAGAAGAACAGAGCAAACTCCTCGCACAAAGTTATTGAAAAAGCTTTTTTCAGCTGAAGACAGACTGGATGTAAAAGTCTGTCCAAAGTCTGAAAGAGCTGAGATGGTCTGTTGACCCCTGCAGCAGTCTCCCTGAACAGGAACTCTGCCTTCTTGTGGTTGATTCCCCTTGGTACACATGATAATGAGCATGCAAGGCCGTTCTGTCCTCCGACTGGTTGCTCCGCCAGCAACGCTCCAACTTCCGACCTCTGATCTTCTTCACCCGAGATCCCCGTCAAACCAAGGGGACCTCAGGTGAGAGGATCTGGGTCATATACGGAACGGTGCAATGGCATCAAGCGCTTCGGAAACCACCTTGTCATAGGCGGCTGCTGCCTCGCCTGTACCAACCGCGAAGAAGAAAGGCTTGAGTCAGGCAATTACTGATATTGTCAGTTACCCGAGTCTGGACTCCTTTTACAGAACTATAGAGTGACATGTATTTCTACTTAACTGCGATAAATGAGGAATACATGTTTGGCATACAAGAAACATGAAGCTGGTGGATGAAAATCCACCACTCCCCTAACCATACTGAGATTCCTCAAGTCACGAAGGAGTTTTCATGGTCTGTAATATAAAGCACCCACTTCTGCCATTTCCCAGTGCCATTATTCCTGAGGACTGACCCACTAATGCATACAGTTATTGCTGTTATTTCGAGGTTAACAAGTTAGTGTTTGACAGCTGTAATAACTGCAGAGATTGAAGCCATTTCTGTTTTAGTGCTGGGTTTCTTACAGAATGTTTTCAAGGTGAACGTTGGGTCAGAAATGGGCTTGAATGTTTGAAATGCCTCACTGCTTGCACACTGGTATGTCCAAATGCCTCTGTTTTCCTGCTTGCATAATTCAGAGATGTTTATTGCTTAATCTGCACATTTTGAAATGCTTTAAGTGTTTCTCAAGCTTACTTAGTTATAAGGCATTGTCGCCACACAGTGCCCTATAAATAACCAATCTGGTTCACGGGATGTCACCTTGATATAATTAAGCTTTAGGAGTGCTGTTACCTCTGTTCTGTAATGTTCAAGTTCAAGTTTATTGCAGGAAAACTCCATCGAGCAAGCTCATTCACAAGGAGATCCTGTGACATATACACTGATAACAAACATACATAAATAAATAAGAAAAAAATAAATGGAAATTAAATGATAGACAGTTAATTAACATGTATGCATGAAATTGTATGATCCAAGCTGGTTAATACATATGAGAACACCACATTGGATGATGAATATTTCTAGGTAGTATACTAACAATGCAAGACATGGTAACTGGTATTTGCAATACATTCATTTTAGACAATTGAGCAGCAACAGAAAAATATAGAGTAGGTAAGGTAGAGGGGAGCAGGGAGCAGGAGTGGGATTGCTGCAGTAAAGGTCAGATGCTGGAGAATGAAGTAGTGTCTTATTTTAAAAGATAGTGCGAACAATAAGCAGTTAACCTGCGCAAAGCAAATTATGGACTTACGTGGAATCCACAAGCCCTCATCTGGCTAAGAAGGGGTTTAATGACAGTTGCAGCTGTCTTTTATCTTGGCTGCACTTAGCACTTTATAGAAGTTAATTGAAACTGTGCTAGTTAGTTTCAGAATGTTTTGCAGTATGTTCCAAATAGAGGGAATGGCATGCGCAATAGCACGTTTACCAAAGGAGGTCCGAGTCCTAGGTATATCGAGCAATATGAAACCAGATTTCCTTAGAGAGTATGCACTATGTGAAATACTAATGAGAGATGAAAGATGACTCTAGTTTGTGCAGGAGTAGCTTAAGGGTTCAAAGACCAGCATGGAGCAGGCGTCTAGTAGTAAGGGATGTCCATCCAACAGCTGCATAAAGGTCACAGTGGTGCGAACGGTAGGGGGAGTTGGTAATAAACCGTAATGTGTGGTGATAGAGGATATCCAATTTACTTAGGTTAGCACGAGTAGTAGAGGAGTAAATTACATCGCCATAATCAAGAAGGGGGAGAAAAGTGGCCTGGACGAGCTTATTTCGAGTTTCAAGAGGGAAGAGGGGCCTATTCCTAAAGAAGAAACCTAACCTGGCTTTAAGCCTTCTGGAAATGTCCTCTATATGGCCAGTGAAAGAGAGTTTATCAATCCAGATGCCCAGATATTTGAATTTGGAGACGACTTTCAATGGTTCGTTTAGCGTGGTAACAATAAAGTCGGCTGGGAGATACCTGGGATGGTACTATGAGAGAATATCATAGCTTTGGTCTTCTTTGCGTTGAGCGGGAGCTTTGCCTTTATTAGATTATGTTCGAGTTGAGTAAAGTCTGCTTGAAGCACTCCCTTAATTTCGGATAGCGTAGAGCCAGAGGTATATAGCACGGTGTCATCCGTGAAAAAATGCTGCTTAGACGTGGATATGTTGGAATCAAGATCATTAATGTATAAAGAAAACAAGATAGGGCCTAGGATGGATCCTTGGGGGACACCTTAAACAACTGGTAAGGAAGCAGAGTAAAAGCCATCTGCTTTTACTTTCTGGGATCTCCATGATAGGTAACTTGAGAACCACTGGGTAGTAAGGTATGTGGCCCCCAAATTAGTGAGGCAATTGACTAGTATGTTGTGATCAATAGTATCAAAAGCTTTACTAAGATACAAGAAGACTGCTCCAGTTACCTTCTTAGCATCCATAGCAGAGATTCAGTCATTGGTTACTTTTGCTAAAGCAGAGATTGTGCTGTGATATGCCCAGAAGCCAGATTGAGCTGGGTTAATAAGGGAGAAGGTTTCCAAGTGAGATTTTAACTGGTTGTGGATCAGTTTTTCAAAAACTTTAGAGAGGATAGGCATGATGGAGATAGGCCTATAGTTATTCACATCGCAAGGGTCACCAGATTTGAACAGAGGAAGGATGTGTGCTGATTTCCAGCAGGACGGCACAATAGCGGACGTAATGGAAAGGTTAAAGATATGAAGAATGGGGGCAGTGAGATGTGCATACCCTATCATTAGGAAGAAGGGTTCCAGACCATCATCCCCAGCACTTTTTTTGATATCTAAATTAAGGAGAGCATCTTCAACTTCTTTAAAATTTATCTCACGCAGTTGAAATGGGTTGAGTGCGGAGCTAGGTATGGGTGGGGGATTAGGTTTGCTGATCGCAGTACCAACATAAGGTGAAGAGTCGAAAGCTAGACCCGCCGTTGCAAAGTGAGAGTTAAGTTCTTCAAGGATTAAGGATTTATTTTCCACTATCTTTCCACTAGCGATTAACTTAGCTGGAATGGAAGGGGCAGTAGGCCGTCCTTCTATAGATTTAATTGTCCTCCATATTTTGTGTGGGTTACCTTTCACTTGTTCAAGGGTAGAGATGTAGAAGTTAGCTTTGGCAGAATGGATATTTTTCACACAGATATTCCTGGCTGTTCTAAAAGCCTGCCAATCCGAAGATTTCTTTGAATGTCTGGCTTTCGCCCAGAGCTTGTCACGGGCTGTGAGGGCTGCCTTAAGATCTGGGGTGAACCAAGGGTTAGAGTTGTTTCGTACCCTAACTTTGATAAAGGGGGCATGCTTATTTGCCAGTCTAGTAAGATTGGCATTAAGGGTGGAGGCTGCCTCATTTATGTCTTTGGCAAGGTAAAGGTCTTGCCAACTGATCATGCCCAGGTCAGAAAGGAAGTCTGCTGCACTGAACTTACGAAACGATCATTTTGTTATAAAGATGGGCTGCATTCGGGCTTTGATTTGAGATCTTATGCAAGCAACAATCCCGTGGTCGCTCCTGTCGTTATGAAACACAGCTGAGTGTGATATTTTATGTGGGTGAGTAGTTAATACCACATCTAAGGTAGAGCTGTTGGCAGTATTTAGGACATTGTTCCTTGTGGGTTCATTAACTACTTTCATTAGACCTAGCTCATCGCAAAAGGATTTGAGGCAATGAGATTTATGTGATAGCCAATCCATATTTAGATCCCCTAGGAATATTGTTTCAGTTTTCACATCTGAGAACAAGGTTTTCAGAAAATTAATGATTTCATTGCCTCCAGACGGAGGCCTATAGCCACCTATGATAGTAGTGCATTCTGAGGAGGGGAGATGAAGCTTCAATGAGACCATCTCAAATTCCTTGACTAAAGATTAGCAGCTGATATTAGTGACTGCGTACTTGGATTTAGCGTATACAACCACACCTCCACCTCTAGAAGCCCTGTCCACTCTAAACTGTTTGTATCCCTGGAGGAAGATTTGTTGGTCAGTATTAGTCTTTTTTAGCCAAGACTCTGTAATTATGATAAGGTCTGGGTTGGTATGCACAGCCCAAGCTTGCAACTGTACAAGTTTTTTGGTCAGGCTTAGAATATTCAACATCATCATCTTAAGACCTGTGGCCTCAGCAAAATCTATAGGCGAGGTGAGTTGGGGGGAAGGGCAGGGTTTAGCTCCACATTACCTGAGCAGAGAAGAAGCACTAATATCATTTTCTTTAGGGAGCTTTTTAGGAAGGAGACAGCTTTTTTTCTTTGGGATCGCCCATAACGTGTTGCACAGG
This sequence comes from Neoceratodus forsteri, assembly GCA_016271365.2. Lineage (NCBI taxonomy): Eukaryota > Metazoa > Chordata > Ceratodontiformes > Ceratodontidae > Neoceratodus > Neoceratodus forsteri. Next base: position 181,063,546 of record CM057450.1, on the reverse strand, counting down.
GAGTAGTACAACTAAAGTTGCAGTTTATAGTGATCATTTTGAGTGCTTGTATGGTCATGGGCGAAGGCAGTAGTAAGGGGAAGGTGGTATACCAGGGGGAATAGGTTAGAAGGGGGGAGGTTGATGAAGTACAGCGAACTGTTGCAACATAAGGAGTTGAGACAGTGTGATGCTAATCTGAGATATATTGAAATACTTCAGGGTGCACTGTATTGTTAGGCGCTTTGTTCTCTTGGAACAATAATAGAGCAGTGAGGAAGGCCATAGTGGCAGGGAGTGTGGTCTAAAAATTGGTATTGGTATGGTGTTACTCTGAAAAGAAAGCACCAGACCCAACTACATAAACTCAAAATCCCAAAGTAAGATTTCGCTCAGAAGGGGAAAAAAAGAACAGGAACAGATCAGATTGGTGGCTAGCAGCTCAGATGTAGTATGCACAAGGATCAGGCTTATTGGCCCCACTCAGTACCAATGTCTGAGTGACAGCAAGCAATAATAAGCCAATGGAACGGCAAAAGAACTAGCAAGGGCAGAGCATAACTGTATTTAAAGGAGGCCTGGGAGGGGTGGGGAAAAATTTGAGCGAGTTACAAGTACCACCAAGGCAGCGAAGAGCCAGAGAAGTCTGGAAAAAATCATGGGAGGCGCTTAATCGAAGCAAAGGGTGCGGCGGGCGGACCAGTCACTGTCCGCCTGGGTCAGCGCTGTACCAGTAGGCACCCAGGCGTGCTGGCTTCTCAAAATAAGTTTAGCGAAGATACCTTGGCTGGGATCTGTGCCCCGAGGCCCTTAAGCCGGCAAGGGCTGCAGGATGGTGTCAGTGGTGGCGGCCGCCACAGGAGCAGCTGTTTCTGGCCGCCTTTTCTCTGGGGTGCCGTCCAGGCGCAGAATCCTTGGCTGGGATCTGTGCCCCGAGGCCCTTAAGCCGGCAAGGGCTGCAGGATGGTGTCTGTGGCGGCGGCGGCCTCAGGAGTGGCTGTTTCTGGCTGCCTTTTCTCCGGGGCGCCATCCAGGTGCACAATCCTTGTCTGGGATCCGTGCCTTGAGGCCCTTAAGCCGGCAAGGGCTGCAGGCTGGTGTCGGTGGCAGCCGCATGAGCGGCTGTTTCTGGCTGCCTTTTCTCTGGGGCGCCGTCCAGGCTTTACCATACTCTGCCCAGTCCACACTCTGCACTGAGTCTGTGCTGGTCACCACTCCTGCCTCTTACTGGCCTGCTTTTGTTATGGTACAGCGCTTCTTGAAATTGCGTCTTTTGGCTGTTACTACCTTCTCAACCCTGTACTTCCCAGTGCTGCTCCCAGATGTCTTCATAAGTCTAATCCTCTTGTAACATGGCAAAAAACAAGAGATGAAAATAAATAACATTGATTGGAGGAACAGCAACATGTGACCACCAAGGAGAAGCATGGATTGATTCCCCTTATTAATCCATGGATGCCATCGGGAGCGCACTTAGTGAGAGTCAGAGTAGGACAGACAGAGACACACACGCATAGAAGAGTCACTCCCTGTCTCATACAGGACCTCAAAAGAAAGTCGGCAAAAGTGCTGTCTGTTCTGTTTCTCCTCTCTGCTGACAGAGACAAGAGAAGGGAGAGGGACAAAGTTGGCAGAAGTGCTGTCTTTTATTTGGCGTCCTCTCTGCTGTATGCCAAGTCCCTACCCACCTTGCGGAATTTCAGAACTACAGCGGTCACTGTGGCCAACACCCCCATGGCAAGCATTGTCTGTATTGTTCCCCACAGGCAGACCCCTTACACTTGGCTGTACAATGCACAGCGATTGAAAATCTGAGATGGAGAGAGTGGCGAGAGAGACACAGGGCACAGAAGACAGCAGTGATACATAGATACATAGACGGTGTCGGCAGATAAGGGCCTATGGCCCACCCAGTCTGCCCATTTGAGCTTGTAAGTTAAGTTTGTTTTCCAAGAAGTCTGTTGCCCCTTACCCCTGACCTCCAGAATTCCTTTATGTCTATCCCATGCATTCTTAAATCCCATGATTGTTTCAGCCCCCACCACTTCCTCTGGCAGGGTGTTCCACTTGTCCACCACCCGTTCTGTGAAGAAATTCTTCCTCACGTTTCCTCTGAATCGTCCTCTCTCCAACTTCATCCCATGCCCTCTAGTCCTGGAACATCTTTTTCGCTTAAAAATAGTGTATTCAAACAACATGAAGTTTTGCTATATTCTGACATATGCAGTGAGTCCCAACCTTTGAACTGCTCCGGAGGTGAAAGAGTTAACTTTCCATGCCAGGCATGGAACGCTGAGCTCGAGCTCGGTTGAAACTCTGTGTGTTGTTCTTCAAACTCAAACCGTCAGATTCTTTACTCCGCCTCACTGAACAGTTGCTCGGAGTTTCTCCTTCTGCTCAGTTCACTTTGTCAGTTAAAGTATTGTTTTTCTCGGTTTTCGACTGAATTTAAACCGCAACCGGTTGGTTCAGGCTCTGTCTGTGGTATTTGTGAGTACTAGATAGGTTTTACATTAATTCTTTTCTTTATGGAACTTGTAAACGGTTTATTGGTTCGGTTTGAACCGATCAGGTTGTTTAAAAAATCTTAATCTGTGATTTAGAGTGTGGTTACCGGTTCTTATCGGTTCTACAAAAAACGGATTTTATTACGTTTTTTTTACACGACCCGTGACACAGTTGGGAACCGATAAGAGGGTCTTACCTGGCGGATTGCCATAAATGGGTAAGTTTGGTTAGGACTGGCACTATGTCTGAGAAACCCCAAAGAAAAACCGGGCCCACTGGGTTTCAACACTGCAGTGTGTGTGGGGAAGTCTTTGCCAAGGCTGACCCCCACACCACCTGTGTTTATTGTCTGGGGTTTGACCACCTCAATGCAGACTGCCAGATTTGTAAAAATTTTCCTGCAGCTACCCTGGAAAAGAGAGTTGGTAGGCTCAGGGAAAGGGAGGCCAAAAAGTCCGCTGAACCGGATGGCCAGCCCGGTTCGGTTCCAACCGAACCAGAGGGAGTGCCCTCTGACCAGGGCGAGACTTCTTCGGGCAAAAGGATATCCGACTCTGAGGAATTGGTTCCAGCAAAAAGGACTAGGAAATCAGCTGGTGTGGAGCCAAAACTTTCCTCTCCAACCGCTGAAGAAATAGCCAAAGCGATTAAAATTGTCCAGTCGCTTTCCCCGGTTCCGACCGAACCGGCACCATCAGGTAAGCCCCGGTTCGGCCGGTTCCACCGGTTCAAGAGTATGATTTAGAGGAATATTATGAACCGGAGGAGGGGGAAGAGGAGTATGAGGAGAGTGAATGTGGATTTGAAAGTCTGGATGTGCCCATTGACCCGGACATCTCCCCAGACAGACCTTCAGGAGTGTCTCCTCCTAGGCTTTCTGAGTCCCCTTCTCATTTTATGTTTTATAAAAAAGTGGCTGAAACCCTCCAGCTCCCTATGGAGGAAGCTGTGGATGATCAAGAGGAGCCTGACTATGTGGAAATGATGGATATCCCAGAGTCTAGGAGACTGTCTATTCCCTTGCATAAATCTTTTGGGAAACAGTCATTTAAAATTCTAAAAACTCCTCACATTATACCTCCTGTGGATAAGAGAATGGACAAGAGGTACACATTGTCAGGTTCTGATACGGAGTTCCTTACACAACAATGCAGCCATGTTGGGGTAGTGCAGGCTGCAGCCTGTGACAAGGCAAATATTCCCTTGGCTTCACACCCCCCGGACAAGGACTCCAGGAGGATTGATGCCATGGCAAAGAAACAGTACATGGCAGCATCCTTGGGACTCAGACAGGCAAATTATATGGCTTATTTTGCTAGATATCAAAAATCCAGATGGGATACTGTTATGGCTCTAGCAAAACAGGTCCCTGGCCAGCTTGCCAAGGAGCTGGAGCAGGTGGCTGCTGATGGTATTGGTGCAATTCCATGCTGCAGTGGACTCAAATGATGTGTCATCAAGAGTCATGGCTACATCTGTGGCACTTCGCAGAATGGCTTGGCTCAGATGTACTAGCCTGTCACAGGATACCCAGACTAAGGCCATGGATTTTCCTGTTGTGGGTAATTCCCTGTTTGGGGAACAGACAGAGAATTACATGAAGAAAATTGATGAGTATAGGACCACCTATAGGAGTGCACAGGCCAAGGAAAGGCAGGCCACTCCTCAAGAGCAGCTTCCCAGGGGCAGGGGCAGGCCTTTTATAGGCCTTTTTTACCAAGCCCAGGCCTCCTCCTCCTCTTCTGCTTATGCCCAGAGGGGGTTCTTTAGAGGGAGAGGCAGACGGGGTACAAGCAAGCCTGCTTCCACCCCTCAGCCCAAAGCCCCTGCCAAGCAGGCACCCTGATGGGGTTGCCAGGGCCGATTCTCAACTACCTGTAGGGGGCAGGCTGGCTTAATTTGTCCAGGACTGGGAGTCTCTGACATCAGACAAGTGGGTCCTGGAAGTAGTAAGCCAGGGACTGGTTCTCAGCTTCAAAAGTTTCCAAAGATGAGAACCAGATCCTTTCCACCTGCAATCCACCAGAGGCACTTGCCCTAGAGGCAGAAGTCTCTTCCTCCTGGCTCTCAGAGCTGTGGAAAGGTTCCACCCCTACACCAGGGCAAAGGGTTGTACTCCAGGTACTTCCTTACCCCAAAAAAGACAGGAGAATGGCGGCCCATCCTGGATCTCAGATACTTAAACAAGCACCTTTTAAAACCAAAATTCAAAATGGTGACTCTGGGAATTATTCTACCCTCTCTAAGGCCAGGGGACTGGCTAGCATCCCTGGACCTCAAGGATGCCTACTTCCATATTCTCATCAGAAGCTCTCATCGAAAGTACCTCAGGTTCGAGCTGCCCTCAGGCCATTAACAGTTCAGAGCAATGCCCTTTGGCCTCACCTCTGCTCCAGGGGTATTCACAAAATGCCTGGCAGTAGCAGTTGCTTCTCTAAGAAGGCAAAAAATTGCCATCTTCCCTTACCTGAACGACTGGCTCATAGCAGGCCAGTCCCCAGACCAAGTCAAGTTACACCTACAGATAACTCAACAACTGCTCACCTCTTTAGGTTTCCTTCTGAATCTTTCAAAGTCAGTTCTAGAGCCTGTCCAGCTCCTCACCTTCATAGGCGCAGAGCTGAACACACAGAAAGCCGGAGTCTTCCTTCCTTTGGACAAGGCAAGGACCCTGGTCTCTCTGGCCTCCTCATTCACCCTGCAGGTGTCTCGACCAGGAAGGCATTTTCTACAGCTCCTGGGGCACATGGCTGCTTCTACAGCAGTAGTGCAGGGAGCAAGATTGCAGATGAGGGACATTCAGTTCCATTTGAGAGCCTTTTGGTCTCATAAAGGAAAGACCCTCTAACCAAACTGATTCCAGTGACTCGAACCCTGATCCAGGCCCTACAGTGGTGGCAGGATCAGAGCAATCTGAGACAAGGGGTTCCTTTTGTCACTCAGTCTCACTCCTTAATCCTTACTACAGATGCATCCCTCTTGGGGCAGGGAGCTCACATGGGCGACCTCACTACTCAGGGGTTGTGGTCCCCTCAGGAATCTGTGCTCCACATCAATCTATTGGAACTCAGAGCAGTTTTTCTGGCACTTAAAGCTTTTTCCAAATCTGTTCAAAACAAAGTTGTACAGGTCAGAACAGACAACACCACCAAAATGTGGTACATCAACGAGCAAGGGGGCATTCGGTCTATGGCCTTGTGCACCGAAGCAATGAAGCTATGGTCTCTGTCTTACTCACTGAACACCTCCCTTACGGCAGTTCACTTCCCAGGCAAGGACAATGTCCTGGCAGATGCTCTCAGCAGGATTTCCCAGGGCCATCACAAATGGTCACTGGACCCCCTGGTCTTGGAGGTGATATTTGCCAGATGGGGCACCCTGCAGATAGATCTTTTTGCAGCCCCAGACGATCACCAACTTCCCCTTTTTTGCTGCAGGCCCCTAGTGTTGGTCTCAGTCCCTCTGGATGCCTTAGTTCTCAATTGGGAAGGGAAGTTTCTCTATGCTTTTCCCCCCTTCCCTCTCCTGTTCAAAGTGCTAGTCAAAATCAGATCTCAACCCTGCAAGATTATCCTGATTGCTCCAGATTGGGCCAGACAACCCTGGTATCCATTCCTACTGTCCTTAGCAGTCCATCTTCTCCTGTGTCTTCCCAGGAATCATAACCTGTTAACCTGTGCTCAGGGGAGGATTTGGTACCCGAACCTCAAATCTCTCAAGAGTTAGAGTTTGCTGATTTACACCTCTCCCAAGGTGTAATGGATATCCTGAAGGCTTGTAGAAAACCTTCCACCAGGGCTACTTATAATTCCAAATGGAAGAGGTTTTCCATATGGTGCTCTGGAAAGCATATTTCCCCAGAATCTGCTGATTTACCCACAGTCCTGGATTATATGGTCCACTTAAATACCTTGGGGCTGAGACCAGCTACCCTAAAAGTGCATCTGGCAGCTGTGTCTGCTTTTATTTCAGCAGGTAAGCCCTCTTCTTTTCAGCTCACCCTGTATTCTCCAAGTTTTTCAAGGGATTGCTTCACACCAACCCTCCATTCAGAGACCCTGCCCGCCTGGGATCTTAATGTTTGCATTGCTCAGCTTATGCAACCCCCTTTGAGCCTTTGTCTTCAGCAGAGCTTAAGTACCTGACTTGGAAGACTGTGTTTCTGGTAGCCATCACTTCTGCCAGACGCATAAGTGAATTACAAGCTTTGTCAGTGGAGCCTGATTTTATCTCCTTTCATAGAGATAAGGTGGTCCTCAGGACTAACAGGAAGTTCTTGTCTAAGGTGGTTTCAGATTTCCACCCTAATCAATCTATATCTCTTCCAGTGTGCTTCACTGACCATTCCTCCTCTGGCGAGAGGAGACTGCACAGCTTAGATGTGAAGAGAGCCCTTAGTTACTACATGGGGCGTACCAAGGTAAGGCAGGTTTGACTCCTCTAACTTTTTCTCACTTATGGTGAGGTTGGTAAATGAAACCTGCCACTAAAGATCCATTGTGTAACAAGGGATAAAGAAATGTGTCCCAATATTTCAGCCTAAACCTCATTTTGGTCTAAAACATAATGTGTTTGTGTAACAAATATTGATCTATGAAGCTGGATCATATAAAACTTGTAAAGCTACAAGACAAACGAAACCACAAGTTGTAATATTAAAGTGTCTTTTAATATTTGTATTGACCATGTGAGTAATAGAAAACAGGTGTCTGCACAAATAGAAACACAGGGATAGAGTTCAAGTTACCCTTTTGACTATTATTAGGACGGGCCAGAGTGCCTGTGTGCACATTCCTAAGTGCAAACCCATTTCTTTCTCCTAGACCTTAGTAACTGGTAATGACAATTATTACTAGCCTTATATAGTAGTATAATTTATACTATCAATACATTTGTGCTGACCAAAAGATTAGCTCATACATATACTAAAAAGAGAATTGCCTTTTAAGTTGATGTTTGTACTTGTCTTGGACCAATCATAGACAACCATAGAAACTAATAATACTGTCATCCACTATATAAGCAAGCCAGAATAGACTGTTAGTTTGAAGAATGAAAAATGTACCACCTGTAATCTCTCACTATGATTATTATAATCATTAAATTCTTCTGCCATCAGTACCGTCTCCGTTCGTCTCCTTTCTAAGTATTTGTAATTGATAATTTATTAACTATAATTTTTTTGCCCACCTTTACAATTGGTGCCGTGACTCGGATTGCTGGTGCTGCATGCTGAGGAGGCTGCCTAACTGCTAGTTGGTTAGTCTGCAAGCCCGAATAGGAAGGTGACGGTGCTCGGAGAAGATGCTGATGGCTTAATGCGAGAGAAAATGGTGCACACAGACAGTTTTAGCCACTTGCTAATCAGGTGAGGTATGCTTTCCAATTTCTTTAAATAAAAGTAGTGCTTAACTCTGTAGGAACTCATGGGGCAGAGTAGGTAAGTGAAGGTGCTGAGACTTGCAAGCCGGACCTCACAGGGGAGCTGTAAGACATAGCCAGACAGACCAGGGCACCAGTGCACGAGTGCACCCAGCTGTAAAGGCTAGGCAGGCAAGAAAAAGATAAGAAAAATGAGTATGAAAACAATAATAGGTCGTTTTCTAGGAAAACACCTAAAGGGGAAAGCATACAAACCAGTGCCTGATGATCAACAGGCACAATTGTATTTTATGAGTATGAAAACATTAATAGGTTGTTTCTTAGGGAAACACCTAAAGGGGGGAGCATACAAACCATGATCAACAGGCACAGCAGTATTTTAATTAAAAAATAAAAAAAGAGGAACTAGCAAATACTGTACAAAGTCTGTGATAATATAGCCAGGTGGTAATTCATTAACACATGAGACTTTAAAAAGAGAAAGCTGCATGAACAGTAAGATGTAATAATCCAGCTACAGTCAGAAATAGATAGTTTGGAAATGCAAAATCCCTGCAAGAGAAAAACTAATAACTAAAGTTAGTTTGTAAAGGTACAGGGAGACTTTTGTCTTTTAGATAGGGATAATTCTCTTATTAATTGCAATATAAACTATAACTAGCTTCTGTAGCACATTTGTAAGATGTAAATGTCTTAAAATCTTAAAACAGGCACTTTACAGTGTGCTAACTCCTGTATCGGAGCAGTTAAAATGTAGGAGTGAAAAGTCAGGTATTGACAAGTCATACTAACTTAATGCCCAAAAACCTTGCCTTTTCTAACGTTAGAGTTTGATTCTAAAAATTCTCACTATGCTGTGGGGTGGACTAGAGCAAATGCTAGCCACTTGTTCTTCTGTGATTGCTACCATAACCAAACAAACCACCCGGAGTTGTTTGGCATGATTAATAATGTTATCAGTAACACTAGCGTTTCTGAAGGACAAAAGATTCTCATTAAAAATGATGTTGGCATACTTTTAAATATGGTATTCAAGTGTCCTTGGATAAAAATATTTAATTACATGAAAAGTTGTTTTCATTTCCTGTGCAATGTAACATTAAGAAATTTTTAATATCAGTAGTGTTCAAGGCCACAACAAAAAATAAGTAAGCATTAAGCCACGACGGAGGTGGGCTCTAATGCTGGATTGATGCATGGGGGTGCGTGCCCGAGGCCCAGGGCCGAGGGCTACCACTCGACCCCCCATGCATCAATCGCATTAGAGCCCACCGACGGAGTGGCTTAATGCGCTTGTAACATGGGCCGCGGGTCGGTGGAGGGATGTCGAAGGGGCCCACTGTCACAGGTACACAATAACAGGCGGAGGCGGTCAGAACTTTTGACAATTGTAATGCACTTTCAGAGAGTGGTGTAACAGATTACATACATACTGATGTGGTCAACACAGAGTGTCCGTAGAGTGGCACGGAGGGGGCCAGCCAACAGTACTGTGCTCTTGTGCAGAGTTCTCGGGTATTGTTGTTATACCCGCAGTGGAGTCTACCTTGCAGTTAGCCACGCTCGAGCAGCGCTGGACTCGCACTGTGCATGTCGGTCGCCTTCCTTCCTGCTGCCTCCATCATAGTCATCCGGCAGCGTGGTCCTCCAGGTGCTCTCTGCATTATGCTCCCGCGGTGCTCTGCACTGTGCTGCTGTGACCGGCACTTGTCCTTCCCATCACCGGCGGATGGTCCCATAGAAGGAGGTTCACGTGCCATGGGCCAGTGACCGTGTAACAATAACGCTCCTGGTGGGTCGGTGCTGCGCCCCCGGAACGATCACATCTCATTGCAGTGTGCAACTCGGGTTCCCGCCGTCCCCCCGCTGCTCTGCTTCCCACCTCAGATTCCTAGTAGGGCTGCAGAAGCGCCCGATCGTTCCTCCTCTCACTTCCCCACAGGACCCAGTGCTGCTAGGCAGGGGTCTGGCCTCTGACAGTACTGCAGGCAGACACGGCATATATGCTTTCGTTAATACCACCGCTTCGGCTGCCGTCTCATGACCGACCTAGCCCTATCGGCTTGCTCTCTCAGAGGTGCCCAATTCATGCCATGTTACAACTGGGTTTGAGCGACCCTTGCATGCACACTATGTGACCTTTTGCATTTTATTTGACCTTCTTGTGTTGCAGCCAACACAGTCAATCAACATTTAACTGTAAGCAAATCTTCTTTTATAAACTCAGCTGACATTTTGTCATGCTTAGGATAAGGAAACCCAGGGACGCTTGGCTTCTTTTATCCTATGGAAATAATCTTGTATTACAGTAGTTGAGCTGTCTCTTCCGCCAGTAAAAGCTCGGGGGGGGGTGGGTAAGCTACCCTTCCTTCCTTCCAGTGTAATGTTCACAAAGGTTGCAAGGTACATTGCTATCTCCCCATAGGGGTAAATAACAAAAAATGTGTATTTGCTAATAATTGTTTCTTATTTAAAAACAACTGCCATAGTTTTGATGTCATCACTGTCTTTGTGTCTAATTGGTTCCACATAAGGACTATTGCATAAATCAAGTCATTATTACCTCTGCAAGTGTAAGGTTTTAGCAAAATTACATCTATTTGTGAAACTTTAAATCAACTGAAAAAGGTCCAGTCAGTTTAAACTCTGCAATCAAGCTTATTGTTTCTACTTACTATAAAGTTAAGTCTGGGGTAGGGGCAATCCCCTAACTTCAGCAAGAAGAATCTTCTTCAATTGATCTTCAAGCAAGACATCCATTTTCTTCACTGCTGTTTATTCCAAACATGGCTGATACTTTATGCAGAACTATTGCTCTTTTATGGACTGTTAATCTGTGTGCCAGGGTGTAATCAACTACCACAACACAAATGCCATGCCAGTGTGTGTGTGGCTACTCAATGCACAATCTAATGCACCCCTGGCCAGTGTGTCTGCTAATCAGCCATCCAGCAGCCAGCAATATAAACACTGACTTTTCTAAATTGGTATGTGGACATACTTAACAGCTGGTCTAGCTGTGCCTCAGAGCTCAAGACTGGATCACTGCAAAGCTACATGGACTAAAAACAGAAAATGTGTGTCTCTTGTTATAAACAGAGCCACACCAAAGGACAATGGTGTTTATGTGTTAACTCCGTCCTACTGTTTTTGGAGTGATAATAGTGTTTGTAACTATGCTAGTGTAAGCAACTCATTATGTTTTGTAGTCTCAAATGCCATATACTTAACTGTAACACCAACTGAATGTCCAAATGTGACAAAAGGGCCAGAGAGTGGATTTAATCAACACTTATTGATCAAATGCTTGTGAATAATGTGAAGTACAGTAGAGTACATATAAATCTAGATTTTCTCTGGTTGGAATATAAATGTTAACAATAGTTGTGCAGATACTGGTGTGTCACTATGTTAATTGACATGTTAAGTGTCATCATTTGGAGCTGTGATACCTCTCCTGTTTCTTAATGTACAGTCATTTTTAAATCGAAAAGATACTCATTTGATACAAATCCATAAGGCACAAGTAGTTGTAAATGAATTGCTCAGTGAGAGTGATAATGAGCACTTAATTTATAGCTATGCAGGGGGACACTTAGGAGTCCTGTCTTTTAAAGTTTTACTTGTGTTGCAAGTGATCTTAGTGTTCTTGGAAATTATAGGCCTGTGTCGATTAAAGACTTACTATTCGTGAAGTACATAATGAGATGTACATGCTCTGAGGAGTTGCATTGTTACACAAATAATAATTAGGCAATATTGGGCCAAGGGGGGCTTGTAACAAGGGATAAGTAAGTGTGTCCCAATATTTCAGCCTAAACCTCATTTTGGTCTAAAACATAATGTGTTTGTGTAACAAATATTGATCTATGAAGCTGGATCATATAAAACTTGTAAAGCTACAAGACAAACGAAACCACAAGTTGTAATATTAAAATGTCTTTTAAAATTTGTATTGACCATGTGAGTAATAGAAAACAGGTGTCTGCACAAATAGAAACACAGGGATAGAGTTCAAGTTACCCTTTTGACTATTATTATTAGGACGGGCCAGAGTGCCTGTGTGCACATTCCTAAGTGCAAACCTATTTCTTCCTCCTAGTCCTTAGTAACTGGTAATGACAATTATTACTAGCCTTATATAGTAGTATAATTTACACTATCAATACATTTGTGCTGACCAAAAGATTAGCTCATACATATACTAAAAAGAGAATTGCCTTTTAAGTTGATGTTTGTACTTGTCTTGGACCAATCATAGACAACCATAGAAACTAATAATACTGTCATCCACTATATAAGCAAGCCAGAATACACTGTTAGTATGAAGAATGAAGGATGTACCACTTGTAATCTCTCGCTGTGATTATTGTTATCATTAAATTCTTCCGCCATCAGCCTCATCTCCGTTCGTCTCCTTTCTAAGTATTTGTAATAGATAATTTACTGACTGTAATTTTTTTTTCCAACGCTACACATTGCCAGGTGGATTGTCTCTTGTATCCAATTTTGCTATGAAAAACTGGGTAAGGTTCCTCCCTCAGGCCTGAGGGCTCACTGTACCAGAGGTACAGCTGCTTCCCTGGCTGCTGCCAGGGACATCCCTATTCTAGAGATATGTCAAGCAGCTACCTGGAAAACGGTTCACACTTTTACCAAGCATTACTCCCTGGACATCCAGGCTAGGAGTGATGCTCGGTTTGGTTTAGCTATGCTTCAGAGCCTATTTCGTAAGTGGGTTCTGTCCCTCCTCCATGGAGGTACTGCTTTGTAGTCTGCATGTGTCAGAATATAGCAAGACTTCATGTTGTTTTAAGAAAAAATTACTCACCTTAGTAATGTTGTTTCTTCTAATGGAGTCTTGCTATATTCTGACCTTCCCCCCCCCCGCCTGCCCCTCTCAGAACCTCTGTTTTTGGGATGTGGGTGGGCAGTGCAGTGTTGGCACTTAGTAGGTGCCCACCTTGTTGTTTTTCACCCCTCCTTTCTTGGGGTGACTTGATGTTGTGTTTTTCATTTTTTGGGTCTCCTGACTTGAGTCTTTGTTTTGGGACCAAAATATGTGTTCTTATGTTTAGTAGCCAGTTGGCTAGTGTAGGTTTACAGCTTCCACGCAGGACCTCAGTGAGTTTAGCTCGTAAAGATCTGACGGTTTGAGTTTGAAGAACAACAGACAGAGTTTCAACCGAGCTCGAGCTCAGCATTCCATGCCTGGCATGGAAAGTTAACTCTTTCACCTCTGGAGCAGTTTGAAGGTTGGGACTCACTGCATATGTCAGAATATAGCAAGACTTCATTAGAAGAAACAACATTACTAAGGTGAGTAATTTTTTCTTCCTGCACCCTGTTCCTCCCTATGAGATACTTGTATGTCTCTATCATATCCCCTCTCTCCCTCCTTTCCTCCAGGGAGTACATGTTCAGTTTCTTCAACCTGTCCTCATAGATTTTATGATGCAATCCATGCACCATCTTTGTTGCCCTCCTCTGAACCTTCTCTATCCTGTCTAGGTCCTTACGTAGGTAAGGTCTCCAGAACTGTACAGTATACTCCAGGTGGGGCCTCACTAGTGTCTTGTATAGTGGAATTGTGACCTCCCTTTTCCTGCTGGTGATGGCCCTGCCTATGCATCCCAGCATCCTATTTGCTTTACCTGCTGCCTTGTCACACTGTTTCCCTACCTTGAAGTCATCAGAGATGATAACCCCAAGATCCCTTTCCTGCTTGGTACATGCTATATCCTCACCCCCCCAACTGATATATTGTGCCAGGGTTTTTGTGCCCCATATGCATTATCTTGCACTTCCTTGTACTGAATTTCAACTGCCAAACCCCTGACCATTCTTCAAGTTTCTGCAGGTCCCTTCTCATTCTGTCTACACCATCTGGTGTGTCTACTCTGTTACAGAGCTTTATGTCATCAGCGAACAGTAAAATTCTGCCTTCTAGGTCCTGCGCAATGTCACTGATGAAGATATTGAATAGGACCGGTCCCAGCACTGATCCCTGTGGTACCCCACTGGTCACTCTTCCCTCTGTGGAGTGACAGCCATTTACCACACCCTCTGTGTCCTGCCACCCAGCCAGTTACCTACCCACCACACTACTGTCCTGCCCACACCCATATTCCCTAGTTTGTGCAATAGTCTTATATGTGGCACAGTGTCAAAGGCCTTGCTGAAGTCCAGATAGGCCATGTCCACTGCCCTCCCCTGATCCACCTCCCTAGTCACCCAGTCAAAAAATTCAATGAGGTTGGTCTGACATGACCTCCTCCTGGTGAAACCATGCTGCCTTGGGTCCTGTAGTCCACTGTCAACCAGATGTTCCACCAGTCTCTCCTTCAGTAGTGCTTCCATGATCTTCCCCACTACCGAGGTGAGGCTGACTGGTCTGTAGTTCCCCGCTTCCTCTTTGTTCTCACTTTTGTATAAGGGGACTGCATCTGCTATCCTCCAGTCTTTGGGTACCTCCCCTGTTTCCAGTGATCGGCTTAACAGGATAGACAGAGGTTCAGCCACCACCTCTCTTAATTCTTTAAGGACCCTGGGGTGCACCCCATCTGGCCCCATTGCTTTATCAACTTTTATTACTTCCAGTTCCTTCAGGACCCTTTCTCGTGTAAAGGGACTTGTGTTAATTTCTGCACAATTCTCACCCCTAGTACTCCGTTCAGACCCATTACCCTCCTCTTCTTCAGTAAAGACTGAGCAGAAATACCTCACTCAGTCTCTGTCTCTCCACAGACTGACAGGCCCCAAAAGTTCGTTGGTATGGAAAATATCTTACTTTTGCAGTTTTCCACCTGAAACTGGTCATATCGGAAACGCATTTCAACTGCATATTATTCCACTAACAAATGCCAGTGAAGATCTTTACAATAAGCATGCTAATGGACTCAGTTTATTTATTCAAATCTTGTCATGCCATTTTTGTTCCCAGCATGCACCACTGCAGTTAATGGAATCATTCAGTAGACTGCATCAAGCACCCTAAGAAATTCCCTGAAAAGGAAGTAAACACAGAAAAAAACGTTTCTCACAGTTATCAAAGTACCTATTCAAAGTAGCGTGTGTAAAATAACACCTGCTTGTACCCACGACATGTTGGTTCTGATTATGGCATCCTGTAGCATGTGTACAATGGAAATACTGTAACAGATATGCAAATATTCTCATTTCTCCCATAATGCAGCAGTTCACATACAGGATTGCCAAGTATGAATGGAGCTGATCAAATTAGAAATGTGTATTTCTATAAGCATACGTAAATCTTTGTAGTCTTTACTTCTCGAATTATGTGCAATATAAACATATCAGCTCTGTAGCAGTTCAGTCACATTGCTATGTATAGTGCGTGATGTGCATGTGCACAGCTTCTAATGTATGTAGCCAGTGAAAAGTGCAAAATTCAACAGCATAAAATATTTTATGTAAGCAGTAATACCCGACAGGGTGGGCGGTATTGTGCTATACCGGACCGCCCAGGGTAATGAGGCCGGCGCGCAGGGCGGAGAGGCCTCATAGCCGCTGGAAGGTCTGGTATAACACAATACCGCCCACCCTGTCTGGTATTATTGCAGTTAGAAAATTGGCACTGTGAAAGAAAAAATTGTATAATAAAAAAAATGTTTTCAAAATTAGTTTAAAATTAGTTGAGTAATAAAATAGTTCCTCTACCTGTATTAGAATGATGTGCCATTTCTTTTACTTGGTTCTCATGGTCCCCACCACATACACACACACACAGTGATTGCAGCTTATTTGGAGAAATCTGAATGCCAGCAATACACAGACAAATGAGATTCATGGTGTGATTTTTTTTTTTTTTTTTTTTTGTACCCTGACATGGGTCCATGGTCCCCCCCCATCCCGTGTCTGCTGAATCTCATCCAAGACATGCGAAAGGAGTGGTGGTTATCATCCCCCACCCCCGAGCAGACACTCTCAGCAACGTCTTCTTAATTTATTTTTTAAACTGCAGGCTTGACAGCAGGCGGCTACGTAGTGTTGGTTGGGCGCGAGACATCAAATGACTCGTCACACTTGCGCAGCAGCCATCATATTTCACGGAAATACGGGGTTGTTTTATGAATACAGCGGGAAAGATACCAGCAATGCCGACTACACTTGTATGGCAGTTTTGATTTTTTTTTTTTTTTTGTGTGAAAAAAGTGAATCTCTGTGAAATTTAAGTAGCGGTCAACGATGGGGAGGGGAGCGGAGATGGAGGAAAGCTGCGACTGAGCAGTCCTCACAAAATCTGCATCGCTGGTAGATTAGAGAAAAGTAAGTACAAGTTTTGTCAGTGCTGTGTAGCTGACAGTCGTTTGTAATTATCTGCTTGCGTGTGTTTGTGGTGGGCTCACTCTGTCTCGCTAAGTGGTTAACAAAATGGCAGTAGTTTGAAATGTTGTGCCCACTGCTTCAGCCAATAAAGTAGTAGCCTGGGCACAATGATACTCTTCGATGGGCATGAGGTAGGTTTGGGCTGGGACTTTTTATTTGGTGGGCATCTATTATCTGATAGATGCCTACCTAAATAAGTGTCTCAGCCAATCAGAAGACACAAAAAACTCTGTTTAATGCATCAGTTAGGGTTGTTCCACAGTGACAAAAGCGAGGAAATTTGATGTTAGGGTTGAAAACCCCTTTGCACCCCTCCAGCCCACCCCCCTCAACTGGAATCGGGGTGCGCATTGGGGTCATCGGCCCCAAGTGTCACCCCATCACATGTGGAAAGAAGCTGAGGAATAGGAGAATGGGGTGATAGGACCGATGACCCCAATGCACACACCGATTCCAGTTGGGGGGGTGGGCTGGAGGGGTGCAAAGGGGGTTTCAACCCTAACATCGAATTTCCTCGCTTTTGTCGCTGTGGAACAACCCTAACTGATGCATTAAACAGAGTTTTTTGCCTCTAATTTCCCTTCTTTTTGAGAATGATAATGAGAAATAGTAAATGTAATGTAGTGGCGGGAGCGCGGGGGTGATGTCTTGTCGCATTGTAACATTGTGCCCGCAAACGAAATCGTGAATAAGCGATGGTGACGCAAAGTTTAAACAGAAAGAGTAACAGTACTGTAGACAGAAATGTTAAAAACAACAGAAATGCAACCGCAAATGAAAATGCAAAGGTAACGCATATGGTGGCATAAACGTGAACAGTAAGTGAAACGAAGATGAATCGCAAGCAGAAACGGTAATGGTAAGAGTAATGTTTGACAGGCTGGTTTTCCCAAAAGCTGTGAGAGAAAGACAGTGAGTAGAAAGAATGTATGCAAAATAATGACTCTGGAACACAAAAATCAGTAGTTGTAATAGTAAATTGCTTATATCTCATTAACCGTCGACACAGAAAAAAGATTTAAAAAGTCATATGTATTATCACTTTCCTGGCTAGTTTTATCATTATTTTTGACAAAACTCTGTCTCACACTGTTTTCCGAGATCACGGGCCCTCAAAGGCGCAGCAAGCGCCCGTAATGTTATCCTGTGGGGAAAAAACAGAAGTTGGACTGCCATAACTTTTGAACAATTTAATATTTTTCCGAAATCCCGAAATGCACATTGGGGACACCCTGACTGCCGTTCCTGAAGATTTCGGATGTCGTGTAAACCCAAGTAACGAAAGCGGACTCATAGAATTCCAGAAAAGCGAACGCATTTGCAGATCACGTTAACTCCACAGCTGTGTATCCTAATTGATACAAAACTTGCAGATCCCAAGGCGATGGGTCTTGATCTTGTATTCCAAATTTCAGGCAAATCCAAGTAAACGGGTTGCAATGTTATTAAGGTGCAAAATTTTGGGTTTACCATGTAGATGGCTCCTCAACCCTAACTATGGTAGCACACACATATATATATATATATATATATATATATATATGTATATATATATGTATATGTATATGTATATGTATATGTATATGTGTATATGTGGATCTTAAGGATAGCTACATATGTAGAAATCTTTTTGTCAATCTTTGCATCTGCATTAACCACCTGATGTGTCCTGGTATATGAATCTGTTTCTACTTCCGCCAGTTGATCTTTGTGCTATTGACTTCTCAGATTATGGTATTCTTTCGAGGAGGTAGGCTGAGCCGTATATGAAATGATGATCTGTACATTTCCCAGTTTAATAGCCCGTATTTAGTAGTCCCTGAAGATGTTTACTTTTAAACCTAGACAGTTATTTTAAATTCCTGGGCCATGTTGGGTGATACCCAAAGCAGTTCCTCAGGAGCAATGATTGCACAACCCTCCTAATGCCCTCATGCAGCCCTTGTATCCCAAATGGCTATCCAGATTGTTTCTGAGGAGGTGGAGGGAAAAGTAAACTTGGAAACACAGTCTTATTAAACAGTATGAAAGGTGGGGTGATAAATTAGTTTGCTACCACTGTACTATGAGATGGTTCATTTTTATCCAGGTAGTCAGGAGTTGTTAACTTTTAAATTCACCCTAGATTCTGCCTGCCCCAGGCTGGTGGTGGTGATTTCAACACAAAATCTTGAAACTGTTTTCTAGTTTACCCTTGTACAGCTCTTAGAACCCCAACGGTCTAAAATAGACACATTGCTGCTGTGCTTTATGTAGGCATAGAAATTTAATAAATAGCACTTCTAGCTAAGATAAAAACAAAATCATAACTCACACAACCAGCATATAATTCAGTGTGTTGGGACCAATTAAAAGTGCAGCTAACAATGTAGTACATTCCCAGGCACTGCAAATTTGTTGTAAATGGCCCATAATTATTCTTACCGGTGCTGTAAGATTTATTATGTACGCCTGTTTGTCCCAACTCTGGTGTATTTATTTCCTTCAATTGTGGTGTGCAAGTAGAAATTCCTCCTCGGTGCAGTAAATATGCAGTCCATGTGGTAGCGTATAACTCTTTTATATAATGTGCTTTGTTCACCAGGTGATAACCTTTTAACGAGGCAGCAGTGAACAGTGCAGAGTTCATTGTGAAGGAGATCCTGGCTCTGTTTTCTGCATCTAGGTAGTGTCTGGTATACTTGGGAGAAAGTAGGATCACAGTGCAAACGAAATTTGATGTCATACTTCTTAGGCAATACTGAGAAAATGTATTCTAATTAAAGTTTCTGTATTCAGTGTCATTTGGTTCCAAAGACATGAAGCTGTAAGTTTCACTTAATGTTTGGTGTGTTGTATTTAATCTCAACCCAACCTTGAACATTACTGTGCAGGCAGCCACATTCTTTGCAAGAGCATGTGCTGTACCTGGAATAGATCTGTAATAAATTATTTATTTATTTATTTATTTATTGGAGAAATCAGTTTTACAACCTTTGAGTCATGGACTCGTTTACAAAGGTACCTCGTCATTTGGGGGGGGGAGACAACAATTAAGTGAGTTTGGGACAGGGATGAACATAAGGGTGAGATACATAAACACACTTGAAGATTACAGGCAGCAGCTATACTGGTACAAACATGTGTAAAGTTACACGCATTGTTACAAAGCAATAGATACATCACACAACTAACAATTAGTCTTAGACAATTATGTAGTACCAAAAAGATCTGGTTGAGATCTGGCCAACAGGAATTCAGGCTTCAATCTAATAGTAGAAAATGCCATTTTAATTTCTCTTTTGGTTTTGATAATGAGACTTTATTTCAAATTAAGAGGAGAAACCGTACACAAAGAAAACAGGAAAACCAACCAGTACAATCTGATAGCAAATTATATAAAAGGCAGGAAAATACAATCTGATATCCCACAATAGCTAGGCAAATAAGCACATTTTTATATATATTCATTCAGGCCACGGTCCATTATCATATATCATAGTAAGCTAGTACCTGAGGATTCTGGTTTACTTTCCATCTAGGTATATATTAACGAAAGGGGTCCATATTTTTTCACAAATTTTCTTTTTCTGGCGCAATAATTAATTTTTTTCTAGTTTAGCCAAAATCTCTCGACAAATTTAGCCAATGCTGTGGATCTGGAGAATGCCATTTTCATTTTTTACTTGCATTTTATTAAATTTATCATAAAGTGGATTAATACTTTAAAGACTCATTTTTGTAAATGTAAAAGATTGATAATAGTGTGAGAGTCACAGGTTATTTGTTGCCAGGGTATGAAATTCATGAAAAAAAGTACATGCCCACTTGGGCATGCCGTCCCTTAGTTTACATAATTTTAAATGTCTCAGTAGCTGTAGCTCCCTTCACAATCTTTTTTTCAAATAGCTACTACCTTCCTCACCTCAAGGAGGTTATACAGTGCTCTTTGTATTAGGTAAGGTAGCTACTAGCAGGAAAGGTAAAGGTAACAAACAGAGTAGACACAGTCCAGATTTTAATGACTGAGAGAATACAGATCTTCCTTGCAAGTTCAGCTCGGCAACTATACAGAGACTGACTAGAAAAAAAGACAGCTGCAGACTGCAGTCTGACTGGGAATGGCTACCTCTGAGTCCACCTACTCTGCTGCAGTTTAGTTGCCTAAAGTACTGCCTAAGTTGAGAATGAAGCTGCTGCTAGGGTCCCAGAAATGCGGTACACTTAATAATCAATATTTTATGTAGCAGGCCAACACTTTTGCTCAAAGTAGTTATCTCAGAGCTGAGAGCTTAAAGTTTCAGCACCTGAAATTGGAAATGGTCTCACCCCGCCCCCTTCCTCTCTGTCAAACTTTGTTTTTTTGTTTTACTCTATAAAAGCCAAGTGGCAAAGACGTTGCCCCCCCCCCCCCACAGGATATAATCCTGATCCTCCTGCCTGAGTAAGACCAAACACTTAATTTTATTTCTTTTGTGGTTGGTGAATCTGCTCTCCCCCCCTCCCGATGCAGACCTTCACAGTCTCGCACACCTCCTCTCCTGCCTAACAAGTCGTCCCTGTTCCCCTTTTTACACCCCCAAAGCAGTAAAGAGCTCTTACAAGAGCTTTTAGTTATTTATTATTTTTGTGCACAGAAAAAAAGTTTTACCGCGATCGGCGATTCGAATGAATCCTCTAAGTACACCGCTGATGGCACTGTGCCACAGGGCTCAGCGCTGCACAGCACAATGTATCTAACTTTAGAGCAGTAGAATGGTGCGCTTTGCGGTAGACCTCGAGACACATGGATTAAAGGGGGCGGGCAAACTACCACTCTGCAGTCCCCAATTGGTTTTGGACTGCTGCAGCCCGCCTACAGACTGACAGATGGTCCCCTCAACAGTTTCGACTGACTGTAGCTGCTGCCAGTCTAAGGAGGGAGGACTTCAGCCTGCTCGTGTTCTCTACCCCGGAGGAGCCTGTCAGCTGACACCACTGCTGTGACTATGTCAGTGCTGCGCATGCGATCGTCCATCTCAGGCACACGCACCCCCCCCCGAAAGACATAAGCAAAAGAAAAAAGAAAAAAAAAAGACAGCTAGAATACAGGGCAGGGATGTAAAAAAACAGAGCTCTGCACTGTCTGCACTGCACCTATACCTTAGGTGCCCAATTAGGTAGGCACTAAACAGCACTAGGTGTCCTGACACAATAGTGCCTGCCCTGGGGCACCTAAGGTATAGGAATTTCGCATCCTGTCTGTTGCCATCTTGTCCAGTTTTCAGTGGCTCACTGGGCTTTCTGGCAGGAAAAGTGAAAAGCAACATTTATTCCCCGGTTTTGGACACTGATTGCTTATATTTATTGATTGGAAAAAAAAAAAAAATCTGTGGCACAGCCATGTGTGTCCCCATCCTATACTTTGATGTTGCCCTGTGCTCCTCCATTGTAGCCGCCCCTCGAACCTGATCCCGGTTGTGAGAAGGGAACAAATTGAGCCTCACAGTTTCAGGGAAGAAGCCTTCAGTTGGGCAGTTCCAAGGTGGAGAGTCACTTATTGACGTGGTTTTCAGGGCTCTCGCCAATGTGAGAGTGCTCTGGCAGACTGTTGGGAAGCAAATTCATAAGTGCTTGCATCCCTGAGACACACTGCCAGCATTTTAGGGTGCACAAACCTCAGCCTGGTGCCTTTAGTGGGACACACCAAAGAGGCCCGAAAGAGACACTGTTGGACTTCCACAAATTAGTGTGGAACCCCTTTATAAATATAAATATATAATTTTTTTTTAACGCTATATTTTGGGAGTCGTAGACACCCAAGATGTGAATGCTGCTGAGAGCCTTGAAGTATGGGGGTGAGCCTTGGGTAAGGGTATACAATTAAAAATGATGCCCTTAACTGTGGTCTGCTCACCGATTGTGTCATTGGTGATGCTTCATCCTCAAACCGCCAAGCTGCTACCCTGAAACTGAGAACTGCACAATGCTCTGCTCTAGGGATTGGTTTGGGGGTAGGTCCCAGACCGGGTGCAAGTTGTCACCCAGAGATTGGGCTACATTTTTTCTCTTCAAAGCTGTAAGCAGCAGTGAATGGCTGGGACCACCCCCCACCCTAATATGGAGGGGGAAGGGATTTCAGGTCTTGTGTAACCACGCTGTCTCCTGGGGTTACTAGAATCTCATTAGTACCAGTATTAGGTAGGTAGAAAAGGCAGCTGGTAAATAGTTCATTTAGGGGCTTCTTACACAGTGACATCATTGTTTACTCAGCTAGCCTGAGGGAAGGATGATTGTCATTTAGAACTGGCACAGTAGCATAACCATTTCTCAGTCAGCTGCTCTGGGGAAGTTTAGAATGTTCAGTGAGTCTGAGTTTGGAATCTTAGTGTGGGAGTCCTCGAGTGGCAGGAGCTCTGCCACTGGGGCTCTGAGTCAGAGGGCTCTGTGTTTCTCACCCTAGTTTGAATTACAATCACCAGCTTCCAGTGAAGTGGTGGAGACCTTAAGCAGGATTTCCTTGATGTTCACTCTAGGAGAAGTGAAAGGGACTTCTAGTTCCGTGGCTTCAAGGGGCAATCCCCTGATGGTCCTTGTGTGTGTTACAGCTGCCATTGAGAAGGACTTTGTGGGAGACTGTTCTGACAAGCTACCAAGGGAAAGGGTGTTTTCTGGTTGTTCCCATGCCTAAAGGAAGGGGCAGCTTAACTGTGATTACAAAATGGGAGACAAGTTCTCTGGTTAGGGGTTTGTTCTGGGGTGTACGTGCCCAAAGATAAGGCTAGATCACACCTGTCGGTGCCCCTTGCTCACCTAAGTGAGTGAAGTTCTGAGTCTTCAGCATTTCAGTGGAGAATGAAGGCTTCTGTGGTGTAACCCTGAAGGAATGGCAGAGACTGTCAGTTGGGGCAGAGGGTGGGAGGAATGCCATCTGGAAGCTTACAGGGCTGAGCTGACTGATTCGTTGATGGGCACCAGTTTACCCTGAGCAGAGGCCATTGCTGCAGGATGAGGTGTGTGAGAAAGGTCACAAGTATACACCTACTGGGAATTAGAAAGGAGATATTCTGAGTGTGTGGCAAACAAACCACATGTATACACTCTTGGGAAATGGAACTGTTCGGGTGTGTGGCCCACAAGCCACGTGTATACACCATGGGGAAGAGAAAGGAATTGTTTCTGTGGAGAACTGTACTGCCGAGCAAAGAGTTGTGGAAGAAGATGTACCTGTTTGCCATGACAGACCCTTGGGGGTCCACTGATGCTTTAGAAACAACTCTGAATAAAGCCATACTGCGCAATCCCAGCTGCTGCTTTGAACAATCTAATCATTGCTTCTGTGTGGAATTAATGGGGCCCCCTCAGCAGTTAGCTGAATCTAGCAAATGCGTAGCATCCTCTCCCCTTGACCTGGTTGTAGTTTCAAAGGTTCATTTTTGGTTCTTGTAGCCCCAACCCCCTTCCTCTAGATAATGAGCCTGATATATATCCTAATGCTATGGGTGGTGCCAGTTGCAGAATTACTGATAAAAGAAAATGGAATGCCATTTGTGGGTACTAGTTCTTTTTTATGGGGGTTGCCAACTTGCCAAAAGTGCACTTGTTTTTATTAGCGGGAAATATTGTAATCTAGCCAGTAGAGACTGACAGATCAGTGACTCAGGTGAGTGAGCCTTAAATATAAGCTCCAAAACACTCAGGAGAACATCCTAAAATTCTGAGCATCTGGTGACCTGGGTCGCCCTTCAGTCCCACCCCCCCAGCCTGTATTTAAAAAACATGTTGGAGTACTTTGTGAGCATGTTTAATTTTTTTAATCCAGAAAATATGGTAACCCTGTTGATCCATCTTCTTGCCTTTCTTTTTCTTTACAAAGATTTCACTTTTGGACATGCTATTTTATGGACTTTTTTAGTACAGTGGTTACATATGTGGTGAACGGTGTGAGACCCTCTTTTTATTTGTTTTTTACTTTTATCACCTCATGTGAAGTCTGGGTAAAGCAAAACCACCTCTCCCTGACCACAGTGAGTCATTTTGATTGAGGTGCCGTTGTAAAGCCACCAAAACCCAAAGGTGAAGTGCAGAGTTTCAGAAGCAGTGCAGAGGATAACTAGAAAAGGCAGAGAGGGAGTAGTCCGTGTTCTTGCAGTGTGTTGGATGTGTCACTCAGAAGTGTGTACGTTAGAAGAACATACTTTTTTCTGCTTGATTTCTATATTCTAATTCCGCACACTTGGTTTCTGTCCTGCCAGTCAGGAGGACCCTGAGACACATTCACCTCAAAAGATTGAAAGGACTAAAGGATCCCTTCTGCAGCCATTAGGTACCAATAGATACTTGTAACATCTGACAAAACCTAGGTAGTTTTGCTTTTGGGACAGCTAGATACAGTTGTTCTGACTGCTCCCAGATGAGATTGTATTGCTTTCTATGGCAGTCCCCTTATTAAGTGTTTATTTGTTCCCATAGCAACAGCAGAAGATAGTCCTTCTTCTGCTCTTATGTGGGGAAACCCGTGTAGCTCTCCATTGTTTTGCTTTTTACCTTTGCTGTAGTACCCCCAAGAAGGGCTCAAGTCAAGCAACTACTGATATTGTCAGTCGCTAGAGTCAGGAATCCTTTACAGAACTAGGGTGCAAGATGAATTTCTGCTTAACTGCGGTAAATGTGGTGTTTACTTGGGGAAAGCGAAAATTGCTTTACCTACAAGCTTCTGCACAAGCAGGGTGTGGCGTTATCCCCTCTCATCTAGAGCAGCCAGATTTACAAATGTGGCCTTTGATAAGACTTAGATGTGCATTGGTATGAAACGGTTAGGCATTTGCAGAAATGGGGTGGCTGATGCTTTAGCTTTTGTCCCCACATCCTGGACCTGTTGGATGGGTTTCTCTTGATGGCACCAGGGTTTCTGCTTAGTCTGATTCCATGTGCTCATGCAAGAACCCATGGAATAGTACCCTTAGAATCTGCCTTGGCGTGTTTCTTTTTGAGCAAGAATTAATGCTCACTTAGTTCTCAAGGGTAAGTAAAGGGACTGGGTATCCTTGGTGGGTGGCATAAAGAAACATAGAAACATAGAATTTGACGGCAGATAAGGACCGCTTGGCCCACCTAGTCTGCCCATTTTCCTACGTAACAGATAAGCTGCAGATCCTAGTTAACCAACAGCTTACTTCCTCTTACCCACCCCTAGGACTGCCTTATGCCTGTCCCATGCATTCTTGAAGTCCCCCACTATTCTTGACTCCACAACCTCTTCAGGGAGGTTGTTCCATGCATCCACAACCCTCTCAGTGGAAAAAAATACTTACTCACATTACCCCTGAGCCGTCCTCACTCTATCTTCAAATTGTGTCCCCTTGTTCTTGCACATCTCTCTTTCTGGAAGATGCTACCCTCTTGGACTTTAATTCCCTTGAGGTACTTGAAAGTTTCTATCATGTCCCCTCTCTCCCTTCTTTCCTCAAGAGTATACATATTAAGCTCCTTTAGTCTTTCTTTGTATGTCTTCTGGTGCAGACCCTGCACCATTTTGGTTGCCATCCTCTGACAGCCTCCACTCTGTCTATGTCTTTCATGGAGATGGGGTCTCCAGAACTGCACGCAGCATCCAGGTGGGTCTCACCAACTGTCTGTACAGGGATAACAACTTCCTGTTTTCTACTATTGATGCCTCTTCCTATGCATCCCAGTATCCTCCCAGCCTTCCCTACTGCCTTGTCACATTGCTTGCCCACCTTTAGGTCATCTGATATAATTACCCCAGGTCCCTTTCTATTTTTACTGTTGTCAGTATCTCACCCCCCATTGTGTACGCTTCCCCTGGGTTTTTGTTTCCAATGTGCATTACCTTGCACTTCTTTGTATTGAATCTGAACTGCCATACATTTGACCATTCCTCCAACCTTGCCAAGTCCCTTCTCATCCTCTCCACTCCATCTTGTGTATCAACCCTGTTGCAGATCTTTGTGTCATCTGCAAAGAGACATACTTTTCCTTCCAGTTCCTCTGCAATGTCACTTATGAAGACATTAAAAAGGACCGGTCCCAGTACTGAACCCTACGGTACCCCGCTAGTAACCCTCCTTTCTTCACTGTGTACTCCATTTACTACTACCCTTTGCGTCCTGTTGTCTAGCCAATTTTTTATCCAGGCTACCACCTTGGGACTCATTCCAAGGCTGGCTATCTTGTGTGTTCTAGTGACCTTGACCCAGGCTTGTCAGTTGCTTCCATTTCGCTCATGGGAGCAATTAGAAAAGGAGTGTTTTCCTCTTTGTTTTTCACCCACAGGAAGAAGAACCAGAAGAGTGATCTTTCTCCAGTCCTATTTCCTTTACCAGAGTCTTACAAACACTGTACATATTCATAAATATGTCTTCCACTTCATTTCCAAGGTTTATGCTTTCCTGGCCTCACTAGTTAAGTACTCCTACCTGTTGGTGGAGGGTCATGTTACTACAAGACGTCCATAGCACATGTCTGCAGGTCCTCTCTTGTAGTCCTCATTTGTTGAAGGCCACTTTCCTTTGGGTGGCAGTATTTATTTTTAATTATTTTTTTTCTTTATTGAAGTCTTGGATTAACAACCTTTTGAGGTAGAAGCTCGTTTGCAGAGGTTACTCATCAAATAACAATACATACAGAAGTGTACAATACATAGAAGACAGTGAGTAAACAGTGTTCATTACACAAGGTTTCATAAGGTTACATTCAGTTTCAATTTCAATGGCAGTTGAAACAAATTGCCCTGGTGGAAGTGATTGGGAATAGAGGGTAAAAATTATAATGCTTAGGGCCTTATTTCAGTATTAGCAGTGGGGGCAAGAGATGGGAAAAGGGAAAAGAGTTTGGGGAGTTGGAAATAGAGGGGTAAAGAGTTGCAGCAGCCATTATGGTCTTGTCAAATATTAGGAAGAGTAGATAACAGCTGAGAATGGTGTGATTGAGGGTCAGAAAATGGGAGGAGGCTTAGAGAAAAAAGGGAGTGAGTGCAGCTGGGCATAGGGGTTGAAGTGGGAAGAAGGATAATGCCAGTTGCCAGCATTGTGGGCTGTTACAGTGCCTTCAGAAAGTATTCCCCCGGATGTTGTCACATTTTGTTGTGTTACTACCAGAATTTTTAATGCACTGAAATTATTTTTCCCCCCTTGATTCACACAGTATACTCAACAATTTAAAGGGGCAAAAATAGTTTTATTGTATAACAAAAATTTATATAACATTAAAAACTGAAATATTATTTGTTTACTTACGTATTCACCCCCCTGAGTCAATACTTTGTAGAAGTGCCTTTGGCAGCAATTACAGCTTTGAGTCTTCTTGGGTATGTCTGTATCAGCTTTGCACATCTGGATTTGGGGTTTTTCGACCATTCTTCCTTGCAGATTTGCTCAAGCTCTGT
Organism: Neoceratodus forsteri; assembly: GCA_016271365.2. Classification (NCBI taxonomy): domain Eukaryota; kingdom Metazoa; phylum Chordata; order Ceratodontiformes; family Ceratodontidae; genus Neoceratodus; species Neoceratodus forsteri. The sequence continues at coordinate 181,035,963 of CM057450.1, read as the reverse complement.
CAAGTTGGATGGGGAGCGTCAGTGAACCACAATCTTTAAGTCTTTCCACAGATTCTCAATGGGATGCAAGTCTGGGCTTTGGCTGGGCCACTCAAGGACATTCACCTTCTTGTTCTGAAGCCACTCCAGTGTTGCTTTGGCTGTATGCTTGGGGTCGTTGTCCTGCTGGAATATAAATCTTTGCCCCAGTCCAAGGTCTACCGCAGACTGATGCAGGTTCTCCTCAAGGATGTGCCTGTATTTGGCTCCATTCATTGTTCTCTCTATCCTGACAAGTGCCCCTGTCCCTGCCGCTGAAAAGCATCCCCATAACATGATGCTGCCACCACCATGCTTCATGGTAGGGATGGTGTTACACGGGTGGTGAGCTGTGTTCGGTTTGCGCAGGCATAGCGCTTTCCATTCAGGCCAAAGAGTTCAATTTTTGCTTCATCTGCCACGTGCCTTCTTGCAAACTCCAGGCATGCTTTGAATTGGAGACCTATATCTTCTAATTCCAAGCCTATTTTGATGAGTTGTTGGTGAAGCTGTTTGAATTGGAGTCCTGTTTCTTTGGGTAGCAAACCTATTTGGGGGGCTTTGAGTAGAATTGTGATTCATTGTTGCTGGCTTCACTAGCTGCAAAGTTTTAGTGCAGAGTGGGGAAAGGTGCTAATGGTCTGACCAGAGGCCTCAGCTACTGATTGTTTCTGGAAGACTTGGGCTGGTCCCCCAAACCCCTCACTCCACCCACCCCTGGTCCATGATTTCCTTTGTACCAGGGGTTCTGACATCACTTCCTCAAATGGGCAAAGGATATGCACCTGTCATAGCAGACATCCAGGAAAGGAACAGCAGCAAGTGAAGAGGTGACTGTTATCTCAGTGGAAGGGAAGTAAATGCAAATCTAGGAACTTTCATTATTACTTCTTCGCATTGATATTGCATTGGGGAAAGGAGGAGTAGGAGTTTGAGGAAGGTTGTGCAGTGGCTACTTAAAGTCTCTTTTGAGTGTGGATGAAGGATAGATATAAAAAGCAGTTGCTCAATATATCTAAGCGTGACAACAAAGGGGTAAGGGAAATAAAGAAAAGAATGTTTTTACTGATAGAGGGGGAGGGGAGACTTGGGAGAGTGTTTGGTATCCTGCATCTGGAAGGGTGGGGGTCACTGGTGGGCAACGACAGCAATGGTAGGGTGGTAGGCTGCAACAACTGCGGTGCAATCTTTCTAAAAATTGCCTGGAGGTGGGAGGATGTTTAGTGTGCAACCACATAGAGAAACTTAGAAGGGAGATTGAGGGTCTGCAGGAGGAACTAAGACAGGCAAGGCAGATTGGGTGGGTTTAGACCAATACTGGAGGGAGGAAGAAGGGGAGATGAGGGAGGGTGATTTAAGCCAACAGTGGTGAGGAGAGGGGTCAGAAGAAGGGAAGCAGAGACAAAGGGGCCCAGGCCAAGAAGAACGATTGCCGGGGAAACCAGGTCAGGAGACAAAAGACAAATGGAAGGAGGAGATAGGGCCTTGTGAGGGGAGGCGAAGAAGTGGCAAAAGTCATGGAGTGGAAAGGAGAGAACAGGTTACTATCAAGAGAGAGGGAGCGGGCATTTGTGAAGGGTCTTCAGAAAATAGTTTTGCACTGCTAGAGAGGAAGAAGGTGGAGGAGGGAAATGATGAAATTAGAGGAGTAATTGATAAATGCCTGGACCAAACTGGAGCAGGGGGAAATTCTGCTGGGAGAATTGCAACACGGGTAAAAGAGGGGAAATGATATGCAGGAGGAGGAAGAAGAGGAGCTGGAAATGAGAGAGGGAGATGAATGGAAGCAAGCAGGGAGTAAGAGGGGTGGAATCTTAGTGCTGGGGTTCTCAGTACTAAGAGGAGTCAGGTGGGGTAGCAAGGGGGAGAGGCATAGTCGCAATTGGGTGGAGGCCATGCCAGAAATGACAGTGGAAAGGGTGGGACAATCTGTTCTGAAATATGCTAGAAGGGGTAGGGACAAGCCTCATTTAATTATACATCTTGGGACAAATGACCTGGCTGACAAGACAGTAGATATAGTCCAGAGGAGGTTTGAGGAACTAGCACAATTATGTGAGGGGCAGGAAGATCAGTAACTTTTTCAGAGATACTTCCGGTGCCAAAGGCAAGCACAATAAGAAAGCTGAGAATAGAGGAATTTAACGGATGGCTAAGAACCTGGTGTTGTGCTAAAGGGTATGGGCTGTTGGGGGGGAAGGGAGGGACCTGGGGAGACGGTAGTCTCTATGCCAAGGACAGACTACACTTAAGTGAGGAGGGAAAGAAAGTGTTGAAACAGAGGATGGAGGAGTACATAGAGGAAGTTGGGAATTTAAACTAGGAGTGGGGGATGGCAATTGGGGAAGAGATATGCAGAGACCACAGGTTGGGAAACCATATGAGCTTACCTCCCATAACAATGACAAAGGACAAATGGCAAGTACTATTGGTGATGCTAGGAAAGGGGTGCAGGATGGGGGGGAGGGTGGAAGGTGGTTACCCTTAATGCTAGGAGCCTTGGGAGGAAAACTGCAGAGTTACAGGTTCTCATGGCAGAGGGAGAGGTGGACATTGCAGCCATCACAGAAACATGGGCCACCCAGTACAATGATTGGGACCTGTCTGCACCAGGGTACAGGTTATTTCGTAGGGACAGGGTGATTGGGAAAGGAGGGGGGTGGCACTATATGTGAAGGAAGGACTGAAGTGTGTAAGGGAGGAAGGGGAGGAGGGTAGTACGGAGTCACTTTGGATGTAAATCCAGGATTCCAAGAATAGTATTCTTAGAATGGGAGTGGTGTACAGGCCGCCATCTCAGACGGAGGAGTTAGACAGGAATTAGCGGGACAGATCAGGAGGACTCAGGAAGGGTAGTGTGGTGATTGTGGGGGACTTCAACTTGCCAGGAGTGGACTGGAGTACCCCAACAACCAGGAACAGAAGGGAGCAGGTACTGCTGGATGCCTTCCAGGACAGCTTCCTGCTGCAAATGGTAAGTGAACCAACCAGGTTAGGGAATACCCTTGACCTTGTGCTGGCAAATGGGACTTTGTGAGAGAACTTACAGTGGAGGAACCGCTGTCAGGGAGTGACCACCACTCAGTATGGCTCACATTGGATATGAGCAAGGAGGGAATGGAATCTGGCACAAGAGTGCTGGACTTCAGGAGGGCCGACTTTGGGAGGATGGGAGAAGTGGTAAAAGGGTACCTGACCAGAATTCAATATAGCATGGACACTAACCAGAGGTGGGAGCTCATAAAGCTGGGGATAGTGGAGGCAACCAAAACCTGCTGCAAAGCCCAGAGCAAGAAGGCTAGGGCTAAGAAACTGAGCTGGTTGAGCAAGGAGGTCATGGAAAAGGTAAGGAAGAAAAGAGCTGCCTTTAGGAAGTACAAGAAAACAGGGAGGGGGGAGGACAGGGAGGAGTACTTGACAGAATCGAAGGAGGTGACAGGCAGTAAGGGGAGCCAAGCATCTACGGAACTCAGGCTGGCACAAGGCATTAAGAAGGGGAGAAGGACCTTTAAGTACATCAGGAGAAAAGGAGCTATAAGGACTGCATAGTAAGGATTAGGAAGAAGGGGGGTTGGGTGGAAGCAGAGTGAGATAAGGCAGAAGCACTAAATGAGTACTTCTGCTCAGTATTTACTAAAGAGAAGAGGGGGGTGACAACCAAGGTGGGAGAAATGGCAGAAACGGGGGGGAAGGGGTGACAGATGGGGAAATCATGGAGGGCAGAGTTCGAGAGGGTTTGAAGGCACTGAGGGTGAACAAGGCGCCAGGCCCAGATGGCATCCACCCCAGGGTACTGAAGGAGCTGAAGGAGGTCCTTGCAGGACCTTTGGCAGACCTATTTAAACCTCACTACATTCGGGGTGTGTACCTCAGGACTGGAGGATGGCTCATGTGGTCCCCCTCCACAAGAGTGGCCCCAAGGATGAACCGGGAAACTACAGACCAGTGAGCCTCACATCCATCGTGGGTAAGCTAATGGAGACTATCCTGAAGGAGAGGCTGGTGGCCCTCCTAGAGGCCAAAGGACTACAGGACAGCAGACAGCTTGGCTTCATACGTGGCAGATCCTGCCAAACCAACCTGGTGGAGTTCTATGACTGGATAACTAGGCAACTGGACAGGGGCCATGCAGTGGATGTCCTGTATCTGGACTTCAGTAAGGCATTTGACTCTGTGCCACATTGAAGGCTGGGAAGGAAGTTAGTAGGCACAGGGGCGGGTACAAAGCTGGTGAGATGGGTAGGAGACTGGCTTCAGGGAAGGCAACAGAGGGTGGTGGTGGGTGGGGAGCTCTCACACCCAAGGGCAGTGCTGAGCGGTGTTCCACAGGGCTCGGTGTTGGGACCAGTGTTGTTTGGGATATTCATTGCAGACATATCATGGGACATCAAGAGCAAGATCAGTCTGTTTGCTGATGATACCAAGGTAGGCACGGTGGTTGATGACCTAGGGGGATGGCAGGGTTGCAGGATGATCTGGCAAAGCTTAAAACCTGGTCAGACACCTGGCAACTGGGGTTTAATGCCAAAAAGTGCAAGGTGCTGCATTTTGGGATGAAGAACCCAAGGAGGAGTTACCAGCTGGGGGGAGTGCAGCTAGCCCAGATAGAGGAGGAGAAGGATCTGGGTGTGCTCATTACTGGGTCAATGAACAACTCGGCACAATGTAGGAAGGCAGCTGCAAAGGCCAACAAAATGCTGGATTGTATTGCAAGGGGTATATCCTCGAGGAGGGAGGAGGTGATTCTGCCACTGTATAGGTAATTAGTTAGATCACACCTGGAGTACTGGCGCCCGTATCTGAAGAGGGACATTAAGTTACTGGAGGTGGTGCAGCGCAGCATGACAAAGATGATCAAGGGGCTGGGGGACTTATCATACGAGAGGAGGTTGAAAGAGTTGAACATGTACTCACTGGAGGAGAGTAGGGACAGGGGTGACATGATTCAAAACCTTTAAATACATGAAAGGAATAAACAAGACTGGTACAGAGGGGCTGTTCAAAGTAAGGGAGGGGAGGGCCACCAGTGGCCGTGATATGAGACTGGAGGGAGGAACATTCAGGAGGGAGATGAGGAGACACTTTTTTTACAGAGGGGGTGGTGGCTGGGTGGAATGAGTTACCTGCAGAAGTGGTATCCAGTAGAACAGTGGACTGCTTCAAAAGGGGATGGGACAGGACAAGGGAGGGTTAATGAAGGGGAAGGGTGGAAGGGAGGGGCAGCTGCAGAATAAGGGGTGCTGGCTGCACATTCGAGCAGACATGATAGACCTCTAGGCCTTTATCTGCTGGCAAATTTCGTATGTTCGTATGTGGCCTTTTCTCAGGAGTGGCTTCCGTCTAGCCACTCTCCCATAGAGGCTACATCTGTGAAGTGCTGCAGAGATTATTGTCCTCTGGACAGGGTTCTCCCATCTCAGCCATGGAACTCTGTAGTTCTGTCAGGGTGATCATTGGGTTCTTGGTCACTTCCCTGACCAAGGTCCTTCTTGCCCGGTTGCTCAGTTTGGGAGGATGGCCTGCTCTAGGAAGAGTCTATGTGGTTCCGTAATCTTTCCATTTCCTAATGATGGACTTGACTGTGCTCCTGGGAACTTTCAACACCCTAGAAATGTTTTTATACCCCTCCCCAGATCTATGCCTCCTCACTATTCTATCACGGAGTTCTACGGACAGCTCCTTGGTCTTCATGGCAGAGTTTCTGCTCTGACATGCACTGTCAACAGTGAGACCTTATATAGACAGGTGTATTTCCTCTGAAATAATGTCAGCCATTTGAACTAACCACAGGTGGACTCCATTCAAGTTTTAGAGTGATCTCACAAGGAAATTGGATGCACCTGAGCTCAATTTGGAGTGTCATAGCAAAGGGGGTGAATACTTATCAAATCAAGCCATTTCAGGTTTTTATTTTAAATTACATGTACAAAAAATTTCTGAAGTTTCATTCCACTTTGACATTATAGAGTAATTTGTGTAGATACATCACAAAATGTGACAAAATCCAAGGGGGGTGAATACTTTCTGAAGGCAATATAGGTATGTGAGAGGTTGTGTAGTGTGGGGATGGTAGGATGAGGAAGTGGGGAAAATAGAAGGGGATAGGTGGAGGGGTTGGGTTGGGTTGGAATATGCTACTTGTATGGCCAGTGTGTGGCCATATTTTAGATTCAGGAGTTTTAGCTCATTGTAGATCGAAAGAAATTGTAGAGGAGAACTGCGCTGGCTCTGCAAGTCAATTTTGCAGAGTAGAAGCTGTTCTTTAAACACGGGTTCAAATTCTGTTACTGTTCCAGCTTTACAGTTTTCTGTTATCCCAGTGGGTGTTTCTGATGTACATGCTGCTGATAAGGACCATTTTACAACTCTTTGATGTAGTTTATGTCCCTGCCCTGCTCTTCCAGTGTTGGCACAATGCATCAGTGTTCTACTAAAGAGCTCTGTGGCTGAGAGGGACATAAGCTACACCATACAGTTCTAAAATGGCACTTACTGAATGCAGAGTATAGATCGGAAAGGCCCACTGAGGTTAGTAAAAGGCTTGTATAGGAGGAACAGTAATGGAATTTGAACCAGTGCTTAAAAACACCTTCTACCGAGAAAATGACATATGTTTAGCATAGTTCTCCTTTAAAAACAAAGCCCAAGCCTTTGTTTGTGATGCAGCTTTCATCTCCCTCGTTCTGTCCTGTAGCGGGATGTCAGACGCTGTGTTTGTTCATTGGAGCATCTGTTTTAAGACTTTTTCCATTAACTAGGTGTCTGAACTACATTTGTTCCACATGTCCTTTCAGAGACTGTTTCCCTTTGGGGATACCCTTTAAGTACCTAGCAGGGTAAAAAGCTCATGTGCCACTGGATAAGAGTAGTGCAGGTGTGAATATCTGACCTGGTACTGTGCCGTCTGTGCTGGGGAATTTCTTTCATAACAGCTGTGCAAACCTTTTACAAGGATTCCACCACGAGGTGCATAGCAAAAGGATGGGTCTCTGAGGTGGTGTAGTCACCCTGATCCTTTCCGGTCTCGCAAAATCCTTATTTGAGCTACTTAGAAATGTGTATATGCTATTAGTGAGGCAAACACTAAAAGCTGCTCCACCACTGGACATGCTAGTCTGAAGAGCCAGAACCACAAATGAAAAAGACAGCACCATCCATAACCATATATGACAGAAAATGTGAATTTATTTGCTAGAAAAAGTGCAAACACTCAAAGTCTGCATGAGCTCGGGAACGAATGGGGACGTGACTCTGAGTTCAGGGTGCTCCAACCGGCTTCATTCACGTGAGCATCCTGAGAGAGTGTGGCAGAACAGGAAGAGAGCCATTTTATATATGACTGTTAAAGCGACATTGTGCAGTTTTTAATGTCCAGTGGGGGGAAAAAACCACCTCAAAATAGCATACATAACTAGATTAGTTGCCGTATTGGTCCTTGTAAGAACAGATCCCGAAGCAAATGGTTTGATACCTTTTAATGGACCAGCATAGATGTTACAAAAAGAAAACCGTGTGTAAGCTTTTGGACCAACTAAGTCCTTCCTCAGAGACTTATGACAATTGTTCAGAGAGTCACAATCTATTAAACCCAGATCATACATAAAAAACAGAAAAAATTCTCATCGGTTAAAAGGTACTTTTTCCAAAAAATCACCAATTTCAATGGAATGAATAGCATCCCTTTTAGCTTGCTATTACTGAGGATCCTTTCAAGGACAAATCCATAGATAAGCCGAACACTCAAGCAGGCAAAGCCTGTAACTGACATTACTAATGAATGTGTGTTACCAGAATTTATGAAATGGCAAGAGAAAATTAAGCAATTTCATTGGCTGATAGCTCGGTGTAAAATATGTTCCACGCACTGTGAAAAACAAGTCCCAACATAAAATCAGTACTCATTCTTTGTATTGCTTTTAAAATTAGTCGCATTAACAAATACCTGTGCTCCAGCCCCTGATCCTGTTCCAAATGAGCTCTGTTACAAAGTTAATCGTTTTCTACCCCTACCCTCTTTCTCTTTAAAGGGACTGTTTTTCCTCATGCGTAAGGTTATCTAGTTAAATGGTTTTAAGCAATTCAAAAATGTTTATATGCGTATTTTTTGTGAGTCATTTCATAAGCGCAATAAGATACTCCAGGGGTGTGCATATAACATTTTATGCATACCGAGGGACTGAACGCACTCGGCCAAAACCTTGTGTCTTACAACACCCCTAGGTGTGCGTGAAGTATGTTCTATGCACACCCTGTCATGTCGTATTACTTACACATTCAAAATTAAAAACAGGACCTCAAAATAGCAGAAATTTGTGATGCACAATTGTAGAAAGTGTAAATAACATTTGTAGATGTTGGGTTAGGCTAAACGTTTTGAGATACCATGATTCTTAGAACAGAATCACACTGGATCTTTGTGCTAGGAGGTTTACCTTCCCTACTTATTTCTGAACTTTTGTTGTTTTGTGAGTTTTTACACTTGTATGCACTTTTTCTGGCAAATAAAATTCACATTTTGCACTATGTATCATTGTGGGTGGTACTGTCCGTTTGTATGCTATTACTCACCTTGAAGGTTGCCTCTTTGGTAGTCATCAGTGTCAGCATGTCATGTCACCGAACTATGTACTTTATCCGCCAAACAGTGTTGTATAGAGCCACCTAGTGGTGTAAAGGGGTGAGGTGCTGGATGCCTTATCTCCTGCTATGCTGGTGACCTTGGTTTGGTAATGGACCTGGGTCGCTCCGGGTCAGTTCAGGAATGGATCAAGGTTGCTCCAGGTCCGGCCAGAGGAGGGAAGATTTGAGTGTCTCTAGGACGGCTCTCTTCCCTCAGGGAGGGGGTATTTCTGTGTTTTGTCATTTTTCTGCCACCTGGTGAAGGTCGGGAGGCAGCATGGCAGGACCAGCTGTTGTGGGGGGAGCCTATCAATGCATCATTCAGGTGCATTAATACCCACATGTGGGCTTGCATTATGCAGACACTCAGGGGCTGAACAAAAGAGGACTTGCTCAGCATCCCTTTTAGGCACTGCATGACCCTATGTGGCAGGTCACCTGTCAGTATGGCTCTGTGTAAGTTGTTTGTTAACCTTCAAGTCCACGAGACGGGGGCAGTGTCTAACCCTTGGGGGGGGGGAGGAGAGGCAGTCGGGTACAGGGACCACAGGACAGAAAATAAGTAGGGGGAAGTAAAAGAACATTTACAGGCGTGCACCTTCTTTTTTTTCCCTATGAACATATCGATTATTTTGGATAAAACCAAAGCAGCCTGTCCTTCCAGCAGTTGTTCTCTGCAGCTTTTTTTTACCCACTTTTCTTTGGAGGCCAACCAGTGTCATGCAGTACGTGTGGGTTAAGATAGCTAGGAAATTGGACAGCATTTCATTCTGAAACCTCTCTTCAGTCCTGACTTTTATTTAGACTCTTGAATATAGTTGAGAATACTTTTAAGTTGGCACTCTGGAGTAGGGTCATGTTGGTGCCTTCCCCCAAGTTCTTTAACATCCATTACTGTACATGTTACCACTGAACATACAGTGCCTCTAGTGCATTGCTAGAAAATAGTTTGGTTGCTAATCTCGTTCCTAGAAGTGGGTGAGTGTGTGTGGACTTTGTCCCAGTTGCAAGCTCTGAAAGAGATGTGTGGCTTCACCCTCCCCAATGACAGATTATATTAAATTGCTCATGATCTGAAAGACTGGACCTGTTCTGCCCTGAGGAAGAGGTTAGGATCGAGGGACCTGGGGGAAAAGCCATCGCTCTCTAAATCGTATAGGTCACCCTGTTATCTGTTATCAAAGGGACACTGTCAACCCTTTTTGCACTGTATTATTTCTATTTGAACCCCACATTTTATGATTGCTTACCCTGTCTAAAATTCGCTGATGTCGCCTTTTCTAATCTGCCTCCTTTTTTCAGTAGAACTGAAATGCATGCCAGTGGTGTATACCCAACTTTGTTTTTTCAAATCCTTGATCTACTCTTATTGTGTACTTCTGAACATCAAGAACACCTCAAATGGGCCCAGTGGCACTGAGGGTTAAGGCACTGGATGCCACACCTCACGCTGTGCAGGCAACCTAGGTTCGGGAACTGTCTCGGGTCGTCGGGGGTAGGCCGGGGAGGGAAGGGGGTCGAGCATCCAGAGGACTGCTCTTCCCTCCCAGCCAGGGGTCCGTGGTATACCCCACTCCATTACGGCTCCTGGTGGAGACCAGGGACCCTACAGGTAACGGGGCTTGATGCTGCGTTGGGGGCAGAGCGGCAGTGGCTGGCTGCACATAGATGCGCTGCCGACATTGCACGTTCATGCTCTGGGGAGGAAACAGTACAGAAGAACCCTGGTAGCATGGCAGAGGCGAAGGGGGCCGAGATCTGCCCACATCCCGACAAGCAATGGACCTGCCTCCCCCGGCTCCAGATAGCCGTTCCCATGCTGTCTCTAATCACAGATAGGCCGGGCCGAGGTGGACTCCTGCCCCAGGAGGTGATCCAAGGGGCTGGTCAAGCCATGGGACTGAGGGAGACAGTCACGAGGAGCCAGTAGAGGAGGTTTCAGGCAGGAAGTAAAGGCAGAAGTTGAGGGGTACCCTGGAGATGCCCTAGGTCCCAGTGAATAAGGAAAGTTAAAAAAAAAAAATATATATATATATATATATATATGTATAAATAAAACGCTGCGCCACTCATGATGTAGTAGTCTCCTCTCCTCCCACTGCATCTTGAGGGTCTAGGCTATTTTGAGGGTGTTCTTAGTCCAGGAAAGATACAGCGGGAGTTGAGCTGATCAAGGACCGTAAATTGTTTGGTAACACCAGTATGATGTGCTGTGTCTGTCTTTTGACTTTTAAAAAGAAAAGGGGAATTTGAATCAAAACTATCAGTTACATCCGCAAATTCTGCAGAATGTAAGCAATCATATAATTTTTTTTTTTTTTTTTTTTTTAACTGCAGACTATTTGAGGCCTATGGGGTTTGACAGTGTCCCTTTAAGTTGTTTAGAGACTGGATCATAAACTATACAAAACTAAATTGAGTGTGTCTCTTGGTGCTTCACTGTGGAGTACTTTAATATGTATTGGTCACACTTCTCCCTTCTTGTGACTGGCTCCTTTAAAAGGATCTGCGTTGTGAGGGATGTCTGATTGGGCAGGATAGCAGTGTCTTTAATCTCTGGGAGGCACGGTAGATGGGCTGCTGCATTTGAAATACTAGACCTTGTTGTAGATACAACACTGTCTTACTGTTCTGAACAGAAAGTTCCCTGAGTTTGCTAGGGTCTCCCTATTGGTTTCGCTACTTACAGGGATTCAAGGGGGAAAGTAGATCACGCGTAGAGGTCCTGTGACTTCACCCTAAGAGCGGCTATTCATGGAGCCTAGGAGAAGGATTTCTGTCTGAATCTAGAACAGCTGAACATATGAGTGAATGCAAGAAGGGTGTCCCAGGGAATCATGGCTAAGCTGATCTGGTTTAGAATAGTACATAGAATGCAGAACCTCACCTAAAGATATTTTGATCTGGAGCTCAACAATCTGACATATGGCGCAGGTGTTCAGTAATTTAGATCAAATTAGCTTTTCTTTATATGCCTTATGAGGGCATTTTACTGGTGGTTTGGTCAGAAATATTGACCTACTTGACTCAAGTTGGTAACATGAAGGTAGTAGCAACTTTTTTTTCCATTGTGATTGCCAGCAACTCCCCTCCCAGCCTATAGGTGGCTTCAGGGTTTCTCTTCCCTTTGTGCATAATCTTGCACTTCTTTGCATTAAATCCCAGTTGCCACTCTTCTGACCATTTTGCTAGTTTATCCAGCTCTCTTCTCATTCTGCCCACTCCACCTGGATCATCTAATTTGTTGCAGATCTTGGTGTCATCTGTAAACAGACAAACCTTACCCTCCAGTCCATCTGCAATGTCACTGATGAAGATATTGAAGAGGACGGGCCCCCAGGACTGATCCCTGAGGTACTCCACTTGTGACTTGCATCTCTTCTGACTGTATACCGTTTACCACCACTCTCTTGTTTTCTGCCCGCCAACCAGTTTGCCACTCAGTTGACCAACTTCTGACCCAGTTCGAGCCTGCCTGGCTTATTAAAGCAGCAGTACAATGTAAAAAAAATCTGCACTTTTTCGACTGGTTATTCTCTGCGCTGTGCTGAGCATGTCCCTGGTACTCTTTCCTGCTGGCAGTGTTATCACCCTATAATGTGCTCAGCTATCCTTTGTTTGTTTACATTTCTGCCGCCCCCGCTTCATTGACTAGATGGCAGTTGCCATATTTTCCATGGCACTACAACGGCTGTAACGGCTCACTTCCTGGTTGGGTAGTACTGCTGCTTTAATCAATCTTCTATGTGGAACAGCATTGAAAGCTTTTCTGAAGTCAAGGTAGGCGACATCAACTGCTCCCCCTTGGTCCACCACTCTGGTTACCCAGTCAAAGAAATCTGTGAGATTAATTTGACAGGACCTTCCTGTTGTAAACCCCTGCTGTCTTGGATCCTGTGCACCTATGGATTCCAGGTGTTGCACTATCCTTTCCTTAAGGGATGCCTCCATAATCTTGCCTACTACTGAGGTAAGACTGACTGGTCTGTAGTTCCCTGGCTCCTCCCTGCTACCACTCTTGTGGAGCCGGGATCACATGAGCCATTCTTCAGTCTTCTGGAACCTCTCCTGTGCACAGAGACTCACTACACAGTTCTGTTAATGGCTCTGCTAGTTCCACCCTTAGCTCCTTTAGCACCCTGATATGTATGCCATCAGGTTCCATTGCTTTGTCCACCCTGAGCTTAGCGAGCTCTTGTAGGACCCTTTCTTTTGTGAAGGCACTAGTGCACATCTCTCTCCCCCCCCCCCTTGTCCATGGTGCTGAGCTGTGGGCTCTGCCCTACCTTTTCCTCAGTAAATACTGAGCAGAAGTATCTATTTAGGATAGATGCTTTTCCATGGTCCTCTCCTCCTCACTCCCTCTCCCCTTTTTTTTTTTTATCATTACATGTTTTCTCCCCTCTGGGAGCGTGCCCATGACCTCCGGCGCCTGTGATAAAACAGGTCTGGCGCCGCGAATAATGTATGCTGAAATTACGACGCGCCCCCGGACAAGGCTCCTCTCATACTCAGGAGCACAGAGCACAGCCGCCAGCTAGAGATCGCCCACCATTTTCCACTGTTCTTTCTCCCTGGGGAGCTGGACTTACAATGGCGTTCTAGGTACGTACGTGCAGATGCCTGCCGTGCTCCCCCCTGCCGAAGTTCTGCATGCAACTGTAGTGCGGCTGGCCTCTGCCATTCGCCACTACAGCGCGGTGCATGACCCATACCCACCCCAGAGAAAGAAGAGCAGTCGTAGGACGTTCAATCCTTCCTCTCCCCTGCCAGCCCCCTGCAGCCCCCTTATCCCCTTTGAGCTTAGCAGTACCCCTTCTGGACTTTCTCCTTTCGCTAATGTATCTATAGAAAGTCTTGTCGCCTTCTTTTACTGTTCATGCTGGTGTTTCCTCGGTTTGGGTCATTGTCTGTCTTACTGCCTTCCCTGCTTCCCTTAGGGAAGTTTTGTATGCCTCCCTATCTTTATCCCGCTGCGCTCCCTTACATTTCCTGAAGGCCATCCTTTTGGCTCTGACCTGTTCTGCTACTGTTCTTGAGAACCAAAGTGGTTTTCTCCTTCTTTTGCTCTTGCTTTTCTGTCTAACACAATGGGTTGTTGCTTCAAGTATTGCATCCTTAATGCTTGCCCACTTTGCCTGTACCCCCTCACCTGTATTTCTTCTTGCCAGGGCTAGCGTAACTCTGTTGGCCATTTTATCAAAGACAGCTCCTCTGAAGTCCCATATATTTGCCTTAGAATGGGATGTTTTAGTTCTAGTGGCCAAATCGAACCCTACTATGTGGTGGTCATTGGCCCTGAGGTGACCTACCTAGAGATCTGTGATCCTTTTCCTGTTAGTGAGTACTAGATCTAGGATAGCCCTATCTCTTGTGGGTTGTTCTACCAGTTGTTTGAGGCCCTCCCCCTGCAAGGAATCCACTATGGGTCTAGTTATGGCAGATGTTCCTACTGGTATTGACCAGTCTGCATCTGGCATGCTGAAGTCTCCCATTATGAGAACCTCCCCTGTAGCAGTCATGTTTTGTATATCTTCCAACAGTAATGTGTCTATGTCCTCCTCCTGGTCTGGAGGCCTGTAGACAATCCCAGTTTGTATGGCAGTCCCATTTCCTGTTTCCAGGGTGACCCACAGTTCTTCTGGCTCTTTATGTATATTCCGAATTTCTGTAGCTTTGATATTTTCATTGACATAAAGGACCACTCCACCCCCCCCTTTTTTTGAACCTCGGTCTCTTCTGAACAGAATGTGTGCCTATCTTTGTGGAAGCTAGATGGCAGCACAGCCAGATTGCAGAAGGGATGCTGCCAGGAATGAGCCCAGCCACATGTTGTGGTGTACATCCTTGCATGCCAGCAAACCTCAGGATGACAAATGCAGGAGGGACCCCTCTCCCCAACGGTTGCAGAATTATGATCGGTCCCCTGCAGATCCCACATCACTGACTAGGTGTGCTTGTGTACCTGTATAGTTCTCTGCGACAGGGTTAAATAATGCCCTGCCCCATTTGTTATGCAGAAGGAGTTTATACGCAAGGGTCTGTTCTAGCCTTTCTTTTTTGTCTCTTCTCTGTGTGGTTGCGCAACCAGATTTTCTCATGAGACCTAGGAAATGATCGTTCCGGTTTTGCAGTTCTCCACCTCTCGCTGTCTCTCTACCTTCACTCGCTATTTCTATATGTTCTTCCCCTTGCATATCTGCAGATACAAAAATATATATGAATCTTTATGTAGAAATAGCACTGATACTAGGATCCCATTGTTTAAAACTATATATAGTTATACTGTTGAAATGATTGCAAAAACTGGAATTCAAGGGGTTAACCTGAGATGCTGGTTTGAAAAATATTTCCAGAGCTGTCAACAAGAGGTCAGTTCTGGTTCACAGTATTCTTTTTGCTGCACCTGCTAAAAGTGACAAGAACACTGTGTCAGAAGCAGAATGTTCTCTTAATGAGCTCCCTGCAATGACTTGTTATAAAAAGAGCTGCAGTATTTTGCAAGGAGAGACAGAGACTGAGATTGTAACTTGAGAAGAAAAACTTGGAAGGACTCTGCTTTCTGTGTTTGTACTGCTATTCTAAATAGTTATACTGAACAATTTTTATTTTTTTATTTTACTGTCAATAATAAAACGCTATTTGCGAATTTTGAAACTGCTCATGGTTTTCCTTTGCGTCCTGACCTGTGCCTCAACGACATGCTCCAGAGGGGGCTGGCCTGCCCTGAAGTTCTACTGCAGGGGCAAGCCATGAGAGCCCTGTAGGAGGTAATCCTTAAAGAAAGTGGGTGTCTGTGCTTGGGGTACTGATGGGAACAGGTGTGGTTAGTGTCAGGTGCCATGAAAACCTTGATTTTATATATTTGAAAGAAATGTAATTCAGCAGGGGACAATGAAGGCAGCAGAACTAAAAATTCTAGACCGACCCCCCAAAATCATTGCTGTATTGCTTTAACACAGTATGTTACTTTCATGATATGGAATATACCAGTTTTGGGCCTGTGGGGCAGTATTTTGTGCCTGTGATTTTCCTCCCACTGGGGTCTCCTCTTCTGGATCAGGTTAGAGGTGGAGCGGTGGCCATCTACATCAGAGAAGGAATCGATGCAGTAGAGGATGCTACAATTGGGGGAAAGGAGAGTTAGAATCACTGTGGGTTAAGCTCATAGAGTTGCCAGGTAGGAAGACTCACATGGGGTGGTTATAGGCCACCAGTGTAGGGAGAAGAGAGAGAGAGAGAGAAATCAGGAACTAGGTGTTGAAGAAAGGAGGGGGTGGCAAAGGGGTAAGATGTAATAGTGGGAGATTTCAACCTGCCAGAATTCAGGCCCTGCCTGATGTCTTGCAGGACTGCATGTAGGTACAACAGATCAGGGATCCCACTAGACAGCCATTCAAGATGTGGTACTCACTAACTTGAAAAGAGGAGGCAGAGTACAGGTTGGGAGCCTGGGGTCCAGCGACCAGAGTACTGTATGGTTAGATGTAGACCAGGGTACATACAGTATAAGCCTTTGTCTAAGGCTGACATGGTAGACTTCAGGAGGGTGGATTTAAGCCATATGAAGGAAGTTGTGCTGGGACAGGTTAGCTGGGGTACTTCGCATGAGGGAGGTTAGGGAAAGATGGTGGGGTTATAAAAGGGGATGTTCTCTAAGCAACAGAAACATGCATGAGGAAAAACTTTAGATACGTAAGAGAAAAAAGAAAGATGGAAGGGGGATTGTCAAGCTAATGGTTGACGACAGGGTAGTGGTGGAGGATGGGCAGAAAGCAGCTGTGCTACACGAGGGAGAAAAGCAGGCCCTTGCTGGAGAGTAGCGTAAAAGCAGTTGATAGGGCGTCCCAAAAAACTGAAACTGCAGAAATGTACCGGCAAAAGAGTTGAAAAGGGCTAGCTGCCAAAAGGTAAAGAAGGCCTTGGGGTTGGATGAGCTATGTCCGAGGATGCTAAGAGAACTGACATTGGTGTTAACCATACTGGGGGGAGTGGGGGTGTTTTTGAATCGGTCTGTGCAGCAAGGAGAGGTTTGCAGGGACTGGAGGATGGCAGACAAAGTTTCACTGCACAAGGGAGGGGACAAGGAACAGCTGGGAAACCACAGATAGACCTGTCCGCTTAACCCCTAGGTTCGCTGCTCTGCAATTCTCACTGGAGTAATCTGTAGATTACTAGGGAGGTGGAGTTGGACATCCTTCCCCCTCCAAAGCATAAATGGCTCTTAAGGTTGATTTGACACGTAGCCACCAACTTCCCTGCAGTGGCCTGTTTCCCTTTAAAATCCACCCTCAAATAGAGAGGATCACACACATGCCACATGGGTTCCAGATGACCAAAAGGCTGGAATCTTGGCTTCAGTTTTATAATGAAAATGTAGTTATTAATATTTTAAATGCATCCATATGTATAAGAAACATTTATCCTGTGTGCTTTCTGTAAAGTTCATTTAAAAATATCTGTCCTTTTCCTGTTTAACTTCATTATATAGGACTTGTAATAAAGAAAGACTTGCTGTCTGTACTTTATTACCAGGTTTGACACAGGCAGGACTATATGTGAGGTTTATCTTGTTGACAGTTATGATGCCCTCTGTTCTGTTTTTTCTCTGGGTTATAAACTAAATTGTTTGCCTTATCGCCTCTTCACTGACAGTGGTGGAAGAGACAAGTCCAGTTTCTACTACAAAGCAAAAACAGTCTGCAGGTATCTCTGCAGCCCCATCCAGTTTATACATAACAAAGAACTCACAAGGAAGCTGCACTCTGTCAACAAATAATGAAGCCGGTGCATCAAAAGACAAGCAGGCCATGCTAAGGGCATAGCTCAGCTCTTAGACAGCAGGGTGATGGCACGTGTCCCAAATGCCCTGACCACTCTGCGATGTGTGTCCAGGTACTTCCTGGTTCCGCAACGGACTGGGGGGCTAGTGCCCCATTCTGGGCATGCATGATCTGAACAAGTTCATGCTGAAGTGCAGGTTCCAGGTGGACACACACTGTCAGATCATTCCATCTTTGGAGCAGGGCATGTAGTTCTGAACCCAGGCTCATCAGGATGTATTCTTCATCATCGCAGTACGTCTTTCCCATTGTCGGTACCTTCAGTTCTGTGCGGAGAGTGTGCTCTGTCAGTTGCAGGTCATGACTTTCGGCCTCTCTTCTGTGCTGAGGGTCTTCACCAAGTACATTGCAGTGGTTGTGGCCTTTCTGTGACACAAGTGCATCAGGGTATATCCCCTCCTGTACAACTGGCTGCTAGCGGGTCCATTCAAGGAGACTGTGGAGCAGTTCAGGGATTTGGCCCTCCAGACCTGCCAAGACTTGGGCTTTCTAGTCTTCACCAAATGCATGGTAGTGGTGGTGGCCTTCCTGTGACACAGGGGCATTAGGGTATTTTCCATCCTGGACAACTGGCTGCTAGCTGGGCTATCCAAGGAGGCTGCAGAGCGGTCCAGGGATCTGGCCCTCTAAACCTGCCAAGTCTTGGGCATTTTAGTCAACCCAGACAAATCGGAACTTGTCCCCTTGCAGGTGATCAAGTTAATTGGGGCAAAACTAGACTTCCATCAGTCTGGGCTTCAGATCCTTTACCCGATCATTTCAGGTTTGGCACTTATGCCCTGCCCGGGACTTTCTTTGGCTGCTAGGACTGATGATGGCTTCTACCAACATGGTCCATTGGGCCTGCTGGAAGATGCACCACATACAGTAGGATTTGAGCCAACAGTGGTCCCAACACCAAGGTCTTGGGGACCTGCTGGTCATGTGACATATCCATTGTGGTATGCCATCTAGTGGTGACCTTGCCCACAGAAACTAGAGGGGTTAATTCCATCTGCCCAGAACTATCTGTAATGTACATAACAGCTATGTCTCTGGTAGGGTGGGGAGCTTACCTGGGAGACCTCGGGGCCCATAGGTTCAGGTCACCCTAGGAGTCCCGATACCATATTAATGGTGCTCAGGTTGTGATGGAATTTGCTCCAGTGATTTGGGGGTTAGGTTACTCAATCGACGGACAACACAACCACTATGTTCTACCTGAAGAGGCAGGGTAGGGTGCACTCCTTTCCATTTTGTCAGGAGGCTGTCCACACCTGGACCCATGTGCACAGCCTGCAGGCAGATCTGGTTATCCATGCAATGGGAGATAACAACTAGGTGGTAGACGCTCTCAGCTGGGTTGTAGAGATGTTGTAGAAGTGTTCTGTGAATCAGGATGTGGTAGAACACCTGTTCTGCCAGTGGGGCACCCCACTGGTGGATCTGTTTTCCTTATGGAAGAACAGAAAACTGAGGCTATTTTGTGCCCCCCCCCCCCAATCTGGGGCACTGCAGGGGAGGATGCCTTCTCAAGGCACTGGAACCTGGGCCTCCTGTATGCCTTTCCTTTGATTCACAAGGTTGTAATTAATGCCTGGAAGGATGAGGTGTGGATGATCCTGGTAGTACTAGACTGGCCTAGGCAATTTTGTTAACCAGATTTTTTTTCACCCTCAGTAGCAGGATGCCATGGTGTTTGCCTCTCTGCTCTGACTTGCTGACAAGACAAAAAGGTACTGTACTGCACCCGAACCTTCAGTTCCTGCACTTTCCAGCCTGGTTCCTGAGGAGCTAGAGTTCCAGGTTATGGGCCTTTTGGCAGAAGTTCTCCTTGTGATTCAGACATCCTGTAAGAGTCTGCTCGTACATGCGAAGCATTTAAGTGGAAGGGGATTTTCCATCTGGTGCCAGTGCAAGGAGCTTGATCCCCTTGCCTGTCCAGTTTGGGAATTCTCAACTACCTCTGGTCCCCATCTCAATCAAAGATTGCAGATGATGACCCTGAAGATTCACCTGGCAGCCATCTCTGCATACCGGGTGTAGGCTGGTGTGCCGATGGTAGTGCAAGAAAAGATGTTCATGCTTTTTCAAAGGCCTGGCTCACCTGCTCCCTCAGATGCACAAACCGCCACCTCTATAGGACCTAATACTGATGCTGACTGTGCTTATGACCAGGTCATTTGAGCCTCTGCATATGTATGTGGTGTCACACTTGTTGTAGAAGACTACCTTCCTGTGGTCGTCATGTCAGCCAAAAGGATCATTGTGCTCCAGGCAATCTCGATGGAGTCTCCGTATTGGGTCTTCCACAAGGGCAGGGTCATCCTTTGCCCTGCCCTAAGTTCCTCCCGAAGGTCGTATCAGAATTCCACCTTAACTGGTTGATTAATCTTCTGGTATGCTTTAGTAACCTGACCTTGGGAGGTCGATCACAGGCTTCATATTCTGGACCTCTGGAGGGAGTTCTCTTATTATAAGGAGCTCATGACTGGAGTTTGGAGAGAGGCTTGCCAGTTGTTCCCTAATACACCGAAGCTGCTTCTGGCTGACTGGCAACAAAGCATGTAATTAAGGTGGATGACGTCCTGCATTGACCTCTGCCATAGGCTGGCTGGTTGGAAGTCACCCAAGGGCTTTGGGCTCATTCCATCACACATATACCACTGACTCGGTGGCTGCTTCCAGGGATATATCCCCATTACAGAGATGTTCAAGGCTGCAGCCTGAAGTAAAGCGGACACCTTCATCTCCTGTTACAGAATTGACATAATGAATCATCGGGATGCTGCTTTTGGGTCCTCAGTCCTTGCGCTTTGCTCTCTCCTCCTGGAGGATTGCTAGTAGTCTGCCATTTTGTGGATGATGAACTGTGTCCACACCTTTTAGAAATATAGGTTACTCACCTGTAACTGTAGGTCTTCTAAGAGTGGTGTACAGTTAGGATCAGCACCATCCAGCCAGCCAGCCTCCACTGGCCATGTGGCACCCAGATCCCTGCTTCCAGTGTGCAAAGATCTGATGTCAAGGGACGGAGCTGGAGGATATACCTCACGGGTGGTGGAAGGAGCTTCGATTGAGACATTCTGATGATGGCTGTCTCCAGAAAGACTGCCGTTGTGTGGGTGTGGACTGTAGATCACTATTAGGACTACAGTTACAGATGAGTAACCTGTGTTTTCATCCCCTGCAGTGTCTCATACTTGATAATTAAGAGAAGTGGGTGTGTGTTTGGGGAGTGGGGGAGCTCTCGGCAGGATTTTTTGTTGAGGAGTCCTGGACTTTCTTGCAAAAAAAAATGGGGGTCTGGACCGAAAATCTGGGAGTCCTCATGAAATGTTTGGGGGTCCCCATTGAAATGAATGGAATGAGTCTGGAAAGTGCATTTCAGTGTTTATTATTAATATACCTGTGTATTTTTTTATATTCCTGAGTCATTATTTTGCTGATGATGCCAAAAAGTTTTTTTTCCAGCAGTGTTGTTTTGCATTCCTTTACAAAGGTACCAGATGGCTAAAAACCACAGCAGTAAATGGTCACATAAACATAAATAATTAACCTGTGATGACTGTTGACTGTTGTTCACTGCTACAATTTAACAATTAGAAAAAAAAATACTTACAGTTTTGCAGTTCTGGTACCTTGAATTTGGGAATTCTGCTGCTGCAGTTGAGTGCAGTGGCCCAATTTATTTATTTGCCAAATTGCTACAAGTAAAGTTTGCCATTAGATTAGGTACTGACAGTAAGATGTAAACATTATGACTTAACAGTCATTGCTGATGTTCACCTATGTCTCCCAATCACCTCCTGCCCCAAATACGTCTCCTTCGTTCTCTCCTGCACATTGACATTTTAGTTGCAGTTATAATCTTAACAGCCCCCCCCCGTTTGACTCCCAGTGCCCACCCACCACCCTCTAATAAACATTGCAGAAACCTCCCTCCCAGCTCCCACCCACCAGTGATGACTCAGGCTTAGAAAGATGACACAATCTAACATGATTGTGTAATTGCTGTCCCTCAGTGCAATTTTTATGTTTGCTTGCACGCATGTGCAAGAAACATAGTGCCATCATATGAGTTTTCCAGAGGTGTGTCAGCCTCTTCCAGTTCAGTCAGTGCATTTGCAGGCGTGGTTGCAGAGTGCCAGTCACTGCTCCAGCTGTCTATGACAGCTGAAAAATACAGTGGCATACAGTTGAAAGGGAGAGCTCCGCTTGAGTGAGCAGAGCTCTCCCCCCCCCACACACACACACACACACACACACACACACAGGCGTGCGCACTCGCACTACATGCCTGCGCGCCTTCCCTTCCCTCCACACTGTACGTAGCGACGAGGTGCCTAACTTCGCCGGCTTCATGCCTCTAGCATCCAGGTGCCACGCTGGAAGCCCACCCCAGAGTGGCAAATGATGTAATGGCTGGGGTGCCCAACTCTGTCGGCTCCACTGTATCTCCCCACCCCCATGTTGTCGCCAACGGGGTGCCCAGTCCCTGCCGGCTTCACTGTCTCCCCACACCGAGAAGGTGCCACGCTGGGAACCCACCAGCGTGGCAACAGATGCCATGGCCGACGGGGTGCTCAATCCCCTGTCAGCTCCACGCCTCTAGCCATCCTTCTGCCATGGGAGCCCACCCCAGCGTGGCAAACGTCTCCGCATTGTCTTTTTTTTTTTTTTTTTTAAACCTGTAAAGAAAAATCTGCCCTCGCAGTCTCCCTGCCCCCACAACCCGCTCCCACCCACTGCGCACCCTGCCTCCCCACACTTCCTCCACACCCCATACTTATCTGAGTCCGTGCGACGATCTTTGGTGGACTGGGACACGTCTGCACTCTTCAAGCCGACCGCAAACTGAGGAAATGCCGGTAAGCTGTATACTGGGATAGATAGGGGGTTTTCAACTTTGTTGCATATCTCAGGAGTTTTTGGAATTTTTGCACCAAATTTTCAACATGGGGTTTTGGGACCCCTCCTCATGAATTCTTGCACTGTCATGGCGTTGCTGGACCCGAGGCCTTTCCGAATAGTTAATGAAACGACACTGCCAGTGTTCATAAGGTGGGCTCTCAAAAGCCTATTTTGAAAATTTGCGGAAAATTCCAAAATGACTGTTTATACATGCGCTATGCAGTTCCTACGTTACGTCAAAGTTCTTGAATTTTCAATATTTTCACCCAGATTTTCAACATTGCCATTTTACACACCTTCTTATGAGCAGTACAGCTGTCATTTTCACATCTCACCCAAAACATGTTTCCGCCCATGTAGTGCACAATGGCGCAGTCGGTGTGCTAAATCAATGTACGGGACACATTAAGAAAATCACAGTGATACTGTTCATGAGCAGAGGTCTTAAAATGGCTATTTTGAAAATTTGGTGAAAAAATTCCTAAAAGTGACTGTTTTACGAGCGTACGTTGCAGAGTTCATATGCACACTCGTAAGTTCGCAAATTTTCAATATTTTCACTCCAGATTTTCAACATTGCCATTTTACCACACACTCCTTATGAGCAGTACAGTTGTCATTTTTCACATCTCACCCACAACGTGTTCTGCCATGTAGCTACAATGGCGCAGTCGGTGTAAAAATCAATGTATGGGACACGTTAAGAAAATCACAGTGACACTGGTCATGAGCAGAGATGTTAAATGACTATGTTGAAAATTTGGCAAAAATTCCTAAAAATGACTGTTTTAGGAACGCACGCTACAGAGTTCCTACGCACGCTGGCAAGTTTGCGAATTTGTAATATTTGCACACCAGATTTTCAACAGTGCCATTTTACTGCACTTCCTTATGAGCAGTGCAGCTACCGTCTTTCACATCTCGCCCACAACGTGTTTCTGCCCATGTAGCGCACAGTGGTACAGTCGGTTTGCGAAAACAATGTTTGGGACAGAGTAAGAAAATCACAGTGACACTGGTCATGAGCAGAGGTCTTAAAATAGCTATGTTGAAAATTTGGTGACAAAACTCCATAAATGACTGTGTTATGAGTGAGCATTGCGCAGTTTCCACGCACTGTGAGGTTCATGAATTTGTAATATTTTCAGTCCAGATTTTCACCAGTGGCATTTTTCCACACCTCCTTATGAACAGTACAGCTGTCATTTTCACAACATGGTCGAAATGTGTTTTCACACTTTCAGTGCAGAGATGCGTGGTCGCTGTGGGAAATCATTGTTCAGGACAGATAAAGAAAATCACACTGACACTGTTCATGATCGGAGGTCCCAAAATGCCTGTGTTAACAGTCTACTGTAAAAAAAAAAATCCCCAAACTAGTTACATTATGGGTGTGCGTGCACAGTTTCTACGCACGCTCGTGACTTCACCAGTTTTTTAAAGATTTTCACAGCAGATTTTCAACATTGCCATTTTTACACCTCCCCATGCACAGTACTGCTGTCATTTTTCACATCCTGTTCGGAATGCATTTTTGCACCTGTGGTGCCAAATGCCATAGTCGCTGTGCAAAAGCAGTTTTTGGCTAACAAACTGATATTGCCACTGTTCATGAGGTGGGGGTCACAAAAAAACCATGTTGAAAATTTGGAGTGAAAATACCAACGAATGCTGAGGCATTAGGGTTTCCGACCTTAACGCCCCACCCTGTAGAATATGACAGGCATCAGGGGTGTGACTTGGGATTCTTGCCTGTCATGCTCATACCATTCCACCCCACCCACACCCTGCAGCCAGTGAGAGGCATCAAGGTGTGCCTCGGAATCTTTGGGCCCAAACTTCACCCCATTCTCCTATACCGCACCTATCTCACCGTATTTCCTGATGGAATGGGGTGCGCATAAGGGCCAAAGACCCCAAGGCACACCGTGACACTTGTCAGTGTCTGCAGGGTAGGGTGTGGTGAAATGGCGTTGTCGTTATGCCTGACGACCCAAAGGCACACCCCAGTGCCTGCCACTCTCTGCAGGGTGGTGGTGGGGTTGGCTTCAGTTCAATACTTTGCTGCCATTTCTATTATGCAGCTCTGTAACTTCTACACTACCAATGCCAGTGCCAGCAAGCAAACATTCGGCATTGACAACCAGACTGGCTCTGACACCTCCTGCTCAAACTTGTTAGCACCACAATCTGGTGGTGGCGGTGCCATCTGTGTGGCAAATAATTGCTGTTTTGTGTCTTGACCACCTGGCATAAGTGATTATTTCTTCGCCTACACCATCCGGCCCACCACTTCTCTCACACCCTCCTGCCCACAACATCTCCCTGCTACTCTCCTGCACAAAATCTTCTTAAATTGTAAGAATACCTGGCTGTACCGGAGACATGGATTTGACTGGGGTGTGACTGAAAAGCCCCCACACATCCTCACCCACTCCACCCTTTTTTAGCCTTGACAGCTGATCTGCTGTTAAGAAGTCAGTGGCACAATCTGGTGGCTATGGAACAACTCTGTCTGCAGTGTGTCTGCTTTCTGTGTGTACTTCTCATGGCATACTTCTTGCTGGCAGGCCCCTCCTGCCCAGTAACTTCTCTACACAACTCTCCTGCTCATAACTTCTCCAACTGTCCTCCTGCACATTTCTTACCCACCCAACCCACAACCTACCTTGGCTCATCAGGTCACCGTCTCCCAAATCTGTCCGGTTTAAGACAGTGGCACAATCTAATCTGGCTGGTGGCATAAAATCTGCACAGTCTGCTTTTCTAGTGAACTTCTTTTTTTATAGTATAGATTGCCATTTTTTCTGTGGCAATTTCCTAACACCTCCTGCCCATAACTTCTCCTAACACCTCCCGCCCATTAAACTTTTCCTAACACCTCCAACCCATAACGTCTCCGAAATACCCTCCTGCACATAATAATTTCTTAATTGTGTGTGTGGCAGCTAAGAGAGAACTAGTGCCAGTGTTCATGACTAGATGGCACAGTGGGGTGACTAACCCCCTATCCACCCCACCTACAATTACCTTGGCTCAGCAGGTCTCCCATATCTGTCTGGTATATGGTACAATCAGGTGGTGCCTTGGTATGAATTATCTGCATAACCACTGCAGTCTGTTTTTTCTGTTTGAACTTTTTTTTTTTTTCATAGCATGCCATGTGTTCTGTGGCAGTATCTTCTCCTAACACCCTCCTGCCCATAACTTCTCCTAAAACACCCTCCTGCCCATAACTTCTCCCGTAACTAATTTCCAACCTCTCCCTCCTGCACATTTCTTAACTGTTCTTTGTGTGTACTGTCGATGACAGTAGAAGACACTATTGCAGACAGACTGGAAAGAGCAGAATGGGTTGGGTAACTACACTGACAATAATCTCGGACTGTCCCCCCCCCCCCACTAAAAAAAACAAAACACACAGGGACTGCATTGGGGCCATATTTATATTCTCTCCCCCCCACCCCACTGATCATCTGAACTTGTTAGACTGTGATCTTCCCCACCAATGACAAAACATGATATTAAATTTAGCAGCATGGGTTAATGGCCATCCACCCCCCAACCCCTGGGAAATTGAAATCTTGATCCGTTCCCCTTGACGGGACCCCCGTCAAAAGCAGCATTGGCCTTAAGGGGCTGACAATTGTATTTCCACCCCCAGCCCCACCCCCGATGGAATAAAACATTTTGATACTCCTATCCATGCTGCCTGGGAAGCCATTTAATCAGGCAACCCTTGATCGGGCTGTGTGGACTGCGGCATGGCTGGTGAAGCCAGCAAGCTGCCCGACTCAGCTATCCTATCCACGCCGCATGGGAAGCCATTTCATCAGGTACTGTCCTTGACCATGCCTGGGAACACTGAGGATTTGACCATTGGTTCCTGCCTCTTGCACCCTGTATAGGATTGGCTGGCTTAGCTGCGGCAGGCCTTAGGATTGCTTGCTTGATCTGCACTGTCTTGCTATGGCTTTTCTTCCTGTCTGCTGTGTGCTTTGGTGGATTTCTAGGCCACCATACTCCTGAAAATCTTCAGACTTTGTGTGCACGCTGCTAAAACATTCGGTAAATCATTCTGTGGGATTTGTATTTTAAATTATTACAGCTGTGCGTGTTCCACTGTGGGAGATGAAATATCTCTTATTGTTAACACTGTGATAAATAGGCGAAATGCTTAATCTAATTATAGTCTAGCACTGTATGTTAAACTGTTTCATTTCTCTGACTGTCTATCTATTTAAACTAAGTTTCTTTCATTTGTTGAATCCATTCTCTGTTGGCACCAGACCGTCTGCCCCCCCAAAAACTGTCGCTACTCTTAATTATTTTGTGCTTCCCCACTCTACAATCCCTGCCCAACGATTAACTTATAACCTGCCTTTAGTTCTTGTCCTTATTTTAACTTCTGTCTTTCTCCCTCCTGGCAGCCCTTTATCGGGCTGTATGGACTGCGGCACAGCTGGTGAAGCCAACCAGCCGCCTGACTCAGCTGTCCAGTCCATCCCACCTGGGAAGCCATTTCACCAGGTACTGTCCTTGCCTGTGCCCCGGAACACTGACGATTTGACCATTGGCTCCTGCCTCTTGCGTCCTGCTTAGGATTGGCTGGCTTAGCTGCAGCAGGCCTAAGGATTAGTTGCTTGATCTGCACTGTCTTGCTACGGCTTTTCTTCCTGTCGGCTGTGTGCTTTGGTAGATTTCTAGGCTGCCATACTCCCGAAAATCTTTGAACGTTGTGTGCATGTTGCTAAAACATTCGCTGAAGCATTCTGTGGGATTTTTGTCCCTCCCCCAACCCCTCCTCAGGCCACCTTTAAATATGCTTTTACCCCACCCACCGACTGGGAATATACTCCATTTGCCGGGTGCCACTCCTGACTATTATGCTCCAAAAGGCCACATAACTATGCTGAAGATTGCATACTGATAAGTACCCTTTCCTTAGGGTGACACATTTTTAGTTTTCTTTTAGGACCTTTGACTCGATGAGTTTGGTTCCCTGGCTAAGGAATTAAGTCTCCTGTTATTCCAGTTACTATTCCCTGGAGTCTTAGAGGTACATCTGCATTTTTCTGGTAGCTTATTATTTTGGATAGTAGCAAAAGGATTCAGCAGGTACATTTTAAGTCCCGCTGTTCCTCAGAATGGGTCTGGAAATATTCTGGTTACTAATCTTGCGAATAGGATCAATGATGAGGCCCTCTAGCACATCCCCTTTTTATTTATTCTTCCTGTTATGTCTCGTTGATGGTCAGCTGGTACCAGTGCTCTTCTCTGGTACCACGTTGGAACTTGATTCATCATTGGTCTGCCCGGACATACCTGGTTTCTTGGAACTCTGTAAATGACTACTCGAGCTTCCCTTTCTGGATAATTATGTGCTGTATCCAGAGCGCACGGTAACTGCATCTGATAATACAAGAGGATGTATGATCTTGTTAGTTTCCCCTTTAGTCAAACAGCTGACTATGAGCTTTCTGTTCAGGATACTAGTCTATGCCACATTAGGACCCTATAGAACCCATTCAGACAATTCCCCTATCTGCCCTGAACATCTTTGCAAATGTAAACGGACCAACCATTCAGACTGCTTTTAGCCGCTCTAATGAAACTTTTGCTGTTACTGCTGATATGCTTTGGAAATGTTGAATTAAACCCTGGTCCCCCTGCGACTGTCTTATCTCCAGCGGACCTTGGTTGTGCTAAAAGCATGAGTTTTACGCACGTCAGTGCCTGCAGCCTGCTAAAGAAGCTTGTCTCTATACAAGCATGGATTAGCCATACTAAGCCTGATATACTGGTGGTCTCAGAGACTTAATACTACAGACCAAGAGGTGAATATTCCGTCTTATACAATATTCAGGACAGACAGGAATACAAAGGGGGGGGGGGGGGTAGCCATATATGTACAAGACAAATTCTTAACTACTGTTATTAACTCTACCTCTTTCCCCAAGGAATTTGAAAGCCTTGCTCTAAACATCGAGCTTTCATCATCTGTCTCATTATGCATCATAGCTTGTTATAGGCCTCCCTCAGCAGGATATCTGCTACTAGACCACTTAAACAACCTGTTGGGTACTATGACAACAGAACATATTATCTCGGGTGACTTTAATCTCAACAGGCTCTCTAGCACCTCTAAACCTCTTAAAAACACTTGTGACTCCCGTGGTCTAACCCAAATTATTACCGAAGCAACACATCCTAATAAGAAGAACCCTAGCAAGAGTACCTTATTGGATCTTATCCTAGTAAGCAAACCTCACATGTTTACTCATGCTGGTGTATTCTTTACGGTTATCAGTGACCACTGCTTCATCGCCTGTGTGAAATCTGTCACTAAACCATCCTCTACCTCCAAATTCGTAATTAAGAAATGTCGTCGCTGCTTTGACCCTTGTAGTTTTCTATTTGACCTGCAGAACTCAGTGAGCTGGCAGAACTTTTACCTAGCCAAAACAGTAAATGGATCCTGCAACATTTTCCAGGAAATACTGTGTGGGACATTGGCCAGTCATGCACCCTTGGCCAAGATCCATACTAGGATAAGATCTTGCCCCTGGTTCTCAGCTGATCTAAAGACCGTACTGCTTAATCGCGACTTTCTTTGGAAGAAAGCCCAGAGGACAAAACTACTGGCTGACTGGATCGTATTCAGGAAGGCCAGGAACTCTTGTACCAAACTGGTTGGGGTTAAGGCAAACTACTACCGGGCTGAGCTTGACTCAACTGCTAAATGCATGTCCAAATTCTGGAAGATACTAAAGGAAGTGGAAGGTCATAAGTCTTCTAACTCCCTACCCCAAAAAATGACCCGTCAGTCACAGATAAACCAACTATCCTGGAACTCCTAAATGATAATTTTGTCACTGTGGTTAGCCTTTGACACATCCCCTGTTAATCACCTATGCTCACAACTCTGTGTTCTGGACCCAAGCTCCCTGGCTATGGCTGGATTGAGGAAGGGGGATGCTTTCTCATTTCAGCCTGTTACCCTGAAAGAAGACCAAGATTTACTGATACACCCAGATATAAGTAAGAGCACTGGAGCAGACCTCATTGACCCATACTTTCTAAAACTAAAACTAGTTGCCACGTTCTGGCTGCACCAGTTACGCATCTCCTAAACCTCTCTCTATCCTAGGGCAATCTTCCTGCTGTTTGGAAAACCACCCATGTTATACCGCTGTTCAAATCTGGTGACATCGCTGATCTGTATAACAATAGACCAATTTCTTTACTTCCTACCCTAAAGAAACTGTTGGAGAAAATAGCAAGTATGCAGGTATGGAACTGCTTGGAGGATGCAAGCCTCCTAAACCGAATACAATCAGGCTTTAGACCTCATCACGGTACGATCTCAGCCCTTGCAAAGATATCCGACTGGCAGAATGCCCTGGATGCCAGTAACTTTGCATGTGCTGTGTTCTTGGACTTAAGCAAGGCCTTCACACTGTTGACCACGACTTGCTTTTAGTATCCCTCCATCAGCTTGACCTAGGCCCCTGTGCACCGAGATGATTTTCAAATTACCTTTCTGGCCGTCAACAGCAGGTGAAAGTGGAAGGAGAACTGTCACCGTTAAAACAATTATTGAGGGGTGTGCCACAGGGTTCTATATTGCTCTTTGCCATCGACATCAGTGGTATTGAAGTAAGGATTAATTTTGCTGATATCCATCTCTTTGCCGGTGATATGGTTCTTTATGTAGCCAGACCTACTCCTGAAGCAGCATGAATGGACTTGCAACAAGAATTCAATCAACTGCAACTTCATCTACTGAAACAAAAACTGCTTTTGAATGTGAAAAAGAGAAAGATGATGCTCATTTCTCCCTTATCAAATGTCACTACCCCGACTGCCCAAAGATCCTCACCTCAGATCCTTACGGTGTTAGGCGAGTTACTAGAGTTTGTAATCAAGTTTAAATACTTGGGGGTATGGATCGACCACAAACTTTCCTTCCTGGACCATATCGAAGAACTGATAAAAAAGCTTAAGCAGAGGCTTGGCCTCTTTTACAGTATCAAGCACTTTCTTACTCAGGATGCCAAGAAGAGACTGGTTCACACAACCTTTCTTTCTTTATTGGACTATACTGAATTAGAGTACTGTCAAGATTTTGCTTCTATGCTAGTCAAACTGGACACGGTGTACCATAGAGTCATAAGATTTACATTAGGTGCTCCATATTCTATCCATCACTGTTCCCTTTATGCTCTAGTTGGTTGGTTCTCTCTTAAACACAGGAGGCAAAGAAATGCCGCTTTCTGGACATATAGAGCTATCTGGTGTATGAAATGGTTAGGGATTGTGGAGGGAAACCGGATTTCCTGGTGCATTTGGGAACTAATGATCTAGAGGGAAATAGTGTTTTGGAAATCCAAGCAAGGTTCCAAGAACTTGCCAGAGTCTGTCGGGATAATGGATGCAACATTTCCTTTTCGGAGATATATTGCCAGTACCAAAGGCCTCAGTGGAGAAAAAAATGAAGCTCACAGAGGTTAATGACTGGCTCAGGAAGTGGGGTGAAGAGAGTGGGTTGGAGGTGTTAGGGAACTGGAATGGAGTTTGGGAGGATATGGACTATATGCCAAGGACAGGTTTCATCTTGCCCCATTAGGGAAGGAAGTCCTTAAAGAGGGATGGCTGACTACATACAAGAAAGGTGGGGTTTAAACTTGTAAGGGGGAAGGGATAGGAGGGCTGACCAGAAGCCTCTCCTCCAGATGAGGGAGTAGCCTTCACCAAGGGGAGGGGAAACAGACTGGAGGTGGAGGTTTCAGGAGGAGCAGGGGAGGATGGAAGTATAAGGAATCTGGGTAGGGTTCGACAAGAGATCAGGGATAAGGGGTGGGGTTGGTGTTAGTAAATGCCAGGAGCTTGGGAAACAAGTTGCCAGAGTTCCAGGCCATGCTGTTCGGGGTGGATGTGGCGGCAGTCACGGAGGACGTACAACAAAACCATGACTGGGACCTAAATGTATGGGGTACACTATGCTTAGGAAGGATAGAAAGGACGGCAGAGGGGGTGGAGGGCTATGTTCATTAGAGGTGACATAGAAATTGCTACGGTAGAAGAGGCAGAGGGAAACATGGAGGCCTTATGGGTCACTCCACGATCCCCAGCAGGAGATAAGGTCAAGCTGGGAGTAGCATATAGGCCCCCGGGATGAGTGATGTTCTAGAGGGTGGTTTGCTGGACAACATCATTGCCCAGTGTGGTCCAAAAGGGGAAGGAGTGGTGTTGATGGGGGACCTTAATATGCCAGGTACAAACTGGGGAACCATGTCCTCTAAGGTGGCCAAGGAGCAGAGGCTGCTGGATGGCTTCCAGGATGTGTTCTTTTTTTTTTTTTATACTTCTTTTATTTTTCTCACATGTTGATTCAGAGAATCATCTTATAATTGAATACAGGTCTGATATCAGATCATTCTTTAAGTTCAGGTACAACAGGTTAACAGCAGGTAATAACAATACTTAAAACATTGGCTACTACCACGGGCAAATTATTTTATATAAATACCTTTTTCTTTTCCTCATTCTGTTTTCACATATTCATGAGTATGTTTAACTTTCCCAATGAAGGTTCTTATTTTATACATTATTAAAATTATCTGCAGGTAGTATTGGATTTAATTTCATCTCACTTTACTCTTTATCTTACTAGCGCCCTAACTTAGGTGATCTGGTCTTGGTAGCATTCCCATCTGGCCCATCTTGTTATGAAAGCCTCTCTCCGTCCTGTAGTTCTGAGGTTATCTGTTCATTTCACTGAATACTCAAACCATCTGTTTCACTCCTTGATTAAGGGAGCAGATGCCTGTAACCATTTTTAGTAATGGATTTAGGTATTAACAGAGTGCTATCTTCCACAGGTACAATTTGC
This sequence comes from Neoceratodus forsteri, assembly GCA_016271365.2. Lineage (NCBI taxonomy): Eukaryota > Metazoa > Chordata > Ceratodontiformes > Ceratodontidae > Neoceratodus > Neoceratodus forsteri. The sequence continues at coordinate 181,003,695 of CM057450.1, read as the reverse complement.
AGGGTCTTTTATTTCCAATGGGGAAGGCCTAAAAGTATGTTGATTGGCTCTAGCTGGCCCTGAATATCCAGCATATTTTTACATGTTCCACTATTTGAGCCAGAATCCCTTATTTTTGGGCAGTCTAGAAAAACATGCATGTATGTGGCTTTCTGCTCAAGCACTCCTCCAGCAACAGGCTGAAGTCCCAGAAACTCTAAGGGCCTTATCTGAGGGAACAAGAAAGAATCTCTATTCTTACTTTCCATGTGAACTCCCGCCACATTGGGGATGAGGAAGTGGACCAGGTACATCTCCAAATTTTGGTCCAGTCTCTAGGTGATATAATCTGGTCCATGTCTCTCTCCCCTTTGTTTGTGTGGAGGACATTATGTGTGTCTTCTGTTGGATAAGGTACTGGATATTATTGTTATCGTCTTTCCCCTATAGCGTGGACCATATTTGTTTATATATGGTGTGTGGTATCTTCATTAAGATGGAGCTGCTTTCATTTTGCCTAATTGGATTAGTGATGTATGCTCTAATTTGATAATAGAATAGCCTATCTTTATCAGTCCACCCAAATCTCAATTGAGCCTTTTCAAAACTCATTATGTCAAGTCCCCGCAACAATTGCCAGGGTGCTTCCAGGCCTTTTTTTGCTTGATTCTTAAACCACTGGTTATCAAATTCTCGGTTCAAATGAAGTATCTATATTTCCAGGCGTAACATTGGAATGGTTTGTTCTTAGTTCCCAATTGCCATCCTCTTAGGATCGACCCAGTAGCCTGAGGGACCAAAGTTAACGTTTCTCTTAATTGAGGGGGGGTGAAAAGACTGTTGAGAAGTGCAGGCCCAGTCGGCCTTGCTAAGTCAATCTGTTTCATCTTGCATTGTATGTTCTGTTGCCCACAGCAGGGCCAACCTCATTTGTGCTGCCATCCAGTATTCTTTAAGTGAGGGCATGGCAATCCCCCCCTAGCTTGGAAGCGATAGTTTCTGGAGCACTAACTCTAGGCCTTTTATTTTCCCACAGATATCTGTTCAAAAGCCTTTGCCAAGATAAAAGTTCTCTAGGGAGATGGCACAAGGGACACATTGGAACAAATATAGAAATCTGGGCAAAATATTGATCTTTATGCCATATTCCTTAAGTAGTGTGAGGAGGGTATCAACACACCTCCTAAAGTCTTGTTTATCTTCTCAATTAGGGACCATAATTGAACATAAAGAGTTTCCTGGGTCTTTAGGAATTTGAATACCCAGATATTTTAAGTACTCATTATCCCATCTGATTGGGTTGCTTTTTAAATAAGGGGAGAGGGAATAGTTAAAGGTCAGGCCTCTGATTTGCCCATGTTTAAAGTGAAGCCCGATATATTTTGTAAATTGTTGAATCTTTTAAAGAGTGCCTCTAAAGAGGGTTCTGGGTTAGTTAAATAAAGAAGAATATCATCCACAAATAAGGCTAACTTTTGTTCAGTCCTCTAACTTCACCCCACTTATTTCTGGGGTTTGTCTCAGGCTCTGAGCTAGGGGCTCTATGTAAAGGCTAAGAGCAAGGGGAGAGGGGCATCCTGCCTTGTCCTCCTATATAGCTGAAATCTCTCAGAGATATGACCATTTGTTCGTATGTACCCTACTGGTTGTTGTAGAATTTAAAATAGTATCTACAAATAGAACTGGGAAATTAAATCTAAGGAGAACTTCTCTTAGGTATTTCCATGATACTTTATCGAGGCTTTTTCTGCATCGAGTCCTAGTATAATTGCTGGACTTTTGGGCTCTAATTTGCTTCGAGTATAGACTGTTCTTCAACATTATCTTGGGCCTTGCTGCCAGGGATGAATCCACTCTGATCCATATCTATAGGCCGGAGCGTGTGTACCAACCTTTAGCTAGTATGGAAGCTAGCAGCTTGTAGTCAGTGTTTAAGATAGATATTGGACGGTAGGATGAACAGCGGTTAAATCTTTCCTCTTTGGGATCACCGAATTATTGCTTCCTTCCAGGAAGGAGGAGTCATGCCTCTGGGAAACTTACGAGGGTGAACAGTCTTGTTAGTATCGGGCAAGCACCCCAGTGAGGTTTTATAAAATTCTCGGGAGACCGTCTGAGCCGGGCATTTACCTGTCTTTAGGTCACTAATTGCTGACTCAATTTCTCTTGTAGTTATTGGGGACACTAAAGACTTTCCTGAATCAACCGATAGGGTAGGGAGCTGAAGGAAGCTAAAAACTGCTGGATATCATCGAGGAGGAACAAACTTTTCTGAATAAAGTTCCGAATAGTAATAGTGAAAGGCTTCAGAAATAGTGTGTAATCTATCTTTAAGCTCATCCGTTCTGGGTGTCTCACTTTTGTAATAGTGGCTTTGGTCCTCACGGGTTCTCAATTCAGCTGCCACTAGCCTTGAAACCTCGGTCCACCATCATGATATTTATGTCAAGAAACATCAGCTTCTGTTCTACACTCATAATCTAGTATGGTGTTCAATTGCTTTCTAAGAGAGTTCAGCTCTTTGCACGTATTTTACAATGCTTTGCTTTTTGCAATTCCTCCAGGACCCCTGTTTGTCTCCAGCAAACACTTCTTTTCCTGCTCTGCTTTTTTTATGAGATGATATTCTTTGATTTTGCCCTCACTATCGCTTTAAAGTATCCCATATTATGGCTAAAGTGATCTCCCCAGTGTCATTTTCTGACATAGCTTGTGTAATCGCCTCGTTATTGCTTCCTGAACTTCCTTGTCCCTAAGTATGGATACGTTGAGTCTCCAAAAGGATCTTTACAAGGTGTTTGAGATTGCACCATGCAAAAACAGGGCATGATCTGAGAGGACAAAGTCTCCCTGCCAGACCTTATGAATAGTGTTTAAATGCTCTTTTTGGGTTAAGAAATCTAGGCATGAATTTGAATCATGCACCTGTGAATAAAAGGTGTGTCTACGCTCCTGTCCACACAGATGTCTCTACACATCCTCATAGCCTAGCTCTTGAAGAAAGTTCTTAACTTTCCTACTTAGCTTATTTGTTCGTAGCTTATTAGAGCCTGGTCCCCCTCCTCCAATGTCTAAGTTGAAGTCCCCACCACAGATCAGCCTGCCCTCAGCCCACCCCGTTAATTGCGTAAACAGATTGCGGTAGCTCAGGAATTCTGTAGCTGGAGGAAAATATAGAGAGGCCAGTGTACACCTTTGTCCTTCCAAATCGCCCTTCAGAAACACGTATCTCCCCTCCTTATCTACTATTTTATCCTTTATCTCAAAGGGAGTTCCCTGCCTAACCAATATTGCTGTGCCCCTACGTCTGCCCCCTTTATATGATGAGGCCACCACCTGAGAGAAGCCTAGCTTCTCAAACTTTTTATGTTCAGCATGAGAGAGATGCGTTTCTTGTAGTAACATAATATTAACCTTTTGTCGTTTCATCAATTGAAGTATTTTACGCTTTATAGGGTTAGTAATTCCATGCACATTATAAGTGCAAACTGTATATTCTTGCTGTGTCATTTGGGGTATTTAAATTCCTTATTAAATAACATCTCTTCTCACGACTTCTCTAGTGGGTAGTGATCTCAGGTTCAGGGAAGCAATCCTTTTTGCTAAACATTTTATATAATGATACTTTCCTTTTTGCCCGTAGTGCCATAACTATAACATTCAACTGTAACATTCAACATAAAAAACAATCTATCCCTTAAGGATAACATCTGAACTTCAGGTTGGGGCTTGAGACTACTAGCCCCTTGTACTCCTGTAGTAGGAGGATAAGGAAGATTACTCAACCCGCTTTTTATGGACTTCCTCTTGAGCCCTCGTTATACGTGGGGCTCCTTAGTAAAGGTATCGGTTACAGGTCCTTAATACCTGTAGGCTCTCCCGGCAGCATCTGCAAGTTTTAAATGTTTCTAAGAATTTCTCCCAAATTAACAATTCAAACCATGAAAAGAGCAGGAAGGCCTCTTGGGGTAGGCCATATAAAAAAAAAAAAAAAAAAAAAAAGAAAAAGGAGGGGAAGGAAAGGCAGGGGTCTCATTCACTCAATTTCAATACATTCATGGGGAACTGGCAGTTAATAATTCTGGAAATTAGTTTTTCATAATGTAGTGTTCCTTCCAGTGTAATGAGTCCGATTGAAAGAAAAAACAGAACAAGGAATGGTCTTCCAAGTAGTCGCTCTCAAGTCTCACATAGGTAAATATGGAGAGAACAGGCTGTTAAGTAGCTGTCAGAAGAGTGGTTTACATCGAAGGCGAATTTTGGCATGAAAAAACTGTAGGCTATCACCTTCAGTAGAAGTGCTGGTTCTCCCAGTCTTTCCAGGTCTGATTGCCTTTGTATGCAGCTTTCCTCTCGAGTAGCTTTTGGAGGATACGCGTTGCTTCAGATTGTGACTCAACATAAAGCCCCCGTTCTTCCTGTTTGGCGTGCGCTGTTGAATTGGCCCCATTCCTGTTAATTGTCTCCTCCCCTCAGACACTGAGATATTGCGTTTTTCCATGGCATTTAAGGCTTCCTCTGCCGTTGTGTAAAGTTTTGTTCCGTCTTCCCAGAACACTCTCAATCTTGCCGGGTAAGGTGTGTTGAAACGTATTGATTTTTCCCGCAGTGTCTTTAAAATCGGAAGGTATTTAACCCTTTGCTTTTGGATCTCAATCGGGTAGTCGTGGTCCAAGTATAATCGATGCGTTAAGTATTTAATTTCTTTTTTTGCCCAGGCTCGTCTGAGAATCTCTTCTTTGGCTGAGAATGAGCTAACTTTAAAAACAATTGAGCGGAGGCGAGCTGTTGGGTCTGAAGGCTTAGCTTGGAGTGATCTATGCGCTCTTTCAATATGGAAGGCCATAGTTGGGGGGAGGTCTAGCGTGTTCTTAAGCAGATTTTCTATGAAGGTTGCCATCGGGGATATCTCCATATTTTCTGGGAGGCCAGATAGACGCAGGTTTTCTCTGCGAGAGCGCCCTTCCAGGTCCAGACATTTAGTTTGAAGGTCTGATGTCTGTTTCACTAGAGCCTGCACTATTGCAATCAGTTGCTCTGTGGTGTCCTCTGCGGTGGATAGTCTTTCTTCCATATGGGTAATTTGGTTTTCTACTGTTGTTAGTTTTGCTTGCACCGCCTGAAATTCTTGCTTGTTTTCTCTTCTGGATTCTGTAATTTCATGTAGCAACCTCTCAAATCTGGATCATTGAAAGCTGATCGTTTCTCCATCTGTGTCGTATTGACTGTCAGCCGAGTTCAGTTGGTGATGTCCTGGCCTGCTCGTGAAAGCCTCCTCAATCTGCTTGCATCTTCTGCCCACTCTTGATTCGGTCTACTTTTGCCTCGATTAGTATTCTGCAATTGTCCCCTGTATTTTTAGACATTTTGAGCTTGATTTTGGCGTGTTTTTTGGGGGTATTTCCCACTGCCCACGGGGAGCTCCACAGACTAGGCTTGCAGTGGATCCGTGACGTCACCGGAAGTCCAGGATGTGTTCTTAAAACAGCATATGGTGGAGCCCACAAGGGAGGGGCATGTCCTGGATGTGGTTCTGGCAGATGGGGATCTGGTAAGGGACATGGTTGTACAGGACCCTGACTGGGAGTGACCACAATACTGTCTGGTTTCAAATAAGCATGGGGGAGTGGGGGAGATCTAGGACACTGGCAGTGGACTTCAGGGGCAGACTTTATGGGCATGGGAAATATTCTCAAGGATCACTTGAAGGGATTACCTCAGCGACAAGTGTGGAAAGGAGATGGGAGGTCATAAGCGGGACTTCATGAGGCAGTCAGGATCTGTGCTAAGTTGAAGCGTGAGGAGCAAGGTCACATGAACCATGCTGGTGGTCCAGTGAGGTACAGGTAGCAGTCAGAGAAAGCAGGCGCTACAAAAATATAAAACAACAAAGAGGATGGGATGAAATGCAACGTACAAAGTCACCCCGTGTGAGGGAGCAAAGTCAGTAAAGAGCAGCGGCTGGCACAGGGGATACATGGAGGGAAAAGGGGTTCTTCTGGTACATTGGGGAGCGGAGAAAACTAGGGCCATCTCAGCAGATTGAGATCAGAAGGAGGGTGGTTGGAAGAGGCGAGGACCAGGCAGAGGTATTTAACAGTACTTTGCCTCTGTGTTCACTAGGGAGGGGATGGGATATCTACAAAGCAAGGCATGAAGGGATAGAAGCGGCAGTGAGTGGGATCAGGGAGCAACAGAAATGGAGCAAGAGGAGGAAAGGTACCCCAGGGTGTCACATCTGGATAAGGATAAAAGACCAGTAAGGTGGAGGGACGGATGATGCTATCTCAAAAGGGTGTGGTTAGCCCTCAAGGCCTAAAGAAAGACAAATCTCTGGGCGGATGGCATTCATCGAGTACTATGGGATGGCGGACATGCTTGCTGCACCTAGCGGACTTTTCAGCAGGTCACTTGAGACAGGGAGGGTACCTAGGATTGCTGGAGGCACATGTGGTACCAATACATAAAGGGGGTGAGGAAGTACCAGGTAACTATAGACCCATCAGTTTGACCTCCGTGGTGGGAAAATTAATGGAGAGTATACTAAAGGAACGATTAGGGTGTACTTGGAGGAGGTGGGAGGTCTGGATAGTCGCAACATGGGTTTGTGCCAGGTAGATCATGTCAAACCAACCTTGTGGAGTTCTATGAATGGGTAACATCAGAACTGGACAGGTAAGCCTGTGGATCTATTATTCTTGGACTTCAGCAATGCTTGACTCTGTCCTCCACAATGGTCTGGTGGAGAAACTGATGGGGTTAGGAGTAGGCCCTTTGATGGTCAGGTGGATTGAAAACTGGCTAGCTGGACTTATTCGGAGAGTAGTGGTCGTGGAGCTCTTCGAACCCTAGAGAGGTTGGTGGTGGGTACCACAGGGTCAGTCCTGGGTCCGATCCTGTTTAATGCATACATATCGGACATCAGGGAGGGTATAGGGTGTGAAATGAGTCTCTTCACGGATGACTCCAAGATGGGAGCAGTAGTTGAGGGAGAAGAGGGAGGTTGGCCCTGCAAGGACCTAGACACCCTGGAAAGCTGGGCTCACACATGGAAATTAAATTTAAATATCACCAAGTGCAAGGTGTTGCATCTTGGGCCAGGCTTAAACACAGGTACACCCTGGGAGGAGGCGCTGGAGGCCTCAATAGGGAAAAGACCTAGGGGTCATGGTGGATACATGTATGAATAACTCTGAGCAGTGCAGGAGAGCAGCTAGCAAGGCAAACAGGATGTTGGGATGCATCGTGGGGGATCACCTCTAGGAGCAAGGAAGTGATTCTGCTGTACAATGGACTGGTTAGACCACACCTTGAGTACTGTGTACAGTACAGGAGACCACACTTGAAGAGGGACATACAGCTCCTGGAGAGGGTACAGAGGAGGCAACAAAGATGATACGAGGGCTAGGGATTTGACTTATGAGGACAGACTTGAGGAGCTCTGCCTGTTTTCATTGGAGGAGAGGAGAGACAGGGGACATGATTGAGGTCTTCATGGACCTCAAGGGAATAAATAGGGTAAACATGGAGGGATCTTTAGACTAAAGCAGGAGGTATCACCAGAGGCATGGTTTGAAGTTGGAAGGTGGAAGGTGAGGGGAAAGAGGAGGAGGTTTTTCACTGAGAGGGTGGTGGACCCTTGGAATGCACTGCCTGGTGAGCTGGTTCAGAGATCCACAGTGGAGGGCTTCAAGAGAGGGTGGGACAGACACAGAAAGTGGATGTATCAGATGATGTCCTGTCCCGGGGGGGTGGGGATGGATGATAGGGGTTTCTGGAGCACAAGGGATGGGAGGGTCTCGGCACCCAACTAAGGATCTAGGTTCGAGCCGACTCGATAGACCGTAAGGCCTAATCTGCTGGCAAACAGTATGTTAGTATGTTAGTATCTTAAATAAGCTGCCTCAGTATATTTTGGACTGTCTTCCTATATCTGTGGTAGGCATGTACGCTCTGAGGAGTTCCTCCTTTATCTTATTAAATATTTCCAAGGTCAAAACATGTTTTGGAAGGGCAGCTATAAGTAATGTGTTACCACAACTCTGAACAATCTTCAAAAGACCTTAAAGCTGACCCGCCCCATCAACCTACCTGCTTTCAGAACGCTCTATGCTCGAGCAGTAAAGGAATCCTGTAACTGCTTTCCTTAAGTTCTTGTTCGGGGTGGGTGTGTGGAATGATTTGTCCACGATGGTGTATATGGGCACACTCACTTACCCCTATGGCTCTCTGTCTCCATCCTATACATCCTTATGCCCCTGGTGTTTTGACAGGATGGCCCTTTTATGCTTTACCATTCTAACTCCGTTTGCACATATTGTGCTGAGGATCGTCTGTTGATGTTCTGTGGCTTGTGCCGTTGCCACTTGCCTGTTTTGAACCCTTTTAGCATTGGGTGTTCACCTATTGGCTGCGTCCTGCTCTCCACCCTAGAACCTTCTCTAGTAACCTTGTTGGTGCTCTAAGCTCCCCCTGCCTGTATCTTTTCCCATAGATGTCCCTCTTGGTCCTTCTTGTCCTTATATCCTGAGCCACCATACCTAGAACTAGCCTTGTAATTTGTTGAATACTTAATCTTAGTACTTTTTTGTACTTTTATTTACGAACATACGAAATTTGCCAGCAGATAAAGGCCTAGAGGTCTATCAAGTCTGCTCGAATGTGCAGCTAGCACCCCTTATTCTGCAGCTGCCCCTCCCTTCCACCCTCCCCCTTGTCCTGTCCCATCCTCGTTTGAAGCAGTCCACTGATCTACAGCATACCACTTCAGGAGGTAACGCATTCCACCCAGCCACCACCCTCTCCGTAAAAAAGTGTCTCCTCATCTCCCTCCTGAACCTTCCTCGCTCCAGTCTCATATCATGGCCCCTGGTGTCCCTGCCCTCCCTTACTTTGAACAGCCCCTCTGTACTTGTCTTGTTTATTCCTTTCATGTATTTAAAGGTTTCAATCATGTCACCCCTGTCTCTCCTCTCCTCCAGTGAGTACATGTTCAGCTCCTTCAACCTTCTCTTGTATGATAAGTCCCCCAGCCTTTTGATCATCTTTGTCGCTCTGCACTGCACCCCCTCCAGTAACTTAACGTCCCTCTTCAGATACGGACACCAGTACTGCACGAGTACTCCAGGTGTGGTCTAACCAATGACCTATACAGTGGCAGAATCACCTCCTCCCTCCTCGAGGATATACCCTTGCAATACAATCCAGCATTTTGTTGGCCTTTGCAGCTGCCTTCCTACATTGTGCCGAGTTGTTCATTGACCCTGTAATGAGCACACCCAGATCCTTCTCCTCCTCTATCTGGGCTAGCTGCACTCCCCAGCTGGTAACTCCTCCTTGGGTCTCTATCCCAAATGCAGCACCTTGCACTTTTGGCATTAAACCCCAGTTGCCAGGTGTCTGACCAGGTTTTAAGCTTTGCCAGATCATCCTGCAACCCTGCCATCCCCTAGGTCATCAACCACGTGCCTACCTTGGTATCATCAGCAAACAGACTGATCTTGCTCTTGATGTCCCATGATATGTCTGCAATGAATATCCCAAACAACTGGTCCCAACACCGAGCCTTGTGGAACACGCTCAGCACTGCCCTTGGGTGTGAGAGCCCCCACCCACCACCACCCTCTGTTGCCCTCCCTGTAGTCTCCTACCCATCTCACCAGCTTTGCACCCGCCTGTGCCTACTAACTTCCTTCCCAGCCTTCAATGTGGCACAGAGTCGAATGCCTTACTGAAGTCCAGATACAGGACATCCACTGCATGGCCCCTGTCCAGTTGCCTAGTTATCCAGTCATAGAACTCCACCAGGTTGGTTTGGCAGGATCTGCCACGATGAAGCCAAGCTGTCTGCTGTCCTGTAGTCCTTTGGCCTCTAGGAGGGCCACCAGCCTCTCCTTCAGGATAGTCTCCATTAGCTTACCCACGATGGATGTGAGGCTCACTGGTCTTTAGTTTCCCGGTTCATCCTTGGGGCCACTCTTGTGGAGGGGGACCACATGAGCCATCCTCCAGTCCTGAGGTACACACCCCGAATGTAGTGAGGTTTAAATAGGTCTGCCAAAGGTCCTGCAAGGACCTCCTTCAGCTCCTTCAGTACTCTCTGGGTGGATGCCATCTGGGCCTGGCGCCTTGTTCACCCTCAGTGCCTTTCAAACCCTCTCGAACTCTGCCTCCATGATTTCCCATCTGTCACCCCTTCCCCTGCTTTCTGCCATTTCTCCCACCTTGGTTGTCACCCTCTCTCTTAGTAAATACTAGCAGAAGTACTCATTTAGTGCTTCTGCCTTATCGCACTCTGCTTCCACCCAACCCCCCTTCTTCCTAATCCTTACTATGCAGTCCTTATAGCTCCTTTTCTCCCTGATGTACTTAAAGAAGTCCTTCTCCCCCTTCTTAATGCCTTGTGCCAGCCTGAGTTCCGTAGATGCTTTGGCTCCCCTTACTGCCCTTGTCACCTCCTTCGATTCTGTCAAGTACTCCTCCCTGTTCTCTTGTACTTCCTAAAGGCAGCTCTTTTCCTCCTTACCTTTTCCATGACCTCCTTGCTCAACCAGATCGGTTTCTTAGCCCTAGCCTTCTTGCTCTGGGCTTTGCAGCAGGTTTTGGTTGCCTCCACTATCCCCAGCTTTATGAGCTCCCACCTCTGGTTAGTGTCCATACTAGATTGAATTCTGGCCAGGTACCTTTACCACTTCCCCCATCCTCCCAATGTCGGCCCTCCTGAAGTCCAGCACTATTGTGCCAGATTCCACTCCTTCCTCGCCCATATCCAATGTGAGCCATACAGAGTGGTGGTCACTCCCTGACAGCGGTTCCTCCACTATAAGTTCTCTCACAAAGTCCCCATTTGCCAGCACAAGGTCAAGGGTATTCCCTAACCTGGTTGGTTCACTTACCATTTGCAGCAGGAAGCTGTCCAGGAAGGCATATTTATAGTATTGTTGGTCCTTTGCACTGCCATTTTATGTATTTTTTGCTCTTTATCCACCTTGTTCAACTGTTGTTTGTATTATGATGTATTTCCTTAATTATGCACTGTTGCCTTGCTTATTGATCGGTCCATCTTGAAAATGAGTTCTTCTCAATGATGATCGCCTGGATAAATAAAGATTTTGATTGATTGATTGATTAATACTTATTCTATCTACTTCTGTGCTCAAGTTCCTCCATCGTCCTGACTCTAGTTCATTGTCAGTCATCTCAGATTCTGAAACTAAAAAACTACAATCAAAGACAATTAAACATTTAAAAATTGAAAATAATAATTTTCTGCGCACTCTTATGGCCTTAAATTTCTTAAGTGCTGGATGAGGGTCATAGTCTTCAAGTTCAGCTCCTTCTTGGGCAATCTGCATGAGTTTGCTCACAGTGTCAGCCTTTAGGGAACATCTACCTTTTGTTTTTATTTTGTTTTGTACAGAAAACCCTCTTTCACATGCCACTGATGTAACGAGTGACACAAGTAAAATCTTGGCCATTGTGACAAAATCTGGGAATACATCTGAATAGTTCTCAATTAAGTCTTGGCAGACACTACTGAGCAAAGTCGGTCCTCCTTTTTTAGGTTTCAGAACAAGTTTGAATTGTACGTAATCTTTCTCAGCCCTGTCTTGATCAATAAGTACTGGCAGTGTTTCTTCTTTGAAGGTTGTTTCTTGGAAAAAAGTGCAAACATCCTTGAGTTCCTGCAGTCCATGATCCATTATGTTAGAGTTATCTGGGAGACGCTTTGGATTTAGAACAACATTCAAGTTATGTAGCAGCTGCATTGAAGTTGTCTCAAATATTGTGTGAATGTTTTAAATGAGTTGCGCCAGATATTCCTGAGATGTCGTCTGGAACTGCATTCGCAGTGCTGGCTTGTCATTCACTTTTTGATCCTGTCACATGCCAGGACGTTGGTCGAGTTCCTGAAATGTCTTCTGTAGCTCTACCCCATTCTGCTCTTTAAACTGTTGCAGTCTAGTAACTGTGGCTTCTATCATGCTGCTGGCCACCGAAAAGTCAACACTGTCCCGTTGCATGACTAAAGACGGTTTATTCACCACATCTAAGACATTCATGAAAAAAGTGCATAAGATAAGGCAGACTTGATTTCAGTTTTGTGTGAAGGCCCTTTGCTTCTACCACACCTTTTGCTGCAGCATCATGCTGTAGGACTTGTAAAAGTACAGGGTATGATCTGTGAATTACTTGAACTGCAGCATGCAATGGCAGCCACCGAAAACTTGCAGGTTCTTTTAGGGAATGATATCTGATATTTTCATCATTGTGCGTTTCCTGGATGAAACACAAGGCATTGTACTGTACTGCAGACTTGCTGTAGTATATGTACACATTTTTGATGGTTACTTGATATTCATTGAATACGTGGTTGTCCCGATGTGCTTGACCTGCTGCCAGTGCCAGTCTGTAGGCAACACGATGAATGTGAGTCAGCCTTGGTGGGTTAACTTGCTGTCTTAACTTTGCACCCACCCCATTGTGCATTTCAGTCATGAAGTTGGCACCGTCACTTGCTAGTGTGATGATCTTGGTAGGCTCAACTGCATTAGCAGAACACACACGTAACAGTTCTCACACAATTGTGTCTGCTCTCCAATCAAGTATTGCAGTACAGTGTATGAAATGAATTTTGGCCTGTGCATTGTGTACACACTTCACATAAATGTTCAGCTTTTTGTCAGTGGTTACAGCAGTGGTTTCATCCGCTGTTACCTCAAGGAACTGAGAATATGCTAAGTGAGCTTTGATTTCTTCCTGTAGGACATTGTTTATGGAGTCGAGCATGTCATATCTTGCATCCAAACCAGAATAGATTGTACCACTGTCTTGCAAGCCTGGACAGCCATTTTGTTTTTGTGGATGACAACCACCACCTCTAGTGTCAGTCCACAAGCAACAGCCACCTTGTGCCCCTGCCTGAAAGATTCCATTCCTCACCTGTAGAGCTATCAGTGTTTCAAACTGGTTGAGTGATTGCCCTTGTTTGGTAAAGTAGTACATTGTCATTAACTGAGCAACTTTACTGTCATCCTTTGCCTCTGGACCCGAGATCTGCTTCTTAAATGCCACTGGCAGAGATTGTTTTTCTGCTGTTTTCCTTCCAGTGTGAACCAGCAAATATTCTCTGTTTCTTTCGTGTCTGTAGAAAGCAGACACTTGCGGATTGGTTGCGCCAGTTGTAGTAAATGGATTGTTTTTGCCACCTTTTTACACCAACTGCAGTTCCCAACAATATTCTCCTCTACTAGCCATGGGAATAACTTGGTCCAGCTGTCCCGCCACAACCTTAATTCCTTGCTGCTTTTAGCAGATGCTGTCTGTTCAGACTGATCATTTTCAGTTTCAACATTCACCGTGTCAACTGTCTTCTGAAATGTGCTTAAGTCACACTCCGGGGATGATGATGTTTGTTCCTTATCCTTTGGTGTGGAGGATTCTCCTCCACCAAAATAATCAGGCTTCATTGTGACATGCTGTGTGCTGCTCATGAGGCTTCCACCACCCAGCTTCTTCACTCTCCTCCTCCTCTCCTGGCTGCAGCGCACTCCTGACTTCGCCCTGCACAAAAAAGCGCAAACAAAGACATGGTATAAACCCTAGGCTCGCTAAACCATTGGCCAGAAATAGTCGCAATGCCCTAACTGCCTAAAATAATTGTAAATAAAAAAAAATTACCCTTCTGTGTTAAATCTAACACACTGGTGCCTCCAGCGAAAATACACCCGTTCGCCTCCTTCTTCTCCTCAGGCGACTGGGGCGGACTGTCCGACTGCGCGTTTGTTTTTTAACACTATTTCTTTTCTCTGCCTTTTCTCTTTCCTGACACATTTCTCCATCGATGGCAGATTGGCTCCTAATAGCTGTTGGTCCTCCAGCTCTCTGTCTGGATGAAGCAAGGCGGCAGCTCGAAGGGGGAACTGATCGCGCCCCCACATGAATACTGCTGCTGGCACTGCTCTTCCTCCTTATTTCCCCTCTCCTCATCTCACTTGGTGGTGTACGCCACTCTCCAAGGCGCCGAAACCACCTGGCGGCAAAGGGGAGGGAAGGGGAACGAATCAATTAACACATTTTGCGTATGCACAATACACGACCTGCTCAGGACTCCTGGGGCCTGTACTGCAGAGAGTCTCGGCTGGCGGGCGAGCGTCCCAAAGCACAGTATGTGCGTATAGGACACGGGTGCCCGCGTCCCCGAGAGCCCGGGGGGCATGAGTTTCTTTGTTTCAGAAGGCTGGAATGTTGACTTGTATGCATGCTTGCATGTGATTTGGGGACAGTGCTGCCGTGCACTGAATTGCTTGCAAGGAACAAACCTAGAGTTGCATGCAGTAGCATGATGCTGTGTTCTACTACCACGTTCTCTCTTAACTTCCCTGTTCACACACACAAACACACACACACCTATACAAGAAAACAAAACGTTTCTCTTTATTCCTTTTCCTGCCCAGTTTACATCCCCACTACCTTGGGTGTATCCCTATAAGTTGCTAAATGCAACCTTTTTTTGTCAATAAAATTTTTGTTTCCAAAAATAACTACAATATGTATGTATGTTGTTTTACAATACTAAGACACTTTATGATCATATACAAACACAACTGAGGTTCGTTTATGAAATATTCCCAACTATGACCTTACACCCACTGGGTGTCCCCCAATCCTAATTCCACTTGAAAGGAGTCCTTATCTATGGACTTGTGCTGTAGCACCGGATTGGGTCTGGCTGGAGCAACCAATTCCAGCTCGGGGTACAACCCTGTTCTACTTCCAGGAAGGGAATATCTGCTGATTTCTGGCTTTGCTACTGTAGTTTGTTTGTTTTTACAGGTCTTACTAGTGTGTTTTCTTCTGGCCTTTTCAGCTGGGTTTGGAAGGGATAAAGACAAGTTGGGAGAGTGGCACAGTTCCTACTCCTACTTGGAACCTTGGAATCCTGTGGTCCTGCAGTGTCACGTGCACCAGCAGCCTATTGTTCTGCCCTCCATCTGGGGGAGGTAGAGTGTTTTACTTTTTTTTTTCCAAACAACCAGTCATATCTTACAGGTGGCCCATGATGTCCAGTATAATTCCAGTAGTAACTCGTCTTCTTGGGTCTGGTACTTCTGTGCCCTTTTGTTTGCAAAAAAAGGGTCTCTCCTTAACTTGGAGGTGGCAGTATAGCGCAGAGGTTTAGGGCTCTGAGCTGCAAATCTGGAGACCTGGGTTTGAATCCCACAGCCCCCACTTGCATACTGTGTGACCCTGAGCAAGTCACTTAACTTCCTTGTGCTCCCAGGTTGTACCTGGAAACAAGCTTCGGCTTAGTGTGCCTTTTCTGGTTAATCAATCCCCTTAGCTACTCCCTTTACCTGCTATCCAGAGCCCATATACACAAAGGGATGCTGCCTGCTTTTCTCTGCTCTTTTCCAGCCTGCCCATGTCCACTGGTAATGGGTGAATTTTTTGTGCTCTGGCACGGTGTCTTAGAATACCTTTTTTCTGTTCTACCTTAGATATTTCCCCTACCGTACTTCCTTCCAAGAGCTGGTAGTCAGGATTTGATTTGGTTATTGGTTAATTTTTCCTGTATCTTTTTTTCTGTACCTTTAGTCTAGGTTTTCACGAGCTCCCGCTTGTGTGTGTGTGTGTGTGTTTTTTTCCTCCCAATTTTGCGTCTCTCTTCGTGTACAGAACTGAGGTAAGTGAGGGAGTCGGTGATGGTTATTGGAATGTGTGTGGCATCCTGTAGGGGCAAGCAGGCACCATAGCCAGTAATAGTTGTCAGCCCCCTGGCTAAAGATTTGTTCCCGTGGGGTCCTAGGGCCTCTGGCCCAGATCCATCCGCAGTACTCGGTGGAGAAGGCATTCTGGAAGATCAACAGTTAAGGTAAGTCTGTTACTTTCCTTTGTGACAGAACAGAGAATCCTGTGATACTCCTCAGGCTGGGTCTTGGCACACCAAACATTCGGGGAAGTGGGCAGGGTTACAGGTAGACCATTCCACAAGTGGGGGAGTCCATAACCAGTGGAGACTTGGCCTACACTGTGTTTTCAGAGAGAGGGGTTTGGAACCCATATCCTGATTCTGATCTGAGGGAATATGAGGCATTAGAGAGAAGCAGGGGGTCATTTAGGTACTCTGGGAGTTTTCCTGCCCAGAATTTAACTTGCAGGAGGACACGGGCAGCAGTCACGATCAAGCCATAGCACCTCTACGGTGCAAGGAGCCTGATCCACCCACCCCCCAAAGAGATAGATGAGGTACGACGCTTGAAAATTTGCCACAATTTCTCTGGGCTGTGTGAATGCTGAACTGGATCATTACTTGCAATTTGCTGTTTTCAATTTCAGCGCCTTCTCAGGGTAGCACTATTGGCTGCACACCTGTGTAGAGCTCCCTGATTGGCTGGTCTGACTCACCTAAGACAGGAGCACCCGAGACGTGTGGCTTAATGTAAGCCTGCATCTCTGTACTCTGCTTCTAATTTATATATTTTAATTTAGCCTGTTCTGCTCGGCCTGTGTAAAGTAACTTACCATTCCCCCCGCTGCAGTTTCTCTCCAGCTGTATGTGCACTGATTCAGTGCTGGCTCTGCAAACTTCCCCTTGATTTTTTGTCGCACTCCCCTCCCCCTCCCAGGCCTCCTTTAAATGCACACAGTCTCCGCCTACTCCTAGCTGATGTTTCAATGTATTGGTTATTTACTGTCAACAGCTGCAATTCCTCCCATCCCCTTTTTGCAACTAAGCCTTCTAACAGCTTTATCTCATTCTGTCTTGCTGAGGCATACCATTTTGGTACTTTAGGTTTGCTTATTGCTGACTAGCATATCCTGTCTTGCTAAGGCAGTTTATTTAGGTCAGGTGATCTCTCTAGTGCTTAGTCTGCTCCAGAGTAGTAGCTAAGAAATTTGCTTCAAAGCCTCTCTGCCCCTAGTGCTACTTTATTGTCAGGTGAACTCTTTTCTTATTAGCCTGACTAGGAGCTGTACTTAAGGATTACTGCTTCAGGCTCCACTGCCTATAGTAGTATTCTGCAGGGATTAAGAAATTCTCCTCCATTGAGAATACCTTCTCTTGCCTGCACTTGTAGTGCCCATTGGGTGATAGTCTCATAATGAGGGCATATTACCTGCTTCTCTGCTTGTCTCTTTGTTGGACCCGAATGTGAATCAAAAAATAACTCCTAGAGAGGAGAATGGCTCTCTTTTTTACATTGTCCGACCGGAACTTTTCCTGTCAGGTAGAAGAACTTGTATGTGCTCTAACTTCCCCTAACCCACTGCTGGTCCCTTAACCTGCACCGGCATACAGGAACTCTCCTAGAGCCTGCCCACAGGGCTATACCACCTCCTGCATACTCCCCCTTACTTTCAGTGACTCTCTCGGTCAGGGTATTATTGTATGCAGCATCAGGAAAACTGGGAACTAGCCTCAGAACTCCCTATACTGCTGCAGACAGATCACGTAACCGAAAGAAGACCCAGCCACCCACACCTCTCCTAGGACTCTGCAGGAAACTCTTGTTTCTTCTTTTACTGTGCTCAAGAAATGTTGAGCTTAATCCAGCCCTCTGGCACCCATGGAATCCCCAACAGAGCTACAGAGCCTCAAGGGGCTTACATTCTTGCATGTTAATGTATATAGCCTATTAAAAAAAAAAAAATCACTACTGTTCAGGCCTGGGTATGTCATACTGCTCCAGATGTTCTGGTGATTACGGAGTCCTGGCTCTTCCCCGGCGACAAGTAACAACGAAGTTAACATCCCCTTCTATTCTTTGTTCAGAGTCAACAGGTAAACCAGAGGTGGTGGGGTAGCTATTTACATCAAGGATAAATTTCCTGCCTCCATAATTTACTCAACCTCTGCCCAAAAGAATTCAAAAGCTTGTCATTAAAGATTGAAATTGCCACCAGTGTCTCATTATGTATAATAGGATGCTACAGACCCCCATCAGCTGGACTACAGTTCTTAAAACATCTCAAACATTCAGGGTTCGGCATCTTCAGAGTGTATCATACTAGGGGACTTCAACTTAGACTGGTTCTCCATTGCATCCACCCCACTTAAAATATTCTGTGATTCCCTTGGGTTGTTACAGCTAATAAAGGAATCTACTTGTCCTAACAAGCTCAACCCTAATAACATTACTCTCTTGGACATCATTTTAGTTAGCAAACCCCATTTATTCTCCCATGCTGGTGTCTTTTTCTCTGATATTAGCGATCATTGCTTCATCACGTGTGTAAGACCCACTCTTAAATCCACAACTGTACCAAAATTCTCCTTTAAAAGGTGCATACGCAACTTTAATCTCCATGGGTATATTTCAGATCTAAGAGACTCCATGCGATGGCAGGACTTCTGTCTAGCCAAGTCCCTGACTACGGCTTATGATATTTTCTCAGAAATTGTGCTAGGGGCTCTCAACAAGTATGCTCCCATAGTAAAAGTTTGTGCCAGAAACAAATCCTGTCGGTGGTTTACAGAAGACCTGAAAGATGCTTTGTGGAGTAGGGATGTACTCTGGAGAACTGCTAGGAAAACTAATAAATAACTGGAATTCTTTCCGGAGGGCGAGGAACCTCTGCACCAAAATGGTCAGAGAAGCCCAAGCTAATTTCTACCGCTCTCAGCTGGAGAGCTCCTGAAGAAATGCCTCCAAATTCTGGAAGACTGTCAAAGACATTGAAGGTCACACCCACTGTAAATTCCCTACCTACTAAATTATTGATCAACAATACTGTCATCTCCGACAGACCGTTATCCTCGATGCTCTCAATAATCATTTTGCCACTGCAGGGCTAGCCTTTGACTCCTCTCCCACGAATATTCTCCGCCAACAACTTAGATTGGATACACAAGAAAAACCCATCCCCAGTCCATCCTTCTCTCTGCAGCCTACTTTCCTGAAAGAAGTCGAAGATCTTCTCCTTCAGCTGGACACTAGGAAAAATGCTGGGGCCGACCTCATTGACCCGTACTTCTTAAAGGTTGGCTACCGTGTCCTCGCAGTCCCAATTGCTCATCTCTTCAACTTGTCCTTGTCCCAGGGTGACCTACCGCCCATTTGGAAAAATGCACTTGTGGTCCCTTTGTTGAAGTCAGGAGATCCTAGTGACCTCAATAACTACAGGCCAATCTCCCTACTTCAAATCCTGTCAAAGATGCTGGAGAAAATAGTCAACTCCCAGCTTCGGAAGTACCTGGAATCAGAAAAATTGCTCAACCCGTTACAATCCGGTTTTAGAGCACAGCACAGTACAATCTCTGCTCTAGCAAGGTGACAAACGACTGGCAGCTTGAATTAGACAAAATAAACTTAGCAGAGTTTTCTTGAACCTAAGCAAGGCGTTCGATACCGTTGATCACAGACTGCTTCTGTTGTCCCTCTGGAACATTGGTTTGGATTCCCTATCCCTTAAATGGTTCTCCAACTACCTCTCAGGATGACTTCAACAAGTAAAAGCAGAAGGGGAAGTTTTTCCACCAAAACCCCTATTGAGGAGTGTACCGCAAGGTTCCATTCTTGGTCCCTTGCTCTTCATCTTTTATATTAATAACGTGGATGCCCCCATCAAAAAAGCACAAATACACCTATTCGCGGATGATACGGTACTCTATGCTAGTAGCCCCACACCTGAAGTGGCCTGTAAAGCCCTTCAAAATGAATTTAATCTGCTGCAACATCAGCTTATAGACCAGAAACTGCTCTTAAATGCAAAAAAAAAACAAAGCAATATTCCTCTCGCCCTATCAAAATGCAATAAATCCTGCAATTGCTGGGACACTCCTGCAGATCACTACCATTCTAGGTGAGCAGTTGGACTACATACCAAAGTTCAAGTACCTGGGGGTCCGGTTAGATCATAGACTTACTTTCACAGATCACTTAGAAGAACTGGCAAAGAAACTTAGACAAAGACTTGGTCTGTTCTTTATGATTAATAATCTCCTCACAAGAGACGCTAAACTGAAACTGGTTCAAACTACCTTTCTTTCCCTGTTGGATTACACAGACTTTCTGTATAGTCAGGGACCTGCAGGTAACCTAGCCAAACTCGATACGCTTTATCACAGAGCCATAAGATTTATCACAGGTCTTCCATACTCAACCCACCACTGTGCATTGTACACGGCAGTGGGATGGTCATCCCTTGCTCACAGACGGCAAAAAAATGCTGCGGTTTGGGCATACAAAGCTGTGTCAAATAAACTGGCCCAATATATCTGTTTACTTTTGTGCACTCTGGGGAAGTATGCCCTGAGAAGCACCTCATATGTTTTACCTTTATGTTTTACAAAGCAAAATCTCGCATTGGCAAAGCAGCCATCAGCTTTGTGCTCCAACTGTGGAAGAAGCTGCAAAAAACTTTGAAATTAACTCACTCCATCAGCCTAGCAGCTTTTAAATCTCTATATCTACATCATAATGAGGAGTCCTGTGCCTGTCTACCCTAAATAGTGACTCCAAGCACACTCTAATTACTACTGTTAAAAGACTGATCACATCTATAATCGACTCTTCCTTCTTCCCTCTCCCCTTTTTCTACCCCCATATCTGTCCCTTCCACATTCCTTTGACCCTGGTTTCAACTCTAAATTCTCCATACCGTATCACTATGTATCTTTTTATATTAGGTTTTATTTGTGTTCAGTGCACCTGATATGTATATTTCTTACTTTTATGAAAAATTGTGTCCTACCCAAAACTAGCTGCATCTTCTGTTCCCAAACATATATACTACTGTCAATGCTACCTGCTGATACTTTGTATATACTGTATTATTGTATCTCACTTTATTTGTATTATTACTATTTTCTTGTGTGTTGCATCCCATATATATTGTCCCTTGTTCCTTGTTAACAAACCCAGGTCCACCTCGAAAATGAGCTTGCTCAACGGTGATCGCCTGGTTAAATAAAGACAGTGTGAAGAATATATCTTAACTCAGGAGTCGTCGTCCTTAATTAGTTGTACATAGCACAGTAATGGGTATGAGGGGGGCAGGCCAGGCAAACCTGCAAAGGGCATTGAATAAGGTAGTGTGTTTGGAGATGCAATATTGAGATGCCCCAGAGAAACCCACATCATCACAATACAGTGCAAGAAATATACATTCAATGATACGCTTTCTGGTGCTGAGGGGGAGACCATTTTTCACCCTGTACAGAGCCCCTAGTTTAGCCAGACACCTGTAAACCAAAATATCAATATGAACAGGGTGATCCAGGTGTTAATCAAGCAGTAGACCAAGATATTTGGAGCATGTTACATTATCAAGGCAGTCACCTGATGATGATGAGGAGGAGGAGGAGGAGGAGGAGGAGGAGGAGTGGCTGCTTAGAGGAGGCCTTTAGCTTGCCATTCTTTTGATTTAGGACTACCTGATTGCTGTGGAGCTGGTTTGGGGCATGGTAATTCAGATCTAGGTTCATGGGATTGATTTGAGTTAAGAGGCCAAGGCCTTTTGTAACTCGCCACCTAAATTAGGTGGAGTTAAGATACTCTGATTGTTTGTTACTCATTAGTAGATCAAGCCCTGTTTTAAAGATTGTCATGTTTTTGTTGTTAACTATTGTCGAGGTTAATGAGTTCCATGGTGTAATAATTCTTTGATTGTACCAGTCATTTTTTTTTTTTTTTTTGTTCTGTTGACATCACCTCTTAATTTCTGGTTCTAGGGACATGGATATGTTGTTCATCCACACTTATTGGCAGGTGTCCTTGCCGCTTTAAATCTTGCCGGAAGGTCTTCAAGCTGGCTCCTCCCACCCACCAGGGTGGTAAAACTCTCAGCTCCGCCCCATGACGCCAGATCTTCCTTACTGCTTGGAAGCTCAGGTTCCCTCCTCAACGCTCTGCGTCATAAGACTGGTTCCTATTTCTTCGTTTACCGAAATTGCGTAAGGTTTCAAGACTTGGTCATAGCACCCTCGTCGGCTCGCGATGGATAAATCGACTCTGGTTCGGAGGTGCCCATGCGGGCAGAAGATGTCTCGGACGGACCCGCACTCCACGTGCGTCTACTGCTTGGGCCTCGAGCACGACCCGCAGGCTTGCGACCTGTGCTCTTCTTTCTCGGCCTACGTCCTGGAAGACCGTGCCGCCCATTTACAACTTGGGCGACCCGAAAAACGTTACCTTCCGGTAAAGTCGAAGGAGGCCCGGTTGGCAGTTTCCGCGGCGGCAGGTTCAGCGGAACAGCTTGAGCAGATGATCGCCCTCGAGGAGGAGGCGGCGCAGGCCGCATCTTCGTCATCCTCGGCCGCGGCATTTATCCCGCTCTCCCTGGGATCCTCCTATTCAGCTTCTTTTAAGGAGCTCTGTCTCTCCCTCTCCACTGAGGGAGAGGGACCAACATCTTCAGGACCTTCCTCTCGATCCAAGAAGAAGGACCACAAAGGTAAGTCCCTCCGTCGATGCTCTTGGGAGCGGGAGAGGTCTCCCTCACCGAGTAGTCGACCATCGACTTCGGTCGATCCTTCGGCTTCGGCCACTGGCTTCACAGTGTCCCCGTCGGGCCAGTTGACCGAGACTCCCGTCGGCGCAGTCGAGATTTTTCTCGACCAGTTGGACGGGCTGTCGACGAGTGAAGCCGAAAACCCTTATTCCCCGGTTCCCCCGGCGGTGGTTGAGGAGTCTGTGGACTTGTCCGTGCCTCCGGTTCCGGAGTCCACGGTTGAGCCCTCCGAGCCGAGGGGAGGGCCGGTTTGCCCCGCACTACCCCTGTACCCTCCTCGGAAAAGCCGAGGTTCGAGGTCTCTGTCTCGGACTTCTTCTCAGTCCAGCCGATCCCGCTGTCACAGGCGATCTCGGTCTCGGCACCGTGGCAGGCGGCGCCACCGCTCATCCTCATCCTCCTCCTCAGACGAGGGGAGGCTTCGACGCAAGTTGCGTCGACGATACGAGGACCTCATGTGGCAACAGCTTCTTCTGTCCGGGAGCAAGCCGATGTCGTCGCTTTCCCCGGCTATTAAGTGCTGTCACCGGAAGCGGCTTGAAGCAACCCTCGCCCTAGCCGAGCGCTATTTCAGGCCTGTTGCTCGGCCAGCGGCTGCCCACCGATTCGGTGGAACCTCCGCCTCCACAGCCATTGTTTGGGGCTCCGACCAAAAATTCTCGGTCGGCCCAAGGTCTGCCCCATAGGCTGTCTGTCACCCTCACTCCCGATCGCCCTCGGCAGGTGGAGGGTGGCTCAGGCCCAAGGCAGCTCTTTGCGGACTCCGAGTCCGACGACGATTTCTCCCTGTTCTCCAGGCGGGTCGACTTGGAGTCCTTGGGAGGTCAGTCACTGGATGATAACCCTTTGTCCTTCGTGGGTTTGCTTAGGCTCATCTTGGAATCCACCAGGATGCAGCTCGAGCCCGTATCCAAGCGGGCCAAGTATCCCTTCACGGAGATATTGGACCGAGGGGATTCTCCTATGGAGGCCTTTCCGGTGGCCGAGGCCATTGTTGGCCCGGCCTTGGAGCTCTGGCAGCGTCCTGCTTCCTGCCCTGTGCCTTCGGCCAGGATGGCAAGGAAGTATCGTTCCCAGGTTCCTGTCCGGTTTCTCGGAACACCCCTCAGCCGAGGGTTATTACCGACAGCGTCTTCCGCGTGCCGAAACACCTGAGGTGGACAAACCTCCCGACAAGGAGTCAAGAAGTTGGATCACGCCGCTAAAAGTCTCGCTGTGTCCTCCCTTGGCCTTCGTCAGGCCAGCTCGGCTGTACTGATGGCACATTTTTCTCACGCCCTGTTGGGCTCCCTTGACGAGGTAGTCCCTCATCTCCCGGCTGACCTGCAGACCATGGTTAAGCAGGTGTGGGACCAGGGCAGTGCCCAAGCAACAACTTCAGACTGCTTTGGACATTGGTGACTCATGCGCCAGGTCAGTAGCGGCTGCAGTGGCTATGTGCCGTCGAGCATGGCTGAGGATATCCACCTTCACAGCAGATACCCAGCACAAATTGGCGGATGTCCCCTTCCTGGGGACCGACCTCTTCGGACCTGGAGTCGAAGGCCACCTCCAGAGGATCGAAAAGTCCAGTGCCACTTTGGACTCTGTATCATTCACCCAGAGGGACAAGGGCCACAGACCACAACCCAAGCCCTTTCGTCCGTCTGTGCCCGCGGCACGTCCGGCCCAGCAGCATCAGGGCCAGCAGGCTCGTGCTTGGCGTCCCAAACCCAAGCCCGCGGCTTCCTCCTCTAGAAGCAAGGAGGTAAAGGCCAGGAGGTCCTGGCTGATCCCTCCTCCAAGCCTGCACAGTGGCGGGTTGAGGGTGTCGCCCCAACCTCGTCCTCACCCCAAGGTTCCTCCGTGGGGGGACGGCTCCGCTACTTCCTTTCTGCCTGGTCTGCTATAACCACAGACCGGTGGGTGTTGGAAGTGGTAGGAAAGGGCCTGCCTCTGGAGTTCGAGCAGGCCCCGCCCTTCCGAGCCGTCGCCCCCAGGGGGGCCTCGGGGTCTGCAGCCTCACTGTTGGCTCGCTGAGCCGACATCGCTCTGCTCCTCGAGAAAGAGGTGATCAGAGAGGTGGCGGATCCTCCCTCAGACCCGGGGTTTGTGTCCAAGTACTTCCTGGTCCCAAAACGGATGGGGGGCTGGCGCCCCATTCTCGACCTGTATGACCTAAACAAGTTCCTAAGCTCTTGGACCTTCAGGATGGTCACTCTGGCTCAGATAGTACCATCCTTGGAACGCGGCATGTGGTTCTGCTCTGTGGACCTGCAGGACGCGTTTTTTCATGTCCCTTTCCATCCATTTCATCAGAGATTCCTTCGCTTTCGAGCGGAAGGATCACTTTTCGAGTTCCGAGCCATGCCCTTCGGCCTGTCTCTTGCACCCAGGGTCTTCACCAAATGCATGGCAGTGGTGACAGCATTTCTGCGGTGCCGAGGGGTCCGGGTGTACCCTTACCTGGACGATTGGCTGATAGCAGCCCCCTCCAGACAGGAGGTGGAGCGGTCCAGAGATCTGACCCTCCAGGTTTGTTCTCAGGTCGGCCTCCTCATCAATGAGGCCAAGTCGAACTTGAACCGAAGCAGGTGATTCTCTTCATCGGGGCAGGCTCGACTCTCTTTGAGCCAGGCACGGTTCTGACGGACAGGGCTGAGGTTCTTTCTTCCTTTGCCCAGTCATTTCTGGTTGGGCAATTGCGACCTGCCCGGGACTTCCTGCGCCTCCTGGGTCTCATGGCGGCCTGCACCAGCGTGGTCCGTTGGGCCCGCTGGAACATGCGCCCCTTCAATGGGGGCTGGCCAGCTAGTGGTCTCAACGCTGCGATCCATTGGACCAGCTAGTGACTGTGACCCAGGGGATGTGGAATGCTCTCCAGTGGTGGATCGTTCCAGCTCATCTGCAGGAGGGCATCCTGTTTGTCCGCCCCGAGCCAACGGTCTGTCTGTTGACCGGCGCCTCTCTGATGGGTTGGGGTGCCCATCTGGGGGAGCACAGAGTGCACGGCCTCTGGTCCCCACGGGAGTCCCGATGCCATATCAACCTGCTGGAGCTCCGAGCGGTCCGCCTAGCTCTCACCGCCTTCGCTTCGTTTCTACGGGGTCAGGTGGTTCAGGTCCAGACGGACAATACCACGACCATGTACTACCTAAACCGCCAGGGCAGGATGCGCTCCATGCCTCTGTGCAAGGAAGCTCTCCGCATTTGGTCACTTGTGCGCAGCCTGGAGGCGGATCTCCTAGCCATTCATGTGGCAGGAGCCTCCAACACCCTGGCCGATGCCCTAAGCCGGATAGGGGCTGTATCCCACGAGTGGTCTCTCCTGCCGGAGGTAGTACAAGATCTGTTCTCCCATTGGGGCACACCTCAGGTGGATCTGTTTGCCTCCAAGGAGAACGCGAAGCTGAGGCTGTTCCATGCCCGCCCCCCTCAGCAGGGCTCGCTGCAGGGGGATGCCTTCTCGAGGCCGTGGACTCCGGGCCTCTTCTACGCCTTTCCCCCATTTCCCTTGATCCACAAGGTGCTTCTCAAGGCGAGGAGGGACAAGGTGCAGGTGATTCTGGTAGCCCCAGACTGGCCCTGCCAGTGCTGGTATCCAGATCTCCTCAGCCTCAGCTCCAGGCTCCCGAGGCAGCTTCTAGCTCGCCCGGACCTGCTTTCAGTCAATCAGGGGAAGGTGTTCTATCCGGACCTTCAATCCCTGCACCTGATGGCCTGGTTCCTGAGCGGCTAGAATTCCAGGCCTTGGGTCTTTCTGACGAGGTCCTCCAATGTAGTTGAGACGTCCCGTAAGGAGTCAACCAGGAGATGCTATGCCTTCAAATGGAAGAGGTTTTCCATTTGGTGTCAGGGCAAGGGCCTGGACCCTTCCTCCTGTTCCTTGGCAAGCATCTTGGACTACTTATGGTCCCTTTCTCAGCAAGGGCTTAGGTCGACGACCCTAAGGGTGCACCTGGCAGCCATCTCTGCTTACCAGGCGCGGGCCGGGAAGCAGTCGGTGGCGCAGGAGAAGGTGGTCTGGTGCTTTTTCAAAGGCCTTGATCACATTTCCCCTCCGGTGCGAGAACCTCCACCTCCGTGGGATCTACTGCTGGTACTGGCAAAGCTCAAGGGCAAGCCATTCGAACCAGTGCACAGGTGTGATCTCTCTCACCTGTCGTGGAAGACTGCCTTCTTGGTGGCTATCACGTCAGCCAGAAGGATGGGAGAGCTCCAGGCACTTTCCATCGAGTCTCCTTACCTGGTCTTTCACAGGGACAAGGCTGTCCTGCACCCCCACCTGAAATTCCTTCTGAAGGTGGTGTCGGAGTTTCACCTTAACCAGTTGTTGACTCTGCCGGTGTTCTACCCCAATCACACTTCGGAGGCCGAATATAGGCTTCATACTCTGGACCCTAGAAGGGTGCTCGCTTACTATAAGGAGCGCACGGCTGAAATTTGGGGAGTGTTCGCCAGCTGTTTGTCACCTACGCTGAAGCCGCACCTGGCAGACCTGCAGCCAAGTGGACGGTAAGCAGGTGGGTCACCTCCTGCATAGATCTCTGCTATAGGTTGGCGGGCATGGAGCCTCCCAGAGGGATAAGAGCTCATTCTACCCGCCATACCGTTGCATTGGTGGCTGCTTCCAGGGAC
Source organism: Neoceratodus forsteri (assembly GCA_016271365.2). Taxonomy (NCBI): domain Eukaryota; kingdom Metazoa; phylum Chordata; order Ceratodontiformes; family Ceratodontidae; genus Neoceratodus; species Neoceratodus forsteri. The sequence goes on along the minus strand of CM057450.1, from coordinate 180,976,644 downwards.
GTCCCTATCCAGGAAATCTGCAGGGCTGCTACCTGGAAGTCAGCACACACCTTTATCACCCACTACCACATCGACCTTGAGTCACGCCGGGATGCTGGTTTTGGGGCCTCGGTTCTCCAGTCTCTTTCCCTAAGTAGGGGGTGTGCGTCTTGCTTCCCTCCTCCCAGAGAACTGCTAGGAGTCTGCCAATAAGTGTGGATGAACAACATATCCATGTCCCTAGAAATACAGGTTACTCACCTGTAACAGGAGTTCTAGGAATGGTATATGTTGTTCATCCTAACCACCAACCTCCCGGCCCGGCACTGACCTGAGCTTCCAGCGGGCCAGATCTGGGCGTCTTGGGGCGGGCCGAGTTTTACCACCCGGGTGGGTGGGAGGAGCCAGCTTGAAGACCTTCCGCAAGATTTAAAGCTGCAAGGACACCTGCCAATAAGTGTGAATGAACAACATATACCATTCCTAGAACTCCTGTTGCAGGTGAGTAGTAGGCATTAAGCCATGGCGGGAGGTGCTCTAATGCTGGATTGATGCATGGGGGCGCCGAGGCCTTAGGCTGAGGGTTGCCACCGCGCCTTCAATGCATCAATCGCATTAGAGCACACCGACGGAGTGGCTAATGCGCTTGTAACATGGGCCGCGACTGGTGGAGGGATGTGGAGGGCCCACTGTCACAGCTACGGAATAAGCTGCCGGAGGCGTGAGAAGATTTGACAATTTGAATGCAGTTTGAGAAAAGGCTACACACATGGGATAATGCACTGATGTGGTCCACAGACCGTGTCCATGCAGTGGCAACGGAGGGGCCAGCTAAGAGTCCTGTGCGCCTTGTGCAGATTTCCCTGCGCGGGTATTGTGGTCATGCCTGCAGTGGGAGGTCTGCTGCAGAGTTCCCGGGCACCGAGGAGCGCTGGCCTCGCGCTGTGCATCTCGGGTCGCTTGACTTCCTGTGTACCCTGGATACTGGTCCGGCTGCATCGCCATGCACCTGTTGTGTGGATGATGCTGCCCGGGCGTCTGCGCTGTGCTCATCTGACCGGGCACTTGTGGTTCCCATTGCCGGCGGGGTGGTCCCGTAGAAATTCACTGTGCCATGCAAGGTGACCGTGTGGCAGTGCGATCGTGGAGGGTCAGTGCTTCTCGTCCCCCCCCCCACCAGATCTACTGCCGCGTCGGATTCCTAGTAGGGCTCCAGAAGCACTGCTCATCGCCCTCCTCCTTTCATTTCCCCACAGGAGCCAGTGCTGCTAGGCAGGGGGTCTGGCTGCGAGCGGTACTGCCGAAGCGGGCACGGCATATATGCTGCGTTAATACCCGCTTCGGCTGCCGTCTTGTGACCACCCTAGCCCTATCGGCTTGCTCCCTCAGAGGTGCACAGTTCATGCCATGTTACAACCTTTATTCTGGGTTCTAGTTTTAAATAAACTTCTATTTCTCCTTAACTCAACTGACACAAAATGGCAGTGCTTTCGGTAGCCTGTAGGTAGTAGGGACTGTACTGCTCAGGCGAGCCATTTATTATTGTTTAATAGGATACCTGCTCTCCCTTCGACGCCGAGGTTGGCAGAAGATGCTGTGGAGGATTGTTTGCTGGTGGAGGGGGAGGATGCTGAACTGGATGTTTGGAGGGAAGGATTTATTGCTGTGGGGAGGAGGGGTTAGTCCAGTAGTGGAAGGACACAGAAAAGAGAATCATTAATTTACAAAAGTGCTGATTAGCTGGAGGACGTGCGCACCAGTGCAAATTAGGAACGCACTTTCACAGCTGCAGTCACAGTAGCTGGGGGAAAGAGACCCGGGGGAGCAGGCTGAGGTACTAAATGAGTACTTCACCTCCATTTTCACCAAGGAAAATGGGGGTGCTGCGTCATACATGGGAGGAAACAGTGATACTGAGGAGGGGGGACCCTTACCGATCGGCAGGTCTGGGGAGAGGGTTAGGCATCACTGACAGGAGGGGGGAAGGCTAAGCAGGGAGAAAAGGTAGCGGTGGCGGAAATGACAGCAGAGAGAGTGAGGGAAGCCCTCAGGTCCCTTAAAACAGAGAAATTACATCCCAGAGTGCTGAAGGAACTTGCGGATGTCCTGGTGAAACCCCTGGCGGGGGCTTTTCACCATCTCTCTGAGGACAGGGTGGGTGCCCCAGGACTGGAAGGTGGCGCATATAGTGCCTATCCACAAGGGGGGATCAAGGGAGGTGGCAGGGAACTACAGGCCTGTCAGCCTGACATCGGTGGTGGGCAAGGTGATGGAGGGCATTGTCAAGGAGAGGCTGGGGGGAACCTGGAAAAGTCAGGGTGCCTGGATGATAGACAGCATGGATTCATCCCAGGGAAATCTTGTCACACAAACCTTGTGGAGTTCTATGACTGGGTGACGAGTGCCTTGGACCTTGGTAGACCAGTGGACGTCCTCTTTCTAGACTTCAACAAGGCATTTGACTCTGTTCCTCACAAGGGCCTGTTGGATAAGCTGGGAGAAATGTGGGTGGGGAACCAGATAATCAGATGGCTAGACAATTGGCTCCAGGACTGGACGCAGAGGGTTGTAGTTGGCGGGATAGTCTCATCCCCAAGAAGGGTCATTAGTGGGGTCCCACAGGATCTGTCCTGGGCCCTCCTGTTCAACGCCTATGTCTCTGACATAAGGACAGGTATCAGGAGTGAGATGAGTCTCTTTGTGGATGACTTAAACTGGGGGTGGTGGTGGACGGGAGGAGGGGAGGGTGGCCCTACAGGGGGACCTGGAGGCTCTGGAAAGATGGTCTAGAAAGTGGAAGCTGAGGTTAAATGCAGGGAAATGCAAGGTACTGCACCTGGGGGCCAGAAACCTGGGCCAAGTGTACACCGGGGGAATGCTACAAGTCTCGATGGCTGAGAGGGACCTGGGGGTGGTGGTGGATGCCAAGATGAACAACTCGTAGACTTGTAGGAGGGCAGCAGCCAAGGCCAACAGGATGCTGGGATGCATCACTAGCGGGATCATTTCCAGAAGGAGGGAAGTGGTACTCCCTCTTTATGACTGCTTGGTGAGGCCACACCTTGAGTACTGCATGCAGTTTTGGAGGTCACACTTAAAGAGGGACATTACACTCCCGGAGAGGGTTCAGAGGAGGGGAAACAAAATGATTTGGGGCTTGGGGGACAGGACCTATGGGGAGAGGCTCGAAGAGCTAAATATGTACACATTGGAAGAGAAGGGACTGGAGGGACATGATAGAGGTCTTCAGGTACATGAAGGGGGAAAATAGGGAGGAGCAGTTGTGGTGCTTCAAGGAAGGAGGAGGAGGGGGCAACTAGAGGGCATGGGGGGAAGATTCAGGGGAGAAAGGCGGAGGTGCTGCTTCACTGAGAGGGTGGTGGAGCCATGGAATGCGCTGCCCAGGGGGCTGGTGGAGGCAGACATGGTGGAGGGGTTCAAGAGGGGGTGGGACAGATACAGGGGAAGGGTTCTCCAAGCAAAATCCAGTGCAGCGAGAATATCCGGAACTGGGAAGGGGAAGCCAGAGAAGGCGAGGGGGGCAGCAAGGTCAGCTCCCAGGGTGGGGGCTGCCCAAATGAGCAGACATGAAAGACTGTTAGGCCTATTCTGCTGGCATTTTAGTATATTAGTATGTTTATTGGCATTAGTTGCCTGTATTCCTAGGCTGGTAGTGGTGGGACTCAAACCAGTGGTTGCTGATAATATATTGCTGTTGGGGGTCAGTTTTGAAAAATGGTTTAGTGATTGCTAGAATGAGTGCATGGTTTGGCAACTTGGTTAATTGTTTTCTTTTTTTTTTTTAAATCTTGTGCTTTTTCTGAAGCCTGGCTTTTCGGGCAATGGGAATGTATGAGAAAAAACTGCATGCAGATGTATTTTACGATATGCCTATTAACAGAATGTTTGTGATTTTTCTTTTCTATTTTCTTTGGTCATTCATTTGTTGGTTTTGTTTTTCTATATTGCTTCATCTCACTCAAGGTAAACACCTCAAGCCCTTCGCACTCACGACCCAAACTGGGCATCTCCCAAGGGATTACAAATAGTCCATATGATGTATGCAGCCTTCGACCCAAAATCCACGAGGTGCAGAGCTGAGTGGACCTGTATAAACCAGACATTCTCGTGGTGTCTGAAACTTGGCTCAAACCCAGTATATGGGGGGAAAAAAAGAGCTGCCAGAATACCTCCTCAGGTCTTCACTGCCAGGAACTTCTCAAAATTTTCAGCTTTAGCTTTCCAGTCCCATCTCTCCATCCTTGACAGGAGCCCTATCTCCCAACAATTGTCAAAGCTCTGGAATACTTCCAGAGCTGCTTCACATCAGCCACCAACAAGCAAGCTCCATTAAGAAAGCTTAGGGTCAAGGGACAATGCCACAAATGGATTTCTCCCGAGCTCAAGACTCTCATGAGGAAGCAGGATTAGGCCTGGGTGGCTTATAAGAAGCCAGGTACACCCGCAGATTGGGCTACCTACAGGGAGCTGAGAAACAAAATCAAAAACAGTGCCAGCTCCACCAAACATGAATACATCAAAAACCTACAGCAGTCCAACCTAACTGACCCCAGATGTTTTTGGCAGCAGATCAGTGGTCTGATGAAAGGAAGCAGCAAACTTTCCCAGGGACCAGTTGTCTACAAGGGCCAAACCATTGGCGACAGCCAAGAAGCATCTAATGCCTCATACTCTGGCCTCCCCCCCGCCCCAAGTGGGGCCGCCAATCAGACTGTAGTGGCCAGAGGGGGTGGCACCGGTGCCGGCTCATTAACGGGGGCTGGCATATTTTTTTCTGTAAGTCCCTTGGAGGGTGGGGATGTGCAGTGACGACCCTCATCCGCCCCGCCACAGTACGTCCTGGCGCCGATCGTGGTGGTACTCCTGGCCTCTGCCAGGGCTCCGCAGTGTGTCTGACACTCGACCCCCACCCTCCTGAGTAGGAGAGCAGTCCGGCAGATGCTTCCATCCTACTTTTCCCCCCAACCGCCCTCTGACTCTTGGATCCGGCCCCCGGTCGCTCAGATTCAGACGGCAGCCATGCCCTGCGCCCATCGGGCCGGCTGCCTTCAACAGTTTTTACACTGACCTAGATGCATACAAGGCAGACTTCCCTCCCAAAGCATCTGGCCCCCCCCAGTACTCCTAGAACAGAATCATGATATCTGGAATTCCACTTAAAAAGGGTAAGGAGAGCGGCCGTGCTCTCTCTACTTCAGAAAATAAAGGCGAGAGGCTCTGTGGGACCTGACTGGCTGCCCCCCAGATTACTAAAAGATGCTGCTCCTGCTATAGACACCCAACTCACCTGGCTAATCAGTAGATCCTTTCAAGAAGGAGTTGTTCCGTTCAAATGGAAGGAGGCCAATGTAGTTCCTTTACATAAAGGAAGTCCTAAGGAACCAATCGAAAACTATAGACCAATCTCGCTCTTATGTGTTCTGTCCAGGATACAGGAGCAACTTGTATACAACCAACTCCCTGACTACCTGAAGACGCACCAACTGCTAACACCCAATCAGCATGGTTTCTGACGGAACCGACACTGCACTTATCAAATTCACTACTGACACCCTCCAGGCCCTTGAAGATGGTGCCACCACTGGTGCCATATTTGTAGACCTAACCAAGACCTTTGATCTGGTCGACCACAACCTCCTAATAGACAAGCTAAAAATTACCTGACTTGACCACCATTCTCTGATCTGGTTCTAAAGCTACCTGTCCCACAGATCCCAGCAGGTTAAGTGGCAGGAAACCCTTTCAGATCGACTTAGCACCGTGGAGGGAGTACCCCAAGGTTCCATCTTAGTTCACCCTGTTCGTCAATGATCTCAGCAATAACTGTGTGGAAGTTCAGTAATTCAGTATGCTGACAATGCTGTATTGTACAGATCCTCCGACAGTGCACCGACCCTTGGGCCTCTGCTACAGGAGGACTTTGCAGCCCTAGAAAAGTGGCTGCTGGATAACAGGATCTCACTTCGAGGGAGAGCTCTGGCAGCAGATAATACCAATAGGACTAAGGCCACCAGGCGTTAGGACCCCACAGAAAAATCTTTTAGCTAGCAGTCTGTGGTGGGGGACCATCCCTGACGTCGGCTCTGCCCGACGTCTGATGTGATATAAAGGGGGGTGGTCCCCTGGCGCCATCTCAGTTCTTTTACCGCCGTTGACTTGCTTACTTTGGCTTCGTGGATCGCTAGTCTTCGCAGTTGACGGCGCTTTTTCCTATCACTTTAAATCGCTTAAATTCGATAGTTTCCAGTTTTCCAAGTCATTTGACGGGTTTGCATGTCTTCACCTTCCCCCATGCGGCACAAGTCGAAGTGTAAGTGTGGGAAGCAGATCTCGGCCATGGATGGCCACGCATCCTGCTTTATCTGCTTAGGCCCAGACCACTGGTCTGATGATTGCCTGCACTGTCAGAAATTCAATAACAAGACATGCATCAGAAGAGCCAACACCCTGAAGGCCTGTCTTCTAGAGAAGCAGGTGGCAGTCGTGCAGAAATCACTGTCTGGACACAGTTCTTCATCCCCTGCTAGAGAGTCTCCCCCAAAGAGAAGTAATCAGGAGGGAAACCTCACCATAACCAGGAGAAAGATGGGGCCAGGTCGGAGTCCTGCCCTAAATCCCCCCCATAGAGCTTCCACTTCCTCTGCCTCTGGCGGGAGGTCAGGGTCAGTCCCTCTGGCTGTCTCTGGGACTGTTCCGAAGAAGACAGCCTCCTCATCCCAGGAAAAGAGTAAGGAGTCTTCTTCTTCTAGGCGCTTGTCCGCCCAGCTCCCCTTGGCCTACCGACCCCACAAACATTCTCAAGGGTCGAACCAAGAGGGACAGGCATCTTCAGGCAAGTCTTTGGAAGTAGGCCGTAAGGCCATTGGTTTGTCCGACAAGTGCAAACTCTTGAACGACTCCACCAGATGCCAGGATGTCTGATGCCTCTGCCCCCCCATAAAGGGAAGATTCCCTTGGACTGACAGATGACCGGTAAGCCGGGCTAGCTTGCCCTCAGGCCAGGACCAGGTGCTGCCGGCCAATAAGAAGCCATCTGCCGCCAAGGATCAGGCGTCTACCCCTACTCCCGGGGATCAGTCGCCCGATGATTCTCACTCAAAGCCAGACGCTGGGTTGGACGACAGGTCTGCCTCCCGATAATGAGCCAGACCTGCATCCCGAAACCGTAATAGAGAAGTCGCCCGCTTCAGAAGGTCCTAAGGGCCCGGTGCCTGGTCCCTTTCACCTGACACCCGCACCCGCGGTTGTCCCCCTAGCGGACGTCTGTGCACTGTTCACCTCGTGGTGGAATACTGTCAAAGGGGACTTGCTGTATAGGCCTCCGGTACCCTCCCCAAAAGAGACCCTGTAACGCTTTCTCTGCCCTCTGGTGGTCGGGCACCCGATGAGGGCTCTTATCCACCACCCGGTCCAGTAGGAAAAAGAAAACAACACCTGTCTTTGGTGTCTTCTTCAAGTGGTAGTCTGCCGTCGTCCTTTGGTGACACATCAGCCACTGGGGCTATTCGTCCTCTGAATTTCTTAGCCCACATGGTGACGTACCAGAAGTCCCTATGGAAGAAGACCATGAACCTGGTGAAGGCTCAGCCAGACTCTGACAGTAAAAACAAGCTCATGGCATATATCCAGTCAGGCATGGACGTAGGTAAGCACATGATCAGGTGCTTCTATGATTCAGCAGACATGGCGGCCAGGACTGCAGCCTCAGGCATCTGCATAATGAGGCATGCCTGGCTCAGAGTGTCAGGGTTCTTCCTGGACCTGCAGAATGCCATCCTCGATGCTGCCTTCCAGGGCTCCGTCCTTTTTGGGCAAGAGGTGGAGAAAGTCATTCTGGGACTTCAGGATTCGGGTAAGGCAGTAGCTGATGTGCACAGGATGTACAAATCAGAGCCACAGACCTCCCATTGTCGTCCTTTTCATCGAAACTAAGGACAACAAGGGAAAAGGCAACCCCAAATCATTGGAGCCTTCAAGAGACGTGGCCACACTGTCCCTTCTGGCACCCAGGTCCCCAAGCATCCCAGGGCACCCAAACCCCCTTGCCCAACCCCCCAAACACAGCATGACTCCCTGTTGCCCCTCCCCAATCCACAGATTCCATTGGGGGAGATGGTAGGAGGGAGATTCTCCCTCTACCTGTCAGGGTGGTCCAGTATCACCTCAGACCAGTGGGTCCTTCAGACAATAGAGAGGGGCTACTTCTTAGAGTTTCTGAGCTGCCCTCTGGACAATCCTCCTATCCCTTCCCATTGCTTGCTCAACCATGCCCTTCTCCAGAAAGCAGAAATACAGGCCCTCCTACAGAAGAAGGCCATCCAGGTGGTTCCACCTACCCAGCAGGGCAGAGGCTTCTAGTCGCATTTCTTTCTGGTCCCCAAGAAAATGGGAGATCTCGGCCCTATCCTGGAGCTCAGTCAACTGAATGAATATTTCCAGTACAGGAAGTTCAGAATGGTGACCCTAGCAAGCCTATTGCCCACGATCCATTGAGGAGACTGGCTGTGCTCCCTAGATATGCAGGATATATACATGCACATCAAAATCCTGCCCTCACACAGGAAGTTTCTGCGCTTTCTTTTTCAAGGTTAGCACGGTCAGTTCAGGGTACTTCCATCTGGCTTCTCGTCAGTGCCAAGAGTCTTCACCAAGTATCTGGCACTGGTACCAGCGACCCTGAGAAGGAAAGGACACTTTGTGTACCTTACGTGGACGACTGGCTTATATCTGCCCAGTCAGAAGACCAGCTGAACAATGCCTTGCAAGACACAAGCTTGATGTTCCAGTTCCTGGGCATCACTCGGAATTGGTTGAAGTCGCATCCTTGGCCCTCTCAAAGGTTTCATTATATTGGGGTGGTCCTAGAGACCATTCAAGGCATGGCCTTTCTGCCAGCAGACTGAACAGAATGGCTGAGAGGATTTGCCCGAAGAGTGCAGACCTCGGACCAAGTCTCAGCGAGAGTGATCCTGCAACTGCTAGAGCGTATGGCAGCCACCACAGCCATGGTTCCTTTGGCACAGCTGAACATGAGGACTCTACAGTGGCACCTCAGAGTTTAGTGGGACCAGTGCGTAGATGAGCTGGACCAGCCTATTCGGATATCTGAAGTGGTCTGTCGTTCTCTTCTTTGGTGGTTAAATCTGGTTAACCTCGAGGTGGGGGTTCCCTTTCAGAGGCCGAGCCCGATGCAGATCCTCACGACGGATGCTTTGGGTCTAGGCTGGGGAGCCCATCTGGATGTACACCGAACAAAGGGCTCTTGGAATGCAGTAGAACTGTCTCTTTACATCAATATTCTGGAAATGAGAGCCATACTGTATGCCCTCCAAGCTTTCCAAGACCAGCTCTACTGGGGCCCACTCCTAGTTCAGTCAGACAACACCCCGGTAGTATTTCATCTAAACAAGCAAGGGGTCACTCACTCCATCCCCTATGCAGAGAGGCCATGAGAGTGTGGCACTGGGCAGTAGAGCACGGTCTGGACATCACGGCGATTCATGTACCAGGGGTCCAGAATGTTCTCGCCGACAGTTTAAGTTGCTCTCGATCTCTGAATCACTAGTGGGAATTGCAACAAGAGGTGGCAGAAGACCTCTTCGGAAGATGGGGTCGTCCAGAGTTGGACCTCTTTGCATCCCCGTACAACGCCAAACTGCTAAATTTCTGCTCACTAAATCCAGGGCCAGGGGTTTCTGGCGGGATGCATTTTTGACTCTCCTGGACAGGGAGGTTTCTATATGCCTTCCCTCCTTCTCTCTTTTTCAGAGAGTCTTGCTCAAATTGCAGACAGAGGAAGCCAGGATGATTCTGGTAGCTCCTTTCTGGCCTCGACAGATCTGGTATCTGCTGCTTCAGCAGCTGGCCACAGAACCTCCCATGCAGTTGCCCTCTCCTCTCACTTGCTCTCCCAAGAACAAGGGATGCTCATCCACCCAGCTCTGCAGCCCCTACACCTGCATGCCTGGCACCTGCAGTCTTAGCTGAGGAAAGATTGGGGGTGTCACATAGTGTGGCAGAGGTCCTTGTAGCAGTGAGAAAACCCTCCACAAGGGCAACCTATGCCATGAAGTGGAAACGTTTTTGTTTATGAGCAGCACCCCAGTCCCTGGACCCCTTGGATTGTCCGGTGAAATGTATGCTGGAGTACCTTCTCCATCATTTGGACTTGGGCCTCAGCTACTCGTCCATTACGGTGCGCCTCTGTGCTTTGTCAGCCTACCATGCACCAGTGAACGAGAGGACTCTGGCACAGCTCGATGCATGCAAGACCTACTTGAGGGGAATCTTGCACATCAGACCCCCACTGAGGAATCCTGTCCCTCCATGGGATCTTCTTTTTGGTTTAGAGAAGCTCACCCCCCCCCCCGAGCCAGCCGCTACATGCGAGCTTCGGTTTCTTTCTTGGAAAGCATTATTTTTAGTTGCTGTTGCTTCTGCTCTGAGAGTTTCCAAGCTACAGGCTCTAATGTGTAAAGAGCCTTACCGTGTTTTCCATAGGGACAGGGTGGCACTAAATATTAACCCTAAGTTTTTGCTGAAGATGGTGTCCGAACGTACCTTGAACCAGGACATCCAGCTTCCAGTTTATTTTCCAGAGTATTCTAATAAAAGAGAGGCTCTGTTACATACTCTGGATGTACATAGGATCCTCAGGTATTGCCTCAACAGAGCTAGTTCTGTTAGGCAGACGGACCAGCTCTTTGTTTCCTTTGCCTATAGGAAGACAGGGGCTCCTGTCACAAAGCAAACACTGACTAGATGGTTGGTGCATTGCATCACCTTTTGCTATCAGGACCACAACAAGCCCTTACTGGGATCGGTTAAGGGTCACTCTGCCAGAGGCGTGGCAACTTCCTTTGCCTCTCTGTGGAATGCATCTTCGGCAGACCTTTGTGTTGCCGCTACTTGGAGCTCAGTCCATACCTTCATCAGATACTATAGTCTGGACGTTGCCTTTAGGAGGAGAGCAGGCTTTGGACTAGCAGTCCTTTAGGGTCTCCTCTCCTAAGCTCCAACTTTTCGTTGTCAGTCATCAGTCCCCCCCCTGCCGACCTGGGTCTCTCTTTGGATACTGCTCGAGACTCAGTCCTATTGGTATTACCTGCTGCAAGAGCTCCCCCTTAAAGTGAGATAGTACAGTTACGTAAGAACTTAGCATAACAGTAGATCTTCGAGAGGGGCTCTTGCAGCAGGTGGCTTTCCCACCCTCCAACCCCTAGGAACAAAATTATTTTTCCTTCTCTTTGGGTATGGGAGACCCTCCTCGGTTCTCCATTATGTTTGTCAGCTGGATCTCCAGTGGGAGAACTGAGATGGCGCTGGGGCCGACATCGGGGGAAGTCCTCTGCTGCAGGCTGCTAGTTAGATTTTTTCCGTGGGGTCCTAACGCCTGGTGGCCTTAGTCCTATTGGTATTACCTGCTGCAAGAGCTCCTCTCGAAGATCTACTGTTATGGTAAGTTCTTACATAATTGCACTTTACTGATAAATGATAAGAAAATGAAAGCTATGTTGTATGGTCCCAGAATCTTGGACTCAGACAGGTCCCATGTGCTCCCACTAGTATCCGCAGCAGGCATGCCCATGGAAGTCGTGAGCTCTTTCAGATACTTAGGCCTTATTCTGGACCAAGGCCTCACTCTCAGGTGCCACGTGGACCATGTCACCAGAGGAATACATCAAAAGCTAGGTATACTGTGCAGAACGAATTCCCATCTCCACCCCGAAACCAGGGAAAGCCATCACAAATTGCATCCTCCTCCCCAAACTGACCTATGCTGTCCCAGTTATACAGTCCCTCTCTGGCAGGGAACTGGGAAGGGTGCAAATACTTTTATAACAAAGTAGCTCGATTTGCAGCCAAATCCCACCTGAGTCATCATCACTGCGAGGTGCTCGACTTTCTAAACTGGCCGTCTCTTTCCCAAAGGCTCCAGTACCCCCTCCTGTGCACCACTTACAAACTAATAAATGGCCCCCAGCCCTACAGGCCTAGCCGGGCTGGCCGCCAGCAGGTGCCCAGGCAGGCTGCTCCGAACCTCTTCTCGAAAGCTCCTAGAGGTTCCCAGGGTGAGGACTATAGCTGGAAACAAGTACTTCTCCCGTGCTGCCCTGTCCCTATGGAGCAGCTTCCCTGACAGGTTGCATAATGCCAGCACACTGGTCTCCTTTAAAAAAGGCTCCATGCACACCTAATTGAAAACAACTCATGTTGGTGCCAGAGGTGAGCCTACTTGTACTTGAACTGTACAGTATGAAAAAGGACTATTGTAGCCTGTTGTCCCGTGCTTGTATCTGTAGTAACTTGTAATACCTCTGTTGTAACACATCTCACTGTTTAACTTATGTGAATACAGCCACCCATGTATACTCCACTAGAGGGAAAGTCATGGGGAATCTCTGTGATGTTTTACAGTTATTGTCCTACAGTTATTATTCTAAAGCTATTTATATCAGTATTATGTATTGTTGATGTGTCCTGCATTCTTTTTTTTTTTTTTTTCTTTTCTTTTCTTTTTTTTTCTGTGTAACTAAATCTGGGTCACCCCTGAAAAAGGGACCACTTGGGTCTAGTGGGCTTACCTGGTCAACACAGTGAAATAAATAAATAAGCTGATTTATAGGCGCCCAGCAGTGGAGGTAAGAGGAGGGTATATGCCTGTCACAGATAGGTAAAACAGTGGAGGTGTAATGACTGAGTCTGATAACTGATGAGGAAGGGCAGTAATGTTTTGGAGGGTAGTAGGGGTGTTTGGGATGAGCATTAATGAAACAGTAGGCTGTGAGAGCGAAGGCATTGAAGGTTTACGGTGAGTGAGATGACGCAATATGGGAAGAGAAACCCAGCAAGTGAATGCAGAAAAAAAAAAAAAAAAAAGACACTAAAGTCTGTCATTAGGTATATTTAAGTGATAACATTTAGCGAGTTGGTGTATACGAAGCAATAACTGGATTCTGTGGGGATTAAACGCAGAGGCAAAGCTGAGGCATTTAATCAAGGCAAAAGTCAGTTATTGCGAGTATACTCCAACTCGCTGGATGTTATTACTGTTATACGAGTTGGAGTGTGTTGCAAAAAAAAAAAAAGTGTTTTATGGTCAGGGAAAACTACTGGCGCAACAGCATGTTCTACTGCTTTTGTGTGTGTGTGGTGATTAAACCACTGTGGGCGGGGTTTTGGGTGAATAAACTACTCTGAGCCATTGTTTTGAAGTTTGTGGGGGAAATAACTGACCATAGTTCTGAATGCTGATTGGCTGGGTACAGATACCTGTCGTATAAAGTAAAATACACTTGAATGTACAATGAAACTGTACATCCCCATCACCTAAAACTTTTTAAAAGATACAAAAGTAAACAATGCCGCCCAGTTGCCAAACCCCCACCATCCAGCTATAACAATTGCTAAACCCATTTTCAAACCCCACTCCATAGGAAATCTATTTCCAGGAACAGATTGTTCGAATCCCACCACTACTGACACAAGAACACATGCAGCTAGCAAAAGCATACACTTAACACTAATACAGAACATTTTGTTATTGTAAGATGCTATCAGTTTGACTGCAGCCTCACCTTACATACGGCGACTGGCACATTCACTACTTCTACCTCCTTGGCCGGCCACTAAATGACAGTTTTACTATTTTCTGCGTATTGAAACAGCTTATGCAGTAAGCAGGCCATGGTAAACTGACAGTCGGCAGCCAGCTGTGGAGGTGGGAGGATGGTTATGTCGCTCACTGATGAGTTACAGATAGTACAGCAGTGGGGATGGAATGGCTGATAAATCTAATAATCAATGAAGAAGTGTAATAGAATAGTTATTGTGCTGGGTAGTGGGAGTAGTGGGATACACGTGAATCAGGCAGCATGGGCTGTGAGAGAAAGGTATTTGATGGTTTACAGTTAATGAAATGAGACAAATTGGAAATAAAATCAAAAGCATGCATGTCAGTAAACATATTGTGAAGTACGCGTACATGCACATCTCCCAAAAACATAGGTTTTAGAAAAAAATTTGAAAAAAATATAAATTGCATTTTTTTAATCAGCTTGCCACAATTCCCTTCACCTACCAACCCAAAACATTCGATGAACCTGTGTTCGAATCCAGCACTACCAGGCATAAATTTCCATGAATCGCAAGTTCGAATCCCACAACACCCAGCTTCTGAATAAATGCAGCTAACGCCAGTAGACAGTTACATTAATCTAACATAACTTTATAAATATACAGTGACCCATAGTTGACTTGAGCATCAGCATCCATTCAGGGACTGGAACATACAATACACTGATGATCACCTGCATATTAGAGGGATAGAGTGTACTGTTTAAAAAAAAAAAAAAAAAGATATTTGTGAGTTTGAACTTTGCAGCTTGACATTTTCAGACAAGGAAATCACGAGCTATGCAAACTGTCACAGAGAGATGTGTACTGTGTGTCGGCTCCACCCTAAATGTCTCCCTTGCTGATGTCATTAACCTTGATACCTCTGGGGGTGAGGTTCTGTTTATCAAAACATTACTTGGCAACACTAAACCAGTCTGTGTGCTGGGTCTGTAACCCACCTTGGGTGGCTTCTAAGGCCCTTGCTGCAAGAATCAAAGCATTAGCTGTTCAGCCTCCTGATGAACTAATCATACTTGGAAATTTCAACCTAAACTGGACTCGGAATACAGAACTGTGGCTTAAAGCCAAGCTACTTGATGCTCGCCTTACACAAATTATCAGTGGACACACTAGACTTCATAACAAAACTGGTAACCATTCCTTGTTTGACTGGGTAGTTTTTTATCCCCCCAGGCAGAATTAGGGCTACAGGTGTTTTTTCACTCCGTGACCAATACCCGATTTCTGTGTATGGAAAAATAATGCCTCAAAAGCACAGCCTAAAATCTTTCTTACTAATGTACTAAAAGCCAGCAGAATAGGTCTACCGGTCTGTCATGTCTGCTCAGTAGCCAGCCCCTGTTGGGCGCTAGCTCCCCCCCCCCTTGCCCCCAGAGAGGGTCAACTTCGGCTTCAGTATACACATGCATCTGTCCCACCCCCTCTTAAAGCCTTCCACTGTGCCCTACTCGACTAGACTCCTGGGCAGTGAATTCCATGGCTCCACCACCCTCTCAGTGAAGTAGCCTACGATCTTACTTCGAGAGGGCTCTTGCAGTAGGTAATTACATATAGGACTGACACAGGCAGGCTCCCACGGAAAAATTTCTAGCTAGCAGTCCCTGGTGAGGGACTGCCCATATGTCAGGTGACCGGCGTCGGGAGATATCGGTATAAAGGAGCGGTCCCGGACGCCCGCCTTCCAGTTCTTTCCCGCCGTTAGCTCGTGCAGCGCCTCGCGGAAAAGTTCGTGCTTCATCAGCCTTTCCTTCGTCAGTTTTTACCTAAAAAACTTTATTTTTTTCGACTAACGTCAGTGTATGTCGTCCCCTACACCCTCTGAGCACAAGAATAAGTGCGATTCGTGTGGCGCCCCACTACCGCACAAGGACGGCCACTCCCTGTGCCTGTTCTGCCTAGGCCCTGATCATCCTGTCGAGAAGTGCCGGCATTGCCTCAGCTTTAACGCGGCTACCCGAAAAAGGTGGCAGCAATTCCTGAAAGCCCATATTCTTAAGAAGAAAATGAGCTCTATGGAGAAGGAGCTTAAAAACCTGAGGCAGGCGTCCACTTCCCCCCCGAAGGCCATCGAAAGAAGGAGGACAAGGAGAGGCACCGGGACAAAGGCTTCTTCACCAAGTCTCCCTCAGGAGTCACGGGCACGCAGGTAACATCTCCAGGAGATCTCTCCTCGACGGCTGCCTCGGAGGTTTCTGAGGTGGCGTCGGCCCGCCTTTCTGGCTCGCGCTCGGGCCTTGCAGGCGCCTCCAGGCAGTTGGAGGTCTCCGCCCCTGGTTCGGCCGCAGGCTTGCGGCCTACCATCGTGGGTGACTCCGGTAAGCCGGGCGTCGGCTCCTCTGATGTCTGCCCGGAGAGGGCTGGTAAGACGTCCAACCCTCCGGGGTGACGCGCGGCTTCTTCCCCACTGGACCAGGCCGACCCCTCTTCTCGACCTGTCTCTGGTGACAGCTCTCGTAAGTCGGATGTCGGCTCTTCCGGTGCCCGCTGAGAGCTCGCCTCTATGCCTCACGTCGGCTCGTCCGACATCTGGCCAGCGGTGAACGGGCGGCTGACCCCCAGCGTCCGTCGTTCCCGGTTCACATGACGCCGTTGCCATCCGAGGAGCCAGTCCCCCAACCTGAGCCCGGGAACTTTTCCCCTCCGTCCCCGGTGAAGCTGGGGATTTTTTGCCTCCGTCAGTCCTTCCTCCATCTGGAGTGCAGGACCTGACGTCGGCTCCCCGGACGCCGGCTCTGACGCCGACCCATCCAACATCGGTACCTCCGGCATCAGGACCTCCACCGTCGGCCCTGATGTCGGCCTTACCGACTCGGGGAGATCTTATGCTCCCATCGGGCCCTCCACCCTCTGGGCTCTCCACTACGGACCTGCCCGTGAGGTTCCCGGCCAGGCCGTCTGCTCAGGCAGCCCCCCCCCGGCTTCTGGGTATCCTCTGTCTTATTCGACGCCGGTGTACCTGGGAACACTGTATCCGGCACCACAGTACCCGGCGCTGCAGTACTCAATGCCTCAATACCCAATGCTGGGTTACCCGCAGCCGGGTTTTGGATATGCTCCATATGGGTATAACCCGTATTCTTATCCCTCGCCTCCTCCTCCTCCACCGCCCTCGCAGCCGCCGGTGGACCTGCAGGAGACTCTGGCCTCCTGGTGGGGTGAGGCCAAGGCTCAGCTCACCAAAGAGGTCGAGAGCCGCCTTCCGGCGACAGTGCCATCCCAGGTTCCCGTACGCCCCAGGTGGTACACTCCCTCACCGCCTCCGGATTCCAGGGTTCTGCCGTCTAGATCCAGAGAGGAGCAGGACACGCATCCCCGGGGACTCCCCAGTGGACCTGTTCCTCCCCCGGGTCGGGAAAGGGAGTCTTGCTCTTCATCCTCCTCTTCACACTATATCAGGCTCCAGAGGGTGTTGATTTCCTGGATTTTCACTCTCGTGCCGACTCGGTCATGATTAGCGCCACTCACGGCGGTTCGACGAACCCAAAACATCTTAGCTTGTCACCTCCTGATAAGGAATCTCGCCTTCTGGACCAGTACGGGAGAAGGATTTACGCTTCCTCCCCACTGGGGATTAGGGTCCTGAACTATGTTGGCCACAAGGGGGACTACCAGAAGGCCATACTTACTCAGGTGGAAGCCAAGCTGGACTCATAGCCTGACTCCCAAAGTCAAACAGGAGTTAGCTGATCTCGTCCGCTCTGCCCATTGTTGATAAGCCCACATGCCTCGTCGACATACAACACAGTGGACACTGTTGGGCGGAGCTCAGCTTTCGCCATAGGCCTACAGCGTCATGCTTGGCTCAGCGTGTCAGGTCTGGTCCCGGAGGTGCAATCTGCTATCCAGGAAGCACCTTTCCGGGGGTCGGTGCTTTACGGGGGTGATGTCAAGGACATCATTACCAATTTGCAAGAGAAGGGGACGTCTCTGAAATCAGTTGATTCCATGTACCATTCCCCATCAGCAGCAGCGCTGTCTCTTTCGCAGATGGAATTGGCCAAAGGCGAAGCCCCAGGGAAGGCGGGCCACAAAACGTCGGGCCCCCGCGGCTGCTAAGCCCCCCTGCCCAAAAAAGCAGCGGGTGCTTCAGCTGCGGCACTACCCCGCACCACCTGACTCCTTTCCTCTCCCACTGCCTCCAGACTCCCCGGAGGAACCGGTAGGAGGGAGGTTTTCCCTTCACCTTCTGGGATGGGAGAGGATAATCACGGATTCTTGGGTGCTCCAGCTCATAGCAGAAGCACACTCCATAGAGTTTCTTCAGAAACCACCCCGCCACCCCCCTCTGAAGTCGTCTTATTCATGGGAACACCTTCCTTTGGTCCAGGAGGAAATCTCTGCTCTTCTGCTGAAGCAATCGATAGAGTCCGTCCCCCTTTATCTTCAGGGGATGGGTTACTATTCCCATTTCTTCCTGGTCCCAAAGAAGACGGGATATCTCAGACCGATTTTAGATCTCGGTTCCCTGAATCTTTATGTAGAGTACAAAAGGTTTGAAGCCGTCCCGCCGGTGCAGCGGTTGGATTTCCGCTTGTGATGCCAGCGACCCGGGTTCGGGAGGGAGGACTTCAGCGTCCTAGGGACCGCTCGTCCTCTCCGGGGAGAGGGAGGTGCCAGAGCTCAGCTCTTGCCTGGATGCGGGTGGAGACCCGATGTACAGCAAGTCCGATGCAGAATGGACGCGGGCGTGTCAGATGTCGGCGCCTTAGCGCCTTGATGTCGGGGATATGGCACGCCCAGAAAAATGGGAAAATGCCTCGTAGCCTCCTGGTAGACGGAGCACCAGGCCTCGACCCTCAATGCCCCTTCCAGGCCCGGAGACAGTGTCCCGACGAAATGCAGATGATTTGGGGTGTGAAGCCCCCGGCCCGTACCCGCCTGGGGGGGTACAGCCACGGCTCCATGGGGGACAGACTGCTTCGGTCACCTGGTAGGTGAGCGAGGGCTAATAAGGCCATAGGTGTCTTCCGAAGAGGGGGAGAGCTGCAAGGAGAGGGGGAGCATAAAAAAAAAGAGTACAAAAGGTTCAGGATGCTCTCTCTGCAGAGCCTTCTGCTCCTCCTCCGGCCGGGTCAATGGCTTTGTGCCCTGGATGTGCAGGATGCTTATCTGCACATTCCCATTCGCCCATCTCATTGCAGATACCTTCGTTTTGCGTTCCAGGGGGACAACTACCAGTTCAAGGCGCTTCCGTTTGGTCTATCCTCGGCCCCCCCCGAGTATTTACCAAATGCCTGGCAGTGGTGGCGGCCCACCTGCGTACCCAAGGAGTACAGGTTTCCCCTTACCTGGACGACTGGCTCCTGGCGGCCTTGTCCAGGGAGGAGCTCCTGCGATTCCTTTCCCTTACCCGGCAGGTTTTTGCCTGCCTGGGTATTACCATCAGCCATTCCAAGTCTCATCTGGACCCTTCCCAGAGACTACAGTTTATTGAGGCGATCCTCGATTCGACCTTGGGCAAGGCCTTCCTGCCTCCGGACAGGGCGGCCTCCCTTCAGACCCAGATAAGTCTGTTGTCTGACCGCAGGATGGTCTCGGCGAGGTCGGTCCTTCGCCTTCTCGGGCTCATGGTGGCTGCTATCCCGACGGTCCCTCGCGCCCGACTCCACATGAGGATCTCTCAGTGGGATCAACTAGTGGATGACCTAGATCACTCAGTTCTGATCTCATCGCCGATGATGCGAGAGTTACAATAGTGGATGGTTCGAGAGAACCTGTTTCGGGGGGGGGGGTTCCTTTCTTTCATCCTACCCCCTCCCAGACTTTAACCACAGACTCCTCAGGCGAAGGTTGGGGAGCCCATCTAGGCCCTCATCGGACCCAGGGTTCCTGGTCCAGGCTAGAACAAGCTCTCCACATCAATGTGCTTGAGCTTCGGGTAGTGTTGTACGCTCTCCAAGTCCTTCACCAATACATCCTTCCCGGCCACCTAGCCGTCCAGACAGACAACATGTACGTAGTGTGGTACATCAACAAGCAGGGAGGAACTCGGTCCTACCCTTTATGCAGGGAGGCAATGAGGGTTTGGGATTGGGCAACACAACACGACCTTCACCTCACAGCGATTCACATTCTAGGAGTCAACAACACCCTGGCAGACAAGCTAAGTCACTCTTCTGCTCTGACTCACGAGTGGGAAATGGGCCAAGGGGTCCTAGACAATATCTTCCAACTTTGGGGAACACCACAGGTCGACTTGTTCGCATCCCCCCAAAATGCAAAGCTTCCCACCTTCTACTCACTCGTTCCAGAGCGAGGCGCTTTCTGAAGCGAAGCTCTCTCTAGACTGGAAGGACAGATTCGTCTATGCCTTTCTGCCAATTCCTCTGATCCCACGAGTCTTACAGAAACTAGCTTCAGAAGGAGCGAGAATGATTCTGATCACTCCTTTCTAGCCCAGGCAAATCTGGTTCTTTCTTCTACAACAATATTCAGAGGATCCTTCTCTTTCTCTTCCTCTATCTCGAGGGTTGTTGACCCAGGATCAGGGGACCCTGGTCCATCCAGGCCTCAGATCCCTTCAACTGCATGCATGGCTCCTGCAGACCTAGCCCAATCCCGTTTTGGTGCGTCTCCCAAAGTGGCGGAGATTTTAGTGGAGGCCAGAAAACCCTCCACCAGATCCACTTATGCCATGAAGTAGAAAAGATTCACTATTTGGGCCGCTTCCAAGAACGTGGAACCTTTCTCCTGTTCAGCGGGGCTTCAGCTGGAGTATCTACATCATCTGGTACAGTCTGTCGGCGTGCCTACTCACCAGGACGGCCACACATTGGACCTGGTGTTCTCACTGGGACTTGAGATCGCTAATCTTGATGTTAATCGAGTAGCTTGGTCTGATCATTGCACGGTGAAGTTCATGTTTAGTGCTCCCGTCATGAATTCATCCCCTCCTGAGATATTTCGCTGCCGCCAGTTAAAAGATCTTACCCCAGAGGGTTATTTGCGTGACAGTTGATCTATCAAGGGTGAGTGATGCATCGCGTCGGAGCAGTTGGCGCGAGTGAGGCAACCTATGAGGTGCTATCTGGTGCCATTGACTCCCTCGCACCTGTCAAATTATACGACCCAGAACTTCTTACATAGTGCGCCTTGGTATGATAGCGATCTCAGGAAATGAAGAAGCTGGGTTGGAGATTAGAGCGTCGCTGGAGGAAATCCCGTCTGGGGGCTGACAAACTGGTCCTGTGTGCGCATTGTGCATATCAGAGAGCAATCAACCAAAAGAAGACAATATTTTTGTCTCGGGAGATTGCTGCTGGGAGAAGCCGACCAGCCTCACTCTTCTGGACTGTTGATAGACTTCTTCATCCACTCTGTCTTCAGCCCGGAAGAGTTTCCTCAAATGAGGGTTGTGAGGAATTTGCTCGGTTTTTCTCGGACAGGGTGTCTGCGATCCGGCGGGAGGTTTCCTCAGCCAGTAATATCATTGCTGTCAGTAGTCATCAGTTGTGTTCTAAGAGCACTCTCTCTAGGTGGGGGGAGTTTAGGCCAGTGGAGGTTCGTGAGGTCATTGAGATAGTGGCCAACTTGAGGCATACCTTTTGTGAACTGGATCCCATGCCAGCAGCTTCTTGATGAGGTGCATTGACACTGTTGGCGGTGTTTGCCCTGATTGTGTCAGTGCTCCTTGAGTCAGGGTGTCTTTCGGATGCCTTGAAGGAGGCTCTGGTGAGACCCCTTTTAAAGAAAGCTTCTCTGGACCCGGAGATTAGGGCAAATTACCGTCCTATCTCCAATCTTCCATTTCTGGGAAAGATTGTTGAGAAGGTGGTATCACTTCAGTTGGGGGAACATCTCAGGACCCACGAGTTGTATGATCCCTTCCAGTCAGCTTTTCGGGCCAGACATAGCACTGAAACTGCATTAGTTCGGGTGCAAAATGACCTCCTCAGGGCTAGAGATTGGGGGGACAAGACAATTCTTGTTCTCCTCGATCTCTCTCTTCAGCATTTGATACTGTGGACCCTTGTGTGTTGCTTTTCCGCCTGAGGGAGTTATGCGGACTCACCGGTATTGTCATCAAATGGTTTGAGTCATTTCTTACTAACAGGAGGCAGCGGGTTGTGATGGGTAATTTCTCTTCCGCACCCTACCTCCTTTCGTGTGGAGTTCCTCAGGGTTCGGTGATGGCCCCAATGTTGTTACGTAGTATACATGCTGCCCTAGGGGAGATCATTAGGAGGTATGGTTTGAGTTTTCATTGCTATGCTGATGATACTCAACTATACCTTTCCTTTGCCCAGGAACATCAAATGCAGTGGATGTGATAAATATCTGTCTGGCTGAGATAAATGACTGGATGTCTTCCAGCTGGCTGCGACTGAACCCTAACAAGACTGAGGGTACTAGTAGTGGAGTCAGACAGAGCTCGTGATGGGATGGCCTCTGACTCTCGACTGGCATTGTGCTAGGAGCTGTGTCATTGATGGCCTCCCCATGGGTGTGAAACCTTGGTGTGATCTTTGACAGGAATTTGTCCATGGAGGCTCAAATATCCTCTGTGGTTCGTTCCTGTTTTTTTCATCTGAGAAATATCGCCAGGATTAAGCCCCTTGTTCCGGCTCTGGACCTCCCCTACTTTGGTACATGCCTTAATCACTTCTAGGCTTGACTACTGTAATGCCCTCTATCTCGGGGTCTCTGGAACTTCTCTTCGCAGACTGCAGCTAGTGCAAAATGCTGCTGCCCGGCTTTTGACTGGACAAAGTAAGTTCTGTCATATCACTCCGGTATTGCGCAAATTGCACTGGCTGCCTGTCAGGTGGAGAGTATTGTTCAAGGTGGGTTTTCTCACCTATAAGACCCTACATGGACAGGGCCCTGGTTACCTTTCGGATCTCCTGGTACCGTCCACCTCTGTCCGGGATCTCCGCTCCTCTAATGGTGGCCTTCTCAAAGTTCCAAGAGCGAGGCTGAAATCAGCTGGGGATCGATCATTTGGAGTTGCCGCTCCAGCTCTCTGGAACTCGCTGCCGCTGGAAGTGAGAGAGGCCCCCACTATAGAGGTCTTTAAGAGCTGTCTGAAGACCTTTCTATTTATGCAGGCTTTTGGAGATTGAATTTTATATGTATGTTATTTTAATGAAATGTATACGGTATGACATACTGTACAGTTTTGTGCGGCGCGCGCCCAGAGCCTTTGGATTGGGCGTCTTTTTAAATGAAATTGACATTGACATCTGTTTGACCTGGGTCTCAGCCATTCCTCTTTGAAGGTACACATGGCGGCCATCTCAGCCTGTCATGTTCCCTTCACAAACAAGGCTTTTGCTCAACTGGAGGTCTCCAAGACCTTTCTCAGAGGGGTTCTCCATCTGAGGCCCCCCATCCGTACTCCTGCCCCCCCTTGGGACTTGAATTTTATTCTTGAGAAACTTACCCTTCCTCCCTTCGAACCTGCAGCTTCTGCAGATTTGAAGTTTCTTTCGTGGAAGACGCTCTTCTTGGTGGCCATTACTTCGGCTCGAAGAATCTCCGAGCTCCAGGCCCTTATGTGTAAAACCTAGAACTGGACTCACAGAACTACTTCTTGGAGTAGTTTTCCTCCTCCCGGTGCATTTTCTTTGTTCTAGACTGCTTGGGATTCAGTCCTATATGTAATTACCTACTGCAAGAGCCCTCTCAAAGTAAGATAGTACAGTTACGTGAGAACTTACCGTAACAGTAGATTTTCGAGAGAGGCTCTTGTAGTAGGTAATACATAGATACATAGATACATAGACAGTGTCGGCAGATAAGGGCCTATGGCCCACCCAGTCTGCCCATTTGAGCTTGTAAGTTCAGTTTGTTTTCTAAGAAGTCTGTTGCCCCTTACCCCTGACCTCCAGAATTCCTTTATGTCTATCCTATGCATTCTAAATCCCATGATTGTTTCAGCCCCCACCACTTCCTCTGGCAGGGTGTTCCGCTTGTTCACCACCCATTCTGTGAAGAAATTCTTCCTCACGTTTCTTCTGAATCGTCCTCCCTCCAACTTCATCCCATGCCCTCTAGTCCTGGAACATCTTTTTCACTTAAAAATAGTGTATTCGCCGGACCGGTAGCGCAGAGGGCTGAGGCGTTGAACGCCACACCTCGCTCCACGCCGGCGACCCGGGTTCGGGAGCGGACTCGGTAGCGGTGGGTCGGCCGGGGGGCTGGCTTGAGCGTCCGGCGACAGCTCGCTACTCGAGGTGGGGTTTGGCGCATTCCGGCACTGTGCGACCCAGCGGAGGCTCGAGGAAGTGCATGTCCTTGCAGGGATTGGCCGGTGGCTGCTGAGCAGAGCGGACGTTGACGATGCGCCATGACGCCAGGGGATGTGCAGTCTGCTCGGGAGGGAGAAAAGCGGGAAAAGAGCCTGCCTCATCCGGGAGGCGAGGACCGGGGACGTGCCACGATTTGCCGCGCCCACTTGACAGTCCACGGGCTGACGAAACACTAAGTTACGGGGTTGTCCCTCACCTACGCCCGCCCGAGGTAGAAGCCGCGCCCATGGGGCCTGTGGACTGTTCGTGTAGGGTTGCGGGTAGTGGGATGTTCGCGGGTTATCGCCGAAGTGTCAGAGGAGGCAGGCTGAGGGAGGAGGATAAATTACGATTTCAAAAAAAAGAAATAGTGTATTCCTGCACCCTGTTCCTCCCTGTGAGATACTTGTATGTCTCTATCATATCCCCTCTCTCCCTCCTTTCCTCCAGGGAGTACATGTTCAGTTCCTTCAACCTGTCCTCATAGGACTTGTGATGCAATCCATGCACCATCTTTGTTGCCCTCCTCTGAAACTTCTCTATCCTGTCTATATTCTTACTTAGGTAAGGTCTCCAGAACTGTACAGTGTACTCCAGGTGGGGCCTCACTAGTGTCTTGTATAGTGGAATTATGACTTCCCTTTTCCTGCTGGTGATGCCCCTGCCTATGCATCCCAGCATCCTATTTGCTTTACCTGCTGCCTTGTCACACTGTTTCCCTGCTTTGAGGTCATCAGAGATGATAACCCCAAGATCCCTTTCCTGCTTGGTACATGCTATATCTTCATGCCCCAACTGATATACCTTCCCGCCCTCCATCCCCCTAGGCTTTTTCAGCTCCTTTTCCATATAGAGAAATATCCACTCCTCTCTCGGCCTGTGGCAGGAAAGAACTGGAAGGCAGGCGCTTTATACCGCCCCTTTATACTGACGTCTCCTGACGCTGGTCACCTGACGTGGGGGCGGTCCCTCTCCAGAGACTGCTAGCTAGAAATTTTTCCGTGGGGTTCTGCTGCCTGCCGGCGTCAATCCTATATGTAATTACCTACTGCAAGAGCCTGTCTCGAAGATCTACTGTTACGGTAGGTTCTTGCGTAGCTGTACTTTCTCCCCTGTTGGTTCCTCCCTCCAGCTTCCACTTATGCCCCCAGTTGTTCCCCCTTTCCTTAGCCTGAACATTTCTTTGGCTCTGCCCCTGTTAATGCCTTTCATATATTTGAATACCTCAATTATGTCAGCCCTGTCTCTCCTCTCCTCCAGCAAGTACAGCCCAAGGACTTCCAGCCTTTCCTCATAGGTCCTTTCACTCATACCCCAGATCATCCTGGTTGCCCTCCTCTGAACCCTCTCCAGCAGTGCTATGTCCTTCCTAAGGTGAGGTCTCCAGAACTGCACACAGTACTCAAGATGCTGCCTGACCAAGGCATCATACAGAGGCAGGATCACCTCCTTTCTCCTGGACATTATTCCTCGGGCTGTGCAGCCCAGAATCCTGTTTGTCTTTGCTGCTGATCTTCTGCAGTTCTCAGTGTTGTTCATTCTGGTGTCTACCACCACTCCCAAGTCCCTCTCACTCATTGTGGCTTGCAGCGAGATCCCTCCCAGGCTGTATACATGACCTGGGTTTCTGACCCCCCGATGCAACACCCTACACTTCCCCGAATTAAACCTCAGTCCCCACCTCCTTGACCAACCCTCCAGGGTATCCAGATCCCTCTGGACTGTGTCTCTCGCTTCCTCCCCGTCAGCTAGTGCTCCCAATTTTGAGTCATCCACAAAAAGGTTCATCCTGCTCCTAACCCACCCTCCCTTTACTGGAGACATAGGCATTGAACAGGAGTGGCCCCAGTACCGAACCTTGGGGCACCCCACTGAAGACCTTCCTAGAGGAGGAGACTATCCCACCAACCTCTACCCTCTGTGTTCTATCATTAAGCTGGTTTTCTACCCATCTAAGCAACTGTCTTCCCACCCAACTTTGTCAACAACCCGATGTGGGGTACTGAGTCAAATACCTTACTGAAATCCAGATATAGGACGTCCACCAGTCTTTCTCGGTCCGAGGCCCCATTCACCCAGTCATAAAAATCGACGGGGTTGGTCTGGCACGATCTCCCCAGGACAAAACCATACTGTTTGTCATCCATGTACCCCAGCCTTTCCAGTTGCCTCCCAAGCTTCCCTTTGATGACGCCCTCCATTAGTTTGCCTCAGGCCTATAATTTCCCATCTCCTCCCTGGACCCCACCCCCTTTGTGGATAGGCACCACATGGGCCACCCTCCAGTCCTGAGGCACCCATCCTGTCTGCACAGAGGCGTTGAAAAGCGCTGCTAGTTCATCCGCCAGTTCCTTCAGAACTCTCGCACAAGATTTCTCCAAAGAGGCATCTTCCAGGGCTTCCATAGCGGAGATCGATTGGAATCAGGTCAGTGTGCTCCCTACCATAGATGATGCCCTAGACTTCTTTATTCATAACTTTCTCTCTGTTGCTAACAGGTACGCCCCTTTCTGAAAACTCGAGAGTCAGAGGTAAATGTCATCAATGGATAGTCCCCCAGCTAAACAAAGTTAACAGTGATCCCCATTCATTAAAAATGAGGCGGGCCACCATGCTATCTTGAATGCCCGCCTCTCATTTTGTATTGCTGCCACTCTTTCCTGCTTTGTGCTGCCCTAGTAGCGCTTAGCGCTACTGTCCCTTTAAATGTTCGTGATCGCACACTAGGAGTGTGCACGTTAGGAGCGCGCACGCTAGCAGCAGATTCCAGTGGTCACGGAGGTATTCATCATGCAACCACAGTCAGTTATACAGTCGGTGATCACGGGGTTGTTGGTCTAGCAGTCAGCAGACCATGCAAGGCGCCAAATTGTGGAACCAATCACGGAGGAAGCAGGAGAGTGACAGCTAAGACGCCCTATAGTGGAGCAGCTACAACACTTAGGGGTAAGTCACATTAAAGTAGTCTGCTGCCACTCGTGGGTTTTTGCCAGTGTGACTGTGTGTCTTCTAAGGAGATGATCGTTTGTTTTGTAGCATGTGGAAGTCGGGGCTATACTGATGTGACAGCAGGCAGCTAATCCCCCCCCAGAAAAAAACATAAATCTGTATTGAAGTCTAGCAGTGTTGATCACAGTGAAAACTATTTTACTAATTTACTGCTTTGAAGTTGGCTGAGTGAGGTGGGCAGGGGAAGGAAAGATCATTGCGTGCACTCCACAGAGCAGCAGCTGATTTGATTGTAGCTGAAAAATAATTTGCAGTGACTGAAAAATAAAATACAGATTGCCTGTGAGTCAATGACTTTTAGAGAAGTGTTGGCTGTGTTTAGTAACTGACTGAGTAGGCAATTTTACTTAAAAAGATCTGAAGGTTTGAGGGGGAACTATTGGGTTTGATTTGAGAGGGAAGCAAAATCAGTGTGTGGTCTTCACAGCGGACCTGGGCAGCAGTTTTATTTGAACTGCTGAAGGGTAGGAAAAAATACTGGCAGTAAGGAAAAAAAAAAAAACCATGACTGCACAGAAGATCAACGTTTTGGTGCACTTTACAGCCCTGACCACCAGAGATCTATTTTGTAGCCAGCAAAAAATATTTGTGTGGGAAAAAAAATTCTGGGCCCCTTAACTGTGCCAACAGGGGGTCTGCACCACTAGTCAGGTTGTGCACTTAGTCTTGCTTCGTCAGTGGTCACTTGTTCTGAACCCTGATTCAGGGAGCAAAAAAATATTTGTGTGGGGAAAAAAATTCTGGTCTCCTTAACTGTGCCAACAGGGGGTCTGCACCATTAGTCAGGTTGTGCACTTAGTCTTGCTTCGTCAGTGATCACTTGTTCTGAACCCTGATTCAGGGAGCAAAAAAATATTTGTGTGGGGAAAAAAAATTCTGGTCTCCTTAACTGTGCCAACAGGGGGTCTGCACCACTAGTCAGGTTGTGCACTTAGTCTTGCTTCGTCAGTGGTCACTTGTTCTGAACCCTGATTCGGGGAGCAAAAAAATATTTCTGTGAGAAAAAATATTTGGGGCTCAACCAGCATTACCAAACTCTCGTTCTCTATTGACAATTAAACACACGATAACACTTAGGAAAAAAAAAAGCTTTATTGTACACAATGCAGAAACTAACTAACTTTGGTTTCAAATTAACTCAAAAACGGAAACATCCTGATCAAGATGACAATTGTGAGTCGATTGGGACAATGCCAGTTGGTCCAGTTGATATCGACGTCATTGTCCAAAAAACTCCCTGCACTTCTTCCTCCTGTAATACAGAAAAAACACCTCTAAGCATAGAGCAACAGGATTTTATACTGGCTGGCTTAACAAATACTGTTGGTTACAGTACAAAGAAAATGATGGCATGTTTTGTGCATTTTGCATAAAACATAAACAGATGCCCAAATCAGGAACAGTTTGGGTACTCAGTGGGTGTAAGACATTCAGAGAAGATGCTATAAAAAGGCATCAGAACAGTTCAGTTCAAGTTGTTGCTTCTGAACTGGAAGCTAACTGCAAAATTTCTGCTTCAAAAGGTGGAATAGAGCAGGCAATGCAGCAGGCCCTGACCCTGGAACAAGAAGCTTTTGTGGCATCCCTTCGTTGCATGTACTGGCTAATAGAAAATGAGCTGCCTCACACAACGAAATATGGCTTATTGCTAGATCTCGGCAAATCACTGGGATGCAAATACTTAGACAATATACATATTGCTGATGCTGTTAAATATCGTTCTGATCGAACTGTCCGAGAAATGGTTCTCTCTCTGGGTGAGGTGGTCAGGAGATCAGTTCTTACAGACTTGAAGGCTGCCAGATTTTTTTCATATTTGGTGGACGAAACAACTGATATTGCTGTTATGAAGCAGCTCATTATGTGTAGTATGTACTGCAAAGAAGGAAAACCCAGAGTTTCTTCCCTGGGACTTGAGGAACTAATTGATGGAAAGGCAGACATAATTGCTAAAAAAAAAAAAAAAAAAATGCTGAAGTTCTCTGATAACAATCAAATCTCGATTGATCACCTTGCAGGGTTAGGCAGTGTTGGAGCAGCCGTTATGCTGGGCAGGCAAAACCGGGTGGCTAAAAAGCTGAAAGAAGTCAGCCCAATTCTTGTTGAAAATCACTGTATGGCTCACCGGGAGGCCTTGGCTGTAAAGGCAGCAGCAAATGAAGTGAACGCCATTAAAAAGTTTAATCAAACACTAGATCACTTATACAGATATTATGAAAACTCTGCTGTTCGCATGGCTGCTCTGAAAGAAATTCAGCAGGTAATGGAAAACCCTGTTTTAAAGCCTAAACAGGCAAAAGCAGTTAGGTGGTTGTCCCATGATGCAGCATGTAACACACTAAGGAAGATTTTCCCATCCATTGTTACGTCCTTGCATAGAGAGGCCTCTGAAAGGCATGATCCCCAAGCTGTGGGCCTAGTAAAAATGGTGGAAAACTGGGAGTTTTCCTCTATTTTATGCATGATGTGTGACATACTTCCACACCTTAGCATCTTATCTAAATGCTTTCAAACATCAGCTCTGAATTTTACTGATATAAAGAGACATTTACATTCCACTTTAGAGATTCTTAGGGCACGCCTACTGGTACTTGGTCAGTACTTCTCCATTTCACCTGAACTAGTACTCCTGAATGATAATGGCCTGAACTTGCCATTTAGCGAACCACAGTTACATCATTTCAGAACCTCTGTGCATGACGACTCTATTAGGGCCCTAATTGCTCAAATTGAGCAAAGGTTTCCAAGCACAGAACTTTTGGATGCATTCAGTATCTTTGACCCCAGCATGATACCGGAAGGTGATACTGAAGAGTTGGAAGGGTATGGTAGTGATAGCCTTGCGATTATTCTTGGTCAGTATGCTACTGTTGTGGATGTAGGTGCTTCTGCACTGGAATGGGCTTCCCTGCGTAGTCTCATGTTCACGGAAAAGATGGCCTTTAAGACTATTTCTGATGTGCTGCACACTCTGACTACTAAGTGTGTAGACCTGTATCCAAACATATCTACTTTGGCAGAGCTGGCAATGATAATACCAATGTCAACTGCAGATTGTGAGAGGGGTTTTTCTGCACTGAATCGAATAAAAACGCAAGAACGAAATAGATTAAGTGCCAGTGTGCTAAATGCACTTATGCTTATCTCAATTGAGGGCCCTGATATTGACAGTTTCCCTTATTTGGAAGCTGCAGCTCATTGAGCAGGACTGCGAAACCGAAGATTAGATCTTGGCCTTGCCGGCACTAGTAAAGAGATGTAGTATGGCTGCACCAAAATGTCAAGACTCTCACAAACTGTTGCCTGGCCTGCAACTAGAACGCAGAGGTTTTCCAGTATGTTTTATCACAATTTTATTTTGCTACTGCACACTACAGAGGCCTCCAGATCATCATATTACTCTTATTTCTTGTTTCTTGTGCATTTATTGCATCCTGACTGACTCTGCCCACTGGTAGCTCCGCCCCCTGGTGACCCCACCCCCTGTGGCTCCTCCCCATTACCACCGCTCTATATTTTCACGCAATGTGGAACACTGGTTAATGACTGAGGGATAAAGCCCTAGATTGTTTAAAAGAACGGGCCTTAAGGCAGGCTGGGATAAATATAGGGAACTGAGAAATCTGTGCAAAAAAAATATGCAACATTGGCAAAGAGGGACTGTATCAGGAGGCTACAAGGGGATCCCCTGTCAGACACCAAGCGTTTCTGGTTGCAGATTAACTTCTTAGTGAAAGGGCGTACTTGCTTCACAGAAGGGGATATTTTTAGCTAATAGTCGGGAATATTAGTGAACCCCAGCTCATAGCTAATGCCTTCAGCTGTTTCTGCACTGATCAAACCAGGTTCAGGTCTGCCTCTCCTGGAACCCTACTCCCCCTCCAGGGTCAGGATAGTACAAAAAAAACAACAACCCTCTTTCCATCTCAGGCTAGTCAGAAACAGGAAGTGTACACCTCATTAAACCTGGTGATTCTGCTGGGTGTGACAGTTTGGAACCTCCTAGGCTTCTCAAAATAGCAGCCCCGGTGACTGCCCTTCCTGTTACCCTGCTCCACAATAGATCCCATTCTTGAAGGCAAAGTACCTGAAAAATGGAAAGTAGCTGTGGTGGTCCCTTTTCTCAAAGAAGACCACAAAAGATGGATATAAATTACCACTCCATCTCTCTCTCCCTAGTCCTCTGGCTAATGTACAAGACAGACTTATTTACAGTCTGATGCAAGACTAGCTAGGGTGACACCTCCTACTCAAACAGGCACCAAGGTTGTCTTTTTTTTTTTTGTTTTGTATGTGCCCCGTGCTGACGGCCCTCCTTCTTCCAGTCCCTCCAGCCCTGTCACCCTGATGTTCACTGGGGCTCACCTCAATGGCACTGAGGTGCTCAGCTGGATGGGTGCAGAGCCTGTAGGACCAGCGTCATCATGCTGGTTGGCAACATTTACCCCCCTGTTTTTCTCTTGTCCCTGGTCGTGGCTGTGCATGCACGTGTGGAGGCATGCACACACCGCAGACCTGCGACACCCTCCCAATGTATGCCACATCCTGACCTGCACTGTCACTGGAGTTCCACCCGGTGGTGGCTGTGCGGCAGGAGCGACAGGGACCCTCCCCGGGAGAGGAGAGCGGCCTCTCCTGGCTGCTCGATCCAGCTCCCACCCTTCCCCCTCTGCCAACCCAGGCTCATTCCTGAACCCGGGTTGCCGGCATAGCGCGAGGTGTGGTGTCCAGCAGCTCAACCCTCTGAGGCACCGGGCCAGGCACCATGGTTTTTGGAAACACCATGGTATTAATACTGCCCTGATCAGACTGGCTACTGATGTACTGGATGCCATGGACAAAGGGGTGATGACTGGAGCTGACTTTATTGGCTTCACAAAAGCATTCAGCTTGGTCAATCACAGTCTGCTCCTTTTAGAAGCTAAAATGCCTGGGCTTTTACTGCCTCTCATGGCACTGTTTCGTGCACTGTCTGACCAACAGGTATCAAGAGGTCGAATGGAAAGGCATCTACTCCTTTCAGAAGCCTATCACACATATGGTGCTCCCCGGGGGTCTATCCTGGGTCCCTTGCTATTCTCTATATTTACCAATGACTTGCTTGAAAATTGTGGTGGAGGGAACATACTGCTTTATGCAGACAGTGCAGTTCTATAAATATGATCAGTGCTCAGTATGATCAGTGCTCAGCTTACCACTATATATATATATATATATAATATATATATATATATATGTTCATAGGTAAAATATGAAATCGAGGGACAAGCCCATTTAGACTTTGCCACCCCTAATCTGGGTGGTAATAATATTTAGAATCACCCATTTAAATATCCAGATTACTTTTAAACAGTTCAAGGTTTGCACTATCTGCTACCTCCTGTGGGAGGGAATTCCACAAAGGAACAATTCGCTGTGTTACATAATTTTTTTTCTCTTTATAGTCTTGGCAAGATACGTGTTTATTTTCATATTATGAGATCTGGTAGTGCTTAAAGAGTGATTCCATTCTAGACATAAAGTTTCAAATAAGGCCTCATCTCTAGTTGCACGATAAACTAAACATAGGTCACCTCTAGTTGAACGATACTCCAAAGAATAAAGATTTAAATTTCTGAGTCTACTATCATATGGAAGCATTTTTAAATTATTTATATTTTTCGTAAATCTTCTTTGTATTTTTTCTTTCATGATCTTATCCTTGATTAGAGTTGGTGCACAAAAGCTGGAACAATATTCAAATTTAGATCTTATTAAACTACTATATAACGGAATGAGCACTTCAGCTTCTCTGCTTTTCAAATTCTTAAAAATGCAATTTATTAATTGATGACACTTTTTGACTGTAAGGTTGTTATAATCAGTAAATTTTAAATCATTACTGATAAGAATAACCAAATCTTTTTCCAACAAGACCTTAATTAATGGTATATTGTTTATCTCATAATTAATCATGGGGTTGTTTTTACCAAAATGCATAAGTTTGCACTTAGATATATTGAGTCAGTTTATTATTACTTGCCCAAACAGATATATTCTTTAGATTAACCTGTAAATTCTGTACCGAAGTAAAGTTATTAACAATGCTACCCAGCTTAACATCATCGGCATATTTATTAAGCCAAACACCATCTGAGGTTGTCATACTTGAAATAAGGATGTTAAACAAAACTGGGCCCAGCACAGAACCCTGTGGCACTCCACTAGTAATTTCACTCCATGACGAGTTTTATCCACGAATACTAACTTGCTGCTTTCTTGCAGTTAACCAAGATATGATCCACTTAATAATACTTTTATGAAACTGTAATTTTACCAAACAATCTATTAACATTTTATGTGATATGGTGTCAAATGCCTTTTCATAATCCAAAAAAATCACATCCACAGGAAAGCCCAAATCCAAGGCTTTACTAACTGGTTCAAATAAATTTATTAAATTACTTTGACATGATCTACCCACTATGAAACCATATTGTGATATGTCACAATGACCATTTTGCATAATATGCATATTAATTTTATGTGAGAGAAGTTTTTCCATTACTTTCCCTATACTAGAAATCAAGCTAATTGGTCTATATTGTTTAACATTCTGTTTTGAACCATTTTTATGAATAGGATTTACCTGAGCTTGTTTCCATTCATTTGGAACTATACCTTGTGATACTGATTTATAAAACAGCAATGTTAAAGCATCAACTAATTCATAAGCAATTGCTTTCAGAAAAACAAAAGGGCTATTATCTGTTCCTACCGAAGTGGAGGTTTTAAAGGACATCAAAGACACCACTGATCTGTACACTCTAGAAAAATGGTTCTATGATAGTAAGTTTGTCTTAAGTGGGGGCCAAAACTAAAAAAGCAGGTGGTTCTCTCTGGCCCAGAACACCTCAGTACGAACAGACAGCGACTGCTGTCATTAACCGCCTCATCTGGCACACAAATCAAAATGGTTGACTAACTGAAACGTACCTTGGGGTCTACATTGACCAAGAATTCACTTTTAATCCTTAGGTAAATTAAATCACCAGATCTGTACACCAAACAAATTAGAGTACTCTACCACCTGGGCAATGTCTCTTTTTTTTTTTTTTTAACTTAATTTTTAATATTTCCTGCATGTCAGTACAGCTTTAAAATTCCATAGGTAGGCATTATCACAACTGATGCAACTCTACAACACAGGAGAGTGTACAACATTTTAACAGTGAGAGAACTGTTATGCCCCAAACCTTGTTACATCACAGATGGGTCTTCCACAAATATGTTTGTCAAAAATAGATACTAAACGGCCTAGTCTGCCATGAGCAGGGGATGTTTTTACATTGAGCTTCCCACATCAGTATCCCTTATCTAAAGCAAGGCTTGCCCCCCTACATCCATTATAGCTATTGGCAATAATTGACAACCCTTAGAAGAAAGGACCCTGCTGGCCAGCCCGTCGGTGCACTGGTTGGATTTCTGCTTGTGACGCTGGCGACCTGGGTTCGGGAACGGACTTGGGTCACTGGAGGGTCGGGAAGGGGGAGAAGGATGGAGTGTTCAGTAGACTGCTCTCCTTCTCTGGGGGGAGGGTGGGGATCCTGTCCGCGCTTGATGGACCCCTGGCGGAGGCTGGTGGCACTGCAGCTACCGGCATGCAAGAGCACCAAGGGGGCTGGATGGATGCAGGACATTATTGCACATCCCCGCTTTGGTAAAATGGGGCGCATCAGTCTCACGCTTTCGTAGCCTGCCTCGGCTTCTGTTAGCCTTCTCTACACTCCTCCAGATAGTCCCATTGATCCACGGCACCTGGCCAGTGCCATGACCCCACCCTCTGAGGGATAAGTCAGGGGTTTCAGGGGAGGAGCACGGCAGAAGGGGGAAGTTGGAGGCACAGTGACCAGGCAGATGATCGGCAGCAGACAGCAGGGGACAAAAAGATAAAATAGAAAACAAAAAAAAGAGGAAGAAGAAGAAGAAAGGACCCTGCTAAGCAGAAGACATCACCACCTTTATCTAATTGTTATAATACAGTGGAATTTGAAGCATGGGGTTTTATAATTGCTATGAATAATCTGAACGGCTGTACTAGTGTAATATCTTTTACTGAAAAAAGAGGATCACTTAATATGAGCAAGTCTCAAATTATTCTACTGTAGCATTCTAGATGACAACTGTTGTAGAATTAATAGACATTAAAAGAACATCAGCTGAGATGTAAAAATAAACAACCAGTCTCTGCCTCCAGTGTACTGAATGAAAAATTGAAAGTCTCTCGGTCGTCGTGAAGCAGTAAACTGTAGGAAAGGGAATGTGCCTTTGGTAAGTTAGGGCTCTCAGTGGCACGAGAAAGAACTGTTCCTCTGAGAGAATGAAAGTCATGTTGGCAACTTCAAGGAGTAGCCTTCACCATGAGTTGCTGCCATTTTGCTTAAATTGACCAGCACCATAGGAAAAGGGACCAGCATGTAACAAACAAATGTGTATCAAGTACAGCCATTGATCCATGCAGGGACTGCACAAACCAAACTCCCCAGGTAACAAAAAGAGAATTGTTTGTTTGTTATTCACAGCACAAGGCAAACGCATACCTCCAACCTTTCTGCCAGCCACTGCATCCCAGACACATCTGCTGTCATTTGTAGACTCCTTGTCCGATTCCTGGTCCCTCCATTGGAATTCTTTTTCAGTTTTTTCTAACAACTTGTTAGCATCTTTAGGTTCCAAAAATAGATACGTCTTGTCTCTATATATTACCTTGAGGCTATCAGGCATAAGCAGAAGGTGTTGGACCCCTGAGCACGTACCCCATCAAATCCTTCGCGCCTTTGCCTCATTTCATAGCTGAGGTTAGGGAAGAGATGAATAAGACTCTCCTGTCAGTCCAATGGGCCCTTTTGCTTGGCTCTTTGGAGTAGGTTATCTCATTCACTGATTGTTCCCAATTTGATCAGAATAGTGCGGGGTAGGTGAACATTAATCAATCTGCAACTGCGTGCTCTCCGAGGGGAAATCTGATAGCATTTGACCACGGAAGGATCGGCAGTTGGTAATGATCAGTCAGCCATTTTGCAATAAAATCCTGAAGATTCTCCCCTTCAGCTCCTTCAGGTAGTCCCAGGACTCGTTTGTTTGCTTCCTGTATGGAATTCTCTAAGTTCTCCAGTCTTTTCCTCAGGAGGCAGTTTTCATTCGATAATCCAGTGGAGACTGTAAGAGCTTGAGTGTCCGTTTGGGTTGCAATCTGCGATTCAGCTGTAACAGAGCCAATTTAATTTTTCATTGATTTTAGCTGATCCTAAAAATCTGCCATTCGTTTATCCAATGATTGAATAGCGAGCAGTAGGGCCATATTTGTTGGTTGCAGTGGATCGCTGTTCAGAGTAGGTGGTTGTTTGTCTTTACTGGGTCCCACACGAGGTTCTTTTGACCGGGCTCCCTTGCCACCAGCACCTGCCTGCCTATTCATTCACCCCATAATGCCTTCAGTGGCTGATAGAACAAACAATTTGGTGTTGCCAGAGTCAGCATGATTTTCTCTGTCGACTGAAGTCAGTAAAATTAATGCTGAAACTCTGTATTTCAAGCAGCAATTAGCAATATCCTCTGATAGTGCAGAGCTTCTTTGAGTTGCTGCTCCTCTCTCAGCAGTTGGCCACGCCCCCACCACCTGGGTAATGTTTTTACCCCTGGGTCGAGGCGTGACATTGCAAACAGCATCTTGCTCCCCATGCTACTATATGGTGCTCCTGTACTTCAGTTCCTCAAGAGCTTAGAGACTTAACAGGCTCAAGGTTTTGCCCAACAAAATTAGTCACTTTGCAGCCTGTCTCCCAAAAAAAAAAAAACATCACTGCCAGGTCCTTTCCTTCCTGAATTGGCCCTCTCTGAGGGAACGATGATGTACCTCTGTTATGCATTACACTGAAGCTTTATACCCCACTAAATCTAATTGGTATATTAATTTCTAAGCCTGAGAGATGCTTACTCCAGTCCTCTAACTGTAACTTGCTTGAAGTACCCAGGGTTAAAATGAATACAGGTAAGAGCAGAGGTGCCAACATGGGGGAGCAACCAGGACAACTGTCCCGGGCCCAGGTGGCTCGGGGGGGGGGGGGCCCAGAGTTACACATTTATATGTTTTAGGGATGGGGGCCCCAGATCCAAGTGTGTCCCAGGCCTGGAAATTTCTGTCGGCACCCCTGGGTGAGAGGTCTTTTGCTTTCTTTACCCCATCTCACTGGAACTTACTTCCAACTGAGCTGCAAAACTCTTCTCTCAGGGGTTTTTAAAAAAGCATTGAAAACCTTTCTGCTTTAAGCTGTTACTGCTACCGTTGAATTTTGGCCATATGTCAGTGTTTTACCATGTAGCCCTGAGAGATTTTACGTTGCTGATACTTCCTGTAGTCTGTCTCCCCATGTCATAATGTCATCTGTGCTTTAGTGTGTGTGGTGGTGGTGGGGGGGGGGTACATGCCCCCATCAGTGACTTTCTCCCAAAAGGTGGATCTGGGGGGATTTACCCCTCCCCCCCGGAAAGAGATTTTGAAGGTGGCAAATGGTACATTTTAGAAGCATTTTCTATGAAATCTCCATCAAGGCAAGCACAGGAATTTGCTAGCTGCTGCTTGCTGTTTTTCCAAGCTGCAGCTGCTTACTACAGAGGCCTGCTGTTGTCTCTTTCCTTTTTACGCCTTCCCTCCCTCTTGGTCTAAAACTTTGCAGCAACAACTTGAAGGAAACAGAAACCACTTGAAGACAAGCATTTGTCAACGCCGAATGTTCGCTGCTTGTATTGCTGTTGTACCTTGTCTTGCAGTACACATTTTTACTATATATTTACCCAGGATAGAGCAGATGAACTGCAATGTGTAATTTTCAGTGGGGTCCTGATTTTACACATTGTTAGATTGCAGTTACCCAGGATGGGCAGCTGAGAGGCAATATCTGATTTTCAGTGGGCTCCCACATTTTAACCCCATATTTCCAGCAGTCTTTTGCTTACCATTGAGTAGGTGAGCTAAAAAAGGACAACATGTTAAATCAGGAGGCAAAATCAGATTGAGTAAGGTGACTAAACTGATCCCTTCCAAGATTCACTACACAGACAAGTATAAAAAGTGAATACATCGTAGCCAAAACCTTGCAAAAGTCAGACTCTCATAGTGA
Organism: Neoceratodus forsteri; assembly: GCA_016271365.2. Taxonomy (NCBI): domain Eukaryota; kingdom Metazoa; phylum Chordata; order Ceratodontiformes; family Ceratodontidae; genus Neoceratodus; species Neoceratodus forsteri. The sequence goes on along the minus strand of CM057450.1, from coordinate 180,938,609 downwards.
ACACTTGTAACTGGCAGAAACACAAATACAACATTCCTTACAAACTAAGTAACCTCCCTAACTTATATGCATTAAAACATGGTTTACTTAACTGGCCAGAATTATTATTTGTAAAACAGAAAAGAAAATCTCCCCAAGTGCTCATGCGTAAGTGTATTACAGCTGCTGCACTGGAAGGAAATCCTGCCACCCCCCACCTTGCCACAATACCTGTGCCACCTGTAATACTGGGTTTCTCAAACTTCTCCACGCCAGCATTCAATTAGTGACAGCAGCAGTCCTTCTCATCCTGTTGCTGAGACTTGACACCAACCTTAGACAGGACATGCTTGGGAAAGAAAGACGAACACAAATAAAAAGGAAGTCCATTCTCTATTTGACAGAGAAACGCACATTTCTGTGCCTGAAACTGCAATCTCCACTGGCACCTGGCACCCCCTTACAACACATAAAAACATTAGCAGTAGCAAAGGCAGTGCAGCGACTAGTCGAGCCACTTAGGCTTCAACAAACTTAGATTTAGCTACGTGGACCTGGCAAGGAAGCAGGATCTTTTAACATTTTCAAAAACTCAATAATCTTCCCTGGGCATGAAAACAACTGTCAAAAAAACATTATGATCCTATCCTTAAGTGTCCTTAAGTTTGTGTTTGTTCTTATTGCTAAATGGGTTATTCCAACTTTTTAGTATCACTAATTGTTGTGTAAAGTGCTGTTTTTTTATTTGTGTTTGCAGTCTGAGAACTTGAAGCAGAGGATAATACTGGTCAAAAAGCCTCACAAGTGTTCCTTTCTTCTAGTTACATTAAGAGTTTTGGCAGCCTTCCTCTTTTTCATTGCCTGTGCTATCAAGGGGCATACAGTGCGTGGGAAGGAGAGCAAAGGGAGCTGGAAACGGTCATCGGCCAACTAAAAAGATGAGCCTAGATACCCACAGCAACTAGCCAGGGAGAGCTAGAGATCTACCTTGTGGAGAGAAAAAAAAAAAAGAAACGGATAAGCAAGTCCTCTGATCAGTGGCGGCTCTACACCAGGGCCTACCAGGGCACGTGCCCTGGTAAAAAAAAATTAAAAAAAATGCTGTGCCCCATATGGTGCAGAGCTTCCTCCATATTGGTGCCCCATATGGTGCAGAGCTTCCATTAGTAACAATATATCAGTGCCCTGGCTGCCATCTAGTGTGCCCCAGATGTGCCCTGGTAACCATTTGTGGCTAGAGCTGCAACTGCCTCTGATAGTGGGACCCACTGTGACTTTACTGAATATACTAGGCTGAAAGTTGGCAGGTACCAATGAAAATGTTGCAGGAAAAGGAGGCAAGGACAGCTCGGGTAGAGCAGACAGACAATACAAGTTGCAATGGGTAGTAGAAACACAGTAGACCTCAGTGAAACAGGAGTCACCAGTTATTCTTGTAGCCAGTACCAAGGTGGATAAGGCAGAATTGAGAGGGGAGCCATCATGGGGGATCATGCAGTGGCACTAGTGTAGGCCAGGCTTACCCAGGATGTTCCTGAGGGAGAGCAAAAGAAGCCCGCGGCTTAGTGGAAGAACAGAAACTGGGACAAGAGAAGGGAATGTTGGAGTGATAAACCACATATACTCAGTCACGTACCTAGAATGTATTTTTCTATTATGGTCACAGTGTGGCTGGCTGCTTTACATGAAATTTGCACACTGTACGTCTAACACCAGTATTTCATGGTATACAGTAGTAAACCATGTTATCATGGTCAGTGTTATAATAGTTACATTTATGTTATGCCATTACTAATAGTAAAAGACTAAATCAAAAATTTGTAACACATGGCCGTCCCGGTGGCGCTGAGGGTTGAGGCGCTGGATGCCACACCGGAAACCTGGGTTCAGGAATGAGCCCGGGTTGCTGGGGGTCAGCACGGGAGGGAGAGGATTGAGCATCCGGAGGACAGCTCTCCTCTCTCGGGGAGGGACAGGGGTCCCGAGTCAGTGCACGGCTGCCCTCTGGCGGAGGCCGGAGATGCAGCAAGCGCTGACGACGTAGAGAGAAGAGGTGGGGGAGTGGCAGACATCGGATCCATGTCTTGATGTCAGGGTGCCAGCCTCTCCCTAAGAAACAGGGAAAACACCCCCTCAGCTCTGGCGGAAACTGAGCACAAGAGCTTGCCCTTGATCTACGGCCGCCCACCTGTCACCCTCCCAACCGACGCTGCTGACTGCTCGGGGTGTTAGGGGCCCACCTTGTCCCCGCGCGTGGGGTAAACCGAGGCTACATGGGTGATGGAGGACTGTCCAGGTAGGGCGGACTGCAGAGGGATGATTCCTTGGTGCTCCCAAGGAGACCAGAGGTGAGGAGTATAAATACAAAAAAAAAAAAGTGTAAAACATTTTTTTACAGAATAGTTTTTCCACCACCTAAAGAAATAAAATGCAAGCATATAGCTTCATTTTTCATTTAACAAATTATTTTCAAAAATAAGTCACTTTCGTGCTTTCCAAGCTATTCTGTTTCAGCGTTGTAATTATTTAAAACAAAGCAACTTCAGAGCCGATCTGTAAAGAGGCAGGGGCAGAAGGGATCAAGATCGGCAGCCCTTACCTGTGCAGCACTGGGCTCAACTCTGTGTCTCCCTTTTTTTTCTTTAATATACTTGTTTATTAGAATACCAGAACTATAATGAACAATCCATTAAACACGGTCATAAACATGTTTTTGAAAAACCAAAAACATATGTTAGTGGCATCCTGTGACATCTAACAACTTAACATTCCTATTTCATTTTGAACTTAGATTAACAACCAGTGCAATAGTCAAGAGTGAAATGAAATAACATTTTTGTTAAAAAAAAAAAAAAAATGTCAATTGGATAAAAATAGACAAAAAAGAAAAAACAAGGGAAGCGCAATTAGCACTGTACTACCTACTGTCTAATGGGTAATGGGGGGTGGGTGTGTGAAGGAGGATCTTTTTACATAGAAACATAGAATTTGACTGCAGATAAGGACCATTTGGCCCACCTAGTCTGCCCATTTTCCTACCTAATGGATAAGCTACAGATCCTAGTTAACCAACAGCCTACTCCCCCCCCCCCACTAGGACTGCCTTATGTCTGTCCCATGCATTCTTTAATTCCCCCACTATTCTTGACTCCACGACCTCCTCAGGAAAGCTGTTCCATGCATCCACAACCCTCTCCAGGAAAAAATACTTCCTCACATTACCTCTGAGCCGTCCCCCATCTTCAGATTATGCCCCTTGTTCTTGCACATCTCTTTTCCGAAGATACTACCCTCTTGGACTTTGTTGATTCCTCGAGGTACTTGAAAGCTTCTATCATGCCCCCTTCCTCAAGGGTAGACATATTAAGCTCCTTTAGTCTTTCTTCATATGTCTTCTGGTGCAGACCCTGCACCATTTTGGTTGCCCTTCCCTGGACAGCCTCCACTCTGTCTGTGTCTTTGCGGAGATGGGTTCTCCAGAACTGCACACACTACTCCAGATTGGGTATCACCAACTGTCTGTACAGAGGGATAACAGCGTCCTGTTTTCTACTGTTGATGCCTCTCCCTGTGTATCTCAGTATCCCCCCAGCCTTCCTTACTGCCTTCTCACATTGCTTGCCCACCTTTAGGTCATCTGATATAATTACCCCCAGGTCCCTTTCCATTTTTACTGTTGTCAGTATCTCACCCCCCATTGTGTACTGTTCCCCGGTTTTTGTTTCCCAGGTGCATTACCTTGCACTTCTTTGCATTGAATCTAAGCTGCCATACATTTGACCATTCCTCCAACCTTGCCAAGTCCCCTTCTCATCCTTTCCACCCCATCTTTTGTATCAACCCAGTTGCAGATCTTTGTGTTGTCTGCAAAGAGACATACTTTTCCTTCCATTTCCTCTGCAGTGTCACTTATAAAGACATTAAAAAGGACCGGTCCCAGTACTGAACTCTACGGTACCTCGCTAGTAACCCTCCTTTCTTCACTGTGGACTCCGTTTACTACTACTCTTTGCATCCTGTTGTCCAGCCAATTTTTATGCACCTTGGGATCCACTCCAAGGCTGGCTAACTTGTGTATTAATCTTTTGTGAGGGACTATATCAAATGCCTTGCTAAAATCTAGGTAGGCCATGTCCACAGCCCCCCCCCGGTCTACTACTTTGGTCACCCAGTCAAATAAGTCTAGTAGATTCGTCTGACATGACCTTCCTACTGTGAATCCATGCTGCCTTGGGTCCTGTGCCCCACTGGCCTCTAGGTACTCAATAGTTCTTCCTTCAGAAGTGATTCCATCATTTTCCCCACCATTGAGGTCAAGCTAACTGGTCTGTAGTATCCTGCCTCTACCCTGCTCCCACTTTTATGAAGAGGAATCGCATCCACCCTCCTCCAGTCCTCAGGTACCACCCCATCCTCCCATGATTTGTTAGAGTAGTCAGCGGTGTCAATCGTTCTACCTTAGTTCTTTTAGAATTCTTGGGTGAATCCCATCAGGCCTCATTGTTTGTCCACCTTCAATTTTACTAGTTCTTTCAGAACCCTTACTTCTGTAAATGGACTGGTATTGACCCCCGGCTCCAGAGTGTTTCTCTTGTTTGGTTTAGGTACCTCCCCCTCCTCTTCCTTTGTGAATACTGAGCAGAAATATTCATTCAGTATCCCTGCTTTTTCACTGTCACCCTCTGCCCACATTCCCTCCCATTTATTAAGCCTCAGTATCCCTCCCTTGGTCTTTCTTCGCTCCCTAATGTACTTATAAAAGGTCTTATCCCCCTTTTTAACAGAGTTGGCTATCCTTTCCTCGGTTTGGGCCTTTGCTAGTCTGACTGCCTTCCCTGCCTCTTTCTGCTTTAACTGATAAAGTTCTCTGTCCTGCTCCTTCTGTGTTCCTTATATTTTCTGAATGCTAGCCTTTTCTCCTCAACCTTCCCTGCCACCTCTTTTGAGAACCATAGCGTTTTTTTCCTTTGTTGTGTTTTGTTAATTTGCTTCACACAAAGGCTTGTTGCCTCTGTGATGGCTGTTTTGATTATTCCCTATTGTTCCTCCACCCTTCCTTCATGCCTGTTCGCTAGTGCTTTTCTGAGGCACTCTCTCATTTCCCCCAAAGTCAGCCCTCCTAAAGTCCAGTACTCTTGCTTTTGTATGACTTGACTCCATTGCTGTGTTTATCGTGAACCACACTGTGGTGGTCGCTTGTTCCCAGATGGTTACCCACTTCTAAATCTGAGATTCTTTCTCCGTCACCATTTGAGAGTACCAGGTCTAAATTGCTTGCTACTGAGTGGGTTCCAATACTAGCTGTCTGAGGCATGTCCCTTGTAGGGCATTAAGAATGACCCTGCTCTTGGATATGCCTGCAGCAATGGTGCTCCAGTAAACATCTGGGATATTCAGGTCCCCCATCAACAATATCTGCCATTATAAGGATGCCTTCTATCATTTCCTTGTCCATTCCCTCCTCCTGAGATGGGGGTCTGTATACAACCCCCATGCAGATTGAGGTGCCATTTCCTGTCTCCAGGGTGACCCAGAGTGCCTCATCTGCTCCCGGTTTACTCTTTAGTTCTGTTGCTTTGATCCCTTCCCTTACATAGAGAATTGCTACTACTACTCTTTTACCGTCTTGTACATTGTGTATCCTGGATTTGCAAACTCTTTATACAATTCCTATTTAGTCCCTTTATTCAAATATATTTCATTTTTGTGGTTCACTGCAAAGGTAACGCATTCCATATTTTGTATTTGTGTGATAATGTTAATCTAATCTGCAATGTTTGGAGGAGTTTGTTGAGCCATTTTATGGTTATTATTTTTAGCGCTGCAACAGTTAAAATTGGCCACATATACTTACCCTCCCGCCCCTTAATCTCTGAGGGGTAAATCCCCATTAATAATTTTCTGGTCATATTACTGAAGTTACCCCAAACAGCTCTGTCAGATGATATTTTGTTTGACCCCAGAAGCTCTGAATATGTGGACAAAGCCACAATATGTGAGCCTGATCTGTATTTAGGTTCCCACACTTTCTCCAGTAGGCTGGACTCGGTATAGAGCCCATTTTCGCTAACCTGCAGGGGGTAAAGAACTATTTAATGCACATTTTCCAGATGTACTCTTGCCAGCCTGGGGAGCAGGTGGTCTTCCAACAGTTGACAAAAAACATTTTCCATTTAGAGGAACTCTGAGAGAACCCCAGCTCTTGCTCCCATCTCTGTTGTGTTGATTGTATATTGTGGGCCATGTCCTCTATCAGGTTTCAGTACAGCATCATGATGGCTCCTTTGCCATATGTTGAACCCCATATTAACTCAATTGGTGCAGGATAAGGTCTGGGGTCTTATACTATTGTATTCTGTTGTAGCTTACTATTTCTGTAGTCCCTAAGTTGGTAATAATAATAATAAAAAAAAAAAGTCTGTATTCGTCCAAGCAAACTTAGCTTGGGCTACTTCAAAGGGAATACTGATATTGCTTTGAAGCAACTGCCATGCTGCAAAAGAAACTCTGCCTGCTTTTGGAACCATTTATATTGTCCTGCTGGTTGAAAGTCCTTGCACCACCAGGTATACCTCCATCCATTTTTAGCTGTAAATGCTCTCCTAACTCCCTGAACCCAGCCAGATAACGTTGTGGAGATTGAAGTCAGGGAAGGCATGTAGTTTTTATATGTGGCGTGAGGGCTGAACAACACTGCCCCAGTGGACAGGTGGTTTGTTGATTGACCTCAAGTCTGTTGCCAGTGAACTTGATACGTTGGGTGAGACCAAACAGGGCCATCTTCATCTGAGCTGCAGTCCAGTAGTCTGATAAAGTTGGACAAGCTCTGCCTCCCTCCCGTTTAGAAAGAAAAAGTGTTTTTCTTGTCGCTCTGGGACGGACCGGTGCCCAGACAAAAGTTAACACCATCCTCTGCCAGTTCGCTAACTTCCTCTAAGGAATTGTACAGGGAGGACACTTAAATAAGTAAAGTAATCTTGGAAGAATGTATGTTTTAATTATTTGAAGTCTTGAATATAAGGGGAAGGATAGCAGAGTGCACCTTTGAAAGTCGGTCCTTATTTGCTTGATCAGAGGAGGGTAATTGTCTTTAAATAATGTGGCTGGGCTTTTTCCTAACCTCACCCCAAAATATTTTATACCATCACAGCTCCATCGCATTTGCTACCTCTCCTTGATGGCCTGAGATACCTTGTCTATCAGTACCAGCACCTCCGTTTTTGATCAGTAAAAGGTGTACCCGGAGATGCTGAAAAACAATTGAATTTGTTTAAAGACTTCCAGCAGAGAGGATTCTGGGTTTGTCAAGTAGAGAAGGACATTGTCCGCGTGTAAGGCTAGCTTGTGATATGTACCCCTAAACTCTACCCCTGATATAGTCAGGTTCTACCTTGTGCTTTGATCTAAAGGCTCAATGTACAGAGCAAAAAGAAGTGGGGAAAGGGGGCAGCCCTGTCATATACCCCTTTCTAATTTAAACAATTGGCAACTATATCCATTCGCTCTAATGTACGCTATTGGGGACGAGTGAGTAGAGTTTAGCAATAACAAGGGCAGGAATCCAAAGCCGGCCAGGGTACCCTGTAAAAATGTCCAGGATCTTTGGTCAAAAGCTTTTTCTGCACGTAAGCTCATTATGTACAAGGGTTGAGCGGTTTGCTGCAGATGCTCAATAATATTCAAAGACCTTCTGTTATTGTCCATTGTCTGCCTGCCTGACACAAAGCCAGTCTGATCCAAGTTTATTACTGCTGGTAATATTTGTTCAATCTCCTGACCAATATCAATCAAACTTTATTTAACCAGGATGATTCAGGGCATGGAGGGGAAGCCTTATGAGGAGAGACTGGATGAGCTTGGGCTTTACTCACTGGAGGAGAGGAGGGACGGGGAGATATGATAAAGGTTTTCAATTATGTAAAAGGAATAAACAGGAGTGGAACCAATGAGCTTTTCAAGCTAAAAGGTGTGGGGACCAGGGGCCATGAATGGAAACTGGAGGAAACTACAGGGGGGAGCGTAGGAAGCATTTTTTCACTGAGAGGGTGGTGGAGCCATGGAATGCATTGCCTGGGAGGCTGGCGGAGGAGGGCATAAGGGATTCAAGATGGGGTGGAACAGGTACAAGGGGAAACTAAAACTAAAGAAGATCCTATTGGGAGCTGGGGGGGTGGTAAGGCGAGCAGCCATTAGGTTGCTGGCTTTCGAGCAGACAAGACAGACCATTTGGCCTATTCTGCTGGCTTGTTAGTATGTATGTTAGTATGTAACCAGGCAGTACATCCTTGAGCAAGCTCATTTTCAAGATGGTCCTGGACATGTAGGACACATTCAGTAACAAGAACTTAACAGTTTATGCATGACAGACATTAATACAGAGTAATATAAAATGAAAGTCAATAAGCATTATAGCTTAGCTTTGATGGCAAAAACACATGGGCATTTTAGCATATACTGAAACTTAACATGGTACAGGGGGAAGGGAGGGAGACACAAAGAAGGTTAGAGGGGGGTTACAAGACCATGAGGGAGAAAGAGGAGGGCAACGTAATAAGGTGGAGGCCCCCCAGGGGAGCTAGCTAGGGGCAGGAGGGTGGGAGCAATGGTGGTGTACAGTCACCCTAATGGGATACCTGTTAATATTTATAATCTGTATTTAATATTGAGATTGGTCAATAAGAAGAACAGTTAGTGGGGTCCCAGGCCGGCACTGGAGGAACAGAAATTATTGCTTGTGTCTAGAACGGGGTCATTGTTCCTTTTCCTGACCATAAGAAATTATATGCTCTTAATAAGAGGGGGGAAGTTTCTTCTTTGAATTTCTTTAAAAAATTCATTTGGGAGGCCATTCGTACCCATGCGTTTTCCTGCCTTGAGACGTTCAATTTCCATATATATACTGAAATCAGAGAGGTGAGGGCTCCCTTTTGTTCTGTTAAATTTGGCAAGTTAAGCGGAGACAGAAAATCATTAATTTTCTCTAGGGAAGGAGAGGTACCTTTACTGTATAATTTCTCATGGAAAGATCTGAAGGTATCTGCTATCCCCTCAACTGAATATTGCCAGGTTCTATTTAGGGAGTTCTATATTTTAGGGATACTCACCTTAGCTCAATGTTGTCACAGCCTGTAGGTTAATAATCTAAGAGTTCTAGGGCCCCTCTCATAGTAAAGTTGTCTTAAATATAGCAATTTCTGTTCAACTTGATAGTCCAATATTGCTATGAGCTCTTATTTCAGTTTTATTAGTTGCCTGCCCCTTTCCCTGTCTAGTTTCTGCTGTTGCTGGTATTCCAAATTCTGATTTGGTCCTGTAATGTTTTTTTTTAGATTCCCTTTGCTTCTTAAGCCTTGATGAAATTTCTGTTAGTTTGCCGTGGATAATTGCTTTAACTGTATCCCAAAGGATCCCAGGGGAGATATCAGGGCTGGCATTATCTTTAACTGCTTGCTCTATGGTCTCCTTTGTTTTCTGGATGTTTTCATTTTGTGTCAGAGAGACATTCAGTCTTCAGAATGTTGTGCGTTTTGGTGGGGCCCAAGGCAACCCTGAGGTATATTGGGGAGTGATCTGATAGTCATATCTCCTATCCACGTAGAATGGCAAATTCCCAACGAATCTCTGGGGACTAGAAAATAGTCCAGTCGAGAGAAGGTTTGATGCGCTTGAGAAAAAAAAGTGTATTGCCTGGATCCTTTGTGCATCTGCCTCCAAGCATCCGTTAACCCCAATCTATTTAACTACCGTTTTGGCTACCCCATTTTCTTTTCTTGTTGCTTGTGCTGAAGTGTCCATATTAGGATTAGATCTTAAATTAAAATCTCCCCCAATGATTAGGTGACCCTCTGCCCATTCCGACACCTTGAACAAAAAGTCCCTATACATGGAGAAATCGGAGCCTGGGGGAGCATACAACTAGACCAGGGTAATCTTGTCTCCATTATAGAGCCCCCTTAAGTCCACATACTTACCCTCTTTAGTTACCATTGTATCATGTGTCTCAAAAAGGGTTTTTGTGGGGATCAGTATGGCTGTGCCCCATCTTCTACCCTTTCTGTAAACCGAGGATATGACTGTTTGGTACCCAAACGTTTGTAATTTATCATGCTCCCCCTTGCTCAGATGTGTCTTCTCCTGCAGCATAATGAAAGCAGCGTCTGATTTCTTAAAAAAAAAAAAAAAAGTCTTCATTCTGCTTCTCTTTATGGGATTGGTTAACCCATTTACATTGTAAAATAGTATAATTACCTCCGTCTTATCCCCCCAAGTAAGTTGCAGTGTTTACCAATCCTGTTGATCTCCGAGTAACCAGCATCCGGATTCCCCTTTTCCTTCCCCTAAGAATTTGCTCATTCAGTAATGATCTCCCTTCAAAACTAAGAAACTCCTTTAAACTTTTTAACCTTAACAACAAACTTCGTGGAATACAAATAGATGAGCGTAAAAAAGATCAAAAAACTTCCAAAAGTGGAGATCCCCTTTTTCAGAAGTATTAGGATCTCTGTATCCAGCACTGCTCTTCGTAGTTTAGGGGACACCAGATCGAAGAGTTGGAAGAGCCCACACTACCCATTCTGTGGTTCTCCTCGGGAGCCCCAAGTGTCACTTATGGGCTAAGAGACAGCAAGGCAGTCTCTGTGTCGGTAATGTGCCACCAGCTCTATTCGATGTGCAAAAAGCACCTCAAAACATACCTGGAAACAGAGGATGTAACAAAATAAACAACTCTCTCTCCCCCAAAGCCCTTATAACTGGAAAAGACAGTTTCAGTTTCCTAGCTGCGAATATCCCCATTCCCAGACCAAAACATCCAGAGGGCGGGCATCCATTCAGCTTATTTAAATTCTAAATTAGTAAGCCTCAGATTGATATCTAGGTATGAGAAACAGGTTGGCCCCCTGATTCACAGCAATAATATAATAATGTAATTGAGATATCTCTTCAAAAGTCTTTTAGTTCATAGATTGAGTCTGTCCAAAGAATGAAACAGCCATGATAATTTCAGTCATATGCATCCATTCTGCCATTCAGAAGCAAAACTTTGGGACTTCAACTAGCTTCAAGAATGAATACTCATTCAATCAGTCAAAATCTTTATTTAACCAGGCAAGCATCATTGAGCAAGCACATTTTCAGTATGGACCTGGACATTAAACAAAAGACATTATAGGACACAGAGGTTACAGCAGTACCAGCCAGTGCAAAATTGAGCTGGATACAGTACAATTAACACTAAGAGCAAGGAGGCATAGAGCATCATCAACAGCAGAAAGATCAAAAATATAAGCATTTCTGTAGATACAGACAATATTTACACGGTAGACCTGAATCGAACCAGGGGTCAGCAAGAGTGGATTCATAAGTTAGATGTTGAAATAGGGTGAATGTACAGGAGAAGGGGAGGGGGAATGGATGAGGGAGGATTATACAAGGATAGGGAAGTGGGGAGGGGGAGAGGATGAGGGAGGAGAGCTCGCTGTAATGAGGAGATCCCATTTGAGACCACCGGAAAAAGTGGAGCCCAAAAGTGCATCATATTGGATAACATACATTCTCCAAGGTGGGGGTGGTAAAGGTCATTTGATAGTGTGCAGTCTACATGAAGAGGGTAGTAAGGATTATTTAATAGTGTGCCTAAGGAGTGGGCAACATACACCATACCAGAAATTTGTATGACATGCTAGAGCGGTACACTAGGAAGAGGTAGGAACAGGTAGAGGAGAAGACAGGATGATAAGAGGGCAGCAAGGGAAGACGTAAGTACAAGGCAGATGGTGAGTAATCAAGAGGACATAGTAACCTAGTATAGTAAGTGGTGAAACAAGGTAGCAGAGATGACAGGATGATAAGGGAACAGTAAGGAAGATTTAGCTTGTAGGGCACAAGACGAGGATCAATGAGGACACCATAAACTGGGGAGGTGGCAGGTATCACGGAAAACAGTTACAGGATTCCTTGAAGGAGCGATTATAGCTTGATTTAAATGCTGCTAAGCTGATAGGGCAGAGCAGTTTGAGTTTTTTGCAGCTTATTCCACGTTAGTGGTAACATACAACTTATGGCTGTTCGGACAAAACGTGATCTGACCTTGGGCACAGTCAGAGAGATGTATAAGGCACTTCTCAGCCCATACCTGGTTACAGTGCTCAGTGATAAACAATCTGAAACATAAGGAGACAGCTTCTGAATGATGGTGCTGTAAGTCCATAGGGCAGCATTTCTCTGCCGTCTTTAGTTTAGGGAAGACCAACCCACAGCTGTATATAGAGAGCAATGATGCATAGAGTAAGGGAGACCAGTGATAAACCTTAAGGCTCGGTGATAGAGCGCATCCAGTTTAGCAAGCGCAGCTCCGGGACCCTGACTGTATAGAAAGTCTGCGTAATCAAGCAAGGAAAGGAAGGTGGTTTGCACCAGTCTCTTCTTCGCATTCTTAGTAAGGAAGTGCTTAATCCTGTAGAAGAGACCAAGTCCTTGAGTTTTTTTTGACAACTCCTCAATATGATCATTAAATGAAAGTTTGTGGTCGATCCAGACCCCCAGGTATTTAAACTTGGCTATAAATTCCAGGGGTTCACCAAGCAGTGTAGAAATCTGTGGAAAAGTTCCATTTGTTGATGGATTTGTTGCGTGAGCAAGGGGTGAAAAAAGCATCGCTTTGGTTTTTTTGGCATTTAGAAGTAACTTCTGGTTTAGGAGCTGTAGCTGCAACTGATTGAATTCCTGCTGTAGATCACTACAGGCTGCTTCATGAGTAGGTCTGCTGATATAAAGCACTGTTTCATCTGCAAAGAGGTGTATATTAGTGTCTTTAATACTGACATTAATTCTGTTGATGTAAATTGCAAAAAGCAAGGGACCCAATATAGACCTCAAGGTACACCTCTCAAAAGGGGTTTTAGTGGTGATAATTCCCCTTCGGCTTTTACCTGTTGAAACCGGCCTACGAGGTAATTGGAGAACCATCTCAGTGATAGGGGGCCAGTCCGATACTCCGGAGAGAAGAAAGGAGTAAGCCGTGGTCGACTGTATCGAAGGCCTTGCTTAGGTCTAAATACTGCGCAAACAAAATTCTCTGCATCCAGTTCACGCTGCCAGTCATTAGTCACCTTTGCTAATTTATTTATTAGCTTTTGGTAACCGGGTAAGTGCACTAGGCAACAGTCCTGCCTATTTTCAGGCACGACTCGGGAGAGTACAACAAAATAATACAGTGATGACATCAGCAACAAGACAGTAAAAATAATAGTCACAACAGTATGGGAGGAACCCATAAGATATAAGCAGCTAAACAGTACACAATATGCTGTAACAACTAGATGAAATAAGATATAAAAAGCTAAACAGTACACAATATGTTATAACAAACAAAGCTAGTTGCAACAAGATAGGTAACGCCTGGACGTCCTCAAAACAGGAGAATGAGAGAGGAGACACACAGTTAGTTGCAGTTACAGATTCCAAGTGCAGAGAAGTGAGAGAACAGTGACCGCTTAAAGGAGTGGTGGGAGGGGGGAGTTTAACCTGGGTGGGAAGTGAGTTCCAGAAATTAGGGGCCAAATGAGCAAAGGCCTGCTCATCCATTCTAGTAGTGCACGGCTGGACTGATAGCATGGGGACAGATGAGGACCTGAGCGAGCAGACCCGTGTGATAGGGGTAGGCAGGTCCCTCAGGGAGGACGGGCTAGGGTGTCTAGTGAGTAAGTCAGTAAAGCAACCTAGAGAGTAAGAATGAAGGTCTTTGGGAGATAGCCAGTGTAGGCCGGAGTAGACCCGGCAGTGATGCGTGAGTCGGGGGGGCAGATAAGGCGAACCTACATATATTGTTGTTGGAAGTGTCCCATTTGCTGAGCACACTAGTACTGATATTGAACAGAACAGGGAGGGCATAAAGAAGTTGCAGGAGTAGCACACCTCTTGCCACTGCTGGCCTAGCAGAGGGGGTGAGAGAGTGCCGTACTGGATAGGCAGTGCCAATTCTGGTATTAATGGCCCGGCAGACCTCCGTTGATATGCAAGGAAAAATTGAGGGCAGGGTCAAGTGTGACACCAAGGTATTTGAAGGTAACAGTATTCGTAACCGGTGCTCCTCCTGACTGCAGAGACAAGGAGTTTAGAGGATTCTGAGTGAACTTTTTAGATGAACCAAACAGCATAGCCCGAGTTTTACCTATATTAAGGATTTGCTGGTTAGCGGAGAGCCAAGATTGGAGAGATTGAAAGTCCTGAGTGAGGGTATGGTTAATGACAGCAACAGATTTGGCGGAATGGTAGAGCACTGTATCATCTACATACATGAGGTGGCTGCTATGAGGGGCGGTACTATGAATGTCATTTAGGAAGAGGGAAAAGAACAGAGGGCCGAGTATCGACCCCTGTGGAACACCACAGGTAATAGGGGTAGGGTTGGAAAGAGTTTTGCAGTAGGAAACCGCCTGGGAGCGGTTATCCGGTAGCTACTAAACCAAGATAGGGTGGAGTCAGAAGCACCGATGTCACTTAACTTGGACAGCAGAAGCGAGTGGTGAACCATATCAAAAGCTTTGGATAGGTCAGTGAACACTGCACCAGTAAGCAGGCCCTTGTCCATGTTGCTTTTGATGTCACTCGTGAGAAGGGTAAGGGCTGTAGTAGTGCTATGTCCCACCCTAAACCATGTTGGGAGGGAGACTGAAGATTATAGTTACAGAGATGCTCAGTGACCTGTCGATGAATGAGTTTCTCCAGGAGCTTAGTAAGAGTGAGAAGTAGGGAGATTGTGCGGTAGTTGGACAGAAGTTTAGCGTCTTCCTTCTTGTAGACAGGGATAGTTCTAGTGGATTTCCAGATCGGGGGACAGTAGCAGTCCTTATGGAAATGTTGAAAAGCCTTGTTATGGGCCTAGCATGCCAAGCCGCAAACAACCTGATAATCCGTGGGTGCAACCCATCAGGGCCAGGGCTGCCGCTAGAAGGAACAGTTTTGAGAAGGTCCAGAACATGCTGGTAGGAGACCGGAGCCAGCACCAAAGACGGAGGAATGAGGGAGCTAGGAGGAGAGGCCGGCCCCGGATTGGGGAGCACGGGAGAGGCCAAAGTAGGTAGAGAGGAGAAGAGGGAGGTGAAAGCGTTGGCAATGGTGAATGGGTGGTTACAGTGGACATCATTAATGAACATATTAGTAGGAGTAGTAGGCTTGTTGTTCCCAAGAATTTCCTTGATTTGAGACCAGTATTTTCTTGGGCATGTGGTGGAGGCGTTTAGTAGGTTCCTGAAGTAGGAGCTTTTGGCCAGGTGAAACTCCTTTTTACATTGATTACGCATAGTTAGGTAGGCATCAGAGTCAGTGGGGAGACGGGAGGACTCCCAGACTGACCAGAGTTTATCCCTGAGTTTCAGAAGGTGAAGCAGGGGGCATTTTAGCCATTTGGTGGTTTTCCCTTTAACCCTTCTTGTGGTAATGGGGGTATGTTTGTTTTGTAGAGAGAGAGTAGAGAGCTGTTAAAATAATCTGTGGCAGTGTTTATGTCATTAGTGGTGTAAAGCGGGGACCAGTCAATAGCATTAAGATCCTGAACAAAGTTACCTAAGTTTAGGTTGGAGAAGTTGGAAAAAGTTAACACTTTGGAGGGGAAGGCGGGGGCAGAGTTGTCCCAAATACAGAAAACAGTGTAGTGATCACTTATGTAGTCTGGAAGAACACCAGCAGAGGGAAAGGCATCCTTTCTATTAGTCAGGATCCAGTCAAGAAGGGTGGCACTAGTACCACCAGGGGATAATCTAGTGGGCTTCTGTACAAGTTGAGAGAGATTAGCCTTGCTAGTCATAGAGGATAGGGTGTCCGCATACGGGCCAAGCCAGTCCAGATTCAAATCCCCAAGACAGTCGATATCATTATTCCCGGTCGCGGATTGAAGGTAATCCATGAATTCATTGAAACCAAGCCTGGCTTTTCTGGGGGGTATACAAGTACAGAAAATGCATAGTTTCTTTATGCCCCCAAGCAGAACTAGGGAATGGAGTACTTCACAGTTGGCTGGGGGGGAGCTGGCATTAGAATGATGTTTAGCTGAGGTTTATAGCAGAGGGCAAGTCCTTTGCCTCTTTTGGAAGAGGGGCGGTCAACCCGTAACAAGTCATACCCAGGGAGGGAGCACTGGGAGTCATCATAGGAAGGTTTAAGCCAGGTCTCAGAAATGGCAAGGATGTCAGGGTTGTTGGTACAGGTCCATGCTTCCAGATCAGGGTGGTTGGCCAGTAGACTCCTAGCATTAATGTGGGCAAAGGAGAGGCCAGCAGGTTGGGGCAGTGGTGGAGAGTAGAGGGGCCGGGAAGGATTATTGGGCATAGTAGGGCCTGGGTTTGTCCCTATATCCCCAGCAATGGTAAGGGAACTGGCAACAGTCCAGAGAGACACAGTAATAAAAGCCTTAGTTACAAGCCCAGGCGGAGAAGCGAACCTACCCAGCATGTGTTTGAGAATAAACACAGTTTGTTTTAGGTCAAGTTCCAGAATGAACACAGTTTGTTTTAGGGCAAGCCCGAAATTTGGGAGATAGCGATGCCTTGGTAATGGGTCAGATAGGAGGTTAGAAAAGTGGAAGTTATCTAGTGAGTAGGACAAGTAGGGGGACACGAGCAGTATAGGGCCAGAGGGAACAGAGAGTACCCATAGCAGGAGAGCCAAGGTGAGTAGGTAGAGTATGGTTAAGTGAATCATGATTAGCAGGAGTAACAGACTGCAGAACAGTAAGGGAGATGTGAGTAGGAAGGTATAGTGTAACAACAATATCAAACTTAGCAGTCAGAAATAGAATAGAGGGGTTTAGACAGGAAGGGCGACCTTAAGTGGCTAAACCTGATAACGAGCAGATGGGAACTCAATACTTAGTAAATAGAACCCGCGAGACAGCTGTAGTGACACGAGATCCTATGCCTATATAACTAACACCAACAAAGGGTGGAAGGGCATTGGAGGGCGGGCAGGGAGCAGTCGTGCAGCGACTGCGGGGAAAGCGCTCTGGCACCGGCTCCATTTCTGTAAGCGGCGTGGCTCCCGAGTCCGCATCTTTGCTTCGGGGCTTCAGAATCTCAGCCTCAGTGACCAGCTCCAGCTGCAACACTCCGACACAAAGGTAGTAGTGCTCTGGTAACTTTAGCTAAGCTTCTGGGGCTTCCGACTTTGCCCTCGCGACCAGCGCCAACCTGCGCCACCTGGAGCCCACCTGCTGAGATGGTACTGTGTGATGGTCTGAAGCCTGATTGTAAAGGATTAAGCAGATTTGTATTTTCTAAGTAGTTCCTAAGTTGAGAACTCAATACTTTCTCCAACAGTTTGGACAGGGTGGGAAGCAAGGAGATAGGCCTAAAATGATTGAGGTCACTGGGGTTTCCAGATTTGAATAGGGGACCCATGGGACCATTTTCCATATGGTAGGGGGTTTCCTTGTGCGGTGATAGATTAAAGAGCTGTGTGATCGGCACTGTCAGGACATGAAAACTGATCGCTGGGGGAAGGGTCAAGGTCAGCCCCGGCATGTTTCCTGGTGTCCAACTGTAACAGCAGGTCTTCAACTTCTTTCAAGGTTATGGGCTGCAGAGAGAATGTTGCACTAGTGCCGTGGACTTCATGGTCCTGTACACCTAGCTGAGCGTGGAGATTGCTGGCAGGGGAAGAGTGAAAGGCTATACCTGCAGTGGCAGAGTGGTTATTGAGCAAGTCGAAGATTGTTTGCCTATCAGAGACTGTAGAGGTACCAGTCGTAATTTCCTTCGGCAGTGAATTTACAGATGTGGAGCGTTCTAGCTCTTGTAACGAGAAAATATAATACTTGATGTTTGAGAGTCTTTGAATCTGTGTTACAATAAAGGGCCAAATCAAACTGCTCTAGCGTTCCACCTCCTTCTCACTCCTTAAACTGAGTGAGCAACCTTTAGGCAAGCCCGAGAGCATAAAAAGAATTTAGCCAGAAGGATATTTAGAGTTACAGTACCTGTCAGTCCTGTGTATCTTTGTTCTGGTTAATCCATTTTCCCTGAGTTTTCAGCAAGAGGTCTCGAATGGCCCGCAGAGGGGCTAATTATGACATCATTGCCTCATGACCCCTTTTCCTCCTGTTTAGTGCAATGGACCAATCGGAGCCATCCCCTGTTGCCTGCTGGGACGTTGAGTCCTTTGCTGCTGTTTCCTGGACTTCCAAAAGGCCCTTCTTCACTAAGGCCTTTCAGGTGTTCTCTGGCGTTTTGTACATTCTAGTGCCCTCCGGCCAGATTATTCTCATCCTTACAGGATATGGTGTATGGAACCGAATCTCCTTTGAGCACAGCAGCTTAATAATGTCCACATATTGCAACCTTTGCCTCTGAATTTCTGGTGGGGAATCATGGTCAAAAAAGAGACGGGACGATAAATATGTTACTACTTTTTGTTTCCAGGCCCTCTCCAAAATATCTTCTTTAACCTTGTAACTATTGAATTTTATAATTATGGAGTGAAGTCTCATGCCAGCTTTGGTCGGTTTCGGCTGTAGCGCTCTGTGGGCTCTTTCGACACCCAGCTGATACCCTGGGGGGAGCAGCAGAACATCCGCTAGTAGGTCTGAAATGAAGTCAGCCATCCGGCCTGTCTCGGACCCCTCAGGAAGACCATAATTGCTGATATTCTCCCTCTGTGAGCGACTCTCCAGGTCTGTGCATTTTTCCTGCAACCTTTCTGTTTGTGTTAACAAAGCCTTTAATATGAGGCCTGGCTGAACTGCCCCATCTTCCGATGCCGCAACCCTCTTCTCCACTTTCTCAACTCTGCTCTCCAGTCCAGTTCATTTTGGATTCAGCTGATTAAATTCAAGTTTTGTTTCAGCTCTCTTCTCCTTTATTTCTCTGAAGAGCCTTTTGAAACGGGATCTGGATAATTGCTCGTTCTCTTCCTCTGTATCTGCTGCACTGTCTGGGGAAGGGTTCCAGCTGCAGTCTCGCTTGTGAGTGTTCAATCTAGCCACATCCTGCATACTTACAGTATTTTTCAGTCGTGATCTGCTTTGCCGATCTTTGGTGCGAGCATTACTTGCTATCCTTATTGTTTTGATCACAGTAGGAATGTTTTTTTTTTTTTAATGAAATTTAGACTTTCTGGGGTGGGAGCTCCTCGCGTTAGGCTGCTGGCGGCTCCGTGACGTCACCGGAAGTCCCTCAACTCTGTGTGTCTGAAGGAAGAACTGGGCTGGTACAACAATGGTACTGACTGGACTGCTGCTGCTGTGTATCCCAGAGTTACTGACTGCAGAAGTGCAGATCTGCCTTTGATTTACATTCTCTGCTAGACTCTCTGTCCATCACAGTCTCCCGTCTCCAGTTCTCTACTTCCCTCATAATCTCTGGCTATTCCAGAAGTGGGTCTAGGTCCAGAATACTGCAGCTGTCTCCAGATGGTGCCAAGACTTCACAAGCTGCGTGATTTCTAGTTAGTCCATCCATGATATGTTGCCATTGGTTTAAAAAGCCCACAAATGCACCACCTCCCCGTTGTGCTATAGTAGCCAATCAGTTTGCAAGCCTTTGTTTTCTTCTGCCACCAGCTACGGAAGATGCACCAGTGACTTCATGAGTTGGAGGGAAGTTGGTCATTCCTCACACACCAGACTGACAGCAAAGCAAGGAGGAAGTCCGAGAAAGTAGGTCAGGAGGACTACAGGGAGTGGGAGAGGGTGGGTCTGAGATTTAGGAGTGGGGCAGCCCGCCGGGAAACTGCTGGCATGGCGCGGCTGGGCTTTATAGCCCTTAAATTTAATGCAAGGGTAGACTGAAGGATTGGGGAGAGCACAAGCTGAAACTGGGGGGGGCACATGCCCACATTATTTGGGCTAATGACACCACTGGTGCTGTTAATTTATCCAGTACCTTGTAATTTATTGTATACATTGTACCTGTTTACTGTCTGTAGATCTACCTGTAATTAATCCAGTGTCTTGTAATTTACTGTATACATTCTACCTGTCTGCAGTCTGTATATCTGCCTGTAATTAATCTAATATCTTCTAATTTACTGTATGCATTATACTTGTCTGCTGACAGAGGCTGGTGTCAGGGATTTTTCTGACCCATTCTCTCTGCCATGTGGGATTCCTCAGGGCTCAGTGCCGTTCTCCATGTTGTTTGCGGTGTACATGCTGCACTTCAGAGACATTGTAAGATGATATCGGCTGAGGTTTCACTGCTCTGCTGATGATACCCAGCTCTACCTGTCTTTCGCATCTGACCAGGATAGTGCGATTGTGGTATTTAACAACTGCCTTGCTGAAATCCAGGATTGGATGAATTTCAGCTGGCTGAAGTTGAACTCTGGAAAGACCGAGGTGATGGTTATGGATCCAGGATCTGAGTCACTGGATAGAGGTGTTGGGGGCTGGTCAGCCCACGGGGCTATTCTTGGGGGCTCCCAGCTTCTTGCCTCTGAACGGGTGCGAGACCTTGGGGTGATTCTTGACAACAGGCTGACAAGGCGATCTTGGGTGTTGGCAGTCGTCAAGTCTTCCTTTTACCATCTGAGGAACATCGCCAGAGTCAAGCACCTAGTTCCGTCTTGTGATCTTCCCACACTGATCCATGCCTTTGTGACCTCGCACCTCGATTACTGCAACTCCCTGTACCTAGGGCTACCGGCGATTGATATCTGCCACTTGCAGCTGGTGCAGAACGCAGCAGCCCGGTTGTTGATGGGGACCCTCAGATGTGTCATATTACACCTGTGCTGCGCGAGCTGCACTGGCTGCCGGTTCAGTGGTGGATCATCTTTAAGGTTGGACTTTTGACTTATAAAGCCGTACAGGGACAGGGCCCGGACTACCTGAAAGAGCTCCTGTCCCCCTACTGCCCTGGGCGACTGCTCCACTTGGCTGATGAGGGGTTGCTAGAGATACCAAGGGTATCTTTGAAGTTATCGGGGGTCCATACATTTATTTATGCAGCTCCAGCCCTTTGGATTTCTCTACCCCGTCAGCTGTGGGAGTGCAAGACCATGGGGGCTTCAAACAGGCTTTGAAAACTTACTTGTGGAGCCAAGCCTAACCAGATTGATTTTATTGCTTTTACTGACTACCTATATACTGTGTTTTACATTTTACCTGTTTTTAACTTGTATGTTAAAGCGCCTTGATATTTTGAAAGGCATTGATAAATAAATTTTATTAAATCTGTCTGTAATTAATCCAATACCTTATAATTTACTGTATGCATTATACCTGTCTGCTGTCTGTATATCTGCCTGTAATTAATCCTGTACCTTCTAATTTATTGTATACATTGTACCAGTTTACTGTCTGTATATTGGCACAATGTTAAGACTGTGCGGTCAAACACTGCACAGTCAATAACCACACTGCACAGTGAGTACAAAACCACGCTAGAGTAGATTATACTGACTCCAAAACCACACGGCACTGTTATGACTGTGCAGTTTTTGACTGTGTGTATTTGCTGTAGCGGGTTTGACCGGACACCCTGTATATCTGCCCAGAATTAAGCCAGTGCCTTGTAATTTATTGTATACATTGTACCTGTTTACTGTCTGTATATCTGCTTATAATTCAGTACCTCATAATTTATTGTATACGTTGTACCTGTTTACTGTCTGTATATCTGCTTATAATTCAGTACCTCATAATATATTGTATACGTTGCACCTGTTTGTCTGTATATCTGCTTATAATTCAGTACCTTGTAATTTATTGTATACGTTGTATCTGTTTACTGTCTGTATATCTGCTTATAATTCAGTACCTCGTAATATGTTGTATACGTTGCACCTGTTTATTGTCTGTGTATCTGCTTATAATTCAGTACTCGTAATTTATTGTATACGTTGTACCTGTTTACTGTCTGTATATTTGCCTGTAATTAATTTCTGGTCGCCCTGAAAAAGAGACTTCTGGTTCTAGTGGGCCTACCCAGTTACCAAGATTCAGTAAATCAATACATGCACATAGAGTATCGCTGTCTCTGTTCGTTACTGCATCAGACAGAATGATCTGACATGCTCTCACTCTCAGGTATTCAACAACAGCGAGTTACAGGATTTGTCTAGTATATTTTTTACTTGCTGTTCAAAATAAAAACATGGCTGTCATAAATATGCGATCACAACAAGACAAGTTGTACAGAAATCAGCTGATGAAAGCACAGTCACTGTGCTCTCTGTTAAACTTACACTGAACTGCAGCAATCTATTAGTTCCTGGGTTAACTTTAAAAACAGATTTTTTTCTCATATAATGAACAAAATTCTGCGATGAAAAACAATAAATTGAACATGAATTGTCTACTGGTATATTTGACCACTGGCCGTAAATAGCAGACAAGCAACAGACTGTCATAGCTGTCTTTAAAAACAGTAACCTGCGTTGCACTTAACAGACTTGAATGAATGACTCGTAACTGTTTTATCTCCAAACATTTATTATTTTGTGTCATGTAAATAAAAATGCCCATTGCTAAGTTCATGTGATAAAAAAGAAAGAACAATAAAAGACCTGCATTATTTTCCTGGGGAGATATCTAATAGCTTCATTCTCGAGGCATACCTTACTGACTGCTTGTCTGTAGTTTGCGTGCCTCATCAAAGAACTGGAACTAGTATTTAAAAAAACAGCTTCTTCAGCCGGACAAAACAAAATGACTTACAGGTTTACTGCAGAGCTCCTGTAGAATGAGCGACTAGTATAGTTTATTTTATAAACTGAGCCCCAAACTACTCTCCACATTCCAGTAAATTCAGAGTAATACTTGCAAAAAAGCAGGATCCCACTGAAAACAAGATGGCATCTGAGCTGTGCTGTCCTGGCTAAATGCAGTGCAAAAATGTGTCAAAACAGGACCCCATTGAAAATGAGATATTGTATCTCTGCTGGCTTACCCTGGGTAAATATATTGCAGAACTATGTTTAAAAAAAAAAAAAAAAAATGGACCCTGCAGCAGGACTGACACCACTAAAAAGGGAATGTTGTATCTAAAATTATCTGTCCTAGGAAAAATGCATTATAAAAGCAGGACCACACTAAAAATGAGATATCTCATCCCACCTGTACTATCCTGGGTAAGTACAGTATAAAACTGTAGAAAATCAGGACTCCAGTGCAAATGACATATTACATCTCATCTGGTCTGTCTTGCGTTAATATATATGTACAAGCAGGACCCAGTACAACAGCATTGCAATGGGGAACATTGGGCATTGGCAAATGGCTTGTTTGTGATGTTCAGGGTCCCTATCTTCCATGTTCATCTCCTCCTGTGTGAACCAGATGTGAAATGTCAGCGTGATACAGCAGGGCAGGCCTGTCTACAGGGTGCCCTTGGCTACTTGTTCCAGAAGTTGCCAAACTCTCGGGGAAGGGGGCATATTTTTGCCTTCAGTCATGCCTACCTCCTGTAGTTTTGCTGCATGCCCTGTGCTTACAGGGAACTGGGCTTTTTAAATGAATCCCCAGGCTTCCACCTCCCGCTCTGTTGCTGTAACCACCTGCTCCTTGAATTGTAATGCTGGAAAGCAGGCAAGAGTAATGGAACTAATTTGGCCATGTCAGCTGCCTGCAGACTAATTGGTTGCATTACTCTTGCGGGGTTATAAATAATGGCCCTGAATGTATGATGCCTTCTGAAGTGTGTGTGTGTGTGTGTGTGTGTGTGTGTGTGTGTGTGTGTGTGTGTGTGTGTAGTGGATACATTTCCTTGGTAAAAATTATCTTTCCATGTACAAAATGAGAAAAAAAAAGTATGCGATGACTGTAGAGTGCTTCTGGAACACAATTTAGACACACTGATTGTCAAAATTAATTTGTATGTGGACTGGGTTGTGCAGTACATCCATCCTCATTAATATTACCTTAGTTACTACTTAGATCCTTAACTCCCCCCCCCCCCAAAAAAAAATGAAACAAAACCCTTCACATTTTTGCTTCCTCCACATACTGCCAGGAGTATATGAACATACAAAAGAGCCAGCAGAAGAAGGCCATTCGGTCTTTCGAGTCTGCTCATGTTGCAAGGTCCTCGGCTTACGCTACCAGCCCTGCCCCCTTCTCCATAACCCCCACTTCCACCCCATCTACTCCCTCAAGCCCCAAGTTTTCCCTTTATGCCTATCCCAAGCCCTCTTAATACTGCTAACTGACGTCACTGAGACCACTTCCTTCGGGTAGGATGTATTTGGAAAGTAGTTTATTCTGACCTCTCAGTTTTACAGCTGTATGTGACAAACGGCATGATAAATTTAAGTAACCGAGCTGTACCACCAAAACTCTGTCTTTAATAAACATCAGCAACAACAAAAAACAGATGTGACTGGCTGTCCTGCCTTGGCAGGTGTTCTGCATTGGATGCAGTAGGGTGGAATAAGGATATAGTTGTGAGACAGCTGGTCTCTTGAAAAAGCTGTGGAATATGCTTTGCTGCGCAGGTACTCCCACTGTATTTCCCCTACCACAAGTGACACTTTTTGACTGGATTTTCCAATCTGTACTGTGCTCACAGCTATCCCCCCAACAAGTCCTTGCAAGAAAAAACCTTCAGCTGCTACTATTTTTGTTCAGATATCCCTCTGGGATAGTTTCTGCCACACCACTCCACTGCCTTCCCCATAATTATTTTTTTAAAGCCTCCTTCAGCTGTTAAAAAAAAGGGGAATCTCTCTCCCCCAATACACTCCACAAAAGTTTTTGTACCATAAATTGTAGTACAGTATTTTTTAAGCATGTTTCAGTTGCAGAGAATTAAGTCTATAATCTCCCTGAAGATCGATCTTTGAGGATATTCCTTTCATCAGGCTCACCTATGGAACTTATAGCCGCCAGGCACTAGGATCACATGGAAATTTCTGCATTCATTCCTCCAGGGGGCTCGTGTATGTATTTTTTTGCATCATATTATTTCTGCCACCTTACTGACTCCTGGCCTGCCACTCCTTCCAGCTGCACATGACACCACCCCCGACCTCCTCGCCCCGACCCCATTCCTACTCACCTCAGATCGCAGCCGACCCAGGGGTGGCCCGGCGTAACCCTTCGCCGGATGGGTCCCTCTCTTCCGAGGGGGAAGGTGCCAGGAGGGGGACGCCAATGCGATTTCTGATCAGTCCCTGGGTGCTGCTGAGGCGGATTCCGGGGCGTCAGGGCATCTGAGGCGGCGGGGAGTCAGCAGCCATTATCTGGCAGACCAGGCAGCCTTTTTTCCGCTTTTCCTGTGGGGAGTGACGTCTGACGTCAAGGCATACACCAACGTCTGTCACTCCCCCCTTGGACAGCGAGCCCCGGCTGTATTGCTGCACTCTCAGCCTCCGCCAGGAGTCGGCCTACGCTGGTGCGCATCCCCTGCCCTCCCCCCGGAGAAGGAGAGCTGTCCCCAGACGCTCCATGCTTCTCCCCCTGGCCGGCCCTCCGGCAGCCTGAGTCCGTTCCCGAACCCAGGTCGCCGGTGTTGCAGATGGAAATCCAAGTGCTGCACCGATGGGCCGGCTGAGTATGTTTTTTTTGAGGGCGCCCATGATGATGTCAGATGTCGGCTACTGTATAAACATGGGCAGCCCTTTCCCTTCTGACTTCTGTTACTGCCGTCGACCATACTCGCTGGACCATGTGTTGAAATGCCGCTGCAATAGCGGTCAGTTTTATTTTTTCGCTAAACACTACAGTCTGGACATTGTCTCTTGCAAAAGGGCTGGCTTTGGCCTAGCTCGCTGTGCTTCAGGACCTACTTTCTTAGGCCTGTAGGCTCGAGCCACCCAGACTGTTTTATGGTCAGTACTGCTTGGTACTCTTTTCATAGGTGTGGCCTAATGAAAGAGATATTCTCGAAGAAGATAGAACAGTTAACATACTTACCGTAACAGTAGAACTTTGAGAGAATCTTTCATCGGGCCATGCTGCCCCACCCTCCTTCCCCCTTTATGATCCTGAAACTGAGTTGTCTCCTTCTCCATGGGGATCTATCTGATGTTCTCTTGGCAGAGCTAGGTTCTGTCCTAGTTCTCTACAGAGGGGTCCTCTGAGCATGATTTCCAGTGGGGAACTGAGAAGTGAAGTGGCCACCCACGTTTATATAGTAGCTACGTCTGATGTCGTCATGGGCGGCCCCTGGAGGACTGCTTGCGGAAGTTTCCACGTGGTCCTAGTGCCTGACGGCTATAAGTTCCGTAGGTGTGGCTTGATGGAAGAGATTCTTTCGATGATCTATTGTTCAGGTAAGTACCAAGTACGTAACTATCCTTTTCTCCCCCAACACAGTACACAATATTTATTCCACTGCTGAAAAATGACTTTTTTAAGAGCATTTTTCAGTTGCAGGGAAAATGATCACCCACCACATTCCACAAAAGATTCCTAAAGTGTTGAAAAAAGGACTTTTTTTATTTTTTTTTTTTTTTTTAGCAGTCTTTTCAGCTGCAGGGAATTGCAAATCCTCCTTCTGATACAGATCGTTCTCCCCATCTCGATTCACATATTATTCAATCCCACAAATGTTGAAAAAGTACAATTCTTTTTTTAAAGAATTCTTGTCAGTTGTTGAAAAATTTTTGTTTCAGATCTCCCTCCCTATACACATAGTTTCTCCCTCTCCACATTCCAAAAAATATTATATTCCCCAAGTCTTGAAAAGATGACTTACCTATTTTTTATACCCCCTTTTTAGCTGCAGGGAAATATTTATAATCAAGATCCCCTCCTTGAGATAGTTTCTGAGTCCCCTACCACTGCTGTCTTTTTCTTCCCTGGCCACCTTTGTCCTGCTTTCCCAGGACTAGTCCCCTCTTGCAAGACAAAGTAAGTACCTAATTTATTTATTTTTGAAAAGTATTCTGCCTTGCTGTGAAAACCACGATTTTGCAGAGCGCACCCAAGGAGATCTTTCTATCGTGTTGTCTGTGTCACAGCAGACAGAGCACAGCAGTTTCAGACACCTGTGACCAATCAGGTCTGAGCCTGGGTGTCCTGTATTTGTCTCTGCTGCAAGCTCCATTGAGGACCCCACAGGCTACCCTCTGAATGCCTGTTTCCAGCCTGTTCAGCAGTCCTGGCCGATACTGAGATTTTGTGCCCTGCCCCTGCCCAGTAAGGTAAGCGCTCTCTGCTTTCACTCTGCCACGTAACCATACAGCAAACTGCGACAGAGTTGTATAGCATTTCCAGACAGAAATGCTTGGGTCACAGATATATTATCCAGAGCCTTTCTGCATTTCCATGGAGATGCGGAAGGCTGTATTTACAGCCCTGATCCTTCCTCATTGTTATACTTGCCCTGTATATTGTGAGTTTTGTTTTCCTCTGCTAGGCGTTTGTAAGGTCTGGCTGTGCCTCAAATTTACAGGATGTCTCACATGGCCATAAACAACATACTTGCTTTGCAGAATCGGTAACGGTTAACCCTTTACTTTCTGTGACAGAACAAGACTGTTACAGTCCTAGCTAAAGGAGTAAGACCCCAAATTCTTGCATGTGGGGGTTACATATTAGTTTGAGGAGGGTGTGTCCATAAAATACCTCCCCGAGGCCTGTGGGCACATTTCACAAGGGTCACCTCTGCCTCTGTGGCATCCATCCCCCTTTTAAACGTTTGTAAAGCAACTACCTGGAAAACAGTGAAGGAGGAATGCCAGTTTTGGAACTGTTGTCTTTTATGGTGCCTTTACACGCCAGGCTCTGCACCACACTGACTGGTGCAGATCAGTTGCAGCGTTGCCTTTTTTGTGTGTGAAGGCAACCTGCACCGCTTCCACAACGTGCGTTCGCTGAAACGGCATTGCCTGTTTTTCTGGGCTCACCATTTCAGCGCATTGTTGTGAAGCGCATCTAGTGGCTGTGTAATTGGATGGCAGTGCTCACATCTTGGCCCACGAAAGTCTCGGAGCCTCTGGGATCCTCGTGGTCTCACACTATCACTGCCTCCCGATGCTTGTATGAGCAGTACTGTGCCCGAGTTCAGCTACGTACATTTCTGACAGCACAAAGAAATCTGAACTTGGGCAAGTAATCAGTTTTTTGTACTGTTGGGTAAAAATGCTTTAAAATTTCTCTGAAAGTGGGGGCTTATACTGGGCATACGTACATACAAACACATGAATGTGCCAGCAGAAACAGACCACCCGGTCTGTCTATCTGCTTGAGTGTGCAGCTAGCAACCCTAGTTTGCAGCTGCCCCACCCCCCTCTCCTTTGTCATCCCACTGATACCCCCCACCTTCCCCACCCTCACTCTCCCCTGTTCCCTGTCCCATGCACTTTTAAATCTGTTCGCAGATTTACATGATACCACCCATTCTGGTAGTGTGTTCCATTTTGCTACCACCCTCTCCATGAAATAGTGTCTCCTCATTTCCCTCCTAAATCTTTCTCCCTATATTCTTAGCCCATGCCCCCTGGTGTCCCTCCCCCTCCTTAGCTTATCTGCCTCATCCTTATTGATTCCCCAGAATTTGAATGTCTCGATCATGTCTCCCCCCCAACTCCTTCTATCCTCCAGGGTGTACATATTCGGGTCTCCCAGCCTGCTCTCAGTCTCTCCCCTCCATTCCACATATCATCTTTGTTGAGCTCCTCTGTACCCCCTCCAGTAGTCTGATATCATGCGTCAGGTATGGACACCAAAACTGCGCACAATACTCCAAGTGCAGCCTTACCAGCGACCTGTAGAGGGGCAAGATCACCTCTCTTCACCTGGACGAAAACCCCCTCGCAATGCACCCCAGCATTTTGTTTGCTTTTGCAGCCACTCTCCTGCTCTGGGCAGTGTTGTTCATGTCCCTATTACCATTACCCCTAGGTCCTTCTCCTCCACACTGATCCCCAGCTTAACCCCCCCCCACCAAGCCAGTATTCTCACCTTGGGTTCTTCACCCCAGAGTGCACTGCTTTGCTTTGAAACCCAGCTGCCACCTCTCTGACCACTCCTCTAGCTTGCTTAGGTCCCCCTGCAGCTGCTTCCATCCCTCTCCTCCATCCACCACTGCTCCCATTTTGGTGTTGTCTGCGAATAGACTTACCTTGCTCACCACCCTGTGCGCAGTGTCTGATATGAAGTGCCCAAACAATACTGGTCCCAGCACAGATCCCTGTGGCACCCCACTCGTCACCGGCCTTGGAGTTGAAAGCATGCGCTTATGAATATGCATAAGTGCATGCCCAGTATAAGCCCCACTTTCCGAGTCATGTTAAAGCATTTTTACCAAATGTTACACAAAACTGATTACTTGCCCGCGTTCAGCTTTCTTTGTGCTGTTCGAAAATGTAAGTAGCTGAACTCAGGCACAGTATTGCTCATACAAGCATCAGGAGGCAGTGATAGTGACAGACCACGAGGATCCTGGAGGGTCACACGAGTCTCTCTCTGGGATCGATTTGAGGTGTGCTGTGTAAAAGCACACAGATGAGAGGCGCAAAAATGTGAAAGAGACCGCAACAAATAATTGCAATGCAGAGGGGCGCCATGTAAAAGCGCCTTTAGAACCTTTTTCTAAATATGCTCTAGGCCCATCCTCCCAAAGTACTGCTAACGAGTCTGCACTTTTGTAAGGCATCATTGATCGATTCCTGTTGTATGACGAAAAAGTGCACAGTGCAGTAATGTTATTTCTTCTCAGGGATCCATCAGTGAGCCTTACAGACTCTGACTGTGCCTCCCCTTCCAGAACCTGAAAATCGGTTCACAGAAGAATCGCTTCTCATCATAAGGTTGCGTGAGCATTACTTATTGCAGTTCCTCAGCAGTTGTTAAAAAGTGATCGTTTTATTTTTAAATAATGTGTGCTTCAATTTGATTGGCTTTTTTACAATTTTAAAGACATTCTTTTAGAAGTTTTTTTGATTTAGTAGCCATTTAGGTAGTTTAATGGTCGCTGCTCCCCCAGCTATAGAAAAAATCTGATTTCAGAACACAAGGGGGAGCGTGACCACAGTGCAGAGCCTGAACTTGCATTCTTAATTTGAAAACTAGCAAAAAGTTTTGTCTCCATGGCATCACACTCTGGCAGAATGATGCACTTTTGTAAGATTAGTTAATGGATCCCCGAAAAGAAACATTACTGTGCGTTAGTAATTTTGTATTCTGTTTCAGTCCACTTCCAAGGGCAAATTCTAGGAATTTGGATTCTATTACACCTACTGCTTGGTTGTTATCCCAGTCCAATTACCAGTTATTTTTTTGTAACTGCACCTAATCAAGTATGTAGCTGCTTTTATGTCCACTGCTGTTTGTAATTAAAATGTTCTTCCTATGTATTTGCTAGTGTGCCATTCTGCTGCTTGTAAATATTGCTGTATTGTTGATGGAAGAAGAATGCCTGGATATTGTGGCAGTTACAGAAACATGGTACACAGAGAACCATGACTGGGATGTCAACATACCAGGGTACACAGTCTACAGGAGGGACAGGGAGGGAAGAAGAAGAGGAGGAGGAGGAGGAGCTCTCTATGTAAGGGAAGGGTTCAAAGCAACAGAACTAAAGGGTAAACGGGGAGGGGAGGAGAGGAGAGGAGGCACTGGGGTCACCCTGGAGACTGGAAATGGCTCCACAATCCGCACAGGGGTTGTATACAGACCCCCGTCTCAGGGGGAGGAAATGGACAAGGAAATGATAGAATGCATCCTTGGGATGGTAGAGAAAGGGGAGATATTGCTGATGGGGGACCTGAATATGGCAGATGTTGACTGGAGCACCTTTGCTGCAGCCACATCCAAGAGCAGGGCCATTCTCGATGCCCTACAGGGGGCATGCCTCAGACAGCTAGTTTTGGAACCCACTCATGAGAGAGCAATCTTAGACCTGGTACTCTCAAATGGGGATGGAGAGAGGATCTCTGATCTTGAAGTGGGTAGCCATCTGGGAACAAGCGACCACCAAACAGTGTGGTTCATGGTAAACTTAGCTGTAGGGTCAAGCCACACAAAAATGAAGGTACTGGACTTCAGGAGGGCTGATTTTGTCAAAATGGGAGAGTGCCTCAGAAAAGCACTAGCAACCAGGCAAGAAGGTGGGGTGGAGCAACAATGGGGAAACATCAAAACCGCCATCACAGAGGCAACAAGTCTTTGTGTGAAGCAAATAAACAAATCAAAATGAAAGAAAAAAACACTATGGTTCTCAAAAGAAGTAGGGAAGGTAAGGGAAAAAAAAGATAGCATTCAGGAAGTATAAGGAAACACAGAAGGAGCAGGACAGAGAACTGTACCAGTTAAAGCAGAAGGAAGCGGATAAGGCAGTCAGAATAGCAGTAGCCCAACTCGAGGAAAAGATAGCCAACTCGGTTAAGAAGGGGGATAAAACCTTTTATAGGTACATTAGGGAGCAAAGAAAGACTAAGGCAGGGATACTGAGGCTGAACAAAGAGGAAGGTGGTTGGGCAGAGAGTGACAGTGGAAAAAGCAGAGATACTGAACGAATACTTCTGCTCAGTATTCACAATGGAAAAGCAGGGGGAAATATCTAATCCAGTCAATAGAAGCATTCTGGATAGGGGGGTTGATATTAGTCCTTTACAGAAGAAAGGGTTCTGAAAGAACTCTTAAAACTGAAGGTGGATAAAGCAATGGGGCCTGATGGGATTCACCCCAGGATTTTAAAAGAACTAAGGGAAGAACTAGTAACACCATTGACTACTCTTTTAATAAATTATGGAGGATGGGGTGGAACCTGAGGACTGGAGGAGGGCGGACGTGATTCCCCTTCACGAAAGTGGGAGCAAGACAGAGGCAGGAAACTACAGACCTGTCAGTTTGACCTCAGTAGTAGGGAAAATGATGGAATCACTTCTGAAGGAAAGAATTGTTGAGTACCTAGAGGCCAGTGGGGCACAGGACCCAAGGCAGCATAGATTCACAGCGGGGAGGTCATGTCAGACAAGTCTAATTGATTTCTTTGACTGGGTGACCAAAGTAGTAGACCAGGAAGGGGCTGTGGACATGGCCTACCTAGACTTTAGCAAGGCATTTGACACAGTCCCGCACAAAAGATTAATAAATAAATTAGCCAGGCTGGGAGTGGGTCCTAGGGTGGTAGCCTGGGTAAAACACTGGTTAGACAACAGGACACAGCGGGTAATAGTAAATGGAGTCCACAGTGAAGAAAGGAGGGTTACTAGTGGGGTACCGCAGGGTTCAGTACTGGGGCTGGTCCTTTTTAATATCTTTGTAAGTGACATTGCAGAGGGACTGGAAGGGAAAGTATGTCTCTTTGCAGATGACACAAAGATCTGCAACAAGGTTGATACACAAGGTGGGGTGGAAAGGATGAAAAGGGACTTGGCAAGGTTAGAGGAATGGTCAAATGTATGGCAGCTTAGATTCAATGAAAAGAAGTGCAAACTAATGCACCTGGGAAGCAAAAACCCAGGGGAAGAGTACACAATGGGGGTGAGATACCGACAAGAACAAAAATGGAAAGGGACCTGGGGGTAGTCATATTATACGACCTTAAGGTGGGTCAGCAATGTGAGAAGGCAGTAAGGAGGGCTGGGGAGATACTGGGATGCATAGGGAGAGGCATCACCAGTAGAAAACAGGAAGTTGTTGGCCCTCTGTACAGACAGCTGGTAAGACCACATCTGGAGTACTGTGTACAGTTCTGGAGACCCCATCTCCGCAAAGACATAGACAGGGTGGAGGTTGTCCAGAGGAGGGCAACCAAAATGATGCAGGGTCTGCATCAGAAGACATACGAAGAAAGAGTAAAGGAACTAAAGATGTATAGGCTCGAGGAAAGGAGGCAGAGGGAGCACATGATAGAAACTTTCAAATACCTTAAGGGAATCAACAAAGTCCAAGAGGGTAGCATCTTTCAGAAAAAGAGATGTGCAAAAACAAGGGGGCACAATTTGAAGATAGAGGGGGGGATGGCTCAGAGGTAAAGTGAGGAAGTATTTCTTCACAGAGAGGGTTGTGGATACATGGAACAGCCTTCCTGAGGAGGTCATAGAGGCAGAAACAGTGGGGGAATTCAAGAATGCATGGGACAAACATAACACAATTCTAGTGGGGAGTAGGAGAAAGTAAGCTGTTGGTTAACTAGGATCTGCAGCTTATCCGTTAGGTAGGGAAATGGGCAGACTAGGTGGGCCAAACGGTCCTTATCTGCCGTCAAATTCTATGTTTCTGTGTTGTTGTTTTGGTTTTGTAATGCTTTCTAACTCTCCCAGGTCGCATCTGGAAATGGGCACTGTGTTCCTCTAGCGTGCTTGCCTGGTCAGTGATAGATGGATAAATAAATGTCTCCTTTATTTGATCCCATCCTGATTTCTTTGACTAATTTTCTAAGACTTATGTGTTGATATTTGGTGGTCTGTTGCACACCCCTAGTTTTTTAATCTATATTGTATAGATTTACCCATATACTGTACTTGCATTTATTACTCCATAGTATCAGCGTGGCTCAGTTGGTAGCACATCCGCCTCTGGACAAGAAGGTAGTGGGTTCTCGTCCCACCCTGGGATTGGACTTGCACCTAAAAATTGCTGGCATCTGAGTGCAGTATTGGGGGGTGCTGTACTGCTTGGGTGTGCCGTCCTTCGGATGAGACGTTAAACCGAGGTCCCTTCTACCCATCCTGGTGTTGTCCTGCTGGGTGTCCAGGTGGAAGTAAAAGAACCCAGGGCACTCTTCACAAAGAATAGGGACATTCCCAGTGTCCTGGCCAACATTCTCCTTCCCATAAACCGGTTCCTGACTTTTATCCCTCCCCTCCCTCCCTTTTAGAGCTCTTACCCTCACCCTCTACCCTCCGACAATGGCCTTCCTGCCTGCTTACCCCCTTCCGTCTCACCTGCAGTGCTTATTTCTAAGATTGCCCTTGGCTGGTATGTCATGCTACCTAACATTTGGCACATTTTTAATTACTGGAATTTCCTAAGCCTCAGTCTGTTACTTCTTTTTATTGTGTAACTATGTATTATTATGTTGACCTTTGTATGTATGTATACCCCCATTCCTTCGATGTGGAGCCTTTGTAAACGAGCAGTTCCTGCTCAAAGGTATTTGTAATCCTAGATTTCAATAAAATAAAAAAATAAAAATGTGTGGGTGATGATGTGCGATATGGCTGTCGCTACACATTCAGTCACTTCACTACCAGTCTAGCATTGCTTGTAAAGCACTTTGGGATACCCTGTGTGTGAAAAGCGGTATATAAATGCTGATTCTTCTTCTTCATACTCCTCACTTCTATCTCTGTTAGATTTTATGTAGAGTGCTACTCCTCCCCTTATCTTTTTCTTCCACACTGTTGTCGTGCAGTGTCTGATGAGTAAAATATAGGGCAAACACCATTCAGAGAGTCCAAGGTACGCAAGAACTGACAAAACACTGAAACCTGTATTTGGCCCATCGCCTCCTCCCACTCCAGGAACTAGCACACCACTTTAAATAAGCAGCAGTGACTGTCAAGCATGCAAAGTGAAATGAACAGTGCACAGACCCTGGCAATGCAAGCTAGAGTTGGCTGGTGCCACCAGTAATTGTTCTTGTGGTAGAATGATGTAGTAAAAATGGATAGGGTGTGAAACGTGTTGGTTTATATACAGGGCATGTGTTTCTTCTGTTATAACTTTACTATGCTACTTTGACACTATACCACATGGAAAACCCATGAAAAGGATAGAGTAGTATGGAGTCCACAGAGTGTACAAAAGGTGTATAGCAAAGAGGCTGATTGGTAGGAAACCGGTCCGTTTACCCAACACCTCTCGTAGTACAGCTGTGCCGTCTCTCCCACTCATACTCCAGACCAGTCCTGAGTTCTGCAGCAAGGTTTCTAGAGTTCGGCGGTGACAGTTTGCTCATTGCTGTGGTGATGTTTGCTCTTTGATGTAACGTGGATTATTCGTTCCTATATCAGAGTGCAGTCCTGCCATTGGATAAACTATGATGTGATGTCATCAGAAACATCACATGCTGAGCATAAAGAAGGGGAGTCAGTATAAACAAGGAGGAGAAGGGAGCTAGGCAGAATGGAAAAACCATACAATGAAATGAAAGAAAAATCACCGAGAGCAATTCTGTGGCACTAAATCAATCCTGCAGCATAATGCAAGTTCTGCAAAAAATTCTGTGGCCATGGAACTGGAGAATCCTAAGTACCTTGCTCATACTGCACTGTGGCATCTGCACTGAGTATGAGCTCGGTTCTGGTACGTGACTTGAGCATTACTAACATGACTTCATGGTTTACATGCCAGATACAGAAAACCCTGTTTATCCAAACCCCGCTTTTCCGAAACTGTTATCTGAAACAGAATCCTGTCCCCCACATGTAACTCGTGTTTCTGCCTTGCAGTCCTGAACAGCTGAGCTGTAGTGACCGTGAGATTAGTGCTTGGTCTATGCTGGCCATTAGTACTTCATTAGACTGATCCTCCCTATACATACTGTTAAACCCGTGTCTTTAACCCCTCTCACCTGCTCATGGCTTTACTACAGGCTGCCTTTTCAAATTAAAATTTTGCAGTTTATCTAAAGAAGTTCAGTTCCTTCTGCTAAAGCTCACATCTGAGCAAACAGACTTCCTAAAATGCTGAAACACGAAACTGTTCGGCTGTAGTACAGTACTGTACTGTATTGTTTTTGCTGAACCTGACCCTGAGACAACAAGCAGACTTGGTAAGCCTTTATTCTATTTGCAGAAAGAATTATTATTTATGAAGGTCAGGTTTTTTGTGTGTGTGTTTGTGTGCTAGCTGATGGGGGGCGGGGTATGAAAGTGGGGAAAGGGGAAGGAAAATTGTCTTCAAAAACTCTGATGGGCTGTGACTGTGAGGGATCAATTTCTTTTTATGTGAACCGTGTTTATGGAACTGCGTCGCAGCTGCGACTTGCCCGGCAACCACCGACCACACACTGCTATAGCAGATCAGATGCACAACAGAAGATTATTACAGGTACACCATCAATCTTTTTAATTTAAAATGTTAAGTACTGTATCATCTGATGTTAGACGACCTCTACACAGTTTGTCACTGCAAGTGTCAAAATGTGTAGTAACAATAGGAACCTCACTTATACGAAACCCCATTTGTAGGTTTCATGGCATGATGGGTGGCTTCTCAGCCCTGTCTCCGTGTACTGCAGCCATCTCTTACCTCCTCCAAGTTGGGGGTCCTATCCCCTGCGGATTTCGCACCACGGCCGGGCCAGGGAAGGAGGGTTGTCTTTCCCCTCAAGGAAGAACATCTAGATCTGTCCCAGAGCGACCCACGTGTCGCAGGCAGGGCTTCACAAAGTCCATCCTCCTTTTTATCTTCTATTTTTCTTCCTGGGCCCACAGATGTGCAGTGAGCATGATGTGCATGTTCAGTTTCCGCAGAAATGCCCCCCGCCACTCTCTGTATGTGGAATCCCCTCCCACACAATGCAGCTTGCTTGTGCTACCACCCAGATTCCTCCAGGTGGCAGTCAACAGTGAGTCTTGACAATATTTCTCCCCGAAGAAGGAGAGCAGTCCTACAGATACTCAGTCCTCCCTCACCTACCCAGCCCCTGTGAGTGACCAGCATCCGTTTCGGAACCCGGGTTGTCGATGTGGTAGGAGATGAGGCACACAGCGCCTCAGCCTTCCACGCTGCTGGGCCAGCTAATATCTGAATGTTTTTCATGTCCCACAGGACATTCGAATAAACGGGGGGTATACTGTATACTGCTGCAGGCAGACACAGCACAGGATTCCCCAGACTGCTCATTTATCATACCCTGACATTCAGCAGAGAATCGCTCTTTTCCTGGGTGACAGCCTGCTGGTCAATTTGGTCTCCAAACTCATTCAGTCAGACGTCTCAGCAACTCTTTGTCACACTGTGAGGGACAGTGTTCTAATATTATTCACTGGGAAAACGGAACTAAGCTAAGTCCTTTTCTCACTGAACACATTTGTCACCAGACACGGATTTAGTTCTACAGTGTTGAAAAAACAGATCAGTATTTAAATGATGGATTTTTTTTCCCCCGTATCATCTTTTTACTGATTTTCAAAGAGAACACAGCAACACATGCAACCATAATCAAGATCAGTACCGACAAAACAACCATGGGAAAGACAACCCCATCAACAAAAAGTCCAGCATAAAATCCACTTTATATAGCAAATAGGTAATAAGTGAGATGATCAAAAGTCCAAAATATATGCAAGTTATGTCAGCTGCAAAAAAAGGAGAGAAGTCATATGTTCATAGAACATAATGATAGGTGAGCATGCGGAGGGGGGGGGACATAGGACCACCCATCCAGTACTGAGGAGTGAGAGGGATAACTGATAAAAAAAAAAAAAAAAAAAAAAAATGGACTCTGTAGTCCCAAAATCTGCAATTACCCTCTAAGTCAGGGGGATGGGCTAAGCTATTCCGGCCCTCAGGGCCTGCGCCTCTGCTGGTGATGGGGAGCTTAGGAAGGGCTCCCATGCTTTAACAAAGTGATCTTCCTTCTCCCTCAAGACAAATTTTAGGTGTTCCTTGGCCAAGGCCTGCATCACCAAATTCTTCCAGGCCTGAATCGTGGGTGCCGTGCATGACATCCATTGTTCAGGATACAGTGTTAGGCTAGTACCAACATCACCCATATCCAGTGGGGAAGTAACCCCCAACCCTCCTCTCCACAGTCTTCCACTCCAAAGAGCAGGGCGGCAGGTGTCACAGCCAGCGGGTGTCCCGCCATTGCCGAAATCTCTTCAGCAACAGCACTTCAGAATATCTGTAGAACCAGGCATGCCCAGAAGTAGTGTAGATATGTGCCACAGATGGGGGAGATCGCTGGATGGTATTTGTGGACAATCTGGGGGGACAGAAAAGACTATGTATAAACTTAAACTGAGACTCCTAGTATTTGTTGCAAATCAGTATAGCCATTTGGGATTGTAGCAGTAACCCCCAGTCTTCCTCCCGGATATTTATTCCTCAATCCCGTTCCCATAATGCTTTACTCTTTAGCGTAAGGTCAGGTACAAATTGTCTGTCTTGCTTTACTGCTTGTCTTATAATTCCCCTGGGATCCCTTCGAATAGCATAGATCAGTGGTTCAACTGCTGCCAGCGCTGATGCAGCAGCTGGGTCCCTATTTAGTATTCTCCAAAAAGCTCTAACCTGCAGATAACAACAAAAGTGTGTGCGACAAGCCTGTGTCCCCCTGCAGGTCTGCAAAGGAGCGCATCCCCTCCCGATTATGAAGGTTCCCCAGACACCTGACCCAACCCCTTAGATCTCCCATTCTTTATATTTCCCATCAGATAAGCTAGGGAGGAAGAAAGGGTTCCCCATGACAGGCACCAGCAGTGTCTAATCCTCCATTGCGCCTCTTCGGCGTTTGATGTGATCCCAAGCCTCCGGAACCCACACCACCAGAGAGTCGGGGGCATCCAGCTGCATATAGGCTTGACAGCCTTTCCTAGATAGATAAGCTGACAAGTGACACGGGGGACCCCATCATCTCTAAATCTAACCACCCGACCACAGGAGGTGTATTTACCCAGTCAGAAATATATCTGTGCTGGATTGCAGCGTAATAGCTCTTCAAGTTGGGGAAATTTAACCCTCCCTTGGAGACATACGCCCTAAGATGCTGGAGGCTCATTTGGGGGCACATCCCCTGCCACAAGAATGTGGAAAAAGCCACGTCTATACATTTCAAGTCTACCTTTGTGGCCCTCATTGGGACCATCTGTATCGTGTACAGTATCCGTGGAAGCATGTTCATTTTTATTTATTTTATTTAGTTTTTGTTTACCGGGCAGGTGCGCTAGCCATGAAGATGACTATTTTCAGGCACGACTCGGGAGGTTACAGGGCAGACATTGCAGGTATAACAAACAGTAGATTACATTGAGATACATAAACAAGGTGTTGTGAAACATTAAACAATAGGCTTAGCAGCACAGGTAGTATACAGGGTGGTCCTGTTAGGTTCATAGAGATTTTTACAGTCATACCATGACGAAAAACATACAGTAGCAAGAGTGGTATAGTAGTAGTCCTGGAAATACAATTTAGAAAGTACAACAATAATAGATAAATAAAAATGTGGTCAAATCCTGACAAGTGCAGGGGATAATGGGCAGGGGAATTGCAAGATTGTGAACGGTAGGGATAACATCAGGTCAGGATAAGGAAAGGTAGGGTATAGGATAGGAGCTGGCAAAGAGAGAAAGGGATGGCTTGCGCCCTAACCAGGATATGGGTAGCACCCTCCACCTCCCCAGGTCCCCCAGGATTGTGTTCACCAGAGGAGTACAATTCAGATGGTATAAGAAACTCCAGTTCTTACCAACCTGGATCCCTAAGTATCTGAAGGATGCGGACACCTCACAAAGCCCCCAAGTGCTGCCCTGGACCCCGTCCCAGGGACAACAACTCTGACTTTGCCAGATTGACTTTGTAGCCCAAAAAAGCGGTGAACTCTGAGATCACCCGGAGCAGTACCGGCATGGACTGATGAGGTTGTGAAATATATAATAGCAGGTCGTCAGCATATAGCGTGACCTTACAGTACCCTCCCTTATTTCCCCTCCACTCCCAGTATCTCTGGGGTACTACGGATACAGATCGCCAATGGCTCTATGGCCAAAGCGGAGAGGAGGGGGGACAGGGGGCAACCCTGCTCTGTTCCCCCTGTAAAGTGAAAATTTGACAGTCGCAGACCCATTGAGCAGCACCTGCGCCACCAGTGTTTCGTAAGGTGCTTTAACCATCCCCATAAATACGTCCCCCAGACCAAACCGGATCAAAACTTCAAATAGATATTCCCATTCAGCATGGTAGAAGGCCTTCTCGGCGTCCATGGACAACACATAAAAATATGGAACCAGAGGTAGAGTTTTGGGTACGCTCGCTGTCCCATTCCACAGAACTGCGCTTGGTCAATGAGCCTTTGCGTATAGAGCCACTATATGGCTCAGTGAATGCCTGGAAGTCACACAAAACTACAAGCCTAGAGGTGCCCCTTGTACTCAGTACATTACATTACTGCCTCGGTCAAATGCTATCTCACACTGTTGACCATGCTGATTGTTAATTGCTGTAATCGGTGTTTGTTGTTTATTTACATGTTTTTTTATTATTTGTATTAATTGTGACTGTGTTTGATGTGGAACCTTTGTAAAAGAGCTCCTGCTCAAAGGTTGTTACCGAATAATTAATAAATAAATATTACCGGGACGTTGAGAAGCCCACCACAGCACATTGAAGAGCTGGCGGATATTATGATATGAGAGGCGTCCTTGTACAAAACCGGTCTGGTCTGGGTGGACCAAAGCAGGGAGTAGTCAGTCCAGATGATTAGCCAACACTTGTGCTATAATTTTCACATCACAGTTAAGGGAGATGGGGGTAGCTGTCGAGCATGCTCGTTGATGAGACACACCTGTGAGAAATCTTCCTATCGCAGAGTTCTAAAACAGTAATAAAGCTGACAAAACGTACTTTTTCTGAAATTTGACGACGGCACTCTCTTAGTGATATCCCACGGGTCAGTTTGATACCACTCTTAAGTATGGGATGCACGCAGAAAGCGGGTGGCAGCACTCTTAAAAATCATGGATTCTGTAAGCCCGGCCGCAACAAGCAGTGCGCAGACAGCGGGAGCAGTATCCCCTTGGAAAGCAATGCAAGCCTCAATGCAGGCAGTTGATCTCAAGGTGGAATCGTTTTTACAGAGATTTGCAGTAAAGGATGTAAAAATCGAAGGTGTGACTGAGGCTGCAGCCACTACCGAGTCAATGGCTTCAGAAGCCCTCACTACCACCACAAAGCTTGTTCAGGAAAACTCCCAGCTGCTGTATCAGTTGGAGGCTCTTGAAAATGTTAACAGGGCCTCCAGCATAAGAATGATCAGTTTAGAAGAGGGGTGTGAAGGAGATGATTTTTTTTTTTTTAACAGACCTGCAGTTAGATCCAGCCTCTTTTATACATGCCTTTATTAATGTATTTAGGATCTCACCCAGGTCAGCTGGACCACAAGGCACGTTACCAAGGTCGTTGCTCTTGGGGACGACGTCTGTTTCGGTCCGGGACAATCTTTTAAGGGCTGCACATTAAGCTGAAAGACTTGCATTCAGTGGAGGAACTATACATTTGTTTCTGGATTTATGCTATGTCAGAAGATCCCATAGAAAGAGATACATTGCAGTTCAGGCAAGACTTTGGGGATTGGGAGTTGCCCATTCATTGCTTATGCCAGTACGACCCCGAATTCAATACGGAGGCCACACGTACCAATTTACACACCCTGCTGAAGCTGTTAAGAAGGCCGAAGCCATTGCATGGGAATTTGAAGCTGCAAGACCCCAGTCCAGCTGAGAGTTGGAGGACAACGTATGAGAAAATAAAAGCCATGTATAAGTACTTTTAGCTCCAGTTTTGCCCTCTGTAATGGGATAGTGCTTTCTCTATAAAGTTTAAAGTTTCTGGTTAAATTGTGTCATTTTGGGCCGTGATTCCAGTTATATCTGGTGGCCTATAGTTTTTGCAGAAAAGTTTTTAGCTTTCTTATGTTTCACTATATGGAGCTCTGCAGGGTGTAGAACATCATGAATTCTACCCATGTGAAGGACCATCTTTTTTGGGAGGGGGTCACATCAGCATTGATTGTTGAGGATAATGCATGTTTGGATTAAATATTTAAAAGTTTTATGACCCCCAAAATCTTGCTAGGTGCAATGTATGTTGTC
Organism: Neoceratodus forsteri; assembly: GCA_016271365.2. Taxonomy (NCBI): domain Eukaryota; kingdom Metazoa; phylum Chordata; order Ceratodontiformes; family Ceratodontidae; genus Neoceratodus; species Neoceratodus forsteri. The sequence goes on along the minus strand of CM057450.1, from coordinate 180,896,981 downwards.
TAAAATACTACAGGACACTTGAGTACTTGGACTTCCCCCTTATCCTTAAACGAGACTGTATAAGCAACATTATGCTGTCTGCATTAGATGTGTTTGTAATCAAATGTGATGTCTTACAGGAGTTTTACTGTTTGTAATTGCTGTTGATGAATGCAATAAACAGAGTTTAAAAAGAAAAAGAAGGGGGATGGGGCAGTACGAGGCGCAGTTAGTGGGCTTCTTGCCTGGCTTTAAAGTGACTGCTTCTAGGGGAACCAAGTTGACTAGAACTAACAGTGGCTGCCTGGGCAATAATGTGATTTTGTATTGGCCAAGTGGTGATAAATTACAAGGAACTTAGAAATGGTAGGATTCTTATAACCCACACTCATAGTGCCTCTCTGTTTTCTTTGTAACACTGCACCGACATGACACCACAATAATACAGCAAATAAAGTAAAGTCTTACAACCAGGGTGGGACAAATCTGGTGGGCAGGTGGCTAATGGCCTCAAAAGAATTTGGTTTGGTTTTCAGATTTTGACATTTACCGGCCAACTGACTGTCTGCCCACAGTGTGATTTTTTTTTTTTTTTTTAGGCGTTAAGAGATTTGTCCCATCCTGCTTATAACGAGCCTTGCCTCAAATTTCTTTTTTTTCTTTTCTTCATAGGACATTTTGCCTCCTGTTGCCACCTTGAGCCTGTCTTTGGGCCTAGACTCAGGGACTCCCAATCCTGTCTGCCACTCCCCTGGCCGTCACACCTAGCAAGGATCTATAGGATGTGGGACCCAAGAGTTCTGAGGGCTGTCGTATATGGCAGTGGGAGGACATGAAAGTTTTTCCCTGGTTTTCTCCCCTTTACTCCCTGGGGCCTTTACAAATTCGGTCACACATAGTGTGGAGACATGCATACACGCCAGGACAAGCGGCCGTGCTCCACCCACTCAGCCTAGCCCCAGCCCTTCATTTGCTCAATGATGCTACTGAGCCTCCGCTTGGTGGCAGCCAAGAACTGGGAAGACTCATCTCCCTAATCCTGGAGAGGAGAGCTGCCTGATGGCTGCCAGTCCTTGCTCAACTCATTCCTGCCCCCCAGCAACCTGAGCTCGTATCTAACTTGGCGCTGGCATGGTGCAAGGTAGTTGCTTACAGTGCCTCAGTGCTCAGTCCCACTGGGCCTGCACTCCCTCACCTGTTATGCAGAATCCAGTGGATGCAGACACAAACCCACCATTGTGTCGGTCAGCACTGGATGCTTTCTTTTAATTTACTTTTTTTTTTTTTTTTTTGCAAGCACCCAAAGGCGGTGTTTGGCTGAACTGTGGCTCTTGGAAATGTTGCTACTGTCCTCTAGTTTATGTCCACTACGATTACTTGTCTGCATCTGATATCCTAATCCTCTTTTTTTTTTTTTTTAAGATTGTTTCTTCCCCTGGGGCCCCCAGTTGGCCCTTGCATCCTCACATCCTGATCCTCCGGCCAACCCACACCGGTCTCCCACAGAGGGCATCACCTTCATTGCCCCATGGCTTACCTCCCGTGGCAGGGGGCTACCAACTCCCCCACCAAGTCCAGATCCACATGGTGATCCCCTCCAGGAGCCATTGCGGGTGCTCATGGATGGCCATCAAGCCGCTGTGACTGGGGCGCCATTTTTCCGCTTTTCTCCCCTTGCAGGAGCACAGCGTGCGATGACACCAGTGACTGGGTTGGCGCAGCGCCCGTGCGCACCGGGTGTGTAGCGCTGCCATGTCCTCGCCTTGTTTGTGTGGCACAGTGCCATCGAGTCCCAGTCTTCGCTAGGGGTCAGGCGAGCACCGGCTGCTGGAAAACTCCCTCCCAAGAGATGGAGAGCAGTCCATCGGATGCTCAGTCCATCTCCTCCCTGCCGACCCACTGTGACCTATGCTCATTCCCGAACACAGGTTGCTGGCATGGCACGAGGTGTGGCATCCAGCGCCTCAGCCCTCCGCGACACGGGCCAGTCCTAATCCTCTTTTTGAGGTTATCATCATGATGATGATACATGGATACATATGTATTTATGTATCATCATCATCATTCGTCTTCTTAGTAAGACTGTGATGTCACATGCAGAGGAGTGTGATACAGTGTTCGGTATATACAGCCAAACCGAACAGGTGAAGTCTAGAGGAGGAGAGTGCTCTAGTTTTAATGTTACTGTGCACAGGCATTAGGAAGTTAAAGTACCAGTGGTACTGAGAGCTGTCACTGCCCAAGCGAAAGCAGAACACCACTGACAATGAGCTGTGTCTTTATTTGTGTTAACCAGATATGTACGCTGAGTATGAGTACCCATTTTCAGGGATAACCTTGGTGCAAAGCACAGTACAAAATAACTAATAATAAAATGTAGTGAAATTCAGTGCAAACAAAAAGTGCATTTTCATGTTAAAAGCTCTGAAGACGCCGGCCAAGTGATGCTGATGGTTGAGGCGCTGCATGGCACACCTAGCACTATGCCAGCAACCTGGGTTTGGGAGCAACCTCGGGTTGCCAGGGTGCCAGCATGGGGGAGGGGAGGTGGGAGAAGGATCGAGCGTTGGCTTTCCTCCCGAGAGGGGGAGTCACATGTCTGTAGTCCGGCGCCACCGGATGGAGGTCTTGTGGCTGGCACAGATGGTAATGGAGGCGACTGATGGGGGTGGGGCGTCCATAGGCGCGATGTGCATGTGCCTCCACACGCATAAAGGCCTGGTTGGGGATGCGGGTCGAACTAGGAGAAAAAGTACAAAATGAATAAAGTACCTAAGGGATAAATAAATAAATTAAAAAAAAAAAAAAAAAAAATCTAAAGACTGTTCAGGTATTAAAACAATTGCATTTACTGGTAGCCTGCAAGTATTGTCTTAGAACATTTTAAAGCCGGACATAGTCTGACCAGATCTTATAGTAATAGTAATGCATTCCACATCTTTGAGGCACTGTAAGAAAATGAACATTGCTCCAGGTTTGTTTTCCTCATTGGTAGAGCTAAGTTATAATTGAAGTTGGCCCTAGTAATACCAAGACCTGTTTGATAGTGGACCAGTAATTTTCAGCTTAAATGAGCTACAGAATAAAAAATTTTCCATGGCAGGATTGCCTGAGAATATTGAATTCTTTCCCCGAGGGGGAACCAGTGCTGTGATTCATATAGTCTAGTGATGTGTGAAATCAGCTATTAAGCTAAAATGACAAATTAGATTTAGAAGCATTTGAACTCTGGTTAAAGCACTTGAGTTTGCAGCCGAGTATATTAATACCCATAATCTACCATAGAGACCAAATAGGACTGGGCTATAGGTATTGAAGAGGACTGAAGAATGCAATCTCTACAGCGGCATAACATTCCCAAATGTTTAACTGTGGCATCTCGGCTTGGCTATCATGGGTAAATAAATTGTAAAGCATTTTGGGTTAAAGTGTATGAAAAGCACTACTTAAGGAGAAATTCTCTACTTGTTTATGTTATTGAGAACTCTTGCCTTCCTGGTTTCCTCAATGACCTTGGCTCTTACATCTCCTGAGGTGTCACCTCATTTTCTCAGCAGCAGCCCAGCAAAGCATTATATAGAGCAACAACTAAGGATTAACCCATGACAGGGTATGGCTTTCCCGGGATATGTGTGTGTGTGTGTGTGTGTGTGTGTGTGTGTGTGTGTGTGTGTGTGTGGCACGAGGCTGCAGGCTGAGTGACTTCAGCCACCCAGGCATGGATGAATTCTCAGTAAACCTATACCCTGAAGTGGGGTTAATTTGCTTATAAAATGGGCAACTTTATTTTAGAGGTTTACCTAACTCACTGTTCCACACAGCTGAGCAAGAACAGTGGAGGAGGAATATAAACTCAAATGCCAAAGTGACCCACTTAATAACTGGCAATCTTTATTACTCATAGAAACAGAATTTCTTAGACAAGGACCACTTGTCCCACTCTTATCTGCCCAGATGGTCCCTGCCTAGTCTGTCTCCGCAGCCTGTACTGGTTTCTGTAACCTTCTTCCCTTCCTATTTACTAATATTCCCCTATGTCTATCCCATGCATGATTTAAGCCCCCTACTGCTTTTGCCTCCATCACTGCCACTGGCAGTCTGTTCCTGTTGTCCACAACTCTTTCAGCAAAGTAGTACTTCCTGACATCCCTTTTAACCCAAACCTCCATTGCATGCCCTCTGGTCCTGGTGCTCTTTCCAATTTGAAAGATACTCCCCTCCTGCACCCTGTTCACTCCTATGAGGTACTTGTAGATCTCCATCATATACCCTGTCGTTCTCCTCTCTTCCAGGGTGCACATGTTGAGATCCCTCAGTCTCTCTTTGTAGGACTTTTAAATGCATCACCTGCATCATTTTAGTTGCCCTTCTCTGGACTGCCTCCACCCTGCCCTTGTCATTACTTCTTTTTTTTTTCCTGTAAGTTTATGTTTTTAGGCTTTTATTCCCCGACCCTGTGTGTCCCACGCTTATGTGGAGTCACCCACTACGGGACACCCCACTCTACCTGTCACGCCATCACCGGACCTCCATCTAGAGATGGCAGGACTACAGGTGGGCGACACCCTCCCCTGGGAGAGGAGAGCCAGGCTCAATCCTGCCCCCCCCCCCCGTGGTGGCACCCTGACAACCTGAGGTCATTCCCGAACCCAGGTCACCAGTGTAGTGTGAGTTAAGGCATCCAGTTCCTCAGCACCACTGGTCCGGCTGCCTGTGTCATTTCTAAGGTGCCGCCTCTAGAACTGGACACAATACTCCAAGTGGGATCCACCACTCAGAGTTTTCCAAGGTCCCTACACAATTTTTCTACCCCCTCCTTAGAGTCCACCCTATTACAGATTTTGGTGGTGTTTGCAAAAAGGTATACCTTCCCTTTCAGTTCTTCTGCAATGTCACTTATGAAGATACTGAAAGGGACCAGTCCCAGTACTGAGCCCTGCAGCACCCCACTGCATACTCTACCCTCATTAGAGTGAGTGCTGTTTACCAGCACCCTGTGTCGCTTGTCCATTAACCACTTACTCAGTTCACTGCTTTGGATCCCACCCCTAGGCTGCTTAATGTCATTATCAGTGTCCTGTGCTGAAGTGTCGAAGGCCTTGCTAAAGTCCACATAGCCAGCCACATCCACTGCCGTCCCCTGATCTATTTCCCTGGTCACCCAGTTGAAGAAATCAATTAGATTCGTCTGGCATGAACCCCCCCCCCCACCTTGTCAGTGGTGGCCTCCGCCAGCTTGTTATTGACAGAATGCACTGTAACTGTACCCAGTTCTTATTCACTTACTTGTACCATGACTACCATTATCACTTACTATTACCAGCTTGTACTTGTGTCACTTTGCTTGTTACCGAGTTATACCTACCTAGTCAATGTTTATTTTTACAACTGGTCCCTTGTGAAAATGGGCTCTTTAGTTCATTTTTCTCTACAGTATGATAAATAAAATACAGAATAATGGCTACGTAGGTGGTTATAATGAGAATTTTACACACTTCCGAGGTGTGGGATGCCCTGAGAGCAAAGCTGGAGGGGTTTGTACAGGCATCTCACACTGAGCATGTGTGTACAGTTCATGTTTTACACACCTACCCAGCCTTTATTTCATACAATTGTTGGGGAGCGTTTTTTTGCCACAGCAGTTATATAAAATAAACAGACATGTCTGTGGAGCCGTGGACCTGGGTGGGTTTCAACACGGTCCACAGTCAGAAGCGTCCAACAAAAACAAAACATTTCCCCTTTCTGTATTTTCCCATTTTTTTTAAAGCTTAAACATAGCAGGAGAAAGAACCCACTTAATGTTCTTTAAAAGTAACTTACCACCAAATCGGAAGTAGCAACATCTAAAGAAGGGTATCTGGATTCTACTCAGGACTGCTGCTAGCATTTGGTGATGTACATTTCCTTTGTTGTGGGACAAATTTGATGTTAAACTGTTGACAGGACTTGTTATTGGCAGATTACCATTTTTAAGTCAGAGATATGAAGCAGCCCAGTGAGAGGGGGCTGTAGAGTATCCAGGACTTTATTTTTTGCAGTGGTGAGTGCGCTTCAAAGCAAGCACTACGCTGGAGGCTATCTGATTCATAAGAGAGGACATTTTGGTATATTGTCTCTGCTGTTAGTTGTGTTGGGTATTGGGGTAGGAAAGTTTGTTTTAGTTAAGGAGGTGGCTGTGTGTGTGTGTGTGTGTGTGTGTGTGTTGGAACGGATGAATTAGTGGTGTGTGTTTGAGTGAATAGACGTGAGGGAGGGTGGATTTTAGTTGGAAAATTAGGTGTGATTGAGTGAGTGTAGGGTTGTGTGAATGGAATGATGTGAGTTGTGTTGGAAAATGTACAGACATGTGCTGGGGGGAAATTAGTACGGTCAGGCTGTATTCCCCTCGAGACTTCGGGATCTTTGCCCTTTTGACTGCCCTCCGCTTCCCCCGGATGTATATGGTAGATGCTCGGTGGTAGGCATAGTGAGGAGGCGGAGTGGAGGAGGAAGAGGATCCTGGAGGTTTCTGGGGTGGTGGATGGAAGAGAAGTGGATGGATGGAGACAGTGGGTACCAGGAGACACCTTGGGTTGAAACGGGCACAGGATCGGGGTCCTCCCTGTATTGTGCCTATACCCAAGGGCTCTGACCTAGTTGGGCAAGTGGTGCGTCCGTCCTCGAATTCTCATCCCCCTTGGGCGGTGTTATGCAATGCCAGGTCTATTAAAAATAAGACCGCAGTGGTTGCAGACCTTGTAGCCTCTGCAGACCTGGCTTGCATCACCGAGACCCAGTTGGATGATAATGCGGGGCCCATTTTGGCATCCGCAGTTCAGACTGGGTTCTCGATGATACACCGCCCTAAAGTGGATTGTTTTTTTTGGGGGGGGGGTCGCAATCTGTTTTAGATCAGAACTGGGTTTCAGGGAGGTGCCAGTGGGAGTCACCAGTTCCTTTGAGTGTATTGTGGGTGCAGGTGGAGGCTGCAGGATCTTTCTCATTTACCGTCCACCAGGTGATGGGAGGGTTTTCCTGAAGGAAGTAGCGGACTTTGTCACCGGCATGGTATTGAAGGCCCCCAGATGGTTGATTCTGGGGGATTTAAATGCCTGGGTCGACGACGAACTCTCGCTTTTTGGACAAAACCTCCTCCAGTTGATTGATTCATTGGGACTGACACAGGTTATTACCACCGCTACCCACGGGGGAGTGGGGGGGCACACTTGGACTTGGTATTCCACCTGGGGATGGAAATCTCCGATACGGATGTGAATCCTATTGGGTGGTCTAACCATCACGCCCTGAGGTTCGGTTTCACGACCCCCTGGAGTAGACCTGCCCCTCAGGAAATGGTACAGTACTGTCTTTTGAGAGGAGTTATCTCAGAAGGCCAAATGACGGTGCTGGACCTTTCGGGAATTCCAAAAGATCGCACTGACCCAGTGGCCCTTGTCTTGGCCTATAATATGGCAGTAGTGGGGGGGGGTCCTGGATGTCATTGGTCCGGTACGTGTTCACCCCCTCACACTTCGCCCTAGTGCCCCATGGTATGAAAGGACACTTCAAGAGTTGAAGAGACTAGGGCAAAGGTTGGAGAGACACTGGCGGAAAACTCACCTGGAGGAGGACAGGCTTAGATTGTTAGATCATTATAAGGTCTATCAATCAGCAATTTCCCATAAGAAGGCAGAATTCCTGTCCAGGGAAATTGCTGCAGCAGGGAACAAACCAGCTTAACTCTGCCAGACTGCAATCCAGCCTGTCTGCAGTCTGGTCGAACATTGTTGCAAGAAAAGTGCAAAGAGTTTGCGCAATTCTTTGCTGACAAGGTTGCCTCCCATCAGGGATGAGCTCAGCCAGTGCCTCCCCATTGGACCTTGCACTGATTAACTGGGTGGTAATAATGTCCAGGTGACCTGGTCTACTGTTAGCCAACCAGTAGTCATGGATATAGTGAAGATCATCCAGACTTTGTGGCCAACTTACTGTAGTTTGGATCCAGGTCCAGCTCACCTTCTGGCAGGGTGTGTTGATGTGATCGGCCCAGTCCTAGCTGGCATAGTAAGGGTTTCATTGGAGACAGGGATCTTTCCAGGTCCCTTGAAAGAGGCAGTGGTTCGACCCCTCCTGAAAAAGTCCTCCCTTGACCCGGACTATCCAGCAAACTACAGGCCAGTCTCTAACTTTCCTTTTACATGTAGTTATTGAGAAAGTGGTCGCTTTGTAACTGGTCAATCATTTATCCAGTCACAATATCTATGACCCTCTCCAGTCGGGTTTCAGGAAAAGGCATAGCACCGAGACTGCCCTGGTTCGGGTACTAAATTACCTCCTGATGGCGAGAGATCGGAGAGCCTGTTCTATCTTGGTTCTCCTTGATCTCTGAGGCATTTGACACTGGACCATGGGGTGCTGCTCGAATTTCTGTGTTTTTCTGTGGACTTGGGGGGAGGTCCTCAGTTGGTTTTGTTCCTTCCTCAAGGCAGGTTTCAGAGAGTGGTGTCAGGGATTTATTCCTCGGCCCCTCGTGATCTGCCTTGTGGGGTGCTGCAGGGTTCAATGCTGTCCCCCATGTTGTTCGCAGTGTACATGCTGCCATTAGGGGATATCATAAGATGGTATGGCTTGAGTTTTCACTGCTGTGCAGATTATTCTCATCTGTACATGTCTTTTGTGTCCGACCAGGAGTTAGATACCGTCCCGGTGTTTAATAACTGCCTAACTGAGATACAAGACTGGATGAGTGCTAGCTAGCTGAGGTTAAACTTTTTGGGGGGTAGAGAACAAAGGTATTGGTTGTGGACCCAAATCACAGACGGCTGGGACATGGGTGGGATAACCATCCAGATTACAGCTTGGAGAAACCCCATTAAATGCCTTGAGCCAGGTGCATAACCTAAGCGTGATCTTTGATGAAGGTCTGACCTTGAAGATTCAAGGGTCGGCGGTAGTCAAAACTTCCTTTTACCATCTAAGGAACATTGCCAGAGTGAAGCACCTGGTGCCATCCAGTGATCTACCTACTTTGAGCCACATCTTTGTCACCACTCGTCTTGATTACTGCAATGCCTTCTACCTAGGGCTACTGGGGGTGGATATCCGCCGATTGCAACTGGTGCAGAACACGACGGCCGGGTTGTTGACTGGAACCCCTAGACCCAGTCATATAACACCTGCGCTGTGCGAACTGCATTGGCTGCCAGTACAGTGGCGAATCACCTTCAAGGTCGCGTAGCTGACCTACAAAGCCCTACATGACCAGGGACGCCAGTACCTGCAAGACCTTCGGTATCGCTACTCTCCCTCCTACTCACTCCGATCCTCTGACGAGGGATTGTTGGAGATTCCCAGGGTACATTTAAAAACATCTGGAGGAAGGTCTTTTGCCTTTATGGCTCTGACCCTGTGGAATTCTCTACCATGTTGGATACGAGCTAGCCTGACCATTGAGGGTTTTAAAACTGCCCTCAGGACGCATTTGTTCCTCTGGGCTTTTGAAGGGACATGATGTTGAGACTGTTTTTAAGATAAACTATGCAGAATATTTTAGTGTAATTTTATTTTTGTGTATTTTGTTGATACCTATGTTTGTTTATATACATTGTTAAAGGTGCCCTGAGCAATGGACGGGTGCCGATGATGAGGATGATGATGATGGGTGTGATTGGTGGTGAAGTCTCTGACACTAAGGAATGGCACAGAGTAAGGGAAGAGCGAATGGCTAATTATAACTGGGTTTCCCTTTGGGGGGAAAAATGCTAACCAGTTATTATAATTAAATAAATTCACACTGCCTTTAATCTTGTAGTCCATTTAATTCAAGATACTCTACCAATCTTTTCCTTTAACAGGGTTTCCATTAATTTCCCACCACTGACTGGTCTGTAGTTTCTAGCCTCCTCCATGCTGCTGCTGCCCCTCTTACGAAGAGGGATTATGTCTGATATTCTTCGAGACGGTCTATTGCAGCAGTTCACAACACATGGGATATCGGCCACAGGCGTTATTTCCTCCGGATGACTTCTCAGCAGTCAAACCAGCTACTCCTCAGTTCTTTTCAACAGTGACCTGCATGCAGCAAGTCCTCCTCTGGAGCTCTGCTTACCAGTCATTGACGAAGAGTTCTATTGACCAAAAATTCATTCAAAAAAGATCATATACTGATGTCTTCGGATCACTTATTCTGAAAGTGTTCCTGTGGTCACAGAATCGTAAAAGAGGACCTCCACGAAGTCTGTGTTTGGTGCCTTGGTCCTGAATATGACACCCAGGAGTGTGTCTTCTGTAACTAGTTCAACAAAGCCACAGAATGTCAAAGGCTTCAGCAGCTCCGTGAGTTCCTCGTGGAGCAAAAGGTTGCTGTTCTGGAGCAGCAGCAATGTTTCAAGCCCATGGAGTCTTCTTCATCCTCCTCCTCGGGGTCTCACTGCTCTGCGAGTGAGCCCTCTTTGTTGATGAGACAGGGTCCTGGTAAGAAACATGCCAGCAAGACGAAGCATGTTTCTACTACTCTCTCATTGTTGATGACGAGTACTTCACAGAATGCAAGTATAGAGAAGGTTGCCCCTCTTACATCGTCTTCTACACCATCTGTGATTGTGGGCTCCTCTCTTCCCTTGGTGGCTCCTCCATCGACTATGGGCTCTGGGGTGATAGTACAGCTTCCAAAGCTGCCTCCCTCTTCTCTGGATTCTGGCCATCATCGTTGACATTGGCTTTCAACCCATCAACGAGGGCTTCAGGCCTGTCCATCCCATCATCGACGACCAGCCTTGCCTCACAGGGCTTGATGTTAGTGCCCTCGTCGATGATCCTGGGGTCTTACACACATCCCTCATTGACGGCTCCACGTTTGATTCCACTGCCTTCCTCTATATCGTCAGTGGTCCCAATTCACTCTGTCCGTTCTGCCCCAGCTACATCCCCTGGGCAGATGGCCATGATTCATGTCCAGGCTGTAGTGAACACTATCCTGGACCTGACTCGGACCCTACGCCCCCTGGCAAGTGGTCGGTTTCTGTCTCTGCTCCTCTCGGCCTGCTTTGGCCCAGCGGATGACCAGCTCTTCCCCTGTTTTCCCAGGTATTTACACTCAGGATGTAGACATGGAGGATCTTTTCCTACAGGACTGGGATCTGGCTGAACTGGAGGATGAGAACAGCATGGACCACGAGGAATCTCCAAAACAGTCCTCCACAGCCACCTCATCTATATAGGGTGAATCTGCACCTGAGCTCCTCTGTTCTTCGCCAGATGATCCAACGTTTTCAGATATTATGATGAATCTCCAGAAAATGTTTGGATTCCAGAGCACTGAGCAGGATGCTTCCAGAAATAAATTGGCTCAGTACTTATGTTATAGGAAAAAGGGTTTATGCCTTGGCCACTGTGTCTCTTCGTATACTTGGTTATATGGGGCACCTCCTAAAATATCAGGAGGAACCTAAAGGCCTCCCAGGCAACAGTCTAGTCCCTCCTGGCAGGTTCTGTCCAGGAGGGTCTGACAGTCAAAATGTCTATAGCAGCAGCTGTATGTCGCCACCTGCTCAGGACCACCTATGATGCCATTGACACTGCGGCTTGAGACTATGGCTTATACGTCCTCTGCAGGAGTTTGTCTCAGACGACACTCCTGGCTCAGTGTGTCAGGATTTTCACAGGACATGCAGCAATCTATCCTTAATGCTCCTTTTAAGGGGGAACGGGTGTTTGGGTCACAGACCCAAGGCATGTTGAAAGATTTACAAGACTCTGGTCGTACCCTTCAATTGGTCACTACCCTTTACCGTCCAAAAGCAAAAATGACCTTCAGGGACCACTCCTACAGGGGCTGTCCCACTGCTGAAAGGCAACCTGCCAATAAAAGAAAACCTCAGTTAACATTGCCAGGTCTTAGAAATGCCCTGAAAACCTGTTAGATCCATGCTGCCCCCCCCAGCAGGGCCAGCCTTCGGCCTGAAGGTCTTCCCCCAGTCGTGGGACCAGAGACCCTACCCACAACCGTCAGGGCAGGCTTTCCCTTCACCTACAAGGGTGGCAAGCCATCTCCTCTGACCTGTGGCTCCTGCAGTTGATCTTGAGACAAGACACACACTGGAGTTCACAGAGATACCTCTTCCTTTGCCATGGGTCTCTCATTACCCCTCCCCCAACCAAGCATTGGTCTTACGGACCAAAATCGATGCTTTGCTCTCAAAACAGGCCATTGAACCAGTTCCCCTTCCTCAGAAGGATACTGGATTTTACTCCCATTTTCTCCTGGTTCCCAAATGGAGGGGGGGAACTTGCGACACATTTTGAATCTGAGGTGTCTCAACCTTTACATCAAATACCAAAAGTTCAGGATGGTATCTCTTCTAGTACTTCTCCCCTTACTGAACAAAGGCGATTGGCTCTGCTCTCTGTATATGAAGGATGCAGACCTCCATATCCTGATGCACCCTGCTCACAGACAGTTTCTCCGTTTCATGTTTCTGGGTCATCATTACCAGTTTAGGGCCCTCCCATTTGGCCTTTCCTTGGTCCTGAGGGTATTTACAAAATGCCTAGCGGCGGTCGCAGCAGCCCTCCAAAGGGAAGGCCTCTATGTCTTTCCCTACCTGGATGACTGGCTCCTGAAAGCATCTTCCAGCCAGCAGCTGTTGCTCATGCTTTCTCGAACCCTGCAGTTGTTCGCCCAGTTGGGGATAGCAGTAAACTGTCCGAAGTCCAAAATGGACCCTGGGCAACGCATCTAATATAACGGAGCCATGTTAGACACCTCCATGGGGATGCCTATAGCTCAGGCAGACACCCTGATTGCTTTGGCATGCAGATTAGTGTCCAGCAGATTGGTCTCGGCATGGGACTACCTCCACCTTGTGGGACATTTGGCGGCCACGGTACCGATGGTCCCCAATGTCAGGTTAAATATGAGGGTCCTTCAGTGGTCCCTCGGATTCTAGTGGGACCAGAAGGAGGACAGTTTTGATGTCCCAGTCCCGATGTCTTCCCTGGCTCTTCGAGCTGTACAATGGTGGATGTCCAGGGATAACTTAATGCGAGCCATGCCATTTCATTCTCCTGTTCTGAGTCTCATTCTGACTACAGGCACCTCCTTGACAGGGTGGGGTGCTAATCTCCTATACATCAGATCCCAAGGATCTTGGATGCCAGTGGAGGCATGTCTCCACATAAATGTCTTGGAGCTGAGGGCAGTTCTGTATGCCTTACAGGTGTTTGAAACTCATCTCCCACCCCTGGTTGCCTTCAGGTGCAATCAGACAGTTCTACGGTAGTTCACTACCTGAACAAGCAAGGAGGCACCCATTCCTACCCTCTCTGCAGAGAATCTACGAGGGTTTGGTATTGGGCAAGCTACAGAAATATTCATCTTCAAACACCATGAAGTCTTGCTATATTATGACTATATGCAGTCAGCCACTGCAGCTGAACTGCCCCGGAGAGGAAAGAGTTAACTCCAGAGAGTCTGGAGTTCCACAGCGCGAGGGCGCTATACCAAAGCTCTATCTGGCCAGTTTCAAATGAAACTGTCAGATTCTTTACTCCGCTTCACTGAACAATCGCTCTGGAGATCAGCTCCTTCACATCGGTTCATTTCGGTTCAAGCGGTATTTTGATTCATTTGAACGGCAAAAATATTTATTTTACCGCATTTCGGTTAAAAGCTCTATCTGGTAAACCGTAAGTAGAAAATTAAAGTCTATGTGGAAATTCAATTATCGGTTCGGTTTTGAACCGATCGGTTTGCTTAATTTAACGTTTTAAAGTGTGGTTGGGCTTTTTAAAATACGGTTCCCAGTTCTTATCGGTTCTAAAAAACCTTGCTTTTAAAATAGGTTTTTCAAATACCAGTGACACGGTTAGGAACCCGATAAAATTGTCCTTACCTAGCACTGCCATCAAAAGTTGAAGTTTTAGTTAGGCTGGCATTATGTCTGAGAAACCCAAAAGAAAACGGGCCTGGGTTTCAACACTATGATGTCTGTGGGAAGCCTTTGCCAAGGCTGACCCACACACCACGTGATTTATTGTCTAGGGGCTGACCACCTCCTGTCAGACTGCCAGGTGTGTAAAATTTCCCTGCAGCCACCCTGGAAAGAGATTGGGCGGCTCAGGGGAGCGAGGAGGCCAGAAGTCCGCTGACCGGATGGCCAGCCGGTCCAGTACCCACTGGACCAAAGGGAGTGCCCTCTGACCAGGGCGAGACTTCCTTGGGCAAAGGAAGGCTGCTCAGAGGAACCAGTCTCAGTGAAAAGACAAAGAAATCAGTAGGTTTGGAGTCAAAATTGTCTCTCCAACTGCTGCAGAAATAGCTAAAGCCATACAGATTGTCAGTCACTGTCTCAGGGTCCTGCGAGACCACCTACAGTTGGTAAAGGTTGGATTCGTTCAGTGTCAGTGGTTCAGGAGTATGATGTTGAGGAATTTTATGAACCCCAGGAGAGGGAGGACGAATTTGATCATTACATGTGTGGCTGGGAGGGTCTGGGCGTGCCCATTGAACGGACATTTCTCCAGACAGACCTTTAGAATCTCCTCCTATTCTGTCTGAGTCCCCTTCTCATTTTATGTTTTACAAAAAGGTTGCAGAAACCCTCCAGCTTCCTTTGAGGAAGCTGTGGATGACAAGAGGAGCCTGATTATGTAGAAATGATGGATATCCAGAGTCTAGGAGGTTGTCTATTCCTTTGCATAAGTCATTTAGGAAGCAAACAACAAAGATTTTAAAAAATCCTCATTCTGTCCCTCCTGTAGATAAAAAAATGGACAGAAGATGTACCTTGTCAGGCTCTGATACAGACTTCCTCACTGAGCAGTGTAGTCATGTAGGTGTGGTACAAGCTGCAGCCTGTGACAAGGCTAATATTCCTCTGGCTTCGCATCCTCCTGATAAGGATTCCAGGAAGATTGATGCCATGGCGAAAAAACAGTATGATGGCAGCTTCTTTGGGACTCAGGCAGGCAAATTATATGGCTTATGTGGCTAGATATCGAAATCTAGGTGGGACACAGTATTGCAGTTAGCCAAGCAGGCCCATGGCCAGCTGGCTAGTGAGGATTGGAACAGGTGGCTGCTGATGGCATTGAAGCCTCTAAAGTTCAATTTCATACTGCTGTTGATGTTAATGATGTTTCCTCTAGGGGTCATGGCCACTTCTGTAGCTTTCACGTGGGTTGGCATGGCTCAGATGCACTAATCTGTCCCAAGATACTCAGTCAAAGGCTATGGATTTTCCTGTTGTGGGTAATTCTCTGTTTGGGGAACAAACGAAAACTATATGAAAAGATGGATGAATACAGAACTACCTACAAAAGTGCCCAGGCTAAGGAGAGGCATGCCACTCCACAGAGGCACGCTCCCAGAGGTAGGGGCAGGCCTTTCACAGGCCTTTTGCCAATTTCAGGCCTCCTCTGCATTTTGCAGGAGGGTTTCTTTAGAGGCAGAGGTAGCGGGGCACAAGTAAACCGTCCCCCTTCCCTCAGCCTAAGGCTACTGCCAAGCAGGCACCCTGATGGGGTGCCCAGGGCCGATTCTCCTGTACCAGTGGGGGGCAGGTTGGTTTATTTCAGCCAGAACTGGGTGTCCCTAACTTCGGACAGGTGGGTTCTGGAGGTAATAGGCCAGGGTCTGGTTCTCAGCTTCAAACACTTTCCGAAGATGAGAGCCAGACATTTTCCACCTGCAAATCCTTCAGAAGCCCTTGCTTTGGAAGCAGAGGTTTCTTCTCTTTTGGACTGCAAAGCAGTAGAAAGGGTCCCTCCTTGCCATCAGGGCAAGGGCTGTACTCAAGATACTTTCTTACCCCAAAAGACAGGAGAATGAGCCCCATTTTAGATTTAGGTACCTGAACAAGCATCTTTTGAAACCAAAGTTCAAAATGTTAACTCTGACAATGATTTTGCCCTCCCTGCGGCCAGGGGACTGGTTGCTTCCTTGGACCTCAAGGATGCCTATTTTCATGTTCTGATCAGGCCTTCTCACGAAAGTACCTCAGGTTGAACTACCCTCAGGCCACTACCAGTTCAGGGCAATGCCCTTCATTACCTCTGCGCCAAGGGTATTCACGAAATGTCTAACTAGTAGTAGCTCATTTAAGAAAGCCAAAAGGATTGCTGTGTTTCCCTACCTGGACGACTGGCTCATAGTGGGTCAGTCCCCAGATCAGGTAAATCCCACTTGCAAAGTAGCCCAGCAGCTTCTCACTTCCCTGGGATTCCTGCTGAATTTACCAAAGTCAGTTCTCGAACCAGTTCAGGTACTAACTTTCATAGGTGCAGAATTGAACACAAAGTTAGCCAGGGCATTTTCTCCCTCGGAAAGGGTAGACAGACTCATTGCCCTGGCATCCTCCTTTACCCTGCGGGTCTCGACCAGCAAGGCATTTTCTGCAACTCCTAGGGCACATGGCTGCTCCCACAGCTGTAGTGCAAGGAGCAAGATTCAGATGAGGGACATTCAGTTCCATTTGAGGCCTATTGGTCTCAAAGGAGGACCCCTTTCCAAATTGGTTCCAGTGACCCAAACCCTGATCCTGGCCTTACACTGGTGGCAGGATCAAGCAATCTAAAACAAGGGGTTCCTTTCATTCCGTTCCACTCCCTCACCCTCACCACGGATGCTTCCCTGTTAGGGTGGAGCTCACTGGGTGACCTGTCCACTCAGGAGTGTGGTCTCCCCAGGAATCTCTGCTCCACATCAATCTTTTGGAACTCAGAGCTGTCCTTTTAGCTCTTCAGGCGTTTTCAGCTTCTGTCCAGAACAAAGTAGTTCAAGTCAGGACAGACAACACCACAACAATGTGGTACATCAACAAGCAAGGGGCACTCGGTCATCAGCCTTGTGCACGAGAGCAATGAAGTTGTGGTCTCTGGCCTCCCTGAACACCTCCCTGATAGCAGTTCACCTTCCAGGGGAAGGACAATGTCCTGAGGATGCCCTCAGCAGGATTTCTCAGGGCCATCACAGAATGGGCTCTGAATCCTCAGGTGCTGGGGTCAGTCTTTGCAGATGGGGCACCCCTCAGATAGATCTTTTCGCAGCCCCAGACAGCCACCAACTTCCTCTGTTTTGTTGCAGGCCTCCAGTGCTGGGATCAGTCCCCTGGGCGCCTTTCAGTTAGATTGGAAAGGGAAGTTCCTGTATGCCTTTCCCCCCTTTCCCCTTCTTTTCAGGGTACTAGTAAAAATCAGATCTCAGCCCTGCAAGGTGATTCTGATTGCTCCAGATTGGGCCAGACAGCCCTGGTGCCCACTGCTTCTGTCCTTGACAGTCCACCCTGCCCTGAGCTTGCCCAGAGTCCATGACTTACTGGCCTGTGCACAGGGGAGAGTGTGGTATCCGGACCTCAAATCCCTCCATCTCAAGGCATGGCTCTTGAGGAGTTAGAATTGCTTGACTTACACCTTTCTCAAGGTGTTTTGGATATTTAAAGGCTTCAAGGGAAGCCTTCCACTAGAAGCCACTTACAATTCTAAGTGGAAAAGGTTTTCCATCTGGTGCTCTGAGCAGATTATCCCAGAATCTGCGGATCTGCCCATTTCTGGACTATTTGGTCCATTTAAATTCCTTAGGCCTTAGGCCAGCTACCTTAAAGGTTCATCTGGCAGCTGTCTCTGCTTTTCTGTCAGCAGGAAGCCTGCTTCTTTCTTCTCACCCTGTGCTTTCCAAGTTTTTAAAGTTACTTCACCAACCCTCCTTTTAGGAACCAGCTCCGCTTGGGACTGAATGTTTGCATTGCTCAGTCAATGCACCCCCTTGAGCCTCTGTCTTCAGCAGAGCTCAAGTTTCTGACTTGAAAACTGTTTTCCTAGTGGCTATCTCTTCTGCCAGACGCATAGTGAACTACAGGCCCTGTCAGTGGAAGAAGATTTTATCTCTTTCCACAGAGATAAGGTAGTCCTCAGGACTAACAAGTTTTTGCCTAAAGTGGTTTCAGATTTCACGTGAACCAATCCATCTGTCTTCAGTATTTTCACTGAGCATTCTTCCTCAGATGAGGAGAGTCTGCACAGCTTGGACGTCAAAGAGCCTTAAGCTACTATTTGGAGCACCAAGGGTCACAGGTTTGAATCCCTCCAACTCTTCCTTACCTATGGCGAGGTTGGCAAGGAAACCTGCCACTAAGAGGACAATTGCAAGGTGAATTGTTTCTTGTATCCAATTTGTTATCAAAACTAGGTAGAGAACCCCCTCAGGACTGAGGGCTCACTCCACCAGGGGTACAGCTGCATCTCTAGCGGCTGCTGGAGATATTCCCATTCTGGAAATCTGTCAAGCTGCTACTTGGAAAGCAGTTCACACTTTTACCAAGCATTATTCCTGGATATTCAGTCCAGGAGAGATGCTCGTTTTGGCACAGCTGTGCTTCAGAGACCTATTTCCTAAGTAGGTTCTGACCCTCCTCCATGGAGGTACTGCTGTGTAATCTGCATATAGTCATAATATAGCAAGACTTCATGGTGTTTGAGAAAAATTACTCACCTTAGTAATTGCTTTTCTTCTCATGGAGTCTTGCTAAATTAAACCACCCTCCCTCCTGCCCCTCTCAGAACTTCTACTTGGGTAGGGGTGGCAAATTAGTGCAAGCACTGTGTCATGCCATTTTAGTTCTTCCCTTCACCCCCTTTATTTAGGGTTAGGGAATTAGGTATTTCTGTTTTAAGTAATATGTTGGCCCCCTTCCTGGACTTGAGTCTTGGGGAAGGGGGTCTAATAGTGCTTGTTAGGGAGAAACTAATAATACTATTATTCATTGTTATTATTATTATTATTATTGCTGTTTATATTGTTGTTATTCCTACTAGTAGGTAGCCACTTGGCTAGTGTAGAGCTTTCCACACAGACTTGTTGCTTAGTGTTAGCTTCGTAAAGATCTGACAGTTTCATTTGAAACTGGCCAGATAGAGCTTTGGTATAGCGCCCTCGCGCTGTGGAACTCCAGACTCTCTGGAGTTAACTCTTTCCTCTCCGGGGCAGTTCAGCTGCAGTGGCTGACTGCATATAGTCATAATATAGCAAGACTCCATGAGAAGAAAAGCAATTACTAAGGTGAGTAATTTTTTCTTTTGGCAGTGCACATCCCTGGGGTGTCCAATACCCTGGCGGATGCCCTGAGCAGATCCACGGCCCAGGCCCATGAGTGGGAAATCTTACCTGCCATCCGAAATGATGTCTTCCACCTGTGGGGCCGACCGTAGTTGGACCTATTTGCCTATCTGCAAAACTGCCGCTTTACTGCTCTTTCGTGCGAGGTCCTGGAACTGTGTGGTGGGACACATTATCTCTTTCCTGGACTTGAAGATTTCTTTATGCTTTCCCCGCCCTTTCCTCTCATTCAGAGAGTACTACTCAGACTGGTCCGGGACAGGGCATCTATTATTCTCATAGCACTGTTCTGGCCAGGAGAGCTTTGGTTCCCACTGCTTCTACAGTTCTCTAAACTGGATCCCCTACCTCTGCTGATTTGCTGGGCTCTGTTGTCCCAGGCACAAAGCACCTTGCTACACCCGGTTCGTCCCTCCCTTCCTCCATCTGCATGCCTGTCTCCTGAGGACGTAGTCCTCTCGCTTTTCTGGGTGTCCCCAAAGGTGGCTGAAGTCTTCCGGGCTGCTAGGGAGCCATCTACTCAGTCTTCCTATTCAATGAAGTGGAACTGCTTCTCTATTTGGGCGGCTACACTGGACTTAGATCCTTATGAGTGTTGCCCTCAGCGCATCTTAGACTCTTTGCTCTCCTTGTCGGAGGGTGGACTGAAATATTCTCAGTGAAAGTCCACCTTTCGACTATTACCGCATTTCATTTACCTGTGGACAACATTCTGTTGTCCCAGTTGCCTTTGATTCGAACCTTTTTAAAAGGTATTCTGCACCTTCATCCCCCAATCTGGGATCAAGTCCCTGTGTGGGATTTGAATTTTGTGCTTGAAAAATTGACTCGCATTTGAGTAATAGGCATTAATGTGCAAACCTCCCTACCTACAATTAAATAACAATAGGGTGACTTTGTGCACAAACCCATAGTTTTTGACAAAGGTTGTTTCTGAATTTACTTTAAATTAGGCTGTCCACTTACCAGTGTACTATGCAGAGCCTGCGAATCCAGGGGAATCCCTGCTTCATACTCTTGATGTGCATAAAACTTTGAGTCTTTATCTTCTCTGCACCTCACAGTTGTGAAACAACTGAGCAAATTTTTGTTTCTTTTGCCTCTGGAAATCAAGGTGTTCAGGTTTCAGAGCAGTGCTGGTCCACATGATTGGCGAACTGCATTTCATTTATCTATACAAAATACATCAAAACTCCAGCAGTGCTTCACCAAGGCCGAGCAATGGTTTATTGACCACAAATTAGTCATCAACCTGAAAAAAACAAAATCTGTGCTCTTTGCCCACCATCAGAATAAGACCAGAGATACCCCCTCCAGATCCGTCCCAGCACCCAGGTACCCCTCAAACAAGTGACTATGTACAAATACCTGGGCGTCACTTTTGACCCTGCCCTCACCTTCCACCACTATATTGCTGCCCTCTTGTCTGCCACAAACATATGGATTGGCCTCCTCTACCGCCACAGGGACTGCCTGCCCCCCGATGCGCTTCATATTGCAGTCACCTCATCAGTTCTGTCCCTGGTAGACTATGGCCTCCCAATGTATGCTCCTGCTGACAAAACTGCCCTCAACAGAGTGCAACTGTCCATTAACAAGGCCTGCATGCTCCTGTTGGGTGCAGACAGGTGCAACCACACCTGCTTTCTCTACTCACTTGCCAACATCCTCAACTTCGAAGAGAGGCTCCTCTACCAATCCTGCCTGTTGGCGAAGAAAATCCTCCTGGGTCTCTCCCCCCAACCCGCGGTGGCCTCCTCCATCAGTGTCGCCTGCCCGGTTGTATCTACCTGCAGTACCTGCAAACCCACCCTCACAGTACCCAGAGTCAAGACCTCACTCGCGCAGCGGTCCTTCCACTATAGGACCCTACTATGGTACAACTCCCTTCCGACTACTATTACCAGCCTCGATAGAATAGGCCCTTTCTAAATTGCTCTCAGAAGCCATCTCTTTGCCTCGCGCTGCTGCAGCGGTTGATAGACCAAGCCCCCCCCCACTCTCTCGAGCCACCCACAGCCCCCGACAATGTCCCTTTAGACAGCTAACAGTCACCCGTGCAGGCGTCTATTTCAGCACTTCCGCTCTAGACCCCCCAGCAAAAATCCCACTATTTAACCAAGTACCCTACCTGTCTGCCCCTGTATTGCTTCCCCTCTGTACTGTACCAGTCACTCTATATGGCAATCTGCCATACCCTTTCTACGTGTTGCCTACTCATGTACCTATGTAACCATATGAAGCTATGGTATTATATTCCTCTGTAACTATATGGTGTCCTGTTTGTATGTAACCTGTACTTTGTCTGACGAGGAGCCTTTGGAAACCAGTCCTTGACTCCGAGGACTGTAATTCTGATTTGTACAAATAAATAAATAACTCCTACAGGAGTTGTAAAACCCCATTCTACCAGAGGCATGGCTACCTCCATGGCGTGTTTCTGGGGCGTCTCTGCCTTAGAAATCTGTGAAGCAACCACGTGGGCTACTGTACATACATTTATGAAACATTACAGTCTAGACGTCGCTTCCAAGAAGCAAACTGCTTTTGGACGGGCCGTTTTACAAGGCCTCCTGTCCTAAGTCCTGATAGTTTGCTTCCTCCTCCCAGCTAGGCGTAATAACTGTTGGGAATCTTCCCATGTGTTATGACCTGCTGCAAGAGATTGTCTCAAAGAAGATAGTACAGTTGCTTAAGAACTTAACCGTAACAGTAGCTCTTCGAGAGTATCTCTTGCTGCAGGTCATGCAGCCCCAACCAGCATCCCCCTTGCTGTTACTCCAGAAGGGTTCCTTGAGCCTGTCCTTTTACAACTCCATGAGCTGCTGCCTTATTTACCTCCTCGGTTCCCATCGGAGGCCTGAGAAATGCTTCCTCATTCAGTTGCTAGGATGGAAAAGAACTGAGGAGTTGCTGGGACCTCCCCTTTTTATACCTGCCCAACAGACACCACGTAGTAGTGTTAGGGGGAGGTCCCAGGGTCGACTGCTGAAAAGTCATCCGGAGGAAATGACACCTGCGGCTGATATCCCATGTGTTATGACCTGCTGCAAGAGATACTCTCTAAGATCTACTGTTAAGGTAGGTTCTTGCACAACTGTACTCTCTCCTGCAATCCATTGGAACCACACCTGTTTCCAGTGTGCTGTTGATTAAGGCCATCAGTGGGGCACCTAGCACCTCCCTGAGTTCCATTAGTACCCTTGAGTGCATCCCACTCAGTCCCATAGGCATATCCACTTTCAGAGGTGCAAGTCCCTTTAGGCTCTTCCTCTGAAAATGTACTTGGTCCACCCCCTTTGTTCCTGCTGCTTCCTGGTGGTCCATTCCCCCCTCTTTCAACTGTGAAGACTAAGCAGAAGTACCTGTTAAGATGTCTGCTTTTTCTTGATTCTCTTCTTTGCAGTCTCCCCCTGCTGCCCTCCGTATCCTCACTATTCCCTCCCCTTGCTTACCTCTTCTCACTTATGTACCTGAAGAAAGTCTTATCTTCTTCAGCTACTCCTTTGGTTCACCTCTGTCTGCGACGTTACTCTATTCACTGCCTTACCTGCTTCCCTCTGTTTTTCTTGGTATATCTCCTTGTCTTTCTCCCTCTGTATCCTTATACCTCCTGAATATGAACCTTTTTTCCCCACACCACCTCGGCCACTTTTCTAGAGAACCATAGAGGTCTCTCTCACTTTTACTCCTTTCATGCAGAGGTTAGTTACCTTGATTATGCCATCCTTTATTTTTCCCCACTGTGCCTCTACCCATCCCTGGCAATCCCTCCCTCCCAGGCAGTCTCATTTCTTTAAAGTTTGCCATCCTAAAGTCCAGGATCCTTTTCCTCATGTGTTTTTTCTTTGTTCCCATCTTATTGTTAAACCACACAGTAAGGTGATCACTGGTACCTCTGGGACAGCCCACTGTGACGTCTGCAGTGCTGTCCCTGTTTGTACGCACCAGGTCCAGCACTGCCCAGTCCCTAGTGGGTTCCTTGACTAGCTGCCGGAGGAAAAATTCCTTTGTAGGGAGTCATGGATGGCCACACAGTCACACTCACACATATAGCAGTTTCATATCCTAACCGTAAAGTGCATGGGATTAAAAGTGCAGATACAGCCTGGAGTTACAAAGGAAAACAACCTACCCCAGTGCTTGGCACATTTGAGCTTCATCACGGGGTGTCTGTGGGGGTCTAGAGCCCTTTGTTAAAATTGCCAGAGTCTAGGGAAATTAATCTGTGAATGTAAACATGCATACTTCAGCGCTGACTTTTAAACATTGCATAACTTAGGTCATTTCATTGTAGAAACACCATGAACTTTGGGTACAGAGAGCTTAGCAACATCAATTTTTAAAAACACAACACTGTAATATACAGTATATTGTACAGGGAAGTGTGTTATGTGCACTCACTCTTTTTTTTTTTTTTTTTATCTATTTATGTTTACACAGAACATGCGACTTCTGGATCCCTGCAGTCTGAGGACTGGGCACTCAATATGGACATATGCGACATCATCAATGAGACTGAAGATGGGTAAGTTGTATGAAACATATATGCTTCATTGTAAGAAACTAGTCACATAAAAATTAAACGTAGAATCTGACGGCAGATAAGGACCGCTTGGCCCACCTAGTCTGTCCATTCATATACCGCAGATCTTAAATGATCCGCGGCTTACCCTATCTTTCCTGTTGCTAGAGTTCACACTTATTTTTACCTCTGCCAGTTTGCCAGTTTTCAGGGCAGGTCCAGTACTGTTCACCCTTAGAGTATTAGCTCCCCCGAGTTATAAAACAATCTCAAATCTCACCCAGTTTCCCCAGCCCTGCCTTGGTCACCACCAGGCTGAAAGATAGGGTTTTCTTCTTCAGGTCCTCCAGGACTCTGATAAGTCCATGATGGATTGTGTAGTATGCAGTTTCATCTTCCCCCTTTCTATTCATACTGCCATTTCATGGCTTATTTACTGGTGGAGCTACAGTACTTCTTTGGACCTGCCAGATCCCAGGAGGGCAAGAAGATTAGGATCCATAAATAAAACATTTGGGCAAACATGGCATTAGGGAGGGGTTGCTTCTTGGATGTGCATGTGCCTTGTGTGTAAAGAGAGGACCCAAGTTAGCCCTCTGACCCTTACGATTAATTGTACTCTTTCACTTTCTGTATCTCTACCCTTGAGTATTCATACCAACACCTGCATGGTTGGTCAGTGTCGAACGTGAATCCAGAAGTTGGAACACGTTGCATGGCCACTTCTAGGGTCCATCTTACCACCTGATTGAAACTTCTCTACATCCGGGGTGGGTAGAAAAGCTGCCATTTGTAGTCTGTGCATTTTCTTGGCCAGTCAGCATTGTGTTTCTCTGGTGCATAGCGGCTTATGTCTTTGTCTTCTCCATCCTTGATAAGGAATGCATCACCTTTATTGGCGATGCCTGGTCTCTACTTATCTGTGGTCTGGGGGATTGAATCTGCTCTCAAACTTGGATCTTTCGTGATAGTGCAAAGCACTGTTACAACTCCACTAGGTGAGCCCTTCTCCAATAAAGAGTTAAAGCGGAAATGTCTATTTAAGAATGCCACACACCATAGCGTGGGTCAGTCCCCGATTAGGCTTTTTGCCTAACAAGTATAATTTTACCTCCTCTGGTGTTAGGAGAATTTTATTTTATCCAGTTGATCCTGCCATCCCTCCTGCCGGCATTTTGTAAACAATGCATCTTGTGTTGCTACACAGAACCTCCCACCGGCTGACATCAGACACAGGGATCAGCTGTGGGAAAGTGTACTGTCTACAGTGATACATGGAGCTATTTGTAGCTCTGGTTTGTTCACTGCTGGTCCCGGTGCCATATCGAGACCATAGTCTATACTTGGTGTTGGTATGGCACCTTGACTGGCAGTGAACAAAGCGGAACTGTGAATAGCTTTGTGTATCACTGTAGACAGTACAATTTTCCCATGGCTGGTCCCCGTGTTTGACGTCAGCCACAGGAGGTTCTAAAAGTACATAAGACACACTGTTTAAAAAAATGCCAGCGGAGGGATGGCAGGATCAACTGGAAAACTAAAATTCTTCAAACACTAGAGGAAGTAAAATTTACTTGTTAGTCGAAGTTTCAATCAGACTGGCTCCACTTCTATGGTGGGCATTTTAGACAGACATTTTCCTTGCGCCCCTGTGGAGATGCTGCAGAAGTAGGTAATTAGTAGTTCCAGAGCCAAGTAATGCTGTATTTATATTGTTTGGGCAGCAAGCACTTGGCACAGCTTTCTTGATCAAACTTGTGCTTGAGGTTCTACCCAATATTGCCAAAACCACTCTTGATTTCAAAATGTTTTCACATAATTATCCTTCAAATAAAGCAACTCTGATTGTGCAGTGCCACTCTTATGGACGAAGCACTCTTTTGTCACAGTTTCTGTCAGTGATATCTGGCATGATTGTGCAGAAATGCAATGTAATCTGATGCCAGTTACTTCAGTTTGTGATGCAGAAAACTGGCATCTTTATCATAGGCTGCTTCGTCATGGTGGGTGGCACTGCACTTTTGGCTTCAACTGTAGAAAATAAATTGTTCCCTGGTGGCTGTTATTGTTGAGCTCTTTATTTCTGTGAATGCTTCAAAAAGCACCGAGTGGATTTCCTTCATGTTTTGTTGAGTATTTTCCAATCATTGATGATGGAAAGCAGTGCTCTTAGACTTTGTGTGGATGCAACTAGATATGGCTGACTGGTAGCCATGTTTGATTTTTTTGGATGAAAACATCACAAGATCTTTAAAAAAGCAGATGGATTTACTTGATATTTTACTAAGCAGCTATCTATCATATAAAAATGTACCTCGTAGGATTTGATGCATGATAGGTTAAAGGTAGTTGACTGATGGCAGTTTGTGTGCAACAGTTACTCCGAAATAGTTATTGGATTATCTTCATGATTTAGTAAATGATCACCATTCATATAAAGGTGCGCAGGTTAGATTTTAGGGAGAATGCAAGACATCACTGATAGAAACTGTGATAAAAGAGCACAAGTTTGATCAAGAAAGCTGTCACAAGTGGTTGTTGCCCCAGTGGTCTCAGTATTTTTGCCCACTGGAGGGAGGGCATGTCAAGCAAGTGGGTTGTGGAGATAATGTGAATGGGTCGTGTGTTGGGGTTGTTAGCACCCCCCCCCCCATTGTGCATCCTCTGATCTCCTGTCATTACCCCCGGGACACTTGTCTGTTTCGTTGACTGAGGTTCAGACTCAGTTGGACAAAGGGCTACTTGGTCCTTATCTCATAATGAACAAAATCTGGGATTTTAGTCCTGGTACTTCCTTGTTCCCAATTGACAGGGGATTTCTGCCACATCTTAGACCTTGGGGGCTTGAGCGAGTAAATTGAACTCCCAACAGTTTGGGATCGTTTCTCTTCAGTCCTTCCTCCCTCTGCTGCAGCATGGGGACTGACTGTATGCTGTGGATGTAAAGGATGCATACTCCATAGCAGTGTTCCTCATAGCCACGAAGAGTACTTATGCTTCCTTCTGGAAGGCAAGCACCATCAGGTCAGTGTTTTGCCCTTTGGCTTGTCCTTGTTTTCATGGGTGTTCACCAAATGCCTAGCAAAGGGTGGCCAGGGCCCTTTTCACAGAGGGCCTGTATGAGTTCCCATACCTGGATGACTTACTCTTGAAAGCCTCGTCATGGTATGCAGTCTTTCAGAACCTCTTCCATACATGCCAGCTGCTTCATCAGCTGGGGCTTCTGATCAATAAGTCCAAAATATGATCTGCTTTTGTGTCCATGCCTGCAGTACATAGTGCTGTCCTGGACATGACTGTTTCACTGGCCTTCCTTCCTGAGGGTTGTGCCATACTCTGGTAGCTCAGGCACAGCTAGTTGGATCTAGCTCCTACGTTTCAGATGAATGCTTGCTACAGCTCCTGGGCCTGATGGCGGTGGCTACCATTATGACAGTTCTGATGGCTTGCATCCATATGCTGGTGGGCTGGCAGCATAGCCTAGAGGTTAGAGCGACAGATCTGATAGATTTGATCTGATAGAAATCTGATAGATGTCTTTTACTGGGTAACCAAGGAACTAGATCAGGGTGGAGTGGTGGACGTAGCCTACCTAGATTTCAGTAAGGCATTCAACACTGTTCCACATAGGAGGCTAGTTAGCAAGCTAGGTAGTTTAGGAGTGGGTCCAAAGGTGGTAAACTAGATAAGAAATTGGTTAGAGGATGAGCGACAGAGGGTGGTGGTAAATGGAGTTCACTCTTTTTTTTTATCGTTTTTTTTTTGAGATTCAGCAAACTGTTATATTGAGGGACTGTGCACTTTCCAACATTTCTGTATGTCGGACTAAGCCCTCATCATAGCTTCATCATAACCTCCTACACTGACATAACTATGCTAGACCTGGGACGGCCATTAGTCTTCTAATGTCTAGTTCATCTTAATTGTTAGGTATATTACTTATTTAAATATTGTAACAATATTATTCTTAATAAATATTTGATTTTTGTTGATTAACTAAATTTTATTTTTATATTTAAGAGCCAATTCCATCCTGGCTGATCATGGTGTCAGAGGGCTGCCAAACCTTTTCATGTAGATGTTCCTGTCCCATCTTTAAATACTGTATTTTTTCGGATTTCATAACATCTAACATAAAGTTCGCCCAAGTGGTTACAGTTGGAGGGTCAGAGTCCTTCCATTTGATTAAAATACATTTCCTTGCTAGGATCATAGCTATCATAAGAACATTTTGCTGGAATTGATCTACAGTATGTCCATAGCAGTTGTGTGTACTGCCAATAAAATGAACAATGATGATACGTTAAAGTGTCTATTCAAAGTTTTATTTAGTATATCAAGTATTTTTGACCAAAAATTTGAAAAGTATGGACAGTCGTAAATCATGTGGATCAAAGTACCATCTAGGACATCGATCAGTTAAATTCGGATTCATTTTATGCAGTTAGCATGGAGTAAAATATGTGCGATGAACGGTATTATACTGGATCTGTTGGACCTTGGTTGATTTAATATTCATGAATGGTGAGTCTTTAATAGCAGCCCATATCTCATCCGTAAACACTATTACCAGATCTCTCTCCCATTTTTGTTTTAATACCAGTACATCTTGAACAGTTGAGGGTCCATAATATTTATTTATTTAGAATATCTGATTTACAGACCTTTGAGTCAAGGTCTCATATACAAAGGCACTTTGTTATGGAGTACAAAGACAGACAGTGTTACATAGTTCAGTACACAGTTATAGTTACAGGTTGCAGGTTTCAACAATAGGTTTCAAGCAATAGTTACCAGGTTTCAACAGGTGTTACAGGAGGACATCGCCTTAGTGATACATGGATAGAATACATTTACATGACTGAAGGAGGTTATACAGGAGGACAACGTCTCAGTGGTACGTGAATAGCAAAACAGTTAAGCAGTGTACAGTGAAATATGGTCCCTGCTCAGTAGCGCTATGAAAATAGTGGTGCAACACAACGTATCGCCAAGGTGACAACAGCAGGAAGGGTTGCAGGCATTAGGCCCTGAGGGGGACTGTAGTATTCGTACAAGAGAGGGGGGGAGGACTTGTGAAGTGGCATAAGTGCTGAAAAGCAGTCCGAGGGACCTTGTCATGATCTTAAGCAGGATTAGGGTTGGTAGATTAGTCCCCACAGGGGCGGTCCAGAGGAGCCCTGGAGACTGGATTTAGGTATACTTATAGCAGCGGGTGCTGAAGAGGTGGCTCTTGAGGTCTGTCTTGAAGGGACCAATTTTGGTGAGGTTGGTGACGTTGGCTGGGAGGGTGTTGAACCAGGAGGGTGGTCTGTAGCCAAAGGATCTCTGGGCAAGGGATGTCCTGGCTCTTGGTACTAGAAGGGTAGCCTTAGCGGCACTACGGGTGGAACCCATAGGGGTGGACCGGTGAAGGGAGGTGGGTACCCCAGGAGGGGAGAGTCCGAGGAGCGTTTTTTTGGTTAGTAGACAAGTCTGATAGCGGATTCGCTCCTCTAGGTTGATCAGGTTGGCAGAGGAATATAGTAGATAGGTGTGTGTGCGCCTAGAGGCTCTGGTCAGGAGCCTGCAGACCTTGTTAATGGAGAGCTGGATTTTGGTGAGTTCAGTGATGTCAGTGGCTTCATAGATAGGTAGGTAGGCCGTTGTTTACTAGAGGCAGGATGGATGAGGTGATGGCCAGCCTGAGAGTCTCGGGAGAAGGCAGTCCTTAAGATGGTATAGAAGCCCGATCCTGGAGTTAGTGACAGCAGAGAGGGCACTGAAGTGGGCATGGAAGATGAGGGCAGAGTCAAAAGCGAAAGTGATACCCAAGTATTTATAGGGTGTTATAATAGTGTATATTTTTGAAATTAGCTTATTATTAGTTGTTGCAATAGATCCAAAATTGGTGTAGTGGTAAGTTTCAAGGTCCCATTAGTTTTAATTATGAAACTTTTAATTTATAAATATTTATAATAAGGTTTGTCATCCAAATTGTATTGCTGCTGTAATTGACCAGAAGATTTAAATTGTCCGTCTTCAAATAGCTCCCTACATTGATTCAACCCTTTATCACGCCAAGTTTTATATACTTTATCCCCTTACCGATGGGGCAAAATAATAATTATTATAAATTGGGGAGAAGTGTGTGTAATGCCTACTTTGAAATTTAGCATTTTATGAGCTTCATACCAACATTTTATAATTATATACATCATACTATTGTTTTACTAGTATTCTTAATATCTTTATATAGTCCAAAAAAGACATTCATTAAGGATTAATAGTCAGTTAAGCAAGATTCCATATCTGTTGATACAGAATAGTAAGAATGAGAATTTAGCCAATTCCAAATTATAGTTATTTGTGTAGCTAAATAATATTTATAGAA
Organism: Neoceratodus forsteri; assembly: GCA_016271365.2. Taxonomy (NCBI): domain Eukaryota; kingdom Metazoa; phylum Chordata; order Ceratodontiformes; family Ceratodontidae; genus Neoceratodus; species Neoceratodus forsteri. The sequence goes on along the minus strand of CM057450.1, from coordinate 180,867,011 downwards.
ATCAGGTAATGCTAAACCTCCCTCCCCCTTACATAAAGTTAACTTATTATTTGATATCCTTGGACTTTTCTTTGCCCCAAAAAATTTGTTTACATTTTTTTAATTTTTTTAAATATTCCATAGGTACAATAATAAATACCTGAAAATTGTGAAGTATTTTTGGTAGAATTTGCATGTTTATGATATTTGCTCGTCCAGTTAGGGCAAGGGGGAGGGATAGACTGGCTCTAGTTCACCCTTATTTTTTTTCTAATTGCAGTTCGGGATTCAATGTGTACAGACTATATCATTCATAATTGTGACCCCTAAGTATTTAAATATATCGGTCAAGCGACAAGGGCAATCTGTAGGTAGCTTGATATTGGTCTTTGGAGATGGATTAAAAATTAGCAATTTTTGGAAATTTATTTTATATCCAGATACCTTACCATAATCTTATGAAATTCTTATAAATTCCTCTAATTTTTCATAGTTTGAAAAATATATTAAAGCATCTTCAGCAAACAAATTTATTCTATGTTCATTATGATGAAATTTAATCCCATTAATTATAGGGTTTATTCATATTGCTTCTGTCAGTGGTTCTATCACTAAGGCGTAAATTAAGGGTGAAATAGGGCATCCCTGTCTAGTTCTTCGTGTCCGTTAAAAACTAGATGATGTAGTATTGTTTATTTTAATTTGAGCTTGTGGTTCTTTATACAATATTTTAATCCATTTTATGAAATGTTCCCAAAATTTCATATTTTGAAGTGTAGAGGTAATATAATTCTTCTCAACCTGGTTGAATGCTTTCTCAGCAATGACTATTAAAAAAACCAAAAAAAATTGTTTCTTTTTATAGTTGCTTATGAAATTAAATTTTCCTTCCTTTGATGAAACCATTCTGATCATGGTTAATCAAATGTGGAAGTATTTTTTCTAATCTAATTGCTAATATTTTGGCTATTATTTTATAATCAACATTTAATAATATGTGTCTATATGAGTGACATTGTTCAGGATCTTTACCTTGTTTGAGGAATACCAGTGTATTATATTTTGATGTATTTTTAGCCAATCTAATTGAGCTATACAGGGAGCGTGATCTGAGATAGTAATACCCGGATAAGATACTTTTTGAATAATATAATTTAGTGTTTCTGATTTAAAAAAAAAAAAAAGTATATTAGAGACTATGATTGATGACTATTTAAGAAGAACAAATATTGCTTTTTATTTGAATTATTGGGAGTCGAAGGGTCAAACATTTTGAGATCCAGCATCAAGTTCTTTATAATCCTAATAGATGTTTTGAAACTATGTGAGTCGCTAGAAGATTTATTAAACCTGCGCAAAGTTAGATTAAAGTCTGCACCAGTTATGTAAGGAGTCTTGTAAGTGGAAAGCAGTTAAAAAAATTCTGTGTAAAAAGTGAGGTTATTACAGTTCGGTCCGTATATTGTGGCCAAAGAAAGGCTCCGACCCCCCAGTATAATTTCCAGAATCACATATCTGCCAAACTGATCCATATTTTTTTTTAATAATGTTTGGTTTCAGTAACTGTTTATGAAAGAAAATTGCTAAATGTGTTTCCTGTATCATTATGCAGTTAATTTGCTTATTATTTAAGTAGTTAATCACTTTAATCATTTTCGAGCGCTATTGCAGCCCCTTAACATTCCATGTTGCCAGTTTTAGTAAGATTGTCGTTAGCTGTAGACTATTATTCTCCAGAGCTCTACATATAACAGTAAGTGCTGAATTTGTTTAAGATTTGCCAGAAAACTACCCGAATCCAAATATTCGTATAGGAACCACCTTTTAGAATTAGTTTTCTTTTTATTGTGCTCTCCACCACCAACTGCAAACACCCATAGTGCCCATTTAACCCCTCCGGAGAAATAGCTTTTCTCCTGTGCCCCCCCTCCCCATTACTAGCAGAGGTGTAATCAAAAACAACTCTTGCGCCTAAAAGTCACCCCAGTCATATTATTAAGGGAGGCAGTATAGCGCAGTGGTTTAAGGCTGTGAGCTGCAAATCTGGTGACATCCAGCAGACCAGACCTGGGTTTAAATCCCCTAGCTTCCACTTGCATACTGTGTGACCCTGAGCAAGTCACTTAACTTCCCTGTGCTCCCAGGTCACACCTGTAAAAAAAAGCTTTCAGCTTAGTGTGCTACTCCTGGTTAAACAATAAAAAAAAAAAAAAAAAAAAAAAAAAAAAATATTATCATGCTATTCACTACCCTTTCCTCCCAGGTCCCACTCCTCCGGTCTACCTCATTTTACATTCCTTTTTCCCCTCTTCTACAACCATTTCATGTTTATATATCCTTATCCACCCCTTCCTTTTAGTGTCAGCCTAGATGTTCCATCAATAGTAGAGGGAAAAAAAAAAAGGGAAGGCAACTACTGATAGCGGAAAGGGAGACACCTTGTTTCATAGCATCATAGTATCATAGTAAAAGCCAGCAGAATAGCCCCATGGTCTATCGTGTCTGCTCAGAAGCTAGCCCCCTACTGGGAGCTCGCTTCTCCACCCCCCCCAGCCCCATAGGTGGTCTTTCCCGGCTTCTCTATCCCCCTGTACCTGTCTCAACCCTTCTTGAATCCTTCCACTGTGTTCCTTCCACCAGAATCCTGGGCAGTACGTTCCATGGTTCCACCACCTTCTCGGTGAAGAAGCGTCTCCTGCGCTCCCCCCTGTACTCCCCCCAACCCCTTCCAGCTTCCACTTGTGCCCCATGGTAGTTCCCTCCCTTCTTAAGCCTGAACATTTCCCTGGCTCCACCCTTATTTATCCCCTTTACATACTTGAAAACCTCTATCATGGCCCCCTGTCCCTTCTCTCCTCCAATGCATACAGATTGAGTTCTTCCAGTCTCTCCTCATAGGGCCTGCCCTCCATGCCCTGAATCATCCTGGGCGCCCTCTGCTGGACCCTCTCCAGCAGCGCCATGTCCCTCTTAAGATGGGGTCTCCAGAACTGCACACAGTACTCAAGATGTGGCCTAACCAGGGCATGATACAGAGGGAGGATCACCTCCCTCCTCCTGGAGGTAATCCCCCTGGTTATGCAGCCCAGTATCCTGTTTGCTTTTGCTGCAGCTCTTCAGCAGTTCTCAGTGTTATTCATTTTGCTGTCCACCACTACCCCTAGGTCCCTCTCTCCCGATGAGACTTGCAGTGTGACAACCCCCCCCCCCCGGGTGTATGCATGGCCGGGTTTTCTGACCCCTAGATGCAGCACCCTACATTTCCCTGCATTGAACTTCAATCCCCACTTCCTTGCCCACTCTCCCAGGGTATCCAGATCCCCTTGGAAGGCCATTCTCTTCTTCTTCCCGTCTGCCAGTGGTCCCAGTTTTGAGTCATCCACAAAGAGAGACAGCCTACTCCTAACACCCCTCCCTATGTCCGAGGCATAGAAATTGAACAGGACTGAACCCTGGGGACCCCACTGATGACCGTCCTGGGGGAGGAGATTATCCCTCCAACCACCACTCTCTGTATTCACCCCATAAGTCAGTTTTCCACCCACCTGAGCAACTCTCCCCCCCCCCCCCCAGGCTTTGCAAGTAGGCCATTATGGGGTACCAAATCGAACGCCTTACTGAAATCCAGATAGAGGATGTCCACTGGCCTTTGTTGGTCCAGGGCACCTGTCGCCCAGTCATAAAACTCCACCAGGTTGATCTGGCATGACCTCCCCGGAACAAAACCATACTGCCTGTCATCCAGGTGCCCCAACATTTCCAGCTGCCCCCCCAGCCTCTCCTTGATAATGCCCTCCATAACCTTGCCTACCACTGATGTTAGGCTAACAGGCCTGTAATTCCCCATCTCCTCTCTGGACCCTCCCTTGAGGATAGGCACCACATGAGCCACCTTCCACTCTTGAGGCACCCACCCTGTCATCAGACAGATGTTGAAGAGTGAGGCCAGTGGAGCTGCCAGCACATCCGCCAGTTCCTTCAGTACTCTTGGATGCAGCCCATCTGTCCCCGGTGCCTTCCCAGTCTTTAGTGACCAGAGGGCCTCTCTCACCCTATCCGCTGTGATTTCGCCCTCCCATCCCACCTCCTCATGCATCCGCTCCTCCCCTCTAGATACGACCCATCCTTTGCCTTAGCCTCATCCAGTCCTTCAGTCTCCAACTGATCTCCTGATTCATTGGGCTCCCCTTCCCTCCCATTGGGTTGGAAGGATTCCCTGCCTCTCCCGGTAAAGACCGAGGCAGAGTACTCATTTAGCACCCCTGCTTGTTCCCCAGCTTCCTGTGCCCATCCCTCCCTAGTAATAATCCTGCTGATCTGTGCCTTTGCTTTTCTTTTCTCCCCTGTGTATCTATAGAACCCCTTTCCTTCCCTGCGGATATCCCTGGCCAGGTTAAGCTCCTTCTTCGCCTTGGCCCCCCTTACCACCCTGGTGACCCTCCTAGCCAGGGACCCATACTCTTCCCTCTCCCTAACCACCCTTGAGTGCTTTAAGCATGCGTAGGCAGCCTTTTTATCCCTCACCGCCTCCTGCACCTCCCGGGTCCACCAACTCTGCTTACTGGCCCTACATTGCTTGCGCCTTACCTTTGTGCAGGCCCTCGTAGCCTCCTGCACCCCTTTCATAATGGTCTCCCACAAGCTACCAGCTTCTGTGTCTGGCCTTATCTCATCCAAGCACCCCCCCAAGAATCCTTCCCATGCTCTGAAAGTCCGCCCCCCCTGAAATTTGTTACTACTGTGTCAGTGCAAATTTCCTCTCCCCTTAAGAACATAAGAAACCAGACCACGGCATGGTCACTGCCTGCCAACGGGCTGTTCACCTCCAGGCCCCTTATCTGGTCATCATCTGCTAGGACAATCTCCAGGATCCTGTCCTGTCTAGTAGGCTCCCCCACATGCTGGACTAGGAAGACATCTTGGAAGACATCCATCAGCCTCTGCTCCCTGGCCACTGAGGGTGTCATAGTGCCCCAGTCTGCCCCTGGCATGTTCAGGTTCCCCCTGACCACCACCCTGCCCTTTCTGAGGCCACAGTGACCCCTGATGTTCTCGGCCAGATCATCCTCCAGTTCCGTCTCCATTGCGGGGATCTGCACACCACCCCTATCTTTAATCCTTTACCTCCCTCGTTTTGTAGGGTTACCCAAATTACCTCCATATCAACCCCTGCCTCATCAATTCCACCAACTGTGATGTCATTTTTGACTATCAGTGCCACCCCACCAACCCACCCCCTGTCCTCCCTAAGCAATGTGTAGCCCTCTAAATTTAGGTCCCAATCATGCGTCTGGGTGGCCCATGTCTCAGTAATTACCACCACGTCTGCTGCACCCTCAACTAGCATTGCCTGGACCCCTGTCATTTTATTTCCCATGCTTCTGGCATTAATCAGGACCGTCCTCCACCTGACCCCCTCTCCAGTCTTCAAACAACATGAAGTCTTGCTATATTATGACATATGCAGTTTGTCCCAGCCTTAGAACTGCTCCGGAGGTGAAAGAGTTAACTTCCATGCCAGGCATGGAATCTTGAGCGCGAGCTCGGTTGAAAAAACTCTGTCTGTTGTTCTTCAAACTGAAACTGTCAGATTCTTTACTCCGCCTCACTGAACAGTCGCTCCGGAGATTCCTCCTACTGCTTGGTTCATTTTGTCGGTTAAAAAGTGTTATTTCTCGGGTTTTTAAACCGCATTTGTGTATTTTAACCGCAACCGGTCGGTTCAAGCTCTGTCTGTGGTATCGTAAGTAATAGATAGGTTTTACATTTCTCTGTGTGGAACTTGCAAACGTTGTTATCGGTTCGGTTTGAACCGATCAGGTTGTTGTTAAAACTTATTAAATTACATTTAGAGTGCAGTTCCCAGTTCTTATCGTTTCTAAAAAAAACTGATTTCATTACGGTTTTTTCCACGACCCGTGACACGGTTGGGAACCGATAAGGGTGTCTTGCTTGGCGATTTGCCGGAAAAGGGCAAGTTTTTGGTTAGGCTGGCATTATGTCTGAGAAACCCAAAAGAAAAACCGGGCCCACTGGGTTTCAGCACTGTAGTGTCTGTGGGGAAGCCTTTGCCAAGGCTGACCCACACACCATATGTGTTTATTGTCTGGGGTTTGACCACCTCAATGCAGACTGCCAGATTTGCAAGAATTTCCCGCAGCTACCCTGGATAAGAGAGTTGGTAGGCTCAGGGAGCGAGAGGTAAAGTCCGGCTGACCGGATGGCCAGCCGGTTCGGTGCCAGCGAACGGAGGGAGTGCCCTCTGACCAGGGCGATACTTCCTCGGGCAAACGAAGAGCTGACTCGGAGGAGCCAGTTCCAGCAAAGAGGGCTAGAAAATCAGCAGGTGTGGAGCCAAAATTTCTTTCTCCAACCGCTGCAGAGATAGGCAAAGCGATCCAAATTGTCCAGTCGCTTTCCCCGGTTCCGTCTGAACCGGCACCATCAGGTAAGCGGTCGGTTCGGTCGGTTCCACCGGTTCAAGAATATGATATAGAGGAATTTTATGAACCGGAGGAGGGGGAGGAGGATTATGAAGGGAGTGAATGTGATTTTGAAAGTCTGGATGTGCCCATTGAACCGGACATCTCCCCAGACAGACCTTCAGGAGTGTCTCCCCCTAGGCTTTCTGAGTCCCCTTCTCATTTTCTGTTTTATAAAAAAGTTGCTGATACCCTCCAGCTCCCTTTGGAAGAAGCTGTGGATGAACAGGAGGAGCCTGGCTATGTGGAAATGATGGATATCCCAGAGTCCAGGAGATTGTCTATTCCTCTACATAAATCTTTTAGGAAACAGACAATAAAAATTTTAAAAGCTCCTAATTCTTTACCTCCTGTGGATAAAAAGATGGACAGGAGGTACACATTGTCAGGCTGTGATACGGAGTTCCTTTCACAACAATGCAGCCATGTTGGGGTAGTGCAGGCTGCAGCCTGTGATAAGGCAAATATTCCCTTGGCTTCACACCCCCCTGACAAGGACTCCAGGAGGATTGATGCCATGGCAAAGAAACAATACATGGCAGCATCCTTGGGACTCAGACAGGCAAATTATATGGCCTATGTTGCAAGATACCAGAAATCCAGATGGGATACTGTTATGGCTTTAGTGAAACAGGTCCCTGGCCAGCTTGCCAAGGAGCTGGAACAGGTGGCTGCTGATGGTATTGAGGCATCCAAGGTGCAATTCCATGCTGCAGTGGACTCTAATGATGTATCTTCAAGAGTCATGGCTACATCTGTGGCTTTTCGTAGAATGGCTTGGCTTAGGTGTACTAGTCTGTCACAGGATACCCAGGCTAAGGCCATGGATTTTCCTGTTGTGGGTAATTCTCTTTTGGGGAGCAGACAGAGAATTACATGAAGAAAATGGATGAGTATAGGACCACTTATAGGAGTGCACAGGCCAAGGAGAGGCAAGCCACTCCTCAGAGGCAGCTTTCCAGGGGCAGGGACAGGCCTTTTTACCAAGCCCAGGCCTCCTCTTCAGCTTATGCCCAGAGGGGGTTCTTCAGAGGGAGAGGCAGACGGGGTACGAGCAGGCCTGCTCCCATCCCTCAGCCTAAAGCCCCTGCCAAACAGGCACCCTGATGGGATGCCCAGGGCCGATTCTCCATTACCTGTAGGGGGCAGGCTGGCTTACTTCATCCAGGACTGAGAGTCTTTAACATCAGACAAGTGGGTCCTGGAAGTAGCCAGGGACTGGTTCTCAGCTTCAAAAAATTTCCAAAGATGAGAACCAGATCCTTTCCACCTGCAAATCCATTAGAGGCTCTTGCTTTGGAAACAGAAGTCTCAACCCTCCTGGCTCTCAGAGCTGTAGAAAGGGTTCCTCCCCTACACCAGGGCAAAGGACTGTACTCCAGGTACTTCCTTACCCCAAAAAAGACAGGAGAATGGCGGCCCATCCTGGATCTAAGATACCTAAACAAGCATCTTTTAAAACCAAAATTCAAAATGGTGACTCTGGGAATTATTTTACCCTTCCTAAGGCCAGGGGACTGGCTAGCGTCCCTGGACCTCAAGGATGCCTACTTCCATGTTCTCATCAGAAGCTCCCACCGAAAGCACCTCAGATTTGAACTGCCCTCAGGCCATTACCAGTTAAGAGCAATGCCCTTCGGCCTCACCTCTGCCCCAAGGGTATTCACCAAATGCCTGGCAGTAGCAGTTGCTCACTTAAGAAGGCAAAAGATTGCCATCTTTCCTTACCTGGACGACTGGCTCATAGTGGGTCAGTCTCCAGACTAAGTCAAATCGCACCTTCAGGTTACCCAGCAGCTGCTTACATCTCTAGGTTTTCTTCTCAATCTTCCAAAGTCAGTTCTAGAGCCTGTTCAGCTACTTACCTTCATAGGCACAGAACTGAACACAAAGCAGGCCAGAGCTTTCCTTCCTCTAGAAAGAGTAAAGACCCTGGTGGCTCTGGCCTCCTCCTTCACTCTGCAGGTCTCTCGACCAGCAAGGCACTTTCTACAGCTCCTTGGGCACATGGCTGCTTCCACAGCTGTAGTGCAAGGAGCAAGATTTCAGATGAGGGACATTCAGTTCCATTTGAGAACCTTCTGGTCTCAAAGGAGAGATCCTCTAACCAAACTGATCCCAGTAACTCGAACCCTGATCCAGGCCCTGCAGTGGTGGCAGGATCAGAGCAATCTGAGACAGGGGTTCCTTTCATCCCTCAATCTCACTCCTTGACCCTTACTACAGATCGTCCCTCTTGGGATGGGAGCTCACATGGGTGACTCACCACCCAGGGATTGTGGTTCCTCAGGAATCTCTGCTCCACATCAATCTGTTGGAACTCAGAGCTGTTTTCTAGCACTTCAGGTTTTTTCTGCATCTGTTCAGAACAAAGTGGTATAGGTCAGAACAGACAACACCACTACAATGTGGTACATCAACAAGCAAGGGGCACTCGGTCTTGACCTTGTACACGAGGCAATGAAGTTGTGGTCTCTGGCTTATTCCCTGAACACCTCCCTCATGGCAGTTCATCTCCCAGGCAAGGACAATGTCCTGGCAGATGCTCTCAGCAGGATTTCCCAGGGCCATCACGAATGGTCACTGGATCCCCTAAGTACTGGGGTTAGTATTTGCCAGGTGGGGCACCCTCAGATAGATCTTTTGCAGCCCCAGACAATCACCAACTTCCGCTTTTTGTTGCAGGCCCCAGTGTTGGGCTCAGTCCCTCTGGATGCCTTTCTTCTCGATTGGGAAGGGAAGTTCCTCTGCCTTTCCCCCCTTTCCTCTCTTGTTCAAGGTGCTAGTCAAAATCAGATCTCAACCTTGCAAGATGATTCTGATTGCTCCAGATTGGGCCAGACAGGCCTGGTATCCACTCCTTCTGTCCTTAGCAGTCCACCTTCCCCTGTGTCTCCCCAGGAATCACAGTCTGTTAACCTGTGCCCGGGGGAGAGTTTGGTATCCGAATCTCAAATCCCTCAACCTCAAGGCCTGGCTCTTGAGGAGTTAGAGTTTGCTGACCTACACCTTTCTCAAGGTGTACTCCATATCTTGAAAGCTTCTAGGAAGCCTTCCACCAGTGCTACGTATAATTCTAAATGGAAAAGGTTTTCCATATGGTGCTCTGGAAAGCATATTTCTCCAGAATCTGCTGATTTGCCCACAGTCCTGGACTATATGGTCCATCTAAATACTTTGGGGCTGAGGCCAGCTACCCTGAAAGTGCATTTGGCAGCTGTCTCTGCTTTTATTTCAGCAGGAAAGCCCTCTTCTCTTCTGCTCACCCTGTATTCTCCAAGTTTTCAAGGGATTGCTTCACACCAACCCTCCATTCAGGGACCCTGCTCCTGCCTGGGATCTTAATGTTGTATTGCTCAGCTAATGCAACCCCCTTGAGCCTTTGTCTTCAGCAGAGCTTAAGTACTTGACTTGGAAAACTGTGTTTCTAGTAGCCATCACTTCTGCCAGGCGATAAGTGAATTACAAGCTTTGTCAGTGGAGCTTGATTTTATCTCCTTTCACAGAGATAAGGTAGTCCTCAGGACTAACAGGAAGTTCTTGCCTAAGGTGGTTTCAGATTTCACCTTAATCAATCTATATCTCTTCCAGTGTACTTCACTGACCATTCCTCCTCTGGCTAGAGGAGGTTGCACAGTTTAGATGTAAAGAGAACCCTAGTTACTACATAGACGTGTACAAGGGTCACAGGTTTGACTCCTCAACTGTTCCTCACTTATGGTGAGGTTGGTAAAGGAAACCTGCCACTAAAAGATCCATTGCCAGGTGGATTGTCTCTTGTATCCAATTTTGCTATCAAAAACTGGGTAAGGTTCCCCCTTCAGGCCTGAGGGCTCACTCTACCAGAGGTACAGCTGCGTCCCTAGCTGCGGCCAGGGACATCCCTATCTTAGAGATATGTCAAGCAGCTACCTGGAAAACAGTACACACTTTCACCAAGCATTACTCCCTGGACATCCAGGCTAGGAGTGATGCTCGGTTTGGCACAGCTGTGCTTCAGAGCCTATTTCCTAAGTAGGTTCTGTCCCTCCTCCATGGAGGTACTGCTGTGTAGTCTGCATATATCATAATATAGCAAGACTTCATGTTGTTTGAAGAAAAAATTACTCACCTTAGTAATGCTGCTTCTTCTAATGGAGTCTTGCTATTATGACCTCCCCCTGCCTGCCCTCTCAGAACCTCTGTTTTGGGATGTGGGTGGCAGTGCAGTGTTGGCACTTAATGATGCCTAATTTTGTGTTTTTCACCTTCTTTTTGGGGTGTTTGGTTGTTGTATTTTATTTTATTTTTGGATCCCCTGACTTGAGTCTTGGTTTTGGGACCAGAAAATGTGTTAATATTTTAGTAGCCAGTTGGCTAGTGTAGGTTTACAGCTTCCACACAGAACCTTAGTGAGTTTTTGCTCGTAAGATCTGACAGTTTCAGTTTGAAGAACAACAGACAGAGTTTTTTCAACCGAGCTCGCGCTCAAGATTCCATGCCTGGCATGGAAGTTAACTCTTTCACCTCCGGAGCAGTTCTAAGGCTGGGACAAACTGCATATGTCATAATATAGCAAGACTCCATTAGAAGAAACAACATTACTAAGGTGAGTAATTTTTTCTTCTCTGCCCAGTGCAGACCTCCGTCTCTCTTCCTCACTCAGTTCCCCCTGGTCTTTTAATGCTGCCCGCAGCCCGCTTTGCATGATCTAGTCCTGAACCCTTGAGCTTCCTTGCTGGGGCTTTCAGTCTTTCTATCCCTCCGGCCCTTTACCAGTTTAAACCCTACCTATCGCCTATGAATCCAAAAAGTTTCAGTTTAAGGATCTCACTCCCCTCTAAGTTGAGGTGCAGCCTATCCTTGGCATATAGCTCCTTGTCTTCCCATGTATCACTCCAGTCCCCCATCAACCCATACCCTTCTGACTTGCACCACTCCCTGAGCCACTGGTTCACCCCTCTAAGTTTTTGCTTATTTTCCCTGCTCTCCCTTGGTGCTGGCAGTATCTCAGAAAAGGAGATTGAGCATCCTGTGGAGTGGCAAACCCTGCCCAATTCCCTGAATCTTGCCTGTATCTCCAGTTCACTGTTCCCTTCTAAATTGTTTGTTCCCAGGTGAACTAGAAAGTCTGGGGATCCCCTGTATTCCTTTGCCATTTAGTATAGCTGGAATTTGGCCTTGTGTTTTTATATATATGTTTTTTCCTTTTTCCCTTTTCCCTTCCCCCAGTTCCCATTCCCCCTCCCTCTTCCACGCTTAGTTCTGTTCTCTTTTCCTCTCTTTTTCTCCTATCTCAGCATTCATGTCTTCTCATGAGACCTTTTTTCCTTCCTTTCCTTTCCTTTCTCCTCCCCTCCCTCCTCCCTCTTTGTCCCTTTTTTTAGTTAAACTCAAATCCTTTATTTGATTACTTGTTTCAACACTGATTCCTTTCACTCCCTTCCCCTCAATAAAGTTGAGCTCTAGATGTACAGTATGTGGTCTCGGTTGTTGATGGGTTGAACCATATTGCTTTTCGAAGGCTTCTTCAGCATCTTCAGAATCATCAAAATTTAGCAATTTTCCATTAACTACGAAGCATAATTTTGCAGGGTATAGCATTGTGAACTTAATGCCTCGTTCGTACAGCTTCTTTTTTGCTGGATTAAACAACTTGTGTTTCATTATAGTCTCATTAGACAAGTCCTGAAAAATGCTGAAGCAGCTATTTTGCTATTTTAGAGCTCTGTCCATGCAAGCTTTTTGCAGGATAGCTTCATGATCCTGATACTTATGAGGCTTGATTAATACTGATCTTGGATAGCTTTGCTCGCTATTTCTGAAGAGCGGGCCCGTTCTGTGCGTCCTATCTAGGGAAATTATTTGCTCTGGAAATTGGCGCCCCATAGACTCAATTAGCATTTTCTCAAAAAAAGGGTAATGGATCTTCTGTTCCTTCCAAACCTTCAGGGAGATTTTTTATTTGAAGGTTGCTTACCCCTCCTTGAGTGGTCTTCTAAGTTTCTGAATCAAATTTTGTAACTACTGGTCATGTAAAGATTGTGTTTTTAAGATAGGGCCTTTTACATCCTCGATCTGAGAGTCTCTATTTTCTAATTCTTGGGTTCTTATTGTCAAGTCAGATAACTTTTCTAGGAGTGAATTAACTGAAAGTGAGACCCCTTTAATGGATGCACTGATTTCACCCAAGGCCTTAAGCATTTCTTCTTTTAATGTTACCATCTTCTGTTTAATTCCCAAAATATCTTCTTGAGGTCTATATAAAGTACGTATACTTTGCTCTGATAATGGGGTCTTATGTTGAGCCTCCATTTCTTTCACATTTGTAGCTAATAAATCAGAGCCCTCTGAGGGTTCACCATTAGAAGCAGCATTATTGCTTTCCATTTGATGCTCCAGTGAGCCGAATGGGACGCGCATGTAACAGCTTCAGAGTTGCACAAAACACCTTTTTGGCAGGCATAGTTTCACCACTTGCGCCCGGACTCTTGTTTTAAAAAAAAAAAAAAAAGAAATTTTTCCTGAGAGTCAAAGTGCTAAAGGATTTATCAGGTGTTTTATGATGCAGTGAGAGGGAGCAGTTTTTAAACTGAGTTTCTTCAGGTTTGTCGTGAGTGAAAATTGCTCCCCTAATTCAGCCCCGGTCTTAACAATAATAGAGAAAGTAGACTTACCAGTTTCTTGTGTTTTTGATTTGGCATGTTGTTGGGTTATTTTTTTCACTCACCGAATCGATTTGGACATACCTTAATGGAGGCGGGGAAAGATTCTTCTTTGAATGTCCCGCTCATGCAACACCACATTAGTATCCAGAGCAAACGTGAACGTGATAGAGTTTCCTTCTAAAGACCAAAGTGTGTTTCTGCCACCCAGCCCTACCCTAAGTTTCCTGCTGCCGAAACTGTGTCACTTTGTTGCCATTTTTCCTTTTTTTTTTAAAACCAGTTTCAGGATCATCAGTAATCTCGCTGCCGCTCTGCTGTCCTTGAAGTCACTGCTCCCGGCTGTGTTGTGCTCCAGGAGCCATCACCGTTGCGAAGTTCTCCTTGTTGGCTGCTCCACTTGTCGGCTGTTCCCTCGTCCTGCTCTCTTTGGCATCTCCTGCTCACCTTTCCAGTCCCTCCGCGTGAGCTCTTGCGAGAGCAGTGGAGGGACAAGAGGTGCGTACACTGGACCACCAAGTAAGTACAGCAGCAGGAAGGGGTCTAGGGACCTGGAAAAAAAAAAAGTCAAGGGACCCCCTCCCCCCCCAAAAATGGCGCTCCTTTATAGCGTATTTGAGTGGAATTGTCCCACATGAGGGGGGCCCGGATTTGTGGAGGGGGGGCTAACAATAGCGCGATTTGTGCAGTTCCCCCAGATTTGTAGCCCTGAAATGGTCCTGCGTGGGAGGTGGTCAGTGTGTGTTTACAGACTGTCTGCAACAATAAAAGCATTCATTATTTTCTCTGTATTCCAAGCAAAGGAGGGCAGCATGGGAAGTAGCCACAGGGTCCCCCTAAATACTTCCTTGTTTGTTCTTCATACTTGCAAGGTTGCATGTGTCATAAAGCCTGCACACGCTCTCTGTCCCTCTGAAAATAAAAAAAATTTTCTCGGGTGGGGGGGGTGCCATTTGCAAGTTCAGCTAGGAGCTCCACATACCCTAAGGCCAGCCTTTGGCAAATGGTACAATTTTTGGAAGTGTTCATTGTGTAAATTATAGAAGGAGTGCAAAAGTAGTGGTGCAAATGTTGGAAATGATGCACATTTTGGTAGTGTGGGGAGATGAGGTATAAATCGTGAGAAGGTGTAGGGTTTGAAGTGTGAAATTTGGCAGGGGTGCGACAAAAGATGTACAGATCATGGAAGGTGGGATAGGAGTAGAAATGTTATAGGGAGTGGCGGTAATGCTACACATTATAGGATGTCACTGGGCTAAGGATGCAAATTTGGAAGAGTAGTGGGGATTTTAGGTACAACTTTTGTGATGGAAGTTCAGATCTTGGGAGCTGTGCAGGGGTTGTGTGTAAACATTTTTGGAGTGGTGTACCTCTAGTGTTGTAGGTTTTGGGAGGTGTACTGAAGAAGGGATACACATTGTAAGAGTGGTGATGGGGGAACAAGGTAGACATTTTGAGAAGGTGTGGGTTGGGATATAAAGTTTGGAGTAGTGCACCAGAAGCGGTACTAATCTTTGGAGAGAATGGTAACAGGAATACAAATTTGGGGAAGGGTATTAGAGAGTAGAGTGCATACAGTATTTTGTAAGCTGGTCAAAAAGTCTGAGGAATTTTATGTGAAACTAATAAATAAGAGCGGCAAGAAAATGACACATGTGGAGGGGCAATATCTGTGCTTAACAGGTAGTAAAGCTGGTTTACTTCTTGGTAGGTAACATCAACCCTTGCCTTTGGCTTCTTCTCACAGGCATTCCAAACTGCACATGACCACTTTGCTCCACTAAGAAAGAGTCAGAGGAGACACTAACCAGTGGCTCCACTCGGAACTCCTCGCTGTCTTCAAAGAGCAGGATGAAGTGGTGGCTTCCTACAAAGAATAAGGCTCCCACTGGGCCCTACACAAGTACAAAGAGCTGAGAAACCGCTGTAAATCTGCCATTTGTAAATCCAAGTGCAAATTCTGCAAAACTAAAATCCTTGAATCCAGTAACAATCCTAGGAGTCTGAGAATCCATCAACGAAGTCCTAGGACAGAAAAGCCACTTCACTCCTAACATCCTTAATGTCAACAGAACAAACAGCACCAACCCTCAAGCCATTGACGAGGCATTTAACTCTTTCTTTGTGAATGTGGGCAAAGTCCTCCCCACTGGCACCCTGCCTACCACACCTGTCCCCCATAGATAGTCTCCCAAGCTCCTCTAGCGCAAACTGGTTTAACATCTTCATAGGTGACATTGCAGAGGGTCTGGAAGGAAAGGTACGCCTCTTTGCAGAAGACACAAAGATCTGTAACAGAGTTGATACACAAGGGGGGTAGAAAGGATGAGAAGGGACTTGGCAAGGTTGGAGGAATGGTCAGACATATGGCAACTTAGATTCATTGCAAAGAAGTGCAAAGTAATGCACCTGGGAAATAAAAATCCAGGAGAAGAGTACACAATAGCAGGGGAGGTACTAACGACAGCAGTAATGGAAAGGGATCTGGGTGTAGTCATATCAGATGACTTAAATGTGGGTAAGCAATGTGAGAAGTCAGTAAGGAGAGCCAGGGGGATACTGGGATGCATAGGGAGGGGAATCACAAGTAGAAAAAAGGAAGTGGTTGTCCCTCTATACAGACAGTTGGTGAGACCCCATCTGGAGTACTGCGTGCAGTTTTGGAGACCTCATCTACGCAAGGACATAGACAGGATGGAAGTAGTCCAGAGGAGGGCAACTAAAATGATGCAGGGTCTACATCAGAAACCATATGAAGAGAGACTGAGAGAGCTTAATATGTATACCCTTGATGAAAGGAGGGACAGGGGGGACATGATAGAAACTTTTAAGTACCTCAAGGGAATCAACAAAGTCCAGGAGGGTAGAATCTTTCAGAAAAAGAGATGTGTAAGAACAAGGGGGCACAATTTAAAGTTAGAGGGGGATTGCTCTGGGGTAATGTGAGGAAATACTTTTTCACGGAGAGAGTGGTGGACGCATGGAACCGCCTTCCTGGAGAGGTTGGGTCTAAAACAGTGGGGGAATTCAAACATGCATGGGACAAACATAAGGCAATTCTAGTGGGGCGTTGCAGGAAGTAGGCTGCTGGTTAACTAGAATCTGCAGCTTATCCAATAGGTAGGGAAATGGGCAGACTGAGTGGGCCAAGTGGTCCTTATCTGCCGTCAAAGTCCATGTTTCTATGTTTCTGTGTTGGTCATGCTTCTCCATGCAACCTGACGTGAACTCGGCAGTGACTTTTTTCATGAATGTCATGCTGGAGATTCAAGACCGCCATTTTCCCCTCAAGATTAGGCGAGTTCGGGGAGGATGTACACGATGGATCACTAGGGAACTCCTAACACTTACGAAGGCATGTGATCGAAAGTGTTCCGATCACAAATCGTCCTACTCCCCTTCCCTGTGGAATGAATTTAGGTGTTTGAAAAATCAGTGTAAACAACTGGCCAAATCCCTTAAAGGGAAATATTATATTAAACTTCAGCAAAGACTGCCTTGGCATTCCCAGGAAATTCTGGGGATCCATTAGTGCTCTCTCACTAATCCCCACACCAACAGTTCTGTTATAAAATTTGATTTGCCTTCTGACCCTCTGACTGAGCTGTCCAAGGTAGCTGAGTCTTTTTTTAACTTAAAATTCACAGATCTGTCGGCCCATCTCTGTAAGTTTTCTGGTAGCACTCTGTCCGACTTGGGAACCTGTACAAACTCACAGTCCCCCTCTCCTGCCTCCCCCTTCCATGTCAAGGCCATATCCATTCAAGACACCACTAAACGTATGAAACATCTCCCAAACCAGGTAGCCTGGACTTGGATGGCCTTTCACTCATCCTACTTAAACTCATCTCCCCAGCTGTCTTCAAGCCTCTTACTTTTATTTTTAACTTGGGCCTGTTTACTTCCTTCATGCCTGTAACCTGGAAATCTGCTAAAGTTTTACCCATCTTCAAAGCCAAGAAACTCACTTGTCAGACGATTATAGACCTATCTGTATCTCCCAAGAAAACTTCTAGAAAAAATAGTCCACTGCCAACTTCAGGAACACATCAATAAACACAGTCTTATGTGTAGCCAACAGCATGGCTTTCTCAAAAATCACTCCACCTCCTCTGTGCTTGCACTCTTTACTGACCATGTCCTTACTTTTTTTTTTTTTAATATATTTTTGATTATTTTCATATTTTTCAGTCACAGTTTCATTCTCAATTAAAAGGTAGTTATCAGTTTTACAGGGTTATAGTTCATTTATTAGTCCATCATTAGTGGCAGTGTCATCACAACATTAAAAATCAGTACATTATTTCATTTCCTCCATGTGATCCTTTCTCCTAGTCTGGAGCCTCAGTCATTCTACCATGTCCCTACTTGCACAAGTCTCCATGCTCCTTGAAGTCATGCAAAACTATTCTCTCCCTACCCTCCAAATGTCTTCTAGCACTCTCCATCCCCCCTTGTGCACAACAGGTCCAAACTTAAGGAGCAGACACCGTAGTATGAAGTATCCTAGACAGAAAGGATGAGGTCACCTAAGGGGGCTCCTGGGGATGTAGGCTGTTCCACTCTAGGGAACAAAGTCAGGGTCCCTGGACATGATATATATAATATCCACCTGCTCCATTTCATAGAGCAAAGCATTGCTTTGTCATTCAGGGAATAAGTAATTCTCTCTGCTCTGTATATACCATTAACTATGGCTCTCCAGTTTTCAGTTGAAGGTATCAACCTGGTGAGCCAGCATTTGGTGTTGGCCTTTTTTGAGGCAAGTAACAGTATTCCCATCAGGGAGCCACTATATGGGCCTCTTAATTCTTGTGGAAAAACATGTAGCATTAAAAACTCTTCAGTCCATGGGATCCCATGTCCCCAAACCTCCTCCTGCTCCCCCTGGAGGTTCCTCAGAAATGGTTGTAACTTAGGGCATAACCATAACACATGTGAGTGGTGGGCATTAGTTTCACCACAAAGGTGCCAACACGCGGCTGATGTGGTACCACTAAAGTGGGAGGTTATGGCCGGTGTGCGAAAAAAATCTTAGGAGTAGTTGCCAGGAAAACAGACTCCATGCATGTGCGCAGGTAAGTTTAGAAGATGAGAGACAGGTTGTTCCCCATGTTTCTTGGGGAAGGGTTGAGTTCCAGTTCGGAATTCCACCTTTCCATTGTCCCGTAGTTATTTTCCCACTAAAGATTTATAAAGGGCCGAGATGGCTTGTGGCAGTCTATTAGTTCGGAGCACCTGGAGTAGTAGTTTTATCAGGTGGGGGTGCCCTTCCGGGCTATGCACCTCAATTGGAAGGGTGTAATAGTAGTGACGGATTTGTAGGTATCGGAAAAAATCCAACTGCCGTAGGTTAAATTCCTGTCGAATCTCATTAAATGTCTTGAACCGAGTTCCCTTAAGGAATTGTATAAGACTTGTAAGGTGTAAATGATTCCAGTTATTAAAGGTGTGATCCATCTGCCCAGGGAGGGAACCCTCCAGTAGTCCTATTGGGCATAACAAAACCAGGTAAGGGGCGATTTGTAGGGATTTACGAATAGTATGCCAGGCACGAATTTGGTGGGTAATCCAAGGGTTTAAGGAGCCTTGCCTTGGGGGAGGGGGGGACGGGGACTTCGGTAGAACATCGCTTTTTCCCCACTCAGGGTGAGGTAGTATGTCTTGCTCGGTTTCTTTCCTACGGGCTAGTGTTTTAGCCGTACCCCGGCGGATTAGAAACATTATGTGGGCGGCCCAGTTGTATAGTTTAAGGTTAGGAAGTGCTAGCCATCCCTGTGGCCTAGGTAGGGTGAGGGTACTAAATCTAATTCTGGGACGCTTGCCTGCCCAGATAAATCTGGATATGGCTCCATTCCATGTTGGAATAGCTTCGCTGGCAGGTTGAGGGGTATATTTTGAAAGAGACACAGGGCTCTTGGGAGAACCACCATCCTTATCACTTCTGTCCTTTTGTACCAGATTCAAAGGGAGGAGGCTCCATCTCCCAAGGCCCTGCATCATTTGTGTGAAAAAGGGGTCATAATTATAACGCATAGCATCCTCCTGTTTGAGTCAGGAAGATGCCCAAGTATTTGTCTGTCCAGGTTCCACCTGAAAGTATACCTCTCCTTAAGCCACCCAGGAGGGTCAAAGTGGAAGACGAGGGCATCTGTCTTGCTAGTGTTAAGTCTATATCCCAAACAAGCACCATACTCTTCTAGAATTCGGAATACTGCTGGAACAGATTCCATGGGGTTGGAGAGGAAGAGAAGGACATTGTCCGCATACAGTGCTATATGGTGTTAAGTGTCTTCTATCCATACACCCAATACCCCCGGGGCCAGTCAAATTGCCTGTGCCAGTGGTTCAATAAAAATAGTAAAGAGACCAGGTGATAGGGGGCAGCCTTGTCTTGTCCCTCTATGCAGGGGGAAGTAGTCCGAGTGATGGCCGGAAAACTTTACGCATGCCTGAGGGGAGGAGTATATTGCCCGAATGATGGCTATAAAGGGGAGGGGGGAGCCCATTTTAGTCATGGTAGAGAAGAGAAAGGGCCAGGATACTCGTTTGATCGCCTTTTCAGCATCTACACTGAGAAGAGCATTTGGGGTCCCGCAGGTTTGCATCCATGAACTAAACATAGGGCTCTACGCGTGTTGTCTGTAGTGGATCTGGTATTTACGAAGCCTGTTTGATCCAGGTTTATCAGGATTGGGAGGACTGCTTCTAGTCTTCAAGCCAGAATGGATGTAAGATATATATATATAGTCCGTGTTGAGGACCGATACAGGTCTATAAGAGCTGCATTGGAGGGGGTCCTTATCCGGTTTAGGGATGAAGGAGATTGTCACATAGGTGCAGCTTGGGGGGGGGGTTATCTCACTGCGCAATCTCGTTTAGGGCGCATAGCAATAAGCGGCTTATAGGCTGGGCCATGCTTTTATAAAACTCTGCCCCGTATCCGTCTGGTCCAGGGGCCTTCTGTGTTTTTGACCTGGCTATGGTTGCAGCCAGCTCCACTGGGTAATAGGGGCTAATAGGGAGGTCTGTTGATCTTCAGTGAGTCTAGGGAGTTCGAGTGTGGCCAGGAAAGTGTTAATGTGATTGGGATCTGCCTGCTGTTCTGGAGTGTATAGTTCTTTGTAGTAGTGTGTAAAAGTTTGGGTAATGTCTTTAAATTTCATTAGGTGGTTACCCGTGTTTCGGTCCCTTGTAACCACAATCATAGACAGCTTACATTGCTTACGCAATCAATATGCCAGCAGGCGTGAGGCCCTGGGTCCTATCTCCCTGTATTTTTGCCTTAAAAATGCCAGGGCCATCTCGGCCCGCTGGGTGCACATGCCATCTAATTCTTTTTTGGTTTGTTTAATCTGGGCCAGGACTGAGCTGTCTCCCTGTTGATGTGCAAGTTGTAAGAACTGAAGCGTCTGTTCGAGCTGCGTTTGCCTCTCCTGCCGTGCTTTAGCAAGCGTGGTAGTGTGCTTTATTAGGTGGCCCCTGAGAACTGCTTTCAGGGTGTCCCACCTAATGGTCGCAGGGATGTCTGGGTCTGAATTATCCCTGATGATTTCTTCAATTTTTTTCCTTGAGAAATTCTCGGAAGGGCTCGTTTTTAAGGCAGACTGGGTTAAACCTTCATCTGGTAGAACGTCTCTCCGTTCCCAGGTGCCAGGAGGTCACTATAGGGGCATGGTCCACATGTGCTGTGGCATCCATTTTAGCATCTACAAACTTTCCTAGGTTTTCCTTTTGAATATAGCAGTGATCTGTGCAAGTGTAGGTGCCATGAACTGCAGAGTAATACAAGTACCCCAGCCCTGGGTTGAACAGGTCGCCACACATCCAGCTAGCCCATCTCCCGGGTAAACTGTTTGAAAATTCGGTTGGGCTGGCTGCTTGCCTCCAGGAGCCCTAGTGGTGTCCAGAGAGGGGTTATGGCAATATTAGTCCCCTGCTAATAACAGGGTTTCTTTAGACATGGCAACCACCTTGTCAAGTAGAAATTTAATTGTTGGTGTATTTGCCTCTGGGGGGAGATATATTCGCCAATGTCACTTCCTGCTCCCGCAGCCAACTCTGGGCAGTTATTAGCCTACCCCCTGGATCTGCCCATTCCTTTACCAATCTGAATGGGATATGGCCTGAGATCAGTATGGCGAACCCTCGCTTCCTGCCCCCGCTCCCCATTTCTGATGAAAAAATCTGGGTGAAGCCTCTCTTTAATTTCCTGTGCTCCGCTTGTGTCATATGTGTTTCTTGCATATACACACACCTCTGCTTTAGTTGTTTTTAGCAGTGTAATAATCCTGGACTTCTTAATAGGGCCCCCCAAGCCATTCACATTCAAAGAACATAATGTTAAGTGCTGTTTAGCCATTCTCATAACTCATTAGGATGAAGCGTTTCAAACCACCAGTTATTAAACATTCAAACAACATGAAGTCTTGCTGTATTCTGACATATGCAGTTAGGTCCTGCCTTTCAACTGCCCCGGAGAACAAAGAGTTAAACTTTCCATGGCCAGCATGGAATGTTCATCACGAGCTCGGTTGAAGCCCCTGTCTGCTGTTGTTTAAACTGCAACCGCCCAATTCTTTACTCCGCCTCACTGAACAGTCGCTCCGGAGATTTCTCCTGCTTCTCGGTTCAAAAAGTCTGTTAAAGTGACTGTTTTCGGTCGGTTTCTACTGAATTGCTGTTACCGCTTAGTCGGTTCAAGTCTCTATCTGTGGTACCGTGAGTACTAGATAGGTTTTTTGTTTTGTTTCTGTTTGGAACTTGTAAATTGTGTATCGGTTCGGCTAAACCGATCAGTTTGAGGAAAAAAGTTTGTGCTTACTTTAGAGTGTGGTAACCAGTCTGTATCGGTTCTAAAAAAAAATGGATTTAATTACGTTTTTTTCCAAGACCCGTGACACGGTCAGGAACCGATAGGGGAGTCTTGCCTAGCGGATTGCCGAGAAAAGGGTAAGTTTTTGGATAGGATTGGCCATGTCTGAGAAACCCAAGAAAAAAAACCGGCCCACTGGGTTTCAACGCTGCAGTGTGTGTGGGGAAGTCTTTGCCAAGGCTGATCCCCACACCACCTGTGTTTATTGTCTGGGGTTTGACCACCTCGATTCAGACTGCCAACTTTGCAAGAATTTTCCCAAATCTACTCTGGAAAAGAGATTAGGTAGACTGAAGGAAAGGGAGGCTGAGAAGTCCGCTGACCCGGATGGCCAGCCTGGTTCGGTTCCGACTGAACCAGAAGGAGTGCCCTCTGGCCAGGCGATGCTTCTTCAGGCAAAGGAGAGCCGATTCTGAGAGTCGGTTCGGTAAAAGAAGAGAAAAGATAAATCGTCCGGTTCGGACCCGAAATTCATACTCTGACCGCCTGATGAGATAGCCAAGGCGATAAGGGATTGTGCAATCGCTAGTTTGGTTCCGACCGAACCAGCACCATCTGGCAGGGGCTCGGTTTGGTCGGTTCTCCGGTTCCGGATTATACTTTGGAGGAATTTTATGAACCGGAGGAGGAGGAGGGAGAGTATGAGGATGATTATGGTGATTATGAAAGTCTGGATGTGCCTATTGACCCGGACATTTTCCCAGACAAACCTTCAGGTGTTTCGCCTCCTAGGCTTTCTGAGTCCCCTTCACACTATATGTTTTACAAAAAAGTGGCTGAGACCCTTCAGCTTCCTGTGGAGGTAGCAGTAGAGGATCAGGAAGAGCCTGATTATGTTGAGATGATGGATATCCCAGAGTCCAGGAGACTGTTTATTCCCTTCCACAAATCCTTTGGGAAACGGGCACATAAAATTCTTAAGTCTCCTAATTCTATACCTCCTGTGGACAGATGAATGGACAAGAGGTACACTCTCTCAGGCTCAGACACGGAGTTCCTTTTTCAGCAATGAAGCCATGTTGTGGTCGTGCAGGCTGCTGCCTGTAATAAGGCAAATATTCCTTGGCATCACCCCTCCCCCAGACAAGGACTCCAGGAAGATTGATGCCATGGCAAAGAAACAATACATGGCAGCATCTTTGGGACTCAGGCAGGCTAACTATATGGCCTATACAGCCAGATACCAGAAGTCCAGGTAGGACACTGTGCTGGCTCTGGCTAAACAGGCCCTTGGCCAGCTTGCCAAGAAGCTGGAGCAGGTGGCTGCAGATGGGATTGAGGCATCTAAAGTACAGTTTCATGCTGCTGTGGACTCCAGTGATGTTTCATCAAGAGTCATGGCTACATCTGTGGCTCTTCGGAGGATGGCTTGGCTCAGATGTACTAGCCCCTCACAGGATACCCAGACTAAGGCTATGGATTTTCTTGTAATTGGTAATTCTCTGTTTGGGGAGCAGACAGAGAACTACATGAAAAAGATGGATGAGTACAGGACCACTTACAGAAGCGCTCAGACCAAAGAAAGGCAAGCAACTCCTCAAAGGCATCAGTCCAGGGGCAGGGGCAGGCCTTTCCAAAGGCCTTTTTACCAAGCTCAGGCCTCCTCTTCTTCCTTTTCACAGAGGGGGTTCTTCAGAGGGAGAGGCAGAAGGGGGATGAGCAGACCTGCATCCACCCCTCAGCCTAAAGCCCCTGCCAAGCAGACACCCTGATGGGTCTGCCCGGGCCGATTCTCCCATACCAGTAGGGGGCAGGCTGGCTTACTTTGTCCAGGACTGGGAGTATCTTACACCAGACAAGTGAGTCCTGGAAGTAGTAAGCCAGGGACTGGTTCTCAGCTTCAAAAAATTCCCCAAGATGAGAACCAGATCCTTTCCACCTGCAAATCTCTCAGAGACCCTTGCCCTAGAGGCAGAGGTTTCTTCTCTTCTAGCTCTCAGAGCTATAGAGAGGGTTTCCACCCGACACAAGGGCAAAGGATTGTACTCCAGGTACTTCCTAACCCCTAAAAAGACAGGAGAACGGCGGCCCATCCTGGACCTAAGATATCTGAACAAACACCTTTTGAAGTCAAAGTTCAAAATGGTAACTCTGGGAATTATCCTTCCCTCTCTAAGGCCAGGGGACTGGCTAGCCTCCCTGGACCTCAAAGATGCCTACTTTCACATTCCCATCAGGTGCTCCCACAGAAAGTACCTCAGGTTCGAGTTGCCCTCAGGCCACTATCAGTTCAGAGCAATGTCCTTTGGCCTAACATCAGCCCCGAGGGTTTTCACAAAGTGCCTGGCAGTAGTAGTTGCTTTCCTAAGAAGAAAAAAGATCTCCATCTTCCCATACTTGGACGACTGGCTCATAGTAGGTCGGTCTCCAGACGAAGTCAAGTCATATCTGCAAGTGACCCAGCAAGTGCTCACTTCCTTGGGATTCCTTCTCAACCTTCCAAAGTCAGTTCTCGAACCAATACAGCTTCTCACCTTCATAGGTGCAGAAATGGATACAATAAAGGCAAGAGCCTTCCTTCCCCTGGAAAGGGAAAGGAACCTTGTGGAACTGGCCTCTTCATTCACCCTTCAGGTGTCTCGACCAGCAAGGCATTTCCTTCAGCTTCTGGGTGACATGACAGCTTCCACAGCAGTGGTCCAAGGAGCAAGATTCCAAATGAGGGACATTCAGTTCCACTTAAGAGCCTTCTGGTCCCAAAGAAAGGATTCCCTTACCAAACTAATCCCAGTGACTCGAACCCTGATCCAAGCCTTGCAATGGTGGCAGGATCAGGACAATTTGAGACAAAGGGTTCCATTTGTCACACAGTCTCATTCAGTGATACTCACCACAGATGCTTCCCTGCTGGGCTGGGGAGCCCATTTGGGGGATCTTACCACCCAAGGACTGTGGTCACCTCAGGAATCTCTGCTTCACATCAGTCTCTTAGAACTCAGAGCAGTGTTTCTGGCACTGCAAGCTTTTTCCAAATCTGTACAGAACAAGATGGTTCAGGTCAGAACAGACACCACCACCACCATGTGGTACATCAACGAGCAAGGAGGCACTTGGTCTGCGGCCATGTGCACAGAAGCAATGAAGTTGTGGTCCCTGGCCCTATTCCCTGAAAACCTCTCTGATAGCAGTTCACCTCCCAGGGAAGGACAATGTCCTAGAAAATGCACTGAGCAGAATATCCCAGGGCCATCACGAATAGGCCCTAGATCCTTTAGTTTTGAAAGTGATTTTCTTGAGATGGGGCACACCAGAGATAGATCTTTCTGCAGCCCCAGACAATCACCAACTTCCTGTCTTTTGTTGCAGACCCCGAGTCTTGGGCTCAGTCCCCCTGGATGCTCTGATTCTGAACTGGGAAGGGACATTTCTGTATGCTTTTCCCCCCTTCCTTCTCCTGTTCAAAGTATTAGTCAAGATAAGGTCACTACCATGCAAAGTGATTCTGATTGCTCCATACTGGGCCAGGCAGCCATGGTATCCCTTGTTGCTGTCCCTAGCAGTCCACCTTCCCTTGTCTCTTCCCAGGAATTACAATCTGTTGACATCCTCTCGGGAGGATTTGGTACCTGAATCTTCAGTCTCTCAATCTCAAGGCATGGCTCTTGAAGAGTTAGAGTTTGCAGATCTGCATCTTTCCCAAGGGTTCTGGATATCCTTAAGGCTTCTCGGAAAGCCTTCCACCAGGAAGACTTACAACTTCAAATGGAAAAGATTCAGCATTTGGTGTTTTAAGAAGAATATTTCTACCGTCTCTGCTGAATTGCCTATGGTTCTGGACTATATGGTCCATCTTAATGGCCTAGGCCTCAGACCAGCTACCCTTAAAGTACACTTGGCAGCTGTTTCTGCTTTCTTGTCAGTTGGCAAGCCTTCCTCTCTGTCATCCCATCCTGTATTATGTAAGTTTTTCAAAGGATTACTTCACATCAGTCCCTCCTTTAGGGATCCTGCTCCTGCTTGGGACCTTAATGTTTGCATTGCTCAGCTTATGCAACCTCCCTTTGAGCCTTTGTCCTCAGCAGAGCTGAAGTACTTGACTTGGAAAACTGTGTTTTTGGTAGCTATTACTTCTGCCAGGCATATCAGTGAATTGCAAGCCCTGTCAGTGGAATCTGATTTCATCTCTTTCCATAGAGATAAAGTGGTCCTTAGAACTAACAGAAAGTTCTTACCTAAAGTGGTTTCAGATTTCCACCTCAACCAGTCTATATCTCTCCCTGTTTTCTTCACTCACCATTTCTCCTCGGGAGAAAGGAGGTACACAGCTTGGATGTTAAAAGAGCCCTTAGCTACTACATGGAGCGTACCAAGGGTCACAGGTTTGATTCCCTCCAGTTGTTCCTTACGGATGGAGAAGTTGGTAAGGGCAAACCTGACACAAAGAGATCTGTTGCCAGGTGGATTGTTTCTTGTATACAATTCTGCTATGAAAAACTGGATAGAACTCCACCCTCAAGCCTGAGGGCTCATTCCACTAGAGGTACAGCTGCATCCCTGGCTGCTGCCAGGGATATTCCTCTCTTAGAAATTTGTCAAGCAGCCACCTGGAAGACAGTCCATACTTTCACCAAGCATTACTCTCTGGATATCCAGGCTAGGAGTGCTGCTTGGTTTGGCACAGCAGTACTTCAGAGCCTGTTTCCAAAGTAGGTTCTGTCCCTCCTCCATGGATGTACTGCATGGTAGCCTGTATATGTCAGAATACAGCAAGACTTCATGTTGTTTGAAGAAAAAATTACTCACCTTAGTAATGTTGTTTCTTCTAATGGAGTCTTGCTGTATTCTGATTCTCCCCCCCCCGCCTCCCCTCTCAGAACCTAGATTTTGGGATGTGGGTGGGCAGGAGCAGTGTTGGCACCCTAGCTGTGTCCTTTTTACACCCTCTTTTTGGTTTGGATGAGAGGTTTTGTTTTGATGTTTTATTTTTGGGTTTCCTGACTTGAGTCTTCCTTTTGAAACCAAAAACTTTATATATTTGCCAGTTGGCTAGTAAGAATTTTACAATTTCCACACAGAACATCTAGTGAGTCTTTGCTCGAAAAGATCTGACGGTTGCAGTTTAAAAAACAGCAGACAGGGGCTTCAACCGAGCTCGTGGTGAACATTCCATGCTGGCCATGGAAAGTTTAACTTTTTGTTCTCCGGGGCAGTTAAAAGGCAGGACCTAACTGCATATGTCAGAATACAGCAAGACTCCATCAAAAGAAACAACATTACTAAGGTGAGTAATTTTTTCTTTTGGCATAACCCCTGTCTTATATAGTAGAAACCTGCGACTGCCTACTAACATTTTAGGGTATGACCCCTTGGAATTCCTAAATAGGTGTTTGCTTACAACCAACGCCATTTGGCAACTAACATTCCAGCTAACGACCGGAACATGATCCCTAACTTAATAATGAACAAGTAAACTTACGAGGGAGCTTTTCTTCAGAGTCCGGTGGGTCCAGAAGAACGTTTGGGCCAACACGTAACCAGGCTGGTCAGTCACCGGCCTGTGATGCTTCCATCAGTGTGGTCATTCATCATGACCTCGGTGTGTGCCCAAGGCACACACCTATGCCCCTGATGGTGTTAGAGGTCTTAAGCACTCTGAAGTGCCTATAGGGAAAAAGGGTAGAAGGGGGATTGGGAATGTCACTAGCTTCCTTGTGTCTCCCCATTAATCCAGCTCTATAGTTAGAGAGAACCTTTTTAGTGGGTATTTAGCTGAGGAGAGCAACCCTCCAACTCTGCTATATGTGAGAGGACTGTAGTGGATTCAATACCTGAATGACCCATCTTTTAACTCCTGGGAAGGAGGGGGCGAGAGCGCCATGTGAACCCTGCAGTGCTCTATAGAGTGTGGGCTATCTGCTTTATGTACCACCTATCCCCCCGAACCCCGCCCGCGCTAATTTAGCATGATACAGTCGTAGCACTGTTCGTGACCCCCCCCCCGAGAGGTTAGTTATTAATATGCAGTTGTTAACAACCGCTGTCCCAGTCCAGTATAATAAAGGTGAGGGCCCCTGTCTTCATGGCTCCGAAAGTTAGGGAGCTGTTAGATCTTTGAGTGGGCAGATCGGGGCCTAAGTATAGGCTTTCAAAGAGGGTTTAAACTTAAGATGTTGCTTCGCGAGCATTAGTTTGAGGGGGGTTGGACTGGAGCAGTTGGTGCTGGAGTAGCTTTGGTAAGATTAACAGTAATAAGCATAGAATTGTCAATACAAAGAGAAAAATTAGGAATTAGTAAGACTGATACTTATCTGATTAGATGATATGTGGCAGGTCTGTCCCTGGAAGTCCCCATCAAGTGGTTAGCAAGGAGGAGATAACTGCAGGAGTGTTCAGTACCACTCCTTCAACTGTGTCCTGTCCGATGCAGATTTGTAATTGGGGTGGTCCTACGTGGAACGATCTTGTCCTCAAAAGTAGCCTAGCAGTCATCAGCGTTGAGGTCCAGTACGGTCGTCTTGTGGGGAGCATATTGGGGGTACTGTGATTGACTCCGGATGGCATCAGCAATCTGTTGAATCACTTCTTTTCCATGCTGTCTGCGTGCATCCCTGCGACTCAAGTTCTACACATGTTGCCTGGATGCTATAGTCTGCCTTTGGCCTGTCTGGCCCTGAGTCACCTCAATATTCCTGCTTTTAAGCTCCGCTGTGGCTTCAGCTGCCGTTTCAAAGTTCAGGGCCTCTTCTGGCATTGGATAACCAGTTAAGCTGGGTAGGGAGTACGGAATCTGAGCCCCGTTGTTTTAAGGGCCTGCATGAC
Source organism: Neoceratodus forsteri (assembly GCA_016271365.2). Classification (NCBI taxonomy): domain Eukaryota; kingdom Metazoa; phylum Chordata; order Ceratodontiformes; family Ceratodontidae; genus Neoceratodus; species Neoceratodus forsteri. The sequence continues at coordinate 180,838,272 of CM057450.1, read as the reverse complement.
TGGAATATACTGCTTCCACTTATTCATCACTTCAGGAGCATAATCATTTTCCTGGTACAGCTAACGCGATTGAAAGGGCACAGCACCTTGTTTCCATGTTGTATGCAAGATTGTCTCTTTTTCCTGGAAACGGAGGAACCGCGCCAAGATAGTGTGTGGGCGGGCTCCTGGGGCAGGCGTTGGTCCTAGTGTTCGGTGAGCCCTCTCTAGTTCCAGGGTGAGGGTTTCAGGAATCTTTATTGCCTCCTGGATAAGTTGTTTGACGAAATTACGCAAATCGGGGCCCTCCATCCCTTCCGGGACCCCCAATGTGCGGATGTTGCTTCATCGGTTGCAGCTCTCCGAATCTCTGCTCTCGCCTGCAATCCTTGGACCTCCTGTTGTAGCTGTAGTATCACATGCTTGGCGCTGTCCACCCTGCGATCTACCTCAGTGGCCTGTAGCTCCAAATTTTCATGCTGCTTTTCCAGCTTCGAAATGTCCGTTCGGAGAGCGGTAGCTGTGGATCGCATCTCCTTTCTAAAGACCCTCAATTCTGACAGCATCAGAGACATTTGTCTCTGAATTGTGGTTAAGGGTAGCTGTTTCGCCTGGGATCTGCCATGTTGGGATGTAGTCGAGGCGTGCGAGCCCTCACTCCCTGAGTCCCCATCCGATAATCTGCCATCATCTCGCTCCTCATCCAGTTTTAGATTGCTCAGGTCGCCTCTCTTAGGCATTTCTACTGGCCTCCTTGCAGTCCCTGGTAGATTTTCTGAAATGCGCTGTAGTTTTGGAGGCAGTTTATCGGGGCGGTTTAGGAGCCGACCAAACTAAGCTGCCATCAAGGGAGTGACGTCACCAGAAGTTGACCATGTCCTTACTAATATTGATCGTGGGCACGTTACATAGGTAGTCTTTGTGGACCTTACCAAGGCCTTCGGCATGGTCAACCATGCACTCCTCATCTCCAAACTGCGCCAACTAGGTTGTTGCTATGAGTCCCCAGAATGGTTCAGGAGCTACCTCTCGGGTCACTTCCAATCTGTATGCACAGGTTCTGCCATCTCCCTTGCCCTCCCAGTCTCCATTGGCGTCCCTCAGGCAAGGGTGTGCAAATTGCATTGCCCGACATCCAAGGTTGACATAATTTTACTGTCGAGCAGACCCTTTGATCTCCCTACTGCAGCTCTTGGACAAGTGTTTTTTTTTCCATTGGTTTATTTTTTCTTTGCATTCTGCATGCATTTTTTTTTTCTACAGGTCCTTCCTTGACTCGCGCTCTGAAACTCCCCTCCAAGACACACCCCCCTCCCAAGCTAGCCTGCAGTCCATTCTGCCCCTGTGATTAATTTCTGCAGGCTAGCAACAGTGGTGGCATATGCTAATTGGCCACAATGAGGATGGAGGAGGAGAACCCCATAACACATGGGAAGGAGCAGTCAGTGCTGAGTACTATTACAGAGGGAGGGTAAAAGTGTTACTGAACCACTGGATACGCAGCTAAGACTGGCGGATGGCGATTGCCAAAACTGTCTTAATTTACAAAAAAAAAAAAGTTTAGTTCTACCGCTAATCTGCTGCTGGATGGAGAAGGCCTGAAGAAAAGAGGGCAAGAGACTGGGCTAAATTGGGACCGAGTATACCTTCCGTGCCATGTGGCTCACTAGATGGCTTTAACATCTGACAGAGGTGGGTTAAGTGTTAGGGAGTAACTCGATCACAATTGAGACACTGACTGTCACACTGCTGGCTTTTATAATTTTTAAGAAGTGGCTGGTTGGGTTGATGTATTGGACTAACTGTCAATGTGCTGAGCTGAGCCCGTAAAAATATGGATTGGTTGGTCAGGTGATGCTGCATGCTGAGCACAGCTACGTTATGTTTCTGTTTCCCTCCAAGCTCTGCTTTTTCTCCCCTGGCGGCCCACGGCTCATTATTACCCCACTGACAGAGGTTTGCACTGTGGGTTTGTTTGTGTGGCTGGTAGGGACCCGGTCATTAAATGGTGATGCCTGGAGCCTGCCTTTTTGTGTTTTATTTCTGGTAAACATGCTACCTGGCCATCTTTCTTAGTTTGTCAGGCATAAAAGACAGTTTATAATGGTAGTTAAATTGGAATCGACACATCTCTGTCTGGGCCTGGGCCCGATAGCTGTGGCCAAGTGTTTGATTAGCAGAGTGTTCTGCGACTGGGCTTGGTTAGGTGTCTAGTTTGGCAAAATAGTGCATTGTGGCAGCACTGAGCACTGTGCAGCATGTTGTCGTTGGATTTGGGACAGGCTTCATCTCATTCCACTGCTGCATCTGCATGACTTCAATGTGCGCCACTAGCCACTGACTGCCCTGGCGCCCTAGTGTAATCGAGGCTGAGGTCACAGAGGCTGTGGTCCCCATCTCTGTTTCAGAGATTTTTAAATATTTAAGTGAGACTCTCTGACTGCTGGCCACCGTGAATCGATTTCTGCTTGGACATATGTATCAGGTGAGAATGACTGAGGAACCATCCAGTAATTCAGAGACAGCAGGCTGGATGTGTGTGTGGTACTAGATGGGATCTCGCCCGGAGGACCGTGGGGCCAAGTAACATAAGTGTATGAGATGCGAGGCAGGGGGGGAAATGCAATGCACGGGACAATGGATACTTGATGTCGGGGGCTGGGGGGGTTGCTGTGACAGAGAGGAGTCTCATCTTGTCCTTGTCCTGTTTCAAGGTGTGAGGCTGTCTGATTGCAAAACTGGATGATCGCCTGCTTCTGTCCTTTGAAATGGACACTTGTGGCACGAGTTGGAGGGGGGAGAGACTTTCATTGATTGATGTTTGTTGCTGCTGCACTGGCTGCCTGAGAGATTGTGATTGAAGTGCCCTTTGCCAGGCCAACCCCCTGCTTTCTTGGTTCTGGAGCGGTCTGGTTGGGTTGGGTGCAGTGTTGCCAGCTTGCTGTTTGTTGTGCCGTCACCAGTGCTCATTGCAAAATACAGCAGTTGCACTAGTCGACTCAAGGTTGAGTATTTTATGTTGCTTATTCAGAGACGGTCTAAGAGTCAGTGGTCAAGAAGTGGAGTAGGGTCAGTAATGTGGTGTCTTTTACAGTAGCAGTGTGTGCATTGTACTCACTCAGTGTCACTGGTACCCTCACTGGCTGGTTGTGATTGCATGTCTTCTTGCACTGTTACTCAGCCACTTGCTTGCAATGTGCATATGCTTTTTGTATGGCCTGGCCCTTGTACCTTGTGTGGGGCGTGAGCGATTCATAATGTGTTCACTTGTAGTCTGTACATTCTTAAGGCAGTAGGCAGAAAGAACTACCAGAGATTATTAGGTCATATGGCAGGGAGGGTTGGGTCCTAAAAGATGGCTGAGCTGCTTAAATATTTGGTGGGTGGGGGAGGAGAGCAAGTAGGGCAGGTACAAGATTTTGTGGACAAGTAATTTTTAGACCTTCATTTGCCCTTGGGCAAGTGTTTAAAAATTTGATTTGCACACTCCTGCCCTCAGGCATCATCCTGGGCCCACTACTCTTTTCCATTTTTATCAATTCCCTCCCCTCTGAAAGCATCAACTGTAAATTGCTCCCTCACCCAGGTCACTTCTGTCCTCTCCCAGAGCTGTGGCAGTGCCCACAGCTGGTTCACATCCAACCTGTATTGGTTAATGGGGGGGGGGGGGAACAACAATGCTATTTGCGTCTAAACCCCACCTCGCCAAAATTAAAAGTTCTGGCTCCTCCTTCCAAGTACTATCCCCAGATGGCTTGGTCCTGGAAGACGTTGCCTCATTCAGATACCTGGGGATGACACTTGACCTGGCACTAACCTTCTCCGACCACATCAACACTGTGGTTCACAGGGTCAGTCAAAAGCTAGGAGCCACCTACCATCCACACCACTTGCTAACCCCAGACGCTCGAATAGCTATTGTGCGGGGTAACCTGCTTTCCATCATCGATCACTGCACCCCCATCTGTTCTCATGCATCCTCCGCTCTCAGAACTAGGCTCATGTCAATCTATAATAGTGCTCGCTGCTTTGCCCTCCTGGCTCCGTTCTCAACCCATCACTGCAACCTCTATAAAACCCTAGGCGATCTATCCCTCCAAGGCCACTTTGACTTTGCTCTCAGCTGCATAGTGGATAGTACCATCAGGGGTAGTAACTAGTCCCCTCTCTCTCCCTTACTAAAGGTCAGAACCCTACCCAGGAGCCTACGCTCGTCCTCTGTCCCTTCCCTCGAGGTATCGAGGGTCTCCACCAACATGGGAAGAAAAGCCTCATCAGTTGTAGCTCCCACACTGGAACTGGATCCCTGCACCCCTCCGATCTTCTAATGCCCATATGGTCTTCAAACCCCTCTTTAAAACCTGGCTTATGGACAGGGCCCACTGCTCCTGCCCACCATGGTAGCCCCTCCCCTTGCTCACTGCAGCCTTGCCACCATGATAACCCAACTTATGGTGGGAGTGTTTCTACTCATACTGTTTTACGTCCGTTTTTCTCACTACTCTCCTCCCTCTCTATGTCTCTCTTGAAGGTGTGTTGGTTGGGGAGGGGGGATTCTCTGTTGCACCCTACTAGGTCTTGAACAGTAAACTTACCTGTAATCTATCTCCTGTACCTGCATGCCAAATCCTGTATGTAAATAAGCTGACTGTGTTTGTGTCTGTTTTGTTCCTTTGATTGTACTGCTGTTACCATTGCCATCTTTTAGGGCCCGGGTAGTGCCTAACGGTCTCTCTGATCAGTGCACCTACCCGGTAACCAAAGACATACATAAATAAATAGACTCAAATTCTAGTTTAAGTGGGTAAGCACCAGTACAGTTTAAAAAAAAAAAGTGCCAAGCTCAGCAACCAAAACAAGAATAGAACCTGACTCCTCAGACATGAAGAGGCTTAAAATGACCATTGAGGAGGTGGCCCTACTGATCCAAAAATTATTCAACTTTTCCTTCCAGTTTGGCTCCCTTCCTGACGTCTGGAAAGAAGCCAAGGTACTCCCAGTCTTTAAATCTGGTGACAGCATGGCGGTCTCTAACTGCAGGCCCATCTCTATCCTTTCACCACTCTCTTAAGGCCTTAGAAAAGATTGTCCGCAACCGACTGGTATCCTACATCATGGATCATAACCTTCCTGCTGCTGAGCAACATGGCTTCAGAAAGCTGCACAGCATATCAGACACCCTAATTGAGCTACTGTATGTGAAGAACTCCACAAGGACATAGACACAGGTGACTGTGTTGGCACAGCCTTTCTTGATATCTCCAGGGCCTTTGACTTAGTTTGCTGTGACCTCCTCCTCATAAAGTTCTGGCAGTTGGGCCTGTGAGATGAGACCACGGTGTGGTTCTCTGACTACTTAGGCCACAGATCACAAAACACTAAATGTGAAGAGGTGTTCTCCCACTTTCAATCACTGACCACTGGAGTCCCACAAAGCTCAATTCTCAGGCCCCTGCTATTCAGCCTGTTTGTGAACAAGATCCCAGAAGTCTGTGTCCACTCCAGAGTGTTACTGTGTGCCAATGAGACAGTCATCTGCACCTTACACCGCAACCAGGAAACACTGAAATGGTCTCTACAGTCTGATTTCGGCAAGGTCTGCGGTTGGTTCATGTCTAACAGGCTGGTCATTATGGCCAAGAAAACCAAATCTCTTCTGTTTGGGAGCACCCATACCCTGGAGGCCGGCTCTGAGCTGAGCATCGCAACATCAGCTGAGGACCCAATTGAGCAGGTCCGGGTCTTAAAGTATCTGGGCGTACAACTTGACGTGACCCTATCCATCACGTCACACCGACTTCATGGTCAAACCTATCCACCTGTGCCTTGGCTTGCTATATAGAAACAAGTCCTACTTCACCCTTAAAGTCAAAAAAAAAAAAAAATCCTAGCCTCATTATCTCATGGATTGACTGTGGTGCAGTCATCTACACTGCAGCCAGTAATACCATACTCGAAAGAATCTCAGTAGCATTCAACCAAGCCTGCAGATTTGCACTCAACATGAAACCAAACTCCCACTGCTGTGATCTATACCTCTTCACCAACTGGCTTCCTGTCCACCTCAATGAAGCCCTTCTATGCAAGAGAACATTTCTTGGTCAAATGCTGCAGGGTGTCTGCAACTTCTTCCTGATCACGAACAAATGCGGAACTCTATCAATGGGGGATCGAAAGTTACTCCTACCCTTCAGAAAATCTATTCTTGGCCAACGCTCCTTTACAAGTGGAGCAGTCAAAGTCTAGGACTCCCTACCCACAGCCATCACCTCTCTCACCTGCTTCTTCCCCTTAAAGGCCCAAGTTACCACCCACCTTTTCCAGAAATTGCACTGCATCTGTACCTAGGCCTATGTACTAGTTGCATTAACCTGCAGCCCCCTTGTTGGTGCCCCCGGCAATTGTGGAAATCTGCTTCTCCTATAATATGATCATTCTTGTTGTATGTTTATTGTATTGGTCTGCTGTTGAATGTAACTTGTTCTTCTGTTGTATGTAACTTGATAGACATGTACACCTTTGAAAAAGGGCTCTTGAGCTCAAAGGTCCTCCACAGACAATAAATAAAATAAGCAATCAAATTAAAAATAAAATCAATTAGAACACTTGACAAGCACTGCAGTTGAGCTCTCTTCCCCCCTCTTAGAGCTTTTTCTCCCCAGAGCCTTTTGCTAGGGATATAGAAATGCACAGACCAGATAATGCTCCCAGCTCACTATGATTGCAGCCAGCCATTGGTGGAAAGTCAGAAACATAACACAGGAGGCAGCGCAATGTGTTCTGAGCTGTTGACCCCCTGACATCTCCTGATACTCATTGACATTTCCCACGGGTCTGCCTACAGTGGTAGGGGCCCCTGGGGATGGGCCGGTCATTCTTCCCCCTGAGGCAGTCCACTGTGTGGAGTAGGATACAGCTTTGCTGGGCACCAGGACCCAGGGGAACCCCAGGGAACCCAGGCTGTCTTACAGATGGACATGTCCCCCGTTTTCTGCCTTGGTTCCTTTCTCCTCCTTGCATGGGCATAGTCCATGGAGCGGCATCCTGTGGAGGGAGCAAACTGCCTTGGTCCACTGCAGGAGTCATTACTGCACCGGAGCCTGATGCCATCCCTTCCCTACGGCAGCACACTGCGGAGTGGCAGGTGCAATGTTCTAGCTTGCCTCCTGATGTGGCACCCCACTTTCATACTCAAACTTGGGTCCCTTGTGTAAAAGGGGCTTTTGTTCCAGTGCTTGGCAAGCCCCCACCCTCCTTATTTTTTTTATTTTTTTTATTTTTTTTGTAGGACTGCATGGAAAGAGTCTTACTTCAGGTACTAATTCATGTACTGTTTAAAGGCATAATTAATAATAAGCAATATTAAGAAGCATTAAGAGGCACTGTGAATTGGGCAGCTGACTGGGCTGAATTCGAGTGACGCTGTCTTTCTGTTTCTGTGCCTGGAAAAATCTGTTGCAACAGTAATGTTTAATTCTCTAATCTTTTCCTTCACTGTTTTTTATTCCTGTGCCTTCCCTACTTACACTTTGGCCACTTGAAGGTATTCTTTCTGTCCCTACAGCGTTGTTCTGTCACTCACTCAGCCCAAATTGAGATGTTTTTTCCCGTTTGCGCTAGCAAGGCATAGTGGACTTCATGATGGTGCACACGATTGCGCTGTCCGAATGTGCGCATAGGACTTCGCGATTGTGCGAATGCTCCATGCAGACGAGCTTAGCAACTCGTTTGTTTTAAGCCCTGCTTTGAAGAAAAAAGGGGAGCAAGTGTCTCTCTCGTTAGGAGAACCCATGATGGGGAAAACCAAGCTAGGAAGCTGCAGGGCAAAGTATTTGTTTCCAAGTATCCCTCTAGCTAACATAGGGACATTGGTTCATGTTTTTTTTTATGGTAAAACTAAATAGCATGCATGTTGCAGGGAAAAGCTGAAGTGTAAGCTCCTGCTAAGTAGTAGAGATAGACTAGGGTATTTAGCACTGCAGAAAAACCTTTCATGCTGGTTAAATGATATGGGAAAGAGTTGTATCATTATCTAGACTCCATGTCTAGAGCTGTTGCCTGTGAGAGAACTCCGGACCTCCCTGCAGCATTCCTGTCTTCCTTAGGGCCGGCTGGCCATGTCTACATCCCATTTATGACAGTAGCTGATGGGAGGAGCCTGACTCTCCAGTGCATCTTTTCTTTTTCTTTTTCCTTGCATTGTTTTCATGAATACTAAGCTAATTAAAGCACCAGTACTGAAGGTGTTGATGTATTGAGACACAATTTTAACCTCCCTGATCTTAAGTTTGATTTAAGATATTTTATGGGACGAACTTTATAAATCATGTGACCTGATACCTGTATAAATTCTCTGAGAATACCTTGTAAATTCAGTTGGCGGTAGGAGCTTAACCTACCAGTCCCCAAGTCTGCTACTAGATAGATGTAAGTTTTTGTTGAATGGAGCTAATTACAGATGTATTTCCTTTTGTTTTTGTTTTTTTCCGTTCTCAGTCCACTTGTTTATTCTGTTGCTTAATAAATCTGATCTGAAGATTTGCATCCTGACACTTTGCCTGGACTCCATTTGTTCCCACCTTGCACGGCACTGTTGGATGACTGCCCACTGCAGTTGATCTTTAACGTGAACTTCTGCTTTCTGACCATATGATCAAATAACCCTAGCTTAACTATAGCTAATGTAGGCCCCGAGTGTCGAGTCAACATAGTGGTCTGAGATCAGTGGTGAGAAACTTTTATCTAGATTGGGGACAGCAGTTCAGTTTCAACTAGTTAGCAGCATGCTGCTTTCACCATAATGTACAGTTTGAACCGTATCTTCACTTGGGTGGGCAGAATGGATCTCCTGTGGTCCTGGTGTGTCTCTGTGTTCCTGGCTAGAAATAACTCCCCCACACACCTACTTGACAGTGGGTCCATAGCGGTGCACTTGGTTTATAACAGTAGTTGAAAGGCAGAAGCGTGAACAGTAAGAAAGTATTTTTTTCTGAAAGAGTTTAAACTTCTGTACTGTTGAAATTTGCACTTTTTATTAGTTTTTGACCCAGTCATATTTTCATTTTGACCCAAATTTTTTTACACCAGTGGGTTTAGTTTGACCCAAGTTTTAATGCCCTAAGCACTATCACTGAAACAAAGTATTACAGCACAGAGGAATGATGAGGTGCTTATGAATATCAGTTTTATTGTGAATGTGACATTTTTAAAATGGTTGGAACACAGACCCTCCTGTCCATTGCCCCCACCCCAACAGGAAAACTACAGTGCGCATTCTGGGGAAGGCCAAGAAACCATTTGTGCAGTTTTTATCTCCTCAGATAGGCTAGCTGAAACACAGTATCTCTTGTTCTGTGGGATCCTGTTCCTACTCAGATATACAGCCCTGTGGACTGAAGCACATGGAGCCTTCATGACTTGCTCAAGGTCAAACACTGAGCCGGTGTCTGTGTGGTAGGATTGGAACCCGAGATCTATTGCTGCACTGTTCTGTTCTCTAACCATTCCACCATAGTGTCTTATCTGACTGATTTTGTTTTGGAGTTCTGTCAAGGAAGAGGAGTTTGCCACCTTACGATCAAAAGGCAGCGGTTACCTTCATTCAGATAGATTCAGATTTAGTACAGTGTATGTGTTGTGCCACGGGTATTGATACCCTGCCCCCCCCAAGAAGATCTGAACAGAGTTTAAAAAAAAAAAAAAAAAAACTCAACAGTTTGTGTATTGCAGTTCATGGTGCTGCAGTTTGTGTAGTGAAATTTGCGTAACTGTGCAGAGTTTACCATGCGATTTCCCACAGTACGCAGTTGTGGCAAATGACATAGTATAGACTGTGCAAAGGCTGTGTGTAGCAACCGAATTTGCAACAGGTAATAGGCAAATAAAAAAAAGTGAAACACTCTTACCTGAAGGCTCTCTGCAGTGGATCTTGTAACTACCTTGGTAAGCTCCCTGAGTTGCACTTTAATGCTTTTGTGTTTAGTATGCAGTTTAAACAGGACATACAGGCATGTCAGCTTAGAAAACACATGTTGCTTGCTCGGGCATAGCCAGGATTTGGGGATGGGGTGGTGGTGGGGGAGTGTTCCAATATATAGATCCCATTATTTAGTTCTGGTATACAAAACTATTTTTTAAGAAATAATAGTGAAAGCAAGATGGAAAAGGGATTCTGGGCACCAGGATCCCTCCCCACCCAGGCTACGCCTATGCTTAGCTTATTAGCTTTGGGTGAATGAGAATGAATATGAAAATGAATGCAGTCCTAGTGGCCACAAGAGTGTTAACATAGTCATAAAAAATCTTTTAAAGATTTTTTTTTTTCCCCTTGACTCTCGCCATCATTTACATCAAAGGGAAATTCCGCCTAGGAGGATCCATGAGTTATTTCTGAAGGAACCTAAAGATTCAGGGCACTTCTACAAACAGTCTGAACGTTCAGAAAGAAAAACATCTAATGCAAACATAAAGATATAATCACTTGTGGTTTGCTTTGTTGTTCCAAGTGCCAGCCCTCTTTTGTCCGACCACACCAAATACCACAGGGAGGAGTAGAATGCAGGCAGAGTGTCCCGACTGGAATCCAGAAGGGCTTAGCCCTGTGTGACACACATAAACACAGGCACACGCCTATCACTCAGTTTGATGAGATCTATTTCAGGGAATTCCAAGAAGAGCAGATGTTTATGATGTGCAAATTAGACCGGATTGGAGCCTGAATGTTTAGGAAAGTAGTTGGGTGCACCTCACATTGATCCTTGCTCTGCTTTATAGTTGTGGCATATCTGAGCTTAATGATACGAGGCAGTGAATTTAAAGAGCTAATGTAATGAGCCTGTTTTAACACATTATGCTAACTGAAGTTCTGAGCAGGTTTGTTTTCTTCCCAAACTGCAAACTGTGAACGTTTGTCACTGTTTTGCAGGGTTTTGAAACACTGTACCTCTATGAGAGATCTGTCCAATTTGACATAGCTCTGATCTGGACAGTGCACGCAGCCTGCACTGTGAAAGGAAGTGATGTAGTGGGAGGAAAGCTGCACTGGCTGGCCTGGTGCATTTTATCCAGCTGGATCAATGAATACGCATTAGTTTTAAACACCGTATAGGCTTACTTGCTTTGCTGCATTAACTGATTTGTCCTGTGAAATGAAGTTGCCCTGCTGTGCCTGTGCAGTGTGTACTTGTTCTTTGAGTTGCTTGGTCTGCATATTTGTCCGCTGCCTTTCTTGACTCTGTGTCTGGCGGCCTGCAACAATGGTACACCACAAGAGCAATGAATAAACTAGTAAAGGCAAGCCAGAAGCAGCAAACAAGGCATCCATTAAGGATCCAAAACAATTTTTATGTTGTCTTGCGCACGCACAAGCAACATGTTGTGGCAGTAGAAGATCAGTAGGAGAAATGCAGAGGTGTGTTAGTTTTGGCGAATGCAGGACACGCTTTAGAAGTTGCATCCCTCATTCGACAATTAGCGAGCGTGCTATTGCTAACACTGACACTAGTATTTTTTAGTGCCACCAACTTGTAATGATTTAGCCGCTGCAATCAGAGCCAAGCTCATCATGCAGCGGCACTGATGAAACACCTCGCCTATGTGCCTTGCCTGGTGCAGAAGTTTAGTAAACATGGCAGCGGCTCCGCCATCTGCCTGTGCCCTGTCGCAATGCCGCGATGAAGCCGACTTCCACACTCTTCCGTCAAACTGAAACTTATTCTTAAATTTAAAAGACTTCGGTCTTCCTTTCCTTCGCAGCTGCATGGCGGACAAATCGACTGGATTTCATTGGTGCCCTGTGGGCAGATGATGTCCTGGACCGATCCACACTCCACGTACGTTTATTGCCTTGGACTCGGCCATGACTCACAGGCCTGTGAGTTGTGCAAATCATTTTCGGCTTTGGTCTTGGAGGACCGTGCTGCCCAATTGTTGTTGGGGCGCCCCGAGAAACGTTTTCCTCCGGTCAAGTCCAAGGAGGCCCATTGGGCAGTGTCCGCGGCTACGGGCTCGGCTGAACAACTAGAGCAGATGATCGCCCTCGAGAAGGAGGCGGCCCAGGCCGCATCATCTTCATCCTCGGTCGCGGCATTTATCCCACTCTCCTTGGGCTTCTCCTACACTGCTTCTTTTAAGGAGCTTTGCCAGTCCCTCTCCACCAAGGGAGAAGGGCCTTCGGGACATTCCTCTCGGTCCAAAAAGCACTCTAAAGGTAAGTCCCACCGTCGACATTCGTGGGAGCAGGAGAAGTCCCCTTCCCCGGAGAGTCGACACTCGACTTCAGTCGAGGTTGCGGCTGAGGCCACTGGCTTCACGGTGTCCCTGTCAGGTCAGCCGTCCGAGACACCCGTTGACGCGGTCGCAGTTTTTCTCGACCCGTCAGATGGTTTGTCGACTGGAGAAGCCAACAACCCATCTTCACCGGTTCCCCCGGTGGAAACCGAGAACTTGCCTGTGCCTCCTGTGCCGGAGTCCTCGGTTAAGGTCCCTGATCCGAGGGAGGAGCGGGTGTCCCCCGGCCCCTCTCAGACCCACCCTCGGAATCCCTGAAGGTCTCGGTCAAGGACCTCTTCCAGGTCCAGCTGGTCCCATCGGCGGTCTCGGCACCATGGAAAGCGGCGGTGCTGCTCATCCTCGTCGTCCTCTTCAGAGGATAGGCGTCGGCGCTATGAGGATCTAATGTGGCAGCAGCTCTTTTTTGCCCGGGAATAAACCGACACTGCGCCTTTCCCGGCCATTAAGTGGTTGTCACCGAGCGGCCAAACAGCCCCTCGTAGTAGCTGAGGAGCCGAGCCGGCACTGGTTGTTTGGCCAAACTGCCGCGCCACCCGCTGTGGTGGAACCCCACCTCCACAGCCTAAAAATCAGCTGGCCCTAACCAAGGATTCTCGGTCGGGTCAGGGCTTGCCCCAACGGTTGTCGGTCACCCTCACTCCAGATCGACCTCAGCAGGTGGAGGGTGGCTCAGGTGCTCAGCAGCTGTTCGCAGACTCCTCGGAGTCTGATGACGACGACTCCTTGTTCTCTAGGCCACTTGACCTGGAGTCCACTGGGGGTCAGTCAGTGGATGAGAGCCCATCCTCGTTCCTTGGAATGGTTCGACTCATCTCAGAGTTCACTGGGATGAAGCTCGAACCCATTTCAAAACGGGCCAAGTATCCCGTCACGGAGATACTGGACCGAGGGGATTCCCCTACGCAGGCCTTCCCGCTAGCCGAAGCCATTGTTGGCCCGGCCCTGGACCTATGGCAGCGGCCAGCTTCAAACAACATGAAGTCTTGCTGTATTCTGACAAGTGCAGTTAGCCCCAGCCTTTAAACTGCCCTGGAGAACAATGGGTTAACTTTTCAATGCAGGGCATAGAATGTTGCTCTCGAGCTTGGTTGATGTCTCTGCCTGTTGTAGTTTGAACTGCAACCGTCAGATTCTTTACTCCGCCTCACTGAACAGTCGCTCCAGAGATTTCTCCTGCAGCTCGGTTCGAAGTCGGTTGACGTGTCTGTTTTCGGTCCATTTTCTACCGAAATTTAGTTTACGCATAGTCGGTTCAAGTCTCTGTCTGTGGTACCGTGAGTACTAGATAGGTTTTGTTCTGTTTTCTGTGTGGAACTTGTAAAAAGTGTGGATTGGTTCGGATGAACCGATTGTTCAGGTAATTTTTGTATCTTACTTTAGTGTGAGGTTACCGGTCCGTATTGGTTCTAAAAAAAAAAAAACCAAAAACTGGTTTTAGGACGTTTTTTTCCAAGACCCGTGACATGGGCAGGAACCGATTGGGGAGTCTTGCTTGGCGGTTGGTGATAAAGGGTAAGTTTGCTTAGGTTGGCCATGTCTGAGAAACCCAAGAAAAAAACGGGCTCACTGGGTTTCAACACTGCAGTGAGTGTGGGGAGGTCTTTGCTAAGGCCGATCCCCACACCACCTGTGTTTATTGTCTGGGGTTTGACCACCTCGATTCAGACTGCCAAATTTGTAAAAATTTTCCCAAATCTACCCTCAAAAAGAGATTGGGTAGACTGAGGGAAAGGGAGGCAGAGAAGTCCGCTGACCCGGATGGCCAGCCTGGTTCAGTTCCGACCGAACCAGAAGGAGTGCCCTCTGATCAGGGCAGTACTTCTTGGGGCAAAAGGAGATCCGATCCCGAGGGGTCGGTTCCGGCCAAAAGAAAGAAATGCAAAGAAAAATCGTCCGGTTTGGATCCAGAATCTCATATTCCGACCGGCGAAGAAATAGCCAAAGCGATTCGTATTGTGGAATCACTTCGCCCGGTTCTGACTGATCTGGCACCTTTTGGCAGGGGCTCGGTTCGGTCGGTTCCCCTGGTTCACGATTATACCCTGAAAGAATTTTATGAACCGGAGTTTGAGGAGGAAGGAGAGTTGGAAGATGAATATGGTGATGGTGAAAGCCTGAATGTGCCTGTTGATCCGGACATCTCCCCAGACAGACCTTCAGGTGTTTCTCCTCCTAGGCTTTCTGGGTCCCCTTCCCACTTTATGTTTTACAGAAACTTGGCTGAGACCCTACAGCTTCCTATGGAGGAGGCACTGGAGGATCAGGAGGAGCCTGACTATGTAGAGATGATGGACATCCCAGAGTCCAGGAGACTGTCTATTCTCCTCCACAAATCTTTTGGGAAACTGACACAAAAAATTCTGAAGTCTCCCAATTCCATACCTCCTGTGGATAGAAGAATGGACAAGAGGTATACGCTTTCAGGCTCAGATGCAGAGTTCCTTTTTCAGCAGTGCAGCCGTGTTGGGGTTGTACAGGCTGCTGCCTGCAATAAGGCAAACATTCCCTTGGCATCACACCCCCCAGACAAGGACTCCAGGAAGATTGATGCCATGGCAGAAAAGCAGTACATGGCATCTTTCTTGGGACTCAGGCAGGCAAATTATATGGCCTATACAACCGGATACCAAAAGTCCAGGTGGAACACTGTACTGGCACTGGCTAAACAGGCTCCCCCCCCCCCAGCTTGCAAAGGAGCTGGAGGAGGTGGCTGCAGATGGGATTGAGGCATCAAAAGTTCAGTTTCATGCTGCTGTGGACTCCAGTGATGTGTCATCAAGAGTCATGGCTACATCCGTAGCTCTTCGTAGAATGGCTTGGCTTAGATGTACTAGCCTCTCACAGGATACCCAGGCTAAGGCCATGGATTTTCCTGTAGTGGGTAATTCTCTGTTTGGGGAGCAGTCAGAGAATTACATGAAGAAAATGGACGAGTACAGGACAACTTACAGGAGTGCTCAGGCCAAGGAAAGGCAGGCAACTCCTCAAAGGCAGCAGTCTAGGGGCAGGGGCAGGCCTTTTCAAAGGCCTTTTTACCAAGCACAGGCCTCTTCTTTCTTTTCACAGAGGGGTTCTTCAGAGGGAGAGGCAGAAGAGGGATGAGCAGGCCTGCATCCACCCCTCAGCCTAAAGCCCCTGCCAAGCAGAACCCTGATGGGTCTGCCCGGCTCCACTCCTCCTATCCCAGTAGGGGGCAGGCTGGCTTACTTTGTCCAGGACTGGATGTCTGTTACATCAGACAAGTGGGTCCTGGAAGTAGTAAGCCAGGGACTGGTTCTCAGCTTCAAAAGATTTCCAGAGATGAGAGCCAGATCTTTTCCACCTGCAAATCTTTCAGAAACCCTTGCCCTAGAGGCAGAGGTTTCTTCTCTCCTAGCTTTAAGAGCTATAGAGAGAGTACCTACCCTACACTGGGGCAAAGGACTGTACTCCAGGTACTTCTTGACCCCCAAAAAGACAGGAGAGTGGCGACCCATCCTGGACTTAAGATATCTGAACAAACATCTTTTAAAGCCAAAGTTCAAGATGATAACTCTGGGAATTATCCTTCCCTCTCTAAGGCCAGGGGACTGGCTAGTCTCCCTGGACCTCAAAGATGCCTACTTTCACATTCCCATCAGGTGCTCTGAAAGAAAGTACCTCAGGTTCGAGTTGCCCTCAGGCAACTCTCAGTTCAGAGCAATGCCCTTTGGCCTAACCTGAGCTCCAAGGGTTTTCACAAAGTGCCTGGCAGTAGTTGTTGCCTTCCTAAGAAGACAAAAGATTTCCATTTTTCCATATTTGGACGACTGGCTCATAGTGGGCCAGTCTCCAGACCACGTCAAGTCAGACCTGCAAGTGACTCAGCAAGTGCTCACTTATTTAGGACTTCTTCTCAACCTACCAAAGTCAGTTCTCAAACCAGTGCAGCTCCTCACCTTCATAGGGGCAGAGCTGGATACGGTAAAGCAAGAGCCTTTCTTCCCCTGGAAAGGGCAAGAGCTCTCATGGAGCTGGCTTCTTCATTCAGCCTTCAGGTGTCTCGACCAGCAAGGCATTTTCTTCAGCTCTTGGGCCATATGGCAGCTTCTACAGCAGTGGTCCGAGGGGCAAGATTCCAGATGAGGGACATTCAGTTCCACCTGAGGGCTTTTTGGTCCCAAAGAAAGGATTCCCTTACCAAACTAATCCCAGTGACTCGAACTCTGATCCAGACCCTGCAATGGTGGCAAGATCAGGACAATTTGAGGCAAGGGGTTCCATTTGCCACTCAGTCTCATTCAGTGGTCCTTACCACGGATGCTTCCCTGCTGGGCTGGGGAACCCATTTGGGGGATCTCACCACCCAAGGACTGTGGTCTCCTCAGGAATCGCTTCTACACATCATTCTCCTGGAACTCAGGGCAGTGTTTCTGGCACTGCAAGCTTTTTCCCAGTCAGTACAGAACAAGGTGGTTCAGGTCAGAACAGACAACACCGCCACCATGTGGAACATCAACAAGCAAGGAGGCACTCAGTCTATGGCCTTGTGCACAGAAGCAATGAAGCTGTGGTCTGTGGCTTATTCCCTGCAAACCTTTCTGATAGCAGTTCACCTTGCAGGGAAGGACAATATCCTAGCAGATGCACTGAGCAGAATATCTCAGGGCCATCACAAATGGGCCCTGGATCCTCTGGTATTGAAGGTGATTTTTTCAAGATGGGGCACTCCAGAGATGGATCTTTTTGCAACCCCAGACAATCACCAACTTCCTCTCTTTTGTTGCAGACCCCCAGTCTTGGGCTCAGTCCCCCTGGATGCTCTGACTCTGAACTGGGAAGGGAAATTTCTGTATGCTTTTCCCCCTTTTCCTCTCCTGTTCAAAGTTCTAGTCAAGGTAAGGTCACAACCTTGCACAGTGATTCTGATTGCTCCAGACTGGGCCAGACAGCCCTGGTACCCCCTGTTGCTGTCCCTAACAGTCCATCTTCCCCCTGTCTCTTCCCAGGAATTACAACCTGTTAACCTCCTCTCGGGAGGATTTGGTACCCCAATCTTCAGTCTCTCAACCTCAAGGCATGGCTCTTGAAGAGTTAGAGTTTGCAGATTTGCATCTGTCTCAGGGGGCTTCTGGATATTCTCAAAGCCTCTCGATAACCTTCCACCAGAAAGACTTAATAACTCCAAATGGAAGAGATTCAGCATTTGGTGCTCCAAGAGGCATATCTCCCCAGATACTGCTGAATTGCCTACAATTCTGGATTATATGGTCCATCTTAATAGCCTAGGCCTCAGAACAGCTACTCTCAAGGTACACTTGTCTGCTGTTTCTGCTTTCCTGTCAGTAGGTAAGTCTTCCTCACTGTCATCTCACCCTGTATTTTGTAAGTTCTTCAAGGGATCGCTTCATACCAGTCCCCCCTTTAGGGATCCTACTCCTGCTTGGGATCTTAATGTTTGCATTGCTCAGCTTATGCAACCACCTTTTGAGCCTCTGTCCTCAGCAGAACTTAAGTACTTGACTTGGAAAACTATTTTTTTGTAGCCATTGCCTCTGCTAGATGCATCAGTGAATTGCAGGTCCTGTCAGTGGAACCTGACTTCATCTGTTTTCACAGAGATAAAGTGGTCCTTAGAACTAACAGTTCTTGCCCAAAGTGGTTTCAGATTTCCACCTGAATCAGTCTGTCTCTCCCTGTTTTCTTCACTGATCATTCTTCATCAGGGGAGAGGAGGCTACACAGTTTAGATGTTAAAAGAGCCCTTAGCTACTACATAGAGCGTAGCAGGGGTCACAGGTTTGATTCTTTCCAGTTGTTCCTCACTTATGGAGAGGTAGGAAAGGGAAAACCTGCCACCAAGAGAACTATTGCCAGGTGGATTGTGTCTTGTATACAATTCTGCTATGAGAAACTGGGAAAGATTCCACCCTCAGGCCTCAGGGCTCACTCTACAAGAGGTGCAGCTGCTTCCCTGGCGGCTGCCAGAGATATCCCCCTCTTAGAAATCTGTCAAGCAGCCACCTGGAAAACGGTACATACTTTTACCAGGCATTACTCTCTGGATATCCAGGCTAGGAGTGATGCTCAGTTTGGCACAGCAGTACTTCAGAGCCTATTCCCAAAGTAGGTTCTGTCCCTCCTCCATGGACGTACTGCTTGGTAGTCTGCACTTGTCAAAATACAGCAAGACTTCATGTTGTTTGAAGAAAAAATTACTCGCCTTAGTAATTATGTTTCTTCTAGTGGAGTCTTGCTGTATTCTGACCCCGCCTCCCCTCTCAGAACCTGGATTTTTTGGGATGTGGTGGGCAGGTGCAGTGTTGGTGCCTCCTTACACCCTCTTTTTTTCATGGGGTGATATGTTATTTCAGTTGTAATTGTTTTTTGTGTTTTGGGTTTCCTGACTTGAGTCTTCCCTTGGGAACCCAAAAGAATATTTCAAACAACATGAAGTCTTGCTATATTATGACACATGCAGTGAGTCCCAACCTTCGAACTGCTCCGGAGGTGAAAGAGTTAACTTTCCATGCCAGGCATGGAACGCTGAGCTCGAGCTCAGCTGAAAACTCTGTCTGTTGTTGTTCAAACTCAAACTGTCAGATTCTTTACTCCGCCTCACTGAACAGTCGCTCCAGAGATTTCTCCTTCTGCTCTGTTCATTTTGTCGGTTAAAGTATTATTTTCTCGGTTTTTTGAACGAATTTAAACCGCAGCCAGTTGGTTCAAGCTCTGTCTGTGGTATTTGTGAGTACTAGATAGGTTTTACATTAATTTCTTCTGTGTGGAACTTGTAAACGGTTTATCAGTTCGGTTTGAACCGATCAGGTTGTTTAAAATATATTAATCTGTCCTTTAGAGTGTGGTTACCGTTCTTATCTGTTCTAAAAAACGTATTTTATTACTGCTTCATCACCCGCACACGGTTGGGAACCCATAAGAGGTCTTACTCAAGTGATTGCCATAAACGGGTAAGTTTGGTTAGGCTGGCATTATGTCTGAGAAACCCAAAAGAAAAACCGGGCCCACTGGGTTTCAACACTGCAGTGTCTGTGGGGAAGTCTTTGCTAAGGCTGACCCCCCACCCCACCTGTGTTTGTTGTCTGGGGTTTGACCACCTCAGTTCAGACTGCCAGATTTGCAAAAATTTTCCTGCAGCTACCCTGGAAAAGAGAGTTGGTAGGCTCAGGGAAAGGGAGGCCAAAAAGTCCGCTGAACCGGATGGCCAGCCCGTTCGGTGGAGGGAGTGCCCTCTGACCAGGGTGAGACTTCCTCTGACAAAAGGAGAGCCGACTCAGAGGAGTCGGTTCCAGCAAAAAGGACTAGGAAATCAGCTGGTGTGGAGCCAAAACTCTCTTCTCCAACCACTGAAGAAATGGCCAAAGCAATTAAAATTGTCCAGTCGTTTTCCCCGGTTCCGACCAAACCGGCACCATCAGGTAAGCGTATGGTTTGGCCGGTTCCACCGGTTCAAGAGTATGATTTAGAGGAATTTTATGAACCGGAGGAGGGGGAAGAGGAGTATGAGGAGAGTGAATGTGGATTTGAAAGTCTGGATGTGCCCATTGAACCGGACATCTCCCCAGACAGACCTTCAGGAGTGTCTCCTCCTAGGCTTTCTGAGTCCCCATCTCATTTTATGTTTTATAAAAAAGTGGCTGAAACCCTCCAGCTCCCTATGGAGGAAGCTGTGGATGATCAAGAGGAGCCTGACTATATGAAAATGATGGATATCCCAGAGTCTAGGAGACTGTCTATTCCTTTGTGTAAATCTTTTGGGAAACAGACAGTAAAATTCTAAAACTCTCACACTATACCTCCTGTGGATAAGATAATGGACAAGAGGTACACATTGTCAGGCTCTGATAGGGAGTTCCTACAACAATGCAGCCATGTTAGTAGTGCAGGCTGCAGCCTGTGACAAGGCAAATATTCCCTTGGCTTCACACCCCCCTGAGAAGGATTCCAGGAGGATTGATGCCATGGCAAAGAAACAGTACATGGCAGCATCCTTGGGACTCAGACAGGCAAATTATATGGCTTATGTTGCTAGATACCAGAAATCCAGATGGGATACTGTTATGGCTCTAGCAATACAGGTCCCTGGCCAGCTTGCCAAGGAGCTGGAGCAGGTGGTTGTTGATGGTATTGAGGCATCTAAGGTGCAATTCCATGCTGCAGTGGATTCTAATGATGTGTCATCAAGAGTCATGGCTACATCTGTGGCACTTCGCAGAATGGCTTGGCTCAGGTATACTAGCCTGTCACAGGATACCCAGACTAAGGCCATGGATTTTCCTGTTGTGGGTAATTCTCTGTTTGGGGAGCAGACAGAGAATTGCATGAAGAAAATGGATGAGTATAGGACCACCTATAGGAGTGCACAGGCCAAGGAAAGGCAGGCCACTCCTCAAAGGCAGCCTTCCAGGGGCAGGGGCAGGCCTTTTCATAGGCCTTTTTACCAAGCCCAGGCCTCCTCTTCCGCTTACGCCCAGAGGAAGTTCTTTAGAGAGAGGCAGACGGGCTAGAAGCAGGCCTGCTTCCACCCCTCAGCCTAAAGCCCTGCCAAGCAGGCACCCTGATGGGGTTGCCAGGGCCGATTCTCAACTACCTGTAGGGGGCAGGCTGGCTTACTTTGTCCAGGACTGGAAGTCTCTGACATCAGACAAGTGGGTCCTGGAAGTAGTAGCCAGGGACTGGTTCTCAGCTTCAAAAGTTTCCAAAGACGCAGAACCAGATCCTTTCCACCTGCAAATCCACCAGAGGCACTTGCCCTAGAGGCAGAAGTCTCTTCCTCCTGGCTCTCAGAGCGCGTGGAAGGGTTCCACCCTACACCAGGGCAAAGGGTTGTACTCCAGGTACTTCCTTACCCCAAAAAAGACAGAAGAATGGCGGCCCATCCTGGATCTCAAATACTTAAACAAGCACCTTTTAAAACCAAAATTCAAAATGGTGACTCTGGGAATTATTCTACCCTCTCTAAGGTCAGGGGACTGGCTAGCATCCCTGGACCTCAAGGATGCCTACTTCCATATTCTCATCAGAAGCTCCCATCGAAAGTACCTCAGGTTCAAGCTGCCCTCAGGCCATTACCAGTTCAGAGCAATGCCCTTTGGCCTCACCTGTACTCCAAGGGTATTCACAAAATGCCTGGCAGTAGCAGTTGCCTACCTAAGAAGGCAAAAAATTGCCATCTTCCCTTACCTGGATGACTGGCTCATAGTAGGCCAGTCTCCAGACCAAGTCAAGTTACATCTACAGATAACTCAGCAACTGCTTAGCTCTCTAGGTTTCCTTCTGAATCTTTCAAAGTCAGTTCTAGAGCCTGTCCAGCTCCTCACCTTCATAGGCGCAGAGCTGAACACAGAGAAAGCCAGAGCCTTCCTTCCTTTGGCCAGGGCAAGGACCCTGGTCTCTCTGGCCTCCTCATTCACCCTGCAGGTCTCTCGACCAGCAAGGCATTTTCTACAGCTCCTGGGGCACATGGCCGCTTCTACAACAGTAGTGCAAGGAGCAAGATTTCAGATGAGGGACATCCAGTTCCATTTGAGAGCCGTTTGGTCTCAAAGAAAAGATCCTCTAACCAAGTTGATCCCAGTAACTTGTACCCTGATCCAAGCCCTACAGTGGTGGCAGGATCACAACAATCTGAGACAAGGGGTTCCCTTTGTCACTCAGTCTCACTCTTTAATCCTTACTACAGATGCATCCCTCTTGGGGTGGGGAGCTCACATGTGCGACCTCACTACCCAGGGATTGTGGTCCCCTCAGGAATCTCTGCTCCACATCAACCAGTTGGAGCTCAGAGCAGTTTTTCTAGCACTTCAAGTTTTTTCCAAATCTGTTCAGAACGGTTGTACAGGTCAGAACAGACAACACCACCACAATGTGGTACATCAACAAGCAAGGAGGCACTCGGTCTACGGCCTTGTGCACTGAAGCAATGAAGTTGTGGTCTCTGGCTTACTCCCTGAACACCTCCCTTGTGGCAGTTCACCTCCCAGGCAAGGACAATGTCCTGGCAGATGCTCTCAGCAGGATTTCCCAGGGCCATCACGAATGGTCACTGGATCCCTGGTCCTGGAGGTAATATTTGCCAGATGGGGCACCCCACAGATAGATCTTTTTGCAGCCCCAGACAATCACCAGCTTCCCCTTTTTTGCTGCAGGCCCCCAGTGTTGGGCTCAGTTCTTCTGGATGCCTTAGTTTTCAATTGGGAAGGGAAGTTTCTCTATGCTTTCCCCCCTTCCCTCTCCTGTTCAAAGTCTTAGTCAAAATCAGATCTCAGTCCTGCAAAGTGATTCTGATTGCTCCAGATTGGGCCAGACAACCCTGGTATCCACTCCTACTGTCCTTAGCAGTCCATCTTCCCCTGTGTCTTCCCAGGAATCACAACCTGTTAACTTGTGCTCAGGGAAGGGTTTGGTACCCGAACCTCAAATCTCTCAATCTCAAGGCGTGGCTCTTGAAGAGTTAGTTTGCTGATCTACACGTCTACCAAGGTGTAATGGATATATTGAAGGCTTCTAGAAACCTTCCACCAGGGCTACTTACAATTCCAAATGGAAGAGGTTTTCCATATGGTGCTCTGGGAAGCATATTTCCCAGAATCTGCTGATTTACCCATCCTGGATTATATGGTCCATTTAAACACTTTGGGGCTGAGACCAGCTACCCTAAAGGTACATTTGGCAGCCGTGTCTGCTTTTATTTCGCAGGTAAACCTCTCTCTTTCAGCTCATCCTGTATTCTCTAAGTTTTTTAAGGGATTGCTTCACACCAACCCTCCATTCAGGGACCCTGCCCCTGCCTGGGATCTTAGTGTTTGCATTGCTCAGCTTATGCAACCTCCCTTTGAGCCCTTGTCTTCAGCAGACCTTAAGTACTTGACTTGGAAGACTGTGTTTCTGGTAGCCATCACTTCTGCCAGATGCATAAGTGAATTACAAGCTTTGTCAGTGGAGCCTGATTTTATCTCCTTTCATAGAGATAAGGTGGTCCTCAGGACTAACAGGAAGTTCTTGCCTAAGGTGGTTTCAGATTTCCACCTTAATCCATTTATATCTCTTCCAGTGTACTTCACTTACCAGTCCTCCTCTGGCGAGAGGAGGCTGCACAGCTTAGATGTGAAGAGAGCCCTTAGTTACTACATAGAGCATACCAATGGTCACAGGTTTGACTCCCTCCAACTGTTCCTCACTTATGGTGAGGTTGGTAAAGGGAAACCTGCCACTAAAAGATCCATTGCCAGGTAGATTGTCTCTTGTATCCAATTCTGTTATGAAAAGCTGGGTAAGCTTCCTCCCTCAGGCCTGAGGGCTCACTCTACCAGAGGTACAGCTGCTTCCCTGGCTGCTGCCAGGGACATCCCCATTCTAGAGATTTGTCAAGCAGCTACCTGGAAAACAGTTCACACTCAGGGCATGAAATTGGGAAAAAAAAGTACATGCCCACTGGGGCATGTAAGCAGCACAAGTACATGCCCAGGAAACTTTTTACATGCCACCTAAGTTGTATATTCAGTGCTTTGTACTTCAAGTAACTCCCTGACTTTATAAATAAAGTGACACTCGCTGCTTAATAACAGGCAGTCAGGCAGGCTAGTAAAAAGTTGAATGGTTTGTCAGCTTGTAAATAATAAACTGAATATATAAAGAAATTAAACTGTCTCTGTGTGATTTATTTCAGTGCCACCACCCGTGCATGACACAACATACAAGCACTGATTGTAACTTTGGCAGCTAGGTTTTTTTTTTTTTTTAAGAGGACAAATCAGTATGCAGTGCAGTGTAGTGTAAATTAGTAAGTACAGCAGTCCCAAAAGAAGGGTTTTTATTTTTCCCTTCTGTCTAGCCCCACTCCCTGGCTAGTGCCCTCAGATGGACCTCAATAGGCCTTAAGAGAAGACAGATGCCATCTACTTGTCCACAACACACAAAGGTGATAAGACAAAGTGTAATTTATTTTGAAGAGGACATAATCCTTCAGTCTAGTCGCCCCACAAATTCAACACACAAAGTGGCCGGCCGCAGGGCTTTGTAATTTTTTTTTCCTCCTGTCTTGCCTAGCCACTACCCTGCGTGGTGCCCTCCTTCAGTCCTCAAGAGGACAAATCAGTAGGCCCCTCTCACTAGTCCTTAAGAGGGCAGGAGGACAATCAGACCCACAAGTTCCACAACACATAAAGTGGACATCCCTTTCAATTTATATTTTAGATAGTCCAAATTCAAAACTAAAGACTCTGATTAAGATCTGCAGCTTATCCATCAGGTAGGGAAATGGGCAGACTAGGTGGGCCAAGTGGTCCTTATCTGCCGACAAATTCAAATTCTATGAGAGTTTAGTTAGACAGGATTTCAGGTAGTACTGAAAAATGCAGGCACTCTTTATGGCTTCAAGCAGCCTTTTTATAGTTCTAGTTCAAGTAGTATTAA
Organism: Neoceratodus forsteri; assembly: GCA_016271365.2. Lineage (NCBI taxonomy): Eukaryota > Metazoa > Chordata > Ceratodontiformes > Ceratodontidae > Neoceratodus > Neoceratodus forsteri. The sequence continues at coordinate 180,813,609 of CM057450.1, read as the reverse complement.
AGTTCCACAACAGAGTTTTTTTTTTTTTTCAAAAGCAGCAGGGTCACATTCTGACAGGATCAGATTTTAGGTAGGCTAGGCTACACCAATTTGCTTTTACATAAAGCTTCTTAATGAGTGTTTTTAGATATCTAAGCCCTCTTCCCCTTTTCTTAATAACAATACTGCAGTCAAGCTGACTCCCTCAGCTCCACATAATTTAAATGTTTGACTGAGGCAGGGCTTAGTTTAGTTACTCACAGTAGTAAAACAGTTTTTTATTATTACACACACACACACTGAATGTAAGGATTGGAAGGAGGATTTATGTTTTTACTTTTGGTTTTCTGTACCATCTGCAACTGTAATTAGACAGTAGGTACTACAGGAAAAGACTGCTGCAGCACACACACAGCCTATAGCCTAGGCTCTGACTATGTCCCCCTTGCAGTTTGCTGTTCTACTTCACTTGAAGGTTTTTTAAAAATTTATTATATATGCAAGCAGCTGCAGCAGCAGTTTCTGTCACAGGCTGCTAATTTGCTCACTTAATTATGTTCTCTTCCATCCTGGTCTTACTCTCTCCTCCCCTTCACTAGCTGCAGGGCAGACCGTTGTTATTTAGTTTTAGCCCTGCTCAGCTGCTTTAATAATAGGCTTAGCTAAGCTCAGTAGCTGCTGTTGTTACTTACAGCTCTTAAAAGAGCTTTTATTTATTTTTTATTTCCTTCTGCTACTGACAGAGTCCTTTCCTTCGTTCCTCGACCTCCCCAAACTCATCTCAGACAGATTAAGTTTAATTCATCACTTGGCTGAGTAGATTGACTTTAGAACAGCTCTTAAAAGAGCTTTTTTTCTGAATAGTAGCAATAGGGGGTGGATTGCAGAAACGCGATTGCAAATAAAGCGCGCCACTCATGACTTCCTCCTCCAACAGACAATGTTAGAGTGCCGTGCTTTACAGGATCCCATGAGACACACTATGTGAGGGGGAGGGCGAACTGTGCAAAGACTGTCCCCGATTGGTGTGTCAGTCTCCTGCAGCCCGCTTCCGCTCCAACGATCGTCATGAAAAGCTGGCTCTGTGTCACTAAAGTAGAGGAGGACCATCAGCCAGTTCTTCCCCTCGAGTCAGCTGGTCTGTGGAAGGGCTTAACTCGTGACCAGCTGGCTCAACGCTCCTTCACCCTCCCAAGGAAAAAAATCACGCTTGCACATTGCACTCTTCCACCTCCAGTGTTCTCCTTAATGACGCTCGCTGACTGCTGTCTGCTGGTGAGTAAAAAAAAACAAACAAAAAAACGGCAACACAGCAGCATGAAACAGCTGCGCGCCCCCCCCGCATCCACAGAAAAACGAAGGGACTTTGTCCAATGCCTTAGGTGCCCCACAGGGCAGGTACTGAACTCCAATTGGTGTCCTGTGGCAAAAGTGCCTGCCCTGGGGCACCTAAGGTATAGGAATTTCGCACCCTGTTCACACTTTTACCAAGCATTACTCCCTGGACATCCAGGCTAGGAGTGATGCTCGGGTTGGCACAGCTGTGCTTCAGAGCCTATTTCTTAAGTAGGTTCTGTCCCTCCTCCATGGAGGTACTGCTGTGTAGTCAGCATATGTCATAATGTAGTAAGACTTCATGTTGTTTGAAGAAAAAATTACTCACCTTAGTAATGTTGTTTCTTTTAATGGAGTCTTGCTGTATTATGACCTCCCCTGCCTGCCCCTCTCAGAACCTCTGTTTTGGGATGTGGGTGGGCAGTGCAGTGTTGGCACTAGTAGATGCCCACCTTGTTATTTTCACCCTCCTTTTTTGGGGTGACTGGGTGTTGTGTTTTCATCTTTTGGATCTCCTGACTTGAGTCTTTGTTTTGGGACCAAAAATGTGTTCTTATATCTAGTAGCCAGTTGGCTAGTGTAGGTTTACAGCTTCCACACAGGACCTCAGTGAGTTTAGCTCGTAAAGATCTGACAGTTTGAGTTTGAAGAACAACAGACAGAGTTTTCAACCTAGCTCGAGCTCAGCGTTCTATGCCTGGCATAGAAAGTTAACTCTTTCACCTCCGGAGCAATTCGAAGGTTGGGATTCACTGCATATGTCATAATATAGCAAGACTCCTTTAGAAGAAACAACATTACTAAGGTGAGTAATTTTTTCTTTTCTTCCAGTTGGCTAGTAAAATTTTTACAATTTCCACATAGAACACCTAGTGAGTTTTGCTCGTAAAGATCTGACGGTTGCAGTTCAAAATACAACAGGCAGAGACATCAACCGAGCTCGAGAGCAACATTCTATGCCCTGCTTAGAAAAGTTAACCCATTGTTCTCCGGGGCAGTTTAAAGGCTGGGGCTAATTGCACTTGTCAGAATACAGCTAGACTCCACTAGAAGAAACATAATTACTAAGGTGAATAATTTTTTCTTCTTGTCCAGCACCTTTGGCCAGGATGGCTTGGAAGTATGCTGTTCCCACTGGTTCACTCTCCGGTTTCTCGGAGCACCCCTCTGCGGAGGGGTTAGTGACCGACAGCGTTTTCCGGCGTTCCAGGAACACTCGGGACGTGGACAAGCCTCCCGACAAGGAGTCCAAGAAATTGGACTACTCCGGTCGGAAAGTTTATGCTGCTTCCTCCCTAAGCCTTCGTCAGACCAGCTCGGCCGTCCTGATGGCACACTTTTCACACACCCTTTTGGGTTCCCTGGATGAGGTGATTCCTCATCTCCCGGCTGACCTCCAAACAACGGTCAGGCAGGTGCGGGATCAGGGAAGGGCGGTGGCCAAACAGCAGCTCCAAATTTCCTTGGACATCGCTGACTCGTGTGCCCGGTCAGTAGCAGCCGCAGTGGCCATGCGACACAGAGCTTGGATGCGGATCTCCATCTTTACAGCGGATACCCAGCACAAGCTGGCAGATGTTCCCTTCTTGGGTACCGACTTGTTCGGTTCCAGGGTGAAGGGTCATCTGCAATGGATCGAGAAGTCCAATGCCACCTTGGACTCGGTACTGTCTGCCCAGAAGGACAAAGGCCGCCAGCAGAAGCGTAAGCCCTTTCGTCCTTCAGCCCCTGCGGCACATCCGGCCCAGCAACACCAGCATCAGGGCTAGCAGGCTCGCACTTGGCACCTCAAAGCCAAGCCTGCTGCTTCCTCCAGCAGGAAGCCAGGAGGGAAAGGTCCAGGCGACTCCTTGGCTGGCCCTTCCTCCAAGTCTGCCCAGTGACGGGTTGAGGGGTGTCACCCCCCAACCTCGTCACTCCTCCCTCGGTTCCCCCCGTGGGGGGACGGCTCCACCACTTCCTTTCCGCCTGGTCCGATATCACCACGGACCACTGGGTATTGGAAGTGGTAGGCAGGGGTCTGCGTCTTGAAATTGAGCAGTCCTCTCCCTATCGAGCTGTCACCTCACGGGGGGCTACGGGTTCCACAGCCTCTCTGTCTACTCGTCAAGCCAACATTGCCCTGCTCCTCCAGAAGGAGGTGATCAGGGAGGTGGCGGATCCTCCTCCAGACCCAGGGTTTGTGTCCAGGTACTTCCTGGTCCCAAAACAGACGGGGGTGCTGGCGCCCCATTCTAGACCCGAACAAGTTCCTAAGGTCTCGTACCTTCAGGATGGTCCCTCTGGCTCAGATCATTCCATCCTTGGAACGAGGCATGTGGTTCTGTTCTCTGGACCTCCAGGATGCGTTCTTTCACATCCCAGTCTGTCCGTTTCACCAGTGATTCCTCTGCTTCAGGGCAGAGGGATCCCTTTATGAGTTCCAGGCCATGCCCTTTGGCCTCTCTCCAGCTCCCAGGGTCTTCACCAAATGCATGGCAGTGGTGACAGCATTCCTGCAGTGCCGAAGGGTCCGGGTGTACCCTTACCTGGATGACTGGCTGATTGCATCCCCCTCCAAGTTGGAAGTGGAGCGGTCCAGAGATCTGGCCCTCCAGGTCTGCTCTCAGATTGGGCTCCTCATCAACGAGGCCAAATCGGAACTCGTGCCAACGCAGGTGATTCAGTTCATCAGGGCAGAGCTTGACTCTCTTCGAGCCAGACCACGGCTCCCGGCGGACAGGGCCGAGATCCTTTCCTCCTTTGCCCAATCATTTCTTGTTGGGAAATTGTGCCCTGCCTGGGGCTTCCTGCGCCTCCTGGGTCTCATGGTGGCCTGCACCAGCGTGGTCCATTGGGCACACTGGCAGATGTGTCCCCTGCAATGGGGGCTGGCCAACCAATGGTCACAGCGCTTCGGTCCTCTGGACCAGCCAGTGACAGTGACCCAGGAGATGTGGAGATGTGGAACGGTGTGCAGTGGTTGCTCGTTCCAGCTCATCTGCAGGAGGATATCCCATTTGTCCGCCCAGAGCCGACAGTCACTCTGACGACTGACACCTCTCTGATGCGTTGGGGTGCCCATCTGGGGGAGCTCGGAGCGCACGGCCTCTGGTCCCCTCAGGAGTCTCGATGCCACATCAACCTGCTGGAGCTTCGAGTGGTCCGACTAGCCCTCACCATCTTCGCTCTGTTTGTATGGGGTCAAGTGGTCCCGGTCCAGATGGACAACACCACGACCATGTACTACCTAAACCATCAGGGCGGGACGCACTCCTTGCCTCTGTGCAAGGAGGCTTTCCGCACTTGGTCTCTTGTGAGCAGACTGGAGGCGGATCTCCTAGCCATCCATGTGGCAGGAGCCTCCAACACTCTGGCCGATGCCCTAATCCGGATAGGTGATGCATCTCACGAGTGGTCTGTCCTGCCGGAGGTAGTACAAGATCTGTTCTCCCTGTGGGGCACTCCTCAGGTGGACCTGTTTGTCTCCAGGGAGAATGCAAAGCTGAGGCTGTTTCATGCCCTCCTCCCTCAGCAGGGCTTGCTGCAGGGGGATGCCTTCTCGAGGCAGTGGACCCCGGGCCTCTTCTACGCTTTCCCTCCATTTCCCTTGATCCACAAGGTGCTTCTCAAGGCGAAGAGGGACAAGGTGCAGGTGAGTCTGGTAGTCCCAGACTGGCCCCGCCAGGTCTGGTATCCAGATCTCCTCAGCCTCAGCTCCAGGCTCCCGAGGTGGCTTCCAGCATGCCCGGACCTGAGCTCAGTCAACAAGGGGAAGGTACTCCAGCCAGACCTTCAATCCCTGCACTTGATGGCCTGGTTCCTGAGTGGCTAGAGTTCCAGGCCTTGGGTCTTTTCGATGAGGTCCTCAACGTTGTTGAGGTATCCCCGTAAGGAGTCGACCAGAAAATTCTATGCCTTCAAATGGAAGAGATTTTCCATGGGGTGTCAGGATAAGGGGTTGGAACCTTCCTCCTGTTCTTTGCCTATAAATCTGGACTACCTGTGGTCCCTTTCTCAGCTAGGGCTTCAGTCGACTACCCTTAAGGTGCACCTGACTGCCATCTCTGCTTACTGGATGCAGGCTGGCAAGCAGTCGGTGGCGCAGGAGAAGGTGGTCCGGCGCTTTTTCAAAGGCCTTGATCACATATCCCCTCCGGTGTGAGAACCTCCACCTCCGTGGGGTCTACTGCTGGTACTGGCTAAGCTCATGGGCAAGCCATTTGAACCGATGCACAGGTATATCTCTCGCCTGTCGTGGAAGACCACCTTCTTGGTGGCTATCACATCAGCCAGAAGGATGGGAGAGTTCCAGGCGCTTTCAGGCGAGTCTCCTTTTCTGGTTTTCCACAGGGACAAGGTTGTCCTGTGCCCCAACCCGAAATTCCTTCTGAAGGTGGTGTCGGCGTTTCACCTTAACCAGGTGTTGCCTCTGCCGGGGTTCTACCCCAGTCACACCTCGAAGGCCGAATATAGGCTCCATAATTTGGACCTTAGAAGAGCGCTCTCTTATTACAAGGAGCAGACGGCCGAAGTTCAGGGAGACGTTCGCCAGCTGTTTGTCACCTACGCTGAAGCTGCACCTGGCAGACCTGCAGCCAAGCGGACGCTAGGCAGGTGGGTCACCTCCTGCATAGATCTTTGCTGTAGGTTTGCGGGCATGGAGCCTCCCAAAGGGATAAGAGCTCATTCTGCCTGCCATACCGCTGCTTCGGTGGCTGCTTCCAGGGTTGTCCCTATCAAGGAAATCTGCAGGGCTGCTACCTGGAAGTCAGCACACACCTTCATTACCCACTACCACATCAACCTTGAGTCATGCCGGGATGCTGATTTTGGGACCTCAGTTCTCCAGTCCTTATTTCCCAAGTGGGGGGGGGCACGCCTTGCCTCCCTCCCTCCTCCCGGAGAACTGCTAGGAGTCTGCCAGTAAGTGTGGATTGAACAACATATCCACGTCCCTAGAAATACAGGTTACTCACCTGTAACAGGAGTTCTAGGAGTGGTGTATGTTACTCATCCACACAACCCACCCAACCTCCCCGGCTTCGACGTGCAGCCTGGCTTCCAGTGGGCTAGATCTGGCGTCATGGGGCGGAGCTGAAAGTTTTATCACCTGGGTGGGTGGGAGGAGCCAGCTTGAAGACCTTCTGGCAAGATTTAAAGCGGCAAGGAACCTGCCAGTAAGTGTGGATGAACAACGTATACCACTCCTAGAACTCCTGTTACAAGTGAGTAACCTGTATTTACAGGTGTGGCCTGGGAGCACAAGGAAGTTTAGTGACTTGCTCAGGGTCACACAGAAAAGTACCGGTCTTGTTCAGTTCCAAATCTCATGCTCTCTTGTTAATTCACAAATAAGGCTTTCTTTTTCCATGTGAACCCCCTGCACCTAGCCTGCCATCTGTTGAACACCCCACCATCCACACCCTGTCCTTAGTACTGCCTGGGGCTGCATATGAGCTTGCGGTCTCATGAAGAGCATTATCACACCTCAGATTGTAATCCTGTACCTCAGAGGGTTGTGCACACCTATACTGATATGCAACATTAGTTGGCACTGTTAAAAAATGCCTCCCAAATCACTCTCCAGTTCACATTCTCAATGTTTGACTTCTGCTTCCACAGTAAACATTGAGTGGATCACCACCTTTCTGCACAGTGATGGTAGTATGTACAGTTCCCTGTTGTGTTTTTTTCTCACTTCATTAACCAATAACTAGGTCTTCCTGGAGGCCAAGCAATAAGCATCATGACCCACCAGAAAAACTACTGTTCATGCCCTCATAATGACTGCACTTACAATGGATAACAATATTATTAGCAGGAGGCGCATACTAATTAATACCTTGAGCGAATCAACCTGACTTCCAGTGTCAGTCTGGTCCTTTACCAGTGATCTGCATAACCCCGCAGGACAGTTCCCTGCAATTCTTCTCCAGTACTTTTCTGTGCTCTACTCCACAATGTGAGTTGGCTGGTTACCACCCTTCCAAATCTTGAATAAGCTATACACAACTCCCTCAGTACTGTCCTAACAAATGTCAGCATCCCCCCACCCCCAAGGGTAGACTCCCTACACTGAATTCAAGTAACAGTTTAGGTGCAGCCCTACCACTCTAAGTATTTGTCATCGCTGGCTACTCTCATCCACAGTCAGGTAGTGATCATGATTCTGGTAGCCGCACATTTCAGATCTCACAGTGATCTGCTCAGAGTCCTCCTTCATGTCTTGCACTAACTTGAATATAGCTGTACCCTGCTGGAATGGCCTTTTTCAGTCTCTCTCTGGCATTCATTCTTCTCACCTGCTCCACACCAAAAACTGGTGAGTTCACTACCCTTCCACATCATGAATATGGTTAGTACAGTCTCCCGTGTTATAGTTACATATTAATAATAAACATGATCTTCTGGTAAGCCAGGCTGATAGCAGCATGGCACAAGTGGAAAGATAGGCTTTCCTACCCATATAAGATCTAAGCCACCTATGATTAGGCACTATTAAATGATGTGCACACCCGTCATTTAATAGTGCCTAATCAAACGTAGCCTAGATCTTTTAAGGATAGGAAAGCCCATCATTCTCCCCTTGTTCCTTGCTGCTATGAGCCTGACGTACTGGAAAGATAAGGTTATATTTGATATGTCGGAATAAAACTGGGACTGTACTACTTGCATTCATGATGCAGAAGGGTGATGAGCTCACCAGTTTTCGGTGTAAGGAGGAATAGTGAAGAATGAATACCAGAGAGGGACTGAGAAGGCCACTCTTACAAGTTACTGCTATATTCAGGGAAGGGGAAGACAGAAGGAGAGAAATATGAGCAGATTATTGTGAGAAATAAGATGTGGGGCTGCCAGCACCTTGATCACTACCTGACTCCGTTTGTCCTGGCCAACATTCCCCTTCCCATAAAACCAGTTCATGCAATTTTCCAAGGCTCTGTGTGGATATTAATCTATGAAATGGCTACCACTACATGTTCAGTCACTTCACTGCCAGTCTAGTACTGCTTGTAAAGCACTTTGGAATACAATGTGTATGAAAAGCACTATATAAATACTGATTCTTATTATTAGTATTTTTATTATTTCCCATTGAAAAAGTAGACAAGACAAGCATATATTTGCGTGTCGAGAAAGTATGAACTCTTAACATTGGACTGCACAAGAACTTTGCTACAAATAAGTGGTGGATTTAGGGTGGTGAAGGTGTGGCTGCAACCCCCCATAGTAACATACATACTTGCTGCTGCTGAATTTCACTTTGTTGAAAAAGTCTGATTTATTGATTGTACAAATGTTTACTTTCAAACTATGGATTACATTTGTAGGTTCTGTCAAAAAAAGTACTAGAAAAGAATAATAGCAGAAGATATAAAGGTTTAATAAAAATGTTAAAAAGCGCATATTAAGCATGCACACCACCCCAGCACCCCCACTGTAGCATCCTGAATCCACCATAACCACTAGACCACCAGGTTAAGATTTGTGCTCACTGTGGTTTGCCACAGAGAAAGTCAGTTGGATTAAAACACATTTTCAGCATGTTAAAGTAAACAAAATGAACAGAATAATAGCCTAGTATGTGCATTATACAAAATAATGTGCATGGTTTTGACCATTTGGGTGAAACAATTCTATACAAAGGGAATAAAGAACTAGTTAGCACTATAGAGAGCCATATATCTCTCTTGACGGTTGGTCCGATGATGTCATCACAACACATTTGGCGGCCATTTTAGAAAGCAGGTAAGAGAGTTTTTTTTTTTTTAATTGGGAAGGCTGATTTTACAATTTTCAAATGCTCTGGAACCACATTTTGGTAAATTATGTAAATGTAGTTTTAGCATTCATGACTACAGCAGCCTTTCCTTTAGTCACCTACGGAGTCAGATTTTTGAATAGTTTGTTGTCAAAATGTTGTTTAGGTATCCTTTAGACATGTTACCAGTCACCAGAGTACAATGGTGGTAAAGGCTTTGCTGTGCGACCATAGTATTCTTTCTGATGGGACTGTGCTATTGCCAGCTTTTCTCTGATGGGAATCTGATCGTAGTAGGTCTTTGGTCACTGGAAGTCATGCCCGCAGCATTCTGCCCATCAACATTTGAGCTGGTGAGTAGGGTATTCCTGCTACTGGAGTTTTTCTGTACTCTAACAGAGCCAAATGAGAATCTGTACCTGCTTCCTCTGACTTTCTGAGTAGCGCTTTTACAGTCTGAACTGCTCTTTCAGCCATTCCATTAGATTGAGGATATGTGAGCTTGATTCCCCATTCATTTGCAGAGTTGTGGAATTCTCGACTGGCGAATGGCACGTGATCGCTGACAAGCTCTTTGAGTATGCCATGTCGGGCAAATACAGCTTTCATCTTGGCAATGACTGACCGCGTCGTTTTGTCTGTCATTTTCAGAAACTCGGGGTAATTTGAGAAATAGTCCACAATGACTAAGAATGAATGGACTTTGAAGTCAAAAATGTCAGCTGCTACCTTTTGCCATGCAAGTTTGGGGATGGGATGAGGTAACAGTGGTTCCTTTTGGTTCCTGTTATGATGCCTTGTACAAATGTTACATCCTTCTACCATGCGCTCTATTTCGCTTTACATTCCTGGCCACCACATCACTGTTCTCGCTCTTGCTTTTGTTTTTTGTATACCCAGGTGGGCCTCATGCGCTCTTGTTAACATGTTACTTCTCATGTTTGCTGAAATTATGACTGTTTCTCCTCGAAATAGAAGTCCTTCCTCACATTGCAATGTATTACATGGTTCTGTTTTGACTCTGTATACTGCCTAACTCGTGTCATGTTGTCCTCTGTATGAACGTGTATCTCACTGTATCTGTATTTCATTGTACTGTCCCGGGTCGTACCTGAAAATAAGCATCTAACTTGTCTAGTGTACTTACCTAGTCAACAAAAGCTAAATAAATCACGGAATGGCCAGTATGGTCTGACTCTGATGTCAACCTTCTTTCTGTACCGGGGTCAACCTTGTCTGACTAGCCCTTCGAGTAACTGCAGTGTACTGTCACTCTGAGTAGTCATCCTAATTTCTTGCATCAGCTGACCCTCCATGACTGGTTAACTGTCCATGGAATGAATCTCCCTCTCATCTTGGTCACATACAGTTACTTCCGAGGTATCTGATAATGGTGCTCTTGAGAGTGTGTCAGCAATGTGCATCCGTTTCCCAGGTGTGTATTTGATCTGCGAATCATATTTCTGGAACTATGAAGCATTCTTTGAAGTTGAGCTGGAGCTTGTCCTAGAGGTTTGCGAAAAATGGGCTCTAGTGGTTTGTGGTCTGATTGCACTTGAACCTGTTTGCCAAACACGTATTGGTGAAATTTGTGAGTAGCAAAGACTACCGCTAAAGTTCTTTCTCTATTTGGGCATAGTTATGCTCTTTGCTTGTCAAGGATCTGGACGCATATGCAACTGGGCTTCCATTCTGTAGGAGACATGCACCAGGTTCATCTTTCGATGCGTCTGCTTGGATAGCAACAGGCTTTTTCACATCGAAGTACTGGAGCTTTACATAGAGCTTCCTTTAATCACTTGAAAGCTTGGTGATGCTCATGTTCGTATTGCCATAGCTGGTCCTTTTGAAGAAGTTTTCTTAGTGGGGCAGTGATGTCTTCCTCCCTTGGGATGTACTGGGCTAGGTAGCGTATCATCCCCAGTAGATGTAACGGTCCTGATTTATCTGTTGGAGGGAGCATGTCCACAGTTGCCTTCACTTTGGTCTCATCAGGGTGAATCCCTTTTGCAGTCACCACTTGGCCCATGTATTTGACATCTGAAACTTTAAATTGTAACTTGTCTTTATTGAATTTTACATTTTCAGCTCTCGCTCGGTCCATGACCTTCCTTACAATCTCATCATGCTGTTCTTGATTGTCTGCAGCAATTATCATGTCATCAGCAATGATATATACTCCCTCGATGTGGCCAAACGTTCATTCTTTTGTTGAAACATTTCGCTGGTGGACTTTATGCCAAATGGAAGTCTACAAAATCTGTAGCTGCCCCATGGGGTGTTAAACATACGAAGCAAGATGACTTCTCACCAAGCTTAACTTGCCAGTAGCCATCCTTCTCATCCAGAATGGTGAATACCTGCCTGCTTTCCAGCGAGTCGACTTTGCATTTCCTCTGGTGTTGGTATGTTGTAATGTTATCTCTTTATTGCTGTATTTAATTCTCGTGGGTCAAGACAAACATGCAATTCACCATTTTATTTTATGAGTAATCACCAGACTGTTTACCCAGTCAGTAGGCTCAAGGACTCTGACAATTATGTGAGACATTTCTAGCTTGTCTAGAGTTTCTTTTAGTTTTTCCATCATTCCAAACAGCGCTCACCTACAGCCATGTATCACTGGTGGTATTTCAGGGTCAAGTGTGAATATGATGCTCCCCTTTGAACTGTCTTACCCCCAGTGAAGACATCCTGATATGTTTCAAATAGGCTTTCCTTTGTGAGAGGTTTGGGAAGTACCACAGTTGGATTCTGCGCACCAGATCAAGTTTTTCACATGCAGCCTTGCCTAGCAGTGGTATGGGGGACACACCTGTGATGTAAAATTGGAGATCAGCTTCTCTAAAGTTAAGCCCAACTCTCTCCCTGCTAAAGATAATTTTTTAAATATGCAAAGGCTACCATGGGAGAGTGCAATTAGTGAGAAAGCATATGTAGAATAAAACGAGAATTTGAAAGTAAAATGTGAGACCAGTCTGCAGCATCAGTCAAATATCGACTCAGGAGGAACTGGGGGCCGAATGGGATGACGTGGCGGAGTAATCCCAGGGTATGTATGTCAGGGCCAGTTGACCATAACACACAGTACTTCAGTAACTAGCAACACTCCCACACTAATATAATTATTAAAATCATTAAACGCCCACCTTTCAAACCTTTGCCACACCATACTGAACCTCTAAGTACAACTGTACATAGTCATTCATACACCTTCATGCACCACTGTAGCAGCGACTCTCCTCTTGGCAGCATTATACATTATCCAGTGAAAGAATGACAGTCCAAAACCTGAACATTAGCTATCAGACTGAGGTGTGGATATGGAATTTTCTGATGGAATGTTAGTACCGCACTGGGGTTTCTTTCACTGGGAGATGGTACGGTTAAGGTAACTGTTGAATGGCTCTTTGATTTATTTATTTATCCCCCCCCCCAAAATGCTGGGGTGGATTTTTTGCTTTGCATAATACTTAATTTGGGTAGTTGGGGGCTGACAGTCTGTATATCAAGGAAGCTCTATTGAACAGTACTAGTGCTTATAAGCGTGATTATGTACTGACTAAGTAGTTTACAGTTACTATATGCATTAAGGCACTTAGGTGTCCCCTGTGGCTTCGCCCATTGGGTGCATCATCAGAGGGCTTGCCGTGGGGGACTCTGGGTGATGTAGCTGCCAGTAATGGCTAGCAGGGGGTCACAGGATCAACCAGATAAAAAGAAATATTGCAGGCTAGCAAGTACTTAAAAATTACACTTTGTGAATTTGTAAATTGGACCTATAGGTTCTGCTGCTTTTCTTCTGGGGAAACTGGGAGTTCCACTTTAAGAAGCTGTGCCTGCAGCTTGGAATGTTGGTGTCCTCTCTGTTCCAAGGCACTCAAGTTCTTCAGTCTTTCTGTATCTGTGATGGGGTAGGTAGCTTGAGAGTGCGCTCTCCACAGCAAGTATTATCTTCAATGTTTTTCTTGTTTTGTTAGTCAAAGGGCACCTGTAGTGCCTTTTCTAAAGTTTCCCTTCAGAAACCAGGAAGTATTCTTAGGCTACTCTGACTTGCATGCTTGATTCAAAAATATTTTCTGATAGAAGGCTTTAGGGAGGGAATGGGTCGTATTTTGATTCCGTAGAACCAAGAGCCCGATCACTTCCACTTCCTATTTAGAGCGCCGCCCCCATGCTAGCATGTTTTCTGATGTGATAGTTGAGAGGTGTGCACTATTGACTTCAGTGGGGCTTCTTATTTAGTCTTAATATTTTAATGGCCTGATATTAACTAATGAATGCCACTGATCAACTAAGAATGCAGTTCTTGGTTGAGCAATGGCCTTGATTAGGTCATATCAGGCCATTAAAATATCAAGTCTTTAAATATGAACCCCCACTGAAGTCAGTGGAGTGCACTCACGAGCTTTCCCGAATATCACATTGCAAAACGTGTTAGCATGGGAGCGGTGCTTCAAGTAGAGAAGTGGAAGGGATCGGGCTCTCGGCTTCACGGAGTCAAAATACAATCTAGTTCCCTTCTTAAAGCCTGCTATCAGAAAGTTTTGTTTTGTTTTAATCCAGCATGCACGCCAGTGGAGCCTAGGCATCCTTATGGGTTGTGGTGGGGAGTACCAGAAAAGGTGCTCTTTAAACAACTCCAGCAGGTAGTGACTGACTAAGCCAAGCAGCCCCTCTAAATCTAAAACATGCCTGTTGTAAGTCAAGGGGATCCCTCTGAATTGGCAAGCCTGCCTTCTCCATTACAGCTTCAGTCTTGGAGGTCTGGTAGGGACTTTGCCACTGAAATATGTAGAATTTAAGGTTGTTGCTTTACTTTACTGTTAAGTTTTATGGTGTAGTTTTCTTTTTCAACCTGCATGATGTATCATAGAAACATAAAATATGATGGAAGGTAAGAACCGCTTGACCTACCTAGTCTGCCCATTTGTCGCTGAGTAGGGTCTGCAGTGACAGTATAGGCAATCTCCGATATTCTTCCCCCTGCCCCCATTCTTCCCAAGTAAGATTCCCTTGTGCCTATCCCATGCATGCTTGAAGCCCCTGTCGTTTTCGCCCTATACTGCCTTCACCCGAAGACTGTTCCAGTCGTCCACCACTCTTTCAGTGAAGAAGTACTTCCTCACATCTCTACTGGGTTTCCCCCTTCCAGCTTCATTGTATGTCACCTTGTTCTCGTGCATCATTTCCTCTGAAAATACTTCCCTCCTGTATCTTGTTTAACCAACCCAGTGAGGTTTTTATAATTCTCTTATCATGTACCCTCGTCTCCTCCAGGGTGTATATATTGTGGTCTCTTAGTCTCTCCTCATAGGGCTTCAAATGCAGTCCCTTCACCATTTTAGTTGCTCTCCTTTGGACAGCCTTCACCCTGTCTATATCTTTCCTGAGATGTAGTCTTAAGAACTGGATGCAATACTTCATGTAGTGTCTCACCAATGATATATGCAGTGGCAGCAGCACCTCCTTCTGGTGATACCCTTCCCTATGCACTTCAGCATCCCTCTGGTCTTACCCACTGCCCTGTTGCTTTGCTTCGCCACCTTGAGGTCATCAGATATGACTATCCAAAATTCCTTTCCTGTTTGGTGACCTCTTCCTCCATTTTATACTCCACCTCTGGATTTCTGTACCCAAAGTGGGACAGGATCAGTTGTGTTTCAGGACGGTAGCTGCTTCTTGTTGTTTTCACAGGGTTCTTGTGGATTTTACTTGGTAGAAGGTTATTTCTTTTCTTTCTTACTTCTAAGGGGCTAGCAGGGTATTGTTTTGGGGGCTGTTGGAAGTTTGAAAACTGGTTTGGTGGCTGTAAGTGGGCTCATTTGTTGGATGTTTCACTGTGTAACAGGCGGCGCTGGTGGAGGCCTATTTCTTCTGATTTAAAACCTATTTGGTGGGAGTTGCTTGGGCCTGGTTATTTAAATTGGAGACCTATATCTGTTAATTTCAAACCTATTTTGATGTGTTGTTAGTGAAGCTGATTAAATTGGAGACCTGTTTCCTTTGGCAGCAAACATATTTTAGGGGCTTTGAGTTGAATTTTGATTCCTTGTTGCTGACTTCAGTAGCTGCAAAGATTACTGCATAGTGGAGGAAGGGTGTTAATGGTCTGGCCAGGTCTCACTCAGCTAATTGACTGGAGGCAGAGCTGAATCAGGTTTGTGGTGTTGGCTGCTTTGTCTTCTCAGAAGGAACTGGAAGGGGACATGATCAGTTGTGTTCCAGGACAGTAGCTGCTTCTTGTTGTTTTCACAGGGTTCTTGTGGATTTTATTTGGTAGAAGGTTATTTCTTTTCTTTCTTACTTCTGAGGGGCTAGCAGGGTATTGTTTTGGGGGCTGTTGGACATTTGAAAACTGGTTTGGTGGCTGTAAGAGGGC
Source organism: Neoceratodus forsteri (assembly GCA_016271365.2). Lineage (NCBI taxonomy): Eukaryota > Metazoa > Chordata > Ceratodontiformes > Ceratodontidae > Neoceratodus > Neoceratodus forsteri. Next base: position 180,798,169 of record CM057450.1, on the reverse strand, counting down.
TCATTTGTTGGATGTTTCACTGTGTAACAGGCTGTGCTGGCCCAGGCCTATTTCTTCTGATTTAAAACCTATTTGGTGGGAGTTGCTTGGGCCTGGTTCTTTGGCTGCTGGGCTTGGAGGGGAGAGACAGGGCTGATGCACTCTCTCTTGAGTCGGGTGTCTGCCCCAAACCTACCCCTCTCTCCCCAGAATTCTGCTAATTTATAGGGGAACACCTGCCCTGCAATCGGTCAGACACCTGGCAACTGGGCTTTAATGCCAAAAAGTGCAAGGTGCCGCATTTTGGGAGGAGTTACCAGCTAGGGGGAGTGCAGCTAGCCCAGACAGAGGAGGAGAAGGATCTGGGTGTGCTTATTACAGGGTCAATGAACAACTCGGCACAATGTAGGAAGGCAGCTGCAAGGCCAACAAAATGCTGGGTTGTATTGCAAGGGGTATATCCTCGAGGAGGAGGAGGTGATTCTTCCACTGTATGGGTCATTAGTTAGACCACACCTAGAGTACTGCATGCAGTACTGGCGTCCGTGTCTGAAGAGGGACATTAAGTTACTGGAGGGGTGCAGAAGCAGAGCCGACAAAGATGATCAAGGGCTGGGGACTTATCATACGAGAGGAGGTTGAAGGAGTTGAACATGTACTCACTGGAGGAGAGGAGAGACAGGGGTGACATGGATTGAAACCTTTAAATACATGAAAGGAATAAACAAGACTGGTACAGAGGGGCTGTTCAAAGTAAGGAGGGAAGGGCCACCAGGGCCATGATATGAGACTGGAGCGAGGAAGGTTCAGGAGGAGATGAGGAGACTTTTTTACAGAGGTGGTGGCTGGGTGGAATCGTTACCTGCTAGTGGTATGCAGTAGAACAGTGGACTGCTTCAAACGAGGATGGGACAGGACAAGGGGAAGGTTAATGAAGGGGAAGGGTGGAAGGGAAGGGCAGCTGCAGAATAAGGGGTGCTAGCTGCACATTCGAGCAGACTTGATAGACCTCTAGGCCTTTATCTGCTGGCAAATTTCGTATGTTCGTAATTGGAGGAAAATGCTGCAGGTGCAGCTCATGTAGTTCTAGCCACTGGGGGTTGGATTTAAAGGCTCTGAGAGAGGAGCTTAGGGAGTTGTTCATTTCCATTATAAGTTTACTGTGTTGTACTTCACCTTGTAACAGGGTTACTGGTGTACTGTGGTACTGTATCTAAGATTAGTGGGAGACCTGATTAGGCAGTAGGGGTGTATCTTGGACTGGGGGGAACCTGGTGGCTCACCCAAGGAAACCTATTTGGAAGGGGATGGAACCACACGTCATTAGGGCCGGCATCTTTAGGAGGGTGGTGGGGTGCACAGGGTGTGGAGCAGCCATGATACTGGACTGGGCTTGGAAGTTCGGTGGTTGCCCAGTGTGCTATTAGCTGGCACAGCTTAGGGAGGAGGTTGCGGGGATTAGGAGACAGCTGGGGAAGGGAGGTATAGTTGGGGAAGGAGGCAGGGGATCTCCCACGGGGTTGCACCAAGCACTGGGGGTGGGGGCATAGGGAAAGGAGTGCAGGAGAATACTCAGGGGTCACATAGGGACCCTGGCAGAAGGGGTCCAAAAGGACACTGCCAAGGAAGCAGGCAGGTAACTGGGGACCCTCACAAAGGAGGGACAGAGAGACAACATTCTCAGGGAAGTAGGCAGATGGCCAGGGCTGGACAGAAGGAAACAAGGTGGAGAGGTGGATCAGACCTTACACTCCGTAACCACTTCAATTCTCTTCTTCTGCTCGGGGATGAGGGGGGTGATGTAGCCATGACAGGGGTGGTTAGAGACTGAAAGGGAGTGGGGGGCAGGAGGCAGGGGCCGGATAGCAGGAAGAACAGGGAAGAACCAGGAATACAGGAAATTGGGGGGAGCAGTGAATCAGAGCAGGAGGGGCAGGGGGAAGAGGGAGGAAAGCGCAAGGAGAAGGACCAGTTGGGAGGAAGGGTAAAGGAGAAGGACCAGGAGTACAAGGGGGAATCAGTAAAGGAAGCTGAGGGTTTCGGCCAGGGGAGCACGACAAGCAAGGAGGGACTAAATGGAGACAGGAAGGAAGGGAGGACGAGCCAAGCTAGCTTAGCAGATGGGGAGAAGGACCAGTCACAAGCAGTGAGGGGAGTTAGCAAGGTACAGAAGGATACTCAGAAGGAGAGGCATAGGATTGGAGGGAGGGGTGGCCAGGGTAAATAAGGAGGGGGTGGCATGTGGCACCCAGATAGGGGGAGGAACAAGGAGCCGGCTGGGTGGAGGGGCCGGTAGAAAGGATGAGGGACATGAAAGGGGGGGAAATGGAGGAAGAGGAGCGGTCAGAGTGCTCCTGTTGGGGGATTCTATGATCAGGGGTATCAAATGGGATAGGGAGGGAGAAGCCTGGCCAGTTAGAACAAAATGCTTCCCTGGACTAACTGTGCACAGGGCTAAGCACGAGGTATATCAGCTGGCAAAGGATTGTGGGGGTTCCCCAGACATACTGGTCCACCTGGGTACAAATGACATTGAGGGAAATAGCGAGCTAGAGATACAGGCAAGATTCAGGGAGCTTGCCAGGGTCTGTCATGATATAGGATGCACAGTTTCCTTCTCAGAAATCCTGCCAGTGCCAAGTGCTAGTGGGGAACACAAAAGAAAGATTAGGGAGATAAACCAGTGGCTCAGGGAGTGGTGTGAGGCCAGGGGGTATGGGTTGATGGGGGATTGGGGGAGACCTGGAAGGATAAGGAGCTGTGTGCTAGAGATAGACTCCATCTTAATTTGGAGGGGAGAGGAATCCTTAAGTTGAAAATAGAGGAGTTCATTGGTGAAAAGTGGGGTTTAGACTTGTGAAGGGGGGTGGGATGGGAGAAAAGGCTGCCAAGGGGTGCGATAAGGAGGGACTCTGTCTCCACCCCCCTGGGGAGCTGGAGGATTGCGGAAAAAGGCCAACTGGTAAAGTGCAGACTAGGAGAAAACAGAATCCCCATGGGAACACGAGCAGGGGAAATGGAAGTATAGGGAAAGGGTGGAAGGTAGTCCTGCTAAATGCCAGGAGCTTGGGCAATAAAATGCCTGAGCTCCGGGCGATGCTAACTGAGGGAGCAGTGGATGTGGCAGCGGTCACTGAGACCTGGGCCACTGCAGGACACAACTGGGACCTGAACCTGGAGGGTTACACTATATTCAGGAAGGACAGGGGGGAGGGAAGGGGAGGAGGGGTAGCAATGATAGTCAAAAACTGCATTGGCATAGGGGGAGTAGAGGAGGCGGAGGGAACCGTGGAGGCGATTTGGGCCACCTTGATAACGGGGGCAAGAGAGTAAAAATAGAAGTGGTGTATAGACCCTTGCCCTGGTGGAGGAGAGTCTGGTGGCAGATGTTGGGAGACACTGCAGACTGGGCAGAGGAACTGTGGTGGTGATGGGGACTAAACATGCCAGGAACAAACTGGGAGACTATGACATCCTCTGTGACCAGGGAACAGAGGTTGTTGGATGTCTTTCAAGACACGTTCCTAACTCAGCAAGTGGGGGAACCGACCAGGGAGGCGTGGGTACTGGATGTGGTCCTGGCAGACAGTGACCAGATTGGGGGCCTGGAGGTAAGGGACCCATTGGTGGGGAGTGACCATGCCACGGTCTGGTTCTGCCTGGACTTAGAAGGGCTAGAAGGCTGCACAAAGACGGAGGTAACTGACTTCAGGGGGATGGATTTTAAGGAAATGGGAAGGATCCTTAAGGAGCATTTGGATGATATTGGGTCAGACATGGACGCTGATAGTAGGTGGGAAATCATGAGGAGAGGGGTGCAGGATGCTACCAGCACCTATGCAAGAGTAAGACAAAAATGCGGTAGGGCCCGAAAACCCTGCTGGTGGACCAGAGAGGTCCAGGAGGTGGTGCAGGAAAAGAAGGCAGCCTATAAGCAATTCAAGTGCTCAAGGAGTGAAAGGGATCGAGGGGAGTATGAGCTGATGGCTAGAAGGGCCACTAGGGTGGTGAGGGTGGCTAAGGCAAGGAAGGAGCAGAACCTGACCAGGGAAATTAGGAAAGGAACAAGGGGTTCTTTAGATACATTGGGGAAAACGAAGGGTGAAGGGCAGATTAGCAAGATTAAATCAGGGAGAGATGGGCACAAGACCGGGGAGCAGGCTGAGGTACTAAATGAGTATTTCACCTCAGTTTTCACCAAGGAAAATGGGGTGCTGCATCATACATGGGAGAGACAGAGATACTGAGGAGGGGGACACTCACCACGACCGGCGTGGTCTGGGAGAGGGGAGGCATCACTGGCAGGGGGGAGGGCTAAGCAGGAGAAGAGGTTCGGAAGTGGAACTCTCAGCAGAGAGAGTGAGGAAGCCCTCAGCTCCTTTAAGACGGAGAAAGCACCGGGGCCGGATAAATTACATCCCAGAGTGCTGAAGGAACTTGCGGATGTCCTGGCGAAACCCCTGGCGGAGCTTTTCACCATCTCTCTGAGGACAGGGTGGGTGCCCCAGGACTGGAAGGTGGAGCATATAGTGCCTATCCACAAGGGGTATCAAGGGAGGTGGCAGGGAACTACAGGCCTGTCAGCTTGACATCGGTGGTGGGAAAGGTGATGGAGGGCATTGTCAAGGAGAGGCTAGGGGGGACCTGGAAAAGTCAGGGTGCCTGGATGATAGACAGCTGGATTCGTCCCGGGGAAGTCGTGTCAGACAAACCTTGTGGAGTTCTATGACTGGGTGACAAGTGCCTTGGACCTGGGTAGACCAGTGGACATCCTCTTTCTAGACTTCAGCAAGGCATTTGACTCTGTTCCTCACGTGGGCCTGTTGGATAAGCTGGGAGAAATGGTGGAGAACCAGATGATCAGATGGCTAGGCAATTGGCTCCAGGACTGGACCCAGAGGGTCGTAGTTGGCGGGATAGTCTCATCCCCAAGGAGGGTCATTAGTGGGGTCCCACAGGGATCAGTCCTTGGGCCCCTCCTGTTCAATGCCTATGTCTCTGACATAAGGACAGGAATCAGGAGTGAGATGAGTCTCTTTGCGGACGACTTAAAACTGGGGGCAGTAGTGGATGGGGATGAGGGGAACGTGGCCCTACAGGGGGACTTGGAGGCTCTGGAAAGATGGTCTAGAAAGTGGAAGCTGAGGTTCAATGCAGGGAAATACAAGGTATTCCACCTGGGGGCCAGAAACCCCGGCCAAGTGTACACCCTGAGGGGTGGAATGCTACAAGTCTCGGTGGATGAGAGGGACCTGGGGGTGGTGGCGGATGTCAAGATGAACAACTCTGAGACTTGTAGGAGGGCAGCAGCCAAGGCCAACAGGATGCTGGGATGCTTTGCTAGGGGGGTCACCTCCAGAAGGAGGGAAGTGATACTCCCTCTGTATAACTGCTTGGTGAGGCCGCACCTTGAGTACTGTGTGCAGTTTTGGAAGCCACACTTAAAGTGGGACATTAAACTCCTGGAGAGGGTCTAGAGGAGGGCAACCAAAATGATTTGGGGCTTGGGGCACAGGACCTATGAGGAGAGGCTCGAAGAGCTAAATATGTACACATTGGAAGAGAGAAGGGACGGGGGGGGACATGATAGAGGTCTTCAGGTACATGAAGAGGGTAAATAGGGGAGGAACAGTCAGGGTGCTTCGAAGGAAGGAGGAGGGGGCCACTAGAGGGCATGGGTGGAAGCTGGAAGGGGGAAGATTCAGGGGTGAAAGGAGGAGGTGCTACTTCACTGAGAGGGTGCTGGAGCCATGGAATGCGCTGCCTAGGGGGCTGGTGGAGGCAGAGACTGTGGAGGGGTTCAAGAGGGGGTGGGACAGGTACAGGGGAAGGGTTCTGGAAGCAAAACCCAATGCAGCAAGAATATCCGGAACTGGGAAGGGAGAAGCGGGGCAGCAAGGTCAGCACCCAGGGTGGGGACTGACCAAACGAGCAGACACGAAAGACTGTTAGGCCTATTCTGCTGGCATTTTAGTATGTTAGTATTTCGCACTTTCTTGTATTGAAACCCAACTACCATACCCGTTACCACTCCCAAGTTTTTTCAGCTCTGCACATTCTCTCCACCCCCTCTGGAGTGTCCACACTATTGCAGATTTTGGTGTCATCTGCATAGAGACACAGCTTCCCTTCCAGCTTATCTGTGGTGTGATTTGTAAAAACATTAACGAGGACTAGTTCCAGTGCTGAACCCTGAGGTACCCTGCTGGCCACTTTGTAGTAACCAGTTTCTTACCCAGCTAATCTGCTTAGGATCCACACCTAAGCTGCTTAATTTCCTTATGAGCCTCCTATGTGGTACGGCGACAAAGGCCTTGCTAAAGTCTAAGTAGGTCACATCCACCGCCCCTCCCTGATCTATTTCCCTGCTCACCCAGTTAAAGAAATCTGCCAGATTTATCGGACATAAGGCCCCCTTCCCCCATGTACCCATGCTGCCTCGGCTCTTGTAACTTGCTGAATTCAGAATACTCCACAATCCTTACTTTTAGCAGCAACCCCATGAACTTCTCCAGCACCAGTGTCAGACTGACCAGCCTGTAGTTGCCAGCCTTCTCCCTGCTTCTGCTTTCGTGAAGTGGGATCACATTTGTTCTCCAGTCCTCTGGAACCGTTTCTGTTTCCATTGAGGTGTTGAATAGGGCTGTCAGGGGTGCACCCAGTACCTCTCTGAGCTCCCTTGACACCATTGCGTGTACCCCATCCGACCCCACAGCTTTACCTGCTTTCAGGTTTGCAAGTCCTCTCATGACTCTCTCCTCTGTAAATGGACTTGGGTTCACCTCCCTCCCTCCCTCCTGTGTTCCTGTGGCTTTTTTGTGGTCCATCCCCTTCTCTTTCCTCTGTGAAGACGAAACAAAAGTATTTGTTCAGGATATCTGCTTTTTCCTGATCCTCATGTGCACCTGCCTGTCTTTAACCTCATAATCCCCCCTCCACCATCTTCCTCTTTTCACATATGTACCAAATAAAGGTGTTTTCCCCTTTAGTTACTCTTTGGGGTATCTTTTCCTTAGTTTGCACCTTTGCACTCCTGACCACTTTCCTTGTTTTCCTCCACTTCTCCTGGTACACCTCCCTATCTTCATCACTTTGCACCTCTTTGTATCTCATAAATGCCACCCTTTTAGTCTTCACCGTTTCAGCCACTTCCCTTGAGAACTATAGCAGTCTTTTTTTTTTTTTTTCTAGTTTTTCTGTGCTTCTTTTGTGTGGAGGTATGTTGCCTTCACAATGTGTTCCCTTTATTTAGCACACTGTTCCTCCACTGCACCAAGGACCTCCACCCCAACTAGATTGACCCTGAGGCATTCACTCTTTTTTTTTTTTTTTAATCTGCCCTTCTGAAGTCCAGAACCCTTGTCCTTGTGTGGTTTGCTTCCGCTGTCATCCTTATGTTGACCCACACTGTACTGTGATCACTGGTCCCCAGGTGGCCTCCCACTTTGATGTCTGCAACACTGTCCCTGTTAGTGAGTGCCAGGTCCAGTGTTGCCTGTCATGAGTGGGGTTCTTGACTAGTTGCCCGAGAAAGGCCCTAGCAGGGAGTCTGAGATGTCGCTGCTTCTAGTTGAAGCAATAGAAAGCTCCAATCTACATATGGCAGATTGAAGTCCCCCCACCAGCAGCACCTCACCTTTTTCTGCCATTGTGATAATGGCTTCCCCCAGTGCTTTATCCAGTTACTCCCTCTGGGTTGGGGGTTTGTTGATCATGCCAGTGAGAACAGTGACTCCAGCTCCTGTCTCCAGGGTGACCCACAGTACTTCTAACTCCTCCATTTCCCCCTGGTTTCCCTGCATTTCCGTCACTTTTACCATCCTTTACAAATAGCACCACCCCATCACTCCTGAACTGAGTATAGCCTGGTATGGCCATGTCTCAGTCATGGTTACCTGTGTGCCACGACTCAGTAATGGCCACAGTGTCCAGGTCTGACTCTGCCATGATGGCCTCTTGGTCTGGAATTTTATTTCCAGGACTCCTTGCGTTTGCACACATGGCCTTTCGCAGCTTGTTCTAACTCTGCCTGCAACCACCACCCCCTTTCCCTGCCCCCCCTCTCTTTTTTTCAGCTCTTGTTCTTGTCTCCCTTCCCTTGTCTTCTACCACACTGCTTTTGTCTTTATCCTGCTTGCTGTGGGATTGTCCTCCTCAGGTCCTTCCTTCTTACTGGGGGCGGGGATGCAATGTAACCTTCACTTTTTCCTCTGCCACCCTCCTCGGGTAGTTTAAATGTTCAGTAGCATTTAAACTGTCCACCGAGAACTGCAATTTCCCCTCCCAGGCAAATGCAGGCTTTCACCTCTTTATAGGCCTATATCCTTCCAGGTTGATCCCAAGTCCCCAGTGTAGCTGGACCCTTCTCTACACCATTTCTTCAGCCACATGTTGAAGCTGCTGGTGTGGAGAACCCTATCCTATCCCCAGTCATAGAAAGGCAGCACCTCCGCAAGAACCACCGTGTATGCTACCTGCCTGAGACTTCTTGCTCCCTGCCTAAGCTACAAGAATGTATGTGGGTTATATGACTGTTGTTGGATCCCCTCCCCTGGCTTGGGTGACGTTTATGCTGTATAGAACTGTGGCTGAGATTTTGGCAGGTCTTTGACTGACAAACATTACTTACCTTTATTACTAAAAGAAATCATTTAAGTATTTATTTTTTAATTACAAGAAAAGGCAGCGCTTCTGCTTAACTGATTTCATGAAATCTTGGCCACCGTATTTGTCCAGCACATACTGCACTCACACTACCCCCCCCGAGGCCCATTGGCTCAGGATTTTTCATCGGTGTACTCCCCGAGGTGAATGGTGCTGGGATGTTATTTTTTGGTTATTTTTGTGGCTGGAGGAATTTTAGGGAATGTAGCAGTATTGTTGCTGGCACCCCTCCCTGCAGGACAGAGGCTGGTTCAAGTTTATAGTTGCCATTTTTTTGTGGCTGGGGTTGTTCCCTGCTGTACAATGTACCTTATACGTTTGGCGTATAGATAAGGCATATCTGAGGTGTGTATCATTTTGTCAGACTGGTTCGGTTTTGGTGGATGGCGAGTGGTTTGCTGCTGTCCCAGGTTTTCTCACCTGTTGGTATTGTGACCGTAGTTTTGAGCTTGTTTCCAGTGGCTGAGGGACCATGTGAACACTTGTGCTCAGTTGTCTGTGGTCAGACTGTATGTTTCTCCTCTCCTGTTTCAACGTGGACAGTCTCCTAGCACAGTGACTGTTGCATGATGTCATCAACTGTACATGCGAGCCAAGTTCCTGCACGAGTGGCAGCGTCTCAGAGTGTCGGACGCTGGTTTCCAGTGAGGCAATGTCCCCAAGCCCTGTTGAATAGGAGCTGCATAGTAGATAGTTGGGTAATCTGTATAGTGAGATATTTCTTTAGATGGGTGAGGCTCGTGCACCCAGTTTGCCAGTATTTTCCTTTCAAGGCCTTGTGCTAGGGGGGAGTTTTTCTCAACAGCGCATGCATTGCCACAAGGTGTGATATTTTACTCCAGTGCCATCTTCCTCAAACGATGATCGTGTTGTGATACCTGCTTTCAATGCTGTTACATCATCCCTGGAGATTTTCTGAAACACCTATAAACATTCTTGGCCACTAGATTTGGCTGTTGTGGTTTTTTCAGCCTCCAGATTCCTGTGCATGACAGCAGCATTGGTCAGTATTGGGTAGGAGTTTGTTTTTCAATCAGGAGGTTTGTTATTATCGGGAGGCAGTATAGCATAGTGGTGAAGGGCACTGTGCTGCAAACCTGGACGCCTGGGTTTGAATCCCATCAGTCCCCACTTGTATACTGTGTGACCCTGAGCGAGTCACCAAACTTCCTTGTGCTCCCAGGTCGCACCAGGGAAACAAGCTCCAGCTTAGTGTGCCTTTCCTGGTTAATCAATCAATCAATCAATCAAAATCTTTATTTAATCAGGCGAACATCATTGAGCATAGCTCATTTACAAGATGGACCTGAGTGGTCAAGAAGTGCAAGTGTTATTACATTGACAAGGGTAGCATAAACAGTAATACAATGACAGGGGTAACATAAACAGTAATACAATGACATAAGTGCTAATATATAACAATATACATATGTACAAGGCACATTAAAACTTTTAATCTGTGAGACAGAAGGTAATGGGCACATCAGGAGTAATATGTAGATTATAGGACCTAGCAGGCATTTTGAGGGTGAATCTTGGGACTGGAAACGGGAGTTTTATCAGCATATAGGAACACGGTGGGGTAGGTAGGGCCGGGGTTTAGGCCTTGTGGAAGCAGTTGCAGAGTTCTGGGAATAGGGTGGTGAATAGTCTTTTGAAGGATATTAAGGGTAGGAGGTTATTTAGCTTCATGGTTTTTTGGAGTGAATTCCAAACAATTGCTAGTGAGTAGCTGATAGCAGCCCTCCCAAACTGGGTGCAGACATTGGGGACCTTAAGAATGATAATTTTGCTGATCCTTAGGTTGTATGGCCTAGAAGTAATTTGAGTAAAACAGTCTGAGATATAGGTAGGTAGCTTGCCTGATAAGGCTTTGAATATACAAATTGCAGCATTCCTGTTTCTTCTGTGTTGTAATGATGTCCAGTTAACTGCCTTATAAAGGGAGCAATGATGGGTGCTGAAGGGAAGGTCAGTAATGAATCTGATGGACCTGTGGTATAGGGTGTCCAGTTTATTTAAGAGGGGGAGTGAACAATGTCCATACAGAAAGTCAGCATAGTCAATGAGGGATAGGAATGAAGCCTGGATTAATCTTTTTGGAGTCTCTGTTGAGGTAGTGCTTTATTCTAAAAATAAACCAAGCCTTTGTCTCAGTTTCTTTAGTAGCTCCTCAATATGGACAGAATAGTCAAGCTTGTTATCAATCCAGACTCCAAGGTATTTGAAGTTATCCACAATTCCAGCTTCTCTCCAAGTAAGGTGGTTAGTTGTAGGGTGGTGGATGGTGGGGTAGTGGCGAAGCAACTCTTTGAGGTAAAGAACATAGCTTTTGTTTTTGGCATTTAGAAGTAGTTTTTATCCAGTAGGTTGTGTTGTAGGATGGAAAATTCAGATTGTAGCAGTTCACAGGCTTTAGATAATGAAGGATTGCTAACATATAATACAGTATCATCAGCAAACAGATGGATGTTGGATTGAGTGAGGTTAGCATCAATATTATTATAGAGATGGCAAAGAGGATAGGTAAAGAATAGAGCCTTGTGGTACACCTCTTAACAGTGGTTTTAAGGTGGATAGGTAGATTCCATTTTTACCAGTTGTGATCTATCTGATAGATAGCACTTGAACCAATTGAGTGAAGGGAATCAAACCCTAGTGAGCCAAGGGAGGTGATTAATGATTCATGATCCACTGTATCAAATGCTTTGCTCAAATCCAGGAACACAGTACAGGTACTTTTCTTCTAGCTCATAGCAATCTGCCAGTCGTTGGTTACTTTGGCTAGGGCGAAATGATGTACTATGCCTTGATCTAAATCCTGATTGTGCTGTATTTAGGAGGTTATTGTTATCCAGGTAGTCCCTTAATTGTGAGTTTACTAACTTTTCGAGCATCTTGGATAGAACTGATAGGATGGAAATGGGCCTGTAATTATTGAGGTCCATGGGATCACCAGATTTGAATAAAGGAACTACTTGAGCTGTTTTCCAAGTGGAGGGAATGGATCCAGTGGTGAGGGGGGCAGATAAGACTTGAGATGCAATCTTGAGGAAGTAGGGGTCCAGGGAGTCTGTACCTGCACTTTTTGAAGTATCTAAATTGGAGAGGAGATCTTCCACTTCTTTCAAGGATATTGGGTTGAAGGAGAAGGTTGATGTAGCCTTTTGACCCACGGTGGATTGAAGGTTCAAGGAAGATCTCAGGAGATTTGCAGGTGAAGAGTCAAATGCTAGTCCAGCTGTGGTGAAGTGGTCATTGAAGGTATTTAGGATTTCTTGTTTGTCCGTAATTTCTGTGTTATTTAGTAGCAGTTTGCAGGTTAAGGCAGGAGTAGAGTTTGGCCCAAGATACCCTTTATAGTTCCCCAGAGCCTGGTTGGGTTATTATAGGAGGCATCCAATTCAGCTCTATAATAGGCAGCTTTGGCAGATCTTATTTGTGTTGTACATGAGTTTCTTGCTTTTCTGAAATTTAGCCAGTCTCTGGAATCCTTAGTTTTTCTTGCCTTTTCCACAGTTTGTCTCTGGCTAGCAAGGCTGTTTTAAGATCAGTGGTGAACCAGGGCAGGACCTTGCTTTAGTTCTGATATTGGTGAATGGTGCATGAATATTGAGAGCATTAGTGATAATGTCCTTTAGGATCTGGAGAGCTGTTTCCACTGAGGTTGTAAGGTAGAAATCTTGCCAATATATTGTGTTACTCAGGTCATTGAGGTATCCTGGTATGTTGAACTTCTTTTTGACCTTTTGAGGACAAATTCAGCAGGGTTGGGTGGTTTGGTGAAGATCTTATGCCAGCTATGGGACAATGGTCACTTACATCATTCGGTAGTACTCCTGCATGCGTATATAAGTGGAGGCTTGTTTACCAACATAATATCCAGGAGTGAGCTGTTGCTAGAATTTTTAGGTTAACCCTGGTTGGTCTTTAATTAGCTGTGTAAAGCCATAGGTGTCACAAAGGTTACCAATGGAGCAGATGCATTAGATAGCCAGTTTAAATTCAAATCACCAAGGATGATGGTATCTTCAGGGGCCTAGATTGGTTATTGCGCCAGGTGAGATAGTATTTGAGGCCTGCTGAGAGGGCCTATAGCAGCCAATCAATTTAAATGAAGACAAGTTAGGAAGAGGATATTTGATTGACAAACATTCAAATTCCTTTGGTTCGGATGTGTTGATGAGGCAGGTAGCAGAGATGGTGTCCTTAATGTATATGGCCACCCCACCACCCCTGGAAGGCGATCTGCTCTGAAGAGCTGATAGTTGGTAAGGTTTACAACACTGTCTTTGGTTGAAGGTCTGAGCCAAGATTCAGAGATGACCAGAAAATCAGGCAGGGTATGTGCCACCAGGCCTGTAATACGGAGAATTTTTTTAAGAGGCTGCAGGCATTGAAGTGTAGGAAGCTTAGGCCATTTATAGAGGATAGATCAGCAGGGGAAAATAAACTTTCAATGGGGCCAGGATTTATTTCAGTGGTACCAAAACAGATCAGAAGGTAGAAGATTAATTTGAGGAGGGCACCAAGGGACAGGGATAGTGAGTGGTCAGAGCGTTTCCTCCTAATCCTGGGTGCCTGCTGTGAGATGAGTGATGGTCCTGGTGTATAGGTGCGAATTTTATCATAGCATAATAATTTAATGGACAGGCATAGTGGGTTAATAAAATGCCATGATACAAGTAAGGTGCCAGGGCTGTGCTGAATTGTTAGGGTGGCCTTATGGGATATCCCAGAGGTTGCATTGTAAAGGTGGTTCGGGGTGAATAAAGGAATCGTGGTTGGCCATTGTGGATGGCAGAAGTGGGCAGACGTATTAACTGAGTTATTTATCTTGACACTGGGCATAATATTAATATCATAAGGGATTGGGTGAGATCACGAGGCTCAGGAGCAAAAGGAAGCAAAGTAACATTGTGGAGGTTAGGTATGGGTTAAGGGAGGAAGGAAAGGGATGTGGGTGTGGATTGAAATGGCGGAGAAAGTGTATAAAGGGAATCAACCAAGGGGCGGGCAAAAATTTTGCGGCTTTGCCCGTACCTTTCTACCTGCTTCTCCGGCCTCCTGGACCATGGTCGGCGGCACAGGTGCACGCCGACTAGCTGGCTTTCTCGGAGCCCTCCGCTCCCTGGACCTCGAGGCTGCCTTCTACAAGGTGGGGACAGAGGAGAAGGCAGTCAGCAAGGTACCTTTATTGCAGTAATCTGCAATAAGGTGCTAAAACTTAGATTTGCACAACAATAGACTGGGAGGGTATGGGGGTTAAGGCCTAAGCGTCCTAGCCCACACAACATTTCAAAAGACTGTAACACTTATTTTAAAATACAGATAAACAGCCCATAAATCAGGCACAAAGTAAGAGAAAACAGCACTTTTATGAGAATTCAAAATAATTTAAAGAAAAGCAGAAATCCCGCCAGAATAGTGCAGCAAACCCCAGTTTAAGTCTATGGGAAGGCGCACAATCGGAAGCAAGGCACAGACTGCGGTCGCTTTCCGATTGGTTTGCTGCTTTGCCCGTACCTTTCTGCCTGCTTCTCCCAGCCTCCTGGAACCCTTGGTCGGCTGCACAGGCGCTGCCGACCCGCTGGCGGCTCGGAGCCCCTCCGCTCCCTGGACCTCGAGGGCTGCGCCTTCTACAAGGTGGGGGACAGGTGGTTAAACAATGTTCCCTTCCCCTTCCTATTATTCTTGTTACAATAAGGACATGAATTGTGGCTGGCTGTAAGTCTAGAGGTTAGAATAACAAGCTGTGGAAGAGCTTGGTGCATCCAGCAGACCTGGGTTTGATTCCCGCAACTTCAACTTGCATATTTTGTAATCCTAAGCAAGTCACCTAACCTCCCCAGTGCTCCCGGGTCACCCCTGAAAACAGGCATTATGCCTAGTGGGCCTTACATACGAACATACAAACATACGAAATTTGCCAGCAGATAAAGGCCTAGAGGTCTATCAAGTCTGCTCAAATGTGCAGCTGGCACTCCTTATTCTGCAGCTGCCCCTTCCTTCCACCCTTCCCCTTCACTAACCCTCCCCCTTGTCCTGTCCCATCCTCGTTTGAAGCAGTCCACTGTTCTACTGCATACCACTTCAGCAGGTAACTCATTCCACCCAGCCACCACCCTCTCTGTAAAAAAGTGTCTCCTCATCTCCCTCCTGAACCTTTCTTGCTCCAGTCTCATATCATGGCCCCTGGTGTCCCTCCCCTCCCTTACTTTGAACAAACTTTACTTTGAACTTACTTGGTTACCAAAGATTAAAAAAAAAAACAGCCCATTGGTTCATGTTGGGCATTTTGGGTCATATTTTGAGTTGTATAAAGCAGAATAAATTTCTGATTTTCACTGTGGTATCTATCAGACCATTGCTCCCTCATCATGTAGGAGACTGAATACGTTTTATTTGGATTTAGTGACATTACGGCACATATATGGCCTACTTTGGGCACTGAGGCACTGTTTTTCATGTTGCAGATCCTTGATGCAGACCTTGTTTATTATTGTTACTACAAACAAAAAAAGAATGTCAGGCTTGCCACAGGATGCGTGAGTCATTTCTTACATGGGCTCACTTTTTTTTTTGGTGGTTCTTTGTACTCATCTGGTAGCAGTGTAGCATCTTTGGTTCCCATTTCCTAGGCCACTGAGGTAGTGGGGGAAGGTACTTCAGTGCTATAATAAAAACGTTTTCTGTGGGGTTTGAATGTCACACAGCAAGTGCATTGTATAAATGACATTTATTATTATTTGTGTGGTGGCAGGACTTTCATAGCTTACTCGTGACTTACGGTCCTGGCCTCTCACTCAAGAAGATAAATGGCATATTCGGAGCCCAGCCATTGTGTATCCCATAAATATAGATACATAGATACATAGACAGTGTCGGCAGATAAGGGCCTATGGCCCACCCAGTCTGCCCATTTGAGCTTGTAAGTTCAGTTGGTTTTCCTAGAAGTCTGTTGCACCTTACCCCTGACCTCCAGAATTCCTTTGTCTATCCCATGCATTCTTAAATCCCGTGATTGTTTCAGCCCCCACCACTTCCTCTGGCAGGGTGTTCCACTTGTCCACCACCCGTTCTGTGAAGAAATTCTTTCTCATGTTTCCTCTGAATCGTCCTCCTCAACTTCATCCCATGCCCTCTAGTCCTGGAACATCTTTTCGCTAAAATAGTGTTTTCCTGCACCCTGTTCCTCCTCTGTAAGATACTTGTATGTCTCTATCATATCCCTCTCTCCTCCTCTCCTCCAGGGAGTACATGTTCAGTTCCTTCAACCTGTCTTCATAGGACTTGTGATGCAATGCATGCACCATCTTTGTTGCCCTCCTCTGAACCTTCTCTACCCTGTCTATGTCCTTACGTGGGTATGGTCTCCACAACTGTACACTGTACTCCAGGTGGGGCCTCACTAGTGTCTTGTATAGCGGAATTATGACCTCCCTTTTCCTGCTGGTAATGCCCCTGCCTATACATCCCAGCATCCTATTTGCATTACCTGCTGCCTTGTCACACTGTTTCCCTACCTTGAGGTCATCAGAGATGATAACCCCAAGATCCCTTTCCTGCTTGGTGCATGCTATATCCTCACCCCCCAACTGATATATTGTGCCAGGGTTTTTGTGCCCCATATGCATTATCTTGCACTTCTTTGCATTGAATTTCAACTGCCAAACCCTGACCATTCTTCAAGTTTCTGCAGGTCGCTTCTCATTCTGTCTACACCCTCTGGTGTGTCTACTCTGTTACAGAGCTTTGTGTCATCAGCGAACAGTGAAATTCTGCCTTCTAGGTCCTCGCCATGTCACTGATGAAGATGTTGAATAGGACCGGTCCCAGCACTGATCCCTGTGGTACCCCACTGGTCACTCTTCCCTCTGTGGAGTGACAGCCATTTACCACCACCTCTGTGTCCTGCCACCCAGCCAGTTACCTACCCACCACACTACTGTCCTGCCCACACCCATATTCCCCAGTTTGTGTAATAGTCTTCTATGTGGCACAGTGTCAAAGGCCTTGCTGAAGTCCAGATAGGCCATGTCCACCCTCCCTGATCCACCTCCCTAGTCACCCAGTCAAAAATTCAACGAGGTTGGTCTGACATGACCTCCCCTGGTGAAACCATGCTGCCTTGGATCCTGTAGTCCATTGACAACCAGATGTTCCACCAGTCTCTCCTTCAGTAGTGCTTTCATGATCTTCCCCACTACCGAGGTGAGGCTGACTGGTCTGTAGTTCCCTGCTTCCTCTTTGTTCCCACTTTGTATAAGGGGACTACATCTGCTGTCCTCCAGTCTTTGGGTACCTCCCCTGTTTCCAGTGATCGGCTAAACAGGATAGCCAGAGGTTCAGCCACCACCTCTCTTAGTTCTTTAAGGACCCTGGGTGCACCCTCATCTGGCCCCATTGCTTTATCAACTCTTATTACTTCCAGTTCCTTCAGGACCCTTTTTCGTAAAGGGACTTGTGTCCATTTCTGCACCATTTTCACCCTTGTACTCCCTTCAGACCCATTACCCTCTTACCCTCCTCTTCCTCAGTAAAGACTGAGCAGAAATACCTGTTCAGTATGTCAGCTTTACTGTTGTCATCCTCCACACAGCCCCCATCCTCCCCCTTCAGTCTCACTATCCCTCCCTTTGTCTTTCTTTTTTCACTTATGTACCTGTAAAAGGTTTTGTCCCCTCTACCCACTGATTTTGCAATGTGTTCTTCTGTCTGAGCTTTGGCTTCCCTTACTGACCTCGCTGCCTCCCTTTGCTTCTCCTGGTACTTCTCCCTATCCCCTTCTGCCTGTGTCTTTTTGTATTGCCTGAATGCAATCTTTTTGGCTTTAACTTTCTTTGCTACCTCTTTGGAAAACCATAATGGTCTCCTCTTCCTTTTCCTCTTGCTAACCTGCTTAATACATAATTCTGTCATTCTTGTAATCCCCATTTTAAATACTGCCCACTGTTCTTCAACCCCTGATTCCTGTCCCATTCCCCTTAATGCCTCTTTCAAGTATCTCCCCATTTTCCCAAAGTCTGCCCCCCTCAAATCCAGGATACATGTTTTTGTGTGGTTTGGTTCTGCTCTTTCTGTGATTTTAAACCACAATGACTGGTGGTCACTGTTACCCAGGTGCTCCCCACTGTTACCCCCATCACACTGTCCCTGTGTGTGAGCACATGTATGTTGTACTACTCGGTGTGATACTGAGACTGCCCTACTGTATGTGCAGCATTTTAACCGAACTCTTTTGGGTAAATATATTGTAATGAAAAGAAGAAATTGGCTGGCAATGGGCTGTTCTTGCTTTTTGTGGTAATGGTTTGTATTTGTTGATCATTAAAACTATGGTCTGTACTACGGAGCCGAAAATAAGACTGCAGCATGCCCCTCACAGTGAATGAGTTAGTAATGAATTAGCAATGTCAGTAGCTCAGAAGGTTGCACACTTGCCTCTGAGGATAGAAGATCAGAAGGTTATGGGTTCTAGCCCCACACTAGGAACTTTGGGTAACGTAAAATACTGGCACTGTAGTGCAGGTTGAGGGGGTGCTGCACTCGTGAGGTGCTTTCTTTTGCATGAGATGTTAAACCGAGGTCCTATCTGCCTGTTTTGGTGATTATTCAGGTCGACATTAAAAATCCGATGGCAGTTCTGAGAAACAGTAGGGGAATTTTTTTTTTTTAAACATTATTTTAAAGTTAGCAATCTGATACAAGCAAGGAAATCTCATATACAATATACAAGAATCATGCCAATAGCGAGTGAGTGAGAGGTACATTTACAGCAATGAATACGTCAATTTTTACTCTTTCTATAGAAGATAAGGGCAACTACATGTAATTAATCCCATCTTGTGAAAGTTTAGAAGTAAGCATAATGATGCCGCCCTGCAAACACTCACTAGAGGTGTTGTACTGTCATTTTGTTGGAGTAGACTCGGAGTGTTATTTTTTGCCTTTTTGGAATGTCGACTTGCTCCAGAAAACAGGCTTTACTCGGTTCTAAGGACGCTTCCCTCAAAGTGTAGGGAACCAAACTTCTCCCAAGGCTTTATCTAACAGGGCTCAAATCTGTTCATACTTGTGTATTTGGCCTGTGGCCTGGTATTGTATATGTTCTAATTTCATACTATGAAGTAGGCTTTTAGCCCACATCGCTGCTGTGGGTGGGGATTGTTTCATCCAGTTTTGGGCAGTCGTCTGCTTTCCCACTGCAAATGCTAATTTTCTAAAGGGGTGATCCTCACTGGTTCTGTTGGGGCCACTCTTAAGTAACCCTAGGAGAACATCTGCAGGGTCAATGGAGAGATCCCTATCCAGTACCCTATTGAGTAGGCCATTTACCTCAGACCAGAAACCACTGATTTGAGGGCACAACCAGACCATGTGAAAGAAAAATCCTTCATGGATCTCACATTTTGGATAGCTGTTCTTATTTTGTGGGCTTATTCTGTGTGCTAGGGTTGGGGTGTGCTATGTTCTGTGAAGAATATTGTACTGGATTGCCCCAAGTCTATTGTTACCTGAACATGCCATCCCCTTTTTAGTACTCTGGACCAATCCCCACCTGTCAGTCTCTCGTATTTAGGTCCTCATCCCACTTCTGTATCAAATGTTGTAGAGGGTCAGGTGCTGTCCCCCGTAACATCCTGTAACACAAACACAAGGGTTCATTGGATTTCTGCAGCCTACATTGGAAGAAAATCTCCTCCAAGGGAGTATGAGTTAGGGAGATGTTCAGAGAGTTGTCTCCCCCTTTGCATATTCGTCTAGAGTGAATCTGTAGGTAAATAAGATAGTGGGTTGGGCTTTTCCTCTGTTTCTGGATTAGGACTGGGAAGGTCATAAACAAGTCGTTTTCACAAAGGTGTGATAACAAGAAGACCCCTTATCATCTCCAGGTTTCCAGAGCAGCCCGAACTGGACCTGGGGCCTCACTTGTACTCTACAAGATGTGTAGAATCAAGAACTCTGGAGATAACATTTGGAGGAGACCCTGTTAACTTTAAGGCAGTCTGCCATGCCTTCACTGTGCATCTGGCAAAGGGGTTTCCCAGGGGGCACCCCCCTCACAGAGCTCAACGGGGCTAGGTATCGACTATACATCATTGGCTGCTGACCTTCCGACTCCATGTCCACCCAGCCCTTATTCGCTTTGCCCTCTTCCACTAGTTCTGCAATGTGAGCTAGCTGTGCCGTAGTATTATACAGTTTCAGGTTTGGGAGGCCCAAGCCCCCCCCTGGCCGACGTCGGGAGACACAAAATATCCTTCCTTATTCTAGGTCTATGACCTGCTCATATAAGGGATTTAATTTACCTCTCCAGTGATTTAAGGAAGGGAACTCGAATCAGGAATGCCTGAGACAAATACAAACACTGGGGAAGTATCTGCATCTTAACCAAGTTGACCCTACCCTGAACTATTAGGGGGAGGGATTTCATCTGGCTCACTCCTCTTTGAGCGTGTTTGCTAAGGGTTTATAGTTGATCTCTCCCAGTTCTGATAACTTTTGGGAAAGTTGTACCCAGAGGTTCTTTATTTCACTGGAGGGGAAGGACAAAGTTACCCCTACTATGTGAATTGACTACCGGCATCCATTCACATTTGCTCCAGTTTATTTTATGTCCTGCAGCCATATAATGACATTAATGCTGGCAGAGCACTCTCAGGATTTGCCAGGAAGAGTAATACATCATCTGCAAATAATGAGATTACATTTTCTTCCCAATTCTTTTAAAGCCCTCTATTGCTGGGTGAGCTCTGATGGCCATAGCCAAGGCTTCTATAGTTAGTACATATATTAAGGGGGATAGTGGGCATCCCTGACGGGTATCCCTGGTAAGGGCAAAAGGCTGAGATAGGTTGACATTGGTCAGTAATTGAGCTTGAGGGGATTTATAGAGACAGGCTATCCAGGTGCGAAATTGTGGATTGAGACCAGACTTCTCAAGTACTGGGAACATAAAAGCCCATTCAACTCTGTCGAAGACTTTTTCGGCGTCTAGTGCCAGCAAGCCTGCCCTGGGTTCTGTCCCCCTCTCATTTTACCCCCATAATGTATCACATTGAGGGCTCACCACAGGTTATGCTTTGCTTGTCTCCCCTGTGTGAAGCCACCCTGATCTGGATGCACCAGGCCGGGAAGAATCCCCTCAAGTCTTTTTGCTAGGACCTTCATTATGACCTTGTAGTCCACATTGAGCAATGAGATGGGACAGTAGAACCCACATTTTTTTTTTTTATTTTTCCCTAGCTAGCATCTCTGTGTGTTATTTTTTTTTTTCTCCCCTACATGATGCTGCCTCAGCCACTCCCTCAGGCTGTGCCAAGGCTGCATTTGATCCATCTTGTTCCCGAGCCCCAACCCTCATATTGCAGTCGTCCCCAGGGTAACCTGGATGTCACTCTTCACCGGGTGGTCCCCACCCTCCTCTGAGGGGAAAGGCACCAGCTGGGCAGGCTAGTACAATACTTGGCCCTCAGGGAACTGCTGAGGGTCTGGGAGCTCTGGGACATTGACGGCATCAGCTCGCCAGGCAGCCGTCATCCGGCTGAACGTTGAGCCATTTTCCACTTTTCTGGTGACATTCCCTTCCCTTGCGTTGCATCTGCCCTGCCCCCTGTCTCCACCGGAGGCTGCTGCAGAGTGATGCATTCCCTGCTACCCACCCCAAGAGAGCAGAGCAGTCTTACAGATGCTCAGTCCTCCCCTTCCAGCCCCCGGCATCCTGAGTCTGTTCCTGAACCTGGGTCGCCGGCTTGGTTCGAGGTAAGGCGCCAGCGCCTCAGCCCTCTGCGCCACTGGGTGGCTGGTTATCACTGATGACCTCAAGGTAGGTAAACAGTGTGACAAGGCAGCAGGTAAAGCAAATAGGATGCTGGGATGCATAGGCAGGGGCATCACCAGCAGGAAAAGGGAGGTCATAATTCCAATATACAAAACACTAGTTAGACCCCACCTGGAGTACAGTGTAGCGTTCTGGAGAACTTACGTATGTAAGGACATAGGGTAGAGAAGGTTCAGAGGAGGGCAACAAAGATGGTACATGGATTGCATCACAAGTCCTATGAGGACAGGTTGAAGGACTTGAATATGTACTCCCTGGGGGAGGGTATGATAGAGACATACAAGTATCTTACAGGGAGGAACAGAGTGCAGGAATACACTGTTTTTCAGCGAAAAAGATGTTCCTGGACTAGAGGGCGTGGGATGAAGTAGGAGGAAGGGCAATTCAGAGAAAACGTGAGGAAGGATTTTTTCACAGAATGGGTGGCGGACAAGTGGAACACCCTGCCAGAGGAAGTAGTGGAGGCTGAAACAATCATGGGATTTAAGAATGCATGTGATGGACATAAGGGAATTCTGGAGGTCAGGGTTAAGAGGCAACAGACTTCTAGAAAATCATAAAGTGAACTTACAAGCTCAGATGGGAAGACTGGGTGGGCTGTAGGCCCTTATCTGCCGACAGTGTTTACATATCTATGTACCTGTACTTGCATCTTACTTTGTCCTGCACAAGTGTTTATAAAACCTGAAAACTTTTAATAAAATATTGAATTATTACCAAAAAAAAAAAGACTTTGTACAGGTGGAGACTTTCAGATACCTTTGAGTAACTGGATGACACTTTTATCTTTTGCCCTCTATGGTGACAGAACCGTGACCATAGTTAACAGAAGACTGGGTGCCCTGTACCGTAACTGGAACAGTCTCACTAGGGCTGCTACATACCTTACTGTGGCTAGTTCCATTCTGTCACTTACAGATTATGGCCTCCCAGTCTATGCAGCTGCCTGTGATGCTGTGCTAAACACTAAAGCTGATCTGGAGTAAGGTATGCTGCTTTGTACTTGGTGCAGATGACCGCACTCATAGTTATACCCTTTACACACTCAAACTGGCTACATTTACCCTACCGAGTAAAGCTCCAGATCTGTTTGCTAGCCAAAAAGGCACTCCTGTGCCTAACACTCCCTGCTTTAACAAATTGCTTCTGTAGTGTCTTCAAACAGTGCAGTATGAGGAACATGGACGGGAGTGCCCTTAAGCCACCTTCTTGGCGTACTCAGCTGGGCAGGCGATCATTTTCTGTCAGGTTGCTAACAAACTGCCTCATACACTGCTGACTCTCCCCCAAGACTAATCAGTTTAGAAGCTCTTTCTGGTCTGCCCTTGCAGTTCGGTGCAGTAGTAACCATTCAACTGTTTCATTCAGTTTCTCTCTGTACATATCCTTTGAATTTTTGTACAACATTCTCTATGAACGTTTTCAAAACTATATGTAATTGTTTTTTCTTAAGTGCTTTGAGTCTGACTAGACTGCATTTTCTCTGGAACTGCTTAGTGTACCTGTAATGCATTTTTTGACTGTATTTGACGTGGAACCTTTGTAAATTAGCACTTGCTCTCAAAGGTAATCTCTGAAGTTTTCAATAAGTAAATCATATAATAATCAACTTGATTAATGCAGTCCTCCTTTGTTATAACAAACCCATTGCTAGGGTTAGTTATAACGAGGGTTCGCTATAATGGGAATCAAGCATTTATGCAGTACCCAGGGTTCATTTCAGATATTTATTTATGTAGGACACTGATCCACTGGGCATAAAAAGTAAGGGTCAAATGGAAAAAATAATGGGTGATATTATTCATCTGAGCCCAGATTCATAAAACAGCAGTTTAAAATCTATGTGAGCAGGTTGTCCACAAGGTAGAAGAAAAGGTGTGTCAAAATTAAAAACTGTCAATAGTCCCAACCCCCCACTCAAAAATGAACCCTGGGTACCTAGCTGGAATATAGCACAGTATGACATCTGTCAGAAAAGATAACAATAGGAGCCGGCCCAGTGGCACTGAGGGCTGAAACGCTGGATGCCTTACTTTGTGCCACGCCGGCAACTTGGGGTCAGGAATGACCTTGGTTCACCAGGGTGCCAGCACGGGAGGGGGAGGGTGGGAGCAGGATTGAGCAGTGGCTCTCCTCTCCCAGGAAAGGGGGCTGCCAGCCCATAGTACTGCCGTCACCGATGGTGGTCTGGTGATGCATTCAGATGGTACCAGCATGACTGGTAGGATGGGGTGTCCCGTAGGGCATGCATATGCGTGCCTTCACAAGTGTGCAGTGGGAATGCGCGGGAGTGGCAATGGGGAGAAAAAAATGAAAAAGTATAAAATAAAAGATAACGGTAGATAAGAATACATATAGAAGTATGAAATTTGTTAACTTACTTAGGAGTGTAATTGTACTTTACTGGTTCGCATTAAAAATAATTGAGCACTATTAGTAAGCAAGATCGCTGTCTCCTGTTCCACTTTGTATCCTCAGCAGCTATCACTTGGCATTCCCCCTCTCACCCCTAGCCATCTCTTATCTTTCCTCACTCTCCTCTTCCTACTAGCAGGGGATGTTGAAAGCAACCCTGGCCTTTACACCCCACCCCCTGTCTCTCACACCAGCCCAGCATGGGCTAAGGTTCACCCACTTAAATATGCATAGCCTGTTGCACAAGCTCCCAGAGCTGAAGGCCTGGATCCCCCTCTATAAACCTGACATCTTTAAAATATCTGAGACCTGGCTCAAACCATCCACCCCTGACTCCCTCTGTTACCTGTCTGGATACTCTCTTGTTAGAGCCGACCATCCAGGAGCTCACAAAAGCTACATGGTCCTCTTGTAGCAAAAGGACTCCTTTACTAGTACCCTCACCAGTCAATCTACTTCTGAATCCACCACTGACTGGCTGTTTGTTGAACTGACCATCAGAGCCACTAGAAAACTCTAAATCGGCTGCTGCTATAATCCACCTAAGTGTGGCACAACTGGCCTCTCTCACCTGCTCACTAGCTTTCAATCCCCACCCCCCCCAAAGGGATGCCATAATATTAGGTGATATCATTAGTAACTGGCAAGACAGCACACACTCAGACTCTGTCAACCTTCTAAAGTGTTACAGTTGTCATAATGTCATCCAACTCATCTCCACCCCCATCAGGCTCAACAGTCTTTCCCTAAATCACTCCACTATCGATTGGATCATGATGAACCGTGAAGACTAGAATCATTCTTCGAGCTGGAGCTCTTGCAGCAGGCTACACAATTAGGTCTATGCCAGTCAGACACTTGAATCCCACGGAAGAATTCTAGCCAGCAGTACCCAGTGGAGGGAGCCCCCAACGTCAGTCCGCCCGTTGTATAAAGGGGTGGTCCCCAGCCCCACCGAAGTTCTTTTCCCACTGTCGACCCATGCACATCAACTCCACAGACGTCTTGTTACTACTGTCGACCGCCATGTTGTTCTAGGCTTCGCATACCCTATACTTTTTTTTTTTTTAACAGTGATTTACCATTTTATGTCTTCACCTTCGACTACAGCTGAGCAGCAGAAGTCTTTGTGTGCCTGTAATAAACAGATCCCAGCCAAAGATGACCATTTGGCATGCCTTTTCTGCCTGGCACCTAACCACGATGCAGACGCCTGCCCGCACTGCTGAAAATTCAATCGATGCACCCAGATCCGCCGTTTGAAGACCTTGAAGGCCTAGCTCATGGAGCAACAACTTGCCGCTCTACAGTAGAAACCAGCGGGCTCTTCCACTCACAAGTCTTTATCTTCCCTCAAGGACCAGAGGACCAGCAGGAAGCACCATCATAGGGAGAAGGAGAAACGTAGATTCAAATCCTGTTCCTCGTCTCCTCACCAGAGGGACAAGTCCTTGAGTTCGCACTCTTGCATGAGAGTGGACTCTGCCCCCCCCCCGACAGGCCTCTACCTCAGATCTGCCGTTGATGAAGGCTCCCGCCCTTATCCAGATGTTGGGTGGGGTGGTGGTCCTTCGGGCCATGGACATTTGGTTCCTTCTCTGAGCCTTCGGCCCTTCCAACGGGTCGCAGGGACGCAGGCCAGGGACATAGCCGAGACTTCCACTGGCAAGACATGTGCCGTTCATCCGGTTGGGATGCCACTGTTGGGCATGTCTTCAGGACCTGACGACAAACATGGGCATAAGGAGTGCACTCGCCATTCCAGAGATGCCTCCCACAAGAAGCGTCCGGACTCCAAGCATCAGACTCTGATGTCTGCTTCTTCCTCTGCATCCACTCAGGTGACGCCCCCAAAGCCGCTGGCTGAGCAGTCAGAGGAGTTTGTGGTGCAAGGGGGTGGTATGCCGGCTTCGCCTATGCCCCACCTTGTTCACCAGAGGATCAGATGCCAGTCAAGCTGGCGTCCTCAACCCAAACGCCAGAGAGGCGGCCGACAGAGGTCCCTGACACCCCAAACAGTCTGTCTGGGGACGTGACGATAGGGGATCGTCAGGTGCTGGACGAAATGCCAGGGCCCAGTATTCCCTTGGACGTTACGCCGGACCTGGTGAATGTTACACAGGAACAAGAGCATTCACAGCCCTCTTTAGTCTCCCTAGCTGAGGTTGAGACACTGTTTACTGCTTGGTGGAACACAGTTAAAGGGGCCCTTCATTCAAAGGAAAGGCCTCCTGCACTGGTGGTGCCACCCTTGGCTATGGCTCCAGTGCCTCCACCAATGCCACCTCCCACAGAGTGACCACTCACCCCAAGGAGCCCCTCACCCCCTAAGGAGGGTATAGAAGAGGAAGTACCTCACCGAAAGGGTCGCAGGAAATCTTCCTCTTCAAGGTCGCCTTCTCGTCATCCTAAGACAAGGCATAGACTCAGGACAGTTTCCAGATCCCCCTCCTCAGATTACTCAGGAGGAAGATCTTCATCATCATCCT
The DNA here is from genome assembly GCA_016271365.2 of Neoceratodus forsteri. Taxonomy (NCBI): domain Eukaryota; kingdom Metazoa; phylum Chordata; order Ceratodontiformes; family Ceratodontidae; genus Neoceratodus; species Neoceratodus forsteri. The sequence continues at coordinate 180,771,778 of CM057450.1, read as the reverse complement.
TGGACTCGTTGGATGAAGGGTCTTCTCCCCCCACTCCTCCTCCAGAGGATCACAGGGACTCGCTGAGGTTGCCCCCATGCAACCCAACTTTTATGGACATGATGTGCCATATTCGGTTTCTTAGTCAATGGGATACTGAAGAGTTAGACCCAGAGAGACACAGGCTTGCTAACATTTTGGGTATGAGCGACCCCAAATCTGTGGTAGTCCTGCCTTTCCAAGATGTGACTAAACTGGCATGGAAACACCCGTCTTGGGCCACGGCTGTCACGAAAAAAGCAGATCAGCTCTACAAGTCTCCCAAGAATGAGCCTTTGCCGCTCTGCAGTAGAAACCAGCGGGCTCCTCCTCCTCTTTTCCGCTCACAAGTCTCCATCTTCCCTCAAGGACCAGAGGACCAGCAGGAAGCACCATCATAGGGAGAAGGAGAAATGTAGATTCAAATCCCGTCCCCTGTCTCCTCACCAGAGGGGCAAGTCCTTAAGTTTGCACTCCTGCATGAGAGTGGACTTCAACCCATAGTGGACTCTCTTGTCATCATGGCAACACACGGGCGAACCAAACAGCTCAAACATGTGAATTCGCAACCACCTGACAAAAAATCCAAGAAAATGGATTCTTTCAGAAGGAAGGTTTTTTGTTCAGCCACATGCACCATTTGGTCCCTAAATTTTTTAGCCCATATTGTGCAGTACCAAAAATCTCTGTGGAAAAAGGCTGTGGAGCTTGCCCAGACACAGCTGGATTACCCCAACAAAACAACTCCTAGATGTTCTACAGTCATGACTTGACATAAGCAAGCGCATCTTATGGGCTTGCTATGGCTCAGCGGGCATGGCTGCTTGCACTACGGTCTCAGATGCCACTCTTGGCTGAGGGTGTCAGGGTTTCGGCAGGACCTCCAGGATGCTATCTTGGATGCACTCTTCAGTGGGTTGGTCCTCTTTGGGGAAGTCGCACAGAAGATTATCACAGATCTACAGGACTTTGGTAAAGCTGTCCAGTCAGTCCACCAAACGTACAGGTCAGAGCCCTTTTCAGCAAAGAAAAGGCCCTTTCGGTGTCCGAACTCCCAAAAGTCTAAGGGACAGCAGCCCAGATGTCCTTTCAAGCGAAAGACTTCTTTCCAGTCCTCTGGAGTAACGGGACCTAGGAGTGCCAAACACCGCGTACAATCGCTTCCGGCCTGTGCAGTACTGCCAGAGGTAGCTAACCTCTACACAACCTCCTCTAAAAACTCGTGGGAGTCAAGGCGCTAGGGGCATTGGCCGTACTTGCTTTTTCTGTTTGTTACATTGCAGCATGGAGAAAAAATTAAGTAAATCTCTTAATTTATAGCAACTTTGGGAGAGTGAACTTCTTTGAAAATGTTCTTGTATCCGTGCTAGCTTTGGCTTTCTTGAGTGTGCATTACCAATTTTGGACTTTCTTCCAGGTTTCCCTTCCCACCCCAGGGACCCACGCCTGATTCCTTGCCCACCCCCCCCTTCCCCAGTGGAGTCTATAGGGGAGGCAGTAGCGGACAGGTTCTCCCTTTACCTAAAAAGGTGGACCAGCATCCCCTCTGATGCATGGGTCTTAGACATCATTGAGAAGGGACACGCCCTGGAATTTATGGAGATTGTTCCCGACAAACCCCCAGTTCCTTCTCGGTGCTCCCAGTCCCATGCAGCGGTCATCTCAGACAAGATTCAAGCCTTACTGTCCAAGAGGGCCATAGAGCCTGTATCTCCATCTCTGAGAGGGACAGGATTCCACTCCTACTACTACTTGTTTCCAAGAAGATGGGGGACCTATGCCCCATCTTGGACCTCAGCATCCTGAACCACTTTCTAGAATACAAGAGGTTTAGGATGCTGAAGTTGCCAGGCCTCATCCCCATGCTGCATAAAAGGGACTGGCTTTGTTCCCTGGATATGTAGGACGCTCACCTGCACATCCTGATCCTTCCAGCTCACCGAAGGTTCCTTCAGTTTGCGTTCCAGGGAGAGCATTATCAGTTCAGAGCCGTACCTTTCAGCCTCTCTTCAGCGCCGCGAGTCCTCACAAAATACCTCATGATGGTGGCCGCGTCATTGCGGCGCCAGAGCCATATTGTCTATTCTTACCTAGACGATTGGCTCCTGAATGCTCCTTCCAGAGCCCGACTCCTGTCCACTCTGTCAAACACCTTCTGGATGTTTCAGTCTTTGGGCATCACACTGAACATCCCCAAGTCATGTCCTTGGCCCTCACAGCGCCTTCAGTACATAGGGGCCAAATTTGGACATAGAAAATGGGAGAGCCTTTTTTCCACCAGACGGGGTGCTTGGCTTTAGAACCTGGCTCTTCAGATCTCCTCTTCTACCCAGGTTCCTGCTCGTACCATGCTCCAACTGCTCGGTCACATGGCGGCTGCCATAGTGACAGTCCCCCTGGCATGCTTGCATACACTGGTACCTCAGTGGACACTTATGACTCAATGGGATCAAAGGTTGGATGACCTAGAGCAACCCATTCAAATCTCGAGAGCTGTGTCACAGACTCTGTCCTCATGGCAGACGTCCCCCAGCCTAACATCGGAGGTTTCTTTTCAGATCGCTTCACCACAACAGATTCTGATGTTGACTTGTGAGATCGCAGAATGCAAGGCACGTGGTCAGCCCCAGAGTTGACATTACACATCAATATACTAGAGGTGCGAGCAGTCCTCCACGCCCTTCAGGCCTTTCAAACAAACCTCACCCAGGGACCATTGCTTATACAGACAAACAACATGTCTGTAGTATTCTACATAAACAAGCAAGTGGGGACGCATTCATACCCTCTGTGCTGAGAGGTGATGAGGGTGTGATACTGAGCCATAGAGCATGATCTCCCCTTGACCGCAGTCCATGTTCCAGGAGTCCAAAATGTGTTTGCTGATGGACTTGGCAGAATCTGGTCCAGAAAACATGAGTAGGACCTGCTTCAAGAAGTGGCGGATGACCTCTTAGAAAGGTGGGGTTGTCCAGAGCTTGGACCTCTTTGCGTCCCCGTGCATTGCCAAACTGCCCATTTTCTGCTCACTAGGTCCAGGGCCTGGTGTTTTCTGGTGAAACACTTTGTCTCTTTGTTGGACATGGAGGTTCCTCTATGCCTTTTCTCCCTTTCCTCTGCTTCAGTGGGTGCTGCTCAAACTTCAGGAGGAGGGGGTGGAGATGATTCTGATCACTCCACTCTGGCCATGCCAGATTTGGTTCCCCCTGCTCCAGCAGCTAGCGGTGGAACCTCTGATCCCTCTTCCTCTGTCCTCACAATTGATCTCCCAGGAGCAGGGCACCCTAGTCCACCCAGACCTCAAATCCCTGCATCTACATGCCATGCATGGCTCCTACAGACCTAGCAGTTTCCTGCTGTGAGGTCTCTGAGACTCGCTGAGGTCCTGGTAGAGGCTCGCAAACCTTCTACTCACGCTACGTATGCTTTGAAGTAGAAGTATTTTTGCTTATGGGCATCGGCTCATTCCCTGGAACATTTTTCCTGTCCGATGAACTCTATCCTGGAATATCTGCTGTCTATTTCTGACACAGGACTCCAATATTCCTCCATCAGAGTACACCTTTCTGCCATCTCAGCTTATCACGCACTGGTGGAAGGAAGGGCTGTTGCCCAATTAGATCTGTGCCCTACCTTGTTATGAGGGATACTGCACATCAAACCTCCCATTCAAGACCCTGTTCCCCCATGGGACCTTTTGTTCATTCTAGAGAAACTCACGTTGCCTCCCTTCGAACCTGCCACAGATTGCGAGCTATGGTTCCTTTCATGGAAAGCATTACTTTTAGTTGCAGTTATTTCTGCTCTGAGGATTTCAGAGTTCCAGGCTCTCATGTGTAAGAAGTCTTATTTAGTTTTTCATAGAGACAGGGTGCCTCTGAGAACTAATCCTAAGTTTCTTCCAAAGGTGGTTTCAGAACTTACCCTCAACCAGGACATCAACCTTCCTGTGTACTGCCGAGTATTCGAATGGGGAGGCACTTCTTCATACTCTAGATGTTCACATGGTGCTCAGGTGTTGCATAGACCGCACCCATTCGGTCCGTAAAACCTGTCAATTGTTTGTTGCCTTTGCTCCCAGATCCCTGGGAGCGTAGTTACTAAGCAAACCTTATCCAAATGGTTGGTTAACTGCATTATGTTCTGTTCTGAAAAGTACAAGAAACCCTTACCGGGATCGGTGAAGAGACACTCCATCAGGGGGGTGGCCACCTCTTTTGCGGCATCACGAAAAGTCTCAGCAGCTGACATTTGCGCCGCAGCAACTTGAAACTCAGTGCATACCTTTGTGAAGCACTACAGTTTGGACATAGCGTCCAGGAGGAGAGTGGGATTCTGCTTAGCTGTTCTTCAAGGCCTCTTTTCATGAGGCTCTGATAGCTTCCCTTCCTCCCTACTGTAAATTACATTTTGCACTACTTGGGAATCCAACCTAATTGTGTAGCCTGCTGCAAGAGCTCCAACTCAAAGAGTGATAGTGCAGTTATGTAAGAAGTTACTATAACAGTAGATCTTTGAGAAGAGCTTTTGCAGCAGGTACTGCTTTCCCTTCCCCCTGGTCCCATCTTCTCCTTGCTGGGAACTCTCGGATCCTACTTGGTTCTCCTTTCCGTCCATCTGCCAGGTCTCCAGAGGGAGAACTGAGGTGGGTCTGGGGACCGCCCCCTTTATACCATTGGCGGATGTTGGGGGCAGATAGATGTTGGGAGCAGTCCTCACTGGGTACTGCTGACTAGAATTTTTCTGTGGGGTCCTAGTGCTTGACGGCATAGTCCTAATTGTGTAGTCTGCTGCAAGAGCTCTTCTTGAAGATCTACTGTTATGGTAAGTTCTTGCATAACTGTACTTTACCCATGCTGGAATCCTGTCTGATTCCATCAGCGACCATTCACCTACCTTCTGTATCTGGTCCACAGAAACTCCCCCCATGTACCTGACCTTCCGGGACTATTCTAGATTTGACCCCATACAACTCCACAATGACATTGTTGCTAACGAATGGACTCCTCTCTTCATGATGAAAGATGCTTCCCCCACACCTACTTTCTTCTTCACTGTCCTCACTGTTATCCAGGAAAAGTATTTAGTTACCTTTAACCACTAGGTGAGTATAGGAGGGGGGGCAACACCCGCTGGCTCACCAAGGATCTCCTAAGGCAGTTGAAGGAGTGTGATGCCAAATGGACGTCCTTTAAAGCCTCCTCCACCCCACTGCTATGGAATGAGTACAGAAACCTGCATAACAAATACAAACAACTCCTCAATTTAGTAAGGCTCCCTACCTCTGTAATGTACAGTCTCGCAGCCTTGGCAATCCCAGTCACTTCTGGTAGCAATCCGCTCACTAATTGCCACTGGGGCCAAAATGCACCCCCCGCCCCCAAACTCTCCACCTCAAATGTCCCTTTGACTGACCCACCAGGTCTTGCAGATATACTAAATAATAAGTTTATCAATTTAGAAGAATACCTCTGCAAATTACCTTCCCAAAATTCCAGCCCCCCCTCCCCCAGTGTAGCCTACCTCTCGCCCCCAAAACTCACCATTCCTCTTTAGGGCCATCTCCCCCAGATATATGCTCCTGAACCTCCCCAGCAAGGTTAGTGCTAGTAGTAATGGCCTCTCCCCATGCTTCCTCAGAATCGTGACTCAAGAAATTTACCAAACCCCTCACAAAGATTTTCAGTCTCTTCCCTTGCTACTGCCATAATTTCCTCGGTATGGAAACAGGCAAGCGTTGTCCCTGTTTTAGAATCTGGAGACCCCAGTAACATGGACAGCTACCAACCTATATCCATATTCTCCTCCCCCCCCACAGCAAGTTATGAGAAAATACTTTTCATCACCAGATTACTGACTGTGTAACTAAATAAAACCTCTGTCCCCAGCAACATGGATTTAGAAAAGGCCACATCACCACCACACGGCTGGCCTGTTTCTCTGATCATGTCCTCCACAAAATTGATGACGGGTTGCTTACTGGAGCTGTCTTTGTGGTCCTCTCCAAGGCACTTGACTTGGTAAACAATATCCTTCTTGATAAAATCCATTGCTTTGGACTCGGGTATTTCCTCTGGCATACCTCAAGGATCCCTACTGGGGCCCATTCTTTTCTTCTTCTTCATAAACCCCCTCAAGACTGTCTCTTCTGTCACTCCTTACTATATGCGGATGATCTTATCCTCTATCTGAGTGACAAATCCCTGTCCAATCTTTCTACATCACTTACTTCCACCTACCTTCAAGCCCGTAAATGGTTCACTACTAAAAAACTGTTGGTCAACACCAAAAAGATGAAATCAGTGCTCTTTGGCTCTAAACCTTTGCTAGCCAAACTAGCACAAGCCCAAAACATTCTCACCATCCAAACTCCAGATTGTTCGCCCCTTGAGACGGTCAATTCCTTTACATATCTGGGCGTTACCCTAGACCCTGCCCTTACTTTCTTCAACAATGTAGAGATCCTCATATGACACGTAAACCAGAAACTGGGGGTCTGGTGCCGCCTTATCAGGTATCTCACTTCAGAAGCTTTGCTTGCAGTTGCTCAAAACAACCTCATCCCATTACTAGATTATTGCTCCCCTGTCTTCACCCTCACCTCTTCTACAAACCTGGCTCGGCTGAACATCACCTGTAACATCTTCCGGTTTGCCCTTTTGATCCCATATACCACCCACCACTACACCCTCTATCAGGCCCTTAACTGGCTCCCCTCATCAGCTAGATGTAGCTATCTCCTGGCCAATACTGTTGAAAAGACCATTCAAAATCAAGTTGCTTCTCCTGTCTCCTTCCTTCTTCAGTCTAAAGTGTTTCTCTGGAACCTCCGACTCACTGCTGGCCCCATGCTAGACTGACCTCTAGTCTCCTCCTGCATGGGTAAACAGGCTTTCTAGGGACATGGATATGATGTTCTAGCCACAATTCTGGCAGCATACTTTCCCGTTAAGAGCATGCCAGAAAGTCTTCAAGCTGGGTCTTCCCACCCACCCAGGTATTATATCCCTCGGCTCCGCCCCATGTTGCCAGATCTTCATTTCCGCTAGAAGAAGCAGGTTACCTCATTATCACTCCCGCATTGAGTAGGCCCTGGCGCTTAAATCTTCTAATTTACTTCCAAAACTTGAACTCATTCAAGTTTCGTCTTCAGCTCGATCTTTGATCGTGACCGCGATGGAGGACAAATCCTTGCTCTGATATTTCCATGCAGACAAAAGATGTTGCTTACCGACCCCTACGCCTCGTGCGTTTACTGTCTTGGCTATGATCATGATACTCAGGCCTGTGATATTTGACGGTCATTCCATGTGACAGTCCTGGAGAATCGCCTTGCTCGCCTCAAGTTGGGCCATCTGGAAAAACGACATCCGCCAGTCAAGTCCAGTGATGCCTGTTGGGTGGGCTCTGTGGCTGCTGGGTCCACCGAGCAGTTGGAGCAATTCATGGCCTTCAAGGAGGTGGCAGCTCAGGCTGCAGCTCAGTCCTCTTCCATTTCAACTTTTTTTCCACTCAAATTGGGCTCCACTTATTTGGGCTCCTTCAAGGAGCTGTGCCAGTCCCTCCCGATGAAGGGGCAGAGTCCTTCAGAATCACAGAGTTCCTGCTTACACAAGAAGGAGTCCAAGAGAGAAAAAGAGAAGACTCATTGCTGCTGATCCTGGGACTGGGAGTGCTCTTGCTCTCAGGAGTCTCCAGTTTTGACTGAGGTCGAAACCGAAACCTTGGCCGCTGGGTTCACAGAGATCTTGTCAGGCCAGTTGACAGAGATGCTGGCCAATGATGCGGCCGCGATTTTTTTTGACCTTGTTAACTGGTTATCATCCAAAGAGGCCAGCAACTCTTTGTTCAGGACTCCGGTCCTGCTGGTGCCCACTGAAAGGGCGGCCCAGCCAGTTGAGCCGTAACCTCCGGTCATCAACCCAGACCTGAAGGAGCCGTGGGTCTCCCTGGCTCCCTCTGTGGTCCCTGGTCAGCACCCCTGATGGCCGAGGTAGAGATATCGGTCTTCCTCATCCTCTGGGCCGAGCAGGCCCTGCTGACATTGGTGGTCTCAGTCTCAGCACCATGGGAAGCAGCACTGCTGCTGCTCTTCATATTCGTCCTCCTTGGGTGAGGAGAGGCTCTGGCGCAAGTTGTGTTAATGCTACAAAGACCTCATGTGGCAACAGTTGGTGTTGGCTGGGCCAGAGCTGACTCCTGCTCCCACCCTGGCCATCATCTGGCTGTCACCCGACAGGCCGACACCGATGCCCCCCAGCGGGGCCGGTTGACACCTTTCCTCCCTCAGTGGAGCCGGTTCAGACCATTCTGGTTTGGCCGAAGCTGGCTTCTCCACCAGTTGTGGTTGAGCTGCCACCCAAGCAGCTGCCGACCAGGGCTCCATCCAAGGAGTCTTGGCCGGCTAAGGGGCTTCCTGATCGACTGTCAGTCACTCTCATACCTGGCCACCCGTGGCAGGTCAAGAGTGACTTTAGTGGTCACCCGCTTCATGCAGACTCCTTGGAGTCTGAGGATTCCTCTTTGCACTCCTGTTCCCTTGACATGGAGTTGATGGGGGATCTTTCGATGCAGGAAGGATCCACTTCGTTCATGGACATTCTCCACCTCATCTGAGTCCACAGGGATGAAACTGCAGCCCATTCAAAAGCGGGCTCGCTATCCCGTTAAAGAAATTCTGGATAAAGGGGACTCTCCAGAATCTTTCTCAGTGGCTGTGAACATTGTTGACCCTCCTCTATAGCTTTGGCATCGCCCTGCCTCTTGTCCTGCACCCTCGGCCTGGATGGACTGCAAGTATGCAGTGCCCAGCGGTACCGTTGCAGGGTTCACGGAGCATCCCTCGGCAGAGGGGTTGGTGGATGGCTCCTTGTTCAGGTGCTCAGGCAGTACTGGGGACATTGATAGACTGTCAGACAAAGAGTCCAAGAAGTTGGACCATTCAGCTCGGAAAGTCTATGCTGCCTTCTCACAAGGCCACTGTCAGGTGAGCTCGGCTGTCTTAATGGCACACTTCTTCCATGCTCTTTTGGGCTCCCTGGATGAGATGATTCCTTACTTTCCGGTGGACCTCCAGACTATAGTCAAGCAGGTATGTGACCAGGGTCAGGCTGTGGTAAAACAACAACTCCAGACAGCTCTGGATATTGGAGACTCCTGTGCCCTCTCGATGGCAGCTGCAGTTGCCATGCACCATAGGGCTTGGCTGCGGATCTTGACCTTCACGGCAGATGTCCAGCACAAGCTGGCAGATGTACCGTTCTTAGGCACTGACTTGTTTGGGCCTGGTGTGGAGGGTCCTCTCCAGGGCATTGAAAAGTCCAGTGCCACCCTGGACTTTGAGACATCTGCCCAGAAGGACTCCAAGGGCTCCAAGCAGCAAAAGTGCAAGTCCTTTCGGTCCTCTACCCCTGCAGCAAAACCAGCCCAGCACCAGTCTGGCCAGCAGGCTCAGTCCTGGTGACCTCGGGCCAGGTCTGTGGCCTTGGTGGTCCGAAAGCCCAGAGGGAAGAGACCTGGTGGTCCCTCTGCCGGTTCCTCCTCCTCCAAGCCTACTCAGTGACAGGATGAGGGGTGCGTCTCTCATGCCTGTCGTGCCTCCCCTGGATCCTCCTGTGGGGAGCCGGCTCTGCCACTTCCTTTCTACCTGGTTCGCTGTTACCGTAGACAGGTGAGTTCTGGAAAGGGTCAGCCAGGGTCTGCCTCTGCAGTTTGAACAGTACCTTCCTAGCCAAGCCCGCACCCCATGGGAGGACTTGGTATCCACAGACACTCTGTCGGCTCTTCAAAACGACATAGCCCAGCTCCTGCGCAAGGAGGTCCTGGACAGGGTAGCAGATCCTCCGGAACACCCGGGGTTTGTCTGCAGTTACTTTATGGTGCCAAAGCGAACGGGGGCGCTGGTTCCTCATTCTAGAGCTGCATGACCTGAACAAATTCCTCAGGTCTTGAACTTTCTGGATGGTAACTCTGCCTCAGATCATACCATCCTTGGAGCAGAACATGTGGTTTTGCTCACTGGATCTCTAGGATAAGTTTTTTTCATGTTCCGATCCATCCCTCTTACTGAAAGTTCCTCCACTTTCAAGGCTAGGGTATCCTTTACAAGTTCCAGGTCATGCCATTTGGCGTCTCCTTAGCCCCCAGTGTCTTCACCAAATGCATCGCAGTGGTGGCAGCATACTTGAGGTGCTGAGGGGTCTGGGTGTATCCCTACCTGGATGACTGTCTGATAGCAGGTTCCTCCAGGTAGGAGGTGGAGCAGTCCAGGGACCTGGCCCTCCAGACCTGCATCGACCTTGGCCTCCTGGTCAATGAGGTCAAGTCAGAACCTGTGCCCTCACAGGTGATCAGCTTCATTGGGGCAGAGCTAGACCCTTGCCAAGCCAGAGCCTGGCTCCCAAGGGACAGGGCGGAGGATCTCCCCTCCTTGCACCCTGCTCAGGACTTCCTATGCCTTCTTGGTTACATGGTGGCCTGTACTAGTGAGGTCTGATGGGCGTGTTGGCAGATGTGCTCCCAGCAGTGAGAGCTGACCAGCCAATGGTCTCAGCGCAAGGGTCACTTTGACCAGCTGGTCTCTGTGATCCAGGAGATGTGTGACACCGTCCATGGTGACCCATCCCAGAACATCTGCAGGAAGAGGTCCCGTTTGTCCACCCTGAGCCGACGGTCATCCTGACAAACGATGCATCTCATGGGCTGGCGTGCCCACTTGGGTGACCACAGAGTCCACGGGCCCTGGACCTCCCAGGAGTCCTGATGCCACATCAACCTGCTGGAGCTCCAAGCGGTTCAGCTGGCTCTGACCGCATTCGCTAAGTTTGTTCGGGGTCAAGTGGTCCAAGTCCAGACCGACAACACCATGACCATGTACTACTTCAACAAGCAGGGCGGGACACACTCCTTGCCCCTGTGCAAGGAAGCACTCTGCATCTGGACCATTGTGCGCAGCCTGGAGGCAGCTCTCCTAGCCATTCTTGTGGCAGGAGCCTCCAGCCAGCTGGCGGATGCCCTCAGCTGGGTGGACGAGGTGTCTCACGAGTGGTCTCTCTATCCGTAGGTAGTACATAGTATGTTCTCCCAGCGGGGCACCCTTCAGGTGGATCTGTTTACCTCCAGGGAGAATGCAAAGCTGAGGCTGTTTTGTGCCCATCTCCCTCAGCAAGGCTCATTGCAGGGGGATGCCTTCTCAAGGCTGTGGATCCCAGGCTTCTTCTGTGCCTTCCCTTGATTCACAAAGTGTTGCTCAAGGTCAGGAGGGACAAGGCATGACTGATCCTGGTGGCTCCAGACTGGTCCTGCCAGTTTGGGTACCTCGATCTCCTCAGCAACAGGCTCCCAAGGTGTCTTCCCACATTCCCAGACCTGCTCTCCATCTGTCAGGGGAAGGTACTCCACCCCTTCAATCTCTGCACCTGACAGTCTGGTTCCTGAGTGGCTAGAGTTCCAGACTTTAGGTCTCTCCAAAAATTTCCTCACTGTTGGTGAGGCATCTTAAAAGGAATTGACCAGAAAGTGCTATGCCTTCAAATGGAAGAGATTCTCGATTTGGTGTGGGGGTAAAGGGTTGGACTTTTTGTCCTACTCAGTAGCTAGCATTTTGGATTATCCGTGGTCTCTCTCCAAAGGGGGGCTTTAGTCGATGACCCTTAAGGTGCACCTGGCAACCATCTCTTGCTTACTGGGCATGGTCTGGTCAGTGGCACAGAAGAAGGTGGTCTGGCTTAGATCACATTTCCCCTCTGGTGTGTGAACCACCACCACTGTGGGACTTGTTGCTTGTTTTAGCAAAGCTCATGGGCAAGCCATTCGAACCAATACACAGGTGTGAGATGTCTCACCTGTTGTGGAAGACCACCTTCCTAGTTTCTATCATGTCAGCCAGAAGGATCAGTGAGCTCTAGGCGCTCTCAGTGGAGTCTTCCACAGGGACAAGGTTGTCCTACACCCCAAGCTGAAGTTCCTCGCGAAGGTTGTGTCAGAGTTTCATCTGAACCAGGTGATGACTCTTCTGGTTTTCTTCCCGGATCACATCTCTGAGGCTGAACACAGGCTCCATATTTTGGACCTGAGACAAGTGCTCTCTTATTACAGAGAGCGCATGGCTAGCATTCAGGAAGAGGTTTGCCAGCTATTTGTCACCTACTCTGAAGCTGAACCTGACAGACTTGCAGCCAAGCAGACGACTGACATGTGAATCACATCCTGCATTGATCTCTGCTATAGGTTGGTGGGTAGGGAGCCTCCTGGAGGGCTAAGGGCTCATTCCACCCGTCACACAGCTGCGATGGTGGCTGCTTCTAGGGAAGTTCCTATCCAGGAAATCTGCAGGGCTGCTTCCTGGAAGTCCGCACACACCTTTATTTCCCATTACCACATTGACCTCAGGTCATGCTGGGATGCTGGTTTTGGGCCCTCAGTTCTCCAATATACAAACTTAGGAAATGCCAGCAGAAACAGCTTCTCATGGTCTATTGAGTCTGTTCAATTGTGCAGCTAGCCCCTCAACTTGTAGCTGCCCCACCCTCCCTCCTCAGAACCCCTCCATTCTGTCCCACCTTTCTTAAATCCTCCCACCATTCTACCCGATACCACCTCCTCGGCAGAGTGCTAAAGTTATCTACCACCCTTTTCGTGAAAAAGTGCCTCCTGATTTTCCTCCTGAATCTCCCCCCTCCAGTCTCAGCCGATGCCCTCTCGTGTCCCTTCCCCTTCTGATCTGAAGAATCCCTTCTGTATTAATCCTGTTAATACCCTTTAGGTACTTAAAGGTTTCGATCATATCCTCCCATCCCTCCTCTCTTCCAGGGAATACATTTGCAGCTCTCCCAGCTTCTCCTCATAGGATTTTCCCTCAAGTTCTTCCTGTATCATCTTCGTTGCCCTATGCTGCAGTCCCTCCTGCAATCTGATGTCACTCTTCAGGAATGGCTGCCAGTGCTGCACACAGTATTCCAGGTACGGCCTGACCAGTGACAGGTACAGGGCTAGGATCACTTCTCTGTGCCTGGAGGAGATGCCCCTCGTTATGCACCCCAGCATCTTGTTTGCCTTTGCAGCCACCTTCCTGCACTGAGCTGTGGTTCATACTCCCCGTTATTAGTACCCCTAGATCCTTTTCCTCCACTGTGCTTTCTAACTGTACCCCTCCCAATTGATGCTTCCTCCCCTGGTTCCTTGCTCCGAAGTACAGTACCTTGCACTTCTTGGTGTTGAACCCCAACTGCCATGTCTCCGACCATTCCTGTAGTTTGGTCAGGTTTTCCTGCAGTCCCCTCCACTCCTCTATGTAATCTACCGTTGCACCGATCTTAGTATAGACTGCGAACAGACTGATCCTATTCCGGATCCCGTTTGAGATATCAGCTATGAATATCCCGTACAGCACTGGTCCCAGTACTAAACCCTGGGCACCCCACTCGTAACGTCCCTTGGTGGTGATAGTTCCCTCCCCCTACCACCACCACTCTTTGCTGCCTACCCCTCAGCCAGTTGGTGATCCAGTTGACCATTTTTGTTTCCACCCTAGTGTATTCCAGTTTTCCCCCCAGCCTCCCATGCGGCACTCTTTATTTCGTAAGTAGGGGATGTGCGCCTTGCTTCCCTCCTCACAGAGAACTGTTAGGAGTCTGCCATAAGTGTGGATAGAATAGAATATTCACCTACCTAGAAACACAGGTTACTCGCTTGTTACAGTAGTTCTAGGAGTGGTTTATGATGTTTATCCACATGGACCCATCTGACCTCCCGTTGCTCTGGCGCACAACCACTGCTTCCAGTGGGCAAGATCTGGCGTCATGGGGTAGGGCCGAGGGATATACCACCTGAATGGGTGGGAGGAGCCAGCTTGAAGACTTTCTGGCAAGCTCTTAAAGGGAAAGGATACTGCCAGAAGTGTGGATCCATCATATACCACTCCTAGAACTACTGTTACAGGTGAGTAACCTGTGTTTCTCGTCTGCTGCCCCTACCCTCTGAAATAGCCGGTCCCTCTTGCTAAGAACTTCAGACTCACTGTGGCATTTCCACTCTTTCCTCTGGTCTCGCCTACTGTCCTCCACTCCTTGCTCCTGCCTCCCTGGCTGACTAATGACCCCTACTCTCCCCCCCCCCCTTCTGGCCAATGTCCTTGCAACCTTAGTGTCACCCTCTTTTCCTGACATTCTATCCTCTGCCTTGCCTTAACATTATATTCTGAATTTGCCTGCTAGTTGCAGTGTCTTTTTATTGTATTTATATCGTGCTGTAATTTTATCTTTCTATTTGTGTAATGTCTATTAACTTCTCAATGCCAATTGAAGTCTCCTTATGCTTTGTACCCTATACTTTTGTACCTTGCTGTATTCTTGTGCCATTGTTAGTGGCTCTGGTCATGCCTAAAAATATTTCTCGATCAGTGCACCTACCTGGTTATCAAATAACTAATTAACTATCTTCCATCTGTTTTGGATTTTTTTTTCCTAAATTCTGTTTCTTTAAAAAAACGAATCCAGTGTGATCTGAAAACTGTGATTTTTAATTGCTACTTTTTTCACCATAGTTGTTAGCTGCCTTGGCTGGAGCAGCTGCAGTGATGACATACTGTAAGACTATCTCTTTAAATAGCAGAGCCCACTTTAGCCCCAGTGCCCCTTGTGGGTTTGGATGTCAGGTTGGGCATCATCTTCATCGTCCGAGTCGGGTCTCTCCATGTCCCTTGAATTTCCTTTTACCTCTTGAGTAATCTCTCTCAGCGGCTCAGCATCAGGGCATTGCTTGTATAGGGTCAGTCATGTCTGAATTTGCTTTTCGACTTCAGCAGGAGTTGCGTTCATCAGCCACTAACTACAGGCGTTATTCACATCATCTTTGTATCTGTTGCTGATGGCTGTTCTGGCAGCTGTTGTGCTGTGCTTTCCTCAAAAAACGATCCCAGAAGCCAGCCTGGTGGTGAAGAGGGCAGAGGCACTCTGTGCCTTACCTTTTCCCATGCCGCTGACCCAGGGTTCGGGAATGAGCTCAGGTCACTGGGGGTCGACCTGGGATGGAAAGGATTGAGCGTCCCTCTTCCAGGGTAGGGTGATGTGCCATCTTGGCCCTTGGCTGTTCCCAGGTGGATGCCTGGGGATAACGCAAGCAGCCCGAGCAAGGTGAAGGGAAGGGCCGAGGTTCCATCGGCATGTGCACCTCCATGTCTACACCTACATGGCACTCAAGCAAGGAGGCAAAGAATGAAAATAGGAAAAAGGTTGTTGGATGTTAAATGAAGCCCTGCCACCTACCTCTGCCCCGCACCATTGGCCGGTCACCTGCCCCATGTGGATGTGTGTCATCAAGTGGGGGGAAGATGACCTTCCCCTCCATGGCCTCGCCATGGGGGAGGGGGGGGATACATTTGGGATTTCAGGTATGGGTTTCCGGTGTGGTGCCTGGTGAGAGGAGGTGAGATGAGACCAGGGCTGAGAACCTGCCCACACCAACTGTGGGAGAAATACTGCTATGACAAAAAAAAAAAAGGGAAGTTGGTCCCAGAGCATCTTGCCAAGTTTTTTTTTTCTCTTCATTCCCTCCTCGGCTGGAGGGGGTGTTGCCTATGGTTCCCCCCATCTGCCACGACCTGCAGCACCACGCCACTCCCAATGCCTGTACTCGACCCCCTCCACCATTCCTCTCACAGCTGCTTTGCGGCAGGTACTTACCCCACCACCGTGGAAGCCAGGGGTCAGGATCCGGGAGGAGCATCAGAGTCAGAGTGGTGAGGCACCGACAGGACTGGACATCATCATGTGCACCGGAGGATTTTTTTCCCATATATTGGTCCCCCCATGGCATGGGCATGCAGTGGCATCCATGACAATGCCATGTGAGCTTCTGTGCACTGCATGTCTGACGTCTGCCCGTGCTGACCCCACAGCAAACCGCTGCATGCATTGACCCTCAGCCACCACCAGGGGCCAGCGCAGCTGCAGTTGTCCCTCACTGGAGGAGGAGAGCAGTCCCTGGCACACTCAGTCCTCCTTCCCCGGAGACCCTCCAATATCGCTTCTGCTGTGGTTCATCGGCATGGTACGAGATGTGGCAGCCAGTGCCTCAACCCTCAGCATCACCAGGCCGGCATCTTGCCAAAAGTTTAATATTTTTTCTGGTGTAATACTGTCTTGGGCAGATGCGATAAGATAAATCATGGCTTTTATAGAATATTTTTCAGAAATGATACTGATTCAGTGCCAGTGTCTCTGGTTATGATCCCTCTCGAGAGTTGCTTCTAATACAGTTTTTTAAGATTAGCAAAGATTCCCTTGTCCATGGGCTGTATCATGGACGTTGTTTTAGGAGGAAGGTACAGCACAAAGATTTTACCGTCCCTGCTCGTTAAGTCATACGTGTGGAGGATGGCAGGGCACTAATCTAATAAAAGTAGCACCTTAGTGTTTAATCTTTTGCGCCTGATGAACCTTCGCACAGATGGGAAGAAATATCTGTTGAACAATTCACTGAAAATGTCCCTAATCATCCAGGCATTTGCACTGCTGTCATAAAGGAGTGGTAAAACTGCTCTGTTAATGTGATGGAAGCATCTGGGATTTTCCTACTTGCCAGTCACTAAAGGCTGCAGTTTATGATCCTGGTTTGCATTTGTGCATAAAATAAGGTGACACAGTCTCTATAAACTTTGTAACTCTTGGAGGCATCTTGTTCAGTTCATGCTGCCAAAGTGCGGTCAGGGAGACTGCTAAATAAAAAGGTCCAGTCTCGTTCGCATTGTACAGCTGAGTGGGCTCACAGTCCACCTCCCTGAGAATGTCAGTGAGCTTCAGTATGAATTCTGAGCTGTGGCATCATCTGCCAACCTCTGCTTCCCAGCAGTTTGAAGTTACCGAATGCCGTTCCTTCTCTGGAATCGCTAGAGCCACCCTGGTGAAGATTTTAAAAGTGCACTGCTCACCAAGGAGCTGTTTGGTGAAACCGTCGGCTTTCTCTTTAAGGACTGTGCCTAACAGCAGCACAACAGCAACCCACTGACTCTGAAATCACAGACTGAGGGCGTGATCTACATCGGCATCTGTGGCAGGATGGAGTTTTATTCTGTGCGGATCATAGTTTTCAAGGCACCTATCAGCAAACTCTCTCAGCAAATCTTTATTTTCTAAAATCAGACAGTTGATACAGCCAGCCGGTATTCAGCAGCTAGGTTTGCACCCCTTCACCAACGTTTCATTTCTCCAGTATCTCCAGCTTTGTGTGTGCATCCAGTGCCTTTCATTTTTTACTGGCTGACATCTCGGATGTTATGCGTTCGGTGTTTAGGGAATCAGGCATGTCAGCAGGAGGGAATAGTGTACAGCAGAACTGCACCACAAGGGAAATTAGAGAAAGCAAAGCATGAGCTAATAAATATCTTTTAACTCCCCTCATGGTATAAGGTATGCAGCAGAGTGAACAGCACTAGGCAAGACAGCACCCAGAGAGAGAGAGAATTTCAAAGTACCACTAATATGACTGCAGCTAGTTTTCAGTTAAATATCTCGGGGTCCAAGGTGTGGGGCACTACTGTACAGCCTTGTCTGAAGCACATTCTTTTGTCTAGCTGCATGTTTCCTTTTACATTAAGCTATTCGTGACAGCAAAGCCAAACTGTGTCCCACATTTTGGTGGCATCTTATCATTCAGTTGCCTCAGTAAACAGTGGCGTATCTCAGGAGAAACATACCCAAAGATAAAGACTTACGAAAATGTAATATCTGATATCAGTTATGTGGAGCTTTTCCCCGTTATTTCTTTCATTTGTGCATAGGTAATCTCCCATACACGTAGCTTGCTAAAAGCTTCTTTTTTTTTTTTTTTTCCCCTTCTCACCACCAGGCTCCTGCACCTTCTGGAGTCTCCAACGGCCTGATGCGTCCTCGCTCCTGCTACCGGTAGCCAGTGCAGTCCATCCCCCCCCACGGAGCCTTGGTTATACCCCCAGGCGGTCTGCGGGTGGGGCCTTTTCACCCGGCGTGTCTTGAGTTTCGTCGGGGATGCTGGTACTGGCACCGGCAGGCGTTGAGGATCGTGGCCGGGGCTCCGTCTACCAGGAGTCTGGTGGGGCATTTTCCTGGTTTCTTTCCCGCCCTCGGACGTCGCGCACTAGGGGCCTAGGGAGGCGGGTACGTCATGACGTGCTTGACGCCCGCTCCTGGCAGACGTCCTTCCTCCCTATTCGCAGTCCCACTTCACCTCCACCTGTGGTCACCCAGGTAGCGCGGCAGCGATCTGCATCCCACCCACCCCTGGAAGAGAGCAGCTGTTGGCGCTCGGTCCTCTTCCCCACCATGGCCTTCCAGCTGACCCGAGTCCGTTCCCAAACCTGGGTCGCTGGGCGTCATAGCAGAAGCCAACCGCTGCGCCGGGCGGGCCGGCCTAGCTTCTTTTTTTGTATGGAGGATTTACCCTGATGGTTTAATAATACAGTACCAGATTAGGAGAGCTGCCAGCATGTGTTGGATTCAGCGTGACACACAGCTCAGCACAGGGTGTAAAAGTCATGGAATTCACACCCAGCACTAAATAAAACTGAAGTCCAAACAGTTTCTTCCAAAAGACTGTTGCAGTTTATTCAGAGTTGCAGGAAGAACGCACAGTAGTGGAGGACAGGAGCAAAAACTAATGTTTCACCTGGTCAGCTGTATCAAAGTGTACTCCCTCCAATGTCCCTCTGAATGTATTCACAATGAAGCAAACATGTGACTCTTTTAAAAAACATTTTTAAAGTGATAGTACTAATGCATTCTGATGTTCCCAAAGGATACCGCTTCTACAAAATAGTAAATTTCAAAAGTGAGAGTTTACAGGTAACTACTGAAAGAACTTATGTTGCTTTGCTCTATTTTATATCTAAATTATGGTTTCGGACTCTACCGTCATACCTTGCCTCTCTCCTCAAACCTGCCACCCCCTCCCCATACAACTCGCGGTCAATAAATGCCCGTTCCTTTGCCCTCCCGCATGTTCGCACCTCAACCGGCAAATTTGCCTTCTCCTATAGGCTCCCTTCTCTCTGGAACAGCAAGACCCCCCCCAAAACCCATCTTACCCCATCCTTTCCCACATCCAAGCATTTACTAAGGCCTACCCCTTCCATATCCTGCACTGTCCCTCTCCATAATTCGCTTTCTACATGCCTTTTGACTTGCTTCTCCCTAATTGCACCTGCTGGCTCCCTCTAGATCCAGGCCCCCTTGTCTTTTATCCTCTTCTCCTACTACTTGCAGTCGTTTATTCCTACTCATCCTAACTTGTGTATATGTAATAATGTCGTAAATATCCACTGTTCATTACGTTACCTGTTTGTTGTACGCAATGTTTTATTCGTTTGCTGCTCGTCATCTAAAAAAAACTGTACTTTTTTTTATCCTCTGTCGTTTTGTACCCCTATCCCTGGGTCGCACATAGAAATGAGCCTTGGCTCATGGTGCCTTTACCAGTTATCAAATTTTAAATAAAAAAATAAGCATACATTTTTTTTTCTCTCTGATGAAGTTCAGTGCTGTTTATAAAATGTATGTATATAAATTCACGTATGTATTGTTTGTACCTCAAAACAAATTTTCTGCTCATCACACGTTCTTCTTTTCCCCATCTTCCCTCACCCCCTCCCCTTTGCACCCCTTCTTCCTCCCCGCCCCCACCCTTTTTCTACCTTCCGGGAGTTTGCCATTCTCTCTTCACCATTCCAGGAGCTACCTAGAGGATGTTACTGTTTTCCATTGTGGGCTGTGAAACTGCACACATATGAATTTGCTTGCTATTTAATTTGATAAAAATCTATTTTGAATTCTGTGACTTTTTCACCCTGGTTTAAAGGGAAACGTCCACTTAAAAACGGACCCCACCTCAGTGTGAGGCGGGAGTTTTAAAAAAAGTAACATTTTTTTTTACCTTGTGTGATCTTAGTATTTTAAAATATATCTGGTTGATCCTGCCTCCCTCTCTGCCTGATATTTTAGCAACAGTAGCCCCGAGCGGCATGCCCACAATCACCCGCTGCTGTCCTGAGAATGATGTAGTATGCGGGGAGCAGCCACGGGTCCTTCCATTATATTTATATACACTTATGGCTTCTAATAGTTCCATTTTTTTTTTCTTAACTTCTTTATTACCTCCTTGGCTGGGGGTGGTCCTATGGTTCCCCTGCTTCCGGCGACTTTCTCGACTGCTGCCCTGGATCCAGTCAGAGCTCAGCCCTTTCACCCTGCCATCTCAGGATCACGTCACATCGAGGATCCTTCCCGAACACTGTGGAAGACCTGGAGGCCAGGGGCCGAAGTGGAGCTAACTTAAGTGGGTCTGCCGCGGCACCAGAAGCCAGCCATCACTTGCACCGGAGGATTGGTGCATTTTCCCCTGTATCCCCTCCCCATGGCACATGCATGCAGGTGTGTCGAGATACTGGCTGTGCACGGTCTCGCATGCAGCCCGGCCAGATGTCTGCCTGCACCATCCCGCCACTGTCAGGAGTCGGTGCCTCAGCGATTCACCCCACCCTCCCTCCCTGGAGGAGGAGGAGAGCAATCCAGGGCGCTCAATCCTCTCCCCCGGCCGACCCTCCGAGATCCGAGGTTGCTCCTGACCTGAGGTTGTCGGCGGAAGAGGTAAGGCGCCAGTGCCTCAGCCCTCTGCACCACCAGGCCAAGCTCTGGTTTTGAATGTAGATGTCTCTGTGCTATACCGAGACCAGGTACAGACTGATCCTGTTTTTCTGTACCATAATTACACATGGCTTTCAGTATCCTATTCTTAATTAATTCACACTTTTCCACCTCCACTGATGCCCTTACCCCTTCCAATTTCTTATGTAACACCTGCATCCTACCAAAATCTGCCTTTCTAAAGTAAAAATCTTTTGTGTACAACTTTTTCCTCTCTGCGTCTAATTTGATATTAAACAACACTACCTGGTTATCGCTGGTTGTGATCTCTCCTATACAGTCCCTGTTTGTGAGGACCAAGTCTAAAATGGCTCCCCCTTGTAGACTTGTCAGTCCTCTATATCAGAAATGCGTTGTTGAATACATCTACAGACTGCTGATTCTTGTACTTACTGTGACTGGGATCCTCCAGTCCACATCAGGCATATTGAAGTCACCCATTAGCAGAGCTTCCTTTTATTTTACTGCCCTTTTAAACTCATCCCTCAGTTCCCTATCAGCAGCCTCTTTCTGAGATGGTACTCTACACAGCACTCCAAGCTTGAAGTTCCTCCTCCCATCGGGGTCAACTTGTTACCCACACTGTCTCTGTGTATTTGCCTGCCCTACTATCTTTTGACCTCCATAGCTTTTGTACCTTCCCTTATGTATAATGCACCTACTTCTCCCTTCCTTGTTCTCTTTCCATTCTGAATATTGCATATCTTGGAATGGTGAGATTGCAGTCATGGTACTGTGTTGCCCAAGTCTTCACTGATCAGCACGAGGTCCAACCGTGCTTCTGCCACCAGTGGGTTAGGGTCATTACTTCTGTTCAAGCTCCTGATGTTGGTGCACATAGCCCTCTGTCACTTGCTTCCTTCCTTCCTTCTTGTGACTCTTTTATACCCATTATTTCCCCTGCCCTCATCCTTAAACCTGCTGCTACTGCAGCCCACCCTCACACTACTGGACTCCTGCAGCCCCTTCCCTTTATCTGTTTTCTGTTTCCCCCTTATCTCTTTTTGTGCCCTATTTTTATCTGCTAGAGCGGGGAGGGGGAAGGTCCTAGAAGACTCTAGTAGTTACACCTACAGGATGTGTGCCATAGGCATTGCAGGTGACTGTGCAGCATCCAGCTCAGCCCTCAGGGCAGTAGGATCATTCGCCAACCAAGTCAAGGTTGGTGGGATGGGCCAAAAAGTTCAGACAGAAATTCTGAAACTTGGACAAATGGTGGCTGTTGCCAAGGGTTGGCCATATGTACTAAACAACTGAGGATACAGCATACTTCCTCCCTCTGCCAGATGCTGCTACTAGATTTCATTTCCTCTTGCGTGTGCGCTTCAGCAACATAGATACATACATAGACAGTGTCTGCAGATAAGGGCCTGTGGCCCACCCAGTCTGCCCATTTGAGCGTGTAAGCTCAGTTTGTTTTCCAAGAAGTCTGCTGCCCCTTACCCCCGACCTCCAGAATTCCTTTATGTCTATCCCATGCATTCTTAAATCCCGTGATTGTTTCAGCCCCCACCACTTCCTCTGGCAGGGTGTTCCACTTGTCCACCGCCCATTCTGTGAAGAAATTCTTCCTCACGTTTCCTCTGAATCATCCTCCTCCAACTTCATCCCATGCCCTCTAGTCCTGGAACATCTTTTTCGGCTAAAATAGTGTATTCCTGCACCTTGTTCCTCCCTGTAAGATACTTGTATGTCTCTATCATATCCCCTCTCCCTCCTCCCTCCAGGGAGTACATGTTCAGTTCTTCAACCTGTCCTCATAGGACTTGTGATGCAATCCATGCACCATCTTTGTTTCCTCCTCTGAACCTTCTCTACCCTGTCTATGTCCTTACATAGGTAAGGTCTCCAGAACTGTACAGTGTACTCCAGGTGGGGCCTCACTAGTGTCTTGTATAGTGGAATTATGACCTCCTTTTTCCTGCTGGTGATGCTCCGCCTATGCATCCCAGCATCCTATTTGCTTTACCTGCTACCTTGTCACACTGTTTTCCTGCCTTGAGGTCATCAGAGATGATAACCCCAAGATCCCTTTCCTGCTTGGTGCCTGCTATATCCTAACTCCCCCAACTGATATATTGTGCCAGGGTTTTTGTGCCCCATATGCCTTATCTTGCACTACCTTGCATTGAATTTCTTTTTTTTTTTTTTATACTCATTTTATTGTGCCAGTTTGTTTACCAGTTTATGTTACATTTTAAAACTCAAAGGAAATATATGACATACATCACTTTTCTATTCAGCAAATAAAGTTGATTCAACTTTCAACATGGCACCATCTTTCCATACTCAGTGTAAAAGGTTAAAAATAGAACAGTACATTAACAACTTTAGGGCTCTTGGTATTTGCGGCGATGGAGAGACAGCTACAATGACTATGTCAGGTAAATATAGATGCAGACATGAGTATAGGGACAAGGAGGGTATTCACCCAGGTACTGGTTGCCCTGCATTGGAGGCTTTCGGGCCGTGGCCTGTACGTTGAACCGTGCCCTCTGTATTTCTACTTGACCCTTCGTACACCTCTTTCAATCCCCAATTCCTCCTCCTCGACTCTACTTCATCTGCTTTTGTTTCCTCTTGATAACATTCCCATCTAGTCCATCTCAAAGTGAAAGTGTCTAACTGATTTTGCAAGTTAAGTGAAATTTGCTCGTTATGTTTAATTTGGTGTATTGTTGCTGTCCATTCTTAAAGGGAAGGAGAGGACTCTTGATGCCATTTTTTCGTAATTGCCTTATAAGCTGAGGCTAATAGGATCCCCCACAGATATTTCTGGGCTCTATCCCTCATCCCTGGGGGAAGGCCGAGGACCAGGTGATGAGGCTCCAACTTCTCTTGGATATTCAAGATCCCTCTGATCTGTTCCAAGACCGAGTTCCAGAAATTTTGCAGCCTCGGACAACTCAGAAAGACATGTATTTGCGAAGCCTTCCCCTCACCACATCCCCTCCAGCAGATCCCGGCCCCCCTCCCCTGCCATCCACATGCTAAGGAGGGGACAGAAAAATCTCACCTGCACCTTCCACACAAATTCCCGCCACATCGGAGAGGAGGTGGTGGCCCAAGTGTCTCTCCAAACCCTTTCCCACTCTGTAGAGGTCAAGGGGTGCCCAGTTTCTTGCTCCCATTTAGATTGTACTGGGGTCATTGCGCCTTCAAATTGTTGGATATTATATCTATACATAATCGCAATAGCCCTCTCCCCGCACCGAGAGGTCCAGATCTTTTCAAAAGGGGGGTCTCCCTCCTCGGCCCAAGAATGTTTGTTTTGTGATCTTAGTTGAGTGGCAATGTAGGCTCTTATTTGGTAGAAAAAAAACCTTTTTCTGTCCAGTTAAATTTTTTCCTCGCCTCCTCAAAGGTGATTACTTCGTTACCTCTCATCATTTGCCAGGGGGCTTCCAACCCTTTCCCAAGTTGTAGTTTAAACCAGTGATTGTTGAAAGAAGTTAACAATATGAACCATTTGTATTTCCAGCTATAATATTGGTAACTTTTCCTCCTCAAGCCCATCTGCCAACCCATTAAAATTGATCTGGTTGTAGTTGTGGCTGACTTCATCTTTATCCTAAGGTGTGTAGGAGAAGAGGCTGCCCTAAGGGGACCTGTTCCTCCCTCATCTTATCTATCCGCTTCCAGCATGCCTGATAGTTTGGGTTTCCCCACAGTAACCAGCCTTGACTGGGCAGACACCCAGTAACCACGAGAAGGGAAGGAAGGGCAATGCCTCCTTTGTCCTTTGGGAGCACCTAACCCGAGAGGTTTACTCTTGGCTTCCTGCCCCCATATATACTTACTGAGCATTTTCTGCCAAAGAGTAGCTCTTTAGAAGTGAGAGAGCATGGGACACACTGGAAAAGATATATGAACCTTGGGAGGATGTTTATCTTAAGGGTCAGGGTTCTGACATAGAGTGTTGTAGGAACAAGGACCATCTACTTAAGTCCTGCTTTACTCTGCGTACTAATGGGTCGTAATTTTGAAGGAACAGGTCTTTCAGATTCATAGGAATCTGTATTCCAAGGTACTTCATATTCTCCCTTTCCCACCTAATTGGAAATTGTTTTTTAAGAGAGGGGGTCGGATGAAAGTTGAAGGACAGAGCCCCCGATTTATTCACATTGAGCGTAAAACCAGAGTAGTTAGCAAATCGGTCTACATGTTCAAATAGTGTACGTAACGATTTACTGGGGTCTGTCATGTATACTAAAATATCATCAGCGAACAGGGCATGCTTCTGTTCTGCTCCCCCATCGTTACACCTTGCAAATCTTGGGCTTGTCTGAGACTCTGGGCAAGTGGCTCTATGTAAAAGGCAAACAGGAGGGGAGAAAGGGGGCATCCCTGCCTGGTCCCACGTTGAAGAAAGAATTTCTCCGAGATGTGACCATTGGCCCTTATGTACCCTATTGGTGATCTGTAGAACTCAAAAATTGTGTCGACCAGTAAGGCTGGGAACCCAAACGCCAAAAGAGTTTCCTTTAGGTATTTCCAATTTACCTTATCAAAGGCTTTTTCTGCGTCTAATCCTAATATGATGGCAGGGATATTTCTGTCTCTGATATGCGCTATAATGTAGGCCGTCCGTCTAACGTTGTCCTGGGCTTGTCTGCCCGGAATGAATCCACTCTGGTCCATATTTATTAGTGAAGGGACAATTTCCACCACTCGTTTAGCGAGTATGGTTGCTAGCATCTTGTAATCAGTGTTTAGCACCGAAATGGGCTGGTAGGAGGAGCACTGCGTCGGGTTCCTGCCCTCCTTGGGGATGGATGAGACGATAGCCTCCCTCCTGGACGGGGGGATCTCTCCTCTCTGAGAAGTGATGGAGGTGTATACCCTAAGTAACACAGGTGCCAAATCTTTTAAGAATAGTTTGTAGAACTCCCCTGGGAGCCCATCCGTCCCTGGACATTTGCCCGTTTTCAGGTGTCCAACTGCAGCCTCCACCTCCTTGTGTGTAATTGGGGCTAACAACATCTTCCCTTGATTTGGGGACAAGGTGGGGAGCTTAAGAGCCGAAAGGAAGCTACGAATCTCTTCCTCCGGAGGGGTTAGGTGTTCGGCATACAGGGAGGAATAGTAGCTACGTAAGGCCTCTGTTATGGCAACTGTAGTGGTTTTCATTGCCCCAGTAAGTGGGTGCTTAATTTTAAGTATTGTAGCCTTAACCCGTTGCTTCCTTAATTGGGCTGCAGTCATTTTAGTGAATCTTGGTCCCCCGTCGTAGTATCTATGATGCAGAAAGACCAATTTTCTCTCTACCTCATAATCTAAGATGTTGTTAAGTTGTTTTTTAAGGGATTCTAACTCCTTGGTTCTCTTTTTGCTGTGTTTTATTCTCTGGTCCTCCTCTAGTAAGGCTAGCCTAGATTCAAGCTGCAGCCTCCCCTCCTCCCCCCGTTTTTTTTTGCGCGGAGATTGCCACAATTTTCCCCCTTATTATCGCTTTCAGGGTATCCCATAATATTGCGGACGTTGTCCCCTGCACATCATTGTCTTGTATAGCCTGGGCTATGGTTTTGGAGATCTCCTCCTGTGTCTTCTTATCCCTGAGAATTGATACATTGAGTCTCCAGAATGTTCTTTTTTTGGGGGCTAGGGAGCCTATTTTACAGTAGATGGGTCTGTGGTCCGAAAGAGAGAAGTCCCTCTGCCAGATTGATTTAATAGTACCTAGATGCTCCCTCTGCGTTATCAGATAGTCCAGGCATGAGTATGAATCATGGGCTTGCGAGTAAAATGTGCGTCTGCTTTCTGGACCCCTCAACTGCCTCCAAGTATTCTCAAGCCCCAATTCTTGCATCAACTTCAGTACTTTTCTACCCAGCTTAGAATTTTGAGTCTGCACCTGCCCAGCTCCCCCCCTGTTATATTCAAATTAATGTCCCCCACATATTAAGATTCCCTCCGACCAGCAGGCTAGTTTTGACAGAAATTTCTGATACGTAGAAAAGTCTGAGGCTGGGGGGATGTACACTGAGGCCAGCGTAAATTTTTGCCCTTCCATTTGCCCCTTGACAAAAACAAACCTCCCCTCTCGATCCACCACTTTTCCTGTAATCTCAAATGGGGTTCCTTTTCTGATCAATATTACAGTGCCCCTTCGCCTACCACCCCCGTAGGACGAAGCCACCACTTGGTCAAAACCCAATTTCTGGAACTTTTGATGCTCCGTACTGGAGAGGTGGGTTTCCTGAAGGAATAAAATGTTAGTACCCTGTCTCTTTGCTGATTGAAGTATCTTCGTCCTCTTTATTGGATTAGTGAGACCGTGCACGTTATATGTGCACACCACCCAGGTCTGTGTCATTTTCTAAACTTGGGGGGGTTCTCTGGTTTCCAAATTCTTCTATTACTACGGCCCTTACCCGGGCAATTGCCCCTCACTTCCTCCATATCCCAAACTCTCAAAGCAGCCACTCAACATCCACGAACACCTTTGCCCCATAATCCTACAACATTTAAACATTGGCAACATATCAACTATTACAACTTGAAGAACCATATCCAACTTCCAAGTTGGGGCCGTCCTAATGATGGCAGCCCCTATGTCTCCCTAAACAGGGATGACTGGGGAGGTATTTACCACACGTTCCGGGGCACCCCCAGAGCCTCAGCAACTGCAGGCTCCTTTGTGTTGTGCCTAAAGGTTGTAAAGACAACACTAAAACACCGAGCCAGGCTGGCAGGTTAAGTGTTATAGTAAGAAGCAAGAAGATTTTCTAGGCATATCCGCGGTCTTATCCTGTGATGATGCCCCTTCACAACTCAAGTCACTTAGCCACGCTTGAGACGATGATTCGCTCCTCAGACCAAGATCTCTTCCTGTCGCGAGGAAATGGGGACGTAAGAGAGAGAGGAAAAAAAAAAAACCCCAACCAACAACAACCCCCCCTCAGTTCATAGGGTAAAGTCATGTTTTCCACCGAGTCTCTGATAAGGTCCTTGTTTCCTCGGTCATCACGGGGGGATCCGGTGTAGTTTAGGGCCAAAAGGAGTACTGCTTAGTCCCAGTTCATTTCCCAGCAGATCCTTAAGTACTCCCTCTCGCTCCTGGCATTGAGCAGCTGCAATTAAGATCGATGATGGTGGGAGCTCCATTAACAATGCAGTCCTATCATTGGGGATCGCTTCTAGAGCTGTTTGAGAAGCATGGTCTGCTCCAGTCCACAGCCCCATCCTGTTGCGACAGAAAAAATTTAAACAATCAGGAGGATAGAGTCTTATTTTCCATCAAGCCTTTAATAGAGATCCTCATTTCCTCGGCCTTCCCAGGAAGATCCGGTGTAACTTAAGGCCAAAAGGGGGACTGCTCAGTCTAGGTTGACTATTTCAGCAAGTTCATAAACAATCTCTCTCGCCTCTGACCTTGAGCAGTGGTAGTTGAGGCTGTTAATAGCGATAACTCCATTACCTGTTGCGATCCTGTCATGGAGGGGGGTTAGTAAGCTTTGCTCTCTTGAGAGGGCCTCTGCACTGTATTCATCAGCTCCGTGTCGCCCCTCTTCTGGTTCCCCTACCTCCTTGTCGTTCCGTTGTTCCCTCGCCCCAGAATCTTGGTTCCTCCTCTCTTTACCACCAAACCCGTTTCTCCAAGGCCACACGAGCTTCCTCCGCCGATTGGTAGATCTTGGTGCCATCCTCCCAAAAGACCCTCAGCCTTGCGGGGTAGGGCGTGTGGAAACGAATGGATTTCTCCTTGAGAGCTCGCAGTATAGGTACATATTTCATTCTCTCCATTTGTATTTCTGTAGGATAATCGTGATCGATAAACAGTCTGTGGGTTAAGTATCTTACATCTTTCTTTGCCCACGCCCACCTGAGAATCTCTTCTTTTACTGAGAAGGAGTTTAATTTGAAAACTATTGATCGCGGTCTGGCTGAGGGGTCCGATGGCTTGGCTTGGAGTGCGCAATGCGCTCTTTCAATATGAAAAGACATGGTCTGGGGGAGGTCTAGTATGTCCTTTAACATATTCTCGAGGAAAGCCGAAAGTGGAGCTGTCTCTAAATTTTCTGGGAGGCCATACAGTCTTAGGTTTTCTCTCCTGGAACGCCCTTCGAGATCTAGGCACTTCGCTTTCAGGCTTTCAGTCTGCTGTACTAGGGGAATATATGGCCTTAGTCATTTGCGATGATGTGTCCTCAGTCTCTGATAATCTGTTTTCCAGCTGGTTTATACAGGTTTCAAATGCAGAGAGCTGTTGCTGCATAGCCCGAAATTCATGTTTGTTTTCCTTCCTTGACTCGACGATTTCATGGAGAAGCCTCTCAAAACGAGATCGCGATAGATGTTCCGCTTCCCCATCAGTATCATACTCCGAGGAGTGTCTACCCTGCGGCGAGGACGTCCTGCTTGTTGGGCCCGATTTTGATCTGGCTGCATCCCCGCTGTTAGCTTTATTCTCCGGTCTGGATTTGCCTCTGTTCGCTTGCTGTCCATGTCCCCCTGTATTTCTTGACATTCTGGTTCAGTTTTATGGCAATTTTGGGGGGTTTTCGGCTTTTAAAGAACCTGCCTGGCTCAGAGAGTCACGAACTAGGCTCGCATCCCAGTCGTGACGTCACCGGAAGTCTCACCTTGCATTGAATTTCAACTGCCAAACCCCTGACCATTCTTCAAGTTTTTGCAGGTCCCTTCTCATTCTGTCTACACCCTTTGGTGTGTCTACTCTGTTACAGAGCTTTGTGTCATCAGCGAACAGTGAAATTCTGCCTTCTAGGTCCACGTAATGTCACTGATGAAGATATAATAAGACCGGTCCCAGCACTGATCCCTGTGGTACCCCACTGGTCACTCTTCCCTCTGTGGAGTGAGAGCCATTTACCACCACCCTCTGTGTCCTGCCACCCAGCCAGTTACCTACCCACCACACTACTGTCCTGCCCACACCCATATTCCCCAGTTTGTGCAGTAGTCTTCTATGTGGCACAGTGTCAAAGGCCTGCATGCTGCAGGAGAGACCTGTCCTAAGGTTCAAGCTGAGCTGTGTAGGTAGATGTTGGCAGCAAGGATAGTCTGGCAAGGCAGGAGCACTGGAGACACAACAGTGTCTTGGGACAGGCACCAGATCAAGCAGTAGGACGGAACACCAACTACTCAGGAACATAAACAGACAATTAAAAAATCTGTAAATTTCCAACATTGCTTGTTCTTTACTCAAGGTTTTGGTAAACAAACTAAACGAGAGAACCTGTATTCTAGGGACGTGGATATGATGTTCAATCCACACTGTCTGGTAGGTTCCTTGCCGCTTTAAATCTTGCCGGAAGGTCTTCAGGCTGGCTCCTCCCACCCACCTGGGTGGTAAAACCTGGATCTGCCCCATGGATCTTCCTTACTGCTTGGAAGCTCAGGTTCCTTCTTTAACGCTCTGTGTTTTAGGCCTGGATCCACACTCTTCGGATGCCCCGAAACTAATTTTAAAATTTACAAGACTGAGGCCTTAGTCTTCCCTTGCAGCTGCGATGGACAAATCGACTCCCTGCTTCCATCGGTGCCCTTGTGGGCAAAAGATGTCCCGGACCGATCTGCACTCCACGTGCATATACTGCCTGGGCTTGGCCATGATTTGCAGGCTTGCGAAGTGTGCAAGTCTTTTTCAGCTTCGGTCTTGGAGGACCGTGCTGCCAGACTACTTCTTGGATGCCCCGAAAAACAGTACCCGCCGGTCAAGTCTAAGGAGTCCCGTTGGGTGGTGTCCGCAGTGGTGGGCTCCACGGAGCAGTTGATTGCCCTCGAGGAGAAAGCGACTCAGGCCGCCGCTTCTTCCTCGGCCGTGGCATTTATCCCGCTCTCCTTGGGCTCCTCCTACACTGCTTCTTTTAAGGAGCTTTGTTAGTCCCTCTCCACTAAGGGAGAAGGGCCATCGGGACATACCAGTTGGTCCAGGAAGAAGGATTATAAAGGCAAGTCCCACCATCGACGTTCGTGGGAGCGGGAGAGATCCCCTTCACTGGGCCGTCTACTCTATACTTCAGTCGAGGTTGCGGCTGCGGCCGCTGGCTTCACGGTGTCCCCATCAGGTCAGCCGGCCGAGACATCCGTCGATGCGGTTGAGATTTTTGTCAGCCTGTCGGACGGTTTGTCGACTGCAGAAGCCAACAACCCTTCTTCACCGGTTCCCCCGGTGGTTACTGAGGACTTGTCTGTGTCTCCTGTGCCGAAGTCCCTGGTTAAGGTCCCTCAACCGAGGGAGGGGCAGGTTTCCCCTGTTCCCTCTCTGACCCACCCTCGGAATCCCCGATGGTCTCAGTCCTCTTCAGGTCCAGCCGATCCTGCTGACGTTGGTGGTCTCTGTCTCGGCACCATGGAAGGCGGTGGCGCCGTTCGTCCTCTTCGGAGGATAGGCTCCTGCACAAGTTGCGCCGGCACTACGAGGACTTGATGTGGCAGCAACTTTTATTGACAGGTAACAAGCCGACTCCGTCGCCTTCTCCGGCTATTCAGTGGCTGTCACCGGAGCGGCTGAAACAACCCCTCGTGTTAGTCGAGGAGCTGATCTCGGCGCCAGTTGTTCATCTGAAACCGTCTGCTCCACCCATTGTGGTGGAAACTCCGACTCCACAACTGAAGACTGTGGCCCCGACCAAGGAGTCTCGGTCGGGTCAGAGCTTGCTCCATAGGTTGTCTGTCACCCTCACTCCCGATCGACCTCGGTAGGTGGACGGTGGCTCAGGCGCTCGGCAGCTGTTCGCAGACTCCTCGGAGTCTGACGATGACTTCTCCCTGTTCTCCAGGCTGCTTGACCTGGAGTCTGCAGAGGGTCAGTCAGTGGACGAAAGCCCATCCTCATTTTTGGGTATGCTTAGACTCATCTCAGAGTCTACTGGGATTCAGCTCGAACCAGTTCAGAAATGGGCCAGGTATCCCTTATGGAGATACTGGACCAAGGGGATTCCTCTACGGAGGCCTTTCTGGTGGCCGAAGCCATTCTTGGCCCGGTCCTGGAGTTGTGGCAGCGGCCAGCATCTTGTCCTGTGCCTTCGGTCAGGATGGCTCGTAAGTATGGGGTCCCCACCGGTTCACTCTCCGGCTTCTCGGAGCACCCTTCTGCGGAGGGGTTAGTGACCGATAGCATTTTCCAGCGTTCTGGGAATGCTCAGGACATGGACAAACCGCCCTATAAGGAATCCAAAAAGTTGGATTACTCGGCAGAAGGTGTACGCTGCTTCCTCCCTAGGCCTTCGTCAGGCTAGTTCGGCCGTTCTGATGGCACATTTCTCGCACGCCCTTATGGGCTTCCTGGATGAGGTGATTCCTAATCTCCCAGCTGACCTTCAGACGACGGTCAAGCAGGTGCAGGATCAGGGAAGGGCGGTGGCTAAACAACAGCTCCAAACTTCATTGGACATTGGTGACTCTTGTGCCTGATCAGTAGCGGGCGCAGTGGCCATACGCCGCAAAGCTTGGCTGCAGATCTCCACCTTCATGGCAGACACCCAGCACAAGCTGGAAGATGTTCCATTCCTGGGCACCGACTTGTTCAGGCCCGGAGTGGAAGGCCATCTCCAGAGAACTGAGAAGTCCAGTGCCACCTTGGACTTGGTCATGTCTGCCCAGAAGGACAAAGGCCGCCAGCAGCAGCATAAGCTCTTTTGCCCTTCCGCTCCTGCGGCACGTCCGGCCCAGCAACATGAGCATCAGGGCCAGCAGGCTCACACTTGGCGCCCTAAGGCCAAGTCTGCCACTTCCTCTAGTAGGAAGCCTGGAGGCAAGGGTCCAGGAGGTCCCTCAGCGGGTCCTTCCTCCAAGCCTGCCCAGTGATGGGTTAAGGGGTGTCACCCCACACCTCGTCACTCCTCCCTGGGTTCCCCCGTGGGGGGACGGCTCCGCCACTTCTTTTCCGCCTGGTCCGCTATCACCATGGACCGCTCGGTGCTAGAAATGGTTGGCAGGGGTCTGCCCCTGGAATTCGAGCAGCTCTCTCCCTACCGAGCCATCGCCCCAAGGGGAGCAACAGGTTCCGCAGCCTCTCAGTTCGTTGAGCCGACACTGCCTCGTTCCTCCAGAAGGAGGTGATTAGCAAGGTGGAGGACCCTCCTCCAGACCCAGGGTTTGTGTCCAGGTACTTTCTGGTCCGAAAACGGACAGGGGGGCTGGCACCCCATTATCGACCTGCACAACCTGAACAAGTTCCTAAAGCCATGCACCTTCAGGATGGTCACTCTGGCTCAGATCATTCCATCCTTGGAACTAGGCGTGTGGTTCTGTTCTCTGGACCTTCAGAACGCATTCTTTCATGTCCCAATCCGTCCATCTTACCAGCAATTCCTCTGCTTCCAAGCAGAGGGATATCTTTACAAGTTCCGGGCCATGCCCTTCGGCCTCTCTCCAGCTCCCAGGGTCTTCACCAAATTCATGGCAGTGGTGACAGCATTCCTGCAGTGCCGAGGGGTCTGGGTGTACCCTTACCTGGACGACTGGCTGATTGCAGGCCTCTCCAGTTTGGAGGTGGAGCGGTCCAGGGATCTGGCCCTCCAGGTCTGCTCTCAGATTGGCCTCCTCATCAACGAGGCCAAGTCGGAACTCGTGCCTTTGCAGGTGATTCAGTTCATCAGGGCAGAGCTAGACTCTCTTAGAGTCAGAGCCCGGCTCCCGGTGGACAGGGCCAAGGTCCTTTCCTCCTTTGCCCAATCATTTCTGGTTGGGCACTTGCACCCTATCCCGGACTTCCTGCGCCTTCTGGGCCTCATGGCGGCCTGCACCAGCGTGGTCCATTGCGCCCGCTGACATATGCGTCCCCTGCAGTGGAGTGGTCACAGCATTCCAGTCCTTTGGACCAGCCGGTGATGGTGACCCAGGAGATGTGGGACGGCCTGCAGTGGTGGCTTGTCCCGGCTCATCTGCAGGAAGGTATCCCGTTTGTCCGACTCGAGCCGATGATCACTTTAACAACCGACGCCTCTCTGATGGGTTGGGGTGCCCACCTGGGGGAGCACAGGGCCCATGGCTTCCAGTTCCCTCAGGAATCTCGATGCCACATCAACCTGCTGGAGCTTTGAGCGGTGCTACTAGCCCTCACCACCTTTCCTCCATTTGTATGGGGTCAGGTGGTTCAAATCCAGATGGACAACACCATAACCATGTACTACCTCAACCGTCAGGGCAGGTTGCACTCCTTGCCTCTGTGCAAGGAGGCTGTCCGCACTTGGTCTCTCGTGATCAGCCTGGAGGTGGATCTCCTAGCCATTCATGTGGCAGGAGTCTCCAACAGTCTGGCTGATGCCCTCAGCCAGATAGGTGCTGCATCTCACGAGTGGTCTCTGCTGCCGGAGGTAGTACAAGATCTGTTCTCCCATTGGGGCACTCCTCAGGTGGACCTGCTGGTCTCCAGGGAGAATGTGAAACTGAGGCTGTTTCATGCCCGCCCCCCCTCAGCAGGGCTTGCTGCAGGGGGATGCCTTTTCGAGGCCATGGACCCCAGACCTTTCTGCGCCTTCCCTCCATTTCCCTTGATCCACAAGGTGCTTCTCAAGGCGAAGAGGGACAAGCCGCAGGTGATTCTGGTAGCGCCAGACTGGCCCGCCAGTTCTGGTATGCAGATCTCCTCAGCCTCAGCTCCAGGCTCCCGAGGCGGCTTCTAGCCCACCCAGACCTGATCTCAGTCAACAAGGGAAAGGTTCTCCATCCGGACCTTCAGTCCCTGCACCTCACAACCTGGTTCCTGAGTGGCTAGAGTTCCAGACCTTGGGTCTTTCCGATGAGGCCCTCAACGTTGTTGACGCATCCCGTAAGGAGTCGACCAGAAAGTTCTGTGCCTTCAAATGGAAGAGATTTTCCATTTGGTGTCAGGACAAGGGGTTGGACCCCTCTTTCTGTTCCTTGGCTAGCATTCTGGACTACCTGTGGTCCCTTTCTCAGCTAGGACTTCAGTCGACGACCCTCAAGGTGCACCTAGCAGCCATCTCTGATTACCAGGCACGGGCCGGCAAGCAGTAGGTGGCGCAGGAGAAGGTGGTTGGGTGCTTTTTCAAAGGCCTTGATCACATATCCCCTCCGGTGTGAGAACCCCCACCTCCATCGGATCTACTGCTGGTATTGGCTAAGCTCATGGGCGAGCCATTTGAACCGATGCACAGGTGCGATATCTCCCACTTGTCGTGGAAGACTGCCTT
Source organism: Neoceratodus forsteri (assembly GCA_016271365.2). Lineage (NCBI taxonomy): Eukaryota > Metazoa > Chordata > Ceratodontiformes > Ceratodontidae > Neoceratodus > Neoceratodus forsteri. Next base: position 180,736,965 of record CM057450.1, on the reverse strand, counting down.
CTTGGTGGCTATCATGTCAGCCAGAAGGATGGGAGAGCTCCAGGCACTTTCCATCGAGTCTCCTTATCTGGTTTTCCACAGGGACAAGGTTGTCCTTCGCTCCCACCCGAAATTCCTTCCGAAGGTGGTGTCGGAGTTTCACCTGAATCAGGTGTTAACTCTGCCGGTGTTCTACCCCAGTCACACCCTGGAGGCCGAATATAGGCTCCATACTTTGGACCCTAGAAGCGCGCTCGCTTATTATAAGGAGCTAATGGCTGAAGTTTGGGAAGAGGTTCGCCAGCTGTTTGTCACCTACACTGAAGCCGCACCTGGCAGACCTGCAGCCAAGGGGATGATAAGCAGGTGAGTCACCTCCTGCATAGATCTCTGCTATAGGTTGGCGGGCATGGAGCCTCCCAAAGGGATAAGAGCTCATTCCACCCGCCATACCGCTGCTTCGGTGGCTGCTTCTATGGATGTCCCTATCCAAGAAATCTGCAGGACTGCTACCTGGAAGTCGGCACACACCTTTATTTCCCATTACCACATTGACCTTGAGTCATGCCAGGATGCTAGTTTTGGGACCTTTGTTCTCCAGTCCTTATTCCCTAAGTAGGGGGTGCGTGCCTTGCTTCTCTCCTCCCGGAGAACTGCTAGGAGTCTGCCAGACAGTGTGGATTGAACAACATATCCACGTCCCTAGAAATACAGGTTACTTACCTGTAACAGGAGTTCTAGGAGTGGTATATGTTCATCCACACGACCCACCCGACCTCCCCAGCTTCGACACACAACCTGGTTTCCAGCGGGCTAGATCTGGCGTCATGGGGCGGAGCCAAGGGTTTTACCACCCGGGTGGGTGGGAGGAGCCAGCTTGAAGACCTTCCGGCAAGATTTTAAGCGGCATGGAACCTGCCAGACAGTGTGGATGAACAACATATACCACTCCTAGAACTTCTGTTACAGGTGAGTAACCTGTATATATTGTTGAATGTTTTCTGAGGTAAATTGGGGTGAAAGAAGCCACTGCATTTATAATCCTAGATTTAATTGCCATTAACAGAATACAATTGGGTCAGTGAGATCTCAACAAGGTTTTACAGTGCAGCCTGAATTCTTTGTGTATGGATACTGCAGAAACTGCTGTTTGGAGGACCGGAGAAGGGCAAATGTCCCTCTTCATAAGAGTGGCATTAAAGAGGATGCGGGGAACGACAGACCAGTAAGTCTTACATATGTTGTGGGGAAGATCATGGAGTCGCCCCTAAAGGAGCGGATAGTGTAGTACCTGGAAGCCATTGGATCTCTACATCCCAGGTAATATTGTTTCACAGCAGGAATGTCCTGTCAAACAAATCTGATCGCTTTCTTTGACTGGGTGACAAAGGCTGTGGACCAAGGGGGGCGGTAGATATCGCCTACCTTGATTTCAGCAAAGCCTTTGATACCGTTCCACATAGAAGATTGGTCAAACTCAGAAGTTTGGGGGTTGGCCACAAGGTAGTGAGATGGGCTGCAAACTGGCTAGGGGTCAAAAAACTGAGGGTGATGGTAAATGGAACCCACTCAGACAAAATGGAGATCACCAGTGAGGTACCTCAGGGCTTGGTACTTGGGCCAGTCCTCTTCAGTGTCTTCATCAGCGACATTGCAGATGAGTTGGAGGGAAGTGTTTGCCTGTTTGCTGATGATACCAAGATCTACAGCAGGGTAGACATGCCAGAAAGGGTGGAATCAATGAGAAGGGACCTAGAAAAGCTGGAGAGATGGTCTGAAGCGTGACAACTGAGGTTTAACGCAAAGAAGTGCAAAATCATGCACATGGGGAGTAAAAACCCAGGAGCAAGCTACAGGATGGGGGGGGGGGAGTTGCTGACAGTTACAAGGGAGGAAAGGGACTTGGGGATCATTATCACAGCAGACTTGAAAGTCACCAAGCAGGCAGCCAAGGCAGTAGGTTATGCAAGTGGGATGTTGGGTTGTATTGGGAGGAGCATCACGAGCTGGAGGGGGGTGGTAATAGTTCCACTGTACAAAACCTTGGTGAGGTGTCATCTAGAGTACTGTGTGCAGTTCTGGAGGCCACACCTTCGTAAAGACATCGACAGGATGAAAGCGGTGCAGAGGAGGGTGACGAAGATGATACAGAGCTTGTACTAGAAAACCTGAGGAGAGATTAAAGGACTTCAATATGTACTTGCTAGAGAAGAGGAGGGATTGGGGTGTCTTAATATGATTGAGACATTCAGTTACCTCAAGAGTATAAACAAGGTTAAAAGAGAAACTATCTTCCAGTTGAAAAAGAATGCCAGGACCAGAGGACATGATATGCGACTAGAGGGAGGCCTATTAAGAGGAAATGTGTGGAAGTTCTGTTTCACTGAGAGGGTGGTGGATGCATGGAATAGCCTCCCCCAGGAGGTAGTGGCTGCACGTACGGTGGCAGGATTTAAATATGCATAGGACAGGAATAAAGGAACACTAGTGATGGGAATGTAAAGCTGCAGCCAATGACCATGTAGAGTCGGGCTGCTTTTACAAGCAATCAAATGAGCAGACTGGATGGGCCTGGCAGTCCTTATTAGCCGACAATTTCTATGTATCTATGTGCGTGTATGTGTATATGTACATGCAGATAGACTATGTATCTATGTTCAGATTAGAGTAACAGGACACTGCAGTATAACTTAATCAGCATGGGAAAAAAGATTGTAATCAGCTATTTGGCCAAAATGTTTGATTTTCATTTTTCTTTTGGTTATAGTAGCTTCATAGCAATAACAGGGTTTTATTTAACTCCTAAAATTGATTAGCGTTTTGCTCAAAAAAGTGCTAAAACATTGTGAAAATGCATAGCACTTGCCTCACTGTGTTTAGCAAGCATAAATAACACTTCTAGAAAACTTATATAAATACTTTCTGTACAGTTAGCATTGTCCCAAGAAAAAAACTGCTAATCAATTATGTAAAACCCTGCAATAATAACCCTGTTTAGAAAGCACCGGTGCAGCAGGGTGTCATGGGAGCAGGCTTGCTCCTCTCATCTGCATCAGAGGAGGAGAGGGACCCGGGAGTGATGATCACTAGTGACCTGAAGTACTTCACGCAGTGCAAGAAAGCAGCAGCAAGGGCAAGCAAGACGTTAGGATGCTTAGCTAAGGGGAACAGTAGTAGGAGAGAGGAGGTTAAACTGCCCTTGTACTGGTCACTAGTGAGGCTACATCTAGAATATGGAGTTTTTATTGGTGCCCACACCTCAAAAAGGACATTAACCTGCTGGGGAAGGTCCAGAGGAGGGCTACAAAGATTGATTTATTTATTTAGTTTTTGTTGACCGGGTAAGTGCACTAGACATATCTTGCCTATTTTCAGGTACGACCCGGGGGAAGGGGATACAGATTAATTCCAACTGACCTTTAACCAGATTAAGCTGTTGGTGGTATTTTTAGTGAATGATGGAAATTTGGCCAGGACACCGGGGAAATTCCCCTACTCTTTTCGATAAGTGCCATGGGATCTTTAACATCCACCTGAACTACCACCAATCCAGGCAGATGGGACCTCGGTTTAACGTCTCATCCAAAAGACAGCACCTCAGAAGTGCAGCACCCCTCTCATGCTGCACTACAGTGTCAGTACTGGGATATTAACCCAAGTGCCAGATGTGGGAACTGAACCAACAGCCCTCTGATCTCCTGGCCTCAGAGGCGAGAAGCTACCTACTGAGCCACTGACACTATGATAGCAGGTCAGCAGGGTAAGGTATACGAGGAGAGGTTGAGGGCACTGAACATGTATTCCGGGGGACATTTATTTAGCTTTTGTTTACCAGGTAAGTACACTAGACAAGTATTATGCCTATTTTCAGGAATGACCCGGGAGAGTACAACATGAGGAACAACAGTCAAGGAGACATGGCAAAGAGAGTACAGTTTTTTGTCACAGTAAACAAACATGTGGGAAATACATCATTTGACGCTAGGGGAAACATACAGTAGTAAGCACATTTCAGATTATACACTCTAGAGTAGGTAGTTCAACTGACAGATATATACAGGTCATCATACATAGGAGTGGAGCATGGCTTAAGGACTGAATTGGTCATAATATAGACATGATTGGGACCTTCATGTATTGAAATTGATAAATATTGTGGATAAGGAGGGTCTCTTTAAGCTGAGTGGCAAACATAACACAAGGGGACACAGTCTCGAGCTGGGGGGGGAGGTTTAGGGGGGAGGTTTAAGAGGGAGGTCAGGAAGCACTTCTTCACAGAATGGGGTGGACACTTGGAATGTACTGCCAGAAGAGGTGGTCTCGTTGAACACAGCGAGCAGCTTCAAGAGAGGCTGGGATAGGCATCGGGTAGAGGTAAGGATCATGGGTGGGGAGGAGGGCAGGGACAGTAGCTCAAGCTGTGGACCCTGCAATACAAGCAGACTAGATAGACCAAATGGCCACCTTCTGCTGGCTTGTTAGTATGTTCTCCACAGCTGCTCTCCCCCACCCCCCACCACACACCTTTCCAGCCATGCGGAACAACAGGAACAAAGGACTTTACTCAGCTGGCCATTGCATGGCAACAAGGACATGGGCGTCAATCAGAGAGCCAGCTTGGGACTGAAGGTGGGTCTTGTCTTATAGCCTAGGGACTTTCTCCTCCTTCAGAGGCTTGGCACTATCAAGTGGCCTTCTGTATTGTGGCCTCCATGGGAAGGACCAAGCACAAAGGACAACTGTAGTCTGCCTGGAGTCGGCCCAGGAGGCTGTCAGTGGCCATAAGTGCTACTCAGACTTCATCTTACTCTGTGTTATTGCTGAACTGCACCACTAACGGAACACAAGTTGAAATCTATTTTGTACCTCACCTTACTGTTAAAACTGAGAGTCTGTTTACGTAGGGGCATTTGGTATAGCTGAACAAGACCTGATCTTGTGGGCTAGTAATGCACAAAAATGCCTCCATGTGCTTCTAACCAGAGTGCTGTATTGTTTCCCTGAAATATCCTATCTGGATCAGGTAAAACTCGTGCTAGTTAAGCGTAAGTGTCTCAGTTACTTAGTATCCTGTGTTATTGTTTCTTACAATTACCCTGTCTGGGTCAGGTGAATATGCTAGTATTCAGCTTTCCATTTGCATATTAGAAGGGCCTCAGTTACTTAATTTCCTTTGTTATTGTTCCCCAGAATTACCTTATCTGATCCGGTGACTTTTATACTATTTGATACAAGTTTTTTATCCAAATTGTGTCCTGCATTACTGTTCCCTAATAACACCCTATCTGCGGTAAGTGAACATCTGATTATAGGTATGTTACTCCAATCTCTGGGAACCCTACCTTGTTCCTGTCTGGGTGTCCCTTGAATCTCATGTTACCTGATGGTAACCTGCCCAAGTGTTGCTGCTTCCTGCTGTGCCTCGCTACAGATTTGTCTGGCTCTTATCCAGGCCTGTAGTAGCATATTGGATCTCTGTATGTACCACACTTGATCTCCATATGTTTGGTAGTGGTCATCAGACCCACAGCGGTCATAAATAACTCCCAGTCTGGAGTTTTCACAAATTCTTTGGCCTGCCAGTGTGAGCCTGTACTGGGTTCCCCACCCGCTGTTAGCCACGGCCACACCAAAGATGAACCCTGTAGCTGCCACATAGCTGATATACTCACTCCTACTAGGACTTGTCAAACTGTGTGACTCCTGTGCCTAACGTTCTGTCCTTGGAGCAGGCTGCTGTGCTGCACTTACTACCTTTCTTGCTATTTTTAAAAACTGAAAACAAATAAGTGGAAGCTCCGTTACCTCCATGAGAGCTCCTCTGTGGTATTAGCAGATTATTTTTTGTAATACCCCCGAAGGCAGGGAAGGGATGGTAAAGTGCCCCCGCAGTGTTAACTGCGCAATACCTTTCCACTTCCCAGTTGCTGGCCACGCACTGGCGCTCCTACATTTTATGAAGTATGTACAGGGAGAGTGCAGGGGCACACGCCATTCATGTATATGGAGCATGATTTGTAAACAGTTTTTGGCCTTTTAAAGGGACACTATTAACTGTGTGCTGACATTTTTATCCCATTATAACAACAGGGCCTACACTCCTTGCAGCCTTCTTAATGGCCCTAAAATGCATATACCTGCCGGAATGTCAAAAAATAAAAATGTTTTCCCTTTTAATCTACTTTGAAATCCTGGCAGACCGTTCTTATCTGTGGCTGCCTGACATTGATGCACGCTCACATACTGGAAATTATTTATTTATTAAGATCTCGGATAAACCTTTGAGTACAGGCTCATTACATAAGTTCCACGTCAGGGTCATTACAGTAACAGACAAAACTACAGCTTACAGGAGGCTGTAAAAGGCTAATTAGGCAAGAGGTTACATGTGTGACTGAAATAAACAAACATTATATACAATGGTACTTATCAACAGAAAAGGAAAAAGAGGGAGGGAGAGTGAAACAAGGGGAGGGGTAATAGTGAGAAGACAAACTGGAGAGAGAGAGAGAGAGAGAATAAATACTGAAAATTTGCGCAGAAGTTGGGCCTCATCATTGGTGAGAGGCTGATATTTAGCATACTGGCAGTGCCAGTAGTGGGAAATGTTAAGAGGGTTTCAGGTGAGAGGGTGAGGGGGCCGTGCAGGATCAGAGCAGGATGTCAGTATAAGAAGGGGAAGAGGGAATGGGAGCAGAAGGGGAGTGGTGGAGAGGGGATGAGGGTAGGTAGGGTAGAAGGTGAGGGGAGGAGGAGGTTGGGTCAGTTAGGGAAGGAAGTAGTAGGGGATGGAGAGGCGCCTGCCGGTGTGGGGGTAGAAGCGGAGGCGAGAAGGATGGTACAGTTTAGGGAGGGAAGAAATGGTGATATAGATGGTGCCAGGAGGTACTTAGGTTGACGAACAGCCAGGGGCTGGAGGGCTTAATAGAAACGGTCACAACTTGCTTTGGTAACCAGATTTGATCGTAGCCTGTGTTTGAAAGTACCTAGCATTGGAATAGCAAAGAGGCTTGGTGGCAGGTTGTTAGTCCATTTAGGTGCCTGGTGGGCAAAGGCCTTTTGTCCTAGAATGGTGTGACATCTTGGAACCTTAAAGACCATGCTCCCAGAGCTTCTTGTGGTGCGGCTGCTTTCAAAGATGCCTAGACTTGCTTTGTTGGCCAGCAGGCAGGTCTGGTACTGAAGTCTGCTATTGAACTGGAACCAGTTGGCACGGGTATAAAGGTCACAGGTGTGGGTTTGATGTTCTGAACTAGTGGAGAGGTGGCATGCCTTATTTAAGACGACTTTGATACGGTGGAGGGCTGTGTCCATTGCCGATCTGTAGATTGCAGTACCATACTCGGCTAGAGAGACGACTGAGCTGTGGATGGCAAGGTTTAGTGCTTCATGGGTGAGACTGTGCTTATGCCTGTGTTGGAGACCGATACATATATTGAGTGATTTTACTATATTGTCTATATAGTAGACAAACGACATGGTACTGTCAAGTGTAACCCCCAAGTACTTAAAGTGCTGTACCATTTCAAGTGATGCACCTTCGTCATTGGTAATGGTAAGTGGGTGCGATTGATGTTGATTCTGCAGGCTGGAGAACATCATTGCTTTTTTTTTTTTTTTTTTTTTTTTTTTTATAATTCATGACAAGTTTGTGTGCCTTGAAGCATTTTTTCACTGAGGAGAAGCCATCTTGTAGGGTGAGCTCCAGTAACTGGAGTCTGTGCCTTTGGAAAAGAGGACAGCATCATCTGCCAAATGACACTGAAGCACTGGCAAGCTCGTCCATGGACGTCTTTTAACAATTTTAAGCTCAATAAAATAAACACTGATATGGGATATATAACTGGAACTATACTTGCTCTTGTAATTCTTCAATCAAAACGAGGGATGTTTTAGAGATGCGCATGACTGGTGTCACAACTTGCCTTTCAGATGTGGGTTTACATGCAGTACATCCCTCGCTTCATCAAGAGAATTGCAAGTGCAAGTACAGCTCTAGTTATATAACCTATTTCAGTGTTTATTTAATGGGGCTTAAAATTGTTAAAACTTATCCATGGACAAGCCTGCCAGCATTTTGGCGTCATTTCGGTATGTGAGCGCACATCAGCGTCAGGTGGTTGTAGATAGGAGTGGTTCGCCAGGGTTTTGAACTACATTAAAAGGAAAAAAAAAATTAATTTTTTGACATCCTGCACAGGTATATACATTTTAGGGCCATTAAGAAGGCTGCAGGGAATGCAGGCACTTTTGTTATAATTGGATAAAAAAGTCATATTGCCTCATGTGGCCATTTGGTAAAACTTTGATGAGGTTTGACTAACAAGAACTTTGTTAGTTAGACCACAACCAGAGACTACACATGGCCACTGTGACTCACATATTAGCTCCATAGACTTGAATGGACTGCGCCTCTGCTCTCTCACTATACATATGTCATAAAAGATTGGGCGTGGGGGTGTGGCCAGCAACCGGAAGTAGAAAGCAATCCATGGGTTAGACCGGGGGCAATTTACGATCCCTTCCTTTAAAATCTAATACCACAGAGGAGCTCCCATGGAGATAAGGGCAGTTTCCTTTTATTTGTATAAACCACCGAGAAAGACGCTCTTTAAAAGCACTGCCATTGTGAATCATCCTCTTCCCCCAACCAGAATTTATCATCCCACCTCCTACTGCAGCTTGGTAACCTCCTGGGTGCTTATGTTTCTCCACTAGGTTTACCCAGGTGCCTGCTACTACTACTGGCAAGCTGGCTGAATCCTTTGACTCCTCTTTCACTCCTACTACTGGGTGGTGATATTGAGAGTAACCTGGGACCTGTAACCTCCTCGCCATGTCACAATGATTCCCTGTGGGTTAACTGAGTGAGACTAAAGATAGCTCACCTTAATGTGTTCAGTCTTCTATCTAAGTCCCCAAAGTTGGAAGCCTGAATTGCCCTGTACAATCTCAACATCCTAGGTATCATTGGAACATGGCTAAACCCTCCATTCCAGACTCTAGCTGACACGTCAAGGCTGTTAACCTGCTCAAACAGGATACACAGGGCAGCAAAAAAGGGTGTGGAGTGCTCTTATATTTGACAGAATTCCTAAACGTAACCCTGATTTTGTGTAGTGCCTCTGAAGATTCTGTCAGTGAATGGGTCATCACTGAACTGAACCTTGGTTCCGCAGAGAAATTATTAATTGGTTGTGCCTATAACCTCCAAGGGGAGGCCTAAAAGGTCTCCCCCCCCCCATGAGGGAGCTCATCATGGTTGGGTATTTTAAGACTAACTGGTTGGATGACCGTGACCAGCATGTGGTGTGCACTGAATTACAAAGTACTAAGACAACTTTCTTTGTCAGATCATCTCTACCACCACTCACCACAGCCCAAAGTCCTCAAATCACTCACTATTGGGTTGGATTCTTACTAACAGGGAGGGCAAGATTCTTTAAGCTGGGGTACTGCCTGATTCCATTAGTGACCACTCCCCAGCTTTCTGTATTTGGTCCTGCAGGCACCCTCACCTAGTTTCTATCTTTCAAACAACATGAAGTCTTGCTGTATTCTGACATTAGCAGTGAGTCCCAACCTTCGAACTGCCCCGGAGATGAAAAAGTTAACTTTCCATGCCAGGCATGGAACGCCGAGCTCGAGCTCGGTTGAGACTCTGTCTGTTGCTGTTTAAACTCAAACCGTCAGATTCTTTACTCCGTCTCACTGAACAGTCGCTCCGGAGATTTCTCCTTCTGCTCGGTTCAATTTGTCAGTTAAAGTACCATTTTTCTTGGTTTTCGACCGAATTTAAACCGCAACCTGTCAGTTCAGTCTCTATCTGTGGTATTCGTGAGTACTAGAAAGGTTATATATTAAATCTATTATGTGTGGAACTTGTAAACGGTTTATCGATTCGATTTGAACCAATCAAGTTGTTTAAAAATCCTAAATTGTACTTTGAGAGTGTGGTTACCGGTTCTTATCGGTTCTAAAAAAAAAAAACGGATTTTATTACGTTTTTTTCCACGACCCGTGACACGGTCAGGAACCGATAAGAGGGTCTTGCCTGGCAGATTGCCATTAAAAGGGTAAGTTTGGTTAGGACTGGCACTATGTCTGAGAAACCCAAAAGAAAAACCGGGCCCACTGGGTTTCAACACTGTAGTGTGTGTGGGGAAGTCTTTGCCAAGGCTGACCCCCACACCACCTGTGTTTATTGTCTGGGGTTTGACCACCTCAGTGCAGACTGCCAGATTTGTAAAAATTTTCCTGCAGCTACCCTAGAAAAGAGAGTTGGTAGGCTCAGGAAAGGGAGGCCAAAAGTCCGCTGAACCGATGGCCAGCCGGTTCGATTCAAACCGAATCCAGAAGGAGTGTCCTCTGACCAGGGCGAGACTTCTTCGAGCAAGGAGATCCGACTCTGAGGAGTCGGTTCCAGCAAAGAGAACTAGAAAGAAAATCAGCAGGTGTGGAGCCAAAACTTTCCTCTCCAACCGCTGAAGAAATAGCCAAGCGATCAAAATTGTCCAGTCGCTCAGTTCGACCGAACCGCACCATCAGGGAGGCGCTGTCTGGTCGGTTCCACCGGTTCAAGATTATGATTTAGAGGAGTATTATGAACTGGAGGAGGAGGAAGAGGAGTATGAGGAAAGTGATGGATTTGAAAGTCTGGATGTGCCCATTGACCCGGACATCTCCCCAGACAGACCTTCAGGAGTGTCCTCCTAGGCTTTTGAGTCCCTTCTCATTTCATGTTTTATAAAAAAAAATTGGCTGAAACCCCCCCAGCTTCCTATGGAAGAAGCTGTGGATGACCAAGAAGAGCCTGACTTTTTGGAAATGATGGATATCCCAGAGTCTAGGAGGCTGTCTATTCCCTTGCATAAATCTTTTGGGAAACAGACATTTAAAATCTTAGACTCCTAACACTATACCTCCTGTGGATAAGAGAATGGACAAGAGGTATGCATTGTCAGGCTCTGATATGGAGTTCCTTACACAACAATGCAGCCATGTTGGGGTAGTGCAGGCTGCAGCCTTTGACAAGGCAAATATTCCCTTGGCTTCACACCCCCCAGACAAGGACTCCAGGAGGATTGATGTCATGGCAAAGAAACAGTACATGGCAGCATCCTTGGGACTCAGGCAGGCCAATTATATGGCTTATGTTGCTAGATATCAAAAATCCAAATGGGACACTGTCATGGCTTTAGCAAAACAGGTCCCTGGCCAGCTTGCCAAGGAGCTGGAGCAGGTGGCTGCTGATGGTATTGAGGCATCCAAGGTGCAATTCCATGCTGCAGTGGACTTAAATGATGTGCCATCAAAAGTCATGGCTACATCTGTGGCACTTATATGGCTCTACTGTCTGATGTATTATATATGCCTCTATCACTCTACCTTTCTTAACCTTGTGTTATGACAATTGCCATCTTTACTTACTGTGTTATGTATTACAAATGTCTTCAGTCACCTTATTGTTACAATCGTTGTGTGTAACAATTGCCAATTACCTTATGATTGTGGTACCTGCTTTCCCATCGTGCTGTTTGCACTAATCTTTTGATGTATGTATTGAAAACATCCTGTTGTTTTGCACTAATCTTTTGACGTATGTATTTATTGAAAACTGGTACTGGTCTCTCCTCATCTTCTTCCCTCCCCCCCTGCACACCGACTACCCCTGGTATTTCTTGCCAGCTATCAGTTCTGCAGCACTGGGTCGCTACCGCACCTTTTCTCGCTAAAGCCATATGCGGCCGTAACTCTCCCCCTGGTGATTAATTCCCCCTACTTTCCCTGCCGGCTTACAGTTCCATAAGCCCGGACGCCGACTGCAGCATTCTACCACTAATGCCGTATCTTCCCGCTTCCCTGATCCCTTCCTTGACGCCGGTTTTCAGCCTTCCCCTCCTATATTGACCTCCTCGCGGGTCACCGCACTCGTGAACAAACCTGTTTAGCTCTGGAACCACTCGCTCATCCAGAATGCCAACCCTGCCCAGCTTGGGCTCCCTTCAGCCGGGCCCCTGCCTTTCATTCCGACCCAAGGTTCCCGTGAGTGCAATTGCTGTTCCATGTTTTCCCCACATCAGCCGTACTCACGCCTGCTCCTGCCGTTCTCAGCACAACTCCCTATGTAACCCTACCCCTTCCCTGTCTCCAGCCCCTGTAGTCTATACACTTTCCCACTTTCCTTCCTACCCATCACCGGCCAGCCTAACCCTGGCCGCCCCCCCCCCCACCTGAGCCTCTCATACTGGGAATCGGTTCCATGAGCCCGGTTATAGACTTTTGCCTCCTGCCGCAAAAGCCGTAATCCTTTTCGCTGTCCCACCCTACACACTCCTAAGATTCTTGGCCAAAACAGTTGGCAGAGTTCTCTTACCTTGGTTCCAGACCCGCCACCTTCCCATTACCTTGAGCTGTGCACTCACCCTTCCCTGCCCACACCCCCCCCATCAGTTTCCCCAAATCTAATCCAAAATCTGTCTTTCCTCCAGTACCCTCTGCTTACTTATAAAAAATTGTATGCTTGTATCTATGTACCTGTACTTGTACTGTATAAACTGCACCGTTCTACTTGTATTGTAATTGTACCTCCTAGGTCGTGCCTGAAAATAGTCACTTGCTGGCTAGTGCACCTACCCGGTTAACAAAAACTAAACAAATAAATAAAAACTTTGCAGAATGGCTTGGCTCAGATGTACTAGCCTGTCACAGGACACCCAGACTAAGGCCATAGATTTTCCTGTTGTTGGTAATTCTTTGTTTGGGGAGCAAACAGAGAATTACATGAAGAAAATGGACGAGTATAGGACCACCTACAGGAGTGCCCAGGCCAAGGAAAGGCAGGCCACTCCTCAAAGGCAGCTTCCCTGGGCAGGCCTTTTCATAGGCCTTTCTACAAGCCCAGGCCTCCTCTTCTGCATATGCTCAGAGGGGGTTCTTTAGAGGGAGAGGCAGAAGGGGTACCAGCAGACCTGCTTCCACCCCTCAGCCAAAACCCCCTGCCAAACAGGCACCCTGATGGGTTTGCCAGGGCCGATTTTCCACCACCTGTAGGGGGCAGGCTGGCTTACCTTGTCCAGGACTGGAAGTCTCTAACATCAGACAAGTGGGTCCTGGAAGTAGTAAGCCAGGGACTGGTTCTCAGCTTCAAAAGATTTCCAAAGCTGAGAACCAGATCCTTTCCACCTGCAAACCCCTCAGAGGCACTTGCCCTAGAGGCAGAGGTCTCTTCCCTTCTAGCTCTGAGCTGTGGAAAGTGTTCCACTCCTACACCAGACCAAAGGGTTGTACTCCAGGTACTTCCTTACCCCAATAGAGACAGGAGAATGGCTGCCCATCCTGGATCTCAGATATTTAAACAAGCACCTGTTAAAACCAAAATTCAAAATGGTGACTCTGGGAATAATTTTACCCTCTCTAAGGCCAGGGGACTGGCTAGTGTCCCTGGACCTCAAGGATGCCTACTTCCATGTTCTCATCAGAAGCTCCCATCGAAAGTACCTCAGGTTCGAGCTGCCCTCAGGCCATTACCAGTTCAAAGCAGTGCCCTTCGGACTAACTTCTGCTCCAAGGGTGTTGACAAAATGCCTGGCAGTAGTAGTTTCTTCTCTAAGAAGGCAAAGGATTGCCACCTTCCCTTACCTGGACGACTGGCTTATAGTAGGCCAGTCCCCAGACCAAGTCAAGTCACACTTACAGATAACTCAGCAACTGCTCACTTTGTTAGGTTTCCTCCTGAATCTTTCAAAGTCAGTTCTAGAGCCTGTCCAGCTCCTCACCTTCATAGGCGCAGAGCTAGATACTGAAAAGGCCAGAGCTTTCCTTCCCCTGGACAGGGCAAGGACCCTTTTCTCTCTGGCCTCCTCATTCACCCTGCAGGTATCTCGACCTGCAAGGCATTTTCTACAGCTCCTGGGGCACATGGCTGCTTCCACAGCAGTGGTGCAGGGAGCAAGATTTCGGATGAGGGACATTCAGTTCCATCTGAGAGCCTTCTGGTCTGAAAGGAAGGACCCTCTGACCAAATTGATCCCAGTGACTCGAACCTTGATCCAGGCCCTACAGTGGTGGCAGGATCAGAGCAATCTGAGACAAGGAGTCCCTTTTGTCTCTCAGTCCCACTGCTTAATCCCTACTACAGATGCCTCCCTCTTGGGGTGGGGGGGCTCACTTGGGCGACCTGACCACCCAGGGGTTGTGGTCCCCTCAGGAATCTCTGCATCACATCAATCTGTTGGAACTCAGAGCAGTGTTTCTAGTACTTCAAGCTTTTTCAAAATCTGTTCAGAACAAAGTTATCCAGGTCAGAACAGACAATACCACCACAATGTGGTACATCAACAAGCAAGGGGGCACTCGGTCTACGGCCTTGTGCACAGAAGCAATGAAGTTGTTGTCTCTGGCTTATTCCCTGAACACCTCCCTCACAGTGGTTCACCTTCTGGGCAAGGACAATGTCCTGGCAGATGCTCTCAGCAGGATATCCCAGGGCCATCACAAATGGTCACTGGATCCCCTGGTCTTGGAGGTAATTTTTTTCCAGATGGGGCACCCCACAGATAGATCTTTTTGCAGCCCCAGACAATCACCAACTTCCCCTTTTTTGCTGCAGGCCCCCAGTGTTGGGCTCAGTCCCCCTGGATGCCTTAGCTCTCATTTGGGAAGGGAAGTCCTGTATGCCTTCCCCCCTTCCCCCTCTCCTGTTCAAAGTGCTAGTCAAAATCAGATCTCAACCCTGCAAGATGATCCTGATTGCTCCAGACTGGGCCAGACAGCCTTGGTATCCACTCCTACTGTCCTTAGCAGTCCATCTTCCCCTGTGTCTTCCCAGGAATCACAACCAGTTATCCTGTGCTCAGGGGAGGGTTTGGTACCCGAATCTCAAATCTCTCAATTTCAAGGCCTGGCTTTTGAAGAGTTAGAGTTTGCTGATTTACACCTCTCCCAAGGTGTAGTGGACATTCTGAAGGCCTCTAGGAAACCTTCCACCAGGGCTACTTATAATTCCAAGTGGAAAAGATTTTCCATATGGTGCTCTGGACAGCATACTTCCCCAGAGTCTGCTGATCTGCCCTCAGTCCTTGATTATATGGTCCATTTAAATAGCTTAGGGCTTAGACCAGCTACACTGAAGGTGCATCTGGCAGCTGTTTCTGCTTCTATCTCAGCAGGTAAGCCCTCTTCTCTTTCAGCTCACCCTGTATTCTCCAAGTTTTTCAAGGGATTGCTTCACACCAACCGTCCTTTCAGGGACCCTGCCCCTTCTTGGGACCTTAATGTTTGCATTGCTCAGCTTATGCAACCCCCTTTTGAGCCTTTGTCTTCAGCAGAGCTTAAGTACTTGACTTGGAAAATTGTGTTTCTGGTAGCCATCACCTCTGCCAGATGTATAAGTGAGTTACAAGCTTTGTCAGTGGAGCCTGATTTTATCTCCTTTCATAGAGATAAGGTGGTCCTCAGGACTAACAGGAAATTTTTGCCTAAGGTGGTTTCAGATTTTCACCTTAATCAGTCTGTGTCTCTTCCTGTGTACGTCACTGACCATTCCTCCTCTGGCGAGAGAAGGCTCCACAGTTTAGATGTGAAAAGAGCCCTTAGCTACTACATAGAACGTACCAAGGGTCACAGGTTTGACTCCCTCCAACTGTTCCTCACTTATGGTGAGGTTGGTAAAGGGAAACCTGCCACGAAAAGATCCATTGCCAGGTGGATTGTCTCTTATATCCAATTTTGTTATGGAAAACTGGGTAAGGTTCCACCCTCAGGCCTGAGGGCTCACTCTACCAGAGGTACAGCTGCTTTCCTGGCTGCTGCCAGGGATATTCGTATCTTAGAGATATGTCAAGCAGCTACCTGGAAAACAGTTCACATTTTTACCAAGCATTACTCCTTGGATATCCAGGCTAGGAGTAATGCTCGGTTTGGCACAGCTGTGCTTCAGAGCCTATTTCCTAAGTAGGTTCTGTCCCTCCTCCATTGAGGTACTGCTTGGTAGTCTGTCAGAATACAGCAAGACTTCATGTTGTTTGAAGAAAAAATTACTCACCTTAGTAATGTTGTTTCTTCTAATGGAGTCTTGCTGTATTCTGACCTCCCCCCCTGCCTGCCCCTCTCAGAACCTCTGTTTTGGGATGTGGGTGGGCAGTGGCAGTGTTGGCACTCAGTAGATGCCCACTTTGTTGTTTCACCCCCTTTTCTTGGGTGAACTGGTGTTGTGTTACTTCATTTTTTGGGTCTCCCGACTTGAGTCTTTGTTTTGGGACCAAAAAGATGTGTTTATGTGTAGTAGCCAGTTGGCTAGTGTAGGTTTACAGCTTCCACACAGGGCCTTAGTGAGTTTGCTCATAAAGATCTGACGGTTTGAATTTAAACAGCAACAGACAGAGTCTCAACCGAGCTCGAGCTCAGTGTTCCATGCCTGGAATGGAAAGTTAACTCTTTCATCTCCGGGGCAGTTCGAAGGTTGGGACTCGCTGCTAATGTCAGAATACAGCAAGACTCCATTAGAAGAAACAACATTACTAAGGTGAGTAATTTTTTGTTCAGGAACATCTCTAAATGGAATATAGCAGAACTGCAGTCAGATATCAGGGCTGTGAACTGGTCTGTCTGTTGGCCCTGGAGTTCCTTACTGCCTCTTTGTCCTCCATCCAGGACAGGCATTTCCCTATCATCACATGGAGAGCTAGGAATGGTAACAATAGATGGTTTACTAAAGAGCTCCTAGCTAAAATGAAGCAGACGGACGCCCTACGGGCTGATCACAAAACCATCCCATCCCCCGACACTTGGAACAATTAACGGAGGCCTCATAACTTCTGTAAGCAGGAAACTAAAGTACTCAAGGCTGCCTACCTTAAAAATCAACAGGTTCATACACAGTTGGTGACTCTCGCAAGTTCGGAGCATTGGTGAACTCACTAAGCCGGGCACTAAGCAAAGCTCTGTCTCCTTGTGCATCAACAGTGGGACCCTAACTGACCCCTAATAGGTCGCAGAGACCCTGATCAAGAAATTTACAAACCTGAGTACTTGGCTAAACTCCCATCCAAGAACTCTAAGCCTGCACTCTGAGATAGAAGTGAGGATGTGCTTGGAATCCCTACATTCCAGTTCAAGGCCACATTGCCCAAACAGGTCAGTCTCCTCCCCATGACCCCCCCCCCGCCCCCAACCATGGCAGTGCTGATAATGATGGTCTCCGCCCCAGTTCCTCAAACTTGCGGCTAACCTTATTGCTAAACTCCTAGCCATCCACTATAATCTATCATTAACCTACTCAACCATCCCAGTAATATGGAAGAGCAGGCCAGAGTTGTGCCTGTATTTAAATCATTGGGCCTAAAACTCCTTGACAGCTGTCGGCCAGTGTCCATCCTGTCCCATCTAAGTGAAGTTCTGGAGAAAATAATCTTACAGCAAATCTCTGACCACATATCTAAGTGCTGCCTCATCTCCCCCAACCAACACAGCTTTAGAAGGGACAAGAAGACTTGGTTTGCTGGGGTAGAAGACTTGGTTTGCTGGCCAAGGCACCTAGCTTCACCTGAGCTCTTTCCTTCTAAGACTGCTTGAAAGGCAGAGTAGAGAAACTTACCAGAGCAAGGGAGAAGGATTAAGACTTAGTTTGGCTAAGCAGATTTACTGTGTGGTGGTGTTTTTATTTTTTACTCACAGGGATTGCTACTGTTTGTTGCTAACATTTCATTGCTTTATTTTTTCTCTGATTCAAATTGTTGTTGCTGGTATACCTTCTTCTGCATTATTACAAAGGTGTGCCTACAGGTGTGTGGCTAACAGATTACTCCTGTAATCTTCTGATTCAAATTGTCTTTTGCAAGGTATATCTTCTGTTACTGCTTTATTTTTCTCTGGAGCAAAGTGTTTCTTACAGCGTATATCTTCTCTGAAATTACTGTATTGCAAGTGGAGCTTACATTTTTGTGACTTTTTTATCATTGGGCTAAGCAAAATTATTGTTTGACACTGTGTTTTATTTTATCCTTGTTTGTTGAAAAGGTTTGTTGTCTCAGAGGTGTTTCAGTCTCCTTTCACATTGAAGGAGCTAATTGCTTTTCCTCCCACAGCTCTTCCAAAGGATTAGTGTGTATGTGGGGTGGAGCTGGCAAACTGTCAGTATTTCAACAGAAAGAATGGTTAAAAGTCAGGTTAGTTTATATCTTGGAGGTAGAAGACTTGGTTTGCTGGCTCAAGGCACCTAGCTTCACCTGAGCTCTTTCCTTCTAAGACTGCTTGAAAGGCAGAGTAGAGAAACTTACCAGAGCAAGGGAGAAGGATTAAGACTTAGTTTGGCAAGCAGATTTACTGTGTGGTGGTGTTTTTATTTTTACTCACAGGGATTGCTACTGTTTGTTGCTAACATTTCATTGCTTTATTTTTCTCTGATTCAAATTGTTGTTGCTGGTATACCTTCTTCTGCATTATTACAAGGTATGCCTACAGGTGTGCTAACAGATTACTGCTGTAATCTTCTGATTCAAATTGTCTTTTGCAAGGTATATCTTCTGTTACTGCTTTTATTTTCTCTGGAGCAAAGTGTTTCTTACAGGGTATATCTTCTCTGAAATTATTACAGGTGGTGCTTTACAGGTTTTACAGTTTTATCTAACATTAGGATAAGCTTTCAGGATTACTGCATTTGTTGTTGACTGATTGTTTCTGCTCTTACCTCCTTGTTCTTTTGTCCGTGGTTCTTCTTTTTAGGCAGGGGAAGGGCCCAGCCACCCCCATCCCCAACCACCCCACGCTACACTCCTTTTATAGGGTACCACAGTTGTGACATTTCCTGTGGCAGAGCAGGAAGGGGCGGATCAGTGGGGCCTCCACAACGTGATCTCATTTACAGGGGCACTAGTAATTTAACTTGTTATAACAAGTTAAACAAAGCACAATTAAACCATTACTTGCATTTTTTTCCTTCTAATTACTCTGACTAGGTTACAAACCCAGCAACTTATTTGGAATGGATTTCATTAACTGCAGGTACTGTGGAACAATTTTCAGAAGGACAGTCTTACAGGATTTAGGACACTGTCCTACATGCTGGGCCTTTGGAGATCTTAGGTCTCAGCTCCGGGCAGCATGGGCAGAGATTGCACGCCTCAAATTTCATATTGAAGAGGAAATACATTATAAGAACCACCCGCCATTTCCCCAGCATCCAACAGAAAAACCTCGACCACAGAGGGTAGTTGGTCCAGGAGGTTGGCAGGTGGTTAGGAGGAGCAAATCAGGTGCCCCATCACTCTCTGCTCTCCAACACATTACCTCCAAAAACCATATAAACACTACAAACAGGTATCTGCCTCTATCTCTGAAATCAAATAAAGAGGCAGAAGACACTGCAGAGCAGGACACTGCGGCACAGGAGCTAGCACAATACTCACCCAAATCAGGAACCAAAACTAAACAAGCACAAAGGAAATCCAAAAAACTTCTGATCATAGGAGACTCCATGATTCGGGGAGTTGATACCCATCTCCAGCCAGGGGTGATGGTCAGATGTCTCCCAGGTACATCAGCATGGAGAGACACTGACCGCATTGCTAAAATTGTTCACAAAGCAGGAGAAACATTGATGTCCTAGTACACATAGGACTAATGATCTCGCCAATGGGTCAGTTGTGGAGACCAAGGAACACCTGACTAAGCTGGGTGACAAACTATCATCTATTTCGTCTGGCATCTCCTTCTCTGAGATCCTGCCAGTCTGGGAGAAGGGAGCAGATGGACGTGAAGGTCAGAGAAGGGGAGATAGGGGAGCTAAACACGTGGCTCAAGGGCTGGTGCCAGGAAAAGGACACAGATTTGTAGGAACTGGCAACAGTTCTGGAGCGAAAGTTCTTTAAATTTGATGGACTGCATCTGACTAAAGAGGAGTCAGTGCATTGGGGCAGAAGTTTGACGCCTTTGCAGAATATTTAAACTAGCAAATGGGGAGAGGGGTGCAGCACCCCATACGTCGAATGGGAAGAACACCCCTCCCTCAGCTAGTGGTCAAACAGGAATTCAGCGTGTTTGCTGCTCATTTGTATCACCAGGTAAGAAAAAGGTTTGTCTCCCCATACGATGCACAGGGGTAATGCCAAACTTCACCCAACAACTAACACACCAAAATCTGGCCAATGGAAAATCATGTACACAATGCTCACAGTCTGGGGAATAAGATCCCAGACCTGCAGGCAATAATGTCAGAGGCTAAACTGGACATAGTAGCAATTAGTGAGACGTGGTTTACCAGTAACCACACTGGAGACTTCAGTACCTGGCTATGTATTGTTCAGAAGAGACCGAGGTGCAAAAGGGGGAGGACTGGCCTCTGTATGTTAATGAAAATATCAAAGCTACAGAAATTCAGAATACACACAAGGAGCCAGAAGAACTGTGGGTCACCTGGAAACAGGAAATGGGACAGCCATAAGAACTGGGGTTGTCTACAGGCCCTAGACCAGAGGGAGGACATAGACACATTACTGTTAGAAGATATACAAAACATGACAGCTAAAGGGAGGTTCTGATAATGGGAGACTTCAACATGCCAGATACAAATTGGTCAATACCAGCAGGAACATCTGCCAGAACTAGACTCATAGTGGATTCCCTGCAGGGGGAGGGCCTCAAACAACTGGTACAGCAACCCACAAGAGACAGGGCTATCCTAGATCTAGTACTGACTAACAAAGACGGGATCACAGATCTCCAGGTAGGTCACCTGGGGGCCAGTGACCATCACATGGTATGGTTCAATTTGGCTACTACATCTAAATCATCCCATTCCAAGGCAAAAATATGGGACTTCAGAGGAGCTGACTTTGATAAGATGGCCAACAGAGTTAAGCTAGCCTGCAAAAAGAAACACAGGTGAGGAGGTACAGGCAAAGTGGGCAAGCATTAAGGATACAATACTTGAAGCAACATCCCATTGTGTTAGACAGAAAAGGAAGTGCAAAGAAGAAGGAAACCACTTTGGTTCTCAAATACAGTAGCAGAAAAGGTCAGAGCCAAAAGCTGGCCTTCAGGAAATATAAGGGAACACAGCGGATGAAGATAGGGAGGCATACCAAACTGCCCTAAGGGAAGCAGGGAAGGCAGGCAAAGTCCCAAACTGAGGAAACACTAGCACAAACAGTAAAAGAAGGTGACAAGACTTTCTATAGGATACATTAGTGAAAGGAGAAAGTCCAGAGGGATTGCCATGCTTAATGGAGAAAAGGGAGCATGTGAGGAGGAGGACCCTGTAAAGGCATCTATCCTAAATAGATACTTTGCTCAGTATTTACTGAAGAGAAGTGTAGGCAGGGCCCACAGCTCAGCATCATGGACACAGGGGAGGGAGGTGAGCACTACTCCCTTCACAAAAAGAAAGGGTCCTACAGGAGCTTGCTAAGCTCAGGGTGGATAAGGCAATGGGACCTGATGGCATACATCCCAGGGTACTTAAGGAGCTAAAGGAGGAACTAGCAGAGCCATTAGCAGAATTGTTTAGTGAGTCTCTGAGCACAGAGAGGTCCCAGAAGACTGGAGAAGAGTTCATGTGATCCCACTCCACAAGAGTGGTAGCAGGGAGGAGGCGGGAACTACAGACCGTCAGTCTTACCTCAGTAGTGGGCAAGATTATGGAGGCACCTTAAGGAAAGGATAGTGCAACACCTGGAATCCATAGGGCACAGGATCCAAGACAGCATGGGTTTACAAAGGAAGGTCCTGTCAAACTAATCTCATAGATTTCTTTGACTGGGTAACCAGAGTGGTGGACCAAGGGGAGCAGTTGATGTCGCCTACCTTGACTTCAGCAAAGCTTTTGACACTGTTCCACATAGAAGATTGATAAATAAGCTAGGTAGGCTCGGGTGGGTCAGAAGTTGGTCAACTGGGTGGCAAACTGGTTGACTGGCAGAAAACAGAGAGTGGTGGTAAATGGTATACAGTCAGAAGAGATGCAAGTCACAAGTAGGGTACCTCAGGGATCAACCTGGGCCAGTCCTATTCAACATCTTCATTAGTGACCTCGCAGATGGACTAGAGGGTAAGGCTTGTCTGTTTGCAGATGACACCAAGATCTGCAACAGAGTAGATGATCCAGATGGGGTGGGCAGAATGAGAAGAGATCTGGATAAACTAGCAAAATGGTCAGAAGAGTGGCAACTGGGATTTAATGCAAAGAAGTGCAAAATCATGCACATAGGGAAGAGAAACCCTGAAGCCACTTATAGGCTGGGAGGGCAGTTGCTAGCAGTCACAAAGGAAGAAAGAGACTTGGGCATCATCATCACTGATGACTTAAAATCATCCAAGCAGACCTCTAAAGCAGTAGGTAAGGCTAGGGGGGTGTTAGGGTGTATTAGTAGGGGTATCACAAGTCGTAAGAGGGAGGTAATAATCCCTCTGTACAAGACATTGGTTAGGCCCCATCTGGAGTACTGCGTGCAGTATTGGAGGCCACACCTTCACAAGGACATTAATCAAATTGAGGCAGTCCAGAGAAGGGCAACCAAAATGGTGCAGGGACTGCATCAGAAGACATATGAGGACAGATTAACGGAGCTCAATATGTATACCCTTGAGCAAAGGAGGAGAGAGGTGATATGATCGAGACATTTAAACACCTTAAGGGCATAAACAAGGTGAAAGAGTTCAACATGTTTAAATATAAGAAAATAGCAGGACAAGAGGACACAGCATGAGATTAGAGGGAGGCCGATTAAGGGGGAATGTGAGGAAATTCTTTTTCACAGAAAGGGTGGTAGATGCATGGAATGGCTTACCACAAGAAGTGGTGGCTATGAATACAGTGCAGGGCTTCAAACAGGCATGGGATAGGCATAAGGGAGCAATACAAATGACTATGAATAGATAGGTCACTGACAGAGCAAAGGCCGATGGCACATTTATAAGGTAGAAAAAGAAATGGGCAGACTGGATGGGCCTTGCGGTCCTTATCTGCCATCAACTTCTATGTTTCTGTGTTTCTATGGGACACAGTACCACCATTGTGTTGACCTATTTCATGGACCATGGCTTCAGGAACCTGGACCAAGGCAAGATCACCAATGCCATTTTTATGGACCTATCAAAGGCATTTGACCTGGTAGACAACAGCAGGTTTTTCAGTGAATACCTAGGACTAATTTAACAACTACCTCGTTGGGAGATCGCAAGTGGTCTGCACTGGAGAGTCTGCATCCTGCTCCCTGGGGGTAAACTGTAGGGTCCTTCATGGGACCATACTAGGGCTCATCTTGCTGTCTTTCTCCATCGACCACTTCCTTAGGGAAAGTAGGGATTGCCACATGTTAATGAATGCGAACAGTCTGATTGTCTACCACAGTGCTGAGAACCCTAAGGAACTGTCCCTCACCCTCAACAAGGAGTTCATCTCACTCCACAGGTGGTTCACTGCAAATAGGTTAATCGCTAATGCCAAGAAGATGAAGGCCATGCTTTCTGGGTCTAAACCCAGGCTTGCAAAAACCCAGGCTTTCAAAGTGGGCTGTAAATCCAAATACCCCCAACCCCTTGAACATCCGGGCTCCAGATTGCTCCTACCTTGAACAGATAACTACCTTCAGATAACTAGGTGTCACCCCTCTCCGACTTTTGCTGAGTGCATTGGAACATTGGTCAAGCATGTTAACTCATTATCTCTTGGCTGCCATTTTGTGTCAGGTTAGCAGTGGATAGTATGGACTTCATACAAAGCTACTGGAAGTAATGCAGCTGGGAGTCTGCTTTAGGCTAAAGAACCTCTTGATCCCAGAAGTGCGGCTGGCCATAACACAAGGCTTGCTTCTCTCACTCTTGGATTACTGCTTCCCCATTTATTCTCAAACCTCCAGTCATAACCTCACTAAATGTAACACTGCTTACAGCAGCATTTGTAGGTTTGCCCAGCTGGCCCATTATAACACCCACTACTATTCCCTTTATCAGATGCTTGACTGGCTTTCCCTGCAGGCCCACCATGACTACATTATGGTCACTCTTGCTGAAAAGTTCCTCAGGGATAAGGAGAATTGCTCCTAGTCAAGCCTTCTCAGTCTTAGGACTGGCTCACCACATCTCCGGTCCTCCTCTCAATGCTTCATTGACCTTCCTCAGAAGACTACGGAGATGGGTCAGAAAGCTTTATCCAGTGCCACCCCTAGGCTATGGAATGGTTTGCCAGTCTCCCTCCTCTTGCTAGACATGTCTATCCTATTCTCTGTATGTAGGTGCCCCACTTATGCTTGGATGGTGGTGATCCTTGGGTCCCAATGTAAACCTCTAGGTAGTTCTCGAAGCTGCTGACAACTAAAGCCCCGTTCACAATGCACCGCTCAGACCCTGTAATGGATAGAAACCGTTACAACTGGGGAGCAGTGCAGTGTGTCCACACTGCCACGGTGTCCGTTATGGGACCGGTACCGCCAGTCCACACTTTAGGAGTCAGGTGACCGTTACCGTGGCACCCGATCCCACAATGCAGCTCGCACTGCGCTAGGGGACCGGTGCCACTCGTCCACACTACTCCCGGTCACGTTACCACAGGTGTAATTGGTTTCATAACCGTTGTTGAAACCACCTCATATGTGGTTTCAACAGCGGTTACGAAAACTCCTTCCGTAATGTTACAGGTGTAAATGCAAACTGTTGCGGTAACGGTTTGGGCACTCTGTAACGTTAGAGGGGTAGTGTGGATAGGGACTTAGTTGTTAGTCATGTTTTGTATCATGTGATATTCGTCACTGGCTATGGTCTGGAGTCTAAATCCCAGTCCAGTCATGATGTTATTGTGGCCTATGCTGCTAACCTCTTCTCTTTACTGTGGACTTTTTCTGTGCATATTTCAGGACTTAGTACTCTAGCCCCTAACTGTAATTATCTTTATTTCTGGGCCTTGTATTTGTGGGCCCTATCTCTCATTTATCTGTATTGCATTGTTGTATGGCTATATTGGTTTTACCTGTACCATTTGTTATGTATGATTTTTTGACTATGTTGTATGTACCGCCCATCTTAATGACCTCGGTCGTTCCTGAAAAGGGTCCCTCAGACCAGTGTACCCATCCGATACCAAATAAATAAACAGTGCCCTGTCATGGAATTCAGCCTTTAATAAAAAAAAGACGTGTGCTGGGAATGACTACCACTAGACGAATAGTGTCAGTAAATCAAATGAGAATGCTGGAGGTGCAGCATATGGAATTGGAACTAAAATCACACGCAGCACCTGCTGGCTCACAGTATTATGTTGCTTTTATCAGTGTTTGGCAAGCCCAGTGCACAGGAGGGTACCAGTTACTTGACTAAATTTCATGTGAAATTTAAATCTCCAGGCTGCTTAGCTGTGCAAGCCATGCTTTTGAGGAACTGCTGTGTTTCATGTGCCTATTTGCTGTCCTTATGTTGCATGAACTACCCTGAGCAGCTGGCCACAGAACCGTATATTAAATTGTCCATTGAGACTAATTTGAGTTTTTGGATGGCACACAGGCTGTAATAGTAGAATGGCTGTTGTAGTACATTTGTAACCATTTCCCTGCCTAGTAATGGGGCTCAAGATTTTTTTATTTTATTTATTTGAGTCTAGGATTACAACCTTTGAGCTAGAAGCTCATTTACAAAGGTTCTATGTCGATTTAAACACAGCAAGTAAGAACAAACATATCTGAGTTGCATCATTGGGTTGCAATCTATTAGTTACAATATGTACATTGTTATGACATTAGGAAGGGGATAGCTGCAAGATGGGTATAAACAGAGAGGGTGTTAAACTATGCTTAAAGTTTTGAGATCGAAAGAGGAAAAATAAGAAGGTTCAGAGCCAAGAACTATGACTCCAGCAGTTCCCTTTGTCAGGGTGAGGAGGGGATTCCTGAGTTGTAGTGGAAGGGGGGAGGAGGATAGAAGAGGGAGGAAGTGGAGGGAGAGAGGGGCAGGGGGCATGAAAGATGTATGCGTGAGTAGCGAGGAGTGGGGGAGGAAGTGTGGGTGGCAGGGGGAAGGGGTACATGAAGGATATCTGAGCGAGTAGCAGAGGGGTAAGAGAAAGAGGATGAGAGGGCAGAGGCAAATTGGGGAGGAATAAGTGCAGGAAGATCTCAAGAAATAGGCCAAGAAGGAGGGAGTCTGCACATGGGCAAGGCCGAGGTCATTACGTCTATGTGAGGGAAGCAGTGGTAAGACATTTGACTAGCAAGGTAGCAAAGTTTTAATTTGTAGAGGCCTAATTTGGTCTCGGCTTGCAGGTCCAGTGGGAGTGATGTATCACAGCAGAATTTATATTTTTACTGGAACTAGCATAACCACAGGCAGACTAGGCACATGCACACTCAGCAGATACACAACATAGCAGTAGTCTTCTGTCTTAGATGAGTGCACGAAGTATCCTGCATTGCTTCTCATAAAATCTAGCGTGCATTCACTTAAGCAGCCTCAGTATTTACCTTGGTCTTAACAATTTTGATTTTGTTTCAACAGACTTAATGAAGTTCATAATAAGTTCTTAATAACACTGTCTTGATCCTGAGACCTGTCTTCATTTAAGTTGCTTTGGTGATATATCTGAGTTGTCTACCCCCACACACACACCATAATGGCCATTAACTTGGACTGTGTTCTCAAGGTCCACAAGCTTTCACATACTTCTCTGTAGTAGGTGTCCTCTGCCCTGTAGTCACTTACTCAAACAGCATTGCCTCTTGCTGGTTGGCAGCAAGGTTTTCAGGGTGTCCCCAAACGCTTCTGGACTATATGCTGGCCTGAAGGGCATTAGGGCATCTCATGAAGAGCAGCCACTACCCCCGCCCCTTCCCAAACAGTCCTTCTTTCATTCTGCCTTCTCACAGCACGGCTGAAGCCTAGATACCTGAACTTCTGAAGGGCAAACACTTAGTACTTGCTGCACCCCAGATTAGTACCCCCTGGAGCTTTGGCTGGGTGCTGGAACCCGTTTTTGAAGAGGGACCCTTGTTTACTTGTTTTCCCCCAAAAGTCCAGGATGTCCTGTAGTTGATAATTTTTCCAGAAAGGATGGAGGCTTGCTTTCCTGTAGAATTTTGTACCCTGTAAGTGCAGGTTTGAACTTGCACCAGTATTTGCATGCAGGCAGAAAAATGATACTTTGACATTGAAAGGGAACAGTCAGGAAAAGCCCCCCACACA
The DNA here is from genome assembly GCA_016271365.2 of Neoceratodus forsteri. Classification (NCBI taxonomy): domain Eukaryota; kingdom Metazoa; phylum Chordata; order Ceratodontiformes; family Ceratodontidae; genus Neoceratodus; species Neoceratodus forsteri. The sequence continues at coordinate 180,709,824 of CM057450.1, read as the reverse complement.
CACACACACACACAGCTGGTCCCAATGTGCAACTTGTGTGCAAAATAATTTTAGTTTACTTGTTATTTAGCGTAGTAGAGTGAGTGTATCTGGCTAATTTTGTTTAGTTCTAGGCTGATATTTTCTTTTACAGTGGAGCCCTGTTATAAGCACATCCTAAATGCCAAGCAAAAATGTTCTTACAACCAGGATGTTCTTATAAGAGGGCTACATTGAAAACAATGAAAATCTATGTAAGATCTTTGGTTAACAAGATGAAACTGGGCTCAGACTACATTTTAGATAACTCATTATTAAAAGTAGTATAATATTTAAGCAATTACCCATGACAGGGTGTGCAGTTATTGGGGATGGGGATTAATCAACACCCCAGGTGCATTGTGAGGCACAAGGCTGCAGGCCGAGTGTCCTCACAGCGCCTGGGTGTTGATTAGTCCTCAATAACCACACACCCTAGAGTGGGTTTTTGCCCTTATAACATGGGGTGTTTCAACAAACAGAAATAATTAACGCAAACTGTTTAATAAGGTTGGAAATAGAAGAAATGTCCATGTATCCTTCCAAGCTGTCAAATAGTCCCCAGCAACTACTGCAGATTTAAGTTATGTGATGAACACAGAATTGCCAGAAAAGACTATTAGCATGATTTCTGACATTTCCTGTTCATAACATACACTCTCCCAAGGTACTGCAGATGGCTGTGTAGAGAGAGAGAGAGACACACACACACAGGGACACACAGACCCAGGACACTGCAGCAAGTTTGAATGTCTTGGTGTCTCTGTCTCTGTGATTTACACACACTCTCTTTCTGTCTCTCGCATTCTGTCTGGGGTCAGTAAAACAAAGTGACCATATCTCTTGGTACCACGGGACATGTTACAATTTAAGTTACCTGTCGTTTTCAAACGCAGTTATGAGTAATATACATTGTGTACAACGCAGTGGCCTCTCAATTCTCGCTGTCTACCTGCACGCTTCTCTCTCTCTCGGTCCCTCCCCACATGGTTCAGCAAGCAGTGGTGGGGGAGTGTCTGTTGCTCTGGCTGCAGCTCTGTACCAGACCTATGGGGACTACAGAAACTGGGTCCCCTTGGCTCTGTCTACCTTCAGTGGCTGCTGTGGCAGATGGCGACTAGCTGCAACTGTCTCTGCCGTGGTTTAAATGAGTGGCTGCTGCTGGGGACAAACACAGGCTGCTATGATGTACAGGCGATGGTGGGGAAATGGCACGGAGGGTCATCTGCCTCTTTCTATCCCCATCTTTCTCACTGTGTATCCGGCGTTGCTGAGCTGCCAGTACCCAATGGGGACTGAGGGACTTTATGGCAAGTAACTCAAAGGGCAAGCAAGTACAGAGTGAGTGAGCGGGTGGTCAACCAGGGAGCGAGTGGCCAGGCTGGGACAGCAGACATTCTGATGGGGTTCTGTCTCGGAGGACTGGACTGAGGCACTCGGCAACATGCTACACACACACGGAGAGGAAAAAGCGGACAGGGTCTTACCGGAGACTGACAGCGGGTCAACGCTCTGTACTCACCAGCATATCTCCAACCCACTATCACTAACTTTGTGTGTGTGTGTGTGTGTGTGTGTGTGTGTGTGTGTGTGTGTCTCTCCCTTTCTTTATTCACAGGGTTCATGGAAGGTAGGGGATAGATTACAGACGTGCGGCTCAAGTGACAGCTACGGTGCCCGGAAGTTCGCCGGGTGGGTGGGGAACCACATGGCTGTGACAGAAAAATCATTTGGTTTGTTTACGGTGGGGGATGAGGACAACCTTCAGACAAAGGATGGGGAACACCACAGTACTGTACTGTGTTTTTGTGGGGGGTTACTGTGCACAGAGAGCAGGAACTGGACAGCCAAGATGAAAGGCACAAACATGACAGCACTGATGAACTACAGGGCCGATGAGTGGCTTTACCCAAAGTGCACGGTGCCCACAAAGGATGTGGGAGGGGATGGCACAACACACCACACTATGGAACACTTGTTTTTGTCTACTTCTCGCTTCCATCGGTTAGAAATGGTGCTTTGCACTTTCAAATTCTAAACTACACAAGGAGTCCTGTGCAGCTCAGTGTTCCTGTCTGTTGCCCCATCGCACCAATTGTGCATATATCAGGGATTAATAAACGGTCACCTGATGGCTCTGTACCAGTCAGGTGCCTGTCTTCTCCTACCCCATATTATAAAACTTTTTAAAAGAAATCTTGCTCAAACAGTTAGAGTATTGTAAAATTTATTCAGTGTCCTGCTTATTTATGAAGGAATATGTGCTGCCTTCTTCACAGGGCATCTTTCCCACATCCATTTTAATGAGGAAACTAGATGATGATTCAGCCTTGGCACTGATGACCATCTACCACTAACTCCGGAAAAAAAACAACTGTTCTTCTAAATGGGCTTTACTGCCATTGAAAATAATGGGCAACAATCGGGACATTCAACAAATGTTCTTATAAACGGGATGTTCTTGTAAGAGGGTGCCACTGTATTACCAGTCCCAGAATCCCGTGCACCTGAAATCAGAGCAGTAAGCAGCAGTGGGAGATTTGATAGCCTGCAGTACGTGATGATAGAGCTTTTATAGTCTCTAATTAGATGTTTTCTTGATCTGCTTTTCCCCAGGGTCTACGTACAGTCCTCTGTGACTGTACTTCACCCAGGGAGGACAGCGGGACCAGCAGTTAAAGAATCGGATCTTTTATAAACTCTATTATGTACTGCTTGAGTGTGCGGCCCTTAATGTTGACTGCTTGCCTTTAACCCTTTCATGTCCCCCTGCCTTTCTCTCCTCCCTCCCACACCTCCTCACCTCACCCCCACTCCTTGCTACTCACTCATATATCTTTCATGCCCCCCTGCCTCCTACACCTCCTCCCTCCCCCTCCTCACCCATGCAGGTGGAGGTGAAGATAGATGACTGGAGGGATGGGCAGGGTCCAGCACTAGGTGTGGTGGCTAGGAGCGACATCTACCCAGACAGTGGCATTATTCACTTTTTCTGTCTCCCTTGGAGAATGCAGACGTGCAGTGACGTCGTGGAGCAGCATGCATTTTTCTGTGAGTGATGTGCTGATGTCTGCCATGTCCTACCAGTCCCAAAATTTGCTAGGTTTTTGGGCTCATTGTGCCCCCAGTTACCACCTGAAGACACCCTGTTAGCGGGTCCCTACACCCTTCTGCTCCAGTTGGAGGTGGGCTGTCCACCTGATGCACGAACCTCCTCCACTGGCTGGTCCTCTGACATGTAAGACTTGTTTTCAGACCTGGGGCATCGGTATCACAAGTGGTAGTGCTACCACTGTGCCGGCCAGCCAGCCAGCTGCGCCATTGATCGTTATCAAATGTTCTGTGGCAAAACTCTATATGTATTCCCGTACATGGAGGATTAGCTACTCAAGGCCTCCTCCAGGGCTCTGGCTACACAGACCTTACACCAGAATTGCCAGTTGTTTAGCTTACTGGGGAATTCTGGTCCCCAAACCCAACCTGCTGGGAATTTTGGTCCACAAATCCAAGCCTGTTCCGATTCCTCCCCAAGAGCTGCAGTTTATAGGTGTAGTTTTGGATGCCACGCAGGCAACTGCATTCCTTCTAGCGAACTGTGCCTCTGCCATAATCCTGCAGACTCAACATGGCTGCTGTCAGCAGTTACTGTAGGTCACTGCCAGGTCCATGCTCAGACTGCTGGGCCTCATGGCTGCTGCCATCAGGTACTGGAGGTATGAGTAATCAATGTTTTTTTTTTTTTTTTATTTATATTTTGTGCAGTTTTTGCCCCCCCCCCTTTTTTTTATATATAAATCTTGCCCCGATCGAGCGTGCATGTGGAGGCACGCGCACCTGGCCCAGGCACCTCATGATACTTGCCGACCCACCCACCTGCGCGACCCATCGGACCTCCACCCGATGGGAGCAAAACTATGGGGGGAGGGGCGACGGAGATCCTCCCCAGGAGAGGAGAGCTACCATTATGGCTGCTAATTCCTGCTCCTTCCCTCCCCCCATGCTGACCCCTGACGACCCGGTCCTGTTCTCAAACCCAGGTCATCAGCGCAGCACGAGGTGTGGCATCCAGCGCCTCAACCCTCAGTGCCACCAGGCTGGCTGAGTAACCATTGTTGACTCCATGGCAGATAGGCTGCTTTTCATATAGAAATCATCTGAAAGGAACTGCCCTGGAGTCGAACCCAGGTAACTTGTGCTGCCTGCTTTGTTAATCTCTGCATCCTCTACACCAAATGAACTGCAGTTCACTTCAGTGGCTTACTGGATGGGTGTTGGCTTAAAGGTGGTCAGAAACGATTTTTTACATCTAGATGCTGTGCTGCTTTCCTTTTAGTGTCTATCCAATATTCTGATATGGCAGTGTTTTTGCCTTTGTAACTACCCAGAATCCCTCTCTCTTCAGCAGTTGCTTGTCTCTCTCTCTCTCTCTCTCTTGCTCTCTCTCTACATGCTGCGTGAAGATTCTGTGACCTCAGTATAACCATTCCAGACATTCACATCAACGGCATGAATTGGTGTAACTAATATGGAATGTTTTAAAAAAATGAAAAGATAGAGCAGTAGCTTCTGTGTGAATGGAACTGTGTAGATCCGAGGGTGTCCCAGAGCTAGATTATTCATATCAAAAATTGGTTAAAGCATATCAGAAAATACAACTAGCAGTGGCAAGGAAAATGGAAGGGCAGTTAACTTTGTAAAAATCATTCTGTCACCTGTAACAAGCGTGGGATCAGTAGTTCGATTTCAGTTAAGAACACATTTTGGTATTTTCAGCAAAAGAGCAAGATTTAAATCTTAACAGGGATAAATACTTTTTTTGTTTTCATTTTTTTCCTTTTCACTGAGTGGTGATCCATGGCGGTGTGGGGTTACAATTTATTTATTTATGTATTCAAGTCTCGGATTTCAACCTTTGACCTAAAAGCTCATTTACAGAGGTTCCACGTCTGAGGAAATACAATATATATAGGTTCAATTAGTGTTGCACAAAATATTGTTAGGAAATTCAAACAATAGAACATGAGGAAGCTAATATACATGTAGGGAGAGGAATTACAAAAAGAATACAAACAAATTGGTTACAGTTGAACAAGCTTATGCCTAAGAGTATCGGGGGAGAACAAGGAGGAGTGGGGGTAAGAAGGAGCAAGGGACAGGCAGGGCCAAGAACAACCCATTGTCGTGGAAGGAGAGGAGGGGAGAGGTAGTAAGGGTAAGGGGAAGAGGGGGAAGTGAGTAAAATGCAGGATGACAGTTGCGTAGAGAGGGATGGTAGAGGGGCAAGGATGTGGGGGAAGGTGGCTGAAGGATGAGGGAAGTTGGAAGTGTGAAGTGAAGTGCAGAAAAGCAGGACTTACGTGGGTAAAAGTGCCAGAGCGGTTGAGACCAAGGCCTCGTAATAATTGGTAGCAGGCAAATAGGAATAGTAATAGTAAATATATTGGAGAAGGAATTAGTTATGAGAGAGAAGAAATGTAAAAATAAAGTACTGTCTCAGGAGGCAGAGCTCTGCCTTCGAGACAGTGTTGGTTGCCTACATATTCCTTCTGGGTACTATTGTAACCGTTTATGACTGGCCTTTTCGGTTCCAAGGGAGCATAACCCTACTATTGTGGTATCCACCTCACTGCTGGGGGACTGGGACTCCTGACATCACCAAATTCATTTACCATTAATGTCTTGTGCTTATTTACCCTTTCCTGAGATTTGGCTGGCCCTGTACTTGTTTACTCTGTTGCCTTTGCTTGTATAATACTGTTACTCTACCATAATGTTTTGTGATACCTGTAGCTCTTGTATGCTAGCCTTTTACTCTGCCTGATTTTCTTGTTTGTACCGTGTAACCTCCCAGGGTCACACCTGAAAAAAGGCACTTGGCTGTCTAGTGTGCTTACCTGGTTAACAAAAGCAAATAAATAAGTTCTGCCCTATCCCCTGCCCAAGTCTCTTGGCATGCTATAGGACCTTGGGACAGGCTATAGTTCTCTTGGAGGTGAGAGGAGACAGTAGGGGTTTGTGTCTCTGTGATGACATAACCTCATTAAATAGATTTTCTCCCTCACCCATGCAGTTTACAGGCATAAACCACAGTTTTGTTCTGTATAAATAAACCACAGATTTCTCAGCACGAGTTTTAGCTCAGTAAGTGCAGACCTGAAAGTGGTGCACAAGTATCTACCCTGCACATAGACAAATAACACTGTGACATTTTAACTCTTTACTGGCAGCAGAGCAACACACAGCTGGTATCACAAGCCTTTTGTTTAGCAAAACAGCAGAGGGGAGGGATGCTCTGCATATTCCTCTGCAGAAGTCTTGACCTTCAGGTAAGTGCTGATTCTCCATTAATAGAGTTATTTAAAACGAGAAACTTAACTGAAAGATCAATTCAGGAGGACTTTATTTTAGAGTTTTTAGCGAGGAAAGGTACACTGAGACAAAGCTTGTTTCCAGATGTAGTCTGTGAGCACTGTTAGGTTGTTACTTGCACAGTGTCACACAGTTTAAGTGGCTGCTGTGGGATTTAAACCCTGGTCTGCTGGGCCTCTAGGTTCACAGCTTGGTGCTCTAACCTCCAGGCTGTTTAAAACCTTCTTACCCATAAACCTCCAGTTGTTTGCCCCTAGCAGTGGCAGGTAGATGTTTTAGTCTACATCTTTTTTTTTGGGCAGATTTATTTCGCTGTAGCTATGCTTAGTACCTGGGCTAGGGATTGCAGTACTCCCCCAGTGTCACCTTCACACCACGACCACTATAACAATGAAGATAGTGCTGTTGAGTGTTGCCTCCTTCAGTTATACTGCTTATAAAGTCAGCCTATCCCCAGATGGGCTTAATATGTTTCCCACTCTTGAGTGAAGACAGGCAGTAACTTGTAGAGGCCTTGAGCATTTAAAAGTACACTTCTTCCTCCTTATGGCAAAAGGCAAGGCAAAAGTTATTTAAAAGACGCCCAATCCCAGAGGCTCTGGGCGCCGTACAGGCATTTAAACAAACATATTTAACATAATAAATAGATACATTTACATATAAATACAACTCAATACAGAGACTAAAACCTAACAATAAATCCATATCTAAGCATTAAATGCCTTAGAAAAGAAAAAAGCCTTTAGCTGGGCCTTAAAAACATCCACGATGAAGCCTCTCTGACCATAGTTGGTAAGGAATTCCACAGAACCGGGCTGCGGCACTGAATGCTCTATCGCCAGCTGTTTTCAGCCTAGTTCTGGGAAGAATGGTCAGAAGGCATTCACTGGACGAACGGAAGAGGGCGAGAGAGAGGTAGGTGACAGAAGGTCTAACAGGTAACCAGGGCCCTGTCCGGTAGGGCCTTATAGGTGAGAAGACCCACCTTAAAGAGGACTCTCCACCTGACTGGCAGCCAGTGCATCCACGCAAAACTGGTGTAATGTGACAGAACTTTTGCTGCCCGGTCACAATCGGCAGCTGCATTTCCAGCAGCTGCACCTCAGAGATCCTCCCATGACCCCGAGATAGAGCGCAACAAGTAATCAAGCCTAGATGTGACTAAGGCATGTATCAAAGTAGGGAGGTCCAGAGATGGAACAAGGGGTTTAATTCTGGCAATGTTTCTGAGGTGGTAAAACAGGTACGAACCACAGAGGATATTTTGAGCCTCCATGGTTAAATCTCTGTCCAGAATCATGCCAAAATTACACATCCAAGAGGAGGCCTTCAATGGCACAGACCCTAGGACAAGCCCGGTTTCTGTGTCAGAGGCCATCCTATCACGAACTCTGTTCCACTCCACTACTAATACCTCCGTCTTATTGGGGTTCAGCCGAAACCAGCTGGAGGCCATCCAGTCGTTAATCTCGGCCAGACAGATATTAAGTACGTCCACTGCATTGGATGTTCCTGGGGCAAAGGAAAAATATAGCTGAGTATCATCGGCATAGCAATGAAAAAAAGCATATACACTGCGAACAACATTGGAGCCAATACTGATCCCTGAGGAACTCCACAGAGAAGCAGACTAGGTGTAGATGAGAAATTTCCCATCATAACCCGCTGCCTCCTGTTAGTTAGAAAGGACTCAAACCATTTGATGACATTGCCGGTGAGTCCACATAGATCCCCAAGGCGAGCAAGCAGCACACAATGGTCCACAGTGTCGAAAGCTGATGAGAGATCGAGGAGAACAAGAATTGTCTTGTCTCCTCGATCTCTAGCCCTGAGTAGGTCATTCTGCACCCGAACAAGTGCAGTTTCAGTGCTGTGTCTGGCACGAAAAGCCGACTGGAAAGGTTCATACAACTCGTGGGAAATGAGGTGCTCTTCCAATTGAAGTGCTACCACTTTCTCAATAACCTTTCCTAAAAATGGAAGGTTAGAGATTGGACGGTAATTTGCCCTGATCTCCGGGTCCAAAGATGGCTTCTTTAAGAGGGGTCTTACCAGAGCCTCCTTCAAGGCATCCAGAAAGACACCCTCAGACAGGGAACACTGTACAATCATGGCAAACACCGGACCAACAGAGCCAACGCATCTCATTAAGAAACGCGTTGGCACCGGGTCCAGTTCACAAAAGGTGTGCCTCACATTGTTTGCCACCTCAATAACCTCACTATCCTCCACTGGTCTAAACTCTCCCCAACCAGACGGAGTGCACTCAGAACACATCAGACGATCACTGCCAGCTATAACATTACTGGCTGAAGGAGCCACCCGCCGGATCGCAGACACCCTGTCCGAAAAGAACCGAGCAAAATCCTCACAGTCCATGTTAGAAAAGACCCTTCCGAGCTGTAGACAGACAGGATGTAAAAGTCTGTCAGTGGTCCGGAAGAGTGAGGCCGGTCGGTTCCTTCCGCAGCAATCTCCCAGACAAAAACACTGTCTTCTACGGTTGATTGCCTCCTGATAGCCAACATAATGGGCACGCAGGGCCAGTTTGTCTGCATCCAGACGGGATCTCCTCCAGCAGCGCTCCAATCTCCGACCCAGTTTCTTCATCTCCCTGAGCTCACCATCAAACCATGGTGACCTCAGGTAAGAAGTCCTGGGTCGTACACGGACAGGTGCGAGGGAGTTTATGGTGTCTGATAACACCTCATTATAGGCATCAACTCCGACTGCAACACCTCCCGCGCATGCATCACCCACTCTAGACAAATCTGCTGCCGCCAGGAAACCCTCAGGGGTCAAACCCCGTAAAGGGCGACAGCAGATCATCTCAGCAGGGGAAGGGCTTATGGCGGGAGTCCCAAGCGTGAACTGAACCGTGCAATGATCAGACCAGAGAACTGGATTGATCTTAAGATCACTAATATCAAGTCCCAGTGAGAACACCAGGTCCAACATGTAGCCATCCCAGTGAGTCGGTAAAGTGACTGCCTGCGTCAAACCAAGGGAGGACATGATCTGGGAAAGTTCATAACCATGTCCATGACTCGCATCGTCGAACCAAACATTGAAATCCCCCAGAAAAACACATCTGGGGGATTCCAATGATGCAACGGCAACGAAATCTGCGATCTCCTGCAGGAACTCTCCCATCGACCCAGAAGGGCGATAAATAAGAAAGATCCTGCAGCCCGCATCAGGTCCTCCCCGGATGGCCACACATTCAAAAGAACCAGGAGCTCTCACTGGGTGCACAGTAAAGGTCAAGCTGGATCTAAAACAGATGGCTACACCGCCACCCCTGCGCTCCACTCTGGGACAGTGCACCACGGTATACCCGGGGAGGGGGGGGGACAGCAGCCTCAGAAATTGGCCCGCATCGTCCTCCCCACCCAGGTCTCCGTGATAACGCCAGATCGACCGACTCAAATCAAGGCAGCATCATTGCCGTCTTATTTCTGATCGATCTGGCATTACAAAGCACTGCCTTCAGGGATTTGGGGTGATGCAGCCCACAGGTTACCTGGCCATTTGATCTAATAGGCTCCCTGGGGATGGACACCAGACACGACCCGCCTCTTCTATGTGCCCGTCGACCCAGGGCTCCTCCTGACCTGACAACTCAATCCTCCCATAACCCAAACTGATTACTGATGGTGCGCCGACCAGTGCTATCCCTACCAATCCCATCTCCAACAACGCCTGATAATAACATCAGAAACTGGAAGGGGGATGAAAGGGCGCAGGTCGCGCAACATCAAGCCATCATAAACTATTCTAGCCCCTCTCGATCCTCCCATATCTATTTAGGCACAGCAAATACAAAGCTATCTAAATAAAGATAATAACTAAGTAAGAACTAACCCACCAAGCCTAGCTTCTAAAATATAACAAACCTACAAAGAGGTTAAATAGTTAAAATATTGCAAATTTAGATTCAACATGTTAAAACAAAGCCTAACCCTCCTACATCAACTAAACATTTTAGTGCGAGTGGCGCCAGGCTTACTACTACACTTGCGACTATGTAAAAGTAGATATTTATTCAATCGCCACAGGACGCACGGGTCCTAGCTCCCCCCAGTTCACTCCAGTAAAAGCTCCCAAAAACAACAGGTAACACCTGCTTGCAGTCTCTCACACTGCACAGGTGTAACAGTCCCAAAAACGTCTTACAGGATCGCCAAAACAAACGGACCAGTTTCCTGCTCTCTCAAGACCTCCCAGCTATCAGCTGCAGTAGTAGACACTACAAGGATGTTGCTGCCCTGCCCACCATAAAACAACCAGTCCAAAAAGCACATGTGGTTCCAGGCGTAACACCATGAACAGAAGCCCCCATCTAAATTGTCCAGTACAGCATTTTAGGTCTGTCTTGGAAATATAGTCGTTATTATTTAAGCAATAAGACATGGCAAGGGATGCAGTATGGTGGGATAACGACCTGACTCAGGTGGGTGGAAGCACAATGAGTGCTTTATTGCAATTATGAAATTGGTCTTTTTTTAGTAAATCAAATGTATTTTTAAACATATTTTTGCTGAGTTACTTTCAGCTGGGCTGTTGTGCTGGGATAACTGTCTTGGCCAGTCAGGAGCCAGCATTCTTTCTACCCATTTCATAATAGGCAATTCAGTACCAGGGTCAACTGAGCCATGGTAAGATTGTTTTCTTGCGGATATATTATGGTTTTGGAGAGAGGATGTAAGCAAGGCTAGAGCAGCAGTATTGAGTCAAGGAATGGTAGGATGGTACACAGCACTAGGAGCAAGCTCAGAAAAACCCCTGTGCTTAAACTGCATTTCCAAGAATAGTTGTGATTTTCAACCAGATGGAAGGATGGATGGATGGATGAATGGATAAGAATGCTTTGGGCATTTGACAGAGGTTCATGGGGAAGATTCAGGTGCCTCCAACAATAAAGTGACTCTTGCTGCTATGAAATCGTGTTATCACTAAGCTGTTAAAGTTTGCTTTTAAATATTTTTTGCGCCCTCCCTCCACCTATTTATCCAAATAAGTGGGGACTAAAGGACATCAATATGTACACCTTGGAACAGAGGAGGGAGAGAAGGATATGACAGAGACCTTTAAATAACTCATGGAGGTAAATAAGGCACAGGAGGGAATTATTTTTCAGAAGAAAAGGTGCTCAAGAACAAGGGACATTCTATGGAGCTGGAGGTGGGTAGATTCAGGAGAGATCTGAGGAAGTACTACTTCACAGAAAGAGTGGTGAATTCCTGATCAGCCTTCCAGCAGAGGTGGTGGGGGAGAAAACAGTGGTGGGGTTCAAGGAATGCATGGGATAAGCACAAGGGAATCATAGTGGAAAGAAGGGGGGGGAGGGAAAAAGAGCTGTATATCAGGCACAGACTTCGTTAATAGTGTAGATAGATGGATGCCACACCTTGTGCCACGCTGGCGACCCGGGTTTGAGGGTGGGCTCAGGCTGCCTTGGGTCGGCCGGGAGGAGAATGGCTGAGCATCTGACAGCTCACCTTCTCTGGGGGGAGGGTGGGAATTTCACTCCGCGAGTGGTGACCCCTGGCGGAGTCTGGGGGCATGACAGCCTGTCAGCACCTCAGGGGTTTGCTGGTCTCAGGTGGAGGCCTGTGGACCAATCACCTCCAGAGGCTGCACCATCGAGGGGGAGGACGCAGCGGAAGTTAGTGCTTGCACCTTGATGTTGGGGCACGCAGAGTCCTCATAGAACAGGGAAAATCTCCTCCAGAGCCGGGAAGACGGAGCACCAAGCCGGGTCCCAATATCCCGATATCTGTCTGCAGTCCAAGGGAACCTGAAGAAATTACAAGATTTGGGGTGTCCTGCCCCGCCCTGACCCCGGCCAGGGGGCAATCCGCAGCCAGATGGAGGAACCCAGGCTGACAGGTAGGACGTTGGCAGAGATGGGCTTCATTGGCGACTCCTGATGGGGCGGCTCTGGCAGGGATGTAGGAGGGATAAATAGAAATTTAAAAAATAGTATAGATAGGGAGAAATGGGCAGACTGGATGGGCAACTCTGGAGAGGATCACTTTAGGCTACCGTGACAGAACACTTCAACTCTGATGAGGATCTATAAGACATGGACCAAGAGGACGTGGAGTGGTTCAAGGAAGAGAGGGTGGAGAGAAATACATCAGGCTTTTCCATCATAATAATTAAATTTGTGAGCAACCTCTTTGCTACCCAGAGCACAGGAAGACCTTATGTTGGAAGGAGCACCATATCCTTACTGAGCATTCCCTGTGTATGCAACTGTTTCTCAGCTAATTCCGACAGAGTGACTGACTCATGAAATAAACACTATTTCAAGCGTGCTGTGGGACATGTACCTTCCAGACTGTGATTTATAGTGTTACAATAGTTTCATTTGTCTTGACTGGAAGAGGCAGTTTCTTCGTGACAATCTGGAATCATGTTCCAATCAAGGGGGAGAAACTGTTGTTTTCATGTCATCTTTGAGACAGCTTCACCATGTTGATAACCTGAATGACTGTAGTCCATGCTGCAGGTCTACTGATGCTGCCATGGTGTCCAAAGCTTGTAGCCACATCCAAACCATCATCAAATGTGACTGCAGGATTTAGACAACATGCAACCTGTAGTAGTCCTGGCCCATGGATATGAGTACATGTGAGAGGACTGTAGTGATTTCTAGAATTATTACAGGAATTGCAGAATCACCAGGCATGATTCACTTTTTTTTAACCATGTTCATGCAAAATTTGGTATGCAGGATAAATTCTATTTAAGAATGTTTGAGTATCTGTTGCTGTATTGGAACACTTAATTGACTTAAAAAAGGTGACAGTTTGTCTATAGCCTTGTATAAAGCAAGTGTACAACCAATTTTAGGTGAAATAAGAGGTAGCAAGAGATAGCTACTACAGGCAGGTGTACTGGTCGAGCAAGCAGATAGTAGTGGAGATTGAGAAGACATGTTGGCACTTTCTGTGAACAGAGAGAAGTGCACAATTGAAGGGGAAAAAATCAGCCCTCACAAAACAAACTACATGGTGGCAGGCCTCCTTAGTGGCCGCAGCTTGCACTGACACGCTTAAAGCCAGAGAAAAATACTTGATTTTCCAAGAATGTGCCTTCACCATTGATTCATACACAGAGGTCTAGGACAAGAGGCACTAGGACCTCACAGGAGCTCTTTTTTCTACAGGGAGGGAGCTAATGTCCACTACTAATGTCACCCGCATGACTCGTGGCTCCGCGTGCTAGCCAATAACCATAGTTGGCTCCCTTACACATGTCAGTTCTGTTCTTCTTGCCACTGAGTGTACACTGTGGGAGTGACAGCACCACACTTAGACCACTGTTAAAATTTCTTCTGCATCAGGACACGACTGGGACTTGAACCTGGAGGGTTACACTATGTTCAGGAAGGACAGGGGGGAGGGAAGGGGAGGAGGGGTAGCAATGATAGTCAAAAACTGCATTGGCATAGGGGGAGTAGAGGAGGTGGAGGAACCGTGGGAGATTTGGTCACCTTGATAACAAGGGGGGCAAGAGAGTAAAAATAGGAGGGTATAGACCCCTGCCCTGGCAGAGGAGCTGGAGGAGAGTCTGGTGGCAGATGTTGGGAGACACTGCAGACTGGGCAGAGGAACGGTGGTGGTGTTGGGGACTTAAACATGCCAGGAACAGACTGGGAGACTATGACATCTTCTGTGACCAGGGAACAGAGGTTGTTGGATGTCTTTCAAGAGCAGCGTTCCTAACTCAGCAGAGTGGGGAACCGACCAGGAAGCCTGGTACTGGATGTGGTCCTGGCAAACTGGTGACCAGATTAGGGGCCTGGGTAAGGGACCCGTTGGCAGGGAGTGACCATGCCACGGTCTGGTTCTGCCTGGACCTAGGAGGGCTAGAAAGCTGCACAAAGACGGAGGTAACTGACTTCATGGGAACGGATTTTAAGGAAATGGGAAGGATCCTTAAGGAGCATTTGGATGGGATTGGGTCAGACATGGACGCTGATAGTAGGTGGGAAATCATCAGGAGAGGGGTGCAAGATGCTACCAGCACCTGTGCAAGAGTAAGACGAAAATGCGGTAGGGTCCGAAAACCCAGCTGGTGGACCAGGGAGGTCCAGGAGGTGGTGCAGGAAAGAAGGCAGCCTATAGGCAATTCAAGTGCTCAAGGAGTGAAAGGGATCGAGGGAGTATGAGCTGATGGCTAGAAGGGCCACTAGGGTGATGAGGGTGGCTAAGGCAAGGAAGGAGCAGAACCTGGCCAGGGAATCAGGAGAGGAACGAGGGTTCTTTAGATACATTGGGGAAAAACGAGGGTGAAGGGCAGATTAGCAGGATTAAATCAGGGAGAGATGGGCACGAGGCCGGGGAGCAGGCTGAGGTACTAAGTGAGTACTTCACCTCAGTTTTCACCAAGGAAAATGGGATACTGCATCATACATGGGAGACAGAGATACCGAGGAGGGGGGACCCTACCGATCGGGTTGGTCTGGGAGAGGGAGCATCACTGGCAGGAGGGGGAGGGCTAAGCAGGAGAAGAGGTACTGGAAGGGAAATCACAGCAGAGAGTGAGGAAGCCCTCGCTCCCTTAAGACGGAGAAAGCACCGGCGGATAAATTACATCACAGAGTGCTGAATGAACTTGCCGATGTCCTGGCGAAACCCCTGGGGAGCTTTCACCATCTCTCTGAGGACAGGGTGGGTGCCCCAGGACTGGAAGGTGGCGCATATAGTGCCTATCCACAGGGGATCAAGGAGTGGCAGAGAACTACAGGCCTGTCAGCCTGACATCGGTGGTGGGCAAGGTGATGGAGGCATTGTCAGAGAGGCTGGGGGACTGGAAAGTCAGGGTGCCTGGACGATAGACAGCATGGATTCGTCTCGGGAAATCGTGTCAGACAAACCTTGTGGAGTTCTATGACTGGGTGACGGTGCCTTGGACCTTGGTAGACCAGTGGACGCCCTCTTTCTAGACTTCAGCAAGGCATTTGACTCTGTTCCTCACGTGGGCCTGTTGGATAAGCTGGGAGAAATGGGGTGGGGAACCAGATAATCAGATGGATAGGCAATTGGCTCCAGGACCGGACCCAGAGGGTCGAGTTGGCGGGATAGTCTCATCCCAAAGGGTCGTGGTAGGGGTCCCACAGGATCTGTCCTTGGGCCCCCTTCTGTTCAATGCCTACGTCTCTGACATAAGGACAGGAATCAGGAGTGAGATGAGTCTCTTTATGGATGACTCAAAACTAGGGCGGTGGTGGATGGGGAGGAGGGAGGTGGCCCTACAGGGGACCTGGAGGCTCTGGAAGATGGTCTAGAAAGTGGAAGCTGAGGTTCAATGCAGGAAATGCAAGGTACCCACCTGGGGCCAGAAACCCGGCCAAGTGTACACCCTGGGAATGCTACAAGTCTCGAGTGGCTGAGAGGGACCTGGGGTGGTGGTGGATGTCAAATGAACAACTCGGAGACTTGTAGGAGGAGCAGCCAAGGTCAACAGGATGCTGGGATGCATCGCTAGGGATCACCTCAGAAGGAGGAAATGATGCTCCTCTGTATAACTGCTTGGTGAGGCCACACATTGAGTACTGCGGCAGTTTGGAGGCCACACTTAAAGAGGAACATTAAACTCCTGGAGAGGGTCCAGAGGAGGGCAACCAAAATGATTTGGGGCTTGGGGACAGGACTTATGAGGAGAGGCTCAAAGAGCTAAATATGTACACATTGGAAGAGAGAAGGGACCGGGGACATGATAGAGGTCTTCAAGTACATGAAGAGGGTAAATAGGGGAGGAACAGTCAGGGTGCTTGAAGGAAGGAGGAGGGGCACTAGAGGCATGGGTGGAAGCTGGAGGGAAGATTCAGGGAGAAAGGAGGAGGTGCTACTTCACTGAGAGGGTGGTGGAGCCATGGAATGCACTGCCTAGGGGGCTGGTGGAGCAGAGACTTTGGAGGGGTTCAAGAGGGGGCTGGGACAGGTACAGGGGAAGGGTTCTGGAAGCAAAATCCAATGCAGCACAAATATCCGGAACTGGGAAGGAAGAAGCCAGAGAAGGCGAGGGGGGCAGCAAGGTCAGCACCCAGGGTAGGGGCTGACCAATCGAGAAGACTCGAAAGACCGTTAGGCCTATTCTGCTGGCATTTTAGTATGTTAGTATCACTGCCAATAAGTCTTCTGTTTCCCAGCACTGGTGCCACCTTCATTTTATTATTTTTTCATGAAGTCTAAGTCTAAAAAGAATAAAGGGTCAAAGCAGGACCCCATTATGCAGCATTGCCCTTGTGGAAAGCAAATCGTGGCAAAGGACCAACATCAAGTCTGCTGCACCTGCCTTGGGCCTACTCATGGTATATATTCTTGTGAGACCTGCTTTTCCATGGATGGCCACACTCTTGAAGTCCACATGTTCAAGTTAGATTGTCTGGTTCCCACTGTTGGAGGCAGGTAAACGAACCCATGAGGCCAAGGGAAGGTCTCTGGGCCTTTCCCCTGGGTCCCTTCTTAGTACCTCTTGTGCTGAGGAAGTACAGTGTTCTTCTTGACCCTGCCATGCCAAGGAATTGGAGACTCGGGGGGGGTGGGTCTGCTGGACAGTCAACTCCTGGGCAGCTGGCTCCTTCTGTGTAGATGGCTGAGCGCCCCCCCCCCCAACTCCTGTTTGTCTACTTCCAGCAGAAGATGTCCCCAGTGGTGAGGCTGAAGATGTACACTTGATCTACACTGGTGAACACATTGGTTTCGTGGCCTGATGCCACCCCAGCTACTGATAACCATTCACAATATCGGGGAGTGGGTTGGTGCCAGCGGTGACGTCTGCCCTCATCCTGATACCATTCACAGTGTCAGGAGAGGGACCGGTACCAAGGCCATGCAGCGTCCTGTTGCCAAGGTGGAGTGTTGGTCTCCCCCCCCCAAATGAATGTACCACCTCTAAGTCCGTTCCCTGTTGCGGTGCTGCTAGCGACACCAGGCCAGTCTCCGATACCACTCACAGTGTTGGGGTGAGGACATGCGAGAGGTCAGTGTCAAACCCAACACCCAGTGTAGCACAGGGTGCAGTGCCAGCCGCAGAGCCGGCGAGAGCTATATGTTTATGCTGGAGGGGTTGGCCAGGATATGGGGTTTTTCCCAGGACTGTTGGCTGAACCAGTAACAGGTGAGGACCGGAGTTGCTTGAGGGGACTGAACAGCTCCATGCTCCATGCCTGGGAGTTACCCCCTGCAAGCACCGATCTGGTTTGTTCCTCTTCAGTAGGCTAACCTTGTTTGGGCAGGTTCACCATAGCCTACCCTCAGGCGAGGCCTCTGAGCTGTCCCGCAGCCCAGGCATAGACCCTAGGGCCTCTGGCTCTTCTCTCACTCCCTGGTGTTTTCCACCCCTTCAAGAGGTTCCAGGGACAATGGGTACTCTTGGGCCTATCACCTGGAGCCATCGTGGAAGCTGGTGTGCTGTTAAAATATTACACTAGTGCTGAACATGTTCAGTTCCATCCCAGCCCTCTACCACCACCTGTTTCCAGGTCCAGTGCCTCTTCTCCATTGACGTCCTCTTCTGAGAGCATGGAATCCTCCCTCCATATATTCTCAGCCTCCGAGTACTCCTTGTACTGGAGAGTCCTGACTGACATGCTGCAGGAATTGGGCATTGACATCATTGCCACATGCAATACCCTGCCCATTCAGCTGAGCTCCTAGGAGCAATCAGTGATGACCACTGCGTCGTCCATCCCTGGCCTAAAGCCTTTGAGGAATGTTCCAGGACAGTTTGGAAATGTCACTTCGCTGTCCCTCCAGCCCCCAGGGACGGTTGCCAGCAATATTGTGCATCCGCAGGCTCTGAAGGCACAGTATCTCAGCCCACTTTGTGGATTCAGTTCATGCAGTCCTCAGTATGGCCTTGTCGTCTGGTGCGTGACAGATCTTCTGATGCTGATTCTGCACAGACAGATGCTTTGTGTAGGAATGTTTTCTCCTTGGCTCGCACAGTGATGTGCATTTCTGTACATAAGGTACACTTGGCAGCTTACAGTAGGTGCCTGTGGGAGTGCTAGGATAGCTTCAAGCTGTTATGCTGCAGTTGGAGTTGGTCAGCAAGCCATTTGCCTTTCTGCCAAGGGCCTGGAGTTGACAAAGCACCAGACAAGGGCATCATATGTTGCCATCGAGGTGACCTCTAGGCTGATGGGAACCACAGTCTGCATTAGGCAGATGGTATGGCCAGGACCCCGAGTTTTCCACGATTCCGCAGGTGCGGCAAACCGCAGAAATATCCGTGGAATTTGCTGTCACCCGCGGAATTCGCAGCCGCCCACGGAACAAACGTGTCCCCTCTGAAATGTTAGTATGCAACGCTGGGAGCCCATCCTAGTGTGGCAAATGCTTCATTTGCCGACGGAGGTGCCCAATTCCCCGTCGGTTTCACTGCCCCCAATGTCGCTGTGCCACGCTGGGAGCTCACCTCAGCGCAACTTCCTTTACCAACGGGGTGCCTAATCCCCCGCCGGCTTCATCGAACCCCCAAGCTGCCTGGTGCCACGCTGGGAGCCCACCACAGCGTGGCAAAAGTCCCTCTTTGTGTTGGGGTCGGAAGAACCCTAAAAAAAAAAACCTTCCATCGGTGATTCTTTTGCCCCTCCCCCAACCCGCACCCACCCTCTGCGCACCCACCTCCCCACCTCAACCCATACTTACCTCCAGAGCCCAGTGCGATGATCTTCTGTGGACCGGAACATGTCTGCACTCTTTAAAGCCGACCGTGAACTGAAGAAATGCCGTAAGCTATATAATGGCATAAATGGATTTTTCAACTTTAGTGCATATCTCAGCCATTTCTGGAATTATTTCACAAAATTTTGAGCATGGGTTTTGGGGCCCCACCTCATGAACTGTGACACTGTTATTTCAGTTAATTGGTCGAAAGGTGGTTCTGCAGTCACTGCAGAACCACCTTTCCGGAATGATTAACGAAATGACAGTGTCACAGTTCATGATGTAGGCTCCTAAAACCCTATGTTGAAATTTGGTGAAATTCATTCCCAAAATGGCTGTTTTATTTAGCATGCATTGCGCAGTTCCTACCGCTCATAACTTCGAGCATTTTAATATTTTCACTCCAGATTTTCAGTGTTGCCATTTTACCACACCTCCTTATGAACAGTACAACTGTCATTTTTCACATTTCACCCAAAATGTGTGTTCGCACATGTAGCACACAATGGTGTGGTTGGTGTGCGTAATCAATGTTCCGGACAGAGTAGTAAGATCACAGTGATACTGTTCATGAGCAGAGGTCTTAAACTGGCTATGTTGAAAATTTGGTGACAAATGCCCTTAAAATGACTGTGTTACGAGCATGCATTGTCAGATTTGGCAAAAAAAATTAAGGGTAAAAATGTGCCGCAGAATTACCGAAGAAATTGGTGCTGAGTACCGCAGAAGTTCTGCGGCAAATGAGAACCCTGCTGCAGAACTTTGCTCCAATGTGCCGCAGAAAAATCTGGGCCCTGAGTATGGCTTCATCTCTCATGACTGGCACCTGTGGCCTGGCGAAAGGTACGTAACTTCCAGTTCCAGGTAACTCATTTTCTGTGGGGTAAGACTGGAGTTTTTGGGGCACCATCCTACTCATTCATCTGACTCAGAATGTTCTCGGGTCTTTTCCCAACCCATGAGGAGCCCGCCCACCCTCAGGTGTTCTCCCCCATGCCCAGGGCTGAGGGTACATGTTAGCTTCAGGGTGAGCAAGCTTCTCCTCTATTAGGTAGCTTGGTACTCAAACCCATATATATGAATCATTGGTGGATTGATTTTTGAAAGATATGAAAATTACGTACTTGCTGTAATTGTTGATCTTCCAGAGTATCTTCACTATTGATTCAGATGCCTGTTCACCATCCCCTGCTCTACTGAGAGCCATGGCCTCTGGCACTTCACTCTGTGGATACTGGCAGCACCTTTAGCGTGCTCTCTTTTGCCATAATCCTTATTGGTGATAATTGCTTGTTCAAAAAAATAAGAAGAGGGCTGAACACTCAGGTGTCAACCCTCACCAACAGCAGCAACTTGCTTGCATCAACTAGCTTCACACAGTGCACATCCCTGTGGTTGCCGGGAGATGCTAGGCATGTTTATCCTCTCATGTTAGAATTTTTGGTTGGCATACCTTGTCACTTCTCTCACTACATTGGGCTTTGCCTACTTTGCCTGGCGCATGCCAGAGTAGATAACCACATCTTGCCTCCCTGGAATACTAGTTCTGCAACTCCTATACTCTTCATCCTTATTTTTCTCCTGTCATAGAGTTAACAGGGTTACAAGTTTATTCTCAAGTTTACTCAGTTTCTGTCTGGTTGCGTAGAGCCATTTTTTTTTGGAAATCCAGATGTCCTTATTTACATTGTTGGCAATGTTGCCATCTCATTTGCTAGGGAGTCCCAAATTGGACTTCCGCTATTGCTACTTCTGCCAGAGCTATTCGCTCAGGGCTGCTGCTCTATTTTCTTTTAACACATCACTATCCACACTGTCTCTGGCTAGTGGTAAGAGGTTCTTACTCTTTTTAAGACCCATTACCCTTGTGCCACCTGGTAGGCCCAGCCCATAGTCTCTAAGTTGGTAGTCGTCTGGTTATAATTGGTTGTTTATTTTACTTCCTATATACTTTCACTGTTCCTTTGGGCTAGAAAGTATCTAGTCCTTTCTCCTATTTTCTCTCCACTTTGTTTCTGTCCTGGTGAACAGAACTGAGGTGCATGAGGGAGCTGACAATGGTTATTGGCTTATGTGTAGTGCCTCATAAGGCACGTGGGTGATATCAGTAGCCGGCATCGGCTTTCTGTAGGGGAAAAAAGCTCCCGTGGGATCCTATTGCCTCTGGCCCTAGACCCACATGGATGGATCAACGGTGCAGATATTCTGGAAGATCACTAATTGCGGTTGTCGCGCGCCCTTGGCCCCCTAACCTCGGGCAGCCAGGCAGGACCTCCTGTTTGCAGAGAGGATCCCCCTATTCAGGAACTTGTGAGCAGAACTTAAGGGTTCAGGAAGACTTCCCAACCTTCCTTTTCCCAGTGGGAGGGTGGATTCTGTAGCTTTGAGTTCCCTTGACTCTAGATTACGTTCAATATTTGAATCCCACCATGGTCACTGGCTATGTCTTGCCTAGGTAGTTTTATATGATAGCTGAGCAGATTCTATCTTTTTAGGCACACAGTCTTTTCAAAACTCTTTTGTTTAAATGTTAAATCACACAACCAAACCCCAGGCAGAGTTGATATGAAAATCATAAAAGTTTACTTAGAATAAAAGCAATACAGAAAAGTCTACAGTTTGGAAGAACTTTGAAATGCAGACAGTAACAAAAGTAAAACTGAATGGTTTACAGAAAACACTAGATACTGTCTTCTAAACTATTCCATGATTTTAAATTAAAGTTCAGACAAGATTTCAAATGTCCTGGTAGAGATGCCAGTTCATTAGGTAATAGAATTTTATAGCAAGTCCTCGATCCATGTCTCTGGATGTCCTTTTAAAAGTCTCTATGTGCTGTCCTTGTTGAAAGTCTTGGTTTATAAAATTCTAGGAATTTTCTGTTCAGTATGTGAAGAGTCTAATTCCCACACACTCAGGTCTGGTTTTAAAGATTTTTTTCCAGGCCTACACATATACTTTCTGGTGTAAAAGTATATGCCAGTTGGACAGACTATTCTGCCATCACACGTAAACACTATTCAACTGCTCTGCATTCGAAGTGTGTGTTAGATCATATACTGGAGGGTCATTTTAGGACACACCCACCTTAATTTTTCTCTGGGGTGGGGTTAATGATTCCAGGATAATACAGATATTAGTGTGCAACAGTTCACCTTTTCCAGTAGGTGTCACTGTGGTTCCATGTCAATCCCAGTGACATCTGGTCCATGCATTTGGTTTAACCCCTGACCCCTGGGTCATTACATTACACACTCCCTGTCATGGAAAGCCACAGTGGGATGTGTTGTGTCTTCCTGGGGCCATATACCTGTCTCCCTTATCTTGAAATATAGCAGGTCCATACTAACCTTTACAGAAATAAGTTATTTTTGTAGTTACCTCTTAAAGGGACAGTATCTTAACTCTTAAGTACATTACAGCATATACAAGATGAAACCACATAAAGAATATAGGCTTATCATGCAACATTCCTCCTTCCTAAAACAGAACCTGGGGGAACATGCCCCTATTGGAGGCAGTTCTTCTCAGTTCTGTTATAGATCCAGTATGTGAGAAAGGCCATCCGCATTCCCATTTTTGGATCCAGGCCTATGCGCAATCTCCATGTCATAAGCCTGCAAGGCAGTACTCCATCTCAGACATTTCCCATTTGTTTTTCCCATTTGGCCCAACAATATTAACGGGTTGTGGTCTGGTTGGACCTTAAAATGCCTCCCATAAAGGTATGGTTCCATTTTTTTAATGCCAAAACTAAGGTGAGACATTCCTTCTCCACTGTTGAATAGGCTTGTTCCCATGGAAGCAGCTTCTTGCTTAAGTATACAGTGGGGTGCTTGCTCCCCTGATTGAATACTTGGCTGAGGACTGCCCCTATTCCCACATCTGAGGCATCTAGCTGTATCACAGATTGCCAGTTGTAGTCTTGACTAGCCAGCACTGGAGCCCTGCACAGTGAGGTTTTCAGCTGCGTGAAGACCTGCTTACAGTCTGTGTACCATTTTACCTTCCTAGGCTTATTCTTTGTTGGCAGCCCAGATAAAGGAGTGGCCAGGGAGCTGTAGTTGGGAACAAATTTTCTATAATACCCTGCTGTCCCAAGAAATCTCCTGACTTGTCTCTGGGTTTCAGGTGTAGGTCATGATGCAGTAGCCTCTATCTTTGCTTGATTTGGGCTAAGTTGGCCTCGCCGCACCACATGTCCCAAATAAGCAACCTCTGCCATGGCCACCTGACACTTTTCTGCCTTAATAGTCAGACCTGCAGCCTGTATTCGGCCCAACACCTCCCTCAGGTGTATCGGGTGTTTCTCCCAGCTATTGCTGAAGATAGCAGTACTGTCCAGGTAGGCAACTGCAAAGTCCTCCGTATTGTGTAACACCTGATTTACTAACCGTTGGACTGTAGCAGGGGCATTCTTCATCCCAAAGGGCATGATCTTGAACTCGAACAGGCTGATTGGGGTGATGAATTCTGACCTTTCCCTAGCCCTGTCAGTCAGTTCTACCTGACAGTACTTCTTGTCAGGTCTACTGTAGTCAAGTATGTCACCCCTCCCAGTTTGTCAAGCAATTCATCTGTGCATGGCATTGGGTGGGCATCAGATTTCGTGATGGCGTTAAACCCACGATAATCTACACAGAACCGTGTAGTCCAATCTGGTGTTGGTACAAGGAATAGAGGTGAGGCCAGGGCTGTGGAATTTCTGGATCACCCTATATATATATATATATATATATATATATATATATATATATATATATATCACACACACAGGCAAAGTGGGCAAGCATTAAGGATGAAGTACTTGAAGCAGCATCCCATTGTGTTAGAAAAGAAAGTGCAAAAGAAGAAGGAAAGCACTTTGGTTCTCAAAAACAGTAGCAGAAAAGGTCAGAGTCAAAAGGCTGGCATTCAGGAAATATAAGGGAACGCAGCGGGATGAAGATAGGGAGGCATACCAAACTTTCCTAAGGGAAGCGAGGAAGGCCGTAAGGCAGGCAAAAGGCCCAAAATCAAGGAAACACTAGCACAAACAGTAAAGAAGGTGACAACAAGACTTTCTATAGATACATTAGTGAAAGGAGAAAGTCCAGAGAGGGTATTGCTAAGATCAGAGGTGATAAGTGGGCGTGTGAGGAGGAGGACCATGTAAAAGCTACTATCCTAAATAGATACTTCTGCTCAGTATTTATTGAAGAGAAGATAGGGCAGGGCCCGCTGCTCAGCACCATGGACACGGGGGAGGGAGGTGTGCACTAGTCCCTTCACAAAAAAAGGGTCCTGCAGGAGCTCGATAAGCTCAGAGTGGACAAGGCAATGGGACCTGATGGCATACATCCCAGGGTACTAAAGGAGCTAAGGGTGGAACTAGCAGAGCCATTATCAGAACTGTTTAGTGAGTCTCTGAGCACAGGAGAGGTCCCAGAAGACTAGAGAAGGGCTCATGTGATCCCGCTCCACAAGAGTGGTGGCAGGGAACTACAGTCCAGTCAGTCTTACCTCAGTAGTGGGCAAGATGTATGGAGGCACTCCTTAAGGAAAGGATAGTGCAACACCTGGACTCCATAGGAGCACAGGATCCAAGACAGCATGGGTTTACAACAGGAAGGTCCTGTCAAACTAATTTCATAGATTTCTTTGACTGGGTAACTAGATTGGTTGCCCAAGGGGAAGCAGTTGATGTTGCCTAACTTGACTTAAGCAAAGCTTTCGATACTGTTCCACATAGAAGATTGATTAATAAGCTGGGTAGGCTTGGGGTGGGTCAGAAGGCGATCAAGTGGGTGGCAAACTGGTTAATGGGCAGAGAACAGAGAGGTGGTAAATGGTATACAGTCGGAAAAGATGCAAGTCACAAGTCGGGGTACCTCAGGGATCAGTTCTGGGGCTAGTTCTCTTCAATATCTTCATCAGTGACATTGCAGATGGACTGGAGGATAAGGTTTGTCTGTTTGCAGATGACCCCGAGATATGCAACAGTGTAGATGATCTAGATGGGTGGGCAGAAAGTGAAGAGATCTGGCTAAACTGGCAAAATGGTCGGAAGAGTGGCATCTGCAGCCTCCTCTCCAAACTTGATACCCTCTCTGCCTGTGTTTCCCAGCACAATCCAGACATCCTATCAGTGCTGGAAACATGGCTGTCTTCGAAGATACCTGCTTCCGTAATAATAATTCCCGGATATGTAGTTTTCAGACAGGACAGACTTACCAAGAAAGGAGGAGGCTGTGCCCTCTACCTTAAAGAGTCCCTCATGGGTCATGTCATGCCCGTGCCCATCCCTGGAAATGACATCCAAATCCTTGCTGCCAAAGTACTTCTCGGAACTCATAACAAGATCCTGACTGTTGTCTCTGTCTATATACCACCCAAGTTGAGCAGTCTGGGCTTTCACTCTCTCCTTGACTGTATCAACTCCCTGGATCAGCATACAGAAGTTATCCTACTTGGTGATTTCAACATCAACTGGCTGGCCTTCAGCTCGAGTAGTTATAAGGATGCCCTAGCTGCCGCTAACTTCTCACAAATGGTCAAATCACCTACTAGAGTAAACTACAGAACAGGGACCTGTACACTTCTAGACTGGTGCTAACCAATCGCCTAGAGCACATTCTCCGAAGCAACAGTCCTCCCAGACTCCTCCTGGCGATTATTCTATCTTGTGTATCTGGACCAACAAATGCACCAAACTCCCCAAACTATTAACAGGAGAATGCTGACCCCCAGTCATCTTGAGTCACTTAAAACACTCCTTCGTGAACATGACTGGTCACCAATTGATATAGCCCCCGATGTAGACACAGCAGTTGAATACTTTATCACCTGTTTCAATTCAGCCTGCAATGTTCATGCTCTGTTCAAGAAGCGTAAGATCAAGGGTGTCAATAACCTTGGATGACACTAAGCCTCCTTACACAAATGAAATCTCGAGACCAGCTCTGGTATTGTGCTAAGGCTACTGGCACCCAGACTGATATCCAGGCCTACAAAACAGCAAGGAATGCATGTACCAGAGCAATCAGCCATGCGAAGGCTAACTATTACAGGAACGCCTTAGCCAGCACCTGGAATGATGGGAGTAAATGTCAGAACCTTGCTGAAGTGACTGGAAAGGATCCCAAAAACAACACCCACAAATGTTGAACATAGATGGTACCATCACTTTGACCATGTAATCATAGCCAACGATTTAACACCACTTTGCTGACCTTAGTCATGTGCTACCCCCAACTTTTTGATCCCACCACAGTCAACCCAGCTCCTGTTAGTTCAGGTTTGCCACCAGGGCACCCTCCTTTCCATTTCAAAGCAATCCTGGAAAGCCTAGCTAAAAAACAAATTCTTAAAGTGCTTGGAAAGTCTAGGGTCAGTGGCAATTCACTGGATATGAAACTTCTCACCCTCACCATTTACGAAGTCCTGCTCCCACTAACCAAAATCCTCAACCGTTCCCTCATGCTCTCCCAGTTCCCCCAAAAGTGGAAACTGGCAGTGGTGACTCCAGTCCATAAAAGTGGTGACAAGACTCTCACGAACAACTACAGGCCTATATCCATCCTCCCTCCTCTATCCAAAGCCTTGGAACGGATAGTGGCTGATCAGCTCATGGAGTACTTTGTAAAATACAGCCTGCAATGTTCCCAGCAGCATGGCTTCCGCAAAGGGCACAGCACTACCACGGCACTCCTCGAATTCACCACACATATCCATCATGCACTTGATCAGGGCCAGTTGGTCGGCGCCTCTTTTATTGACCTGACTAAGGCATTTGACACCGTCAATCACTCCATTCTCCTCAAACAATTATCCTCTCCTTGGTCTTTCAAGTGAAACTACCCTCTGGTTTCAAAGCTACCTCAGTAACGGATCCAACTGGTCAGGATTGGTGAATTCTCTTGTCATCTCTACCAATCCACTCTGAGTACCTCAAGTTTCTATCCTGGGTCCCTTGTTATTCAGCATATTCTTGAACAATCTCCCTGCCTCCTGCCATGACAGAATGTTACTGTATGCAGATGATGCAGTAATCTTCACTTGCCACACCGACCCCACCTCCCTTCAGTCTCAACTACAGAAAAATTTCACAGAAGTGGAAGACTGGTTTTGCTCGCATAAACTCATCCTTAACCACAAAAAAACTAAAACAATGTTGTTCCATGGAACCCACAACAAGTACAAGGACCATGAGCTCATAATTAACAACCATGAAGGCGTCACTCTTGAGCAGGTGGGTATGTTTAAATATCTAGGCCTGACCCTTGACTGCTCCCTCTCGTATACCAAACACATTGACAATATTGCTAAAACTGTGAACTCCCGTGTAGGGCTACTATACAAGCATAAACATTGCCTAACGGCTTAAGCCTTGAACCTCGCTATTCAGAGCTCTGTTATCTCAACTGTTGACTATGGGCTCGTTATCTATGAATCCGCTACTGATACTGCACTCCGGCGCATAGCTGTAGCCCTTAATAAAGCATGTAGACTCCTTATTTCAGCTGCCCGCCTTCTCACACGTGTGACACTTACGAGCAGGCTAACTGGCTCCAGCTATCCGGCAGGCTTAAGTACCAGACCTGCATCCTAGCTAATAAGACATCACTGGGCCTTATGCCCCCTTGAGTCCAATCAATATTGACCCCGCAGCGTGTCCGCCACCTAACTAGAAGAAGATCGGACAGTCTAACCTTTACAATACCTCGCTGTCGGACCTCTCAAGCTCAGCGTTCTTACCTTGTCAGAGCCTCCACCTGGTTCAACTTGCTACCTGCAGAAATCTCCAACATTGCCACGATTGGTGCTTTTAAGTGTAAACTGCGTCAACACCTCGTGGCTAGTGCCTTCTGTGATTGCTTCCTATAATTCTCTCCAGGCAGACTACCCTCAAGCATCCCTCCTCACTGCCTCAGCTCCTCCTCCTCCTCTCCTACCCCCCATTACTGGGTATATGATGAATCTGTCTCCTTTTCATCCCTTCTTCCTCCTCCTTTGCTGTTTCCCATCTACCACATACCCAATACAATGCCCTCCCCATTTCTCCCCTCCTCCCTCTCTCTCTCTCCCTCCCATACCACCCCCTCACCACCACTCTTCTTTCTCTTTTCCCACTAACCCACTCCTTACAAAGCTTCACTAAACTGCCTATGACTTGTACTATATAATTAACTCGCAGCACAATTCCTTGACAATGCCTTTGGCTGCTATTATTGTAACCTTATTTGTCTCTTTTTTCGTAAGTTCCATTGTAATGATCATATTATGTTTTGTACTTTATCGTCCTTATTGTCTTGACGTGGAACCTGTGTAAAAGAGCCCTCGGCTCAAAGGTGTCATCCGAAATAAAAATAAAATAAATAAACTGGGATTTAACGCAAAGAAGTGCAAGATCATACACATAGGAAAGAGAAACCCTGAAGCCAGCTATAGGCTGGGAGGGGAGTTGCTGGCAGTCACGAGAAGAAAGAGACTTGGGCATCATCATCATTATCATCACAGATTACATGAAACTGTCCAAGGAGACCACTAAAGCAGTAGGTAAGGCTAGGGGGATGTCGGGGTGTATTAGTAGGAGCATCACAAGTCGTAAGAGGGAGGTAATAATCCCTCTTTACAAGACACTGGTTAGGCCCCATCTGGAGTACTGCGTGCAGTACTGGAGGCCGTACCTGCACAAGGACATTAACCAAAGTGAGGCAGTCCAGAGAAGGGCAACCAAAATGGTGAAGGGACTGCATCAGAAAACATATGTGGACAGATTAACAGAGCTCAACATTTATACCCTAGAGCAAAGGAGGGAGAGAGGTAATATGATCAGAACATTCAAATACCTTAAGGGCATTAACAAGGTGAAAGAGTGTAACGTTTCAATATAAGAAAAATAGCAGGACAAGGGACACAGCATGAGATTAGAGGGAGGCCGATTGAGGGGTAATGTGAGGAAGTTCTTTTTCACAGAAAGGGTGGTGGATGCATGGAACGGCCTACCTCAGGAAGTGGTGGATATGAGTATAGTGCAGGGCTTCAGACAGACATGGGATAGGCATAAGGGAGCAATATGGATGAATATGAATATATAGGCCAATAACAGAGCAGAGGCCGATAGCACATTCATAAGGTAGAAAAAGATAAGGGCAAACTGGATGGGCCTAGCGGTCCTTATCTGCTGTCAACTTCTATATTTCTATATCCAGCATCTCCCCCACCTCCCTCCTAATGTCCTTGAGGACTGTCTCTGACACACGGTAAGATGTCCTATGTATGGGTGCTTGAGTCCCCACATTTGCATCATGCACCGCTAGCGGTGTCTTTCCAGGCTGTGCCATAAATAAAGGGGCAAAATCTCGCAAAATGGTCCTCAGTTCTTGGGCCTGTCCAGGTGTCAACTGGGGTGACAGCGTGATCATCTCCACAGATGACACCTGCTTGCTGTCGGCTAACAAGTCTAGAAGGAGGTCTTCCCCACTTAGCTCCTCTCCAGGACTGGAAACCGCAACTACCATGTCAGTACTATTGAAATATGGCTTTGTCATGTTCATGTGATACTCCTGTGAGTGTGTTTTTGGTCAGGTGACTCTACAGTGTAATTAACACCGTTTACCTTCTGGACTACCTTGTATGGCCCTGCCTGCTCAGCTTCCAGCTTGTCCTTTTGGACCGGGATCAGAACTGTTACCTCCTGTCCTGCCCTGTAAGACCGAGCTCTGGCTCCACTATCGTACCAGGTCTTTTGTTTTTACTGGGAAGCTGCTAGGTTGCTCTGGGCCACACTCATAAGCTCCTTCAGCGTCTCCCTGAATTTTAACACATACTCCACTATGGGAGTCCCCTGGGTGGCATGCTTACTTTTCCAGTCCTCTCATATTAATCTAGGGGCCCCCCTCACCCTGCTTCCATATGTAACACCCCTGCAAATGGGGGTTCCCAAAAGACTTCCAGGAGCCTGCTTGAATGCTCCAAGCCTGAATGGTGTTTGGCATTTAAGCCATTTATCAGTGAGTGTTTTTAGAGCCTCTGGTACTGTCTCTTTAAGAGCTGTCTGCTTGCAGACATAATTAGTTTGTATGGGGGGACTGTGTGCTTCTCTGAGTACCACCGAGCTGCTGCCAATTCACTTCATTTTTGCAGTCACTAGGAGTGCAAAGGGAACCTATCTGAAAGATGTAACTGTTTGCCAGAAATTATTTAGAGTAATAATGAAATTACAGTTTGTCTAACCTGCTTTCTTTGCAGTCAGAACTGTGTCTGCTAGTTCCCCATTCTAGTTTTGAACTGCTGAACTGGACCAATCAGTGTGGGGTAAGCTAGCTCTAAAATGGTGCCTTGGACGAATCAGAACTTGGACTCATAATCTGAGCCAGCCACAAGAGGATTGTATGGGCAGTGACTCTGGGAGATGTAGTTTAGACTTCAGTGCCTTTTTGGACCAACAGCAGCAGTCTATTGTGAGTGACAGCCAATCCAGTCAAGAACTGGGAGGAACTCAAAGGAAGTGCCCGGTTTTGTCGGGTTGGAGTTTCAGTTGAGCTTTGCAGTGAAGAAGGAAGGAGCCCTGTGCTTTTCAGTGTGCAGTTTTAGTCAAAAACGTAAGGCCCAGAGTTCCGTCTGCAGCTTGTGTAACAGCTTGTTAGGACTGAACTCGCCCTGTGAAAAGAATCAAAGGATCTCTGAAGAGTAGAAACCAGGCTCACCCTGTAGAAGACTGGAGGAATTGCTGAAAATTGCACTCGGTCTGTCGGGAACTGAATCTGCTGTATGTTCTCCGGGTATTGTGCAGTATTGATCGGGATACAGATGCAGCCTGCCTGGTATAGTGCTTTCTTTATATGGATGTGTGAAGAGGTTTGTGTACCTCAAGTGAGCCCTGCTGACATTGAAGGACCCTATCTTATTTGGAGGTCGTGAGTACTAATTCAGGGTCGCTCCCTGTTGAATTGCCACATTAAATCCAAATGGAATTACTGTACTGCTGACTGTTTAATTCTCCTTTCTCTGTGTGAAAGGGCCCTACCAGCTGCCACGGTTTGGACTAGCCACTAGGGCTTGGGTACCCAGGGACAGTAACTGATAGGGATAGGCCTGTGCACAGAGCCATAGGTAGATTATTAGAGTGATAAGCTAATTAACCTGATTTCCCCTGTCCTTGTTATATCCCCTAAATAAATCAGAGCTGCTTGTTTCAGCAAAGTTATACTGCCTGAGGTATTTGTCTATGTTAAAGTACTGTACTGTGATTGTTGCACTGTATCTCATTTCACAGGAGGTCCCAGTGCCGGAACCAGACCTGGGGTAAGTGTATACTGTGAAGGTAATTCTGATATATTGTGTGGGCCACTAGTGGGAAGAAAGGGGTTGCAGTGTCCCAGAGGGCTGTGACCAAGTTAGTTTAACTATTGCAAACCCTGACCTCTGGGTGGAGGCACCCACCATTGGATCCAGGCCCCTCAACCTGTTAGTGGCAAATCAGGCAGGGGTAGTAGCACCTGGGATAGCGCCATCTAGGGGTTACACATACAAGAGCTCGAAGGGTGAAAACCCAGTTGACTCTTGTGTCTCTTCCCTGTAGGCAAACAGCAGGTGGGGCAGGTATTTCTCCCAGTCCCGCCGATGCTGTTCTGCAAATACCATAAGCATAGCTTTTAGGGTTCCATTAAATCTCTCTATGAAACCATTGGCTTGTGGGCGGTAAGGCATTGTGGGCCTCTGTACGACACCACACTTCTCCCACAGACACTTCATTAGGTCCAACATGAAGTTACCCCCTCGATCAGAGATGACCTCCTGTGGAAACCCAACATCGGAGAAAATCCCCAGCAAAGCATCTGCCGCTTTGTCTGCCTTAGAGGAGGACAGCATAATGGCTTCAGGATAGCGGGTAGCATAATCAGCAACTGTCAATCTATACCTTTATCCTGAGGAACTTGAGGTATTCAAAGGACCCACAATATCCATTCCAACCTTCTGGAATGGTTCCTCCACAAGTGGTAAGGGAATCAGGTCAGCCCTGGCTTTGCTTCTGGCCTTCCCTATTTCCTGACACCGGTGACAGGATTTGCAGTATTCCTTCACCTGCTTGGTAATATTGGGTCAACAGAAATTGTGGGCTAAGCACTGCAAAGTGCGAGCAATGCCCAAATGTCTGGACATGGAAATATTAGCTGTCCTGAGCAATTACCCACGATACTCCTGGAGAACAGCAAGCTGCCTGCCCATTACCCCTCCCTCTGTCCTGATGTCCTGTGTGTACAACAGTCCATTTTCCCAATACACTCTATGCTTTCCATCACCTCCCTGAGTCCCAGCAGACTCTGCACAGGCCCTCAGCTTTTCTAAGCTAGGATCTGTCCGTTGAGCTGCTGCTAAGTCTTCCAACTTACCCAAAGCGTGGGGCATGCCCCCATCAGTTCCCAGGCTGAGGTGCATAGCTGTGGCAGTAGGGGAGTCAGTATCACAACCTTCCCCCTCCTTTGGGTTATGTGTCACCCCCTTCCTCCTGAGAACAACTTTCAGTAGCAGTTGGGTTAAGTGCCACTAGGGGAAGTTCCATCCCCCTATTATTACTCTCTTTTTCAAGAGCTACAGGTTGACTAGCGTGTCTCCTAACCTCTCTTTCTGAATTTCTGCAGGGTCCAGAGTATCACAAGAGCCTCTGTTCTTTTGGCTCCTAGTCACAGCACAAACCGCTCCCTGTGGAACATCATTCCCCACAATAATATCTATAATAAGGTTTTCAGCTACAGCCACCTTCACCTGCATCTCCCCAATCCAGGGTAACACTGGTTAATGGATAAGTTTTCCTTTCCCCTGTGTA
Source organism: Neoceratodus forsteri (assembly GCA_016271365.2). Classification (NCBI taxonomy): domain Eukaryota; kingdom Metazoa; phylum Chordata; order Ceratodontiformes; family Ceratodontidae; genus Neoceratodus; species Neoceratodus forsteri. The sequence goes on along the minus strand of CM057450.1, from coordinate 180,676,938 downwards.
ACCCCTCAGAGACAAACTGATTTGGCAGTATTTGTTCAGCCCCCACCAAATTCCCTTTCACCAGGGTAAGAGATGCTCCTTATCCCTTAGCCCCCTAGTTTGTACCCCATTCACTGTGACTGGGTGAATGTGCCCCCTCAGACTGTCAGGGAGAGCCTCAGCAATATAGTGGGCTATTGTCTCTGATTGCACAGGCCGTTTTACCTTCTGGGCTTTCTTAGGACACTGCCTAGAGAGATGGCCTACCTGGTGGCAATATCAGCATTCATCATGTTTCTTGTCCCCAACCTCCCTTTTGGGCACCTGTATATTCCCTTATTTTTGCAGGGACCCTGTGGTTTTTGGATGTCCAAAATGCCAACTTTTCCCTTAAACCCCTGAATTCCCCTTGGGAGCAGTCCTGCTTTGTGCATAGCAATCCATCAGCTCTGCAGCCTCTTTGGCAGTCTTAGGATCTCTGTCCACTAGCCAAAGCTTCATGTCAGGTGAGCAAAGCCAATAAAACTGTTCAAGCAATATCACACCTTCAATAGCTTCAACAGAATCTGCTTTCACCCCTTCCCACCAACATTTTAAATATTGATGCTGTTTTGTTGCTACCTCTTCAAAACTAATTTCTGGCCTCTTTCGGAGTTTCTGAAACTTTGCTCTGTATGCATCAGGGGTCAGATCATATTTTTTTAATAAAGCAGTTATTAACTTGTCAAAATCTTTACGTTCAACATTGTCCATCTGCCCCAGTGCTTTCCTCCACTTGCCAGTAAGCAGTGGAGACCGGTGACAGCTCCAGGTCTCTTTGGGCAGATTGGCCTGGATACAGATCTTTTCAAATGAATTTAAAAACATGTCCATATCTTCCCCCTCTTTAAACTCAGCAATTAATTTTGAATTTAGCTTGTAGCCCAGACCTGGAGTTTCAGACCCAACGCCACCACTTACCTGCTCTGGGGTTGTTGTCGTTTAGAGCGTCAGCATTTTCAGCTCATGTTCCCTGTGGCACTTTTGTTCTTGAGCCTCCATCTCGCGCTGCCGTTCTTCGTCCTCTCTCTGTTGTCGTTGGTCCTCCATTTCCTTCTCAAACCTTTTTTTGCTCCATCTCAAGCGGTTTCTCCTGCATCTACAGCCTCCTCAGCTCAAGCTCTTGGTCTGTAGATGGCTACTTCTCCTCTGGGCTCTGGACCTCCAAAGTCACCACCTTTGGCACTAAGTGGGATGGCACGTCCTCAGTCTCAACTGCGAGAAGGACCTCCATGAGTTGCCTTTTATTTTTGTTTTCACTAGGAATGCCCTTCTCCTCGCAGATCTTCAGTTCCTCCAAGTTCATATTGTTGTACTGAACAGATATTCTTCTGTCAACACTACTCTTGTCAAAAAAAAAAAAATTCAAGCAGGATAAGGGTCTATTGTCTGCAAACAAACTTCTTTTTCCCCCTTTCCAAATTCTGCCTTTGATTGTGTGATGATATTGCAAGACCGTTCAAGATCCCAGTAGCTGGCACCAAATCTGTCACGTGCCCCTGGCCCCCTAACCTTGGGCAGCTCGGCAGGACCTCCTGTTTGCAGAGAGGATCCCTCTATTCAGGAACTCGTGAGCAGGAGTAAGGGTTCAAGAAGACTTCCTAACCTTCATTTTCCCAGTGGGAGGGTGGATTCTGTAGTTTTGAGTTCCCCTTAACTCTGCACTTTCAGTATATGAATCCCGCCATGGCCACTGGCTATGTCTTGCCTAGGTAGTTTAATGTGACAGCTGAGCAGATTCTATCTTTTTAGACACACAGTCTTTTCAAAACCATTCTGTTTAAATGTTAAATCACACAGCCAGACCCCAGGCAGAGTTGATACGAATATCATAAAAGTTTACCTAAAATAGAAGCAATACAGGAAAGTCTACAGTTTGGGAAGAACTTTGAAATGTAGACAATAATAGAAGTAAGACTGGATGGTTTACAGAAAACACTAGATACTGTCTTCTAAATTATACCTTGTTTTGATGTTAAAGTTTAGACAAGATTTTAAATGTTCTGGTAGAGATGACCGTTCATTAGGCAATAGAATGTTGTAGCAAGTCCTTGATCCAAGTCTCTGGATGTCTGGAAATCTCCATGTGCTGTCCTTGTTGAAAAGTCTTGGTTTCCAAAATTCTGACTTAAAATCAGAAATTTCTGTTCACTATGTGAAGAGTCTAATTCCCACACACTTGGGTCTGGTTTTAAAAAATTTTTCCAGGCCTACACATATACTTTCTGGTGTAAAAGTATATGTCAGTCGGACAGACTGTTCTGCCATCCAACTTAAACACTCTTCAACTGCTCTGCATTCGAAGTGTGTGTTAGATCATATACTGGAGGGTCATTATAGGACACACCCACCTTATTTTTTTCTCTGGAGTGGGGTTAATGATTCCAGGACAACAGGTATTAGGGTGCAACAGTTCACCTTTCCCAGTAGGTGTCACTGTGGTTCCATGTCAATCCCAGTGACATCTGGTCCATGCATTTGGCTTAACCCCTGACCCCTGGGTTATTACATTACCCCTTTCCTGTCATGGAAAGCCACAGTTGGATGTTTTATGCCTTCCTGGTGCCATATACCTGTCTCCGTTATCTTGAAATATAATAAGTCCATACTAGCCTTTATAGAAATGTTATTTTTGTAGTTACCTGTTAAAGGGACAGTGTCTTAATTCCAAGTACATTACGGCATGTACAAGATGAAACCACATAAAGGATATTGGCCCATCACGTCACAATGGTAAGTATTTAATTTTCATTTCTTACCACAGTATGGCTTCTATTTTTTTTAGTAAATTGATTAGGGTTTTTAAACCTTGTGCAAACCCCAATGTCAGTTGGTCTTTGTACAGTGGTGGAAGATCTTGGTGAATTTAGTCTTAAATCCTGGTGTACTACATAGTTATGAAAACTTCAACTTGATGCTGAAATATGTCTGTTTAACATTAAGCAAAAATCAGAGTATGTGGTTACTTGTCTGCAGGATACTGTAGAAAGGCTTCATGACTGAGAGAGAAAAGAGAGCATCTGTGGGTATGTCTCCCATCATTCCTTCACTCTCAGAAGTAATACAAAAAAATACAAAGGGGCTAGTGGGCAGGTAATTATGCTAGCTCTGGACTGGCCACGCTGAGGACTGTACTTGATAATGGTCAGACTATTGTGTTGTCTTTTTTTTTTTTTTTTGTTAGTCGGTGAGGAAAGGTCTGCTATGTCGGGGGCCATTTCTTTATCCGTGACTGGAAAAACTTCATGCCATGGCAAAACTCCTGAGCACTGTAGATGCCTAAATTTTGGATACAAAGAAAAGGTTGCTGAAACTCTGGTAAACTTTAAAGACGCTTAGTTAGGCATCTTAAGACAGGATATTGGCAGTTTCTAGACAATGGTGCATGTGTTAAAAGATTAGCTCTCTTTCCACTTCCCAGACACAAATCCTTGAGTTTCTTCCCGAGGACTGTGATTAAGGGTTGCGTGATAGCTTCATCTGGTTACAGGTTGCAGCTCTAGGGGTAGTGATGTGACCACTGGATATTCATTCCTTGGGATTATATGCTGACATGATCCATGTTTTTAATGGAATCCGTATTCTTATCAGGGTGGATTGGGGATTGATTAGGTACACTAACACAACTGTTTCTTTAATACTTCATTGTGCCTCTGTAAACATACATTTTTCTGATCTGGTGCGTTTTTTGTCCTTTTTATTTCTTATTTTTTTTTTCTTCAAAATTTTGGTTACACCTCAGCAGGTAGTTATTTGATTACCTTTTTTAAAATCCTTTGATGGTGGGATTAAAGGCAGTAGTTCATGTTAATTGTCTGCTAGGCTTTGCTATGTATCCTTTCATCTGTAGTGTGGAGCCCTGCTGTTCATTTCTTTTTTTTATAAATCTATTGATGATGCCATGTTATGGTACATAGATACATAGACAGTGATGGCAGAAAAAGGCCCACCAGCCCATTCATTTTACCTACACTACCTAGCTACTCTGCAGTGGTCCTAGTGACACCCCCCCCCCTTTTTATTTCGGCCACAGCTTTTCTAAATTAGCCCATCTGTCTGTCCCAGCCCTGCTTGAAACTGTTTACAGATTTGACCTGTACCACTTTTTCCCAGAACCTTGTTCCACTTGTCCACCATTCTTTCTGTGAAAACGTACTTGTGGAAGTAGTGATCGGCAAATCAGCAATGCCACAGTGCTTTCGTGGGGTTGCTCACCTGCCTGTTCCTTGCAGAACGGCATGGATGACCAGTGAAATTTTCACTGACTGGGTGAGAGCATAGGACAGAAAGCTGTGAGGACATAAAATCATCCTACTCCTAGAAAATTTCATTGTCCACCCAGACAGTCGGAATCTCTGCAACATCCGACTCATTTCTTTGGCCCCTGACACAACATTGTTGATTCAGTCACTAGATCAAGGTGTAATTCATTCCCTAAAGAGGCACTAGGTGAAAGAGGTGAGGTCAGGGGTTCTTGAGATGGATGGGGTGGGGAGCTCACCGCCATTGATTGTGCTAGGTGTATCAACATCTTAGGTGCTGTACGGCTGTTAAAGAAGGCTTGGGTCAGTGTGACAACTGATACTATTGCGAACTCAAGGTATTAAATAAGCTGAAAAAATAGATTAACAGTTTTACACATGAACGTGCTAATCAGCTGTAAAAATGCATAGCCATTGGCACAGTATGGTTAGCAAAATGTTTAAATATATATAATTGTATTAATTTTGCCTTCTGTGCCATAGACTCATTGGAAAAAAAGAATGGTTGGCAGTCTAGTGCTATGCATTTTTGGAAATGGTTAGCACTACCTCCTGTTTTGCGTAGCATTTTGCTATGCTATGCCAGCTATTTAATGCCCAGTTTTTTTAATGCCCAAACTAAGGTGAGGCATTCCTTCTCCACTGTTGAATATGCTTGTTCCCATGGAAGCAGCTTCTTGCTTAAGTATACAATGAGGTGCTCGCTCCTCTGATTGAATACTTGGCTGAGGACTGCCCCTATTCCCACATCTGAGGCATCTATCTATACCACAGATTGCCTGTTGTAGTCTTGGCTAGCCAGCACTGGAGCCTTGCACAGTGAGGTTTTCAGCTGTGTGAAGGCCTGCTCACAGTCTGTGTCCCATTTTACCTTCCTAGGCTTATTCTTTGTTGGCAGCCCAGATAAAGGAGTGGCCAGGGAGCTGTAGTTGGGAACAAATTTTCTATTATACCCTGCTGTTCCAAGAAATCTCCTGACTTGTCTCTGGGTTTCAGGTGTAGGCCATGATGCAGTAGCCTCCATCTTTGCTTGGTTTGGGTGAAGTTGGCCTCGCCGCACCACATGTCCCAAATAAGCAACCTCTGCCATGGCCACCTGACAATTTTCTGCCTTAATAGTCAGATCTGCAGCCTGTATTCGGCCCAACACCTCCCTCAGGTATATGGGGGTGTTTCTCCCAACTATTGCTGAAGATAGCAGTATCGTCCAGGTAGGCAACTGCAAAGTCCTCCGTATCGTGCAACACCTGATTTACTAACCGTTGGACTGTAGCAGGGGCATTCTTCATCCCAAAGGGCATGACTTTGAACTCGAACAGGCTGATTGGGGTGATGAATGCTGACCTTTCCCCAGCCCTGTCAGTCAGTTCTACCTGCCAGTACCCCTTTGTCAGGTCTACTGTAATCAAGTATGTCACCCCTCCCAGTTTGTCAAGCAGTTTGTCTGTGCGTGGCATTGGGTGGGTATCAGATTTCATGATGGCATTAAACCCACGATAATCTACGCAGAATCGTGTAGTCCCATCCGGTTTTGGTACAAGGAATAGAGGTGAGGCCCAGGGGCTGTGGGATTTCTGGATCATTCCTACTATATATATATATATTATGGTAGCACGGTAGTGCTACCATAGTTAGGGTTGAGGAGCCATTTCTGTGTTAAACCCCTAAACTTTGCAACTGTTTGACAGATTTGGCTGAAATTTGGAATACATGATCAAGAACCATAGGCCCTGGGATCTGCCAAGTTTCGTAGTGGTCAGATATACGGCTGAGGAGTTATTAAGCGTGATCTGTGCGCCGTTACGCTTTTTCTGAATTCTATGGTCGCGCCTACAGGTCGACGGTTTGCGCTGGATCGGTCCGAAATCTTCAGGAACGCAGCCGGTTCCCCATGTGCCTTCAAGATTTCGTGAAAAATATTAAACGGTTCAAAAGTTATTCAAAACAGTTTCCATTATAAGTCAATGGGAAAAAGTTAACAAAAAGTTCAACACTTTCAAGATATGCATTTTTACTTTCGCAAATGGGCCTGTTACTTTCGCAATCAGCCATTTTGTTTTCAGTTGGTGATCAGAAAAATGGTTGGCATTTAAATTTGGGACCCTCTAGCAACCTAATTATTTTTGTATTCACCTAGTCGGACCCTGAGGATGCTTGCCATGTCTTTATTTTGTGGTAAAACACCCCAAATATGTTTTCAAATTTATGGAAAAAGTTACTTATAAATTACTTTCGTGCTCACGAAAGTGTGAACACTAAGCTTTTATAATTGCGACGGTGGTTTTCCATCTGTGGTATAGTGCCAGCTTCTTTGGCACTTGCTGCAAAAGAACCGTTGGGAGTTTTGGGCTGAAATTTGGAGGGAACGGAGCCGACATCTCACAGATGTGCCTTTCAGTGTTGTATTGAAAAAATATTACACGGTGGCAAAGTTACGGCACTCCAAAGTTGACGGTTTTTCCCATAGGATAACATTACGGCGCCCGACGCAATACAGAAATCCTTTGGCACCCTGCTGCAAAATAACGGCTTAGTCTTTTTTCCTGAAATTTGGAGGGAAGACAGCCAACAGCCCACAGATGTTCTTTTCAGTAGTTTGGTGAAAAAATATCACATGGCGGCAAAGTTACGGCACTCCAAAGTTGACGGTTTTTCCCATAGGATAACATTACGGCGCCCAACGCATTACAGAAATCCTTTGGATCCCTGCTGCAAAATAACGGTTTGGTCTTTTTTCCTGAAATTTGGAGGGAAGACAGCCAACAGCCCACAGATGTGCCTTTCAGTGGTTTGGTGAAAAAACATTACAGGGAGGCAAAGTTATGGCGCTCCAAACTTTTCTTTTTTTCCCATAGGATAACATTATGGCATTCGCCGCGCCTTTCAGGGCCCGTATCTCGGAAACGGTGCGAGATACGGACTTTTCGTCGGAAAATTTCTTAGCCCCTAATGGGAGCTAAGATTCAAATTAGCCAGGACAGTTATAAATAATATGACTTTTACATTTTTTTTCTACGTCATACGGTTCCTGAGATATAATGCATTTAGTATTCCAAGATCTCATTTTTCTCGCCGATACTCATTATTATGCATACATTATTTGTACTCACTGTCTTTCTCTATGCAGGTTTTGGGAAAACCAGCCTGTGCGCTTACATTACTGTTACTGTTGCCCTTTCCGCTGCGGTTCCGTACCCGTTTCACTTACCGTTGACGTCTGCGCCACCACGTGCGTTATCCTTTGCGTTTTCATTTGCGCTTGCATTTCTGTTATTTTTTGCCATTTCTGTCTACAGTACTGTTTATCTTTCTGTTTCACTTTACGTCACCATGCCCATTGACATTTCTGTTTGCAAGCACTATGTGACAACACATCACGTGGCAGACCATTCCCGTCTACGCCACCATGTGTGTTACCCTTTCTGTTCTCATTCGCGCTTGTGTTACCATGTGCGCCACTGTTAGCATTTCTGTTCGCGTTGCTATCCCTGTTAATATGCCACAAGATGACATGTGGTGGGAGGGCCCCGCGCTCCCGCCACCGCATTACATTCACTATTTCTCGTTATCATTCTCAAAAAGAAGGGAAATTTGAGGCAAAAAACTCCGTTTAATGCATTAGTTAGGGTTGTTCCACAGCGACAAAAGTGAGGAAATTCGCTGTTAGAGTTGAAAACCCCCCTTGCACCCCCACCCCCAACGGCATTGGGGTGTGCATTGGAATCGTGGGTCCTAACTCTCACCCCATTCTCCTATACTTCTGTTGCTTTACACATGTCATGGGGTGAGAGTTAGGCTGATGATCCTAATGCACACCCTAATGCCACCACGCATCATCCTTTTGCGCTTTCATTTGCGCTATGCTTCTGTTACTTTTTGCCATTTGTGTAATTGTGATTGTTTCTCTTTTCTGTTTCACTTTTGCGCCACCATGCCCATTAACATTTCCATTTATAGGCACCATGTTACTATATGACAAGACATCACGTGGCACACCGTTCCTGTCTAAGCCACCGTGTGCGTTACCCTTTCTGTTCTCATTCGCGCTTGTGTTACCATGTGTGCCACTGTTAGCATTTCTGTTTGCATTGCTGCTACTGTTACTATGCCACAAGACATCATGTGGAGGGAGCGCGGGGCTCTCACCGTTTCTCATTATCATTCTCAAAAAGAAGGGAAATTAGAGGCAAAAAACTCCATTTAATGCATTAGTTAGGGTTGTTCCACAGCGACAAAAGTGAGGAAATTCGCTGTTAGGGTTGAAAACCCTAACTCCGAATTCACTCCCCCCAGCACCACACGCACACACACAGACACACACACACACATTCAAGTATGGGGGAGGACCAAGTCAACACAACCAATGACAGACATCCAGCAGCAGGTGACAGAAATAACAAACAATTGTCTAAATGTACTACCAGACATCCCCACCCACCTGACCAAGTACTGCATGCTCAGTGGAGATCAACAGCAAAACTGAGGCCACGTACACCAGGCGTACACATCCCTGATTGCAGCTGCACACAACGTACCACACTTAGTAGTTGCATGGCCTTACCTACCGATTAGTGAAAGGAAAAAGTCCAGAGAGGGTATTGCTAAGATCAGAGGTGATAAGTGGGCATGTGAGGAGGAGGACCATGTAAAAGCTACTATCCTAAATAGATACTTCTGCTCAGTATTTATTGAAGAGAAGGTAGTGCAGGGCCCAATGCTCAACACCATGGACACAGGGGGAGGCAGGTGTGCACTAGTCCCTTCAGAAAAGAAAGGGTCCTACAGGAGCTCGATAAGCTCAGAGTGGACAAGGCAATAGGACCTAATGGCATACATCCCAGGGTACCAAGGGAGAGCAGTTGATGTCGCCTAACTTGACTTCAGCAAAGCTTTCGATACTGTTGGGTAGGCTCGGGGTGGGTCAGAAGGTGGTCAGCTGGGTGGCAAACTGGTTTAAGGGCAGAGAAAAGAGCGCGGTGGTAAATGGTATACAGTCAGAAGAGGTGTAAGTCACAAGTGGGGTACCTCAGGGATCAGTTCTGGGGCCAGTCCTCTTCAATATCTTCATCAGTAACATTGCAGATGGACTGGAGGATAAGGTTTGTCTGTTTGCAGATGACACCAAGATCTGCAACAGAGTAGATGATCTAGATGGGGTGGGCAGAATGAGAAGAGATCTGGCTAAACTAGCAAAATGGTCGGAAGAGTGGAAACTGGGGTTTAACACAAAGAAGTGCAAGATCATGCATTTAGGAAAAAGAAACCCTGAAGCTACCTATAGGCTGGGAGGGGAGTTGCTGGCAGTCATAAGAGAAGAGAGAGACTTGGGCATCATCCTCACAGATGACCTGAAATCATCCAAGCAGACCACTAAAGCAGTAGGTAAGGCTAGGGGGATATTGGGGTGTATTAGTAGGGGTATCACAATTTGTAAGAGGGAGGTAATAATCCACCATTACAAGACACTGGTTAAACCCCATCTGGAGTACTGCGTGCAGTACTGGAGACCGTACCTGCACAAGGACATTAACCAAAGTGAGGCAGTCCAGAGAAGGGCAACCAAAATGGTGAAGGGACTGCATCAGAAAACATATGTGGACAGATTAACAGAGCTCAATATGTGTACCCTAGAGCAAAGGAGGGAGAGAGGTGATATGATCAAAACATTCAAATACCTTAAGGGCATTAACGAGGTGAAAGAGTCTAACATGTTTCAATATAAGAAAAATAGCAGGACAAGGGACACAGCATGAGATTAGAGGGAGGCCGATTAAGGGGTAATGTGAGGAAGTTCTTTTTCACAGAAAGTGTGGTGGATGCATGGAACGGCCTACCTCAGGAAGTGGTGGATATGAATACAGTGCAGGGCTTCAAATGGACATGGGATAGGCATAAGGGAGGAATACGGATGAATATGAATAGATAGGCCATTAACAGAGCAGAGGCCGATGGCACATTCATAAGGTAGAAAAAGAAAAGGGCAGACTGGATGGGCCTTGTGGTCCTTATCTGCTGTCAACTTCTATGTTTCTGTATCCAGCATCTCTCTCACCTTCCTCCTCATGTCCTTGAGGACTGTCTCTGACACACGGTAAGATGTCCTATGTATGGGTGCTTGAGTCCCCACTGCTCATGCCATGCAATCGCTAGTGTGTGTCTGTCCAGGTTGTGCCATAAATAAAGGGCAAAGTCTTGAAAACGGTCCTCAGTTCTTGGGCCTGTCCAGGTGTCATCTGGGGTGACGGCATGATGGTCTCCACAGATGACACTTGCTTGCTCTTGGCTAACAAGTCTAGAAGGGGGTCTTCCCCACTTAGCTCCTCTCCAGGACTGGAAACCGCAAGTACCATGTCAGTACTATTAAAATATGGCTTCATCATGTTCACGTGATACTCCTGTGAGTGTGTTTTCAGTCAGGTGACTCTACAATGTAATTAACACAGTTTACCTTCTGGACTACCTTGTACGGCCCTGCCCACTCAGCTTGTAGCTTGTCCTTCCGGACCAGGATCAGAACCATTACCTCCTGTCCTGCCCCGTAAGACTGAGCTCTGGCTCCACTATTGTACCAGGTCTTTTGTTTTTACTGGGCAGCTGCTAGGTTGCTCTGGGCTACGCTCATAAGCTCCTTCAGTGTCTCCCTGAATTTTAACACCTACTCCACTGTGGGAGTCCCCTGGGTGGCATGCTTACCTTTCCAGTCCTCTCATATTAAATCTAAGGGTCCTCCTCACCCTGCTTCCATACAAGAGTTCGAAGGGTGAAAACCCAGTTGACTCTTGTGGCTCTTCCCTGTAGGCAAACAGCAGGTGGGGCAGGTATTTCTCCCAGTCCCACCCATGCTGTTCTGCAAATGCCATAAGCATAGCTTTTAGGGTCCCATTAGTTCTCTCAATGAAACCGTTGGTAAGGCATTGTGGGCCTATGTATGACACCACACTTCTCCCACAAACACTTCATTAGGTCTAACATGAAGTTACCCCCTCGATCAGAGATGACCTCCTGTGGAAACCCAACACGGGAGAAAATCCCCAGCAAAGCATCTGCCACTTTGTCTGCCTTAGAGGAGGACCGCATAATGGCTTCAGGATAGCGGGTAGCATAATCAGCAACTGTCAATCTATACCTTTATCCTGAGGAACTTGAGGTATTCAAAGGACCCACAGTATCCATTCCAACCTTCTGGAATGGTTCCTCCATAAGAGATAAGGGAATCGGGGCAGCCCTGGCTTTGCTTCTGGCCTTCCCTGTTTCCTGACACCGGTGTCCGATTTCCCCGACCAACTGGAACCTGCACCTGTTGACGATCTCATCCCTCTACCTCTGGGACTAACAGAAAACAAATTTGCCTCCCTGTGCCATCTAGGTGACACTGACCAGGAGCCAGAAAACAAAGATGACATGGCCCATCTGATGGGCATTATACAGCCAAGCGCCAGCACTGCTCAGATCGATTGTGAGGAGGAAGAACTGGAGGACCCAGAACCAAGCCCCTGTGACCACCTCAGATTTGTGTTCTGCTCTTCTTACATTTAGACAAGCAGTGGATTAGCGCATCGATGTGAAATCTGACTGGAAACTGATGGATACCACATAGAGACGCTTCCGCCCTTACACTTCAACTCGAAGGCAAACGATGATTGTCTACTACTTCAATGCAGAATAAAGTGATTTTGAACACAGTGATTTTAACCAATGACTCCAACCCTCACATGTGATTAAATAGAGATTTAGTTGTTAACCACCACCCCTCCTTAAAGAAACAGAAAAGCATATAAAGAATAACTCAATTATAAGCTCCAGTGCACCTTATATTACTCATCACCACCCTCTCTCAGTACTGTGTGATATAAACAGAGTGCTACTGCGGTACTTATGGGTTAGCTGTGCTAGCATTCTCGAATATACTTAACTCCATATGTTAGCCAGAAATGAATGGGAAAAGATCTCCATAAACAGTGCACAAAAGTGTATGATCACAGCACAGTACTGCCCGTTGTTACAGTTTGTCGTTATGGCAGCGCGGTTACCAATTTTTAATGTCATCCCACCTCTTGCCGGCAACGGCAGACATTGCATAGCACAGATGTAAAGTATAAGCATGGATTAGGCCATACTAAGTGGCTTACACTGTCACTTGGCATCCACCCTATTTATCCTGTGCATGTACTTTGTTTCGATCACGCCACCCCTTTTCCTCCGTTTCTCACAGGTGCGCATGTTAAAGTTCTGCATTCTGTCCTTCTGTTTCTTGCCTCTGGTCTGTGCACCATCTTGGTTGCCCTGTACTGTACTGCTTTCACCTTTTTGCAGTCTTTCCTCAGATGTGGATTCCAGTACCTTGCACCGTATTCCAGACGTGGTTGCGCCAGTGACCTCTACAATGGGAGGATAACCTACCAGCCTGTACTGCTCATTCTTCTCCCTGTGCATACCAGCATCTGTTTTGCCTTACCTGCAGCTCTGTTATAGTGTGCTGTTGTGTTTAGGCTCTCCTTTGTCATGACCCCTAGGTCTTTTTCCACCATGGTGCTTTCTAAACCCCCCCACCCCCGTTTCATATTGCGCTCTTGGATTATTTTTCCCCAAAGTGCATCACCTTACATTTTCTAGCATTGAAGCCCAGATGACAGACCATTGACCAGCTCTTCAACCTGCCCATATCCTCCTTGAGTACCCTTATCCTTTTCTCCATGTCCACCCTTGTGCAGCTCTTTGTGTCGTCCACGAAGAAGTAGATCTTGCCCTTGATGTCTTCACCTATTTCGAAAATGAACATACTGAAAGGGCCCAGGCCCAGCACTGATTACTGAGATGCCCCTCTTTTTACTTCCCTTACCTCTGAAAACTTCCCATTTACCACTACCCTTTATGCCCCCCCCCCAGTTCTTCACCCAAGTTGCCAATTTCTTCTCCATCTGTAAGTCCCTTAGCCTCTTGCCCATCCTCCTGTGGGTGAGTGAAAAGGTCTTGCTGGAATCCAAGTATACTGTATCGACTGTCTACCCCTTATCTGCTGCCCAGTCACCCAGTTAATGAAGCAGATTGGATGTGTCTGGCAAACAGCTTCCCCTCGTGATCCCATGTTGTCTGGGGTCCTGTAGCCCATTTCTGTCTAGGAAGTTCACTCATTTCTCCCTTAGTATAGACTCCATAATCTTTCCTACTACAGACATCAAGCTGACTGGTGTATAGTTCTCTGGTTCATTCCGCTCTTGTGTAGTGGGATCCTGACCGCTGTCCTCCAGTCCTTAGGGACCACCCCTGTGGCCAGTGAGCAGTTAAACTGGCCTGCAAACAGCTCTGCTGTCACCTCTGCTGTCTCTTTAAGCTTCCATGGGTGTAGGCCATCAGGTCATGTAGCTCTGTCTACTTTCAACTCTTGGGAATAGTCTGCATTAAGAGCCCCACACCCAAGTGGGGGGCTGGTTCCAATTTGCACTTTGTGTGAAAAAACTTCTTTTTTTTTTTCTTACCATTTACTGCAGTAAGGTAGATGGCATCAGACTGTTTATGTTGACTTGCAGGCTGGCTTTTGTTTTCTGTTTAGGTTTTTTCCCTCTCCTGGAGCCCTGGCAGGTGGCTACGTCCCTCTTGACGGAGGGACACTCTCTCTGGTCCCACTGGTCCCTGGAAATTCCCCTGCAGATTACCCCCTCACAGTAGGGCCAGGGAGGAAGTTGCTAGCTTCTCCTCCGCCCTGGAGACCCAATCCAGAAGCCGGGGATGGCTCTCGGGAGCGGTGGACCATCACAGAGCCTGCCAAGCTCTTTTTACACCGTTTTTCGCCTGGCCTCTGTCCTCAACCGACGTAAATAAGTCACGAGTGTGCCTCCCAACCCATACTGCACTCCAGCCACTGCCAGAGGGCAGTCAAGAAGTGGGACACAAATCTCCCGCCCCCTGAGAGAAGATAGCAGTACTCAGGACTCTCGATCCTCTCTCCACCCTGCCGACCCCCGGCGGACTGGACTCGTTCCCAAACCTGGGTTGCCGGCGTGGTGCAAGGTGTAGCGACCAGCACCTTAACTTCCATTGCCCCCGGGCCAGCACAAGCTGACATTTTCTGCAGTTACAAATCCCAGAGTCCAGTGCAGCTGACATCGGGGCCACAGCAGTAGGAGAATCAATAGCCTGCAGTTCATGTTACAGTTTTTGTAATGATCTTTTGCTTGCTGTTCCCTCTGTCCTTACTGGGCTGAGTAGTCCCAGAGGACTGTACTCTGAAGAACAGTGGGATATATCTGATCGGATCTTAAAAAAGACCTAGCATGCACTTCTGTCTAATCAGCCTCCTGTTGCTTCAGCCCTTCAGTGATTATCAGCTTCAGGGGATTCGGGGATTTTAAGTTACAGAAAATGTTAGCTTCAAAATAAATGTTTGCACAAAGTGCAGATTGGGGCCGCTCCACACTTGGATGCTGTGCTCTTAGTACTGACTGTTCTCCTTTAACCTTTTCCTTACTATTTTACTCATGCTGCTTGAGGACGTGCCCACTCTCTACCCTTCTTTGTTTGATTTCCTTTTGTCCCTCTCGTTCCAGACTTTCTCACTCCTTAGCTTTACTGTACCATCTGCAACCTTTTCCTTTTTGCAGATGTACCTGAAGAATGCCTTTTTTCTTTGCTTTACGCCATAGAAAGCCGGAGTTTCGTCTCCACTTTGGCCTCTCTTGACTTCTTGATGACTACCCTTTTTGGCTTCAGGTACTTCTCTCTGTCCTCCCCTTTGGCTTCTTTCATACTTCAGGAATTCTCTCCTTTTGACTCTTCACATAGGGTTACCACCTTTTCAGAAGCCCAAAGTGGGACATTTCTCACTGAAACATCATTTTTTGCAGGACTATATGTAACCTCAGCCAGTGCGACAGACATGTTTTCTCTATATAATCAGAATTAAGACAATGTGTTGTCATTTCTTAGTTGTTTCTATTGTTTCTTGTAATTTTAAAGGTATTTTAGTTTAAGATTTTATAGTTTTCTGCAACATTAAGAGGAAAGCTGGGAAATATTTCTCCTACTGTAATGTCAGGACATGTTATATTTTTCATGTTTTTGTGCAGGACACAGCTGCCCAAATCAGGACTGTCCTGTGAAAATCAGGACAGGTGGGAACCCAATCTTCACACCGGTTTATTTCGGCCATGAACCAGAATGGGCCCCTTGCCTTTTTTCCCTTAGATACCATCCCAGTTGAGTTTTCTGCCATCTCTGTTATTACTTAATTCTTAACTTTTTCCTCTAATGGCTCTACCTGTCCTATTTTGCTTGTGCTTTTTTCCAGCAGTTCCCTCGTCCTGTTGAAATCTGCCCTTTTTAAAGTTTAATAACCTTACTCTGCCCCTTTGGCTGTCCCTATCTGAACCCTCAGTGCCACTGTCGTGTGGTCACCGGAACCAAGTGTTCCAGGACTACTGTATTTTGAATCCTCTTACTTTAGGTGGTACCAGATCCATCAGAGCCCCTTCCCTTGTCTGTTCCTGGACTAGCTAAGCTAGGAATGCCTTCTGGCATGCATCCACCAGCAGCTTATTCCTAGTACGTGCCAAAGTTTAAACTTTCTAGTTTACATCTGGCATATTAAAATTCCCCTACTAACCACCACCTCCCCTAAATTGTTCACCTTCCTTGGTGTTTCTCCTGATTCCCTGTCTGCCTCTTGATCCTCATCTGGTTGTCTGTCTGTAGACCACCCCAGTCCTGGTTTGCTTCTCATTCTTGTCTCTGTTAGCACCCATAGGGTTTCTAGTTTTCCTGAATCCTGTTTTCCTGAATCCTGTATGCGGTCAGTTTTCTTCGCCTCTATCCTCTCTTTTTACATTCAGCACTGCTCCTTCTCACCTTTGCTCTGTCTTACGAACATACGAACATGCCAGCAGAAGGCGGCCATTTGGTCTATCAAGTCTGCTCGTATTGCAGGGTCCACAGCTTGAGTTAATGTCCCTGCCCTCCCTCCCTCCCCACGCCTCCCATCCTCCCTACCTATGATCACATTTCCCTATGCCTTCCCAGCCTTTCTTGTGTTTCTTAGCTGCGCACTACCTTTTAATGAGATGACCTCTTCTGGCAGTGCATTCCAAGTGTCCACCACCCTCTCTGTTAAGAAGTGTTTTCTGACCTCCCTTCTAAACCTCCCACCCTCCAGCTTAAGACTGTGTACCCTAGTGTTATGGTTGCCACTCAGCTTAAAGAGACTCCTTATCAACCTTATTTATCCCTTTCAAGTACTTGAAGGTCCCAATCATGTCCCCTCTTGCTCCTGTCTTCCAGGGAGTACATGTTCAGTGCCCTCAACCTCTCCTCGTATGCCTTACCCTGCTGACCCACTGTCATCTTTGTAGCCCTCCTCTGGACCTTCTCCAGCAGATTAATGTCCTTTTTGAGGTGTGGGCACCAGTACTGAACTCCATACCCTAGATGCGGCCTTACCAGTGACCTGTACAAGGGCAGTATAATCTCCTCTTTCCTACTACTGATCCCCATAGATATGCATCCCAGCATCTTGTTTGCCTTTGCTGCTGCTTTCTTGCACTGCGTGGAGTGCTTCAGGTCACTAGTGATCATCACTTCTCTTCAGATGCAGATACTCGGACTCTGCCCAGGTAGTACTCTGCCCTGGGATTCTTGGCTCCAGTATGCTTAATTCTGCATTTATTGGCATTACAACTAAGCTGCCAGATCCTGGACCACGTCCCCAGCTTTTCCAGATCTTCCTGTAGGTCCTGTATCCCTTCAGCTGTGTCCACACTCTCGCGAAGCTTGGTGTCATCTGCGAATAGGCACGTTTTGCCCTTAATGCCATCCTGAGTGTCATCGAGGAAGACATTGAACAACACCAGCCCCGGCATGGAGCCTGTGGAACCCCACTGGTTACTTCTCTGGTACCACATAACTCTCCTCCCACAACCACCCTCTGGGTTCTACTCCTTAGCCAGTTTTCCACCCATCTGACCATCTTTTCCCTAACCTCAAGATCCACCAACTTCCTGATCAGCCTTTTGTGGGGCACAGAGTCAAAGGCCTTGCTGAAATCAAGATAGAGGATGTCTGCCGCTTGGCCACCCTGTCTACTGTCTTATTGACACAGTCAAAGAAGTCAATCGGATTTGTTTGACATGATTCCCCCCCATGAGCTCATGCTGCCTCGCGATCCTGGAGATCATGCTCTTCTAGACATTCTACCAACCTTCCTTTAGTATGGTCTCCATGAGCTTGCCCACAATGGAGGTCAGACTGACAGGTCTGTAATTTCCTAGGTCATCCTGAGGACCGCTTTTGTGGTGGGGTATTACATGTGTTGTTCTCCAGTCTTGCGATACCACGCCTTACTCTAGTGAACTATTAAACAGGTCTGCCAGTGGCCCTACCAGCTCGTCAGCCGGTTCCTTTAGTACCCTTCCTGTCCTTCCTGAACAGTGAGTAATTTGCTATGGTCATGTCCTTCTCATGGTTCAAGGTTGCCCTAGTCTCTGTGGTAGCCACCTTGTTAAGGCAGAACAAGTCTCCTTACCATGACCATTGCCTATAGATCTTACTTCGAGGGTATCTC
The DNA here is from genome assembly GCA_016271365.2 of Neoceratodus forsteri. NCBI lineage: Eukaryota > Metazoa > Chordata > Ceratodontiformes > Ceratodontidae > Neoceratodus > Neoceratodus forsteri. The sequence goes on along the minus strand of CM057450.1, from coordinate 180,659,109 downwards.
TTGCAGCAGGCCATAACTGGTAGAACTAAGCTGTCAGGTGCCAGGACCACACGGAAACCTTTCTAGCTAGCGGTCTTCAAGAGGGGGCTGCCCACCTCTGACATCAGCGGCTGATGTCCGCCTAGCCTATATAAGATGGATGTTCCCCACATCCTCCTCAATTCTTTCCCGCCATTGACCAGCGCAACTTGGACCACTGACACTGCCGCAGCTACAGTCGACCACCATTTTCCTGCATTTAGCGTGCTTTATTATTTTGTCATTTATACAGTTAAACATCGAATTGTTTCAGTGTTCCTTTCTCACATTTATCTTCTCAACTGTCTTCTTCCGACTGCTGGGATCCCGGACAAGGATGAATACTCTGCTTGCCTCTTCTGCCTAGTCCCAAACCATGACATGCAAGCTTGCAAGGTCTGCCAGAAATTTAACCCAGCCACCAAGAGACACCGCTGGAAGACCCTGGAAAGTCATCCACTCCAGCAAATGGTCACTCTGATGGAACATGATCTGCAGGCCTGGAGCTCTTTTACCTTCCCAGCCCAGTCCTTGGGCTCTTCTTTGTCCAAATCCAAGGACAAATCTTTGGGAAGCACAAGGACCGGGATCGACCCTGGTCTGCTTCCCATTTGCGGTCTCCACATAAGGCTCTTCTGACCACGTTGAGGTCTTCCTTCCATGGGGGGGTGTCGACCTCTTTGGCCCTGCATGACCTTACCCCTTCATAGAAACATAGAATTTGACAGCAGATAAGGACCACTTGGCCCACCTAGTCTGCCCATTTTCCTACCTAACAGATAAGTTGCAGATCCTAATTAACCAACAGCTTAATTCCTCCTACCCCCCAGTAGGACTGCCTTATATCTGTCCCATGCATTCTTGAATTCCCCCACTGTTCTTGACTCCAAGAACTTCAGGGCTGCTGGTGGCTCCACCACCTCCCCAGATCTCTGTTATGGGCGGCGACTCCTCAGGGCAGGGTCTTCCATATCCTACTCCCCAGCTCCTGCTTTTACAGCCCTTGTTTTCTGCAGTCTCCTCAGCAGGTGGCTCGGCTGGAGCTGCTCTGGCGAGCACAGGTGCTAATGGCGCCAGTTCTGTATCTGCCGCCCTGCCACCAGGGTAGGACAAATAGGGTAGCCAGGTGGCCAGTGGCTACTTAAAAAACAGGTTTGGCTACAAGATTTTGGGAACGTTATTGGCCAACTTGACAACTTGCCTACAAAGTGATTTTTGAGCCCTTAAAAAGAATGGCTACTACAGATATTGGTTTGGCTATCAGATTTTGAAACCTAGTGGCCAAACTGACCACAAGCTCACAAGCTGATTTGTCCCACCCTGCCCGCCACTCACATCCCAATACTCTGGGACCTCCATCAGTCCTGCCGCTCTTTCACAGGGGCAGGTGCTATAGGGCACCATTGCCTTCCAGAGCCTGGTTTCCCCTCATCCTTTACCAGTGGAGCTCTCCTCTCCTCTCCGATGCCAGCCTCTCCTACACTGGTGCCTGTGGATCCCCCTCCAATGTCACCCAGGTCGACGCCCACTGGGCCTGTGCATGTACTCCCACAGACTGCAGGACCATCGCTGGCCCTGCTGCCTCCGTTACCAACAGGGCCTTAGTGGGCCCTTCTGCTTCCAGTGCCTGGGGAGGGCCTGCACCTATTGTTCCGCCACCGCTTCCGGGGCACTGGCACCTATGCTGCCTCCAGCTCATATGGGGCTGCTGTCTGGGTATCTGGCTCCGACACCTGGGGGTCCAACGCTGGCCTATCCCTACTTAAGTGCCTGGGGGACCAGCACCAGCTTGCCCTGCGCCTGTAGGAGGACCCCAGCCAGTCTATAACTATCCCGTACCCAAGGGGCCAGCACCTGTGGACTACCATGGCTTGTTGTCAGCACTATGGACCTTTATGCAGTCACAGATCCCTTTTTCCAGCGGGTCGATCCAGACACATCCCCGAGGCCCTCCTCGGGGACCCCCTGTCACCGGCCCTGGACCACTTTGGCCAGAGTGCTCCTCTTACTCCCTGGAGCCCTACCGATGCAGGCACTCCTGCTTGCTTGGTTGAATGCCAGCCTGATAACAGTGGGGACGATGACTCAGCCACCAGCGATGGAGACAGTTCTGAGTCTGCCCTCATTTTGGCAGACTCCTTGGGATGAGGCAGAGTCCAGTAATGTTTCCAAATCACCTCCTGATGACCCCACATTTATGGACATCATGAGGCATATCCAAGCCACTATGGGGCGGGAGACTGAGGAACAGGACCCGGAGCGTCGCCGTTGGCAGTCTACCTTTGTCACCATGACGCTTCTGCAGGAGGTAAGTCAGTGGACAAGAGCCTATCCTCGTTCTTGGGAATCCCTTGGCTCATCTGAGTCCACTGGGAATGCAGCTCAGACCTGTACAGAAATGGGCCAGGTATCCCTTCACGGAGACACTGGACCGAGGAGATTCCCCTACGGAGGCCTTCCCTGTGGCTGAAGCCATTTTTGGCCCGGCCCTGGAGTTGTGGCAGCGGCCTGCATCTTGTCCTGTGCCTTTAGCCAGGATGGCTCACAAGTATGCAGTCCCCACGGTTCACTCTCGGTTTCTTGGGCGCCCGTGGAGGACTGGTGACCGATGCGCTTTCTGGCGTTCCGGGAACACTCGGGACGTGGACAAATCACCCGATAAGGAGTCCAAAAAGCTGGACTACTCGGGGTGGAAGGTTTACACTGCTTCTTCCCTAGGTCTTCGACAGGCTAGCTCAGCGGTACTGATGGCACATTTTTCACATGCCCTTATGGGTTCCCTGGATGAGGTGATTCCTCATCTCCCGGCTGACCTTCAGATGATGGTCAAGCAGGTGCGGTATCAGGGGAAGGCGGTGGCCAAACAGCTCCAAACTACTTTGGATATCGGTGACTCTTGTGCCCAGTCAGTAGCGGCTGCAGTAGCCATGCGCCGCAGAGCTTGGCTGCGGATCGCCACCTTCACGGCGGACACCCAGCACAAGCTGGCAGACGTTCCCTTCCTGGGCACCGACTTGTTTCGGGCTGTGGGTGGAAGGCCATCTCCAGAGGATCGAGAAGTCTAATGCCACCTTGGACTTGGTCACGTCTGTCCAGAAGGACAAAAGCCGCCAGCAGCAGCATAAGCCCTTTCGCCCTTCCGCCCCTGCGGCACGTCCGGCCCAGCAGCACCAGCAACAGGACCAGCAGGCTCACACTTGGTGCTCCAAGGCCAAGTCTGCCACTTTCTCCAGTAGGAAGTCTGGAGGGAAGGGTCCAGGCAGCCCTTCAGCTGGCCCTTCCTCCAAGCCTGCCCAGTGACTGGTTGAGGGGTGTCGCCCCAACCTCGTCACTCCTCCCCAGGTTCCCCCCATGGGGGGATGGCTCAGCCATTTCCTTTCTGCCTGATCCGCTATCACCACAGACCGCTGGTGCTGGAAGTGGTCAGCAGGGTCTGCCTCTGGAATTCAAACAGTCCCCTCCCTATTGAGCTATCGCCCCACGAGGGGGGGCTCAAGACTCCGCAGCCTTTCTGTCGGCTCATCGAGCCGACATTGCTCTGCTCCCCCAGAAGGAGGTGATTGGCGAGGTGGTGGGTTCTCCTCCAGACCTGGGGTTTATGTACAGGTACTTGCTGGTCCCAAAGCGGACAGGGGGCTGGCGCCCCATTCTCGACGTGCATGACCTGAACAAGTTCCGAAGTCTGCGCACCTTCAGGATGATCACGCTGACGCAGATCATTCCATCCTTGGAACTGGGGGTATGGTTCTGCTCTTTGGATCTCCAGGACGCATTCATTCACGTCCTAATCCATCAGTCTCATCAGCGATTCCTCCGCTTCAGAGCAGAGGGATCTCTTTGAGTTCTGGGCCATGCGCTTCGGCCTTTCTCCGGCTCCCAGGGTCTTCATCAAATGCATGGCAGTGGTGACAGCATTCCTGCGGCGTCGAGGGGTCCAGATGTACCCTTACCTGGATGACTGACTGATTGCAGCCCCCTCCAGGTTGGAGGTGGAGCGGTCCAGGGATCTGGCCCTCCAGGTCTGCTCTCAGATTGGCCTCCTGATCAACAAGGCAAATCGGAACTCGTGCCATCATAGGTGATTCAGTTCATCGGGGCAGAGCTCGACTCTCTTTGAGCCAGATCCCGGCTCCCGGTGGACAGGGCCGAGGTTCTTTCCTACTTTGCCCAGTCATTTCTGGGTGGGCAGTTGTGCCCTGCACGTGACTTCCTGTGCCTTCTGGGCCTCATGGCGGCCTGCACCAGCATGGTCCGTTGGGCCCGCTGGCATATGCGCCCCCTGCAATGGGGGCTGGCCTGCCAGTGGTCACAGTGCTCTGGTCCTTTGGACCAGCCAGTGACCATGACCCAGAAGATGCGGAACGGCCTGCTGTGCTGGCTCATCCCAGCTAATCTGCAGGAGGGTATCCCATTTATCCACCCTAAGCTGACGGTCACTCTAACGACCGCCTCTCTGATGGGTTGGGGTGTCCATCTGGGGGAGCTCCAGGCCCATGGTCTCTGGTCCCCTCAGGAGTCTTGATGCCACATCAACCTGCTGGAGCTTCGAGCGGTTCGACTAGCCCTCTCCGCCTTCACTCCGTTTGTACGGTGTCTGGTGGTTCAGGTCTAGATGGACAACACCACGAAGATGTACTATCTCAACCGTCAGGGCAGGACGCACTCCTTGCCTCTGTGCAAGGAAGCTGTCCGAATTTGTTCTCTCATGATCAACCTGGAGGTGGATCTCCTAGTCATCCATGTGGCAGGAGCCTCCACCAGTCCTTCCGATGCCCTCAGCCGGATAGGCGCTGCATCTCATGAGTGGTCTCTCCTGCCAGAGGTAGTGCAAGACCTGTTCTCCCATTGCGGCACCCCTCAGGTGGACCTATTCCCCTCCAGGGAGAAAGCGAAGCTGAGGCTGTTTCACGCCCACCCCCCTCAGCAGGGCTCACTGCAGGGGGATGCCTTCTCGAGGCCGTGGACCCCGGGCCTCTTTTATGCCTTCCCTCCATTTTCCTTGATCCACGAGGTGCTTCTCAAGGCGAAGAGAGACAAGGCGCAGGTGATTCTGGTAGCCCCAGACTGGCCTCGCCAGTTCTGGTACCCAGATCTCCTCAACCTCAGCTCCAGGCTTCCGAAGCGGCTTCCAGCCCACCTGGACCTGATCTCTGTCGACAAGGGGAAGGTTCTCCACTCAGACCTTCAATCCCTGCACCTGACGGCCTGGTTACTGAGCGACTAGAGTTCCAGGCCTTGGGTCTTTTCGACGAGGTCCTCAAAGTCGTTGAGGCGTCCTGTAAGGAGTCAACCAGAAAATGCTATGCCTTCAAATGGAAGAGATTCTCCATTTGGTGTCAGGACAAGGGGTTGGACCCCTTTTCCTGTCCATTGGCTAGTATTTTGGACTACCTGTGATCCCTTTCTCAACTAGAGCTTCGGTCGACGACCCTTAAGATGCACCTGGCAGCCATGTCTGCTTACGGGGCGCGAGCCGGCAAGCAGTTGGTGGCGCAGGAGACGGTGGTCGGGTGCTTTTTCAAAGGCCTAGTACACATGTCCCCTCCGGTGCAAGAACCTCCACCTCCGTGGGATCTACTGCTGGTATTGGCTAAGCTCATGGGCAAGCCATTCGCACTGATGCACAGGTGTGACATCTCTCACCTGTCGTGGAAGACCACCTTATTGGTGGCTGTTACGTCAGCCAGAAGGATGGGAGAGCTTCAGGCGCTTTCCATCGAGCCTCCCTACCTGGTCTTCCACAGGGACAAGGTTGTCCTTCGCCCCCACCCGAAGTTCCTTCCGAAGGTGGTGTCGAAGTTTTATCTTAACCAGGTGTTGACTCTGCTGGTGTTCTACCCCAATCACACCTCGGAGGCCGAATATAGGCTCCATTCCTTGGACCCAAGAAGGGCGCTCGCTTATTATAAGGAGTGGACGGCTGAAGTTCGGGGAGAGGTTCGCCAGTTGTTGGTCACCTACGCTGAAACAGCACCTGGCAGACCTGCAGCCAAATGGACGATAAGCAGGTATGTCACCTCTTGCATAGCTCTCTGCTGTAGGTTGGTGGGCATGAAGCCTCCCAAAGGGATAAGAGCTCATTCTACCCACCATACCGCTGCTTCGGTGGCTGCTTCTAGGGATGTCCCTGTCCAGGAAATCTGCAGGGCTGCTACCTGGAAGTCAGCACACACCTTTATTTCCCATTACCACATTGACCTAGAGTCACGCTGGGATGCTGGTTTTGGGACCTCAGTTCTCCCAGTCCTTATTTCCCAAGTTGGGGGGCGCGCCTTGTCTCCCTCCTCCTGGATAACTGCTAGGAGTCAGCCACAAAGTGTGGATTGAACAACTTATCCACGTCCCTAGAAATACAGTTTACTCACCTGTAACAGGAGTTCTAGGAGTGGTATATGTTGTTCATCCACACGACCCACCCGACCTCCCTGGCTTCAGCGCGCAACCTGGTTTCCAGCGGGCTAGATCTGGCATCATGGGGCGGAGCTGAGGGTTTTACCACCCGAGTGGGTGGGAGGAGCCAGCTTGAAGACCTTCCGGCAAGAATTAAAGCGGCAAGGAACCTTGCCACAAAGTGTGGATGAACAACATATACCACTCCAAGAGCTCCTGTTACAGGTGAGTAACCTGTATTTACAGTATCCCTGGTGGTCTAGTGTCCCTCCCTATCTTTCATCCCTTCCCTGGTATTTAGTTCACACACCCTGGTGGTCTAGTGGTCCCTTCCTATCCCCAATCCCTTCCCTGATGTTTAGTTCTCTGGTATTTAATTCAAACATCATGGTGGTCTAGTGGTCCCTCCCTATCCCAGATCCCTTCCCCTGTATTTAGTTCACACACCCTGGTGGTCTAGTGGTCCCTCCCTAGCCCCAGTCCCCTCCTCAGTAGTTCATTTATAATCCCTGATGGTCCAGTGGCCCCTCCCCTGCTCTCCGATCGCATCTCGACCCAAAGTAATAAATCGCCTGATAATCTAGTGGCCGCCCCCACCCTGACAGGTAGTGACCCACCACCCTACTCCCCCAACCCGATTTGTGGTCGCTAGGACAGCCCTCCTCACATTATCACGGCCAGCCGCTGACTGAACTGTCAGTGTATGTATAATGGCTAGTACGGCCACCATGTACTCGTACACGCCACCGACAGTTCAGTCGGTGGCTGGCCGTGATAATGTGAGGAGGGCTGTGTCAGTCACCGGCACGTGTTGGGTGGACGGGGTGGTGGGTCTCTACCTGCCAGAGTGGGGGACCACTAGACTACCAGGGGATTTATTACTTTGGATCGGGACTGCCATCGGAGAATGGGGGAGGGACCACTGGACCACCAGGGATTGGAGGGGATCGGGGCTAGCGAGGGATCACTAGACCACCGTGGTGTGTGAACTAAATAACAGGGGAGGAATTGGAGATAGGGAGGGACTATTAGACCACCAGGGTGTGTGAACCAAATACCGGGGATGGGCTTGGGGATAGGGAGGGACCACTAGATCACCGGTGTGTGTGAACTAAATACGGGGGAAGGGATCAGGGCTAGGGAGGGATGGACTACTCAACCACCAGGGTATCCAGCCCTCGACAATATGCAGACGGGTTTGCACACTGGTAAGGGCTGGGTTTCAGAAGCGCTAAAATGGCACCGCTGCTGGGGGCTGTTTAGCACTTCTGAAATCTTTCAGTATTGTACTGCGCCGCATATGCATGAGTGAACCCTCATTTCCATAGGCGCAGCACAGTATTGTGCGGGATGGCACTGTCGGGGGGTGCGTGGTGCATCTGTGCCCTTTGAATATGGGCATGCACTCGACAGCTGGCACTATTCCAGGTTAGAGCAGCACACACCCGGTTTGTGGTGTGCTAACCTTTTGAAAATGGGTCCCAGTGAGTTTAAATCCATATCTAAACAGTATCTGGCCTTATGGTCACTCTTTAAGGATCAGTGTCAAATGTAAAAATAATTGGAGCCTGTATATTAAAATCTCCACACTGAGCATAACTATGCTAGTCTCAGTCATTTTTTGTTAATTAAATATCCATTTCATGCCTCTGCATGTCAACCTGAATGAACGCTGTTGTATGTCTTTTTTCAGGGAAACTGCTCTGTTTCAGTCAGCCTATTGCATCATTGCAGGAGTGATGTTTCCTGCTCGACATTGTCAAAGGAAACTGCGATCACAGTGCGAGTCTGTTAAAACTGTATGCTGCATTTTTTTTTTTCTTTATTTGTACTCCCATAATTTGATACTGTGTGTTGCTTAAGGAAAAAAGAAAACACGATGTTGATTGGTGCAGTCTTGCAGACAATGACTATGTTAATCCTTCTGCCCATTTTGAAATGTTACTACGTATCTTACGTGTTGGTGTTTTGGGATTTTTTTTTTTTTTTTATTCATATGACTTAGTTGGGTATGCCACCTAGCAGTCTGGTCCTTATTGTATCTCTATACTTAGTTTTGGTCACTTACCCTTGCCTGCAAATTATTTCTTTGTTCAACCCCCAACAGTGCTACTGCTGAAAAATCGGCAGCTGTTTGCAGGTCTAAACTCGGCAGTCTCAGCCTGGCAGAGATTGTCTGCAATCCTCTCATGCCCTGATACTCACTAATCATGGAGTACAAGATGCCCTTTACTTGGTAAAAACGAAAATGAAACACTTGTAATATGCACTGCTTCAAGAAGACATTCTTTTGTACATGTGTCATAACACCGCTGCTCAGACCACAGCAGAGCAATATTTTTACCTACAGGCAAGGATGAGCGTTAAGTACCCAAAATAAGTGCAAAGCAAAAGGCATTTTGTACTCCATGATAAGTGAGTATCGGGGCATGAGAGAATCACAGACAGTCTCTGTCAGGCTGAGATTGCCAAGTTTCTGGACCTGCAAACAGCAGCTGATTTTTCACCAGTAGCACAGCTCAGCCTTCCAGTTGCACTTGGTGGGGGTAAACAAAAATCATTTGCAGGCAAGGACAAGTGACCAAAACTAAGTATAGATATACAATAAGGACCTAGCTGCTAGGTGGCGTGCCCAACTAAGCAACATTAATAAAAAAAAACAAAAAAAAACATGTAAGATATGTAGTAATGTTTCAAAATGGGCAAAGGGCTGAATATCATCATTGTCTGCAAGACTGCACCAATCAATGGTATCAAATGATGGGGGTGCAAATTAAAAATACCAAAAAACACAGCATACATCTTTAATAGACTCGTGCTCTGACTGCGGTTTCCTTTTGTTTGTTTTTTTAACAACCAGGAGAGATGCACCAAGTTGAAAGCTTATTTACAGGTGCGACCTGGGAACATGAGGAAGTTAAGTGACTTGCTCAGAGTCACACAGTATGCAAATTGGGGCTGTAGAATTCAAACCCAGGTCTTCCGGTTTGCAGCTCAGAGCCTTAAATCACTGCGCTATACTGCGTCTCATGTGACAGTGTTGAGCAGGAAATGTCACTCCTGCAATGACGCAATAAGCTGAATGAAACAGAGCAGTTTCCCTGAAAAAAGACATATGACCAAGTTCGTTCAGGTAGACATGCAGAGGCATGAAATGGATATTTAATTAACAAAAAAACGACTGAGACTAGCAGAGTCAGTGATGGGTTATCAGTGGCTCAACAGGTTGCACACTCGCCTTTGAGGCTGGAAGATCAGAGAGCTGTGGGTTCTGTCCCCACGCCAAGCACTTGGGTTAAATTCCAATACTGACACTGTAGTGCTGCATTCCTAAGGTGCTGTCTTTCGGACGAGACGTTAAACTGAGCTCCCATCTGCCTGTTCTGGTGGCAGTTCAGGTGGATGTTAAAGATCCCATGGCACTTCTTGAAAAGAGTAGGAGAATTTTTTATTGATAAAACATAAAATACAACCAAACAACATTAGAGCACACTATATCATAACAATAGAAATGAAAAAGAAAAGTATGTATTACATCATACATGAGTACAAAATTAATCAAAACAACTTGCCACCACCTTAAATCAGAAAAAAAAGAAAAGAAAACTGACAGAGTATTAAACATCATACTTCTAACAAAACTAATTGTATATTACCACCCTCCCCCCCAGGTTAATTCAGAAAGGATTCTTGTTTACAAAAAAAAAAAAAAAAATCCAGGAGTAGTGAGTCTCCAAGAAACCTTTATGTACTATACTTCCTAATTAAGTTATTGGTGCATTACTGTCTGTCACCCATGGTAAACCTTTCCATAGCTCTAGGAGTATGACTTTAGAATACTTTCTCTTTTCTGCTTTGTACAACTTATCAAGATCCAAAACAATTTTGTTGTATAATTCAGTATGACTGCTGTCTTTCTTTTGTAACGTAAATCCACATCTAGTGGTCCAAATATTCCATTTTGGAATAACCATTATCACTTGTAATGTATCCCAATTCCACTTATCCCATTCTTTATTAAAGATGACATACATTAAGTTTTCATATGTCAATGTTTTAAATATAGATTCATTCCAAGACTGTGATAGAAAGTACCAAAAACCTAAAATAAAAGAGCAGGAAAAACGGTAAGTGCTGTATAGTCTCCTCCTTCTGTATACATTGAAGTTATTGTTTAATTAGGTGAGACGCACTAAGCTGAAAGCTTTTTTACAGGTGCAACCTGGGAGCACAGGGACGTTAAGTGACTTGCTCAGGGTCACACAGTATATGCAAGTGGGGGCTGTGGGATTCAAATCTAGGTCTCCAGATTTGCAGCTCAGAGCCTTAAACCACTGTGCTACACTGCCTCCCTCAGCTCACAGCTTCACAGCAGATAGAGAGTATGCTACAATATTGCTCATCCTGTTTTTTTATGTTTCTGATTTGCCTTGATATTAAGTCTCTCATGACAGGCAATCCAATGAAAATCCCACATCTGTTCTGGAATTCTAGGGTTATTCAAAAATTGTTTCAAGATCTCCAGATGCTCCTTTGGGCATTTTGAAAATATCACCTCCTCAAAACAGACATTAGACAATAAAGAAAAATAAAATGTCTTTCTTGACAAGTTAGTCACCTGTTGAACAGTGACCTGCCATTGTTTTAACCTCAAGAAGGTGCATCTAACATATTCTGGTAGTATAACTGATTTTTTTCAGAACTTTCAAGGCATTTGAGTGCCATAAGGCCATGAAATGAGAAACCTTTCTAGCCAACAGAGGTGCCCAGCCTGTAGTTTGCTGCATTAAAAGAGGTTTTATATTTGCATACAAAAAAGAAAACTATTAAAGAATAAAATTGTGTTTATCATATTCAAACCCCGTTTCAGGGATAGATATAAAATATTCCTCTCCACCGGGTTTAATCTACTCCCTCAACAAGCCTGAAAAAATATGCTAAGGAGTTCAGTCTCTTTATGCTTTGGGGGTTGGAATATATAACTTAAAAATTAAAAAACTGGAATTAAAAATGTTTTTGTAAAATAACCCCTTTTTCTAGGGACATGGATATGTTGTTCATCCACACTATCTGGCAGGTATCCTTGCCGCATTAAATCTTGCCGGAAGGTCTTCAAGCTGGCTCCTCCCACCCACCCGGGTGGTAAAACTCTCGGCTCCGCACCATGACGCCAGATCTTCCTTACCGCTTGGAAGCTCAGGTTCCCTCCTTAGCGCTCGTGCTTTAGACTGGATCCTAACTCTTGGTTCGTCGAAATTGGTTTTGAAGTTTTCTAAACTTGGTCTTCATCTTCCTCGCGCTAGTGGACAAATCTATTCCGGCTTTGAAGGTGCCCTTGCGGGTATGAAAATGTCAGGGCGGATCCACTCTCCACGTGCGTCTACTGCCTAGGCCTGAATCACGACCCGCGGGCCTGCAAGTTGTGCCGCCGGGCTAACGCCCTGGACGATCGCACTGTCTGATTGAAGCTCGGGCGCCCCGAGAAACGTTTCCCGATGGTACAATCAAAAGAGGCTCGTTTGGGCGGTGTCCGGCGGCTGACTCAGCTGAGTAGCTCGAGCAGATGATCACCCTCGAGGAGGAGGCGGCCCAGGCTGCATCTTCCTCCTCCTCGGCCGCGGCATTTATCCGCTCTCTGTGAGTTCCTCGTATACAGCTTCATTCAAGGAGCTTTGTCAGTCCCTTTCCACGAAGGGAGAGGGGCCATCGGGACATTCTTCTCGGCCCAAGAAGAAGGAGTCGAAAGGTAAGTCCCACCGTCGGCATTCGTGGGAGCGGGAGAGGTCCCCTTCCCTGGACAGCCGACCGTCGACTTCGGTCGAGGTTGCGGCTGTGGCTGCTGGCTTCACGGTGCCCCCATCAGGCCAGCCTGCCAAGACTCCCGTCAATGAAGTCGAGATTTTTCTTGATCCGTTAGACGGGCTGTCGACTGGAGAAGCCGACAACCCTCCTTCACCGGTTCCCCCGGTGGATACCGAGGATCTGCCTGTGCCTTCTGGGACGCAGTCCCCGGTTGAAGTGCCCGAGCCGAGGGAAGAGCGGGTGTCCCCCGGCCCTTCCCATACCCACCCTCTGTCCCCCGAGGGTCTCGGTCTCGGACCTCTTCTCGGTCTAGCCGTTCCCACCGACATCGGTGGTCTCAGTCTCGATACCGAGGTAAGTGGCGACACCATTCCTCCTCTTCCTCGGATGAGGGGAGGCTTCGGCGTAAATTACGCCAGCACTACGAGGAGCTTATGTGGCAGCAGTTGCTGTTGTCCGGGCCTAAGCCGACCCTGGTCCAGCCCCCGGCCATCAAGTGGCTGTCGCCTGAACAACCGAAGCAACCACTCGCCCCAGTCGAGCTGCCCTCTCCAGGGCCAGTTACTCGGCCAAAATTAGCTGCTCCACCGATTGTGGTGGAACCTCCGCCTCCACAACTGAAGTCGGAGTCACCGACCAAGGATTCTCGGTCAGCTCACGGTCTGCCCCACAGGTTGTCGGTCACCCTCACTCCCGACCGTCCTTGGCAGGTGAAGGGTGGCTCAGGGCCGAGGCAGCTTTTCGCAGACTCTCCGGAATCCGATGACTCCTCCTCCCTGTTCTCCAGGCAGGTCGACCTGGAGTCCTCTGGGGGCCAGTCATTGGACGATAGCCCATCGTCCTTCTTGGGTCTGCTTCGACTCATCTCGGAGTCCACCAGGATGCAGCTCGAGCCCGTGTCCAAACGGGCCAAGTATCCCCTGATGGAGATACTGGACCGAGGGGATTCTCCCACGGAGGCCTTTCCGGTGGCTGAGGCCATTGTCGGCCCAGCCTTGGAGCTTTGGCAGCAGCCTGCTTCCTGTCCTGCGCCCTCGGCCAGGATGGCCAGGAAGTATCGTGTCCCTCGGCTCTTTGCCTGGTTTCTGGGAGTACCCTCTGCCGAGGGTTAGTCACCCGACGCTTTTCCGGCGTTTCGTGCGCTCGGGATGTGGATAAGCCCCCTGACAGAGAGTCCAAAAAGCTGGACTTTGCCGGGCACAAGATGTACGCTACGTGCTCCCTCGGCCTCCGACAGGCCAGCTCAGTTGTGCTGATGGCACACTTCTCCCACGCCCTCTTGGGCTCCCTGGATGAGGTTATTCCTCATCTCCCGACTGACCTGCAGACCACTGTCCGCCAGGTGTGGGACCAGGGTAGGGCGGTGGTGAAGCAGCACCTTCAGACTGCTCTGGACATAGGTGATTCCTGTGCCAGGTCAGTAGCGGCCGCGATGGCCATGTGCCGCAGGGTGTGACTGAGGATATCCACCTTCACGGCGGATACCCAGCACAAGTTGGCGGATGTCCCCTTCTTGGGGACTGACCTCTTCGGCCCTGGAGTGGAGGGACACCTCCAGTGGATCAAGAAGTCCAATTCCACCCTGGACTCGGCCACCATCAGCAGCAGAAGTCCTTTCGTCCTTCGGCCCCTGCATCTCGACCGGCCCAGCAGCACCAGCAACAGGGCCAGCAGGCTCGCCACATCCCCAAACCATGCCGGGTGGCTTCCTCCAACAGGAAGCAAGGAAGTAAAGGCCCAGGAGGTCCCTTGGCCGGTTCTTTCTCCAAGCCTGCACAGTGACGGGTTGAGGGGTGCCACCCCCAGCCTCGTCACTCCCCCTGGGTTCCCCCCGGGGGGGACGGCTCCGCCACTTCCTTTCCGCCTGGTCCACTATCACCACGGACCACTGGGTGTTGGAGGTGGTAGGAAAAGGCCTGTCTCTGGAGTTCGAGCAGGCTCCACCCTTTCGAGCCGTTGCCCCTCGTGGGGCCACGGGGTTCGCAGCCTCGCTGTCAGCCCGCCGAGCTGATATTGCCCTGCTCCTCGAAAAAGAGGTGATCAGGAAGGTGGCGGATCCTCCTCCAGACCCGGGGTTTGTGTCCAAGTACTTCCTGGTCCCAAAATGGACAGGGGGCTGGCGCCCCATTCTCGACCTGCACGACCTGAACAAGTTCCTAAGGTCTCGGACCTTCAGGATGGTCACTCTGGCTCAGATAATCCCATCCTTGGAACAAGGCATATGATTCTGTTCCCTGGACCTCCAGGATGCGTTCTTTCACGTCCCAATCCGTCCGTCCCATCAGAGATTCCTCCGCTTCAGAGCGGAGGGATCCCTTTAGGAGTTCCGGGCCATGCCCTTCGGCCTCTCCCTAGCTCCCAGGGTCTTAACCAAATGCATGGCAGTGGTGACAGCATTCCTGTGGCACCGAAGGGTCCGAGTGTACCCCTACCTGGACGACTGCCTGATTGCAGCCCCTCCAGAGCGGAGGCGGAGCGGTCCAGAGATCTGGCCCTCCAGGTTTGCTCTTAGATTGGCCTCTTCATCAACGAGGCCAAGTCGGAACTCATGCCAAAGCAGGTGATACTATTCATCGAGGCAGAGCTCGACTCTCTACGAGCCAGAGCATGGCTCCCGGCGGACAGGGCCGAGGTTCTTTCCTCCTTTGCCCAATCATTTGTGGTTGGGCAATTGCACCCTGACCGGGACTTCCTGCGCCTCCTGGGCCTCATGGCGGCCTTGACCAGCGTGGTCCGTTGGGCCCGTTGGTATATGCGTCCCCTTCAGTGGGGACTGGCCAGCCAGTGGTCACAACGCTGCGATCCGTTGGACCAGCCCGTGACAGTGACCCAGGAGATGTGGAACGCTCTCCAATGGTGGATCATTCCAGCACATCTACAGGAGGGCATCCTGTTCATCCGCCCCGAGCCGACGCTCTCTCTATCGACCGATGCATCTCTGATGGGTTGGGGTGCCCATCTGGGGGAACACCGAGCGCACGGCCTCTGGTCCCTTCAGGAGTCCCGATGCCATATCAACCTGCTGGAGCTCCGAGTGGTCCGTCTAGCTCTCACCGCCTTCGCTCCGTTTCTACGGGGTCAAGTGGTTCAGGTCCAGATGGACAACACCACGACCATGTACTATCTGAACCGCCAGGGTGGGAAGCGCTCCATGCTGTTATGCAAGGAAGCTCTCCGCATATGGTCCCTCATGCGCAGCCTGGAGGCGGATCTCCTAGCCATTCACGTGGCAGGAGCCTCCAACACCCTGGCCGATGCCCTAAGCCAGATAGGGGCTGCGTCTCATGAGTGGTCTCTCCTGCCGGAGGTAGTATAAGACCTGTTCTCCCACTGGGGCACGCCTCAGGTGGACCTGTTGCCTCCAGGGAGAATGCGAAGCTGAGTCTGTTCCATGCCCGCCCCCCTCAGCAGGGCTCGCTGCAGGGGGATGCCTTCTCGAGGCCGTGGACCCCGGGCCTCTTCTATGCCTTTCCCCCATTTCCCTTGATCCACAAGGTGCTTCTCAAGGTGAGGAGGGACAAGGCGCAGGTGATTCTGGTAGCCCCAGACTGGCCCCGCCAGTTCTGGTATCCAGATCTCCTCAGCCTCAGCTCCAGGCTTCCGAGGCGGCTTCCAGCCCACCCGGACCTGATCTCAGTCAACCAGGGGAAGGTATTCCATCTGGACCTTCCATCCCTGCACCTGACAGCCTGGTTCCTGAGTGGCTAGAGTTCCAGGCCTTGGGTCTTTCCGACGAGGTCCTCAACGTCGTTGAGGCGTCCTGTAAGGAGTCGACCAGGAAATGCTACGCCTTCAAATGGAAGAGATTCTCCATTTGGTGTCAGGGGAAGGGCTTGGACCCTTCCGCTTGTCCCTTGGCAAGCATTCTGGACTACCTGTGGTCCCATTCTCAGCAAGGGCTTCGGTCGACGACCCTTAAGGTGCACCTGTCAGCCATCTCTGCTTACCGGGCGCTGGCCGGGAAGCAGTCGGTGGCGCAGGAGAAGGTGGTCGAGTGCTTTTTCAAAGGCCTTGACCACATTTCCTCTCCGGTTCGAGAACCTCCACCTCCGTGAGATCTACTGCTGGTATTGGTCAAGCTCATGGGCAAGCCATTCGAACCGATGCATAGGTGCGATATTTCACACCTGTCGTGGAAGACCGCCTTCTTCGTGGCTATCACGTCAGTCAGAAGGATGGGAGAGCTCCAGGTGCTTTCCATCGAGTCTCCTTATCCGGTCTTCCACAGGGACAAGGTTGTCCTGTGCCCCCACCTGAAATTCCTTCCGAAGGTGGTGTCGGAGTTTCACCTTAACCAGGTGTTGACTCTGCCGGTGTTCTACCCCAATCACACCTCGGAGGCCGAATATAGGCTCCATACTTTGGACCCTAGATGAGCGCTCGCTTATTATAAGGAGCGGACGGCTGAAGTTCGGTAGAGGTTCGCCAGCTGTTTGTCACCACCCTGAAGCTGCACCTGGCAGACCTGCAGCCAAGCGACGATAAGCAGGTGGGTCACCTCCTGCATAGATCTCTGCTATAGGTTGGCGGGCATGGAGCCTCCCAGAGGATAAGAGCTCATTCTACCCGCCATACCGCTGCATCGTAGCTGCTTCCAGGATGTCCTATCCAGGATATCTGCAGGGCTGCTACCTGGAAGTCGGCACATACCTTTATTACCCACTACCACATTGACCTTGAGTCACGCCTGGATGCTGGTTTTGGGGCCTCTGTTCTCCAGTCTCTTTTTCCCAAGTATGTATCGGGGGTGTGCGCCTTGCCTCCCTCCTCCGGAGAACTGCTAGGAGTCTGCCAGATAGTGTGGATGAACAACATATCCATGTCTCTAGAAATACAGGTTACTCACCTGTAACAGGAGTTCTAGGAATGGTATATGTTGTTCATCCTACCTGTTCCTCCGGCTTGACGCACAACCTGAGCTTCAACGGAAGGCCAGATCTGGCGTCATGGGCGGTGCCGAGGTTTTACCACCCGGGTGGGTGGGAGGAGCTAGTTTGAAGACCTTCCGGCAAGATTTAAAGTGGCAAGGATACCTGCCAGATAGTGTGGATGAACAACATATACCATTCCTAGAACTCCTGTTACAGGTGAGTAACCTGTATTTTTTTTACTCAGTTTACCGCTATTCCATAAACTCACCTTCTGCTTCACTACTGCTGTTTACTCCAATTTAAATCATCCACATCACCTTTCCCAAACCATATACTTAATATGTTAATAGATTCTGGTTTTATAGTAATCCCCTCAATACTCTTTATCTGCTGTGAAGCATAATTTAGATTTTGGCCTACACATTTATCTATATTTAATGATGCTCCTGATAATTGCCCAAACTGTTTGCATAAGTCTAAAACCATACTTAATGAAGACTGAGTCCGGACAAGGAGGGTCGTGTCATCTGCATATGCCACGACTTTAAATGGGAGGTTTTTCCTGTCCTGTTTGGATTGGCATTACTAGATGATGTTCATTAATTTTCCTCAACAAAGGGTCTATAAAGAAGCCATACAATATAGGACTAAGCAGGCATCCTTGTCTAACTCCTCTTTGTAGATGTACCAGAGGGCCCTTCCATCCTTGCTTCATAGGGGTTACTGTGGCTGTATTGTAAATGGTTTGTAACCATTCTATAAATACCCCAGGGACCTGATAATGTCTTAAAACTTTCCATAGGAATGCATGATTCACCCTATCGAAAGCCTTCTCTTAATCCAAAGATGCTAAATTCCCATCCAACTCTGTAGTTTGTCCCGCTTCTACACACTCCCTCAAAAATAACAAATGATCTTGAATTTTTCTTCTGGAAGAGCATAAGATTGAGCATTAGAAACAACCTGTTGTACCACCAAGGCCAATCTACTTGCCGATATTTTTATGAGCAATTTCATATCAGAATTTAATAAACAAATAGGCCTCCAGTTCTTTAATAATCTCCTGTCCCCCTTTTTATATTTAAATGTTAAAATTCCTATATGCATGTGGAGGGGCACTGCCTTATTAGTTAATACATAATTAAAAACAGATGTTATCTCTTCTGTCAATTCTGGGCCTATTAATTCTGCTGATACAAAATCCTGTTTTTTTGTGCGTGATAGTCCCGAATATGTTGTTTCACCACGTTTATTTGTTGTACGAGATTCTGACCAGTATCATGCATCACAGAGACCAACTATTGCAGAATTTTCCTCTGTTGTAGATAGTTAAAATACTGTAATTTTTGTGTATTTTTACTCATATTTTTAAATAACTTCTGCAAATCTCTTTTGGTATCTTCCCACCATAGGGTCGAATCATCAGAAAGGAAGAACAATGATTTTCTTGCTGATTAAAAAAAAAAAAAAAAAAAAAAATGAACAAGAGTTTGTAGTGTCTGTTCATTGGATAATTGGGAAGTGTTCAGCTTCCAAAAACCTGGCCCTCTCTCTACCCCTGACTGTAGGCCTATTTTAATGCCCACTATACTATGATCTGAAAACTCCACCGGATATGTATTAGCTGAAAGTATAGATAAATAAGAGGACACCAAAACATAATCAATCCTAGAGACTAAAGGCCCTTTTTGAAAAGTAGGAGTGGCTATTTTAGTATATGTAAAGAACGAATCCTTTAGATTTGCTTTTTGTACTATTTGAGTTAAAAGATTTGAATCACAGTACGTTTTAAGAGTAGTAGCTTGTAACGGACAGTTAGTCGCCTGAAAAAATGACGTGATGGGCAGTAAACAAAAAAGGTTGTATTAAATGAAGGATTTCACAACATTCCGCTTTTGTTTGGGGCGCGTACATATTTATTAACCGAAATAGCGTAGCCTGTATTAACACATCCAAGATGAAAACTCAGCCTGGTGCTAAATCATATTGTTTTAAAAGATGAACTTCATGCAATTTAAACAAAATTCCAAGACCTGAACAGGTGTGCTGACTTATAGACCAATATGAAGGCCCAGCATACCATTCTTTTGAAGCTAGCAATGTTTCTTTCAAGGAATGAAGATGAACATCCTGGAGAAAGAAAATACCAAAAAATAAGTGAGTGAGAAAGGAAACACCTTTCTTTTGCTAGTCCTCTTTATACTATTCACATTAATAGTATAACAGGAAAAGGGTATAAACATTGATACCTATGTTATTTATATTTCCCCCTCCTTGCAGACTGTTTTTTCAGCTTAGCCTTTCTTTTTTGAGTCCCTTTCTCCCTTTCTTGTTTCTCAGTGTCAGTGTTAACTTCTGGCACAGAAGATGCTACAGAAGAGTCATCAGAATCATCTTCCATAAATTCAGTTTGTAGCACATCAAACTTATTCAGTAAAGGTACTTCAGTTAGCTGTGATTTTAATACAGAAGCCCTAGTACTAGGTCTTGTGGCACTTACTTTAGAACCAATTTCAGAACCAGTCGGGAAGAAGGGGGAGGCATAAGATCTCCACTAGGATGAGCCCCAGAAGTGGAGGGACAGGCTTTAGAATGAACAGGCAGAGCATCGATATCTTGAATTGTGGGTTTTCCCTGAGTCTGTTCTTCTAAAGAGGTTTCTTTTGACTTTTCCAAGTTATCACAAGTCAATAAAGCTTCAGCGGGGGGGTTGACTGAAAGATCCGGGGGGGCGTCTGCCATAGAAACCCCTTGCTGAGGTTGCAATCTAGAAGAAACCCATTTCTTTTTTTTGCATCAAAGTGATTAACAAGCGCTGCTCCTCCCAATCAGCTTGGTCAGGTATGTTATGTGCAGCCCACTGGCAATTTTGAAAGGTATGTTGTTGAAAGTGGCCAGTGGCCAAAGTTTAGTGACCAGTGACCAAACTTTTGTCAACAGTATGTAACTGGCTAACCAAAAGGTTGAGGAGATAGAAAGGTGTAAAATGGCTAGTGTAGAGGTGGCAAAGGGCTAGTAAAAGGTGAAGGTGGCTAGTAGATGACTACATGATACCAACATGTAGATTGATGTGCCTTGTAAGTGCAGAGTTGTTTGGAGAGTAATTGTTAAAACCATGCAAATAATGGTACCACTGTGCAAATTGATGTCTGTGTAGATGCCCAGGTTCAAAAGGTGTTGGGGCCCTTTAAATAACTATAGAAAATAAGTGAAGAGCATAAACTGTGTTTAAAAAAATAAATGTTTTAAAGAAAATTAGCTTTGCTTTGCTCACCAGAGATCTTTTGTACAAAACCTTCCTTCGACCCAAGGTCATAGCCAAAGATAAGGTCCAGCTATGTCAACTCACTGCAGCGTAGATACAGTTCCTCATTTTATAATTTCTTGTGTTTAAAAAAATGTGTAACAGAGAGTTGATGATAAGAAACGATTATATCCTTGTTTTGGCCTCTGTCTAGTCAACAAGTTATTTAAAGTGAATGTGAAGTCCCCTCATATGTTTTCTGTATCCTAAAGAGAGTTATTTTCGATCAATGTAAAATCCCCTGATCACTTCTTCTTCCATCTAAGAATGACCACATGTCTCGGCAAAGTGTCAAACGTGTCTTATGACCGAGGTATCTCATGGACACTCTGTTTTTCTAATCCAAACCTCAGGATGTATCAGATGACCTAGTGTCTAGGCTAAAATGTGCTGTAATAGGCTTTGGAAATTTCCACCATGCATTTTTGGGGTATAAATACAGGACCTAAATGTCAAGGCCAGTGTGTTTTTAGAGGAATAGCTACGGCTGCTATAGATGCTAAAACACCCAGAAAAGGGAGCGGTTCACTCCACTTTACTGTACCTGTTGCCCTGGTGGTAAAAAGCCATCAGCTGTTTAGATTTGAGCATGTTAGAGGTAAAATTGTTAGGGCTTATTTGGTATTAATAAATTGCAACTGATTTAAAACAACATTTGGTGTCGGGTGGCTTTATTGGATTACCAGGGACCACTAGCCAAGAACCTTGTGCTTTTACAATGGCCTCTCTCTTCACAGGGATTACACTTACAATCATTTGTACACTGAGAACTTACATGACCCAGTTCTCCACAGTTGTTACATCTGATCTGATCACAGATGCTACTTAAGTGAGCTACTGAGCCACACTTGTAGCACATTTTTGGCTGTCACACATAAAACAGAATACCCCTATGCTGTCCCCCCAAAAAAGAGTTAAGCAAATGAATAACACCAGTAGCAGTAGTTTTTAGCAAAACCTTAACCTTCCATTCCCCAGTCCATATGTTCAAGTACCATACATTTCTGTTTCAGCCAGTAAGTAAGGTTGTTGTCACTGACCCCCTCGTTGTGAAATAACACAGTAATAGTCTTCTGTGCAGGTTTTGTCAGTGGTATTGCAACAAATGGTGCCCAAAGGGCAGATTTCTTTAGTATACTGTACTTAATCCAAAACCTCTGCAAGCCATTGAGAGACTTAAAACTAACATCGAATGTAGTTTCTCCAGAAACATGAATCAGTACATAAATTTCACTGGAAAAGAACTTCATAGAGTCCTTCTAGAGAGTTTTGACTACAAATAGTCGATCAGGAGGCTCAGACACACCTCCAGTATAGGATAAATGCACCGCGTTATGCCTTTTAGCTGGAAAAATAGGAAATTTAAAATAAAGAGGAAAATGATCTCGGAACATCTTTATTCACAATATTTAGAGGCAATTGCGGTAAAACAGTAGATATAGTGGGGCGTCCCCCACTCTGAGCGGTATGTTCTGAAGATTCAGCATTTTGAGGTAGCTTTAAAACCGGATTCTGTGTTAGCTCGAGCTCAGGCGGTACCTACAAATCTGTAGTTGGTACAATAACAGATGCAGAATTTGCAGTTGACTCTGGCATTGAGCTCGAAACCCATTGACCTATATGTTTATTCTGCTCCCACCCTGCCTTTTTCAAGGCAGTATCCACTGACCACTCTATCTGTGGAGTAACTTCACCTTCTGCAACACGTCTTAGGCCAGGTGTCTGTTCACCCAAAATTGCCATTCCCGACGCAGTTCCTGTAAGCCCTGTTCCCTGCATTTCTTGGCATTCCGCTTGCTCTACGGCCGCTGCCCAGCTCCCCGAGGAATCCTTTGATGCACCTACATCATGCTTGCTCAGCTGTGCTCCCTTGACAGTGTCTTTCTGTCTGTCAGCTTTAATGTCACGGAGCTTCTTCTGTAGTTGCATTTTTTTTAAACAACTACTATTTTTCCTCAGCAGCAAGCTGTGCTATAATATCTGCGTAATATCTGCAGTTTCAATAGACAAGTGTGTTTGCTCACCCGGAGTATCCAGTGGAAGTTTGCTACTGTTACTGCCATCAGAAAAACTGTCTCCTGGTAACTCAGATAATAAAGTCGTTTGTGCAGGGTCAGGGTCAGTTAGAATGTGGTCCACAGCAACATCCATTGCATTATCAGTAGAGTCAATATTCATGGAAGGAACTACATCAGTATCCAATACAGCAGTTTGTTTGTCAAGAATCATCTCTTCCTCCTCCACTCCAGTAGTCTGCTGAGCAGCCATCTTGGTCCCGCAAACAAAGGGGTCCCCTCTGCTCACAGGAAGCAAGGCCCCATGCAGTAAAAGTAGGGGAATTTCCCCGGTGCCCTGGCCACATTTCCCCCATTCACTAAAATATCACCAACAGCTTAAAGGGAAACTCCGATTGAGTCCCTCAGTGCAGCAGCAGCGGCTGCAGAAATGCCCGATTAGGGCTTTCAACATGAAAGAAATTTTTTTTACTACCTGGTGCCCTGGAGTGTTAATAAAAAAAGATCCGCTCACTCCATCATGGCGACAGACCCGAAGGTGAACATCTCTCGCACCTCAGGTGACTTCCGCTGCAAAGGTTATGCTAATGAGGACTACCAACATCTGCCATTTGTTGGTAGCCCTCATTAGCATAACCTTCGTGGCGGAAGTCACCCGAGGTGTGCGAGATGTCCGCCTGCGGGTCTGTTGCCATGATGGAGTGAGCGGATCTTTTTTAACACTCCAGGGCACCAGGTAGTGTAAAAAAAAAAAATGGTCTTGAAAGCCCTAATCAGGCATTTCTGCAGCCGCTGCTGCACTGAGCGACTCAGTCGGAGTTTCACTTTAATCTGGTCCAATGTCGGTTGGCATTCATCAGTATCTCTCCTCACCTGGGTGGGGTGAGGCTGAAAATTGGCAGAATTGTCTAGTCCTCCTTTCCTGGTCAACAAAAAACAAAATAATAAATATAGTCATGTTCAGTGTGGAGCTTTTAATATATAGGCTCTAGTAAAAGTACCAAACTTAACACTATTTTTACATTTGCCTTTGCTCTTTTAATGGAAATAAATACTCACAGAACAAGCCTAAGAGCTTAAACATATAGTTTTGATATGCAATTGCTGCATTTATGTAAATTTTCTTTTTGTAAATATGGTTCAGAAACTTCTCTATCTTTGTGGGTTTTGTTGTTTTCTTTCTAGCTTGAATCAGGTCGTGATCTATGTGTACTTTTGCAAGAAGTGATTTGTTTTTCCTGCTGATATGTTTTAAATAAAGACTACCTCTACTCTTTGATAAATGCTATAGGATCTTTTATTTCCACACAGACAGTGACCAGAGATGGTCAGGAGGGACCTTGGTTTAATGTCTCATCTGAAGTATGGCACCTCAGTTATGCAGCTTTCCCCTCATACTGCACTGCATTGTCAGTTATGGGTATTACCCGAAGTACCTGGTGTGGGTCTAGAACCCACAACCATCTGGTCTTCTGGCCCAGGAGGTGTGTGTGTGTGTGCTGCCTACTGAGCCACTGACACTGTATAATGTATTTGTTGTGTGGGAAACATTTATTTCAAACAACATGGAGTCTTGCTGTATCCTGGCAAATTGCAGTGACATCCAATCATCGAACTGCCCCGGAGATGAAAGAGTTAACTGTCCATGCCAGGCATGGAACGCTGAGCTCGAGCTCAGTTGAGACTCTGTCTGTTGCTGTTTGAACTCAAACTGTCAGATTCTTTACTCGGCCTCACTGAACGGTCGCTCCGGAGATTTTCTCCTTTGCTCAGTTCAATTTGTCGGTTAAAGTACCGTTTTTCTCGGTTTTTGACCGAATTTAAACCGTAACCTATCGGTTCAGTCTCTGTCTGTGATTTTGTGAGTACTAGATAGGCTTATTTTTTGTTATTATTCTGTGTGGAACTTGTAAACGTGGGATCGGTTCGGTTTGAACTGATCAGGTTGTTTAAAAAGCTTTATTCTGCTTTTAGAGTGTGGTAACCGGTTCTTATCGGTTCTAAAAAAAAACAGATTTTATTACAGTTTTTTCCACGACCCGTAACACGGTCAGGAACCGATAAGGGTGTCTTGCCTTGCGGCTTGCCGAAAAAAGGGTAAGTTTTTGTTAGGACTGGCCATGTCTGAGAAACCTAAAAGAAAAACCGGGCCCACTGGGTTTCAACACTGTAGTGTGTGTGGGGAAGTCTTTGCTAAGGCTGATCCCCACACCACCTGTGTTTATTGTCTGGGGTTTGACCACCTCGATTCAGACTGCCAGATTTGTAAAAATTTTCCTGCAGCTACCCTGGAAAAAAGAGTTGGTAGGCTCAGGGAAAGGGAGGCCAAGAAGTCCGCTGACCTGGATGGCCAGCCTGGTTCAGTTCCAACCGAACCAGAAGGAGTGCCCTCTGACCAAGGCGAAACTTCTTCGGGCAAAAGGAGAACCGACTCAGAGTAGTCGGTTCCGGTTAAAAGAACAAGAAGGGATAAATCAGCCGGTGCGGATCTACAAGTTCTTTCTCCGACCGTTGATGAAATAGCCAAAGCAATAAAGATTATTCAGTCGCTATCCCCGGTTCCGACCGAACCGGCACCATTAGGAAAACGCTCGGTTCGGTCGTTTCCCCCGGTTCCGGATTATGATTTAGAGGAATTTTATGAACCGAGGAGGAAGAAGGAGAGTTTGAGGAAAGTGAGTGTGATTACGAAAGTCTGGATGTGCCCATTGACCCGGACATCTCCCCAGACAGACCTTCAGGAGTGTCTCCTCCTAGGCTTTCTGAGTCCCTTTCCCATTTTATGTTTTACAAAAAAGTGGCTGAAACTCTTCAGCTTCCTATGGAAGAAGCTGTGGATGACAAGGAGGAGCCTGACTATGTTGAAATGATGGATATCCCAGAGTCCAGGAGGCTGTCTATTCCCCTTCATAAGTCCTTTGGGAAACAGACAATGAAAATTTTAAAGACTACTAATTCTATACCTCCTGTGGATAAGAGAATGGACAAGAGGTATGCTCTCTCAGGCTCAGATACGGAGTTCCTTACCCAGCAATGCAGCCATGTTGGAGTAGTGCAGGCTGCAGCCTGTGATAAGGCGAATATACCCTTGGCTTCACACACCCCAGATAAGGACTCCAGGAGAATTGATGCCATGGCAAAGAAACAGTACATGGCAGCATCCTTGGGACTCAGGCAGGCTAATTATATGGCCTATACAGCTAGATATCAGAAATCTAGATGGGACACTGTAATGGCTTTAGCTAAACAGGTCCCTGGCCAGCTTGCCAAGGAGCTGGAGCAGGTGGTCATGGATGGTATTGAGGCATCCAAGGTGCAATTCCATGCTGCAGTGGACTCCAATGATGTTTCATCTAGAGTCATGGCTACATCTGTGGCCCTTCGTAGGATGGCTTGGCTCAGATGTACTAGCCTGTCTCAGGATACCCAGACTAAGGTCATGGATTTT
Organism: Neoceratodus forsteri; assembly: GCA_016271365.2. Classification (NCBI taxonomy): domain Eukaryota; kingdom Metazoa; phylum Chordata; order Ceratodontiformes; family Ceratodontidae; genus Neoceratodus; species Neoceratodus forsteri. Next base: position 180,633,261 of record CM057450.1, on the reverse strand, counting down.
CCTGTTGTGGGTAATTCTCTGTTTGGGGAGCAGACAGAGAACTACCTGAAGAAGATGGATGAGTACAGGACCACCTACAGGGAGTGCTCAGGCCAATGAAAGGCAAGCCACTCCTCAGAGGCAGCATTCCAGGGGCAGGGGCAGGCCCTTTCAAAGGCATTTTTTACCAAGCCCAGGCCTCCTCTTCTGTTTTTGCTCAGAGGGGGTTCTTTAGAGGGAGAGGCAGACAGGGTATGAGCAGGCCTGCTTCCACCCCTCAGCCTAAAGCCCCTGTCAAGCAGACACCCTGATGGGTCTGCCCGGGCCAATTCTCCAATATCTGTAGGGGACAGGCTGGCTTACTTTGTCCAGGACTGGAAGTCTTTAACATCAGACAAGTGGGTCCTAGAAGTAGTAAGCCAGGGACTGGTTCTCAGCTTCAAAAAATTTCCCAAGATAAAAACCAGATTTTTTCCACCTGCAAATCCATCAGAGACCCTTGCCTTAGAGGCAGAGGTTTCTTCCCCTCCTAGCGTTCAGAGCTATTTAGAGGGTTCCCACCCTACACAAGGGCAAAGGATTGTACTCCAGGTACTTCCTAACCCCCAAAAAGACAGGAGAATGGCGGCCCATCCTGGATCTGAGATATCTAAACAAGCACCTTTTAAAGCCAAAATTCAAAATGGTGACTCTGGGAATAATTCTGCCCTCTCTAAGGCCAGGGGACTGGCTAGCCTCCCTGGACCTCAATGATGCCTATTTTCACATTCCCATCAGGTGCTCCCACAGAAAGTACCTCAGGTTCGAGTTGCTCTCAGGCCACTATCAATTCAGAGCAATGCCCTTTGGCCTAACATCAGCCCCAAGGGTGTTCACAAAGTGCCTGGCAGTACTGGTTGCTTTCCTAAGGAGGAAAAAGATCTCCATCTTTCCATACTTGGACGACTGGCTTATAGTGGGTCAGTCTCCAGACCAAGTCAAGTTACATCTTCAGATAACTCAGCAACTACTCACTTTCTTAGGATTCCTCCTAAACCTTCCAAAGTCAGTTCTCGAGCCAGTACAGCTCCTCACCTTTATAGGGGCAGAGCTGGATACAATAAGAGCAAAGGCCCTTCTTCCCCTGGACAGGGCAAGGACACTAATAGAACTGGCCTCTTCTTTCACCCTTCAGGTGTCTCGACCAGCAAGGCACTTCTTGCAGCTCCTGGGCCACATGGCAGCCTCTACAGCAGTGGTCCAGGGGGTAAGATTCCAGATGAGGGACATTCAGTTCCACTGAAGAGCCTTCTGGTCCCAAAGAAAGGATTCCCTTACCAAACTAGTCCCAGTGACTCGAACCCTGATCCAGGCTTTGCAATGGTGGCAGGATCGGGACAATTTAAGACACTGAGTTCCTTTTGTCACTCAGTCTCATTCACTAATCCTCACCACAGACGCCTCCCTCTTGGGCTGAGGAGCCCACTTGGGGGATCTTACCACCCAAGGGCTGTGGTCACCTCAAGAATCTCTGCTTCGCATCAATCTCTTGGAACTCACAGCAGTGTTTCTGGCACTGCAAGCTTTTTCCAAGTCTGTACAGAACAAGGTGGTCCACATCAGAACAGACAATACCACCACAATGTGGTACATCAACAAGCAAGGGGGCACTCTGTCTACGGCTTTGTGCACAGAAGCAATGAAGTTGTGGTCTCTGGCCTATTCCTTGCAAACTTCTCTGATAGCAGTTCACCTCACAGGGAAGGACAATGTCCTAGCAGATGCTCTCAGCAGGATATCTCAGGGTCACCACGGATGGTCCCTAGATCCCCTAATTTTGAAAGCGATTTTCTCCAGATGGGGCACTCCACAGATAGATCTTTTTGCAGCCCCAGACAATCACCAGCTTCCTCTCTTTTGCTGCAGACTCCCAGTCTTGGGCTCAGTCCCCCTGTATGCTCTGGTTCTGAATTTGGAAGGGAAGTTCTTGTATGCCTTTCCTCCCCTTTCCTCTTCTGTTCAAGGTGCTAGTCAAGATCAGGTCTCAACCGTGCAAAGTGATCCTGATCGCTCCAGACTGGGCCAGACAGCCCTGATATCCACTGTTGCTGTCCTTAGCAGTCCACCTTCCCTTGTCTCTTCCCAGGAATTGCAACCTGTTGACATCCTCTCAGGGAAGGATTTGGTATCCGAATCTCAAATCTCTCAATCTCAAGGCCTGGCTCTTGAAGAGTTAAGAGTTTGCTGATCTGCACCTCTCTCAAGGTGTTCTGGATATTCTTAAGGCTTCTCAAAAGCCTTTCACCAGAAAGACTTACAACTCCAAATGGAAAAGGTTCACTATGTGGTGCTCTGATAAGCATATTTCTCCAGAATCTGCTGGGTTGCCTACAGTCCTGGACTATGTGGTTCATCTCAATGGCTTGGGACTCAGACCAGCTGCACTTAAAGTACATTTGGCAGCTGTATCTGCCTTTTTGTCAGTAGGCAAGCCCTCTTCTCTATCAGCCCATCCTATATTTTGCAAATTCTTCAAGGGATTGCTACACACCAATCTTCCGTTCAGGGATCCTGCTCCTGCTTGGGACCTTAATGTTTGCATTGCCCAGCTTATGCAACACCACTTTGAGCCTTTGTCCTTTGCAGTCATTGACTTGGAAAACTGTGTTTTTGGTAGCCATTTCTTCTGCCAGGCGCATCAGTGAATTGCAAGCCCTGTCAGTGGAGCCTGATTTAATCTCTTTCCATAGAGATAAAGTGGTCCTAAGAACTAACAGGATTTTTTGCCTAAGGTGGTTTCAGATTTCCACCTTAATCAGTCTGTGTCTCTCCCTGTTTTCTTCACTGACCATTCCTCCTCTGGAGAGAGGAGGTTGCACAGCCTGGACGTAAAAAGAGCCCTTAGTTACTACATAGAGTGCACCAAGGGTCACAGGTTTGAGTCCCTCCAGTTGTTCCTCACTTATGGGGAGGTTGGTAAGGGCAAACCTGCCACTAAAAGATCTATTGTCAGGTGGATTGTCTCTTGTATACAATTCTGCTATGAGAAATTGGGTAGAACCCCACCCTCAGGCCTGAGGGCTCACTCTACTAGAGGTACAGCTGCCTCCCTGGCTGCTGCCAGGGATATTCCTATCTTAGAAATCTGTCAAGCAGCCACCTGGAAAACAAGTCCATACATTCACCAAGCATTACTCTGTGGATATCCAGGCTAGGAGTGATGCTCGGTTTGGCACAGCAGTACTTCAGAGCCTTTTCCCAAAGTAGGTTCTGACCCTCCTCCTTGGAGGTACTGCTTGGTAGTCTGCATATGTCAGAATACAGCAAGACTTCATGTTGTTTGAAGAAAAAATTACTCACCTTAGTAATGTTGTTTCTTCTAATGGAGTCTTGCTGTATTCTGACCTCCCCCCTCCCCTCTCAGAACCCGTTTTTGGGATGTGGGTGGGCAGGAGCAGTGTTGGCACCTAGAGGTGCCCTTTTTCTCACCCTCCTTTATTTTGTGTGTGTGTTGTGTTTTGTTTTGTGGGTTTCTTGATTTGAGTCTTTGCTTTGAAACCAAAAAACCCATTTTTAACAAATTTAGTTGCCAGTTGGCTAGTGTGAGTTTACAGTTTCCACACAGAACGCCTAGTGAGTATAGCTCGTAAAGATCTGACGGTTGGAGTTTAAACAGCAGCAGACAGAGGCTTCAACAGAGCTCGAGATCAGCGTTCCATGCCCTGCGTGGAAAGTTAACACTTTGTTCTCTGGGGCAGTTCAAAGGTTGGTGATCACTGCATATGTCAGAATACAGCAAGACTCCATTAGAAGAAACAACATTACTAAGGTGAGTAATTTTTTCTTCTGATTGGCTGTCAGCATTCCAATGCCTTTAATTAATCGCTGTTACACTGTCATGTGGACTGCTTCAAACGAGGATGGGACAGGACAAGGGGGAGGGTTAATGAAGGGGAAGGGTGGAAGGGAGGGGCAGCTGCAGAATAAGGGGTGCTAGCTGCACATTCGGGCAGACTTGATAGACCTCTAGGCCTTTATCTGCTGGCAAATTTCATATGTTTGTATGTTCATATATACAGCCTGATCACCATGGTGCACGATTTCTTCATGTCTGCATTCTAATTCTGTAGCACTGTTGAATAATAATAATAATATAATAAAATTTATTTGATTAAGCGCCTTTCAAATATTTCAAGGCGCTGTACAAACTTCATACATTTATCATAACCAAAAATAACAATACAACAAATAAATACATAAAACAATTTAAAATGCAACAGGGAAGGCCTGAATCCATAAAAATGATTTTAAGGCCTTCTTAAACCTATCCACAGTTGTACTTTCTCGGAGCTGGCGGGACAGAGAATTCCAAAGGGTGGGAGCCACAAAGCCAAACGCACGGGCTCCGGAGGACTTCAAATTCACCCTCGGAATCTCCAGCAACCCCTCGTCAGCCGAGCGGAGCTGTCTCAGAGGGGTGTAAGGCACCAGAAGCTCTTTCAGGTAGTCGGGACCTAACCCGTGTAGGGCTTTGTAGGTCAAAAGACCCACTTTAAAGGTGATCCGTCACTGTATAGGCAGCCAGTGCAGAGTGCGTAGCACAGGGGTGATATGAGATCTTCAAGACACCCATTCAACAAATGTGCTGCAGCATTCTGCACTAGCTGCAAGTGGCGGATTTCAACCCCAGCAAGCCCTAGGTATAGGGAGTTGCAATAATCAAGACGAGATGTCACAAAGGCGTGGACCAGAACCGGCAAATTGCCTGGTGGAACCAGGTGCCTAATCCTGGAGATGTTTCTGAGATGGAAAAATGAAGTCTTGACTACTGCAGACACCCGATAACGAAGGGTCAAGCCAGTGTCAAGCTCCACACCCAGGTTACGCACCCGTTCCGAGGTGGGGATCTAGTCTACCCCAAGAACTAATCCAGAGGGGGACCCTATCCCCAAACCCTCAGCCCTGCGACCAGGGTCCACCACCATAACCTCGGTCTTTCCCAGGTTCAACTTTAATCCACTGATATTCATCCAGTCTTGGATATCAGCGAGGCAATTATTCAGCACCGAGATAGCACTAACCTGGTCGGGTGCAAAAGACAGGTAGAGCTGGGTATCATCGGCATAGCAATGAAACCTCAGCTCATACCGTCTTACAATGTCTCTGAGGGGTAGCATATATACTGCGAACAACATGGGGGAGAGCACCGAACCCTGAGGTACCCCACAAGAAAGAGAGACAGCCCCGGATGAATGTAAACCGGAAACCACTCTCTGAGTTCTCCCCAGGAGGTAAGATGAAAACCATCTGAGGACAACACCTGAGAGCCCACAGATGGACCTCAGACATTCGAGCAAAACCCCATGGTCCACAGTACCAAAAGCTGATGATAGATCAAGGAGAACCAAGATAGAACGGTGTCTCCGATCTCTCGCCATCAGGAGATCATTGAGCACCCGAACCAGAGCAGTCTCGGTGCTATGCCTCTTACGAAAACCTGACTGGAGAGGCTCGTATAAACTATGGATGGTCAAATGGTTGTCAAGTTGAGCCGGCACAACCTTTTCAATAACCTTCCCCAAAAAAGGGAGGTTAGAGATTGGACGGTAGTTGGCAAAGTCATTCGGGTCTAAGGAAGCTTTCTTCAGGAGGGGAGTCACCACCCCTTCTTTGAGAGCTAGGGAAAACTCCCATTTCCAAAGAACACCGAATTATCCGAGCAAGGACCGGGCCATTAAGTTCACTACATCCTAAAATCAAGGAGGTGGGGCCCGGATCCAAACTACAACAAGTTGGGCGCATCTCAGAGACAATCCTCATAGTCTCCACGAGGTCAGGAAGATCGAAGGAGCTCCAGGAAACTCCGAGCTCTGGGACAACACCCCGATCAACTGCAACAACCATGGAGTGAGGCTGGGGACACTGCCTCCGAATGCCTTCCACCCTATTCGCAAAGAATCGAGCAATCTCCTCGCAGTCAACCTGCGTAAAAACTCGACGGAACTGCCGACAGGCTGGGTTGCACAGTCTGTCGACAGTTCTGAAGAGCTGAGCCGGTCGATTCCGAGCAACAGAGATTTCCCTGGACAGGAATTCTGCCTTCTTACGGGAAATTTCTGTTTGATAGAGCTTATAATGCTCTAGCGAAACAAGATGGTTGGCATCCGAGGCAGTCTTTCTCCAGCGACGCTCCAATCTACGCCCCAACCTCCGCAGCCCTCTCAATGCCCCATCAAACCAAGGTGCGGTGAGACAGCGCGGAAGGGGGCGAACACGAGATGGAGCTATCTGGTCCAGAGCATCCGAGATGGCTCCATTATAGGCTACCACCAGCTGCTCAGGATCAGAGCACAATTCGCCACACAACGAGAGGTCAATAACCGCCAACAGGTCTTCAGGGACAACATCCCGCAATGGACGGTATTTGACCATCTCCACAGGGGCTGACCTACCCAGGGGGGCCACATAGTTGAATCCAACTGAGTAATGGTCAGACCAACCGACTGGTTCCACCACCAAGTCGGAAGCCTCGACCCCCAGGAGGAAGACCAGATCAAGAGAGTGCCCTCCCTTGTGAGTAGCTGTGGAAACAACCTGAGTGAAGCCAAGAGATGACATCACCTGGAGGAAATGTTGACCAAAGGCGAAGATCTGTCATGTACCCAGGCATTGAAATTGCCCAGCACCATCAATCTGGGGATTCCAAGGCCATGTCGGCGGCGAAATCTGCCATTTCCTGCAGGAAAAGCTTTCCATCCCCCGGGTGGACGGTAGATGAGGCGATCCTGCACCCCACCCCAGCTATCACAGTGCACTCAAACGATCTGGCCTCCTCAACTGAAACTTCAGGTGGACCTTTCGGTCTCTTGACACAGACCGCTACCCCCCCCAACCCCGCGATCCAATCTCGGGCAATGTATAACCGAGAACCCGGTGGGAACAGCGGCCTCTAAACTGGGGCAGCATTCCCATCCAACCAGGTTCGATAATGCAAGCCAGATCTGCCCTCGCAACAAAGTCCGCTATAAGAGCTGCCTTATTGCAGACAGATCTGGCATTGCACAACAGCTCGAGTTGGGCGAGGTGACGAGCTGTCCCAACCACTTGCCCTCTAAGAAAAGAGGTGCCCTTGGGTATGGGAACTAGAGTGGAATTACCACGTTCCAGAACCCATTTCGCCCCAGGGCGTCTTCGAGGCCTTACCACCCCAATGGGAGAGCAATGCTCACTCCGTTGTCCACACCCTCCAGCGCCCCCTCGCCTCCCTCTCCCCCTTCGCACAATCCCCAAAGCCCCGCAGTGACTGCAGTGATGCATTTCAGTGCTGAATTTGCATTTTTAAACAGTTGGTGGATGAACTACTTTATTGAAAAGCTCCTTCTCATTGAGGAAAACATCCAAAGGTACACTTCTAATACTTATTCATTAATTTTGCTGCGCCTGGTGCCATATTATGCCCCTAGGGGGTGATTGATAGACTGTTACTATAATCCCAGGTCATGCAGTACTGATTAAATTGTTCACCCAGCAGCTGTTTAAAAATGCTGGTTCAGAATCAGAATTCATCATTCCAGTCAGTCAACGGTGCTAGACAAATAGAATGCTGTCATGAAGAATACATGAGCCGTGGTGCTCAGGCTGTAAATTGTAGTGTAACAGAGATTAGTGTAAGGCTGTAAATCAGAGTGGAGCTTTTTTGAGACCCTTTTTATAATACCATTTTATATTTACCGTAGTATATATAAAGTGTATATCTGCAAGTACACATCATAAACATATTTTACCCCCCCCCCGTGAACACTTAGCCACCAATGGGAAGACAATAGCTGCCTTTTTCAAACATCAGATCCGATTCACCACTGTTATTTTGCACACTTGCGTGTTTAAACCGCAAATGTTATGCTGCTGTTAAAGTGACTGACTGTTTTCTTAAACAGACCAAAAGATGCTGTTAGAGCCTTAAAGAAGAGGATTGTGGGAAACAGAAACTTCCATGAGGTCATGCTGGCTTTGACTGTGAGTACCTCTTATTTTCAGAATATACCTCTTAGTCTCTGATATTAGAGACACCCCTGGCGTTAGCTTGCTTTGCTATTTAGTTTTGACGGAATGTGAACTGAACACATTTGTCAAGCCTGCTTGTTTTACCATTTTTCAGGCCACTTCATATTTACATTGAAGTAAAGCTCCCTTTTAAATAAAGCTGTGTTTTTTTTTGCTACTAGTTTTGTTGCCAGTACTGAGTCGTAAAATGAGAAGCAATCCTGCATTACATAAACTCTCAACATTTTGGGGGTGTTGTGGCATGCCTTAAGAACTTTTAACAAAATGGGTCTCCCCATGTGATCTCAATCTGTGGTGAGCACCATATAACCATGCCTCTTGGCTGAGCCATACGTTGTCCTTCAGTGTTGTTTACTATAGAGCCAGTGACATTATACCACTCAAACAGTTGTAATGGAGGCTTGTGTCTCCTTTTGTACTGTATATTTATTCTAATATATCAGCTGTGCAGCAGTCTGGAGTCAGGAGCCGGCCAGGCTCTCTGGCTCTGGATATTTGTTCACTGGCCTTGTTAGAGATTGTTATTTGTGTCTCAGGCTTCCGGAATGTGCTCCTGCCATATCCTCCAATCAGGAGGTAGTTATTTTGGATTGTGCTTCCTGCTCTGTTTCTGTGGCCTTGGCCTAGCGGTCCTCCTCTTCTGCGGTCCAGAGCCAAGGGCCAAAGCATAAGGACATCACACTAGGGTGTCAGCCGACCATTCTGACCATTCTGACCATTCAGGACTAGAGGGCATGGGATGAAGTTGGAGGGAGGACGATTCAGAGGAAACATGAGAAAGAATTTCTTCACAGAACGGGTGGTGGACAAGTGGAACACCCTGCCAGAGGAAGTGGTGGGGGCTGAAACAATCACGGGATTTAAGAATGCATGGGATAGACATAAAGGAATTCTAGAGGTCAGGGGTAAGGGGAAATAGACTTCTAGGAAAACAAACTGAACTTACAAGCTCAAATGGGCAGACTAGGTGGGCCATAGGCCCTTATCTGCCGACACTGTCTATGTATCTATGTATCTATGTATTCAGTGTGCACCTTGCTCTGGCCCTCACTAAATACTCTGCTTGGTTTTTGTTTGTAAGGTAATGCCCCAGTGACTTGAGGCTTTTTCTGCTGTTCAACTTTTGTGCTTGGCTGTGGTGCAACAACTGCTTTTGCCCTAGACTAATGTTGACTCCTCTGCATATTTAGCTGTGTAAACACTCCACTGTCCCGAGCTTCCTGTACTAGTTTATATTTTTTTCATTGTATTTGTGTTTAAACAGCTGTCCCATTTGCTACCTACATTTACTTGTAATGCCTAATTTGTCTCAGTTGTATTGCTGTGATTATCAACATTTAGTCACCTGCTAAAGGTCTGTCATTGTGGCCATCCTGTCTAGAGTGAAGCCCATATCCCCCATCATGTTTAATTTTGCTTTCTCCCTTCCTGGGTGAAGCATATATTCCCTCCCTTGTAAAAATGTCTAATTTCTGGCCTTCTTATCTGGATGAAACCCAGATTTCTCCTTTCTAACAATATGGATACCGTTCACATCCACACTCTGGCAGTCTTGCTGGAGGCAGCTGAGTCATCGGAAGTCTTCAGGCTAATCTCCTCCTACCACTGGGGTGGTATATTTTCCGGCACCACCACATGATGTCAGATCTTTCCTTCCAGTGGAAGAGACAGATCTCCTCCTTCACAGCTCTGCATCTTTGAAGGACTGTGAGTTGTTCAGTCTCTTCTTTGGTGAATCTTCAACATTCCAAGCTGCATGGAAAAATGTGATACTGAGCAACATGGTTTTAAAAAAGATAGGAGCTGCATGACCAATCTGCTGTTTTTCTATGGAAACATTAGTGCCTTGTTGGACAATAATATACCATGTGATATTATATATTTGGACTTTAGTAAGGCCTTTGATATGACCCAGCATTGGGCTATTATCAAAAAATTGGAAACTCTCAAGATTAATAGCATTCCTATAAATTGGATCACTGAATGGCTGTCCCAAAGGAGTTCTAGGGAGCTTGTGAATGGCAAGGCAAAGGCAAGGCAAATTTTATTTAAGAGACGCCCATCTTGGAGGCTCTGGGAGCCGAACATTTAAACAAGAATAAATTCTATACATTCAAAATAAACCAAAACATAACAATATATCAAAAATAAACACAATAAATACATATATAATGGACATATTTCTCCAGTTGGAGAGGTGACTAGTGGGGTCCCTCAAGGATCAGTACTAGACCCTATTCTGTTCCAAATATTTAATGGAGATTTAACACAGGATCCAACCTAATGGTCTACAAATACGCCAGTGACACTCGGATAGGAGGCCCCTGTAAAACTACAGTTGAAGCTGATTACCTCCAGCAAGATCTAGGTACTATATCCCAATGGGTAAATACATGGGAAATGAAATTGAACATGGATAAATGTAGAGATCTTATCTGTGTCAATCTTCACCATTCATCACAGATGGGGTACTGGCCAGAGGTCAGGACCCATGAGGCTCTTTTTTTAAAAGGGCGGAAGTAGACGACGCAGCATCGGCGCCGCCCTCGAGGCCGACGTACTACGTGGCGCTCGAGGATTAGCCGTTAAGCTGTGTCGACTCCGCCTGACTACCAGTTCTTCGTCTCCCGCCGTCGAGGTCGCCTCGTGGGAAGCCTGAAGTTTGAAGAAGTCTGTCAGTTTTTCTAGGCCTTACGCCTGCGATATTTCCGTCGCCAGTCCGCGGTCTGCTAGTTCTGGGTTCTGCCTCCACTCGACGTCGCCGGTAAGATCTTTCCTTTTTATTAACATTAAGCGACGTCGAGTCTTTTTTGGTGTTGTTTTTCCGTAGGTCATGCCGCGGTCGGAGGGCAAGAAGTTCTCTAGCGGTAGGCCCCTATCGTCGGTGCCTGTGCGACGCGCGGTTTCTCCGTGACCGACCAGCATGACCGGTGTCTCGCGTGTCTTGGCCGGCTTCCACGACATGGATTAGATGCGGCGCCTGCTTCTCTGTGGACCGCGGCGTCCTCGAACAGCCAGCGTGAAAGTTGGATGAGCTCCGCCCGACTTTCGAGGCGAGGTTCGCTCTGTCGGAGCAAACGCGCTCTCTCGGCCTTTCCTCTGGGTCCCCTCCGGTTCTATACGGACCGTGGAGGAGAGAGCCCTCGACCTCCGTAGCCTAGCCTTGGTCGAGGCTTCTCCCGGCGCAGGAGGCCCGTCCGCTTCCCCCTGGGAGCGGGCGGGAGGCACCGCCATGGCAATCACCCCTTCGGGGGTGAAGGCCCCCCCGGTGTCGCTCCTGCGGTTCGCAAGGCCCGGGTCGGCGCTGTCCTCGACGCCGTCAGTTGGTGTCGTTGAGGCCTTCGGCGCCATTCGCTGTGCCGAGGGCCTTGTCGGCGCCGACTCATCTCTCGGTGCCGTGGGCCCTGTCGGCGCTGCTTGCGGCATCGACTCTGCTCGCGGCGCTGCGACCCTGGATCCGGTGTCGCCTTTCGCTATGTCTCGCCTCGGCGCGAGGTTGAGCATGGTGCCGTGGGACCCTGAGTCGTTGGTCGGCGTTGCCAGCGGTGCTGCCCTCTGCTCTGCAGCGGCGCTGGGTCCGTTGGGGCAAGTCGGCGTTGCTTGGTGCTCGGCGCTGCGAGGGGCCTGGCGGCGTGGCGGGCTGCAGCCTTCCGCGCGCGGGCCGCCGCCGACTCTCCAGTGCTGCTCGCGGGCGCCGGAGGCTAAGGGGTGTCTGCGCTCCGGAGCCGCTGTTGGGGCTACCGCTGGCGCCGTCTTTTGTCCCTCGCGCCACTCCCGGTGCCGATGGACTTGGCGGCACCACAGCTGGCCCTAGCTCTGGACCTTTGGTCTCGGCTGCCCTACCGCCTTCTTCCAGCTCCGCCCCCGGGGCCGTGGAGGGCGCGGGGGTGGCCTTGTCCACTGCCACGGTTTCTGGGCCCTTCGTGAAGGTCGCTTTTCCTCGCCCGTCTACTGTCTGGCTCAGGGCCTCGGATTCCACCTCTTCGGAGTCGGAGTCCGGCTCAGAGTCGGATGGGCAATCACACCCTTGGGTTGACTGCACAGGAGGGTGAGCCGGTGGTCTCTTCGACGAGTCGGAGTCAGCCCCCTGCTGAAGAGAGTCGGGTTCCCCTCCAGATCGGGGTCAGCGGCACTGACCAGCAAGCTGTAGTGCGTGCCACTATAGCCTTGCAGCCTGGTCTGGGAGGGTTCCTTGACCCTTCAGCAGACGTACCCCCCTCCCGTGGTGTGTCTCGATCGCCCAACTTTGGGGCCCATCGGGAAGCCTACGGCTGGGGAGGGTGCTGCGCCCTGGATTTCCCCCTCGGGGACATCCCAGAGCTGCCAGCTACCTAGGCTGACCCTTCCGAGGACCAGGACCTTCTCGGACTCTGAGGGGTCGAGGGGTGTGGGGTCGGCGCGTCGGCCTTTCTCTGGGGTCCACCCGGGCCCTGGACGAAGCCGAAGTGCGGACTTCCGCCCTTCCCCTTCTGGTTCCTTGAGAGGGTCCTATTCTTTGGAGGCAGGGGACCGTCCTTCTGGACCTATACGGCCCTGGTCGCCTCACTGGGAGGATTCTTCTGGGCGCAGCCTAGGCAGTACCAACGTGGTTGTACAGCTGTCGGCTGCGGAGTCTTCCGGGACACCTTCCCCAGGTGTCCATGGTCCGCTCCCTAGCCCTGGCAGAGGCCAGCCGATTCCTTCCCTCGGCTCTGCCCCTACCCCTCTGCCACATTCTCCAGCACTCCCGGGCATTCTTGGTCCTGCCGGGCCTCTCACCTGGGAGCAGTTCAGAGCGGTGGCTTCTCGGTTCCCTGCTTACGTTAGGGCCTTGGACAGTCAGGTTTTTCAACCTCCCCCCGAGCAGCCACCCTCGGAGCATATGGTGACCTCCAGCTCCTCATCCCCCTCTTCTGGGGGTGAGGAACCTTCTGTCCACATCTCTCCTGCCGCTGATCTCTCGGAGTATCAGTGTTTCCTCGCGAGGATGTTGGAGGACCTTCACCTTTCCCCCCTATCCGCGAGCAATCCAGAGCATGCGGCGCACGCCTTTCTAGGCAATTTCAGGGCGGCCACCCTTGTGGTGCCCCCCTGGCCTGCTCCCTTTCAGGAGGCGTCCATGCGTTTCTGGCAGAGGCCCTTCTCCGGAGTTCCTGCCCCTAGGGACCTCAGCCAGAGGTATTGCGCATCCCCGGAGTCTCCAGGTTCCATACCTCATCCGCAGTCCGGATTGACGCACCTGGACACTCCTGACGGGCTTCGCGCCCTCTACCGTGACCGGCCCCCTGATCAAGACTCTTCGGATTTTGATTTCTGGGGGAGGAGGACTTTCTACTCGGCACGGTTGCTTCTCTCCATCTCCGCTCATCAGGCCCACTATGCAGCCTACAACAGGTTCTTGTGGTCAGCGCTGGGTGAGATCCTAGCTGCTTTGCCTGACTCGGAGCAAACCAGGCAAGCCATTGCTCTCTCTGCACGTGGCCTGGAGCTAGCAAGGCACCAAGCAAGGGCGTCTTATGACGCCAGTGAGGTAGCTACCAGGGTGGTAGGGACAGCGATCTGCACCAGAAGCTCGGCATGGCTTCGCCTTTCCCGGTTGTCACCCTTGGCCCGGCGTGGGGTGATTTGCTCCGCTCACCAGGGAACCTATCTGTCTTCCCATAGGGCGAGACGGCGTTTGTCGGGGCAACTTCCTTCCCCCTCCGGGGGGACCCTCGCCTCACTCTCCCACTCGGCCTCCCAGGCCCAGAAGGTTCCCCTTAGTGTGTCACCACTGAGGGCTAAGGGACACTGTCCTCAGGGTGCAATCAGTCAATCTCTTCGGGGCTTGGTACTCACCCATCTGTGATGAATGGAGAAGATTGACACAGATAAGATATAGAAATTACGCATTACCGTAATTATGATCTTTCTGTGTATCTTCACCATTAATCACAATCCGCCCACCATCCCCTGGGGCCTCAGTCTCTGGGTCCCCCTCCTCTGTGCCTCTCCCTCTCTTGAGTAGGGTAAAGTAGGGACACACAGGGGGGTGTAATTTTTCCCCTTAAAAAGGGTACAGCCCGAGTGGCATTCCTTCTCTACAGCATATCTCCACCCTAGCAGGGTGGGAGTTGTTGATTGCCCTCCTCCTGTCATCCAAATGTTAAAAAAAAAAAAAAAGAACCCCCTTTTTTTCACCAAATTTCTTTCAGAGAGAGTACTAATCCCTGTACCCTGTCCTTCTCCAGTATAGCCGACTCTGCTTTTGGGGTATTGCCATATATTCTGTGCCTTGAATACTGGCAAGTAAGCTTTGCTACTCCTTGCAGTTCCTATACAATCTGGTGAAGGACAAGGGTCCTGGATCTTGTTTTCTCTCACTCCCTCCTGAAATTTCTCCCCCCCTTCCCTCCCTTCTTCTGCTTCCAGAGATTGGGGCCCCTACCCAATCCCCTTAGTTTCATCTTGTCTCTGCTGTCCTCTCAGTCATTATTTCTCCTTTTGGTTCAGCTCTTCCTTCCTTTTTCTGTCCCTTGGACTCTCTTGTCCCACCCTCCATCCCTTCCTCTTACCTCTCCGGCGACTCAGAACTGGTAGTCAGGCGGAGTCGACACAGCTTAACGGCTAATGCCGAGCCACATAGTACGTCGGCCTCGAGGGCGGCCGTCTGCCCTTTAAAAAAAAAAAAATAGCCTCAAGGGGTCCTGACCTCCGGCCAGTACCCCATCTGTGATGAATGGTGAAGATACACAGAAAGATCATAATTACGGTAAGTACATAATTTCTATTTATGCATGTTGGTAAGGGCAGTCAAATGTGCAAATATACCTTGTGTGGGGTTCCTTTGGATGAGTCAACATCTGAAAGAGATTTGGGGATTCAAGTATCTAGTAATATGGTAACTATAGATCTTACTTGGAGTGGGAGCTCTTGCAGCAGGCTATAACCATTAGGATTAATGCTGCAGGCCATAGGACCCACCAGAAAAAACTTGGCTAGCAGTACCCAGCAGTTCTTTTCGGCCACAACCCGTTCACGTTGGGAGAATCTTGGCGCTTGCTTCCAGCAGTTCCAGTGAATTTCTTTGAATTTCTTCAAAAATTTATTTTTCCTTGCCTTTGCAGTTCGTCTGTCTTATGTGTTCGCCATCATTGGTCTCTTCTTCCGGGCCTAAGAGGACTAAGTGCACCTGTGGCCGTCAGATCCCATCATAGGATGTCCATGCAAAGTGTGTCTTCTGCCTGGGACCAGACCACGACAGTGCAGCTTGCAAGCTCTGCAGAGGCTTCACCAGCAGGACGCGCATCCAACGCCTGAAGGCCCTCAAAGCCCACCTGTTAGAACAGCAAATGGATGTCCTGCAAACCTCGGAGGACAAGGGAAAGTACCAGGACAAGTCCCGTAAGTGATCCCGAGACAAGGACCATAGCCGGTCCCATCACCGTTCCCGCTCTCCTCCCAGGAAAGCCTCGTCTTCTCCCGGCTCAGGCGCCCCTGACCACCCGAAGCATCCTCGCAAGGAGGATTCCTCCAAGTCGAGCCTTCCTGCCAAGGATCCGACATCAGTCAAGGTGGGAACTTCAGGGGAGAAGCCCTCCAAACCTAAGATTGCGCTGCTGCGTGTCTCTTCAGTCCCGAAGGACTCTCCAAAAGCCTCTTCGGCGCAAGCCTCAGCCCTGCCCAAGAAGGCTTCAGCTTTGCCCGGTTCGGGCAAACACTCTAAGGATCCAGTCACCCAGGCCAAAACCTCTTCAGAGCCTCGCTCCCCGGTTCCAGCCTCTTCGAAACGGACGCCAACTAAAGCACCGACGCCGGCGGAAGTTCCTGCTGTGGAAGACACTCCTATGGAGGGGACGTTGGTTAAGGTTCCGTCGCCAGCCCCTAGACCTTCTACCTCACAGGGCTCTTCGGGGGGATTCCTCTGCTGATGCCCTGCCGGATCCTCCGGTTTCTCCGGTCCCCTTGTTAGGGATGGCGACTTCTGTATTTAACAAGGAGTTACATGAACTCTTCTCCTTCTGGTGGAGTCAGGTAAAGGAGGAGGAGACTCCACCGAAGCCGGACCTGACACCGGTTCCTGATCGGCCGGACAACCAGGAGCCCAGGGTCAGTTTGTTGGTTCGCAGGAGAAGACCCCTGAGCGGCCTAATCCCCGCTCTCCCTTGGGCGCTCATTCCCGATCCTGGTCTGGGGACTGTCGTTGGCACCCTTCCCGGCCGGGTAGCTGTCGTCGGTCCTGGCCCAGGAGCAGATCCTGCAGCCACGACAGATCATCTTCCAGGCAGGCTCGCTCCTCATCCCGACGCTGGTCCCCAAACCGGCATCAGTCACTGCTCCGTCTTCGGTCCCGAAGCCAACGTCAGTCGGTTAGTCACTGACGCTCGAGTGGGGTTAGTCCAAGACACAACTTGGGCTCCTCTTGGCCTAGTAGCAGGTCGTCTTCTTCCTCATCTTTCCCAGGTGTTGGGGGTTCCCCTTGGGATAAGGACCAACCCCGCTCACCTCCTGATGATCCAACTTTTATGGATGTCATGAGGCACAGCCAGGACTCTGAGTGGGAGACTGAGGACCTGGATCCGGAACGCCGGCAACTGGCCCGTTACCTGAGGCAGAAGGAGTCCAAGCCTCTTGTGGTGCCTCCTTTAGTGGACACGTTCCAAGACCTCACCAGGATAACTTGGAAGCATCCAGCATCAGTCCCGGCAGTTCCAAAGAAGTCAGACAGGCTGTACAAGGCCCAGAGGGATGCGCCTTTTTTGGTGGAGCACCCTCAGGCGGATTCTTCGGTTATCACAGCTGCCCATGACAAATCCAAGCAGCCCAAGCATCTCAGCTCTCAGCCTCCTGACCAGGAATCCCGTTATTTGGACCAGGTGGGCAAGAAGGTCTACTCTGCCTCCACCTGCTCCATTCGCTCCCTGAACTTCCTCACGCATATGGGCCAGTGCCAGAATGTGCTTTGGGAGAGGGAACAAGAGCTGGCCAGTGCCTTACCAGACTTTGCTCAGAAGATGGAGCTCCTGGATATTCTCAAATCAGGCTCTGACGTAGGCATGCATGTCCTTCGTGCCTCGTACGACACTGCGGATACGGCAGCTAGAGCGGCAGCATCAGGCATCTGTCTCCGGTGCCATGCCTGATTGAGAGTCTCAGGTTTTCACCAGGATCTGCAATCCGGAATCCGGGACCTCCCGTTCCAGGGTTCCATCCTCTTTGGGCAGAAGACTGAGGCTGTCATCTCCAGGAGTCGGGCAAGTCTATCTGGTCTGTTCAACAGATGTATCAAAGGAACCAGAAACGCGCTAGATGTTGGCCTTTTCGTAAGCCCTCAGGCTCTCAAGCCCGTAGCAGTCAGCAAGGTCAGAGAGGTAGCTTTAAGAGGAAAGCCGGCAACCAGCATCCTGGAGGCACTCCTTTTCAAGGCCTGAAGACCTCCCCAGCCTCTCTGCCCACCCCCCGCTCAGCCCAATGACTCCCTTCCGACCCCCCCCCTCTGGAGGAGGCACCAGGGGAGGCGGTGGAGGGTTGCTTCTCCCTTCATCTGGAGGGATGGAGCTCCATAACAGCGGACCAGTGGGTCCTAGACATTATAAGGAGGGGGACATGTGCTGGAGTTCACCGAGATCCCTCCAGAAACTCCACCAAGGTCCTCCAGGTAGCCTCCTCCTCACATCCCCCTTATAGAAGGAGAGATTCAAGCCCTCTTGCAAAAAAGGGTGATAGAACCAGTTCCTCTGCAGCAGCGAGGAAGGGGGTATTACTCCCACTTCTTCCTGGTTCCAAAGAAGACGCAAGACCTTCGGCCCATCTTGGACCTCAGTTCTCTAAACGTCTATATAGAATACCAAAGGTTCAGGATGGTGACCCTTCCAGGTCTCATCCCTGTGCTGCACCGGGGAGACTGGCTCTGTTCCCTGGATATGCAAGATGCGTATATGCACATCAGGGTCTTTCCCCCTCACAGGAAGTATTTGAGGTTCCACTTCCAGGGGGAGCACTATCAATTTCGGGTTCTTCCATTTGGCCTCTCCTCCGCTCCTCGAGTCTTCACCAAGTGTCTGGCAGTGGTAGCTGTGGTTCTAAGGTGCCAGGGACATTACATCTTTCCTTACCTCGATGATTGGCTGCTCGCGGCCCCGTCAAGGACGTGTCTTCTTCAAGCTCTTGGAGACACTTATACACTGTTCCGAAATGTGGGGAATCACCCATAAACTTCCAGAGTCTTCCCCAGAACCCAGCCAAAGACTTGTCTTTATTGAAGCAGTCCTAGATTCGGTCCAGGGCATGACCTTTCTTCCTCTAGAGAGAGCAGATCGCCTGTGGGAGATAGCCGGATCGGTCCTAGTAAACCCTGAGGTCCAGGTCAGGACCTTCCTCAGACTTATGGGGCACATGGCGGTGGCCATCCCTGTCACTCCTTTGGTCCACCTCCACATGAGGGTCCCACAGTGGATGCTCAGGGTGCAGTGGGATCAAAGCTCAGACGGCCTAGACAACATGGTCAGGATCGCAGAGCCAGTCAGGAGGACTCTGCTTTGGTGGTTGGACACCCTCAATCTGGAGAAAGGGGTCCTCTTCCGTCAGGAGCCCCCAAGTCAGACTCTTAGCAACAGATGCATCCGATTTGGGGTGGGCGCACCTAGGGGCCTGCCAGACTCAAGGGGACTGGACCCCAGAGGAGTGCACCTTCCACATCAGTGTTCTGGAAATGCAAGCGGTCCTCAATGCTCTAAATACCTTTCAAGAGAACCTTGTAGCGGGCTCTCGTCTCATTCAGGTGGACAACATGGCGGTCGTCTTTTACATCAACAAGCAAGGGGGAACTCACTCATACCCCCTATGCAGGGAGACGATAAGAGTCTGGTACTGGGCACTGGAGTATCACATTTGTCTGTCCGAGGTGCATGTTCCAGGTGCCCAAAACGACTTGGCAGATAGCCTAAGCAGGTCTCAGTCCAAGGTGCACGAGTGGGAGTTGCTACAGTCAATAGTGGACCAGCTCTTCGGCACTTGGGGTCATCTAGAGCTGGCCCTCTTTGTGTCTCTGCGCAACGGCAAACTGCCAGTTTTCTGCTCGCAAGAGCACGCGCCTGGTGTTTTCTGGCCAGACGCGTTGTCCCTTTGTTGGGCGGCTAGGTTTCTTTATGCCTTCCCTCCCCTCTCATTCAGAGAGTCTTATTGAAACTCCAGGCTGAGGGGGCATGAATGATTCTGATCACCCCACTATGGCCTCGGCAGATTTGGTTCCCACTGATTCAGCAGTTGTCCTCGTAACCTCCAATTCCACTACCGATATGCTCGAAGTTGCTGTCCCAGGATCAGGGCAGGTTGGTTCATCCAGATCTCTGGTCTCTGCACCTTCATGCTTGGCTCCTGCAGACGTAGCCAAATTCAGGTACTGGGTTTCCCAAGAGGTGGCGGATGTTCTTGTCTCAGCGAGGAAGACCTCTACGCGCTCCGTTTATGCTATGAAGTGGAAGCGTTTTTGTTTGTGGGCTTCGTCTCACCATCTGGACCCCCTTACCTGTCCGGTGAACTCAGCATTATAGTATCTCCTCTCCTTATACCAGCAAGGCTTGAGCTACTCTTCTATAAAGGTGCACATGTGGGCCATCTCGGCATATCATGTCCTCTTGGGAGATAGAACCTTGGCCCAACTGGACGTGGCCTCACCTTCTTATGGGGTATCTGACATTTGAGACCTCCCATTAGGGATCCTGTCCCTCCATGGGACCTCCTTTTTGTGTTGGAGAAGCTCACGCTTCCCCCTTTTGAACCAGCGGCTGATTGTGAGCTGCGTTATCTTTCCTGGAAGGTTTGTTTTTTAGTTGCTGTTACTTCGGCTCGAAGGGTTTCCGAGCTTCAGGACCTGATGTATAAAGGAGCCTTATTTAGTTTTTCACATGGAAACTGTTTCCCTTGGAACAAATCCTAAGTTCTTTTCCCAAAGTGGTCTCAGAATTGACCCTCAACCAATCGGTTGACCTTCCAGTCTATTATTCTACCCCTGCCAATAGGGGAGAGGCTCTCCTACACACATTGGATGTCCACAGGGCATTGTGGTACTACCTCAAGTGCACAGCTGCGCACCGAAAATCGGAGCAACTGTTTGTGGCCTTCATGCCACAACACTTGGGCAAACTGATGTCTAAAACTATTTCCAGGTGGCTTGTCCGCTGTGTTGTACTTTGTTACGACAAGCACAACAAACTTCTTCTGGGCATGGTTAAAGCTCATTCCACCAGAGGAATTTCTACCTCCTTTGCCTACTTAAAGAATGTCTCTATAAGAGACATTTGTGCTGCCGCCACTTGGAATTCAGTGCACACCTGTGTGAAGCAATATAGCCCGGACATTGCCTCCAGGCGCCGTGCCGGTTTCTGCTTGGCAGTCCTTCAGGGACTCTTGTCCTGAGTTTCTGTATGTCAGCCATCTTTCACCTTTCCTCCTCCCGGGGTTAGTCACCTGCTTGGCACGGGACTGCTTGGGAATCTGTCCTAATGGTTATAGCCTGCTGCAAGAGCTCCCACTCGAACTAAGATAGTATAGTTGCGTAAAAACTTACCGTAACTGTAGATCTTCGAGAGGAGCTCTTGCAGCAGGCATTGCTTTCCTGCCCTCCTTCCCCCTGGTGAGGTTTATAGCATGTCTTCGACGAGCTTCGCCTGGTTCACTTGCTAGGGTCTGTTCGCGGGTCTTGGCGGGAGAACCGAGGTGGAGCTGGGGTCCGTCCCTTTTATAGCATAACCGACGTCGGGGGGGGGGGGCGGTCCCTGCTGGATACTGTTAGCTAAGTTTTTTTCCTGTAGGTCCTAAGGCCTGCAGCATTAGTCCTAAGGGTTAAAGCCTGCTGCAAGAGCTCCTCTCGAAGATCTGCTATTACGGTAAGTTCTTACATAACGGTACTATCAGACCAATGAAGCTACAGCAAAAAGTAGTAAAATAATATGGGCCATAAAGAGGAACACTGTGTCAAGAAATAAAAATATACTAATTCCTCTCTATAGAGCCTATGTGCATCCTCATATAGAATATGCCTCACAGCTATGGTACCCATTTAGAAAAGGTGAAAGGGATCAGTTGGAAAAGGTCCAGAGGAAATTCGCTAAGAATATAGATGGCATGGAGGGTAAAGGATATCAGAATAGATTACACAGGCTTCATCTAATGTCCTTAGAGACCAGACATATACGAGCAGATCTACTTTTAAGTATGACGTAGTGCAAGATCGTTTTCTCTTTTGAATTAGGAATCTCCTTTAAACAGGGAGACAGATACACTGGGGATACCCGTTGCAGATTAGAGGGATCAGATTTACACATATTAAAAGAAAATATGTTTATACATCTCAAGTGGTGAATCCTTGGAACTCCTTGACAGGAAGTAATTATAAGTAAGGCAGAATTTAAGAAAAAACTGGACAAATATATCCAGTCTGGGAGCACTCTCAGGTATTTTCGGGATTAATGAATAGGAGCTTATATTGGCAATTGCCTACTTGCCCCTTGCAAGTCTTAGTATGACTATTCCAAGTTAGTATTTGAGTTGACGTTGCCCCATGAGTCTTTTAGCTCCACTTTGCAATCTTGATTGGCAGTGGAGAGCAAAAAAAACCGGGGTTTAACATCTTCATCTCGTGTAGACTAAAAATGTCAGTCAGGCCCGCACAACACCATGCTTGTATTGCCTGGGTGCTCAGTGTGATGTTGAGGGAATCAGTTTGTGCTGCACCATGCTGCCAGCATCCATCAAAGAATGGAAGGCTCAAATAGCTCTTGTTCAGCCGGCGACTGCTGGGTCAACTCATCAGCTTTGTTTAATGGAAGAAAAGGAGCCGTGGAAGTTCCTTGTCTGGTTTAACGCTGTCCTTGGCTGGGTTCAGCACTGGCGGGTCATTCTCTGTTGAGTTCAGGGAAATGTCTCTGGCCCTCCAGATCTTCTGGGAAAGCCCTTCTCACTGCAACAGAGAACAGAAGAAATGTTGTTGTCGGTCATGGTATCAGGAAAGATCATTCTGTTCCCACTCCTTTGACTCCCCCAACTGCTCAGCCTTGGTCGAGCTTCCTAAAGTCGAGGGCTCCGTGATAACCTCGATGATCTCGTCGACCTCGACTTCGGTCTAGCTGGGGGTTGAGACTTTTCTCAAGTCTGTCAACTGTCAGAGGAGATTGAGGAGTCAATCTACCAGACCCCGATTCTCCCAGTCCTGAATGAGGAGGATGTGGCCCAGTTGGCGACCCTGGCTGAGTAACCTTGAGAGCAGCCTCCACCAGTGGTCATGCCTCTGAAGCCTCTAGTACTTAACCTGCTGAGGCAGGTGGTTTATACCAATTCCTTGGAAGACACCCATTGATGTCAACCCTTGGGTTGACGGTTGAGGTGACCAGGAGGTGTCGCTGTTGACTTCCAGGGGTGAAGAGAGAAATTGACAAAAAAAGTGTCATTGCTGTGAGCTGCTCCTCCATCAACAGTGGACCGAGATATGGAGGGATAGGGCTCTGCTCCCTGGACTTTGGTCCTTTGGCATACGCCAGTCATTCCCATGCTGGTCCACACTTCTCAGCAGTCCCTTGTGTCTGCTTCTCCGTCTCTTCGGGTGGAGTCACCTCCACAGTAGTCCCTGTTTGGGCCACAACCAAGGAGTCTCACTCCGTGGCTGGCTTGCCAGGCCAGCGCTTGGTGGGGATCAGCCAATCTGAGAATACCAGGGTGGTCTGTGTTGGCAAACAATGGAGAGCAATTTCTGAGAAATCCTCCAGTGACTCCAAAGGTAAGTCATCCATGGCATCAGCCAGCACTCATGCGTTCAACCAGGACTTGGTTGAGTAGTTAACCACAGACAACAGGCCAGTGTCTTTTGAAATTTTGGAAGGATTTATTTTGGAGGCCATGAATATGCCCTTTGAGCCAGTCCAGAAACCGGCCACATAACTGTTTACTGACATACTGGATAGGGGTATGATTCCCCTCTGGGGGTTGCTTTTCCTTTTTTTTTTTTTTTTAATACTTCCTTTAGTATTAGGATTCATGCAAGCATACAAATAAGTAGATTATCTCCATCTTCAAAGTAATAAGGTAAGTGTTAAGTCTTATTTTACATAAGCATCAAATAGACTTGTAGAGGCCATAGCCATAGACATGAATCCAGTGGAATAAAAGACAGCATAAATTACACAAAAAATAGTTCCAGAAACAAATGATTTGACACCTTTTATTGGACCAACATGGATGTTACAGAAAAGAACAAAGTGCTCTAGCTTTCGAACCTACCCGGTCCTTCTTCAGAAGCTTTATGGCAGTTATTTTGAAAATCCCATACTATTAACACCAGATTATGTTGAAAAAACAGAAATAATTCTCATTGGTTTAACATGTACATTTAAAACATAACAGAAAATTACGTCAGAGAAGCTAATTAACACCAGTATGCTTTTAACTGAGGAGCCTCAGAAGGGCAAAGGTTATCAAGAATTCTCAACAACCAGAGAGTTCTTCTCACATAAATTTTAAAAATGTCTCAGTATGCTAAGAAAGCATTCTAGTGATTAAAAAAAACCCTGGGATAGCATTCTCTCTAATACATGTAAAATGAGGTTACAACTTACATTCAAAGTGTCCTGGTGGGACTTTCGGTGAGCGCACCGACGGAATGGCTGCCTAATTCAGACACCCCAGCCTGACGCCACTTCAATCTGCCTTAATCAGCGCGTAATCGATAACATCCAAGAATCAAAGCTGCAGAAAAAAAGAGATAATGACCTCTAGGCACAAGAATAAAGAAAAAATGAATCTACAGCGAGTGAAACAGCATAAAACTCTGCTGGACTTTGCGCAGCAAGCTGCGGGCCTATGCTCTGCCTAATTCGCCAAAACAGGGCCCTAGCATGGAGAAGGAAGAGGAAGGAGAACAGCAGTATACCATTACATCCAAACAATTATGCGACACCCTCCAGAAGATGAATGCAACATTAGAAAGATTAGAAGCTAAAGCCAATGAGGACAGAGAAAAAATCAAACTTACTGCCCAGAAGGTAGAGCTGATGGAAAGGACGCTGACCGACTACACAATTACTACAGATGTGCATAACGCGGCATTGCTAGACTGACATAGGAGAGAGCAAGAAATGGAAGCCAGACTGGACGAACTAGAAAATCGGAACAGAAGAAATAATATCCGCATTCACGGACTACTAGAAGGGACAGAGACAGGCCCGGTGCCACAATTTATGGAGTCCTTTCTACAAGAGATTTTAGGCTGGCCAACGGACAAACCCCTCAACATTATTCGTGTCCATCGCTCACTAATACCCAAGCCAAGAGACCCGAAAGCATGGCCTAGATCCTTAGTGTTGGCGTCTCTGGACTTCCGTATCAAAGAAGAGATATTAAGGAGAGCATGGTCCAAAAAAGAGATACTATTCGGGGATACTCGGCTATATTTCGAACAGGACTATTCCCCCACAGCTTTTAGCCCAGCGCAGAAAATTATTGCCAGTGGTGCGCCAACTGCAACAGAAGGGAATAAAAGCAGTGATAGAATACCCTGCACGACTCAGAGTAAACACGGAGAATAATATCAAAAGATTTCCAGACTTGCAGGCGGCCCAAGGGTATCTGACCTCGATGGGGATTGATGTCGCCACAGATGTATCGCTGCAGAAGGATCGCCTAATTGAAAGGGCTTGGCATCAAGGCGGAACCAAAAGAAAGGACCGACATGATTGAGTGGGAACTTCCGTGATGTGGGACTTCCTCATTACACAAGGGGATGCGAACATGGCCAAATCCGGACGAGTCGTTGAACAGTTTGGAGAAACAGGAGAAGCTGTAAACCGGACAACGGAACCTGCGACCTGAAAGAAAATGCTGAGGTGTAAGTGACTTTAGAGAGAAGAGGTGGAAAAGTGATGTCGATTGAAGCGGTGGTTTCCAGTGCGGTGGGCAGAAAGGTGGAAGGATTCTGAATGAAAATACCTATCTGCAAAAGGGGGGGTTCTCACCCTTCCTTTCCAGTTTTAAAAGGTGGACATATAAGGACCTGTTGTGGACTCTGAAGCTCTGGCCCAGTTTGAAGAGAGAAGGTATAGGGATTGAACTGAGTTGGGGGGGTAAGGTAGGGAGGGCCATAAGAGGAAAGCGAGCGCAAACATCACCAGGAAATTGGAAGGAGGGGCTGCTAAGAGAAAAGGGGAAAGGAAAGGGGGAAGGAGGGGGGAGCATAAGACAAAGACCTAAAAATAATTAAAGATAGATATGTAATGGATCATAATGAATAGGTCGTTGCTAAGATGAAGGGGCAAATATCATTAAACTATGAGAGCACATTCATGGAGGGATAGAGATATAAGCAGGATCAGAACACGAACAGCATTGAATTTTGACATGTTAAAAGAAGGAACGGAAAGATGGGGATAGGAGGGTGGGGCGGGGGTAAGGGACACATAGAGATGGATGGGTAAAAAGGGGGATGAGGGTGATGAGATTTTGGAAAAGTAGAAGGGCTTGGAGTTGATGAGGAACAGCAGGGGGAATCATAAAGAACCAATAAGAAGTAAAGGCGGGGGAGAGATGCCTCTAGGTGAGACCAGGTGCAGTATTATTTCCCTGAAAGGGATTTTTGTGCCTTGACACCTGGGACGTGCAGCTACGGTGCTTTAGATCTGCCCTGCTGGGGATAAGGCCAAAATTGGCCTAAAACCAGATGGAAGACCCACAGTGGGGGGGTCATCCAGTCATGCCTCTAGCAACAGGGGATTTGCGGAGGGTGGTAGAAGGGGCAATTTCATCTTGAAGTCAGAAAAGTTGAACAAGGTTATAGTGGTTATTAGTTAAGTTAAATAATTAATAATATGTGTTTAGTAAAACAAAAATGTATGTTAGTAACAATGCACAGAATATATCTTGGGTGTGTTGTGAGTGTGTGTCCCCATCCCTGGAAGACCATCAAGAAGATAAAGTTAACTCAAAAGATTGAGAATGGGTGACCTAAAGATTGTTTCCGTGAATGTGAAGGGTATTAACAACCCGGTAAAAAGAGCTAAAATATTACAGGACTTAAAGAGACGAGGAGCCACGGTGGCCTTCCTTCAGGAAACACATTTGACTGCTCAGGAGCACTTGAAATTAAAAAGAGCCTGGGTAGGAAGTGTATATGCCTCACATTACACGGAAAACCCTCATCGCAGAGGGGTTGCAATCCTGATAAGGAAAGATGTCCCCCTAACAATCCTGCAAGTCAAAACAGATCCACAGGGTAGATTTGTACAAATTCAGGGGAGATATAGGGACCAGGATTGCACCCTAGTCAACATTTATGCACCAAATGAAGAAGCTCCCAGGCTGGCATTTCTGGAGACAATAATAAAAGAAGCAGTTTCAGATGCACAAAGTATGGTGGTTATAGGGGGAGACTTCAATGAAGTCATAAACCCAGGAGGGGACAGATCGGGGAAAACTTCAGATTTCTACTAATTGGGTACAAAGAGTAGAACAATGTTGTATAGGCCCCATAGTTATTTCGGACTATGCGCCAATTCTCCTTAGTGTATCTATGGCTCAGTTGATAAGGCAGTCTTGCTGGAGACTCAATGTGAGCCTCCTGAATAGGGAAGACTTTAAAGAACTAATCGAGAATAAAATTCGACAGTTTGAGCTTGAAAACCCAAAGGTAGAAACGAGAGAGGGAATAAGATGGGACACCCTTAAATGTAGTTTAAGGGGGGAAATTATAAAATACTCCACCAAAATCAAAAGAGAGAGAATTCAGCGCAGGGTGCAACTCGAACAAAAGATTCTACAGTTAGAATCCAAGCATCAAGTAAACCAGGACCCTGAAGTAAAGCAGGAGCTGGATAAGGTTAGACATGAGCTTAACCATATCTTAGGTGTTAAAATCGAAGGGCAACTGTAGTACTCCAGGCAAAAGTATTATGAACAGGGCAGGAAAACTTTTAGCATGGCAGCTCAGACAGGAAAGGGCAAATAGGACTGTGATGCGCCTGCAGGGAGATGACATAGAGCGGGCAACCACCTCTCCGGTAGAAATAGCTCAGAGATTTGAAAAATACTACACAGAATTATACAGAGCGGACACTTTCCCAGAGCATAAAGAAGCGGTGAAAACTTTTTTAGAGGGTCTTAAGTTACCCTCATTACCAGAGCAGATGAAGAAGAAGTTGAATGCCCCTATTGTAGTTGAAGAAATTATGGGAAAAATTAAAAAACTTAAAAATGGTAAGTCACCGGGGCTAGTCAGGTTTGGAGCCGAATTCTATAAAGGATTTGGCCCACAAGTAGTGGGAATGCTACGAGACACCTGCAATGAGATATTGGTGGGAGGGGAACCAGTCCCACCATCTTGGAACTTGGCCCAGATATCAGTGATTCCAAAACAGGTTAAGAACCCAGAACTGTGTAGCTCATACCGCCCGATATCCCTGCTGACGGTGGACCTAAAAATGTTCACAGGTATATTGGCGGATAGGTTACAGGGCTGCATCTCAACTCTGGTCCATCCTGATCAGACGGGATTTATTTCAGGAAGATAGATTCCTGCAAGATAACATAAGGTGTCTCCTGAATATTATAGCAGCTCAGAGAGGCTCAGTGGCACTGCAGATAGCAATTAGCATGGACGCTGAGAAGGCCTTTGACAGGGTGGACTGGCAATTTATGTCGTCCACCCTGTCAAAGTTTGGGCTTGGGGAGAATTTTATCTCGGCAGTAGCAGCGCTGTACCACAGGCCTGAAGCAAGAGTTAAGGTGAACGGCATCCTATCAAACTGTCTGCCTCTCACGAGAAGCACTAGGCAAGGATGCCCCTTGTCCCCACTAATATTTGCCCTCTCTGGAGCCACTGGCGGTCTGGATACGGGCCCACACATCAAAGGTATTTGGGCAGGGGAGGGACATGAAAACAGCGCTTTATCGCGGAGGACTCCTTTTTTTCAGACCTTAGAGTTCCTCGCACCTTCTAGAAACTTTAGATAAATTTGTGGCGTTAGCAGGATATAAGATAAATCTATCTAAATCAGAGGGGGTGGTGCTGAGTGGCACCCTTAACAGACAGCTAAAGGAAGACTTCCCATTTACATGGGCAAAGAGAAACACATTTAAGTACCTGGGAATACAAGTTTCAGTGGATACATCCAAGCTATACCGCAATAACCTGTTTAAATTATTACTGGACTTAAGATCAGATTTCGCCAGATGGAAACTTCTACCACACTCTCTTTATGGTAAGATCCAAATTATAAAAATGAACGTCTTACCTAGATTATTGTTTTTATTTCAGACACTGCCTATTTCCATACCACCTCAATTCTGGAACCAAATTACGAAAGAAATTTCTAATTTCATCTGGGGAGGGGCACATCCACGGATAGCTTCAGACACTCTGAGGAAATCTAGGAGATGGGAGGTTTGAGGCCACATATACCATTACTATTTAGCCAAGACAGGAGCGCAAATAGTCACGCACAACAACGACGAGTCGGGGTGGTATCTTATTGAAAAATGAATCAACCCTAACGGTAAAATATGGACATACCCAACATGTCATATTGACCCACATAACTTGCGATCAATCACAAATCCTTGGGTAAAACAATCCTTGAAGATCATTCTCAGACTTAGGAAAAAAACAAATACCCCCAATACCTTGGGCCCCCTATCGTTAATCAGACACACAACAAATTTTGTTCCCCCAAGATGTGATCAAGGGTATGCGTTCTGGGAACAGAAGGGTCTAACAACCTTTAAACAAATGATAGACAGAGGGTCCTGCCTTGCGTATGCCACTCTTCAAGAGTGGTTCACATTACGTAGAGAAGATTTTTATAGGTTCCTTCAAACTAGGCATTTTATTAACACAGGGAAAAACCTCCAAAGAATCAATAGGGCCCTGTCACCCCTGGAAGAATTCTGGTGGGACTCTAGGAGAATAAAAGATAAACTCCCACACCTTTCAATTTTGTATAAAATATTTAGACGAGGGGGGCACCCTGGTGTTGGAGGAAGTCAGGAAAAGGTGGGAGACAGAATCTGGGGAGAGAATTCATAGGGGAGATTGGGAACGTCGAATACAGAGGGGATGGCAGGTAACCTCAGCAATGACATGGCGTGAATTTAACTGGAAAATACTGATGCGTTTCTTTCGCTCCCCTATGATTACCAAACATTTTAATCCCCAGGTGTCATCGGCCTGCTGGCATAAGTGTGGGGAACCATGAAGCACACATTATCACATATTCTGGGGGTGTGTAAATCTGCAAGGATTTTGGACTCAAATCCAAGAAGCTATGACCCGAATGGGGGGGCTGAATGTACCCTATACATTTCAGGATCTTGTTCTAGGAATGCCAGCCCTATCCTCTCAAAAGAGGAACACCGTGGAGCTATATCAGATATTGAGGATTGCAGCCCTAAAATGTATTACCATCAACTGGTTAAAACAAGATCCGCCAACCTTTCGACAATGGTCCTCCAAAGTGGAGGAAATCGAGAGATTAGAAAACATAACATACTCGCTTCAGCTAAGAAAGGATAGATTCCTAGAAATTTGGGGACACTGGTATAGATGGAAAGAGGGGCGGGATGGGTGTTCGGAGGTAATGGATGCAGATATTGGAGGGGAAGAGGAGGAAGGATAAAATTACATACAAGAAGGGATCGAGGTGGGGTAAAAGGTAAAAAGGAGGAATCGATAATGGAAGGGTGAAGAGTGCCTAAGAAAAGATGGTCTTCCTTTTAGGTCAGAGGGATGGGGACACACATAGACACATAGACTCGCAGACACACATAAGTACGTATTTGAATATATATATAGAACCTGATGATAGAATGGATATATAAGTTAAAGTGCATTGACTTAGATAGATATGAGTTGTTATAGTTATAAAAAGTTTGGTTAAAAGGAAAGATAAAAAGTAGAGAGTAAAAGATGAGATATGGAATCAAAAGGTGGTTATGGAACTTTCAGAAAAGAAAAGGAGATGCCAAGATAGAAGAAATAAAGAAGATGGATAATCAGATCTGGGACTGTACATTGGGCCACATTGTAACAAACTGGACATACCAACTAATGGGCCAATGGCCTGATAATCGGACCACAATTCCGCTCTAGAGTCGGATGAGATAAGAGACTGAGAATGGTTAAATAATAGTTTGTTTAAATAAGTAGTAGAATAAGACATAGGAAAGAATGAACAAGAATAGAGGGTAAGAATAGAATGCAAGTATTGTATGGAAGAGCTTATCAAGATGTGACGTGTAACTGGATGTATTATCAACATGGAGTACAATAAACTGGATAAAATAAAATAAAAAAAAAAGTGTCCTGGTGTATTAAAGAACAGATAATGAGAGACAAAATCCTGAAATTAGGTATAACTGCAAGTTGAAAAAGAGCCCCAAATTAAACATATACATATGTACATGATGCATGATCGTATCACTTGTAAGTGCCAAATAAAAATACTTGTCAAGGGACCCCAAGAAAATGAGACCATGAGCCTGATAAGTGCAGATTTCAACACAGAGTCGGTGTAAAACAAAAATGCACAGAATCAGTCTAAGGAATCTAAATGAAAACTTCCAAGGATGAAATCCTCCAGGTCTTCTCCTTTTTTTTCCTTTTCTCTCCCTCTCTCTCCCCTTGGGAAAGATACTGTAACTAGTAGGAATGAGATATACTGTACGTACAAGAGTCATAATACAGCATCATTCACACCAATAGTAATCGTTACCCAAAGGAATTGCACCTTTTATGAACCCCCAAGTAAATGAAATATGCATCTTAATATGAGCAGGTTTAAAAATGTGACTGGGTGTAATCCAACCACTGACAACTAGTAGAAGGAAGTAAATGTACACTATATGTGAAAACTAAGTGTCCTACAATTGTCCCATGCCACGCTTCCTCCACACAGACGTGTGTCCATACACTACACCACACACACACCCCACACAACCACAACAAATATAACCCACACATACCACACCACACCACACCACGCACACACAAACAAAACACCCACAACACACAAAAACACAACACATGCAAAACATACACAAACACACACATACATACATACATCAATATACACACACACACACACTCATCACAGTGTTAAGGTGAGAAGTCAACGTGTAGATAACCATAAACTTACAAAATCAAAGGCCCGCTGAAGAACTAAAATATTTATGTCCATCTTTTAAAGTAAAGGTCTGTGTAAGTTTAAGTGGAATAATGTGTCATATAACCAACATCAATGTTGTATGGTGTGTGTGTTTTGTTTGTGTGTGTGTGGTGTGGTATGTGTGGGTTGTGATTGTTATATTTGTTGTGTGTTGTGGTTGTGTAGGGTGTGCAGGGGTGTGTGTGTGGTGTATGTACACACGTCTGTGTGGGGGGAGCGTGGCATGGGACAATTGTTATGTGGCTAGGACACTTAGTTTTCACATATAGTGTACATTTACTTCCTTCTACTAGTTGTCAGTGGTTGGATTACACACTGTCACACTTTTAAATCTGCTCATATTGTTTAATTAATTGTTTAATTAGTATTTCGGAAAGACCTTTGAGCACGAGCTCTTTTACAAAGGTTCCACGTCAGGGTGGACAACAAGACAATACACATATTCAGTGGTTACAGAGGCATTAAAGAGCGATTACATGACAATTAGACAAATACGGGAAAAAAACTGAGCAGTTGAAATTGAATACTAAGCTATTTCTAATCGGTTGCCCTAGGTAGCACACCCCTGGAAACCTCCAAATCTGTTGATAGACTATGGCAGAGTAATTGCATAGGGTTTAACGCTATCCCAGATGGCGAGAGGCTGGGTGACAGTGAAACAAGGGGATTGGGTTTGAAACCAACCGCAGACAGTGAGAGGTGGGGCAGCTCCAGGGCTTTGTCGGTATGGTGTGTGTGTGGGGAAGGGTTTGGGAGGCAGCACCAAGTGCGTTTAAAGAAGGACTGATAGCTTACTTAAGCCCTTGGCTAGGCTGGAATGGAGTTAGGGTTCTCGAGGTAGCCCTCCTGGGTGTTACCTTGGGGGTAGGCCTGTCTATCAAGTGGGGCCTGAGAAGCAGATGCATTTTGAGTTAGACATTAGGTGCTGTTTGAGGCCTACTTTGAATTAAGACAGGCTGTTGTTTGTTTGTATTTTCATCGGGAGTTCATTTATCCAGAGGGGGGCCCGATAGGAGAAAGCACACTGCCCTAGTGAGGTTCGGCGGAATGGTATGGACAGTGCTTCATTCTTCCTCCGTCTGGTGATGTGTGTTGAGAGAGAAGCCTCGAGCAGGTTTCCTATACAGGGTGGGGTTTTTCCGAGGAGTGCCGTCTTTCCCAGGAGGCAAGTTTGGTATTTGATCCTGTCTTTTAGGTTAAGCCAGTTTGTACGCTCATGCAGGGTGCAAGTATGAGTGTAGTGATCTGCACACAGGGTGAGGCGGCATGCCTTATTGAGTGCAATTTGGACCATTTTGAGCACTGTATCAGTAGCAGCTCCATAGACCACCAGCCCATAGTCTATCGTGGAGGTATGGAACTGGAGACTGAGATCTCAGTGCTTCCGAGGTGAGGGATTTCTATGCCTATAGAGGACCCCGATCTTTGTGTTTACCACTTTGACAAGGGAGTTTACGTGGAAGCGGAGGTGAGAGCGTCATCAATGGTGACTCCAAGGTACTTGAACAAGTGCACCTGCTCAATCTGCTCACCAGCCTTGTTGGTGATTATGAGGGGATCATGGTTGTGTTTGTTGTAGGGGCTGGATTGTAGCATGGCCTTGGTTTTCTTGTAATTTAGTAGCAGCTTTTGCCTACTGAACCAGTCCTCGAGTTTATTGAGAGTTCTGTAGTTCTGTTTGTAGGGCAGCCTGAGAGGTGCTGCTGCTCAGCAGCACGGCATCGTCCGCATACAGGATAAGTTTGGTGTCACAGGCTATGGGTAGGTCATTTACAAAGAGGCTGAAAAGCAGGGGCCCTAGAATTGGTCCTTGAGGGACTCCTAGGAGTACATCTCTGGAGCTGGATAACGTCTGCCCGATTTTGACTCGCTGGCTCCTATGTGTTAGGTAGTCATTGAACCAGTTCATGGCGTTTGGTGCCACACCTAGTCTTTGGAGCTGGAGTACTAGTAGAGGGTGGTTGACGGTGTCGAAGGCTTTGGTGAGGTCAATGAAGATGGACCCCACCAATTTGCCTTCATTCAGCGCCTTGTGCGCATAGTCAGTGTATTCCAGCAGTGCCGTGGTGGTACTGTGTTTTTGCCTGAAACCATGTTGGTTTGGGCAGAGCAGATTGTACTTTTTGAGGTATTCTGTGAGTTGACTTGCCGAGATTTTTTCCAAAGCTTTGGATAGTGGGGAGAGGATCGATATTGGCCTATATTAAGATGCATATTTCATTTTCTTGGGGGTTCATAAAAGATGTAATTCCTTTGGGCAAGGATTAATATTGGTGTGAATGATGCTGTATTATGCCTCTTGTACATACAGTATATCTCATTCCTACTAGTTACATTATCTTTCCCAAGGAGAGAGAGAGAGGGAGAGAAAAGGGGAAAAAAAAGGAGGGCACCTGGAGGATTTCATCCTTGGAAGTTTTCATTTAGATTCCTTAGACTGATTCTGTGCATTTTTGTTATACACTGACTCTGTGTTGAAATCTGCACTTATCAGGCTCATGGTCTCTTTTTCTTGGGGGTCCTTGACAAGTATTTTTATTTGGCACTTACACTTGCAAGTGATACTATCATGCATCATGTATATATGTATATGTTTAATTTGGGGCTCTTTTTCAACTTGCAGTTATACCTAATTTCAGGATTTTGTCTCTCATTATCTGTTCTTTAATACGCCAGGACACTTGGAATGTAAGTTGTAACCTCATCTTAGATGTATTAGAGAGAATGCTATCCCAGGGTTTTTTTTATCACTAGAATGCTTTCTTAGCATACTGAGACATTTTAAAATTTATGTGAGAAGAACTCTCTGGTTGTTGAGAATTCTTGATAACCTTTGCCCTTCTGAGGCTCCTCAGTTAAAAGCATACTGGTGTTAATTAGCTTCTCTGACATAATCTTCTGTTATGTTTTAAATGTATATGTTAAACTAATGAGAATTATTTCTGTTTTTCAACATAATCTGGTGTTAATAGTATGGGATTTTCAAAATAACTGCCATAAAGTTTCTGAAGAAGGACTGGGTAGGTTCGATAGCTAGAGCACTTAGTTATTTTAACATCCATGTTGGTCCAATAAAAGGTATCAAATCATTCGCTTCTGGATCTGTTCTTAAAAGGACCAATACGGCACCTACAACATTTTTTTGCAACAAAAAATAGTGTAACTACGAAAACATCAAAAGAAGAGAACGGGACTAAACAAACTTAATAAAACTATATGGCTCTGTCTAAAAATATGGTACCCATCCGGGGCAGGGAACTATATAAACATCTCTTACTATAATCAGCTTAGCATATTAACATTTTTCTTCTCTGGCAATATGGACATTGAATGCAGTTTGACAAATATGTTACTGAATTTTCAGAAAGCCATTCGAGAAGCCTTGATATGAGTGTTCTCTAGACCTCCCCCAGCAATGCCCATCTAGACCAGTGTTCGATTAATATTTCCATTCTATTTTGAACTTTAGATGTCAGTTCCATTTCTTGTATACCTGCAATAATTTGTTTCCATTCAGCCCCAGTTGGGGGCTCAGGCTTGAACCACCTAGGGGGTTGCTTTTCCAGTGGTTGATTGCCATTTTGGGACTGGCCTCCAGCTTTTGCAGCATCCAGCATCTTGCTCAGCACACTTCATTCATATAGACCACAGGTAGTTGTTCCCAGTGTACTCCATTTCTGGGTTCTCTGACCACCCCTCTGCTGAGGGCTTGGTTTTGAACTCTGCATTCTGTAAATTAGTGGGCCAAGGTAACGTGGCATGTCTCTGGACAAAGAGTCCAAGAAGATTGACAATGCAGCTAAAAAGGTGTACACTGCTGCATCACTGGATTGCCGTCAGGCTAGCTATGTTGCCCTGATGGCAACCTTTGGCTATTGACAGCTTGAACTGTTAGGGTGCTTCCTCCTCCCCATCTTCATGCCGGAGAAGGTAGTCCGAGACTATGGACAGCAGCTAGCAAAACACGAGCTCCAGATAGCTTTGGACAGGGGTGACTCCTTTGCCCATGCCATAGCAATGGTTGTTGCCATGCATCATAGGGCCTGGCTGAGGCTTTTCACCTTAATGGCGGATACTCACTATAAGCTGGCTGATTTCCCCTTCAAACAACATGAAGTCTTGCTGTATTCTGACAATAGCAGAGAGTCCCAACCTTCAAACTGCCCCGGAGATGAAAGAGTTAACTTTCCATGCCAGGCATGGAACGCTGAGCTCGAGCTCGGTTGAGACTCTGTCTGTTGCTGTTTGAACTCAAACCGTCAGATTCTTTACTTCACCTCACTGAACAGTCACTCCGGAGATTTCTCCTTTGCTCGGTTCAATTTGTCGGTTAAAGTACCGCTTTTCTCGGTTTTCGACCGAATTTAAACCGCAACCTGTCGGTTCAGTCTCTGTCTGTGGTATTCGTGAGTACTAGATAGGTTTATATTGTTTTTCTATTCTGTGTGGAACTTGTAAACAGTTCATCGGTTCGGTTTGAACCGATCAAGTTGTAGTAAAAATCTTTATTTCTGCTTTAGAGTGTGGTTACCGGTTCTTATCGGTTCTAAAAAACGGATTTTATTACGTTTTTTTCCACGACCCGTAACACGGTCAGGAACCGATAAGAGGGTCTTGCCTGGCGGATTGCCATTAAAAGGGTAAGTTTTGTTAGGACTGGCACCATGTCTGAGAAACCCAAAAGAAAAACCGGGCCCACTGGGTTTCAACACTGTAGTGTGTGTGGAAGTCTTTCTAAGGCTGACCCCCACCACCTGTGTTTGTCTGGGGGTTTGACCACCTCAATTCAGACTGCCAGATTTGTAAACATTTTCCTGCAGCTACCCTAGAGAAGAGAGTTGGTAGGCTCAGGAAGGAGGCCAAAAATCCGCTGACCCGGATGGCCAGCCGGTTCGGTTCAAACCGAACCAGAAGGAGTGCCCTCTGACCAGGGCGAAACTTCTTCGGCAAAAGGAGAACCGATTCTGAGGAATCTGCCGCTAAGAGAACAAGAAAGGAAAAATCAGCTGGTGTGGATCCAAAACTTTCTTCTCCAACCGCTGATGAAATAGCCAAAGCGATAAAAATTGTTTTCCCCAGTTCCGACCAAACCGGCACCGTCAGGAAGGTGCTCGGTTCGGCCGGTTCCACCGGTTCCGGATTATGATTTGGAAGAATATTATGAACCGGAGGAGGAGGAGGAGGAAGAGGAGTTTGAGGAAAGTGAATGTGGTTTTGAAAGTCTGGATGTGCCCATTGACCTGGACATCTCCCCAGACAGACCTTCAGGAGTGTCTCCTCCTAGGCTTTCTGAGTCCTCTTCCCATTTCATGTTTTACAAGAAAGTGGCCGAAACCCTTCAGCTTCCTATGGAAGAAGCTGTGGATGACCAGGAAGAGCCTGACTATGTGGAAATGATGGATATCCCAGAGTCTAGGAGGCTGTCTATTCCCTCACACAAATCTTTTGGGAAACAGACATTTAAGATTTTAAAGACTCCTAATACTATACCTCTTGCGGATAAAAGAATGGACAAGAGGTATACTCTGTCAGGCTCAGATACGGAGTTCCTTACACAACAATGCAGCCATGTTGGGGTAGTGCAGGCTGCGGCCTGTGATAAGGCTAATATACCCTTGGCTTCACACACCCCCAGACAAGGACTCCAGGAGGATTGATGCCATGGCAAAGAAATAGTACATGGCAGCATCCTTGGGACTCAGGCAGGCCAATTATATGGCCTGTACAGCTAGGTATCAGAAATCTAGATGGGACACTGTCATGGCTTTAGCTAAACAGGTCCCTGGCCAGCTTGCCAAGGAGCTGGAGCAGGTGGCTGCTGATGGTATTGAGGCATCCAAGGTGCAATTCCATGCTGCAGTGGACTCCAGTGATGTTTCATCTAGAGTCATGGCTACATCTGTGGCATTTCGCAGGATGGCTTGGCTCAGATGTACTAGCCTGTCGCTGGATACCCAGACTAAGGCCATGGATTTTCCTGTTGTGGGTAATTCTCTGTTTGGGGAGCAAACAGAGAATAACATGAAGAAAATAGATGAATACAGGACCACCTATAGGAGTGCTCAGGCCAAGGAAAGGCAAGCCACTTTTCAGAGGCAGCATCCCAGGGGCAGGGGCAGGCCTTTTCATAAGCCTTTCTACCAAGCCCAGGCCTCCTCTTCTGCCTATGCTCAGAGGGGGTTCTTTAGAGGGGAGAGGCAGAAGGGGTACAAGCAGACCTGCTTCCACCCCTCAGCCTAAACCCCCTGCCAAACAGGCACCCTGATGGGTTTGCCAGGGCCGATTCTCCACCACCTGTAGGGGGCAGGCTGGCTTACTTTGTCCAGGACTGGAAGTCTTTAACATCAGACAAATGGGTCCTGGAGGTAGTAAGCCACGGACTGGTTCTCAGCTTCAAAAAATTTCCAAAGCTGAAAACCAGATCCTTTCCACCTGCAAATCCTTCAGAGGTATTGCCCTAGAGGCAGAGGTCTCTTCCCTCCTGGCTCTCAGAGCTGTGGAAAGGGTTCCACCCCTACTCCAAGGCAAAGGATTGTACTCCATGTACTTCCTTACCCCCCAAAAAGACAAGAGAATGGCGGCCCATCCTGGATCTCAGATACTTAAACAAGCACCTTTTAAAGCCAAAATTCAAAATGGTGACTCTGGGAATAATTCTACCCTCTCTAAGGCCAGGGGACTGGCTAGTCTCCCTGGACCTCAAGGATGCCTATTTCCATATTCTCATCAGAAGCTCCCATCGAAAGAACCTCAGGCTCGAGCTGCCCTCAGGCCATTACCAATTCAGAGCAATGCCCTTCGGCCTAACCTCTGCTCCAAGGGTGTTCACAAAATGCCTGGCAGTAGTAGTTGCTTCTCTAAGAAGGCAAAGGATTGCCATCTTCCCATACCTGGATGCCTGGCTCATAGTAGGTCAGTCCCCAGACCAAGTCAAGTTACATCTAGAGATAACTCAGCAACTGCTTACCTCTCTAGGTTTCCTTCTGAATCTTTCAAAGTCAGTTCTGGGAGCCTGTTCAGCTCCTCACCTTCATAGGCGCAGAGCTAGATACAGACAAGGCCAGAGCCTTCCTTCCCCCTGGACAGGGCAAGGACCCTTATCACACTGGCCTCTTCATTCACCCTACACGTGTCTCGACCAGCAAGGCATTTTCTGAAGCTCCTGGGACACATGGCTGCTCCTACAGCAGTGGTGCAGGGAGCAAGATTTCAGATGAGGGACATTCATTTCCACTTGAGAGCCTTTTGGTCTCAGAAAAAGGACCCTCTTACCAAACTAATACCAGTGACTCGAACCCTGATCCAGGCCCTGCAGTGGTGGCAGGATCAGAACAATCTAAGACAGGGAGTTCCCTTTGTCACTCAGTCTCACTCTTTAATCCTTACTACAGATGCCTCCCTCTTGGGGAGTGGGGCTCACTTGGGAGACCTGACCACCCAAGGGTTGTGGTCCCCTCAGGAATCTCTGCTTCACATCAATCTGTTGGAACTCAGAGCAGTGTTTCTAGCACTTCAAACTTTTTCCAAGTCTGTTCAGAACAAAGTTGTTCAGATCAGAACAGACAATACCATCACAATGTGGTATATCAACAAGCAAGGGGGCACTCGGTCTACAGCCTTGTGCACAGAAGCAATGAAGTTGTGGTCTCTGGCCTATTCCCTGAACACCTCCCTCACAGCAGTACACCTCCCAGGCAAGGACAATGTCCTGGCAGATGCTCTCAGCAGGATATCTCAGGGCCATCACGAATGGTCACTGGATCCCCTGGTTCTGGAGGTGATCTTCTCCAGAAGGGGCACCCCGCAGATAGATCTTTTTGCAGCCCCAGACAATCACCAGCTTCCCCTGTTTTGCTGCAGGCCCCCAGTGTTGGGCTCAGTCCCCCTGGATGCCTTAGTTCTCAGTTGGGAAGGGAAGTTCCTGTATGCTTTTCCCCCCTTCCCTCTCCTGTTCAAAGTGCTAGTCAAAATCAGGTCTCAGTCCTGCAAAGTGATCCTGATTGCTCCAGACTGGGCCAGACAGCCCTGGTACCCTCTACTATTGTCCTTAGCAGTCCACCTTCCCCTGTCTCTTCCCAGGAATCACAACCTGTTAACCTGTGCTCAGGGGAGGGTTTGGTACCCGAACCTCAAATCTCTCAATCTCAAGGCCTGGCTCTTGGAAGAGTTAGAGTTTGCTGATTTACACCTTTCCCAAGGTGTTATGGATATTCTAAAGGCTTCCAGGAAGCCTTCCACCAGAACTACTTATAATTCCAAATGGAAAAGATTTTCCATATGGTGCTCTGGGAGGCATACTTCCCCAGAGTCTGCTGACCTGCCCACAGTCCTTGACTATATGGTTCACCTGAATAGCTTGGGACTCAGACCTGCTACACTAAGGGTGCATCTGGCGGCTGTCTTTGCTTTTATTTCTGCAGATAAGCCCTCTTCTCTTTCAGCTCACCCTGTATTCTCCAAGTTTTTCAAGGGATTGCTTCATATCAATCTGCCATTCAGGGACCCTGCCCCTGCTTGGGACCTTAATGTTTGCATTGCTCAGCTCATGCAACCCCCTTTTGAGCCTTTGTCCTCAGCAGAGCTTAAGTACTTGACTTGGAAAACTGTGTTTCTGGTGGCCATCACTTCTGCCAGGTGCATAAGTGAGTTACAAGCCTTGTCAGTGGAGCCTGATTTTATCTCTTTCCATAGAGATAAGGTGGCCCTCAGGACTAACAGGAAGTTTTTACCTAAGGTGGTTTCAGACTTCCACCTTAACCAATCTATGTCTCTTCCTGTTTACTTCACTGACCATTCCTCCTCTGGTGAGAGGAGGCTGCACAGTTTAGATGTGAAAAGAGCCCTTAGCTACTACATAGAACGTACCAAGGGTCACAGGTTTGACTCCCTCCGACTGTTCCTCACTTATGGTGGGGTTGGTAAAGGAAAACCTGCCACTAAAAGATCCATTGCCAGGTGGATTGTCTCTTGCATCCAATTTTGCTATGAAAAACTAAGTCAGGTTCCACCCTCAGGCCTGAGGGCTCACTCTACCAGAGGTACAGCTGTTTCCCTGGCTGCTGCCAGGGATATTCCTATCTTAGAGATATGTCAAGCAGCTACCTGGAAAACAGTTCACACTTTTACCAAGCATTACTCCCTGGATATCCAGGCTATTTCCTAAGTAGGTTCTGTCCCTTCCTCCATGGAGGTACTGCTTGGTAGTCTGCTATTGTCAGAATACAGCAAGACTTCATGTTGTTTGAAGAAAAATTACTCACCTTAGTAATGTTGTTTCTTCTAATGGATCTTGCTGTATTCTGACCCCGCCCTCCCTCTCAGAACCTTTGTTTTTGGGATGTGGGTGGGCAGTAGCAGTGTTGGCACTCAGGAGGTGCCCCACCTTTTTTTTTTTGTTATCACCCTCTTTCTTTGGGTGAGTGGGTGTTGTGTTTATTTCATTTTTTGGGTTTCCTGACTTGAGTCTTTCTTTTGGGGCCAAAAAATGTGTTTTTGTGTTAGCCAGTTGGCTAGTGTAGGTTTACAGCTTCTACACAGGAACTTAGTGAGTTCAGCTCGTAAAGATCTGACGGTTTGAGTTCAAACAGCAACAGACAGAGTCTCAACCGAGCTCGAGCTCAGCGTTCCATGCCTGGCATGGAAAGTTAGCTCTTTCATCTCCGGGGCAGTTCGAAGGTTGGGACTCACTGCTATTGTCAGGATACAGCAAGACTCCATTAGAAGAAACAACATTACTAAGGTGAGTAATTTTTTCTTCTTGTACACTGATCTCTTTGGCCCTGGGGTGGAAGGTGGTAATCTCCTGCATATTGAGAAGTCCAATGCCACCCTTGATTCTGTGGCTTTATCCTAGAAGGTCCAGAAACCCAAGAGGAAGGCCTTTCAGTATTGGACCTTTCAGCCACAACAGTCTCAGCAGCAGCACCACCAGCAGGGCAGTTTTAATGCCGGCTTCTGAAGCCAGGGGTGAAGGCGGAGGTGATGGTGCCTCTTCAGTTTTTGCTGCCAGGTTTCTCCCCGGCCCCCAAGGCTGTGCAGTGATGGGTTGTGGGGTGTCATCTACCTTCCGTCCAGTCTCTGTCCCAGCTCCGGGCAGGGTTCTGTTGTGCCACATCTTGCCACAATGGTCCACCATTATCTAGAACAGGTGGATGCTAGAAGTGGTGGGAAAAGGGTTGTCTCTGAATTTCGAGGGTCTCCCACCATTCTGACTCTGGACTTTTTGGAAGTCTGGGGTGTCGAAGGACACATCTGCACTATGAGCCCATACTGCTCAGTTCCTAGAACGCAG
Source organism: Neoceratodus forsteri (assembly GCA_016271365.2). Taxonomy (NCBI): domain Eukaryota; kingdom Metazoa; phylum Chordata; order Ceratodontiformes; family Ceratodontidae; genus Neoceratodus; species Neoceratodus forsteri. Next base: position 180,591,789 of record CM057450.1, on the reverse strand, counting down.
AGTGATCGTCCATGTTCCAGATGTCCTGGTCATTCAGGGATGTCGGCCTGGCACCCCTTACTGGATCTGCACAATCTGAACCAGTTCATGTGGAGGCACAAGTTTCAGATGGTCCTCGAAATCAGATTATTCTATCTGTGGAGCAGGGCATGTGGTTCTGCTCCCTTAACTTCCAGGATACATTCTTCCACATCCCAGTCCATCTGTCTCATCACCGGTACCTTTGGTTCTGTGCAGAGGGGATCTTGTACCAGTTCCAGGTCATGTCCTTCAGCCTGTTGTCTTCCACCGGGGTCTTCACCAAGTGCATGGCAGTGGTGGTGGCCTTCTTATGGTGCAGGGGCATTGTATCCCTAATTGGACAACTGGCTGATATCTGGGCCATGGAGAGGTCCAGGGATCTGGCCTTCCAGACCTGTCAGGACTTGGGTGTTCTGGTCAGCCCGGCCAAATCAGAGGGGACAGAACTAAACTACCTGTGGGCCAAGGCCCGCCTCCTTTCGGACCGGGCATTGGATCTTACCTCCTTTGCCTACTCATTTCAGGTTGGGCTCTCATGTCCTGCACTGGACTGCCTGCAGATTCTGGGGTACATGGCATCCTCCACCAACATAATCTATAGGGCTCATTGGCAGATACACTACCTGCAGTTGGAGTTGAGCTGACAGTGGTCCCAGCATCTAGGTTACTTTGACCAGCTGGTTGTAGTGACCCAGCTGATGTGGGATGTCATCCAGTGGTGGTTGGATCCACAACATGTAAAGGAGGGACTCCCATTTGTCCATCCAGAACGGTTTGTCACACTAATGATATATGCGTCTCTGGTAGGTTGGGGAGCACACGTGGGAGACCACAGAATTCACAGGTTCTAGTCACCTCAGGAGTCCCTTCACCAAATCAACCTGCTGGAGCTCCTTGTTGTGTGTCTGGCTCTGACTGAATTTGTTCCATTAATTCTAGGTCAGATTCTGCAGGTCTGCAGGTCAAGACTGACAACACGATAACCAAATTCCATCTGAACAGGAAGGGTGTGGTGCACTCCCGTCCACTGTGTCTGGGCTCTCCACACCTGGGCCCTTGTGCACAGCATACATGCAGATCTGCCAGCAATCCATGTTACGGGGAAGAACAGTCAACTGGCAGATGCTCTGTCAGGTTGTAGGAGATGTCGTATGAGTGGCCCCTGCATCAGGAGGTTGTAGACCACCTGTTCTAGTGGGGAACCCTCTGATGGACCTGTTTACCTTATGGGAGAACTGAAAATGGGTTGTTTTGTGCCTACGCAAGGGATCGGGAAAGATGTTCCAGCTTGATTCTTCTCGATCTCGCGGCAGCATTTGACACCATGGACCATGGGGTGCTGATGGAATGCCTGTGGGTCTGTTGTGGACTGGCTGAAATCCTTCCTTGCTGGCAGGTTGCAGAGGGTGGTGTCGGGGATTTTTTTTACGTCGCCTATGACCCTGTCATGTAGAGTACCGCAGGGCTTGGTTCGGTCCCCCAATGTTGTTCGCGGTGTATATGCTACCGCTGAGAGATATTATAAGATGGTATGGGCTGAGTTTTCACTGTTATGCAGATGATACTCAGCTTTACCTGTCTTTTGCACCTGAGCAGCAGGACTCGGTCTCAGTCTTTAACAGCCGCCTTGCTGAGATTCAAGACTGGATGAGGACCAACTGGTTGAGGTTGAATCCAGACAAGACTGAGGTACTGGTGCTGGAACCTGGTCGCCGGGGAATGAGGGGGCAGTCTAGTCAGACCTCTGGGTTATAGCTCGGGGACTCTCAGTTGCTCACCTGTGATTGGGTGAGGAATCTTGGCATTGTTTTGGACTGCAGATTGGTGCTTAAGTGGTAGGTGTCAGCTGTGGTCCGGACCTCTTATTACCATCTGAGGAACATCACTAGGATTACGCACCTGATTCCTCTGGGGATCTGCCAGCACTGGTCCATGCTTTTGTGACCTCTCGCATTGATTACTGCAATGCCATATACCTAGGGCTACTAGGGGTAGATCTTTGCCGCTTGCAGCTAGTGCAGAATGTGGCAGCCAGGTTGTTACTGGTCCTCCCTAGGTACTATAATATTACACGTGTGCTCCGCTATCTGCACTGGCTGCCAGTTAGGTGATGGATCTCCTTCAAGGTCAGTTTGCTGACCTTTAAGGCCCTACACGGGCAGGGGCCTGGCTACCTGCAAGACCTCCTACATTCCTACCACCCCTCTTGCCTTCTCCGCTCCATGGACGAGGGATTGCTAGAGATTCCCAGGGTCTTGTTGCAGACATCTGGAGCATGCACATTTGCAAATGCAGCCCTGACCCTGTGGAATTCTCTACCTCATTATATTCAAGAGAGTTCGACTGTAGATCAGTTTAAATGGGAGCTGAAAACCCATCAATTTAGACAAGCATTCCCAGAATTGGATAATTAGTTTATATGAGGATTTTATATGTTTTACGATATATGTAATATTTTTAAATGTTTGATATTTGATGTACAGCGCTTTGGGTCATAATGACAATTGCGCTTTAGAAATAAAGTTGATGAAGAGTGGAAAAAGCAACAATAACAAAAAAACAGTGCATCTGTGGCAAGACACAGACTAGAGTCACTAGATTATATAACATCAAATTGTTACCTTTATTATGCCCTCCAAGGTGAGGGTGCTGTTTTTGGTGGGATAAGCACACTTACATTAGCAGGGAAACCAAAAAATGCCAAACGGAGTTCTGACAAAGCTTTGCAGGAAGTGGAGTGCGATGTTGGACATTGATTGGCGTCTTGGTTTCCCTTTTCATGCAAGTGTGTGTATCGCACCAAGAACAGCATCTTGAGGGCATTATAAAGTAAACAAATTTGTAGTATATCATTTGTTAACTTCAGTTTTTGTCTTTCCGTGCGTGCATTTTTTTTTTTGCTTTTTCTGTTGTCAGTTCATTCAGGTAGCACCACGACTTGCCACTTTGAAACCAACCCTCTCATTTTAGAGCTCATAAAAGACCCCTGCACTGGCTCAACAGCGCAACGGTAGCACTACCATCTGTGATGTCGATGACCCGGATTCGGGAACAAACCTAGGGCTGTTGAAGGACCAATCAGGGAGAGAAAACTGAGCATCCAATGAACTGTTTGCCTTCTCTAAGGAGGGTGGATCTGGTTGCCAGCAAGATACCAACCCCTAGCAATGGCTAATGGTAAGTGAGCCTGAGACTAGCAATGATGCAGGATTGGCAGAGGCAGCAGATGTCTGCAAGTTGGGTACGTGATCACTCTCAGCCATATGACGAGGTCATTGCACACATGCCCTCGCCAAGGGGGAGAAACACAACTAAACAGAAAACTCCTTTTGATAACAAGCAGTGCATGACGTCCAGGATCCTTGCGAGGACCCAGCAGACTGATGTGGGGTACATCCCTTAGCCAATACCCAAGGAGCAAAAACAGACTTGTTAAAATCAAATCAGTAAGTTATAAGAAGTAAAGAAATAAATGACTAACTAAATAAATGAATGAATAAATAACAGAGCCCTTGATTCACTGAAAAAGTAGTACGCCTAGCCCGGATTTTTACTTTGGTGCTCTAATGTGTATTAACACATTCCAGCGCCAGAGTCCGCTTTTGTTTTCTCAATGTGCAGTACATTGCATACATATTATTGTACAATATGTAACCCCCTACAAATGGGTGTTCCCGAAAACCTTCCTTGGGTGTGCCTAAATGCCCTCTGACAGGCTGGTGTCCTGTGTTTTAGTTTAAAAAGAAATTGCATGAGAGTGCCTAATCGCCTCTGCACCTGTCTCTTTAAGAGCTGCCAATAACATGGTGCTTATTTAATCTGGGAAACGGCTGAGTGTTTCTGTGCTTGAGTCCTGCCTGGGCTGCCAGGTAATCGCTCCATTGTGCCATCGCTGTTTGTGCAGAGGGAGCTCTGTTAGAAGCTGTACTTATTTGCTGATTATCTATTAGCATAGTAATGATATTGTAGTTTGTCTAACCTGCCTTCTTTGCAGCATGGACAGTTCTGTTTATCACCACCATTTTGGTTTTGGACTGCCAGTCAGCACCAATTGGTACATTTGGGGACTCTTAAATGGAGCCTGTCCCCAAGGGTCTTGTGAGAGCAAATTTCTATTGGAATTGTAGTTTTTACATTTTGGCGCCAAAACAGACCTGGAGGGGGAGCCCTTGCTTTGACAGACAGATGGATCAACCAACCAGAACCTTTTGGACTGAAGAGGAATTCCCAAGCTGCCTGTTGCAGTGAGTCAGTTAGTTTGAAGAGACAGCTTGAGTGATTCAAGCAGCCGCTTTTTTGGCCTGTCTGCCTGCAGTCCCCTGAGAGGGAATCCTTTGAAAAGCTTAGTAATCAGCCAGCCCGTTGGCGCAGCGGTGGGATTTCCACTTGCGACGCCAGCGACCCGGGTTCGGGAATGGACCCGAGTCGTCGGAGGGCCGGCCAGGACGAGAGGGATGGAGCGTCCTTTGGACCGCTCTCCTTCTCCAGGGGGAGGTTGGGGGCAGCATCTGGAGCACTCAGGACTCCTGGCGGAGGCTGGGAGCACTCGCGCTGCCGTGCTAGTTTCTGGGGGAGGCGGGGCGGACGCTGGCGTCATTGCGCGTCCTCGCCTCCGGGAGAAAAAACACAAGAAAAGGGAGAAGGGAGATCCTCCGTCTAGGTGAAGCCTCCCCGGGCTTCAGTTCACCCCTGCCGCCGCACTCCCAACTAGTTACTGGTTCCGCGGCAGTGGAATTAGGGGAACCAGTGCTGCAGCCCCGCCCTCTGGGGGGCAAGCCGGGGGTGACCGGGAGGGGCGGCAAATAGGCAGGTGGTGGAAGCTCTGGGGGCCATGACCAGGCGGATGAGCGACGGAGGATCCCCCAGACCAAAAAAAAAAAAAAAGAAAAGCTTAGTAATCGGACTGTATCCGAATTGGAGTGTGACAAAGCCACTGAAGAGTGAACAGATTTGAACTTGAAGAAGACCGAAGATTTGCTGTACGCGATCGGCCTATAAGGACATCCATTTACCACAGAATTCCTGGTTTTGCTCAGAGACGCTGATATTGCGGCCGGACTGCCTTCCGCATTGTGGTATGGTGATTGCTTTACTATAAATGTGCTGTGTGCTGTTAGTGGGTCGCAATTTGGTTCCCTGCTATGTAAATGTGCCACACTTGCTGGAAGCTGCATCCAGCACTACCGGACTCAAAATCCGAACTGTTCCACCCAGCTTGAGGCTTGCCATCTGGCCCAGCCAGCTACTTCAGGCACAGAAACCATCATTGACGAGAGACACGCCCGGGGATCAGCCCCCTGCTCAACCATCTCAAACAGGAACAACACCTTGGTGATTCATGTGGGCCCTGCTTCTCCTGGCAAACCAGTCATCAACCTACAGTCTCCATTTCGTCTAGCCTGTGACTCATATTGGGTAGTGTAAGTAACAATCACGGTAGCTCCCTGCAACAACAACTAAATCTCAGGTGTTGTCAACTGATTGCATTGTTGTTTTTCCTTTCACAAACTGAGCCTTCAGGCTCTGGATTACAAATTGTGTATGGTTGTGCATGTCTTTTCTTTTCATCACAGGGCCCCAACCAGCTGTGACACCGGCCTACCCCGGGCAGCGTTCCAGGCTAGCCCGCCTTACTTCCAACTGGGTACCCAGAGCATGTGACTATGTAGGGACTAAAAGTGCATGATTGCCTGACTAGATCAGTTTTCGAATCGGTCAACCTGATTACACCCCTTCCTTGTTCAATTCCCCTGAATAAATCAGATCTGACTTTTTTTTAATTTAATCTGACTGTGGTTCCAGTTTGTACCAGAAGCATTGTACTGTTATTTGCTGTGCCTAACCTTGTTTTACAGGGGGGTCTCCAGAGTCAAATTGGTGGAACCAGCCCTGGTGGTAAGTGCAAACAGTGTGGGGAATTGTATGCTGAATAGGGGCTACTGTGAAAGTGTTTGTTGCATATTGTCTAGGCCACTAGATGGAAAAAAAGGGAGGTTACAGTGTCCCGGAGGGCTGTACCCAGGTTAGCCTTGTTACTAACAACCCTGTCCTCCGGGTGGAGGCACCCGTTTCAGTACCCAGGCACCTTAACCTGCAACTAGCCACGCAGGCAGGGGTAGTAGCCCTTAGGATAGTGCCACCTAGGGGTTACACAACGTATGTATTCATATATGAATACATGAAGAGTTTTTCTGCCTGATTTGCCTCCCACTGCCCTCTCTGGAACACTCCCGCATAGGGGCTTGCCCTATGGAGGCTGGGCACTCCTTGAGTAGTGTCTACTGTAGGTTCCACATTGCCCCCTTTCCAGAAATCCCCTTGTGGTCCCTGCCCCTGAGATGGCCCAGGATGCCTTCATGTCTTGCATCACCGAATGAGTGCCTGCCAGTGTGACCCTGTCTCCAAAGAACTGAGTATTGCTGTCACAAACTACCTGTCTCCATGGCGTCTCATCACCACAGAAACACTTGAGGCAATCATGCAGAAGAAGGAGCTTCCTTCACACTGTACCTTCCCAAGGAAGGGGGTGTCCAGATCAAAACCCTGACTACCTGGATGTGTAACAGTCTTGCCCAGTCACCTGTGAATCATTCTGCTTACCAAAATAAACTGTACCACACTTTACGTTTCACACAGGCTGCTGCCTCTCATGCTGGGCCAAACCTGGGGGATAAATAACAGACTTCATCTTCAAAAGTGCTCCAGCAATTGCCTTTTTGGAAACATTTAAAAGCAAAATACATCTCATAAAAAACAAAATGCCTGCCACTCCCTTTGGTTGTTGCATGTTATCTCTGTTTGGTGGTGTAATTAGACACAGGCTGGGTATTACAGAACGGTTTTGAAAGTAGACATTGGTGCTCTAATTGTAAAGAATGGTGATGTTTGCAACTACTGAGTAATTGGAGACTTCTGGTTTTCAGTAGCAGACTACAGTGTTGCAGTACTGGATGACTCTCTAAGCAATAACTCAGAACAGGGCATGTGCTCTCACTGATCTTCAGCTGAATGACTTTCAGCACACCCAGGAAGTGCATTAGTTCTCAAGAAACTATGCCCTTGTGTGAGTTATTGTGTTTATAAAATTATTATTTTTTTTTTTTTAAACTGGAAGAAGGTTTTATTTTCCTTTAGTTATGTTGTTGCTGGGAAGAACAGGTGAGTTTGGTAATAAAGGCTGTGTGCCTTTTAATGAACTCAGGAACTGTATTTATTTTGAAGAAACCTATGCCCTGTTGTGGGTTTTTGTGTTTAAAAAGTGGAGAAAATGTTTTTTTTAATAAAAAAACCAAAAGGTTTAATTTAGGTAGGTTGTAGCTAGGTAGATTAGATCAGGTTAGTTATGAACTATGCAGTTTCTGTAAGGAATAAGACACGACGAGGTGTGGTTTATGGCCTGATAAGAGCACGCCCCTGGTGCGTAATGAGGCACGAGGCGCTTGCGCCGAGTGCCTTTAGCACCTGGGAAGTGCTCTTATCAGGCCATAAACCACACCTCGGAGTGTCTTATTCCACTTATAAATGGGCCCTCCCAAAGAAGTTAATTTAAAAAATGCAGACAGAAATGTGCATAAAATAGTAAAAATGTGATAATTGGAGTAAAAGTAAAAATAGTCCTTCTCATTGTCTTGGAATGAGCTCTTTCATTGAAAGTTACTACAGGGCAGTGGTGTGTGAGTGTCTCCAATCATCACACAGTGACCCAGAGAAAGACTTGAAACCATGTGTTTTGTTTTCTTTTTGTTTAATATGTTTTGTTTGCCCACTCAGTTCAAATTACAGCTATTGGCACCAAGGGTATAGGCGAGCATGTTTCATAGCAGGAACACATCTACTGTGAGGTTCTCCCCAAGAAAAAACATGTATAAAACTATTTATGTAATTATGCGTTTAGTTGTTTTGTATATTTTTCTGTCTGGTTGTATCAGTTTCAGTTGGGATGATTTGAGTGGGAGTGAGCGTGTCTCTTACCGGCCGCCGTAGACTGCAGTTTCCTGCTTCCCCGAAGTGCAACTGTAACAGAGAAATACATGATTTTGCGAGTAATGGGTACAGTTTTAGACTAGTATTGATATTGAAAGGAGATGACATGGAGAAATGGAGTGTGGAGATGTGAGAAGCGCTTACTGTGGTTTTGCGAAGTAGCGGCAGCGCGTGGAGGAAATGGCCAGCGAGTGAGTAAAATGGGAAGAATTAAATAAAATTAAATTCAAAAATTATGCACCAAACATTTATGCTTAGGGATGTGTAGAAAGGGGGTTTAGGTCACAGGCAGTGGCATATAGGTGGTTTATTTGAGTACCAAGGCGCTGTAGTTGCCGCTGCTGTGAGGATACACTGTGTGAATGTGCCGAGCCTTCCTTGACAACCCGCTGAGCTGCTTGCTGTTCATAAAGTGATAGCGCGGGCACAACGATATGCCACTTGTGCAGCGGCAGGTCTCTTTGAAGAAGTGCAGGTTGCAGCAATATGGCACTATAAGGACACGGCTCTGAGAGGCTCTTAGCCAATTAGGTTTTAGAATTTTTTTAGCCCATTTTATAAAGGTAAATAATCAATGGTCAGATGCTGTGCTTTAACCAATGAAGCTATTCGAATTGGTCAGTTTTTGTTATACCCAATTTTATAATTACTTTTTTTTAGTATAAGCACCATTTTATAACTTAAGAGTACTGTATATACTGGTAATATGTATGATACTGAATAGTGGCCTCTATTTATGTTTCCAGTTTCTTGTTACATCTAATCTTCATTTTTGAATACTGGCTGATATTTTAGAAAGGTCTCAAATAATGCCCACACTGGCTTGCTGGACCAGGTGAAGCCCAAGAGCCCAACTAGACAAGAGTGCTGGGTGAAGAAACTTGGAAACATAGAAGTTGACCGCAGGGGGGAAATAAATATCAATCCATCCAGTCTGTCCATAATACCCTATCCTACTCCCTGAGACCTAGCATCTGTATGGGGTTTATGTCCATGCCACCCCCTTCCCCACACACATTTCCTGCCTTGCTGCTGCCTCCCTGTGTGACTGTTGAGCCCTTAACTCTCTCCCAGCTGTGTTTGAAGCCAGTAATGGTCTTGGTCTTCACACTCACCTCCTCATCTGGCAGGCTATTGCACGGCTCTACATATAAAAAGAACGTCCACAAGTCCCTCTGGAATTTCCCTCCTGTCAGCTTCCACCCATGTCCCAGTGTTCTAGATTGCTATTCCTGTTGAATATTTCCTTGCAGTTCACCTTGATCACTCCATTTAGGAACTTGAAGATTTCTATCATATTGCGCCTCTCCCATCTGGCCTCCAGTGAGTACGTATTCAGTGCCCTATGTCAATCCTTGTAGGATCTGTCTTGCAGGCCATGAACCATTTTTGTTACACTACACTGCCTCCAGCCTGTCCCTGTCTTTCCTCAAGTGAGGGCTCTAGATCTGAGCACAGTACTCAGGGTGTGGTCTTACCAGTGATCAACAGAGAGTTAGTAATACAGTCGAGCCCACTTTAACGCATACTTGTTAAATGCATAGCCCGCTCAGTTAAATAAAATGACAAAGTCCTGTTTTTTTAATATACTTTCCATGTTAAAAATCCCTCTTAAAAGCATAAAGCATCCTGTTTCATGGCATACTTTTCTTTCTCACTTCCAGTACTTTCCACAGTGTTGTACATGCCTCCTTGCCTGTCTGTGACTATGTAAGAGTCACTAGTGTAACCTGATTCTCGGTAGCACTCTTAATTGCTGTTGATTGATTGTTGTACAGTAGCTGACTGCTGCTGTTATTTACGGATCCTGTATTAATAGCCCCTCTAAACTGCTGACGGTGGCGTTTACAGCAGATTTTGGTCCTGCTTCTCCTTCTCCCAAGAAGAAAGAACTTGCAACATGTCCAGAGAGCCTGAGAAGCCAAAAAACAAGTTTTAAAATCACTACATTGTATTAGAGTGTTCCCCAGCATACCTGCCTCACCCCTGAAGCACAAAAAAAAAAGAATCTTATACGGTTACCAATATGTGGTCAGCCAACAGATCGCGCAATACTAAGAATAGGGGACCCCATAAGTTCATAGCCCGCTTAAACGCATACTTCTCGTCCATCCCGAGGGCATGCGTTTAAGCGGGATCCACTGTACCCCCTTTCTTCTGCTATCAGATCCCCTTCAAATGCACTCCAACATTGGTTGTGTTGCTGTAGACCTCGATACGTTTGCTACATTGTTTAAGGGAGTCGCTTATGGTAACTCCTGGATCGCTTTCCTCAGTAGTAGTGTCCAGCTTTTTTTTTTTAATTTTATATTTATTAAAATTCAAGTATACAAGGAAATAAATAAAAACATATTAATGAAACGGGGTATATAATACATAGTTCTAGGGACATGGATATGTTGTTCATCCACACTGTCTGGCAGGTATCCTTGCCGCTTTAAATCTTGCCGGAAGGTCTTCAAGCTGGCTCCTCCCACCCACCCGGGTGGTAAAACTCTCGGCTCCGCCCTATGACGCCAGATCTTCCTTACCGCTTGGAAGCTCAGGTTCCCTCCTTACGCTCTGCGTATAAGACTGGTTCCTAATTCTTGAAATTTGAAATCAAAAGTTTTTGCTAAAAAAGACTTGGTCTTCTCTCCCTCGGCGGCTGCGATGGACAAATTGACTCCGGTTTCCGGAGATGCCCTTGCGGGCAGAAGATGTCTCGGACGGATCCGCACTCCACGTGCGTCTACTGCTTGGGCCTTGAGCACGACCTGCAGGCTTGCGACCTGTGCTCTTCTTTTTCGGCTTACGTCCTCGAAGACCGTGCTGCCCGTTTACAGCTGGGGCGTCCCGAGAAAAGATTTCCTTCGGTTAAATCTAAAGAGGCCCGGTTGGCGGTGTCCGCGGCGGCAGGCTCGGCGGATCAGCTCGAGCAGATGATCGCCCTCGAAGAGGAGGCGGCGCGGGCCGCTTCTACCTCGGCTGTGGCATTTGTCCCGCTCTCTCTCGGTGCCTCATATTCGGCTTCCTTTAAGGAGCTCTGTCTGACCCTCTTGACGAAAGGTGAGGGTCCAACTTCTTCTGGGCCTTTTTCTCGGTCCAAAAAGAGCAAAAGTAAGTCTCACCGTCGACGCTCTTGGGAGCGGGAAAGATCCCCCTTCCCTGGTTGTCGACAGTCGACCCATCAGCTCCGGCCACTGGCTTCACGGCGTCCCTGTCAGGCCAGTTGACCGAGACTCCCGTCGACGCGGTCGAGATTTTTCTCAACCCGTTAGACGGGTTGTCAGCTGGAGAAGCTGAGAACCCCCTCTCCCCGGTTCTCCCGGTGGGAGTTGAGGATCCCGTCGGCTCGTCTGTGCCTCCGGTTCCGGAGCCTTCGGTGGAATCGTCCGAACTGAGGGGAGTGCCGATTCCCGACACCTCCCCGCACCGTCCTCGGCCTAGCCGAGATTCTCGATCTCAGACATCTTGGCGGTCCAGCGATCCCCGCCCGTCATAGGCGGTCCGGTCCGGCAATCACGTGGTGCGTGTACCGCCGCTCTTCCTCTTCCTCCTCCTCGACGAGGGAGGCTTTGGCGAAGTTGCGCCGGAGGTATGAGGAACTCATGTGGCAACAGCTCCTTCTGACGAGAATAAGCCGCCCAGTCGTCTTTCCCGGCCATTAAGTGGTTGTCACCGGGCGGCGAAACAACCTCGTTGTAGCAGAGGAGCCTGTTCCCAGGCCGGTTGTTCGGCCAAATCCAGCTGCCCCACCGATTCTGGTGGAATCTCCGCCTCCACAGCTGTTAGTTGGGGCTCCGACCAAAAGTTCTCGGTTGGCTCGGGGTTTGCCCCATAGGCTGTCTGTCACCCTCACTCCCGATAGACCTCGGCAGGTGGAGGGTGGCTCAGGCCCGAGGCAGCTCTTTGAGGACTCTTCCGAGTCTGAGGATGATTCCTCCCTTTTCTCCAAGCGAATGGACTTGGATTCCTCAGGAGGACAGTCGGTGGACGATAGCCCTTCGTCCTTCCTAGGATTGCTTCGGCTCATCTCGGAGTCCACCGGGATGAGCTTCGAACCTGTTTCTAAGCGGCCAGGTATCCCTCATGGAGATTCTGGACCGGGGATCCCTCGGAGGCCTTTCCGTGTGGCCGAGGCCATAGTGGGTCGGCCTTGGAGCTTTGGCGCCCTGCTTCCTGCCCTGCGCCTTCGGCCAGGATGGCCAGGAAGTATGCGGTCCCTACCAGTTCCCTGTCCGGTTTTGAACACCCCCTCTGCTGAGGGGTTGGTTACTGAGGCGGCGTTTTCCGGTAGCGCAGAGGCATGAGGGATGTGGACAAACCTCCCGACAAGGATCAAGAAATTGGATTATGCCGGGCAAAGTCTATGCGTCTCTCTCTCGGGTTCTCTGCCAGGCCAGTTCGGCCGTCCTCATGGCACATTTTTCTCATGCCCTGTTGGGCTCCCTGGATGAGGTCGTCCCTCATCTTCCCGCGGATCTGCAGACTACGGTCAGGCAGGTGCAGGACCAGGGCAGGGCAGTGGCCAAACAGCGGCTCCAGACTGCTTTAGACATTGGGGACTCATGTGCCAGGTCTGTGGCGGCCGCAGTGGCCATGCGTCGTCGGGCTTGGGTGAGGATATCCACCTTTACCTCAGATACCCAGCACAAGTTGGCGGATGTTCCTTTTTGGGGACTGACCTCTTCGGCCGTGGGGTGGAAGGTCACCTGCAGAGGATTGAGAAGTCCAATGCTACCTTGGACTCTGTCTCTTCCGCTCAGAAGGGCAAAGGCTGTAAGCCACAGCCTAAGCCCTTTCGTCCTTCTGCGCCAGCGGCGCGCCCGGCCCAGCAACGTCAGGGCCAGCAGGCTCGGGCTTGGCATCCCAAACCCAAGCCATCGGCTTCCTCCAACAGGAAGCAGGGAGGTAAAGGCCTAGGAGGTCCCTCGGCAGTCCCTCCTCCAAGCCTGCCAGTGGCGGGCTGAGGGTGTAGCCCCCATCCCCGTCACCTCACCCCTGGTTCCCCCCGTGGGGGGATGGCTCCGACACTTCCTTTCCGCCTGGTCCGCTATTACCACGGACAGGTGGGTACTGGAGGTGGTGGGAAAAGGCCTGCCTCTAGAATTCGAGCAGGCCCCGCCCTTCAGAGCCGTCGCACCTCGGGGGGGCCTCGGGGTCCGCAGCCTCACTCTGACATCGCACTCCTCCTCCAAAAGGAGGTGATCAGGGAGGTAGAGGACCCCCCCTCAGACCCGGGGTTCGTGTCCAGGTACTTCCTGGTTCCGAAACGGACGGGGGGCTGGCGCCCCATTCTCGACCTACACGACCTGAACAAGTTCCTAAGGTCTCGAACCTTCAGGATGGTCACTCTGGCGCAGATAATACCATCTCTGGAACACGGCATGTGGTTCTGCTCTCTGGACCTGCAGGACGCGTTCTTTCACGTCCCTATCCGTCCGTCACATCGGAGATTCCTTCGCTTTCGAGCGGAGGGATCCCTCTTCGAGTTCCGAGCCATGCCCTTCGGCCTGTCTCCAGCTCCCAGGGTCTTCACCAAATGCATCGCAGTGGTGACAGCTTTCCTGCGGCGCCGAGGGGTCCGGGTGTACCCTTACCTGGACGATTGGCTGATAGCAGCCCCCTCCAGACAGGAGGTGGAGTGGTCCAGAGATCTGGCCCTCCAGGTTTGCTCTCAAGTCGGCCTTCTCATCAACGAGGCCAAATCGGAACTCGAGCAAAAGCAGGTGATTCTGTTTATCGGGGCAGAGCTCGACTCTCTTCGAGCCAAAGCACGGCTCCTGGCGGACAGGGCCGAGGTTCTTACCTCCTTTGCCCAGTCATTTCTGGTTGGGCAATCGCGCCCTGCCCGGGACTTCCTGCGCCTCCTGGGTCTCATGGCGGCCTGTACCAGCGTGGTCCGTTGGGCGCGCTGGCACATGCGCCCCCTGCAGTGGGGACTGGCCAGCCAGTGGTCACAACGCTGCGATCCATTGGACCAGCTAGTGATGGTGACCCAGGAGATGTGGAACGCTCTCCAGTGGTGGACCGTTCCATCTCATCTGCAGGAGGGCATTCCGTTTGTCCGCCCCGAGCCGACGGTCTCTCTATCGACCGATGCCTCTCTGATGGGTTGGGGTGCCCATCTGGGGAACACCGAGTGCAGGCCTCTGGTCCCCGGAGTCCGATGCCACATCAACCTGCTGGAGCTCCGGCGGTCACTAGCTCTCACCGCCTTTGCTCCGTTTCTCCGGGTCAAGTGGTCCGAGTCCAGACGGACAATACCACGACCATGTACTACCTAAACCGCAAGGGGCGGGAGCGTTCCATGCTTCTATGCAAGGAAGCTCTCCACATTTGGTCGCTCGTGCGCAGCCTGGAGGCAGATCTCCTAGCCATTCATGTGGCAGGAGCCTCCAACACCCTGGCCGATGCCCTGAGCCGGATAGGGGCTGCATCTCATGAGTGGTCTCTCCTGCCGGAGGTAGTACAAGATCTGTTCTCCGACTGGGGCACACCTCAGGTGGACCCATTTGCCTCCAGGGAGAACGCGAAGCTGAGGCTGTTTCATGCCCGCCCCCCTCAGCAGGGCTTGCTGCAGGGGGATGCCTTCTCGAGGCTGTGGACCCCGGGCCTTTTACGCCTTTCCCCCATTTCCCTTGATTCACAAGGTGCTTCTCAAGGCAAGGAGGGACAAGGCGCAGGTGATTCTGATAGCCCCAGACTGGCCCCACCAGTTCTGGTACCCAGATCTCCTCAGCCTCAGCTCCAGGCTCCCGAGGCAGCTTCCAGCTCGCCCGGACCTACTCTCAGTCAATCAAGGGAAGGTATTCCATCCGGACCTTCAATCCCTGCACCTGATGGCCTGGTTCCTGAGCGGCTAGAGTTCCAGGCCTTGGGTCTTTCCGATGAGGTCCTCAATGTTGTTGAGGCATCCCGTAAGGAGTCGACCAGGAAATGCTATGCCTTCAACTGGAAGAGATTTTCCATTTGGTGTCAGGGCAAGGGCTTGGACCCTTCCTCCTGTTCTTTGGCAAGCATTTTGGACTATTTATGGTCCCTTTCTAGTCAAGGGCTTAGGTCGACGACCCTAAAGGTGCATCTGGCAGCCATCTCTGCTTACGGGCACGGGCAGGGAGCAATCGGTGGCGCAGGAGAAGGTGGTCTGGCGCTTTTCAAGGCCCTTGATCACATTTCCCGTCGGTCACGAGAACCTCCACCTCCGTAGGATTTACTGCTGGTACTGGCAAAGCTCATGGGAAGCCATTCGAACCAATGCACAGGTGTGAACTCTCTGCCTGTCATGGAAGACCACCTTCTTGGTGGCTATCCCGTCAGCCAGAAGGATGGGAGAACTCCAGGCGCTCTGCATTGAGTCTCCTTACCTGGTCTTCCACAGGGACAAGGTTGTCCTGTGCCCCACCTGAAATTCCTTCCGAAGGTGGTGTCAGAGTTTCACCTTAACCAGGTGATGACTCTGCGGTGTTCTACCCCAATCACACCTCGGAGGCCGAATACAGGCTCCATACTTTGGACCCTGAAGGCGCTCGCTTATTATCACGGAGGCGCCTGACTGAGAATCGGGGAGAGATTTGCCAGCTGTTTGTCACCTTACGCTGAAGCACTTGGCAGACCTGCAGCCAAGCGGACGATAAGCAGGTGGGTTACCTCCTGCATAGATCTCTGCTATAAGTTGGCGGGCATGTAGCCTCCCAGAGGGATAAGAGCTCATTCTACCCGTCATACTGCTGCATCGGTGGCTGCTTCCAGGGACGTCCCTATCCAGGAAATCTGCAGGGCTGCTACCTGGAAGTCAGCACACACCTTTATTACCCATTACCACATCGACCTTGAGTCACGCCGGGATGCTGGTTTTGGGGCCTCGGTTGTCCAGTCTCTATTTCCTAAGTAGGGGGTGTGCACCTTGCCTCCCTCCTCCCGGAGAACTGCTAGGAGTCTGCCAGACAGTGTGGATGAACAACATATCCATGTCCCTAGAAATACAGGTTACTCACCTGTAACAGGAGTTCTAGGAATGGTATATGTTGTTCATCCACACGACCCACACCACCTCCCGGCTTCGACGCATAAACCTGAGCTTCCAGCGGCCAGATCTGACGTCATGGGGCGGAGCCGAGAGTTTTACCACCCGGGTGGGTGGGAGAAGCCAGCTTGAAGACCTTCTGGCAAGATTTAAAGCGGCAAGGATACCTGCCAGACAGTGTGGATGAACAACATATACCATTCCTAGAACTCCTGTTACAGGTGAGTAACCTGTATTTCCTATCTAGTGACAATATAGCTATAGCTTATTTCCATTAAGAGTAAAATCACAATTTTCTGTTATAGTAAATGTCACAACAGTATTCTCTAATTTCTCCAGATTATAGTTGGATATATTTATATATTCTATAAATAATAGTGTTCAGCATAATCCCTCCCATCCTATTCTATCTTGGGGCTCTTCCTCCAACTGTGCATCACCTTGCATTTTTTGGCATTGCACTTCAGCTGCCACACCTTGGACCTCCTGTATGACCTTTGCAGGTCCCTTACCCCCTCCTCTATATCTATCCTATCACAGAGCTTATTTTTGTAAATATAATCTTTATTAACTTTTCAGTGTCTGCGCTTCCATACTGATAAACATTGGCAGTAATATACAAGGTAGTATGCAGTCATAAATCAGTTATGAAACAAAATATACTAAATAGAGGGGGTGCTGTGGAGCCCGAGCTTAGTGGAAGCAATTTGAACAGCTCTAGCGTTTACACTTTAAAATCTAACAAAATCAGCATTTTAGCAGTAAAAAGGACTGATTCTGTCCTTCCGACTAGAAAGAGGAGTCTTAAATTGCTCAAGATGGGGAACCCAAAACGAGACAAAGCAGCTGGAAGTTCGGAGAAAAGCAAAGGAACGAGCGATCCACCAGCAACGCGACAAGGAGCGGAGGCCTCGTCCATAGTGGAAGGTGGTACTGGGGAAACTCTATCCTCTTTGGGTCTGAAGCTGCAGCAGCTAATCCTCTTAGTCACCAGCCTATCTCAAAAAGTAGATGGCTTTAACAGTCAGGTGCTTGTATTAGAAACGGCAGTAGACTCGTTAAAAGGGGACGTGGCGGAGGTGAGGAAACAAGCAGATGCATCTACTGCGGCCTCGGCCCTCATGGCTAAGGAGTCACAACACTGGAGGGCCTGCCTAGAATCCCTTGAAAACCAAGCTCGTTCAGCTAATCTCCATCTGCTAGGGATGCCAGAGGGGTGCGAAGGAGATCACCCAACATTGTTTGTAAAAGACTGGGTCACCGAAATCCTAGTGCAGCCTGGCTTAGACCCCATTTCTGAGATACAGAAAACTTACCAGATAACACCCTGAGGTCGGCAACAGGGAATGGAGGAGCCGCGCACTGTGATGGTTGTCACGGCGGGTGTGGGAGTGCGTGATCGTATCCTACAATTAGCCAGACTGGCAGGTCCGATTATGTTTGAGGACAAGCCGGTTTTCATCTTTCCAAACATCAGCTTTGCAATGCGTCAAAGGCGCAAGAAATTCGATGGAGTTCGTCGCACACTACGAGCGGCAGGAGTGGCACATACAATGATTTACCCAGCTCGTCTTAGGATAGTCTATGAAAGTAAACTTTACCTTTTCAACGATCCAGCTGAGGCTGGTAGGTGGGCGACTCGAGTTGCTACCATGCGATCCGGATCAGATGAAGATGCGGCAAGGGAAAAGGAAGATGAAACTTGAGCTGATATAATAATGTTTCCCCTAATACTACTAAGGACTGAGCCCTATCTTATATGATGACTCTCTACACTTCTTTTCTTTACTAAATGCTGTTTGGGGACTCCTCCCGTTTGGGAGATGTGTTCTAGCTCCTTTACATAAATAGTCTTGAGACTGTCTGATATATTTAAAGTTAATTTAGGTCAGAGATCCTGTTTTCAGAGATGATGCTATCATAAGGGAGCTATGTACCTGTTTTAAGATTTTAAACGTGAATCCCATGTTATTTTAAAGCATATTAAGATGCCCTCAAGGCCCTAAAGAAAGACAAATCTCCTGGGCCGGATGGCATTCATCCGAGAGTACTATGGGAATTGGCGGACATACTGGCTGCACCCCTGGCGGAGCTTTTCAACAGGTCACTTGAGACAGGGAGGGTACCTAGGGATTGGCGAGAGGCACATGTGGTACCAATCCATAAAGGGGGGTAGAAGAAGTACCAGGAAACTATGGACCCATCAGTTTAACCTCGGTGGTGGGAAAATTAATGGAGAGTATACTAAAGGAACGATTGGGGTTTACTTGGAGGAGGTGGAGGTCTGGATAGTCGGCAGCATGGGTTTGTGCCAGGTAGATCATGTCAAACCAACCTTGTGGAGTTCTATGAATGGGTAACATCAGAACTGGACAGGGGTAAGCCTGTGGATGTATTATTCTTGGACTTCAGCAAGGCGTTTGACTCTGTCCCCACAATGGTCTGGTGGAGAAACTGATGGGGTTAGGGTAGGCCCTTTGATGGTCAGATGGATTGAAAACTGGATAGCTGGACGCACTCAGAGAGTAGTGGTCTGTGGGAGCTCTCGAACCCTACAGAGGTTGGTAGTGGGGTACCACAGGGCTCGGTCCTGGGTCCAATCCTGTTTAATGCATACATATCAGACATCAGGGATGGTATAGGGTGTGAAATGAGTCTCTTTAGGATGACTCCAAGATGGGAGCAGTAGTTGAGGGAGAAGAGGGAGGTTGGCCTGCAAGACCTGGACACCCTGGAAAGCTGGGCTCACACATGGAAATTAAATTTCAATATCACCAAGTGCAAGGTGTTGCATCTTGGTCGGGGAAACCCTAAACACATGTACACTCTGGGAGGGGAGGTGCTGGAAGCCTCAACAGGGGAAAAAGACCTAGGGGTCATGGTGGATACATGTATGAATAACACTGAGCAGTGCAGGAGAGCAGCTAGCAAGGCAAACAGGATGTTGGGATGCATCGCAAGGGGGATCACCTCTAGGAGCAAGGAAGTGATTCTGCCACTGTACAATGGACTGGTTAGACCACACCTTGAGTACTGTGCAGTACTGGAGACCACACTTGAAGAGGGACATACAGCTCCTGGAGAGGGTACAGGAGGGCAACAAAGATGATCACGAGGGCTAGGGGATTTGACTTACGAGGACAGACTTGAGGAGCTCTGCCTGTTTCATTGGAGGAGAGGAGAGACAGGGGGACATGATTGAGGTCTTCAAGTACCTCAAGGGAATAAATAGGGTAAACATGGAGGATCTTTAGACTAAAGCAGGAGGCATCACCAGAGGGCATGGTTTGAAGTTGGAAGGTGGAAGGGTGAGGGAAAAGGAGGAGGTTTTCACTGAGAGGGTGTGGACCCTTGGAATGCTTTGCCTGGTGAGCTGGTTCAGAGATCCACAGTGGAGAGCTTTAAGAGAGGTGGGACAGACACAGAAAGTGGATGTATCAGATGATGGCCTGTCCCGGGGGGGTGGGGATGGATGATAGGGGTTTCTGGAGCACAAGGGATGGGAGGGTCTCGGCACCCAACTAAGGATCTAGGTTCGAGCAGACTTGATAGACCATAAGGCCTAATCTGCTGGCAAATAGTATGTTAGTATGTTAGTATGTTAAAAGTTGCTTCTAAGTCATTTTATTGGTTCATAATTCATTAGGGAAACACATGGCACTGCAGCTCCTAAGGGAGCCACGCTGTTTATAACAAAGGATATTGCTAGACAACAACTATTTAAGGGACCAGCCATGTTGCTCATGGACTCACTTTCACAGACACTGTGTATACTTTAGCATATTTTTGATTATTCCCCCAATGTGGTACCTCAATACAGTAGATGCTTCCTGTCCTGTGATTAAGGACATTTTGTTCATAATGGATGTAACTAGTATGGTCTGTCTACTTTGTGTGATTTTTTGATGCTGTTGTATCAAGAAAACTTTAATAAAAACAAAGTAAAAAAAAAATATACTAAATAGGCGAGAAGGCTATAGAACTGTATCCTCCACTTCCTAAGTACCAGCGCAGAAGGGAAAGTGGTTAACTTGTAATGCTGCAGAGTGTGCCCTAGTCACTATAGATAAAATCTGTTAATTAGTATCAGGAATGACCTGAGCTATCGGGGGGGGGACATGGAGAAGTAACAAGTCTCATGACCGGGGTTGGGGTGAAGCGGACAGCCAGACTGGTCCATTCATGGAGTTCATCAGTATCAGGCAGGAGATTGTGTGCATATATAACTGTCAGGCTCATTGTCAAATAGATACAGATGGGCGGGTGGGGGGCGCAGGACCCGAGTAGTAAAGTTCAGAATCACAGGACAAATTCTCAATCTTTAGTCATTCTGCACAGGAGCTACCTGTTCCATCTGGAGCAAGACCATTCTACCCAGTCATTTAGAGAATGGGTTGTTTTTTCCCATTCTATAGATTTGATTTACTGTTGTGTGCCAGGCCGTTATGGTAGGGAGTTGAGCAGTGAGCCGTGCTCTTGTAATAGTATTCTATGCTGCTGTGAGGAGGATACCCACCAAGTATCGTGGGAGGGAGTCCCGGGTTCCCCGTGGAAACTGCAACAGCAGGAACAGCTCCGCAGTAAGGGGTGTGGGTTACCAATAAGTTCCTCTTATCCTGCAGGGCTTGGGGGGATGGTGTAAGGCTAAACACCTACATGACATAGTATGGTGTGCTTGTAGTTAATACAGTTTCTCCAACAAGTGGCGTCTCGCATGGTCTGGTAGTGTGCTTTTATTGCAGGGCTTCAGAAATAGCACAATAGATGCTTCTAGGCATACTCACACCGTTGATGGGATGAAGTAATTTTCACTGCACTCTGTTATGTCCAGTGCCACTGAATGGTGGTGATTGGGGTACCTATTTCCTCCTGCCATCTTTGGAGGATGTATTCCAGGTTATCTCCTACTATGTCAGTTATGGCCCTGTGTGAAAAGGGGACCATATGGTCGGAGTATCTGGTTTCTATCATAGTGATAAAGGCAGCAGTGATTGCAGGGGGGGAGTCTGGATTACAGACTCCGATAGGGAGGGCATCATAATAGTGTTGAACCTGTAAGAATCTGTAGAAATCTGCTTGTCGCAAACCAGATTCCCTTTGTGCATCCACAAAGGATTTAAAGGGACCCCCATGAAGTAACTGGTAAATATACTGTGACTGGAGGTGCTCCTGTCTGTGGACAGCATGATCTGTTATGGTCTTGTAGAAGTGTTCTAGTAGTGGGATAGGACAAAGTAAACTTAGGAAAGGGACTAGGTGACGTGCACTACAGATGCCCAGCCATGTCAAGACCTGTGACTTGAGCCAATGAATGAAATCTGCTGGAAGTTGCAACTGTGTATCCCCATCACAGAGCTTAGTGTCATCTGCAGAAAGACTCATCCTACCCTGAATTCCTTCTCCCATGTCACTGACAAACTTAATAAGCAGGACCAGACCCAGGACTGAACCTGAGGTGTCCCTCTGGTGACCTCCCTCTCTCTGGATTTGGCTCAGTTTACCACTACCCTTTTCTGTCCCACAACAACCTACCAACCAATCTAACTATGTCATATTGCTACATCTAGGTCCTCTAGCTTTTTCAGCAACCTTCTGTATGGCACCGAGTTGAACGCTTTGCTGAAATCAAAGTAGAGCAAATCTACTGCCGTAGTTTACCTAGTAAAAATAATATCAGGTTGCTCTGACAAGACTGCCATGCCACAAACCTGTACTGTTTACAATCCTGGAGCCCATTACTCTCAAGGTAGCCCATTATGTCCTCCTTACATAGAAACATAGACTTTGACAGCAGATAAGGACCGCTTGGCCCACCTAGTCTGCCCATTTCCCTACCTAGAGGATAAGCTGCAGATCCTATTTAAACAACAGCCTATTTCTTCCTACCCACCACAAAAATTGCCTTATGCCTATCCCATGCATTCTTGAATTCTCCCACAGTTTTAGATCCCACAAGCTCCTCAGGAAGGCTGTTCCATGCGTCCACCACCCACTCTGTGAAAAAATACTTCCTCACTTTGCCCCTGAGCTGTCCCCCCTCTATCTTCAAATTGTGTCCCCTTGTTCTTGCACATCTTTTTCTGAAAGATGCTACCCTCTTGGGCTTTGTTGATTCCACTGAGGTACTTAAACGTTTCTATCATGTCCCCCCTCTAACTCCATTCTTCAAGGGTATACATATTAAACTCCTTTAGCCTCTCCTCGTATGGCTTCTATTGCAGACCCTGCACCATTTTAGTTGCCCTCCTCTGATCTGCCTCCATCCTGTCTATGTCCTTGCGGAGATGGGGTCTCCAGAACTGGACGCAGAACTCCAGATGGGGTCTCACCAGCTGTCTGTACAGGGGGATAACAACTTCCTGTTTTCTGCTGGTGATGCCTCTCCCTATACATCCCAGTATCCCCCCAGCCCTCCCTACCACCTTCTCACATTGCTTGCCAAACTTAAGGTCATCTGATATGATTACCCCCAGGTCTCTTTGAGTTTTTGTTGTTGTCACTACCTCCCCCCCATTGTGTAATCTTCCCCTGGGTTTTTGTTTCCCAGGTGCATTACTTTGCACTTCTTTGCATTGAATCCAAGCTGCCATACTTCTGACCATTCCTCCAACCCTGCCAAGTCCCTTCTCATCCTTTCCACACCTCCTTGTGTATCAACCCTGTTGCAGATCTTTGTGTCATCTGCAAAGAGGCATATTTTCCATCCAGTCCCTCTGCAGTGTCACTTATAAAGACATTAAAAGGACTGGACCCTGTACTGAACCTCGCGATGTACCCCACTTTCTTCAGAGTGGACTCCATTTACAATTACCTTCTGTGTCCTGTTGTTCAGCCAATGTTTCCAGGCTACCACCCTGGGACCCACTCCAAGGCTAGTTAATTCTAATCTTTTGTGTGGGACTGTGTCAACTGCCTTGCTAAAGTCTAGGTAGGCCATGTCCACAGCCCCTCCCTGGTCTACTACTTTGGTCACCCAGTCAAAGAAATCAATTAGATTCGTCTGACATGACCTTCCCGCTGTGAACCCATGCTACCTTGGGTCCTGTGCCCCACTGGCCTCTAGGTACTCGACAGCTCTTTCCTTCAGAAGTGATTCCATCACTTTCCCTACCACAGAGGTCAAACTGACAGGTCTATAGTTTCCTGCCTCTGTCTTGCTCCCACTTTTGTGAAGGGGAATCACATAAGCCTTCTTCCAGTCCTTGGGTACCTCACCATCCTCCCATGATTTGTTATAAAGGGTAGTCAGTGGTGTCACTAGTTCTCTGCTCAATTCTTTTAGAATTCTGGGGTGAATTCCATCTGTCCCCATTGCTTTGTCCACCTTCAGTGTTAGGAGTTCTTTCAGAAACCTTTCTTCTGTGAAAGGACTGGGATCGACCCTCCCCCCCAGAGTGCTTCTGTTAATTGGATTAGGCACCTCCCCCACTTCCTCTTTTGTGAATACTGAACAGAAGTATTCATTCAGTATCCCTGCTTTTTCACTGTCACTCTCTGCCCACCCACCATCCATTCTATTCAGCCTCACTATCCCTCCCTTTGTCTTTCTACGCTCACTGTTATACCTATAAAATGTTTTATCCCCCTTCTTAACCGAGTTGGCTATCTTTTCCTCAGTTTGTGCCTTTGTTATTCTGCCTACCCTCCCTGCTTCCTTCTGCCTTAACTGGTACAGTTCTCTGTCCTGCTCCTTCTGTGTTTCCTTATACTTCCTAAATGCTATCTTTTTCTCCCTAACCTTCACCGCCACTTCTTTTGAGAACCATAGTGGCTTTTTCTTTCATTTTGATTTGTTTATTTGCTTCACACAAAGGCTTGTTGCCTCTGTGATGGCAGTTTTGATATTTACCAACTGTTGTTCCACCCCTCCTTCTAGCCTGTTTGCTAGTGCTTTTCTAAGGCACTCTCCCATCTTGCCAAAGTCAGCCCTCCTGAAGTCCAGAACCCCCATTTTGTATGGCTTGATTCTGTAGCTGAGTTTATCGTAAACCACACTGTTTGGTGGTCACTTGTTCCCAAATGGCTACCCATTTCTAGAACTGAGATCCTCTCACTGTCCCCATTTGAGAGTACGAGGTCAAAGATTGCTCCCTCACGAGTAGGTTCCAAAACTAGCTGTCTGAGGAGTGCCACCTGAAGGGCGTTAAGAATGGCCCTGCTTTTGGATGTGGCTGCAGCAAAGGTGCTCCAGTTAACATCTGGCATATTAAGGTCCCCCATCAACAGTATCTCCTCTTTCTCTGCCATCCTAAGTATGCCTTCTATCATATCCTTGTCCATTCTTTCCCCCCTGACATGGGGGTCTGTATACAACCCCTGTGCGGATCCTGGTGCCATTTCCAGTCTCTGAGGTGACCCACAGTGCCTCCTGTCCTCCCTGTTTACTCTTTTGTCCAGTTGCTTTTATCCCTTCCCTTACAAAGAGAGCTACTCTCCCCCCCCCCAACTTCTGCCCTCCCTGTCTCTCCTGTAGGTTGTGTACCCTGATACGTTAACATCCCAGTCATGGTTCTCTGTACCATGTTTCTGTGACTGCTATGATATCCAGGCATCCCTCTTCCATCAAGGCCACCAGTTCAGGGAGCTTGTTGCCCAGACTACGAGTGTTGGTACTCATTATCCTCCATTTCTTGATGGCCTTACCCCTTTTTGCTCCATCCCTGTCCTTATTGCGTTTGTCACTTTCTCCATTTACCCCTGTGCTTCTCCCTATTGACATCTCTGTGTTGGTGTCTACCTCACTTAGTACCCTGATTTTTTGGGGGGCTAGGATTTCCCTGCTCCTTTCCAGTGCCTCCCCCCTTGGCTAGTTTAAATGCTTGCCAATGAAGTATTTAAACCTATCACCTAGGATTCTGGTTTCCCTCCTGGACAGATGCAGACTATCACGCCAGTATAGGCCTGCATCCATCCAGGTGGACCCCCAGTCCCCAGTGAAGCCAAATCCCTGATCTCTGCACCAGTTTTTCAACCACTGATTGAATCCCATGGTGTGGAGCACCCTAGCCTTATCCGTGCCATAGACAGGCAGCACCTCCGAGAAGGTTACCTTGTGTGCTGTTTGTCTAAGGCCCCTCCCCATCACCACAAATGCTTCTTGCACTGCTCTGATCCCTTTCTTAGCCAGGTCATTTGTCCCTAGGTGGACAGTGACATCCAGCTCCCTCCCTCCCCTGTGCAGCTGCTCCTGTGAACCTGAGGATTTGCTCCCTGTCCTCAAGCCATGGCGCCAGGCAGGCACTTACCTCCTCTACCCTTCCTCCCCCAGTTCTACCTTCCTAACAATGGAATCCCCCACCAGGAGTTGTTTCCTTCCCCTGTGGGGTCCCATGCCACCCTTCTGTGGGTCTCCTTTGTGGAGGTTCCCAGCATTCTCCTTGGTTTCCACTGTGAGTGCCTCCATAGAGGAACCACACTTTTCCAGAATGGCATAGAAATTGTGGAGAGGTACAACTGGAGGGATGCACCTCTGTTCTACCACCCTCACCCTTCCTGAGCCCACTGTGGTCCAACCGCTCCTCTTTCTTGGCAACCTCTGAGGCAACAGCAGTGAATCTGGTGGTCCCTGGGTGGGAGAGGAGGTCCCACAAATCCTGGCCAACTCAGCCTGGAGATGAGCAACTTCCTCCCTCAGCCCCAAGAGGTGCCTGCAGATGGGACAACACTGCATCCTCCAGAATGTCTTCCGGAAGACTGCTGCTCCACAGCCACTGCACTGCACTACTCCCATCATGTCTTTTTTCTGGCCCCCTAACTGTTGTTTGGAATACTTACTCTTTCCTCTGTTTATTTTTTTTTTCTTCCCCTACTTACTTACTGCCTCTGTGCCCTTTTAGTTCCTGATCTTCCTGTTCTAAGACAAGAAGATCCTATATTTCTCAGTAGTCTCCTTACTTGCTCAGAGTCGGACCTCCAGCAGCTAGGGGGGACGGAGAGCTACTCTTGTCCTTCTAGGATGGTGAGTCTTTGGTGGCTCTGTGATCACTCACTTCCTGCTCCCAAACAGGAAGTTCCTGTTGTCAGTTAAATCCTGTGCCTATAAAAGTAGAACTGGTTTAGGGTGGAGGGGAAGGAAGGAGGGCAGTAGAGTCCCATTAGAGAAGTTTTAGTTATACCAGTTATACCAGTAGCTCCTTCCTCCTGGTGTTCTGTCTGTTCTCTGGAAGAAGCTGTCTAGGGCAGTGCTTGTCCTTGAGCAGTCCTTGACTAGTTTCCTCATCAGTTTAATCAGCAGTTTATCCACAACAGATGTAAGACTGACAGGCCTGTAGTTACATGGTTACTCCTTGTCCCCACCCATATGGAGCAGAACTGTTACCCTTCAGTGTTTTGGAACCTCCCCTGACAGAACTGAGCTGTTGAATATCCCTGCCAGGGGTTCAGACAGTTTCGATGCCAGTTCCCTGAGCACCCTCGGATGCAGTCCATCCGGCCCTGGGGTCTCATCAGCCTTCAGGGCTGCCAACCCTTTTCCGACCCTTTCACTTCTAAATACCGTCTGCCTCATTTCTGGGATCCCCCTGTCAGCAGCATGTATGCTGCTTTCCAGGTAAGGTCCCGTGTCCTCCACTTGAGCAGCAGTTAAGAACGGCTACCTTCTGTATGACCTTCTCTAGTACCCCACCCCCTCTGTCAGCCTAACAATTCCTACTCTAGTTTTGCTTTTTTCCCTGCTATATCTGAAAAATTGTTTTTCCTCACCCTGAACCCCCTCTGCACTATGCAGCTCTGTGTCTGCGTTTGTGTCCTTGACAGCCGTGTTTGCTCCCTTGTTTTCACCTGATGTTCACTGCATTCTTCATTCCCCCTGCTTATTGTATCTGATGAAGGCCTTGTCCTTAGCTTTCACTGCCTTTCTGACCTTAGAGAACCAGGTTTGTCTCTTGTACCTGTTTCTCTTGGTAACCATCCCCAAGCATGACTTTGTTGACTCAAGAATGGCCTCTTAAATATTTCCCACCTTTCCTCTACCCCCCTGATTTCCATCCACCCTAACCATCCTACCTTGGACTGATTCCCTCATCTGGTTAGATTCCCTCTTCTCCTGAAATCGAAAACTTCAGCATTTGATGAGAGTATACTGGTGCCAAGAGCCAGTTCAGGCCATATGGTGTTGAGGTCACTGGACCCTAAAAGTTCTCCCATCCTTAATCCATCCTACCATTTCAGAGTTGGCGAGTGCAGTGCTAAGAATGGCAGCCTGCCTTGTGTGTTCCCTGACTAACTGCATCAGCAGGCTGTCCTACAACGTATCTGGCAGGGTCAGACTTCTGGTGCTCTTTGCTACTGGAATGTCCCAACCAATGTCTGGCAGGCTGAGATCACCCACTACCACTGCCTCCCCTTTTGAAGTCCCCTTTAAGCCAGAACACAGCAACAGGTGTTGCATATATCAAGCGACTTTGTGTAGCACATACATCCTAGTTGTTTCCTATGCAGTGCAGAAAAAATTGAGGAAAGGAGTTGGCTAAAGCGAACAAAGGCTGCATGTGTTTTATACATTGTGTTTTAAAGGGGAATGCTGCTGTCCTTGGTGATAGAAGATTTAAAAGTGCCTATATACGGCTAACATTTGGTTTGTGTTTGTTCCAGTAATCTGATCTAAAGGACATCTGACACCTCTGACACAGGTATTTCAGTCCAAAGAGATGTCTGTTCTTGGGTCTTGGAAACTTCAAAAATAATTTTTTTTGCCACGAAATACTTAGAATTTGTCACACCCCTCATCCGAGTTTTATGGCTGGGGTTCTTTTCCCACCGCTCACCATAGAACTAGGGCTGGATACACCCTTATTGGACTCGTTTGACCTTACCAAGACAGGAATCTGGCATGCAGGTAAATTGCATTCTGAGGCTGATTAATACTTAATTCTACTCTTATTTATAGCAATATTTACGGATGTCTTTATAGGTGAACATGGAATAGGTACAGAGTCTTAGTGCTTCCAGTAAATATTACAGACCCACAGGCAGTAGCATACAGCTTGTTGTTCAGTGGCACAAACATCTTGCCTCGTAAATCTTATGGTGTTCTCCCCTCCCCATTCTGTGTAATCATCCCCCAAGTACAAACTCAAACACCCAGGTTTTTTTTATAACTATTCCATTTCAACTTACAAAGCAAATGTTCTTGTTCGTAGAGAGACATCCATCAAGAACTGTAGAAAATTGTTAGCTCAAACAAGAGACTTAATGATATGGCTATTTTGGACTTAGTTGTAGAGGTGCTTGATTCTAGGGACATACAGTAAATCACATCTGCAAACACCAACAAAGGGCAAAGAAAAGCAGCACTCCAAACACATGGGTAGTGATGTGGTATAAAGATTAGTCAGACCATCATATATGTGGTTAATGAATTTATTGTGCAGAATACACAACCAGACTACCTAGATGCACGTAGACTTCTTGCATTGAGTTAGTGTGGTTGTATAGTTTGTGCAATAGTGCCTGACCTATCCCCAGTACCAGACGGCATCCACCAAGGGCCGCAGTCTAGTTGCCACTATCAAATGCCAGCCCCTGCCTCCACTGGCATCCTGTCAGTTGTGCCACAGGAATCCCTCACTATGCTTAACAACTGCAGCCATTCCTCTGGAATGAGCTGCCCTGGAACCTAGAATTTTAGGCTAATTATGGAATCTTAGAATGAAATTCAAAACTCTTCTGTGTGGTCACACTCTACTTTACCTTCTAAGGGCAGATTTATTTCTCCGCCTGAAGGAAGCAGTTGCCCCAAAATCCTCTCTCCTACTTCAGAGCAGTAAATGGTTTATTATTTTCTGCTTTATTTAGTTTAAGTTGTAGTTTGCTTTTCAGTAATTCTGCGTTAGGGTGTATTTTGTTCAATTTGACATATTCTGTTTTCTCTGGTTCTACATTGGTTCCCAGGAACCGTAGAAAAGCCTGTTGCTGTCGGTTCCCGCTTTTCAGGAACTGCTTTACATTACTTAAGAAGGAAGAAGAAAACACACCAAAAAACACATTTTTGCAACTTAATAACCGCTTAGCTATTCCTTGTTTCTTGATCCTGGTTCCCTTTTTCGCAGAACTAAGACGCTATTTGGGCATATTTTTCTATTTAATCTTATTCTACATCAGCTCTCCTTTCAGAAAGGAACTGAACCACATTTTATTATTTTTTCAGTGTGTTGGGAACCATGATCTTTTACAGTTGTCAGTGTTTAGCATGACTGACAGACCCAAAAAGAGGACAGGACCTACAGTCTTTAATAATCTGAAAATTTTTCAATCCCTGGCTATGGCAGACTGCCATACATAGATACATAGACAGTGTCGGCAGATAAGGGCCTATGGCCCACCCAGTCTGCCCATTTAAGTTTGTAAGTTCAGTTTATGTTTTCCAGGAAGTCTGTTGCCCCTTACCTCCAGAATTCCTTTATGTCTATCCCATGCATTCTTAAATCCCGTGATTGTTTCAGCCCCCACCACTTCCTCTGGCAGGGTGTTCCACTTGTCCACCACCTGTTCTGTGAAGAAATTCTTCCTCACGTTTCCTCTGAATGATCCTCCTCAACTTCATCCCATGCCTCTAGTCCTGGAACATCTTTTTGCCATTTAAAATAGTGCATTCCTGCACCCTGTTCCTCCTGTAAGATACTTGTATGTCTCTATCATATCCCCTCTCCCTCCTCCTCCAGGAGTACATGTTCAGTGCCTTCAACCTGTCCTCATAGGACTTGTGATGCAATCCATGCACCATCTTTGTTGCCCTCCTCTGAACCTTCTCTACCCTGTCTATGTCCTTACGTAGGTAAGGTCTCCAGAACTGCACAGTGTACTCCAGGTGCGGCCTCACTAGTGTCTTGTATAGTGGAATTATGACCTCCCTTTTCCTGCTGGTGATGCCCCTGCCTATGCATCCCAGCATCCTATTTGCTTTACCTGCTGCCTTGTCCACTGTTTCCCTGCCTTGAGGTCATCAGAGATGATAACTCCAAGATCCCTTTCCTGCTTGGTGCATGCTATATCCTCACCCCCCAACTGATATATTGTGCCAGGGTTTTTGTGCCCCATATGCATTATCTTGCACTTCCTTGCGTTGAATTTCAACTGCTAAACCCCTGACCATTCTTCAAGTTTCTGCAGGTCCTTCTCATTCTGTCTACACCTCTGGTGTGTCTACTCTGTTACAGAGCTTTGTGTCATCAGCGAACAGTGAAATTCTGCCTTCTGGGTCCTGTGCAATGTCATTGATGAAGATATTGAATAGTACCGGTCCCAGCACTGATCCCTGTGGATTCCCCACTGGTCACTCTTCCTCTCTGTGGAGGGACAGCCATTTACTCACCACCTCTGTGTCCTGCTGCCCAGCCAGTTACCTACCCACCGCACTACTGTCCTACCCACACCCATATTCCCAGTTTGTGCAATAGTCTTCTATGTGGCACAGTGTCAAAGGCCTTGCTGAAGTCCAGATAGGCCATGTCCACTGCCCTCCCCTGATCCACCTCCCTAGTCACCCAGTCAAAAATTCAATGAGGTTGGTCTGACATGACCTTCCCTGGTGAAACCATGCTGCCTTGGGTCTTGTAGTCCATTGACAACAGATGTTCCACCAATCTCTCCTTCAGTAGTGCTTCCATGATCTTCCCCACTACGAGTGAGGCTGACTGGTCTGTAGTTCCCCGACTTCCTCTTTGTTCCCACTTTTGTATAGGGGACTACATCTGCTATCCTCCAGTCTTTGGGTACCTCCCTGTTTCTAGTGATCGGCTAAACAGGATAGCAAGAGGTTCAGCCACCACCTCTCTTAGTTCTTTAAGGACCCTGGGGTGCACCCCATCTGGCCCCATTGCTTTATCAACTCTTATTACTTCCAGTTCCTTCAGGACCCTTTCTGTGTAAAGGGACTTGTGTCCATTCTGCACCATTCTCACCCTTGTACTCCATTCAGACCCATTACCCTCTCTTCCTTAGTAAAGACTGAGCAGAAATACCTGTTCAATATGTCAGCTTTACTGTTGTCATCCTCCACAGCCCCCATCCTCCCCTTCAGTCTCACTATCCCTCCCTTTGCCTTTCTTTTTTCCCTTATGTACCTGTAAAAGGTTTTGTCCCCTCTACCCACTGATTTTGCAATGTGTTCTTCTGTCTGAGCTTTGGCTTCCCTTACTGACCTCCCTGCCTCCCTTTGCTTCTCCTGGTACTTCTCCCTATGTCTTTTTGTATTGCATGAATGCAATCTTTTTGGCTTTCACTTTCTTTGCTACCTCTTTGGAAAACCATAATGGTCTCATCTTCCTTTTCCTCTTGCTAACCTGCTTAATACATAATTCTGTTGCTCTTGTAATCCCCATTTTAAATACTTCCCACTGTTCCTCAACCCCTGATTCCTGCCCCATTCCCCTTAATGCCTCTTTCAAGTATCTCCCCATTTTCCCAAAGTTTGCCCCCTAAAATCCAGGATACGTGTTTTGTGTGGTTAGGTTCTGCTCTTTCTGTGATTTCAAACCACAGTGACTGGTGGTCACTGTTCCCCAGGTGCTCCCCACTCTTACCCCCATCACACTGTCCCTGTTTGTGAGCACAAGGTCCAGTATTGCCTTCTGCCGAGTTGGTTCCATGACCAGTTGCTTGAGGAAGGCACCCTGAAGAGTCCAGGATAAATCTGATCCTAGTTGATGCTACTGCTGGGATGCTCCAGTCCACGTCTGGAATATTGAAGTCTCCAACCAGTACTACCTCACCCTTGTCTGCCATCCTCTGGATGGCTAGCATCAGCTCCCTATCTGTTTCTTCCTCCTGGGCTGGTGGTCTATAGACCACACCTGTGCGGATGGCTGGCCCCATTTTCCTTTCCAGCTTAACCCACAGTATCTCTCCCCCATTTTGTTCCTCCTGGATCTGTGTGGCCCTTATGTCATTTTTTCACATACAGTGCCACTCCTCCTCCCTTCCTGCCTGCCCTGTCTCGGTCTGAATATGTTTGTAGCCAGGTGTGGCCAACTCCCAGTCGTGGTTATCATTACACCAGGTTTCAGTGATGGCCACAATGTCCAGGTCTGACTGCACCATGACAGCCTCAGATCTTCCATCTTGTTGCTAAGGCTCCTGGCATTTGCACACATGACTTTCCATGATTTGACCTCCCTAGACTGTTTTGCTGTTCTCTCCAGCCCCTTCCTTGGTTGTCCTTTATCCCTGGTTCACCTTGCTGTCTGCCTTTCTGCTGAATTTGCCCTATTCTGCCTGTCCACCTCCTGGACGCTAATCTCCATCTTTTGCACTTGGCTAACCTCACATCCTTTCCTTCCATTTCTCTGGGTACCTCTATGTGGTTGTCCCTGTTTGGCAGTGTGGCATATGAGTTCTTGAGTGGAATAGGATCTGGGATGTGCCTCTGCCTGACTGGTCTAACCCTCCCTGAGCCACTGTCATCCAAGTACTCCTCGTTCTCTGCATCCTTTGAGGCAGCTGCATTGGACTGGTGGTCTCTGGATAGGGAGTGATGGTACTCCTGACCCAGTTTACTTCCGCTCTGAGTCTGGCTACCTCATCCCGCAGTCCAGAAAGATGCATGCAGATAGGGCAGCACCTCAGTGTCTAGAAGATCTGCCTGAATATGGCTGCCCCACAGCCACTGCATTGCACCACTCCCCACATTATACTGCAGTTATACTGCTATTCCATGAGTTGTGTTTTAGGTGCCTGAGCCCAGATCACGATATTGTCAGTTGTTAACTCTGCATTAGGTTTTGTCCTAAAATGCAAAAGAAAAGGGCTAAAAAACTGGAAGACCTTATGGCTTCTCAGTCTGCCTCCGTGTCACCTAAAGGCTCAGAATTGGGTCCACCCTGCAAAGTAAGCAGAAGGATAAGGCTGGTAAAGATGGTTCAGAGATCATGGGGGAACCCTAAACCCAGCAAAAATAAGAGCCTCTGAGAAGGCATCAAATTTGGTACCTGCTAAGAAAAAGCAAAAAGAAAAGCATGTCACTGTCCCTCCTCCTGAAGATGGAAAGGAGATGCCAAGGGACAAAAATAAGATGTCCTCAATAGAAGACGTGACTAAGGCATGGCAGTTCCTTCAGGCTTCCAAGGCTACGGGGAGCTTCATGAGTATTCTGCCCCGAGGCTCCAGGACCGGTTCCAGTGCCTGTGGAGGAGGAGGAGGAGGCTGAATTTTACTGCGAGGAGGAGGGAAGAGACCCTGTAGAGCCTGATGGTTCTTCTGAACAAGTGTTCAGTTCCCCTCCTCATCCCTCAGAGGACTACAACGAACACTACACCTTTGTGATTCAAGGGGTCAACACTCTCAATCTATCATCGCAGGAAACTGCTGAAGATGAGGATGAGGTGGAGTTTTGGGATATGATGGGCCAAACACCCACAAAAAGGCTGCTTTTGCCCATCCACAAATCCCTCAAAAAGGCCACTTCAAAAGTACTGTCAGCTCCCACTTCAGCTGCTGCATTGACAAAATATAAAAGAAATAACAGGTGAACAGGCATGGCACTGAGTACCTGTACTTCCACCCTGTTGATGAGGGAATGGTCCAGACTGTCGCCTGTGATAAGGCCAGGTACCTGTTTCTGCTCAGTCTTCGGAAAAGGATTCCAGGAAGCTGGATAGTATGGGTGAAAAAAAAAAAAAAAAAGTCTGTACCTCAGTTTCCTTGCTTTTAAGGCAGGAAGCATACATAGCCTACACAGCTCAATACCAAAAAGCCCTATAGACCTCCATTTTTTTTTTTTTTTAGTTTATTTATCCCCTGGTCAGCCAGCCCCCATCCACTGGTTCCTCCAGCCCCATCACCCCAGCATCCACTGGGACTCGCCTCTACTTTCTCCATTCCTCCGCTGAGTTGCCCAACTAGCTGGGCGTGGAGCCTATGGGGGACCGGTGTCATCCTGCCACACGGCCACCATTTTTCTCTTCTTTTCTCTCCCTAGTGCGGCGTGGGAGCATGCAGTGATGCCAGTGGCCAAGCTGCACACACTTTTGCGTGCTGGACATCTGCTCCGCATCCCTCCCCCTGTCTGTGAGTCCACTATGCCAGCCCCCAACTGCCGCTAGGGGCCAGGCAAGCAGCGTACTCCTTCCCCCACCCCTCTCCGGGAGAGGAGAGCTATCCTCCAGACGCTCGATCCTCTCCCTCCCCAGCAAACCCCGGCGACCTGCTTGCACCGCGAACACTGGTCGTTGGCATGGCAGGAGGTAAGGCACCAATGCCTTAGCCCTCCACGCCACTGGCCTGGCCCTTATAGACCTCCATTTTGGCAATGACTGAGAAAACTGCTTGTGATTTGGCACACGATCTGACGAATACAGCAAAGCTTGCCATGGATGCCACCAAGTACCAGTTCCACATGGCAGTAGATGCCAGTGATGCTGCATTTAGGGTTCAACCACTTGCAATGTCCCTAAGAAAGGTTGTTCGGCTCAGAACTGCAAACCTTTCTCAGGATACTCAAACAAAAGCAGTGGAGTTCATTTGTGAGGGAAATTCTCTGTTTGACAAGACTGTGGCTTACATGAAAAAGGTAACTACCGATGAGAGGAGGAGGCGAGGCGACCTACTCAAGGTCCCCAAGACCAAGAGGTTTTCGGATTGCCGAGTGGAGGTGCCGTGGGCTATTGTGAGCTCCGGCAGGCCTCCTCGCCTGGAATTGGACGGCTCTCCAAGATCGTGGCCCCTGCCCAGGTGCAGGAGAGAACCTGAAGTTGCTGAAATAACTTTTGACCTGAACTACTTCGTCCTTTACCTGGAGGGCTACTTCATTCTGCGTTTCTCCTGGAAGGCTAGAGCTGGTCTCCGGTTTGTTCCTGCAGCCTAAAGTTATTTCCCAAACCCTCTGCTGTGATACCGGCATTTTCTCAACCCTGCCCTTTGTCTCCTGGTCGTCTTTGCCGTCGAAACTGCACTGCCTCCCACTGGACTCTGGCAGTGGTGACGCTTTCCCTCTGAGTCCTTAAGTGGGAATGCTGTCCCAACACCCACAGAAACAGTAACTACCGGCGAGGAGGAGGAGGCGGCGACCTACTCCGAGGCCCCAGCGCGACCAAGAGGTTTTCGGATTGCAGTGGAGGTGCGTGGGCTATTGTGAGCTTCAGGGCCTCCTCAGCTGGAATTGGACAGCTCTCCAAGATCGTGGCCCCTACCCAGGTGCAGGAGAACACGAAGTTGCTGAAATAACTTTAGTGAGCCCTCACCCTGCCTGTGTTGGGGTGAGTATTTATGCAGGCTGGTGGCCTTGCCTCTTTGTCTTATTACCCTATCAGGCGAGGAGGTTCTGCCCTGTCAAACGAAGTGTCCTGCATAATTTCCTCCTGTGTACTGGATTGGGCAAGCGATCTGTCTCTTTGACATTCTCCTCCCGATTATTGGATGTCATGTTATGTGTTCACTGTGTTCTCTAATTCTGCGGGACAGTACTGTTGTCTAATCTGATTTATGGACCATTTTTATTCTATTTCCTGTGTATACACTGAATCATAGTCAATTATAAGTCTACTTTTCTGCTGGTAAATCCCTATTGCTTAATCCTGAATACAGGATTACTGCAGGTGTATTTTTTGGCAGGTACCTATACCCAGGTTGTTGTTGTATAGCCCTGGCTGAGAGTGTCTCCTACCTCTTTCAGGGCGGTTCAAAGCTGTAGATCATGTCTCTTAATGTCTAATGCCTACAGCTCCTTGAGTTGGTGGGCGGCATAGGGTCATATCAGTACCTCTGCCTGTGGGTGGCATAGGGCCATTTTAATACCTCTGCCTGTCCTGACTGCCTTGTTTGTTTATGCCTGGACTTGACTCCTAGGGCTTAGGGCTGTTCCCAATTTTCCTTACCCCTGGTTGGGGCTGTTCCCATTTTTCCTTACTACTGGTTACCCAGGCTACCTCAGTTGCCGTGGCTGGACTGGCTCTTTCTAACCTAGGGGAACACAGTCCTGGATTATTGACTGTACTCAGGCCTTTGCCAGCTGGTAGTCCTGCTGAAGTGTGAAATTGTACGTTGTGAGGATATCATCTCCTTCAGTGCCATACCTGGCGGGGAGTCCTGGGCTTGCTCCCTTTTCTGGTCTACAGTTGCCTCCAATCAGAGGGGTGTGGTTACTCCTGTCCTTTTCTATGGAAGGTGTGGAAACTACTACTGCAGTGCTCAGGGGTAGGCCGCTGGTTGGCCTTACGACCCCTCTGCTTGTGGTGCTGGCCCTGGGGCTGGTCCTCCTTCAATGTGCTACCTCTCCTCCAATTCTACTGAAAGGCCCAGGGCAGTGGCCCTCCCCCCATGATGACACTGACTTCTCCTTTTCCAACCTGCTTGCAACCAAGGTAATGCAATACTGTACTATCCTTAGTCTAGACACTAGGTGCCTTATGTGCACGGTTAGGGTCAAGAAACTCCGAGGCATTTACTGTCCTGGTGGTCGACCGTTCTTAAGGCGGTACCTCCCCTGGCTCTTCCTCCTTGCACTTCTCATGGCGGAGATATTGGCTCAACCTGGACCCCTAAGCTGTCCACTAATATTCCTGCAACTTGGAGTGAGTAAGGGACTAAAAATAGTGCATATGAATATTAGGAGCTTGCTTCCTAATCGAGATGAGCTCTTAGCGTGGGTTGAGCTATATAAACCAGACATCCTAGGGGTAACTGAGACTTGGCTCAAACCCTCAATTCCTGACTCTGCCTGCTTCCTAAAAGGATATGAGTTCATCCGTCCTGACAGGCCTGGGGGTAGGAAGGGGGTGGCACCCTTATCTACTACAGAACCCACCTGAAAATCTCCCTGGTGACTCAGTGTAAACCTGAACATCCTCCATGTGAGTTTCTCCATGTGCTTCTGCTGTTAGGGGATACTAAGAAGCTGCATCTGGTGTGTGCCTATAACCCTCCTAGGGGAGGTCTAACAGGACTTACCTATCTCCTGGATGCAGTCAGACCTAGTATAGGGGACAACGAACTCATTATTATGGGTGATATCAACATAAACTGGGAGGGTGGCAATATTAGGAAATGTGAAACTCAACTTGCCAACCTATCCCTAAACCAACTAATCCATGACCCGACGAGGCAGGCTGCTAATGGCTCTTCAAGCTCCCTGCTGGATTGGATCCTGTCTAACCGGCCGGAGAGGATTGCATCATCAGGCACGCTATCCGACTCCATATCTGACCACTCCCCGGTGTACTGTGTCTGGAAAATTCCCTCCCCCAGAATCTCACATAAAATCATACATGTCAGAAACTACTCCAGTTTTGACTCTGAGGGGTTCCTGGAAGACTTAAGATGTACTGACTGGACCAGGGTGCTAGAAGCCTCTGACCCCTCAGTGGCAACCTCCTGCTTCATTGATACCTTTGGTGATCTCCAAGATAGACACGCCCCTAGGGTCACCCGGAGGGTATGGGGAACTGCTACCTTCTGGCTGAAAGGTAATCTTCTAGCCCCGATGCGTGAGAGAGACAAATGCTGGGCCCGTACCAGGGGATCCAGTGATCCCTCTAATCTCCTGAGATATCGGCAACTCAGGAACCAGTGTAAAAAGGCTATTAGGGTAGCTAAAAGCGACTTCTGTAAGTCTGTGCTACTTAGCTCTGCCAGAGACCCTAGGAGGTTCTGGAGGAACATTAAATCCCTCGTCAGTGGGCCCTCTCACTTGGGTGTCATGGATATGGTTATTGATGGAGTCTCGTGTAACAATCCCCATACTATAGCCAACCATCTCAATCTTCACTTCTCCGACCTTTCGGCCCTTACCTCTCGTTTCATGACTGATGGGGGTAGCTCGTTTATTATCCCTTCCCCTTCAAATCAGGGTGAACATCCTCCTCGGAGAGTGTTTAATCTCAGGGCAGTATCAGTCCTGGATGTTCGGAACCGCCTGGCTGCCCTCTCCCAGCACTCCAGTTCAGGTCTCGACAACCTGGAACCTAGGCTTCTCAAGCTAGGAGCTGCGTACATTGCCTCTCCGGTTGCCCACATCTTTAATCTATCCCTCAGTTCGGGGATAATCCCTGATATCTGGAAGGAGGCAAGGATAGTCCCTGTTCTGAAGCAGGGCAATCCCAAACTTCCGACAGCTGTCACCCTATTGCTATTCTCCCATCCCTTGGCAAACTCCTGGAAAGGTGGTGGCTGAGCAACTCTCGGAGTACGTGCATACTCACGAACTGCTTTCCAGGGCCCAACATGGTTTTCGAAAGGGACATAGTACCTCTACTGCCCTGATTACTGTAACCTCAAGCATTAGATCTACCATGGACCAGGGCAAACTGTCAGGTGCTATATTTATTGACTTGTCAATAGCTTTTGACCTTGTCAATCATGACCTACTGGGGGAGCAACTATGGGCTCTTGGGCTCTCTCCTCATGCCATGAGCTGGTTGATGGGCTACCTGAAGGGCAGAAAGCAGCGTACCTGCTTCAACAAGGTCCTCTCGGAGTCCAGGGCAGTGACTATGGGAGTCCCCCAGGGATCGGTACTAGGTCCTCTCCTATTCTCGCTTTTTATCAATCAACTGCCGCTGGTGACCTCTCATTGCCAAGTCACTCTATATGCAGATGACCTGGTGCTAGTGGCCCATTCTTGTGATGCAGCTGACCTTAACCAGTGCCTGACTGAAGATTTCAGCAGAGTCCTGGCCGGGATTACCAACCATAGACTGGTGTTGATCCTAAACAAAACACAGGCCATGCTCTTTGGTTCCACGGCCAAGATCAAAGCCTTATCAGCTTTGCTCAACATAACTTGTGATGATGGCCCCCTGTTGCCAACAGTGAGCACAATCAAATATCTTGGGGTCACTCTTGACCCACAACTTGACATGGGAAGTCATATCCTCAACATCTGTAGAGCTACAAGGTGCAAGCTTGGCCTGGCCTACAGGGCCAAATACAATCTAACCCCAGGGCTAGACTAGCACTTGCGAGAGGAGTGCTTCTCCCCTCCCTCAGTTATGGATTCCACCTATTTGCTAGGTCACCCCAAATTCATCTTGTTCGGTGGAACACGGCATATAATGATATCTGTCGGTTTGCATTAGCTGGCCCCAAACTCACCCATCGCTGTGAGCTCTATAACAAACTCTGCTGGCTCCCCAGTTGAATACTTGAACTTTGGTGGGAAGTTTCACCAAGAAAGTGCTTGTCTACTGGCACCCGCTGGGGACTGGCGATTCTCCTCCCAAAACGGACACCATCCCTACCAGCTTAGGTCCCAGACCTCTTGTTGCTTAAAGTCCCCCTACCCGGACCCTTATGGGGGGCCGTGACTTTGCTTCGTACGTGCCCAGACTCTGGAACTCTCTTCCTGATCATGTCCGCTCGGCTCCCTCCCATGGGACCTTTCGCACCTCCCTGTGGTCCCACTTAAAACAATCATCAATGTGTGACTGCTCTTAGCCTCTGTAATGAAATGAATACTCAGCAATTCACTAATGTCTGTCTATGTTTTTTAATAAGTTGTGTAACTTGTTGACTGTGCATCTGCCTTTCTACAATTGTTGTTGTAATTGTTTTTTCCTGTATTATGCTGTTCCCCCCCATGATGCCTTGTATGTATCCTGTATGTTTGTGCTCTCCCGGGTCGTTTCTGAAAATAGGCATATTACTTGTCTAGTGTACTTACCCGGTAAACAAAAGCTAAATAAAATAAACAAGACCACCTACAAGAGCAGTACTGAGAAAGAAAAGGCCTCCACTTCCCGCAGGCCTTATGGAAGGGAAGATAGGGGCAGGGATTACTACCCCTGTTCTTGCATTACTTATGACTTTGCCCCATCAGAGAGTTTTCTTCAGAGACAGAGGCAGAAGGGGTCCTAGGCATGCGAATGGAACTCCAGCCCCCGAAGCCAAGGTGAAACAGAACCCGTGAGAAGTCTGCACTGATTGCCCAGCTATTGCAAGTGGGAGGAAGGCTGACTCATTGTTTCCAGGCATGGGGAGGAGTTACCACAGACAGGTGGGTCCTGGAAATAGTGAGTCAAGGTCTGACCTTGCAGTTCAAATAAATTTCCAAGACTACATGGTCACAAAGCCTTCACCCCTCTTACTCCAATAGAGAAACTCCTGCTAGATTTGGAGGTATAAAAGCTGTTGCAAGCAAACGAAAAGTAAGTCTTCCCCCCGTCCCCCACAGTGGGGGAAGGGCTTCACTCAAGATACTTCTTGACCCACAAGAAAAATGGAGTGGCTCGACCCATTCTAGACCTGAGATACCCGAACAACACTTAGACACCTACCAAGTTAAATAAAGTGGGATTTGCACCTGCTGGATCAGTGCCTTACCCCTGCGAAATGATCCTGTCGCAGAGATTATCAAAAATATTCCAACAGGTTAAAAGATGTAGCCCTCGTAAAATTACCCCCCACTGGGTCTCTCAGACTTCCCAGTTTCTGGTGCCATCCACGCTCTTCCCCCACTCTCAGCCAAGTTATGACTTGATCCCAGGGAGAGCGTGGGGAGGAGCTCCATTATAGTCTATGGGGGGCAGCTTTCACATGATTTTATCTGTTGTAATGGTCATTTGGTGATGGATCAAGGGCACCGGTTGACTAACAAGGGCCTTGTTAGTTGACTGGTGCCCTTGCTTAATCACCAAATTACCATTACAATAGATAAAATGATGTGAAAGCTGCCCTCAATAGACTATAATGGAGCTTGTCCCCAGTCTCCTAGGATCACGCCATAACTTTGCTGGGGGTGACACAGACACTGGGAAGTTGGAGAGACCTGGTGGGGGTAATTTTACAAGGGCTGCAACTTTTAACCTGTTGGAATATTTTTGATAATCTTTGCGGCAGGATAATTTTGCTGGGGTAAGGCACTGATCCAGCAGGTGCAAATGCTGAGACTGGCAAGTCTCTTTTAAAAAAAACAAAAAAAAAAAAAACACAAAAAAAAAAAAACAGTAAAAGCTCAAGATGGTAGCACTAGGCTCAATAATTCCATCACTGCAACAAGGGGACTGACTAGGGTCACTGGATATGAAAGATGCCTACTTTCACATTTTAGTCAGGGCTGCTCACAGAAAGTATCTCTGGTTCAGGGTAGGGAACTGTCATTTTCAGTTAGCAGTGGTACTCCCTACCTAGTTTTAAAGAGCAGCTGATGCCTTCAGGAGAACTTTAACAAAATGTAATATGTAGACAAAGTTCAGCATGTATTTCACATGTAACCCCCACCCAGGCATGCCGTTTCTATCTGACAGCAGTACCAGGTAGGCTGGGTTGAGGGAGGAATGTGTCACTCGGCACATTGGCTAGGTTTGGCTACTCTGCACAGGGGTACCCAGGTAACTCCGGACAAAGGAAGCAATAACTGTAATGTCCAATACCAGAAGTGGGATTCTAAAGTGTGGCTTTTATTCACATCCAACAGAATAAACGAAGCATAGATGGACCCTCACGGGGCTACACTCATGGTAATGCAGATTTAAGGAGACCAGAACACATCCTCATCACTTTAGCCCTCAGGCTCTGAAACACACTGGGCAAACAGCCCGAACTGGTATGCTGCTCTGGGTTTTCCCTGGCTCGGCTCCCTTGCCAGCCACTTGGACACTTTCCATATAGCTTGGAAACATTTAGTGGTGGCTCCCTAAACCACCTTTGAGCACTTCTGCTCCATAAGGGAATCTTCCTCATCAGTCCCACGTCTGGGTACTTTCGTCAGGCACTGGCCAAGTACCTGAGAGAAAACAACAGGTGTCCCAGAGCAAATCCGTAGAGGTGAATTTGGTTACTGCTGATGGGGGGGGGGGGTCTCCCACCTCTCGCTCCCATAATTCATGCCCGGCCATTTCTCTGGACTGTGACACCTCATCCTTTAAAACACTTTGCTGTGTAAATTCTTTTTAAATGTATTTCACATTCAGTCTACTGTCTTTACATCCCATTTGTGCTGGACTTGAACATACTTAATAAGTGGCTTTGTCCATTACTCTAGACCCCCACAGAGTTAAGCAGTCCAATCCCCACATCTTCCAAACTGTACTTGGCTGTCTTTTCCTGACCCCACAGTAACAGTCCTTTAGTTTCATCTTGATTCAGGTGAAAACACATGGCCCTGTAGCAGAGCGAACTCACCCCTTGGTTGCAGGTGCCCCACAGGCGTTTCCTCCTCAAGGAACTCTGTTCCAGAGCTTCTGGTGCCTCAGTACGAACTTAAACCAGGCAACTTCTTTTCCCTAGCCAGACTAGGGGGATTGCCCCTGGAAGCAGGCTGATTCCTTCCCCCCCATCCCTGCAGGGATGTGGCCCTGAACCACTGAAAGCGGTCTCCACCACTTCAAATGTGCTCTTCTTGTGTTCCTCTTCAGATGAGAACACACACCTATACAACAAAAGTAGCTGTTTGACAGAACTTAGAGCTCTGAGGGCCTGCTTACAGCAGAGCACCTCTTTCAGACTGCACACACTCTGCTGAACTCTACAGACTCACTTCAAAATCCCCAGCTTTCTACTCTAACCTCCAACTGCAGCATTCCAGTGTGGCTTATGCAGCTGCGACAGTTCTAAATGATGTCATCCCTCAGTCTCAGCTGAGACTGAGAACAGAGTGGGAAAGTATGAAATCCATTTAACTGGAGTTTCACAAGCTGCCTTCCCTGCCTACCACTAGGTCTTACTGGGATTCTAGTAACCCCGGGTAACAGGGGGGTTACACAAATTAGTTCAGTATTTCTCCTCCCCATTATTTATTACTAAGGTCATTTGTATGAAAACAGGATCTTTGCTCTCTAAAGATTTCATCTCCCGACTTGAAGCTACTTAAACTCACCTTAGATGAGGTCCTCCTCCCCCTCACAAAAATCTTTAACCTCTCTCTCTGTCTAGGACAATTCCTGTCTGCCTGGAAATGCACTGTCATCACACCTATGCACAAGGGTGGTGACTGTACTGCCCCCAATAATTATCGTCCCAACTCAATTCTGCCCCCCCCCCAAGGCTCTGGAGAAGGTGGTTGGCAGCCAGCTTACTGAGTACCTCTCCATCCATAGCCTGTTCTGTCCCATGCAACAT
The DNA here is from genome assembly GCA_016271365.2 of Neoceratodus forsteri. Lineage (NCBI taxonomy): Eukaryota > Metazoa > Chordata > Ceratodontiformes > Ceratodontidae > Neoceratodus > Neoceratodus forsteri. The sequence continues at coordinate 180,548,792 of CM057450.1, read as the reverse complement.
GGTTTCCGCAGTGGCCAGAGCACCGCCACTGCATTACTTGAGTACACAACCTTCATCCACCGGACCCTTGACAGTGGACAATTGGTGGGCTCAGTCTATATAGACCTCACCAAAGCTTTTGATACTGTCAATCACGCTCTTCTACTTCTCTCTCTCCCATCATTAGGCCTTAACCCTGAGGTAGTATCCTGGTTTGCCAGCTATCTCCATAATCGAGCCAACAGGTCAGGGTTGGCTCCACCCTCTCCTCCCGGTGTCTTGTCCTCTGTAGTGTCATCCAACGTTCTATACTTGGTCCTCTCCTCTTTACCCTGTTCCTAAACCCCCTCCTCACTGTCCTGCCCTGGTAAAATGCTCCTATATGCAGATGACACCGTTATCTTCAAATGTCATCCCAATCCCGCTACTCTTCAAAATACACTCCAAGAGCGCTTCCACAATATCGAATCCTGGTTCATCGCCCACAAACTAACCCTCAACTATAGCAAAACCAAATCTATGATCTTTACCCACCATCAAAACCAGTAACGCAATGTCCCCCTATCCATCTGTAGCTCAGCCAACGTCCTTATTGATCATAGGTACCTGGGGCTAACCCTTGACACCCACCTCTCTTTCCATGACCATATCCAAGGCCTCCTGACTGCTCTCAACACCAGGATTGGCCTGCTTTACCGGTACAGACGTTTTCTGACCCCTGAATCTCTCCACCTGGCTGTCTCATCATTTGTCCTCTCCCTAGTTGACTATGGCCTGGTGATATATGGCTCAGCTGACCCAGCCTCTCTCACGGGTTAAAACTACCTTGAATAAGGCCTGCAGACTGGTCACGGGCCATGACAAACTGACCCACACTTGCAGTCTGTACAAGTCTGCAGGCTGGCTTAACCTGGACGCCAGACTTAAATACTGTATCTGCATCCTTGGAAAGAAGATCTCACTCAGATCTGCTTTGCCTGGCCTTGACTCACTGGTCTCCATAGTGTCCTCGACCTGAGTATCTAGAAGCTCCGCCAGGTCCAGCTTCTCCGTGCCACGGTGCAGAACAACGCTATGTCAAAGGACCTTCCTATGCTGGGCACCCCTATGGCTCAATGAACTCCCCTACATCCATCACTCATCTACTCACCCTTGGCCCTTATAAATTGGCCCTCAAAAGCCATCTTCTCGAGCATTCAGAATGCGAATGCCTCTAACCGTTACCCTGCCCTGTTGCCCCTTCTGTGTCCTCTGCCAGTGTCTAGGCTGACTACTCTGTAGCACCTGATTTATCCTGCACTGCATTCAAGGACCTGGGTAACCTTAACCTTGAAAGTTGTACACTAAATTGCCTTACTGTAATGAACTGTTTAGAATACTTGTATAACAAGGGCCTCGTTGCTTGCCTTTCCTGCTAATTGTATGTTGTATCTTGTGAATACCTGTTTATACCATATGTAATTTCTCCACTGCCATATCTTACCACTTCACTGTGTTAACTGTTTACCCTCCTTGTATGTATGACATGGAACCTTTGCAAGAGTGTCTTTGTCTCAAAGGTTGTATTCTGAATCTTCAAACAAATAAATAAAAATAAATAAAATCTGTTCTTGTTGCTTTCACGCTACCTGAGATGATAATCCATCCCTTATGACATCACAGTTACTCCCATGGCAACAGACTGTGATGTCACAACAGAGGATTGTGACTTGAAGTAGGGAGTAAGTAGTAGAGGCAGATGAACTCTAGGAGATAAACATCATGTATTCATGCAAATTTCCTCAGTAATAAACAACGGAAATGAGAAATCTATAGAATATACATAGAATGCAAGCAGAATTGTACCTAAATGTTATGCTTTTCAAAGATTCATTTGAGGCGTCCGAAGCTCTTTAAAGGAGGTTTATAGGTAAAAGTTTCATGGGACAAGCACACTTTATATCTCACCTGTCCCTTGGACAGGCATTTCTTAATAAATTGCAAAAGCATAATCTCTCCTTATGGGGAAGGGTAAACTCTATTAAAATGATGATTGCACCTAAAATATTTCATTTGTTTTAAAATTTACCAATAAATAACACTTTCTTCCGAATCAATAAGGTACTTAAAAAAAAAAAAAAATTCTCATGGGGTGATAAACCTCCTAGACTGGTGCTCAGTAAGATTAGAACCACAACATGGCTGACTTCAGCATTTGCCTTTTGATGCTTCCTGAGACATTAGAAGACAGGAAGCACCAACTTAACTTTGGGCGGCATTTGGAGTGCGATCCGAAAATCCGGTCTCAGGGCCGCAAGCAGGCCTTAGCGGCTTCCTGGTCTGCATCTCAGTTGGTGGCCTTCGAGGAAGAAGGGGCAGTTGCCGCAGTGCACACCTCGATTTCTGCATTTCTGCCGGCTGGCTGTGGTGTCAGAGGGCTATTCATCGAAGGATTCCATGAGATGCGCCTGGCTCTCCAGACCTAGGGGAAGAGCCCTGCCCAGCATGGCAAGAAACGCATGCACTGCCGGTGCCGGGCATGGGAGCAGGAGAGATCACGGTCCTCACAATCCTTCAGCTCCCCCAACCACTTGACTGTGGTTGATACTCCCTGGTTCGTTCAAGGGGAAGAGTGAGAGCTTCTTGGTACCCCTGTCAGGCTTGTTATCCTTAACACTGGTTGAGCAGACCATGAAGATTTTCCTCAAGCCTGTCAAGCTGTTGGATGAGATGGAGAATTTGATCTCCTAGACCGTGGTTTTCCCAGTCCTCACTCGGAGAACATGACCCAGTTGGCATCTCTGATCGAGCTGCCTTGGGAGCAGCCTCCACCAGAGGTCGAGCCTTCGAAGCCACTCTTGTCTAACGTAGCGAGGAATATGGTCTACCATGACCAGCTGGAAGGCTGTTCTTAACATTGACTGTCTAGGTCTCAATCAAGGGGCTCCAGTTCTCAATCAAATTCTACCAGGACATGTTGCCATCAATGCTACCCAACCTGCTCATCCTCGGGTGAGGAGAGGCACCATTGAAAGTGCCGGTGCTACGAGGAGCTCTTTTGGTAACAGTGGGCCATTATGGAGCAGAGTAGGTCTCTATACTCTGGATCTTCAGTCACTTGGTAGCTGTCAGTTATACCCTCACTGGTCCATGCAAAGCAGGTGCTCCCTGCAACTGCATCTCCACCCCTGAGGGTGGAGCCACCACCACCACTGCAGCAGAAGGTGGGTGCTCTGACGGAGGCCCCATCGGCAACCAGCTGGCCAGGCCAGTTGTCAGTGTAGAGCACCCGGTTGAAGAATACTTAAGTGATCCATGATGAGAAACAGTCAGGCTGTTTCCAAGGAGTCCTTGGCTGACTCTGATCGATCACACATGGGGGCTCAGTCGAGAAGTTGACCACTGACCATAGCCTGCTGTCATTTGGTGTTCTAATCCATCTCATATCAGAGTCCATGAATGTCCCTCTGAAGCCTTCTAGAAAAGGGCCAGATTCCCTTTCACAGATGTCTTAGATGGCAACAGATCCCCACAGGTTGCTTTTCTTATTGCTGAGGCCATTTTTGGACCAGTTCTGGAGCTTTGGCAGCATCCATCATCCTGCTTGGCTCACTCCACCTATATGGTCCACAGGTATGCGGTCTCTACCAGGTCCCTTTGAGGTTCTCAGACCACTCTTTAGCCGAAGGACTAGTCTCTGACTCCACTTTCCGTAAATTCGAGGGCCAAAGGGACATGGACAAGTCTCCAGACAAGGAGTCCAGAAAGATTGACCATGCTGCTAAAAAGGTGTACCCTACAGCATCCTTGGGTCTCCATCAGGTGAGTTTCTCTGTCATAATGGCCAACTTCGGACACTCCCTGTTGGGAGTCCTTGATGAGCTCCTCCCTCACCTCCATGCCGACCAGCAGTTGCCGGTGAAGTTGTTTTGGGACCAAGGTCAATCGCTGGCTAAATACCAGCTCCAGATTTATTTATTTATTGACGTCTAGGAATTACAACCCTTTGAGTCAGGGAATCAGGGACTCCTTTTTTTTTTTTTTTTTTTCTTCTTTTCAAAGGCTCCATGTCGGTACAAAGTGTGGTAGCCAAGTGATACAGACATCATGAGCAATGACGGTAATTGTACACAAAGAGAAAATTATACAATAGGGAGTTATCTAATAACGATGCAATACAATAAGCATTGTCATTTGACATGGGAGTAACCGAAATTGTTGAAATAAGTCTGAAGAGAAAAAATAAATATTGGAGACAGGAGCAACGGAGCTGTGAAGGAGAAAGTGGGAAACCGGCCCAGGAAGTGGACCAAAAGAGAGCAGGAAAAATAGTAGAGACCAGAAAGCTGCCCAATGGGCGTTGTTGTGGGGCTAAAGTGCAGGAGAGGAAATAGTAGGAGGGTTATGACAGTGTTATGGGCAGTCATAGTTTGAAGAAACCAGGATGTTGTCCCGCAGTTCTTTTTTGAAAGGGCCCAACCTGGGTACGGGTAGGAGGGAACAGGGAATGGAGTTAATACATAAAGGGGTCCTATATTTGAAGGACCTTTGACCGGCAGTGGTTCTGTAGAAGGGGACTTGGAAAGCAGTTTTGTCGGTGTGTCTGGTTGCCCACCTGTGCTGCCCTGGAGCGAGGAGAAGGCTACAACCAGGGGGTGAGTGGCCCATAGAGATTTTTTTTTGCTAGTAGCAAAGTCTGATAGTAGAGACGCCCTTGGAAATTTAGCCAGGCCGGGCGTTGATGGAGATTGCAGGTATGCGTCAACCTGTCGCAGCCAGTGGCCAGGCCGCAGGCTTTGTTTAAGGCAAGTTTAATTTTACTCGGGGCAGAGTTTGAGGCAGACCCATACATGACTATAGCATAGTCTACCAGGGACAGAGTAGAGCTGGAGATAGCCAGTCTAAGAGCAGCAGGGGGGAGGCAGGACCTAATTCTGTAGAGAAGTGGATAGGGTGCTATTTATCTTCACTTGCTGGGATCTTCCTTGCAGGTAGTGAATGAACCAGGCGGTGGCCTCCTGGGACAGGCCAGTGGAAAGGAGAGAGTCTGATAATAGGAAATGACTGACCGTATCAAAGGCCTTGGTGAGGTCTATGTACACAGACTCAACCAAGGCCCCTTGACTGATGGCATTGTGGCTGTATGTGGTGTACTCCAGGAGGGCAGTGGTGGTGCTGTGGCCCTTCCTGAAACTGTGCTGTTGCTGGCAAAGGAAGTTATGTGATTCCAGGAATTCAGTGAATTGGTTGGCGACGATTTTTTCGGGCGCTTTTGAGAGGAGGGGCATAATGGAGATAGGCCTGTAGTTCTTATGGGAGGTTTGGTCGCTGCTCTTGTGGATGGGGGTGACCACCACCCATTTCCACTGGGAAGGGAACTGACCAAGGCATAGCGACATATTAAAGGTTTGGTCAGGGAGGTTAGGACTGAGTCTAGAGACAGGTTGAGTAGTTTAAGGTCTAGTGTATCGCCACTCTGTCTGGATTTGCCAAGGAACTTAGAGAGGCAGGAGCAGGCAGTACTCTGGGAGAAATTCTTAAAACTGAAAGGTGGTACACCAGTGGGGGACAGCCCGGGGAGAAGAAGTCGGGCGGGGGGGTACTGAGCTAAGGTCAGTGAAAGCTGCATTAAAGGTGTTGGCAATCTGGTCAGTATCTTGGGTAGGGACTCTGTTTATCATCAGTGGGGGGAGGATTTACCACTGAATTCCTTAGTATTCTCCCAGAAGTTACATCCCTGCCCCCAGGAGGAGGTGAGTTTAGCTTGGTAGTAAGCAGCCTTAGCTTGGCGAATGGTCCAGGTGCAGGAGTTTCGGGAAGCACGGTATAGTTGACGGTCCATGGGGTGGCCAGATTCCAGGGCTCAGCACCATAGGCTGTCACAAGCAGGCCTTTGATCAACTATAGAATGGTTGACTCAGGGAGAGAAACGATCTTTTACCGCCCGCTTAACAAAGGGGGCAAAGATATCACAGGTGGTGTTGAACAGACTAATAAAGAAGGACAGCACATCGTCGACAGATGCAATATGATCAAGCAGGGTCCAGTCAAAGTTGAGAAGATAATTGCTGAAATGCCCTAGAGCGCCTTTCCTAAGGAGTCTGTGTCTGGAGGTGGTGGAGGGGACGGTTTCCAGCTGTTTGACCAGCAGCAGGTGACTGGGGAGTGATCGCTAAGTGAGTCAGCTAAGACCTGGACATCAGAGATACGTTCAGGGTGATTGGCGAAAATGAGGTCAGTGAGGGTTCTGTTGCCTGTGTTTCAGTTAAACCTGGTTGGAGAGGGGAACAGTTGAGTTAGATTTTGGGCAGCATCGGCATCTCTGAAATAGGTTGAATGAGGGGCAAGCCAATTTGTGTTAGTCGCGGAGTGCGATGATCTAAGAGTTTTTGGGGAGTTGCGCTGCGATGTCTAGGATCGAAGTGATTGCCTTGGACATGGGTGATTCAGTGTCCCTTTCTTGGGCAGTAACCTCTTTGGCCCTGTGGTAGAGGGACTTCTCTTGTGCATAGAGAAGTCCATTGCTACCCTTGACACTGTGGCTTCGTCCCAGGAGGACTAGAAACAAAATCCTTAGAAGGAGGCTTTTCAGTATCCACCCTTTCAGTCACAGCCTCCTCGGCAGCAGCCCCAGCAAGTGCAGTACCAAGCCTGGCACCTGAAACTTTCGGTGGTCAGGGCCCAAAGTGAGGTGGGGGCAGGGGTGGTGGTTGCCCCTCCAGTCACAGTGACTGGTGCCTCTGCAAAAGCTGCAGAGTGATGGGTTGGGGATGTCATCACTCCATCTGTCCTGTCTCTGTCTGCACTCCTCATCGGGGGTCGGTTATACCACTTCTTGCCATGTTGGTCCACTATCACAATGGACAAATGGGTGTTAGAGGTGATGAGCAGAGGGGTGTCTCTGGACTTAGAGGCTCTTCTGCCTTACTGGTTGCACGTTCCTTAGGAATCCAGGGTGTTGCTGAACACTCTGGCCACACTTAAGGAGGACATCTCTGAGCTTCTTGAGAAAGGAGCCATAACTCGTTTCCTGGATGCCCTGGCCAGTCAGGGTTATATGTCCAGGTACTTCCTGATTCTGAAATGGATACTAGATCTGCATGATCTGAACTACTTCATGCAGAAGTGCAAGTTCCAGATGGTTACCCTGAATCAGATTATTCCGTCTGTGGAGCAGGGCATGTGGTTCCACTCCCTGGACCTCCAGGGTGTGTTCTTCCATGACCCAGTCCATCTGTCCTACTGCAGGTGCCTCTGGTTTCATGCGGAATGGGTACGTACCAGTTCTAGGTCATGCTCTTTGGTCTCTCGTTCATGCCCAGGGTCTTCACCAAGTGCATGCCAGTGGTGGCAGCCTTCCTGCAGTGCAAGGGTGTCGGGATGCATCCCTACTTGGATGACTGGCTGTTAGCCGGGCCATCCAGAGAGACCATTGAGAGGTCTGACCCTGAATACCTATTGAGACTTGGGCCTGTTGGTCAACCCAGACAAGTCTGAACTGGTCCCCTTGAGGATGATCAAGTTCATTCGGGCAGAACTAGACTTATTGCGGGCCGAGGCCCTCCTTCCTGTGCACTGGGCATGGGATCTTCCCTCCTTTGCCCGATCATTTCAGGTCAGGCTTTTGCACCCTGCCCAGGATTTCTTTCAGTTGCTGGGGTGCATGGTGCCCTGCAGAAGCGTGGTCTGTTAGGCCCGCTGGCAGATACACCACCTGCAGTAAGAGTTGGGCTGTTAGTGGTCACAGCACCTAGGACACTTGGATCAGCTGGTCATGGTGACCCAGCCGATGTTTGACATCATCCAGAGGTGACTTGTCCCAGAACATCTGGAGGTAGGGATTCTGTTTTTCCACCCAAAGCCGACTGTAACACTTATGGCGGACTCATCACTGGTGGGGTGGGGTGCTCACCTGAGTGACCACAGAGCTGCCCATGGGTTCTGGTCACCCGGGGAGTCCCGTCACCACATAAACCTTCTGGGGTTCTGCGCTTTGCAGCTTGCTCTGACAAAATTTGCTCCTTTAGTAAGGGTTCAAGTCATGCAGATCAAGATGGACGACACCACAGCAGTGTTCTACCTGAAAAGGCAGTGCAGAACACACTCTCTTCCTCTGTGTTGGGAAGCCCTTTGGACTGTACCAGAACCCCTGTGCACAGCCTGGGTGCAGAGTTCCTCGTAATCCATGTCGTGGAGTTAAAAATCAACTGGCAGTTGCTCTCAGCTGGTTATGAGAGACATCGCTTGAGTAGTCACTGAATCAGAAGGTGGTGACCGCTGTGTTCTCCCTGTGATGCACTCCTTTGGTGTATCTGTTTGCCTCCTGGGAAAACACCAAACTGAGGCTGTTTTGTACCTGCCCCCCACAGTCTAGGCTACTATTGGGGATGCCTTCATGAGGCCCTGGACCCCAGGCCTTCTGTACACTTTCCCTTTGATTCAGTGAGTGGTGATTAAGGCCCGGAAGGATAAGGTGCAGGTGATCCTGATAGCTTCAGACTGGCTCAGGCAGTTCTGGTACCTGGATCTCCTTAGTCTCAGCAGCAGACCTCCGTGGCTGTTGCCTCTTCTCCCTGATCTGCTGACCAGACAACAGGGATGGTTCTGCACCCATGTCATAGAGGCATAGGTCAGGAAGCATAGACAGACCAGAAGAAGTTATACAATTATCTAGTAGCATTTTAGTATTATCAATAATAGTAACATAGAAAACAAAATTATACAGGATAGCTCTTAAAGGCAGTACAGACAAAAAAAATCATTTATCTGAGTCTCTCTCTCTATTTAAATCTCAATCTATTTCTAAACACAACATTGTTCTATATTTATAAGAAGTCGTTTCCTGGCAGTTTAAAGAGCTAATGTGCTGCCTAACACTAATTTTAGATTTTAAAAGCAGCCAACCATTACCTTTTATAGCTGAGGTACTTTTTTCTTTTCCCTTTTGTTTAATTAGAAGATTGTTTACCTGATGCTAGTAGGTGTGATTTGTGGAACAGCACTCAGGCAGCTGACATATCTAGCTCTATTGCCCCTCAGTACATTATCAGCGGTGTGACCTCACTGACTGTGACATCACTGGTGCTTAGGAACAGCAAGTGAGTAACTGCCAGGTCATTCACCCGTGTTGTCACTGTCAGTGAGGTCATAATGATGATGATGTAGTGTGGGGCAGTAGAGTTAGATATGTCAGCTGCCAGTGTAAAAGCTGTTCCACACATTCAGCACAAAATTATCACAAGAAGACTTTCTGTTGATGAGCAAAAAGAAAAAGAAAAATACTTCAGAAATAAAGTTACAACTGACTACTACTTAAAATTTGTATTATTTTTCTGTCTGCCTGTTTTGGCTCCACTAGCTCTTTAAACTCTGCATCCTGATGTTGTAAGTTGCATCTCCTATTTCTCACAGAATATACCAAAACTTTGTCTGTTTCCTTCCTGAAGCTAATCTGAAGAGAACATCTAGTCTTAACATGTGGAATAAAATTTAGAACATTCTATCCCAGAGCTGGTTTCCTGTTTACAAGTCTGTAAACAACCATGTGGAAGTTAAAATGTATCTCAAGTTAAACTTTGTGTTCCAGATTGTATGTTTTCTAATAAACTCAAATAGCTTTCTGCAGTTATTTCAGCAATGTAATTGTATACATTTTAAAACCACGGGATCCTAGTTTCACATATTCACATATTTTTTGACCACAGAGAAGCAAGGGGAGAAAGAATACAGTAGGTAGGAGAAGAAAGGGAGTTAACAGGGGGAAATTGTGGGACCATCAGATTGGCCAGTTACTAGGTGCTGCAAGAAAACTTTATTGCACAGTAAGACAGGCAAGAGGCAGACTAGGAGAGGACAAATAGATCCTTGCTTTTAACACTTTCTGCATAACAAATGGGACAAGGCCTTACCTAACCCTGTCACAACCCAGACCTGACATCCTTGCACCTCTCGGTCTGGTTCCTGAGCCGCTATAGTTCAAGGCCTTAGGTCTGTCAGAAGAAGTTGTGGAGGCCTCCCAAGAAGAGTTGACCTACAAATGGTATGAATTTAAGTAGAAGAGGTTCTCCATGCAGTGCCAGGACAAGAAACTTGTTCCCCTTGCCTGCCCTATGGCAAGCATTTTGGAGTACCTCTGGTCTCCCGTTCAGCTGGGGCTGCGAACAACGATCCTTAAGGTGCACCTGGCAGCCATCTCTGCTTATCAGGCACAGGCTTTTGAGCTGACAGAGGCCCAGGAGGAGGTGGTTGGGTGCTTTTTTAGAGGCCTGGACCACCTGTCCCTTCTGATGAATGAACCACCACCACCATTTGACCTACTGTTGGTGTTGGCAGTGGTCATGGCCAGGCTACTTGAGCCTATACACAGGTGTAAAATGTCACACCTGTTGTGGACGTCTGCCTTCTTGGTGGCCATGACATCATTCAGAAGTGTAAACGTGGGTAGTAAGGAAGTGCAACACAGTGTCAGGATGCCAAATAAAATAAGTATTTATTCATACAACGGAAATAAACAAAAGCGGACTGATTTCGTCAAAAGAAATAATCAAAAACAAGAAGACATCAAATAAAGGCATAATGGTTCAGTATAGCTTCAAACGGAAACAAAATCCCACCTAGAAAAGAGCTAGGGGTCTGATAGGGTCAGCACCCTATGACCAACTAAAAATAATGCTCCAAGACCTGGTCATACCTCTCAACCTTTTGTCCCCCAAATGTGGAACATTGCCTGTCAAAATGTGGAACAAATGGGCAAAATGTGGAACACTTAATCAAATATTTATCTAAGAAGCTCAAAACACTGTTAAAATGTTGCATTTATGTTCAGAAAGTCTGTTACTTATTGAATAATATATATTTTGCATCATTTACTATGGATTTTTGCTTTAAAATGTTGACTTTGAATGTGGAACAAATCCTCACAATGTGGAACAGGGAGCTTTTGTGAAGTAAAATGAGGAACGTTCCTTGTAATGTGGTACAGTTGAGAGGTATGGACCTGGTCCTTTTATACAGCAGTAGGGTCAGGTGATCAATTAGGCTCCGCCCCTTTTTATAACTAAAGACTAAAATCTTCCAGAACATTTACTTTTTAGTTTAGAGCTAAAGAAAACCTACAATAGGTTGTTAGAAACACAATGACATAAACTAGTAGTAATAATAATAATAAGGCAGATCCTTTCTATATGTGCACTTCCAAACAGTCAGGCTCCTCCCATCTCTTCTGACTATAAACAAACTGAGAAAATGGCTGCCTGGCTCTATAGCAGAGTCAGAGGGATGGAGGAGAGCCCTGGCTGCAAGAAAGGCTAAAATAGGTAAGGCAATATTTTCTAGCACAACAGTACAAGTTTTCTTTTACCTAAAACATAGCATACAAAGCATAAGTCTATTAGAGAGTCTCTTTTCAGAAAGAAATGTTTTGTTTTAAAAAGAAACAAAAAAAAAATGGGCTGCAAAAGCCTGATGAGACAAACATGCTCATTTTCAGTCTATCACACAGAAAATAGCAAGCACCAAGCAGCCTTATTTTAGCACTGAACTTTAAATTGCAGGTAACATTAACTGAAGAACCAAACTACAGGTTACCTTGTGCACACATTCTATTTTGTTTAGAAAATCATCTCTGCAGTTTATTTTGCTAGGAGGGTGACAGAAGCAGCCAGAAAGACACTCCGCTTGTCTTTCATTGCACCCTGTAGTTTGGTTCTTCAGTTAATGTTACCTGCAGTTTAAAGTTCAGTGCTACAGTGAGGCTGCTTGGTGCTTGCTATTTTCTGTGTGATAGACTGAAAATGAGCATGTTTGTCTCCTCAGGCTTTTGCAGACCATTTTATTTTGTTTCTTTTTAAAACAACACATTTCTTTCTGAAAAGAGACTCTTGTATGTTAATAGACTTATGCTATGTTTTAGGTAAAAGAAAACTTGTACTGCTGTGCTAGAAAATATTGCCTTACCTATTTTAGCCTTTCTTGCAGCCAGGGCTCTCCTCCATCCCTCTGACTCTGCTATAGGGCCAGGCAGCCATTCTCTCAGTTTGTTTATAGTCAGAAGTGATGGGAGGAGCCTGACTGTTTGGAAGTGCACACATAGAAAGGATTTGCCTTATTATTATTACTACTAGCTTATGTCATTGTGTTTCTAACAACCTGTTGTAGGTTTTCTTTAACTCTAAACTAAAAAGTAAATGTTCTGGAAGATTTTAGTCTTTAGTTATAAAAAGGGGCGGAGCCTAATTGATCACCTGATCCTACTGCTGTATAAAAGGACCAGGTCTTGGAGCATTATTTTTAGTTGGCGATAGGGTGCTGACCCTATCAGACCCCTAGCTCTTTTCTAGGTGGGATTTTGTTTCTGTTTGAAGCTATACAGAACCATTATGCCTTTATTTGATGCCTTCTTGTTTATGATTATTTTCTTTTGACGAAATCAGTCCGCTTTTGTTTATTTCCGTTGTATGAATAGATACTTATTTTATTTGGCATCCTGACACTGTGTTGGACTTCCTTACTACCCCCGTTTACACTTGGTGTTAGAAGTGGGATGTCCTGGCTGAGTGTCTGAAGGATACATGGGAGAGCTCAGTCAGGGGTACTGGAAATAGTACCTCAGGAGAGAGGCAGATAAGTGCATGGCGCCAGTGGAGATGAGGTATGTGGAATGGTGACCTGGGCGAGGCACCACGAAACCAGATGGCGGACCAGAGGAGGATGTTGCGTTGGATGAATGAACTCTGGATGTCTGCCTACTAATTGTCTCCTGAACAACAACCCCACTACAGTTGGTATCAGAAGTGGGATGTCCTGGCTGAGTGTCTGAAGGATACATGGGAGAGCTCAGTCAGGGGTACTGGACATAGTACCTCAGGAGAGAGGCAGAAAAGTGCATGGCACCAGTGGAGATAAGGCGTCAGTGTAGAACTGACTGTGAGAGGTGTAAGACCTTAAGTTTTAGAAGGCTTGTGTCTACACCCTAGACAGCATTGATGTTATTGACTTAATGACAATTTTCTTATTTTCTGTTCTGAATTATTATCATTTCATGCTACAAATAATAAAATGATAAATGCCAGCCTGGCATTTTTTTATGCACTGATTTTGATGTCTGCCTGAAATCTGTTTTTCTGAACAACAACCCTGCTACAAAAAGGATCGGTGAACTCCAGGCACTCTTGGTGGAGTCTTAATATCTGGTCTTCCACAAGGACAAGGTCACTAGTTTTCATTCTTTAAGTGATCCTTGGCTGTGTAGAGTATTGTAATCGACTGATGTATCTGTTCATGACAAGTTCACAAAAGTTCTGGCTTCAGTGTTTGTTTCTATTTTTCTAGCAGTGCATGTAAATAATGGGGTTCTGAGAGCTGCACATGGAAATGTACAGTTGTGATGCAGATCTCTCACTAGGGATTTCCAGTTCACTGCCACCACCTGGGTTTTTTACCAACAGGGCCCAGGAAGCCTGTTTCTGACTGCCCCCTTTGCACAAGGTCAGGAAGGTCAACACGATAACTGTGGGTAGAGTGCTCTCTCGGAGATAGACTGCAACAGAGTCCAGCAGAAATAGAATTACCCTTTTAAATAACACAGAAGCAGTCACTGATTCTATGAAATAGACTGTTTACTAGAATACTACCAAGTGTTTACAACAGGATGTATTTATAGGAAACAAAAGGGTTGCACATTTACTACGAAGCAGAAAATAAAATCTCATTAAACAGATAGGTATTGTACAGCAGAAGTCTAAGCTATCCTCCCCTACAAATCCTTCACCTGCCCTAGCTAAAGAAGCACTTTTCCCTCACTGGGCTATCTTACCTCAGCTAGTCTTTATAATGGCAGGGGCTCTGGTCTTTAGGTGTTTCAGTCCAAGAGAGTGAGCTGGATATAAGCCCCTCAATATATTGCCTTGCTCCAAGTGGGGAGGGTCCTACTCACTCTGAGTGACAGGCCCATGTTGCCCAGCCCTCTTTGAGAGTGTGTGTGTGCATGTGTGTCCCCCCACCCTTCAGCACCTCCTTGCTACCATAATGCTGTCCACCTGGTTCCTTTTGTTCAACATGAGAATATCTCCCGGAAGCGTACCCCACTGAGTTTATGGGTTTATTGATTTTACTGCCTCCTGCATGGCTTTTCCTGTTAACTTTCTCGTGAGAACCATCAGACTTGTACTTTAACTTTTCCATATACAGTATACTGGCTCATGTGATCTGGCAACCATCTTGTCTGAAGAAGATGCATATTCAAAAATAATTACTTAATCAAAAGAATACATGCTTCGGGTCCCCTTTTCTGTCACAACAGTATTCCTTACTTTGTTGTGAGATTTTTTTTTTTTTTTTCCTTCTTCTTAAAGTGACACTATATCTTCTAAGGAAGCCTGGTGGTAGGTACTCGTGCACACAGGAAAGGCAGATACAGTCTCTAAAGTCTTCCAAGAGAAGCATGCCACAGGAACACTCTCACGGATCATGGCAGACCAGTTTGGACTTCAAGTAGCGTTTTTATTAGAAACATAGTAACAGGAAGTGCTACATATAGGTTACCCCAGCACTTTGCATCCCATACAATGATGCTTCATCGGGGGATGGGACTGCTCCTTGCAAATCAGCCTTATATACCAGAAATGACACGCATACCATTTACACATTTTTACATAGGCAAAACTAGTATTTGTGAAAACCTCTTACAAGCACAGAACAGGTGATGTAATAAAGCTGTCCTGGTATTTTAAAACAGAACTAAGGAACACCCAGTCCAGACAGGAGAAAATGGCAGTGTGAGGCGGCTGCAGTGGGAAGAGTTACTGGTGAGTGGGTGGCGCACGTGTTACCATAGGTGACAGCTCATAGTGGTTCAAAAGTGGAACTTTAGCTCAGCATAGTCCCAGGACTTCTTTTGGCACAATGTTTACATAATGCACTTTCTGGTTTTGTGCACCAACACCAAATTTTAATTATTAAAACAGATAATGTGAATTGCTGCACAAAAACAACATGCAGGACACGGGAAACAGTAGTATGAAAAGTTACATGAAGATTTGTGCTGTACACGACAGTGCAGCAGCTTGTAATAGGGAGTTGGAACCTAAAAGGTGAAAGTCAGTGCAGTCCTAATCTTATTGAGGAACGTTTCTTCAAGTTAGCTAAGATGGCTGGAATGTTGATTAAGAAATACAGGCAATATACAAAATGTAATTTCTGCAACTTGATGCGTAACAAAAAAAAGAGGAAAGGAGATAACAAAAAAATCACAACAAATAGCAAAACTGTAACACTAAATCCTACGTAGTTCCGTTAATTCATACATTTATTTTACAGTGTCTAGCCTGAAATGTCAAACTGTTACACTGCAAGTGACACATAAAAAATCCTGTCCAGCTGGCCATTTAGACTGTTTGGATGGAGCGCTTATAAGGTGAATACTCCTCTTGACTTGTGCTGCAGGGAAATCTTAGTTTGATTCTGCCTTTCGGGGGTGGAACATGATTGATGCCCATGAACCAACGGTGTTGGGGGTCACAATTATGATGTTTTGAGTCATGGATATGACTCTGGCCAAGTGGACTGTCTGGGCATTGGTCACGCACTGAACATGTCCCTGAATCCTCCTTTATAGAGGCCTAATTGTGTAGCCAACATACTGTGAATCTTGGGGCAGGACCACAAACCACAAAGGTAGTTTGTCAGTTAATAAACTATCTAATTTGTACACGTGGTTGTCCATACAAATGGATGAATTCCTTTGCCCTGCATGGCAAACCTACAGGTATTAAAAGCTGCCACTGTAGAAACTCTCAGCTCCTCTTGATGCAGACAGCTGCCTGGAAACCGAGTTGGCACAAAATAGGCTGTTGTTTACTAGATCTTTGAGGTTTTTACCTTTGGTGTATGAACTATTTGGGCACTGCCCAGCACTTTCAACTTTCTAGGACTCTTGTAAAGGCCTAAGCTCAGTTGCTAAATATGCCACTGTAAAATCCAAATCTGTAAATGCACAGTCTGATTACTGATTGTATTTAAAATGTTCTGTGCACAATGTGAAATGTCATATTGGGTTGGCCTTATGCTAGCTACTCTTGCTTGCATGACATGTGGAGGATACTCCCAGCCCTCTTTACATACTTTTCTGTAGCTTTTATTTACCCCATTTTTTTTTTTACATGGGGCACCCAACTGTTGCTACTTGTCAACTGTAGCTTTGATGCTTCAGATTGAAAATGTAATCCATAACAAGTCACTAGTCTTCCTTATGCTTTTTAAATTCTAGGTTTTGGAGACCTGCGTGAAAAACTGTGGCAATCGCTTCCATGTCTTGGTAGCCAGTCAAGACTTCGTTGAAGGGGTTCTGGTCAGAACCATTCTTCCCAAAAATAACCCACTGAACATAGTACATGATAAAGTACTAAGCTTAATACAGGTAAGAGACATGGCGAATACGGGATCTACAGACAAGAAACTGCACAAATGCTTTGAATTGTGCACATTTTATTAACACGTCATCTACTATGGTCAAGTAAACAGACTTCTTTTTTGCTAGATGGACATCAGTCATTCTGTTTGTTTTTTGTTACTTATTGGCTACTAATGCAACAACTACCATTAGATATAGTACAGTGTAATACAGTAATGAAAGTGTAGCCTCAGTTTTAGTGACTATCCAGTAAAAGAATCATGCCAGACAAAAATGACGGAGTGTGGCTGGACTAGAGTGATGCTAAGGACTAAATAAAAGCATTTAAAAGGTGAATCTCTAGTGGCTGCCTTTTGGCTCATTGGATAGCGCTGTGCACTTCTATGATCCAGATTCGGAAGCAAGCCTGAGAAGCCAGTCGGGCGACCTCAAGGGTTGGGGAAGCATTGCCACATGGCAGCAGCGCTCCCAGCTGGGGAAGAGATCATGTCTGGTTTCACCACTACAGCGATTCCTGCACTGGGCTACAGAGCTTGCCTGTCCTGCAGGAGCACGCTAGAGTGTGTGAGGTCTGCTGGGACATGGACTGACATTGGGGAGGTGGGTGAGGTTAGAGTGAAAACAAGGAGAAATGTCCGCAGCAGCCACAGGAGAAAGTTCCAGCCACTGCAGCCCCGCACCGACAGACGTCTTCCCTCTGAGCCTGTCACGGAAAGGGGGGGCTTGGATCCATGGGGGATGTCTTCCCTAGTTAAGTCTCTGGGTGATGGGGAGGGGGTCACCCAGGTGGCATCAGTAGAATGGAGTCTGCATACCCTCCCTCCCGTGGGATGCTCGATCCTCAGCCCTCCAATTTGGGCTCGTTCCTGAACCTGGGTCACCTGCATCACCAGCAGTAGCGCTACCTCTACACTGAAGGGCTGACTCCTGGCCACATTGTCTTAAAAAAAGAAAAGAATCAGCAGTATCACACACTTTTTTTTTCTTTTGATCATCCCATCATATGCATTGCGTGAAAGGCCAATATGATGCTGTTTTGAATTTTTTTTTTGTTTTGGTATTCATACAGGGATTTATAGTTAAAGCAGCAGTATTTGTTCATCATCATATAGTTATTCTCTGCAGTAATGTTTGTCTGGCAAAAATATCAAGGTTCCGATTTTATTTTTCTGTTTCTTTTCATCCCTGAACCATGATATAGGATTTTGAAGTTTTTAAAAGTTCCCACTCCTATGCCATGCAACCATGAAGGTATTGAGGGCCAGATATTCAAAACTTTGCCCTAGGGCTAAATTAGCACTGCCCGGCAGGTAAACTTAGCCTGGAGTACAAAGCAAGCTGTATTGAAAAGGAAATAGCCCGGTGCTAATCCTGCTGATTATAGCAGTCTAAGGAAGCCGGGAAAACTGGTCTGGGAGTGCAGGGCAAAAATAGCCCGGGAATAAGACAGCACTGAATATAGCAACAGGGAAGTGCAAACTGCAACTGCAGCTCATTAGACTATGTAGCAAGCCAGTGTTGCAGGTGGAGAACATTGTGTGTGATTGCACAGAGATGTCTCACATCTACTGCAAACACACCTCTCAACCTCCTGCCTCATAAATCAGGGACAAAGGCTTAAAACCAGGGACACATCTTAAAAATTGGTGATATCCACTCAGGAAGCTGGTAGAATAAGTGGTTTAGTGTAAAATGCATTTTCTAAGGAAGAATACGTCTGTCACATTAATGTTTGACATTATTTTATGCTTACAACCCCCACTGTTTGGTCATAGAAACACAATATTTAGGAGGGACAGAGTAAAATTTTGAGGTAAAATCAGGAACGTCCCTGAAAAATCAGGGACAGTTGAGAGGTATGATCTGCAAACAACAATGTGAGCCACACACTGCAGAACTGTGCTATGCTGAAGTAAGGTTTGCCCGGGTCTAACCAGATTGCACGGTGTTAACACATTAGCCCGGTACAAACTGGTTAGCCCAGGACAAATGGGAGCTATATTCAGAGCTCCCATGCAAATGAGCCTACTTAGGTAATCTGTGGGCAAACAGGTATATTTGCATCTCATTAGGTGCTGCTTAGCATACATTACCATGCAGTTTGCCCGGTGCTACTGCATGGAGCACAAAGCTCTCCCCAAGGCATGCCCACAGCATCCTTTGTTGGTCAGAACAGAAGTACAGGCTGGAAGCAGCAGGAACTGTGTGGTGGCAGGCACAGTCGGAGCATACATACCTCACAGCCCCTTGCCTCAAGAAAAGGGACAAGGCTTCAGAGGATCAGGGACAAAGACCCATAATCAGGGACACAGTTTAAGAGGTATGCACTCAGAATCCTGATAGAATAAGGGGATTTGTGTTAAGAAGCGGTTTCAGAAGCAGCACAAGTCCGTAACAGTCATATATGACATGAATGTGTGAGGTTAATCCCCACTGTTCTGTCACAGTAACACATATTCTGTGAGGGACAGAGGAACATTTGGAGGCTAAATCAGGGACCACCCTGAATAGTAGGGACAGTCAGGAGGTATGAATGCATACAAGCCACCCATGCATATGTGTGCTTGATACACACAAGTGACCCTGGTAGTCTAGTGGACCCCCACCCCCAAGCATGACTCCCGACCCCCGTTCTACCATATAACATTATTTTCCCCTGGTAGTCTAGTGCCCCCCCCAACCCCCAAGCGCGATCCCCAACCCCTGTAGCCACTTTGCTTTAATAATTTCATTGGTGTTCTAGTGGTCCCCAAGCATGATCCTCGACCCCCCATGCCACGTTAATGACAGAATATCCCTGGTGTTCTAGTGGTCCTCCCCAAGCGATCCCCGACCCTGTAGCCACATTGCTTTCAATAATTTCGTTGTGGTGTACTAGTGAATTCCCCCCATGCGATCCTCGGCCCCCCCGTAGCCACGATGACGGAATATCCCTGGTGTTCTAGTGGTCCCTCCACCCCATGCACGATCCCGACCCGTAGCCACGAGTGACAGAATATCCGTGGTGTTCTAGTGTCCCCCAAGCGCGATCCCGACCCCGTAGTCACGGTAATGACAGAATATCCCTGGTGTTCTAGTGGTCCCCACCCCCCAAGCGCGATCCCCGACCCCTGGCCACGTTACTTTAATAATTTCTCTGGTTTTCTAGTGGTTCCCCACCCCCAAGCTACGATCCCTGACTCCTGGTAGCCCCTAAATGACAGCAATGCCTGGTGGTCTAGTGGTCCCGCCCCCCACCCGAGTCGCCGTCCGTCCTCCCGTACACAGACTCGATGCGGTGCTGGCGACCTCCTCTCACCACCATGGCCATCCGCCCGACTGCGGTATGCATGGCGTGAGTGCTCATGCATACCGCCAGTCGCTTCCCTATTAAAAAGAACATCTAGGGCATTGAAGAACTGTAAAGCACAATTGTGGACTGGAATATTATTGGTAATTTTGTTTTCCCTATTGTATTTAACTGAAAATGAAAACTAGAAGTAAAACAATATTTAGAGCTGAATCCTCCTCTATATCCACCCCAGTGAAAGGAAAAGGGAAACAAAGAAAAAATTGTAAGAAGGGTAATAGTAACATAAATTTATCTATATAAGCTAAAGGTAGAACAAAGGGGAAAAAAGATAAAAGTAATAACAAAGGGAAATCACAGGGCCCCGAATCTAAAGAGCTTGGTAAGACCGATTACTAAACATCTGTTAAGAGTGCCAACCCAGAGAAACACATCAACCCCAATAATTAACTTAAGAGAAGGTACCCCTGTAATAAAAATATCCAAAAATAACAAAGAAAACACAAATTCATACGAAAGATCTCTGAATTTGTGTTTTGAATCCATACAGGAGCACTCAGTTGGTGAATGACAAACTTACTATTTGAATCAATCAGTGCAAGAAATATTTTTGACTGAGGAAGCTAAGAAAAATATGACCCTAAATCCTGAACCTGTTCTACTAACTGATAGCTATCAACACTTACCTACAAACTGTGATCAATAGGGTTTATCCTCTAAAAATAAAAAATATCCTAGTGAACTTAGAGAGAAATAAATAAATCAAATTAGGGTGGAACTGCAAGACACAATAATAGGCTTAAAGGACCTTGTAGAAAAGGAACAAAACCCAGGAAGAAAAATGGCAAACAACGTACTTACTCACATTTTCTGGATCAAGATCTTGTGGAGATTTTAAAGAACCTGCATATTGCCAGCATTGCAATAATGAAACAATTTATTATATTTTGAAGTGATAACACCTCATTGAGGGAAGAAGTGGCTATAAAATAATAAGCAGTACGCTCAGGCATACCGCAGTTGGCGGCCGGCTGTGGTGGAGAGAGGAGGGCTGAGCCAGTCACCGGCGCCGTACCTAGTCTGTGTACGGGAGAGCAGGCGGTGCACTTCTGGGGGGCACTAGATCACCATATTGCTGTCATTTTCGGGGCTGTGGGGGTGGGGGATTGTGCTTGGGGTGGGGGACCACTAGAACACCAGGGATATTCTGTCATTAATGCAGCTAAGGGGTGGGGGTTGTGCTTGAGGGAGGTGGAGGACCACTAGAACACCAGGAAATGATTAAATGTAGTAGCTATATGGGGTTGGGGATTCGGCTTGGGGGTGGGGGACCACTAGAACACTAGGGATATTCTGTCATTAACATTAGCTCACGGGGGTTGGGGATCGTGCTGGGGGGTGGGGGGGACCACTAGCACACCAGGGATTACTGTGCTTTTTGGGGCTACCAGAGCTCCGGGATCATGCTGGGAGGGGGCACCGCTACATTACTGCCAGCTTTTTGTCAGCGGTATTTAGCGCCACACTACAGGTCGCACTAATGCCTGTAGTACGGCGCTATACATTTGAATATGCTGCGCAGCCGGCAGTCATGGCCACTCCCCTAACTTCCACCCCAGCATATATTTACTTTTAGCGTCGGCGCTATCACATGGCACCGGGGCTATTAGGGCTTCTGAATATTGCAGCCTGGTGCAAATACAGCGCTATTCCAGCACTGCGGCTTTGCGCCAGGTGCAATGCTTTGAATATCTGTCCCTAAATGTCTTAATTGAACTGTTGTACTATTAATCATTCGAAACATGTTGTAGCACCACTCTAATACATCCACATTATGAATTAGAACAGAAGAGACGTCTAAAAATTGAGTGGCAGCCATCTTTAATGACTTGAGCCATTAATTACAAAATTAGCTATAAAAGCTGTTTTAACAGTAGCAAAGAAAAAACAGAAGTACACTGAGCGTGACTCTAAGGATATTAGAAATACATTTTTGCCAAAAAACAATGACATGTTTTGCTGACTAGCAAATACTGTTGCTTTAAGATACGTGTCTTCTGAGTCGGCCCGGTGGCGCTGAGGGTTGAGGTGCTGGATGCCTTGCCTCGCGCTTTGCCAGCGACCCAGGTTTAGGAATGACCTCGAATGCGTCGGGAGGCGGGGAGAGCAGGATTGAGCAAGCTGGCAGGCTGCTCTCCTCTCCGGGGGTGGTGGGGTGGGTTGTCGGCACCACTGTGGTTCTGCACCACCGGGTGGAGGTCCGGTGGGTTGCTTATGTGGGGGGGCGGCAGCGTGGGTGGGTGGAAGGGGCTGAGCTGGCACCACGGTGTGCGTGCCTCCACATGCTCGCACGACGTGTGCTGGGGCCTTGGGTGGGACAGGGAGGAAAAAAACTATATAAATACTATAAAATGTATATAGGAAAACAAGATATGTGTCTTCTTTCCAGTATTGTTTATATTAGGGTTGCTCTGATACCCCAAAATCCGATCCAGGGTAGGCTAGTCGAATATTAGGAAAATCCATATACAGATCCAACACCCAATCCTTGCCTTGGATAGCACTGGATTAAGATATGGTTATTCTAAAATCGGACTATCCTAAGACCACCCTGCAGTTATTAACACCCCCACCCTGATCCCTGCTAAATGGCCCTGTAATAACCCAAGCCCACTGATCAGTACATACCCAAATTGAAGCAGCTTCAAGACCCTGATTCCTGTGCTCCAATGCTTCCTCTAACTGAATCCACATAAATCTATCTATTTTACTGTTGGTTGCACATCGCCGCACCCTCCCCCTCCTAAACTGTACTACTGCCCCCAACGTGGTACAGTATTCAACAGCCCCCAACCAACACACCTACTACCCCTTAGAATAAAAATATAACAAGATACTGGCTGTGTCTGAGCCTGCTGTCCCCCCCCACCAAAAAAATATGGCTTCCCAGGACCAGAAAAAAGAACCCACCACCCAGCACACCTACTAGCCCCCAGCTCCCTCCTTCTTAGAATATAAATATATCAACCAGATGTTGGCCCTGTTCAAGAAGAAAAGGAAAATGTACACATTATGGCTGTGATTCACTAAGGTGCACTGACCACGTCTGAAAACCACAGAATGGCCACACTGCTCAACATCCCCAGATAGGTATACACCAGCAGTATTCACTATTGCCGGCAGCCTGTCCGCAGTCCCACCCCCCCATCCCGGCATGCAGGTGTGCAGAAGGCGGCCAGTGGCAGAGCAGTGGACCAGGTGGGCATCCAATCAGATGCCTGTCCTGGGTCCCAGAGTGGATCCTCTGTGCTGTGGCATAGGTCCAGAGTGGCGAATGGCACATGTGTCTGTCCGCCGTCCTTGCAGTATCACTGTAGGTTTCTCCATACCGAGGTCTACATATGCTTGCATCCAGTGGCTGTACCGTAGGTCCCTGGTGGCTAGTGGTCCCTTCCCCGTCTGACCCAGTGTGCTACGCAGTGCCTAGTGCACAGCTGCCCCTTCCCACCACAGCAGGGTCCCTGCCCCTGTCCCGTACTGCGGAGACCCCCCCAAAACCGGAGCCCTGGCCTGGCTGCTCCCATCCCATGAGTCACCGAAGTGAACTGGACTGTCCTGACATGGCAGCTAAGGTCACCGGGTATGGCTCACTAGGTGCAGGTGCCCATTGTCTGGCAACCCAGTAGCATTGGGGTGGTGAAGTGCCATGCCAGAGTCACACAGTAGACATGTGGAGGTGGTCTCCCCATGGCACAGACATCCCACCCTCCCCCACCCGTACCTGTATGTTGGTGCTGCAGTTTCCGGACAGCGGGCGGGGCGTCTCACCACACATTCCACCTCAGCCGCCTGCCATTCAACTGATGCTGAGTGTCGCCACCTGCCTCAGTATCAGTTGGACGGCAGGCAGCCAAGTGGACTGGTGGGATGTGCTAGCCATCACATGGCACCGACATTCAGGGATGGGGAGTTGAATGTGGCTGCTGGAGGTGGGGTTGGTATCTGAAAGAGACGGGACAGGGGCTGCCAGGCTCTGCTGGGGGGGTGGCGGTGGTGACAGGCTTAGACATTTGGGACCGACACGGATGAGGTGGGGTGGGGTTGCACCCTGCAGTCAGCACCGGGGCAAGGCTCTGGTTGGGGGGGGGGGATGCAGGCACCCGAACTGCTGCAACCAGCTGTCCCTATCTGCCCAGTGGGCTGGGCAGCATGGAGGGGTGACTATCAGCCCCGACATTGACTTGTGGTGTGGAGCATGTTGCGGTACACTAGGTTCCCCCCGCATACTTGTTGCAGCCCTGGAATGGTGCGCAGTGCCATTGTGCATGGGCACAGCATGGGGCCCAACCCCTGGCCCGCCCTTGGCACATATGTGCTAGGGCAGCAGGGGATCCAGTGCACAAGCTGCTAGTGTGCCAGTGGTGAATGCCACCGAGGGGGACCACTATGCAACTTTCCATTTAGGGTTGCCTCGTGCCTCTTTTACGGCATAGGCAATCCACCTTTTGGTGAATCGCGACCTATATGTGCAACAAAACACAGACGTCTCTTAGAATAATTACAAAACAATATTAAAAATGTGTAAAAGTGCCAGCCCAGTGGCGCTGAGGGTTGAGGCGCTGGACGCCACATTTCGCACCATGCCGGCGACCCGGGTTCGGGAATGAGCTCGGGTCGTGGGGGGTTGGCAGGGGCGGGAAAGGATTGAGCATCTGGAGGACTGCTCTCCTTTCCCGGGGTGGGGGGATTAGGCTGTCCGCTGATCTGGCGGCTCCTTGCAGTTGCTGGGGGCACAGCTTCAGAAGCTCGCAGCAGTGCAGGGGAGAGCTGCAACAGACTTCTTACGAGGGTGCGTGGGAGCGCACACCCTGCGTGCAGGACATCATTGCACGTCTGAGCTTGGGAGCATGAACAAAGAATACCCCAGTCCTGGTAGGTGAAGGTGGATCCAGGAGCCACCCCCCCCACGCCCAACGTCGAGTGCATCTGTTGTCTCCGGTGCTCCCTCCAATCCCTGGACACCTGTCCAGATTCTCAGAAAGGTTGTCGGTGGAGAAATGGTGGTCCTGCCCCAAGGGGCTTAAATCCAGGGGAACGGGTGCCAGAGGAGCGGAGCTGGAGCTGGGCTAATCAGGCAACAGGACTGAGCCTTCAGACCGGGCGGGATGGATGTGTGCATAGTGTCCCCACCGGAGAGAGTCTGGGACCGGTGAAAGGAGAAGGTAAATAAAGTTGACAAAAAATGTATAAAAATAAAATCAAGAAAGCTAAACGCAAAATGGAACTGAAAATTGCTGATAATTCTAACAAGGACATTGTGAAAGACTTCTATGGTTATATAAATTAAAAAAAAAGAAAATAAACTCAGTTCTGTTTGTAAAGATAGTAAATTGATAACTGACCCAGTCAAAATGGCTAATGCCTTCAACAACTATTTTTGTTTAGTCTTTTCCAAGTCTGATTCTCTCCTAGATAAATTCTCCCTGGTTGACTCCGAATTCATTAAAATCTCCGAGGATGAAATCATCAAAAAGATTGACAATTTAAAAAATCACAGTGCTCCTGGCCCTGACCAGATATCTAGCAGAATATAAAAATATTATCACCAGGCGTTGCTACTCCACTTAAATACTTATTTTGAGCATCTTTTAACAACGGTGTTGTCCCAAGTGACTGGCTAACTTCTGCTGATGTTCCCATTTATAAAAAGGGTAATAGAAATACATGCGCCAGTTATCGCCCTATAAGTTTAACATCTGTCCCTGGTAAGCTATTGGAAGCCATTATTAAGGAAATAACAATAAACCACTTACACAATACAGAACAAGTAAGCATTAAGCCACGACGAAGGTGGCATCTAATGCTGGATTGATGCATTGGGGGGGGGCGGTCGGCCAAGGGCCACCACCCGTCCCCCATGCATCAATCATCAATCACATTAGATGCCACCGACGGAGTGGCTTAATGTGCTTGTAACACGGGCCGCGGGTCGGTGGAGGCAGCTGGCGGGGCCCACTGTGCTACATGAAGAATGACAGGCGGAGGCGGTGCAAGGTTTGTGAAGCTTTACTTCGGGATCACACCACGGTCTATCACATTAGATACATACATATGTGGTCATCAGGTGTACTCCCTGGATTCGTGTGGAGGCATGCGGCCAACATCCCTCTTCGACTTGTCTGCAGTTCGGTGCGGATATTCTCCTCGTGCCCGCCGCGGGAGGTCTCCAGTGCACGGTTCGGCCGCTGCTAGGAGCATCACAGTCGCGCTGTGCATGCTGGGGGCTTTCACTTCCTGCTGCCTCCGGGACACTGCTCCGGCGCTGCCGTGGTCTAGCTGGGCTCTCCGTGGTGCTCATGGGTGTGCCCTGCACTCTGTTACTCTGCCCGGCTGCTTCTGCTCCCCATCACCGGCGGCCCCGTTCCATGGAAGACATTCACCGTGCCATGGACAGTGAAGGTGTGGCAGTGGAAGCCTGCCAGCTCGGTCCACCGCGGGTTCAGGTCCCCCCTCCCCGTTTCCATGCTCGGGTGGCTAGTGAGGCTGCTGGCACGGCACTCCTGTTGCTCCTCGTCTCGCTGGGCCACAGGACCCAGTGCTGCTAGGCTGGGGGTCTGGCTGCTGGCGGTACTACCTGAGTGGGCACGGCATATAAGCTGGGTTAATACCCTCTCCGGCTAGGGTCCTGTGACGCTGTTGCGCCTAACGTGGCTCCCGATTCTGTCTCAACCATTAATGCCGTGTTACAAATAGACTTGAAACAGCACAGCTTTTCCACTGGTAGGTCTTGTATTACCAACTTCCTGTGTTTTTATAAAAAAAATTTCCCTTACTTTAGTTAATAGGCATCCTGTAAATTGTATTTACCTAGACGTTGCAAAGACCTTTGATTCTGTCCCTCATTGGGCAGTCATCAA
Source organism: Neoceratodus forsteri (assembly GCA_016271365.2). Lineage (NCBI taxonomy): Eukaryota > Metazoa > Chordata > Ceratodontiformes > Ceratodontidae > Neoceratodus > Neoceratodus forsteri. The sequence goes on along the minus strand of CM057450.1, from coordinate 180,522,220 downwards.
GAAAGTGGATACATTTAATATATAGTTTTTTTTTTTTTAAACTTTATTTTTCTGTTTTTTAAAGTACAGTTTCTTTCAGGTGTTATACATCGTTTCTGTGTGCACATACAACATTTTCCAGGATACAGTAAAGATACCATTCTCCTTATACTACAAAGGCAATTTTTCTTACTCTGCACTATAGCATAAATCCAGCTTCTCTGCCAGCACCACCTTTCGTCTAGGCCCTTCTCCAAAACCACCAAGCTCCCATAAAGCCCTCCAATACTCCCCCCTCTGGGATTTAAAAACCTACTGAAAATCTCCAGAGTTAGGTAGTTATACATATTCATGGAATAAAAGTGGGGTCCCTCATTCCATTGCAAAGAACCCATGCTCTCCACTTGATCTCAAATCCCTTTCCTTGTCCTGTGGTCTCTGCTATCCTTCGCTCCAAAAAGTAATACTCTACTACCAGATCATGCCATATTTCAATTTGTGGGATTTTACTTTGAAACCATAATCTAATTATCACCTTCCTGGCCATCAATAGAAAGGTAAAAATTAGGAGAGCCTCTGGGTATCTTCAGCCCTTCTGAGGGGACCGATAGCAGGGCTAGTTCAGGTGTAAGTGAAATGTTAGGCTCAAGGAAGTTTTTCAACTCCTGCTTGGTCTGCCTCCAAAATGTTAGAATTTTACTACAATCCCAGAAAATATGCACATGATCAGCATGTTGTGCCCCACATTTTCTCCAGCAGCTAGCATTTAGTGGGGGGTGCATTTTTGTTACCCGAGCGGGGGTATTGAAATATCTCATACGTGCCTTCCAGGCAAATTCATGCCAGTATGGTGCCAGGGATATCCCCAAGGAAGGGCGTGTATACTTAAGCCATCTCTCAAATGTCACCTCGTTAGTCAGTTCTTCGTTCCAGGCTCATAAGACTGTTGCCGAGGTCTCTTGATCATATTCTCTAAGCCCCCTATATATTCCCCCAATCAGATGTGTTTGTGCATTTCCTTTTAGGGCGTACATTATAGTATTTAGTAAACTAGGGGGAAGGCTTGGTAAGCAAGTTCTCCCTGAAGGTTTGGATAGGAGATAATCCCGTACTTGGAGGTATCTATAAAAAAATCTTTGTTGTGAAGAGCACAAGTCCTCTGAAGTGATGCAAAAGAGACCACCCCCTGGGAATCCATGAATTGGTAGATAAAGGAAAGGCCTCCCCTGTGCCACGTTCTAAAAGTTAGGTCTAAATGTGCTGGCAGAAAATCTGGTTCACACGTTAATAATCTTAAATAGTAGAACATCGGTTCCATATTTGATCTACGTCTTATTTTATTCCAGAGGCAAATGGTTTGTCTTGTTCCCAGGGAGAAATTGGAAATCTTCAGTGACTGTGGGGTAAAGAGGGCCTGTACTGGGTCATACAAATCGTTGATCTACCTTTCAATTATCTTCCATGGGGGCTGCAAATTGGGGTTAATCCATACCATAATCCTAGTTAATCCCACTGCTGTCAAATATAATTCTAAATTTGGGACATTTAATCCACCTCTATCCTTCGGCAGCTGTAATAATGACCATCGAATTTGGGGTCGCCTCCCCCACCCGCCACACACAAATCTAGATAATATCTTATTCCAGGATTGGAAGTACATGGAGGGAGGGAAATCAGGAATAGTCTGGAATAGGTACAAGAGTCTTGGCAATATATTACATTGAATAATCTCTATTCTGAATAGAGAGAGAATTTAAGTTGGGGCCATCTATGAATATCTGCCTCCAGTATTTGGGTTATGGGTTCGTAATTTGTCCAGGTTACATTTTGAATATGTAATGGGAGGGTAACCCCTAAATATTTTAATTTAGTAGCTCTCCATTTAAAAGGCATCTGACATTTTACCTGTTGTGAAGGAGTGAAATTAAGTGCCAAGACCTCAGTTTTCGCAGTATTCACTCTATAACCCGAGACTGCTGTAAACTGTTCTAGTATCTGCCAAGTCTTAACTGACTAGCTTTCAGGGTCTGACAGGGATAATAGAACATCATCCGCATAAAGCGATGTGGAGTAATTATTTCCTCCCAGATTCACTCCTTTTATGTCTTCCGTCGCTCTTATCTTCATTACCAGGGGCTCTATATACAATGCAAATAATTGGGGCGATAGGGGATATCCCTGTCTGGTTCCACGCTCCAATTTAAGAGGTGTTGACAGAGAGGAGTTCACTCTAATATATGCCTGACGTTGATTATAAATGTTACTCAGCCATTTGATAAATTTCACTGGGAACCCAAACTGTCTCAAGGCCTGCCACAAAAATTCACAGAGCACCCTGTCAAACACCTTGTAAGTGTCTAAACTAACTACCACCACTGGAAGTGAAATTCTTGAAACATGATGTAAGAGATAAATAATCCTACTTGTGTTGTCTGATGTTTGTCTGTTTTTGAGAAATCCGGATTGATCTGGATGGATCAATCTGGGCAAGATATCTTCCAGTCTTTTAGACCAAATAGACATATATAACTTACAGTCACAATTCAATACTGATATGGGTCTATATGATTCTGGCAATTTCGGGTCTTTACCTGGCTTAGGGATAGTAGAAATAACCACATATTACCATGAACTCGGGGGCCTACTGCCCTCTTGAACTTCCTGATAGACCTGCTTCATTGGTTTAAGTAACGGAGGGAGTAAGGTTTTGTACCATTCCTGAGGGAAGCCATCAGGGCCAGGAGACTTACAAGTTTTCGCTTGTTTCACCACTCCATTGATCTCCGTCTCAGTAATATGGGCCTGGAGTTTCTCCCGCTGAATTCTGGTTAATTTAGGGAACTGAAGGGGGGACAAAAATTGATAAATATCTCTATCCAAGGGGGGGATGGGTTAGCATATAAATCCCTGTAATAATCATGAAAGATCTTAAGGATATTCTGTGAATTACTTTTTATTCTTCCTGTAGTAGGGTCCATTAATTGTGTAATAGTAGCCGCCTGTCTATATCCTCTAAGTCTTTTCGCCAAATTCCTAGCAGCCCTAGACGCCCCCTCATAAAAATGTCGTTTTAATTGTTGAATCTTAACCTGTACCTTATCTATTAAGGCCTGAAGGTCCCTTTTAATTTGTCTCATCTCTTGTTCTTGTGTGCTGTTTCTGTTATTCCCCATTTGTTGTAGGTTTTTCAGATCACTTTGTAATTGATTGTACCTCTGTTCCCTTTGTTTTTGTTGCCTCGATGCATAGGCAATCAGCTCACCCCGTATAACTACCTTAATAGTATCCCAAATGACTTCTGCTGATATATCTGGGGTGGTATTTTCTTGCACTATTTGAGGGAGTCTTTCCTCCATCCAGTCTTTAAAAGACTGGTCATGAAGAAATGATGTGTTAAGTCTCCATAACCTCTGTTTATGTGGCTTCCCCAGGTCTCACTTTAGTAAGAATGGAGTATGGTCTGATAAAAAGCGAGCATTTAGCAATATATCTCTTATGATATTTAAATGTTCCACTGAAATAAAAAAAATAATTTGCGAAGAAGTTGTAAATCTTGGTGAGTCATAGGTATAACCTCTCCCTGTGGGATATACATGTTTCCAGATATCCAAAAAACCCAATCTTTCCATCAGTGAGCAAAGTAATCTCTGAGTAGGGGAGGACCTGTCTGTGTGTGGGTAAGAAGTATCTAATTTTGGATTCAGCGTTACATTAAAATATCCTCCCATAATCAGCAGGCCCTTCTGCATATCTAAGATCTTGTTGAAAAGCCGTTGAACTCTGCTGGGGGGGGGTTTGGGGGCAGATATACATTGACCATCGTTATTTCCTGCCCATATATGGTTCCTTGTACCAATACGAAACATCCCATAGGATCTGCATATGTATTTACCACCTCCAATGGTAGGGTAGAGGGTACTATTATTGCAACTCCCCATCTTCGGCCTGATTTATTGGATGCCAAGTAGATCTTAAATTTCCCCCCTGAAGCTAGTTTCATATGTTCTAATTCGGACAAATGTGATATATTGGAGTAATCTGGCTCATTTGACTGTACTGCTAATCCCATTAATATTAATTGAAAGGAGTTTAAAAGGTGAATTAGCCATCATTACGTAATGGGGAAGGAGAAGCTCATATCTGGTATGCTGACCTTTGCCCTCTTCATTTCCAAATACTCTAGGAGCATTTTCTTATATCTTTCCCATGTAAATTTTCTACATTGCCTTCTCGTCTTTAAATACTTTGAATTAGATCCTGTTGCATACAGATGTACACATTCTCTACAGTCTAACACTAAAACAGAATATTTAAACTTTGCACCTTTAAGTAACATAATTAAGCTATTATTTTGGGTTGTTTGAACCTGTGATCCTTCACAGCATTTCTTATATCTTATAACCACAAAACATAAACTATTTACAAAATGTCTACATAAGTGAACTTCCAAGGGGGGGGGTATCTAGTCCCCCCTATTTTACCTGTTGTATCCCTCAGCGCAACCTCCACTACAACAGGAAAGGAGGTAAAGCCCAATCTGTGCCAAATTGGGGCCTACTGTGAGCGTAATATTGCTCAAACAAAAATAACCAGAAAGGGTAAACAAAAAAAAATTGGGCTGTGTATTATAACCACCCTAGATACGTTATCCAGTGTCCACCCAGCTGGCTTCTCCACTCCTAAAGTCCAGTATCAGTCTTTAAGGCTGGTGGTGATTGCAATAAAAGACAGAGCTCAATATAGTATTTACTATCGGGCTGTCTTCTAATTACCTTATGTATACGTCTACACAGGGGGATTGTCCCGATATATAATTCCCAGAAAAGAAGGGGGGGTGGGAGTTAGGCCCATGCTCCTACAACGCCTCGGCAAATGGCCTGGTCCCATATCATAGTGTTGGTTGACCTAATACAACAGGCCTGGAGTCAGGGCAATGCTTGGAGTGACCCAGGGTAATCCCTCTCACCCCCACCCGACTAACCTGTGCATTTGACTAAAGTCCCTTCAAGACTGTGCTGCTGTATCCGGGTTCCCTCTTCTGCGAAACATCGACAGCGTTTCCTTCGGGTCTACTTTGGCTGCTTCAGGATTTCGATCTGCAGATTTGTTCGTGACGCTCTGCCATCTTGGAGATCTAGGGACGAATCCTGCAGTCTCCTTAGGACGTTCTGGGAAGTGTAGTCCCATCTTGGCAAGCTCACTCTTGGCTTCTTTTGCTGTAGAAAACTCCTTTTTACCCGTGGGGAGATGGACTATTAGACGGGCTGGGTAAGGTGTAGAGAATCTGTTCCCTGCAGCTTTAAGCACTGGAAATAACGGCATGTAGGCCCTCCGTAGTTTCATTGTTTTTGTGACGTAGTTGTGGTCTATGTAAAAGCATTTCTGACTGTGGTACACCTTTTGTTTACGCCATGCCAACGATAAGATATGCTCTTTAGTTAAGAAGCTATTAAAACGTACAATTATTGATCTCGGTGGGGTCTGTGGATCGCTTGGTTTCGGGGTCAAAGCTCGATGCACCCGTTCTAGATGTAATTGAAACTCTTCAGGGAGACCCAAAGCAGTGTGTAAAAGGGCATCCACGAATTCTTTAATGTTGGTCCCCTCAGAGCCTTCAGGGATACAGTATAGGCATCTATTTTCCCTGCATGCCCTATTTTCGGCATCTTCCTGTTTAGCTTCAAGTGCCTCCTGAGTTTGCTGCAGTTGTTGAATCTGGGTTTCAGTGTCATCCACCCTGTTTTCTGTCGCTGTGAGTTGCCGTTCTATGTCGTCGGCTCGCTGCTCCAATTGCATTACATCTTTCCTCAGCTCCGCATATATAGTTGTTTGACTTCTGCACGTAATGCCAGTACTTTTGATAAATAAGCTCTAATTTGGCTTTTTTATTTTTAGTTTTAGCTGCAAACTTAGAGATCGATTGTGTGGCCTTGCCTGTGGCCTGCGATTTAGCAGTTTGCAGCAGTCCCATGCCTGAGGCCACCGATTCGGATCTCTCTCTCTCCTTCACTATCCATCTTTCCTGTTTCTGCTGAAAAATCTACCAGTATTCAGTTTGTGATGCCCTCCGTTGCCAAAGTGTCTACAATTTTCTATCTTTAATTTCTATTTAGTATGTCTTTTGGAGGGTATCTAGCTCGGAGTTTAGGGGAGACGCAGAGCTAAGCAGCCATCACCATCGAGGGTGGAACCAGAAGTCGATGCATTTAATATTGATAAATAATTAACTGGATAAGCTCTTGGCTAGGTAATAGGAGTCAGAAAGTTTGCATTAGTGGTTACTTCCCAAATACTGGCGGTGTTTCTAATGGTGTTCCCCAGGGGTCTGTCTTGGGCCCTGTGCTTTTTCAAATTTGTATGTCCAGTATGACAGCAGATGTAAACAGTTGTTTAAGTAAATACGCAGATGATACCAAATTAGCTGCCAAGGTCAGCTCTGTAGAAGAAATAGAATCTGTTCAAACAGACCTAAACAAAATTTGTAAGTGGACAGTCAGTTGGGGTATGAAGTTGAACATTGATAAATGTAGTATACTAATCCTAAGTTATAATCCAGTTAAGGCTATTTATAAACTTGGTGATATTGTCATTAAAGAGGTGGGTAGCAAATGTGACTTAGGGGTTATTTTTATCAAAAATGTTGATTCTACCGACCAGTGCACCATAATAATTGCTAAAGCCAATAGAGTGCTTTGGACAATAAAATGTAATTTCACAAGTAGAAGAGCTGAGGTTGTAATGCCTCTATACAGGGCATACGTGAGGCCTATTTTATATTATGCCAGCTAAATATGGACTTTTAACTAGGGAGAGAGAGTTCAGAAGAGATCCAAAACCATTTGATTAAAACGATCTGTGATATAAGGCATGATTGCTATCTTAATCGACTTAAACAACTCAATCTAATGTCCTTCAAGACAAGAAGAAGGTGTGACCTGCTGATGTGCTGTGATATAATATAGGGCCTGTACCTAATTACTGAGCCAAATTTGCAGTTTAAGAATGATGGTTTTGGCACTAGAGGATACCCATTGCATCTGAAACGACAAAAATGTAATACTTCTGAGAGGAAAGGCTTCTATACTCAACGTATAGTTAACCCCTATAACAAATTACCAGAAGACCTTGCTATTGGTAAAAACAAAGATGAATTAAAATCTAATCTAGATAAATACATTTTAAGGGGTCACAACATACTGTATTATGGGTGAATGATGGGAGCAAAACATGGGCAACTAGCCTACCCTCTCTCCTTTACTACCTAGTATGATACCTTTCTAAATTGCCTTTTGCTTGGCCATATTAGCAGGTTTCAATTCCATGCGTATTGAGCACAGGACCATTTGATTAAGGATTTCAAAGAGGGGTAAGCATTAGACGTGTATTCTCTAAATGGTAACCTTTTCCAGGCTGCTGGGCCATGTATAGAAAACTCCAAAGACCCAACATAGTCTTCATTATGTTAACCTAAATTCGTGACCAGTGGCCACACAATGCTGCATATGGGTTGAGGTTTCAGGAGGCCCAGAATTTATTTGGGTAACCTGGAAGAACTGCATTTGTGTGTAAATTGAGTTAGATACAGCTGCCTGCAGTCTTTAAAGTTTGCCCATCCCAACTTCCTAAATACGGTGGTCCCTCCCTATAGTGAACACCTCTGGAGCCAGCTGAAATGTTCAACTAAAGCTAGGTGTTCACTATACCCAGGTGTTAATATGTCTACGTAGTAAATGATAGGAGCTATCACAGGTGTTCACTGTAAGAGGGATTTTGTTATAGTGGGGTTCACTATAGAGGGAGCACTGTAGCTCACAGTAAGTATCATGAATGGCCCCAAGGATATAATGAGCTATTTGATGCAGAAGTACATCCAATTTACCCTGTAAAAGTTTTTGCTACAGTGTCATATAAAAAAATCACCATAGTCAAGGAGAGGAAGAAGCATCACATGGACAATATATTGGGGATTGCAAGGTGGGAAACTGCCCCTGTGTCTATAGAAAACTGATCCTGTTTAGTGGTGTGAACTACAGCGTCCCACTTAAAGTCTGAGTCAAGTCATCAGCCTTAATACTTGTAGTGAGACGCTTGTTGCAATTGACTTTTCTTCTAGCAACAGTTTCCAAATTATAATTTTGTTTAGTTTTCTCTCTGTATTGCAGAATAGCATTATTTGAACTTTTTCGGATTGAAGTTCACTTACTGTGCTGGAAAACAACTGAATGGGATTGAAGTTGCCTTGAAGACGCGCTTAAATAGCACTTCATTTGTTTCTTTTAACATATCATCTGTAATGTGGCCCTGATAAGATGGTGACCAACTAACATTACATGACAGGTTGCACAATAATTTACACAGTCGCTGTCTCTGAGATGCACACAATAAGTTGCCAGTAAAAGAATATATATATTTAGCATATTGATATTTAAGCAGTAAGGCACTCCAGGGTGCGAGTTACTGTACGAGAATGGCAGATTGAGGAACGAGGCAATGCCAAGTGTCTTACGCACCAAGTGCCATTATCCCACAGTTACTCACTCCCTGGAGTGCCTTATTGCTATTTCTAAATAATTCCTCTGATTTGTATTTTAAACACGGAGCACTTAGGTTCAGAAGTTATATATTCTTAGTTGTGCTGTTGTGCTGGTGTAATGCACAGTCATGTGAGCAGATCTGACCAATCACAGGTTTTTGTTTCTCTTACCCATTTTATAATTAAGTTGAAGGACAAGTAACTGAGCAAGTGGTCATAGTGGATCTAGCCTGACTACTTGGGAACATAAAATAACAGAAGGCGAATGCCCATATAAGTTGTCCCCACTACACAGTGGAAGTAATGGAGTTACTAACCTTGAGGTACCTATCTAATCTAATTTTAAAGACCTGAAATGTCTGTGCATTAACCACCTCCTCGGGTAATTCATTCCACACTCTAATCGACCTGGAGACAAAACTATGTTTCCATGCCACAGTTTTATATATACTTTCTGCCGTCTGGATCTTATGTCCCCTCATATCATATTTATGATCTTTCCTCACTGGGCCCATTTCATTCTTTAATATATCATCTTTCAAAATTCTAGACAATAATATGTCCCCTCTTTTTCTCCTCCACTCCAATGGCCATAGATTTAAATATTCCAGTCTTTGACTGTATGATGTCCCTTTATATCCTGTTAATTCCGTAAACGATTTCTGAGGCTTTTCAACTAGTCTTATATCTTTCCTTAAATGAGGACTCCAACATGGAGAGCTGTAGTTCAGGATCGATCTTATGCAACTATTATATACTGGTGATAAAACACTTTCATTCCTTGAGAAGAAACTTCTTCACATACTACTTGTTAAATACATAGCTTTATTAGCCACACATTTACAGTGAGCTTCATTTTTTAAATCATCTCTGATATATATTCCCAAATCCTTTTCACACAATGTTGTCCTCAGATTACTCCCTAGGATGTTATATTCCTGATGGATAGTTTTCTTCCCCATGTGCATTGTACTACATTTATTCAGGTTTAATTTAATTCCCATTTCTCTCTGCCCATTCAACCACAGTCAGAATGTCTTGACCAAACCTTAATCTATCATCAGCTGTATCTACCACCCCCTCCTAATTTAACATCGTCAGCAAATTTAATTTCCACTACTAATGCTTAGGTCTCACACACACACTACATATATATATATATATATATATATATATATATATATATATACAAGTATATGTGTGTGTGTGTGTGTGTATATATATATATATATATATATATATATATATATATATATATATATACACACACACACATACACAGAACAGCAAAGGACCCAGTACCGACCCTGTGGCACTCACTACCAACTTCAACGTCCTGCGACATATGTCCATGTATTCGCATTGCCTGCTTTCTCTCCACTAACCAGTGCGTTATCCATCTAATAATAGTTTTATTAAAACCCACATTAACCATCTGCAAGATCAGAGCAATATGGGGGATGGAATCAAAGGCTCTGCTGAAATCGAGCAATACCACATCCATGGCCTTTCCTCCATCTATATTCTCCCCTATATACTTGTAGAAGCTTATAAGATTGGTATTGCATGATCTATTTTCTACAAAGCCATGTTGTAAACTATCATATTCTCCTCTAGCATCCATTTCTTAAATTCTTCCGACTGCTATACCCTCAGTGATCTTCCCCACAATTGATGTCATACTCACGGGTTGGTAGTTTGTGGGATCTGCCTTGCTACCTTTCTTAAAAATAGGCACCACATATGCACTTCTCCATTCCTCAGGAACGTATCCTTCCATTAATGATCTTGTACCTATGTCAACTATAATCAGTGCCAGTTCTCCCTTTAATTCTTTTAACAACTTTGGGTGCATATTATCCGGTCCAGTTGACTTATTAACCTTTAATTGATGCATTTTCTCAAGTACCCTGGAACTTGTAACAGATTTTATTGGTTCTAGTCCTATGTTGTCCAAAATGTCCCCTACCTTCCTGCCATCTGATTTATTAAAAATGGAGCAAAAGAACTCATTAAATTCTCTGGCCATCTCCTTCGGTTTAGCATATAATATTCCATTAATTTTTAAGGGACCAATAACTCTTTCCTGACTTCTCTTATCATTAATGTAAGAGAAAAAACCCTTTCTGTCTCCTTTAACATTTGCTAATCTAAATTCAGTTTGTTTCTTTGCTTTTATTATGTTGCTTTTCAATTTATGTAATGTTGTCCTATATAGTATCTTATTTGGCTCTGATGGATTATTTTTAACTTTATTATAATACCATCTCTTCTTATTACTTAGTTTAATAAGTTTCTTATTTAACCATATCGTTCTTTTACCTGTATTGTTATACATCTCCTGAGTTGGTATATACTTTTGACTAACCACCTCTATTACTTTTACAAATGTATCCCAACATTCTTCACTTTGACCTTTTGTTAACTTTTTCCAATCCATATTTCTTATCTCATTGCCACATAATTAACTCTATTATATAACTTCTTTATGGTTTTCCCTCATATAATATTCCTTGAATGGTGATTTTTGAGCTTCATAACATCATGGTCACTAGTACCAAGTGGTGGGAGAAGCTCAATATTTGTAACCCCCTCCTTTATGTTGGTCAGTATTACATCCAAAATGTTGCTCCCTCTAGTGGGTAATGCTATACATTGTCTAGCCCAAGTGCATACAACTCTGCCTGAATCCTATTTGCCCGCGAGTTATTGCAGTTATTTATTCCTGTCCAATCTGTCTGGTGTGTTTAAATCTCCAACTAGTATTACGTCCTTTCCTTCTGATACTCAAATAATATCTTCTATAAAGGTTTCAGTTTCATCTGCTGGCATGTCTGGTGGTCTATAAAAGACCCTTGACTTAAATTTCTTACCATAAAACCCCAGACAATTCACCCAGAGAATCTGAATATTCCCATAATTATTATTTGTATCCTCCTGAGTATATTCAGTGCCATCCCTGATAAATAGTGCAATATCCCCCCCCCCCCTTTCCTTCGCTCTCTTTTGTTACTGACCTGATGGAATCCCTGTGTACTCCTATTCCAACCAGCATCCTGGCCTCACTAAGTTTCTGTAACTCCGACCATATCCACATTTTCTTTATCTATCATGGAAATCATTTCTGTCATTTTCTCCTTCTTTAAACTTCGTTCATTACATAACATAGCCCTTACAACATTCGTTCTTGAGTCCAGTAGTTTTACTTGTACTGTTCTTAATCCCTTTACTGAAAATCTGAGATTTTTTCATCCCCCTTTCATTTAGTTTAAATACTTGTTAATTTAATTTCTTATCCGTATCCCTAAAACTCTGCTTCCCTTGAAACTTTAATGTAGGCCATCTCTACCATATAATTCAGATTTACCATGGAATGCTTCCCAATGCCTAAAAAAATGAAAATTGTTTCCTGTGGCCATTTTCTTAAGCAGGTGTTTGCCAAGCAGATTTTTTTAATTTTATAAACTGATGCTTGTGGTTCCAGAAGTATTTCTGATATAATAATTTCACTGTTTTTCTCCTTTAATTTGTTTGAAAGCCTTATAAAATCCTCCTGTATATAAGATAAAGTTCTAGTTCCTAAGTCATTGATCCCAATATGGACTATCACTAGTGGCTTGTGTCCAGCTTCCTTAAATATATAAGCAGCCATACCAACTAAACCATAAACCCTTGCTCCAGAAAAACTGCTTACCATCCTGTTTGCCTTATCATCCTTACAAATATACTGGTCTGTATACTTGACCTGCCTTTGTTCATTTTAAGGTGTGACAAACAGAACCTTATTTATTCCCTATTAGCCCTTGTAACACTCAAACATAATTTAATATTTGTAGATGAAGACCAGCCATCGGATAAAAGCATGGAATTATCACTATTTTAATTGCAGCTACGATGTTTACTTTTTACCCCTCTCATCTTGATTTGTCCCCTGCCCTGCTGACCCCCATCTTGACTGCCCTTCCCAGCCCACTCACCCACCATCCCCCAGTCTTACCCCTGATGCCCCCATGACTTGCCTCTCGTGGCGAGGATGGAAGGGACTTGCCCTTGTTCCTCCAAAGCAGGATCCAGTGTGGGTGTCTGGTCGGTGGTGCCAGGCGTACTGAAGGACTGACTTCATCCAGCTCAGCAGGGTGTTCTTTTTCCACCAGTTTTCTCCCTCCCTTCTGGCATGCAAGGATGCGCAGACTTGTGCCAGTGTCCCCCTGCCCTATTGAGCTTCCCAACTGCCCTGACACCCCACCTCCATTGGGTGCAGCCATGCTATGGGGAGCGCAACCTTCCCTTCCTGGGAAAGGGGAGCAGTCCTCTTCACCCTCGGCTGACTCACGGTGACTAGAGTTCGCTTCCGACCTTGGGTCGCTTGCCTGGCAGGTGGTAACATCTTTTAAAACCTCTTTTTATTGAATATTCAAGAGACACGAACACTGCCATGTTGCACAGATTGAAATTGTATCAAATGTTACAGCAGATACACATATCCTATTAAAAAGATCACATATAATGCATGTAAAGGATTACATGAACTTCTAGTCTAATGTTTTTCTGAAAGTCCAGCTTTGAAGCTAGTTTCTTCTGCAGTATGTCCATTTGGTCTGGTGACTGCTTCAATCAAAAGTTCATATTTGAGGGTGTAAAACTAATACATACAGAGAACATTTCTGTAAGTAGCACCATCAGGGTAAGAAACCGTCACTACGTCCCTTAGCTAGGCTTTGCTGATATGAAGTAGTGAAGTGTTCACCAAAGTTGTACTTGCACCATACACCATTCTGTGCCTTTGTGACTGTGTGTGGAGATTATTATTGGGCCCAATGCATTTGTGAGCACACTATACTCCTGGATCCTTTTTAGGGTGCGCCTGTCCTTTTAATAGTTGTTTTATTGTGGGAATGTCTTCCTTTCTTTGAAACTGAAAAAGAGCTGTCACATAGATTTGCGTTTTTCTTCTGTGACCCTCAGGAGAGCTGTAATAGACTCCATTTCTTTCATTTGTGCACATATGGCTAGAATTTCTGCTATTTCTGGCAGGTGAGGTAATAACCACCTCCTTGTGACGACTTTCATCACTGCTACTGAGAGAGATAGAAATAAGTACATCTTGTCTCCTCTATGGGTCCCTTTTTGGGGGAATCCCAGAACCAGGTTGTAGAACTCCAGTGGAGAGGACAGTCCCAACATCTGCTGCACCAAATCATGGGTGGTGTCCCAAAACTTGCTCGGTTTAGGGCTGCTCCAGTAGATATGATAGGGAGAACCCCTGTCTCCATATAACCATCGTCTCAAATCTATATTGACTGTGAGAAGTGTTTTGAAATTGTAGGGGTTAGGAAAAATCAAACAGCAATTTTCCATTTGACTTCCTTCCATGAGAAGGATGCCATGGTTCTATGTGTGCTAGCCCATATGCAATCCCACTGCTTGGGTGGGACCTGAAAGCGGCCTTCCTGTTCCCACCTAGACTGCACTGCTGCTGGTTTTATGGTGTCCACCTCTTGAACCATCTGTTTGTATAGTAAAGAGATTTAATGTGGTCTGACGTCTGTCTGTGTCACTTCTCATATGTATTTTAATTATTTTTTTTTGGGGGGGGGGTCTGCAAAGCCTGCCTGATCTCTTCAGTGTTCAGACAGCTCTGCAGTTGCGTAAGCCTAAACAGGTCTGTTCTACATACATGAAACTGTCTTTGCAGTGTAGGAAAGTCTTTAAATATAGTGCCGTCCCAAAGTTGGCCCACCATGTGTAGGCCCCCTATATTCCATGCTCTGTAGGTTGCATTGAATGTGACTGGCATGGTGCCAGGAATGTATTCTGTAGGAATGAGTCACCAAGTTAATACTGGAGTTATCAGTGTGAGTTTCATTTGCTGCCAGACCTTCAGTGTTGTTTTGAGCCAGAGATTGCTGACCCTGTTCGCCTGACTAGGTGTGGCCATCTGTGGTATATATTTATCTTCTTCGGGGGTATCTCAGTCATCAGGTCACACTGTAGGAACTTCACTATCAGTGAAGCAGGATCCACATGGAAGATTTTCCAGTAGTAACACTGGGGCCACCCATGCCGACGTCACCTGCCAATGTCACCAACCCTATAAAGGCGTGGGCGGACCCGCTCCCTCCTCAGTTCTTTCCCATCGTCGACTCTGATCGCATGAGTCTCTGTGGAAGCTCCGAAACTGTTTGAGCCATTTTTGCCTATGTTTTTTTCCTTTACCCTAGCTTTCAGAATCTCTTTTAAATAAGAGATTTCTTTACCTTGTTTATGTCAAGAGTTACTCCTTCCACTTCTCTCTTCTGTTGCTGCCGCTGCGGAAAAAAGATTGCCTCTTCAGATGACCACAACCTCTGTGTCTGCTGACTTGTGCCTGACCACGACATCTCTGACTTAACTCTGCCAGAAATTCAAGCCGTCTCTGCATATAAACTTCTTTGAGATGTGGGTGGTGCTGTTTGCCGTACAGGATCTTTCAGAACCATCTCTTTCTGGGTCAATTGTTGGTCCATTGTCTATTATATCAACAATCAGGTGGGAACACATTCCTACGTACTGTGTGGGGAGGCCATGAGAGTCTGGTACTGGGCACTGGACCACGGCCTGGTCGTCTTGGCAGTACATGTCCCAGGCATGCTAAACCCCTTGCGGACAGCTTCAGCTGGACTCAGTCCAGCATGCACAAATGGGAACTTCTCAGATATGTTCAACAGATGGGGTCATCCAGAGTTGGTCCTTTTTGCATCACCACTCAACGCAAAACTGCCCAGTTTCTGCTCTCTGGATCCAGGGCCTGGAGTTTTCTGGTGAGACGCATTCTCCTTCTCCTGGAGCGAGAGGTTCCTTTATGCCTTCCCTCCATTTCCTCTAATTCAGAGGGTGCTAATCAAACTGCAGATGGAGGGAACCAGCATGATCCTGGTCGCACCCTTCTGGCCACAACTGCAACAGTTAGCAGAGGAACCTTCAGTTCCTCTGCCCCTTTCAAGGGATCTACTGCTGCAGGATCAGGGGACCCTGGTCCATCTGTACCTCGAGTCCCTTCGTCTGCATGCCTGACTCCTGAGGACACAGTCATCACCCAGTTTGGAGCATCTTAGAAGGTGGCGGGTGTCCTCGTTGCAGCTCAGAAGCCCTCCACTAGAACAACATATGCCATGTAGTGGAAGCAAATTGCCATCTGGGCTGCCAGACATAATCTGGACCCTTTTACCTGTCTGGTGAGCCAGATTCTGGACTACTTGATCTCTTTGTCAGATTCAGGCCTCCAGTACTTCTCCCTCAGGGTGCACCTTTCGGCTATTTCTGTGTTTCATTAGCCCATGGGCGGTCATACCGTAGCTCAGTTAGATGTGTCCTGTATGTTTCTTGGTGGCATCCTGCACCTGAAACCCCCAGTCCGTTCCCCTGTCCTGGCTTGGGATTTATATTTTGTTTTGGAGAAATTGATCCTGTCTCCATTTTAGCCAGCCGCAACTTGCGAGCTATGCTTTCTTTCCTAAAAAGCGTCATTTTTGGTTGCTATTACTTCTGCTTGAAGGATTTCCAAGCTTCAGGCTCTCTGGTGTGAGGAACTTTATTTAATTTTTCATAAAGACGGGGTGTCTTCGCACACAAATCCTAAGTTTCTCTTCAAGGTGGTGTCTTGAGTTTATCCTGAATTAATCTATCCACCTGTCAATTTACTTTCCGGGTGTGACAATCCTGAGGAAGCACTGCTCCATACTTCAGATGTGTGCTGAATTCTGAAATACTGTCAAAGCTCACTCCACAGTGGGCATGGCTAGATCCTACTTCGAGAGGGTTCCTTCAGTAGGTCATTACATATAGGGCTGCACGGCAGACATTTCTAGCAATACCTGACGGGGGACCGCCCACCCAACGTCACGTGACTGACGTCGGAGTGACTGCATATAGTGGACAGTCCCCACGCCTGCCCACCAGTTCTTTCCTGCCGTCGCCTCATGTCAATCACATTGCAGACTTCCATTAGCGATCGTCATGAAAGATCTTGCGTCAGATTTTTTCCATCGCCTTTTTCTTCATAAAATTCTCGATTTTTTTTCTCACTTATGTCTTCACCTAAGAAGTGCTCATCCTGCGGCACACAAGAACGGCTACGTTAAGTGCGTGATCTGCCTGGGCCAGACCATCCTGTCTCATCTTGTCTGGAGTGCCAGTTTTTCAACCAGGCCACCAGAAAAGGGAGGCAGCAGGCTTTGGGGGCCCACCTTTTAAAAGTCCGTCTTGCTTCATTGGAAAAGCGGATGGAGCGGATCCACGAGTCCTGTTCATAAAAATCTTTTCCTTCTAAAAAAGAGCACCGAAAAGAGAAACTTCAGGAGCGCTCTGCTGAGGCCCAGCCTGAGGCCGCACGGACCTCGACGAGCAAGGCTGCTTCTCAGCCACCGCCTGAAGTGAAGACTTTTGATGGTAAGTCAGACAAAACTTCCGCGGGTAAGTCGACCGCCAGCTCCTCCGGCTGTACTGCTACTGCCATTAAGTTGGCCCCCAGCCCCTCCGAGGACCGCCCGGTTGCCAGTAAGTCAGCTCCCCAGGCCTCGGGGACCTGCTGTAGCAACAGAGACTCACCGAACATCTGGACTTAGAGTTTCTGTCTCCGGTACCGATTCTTCCATGTATCGGACCTCACCAGGATCTCACCTCAACGGTCTGGCGCATGCCTCATTCCATCCCGGCTGTCCCCAAGAGGGCAGACAGGGTGTAACAGGCACCTAAGGAGGCTCCATTTCTCAATGCACATCTAAAGGCAGACTCCCGTCGGTATTTCAGCTGCTCATGATCGCTCGTCTGCACCCAAGCACATGAGCATATCTCCTCCAGATAAGGAGTCGAGGCAGATGGACCAGTTCAGTAGAAAGGTCTATTCTTCGGGCACATGTATGCTCCAGTCCCTAAACTATGTGGCCTATATGGTGTCGCACCAGAAAGCTACCTTGGCCAGGCTGGAGGCCCAGGCTCAAGCTATGGACTTCTCGAGCTTCAAGGAGGAACTCACCAGGGATCTCCGCCTCTCATATTTTTCCTGTAGGCATGCTCTGCAGGCTACATATGACTCCGTAGCCCATGCCTCGGCGACGGCCGTTGCATTAAGACGGCATGCCTGGCTTCGCATTTCTGGCCTCGCCAACAAGGTGCAGTCTGCGATTCATGACGCCCCCTCGGTGCTTTTTGGTGGTGATATTAAAGACATCATCACTGACCTCTGGGATAGAGGCCTTGCCCTGAGGTCAGTGCAGTCCATGTACCAATCGGGCACTCAACAGCAGCAGCAGCCCTTTCGGAAAAGGACCTGGAGGCAGAGGAAGCAAGCTCCTGCTTGATGCCAGGGGAAATGCAAGGCCACGGGCTCTGCCACTCTTCCTGCCTCCAAGAACCAGAGATGCTCAGGAGGTCCTCCTCCTGACTTCCCTGCCACCTCCTGACTCCCTAGCCCCGCCATCTCCTCAGCCTCACGGCAAGGAGCTGGTGGGGGGGGGGGGGGGGGGAGGTTTGCCCGCCACATGCAGGAGTGGCAGGGCGTAACCACCGATGCATGAGTCCTGCAATTGGTGTTCGCCGGACACACTGTAGACTCTCCACCAAAAAGGTCTTCCTACTCCAGGGATCAGGCTCTTCTTGTTCGAGAAGAAATTCAAAGCCTCTTGCTCAAAGAAGCAATAGTGTGCGTCCCTCTACGGCAAAGGGGAAGGGGGTTTTGCTCCCATTTTTTCCTGGTTCCAAAAAAGACGAGAGACTTGAGACCCATCCTCGACTTGAGCAGTCTCAACCTGTTCGTCTAGTTCTGGATGCTGACTCTCCAGAGCCTTCTCCCACTTCTTCTGGAGAATCATTGGCTTTGCATTCTGGACATGCAAGATGCTTACCTGCACATTCTGATTTTCCCCAGCCACCGCCGATTCCTGCGGTTCCTGTTCCAGGGGGAGCCCTTCCAGTTCCAGGCCCTCCCCTTTGGTCTGTCCTCGCACCTTGTGTGTTTACCAAGTGCCTGATGGTGGTGGCAGCCTTTCTGCACCGCCAAGGTATTGCGGTTTTCCCTTACCTGGATGACTGGCTGATTTCAGCCCCTTCCAGGGTTTCCTTACTGGAGGCACTGTCCTTTACTTTGGACCTTTTTGTCAAACGGGGGATTACTGTCAGTATCCCCAAATCATCCCTGATCCTGTCCCAGAGGCTTCAATTCATTGGGGTAGTTTTGGATATGGTCCAATGCAGAGCCCTTCTTCCTCCAGGCAGGGTGGAGACCCTGGTCCATCAGGCTTCTTTGGTGGCTTCGTCCAGGACCATCCTGGCCTGGGAGGGCCTCCGCCTTCTTGGCCTGATGGCAGCCTCCATCACTACTGTTCCCCTGGTGAGGCTTCACATGAGAGTTACTCAGTGGTCCTTGCTGGTGCAGTGGGATCAACTCCTGGATGACCTGGACCATCCAGTCCTGGTGTCATCAGCACTTCAGAAAGAATTGCTGTGGTGGAGGGACCCCTGCAGCCTTTCCTTGGGTCTTCCTTTCAGGAGCCCGGCCGCCTCTGCATCCCTGACTACCAGTGCATCGAATATGGGATGGGGAGCAGACCTTGGGGGAGCACCAAGCACAGGGACTGTGGTCCAGCTTGGAAGCATCATTACGTATCAGTGTTCTGGAGATGAGGGCGGTCTTGTATGCCTTCCAGGCCTTTCAGACTCTCCTTCCCAAGGGATCACTGCTTGTCCAGATGGACAATTTGTCAGTAGTTTGGTACCTCAGCAAACAAGGAGGAAATCGCTCATACCCCCTTTGCAGGGAGGCGATGTGGGTGTGGAACTGGGCGGTCCAGTACAATCTGGCCCTAGTGGCCGTGTATGTTCCAGGCATTCAAAATGACCTGGCGGACAGTCTTAGCAGGTCTTGGACCCTAAGTCACGAATGGGAACTAAATCAGGACATGGCAGGGTCTCTCTTCCTAAAGTGGGGGCGTACGGAACTCTACCTCTTCGCCTCCCACTTCAATGCAAAACTTCCCAGTTTTTGCTTGCTCGTTCCAGGGCATGGTGCTTTCTGGCCGACACGCTCTCTTTCTCATGGACAGGGACATTTTTGTACGCCTTCCCTCCATTTCCCATTCTCCAGAGGATTCTCCTAAAGTTTCAGGAAGAGAAGGCACTGATGATTCTCATTGCCCCTCTCTGGCCAAGACAGATTTAGTTCCCGCTGCTGCAACAGTTAGCGAGAGAACCATCAGTTCCACTTCCAGTGACTCATAACCTCTTAACCCAGGATCAAGGTTGTCTTGTGCATCCAGGACTCAGGACACTGCATCTTCATGCGTGGCTCCTACAGACATAGCGATTTCTCGCTTTGGGGTCTCCTCTTGAGTCGCTCAAGTCTTAGTAGAGGCACGAAAACCCTCTACTCGTTCCACTTATGTCATGAAGTGGAAACTTTTTTCCATTTAGGTGGCTTCCAAAGATTCTTGTTCTGCCGCGCAAGCCATGGAGTACCTCCTCCATCTTTCAGACTCTGGTCTGTCTTATTCTTCTTCTTTGAAGGTCCACCTTTCGGCAATTTTGACATACCACGAGCTGGTGGATGGTGAACCCGTGGCTCAGTTGGAAGTCTCGAAAACCTTTCTGAAAGGGATTCTCCATCTGAAACCCTCCATCCGCAGTCCTACACCCCTTTGGGATTTGAACTTTGTGTTGGAGAAGCTTGCTCTTCCTCCCTTTAAACC
The DNA here is from genome assembly GCA_016271365.2 of Neoceratodus forsteri. Taxonomy (NCBI): domain Eukaryota; kingdom Metazoa; phylum Chordata; order Ceratodontiformes; family Ceratodontidae; genus Neoceratodus; species Neoceratodus forsteri. The sequence goes on along the minus strand of CM057450.1, from coordinate 180,501,988 downwards.
AGCGATGAGCTGTAATTTACGCTTCCTCTCTTGGAAGACGTTAATTTTGGTTGCTGTTACTTCAGCTCGAAGTATTTCGGAACTTCAGGCTCTAGTATGTAAAGAGCCTTATCTAATTTTCTACAAGGGCCGGGTGGTCCATAGGACAAATTCTAAGATCTTACTTCGAGAGGGTTCCTGCAGGAGGTCTTCACATATAGGACTACACCCCCCCTGGCGTCAGGTCCAAACGGCAAACTTGTAGATAGCAATCAGCGGGGACCGCCCCTGACGTCGGGTGACGTGACGTCAGCACGACTATAAAAGGGGCGGTCCCATGCCCGCTGTCCTGTTCTTTTCCGCCGTCACCTCAGTACGTTTGGCACGCGATAGAACAGCGATCATACGTCCCCCATTTTGTTGAAGTTTTCTTCGCCTCATAAATAATTTTTCTCTATCGTTTCACTCATATTTGATGTCTTCTAGACAGAAGAAGAAGTGCTCGAAGTGCGGCACTCAAATCCCTCACGGGGTGACCATTCCCGCTGCCTCCTCTGCCTTGGTTCCAAGCACAACATCCAGGAGTGCTCCATCTGTCAGGCCTTCAACCAGGCGATCAGAACCAAACGTAAGTGGACCCTTGAGGCCCATCTCCTGACCTGACGACTGGCGTCGATGGAAAAGGAGCTCCAGGAACTGCGGGATAGGTCGTTGTCGCTGGCCCCTAAAAAGAAAAAAAGGAAGGAGAAGCGCCGGGACCAGAGTCCGTCGCCACACGGTAGGCCCTCTGAAACTGTGAGTACTTCAGCCAGTGCCCCATCTGCTTCTTTAGGGTGGGCACCTTCTCCCCCTCCTGCTGAGGTGAGCGGGCAGCCGGGGGTAGCCTCTCTGGAGGTCTATGTCAAGTTGCCTTGCCTGGCAGTAAGACACCCTCTGACCCCATTCGGAAGGGCACTTGGGCTCCTGCTGATCAGCCTAGCGGGCGGTCTCCAGACTTCCACTAGCCTGGCGCGGTCTGTTCAGTCGGATGACAGGTCCTCCGTCTCCCGCCCAGATCTTTCCATTCTCTCGTCAGGCTCCAGTTTGGCCCCCAACGCCAGACAGAGTGAGTGGCAGAGTGACCCTTCGTCCTCCAGGGTCTTACATCCCAGGGACTTGCCACCTGATCCGCTGATTTTCCTGCCAGCGAGATCGCCTCCGTACCTGCCATCAGGGCTCCTTCTGGACCTTCCCCCCCTCGCCAGGCCTACTGCCATCCCCAGACTTTGGTCCGCCGCCGGCTAGGGATCTTTTCATGGAGCCTCCTCCCGCGGGACCTTCGGGGGCCCTTCCAGATCCTGCACCTCCCAGAGGCGCCATGGCACTTCCCCTGCAGGACCAGATCCTCCGGGTGGGTTTCTGGGTTCAGAACCCATTGTCCCGCCTCTGGGTGGCCCGCCATCGACTCCACAGTATCCGAAGCCAGGCCATGTGCCTCTGACGCCGGCATACCCTGGGTACTCTTACTATCCACAAACGGGTTATCACTACCCTTCTTGGCCTCAGTACCCAGGCTATCCTACTTTCCAGCCTCCTCCGCCACCCCCGGCACCAAAGATGGCCCCTCAATGGTGGTAGGAGGCTAGAACCCAGCTGCTGTCAGAGCTTAGGCAGTCTGTGGGGGATGCTCCCCAGCCTAGGGCCCCTCCTCCACTGCCTACTTCCGGCAGAGCCTCGGGTTCCGTTGCTGCGGGAGCTGCTGGAATAGAACCTTCCATTCCCAGCGGCTCCAAGCCCTCCGATACGGAGTCAGATTCCGAACCTTCGGACCCCAGATCTCTGGTTGAGGTTCCTCCCAAGGAGTCACCCAAGTCTCCCCCAGAGGATCCATCTTTCGGAGACCTCTTGTGCTCCATACAGGCAACTGGAGGCTGGCCCATGAAAGAGGTGGATCTGCAATGAAAAAGACTAGCGGGGCACCTGGATCTTGCAACATCTGATCATATCCCCCCATGGATGGGACCCCATAAGGACTTGGTGACCATAATATGGCAACAACCGTCCTCCATACCAACAGTCTCCGGGAAGGCAGACCGGACCTATTATCTCCCGGAAGGGATTCAGCATCTTAACTCCCATTCAAAAGCTGACTCCATAGTAATTACTGCTGCTCACGACCGGTCAGCCCAACCGAAATACCTGAGTTCCTCGTCGCCAGACAAGGACTCTCGTCAGTAAGACCAGTTCGGGCGAAAGATCTATTCTTCTTCCTCCTGTGGCATTAGATCTCTCAACTATGTCTCGCACATGGTTGCTTTTCAAAAAGCTTCACTTTCAGAGCTGGAAAGGGATCTCCTTGAGGTTCAGGACGAAAACCTTAGGAAGAAGCTCCTGGACAAGGTCAGGATGGGAAAGTCCTCATGTTGTCACGCGCTTCGAGCGACGTACGACTCGGTGGATTCAGTGGCTAGAGCGGCAGCCACGGGGATCTGTCTCTGCCGGCTCTCCTGGCTTCGGATAGCTGGCTTGGCACAGGATGTACAGTCTTCCCTTTTGGACGCCCCTTTTAGGGGTTCCGTCCTCTTTGGCGGCGATGCCAAAGATATCATAACAGGACTGCAAGAGAGTGGACGCTCCTTAAGAGATGTACGCTCTATGTAGAAGACGGGTCAGAAAAAACAGCCCTTTCGCCGCCAAAGAAGGTGGAACAAGAAGAACCAGGCAAAGCGGTGGGGGAGACGTGCCCTGGCTCAGAAGCCCAAACCCCACAGGCTATGGTCTCCAAACCAGCCTCGGGGGCTAAAGCTCCCCTTCCCTCAGCATCCTGACTCCTTTCCCCTCCTCCTACTCCCTCTCTTAAATCAGGAGGAACCAGTTGGAGGGAGGTTTGGCCTCCACCTGGAGGGTTGGAGGTTTGTCACCGCAGAATCTTGGGTGCTTCAGCTCATCCAGCGGGGTCACTAAATCGAGTTCCTCGAGATTCCAGCCCCTCTACGACCGGGACAGTCTTTCTATCCATGGGATCAGGCCCCCCTTGTCTCAAGAGATTCAGGCAATTCTTTTAAAGGAGGCCATAGAACCGTCCCCCCGAACCAGATAGGAAGGGGATTTTACTCTGACTTCTTCCTAGTCCCAAAGAAACGGGCAACCTGAGACCGATCCTGGACCTCAGCACACTAAACATCTTCGTCCAGTACAAGAAGTTTCATATGCTGACTCTTCAGGGGCTCCTCCCCCTGCTCCATCCCAACTCCTGGCTGTGCTCCCTGGATATGCAGGATGCCTACCTGCACATCCCTATCCTTCTGGTCCACCACCGCTTTCTCCGGTTTGCTTTTATGGAGGATCACTTCCAGTTTCGGGTGCTCCCTTTTGGCCTTTCCTTGGCCCCCCGGGTGTTCACGAAATGTCTAGTGATGGTGGCGGCGTTCTTACGCTGCCAGGGCATTTATGTCTTCCTGTACCTGGACGACTGGCTCCTCGCAGCACCCTCTCCTACCAGCCTGAAAGAGTAGCTCTCTTCCACTCTGAACTTGTTCTCTCTTCTGGGGATCACGGTCAACTTCCCCAAGTCCCAGCTAGTACCATCGCAACAACTCCAATTCATTGAAGCCATATTAGATACAGTTCAGAGCAGGGCTTTTCTGCCATCAGATTGAGCTGAGACTTCAGTTGCTCAGGCTACTGTCGTGGCCCAGGCTCGATAGATCCCAGCACATGCTGTGCTCCATCTTTTGGGACTGATGGCAGCGGCCATTTCCACAGTCCTGCTGGCCAGACTTCGCATGAGGGTCACCCAGTGGTCTCTCCAAGTCCAATGGGATCAGAGGACGGACGACATGAACCAAAAAGTCATGATCTCCAGCAGCCTTCAGAGAGATCTTCGCTGGTGGCAGGATCTCCAACCTTTCGAGGGGAACACTTTTTCATTCCTCCATCCCAACCCAAATCCTCACCACGGATGCCTCAGACTTGGGCTGGGGAGCCCATCTGGGGGTACACAAGACACAGGGGTCTTGGTCCGATCAGGAGCTTATGCTCCACATCAGTGTTCTGGAGACCAGGGCGGTTCTTTACGCTCTCCAGGCGTTCCAGTCCCTTCCGGTCCAGATGGACAGTATGTCCACAGTCTGGTACATTAACAAACAGGGAGGAACCCGGTTGTACCCTCTCTGCAAAGAAGCAATGAGGGTCTGGTACTGGGTGATCCAGCACAGCCTTTACTTGACAGTAGTCCACGTTCCAGGTGTAACCAACGTCCTGGCGGACAGTCTGTCGATCAGTGGCCAGGGTCCACGAGTGAGAGCTAAAGTCAGGGGTGGTTGAAGAACTCTTTCTTCGATGGGGTCATCCACACTTAGATCTGTTCTCCTGCCCATTCAATGCAAAACTACCCAACTTTTGCTCGCTCGGTCCCAGGCATGGTTCTTTTTGGCGAGACACACTCTCTCTCTCGGACAGGGAGGTTTCTTTACGCTTTTCCTCCCTTTCCTCTCATTCAGAAGGTTTTGGTGAAACTTCAGCAAGAGAGAGCTCATATAATTCTTATCACTCCTCTCTGGCCACGCCAGATTTGGTACCCTCTTTTACAGCAACTGGCACTGGAACATCCAGTCCCTTTGCCATTCTCCCATGACCTTCTGACACAGGAGCAGGGCCCCCTGGTGCACCCGAGCCTTCAGTCGCCCACCTTCATGCCTGGCACCTGTGGGCATCGCGGTTTCCCGCTATGGTGTCTCCTCGCAGGTTGCACATATCTTAGTAGAGGCCAGAAAACCCTCTACTATATCCACTTACGCCATGAAGTGGAAAAGATTTTCGATCTGGGCCTTAGCAAGGAGCTGGGATCCCTTTTCGTGCTCGGCGGCCCAGGTGTTAGAGTACCTCGCATATTTATCTGAGATGGGCCTTAGCTGCTCCTTCATTAAGGTCCATTTCTCTGCGGTGTCTGCCTACCACCTCCCGGTGGAGGGCAAAACCTTAGCTCAGTTGGAGGTTGCCAAAACCTTTCTAAAAGGCATCCTCACTTGAAACCTCCAATCCAGAATCCTTGCCCCCCTGGGACCTGAATTTCATGCTCGAGAAGCTGACTTTACCCCTGTTTGAACCAGCTTCTGCTTGCAACTTGCGCTTCCTCTCCTGGAAGACTTTATTTTTAGTTGCAGTGACTTCCGCCAGAAGGGTCACTGAGCTCCAGGCTTTTGTTTGTAAAGAACCTTATTTAATTTTTCATAGGGACAGAGTAGTCCTTCGGACTAACCCTTCCTTTCTCCCCAAAGTGGTCTCAGAAACCACTCTGAATCAGAGCGTGGAATTACTAGTAGACTATCCCCAGCATTCCAACGGGGGGGAATACCTTCTGCACACCCTAGATGTGCACCAGATTCTGAGATACTACACGAACCGGACTAAAGAGGTTCTTGTAAATCCAACCAACTCTTTGTAGCCTTTGCTCCCCAGTGCCAGGGCAAGGCTGTCTCCAAACAAAGCATCTCTAGATGGTTAGCCAACTGCATCCATTTTTCTAACATGAAATATGGGAAGTCCCTTCCGGGGGCAGTAAAAGGCCACTCCACCCGCAGCGTGGTTACCTCTACTGCCATTTTTAGGAATGTGTCCACTGCAGAGATCTGTGCAGTGGCCACGTGGTCGTGTTCACACTTTCACTAAGCATTACAGTCTGGACATTGCCTCTAGGTGCAGAACAGACTTTGGTCTTGCAATTTTGCAAGCCTCCTGTCATGATTCCCTGTGGTGACTTCTGCTCCTCCCGGATGTACCTCAGCATAAGTTATTTTGGGAACTGCTTGGTATTCAATCCTATATGTGAAGACCTACTGCAGGAACCCTCTCGAAGCAAGATATTGCAGTCACGCAAGAACTTACCGTAACAATAGATCTTCAAGAGAGGTTCCTGCAGTAGGTCTAGTTTCCCTTCCACCTTCCCCCAGTTCCTGGATGTTTTTTCCTTTATTTTTCATCCTACTCAGTCCTTGGGTCTAGAGAGGAAGCAGGGTCCTAGGAGTTTTTGCTCCTAGCTGATACTTACCTTTCTTTAGGTCTCCGTGGAAAGAACTGAGAGCGGAGTGGACCGCCCTTTTATAGTTGAGTGCATGATGTCTGGGGCGGTCCCGCTGTGATTGCTATCTACAAGTTTGCCGTTTGGACCTGACGCCAGGGGGCACAGTCCTATATGTGAAGACCTACTGCAGGAACCTCTCTCGAAGATCTGCTATTATGGTAAGTTCTTACATAACTGCAGTTTTTTACCCAAGGTGGTGTCGGAAGTCACACTGAACCAATCAGTGGAGCTTCCAGTTTTCTTTCCGTCCCTTGCGAACAGAGGTGAGGCACTCCTGCACACCATGAATGTCCATCGGATCCTTCGGTGTTACACACACTGAACAAAGGATATCCGTAACAGTGATCAGCTTTTTGTTTCCTTTGTCCCCAGGTCGGCTGGCAAAGCTGTTTCTAAGCAGTGCCTTTCCACTTGGTTAGGTAACGGTTCACTACTGTTACCAAAAATATGACAAATCTCTGCCGGGTCCCATCAGAGGTCACTCTACCAGGGGCATGGCTGCTTCCACTGCCTTTTTGAGGAATGTTTCCGCGGCTGATACCTGCGCTGCAGCAACTTGGAGTTCAGTCCATACCTCTACCAAACACTACAGTCTTGCTTCTAGGTGGAGGGCAGGTTTTGGCCTAGCTGTTTTGCAGGGCCTTCTGTCCTAGCCTGGGTCCATTCTAGTTCCCAGTTTTGTTGGAGTTTTTCTCTCCTCCTCCCTCGTTTCTCTCGGTCTCTGCTCTGAGGGACTACTTGGGATTCAGTCCTCTATGTAATGACCTACTGAAGGAACCGTCTTGAAGTAAGATAGTACAGTTATGTAGGAACTTACCGTAACAGTAGATCTTCGAGAGAGGTTCCTTCAATAGGTCATATTTTTCCCTCCCTCCTTCCCCCTTTTATTTTATATACAAGGACTCCAACTCCTGTTTACTCCTGCTAACAGGCCTCTTCCAGGCTCAGGCGGGAGAACTGGAGGGCGGTCGTGGGGACCGTCCATTATATACGGTCACACTGACGTCAGTCACGTGACGTCTGGTGGGCGGTCTTCCGTCAGGTATTGCTAGAAAAGTCTGCCGTGCAGCCCAGACACCAGGTGACGCTAGTCCTATATGTAATGACCTACTGAAGGAACCTCTCTTGAAGATCTACTGTTATGGTAAGTTCCTACGCAGCTGTACTTTTTATGGCCTGTTTCAAGGGAGTCTCAGCTGCTGACATTTGCGCTGCTGCCACCTGGAGTACCGTCCAAATTTTCACCAAGCACTACACTCTGGCAGTCTGGACATTGCTTCAGAGCCCAAGCAGGTTTCGGCTGGGCTGTTCTTCAGGACCTTGTGTCTTAGGTTTTGCCTCCCGATTGTTCTGCTGAACCTGTAACTGCTTGGGACTCATTCCTCTGGTGTGACCCTGAAGAAGATAGAACAGTTATGTCAGAACTTGCCGCAACAGCAGATCTTCAAGGGGATCTCAGTCATCAGGTCTGCCTTCCCTCCCACCATCCCCCTTCTTGGAGTTCTCTGCTCAGTGGTTACATAGTGTAGACAACCTTTTATTTAGGCCTGGGTACCCCCCCCCCTCTCCTCAGTCCCCCATGGCACGGGTCTGTTCTCCAGGGGGAAAGAACGGAGGAGGGAGCAGGGTCTCTCATGCCTTTATAGGGTTGGTGATGTTGGCAGGTGACGTTGGCGTGGGCAGCTCCAGTGGTACTGCTGGAAAATATTCTTTGTGGATCCTGCTTCCTCAACAGTGAAGTTTCCACTGTGTGACCTGATGACTGAGATCCCCTCGAAGATCTGTTGTTACAGTAAGTTCTTATGTAACTGTTCTATGTGGCTTTTCCCCAAATCCTTCATCTCCACCCAGCCTGTCTCTTCGTTTTGGTGTAGAACTTCAATCAAAGGAGGCACTTGGTCTGTAACAGCGTTTAAGATCCAGAACTCCCTTCCGTGCCCCCTCCCCTCTTTGTGTCTGTGGAAGGAGATCCCACTTAATTCTTGGCTTCTTGCCATTCCAAATCAATCTACTACGGGAATTTTGAAGTTCTTTTCCATTCTTTGTTAACCAAGGTGGCAGAGTAGCTAATAGAAACAGAAGTCTGGGCAGAATGTTAATTTTGATGGCCTTAATGCCATTAGATAAGGAAAAGGAATTTCTTGTCATCTGTTCATGTCTGCAGGTATGACCTTTGTTAGTGATGCATAGTTTATCTTTTGCAAGGTCGCTAACAGCACTGGTATTTAAATTCCCTGGTATTGTATGTACCCTGGATGTAACCCACTTGTATGGGGTGCTGTCCCTGACTGGGGTTATCAGCAAGCAGCTTACTAGGACTGCTTCTCTATACTGCTGTAGAAGCTTCAGGAAAGCTGGCATGGAGTGTATGGGGTCCCTCATATACACTAAGGTGTATCGTCTGAGTATAAAGATATGCAGTGTTCCTGGCCAGCTACCATAATAATTAATATATCAGAGTTTTTATATAGAGCAGCTGCCAGGCACTCAGTGCTGAGTGCAAAAAGCAAGGGTGATGGGGACACCCTTGCAGTGTTCCTCTTTGGATACAAAATGAGTCCAGATAGTGTACCATTTAGTCTGATCCGAGCAGTCGGGTTAGAGTGAAGCTGTGTAAGTTTGGTTGTAAAGAGATCCCCCAAACCCCATGTTTCTTAGAACCTCCAAGAGGAAGGGCCGGTTCAGGTGATCAGATGTCTTTTTGGCATCGATGACAAAGGCCACTTGGGTGTCCTGACAGTCCTTAGCCTCTGGTAAGACATTCAGCGTTTTCTAATACTGTTGGTAAGGAATCTTTGGGATATAAAACCCATTTGATCATGGTGGGTGAGTATCGTGACAATTTTCTGTACTCTAGAGGCCATTATTTTCATATAAATTTTTAAGTCCTGGTTGAGCAGCAAAATCAGCCAGTATGAGGCGCATTGTTCTTTTGGTTTTCTGGGCTGGGAAATTACTATTATCATTGCCAGTAGCGGCTCTAGCCTCAAATGGTTACCAGAGCACAGCTGGGGCACAACAGATGTCAGCCAGGGCACTGATATATTGTTACTTTGGGGGAAGCTCTGCACCATATGGGGCACCAGCTGGGGCACAGCATTTCTTTACCGGGGCACGTGCCCTGGCGGGTCCTGGTGTAGAGCCGCCACTGATCATTGCTTTTCTTCAGAAGTCTGGGACCGGTCTTCTGTTTGGCTATCTCAGAAAACCGTAAAGAGAATATGTGTTATAAGGCTTTAAAAGCCTTGTATAAACTTGTATTAAAACTGCCCAGTCCCAGGGATTTATTACTTACAAGTGGCTTTATGACTACCATTACCTCTGCCTCTTGGATCAGCCCTTCCAACCCTGCCTTGTCTTCCTCTGAAAGTGATGGAAGGTCCAGGTCTTTTAGGAAAATCTTGGTGTCTCTAGAAACCTGTTCTGTTAACACGGATGTATAGAAGTCCTTGAAAGTCTCTGTAATCTTAGTTGGAGTAACCCCCCCCCCGTGCGAAAAGGTGGTGGATCACTTGCAAAGTTCGGTCTGCAGCCTCTTTGCGAAGGCAGAAAGCCAGTAGTCTGGCTGCCCTCCCCCAAGTCTTGTAGTAGCTTTTTTGGATATAGTGCAGGGCACCTTCTGACTGGAAAGACAGTAAGATCTTGCCTTGTTTCTTGTAGTTTATATTAGTGAGTTCAGCTCCCCTGCATTTTGTGTACCTGTTCTAGGGTTCTGATGGTTTTTTCCTTACTTTTTCTCATGGCCGAGTTTTGTTTCTTGTGGTGTGAAGCAGGGCTGTTAATCTTGCAGTGTACTATAGCCAGGGCCCCTGGTGTTGTGCGGCAGAATTTTCTGACTTCTGCGGCAGGGCTCCTTGACTTCTGTGGCAGCATTTTCTGATTTCTGCGGCATGATTTATTCATTTCTCTGGCAGAATGCAGTCCTGTCGTTGGCCAAATATGATGTGATGTCATCGATGACATCATATGCTGAGCACAGAGGAGGGCTTCAGGATAAACGAGGTGGGAAAGAAAGCTTGACACTATGGAAAAACAGTATATTTATATGAAAATTCACCAAAAACAATGAATTCTGCGGCATGATGCAAATTCTCGGCAAATTCCACAACCAGAGAATTCAGGGGCCTTGACTATAACTTTACAGTTCCACCACTTCAGGCGCGGTGGCAGTGCCCAGTCATTATGGTGCCAAGTGGCAAAGTCGCTGTTCTCTCTCTTTTGTGGGGCTGCCTTGCTCCCCACCCCTTCAAAGGATACTAACTCCAGGGCCCGGACCTCGGGGAGGGGCAGCAATCCGGCATTTGGTGCTGTAATGACAGCACTGTAATGCCGGTGCCCTAATGGCTGGAAAGGAGCTTTTACTGCATCTCACATTATGGGGATCAGGGTATCATTAGTGTTATGTAGGGAGTAAGCCTCCTCAGTTTCTTGAGCTGTGTTCTCCTTTATGTTGGTGACATTAATGAGTGATGTGTTCATCTTCCACAGTGACCTGTGGTTATTTGTTCCTGTTGCCAGAGTCATCTGGACCAGGACATGGTCTGATTGTGTGATGGAATTGTTTTTACACTCTGAGACCCGATAGATGTTGCCTTTGGGTACAAGGAAGCGATTCTAGCCAAGAATATGAGAGATTTGGGTGCAAGATGAAGGTGTAGTCTCTCTCACTTCCATGCAGGTGCCTCCAAACATCTATGAAACCTCTCTCTTTTGAGAGTGCTTTCAGTACCTTAGGATATTGGCTGGTGCCAGAAGATGGATTGGGGCCATGCTACAAATTTTTTTTTTTTGTGGGTTGCCGTATCCTGAAGCTCTGCCCCTGACCCGCCAGAACTACTGTGCCCAGATTTCCCGAAGCAGCAATTGATCTAGGCTTATCACCTCTGGATGGGGCCATCGGCTGGGCAGCTCCATGGATCACTTTCTGGATTCCAGTAGCAACAAACAACTGGGAGAGCCCCTTGGCTTACCCCTCAAGGCAGGGCCATGGATAAGACTGAACCAAACGGACTACAGTGGCTACATCGCCGACTGGGACTCATGGCAGGTGGTGCAGAGCCGACTAGTTAGGACGTCATGGAGGGGCAACAGCAACGATTTTTGCTGCTGTTTCTACAGAGGTGAGATGTGCAATGATGTCTGTGGGACATACCCGACATCTGTTCTGCCTCCCATGGATGCAGGTGCCCGGTGCTGTCAGTCCCCCAACCTCCACCAGGGATCGATCCTGCACTGGACCCCCAGAGAAGGAGAGCTGTCCATAGGACGCTCCATCCTTCTCCCCAGCTGGCCCTCTGAATCACGGGTTCATTCACGAACCCGGGATGTCGGTGTCACAGACGGAAATCTTACTGCTGCGCTGGCGGGCCAGCCATAATACCCCAGCACACCACCACCACCACCACCAGCACTAGCAAGTGGCTGGGAAGCAGTGCTGTTTTACCGAAAATCACTTTTAAAAAAAAAAAAAAATCTGTCTGCATAATCTTTTGGGGAGTAAATATTAACTAGGATGATGAGTTCCCTTTGAATTTCCTCTTGAAGTGTTGCTAACCTCCAGTCCGTGCCCACTTTTCTGTGCAGGGTAGTAAATGGAAGATATTGGGGGCTGAAACAATCACGGGATTTAAGAACGCATGGGTAGACATAAAGGAATTCTGGAGGTCAGGGTTAAGAGGCAACAGACTTCCTGGAAAACATAAACTGAACTTACAAACTTAAATGGGCAGACTGGGTGGGCCATAGGCCCTTATCTGCCGACACTGTCTATGTATCTATGTATATTTGTCTATGAAGTTGGCCATACTTGCTTTTTGCTGGTGGTATGGGAGGCTGCCACCACCTTACCCACCCAGCCTCTTTTCAGTTTGACATGTTCTGAGTCCGAGAGGTGGAACTCCTGAACAAAAGCTATCTATATCTGTGTCTAACTGCTGTAATTCTACAAAGACTCTGCCCCTCTTAATTGGGGAATTAATGCCCTTAAAATTATATCTAGTGATTTTTGTGTTAACCGTGGGTGTCCACACTGATCCAGTATTGTCCGAGGTCCTTGCACCTTCACCTGTGCCATCGCTTATTTAATTTGGGTAACATCCTCCACCCTGTGTCAGTTGGTGTTACATACTGTACCGCTAAGTCACAGAACATATTAACATACAATCTACAGTCAAAGGAATTGCCTGGGATGGACATCTCTCCCAAGCCCTAACATACTTTTAACAAGAATCTACAATCAAGTTGTGCTTCCTAGGTGATAAAAGAGAAAACTCAAGACCAGTATAACTGGACTCTGAGGAGTGAAGTTTATAAAGCTCCATTCGTGCCCATGGTGGTAAAGTAAGCTTGGTTCTCCTCACCTTTGTGGGGGTGAATCAGATTCCCTGTCATGGTTGGCAAGAATGGGATTCAGAAAGAGGATATGAGAGAGTTCCTTGGTGTCTGGTATCTTTTCCCCTCTCCTCTGCCTTCCTAGTACTGGGGTATCCGGGGGTACTGAAAGACACACAACCACCACTGAACTTTAACCTGGTTCTTCAATGAGGAGCGGGAAACCAGACCAAGGGAGCGATGACCCGCAGCACCCCCTCTCCAGAAACGTTGTACTTATCCCATAATGGGGGCTAACTCCATACCATCAAAATGTCTTGTCTGTGTAATATAGGATTCCCGGGACCCCGAGACCTAGCCCCCAGCATCATGGGACCCCACTTGAGAAGGGCAACTCGACTTTTAGATTTAGCTTCTGGTTGAGGCGCAAGCCTCAAGGGGAACTGAGAGAGTCCATGCTGCTTCTTAGTCACTCAGAACCTATTGTTTCCCCTCTCCTACCCTCCAGCAGAGTTTCAAGCTGCCAACCTACTCAGCCTGAGGCAAATTACTTTGGATATAAGCTTATGGATGTGAGACAGATACCGGTAACACCCCTGCTCCCTCCCCGTACCATGGAGAGTCAGCATGTGCATGGCCTCCTCTCTGCTTGAGCCTTTTAGTAGGCCGATCAGGGACCCCTTCCTTACGCATTTGGTTTTAAGTAGTTAGCATTTGCCAGTGGCTTCAGAGAAATGATTGCTGGGTGATAGGGAGAGCAGGGATATGTAGGTCTTACTTCGAGAGGGCTCTTGCAGTAGGTAATTGCATATAGGACTGACGCCGGCAGGCGGCAAGACCCCACGGAAAAATCTCTAGCTAGCAGTCTCTGGCGAGGGACTGCCCCCACGTCAGGTGACCGGCATCAGGAGACGTTGGTATAAAGGGGTGGTCCCTCACGCCCGTCTTCCAGTTCTTTCCCGCGGTTAGCTCATGCCAGTGCCTCGCGGTAAAGTTCCTTGCTCATCAGGCTCCCTCGTCGGGTCTTTTTACCAAGTATTTTCGCTTTTTTCTTATACAACGTCAGGTATTCGTCGGTGTGTCGTCCCCTACAGCCTCTGAGCACAAAAACAAGTGCGACTCGTGCGGCACCCAACTCCCACACAAGGACGGCCACTCCCTGTGCCTTTTTTTGCCTAGGCCCCGACCATTTAGTAGAGAAGTGCCAGCACTGCCTTAGTTTTAAAACGGCCACCCGGGGAAGGCGGCAGCAGTTTCTGGAAGCCCACATTCTGAAAAAGAAGATGAGCTCCATGGAGAAAGAACTGAAAAAGCTTCGGCAGGCATCAACTTCCCCTGAAGGCCATCGCAAGAAAAAGGACAAAGAAAAGCACCGGGACAAGGGCTTCTCTCCCACCGCGACTTCCTCGGGAGTCGCCGTGTTACTGCTCCATGACAGCTCAGCCCACCTGTCTGGCTCGTGCTCGGGCCCTTCAGGCACCTCTGGGCTGTTGGAGGCCTCCGCTCCCAGTAAGGCTGTGGCTTCGCGGCCTACTGGTGCGAGCAGCTCCGATAAGCTGGACGTCTGCTTCTCCGACATCCGCATGGAGAAGGTCGGTAAGTCGCCTGACCCTTCAGGGCGGTGCGTGGCCCCTGTTCCGCCAGACCAGGCCGCCCCTCCATCATGGTCTGCCTCCAGTGATGGGTCCGTTAAGTCGGACGCCGGCCCCTCTGGTGCCCGCCTGGTTCCCGCTGCTAAGCCGCATGTTGGTTCGCCCGACGTCCGCACAGCAGAAGAGCTGATGCCGGACCCTCCCAGGTCCGTCGTTCCAGGCTCCCCGCAGCCTTCACTGCCCTCCGGGGACCCTGAGTCTCCTCTGCCCCACCCCGGGGATTTCTCCCCTCCATCCCTGGGCGACGCTGAGGTCCCTGTTCTGCCTCCGTCAGACCGTCCACCTCCTGGTCCGACCGATCTGATGGCTCCCCAGACGCCGGCTCTGACACCGGCACCTCGGCCGCTGGCTCTGACGCCGGTATTGCCGACTCCGGGTGACATCCCGCTCCCGGATGCCGCCCTGATGCCGGGCCCTCCGCCCTCTGGGCCTTCTGCCCCAGATCCGCCTGTGGGGCCTCCGGCTGGGCTGTCTCTTGGCAGCTCCCGGTACCCGACCCGTCGTATCCGACACTGTCATACCTGGGACACGGTATCCGGCGCTGCGGTACCTGGCGCCACAATACCCGGCCGGGCTTCGGCCGTCGGGTTATGAATACTACGCCTTATGGGTATAACCCATACCCTTATCCCCCTTCCTGCTCCCCAGCCGCGGTGGATTTGCAGGAGACTCTGGCCTCCTGGTGGGCTGAGGCCAAGGCTCAGCTCACCAGAGAGGTGGAGAGTCGTCTTCTGACGACAGTGCCGGTACCGGTTCCTGTGCGTCCACGATGACAAACTCCCTCACCACCTCCGGACACCAGGGCTAAACCCTCTGGGTCCAGAGAGGGGCAGGACACGCTTCCCCGAGGGCTTCCCAAGGGTCCGTTCCTCCCCCTAGACGGGAGAAGGAGTCTTCTTCTTCTTCACTTTCTTCCTCTTCCTCCTTGGGCCTCCGGCGGCTGCTCCGAAGGGCAGCGGGGGAGTGTCTCTCTGGAAGATACTTCTTTCACAGAGCTGCTACACAAAATCCAGGCAGTGCAGAAGTGCCAGTCCTTGGAGCCAGATCCATAGCGGGTGAAACTCACTGAGCATCTGGATCTGCCTGTGACAGCTCCTACCTTGGTGCCACCCTGGATAGAGCCTCATGCCCACCTTGTTACCACCATTTGGAAACAACCGTCGGCGCTAGCCCCTCTTCCACGGAAGTTGAACAGGCTATATCAGGCTCCTGAGGGTGTTGACTACTTAGATTCTCACCCTCGAGCTGACTTGGTTGTGATTACCGCTGCTCATGGCCGGTCAGCTAACCCAAAACATCTTAGCTCATCGCCACCTGATAAAGAATCTCTCCTTCTGGACCAGTATGGCAAGAAGATTTTCGCTTCTTCCACGCTGGGGATCAGGGCCCTGAACTATGTCGGTCACATGGGGGATTACCAGAAGGCAATTCTTACTGAGGTGGAAACCAAATTGGACTCCCTGCCGGACTCTCAAGTCAAGCAGGAACTGTCTGACCTTGTCCACTCTGCACGTTTGGCCAGTCGACACATGCTTCTTATGACTTATGATGCAGTGGACACTGCTGGATGGAGCTCAGCTTTCGCCGTAGGCTTACGAAGTCATGCTTGGCTCCGTGTGTCAGGGTTGGTCCCAGAAGTGCAGTCTGCTATACAGGAAGCACCATTCCGGGTTTGGGTGCTTTTCGGTGGTGATGTCAAGGACCTCATCACCGATCTGCAGGAGAAGGGGATGGCACTAAAGTCTGTCGACTCTGTGTCATCCCCATCAATCGCAGCGCCGTCCCTTTCGCAGATGGAATTGGCCAAAGGCGAAACCTCCAGGAAAGCGGGCCACTAGGCGCCAGGCCCCCACAGCTGCCAAGCCCCCTCCGCACAAAAAAACAGCGGGTGCTTCAGCTGCGGCGCTGCCCCACACCACCTGACTCCTTCCCTCTCCCACAGCCTCCGGGCTCACCGGTAGGAGGGAGGTTTTCCCTCCACCTTCTGGGCTGGGAGAGGGTAACATCAGATTCATGGGTGCTCCAGCTAATCGTAGAAGGACACTCAATAGAGTTTCTACAGAAACCACCTAGTCACCCTCCCCCAAGGTCGTCGTACTCTCGGGAACATCTTCTTCTGGTCCAGGAAGAGATTTCAGCACTGTTGCTGAAAGAGGTGATAGAACCTGTCCCCCTTCCCTTACAGGGAACAGGTTACTATTCCCACTTCTTCCTGGTCCCGAAGAAGACAGGAGATGTAAGGCCTCTTCTAGATCTCAGTTCCCTGAACCTATTCGTGGAGTACAAGAGGTTCAGAATGCTCTCACTGCAGAGCCTTCTGCCCCTCCTCCGCTCGGGCCAGTGGCTGTGTGCTCTGGATATGCAGGACGCTTCCGTACATATATCCATTCGCCCGTCTCACCGCAAATATCTCCGTTTTGCTTTCCAGCGGGACCACTACCAGTTCAGGGCACTTCCATTTGGCCTGTTCTCGGCTCCCCGGGTATTTACCAAATGCCTTGCGGTGGTGGTGGCCTACCTGCGTACCCGGGGAGTGCAGGTTTTCCCGTACCTGGATGACTGACTCCTGGCGGCCTCGTCCAGGGAGGAACTCCTGCACTGCTTCTCCCTTACCCAGCAGCTTTTTGCCTGCCTGGGTATTACCATCAACCATTCCAAGTCTCACTTGATCCCATCCCAGAGACTCCAGTTTATCGGGGCGATACTGGACACGACCCTGGACAGGGCCTTCCTGCCACCGGACAGGGCTGACACTGTTCAGACTCAGGTAAGCCTGTTGGCTGGCCGCAGGCGGGTCACTGCAAGGTCAGTTCTTCGCCTTCTCGGGCTCATGGCGGCTGCTATCCCGACAGTCCCTCGTGCTCGGCTCCACATGAGTGTTTCGCTCCCAATGGGATCAGTTGGTGGACGACTTGAATCAGCTGGTCCTAGTCTCCTCTCCTATGGTTCAAGACTTGCAGTGGTGGATGGTCAGAGAGAACCTGTTTCGGGGGGGTTCCATTCTTCCTTCCTCCCCCCTCCCAGACTCTGACCACAGATGCCTCGAGCTAAGGTTGGGGAGCCCATCTCGGTCCTCATCGGACCCAGGGCTCTTGGTCCAAGCTCGAACAGACACTTCACATCAATGTGCTTGAGCTTCGGGCAGTACTTTATGCTCTCCAAGCCCTTCATCTGTATCTCCTTCCAGGCCACCTAGCCGTCCAGACGAACAGTATGTATGTGGTATGGTACATCAACAAACAGGGAGGGACTCGGTCCTACCCTTTTTGCAGGGAAGCAATGAGAGTGTGGGATTGGGCAGCACAACACGACCTTCACCTTACGGCAATTCATGTTCTGGGAGTCGAGAACACCTTGGCAGACAAGCTGAGTCGCTAGTCTGCCCTGGCCCATGAGTGGGAACTGGATCAAGGGGTCCTAGACGATATCTTCCTATGATGGGGAACACCACAGGTCGACCTGTTTGCTTCCCCTCAAAATGCAAAGCTTCCCGACTTCTGCTCGCTCGTTCAAAAGCGAGGCATTTTTTGGAGAGACACTCTGTCTCTAGATTGGAAGGACAGATTCATCTATGCCTTTCCGTCAATTCCTTTGATCCCACGGGTCTTGTGGAAACTAGGTTCAGAAGGAGCACAAATGATTCTGATCACTCCCTTCAAACAACATGAAGTCTTGCTATATTATGACAATTGCAGTTTGACCCAGCCTTCGAACTGCTCCGGAGGTGAAAGAGTTAAGTTCCATGCCAGGCATGGAATCTTGAGCGCGATCTCGGTTGAAAACTCTGTCTGTTGTGCTTCAAACTGTAACTGTCAGATTCTTTACTCTGCCTCACTGAACAGTCGCTCCGAATTTCTCCTACTGCTCGGTTCATTTTGTCGGTTTCAAAGTATTTTTCTCGGTTTTCAAACCGTATTTGTCTAAAATTAAACCGCAGCAGTCGGTTCAAGCTCTGTCTGTGGTATCGTAAGTAATAGATAGGTTTTACATTTTATTCTGTGTGGAACTTGTAAACGGTATTATCGGTTCGGTTTGAACCGATCAGGTTGTTGTAAAAACGATTTTAAATTGTGTTAGAAGTTTGGTTCCTGGTTCTTATCGGTTCTAAAAAAAACGGATTTCATTACGGTTTTTTCCACGACCCGTGACACGGTCTGGAACCGATAAGGGTGTCTTGCTTGGCTAAGGGCCATTAACGGGCAAGTTTCTGGTTAGGCTGGCATTATGTCTGAGAAACCCAAAAGAAAAACCGGGCCCACTGGGTTTCAACACTGTAGTGTCTGTGGGAAGCTTTTGCTAGGCTGACCACACACCACATGTCTATTGTCTGGGGTTTGACCACCTCAATACAGACTGCCAGATTTGTTTGAATTTCCCTGCAGCTACCTTGGATAAGAGAGTTGGTAGGCTCAGGGAACAGGAGGCTAAGAAGTCCGCTGACCCAGATAGCCAGCCCGGTTCGGTTCCAACCGAACCAGAGGGAGTGCTCTCTGACCAGGGTGAGTCTTCCTCGGGCAAAAGGAGAGCTGACACGGAGGAGTCAGTTCCAGCTAAAAGGACTAGGAAATCAGCAGGTGTGGAGCCAAAAAGTCTTTCTCCAACTGCTGCAGAGATAGCCAAAGCGATCAAAATTGTCCAGTCTCTTTCCCTGGTTCCAACCGAACTGGCATCATCAGGTAAGTGGTCGGTTCCTTCGGTTTAGGAATATGATATAGAGGATTTTTATGAACCGGAGGGGGGGCGGAAGATTATGAGGAGAGTGAATGTGATTTTGAGAGTCTGGATCTGCCCATTGAACCGGACATTTCTCCAGACAGACCTATAGAAGTGTCTCCCCCCAGGCTTTCTGAGTCCCCTTCTCATTGTATTTTTTATAAGAAAGTGGCTGAAACCCTCCAGCTTCCTATGGAAGAAGCTGTAGATGACCAAGAGGAGCCTGACTATGTAGAGATGATGGATATCCCAGAGTCTAGGAGACTGTCTATTCCTATCCACAAATCCTTCAGGAAACAGACAGTAAAAATGTTAAAAGCTCCCCATTCTATACTTCCTGTGGATAAGAAAATGGACAGGAGGTACACTTTGTCAGGCTCTGACTCGGAGTTCCTGTCACAACAATGCAGCCATGTTGGGGTAGTGCAGGCTGCAGCCTGTGACAAGGCAAATATTCCTTTGGCTTCATAACCCCTGACAAGGACTCAGGAGGATTGATGCCATGGCAAGAAACAGTACATGGCAGCATCTTTGGGTTTCAGACAGGCAAATTATATGGCTTATGTTGCAAGATATCAAAATCAGATGGGATACTGTTGTAGCTGCAGCAAAGCAGGTCCCTGGCCAGCTTGCCAAGGAGCTGGAGCAGGTAGCTGCTGATGGCATTGAGGTATCCAAGGTGCAATTCCATGCTGCAGTGGACTCTAGTGATGCATCTTCGAGAGTCATGGCTACATCTGTGGCTTTTCGTAGAATGGCCTGGCTCAGATGTACTGCCCTGTCACAGGATACCCAGTCTAAGGCTATGGATTTTCCTGTTGTTAACTCTCTGTTTGGGGAGCAGACAGAGAATTACATGAAGAAAATGGGTGCGTATAGGACCACCTATAGGAGTGCACAGGCCAAGGAAAGGCAGGCCACTTCTCAGAGGCAGCTTTCCAGGGGCAGGGGCAGGCCTTTTCACAGGCCTTTTTACCAAGCCCGGGCCTCCTCTTCAGCCTACGCCCAGAGGGGGTTCTTCAGAAGGAGAGGCAGGCGGGTATGAGCAGGCCTGCTCCCACCCCTCAGCCTAAAGCCCTGCCAGCAGGCACCCTGATGGGATGGCCAGGGCGATTCTCCATTACCTGTAGGGGGCAGGCTGGCTTACTTTGTCCAGGACTGGAAGTCTTTAACATCAGACAAGTGGGTCCTGGAAGTAGTAAGCCAGGGACTGGTTCTCAGCTTCAAAAAATTTCCAAAGATGAGCCAGATCCTTTCCACCTGCAAATCCATCAGAGGCTCTCGCCTTAGAAACAGAAGTTTCAACCCTCCTGGCTCTCAGAGCTGTAGAAAGGGTTCCTCCCCTACACCAGGGCAAAGGATTGTACTCCAGGTACTTCCTTACCCCAAAAAAGACAGGAGAATGGCGGCCCATCCTGGATCTCAGATACCTAAACAAGCACCTTTTAAAACCAAGATTCAAAATGGTGACTCTGGAAATTACTTTACCCTCTCTAAGGCCAGGGGATTGGCTAGCGTCCCTGGACCTCAAGGATGCCTACTTCCATGTTCTCATCAGAAGCTCCCACCGAAAGTACCTCAGATTCGAACTGCCCTCAGGCCATTGCCAGTTCAGAGCAATGCCCTTCGGCCTCACCTCTGCCCCAAGGGTATTCACAAAATGCCTGGCAGTAGCAGTTGTTCATTTAAGAAGGCAAAAGATTGCCATCTTTCCTTACCTGGACGACTGGCTCATAGTAGGCCAATCTCCAGCCCAAGTCAAACTACACCTTCAGGTTACCCAGCAGCTGCTTACATCTCTAGGTTTCCTTCTCAGTCTCCCAAAGTCAGTTCTAGAGCCTGTTCAGCTACTCACCTTCATAAGCGCAGAACTGAACACACAACAGGCCAGAGCCTTCCTTCCTCTAGAAAGAGCAAAGACCCTGGTTTCTCTGGCCTCCTCCTTCACTCTGCAGGTCTCTCGACCAGCAAGGCATTTTTTGCAGCTCCTAGGGCACATGGCTGCTTCCACAGCAGTAGTGCAGGAGCAAGATTTCAGATGAGGGACATTCAGTTCCACTTGAGAGCCTTCTGGTCTCAAGGAGATCCTTTAACAAACTGATCCCAGTAACTCAGACCCTGACCCAGGCCCTACAGTGGTGGCAGGATCAGAGCAATCTGAGACAAGGAGTTCCCTTCATCCCGCAGTCTCATTCCTTGACCCTTACTACAGATGCATCCCTCTTGGGGTGGGGAGCCCACATGGGCGACCTCACCACTCAGGGGTTGTGGTCCCCTTAGGAATCTCTGCGCCACATCAATCTGTTGGAACTCAGAGCAGTTTTTCTAGCACTTCAAGTTTTTTCCACGTCTGTTCAGAACAAAGTGGTACAAGTCAGAACAGACAACACCACTACAATGTGGTACATCAACAAGCAAGGGGGCACTCGGTCTACGGCCTTGTGCACCGGAGCGATGAAGTTGTGGTCTCTGGCTTATTCAGTGAACACCTCCCTTATGGCAGTTCACCTCCCAGGCAAAGACAATGTCCTGGCAGATGCTCTCAGCAGGATTTCCCAGGGCCATCACGAATGGTCTCTGGATCCCCTTATCCTGGAGGTGGTGTTTGCCAGGTGGGGCACTCCTCAGATAGATCTTTTTGCAGCCCCGGACAATCACCAACTTCCTTTTTTTCGCTGCAGGCCCCCAGTGTTGGGCTCAGTCCCTCTGGACGCCTTCCTTCTCAACTGGGAAGGGAAGTTTCTCTATGCGTTTCCCCCTTTCCCTCTCCTTTTCAAGGTGCTAGTCAAGATCAGGTCTCAACCTTGCAAGATGATCCTGATTGCTCCAGATTAAGGCCAGACAGCCCTGGTATCCACTTCTTCTGTCCCTACCAGTCCACCTTCCCTGTGCCTTCCCAGGAATCACAATCTGTTAACCTGTGCCCGGGGAGAGTTTGGTACCAGATCTCAAATCTCTCAATCTCAAGGCCTGGCTCTTGAAGAGTTAGATTTGCTGACTTACACCTTTCTCAGGGTGTACTCAATGTTTTGAAGGCTGAGGAAGCCTTCTACCAAGGCTACTTATCATTCCAAATGGAAAAGGTTTTCCATATGGTGCTCTGGTAGAGTATTTCCCTAGAGTCTGCCGAGCTTGCCCACAGTTCTGGATTATATGGTGCACTTAAATGCTCTGGGTCTGAGACCAGCTACCCTAAAAGTGCACCTGGCAGCAGTGTCTGCTTTCTTATCAGCAGGTAAACCCTCTTCTCTTTCAGCTCATCCGGTATTCTCCAAGTTTTTCAAGGGATTGCTTCACATCAACCCTCCATTCAGGGATCCTGTCCCTGCATGGGATCTTAATGTTTGCATTGCCCAGCTTATGCAACCTCCTTTTGAGCCCATGTCTTCAGCAGAGCTTAAGTACTTGACTTGGAAGACTGTGATTTTGGTAGCCATCACTTCTGCTAGGCACATAAGTGAACTACAAGCATTGTCAGTGGAGCCTGATTTTATCTCCTTTCATAGGGATAAAGTGGTCCTCAGGACTAATAGAAAATTCTTGCCCAAGGTGGTTTCGGATTTTCACTTGAATCAATCTATGTCTCTCCCTGTGTACTTCACTGACCATTCCTCCTCTGGTGAGAGAAGATTGCACAGTTTAGATGTCAAAGAGCCCTTAGCTACTACATAGGCGTACCAAGGGTCACAGGTTTGATTCCTCCAACTGTTCCTCACTTATGGTGAGGTGAGTAATAAACCTGCCACTAAAGATCCATTGCCAGGTGGATTGTTTCTTGTATCCAGTTTTGTTTAAAAACTGGGTGGGGTTCCCTTCAGGCCTGAGGCTCACTCTACCAGAGGTACAGCTGCGTCCTGGCTGCTGCCTGGGACATCCCTATTATGAGAATATGTCAAGCAGCTACTTGGAAAACAGTTCACACTTTCGACATTACTCCTTGGACATCCAGGCTAGGAGTGATGCTCGGTTTAACACAACTTTGTGCTTCAGAGCCTATTCCTAAGTAGGTTCTGCCTCCTCCATGGAGGTACTGCTGTGTAGTCTGCAATTGTCATAATATAGCAAGACTTCATGTTGTTTGAAGAAAAATTACTCACCTTAATAATGTTGTTTCTTCTAATGGAGTCTTGCTATATTATGACCTCTACCTGCCCCTTTCAGAACCTCTGTTTTGTTTTGGGATGTGGGTGGGCAGTGCTATGTTGGCACCTAGTGTTTGCCATTTTGTTTGCTGTTGTATTTTCATTTTCTTGGTCCCCTGACTTGAGTCTTGCTTTTGGGACCAGAAAATGTATTAGTGTTAGTAGCCAGTTGGCTAGTGTAGGTTTACAGCTTCCACACAGAACCTTAGTGAGTTTTGCTCGTAAAGATCTGACAGTTACAGTTTGAAGCACAACAGACAGAGTTTTCAACCGAGCTTGTGCTCAAGAGTCCATGCCTGGCATGGAACTTAACTCTTTCACCTCCGGAGCAGTTCGAAGGCTGGGTCAAACTGCAATTGTCATAATATAGCAAGACTCCATTACTAAGATGAGTAATTTTTTCTTCTGGCCCAAGCAAGTTTGGTTCTCTCTTCTGCAACAATTCTCAGAGGAACCACCGCTTCCTCTTCCTCTGTCACGATGTTTGCTGACCCAGGATCAAGAGACCCTGGTCCATCCAGGTCTCATGTCCCTTCAGCTTCATGCATGGCTCCTGCAGACATAGCTCAAGCCTGCTTTGGAGTTTCTCCACAGGTTGTGGAGATTCTGGTGGAGGCTAGGAAACTCTCCACTAGGTCTACCTATGCCATGAAGTGGAAAAGGTTCAAAATCTGGGCTGCTTCAAAAGACATCGAGCCTTTCTCCTGCCCCGTTGGACGTCTGCTGGAGTACCTGTGCCATCTCTTTGACCTGGGTCTTAGTCACTCGTCTCTGAAAGTCAACATGGCAGCCATTTCGGCCTATCATGATCCCTTTGCAGACAGAACGTTTGCTCAGATGGAAGTCTCTAAGACTTTCCTCAGAGGGGTTCTCCACCTGAGACCTCCTATCCGAGTCCCCACCCCTCCTAGGGATTTGAATTTTGTTCTTGCGAAACTAACTCTGCCTCCTTTTGAACCGGCAGCTTCTGCAGACTTGAAGTTCTTTTCATGGAAGACACTTTTTCTCGTGGCCATTACCTTGGCTTGGAGGATTTCCGAGCTCCAGGCCCTGATGTGTAAAATTCCATACTTGATTTTTCACAAGGACCGTGTGGCTCTGCGCACCAATCCTAAGTTTCTCCCCAAGGTGATAGCGGAATCTACTTTGAACCAGTCCATAGAGTTACTCGCTTTCTTTACGCAGTACTCCAATCAAGGGGAGTATTTGTTACATACTATGGATGTTCACCGGATTCTGAGATACTACACTAACAGGATGAAGGATCTCAGAAAGGCAGATCAACTGTTTGTTTCTTTTGCACCCAAAAGAGAAGGCAATGCTGTTTCTAAGCAATGCCTATCCAAGTGGTTGGCTCATTGCATCACTTTCTGTTATGACAAGTACAACAAGACCCTTCTGGGTCAAGTAAGAGGCCACTCCACCAGAGGAGTCGCTGCCTCAGTGGTTTGTTCAAGAATGTGTCAGCGGCATTGTCTGTGCTGCCGCCCTTGAACTTCGTCCACCTTCACAAAATATTACAGTTTGGATATTGCCTCTAGCGCCGTAGGGCAGGCTTGAGCTGGCTGTTCTGCAAGGCCTCCTTTCTTAAGGCCTTCACAGCTAGAGGATCTACTCTGAGTAGCTTTCCTCCTCCCGTGTGGTGCTTCTTGTTCCAGACTGCTTGGGACTCAGTCCTATATGTAATTACCTACTGCAAGAGCCCTCTCGAAGTAAGATAGTACAGTTACGTAAGAACTTACCGTAACAGTAGATCTTCGAGAGAGGCTCTTGCAGTCGGTAATACCTTCCTGCCCTCCATCCCCCTAAGCTTTTTCATCTCCTCTTCCAGTGAGGGAAATATCTGCTTCTCTCTCGTCTGGCCTCTTTTGGCCTTTGGCGGGAAAGAACAGGAAGGCGGGCGTGAGGGACCGCCCCTTTATACCGACGTCTCCTGACGCCGGACACCTGACGTGGGGGCAGTCCCTCGCCAGAGGCTGCTAGTTAGAGATTTTTCCGTGGGGTCCTGCCGCCTGCCAGCGTCAGTCCTATATGTAATTACCTACTGCAAGAGCCTCTCTCGAAGATCTACTGTTACGGTAAGTTCTTATGCAACTGTACTTTATGAACCATCAGTACAGTTTACCGCCATGTAACTCTCTGTCTTTCCTCACACTCGCCACCCTTTCTGTGACTGCACAGGGGAATACTAGTTGAGTTCCCTGCCCCAGAGGTGCCTCAGTCAGGCCAGAACCCATCCCAAATGTCTTCCTCTGTCCTGTAAACTCATATAGTCTCCCCTCCCTTGCATTCGTAGCCAGGGCTCCAGATGAGGTGTGTACCGGCCTATTTTACTCACCTCATTATAGGAAATACTTTTCAGAAATTTTTTTAATGAGTACCAGTACTTGCCCAACATTTGTAAATACTCCACGTGCGAAAGAATAGTGCTTCATAACATAACTGGTGATTCAAAAGGAACAATTTTTTTGCCAGATTTACAGCACTTGTATGCATACCACTTTTGTTTTACTCACTATGTTTTAAAACTGGTGAGTAAATTCTACCTGCCAACGTTATTTGGAGCATTGTTGGCACCTGAAATTCTTATCTAGAAAAAAATCTAAATTTTTTTTAATAAATGTACTCCTCAGTCCACTCTAGCAAGACATTTGTACACATCTGAATTTCATTTTACTCACCTCACTTTCAAAATGAGGCGTACAGGTACTCATCCCAAAAAATCTTATCTAGAGCCCTGCTCGTAGCTGCATTGTAGCCCATTGGATTTATCCATAGTGCCTTTAAAGTATTGTCAGAGAGGACCCTTGCCATGCCGGCCCACCTGCCCCCCCACCATCACCACGGCAGGCAAATGTATAGCGTACTTTAACACATTTTAGTGACTGAGCTTGCTTCTTGTTATTGTTTTCAGCTCTGTTTTCACATTGCTCAACGTGGAGGTGACTCCCACTAGCCCCTTGGTGTGCTGGACCATATCCCAGGCCAGCAAAAAAGATTGACTCCTGTACTAGCATTTAATAGAGAAAATAAAATCCAGAAGAATTCTTGATGCATTTAACAGATGTGTATTGTACATATAGCAAAATGTACAACATGCCGTCAGATCAAGCTCCCTATCTTATACAGGGTATGTTCAGTGAGTCCCTCGAGTACCTGAAAAAAATATTCCCCGTTACTGAAGAAACCCAGATACACAGTCCCTGCCAGGTACCACGAGCAGTTGATTCAGAAATTTAAGTCCTGAGCTTTACAGTTATAACACCCAGACAGTCCATTCGTTACAAAGATATTCATCTTCAGTTGAAGTGCATGAGTCACATTTTCTCTTAGGTTAATTTAATTTATTTATTGTTTTGTAACTCAGCTTTATTTAAAAGCAAGTGGTAAAAGAGAACAAGGATACAATCTTTAATAAAAATGTTTAAGGTGTTTCCAACAGCAGTGAAGTTTATAGACATTGCGTATTATCTATTATAATACTTCTCCAGTAAATTGATAGTAGGCAGCATACAACATGCTTATAAAGTGCTTCCTCAAATAGTTTTGTGCACTATAACTTCACTATGCTGGGATGTCCCATTAAGCAATGTAGATTAGAACAAGCAAAAACAAATATACTACAAACTGATTTCAGCAGTCAAGCAAAACTGGAACCAGGCTGTGTGTGCGGTGGCTGTTCTATTTCAGCTATAGTTGGGTGAGTGTGAGAGTGTGTGTCTGAAAGGTCCAGTTGTTCAGTTTTTCAGTTCTTAGGTAAATTTAAGCGACTAATCTAATCTATCCTCTGATCAAAGTAAGGAGATGTGGAGACCACAGCTTCCAAGTGATTGACTTTTTCATTACAGCAAGAAAAATATGCTGAAGGGATGCACCCTTCTGTTTATTGTTTACTATTTTCAGAGACCTCTCCCAGGGCAAAACTTGAAAAGGGATATCCAGTGTAAACGTAACTTAAAGCTCTTCTAAAATGTTGAACCAGAAATCATGCAGTGTGGAACATGTACAGCAAATATGGGCATGGGACACGTGATCAGAGCCGCATTCTTGGCAACAGTTAACAGTGGCTAGCATACCCATCCTGTGTTGGGCCATTTGAAATGCTTGATGCCAGTCTGCTGCATGCGCTTTATCTTCTCAGTGCTGAGTGAAAAGATAACAAAAAAACAAACAAAAAATATTGGTTAGCCTTACATATGCTGTATAGATGCTGTCATAGTAGGGTCTGACTATAATAGAGGTTAATGAAAACCCTTGAAAAAGAGATAAAGCTTCTGAAGCAGGAACTGGCCATGCAAAACACTTGGGTAAGATTACATGGTTTGAACAAGCATTGCCTGATAAGCAAGGCAACTGTTCCAGGGAATAATTGGGATCCTTTATTTCTGCTTTGTGAAATGCTCTTTGCCCCTATTTTTCTCCATTAGGTGTTCCACCCCAATCATCAAGGTCACTGTGGTCTTGGCCTGTCTTCGATGGTGGGCAGGTAAGTATAGCCTTCCCAGCTGACACCAGTGCTGCTTCGTAATCTGTCAGTAGGCAGTACATACTTGCCAAGTGGGCTACACCGCACCTTTCGGAAGGACAGTGACAGAGTGGAAGCAGTGCTGAAGAGGGCAACAAAAATGATCCAGGAGTTATGGGAGAAATCAAATGAGGAAAGGCGGAGAGTTCTCAACATGTATACTTTTGAAACAAGGAGAGAAAGGGAAGGGGTGGCATGACAGAAACATATTAGTATGTCCTTGGGATTAACAGAGTAAAACTGGAATGAATTGTTCACTTTAAATGCAAACACAAGCACAAAGGAGAAGCCATTTGAGATGGTTGGAGGAAAATTCAGCAGGGATGTCCAGAAGTACCTTTTTGCTGAAAGAGTAGTGAACAGATCGAAGAAATAGCCAAATGAGGTAGTATGTGCAAAACAGTGGAGGCAAGGTATTAAATAAACTGAAAAAAAAATGAGTAGCAGTTTTGCATGCTAAAGTGCTAATCGTGTGAAAATGCATAGCACCTGGCACAGAATGGTTAGCAAAATTTAAGATGTTATATAGTTTTATTAATTTTATCTACTGCACCATGGACTCACTGAAAAATGGTTATCAGTCTACTGCTACTCATTTCTGGAGATGGTTAGCATTACTCACTGTTTCACGCTGTGTTTTGCTGTGCTGTTCCAGCTATTTATTACACTGGGAGGGATTCACACTGTGGTGCAACAGGCACAGTGATCTGATAAGATCATTGAAGGATAAGGATACTGCTTGTATAAGGGGGAGGGCTGGTCAGTAGGTCTGTCAGTCAAGTACTAGGTAGGATTGGGCAGACTGGATGGGCTAAATGGCCTTTTTCTGCCATCAGGTTCTATGTTTCTGTGTTTAACTCCCTAACTCTCTGAATTCCCTAGGCATGGGCCGACGCATTCCGAAGCTCTCCTGATCTAACTGGTGTGGTTACAGTGTATGAAGACCTGAGGAGGAAAGGCCTGGAGTTTCCGATGACAGACCTGGATGCACTGTCCCCCATACACACACCTCAGCGAGTAAGAACACCTTGTTTCTTCTAAAACCATGCTACAGTTTGGAGCGAAGTGCACCTTTTCTCTCAGTGGTCAAATCGTACAGAGCATCTTTATGGGGGATTCTGGGCTCCCCAACCCCACTTCAGTTGATAAATGTTCTGTTTATTAATCTTGCAGTATAGTCTGCTTTCAGATGTTGGCCTGTTGGGCATGCAGGACCCCTTTTTGAGCAGTTTAAATGGGCAGTGGGCTAACCATTGCATAATCAAAAAAAAAAAAAAGTTATGTAGCCAGTCTGGTATGGCAGAGGCAGCAGGAAGAGCAGGGTTCAAGCCCTGGCATCCCACTCTGCATTGCATATATGAGGCATTCACCTACTGAAGAGTGTGTGTGAGCCATCCCATGTTCACATACCCCTCCTCTCTCTGGCTGGACAAGGAGGAGCATTGACTTCTGCTGAGAAGGCATATGAAAGGTGTAGGTGCGGCAGACTTGATTGTTGGGATAGGGGACAAGGGAAAACCAGGATTAAAAAAAACTTCATCAGTGACTTGGTAAGAGTCCCCTGTCGCTTGAGCATGCATTCACATTCACACCAATCCTTCAGCTTTGTGTGAGCATAACTTGCTGTGTTAGATTTAAGGAATGTCATGATCCAGTTATTTAATGGATAGCTTTTTAACTCGTGTCTTTTTAAGGGGCTGTTGTCATTTACAGAGCCTGATCTACTGTAAGAAACGGATCCAAGCCTGAAATTGATAGTAACACAAAAATTTAATAATTTTTAAGTTGATAACCCAGCTGGGTGTCACTGATGAGGACCGTTCTGGCACACCGATAACTTGGGTTTGCATCTGAGCCTGTGATGTCCAGAGCTGAGGCCAGTAGGGAAGAATTCAACACTGTCCTGGGAGGGTGAGTTGCATCCCTTTGCTCAGTAGCCACTCCTGGTGGCAGCTTGGAGGGTGTGTCCTTGGCAGACCACACACCACCGGATGCTCCTCCAGGATACTGCAGAGGTGGGTGGGCTCCAGAACAGGGAAAATAGTATCACCACTGATGTGATTAATGGCTTCTGTAAAACCCTCCCATACCACCAAGCCCTGTGACATGTCAGTCCTGGTCCCCTCAGCCGTTGTTCTTGCTGTCAGGAAGTGCTTCACCCTGGTGGCAGCAGTGAGTCCCCCCCACCCAAGCAGGGATTCGCTGGGCAATGCAGGATGGCAGAGAAGCCCGGAGTCAGGACATGAAAGTGCACAGTGACCTTAGTGGGCTATGGGGATCTCCATAGGACAGTCTGAAGGAATAGATCAGTGGTGGCCAGGTAGAACAAATGTTGTGTAATTAAGCTGTGAGGCATGATAGGTGGTGGGCTAGGGTTCACCATGGGGGTGGAATTATCGGTCATTGACCTGCCTTCTGTAGTCGCCTTACCGTTATTATGAAACATGTGAAGTGTCTTTGGAGCATTTTATCTATGAATGACATGACGTGCGTGACCCCTGTGAATACCATGTGGTATTCACATGAGTTCCAGTCAGTCCGGAGCCTGAATTCCTGAGCTCAGTTTCAAGATAACATTTATACCTACACGAACACCGGAGAAAGATCTTACTTCGAGAGGGCTCTTGCAGCAGGTAATTACATATAGGACTGACGCCGGCAGGCGGCAGGACCCCACGGAAAAATTTCTAGCTAGCAGTCCCTGGCAAGGGACCACCCCCAAGTCAGGTGACCAGCGTCAGGAGACATCGGTATAAAGGGGTGGTCCCTGATGCCTGCCTTCCTGTTCTTTCCCGCCGTTAGCTCGTTACAGCGTCAGGAAAAGTTTGTGCTTTGTCAGCCCCATCTTCGTGCGTTTTACCGAAACAATCGCTTTTTCCTTGACTAACGTCAGTACCATCATCGGTGTATGTGCGTCCGTACACCCTCGAGCACAAAAAATAAGTGCGATTCGTGCGGCACCCAACTACCGCACAAAGACGGCCATTCCCTGTGCCTGTTCTGCCTAGGCCCTGATCACCTGGTTGAGAAGTGCCAGCGCTGCCTCAGCTTCAACACGGCTACCTGGAAAAGGTGACAGCAATCCCTGGAAGCCCATATTCTGAAGAAGAAAATGAGTTCAATGGAAAAGGAGCTCAGAAAACTGAGGCAGGCGTCCACTTCCCCCGAAGGCCATCGGAAGAAGGAGAAGGAGAGGCACCAGGACAAAGGCTCCTCTACCGCTTCTACCTCGGGAGTCGCTGGGACACAGGTAACGTTCCCTCCGGGGGACCGTTCCTCGACGGCTGCCTCGGAGGTTTCAGGCGTCGGCCACCCCATCTGGCTTGCTTGGGCCTTGGGCGCTTCCGAACAGTGGGCCTCCGCCCTGGTTCGGCGCGGGCTGCTGCCTACCACTGCGGGCGACTCCGGTAAGTCGGCGTTGGCTCCTCCGATGTCCGCCAGAGGCGGCCGATAAGCGCCCGACCGCCGGTGATGCGCGGCCTCCACTCACCGAACCAGGCCAATCCTTCTCGACCTGCCTCCGGTGATGGCTCTCATAAGTCAGGCGGCTCCTCTAGCGCCGCCCGGCTCGCCCCCCTTAAGTCCTGCGTCGGCTCGTCCAGCGTCCGGCTGGCCGAAGACACAACGACTGACCCTCACGTCCGTCGTACCTGGTTCCCCGCGGCCGTCGCTGCGTCTGGGGACCAGAGTCTCCAACCGACCCCAGGATTTCTTCCCTCCATCCCAGGCGAAGCTGGGGATCTTCCTCCTCAGTCAGTCCTTCCGCCACCTGGTGCACCGGATCTGACGTCGGCTCCCCGGACGCCGGCTCCAACGCCGGCCTCTCCGGCGTTGGTACCTCCGATGCCAGGGCCTCCGACGTCGGCCCTACCGACTCTGGGAGACATCCCGCTCCCGTCGGACCCTCTGCCCTCCGGGCCCTCCAATGTGGACCCGCCTGTGGGCCGACCCGAGCCGTCTGCTCGGCAACCCTCCTGGGTACCCTCTGTCCTATCTGGACGCAAGGCATTCGGACCGCAGAGTATCCGCATCACAGTATCTCAACGCCGGGTTTCCCAACGCCGCAGTACCGACGCCGGCTACCCGCAGCTGGGTTTTGATACGCCCTTCAAGCAACATGAAGTCTTGCTATATTATGACTATTGCAGTTTGTCCCAGCCTTAGAACTGCTCGGGTGAAAAGTTAACTTCCATGCAGAGCATGGAGCTTAAGCCATGCTCGGTTCAAACTCTGTTAGGCTGGTTTCAAACTGAAACCGTCAGATTCTTTACTCCGCCTCACTGAACAGTCGCTCCGGAGATTCCTCCTGTTGCTCGGTTCATTTCTTCAGTTTAAAGCGCTATTTCTCGGTTTAATTTAACCGCGATTTAATTATTTTAACCGCAAAACCGATCGGTTCAGACTCTGTCTATGGTAATCGTAAGTAATAGATAGGGTTTTTTCTGTGTGGAACTTGTAAAGTGTTATCGGTTCGGTTGAACCGATCGAATTGTATTAAAATATAAGTTTAAAGCCTTTTAAGGCTTCTTGAAATCTTGGTTCCGGTTCTTATCGGTTCTAAAAAAAAACTGATTTCATTACGTTTTTTTCCACGACCAGTGACACGATTTGGAACCGATAAAGAGTGTCTTGCCTGGCACTGCCATTAAAAGGGCAAGTTTGTTGGTTAGGCTGGCATCATGTCTGAAAAACCCAAATGAAAACCGGGCCCACTGGGTTTCAACACTGTAGTGTCTGTGGGAAGCCTTTGCCAAGGCTGACCCACACACTTCATGTGTCTAGTGTCTGGGGTTTGACCACCTCAATTCAGACTGCCAGATTTGTAAAATTTCCTGCAGCCACCCTGGACAAGAGAGTGGGCAGGCTCCCGGGGAGCGAGAGGCCAAAAAGTCAGCTGACCGGTTGGCCAGCCAGGTTGGGTGCCAACCCGAACCGGGAGGTATCTTTCCTCTGACCAGGGCTGAGACTTCCTCGGGTAAGCAGCTGGCTCTGAGGAGCCAGTTCCAGCAAAGAAATCTAAAAATCAGCAGGTTTGGAGTCAAAATTCCTTCTCCAACTGCTGCAGAGATAACTAGGGCAATACAGATTGTCAGTCCTGTCCCTGGTTCCCTCCGAACCGCCACTGTCTGGCAAAAGGTCGGTTCGGTCGGTTCCAGTGGTTCAGGATTATGATATAGAAGAGTTCTATGAACCAGAGGAGGGGGATGAGGATTATGATCAGTGTGAATGTGACTTTGAAAGTCTGGATGTGCCCATTGAACCGGACATCTCCCCAGACAGACCTTCAGGTGAGTCTCCCCCTAGGCTTTCTGAGTCCCCTTCTCATTTTTTGTTTTATAAAAAAGTTGCTGAGACCCTCCAGCTTCCCTAGAGGAGGCTTTGGATGAGCAAGAGGAGCCTGACTATGTGGAGATGATGGATATCCCAGAGTCCAGGAGGTTGTCCATCCCTTTACATAAATCTTTTGAAAACAAACAATAAAAATTTTAAAAGCTCCTAATTCTGTGCCTCCTGTGGATAAAAAGATGGACAGGAGGTACACTTTGTCGGGTCCTGATACAGATTTTCTTTCACAGCAATGCAGTCATGTTGGGGTAGTTCAGGCTGCAGCCTGTGATAAAGCTAATATTCCACTGGCTTCACATCCTCCTGACAAGGATTCCAGGAAAATTGATGCCATGGCCAAAAAACAATACATGGCAGCATCCTTGGGACTCAGACAAGCTAACTATATGGCTTATGTTGCAAGATACCAGAAATCTAGATGGGATATTGTCATGGCCTTAGCCAAACAGGTCCCTGGCCAGCTCACAAAGGAGCTGAAGCAGGTGGCTCTTGATGGTATTGAGGCATCTAAGGTGCAGTTCCATGCTGCAGTGGATTCTAACGATGTATCCTCTAGAGTCATGGCTACATCTGTGGCTTTTCAGAGATTGGCCTGGCTCAGGTGTACTACTTTGTCACAGGATACCCAGTCTAAGGCTGTGGATTTTCCTGTGGTGGGAAATTCTCTGTTTGGGGAGCAGACAGAGAATTATATGAAGAAAATGGATGAATATAGAACCACTTACAGGACTGCTGCAAGCCAAGGAGCGGCAAGCCACTCCTCAGAGGCAGCCCCCAGGGGTAGGGGTAGGCCTTTTCACAGGCCTTTTACCAGACCCAGGCCTCCCCCTTCAGCCTATGTACAGAGGGGTTCTTCAGAGGAGAGGCAGACGGGTTCGAGCAGGCCTGCTCCCACCCCTCAGCCTAAAGCCCCTGCCAAACAGGCACCCTGATGGGATGCCCAGGGTCGGCTCTCCACTACCTGTAGGGGGCAGGTTGGCTCACTTCGTCCAGGACTGGCAGTCTTTAACTTCAGACAGGTGGGTCCTGGAAGTAGTGAGCCAGGGTCTGCTTCTCAGCTTCAAGAAATTTCCAAAGATGAGAGCCAGATCTTTTCCACCTACAAACCCTTTAGAGACTCTTGCTTTGAACAAAGTCTCAACCCTCTTGGCTCTCAGAGCTGTAGAAAGGTTTCTCCCCTTCACCAGGGCAAGGGTCTGTACTCCAGGTACTTCCTTACCCCAAAAAAGACAGGAGAGTGGCAGCCTATCCTGGATCTAAGATATCTAAACAAGCACCTTTTAAAGCCAGAGTTCAAAATGGTGACACTGGGAATGATTTTACCCTCCCTAAGGCCAGGGGACTGGCTAGCCTCCCTGGACCTCAAAGATGCCTACTTCCATGTTCTTATCAGAAGCTCCCATCGAAAGTACCTCAGATTCGAACTGCCCTCAGGCCATTATCAGTTCAGAGCAATGCCCTTGGCCTCACTTCTGCCCCAAGGGTGTTCACAAAATGTCTGGCAGTAGCAGTCGCTCACCTAAGAAGGCAAAGATTGCCAT
The DNA here is from genome assembly GCA_016271365.2 of Neoceratodus forsteri. NCBI lineage: Eukaryota > Metazoa > Chordata > Ceratodontiformes > Ceratodontidae > Neoceratodus > Neoceratodus forsteri. The sequence continues at coordinate 180,467,699 of CM057450.1, read as the reverse complement.
TTTCCCTACCTGGACGACTGGCTCATTGTGGGTCAGTCTCCAGACCAGGTCAGAACACACCTGCTAGTTACCCAGCAGCTGCTTACCTCTCTGGGATTTCTTCTCAATCTTCCAAAGTCAGTTTTGGAACCTGTCCAGGTACTCACCTTTATAGGCGCAGAACTGGACACAAAGCAGGCCAGAGCCTTCCTTCCCTTGGAAAGGATAAGGACCTTAGTGGCCCTGGCCGCCTCCTTCACTCTGCAGGTCTCTCGACCAGCAAGGCATTTCCTGCAGCTCCTAGGGCACATGGCTGCCTTGGTGCAAGGAGCAAGATTTCAGATGAGGGACATTCAGTTCCATTTGAGAGCTTTCTGGTCTCAAAGAAGAGATCCTCTATCCAGGTTAATCCCAGTGACTCGAACTCTGATCCAGGCCCTTCAGTGGTGGCAGGATCAGAGCAATCTGAGACAGGGGGTGCCTTTCATCCCTCTGTCCCATTCCTTGACCCTTACTACAGATGCATCCCTCTTGGGATTGGGAGCTCACATGGGTGACCTCTCCACCCAGGAATTATGGTCCCCTCAGGAATCTCTGTTCCACATCAATCTGTTGGAGCTCAGAGCTGTTTTTCTAGCACTTCAGGTTTTCTCTGCATCTGTTCAGAACAAGGTGGTACAGGTCAAAACAGACAACACCACTACAATGTGGTACATCAACAAACAAGGGGGCACTCGGTCTTCGGCCTTGTGCTCCGAGGCGATGAAGTTGTGGTCTCTGGCTTACTCCCTGAACACTTCCCTCATAGCTGTTCACCTCCCAGGCAAGGACAATGTCCTGGCAGATGCTCTCAGCAGGATTTCCCAGGGCCATCACGAATGGTCACTGGATCCCCTAGTACTGGGGATAGTGTTTGCCAGTGGGGCACTCCTCAGATAGATCTTTTTGCAGCCCCAGACAATCATCAACTTCCACTGTTTTGTTGCAGGCCCCCAGTGTTGGGCTCAGTTCCCCTGGATGCCTTTCTCCTCGATTGGTAAGGGAAGTTTCTTTATGCCTTTCCCCCCTTCCCTCTCCTGTTCAAAGTACTAGTCAAAATCAGGTCTCAGCCCTGCAAGATGATCCTGATTGCTCCAGACTGGGCCAGGCAGCCCTGGTACCCACTTCTTCTGTCCTTAGCAGTCCATCTTCCCCTGTGTCTCCCCAGGAACCACAATCTGTTAACCTGTGCTCAGGGGAGAGTTTGGTATCCGAATCTCAAATCGCTCAACCTCAAGGCTTGGCTCTTGAGCAGTTACAGTTGCTGATTTGTAACTTTCTCAAAGTGTTCTCGAAATCCTGAAGGCTGCTAGGAAGCCTTCCACCAGGCTACCTATAACTCCAAGTGGAAAGGTTTTCCATATGGTGTTCTGGAAGCATGTTTCCCCAGAATCTGCTGATCTACCCACTGTATTGGACTACATGGTCCATCTTAATTCTTTGGGACTGAGACCAGCCACCCTGAAAGTGCATTTGGCTGCTGTCTCTGCCTTCATTTCAGCAGGGAAGCCCTCTTCTCTTTCTGCTTATCCTGTATTTTCCAAGTTTTTTAAAGGATTTCTTCACACCAATCCTCCATTCTGGGACCCTGCCCCGGCTTGGGATCTTAATGTATGCATTGCTCAGCTAATGCAACCCCCCTTTGAGCCTCTGTCTTCGGCAGAGCTTAAGTATTTGACTTGGAAAACTGTATTTCTGGTAGCCATCACTTCTGCCATGCGTTTAAGTGAGTTACAGGCTTTATCAGTAGAAACTGACTTTATTTCCTTTCACAGGGATAAAGTAGTCCTCAGGACTAACAGGAAGTTTTTGCCTAAGGTGGTTTCAGATTTCCACCTTAACCAATCTGTTTCACTTCAGTGTTCTTCACTGACCATTCCTCCTCTGGTGAGAGGAGGCTGCACAACTAGATGTTAAGAGGGCCCTAAGTTACTACATGAGGCGTACCAAGGGTCACAGGTTTGACTCCTCCAACTGTTTCTCACTTATGGTGAGGTTGGGAAGGGAGACCTCCCACTAAGAGATCCATTGCCAGGTGGATGGTTTCTTGTATCAATTTTGCTATCAAAAGCTGGGTAGGTTCCCCCCTCAGGCCTGAGGGCTCACTCTACCAGAGGTACAGCTGCATCTCTGCTGCTGCTGAGACATCCCCATCTTGGAGATATGTCAGGCAGCTACTTGGAAGACAGTACACACTTTCACCAAGCATTACTCCCTGGATATTCAGGCCAGGAGGGATGCTCGGTTTAGCACAACCCGTGCTTCAGACCTATTTCCTAAGTAGGTTCTGTCCCTCCTCCATGGAGGTACTGCTGTGTAGTCTGCAATAGTCATAATATAACAAGACTTCATGTTGCTTGAAGAAAAATTACTCACCTTAGTAATGTTGTTTCTTCTAATGGAGTCTTGCTATATTATGACCTCCCCAGCCTGCCCCTCTCAGAACTCCTACTTTGGGTATGGGGTGGGTAGTCCTCTGTTGGCATTTATTGATGCCCTTTTTCATGTTTGGGTGTTGTGTTTATTTAGTTATTTTATCTATTTTTCTGGTCCACTGACTTGAGTCTTTGTGTTGGGACCAGGAAAAATGTGTTAATATATTATGGCCAGTTGGCTAGTGTGAGTTACAACTTCCACAGAACCTTAGTGAGTTTTGCTCGTAAAGATCTGGCAGTTTCGGTTTGAAACCAGCCTAACAGAGCTTCTGAACCGAGCTCGCGCTCTAAGCTCCATGCTCTGCATGGAAGTTAACTCTTTCACCTCCGGAGCAGTTCTAAGGCTGGGACAAACTGCAATAGTCATAATATAGCAAGACTCCTTTAGAAGAAACAACATTACTAAGGTGAGTAATTTTTTCATACGGTTATAACCCGTATCCTTATCCCCCCGCCTCCTCCTCCTTCACCACCCTCATGGCCGCCGGTGGACCTACAGGAGACTCTGGCCTCCTGGTGGGCTGAGGCCAAGGCTCAACTCACCAAAGAGGTCGAGAGCCACATTCCGATGTGCGGTGCCGTCCCAGGTTCCCGTCGTCCGGTAGGCACTCCCTCACCACCTCAGTTCCAGGGTTCTTGGTCTGGATCCAGAGGCAGCAGGACACTCTTCCCGGGGACTTCCCAAGGGTCCGTTCCTCCCGGATGGAAGAGTCTTTTCCTCTTCATCCTCCTCTTCACCCTCGGACTCCTCGGTTCTTCTGGCGGTTGCTCCGAGAGGCAACCGAGCCATGCTGTCTGTAGAAGCCCAGTCAAGGACCCCTCAAAGTCTCCTCCGGAGGATCCTTTTTCTGGAGTTGCCAGGAAAATCCAGGAGATTCATCAGTGGCACTCCCTGGAACCAGATCCTCAGCGTCTGAAGCTCGCTGAACATCTGGATTTGCCCGTGACAGCTCCTACCTTGGTGCCACCCTGGATAGAGCCTCACGCCGACCTCGTTACCACAATATGGAAACAGCCGTCAGCTTTAGCCCCACTTCCTAGGAAGTCGAACAGGCTATATCAGGCTCCAGAGGGTGTTGATTTCCTGGATTCTCACCCTCGTGCCGACTCGGTCGTGATTAGCGCCGCTCATGGCTGGTCGGCAAACCGCAAACATCTTAACTCGTCACCACCTGATAAGGAATCACGCCTTCTGGACCAGTATGGGAGAAAGATTTATGCCTCCTCCACGCTGGGGATCAGGGCCCTGAACTATGTCTGCCATATGGGGAACTATCAGAAGACCATTTTGACTCAGGTGGAAGCCAAACTGGACTCTATGCCTGACTCCCAAGTCAAGCAGGAGTTGGCTGATCTTGTCCGCTCTGCTCGTTCGACCAGTCGACATATGCTTCGTGTGACATACGATGCAGTGGACACTGCTGGGCGGAGCTCAGCTTTCGCTGTAGGCCTACGATGTCATGCTTGGCTCCGTGTGTCAGGGTTGGTCCCGGAGGTGCAATCTGCTATCCAGGAAGCAACCTTCAGGGGGTCGGTGCTTTTCGGGGGTGATGTCAAGGACATCGTCACCGATTTGCAGAAGAGGGGCGGCACTGAAGTCAGTTGATTCCATGTACCGCCCCCATCAGCAGCAGCCCGTCTCAGAGATCGGAATTGGCCAAAGCGAAACCCCAGGGAAGGCGGGCCACAAAACGCCAGGCCCCCATAGCTGCTAAGCCCCCCTCCGCCCAAAAAAGCAGTGGGTGCTTCACCTGTGGCGCTGCCCCACACCACCTGACTCCTTTCCTCTCCTACTGCCTCCAGACACCCCGGAGGAACCGGTAGGAGGGAAGTTTTCCCTCCACCTTCCGGGATGGGAGAGGATAACCACAGATTCTTGGGTGTTCCAGCTCATAGCAGAAGGACACTCGATAGAGTTTCTTCAGAAACCACCCCACCACCCTGCTCTGAAGTTATCGTATTCACGGGAACATCTTCTCTTGGTCCAGGAGGAAATTTCGGCTATCCTGCTGAAACAAGCAATAGAGCCCGTCCCCCTTCATCTGCAAAGGACGGGTTACTATTCCCATTTCTTCCTGGTCCTAAAGAAGACAGATCATCTCAGACCAATTTTGAATCTCAGTTCCCTGAATCTTTTCGTAGAATATAAAGGGTTTAGGATGCTCTCTTTGCAGAGCCTTCTGCCCCTCCTCCGGTCGGGTCAATGGCTTTGTGCTCTGAATATGCAGGATGTTTATCTGCACATTCCCATTCGCCCATCTCATCGCAAATACCTTCGTTTTGCGTTCCAGGGGGACCACTACCAGTTCAAGGCACTCCCGTTTGGTCTATCCTCGGCTCCCCGAGTGTTTACCAAATGTCTAGCAGTGGTGGCGGCCCACCTGCGTACCAGGGGAGTGCAGATTTTCCCGTACCTGGACGATTGGCTCCTGGTGGCCTCATCCAGGGAGGAACTCCTGCGTTGCCTGTCCCTTACCCAGCAGGTTTTTGCCTACCTGGGTATTACCATCAACCATTCCAAGTCTCATCTGGACCCATCCCAGAGACTACAGTTTATTGGGGCGATTCTCAATATGACCACGGGCAAGGCCTTCCTGCCTCCGGACAGGGCGTCCACCGTCCAGACCCAAATAAATCTGCTGTCTGACCGCAGGACGGTCTCTGCGAGGTCTGTCCTTCGCCTTCTAGGGCTCATGGCGGCTGCTATCCCGACGGTTCCTCGCGCTTGACTCCACATGAGAATTTCTCAGTGGACTCTACGCTCTCAATGGGATCAGCTAGTGGACGATGTAGGTCACCCAGTTCTGGTTTCCTCGCTGATGCTTCGAGACTTACAATGGTGGATGGTTCGAGAGAACCAGTTTCGGGGAGTTCCTTTCTTTCATCCCCCCCCCCCCGACTCTAACCACAGACACCTCAGGCGAAGGTTGGGGAGCCCATCTAGGCCCTCATCGAACCCAGGGCTCCTGGTCCAAGCTAGAACAAGTTCTCCACATCAATGTGCTCAAGCTTTGGGCAGTGTTGTACGCTCTCCAAGCCCTTCACCAATACATCCTTCCTGGCCACCTTGCCGTCCAGATGGACAACATGTTCATGGTGTGGTACATCAACAAACAGGGAGGGACTCGGTCCTACCCTCTTTGCAGGGAGGCAGTGAGGGATTGGGCAACACAACACGACCTTCACCTCACGGCAGTTCACGTTCCGGGAGTTGACAACACCCTGGCAGACAAGCTAAGTCGCTCTTCTGCTCTGACTCACGAGTGGGAACTGGACCAAGGGGTCCTAGACAATATCTTCCGACTTTGGGGAACATCACAGGTCAACCTGTTCGCATCCCCTCTAAACGCAAAACTTCCTGTCTTCTGCTCACTCGTTCCAGAGCGAGGCACTTTTTGGAGAGACACTCTGTCTCTAGACTGGAAGGACAGATTCGGCTATGCCTTTCCCTCAATTCCACTTATCCCACGAGTCTTGCAGAAACTAGCTTCAGAAGGAGTATGAATGATTCTGATCGCTCCTTTCTGGCCCAGGCAAGTTTGGTTCTCTCTTCTACAACAATACTCAGAGGATCCTTCTCTTCCTCTTCCTCTCTCTCGAGGTTTACTGACCCAGGATCAGGGGACCCTGGTCCATCCAGGCCTCAAATCCCTGCAACTGCATGCATGGCTCCTGCAGACTTAGCCCAATCCCGTTCTGGAGTGTCTCCCAAAGTGGTGGAGATTTTGGTGGAAGCCAGAAATCCCTCCACCAGATCCACTTATGCCATGAAGTGGAAAAGATTCACTATCTGAGCTGCTTCCAAGAACATGGAACCCTTCTCCTGTTCAGCGGGGCTTCTGCGGGAGTATCTGCATCATCTGTTTGACTTGGGTCTCAGTCATTCTTCTCTGAAGGTACACATAGCGGCTATCTCAGCCTACCATGTTTCCTTCGCAGACAAAGCTTTCACTCAACTGGAGGTCTGTAAGACCTTTCTCAGAGGGGTCCTCCATTTGATGCCCCCCCCCCCATCCATACTCCTGCTCCCCCTTGGGTCTTGAACTTTGTCCTCGAGAAACTTACTCTCCCTCCTTTGACCCTGCAGCTTCTGCGGATTTGAAGTTCCTTTCGTGGAAGACTCTCTTCCTGGTGGTCATTACTTCTGCTCGGAGAATTTCCGAGCTCCAGGCCCTGATGTGCAAAATCCCATACTTGATTTTTCACAAGGAACGTGTTGCTCTTTGCACAATCCTAAGTTTCTTCCTAAAGTAGTAGCAGAGTCTACTCTAAATCAGTCCATAGAGTTACCTGCCTTTTTCACGATACTCTAATCAAGGGAGTATTTACTCACAGTATGGATGTTCACCGGATTCTGAGATACTATACCAACAGGTCGAAGGATCTCAGAAAGACTGATCAGTTGTTTGTCTCTTTTGCTCATAAAAGGGAAGGCAATGCTGTTTCCAAGCATTGCCTGTCTAAATGGTTGGCTCATTGCATCACTTTCTGTTATGACAAATACAACAAGACCCTCACGGGTCAAGTAAGAGGCCACTCCACTAGAGGAGTTGCTGCTTCAGTGGCTTGTTTCAAGAATGTGTCTGCCGCGGACATCTGTGCTGCTGCCACCTGGACTTCCGTCCATACCTTTACTAAACACTACAGTTTGGATGTTGCCTCTCGCCATAGAGCAGGCTTCGGGCTGGCTGTTCTGCAAGGCCTCTTATCTTGAGGCTTGCACAGTTACTACTGCTTTTTGGAGTAGTTTCCTCCTCCCGGTGCTTCTCTCTGTTCCAGACTGCTTGGGATTCAGTCCTATATGTAATTACCTACTGCAAGAGTCCTCTCAAAGTAAGATAGTGTAGTTACGTAAGAACTTACCGTAACAGTAGATCTTGAGAGGCTCTTGCAGTATGTACTCTTCCCTCCATCCCCTAGGCTTTTCAGCTCCTTTTCCAGTGAGGAAATATCCTGTCCTCTCTTGTCCGGCCTTTCTGGCCATGGCGGAAAGAACTGGAAAAGCGGCGTCAGGACAGCCCTTTATACCGATGTCTCATGCGCGGTCACCTGACGTGGTAATTCTACCATAGGACTGCTAGCTAGAAATTTTTCCGTGGGGTCCTGCCGCCTGCTGGCATCAGTCCTATATATAATTACCTACTGCAAGAGCCTCTCTCGAAGATCTGCTGTTACGGTAAGTTCTTACGTAACTGTACTTTACTTCTTTAATTTACAAAAATTAGACATTGTTTAACGACTATCTTTAAACTTTTTTTTTGCAACTTTTCTTTACCACACCCTGCACTTGCCTGCCTTCTGCAAATGCATTTCCATGTTAAATATGGACCGTGCTAGCATACAGATGAGTTGTACCCCACGCACGCACACACACACACGCTTCAAAGATATTGCACAAGGGGACCTTGTACAGGCAATGTTCAGTATGGAGGCTGCATGCTCCCCATTTGCAGGTGGCCCTAGGATTTATAAAGTAAAACAAAAATAACCAGGAGAAACCCTCAATAAGAAACCGAAAGGCGCCGGCCCGGTGGCGCTGAGGGTGGAGGTGCTGGATGCCACACCTCATGCCACGCCGGCAACCCGGGTTTGGCAGCGAACTCTGATCATTGGGGGTCGGCAGGGGAGGAGTAGGATTGAGCATCCGTAATACAGCTCTTCTCTCCTGGAGTGGGTGGGTCTTTCCTCGCGCAGCACTGGCGACCCCTGGGATGCCGGGGAGAGTTGCAGGCTGTAAGGGGACATAGCAGAGGATTGGGTGGCGGCAGGTGTCTTTCATCCAGGTACGGGAGCGTGCCTGGTGTGAGCAGGATGCCACTGCGCGTCCGCGCCCTAGCAGTGCGCAAGAGAGGAAAAAAACCCTGCACCTCGGATAGGCGACTGCGTCCTCCAGTGCCCCACCGTCACACTCCCAATGCTGGGTCCTCCTCACTGGCTCTCCCGATCCCTTCAGCTGCCTGGCAGGATGGGGCTGGACGTCAGTTCAGGTAGGTAGGGGAGTGTCTGTCCCCGATTTCCTGGTGGGGTGGACTTCAGGCGGGAGGTAGCACAGTGGTGGCGAGTGGGGATCGCCTGAGAGAGTTCCGAGAGGCGGGTGCAGAACAAATAGAGTTAAAAAAAAGAAACCTAAAGGCATAGTTACAGATCTTGGTGATCCTTCAGACATCTGAATACATTCCTGGTTTGTTAATGTATATTGAAGAGAGACTTTGGGAATTCTCCTTAGAGGCAGGATCTGTTGTATAACAGAGAGCAACATTCTGCCACTTTGTGTATAACTGACGCAGATGAAGTAACTTTTGGATGGGGCTATGAAGATGGGTGATAGCCCACTTTTGGTCCATGCCCGTGTCATGACCCCCTATGTTGCTATAGCATGGTCCATGACAAAGAGATTTGTTTGTTTGTAACCCTAGTTTTGTATTGTGTGGTTATGTAACTCCATTGTCAAGTGGTACTGCAGAAAGTATCCAGTATCCTTCATCTGCTATCATACATCACCCTGACTGTCTGTTTAAATAAATGTTGCTCTGCGTGCATATCTTTAAAGAATGGTATGTGGCGCAGTCTCTGTAACCTTTAATGATTTTCTGTTGTTGAATGTATGCAATGCTGTAAGATCTTTGTTCTGTAGGTGTATGTAGTTGAGAAACTGTTTCTCAAAGTACTAACACAGAGTTAGGCATCTTTGCTTTTATGCTAAAAATAGGGTTGCTAGCCCGGCCTGGTGGTGCTGAGGGTTGAGGCGCTGGATGCCACACCTTGCGCCACCCAGGCGACCTGGGTTCGGAAACAAGCCTGGGCCACCGGGGGTTGGTGGGGGGGCGAGGAGAGAGAGGATTGAGCGTCCAGAGGACTGCTCTCCTCTCTCTGGGGAAGTGAGACTAGTCGTCCTGCTTGCTGACTGCCCAATGGCGGTGGCTGGAGGGCAGTACATGTTGAGAGGCTTGAAGGCTGACATCTTCACATCAGAAAGGGGGGGGGGAGAAAATGGAAAAGTGCCAGAGCTCCACAGGACCTGTGATGGCCCGATCGCACCGGCGAGTCTGCCCCCTGCCACCAGATTTGATGTACCAGGGTGGCAGGGGAATGCCGGCACCCCCCACCTGACCCTGCCACAGAGGGGGAATCTGTGGGGGATCCTTGGGGGGGGGCAGATGAGCTGGGGTTGGGCTGGAGGATGAACCCCTCCGAGGGAGGGGTCATAGCCCTTGTGGAGCCCGCGGAAGAGACAAATACAGAAAAAAAATAGGTGTGCTTGGAGTGTGATTAAATGGAATTTAATTGGATTCTGTTCTGTTTTTAAGATTTAGATTTTTCAGAATTGAAGACCAAAAATTCTAAATCCTAAAAATGGTCAAATCCGTCTTGAAATCCGAATCTTTTTGAAATCTGGTACTCAAATCCGAAATCCGATTTTGATTGCATTCAAGAAGTGCTTTTTGTCTGCTAGGATTCTTAAGATTTGGGATTCTAATTCGGAATCACATTTTCTGAAATCCTGGAAAAATCTTTTTGTAACAGATGTCTGCAAATCGGAGTATGCAGTTTTAAAAAGGATTGCCTAGCACCTTGTTGTTGAAGGTTACTGTTTCAGTGTTAATTCATTTGCATATTAAGTTTATTGTAAATAAAAGTTTGTTTCATTCCTACCTTGCCCCAAGGAAAGAGCAGCTCTGCTTCTTATTTTAGATTTTTTCCCTGCCGCAGTCTAGCTACAGGGGAATGATTTAAAGCAAGCCTTTTCATCTGCTTTCTACCCTGTGCTTCCAGAGTGTTCCTGATTTTCCAAGCGCTTCCAACACTGAGCAGTCAACACGACAGAATTCAGTTCGAGGACTGTACCCCCAGAGAAGTGGATCAGTAATGGGGCCAATGACATGCCCTGCTCCTGTTGAGGCAGTGCCAGTGGAGGGCCCAATCACACCATCACCAGAACAGGTATAAAGATGGCAGCAGCAGAATCCCTTTCATTTGCAAAATACTTTGCCTTATTACTGTTCATTTTGTTGGGTAAATAAGTGGACCGCGTGCCATTGCTTGTGCTAAGTCTACCCTCTTTCAGAGTTTGTCGGGGGGGGGTAGAGGTATTGGGAAATACTGCATTCTGTGGAGAACACTGGGCTCATTACAATGGGCCTCTAGCTTCATTTTTGGCACCTATTGGGAATCAAAAGCATGTACTGTGGAGTTTTGACTACTCCCTCTATAGTGCAAATACCTTTTTTTTGTTTTGTTTCAATCAATCAAATCTTTATTTATCCAGGCGAACATCGTTGAGCACAGCTCATTTGCAAGATGGACCTGGTAAGGTCAAGGTTCAATTTACATAGATACATAAAAAATATTCAATATGCACACACTCTAGGATACTACATAGAATATTCAGTATACACACAGTCTAAGGATACATTCTAATCAGACTACACATTAAATTCAGGTGTCGTGGTAATAAGGGGTGAGGGGAAGGGGAACGGGAAGTGGTGTGCCTGGCTGGTGGGGGAGGAGGAAGATGGTGGGGGCCTATACTGTGGAACGGATAAACTGTGGGCTTTATGAAGAGGGCAGGAAGGCGGCTCTGGGGGGTTTGTATAACAGGGGTATAGGGCTGTGATATATGACAAGGGATTAAGGGGAGGGGGTGGAAAGGAGGGGTGCATGGAGTGTGAGGGGTGGTGACTCTTAGTAAAGGTGGATACCTTCCGTGAGTTGTTTACTTCCATTTGTGATTTTTCAAACTTTGAATATAGTTTAATGTTTACATTGAAATCTAAATGTGAGAGTTATCTTAGGTCGTTGTTTTCATAGTAGGTACTTATTAGCTTACAGTTTCACATCTGGACACTAGCTCCTTAACACTGGGTGCAAGAAAAAAAAATGCCTTGTTGCTTGCAAAATGACTTTGAAGTTCATGCCCTATTTAAGTAAATGGGAGTTTGGGGGTTGCTGGGGTTCCTTTTTTAAAAAGCAGACATTTTATTTCAATCTACATTTTTTTTTCTCTTCCTTTTGTAGCTTGTGCTTACCTTGGGTCTCACCACATGATCCAGCTTCCCGCTCGTGGTCTTCGTAGTCCTCACTGGTCCTCCTACCAAACCATACCTTCCTAGAACCATGCTCACCAGGCTCCGTCGGCTTAACCCCTGATGCAGGTTTCTCCTGAAACACATTGCTGAGGCCATGCTTGACAGGATAACGTATTGATATACAGGAGGAACGCGGGTGAAGGGGGAGGAGGTGACGTGCCTTCGTGGGCATGGCTAACCTTATTAGTAGACATAATTCATCCAGTGGAATGGATTTTTATTCTGTGTGTTTAGCTTGCTCCACCACCCTAATGTGCCAGATGTTTACTGGTGACTGCCTGGGGTGGGGGCTATGCTGTATGGGCACACTCAGCATCAGTGGCATACTTTATATCTCCCGCGCAAATGCTCTTAGCTCTCTCTGCCAGTCTCTGATCCTGACATCCCAGCCACGGGCATGAACCTGGGTCACTAGCATGCCAGAATAGTCCCCCACTGTTCAGTGCCACAGAGCCAGTGTAGCAGCAGATATATATTTTTTCCGTATACATTTTGTGTCTACCTGTTTTGCATCCCCTGATTTAGCGGTGCACCTCCAGCTCCATCACTGACCTATCTCTGGGACTTGCAGGTTAAATTTCCGTAGGTGGCTTGCCCTGTAGGGTCGTGCAGGGCCTGCTGGGGATGCTGAGAGAGCCACTGTTCTGTTCCATGCCCCAGGATGTAGTGCATACAATTTATCTTTTTTTTTAAGTTAATGCTTTTTTCTTCTGGAGCTCATGCCACTCTGTGGACGTGGGCCAGCCCATCCCCACTTCCCCGTGTTTTCTCTGGGACTTACCTTTGCGCAGAAGTAGTGTGAACTGGGTATTTAGGGTGCAAGGCTACCAGGTGGCTGGGGTGTGTGGCGGCTTGGGCCTCCCACCATTTTTCACATTTTCTCCTCTGGAGAGGCAGTGTGCAATGATGCCTAGAGGCCATACACATCTTTCTGCATAATGCATTGGCAGCTGTCGCTCTCTTCCCCGTGCCATAAGCCCCAGACTGCCTAACCTCAAGCTGATTCTAATGGCCAGGTGAGAACTGGGTATTGAAACCCTCCCTCCCTCCCCAAGAGAAGGAGAGCAGTCCTCTGGACACTCAATCCTCTCCATCCCCGGCTGACCCCAGCAACTTAAGTAGAGATGGGCGAAGTCTGCAAAATTCACTCTGCAAATGAATTTGTGAATTTCTCGCAATTTGCGAAATTTGCACAATTCGCGGATCGTGGAGTGTGGAATTTCACCACCAAGTGTGGAAAATTCCACGCTTCATGGCAAAAAACTTCACGATTAGACAAAGTTGAAGTTGCTCAGGTCTGGGGAAGCTTTGTGAAACTCCACGAAGTGTGAATTTTTGGCACTCCGTGCGAACTTCGCCGGCGAAGTTTTATTTTGCCACATCTCTAGACCCGAGTCCGCATCCGGACCTGGGTCGCTGGTGAGGTGCAAGGTGTGGTGTTCAGCACCTCAACCCATGGTGCCACTGGTCCAGCTAGTGCATACAGTAACGCGCAGCATAGCGTGCCACACCTGCTGATGCCCTCCCCACGCATTGTTCCCACCGTCACTTCATCCAGTCTTTGCCAGATGGCTGTAGAGTGTCAGGACCCAAGAACCTGACACCCTGAGGGAGGGAGAAAGAGCAGTCCTTGGATGCATGATCTGCCCTCACCCGGTCGGCCTCCGAGCAACCCTTGATTGTTCTTGAACCCATGTCACTGGCATAGGCGATGGTGTGGCGTCCAGCACCTCAACCCACCATACCACTGGGCCGGCTCGGAAAAAAGAGTTAGACACTTTTTTTTTTTAAACAAAATTGCAGCATTTATGACATACTGATCATTTGTCATGCTAATCACTGTGATATGATATAAACGAGCTAGAAAGAGGAGTTATAGACTCTGGAAAGAAAAAAGTGAAAATTAAAAAAAAAAAAAAAAAAACATTTTACCAACCGGGATTCAGTTCACTATCCTCAGTCTGGCAGTCTAGCTGGAGATAGATGATTTATCGGAACATCTTCAAGCTAAGCTCCTCCCACAAGCCGGGTGGTATATACTCCAGTGCCATCCTGTGATGTCAGATATTTCTGCTGGAAGGGAACAGGTCTTCTCTTTCGCAGCTCTGCATGTGTAGTAGGGATACTTGTTTATAAATGCTTTTCTTGACAAACTTTGAATTAAAGCTTATTTTTCAGCTGCTTGTTAGCAAAACTCGACCTCAACAAGACCATCAAGGGCATCTCCCTAGAGAGAAAAGATTACAGAGAGTTTCTCTATGCAGATGACATTTTGCTTCACCTCCAGGACCCGGTCACCTCTCTAGAGGCAGCCATCTGAGACGTAAATGACTTTGGCAGTCTTTCCTTTTGCAAGCTCAGTGTCACTGAATCAGTGGTCCTTCCCCTAAATCACAAAGTCCGGCAACCATATCTTGTCCCTCTGTGACTAATATGAGATACCTGTTCCCTCTGATATCTGGGCATTCTCAATCTCTTGGCACCGAATGAGTACAGGTAATTTCATGACCCTGCTGTCTACTACAAAACAAGACCTCCACAGATGGATTTTCCCTCACCCTAGGTGGTAGGGACATTATTATTAAAATTAACATCTGACTCCTTACCCCTTCAACATGCTTACTGTTCGGCTCTCCTCTTCAGTGGTTCTAAGCTGTCCACGGAACCATCTCCTCCTTCCTTTGGCATGGTAAATGCCTCTGATACGGCTACACTAAACTGGCTGCTTCTAAATCTGCTTGAGGCCTCAGTCTCCCAGATTTCTTGGTATACTACCATGCAGCCCAGGGTGCGAAATAACTCTGCTGGGGCTCCCCTTCTCCACACCAAGATACGTCTTATCACCCCCAGTAGCTTAACATAGAGGCTGATCTCTGTGCACGTCATGGCATTGCCCTCTGCTCCTCTCCCTGCTTTACTCAAAGATGGCATCCCTACCCAAGGCCCTCAAAGACACCTCCATTTCAACTTCCCTAACCATTTACACCCAACTCCTGTGGATTGTCAAAACCCCACTAATGGCCCCCTGGCGCAACCTCTGTGGCACAACCAGAACTTCTGCATTATAAAAACATAGAAATTGTCAGTAGATAAGGATGACTACTCCCATCCTGTCTGCCTGTAGGCCCTATACATGTATGTGTCCACTCACCCTGTGGTCAGTGGCTTTACATCACTCCCTTCCTGCCTAAGGTTCCCTTGTGCTTGTCCCAGGCTTGTTTAAATCCCTCCACTGTGCTTGCCCCTACCACCTCTTGTGGCAGACTGATCCAAGTGTTCACCGCCCTCTGTGTAGAAAAACTTCCTCATATTACCTCTTAATCTGCCCCCTTCCAATTTCATATTGTGCCTCCTCGTTGTGGTATCTTTTTTTAAATTGGAAAAGATCCCTCACCTGCACCTTGTTGATGCTTTTGGGGTACTTAAAAGTTTCTGTCATGTCGCCCCTTTTTCTCCTCTCCTCTAGTGAATACATATTGAGGTCTCTTAGTCTCTCTTCATATGTTTTGTGGTGTAAACCATGCACCATCTTTGTCAGCCTTCTCCGGATAGCCTCCACCTTGTTTATGTCCTTACGCATGTATGGTCTCCAGTACTGCATGCAGTACTCCAGGTAAAGCCTTACCAGTGTTTTATACAATGGTATCACCACCTCCTACTAGTAATACCTCTGCTTATGCACCCCAGCATGCCACTAGCCCTCCCTGCAGTCTTTGCACACTGCTTTGATACCTTAAGGTCATCAGATATAACGCCTAGATCCCTTTCCTCTTTGGTGACATAGAAACAGAGAATTTGACGGCAGATAAGGACCTCTTGGCCCAACTACTCTACCCATTTCCCTACCAGATGGATAAGCTGCAGATTCTAGTTAATCAACAGCTTACTTCCTCCTACCCCCACTAGAATTGCCTTATGCCTGTCCCATGCATTCTTGAATTCTCCCACTGTTCTTGACTCCACAACCTCCTCAGGAAGGCTGTTCCATGCATCCACAACCCTCTCTGTGAAAAAATACTTTCTAAGATTACCTCTGAGCCGTCCCCCCCCCCATCTTCAAATTGTGCCCCCTTGATCTTCCCTTGTCAATCTTCACCATTCATTACTGCTTGGGTTTAGCTGGAGGTGCGCACCGCTACGGGAGTTGTTTTTTTGAGACTCTGCTCCAGCGGCGCCCTTGAGGATGACGTGCAGCGTCATGCGGGCGACGTTAAATACGCGAACTCCTCCTCTATCTCAGTTCTGTTTCTCTGCCCGTCGGGGGCTGCACCTGCTGTCTGGTGGCGTTCAATGTCGGGTTTCTCCTCAGCTAAGAAGACTCCTCGTTTTGCTCAGACATCCACTCGGCCGCATTCCGGTAAGACCGTTCTTTTATTTCTATTCTGCGAGCAGTGCTTTTCCTCTTTTTACTTGTTTAGTTAGCATCATGTCCGGATTCGGGGCAAGGCGTCGTCGGCGGGCCGCGCCCTATCGTCGGTGCTCCTGTGGCGGCATTTCTCCGTCTCGGACCGGCATGATGTCTGTCTCGTTGCCTGGGACCCAACCACGACATGGGCGCATCCGGCGCTTGTTTCTCCATGGACCGTCGTGTCCTCAAGTCGCGTTCAAGCTCGGCAAGGCCCGCCGACCCGAGCGGGCGTCGCTCCAGGGATTCCCAGGTAAGGTCTCTAGGCCCTTCCCCCGGGTCCCCTCCTGGGCCTATACGGTCCGCAGAGGAGGAAGCTTCCTCCTCTTCTCTTGCCGAAGAGGAAGCTTTTCTCGCGGTGTCAGGGGAACATCATGGTCCCTCCCAGGGCCGCGACAGGGACACCGCCTCGGCAGTCACCTCCTCGGAGGTGCAGGCTCCCCCAGTGTCGAGGCCCACGATTCCTGGGCCTGGCACCGGTGGACCCTCGACGCCGCCCTCCAGCGCCGTTTCGGATCCCGGCACTGCTTGCGGTGCTGGTGATCGAGCAACACCGCCAGCAGTGCCGCTCTGGCCACCGGTGCCTTTCGCCCGGTCTGTGCTTGGCGGCACGGGTTGGGCTTCCCGGCCGGGAGGCGGCGCCATGAGCCTAACTGGTGCTGCAGGGAGCGGGACGGGCCTGGCTGTCTCGAGTGGGGCGGGGTGATCCGGCGCCGTCCCTGGCACCAGCGCCGTTCGCGGCGCTGTTGCTCGAGGATCCCTGAGGGTTGCCAGCATTGAGTCCTGCTGGTCTGTCCTCTTCGGAGGCCGATGACACGGATGTGGACCATCCTGGCACCGGACTCTTGAGGTCAGGGTCCCGGTGGCACAGGGTGCTAGGCGGCGCAGCGGGCCCCTTCCACTGTCCCCTCTTCCATCCTCCCCTGAGGGTCCTGGGGCTAGGGGTGGCCCTGGGTTGCAGGGGGGTGATGCGGTGGGGACTGAGGAGGAGGAGGCTCCCCCTCCTAGGGGACCTGTGACAGCTGCCCTCCGGGTGCTGTTGCCCCCCTCGGGGTGGGGAATGCTGCAGTCGAGGAGGAGGGCTCTCTCGAGGTCAGTCGAGGGCAGGGGCCAGTGCCCAGTCTCCTTGGCCACCCCTAGTGGGGTGGCTAGAGCCGTAGTGCAGGCTCCCGTCCCTTCCCTCTTGGGCCCCAGGGTTCCCTCCGGTGGCGTTTCTGTGGACTGCCCTTCTGGACCCATGCAGTCCCGGGTTCGTCACAGGGGAGGTTCCCCCCCTGGGCTCTTCCAGGCATCGCATCCTCAGGGTCTCGTCTTGCGACCTGGTTTGTTGTCCGGGATCCCGCCAGCTCGGGCTCTGTTCCCCGGATTTCAGAGCCCTGGCAGAGGTCACTTGCCTCCTCCTAGGTGCCCTTCTCCAGTACCTCTGCTTCCACCCCCGCTCTTCCAGGCCATGTCGGTCCTACGGGGCCGTTATCCTGGGAGCAGTTCAGAGGTTCTGCGGCGGCCTTCCCCTCATATATTAGATACATGCATGAGCGGGTCTTTCGACTCTCCCCACTGCTGCAGGAATCGTCTGGACATTCGAGCTCTTCATCATCCTTGTCTTCCTCCTCTGAGGGATAGGAACCCCTTGCTCATCTTTCTTCCGACGCTGATTTCACTGAATATCAGCGATTCCTGTTGAGGATTGTGAGGGATCTTTGAATCTCTTACGTTAGGTGAGACAATACTGAACAGGAGACGCGAGAATTCCTTGGAGAATTCAGTGCCCAGCACCTGGTGGTACCTTCCTGGCCTATCCCCTTCCAGGAGGCGTCTATCCGTTCCTGGCAGTCGCCAGCCGCCCTTTCTCCAGCCCCGGCAGACTGTCGTCGTAGGTATTGTGCCCCCTCAGAATCCCTGGGTACCCTTCTCAACCCATCCTCGGGTTTGATGTACCTAGAGACTCCTTCCAGGCGCCGTCACCTGGCGCACGACCACCCACCAGATTCGGATTCTCTACAATTCGACCGGTGGGGGCAAAGAGTGTTCTCTTCTTCTCGTGAGGTGGCTTGTATTGCATCTCATCAGGCTCACCACGCTGCCTACAATCTGCATCTGTGGTCGATGCTCTCCCAGCTCCTAGCATCGATGCCTGATATGGAGCAAACCAGACAGGCTATTGCCCTCTCCGCTATAGGCCTGGAGCTGGCAAGACACCAAGCAAGGGCATCTTATGACGCCAATGAGGTGGCTTCCAGGCTTGCGGGGACAGCGATCTGCATTAGGCGGACGGCATGGCTTCGTCTGTCAAGGTTGTCACCCCTGGCCCGGCGTAGGGTGATCCGCTCCGCTTTCCGGGGGACCCGCTTTTTCCTCCAGAGCTAGGAGGCTTTTTGCAGGAGCTTTCCTCCTCGTCCTCGGGAGGCACCTCCCAGCTCTTCTCCCACTTAGGCTTCCCTTGTGTTAGCCAGGGTCTTCCCTTCTGTTCCTCACCAACAGGAGGCTGGGGTCTTGTTCCTCAGGGTCTCACCCTCTTTGTCAAGGAGGGGCTTTGGTATCACCTGTTAGATGAATGAGAAGATGATTGGCGAAGATATGAAAATTACGTACTCACCATAATTCTTGATCTTCTCTTGTATCTTCACCATTCATTACTGATACCCACCCACCTTCCCTCAGTGGCCTCCTTCTGTATGCCTCCCTCCAGTCTCTGCTCCTCTCTCCTCCCTTGGCCTTTATGCCAAAAAAAAAAAAATGTGTTTTTCCCCCATTCTCTTGAATGGATTCGCTTTTTTCCTCAAGGTAGAGAGGAACGACTACGGTTGTGAATTTCTTTAATCTGAGGGAACTCTTTCTGACTGCCCTATGGGGTGATTCCTTACCTTCTTCAGGTCATGTAGTTTCACAGCCTGGTGGCCATGCCCTGTCTTGGCCTCCTCAAAGTTTGGAATCCCCCTGGCAGGCATTATTTTTCAAAGCTTTTCCAGCTGCTGACTGAACTTGTCAGCTTCAAGCCTCTGTCTACCTTGTCTTAGCAAGTCGGATTAAGTTCCTCTCTATTTTTCTTACCAACTGCCTCCGAGAAGGCATGTTTCTAGGGACATGGATATGTTGTTCATCCACACTCATTGGCAGGTATCCTTGCCACTTTAAATCTTGCCGGAAGGTCTTCAAGCTTGCTCCTCCCACCCACCCGGGTGGTATAACTCTCTGCTCCGCCCCATGACGCCAGATCTTCCTTACCGCTTGGAAGCTCAGGTTTCTCCTTAACGCTCTGCGCTTGAGACTGGTTCCTATTTCTCCTGTTTGCATTTAAAATAAATTTTGGAAAAGACTTCAGTCTTCATCCCTCGCGGCCGGGCGATGGGACAACCCACTCCTGGATTTCGGAGATGCCCATGCGGGCAGAAGATGTCTCGGACGGATCCACACTCCACGCGTCTACTGCTTAGGCCTTGAGCACGCACCCGCAGGCTTGCGACCTGTGCTCATCTTTCTCGGCCCACGCCCTCAAGACCGTGGCTGCCTCGATTGCAGCTGGGCCGTCCCGAGAAGCGCTTCCTCCGTGAAGTCCAAGGAGGCCTGTTGGCGGTGTCCAGGGCGGCGGGCTCGCGGATGAGCTCGAGCGATGGTCGCCTCAAGAGGAGGCGGCGCGGGTCGCGATCTTCCTCGGCCGCCGTATTTATCCCGCCTCTCTGGGCCTCTTCTACACGGCCCTTTAAGGAGCTTTGTCTGTCCCTCTCCACTAAAGGAGAAGGGCTACGCCTGTGGGACCTTATTCTCGGGTCCAAAAGAGGGACAGGGTAAGTCCTCGTCGACGCTCTTGGGAGCGTGGAAAGGTCCCTCTCCCGGTCGCCGACCGGTCGGCTTCGCCGATCGGCTTGCACGCCACTGGCCCACGGTGTCTCCGTGGGTCAGTTGACCGAGACTCCACCGCATGAAGTCGAGATTTTCTCGACCTGTTGGACGGGCTGTCGCTTTAGCAGCCGAGATTCCCTCTCCCAGTTCCCTGGAGGAGTTGAGGATCCGTGGGCTCGCCTGTGCCTCCGTTCCGGAGCCCTCGGATGGACCATCCGAGCGAAGGGAGTGCGGTCGGCCGACACCTCCCGCACCGACTCGGAAATTCCGGGACTCTCGTCTCGGTCTCGGACCTCTTCGGTCCAGCGATCCCACTGTCATAGGCGGTCTCGGTCCGGCATCACATGGCGGCGTCACTCGTCCTGTCCTCCTCCTCGGATTTAGGAGGCTGCGGCGTGAAATTACGCCGACGGGTACGAGACTTCCTTATGTTGCAACAGTTCTCCTGGCCGGGAGTAAGCCACCCTGTCGCCTTCCCGCCATTAAGGGCCAGTACACCGAGCGTCGGCTACAACCCCGACTTATCCGGGAGGAGCTCATACCCAGGCCGGTTGTCTCGCCAAACCAGCTGCTCCACCGATTCCGTGGAACCTCCGTCCACAGCCACCAACTGGGGCTCCGACCAAGGATTCTCGGTCGGCCAAGGGTCTACCCCATCGGCTGTCAAGTTACCTCACTCCCGACCGACCTCGGCAGGTGAAGGGTGGCTCAGGCCAGAGGCAGCTTTTCTGAGGACTCTTCCGAAGTCGAAGATGATTCCTCCTTTTCCCAAGCGACTGGACTTGGAGTCTTCAGGAGGTCAGTCAATGGACGATAGCCCGCCGTCCTTCCTAGGACTGCTTCGCTCATCTCGGAGTCCACCGATGGAGCTCAACCTGCTTCCAACGGGCCAGGTATCCCTCACGGAGATTCTGGACTGAGGGATCTCCGACGGAGGCTTTCTGGTGCAGGCCACAGTGGGTCCGGCACTGAGCTTTTAGCAGCCCTGCTTCCTGCCCTGCGCCTTCGGCCAGGATGGCCAGGAAGGCGCGTCCCACCGTTCCTTGTCCGTTGAACACCCTCTGCTGAGGGGTTACCAATGCGCTGCTTTCCGAAGCGCGGCTACAACGCCAGGATGTGGACAACCCTTCCTGACAAGGAGTCTCAAGAAATTGACTCATGTCGATGCAAGTCTACGCTATGTCTTTCCTCTCGTGTTTCTGCCAGGCCAGTTCGGCCGCCCCTCATGGCACATTTTTCTCATGCCCTGTTGGCCCCTGGATGAGGTCATCCTCATCTTCCCGGCCGATCTGCAGACTACGGTTTAAGCAGGTGCGGACCAGGCAGTGGGCCAAACAGCAGCTCCAGACTCGCTTTGGATATAGGGGACCATGTGCCAGATCGGTGGCGGCCGCAGGCTATGCAAGGCCAAGGGCTTGGCTGAGGATATCCAGCACAAGTTGCTGATGTTCCTTTTGGGGACTGACCCTTTGGCCCTGGGGTGGAAGGTCACCTGCAGAGGATCGAGTAGCAATGCTACCTTGGACTCAGTCTCTTCCGCTCAGAAGGACAAAGGTCATGAAACCAGCCTAAGCCCTTTAGTCTTCTGCCCCAGCCGCCCCAGCCCAGTGACGCCAGGGGCCAGCAGGCTCTGCCTTGGTATCCCAAACCTGTCACGCTTCCTCTACCAGGAGGCAGGGAGGAAAAGGCCCAGGAGGTCCCTCTGGCCGGTCCCTCCTCCAAGCCTGCCCAGTGATTTGGCTGAGGTGTCAGCCTCTTCCCTTGGCCACCATTCCCCGTCCCTGCGGGACGGCCCGCACTTCCTGCCCGCCTGGTCCGCTCTACCACGGACAGGTGGGTCTTGAGGGTGGGAAGAAGCCTGCCTCTGAATTGAGCAGGCACCACCCTTCAGAGCTGTCACTCGGGGGCTTCTGGATCCCCAGGCTCACTGGCGGCTCGCCGAGCCGACATCGCCTCCTCCTCCAGAAGGAGGTGATAAGAGGTGGTGGACCCTCCTTCAGACCCAGGGTTTGTGTCCAGGTATTTCCTGGTTCCAAGCAGACGGGGGCTGGCGCCCCATTCTCGACCTACCGACCTAAACAAGTTCCTAGGGTCTCGAACCTTCAGGATGGTCACTCTGGCTCAGATGATACCATCCTTGGGCGGCGTGTGGTTCTGCTCTCTGGACTTCGCAGGGCGCGTTTTTCACGTCCCATATCCGTCCAGTCTCACCAGGGATCCTTCGCCTTCGAGCGGAAGATCCCTCTTCAAGTTCCAAGCCATGCTCCTTCGGCTTGTCTCCAGCTCCCAGGGTCTTCACCAAATGCATGGCAGTGGTGACAGCATTCTTGCGGCGCCCGAGGGTCCGGGTGTACCTTACCTGACGACTGGCTGATAGCAGCTCCTCCAGGAAGGAGGTGGAGGGTCCAGAGATCTGGCCCTCCAGGTCTGCTCTCAACTGGGCCTCCTGATCAATCCAGGCCAAGTCGAACCCCGAGCAGGCAGGTGATTCTATTCATCGGGCGCAGCTCGACTCTCTTCGAGCCAGAGCGCTGCCCCGCGGACAGGGCCGAGGTTCTTTCCTCCTTTGCCCGATCATTTCTGGTTGGGCAATTGCGCCTGCGCCGGGACTTCCTGCACCTCCTGGGTCTCATGGCCTGCACCAGCATGGTCCGTTGGGCCCGCTGGAACATGCGTCCCTTCAGTGGGACTGGCCAGCCAGTGGTCACAATGCTGCGATCCTTTGGACCAGCTTGTGTCGGTGACACAGGGATGGAACGCCTCCAGTGGTGGACCATTCCAGATCATTTGCAGGAGGGCATCCTGTCTCGTCCGCCGAGCCGACGGCTCTCTATCGAACGATGCCTCTCTGATGGGTTGGGGTGCCCATCTGGGGAACACGGGCTCATGGCCTCTGGTCCCCGCGGAGTCGATGCCACATCAACCTGCTGGAGCTCGAGCCGGTCGCCTAGCTCTCACCGCCTTTGCTCCGTTCCTCCGGGGTCAAGTGGTCCGAGTCCAGGCGGACAATACCACACGACCATGTACTATCTAAACCGCCAGGGCGGGGCGCGCTCATGCTTCTATGCAAGGAAGCTCTCCGCATTTGGTCACTCGTGCGCAGCCTGGAGGCGATCTCCTAGCCATTCACGTGGCAGGAGCCTCAACACCTGGCCGATGCCCTGAGCCGGATAGGGGCTGCATCCCGCGTGGTCTCTCCTGCTGAGGTAGTACAGCATCTGTTCTCCCATTGGGGCACACCTCAGGTGGACCTGTTTGCCTCCAGGAGAACGCGAGCTGAGTCTGTTCCATGCCCGCCTCAGCAGGGCTCGCAGGGGATGCCTTCTGAGGCAGTGGACCCTGGCCTCTTTACGCCTTTCCCCCATTTCCCTTGATCCACAAGGTGCTTCTCAAAGCGAGGAGGACAAGGCGCAGGTGATTCTGATAGCCCCAGACTGGCCTCGCCAGTTCTGGTACCAGATCTCCTCAGTCTCAGCTCCAGGACTCCGCGGCAGCTCCAGCTCGCCTGACCTGCTCTCAGTCAATCAGGAAGGTGTTCATCCGGACCTTCAATCCCTGCACCTGACGGCCTGGTTCCTGGCGGCTAGAGTTCCAGGCCTTGGGTCTTTCGACGAGGTCCTCAATGTAGTTGAGGCGTCCGTGAGTCGACCAGAAAATGCTATGCCTTCAAATGGAAAAAGGTTTTCATTTGGTGTCAGGCAAGGGCTTGGACCCTTCCTCCTGTTCCTTTGGCAAGCATCTTGGACTATTTATGGTCCCTTTCTAGTCAAGGGCTTGGGTCGGCGACCTAAGGGTGCACCTGGCAGCCATCTCTGCTTACCGGCGCGGGCGGGAAGCAGTCAGTGGCGCAGGAGAAGGTGGTCTGGCGCTTTTCAAAGGGCTTGATCACATTTCCTCCAGTGCGGGAACCCCCACCCTCAGTGGGATCTACTGCTAGTACTGGCAAAGCTCATGGGCAAGCTATTCGAACCTATGCAGAGGTGCTCTCTCTCACCTGTCGTGGAAGACCGCTTCTTGGTGGCTATCACATCAGCCAGAAGGATGAGAGCTCCAGGGCTTTCCATCCCAGTCTCCTTACCTGGTCTTCCACAAGGACAAGGTTGTCCTGCTTCCCCACCAAATTCCTTCCGGCGGTGGTGTTGGAGTTTCACCTTAACCAGGTGGTTGACTCTGCCGTGTTCTACTCCCAATCACACCTCGAGGTCAATATAGGCCCATACTTTGATTCCTAGAAGGCGCCTACTATTATAAGGAGCGCACGGCTGAAATTGGGAGAGGTTCGCCAGCTGTTTGTCACCTCACGCTGAAGCCGCATCTGGCAGACCTGCAGCCAAGCGGACGATAAGCAGGTGGGTAACCTCCTGCATAGATCTCTGCTATAAGTTGGCGGGCATGGAGCCTCCCAGAGGATAAAGAGCTCATTCTACCACGCCATTCTGCTGTACGGTGGCTGCTTTCAGGGGCGTCCCTATCCAGGAAATCTGCAGGGCTGCTACCTGAAGTCAGCAAACACCTTCATTACCCATTACCACATCGACCTTGAGTCACGCCGGATGCTGGTTTTGGGGCCTCGGTTCTCAGTCTCTCTTTCCCAAGTAAGTATTGGAGTTGTGCGTCTTGCCTCCTCCTCCCGGAGAACTGCTAGGGTCTGCCAATGAGTGTGGATGAACAACATATCCATGTCCTAGAAATACAGGTTACTCACCTGCAACAGGAGTTCTAGGAATGGTATATGTTGTTCATCCACCGACCCACCCGACCTCCCGGCTCGGACGCGACAACCTGAGCTTCCAGCGGGCCAGATCTTACGCCATGGGGCTTTTGAGTCGAGTTATACCACCCGGGTGGGTGGGAGGAGCAAGCTGAAGACCTTCGGCAAGATTTAAAGCGGCAAGGATACCTGCCAATGAGTGTGGATGAACAACATATACCATTCCTAGAACTCCTGTTACAGGTGAGTAACCTGTATTTTTTCCATACTCTTCTGTGGTAGCACTTAACAGGGTGCTAAGGAACTTAGTCCTCTTCCTGGATGGGCGCTGTTCTGGAACAGGTTCTGTTCGAACAGTCTAGGAGCCCTCAACTAGGATGAAGGGACTTGGCATGTCGAGAGTTCAGAGAGTTTGGCCTCTCTTGGGTCTGTTCAGGAAGTTCGGTGGAACCTCTCCTCAGTCCTAACAACTGGGATTCTTGTTCCCTTATTAGTTTCGAGCCTATAAGCCTCTTAACTAACAATGCTCGATGGGCACTGTTCTCTTTCTCAACATGCCTCTTTCTTTCTTTCTTTTTCTTCTTCTTCTTCTTCCTCTCCTCTCTCTGTTCCTCCCTGGAGCCGCCCGGAAAGGAGGCCTTGCTGTCCTTAGGGTAGGAATCTCTCCTCTGTCTATTCTCCATCGGCTTATTCCTTTTCAGTTTATTTCCTTCCTTTTTCATCCCCTGCCTCTTGCCTCACTTTTTTCTTACACTTTATTTTCGCCTCCAGCCAACAGAACTGAGATAGAGGAGGAGTCTGGGCACCATACGGCCGCCTCGCGCATGACGCCGACGTTGTCCTCGAGGTGTGCCGCTGGAGCTGACTCAAAAAAACTCTCCATGTAAGGGTGGCGCCTCGGCTAAACCTAAGCAATAATGAATGGTGAAGATACAAGAGAAGATCAAGAATTGCTGGTAGGTAATGCATCATTTCTTCACATCTCTTCTTCTGAAAGATGCTACCCTCTTGTAATTTGTTAATTCCCTTGAGATACTTGAAAGTTTCTATCATGCCCCCCTTCCTCAAGGGTATACAAATTAAGCTGCTTTAGTCTCTCCTTGTATGTCTTCTGGTGCAGACCCTGCACCATTTTGGTTGCCCTTCTCTGAACAGCCTCCACTCTGTCTATGTCTTCATGGAGATGGGGTCTCCAGAATTGCACGCAGTACTCCAGATGGGGTCTCACCATCTGTCTGTACACAGGGATAACAGCTTCCTGTTTTCTACTGTTGATGCCTCTCCCTATGCATCCCAGTATCCCCCAGCCCTCCTTACTGCCTTCTCACATTGCTTGCCCACCTTTAGGTCATCTGATATAATTACTCCTAGGTCTCTTTCAATTTTTGTGTTATTAACTCTCCCCCCATTGTGTACTCTTCCCCTGGGTTTTTGTTTCCCAGATGCATTACCTTGCACTTCTTTGCATTGAATCTGAGCTGCCACGTATTTGACCATTTCTCCAACCTTGACAAGTCCCTTTTCATCCTTTCTCCCCAACTTGTGTATCAACCCTGTTGCAGATCTTTGTGTCATCTGCAAAGAGACATACCTACCTTTCCTTCCAGGTGCTCTCCAATGTCACTTATAAAGACATTAAAGAGGACTGGTTCCAGTACCAGACACTGCGGTACCCGGCTAGTTACCCTTCTTTCTTCACTGTGGACTCTGTTTACTATTACATTGGCATCCTGTTGTCCAGACAGTTTTTTTTATCCAGGCTACCACCTTGGGACCCACTCCAAGGCTGGCTAACTTGTATATTAATCTTTTGTGTGAGACTGTGTCAAATACCTTGCTAAAATCTAGGTACGCCATATCCACACCCCCTCCCTGGTCTACTGCTACTTTGGTCACCCAGTCAAAGAAATCTATTAGGTTGGTCTGACATGACCTTCCTGCTGTGAAACCATGCTGCCTTGGGTCCTGTGCCCCACTGGCCTCTAGGTACTCAACAATTCTTTCCTTCAGAAGTGATTCCATCATTTTCCCTACCACTGAGGTCAAACTAACTAACTGGTTTGTAGTTTCCTGCTCCCACTTTTGTGAAGTGGAATCGCATTTGCCGTCCTCCGGTACCACCCCATCCTCCCATCAAGGGCATAGCTACCGATACGCCAGGCACACCATGGTGTGCAGCTCACCAGTGGGGGGGTGGAGGGGGGTAGCAGCGGGAACCGCTGGCGTGTCTACTAATTCCCTTTGTTTTTATTTTCGTGGGCTTTTCCTGACCGGCGACTGCTTTCAATACTTTGGATGTTTGGGGGGGGGCTACCTGGCAAACCTTTAAGTTACCTGTGTGACGTAGTAGCCGCGCGTACCTGACTGAGATGTATATACTGCCATCTCAGTCAGGTCCGCTTGCGAGGAAAGGGGGCGTGACGTGACATGGCTGGTAATAGGGGGCAGGTCGGCGGGCTCTTTAAAAAGCCCAACTTGGAGACGGTAGTCCTATTCTGATGCTCGTTGCCCAAGCCTAGCCTGCTTTGAGTTCTGGGAGCCGGAGGACGAGGACTGAAGAGTGAAGATGACGAGGGAATGAGCACCCTGCCTGCTGCCTTGATTGACTGAGCTGAGGAGCTAGAGGACAGCGCGAGCCGCGAACTTGCCTGCAGCCACCCTGTCCTGGCTGGAAATCGGAGTTAGGACCGGAGGAGCTTTAATTTGTCATAGGCTGCAGCCGCACCGCATGAGTCCGCCGACTGACACACGGCACCACCAGTCCAGGAGAAGTCTAGACTGGTCCAACTAGCGCCTTGCCGTAAGTCACCAAGTCCGGAAAGCTATATCTTATTTTGGCTGCTATTCTAGTTTGTCGGTCTCCACTGGTACCATTCGTGCCATCGCCGCTGGCCTGCTGTGCTGCCGCATTGCTGAAAACCAACAGCACCACACTGCACCGAGGACGGGTCACGGAGGCACATCAGCACAGGGACAACGTAACGTCTGTCTGTGAAAGAGATGGGGACGGGAGGAGAACATTCACAGCCCACAACAGTCCAGTAAGGTCAAGGCAAGCAGCGGGTGTTGGATCTGAGTTGTACACAGCAAAAGCATGTAGGTTAAATCACTATCTCTGGACTTTGTGCTAATATATGTTGCCATTAGTGCCATGCTACCAAGGTTGACACTGACTGCATTCATTACAGGCCAGCATGTGATTGGGGGAGTCCAGGTGGAGAATATAACAAACATACAAATATAATCAAACGTTACTCCCCCGGCCCTAAATTAAGAGTGTACCCTATTAAATGGAGACCCAACCAGCCATCGGCACAACATGGGTTCAGGATGATGGGATCTGTTTTTGGCAGAAGACATTTTTTCAGTCTGGATCAGCCTATTCCTAAGCCAGGGTGGGTGCCTGGTATTTTATGAAAGTCTGCATTGAGGTTAGAATTGGTGAGTGACTATTTTAGTAGCAGGATGTACTAGGTCATATCTACATACAGTGTGATGCTGCAGGAGGTTGTGTCTGGCTGAGATTTTTTTATGAAAAGGGAGGAAAGGATGGGATGTAATAACATTGGGCAGGGTTCCATAAGATTTGTTCTCCTGTTGCCTGTACACTAAATGTACAAAACCTGTACAGCCGCATACTGTGTGACAGGCCCAGAGCTGGCAGCTGAGAGCAGAGCAGTTTGTTGGCAAATGCCTTTTGATGCACATCAGTGGTTTCATTCTCACAGCTACTTTATCTCCATGCCTGTATTTGCAGTTGTCGTATTGCGCAAAATGGACTCTGAGGACTAGGAGTGCTTGCTTGGAAATGAAGACCGTGCCAGAGGAACATATTTGTTTACATCTTCTGCTGAACTGTGGTTTGAGCACTGCTCTGCCTCCAAAAGGGGCATTAAATATGAATTCTCACTCATCAGAAATTTGGCTTTGAGCACTGCTACTAGAGTGTGGTGTGATTTCTAATTTCTACTGCTGTTTTTTTTTTTTTTTTTTTGAGCACCTTCTGTGTTTGTCAGTGCGATGGATGGAGGCCTTTATTTTACGAATATATGAAGAAGCCAGCAGGCCAATGGGTTTTATCTAGTCCGCTTGAGCTACTGTCCCTGCCCTCCTCCTCCCTACCAATGATCCTTATTACCTTCTCCCTATGCCTATCCCAGCCTCTCTTAAAGCTGCCCACTGTCCTCAACACATCTCTTCCAGCAGAACATTTCATGTCCACCACCTTCTACATTGTGCTGCTTCCTGGCCTCCCTCCAAACCCCCCCCCAGCTTAACACTGTGTCCCTCAGCTTACACTCTTTATCCACCTTGCTTATCCCTTTCCCACCTTACATATCCCTTTCAAGTACTGTTTATGGGGGATGTCTCTGTGTTGCACATGTTCAGTGCACTCAATCTCTCCTCTCATATGCCCCTACCCTACTGATGCACTTTCATCTTTGTATCCTTGTAGTTCTCCTCTGGACTTTCATGTCCTTTAGAAACATAAAAACAGTCGGCAGATAAGGATCACTAGGCCCATCCAGTGTGCCCGTAGGCCCTATACATTGTATGTGGCCACTGATCTTATGTGATCAATGGCTTGTCATCACTCTTTCCTCTCAGGCTTCCCTTATGCCTGTCCCAAGCATGCTTAACCCCTCCACTGTGCTTGCCCCCACTACCTCCTGTGGCAGACTATTCCATGTGTTGACTACCCTTTCTGTGTAGAAAAACTTCCTCACATTACCTCTTAATCTACTCCTTCCAATTTGATATTGTGCCCCCTTGTTCTAGTACTATTTCTACATTGGAAAAGGTCCCAAGCTTGTACCTTGTTTATGCCCTTATGGTACTTGAAAGTTTCAATCATGTCCCCCTGCTGTCTCCTCTCCTCCACAGAGTACATATTGAGGTCCCTTAGTCTCTCCTCATATGTTTCGTGGTGGAAGCCCTGCACCATCTTTGTTGCCCTTCTCTGGATAGTCAGCATGCACTTTATCTATGTCCTTGCGCAGGTGTGGTCTCCAGAACTGTATGGAGTACTCTGGGTGAGGCCTTACCAATGTTTTATAGAATGGCATCACTGCCTTCTGCCCCACCTCCTGCCAGTGATACCCCAGCAGGCCACTGGCCCACCCTGCCATGTTTGTACACTGCTTTGATACCTTAAGGTCATTGGAGACCATGACCCCTAGATCCCTTTCCTCTTTGACAGTCAGCTCCTCCCCCAAACCTGTAGCTCTCCCCAGGGTTCCCTCTACCCAGGTGCATTATATTGAACCCCAGTTGCCACTTCTCCACACATCTTTCAAGCTTCTCCAGGCTCCCCTTCAATTTCTGCACCCCTTCTAGAGTATCCACCCTGTTGCAGATCTCGGTGTCATCTGCAAACAGGCAGACCTTTCCTTCCAGCCCTTCTGCAATGCCACTAATGAAGACAGGCTGAAATTAGCACCGGCCCACTAGCAAAATGCTGGTAGATTTTGAATCAGGCTAGTAAGATTTTCCTTTAACTAGCCCTTTGGGACAGCACTAGAGAAGGTAACATTTCATTAAGTACAGTGGCTGGGCCAATGAAAGTCTGTGGGACTAATGGATTCTTCTAGTTGCTAGCCCTGCTGGCTAGTGGCTGTAAAGTTTAATTTCGACCCCTGCGAAGACATTGAACATGACTAGTCCCAGTACTGATCCCTGTGGTACCCCCTGGTCACTCCTCTCCCCAGATTGTAACCAAGTTACCATCACCCTGTGTCTCCTGTTAACCAGTTCCTAACCCAATTTGCCACCTTGTCTCCCATGCTCTGACTACACATCTTGTTAATCAGCTCTCTGTGTTGGACAGTGTCAAAGGCTTTGCTGAAATCCAGGTAGGCGACGTCTACCACCACTCCCTGATTAAGTTCCCTAGTCACCCAATCAAAAAAACTGATTCATTTGACATGACCTTCCTGCTGTGAATCTGTTGCCTCAGGTCCTGAGTACTGCTGGAATCCAAATGTGCCACTATCCTTTCAGCAGTGTCTCCATGATCTTTCCTACCGCTGAGGTGAGGCTCACTGGCCTGTAGTTCCCCACCTCCTCACTACTGCTGCTTTTGTGCAGTGGGACTACATGTGCCCTCCTCCAGTCCTCTGAAACAACACCTGTGTTGTGACTCTGAACAGGGCCACCAGAGACGCTGCTAGTTCCCTTCGCAGCTCCTTTAATATCCTCAGGTATAAGGTTGACCCATCTGGCCCCATGTCCTTATCCACCTTCAGCTTTGTGAGTTCTTTCAGAATTCTCTCCACTGAATGGACTGGGGTTCACTTCTCCCCCCCCAATCATGGTTGAGGGGTGTTGGCACCAGTACTGAACCACATGCTCTGGCTGAGGCCTTACCAGGGACCTGTACAACTTCAGTATAACCTCTCTTCTCCTACATTACTTTGGCAGTGTTCATCTGTGTGGTGTTACTATGGCAGAAAGGAAAATGCTTGGGGCACTGGGAAGCTAACTACGCACATGAAACACATGGGTGGGTGCACATGGCCTGACTAAACTAAGTTGGCATTAAAGGATAAAAATGGTTTATAATCTATAAAATAACTTTTGGGGGGGGGGGGGTTGCTCTAACCCCCAACCCCCAGGTGCTCCGATGAAGCTAACTATTCTCAAAGGCAATATTGTACAACTTCATCGGAGCATTCAGGGCTGTGGGGAGGAAGGGGGGGGGCAGTGCCCCCACAAAAGGGTTGCCTAATTTGAGTTTTATTTTGTTGTAGTTACTGCAGTGATTTCTTTCTGCAGGGGCACTCCACCCCCAACCCTGGGTGTTCAGATTTCCAATTGCTGCCATAAGTTTTTGCAGTAGACGCTATCTTATCTCGAATGTGTTTTTTGGGGATGATGTATTGAATTTTCCAGGTGCAGCTATGTTTCAGCATTACGTCACCACATCGCAGCTGTAAAACAGACTTCCTTGATGAGGTACACAGGCTTGTCACAATGCAATATTGTAAGCAAAAGCCAGTCTGTTAGTCTGACACCTGGGGGTTGGTGGTGGTGGCATGTCTAGTGTGGAGATTGTGTGTGAATGGACCTCTGTGGGACTGGCTACCTTGATGAGATACAGAGACTTGGCACAATGCAATATTGTAACCAAAAGCCAGTCTGTTAGTCTGACACCTGTTGGTGGTGGCATGTCTAGTGTGGAGAGTGTATGTGAGAATGTACCTCTGTGGGACTGGTTACCTTGATGAGGTACAGAGGCTTGTCACAATGCAATATTGTAACCAAAAGCCAGTCTGTTAGTCTGACACCTGGGGGTGGTGGTGGTGACATGTCTAGTGTGGAGATTGTGTGTGAATGGACCTCTGTGGGACTGGCTACCTTGATGAGATACAGAGGCTTGGCACAATACAATATTGTAACCAAAAGCCAGTCTGTTAGTCTGACTCCTGTTGGTGGTGGTGGCATGTCTGGTGTGGTGCGTTTGTACCTCAGTGGTGGTGGTGTGCTGGCATACAACACAGAAAATGACGCTAGTGTCTGAGAGGGCATGGGTGGTGGGAGGGTAGCTCACCTTAACGGGGGTGGGTGGGAAGCAGTGAGTCCAGTTGGTGTGCACCTCAGAAATTCCTGGCTACACCCCTGCCTCCCATGATTTGTTAGAGAGTAGTCAATGGTGTTACTAGTGCTACCTTAGTTCTTTTAGAATTCTTGGGTGAATCCCATCAGACC
The DNA here is from genome assembly GCA_016271365.2 of Neoceratodus forsteri. NCBI lineage: Eukaryota > Metazoa > Chordata > Ceratodontiformes > Ceratodontidae > Neoceratodus > Neoceratodus forsteri. The sequence continues at coordinate 180,435,497 of CM057450.1, read as the reverse complement.
CCATTGCTTTGTCTACCCTCAGTTTCAAGAGTTTTTTCAAAACCCTTTCTTCTGTGAATGGACTGGTATTGACCCCCTTATTCAGAGTTTCTTTCTTGTTCAGTTTAGGTACCTCCCCCTCCTCTTCTGTTGTGAATACTGAGCAGAAATATTCATTCAGTATCCCTGCTTTTTCATTGTCACCCTCTGCCCACATTCCCTTCCCTTTATTAAGTCTCTGTATCCCTCCCTTGGTCTTTCTTCGCTCCCTAATGTACCTATAAAAGGTTTTATCCCCCTTCTTAACAGAGTTGGCTATCTTTTCCTCAGTTTGTGCCTTTGCTATTCTGACTGCCTTCCCTGCCGCCTCCTGCTTTAACTGATAAAGTTCTCTGTCCTACTCCTTCTGTGTTTCCTTATATTTCCTGAATGCTATCCTTTTCTCCTTAACCTTCCTTTCCACCTCTTTTGAGAACCATAGTGGTTTTTTCCTTCGTTTTGTTTTGGGATTTGCTTCACACAAAGGCTTGTTCCATCTGCGATGGCTGATTTGATTATTCCCCACTGTTCCTCCACCCGTCCTTCTTGCCCATTTGCTAGTGCTTTTCTGAGGCACTCTCTCATTTTCCCAAAGTCAGCCTTCCTAAAGTCCAGTACTCTTGTTTTTGTATGGCTTGACTCTATGGCTGTGTTTATTATGAACCACACTGTTTGGTGGTCACTTGTTCCCAGATGGCTACCCACTTCTAAATCTGCGATCCTTTCTCCTTCCCCATTTGAGAGTACCAGGTCTAAGATTGCTCCCTCCCGAGTGGGTTCCAACACTAGCTGTCTGAGGCATGCCCCTGTGGGGCATCAAGAATGACCCTGCTCTTGGATGTGCGTGCAGCAAGGTACTCCAGTTAACATCTAGCATATTCAGGTCCCCATCAACAATATCTCCACTTTTTCTGCCATTTTAAGTATGCCTTCTATCATTTCCTTGTCCATTTCCTCCCCCTGAGATGGGGGTATGTACACAACCCCCATGCGGATTGCGGTGCCATTTCCTGTCTCCAGGGTGACCCATAGTGACTCATCAACTTACTGTTTACTCTTCAGTTCTGTTGCTTTAATCTCTTCCCTTATATAGAGAGCTACTCCTCCTCCTCTTTTACCCACCCTGTCCCTCCTGTAGACTCTGCATCCTGGTATAGAAACATAGAAACATAGAAGTTGACGGCAGATAAGGACTGCAAGGCCCATCCAGTCTGCCCATTTCTTTTTCTACCTTATAAATGTGCCATTGGCCTTTGCTCTGTCAGTGGCCTATCTATTCATAGTCATTTGTATTGCTCCCTTATGCCTATCCCATGCCTGTTTGAAGCCCTGCACTGTATTCATAGCCACCACTTCTGTGGTAAGCCATTCCATGCATCCACCACCCTTTCTGTGAAAAGAATTCCTCACATTCCCCTTAATCGCCTCCCTCTAATCTCATGCTGTGTCCTCTTGTCCTGCTATTTTTCTTATATTTAAACATGTTAGACTTTTCACCTTGTTGATGCCCTTAAGGTGTTTGAATGCCTCGATCATATCACCTCTCTCCCTCCTTTGCTCAAGGGTATACATATTGAGCTCTGTTAATCTGTCCTCATATGTCTTCTGATGCAGTCCCTGCACCATTTTGTTTGCCCTTCTCTGGACTGCCTCAATTTGGCTAATGTCCTTGTGAAGGTGTGGCCTCCAATACTGCACGCAGTACTCCAGATGGGGCCTAACCAGTGTCTTGTAAAGAGGGATTATTACCTCCCTCTTACGACTTGTGATACCCCTACTAATACACCCTAACACCCCCTAGCCTTACCTACTGCTTTAGAGGCCTGCTTGGATGATTTTAGGTCATCAGTGATGATAATGCCCAAGTCTCTTTCTTCCTTTGTGACTGCTAGCAACTCCCCTCCCAGCCTATAGGTGGCTTCAGGGTTTCTCTTCCCTATGTGCATGATCTTGCACTTCTTGCATTAAATCCCAGTTGCCACTCTTCTGACCATTCTGCTAGTTTATCCAGATCTCTTCTCATTCTGCCCACCCCATCTGGATCATCTACTGTGTTGCAGATCTTGGTGTCATCTGCAAACAGACAAGCCTACCTCTAGTCCATCTGCAAGGTCATTAATGAAGATGTTGAAGAGGACTGGCCCCAGGACTGATCCCTGAGGTACCCCACTTGTGACTTGCATCTCTTCTGACTGTATACCATTTACCACCACTCTCTGTTTTCTGCCCGTCAACCAGTTTGCCACCCAGTTGACCAACTTCTGACCCACCCGAGCCTACCAGCTTATTTATCAATCTTCTGTGTGGAACAGTGTCAAAAGCTTTGCTGAACTCAGGGTAGGCGACATCAACTGCTCCCCTTGGTCCACCACTCTGGTTACCCAGTCAAAGAAATCTATGAGATTAGTTTGACAGGACCTTCCTTTGTAAACCCATGCTGTCTTGGATCCTGTGCCCTATGGATTCCAGGTGTTGCACTATCCTTTCCTTAAGGAGTGCCTCCATAATCTTGCCCACTACTGAGGTAAGACTGACTGGTCTGTAGTTCCCGCCTCCTCCCTGCTACCACTCTTGTGGAGTGGGATCACATGAGCCCTCTCCAGTCTTCTGGGACCTCTCCTGTGCTCAGAGACTCACTAAACAATTCTGCTAATGGCTCTGCTAGTTCCTCCTTTAGCTCCTTAAGTACCCTGGGATGTATGCCATCAGGTTCCATTGCCTTATCCACCCTGAGCTTAGCAGCTCCTGTAGGACCCTTTCTTTTGTGAAGGGAGTAGTGCTCACCTCCTCCCCTGTGTCCATGATGCTGAGCTGTGGACCTTGCCCTGCCTTCTCTTCAGTAAATACTGAGCAAAAGTATCTATTTAGGATAGATGCCTTTACAGGGTCCTCCTCCTCCACATGCTCCTTTCTCCATTAAGCAGCAATACCCCTCTGAACTTTCTCCTTTCACTAATGTATCTATAGAAAGTCTTGTCACCTTCTTTTACTGTTCGTGCTAGTGTTTCCTCAGTTTGGGACTTTGCCTGCCTACTGCCTTCCCTGCTTCCCTTAGGGCAGTTTGGTATGCCTCCTATCTTCATCCCTTTGTGTTCCCTTATATTTCCTGAAGGTCAGCCTTTTGGCTCTGACCTTTTCTGCTACTGTATTTGAGAACCAAAGTGGTTTCCGTCTTCTTTGCACTTCCTTTTCTGTCTCACACAATGGGATGTTGTTCAAGTATTGCATCCTTAATGCTTGCCCATCTTGCCTGTACCCCTCACCTGTGTTTCTTTTGCCAGGCTAGCTTAACTCTGTTGGCCATCTTATCAAAGTCAGCTCCTCTGAAGTCCCATATTTTTGCCTTGGAATGGGATGATTTAGATGTAGTAGCCAAACTGAACCATACCATGTGATGGTCACTGGCCCCAGGTGACCTTCTACCTGGAGATCTGTGATCCCTTCCTTGTTAGTCAGTACTAGATCTAGGATAGCCTTGTCTCTTGTGGGTTGCTGTACCAGTTGTTTGAGGCCCTCCCTGCAGGTAATCCACTATGTGTCTAGTTCTGCAGATGTTCCTGCTGGTATTGACCAATCTGTATCCGGCATGTTGAAGTCTCCCATTATCAGAACCTCCCTTTACCTGTAATGTTTTGTATATCTTCTAACAGTAATGTGTCTATGTCCTCCCCCCCTGGTCTGGGGCCTGTAGACAACCCCAGTTCTTATGGCTGTCCATTTCCTGTTTCCAGGGTAACCCACGGTTCTTCTGGCTCCTTATGTGTATTCTGAATTTCTGTAGCTTTGATATTTTCATTGACATACAAGGCCACTCCTCCCCCCCTTTTTGCACCTCGGTCTCTTCTGAACAATACATAGCCAGGTACTGAAGTCTCCCAAGTGTGGTTACTGGTAAACCACGTCTCACTAATTGCTACTATGTCCAGTTTAGCCTCTGACATTATTGCCTGCAGGTCTGGGATCTTATTTCCCAGGCTGTGAGCATTTGTGTACATGATTTTCCATTGGCCAGATTTTGGTGTGTTGGTTGTTGGGTGAGGTTTGGCATTACCCCATGCATCGTATGGGGAGACAAACCTTTTTTCTTACCTGGTGATGCAAATGAACTGCAAACATGCTGAATCCCTGTTTGACCACTAGCTGAGGGGAGGGTGTTCTTCCCATTCGACGATGGGTGCTGCACCCTCTCCCATTTGCTAGTTTAAATATTCTGCAAAGACGTCAAACTTCTGCCCCAATGCACTGACTCCCTCCTTAGTCAGATGCAGTCCATCAAATTTAAAGAACTTTCGCTCCCAGAACTGTTGCCAGTTCCCTACAAATCTGTGTCCTTTTTCCTGGCACCAGCCCTTGAGCCATGTGTTTAGCTCCCCTATCTCCCCTTCTCTGACCTTCTGTCCATCTGCTCCCCTCTTCCAGACTGGCAGGATCTCAGAGAAGGAGATGCCGGATGAAATAGATGATAGTTTGTCACCCAGCCTGGTCAGGTGTTCCTTGGTCTCCACAACTGACCGCCTGGCAAGATCATTAGTCCCTATGTGTACTAGGACATCAGTATTTTCTCCTGCTTTGTGAACAATTTTAGCAATGTGGTCAGTGTCTCTCCATGCTGATGTACCAGGGAGACATCTGACCATTACACCTGGCTGGAGATGGGTATCAACTCCCCGAATCGTGGAGTCTCCTATGATCAGAAGTTTTTTGGATTTGCTTTTTGCTTGTTATGTTTTGGTTCCTGATTTGGGTGAGTTTTGTTGTGCTAGCTCCTGTGCCGCAGTGTCCTGCTCTGCAGTGTCTTCTGCTTCTTTGTTTGATTTCAGAGATGGAGGCAGATACCTGTTTGTAGTGTTTATATGTTTTTTGGAGGTAATGTGTTGGAGAGCAGAGAGTGATGGGGCACCTGATTTGCCCCTCCTATCCACCTGCCAACCTCCTGGACCAACTATCCTCTGCGGTCGAGGTTTTTCTGTCGGATGCTGGGGAAATGGCAGGTGGTTCTTACAACGTATTTCCTCTTCAATATGAAATTTGACATCCCATGTCATGGTTCTTGGTGTACCATGTTTTAGTGACTGCCACAATATCCTGGCATCCCTCTTTTATCAAGGCCACTAGTTCAGGGAGCTTGTTATACAGACTGCGGGCATTGGTACTCATCATCTTCCATTTCTTTTTTTATGGTCTTACCCCTTTTAGCCCCATCCCTCCCCTTACTGCCTTTTTCTGCATTTACCCCTGTCCTCCTCCCTACTGACTTCTCTACCTTGGTGTTTACCTCTCTAACTACTGTGTTTTGTGGGGGGAGGCTGGATTTCCCTTCTCCTTTTCAGTGCCTCTCTCCTTGGCTAGTTTAAATGCTTGCCAGTGAAGCATTTAAACCTGTCACTTAGGATCCTGGTTCTCCCTCCCTGGAGAGATGCAGACCATTGTGCCAGTATAGGCCTGCATCCCTCCAGGTGGCTCCTCAGTCCCCAGTGAAGCCAAAACCCTGAGCCCCACACCAGTTTTTCAACCATTCATTGAATCCCATGGTGCGGAATACCCTAGCATCATCCTTGCCATAGACAGGCAGCACCTCCGAGAAGGTTACCATACATGCTACTTGTCTAAGGCCCCTCCCCAACTCTACAAACTCCTGTTGCACCGCTCTGATCCCATTCACAGCCAGGTCATTTGTCTCTAGGTAGACAGTGACATCCAGCTCCCTCCGTCGTGCAGCTGCTCCTGCGATCCTGAGGATTTGCTTCCTGTCCCTCCGAGCCGTGGTGCCAGGCAGGCACCTTACCGCCCTGTCCCCTTCCTCCCCCACTTCTACCCCCCTAACGATAGAGTTCCCCACCAGGAGTTGTTTCCTTCCCCTGTGGGGTCTCATGCCACCCTCCTGTGGGTCTCCTCCGTGGAGGTTCCCAGCATCCTCCTTGGTCTCCACTGCAGATGCCTCCGTAGAGGAACCACTCTTTGCCAGAATAGCATATGAATTGTGGAGAGGTGCAGCTGGAGGGAAGCACCTCTGTTCCACCACCTTCTCTCTCCCTGAGCCCACCTTGGTCCAACTGCTCCTCTTTCTTGGCAACCTCTGAGGTAGCGGTGGTGGCCCTTGTGGTCCCTGAGTGGGGGAAGAGGTTTCACGAATCCTAGCCAGGTCAGCCTGGAGACGGGCAACCTTCTCCCTTAGACCAGAGAGGTGCCTGCAAACAGGGCAGCATCGCAGCCTCCCAGAATGTCTCTCTGAACACTGCTGCCCCAGAGCCATTGCACTGCACCACTCCCATCTTGACTTTTGTGTCCCCTCTCCTGTTGCTTTGTATGCTGACTGTCTCCTCCCTCTATGTATTTTTACACTTACTTTCCTATTGCCTATGTGCTCTTAGAACTCTCGCCCTTCCTAACTTCCTGTAGTCTTCAGTAGTCTCCTTCTTCCGTGCTTGGATTCAGACCTCCAGCAGCCAGGGGGGGAGAAAGAGTTATTTTTTAGGTTCCTTCAAGGTTGATGAAACTAATGTGTCTTAGTGATCCTTCCCTTCCTACTGCCAAACAGGAAGTTCCTGTTGTCAGTCAAATCCAGTGGCTATAAAAGTAGGAACTGGCTTAGGGCGGGAGGGTGGAGGGGTGGGAAGGAGAGCAATTAGTCAAAAAGCTGTAGTTCTAGACTGCTGTTTCTTGCTCTGAAAGCAATGTTCTCCTCTGTCAAAAACAGCAGGAAACTGTAATTGGAGGCACCTGCTTTTGTACTCCTAAGTCACATCCCCAATTAGATTCACCCTCTGCTCCTGACAGTAGATTAAGCTGATACAGCCCCCTTCCTCAGAGAAACAGTGACTTTTTTTTTACTTAAATGAGCCCCCGTCTTCTAATAAAGTATATATCCAAACAGGCACTGACTCCTGCTGAGATAGAAGTGATTTATCAGTCAAAAAACTATATTTCTAGACTGCTGTTTCTTGCTCTGAAAGCAAAGTTCTCCTCAGTCAAAAAATAGCAGGACAGTCAGCACCTCCTCCCATCCTGCAGCTTTCCCCAGGGTTCCCCCTCCCCAAGTGCATTATCTTGCACTTTTTTGCATTGAACCTCAGTTGCCACACCTCTGACCATCTTTCAAGCTTCTCCAGGTCCCTCTTGGATTTCTGCACCCCTTCTGGAGTATTCACCCTGTTGCAGATCTTGGTGTCATCTGCAAATAGGCAGACCTTTCCTTCCAGCCCCTCTGCGATCTCAGTAATGAAGACATTGAACAGGACTGGTCCCAGTACTGATGCTTGTGGCACTCCGCTGGTCACCCCTCTCTCCATGGATTGGATCCCATTTACCACCACCCTCTGCCTTCTGTCCGTCACCCAGTTTCTAACCCAATGTATCACCTTATGCCATACGCCCAGACTACTCATCTTGTTAACCAGCCTTCTGTGAGGGATGGTATGGAAGGCTTTGCTGAAATCTAGGTAGACGATGTCAGCGTTCCCTCCCTGATTCACTTCCCTAGTCACCCAATCAAAAAAATCTATTGGATTAGTTTGACAAGACCTTCTTTATGTGAATCCGTGCTGCCTCAGATCCTGAGCACCAATGGATCCCAGGTGTGCCACTATTCTTTCTTTCAGCAGTGTCTCCATGATCTTCCCCACCACTGAGGTGAGGCTGATTGGCCTGTAGTTCCCTGCTTCCACCCGACTGCCACTTTTTTGTAGTGTGATTACATGCGCCCTCCTCTAGTCCTCTGGTACCATGCCTGTGTTGAGTGGCTCTGTGAACAGGGTGGCCAGAGACACTGCTAGTTCCCTCCATATCCTCGAGGGTATGTCATCTGGCCTCATGGCTTTATCCACCTTCAGCTTTGTGAGTTCCTCCAGAACTCTCTCCACTGTGAATGGACTGGTGTCCAGTTCTCCCCCTGATTGCCTCTGCTCCCCAGCTGCGGTCCTTGACCCTCTCCCTCCTCAGTGAATACTGAACAGAAGTATTTGTTCAGTATTTCTGCCTTGTGTACATCCCTCTCCTTACACTCTCCCTTCCTCCCTTTAAGTCTCACACCCCCCCCCCCGTTTTTTCTTCTATCGCTGATATACCTATAGAATGTTTTGTCCCCTTTCTTCACAGTCCATGCTAAATTCTCCTCTGTCTGTGCCTTGGTTTTCATAACAGCCTTCCCTGCTTCTCTTAGACATTCAAGGTACACCTCGCTGTCCTCCTCCCTTTGGGTCCCCTTATACTTCCAGAAAACTGCTCTTCTAGGATCTTGGATATGTTGTTCTATTCACAATGTTTGGCATGTCCTTTCCCTTTAAGAATCTTGCAGGAAGGTCTTGAAGCTGGCTCCTTCCACCCACCTGGGTGGTATAACCCTCGGCACCACCCCATGACTCCAGATCTTCCTTTCTACTGGAAGATGCAGGTTCCTTCCTTACCACTCTTGCGTTCTGTCGGCCCTGGCTTTCAAATCCATGGATTTGCTTAAACTCAAACTCGTTAGTTACTAAAAATCGCTTTGTGATCTCGACCACTATGGAGGATAAATCCTCTCTGCTGGTTTCTGCCGCTGCCCATGCAGGCAAAAGATGTCTCGCACTGATCCGCATACCACGTGTATGTACTGCCTGGGTGTCAGCCATGACACTCAAGCTTGAGAAATGTGTGACGCATTTCACCAAAACGTCTTGGATGATCGTCTCGCATGGCTGAAACTGGGCAGACCTGAGAAACAGAACCTACCGATCAAATCTAAGGAAGCCCGATGGGTGGTCTCTGCAGCAGAGGGGTCCACTGAGCAACTCGAACAAATGAAGGCCTTTGAGGAAGAGGCGGCTCGGGCCACGGATCGGTCCTCGAAGTCCTTTTTCATCCCACTCAACTTGGGCTCCACTTTCTCTGGATCCTTTTGGGAGCTGTGCCAGTCCCTTCCCACCAAGGGCGAGGAGCCTTCAGGCATGCATGTCTCTTGGTCCCGTAAAAAGGAAAAGGAACCAAGAGAATCTTTGTCTCACTGATGATGTTTTCGGAACGTGAAAGATTTCGGTCCCAGGAATCGTCTGTCTCAACGTCGGTCGAAGTTGCGGCCTCGGCCGCTGGTTTCATGGTTCCCCCATCAGGCCAGCCGGCCCAGACACTGGACGACAATCTGGTTGAGATCATTCGTGACCCAGTCAACCTGTTGTCACCTGAGGAGGCCAACAGCTCCTTATTCAGGACCCTGGTCCCGCATCTCCCCAATAAGGAGACCCAGCCTGCTTGGAACCCATTGGAGAACTGGTCCCGGACCAAGAAGAAACACCGCTCTCCACGGTGCCTTCTGATCGACCCTGTTGGTCTCCCCAACGATCGAGGTTGAGGTCTCGGACTCCTTCGACTGACAGGCTGAAGAAGGCGCACAAGCGCTCTAAGAACACGACATTCTTCTTCGTCCTCCTTGGATGAGGAGAGGCTTCGATGGAAACTCTGTCGACACTACGAAGATTTAATGTGGCAACAGCGGATCTTGTCCAGTCAAAAGCAGATTCCGGCTTCCTTCCCAGCCATTACTTGACTGTCTCCTCCCAGGCCGAAGCAGACTCCTCTGGAGCCAGCCTGCACCGTTCCTCCTCCCACGGAGCCAGTCAAAACCATTCCGGTTTGGCCAAAATCGACCTCTCCACCAATCTTGGTGGAGCCGCCACCTAAACAGCCCCCTGTGGGAGTGCCTGCCAAAGAGTCTCTGCCTGTTCCAGGCTTCCCGCGTAGGCTGTCTGTTACCCTCACTCCTGACCATCCTAGGCGGGTGGAGGGAGACTCAGGTGGCTGGCCGATTTATCCGGACTCCTCGCAGTTTGAGGATTTGGACCTTCATTCCCGTCCCTTGGACGAGGAATCGGTCCAAAGCCCTCTTCCTTTATGGGCATCCTCCATCTTGGCTCCGAATGCACGGAGATTCCTCCCGAACCTGTCCAAAAACGGGCCGAATATCCCCTCACAGATATCCTCAAACAGGGGGATTCACCGACAGAGGACTTTCCAGTGGCCGAGGCCATTGTTGGTCCGGCTTTGAAGCTATGGAAGCATCCTGCCTCCTGCCCTGCGCCTTCTGCCCGTATGACCCGCAGATATGCGGTGCCCATTGGGTCCCTTTCAGGGTTCACAGAGCACCCCTCTGCAGAGGGTCTGGTGACCGAATCTGTGTTCAGATGGTCAGATAGTTAGGCAGATACAGATAGACCTCTGGACAAGGAGTCCAAAAAACTAGACCACTCTGCCCGTAAAGTCTATGCCATCTCTACACTGGGCCTCCATCAGGCAAGCTCGGCCATCATCATGGCACATTTCTCTCATGCCGTTCTGGGCTCCCTTGATGAGGTTCTACCTCACCTCCCCGCCGACCTCCAGACCACGGTCAAGCAGGTCGGGGACCAGGATTGGGCTGTTGCGAAGCAGCAACTCCAGACGGCTCTGGACCTCGGGGACTCATGCACCCATTCTGTGGCAGGCGCGATTGCCATGCGCTGCAGGGCTTGGTTAAGGGTCTCCACCTTCACGGCGGACACCCCAACACAAGCTAATGGATGGTCCTTTTCTGGGTACCGACCTCTTTGGCCCAGGTGTGGACAGTCACCTCCAACACATCGAGAAGTCCAATGCCACCTTGGACTCCGTAACTACTGCATAAAAGGAATCCCAGAGTTACAAAAAGAAGAAGAAAAAGCCATTTTGGCTTTCTGCCCCTGCAGCCAAGCAACCCCACTTTCAAGTGGGGCAACAACAACGTGCACAATCTTGGCACCCTTGTCCAAAGTCTGGGCCTCCGGTGGCCCATAAGCCTGGAGGACGAGGCTCAGGCGGTCCCCAATCTGGACCCTCTTCCTCCAAGCCTGCTCAGTGATGGAATGGGCTGGCCACCCTCATACCTGTCACGCAAGCTCTGGGTCCTCCTGTGGGGGTCCGGCTCTGCCACTTCCTTTCCGCTTGGTCCACTGTTACCACGGACAGGTGGGTTCTAGAAGTGGTAGGCCAGGGACTGCCTCTGGAATTCGAGCAGTACCCTCCAAGCTGAGCCCGTGATTGGGAGGATATGGTGTCCGTACACACTGAGTTGACTCTTCGAGATGACATTGCCTAACTCCTCCACAAGGAGGTGGTGGCCAGAGTCACGGGCACCCCCGGTCAACCCAGGATTCGTATCCAGGTACTTCATGGTTGAGGGGCTGGTGCCCCATTCTAGGTCTTCATAACCTGAACCAGTTCCTCAGGTCATGCACCTTCAGGATGGTAATTCTGTCCCAGATCATACCATCTCTTGAGCAGACATATGGTTTCGATTTCTGGATCTCCAGGATGCATTCTTTCATGTCCCGATCCATCCATCTCACCAGAGGTTCGCAGAAGGAGCCCTATTCGAGTTCCGAGCCATGCCGTTCGGCCTGTCATCAGCCCCACAAGTCTTTACCAAATGCATTGCAGTGGTGGCGGACCATCTTTGGCGTTGAGGGGTCAGAGTTTTTACTCATATATCGACGACTGGCTCTTGGCGGGTTCCACCAAGCAAGAGGTGGAGAGGTCCAGGGACCTGGCCCTCAAGGCCTGCACCGACCTTAGTCTCCTGATCAATGAGGCCAAGTCATAACTCGTACCTTCACAGGTGATATGTTTCATCGGGGCAGTGCTCGACTCCTGCCCAGCCAGAGCCAGGCTCCCGACGGACGGGGTGGAGGTTCTCTCCTCCTTTGCCCAGTCATTTCTGGTTGGGCAGTTAAGCCCTGCCCAGGACTTTCTGTACTTTCTGGGGTACATGGCGGCCTGCACCACCATGGTCCGATGGGACCGGTGGCATATGTGCCCCCTTCAATGGGAGCTGGCCAGCCAGTGGACTCAGCATCACGGTCACTTCGACCAGCTGGGCACTGTAACCCAGAAGATGTGGGACACTCTCCAATGGTGGACCGTCCTGGATCACTTGCAGGAAGGGATCCTGTTTGTCTGTCCTGAGCCAATGGTAGTTCTTATGACTGATGCCTCTCTCATGGGCTGGAGAGCCCACAGGTTGTGGACCCCTGAGTAATCCCCGATATCATATCAACCTGCTGGAGCTCAGAGCAGTCAAACTGACACTGTCGGCATTCGCTCTGCTCCTTCGGGGTCAAGTGGTGAAAGTCCAGATGGACAATACCACGACCACGTACTACCTCAACAAACAGGGCGGCACGCACTCCCGGCTGCTGTACAGGGAAGTGCTCCACATCTAGACCCTCGTGAGCCGACTGGAGGCAGATCTCTTAGTCATCCATGTGGCAGGAGCCTCAAATCAACTGGTGGACGCCCTCAGCCGTGTGTGTGAGATGTCCTGTGAGTGGTCTCTCCATCCAGAAGTAGTAGTACACAGCCTGTTCTCCCACTGCGGCAAGCCTCGGGTGGATCTATCTGTTCACCTCCAGTGAGAACACCAAGCTGAGGCTGTTTTATGCCCGCCGCCCCCAGCAGGGCTCACTGCAGGGGGATGTCTTCTCGATGCCGTGGACCCCAGGCCTCTTCTGTGCCTTCCTTCCACTTCCCTTGGTTCACAAGGTGATACTGAAGGTCAGGAGGAACAAGGCACAGGTGATCCTGGTAGCCCCAAACTGGCTGCGCCAGTTCTGATATCCAGATCTCCTCCGCCTCAGCTCTAGGCCTCCGAGGCATCTTTCAGTATGCCCGGACTTGTCATCTGTCAATCAGGGGAAAGTCTTCCATCCGAACCTTCAATCCCTGCACCTGACAGTCTGGTTCTTGAGCGGCTAGAGTTCCAGGCTCTGGGTCTCTCTGAGGATGTACTCGCAGTAGTGGAAGCATCAGGAAGGAGTCGACCAGGAGGTGCTATGCTTTCAAATGGAAATGGTTTTCCATTTGCTGTCAGGGTAAGGGCCTGGATCCTTTGTCCTGTACAGTGACAAGCATCATAGACTACCTTTGGTCTCTCTCCAAAGGGGGTCTTTGGTCTATGACCCTTAAGAGGTGCACCTGGCAGCCATCTCTGCATACCAGGCACGGGCCGGACAGCAGGCAGTGGTACAGGACAAGGTAGTCTGGCGCTTCTTTAAAGGCCTTGACTACATATCCCCTTTGGTGCATGAATCTCATCCTCCGTGGGGTCTACTGCTGGTACTGGCAAAGCTCATGGGCAAACCATTCGAACCAATGCACAACTGTGAGATGTCACATTTGTCATGGAAGACCGCCTTCCTGGTGGCTATCACGTTAGCCAGAAGGACCGGGGAGCTCCAGGCGCTCTTGGTGGAGTCTCCTTATCTGGTCTTCCACAGGGACAAGGTTGTCCTGCGCCCCCAACCGAAATTCCTTCCGAAGGTGGTGTCGGAGTTGCATCTTAACCAGGTGTTTTCTCCGCCGAGGTGTAGTTTGGGTAGAACACAGGCAACCAAGTACAGGCTCCATACTCTGGACCCGAGATGAGCACTTTCTTATTATAAGGAGCGGACGGCAGAAGTTCTGGGAGAGGTTTTCCAGCTGTTTCTCACCTATGCTGAAGCCACACCTGGCAGACCTGTAGCAAAGCGGACGATTGGCAGATGGATTACGTCCTGCATTGATCTCTGCTACTGGTTGGCGGACAAGGAGCCTCCCATAGGAATAAGAGCTCATTCTACCTGCCATACTGCTGCATCGGTGGCTGCTACCAGGGACATCCCTATCCAGGAAATCTGCCAGGCTGCCCTCTGGAAGACAGCAAACACCTTCATTACCCACTACCGCATCAACCTAGAGTCACGCCGGGATGCTGGTTTTGGGGCCTCAGTTCTCCAATCTCTGTTCCCCAAGTAACTATATATTAAAGAGGGTGTGCACCTTGCCTCCCTCCTCCCGGAGAACTGCTTGGAGTCTGCCAAACAGTGTGGATAGAACAACATATCCACAATTCTAGAAAAACAGGTTACTCACCTGTAACAATAGTTCTAGGAATGGTATATGTTGTTCATCCACACAAACCCACCCGACCTCCCCGGCTTCGACGCACAACCTGCGCTTCCAGCGGGCAAAGATCTGGCGTCATGGGGCGGAGCAGAGGGTTATACCACCCGAGTGGGTGGGAGGAGCCAGCTTCAAGACCTTCCGGCAAGATTCTTAAAGGGAAAGGACATGCCAAACAGTGTGCATGAACAACATATACCACTCCTAGAACTACTGTTGCAGGTAAGTAACCTTTTTTTTTTTTTTGGCCCTTACTTTGTCTCCCACCTCTTTAGAGAACCATAGTGGTTTCTTTCTTGTTTTCCCTGTGGCCACTATCCTAATGCACTGGTTAATTACCTCCATAATGGCTCCCTTTAGTCTCCCCCACTGTTCCTCCACCCCTTCCATTACCTCTACTTTCTCCAGGGCTGCTTTTAAACATCTACCCATTTCATTGAAATCTGCATTAGAGGAGTTCCGGTGACGTCAGCAGCCTGAATGGCAGCCTAGAGCTGGAGAACCCATCAGCCTAATAATAAATCGATAGGCATCCATAACAAACAAAGATGCAGTCTCCAGCCAAAATAACGAGGTCGAAAGCAGGGGCTAACAAAAACACACAGACCCCGGCTCAGAAACTTCAGTTGATGCTGCAAGGTGAAAAAGGTCCGAGACAATCGGGGCCTACCTAAGAGGAGGATACTATGGTGGTGGATGCAGGGCCAGACGAGGAATGCTTGCAACTAGTGGCTTTGATTCTGCAAACAGCCAAAACGGTACAGAAAATAGACACCTCGCTGATGGAGTTACATTCCGATATTAAAAAAATCGAGCACAGAACGGATAAACTGGAACTAGGGATGGCCACGGTCTTGGAACAAACAGACCGTCACGATCGTCTACTGTTGTTCTTAATGGCAAGGGAGAGGGAGATGCGGGCCAAAATTGATGATCTGGAGGGGCGAAGCAGGAGACAAAACCTCCGAATTTACGGTATACCGGAAGGAGCTGAAGACAGAGCTACTGATGTAATCACTTTTCTACAGAAACTGTTGAAAGAGTTATTAAAGTTACCTCCAGAGCTGGACATCGCGATGGATCGGGCACACCGCTCCCTCATTCAGCGTCCTGTAGGCCCTAACGCCCGCCCTAGGTCTTTTGTTGTAAAGCTGACCAACTATGCTTCAAAAGAAGAGATTCTTAAAGGGCTTGAAACAGCAAAAATTATGCTTGGAGCTCATCAGATAACGGTGGACAATGACTACACGGCGGAGTACAGGAAGCCCGACGCGCCATGTGGTCCGGCCCTGAAGCAGCTTAGATCCAGAAACTAAAGGCGCAGATGCTGTTCCCCGCGACCTGTGAGTGGAGACAAAAACACGTACTAAAACTTATGAAGATCCTCTTCTAGGTCAGGACCTTTGGAAGAGATTGGCATCCTGGTTCTGGGTTTGAGAAAGAACGAATTGAAAAGGAGCTGAGGCGCCAGCATGGTCGGTGGTGAAGGGCTGACACAGCATGCTAATCCACATACTACTAATCTACGAGCAGATGTTACAGCGCCCTCAAGCCATATGTGCAGCAGTGCAACTGGCTGATTTAACTCCACGGAAACTCTGGTGATAGGGCGAGACTGAATAATGCTCCTAATACAGAGGCTGAGGAGATGTGTGCACCAGTTATTGGGGACCCATATTGTGAAAATGTAGACAGAGACATTAACAAAGATGGACATGACAATGAGAAGTGAGACCAGCATCGGGGTGGGGTGGGGTGGGGTGAGGAATCGCATTGGAGGAAGTGAAGGTTTTTACTGGGGTGCTGATGGTCCGGGGGTTGACTCTTTCCTTCCTCCTGTTCCCTCTATTGTTGTTTTGTTCCTCCCCCTGTTGGTGAGTAAAATGTCCTGAGGGACGGAAGGTTCCCACTCACCCTTCCATTCTCTCCTCTCACTTGTGGGGCCTGGAGAATACGAGAGACTCAGAGAAATCCGAAAGGGGCGCTGGGATTTGAATGCCGTGGTAACGGCTTAGCGCAAAGCGCCCAGAAGGGTAAGACATGTAATCGGACACCAGAGAGGGATGAGAGGGTGGGGGGAAGGAATGAATTGAATGACAATGGGGAAAATATCATTCGAGAAGAAGGGATAAAATAATAGCGGGAGATGATCTGCCCTACTTAGCTGGGCAGTTGGGAGGGCACAGCACTTCTCTCTCGCCAAGCTATGGGGGGGGAGGGCTGGAAAAGGCTGGTATTTAGAACGGGGATTTCTGGGTCTCTAGTACCTGCATTAAAATGGGGATAAGGCTGGAAAAGAGGTATCTCTATAGTTCGAAATGAACATCGCCTGCCTATTGGTGGTGCTGACATCGATATTACCTCAGAGCCCTGGGCTAAGACCCCAAAATGGTGCTTTCAAGAGGATAAGCCCAGAACAACATACAGGGCTCAGTGTCCCTAGTGGGATGCAAACCAGTCCTACCATGTGTAGTTGGACTGACCTAGGAAGTTGGAATTTCTTAAAGGGGACTATTACCTCTCTGTTGGGTCTCATAGACCCAAAACAGACATTAATCAAGGGAAAAAATAAGAGGAGAGGAATAGCACCCAGTTGCTCACAGAAGGTTACTAAAGCGTTACTGAACTGCATGCAGCTAAATTTAGTGTTTTTTTGTCTTTATGTTGGTAAAAGTTCTACTCTCTCATTTAAGGGAGACAGTGTTATATATACTTCTAATTACACACAGATTGAATGGCAGTTCAAGGCCAGTAGAATGTTAACATTTAGTGGTTATAAGGTTTGGCACAGGAATGTTTACAAGCAAATGTATAGGATTATCAAGAAGGAAAGGAAAGAATGGGGAGCATTCTCGAAGCAGAAAAAGAGTAGGCAGATTGATGGGGAGAAGAATAAACCCTTTAGTTACATCAGAGGATATGAAACACTTTGAAAATTTAAGACTTTAAACCATGGATAGGGTCAAATCTAAAATTGGTTCTTTTAATGTGAATGGTATAAATCACCCTGCAAAAAGAAAACTTCAGAAATTTTTAAAGAGGCAGAAGTGTGAGATTCAGTTTCTGCAGGAAACACATCTATCCCCGCAGGAAGCTTTAAAGCTAAAAAATAGGGATTTCCCAACTGTGTATCACACATCCCTTGCAAGGGGGAGGAAGAGAGGGGTGACGATATTGCTGTCGTCCTTTCCCATTTGAGGAGGACGAAGTGATAGTGGATACAGGAGCTAGGTATGTGATGGTGACGGGGCGCATACAAGACATGCAGATAACACTACTAAATGTGTATGCTCCCCCAGGATCAGACATAGTTTTTTTTGCAGATCTATTTAAACTACTAGCGGAAAAGGCAAGGGGTGCTGTGATTGCAGGTGGGGACTGGAATGTCATTATGAATAGGGCCCTGGATACGACCTCTGGTATCCTGGCACCTAAAGAAAGAATCTCTAAACTAATGAAGAGACTCATGAGAGACACAGGCCTGGTGGATGTTTGGAGGGAAAAGTACCCAACAGCGCGTGATTATACATACTATTCCCCCAGATACAAAATCTACTCGAGGCTAAATATGTTTTTCACATATAGTAAAGACCTGACAGTTTTCGAGTCAGTCTGGGTGGGCTCTGAAAGCCTATCAGACCATAAACCCATATATGCACAAGTTGACCTTCAATTACCTAGAAAGCCGACACAGTGGAGACTGAATGTCAGTTTGCTTAGAGATGACAGAGTAAAGGAGGAAATACGGGAGATAATAAAACAGACGGTTGATATAAATGACGGTCCTGATACCACGCCTCAAATATTATGGGACACAGTTAAAACAATGATCAGGGGCAAGCTTATTTCAATAGCCACATATAAGAAGAGGGAAAGGGGTAAGCAAAGAGAGCAGTTAAATCAGGCTATTAATAGTCTGGAGGAACAACAGAAAATAAAATTATGTAGGAAGAGGGAAAAAGAGATAAAGGATCTCAAGCACAGACTTCAGAGATTACAGCTTCTGGAAACTGAAAAAGCTCTCTTATTTACAAAGCAGACCTATTATGAGGGAGGGCCAAGGGCCACCCGCTTTTTGGCATATAGACTAAAACAGCAGGCTGCCAGGGCCAATGTCACGGGGCTCAGGAACCCGATCACTGGCCGTGTCTTGCATAAGTGGGAGCAAATAGCAGAAACATTGGTCACCTTTTATAAAACTCTGTACCAACCACAACCGGAGTCACTCACAGAAGAGGCCTCAGACTTTTTAAACACCTTAAAGCTATCCAGACTCACAGAGGCCCAAAGGCAGACCCTGGAACACCAAATCACCCAACAAGAGGTTCTGGATACAGTGGGAGAACTTAAGACAGCTAAATGCCCAGGACCAGATGGGTTTGGGGGGAGCTATACAAAACGTTTAAAACAGAGTTAACCCCTATACTTAAAACGGTCTACAATCAAATATGGTTGGAAGGGGAAGTGATTCCCCCCTCGTGGAACTACACTACTATAACAGTGATTCCGAAAGAAGGCAAGGACCCGAAGGAATGTGGCTCGTATAGGCCAATCTCTCTCCTTAATGTAAATTACAAAATTTTCACGGCTATAATAGCCAAGAGACTTCAGTCTCTTCTTGGGGGCTTGATCCACTCAGATCAGACAGGCTTTGTAGAGGGTAGGCAGGCACCAGAGGGAGTAAGAAGGACGATAAACATAATCGATATTATTAATAAAAAACGTGTCTTATGAGTATGGATGCTGAAAAAGTGTTTGATAAAGTCAGCTGGAACTTCCTCTTTTTGGTTCTTGAGAGAATGGGTTTCCCCCCACAATTTTTAGAGGCTATTAAAGCTATATATGCCTCTTCTTGGGCCTATGTAAGGGTGAATGGGGGCATTTCACGGAAGTTTGATCTGGGATGAGGTACTAGACAGGGGTGTCCTCTGTCACCCCTTCTTTTTGATCTATATATAGAACCCTTATCTCAGGCTATAAGGGAGGCAGAGGAAGTGGAGGGCGTGAAGGTTAACGGAGAAGAACATAAAATCTCCTTATATGCGGACGATGTTCTCCTATAC
Source organism: Neoceratodus forsteri (assembly GCA_016271365.2). Lineage (NCBI taxonomy): Eukaryota > Metazoa > Chordata > Ceratodontiformes > Ceratodontidae > Neoceratodus > Neoceratodus forsteri. The sequence goes on along the minus strand of CM057450.1, from coordinate 180,416,496 downwards.
ATGACTAACCCGAAATGATCCATTCCTAAATTGTGGTCCATCATAGACAAATTTAGTCAATACTCAGGATACACGTTAAACGAAAATAAAAACGGAGGTTTTGAAATTTCATTATAATCCCCCTCCCCATATAGTGCAACTTTTAGATGTTAACTGGAATAGAGGGAAAATGAAATACTTAGGTATTCAAATCCCTAAGAATCTAGCCATGTTATACTCTGCCAACTTTGAGCCAACGGTAACACAGATCAGGCAGGATATTAAGCGATGGGAGACGCTACAATTACCCCTATATTCAAGACTGCAATCAGTATCAATGAATATTCTCCCTAAATACTTGTTATACCTCTTTCAATGCCTTCCAATAAAAATACATAAAAAACAATTCCAGATATGGCAGAGGCTGCTGGCAAATTATATCTGGAACAATAGGCGGCCGAGAATTAGAAATATGATTATGCAAACAAATAAAAAGTATGGAGGCCGAAATGTCCCTAATCTAGAAGATTATTTTTTTAGCCACTCAGTTAAGATGGGCCCTCCTGTGGTCAACTAGGGCTTACTCAGCCCGCTGGAAAGCTATAGAGGAGGCCCTAACAGATGGGATTCCCCTGGGGGCAAGGGCTCTGACGCCAGGAGCTCAAATTATAGGAGAATATCTTCCTTATGTCAGTACAAAACACTCTGGAGGTCCTTAAAACGGCTATGGACCAAGCATACCCAGACAGAGAGCTCTGGCCCCTGAGGTGGTTCGCCTGGGACCCAGGTTTCTCCCTGACTAGACAGGACCTTACCTTTAAAAGATGGGGGAGGTTGGGCTTAATTTCGCTCAGTCAATTCCTGAATGGAAACACTGTAATGGAATTTAATCAAGTTAAGGAAGTTTTTTCATTGAGACAGGTAGATTATTTTAGGTATCTACAAATAAGAACCTACATACATAAATTACAAAGCTCGCATACACAACCAAGAGTTTCTTCGGGGCTTATCCATGTTATAGGTGAGATCCACAGTTCACAAAGACTCAAGGGGTCGATTTCAAATATATATGGGGCTCTGAGAGATGGACGAGGGAATAAGACCTCCCAGATTAAGTATAGATGGGAGCAGGAGATGGGGGAACCACTGGAGGAGAAAGACTGGGTCTCCGACCTGACACTGACTTCTAAGATCACATCATCCCCGATGTGGAAGGAGTTTGGGTGGAAGGTCAGACTAAGATTTTTTATTGCACCAAACTTCCACTGTAAGTGGGACAAAAACTGTTCAGGAGAATGTTGGCGGACATGTGGAACGAAGAGGGCAGACTATCTGCATGTGTTCTGGTCTTGCCCGACCCTTACACATTTCTGGACAGAAATTGAATAAAGGATAAGACAGATTATATCCATTCAATCTATACTAGGCCCTAAGAACCTAATTTTGGGAATGAAACCAGAGGAGTTTAGGGGATCAGACAAAATCTACCTATGGAATATTCTCCTCATAGCAGCACATAAAGCTATAACTAAAAGATGGTGCTCACCAAGCCCCCCGACGTTTCAGGACTGGGTGACAATTCTTAATGAGATCAAAGACATGGAGGAAATTACATATAAAATAAATCTGAGGACACACGTCTTTATAAGACGTTGGACTCCATGGTTGGTGACATGAGGTTGTAGGCCGTAGTTCAGGGGGTTGGGGAATGGGGGCTGGGACACAATAGAAGATCACCAATACAGAGTAATAAGGTTATGCTGCTTCCGGGATGCTCCTCATAAAGGAAAGTGGGTAGAAATAAAGTCAGAGTGGGAAAAAAATCTGAGATATATGAAATGAAACACTGAATCAAGATCAATATGTAATAGAACGTAACAACTTGTATACTTAATTCCAAAGGTTGGAAAGGATATAGAACTATTGTAAACCTGTGCCAGAATATGCAATAAACTTGAATTAAGAAGAAAAAAAGAAATCTGCATTAGAGGACAAACTTTTTACTGACCAGACTGGCATGCAGAATGTATCTCCACTTTCTCCAGCACCTCTAGATAGCCATTGGGCCACCTTTGCACAACTCCAGACCCACTACAGCCTGCCCACAAAAGATGTCTTTCCTTCAAGTTAAATACATGATAGCAGGAGTCATGGGTGCTCTCCCTTCCATAAATCTGGAATCTTGCTTCGAGAAACAGCTCTTGCAGCAGGTTACACTATTAGGACTGAAGCCGGCAGGCGCCAGGACTCCACGGAAATTTTCTAGCTAGCAGTATCCAGCGGGGACCGCCCCCGACATCGGCCCTGCCCCGTCAGGCATCATATAAAAGGGGACGGTCCCCCAGAATCCCCAGTTCTTTTCCTGTCGTCGACTCGCCAGCATCAGCCTCACAGTCCCACTCTAGCGAACGACGACAAGAACTTTCAAGTTTTACTACTAAATGTCGGCATCTCCAACTCCTTCAGAAGGACATCCCTCCAAGTGTGCCTGCGGCAAACAGATCCCTTTCAAGAATCTCCATTCATCCTGCCTACGGTCCTTCGGCCAGGAACATGACACCAAGGCCTGCTCCTTTTGGCAGGGGTTCAACGGTCGCACCCGGATCCGCCGCCAGAAGGCACTTCAGGGGTTCCTCTTGGAAGAAAAGTTAAAAAGCCTGGATCAAGACCCTGCCTCCAGAGGTGAGTCTACCTCTAAGTCCCATAAGCACCGGGACCAGTATCGGGAGGAGGCCAGGTCCAGATCTCCTAACCGGGCCTCGGACTCGCGCACCAACTCAGACTCCACGCGCTCAGACCGCTCTCCCTCCAGGGCACGCTCTCAGCCCCCTCCAGTAAAGGTCAAGTCTTCAGGCAGCACTTCGGCTTCCCTGCATCCCATCAAAACTTCCAGGCCTTCGGCTTCCTCAACACCCTCCCGGGCCTCCTCGAAGTCTCCAGATCATCACCAGTCCAAGTCCTCATCAAAACAAGCTTCCTCAGAGAGACACTGGGACTCTGCCAGATCGGCCTCCCAGCCTCCTAGGGGTCCGGATCCCCCTCTCAGGAAGACTAAGGACCTGACGTCCCTAAAACGGACCCGAAGCGGGCTTCCAACCCTTCATCAGTCAAACGCCCGTCGGACCAGACGTCGGCTAAGCACCCGATGTCAGTGAGACGTCCACCGGAGCCAAACACTGTCTCCCCATCACCGGTGGACACCGGTCACCGGGACTCTACAGAGGAGGACCTGACATTGCTTGATGACCAGGCAGGCGACACTGAGGACGTCGGGCTTCCACAGGAGCCTTCGCCAAACCCGGAGATGCCCTCGGACCCGACGCCCAATATCGGCGCCAGGTCCGTCATCCAGTATGAATATTCAAGAGGTCAAAGATCTCTTTACCTTTTGGTGGGACACAATAAAGAAGGATGTGATCCCAGTCAAACCTCCTCCTCCTTCACCTCCTACTCCCCTTCCTCCACCGCAGGGGCCAGCAGGAAGACCACTGACCCCCAAGGAGCACACTCCACCTCCTAGGGGAAGATCCAAAGAACGGAGAAGGCCCCCTTCAAGATCTCCCTCAGAGTCTCCCAGTCCTAAGCGACCCAGACGTCGAAGGCCCACTCCACAGGGGGATGATTCTAGACCTGACACCTCAGATACCTCCAGGTCTCCTTCTCCAATCATCATCCCATCACCTGACCCACAAGACCTGCCCAGGTCACCTCCGGATGATCCTTCCTTTTCCGAAATCATGAGGCACGTCCAGGAGAACATGGGATGGGATTCGGAAGATCTCGACCCCAAGAGACGGCGCCTAGCTCGTTACCTTCGGCAGAAGGACCCTAAGCCTGTGGTGGTGCCACCCTTGGTGGACACCTTCATGGACGTCACCAAGGCTGTGTGGAAGCGTCCGCACTCCACCCCCGAGGTGCCGAAGAAAGCTGACCACCTGTACAGAGCCCCGATAGAGGACCATTACTTGGCGCAACAACCACTGGCTGATTCCCTGGTCATTATGGCCTCCCATGATAGTTCTCAACGACTACAACATCTGAGTACACAGCCACCGGACCAGGAATCCAAGCAGTTGGATGCCCTGGGGAGGCACATGTATGTGGCTGCTACATGCTCCATCAGGTCCCTGAACTATCTGTCTCATATGATTCAGTTTCAGAATGCCCTGTGGGAACAGGGTCAGGACCTGGTTGACAAACTACCGGATGGCGAGCAGAAGGTGGAGCTCTTGAAACTCCTTCGCATAGGGTTGGACGTGGGGACCCAAGTGTTAAGAGCCACATATGATTCTGCGGACTCATCTGCCAGGGGCACAGCTTCAGGCGTCTGTCTCCGGAGACACTCCTGGCTCCGTGTCTCCGGTTTTAACCCGGACGTACAAAAGAGTATCCTGGATGTCCCTTATAATGGAGAGGTCCTGTTTGGTGAACCCTCTGAAAAGGTCATCACCAAACTTCAGGACGCCGGGAAGGCCGTAAGGTCTGTACAGGCCATGTACAGACCCAAATCTGGTTTCTTTCGTAGGAACCAGAACTGTTTTCGCGGCCGGCAATGACAGCAGCCACATTCCAGCCAGCAGCAAAGGGGCACCTTCCACCGTAAGGCCCAACTCAAGTCTTTCCCAGGCCGAGGTCAGCGGTATGCCAAACCGGCCCAGCCTGCGGGGGAATGCCGCCACAGCATGACTCCTTCCCGGCCCCCGCTCCTCCTCTGGATCAACGGGCAGAAAAGGTCGGGGGTCGCATCGCTCGCCACTTTTCATCGTGGCAGTCAATTACTGCTGACCGGTGGGTCCTTCAAATGGTCAAGAGAGGTCACTTTATAGAATTCCTCGACCACCCACCATCAAGACCTCCTCTGCTTTCCTGTTATTCGGGTCAGCACGCACTGCTCATACAGCAGGAGGTGCTTGCGCTTCTGGGAAAGGAAGCTGTAGAGCACATACCGAGGAACCAGTGAGGTGCAGGTTACTATTCCCACTTCTTTCTGGTTCCCAAACAGAAAGGGGACCTCCGTCCGATACTGGATCTCAGCGATCTCAAGGCTTCGGTCCTCTACAAACGCTTCCGCATGGTGACCCTTCCCGGTTTGATACCCATGCTCAAGCAGGGCACCTTCCTGTCGTCCTTGGACATGCAGGATGCCTACCTGCACATACCCATTGCTCAAGTGCACAGGAAGTTCTTGTGCTTGGAATTTCTAGGTCACCATTATCAGTTCTGAGCCCTCCCTTTCGGACTATCATCGGCACCTCGGGTGTTTATGAAGTGCATGGCAGTTGTAGCGGCGGCTCTAAGGAGACAAGGCCACTACGTATTCCCCTACTTGGACGACTGGCTCCTCATGGCACCCTCTCGGGAGGCTCTGATGTCCGCAATTCACTGTACTCATTCCCTGTTCGGGACGTTGGGCATCATTATCAATCAGGAGAAGTCACACCTGGTTCCGTCACAGAATCTGCAGTTCATAGGCGCAGTTCTGGACACCATCCAGGGGAGAGCTTTTGTGCCCCAGGACCAAAAGGAACACATCAGATCCCTTATCAGGGACATCTTGGCAAAGAAGACTGTCCCAGCCAGACTGGTCTTTTGCCTGCTCGGAGACATGGCTGCGGCCATTGCAGCAGTCCTGCTAGCCCGTCTCCACATGCGGGTGACCCAGTGGATGTTACGGATTCAATGGGATCAGAAGCAAGACCATTTGCAGCTTCCAATTTGGATCATGAATGCCATAATCTGGGATTGGCAATAGTGTCTAGATTCAAAGAACCTATTGGTGGGGGTCCCCTTCATTGCTCCGTCTCCGATTGTGATGCTCACCACGGATATCTCGGGCTTCAGTTGGGGAGCCCACCTCGACGGGGTCAGGTCTCAGGGCTCGTGGACACTCCAGGAAGCTCATCTCCACATAAATATCTTGGAAATTAGAGCAGTTCTTTATGTCCTGCAGGCCTTCCAGTCGGAGATCCCACCGGGTACTCTCCTGTTATAAACAGATAATACTGCGGTAATGTATTACCTCAACAAACAAGGAGGCACCCATTCGTACTCGGTTTGCAGGGAGGCCATGAGGGTGTGGGATTGGGTCCTACAACACGGCGCAAACCTCATTGCTGTTCATATCCCAGGAGTGGACAGCGTCATCGCAGACAGCCTGAGCCGCTCTCAGGCCAGGGTCCACGAGTGGGAACTACTCCTGGAGGTAGTAGAGGATCTGTTTCACAGATGGGGCACACCAGAGTTAGACCTTTTCGCATCCCCATCCAATGCAAAACTGGCCAATTTCTGCTTGCTAGATCCAGGGCCTGGTGTTTTCTGGCGAGACGCGTTGGACAGGCAGATTCCTCTACGCGTTTCCTCCCTTCCCGTTGATCCAGAGGGTCCTTTTGAAACTCTGCAGAGAGCAGACGACGCTAATATTTATCGCACCTTTTTGGCCCAGACAGATTTGGTTCCCTCTGCTACACCAACTGTCCCAGGAACCTCCGGTGCCTCTGCTAATCAGCTCTCACTTATTGTCCCAGGAGGCAGGTTCTTGGGTCCATCCGGACCTTCGCTCTCTGAACCTGCATGCCTGGCTCCTAGAGACATAGCTATCATGCGGTACGGGGTCTCGCAAGAGGTAGCAGATGTTCTAGCAGCTGCTAGAAAACTGGCCACTCATGCCACATACACCATGAAATGGTGCAGATTTTGCCTCTGGGCTCAAGCACGAGGACTTTCCCTGATGGATTGTCTGGAAAGGTCGGTCATGGACTACCTCCCGTCTCTCTTCCAGGCAGGCTTGGCCTACTCCTCTATTAAAGTACACCTTTGTGCCATCTCAGCCTATCATACACCTATAGGCCGATGTCCCATAACTCAGTTGGACACAGCACGAGCCTGCCTGAGAGGTGTTCTCCACCTTAGACCACCGATTAAGGATCCTATTCCTCCATGGGATTTACCCTTTGTCCTGGAGCAGCTCACGCTGCCACCTTTTGAACCAGCCGCGGATTGCGAGCTACATCTCCTAACATGGAAGACGTTATTTTTAGTTGCCGTTACTTCGGCCAGAAGGATTTCTGAACTTCACGCACTGATGTGTAAGGAACCTTATTTGCTTTTTCACCAGGACAGGGTGTCGCTAAGAACAAATCCAAAGTTCTAGGGACATGGATATGTTGTTCATCCACACTGTCTGGCAGGTTCCTTGTCGCTTTAAATTTTGCCGGAAGGTCTTCAAGCTGGCTTCTCCCACCCACCCGGGTGGTAAAACTCTTGGCTCCGCCCCATGACGCCAGATCTACCTTACCGCTTGGAAGCTCAGGTTCCCTCCTTAACGCTCTGCGTATAGACTGGATCCTAACTCTTCGGTTCACCCAAAAATAATTTAAAAGTTTTCCAGACTTCGGTCTAATTCTTTCTTCATGGCTGCGATGGACAAATCGACTCCCAGTTTTCTGCAGTGCCCATGCGGGCAGAAGAAGTCCAGGACGGATCTGCACTCCATGTACGTCTACTGCCTCGGACTTGACCACGACCCGCAGGCCTGCGAGTTGTGCAGGTCTTTTTCGGCCAACGTCCTTGAAGACTGCGCTGCCCGGCTACAACTTGGGCGCCCCGAGAAATGTTATCTGCCGGTGAAGTCCAAGGAGGCCCATTAGGCAGTGTCTGCGGCGGCTGGCTCGGCTCAGCAACTCGAGCAGATGATCGCCCTCGAGGAGGAGGAGACCCAGGCCGCATCCTCATCTTCCTCGGTCGCGGCATTTATCCCGCTCTCTTTGGGATCCTCCTACACAGCTTCTTTTAAGGAGCTTTGCCAGTCCCTCTCCACAAAGGGTGAGGGGCCATCGGGACTCTCTTCTCGGTCAAAAAAGAAGGACTCGAAGGGTAAGTCCCACCGTCGATGTTCGTGGGAGCGGGAGAGGTCCCCTTCCCCGGACAGTTGACACTCTACTTCGGTCGAGGTTGCGGCTAAGGCTGCTGGCTTCTCGGTGTCCCCGTCAGGTCAGCCGGCCGAGACACCCGTCGATGCGGTCGAGATTTTTCTCGACCCGTCGGATGGGCTGTCGACTGGTGAAGCCGACAGCCCTTCATCACTGGTTCTCCTGGTGGAAACCGAAGACTTGCCCGCGCCTCCTGTGCCGGAGTCCCCGGTCAAGGCTCCCGAGCCGAGGGAGGAGTGGGTTTCCCCCACTCCCTCCCAGACCCACCCTCGGAAACACCGACTGTCTCGGTCTTGGACCTCGTCTCGGTCCAGCCGATCCCACCGGCGGTCTCGGTCTTGGCACCGAGGAAAGCGGCGGCGCCGCTCATCCTCGTCTTCCTCCTCCTCAGAGAAGAAGCTTCAGCGCAAATTGCGTCGACACTACGAGGACTTAATGTGGCAGCAGCTCCTTCTGACTGGGAATAAGCCGATGCTGTCGCCTTCCCTGGCCATTAAGTGGCTGTCACCCGAAAGGCGAACAACCCCTCGCGGTGGTCGAGGTGCTCAAGCCTGGGCCTGTTGTTCGGCCGAAACCAGCTGCCCCACCGATTGTGGTGGAACCTCTGCCTCCACAACCGAAATCGGGGGCTCCGACCAAGGATTCTCGGTCGGGTCAGGGTCTTCCCCACCAGTTGTCGGTCACCCTCAGTCCCGACCGTCCTCAGTAGGTGGAGGGTGGCTTAGGCCCCAGGCAGCTCTTCGCAGACTCCTCGGAGTCTGACAACGACTCCTCCCTGTTTTCCAGGCCCCTTGACCTGGAGCCCTCCAGGGGGCAGTCGATTGACGAGAGCCCATCATCATTCATGGGTCTGCTTCGGCTCATCTCGGAGTCCACCGTGATGCAGCTCGAGCCCATATCCAAGCGGGCCAGGTATCCCCTCACAGAGATACTGGACTGAGAGGATTCTCCCACGGAGGCCTTTCCGGTGGCTGAAGCCATTGTTGGCCCAGCCTTGGAGCTTTGGCAGCGGCTGGCTTCCTGTCCTGCACCTTCGGCCAGGATGGCCAGGAAGTATGCGGTCCCTACCGGCTCTCTGTCCAGTTTTTCAGAACACCCCTTTGCGGAGGGGTTGGTCACCGATAGCGTTTTCCGGTGCTCCGGGAACGCTAGGGATGTGGATAAGCCCCCCAAGGAGGCCAAAAAGCTGGACTATGCCGGGTGCAAGGTATACGCTGCATCCTCCCTCGGCCTCCGTCAAGCCAGTTCGGCCGTACTGATGGCGCACTTCTCCCACGCCCTCATGGGCTCCCTGGATGAGGTGATCCCTCATTTCCCGGCTGACCTGCAGACTACGGTCAAGCAAGTGCAGGATCAGGGAAGGGCAGTGGCAAAACAGCAGCTCCAAACAGCACTAGATATCGGAGACTCCTGTGCCCGGTCAGTAGCGGCTGCAGTGGCCATGCGCCGCAGAGCCTGGCTGAGGATATCCACCTTTACGGCGGATACCCAGCACAAGTTGGCGGACGTTCCCTTCTTAGGGACCGACCTGTTTGGCCCTGGAGTGGAAGGCCACCTCCAGAGGATCGAAAAGTCCAACGCCGCCTTGGACTTGGTCATGTCCGCTCAGAAGGACAAGGGCCGTCGTTAGCAACATAAGTCCTTTCGACCTTCTGCCCCTGCAGCACGTCCGGCCCAGCAACACCAGCATCAGGGCCAGCAGGCTCGCGCTTGGCACCCTAAAGCCAAGCCTGCAGCTTCCTCCAACAGGAAGCAGGAAGGAAAAGGCCCAGGAGGTCCCTCGGTCGGTCCTTCCTCCAAGCCTGCCCAGTGACGGGTTGAGGGTGTTGCTTCCAGCCTCGTCGCTTTCCCCTGGGTTCCCCCCGTGGGGGGACGGCTCCGCCACTTCCTTTCCACCTGGTCCGCTATCACCACGGACTGCTGGGTCTTGGAGGTGGTAGGAAAGAGTCTGCCTCTGGAGTTTGAGGAGGCCCTGCCTTTCCGAGCCGTCGCCCCACGGGGGGCTACCGGGTCCGCAGCCTCTCTGTCGGCTCGTCGAGCTGACATTGCCTTGCTCCTTGAATAGGAGGTGATCAGGAAGGTGGCGGATCCTCCACCAGACCCAAGGTTTGTGTCCAGGTACTTCCTGGTCCCTAAACAGACGGGGGGCTGGCGCCCCATTCTAGACCTGCACGACCTGAACAGGTTCCTAAGGTCTCGAACCTTCAGGATGGTCACTCTGGCTCAGATCATTCCATCCTTGGAACGAGGCGTGTGGTTCTGTTCTCTGGACCCCCAGGACGCGTTCTTTCACGTCCCAATCCGTCCGTCCCACCAGCGATTCCTCCGCTTCAGGGCAGAGGGGTCCCTCTACGAGTTCCGGGCCATGCCCTTCGGCCATTCTCTAGCTCCCAGGGTCTTCACCAGATGCATGGCAGTGGTGACAGCATTCCTGCGGCACTGAAGGGTCCGGGTGTACCCCCACCTGGATGACTGGCTGATTGCGGTCTCCTACAGAATGGAGGTGGAGCGATCCAGGGATCTGGCCCTCCAGATTTGCTGTCAAGTTGCCCTCCTTATCAACGAGGCCAAATTGGAACTCGTGCCAGAGCAGGTGATCCAATTCATCGGGGCAGAGCTCGACTCTCTGCGAGCCAGAGCACGGTTCCCGGCGGACAGGGTCGAGGTTCTTTCCTCCTTTGCCCAGTCATTTCAGGTTGGGCAATCGCGCCCTGCCCGGGACTTCCTGGGCCTCATGGCGGCCTGCACCAGCATGGTCCGTTGGGCCTGTTGGCACATGCATCCCCTACAATGGGGACTGGCCAGCCAATGGTCACAGCGCTCCGGTCCTTTGGGTCAGCCAGTGATAGTGACCCAGGAGATGTGGAATGCTCTCCAGTGGTGGATCATTCCAGCTCATCTGCAGGAGGGCATCCCGTTCATCTGCCCCGAGCCGATGGTCTCTCTATCGACAGACGCCTCTCTGATGGGTTGGGGTGCCCATCTGGGGGAGCACAGAGCACAAGGCCTCTGGTCCCCTCTGGAGTCCCGATGCCACATCAACCTGCTGGAGCTTCGAATGGTTTGTCTAGCCCTCACCGCCTTCGCTCCGTTTGTACGGGGTCAAGTAGTCCAGGTCCAGACGGACAATACCACGACCATGTACTACCTAAACCGCCAGGGCAGGACGTGCTCCATGCCTCTGTGCAGGGAAGCTCACCGCATTTGGTCACTCGTGCGCAGCCTGGAGGCGGATGATCTTGCCATCCATGTGGCAGGAGCCTCCAACATTCTGGCCAAATGCCCTAAGCTGGATAGGAGCTGCGTCCCACGAGTGGTCTTTCCTACCGGAGGTAGTACAAGATCTGTTCTCCCACTGGGGCATGCCTCAGGTGGACCTGTTTGCTTCCAGGGAGAATGTGAAGCTGAGACTGTTTCATGCCCGCCCCCCTCAGCAGGGCTCGCTGCAGGGGGATGCCTTCTCGGGGCCGTGCACCCCAGGTCTCTTCTACGCCTTTCCCCCATTTCCCTTGATCCACAAGGTGCTTCTCAAGGCGAGGAGGGACAAGGCGCAGGTGATTCTGGTAGCCCCAGACTGGTCCCGCCAGTTCTGGTATCCAGATCTCCTCAGTCTCGGCTCCAGGCTCCTGAGGCAGCTTTCAGCCCGCCCGGACATGATCTCAGTCAGTCAGGGGAAGGTATTCCATCCGGACCTTCAATCCCTGCACCTGACAGCCTGGTTCCTGAGTGGCTAGAGTTTCAGGCCTTGGGTCTTTCCGACGAGGTCTTCAACGTTGTTGAGGCTTCCCATAAGGAGTCGACCAGAAAATGCTACGCCTTTAAATGGAAGAGATTCTCCATTTGGTGTCAGGGCAAGGGCCTGGACCCTTCCTTCTGCTCCTTGGCAAGCATTCTGGACTACCTGTGGTCCCTTTCTCAGCAAGGGCTTCAGTCGACAACCCTTAAGGTGCACCTGGCAGCCATCTCTGCTTACGGGCGTGGACCGGGAAGCAATCTGTGGCACAGGAGAAGGTGGTCGGGCGCTTTTTCCAAGGTCTTGATCACATATCCCTCTGGTGAAAGACCTCTCCACCTCTGTGGGATCTACTGCTGGTATTGGCTAAGCTCATGGGCAAGCCATTCGAACCGATGCACAGATGTGACATCTCTCACCTGTCATGGAAGACCGCCTTCTTGGTGGCTGTCACGTCAGCCAGAAGGATGGGAGAGCTCCAGGCGCTTTCCATCGAGTCTCCTTATCTGGTCTTCCACAGGGACAACGTTGACCTGCGCCCCCAACCGAAATTCCTTCCGAAGGTGGTGTCGGAGTTTCACCTTAACCAGGTGTTGACTCTGTTGGTGTTCTACCCCAATCACACCACAGAGGCCAAATATAGGCTCCATACTCTGGACCCTAGAAGAGCGCTCTCTTATTATAAGGTGCAGACGGCTGAAGTTCAGGGAGAGGTTCGCCAGCTGTTTGTCACCTACGCTGGAGCTGCACGTGGCAGACCTGCAGCCAAGCGGACGATAGGCAGGTGGGTCACCTCCTGCATAGATCTCTGCTATAGGTTGGCCGGCATGGAGCCTCCCATAGGGATAAGAGCTCATTCTACCAGCCATACCGCTGCTTCAGTGGCTGCTTCCAGGGACATCCCTATCCAGGAAATCTGCAGGGTTGCTACCTGGAAGTCAGCACACACCTTCATTATCCACTACCACATCGACCTTGAGTCATGCCAGGATGCTGGTTTTGGGACCTCTGTTCTCCAGTCTTTATTCCCCAAGTAGGGGGTGTGCGCCTTGCCTCCCTCTTCCCGAAGAACTGCGAGGAGTCTGCCAGACAGTGTGGATGAACAACATATCCATTTTCCTAAATACAGGTTACTCACCTGTAACAGGAGTTCTAGGAATGGTATTTTGTTCATCACATATTCTCGGCCTCCCGGCCGGCCATAACCTGGCTTCAGCGGAGCTAGATCTGGCGTCATGGGGCGGGCGAGAGTTTTACCACCCAGGTGGGTGGGAGGAGCCAGCTTGAAGACCTTCCGGCAAGATTTAAAGCGGCAAGAAACCTGCCAGACAGTGTGGATGAACATATACCATTCCTAGAACTCCTGCTACAGGTGAGTAACCTGTATTTTCTACCTAAGGTGGTCTCAGCTCTCACCCTCAGTCAGGACATCGACTTACCAGTGTATTTTCCTAAATACTCTAATAGAGGAGAGGCCCTTTTGCACACTCTAGATGTGCATAGGTGTCTAAGGTACTACCTGACCAGAACCAGGCACCACCGTAAATCTGATCAGCTTTTCGTCTCCTTTGCCCACAGGACGATGGGAGCTCCGGTTTCTAAACAATCGCTGTCCAGGTGGCTCATCCATTGTATCACGTTCTGTTACCAGAAATGTAACCAACCTTTACCGGGCGCGGTTAAGGGTCATTCCACAAGGGGGGTGGCTACCTGTTTTGCGACCATGAAGAACGTGTCCACCGCAGCCATCTGCGCAGCAGCTACTTGGAGCACCGTGCACACCTTTATCAGGCATTATAGCCTGGATATTGCATCACGGCGAAGAGCTGGTTTTGGGCTAGCAGTCCTTCAGGGACTTCTATCCTAGGCTTCGGTCCAACTCGCAATCTCTACCTAGCCTCCTCCCACCTGCGAGGATTTCCAGTATTGCTTGGGAATCTGTCCTAATGGGTAACCTGCTGCAAGAGCTGTTTCTCGAAGTAAGATAGTACAGTTACATAAGAACATACCATAACAGTAGATCTTCAAGAACAGCTCTTGCAGCAGGTAGTTTCCCTTCCACCATCCCCTCTGGAGGTAGATTTGTTCCGATATCTCTTTTCTAGGATTAGGTGTTTCTAACACCGTTCTGAATACCTTTTGATGGTGGATCCTCAGTCTCCACTTGTGATGTCATCTAACGGCCGGGAGTCTCTGGTGGGAGAACTGGGGATTCTGGGGGACTGCCCCCTTTTGTATGATGCCTGACGTCAGGGGGCGGTCCCCGCTGAATACTGCTAGCTAGAAAATTTCCATGGGGTCCTGGCGCCTGCCAGCTTCAGTCCTAATGGTGTAACCTGCTGCAAGAGCTGTTATCGAAGATCTACTGTTATGGTAAGTTCTTATGTAACTGTACTTTCTCCGGCTTTGCCTTAGTTGATACAGAGTGATACTGCACCCATTCAGTTTCCCCATTGTTTGAGGCTGTTTATGACCTGGTGCAGCATAAGAGTTGGGAAACCATTCAGTTATTGGGTGGAAGCTCTTCCCTGGGGTGCCTCAGAGTGGAACAGGGAAAAGATGTGGCTCAACACCCATAAATGTGTCAAATACACCACTACAGGCTAATTCAGATCAAAAGAGATCACTACAGGCTAATGCAGGTCAAATTTTACAAGATACGTATTATACCCTGGAGAATCTGCATGCCTGGAAGGTCCTTGATTCCCCTTTATGCACCAAATGTAATACTACAGTTGGCATGCTGTAACATATTCTTTGGGACTGCTTTAAGGCCAAGTTTCTGTAGCACCAGGTCTCCCAACAGTTAGACCCTCCCCTAGGCTTACAAGATGTCTTCACCCCAAAGAGATGCTTACTCCGATTGGGGGTTGAGCAGTTTGTGGGCCACCACAGATACAATTTCATGGTAGTCATACTGGCAGTCAAAAAGATCATACTATGACATTGGAAGGACACAGTTTCTCTCACCCTTCAGGAATGGCATGCAGAAGTTCTGCAAGCTCTCCAAATGGAAAAGATACTTGCCTCTTTATGACATAGGTATCCATCTTTTCGTACTCAGTGGGAGATCCTGTTTGTATTGCTGGGGATCATGGACCTGATCTAATGGATGTATATGGCTCCTGAGAATTGGAAGTAGGGTCTATGCTGATACTCGGTGGCACTGGCCTTTCAACCCACCATACTTATGGGGCTGGCCCCTTTTAACTGAGCGGGAGGGACGGTGTAGGTGTGGTGATTTGGCATGTTTTGTCTTGATTGTTCTGTATTGTTCCTTTTTCTTTTCTTCAGTCCTTGTTCATCTGATATGTGTTGTACTTTTCTGATAAACCTTCAATAAAATATACTTATTCATTAAAAAAAATGCTACTTGCTAGCGATTTAGTCTTCCAGTTTTGCTCGATTTGTGAAAGATTGCAATGAATTGGCAGAAGCCCAGTTTAAAATTCTTTGGGTGTTGCAGGCAGAAGATGTCAGCCATAGACACCAGTGACATGTGTCTGTTGTTTGGGCAAGGAACACAAGGTTTCAGGCTGCTCTCGCTGTCCTGCTATGCTGTCATCATTGCTCAAAGATCTGAAGGCTTGACTCCTCATAGATGCGGTCAAGGACTGCAAACCACCCTCGACTGTGGCTGAGTTGGTGGACAGCTAAGGAGGAGAAGGCCGCAGTGGACTAGTCCTCTGTCTCTGCACCAATCTCAGCTGGGCCCAGCATCAGAGGGCCATTCAGGGACGAGTTCCTTGAGATGTACTTGGCCCTCCAGACCTATGGATAGAGCCTGCCCCACCACAAAAGGCATAAGAAATGCCACTGTACAAGGTTTTGGGACTAGGAATGATCATGCTCTTCCTGCTTTTTTGGCTCACCCAACTGCTCAGTTTTGGTCGAGATCCATTCAGTTAAGGGGCAGGTTGAGGTTCAGGTGGTAACCCCACCGAATTACTCTATCTCAGCTCAGGCCGATCAACCATTTGAGTTTGTCTTAAGCTAGTTGACTAGCTGTTAGAGGAGGATCTGCCTCTGTTGGTGCCCTGGTTGACCTTCTTGGGGACATGCTTACCCCTGTGGTCATTCCTTAGAGGCCCTCGGTAGTCTTGTTGCCAAAATATGCCATCTACTTGGATTCCTTGGTGGACACGTGCCACCGTCGACCCTTGGGTCGAGGTCGAGGAGTTGTTTGAGGTCTTGATCCCACTCAACTAGGAAACGTTGATCTCATCGTCTTCTGGGGAGGATCGACATTGATGCCATCTTCATCGACACTGCGAAGACCTAATGTGGCAGCAGTGGTCTCTTGCAGGGAATGGCAGCATTCTGCCCCAGGGGATGACTATCCTTTGGCCTCATCCAGCTGTTCCCCTGTCGACCACTCAGCAGACCATGGTGTCTGCTTCTCCTCTGCTGGTGCTGGAGCCCCCTCCACTGCAGCCGTGGGTTGGGGCCCCCACTAAGCAGTCCCCCTCAGCTACTGGCCTACCAGACTGCCTCTCTTTGAAAATCACCCTGGAGAAAAATACTAGGGTGGTCCATGCATGGCAAGAAGAGGACCAGGCAGTCTTCGAGGAGTCAGACCAGTAGATTAAAACAGCGCTCGCAGTAAATCCTGGTGGTACCACGTGGGCTGATAAAGAAGAAGAAAAAGTGATGGCACTCTCGGACCAGGGTGATGCTGATACTTATTTCATTTTGATTCCACTGTCTGTTCCATTATACCTCCATCACCACAAGTACATTACATGCTGGAACCAGGAGCAAAAACACTTTGGTCTTTGAGGAGTCGCTGGGCTCTGAGGGTGAGTCCTTTGTGATCTCCAGTAGAACCCATCTCTTCCGCCGAGATTCTGCGGATGGTTGATCTCCTTCATTGTTCTTGACTTCCTTTGGAGTTTTAATCCTATTAATGTTGGAATCCATGCAGATCCCTCTGGAACCAGTTCATAAGTGACCTAAATGCATGTTAACTGATATCCTGGATGGGTACTACTTCCCCGAGGTTGCATTCCCTATGGCCAAGGCCATCTTGAAACTGGCTCTGGAGCTTTGGCAACACCCAGTATCCTGCCTAGCACCCTGCCCCCACAACCTCACCTGGATGGTCTGCTAGTATGTGGTCCCATCTGGTAACTTCTCTGGGTTCTCAAACCAGCCCTTTCTGGAGGGTCAGGTCTCTGACTCTGCCTTTCACAAGTCAGAGGGCCAAGGGGACATGGATAAGCCACCCGACAAGGAGTTTAAGAAACTGGACTGTGTGGCCAAGAAGATCTGGATGACATCCTCACTTGTTCTCCGGCAGTCCAGCTGTTCTGTGGTCATGGCTTACTGTGGGCGTTCGCTTTTTGGGCTGGTTCGGCTCTCTTCCCTCTGCTTCCTTCTAATAAAGCAGCACGTGGCCCAACAGATCCGAGATTAAGGCTGCATCCTAGCCAAACAGCCTTGGACATGGGCAATTCTTGCACCCATGCAGTGGCTGCAGCTGTTGCCATGCACTGTTGAGGCTGTCCACCTTCATGGTGGATACCCAGCATAAGCTGGCGGATATCCTATTCCTGGGAACTGACCTTTTTTGGCCCTGAGATGGAGGGACATCCTGTGCATCTTGAGAAATCCAGTGCCATCCTGGACTCTGGGGCTTTGTCCCAGGAGGACCTTAAACAGCCTAAGGCTAAAAAAAAAAAAAAAGGCCTTTCGATTTCAGGACTTTCAGCCACAGTACCTTTAGGGCAGTTCAAAAGCTGGTGTCCGAAACCCAGGTTCAGCAGCCAGAGGGGCTTGCTTACAGCACCCATCTTGCTGGAGTCCCTCCAAGGCTGCAAAGTGACGGCTGTGGAGTGCCATTCCTCTCTCCCATCCAGTCCCTGCCCCATCTCCCAGTCAGTGGTCAGTTGCG
Organism: Neoceratodus forsteri; assembly: GCA_016271365.2. Lineage (NCBI taxonomy): Eukaryota > Metazoa > Chordata > Ceratodontiformes > Ceratodontidae > Neoceratodus > Neoceratodus forsteri. Next base: position 180,398,963 of record CM057450.1, on the reverse strand, counting down.
CCACTTCTGCAGTGGTCCATCATTCCTTCGGACAAGTGAGTGCTAGAAGTAGTGGGCAAGGGATTGCCTTTTGATGTAGAGGCTCTCCCTCTGTTTCGACCCAGAGCCCTTCAGGAGTTCAGCGTGCTGAACAACATGCTGTCTGCACTAAGGCTGGCATTGCTCAGATCCTAGAGCATGTGGTGATATAGCAGGTCCCAGATACTCTAGTCACCCAGGCGACATATCCAGTTACTTTCTGGTTCCAAAATTTGCGGGGGTTGGGGCGCTAGTTAGCGCCATATCTGATCTGCACAATCTGAACAAGTTGATGCAGAACCACGAATTCCGGAAGGTCAGTCTGAATCAGATTATACCATTTCTGGAACAGGGGATGTAATTCTGCTCCCTGGACCTCCACAGTGTGTTCTTCCACATCCCAGTCCATCCATCCCACAGCTGGTACCTCCAGTTCTGTGCAGGGGGGGGGGATATTGTATGAGTTCTAAGGTCATGCCTTTTGGAATCTCATCTGCACCATGGGACTTCACTGTAGCAGTGGTCAATCAGGGAGAGAGGGGGGTCCCAGCGTAGCAAAGCTATCTGTGAGCAGCAGTCGAAAACACACCTGAACATGAAACAAACAGACCATGCTGAAGTAAAAGCTGGCAGAACTAAATCCATGATGCACAGCACCACAGTACCCCAGCGCTTCGAACCTTGTGGTTCTTTCTCAGGGAGTGGCACCCTGAGGAAGAACCACAAGGTTCAAAGGGTGAGGGTAGTGTGGTGCCGTGGTGTTTTTGTTACAGTTCCTAATAAAGTACTGCATCACGAATTTAATTGCACATGGTAGTGGTAGCTGCCATTCTCTGGTGCAAGGGTATCAGGGTGTACCCATATTTGGATGACTGGCTGCTTACCGGTCCATCCAGGGAGGCAGTGGAGCAGTCCAGGGATCTGGCTCTCCAGAACTGTCATGACTTGGTCCTTCTGGTCTTCCTAGCCAAGTCAGAATTGGTTTCCACTTGGGTGATAAAGTTAATTGGGTGGAATTGTATTCCTATTGGGCCAATGCCTGCCTCCCTGTGAACAGGGCATCAGACCTTATATCCTTTGCCCAGTCATTTCTGATTGGGCACTTGGGTGGGCCTATGATTTCCTGCAGCTGCTGGGACTTTGTATTTTCTACCAGTGTAAACCGATGGACTTACTGACAGATGTGCCTCCTGCAGTGGGAGTTTGGCTGGCAGTGGTCTCAATGCCTACGTCGCCTGGACCAGCTGGTTCTGGTGACCCAGCTGATGGAGATGCCATCAAGTGGTGGCTGTGTTCCCAGAACTTGAAGGAAGGAATCCCATTTGTCTACCAAAGCAGTCTGTCATGCTCATGACGGACGCATCTCTGGTGGGGGTGGGGTGGGGAGCTCACCTGGAAAATCACAGAGCCCACTGGTTCTGGTCACCGTAGGAGTCCCGATACCATATCAACCTGCTGGAGCTGTGTGCCAGTACATCTGGCTTTGATGGAATTTGCTCCGTTAATTCAATGTCAAGTTGTTCAGATACAGATGGACAACATGGCCACTGTGTTTTACCAGAACAGGTAGGGTAGGATGCACTCTTTCCCTTGTCTCAGGAGGCTCTCCACACCTGAACCCTCATGTGTAGCCTGTAGGGCGATCTTCTGGTGATCCATGTGACGAGAGAGAACAGTCGGCTGGCAGACACTTTCATCTGAGACAGGGAGATGTTGCACGAGTGGTCCCTGCATTAGGAGGTGGTAGACCACCTGTTCTCCCAGTGGTGCCCCTCTATGGTGGATGCGTTTGCCTCATGAGCGAACAGAAAACTAAGGCTGTTATGTGCCTACCTGCCTCAGTCTGGGAAACTGCAGGGGGATTCCTTCTCTTAGACCTGTAGCCCGGGCCTTCTTTATGCCTTCCCTCCCCTACCCTTGGTTTACAAGGTCATGGTCAAGGCCCAGAAGAACAAGGCATGGATGATCCTGATAGCACAAGACTCACCCAGACAGCTCTGGTATCCAGATATTTTTAATCTCAACAACAGGCGGTCATGGCGGTTGCTTCTTTGCCCCAGCCTGCTGACGAGACAACAATGGACAGTCCTTCATCCAGACCTTAAGTCCCAGCACTTCTCAGCCTGGTTCCAGAGCAGCTAGAGGTCCAGACCCTGGGCCCCTCTGAAGATGTCCTCCTTGTGGTCCTGCAAATAATAGGAGTCCTGAAAGGAGTCGATTTGAAAAACCTATACTTTTAAGTGAAAGAGATTTTTTGCTCTGGTGTCAGTGGAAGGAGCTTGATACACTTGCCTGCCCAGTGGCTATTATTCTTGACAGCATTTGGTCCCTGTCTCAATTGGGACTGCAAGTCACAACCCTAGGGTGCACCTGGCACCCATCTCTGCATACTGAGCATGAGCTGGTATGCCAACACTGGTGCAGTAGAAGGCGATTGGGCACTTTCTCAAAGGCCTTGATTAATTGTCCCCTCCGGTGAATGAACCACCACCTCCATGGTATCAACTGCGGGTACTTGAAGTGCTCATGGGCAAGCTATTTGAGATGATTCACAAGTGTGAGATGTTATGCTTGTCATGAAAGACTGCCTTGTCGGTAGCCATCACGTCTGCCAGAATGGTGGATGAACTCCAGGTGCCGTCGGTGGAGCCTCCATGCCTGGTTTTCCACAACGACATTTTTATTTATTTATTGTTGTGTCGGATTAATACACCTTTGAGCTAGAAGCTTGTTTATAGAGGTTCCACGTCATGAGGCAAACAAATACTACAAGAACAGTTACAGAACAACAGGACAAAAGTCACAATATAGTGTTTACATTCAGTTATACAGTCATGTGTTATCATACATTGTGCTGAAATTGGTTGAGCATTTTTTGAGATTGAGGGGAGGCAGAGAGCATTGGGAGTTTCAAGAGGTAGGAGAATAGGAAGCGAACAAGAGAAGCTAGCAATTAAAGACTGAATCAGAGCATAGGAGGACATATAGGGGATAGTAGAGATTAAAGGGAGCAGCCAGTGGGCCTTGTCATAGGTAGATGGACGGTGGAGGAGTGAAACCAGGTAGGAATAGTTAAGGCCTGGAGAAAGGGTTACTGGCAGGGGAATGAGCAGTTCAAGGAATGGGTGAGAGGGAATTTAAGTGAGCACCCAGTGGGCCTTGTCATAGTGGAGTAGGTGGAGAGTGAGGGGGGCATGGAGAGGGGGAAAGGGAAATGGAGGGTAAGGGATAAGTGCTGAGGGCGAGGCTGAGCATGAAGGGGTATGTGACACTGGAGGATATCTGGAGCCAATGGTCATACCCACTGATAGTAGCAAGGTGTGAGTGTAGATTTGATATGAAGGGGCCAAGTATAGATTCTACTATTAATTCACCATGGAGGGAGTTTGGCCAGTTGGGTGCCCAATAACCCAAAGACCATTGGCCTTGGGCAGTACGCCGGAAAGGAACTTTGAGACGCTTAATGTTTTTACTCCTTGTAGGTCTGGGATTGTTAGTTGGGCAAAGGAGGTCCTGAAACCCCTTGGGCATGAGGTAAAGGGTGGACTTCTTTGCTAGCAGGCGTACCTGGTATTGAATTCTACTGTGAAGATTGAGCCACCCTGAGCAAGAATAGAGCTCGCAGGTATGAGTGAGACGATGTGCACCTAAGACAAACCTGCAGGCTTTAAGCGTCACTTTGACCCTCTTTAGGGCTGTGTGTGTTGTTGCACTGTAGATAACCAGTCTATAGTCTTATTACAGATAAGACAGAACTGTTTACAGCGAGTTTTAGGGCTACATCTAATAGACAGTGTCTGTGCCTAAAAAGCTGGCCAGTTTTGGTGTTCGCCAACATAACTACATGGTCTATATGTTTCGAGAAGGAGAGGGAGCTGTCTAGGGTGACTCCTATGTATTTAAAACTTGGGACCATTTCTAGTGCGACATTTCGGTTGTTCAGGATTTTTAGTTGGTAGGACCTGTTCCTGTTGTGGGAGGCGGCGAATAACATAATTTTGGTCTTTTTGTAATTTAACAAGAGCTTCGAGTTTATAAACCAGGCTTCTACTTCTGAGAAGTTTATCTGCATCTGTTTTTCCAGTGATTCAAGGTCTGTATGGCTTGAGTATAGTACCACATCATCTGCGTACAATAGGGTTTTGTCCTGACATGCAAGCGGGTGTTGGTTAAGAAACAAGCTGAAAAGCAGGGGGCCCAAGGTTGAGCCTTGGGGCCCCCTGTATTGACGTTCTGGTGGTCAGAGAGAACATCTAGGATTTTTACTTGTTGCACTGTCCTGGAGAGTTAGCTCCAGAACCACCCCACTGCACCAGGAGAAAGCCCAGTGCAGGTTAACTGGTTTAGCAGTAGATCATGATGGACTGTGTTGAAGGCCTTGGTGAAACAACATAGACTTTGATAGCAGATAAGGACCGCTTGGCCCATCTAGTCTGCCCATTTCCCTACCTACAGGATAGGCTGCAGATCCTAGTTAACCAACAGCCTATTTCTTCCTACCCCCCACAAGAATTGCCTTATGTCTGTCCCATGCATTCTTGAATTCTCCCACAGTTTTAGACCCCATAACCTCCTCAGGAAGCCTGTTCCATGCATCCACTACCTCTCTGTGAAATAATACTTCTCACATTGCCCCTGAACCGCTTCAATCTTTAAATTGTGTCCCTTTGTTCTTGCCGTCTCTTTTCTGAAAGGTGCTACCCTCTTGGACTTTGTTGATTCCACTGAGGTACTTAAAAGTTTCTATCATGTCCCCCCTCTCCCTTCTTTCCTCAAGGGTATACATATTAAGCTCCTTTAGTCTCTCCTCATACGGCTTCTCTTGCAGACCCTGCACCATTTTAGTTGCCCTTCTCTGGACTGCCTCTATCCTGTCTATGTCCTTGCAGAGATGGAGTCTCCAGAACTGGACGCAGTACTCCAGATGGGGTCTCACCAACTGTCTGTACAGAGGGATAACAACTTCCTGTTTTCTGCTGCTGATGCCTCTCCCTATGCATCCCAGTATACCCCCAGCCCTCCCTACTGCCTTCTCACATTGCTTGCTAACCTTAAGGTCATCTGATATGATTACCTCCAGGTCCCTTTCCTTTTTTGTTGTTGTTACTACCTCCCCCCATTGTGTGTTCTTCCCCTGGGTTCTTGTTTCCCAGGTGCATTATTTTGCACTTCTTTGCATTGAATCCTAGCTGCCATACTTCTGACCATTCCTTCAACCTTGTCAAGTCCCTTCTCATCCTTTCCACGCCTCCTTGTGTATCAACCCTGTTGCAGATCTTTGTGTCATCTGCAAAGAGGCATACTTTTCCTTCCAGTCCCTCTGCAATGTCACTTATGAAGACATTAAAAAGGACTGGACCCAATACTGAACCCTGCGGTACCCCACTAGTAACCCCTCTTTCTTCAGAGTAGACTCCATTTACAATTACCTTCTGTGTCCTGTTGTCCAGCCAATGTTTTACCCAGGCTACCACCCTGGGACCCACTCCCAGGCTGGTTAATTTGACTATTAATCTTTTGTGTGGGACTGTGTCAAATGCCTTGCTAAAGTCTAGGTAGGCCATGCCCACAGCCCCTCCCTGGTCTACTACTTTGGTCACCCAGTCAAAGAAATCTATTAGATTCGTCTGACATGACCTTCCCGCTGTGAACCCATGCTGCCTTGGGTCCTGTGCCCCACTGGCCTCTAGGTACTCAACTGTTCTTTCCTTCAGAAGTGACTCCATCACTTTCCCTACCACAGAGGTCAAACTGACAGGTCTGTAGTTTCCTGCCTCTGTCTTGGTCCCACTTTTGTGAAGGGGAATCACATCTGCCTTCCTCCAGTCCTCGGGTACCACACCATCCTCCCATGATTTATTAAAAAGAGTAGTCAGTGGTTTCACTAGTTCCCCCCCTTAATTCTTTTTAGAATTCTGGGGTGAATTCCATCAGGCCCCACTCCTTTGTCCACCTTCAGTTTTAGGAGTTCTTGCAGAACCCTTTCTTCTGTGAAAGGATTGGGATCGACCCTCCTATCAAGAGTGCTTCTGTTAATTGGATTAGGCACTTCCTCCTCCTCTTTTGTGAATACTGAGCAGAAATATTCGTTCAGTATCCCTGCTTTTTCACTGTCCCCCTCTGCCCACCCACCGTTCATTCTATTCAGCCTCACTATCCCTCCCTTTGTCTTTCTATGCTCGCTGATGTACCTATAAAAGGTTTTATCCCCTTCTTAACTGAGTTGGCTATCTTTTCCTCGGTTTGGGCCTTTGCTATTCTGACTTCCCTCCCTGCTTCCTTCTGCCTTAACTGGTACAGCTCTCTGTCCTGCTCCTTCTGTGTTTCCTTATACTTCCGAATGCTATCTTTTCTTCCTGACTTCACAGCCACCTCTTTTGAGAACCATAGTGGCTTTTTCTTTCATTTTGATTTGTTTATTTGCTTCACACAAAGGCTTGTTGCCTCTGTGATGGCAGTTTTGATGATTCCTCATTGTTGCTGCACACTTCCTTCTAGCCTGTTTGCTAGTGCTTTTCTGAGGCACTCTTCCATCTTGCCAAAGTCAGCCCTCCTGAAGTCCAGTACCCTCACTTTTGTATGACTTGACTCTGTAGCTGAGTTTAACGTGAACCACACTGTTTGATGGTCACTTGTTCCCAGATGGCAACCCACTTCTAGATCTGAGATCCTCTCACTGCCCCCATTTGAGAGACAAGGTCTAAGATTGCTCCCTCACGAGTGGGTTCTGAAACTAGCTGTCTGAGGCCTGCCACCTGTATGACATCAAGAATGTCCCTGCTCTTGGATGTGGCTGCAGCAAATGTGCTCCAGTTAACATCTGGCATATTCAGGTCTCCCATCAACAGTATCTCCCCTTTCTCTGCCATTCTAAGAATGCCTTCTATCATATCCTTGTCCATTCCCTTCCCCTGACATGGGGGTCTGTACACAACCCCTGTGCGGATTGTGGTGCCCTTTCCAGTCTCCAAGGTCACCCACAGTGCCTCCTCTCCTCCCTGTTTACTCTTTTGTTCAGTTGCTTTTATCCCTTCCTTTACATGAGGCTCTCCTCCCCTCTTCTCCCTGTCTGTCTCTCCCAGGTTATGTACCCTGGTATGTTAACATCCCAGTCATGGTTCTCTGTGTACCACATTTCTGTGACTGCTACGATATCCAGGCATCCCTCTTCCATCAAGGCCACCAGCTCAGGGAGCTTGTTGCCCAGATTACGGGCATTGGTACTCATTACCCTCCATTTCCTGATGGCCTTACTCCTTTTTGCCCCATCCCTGTCCTGCTTGCATTTGTCACTTTCCCCATTTACCCCCTGCTCTTCTCCCTATCAACACCTCTATGTTGGTGTTTACCGCACTTACTACCGTGATTTTTTTGGGGGGCTAGGATTTCCCTGCTCCTTTCCAGTGCCTCCCCCTTGGCTAGTTTAAATGCTTGCCTATGAAGCATTTAAACCTATCACCTAGGATCCTAGTTCCCCTCCTGGACAGATGCAGCCCATCATGCCATGGTGAGGTCTATAAGTGTAGCCCCCACCATTAGCCCTCGATCCAGCGCATCATGAATGTACCCTGTGAACTCTACCAGAGCAGTAGTTGTGCTATGTTGTTTCCTAAAACTGTGCTGTTGTGGGCACTGCAGCTGATACTTGTCGAGGTGGTCAACAAGTTGATCGTAGACAGTGCGTTCCAGCACTTTTGAGAGTGGAGGGAGTATTGAAATTGGGCAGTATTTATTGTAACTAGTTCTGTCCCCACTTTTATAGACTGGTGTGGCCACCACCACTTTCCAGAGTCAGGGGAATTTAGCTGCTATAAGGGAGTGATTAAGAATTTTAGTGAGGGGTAATAGTTCATCAAGGGTGAAGGCAGTAAGCTTGAGGTCTAGTGAGTCTCCACTGGTTCTAGTTTTCCCTAGAACTTGCTGGAGGTATTTTTTTGCAGTACAAACAAAAGCAGGCAGAGCACTTACACCTCTAAAATAGTAAAGGGCACCGGTTTTCTAATAAAAAATATTTAATTTTAATACATTGGCATAATAAAGAGCAACCTGACGTGTTTCGGATGACTACTCATCCTTTATCAAGTTTGCTGGTTTTCAGGTATTTTTTTGCCTCGGCTTTGGTGATGATCTTAGGATAGAAGGGTGGAGCTAGTCCAAGGTTTGAGCTATCATTGGCCCTGTGGTTGATGTCATCTGGTAGTTCAAGGAAATGTGGGGCAAGCACACCGCTAAGGTCAGTAAATGCCTTATTGAAGGTGTTGGCGATGGTTTTAGGGTCCTGAGTTATTGTTCCCTCTAGATTGCTAAAGTTCAAGAATCCCTCATCCTCTCTAGGCTCAGCAGTTTCCTTACCACCTCAGACACACACTCCCCATTCCAATCTGGCTTCAGGAAATCCCACTGTACCACCTCTTCCCTCCTCCGTTTTACTGACGCTATCCACACTGCTATGGACCATGGCCTGGTCACCTCTACTATCTTCATTGACCTGGCCAATGCCTTTGATTCAGTTTCCCACCTCCTTCTACTCTAAACTACATCCCATTGGCCTTTTCCCTGCCACAGTGTCCTGGTTCAGCTCCTATCTTACTCTCTGCTCTGTGTGAGTCTCAATTAACAGTGTCACATCTCCCTCCCTCCCCATCCTTGCCAGCGTACCCAGGGCTCTATCCTTGGACTGGTTCTCTTTTCACTCTTTATAAATGACCTTCCCTCTGTCTGCACCTGCTCCAGTATCCAGATGTACGTGGATGACACTGTCCTTTTCCTGTCTGACCCGACTACACAATCCATCCTCCAGAATGACCTTACTGCAGTCATGGCCTGGTTTGACACTAACAGTCTAAAACTGAACACAAAAAAAACCCATTGCCATGACCTTTGGTTCCAAACAGAAACTCGCAAAGCTTCCCTCACTCCCAGCCTTTTACTCTTGTACTGACACCTCCCTGGACAACGTTCTTACTTACAAGTATCTCGGTGTCTGGCTCGACCCCTCCCTTGAGTTCTCCTCGCACTTCAGCGTGCTCCACACCAAACTGTACCCTAAACTAAGTCTGCTCTGTTGCCACAATACCAGTCTCTCCCTTCCTGTACGACACAACCTCATAGTCAAGTGGATCCTCCCCAGCCTTTGACTGTGCCTACATAGTCTTCCGTGCTGCCCTGTCTATTTCCCTTGCCAAACTGGACGTCTTGTTTAATGCCTTCTGTAAATTTGCCTCCAGCTGACCTCCCTTAACTCACCACTGCAACCTCTATTCTTCTCTATCTTTACAGTCTGTAGCTCAGAGGCGTTCCTCTCACTGCTTAACCTTCATACAGTAGCTAATTACTGGTTTGGGTACTTCCCTCCTACCTGGCCCCCCTCCTATCTCTCGCTTCCCCCTTGCCGTATTACTCAAGGTCAAGCTGCACCAGCACCTTTTCTCTCCCTCGTGTCTGCACCTCTGCTGGGTAAACTTTCCTTCTCCTACAGATTTTCCTCCCTTTGAAACAAGCTCCCCTCCCAAACCCACCTTTCCCCCTCCCGCTATACTCTCAAGTGTCTGCTCAGACCCTCCCCTGTCACCTCTCGCACCTGCTTCCCACCCTAGCCCTGCCCTCCCCGTGCGGCTTACCACTGTATATATTTTGTCTCTTAGCCTGTATTGTACAGTTTGTACTTTTTTTTTCTGTACATAGTTCATGCATTGTATAGCATTGTATAGCCTTCACTATTGTAAAACTCTGTTTAATTTCAATTTATTGTAAATTTCTGCTGTATCTTGTCTGACACCTGTACCCCCCCTCCCCGGGTCACAACTGGAAACAAGCCTTTGGTTCATGGTGCTTTTTAACATTTTTATATATATAGGTATATCTATGTATCTCTCTATATATATATACATATATACACATACATACATATATAACATTAATGGGGGTGTTTTGTTGGGTTTACCAGTCAGGGCTTGATGTCCCAAAACTTGTGGCCATTGCCCCAGGAGTTAGACAGTTCCTTTTTAAAATGTTGGCTTTTTGCCAAACGAATAGCCGAGGTGCATTTATTGCAGGCAGCATTGTTTGTTTAGTTTTATATGTTTATTTATTGCTAGGATTATAATACCTTTGAACCAGAGGTTCTTTTACAAAGGTTCTGCATCAGATTATAAATTCAAACTCCGTACTATACAAAATTGGAGATTTACATTGCTAGGTAAAAGGGTAACAAATAACAAACAAGGTTGCATAATCTCACAGCTACATACTAGATGGAACAGCAGCACGTAGGTTGTTGTACAAAGTAAATTACAGAGGAATACAGAGCATAATACAGTTACGTGAGAGAGAGAGGGAGAGAGGCAGAACAAAAAAGGGGGGTGTAGCAGACAGCAGCAGCTGTGTAGTTTTGAATATCTTTGTGGGCACCCGTCCTTCTAGCCATCTCCCATAGATTATCTCTTACTTTCATAAGTTCAATGAGGGGTGGCATGATCCACGAGTTGTACGACCCTCGTATTTCCTCTTGGAGTATGGGGCATAGATGTTGCAGGCTGCATCAATGGTCTTGATGAAATGATCAAGTGCTTTGTTAACATCATTTGTTGTGTCTAGGGCTGACCAGTCTTGTAGACATAGATTCGCTTTTAAAGCGGATAATTGCCATTTCTTTAGGACTTTCGAAGTTGAGTGTTTTTGTTGGGTTTCTGGCTGACTTGTTTGACCAGGTACACAGGATTGGGGAGTGGTCGCTTATGGAGTCAGGGAGGATGACAGTGTGGGATAGTCTATCAGGGCGGTTGGTTATCAGCCAGTCAGTCTATTCGTGTACTAGTCCCAGTACGATAGTTAATTCTGGTGGGGGAATCTATTAATTGGGCCATGTTAATGGAGGAGAACGGCGTCTTTGTAGGGTGCCGCTGCAGGGGACAGCCAGTTTATGTTGAAATCCCCTACCATTAGTACCTCTGAATTGAGGTGAAGGTCAGAGAGGTAGTCGAGGATCGCTTTAAACCCACTTGCCTACTCTTTTGTGGGTATGTAGACAGAGACTAGTGTTAAACCTTTACCTCTTAATCCTACCAGCAACTTTACTGCCAGTATTTGAACGTTACTGCCAGTGTTTAGGTGAGTGAGGGCACGCCCCTGCAGGATGTCCCAGATGTATGTATTTATTTATTAAGTTTTGGATTACAACACCTTTGAGCAATACAACTCATTTACAAAGGTTCCATGTCATTAGTACAAAAACAAATCAAGGTAAACAATAGATAAGTAAATAGCAGATATCAAGAATATACTTAAAAAATTAATACATCAAAAGCAATCAAAATAGCACTGAATGTTGCTCAATATAACAGTAGAATGGTCTAGAAGAGAGGGCAGCCGGGGAGGTCTTGTCAAAATCTGGGAGAGACAGTAATGGGGTGTAAGGTGGGGATGGGAAAAACAAGAGGGAAAAGGAGATGAGTTGCACAGGAGGTGGAGAGGGAAGTAGTGGAGTTGCAAAGGAAGTAATGGGGATGGAAGGAGGGAAATTGGGCGAGTGCAGAGAGAAAGGGGGAGTGCTGGTGAAGTGAGGGGGAGGAAGACTAATAGTATAAGGAGAAGAGGTGGCGTTCAGTCAGGAGAGGGGGCAGCTTAGCAGGCCTTGTTGAAAACCCAAGAGATAAAGTAATATGGGTGGGAGAGAAATAAGAGAGAGAAACTTATGGAGAAGGAGGGGAAGAAGTTGCAAAAGAGGTGGCATGAGGTAAGAGAATGGGTGGAGGGTGGAAGAGAGAAGGTGAGGAGGAGCAAGGGAAGAACTTGAAGATGCGTGAGCAGAGATGAAGCAGGGGTGAGGGGTGGAGGGAAAAGGCTCGAGGGTAGGATCGAAATGAAGTGCCAAGAGTTAAAAGTGCCAAAAGATACAGGTACAATGATAAAATAAGCAGAAGGCTGCTTAGGGTGGCATTCACATATACTATTTGCTAATAGATGTTGTCGGAGTTTGTTTTTGAAAGGGCCAAGTTTTGACTCAGCAGAGAGATGACTCATCCACCACCTTGCTTTCCAGTCCTGTCCAACCTAAAGGAACTGTATCCTAAATGGATTGCCATTTCGGTGATCCTTTGGTGTTAGCCAGGTCTCTGCTACTGACAAAACATCTGGATTGTGCTGTGTTGCTCAGACTTGAAGTGAGTCTAGTTTAGACAGGAGACTACATATATTGATGCAGGCGATTGTTATTGCTCTGTGCTTCTTAATGGGGCCGGCTGCTATTGGAGTAGGGCCAGGGTTAGGGTGTAGATTGCCTGGATAGTAGAAGTAGTAGCCAGGCTAGTCGTACTGCTTGCCATTTTAGCTGTCTTAGGGACTGCGAGCGGTTACTCCTAGTTGCTCTGCCTTTGATATTTTTGGCTGTGATTATGGACATGCTTATAATTGCAGGTGGGAGGGGGTATTTGATGTGGGCCTGTTGCCATGCCCACCCATGTGTGTGTAACATAGTGCAGAAGTCTCAGACCACTGGGGAAGATGTAATCTTAGGGCACTGTGTAGTGTGAGACAGAGTGGTTTTATTAGCGCTATCAGATTGGTAGGTGCTATTATGAGCAAGGGGTGGAAGTGCCAACCCTGTAGTGAGAATGAGCCAGATATATGGCGGCCACATGATTCTGAGCAATAGGATATCAGATTTCAGGTTTGACTTGGCTATCGATATCTTTCGGGAGGATCGGGGAGTTCGACAGATACTTGAATATGGGACAGTTATAGCCCGGTGGGAGGGTTAGAGCCTTATTGGTATTGTGGTCACAAGGGATAAGTCACGTAGAGATAGGCAGATACTTGAATATGGGACACATATAGCCCGGGGGAGGAGGAGGGAGCAGTGGGTTAGAGCCTTATTGGTATGGTGGACACAAGGGATAAGGTTCGTAGAGTTGCAGGGATCATTAGGGCTGCTAGAATAGCACAGTGCTTGTAGACACTGCCTATAGTGCAGAGGGTCGAGGGTTCTCTTCCAGCTTCTGGGCAATAAAGTGTAGTGGGGAATATAGTGGATTCCAGAGGGTGCTGCCAGAGGCCAAAGGATAGATCTGAGCTAAATTGTTCCTAAAATGGTGTCTAGGGACTGGAAAAGAGGCAATGCTCTAGCGACTCCTAGCGGTTTGTGAGTATAATGTGCAAATGTGGTAGTGTACACTTAGGAAAATAACCAGACGATCACGTGACCAACGCAGCCCTATAAGACTTAGGAAAATAACCAGATGCTCACATGACCAACACAGCCTGATAAGGGGCAGGACGGACGGACGTGGATGGGTGGGCCAGTCACCGCTGTGAGGTGATGGGCTTGAACAGGTGAGCTCTGTGCTCTGTAGGGAGGTCGCTACCTTAATTCTTGCAAGCTGCTGGTCTACTTTACTCACTGGGAGGGAGGGCTGAAATGTGTGGGTAACTGGGGACTTGTAGCCTAGTGAAAGAAAAACATCACCATTTGATTACCATATCTAAAACAAAAGGCAGGACTGAGAGAGACGGTGGGCAGAGGAGGGGGGTCATACTGCGCATGCGCAAGTATGAAACACAGAACAGAGGGGAACTGAATTAGAAATGGAGTGAAACTGTAGCGAGGTTCAACAAACAGGTGACTAACTACTACACAGCTATAGTTCTTCGATTAGGTAAGCAGAACTCCAGGCTAAAACACACAGCAACAGTGAATGCAAACAGCTCTTAAAGTTACTACGATCAAGAGTTCAATCTGTAAAGTAACCACAAACTATAAGCTGACACAGGTAGTTGATGAAGGCTAAAAAAACAATCTAAACATGTCTGCTGTCAGAAAAAGCTGCACAGGTGAGCTCTGTAGGGAGGTCGCTTCCTTGATTCTTGCAGGCTGCTGGTCTGCTTCACTCGCCGTTAGGGAGGACATGGTCATCCTTCGCCGCAACGTGAAATTTCTCCCGAAGGTTGTGTCAGAGTTTCACCTTAACCTGATGTGTTTTTTTTTTTTAATTCTATTTCCCTCCGTTCACTGCTGGCTGAGGCCCCTTCGGTCATCCTACCTTATCCCCTCCTGCCTGAGGTCCTCCCATCTGCACCTTGATACTAGGCACACCCGTGACACGCTGCATGGAGCCATCCCTCCGGAATACACCCCCCCCCCCCGGAGTGGGGCCTCCTTCTGCTTCTCTGCGCTTTCATCTGGTGCATCTGTGGGCGGAGGTGACACCAAGCCCAGGTCACAGTGGGCAGGATCCAGCTCTGGAGGTGGGGGTAGGTGACGTCTACCCCCCCAGCCAGTGGGTGTTTTCCATTGTTCTAGTGAGCCCCCTTTTACCCGGGACCCCCAGAAGCGGCGGCGCATTCGCATGGAGGAGCACATGCGCACCGCAGCTCCAGACTGGGTCCCTTCCGCCCTCCCTGTCGACCTAACATCGGAGCTCCTCTTGAGTGGCACTGTCTCCCCGGTCTCCACCAGGGGGCAGCCAAGCTCCAACAGAGCTGAAACCCTCCTCCCAAGGCGGAGTGCTGCCAGTCGGCAGTTGCTCAACATCCTCTCCCTCCCCCCTTGCCGGCCACAGACGATCATGGCTTGCTTCTGAACCCAGGTCGCTGGCATGGCACGAGGTATGGTGACCAGTGCCTCAACCCTCAGCACCACTGGGCCAGCTCACCTTAACCTGATGAAAAACCCCTCGGTGTACTTCACCATTCTGACCTCAGAAACCAGTTGCAGACTCCATACAGTGGACCTGCCGGGGGGGGGGGTGCTGTCCTATTTTAAGGAGCACACACGGCAGGAGTTTGCAGTTCACACCTGTCATATCAGCAGCTAAGAGGATGATGATCAGATCCTGCATTGACCTCTGCTGTAGCTTGGTTGGTAGGCAATCGCCCAAGAGACTTAAGGCTTATTTCATTAGACATACCCTTGCCTGATGGCTGCTTCCAGGGATAACCCCATGGTAGAGAGATGCAGGGCTGCGACCTGGGCAAAAGCACACACCTTCATCTCCAAGTAAAGCATCAACATGCTGAGTCATCATGATGCTGTGTTTAGGGCTCAGTGCTCCAGTCTTTGTTCGCCAGCTTGGGTGCACGCCTTTCCCGCTCCTCCCAGAGAACTGCAAGGAGTCTGCCAGATTGTGGGTAGTGCACTGAATCCCAGTTGGTAGAAACATAGATTCTAGGGGTGTCACTGTAGCTCACTATTCACATTCCAGTGTTTCCACTGGAATCGCTGATTTGCTGAACATCTTTAAGCTAAGCTCCTCCTACCACCTGGGCAGTATATCCCATCGACTCGGCCCCATGATGTCAGATATCACAGTTCCAGCTTAGGATTTTGTGCACCATAGGTAACTTCGCTTTCAGAGTTTTTCAAGTTCTACTTCATTATTTTCTTAGTTCCTTCCGACTCCCCTCGCAGATCAACGATGGAGCAACAGAAGCCAGGGTTCAAGTTTTGCATTCTGTGCTGGCAGAAGAGGGGCCAGCCTTTGGAACAAGAGCTGAAGGACCGCCCTAAGGGTCACAAGAAGGCTTTGATTGCAGCTGGATCTGCTCAGCAGCTTGCTGCCCTTGAGGTGGAAGTGGCGGCTGATTCGATGGACACCTCCTTGGTCTCGGCGCGTTCTTGGCTGGGGCCAGCTTCAGAGGGTCAGTCACCGGAGGCTTCAGGGACATGTGTCTGGCCCTTAAGACCCTGACGGAGAGCCCTGCCCACCACTGTTCTAACACAAGCGCCACCAGTGCAGGACTTGGGAATAGGAGAGATCAGCGTCCTTCCAATCCCTCGACTCCTGTCTGCTTGATGGTGGTTGAGTGCCCTTTGGTACAGGTTGAAGTTTTTTGGCACCTCCATCGAGCCTGTTGACTGATTCCAGCCAAGCAGGCTGTGGAGATTTTTCTCAAGCCTGTCAACCAGCTGTCAGATGAGGCTGAGGAATCGATCTCGCAGACCCTGGTGCTCCCGTTGCTCACCCAGAAGGACTTGGATTGGTTGGTGTCCCCATCTGATCTGCAGCAGGAGCAGCCTCCACTGGCTTGCCAGGAAGGCTGTCAGTGTGATCACCCCAGGTGAAGATATCTTCATGGTCCATGTTGAGAAACATTCAAGGAACATTTTCGAGGAGTCCTCAGGTGACTCAGACCACGAGTCCAAGGCCTCCTCTGTGACTCTGCTCCTCGACCGGGAATCAGTTGAAGTTCTCCACTGAGCATGGCCTGGTGTCTTTCAGAGCTGTTCAGTGTATATTGGAGTCCATGTCAGCCCCGTTGGAGCCAGTTCAGAAAAGGCCCAGAAATCCCTTTTTCTGACCTTTTGGATGAGGATGAATCGCCAGGGGTTGACTTTCTGTGGCTGAGGTCATTTTGGGGCTGGCACTGGAACTTTGGCAGTGTCCAGAATCCTGCCCACCGACCTCTACCCTTATGGTCCTCAACTATGCAGTTTCAACAGGGTCCCTCTTGGGGTTCTCAGACCACCCATCTTCTGAGGGGTTGGTGACGGACTCGGTTTTCTATAAGATGGGAAACCAGGGAACATGGGCAGGCCTCCAGAAAGGAGTCCCGTGAGTTTGACAACACTGCTAAAAAGGTGTACACTGCAGCATCCTTGGGTCTCCATCAGGCTGGTTATATTATGATGGTGGCCAACTCTGGTCACTCCTGATGGGGTGTTTGATGGAGTCCTTTCTCACCTTCCAGCTGAGCAACAGTTGGGGGTGACTGTCATCAGAGGCCAGGGTCATTCACTGGCTAAACATCAGCTGCAGATGGCCTTGGACATGGGTGATTTGTGTGCCTGTGCCATTGCGGCAGCCATCTACCTGGCTGCGTTTGTCCACCTTTATGACAGACACCCAGCACAAGCAGGCCAATGTCCCTGTATTGGGCACCGACCTATTTAGCCCTGGGGTGGAAGGACATCTTACCTATATTGAGAAGTCAGTGCCTCCCTTGATTCTGTGGCATTGTCCTAGAAGGGCATGAAAACGAAGCTTAAAAAACAGACTTTCCAGTACATTTCTTTTCAGCTACAGCCTCCTTGGCAGCAGCCCCAGCAGGGGTAGTACTAGGCCTGGCACCCCAAGTCCAGGGGCCAGGATCCTAAGAAAGGGGGGGATGCCGGGGCAGTGGTGGCCCTCCAGCTGTAGCTTTCGGTGCCCCCACAAAAGTTGCCCAGAGATGGATTGGGGGTGCCGTCCCTTCACCCATCCTGTCCCTGTCTGCACTCCCTGTACGAGATCGGCTATGTCACTTCTTGCCATGTTGGTCTGTTATCACAACGGACAAGTGAGTGTTGGACATAGTGGGCAGAGGGTTGCCTCTGGACTTCTGGCCTCTTCCACCTTACCACCTCCTTGTGTCTCAGGAGTCCAGTGTGTCACAGGACATGCTACCTGCCTCTTGAGAGAACATTGCTCATCTCCTTGCAAAGAGTCAGTAGCCCATGTCTTGATGCCCTGGCCAGTGAGGGTTATGTGTCCAGGTACTTAGTCCCAAAATTGACTGGGGGTGGCTGATGCCCATACTGGATCTGCACAATCGAACCAGTTCATGTGGAAGCAGAAGTTCCAGATAGTCACTCTGAATCAGATCATTCTGTCATTGGAGGGAAACATTTGGTTTTGCTCCCTGGACTTCCAGGATGCCTACTTCCACATCAGTCCATCCATCCCACTGCCAGTATCTCCAGTTCAGAGTGGAAGGGGTCCTGTACCAGTTCCAGGTCATGCCCTTTGGCCCCTCCTTGGTGTCCAGGGTCTTCGCCAAGTGCATGACAGTGGTGGCAGCTTATCTGTGGTGCATAGGCATCAGGGTGTATCCCTGCCTGGATGACTGGCTGCTAGCCAGTCCATCGAAAGAGGCCCTAGAGAGGGCCCACAGATCTGGCTTGCCAGACCTGCTGAGACTTTACAAGTCAAAAACTAGCACTCACACAGGTGATCAAGTTCATAAGGGCAGAAGTAGGCTCCCTGCAGGTCAAAGCCTGCCTCTCTGCAGACCAGGCACTGGATCTTACCTCCTTTGCCTGATCATTTCCGATGGGGCTTTCACGCCCTGCCTGGGATTTCCTGCAGCTGCTGGGGTACATGACATCCTGCACCAGCGAGGTCCGCTGGGCCAGTGGTGGATGCACCACCTGCAGTGGGAATTGGTCCATCAGTGGTCCCATCTTCTAGGTCACTTGGATCAGCCAATGTGGGATGCCGTCCATTGGTGGCTGATCCCTAACACCTGAGGAAGAACTACCATTTGTCCACCTTGAACCGACCATCAGGTTCACGACG
Organism: Neoceratodus forsteri; assembly: GCA_016271365.2. Lineage (NCBI taxonomy): Eukaryota > Metazoa > Chordata > Ceratodontiformes > Ceratodontidae > Neoceratodus > Neoceratodus forsteri. Next base: position 180,380,676 of record CM057450.1, on the reverse strand, counting down.
GGACACATGTCTGGTAGGGTGGGGAGCACACCTGTGAGACCCACAGGTTCTTGTCACCCTGGGAGTCCCATCACCACATAACCTGCAGTGTGGCTGGCACTGACGGAATTTGCTTCTCCAGTCGGTTCAGATCATGTAGGTTCAGAGGGATAACAACACAACTGTGTTCAACCTCAACAGGCAGGGTGAAACACACACCTCTTCCCTTGCATCAGGAGGCCTTCTACATCTAGACTCTAGTGCACAGCTCTCTTGGTGATCCATGTTGCAGGAGAGAACAGTCAGCTGGTGGATGCTCTCAACCAGGTAGGAAAGATGTCACATGAGTGGTCCCTGAATCAGGAGGTGGTGAATCACCTGTTCTCCCTGTGATGTACTCTTCTGATGGACCTATTTGCCTCCTGGAAGAATGCCAAACTGAGACTGTTTTATGCTTGCCCCCTTTGGGGATGCCTTCACGAGCCCTGGACCCCAGGCCTCATGTATGCCTCCCCTCGCTTCCCAAGGTGGTGGTCAATGCCTGGAAGAACAAGGCATTGATGATCCTAATAGCTGTAGACTGACCTCAGCAGTTATGGTACCCTGATCTCCTCAGCCTTGGCAACAGACCTCTTTGGTGGCTTCCTCTCCATCCAGATCTGCTGACCAGACAACAGGGAATGGTCCTGTATCGGACCTGAAGTCCCTGCACCTGGCGGCCTGGTTCCTAAATGGCTAGAGTTCCAGGCCTTGTGTCTTTCGGATGAAGTGCTCCATGTTGTAGAGGCCTCCTGGAAAGAGTCGACTCATTGGTGCAATGCCTTCAAATGGAAAAAGTCCTCCATTTGGTGCCAGGGCAGTGATTGTGTTCCTCTTGCCTGCCATGTCACGAGCATCGTGGACTACCAGGTCCCTCTCTCAGCTGGGACTGCAAGCGATGGCCCTTAAGGTGCACCTGGCAGACATCTCTGCTTATTGGGCATGGGCTGGTAACCTGGTGGTGGCCCAGGAGAAGGTAGTTTGACACATTTTAAAGGGCCTGGACCACCTGGTCCCTCCTGTGCATTGAACCACCTCCACCATGGGATTTACTGCTGGTGTTGGCTGTGCTCACTGGCAAGCCTTTTGAACCTATGCATAGGTGTGACGGGTCACACTTGTTGTGGAAGATGGCCTTCTTGATGGCTATTACATCAGCCACAAGAATCAAGGAGCTGCAGGTGCTCTCAGTGGAGTCTCCCTATCTGGTCATCCTCAGGGACAGAGTTGTCCTTCATCCCAACCTGAAGTTCCTCCTGAAGGTAATAACGGAGTTTCACCTTAACCAGGTGATTAACTTACCGGTATACTTTAACAAACCCATCTTTGGAGGCCAGCCACAGGCTTCATACCCCTTGACCTGTGGAAGGCGATGTCTTATTATAAGGAGCACATGGCTGGAGTTTGGAGAGAGGAACACCAGCTGTTTGTCACTTATACTGAAGCCGCGCCTGGCAGACCGGCAGCAAAGTGAATGATTGGCAGATTGAGCTCATCCTGCATCAAGCTCTGCTATAGGTTGGCTGGTAGGGAGCTCCGGTAGGGCTTGGAGCTCATGCCACCAGACATACCGCTGCCTCTATGAATGCTTCTAGGTATATCCCTATACAAGAAATCTGCATGACTGCTAACTGGAAGTCAGCACATACATTCTTGTCCCACTAACACTTCAACTTTGACTCGCATCAGCTGCTGGTTTTGGGACCTCAGTTGCCCTATTTTGTGTCGCTAAATAGGGGTGCGCACCTTGTCCCCTCCTCCCAGAGAACTGCTAGGAGTCTGCCAAAGTATGGGCAATGAATTATGTCCACACTCCTAGAAAAATAGGCTACTCACTTGTAACCGTATTTCTACTATGGGTATTCGGTGCACATCCACACAACCCACCTGACCTTCCCTGACATGTGGCAGCCGGATCTCTGTCTCCAGTGCACAGGATCTGTTGTCATGGGGTGGAGCCAGAGGATATTCCTCCCAGGCGGTGGGAGCAGGGTGGACAAATCAGTTTATGAGGTGGTGGTCGTTTGGCACACTAGCCTTCAAAATCTGATAGCCAAACCAATATTAGTAGTGGCCATCCCTTTAAATGCTCAAAAATCACTTTGTAGGCAGGTAGCTAAGTTGGCCAATAACTTTCAAAATCTGGTAGCCAAACCAATTTTAAAGTAGCCACTGGAAACCTAGCTACCTGATTTGTCCCACCTGTGGAGAAGTTTAGTTTGAAGATATTCCAATGACTCAGCTGTCTCCAACTAGACTGCTAGAGTGTGGATGTGCACTGAATCCTCAAAGTAGAACTGTAGTTACAGGTGAGTAACCTGTATTTGTCTAGTAAGTGTTAATAGCTAAAATTATTTCTGTATCCCTCCATGTTGTCAGTGGGGAATTATACAGTGGATAAAATCTTGTATCCTGATTGGCAGAGAAGATACCAAAGCCACGGTTTCAGAAAAAAGAAACTCATGGTTTCACATTTCATCTGACAACCAGGGCACAGCACATACAGATATTCTTGCCTCCAAAATACTTCTTTGAAAACATGTTTTGCAGTCATCTTCATTAGGTAAATAAATGAAACCATTCAGAAGAGCGATTACTGTAACAGAAAAAATACAGTATTTGTATCATTGGCAGGCACCCACCACCAGTCCCACACTTCAGAGAAAACGCAGTTCAAATAAAAGCTTTCTTGCACTTAATGCACAGTTTTTTAGTTTCATTTTAATATCTGACTATTTAGGCCGACACATTACTCAAGTAGTGTCCCGCATCCTGTAGCACCATTCCCAGCGCCTACTACTCTATCATAAGGTCTGCCTAACACTCCTCCCGTTCGCCATCTGCCTCGCTGCATAGCTGCCGGTACCCTCCATGCTTCCACTTCCCTGCCGGATGGCTGACATTCCGACTGGTGTCCCAACCCGCAAGTCAGATTCTTGTAACGTGAGCTAAAACACAGATAACACAAGAGACTGAGTGAAAGTAAGTCTGTAAACTGCCAGAAATTTGTTGTGCTGGTGCAGTCTGTAACACACTGCGGTGGGGTGGTCAGTGATATGAACATACAAACATACGAAATTTGCCAGCAGATAAAGGCCTAGTGGTCTAGCAAGTCTGCTCGAATATGCAGCTAGCACCCCTTATTCTGCAGCTGCCCTTCCCTCCCACACTTCCCCTCCCTTGACCCTCTCTCTTGCCCTGTCCCAGCCCCTTTTAAAGCAGTCCACTGTTCTACTGGATACCACTTCTGCTGGTAACGCATTCCACCCAGCTGCCACCCTCTCCGTAAAAATGTGTCTCCTCATCTCCCTCCTGAACCTTTCTCCAGTCTCATATCATGGTCTCAGGTGTCCCTCCCCTCTCTTACTTTGAACAACCTCTTCATATCTGTCTTGTTTATCCCTTTCATGTGTTTGAAGGTTTCAGTCATTTTCCCCCATCCCTCCTCTCCTCCAACAAGTACATGTTCAGCTCCCTCGGCCTCCTCTCGTATGGTAAGTTCCCCAGCCCTTTGATAATCTTTGTCACCCTGCACTGCACCCCCTCCAGTAACGTAATGTCCCTTTTCAGATATGGGCACCAGTACCGCACGCAGTACTCCAGGTGCAGTCTAACTAATGATCTATACAGTGGCAGAATCCCCTCCCCCTTCCTCGAGGCTATACCCCTTGCAATGCAACCCAGCATTTTGTTGGCCTTTGCAGCTGCCTTCCTGCCTATGTTGTGTCGAGTTGTTCATTGACCCCATAATGAGCATCCCCAGATCCTTCTCCTCTTCTGTCTTGGCTAGCCGCACTCCCCCCAGCTAGTAACTCCTCCTTGGATTTTTCACCTCAAAATGCAGCACCTTGCACTTTTTGGCATTGAACTCCAGTTGCCAGGTGTCCGACCAGGTTTCCAGCTTTGCCAGATCATCCTGCAAACCCTACCATCCTTCCCCCTAGGTCACCCACCACCATTCCCATCTTGGTGTTGTCAGCAAACAGACTGATCTTTCTCTTTATGCCCAATGATATGTCTGCAGTGAATATCCCAAACAATACTGGTCCCAACACTGAGCCCCGCGGAACACTGCTCATCACTACCCTTGGGATGAGATTCCCTACCCACCACCACCCCTGTTACCTTCCCTGAAGCCAGTTCCCTATCCATCTCACCAGCTTTGCACCCAATTCCCTGTGCCTTCTAACTTACTTTCCAGCCTCCTGCAGGCACCGTAGTCAAATGCCTTACTGAAGTCCAGGTACAGGACATCCACTGCATGGCCCCTCGGCCCAATTGCCTAGTTACCCAGTCATAGAACTCCACCAGGTTGGTTTGGCAGGATCTGTCACTTAAGAAGCCATGCTGTCTGTTGTCCTGTAGTCCTTTGGTCTCCAGGAGGGCCACCAGCCTCTCCTCAGGATAGTCTCCATCAGCTTACTGTTGTCAATGCACAGGTCAGGAAGCATAGGAAAACCAGGAACAGTTGTAGAATTCCCAAAAAAATATGTATTTACAGTAGCAGTAACATAAAAAAATAAACTTAACTATTTACAAAGGCAAAATAAAATAGATATTTCCTTCAGTCTCTGTGTCCCTTTTTTCTTCTTCTCTCTTGCAGTTGCAGCTTAGCTCTTATAAGTCTTTTCAACCCCCATCCTTAGCAAGCATCCTGTTTTTGTAAATATCAGGCAGGAGCTGCTAGAACACAATGTGCTTCTTGAGTTGAGGCCCCCTTTTGTACAACTTTTGCAAACTGCTTAAAAAAAACTGAACTCTTGTAACCTCTAGCTTCCAACAGCTTTTTGCAGTCATCTCAGATTATAAGTATATACATTTCAACAGTAATGCTGTATATTTTCCAAACAAAGGGGACCCCAGTATCAGTTACAATGATCTGCATATAATTTTATACTAGCTGATATGCAAGGGAGGAAGAAGACAAGATAGCAGGTGAGGACTGAGAGACAGTGAGAGGCAAATAATTGCGAGACTGTCGGGTTGATCAAGTCTGAGATCTCACCGGAAAACATGGTTGCGCAACCGTACAGACAAATAGACAGGAAAGGACAGGTCATTGCATTTTTTTCCCGTTAATTTCTTTTCTCCTTCATCCCCTACGGAACTCCCTCTTGCCAGGATGCCCAGCTCCGTCTCCCGCTCGCAGCATTGCCCCCTCGCTTTCCCCCGGCTTGCCCCCCCCCGCGGCGGGGCAGCGGGGATACCTCAACCCGCTGGTTTGGATCCGGTGCAAGGGGCTGCTGCTATCGCTGGAGCGGGGCTCAGGCATCCATCAGTCATCCTCGAGGGGCCATTTTCAGTTTTCTCCCCGGCGGCACAGTGATGTGCAGTGCCACCAATGACCGAGCCGTGTGCTCCGCATGCAACACATTGGCGACAGCCCTGTAATCACCCCCCTACGTCTGAGCCACTGGTGTCGACCCTCAGCCTCCACTAGCGGTCAGGCATGCAGTGGACACTGTCCCAACCCCTCCCCGGGAGAGGAGAGCTGTCTTCCAGACACTTGATCCTCTTGCTCCCCAGCCAAACCCTGACGGCCCGCTCGCCCCGCGAACATGGGTCGCCGGTGTGGCAGGTGGTAAGGCATGCTGCCTCAGCCCTCCATGTCACTGGGCTGGCTAGATCCCTGCATTTTAAACACTGTCTCCATAACAAATGGGACAGGGTCCAATTCTACCCTGTCACACTTACCCACGATGGATGTGAGGCTTACTGGTCTGTAGTTCCCCGGTTCACCCTTGGGGCCACTTTTGTGGAGGGGCACCACATGAACCATCCTCCCATCCTGAGGTACACACCCTGAGTGTAGTGAGGCATTAAATAGGTCTGCCAAAGGTCCCACCAGGACCTCTGCCAGCTCCTTCAGTACCCTGGGGTGGATGTCATTTGGGCCTGGTGCCTTGTCCACCCTCAGTGCCCTCAAACTCTCCCAAACCCTGCCCTCCGTGATTTCCCCGTCCATCACCCCCTCCCCTCTGTTTCTGCCCTCTTTCTTCCCTTGGGTATCACCCCCTCTTCTGCTTAGTAAATACCAAACAGAAGTAATTATTTAGTGCTTCTGCCTTATCACCCCCTGCTTCCACTCAGCCCTCCTCCTTCCTAATCCTTACTATGTGGTCCTTACAGTTCCTTTTCTCCCTGATGTACCCGAAGAAGTCGTTCTCCCCCTTCTTAATGCCCTGCACCAGCCTGAGCTCTATAGATGCCTTACTGCCCTTGTCACCTCCTTTGATTCCTTCAGGGACTCTCCCTGTCCTACTGTCTCCCTGTTTTTTGTACTGCCTAAAGGCAGCTCTTTTCCTCCTTACTGCTTCCATGACTCCTTGCTCACCCAGCTAAGTTTATTTGCCCTAGCCTTCTTGCTCTGGGCCTTGTTAGATTCTGGCTGCTCCACTGTCCCCAGCTTTATAAGCTTCCACCCCTGGTTAGTGCCCATATTAGGTTGAATTCTGGCCAGGTACCCTTTTACCACTTCCATACTCCCAAAGTTGTCTTGAAGGCATCCAGCAGTGCCCTGCTTCCTTCAGTGTCTGGTTGTTAGGTATCTAATCCACTCCTGGCATGTTGAAGTCCCCCACAATCACCACACTACCCTCCTCACAGGTCCTCCTTATCTGTCCCGCTAGTTCCCTGTCTAACTCTTCTGAGTGGGTGGCCTGTACACCACTCCCATCCTGAGAGTCCTATTGCTGGAATCCTGGATTTGCATCCATAGTGACTTCACACTACCCTCTTCCCCTTCCTCCAGTACACACTTCAGTCCTTCCCTCACATATAGTGCCACCCCTCCTCCTTTCCCACTCTATCCATACGAAATATCCTGTACCCTGGTATCAACAGGTCCCAGTCATTGTATTGGGTAGCCCATGTTTCGGTGATGGCTGCAATGTCCACCTCCCCCTCCACCATGAGAGTCTGTAGTTCTGCAGTTTTCTTCCCAAGGCTCCTAGCATTCAGGGTGATCACCTTCCACCCCTTCCTCTTCTGCACTCCTTTACTAGCATTGCCACTAGTACTTACCCTTTGTCCTTTGTCACTGTTATGGGTGGTAAGCTCATATGACTTCCCAACCTGTGGTCTCTGCATGTCCCTTGGCCACTTGCCACCCCCCACTCCTAGTTTAAATTCCCAACTTCCTCTATGTACTCCTTCATCCTCTGTTTCAACACTTTCTTTTCCTCCTTGCTCAAGTGTAGTCTATCCTTGACATAGAGACTACTGTCATCCCAGTCCCCCCACCAACCCACATCCTTTATTGCTGTGCTTGCCCTGGACACTGGAAGTATCTCTGAGAAAGTTACTGATTTTCCTGCTCCTCACATAATTGTCCTAGTTCCTCAAACCTCCTCTGGACTATATCTACCGTCCTGTCAGCCAGGTCGTTCGTCCCCAAATGTATAATTAAATGTGGCTTCTCCACACCCCTTCTAGCATATTTTAGAACAGAGTGTCCCACCTGTTCCGCTGTCATTCCCGGCATGGCTTCCACCCAAATGCGACTATGCCTCTGCCCTTTGATACCCCACGTGACTCCTCTTATTATTGAGTCCCCCAGCACTAAGATTCCACCCCTCTTACTAACTGATTGTTTCTGTTCCTCCCCACCTCTTGCTCCCAGCTCCTTCTCTTCCTCCTGCACAGTAGTTCCCCCTTCTACCCCTGTTGTAATTCCCCCATGAAGAACTCCCCACCACTCCAGTTCGCCCAGACTTTTATCAGTTACCTCCAATTTCATCACCTCCTCCTCCTCCTTTCCCTCTAGTACTGCAAAATGATTTTCTGAAGACCATTCTCCAATGCCTGCTTCCCTCTCCTCATAGTAGCCCATTCCCTCCTTTCAACTCTATGACTGTTGCTTCTCCTCCTTCCCTCACCAGTCCTTTTCAAACAACATGAAGTCTTGCTGTATTCTGACTATTGCAGTTAGGTCCTGCCTTTCAGTTGCCCCGGAGAACAAAGAGTTAACTTTCCATGGCCAGCATGGAATGTTCAGTGCGAGCTCGGTTGAAGCACCTGTCTGTCTGCTGTTGTTTAAACTCCAACCGTCAGATTCTTTACTCCACCTCACTGAACAGTCGCTCCAGAGATTTCTCCTTTGCTTGGTTCAAAAAAGTCTGTTAAAGTGTCGTTTTTTTGCTCGGTTTCTACCGAATTTCTGCTACTGAACCTGTCTGTTTAAGTCTTTGTCTGTGGTACCGTGAATACTAGATAGGTTTTGCATTTAGTTTCTGTGTGGAACTTATACATTTTGAATCTGTTCGGTTTGAACCGATCAGATTGGTCTTAAAAAGTTTTGAATTTATCAGTGTGGTAACAGGTCCATATCGGTTCTAAAAAAAAAAAAACAGATTTAATTACGTTTTTTTCCAAGACCCATAACATGGTCAGGAACTGATAGGGGTGTCTTGCCTGGTGGATTGCCGAAAAAAGGGTACATTTTGGATAGGATTGGCCATGTCTGAGAAACCCAAAAAAAAGACCGGGCCCACTGGGTTGCAACACTGTAGTGTGTGTGGGGAAGCCTTTGCTAAGGCTGATCCCCACACTACCTGTGTTTATTGTCTGGGGTTTGACCACCTTGATTCAGACTACCAAATTTATAAAAGTTTTCCCAAAGCTCAAGGTCAAATGTATGGCAGCTTAGATTCAATGCTAAGAAGTGCAAGGTAATGCACCTGGAAAACAAAAACCCAGGGGAAGAGTACACAATGGGGGGTGAGATACTAACAACAACAAAAATGGAAAGGGACCTGGGGGTAGTCATATCAGATGACCTAAAGATGGGCAAGCAATGTGAGAGGGCAGCAAGGAGGGCTGGGGGGATACTGGGATGCATAGGGAAGGTATCACCAGTGAAAACAGGAAGTTATTATCCTCTGTACAGACAGCTGGTGAGACCCCATCTGGAGTACTGTGTGCAGTTTTGGAGACTCAATCTCCATAAGACATAGACAGGATGGAAGCTGTCCAGAGGGCGGCAACTAAAATGGTGCAGGGTCTGCAGCGAAGACATATGAAGAGAGACTTAAGGAGCTTAATATGTATAGCCTCGAGGAAAGGAGGGAGGGGGGACATGATAGAAACTTTCAAGTACCTCAAGGGAATCAACAAAGTCCAAGAGGGTAGCATCTTTCAAAAAAGTGTGCAAGAACAAGAGGGCACAATTTGAAGATAGAGGGCGGCTCAGAGGTAATTTAAGGAAGTATTTTTTCACAGAGAGGGTTGTGGATGCATGGAACTGCCTTCCGGAGGAGGTTGTGGAGTCAAAATCAGTGGTGGAATTCAAGCATGCATGGGATAGTCATAAGGCAGTTCTGGGGGGTGGGGGTAGGAAGAAGTAGGCTGCTGGTTAACTAGGATCTGCAGCTTATCCAGTAGGTAGGGAAATGGGCAGACTGGGTGGGCCAAGCGGTCCTTATCTGCCGTCAAATTCTATGTTTCTATGTAAGCCACTCCTTAGAGACAGCGTTCCAGGGGCAGGGGCAGGCCCTTTCAAAGGCCTTTTTACCAAGCCCAGGCCTCCTCTTCTGCTTATGCTCAGAGGGGGTTCTTCAGAGGGAGAGGCAGATGGGGGATGAGCAGGCCTGCTTCCACCCTCAGCCTAAAGCCCCTGTCAAGCAGACACCCTGATGGGTCTGCCCGGGCTGATTCTCTAATACCTGTAGGGGGCAGGCTGGCTTACTTTGTCCAGGACTGGAAGTCTCTGACATCAGACAAGTGGGTCCTGGAAGTAGTAAGCCAGGGACTGTTTCTCAGCTTCAAAAAATTTCCCAAGCTGAGAACCAGATGCTTTCCACCTGCAAATCCATCAGAGACCCTTGCCCTAGAGGCAGAGGTTTCTTCCCTCCTGGCTCTCAGAGCCATAGAAAGGGTTCCTACCCTACACAAGGGCAAAGGATTGTACTCCAGGTACTTCCTAACCCCCAAAAAACAGGAGAATGGTGGCCCATCCTGTATTTAAGATATCTGAACAAGCACCTCTTAAAACCAAAGTTCAAAATGGTGTCTCTGGGAATAGTTCTGCCCTCTCTAAGGCCAGGGGACTGGCTAGCCTCCCTGGACCTCAAAGATGCCTATTTTCACATTCCCATCAGGTGCTCCCACAGAAAGTACCTCAGGTTCGAGTTGCCCTCAGGCCACTATCAATTCAAAGCAATGCCCTTTGGCCTAACATCAGCCCCAAGGGTGTTCACAAAGTGCCTGGCAGTAGTGGTTGCTTTCCTAAGGAGAAAAAAGATCTCCATCTTTCCATACTTGGACGATTGGCTCATAGTGGGTCAGTCTTCAGACCAAGCCAAGTCACATCTGCAAATAACTCAGCAAGTGCTCACTTCCTTAGGACTCCTCCTCAACCTTCCAGAGTCAGTTCTCGAGCCCGTACAGCTCCTCACCTTTATAGGGGCAGAGCTGGATACAATAAGGGCAAGAGCCTTCCTTCCCCTGGACAGGGCAAGGACCCTATGGAACTGGCCTCTTCATTCACCCTTCAGGTGTCTCGACCAACCAGGCATTTCCTGCAGCTCCTGGGCCACATGGCAGCCTCTACAGCAGTGGTCCAGGGCAAGATTTCAGATGAGGGACATTCAGTTCCACTTAAGATCCTTCTGGTCCCAAAGAAAGGATTCCCTTACCAAACTAGTCCCTGTGACTCGAGCCCTGATCCAGGCTTTGCAGTGGTGGCAGGATCAGGACAATTTGAGACAGGGAGTTCCTTTTGTCACTCAGTCTCATTCAGTGATACTCACCACAGATGCCTCCCTGCTAGGCTGGGGAGCCCACTTGGGGATCTTACCACCCAAGGGCTGTGGTCACCTCAAGAATCTCTGCTTCACATCAATCTCTTGGAACTCAGAGCAGTGTTTTGGCACTGCAAGCCTTTTCCAAATCTGTACAGAACAAGGTGGTCCAGATCAGAACAGACAATACCACCACAATGTGGTATATCAACAGGCAAGGAGGCAGTCGGTCTACGGCCTTTGTGCACAGAAGCAATGAAGTTGTGGTCTCTGGCCTATTCTTTGCAAACCTCTCTGATAGCAGTTCACCTCCCAGGGAAGGACAATGTCCTAGCAGATGCTCTCAGCAGGATATCCCAGGGCCATCACGAATGGACCCTAGATCCCCTAGTTTTGAAAATGATTTTCTCGAGATGGGGCACTCCACAGATAGATCTTTTTGCAGCCCCAGACAGTCACCAGCTTCCTCTCTTTTGTTGCAGACCCCCAGTCTTGGGCTCAGTCCCCCTGGATGCTCTGATTCTGAATTGGGAAGGGAAATTCCTGTATGTTTCCCCCTTCCCTCTCCTGTTCAAAGTGTTAGTCAAGATCAGGTCTCAACCATGCAGTGATTCTGATTGCTCCAGACTGGGCCAGACAGCCCTGGTACCCACTGTTGCTGTCCTTAGCAGTCCACCTTCCCCTGTCTGTTCCCAGGAATTACAACCTGTTGACATCCTCTCAGGGGAGGATTTGGTATCCGAACCTCAAATCTCTCAATCTCAAGGCATGGCTCTTGAAGAATTAGAGTTTGCTGATCTACACCGTTCTCAAGGGGTTCTGGATATCGTTAAGGCTTCTCGAAAGCCTTCCACCAGAAAGACTTACAACTCCAAATGGAAAAGGTTCACTATTTGGTGCTCTAATAAGCATATGTCTCCAGAATCTGCTGGGTTGCCTACAGTTCTGGACTATATGGTCCATCTTAATGGCTTAGGACTTAGGCCAGCTGCACTTAAAGTGCATTTGGCAGCTGTTTCTGCCTTCTTGTCAGTAGGCAAGCCCTCTCCCCTCTCAGCCCATCCTGTGTTTTGTAAGTTCTTCAAGGGATTGCTGCACACCAATCCCCGCTTTAAGGACCCTGCTCCTGCTTGGGACCTTAATGTTTGCATTGCCCAGCTTATGCAACCACCCTTTGAGCCTTTGTCCTCTGAAGAGCTTAAGTACTTGACATGGAAAACTGTGTTTTTGGTAGCCATTACCTCTGCCAGGCGTATCAGTGAATTGCAAGCCCTGTCAGTGGAGCCTGATTTCATCTTTTTCCATAGAGATAAAGTGGTCATAAGAACTGACAGGAAGTTTTTGCCTAAGGTGGTTTCAGATTTCCACCTTAATCAGTCTATGTCTCTCCCTGTTTTCTTCACTGACCATTCCTCCTCTGGAGAGAGGAGGCTGCACAGCTTGGATGCTAAAAGGGCCCTCAGCTACTACATAGAGCACACCAAGGTCACAGGTTTGAGTCCCTCCAGTTGTTCCTCACATATGGAGAGGTTGGTAAGGGCAAATCTGCCACTGAAAGATCTGTTGCCAAGTGGATTGTCTCTTGTGTACAATTCTGCTATGAAAAACTGGGTAAACCCCACCCTCAGGCCTGAGGGCTCACTCTACTAGTGGTACAGGTGCTTCCCTGGCTGCTGCCAGGGATATTCCTATCTTAAAAATTTGTCAAGCAGTCACCTGGAAAACAGTCCATACATTCACCAAGCATTACTCTCTGGATATCCAGGCTAGGGGTGATGCTCGGTTTGGCACACGATACTTCAGAGCCTATTCCCAAAGTAGGTTCTGTCCCTCCTCCATGGAGGTACTGCTTAGTAGTCTGCAATAGTCAGAATACAGCAAGACTTCATGTTGTTTGAAGAAAAAATTACTCACCTTAGTAATGTTGTTTCTTCTAATGGAGTCTTGCTGTATTCTGACCTCCCCCCCTCCCTCTCAGAACCTGGTTTTTGGGATGTGGGTGGGCAGGAGCAGTGTTGCCACCCTAGAGGTGCCACTTTTTCACCCACCTTTATTTTGGGTGTGTGTTGTGTTATGTTTTGTTTTTTTGGGTTTCCTGACTTGAGTCTTTGCTTTGAAACCAAAAAAAACCTTTTTAATGAATTTAGTTGCCAGTTGGTTAGTGTGAGTTTTACAGTTTCCACATGGAACTTCTAGTGAGTATTGCTCATAAAGATGTGACGGTTGGAGTTTAAACAACAGCAGATAGGGGCTTCAACCGAGCTCGCGCTGAATGTTCCATGCTGGCCATGGAAAGTTAACTCTTTGTTCTCCGGGGCAGTTGAAAGGCAGGACCTAGCTGCAATAGTCAGAATACAGCAAGACTCCATTAGAAGAAACAACATTACTAAGGTGAGTAATTTTTTCCTCTCCTCCTTCCTGTTGTCTTCTTTTCCTTGACCTGGTATCCCCTGATGCTTTCTTCTTGGCCTGGGCCCCTTATCTCTGCTTCCTTTCTTCTGACCCTCTCCTCCTCCCTGTTGGCCCAAATAGCCCTCCCTCTTCATCTCCCTTTCTCCTTCCCTCCAGTGTTGGGCTATAACTTCCTCCAGTCTGCCTTGCCTGTCTTAGCTCCTCCTGCAGACCCACAATCTCCTTTTTAAGTTTCTCTGTTTGGTTGCACGCTAAACATCCCCCACCCTCCACGCAATTTTTAGAAAGACTGGCGCACCGTAGTTGTTGCAGTCTACCACCCTACCCATTACAGCAACGCAGATATAGGGGCTGTTCAGCAAAACCCTAATCAGTGAAGGCAGCAAATCACAAGTACGGAGAGAGTTGGAAAGAAAGATATTTTGGGGGGGGACCACACATGGGCCAGCTATATAGTTCCCTTTAGTAGCCTGACTATAAAAAAGCACATGTGCAGTCTCAGCAGGGATTTAACTTTTTTGTTTCCCTTGCCCTTATTTTATCTCCTGTAGTTTTTTTATTTTTTTAATTTTTATTTCATTTATTCATCTACACTGCTAGGCATCCTTCAGGAGTACCCACTCAAAATCTGCCCTACTCCCAGCTTGAACCCCCACATCTCCCTTGATCCCCTTCCCTGAACGACCTCAGGCAAGCTCGACTGCTGGTACCATCTACGGAGCTGATTCCGCCCTCCCTCAGCGGCTGGCTCCTAAGTGTGAAGAGCCTTACCTGCTGTGGACGGTCGGCACTGGAGGGAGATCCGGCATGTCTGGGCCAGCATTTGGAATATGGGCGATTCCCCCGGGGCCACCAGCATCTCACCGATGGTGTAGAAGGCTTTTAGATAGCTTTCCCCACCTTGGAGTGAAGCTGACACAGTAACTCTATGCCGCAACTCCGCCCCTCGTATCCACTGCATCGCCACACTAAGTGCCTCCGATCACCACCAGAGGCTGCTCCAGGAGCGATCACTTCCCACATCCCTTCCAGGGCAGAAAGAGCGTCCCACGGATGCCTGATTCTCCCCTTGCGGCCCGGGTCGCTCTCAACCCGGTCGCTCTGTGAGAAAAGCGCCCAGTGCCTCAACCCTCAGCACCACCGGGCTGGCTCTGTCTCCTGTAATTGCCTGACTGGCCCCATTCTGGTCCGGTCCCCCCAGCTCCATCACCTGGCTTCTCTGGAACGTACCCATTCTTGCCATTCGTTCTCCACCTGAGGACCCTGGAGAGCCAGTCACTGGTGTGGGGGGCTGGGCCTTCATCTGACCCGTGGAACATGCAGTGATGTGTTGTGCGAGCTCCACTTCTGTGAAGACACCCCCTTCCCCCCCAGTGTCGGGGGTGGAACGATTTTTATGATGTCCTGCTGCGCTGCCACATAGAACCTCCAGGTGGGTGCCACCTAGCAGGATGCTCTTACCCCCAAGGGAGGAGAGCTGCCTTCATGACGATCAGTGCTCCCTCCCTTCCCCAGCCAGCTGCCAAGCGACTTGCATCTGTTCCGGAACCTGGGTCACTGGTTTTGCAGGAAGTGAGGCCCTACAAACCATTGGGCCAGCCTTTTTTTTTTTTTTTTTAAGTACTTTATAAGGTTTTTTTATTCTTTTAATTTATTTTTTTGTTGTCCTAATTTGCTGCAAAATTTTAATGCCAGCCCGTTGGTGCAGTGGTTGGATTTCCGCTTGTGACTCTGGCGACCCGAGTTTGGGAATGGACTCAGGTCGCTGGAGGGCCTTCCGGGGGAGAAGGCTTGAGCGTCCACGATGACTGCTCGCCTTCTTCAGGGGGAGGGTGGGGATGTGGTCTGGCGCCTGCTGATCCCAGTGGAGACTGGGGGTATAGCAGTGCACAATACAACTAATTAGGGGCGTTGCAGACATCCGTGTACATCACGCCCCCAGAGGAGAAAAGGGAAAATTCGCCTCCGCTTGACCCGATGACGGCCATCGGTCCCTGTACTGCCACGAGTGCTCTGGTTGGGCCCCCAGAGACCACCTCAGCAGCACCGAAGGGCCAGGTGTTGCACTGGATGGCCCCCACCGGCGTCTTTCTCCTCTGAGGAGGAGAACCCATCCAATGAAGGGTTACACCAGATTACCCCGAGGGTGACTTCCATTTGAGATTGAAGACGGTGGCAGTGGGTTGGAGTGTGAGCGAGCAGTAGGGGAACAGGACCATTGATGGCCTGAAGGAGAGGCCGACAGGGGAAATGGGAGAATAAAGAATTAACACAACAAAAACATTTTTTTAAACCTTTAGCCTATTTTATAAGCACACGAAGACACTCCAGGGTATGGGTTTCTTTTCTTGAACCACACTTCCAGGTGGTTGAAGGCACTAGGCACTCTCGCAACACACCTGGGCATGTGGTCCAGGTAGAGAAACCCACACTCTGTTGTATCTTAATGCTTACTTATTACGTAGTGATAATGTGCTTCCCTACTGGGGTTGTGGTACAGCCCAGATGGTGTGACCTTGGCATAGAACCCAAGGGACATGGGTATACCACCTGAAGTGCAGAGCTGCTGTTTAAGGTATTGAAGAGTTTTTTTTTCTTTTCAGAATACAGCCCTTTCCTTGGAAAAATGGCCAGTCTCTGTCCTATGTCTATCGTGAGGAGACGCTCCCATGCCCATGGATTTCTGTTGCTCCCACCACTAATTTTGTGTTCATTATGGTGTAGAGGATGCTGCAGCCTTTAATACTTTTCTTTCTCGGCTGTATTTGGCAGGTTGCTAAGTTGCACACTGAGCTGGAGGTGGTGAAAGCTAATGGAAAGGTGATGTCTGAGATGCTGACAGAGATGGTGCCAGGACAGGCTAATTCCTCAGATCTCGATTTGCTTCAGGTATGTGGTTCTGACTATTAACTGCGCCTGCCGTGTTGGTTGTAGTCGGATAATTTATGCAGAACTAACAGTGAAATATTTTTTGAGTTATTGATATTAGTCGCAATATGATCCTCCTCCCCTGCCCTGAAGAATCTAGTAGTAAGTGAATCAGCCTTCTAAAATTCAGTTTGGACTGCACCCCTAATGATTCAGATTTGTTTTAGGCTTGACTGTAACCTTAATTTGAGTGAAAAAGCCGGATATTTGGCTCAGCAGTGGTGCCACCACTCCTGACATTGGCGACCAGAGTTCAGGCATGAGCCTGTGGCATTGGGAACTGGCTAGGGGAAGGTGGATTGAGCACCCGGTGGAAGTTCTCTGGGGAGGGAGGGATACAGTCCTCCCTACTTTATTGACAGCTGGCTGACCATAGGTGGCAGTGCAGTTGAGGATACTTGGTGGGAGGGGAGGATGTAGGCCAGGGACCTACGCCGAGTATGCACAGCGTCCGCATATGCATTGGTTCCACGAGGGGGGGCCTTTATCTCCTGGGGACCAGAAAAATGGAGAAAAAGCTGGCCCAGCAGCAGCTCTTGGGGATCCTGTTACATCTGGTGTGTCCTGGCTGCTGCCTTAATTGCCCAGTGCGTGATCTGGGGTGCCTTCCTTTCACCCCAATACCCTACTCAGGGAGGGGGTGTAATTCACATCTCCATGGGGTGGACAGAGGATAAGGTAAGCCGTGACCAGAGGGAGGAGTTAGGGATCTGGGGAAGCTGGCTTGATATATGGGGACATAAACAGTATATATAAAAAAAAGATTAAGAAGATATCGATAAAATCAGTATGTAATAATTATCCTTGAGCCATTCGTAGATCTTCTACAGTGTTTACCTCTTTTACTAACAGTGAGTGCCAAGCTGTCTCCCCACCCATATCATTCTACTGCATTGGCCCTCTTTTAATATACAGTATGTGGTCTCTAAGGTATGAATACCTTCCTGCGTCAGTATCCATTAAAAGTCTTTTAAAAATGTACCTAAACACTAAACATACAGCATAACATCTACACAAGTGCATCATGAGACGAATACCTCACTGTCAGTTTGTTTCACACTGTCATGCTGTGTATGCACATCTGTAGTCTTCTGACTAGCAGTGCATTTAGCAGAAGTGTGAGGGACTTATCGCTGGTCTTGCATCTTTGATTTAGGCATTTGATCTTTTTAAATGTTCCCCTTTACCTGTGCATGGTTGTTGTGTGTTCCACTATTTCACTAAAATTGTGTAACAGGTGTTGTATCTCATTTTGTAAATGTGCTGAATAATGGAAACAGAAGCCAGGAACAATACAGTGTTACATAAAGCAGCGCCAGTGTACTTGTCCCTCTAGTCAATGTATAGAAGAATCTTCTCTTTCGTCATTCCACACTTGTGGAACTATAACCACCAGGTGCTAGGACCACATGAAAACTTTTTGCAGGCAGTCCACTAAGGGCCGCCCATGACGTCTTTTTTTGTCGGCGCTTCGCATTGAAACAGACCCCTTCTCTCCTCAGTTCTTTTCCTGCCATCAGCCATAGTCGTCAGACCCTCCCAGTGAAATGGCGCCATTACTGTTTTCCATTTATTTCTCACTTTAGTTAATCATCACTTTTCACATTGTGATTTTCAATGTCGTGTATGTCGACTAACGTGCCATCGAAATATTTCAAGTACTGTGAGTGCATCAGCCTGGTGGTGCTGAGGGCTGAGGCGCTGGACGCTTTACCTTGGGGCATGCCGGTGACCCGGGTTGGGGAACGAGTCTGGGGCATTGGAGGTCGGCAACGAGGCTAATTGCAAATTAATGCATGATGTAAAAAAAAAAATACAAAAACATACAAGACAATAGCCAAGTGGGAGAGCCTGAGAAGCAGGTAGTGAGGGATGTAAGAAAGGAGTCCAAAGAAATGAGAGAGGGCAGGGGAGGCCAAAGCAGCACAAGAGGAAAAGTCAGAAAGGTGGGGGTGGGGTTATCCAAGCTAGCAATGACATGTGGCCTGATCAAGCAACCAGGATTTGAGATGGGTCTTGAAAGTGGCCTGGGAGTCCAGAGAGCGGAAGGGTATGGGGATTCTGTTCCACAGAGTTTGGAGCAGCTACAGATAATGCTCTGGTACCCATAGCCAAGGAGACTTTTGTAAATCTGGGGGGAAGGAACTGAGGATGCACGAGAAACCTCGATGGAGTTCTGGTCTGAGGAGAGACATATAAGGGAGGAGCCATGCCTGATGGCACTGCCCAGGAGGCAACCAAGCCCATAATCAAATCTGCAGTGTAGTGGCAGCCAGCCAAGAGTCTGGTAGAGGTGACAGTGGTTAGTGGAATATGGTGCCAGGAGAGTGACATGACATATGTTGTTGTATGTGGAGCAGAGGCACGCATGCAAGGCTGAGGACCTATGTGAGTAAATAAGATGGTTGATGTCTTGGGCAAAAGAACATTTGCTTCTGCCTCCTTGGTCCTGAGAATTGCAAGCTGTTGGGCCCATATGGTCAGATATCGGAATACTCTCTGGAGGAAGGCCAAAGCAGCTGCTCAGGCCCTCCCAGAATGTACTCCTAAGCAGGAGATGTTAAAGGCTCTAACAGCAGGTGCCAACGTAGGCAAACATCTCCTACATTCCACATATGACATCTTGGATGCTTCTACCAGGGCAGCACTCTCTGCCATAAGCCTCATGAGGTACTCCTGGCTCAGAGTGGCTGACTTTGCGAATGATTTCCAGCAATCCATTCTCAGCGCCTCATTCAGAGAATACAAATTGTTTGGTGCAGATGTGCAAGACATCCTTTCTAATTTACAGGCCTCAGGCAGAACCCTGAAATCTGTCCATTCCCTCTACCACACTCGGCCAAAGAGTCAACAGAGGGTCCCATTTTGTCCGACCACTACTAGATACCGCTCTTCGGCCAGACAGCAGAGTAAGGGCAGAGCAACAGCAGCCTTACCTCTGTCAGGAATCACCCCAGGTGCTAACTCGAAGGCCCCTAGAGGGGGGACTGTGGCAGCAGCCACAGCAACAGGCTCTGCCTGACTTTCTTCAACCCCTCACCACCAGTGCCCCTGGGGTGGTTGTCTGGAGTTGCCTCTCCCTCCACCTGGACCAGTGGAGGAAGGCAGCATCAGATGCCAAGGTTCTGCAGATGCTAGCACAAGGCCATGCTCAGGAACGTCTCTAATTGCCATATAACCTCCACCAGTGCCTTCCCATTACCCTCCAGAGCACATTCCATTGCTTCTGGAGGAGATTCACACCTTTCTTCAGAAAAGAGCAATAGAACTTGTCCCCTGGGAACAAAGGAACACAGGGTTTTAGTCTCAGTACTTCCTAGTTACAGAATGAACAGATCATCTGAGACCCATTCTTGATCTCAGAAATCGGAACTTTTTTATAGTGTATGGTGGAACATCGTTCTCCACCGAAATCGATTACTGGAATGAGCTTGTTGTGCCGTCTTGACTACCTAACAGTCTTGTGCTGCACTGAGTGCGTCACTGGTGCAGCATAATGAAAAAGAACATAGTCACGCATGCGCAATGAAGGGGCCGTGGCAGTGAGAGCTAGCCGGGAAGTGAAAGGTGCCTACAGAACAGCACCTCAGTAAATTAGTTTTCTGCTTTTTACGGGACAGTGGAGACCTACTACGATTACCTATACACTATAAAAGATTGTGTATGAGTAATCATACATGGACAAGACAGTTGAAAGATCTCAAGGTTTCCATGGTAATGGACCTCTCAAGCTCCGCGCTCGAGGTCGCAGGTTACCACGGAAACCTCTCGATCCCACAACTGCCTTGTTGTGTAGGATTACTCTTACACAATACTCTTTATAGTGGTGGCAGGGAACATTGTTTCAACTTGATTTCCATCTCTGCTGAAATGCTGTTCTACCACAGCTAAAGGTCATGCTCAACCCTTCTGTGGTAGAACAGTGTTCCAGTAGAGTTGAAAACATGAGCCACACACAGTCACATCTGAGGTATCAGAAACTGTAGGCTCGACCAGATAACGAAGTGGCGGCAGAATGACCAGACAGATGCAGGATCAATCGGATTTAACTATTATATTGTGCGGCCAGTTTGGCCCATGTTAAGCAGGGGATGGTTCCAACGCCATATGATGCTACCGGTAAGTACAGGTTAATGCAATCCAGGATCAACCATGTATTTAAAATTACTCACAAAATAAACTCTCAGTCCTCACACTGAATGTCCTCTCGCTAAGTGAGTGGAACACTGTCATTTTTTTTTTCTTCTAAACCCCGCCCAAACCGGATTGGCAGCCACTTGAAATTTGCAGTTCAATCATACAATGCAACTCACCCTAGCAACCAGGTTTAACTCTCGGAGGCAACAATTACTTTTTTCTTAAAAAAAAAAAAAAAAAAGTGCTACCACTTCGGCTGGCGAGTCAGGTTGACGGAGGGCCAGCCATGGAGGATGCTGAAGTGTCCCAAGGACTGCTCGTCTCCTCTGGGTGGGTGGGGGAAGCCATGGCTTGGTGCATGACTGGCCTCTAGCGGGAGGCTGGAGGACCAGCATGCTCGAGCCACAAGCAGGGGGTTGAGCATGATGGATGCCGGCTTTACCATGGTGTCAGCACACGTTGCGTCTCCAGAGAGGATGTACAGAACAAAAACACCAAGCTCAGCGTGACACCAACACGGAGGTCAGACCAAATGGCCTCGCCCGAGACCCAGGGATGGACCCCAATGAGAACAAGAGGTACGGTCATGGAGGAGGTCTGAGCCGGGGGACCTCCTCCCACTGCGTCCCCGCCTGGGGGGGTAAGCCATGGCTCCATGGGGGGTCCTCCGGTGTTTACAGGGCTCTGAGGGTTAGGTCAGGTGACAGTGCTGGCTGTGAAGGGGAGAAAAAGAAATTACCAAAAAAATAAAATAAAAAATAAAATACAAAGCTATCAAATTATACATTAATTGTTTTGGGGTACACCATACACTATAAAAATAGTGGATGGTCAGCTATATGCTGAACCATTAAGTTCTGCCACCTCGGATTTCTGATTCCCATGGACCGCTGAAGCTTAGCTCTCGAGGTCACAGGGAATCAGAACCCCCCCCCATGGCAGAACACACTGGTTCTGCATAGTTGCCCATCCACTATTTTCTATATAGAGTACAAGTTCAGAATGGTCACTCTGCAAGTTCTACTTCCACTGCTGCAAGCAGGGAATGGGATTTGTTCCCTGGATATGCAGGATGCCTACCTGCATATCAGGATTTGCCTCCTCACAGGAAATATCTAAGTTTCCTGTTTTGAGGGAACACTACTAGTTCGGGGTATTGCCCTTTGCTTGCCATCTGTGCCACAGGTCTTTACCAAATGTTGAACAGTAGTGGCAAAAGCCCTCCACAGGGAAGGCCTGTATGTCTTCCCCTACCTGGATGAGTGGCTCCTCAAAGCTCACTCCAAGGAGCAGCTTTTTCACACCATAGAACGCACCAGACAACTGTTTGATGCTTTAGGGATTACTGTCACTGTGCTAAAGTCAGTCTTGACCCCTTGCCAATGTCTGCAATACATAGGGACAGTCCTGGACACAGCCCAAGGCCTAGCCTTCCTGCCACAGGATAGGGCTGAGCGTCTGGTTGCACAGGCCCAGGTGGTCTACAATAACAGTTGTGTCACAGCCTGGACATTGCTGAGACTCCTAGGCCTGATGGCAGCAGCCATTAGCATAGTGGCAGTGGCCATACTGCACATGAGAATCCCACAGTGGACAGGTAAGAGTCCACGTAGGACCAACATACAGATGACCTAGAACAGAAAATACTGTAACCACTCCTGTTTGAAAGGTGCTTCAGTGGTGGGTGGAAGCACAGCCATTTGCTGAAGGGGGTTCCTTTAATGATCCCCTCTCCTCATCAGATTCTCACTACAGATGCCTTGGGTGTGGAGGGGTTCTGAGATAACAGATGGACCAGACAAAGAACTTCAGGTTCAACACACAATCTCTGTGTGATGTTTGAGACACAGGGAATAACCTTAAAAAATGGCATATCCCTTCTTCAACACATCAGTCTGCAGCAACAGACTATGAATGTTTTTCCTCTGCACTCAATCAGCACCTACTGACCCTCTGATCTACTAATGTATTTCATTAGTGAAAATTATTTCATTCCTTAAGTCGGTCTTATGTGTTTGGGTGATGGGAGCTAAAAAAAAAGAAAAACTCAAAAACAAGCTAAAGACAAAGAACCTCGGTGCAGAAGCACTGAAGCAAGGGTTACCCCAAAGGGCATTGGCAGTAAAGCCAAGTTTCAAAGAAATACAAAATCACACATACCCCCCTAATACAAACCTCATGGGATGTATATCAAATCACCATGAAATTTTAGGCTGGTTCAGTTTAAAACGCAGGAATGCATGGTGCCAAAGGGCCTCTCAAACAATCTGTAATTTACATGCATTTTAAATAACACAACAGGGGTTTCTGATATCTCTATGCGGTAACTTAATTTTATAATACAGTTTCCTAGTAACTTTTTACTTTCATCAAGAACACGTAGTGCCGTGATATTTTCAACATTTACAGGTTTTATACACATAAGACATATACATCAAGGTATTTTATGACATAGTACCATTGCATACTAAATCCAACAACGAGAAACATAGCCTGTTGTTTTACATCAGCTCGGAGATCACCACAATAACCTCCTTGTACGAGGACCCGAGAGGGAAAAGGAAAATTAAAGAGGACACTATAGCATGGTCAAGAAAGGGGAGGGGGGTGGCCAACCTTATAGATTAGAAATTGTAAAGGATAGATTAGATTAGGAAATAGGAGAACTGTTGCAACAAATTTAAGAAAAGGTTGGTCCTCAAGAGTGGCAGGATCACCCTGTCACAGCAGGGGGCACATCTGGGGCCCCATCAGACACATGGTGCATGGATCAAAGTGGAGAGCACCCTCCACGCAAACGTCCTAGAAATTAGGGCTGTTATGTATGGCCTACAGGCCTTTCAGACTCATTTGTCCTCTGTTAATACAAATGGACAACACAGCTATGATGCTTTACATCAACAAGAAAGGGGGCACTCATTCCTATCCACTGTGCAGGGAGGCAATTAGAGTCTGGTATTGGACTGTGGAACATGGTCTAGAACTGTCAGCAGTACATGTTCCATGGGTCAAAAACATCCTGGCAGACAGGTTAAGCAGATCACAGTCAGGATGCATCAGTGGGAACTGCTGACCTCTGTTGCAGAAGACCTGTTTGAGAGGTGGGGTCGTCCAGAGTCGGACCATGAGCGTTTCCACACAATGCAAAACTGCTGCTTTTCTGCTCGCTTGTTCCAGGGCCTGGAGTTTCATTACGAGATGTGTTGTCCCTCTCTTGGAAAGGGAGGATTTTATTTTGAGGGGGCTCTTGCAGTAGGCAGCACCGTTAGGACTAAGCCGCCAGGTGCCAGGACTCCATGGAAAAATTCTAGCTAGCAGTACCAAATGGGGACTGCCCCCTGACATCGGCACATTGATGTCCAGTCTGGTATAAAGGCAGCGGTCCCCCACACCCATCCCAGTTCTTTTCCTGCCGTCGACCTGCTCTTGTCAAACTTTTCAGATCAATGTCGCTGCAGTCTAATGCCATTTTTCTTTCCTCTTAGGGGTTTTGTTATTAGTATACAGTTAAATATTTGACCTGATGTCATTGTCATCGTCACAGTCTTCTGCTGAGACCCACAAGTCCAAGTGTGCCTGTGGGAAGCAGCTCCTGGACAAGGACAGTCACTCCATGTGTGTCATCTGCTTAGGCCCAGACCATGACACCGATGTCTGCCAGGCCTGCCAGAAGTTGTTCAGTCACGCGGAACAGGAGGCAGAAAGTCTTGGAATCACACCTGCTGCAACAGAAGTTGACCGCCCTAGAGAGAGAGCTGTAGTCCAGTTCCACAGCCGGAGCTTCTGGGGATCCTCCATCGTTATAGAAAAAGAAGCACAAAATACATTGGGACTGGGATCAGTCCACCTTGGAGTCACAGTCTTCTCTCGGGACTGAGACAGCTGCAGAGTCTTTCTCCAGCTGGGGGTTGACTTCCTCATCTGCACCAGCCCTCCTTCCTTCGGGGCTGCCAGTGGACCCACCTTCCACAGTTCTCACTGTGATGTAAGGCACTTCTAAGGGTGCAGAGGTTCCTTCCTCTGCCCCTGCTATTCAGGCTAGTTCTCGCTCGTGCAAGGGCCTGACACAGGTGGCCAGACTGATGCCAAGGGTGAGGCTATGGCTGATTTCACCATCCTGGCCTCAGCGCCTGGGCCAAGGTCTGGTCTAGTGGACTGACACTCGCTGTCGCCTCTGGGCCACAGCCTTCCTCTGTGGAACAGCCATCCTTGGAGCTACATGATTCCGGACTCTCACTGGGGGCAGCCTTCCAGGTCCCCCCTTCAGTCCACAGCAAGACCCTTGTCTCCCGAGCTTTCTGACAGGGCCCTGACCCCCAATGGTTCTGGACCACAACATTTGCCTTGACCGGCCTGGCTTATCCCAGTCTGCTTCAGAGCCTGCAGCATCTGGACTCGGCCCCTCAGGTGTGCTTCCAGAAGCTGAACAGCTGGCTTCTTCATCTGGCCTGGATTCAGGTGCCATCACAAACTCAGCCCTTCGCATGGTGTCCTCTGGAAAGCCCTTAGGTACAGCCGGTACATCATCAGGCCACACATTGGACCTTCTGGTACACTATCTTCTCATCGCGCTCACAGTACTTTTTTTTTTAATCATTGAAGATTTTCTGTGTCTTTCCGACAGCTCCCATCTGATTGACCCCCCCCCGTAAGCCCCATCACTCGAAATTACCAGGGCTTACCTTATGCCTGTCCCTGGAGTGGCGCCTGCAGGGAGTTGGTCGTCATCCTGCTGCCAGTAATTTTCTCCTCCAGTTTTCTCCCAGGGGCCCCAAGAGTAGGAACGCATGTGCGTGGAGGCGCGCATGCCCCTTTTACGGTTCCGGTAATGACCTTTCTGTCACCATTTGGCCTAATGTCTGGCACCCTCTAAGCCTGTGCTGTTCCCAGCCTTCACCAGGAGGCAGCCATAGCCAAAGGAAGCGCTTCACCTCCCTGGAGGAGAGTTGCCTTCCGGCAGCTCCATCCAGCTCCCCCATTGCCGACCTGGTACACTATCCAGTGTTTACTTATACTTTTCAACCGACACTCCTCTGCCATATGTCAGTTGATTATGGGACCTTATTAAATGCCTGGTGGGCATCTGTTCGAAGGCCTAATTTGACCTATCAATCTATGGTACCTTCATCTTCACCCAGAAGGGATGCCTAACCTTTGGGTGTAGACGACTCTCCCTGGGATCAGGGTTCCCATCGGGCAGCGGATCAGGAAGTTACCTCTGGGGTTTCCCCTTCGCTGGGTTTGGCAGTGGATTCGGAGCGATCCCTCCATGTGGTCTCTCGATTCCCTAGGCTCCCCTACTCCGCTTTTGTCTCCCAAGAAACTTTGGGTCCGAGATAGACCCAAATCGTCCCCAGAAGATCATTCCTTCCTGGGGATGATGAGGGTGTTACAAACCCTCCAGGGGTGGCACACAGAGGATCAGGATCCACTGCGGAAATGCCTCGTGCATCATCTGCACCTTCTGCTGTGGAAGTGGTGGTGATCCCACCCTTGATACCTACCCATGACAACGTATCTTCCTTGGTGTGGTTGCAACCAGCTTCAGTTCCGGCCACCCTATGCAAGGCTGATCACCTTTATCATGCCCTGAATGGGAAGGAGCACTTCGCCTCCCAGCCCAAGGCAGACCCCTCTGTTGTTAGGGATTTCCTTCCATAGGATGGCCCAAGTTTTTGAGACCACCCATTGGACTGGGAGTCCAAGTTTCTGGACTCCTTAGTCCATAAGGCTTATGCCTCCTCGACTTTGGCCATGAGGGATCAGAACTATCTGGCCTTCATGCTGGTACACCAGCAGTCCATTTTGGGTCAGATTGAAGATTTGCTTCATTCTGATGGGGATTCTTCTGCCCAGTCTCATTTGAACCATCTCCTTGCCTCGGCCTCTGATGTGGGGTGCTATGCCTTAAAGGCCTCATACGATACAGTGGATGTGGGAGCACGGAGTGTGGCCTCTGCCATTTGTCTCAGACACTATGCATGGCTTAGTCTGACGCACCTTAGCACTGTAACCCAGGCCTCCATTTTGGATGCCCCTTTCCGAGGACCTATGTTGTTTGGGGAAGATGTTCAGGCTGTCATGGCTTCCCTTCAGGACTCGGGAGCCTTCTTCCACCCGTATCTCAGGAGCATCAGGGTGGTTCGTGAGGTCAGACTGACAGTCTTCCTGGACATCACACCAGATGTCTGGATTTGAGGGGCAAGCTTAAGACTCCGTCGTCGGCTACAGCCTCAGGGGAGGCATCTGCTGCAAAGACCCACAGGGTGGCAGGTGCCCTGGTGCAGATGACGGACTCATTGCCCTAATTTCAGTGACTTTTACCTTCCTCTCCATCTTCGGTCTTCTGCGAAGATCCTAGGGGAGGAGGGAGTCCTTCGTCAGAGTGAGGGATCTTCCCCTCATGCAGCCGCAGATCTATAGTCTTCTTGTCGGATTTTTTTTCTTCAAGGCGCTCTCCCCTTCAGGAGCGTGCTGGGGGAGGAGGTGTCAGGGACCGACTGGTGACTCCGATTTCCTCCCTTCATGGCAGACTTCTAGACTGCTGCCTAGGGCCTCCAAACTTGTCAGTAGTCTTCGGCCTTCTCCTTGGAGCCGGGGCCTCGCTCCTTCATTTAAGAGGCTCACTATTGGAGTGTCTTAACCCCGACTATTGTTGGGTTGGCAGGTCAAGGACTGGAGATCTCGTCTCTCCGGGCTTCCAAGAAGGAGAAATTCTCTCCTCCTTATGAAGAACTGGGACCAGTGTCAGCTACCCTCGAGTTCTGCATGACAGATCCAAATGCCACTTCTTGGGTCCCTTTGGATCCCATGATGCATCTGCATTTTCACTTTCTAAGGAGAGCAGTGCCCGCCTCCCCAGTTTACTCAACTCCAGCTTGGCGGAATGCTTTCAGTCTTTCCTTTTGGCCTCAAATAGTCCCTTCTTCAAAGCGACTTCTCTGTTGGGCTCACACTACCTAGATGGGGATCGCTATTGGTAAGACATTGGCCATCCTCTGTATGCCTCTGACAGTGTTGATTCTGCATTGCTCTAATGCTGATGGCCTCTGCGGTCGCTAGGTACTTCGGATGTACCGTAGTCTTGGACATTGGAATGGACCTCGGTATCTCATAGGATTCCTGTGGCAGCCTTTCAGGCTTTTCTAGCCTTGGGTCTCCCTCACTGGGGAATCCTACCTTTCTCCCTCTTTGGGAGGGGTCACCGTTGCTTAATTGGGCCTTGCGTTTCTATGAACCTGTTGGTTTCAGTACTGGTACCAATTTTCATTTATCCCTGTTCTCAGAATCCATTTCTTTTGCCCCACATTTCGCTGGGTCTTGGTAGGCGGTCTACCTGATGCAGGCAGATTGTGGATCCATTTGGGGCATTTGGGATACTGCCCCTTCTTTCAGGGAACGATATTTTTCCACAACTCAGAGAAAAAAAAAGACGTGGAGGGGGAATCCTTTCCCGTCTGGCATACTAGTAGCCTTTCCCTCACAAGACCAGGATTTTCTTCCCACTAGCTGTTCACCACCCAGGTGGTGGGTCAGATTCTTCATCCCACAGGACGGGGCAAGATATAGGGGAACGGAGAGCTAGGGCTCCCCCCTCTCAGGAGACATTCCCCTCTGGACAACTCCCCTTCCTTATTCTCTAGGGTTTCCACTCCCCTGTTTTGGATATGGGCATTCCCTTGGCTTTATTAGACCTTTTTAGGTCGGATGCTTTTGGTTCTGACTGATTTGTGACCTTCTCTGCTCCTGTCTTCACCAGATTGCAGTACGTCTCATCTTTGATAGCTCCTTTGGAGGCAAGGCTGGCATCCTTCAGGATTACCTCCCCTTCCCTTTTTTCTCTTCAGAGTCTGTCCTCTGAATGTTTTGGTGACTTTCTGGGATGGTCACCAAGACTCGAACACCTTGATCTGAAGGGTCATAAGGCTCCCCTTCCCCCAATTTTACTGGACAGTGTTCGTGTCCTAGGGCCACATCCAGAATCAGGATGGATTTCTCTTTGATCCCCCTTCCCTAGCCATACCAGAGATCTGATTTTCACCTCTCCTTTTTCCTTTGACATTTCGAAGGAGACTGACGACCGTTCCTGTTGCTGGCCTTCCCTCATCTACGACCTCTAGTCAGATCTCTCTGGAGAAAGTCTTTTCTGCCACAGGGTCAGTCGGGTGTTGTCACCTATTTCATGTTTTGGTCTACCCTGTAGGAGATACTCTTTTAGGGTGCTCTTCAGACTCTCAGTCTGTGTCCTTCTGGCGTCTACCTACTGTCGGAGGTCAGCTCTCTGGTGGAGGTTGTTTTACAACCTCTTCTCCTCCTCCCGGATATTTTCATTTGGGTACTGCTTGGGACTCTGTCCTAACAGTGTTGCCTACTGCAAGAGCCCTCCTCGAAGTAAGACAGTACAGTTATGCAAGAACTTATGGTAACAATAGATCTTCAAGAGGAGCTCTTTCAGTAGGCACTTCTTCCCTCCTCCTCCCTCCTCCATCCCCTACTCTCTCTCTCTGTCTCGGCCTTTTCAGGCCACAGGAGTCCTCCTTTTTCTCCTTTTTACCTTGTTCCAGGGTCTCCACTGAGGGGGGAACTGAGGTGGGTGTGGGGGACCGCCCTTTTCATACCAGACTGGACGTCAACATGCCGACGTCTGGGGGCGGTCCCAGTTTGGTACTGCTAGCTAGAATTTTCCAGTGGGGTCCTGATGCCTGGCTGCTTAGTCCTAATGGTGTTGCCTACTGCAAGAGCTCTTCTCGAAGATCTGCTGTTACGGTAAGTTCTCGCGTAACTGTACTTTCTTGTTTGCCTTTCTTCCTTTCCCTCTAATCCAGAGAGTACTAATCAAGCTTCAAATGGAGAGTGCAACTGATACTTATTGTCCCCTGTGGCCTCATCAGATCTGGTTCCCCTTACTGCAGCATCTGGCAGTGGAACCACCAGTACCTCTGCCATTATGCCTGGGCCTACTGTCACAGGAGCAGGGAACCCTAGTCTGTCCGGACCTCAAGTCACGCCACCTTCATGCATGGCTCTTGAAGACCTAGCTATTGCTTGGTTTGGGATGTCACAAAAGATGTCTGATGTCTTGGTGCTAGCCAGAAAACCTTCCACCAGAGCCACTTATTCTGTGAAGTGGAAGCAGTTTGCTTTGTAGGCCATTTCTTACCAACTGGATCCTTTTGCCTGTCCGGTAAATCAGGTTCTGGAATATCTTCTGTCCTTGTCAGATGCAGGCCTGTAATACTCTTCTGTCAGATGCACTTGGTTGCCATTTCAGCTTTCCATGTGCCTACTGATGGTCGTACAGTTTCTCAACTGGAGAAGGTCCGTATGTTTTTGAGAGGCATTCTGCCCTTGAGGCCTCCTGTTCGCAATCCAGTCCCAGCTTGGGGCCTGAATTTTGTGTTGGAAAAGCTTATTTTTGCTCCTTTTGAGCCAGCCTCAACTTGTGGCCTAAGCTTCCTTTCTTGGAAAGCAATATTTTCAGTTGCTATTCTGCTCAAAGAATTTCAGTGCTTCAGGCTCTAATGTGTGAGCCTCCTTACTTGATGTGTCACAAAGACAGGGTGTCTTTGCATACCAGTCCTAAATTTCTACCAAAGTGGTGTCTGAGTTTACTTTGAATCAAACCATCTGCCTGCCAGTTTATTTTCTTGAGCATGCCAATCCAGGGGACGAATTGCTCCATACTTTGGATGTACATAGGTACTATATACACCATACGAAGTACTGCGGGAAATCCTTGCAGCTTTTTGTTTTAGTCACCCCTGGGAAAGAGAGTGCTCCTGTCTCTAAACAGTGTCTGTAGAAATGGTTGGCTAACTGTATTACTTTCTGTTACAGAAGTATGGTAAGGAACTTCCTGGGGTTGTTTGTGGCCATGCCACTAGAGGCATGGCCACTTCTGTTGCCTGTTTTAAGAATGTGCTGCCGAAATTTGTGCAGCTGCCACCTGGAGTACTGTCCACACTATCACAAAACATTAGTCTGGACATTGCCTCACCCTAAAGAGCAGGTTTTGGCCTAGCTGTGCTTCAAGGCCTCATTCTTAGGCATGTAGGCTCCAGTCACAGACTGTTTTTTGTCAGTACTGCTTGGTACTTGTTCCATAGGCATGGCCTGATAAGAGACATCCTCAAAGAGGATAGAACAGTTACTTACTTACCGGAACAGTAGCTCTTTAAGAGAATCTCTTTCATCAGGCCATGCTGTCCTACCTTCCTTTCCCCTAAGGATTTAGAGCTCTGTAAATCCTGTCTCTTTCTCCCAGAAAAGTCTACCTGCTGCTTCCTTCCTCACCTGGTAGGCAGAGCTGTAGGTTCTCTCTTGGTTCCCTATAGGGAGGTCTTCCAAGTATGATCTCTAGTGGGGAACTGAGGAGGGAAGGGGCCACCCACTTTAATGTAGGAAGTGCTGATGTAGGACGTCATCATGGGAGGCCCCTCGGGGACTGCTTGCAGAATGTTTCTGTATGGTCCTAGCAACTGGCGGCTATAGTTCTGTAGGTGTGGCCTGATGAAACCGATTCTCTTGAAGATCTGCTGTTACGGTTAAGTATGTAACTGTTATTTCTGTTGAGAGCTATTTAGCCCTGTGTTTTCTACTGCAGTGCATTCAGTAGATTACCCACTGTAGGGCAGTGTTAACAAATTTTTTTCGGGGGGGTGGGGGGTGGCGCTGGGCTAGTGGAAATGTCAGTTTCGATGCTTGTTCTTGATGTATCCACTTCCTCTCTGACATGACTCCCCCTGTTGACAATATATTTATTTATTTGAAAAGATTTACTAGAAAGGCATAATGAGCTGGTAACCAGTCATTTTCATATGTGCCCTGTTGTGGTGGTTAGACAGTACAGTCTGATGCAACAGTAAAAATACCTTGACAGTTGTGCAACAGGCCGGCCGGCCCTCTGACGCAGTGGTAGCTTTGATGATCCAGATTCAAGAATGAGCCTGGAGCGTCTGGGTGCCAACCATGGGGGGGAGATCGTATGAACATCTGTTGGACTGCTCTTCAGGGTGGAGGGTTGCTGTGCGTGGCATCTGGCTGACTTCTGGCAAAGGCTAGGAGAACACGGCCAGGGATCGCTAGGTTAGGGGAGGAGGTGACGTTGGTGTGCCATGTGTGAGAGCATGCACGGCTGCTCTCCTGGCATCACTGCACTGCTACATCTCCATGGGGAAACTACAAGAAAACTTCTTCCAGAGCAGAGCAACATGATGCCTGGAAACTCCATGAGTCATTAACCCGAAAGATGCCTGGCGTAATCTCAGCCGGAACTTCATCTTGGTCTCTCCCTTTGGGGAGCACTGCTACAGAGGTTAAGCTGTCGGCCTTTTGGACTGGGTTGCTTGTGTGGGTGCGGGGGGGGGTGTATGTGGCATACCGAGTGGTCTGATAAGCGGTACCTCCCCGCCTGTGCCAGAAAGCTAGAAATAGAGTTAACGAAAAGGCAAGCATTTGTCGGTGCCAAATGTTCACTTGAATGCTGTTGTACTGGGGCCTTCTTGTTCGTATTTATTGTATGAGATGCGATATCTCGTTTTTTTTGTGTAGTCCTGCTTTTATAACGTATTTTTGGACACATCGTTTTAGATGCAGCATTTCCTTTTCAGTGGGGTTCTGTTGTAGGGTCCTGGTTTTACACAGTTTTGCAGTATATTTACCCATGATAATCTGGCTGAGATACAATATCTCATTTTCAGTGGGGCTCTGCTGTTACCTATTTTTATAATGTATTTACCCAGGATAGCCCAGCGGAAAGGTAAGTTGCACTTTCATTGGGTCCAGCTTTTTCCCCAGGATAGAGCAGCATAGATGCCCAGTTCAGTCGGGCTGTGCTGTACTGGTGTCCTGCTTTTACACATTTTTGCTATATATTTACCCAGGATAGACCAGATGAAATGCAATATCTCATTTTTAAAGGGTGTCCTGTTTTTACATATTTTAGATTGTATTTATCCAGGATAGGCCAGCTGAGAGGTAATGTCTCTTTTCAGTGGGCTCCTACATTTTGACTCCATATTTCCAGCATAATATTTTTATGACCTGACATGATCAAGACGGGGAATTTTTAAATCCCACCTAAAGACAATTTCACTGTGCGACTGCGAAAACATGTTTTGGAGGGGATTCGAAAAATTACACCTGTCATGTTCACGAGGTGGGGTAACACAACAGATATGTTTAACATTAGGGGCCAAAATCTACAAAAATAAAGTTATGTGTAAATGTTAGAACAATTCAGTGTTTCTTCATAACTTCGTTTTTTCATATTTTGACCTCAAATTTTGAACATGGTCTTTTTATGACCCCATGCAATGATCAAGACAGGTGGATTTTTTAAAATGCCATTTGAAAGGTAGTTTCACAGAGCGCCTGCGAAAACATTTTTTTTTTAAAATTACTATTTATGTCCTCTTCTGCACTGGCACTGTCACCCGGCCTTCCCTGCCTGACAGTGTGACCCACCTGAGGACCCCTCACGGAGCCTTGGCTATACCCCAGACGGGGACGTGGTGGGGGCCACCTTTAGACCCAGGAACGTCCCTTCAGCATTTCGTCTACATCCTCATTGGGTGAGTCACAGTGCCGGCGGGTGAGGACTGCGTCAAGGCCCTCTTGCCAGTGTCACGCCGTCAATTTTCTTATGTACGCCCCTAGGCGTGATGTGTGCTGATGCCAAGGCCTTATGCCGGCATCTGTCACACCTCTTCCCCACTAAGTCAGACTCTGGCTCACTGTACCCCCGGCTACCGCCAGAAGCCAGGGGAGCACCAAGTCGGTGCACCCCCTTCCCCACGAAGGAGCTGAGTAGTTCTTTGGATGATCAAGCATCCCCCCCCCCAGCCGGCCCTTCAGCGACCCGGACTCATTCCCGAACCCGGATCGCCGGTGTCACAAGCAGTAGCGCTACCACTGTGCCAGCGGGCTGGCTCGAAAACATGTTTCAAGGGGGACTATAAAATTACATCTGTTATGTTCATGTGGTGGGGTAACAGAAGGGTTATATGCACATTTGAGACCAAAATCTGCAAAAATCACTAACTTACGAGTAAATGTTGAAAAACTTCACCCTTAATTCATAACTTGTTTTTTTAACATTTTTGACCCCAAATTTTCCAACACTGTCTTTTTATCACCCCTCCTTATGATCACAACAGGCTGAATTTTTTAAAATCCTGTCTGAAATGTGACTTTGTGGAGCAAATGCGAAAACATGCTTTGGAGGAGATTTGAAAAATTACACCTGTCATGTTCATGAGGTGTGGTGACAAGAGGGCTCTGTTAAAAATTGGGGGCCAAAATCCACACACATCACAATGTCATTGTGGGATACTTGCACAGCTCTGGTGGGTTGAAGGCACAGGGCTTTGGCTGTGATAGCAGCACTCTTTGAAATCCTTCCTTAAAAAATGCAGTTCAGGGGTCAAGAGATGGGATAGAGGAGACTGATGGTTTCTTCCAACATGTTTTAAATCCATAATGGAAGCCTTATAATGGCTGGCAGTAGCATGGTCTGGTTAAACTGTACACATACAAGACTCTGTCCTCTCGGTATTACATCATTACCCCCTTGGGAACATTTGGGTTGAAGTAATGATATGCTGGCACCAAGAGATTTCCCATTGTAATGCCCTTTTATCAGAGATCAAATTGAGGAGGAACTGTGGAGGGGTGTTCCCTCATTAAGAGATACAGTTGTTGATTATTACTTGTTAAAAACTTCTGAAGCAAAGATCTTGAACTTTTCTAACATAGAAACAGTGTTGAAGACATATGCTTTCCTTGCGCTGTTATACAACATGCTTGCTGTCTTTTACTGTGGTGTAATTCAGTGTACTATATATATTGCAGTTAGAAATACTTCATTCTCATTACCTCCTCCCCACAACCCCAAAACATTTCTTATAACTGCATACAAACTAGACTTATGCCTCCCACAGGAGCTAAACCGGACATGTCGTGCAATGCAGCAGAGGGTCTTGGAGCTAATTCCCAGGTTGGCCCATGAACAGCTTACAGAGGAGCTGCTGATTGTTAATGACAACCTCAACAACATATTCCTCAGATATGACAGGTATGGTGCAGATGAGGCCGCAGTAGGCAGCCCTTTGAATGCTTCACTGGGGTTTCTTTTATGATACAGGGGTGAGGGCAATGTGTTTGAAGGACTGGCTCAGGGTGTGTGTGTTCAGTTGTCATGATCAGACCCAGTGACTCTTCCCATCTGGTACTGTGGAGAGAGGTAATATGCAAAACACTGGCTTTTCTTCTCTTCTTCCTGTTTAATAGCTCACTGGAAACAGGAGTGGTTCCAGAGGACTAGAGGAGGGCAGATTTAGTCCCACATCACTAAAGTGGTAGCAGGAACGAGGCTGGCAACTGTAGGCCAGTCAGCCTGACATCGGTGGTGGGGAATTTAATAGAGACACTGCTGAAGGAAAGGATTGTGGAGTATCTTGAATGCAAGGGGTTACAAGAACTGAGGCAGCATGGCAAGGCATCCACCTGTGACATCGACGTCCCAAGTTTGGGTGATGAACTCTGATAGTCAGAGGGCGTGCCGGGGGGGGAGGAGGAATGAGCGTCCCAGGGATGGCTTTCTGGGGGGAGGGGAGGTTGTGTGTCTGGCACACTGTGGACCCCTGGCGGAGGCCAGGAGTTCCTGCGTGACCAGCGCCTGTGCTGGGGAGGCTGGACCGATGTTGGATTCATGCCACGGACATGTTACACGTCCTGCCTCCGGGGGTCAGCATGCTCAAAAAATCGCTAACGGTCCCTCTATAATGCCTGCCTTCTGGTTCCCATTTCTCTCACCGTGACTCCCGGCTCTGACTGAGACAGTTTTCCACTGAGTGGCCCGGCCCTGTGGCCCCACTCGGTGGGGGGGTAAGCCTTGGGAGCCAGTGCTCTGGACATATTCCATGGGGAGGGGCCATCTCAGTGGCCCTTGCTGGTGGGGGCAGTCCAGGGCGGGGTGGTCCTGGAGGTCTCGGTGAGGTGGATGGGTCTGGAGAGGTCCAGGTGGAGTTCATTGGGACCTTTGGCACACACAAAAAAGAACCAAGGGAGCATGGATTCACAGTAGTGGGTGGGGAGGAGGTCATGTCAAACAAATCTGATCAATTTCTTTCATTGGATGATCAGGGTGGAGCGGTGAACATGGTCTAGAGCTAGGCAACAGAGGGAGGTGGTAAGTGGAGTTCACTCAGGAGAAGGAAGGGTTACCAGGGGGTGCCTCAGGGCTCAGTACTGGGACTGATCCTCTTTAATGTCTTTATAAGTGACATTGCAGATGAGCTGGATGGGAAGGTGTGCCTCATTGTGGATGACACCAAAATCTGCAATAGGATGGACACTCTGGGAGGAGTGGAAAGTATACGCAGAGACCTGAGAGAACTCACAGTGGTCAGTGATATAGCAGCCGGACTTCAGTCCAAAAAAGTGCAAAATCATGCACTGAGGGCGAGTAACCCAGAGGCGGAGTACAAAATAGGAGAAGAGGTAGTGACAACCACCAAACAGGAAAGAGGCATGGAGATAATCGTACAATATCAGATGACCTAAAAGTGGCCAGGCATGGTTCCAGAGGACTGGAGGAGGGTGCATGTAGTCCCACTGTACAAAGGGTGGAAGTGGGGAACTACAGGCCGGTCAGCCTCTCCTCAGTGGTGGGGAAGATCATGGAGACACTGCTGAAAGAAAGGATAGTGGCACACCTGGCATCCATTGGTGCCCAGGATGTGAGGCAGTATGAATTCACATCAGAAAGGTCTTTTTTTTTTTATTTTTCCTTTTATTGAGGTTTCAACTTATATACTGTACATATAAGTCATCGAACCTCACATATCTCAAAACATATATAGCTTTCCATATTTAACAAGCAGATTGTAAAAAGCAATATGTAATTCATACAGAATTTTATGCAGTTCTTTACTTTACAGTTACAGGCTGGGGTATCTAACCTAGGCCTGCGACCTATCAAGTAAGGAGGCTGTCTCTTAAGACTTGGGGTTCTATGAATGGCTTAATCATAGCCCATGTTGAGGATGTTACAATAGTATGTACCTTAGTCCTCATTGAGCCAGTCTCTCGAGTTTCAGTAAGAGAGTTATTAGAAGACATCAGCTCTCAGCTGTGTTTCAACTTAGATCTCTTAATAAAGGAAGGTGTTTAATAAGGTTACGGGATTTTATATGAGCTCCCTTTCTGGGTTACAATCTAGGGATAACAAGCACTGCACTTTTACAAATATCCTTAGCTGAGAGTTGCTATCATTTCCCTCACCGCTCCCACCATCTCAGCTGGGGAGGGCTAGGTGTAGTCTTCTGCCTCGCGGAGGTGTGGGAATGCCGGGTTGGGGTCTTCGGTGTCGGTGACACCTCTGTCTCTGTCTGGGGCATGAGAGAGGCAGTTAGGCTGTGTATCCTTAGGGGGTAAAGGTGGGTTCCTTTAACATGTAATACATCTGCCATCGAATCCATCTGGCGGTAAACTTCTCTTCCTGCTCATTTAGACTATATGTTATTTTTTCCATATTGTAGATCTACTTTGTGATATCCCACCAGTCTTGTATTGAGGGAATTTTTACTGTTAACCATTGTCTAGTAATTGCTTTCTTCGGTCGTAAGAAGGAGAGGAAGCAAGTACCTAGTATTAGGGCCCCTATGCGGCTTAGGGAGGGCAAGGAATAGGAACATCTCCAGTGTCAGTTGAAGTTGAGGGTCTAGGATTTCTTGTAGGTGGGTCTCAAGTGGCGAGAGGAATGGTCTGAGGGCCAGGCATGACCACATAATGTGGGTAAGATTCGCCTGTGGCTCTCCGCATAACCTCCAGCATGCTGCTGTACTAGTTGGAGCGTAGTGGCTCGTGACAACTGGGGTTCTAAAGTAACGGATCAGGTTCTTCCAGGCATATTCATGCCACTGGTGTGAACTAGTCACACGGGCTGAGTAGCAGCACGCCCGCCTCCAGTCCTCCAGAGAGACCTGGTGCCCCGTTTCCCGAGTCCACTGTGCGCGGATATCCTTAATGAGGGCTTTCCTCTGTGACTTAAAGGTTTGGTAGTACAGTGATATCAGGTGGTCTTGTTTCCAGGAATTGTTTAGCTGAATTTGACTGTGGATCAGGGCCGGGTAGTCTTCACATCAGGAAGGTCTTGTCAAACTAATCTAATTTTGATTGGGTGACTAGGGAAGTGAATCAGGGAGGGGCCGTAGACATCGCCTGCCTGGATTTCAGCAAAGCCTTCAATACTGTCCCACACAGAAGACTGGTTAACAAGATGAGTAGTCTGGGCATGGGGCATAAGGTGATGCAGTGGTTAGAAACTGGCTGACAGACAGAAGGCAAAGGGTGGTGGTAAATGGGATCCAATCTGGGGAGAGAGGGGTGACCAGTGGAGTCCCACAAGGATCAGTACTGGGACCAGTCCTGTTCAGTGTCTTCATTAGTGACATTGTAGAGGGGCTGGAAGGAAAGGTCTGCCTATATACAGATGACACCAAGATCTACAACAGGGTGGATACTACAGAAGGGATGCAGATAATGAAGAGGGACCTGGAGAAGCTTAAAAGATGGTTGGAGGCAGCTGAGGTTTAATGCAAAAAAGTGCAAGATAATGCACCTGGGTAGGGGAACCCTGGGGAGACCTACAGGATTGGGGGAGGTGCTGACCATCACCAAAGAGTAGAGGGACCTAGGGGGTTATTATATCTGATGACCTGAAGGTAT
Organism: Neoceratodus forsteri; assembly: GCA_016271365.2. Lineage (NCBI taxonomy): Eukaryota > Metazoa > Chordata > Ceratodontiformes > Ceratodontidae > Neoceratodus > Neoceratodus forsteri. The sequence goes on along the minus strand of CM057450.1, from coordinate 180,342,712 downwards.
CAAAGCAGTGTGCAGAGGCTGCAGGGAGGGCCAGTGGCATGCTGGGGTGCATAGGCAGAAGTATTACTAGTAGGAGGCAGGAAGTGGTGATGCCATTGTATAAAACACTAGTAAGGCCTCACCTGGAGTACTGTGTGCAGTACTGGAGACCACACATGCTTAAGGACATAAACGTGGTGGAGGCTGTCCAGAGAAGGGCGACAAAGATGGTGCATGGTTTGCACCACAAAACGTATGAGGAGAGACTAAGAGACCTCAATATGTACTCACTGGAGGAGAGAAAGGGGTGACATGATAGAAACTTTTAAGTACCTCAAGGGCATAAACAAGGTGCAGTTGGAAGATCTTCTCCAATGTAGAAAACATACCTAAACAAGAGGGCACGATATGAAATTGGAGGGGGGGAGATTAAGAGGTAACGTGAAAATGTTTTTCTACATAGAGAGGGTGTTGAACACTTGGAATAGTCTGCCACAAGAGGTGGAAGGGGCAAGCACAGTAGAGGGGTTTAATCATGCTTGGGACAAGCACAGGAAACCTTGGGTGGGAAGGGAATGATGAAAAGTCATTGACCACTTAGGGTGAGTGGATGCATCAGGCAGTGTGACAAGCCAGTTGGGAGAGCCGTGGAATGTTGGGATGCACAGGGAGGAGTATCACCAGTAGAAGGAGGAGGTGGTGTTGCCTATGTATAGATCGCTGGTAAGATCTCACCTAGAGTACTGTGGCCAGTTCTGGAGACCACATCTTCGGAAGGACATAGATAGAGTGGAGGCTGTCCAGATGAGGGCCACTAAAATGGTGCAAGGTCTGCATCAGAAGCCCTACAAGGAGAGACTGGGACCTCAATATGTACACCCTGGAAGTGGGGGATATGACAGCAACCTTTAAATACCTCACAGGAGGAAATAAGGTACAGTAGGGAAGTATTTTTCTGGAAAAAAGTGCTTAAGAACAAGTGGGCATGCAGTGAAGCTGGGGGTGGGGGTGTTCAGGAGAGATGCTGATAAGCAGCAGGAAAATCCCAACCTCCCCCTACAAAACAGGGTACTAAATGAGAAAAAGACCAAGGTAGAAAGGCCAGTGGGGGATGCTGCTACAGAAGGTAAAGCCATCAAAAAATGGAGAGCAATAAGTGCCAATGCCCGTAGTCTGGGTAACAGGCTTCCTGAATTAGTGGCCTTGATGGAGGAGGAACATCTGGATATAGTGGCAGTCACAGAAACATGGTACACACAGAACCATGACTGGGACATAAACATACCAGGATACACTATCTACAGGAGGGACAGGGAGGGTAAAAGAGGAGGAGGAGTAGCTCTCTACATAAGAGAAGGAATCAAAGCAACAGAACAAAAGGGTAAACAGGGAGGAGAAGCACTACTGTGGGTCAATTTGGAGGCAGGCAATGGCACCACAGTCCGCACAGGGGTTGTATACAGACCCCCCTCTCAGGGGGAGGAAATGGACAAGGAAATGATGGAAAGTATACTTAGAATGGCAGATAAAGGGGAGATATTGCTGATGGTTGATCTGAATATGCCAGATGTTAACTGGAGTGCAGTTGCAGGAGCTACTTCTAAGAGTGGGGTTATTCTAGATGCCCTACAGGGGGCATGCCTTAGACAACTAGTATTGGAACCCACTCGAGAGGGAGCAATCTTAGACCTGGTCCTCTCAAATGGAGATGGAGAGAGGATCACAGATGTAGAAGTCGGTAGCCATTTGGGAACTAGCGACCATTGAACAGTATGGTTCACAATAAACACAGCAATAGAGTCAAGCCATACAAAGGCAAAAGTACTGGACTGGACTTTAGGAGGGCTGACTTTGCCAAATGGGTGAGTGCCTAAGGAATGCACTAGCAAATGGGCAGGAAGGAGGGGTGGAAGAACAATTGGGAATAATAAAAACTGCCATCACAGAGGTAACAAGCCTTTGTGTGAAGCAAATAAACAAAACGATGTAAGAAACCACTGTGGTTCTCAAAGGAGGTGGCAGTGAAGGTTCAAGAGAAAAAGAAAGCATTCAGAAAGTACAAGGAATCACAGAAGGAACAGGACAGAGAATTGTATCAGTTAAAGCAAAAGTAAGCTGGGAAGGCAGTCAAAACAGCAAAGGCCCGAACTGAGGAAAAGATAGCCAACTCAGTTAAGAAGGGGGATAAAACCTTTTTTAGGTACATCAGGGAGCGAAGGAAGACTAAGGGAGGGATAGTGAGGCTTAATAAAGGGGAGGGGGATGGGCAGAGGGTGACTGTGAAAAGGCAGAGATACTAAACAAATATTTTTGCTCAGTATTTACAAATGAAGAGGGGAGGTACCTAAAACAAACAATAGAAACACTCTGGATACAGAAGTTGATACCAGCCCATTTACAGAAGAAAGGGTTCTGAAAGGACTCTTAAAACTGAAGGTGGACAAAGCAATAGGGCCTGATAGGATTCATCTCAGAATTCTAAAAGAACTAAGGGTAGACCTAGTGACACCAATGACTACCCTCTTTAAGAAATTATGGGAGGATGGGGTGGTACCTGAGGACTGGAGGAGGGCCGATGTGATTCCCCTTCACAAAAGTGGGAGCAGGGCAGAAGCAGGAAACTACAGACATGTTAGTTTAACCTCAGTGATAGGGAAAATGATGGAATCACTTCTGAAGGAAAGAATTGTCGAGTACCTAGAGGCCAGAGGGGCACAGGACCCAAGGCAGCATGGATTCACAGCAGGAAGGTCATGCCAGACAAATCTAATAGATTTCTTTGACTGGGTGACCAAAGTAGTAGATCAGGGAGGGGCTGTGGACATGGCCTACCTAGACTTTAGCAAGGCATTTGACTCAGTCCCACACAAAGGTTAATATACAAGTTAGCCAGCCTGGGAGTGGGTCCCAAGATGATAGCCTGGGTAAAGAATTGGCTGAGAATAGGACACAGAGAGTAATAGTAAATGGAGTCCACTCTGAAGAAAGGGGTTACTAGTGGGGTGCCGCAGGGTTCAGTATTAGGCCGGTCCTCTTCAATGTCTTTGTGGTGACATTGCAGAGGACTGGAAGAAAAGTATGTCTCTTGCAGATGACACAAAGATCTGCAACAGAGTTGATGCACAAGGTGGGTGGAAAGGATGAGAAGGACTTAGCAAGGTTAGAGGAATGGTCAAATGTATGGCAGCTTAGATTTAATGCTAAGAAGTGCAAGGTAATGCACCTGGGAAACAAAACCCAGGGAAGAGTACACAATGGGGGTGAGATACTAACAACAACAAAATGGAAAGGGACCTGGGGTAGTCATATCAGATGACTTAAAGGTGGGCAAGCAATGTGAGAGGACAGTAAGGAGGGTTGGGGGATACTGGGATGCATAGGAAAGGCATCACCAGTAGAAAACAGGAAGTTGTTATCCTCTGTACAGACAGCTGGTGAGACCCCATCTGGAGTACTGTGTGCAGTTCTGGAGACCGAATCTCGCAAGGACATAGACAGGATGGAAGCTGTCCAGAGGAGGCAACTAAAATGGTGCAGGGTCTGCAGCGAAGACATATGAAGAGGGACTAAGGGCTTAATATGTATAGCCTCGAGGAAAGGAGGGAGAGGGGGACATGATAGAAACTTTCAAGTACCTCAAGGGAATCAAAGTCCAAGAGGTAGCATCTTTCAAAAACGAGGTGTGCAAGAACAAGGGGGCACAATTTGAAGATGGGGGAAGTGGCTCAGAGGTAATATAAGGAAGTATTTTTTCACAGAGAGGGTTGTGGATGCATGGAACGGCATTTCGGAGGAGGTTGTGGAGTCAAAAACAGTGGTTGAATTCAAGCATGCATGGGACAGCCATAAGGCAATTCTAGGGGGTGGGGATAGAAAGAAGTAGGCTGCTGGTTAACTAGGATCTGCAGCTTATCCATTAGGTAGGAAAATGGGCAGACTGGGTGGGCCAAGCGGTCCTTATCTGCCGTCAAATTCTATGTTTCTATGTTAGATGTGAGATAGTACTTCCTAGAAAGAGTAGTGGATGCCTGGAACAGTGGGGTTCAAGAATACATGGGATAGGCATAAGATCCTTAGTGGGAGGTGGGGAGCTGGAGATCAAGCAGGGTCTACAGTGACACTGTAGGAAGGGAATAAAGGGCAGACTGAGTGGGCCAAATGGTCCTATCTGCCATCAGATTCTGTGAAGCCCAGCTTCAAATCTCAGTGCAGGCCTTAAGTCATGGCCCATTTTTTCTGCAGCAGTTTGGGTCTAAATTCTGTGGCATTAGTTTCTTATTTATTTGGAAATTCTGCGGCGGTAGCTGGGGGCTTCAGTAGCAGTTAGCAATTCCCCACCCCCAAGCACCCAGGTAGGGGGAAAATGTTTGATCTAGGGACATGGATATGTTGTTCATCCGCACTGTCTGGCTGGTTCCTTGCCGCTTTAAATCTTGCTGGAAGGTCTTCAAGCTGGCTCCTCCCACCCACCCGGGTGGTAAAACTCTCGGCTCCGCCCCATGATGCCAGATCTTTCTTACCGCTTGGAAGCTCAGGTTCCCTCCTTAGCGCTCTGCGTTTTAGACTGGATCCTAACTCTTCGGTTCGTCCAAAACTAGTTTTGAAGTTTTCTAAACTTCGGTCTTCTTATCCCTCGCGGCTGTGATGGACAAATTGATTCCCAGCCTTCGGAGGTGCCCTGGCAGGCAGAAGATGTCCAGGACGGATCCGCACTCCACGTGCGTCTACTGCCCCGGCCTAGACCACGACCCACAGGTTTGCGAGTTGTGCCGCTCCTTTTCGGCCAATGTCCTGGAGGATCGCGCTGCCCGATTGAAGCTCGGGCACCCCGAGAAGTGTTACCCGCTGGTAAAATCCAAAGAGGCTCGTTGGGGGGTGTCCGCGGTGGCTGGCTCGGCTGAGCAGCTTGAGCACTTGATCGCCCTTGAGGAGGAGGCGGCCCAGGCCGCATCCTCCTTCTCGGTCGTGGCATTTATCCCACTCTCTCTGAGTTCCTCTTATTCGATTTCGTTCAAGGAGCTTCGCCAATCCCTTTCCACGAAGGGAGGAGGCCATCGGGACATTCCTCTTGGCCCAAGAAGAGGAGTCTAAGGTAAGTCCCATTGTCAGCGTCATGGAGCGGAGAGGTTCTTCCTCGACAGCTGACCGATTTCGGTCGAGGTTGCGGCTCAGGCCGCTGGCTTCACGGCATCCCCGTCAAGCCAGCCTGCCGAGCACCCTTCGACGCATCAGATATTCTCTACCCGTCGGGCCGGTGGTCAACTGGTAGAGCCGGCAACCCGCTCTTCACCAGTTTCCCGGGTGGAGACCGAGGATCTGCCCCGCCAAGGCAGTCCTCAGTTAAACTGTCCGAGCGAGGGAAGAGTGGGTGTCACCCGCTTCCAGGCCCGCTTCAGTTTCACCGAGGGTCTCGGCTTCATTTGGTCAAGCTGCTCCGCCAACATCAGCGGTCTTGGTCTCTGCACTGAAGTAAGTGGCAACACAACGCCTCCTCGCCTCCTCCTCGGATGAGAGGAGCTTCGACGCAGACTGCGTCGGCGTTACGAGGAGCTTATTTGGCAGCAGTTTCTGTTGTCTGGGAGTAAGTCGACTCCGATTCATCCCCCGGCCATCAAGTGGCTGTCGCCCAAATGGCCGAAGCAACCGCTCGCCGCAGGCGAGATGCCCATTTCTGGGCCGGTTGTTCGGCCAAATCTAGCTGCCCCACCGATTTGTGGTGGAACCTCGGTCGGGTCACAGCCTGCCCCACAGGTTGTCAGTCACCCTCACTCCCGACCGTCCTCGGCAGGTGGAGGGTGGCTCAGGCCCGAGGCAGCTCTTCGCAGACTCTTCGGAGTCCGATGACGACTCCTCCCTGTTTCCCAGGCTGGTCGGCCTGGAGTCCTCTGGGTGCCAGTCTCTGGACGATAGCCCATCGTCCTTCATGGGTCTGCTTCGGCTCATCTCGGAGTCTACGGGGATGCAGCTCGAGCCCGTGTCCAAACAGGCCAAGTATCCCCTGACAGAGATACTAGACCGAAGGGATTCACCCACGGACGCCTTCCCTATGGCTGAGGACATTGTCGGCCCAGCCTTGGAGCTTTGGCAGTGGCCTGCTTCCTGTCCTGCGCCCTCGGCCAGGATGGCCAGGAAGTATGCGGTCCCTACCGGATCTTTGCCCGGTTTCTCGGAGCACCCCTCTACTGAGGGGTTAGTCACTGATAGCGTCTTCTGGCATTCCGGAAATGCTCGGGACGTGGCTAGGCCCCCAACAAAAGAGTCCAAAAGGCTGGACTATGCCGGGCACAAGGTGTACGCTGCATCCTCCCTCGGCCTCCAACAGTCCATCTCAGCCGTGCTGATGGCACACTTCTCCCACGCCCACATGGGCTCCCTGGATGAGGTGATCCTTCATCTCCCGGCCAACCTGCGGACCACGGTCCAGCAGGTCCAGGACCAGGGTAGGGCGGTGGCTAAGCAGCAGCTTCAGACTGCTCTGGACATAGGTGATTCCTGTGCCAGGTCAGTAGCGGCCGCGGTGGCCATGTGCCGCAGGGCGTGGCTGAGGATGTCCACCTTCACGGCAGATACCCAGCACAAGTTGGCGGACGTCCCCTTCTTGGGGACTGACCTCTTCGGCCCTGGAGTGGAGGGACACCTCCAGCGCATCGAAAAGTCCAACGCCACTCTGGACTCGGTCACCTCCGCCCAGAGGGACAAAGGCCGCCGGCAACAACAGTGTAAGTCCTTTCGTCCTTCGGCCCCTGCGGCATGACCGCCCAACAGCACCAGCACAAGGGCCAGCAGGCTCATGCTTGGCATCCCAAACCCAAGCCAGTGGCTTCCTCCAATGGGAAGCAAGGAGGTAAAGGCCCAGGAGGTCCCTCGGCCAGTCCCTCCTCCAAGCCTGCCCAGTGACGGGTTGAGGGGTGTCGCCCCCAACCTAGTCACCCTTCCCTGGGTTCCCCCCTTGGGGGGTTGGCTCCGCCACTTCCTTTCCTTCTGGTCCGCTATCACCACGGACCATTGGGTGTTGGAGGTGGTAGGAAAGGGGCCTGCCTCTGGGAGTCGAGGCAGACCCCTCCCTTGCGAGCCATCGCCCCCCCGGGGTGCCACGGGGTCTGAAGCCTCGCTGTTGGCCCGCCGAGCCGATATTGTCCTGCTCCTCGAGAAAGAGATGATCTGGAAGGTGGCGGATCCTCCTCCAGACCTGGGCTTTGTGTTCAGGTATTTCCTGGTCCCAAAACAGACGGGGGGCTGGCGCCCCATTCTCGACCTGCATGACCTGAACAGGTTCCTAAGGTCTCGGACCTTCAGGATTGTCACTCTGGCTCAGGTAATCCCATCCTTGGAACTAGGCGTGTGGTTTTGTTATCCCGACCTTTAGGATGCGTTCTTCTCGTCCCGATCTGTCCGTCTCATTAGAGATTCCTCCGCTTCAGAGCGGAGGGATCTCTTCTGATTCGGGCCATGCCCTTCGGCCTTTCTCTTGCTCCCAGGGTCTTCATCATATGCATGGCAGTGGTGACAGCATTGCTGTGGTGCCGAAGGGTCTGGGTGTACCCTACCTGGTCAACTGGCTGTGTGCAGCCCCTCCAGGCGGAGGTGGAGCAGTCCAGAGATCTGGCCCTCAGGTTGCTCTCAGATTGGCCTCCTCATCAATGAGGCCAAGTCGGAACTCGTGCCAAGCAGGTGATACACTTCATCAGGGCAGAGCTCGACTCTCTTTGAGCCAGAGCTCGGCTCGGCGGACAGGGCTGAGTTCTTCCTCCTTGCCCATTCATTTCTGGTTGGGCAATTGTGCCCTACCTGGGACTTCTGCACCTCCTGGGCCTCATGGCGGCCTGCACCAGTGTGGTCCGTTGGGCCTGTTGGTACATCGTCCCCTTCAATGGAGACTGGCCAGCCAGTGGTCACAATGCTAAGATCCATTGGATCAGTTGGTGACAGTGACCCAGGAAATGTGGAATGCTCTCCAGTGGTGGACCATTCCAGCACATCTGCAGGAGGGCATCCCGTTCGTCCGCCCGAGCCGACGGTCTCTCTATCGACCGACGCCTCTCTGATGGGTTGGGGTGCCCATCTGGGGGAGCACAGAGTGCGCGGCCTCTGGTCCCCTCAGGAGTCCCGATGCCATATCAACCTGCTGGAGCTCCGAGCGGTCCGCCTAGCTCTCACCGCCTTTGCTCCGTTTCTACGGGGTCAAATGGTTCAGGTCCAGACGGACAATACCATGACCATGTACTACCTAAACCACCAGGGCGGGACGCACTCCATGCTGTTATGCAAGGAAGCTCTCCGCATATGGTCTCGTACAGCCTGGAGGCGGATCTCCTAGCCATTCACATGGCAGGAGCTTCCAACACCCTGGCCAATGCCCTAAGCCGGATAGGGGCTGCATCTCACGAGTGGTCTCCTGCTGGAGGTAGTACAAGATCTCCTCTCCCACTGGGGCACTCCTCAGGCGGACCTCTTTGCCTCCAGGAGAATGCGAAGCTGAGACTTTCATGCCCGCCCCCGCTCAGCAGGGCTCGCTGCAGGGGAATGCCTTCTCAAGGCCATGGACCCCGGACCTCTACTCGCCTTTCCTCCATTTCCCTTGATCCACAAGGTGCTTCTCAAAGGCGAGGAGGGACAAGGCGCAGGTGATTCTGGTAGCCCCAGACTGGCCCCGCCAGTTCTGGTATCCAGATCTTCTCAGTCTCAGCTCCAGGCTCCCGAGGCGGCTTCCAGCCCGCCCGGACCTGATCTCAGTCATCAGGGGAAGGTATTCCATCCGGACCTTCAATCCCTGCACCTGACGGCCTGGTTCCTGAGCGGCTAGAGTTCCAGGCCTTGGGTCTTTCCGACGAGGTCCTCAACATCGTTGGGGCGTCCCGTAAGGAGTCGACCAGAAAATGCTATGCCTTCCAATGGAAGAGATTCTCCATTTGGTGTCAGGGAAAGGGCATGGACCCTTCCTCCTGTTCCTTGGCAAGCATTCCGGACTACCTGTGGTCCTTTTCTCAGCAAGGGCTTCGGTCGATGACCCTTAAGGTGCACCTGGCAGCCATCTCTGCTTACCGGGCGCGGGCTGGAAAGTAGTCGGTGGCACAGGAGAAGGTGGTCTGGCGCTTTTTCAAAGGCCTTGATCACATTTCCCCTCTGGTGCGAGAACCTCCACCTCTGTGGGATCTACTCCTGGTATTGGCCAAGCTCATGGGCAAGCCATTCGAACCAGTGCAGAGGTGCGATATCTCCCACCTGTTGTGGAAGACCGCCTTCTTGGTGGCTATCCGTCAGCCAGAAGGATGGGAGAGCTCCAGGCGCTTTCCATCAAGTCTCCTTATCTGGTCTTCCACAGGGACAAGGTTGTCCTGCGCCCCACCAAGTTCCTTCGAAGGTGGTGTCGGAGTTTCACCTTAACCAGGTGTTGACTCTGCCGGTGTTCTACCCCAATCACACCTCCGAGGCCGAATATAAACTCCATGGCTTGGACCTATCAGCGATCTTGGCGCTTACTTTAGGGAAGCGGACGGCTGGAGTTAGGGAAGGTTTGCCAGCTGTTTGTCACCTATGCTGAAGCCACACCTGGCAGACCTGCAGCCAAGCAGGCGATAAGCAGGTGGGTCACCCCTGCATAGATCTCTGCTATAGGTTGGTGGGCATGGAGCTCCCAGAGGGATACGAGCTCATTTTACCCACCATACCGCTGCATCGGTAGCTGCTTCCAGGGATGTCCTATCCAGGATATCTGCAGGGATGCTATCTGGAAGTTGGCACATACCTTTATTACCCACTACCACATCGACCTTGAGTCATGCTGGTTTTGGGGCCTCGGTTCTCAGTCTTTATTCCCTAAGTAGGGGTGTGCGCTTGCCTCCCTCCCGGAGAACTGCTAGGAGTCTGCCAGACAGTGTGGATGAACAACATATCCATGTTCCTAGAAATACAGGTTACTCACCTGTAACAGGAGTTCTAGGGATGGTATATATTGTTCATCCTACGACTCCACCAACCTCTGCGGCTTGACGCTGGCAACCTGGCTTCCAGCGGGCTAGATCTGACGTCATGGGGCGGAGCTGAGAGTTTTACAACCCGGGTGGATGGGAGGAGCCAGCTCGAAGACCTTCCGGCAAGATTTAAAGCGGCAAGGAACCTGCCAGACAGTGTGGATGAGCAACATATACCATTCCTAGAACTCCTGTTACAGGTGAGTAACCTCTATTTTTTGAGCTGGGGCCTACAAACTAGAGAAGGTTGTCAGTTTACTCCCGAGTTCTTAGTATGAGAAAGTAAAAAAATCTAGCCCATCCCTCTCAGCCCCATCACCCTCCCCACCCCAGCCTGAGAGTCCCCAGGGCCACCAGATTTGAATGAGCAATATTTTTGGCAGCTACTGCATTGCACATTCTACTTTTGCCAGTAGGCCAGAATGACAGTTTCTCATTCCAGTAGTGCTTTGTGCGGCTGCACTCAAAGCACTTCTGAGACATGAAACCAGAATTCAGGCCCGGTGGTGAAAATTAGAAGGATGAGGATTTTGCAGCACAGTATGGGACCTGATAAAAATATTTCTACTTCAAATAGAGAGACTCAAGGAGGTTCTCGGGGTAGGAGGGTGATAGGGCTGAGCTGGATGGGGCGGGGGGAGGATTTACCTATTATGATTTTTAAGGTAAAGCCCTAACAAACAAACTAATGGTCAGGGACTGTATCAAGATGCTTTTCAGATTTTTGTTTTTAAATTCCATAGAATTCCAAGAAGCATTCTACAGAATTTAATATAAACAGCGGAATAGTTTTCCTGGGTTTTATGATCCATGGAATAACCAGTTTATATGATCCCTGGAATAATTTTCCTTGGTCAGAGTCAGTGTAAACTGCAGAATTGTTTTACTCACAGTTTATACCAACTCTTCATTTTTTTATTATGCTTTATTGCCTCATCTGCCAGCTTCCGTTGGTCTGCTATACATGATCAGCCGGACTGCGCACCCTGGACTAACCTCACTCCCGACACCCCTGGCCTACCCTTTCGTGGAGACCGAATGATAGAACAGGAGGCGAGCCTGGTTGGAGGCCCAGGGTCTGTAATATGGGGGAGATGGGTTGTGCAGCGGTGAAACCTCCATTTTTGTCCCAGGAGGCATACAGTAGTAATGTTGGGGCAGCACGTCGAATGCCTGACGTGCGGCTACCAAACATAGTCAGTCCTGGCTGTTGTACCCCAGGCTACCATGAGGCGTTACCTGAACACCGGCGACTTCCCCACCCTCCCCCCAGAGTAGGAGAGCAAGTCCATAGGATGCTCGATCCTCATCCCACTGGTTGGCCCTCCAACCTCTCAGGCTCATTCCCAAACCCCGGGTCATCAGTGTTGCGAGCGGTACTGTTGTGCCAGCGGGCTGGGTAAATACTGGCTCTTCAGTATAAACTGTGGAATAATATTCTGCAGTTCATGTCAATGTGGAATGATATTCTGCAGTTCAAGTAAACCGTGGAATAATATTCCGCAGTTCAAGTAAACAACAGAATAATATTCCACAGTTTGTCAACGCGGAATAATATTCTGCAGTTCAAGTAAACCACGGAATAATATTCTGCAGTTCAAGTAAACCACGGAATAATAGTCTGCAGTTCATGTCAACGCGGAATAATATTTTGCAGTTCATATCAACGCGGAATAAAATTTTGCAGTTCATGTCAACGCGGAGTAATATTCTGCAGTTCATGTCAACGCTGAATAATATTCTGCAGTTCCTTGTAAACCACGGAATAACATTCTGCAGTTTACATTAAATTCCATGGCAGCAGAATCGTGGAAAAATTGAGGCCTTGCCTTAAGCATGGTGAGTTGGGTGGTCTTCAGTTAGTTTCTAAAGGACAGGTGCTGGTGTTGTAGAAACTCACTACACAATTCAGCTGGTAGTTTGTGCTTGGGGGTTGGATTGAATGAGCAATGCAGGTTCAACTACCCTTTTTTTCTGGAGAACCCAGGTTAGCTTTGATGGTTAAGTGTCCAACAAAACACAGAGCAACTCGCGAAGCAAAAAATCAAGCAGGACCAACACAATACGTTACAAATTTTTTTCCCCATTTTGTGCCCCAGACCTGGGATCCCAGCAGACACGTATCTGCATGTGCATGAAGGCACACATGCATGCCAGGTACTGGCTTGGCCCCTTCCTCCCCACCCCTGGCATTTGCTGCCGTCCCCCCGCCTACACTTCCTACTGGACCGTCACCCTGTGGGAGCGGAACTACAGGGGGAGTGGACAGCCACCGGAGGAGGCTGCCTACACGCTCAATCCCACTTGACCCTCCCCAGGTGACCTAAGGTGCCGGTGTAGCATGAGGTAAGATATCCAGCGCCTCAGCCCTCGGCACCACCGAGCCAGTGCTTTACAAGTTTTGAGCTATGCATTAAAGAGCACCTTTCTTGATGCAGTGCCAGATCATCCGTAGGCTCCCTTACCTGACTGGGAGTTCCTCCGTAGTAGTTGTACTATTTTCTCTTTAGTCCCCTAAAGAAGGGAAGGGATCATATTTTGCACACGAGGGCTAGCCACTTGATTCTTTACTTCTTGATCACGACACCGCCCCCGACGCTTCCTTGTTTTGTGATGTAATTATATGCCTAGCTGGGGACGTGGCACGCCTATGGAGCATTATTTTAAAGTTATTTTACTATTTTAACCTGCCTTTTAGTACAAATTGGAGTCTATTATCAAGTAGCAAGGGGTTACTTGATTACTGACCAGAATACATAAAACCGTCTGGCATACCAGTAGATTATATAGGAGAACACAGACCCCAGATCTCTGACACCATTTTGTGAGATAACTTGAAAACAATGATACGAGGTGAAACGTTGGCCTACTCTGTACAAAAGAAACGTAAACAAGAGGAAAATATGACTCCCTGCTTATACAACTTCAGCATTACCAATTATTGTATAGGGAGGGTGACAAGGAACTACAGCAAAAAATTAGAGACACCAGATCAGAACTTGAAAAGATCACCGACCTCAAAATTCAGCAAGCTCTAACATATTTCCAGCAAACTAATTATGAAGGAGGAACTAGGGACACACGTACCTTGGCACCAAGAATAAGGACGCGCAAAAAGGGATCCACTATTTTAAAATCTAACATCCTGACACCAGGCAAACTCTGTATCGTGAAGATCAGATTTGTTAGGCTTTAGCATCCTACTACCAAGCACTGTATCATACAATCCTCCCACAACAGCAGACAATAGAAATGTCTTTTTATCTCGTCTTGATTACGAAACTTATGGAGGAACAATGTAAGGCCCTTAAGACTCTATAGGGACACAGGAGGTGTTACAGCATAGCAGAGCAGCTAAGGTAGCGAAGTGCCCAGGAGCAGACGTCTGTATATCTGAATGATACAAAAAGTTCTCTAGACTATTAATACTTGCCATGTTGGCGACATACAGAGCAGTGGCTGAAGGGGAGTCCCCCTCTCTCTCCTGGGCCTACACAGTTATAGCAGCCATCCTTAAACCAGACAGACACATAACCGAGACGGCATCCTACAGACCGATTTCCATTTTAATGTGGATTGCAAAATATATTTGGAAATCTGGGCCTCCCAACTGGAGCATTTGTTGCCTACCCTTATACACACAGACCAAGCTGATTTCATTAAACACAGAAACACCACGGATAATATTCGGCGTACGCTCCTGCTTCTGGATAATATTCAGACTAGCAGGATTCCTGTGCCCCTTCTTAGCTTAGATGCAGAGAAGGCATTTGACAGGGTGTCCTGGGACTTTCTCTGGGACACCGTGTCAGCTTTTCATTTCCCAGACCCTGTTATAAAATGGCTACAAAATATACCATAGCTCTCAAGCATATATCTGTGTAAATGGGGCCCCATACCAATGCAGCAGGGCACCTGCCAGGTGTCCTCTATCCTCACTCCTTTGCTCTCTACATGGAGCTTTTGGCGTGGCCTTGAGGCTGGAGAGACAAGTGGAGGAATCCCATTGAGACAACAGGAATACAAAACATCCTTATTTGCTGATGATGTCCTCCTGATGGTAACTTCCTGAAACATCAGTACCAGCTATTTGAGACTATATTGCAAACCTTTGATAAAATAGCCAACTTTAAGTTTAATCTAACCAAGACTGACGTCCTTCTCTTGAACTTAACTCCTTTGGAGTCATTGAGAGAACCTGCCCCTGAAATGGCAACTTACTAAAATGAAATACCTGGGCATTTATATTCCCAAGAAGCTAGACAACATTGAATTGATTAACTGTGAACCGTTGTCTATACAAATACAAGATACGTGAATAAATGGAGGAGGCTTTATCTCATTTTCTTCAAAGGACAGGAATAATCCGAATGAATGTCTTTCCCACTTGATGTACCTATTTCAGAACATACTCCTGTTTCCCTCGAGATTCTGTTTTAAATCATGGAACAGAATGGTAGCCAACTTTATATGGGGGAGTAAAAGGCCTTGGATGTGTCTCTCAATACTTCAACTTTCATTGGCACGGGGGGAGTTAATCTCCCTAACCTAGAACTATATGCCAAAGCAGCCTTCTTGAAGATCTCACTTCTCTGGTTGTCTCCCTCTTTTATGGCTCTGTGGAAAAATATTGAGTTTAACATTAATGATATGCACAATATCAAGAAAATGTTTGCCACCAGAGGAAGATCTCCACGTTTTGGGCTCCTTACTAAATATACTGCCAATGTCTTAAAAATCTGGCATCAAATCAAACGACACCCAGCCCTGCAAGACCTATTCTTTTTAAATAGGTTAATATCAGAAAATGAACACTTTACACCCATACACTTGGACTTGGGATTCATCTCCTGGCGGAGGTTGGGACTTGCCTATATTTATCAATTCCTAGTTCCAGTTCTCCCTTTTGAAAGTTTGCAAAGAGAACATGGGCTCCCCACCTGAGATTTCTTTAGATACCTACAGGTTAAAAATTGCATACTAGCCAAAGAACAAAAGTCTCACAATTGTCAACTCCCTACCTACCCTGTTAAGTATGCTCAGGGACTTGACAGCTGGCTCTACATGAGGGACATATAATAGGCCCACTATATAAAACTCTCAGGAATACCTAGGAGATGCCACTCAAATGGTTTTGGAAAGCTGGAGAAAGGATTTGAACCTGGAGGTGACAGTTGACTCCTGGACAAAAACATTTATTTATTTATTTTATTTATTTAACTTTTGTTGACGGTAAGTGTACTAGACAAATTCTGCCTATTTTCAGGCACGACCGGGAGAGGATACAGATGAATGTCAACTGACCTTGAACCAGATTAAGCTGTTGGTGGTATTTTTAGTGAATGGGAAATTTGGCCAGGACACGGAAATTCCCCTGCTCTTTTCGAGAAGTGCCATGGGATCTTTAACATCCACCGAACTACCACCAGAACAGGCAGATGGGACCTTGGTTTAACGTCTCATCCGAAAGACGGCACCTCAGGAGTGCAGCACCCTCACATGCTGCACTGCAGTGTCAGTATTGGGATATTAACCCAAGTGCCTGGTGTGGAGCTAGAACCCACAGACTTCTGATCTCCCGGCCTCAGAGGTGAGTGTGCTACCTGCTGAGCCACTGACACTGCTAAAAACATAAGTAACTGCCATAAAAATAACATCCTCCAACATCTGGAGGGAATTCGCGTGAAAGTGTTGGAGTATGTTCTTCCGCTCCCCGGCAGTCTTGGCAAAATACCTTCTGCCTACTACGGGGCCTGCTGGAGGAAGTGTGGGTGCCAGTTAGCAGATGTTGGCTACATCTTTTGGTCTTGTCCCATGCTGACACCCTTTTGGTGCTCTTTGCAGGAGGAGTTGCTTGACTGCTTAGGAGACTGGGTGGAACTAACAGCGGAAATGGTTCTGCTGTCCATTTTCCCTGAACACCACCCACCCTGGAATAAAACTATGCCGCCTCTCCACCTCCTGGTAGCCAGAAGGGTGATAACACGAAGATGGATGCCCACACACATACCCAATCTTCTGGAGTTGCAACAAATTGTCATGGACATATATAGAAGATTTGCCGGCCGCGATCCATGACAGGCTCTCACCCTTCAGAACCAGATGGCAAAAATGGATGTGGTACATGGCGCAAATTGAAGAAGATTTTGTCCCCTAGGTTGAGAGGAATGGCGGGGATTAAGGGGGTGCCTCCAGGAATTTAATTCAGAATACAAACCAACCTGAAGGGAGACCTTTAATAAAATAAACCAAATATTAACGTGTATAAGAGAACACAACCTGGATAATTGTGTGGGAATGTATTAAATTAGACCAATAGTGAGCCAATGTAACCTATTTTTATGACAAGTAAGATCACTTGTATCTCCTTTCCAGCAATGTAGACATGAAATGTGATGTACAGCATTATTTAATGAGGCTATTTACATGTGATGCTTCGATCAATACAAAAAAAAAAAAAGGCATTTAATGGGCTTATTTGAAGAATAGTTAGAAAAGTAGACCACCTTTTTTATTTTTGTTATGGTTAACCCATTCAGTTTGTCAAATTGACATACTGTACCTGAGTCTGTCTTTTGGTACAAGCCAGCTAGTGACCCTTACCCAGAATACTGTTGAGTAGATTCCTGTCAGTCTGGTAGCTGCATACCTTGTTTGGATTCTGTTCAGGATGTATCAGAAGTGAGACTTTTACTGAATCAAGGAAGCAGACATATCATGGAATTAGAGTCATGTCATTGGCAGAGAAGCTATGCAGAGCAACACAGAGTCTGGCTTTCAGTGATGTCACTTTCTGTTGCACAACTCCATAAAATGGCTACTTGCTTGATTTAATTTACATGTGGTTTAGATATTTATATCTCAGGACTACAGAAATCTACAGTTAAGCCTAATATCTTCTTTAAAAGATCTTTTCATGGTCTTTCAGAATTTGAGGGACCTGGCACACTTGCCTTCTCCTTTAAGTTCTGCAACTGCCAAGTCTTGAAAGATGTAGTAAAAAGTGGGATGGAAATTGATGACATTCATAGACATGGATCACGGTTTCTGCACTTAAGAACATATCTTTTTGGTATTTAACTTTTCATCTTTTTTAAAATGTGCAGAGCAGGGCCATATTGCAACATAGCAGTAGTGCGCTTTATAATAATCTGAGCGAACCTGGTTCTGAAGTGGATCTGGGAGCCTGAATTTTGGCAGCTAGTGCTGGGGATAGTGCTGCTGTTTGCAGTGTGTCTCAAACTGGGGAGGATGGTGCTGATGCCCACCGCCGTAGCAAGCCCTTGCGGTGTAGCCGTGGCACCTGCTCCCTCATGAGGGGTAGGCCGTGCTGCTGATGCTGCATGTAGGCGAAGTCCATATTGAGCTTTCACAGTGTCATGGGAGGAGGAAGAGTTGAAGGAAAAATTGAGAGAGAGAGAGAGAGAGAGAAAAAAATCTTAGAATGAAGGTTTGGCACTCTTGTGCCATGGACCTCACCATCCAATGCCAAATGTGGACCTTGCCAGAGAGGGGATGCATTACTTTGAAGACCCTGCCATGGCATGGGATCAAACTATAGAAAACAAGGGGACTGGTAAGTGGGATAGGGACTGAGACATGGCCTACAAGAAGGAGTGGCATGTAAAGGGAGAAAAAAATATTTACGTGTTTCTAAATAATGCACTTCACTTTCTTGTTTACTCTGTATCAAGCTATTGTACACACATACACAAACCAGACATAATTTCTTTCTCCTTGGAATCAGTTTTAGGGGTGGGGTTTCATACTTATCCCTCCCGGTGTGCGTCATCCTTCGGGACCTGGGGCAACCACCCAGTCCCCCAGCCATTGGCCCACCTCATCTCTGTCATCTTTTCAGGCAGGATGCATGATGTGGGGCTGGGTGTACCTTGGCTGTAATTTGGACAACTCTGGGGAATTATTTTTAGTGATATTTTGTCTCTCCCTCTCATCACCCTCCACCTACACAGTGGTGCTGCGTACCCTTGAATTTTGGCCTCGTACACCACAGCTAATCCTGGGATGGGGGGAATCAAGTTCCCTGGCCCTACACAGGGGTTGTTGTGACACTGGACACCATGCCATCTTCACTGTGGGCTAGTAAGCTCTGCTAACTGCAGCACTATTATCAAGCCCCATCCTGCCACCCCATGTGCTTAGTGAACTCCCAAACTTGAGTCACTAGCATAGAAGTGCAACGCACTGCCACTAGGTCAACAGATGAGCCATATAATCACTGATAACTATAGAACTGTATGCATTTGCTCCTGCTGCTTCACCAGTGTACATGTACTGTTGTTTCCCTGGGAAAAGTAACTAAGTAAAAGTCATGTTTTTATTAATGTCTCTGGCAAGATGGGTGAAAGTAGCATTGGTCAAGGGGCCTTACACCATATATTACAGCATATAATAAAGCTTAGTTGTCATTATAACATTACATTTGTTGTGTTTTCAGGTTTGAACGATACAGATTGGGGCAGAATGCTAGTAACAAAGTAAGTATAGTTCTGCTGGAATTCAGGGCATGCTTGCAGGTACTGTATTTGCAAGTGACACTGAGCAGTATTGTCGTAGTTTGGTCTGTAGTGTTTCCAATTTTTTTTTTTTATTTTGTTTGGTAAGAGTGCACAAACTTACCTGTTGCGTCTAGCCAGTGGAGTACTGTACAGATCATAATGTCATTGTTCTAACTGCCCTTGTGCTGGTGTCAGGAGTGTCCCACACTACACTAGCTGAGGTGAGACTGAGACTCTGTGTAGCCTTCCCCACACTAATGCCCTGCCAGCATAAATACCTCTGATTCTGGCTGCTAAATTTCCTCTGTCAGTACTGTCAGACATTAAAGCTGTAGTCTGATTCTCCTTCAGAAAAAGTTTGATCTTCCCAGAATCGGTCTGCACCATTCATTACTGGTGGGTCTCGCCGGAGCATCATGACCCCACAGGAACGTACACCTTTAAAGCTTCAGAGGCAGGGGGGACCGATGTTGGATATGGCACCACCCACGAGGCAAGCATATAACGTGGTGCTTGTGGACTGGCCAGTAACAGATGCCAGCCCCCCCTCCCTCCTCAGTTCTGTTCTTCCTGTCATCGAGGTAACACTCCATAGGAGCATTCACCATTTTCAGCAGTGTCACATGGCCTAGTTCCGTTAGTCACTGCTTGCTTGACGTCGCAACACTTATTTCAGCTTTTCATTGCTACCTTTTTTTTTTTTCTGTTTTACAGTGTCGAGCTCTGTTTTT
Source organism: Neoceratodus forsteri (assembly GCA_016271365.2). NCBI lineage: Eukaryota > Metazoa > Chordata > Ceratodontiformes > Ceratodontidae > Neoceratodus > Neoceratodus forsteri. The sequence goes on along the minus strand of CM057450.1, from coordinate 180,323,512 downwards.
TTGCTGATTTTCTTTCTTTCTGTAGTCAGTCATGTCTGGATCCTAGGGGCCCAAAATCTTAAGAAGTTTAGCAAGAAGACTGTCCCCCACCCCCCACCCCCTTTGCATCAGGTGCCCTAGTGGGAGAAATATGTCCATCTGGGATCAGTATGACTATTGCTGGATCTGCCTTGGAGCGGAACACAACATGGACCACAGCAACGCCTGCTTCTCCATGGACTTCTTCAGTTTAGAGATCCATGTGATGAGGTGGGGTTGGTCATCCCCGTCTTTGGAGGCAGGCATCTCACTCAGGACTCCCAAGGTGAGGTCCCTGGACTCTTTCCCTGAGCTCTTCCCCAATATGCCGGTCCCTTGCGGCTGGGGGAGTCGGGGGTAATTCCCAGTGCCTGGCACCAAACAGGGCCCGGGCCACCCGGCATGCTATTGTACACAGCTGTTTAGGGTTGCCCCGAGTCTGAACTTTTCCCAGGGCTTGAAATTCCTCTCATGGGGCCTACCAGTTCTATATATACTGAAAGAGACAAGGCACCTCCTTTTCCTTGTCTCGCCAAGTCAGAGGGCCTGAAGGAGGTGTCTATGGGACAGCTGGCCACACCCAAGGACCGGTTGCTGACCCCTCCCAGTTCGAACAGCCCCAGTGGTGAGGTGATGGCTTTATGCTGGGCCTGCACTGGGGGGCCCCTTGGGACCACGGCCTGGTGCCACTTTGACTTGGCGCACTGAGGCTGGTGCCAGTGAGCAGAGCGGTGCCATCCGCACAGCCAGGTCCTCTCCTGCTGCTGCTTGCAGCACTAGGAGAGGGAAGGTTTCTGGAGCCAGTGGCCCATTGGAGAGCTTCTGGATCTCGTCCCTTGAGCGGTGGGATGATCCAGGGGAACAGGACCGGGATAATCCTGACTGGCATCTGGGCTTTGGTGAGGAAGGAGACATTTCTGGGCCTAGCCCTAGGCTTTTGGCGTCTGCATCGTTGTCTCTGGGTTTTCCTTGGTCCAGTGCTGGCTGTGGTGCCACCTCTCTTCTGTCTCACAGTGCTGCTCTTCAGTGCCGGGAGAGATGCCAGTACCAGATCGAGTCCCGGCACGGCCCTCTGTTCTGGATCAGGTTCCAGTGCTGCCCCCAGTGCCGAATCTGACTCTGGCACTGTTTGTGGTGCCAAGGGGGTTTCCGTTGCTGCTCATAGCACCTTCTCTCCCTTAGCTCGGGTCCTTGCTGCTGGTGATGTCCTTGGGCCTAGCCCAAGGGGTAGAGCCCATTTAGGTGAGGTGGGGTCTGGTAGGTTCCGGCTGATGCTGCGCTCCACGCCTAGACCTTAACAAATCATGGGAGGATGGTGTGGTACCTGAGGACTGGAGGAGGATGGATGTGATTCCCCTTCACAAAAGTGGGAGCAAGACAGAAGCAAGAAACTACAGACCTGTCAGTTTGACCTCTGTGGTAGGGAAAGTGATGGAATCACTTGAAGGAAAGAATTGTTGAGTACTTAGAGGCCAGTGGGGCACAGGACCCAAGGCGGCATGGGTTCACAGCGGAAGGTCATGTCAGATGAATCTAATCGATTTCTTTGACTGGGTGACCAAAGTAGTAGACCAGGGAGGGGCTGTGGACTTGGCCTACCTAGACTTTAGCAAGACATTTGACAAAGTCCCACACAAAAGATTAATAAACAAATTAGCCAGCCTGGGAGTGGGTCCCAGGGTGGTAGACTGGGTAAAACATAATCTGGACAACAGAACACAGACGGTAATAGTAAATGGAGTCCACTCTGAAGAAAGGAGGGGTTACAAGTGGGGTGCCACAGGGTTCAGTACTGGGTCTGGTCATTTTTAATGTCTGACATTGCAGAGGGACTGGAAGGAAAAGTATGCCTCTTTGCAGATGACACAAAGATCTGCAACAGGATTGATACATGAGGCGTGGAAAGGATGAGAAGGGACTTGGCAAGGTTGGAGGAATGGTCAGAAGTATGGCAGCTTAAATTCAATGCATGAAGTGCAAAATAATGCACCTGGGAAACAAAAACCCAGGGGAAGAGTACACAATGGGGGGTGAGTTAATAACAACAAAAAAAAACGAAAGAGACCTAGGAGTTAAGTATATCAGATGACCTAAAGGTGGGCAAGCAATATGAGAAGGCAGTAAGGAGGGCTGGGGATACTGGGATGCATAGGAAGAGGCATCAACAGTAGAAAACAGGAAGTTGTTATCCCTCTGTACAGACAGTTGGTGAGACCCCATTAATGGAGTACTGCATCCAGTTCTGGAGACCCCATCTCCGGAAGGACATAGACAGGATGGAGGCAGTCCAGAGAGGGCAACTAAAATGGTGCAAGGTCTGCAAGAGAAGCCATATGAGGAGAGACTAAAGGAGCTTAATATGTAAACCCAAGGACACCACCTGGATCTCCCTCCATGGTTGGGCCGTCACAGGTGGACAAGTTGCACAGGCCCTCCCTTGACGGGTCACCTGTTCACTCTCTGAGTCCTGTGAAAGGTTCTGGCCTAGCTCACTGGTCTCTTCCTCTGCATAACCCCCCGCACTCCAGGCCATTTTGGGTCCCACAGGCTGTTGACCTGGGAACAATTTAAGGCTTCAGTGAGTGACTTCTCCACTTACCTGAATTCACTGGACCAGGCTATCTTCCAGCCTGAAAGGCTGTCACCATCGCCCCTGAGTCAAGCTCTTTATCTTCCTCCTCTGAGGAAGAGGATTCTACCCTCTACCTATCCTCCAACACTGAGTACACTCATTACCAGCAGCTCCTTTTGGAGATGTTGAGGGAGCTGTGACTGACTGTCCCATTTCTCTGGCTGCAATCCTGCACGCCTAATGCTGTCCTTCTTGGAGAGTACAGTCATGACTATACAGTCATTCCTCCGTGGCCCAGGCCTTTTGCAGATGTGTTCAGAGACATCTGGCTCCATCCCTCTGTCCTTCTGCTACCCCAAGCGATGTCCAGCCGAGGTATTGCACACCCTGGGATCTCCAGGAACCATGTCACACCCTCTTCTGGGGTCCAGCTCCTGGACACCCTTCTGGGCATAAGTGTTCAGTGTCGGCCATCCCCAGAGTCAGACTCAGCTGAGTTTGGCGCCTAGGTTCATAGTCTCTTGGTTGCTGCACCATGTTGCGCATTGCTGCACACCAAGCGCACCAGGTGTCCTATGGCAGGCACCTCTGGGTGATGCTGGGACAGCTCCTGGCATCCCTGCTGGACTGTGAGAAACCAGACAATCCATATGCCTTTCTGTGCAAGGCCTGGAGCTGGCAAGACACAAAGCAAGGGACGTCCTACAGCATCAGTAAGATGGCCCCATGCTAGTCGGAACTGCAGTCTGCATTAGGCAGATGGCGTGGCTCTGTCATTCCAGATTTGTATAGGGTGATTGCCTCACACTTCCAGCAGGCCCACTTCTTCTCTCACGGGTCACAGGGCCAGGCGTGAGCTTGCAGGGTGCATTCCTGCTCCCAGGCCATGGGAGCCTCTGCGTGCCCCTGACCAGTCTCTGGCCTTGCCAGGCACATGAGGGGGCCCTGCCTGTCTGTGTTTTGGCCCACAGAAGGCTGAGGGAATAGCATTTCCTTCAGGGTTTTCCAACACCACCCTCAGTGGTAGCTTGGTACTCAGACGCACCAGTAATGTATGGTGAAGATTGATTCTTGGAAGATATAAAAATTGTGAGAGCACATACTCACTGTAATTCTTGATCTTCACCATTCATTATTGCAACCCATCCACCTTCCCTTGCAGTGACCAAGCTTCTGTGCAGTCTTTTCTCTTTCTCTGGCCTTTGCCTCCCTTAAGTTTGGAACCCCCCCCCAAAAAAAAGGGAGGCATGGTGGGGGGACCATCTTGACAGACCTTGTTCCCTTCCCGTGGTCCCTGTTGTGGCCCTCAAAAAAAAAAAAAGTTCTTTCCAGTCATTTTATCCCTTAACTCCTCTAGTTTCCTATTGATTGTTATATTTAAAAAAAAAAAAAAAAAAGGAAAGAAAAAAAAATGCAGACAAAAGGACCATATAGGGTCCTGCTTATCCCCACACTGTCTAGTTCTAGGGACATGGATATGATGTTCTATCCACACTTTCTGGCAGTGTCCTTTCTCTTTAAAATGTGCCAGATGTCTTCAAGCTGGCTCCTCCCACCGACCGGGTGGTAACTTCCTTAGCTTCACCTCTTGACGCCAGATCTTCCTTTCCGCTGGAAGAAGGTTCCCTCCTTACTGCCGTCTCGCTGAAGAGGCCTGTTATGATTTATTACTTTAATTTTAATACAGCCTGGTTCCCGAGCAGCTAGAGTTCCAGGCTCTGGGTCTCTCAAAGATGTCCTCAACGTTGTCAAGGCTTCTCCGAAGAGTCGACCTGAAAGTGCTGTGCCTTCAAATGGAAGAGTGTCTCCGTTTGGTGTAAGGGCAAGGGGTTGGACCCCCTATCTTGTTCGGTGTCTAGCATTCTCAATTACCATTGTTCTCTTTCTCAGTCAGGCCTTTGGTTGATGGCCCTCAAGGTGCACCTGGCAGCCATATCTACCTACCAGGCACGAGTCGGTGGCACAGGAGAAGGTGGTCTGAGCTGGCCCGGTGGCCCTAAGGGTTGAGGTGCTGGATGCCACACCTTGCTCCACGCTGGCAACCTCTGTTTGTCAATGAACGTGGGTTGCTGGGGATTGGGGGAAGGTGATGGATCAGACATCCAGAGGACTGCTCTCCCCACCCGAGGTGGGAGGGTTACCGCTCCCTGCTTGAACCATTGCTCCCAGGTGGACCCTGAGGAGCAGTGCAGGACAGGAGGGACAGAATGGGCATTGCGGGTGGCAGTGTGTGCTGGCAATGAAGGGGAGGAGAAAACAGGAAAATTGGAGCTGGTAGGCTCCATGATGGCCAGCTTCGGCGTCTGGTTTCTGTGCACCGGGGAGGGGCAGTTGACACTCCTCATCCCAGCGGGGGGCAGTCCACTGGGGAACTCGGGGAGTAGGACTGGTGCGGGGGGCAGACCGGAGAACAGGCCCTTCAAGGGAGGGCTGGAGCTGCCTGCCAGCTCCGCAAAGGCAGAAAGAGAAAAAACACAATAACAAACCCTGCACCCCCAAAAAAAAAACAGAAGGTGGTCTGGCGCTTTTAAAGGCCTTGACCATATTTTCTCTCTGGTGCATGAACCACCACCACCTTGGGATCTGTTGCTGGTTTTGGCAAAGCTCATGGGCAAGCCATTGGAACCGATGCGCAGGTGTGAGATGTCACACCTGTCATGGAAGACCGCCTTCTTGGTGGCTATCACATCAGCCAAAAGGATCAGTGAGCTCCAGGTGCTTTTGGTGGAGTCTCCTTTCCTGATTTTCCATGTGGACAAGGTTGTCCTTTGCCCCAACCCGAAGTTCCTCCTGAAGGTTGCGTCAGATTTTCATCTTAACTGGGTGATTAATCTTATGATGTACTTCACCAACTACACCTTGGAGGCCGAGCACAGGCTCCATACTTTGGATATCTGAAGCGTTGGTCTATTTTAAGAGTGCATGACTGGAGTTTGGGAGAGGTTCGCCAGCTGTTTGTCACCTCGTGAAGTCACCTGGCAGACCGGCAGCTAAACAGACAGTTGGCACGCGGATTGTATCCTGCATTGACCTCTTCTACAGGTTGCAAGTAGGAAGCCTCCTGTAGGGGTAAGGGCTCATTCCACCTGTCATACTGGTGCCTCAGTGGCTGCTTCAGGGATGTCCCTATCCAGAAAATCTGCATGGCTGCTACCTGGAAGTCAGCAAACACCTTTATTTCCACTACCCATCAACCATGAGTCACGCCGGGATGCTGGTTTTTGGGGCCTCGGTTCTCCAATCTCTGTTCCCTTAACAGGGTGTGTGTGCTTTGCCCCCTTCTTCCAGGAGAACTGCTAGGAGTCTGCCAGAAAGTGTGGATAGAACAATCATATCCATGTCCCTATAAAAACAGGATACACACCTGTAACAGTAGATCTTACTTCAAGGGGGCTCTTGCAGTAGGCAACACCATTAGGACTAAGCCACCAGGAGCCAGGACCCCAAGGAAAAATTCTAGCTAGCAGTACCAAAATGGGGACTGCCCCCTGACAACGACACGACGTCCGGCCTTGTATAAAGGGGTGGTCCCCCACACCCACCTGAGTTCTTTTCCCACTGTCAATCTTCGCTCGTCGGACTTCTCGAATCAATGCCGCTAGTCTACTGCCATTTTTCTTTCCCTCAGCGATTTGGTTGTTGATAGTTTGTTACATTTTCGACCTTATATCATTGCCACAATCTTTCTCTGAGACCCAAAGGTCCAAGTGCACCTGCCGGAAGCAGCTTCCTGAAAAGGACAGTTGCTCTGCATGCGTCATCTGCTTAGGCCCAGAACATGACACGGAAGCCTGCAAGGCCTGCCAAAAGTTCAGTTCGGTAATGCAGAAAAGGAGGCAGAAGGTTCTGGAATCACACCTCCTGCAGCAGAAGCTGACCGCCCTAGAGAGAGAACTGCAGTCTGGTTCTACATTGTTGAAAAAGAAGCCTAAGAAACACCAGGACCGGGATCGGTACCCCATGGAGTCAGTCTTCTCTGGGGACTGAGGCAGCTGCAGAGTCTTCCTCCAGCCAGGGATTGACTTCTTCCTCCACGTCAGCCCTTCTTCCTTCAGGGCTGTCAGCAGACCTGCCTCCTGCAGTTCTCATTGTAAGGGATGGTGCTGCTAAGGGTGTGGAGGCTCCATCCTCTGCCCCTCCGCTTCTACTACTCAGGCTGGTCCTCGTGCAAGGGCCTGATGCAGGTGGCCAGGCTGATGCTATGGGTGGGCTGTGGCTAATTCCACCCTTCCAGCCTCGACGTCTTCGCTGGACTCTGGCGATGGTCTAGTAGACTGACGCCCACTGTTGCCCCTGGGCCACAGCCTTCCTTTGAGGGCAGCCACCCTTGGGGCTCCAGGATTCAGGCCCTCACTGGGGCAGCCCTCCTTCCTTCAGGGCTGTCAGCAGACCTGCCTCCTGCAGTTCTCATTGTAGAGGACAGTGCTCCTAAGGGTGTGGAGGCTCCATCCTCTGCCCCTCCGCTTCTGCTGCTCAGGCTGGTCCTTGTGCAAGGGCCTGACACAGGTGGCCAGGCTGATGCTATAGGTGGGCTGTGGCTGACCTTCCAGCCTCGACGTCTTCACCGGACTCTGGCGATGGTCTAGTAGACTGACGCCCACTGTTGCCCCCTGGGCCGCAGCCTTCCTTTGAGGAGCAGCCACCCTTGGGGCTCCAGGATTCCGGGCCCTCACTGGGGGCAGCCTCCCAGGCTGCCCCCCTTTAGTCCCTGATGAGGCCCTCGTCTCCTGAGCTGCCTGTCGGGGACCTGACGCCAGATGGTTCTGAGCCACATCTGTGGTCCCAGAGCACTCAGACTTGCCCCTGTCTTCTTTAGAGCCTGCAGCTTCCCTCCTGAAGTTTCAGTCTCTGGGCTTGGCCCAGCAGGAGCGCTTCCAGAGGCTGCCTCTGGGTTTGGCCCATCAGGTGCACTTCCAGAGGCTGAAGTTTCCGCCTCTGGGCTCAGCCCATTAGGTGTGCTTCCAGAGGCTGATCAGCTGGCTTCCACATTGGGCATAGATTCGGATGCCATTTTGGACTCTGCTCCTGCATGGCATTCTCCGGAAGATTGCTGGGTACAGCCAGTACATTGTGCCTTTCAATCGACGCTCCTCTGCCGTATGTCGGTGGATTATGGGGCCTTACTGAACCTGTTTGTCATCGTCTCAAAGGCCTACCTTGGCCTCTTAATCAATGGCACCTTCATCCCCATCCAGAAGGGATGCTCTGCCTTCGGGTCTCGACGACTCGCCCCAAGATCGAGGTTCCCCCTTGGGCAGCGAATCAGGAGGTTACCTCGGGTGTCTCCCCTTCGCTGGGTTCAGCTGTGGATTCAGAGTGATTCCTCCATTTGGTCTCTGATTCACTGGGCTCCCCTTCCCCACTTTCGTCTCCCACGGTACTTTGGGTTCGGTATACATTCAGATCACCCCAGAAGATTATTCCTTCCTGGAGATGAGGAGGGTGATACGAACCCTCCAGGAGTGGCACACAAAAGATCAAGACCCCCCAATGGTGGTGCCTCGCGCAGCATCTGCGCCTTCCTGAAGAGACGTGGTGATACCACCCTTGATGCCTACTCATGACGACCTAGCCTCCACGGTGTGTTTGCAACCAGCTTTGATTCCAGCAACCCTACGCAAGGCTGATCGTTTTATCGCACCCCGGATGGGAGTGACCATTTCGCCTCCCAGCCCAAGGCAGACCCCCTTGTTCTTGAGGGTCTTTCATCTACAGAAGGCCTGGGTTTCCAAGACCACCCATCGGACCGGGAATCCAAGTCTGGACTCTTTAGGCCGTAAGGCTTATGCCTTCTCGACTTTAGCCTTGAGGGCTCAGAAATATGTGTCCCACATGCTGATACACCGGCAGTCCATTTTGGGTCTAATTGGAGATTTACTTCGTTAAGCTGGGGATTTTTCTACCCAGTCTCAATTGAACCATCTCTTTGCCTCAGCATCTGATGTAGGGTACTATACCTTAAGGGTCTCTTATGATACCGTGGATGCGCTGCTTCTGCCATTTGTCTCAGACACCAATCATGGCTTAGTCTGACACACCTTAATGCCATGACCCAGGCTTCCATTTTGGATGCCCCTTTCCGAGGACCTCTGTTTGGGGAAGACGTTCAGACTGTCATGGCTTCCCTTCAGGATTCTTGGAACCCCTCTTCCACCCATGTCTATGAAGCCTTGGGAAGTCGCAAGGACAGACCAACAGTCTTTCCGGACTTTGCTCCCGACATCCGGATCTGAGGGCAAGCAAATGACCATTGTCGGCTGTGACCTCAGGGGCGTCAGCCACAAAGGCCCACAGAGCGGCAGGAGCCTGGTGCACACGGACCCACTGCCCTGTTTCCAGCGATTTTACCTTCCTCTTCATTTCGGTTTGTCACGAAGTTTCCTTGAGAGGAGGGAGTGCTGTGACAGGCGAGTTTCTCCCCTATGCATCCCCAGACCTTTGGTCTTATTGTTGGAATTATTTTCTTTAAGGTTCACTCCCACTCTGGAACATTCCTGGAGAGGGAGGATTGAGGCCTGACTGCCTTATTCTGATCTCTCTCCTTCATGACAGACTTTTAGGCTGTTTCCTAGTGCCTCCAGACTCGTTGTTGGTCTTAGACTTCTTCCTTGGAACCCCGGGCCTTGTTTCTTCATTTCAGGGGCTCACTATCAAAGTCCCTTCACCCTGTCTAATTTCTGACCCCCATCGTTGAGTGGGCAGGTGGACAGATGGAAGGTCCCTTATCCCCGGGCTTCCAGGAAGGAGACATCCTCCCCTTCTAATGAACAACTGGGGTTGGTGTCTGTTCCCTCGGGGTCAATGCGACAGATCTCACTGCAGCTTCTAGGGTCCCTTTGGACTCCGGGACGCATTGGCATGTTTCCCTTTCCATGGGAAGCATTACCCCCCTCCCCCCAGTTTTCTATAGCCTCAGCTTAGCGTGATGCCTTCTGATGTCCTGACTGGGGTTGCAGGTTCTTTCGTCGGTTCACCATAGTGGAGACGATACTGGGTGGGTCCACGACCCCTGTGGCTTTGTGCCATCGAGGGGGGTCTGGCTGCTCATAGGCATCTCCCGACCCCGCCAAGTTTTGGAGATAGACTCCACGTATCTGACGGGGCCAGGGAACCCAGGTTTTTTCGGAACGGTCTTGGGCTGTCTTAGTCTTTTCCTTTGGTCTGAACAGCCCCCTCTATGAAGCTGCCCCTCTGCTGGGATCCAGCTACCTGGGCAGGGAGCCCTACTAGTAAGGCAATTGGACATCCTCTCAGCGCCTCTGGCAGTGTCGAGTCTGTATTGTTCTAACACTGGATGTCCTCTGCGGTTGTCAGGTACTTCGGACGTCCTACCAGATGTCCCCTACCCTCGCGTTGGAGCGGAGCTCTTTATCTCAAGGGAGTCCTGTGGCAGCCTTTTGGGCCACGCCAGCTGCAAGGTTTCCCTTACTAGGGGACACTCTCCCCCCCCCCACTCTTTCCCTTCCTTGGGACGTGTCTCTAGCGGTGTCTCTAGAGGTTACTTGCCCCTTCATTCCACGCAGATGCTGGATTCTGGACGGATACCAGTTTTTTGCTCTATCCCTGTTCCCAAAGGTCCATTTCCTTTGTCCCAAGATTTCGGTGGACCTAGGTGGGCGGCATATTTGGTATATAGACAGTTTGTTGAGTCATCTAGCCTTTTGGGATATCACCCTCTCTTTTAGGGTATGGTGTTTTTTCCTCAACTCAAACGAAAGCAGAATATGAAAGTAAACGTTGAAGGGGAATCCTCTCCCCAGGGCATACAGGTGACCTTTGACCCTTGCTCTCAGGATATGCCTCCCACCAGGCGTTCGCTTGTTAGGTGGTGGACCATTTTCTTAATCCCATGGGATGGGTCGAGATTTGGGGAGTGGAGAGATAAGTCTCTTCCTTGCGAGAGATATTTTCCATTTGGCAACTTCTCTTCTTTTTTCTCTAGGGTTATCATTCCCTTGATTGGGTAGGGGCATTCCCTTGGTCCTTATAGGATCTTTTTTAGGTCAGATGCCTTCCGTCCTGACCACTTTGTGACCTTTTCTGCTCCCATCTTAGCCAGTTTATAGCAAGTCTCATTTTTGATGGCTCGTTTGGAGGCAGGGCTGGCATCCTTCAGGATTATCCCCTTTTAGCCTCCAAAGTGTCACTCCTTTGAGGGGTTTCTTTCCATCAGCCTGTTGGATGGCTTCCTGGGATGGTCACCAAGACTCAGCATTTGGTCTTTGGAGTCTTAGTCCCCCTCCCATGTTTTTCATGAGGTAGGGGTCAGATATTGGGGCCAGATATGGAGCTGGGAAGGATTTGTTTTTGGTTCCCTTTTCCTTTGACCTTTCGAAGGAGCCTGACAACAGCTTCTGTAGTTGGCCTTCCCTCTTCTATGACCTCTACTCGGGTCTCTTCATAGGAAGCGCTTTCTGCCTCAGGGTTCCTCTGGTGTAGTCACCTGTTTCTTGATTAGTTTAGCCTGTAGGAGGCAGCCCTTTTTCAGGTGCTCTTCGGACTCGTCTGTGTCCTCCTGACACCAGCCTGCTCTCGGGGGTCGGCTCTCTGGTGGAGGTTGTTCTCTTCCTCTCTTCCTCCTGGATATTTCATTTGGGCACTGCTTGGGACTCTGTCTTAATGGTGTTGCCTACTGTAAGAGCCCCTCGAAGTAAGATAGCACAGTTACATAACTTACCATCACAGTAGATCGTCGAGAGGAGCTCTTTCAGTAGCCACTTTTTTCCCCTACCTCCATCACCCTGCTCTCTATCTCAGCCTTTTCAGGCCACAGGAGTCCTCCTTTTTCACCTGTCAGACTTTGTTCCAGGGTCTCTGGAGGGGGGAGAACTGAAGTAGGTGTGGGGGATTGCCCCCTTTATACCAGACCGGGTGTCGACATGCCGACGTTGGAGCAGTCCCCGGTTTTGGTACTGCTAGCTTGAATTTTTCTGTGGGGTACTGGCGCCTGGCAGTTTAGTCCTAACTGTATTGCCTACTGCAAGAGCTCCTCTCGAAGATCTGCTGTTGCGGTAAGTTCTTATGTAACTGTACTTTCTAGCAGTGGTATATGATGATCTTACTTTGAGGGGGTTCCTGCAGTAGGTCTTCACAGAATAGGACTGCACCCCCTGGCATCAGGACCGCACAGCAATCTTCTAGCTAGCAATCTATAGTGGGGGACTGCCCCCAGCATCACATGATGGATGTCAGCTTGACTGTATAAAGGGGGTGGTCCCCACGCCTGCCCCCCAGTTCTTTCTCGCCGGTGACCTGAATCGTCAGACCTCGCGGTAGAACAGCTTCAGTCGACCGCCATATTTAACAGTAAGTATGTTTTTTCCATTTCTTCTCACCATCAACCGTGTTGTATGTGTTTGCGTAGACCGAAGAGAAAGTGTTCTAAGTGTGGCGCGGAGATCCCACATGGGGCGACCACTCCCTCGTTCTCTGCCTGGCCCTAAACACAAAGTAGCAGATTGCCCAGTCTGCCAGTCCTTTAACCAGGCCACGCACTTTCTCGCCAGGAGGCCCTCGATGCTCACCTTCTGAAACAGCGCCTTGCACCTATAGAAAAGAGCTTTAGAAGCTGAGGAGCGCTCTTCTTCACCCACTCCAGAAAAAGGAGGAGGAGGACTGCTGGGAGGCGGAGGCGTTCTCCCTCTCAACATTGCCAGACAGCCAGCGCCTCATCAGGAGGGGCCTCCACATTGGTGAGTACTCCACTTCCTAGGTCTCCATCTGCCCCGGCGGATTGGACGCCTTCCCCTCCTCCTGCCTTGGTCAGTGGGCAGTCGGGGGCCTCCTCTCCAAGGGATCTTCCTTTGGAGCCTGTTGTAAGCTCGGTTGATAAGTCGCCTCCGCCCATTGGGTGCCCAGCCGTGGTCCTCCTGCCTGACTCCAGCATAGATACATAGACAGTGTCGGCAGATAAGGGCATATGGCCCGCCCAGTCTGCCCATTTAAGTTTCTAAGTTCAGTTTATGTTTTCCAAGAAGTGTGTTGCCCCTTACCCCTGACCTCCAGAATTCCTTTATGTCTATCCCATGCATTCTTAAATCCCGTGATTGTTTCAGCCTCCACCAGTTCCTCTGGCAGGGTGTTACACTTGTCCACCACCCGTTCTGTGAAGAAATTCTTCCTCACGTTTCCTCTGAATTGTCCTCCCTCCAACTTCATCCCATTCCCTCTAGTCCTGGAACATCTTTTTCGCTTAAAAATAGTGCATTCCTCAACCTGTTTCTCCCTGTAAGATACTTGTATGTCTCTATCATATCACCTCTCTCCCTCCTCTCCTCCAGGGAGTACATGTTCAGTGCCTTCAACCTTTCCTCATAGGATTTGTGATGCAATCCATGCACCATCTTTGTTGCCCTCCTCTGAACCTTCTCTACCCTGTCTATGTCCTTACGTAGGTAAGGTCTCCAGAACTGCACAGTGTACTCCAGGTGTGGCCTCACTAGTGTCTTGTATAGTGGAATTATGACCTCCCTTTTCCTGCTGGTGATGCCCCTGCCTATGCATCCCAGCATCCTATTTGCTTTACCTGCTGCCTTGTCACACTGTTTCCCTGCCTTGAGGTCATCAGAGATGATTACCCCAAGATCCCTTTCCTGCTCAGTGCATGCTATATCCTCACCCCCCAACTGATATATTGTACCATGGTTTTTGTGCCCCATATGCATTATCTTGCAGTTCCTTGCATTGAATTTCAACTGCCAAACCCCTGACCATTCTTCAAGTTTCTGCAGGTCCCTTCTCATTCTGTCTACACCCTCTGGTGTGTCTGCTCTGTTACAGAGCTTTGTGTCATCAGCGAACAGTGAAATTCTGCCTTCTAGGTCCTGCGCAATGTCACTGATGAAGGTATTGAATAGTACCGGTCCCTGCCCTCCCCTGATCCACCTCCCTAGTCACCCAGTCAAAAAATTCAGTGAGGTTGGTCTGACATGACCTCCCCCTGGTGAAACCATGCTGCCTTGGGTCCTGTAGTCCATTGACAACCAGATGTTCCACCAGTCTCTCCTTCAGTAGTGCTTCCATGATCTTCCCCACTACCGAGGTGAGGCTGACTGGTCTGTAGTTCCCCGCTTCCTCTTTGTTCCCACCTTTGTATAAGGGGACTACATCTGCTATCCTCCAGTCTTTGGGTACCTCCCCTGTTTCTAGTGATCGGCTAAACAGGATAGCAAGAGGTTCAGCCACCACCTCTCTTAGTTCTTTAAGGACCCTGGGGTGCACCCCATCTGGCCCCATTGCTTTATCAACTCTTATTACTTCCAGTTCCTTCAGGACCCTTTCTCGTGTAAAGGGACTTGTGTCCATTTCTGCACTATTCTCACCCCTTGTACTCTGTTCAGACCCATTACCCTCCTCTTCCTCAGTAAAGACTGAGCAGAAATACCTGTTCAATATGTCAGCTTTACTGTTGTCATCCTCCACACAGCCCCCATCCTCCCCCTTCAGTCTCACTATCCCTCCCTTTGCCTTTCTTTTTTCACTTATGTACCTGTAAAAGGTTTTGTCCCCTCTACCCACTGATTTTGCAATGTGTTCTTCTGTCTGAGCTTTGGCTTCCCTTACTGACCTCCTGCCTCCCTTTGCTTCTCCTGGTACTTCTCCTATCCCTTCTGCCTGTGTCTTTTTGTACTGCCTGAATGCAATCTTTTTGGCTTTCACTTTCTTTGCTACCTCTTTGGAAAACCATAATGGTCTCATCTTCCTTTTCCTCTTGCTAACCTGCTTAATACATAATTATGTTGCTCTTGTAATCCCCATTTTAAATACTTCCCACTGTTCCTCAACCCCTGATTCCTGCCCCATTCCCCTTAATGCCTCTTTCAAGTATCTCCCCATTTTCCCAAAGTTTGCCCCCTAAAATCCAGAATACGTGGATCCCTTATGTTGTCAGCCCAACCTCTCCCTGTAGTAAGTTGGATGTCTGCTCCTCCAACAACCACTAGGTTGGCGATAAATCACTTGCCGTCTGCCTGACATCCACTCGGCAGTTGCTCTCCTGTTGGATACCCATGTGGTCTCTGACATCATGCAGAGCGAGCTTCCAGGCTCCCCTTGATCCTGCGAGGTTCTCCTCCCGGGCCTCACTGACCCTGCCTGACTTCTCTTTTCTCCAGCTTCTGAGGGAATAGAGTGTTGCTGTCCAGGAGACTTCTCCTATGTCTGGGTTTCTTTCTGAGACTCCTGCCTCCTTGGCAGACCCATCGATGGGGTGCCTATCACCTACCCCCTTGCCCATCTCGGATCTGGCGTTGGCGCCTTCAGACCCCCAACGCCAGGCACTCACTGGTCCACTGTCCATCTGATATGGATTTGAACTAGGGACTTTGCTCCGATGCGAAGCTCCCTGCTGGCCCTTCTTAGGTTCCTGCCCCGACACAAGGCCTGCCGATGGACCCATTTGTCCCCCATGGTCCCTCGGCACCACTGCTCCCTGGGCCCTCTGCCCCTCCTCCGTCAGTCCCCATGGTCAACTATCCTGGCTACCTGCCATCTCAATTCCCCTACTACCCGATGCTGGGAGGGCCGTCACTGGGCTACCCGCTGTAAGGGCCGATGCCAGAGTACCCAACGCTGGGCCAAGGTCACATGTACCATGGTTACAATCCATACCACTACTGGTACCAGACGCCTGGCTTACCCCCTTATGCCATGGGGTACCCAGGCTACCAGCCTCCTCCGCCCATCTCCACCCCCACCCCAGCCAGAACCTGAAGAAATTATCTCGGCTTGGTGGAAGAATGCGAAGTCCCAACTTTTGCAAGAGTTGGGCCAACCCCAACTGGTCGTGGTGCCTACCCCAACCCACAGGCCAAGAAGTCCATCCACTACAGTCCGGATGTCCAATAGGGATTTGGACAGGCATCCGATGGGGGTTTCATTAGGCACCAGGGTCACGGAGGTGGCCCCAGATGTTACTCCCGTGCCCAGCAGACTGGAGTCCTCAGACTCTGATTTGGACTGTGACTCGGTGGGCCAGTCAGAGCCTCATTCCCCAATAGAGCCTCAGCTCAAGGAGTCGCCAAAGTCTCCATCGGAGAATTCATCCTTCGAGGAACTCCTCTGGTCTGTTCAACAGGCCTGTGGTTGGGCATCCCAGGAGATGGACCCCAAGAGAAAGAGGCTGGAAGAGCATTTGGACCTTACCAATGCGGATCCCCTCCCCATCCCTCCATGGAGGGGACCGCACGAGGACTTAACCACTATCATATGGCAACAGCCATCATCTATTTCTGTGGTTTCTAAAAAAGCTGACTGGACTTACCACCCCCTGGAAGGGGCTTGCCATTTGACCACTCAACCGAAGGCTGATTCTACTGTCATCACAGCAGCCCATGATAGATCTGCCCAGCCTAAACACCTGAGTGCCTTCCAACCGGACAAGAAGTCGAAACAAATGGACCAATATGGACACAAGGTCTATGCCTCTTCTACCTGCGCAATTTGATCTTTAAATTACGTGGCCTACATGGTGTCCTTTCAGCATTCAGCTCTATTCGACTTAGAAAAAGAACTCCAGGCCATTCCGGACGAGGACCTCCGGAATCTGCTACTAGACAAAGTAAGACTTAGCAAGTCTTCCTGCCGCCCTGCCTTACGGGCAACTTATGACTCCGTTGATTCTGTGGCTCATTGCACTGCTGCTGGAGTTTGTCTGAGGCGCCTGACCTAGCTCCGTCTTATGGGACTGGCACAAGACGTCCAGAGCACCCTGCTGAATGCCCCTTTCAGGGGTTCTGTCCTTTTTGGGGGCGATGCCAAAGACATAATAACAGAGCTATAAGAGAGCGGGAGGTCTCTTAAAGACATCCATGCCATGTACTGCTTGGCCAGAAACCCAAGCATAATTTTGTCACCCCCAGAAGAGGTGGAATAGGCAGAACCAGGGCAGATGACAGGACAAGTGTCATGCCACTGGTTCTGGTACCCCGACTACTCAGGCGAAGTCCCATAAGGCCGCCGGTGATGGCAAAGCGACTCTTCCCTCTGTATCCTGACTTGAGGAGGTCCCCTCCACCTCACACACCCCACTGGATGCCCACTTCAGGGGTTCTGTCCTTTTTAAGGGCGATGCCAAATTCATAATAACTGAGCTATAGGAGAGCAGGAGGTCTCTTAAAGATGTCTGCTTCATGTACCGCTCGGGCCAGAAACCCAAGCAGAATTTTTGTTGCCCCAGAAGAGGTGGAATAGGCAGAACCAGGGCAGATGACAGGGCTAGCGTCATGCCACTGGTTCTGGTACCCAGACTCCTTAGACGAAGTTCCATAGGGCCGCCGGTGGTGCCAAAGTGGCACTCCCCTCCGCATCCTGACTCAAGGGGGTCTCCTCCACCTCCACACGCATCTGTGGAGGAGCCAGTGGGGGGAAGGTTCACCCTCTACCTGGAGGGTTGGGAGGCGATAACAGCAGATGCTTGGGTGCTCCAGCTCATTGCAAGAGACACTCCGAGTTCCTGGAGGGCCCCAGGCAATCTGCCAGGAGGGTCCCATTTCCCGTTGGACCATCTAAGTCTGGTTCATCAGGAAATCCAAGCTTTATTGCTAAAGTCTGCCATAGAGCCGATTCCGCCAGGGCAGATAGGAAGGGGATATTACTCCCACTTCTTTCTAGTGTCCATGAAGACAGGAGATCTAAGACCTATTCTAGATTCTAGATTGTTCGCTGATGACACAAAGCTCTGTAACAGAGTAGACACACCAGAGGGTGTAGACAGAATGAGAAGGGACCTGCAGAAACTTGAAGAATGGTCAGGGTTTGGCAGTTGAAATTCAATGCAAGGAAGTGCAAGATAATGCATATAGGGGCACAAAACCTTGGCACAATATATCAGTTGAGGGGAGGATATAGCATGTACCAAGCAGGAAAGGGATCTTGGGGTTATCATCTCTGATGACCTCAAGCCAGGGAAACAGTGTGACAAGGCAGCAGGTAAAGCAAATAGGATGCTGGGGTGCATAGGCAGGGGCATCACCAGCAGGAAAAGGAAGTTATAATTCCACTATACAAGACACTAGTGAGGCCCCACCTGAGTACACTGTACAGTTCTGAGACCTTACCTACGTAAGGACATAGACAGGATAGAGAAGATTCAGAGGAGGGCAACAAAGATGGTGCATGGATTGCATCACAAATCCTATGAGGACAGGTTGAAGGAACTGAACATGTACTCCTGGAGGAAAGGAGGAGAGAGGGGATATGATAGAGACATACAAGGTATCTTACAGGGAGGAACAGGGTGCAGGAATACACTATTTTAAGCGAAAAGATGTTCCAGGACTAGAGGGCATGAGATGAAGTTGGAGGGAGGACGATTCAGAGGAAACGTGAGGAAGAATTTCTTCACAGAACGGGTGGTGGACAAGTGGAACACCCTGCCAGAGGAAGTGGTGGGGGCTGAAACAATCATGGGATTTAAGAATGCATGGGATAGACATAAAGGAATTCTGGAGGTCAGGGGTAAGGGTCAACAGACTTCTTGGAAAACATAAACTGAACTTACAAGCTCAAATGGGCAGACTGGGTGGGCCATAGGCCCTTATCTGCTGACACTGTCTATGTATCTATGTATCTCAGCCTGTTCAACGTCATAATCGAATACAAGAGGTTCCACATGCTGACCCAACAGGAACTCCTTCCCCTGCTCCAGTGGAACCATTGGCTGTGCTCATTGGACATGCAGGATGCTTACCTGCACATCCCTGTCCTCCTGGCCCACCGCCATTTCCTGAGATTCTCCTTTCAGGACAACCATTATCAGTTCAAGGCCCTTCCTTTTGGCCTCTCCTTGGCACCTCGGGTTTTTACCAAGTGCCTGGCGGTGGTGGCTGCTACCCTGCACCGCAAGGGGATTTATGTGTTTCCTTACTTGGACGACTGGCTGCTGTCAGCATCGTCTCAGGACATTCTGATGGATTCTCTTTCCACCACCCTGGACCTTTTCTCCAGACTTGGCATCACTGTGAATTATTCCAGTCTCAGCTCTCACCTTCCCAGTGCCTTTAGTTCATTGGAACTGTGCTGGATATGGTCCAGGGCACGGTCTTTCTTCCTGCAGACAGGGCGGAAACCCTGATTCAACAAGCGGTGCTGATCTCTTCTCTCTCGCTGGACCTCAGCACACTCTATTCTCCACCTGTTGGGTTTCATGGTGGCTGCCATACCCATAGTCCCTTTGGCCAGACTGCATATGAGGGTGACCCAATGGTCCCTCCGGGTTCAATGGGATAAGCGTGTGGATGACATGGATCACAGGGTCCAAGTCTCCGACAGCGAAGAGGATCTCCTCTGATGGCAGGATCTATCCAACCTTTCTCTGGGGTTCCCTTCCATGACCCTCATGACAGATGCCTCAGACAATGGTTGGGAAACCTACCTGTGAGACCACTGGACTCTGGGAACATGGTCTCCCTAGAGGAACATCTACATATTAACATCCTGGAGATGAGGTGATACTTTGTGCTCTCCAGGCCTTTCAATCCTCTTACTTCGGAACACTTCAGATCCAGCCCAACAACATGGCCACAGTCTGGTACAGCAGCAAACAGGAGGCACTTGAACGTAACTCCTTTGCAGGGAGGTGATACAGGTGTGGTACTGGGTAGTCCAGCATGGCATGTCATTGATAGCAGTCCATGTCCCGGCTCAACTGCTCAATGCTCTGTCGCCGGGCTCACGAGTGGTAGCTAGAGCAGGAAGTAGTGGAAGATCTCTTCCTTCAGTGGGGTCAGCCAGAAATAGATCTATTCATCTCCCATCCAACACAAAACTACCCAGCTTTTCTTGCTCATTCCCAAGCGTGGTGTGTTCTGGCAAGACACGGTGTCTCTGTCTTGGACAGGGAGATTTCTGTACACTTTCCTCCCTTTCCTATTTTACAGAAGGTTCTGCAGGCGCTCCAGGCAAGGGGGCCCACATGATTCTCATTGCCCCTCTGTGGCCTTGGCAGATTTGGCTTCCTCTGCTGCAGCAGCTGATGATGGAACCCCCGATACTTCTTCCTCTTTCCCACGACCTTCTGTCTCAGGCGCAGGGCAGCTTGGTGCATCCGAGCCTCAAGTCTTTCCACCTGCATGCATGGCACCTTTGGACGTTTATTTGTTAATTTTTGTTTATTGATGAATATCAGATAACACCTTTGAGTCAAAGACTCCTTTACAAAGGTTCCACATCGTACATAAGACAGAGATAACCGTGACAAAAGTGACAACTAACATAGTAGTTAAAGACGGTGGTTACAGAATGGTTGCAAATGGATATAGAAAGTACAAAATAGCAGCAGGGAATACATGGCTGTCTCACGCTTCGGCGTATCTTCCAGAATTGCTCGGGTCTTAGTGGAGGCCAGAAAGCCCTCCACGAGATCCACGTATACTGTGAAATGGGAGAGATTTTCTGGACTGCTTTCTTGCTTGGCACCCCAGGTCCTCGAGTACCTCTTGCACCTGTCTGATTCAGGCCTCAGCTATTCGTCACTGAAGGTACACCTATCTGCGGTTTCAGCTTACCACCTTCCTGTGGAGGGCAAAACCATCACTCAGTTGGAGGTCTCCAAAACTTTTCTTAAGGAAATCCTCCACCTCAAACCTCTGGTCTGGAATCCGGATCCCCCCGGGATATGAATTTTATTTTAGAAAAACTTACTTTTCCCCCTTTTGAGACGGCAACAAGTTGCAACATGCATTACTTATCCTGGAAAATGCTCTGAGGACTAACTCTTCTTTTCTTCCAAAGGTAGTTTCGCAATTTACTTTGAATCAGAATGTTGAACTGCCGGTATACTACAGAGTATTCCAACAGGGGAATACCTCTTGCACACCTTGGATGTGCATAGGATTCTGAGATACTGCATCTCTAGGACCAAAGAGGACCGTAAGTCTAACCAGTTTGTCGCCTTCACTCCCAAATTTTCCAAACAGGGTTTGTCAGAATGGTTTGCTGACTGCATCTTGTACATCTACAACAATACGAGACCACTCGACTTGGGGCATGCCACTGACAGCCTTCCTGAGGTGTGTCCACTGCAGATATTTGTGCAGCTGACCACTTGGTCTTCCATCCATACCTTCACCAAACACTACAGTCTGGACATTGCTTCTAGGCACAGAGCCGGTTTCGGCCTCGCAGTCCTTAAAGGCCTCCTATCCTAAGCAGACCTTTAATTGGCAGACGCTTCCTCCTCCCGGAACCTAGTCTCTGACTCTCTTTTTCTTTGACTGCTTGGTATTCAGTCCTGTTATGTGAAGATCTACTGCAGGAACCCTCTCGAAGCAAGATATAGCAGTTACATAAAAACTTACCATAACAGTAGATTTTCGAGAGAGGTTCCTGCAGTAGGTCTTGATTTCCCTCCCTCCTTCCCCCAGCTCCTGTATCTTTCCTCTTTTTCTTTCCCAGGGCTTTGTTTTTTAGCAGCTCAGGGCTTTAGGAGTTGTTGCTCCTTTCTCCTGTTTCCTCTTCCAAGGTCTCCAGCAGGAGAACTGGAGGGCGGGCGTGGGGACCGCCCCTTTATGACAGTCTGGCGTCCATCATGTGATGCCGGGGGCAGTCCCGCTATAGATTGCTAGCTAGAAGTTTGCTTTGCAGTCCTGAAGCCAGGAGGCGCAGTCCTATTCTGTGAAGACCTATTGCAGGAACTTCTCTCGAAGATCTACTGTTACAGTAAGTTCTTACATAACTGCTATTTCATCCACACTGACCCACTCGACCACCCCTGTCAAGTGGCACGCTGTTTTTGCTTCCAGCAGGCAAGATCTGGTGTCATGGGGTGGAGCTAGGGGAGTTACCACCAGGGTGGTTGGGAGGAGCCAGCTTTAAGACATTCCGGCACATCTTAAAGGGAAAAGACACTGCCAGAAAGTGTGGATGAACATCATATACCACTCCTCGAGCTACTGTTACAGGTAAATAACCTGTTTTTTCTCTGCTTGTTAAAAAAATAAATAAATTACTGGCCCTGTGACACTGAGGGTTGAGGCGCTGGACACCACACCTCGTGTCATGCCAGCGACCCAGGTTCGGGAACAACCTCAGGTCATCAGGGTGCCAGCGCAGGGGAATGGGGTGGATGGAGCAGGATCGAGCAGCCTAACGGGAGCTTTCCTCTCCTGGGGTGGTTGTCACCCTTTGGTAGTTCCGCTGCCACCGGGTGGAGGTTTGGTGGCAGCACGTGCAGGAGGGGACAGCAAGTCGGGAGGGTGCTTCGGAACGTGGTGCGTGTGTGCATGCCTCCACATGCTTGCATGCCTGGGGAAGGGGGTGAACAAAGACAGGGGAAAAACACCAGATGAAAACATATAAAAAAAAAAAAAAACTAACCAGAAAAGAAAAAAAGGGAGTAGAGCAGAGGAGAAACAGGGTGGAAGATAGCCCTTTATCCCCCCTTCTTTCACCCTTTTTTGTGAGGAGGAATCTATTGTTGTTTGCTGTTGGATAAGCCCCCCTTTTTCATCCTTTCTTTCTGGGGCAATGGCTTGCAGGATAGGAGACAAAATAAGGGTCCAGGAAATATATTGGGAGTTGTAGCCCAAACTCTTCCTGCACTTCCTTGCAGGTGATCTGCTACATTTCTCTTAATCCCCTCTTTTGGGGTAATCTTCACTAAAAGAAAAGGAGCATGCAGTAGAGGAATTGTTCAGTTTCTGCGGTTTCCTTTACCCAGCAGTTGCCCTTCTAGCAGGGACCTCCATCTCTCAGTTATTTTCTTTCCCCTCTTAGGGGTTGCTTTGTTGCCTTTTGAACTTCTAGGTGTCTCTCTTTGGTTTGAAAACTTGCGCTGGTGGTGCATTTCATGGGCCTGTAATGCTCTTGAGAGGCCTTTCGAGAGAAGTAGCTCTCATTTATTTCCTCCCACATTATACTTTGATCATATGGGATCCCTGAGCCTCTGACCCTCTGTAGTTCTCATACCTATGTTTGCAGAGCCCCTACTGGCAACACAGTTTTAGGACTCACAGCTCTGCTGCTGTTTCTAGGTCTTAAAGAAGGTGTCTCCTTCCTCTAGAAGTTTTTCCCCATCCTTGGCTGGTCCTATGGAATTTTTGAGCACCTTGGACTTCGCTTGAGAGTTGTTTAATCTGTCGTGAACATAAGCAAATTTTTCCTACAGTTGAGGTGAGCCAACTTTTCTGACAACAGTATTCTTCTCCTGGGAGCTTGGGGTCCCCACTGCACCCTCCTCTCTCTACTGTATATCTGTCTCTCTCTCTCGCTCCTGTCCAGCTGACCTGGTCATCATTTGACTGCTACCACAGCCTGCCCTCCAGCTCTTTCTTTTTCCTCTAATATACTTTTTTTATTCTTTTGTTCCTTTTATATACTGTATACTTTGGTCTATCCCTTGGGCTGCCTTGCACCAACTCTTCTCCTTTTTTCTTAACTCTTTGATCCTCTCCTGGCAAACAGAACTGGGGGAGAGAGGCAGCATCAGTTACTGGCCAGCCCGTGAACACCACGTCGTACACTTGCCTCATGGGCGGGCCTTCCGGACGTCAGTCCTCTTGCCTCTGAAGCTTTAAGGTGTACTCTCCACTGGGTCCTGATACGCAGCATGGACCCACTAGTAATGAATGGTGAAGATATTCTGGCAGATAAAGAATTACGGTGAGTACGTAATTTTCATTTTTACACATTTGGTATTCTAACATTCTTGAGTTAACATGGCCATTTTTTGACTTGGTGTCCTTGTGTAACCCCTAGGTGGTGCTATCCCAAGGGCTACTACCCCTGCCTGCTTGGCTAGTAGCAGGTTAAGGGGCGTGAGTTGTGAAACGGGTGCCTCCACCCGGAGGTCAGGGTTGGTAGTGCTCAAGCTAACCTTGGCACAGCCCTCTGGGACACTAACTCCCCTCTTTCCTTACTAGTGGCCGGAACAATACACAGTAATCACTTTCACAATACCCCTGATACACCACACAAGTACCCACACTGTTTGCACTTACCACCAGGGTTTTCCTCTGGCCCAGCCCGGGGGAACCCCTGTAAAACAAGGTTATACACAGCAAATAACAGCAGTACAGTACTCTTGCACAAACTGGAACCACAGTCAGGGTAAATGCAAAAAAGAGTTGGATCTGATTTATTGAAGGGTCTTGAATAAGGGAGGGGCATAATCGGTTAATTTGCTTAAAGGATCTAGCAATCAAACCATTATGGATGCACTTCAGGGTCCATAAGGAGTCGCACACTCTGGCTACCCAGATGAAGAATGGTGGGCTAGCCAGGAACGTTGCAGCTAGTTGGGGCCCTGTGATGGAAGAAAACAACATGCATAACACATACTGTTTGTAATCCAGAGCCGGAGGGCTCAGTTTGTGAAAAGAAAACAACAAGACGATCAGATGACACACTTTTAGATTAGGCTGTTGTTGCAGGGAGCTACCCTGATGATTACTCACGATACCCAAGACTGGACACAGGCTGACGAAAATCAAGACAGCAGGTGGTTAATCTGGAGTGCCAGTAGAAGCAGGGCCAAAAAGATTCGCTGAGGCGTCATTCCTGTTCAAGCTGATCCCCAGGCAGGTCTCTCGTCGGTGGCTTTCTCTGTGCAGTGGGGTAGTCTGGCAGGGCCAGCGTGGCATGGCCCAGGCCGAATGGAGATGAACATGGATTCAGTCCGTTTAGGCTGGATAAAGCTTCCAGCAAGCAGAACACAGTTCACACAGTGGGGAACCAAATCACGACCCACTTTCAATACACAGCACATTTGCATGTAAAGGATTCTGCGGTACCAGCAAGCAGAACACAGTTCACACAGTGGGGAACCAAATCATGACCCACTTTCAATACACAGCACATTTACATGTAAGGCAGTTCTATTGTACCAGGCAAACCGCTCTCTGGTCACGATCGCAGAGTCTCTGCACAAACTGGGGATTCAAAAGCAGCTAGAAATCCTGACAGGCCGATCGCATTCAGCAAATCTTCGGTGGTCTTCAGGTTAAAGCCTGGTCACAGTCCAGTGGCTTAAATAGTCCTCACAACTCGGATTCAGTCCGAATAAACTCTGTTTTCCCTCTCAGGGACAGCAGGCAGACAGGCAGGCCAAAACTCAGCCATTTCACAGTTCTGCCTTGCAAAACTACACAGAACTGCTGCTCAAAATCACTTGAGCTGGTGGTACTTCACTTCTCAGCTCAAAACTGAAACTAGCTGCAGCAGCCTGGGAAATTCTCCAAGATAAAAAAGGTTCGGTTGGCTGATCTTCCTGTCAGTCACAACAAAGACTTCCCCTTCAGGTGCAAAAAGGGGCAAAAAGCCCCAAACTACAATTCCTACAGATTTTAACTCCAGACAGCTCCTGTAGTCCGGCTCCATTTTAGGTCCCACCAGAACTGATTGGTCCAATTCACAGTCCGGGCCAAATGGTGGGTATAAACAAAGCAGTCCTTGCTGCAAAGAAGGCAGGTTAGGCAGAACTACATTATCATTATCATTCTAAATGATTTTCAGCAAATAGTTACATCTTTCAGCAGAGCTCCTCTCAGATTACTTATGACTGCAATCCAGGCAGCTCTTAAAGAGACAGTGCACAGAGGCTATACAGGCACTCTCTGGCAGTCACATTTAAACTGCTTAACACGCAGGACACCAGCCTGGCAGTGAGCATTTAGGCAAGCTCGAGGAAGACTTTTCAGGAACCCCCATGTGTAGGAGGGTTACATTTGGTTTTGGCCACTTGTCCCTCACCTTTATAATCTTTGTCCCAGATTTGTGGAGCAGGGGGTTGGAAGGTGTGCCTGCCAGTGCGGCAGTAATTTCAGCAGTTGGTGCCTGCTGGCTGGTGGCAAGAGATTCTTGCATCCTCTAGTCAGCTCTGGGCACTGTAGGTAGCTCAGATCTGAAGTGAGTGGCCATTGTGATTCCAGCTCCTCTCCAGGAAAACTTCATGGCAATTAGATCTGGGCCATGTCTGTTATTTTCCTAGCCACAGCCAGTCAGCTTGAAGCTGGTTTGCAACATGGCAGAAATCACCTGCTGTCTCTTACCTGCAGAAAAGGATCAGAACAGGCAAAAGATTATCTTAATTGGCAGAAGCTGTTCTCAGTCCTCAAACTAACTTGGTTGCCGCCTTTCCCACTTCCTCTTTTGTCCAGCCAATGTGCTTGTTCCATATTTGTGAAGGAGAAAGTACCAGCATGCAAACTAGTGAGCAGTTCTTCAGGAATGTGAACCTCAAGTCTTTATTTCAGTGGAGTTCACTGAGCAAGTTGAGGCTACAGCAGGGGTTTGCATCAGTGCAATGCCAAACCCATTTATTTTGCTACTTAAGTCAGTAGTATTTGTTAGTCGACAAAAAAGTTTTTCATATGGTTTTTAGCAGTAATATATTCTTAACATCCTTTGATTCATCATTGGATTTCTAATTCCTTTGCACATTTTATAACTGTTCTAGTGCAGGTTTTGTAATTAATGATTCTATTTAATAAAAGTGGTGGCCATTAGCAGATTAAAACTAAAATCCCACTTCTGCTTTGTTTAGTTTCTGACTGTGTACACTGGATTAATACTGTAGATGTGTCAGAATGGTGTTAGCTTACATTACTAATAGTATACAGGTGAGGGGGTACAGGCAAAGTGTGCAAGCATGAAGGATACAGTACTTGAAACAACATTCCATTGTGTTAGAGAAAAGCAAGAGCAAAGAAGAAGGAAACCACTTTGGTTCTCAAAACAGTAGCAGAAAGGTGAGCCAAAAGGCTGGCCTTCAGGAAATATAAGGGAACGTAGCGGGACGAAGATAGGGAGGCATACCAAACTTCACTAAGGGAAGCAGGGAAGGCAGTAAGGCAGGCAAAGGCCCAAACCGAGGAAACACTAGCACAGACAGTAAAAGAAGGTGACAAGACTTTCTATAGACACATTAGTAAAAGGAGAAAGTCTGGAGGGGGTATTGCTAAGATCAAAGGGGATAAGGGGGAGTGTGAGGAGGAGGACCAAGGAAAAGCATCTATACTAAATAGGTACTTATGCTCAGTATTTACTGAGGAGAAGGTAGGGCAGAGCCCACAGCTCAGCACCATGGACACAATGGGGAGGGAGGTGTGCACTGGTCCCTTCACAAAAGAAAGGGTCCTACAAAAGCTCTCTAAGCTCAGGGTGGACAAGGTAATGGGACCTGATGGCATACATCCCAGGGTACTAAAGGAGCTAAGGGTGGAACTAGCAGAGCCATTATCAGAAATGTTTAGTGAGTCTCTGAGCACAGGAGAGGTCCCAGAAGACTGGAGAAGGGCTCACGTGATCCCGCTCCACAAGAGTGGTAGCAGGGAGGAGGCAGGGAACTACAGACCAGTCAGTCTTACCTCAGTAGTGGGCAAGATTATTGAATCACTCCTTAAGGAAAGGATAGTGCAGTACCTGGAATCCATAGGAGCACAAGATCCAAGACAACATGGGTTTACAACAGGAAGGTCCTGTCAAACTAATCTCATAGATTTCTTTGACTGGGTAATCAGAGTGGTGGATCAAGGGAGCAGTTGATGTCGCCTTCCTTGACTTCAGCATAGCCTTGATACTGTTCCATAGAAGATTAATAAGCTGGGTAGGTTTCCGGGTGGGTCAGAAGTTGGCCAACTGGGTGGCAAACTGGTTGACGGGCAGAAAACAGAGTGGTGGTAAACAGTATACAGTCAGAAGAGATGCAAGTCACAAGTGGGGTACCTCAGGGATCAGTCCTGGGGCCAGTCCTCTTCAATATCTTCATCAGTGACATTGCAGATGTACTGGAGGGTAAGGTTTGTCTGTTTGCAGATGACACCAAGATCTGCAACAGAGTAGATGATCCAGATGGGGTAGGCAGAATGAGAGAGATCTGGATAAATTGGCAAAATGGTGGGAAGAGTGGCAACTGGGTTTAACGCAAAGAAGTGCAAGATCATGCACAAGAGAAACCCTGAAGCCACATATAGGCTGGGAGGGAGCTGCTGACAATCACAAGGGAAGAAAGAGACTTTGGCATCATCATCACAGATGACCTGAAATCATCCAAGCAGACCACTAAAGCAGTAGGTAAGGCTAGAGGATGTTGGGGTGTATTAGTACGGTATCACAAGTCGAAGAGGGAGGTGATGATCCGTCTTTGCAAGACACTGGTTAGGCCCCATCTGGAATACTGTGTGTAGTACTGGAAGCCACACCTGCACAAGGACATTAACAAAATGGAGGCAGTCCAGAGAAGGGCAACCAAAACGGTGCAGGGACTGCACCAGAAAACATATGAGGACAGATTAATGGAGCTCAATATGTATACCCTAGAGCAAAGGAGGGAGAGAGGTGATATGATCGAAACATTCAAACATCTTAAGTGCATTAACAAGGTGAAAGAGTCTTAACATGTTTTAATATAAGAAAAATAGCAGGACAAGAGGACACAGCCTGAGATTAGAGGCGATTAAGGCAGAATGTGGGGAAGTTATTTTTCACAGAAAGGGTGGTGGATGCATGGAACGGCCTACCTCAGGAAGTAATGGATATGAATACAGTGCAGGGCTTCAAACAAGCATGGGATAGGCATAAGGGCGCAATAAAGATGAGTATGAATAGATAAGCCATTCGCAGAGTATAGAGCTATGGCACATTCATAGGGTAGAAAAAATGGGCAGCCTGGATGGGCCTCGTGGTCCTTATCTGTCACCAACTTCTGTGTTTCTGTGTAAGCAGCACAACACCAGATCAAAATGTTCAGCTGTTGTAAGAGTCAGACTTCTCCATAGAGCATCTCTCTTTGATCTTGAATTGGAAGCACTAGAACCCCGCAGGAACCAGGCCTCCTGGGGCTGTTGAAGTGAAGGTAGAGTGCCATTTGCATGCCGTCACCATATTATGCAACATTGGCCCCAGCCACCTCAGTTCCTTGTTTTTCCCCTTCCATTCTAGAACTACAGTGTCGGGGACCAGGAAACCGCATTGTTCTGAATACCTTTCCTGTCTAGTTTTTTGTAGTTTTTGTTGTTTACTTCTCTATTTAACTGAATGTGGTAGTTCTGCGTGATTTTTCAGTAATTTATATCAGTTTAGTCACTGCCAGGTGATTGCTTATTTCTGTCACTGCGACTATTATGTTACAGTTTCTTCCTTTCACTCAGTCATTGTTATCATCAACAGCTTTTTGGTGCCATTAAATTCATTGGCACTGATCTCCTCTATGTTACAAAATGATCCTAACTCAACATCTGTCATTGCTGTTTCTGTCAGGCAGTGGCTGGTGACAGGCCAAAACAGATTCTAGGATTGGGCCTTTTTAGGTCCATTTGTGAGTAGAAAGGAAGACTCAGTTGAGGTCTTGTTGTGGGCCACTGAGTACAGAGACCCTTATTATGTCTGTCTCCAAGTCCATGCCATGAGGAGACATGGATAACGAAAATGGTACCTACATTAGTACTAATAGCTGCATCTAAGAGCTGAGATGATACCAGTGTTGGAGACCTTGGACATCTGTAATTTTTGGAGCAGTGTTGACACTGTTCATTACCCTCATCTGTACTGAGCATGGTGCAGTCATTGGAGCCAAACATCGTGTGGTTGTGATGCCAAGCATTGTGCTGTTGTTGGTTCCTAGCACAGGGCTGTTGTCATTTCCTTTTTTCTTTTTTTGTTGCCTGTGCCATACATAGCTCAGCCTCCACTCCTGCCCCTCCACTCATCCCCTGGGACTTCTCAGGCACTGATCCTCCCATGCTTGCCCCCCAAGGCGGGGTTGCCGAGCTGGAGCTCCTCCAACAGACTCCAGGTTAGGTTTCTTGTGGTCTCCTGGTACCGAGATACCTCCCTGGCTTGTCCCCAGGGCGGGGCCATGGGGTCGTACCAAGACTGATGGAACACTGCTAGGTCGGTGACCAAGGGCCGCGGGTGGGTGTGACCGATGGAGTGTCATTAATGTGGCCATCATTTTTTATGCTTAACCCCCTGGGAGGCATGACGGTGCAAAGCACCAATGCCCGTCATGCCTCCCTACTACTCAGGCTCTGGCAGCTGCTTCCTCCGGCCTCTACCAGAGGTCAGTCAAGTGTCTGATGCTCACCCACCCTCCCCCTGAAGAAGGAAAGCAGTTCTTTGGATGCTCAATCCTCCCCCCGGCCATCAGACTCCTCGGTTTCGTTCCCGAACCTGGGGTGACAGCATCACAAGTGAAAGCCCTACTGCTGTGCTGCCGTAGTGTTGTTGTTGGTTCCTAGTACTGTGCTGTTATTGGTGCTTAGCATGGTGATGTTGCGGGCACCTACCATGGTGCTGTCATCTGCTCTTAGCACGGAGCTGTTGTAGGTTCCTATCATGGTGCTGTTGTGGGCATCTACCGTGGTGTTGTCTGTGGCTTTTAGCACAGTGCTGTCAATTGTGCCTGGTGTGGGTCTGTCATCTTAACCTAGCTTGGGGCTGTATCTGAACCTAGCACAGAGCTGCCTCCAGTGTCTAACACGGGCTGCCGCCATGCCTAGCATGTGGCTGTCGTTGCCTGGCACGGGCCGTCTTGTCCTAGCAAAGGGCTGCTATCGCTTGTGTAGTAAGGGGCTGTTGTCATTGCCTCAGCATAGTGCTTTTGTCCTGCTCTTAGCACGGTGCTGTCTTTAATGCAGAGCATATTGCCATACATAGCATTTTTGGCACCAATGTTGACAAATTCTAAGCACACTTTCAATGCAGCTGTGCATTATTTTGACTGAGTATGTGTTATGCCTATGCATTGTAATTGTTTTCAAGAAATTAGCATTATTTTTAATTCGGGCTGTTTTATGCCATTGTTGTACTAGTTTTCTCTGCTTGACACAGCACATCTGACTCTCATTGCCATTCAGATGAAAGGTAGCAGGACACAGGACAAGGACTATCTGATAAGCCAGTATGGCTGTCTTGACCAGGCATGTGGTCAACAATGGTGTATCCACTTATGCTGTCTTAATGGGATGCATCTGTACCTAAATGTGAAGTGGCGCCATGGCCAAGTACTGCTATATTGCTGGGCTGAAGTAGTCATTAATGCTATGTAGTTGTATAGCTGGCATCACAAGTATTACTCCTCTGGGCCCTTCTGGATGGGTTCCTCTCCCGTTGTGATTGGTGCATGTCTTTTTGGGAGCCTTACTTCTCATCTCTGCATGGGATACTTCCCAGTGCAGACACGTTCTTCACAAGGCAGTGTTGCGGTACTCCAGTTAAACAGACAGTTTGCCCTGAGAGCACGTCTGAAGGGTAGGTGGATGTACAGTGCATGTTATTCCTTGTGCTGGCCATGGCTCAGTCATGTAACTGCTCTGTCAAACTTGCACATGTGTGCTTCACAATGGCTTTTCAGCCACCAGTGTATTGTGCTCAGTCATGCAGACTTAGCCTGCTAAGATCACCTGTACAGATGCATTCTCTTGTGTGAGGCTTTTGCTTGCCCAGTGACTCGGACGGGTATGTAACTGGGCCAGTGATGATGTTTGGATTTGCCTTTTCATGCCATTGGGGATGACACCCGACAGGCAGTAGTTCTCTATGGTGGATAAAAAGGTGCTATGTATCTTTTTTATCTGTGTTTTGTCTTCCTTTTTTCAGCTATGCCCCCATCTGCTCCTGGCAACCACCAGTTCCATCACTCAACCAGCAGCACCCCTTAAACCCCTTGGCTTGCTCCAGCTTTCTCTCCAGGATGTCAACTGCAAGGGTTCCAGGTGTGCAATGCAGCTGTATACAGACACTGAACTGTCTATCATTCTCCTGCCCCAGCCACTCCAGCCTGCACTTCCTCATGTGATCACCCAGGTGGCAGTGCTGCTACAAAGATCTGCCAGTGCCCTCCTCGGAAAAGGAGAGTCATCCTTAAAGCACTTAATCTGTCCCTGCCTCCTGGCAGTTTGACAGTTCAAACTTGCTTCTGGACCCAGCTTGCTGCAACATGATCGCAGTGCATTGCCAGTGTCATAAGCAGAAGCCCTGCTACTTGTGCCAACAGGCCTGCTACAGCCATTTTTTTTATGTTCTATGCTCTTGCTGTGCAAGAGTGGGTACTGAGTTTGCCACCATCCTAGGTCAGTGTAGGGAGTTCACCCTTGTTGTCCCCAGAAAACAGGGGTTTTATTCTTGTCTACCTGAGGAAGAAGACTGGGTCATTTCTATGATCACAAAAGATACGTGCCAGGGCATAACACTCGTAACATTCCACACCAGGAGATTCAGCACTTGGTCGAAGGAATGGTGCAGGAAGGAGGGATTTGGCTTCATTGGGGACTTGGTTCAATCTGAAAGGATACGGGTCTGTACAGAGGTGATGGCCTGCATCCGTCTGGAAAGGGCACTGCAGTCCTCAGTGGATGGTTTAGATGTTACTTTGATGAACATTAAACTTGCTGAGGGGTTGAGATGGAAATACAGAGGGAGGCATACAGTGACACACCCACAGGTTGAAGAAACAGCAACAGAGGGCCTGAGGGGAGGAAACTCCCCCAGGGCACAGGATGTAGGAATCATTAGTGTAGTAGAGGACAAGATGGACAGAAACAGAAGAGGTGAAAAGAGAGGTGTTGAAAAGCAAGACTTGAAGAGGGTAGTGGGGAGGGAAGAGAAGTTTCAAGTGGCAGCAAAGGTAGGAAGGTGGGCAAAAGGCAGAGTGGGAACAAAGTGTGGAGAGCCATGTGTACCAGCACAAGGATTAGGAAATACAGTTCCACACCTGGAGGCCATCGTGGCAGAGGCAGACTTGGATGCTGTGGCCATTACTGAGTTGCAGTGCACAGGGAGCCACAACTGGGTCATGGCCAGACTAGGCTACACTCGTGAAGAATGGTGGGGGGGAGGGGTTGTGCTGTATGTGAGGGAGGATAGCAGAGCAGTGACTATACAAGTGAATCTAGGGCATAGGGATGTGTTGGAAGTGCTGTAGGACACCCTGGAGACAGAGACACTGTCACTGTGGTTATATACAGACCTCCAACATGGGGGAAGAGTTGGATAAGGCAGTGGGGGGAAGCCATCAGCATGATGGCAAAAATGTGAAAGTACTGCAGGTGGGGGACTTCAGTCTGCGAGATGTAGATTGGCACCCCTAGCCATGGCTCGAAGCAGAACTCCCTGCAGGAGGTGCTTCTCTAGCAGTTAGTCAGAGAGCCCACTTGTGATGGGGCAGTACTGGAAATCGTGCTCACTAACAGGGGACAGTGTTGCAGATGCCAGGGTGGGATGCCACCTGGGGACCAGGGTATCACGTCAGTTCAGCGCAAACATCTGAGCACAAACAATTAAGCAAAAACAACACAGCTTAAAATCATTGCATCGCAGTACATCTAAGCGCACCGTTAAATTCAGCGTATTTGAACAGCTCACTCGCACAGCACAGTTGTGTAACACCGGCAGCATCCTGATTTGTTTACATATTCGCCCACAATATGCAAAGGTAACTCACTCAGACATGCCTGTACAGTAAAGCATAACGAATCAGAGTATTTTGAACAGCTCACTTCCGCATAGCACAGTCATGTAACGCTGGCAGCATCCTGATTTATTTTCATATTAGCCCACACTATGCAAAGGTAACTCTACACATAATGGATGAAAGAGGCAGGAACAAAAACAAACAAAAGGAGGGTGTAAAATTTGGATGCTCTAAGTGCAGTATACACACACATAGATACATAGATACATAGAAAGTGTCGGCAGATAAGGGCCTATGGCCCACCCAGTCTGCCCATTTGAGCTTGTAAGTTCAGTTTGTTTTCCTAGAAGTCTGTTGCCCTCACCCTGGACCTCTAGAATTCCTTTGTCTATCCCATGCATTCTTAAATCCGTGATTGTTTCAGCCCCACCACTTCCTCTGGCAGGGTGTTCCTTGTCCACCACCCGTTCTGTGAAGAAATTCTTTCTCAT
Source organism: Neoceratodus forsteri (assembly GCA_016271365.2). Classification (NCBI taxonomy): domain Eukaryota; kingdom Metazoa; phylum Chordata; order Ceratodontiformes; family Ceratodontidae; genus Neoceratodus; species Neoceratodus forsteri. Next base: position 180,290,085 of record CM057450.1, on the reverse strand, counting down.
GTTTCCTCTGAATCGTCCTCCCTCCAACTTCATCCCATGCCCTCTAGTCCTGGAACATCTTTTCACTTAAAATAGTGTTTTCCTGCACCCTGTTCCTCCCTGTAAGATACTTGTATGTCTCTCTATCATATCCCTCTCCTCCCTCTCCTTCAGGGAGTACATGTTCAGTTCCTTCAACCTGTCTTCATAGGACTTGTGATGCAATCCATGCACCATCTTTGTTGCCTCCTCCCAGACCTTCTCTACCCTGTCTATGTCCTTCACGTAGGTAAGGTCTCCAGAACTGTACAGTGTACTCCAGGTGGGGGCCTCACTAGTATCTTGTATAGCGGAATTATGACCTCCCTTTTCCTGCTGGTGATGCCCCTGCCTACATCCAGCATCCTATTTGCTTTACCTGCTGCCTTGTCACACTGTTTCCTTACCTTGAGGTCATCAGAGATGACAACCCCAAGATCCCTTTCCTGCTTGGTGCATGCTATATCCTCACCCCCAACTGATATATTGTGCCAGGGTTTTGTGCCCCATATGCATTATCTTGCACTTCTTTGCATTGAATTTCAACTGCCAAACCCTGATCATTCTTCAAGTTTCTGCAGGTCGCTTCTCATTCTGTCTACACCCTCTGTGTGTCCTACTCTGTTACAGAGCTTGTGTCATCAGCTAACAGTGAAATTCTGCCATCTAGATCCCAAGTAATGTCACTGATGAAGATGTTGAATAGGACCAGTCCCAGCACTGATCCCTGTGGTACCCCACTGGTCACTCTTCCCTCTGTGGAGTGACAGCCATTTACCACCACCCTCTGTGTCCTGCCACCCAGCCAGTTACCTACCCACCACACTACTGTCCTGCCCACACCCATATTCCCCAGTTTGTGTGTAGTCTTCTATGTGGCACAGTGTCAAAGGCCTTGCTGAAGTCCAGATAGGCCATGTCCACTGCCCTCCCCTGATCCACCTCTCTAGTCACCCAGTCAAAAATTCAGTGAGGTTGGTCTGACATGACCTCCTCCTGGTGAAACCATGCTGCCTTGGGTCCTGTAGTCCATTGATAACCAGATGTTCCACCAATCTTCCTTCAGTAGTGCTTCCATGATCTTCCCCACTACCGAGGTGAGGCTGACTGTCTCTGTAGTTCCCTGCTTTCTTTGTTCTCACTTTTGTATAAGGGGACTACATCTGCTGTCCTCCAGTCTTTGGGTACCTCCCTGTTTCCAGTGATCGGCTAAACAGGATAGCCAGAGGTTCAGCCACCACCTCTCTTAGTTCTTTAAGGACCCCAAGGGTGCACCCGTCTGGCCCCATTGCTTTATCAACTCTTATTACTTCCAGTTCCTTCAGGACCCTTTCTCCCAAAGGGACTTGTGTCCATTCTGCACCATTCTCACCCTTGTACTCCCTTCAGACCCATTACCCTCCTCTTCCTCAGTAAAGACTGAGCAGAAATACCTGTTCAATATGTCAGCTTTACTGTTGTCATCCTCCATGCGGCTCCCATCCTCCCCTTCAGTCTCACTATCCTCCCTTTGTCTTTTTTTTTTCACTTATGTACCTGTAAAGGTTTTGTCCTCTACCCACTGATTTTGCAATGTGTTCTTCTGTCTGAGCTTTGGCTTCCTTACTGACCTCCCTGTCTCCCTTTGCTTCTCCTGGTACTCTCCCTATCCCCTTCTGCCTGTGTCTTTTGTATTGCCTGAATGCAATCTCTTTTGCTTTCACTTTCTTTGATACCTCTTTGGAAAACCATAATGGTCTCCTCTTCCTTTCCTCTTGCTAACCTGCTTAATGTACAATTCTGTTGTTCTTGTAATCCCCATTTTAAATACTGCCCACTGTTCCTCAACCCTGATTCCTGTCCCATTCCCCTTAATAGACTCTTTCAAGTATCTCCCCATTTTCCCAAAGTCTGCCCCCTAAAATCCAGGATACGTGTTTTGTGTGGTTTGGTTCTGCTCTTTCTGTGATTTCAAACCACAATGACTGGTGGTCACTGTTTCCCAGGTGCTCCCCCACTGTTACCCCCATCACCCTGTCCCTGTTTGTGAGCACAAGGTCCAGTATTGCCTTCTGCCGAGTTGGTTCCATGACCAGTTGCTTGAGGAAGGCACCCTGAAGGGAGTCCAGGATAAATCTATTCCTCCCACATGTGGTGTGGAGAACTCATGGAAGCTAAAAGATGACCGTCTTTTGGCACAGATTGAACTTTTATCCTCTTTGTTGTGTGTGGCTTACTCTCTTTCTACAGGTCGGTAGACCTCAGGCGGATCCTGAGGGAGGGGTGGGTAGATGCTGTCAGGCCCTCTTGTCCAATCTCTGACAAGTTTGCAGACTGTTGGGACAGGGAGGGTTGAAAGTTAATAACAAGTACACTGTGAGAGAAAAGGTTCAGGTCATGGACTGCGGGAGTATTCTGAAAATTGTACTTGAAGGACAGTCTAAGAATGTGGAGCAATAGTGTGTGATGTTTAGCAATAGAGAGTGATTGCTGCTGTGTAGATATTGGGCATCAGGTAGAGCAGAGGAGAAAGAGGTAGTGTCAGGCAGACATTTCCGATTTGTGCTCTTGCACTATTAATATAGACATTAACTCGCTGAACAGTGAAACACTGAGAAATCCATAGAGGAAAATGATCACGCTTGTAATGTAAATGTGGTAAATGACCGCGCTTTTAAAAAGTTTTATGCTGCAAATGACATGGAACTGGGGACCAGCAGTCACTGTACAGTGTAGTTTTACGTGAGGACATTTGCAGAGACAAACCACACAAGGACGAGGGCCCTGGATTTCAGGAGGACAGATTTAACAAAACAAAAAAGGGAGAATGCCTGAGACAACCTAGTTAGGGGATTAACTGGGTGGGGTGGAGGAGTAGTGGGTTAGTTTAAGGGATGGCATAGGGAAGGTAACAGTCCTCTGCACGAAAACAAGTGAGCAAAAACAGGAGGAAAAAGAAACCACTGTGTTTCTTGAGGTAAGTGGCTGAGATGGTAAAGGCAAAGGGGTAGCATTTCGAAAGTGGAAGGAAATGAATAGGGAAGAGGGCAGGGAGTTGTACCAGGAAAAGCAGAGTGATGTGGGTAAGGCAATGAGGGTTGCAAAGGCACAGCCAGAGGAAAGAATAGCCAAAGGGGACGGTACCTTTCTCAGGTGTATAAGTGACAAGGGGAGGGATTTTAAGGTTAAGAAGGGCAGAGGGTGACTGTGCAGAGGAGGATCATGAAAAGCAGATGTCCTAAACAAATACTTCTGCTCAGTCTTAACAGTGGAAGGGTAGGGAAGGACCAAATAGAAGCAACAGGAATACTGGTGGGAGGGAGGTGGACACAGACCCATTCACAGAGAAAGATTCCTGAGGGGACTTGCAAATCTGAAAGTGGATAAGGCTGGTGGGCCAGATGGGGTACACCCAAGGTTGCTGAGGGAGCTCAGGAAGGTACTAGAGGTACCTGCCAGCTATTCAGCTACTCACTGGAAGCAGGAGTTATTCTAGAAGACCGGAGGAGGGCAGACATGGTCCCGGTTTATAAAGGTGGCAGCAGGGAGGAGGCTGGCAACTATAAATAGGTCACTGTAATGTCAGTGGTGGGGAAGTTGATGGACACACTATTAAAAGAAAGGCTAGTGGAGTATCTTGAATCCAGCGGGTTACAAGACCCAAGGCTGCATGGTTTCACTGGGGGAGGTTATTTCAGACAAACATCATTGATTTTTTCGACTGGGTGATTGGGAAATTAGATCAGGGTGGGGCGGTGGATGTGGTCTACCTTAATTTTAGCAAGACCATTAACATCATACCACATAGGAGGCTTACAAAGAAACTGAGCAGTTTGGGGGTTGCACCAAGGTAGTAAAATGGTACAGAACTGGTTGAGATATAGGTGACAGAGGGTGGTGGTAAACTGCACTCACTCTTGAGGGGAGAATGACAAGTGAGGTAACTCAGGACTTAGTACTGGGACAAGTCCTTTTCAGTGTCTTCAAAAGTGACATTGCAGAAGAACTAGAAGGAAGGTACCTTTGCAGAGGACATCAAAATCTGCAATAGGGTAGATACTCCAGAGAGTGAGGAGAGAATGAGTAGAGATCCGAGAACTCGAGGAATGGTTGAGGGTATGACAGCTGGGTATCAGTGCAAAAAAGTGCAAAATCATTCACCTAGGGCACAGAAACTCAGGGGTGGTGTATAAAATAGGGGAAGAGATATTGATGGTTACTAAACAATAAATGGACCTTGAGGTGGTCATAGCTTATGACCTCAAGGTGGCAGGGCAGTGTGACAGGGTAGTAGGCAGGGCCATCGTGATGCTGGGGTGCATAGGGAGGAGTCTCTATAGCAGAAGGAGGGAGGTGGTATTACCACAATATCAGTGATTGGTAAGACCCCACCAGGAGTACTGTGACCAGTTCTGGAGACCACATCTCAGGAAGGGCATAGATAGGGTAGATGCTGTCCAGAGGAGGTCATCTGAAATGGTGCAGAGCTGCATCACAAGGCCAATGTAGCAGCCTGAGGGATCTCCGTCTACACTGTGGAAGAGAAGAAGGAAGGAGCATGATAGAAACCCATAAGTACCTCACTGGGGTGAGTTTTAGATATAGGAGGTGAGTACTGTTCAAAAGAAAAAGTGCACGAGAACAAGGATGCATGCAATGAAAATAGAAAGGGGGAATTTGGTAGGGATGTGAGAAAGTACTTCCTCGCTGAAAGAGTGGTGGACACCTGGAACAGTCTACCTGTAGAAGTGGTGGGCTTCAAGGATGCATGGGATAGGCAAAAAAGGTATCTTGGCAGGGAGGGTGGACTGGCATTCCTGCCGAATGGCTGCCATCAGGTGATTGCCTGAGGGTAGTGCTGGATTAGGGCGCCAAGGAAGGGAGGGTGTTGCAGGACTCCACAGCATGTGCACACCTCCTGCTCATCTCAGCAACGGGAAAGGGAGAAACTGAAAATGGTTGGCTCGGGCTACATGAAGCCAGCCCACTTGCTTCCGCCCGTTCTGTCACACGGTCTCTGGCCTAATCTAGATATGTTCTCTGGGTGAGGGAGGATGGCCATCGTCTTCCTGGCCCGGCATGGGGGCAATCCATGGGGGATATAGGCCGAGATACAGGAGACTAGCTTCCAGGTGAGAGGAGGCAGGCACAGGGTTGAGAGCCTGCTCTAGTCAGCTAGAGAGGAAAAAAGCTACGTGAGAAAACAAAGTAATGAAAATGGTGTCAGATAGCCATCCCGGTGGTGCTGAGGTTGAGGTGCTGCACGCCACCTCGCGTCACGGCGACCGGGTTCGGTTATGAGCCTGGGCCACTGGGGTCGACAGGAGAGGAAGAATCGAGCATCAAGGACAGCCTCCTTCCTTGGGGGAATCGCGGACTATGTCCGGCACTGCCGTGACCTCTGGTGAAGACTGGAGGTACCACAATGCTTTACAGGGCTTGTCTAGAGGGTTGTGGAGCCATGGCAAGACGTTCCCTGGTGTCATTGCGCATCTGGGCTCTGCCTTGGGGGGTGAGAGCGAAAGGAACAAGGAAAAACTAGAAAAAACTCCACCTCCTGATAGGTTCTGGGGGTGTCAGTCCACCATGCCCAGAGTCAGGCTGTACTCTCGCCTCTGTGTGCTCCACCACCTTGCTTCACCAGACTAGATTACTAGATGGAGCGCCAGGAGGAGGAGTATCTGGCGGTCCTGCCTCAGGGGACATAGAGCCGGGGGTTCGGGTGGCAGCAGAGGCAGTGGGAGGGAGCAAGAGAGAGGGGCTTCAGATGGGCGGAACAGGACCAGGACCCCAGTGACCACTCCTGAAAGAGTTCAGGAGTGTGGAACAAGAATGAAAGTATATTAAAAAAAAAAAAAAAAAAAGAAATGGTATCAGATTATATAGGATGTAAAACCCATTCAGAGATTTTGCATACTAAGTCCCACCCCCAGGATCAACCACTGCACTCAGATGATCCTGGATCCACTACTGCCACTGTGGCTGTATGCCAGGAGACAGTCTAGCATATAAAGAGTTGCAGGCAAGCACCTTGCCTTTTTATTGCTGTGAGTGTGGCAAGAGAGCAGGGCTGTTAAAAAAACATTATAACCACTTGTTTTGGGCTATATTATCAAGGCCACTGGTTTTCGTTTTTTACCAGAAAACCTGGTAAAATTACGGAATTAGGGCTGCCTGAAAACCGTAAAACAAAGATTTCATGGAATTTGGCATTTTATATCAGATCAATAAATCTACAAAACTTGTATTTTTCTTATAATTCCTTCCTGTACTAGTTTCAGTTTGCTTTATTTAAGGCTCTGTATATTAAGCCTTCTTTAATTCTGATTCTTTATGCACATACTAAAAGAATGATAGCAGAATCCCAGTAAAACCCGGAAATTAGAGCAACAATCTCCAGTACAATTCCGGAATCTGATATTATCCAAAAGAACTTTTTGCAATGCTGCTGCTGGTTAGCAGGTTTCAGTAGTGGAAGAGACTGTTCAAACACATGCAGAGTCATCGTTAAGCACCCATAGTCCCTGTGGCCACTGAGGGTCCCTTCACTCTTAGGGGGCCCGGCCCTAGCAAGTACAAGTTATCAGTCTTTGAAATTTAAATGTATTTTATTTCAGCCACAGTGCCTTCTGGAAATGGCACTTGGGAGGTATCAGTGGGCGGGGCAGAAACTTTCAAAATGGCATCATAATAGCTTGAGATTAGCTGCCCAGTCAATCAGTGGTAGATGGTTCTAATAGGTAGGGACCCACCCTCCCTCCCCTGATTGTCCATGCTTTGTGCCCCCCCACCACAATGTTAGCCATCACTGAATAGTATACATGCTAATGTTTTTAAGCCCATTCTGTCTCGAGACAAACGGTGCTTCTGGGGATGTGCACAGACTTCTCCTTTCAGAGTACAGGTCAGCAGAGTCAGCTTGTTTAGCAAACAAAGTGATATTACATTTGGGACTTTTCAGATTGTTACTTGCTGTTAGCCTTTGATCAGCTGTAACATTGCATGAAAACAGGATGCTTCTATCCAATTAATCTCCATTTGCATTGAGACAACTTGTTATTTCAAAGCTTTTGCTTGTTGTTGTGATGTTAATTATTGATGCTGTAAAGGGATTCTCAGTCCTAATTAATATATTTTATAAACCATGCACACATCATGTGTTCTATTTCAAGGTCCCCAGTGGAACTGAAAATGCTGGGAGTTTGATTGACCTGGTTCCAAGCCATCCTCAGCCTGTCACTCGGTCGGATGCCTCTAATCTCTCATCACAGCTTGCTGGGCTCAGTGAGTATGTTTCCTACCATCTGCCTGCCTTCTGTTAGAGCAGGTTAGGAAGTTCATTTTTCTGATTCTTCAAAGGAGTGGAGCAATGGAAGTGTAAAACTGCAGCATACATTCTGATTGGATGTTCAGCATTCTGAAGGGCTCTGAATCTGTGTGAACCACAGGGCACATCTGAAGTTTCACTTCCGTATTCCAGCCTACCATCTGCTCAATAGTTTTGACTGAAGTAAGGGGAGGAAAATGTTGAATCAGAGTTGGAGCTAGTGATACCCTGAGGAAAGGTTTGAAAAGCCTGATATCTAGACACAATGTTGATTGTTTACTGTTTTTTTTTTTTCCTTATTACTACTCTAGTTCTTTCCCCATGACAGGGCATAAGAGAGATGGGAAATTAAGGTAAAAACTAAATAATTAAAAGTATAGTCAAAGAATTGGTATACATTTTTACAAAATAGTGTAGACTGTTGTAACATTTCTTGTCCCCTTGTATCCCTGTGCCCCCTCCTCCCCCAACAACACCATGTGCTGTTACCATTTCCCAGTGTCATCCTCTGCATCAGGAAGCTAGTCCAGTTGTGGCCGGCCTCCACTCACTACCCAGAATGCTGAATGTCCTGTGGTGGGGCTGTAACCCCCCGCCAAGGAGTGGCAGCGGACCCAGGGGATAGAACATAATCTAGTGGTTATATGGGAGACCAGGCATTATATATATCCATGTGTGTCATCAGGTACTAGTGACAGGCCATGGGGTGCCACTGCAACTCCTGCTACACCGTAAGTTGAGATGTGGAACGGCAGATGGGACAGTGTCATCATATGTGACGCCTTTCCACCTGGACTACTAAGGGGCAGTCACGTACAGTAGCTGCGATTGCCATAGTCTCTTTCTGATGACATTGTGTACCCCTCAGGGAATGCATTAAGCCTTCTTAACCCAATTGGCATCCAGGGCATTGGACAAAATCCTAAGCCTCCTGCATGAAGGGCGAATGCATCTGGCAACTTAGGAACAATCAATTGATTTTAGATGAATGTAGAATTTTAACAGACTAGGAGAAAATTGAGTGTTATGTATCCCTCCAAATCCCATACACACTGTATTTCTGCTGCTCTCATTCTTTACCGTTAAGGAAGTATGCATGAAAACGGGATCTTTCACCTTTGAGACTTCATTGATCCTGCTGCTTCTGTGCAGATGATGTCATACTTGTACATTTATGACATCACAGTCTGTAGCTAGCCGTAGAAAGGATTGTGATGTCACAAGAAAGGGAGTACAGGTTCACATATAGACAAGCCACAGGGACACATGAGCCAGGGGACAAGGATTTTGTTTTACATATGAACCTGTGAAGAAACCAGCAGAAGAAGGACATTTGTTCTATCTAGTCTGCTCATATTGCAGGGTCCACGGCTTGAGCTGTTGACCCTGCCCCCGACTCCTCTCATCCTTTCTATCCTCCCTCTCATGATTCTTAACTTCTCCTTATGCCTGTCCCAGCCTCTCTTGAAGCGTCCCACCATCTTCAGTGAGACCACCTCTCCCGGCAGCGCATTCTAAGTGTCCACCACCCTCTCCGTGAAGAAGTGCTTCCTGACCTCCCTCCCAAACCCCCCCCAGCTTAAGACTGTGCCCCCTCGTGTTATGGTTGCCACTTTGCTTAGAGATTCTCCTTATTCACCTTATTTATCCCTTTCAAGTACCTGAAGGTCTCAATAAGTCCGTCCCCCTCTCTCTCCCTGTCCTCCAGGAAGTACATGTTCAGTGCCCTAAACCTCACCTCATATGCCTTACTCTGCTGAACCACTATCATCTTTGTAGCCCTTTCTGGACCTTCTCCAGCAGGTTAATGTTCTTTTTCAAGCATGGGGCTGCAATACTGAACTCCATACTCTAGATGTGGCCTCACCAATGACCTGTACAAGGCCAGTATAACCACCTCTCTCCTACTACTGATCCCACTAGCTATGCATACCAGCATCTTATTTGCCCTTGCTGCTGCTTTCTTGCACTGTGTGGAGTGCTTCAGGTCACAGGTGATCATCACTTCTAGGTCCTTCTCCTCCTCTGATGCAGATACCTGAACTTCACCCAGGTAGTACTCAGTCCTTGGATTCTTGGCTCCACTGTGCATAATTTTGCATTTCTTGGCATTGAAGCCAAGCTGCCAGATCCCGGACCACCTCTCCACCTGTATCCCTTCAGCTGTGTCCACTGTCCTGCAGAGCTTGGGGTCGTTCATAAATAGGCACATTTTGGCACTAATGCCGTCCCCAGTGTCATTGATGAAGACATGGAACAACACCGGCCCCAGCACTGAGCCCTGCGGGACCCCACTGGTGACCTCTCTGGTGCCAGATACACTCCACCCCACAACCGCCCTCTGGGTTTTGTCCCTCAGCCAGTTTTCCACCCATCTGTTCATCTTCTCCCCAACCCGAGATCCGCCGACTTCCTGATCAACCTTTTGTGGGGCACAGAGTCAAAGGCCTTGCTGAAATCCAGATAGAGGATGTCCACATGGCCTCTGTCTTCTGTCTTAGTGACCCTGTCAAAGAAGTCAATCTAGATGTGTTTGACATGCTCTACCCCCATGAACCCGTGCTGCCTCACATCCTGGAGACCGTGCTTCTCTAGATAGTGTGCTGACCTTGCCTTAAGTGTGTTCTCCATGAGCTTGCACACCGTTGAGTTCAGAGTGCCTGGTCTGTAACTCCCTGGGTCATACTCGGGACTGCTGTTGTGGAGGGGCACCACATGTGCTGTTCTCCAGTCCTGCGGTACCATGCCTAACTCCAGCGAAGTATTAAATAGGCCTGCTAGTGGCCCTGCCAGCTGCACAGACAGTTCCCTTAGTACTCTTGTGTGTTCTCTGTCCGGGCCTGGTGATATGTTCACTTTCAATGCTAGCAGCCCCTTCCTCACTCTGTCCTCCTCTATCACATTGTCTGTGCTCCGCTCCTTGCCTGCTGCCCTTCTCCCTCCTGAAGACACTGGTCCATCCTTCTTCTTAGTGAAGACAGAACAGAAGTATTCATTTAGTATCTCTGCTTTTTCTCAGTTATCCTCCACCCACTCCTCCCCTTTCTTAAGCCTAACAATCCCGTCCTCCTTGTCCCTTTTCTCGCTTATATAGCGAAAGAAGGCCTTCTCCCCCTCTATAATTCCTTCAGCTATCTGCAGCTCCTTCTGTGCCTTTCCTCAACGGACTTCTTTACTTGCCTCACTAGCCAACCTTAGGTCATTTTCCCTATCCACCTCTCTCTTGGTCTTCCTGAGTTTTCCTGAGGGCTAACCTCTTTTTCCCTACTGCCTGGGTGACCTGAAAACTGAACCAGCTGGGTGCTTTGGCCCTTGTGTTCTTCCCTCTGAGCTTAACACACTCCTCTGTGGCAACAAGTATTCCTTCCTTAATGATGAACCACTTTTGTTCCACCCCTGTATCTACTCTGATGTCCACTAGTTTGCTTCTTCGCACTTCCACCACAAGCAAACTACCGCGCACCTCTGCTGTTCGTTCCAAGACTTTATTCAGTGAAAACTTTAAAAGATGCGCCAGTAAATTCAAAGGCAGTTCACCTCACAGAAACCCGTCCGGTTTCGTATGCAGTATGTCATCAGAGGGTGGTTTCACATGTAAGGTCTTAGATGTTTTATTGGGATAAGTGACAGTGTAATATATAAAGTGCATAGTGATAAAATTCAAAATTCATCTGTTATACAAACCGTACCTCCCATTACACATAAAAATATACATACATCTACTCTAAATACTAATAACTAAAACCTAAACAGTTTATATTGTAGCAAGGTTGTATCAAGCGTAAATAACAGTAATACATGCAGTCACTATTTTCATCAATAAAACAGCAAGCTTTTAAGAGACAGTAGTTCATAAAAAGAATACCAACTGATGTCTCAATTTCAAATTTTCAAATACTGAGGCAGACAAAGCAATTCCTTCCAGTTCTGTAAGAAAAAAAGACTAAGTTTTAGTACTAGTATCAAAAATGAGCTACTTATTGTAACATCATGGGGACTATAAAGAGATGGCAAGGCAAAGCCCAGAAACCCCAGCATTATGGGAACTACATCCTTTAAGAAAGGGCGGGGTTGTAAAGTTTTATTTCCTGATTCATGGTAATAAATCTGGTTTGTCATTCATAAGATTTTATGCACTTTTCAGGGCATAAGGACATGTGACCTAATGTCCTACTATACTCCTAGTAAATCAGCATCAATCTGGGTTTAGACCACAACATGGTACTAATTCAGCCTTAATAAAGGTTACAGATGACATCACCAGAGCTCTGAACAGGGGATGTCAGTGGGGATAATTTGTTGATTTGTCAAAAGCATTTGCCACCTTGGAACACGACATCCTCCTGTCCAGACTAAAAGCCCTGGAGTTATCCATGTGGTGGTACAGTTATTTCATGCATATTTGAATCAGAGAAACAGGTAGTCATAAATGACTGTGCATCAGAATTTAGAACTATTAATCTTCTGAGATACAGCTCTTGCAGCAGGTTACACCATTAGGACTGAAGCCGTCAGGTGCCAGGACCCAACAGAAATTTTCTAGCTAGCAGTCTTCAGCGGGGACCGCCTCAGACGTCAGTCCCGCCCCCGACGTCAGGTGTAGTAAATAAGGAGGCGGTCCCACCAGAATCCCCAGTTCTTTTCCCGCCATCGACTTTGCAAGCATTGGCCTCTCGGTCAGTTCTAGCTCGCGACGTCTAGGAAAAATCTCAACAGTTTTTTCTCAGGATTTCGTCTGATGTCCTCTCCGACCTCCGTGGAGGGCCATTCTTCGAAGTGTGCCTGTGGCAAACAAATTCCTTTTAAGGATCCTCACTCGGCTTGTGTCCGCTGCCTAGGCCCGGACCACGACACCCAGGCCTGCTCCTTCTGTCAGGGCTTCAATAGCCGCACGAGGATCCGCCACCAGAAGGCCCTCCAAGCTTTCCTCCTTGAGGAGAAAATCAAGGCTATGGACCGTGACCCTCCCTCCAGAGGAGAATCTTCTGGGAAGTCCCACTGGCACCATCAAAAGCACCGGGAGAAGGAGAGACCTAGATCCCCCTCCAGGGCCTCTGACTCCCGCAGCCGCTCCAGGTCGGACCGCTCTCCGTCGAGGGCCCATTCTCAGCCTCCCCCGGTTCTGGTCAAATCGGTAAGTGGTTCCTCTTCTCTGCAGCCTTTAAAGACCTCCAGGCCTGCCTCTTCCACTCTGGCTAAGGCCTCGTCCAGGTCTGGGGAGCACCACAAGTCGTCCTTCCTGCATCCGGCCTCCGACGTCAGGTCTGTCTCCCAACCGCCGCCTCCCCAGCGTAAGACCAAGGAGCTGACCTCTCTCAAGCGGACGTCGGATCCGACGTCAGCCCACCCGACGCCGGTCAAGGCCCACAGGCACTCCAAGGAACCGATGACCGACCGTCGCCAGTCAGGCAGTCGCCCCCGAGGACGCTGGCAGGGGGACCGGCGTCCGCCACCGCAGAGAAGAGGACCACACCACCGCCTACTGACGGTCGGGAGGCGCGCCGGAGGGAGGAGTCTACTTAGCCCAAAGACCAGGCGGGCAACCCCGGACCCGCGAGCTCCCATGGGAACCCTCTCCGAACCAGAGACCTCTGGGACCCGACGCCCGGTCCTGATGACAGACCACCGGCACCCGGCCCGTCGGGCATGAATCTGGCAGAAGTGAAGGAGCTCTTCACCTTCTGGTGGGACACCATCAAGAAGGATGTGGTCACCACGCAACCTCCTCCTGCGCCCGCTGCCCCTTCGACCCCTGCACCCCCTCCTCCTCCCAGGGGGTCAGCAGGACGGGCATCGCCCCCTAAGGAGCCAGCATCACCTCCTAGGGGCAGATCTTTGGAGAAGAGACGGCCTCCGTCAAGATCCACTTCTGGGTCACCTAGCCCCAAGAGACCCAGGAGACGTCGGTATGCCCCGTCCACAGAGGATTCCAGATCTGACATCTCCGAGTGCTCCAGATCTCCATCTCCAATCAGCGTCCCCTCTCGGATCCTCGCGACCTTCCCAGGTCCCTCCGATGACCCTCGTCTCCGAGATAATGAGGCATATTCAGGAGAACATGGGTGGGACGCTGAAGAGCTTGACCCTGAAAGACTCACGCCTTGCCCGCTATCTTCGGCAAAAGATCCCAAGCCTGTGGTAATGCCACCTTGTTGGACGCCTCGTGGATGTCACCAAGGCTGCGTGGAAGCGCCCACACCGACTCCCAGCAATGCCGAAGAAGGCCGACCGCCTGTACAAGGCCCCGAGAGGACCAGTACTTGGCGAACCATCTTTGGCCGACTTCCTGGTCATTACAGCCTCACATGACCGGTCTCAAAAAACGCAGCATTTGAGCACACAGCCACCGGACCCTGAGTCCAAGCAGTTGGACGTGCTGGGCAGGCGCACGTACGCGTCGCGACTTGCGCCATTAGGTCATTGAATTACCTCACCCACATGGTTCAGTTTCAGAACGCTTTGTGGGAGCAGAGACAGGATCTGGCTGAAAAATTGCCAGACGGTGGCCAGAAGGAGGAACTGCTGCAGCTCCTCCGTACGGGTTCGGACGTGGGAACCCAGGTTCTTAGAGCCGCTTACGACTCTGCGGACTCTTTGGCCAGAGCTGCGTCTCCGGAGACACTCATGGCTCCGTGTCTCCGGGTTTAACCCGGACGTCCAGAAGAACATCATGGACGCCCCTTATCATGGTGAAGTTCTCTTTGGTGAAGCCTCGGAAAAGGTCATCACCAAATTGCAGGAAACCGGGAGGCGATTAGATCTGTTCATGCCATGTACAGGTCTCGGCTCAGTTCCTTTTGCAGGAACCAGAGTCGCTTTCGCAGCCGGACTCAAAGGCCACAACCTCGTTCTGGCCAGCAACAGAGGGGCTCCTTCACTCGGAAAGCCCAGGCCAAGACATCCTCAGGCAGAGGCCAACGAGCCACAAAGTCGGCCCAGCCTGCAGGATCTAATGCTGCCACAACATGACTCCTTCCCGGCCCCGCCCTCCTCAGGATCAATGGAAAATGAAGGTTGGGGTCGCATCGTGACCACCTGCAAGGGTGGCGTTCGATCACCATAGACAGGTGGGTGTTACAGTTGGTCGAAAAGGCCATTATATAGAATTTGTAGTCAACCCGCCACAAGACCTCCTTTACTTTCCCGCTACCGGGTCAGCACGCCTGCTCATACAGCAGGAGTTGCTCATACTCCTAGAGAAGGAAGCTGTGAGCACGCTTCAGGGAACCAGAGAGGAGCAGGATATTATTCACACGTCTTCCTGGTTCCAAAGAAAACAGGGGACCTCCGTCCAATTTTGGACCTCAGCGACCTCAATCTGTCGGTCGCCTACAGGCGCTTCCGCATGGTGACGCTTCAGGGACTAATCCCCATGCTGAAGAAGGACGCTTTCTTGGCATCCCCGGACATGCAGGACACTTACCTGCACATTCCTATTGCTCAGGCGCACAGGAGGTTCCTGCGCTTCGAGTTTCTCGGTCGTCACTATCAGTTCCAGGCACTTCCCTTCAGACTGTCATCAGCACCTTGGGTTTTTACCAAGTGCATGGCAGTGGTGGCAGCGTCTCTGAGGAGACAGGGCCACTATGTGTTCCCGTACCTGGACGATTGGCTTCTCATGGCCCCTTCCAAGGAGGCATTACGGGTAGCCATCCAGTGTACCCAGACCCTTTTTCAATCTCTGGGCATCCTCATCAACTACGAGAAGTCTCTCCTGATACCGTCACAGAAACTGCAGTTCATAGGGGCAGTTCTGGACACCATCAAGGGGAAAGCTTTTCTCCCCGAAGACAGAGCGGAATGCATTCGATCCCTCATAAGGGACCTGTCAGCAAAGAAGACCGTCTCAGCCAGACTCGTCCTTCGCCTGCTCGGACACATTGCTGCGGCCATTCCTACAGTCCCGATGGCAAGACTCCACATGCGGTAACCCAGTGGATCTTCCTGACATAAGTCTCCACCACTCATTCACACTATTGGGATCTGCGCGGAGGCACTAGGACCCATCGGAGCAGACTTTTTGCTGGAGGGTCGGCGCCATCTGCCCTAGCTCGCGCGGTAACGACTATCTCGGTGTCGACCCTTCAGCCGCCTCAGTTCCTTTTTTCCCGCCGTCGAGTGCACTTCAGTGACGATGTCGCTCACCTGTCGGGAGTTAAACTTCAAACTAGCAGCATAGTTTTCAGTTTTTATTATTTTGTAGTATTATCTCGATACAGTATCGCTTAAATTTATTCTTATTTTTAAAATACAATAAAGAAGTCTCAGCCTACTTTGACGGAGTCGACCATGAGCAGGTCAGGTGACGGTAGGGAGACTTCGTATGAAAGCTGTTCAGTCAGCCGGGCTGGGTCCGGTCCGCCGCCTTCTCTGAGGGGGGTCTGACAACGGTCAGTCCAGTGCCCGGGGATGGGCGGTCCCCGAAGCATAAAATAAACGATCGTGATTCTGGGCACTGCTCGCCTCGAGCTCTTCCTCAGCCCACAGGTCTAAAAAGAGAAGGCATCACCGAGGTCACCCTCGATATGTCTGCGCCAGACGCCGGTTATCGGGTTAGTTGTTGGTCCTCCTTCGAGTCGCCAACCTCTGCTTCTGGTAGCCAATGGCTTGAGCATCGAGCCCACCCGCCCGCTGGTAGGTCTTCAGATGAGCAGTTTCATCAGTGGGCTGCTCTTATGGAGCAATGGGCTCGAGGTTGGTTCGCTACCTGGCTCGGTGCCGCTGTGGGCCTTGGGCTCTTTGGGCGACCAGGTAGGGCGATTGGACCTTCCTGGTCGCGCGGCACCTTCTTTGGTGCCGTCGACTCCGTGCTTAGGTGTTCCCCCCCCTCACATGGCTACGGTGCAGGGGGCCATACCGATGCCCTTATCTCCTGCTCTTCCTCCTTCAAAACCTGTTTTTCGGAGTCTGGGAGTGTTTTCGGTGCCTTTGGCATCGTGTGGCCTCTCAGCGCTGTCCTCGGTGTTGATGCTGCGCTTGGCGCCGTCCCCTTGGCGCCATGCGGCTTCTCTACACCGTTTCGTTCACATGGCCTCGCTGGGCGTCAAGTTCGTGTCAGGCGCCCTCGGCGCGGCGGCTCTCAGACCTCTTTTCACTTGTTTCCTTCTTCCTCCTCCTCTTCTGAATTTCATTCCTTTCCTGTCCATGCAGTCCCTCCTGGACTGTCAGGAGATGACGTTGAGCCTGACCCAGACCTTCGGTTGGGTGATGAAGTGGACGAAGCAGGATCTATTACTGCTACAGAGCCTGTGGTCGAGGACCTATCCTTTAAGTCTCTGTTGAAAAATCTGAGTTCCACACTTCTCTCCAGACTACAGACATCGATCCTGGGAAATTGTTGAGACTCCAGTATCTTCATGCCTCGGAGAGCCCTACAGATTTGACTCCTCCGATTCAGCCTTCCTTCGAGACGCTGTCTCAAATGGTATGGAATAATCCTGCTCTTACCCTTCGTGGCTAAATCCATTGATAGGAAATATTCAGCCCCAAGGATCGTCCCATTTGGCATCTCAAGCCTTTGCGGATCCTATTGTAGTCCTGGCAGAGAATGATAAGGTCGTTCTTCCTCAAACTACTACAGCTCGACCTATTAACAAAGAATCTCGTAAGATAGATACCTTAGGTAAGAGAGTCTTTGCTGCTTCTACTCTAGGTATGCGTATTGCCAGTTACCAAGGCTATTTTTCTCAGTATGAGTATATCCTGTGGCATTCTATTAAACAAATGGTTGAAGCCCTACTGGAGTCTGATTCAAAACCAGAGCTTCTTCAAACCATTACCAAAGGTATTGAATCTAACAACCAGCAGGTTAAAGCAGCCATGGATGCTTTTGACACTGCTTCCCGTTCAGCGGCTGCTGGTATTTGCACTCGTCATCATTCCTGGCTGCGCACTTCGGGCTTTACGAATGACGCGCAGCAGCAGATGATGGCATTGCCCTTTGACGGTGCATATCTTTTTGGTCCTCAGGTAGAGCAAGCTCTAGAAGCTACACAAAAGACTAGATCAGCCATTAAGTTGGCTCGGCCCCCTCCTGCCCCCTCTCGAGGGCATGCCAGTAAACGACAGTTTCATAATCGCCAGTCCTCTCGAGACAGAAGCAGAGGAAGTTTCCATAAGAACCAACCTGCCCAACCTCAAAAGAAGGCGCAACAGAAAGCGCAAAGGCCCAAAGCGCCCAGTGCTACTCTTATGAATTGCCGCCCAAGTTCCATCGCAGCTGCCCGTGGTGACTTTTTTCTTCCGGTGAGAGGTCGCCTGATGCACTTCTACAACCAGTGGAAGTCCATAACTCAGACAAATGGGTCCTTTGATAATTTGTGAGGGTATTCACTCAATCTTGTGGACACCCCCCCCTCCGGATTGTCCCCCCAAACGGCAGCCCAGGCTGTCAACCCTTCAGTCAGACCTTCTCGCCGCCGAGATTCAGGGCCTTCTGAACAACAGGGCAGTAGAGGTGGTGCCACTGCACCAACGAAACACGGGGTTCTACTCCCATTACTTTCTGGTTCCAAAGAAGTCTGGGGAATGCGCCCCATTCTAGATCTCAGAAAGCTGAACAAATTTCTCCCCAAGGAGAAATTCAAAATGATTTCTCTGGGAACCCTGTTACCTCTGCTCCATCAACACGACTGGTTAGCCTCCCTAGATATGCAGGACGCCACGCACATTCCTATTCACCGAGGCATCACAAATTCCTGAGGTTTGTGGCTCTGGGACAACATTATCAGTTCAGAGTCCTGCCCTTTGGGCTGTCCTCGGCCGCAAGTTTTACAAAATGTTGTGCAGTTCTCGCAGCGCACTTCAGAAAGGTCGAATTCACGTGTTTCTTTATCTTGACGATTGGCTTCTAGCAAGCCCTTCCAGGCAAGGGACTCTGTCGCCATGGAGACGGCCTCATGCCTCCTTACGTCCATGGGAGTTCTGCTCAACCTCAAGAAATCACAACTGCAGCCCTCCCAGAGGTCCTTTTATAGGGACTCTTCTGGACACCTCCTGGCGAAGGCTTTTCTTCCAGAAGACAGGAGGAACGATATCTTTCAGATGGCCCGTCACATCTGGGAAAACAGCTCAGTCACAGCTCTCTTGATGCAACAGATGCTAGGCCTCATGGCATCCTCAGTGTTCACTGTACCCCTAGCACGTCTGCACATGAGAACCACCCAGTGGATGCTCAGTACTCAGTGGTCCCCAACCACTCACCCGCAGTCCTATCTCATCAAGGTGACAGAACCTTTAAGGAGGTCACTCACCTGGTGCTCTCAAGAGAGCAATCTCCTGGAGGGGTATCCCTTTACTCCTCTGGACCATCAGATCTCCATTACCATGGACGCATCCCTAATGGGGTGGGGAGCTCACTGTCAGGCTCTCCACACTCAAGGTGCGTGGACTCAAGTCGAGTCCCAGCTCCACATAAACGTCCTAGAAATGAGAGCTGTCCTTTATGCGGTCCGAGCTTTGAAGGACATTCTGTGTCACAAGAACATTCTCCTTCAAACGGACAACAAAGCAGTGATGTATTACATCAACAAGAGCAATGAGGGTATGGGAATGGTGCTTGGAGCACGAGGCTCTAATTCAAGCGGTCTACCTGCCAGGCATTCAGAACGAACTGGCAGACCGTCTCAGCAGAACTGAGACAGACCCTCACGAGTGGTCTCTCGACTCAACCATAGTTCAGTCACTATTCGAAGAGTGGGGAACTCCAGACCTGGACCTTTTTGCATCCCCACTCAACGCAAAACTGCCTCTCTTCTGCTCCAGAAATCCAGGGCCTGGCATTTTCTGTCAGGATGCGTTTAGGCTGCGGTGGACAAAACGCTTTTACTTTCCGCCTCTTCCTCTAATTCAGAGGGTATCCTCAAGTTCGAATCCTAGGGGACAAAATGATTCTCATTGCTCCTTTTGGCCTCGGCAGCTGTGGTTTCCACTACTCAACAATATGTTGGCAGTTCCTCCGAGACCACTTCCTCTGCAGATGAACCTTTGACTCAGGGACTGGTGGTCTATCCCAACCTGAAATCACTTCACCTTCATGCTTGGCTCTGAAGAGGTCGAGTAAACCGGTTCAGTGTCTCTCGAAGAGTTTCAGATATTCTTCTGGCTGCACGGAAGCCAGTCACTGAGAAACTTACACAGCCAAGTGGCAGTTTCCGCTCTGGTGTGCAAAGTCCTCTTTAAACCCCTTTTCCTGTCCACCAGATAAGGTTTTGGAGTACCTTTTGGACCTCTTAAATTCAGGTCTGCAGTATTCTGCAGTCAAAGTTCATCTTAGTGCAATTTCAGCGTATCATGAGCCCGTTTTTTTCCTTAACTCTGGCTCAGTTACCTATGGTTAAGAGATTTCTTAAGGGGATTCTGCATACCAGACCTCCTACAAGGCGTCCAGTTACAGCCTGGGACATTAATCTTGTGCTAGACATGCTCACTCGAAACCGTTCGAACCTCTGGCTACCTGTGAGCTAAAATTTATCTCCTGGAGACTGCCTTCCTAGTGGCCATTACCTCAGCCCGTAGGGTCTCTGAGATACATGCCCTGGTCACAGACCCTCCAGTATACTGTGTTCCATAAGGACAAAGTAGTCCTTCCTACTCATCTGAAATTTCTTCCTAAGGTTGTGTCAGATTTTCACCTAAACCAACCTTTGGTCTTCCCTCTTATTTTGCAGACTTCCAAAATGAAGGGAGCGTTCTCTTCATTCTTTGGATGTTAAGAGGGCCTTCGTTCTTTCAAATAGAACCAAGGATTTTCACAAAGCTCAGCAACTATTCGTTTCCTTCAGTGAGACCCAGCTGGGTCAACCTGTCGCTATCAGATGTATCTCATCATGGCTAGTGGCGTGCCTTCACCACTGCTATTCCATGGCGCAGGTTAAGTTGGAGGGTAGAGTATACGCTCACTCTACTAGAGCGGTCGTGGCATCCCTAGCGGAAATCCGCAACGTGCCCATTGCAGACATCTGCAATGCGGCCACCTGGAGCTCAGTGCATACTTTCGTTAAACATTATGCACTAGATGTCCATGCCAGACGACATTCTTCCTTTGGCAGAGCCATCTTCAGTGGACTTCTGTCCTAGAAACGTGAGCTCTTGGTTTCTCCTGCCGCCCTCTCGGGATTATTATCTGGTACTCTCCCAATAGTGTGACTGAGCGGTGAGACTTATGTCCAGAAGATATGAAATTGCACTACGTAATTCTTGATCTTCTTGGACGAGTCTCCACCACTCATTCACACGCCCACCCTCCATCCCCCGAGCTCACCTTTCTTGTTGGTCTTCACTCCCTCAAATCTTTAGGCCGTGAAGACTTCTTTGTTGACCCTTCTTACACGGGTCGCCCGGACTATCTTATGTCCGGTTTTTAGGTTAGGCTACCCTTCTAGGTTAGTTACGCTGCACCTCCTTGGTAAAAAAGGTACTGAGGCGGTTGGAGGGTCGACGCCGAGATAGTCGTTACCGTGCGAGCTAGGGCTCGCGGCGCCATCTCTGGCCCCGACCCTCCAGCAAAAAGTTTGCTCCCGATGGGTCCTAGTGCCTCAGGTGCAGATCCCAATAGTGTGAATGAGTGGTGGAGACTCGTCCAAGAAGATCAAGAATTACGGTAGGTACGTATTTTCATATGTTGAGAGTGCAGTGGGACCAAAGGCAAGACCATCTGCAGCATCCAGTCCGAATCACGAGGCCGTGATTCGAGACTGGCAATAGTGGCTAGATCCAGAAACCCTCTCATTGAGGGTTCCCTTCACAGCATGATCCCGGCGGTCACTCTCTTCACAGGCGCCTCAGGGCTGGGTTGGGGAGCGCACTTGGACGGGGTGAGGTCTCTGGGAACATGGACAGTCCAGGAATCTCATCTCCACATCAACATATTGGAGATGAGGGCGGTCCTTTATGCCCTGCAAGCCTTCCAGTCGGACATTCCACCGAGTACCCTTCTGTTGCAAACAGACAATACTGTGGTGATTTATTACCTCAACAAACAAGGAGGCACACACTCCTACCCCCTTTGCAGGGAGGCCATGAGAGTGTGGGAATGGGTAATACGACATGGCGCAAACCTCATTGCAGTTCACATCCCGGTGGACAATACCGTCGCAGACAGCCTGAGTCATTCCCAGGCCAGAATCCATGAGTGGGAACTTCTACAGGAGGTGGCGGAGGATCTGTTCCACAGATGGGGCACTCCAGAATTAGATCTATTCGCCTCCCCATCCAATGTAAAACTGCCCAATTTTTGCTCGCTAGATCCAGGGCCTGGTGTTTTCTGGCGAGACGCGTTGTCCCTCTCCTGGGCGGGCAGATTCCTCTATGCCTTCCCTCCTTTCCCGTTGATCCAGAGAGTTCTTCTAAAACTTCGCAGGGAGAATGCGACCCTTATCTTGGTGGCGCCTTTCTGGCCCAGACAAATCTGGTTCCCCGCTTCTACATCAGCTATCCCAGGAACCTCCGCTTCCTTTGCCAATCAGCTCCCATCTGTTGTCTCAGGAGGAAGGTTCACTGGTCCACCCGGACTTGCGTTCATTGAACCTACATGCTTGGCTCCTAGAGACATAGCCATGATGCGACACGGGGTCTCGCAGGAAGTGGCGGAAGTACTATCCGCTGCCAGAAAGCCGGCAACACACGTGACATACGCCATGAAGTGGCATAGGTTTTGCTTATGGGCTCAAACGCGTGGTTTCTCGCCCTTAGACTGTCCTGAGAAGCTGGTCCTGGAATACCTGCTTTTGCTTTTTCAATCCGGACTAGCCTACTCCTCGATTAAGTTGCACTTGTGTGCAATTTCGGCTTATCATGCCCCCATCGGCCATCGTACGGTGGCTCAACTGGACACTACTCGTGCCTTTTTAAGGGGGGTTCTCCACCTTAGGCCACCTGTCAGGGACCCAGTTCCTCCCTGGGACCTGCCCTTTGTCCTGGAGCAGCTTACGCTGCCACCTTTTGAGCCAGCCGCGGATTGCAAGCTACGTCTTCTGTCGTGGAAAACGTTGTTTTTAGTTGCAGTTGCTTCGGCGAGAAGAATCTCCGAATTACATGCGCTCATGTGTAAAGAGCCCTATTTAGTTTTTCACCAGGATAGGGAGTCCCTGAGGACAAATCCTAAGGCCTTCTGCCTAAGGTGGTTTTGGCCCTTACCCTTAATCAGGATATCGACTTACCAGTGTACTTTTCTAAGTACACTAACTGAGGAGAAGCACTGCTTCACACCCTGGATGTTCACAGGTGCCTCAGATATTACCTGACCAGAACCAAACAGTACCGGAAAGTGGATCAGCTGTTTGTATCCTTTGCTGAGAGGATGAAAGGGGCCCCTGTTTCGAAGCAGACCCTTTCACGTTGGCTCATCCAGTGTATCTCTTTCTGTTATGACAAGCGCAGCAAGCCCTTGCCAGGCGTGGTTAAGGGCCATTCTACCAGAGGAGTGGCCACCTCCTTTGCAGCGCTGAAGAACGTTTCCACTTCAGCTATCTGTGCTGCAGCTACCTGGAGCTCGGTGCATACCTTTATTAGGCATTACAGCCTGGACATCGCTTCTAGGCGAAGGGCAGGTTTCGGCCTAGCCGTCCTTCAGGGACTTCTGTCCTAGGCTCGGACAGGGTCGTAATCTCTGTCTTCCCTCCTCCCGGTGGCGTAAGATTGTCGCCATAGCTTGGGAATCAGTCCTAATTGGTGTAATTTGTTGCAAGAGCTGTATTCAAGAAGATAGTACAGTTACGTAAGAACTACCCAACAGTAGATCTTCGAGAACAGCTCTTGTAGCAGGTACCTTCCGCCCACCATTCCCCTTGGAGGAGGTAGGTTATAGCCTAACATCCATCTTCTGGGACGGAACGATTTATTTTTCATCTTGGCCATCTGATGGCGGATCCTCGGTCTCCTCTTCTGATATCATCCAGCGGCCAGGAATCTCCGGCGGAGAAATGGGATTCTGGGGGACCGCCTCTTATGTACTACGCCTGACGCCGGGGCGGACCGACGTCGGAGGTGGTCCCCGCTGAAGACTGCTAGCTAGAAAATTTCCGTGGGGTCCTGGCGCCTGACGGCTTCATTCCTAATGGTGTAACCTGCTGCAAGAGCTGTTCTCGAAGATCTACTGTTACGGTAAGTTCTTACGTAA
Organism: Neoceratodus forsteri; assembly: GCA_016271365.2. Lineage (NCBI taxonomy): Eukaryota > Metazoa > Chordata > Ceratodontiformes > Ceratodontidae > Neoceratodus > Neoceratodus forsteri. Next base: position 180,266,644 of record CM057450.1, on the reverse strand, counting down.
CTGTACTTTTTAGGGGTACCCCAAGGATCTATTTTGGGGCCTATTCTTTTTAATTGATATATGAATGACCTTAATCTGTCTCATTTGGGGGTTGGCTGGCATTTATATGTGGATGATACTAGTTATTTATTCTGAAGGTACATCCATTCAGATGATTGAAACTACATTACAGGATGTGTTTATAGAGCTTCAGAATTTTTGGAATCTGAGCGTATTCCAAACCCCAAAAGACTCAGGTTGTTCTATTCTCAAGGAGAGAAGGATTATGACTAGAAGTTCTTAAGGATCAGGACTTTGGATAGTGTCACCTCCAGCAAACTGGGAACTACAAGTATTTAAGCTTGTATCTGGATAATACTTTGAAATGGAATATACATGTGGATTATGTATTAAAAAATGTGGGAAAATGTTTGGGGGCCTTATATAGAATCAAAGGGTGTATGTCTGAGGATATTAGAAAACATGTGGTCACAACATTAGTACTCCCTCTTCTGGACTATGAGTGCATAGTCTATATGGGTGCAGCAAATATAGTATTATCTAAGATAGATGTGATGTTCAGTAAATTGGCTAGATTTATTTTAGGAGCCCCGAGAATGGCACACAGACAGCAACTATATGATCTGTTGGGGTGGATTTATCCTAAAGACAGGAGGCTATCTCATGTATTAAATGTTATGGTACAGTGTAATGAGGGGGGAGGTTCCTGATTATATACTGAATGAAATACAGATTAGGGAAATTAAATCAGGTCTACGTTCTGCATATAGTATTGAATATAAACAACCTAAAATGAGGACAGAATTTGCCCAAACACATTATAGAGGCCCCCAGATTTGGAGCACCTTGCCACATGATTATAGATCAAGAATAACAGGTGTACACCCAGGTGAAATTAGATCCTGGTTCCAGTGAGAAGCTATCAAGAATGTTAGAGAGGGAATCACCTGATGTGTAACACTGGAAAATTATCTCTCTGCTATTTACATCTATGGGAACTTGAAACCGAAAGTGCAATAATGTTTGTTATGTTACAATGTTTGTCCTCATGTATTAATTGTGTGTATTGCAGGATATATGTTTTATTATGATGTACTGGTGGTCTAATGTATTGGATATTTATTATGATATTTTGTAACTATATTGTTTTGATTTTAACATTGGATACAATCTAGGGCCTCGCTGGAAATGAGCTTGTCTCAGTCGAGTTGTACCTATTCACTGTTATGTACCAGTTGAATAACATTTTTTCTACTACTCCTGGGGATGGGGGTGGTGGTTATGCTGTATTATACAATGGGTACCTAGAATAGTGAAACCTGATTGACTGACTGGCACCTTTCAGCTGTGGTAAATCCTGGCATAACAAACACAAAAGCTGCCAGTCAGCCGCATCTGGAATCGCCCCCTTTCTGAAAAATCACTCTGAACACTAAACATCACAGCCGAAAAACTGCCATATTGGTTCACCACTGAGCCGCAATGGTAAATGTGAAATTCAAACATGAGCCGGTCTTTTGTAGTTAGAGATGCCTCCCAAAATAACTTGAGGGAAAAAATAGTATAAAATTAACAGTGCTTTCACTGATGACGCTTGCTCCCTTTCGCCCAGTGTTAGGTAAGTTACTTTTTCTATTAATTTTTATTATGTTTGGAAACTTGTTCCAGGAAGCTCTGTGCAGTCACTAGCAAGGATGGAGAAGTACTAGAAAAAGTAATACACCTTACAATTATAGTTACTTATTTCTTTTTATACAAAAATACAAAAATAATTAATTACTATAATAGATTCCATTTTTTGAAAATAATAGGTTAGTTACTAGTTCTAGGGACGTGGCTATGTTGTTCAATCCACACTGTCTGGCAGGTTCCTTGCCGCTTTAAATCTTGCCGGAGGTTCTTCAAGCTGGCTCCTCCCACCCACCTGGGTGGTAAAACCCTTGGCTCCGCCCCATGACGCCAGATCTTCCTTACTGCTCGGAAGCTCAGGTTCCCTCCTTAGCGCTCTGCATTTTAGGCCTGGATCCACACTCTTGGGAGTTTCTGAAACTTATTTTAAAATTTACAAGACTTCGGTCTTTGTCTTCCCTCGCGGCTGCGATGGACAAATCGACTCCTGGCTTCCGTCGGTGCCCGTGTGGGCAGAAGATGTCCCGGACCGATCCGCACTCCACATGCATCTACTGCCTGGGGCTTTGCCATGACTCAAGGCTTATGAATTGTGCAAGTCCTTTTCGGCTTTGGTCTTGGAGGACGCGCTGCCAGACTTCTTCGTCGGCGAAAAAATGGTATCCACCGGTCAAGTCTAAGGAGGCCCGTTGGGTAGTGTCCGTGGTGGTGGGCTCCGAGGAACAGTTGGAGCAATTGATTGCCCTCGAGGAGGAGGAGTGGCCCAGGCCGCTTCTTCTTCTTCCTCCTCGGCCGCAGCATTTATCCTGCTCTCTTTGGGCTCCTCCTACATGGCTTCATTTAAGGAGCTTTGCCAGTCCCTCTCCACCAAGGGAGAAGGGCCGTTGGGACATTTCAGTCGGACCAAGAAGAAGGACTCTAAGGATAAGTCCCACTGTCGACGTTCGTGGGAGCGGGAGAGATCCCCGTCACCGGACCGTTGACTCTTGACTTCGATCGAGGTTGCAGCTGCGGCCACTGGCTTCACGCTGCCCCCGTCAGGTCAGCTGACTGAGACATCTGTCGACGCGGTCGAGATTTTTCTCAACCCGTCGGGCGGTTTGTCGACTGGAGAAGCCGACAACCCTACTTCACCGGTTTCCCTGGTGGAAACCGAGGACTTGCCTGTGCCTCCTTAGCCAGAGTCCCGGTTAAGGTCCCTGCACCGAGGGAGGAGCGGTTTCCCGTCCCTCTCTAACCCACCCTCGGAACCCCCGAATGTCTCGGTCTTGGTCTCTTCTAGGTCCTGTCCCGTCCTGACGATGTTGGCGGTCTCGGTCTTAGCACCATGGAAAGCGGCGGCACCACTCATCCTTGTCGTCCTCTTCGGAGGATAGGCTCCGGCGCAAGTTGTGTCGGCGCTACGAGGATTTAATGTGGCAGCAGCTCTTATTGTCCGGAAATAAGCTGACTCCGTCGCCTTCTCCGGCCATTAAGTGGCTGTCACCAGAGCGGCCAAAACAACCCCCTCGTAGTGGTAGAGGAGCCGACCCCGGCACCGGTTGTTCGGCCAAAGCTGGCTGCTCCTCCCATTGTGGTGGAACCTCCGTCTCCACAACCGAAGACTGGGGCCCCGACTAAGGATTCTCGGTCGGGTCAGGGCTTGCCCCACAGGTTGTCGGTCACCTTAACTCCCGATCGACCTCGGCAGGTGGAGGGTGGCTCAGGCGCCCGGCAGCTGTTTGCAGATTCCTCGGAGTCTGACGACGACTCCATGTTCTCCAGGCCGCTTGACTTGGAGCCTGCAGGGGGCCAGTCGGTGAACAAGAGCCCATCCTCGTTTTTAGGTTTGCTTCGGCTCATCTCAGAGTCCACTGGGATGCAGCTCGAACCCATTTCACAATGGGCCAAGTATCGCCTCATGGAGATACTGGACCGAGGGGATTCCGCTACAGAGGCCTTTCCGGTGGCTGAAGCCATTGTTGGCCCGGCCAGAGTTGTGGCGGTGGCAAGCATCTTGTCCCACACCTGCGGCCAGGATAGCTCGAAAGTACACAGTCCCCACCGGCTCACTCTCCAGTTTCTTGGAGCACCCCTCTGCGGAGGGTTAGTGACCGATAGTGTTTTCCGGCACTCCGGGAGCGCTCAGGGCGTGGACAAACTGCCCCATAAAAAATCCAAAAAGCTGGATTCTGTGGGGCAGAGGTTTACGCTGCTTCCTCCCTAGGTCTTAGTCAGGCTAGCTCGGCCGTTCTGATGGCACATTTCTCCTGCGCCCTTATGGGTTCCTTGGATGTGGTGATTCCTCATCTCCCAGCTGACCTTCAGACAGCGGTCAAGCAGGTGCGGGATCAGAGAAGGGTGGTGGCAAAACAGCAGCTCCAAACTTGCTGGACATTGGTGATTCTTGTGCTCCGAACAGTAGCGGCTGCAGTGGCCATGCGGCTGCAGAGCTTGGCTGCAGATCTCCACCTTCACGCGGAGCACCCAGCACAAGCTGGCAGACGTTCCCTTCCTGGGCACCGACTTGTTCGGGCTGGGGCTGGAAGGCCATCTCCAGAGGATCAAGAAGTCCAGTGCCACCTTGGACTCGGTCATGTCTTGCCAGAAGGGCAAAGGCAGCCAGCAGCAGCGTAAGCCCTTTTGCCCTTCCACCCCTGCGGCATGTCCGGCCCAGCAGCACCAGCACCAGGGCTAGCAGACACACACTTGGCGCCCTAAGGCCAAGTCTGCTGCTTCCTCCAGTAGGAAGCCTGGAGGCAAGGGTCCAGGAGGTCCCTCAGCGGGCCCTTCCTCCAAGCCTGCCCAGTGACGGGTTGAGGGGTGTCGCCCCCAACCTCATCACTCCTCAACGGGTTCCCCCCTTGGGGGGGGATGGCTCCGCCACTTCTTTTCCACCTGGTCTGCTATCACCGTGGACGGCTGGGTGCTAGAAGTGTTAGGCAGGGGTCTGCCTCTAGAATTCGAGCAGTTCCCTCCCTATCGAGCCATCGCCCCACGGGGGGCAATGGGTTCCACAGCCTCTCTGTCGGCTCATTGAGCCGACATTGCCCTGCTTCTCCAGAAGGAGGTGATCAGTGAGGTGGTGGACCCTCCTCCAGACCCAGGGTTTGTGTCCAGGTACTTCCTGGTCCCAAAATGGATGGGGGTCTGGCACCCCATTCTCAACCTGCACGACCTGAACAAGTTCCTAAGGCCGAGCACCTTCAGGATTATCACTCTGGCTCAGATCATTCCATCCTTGGAACTAGGCATGTGGTTTTGTTCTCTGGACCTTCAGGACGCGTTGTTTCACGTCCCAATCCATCCATCTCTTCAGTGATTCCTCTGCTTCCGAGTAGAGGGATCTCTTCACAGTTCGGGCCATGCCTTCAGCCTCTCTCCAGTTCCCAGGGTCTTCACCAAATGCATGACAGTGGTGACAGTATTCCTGCGGCGCCGAGGGGTCCGAGTGTACCCTTACCTGGATGACTGGCTGATTGCAGCCCCCTCCAGGTTGAAGGTGGAGTGGTCCAGGGATCTGACCCTCAGGTCTGCTCTCCAGATTGGCCTCATCAGCGAGGCCAGAGTCGGAACTCATGCCATCGCAGGTGATTTAGTTCACCGGGCAGGCTCGACACTCTTGAGCCAGAGCCCGGCTCCCAGCGGACAGGGCGAGGTCCTTTCCTCCTTTGCCCAATCATTTCTGGTTGGGCAGTTGCGCCCTGCCCGGGACTTCCTGCGCCTTGTGGGCCTCTTGGCGGCTGCACCAACGTGGTCCGTTGGGCCCGCTGGCATATGCATCCCCTGCAATGGGGCTGGCCCGCCGGTGGTCACAGTGTTCGGTCCTCTGACCAGCCAGTGATGGTGACCCAGGAGATGTGGGATGGCCTACAGTGGTGGCTTGTTCCAGCTCATCTGCAGGAGGGTATCCCGTTTGTCTCCCCCGAGCTGACGGTCACTCTGACGACCGCCTCTCTAATGGGTTGGGGTGCCCGTCTGGGGGAGCTCAGGACCCATGGCCTCTGGTCCCCTCAGGAGTCTCGATGTCACAACAACCTGCTGGAGCTTCGAGTGGTGCATCTAACCCTCACCGCCTTCACTCCGTTTGTACAGGGTCAAGTGGTTCAGGTCCAGACGGACAACACTACAACCATGTACCACCTCAACCGACAGGGCGGGACGCACTCCTTGCCTCTGTGCAAGGAGGCTCTCCGCACTTAGTCTCTCGTGATCATCCTGGAGGGGGATCTCCTAGCCATCCATGTGGCAGGAGCCTCCAACAGTCTGGCCGATGCCCTCAGCCGGATAGGCGCTGCATCCAATGAGTGGTCTCTCCTGCCAGAGGTAGTACAGGATCTGTTCTCCCATTGGGGCACCCTTCAGGTGGACCTGTTCGCCTCCAGAGAGCATGCGAAGCTGAGGCTCTTTCATGCCCACCCCCCTCAGCAGGGCTCACTGCAGGGGGATGCCTTCTCGAGGCTGTGGACCCCGGGCCTCTTCTACGCCTTCCCTCCATTTCCCTTGATCCACAAGGTGCTTCTCAAGGTGAAGAGGGACAAGGCGCAGGTGATTCTGGTAGCCCCAGACTGGCCCCGCCAGTTCTGGTACCCAAATCTCCTCACTCAGCTCCAGGCTCCCGAGGCGGGTTCCAGCCCGCCCAGACCTGATCTCAGTCAACAAGGGGAAGGTTCTCCATCCAGACCTTCAATCCCTGCACCTGACGGCCTGGTTCCTGAGCGGCTTGAGTTCCAGGCCTTGGGTCTTTCTGACGAGGTCCTCAACGTCATTGAGGCGTCCCATAAGGAGTCGACCAGAAAATGTTTTGCCTTTAAATGGAAGAGATTCTCCATTTGGTGTCAGGACAAGGGGTTGGACCCTTCTTCCTGTCCATTGGCTAGCATTTTGGACTACCTGTGGTCCCTTTCTCAGCTAGGAGCTTGATCGGTGACCCTTAAGTTGCACCTGGCAGCCATCTCTGCTTACTGAGCACGGGCTGGCAAGGTAGTGGGAGGCGCGCAGGAGAAGGAGGTTGGGTGCTTTTTCAAGGTCTTGATCACATATCCCTCTGGTGCGAGAACCTCCACTTCCATGTAATCTACTGCGGGTATTGGCTAAGCTCATGGGCAAGCCATTTGAACCGATGCACAAGTGCGATATCTCCCACCTGTCGTGGAAGACCGCCTTCTTGGTGGCTGTAACGTCAGCCAGAAGGATGGGAGAGCTCCAGGTGCTTTCCATCGAGTCTCCTTATCTGATCTTCCACAGGGACAAGGTTGTCCTGTGCCCCCAACCGAAATTCCTTCCGAAGGTGGTATCGGAGTTTCACCTTAACCAGGTGTTGACTCTGCCGGTGTTCTACCCCATTCAAACCTTGGAGGCCGAATATAGGCTCCATACTCTGGACCCTAGAAGAGCGCTCGCTTATTATAAGGAGCAGACGGCTGAAGTTCGGGGAGAGGTTCGCCAGCTGTTTTTGACCTATGCTGAAGCCGCACCTGGCAGACCTGCAGCCAAGCGGACGATAGGCAGGTGGGTCACCTCCTGCATAGATCTCTGCTATAGGTTGGCGGGCGTGGAGCCTCCCAAAGGGATAAGAGTTCCTTCTACCCGCCATACCGCTGCTTCGGTGGCTGATTCTAGGAACGTCCCTATCCAGGAAATCTGCAGGGCTGCTACCTGGAAGTCGGCATACACCTTTATTTTCCATTACCACATTGACCTTGAGTCACGCTGGGATGCTGGTTTTAAGACCTTGGTTCTCCAGTCCTTATTCCCTAAGGTAGGGGGTGTGCACCTTGCCTCCCTCCTCCCAGAGAACTGCTAGGAGTCTGCCAGACAGTGTGGATTGAACAACATATCCACGTCCCTAGACATACAGGTTACTCACCTGTAACAGGAGTTCTAGGAGTGGTATATGTTGTTCATCCACACGACTCACCCGACTCCCGTCTTCGACGCGCAACCTGGCTTCCAGCGGACTAGATCTGGCGTCACGGGGCGGAGCCGAGGGTTTTACCACCCGGTGGGTGGGAGGAGCCAGCTTGAAGCCCTTCCGGCAAGATTTAAAGCGGCAAGGAACCTGCCAGACAGTGTGGATGAACAACATATACCACTCCTAGAACTCCTGTTACAGATTAGTAACCTGTGTTTACCTTCAAATAAATGTAATCAGTTACAGTTACGTATTTCTTTTGTATAAAAAGACATAAGTAATTGCTACTGTAAAGTATATTACTTTTTCCAGTACTTCTCCATCCTTGCTAGTGACTGCACAGAGCTTTCTGGAACACGTTTCCAAAAAGTAGTAGAAAAAGTAACTTACCCAACACTGCTTCCGCCTCAATTCCGGTGGCAAACCACTCTTCGGACACTCAGTTCCTCCAGCCTCCGTTGCAAGTGCTTAGTCCTGTAACAGATCTTCAGGTGGCAGCTCCCACAGTACATGATCCCAGCTGCACAGTATCCTTAAAAGTACTTTTACACTGTCTCCCAAGCACTGTAATGAAACTAAAAAGAGTGGGAGCGTTACATCTTCCCTTGTCAGTCTTCACCATTCATTACTGCTTGGGTGTAATCCAGAAGTGTGCATCCGCTAAGGGAGTTTTTTTTTTTTTTTGAGGGAGGAGTCTCCGCCGACGGTGCCGCCCATGAGAATGACGTACTGCTTGGTGCGTGAGTGGCGGGCGTTAGGTGCCGCAAGACTCCTCCTCCATCCCAGTTCTTTTCCTACCACCGTCGAGGCTGTACCTGCTGTGCAAGTTAGTGTGTTTTGCAGTTACGCCATTAGGCCTACTTCTCTTCGACGCCATTTTTTCAACGACTACTCATCCCGGTTCTCCATTCCGACGCCATTAGTGGCCAGTAAGTCCATTACATTTATGTATTTAATGATGCTGGGATCTTTTGCTGTGTTTTGTTTAATTTTGCATCATGTTTGGGTTGGGAGCCAAGCGTAAGTCGAAAGCAGGCCGCTCCCTTATGCGTCAGTGCTCCTGTGGCCGGCATTTTTCCGTTTTCGGACCGGCATGATGTCTGTCTGTGGTGCCTGGGACCTAACCATGATATGGGTAGATGCGACGCCTGTTTTTCCATGGATTGCCATATTCTGGAAATCCATGCATTTAAAGTCGGCAGGGCCCTGCTGACTTTCGGAGGATGACGTCGCTCTCGGACCTCCCAGGCCAGGTCTTTAGACCCTTCCTCCAGGTCCCCTCCCAGGCCTGTACTGTCTGGTGAGGAGGAGGCCTCCTCATCTTCAAGCCGTGCCGAGGAGGAGGCTTCTTTTGCGGTGCTGGAGGAGCAGCGTGGCTCCTCCCAGGGTCGCATTGTCAACACCGCCTCAGCAGTCACCTCTCCTGAGGTGCAGGCTCTCCCAGTGTCGCGGTCCACGGTTGCTGGGTGCGGCCCTGGCAGACCTGCTGCCTCGTGGTGCTGTTGGGATCCTGGTGCCATTGCAGGCGCGGTTGGTGCCGGCACCCTGCGACTTTGCTGGCGGCGCCATTTTGGGGTCTGGCACCGTCTGCAGCACCAAGGACCCTGCGGGGCCGTGGGCGGAGTCAGCGTTAGTTAAGGGCCATGGGCAGTTCGGTGGAATCGGCTGGCACCGCTGGGGATGCTGCGCCATTCACAACACTGTCTCTCAGGATGTTCCTGGGGACCAGTGTTGAGGTCCTTCTTGTCGACTCCTCTTCTAGGGTGACGACTCAGATGTGGACCCGAACTGGCTGCTCGATTCCTCGAACGGACATCTCTGTGGGACGTGGTGTCAGGTGGTCCAGTGCCCCATTCCTGAGTCTCGGGTGGTCTGCCTCAGAGGACCCCTCGGCCAGGGGTGGCCTAGGGTTCATTGGGGAGGACAGCTCTGGGGTTGGGGGTTTGTCTCCTTGAGGAGGGGCCTGCGGCGGCCGCCAGCTTTGGTGCTGCTGTGTCCCCCCAGGGGACTGGAGGCCTAGCTGGTGTGGCCTCCTCAGGGAGGCCTCTGGATCAGGGACTTCTTTGCTGGGGTCGAGAAGGAGGGTGTCCTCGGAATCTATGGGGTTGAGGGGTCAGGGCAAGTGGTGGTGGCACTCCTCTGCCACCCTGTGGGGTGCAGGGAGGAGCCGCAGCGCTGAGCCCCGTCTCTCTTCCTCGTATTCCAGGGTTCCCTCTGGTGGCAACGCTGAGGGTTGCCCTTCTGGACTCACGGAACCCCAGGCACGTCACTGGGGAGATTCCCCATTTGGGCTCTTCCGGAGTTTGCATCCCCAGGATTTTGCCCTGCGACCCGGTTTGATCTCAGGGATCCCTCTAGCTTGGACACCGTTCCCTGGATTCCTGAGCCATGGCAGAGGACAGGCACCTCCCTGCAGGTGCCCTTCTCCCAATTCTCTGCAGCCACCCCTCTCTCTCCCGGGCCACGTGGGTCCTACGGGGCCCTTACCCTGGGAGATGTTCAGAGGCACTGCGACGGCCTTCCCATCATATGTTAGATACATGAAGGAATGGGTCTTTCACCTGTCCCCACCGCCGCAGGAGTCTTCTGGACAGTCGAGTTCCCCATTCTCCTCAACTCCCTCCTCAGAGGGAGAGGAACCTACCATTCACCTTTCTTCTGACGCTGATTTCACTGAATATCAGCATTTCCTATCGAGGATGGTTCGGGATCTCCATATCTCTTATGTCAGATAGGACAATACCAAGTGGCAGACGCGCAAATTCCTTAGTGAATTCAGTGCCCAACACCTGGTGGTGCCATCCTGGCCCATCCCCTTCCCGGAAGCATCTCTCCGCATCTGGCAGTCTCTAGCCGACCATTTCCCAGCCCCGGCAGACTGCAGGAGGAGGTATTGTGCTCCACAGGCATCTTTAGGTTCTCTCACCTCACCCTCCTTTGGGCTTGGCCTTCCTAGAGACCCCTTCCGGGTGTCGGCATTCACGACAACCGGATCACCAGACTCGGATTCTCACAGTTCTAATTCCGTGGGGTGAAGAGTTTTCTCTTCTTCTAGTGCGATGTTGTGCATTGCATCACATCAGGCACACCGTGCTGCCTACAGTAGGCACCTGTGGTTAGTGCTGCCTCAGGTGCTAGCATTGATGCCTGATTTGGAGCAATCTCGACAAGCCACTGCCCTCTCCGCCTTAGGCCTGGAACTGGCAAGGCACCAAGCAAGGGCATCTTATGACAACAATGAGGTGGCTTTCAGGCTTGCAGGGACAGCGATCTGCATTAGACGGACAGCTGGGCTTCATCTATCGAGGTTGTCACCCCTGGCCCAGCATAGGGTGATCCTCTCCGACTTCCGAGGGACCCGCCTTTTTTCCAGCAGGGCTAGGAGGCTTCTGCATGGGGCTTCCCCCGTCCCCTCGTCTTCAGGGGACACCTTCTAGCTCTCCTCAGCCTTAGACTTCCCAGCCTGGTATGGCTAGGGTCTCTTCCTCCTGTTTTCCGCCAACAGGAGGCTGACGGTCTTGTTCCCTCAGGGCTGTGCTAGGCCCCCTTCGGGGGGCTTGGTACTCACACAAGCAGTAATGAATGGTGAAGACTGACAAAGGAAGATATGAAAATTACATACCTCCGTAATTCTTGATCTTCTCTTGTAACTTCACCATTCATTACTGAATCCTGCCCACCTTCCCCTTATGGACCTCATTTCTTGGGAGTCCCCCCGAGGCCATGGGGGGGGGCTAAATCCTCTGGTTCCTTGGAACCTTCTGTTCTTCTCTAAACAAGCAGCAATGGATTTGAAGGTGGAGGACAGAGTGTGGAGCTTCTTTCTTTTCATCTGAGGGAACTCTTTCTGATATTCCTAGCAGGCGTCCCTCCGAGGACTTTTCCTTCAGGCCAGATTAGTTTGATCACCAGCCAGCAGGGCTAGTTTCTGAGATAATCCTCAAAACCTCAGTCTTCGGACCTAGCTGGTGTCCCTGAATCTTGCCTTGTATATACCAGACCTGGGCTAATTATCTCCTCTCTAGCCCGATTCGAGAAATTAACAACTCTTGAACAAGTGGTATGGTATTTTTGATCCCTGTCTTCTCCAGGGAGTCAGAAGGAGTTTCCTTCTCTGTCTCTGTCCATTTTCCAAAAGAGGTTGCCCTTCCTTGGGGCTTCCCGTCTCTCCTCTAGTACTAGCATATGGCTATGTACTAGTGGTACCTCTTTCCTCTCACCTAATTGGGTGCTCTCTACTCTGTAACAGATTATTTGCCTTTGGTATTCTGTGAACTCTCAACCTGAGTGATGGGTAACAGGATAGTGGGATGTGTAGGAAAATCTGCCTCTCTCATACAAAGCTGTGCAGAGGGTTCGGTTGAACCAACTAACAAGTTTTGTCTAAAGGGATCCTTGCTCCCTTGCTTTTAAACTCTAAGCTGATAAGCTTCAAGATTTCCCAAAATTTGTGGCAGGGCAGAATGTTTTCCTGCTCCCAATATCCTTTTCTTCTTTCTTTCCTCTCTTTTCTTCTCCTTTTGTCTGTTCCTCCTCAGAGCCGCCTAAAGAGTGAGGTCCTGCGGTCCCTTAGGGTAGGCTTCTCCTCTTTCCTGTACTCTTTTCATCTTATTCCTTTTCAGTTTGTTTCCTTTCCTTTATCTATCCCTTGGATCTCTGGCCTCACTCTTACCATTCTAATTCTTTATTTCGCCTCTCGACTTACAGAACTGGGATGGAGGAGGAGTCTGTGGTCCTACGGCTGCCCCTCACGCACCACGCAGTGCATCATTCTCATATGTGTTACACACTTTCCAAAAAAAAACAAACTCCCGTGAGCAGGTGCGTGCTTCCGGATTACACCCAAGCAGTAATGAATGGTGAAGATACAAGAGACGATCAAGAATTATGGTAGGTATGTAATTTTCATTTCACGTCACCTCCTCTCCACTGGAAAAGCACAGTAACCCTGGAAACAGACCTTGATGGCAGCCCTTTATCATAGGAAGCACGTTAAATCATACACACTTTTATCGTAGGAAGCACGTTAAATCATACACACCTTTATCGTAGGAAGCACATTAAATCATACACTCCTGTCTTGAAAAAAAAATTTAATCTGTGTATATATGTGTGCTGTAGGAGGCTGTGAGAGCTTTGGGGGAGAAGACTTGAATCAAAAAAAACTGAAGCCTCACACACTCTTGGGAGGATGGGGGTAGCAACTGTCAGGCTAAAAGCTGTCTTGTTTAAAAAACCAAAAACGAAAAAAACTTACAGGCTGTGTCTTGCAGTAAACTTATGACTGACTCAGTAGCGAGGTGGGAGGGGTTAGGGTGAATCAAAAATACTGAAGCCTCATGACGCTTTTGGGGGAATTACCTAGCAACAGGGAATTGTGTTTTGGCAGAATAATAAATTCAATAAAAATTATTAAAAGTGGTGAAAAACTCGGACTGAGGTCAACATTTTTTGGCATGAATAAATAAATTCAGAATTTGGATCAGCATATCCTCAATCAGTCACATGCCAAAAATCAGATCTGTAAGTTACTTTTTTTTTAATTTACAAGTCATTTTGTAACCCTTAATTCACTGCTTTTTCACAAAAAACAGTTTCAGTGAAGCTCTGATGATGTCATCTCCTGAACTCAAAACCTAGTCCTCCCTGCAAGTTACCTGATACGACGTATTTCTTCTGTTACTTAAAAATGCTGGTGTAGTAAACATCTGAAAAAGGAGAACTGACGGGGTGTGTGTCAGCACATGCACTTCCATAATGTGTAGATGCAAGGTACAGTACTTCAAATGTGACCGGGGGATGCAGTAGCAAACGGTTTTAGAATGACAAAATTGTGTGCAATTTTAAAATACTGCAGGTATGACATTTCAAAATGTCACCAGGTTGCAGTTGTTGAATGCAGCAATGACTCAGTCTCAGAAAGTAGCTGGAACACATATTCACAATGTGGCAGTGACACGCAATTTCAGAATGTGGTGGTGACGACCAGTTTTGGAATGTGGTGGTGACGTACAATTTTGGAATGTGGCAGTAACGCACAGTTTCGGAATGTAGTGATGAGACAGTTTCGGAATGTGGCAGTGACGCACAGTTTCGGAATGCGGTGGTGATGCACAATTTCAGAATGTGGCGGTGATGCACAGTTTCAGAATGTGGCAGACGTACAATTTCGGTTTCAGAATGCGGTGGTGATGAGCAATTTCGGAATGCAGTGGTGACACACAATTTGAATGCAGCAGTGATGCACAGGTTCGAATGTAGCGCGATGTATAGGTTTGGAATGCGGCAGTGATGTACCAGTTTGGAATGCAGCAGTGATGCACAGGTTTGGAATGTGGCAGTGATGTACAGGTTCAGAATGCAGTGGTGATGCACAGTTTTGGAATGCAGCGGTGATGCACAATTTTGGAATGCAGTGGTGATGCACAGTTTTGGAATGTGGTAGTGACATACTGGTTTGGAACGTGGCGGTGATGCACAGTTTCGGAAAGTAGTGGTGACGCACAGTTTTGGAATGTGGCAGTGATGCATAATTTTGGAATGTGGTGGTGACTCACAGTTTTGGAATGCAACAGTGATGCACAGTTTCAGAATGCGGCAGTGATGCACAGTTTCGGAATGTGGCCGTCACGCGTAATTTCGGAATGTTGTGGCGACGCATAATTTCGGAATGCAGCGGTAATGCACAGTTTCGAATCCGCAGTAATAGTTTCAGAATGCGGCGGTGACGATAATTTCAGAATGCGGCAGTGACGCATAGGTTCAGGATGTGGCAGTGATGCACAAGTTTGGAATGTGGATGTGATGCACAATTTCAGAATGTGGCAGTGACTCACAGTTTTGGAATGTGGCAGTGACGCACAATGTCTGAATGTGGCACTGATGCACAATTTTTGAATGTGGTGATGTACAATTTCGGAATGTGGCGGTGACATACAATTTCGTAATATGGCAGTGAAGCACAGTTTTGGTATGTGGCAGTGATGCACAGTTTTGGAATATGGTGGTGACGTGTAATTTCGGAATGTGGCTGTGACGCTCAAATTCTGAACGTGGTGGTGACACATAAATTCGGAATGCGGCAGTGACACACGGTTTTGAATCGGTAGTAACACAGTTTCAAAATGTGCGGTGGCAATAAATTTTGGAATGTGGTGGTGGCGCACAGGTTTAGAATATGGTCGGTGACGCGCAATTTTGGAGTGTGGCGTGACGCCGTAAGTTTGGAGTGTGGCGTGACGCCGCAAGTTTGAGTGGCGGTGACGCTGAAGTTTGGAGTGTGGCGGTGACGCAGCAATTTCAGAATGTGGCAATGACGCTGCAATTTCAGAATGTGGCAATGACGCCGCAATTTCAGAATGTGGCAATGACGCGCAATTTCAGAATGTGGCAATGACGCGCAATTTAGGATTGAGGTGGTGACACCCAATTTAGGATTGTGGAGGTGACACAGTTTCAGAATGCGGTGGTGATGCATAATTCGGAAAAGCAGCAGTGACGCACAGGTTCAGAATGTGGCAGTGACGCACAATTTTGGAATGTGGCAGTCATTCACTATTTCAGAACGTGGCAGTGTTGCACAATTTTGGAATGTGGCAGTGTTGCACAATTTTGGAATGTGGCAGTGATGCACAGTTTTGGAATGTGGCGTGACACAGAATTTTGGAATGTGGTGGTGATGAACTGTTTCGAATGCGGCGATGGCGCACAGTTTGAATATAGCAGTGACGCCTAATTTCAGAATGCAGCGGTGACACACAGGTTCAGAATGTGGGTAATGCACAATTTTGGAATGTGTGGACGATAATTTGTGAATGTGCTGATGTACAGTTTTGGAATGTGGCGGTGATGCATAGTTTTAGAATGTGGTGGTGACACTCAATTTCCGGAATGTTAGGGTGGCGCGATAATTTGGAAAGTGGTGGACGCTGAATTTGGGAATGTGGATTCATATTTCAGAATGTGGCAGGGATGCGCAGTTTATGAATGGGAAGGGATGTGCAATTTCAGAATGTAGTAGGGATGCATAATGTTGGAATGTGGTGGGATGTTCTGCACAATTTTGAAATGTGGTGGGTGCTTACAATTCTGGAATGTGGCAGTTGGACAAGCAATTTCAGAATAAATGGTGTCCTGTCACATTTTGACAGCTGCATCCACACTATATTCTGAAATTGCCAGTCCCCACCAAATTCCTCAATGTGTGTGTCCCTGTCTCATTCCAAGTCTGATTGTCCCACCACATTTTGAGATGGCACATCCTTTTTTAAAGGATTACTATAGCTACAGTTTCTTAAACTTTGGAGATGCAGGTCCTATAAGGTTGCTGACAGGGAGTACTAGAGTGTGAGTTCAGGAGATATCATTAGTGGCTCTTCACTGAAATTGGCTTTTTTGACTAGGTAGTGAGATCAAGTTTACAAAATAGTTCATAACTTTAAAACAAAGTAATGTAAAACCTCATTTTGATATGGGATTTATTAGGGTATACTTATTCTAATTCTGCAATGTAGCACTTTTGGTGGAGTCCTTTAATTTTTGTCACCAAAAATTAAGGGAACAGTGTATAATCTAATAATAACAATAATATAATCAGAGTAAACCACTCCAGGTGTGGGTTATGCAGGGATTTACCCACTTCTGTTGTGGTTTGGTCACTTGGCCTGCCTCATGATCGAACCACACCTGGCGTGGGTAAATCCCAGCATAACCCACACCTTGGAGTGGTTTATTGCTTAAATAATTACAAGTGAGCATTGTAATGCTCAGATAACCGATTTGTAAAAATGCGTGTCATCCTCAGGCACTAGAGACACAGCTGCCACAGTAATTTAAAAATGCTCACTAGTAATGCTAAAAAAACAATGTGGGTGGGTGTAAATCAGAATTTTATACACACCCTCCGTGTGTTTTTATTAGATGTTTAAAATGTTTTTTAGTGTGAGCAGTACTGAGGCTTTTGGGGTTTGATTTTATGAGTAGGAAGTACTGTACATTTTCAAAGTTGTTGGATGCACTTCCTTTACAGTTTGTGATTCTTGAGCAGAGTTGCTGGGGAGGGGTGTCGTGTTTTCTTTTAGTTACGTGATTTCTTTTGATGTTGTTTGATTCAAATATTGACGTTTTGACCCATAGGATATGTAATTAGCATATTGACCTTTTGACCCCAACTAGCTGCCTTCTCATTTAATGCAACCCAGCATGAGCAGCGTTATATGCATAGTTAACACAGTGCTGTATATGATGGGCTCCTGACCATTAGAGTCAGAACTGACCAGACACCATTTTATAAACACACACACACACACACACGCACACAGTCTCTCTCTCTCGTCTATCTTTGCAGCAGTGGTCCTGTATCCAGGTTCATAGGCATTGTTTTAATATGGCCAGTGGCTGTAGAGGCAGATCTGCATTGTCCCTTACAATGGCTGAGAGTGCGTTCAGGAGGCTACAAAAGGAAAAGGTCATATTGAGGCACTTATTGTGAACAAAAGAATGACGATTTCCCCACCCCACAGAGCCCTAACTACCATGATTAGTTCGCACATATGTATTTGCTGCCATGTTGAATCACTGCCTCTGGTTAAGGACCCAATGCTTAGCAACCCCCCTTGCAAAATGTAGTGTGGAGGGGGTGCAAAGGAGAAACATGAACATTTGTGTAATAAGTAGTTTATGAAAAAGACATCTGTAGGCGTTTTCTGCTGTCTTCCACTATAGCTTCTCCTCTTAAATTAAGGAAAGACTAAAGGCAACTTGAACAAATTAGGGACACAAAATACTTCATGAAACAAAATGCATTTTATGGATTTGGTGCTTTTCCACAGTGCTCTCCAAACAAAGCAAGAAGAAAGCATTGCCTACATTCGTTCGTAGTCTCCTGTTGGTTTCCGCCAATAGCTGTACTGCAGCCTTTGGAGCTTTAGAATAGAATTTAGAGTCCAGCCTGGTGGCACTGAGGGTTGAGGTGCTGGATGCCACACCTCACACCATGCCGCAGCCTGGGTTCAGGAACAAGCCTGGGACGTCGGGGGCAGTGTGGGGCGGGAGGCTGGGAGATGCAGTGAGCAGCCATAGGCTGCTCCTCACCCGGGTAGGGACCCAGTTGCGCCCACTGCAAGGCTGCCCCCAGATGGAGGCCCTAGGGTAGTGCAGACTGGAGCGGCTAGCATAGGGAGGATGCCACGGATAGCTGCGTGTGCGTACCTCCACACCCACATGAGCAACCGCAGCAAGGGGAGGGGTAGAAAAGTGGAAAATGGAGCTGGCAGGCTCCATTATGGCCCCGCAGTGCCTGTGCTGGCCCCTGGAGTCTGGATGTTGGTCTCTGGGGGGAAGGGGGAATCAACGCTCTCCACCCTCAGCCCTATCACTAGGGAGGGGGGAAGGAGCTACCCATGGGGGATTGCCTGGAGAGTTGGGGACCGGAGAGCAAACCCCGCCTAGGGAGATACCAGAGCCACCTGCCAGCTCCGAGGGGAGCATAAAATGTATCTAGAAAAAAAAGAATAGAACTTAGATTTTTATAGCACCATTTGTACACAAAATATTCAGTATTTCCAAGTGCTTTACAAAGCAGTGAGTTAGGTACTGGTAGAACTGGAACACCCTGTTTGCTCTTAGTATCGCACTGTATTCTGAAACTGTCCTGGACAAGTGCATTCATGTCCCTTGTTTTAAAGAATTGACGTCCCCGGTGAGCAAAGCCTTCTTATGCATGGCTGGAGGTGAGACTAAAGCTGTTTGGGATGCTGAGTAATTGGATTTTTTTTTATCTGCTTTCTGTACTGATCTTTATTTTATTTTATTTATTTCGTTTTTGTTGACCGGGAAAGTGCACTAGACAAATCCTGCATATTTTCAGGCACGACCCAGGGGAAGGGGATACAGATGAATGCCAACTGACCTTGAACTAGATTAAGCTGTTGGTGGTATTTTTAGTGAATGAGGGAAATTTGGCCAGGACACCGGGGACATTTCCCTACTCTTTTCGATAAGTGCCATAGGATCTTTAACATCCACCTGAACTACCACCAGTCCAGGCAGATGGGACCTCGGTTTAACGACTCATCCGAAAGACGGCACCTCAGAAGTGCAGCACCCCTCTCATGCTGCACTACAGTGTCAGTACTGGGATATTAATCTTGAGTGATATAGGCTTGTATGCAAAAATGCTAATTTTTAAACTGGGTTACAGTAATGGTGAAATGTCCTGACAAACCAGCCGCCTAGAATAGCCTGATAATGTTTCATTGAAACTGTTAAAAGCCAAAGGTATTGTTCTGTCTTTGCTTTTCTCCTGTAGTTGTCACTCTTCTTTTGTTTCCTGGACACTTCTCCAAAAATAAAACTGTACTTTTTACCAGAGCAGTTTTTTTATAAAGGGCACTACTTAGATATGGCATCATTAGACTGCACAAAACGATGTGTAGTGTCCTTAGCCTGGTACTGACATGTCATTCCCAGCCTGCATTTTTTTAACTCTGAAGAAAGATTTCAAGTTACAGAAGTCCCCAGGGCTGCAGAGAACCCCCCGCATGCACCAGGACACCGATTGCCTTAGCAGCAGTATCACCGTATGGAGAATGCTGCCTGCACCATTCCCCATACAGAAAATGGGGGAAGCATCTAATATTATAAGATTGATGATGATAATTAGTGAGACCCTAGCTAAACTGGACCCACGGCTACAGTAGCCCCCGAAGCCTTACTGTAACTTCGGGTGCAGTTTCTCCCAGGTCATGGTGGTTAACAGACAAAACAGCATTTGGTTGCACTGGAAGAGGAATTAAAATATCCGCACTCAAAACAGTTGCAAAAAATTTCAGTCTGGTTATTGACATGATGGTCCAAAGTGTCCAAGTGCAAAATGCTGGTGAATGTACAAGCAACTCAGTATTCAGATACAATATAAATGTGCCAAACTCATAGGGGCCTTAACTGGAGCGGTACCTAAGGCAACTACATTGGGTGGGTGGGCAGGTGGGAGGGAGGGAGAAGCAAGAATGAAGAGCCCTGAGTGTGCAGAATGAAGTTGGGTGCCCTCGGGCCCTGCCAACCTGAGTGATCACCCCTTCTGCATTTGATAGATTGGGCTAGGGCGGTGCCTGTAATGAGGTGGGTAGGGATAAACAGAAAATGATATATATGTTCGCTTCTCCAGTGACTAACGAATCAGCCTTGACATTAGAGCCAGAGGCACATAGAGGTCATCCCTTACAGTCAAGGTGCAGTGAGGAGGCACACAATATGGGAAGATGGCAGGTGGAGAGCAGTGGATTAAAATAGGGAAAATAGTTGACCCAGCTCAGGGACTGAACACCGAGCCAGACCACAGCCTATGGATCCTGAGTCCATGTTCTGGGGTCCTGCCTCCAGAGGTTGCACCACTGTAGTGGGAGCAGGCTAGAGAGGTGAAGGGAATGGTCAGCCCCCCCAAAAGGAGATTGACAAAAATACTTTGTTGAGAACTTGGCAAATATAGCAGTCTGACTGACTCCATGGTTAAAATCTGTTTTGTTTTTTTTTCCCCCTCCCTAACTAGATTTTGGTACAAACAATGTAAGCAGTACTCTGAAATCCCTAGATGACAACAGCCAACCCAGAGTGGAGAATGATGAGTTTGATATGTTCGCTCATACTAGAACCAGCTCACTGGCTGACCAGCGGAAGAAGTGAGTATCAACATCAAAATGTAATAATTTTGTGAACTGTTCCAGACAGGGCTGTGCCATTTATTGACTGACCATGAGGTTTCACCTCCTTGCCTTTTCATCGTATCGCACTATCCCAGCCTTCTGCACAAAGATATCTGGGCACCATTCTCAGTTACAAGTGTGGTGGCCCAAAAGGTTTTTGTCACCCCATTGGCTACCACCTTTTGCATGATAAACAAAGGACCTTTTAGTACTGGAGTTCCACCTACGATGGGGATGTAATGCAGATTGTTGTGCCAGATGTTAGTGGGAGCAGACAGAGTTTTTGCCCACTAATACACTGAATGGTGACACCCACTATGGACTGTATTCTGTAGTACTAGTAGCATGGTGCTATACCTGCCTGTAACATGGTGGAAGTTGGGCGTATGCCACTCAGGAGTCTTCCCTCTCCTTAGGCCTCCCCCTTTGTCTCCAGTTGGAAAGTTGATATCTGTTCTGTGGCCTGATGGCTGTGGTTATTGGCAATCAACTGACCCACCACCCGCTCCCTGATTCAGATACAAATCTCCATGCATCCAGCAATGCCCAATTTCTAACCCAAGCCTGTAAGTCGGTTCACACACCTGTACGTTATTGGGGTCCCTGCCAAAGTGATTGCGTATGGGTGCCCCGCCACAGAGGCTGTGTATGGGTGCCCCTGCCACAGAGGCTGTGTATGGGTGCCCCTGCCACAGAGGCCGTGTATGGGTGCCCCTGCCACAGAGGCTGTGTATGGGTGCCCCTGCCACAGCGGCTGTGTATGGGTGCCCCTGCCACAGCGGCTGTGTATGTAGGTCCCTGCCACAGAGGCTGTGTACGGGGGTCCCTGCCACAGAGGCTGTGTACGGGGGTCCCTGCCACAGAGGCTGTGTACGGGGGTCCCTGCCACAGAGGCTGTGTACGGGGGTCCCTGCCACAGAGGCTGTGTATGGGGGCCTCTGCCACAGAGACAGTGTATGTGGGGGGCTCTGCCACGGAGACAATGTATGGGGGCCCCTTCCACAGAGTGCCATAGACACGGTGCACAGGATACCCTGCCATAAAGACGGTGTACGGTGGCCCCTATCATAGACATGGTGTACAGGGGGCCCTTACCATAGAGACTGTGTATTGGGGGCCCCAGTTGTCTATTTTATTTTTGTTGTTGTTATAATTTGCAGTTAATGCTGGCTGCCTTCCTCCATTTGGCAGCCTCTCAGCTTTGTCACAATCTTATCTGCTGCTCACGTTCTTCATTGCTTACTGTCTCTGTGGCAGGGCCTTCAGGTCAGCATTCTCCCTATGGAGACCTGTTGGCAGTGCAGAAGAATAAGACTGGGGCCTGAGAGTAGCTGGAATGTTGTTCTCTCCTGACCAAAAGATGCCAGCTTACAAGGGGTCCCAAGCACGTGCACATGCAAGCAGGCTGATGCAGTGTCCGATTGGCATCTTACCTCCACACTATCAGAGCTGCACAGCCTGTGGTCACCCATAAAGTCAGCTCCCCGACACAGCAAGTGGCAACACTGCTGCTTGCTTGCGATGCGGCCCCCCTTCCCACACACACACTTTGCCACTTAAATCAATTTCCATTACTTCCTTCAATGGACTTCTTTGGGCAGCTTATTCCCATTTACTTTTTTAGTAAAATATTCTAATTTGTACTGTTACTGGTGTCAAAATATCAACAGGCACATTCTTCAGACATAAATATAAGACAGAAAAGTTCACAATTCAGTTAGGCAAGCTTCCATCCCTTCAGTGTGATGTGTCACATTTCAGGTCATAGATTCAGAAAACTGAAAATTTTGCCAAACTTCTCAGCTTTTGGAACCCTAAAGCATAGGGCGTCTTGAGATTTCAGTGATTAGTGAATCAACCTGGATGATTTGGAAACGCTCCAAAATACATGACATACAAAAAATGGAATAAGTAAGCTATAACCAGAGACTGAACATGGGTGTATTGAACGTTAATGCACACTCTGGGTGCTTATGAGATCAGTCTGAGGCATGAATGCCCAATACACCTATAGTGGTGGGCCAGTGCACTCATAAAATGGGTAAACGGAATAATTAAAAAAAAAAACATGTTTACATTTGTGAAAAGTGAAGAAATATTGTGGATATTCATCCACGTAATAAAATGGTTCATATTAAAGGGGAACAGTCAATTCTGAACCCCACACCCAAGTGTGGGCACTACAGAAGACCGTGTTTAGCCCTGGGAGAACAGCGGGACTGGCAAACATCTGATTGAACCCTGTAAAAGCTCTAACATGCAGTTCAGGCTACTGAATCCCCTGCTGCTGCTGCAGCCCTTCTCTGATATCTGCTGCAAGGATTCTGGGACTTAGTTACAGAAAATGTTAGCTTGGAAGTCCGCAGAATCAGTTGGATACAGTCTTCTATATCGCAGTAAACAGTAAGTACAATAGATGTTTTCACCCACAAAGTGCAAATTGAGATCACCCTCACACTGTGGTGTGGGATTCTTGGCGCTGACTGTTCCGTTGTAATAGTGTTGTTCCTTTGCTCTTTCTCACGTTATGTATTGTGAATCAGAGCTTTATTCAGGTTTCAGGGTGTTTGAGTTTTTTTTTTATGCAATTTTTTGTCTGCCCAAGTTGCCCCCGCCCCAGTGCTGGTAAAGGAGCTGTGCTGTAGTTCCAGTATAGTGAGTTGGGGCCCCTCTAGAATCAGCTACAGTTTCAGTGTAGTGAGCGTACTAGAGTGCGAAAGTTTGTTTCCTCGTCTCCCACACTGCTCCCCATCCTGTGTTGTGCACTCCTGTCATGAACTGTGGGTTGATGCAAGTGGAATGGTAACAGCTGCAGGCATTGTACTGAGCTCAGTCAGTGGACGGTGGCAGTATGTGGCACTGGTAAGAGACTTCTGGGACAGTAGCGACTGTAGCTGTGCTTCAGCTGAGTAGGTGATATGGCAACAGCGCGGTTGTGGCTGTGGTCACTGGAGTTGAGGGACACAGGCTGTGGAGGAGCTATTGCATTCTAAAAGATAGGGTTACTACACCCACTGAAGAACAACATAGCTTCTAAAACTTTTTTTTTTTTTTTTTAGAAGCCAAATGACAGATTGATTTCATTAAATGTACTAAGGCTGTTTCTGGGTGGAATAGCTCACTTTGGTAATGAACTGTGTGTTTACAAGGCATTTATGAGTGATGGGGTGACTATTGTTATAATACATTTTATCTCCCACTGCCGGTGGAGGCTCGGTGGTGGTGGTGGTGGTGGTGGTGATGGTACTACTGACCATCCGTGTTTTTTTTTCCCCCCTTCCAGCAGGAGGGATCATGCTGTGCAGCAGTGGGGGCTTGATTTTTGTATTTTTTTTCTGCTGCTTTTTTGCATCCCCGAACCCCATCCCTGAGGATGCCAGCTAAAGACACAGGTCCAGTCTCAGCCAGGTGCCTAACGGTTTCCTTCCCACACCATGAGTCCAGTGCCACCACCCTTGCATCTACAGGCGGCAGTAATGGGTTGGTGTGACAGCCTCCCCCCCCCCCACCTTGGAGGAGGAGCACTCCCTAGAGGATGTTCAGACATTCTCACCCTGGCCGGCCCCCAGTGACTCAGGTTTGTTCTTGAACCCGAGTCACCAGTGTCGCAGGCAGTAGAGCTACTTCCACATCGACGGGCCAGCCCAGGTAGCTGCTTTTAACAAATGAAGTTTATGGGATTTTTGTATCCATTTTATAATGCTGCATCCTTTAGAGAAGTGTAATGATAGAATGTTGTGTGGACTTATCAGCATCCAGACTAAAGAGCAGAATGATGCATTCTGCTGTTTATTAAATTGTGCAGATGCAACATAACCCTTTTGGGCCATGGCTTATGGCTCCTGAGTGGGGATCATGGCTGAATTTTGGGTTGTGCTTTAGAGAGAGCTCCTGGGAGCTATATTGTGGTGGGGGTCCCTTTTTTGGGGGGGTTCCTAAGGTTTATCTGTGTCGGGAGTAATTGCTTCCCTCTGAAGGCCCTATTTCTGAGCACGGCCCTTTAGTTTGACCCTGACTTTGGTGTCTTGGCCTGAGTATCTGAGTGTTTTCTGGAAAGGATTGAAGAAGAATTGGTCTCTGGGAGGAATTATTTGGAGACTAGACTGGGAGGGGGTGAGAGCCCCTCTTGCTACCTTTAAAAGGTTCTTTCTGTTTGATTGAAAGTATTTTGTTTTAGATGCTGATTTATCGAGACTATAGCGAAACTTGCATTCCTTGATTTTGCTGTAGAACTGAGGGAGGGTGAGAGCCTGTCTTGTTCTAAATATGCTGTATTCTGGATATTTTGGACATTTGATTATTTGTACATTATTTATTTGAATATTTTTTGATCTAATTTTTATATTTTGGTTGGTTTAATTTGGGTTGTTCATATTTTAGTTTCGTTGGGTTTAGTTCTGTGGGTGTGGGGTTTTTAATATGTGTAGAGGGCCTGCCACCACGGTCGTACGCTATTCGTCCTCCGCTCTTCGTGCCCTCTGCCCTTTCTCCTCCTTGCCATTACAGTTGTCAGCTTACCAGCGCTGTAGAGCGCTGGGGATTGTGCGGAAGGGGAGGAGGGGTTTTGGGGGGTAGCGAACATTGGAGGACGAATGAGCAGGTACATCATATTGGGGTAGTGAACCAGAAGACGCCTCTGGGCTTAAATGGATTCTGGAGCGAGGTCATTGTTGCCTGGTTTCCATACCAAGGGCACCACTACTATTAATGGTACTGGGCAAGAGGTCTGTACCACTCCAGAGACCGGTCTAACCCATGGTGTTAGCAATGCCAGATCCATAAGAAATAAGACCGCAGTTATTGTAGATCTTGTGGAGTCTGTGAATCTGGCTTGCATTACCGAGGCCTGGCTGGATGAAAGTGCTAGTCCAGTTTTGGAGGCAGCAGTTCCAGCTGGGTACTCGATGTTGCACCGACCGAGGCTGGACCGCGTGGGGGGTGGGGGTTGCGGTCTGTTTCAAGACCAAACTGGGCCTCACAGGTGTACCAGTTGAGGGGGCTGAGTCCTTCGAGTGTACTGTAGTGGCAGGTGTGTGTTGTAGAATTGTTCTCATTCACCGTCCACTAGGTGATGAGAAACATTTTCTACAGGAAGTAGCTGACTTCACATTGACATGGAGATTGAGTCACCCAGGCTGATGGTCCTGGGTGACTTCAGTGCCTGGGTCGATGACAAACTCTCACAGTTTGGACAACACTTCCTCCAATTAATGACATCTTTGGGCCTCACACAAGTGGTTACTTCTACCACTCATAAGAGTGGTCACTCCTTGGACTTGGTTTTCCTCCTGGGGATTGAGGCCTCTGACGTGGGGGTGGAACCCATCAGTTGGTCTGATCATTACACTGTGGGGTTCAGTTTTTGCCTACCCCTGCGGAGATGGTTAGGTACCGCTCTTTGTGAGATGTTAGCTGTATGGGCCTGGCAGTGGTGCTTGACCTCGAGTTTTCTGGGCCAGCGATGATCCAGATGCCTTGGTGTTGTTATAATGGGTTCTCGATCAAATTGCACCTGTTTGCGTTTGTCCTCTCCCCTTGGACCTCGGTCTCCATGGTTTGATGGGACCTTGAGAGATCTGCGGTGACAGGGCGAAGGTTGAAACATCGATAGCGGAGAACTGCCCTTGATGCCGACCATCTTAGACTGATGGAAGACGATCAATTCTATCATTCCCGAATCTCGTAAGAAGGCAGAGTTCCTGTCTGGGAGATTGCAGCTGCTCAGAACCGACCAGCTCAACTTTTTCAAACTGTTGATAGACTGTGCAACCCAGCCTGTCTTCAGGTTCGGAAAGCCTTTTCACAGATAGAGTGTGATGAGCTTGCTTGCTTCTTTGCAGATAAGGTGGCTGACATCAGGGCAGAGCTCCAGCCTGCTTCCTCTATGGGAGAAGCTACTGATCGGGCGCTTGGTCGCATCTCTGATCGCCCCTGGAGTTCCTTTGACCGGCCTGAGTTCATAGATGCCATGAAGATTATCCATAGTATGTGCCCTACTTGCTGTAGTCTGGATCCAGGCCCGACTTCCCTTATAAAGGGTTGTCTTGATATCATCGGCCCTGTCCTAGCACAGATAGTCTGGTGCTCCTTGGATATGGGTGAGTTTCCTAGCTCCCTGAAGGAGGCGGTGGTGACACCCCTTCTGAAGAAAGCTTCCTTGGACCCAGGCTACTTTGCTAACTACAGACCGATCTCTAATCTTCCCTTTGTTGGAAGATTATTGAGAAAGTAGTGGTTGCACAATTGGAAAACCATTTAACCATCCCTGACATCTATGAACCGCTCCAGTCTGGTTTTCTAAAGAGGCATAGTACCGAGACAGCACTGGTTCGAGTGCTCAATGATCTCCTGATGGCTAGAGATCAGAAAAGTCATTCCATTCTCGATCTCTCATCAACTTTTTGACACTGTGGACCATGGGGTGCTTCTCGCTTGAGTTCATCTGTGGCCTGTTAGGTACAGTCCTCAGATGGTTTAGATCTTTCCTCACTGACAGAACTCAGAAAGTGGTGTCGGGATAAATTCTTCCTGACCAGTCTCTCTATCATGTGGGGTTCCCCAGGGCTCGGTTGTGTCCCCATGTTGTTTCATAATGTATATGCTGCCCTGGAGACATTGTAGAAAGGTATGGGCTGTGAGGTTTCACTGCCATGCAGATGATACCAAGCTCTACATATCTTTTGCACACCACCAGGATAGAGCTCTGGACTTTATTAGCTGCCTCACTGAAATCCAGTGCTGGATGAATTCAAGCTGGCTGAAGTTGAACTCTGAGAAGACGGAGGTAATGGTTGTGGACCTGGGTCATAGGGTAGGGGGGATGGGAGCTGGTCTTTCCTCAGGTTTATTTCTGGGAGGTGTCCAGCTCCCTACCTCTGAACGGGTGCGGAACCTGGGGGTGATTTTTGATAATAAGCTGACACTTCGTTTAAAGGTGTCTGCAGTTGTCAAACTTTCCTTTTACCATCTTAGGAACATCGCCAGGATTAAGCACCTTGTTCCGCCCACAGATTTGCCAACGTTGGTCAATGCCTTTGTTACCTCGCATGCCAGTTAATGCAACTCCCCTCTATCTAAGGCTTTCTGGGGTTGATATCCGCAGCTTGCAGCTGGTGCAGAGATACTGCGGCCGGTTATTGACAGGTATGTCTCGTGCCTGTCATATTTTGCCGGTGCTGCGTGATCTGCACTGGCTGCCAGTTCAGTGGCGGATCACCTTTAAAGTTGGTCTTTTGACTTAGAAAGCCCTACATGGACAGGGTCCGGACTACTTGAAAGAGCTTTTGGTTCCCTACTGCCCTAAGTGATCTCTCGTTTCGGATGAGGTTTGCTAGAGATTCGAGGGTTTCTTTAAAATCTTCGGGTGCTCGTGGTTTCGTATGCTGTCTAATCCTCTGGAATTTCTACCCCATCCGCTTCATCAGAGTGTGTCTGTGGAGGAATTTAAAAGGCCTTGAAGACCTATTTATGATCAAGATTTATTTTAATCAATATTGTGATTTTAGGAGCTCAGATTATTATGTATTGGTTTTATTTATTATACTGTCAGATATTGTAAGGCACCTTGAATCTAGAAAGGCGCATATAAACGCTTATTATTATTATTATTATAATCCTACAAAGGCTGCTGCTCTTCTGTTGGCATTGCTTCAGACAGTATAATTTAGTTCTATACAAAAATCCTAACAATTTCTGTTTAGTTTTATTCTTGAGAGGTTGGAATACCTATTCAGGAAGACTGGGTGGTACATTGGTCGTTTTCTGCCTTTGCTTCTGTTTTCTGTATGCCAGCTCTTAAAGTAGCAGTGCATGTTATGGTGAAACCTTTTTCCTACATCTTATTATTCGATTTTAGATAGCTTTTTTCCTGTCTTGCAAGATGCCCCTTTAACCCAATTTTGAGACTGCTTTAGAATTATTTTGCACATTTGAAGGAACTGAAGGAGCGCTCCTTTTTAGTATGGCCATCGCCAGGTTTTCATCAGTATTTTCAGTTGTTTCTGAACGTTCCTTCTGGAATGTCCCATTTCTTGCCGCTGAGGTGAAATAGCGTGTAACAGACACTGCTCCTTGACTCTGTGGGACAGTATACTGCAATCCAAAAACAATTGAGAATGCTGATGAAAACTTGTGTGTAGATATATTTAAAGGAGGGCTTTCTTTAATTATTTCAAGTCACACAGCACACTTCAAATGCGGAAAAGGGCAGTCTTAAATAGATGGAAATGTTATAGGGGCACATGTTTCACCATGATGTGCACTGCTGCATTAAGTAACAAATATCAAGTTTGCCTTACCATTGATCCAAACAGTTGTAGTCATCCCAACAACAGAGCCCCAAGTGGAGCTCCAGTTTAGAGTGAGGGGAGTGCTCACAATATTGCAGCCTTGGCAACTGATCAAAAAAATAAATAAAAGTACTCACTGCTCCACAGGATAGCAGAAAGTGAGGTCACTTTGGGCACCTCCATCTGCTTAACACCAGACTGATTCTGTCGTATTAGGTACAAATATTATAATTTCAGCAGATAGCCACTTAATGAACCTGGCACGGTCATGGCTTGTCACAGCCTGTCAGAACATTTCAGAATAACTGCCGGTGTCTTCCCTCAGTTGCTTGAGGAAGATGTCAGCAATTACACTGCGTTGTTGTGATAGGTTTGTCACAAGCCATGAATATGCCAGGTTCGTTAATTGACTATTTGCTGAAATAAAAATATTTTCACCTGATAGTACGGAATCAATCTGGTGTTGAGCAGATGGAGGTGCTCGATAGGGATGCACTGAAGTCAAACTTCTCCAGTGACGTTGGTGCAAAGTCAGGAACTTGGCAGTATGCATAGTAGGACAAAGTCTTCCTTACTTCACCCAACTTCCCCAGGCGAAGTCTTGTTCTTTTTGTTGTGAAGTAAGCAGCCGCCCCCACAGCCATGTTCTAACACTGCACACCCTCCCCCAGGTGCAAGTAAGACACTAAGTCCACCCACGTGTGCAGTGTGTAATTTGCAGACTTAGTCCCCCCCCAACCACATCTTTTTCTTTTCATTAGAAAGTAGTCAGCCAAAGTGGAGGGAGGGTTGTGCTGGTTACCCACCATGGGATTTCCTTACCAGAGAACTGGTTGACTGGCTGTATCCTTTTTATGGGGTGAGTAGGAGTGGAAGGAGGATGGTGGGTGCCAGAGATTCAACCTAGCTATGGACTCTGGGCAGATTACTGGGGCCATCTTTGTTGACCTCTCTAAGGTCTTCGACATCGTACACTACCAAATACTGCTGTCTCGTTTGACTGATGTGATAATGGCTGCTGATGCTAACATTGGTTTGGGCTTTATCTGTCCTCCAGAAAGCAAATTACTGCTGTGAATGTGATGAAATCTGGTACTTTTGTAATATCTAGGCGTGAAGGCCAGGGCTTGGTACTCGGCCTTTACCGCTTTTAATGTATCTCAGTGGTCTGAATGACGGTGCCGCCAACACGAGTACCATCGGTATGCAAATGACTCTGTCGTTTGCACCTCTAGTAAATCCCCACAGACGCATAATTAAAGCTTCAGAGGAGCTTTGATGAGTTGCATTTTTTCTGAATTCACGTTTGAACTTGGAACTCTGCTAAAACTAAATTCATGCTTTTGGTCACCCTTCTAACTTAAAAGAAGTCACAGATTTTAATATTGTTGCTAACAGTAGTCTCCTGTTGGAGATGGTAGATTGATACAAATATCTTGGGTTTTGGTTAGACCCGAAGGGTTCTGGAAGTAAACATGTTAGTAAATAGGAGGAAACTTGACAAATTTACACTTGTATATGAATGTATTTTGGGTCGGGCTCTGGATTATTCAGTGTAGCATATTTAATTTTAGGAAGGTTAAATCTTCTTCTGTAATGGCCTCCTTTGCAAGCTTGTTAATCCTGGATACTAAGATCATTTAAAGTATTTTTTCCAGCTGTTTTGTTCCCTTGATTGGGAACTCTTGGTCCAGTTTTGTTTAGTGGATGCTAAACATACCTCAGTTTCTGCATCAACATCCTGCTTTACTTCCTGCCCAGGTAGCTGTAATTGTTTTCTTTTAATTGACATTGCCTGACTAATGGTATCTTGATACAGTTAATATATATTTATTTATTATTTAGTTTTTGTTGACCGGGTAAGTGCACTAGACAAATCCTGCCTATTTTCGGGCACGACCCCGGGGAGGGGGATACAGATGAATGCCAACTGACCTTAAACCAGATTAAGCTGTTGGTGGTATTTTTAGTGAATGAGGGAAATTTGGCCAGGACACCGGGGAAATTCCCCTACTCTTTTCGATAAGTGCCATGGGATCTTTAACCTCCACCTGAACTACCACCAAGACAGCACCTCAGAAGTGCAGCACCCCTCTCATGCTGCACTACAATGTCAGTACTGGGATATTAACCCAAGTGCCAGATGTGGGAACTGAACCCACAGCCCTCTGATCTCCCGGTTAATGATTAGTATACTATGTCTGACATGTAGCTTTATTTTTAAAGGGACATTGTCAACCCTTATGTTTCTAGTTGAAACTTCACATTTTATTAATTTTTTTTAGTTTTTGTTGACCAGGAAGGGAAGGGAGGACTAGACCATTTTTGCCTATTTTCAGCTTCGTCCCAGGGGGAGGGGGATACAGATGGATGCCAACTGACACTGAACCAGATTTTAAGCTGTTGGTGGTATTTTAGTGAATGGGGGGGAAATTTGGCCAGGACACCAGGGAAATTTTCCTACTCTTTTCGAGAAGTACCATGGGATCTTTAACATCCACCTGAACTACCACCGGAACAGGCAGATGGGACCTCGGTTTAACGTCTCATCCGAAAGACGGCACCTCAGGAGTGTAGCACCCCACTCATGCTACACTACAGTGTCAGTATTAGGATTTAACCCAAGTGCCTGGTGTGGGGATAGAACCCACAGCCTTCTGATCTTCCGGCCTCAGAGGTGAGTGTGCAACCTACTGAGCCTCTGACACACAATGATTGCTTACCTTCTGTAAAATTCATTGATGGTTGCTGGTTGCTTATCTGCCTCCATTCTTAGTAGGACTGAAATGTAGGCTAATGATATATTTATTATACCCAATCTTGTTTTTCTTCCAATTCTTGATGTATTTTATTGCATACTTTCTGAACATTAGAACACGCCTAACAGAGCTGCCACTCATGATACAGCAGTCTCCTCTCCTCCTTTGTATCATGAGTGGCTAGACTGTGTTGAGGGTGTTCCCAAGTCCTGGAAAGATGCATTAGGAAGTGATCAAGGAATGTAAACAAACATATTTTTGTGTGGTAACACCAGTATGGTGGGCAGTCTGTTTTTCACTTTTAAAAAGAAAAAATGATGAATCGGAATCAAGCTACCAGCTGCACCAGCAACATCTGCAGAACATGAGAAATCATAACGTGTTGTTTTAAACTGGAGATAATTTGAGACTTACAGGAGTTGAGTGTCCTTTAAATGTATATGAGTATATTCTGTATTCTGTAGATTTGTATTTATTTTTATATGCTTTATATTTATGTGTAGTTTGTGTAACTTGTATTGTTTAAGCATAATGGGTCCCCATTGCAAATGAGCTTTAGCTCACTAGGTTTAACCTTTAAATGAAATGAGAGGGTGGTGGGGCAGGGGTTTAGTTATTAAGCACATGTACTCCTACTGGGTCAAAGGATTGGCACCATTCTGGGTAGGCGAGTTAAGGGAAATTTTAATTATCCTTGCAATGTCAATGTATTGTTATTGTATTAGTGCAAAAATAAAGCAGTTTTGCTTGTGGGGAGATGGTGGTAGGGCAGGGGAAATTCTTTACTGGCACCAAAAGGAAATCTCAACATTAAGCAAAAACATCAGGAACAAGACAACAGCAGCATCTGTCACTGCAAAAGTCAGCACTGATGCTGTTAACATACACCTCATAGGTATCTCAGATTTCCTGGAGCTAGCCTTGCTGCTCCAGTGGAAGTGAACAATCTTGGAATGAACAGCTACTGGTGGACCACTTGCAGGCCAGCAGGGAAGCCCATGAGTGTAGGAAGCTCATAAGTAGAAGAGGTTTTGAAGCATAGGCCTTTATGTTAAGATCTATTTGATTCCCACTTGGATGTTTGTAGGTGGTGATTTGGAAGTGTAGCACCAGTCCTGGTAGCTCTTAATTGCAGATGAAAAGACTGAATCTCTTCATGCTAAAAAAAAAAGAAAAAAAAACCCAGCAACCCCCCCACCAAACAAACAAAAAAAATTAAAAGAGAACTTGCCTCTAGTGCACAGGTCCTATGTTCCATCTCAGTTGATTTCTGATGCTTCCTTTTTATGAGAATTGTATCTTCTCTGTATTATTGAAATCCCTTTATTTCCTGGGGGATCTACCTTGTTTTGTTTTTTTTTCTTTGTCTTGCCAGGCCCCATCATACCAAATGTGCTTGGGGGGAGGGGAGTGGTCATCCTTGGTGAGCTTATTCGGCTTTTCAGAGCATCTGTCATAGGAGGAGCTAGTGGAAGACGCAGAGTTCCACAAGGTGAAGGAGCACCAAACAAACTGCCTGAGAAGGAGTCCAAGAAGCAGGACAGCCTTGGCCGTAAGGTCTGTACAACTGCATCCCTCAAATGAGCTAGTGAGATCTATGGGAGAGCTGTGATTTGAGGCTAATAGTGACAAAGCACCAGCTGCAACTTGTCCTGGACTCTGGTGATGTGTCGACTCTTTTCCGCTTCTCAGCCTCCGCACACTGCCACTCGGGTACCTAGGGGGCAAGTCATCCTCCCCCTGGGTGGGGTGGGGAGCGTGCCCAAGAAGATTCTCAGCCTTCGGTAGGAGTTGTGACTAATGGCAGGTACAGATATAGGAGCCAGCATTGGCATGGGCACAGAAGGCGGGGTAGTAACAGGTGCTGGAGTGGACAGGGGTGTTGGGGAAGGAACACCCCCAGGTGGCAGGAATAGTTTCTTAAAGTCCTCTACGGTTTTCCCTTCCTCCAGCAACAACTTAGCAAATTTCTCCTCAAAAGTCTCAGATAATGGTGGGAGCTCATCCTCCCCGGGGTCTTTACTGTCTTTTGTTACCACTCTCCAGGCAGCTGGAACCCCTTCTGGGGCAATAGTCTGTGGCACTTTTCGAGCTGTTCACGAGGTCACTACACTCTACCAAGGCTATGAAAGTTTGGGTGATCAAATCAGCCTGTCGACCCGCCACCACAGGGTTTTTTAAACATTCAACTTTGGAGAGTGCTTCCTTTACAGTGTCTTTACTGGTACCCAGGGGAATATCCAGTATAAGTAGAGCATTGTGGGGGTCGATCTCCTGCCCAGTACACCACCCCACCAACTGGTGTGCAGCCATTTCTACTGGGGTAGCCATTAATCTTTAACAATAATTCATAATTTTTGGCCACTAGAAGGCACAAAATCCCAGTGGTGAGCCTCCAAGATGTAACCCCTAGGTGGCACTATCCCAAGGGCCACTACCCCTGCCTGCTTGGCTAGTAGCAGGTTAAGGGGCCTAGGTTCTGTAATGGGTGCCTCCATCCAGAGGTCAGGGTTGGTAGTGATCAAGCTAACCAGGGCACACACCCCCCCTTCCTGCTAGTGGCCTAAACACTGCACAGTAATTACGTTCACAATACCCCTTGTACACTACACAAGTACCCACACTGTTTACACTCACCACCAGGGCAGTTTCCTCTAGCTCGACCCTGGGGACCCCATGTGAAACAAGGTTAGACAAAGCAACTAGCAGCAGTACAGTACTCTTAGCACAAACTGGAACCACAGTCAGATTAAATGCAGAAAAGGTTAGATCTAATTTATTCAGGGGACTTGAACAAAGGAGGGGCGTAATCAGGTTGATTTGCTTAAATGCTGTATCAGGCAAACAGTTGTGCATGCACTTTAGAGTCCCTAAACAGTCACACTCTCTGGGTACCCAGGTGGAGAGGAGATGGGCTACCAAGGACCATTGCAGCTGGTTGGGGCCCTGTGATGGAAAAGACAACATGCAGAGTACACACTATTTGTAATCTGGAGCCAGAGGGCTCAGTTCATGAAGAAAAAGAAACAAGACAACCAGATGACGTACTTAGATTAAGCTGTTGTTGCAGGGAGCTACCCTGATATTTATTCACGATACGCAAGACTGAACCCAGGCGGGACAAAAATCGAGACAGCAGGTGGTTGAGCTGGAGTGCCAGGAGAAGCAGGGCCCACACGATTCACCGAGGCGTCGTTCCTATTCAAGCATGGAGAAGGGGGCTGATCCCCAGGCAGGTCTCTCATCGGTGGCTTTCTCTGTGCAGTGGGGTAGTCTGGCAGGGCTAGCTTGGCATGGCCCAGGCCGAATGGAGATGAACACGGATTCAGTCCGATTAGGCTGGATAAAGCTTCCAGCAAGCAGAACACAGTTCACACAGTGGGGAACCAAATCATGAAGCACTTTCAATACACAGCACATTTACATGTAAGGAAATTCTACTGTACCAGGCAGACCGCTCTCCGGTCACGATCGCAAAGTCTTTGCACAAACTTGGGATTTAAAAGCAGCTGGAAATCCTGACAGGCTGATCGCATTCAGCAAAATCTTCGGTGGTCTTCAGGTATGAGCCTGGTTAAAAAAAAAAAAAAATCTGTGGCTTACTTCGTTCTCACAAACTTGGACTCAGTCCGAAGTAATTCTCTTCTCTCCCTCTCAGGGGCAGGAGGCAGACATGCAGGCCACAATTCAGGCCTTTCCACAGTTTTCCTGCACGAAACTACTCAGACGGCTGCTTGACTGTCTCAAGTTCTTGCTTTTCAGCTCCTAACTGAAATCTGACTCAACTGCCAGCAAGCCTGGGACCTTCCCCAGAATCCCAAAGATTTTGTTGGCTGATCTGTCAGTCAGTCACAACAAAGGCTCCCCCTTCAGGTGCAAAAAGGCGCCAAAACCCAAAACTACAATTCCTACAGATTTTGAATCCAGACAGCTCCTGTAGTCCAGCTCCATTTTAGGTCCAACCAGTACTGATTGGTCCAATTCGCAGTCCAGGACCATGATAGTGGAGATAAACAAAACAGTCCTTGCTGCAAATAAGGCAGGTTAGACAAACTACATTATCATTATCACTCTAAATGATTTTCAGCAAATAGTTACATCTTTCAACAGAGCTCCCTCTCAGATTACTTATGGCTGCAATCCAGGCAACTCTTAAAGAGACAGTACACAGAGGCTATACAGGCACTCTCTGGCAATCACATTTAAACTGCTAAAATGCATGACACCAGCCTGGCAGTGAGCATTTAAGCAAGCTCAAGGAAGACTTTTCAGGAACCCCCATTTGTAGGGGGGTTACGTCTGGTTCCAGGTTTCACCATTCATGCAGAGAATCCAGTAACAGGTGGCAGATATGCCCTTCAGCAGGATGGATCTCTTTGGACCGGGAGGCAAGGACCGTGTCACGCATATCGAGAAGTCCAAAGTGGTCCTGAAATCAGGTGAGTCTGTCAACAACCTCAAGCAGTAGCCCAAGCCATGGACACAAAGTTCAGGCTCCTTTTGTGGCCCCTATCAGTTTGCAGAAGATCAGAAACAGTTCCAGCTGCATCACCTAGTCAAGCCTTTCATTAAATCAAGTGGTCAAGGCCAGCACAAGGGTGGTGGGGTGTTTCCTCTGGAGGCCATCTTTGGCCACTGCCAAGAGAAAAAATTGGGTTGGAGGCCTCATACCCTCTCGGTCTCGAACCCTGCTGTATCTCCAGGTCAAGGACTGACTCTCCCTGTCTGTGGTCCACTGTTAATTCGGATAAGTGGGTTCTGGATGTGGTTGGGTCAGGGTTGTCTCTGGAATACAAGACTTTTACCCCTGTGTTGACCCTGCCACCATTGGAGGACATGCTTTTGCTGGGGTCTCTCCCAGCACTATGGAGAGAGGTTCATCACCTCTTGAGCTGCATATGATAGAGCCTGTCTTAGAAAATTAAGCTCAACAGGGTTTATCTGGTGCCTGAATGGATGGGGAGGGGGGGTAGGTGCCCAATTCTTGACCTGTGAACCCAGTCATGGTGGCCTTTCTAAAGCAAAGAGTTGACAAGGTATTCCAGTACCTCGACATCTGGCTCATCATGGGGAGCTTGTTTCAGAACAAGGGGTGTTCTAAGAATCTGACCATCATACGAACCTGCCAGCAGAAAAAGGCCATTTGGTCAGTCTGCTCGATTTTGCAGCTAGCATGCCTACTTTGTAGGTGCCCCTCCTCCTGTGAGCCTCCCTTTTGCCCTAAACCAGCTCTTCTTGAAGCATCCCACTGTTTTACAGGCCACCACTTCTGCCAGTAGTGCGTTCCACTCTGCCACCACCCTTTCTGTAAAGCAATGCCTCCTCATCTCCCTCCTAAACCTTCCAGTCTCCAATCTCATGTCATGACCCCAAGTGTCTCTTCCCACACTCCCCTTGAACAGTCCCTCCATGCCTGTCCTGTTTATTCCTGTCATGTACTTAAAGGTCTCACTCATATCCCCCCTGTTCCTCCTCTCCTCCAGAGAGTACATGTTCAACTCCCTCAGTCTAACCTCATATAGTAACTCCCCCAGACCCATGATCATCTTTATTGCTCTGCGTTGCACCCCTTCCAGCAATCTGATGTCCCCCTTTAGGTAAGGGCGCCAAAACTGAACACAGTACTTCCAGGTGGGGTTTGACCAGTGATCTGTATAATGGCAGAATCACCTCCCTCCTCCTAGAGATTATACGCCTTGCAGTAGAATCCAGCATGTTATTGGCCACTGCTGCTGCTTTTCTACACTGCAGAGTTGTTCATTGCTCACGTAATGAGCACCCCCAGATCCTCAGCCACAGATAGCTACACCCCCCCCCCAAGATGGTAGCTCCTCTTTGGATTCTTTGCCCCAAAATGTAGCACCTTGCATTTTTTGGTGCTGAAACCAAGTTGCCAAATAGACTGATCTGCTATTCATGCCTACTGAGATGTTCGCAATAAATACCCCAGATAACACTGGCCCCAGCACTGACCCCTGTGGGACCCCGCTCATCACTACCCTTGGGGATGATAATTCACCTCCCTCCACCACCCTCTGCTGCTGTTCCTGCAGCCAGTTCTCCACCCATTGCACCTATTTTGCCCCCGCCCCTGTGCCCCGTAGCTTACATGCTAGTTTCCCATGTGGCACCGAGTCGAATGCCTTACTGAAGTCCAGGTACAGGACATCCATTGCATGCCCTTTGTCCATTTCCCTAGTCACCCAGTCATAGTAGTCCACTAGATTGGTCTGGCAGGATCTGCTCTTGACAGCACGATGCTGCCAACTGTCCTGCACCCCACTGACCTTCAGCAGGGTCACCAGTTTCTCTCTTTCAGGATTGTTTCCATCAGTGTCCCCACTATGGACGTGAGACTCACTGGTCTACAGTTCCCTGGTTCATCTTTGGGACCACTCTTATGGAGTGGAACCACGTGTGCCATCCTCCAATCCTGAGGTACACACCCTGAGTCCAGAGAGGCATTAAATAGGTCTGCCAGTGGGCCTGCCAGGACCTATATTCTAGATAGGCAATAGTTTGCATCACTGGGCTTATCAGATTCTTCTCTTAAATATGTTCGATCTGGAGTGCCCCGTGGTCGATACTAGGGCCTTTACTCTTCAATATTTACGTTAACAAACTTAAATTTTGTGGTGTGAATGTCGACGTTCATCTTTATGCTGACGATACAGTGATTTATGCTACTGGGAGCTTTGTTGATTTGGTCCGGGAAAGATTACAGGTAGCTTTTACGCATTTACAAAATTTTTTTGAACTGCAATCCGTGACACTAAATGTTAAAAAAACACAAGCAATCTTGTTTAGTATGTCTGGTGATTATATAAGAATTATGATGTAAAGATTAAAACTAAAGCTGGAGACAAATTAAAATCTACGTCATGTTACAGATATGTAGGAATGTGGTTAGATAGCCAACTAAAATGGGACACACATGTTCAGTCAGTAGCGGAAAGTATCCATAAAAGAATTGGAGCAATGTATAGGGTGAAAAGTTTTTGGGATACTGATTCTAGACTTAAGCTGGTCAATACTACCATTATTCCAACTATCGATTATGGGGACCTTTTATATGTTGGGGCCACTAAAACGTTATAGAACTTTATTGATACGGTTTATAACAGGTTGGCTCGTTATGTTCTAGATGTACATCCCAGAACGCACCACTGTTTGATGTACCAACAGTTTAACTGGTTAAGATTGAGTAAAGGAGGGACTTGCATACCTCATTATTTATGGTAAAGGTTTTGAAAGGGACTGTCCCCCAATATGTCACTGACCTTTTCTCACTCAGGTCAATACCGTTTGCGATCTGCTGCTGGTCTAGAATTTAATATCCCTAAAGTTAGACTAGACATAGGGAGACATTCAGTTAAACACAGGGGAGTAACAGTGTGGAATCATCTTCCTATCGAATTAAGAGATTCCTCCATAATAAATAAAAAGAAATCTATCAAGTTATGGTTTAATAACCAAAGTTCTATTCCTTCATTATGTTGTTTGTCAGCAATACCTTGGACTCCCTAAATATTGTCATATGGTTTGTCGGTCTTATTGACTTAATGTAAATATTCATACTCACTGATTTCATGTAAAATGTTTTTGTAACTTATGTAGTATGTATAAATATTTAAGTTGAGTGTGTAAGGTAACAGTATTTATTTATTTATGTCTGATCTCGGATTAACCATTTGAGCTCAGAGCTCTTTACATAGGTTCCACGTTTGTACATTTAGAACAAGTAGATGATTAGACAGAGGATTGAGACAAACAAGGCAATAGAATTAGATTGAGAACATTTAGGTACATTTGGTCTTAAAACAAAGGAATGCAAAAAATACAGCGAAAACTAAAACTGGAATAGGTAAACACAGTCAGATACATACAGGAACAGACTAAATAACTGTGCCCAATAGGGAGCCTGTTCGTTGTCAGCAACACAAGGGGGTTGGCGCATAGAAGTGCTGGAGACACTGGGTAGAGGATTAAGCCCCAAGTGCAGGGTGTCCGAGAGAGAGAGAGAGATCTGTTTGGCAGAAGGGCAGATGGTAGGAGATACCCTTTTGCTAGGTGCTAGTGATGGCAGACACATTGAGATTCCTGTATTAAATGGTTCTTTAGGTTCTTTTTGAAGGTCCACAGAGCGGGCAGGCTAATAATGTTCTCATGGAGGGAGCTGAACCACAACTGTGCCCAGTAGGCAAAGGACCTTTGTCCTTGAGATGTCCGACGTTTTGGAGTCAGGAAGGACTGCAGTTCCGAATTTCGGGTGGGCCTGGGATTAGTGCTGGGAACAAGGAGTTGTTGGACCCCAGTCGGGAGCTGACCAAGGCAGATCTTTTTGGCCAGGAGGCAAGATTTATATTTTAAGTGACCAAAGAGCATTAGCCAGTGAACCTTTGCATAGAGATCGCAGGTATGGGTTAGTCGGTGTGCCCCCAAGGTGAGCCTGCAGGCATTGCTAAGGGCACTTTTTATACACTGGAAGGCAGTATCTGTGGCAGAGCTATATATTGGCAGTCTGTAGTCCACTAGGGAACCCACTGAACTGTGGACCGCTATGCTGAGGGGGTCAGGCTCTGCCTATGGCGATAAAGTAGCCCTAAGCATTTGTTGATTTAGCTGTGATGTCTATGTGGAGGGCGTAGGAGAGAGAGCTGTGAAGAGTAATTCCAAGATATTTGAAGTAATGAACACGTTCAAGAGGAACACCACCCCTATCACATATTGATAGCGGGTAGTTTTTGTGCTTGTTCTTAAGGCTGGTGATCAACATGTTTTTTGGTTTTTTGTAGTTCATTATCAATCTATGATTTTTGAACCACGACTCAACGCTGGTGAAGTCACATTGTAGCTGTTGCTCAAGAGCAGTGGGGTCAGAGCCTTTAGAAAAGATAACCGCATCAGCCGCTTAGAGGGGATACGGCACTGACTGGCTAAAGGGAGGCAATTCAGAAATAGGCTAAAGAAGAGGGGGCCCAGTATTGACCCCTGTGGAATGCCTGAGCACACAGGCTTGGTGTCAGAGAGAAAGGTATCGATCCTGACTTGCTGTGTTTGGCAGTGTAGGTAACTGCGGAACCATGCAGCCGCCTCAGAAGTGAGGCCTGTGGCAGTGAGTTGGTCAACTAGGAGGGCATGGTTGACCATTTCAAAGGCCTTTGTTAGGTCAGTATAGATAGCCCCGACTAGCTGGCCAAGATCGAGGGATTTGTGGATGAATCCTGTGAATTCCAGGAGGGCTGTAGTGGTGCTATGCCCAGCCCTAAAGCCATGTTGCTCTGCGCATAGGAGCATGTGCTTGTCCAGATAATCGACAAGTTGGTCGGCAACGATTTGTTCAAGGGCCTTTGAGAGTGGTGGTAGTATAGAGATGGGTCTATAATTCCCAGAGAGGGCACGATCCCGACTTTTGTACACTGGGGTGACCATTGCAGCCTTCTATTTTTGGGGGAATACTGCGAGTCGGAACGAGAAGTTAAGGATATGGGTGAGAGGGGACAGGATTTCTTCAAGTGAGAGTGAGGTTAGTTTCAGGTTGAGTATATCCCCACTGAATCTCCCCTTCCGAAGCACTTTACGTAGATATTTCCTGGTTTCTCCGAAGGTAATAGTCTTGAAGCGAAAGGGGGGATGCAGTGGGGATTGTGTGGGTGCAACAGGGATGGTGGGGGAGAAGAAGTCGGCAGGGAGAACATGCTGCAAGTCGGTGAAGGCATTGTTAAAGGTGTTGCCGATAGATTTAGGGTCAAGGATGGGGGAGCCATCAACGCAGAGCATGGTAGGGGCCGTTTTGGGTTCTTACCCGGTGACCTCATTTAGGTTAGCCCAGAATTTGCTCCCGTCATTCCAGTTCTTGGTTATGGCATCTTTATAGTATATGTTTTAAACAACATGAAGTCTTGCTATATTATGACATATGCCGTATAACCCCAGATTAGAACTGCTCCAGAGGTGAAAGAGTTAACTTTCCATGCAGGGCATGGAATCTTGAGCGTGAGCTCAGTTGAACACTCTGTCTGTTGTAGCTCAAACTTAAACTGTCAGATTCTTTACTCCGACTCACTGAACAGCCGCTCCGGAGATTTCTCCTGCTGCTCGGTTCGTTTGTCGGTTAAAAAGTGTAATTCTCGGTTTATTTTACCGAAATTAAGCGCAATCGGTCGGTTCAAGCTCTGTCTGTGGTATTGTAAGTAATAGATAGGCTTATTTTATTTTCTTCTGTGTGGAACTTGTAAACGTCTTTTTCGGTTCGGTTTGAACCAATCAGATGGGTTTTAAATTAACTTTCTAGCCCTTTAGAGTGCGGTTCCCGGTTCTTATCGGTTCTAAAAAACGGATTTTATTACGTTTTTCCACGACCCGTGACACGGTTGGGAACCGATAAGAGAGTCTTGCATGGCGGATTGCCATTAACGGGCAAGTTTTGGTTAGGCTGGCACTATGTCTGAGAAACCCAAAAGAAAAACCGGACCCACTGGGTTTCAGCACTGTGGCCTCTGTGGGGAAGCCTTTGCTAAGGCTGACCCACACACCACCTGTGTATATTGTCTGGGGTTTGACCACCTCAATGCAGACTGCCAGATTTGTAAGAATTTTCCTGCTGCCGCCGTGGAAAAGAGAGTTGGTAGGCTCAGGGAAAAGGAGGCCAAAAAGTCCGCTGACCCGGATGGCCAGCCTGGTTCGGTTCCAACCGAACCTGAGGGAGTGCCCTCTGACCAGGGCGTTACTTCCTCGGGCAAGCGAAGAGCCAGTTCTGAGGAGCCGTTCCAACTAAAGGGTTAGGAAGTCAGCTAGTGTGGAGCCAAAGTTTTTCTCCAACCGCTGAGGAAATAGCTAAAGCTATTCAAATTGTCCAGTCTCTTTCCCGGTTCCGTCCGAACCGACACCATCAGGAAGCGCTCAGTTGGACGGTCCCACCGGTTCAAGATTATGATTTTGAGGATTTTATGAACTGGAGGCAGGGAAGAGGGGTATGAGGAGAGTGAATGTGATTTTGAAAGTCTGGATGTGCCCATTGAACCAGACATCTCTCCAGACAGACCTTCAGGGGTTTCCCCAGGCTATCTGAGTCCCCTTCTCATTTTGTGTTCTGTAAGAAAGTTGCTGAAACTCTCCAACTTCCTGTTGAGGAAGCTGTTGATGACCAAGAAGAGCCTGATTATGTAGAAATGATGGATATTCCAGTCTAGGAGACTGTCTATTCCCTTGCACAAATCCTTTAGGAAACAGACAGTAAAAATTTTAAAAACTCCTCACTCTATCCTTCCTGTTGATAAAAGGATGGACTAAAGGTACACATTATCATGCTCTGATATGGAGTTCCTCTCTCAGCAATGCAGCCATGTGGGGGTAGTGCAGGCCGCAGCCTGTGACAAGGCTAATATTCCTCTAGCCTCTCACCCTCCTGAAAAGGATTCCAGGAGGATGGATGCCATGGCAAAGAAACAGTACATGGCAGCATCTTTAGGACTCAGACAGGTGAATTATATGGCTTATGCAGCTAGGTACCAGAAATCAGGATGGGATACTGTGCTGGCACTAGCAAAACAGGCCCCTGACCAGCTTGCCAGGGAGCTGGAGCAGGTGGCTGCAGATGGTATTGAGGCATCCAAGGTGCAATTTCATGCTGCAGTAGACTCTAATGATGTTTCATCAAGAGTCATGGCTACATCTGTGTCTCTTCGCAGAATGGCCTGGCTCAGATGTACTGCTCTGTCTGGGATACCCAGTCTAAGGCTATGGATTTTCCTGTTGTGGGCAATTCTCTGTTTGGGAGCAGACAGAGAATTATATGAAAAATGAATGAGTATAGGACCACCTATAGGAGTGCACAGGCCAAAGAAAGGCAAGCCACTCCTCAGAGGCAGCATGTCAGGGGCAGGGGCAGGCCTTTTCACAGGCCTTTTTACCAAGCCCAGGCCTCCTCTTCTGCTTATGCCCAGAGGGGTTCTTTAGAGGAAGAGGCAGAAGGGGGTCTAGTAAGTCTGCTTCTACCCCTCAACCCAAAGCCCCTGCAAAACAGGCTCCCTGATGGGGTGGCCAGGGCCGATTCTCCACTACCGGAAGCAGGCTGGCTTACTTTGTCCAGGACTGGAAGTCTGTAACATCAGACAAGTGGGTCCTGGAAGTAGTAGCCAGG
Source organism: Neoceratodus forsteri (assembly GCA_016271365.2). Lineage (NCBI taxonomy): Eukaryota > Metazoa > Chordata > Ceratodontiformes > Ceratodontidae > Neoceratodus > Neoceratodus forsteri. The sequence continues at coordinate 180,223,232 of CM057450.1, read as the reverse complement.
ACTGGTTTTCAGCTTCAAAAATTTCTGAAGATGAGAACCAGGTCCTTTCCACCTGCAAATCCATCAGAGGCACTTGCCCTAGAAACAGAAGTTTCTTCCTCCTGGCTCTCAGAGCTGTGGAAAGGGTTCCACCTACACCAGGGCAAAGGGTTGTACTCCAGGTACTTCCTTACCCCAAAAAAGACAGGAGAGTGGCGGCCCATCCTGGATCTCAGGTATCTAAACAAGCACCTTTTAAAACCAAAGTTCAAAATGGTGACTCTGGGAATTATTTTACCCTCTCTAAGGGACTGGTTAGCCTCCCTGGACCTCAAGGATGCCTACTTCCATGTTCTCATCAGAAGCTCCCATCGAAAGTACCTCAGATTCGAACTGCCCTCAGGCCATTACCAGTTCAGAGCAATGCCCTTCGGCCTCACCTCGGCCCCGAGGGTGTTCACAGAATGCCTGGCAGTAGCAGTTGCTCACTTAAAAAGGCAAAAGATTGCCATCTTTCCTTATCTGGACGACTGGCTCATTGTAGACCAGTCTCCAGACCAGATCAAACTACACCTGCAAGTAACTCAGCAACTGCTTACATCTCTAGGGTTCCTTCTCAGTCTTCCAAAGTCAGTTCTGGAGCCTGTCCAGCTTCTCACCTTCATAGGCGCAGAACTGAACACAAAAGAAGCCAGAGCCTTCCTCCCTCTGGAAAGAGCAAGGACTTTGGTCTCTCGGGCCTCTTCTTTCACTCTGCAGGTCTCTCGCATCCCTCTTGGGGTGGGGAGCTCACATGGGCGACCTTACTACCCAGGGGTTGTGGTCCCCTCAGGAATCTCTGCTCCACATCAATTTGTTGGAACTCAAAGCAGTTTTTCTAGCACTCCAGGTTTTTTCCACATCTGTTCAGAACAAGGTTGTTCAGGTTCAACAAGCAAGGGGGCATTCGGTCTACGGCCTTGTGCACCGAAGCAATGAAGTTGTGGTCTCTGGCTTATTCTCTGAACGCCTTCCTTACGGCAGTTCACCTCCCAGGCAAGGACAATGTCCCAGCGGATGCCCTCAGCAGGATTTCCCAGGGCCATCACGAATGGACACTGGATCCCCTAGTACTGGAGGTAGTATTTGCCAGACGGGCACCCTCAGATAGATCTCTTTGCAGCCCCAGACAATCACTATCTTCCCTTTTTGCTGCAGGCCCCAGTGTTGGGCTCAGTTCCTCTGGATGCCTTCCTACTCAGTTGGGAAGGAAGTTTCTCTGTCTTTCCCCCTTCCTCTTCTCTTCAGGTGCTAGTAAAAATCAGGTCTCAGCCCTGCAGGATGATCCTGATTGCTCCAGATTGGGCCAGGCAGCCCTGGTACCCACTCCTCATGTCCTTAGCAGTCCACCTTCCTCTGTGTCTTCCCAGGAATCACAACCTGTTAACCTGTGCCCAGGGGAGAGTTTGGTATCCGAACCTCAAATCTCTCAATCTCAAGGCTTGGCTCTTGAAGAGTTAGAGTTTGCTGACCTACACCTTTCCCAAGGCGTTTTGGAAATTTTGAAGGCCTCTAGGAAGCCTTCCACCAGGGCTACTTATAATTCAAAATGGAAAAGATTTTCCATATGGTGTGCTGGTAAGATATTTCCAGAATCGGCTGACGTGCCACGATTCTGGATTATTTAGTGCATTTGAATTCTTTGGGCTAAGACCAGCTACCTAAAAGTGCACTTGGCAGCTGTGTCTGTCTTTTATCAGCAGGTAAGCCTCTTCTTTTCAGCTCACCCTGTGTTCTCCAAGTTTTTTAAAGGGTTGCTTCACACCAACCCTCCGTTCAGGGACTCTGCCCCTGCTTGGGATCTTAATATTTGCATTGCCCAGCTTATGCAACCCCCTTTTGAGCCATTGTCTTCAGCAGAGCTTAAGTACTTGACTTGGAAAACTGTGTTTGTGGTAACTATCACTTCTGCTAGGCGCATAAGTGAGCTACAAGCATTGTCAGTGGAGCCTGATTTTATCTCCTTTCACAGAGATAAGGTGGTCTTCAGGACTAACAGAAAGTTTTTGCCTAAGGTGGTTTCAGACTTCCACCTTAATCAATCCATGTCTCTTCCTGTGTACTTCACTGACCATTCCTCCTCTGGCGAGAGGAGATTACACAGTTTAGATGTCAAAAGAGCCCTTAGTTACTATATAGAACGTACCAAGGGTCATAGGTTTGAATCCCTCCAATTGTTCCTCACTTATGGTGAGGTTGGTAAAGGCAGACCTGCCACTAAAAGATCCATTGCCAGGTGGATTGTCTCTTGTATTCAATTTTGCTATGAAAAACTGGGTAAGATTCCTCCCTCAGGCCTGAGGGCTTACTCTACCAGAGGTACAGCTGCGTCCCTGGCTGCTGCCAGGGACATCCCTATCCTAGAGATATGTCAAGCAGCTACACTTTTACTAAGCATTACTCCCTGGATATCCAGGCTAGGAGTGATGCTCGATTTGGCACAGCTGTGCTTCAGAGCCTATTTCCTAAATAGGTTCTGTCCCTCCTCCATGGAGGTACTGCTGTGTAATCTGCATATGTCATAATATAGCAAGACTTCATGTTGTTTGAAGAAAAATTACTCACCTTAGTAATGTTGTTTCTTCTAATGGGGTCTTTATGTTATGACCTCTCCCACCCAGCCTTCCCCTCTCAGAACCTCTACTTTTGGGATATGGGTGGGCAGTGCAATGTTGGCACTTCATAGATGCCCACTTTATTTTCACCCTTTCTTAGGGTGCTTAGGTGTTATGTTTTATTTTTCTTTCTTGAATCCCCTGACTTGAGTCTTTATTTTGGGATCAAGAACAGAAATGTGTTTTTGTAGTTAGTAGCCAGTGGGCTAGTGTAGGTTTACGGCTTCCACACAGAACCTTAGTGGGTTTTGCTCGTAAAGATCTGACAGTTTAAGTTTGAGCTACAACAGACAGAGTGTTCAACCGAGCTCGCGCTCAAGATTCCATGCCCTGCATGGAAAGTTAACTCTTTCACCTCCGGAGCAGTTCTAACCTGGGGTTATACTGCATATGTCATAATATAGCAAGACTCCATTAGTAGAAACAACATTACTAAGGTGAGTAATTTTTTCTTTTGGCTAATCGGATAGTCCTGGTACAGTTGTTCCTCGCACGTTTGTAGTTCAGGATATCAGACTGCTTGCCAGTGGCCCTAGCTATATGCCAGAGGTGGTCTCTGTTTTTCATTAGCTCCAGGGTATCTGGGCTCATCCAGGGGTTAAAGTAGCCTTTGATCTTCCACATTTTTATGGGAGCATGGGTGTCATAGATTGTATTGAAGAGGAGGAGGAAATGGTTGAGCGCATCGTCAACATCGGAAGCCTCAAAAACTGAGGACCAGTCAGCATTGAGATTCATTTTGAAGCGGTCAGCATGACCAAGTTTGAGAACCCTGCTGGTGATTGTTCTAGGAGGCGGTTTGGAGAAATTATTAGCCCAACTGAACATAACAGGGGAGTGGTCATTGATGTCATCCGGGAGGACGGAGGCATTAGAGGCATGCTCAGGTCGGTTGGTGAGCACCCAGTTAATCAGAGTACTAGTGCACATCCTGTAGTTAGTCCTAGTGGGAGTTTCAATGAGCTGGGTAAAGTGAATAGCCTGAATTGCATCCTTGAATTGGTTAGCTTCAGGGGCAAGCCAATAAATATTGAAATCACCTAAGAGTATAACCTCAGAGCTTAGGGTTAGGCTTCCAAGACATTCTGTGATAGCATGGAGACCTTGGGCCGAGTTCTTTAGGGGGATGTAGACAGATAGAATTGTGACATTTTTGTTGTGGGCCTTAATGGCAAGGGCCTGGGCAAACGACCCTATGCTGGGTTAATTCAGGACTATGCCCTGAAGGCTATCCTTAAGGTAGATTGCACAGCCACCACCTCTTTTAGATTTACGATCTTGCCTAAAGATCGAATAGCCCAGTAGACTGATGGCCCCGTCAGGGATCTTGGGAGTGAGCCATGTCTCTACCACGTACAGTATGTCTGGATTATGTTGGGCTACCCAGGCTTGAAAATTGTTAAACTTTGCTGTCAGACTGCGGATGTTTAGTGACGCAAAGGTTAAGGTGCCTGGGTTTTGGTGCACTCGACCCCTGAAATAGAGGAGAGCCGGGATTAGGGTGGATGTTGCCTGAGAGCAGTGTAGTAACAGGAGTACCAGTCTGACCAGGTGACTTTTAAAGTGTTTAAGGCTAGCTTTATGCTGTGTGGATTCATTTAAGCTGCATGCTTATCAGAGAGAGCAGCGCCAGTTTAGGCAGGACTGTGGAGCCCTGGCCGAGCTGGATGTGTTCTGGGCCAGGTAGGCCAGGGTGTGGTGTTAGGCATGCAGTTGGCACGTGGGCCACAGCTATGCATGGATGTTATAGTGCTGTAGATGTTGCCATAGGGGTGCTCCATGATGAGGGTCTGCTGATTTAGGGTCATTCAGCGGCTGCAAACAGAGAGTGGGCAGGAGTATAAGAATTAACATTAGTCTGGTTACCATATCCAAGAATGGAAAAGGGTGGTGGCACAGCAAGCGGGGTATTGGGAGGGGGAGGAAAGTAAAAGAAATTAAGATGTGATGAAGCTAGGGGGGTTTCCTGGCCTTATAGGCAGATGTGTACCCTTACAGTTTGGTGGTGACCTAAAAAGAAAGATGTCTTTAAGGGGAGGACAGGACACGTGTTAGGCCTAATAGCTGCACTCTGTATCTTTAAATGGAGTTGCAGTGTTAGTGAGAAGGAAGGAAGAAGGTTGCATAGGGGTGGTGCCAAGGGGGGATGGAGAGTATTTAATAAAGGCTGGAGGTGGGGACAGGGGATGGGTGTAAGAATTCAAGCAAGGAGGAGACAGTAGGAGAGAAAGTGAAGCAGAAATTGGATTATTTGCAGGGCAAAGCTTACAACTGTGACCCAAATGAAATCTAGCCTAAACAGAAAAAACTATCACTTTAATGGTAGTTTCTGCTCCAGGGTAGATTACCACCGACCTTAAAACAGAGAGCTTGTAATACTTTAAAATCTTCTAACCTGCAACCTAAAAGAACTTGCACTTCAAACTACCCTTGCAGTGCAAAATTGCTGTAAACAGGCTTAGGTTCATGTTTAGATTAGGATTCACAGGACAATTTGGAGAGGCTTAACCAGTACCACAACCAGTATATAACATTAGCTTAAAGCCCAGAAGGAGATGGAGTAGCAGGGAGATTAAAGAACTGCAGCAGCCTGTCAGCAGGCAGAGATGATGGTTCTGGCCAGTCAAGTTTCAGCAGCGTACCTTTGGTCTGGTGATTGGTGGACAGTACAGCGAGGAAGGCAGCCGGCGGACAGAAGAGGCCCGCTCGGCAGCTTACAGCAAAGGCACCTGTGTCAAGGGTGAAGCTTCGGTCTGGTGATCATAGGGCAGTACAGTGAGGAAGGCAGCCGCCGGGCAGAAGAGGCCCGCCCAGCTGCTTGCAGCAGCAGATGCACCCGTGTCAAGGGTGAAGCTAAGGGGAATGTATAACTGGATCACCTTGTAAATGAGTTCACTCAGTGGTGTTTTATCCATTTCATGGCATTGTCCTGAATAAAATATTACTACTACTACTACTACTCTGCCAACTCCTTCAGTACCTTGGGGTGTATGCCATCCAGTCCGTGCCTTGTCCACCCTCAGTGCCCTTAACCCACCTAGCAATCTACCTTCTGTGATTTCCCTATCCATCACCCCTCCCCTCTGATCCTATCCCCCAACCGTAGGTATTCCCCTGAGTAAAACCGAGCAGAAGTAGTCAAGTATTTTCTTTTCGTCCCCTTTTCTACCCATTCCCCTCCTTCTTAATCCTTACTATTTGGTCCTTACAACCCTTTTTCTCCTGATGTACCTGAAGAAGTCTCCCACCCCCACCCCATGCTCTTCGCCAGCCTGCGCTCCCTTGACTCCTTTGTTACCCTTACTTCACTGGTCACCTCCTTTGCTTCCTTCAGGTACTCCTCCCTGTCCTCCCCCCTCCCAGTTCTCCTGTATCTCCTATAGGCAATTATTTTCCTCCTCAACCCGTTTATGACACCCTTGCTCATCCAGCTAGGTTTCTTCGCCCTAGCTTTTTTTTTTCCTTTGGGCCTTGCTGCAGGAATTTGCCTCCACTATCCCTAGCTTAATGAGTTCCCATCTCTGATTCATGTCCATATTAGGTTGAATTCTGTCCAAGAACCCTTGCACAACTTCACTCACCCATCTTTTTGAAGTCAGCCTTTGTAAAGTCTAGCACCTTTGTGCCAGTTCATACTAAGGTGATGAAGGCACGGGAAGGCTTGTAGGCCCATCATTACTCCTAATGAATTAATAATAACTAATGTTATGACCAGAAATAATGAGTTTCTCGTGTCATTGCTTAAATTCGGTTTAAGTTGTACTGATGATAACCTCAAGGGGGAGTCTATTCCAGGGGTTCACAATACGTTGTGTGAAAAATATTTTTGACCAATATAATTAAATTTTTTACTACATAACTGCAGTGAGTGACCTTTAGTATTATTATATATGTTATTTTTAAACTCAAATCCCAGAACAGATATCAGATATGGGTCCTGAATAATATCGTACATAAAGAGGAGGTCGCCTCTAATACGCCTTGTTGTTAATGGCATGAGTTTTAAAATTTCAGTTCTTTCGTCATATGACTCATTATGTAAACCCGTAATATGTTTTGTGTATTTTCTTTGTATCCTTTCCAAAAGATGAATTTCTGATTGTCTGAATGGGCACCAAAGTTGAGAGGCATGTTCAAGGTGTGGTCTAACGTAAGCCCTATATTGGGGCATCATCACCTTACTGTCCCCAGATTTTAGATTTCTTTTAATTGACCAGATGACTTGATTTTCTTTATTAATAGCCTGATTAATTTGGACAGACTGACGAAAGATGTCCGAGATAATGACCCCCCAGATCCTTTTCGTTAGAGGAAATTTTTAATGTTGTACCTCCTAATGTTGCCTCCTCTCCCTGCCCAGCAACAACTGGAACTATACTGTCCGGTGGTCACTCCCCGTCAGTGGTTCCTCAACCCTCAGATCCTTCACCCACTCCCCGTTAGACAGTACGAGGTCAAGGGTATTCCATTCCCTAGTTGGTTCGCTGACCAACTGTATCAGGAAGTTATCCTGAAAGGCATCTAGGATTATCTGTTCCCTTCTACACTTTTTTTTTTAACCAGGAGAGATGCACTAAGCTGAAAGCTTGTTTACAGGTGCAACCTGAGAGCACAAGGAAGTTAAGGAAGGCAGTATAGCGCAGTGGTTTAAGGCTCTGAGCTGCAAATCTGGAGACCTGGGTTTGAATCCCACAGCCTCCACTTGTATACTGTGTGACCCTGAGCAAGTCACCTAACTTCCCTGTGCTCCCAGGTCACTCCTGTAAACAAGCTTTTAGCTTAGTGTGCCACTCCTGGTTAATTGAAAAAAAAAAAGTGACTAGCTCAGGATCACACAGTATGCAAGTTGGGGCTGTGGTATTCAAACCCAGGTCTCTAGGTTTGCAGCTTGATGGCAGGTGTCCGCCACTCCACTCCTTGCAGGTTTTTTGTTTGTTGACTTTATTTATTCTCTCTTCACACACTGGACTCTCTCCAGCGAGGTCATGGGGCTTACCTGGCTGATCCTGTCCACCTGAAGCCCGGGTATTCCTCCTGGTTGCGGGCACTCCCCAAATCCATCTCCATACCCCCGATCTACATCCTGCGGGAGCAAGGATCACCGACTCCGACTGGCACAATATCTGCAAGTGTCTGGTGGAGACGAACACAGAGAGACCAGGAGGGCACCCCAGCTCGACACTGGACATGATGCTGGCGCCGCTAGACCCGCCTTTGCCTACCAATGGGAAGGAGGTATTTCAAGCTTTCTTTTCCTCCATTGGCTTGGTGGTACAATCCACTTCAGTGCGACACTTGTGTGCTCCTGAACATGCCCGCAAAAGTGCCACCATAGCCAATCCCCTACAAGCTGGTTCCCGACTGCTGAGAGACCCTAGTCTCCACTAGAGGTCGCTAGATGGCGGGAACTGAGACCCCCCTCCCTCCCAGGAAAGAAGAGCTGTCCTCCGGACGCTCAATCCTTTCCTCCCCTGCCAGCCCCCGATGACTTGGATCTGTTCCCGAACCCGGGTCACTGGCGTGATGCGAGGTGTGGCATCCAGCACCTCAACCCTCAGTGCCACCGGGCTGGTGAACACTCCCGCAGGTTGAAGTCACCTACTATCACCACACCACACCACCCTTCTCACAGTTCCTCCGGATCTGTTCCACTAATGCCCTGTCTGTCTTTTTCGATTGGGAGGGTGGCCTGTACACCACCCCCAACCGTAGTGTCCTGTTTTTTGGATCTTGGATTTGCATCCATAGAGTCTCTGCATCTCCCTCCTCCTCCTCTTCCCTAACACACTTTAGCCCCTCCCTCACATAGAGTGCTACCCCCCTCCTTTCCTCTTAACTCTATCATTGCAGAATAGTCTGTAACCTGGAACCGCTAGGTCCCAGTCATGGTCTTGGGTGGCCCATGTCTCTGTGATGGCTGCCATGTGTCCACCCCTCCCTCCGCCATGAGAGCCTCAAGTTCTGTGTTTTTATTTCCCAGGCTTTTAGCATCTGGATGTTCCAGGACCTCAGTCTAATGGTACAGCTAGCCAAGTCCTAGCAATCCCTAGAGCAGGTGATCCTATTTATTAGTGTAGAGTTGGACTCCCTGCAAGCCAGAGCTCGTCTGCCTCTGCACAAGGTGGAGGTTTTGTCCTCTTCTGCTTGATTGTTCCGGGTTGGGCAGTTGCACCCAGCCTGAGATTTCCCTCTGGCTTCTGGGCTTCATTGCCTTGACCACAGCCATGGTGCAGTGGGTCTGCTAGATTCAGAGAGCCTGGGTGGTCCATCTGATACTGGACGCCATTCAGTGGTGGCTGTCCCTAGTGAATCCCTGTGAGTCTTTCCCCACAGTATGGAGAGAGTTCCATCAGGTAGGGAAAAAGGGCAGACTAGGTGAGCCGTACGGTCCTTATCTGCCATTATCTTCTATGTTTCTGTGTTTCTATGAATCTCTTGGAGTGTAACCTGTTCATCCAGGCAGAGCCCTTGATCACTTTGATGACAAGTGCATTGCTCATGGACTGCAGTACACAGGTTCTGATTACTGAACAAGACTCCACATCAGCCTGCTGAAACTCCATGCAGTTCGCCGAGCACTGTCACAGTTAGCACTGCTGGTTTGAGGTTGAGTGATTTAGGTCAGCATGGTCAACATGACTACCCTGTTCTATCTGAACAAACAGGGTGGCACACACCCTTTCCTCTGTCAGAGAGGTACTTGGGATATGGTCTCTGGCTCACTCCCTGCACATGGTCCTGCTGGCCATCCATGTCACTGGAGCAAGCAACCAGCTGGCGGATACTCCCAGTCATGTGGGGGAGGCCACCACTGAACCATCAGGTGACTCCAGTTTGAGCTTTTTGTTTTTTTTAAATGGACTAAAAAAAGCTAGGTAATCTTAGTAACTTCCTTAGAGCCCCACTCTTTGGTCTTATTCCAGGTGCACTGGGACACTGAAAGAACCAGAATTTTTGGGGCTGGTGGTGCTGACGCATGGCACCACACGCGTTTCTATTCTAGATAGTCGCTAGCCCCAACTGCGTCAGTTACTTTTTTCCCCATAGCACAGGTGGGGATCGTAACTGTGTTTCTTTGAATAGCTGTTCTGCCTAGTTCATTGCATTTCTTTACCTTTCTTTCCTAATACTGTAACATTTTACCCTTTTTTCTTGATGTTGTGTTTGCTATTTTTAGATATGTTTACAGTATATGCAGTTCCTCTCAGTGCAGTCATTGGGCTTAGTCCATTTGTCTCCTCCTCTACCCCAGATTTTTTCTCTAGAGTACACACTCAGAGTACAAACTCAGGGGGAAAAAAAAAAAAAAACTTCATTGTTGGGGCTTCTATGTCCAACATTACTCTGTCAGGCGATGATCAGAGGATGCAAAGTGTCTAGGATGGCTTCTCTCAGGCAGGGTGGGACAAATCAGGTAGCCAGTGGCCACCCAAAAAATTGGTTTGGCTACAAGATTTTGAAAGTTACCAGCTGTGACGGGAAAGGAGACCAGAAACATGTAGTCTTTTGATTAAGTTATTCTTTTTGAATATGCATCTTCTTCAGACAAGATGGTTGCCAGATCACATGAGCAAGTGCATATGTTAAAATACAGGTCTGATGGTTCTCAAGAGAAAGTTAACAGGAAAAGCCATGCAGGAGCCAGTAAAAGCAATAAACCCAGTGGGGGCATCCTTTCTGGAGATGTTCCCATGTTGAACAAAAGGATCCAGGTGGACGTTATTATGGTAGCAAGGTAGTGCAAAAGCATTGGGGGGGGGGGGCACATATACATACACACACTCTCAAAGAGGGCTGGGCAGCATGGCCCTGTCACTCAGAGTGAGTAGGACCCTCCCAACTTGGAGCAAAGCAATATACTGAGGAGCTTAAAACAAGCTCACTCTCTTGGACTGAAACACCTAAAGACCAGGGCACCTGCCATTACAAAGACTAGCTGATGTAAGATAGCACAGTGAGGGGAAAGTGCTTCTTTAGCTAGGGCAGGTGAAGGATTTGTAAGGGAGGGCAGCTTAGACTTCTGCTGTACAATACCTATCTGTTTAATGTGATTTTATTTTCTGCTTCTTAGTAAATGTGAAACCCTTTTGTTTCCTGTAACTACATCCTGTTGTAAATAGATGTAGTATTCTAGTAAACAGTCTATTTTTATGGAATCAGTGACTGCTTGTGTGTTATTTAAAGCTGCACTGTCAGCTTTGCCCATCGGTTTACTTTCAATGCGCAAATGATAACCTGTGGGCACAAACGAGCACTAACTGTACTAGGGAATTGTCTTGTATCAAAGTAAAAGTGCTCAGTTTACCTGTTTTTTTTATATTTTCAACTCTTTTCTTTTCAATCGTCCCGACTGAAACTCGCCATCCCCGGAAAGCAGATACCGCACCGAGAACGTGCCGTGAACGCACGTCTGCTGTGCATGCTGTGCTGAGGTGCACATTTTAGCAAACACGTCACAGCAGACATATAATCCAGCAAAACTAGTAAACTTAAAATGCTGCTGGTGTGTTTCACAATAAAACGAGCGCTGGATTAACTGCAAATCACTACCGGAGTCTGGCGCCGAAATCTCACACATGTGCACTAATGGCACATTCTCACGCATGCGCGAGATCTTTCCTTGGACCGTAAGTGCGCATCCGCGAGATTTCGGCACCAGACGCCGGTAGTGATTTGCAGTTAATCCAGCACTCGTTTTATTGTAAGGTTTATTCTAAGATAGCTTTGGTGCCCCTGTCTATTATCGATGAACCCTTCAAGAGGGTAGCCGTGGACATAGTGGGGCCCCTAAATACTCCAAGCCACACAGGCAAATGATACATACTGGTTGTGGTGGATTATGCAGCCAGGTACCCTGAGGCAGTGTCAGTGTCCTATGTTGAGGCAGAAAAGGCGGCTGATGAGCTCCTGGGAATCTTTAGCCGAGTGGGATTTAACCAGGAGATGTTGTCAGATCACGGGACAAATTTCATGTTGTTCTTAATGACCAGTTTGTGGGAGAAGTGTGGAGTAAAACAGTTCCATGCTTTACCCTATCACCCAGAGACAAATGGCCTGGTTGAGCAGTTCAGTTGGACCCTTAAAACTATGCTTAGGGCATTTGCAGACCAGCACAAAAGGGAGTGGGACAAATATTTGCCCCACCTTCTGTTTGCGTACATGGAAGTGCCACAGGAGTCCACAGGGTTTTCACCCTTCGAGCTCCTGTTTGGTCACGATGTGTGGGGGGCCTCTAGATGTAGTCAGGGATGAATGGGAAGGTAACCATGCCACCCAAGGAGAGTCTGTTGTGGAGTACGTCCTAAATTTCAGGGCCAGGCTCAAGGAGCTTGCCCAGGAGCACCTAACCACTGCACAACAGCAACAAAAAACCTGGTATGGCAGTGGGGCCAGAGCCTGGGAGTACGGAGTTGGACAGCGAGTGATGGTACTCATCCCAGTCCAACACAGTAAACTGCAGGCAGCATGGGAGGGCCTATTCTCCATAACCCGGAAGCTGAGTGATGTTAACTATGTAGTAGGGCTGCCTGACAGAAGGCACAGGCAGAGGATATATCTTGTGAACAAGATGAAGCCCTACTACGATAGGGAGGAAGTGATCCTCGCTGTGTGCAGCGCAGCAGAGGAGGGGAACAAGGCTGATTCCCTGGTGGACCTCCTTGGTGAAGTCCAGGAGGGATCCTCCATGAATAATCTCACCATCTCAGGGCAGCTGACACCGGCTCAGGCCGAGGAGTTGAGGGCGGTGCCGCATGACTTTGGGGACATGTTCACAGGGAATCCTGGTTACACCACAATGGCTGAACACCACGTGGACACTGTAACCCAAGTTCTGCTAGGCAGTCCCCCTACAGGATACCCGAGGGGGTTAAGACGACCATGCTGGAGAAACTCTGGAAGATGCTGGCCTTTGGGTGATCCAGGAGTCAGTAGCCTGAGCCATACGTGGTCCTGATCCCCAAGAAGGATGGTACCACACGGTTCTGTGTCGACCATATGCCATTTGGGATGAAGAATGCGCCCGCAACCTTCCAGAGGCTTGTGGATCGCATCCTGGCAGGGACAGGTGAATACGCACTGGCTTATGTGGATGACATCGCCATTTACAGCTACACATGGGAGGATCACATCAGGCATGTGAGGGAGGTGTTCTGCAGACTGAAGGCTGCAGGGCTGACAGTTAAGGTGGAAAAATGCCAAGTAGGCATGGCTGAAGTGTCCTACCTTGGGCACCAGGTGGGCAGTGGATGCATCCGTCCAGAGCCAGTGAAGGGTGATGCCATCCAGGCCTTGCCCACCCCAGCCACAAAGAAACAAGTAAGGGCATTTCTGGGAACAGCCGGGTACTGCAGGAGGTTTGTCCCTCACTACAGTAATGTGGCCAACCCCCTGACAGACTTGACAAAAAAGAGAATGCCTATAAAAGTTCTTTGGACAGAGGACTGTGAGTCTGTCTTCCAATGGTTAAAGAAGGCATTATGTGGGTCACCTGTGCTTGCTAGCCCCAGTTCTGACCTAAAGTTTGTAGTACACTTGGATGCCTCATGACCATGGGCTGGGTGCTGTCCTGAGCCAGGTTACACCGCAGGTGGAGGAGCATCCCATAGTGTACCCTAGTCGGAAGCTGTTGCCCAGGGACGTGTCATATGCCACAGTGGAGAGGGAATGTCTGGGGATAGTGTGGGCCCTTCAGAAGCTGCAGCCATATCTGTATGGGAGGGAGTTCACTATGGTCACTGATCATAACCCTTTGACATGGCTCTGTAGGACTAGTGGGCAAAACACAAAATTATTGCACAGTAGTTTGGTGCTACAGTCATATAATATCATTCAGCACCGAAGTGGGTCGCAGAATGCCAATTCAGATGGACTGTCGAGGCAGGGCTAGATGCACGGCATAGTCCTTTAGGCACTCCCCAGGCCTTACGTGAATGGCAGTGTCTCTTGGGGGTTGCCCAAAAGAGAGACACCTTACTTTCTTGTGGGGGGGAAGATGTGTCAAGAAAGGAGACCAGAACCATGTATTCTTTTGATTGTTATTCTTTTTGAATAAGCATCCTCTTCAGACAAGATGGTTGCCAGGTCACAAGAGCAAGTGTATATGGAAAAGTTAAATTACAGGTCTGATGGTTCTCATGAGAAAGTTAACAGGAAAAGCCAGGCAGGAGGTAGTAAAGCAATAAACCGATAAACCCAGTGGGGGTGTCCTTTCTGGAGATGTTCCCATATTGAAAAAAAGGATCCATGTGGACGTTATTATGGTAGCAAGATGGTGCAAACGCATGGGGGGGATGCACATATACACACAGACTCTCAAAGAGGGCTGGGCAACTTGGGCCTGTCACTCTGAGTGAGTAGGACCCTCCCCACTTGGAGCAAAGCAATATATTGAGGAGCTTAAAACAAGCTCACTCTCTTGGACTGAAACACCTAAAGACCAGGGCCCCTGTCATTACAAAGACTAGCTGATGTAAGATAGCACAGTGAGAGGAAAGTACTTCTTTAGCTAGGGCAGGTGAAGGATCTGTAGGGTAGGATAGCTTTGATTTCTGCTGTACAATACCTGTCTGTTTAATGTGATTTTATTTTCTGCTGCTTAGTAAATGTGCAACCTTTTTGTTTCCTGTAAAAACATCCTGTTGTAAATACTTGTAGTATTCTAGCAAACAGTCCTGCTTACAAAGCTTAGCCAATTCGGACTTGACCAGCACTCCATCAACTGGTTCTGTAATTGCCTCTCTGATCGCTCTCAACAGGTCAAGTGGAGAGGGGTCATCTCCCATCCCCTACCTTTAACTGAAGGGGTCCCGCAGGGCTCAATTTTAGGCCCGTTGTTATTCTCCCTATTCATAAATGACCTTCATGGCCATTGTGGGGGCAGCTCCATAGTACAGTACGCTGATGATGCAGTGCTCTATAGATCGGGAGAGAACACAACCATCCTAGGACCCCTGCTCCAAGCAGACTTCACCAAGGCCGAGGCCTGGCTAGCCGAGAATTGCCTGGTTCTTAACCCTACCAAGATGAAAGCGATACTATTCGCAGGGTTTTAAATAATTGATTAGCAGTTTTTTTTCTTGGGACAATACTAACTTTTCTGAAAGTATTTATATAGGTTTTCTAGAAGTGTTATGTTTGTTAAACACAATGAGGCAGGTGCTATGCATTTTCACAATGTTTTAGCACTTTTATGAGCAAAACGCTAATCAATTTTTAGAGTTAAATAAAACCCTGTATTCGGGCCAAAATCTCTGGGTCCCTCTCGTGCCCACCTTCTTCCACTCACCACCATGTCTGGTTCCACGATCAGGGTACTAAAAACCGTAAAGCACCTTGGCCTCACACTAGACCAGGGGCTCACATTGAAGCCCCATGTGGACCTGGTAACAAAAAGTATCCACCAAAAGTTGGGCCTCTATCGTCTAAGCCACAACATGATATCAGAGACTAGACTTGCAATTCACGAAGCATCCTACTCCCTACCTTAACCTACGCAGCCCCCCTCTTACTCGGCATCTCCAAATCGGATCACTGTAGACTACAGACCTTATACCACAAAGTTACATGATTCGCATCCAAATCCCACCCGAGGACCCATCACCGTGTAGCTCTCACAGCCCTCAACTGGCCCTCCTGGAATAACAGACTCCAGTACCCCCTATTAAGCTGAACCTAAAAGCTCCTCGATGTGCAGCCCCCGGCAGGGCTGACCGGATTACTTGCCCCAAAGAAGACCAGACGACCACTCTGTTCCGCGAGCAAAAAACTACTAGAAATTCCCATGGCCAGCTCTGCTTCAGGGAGCAAATCCCTTGCTCACCTAGCTCCTGTATCATGGAACAATCTCCCCGGCCACCTTCAGGAGGCACCCACCCTAGCCATATTTCAAAAGGGACTGCGCGCTCACCTCCTTAACCCTAGTCCCTGCCCCTGCTCGGACAGCTAGCCTACCTTGCATCAGTTATGCTACTCCAGTACTGTTCCCCACTATGGTATTGTCTAATG
The DNA here is from genome assembly GCA_016271365.2 of Neoceratodus forsteri. Classification (NCBI taxonomy): domain Eukaryota; kingdom Metazoa; phylum Chordata; order Ceratodontiformes; family Ceratodontidae; genus Neoceratodus; species Neoceratodus forsteri. The sequence continues at coordinate 180,207,594 of CM057450.1, read as the reverse complement.
TCTGCTTAAACTGGTACACTGTCTTATGCTGAACTTATTGTGTGCACCTAAAACTCCTACCACCCCACATCCATCTGCCGTCTCTACTGTATTCTAAGATGTAATGTTTCTACTGCCCTTTCCCACTAAACTTGATATTATTGTTGTACTCTGGACGATATGTCCAACACTGTACTGTTGTATCCAGTAATGTAATGTACCTACTGCCCTCTTCCAGAAAACTGTATACTGTCGTCTCTGTCATCCTGTATGATGATATGTCCTTCATTGTATTACCTGCCTGTATATGCAAAAGATATGTATGTAACTAACCCCAGGTCACCCCTGAAAAAGGGACCATCGGGGCCCAGTGGGCCTACCCGGTTAACAGAATTTAATATATAATAAATAAACAGTATGTTTTTATAGAATCAGTGACTGCTTGTGTGTTATTTAAAAGGATAATTCTCTTTCTGCTGGACTCTGCAGTCCGTCTCTGAGAGAGCACTCTGCCCACAGTAAGTGCGTTGATCTTCCTGACCTTGTGCAAAGGAGGGAGTCAGAAACAGGCTTCCTGGGCCCTGTTGGTAAAAAAAAAAAAAAACAAGGTGATGGCAGTGAACTGGCAATCCCTGGTGAGGGATCTGCATCACACCGCCCAGCTGGCTACCTGTCCACAAAGTGATTCTTGAGCACTTTAAAAGGTGGTGACTAAAGATATCGATTTGGTTACCAAAATTTGAAAGCTAGTAGCCAAACTGTTCACCAGTTTAGCAACTAAATTGTCTCATGTGCTTCTAGGACCACCCTTCAGAAAAAAGGAAGTTAGTCAAGATCTTCCTCAAGGCCCATTGAGTAAAGAGACCATTCAACACATCCACACCATGACATGACATGACATCATTGTTAATTACAACTGCGGCTTGGTGTAGATGGTTCTGAGCAGTGCTCATAGTGCCAAATACGGATTTCTGTGCAATTCTGTATTTTTTGCGGATTATTGTGACATAATTTGCTCAAGATTTTCACAGGATTTTCCTGCGTATTTTCACTGTTTGAGAATGTCAACCCTCCATATTTGCAGTGACTTGGTTCACCCGATAGTGCTGTACCTCGCCATTGAAGTAGTCACACTGACTACTTCAGAGTACATCCCCTTGTTGCCAGTGGGTTGGGGGAGCAGTATGGTGGACCAGTCCTTTCCTGAGACAGTACTGTTAGCTCTTTCCACCATCAACTTACTTCAGTCAGTCACTGAGTAAGAGCATTTCCATCTGCTTGTATCACTGGCTTTGTACTGCATGTTTGCTAACATTGTGCATAGGGGTTTCCAGTTCAGTGAATTCCCATCTGGAATTGTACATCATCCTTTTGGAGCAAAACATACCCAGCAAGGACATCTATGCTTTCAGGGCTACTCCTGTGTTCTCAGAAGCAGGATCTGAGTCAGCAGGAAGATTGCTGCCTTCAGAGAGGACGGCTAGCAAAATTTCAGAATCGTAACATTGGATACTTTTTTTCCTTGCTTGCAGGAGCAGGGCAATTGGGTAGAAGCTTGTTTCTTTATGTTTGAACAGCTTACTTTACAGCGCAGAAGACTTGTCTTGGGCAGCAAGAATTGTAGACCATCCCTTACTGAGACCCTGTGGACCTGCCTTGTAGTAAAACCTCCTGTTCCAATACCAGGGTTGGGCCACCAATTCCTGTACCTCCAAACTTGCCCCCTGATACTGCTGTGGTCAGAAAGGGATGGGGTGCCCCTTTGGGTTCTCCACTTCCTGATGGTAGTCAAAAAGCTATTATCTATAAAACCTGTGGTTTTAGTGGACGAAAAGAATCAGCATTTGTATAGTACTTTTTATACATGTTGTATCCCAAAGCTCTTTACAAATAATGCGAGACTGGTGGGGAAGTAGATTGTAAATGTTCTGTGGCAGCCATTTCACACATCAGCACTCAACACAGCCAACCTTGGACAACTGCATGAACCGGTTATATGGAAAAGGAATGTTGATCAGGAAACAAGTGAAAATCCCCTACTCTTACAGTGGAAGAGTTCATAATGACTACATCACATCTAATTGCTGGGGGACACCATTTTTGGATATAAAATTGATAAGGGATATTAAGGGATGGGTTTGTTGTATGACTTTGTATAACGGTTTCATTTTGCCTTCTTTTTTATCAATATTTTCTTTTAATAAAGAGTCCCCTACTCTTGCAAAATCTGCTTTGCGTGTTTTTGCTGCTTCCACCTGGACACTCACTAGGACAGCACCAGAGATGGATAGAAAAGACCTCAGTTTAACATCTGATCCAAAGGACGGCACCCCCCTTCCTTACAGCACTAAGGTGTCAGCGTTTAAGGTATGAGCCCATTCCTGGTACAGGACTAGAACCCATGACTGTCTGGCTCAGAGGCAGATGTGCTACCAACTGAGCCATGCTGACACCTTGGAAAAGCGTTTTTTTCTGACTGTAAGGGCAAAACTCTGAATCCCTTTACTAGTACCTGCAAACTAGTTTTGCAGCACCTTCTGAGCATTTCTGAGTCAGGAATGCATTTCTTGTCAGGGGTTGGAACATCTGCAGGCTGTCCCAGTTGATCATGGGATAGTTAGTCTGGTTCCCACAGCACAGTTGCTTGGGTTCAGGATGTATTTTATAGTGTGCCAACATTTGCGACATCCTGTAAGAGAGACCTATACTGACTGGATCCTTAAACCCAGTGTAGCAGAAACATAAAACCAGAAACTAAGGACAGCAAGGCACCAATTTGCTCTATAGGCCTGTGGTATATTGCTTTGATTACCTCCACCCCCCCCCAAAAAAAAAAGAGTTCTCTCCACCTTCCTTCTTCTTCCTGTATCCCTTTTGAAAATGTCCCATAATGTTTTTGGTTTTTTTTTAAACCCTGGTACAGTGCCATTATTGACTATGTTACTGGCATTTTATTTCACCACTCACTCCACAAACAAATCATTCTGGTGTCTCTCTTGAATCTGTCACCTACCATCTTGAGATTATGTTCCCTGGTGAATGTACAACGTTTGTCAATTTGAAAAGCTCTGTGGGTTTGCAAACAGGTGGTTTCAGGTGTAAAATACCTTTTAGGAATGTCTTCATGATGTCCAATTGAACTGGGGGCAGTCAGAAAACTGGGACATGGAAGGCGGAAATGGCAGAAAGATGTACCTTCAGGGAGGCGTATTTAAGACCAGTGTCAACAAGGACAGTAGGTAGTCTAAAATTGTTGAGGTGAGCCTGTATATGGGTCAGCTGTGTGGTTTGAGGCCCATGCAGCAAACCATTTCCATTTCATGGTGTAGGTAGCCCTTAGTTAGAGGGCTGCCTGGCAGCTCTCAAGACCTCTGCAACCTGAGGTTATGACGTGAAAGCGTGTGCATCTTCAGGAGCCAGGCATGTACGTGGAGGGAGTGTAGATTGGGATGTAGTATGTTCCCTTGATCTTGGGATAGAAGTGTGGGGCAGATTGGGAGCCTCCCCTTTGCCAGTTGTTGTAATAGGGGGAATCGGACCTGACGAGGCCAGAGAGGTGCCACCAGGATCATCGTGGTCCAGTCGAGGAGAGTTTGAGTAGTATTTCCGAATAAGTGGAAACAGAGGGAATGCATACAGAAATCTCCCTTTCCAGGAGAGGGACAATGCATCTAACCAGAAAATTCCAGGCCCTGGCATGAATGAGCAGAAATGTGGGGAGGTGCGAATAGGTCCACTTCTGGGTGACCCCATCTTTCGAAGAGGCCATCAGTGACTGATTGGAGGAGTTTGCTCTCATGGGTTTCGACTGTGGACCAGCTTAAAGTGTCCACAAGGGCGTTTAGCTTGCCAGGAACGTGGATTGCCATAGGTGTATGCCACAGTCCAACGCCCAGTACCAGACTCTCATTGCTTCTCTGCAGAGAGGGTAGGAGTGTCTGCTCCAGTTTGTTGAGGTAGGGCATCGCTGTGCCGTTGTCTATTTGCACTAGAAGTGTGTTGGGGAAAAGCAGGTCTTGAAAAGCCTGTAAGGCATAAAGGACTGCACTTAACTCCAGTACATTTATATGAAGGTGGGCTTCTGCTGGGTGCCAGGTCCCCTGAATTTGTGTGGTATGAAGTGAGTTTCCCAGCCTAGGGAGGATGCATCCGTGGTTAGTGTTCGACAGGGTATGGAGATCTGGAAGGGGACTCCTGTTTGTAGATGTGGGGGTTCCATTAACCAGAGGAGGACTCTTTTTACTGGTGTGGAGACCAGAACATCTGTTTCCATGTCCTCTGTCTTTTGCTCCCATTGTACTCTTGGTGTCCACTGAATAGTTCGCATGTGGAGATGAGCATGAGTGACCGTAGTGATGGCTGCTGCCATGAGACCTAGAAGTCTGAGGTAAGTGCGAGCTGTAACATACCTGCTGTTTTATAATTCCTTGGCTTGTTGAATAAGCTTGTCTGAGCGATCCAGAGGTAGAAATGTAGAACCGATCTCCATGTCCAGTATGGCCCCAGTGTACTGGAGATGCTGGCAAAGTGTGAGTTTGGATTTCGGGATGTTGATTGTGATTCCTAGGGATGTAAATAAAGCTAGGTTATGAGACAGGGTAGACGCAAGCAGTTATTTGGATGAGGCTTTCAGAAGCCAGTTGTCGAGGTTGGGGAAGATGTAGAAGCCTGATCTTCTCAAGGCTGCTGCAGCTACTACTAGCCATTTCGAGAACAACCTGGCGGCCGAGGAGAGGCCAAAAGGGAGGGTCCTAAATTAAAAGTGTTGGTCCTTGAGGCTGAACCTGAGATACTTTCTGTGGGCAGGGTAGATCATGATGTACAGATATAGATACATAGATACATAGACAGTGTCGGCAGAGAAGGGCCTATGGCCCACCTAGTCTGCCCATTTGAGCTTGTAAGTTCAGTTTGTTTTCCTAGAAGTCTGTTTCCCCTTACCCCTGCCCTCTAGAATTCCTTTGTCTATCCCATGCATTAATTTTTTTTTTTTTTAACCAGGAGAGACGCACCAACCTTAAAGCTTGTTTACAGGTGCAACCTGGGAGCACAAGGAAGTTAAGTGACTTGCTCAGGGTCACACAGTATGCAAGTGGGGGCTGTGGGATTCAAACCCAGGTCTCCAGGTTTGCAGCTCAGAGCCTTAAACCACTGCACTATACTGCCTCCTTGAAAAGCTATACATTGCATATTACCCTGTAATGTTCTAGAAGTTTCAGATATGTATCCTTCATAGCTAGGGAACAGAGCCAGTCTCCCTTTTGGAGTAGTGGAAGGAGGGCTGGTAAAGGGACCATCTGAAATTTCTTGTACTCGATAAAGAGGTTGAGCTGGTGGAGATGCAGTACCATCCAGCTGTCTCCTGTGTCCTTGAAAACTAGGAAGAAGTAGGAATAAAATTCTTGCCCTCTTTGGTGGTGGGGGATCGGTTCTATAGCCTTCTTTTGTTGGAGTGTCATGATTTTGCTCTGCAAAACTACCTCGTGATCGGGCAGATATGAAGTATGTCTGGGAGGCACATTGTGCAGTATGTCTTATCAATTGTAATGTGTGTCCATGCTCTATCAGTTGTAGCACCTAGGCATCTGTTGTGATGGCCTGCCATCCCTGAAGGTACAGTGAAAAATGGCCTCTTACCCCCATAGTTTGTGGCTGAAGAACCACAGGTTCGGTGGAGGAGTCAGGCTGTGGAGGGTCCCTTTGGGGGACCTGTGGGAGCAGAACAAGTTGACTGGGAGGTAGGCGTAGAGTCAGGCAAAGATGCTGTAGCTTTGTGCTTGACTGGCTGCTTGCTGATAGGTCTGGTTCTGGTGACAGCCTTATGAAATGGCCCTCTGTCAGGGTACTTTGGCTGAGCATGATATAAGGAGTGGACTGACTTCAGCATTCTACCAGACATTTGTAATGCCATCAAAATGTCCTGGGAGGGTGCCCCAAAAAGCTAAGAATTGACTGTTGGATATCTGCGGTGAAACCAAAGACCTGCAACCAGGAGTGTCCCCCGAGACATTTTCCTGTAGCAGAAGCCCGTACTGAGGAATCCACAGTGTCGTATGCCGCCCTAAGCAGATGTCTCCCTACCGCGGCACCAGTTTTTAAAGTTTTCACCAACTCCTGTTTTTGGGATGTATCCAGAAGCGACTGGGTGGTGGCCTGAGCCACATTCCAGAGCTCCTTCTGGTATTTCAGAGGATGACCCATGTAATTTAGGATGTGCATAGTTAGTGTGGAGGAGGCAAAGAGTTGCCTTTCCATGGAATCTAGTTTTCTGGATTCCTTATCGGGAGGCAACGCACTGAGGTGCTTCAGGCGGATAGAGTGGTTATGGGCAACATTAATGACAATTGAATCTGCCTGGGGTGGCACAGCAAAGAATGGTTTTCCTGCAGGGGCTTGATGGATCTTTTCTGCCTTTCTGGGCACAGGTGGGACAACATGGGGCTGATGCCAGGCCGCTAAAATTGCGTCCTCGTAAGCCTCCATAAGTGGGAAATGACCAGAGGACGAGTATCGGCCAGTCTCAAATAGTGTGCAGGCTTTCTCCATGAAGCGTCTTGTTCCATTGCCTCGAACCCGAATGTTTGCTGCAGGCAATGCATTATATCTGTGAAACGTGGATTGTCTGGAGGTAAGCAGCAGAGATATTGAGCTGTTTCTTCCTCTGGAGACGACATAGCCGATGAAGAGGAAGGAGTAGAAACCTCCACCACCTCATCCTCCTCTTAATATAGTTCACATTCATAGTCTTCCTGCTCAAGGCCAATGTCGGGCGAGGGAGCCAGAGAGGCTGAGGAGGCACTGGGACCATAGGCATTTGGGTGTTTAGGAGGAGGAGTCGGCTGTGGCGATGTGAGTCCAGTACCAGCCACAGCTGGCTGAGATACCAGCTGTGGGGGTCAAGCCTTCGTTGATGAGGCAGAAGGTCTCATGAGGATGGAATTGATAAGGCATCATCGACAGTAAAGGCGTTGCCAAGGAAGGTAGGCCAGCTCCCTGCTGGAAATGTCCGCCCCCTGGAATGATGGTTGTCGACGACCAGTTTTGACTCATTAGAGTGGTGTGTCCAGGAGCATTATAAAGGACTGTACGTGTTGGTGGAGGGAGTGGTTGTAGCTCCAGTACTGGCACAATGGCAGATGAAGTTGACAGATTTGTCAGTGGGCCTGGGGAATCCAAGGGGCCTGGAGGTGTCAATGAAGCAGGCCTGCTCGACTGGGAAAGGCCTGTTGATAAGGCAGAAAGTACAGCCCAAGTGTTAAGAACTGCTTGCAGGACTGTGGACTGAGTCATCTAAGACAATGTTGACGTCGACTAGGAATGAGGAGATTTTCCCCCTTCGTAGGAGGACTTAAGTTTCTCCCAGCGGTAGTGTTTCTCCGTCGACAGTTTGTCTCGGGATTAGGAGTTTGGGATCTTGAAGGCGAAGAGGACGGCATATAGGAGGCTTTGGCTTGCAGCTCCTGCTGTAACAGGGCAGTCTTCTGCTCTGTAAAGTGTTCCCTCAAAGTGTGTAGTCGACGACAAGTCGCTTTATTGAATCTCTTACAGAGTGTGCACTGGCTGGTATCGTGAGTGGGCCCCAGGCAGTGCACGCAGACGTCGAGTAGATCCTCTACGGCGAGTTTCTGTCTGCAGGTGCAAAGTCTGAAGAGGGCATCCGAAGAAGATATTGAAGGTGCAGGGGCAATGTGGCACTTTGCTGGCAATGTGCCAGCAAAAGCGATCATTGACTAGGGCGATACGTTTTAGATCGACCGTGGCGAGATTTCACCAAGAGGCAAGGCATACAGGTCGGTGGTGGGAAAAGAACTGAGGAGGATTGGGGACAGTCCACGTGTATATAGGCTACAGCACAGCATGTGATGTTGTCATGGGCGGTCCCCAGGTGAACTGCTGGTGAAAATCCTCTGGGTGGATCTGGCACCTATGGCGGGATGTTTTTACTTGTGTGACCTGCTGCAAGAGATTCTTTCAAAGATCTACTGTTATGCTAAGTGCCAACGTAACTGTAATATTCTGTTTCATTTCTTCTCCCGTACCCACACTGCAACTGATTATGGACACCTTCTTTATTGGCTGTGGGGATATGATAAGTAGTTTTCTCACCCTGGGAGTCCTTTAGCATCAGTAGCATCATTTAGCTGGCTAGGTGCAACTGTCCCGGAGGTATGCCTTTAAAATAATTTGACTGATGCCCTAAGCTCATTATCCTGTCAGAAAAGAGTAGGGGAGTGTGCTGAGGGAGAGCAGCCTGAAAGGCTTCAGAATGATTTCTCTGCCGACTGAGCAACACTGCCCTAGAGGTGTCTCTCAACTTTCCTTATTGACAGCCTTTTCTGCTTTCTCTTGGTAAAATTTTCCTCACAAACTTATTTTTAGAGTGTGCTGAGTATATTTTCTGGGTTTTTCAGTGGTTCCTTTTGGTTCCTGGTAACCGCTATTTTTGGTCGGTTCCATGGTTCCTTCTGCTTTAATTTCTTTTTATTTTAATTGCAGTTAGTGTTTTTGATGGTTCCTTTGGTATTTTATCATGGTTTCCCCCTTTTCTTGAGGGAACCAATGACTTTGAAGGTTTTTCTCCAATTTTTTTATCTCAGTAATCACGGTTCCGCACTATGAGGGAGCCGATTGTTTTTCTGCACTTTTGACAGTTATTTCTGGGTTCTCTGTGGATTGGCATGTCAGAGATCCCAAAAACTAAGAAGAAAACTGGGCCTACAGGTTTTAAGAAGAGTCAACTGTCACAAGATTTTGGCCATAGCAGATTCTCATAACCTGTGCCTTAGGGGTTTAGGTCCAGATCATACTTGCTTTCCTTGTACCAAATTCTGTAAAAAAAAAAACAAAAAAAAAAAAACTGGAGAAACAGAACAAAGAAACTTGAAAAAATTATGGCTGAGGAAAAATCCAAGTGCAAAGAGGGAGCGTAATGCGGCCCTGCCCTTTGGGTGTATAAAGCACTAGCCTCGAATCTTCCCCCTTACATTTGCTCTTTGCTGAAATGCGATCCTTGTGCTTACTCCTTCAGAAGACTCTCTTATTTAACCATGGATATTTCCCAGATCAGAACAAGGTTTGGGTCAGTTCAGCATCAATAAGACATGCTTTGCCCTCCATATGGAACATGTTACGAAAACATCTCTGACTTAAGTTACTTGTTGGCCTAAGTGTCTTCAAGTCTTTGCTCAGACGAACATTGATGGTAGATTGTAGCTCTTTTGTTTGAACCTGTGGTGGCTTGGCATTCCTCCACCCCCCTTGATTCGCACTATCTACTTCTAGCACTTAAAATCTCTGCCTCTCACACCCTTACCCCTTTCTCCTTTTACTACCCCTCCTGCCTACCCTCCCTCTTCCTCTTTGTTCCTGCTCCTCAGTTCCCCTTCCTCCTTATACCCTACCCTCTTTCCTACTGTACTGATGCACTGCCAGCCTATCTCCTCTCCCCTTCTTCTGTGCCTGATCTCTTCCCCCAACTTTGTCAATGGTAGTACTAATATGTTTCCCTAGCTGATATGTAATCCCATTTTGCATGTTAACCATGTCACCTATTGTAAATATCTCTCTTCAGGACCCTGTTTCTTGGTTGTAGACCTACTGCTCCATAGTTGTGTAATTGTAGTGGCTCTCATCTACTGTATTATCTGTATTGCATTTTTTTGTATTTGTCCCCCCAGGGCCTCCTTGTAAATGAGTTGTCTCAACAGTGTTCGTCTGGTAAAATAAAAATTGAATTGAATCAAAAAATACTAACAATACAAATTCAAGCACAGGTGCTGGTGAAGCATCCAAGTCCCAGCCTAAGAATAAAGCTTTCAGAGGGGCTGACGAAAATCAGAAAATAATAAGTGAACTGATGAAGTGTCTGTATTAAAAAGGAAGCATGATCAAGCTGCTGATGAAATGGCTAAAAAGATTATTGGTGAAGACAAAAACGCTGCTGTTCCTCCTGGGATAGCCAGTAGTGAGACAACAGGCAGCTTAAAGAACAAAGAAAAAGACTCAACATACACAGCCACCGTCTGGGCAGGAGCTCCCATCTGTGCAAGACATGGCAAAAGCATGGCACGTCTTTCAAACCCTTCAAAAGATGAGGTCCTTGTTTTCCAGTTCTTCTACTAGTAAGCACTCTTCTGCAGTTCTTTCTTCTGGACATTATGAGGGTGATGTAGATGAGAAAGAACACTATTACGATGCACCTGATATGCATTTAGGGGGCCTAGAACCTGATGTGTCCCCTGACCCTCATTTTGGGCATCCCCTGCTGACCAGGAGGATCTGTCCTCTATGCTTACATTTATTCAAAATATGCTAGACACCCTGGACCTCACTACTCAGGAGTCTAACCAGGATGAGGACAAAGATTATAGGGAGATGGAAGGTCTTCCACCCTCTAAGAAGACTGGTCATGCCTATCTATAATGTTTTCAGAAAAAATACCATGAAATTGCTTCAAACCCCCACTTCTTTGGCAGGGGTTGACAAAAATGGTGACAGAAAATACCAGTTATCTAAAATAGACATGATGTTCCTGTCTGTACATCATAGCCGTGAGAGTATAGTACAGCAGGCAGCATGTGAGAAAGCTAGAGTCTCCTTGTCTTCCTTACCTCCTGACAAGGAATCCAGAAAAATAGATTTTATTGCAAAGAAGATGTGCACCACAGTTTCTCTGCTTATGAGACTTTCCTCCTACATGGCCTTCTTAGCCAAGTATCAAAAAGCACTGTGGAACTCTGTCCTGGCTGTTGTCTGCAGTGGGTCGGACACAGTGGTGCAGAAACTGGTTGACAATGCAAAAACTGCCCTAGAAGCTACGAAATATCAATTCCACATGGCAGATGATGATAATGATGCCGCCTCTAGAGCCATGGCCCACGCCATTTCTTTGAGGCGTTTTGCCTGGCTTAGAACTACTACTCTGACCCCAGACACCCAGTCTAAAGCCATGGATTTTCCCTGTGATCAAAACATATTGTTTGATTCCAGGACAATGGACAACATGAAAAAGGTTGATGAGTACAAGGCCTCTTGGCAGAGTAATTTCACTAAACCTAAGCCTTCTGCCCACAAAAATCTCACCTGAGGGGAAACGGGCAGAGGTTATTTTCCCAGACCTTCTACTCCCTACCCTCAGCCTGACTTCTCTCAGTACAGAGGCGTTTTCAGAGGGAGGGGCAGAAAGGACCAATGAAGAGCCACGTCTGCCCAGCCAGCAGCCTTTCGGTCTAAGCCCTGATGTGAGTGTTCAGGTCGCTTCCCCTTTGCCAGTAGGAGGTAGACTTTCCCACTGTCTTCAGAACTGGTCCCTCGTTATCTCGGACAAGTGGGTTCTGAAGATAGTGGAAAAGGGTCTGCCACTACAGTTCAGTCAGATGCCAGACCTCAAGTGTACCCAGGTGTCAAAGCCACTAACCCCAGCACAGGTACTCTTGTTAGAGCTGGAAGTAAAAAAAACTTTCTAGCTCTATGAGCAGTGGAGAGGGTCGCCACCCACAAAAAGGGCAAAGGCCTCTACTCCAGGTACTTTGACACAAAAGAATACTGGGGAGTGGCAGCCTCTTTTGAATCTCGGATATCTGAACAAATATCTGCTAAAACCCAAATTCAAAATGATCACTCAATCACTGGTCATTCAGTCCTTGCAGCAGGGAGACTGGCTAGTCTCCCTGGACCTAAAGGACGCTTACTTCCATATAACCATAAGAAAGTTTCACAGGAAGTTTCTCTGATTCAAACTTCCTTCGGGCCACTGTCAGTTTGTTATGATGCCCTTCGGCCTGTCCTCGGCTCAAAGAGTTTTTACCAAGTGCCTAGCAGGAAGCTGGGTGTTTCAGTCTACCCCTATTTGGACGATTGACTCGTAGTGGCAAAGTCTCCTTGCCAGGTCAGGGAGTCCCTTTCCCTCACAGAGCACACTTTGGAATCTCTGGGCTTCCTGGTAAATTTAAAGAAATCTCACCTGGAGCCCACTCAGCTACTCACTTTCATAGGAGCTCAGCTGAACACCCAGAAAGGATATGCCTTCCTCCCACCAGAGAGAGAATTCAAAGTTTCTTTTCAGTGGCAGATTCTTTCATCCAGGGACAGCCAAGACCAACCAGGCATTTTCTCAGGCTTTTAGGACAAATGGCATCAATGACTGCAGTGGTCCCAGGGGTCAGATACAAGATGCGAGACCTGCAGGCCTATCTCAGAGCTCGCTGGTTCCAAAGAAGCAACAACTTTTCAAAGCTGATACATGTAACAGAACAGTTTCTTCAGGCTCTGTGTTGGTGGAAGGACTCTCTAAATCTGACAGTAGGGATCCCCCTTCCAAGCTCCTCTTCCCACAAAGGTGATTACTTCAGACGCCTCTCTCCTGGGGTGGGGGCCTCATCTGGACAGTGCCTCAGTAAGTGGTGCCTGGACTCCCTCAAGAGTCACAGCTGCACGGAAACCTTCTGGAGCTCAGAGCAATCTTCCTAGTGCTCAAGGCATTTGCTCCTGTCATAAATGGGCAGACTGTACAGATAAGAATGGACAACACCACTACAATGTTTTACACAAACAAACAGGGTGGTACCAGATCAGTGAGACACTGTTCAGAGGCTCTGAAAATTTGGTTTCTCGCCTGCTTCTTGGGGGTCTATCTTTCAGCTATCCACCTCCCAGGCAAGCACAATACCCTGGCAGATGCTCCAAGTTGCATCAGTCAGGGTCAGAGCGAGTGGACTCTGAACAAGCAAGTACTAGCCACAGTGTTCAGGCGGTGGGGCACACCAGAAGTGGGTCTGTTTGCTTCCCACCTCAACTTCCAGCTTCCTCAGTACTGTTGCAGGCCCCCAATCCTGGGAACACTTCCATTGGATGCTTTTATTCTGGACTGGTCAGGGAGGTTCCTATACGCATTCCCTCCTTTTCCTCTGATACTCTGGGTATTGCTGAAACTCAGACAGCAGCCTGCATCGATGATTCTGGTGGCTTGGTACTAGCCCAGGCAAGCCTAGTACACTCTCCTTCTCTTGCTGTCTTGCAGCAGGCCCATTCGCCTGCCACCAACTCACGCTCTGCTGACCCTTCCCCAGACAGGAGTGAATTATACAGACATACACTCTATTCACCTCAAGGTCTGGCTCTTGAGGAGCTAGAGAGCCCAACCTCTCAGTACTCTGAACAGGTCCTTAAGATCCTGAGAATGACTAAAAAGCCTAACACAAAAAACACTTAAGCAGCCAAATGGAAAAGGTTTTCCCTCTGGTGCAAGAGCAAAAAGGTCAGTCCTCTTGCAGCTTCAGACTCTCAGCCGCTGGATTACCTGGTGCATCTGCAGGCCTCAGGCTGAAAACTTTCCTTTATCAAGTTACACCTGACTGCAATTTCGGCCTACCTTTCAGTGGGGAAGAAAGTGATTTTTTTCCCACTCTGTGTTTAAGCAGTTTTTCAAAGGCCTCTTGCACCTCGAGCCTCCAGTCAGAGAGCCAGTTCCTCCTCCTACCACCCACAGTATTTTCTCCTGTGTTATTCTCGAAATGGCTATGGCAGAGTTTGTCTGCCAATGTAGGAGCTCTTTTGTAAGCCATCCGTGTTGGGACTAGAGCCAGATCACCTAAGCCTGAATCACTCGCTAAAACATGCCAGTGGATCTTAATAATTGTTTCTGTTTCTTGTGAATGTGCTTAACAGGGCAGTACAACATTAAATCTCTTTTTGTGTTTCTCCTGAAGCCTCTTTATTCTTTTTCTAACATATCATCCCTATTAAGGCTTGCAGCTTTTCTGTACACATCATCAATACTTTTTGAACTATAACCCCTTTGTTTCAACCGATTACTGAACTCTAATGCTCCCTCTTCAAACATTTGTTCAGAATTTCCAAGGCACACCGGGCAGTCTCTTTAAAATAAGAGGTGTACTTCGAAAATGGATAAAAATAGGTAAAATGTAAACACACAACAATATATCACAAAGCATACAATCACTTGAAAGAAAACAAGGAAAATTGCAAACAAACTCCTACCACAATACAATTAGACTTGTTTACCTTCTTACCGTGCTTATAGTTAGATGTTACTGTTTCAGAGTCCAACAGGAATGTGTCTAAAGATCAGCCACAGAATAATTTAAAACTGTCTTTGAACCTGCCTCTTCCATGATGTCACTTAGCTCCTCCCTGTTAAATATAAAAAATAATACACACAGGATTTCCCATAACTCAGGAGGTATATTAAACAAGGTTACATCAGCAAAAACTCATTTTCCAATATGACTTCCTGATCTTGAGTCTTTTCTTTGATCTAGTGTGGTTTCCTGCTTTTCAAAGACATCACAGGACTTTTATGACTAACTCTGCCATATCTCACTTAGGTGCAACATAGCTTTTTAACACCAGCTGAAATTAACTGTTCTCACCTCTGAAGACATCCTAAAATGGATATTTTCGTTTCCTGGTTTCAAAGCAGCACAGCTTATAATCAGAGCCATAAAATGTGACTTCTTGGAAGTTAATCACATTACAGAGATCTGCTGTTTAACATATCCTGTCATTTGAACTGAAACCTGGGGGTCATCCCAGGAGCACAGGATGTCTCATGCCAGACAATCACACACTGTATTTTAATGTTTTCAAAATCATAGTGAAATCAGAACCAGCAGGTCAGGCATCACACTGTGCATATATTAAACAGGGTAAAGAATTTGTTAATCCGGATACAGGACGTAGTTTTGAGATTAGACAATTAGTGACATGATTCAATGGGAATTATTTATCTTGCAACCTGTAAATGTGGAGCATTTTATATAGGGAAAGCAGGAATTTTAAGATGAGAGTTAAGGAGCACATTAGAGCTATTGAAAAAAAGGATGGGTCATATGCTACAACGGCACATATTATAAGAGCTCTAGAAACAAATGGTAATGGTACTTGTTGTTTCATGCCGCTATAGGAAATTGTAAATATGTGTCACTGAGACTGTCATGTTTGGATTATTTATAGTCTTTCTTCTGTTGTTGATCCTAGCAAGTTTTCTCCCCCCTTCCCTACTACCCTTCTTTATTATTTCCTTTTATATCTCTATGCATCCTTTTCTTTATTATAAATAATTTGATAATTAGTTTTATGATAGCATAAGTTTTATATAAATATTTGTAGTGTGTCTGCGTACGTGTATGTGTGTATATGCATATATAGTATAAGTATAGCATGCTTAAGATATAAGTGGAGGGTATACATAGGGGTTAAGTTTTACTAATGAAATGGTAATTTGCATTATGACATCATAATGACGTTGTTCAGGTCAAGTATTTAAGAGCCACAGAGATGAATGTTTGTAGCCTGTGATAAAGGATGGGCATACATCCGAAACGTGTCAGCCTTTGCCTCTTTTTCTTGTTTTTATGTAATCAATAAATGTATTTTATTCTTAAGAGACTGGTGCCCTGGCTATTTGTTGGAGGTTAGTGTGTGCTCTGCTTTTGTGACTACAACAAATAGGAAGTTCCTGCCTAAGGTGGTTTCTGAGTTTCATCTTAACTAGTCTATTACTCTACCTGTTTTCTTTACTGAGAAATCCACTTCTGGCGAGCAAAAACTCCACAGTCTGGACATTAAAAGAGCCCTGTTTTACTACCTGGAGCATACTAGGCAGTTTAGAGGTTCTTCCACTCAGCTGTTCCTCACCTTTGGGGAAGTAGGCAGAGGAGAACCAGCTACCAAGGGAACTGTTTCCCACTGGTTGGTCTCTTGCATTAGATTCTGCTATGAAAAAGATGTCATCAACCTGCTGTTGTGCTCAGAGCCCACTCTACCGGGGCACTGCAGCCTCTATGGCAGCTGCAAGAGACATACCCCTTCTGGACGTCTGCAAATCAGCTACCTGGAAATCTGTACGCGCTTTCATTAAACAGTGCAGTTTGGATGTGCAGTCCAGGTCTGATGGCAAATTTGGAAGGGTGGTTCTGCAGAGTCTCTTTCCTAAGTAGGTTCTCTGCCCACCTCCTACTTTGTACTGCTCGGTAATCTGCTGTAGTTACTGATGCTAAAGGACTCCTGTGGTGAGAAGAAAAACATTACTCACCGTAGTAATCTTCTTTCTTCCAAGGGGTCCTTTAGCATTAGTAGCTCCCACCCTTCATCCCCGGTTCACCTTTTAGGAGAAAGGCTCTGTTCTCAGTTTTTATTATCAAAATCTGTCTCTGATTAGAGAAGTTTCTTGCTCAGGTTGTTGGTATCTGTTTTCTAGTTTTGGACATTTACGTGTTTTTAGAGTCCTGTCGGTTCACTTGTAGCCAGGGCATGTGCCCATTTATCTTAGAAATAATTCTGAAGCCCTTCAGGCTGCTCTCCCTCAGCACACACCCATACTCTTTTCTGATTGGCTGATGCCCTAAGCGCATTATCCTAATTATCTTAAAGGCATACCTCTGGGGCAGTTGCACCTAGCCAGCTAACTGCTATAGTTAGTGATGCTGAAGGACCACTTGGAAGAAAGAAGATTACTACGATGAGTAATTTTTTCTTCCTGTATATGTGGAAGACAAATGAAAGATTTACAATCACTGTATTACATATTAGACAAAACTCTGTAACCTTATGACAAACACTGGACATTAACATGCTAACCTTAAAGGAAAACTCTCTAAATCCATGGCCCCCTGCCCCTGAAAGGCTTACCACTGATCCAGCTTTTTATTTAGAAAAGCACATTTTTCTCACGTTGCTACTTACTTTATTTTGAAAAGTCCACGAACCAGGAATATGGCCGATGCTGGGGGGCTTCATTTACTGTAAAGGTGCGACGACGCACCATGCACTTCAATACAAAGTGCATGGTGCGTTATCGCACTTTAAGTAAATGAAGGTTCTCAGCGCCTCCACCATATTCCTGCCTATGGACTTTAAAATAAAATAAAGTAAGAAAGAAAAAGAAAAACATACACTTTTCTAAATAAAACGCTGTATTGGGGTGTTTTCGAGGGTGGGGGCTGTGGATTTAGAGAGTTTTCTTTTCAGTAGCAATGGGAGGTACATTAACTATGTCCTTATTGTATTAATGACACATTTAGGCTAGAAATTGTGATAGTCAAATGATCTGAACAGTAAAGTATTTCTTCTGGCAAGGCTGATGGTATTGCACCTAGACCTTCAGCCAGTGTAACTCTGAGATTTAACTTTGGTGTTGATCTAGTATGGTTTGTAAACTAATTTTCTTAATAGATGGCATCTAATATGTCAGCTGGGCAACGAGACATCCCTTTTCGCTGAGAGAGAACATAATCTTTTATGTTGCTGAGTAGGAGCTAACTGAGGCAGTGGTGAGAGGACATGGAAGTAGAGCTATTTAAGAAAAAAGGTATTGTAGGGAACATGTAGGTTTGTTCTTATAGGAACAAGGCATATTGTTATCCATAGCTCCACCAGTCTTCATACTAAAACCGTGGCAAGTGAATCATACAGATACAGAATTGGATACATTTGTCCCGTCACAGAGTAACAGTGAAGGGATTGGTTAGTGCCATTACCCCCTACTTCCATATGTGATAGGAGACCAGTGTCATATAGGCTACTGTGTCTCACCCTTTTTAATTATCACACGTGTGCATGTGAGTCACCATCCCATGATGCAGGTTTAGTTTCAGAATGGTATGTCAAGGGCAAAAACCTGTCCATCAGTTAGATACTATTTTCAGCGTACCTTGTGCTTGAAAAGCAACTTTGTGACACAGCAACATGAACCTGACTCACACAGCAGATTGCTTTTACATCTGCGTTTAATGACACAGCATCTGTTTCCCAGGGCCTCATGTTTAGGATGTTTATAACGTGGGAAACTGTTAACGAAGCACTTTACCAATTTTTACTCTGTACTCTCAGATAAAGCTGTAATTTTCTGCACAGTACGTCCTCTGCAGCCAGGGCATTTGCATCTTTTAATAAAGATTTACTTGTATTTTCTTTATTTGCAATTTTTCCTGGATGACTTGAAAAAAATCCCATTGACCTGCATGGAATTAAAGATATAGTGCGTTACTCACAGCTATTGAATTACTCTCAAAGGTGATTGGAAGATATTTAAAATAATTTCCAAACTGTTTTTCAGATGGGCACTGGAGAGCCACCTCCACAACAATTGTGTCTTACATGGGCTCTGCAGTTGAGATCCACTGAACTTCTAATATCTCCCCATGAGAGCAAGCTTTTTGGTCTGGGGTCTGGCAGTGTCTACTGGTCATGGTACCTCCATGCCCCAGTGTGGTCCTGTGTGCCTGCCAATAATTGTTGACGGCTCCTTCATCTACCTAATTTCTGTTCTTTCCACCATTAAGAATGCACCGTGGGTGCAGTCTCCACGGTTTGCCATTCGTCGTTGCTAATTTTTTCCGTGCCACCACCGCCTTATTTCTGCACCATTTCTCTTGTGCCTTGTTCTTTTTCTTTGCAGTGCCAAAATCCAAGTCCGTGTACCATGGAAAATAAGCCACCCATCATGCCTCGGTGCCCCGGCAGGAATAAAATGACTTGTATGAAGCGGCATCAAATCTATGCTGACTGCCTTGTCACTCAGCAAGGCATGGATTCCTGTGATGCCTGCCTTTCAGTGGACTGCCATACTTTGGAAATCCACGCGCTAATGTGGGGTTGTCAGATTCCCATCTTCAGAGGTCAGCGTCAAACCAGGAGCTTCAAGGGTCTGTTGCTAGGCCCTTACCGTGGGCCTCTCCCAGGAACAGCTGGGTCCTCAGGAGCACAGTGTCCTCCTAGACTTCACTGTGCTGAGGCGTGAGTCTGGTGGACAGCTGACTCTTGGCGGTCAGCTGAGAATCCTCCAGACAGTTTGCTCTGAGCACTGACATGCCTGGTGACATGGCCAAGGCTATAAATTTGGTCCACAGTGATGGACACTTTGACACGGTCTTCTGGTGTTGCCCATGCTGTTGCCACTGTTTGCAATGGCAACACTTCGAGTGATAATGAAGATGCCGCTGGGCCTCCCCCGACACTGTTTGTGTTGGGGGGGAGCTGCCACCAAGGCCTCCAGTGGTGCTACAGTTAACTTGGAGTCCGTCCCCAGCCGTGGTGTCATTGGGGGGATGGCTTATAGTCTGGCGATGGCGTCGACTATGCCTGAGGGGCCGAGCCTAGGTCTGGTACCCAGTACTGCCCTGATAGGTATGTCAGACTGGTTACTGTCTGCAACACCAAGGGGGGAGATTGTGCCATGTAAGACATTGGAGTCAGTGTAGAGCACGGTGTCAAGGATGACGTCATGGATAGTGAAAGAGGGACTCCTGTCTTCATAGTTATTGTGAGTTCTGAGCACAGTGGCAAAGGTGACACCGACTGGGAGATGGGTGATGACCTGGGGTCGGGTTTCTCTCTCTCTCGAGCTGTGTCTCAGTGTTGTGCCCGGTGAGGACCGGGGTCTTAATGTGGGACTTGTAAGACTCTGATCTCCTCATCTGGGATTTCCTCCATAGGCAGTGATCAGGTCACTCCTCAGACATAGGTGCACCACAGTTAGGTGAGTCTGGTCAAGCATCCTTTAGGGTGAGGCCCCCGACCGACTTCTGTAGCCCAGGCTGAGGCCTTTTTGAGGCTAGGACCCTCAGCTCCCTTTAGACTGGACTCTACACATTTTAGAAAGGCTGTCCTCTTTTTATGGCCCTTCAAGGCCGCTAATGTGGGAACAACACTGGGTGTCTGTTGGCACCATTGATCAGTGGTGTAGGGAGTCAGACATGGCCCAGTTCAGGTCCTTCTTCCAGAAACCAGTGCCTCGTCTCCATTCACATCCTCTTCAGAGGACAGTGAATCATTGGTCCACCTGGCCTCTTTGTGACAGGGTTGAATAGGACCCTGTCCCAGCTCTTATGGAGAGTTTGAATTCAAGGATCTGTTATGTTCTTTCCTTTTCTGTCTCTTGTCTGTCTGGGTGCGCAACCAAATTTTCCTATGGGATCTAGGATTTTGATCACCCCGACAGCCTCGCAATTCTCTGCCTCTCACTGTTTCTCAGTCTTCACTTGCTGTTTGTCTTTTTCCTCCCTTGCATATATTCTGGTATAAAAATATATGCAAATCATTATGTGGAAATGTAACTGATATTGAGGTCCCTTTGTTTAGAAATTATATAGTGTTACTGCTGAAATGTATATAATTATAGTTTGAGATGATTGCAAAAAAGCTATTAGGAACTGAAGAGGTTAACCTGAAATGCAATTTTTAAGCCTTTTGCAGAAGAGCTGTGGAAAAGGGGTCTCAGTTCTGGGACATTGTGTTCCTGCCTGCACCTCCCTGAAACGTACAAGAACATTTTAGAAAAAAATAGGATACTTGTTAAGAAGGGGGTTGCAAAGACTTTTAAGAAGAGAGAGCTACAATGTTTGGAGACGCACAGAGATTGAAGGAAAACTTTGATGGACCTTCTCTATTTATCCTGTCTTTATAAATAGTTATACGGAACAAGATTATTTTTTTTTTATGTTACTGCTAGTACAACTAAATACTTTTTGTGAATTCTGCAACTGCTCCTGGTTGTCCTATGCTTCCTGACCTGTGCCTCGACGACAGATGGTGTCGGCTTAAGTGCGATTTACACCATGCATACTCTAAGCCAGGAGTTTTCTGCATGGGTACTGGACCTAGTACCAGGGAAGCATAGAGAAAGGTGTGGATTCTGCAGCAGCAAGTCCAGGAGTGATTACCAGGAGAATGGCAGCCAAACTAGCAGAGACAGAAGTCCAAGCTTAGATTGTACAGTTAGTACAAGTTATGGAAAAAGAACAGGCAGTGACAGAACCTGAAAGTCTGACTGCCTTTTTCAAATGGTGGGCTATACAACAAGAAGAGATGGAGAAGTAGCAGATGAGAGAAGAGAGGCAGCGATGGCTGGATGCATTGCAAGGTATCAAAGGCAGAGGATCTGGCACAGATCCAGATGAGCAACAAAACACAAGCAACTTAAAAGCCGTTAAACTTACAAAGTTGTGTCCCTCTGATGATATCAAGGCATACCTGACAACTTTTGAAAGACTTGCCACAGCCTGCCAATGGCCAAAGCAGCAATGGACAATCAGACTGGTAACCTTCTTGACAGGGGAAGCCCAACTTGCCTACAGCAGTATGGACACTGCACAGTCAGAAAACTATGATCTGGTGAAAAGCAAAATCCTGAAAAGGTATGACATCTCAGGAGAGATCTACAGGCAGAGATTTCGATATCTGAAGTACAACTCATCCTCGAGATGCCTTCACCCGACTCTGAGAACTCCTGATAAAATGGCTCCAACCAGAGGGCAAAACAGTCCCACAGATCATCGACACATTTGCAATGGAGCAATTCATCAACATCCTGCCTACAGATGTGCAGCTTTGAGTAAAGGAACACCGATCAGAAAGTGGGGAAAAGGCTGTTTCTTTGGCCAAGGACTACCAAATGGCCAGACAGATGCCACAGTAGCGAGGTAACAGCCAAGCACCGGTAAGACACTGTTTTTCCCATTTAAACTCCAAGTTTGATAAGAACTCTGGTACTTAACAGATGTGAAGGTGGGGGATGGGACTGTAAAGGGACTCACTGATTCAGGAAGTAGACAGACCCTAGTGCATGTTGAGGTGCTGAGAAAACACTGTGCAAAAGGACCAGGTACTGGTGTCTTCTGCATCCGTGGGGACACTTAGTACTATCCCAGCACCCAAATGACTGACCATTAAGGGTGTGTCGCACCAAATGGAAGTGGGGATAGTATCCAAGTTACCTGTATCTGTGATTATTGGAAATGACTTTCCAGGATTTACTGAGTTAATCAAAGGGGGAGTAAATCCTGGTGTTTCAGCAGCTGTGGTGACAAGAGCTCGGGCAAAGAAAATTTCAGATGGTGAGAACTCTTTTCCTTTTGCTGATTTTGACTCAGACTTGTTTGAGCACAGCTCCAAGATCCAGAAGTCCAGGAAAGAAAGACGATGCTTGAAGAAACTGTGGCAACACAAGACTGATGGACATAAAGTGTTAAAATATGAAAATGTTGAAGCTAAACTAACTGTTTGTGATTTTGTTTTAGAGCAAGCTAATAAGTGTTTCTCTTCAGGGTTGTTTTAAGCAGCTGGGGGTGAAACCAAAACAGGGTGGACCAATGTTTAAAAAATGTAATGGGTTACTGTACAGAGTTTGGGTAAAACTTCAGACACAGAGACAGACTGAACAATTGGTTATACCACACAAGTATAGAACAGAGTTGTTACAGATAGCACATTATAGTCCTATAGCTGGTCACTCTCTGGGAGGGAATGCACCCTTACCAGACTGTTGTACAGATTTTACTGCCCTGGAATTCATGAAGATGTTGCTACCTATTGTAATTCCTGTGCTGAGTGTCAGAAGGTAGCCCCAGCCACTAGAAAAGTCAACGTGCCCCTACCCTTGATAGATGTGCCTTTTGAGAGAATTTAAGTTGTTAAATTCAAAGTTAATGTACCTTTCCCTTAGCCTCCTGTTTAAATTGGTGCACAGATTTACCCTTCCCAGCCTCAGTGAGTTAATACATCCGAGACATGCTCCTCGATCCCTTAGATCTGCCTCACTCCCCCCTACTAACTAAGCCTAATATGCGTCTTGCCACTGCCCGCAAGTTTTTCTCCTTCGCTGTGATTTCCGATTGGAACTCACTCCCACCCTCTGTTCTATCCTGCTCCTCTCTCCCCTTGTTCCAGTCCACCTTATATGCCTCACTCTCTGCCTCAACGTCCTGTTCCTGTCTCACCTAATATCTCTTTTCCTACACCTGTCTCCTTTTCATTAGGTTGCAGCCTCAAGAGTGAGACTGTCCTGCATGGAAACTGTCTATCTGGCATAATTTGTATTTATGTAAATACCAGCCTGTACTTTGTATAAAATGCGTTGTGTTCATAATGCTTAACTTTTCTGCTAGCTAGCCTCAGCACGCTGTTACTTTTACTCTGTACCATACTTCCTGTAAGGTTTTGAGGCTGTTGTATATAATGTTTATATTTGATATTGCCTTGCCTGTGCTTTGTATGATTTGTTTATGTACCTAGCTCTGCATATTTAATAGCAGCCTTTCTTCTATACCTAGTATAACTTATTTCTATTTCTAACAGCTTTGTTTTCTACCCCTCCCGGGTTGACCCTGAAAAAGGGACTGCAGTTGTCTCAGTGGACTTACCCAGTCACCAAAATTCAATAAATAAATAAATAAAAATTGCAATGGATGTGTTTGGTCCTTTAGCCAAAGTTAAAAGGGTAATAGATTTATCCTGGTAGTATGCAACTATGCTACTCGATAACCAGAAGCAGTTCCAAGGTGTACTGTCACAGCTTCAAAAGTGGCAGCAGAGCTTGGAACAATTTTCAGCAGAGTGGGCATGCCTAAAGAAATTATTATTGATCAGGGTAGTAATTTTGGTGCCGCATTACTTAAGGAGCTATACAGACTACTAGGTATCACTGCTATAAGAACCTCCCCCTATCATAAGACGGTCTTGTTGAGCATTTTAACCAAACCCAAAAACGCATGTTAAAAAGGTTTATAAAAGGAGAAGGAAAAGACTGGGACCAATACTTGCCTTACCTACTTTTTGCTTACAGAGAAGTGCCACAGCCATCAACAGGGTTTTCACCATTTGAAATGCTGTATGGTAGGCAGCCAAGAGGGCCACTGAATATGATGCAAGAAATGTGGGAAGATAACCCCCACTCAGAAACAATCTATAAATACTGGTGACCCCAAATATATCAACTGGATTACGAGTACTGTCAAATGCCGTAATTACCCCAAATCAGGTTATTACGGCATTCTGATAATATAATACACCCATGCAAACCTGTGCAAAAAAAGAATTATAAAAAAATAAAAGATAGGCAACTGTGTGTTTATGGAATTTTTTTTACACAATCTCGGTGTGTGATGACAGTATAAACCTCTTGAGCTTCGCTGTCTAGGTTTATGGGTCATCACACACCTTGGGTGTGTTAAAAAAAAAAATCCATAACACACACTTGCCTATCCATTATTCTCTATATAATATCTTATGTGTGTGCTCTAAGAAAGAAGCTGGCAAAATATGTTGAAATTGCCCATAGTAATCAGGAAGAGGTCCAAAACCACCAGAAGGTATATCATGACCCTGGGGTAAAAGAAAAAGATTTTTATCCAGTTAAAAAGGGTTTGCTACTGTTACCCACAACAGAAAATAAACTGTTAATGAAGTGGCAAGGGCCATATAAAGTGCTTAAACGTACTGGCACCATTAACTACGAGACTGAGATTCCTGACGGGAAAAATCCTACTAAGATATACCATGCTAACCTCCTCAAGAAATGGGTTGAAAAAATGTCAAAGGCTGCTTTGATGATTTTACTAGAAACTGATAAAGATATTGGTGTAGCTTATGATAGACTGAAACAAACTGTAACTGCTGATGCTGTAAACGTGAATGTTTCCTTAACCTCAGAACAAACTGCAGAAATTTGTAATGTGCTAAATACAGTTAACAGTACTTTTACCACAGTACCAGGCCGAGCAAAAGGGGTCGAGCATGTAATAGTGCCAAGGAATGCTCGCCCTATTAAGGCAAAAGACATACAGGTTACCAGAGTGGTTAAGAGCTGACCTGGTTAAGGAAATACAAAAAATTAAAGAATTGGGTATCATAGAAGAGTCAAGGAGTGCTTGGTCATCTCCAGTGGTAATTATAAACAAAAACGAAGGGGGTGTTAGAATCTGCCTTGATTTTAGGAAACTTAATCTTTAAGTGTCAGAATTTGACAGTTATCCTATGCCCAGAATAGATGGATTTGGTGGACAGACTGGGGAGTGCAAAGTATATCAGTAACCTCGATCTCACCAAGGGTTACTGGCAAATCCCTTTAGCTAAATAATCCAGAGACAAAACTGCACTTGCCACTCCTGTTGGATTCTATCAGTTCACCACCTTGCCATTTGGTTTACATGGTGCCAGCTACATTCAAGTGGTACATGGATGTAATTTTATCACCTCACACTGGTTATTGTGCTGCATACCTGGATGATGCTGTGGTGTACAGTCCGGACTGGAAAAGCCACCTGGAGCACCTACGAGCAGTTATCCAAGCTATCCCAAATGCAGGTCTGATTATTAATCCTACCAAATGTGCATTGGGCATTCAGGAAACCAGATATTTGGGCTATGTGTTGGGAAATGGAGAAGTTAAGCCAGAAATTTCTAAAATAGAAGCTGTAGCTAACAGCCCTGTCCTTAAAACAAAGAAAACATGTCGGGTCATTTTTAGGGCTGGCTGGTTATTATCGAAGATTTGTTCCCAACTTTGCTGAGTTAGCTACTACTCTCACTGAACTCATGAAAAAACGGTACCCAAATAATATGAAATGGACCCCAGAGTGTGATGAAGCTTTTCAAGCCATTAAGGCTGCATTATGTTTAGCCCCTGTTTTAAGAAGCCCAGACTTTGAGAAACCATTTTTATTACAAACAGGTGCATCAAAGGTAGGCCTAGGTGCAGTTGTGAGTCAAAATATAGATGGGACGGAACATCCTATTCTGTACACAAGTAGGAAGTTGCATGACAGAGAGAAAAGGTACTCCACCATTGAAAAGGAATGTTTAGCAGCAAAGTGGGCCATGGAGTACCTTAAGTTTTATTTGCTAGGAACTGACATTGTATTTATAACCGATCACAAATCTCTCTGTTGGTTTAACCAAATGAAAGATAAAAATTCCAGAATCGCAAGGTGGTACCTGGCACTACAGCCATTTAAATTCAAGGTGGTGGACTTGCGGTGACGTAGTAGGTGGGAATGGCTGCTTAACTCTTCGCTCTGGTTCTCCAATGAAAATAAAGAAGAGAATCCAGTACTTTGTGGAGGCATCCTGTGTTTTTACACTGTGTCAGAGTCGCAAGAAGTGACCCACAATGGTCCGCATGAAGAAAAGAGGCTCTTTGCTCGCCAAAATTGCTTCAGAAAACTCACAGGGCAGACACATGGCAGGCCTCAGTCCATCAGTGCTTTCAGCGTCGGGGGCCGAGGATTCATGTTCTGACTCCGGTTCAACCAGCACCAGGGCAGAATCGAGGAAAATGATCAAGCTTCTACATAAGATAGACGTAAAGGTATCAAATATTCAGAGAGATTTTAAGAAATTGGAGTCTAGAACTACCACAGTGGAACAACATCTAGAGGGGCTGCAGGCCGAGCATATGGCCTATGGAAGATCACTGGCATTCCTATATGGCAGGGAGAAGGCTTTGACAGCAAAGGCCGGAGATATGGAGGTGCGCTCAAGTGACAACAATATAAGGGTGGTCGGAATACCAGAGAGGGCTGAGCAGGCCGATATGGTGGCCTTTATGGACTGCTGGCTAAAAATGGAGCTGCAGATAGAGGAAGGCACCCCACTTGAGATTGAAAGGGCACACAGGGCCCTTGCCCCAAAGCCTAAGCAGGGCGCCCCTCCCAGAGCCATTATAATTACATTTCTGAGATATCTGACTAAGGACAAGGTCCTGCGTTTGGCATGGGCTAAGGAGGATCTGAATTTCGACGGATTGAAGGTGTTTGTGGATCAAGATTCCCCCCCCCCCCCGCCTTGGCCCAGCGTCGGAGAAAGGTTCTCGGTGTGGTGAAACAGTTAAGAGAGAAGGGCGTGGGGGCCCAGCTGTGTTACCCTGCTAGACTATGGATAGATTTGCCTGAGGGTCCTAAAGTCTATGATTCTTTATTAATGGCTCATGATTTTCTGGTTTTGAAGGACATTCAGGTTCTTGATGTAAAAGAAGAGATCACAGAGAAGGAGATTGAGCAGCTTCTCTGGGCAGTGGCTCCAGCCTCGAAGAATATTAATTGGCCCCATTTCAGAGCGGACTCAGTACTGCCCCACATGCTGACTTATCTAAATGGATTGCCAAGGGGAAACCTTCTGAGAAGATTGGTTGAGCTGCAGTAACTGTTCGTTTATTGCTTTCCTCTGTTTTACCAGGGGATCGATTGTTATACCTGCATCTCTTTTGACCCTGTAGTGTTTTAATTGCCACTTAAACATAGCACCCTTAGAGTATAGAAAAAGGGTGGTTTAGGGGTTTATCTGGTTGCCTTTTTTGCCCTGGTCCTGGACTGTGTGGAAATGGGGGGTGGCCCCTCTTCTCCTTCAGGTGGAGGCCGGTTTATGCCTGCATCACGGAGGAGTGGGAGGGCGGTCCCTTTGTTTTGGATTTCATGGCGGGTGGGACCTTTTTTCAGGGTGGCGCCTTCCTGGAGTCCGTTTTAGGTTTCGGTCCTCCTGACCTCACAGGGCTTTTTCTGTTCCTTCTCCCTTCCCCTCTTCGCGAGGGATGCTGTTCATAAGGGGAGCTATTGCAGCGGAATGGGATATCTCAATGGCCATAATATGGATATTCTTAAAAAGGGCAGCTCATCTAACCTAAAGTAAGACAAAGATATAGTTTCTAGTGGATTATGGGCTCTTTGAGTACCCTTCCCCCGATATGAATAGTTGCAGTCGGTCGCATTAGTTACTGGCTTTGGGGGCAGGAGCAAGGGGAAGGGGTGGATCGTGCCTTATGATTTTTCTTTGCTGTTCTCCTCCATGGAAAGAGGTGAGATAGTGTCACTCCTTTCGACTTAGATAATTGCTGTAGACTATTAGTAGGTGTGGAGTTTAACAGGCTTACCCATTGCAGGCCTCGCTAGGCCCCTGTCAGTTGGTTAGTGTCATTAAGGGGGAATGAGTACATAACTTTACATTCTCATTAGGATTTCTCGAAGGTGAGGCCTCACAGGTTTTTTTTTTTTTTTTTAATTCTGACCAGGGATGATATAATTCGCTTAAGAACCCATTCTTTTTAGCTGAGTTGGATCCCTGATTGGAGTGCCCCCCCCCCCAAATCCATGTGAATGCTGGCCTGCTTCCTCTTTGCGCCATCTCAGAATGAAGACTAGTCAATTATTAACCCCATTGCAGTCTGAGTCGCACTGGATTCTCTATCAAGGAAGTGTGTCTGTTATTGGGTCAACATTGGAGACCCGAAGGTCCCCCCCCCCAGCCCTTCCCAGAAGCATTTCCTTTAAGAAACCAATAGAGGGCACAGGCTGGTGACTCCCCAGGTTTTGGGGGAGCCCTCCAACCTTTTCACTCCTAGTGGAGTGTAGTTCCCTCAAGGGGGTATAAGTCTTTTTCCCCCTATCGCACGCCGAAGCGCCTGCCGAGTTGAGCATCATCGGCACGGTGGACGCTTTGGCTGTTAAGTCACATATGAGCAACGACCCCTTGTCATTGCGCTTCCTCAAGGGAGGCAGGTCCAGTGCCCTTAGTGCAAGGCTTGCAACTTCTTTAGACTTAGTGTGTGTTATGGTGTTTGTATTACTGTTTGCTTTGTTTTTTCTCTATTCCTTCTCCCTTTCCTGTCTTTTCTTGCCTTGGGGAGAGTGCCTTTTTGCACGATTAGGTGTTATGATTGTGCAATTGTATACAGGATGTATAATTATGTTCGCAGTTCTCTTGGATATAAAACATGGCTGATTTGACAATCTTTTCACTTAATGTTAAAGGAATTAACAATGTTGTTAAACGTGCTAAGATATTAGCTGAATTTAAAAGGGAAAGGTGTGACATTGCCTGTTTACAGGAGACTAGGTTGACCCTGGGAGAGCATATGAAATTGTGCAGGGATTGGGTGAATACAGTATGCTCTGACAAGCACCCACAATCTAAAAAGGGGGGAGTAGTTATCCTATTTCGTAGGGACCTTCCGTTTCAGATTCAATCTGTAACTAAATCAGGTTCGGAATACTAACTGACAGCTTCCAACATTTACAAGGGTCGGACAATTCATTTGCTAGGAATTTATGCCCCCACCCCACCCTCTGGAGAGTTGTTTTCCCTTTTTAATTCAGTAACCAGTTTACCTCCTGGGCAAGTTATTTTAATGGGGGACTGGAACTGTGTTGAGGATGCCAGTTTGAATAGAAGCTCTACCAAAATCCCAGGTTCAAGGTCCTGCTCCCGGTTACTTCGTAACTTGCTTTTAGAAGCCGGACTAATTAACCTATGGAGGCTATTTAATCCCTCGGTGAAAAATTTCACCTTTTTTCCTCCGGCTTCTAATATGTATTCAAGATTGGACAGATTTTACACTCAGAGAAATGCTTTGCATTCATTCAGGGACATTTCTATCCTCCCGATTACGATCTCTGACCGTGCTATGGTCAAGGCACAACTTTGTTGGACTCAGTGGAGGGGGGTGGTCTTTGGAGATTTGATCCGTGGCTACTCAATGATAAAGAGTATGTAGAATCTACTAAAAAGGTTATTCAGTGTTACCTAAAAGAAAATACAGAGGCACTTTCCAGGCCCAAGTATTTGTGGGATGCCTTAAAGGCGGTGGTGAGAGGGCACACAATAGCTTTTTCCTCCCATAAACATAAGCAGCATCAGGCTCGTATGCAGGAAGCTCTTGCATCTATTGTGGACCTGGAAGTATCACATAAACATACGGGGTCTAAGCATACACTCAGAAAGTTAAGGGAGGCCAGGGATTCCAACAATTCATTATTACACAGACGGGTAGAGAATTCCCTTAGATATGCTGGGCAGCGTTACTATGAGAGGGGAGAGAGGGCAGGCAAATTGCTTGCCCTAAGGCTCTGTAGGCAAGCAGCTGACAGGTATGTGGTTAAGGTCAGTTCAGACCCGCCTAATCTCCCTTTTAAGACTCTTCCTGGTGAAATTGTACAAGAGTTTGCGGAATTCTATTGACAACTATATGCGAAGGAAGAAACACGAGAGCATGGCAAAAAAATCTCACATTTTTTACAAGGTCTAGAACTCCCTGCCTTGTCAGGTACACAGAGGGACTCCTTGGAGGCTCCCTTCATAGAGGGAGAGGTGGGGGCTGCTATCAAGATTCTTGGCTCTGGCAAGGCTCCTGGCCCTGATGGGTTCACTTCGGAATTTTATAAAGGGTTCCAGGATGTGCTAACCCCGCTGCTTGCCAAACTTTGCAATGTGGTGCAGGAGCCGGGGGCCTTGCCGGATACATGGGGGGAGGCCCTTATCTCAGTATTGCCCAAACCAGGGAAAGATCACACTTCATGTGCTGGGTACTGTCCTTTTTCACTACTCAACCAGGATGCAAAAATCTTCGCCAAGATCATTAGCAAACGTTTACAGAAAGTGGTCCCTGTCTTAGTTCAGCCGGACCAAACTTGGTTAATACCCGGGAGGCACATCCAGGACAACATCGGATTGTTGTTAAATGTTATTTCCGTGGCCCAGCTCCCTATTGATTCCACACTTTCAGCAATCTTTAGATGCTGAGAAAGCCTTTGATTGTCTAAATTGGCAATATTTGGATTTGGACTTGGGGGGGCTTTGGGTTCGGAGAGAAATTTCAGGCTTGGATATCCAGTTTATACTGTAAGCCTAGAGCAAAGGTCCAAGTGAACGGGACGACTTCCACTTAATTTGGGATTGAGCGAGGTACCAGGCAGGGCTGCCCTCTCTCTCCCCTCTCTTGTTTGCCCTCAGTTTGGAACCCCTGGCAGCATATATTCGGCAAACAGATTTTTTCCAGGGTCTTCAGATTAAGGGGGTGGAGGTCAAGATCTTATTATATGCGTATGACACCCTGTTATATATATCAGATCCAGTAAAGGCAGTTCCCAGGATTTTCAGCTTTCTCTCTGAATTCGGAGCTTTTTCCGGCTATAAGGTTAATCCGGACAAATCCGAGCTATTCCCTCTGGGGGGTCTCCGGGATCAGCCCTTACCAAAGGTGCAGCAAATTAGATGGTGTAAGTCAGGGTTCAGATATTTAGGGGTATGGGTCCCTAGGGATTTCAAGGCCCTATACTCTATGAACCATTTAAGGGTACTTCAGGATATTAGGGAGGACTGCAATAGATGGAGAGAGCTCCCCCAGTCCATCTCAGGTAGGGGTGAATCCATCCGCATGAATATTCTTCCTCGCTTGTTGTTCATATTGAGTGCCATCCCTTTCAGACCCTCGAGAATTTTTTGTCGAGATCTGAACTCTACCCTCTCTAAGTTTCTATGGTCTGGGAGGAGGCCGCTTGTGAGATGGAAGACTATGGTGGCCCCTAACGATAGGGGGGGGCTTTGGGGTGCCCGACGTCCAGAAGTATTTCTGGGCATCTCAGCTGCAACATTTGGTGACTGTGGCCCCGGAGTCCCCACCAAAATGGGTTCAGATTGAGGGGGTTGACTCTCCTCTGGGAAATATTTCAGACCTTATTTTCTTGGACACTCCCAGGCTGGGCCAGCTTGACTTTAGGAATCCTTTCATTAGGGTGATTTCCCAGGTTTGGAGGGACATGAACTCAAAATTAGGCATTACCTTAAAGCTTAACCAACACACAACTATATTGAGCTGCTTAGATTTTGGCCCACTCAGGTGGGATATGGGTTTTCAGCAGTGGGCAAGAGCTGGGTTGGTTAATCTGGGCCAGCTTTTCAATCAGAATCTAGTAAAACCATTCCAGCAGTTGAAGGCCGAATTTAATCTCCAGTGTATGGATTTTTTCCGTTACCTCCAGTTAAGACATTATGTCCACCGAAATGAAAATGAGCTTGAGTTGGGTACAGAACCTTTTAAATAACCCAGTGCAATCTATCATTTCTTCCCTGATTAGGTCTCCGAATCAAAAAAAAAAAAAAATGATCTCTAGATTAGTACAGGGGATGAACTGTGCTGAGGGCGACTCCTTAATGCTGGTTAAGGACAAGTGGCATGGAGACCTAGGTAAGGCCCAGTCAGACTCTGACTGGACTTCCATTTGGAAGGCTATTCAGAACACTACTCCGTCCCTCTTTTGGCGAGAATTTCGTGGAAGTTAGCTGTTATATTTTTTTAGAGTCCCAGTGGTGACGAAACATTATGGGTTACATCACTTTGACCTCTTTTGGAGAAATTGTCACTTGGTTGGTACATATTTCCATATATTCTGGGAATGCAAAGTTATACAGGAGTACTGGAGGGAAGTAAAAGATATTTTTGAAAGCATTTTCGAGCTAGTACTGCCACAGTGTCCTCAGTACTGGTTATTGGGATTGCTTCCCCCTCTTCTGGCCTCCAGATCCTCCCATCTCTTATTTGAAATCTTGGTGGCAGCAGCCCTCAAGGCTATTAATTTGGCATGGCTTACTCCGGACAAGCCCTCTATCTCTACTTGGTATGATATCTGTACCAGGATCCTAGATATGGAGTATCTGACGACCAAGTTGAGGCTATCTTTAGATAAATTTAAAGGGAGATGGCTACCCTTTTTGCACTTCATGGCCTCCCGGGAGGGGAAACCTGTATTAGAATTGCTTGCCAGATATGTTTGAGAGGACTCTCCTGGTCCAGTCTTCAGGGGGTCTTCTCACTCCTGTGTATCAGGCTTGCTTTATTTTTAATTGCTGGACATGTGCTTTTTATTAGGCACTTATTATATAATAGTACCAATAGGGTGACTGTGTATGTGAGAGCCTTTAGCAACAACTGAAATAACCTTGATATTTGTTAGAGGTAATAAGTTGCTGTTAACACTCATAATGTTATAGTGTTTCTCTCCTTTCTCTTCTTCTTTTTTCTTATATTTCTGAAGGTACTCTCCCACTTGTTAATCTTCTCTCCCTTTTCTATCTCTCCTGCTTTTCTTCTCTATTCCTTTTCTTCTTCTTTTCCTTGTCTTTGGTTGTAATATTGTGCACATTAGTAGTAATATACTTTCTATGTGTCTGTGAATATGTGTACTTCTATGGAAAAAAGTTCTCCAATAAATTTCTATTTTAAAAAAATAAATTCAAGGTAAAGAGAAGAGCAATGCTGATTTTCTGTCAAGATATGGATCAGGAATTGAGGGTTCTGAAGGTTGAAAAACAAATGTATGAGTTTAAACTTTACTGTTTGTTGTGCTATTATAGAAAAAAGCATACTGCACATGTGCTTAATTTCTGAAAGTTAGAAGCTAATATTATTAGATAACTAATAGAAAGTTTTGGAAACCTGTTTGATAAATCAGGTTCCCTCTTAAGGAGGGGGGTGGTTATGTGACAGGGTTGAATAGGACCCTGTCCCAGTTGTTATGGAGAGTTTGAATGCAAGGATCTGTTCTTTTCCTTCCTGTCTCTTGTCTGTCTGGTTGCGCAACTAAATTTTCCTTTGGAACCTAGGATTTGATCACCCCGACAGCCTCACAATTCTCTGCCTATCACTGTTTCTCAGTCTTCACTTGCTGTTTCTTTTTCCTCCCGTGCATATTTTCTGGTATAAAAATATATGCAGATCATTATGTGGAAATGTAACTGATATTGAGATCCCTTTGTTTAGAAATTATGTAGTGTTACTGTTGAAATGTGTATAATTATAGTTTGAGATGATTGCAGAAAGTTATTGGGAACTGAAGGGGTTAATACAAAATGCAATTTTTAAGCCTTTTGCTGAAGAGCTATCGAAAAGGGGCCTCATTTCTGGGACATTGTTTTCCTGCCTGCACCTGCCTGAAATATACAAGAACATTTTGGAAAAAAAACAGGATGCTTGTTAAGAAGGGGGTTGCAAAGACTTACAAGAAAGTAGAGCTACAGGCCCAGATATTCAAACTGCGCCAGTCTGAGGCGGAAGCCCCTGCGCTGCTCAAAATAGTTGCGCAGGGGTGTGGCCGGGGTGATATTCAAAGGAGTTGCGCTGTTGGAGCAACCTTTGAATATCACCGAACAGCAAAGGGCAAGAGGGCGCAGTGGAACTTGGCGCTACCGCAAGTTGCCAGAGTTGAGCATTAAACTTGGCGGGTGGCGCAAGTACCATTGCGCCATGCTCAAATGTCCGATATTCAAAAGGTGACATGCAAATGGGGCCATAATTTATGCAAGGCGCGGGGGCCATTTGCATCTATTTATGGCCCCATTTGCATGCCATTGCATGTAGGTGCGCCCGATCCCGAGGACTTGCTCCTGGCCACCCTGCCAGGCAGCAGCCGTCCGGGGACCGGCCTTAATGCAACCGATCGCGGAGCATCACAGTTACATGACACCCCACACACACATCTCCACAGCCCGATCGCGGGCAGAACCTGTATAGACCCCCAGTGCCCGATCAGTGGCAGAATGTAACCCTCCCCCAACCCGAATAACTCCTGGTGGTCAGTGGACCGTAAAGCCCGATCGCGGGCAGAATGTCACAGCACAACCCCCAAACATCTCCCTGGTGTCTAGTGCCTCCCCTCACTTCACGAAAGTCTTCACTCGCCTTTCAGCATCCGGCGGGCGGCTGCGCATCCCACCCGCCGCCACGCCTGCCGCCTCACGACTGACTGTCCAGGGCACGCCTTGATGCAGAGCTACAGCTAGGTCGGCGTGTAGCCTGATAACAGAGCGACAGTCCAGATTTGTGAATCATTCACAAATCTGGACTGTCATGTACGGGCATGGGCTGCACGCCCATTGGCTCGTAGCTCTGCACCAATGGGCGTCAGCCCTACTGGACAGTCAGTCGGGCGGGGGCGGCAGGCTGGTGGATGCTGTCGCCACCGCCGCGGGAGGGGGAGCGGGTGGAGGGGTTCGTGGGGGACATCAGACACCAGGGAGATGTTTGGGGGTTGTGTTGTGACATTCTGCCCGCGATCGGGCTTTATGGTCCACTGGACCACCAGGGAGTTATTCGGGTTGGGGGAGGGTTACATCTGCCCGCGATCGGGCACTGGGGGAGTTCATACAGGTTCTTCCCGCGATCGGGCTGTGGGAGATGTGTGGGGGACATGTGACGGTACTGCCCGCGATCGGGCTGGTGGGGGCACAGGAGCGAGTTGGGGGCCAGCCAGGGTGGTAGCTGCTGTGTTGGGCCCTGCAATGCAGCAGTCACCTGTGGGTGGCCCTCTCAACTTACGCCTTTTTGGCTCAAGCTTGTGCGGGCGCAGGTTGGTTGCGCATGCACAACTCTGCGCAACCCGACTGAATATCGGGTTGCGAGTAGGTTATGCATGGATCCTCCCTCCTGTTGAGCATGCATTCATTTGCATTGCTCTCTTGCGCAACCTGTTGCCAGTGGCGTAACTGCCTCCTGCTGAATATCGCAGAATGGCGCATTTTGGACTTGCGCATGCGCAACCCTGTTGCACATGGCGCAACCCTTTTGAATATCTGGGCCACAATGTTTGGAGATACACAGAGATCGAAGGAAAACTCTGGATCTTCTCTATTTGTTCTGCCTTTGTAAATAGTTATACTATACTATAATATTTATACTATACTATATTGAAAGTGTCACTGGTTCAGTAGGTAGCACAATCTCCTCTGAGGCCGGGAGATGAGAGGGCTGTGGGTTCAGTTCCCGCATCTGGCACTTGGGTTAATATCCCGGTATTGACACTGTAGTGCAGCATGAGAGGGTTGCTGAACTTCTGAGGTGCCGTCTTTCCGATGAGACGTTAAACCGAGGTCCCATCTGCCTGGATTGGTGGTAGTTCAGGTGGATGTTAAAGGTCCCACGGCACTTATCGAAAAGAGTAGGGGAATTTTATTGAGAAGAAGTGGACTTCATTACAACATACATACAAAAAAGAATCACAAATATGCAAAGGCAGAAAACAGAAAAGAACAAAACAAAATAGTACAATAAGTCAGTTCAATGTCCACAAGTCACAATTAGACCAGAAATTATGAAATTGCAGCCTGGAATATCTTGAAAAGTCAGACTTTTTCACCGCAAGTACTGCATTCCCAACATTCTGTACAATTTCCAGGATAGGAATCCACTTCTGATGCAGAACCAGCAAGCACCTAGCTTGCCATAAAAAAAATTTGTGTTTAAAGCAAAATGAGTCCCAAACATAATGTCTTCATAGGACAATTTAGAGAAAAGAGGTTCAGCCCAGGCAGCAGAAATAGTGGTCCAAAAATCAAATGCAAAGTTACACTCAAGAAATAAATGTGCCTGAGTTTCAAGAATGGAAAAACAGGAGTCTCTAGGACAATATCTATCATGCAACATTTTATGTTTGTGATTACCTTTAACACTAAGTCTACCATAATTACTAAGCCATACCATGTCCCATACATAAGGAGGTATCCTAGGATTCTAGAGTTGGTTCATAATCCATGCCTGGTGATCAGGAGGACAGGACGGAAATGCAACATGGTCTTGAGCACCCTGTCTCCAAATCCGTTCATATAAGACCTTTCTGCCCTGCGTACAAAAGTCACGAGGTGTAAAACCCCAAGTCATAGCTAGTTTTACAGCCTCCAAACCATAGGCCGGAAGGCCAGGGAGTTTAGCTAACAACTCCTTTTTGCCTTGCTCCCAGGGGGTAAGACAAGGCAGAAGCCATAAACAAAGAAAAGGCTTCCGACCCGTATCACCAGGTTTTAAAGCCCAACCACAATTATAATATAAAAAAATACTATAAAAGAAAGCCACAGAATTTAGCATCCCTACCCCTCCCTCACTAAGAGGTCTATAGATGAAACCTCGTTTAATAGGATTCAGCCGGGAACCCCAAAGGCCCTGAAAAAAAACACTATACAATTTAACGAATAATTTCATGGATGGGGGGAAACATAACAGAGATACAAAAAAATAGGGACCATCAATGTTTTGAGCAAATAAACCCATTTTTTCTTACCGATCTGCTGCTGCCTCCATCCAGCTAAGAGCCTATCAGCCCTCCCCAATGCAGTGTTCCAGTTTAACAGCTGTAAATCACTGGACCCGAACCAAAGTCCAAGTGTCTTAATGGGTTCCGAAGAGAGCCGGATTCCAGCAAAGGACCTCAACACAGGTACAGTAGGGTTTCCTAAGGGAAGTCCAGTACTTTTCACCAAATTAATCTGGGAACCCGCCACTAAAGAATACTGGTGAAGAACAGCAACCAAAGCCTGTTCATCTGAGTTGGATGCCACCGTCAGGACCAAATCATCTGCATAAGATAATATTTTAACAGGGGCAAGATTAGATGTCCCTTGTAAACCAAGGACCCCAGGGCAATGAAGGACAGCCCTAACCAAAATGTGTATTGCAAATGTCTATAAAAGGGAACTTAAAGGGCAGCCCTGTCGCACTCCCCGTTTAACCAAAACCTGATGCCCCAACCAACCATTGACATTGGGAAGAAGAACAGCATCAAGATAAAGGGCTCTAATCCAGCCTATAAATTCAGAGGGGAATCCAAATGATTCTAAAACAGAAAACAAGAATTTGTGGAAAACCCTATCAAAAGCTTTCTCCTGGTCGATCCCAAGCACCCATCCCTTAATGTGATTCTGGTCCCCCAAGGTGAATAATTCCCTTAATAAAATAAGATTATCAGTTTGGCATCTACCTGGGACGCCACATGTCTGGGTAGGACTAATAAGTCTAGCTACCTGAACAAGTCTGGCTAACAAAATTTTGGCAACAAGTTTGCTGTCCACATTGAGGAGACTCAAAGGTCTCCAGTTATTAATATCTGAAACCAAACCCTTTTTATGAATAAGGACTAAGATTGCCTCCTTCATGGATTTCGAAAATGTCGCTTTAGACAACATTTCATTAAATAAAATAGTTAAAGCCGGGACCAAATCTTTTTGAAAAGTAGAATAGAAACCTACTGTGAGCCCATCAGAGCCAGGAGCAGAATCCATTTTCAAGCCAACAATAGTGTGCAATACCTCCTCCTCAGCGATGTCAGCATATCACATTCCTCAGAAGTGAGGTGGGGCAAAGACAATGAGGCTAAAAATTCCTCAGCTTCTACACAGGGAGATTCAGTCCCAAACATACCCAAAACATAATGCTCAACAACCTGAACCAGTAACTCTGGGGAGCTGACTAAATCCCCCGTGGTGGATAACAAATGATAAATAACCCTAGAGTCAACCCTGTCCTGACATTCTTTAAAAGGATCTAAGCCACCCTTGGGCAGCTTAGTGCCAAATCGCACTTCGTACCCCAAGGATTTGGCTCTGTCATACTGCAAGTGCCGCCTGACAACTAAGGACAGAAATCTGTGAGCTATAATCTTGAGAATAACTATCAGAAAGTGAAATCAAAGTCTGTAATTGCTGACGTAAGGCCAAATACTTCTTATAGCGGCTGGTATGGGCATTAGCAGCTGTCTTTTGGAAAACCTATCTCCATCTAGCCTTAGTGTCTTCCCACCACTCCATAACATCCTCATAAAGATCAGCAACAGACAGCCGTGCTGCCCATTCCCGTCTCCACAATTTCTGGACTTTGGGGTCTTGAAGTATGGAATCATTAAGTTTCCACCTATTCTTCCTACACTGGGGAACTTTAGACCATGAGAGTGTAACCCTTAGAGCAGCATGATCTGAAAACTCACTCCCAATCGTGTGACAGTCAAGAACCATAAGAGTATGGGAAAGAAATATAAAATCATTTCTAGTTCTACAGTCACCCCTAAAATAAGTATACCCATCCCTAGGATGCAAAACCCTGTAGGCATCCTGAAGTTTGGCAGTAGAAATTACATTCTTAAGGGCCATGGTATCACTAAAGAGTTTAGAGGTCTGAAGCCCTTTATCCGCCTGGTGAAGTCCACAATTAAAATCCCTAGCCCAAATAATCAGTCTGGAAGTATGCAGGAAGGGTTGAACTAACCGAAAAAGGGCAGACCTCTGTGCTTTAGTCTGAGGAGCGTATAAGGCAATTAACTGAAACCATGCAGAATGAAAGGAAAGGTCAAGCATTAATGCTCACCCGGGACAAATATCCACAAGTCTAGACACATGAAGAGCAGAATTAGAAAACAAAATACCCACACCATCACACTTATCCACCCCAGAGGACCAAAAGGAAGGTCCATGGGACCACGGTCATGAGGCCTGCTGAAGTTCCTTATTGGTTTTTAACCGAGTATCAACCAAACAGGTAATGTCACAACGCATATCCTGTAAAGACAGCATGACACCTCCAAGCTTTCTGTCTCCCTTGATACTATTAATGTTGAAAGAGAGGACCGATAAGGAATCCATAGGGAAAAGTTAAGGTGACTTACTCCGCCGACGTTGTCTAGTTCTTTTGGCAATGGGATCTACATCCCCCACCCCCTCCGTATCTGTGTTAAAAACAAGTGAGGAAGTAACAGTGTCGTCATCTGCAGAATCCCTATCAGTAACATCAGAAGCCAAAACAACAAATTTATTGCTAGATTTCCAGGGCCAAGATCCAGAGACCTTACCCCGACCCGAAACAGTCAGCCCCCTCCTAGTCCTCTTTTTCTGAACAGTAATAAAAGCAGAAGGCTCCGGATCAGACCGAGTCTGAGGCAAGGGGGGGGGGACATAACCTCAAGGTCAGTAGACACAGAAGCAGCCAAAATAGGGCCCTCTGGCAGCTCGGTATCAACTGGTTCTTGCATGTGAACCACATCCTGATGGGCAAAATCAGAGGCCCCCCATCCCCTGTTCGTGGAGTAATGTTTTGTTGGGGAGGGGGCGAGGCCACAAGACCAACCCTTAAATGATGCTCAGCAGTCCTTTTAGCCTGCTGCTGCTGTGCAAGATTAATGAGGCCTTCATGAGAGGGACAGTCATCCCGATTATGCGAAGCCCAAGGGCAGCGACCATAAGCATGACCAGTGTGTTCACATAAGTTGCACTTAAAAAGATTCAAACAAGAACTAGAATTATGGCCAAAGTCCAGACAGTGGCTACATTTAACTGTATCACAAGCTGAGCTTAAGTGGGCCCTAGAACCACACTTAAAGCAAGATCTAGGCTGACCTGCATAAAAAATCAACCCCTTATCCTTCCCAAGATAAAAAAAAAAAAACTAGGCAAGTGATTGGGGCCAGAGTTGGTAGAATATAACTTAATCCGAACCCTCCACCCACCATCCCAAATCTGCTTACTGTCTAAAGTAGGAGTGGGTTTATTCAAAACCTCACAACGTCGTTTTAGCCAAAACAAGATGTCTTCAGTATTTACCCCTTCATTTTTAAACATGATAGTGATATTCTTAACTGCAGGTTTGGTCAAAGGAAGAACATGAAAGGGAGACCAAATAGGTGAATTTTTACAAGTAGCGTACTGAGCCCAAAAACGATCCATACTAGACATTTTTAAAGCTAACATCATGGTTAGCGTTCCCCAAACTAATCAGAGCAAAAATCTCAGAAGAAAAAAAACGCATAGAACCTTTAAGCAGGGTTTTTGCAACATAGATTCTGTCCGGGGGGGTTTTCCAGCCCCCCTTTATATAAGAAGCGCACAGCATTGCATCTAGGGGCAGGCTCACCCTTATGTTGGAATAAATCAGTGAGCTTAAAGCCCACCGGTGTACCAGGTTTAATACCAGTATCGTGCAACAACGCAGGGTCTGGACCCAAGCGAACCGGTACCTCTGAATCAGTGTCTACCACAACTGCCTGAGCTGACAAAGCCGAGCTAGAATCAGGACACATCGGACCAGAGGAGATGAGAGGAGTACCCACGGTAGATACAGTAACAACAGGTTCAGAAATACCCCCATCAGCAGTGCAAACAACATTATTAGAGTCCATAACACAAGAAGTAGTAGTAGTATTACCCCGGGGCAAGATGGAGCTCATAGAAGTGGAAGTTGTGGTGGCCACCGGTGCTACAGCGTTCTTCAGCAGGGTGATGTATGAAGGATCCTGTGAATCAGGCGACCAGGAACCGCCTTCCAACTGTTCCCAACCGGCACTCTTTAGAGCGAGTTCGGGAGACCATGCTGACCCATCCGGCAAGGCCACAAGCTGCAAAACACAAGTCCCATCTGGTAAAGCAGGAGAGGGAACTCCTGGCAATTTACTCCAGCCGGGCCATTGTACTTGAGAGGTAAAGGAAAACACTGTATCGTCCCTAGCAGCTCCAGGTGCTAAAACCGCAGATGGTGAAGGAGCTACATGGGCGCCATCAGGAGGCAAAGTTCCAGAAGGTAAACAAGACGAGAGAGGCTGTAGGCACTCGGGAGGTGAACCCGACAAACTGCCAGCCTTAGAAGCAGATGGGAGCACTGTTGTAGGCAGCAGAATGACCGCACTGAGAGGTGCATCAAAACAAACCGGTCCAGTCGCAGTAGTCGTCCGATTGGAAACAGGAGAAGCTGAAACAGGGAGCCCAGCAGCCTCAGGAAAAGTAGCGAGTTCTTGATCAAGTAAGGCCATTTGCTTTAGCAATTGAGATCTTGCAGCAAGTAAGCAGGCTCTGTCACCACCAGAAGGGAGTACTAAGTCGTGCACAGAACGAGACATAACAGTAGAAGTCGAGTCATCAAGAATACTAAGTTCAGCAACTTCGGCCACTGAACAAGCTTCCTCAACGGCCTCTTGTACCGACAGCACAGGAGAGGAGGCCCACTCTCCTGTACCTGCTGCATCCATCTCCTCCGACCATCCCAGGCAGACTGGCCATCGCAACGCTGATGGCCAAGGGTCCCCCTACTGGAAAGAGTAGGGGCAACTTTTATTGTAATAAACACATAAATACAATTCCACAAAAAACATTGTATGATAAACAGAATACCGGCAGAAAGTAATCCAAACCTATGGAAACAAGAGATCACTCAACCTAGCTCTGCACCTTGTCTACCCAAAAGTCTCATAATAGATGTCCCAAAGAAAAACATAGTGTACCACAAGAGCTCCAAAAGGATAGAAAATCAAAATAAGAAACTCAAAAAAAACTCCCTTTATTAAAAAAAATATTCATAAACCAATCCCTCCTTCCCCCAGACTCTGTAAATAATTACCAACCCATTTCCCACCACCACCTAATGCCCTTGACATCTCAACTAAAGAGAGAAAAAAAATAAAGGTCGGGGGTTAGGTGGGAAAACCAGTTTCACTACCTACTATTTATATTTAATAATATGTGAAAACCCTTCCACCATATCCTAACTTTATCCACATTGTACAATTGCATATCTGATAAAAACTTTACTCAAAACATTAGTCACATAACATCTAAATCCTTCTAAGGTGGGTTTCCTTTGATATAATACCCATTGACATCTTGTTTGCCATAGGCAATACCTTAAACATGCAAAAAATACTCGCAGAGTACCCTTCTCATACCGTTGCAAGGACGGGGGAAAACTCCCAATCACCAAAATGTCATAATTTAACTTGGCTAACCAAGGTAGATCCCATAATTTTGCCAAATATTCCCACAATTTAATCGGAAAAGAGCACTGTAGAAAGAAATGTTCCATTGTTTCCTACTGGTTTATACATTCCAAATAAGGACAACACCTGTCTTCCTTTGCTTTATATTTCACAGTTCCCCTAACATTTAATCTTCCATACATCATGAGCCATTGAACCTCCCACATATAAACTGGCAACCTGGGATTATTCAGTTGTTCCAATACGTCCCGAATTCCCTCTATAGGGCAATTTTGAAGCTTGGCTCAGAAGGATAACGTCAAGGTCATAAAATCATTATATAATGTCCTCGAAGAACTCCTTATAATTTGGTTTTTGGTTACTTTCCATTTATATAATTTCTGTGCTGCAGGCTTAAAATATTCCGGCAAAGATAAGTGTGGGGATAATTTAGGTGTGCAATGCAACCAAGTTGTTAGATAACGCTTCATTAAATTTTTAAAGAAGAAAATCTCCTGAAATCCTGAAGGGCCTAAACCATATTTTAATGAAAAGGAAAAAAATAACGAAAAACCAAAAACAACTGGGTCTACCATCCCCAAACCTC
Organism: Neoceratodus forsteri; assembly: GCA_016271365.2. Classification (NCBI taxonomy): domain Eukaryota; kingdom Metazoa; phylum Chordata; order Ceratodontiformes; family Ceratodontidae; genus Neoceratodus; species Neoceratodus forsteri. The sequence continues at coordinate 180,164,952 of CM057450.1, read as the reverse complement.
CCGCTTCCTATCCAGATAAGTGAAACCTCTTTAACGGGGTTCAATCTGTTGCCCCATAACAACTGGAAACAAATACTATAAAGCCTAGTCTGCATTGAGCAGGCAGGGGTAAATAACAGCTAAGTACTGTAGGCTTGGCAAAATAAATTGCTTTAAAACTTGAATTGCTTAATTTTGCAAATTTAAACCTTTTCCATCCATTTACTTTAGCTTCTATTTTATCCAAACCAATTTCCAATTATCCTCATGTTCTAGGCCCAAAAGTACCCCTAAAATTGTCAAAGGCTCAGTAGCCATCGATATAGAATTAAAATACACTGGGTCTTGATGGGACATACCCAATAATAAACCTTTAGACTTATTTAAATTAATCTTTGCATTAGATAAGCTTGCATATATATCAAACACGGAAAAAAAAACCTTTATTTGTGAGTATTTTGAAAAAAAAAAGGCATACATCGTCAGCATATGCTTGAATGGTAATAAATGACTTTGTACCAGGAATGCTCACCCCCGACCACAAAGGAGACGAGCTCACTACTCTAAGCAGCGGTTCCAAAGAGAAATTATAAAGAAGGGGGCTTAAGGGGCATCCCTGTCGTACACCACATTTCATTTTAAAACCTCTCCCCAATTCTCCTTTGATAAGTGGGAACACCTGAGCAGAGGCATATAACCCTTTAATTAAATTCAATAACCCCCCCGGGACCTTAAAAAATTCTAAAGTGGCAAACAAAAAAAAATGACTAACTCTATCAAAAGCCTTTTCTAAATCCAACGACAATATATACCCTTTCTCTCCTAAGTCATTCACCTGCTCAATTATATCCCTAATAAGACACAGAACTGACTGGATTCTCCTATTGGGTATACCACAGTGCTGAACCGGAGTAAACATAACCTCAGACATGACTTTCAGTCTATTGTTGATCAAAGTAGTAAGAATTTTATAATCAGAGTTCAGCAAGGTAATTGGCCTCCAATTCTGAAACTCCCCCTTATCCCCTGACTTAAATGTATATATCTACAACCCCTCTGAAAAGGACCGTGGACTCACCGCCTCCTCCAAAAAATAATTAAAGACCAAAACCAAACAATTCAATACTTCTGACTGAAACATTTTATAAAATAAATTAGAGAGTCCATCTAAACCTGGGGATACATTGGATTTCAGAGTATTTATAACCTCCTTAATCTCGGCGTAAGAAAAGGGTTGCTTAATACTGTTAAGAATCTCAGGATCCAATTCATTTGCTATAGAAGGGCCCAAAAACTGCTTAACCTGTCGTAAAGTAGGAGCATAATGGGAATCCAGCTCCCTAAAATGCTCTGTAATCTTATCCCCTATAGCCTGAATTGTAGACACTTTCCCATTCCCTTGATTTAAAAAATCCAAAGAGACATGATGTTTTAAAGATTTACAAAGCTCAAAGGGGTCTCCAACCACAGATTTTGTCATATGATTAGAAATCACAGCTTGTAAGGTTTTTGTACGATCATATTGTAACACCCTCATTTGTGCTTTAATTGATGCAATTCGTATCGAAAAATCCTCACCAGAGGAATTTGCCAATGTAAGTACTTGTTGTAATTGAGTCCTTAATTTTAAATAGTCAAAAAACTCAGTTTTCTGACGCCTCTTCTCATACTTTTTGAACCATGAAATACAATCCTCCTTTGTTTCCTGCCACCATTTCCCCAAATCCGGATACAGAAAGCTCACCGATAATGTAGCTTGTAAAATCAGTCTAATAGAATTCAGAACTACTTTTTCTTGTAGGATGGAGGTGTTTAATTTCCACCTAGTCCGCTGTCTACCATATCCTCTGTTTCTCCTACCTTTACCTGCAAAAGAGCATGATCCGAAAATTCAACCGAATAATCTGTGACTAGATGTCGAATTTTTGGAAATAAATAGGTAATCAATTGTAAAGCTTTTCCCACCTTTAAAGAAGGTACCCTAGGACCAGTAGTCCTGTTATCATTACAGGACACTAACTCTGCTGTTTTAATAATCTCCCTTAAACAGTGTGTGTCACAATATATTTTTTTTCCGTTCCCCACTCCTCTCCCTGGCCCTCCTATGCTACAGTTGAAATCCCCTTCCCAAAGGATGGGGATAGTCGTCACCAAGAAAGGTTGGATCCCTTTCAAACAAGTTACCCTCCCTGACTTTGTTTGGGGGTTATAAATATTAATCAATCGTAGAGTGTGAGTATACCAGTTCCCCTCTACAATCAGTATTCTGCCAGGGCTTAAATCTATTAATTTGTGCAAAACAAAATTATAAGAATTGAAAAGAATTCCTACCCCATCCGCCCTATCTTCTCCGAACGACCAAAAGGACGGTCCCCATGGCCAATCCTTAGTAAAAGCAGCAATCTGGTTTTTGGAGAACATCCTCTTGTAGGAAACAAACAGAAATTTGCAGATCATGTATTAACTGAAACACCGTCTGTCTCTTCTGTACATTTAAAAGACTATGGGTGTTTAATGTAGCCCATAACAAAACCATTACAAGTAACCAAACCACTTATCAACTCCTAAACTTCTGTTCATTTTTTCCTTCTTTTTTTCTTCTTTCCCTTATACTCCTCCCTAGGAGGCGCCAAGGCATCCTGTACTGACACTTGTGAATCTGTATCCCCAATGTCCATTTCCGAATCCCCCCAAAATAAAGCTGCATAGGAGTTTTTAGTTTCAATGGCCTCTGGTTCCAGAGGCAAAAGTGACTTAGAAGACCTACTTGACCTTCTAGGGGCAATGGTGGTTGCAAAGGTGGAACCAAGCAACCGCTAAATCCTCATTTGGGGCTGTGTAACACACTGGCTGCAGAAGATCAGAAACTTCCTCTACCAATTCCTTTTCAGCACTTTAGGTGGAGCAGTTGTAGCCCACTAGCCCCTACTTTTACCTGAGGTTCTACAGTGCTCTGCGTGCAGAAGGGGCCTTATGATATTCCCACCCCTGCTGAGATTTCTGGCATCTTGTGCTTTTTGATGATCACATCCGACCCCACAGCTGGTCTTATTCTGTCGCCCATGGACAATCCCTAAAAGCATGGTTCTGTTCTTCGAAAGATCACATTTTATTGAGTTTACACAAAACATGGTTACATGACCCACTACCCCACAAATATCACACTTGGGCTGGTCACATGTACTGGATAAGTGCGTCCGAGCTCCACATTTATAACATGCCCTGGGCTGCCCGCTATAAAAACAGACCCCCCTATCCCTTCCCAACAAGAAGGAGTTTGGGATATGCTCAACCCCCAAGGCTGTTTGCCGTAATTTGACTTTAAATTTCCACCCTCCTGTCCAAAACTGCTCAGAATCTAAAATTGGCTCTGGATCACTCTGAACTTCACATTTCTGTGAGAGCCAGAATACAATGTCTTCTACATGTACCCCCTCATTTCTAAACATTACCGTCACATGCTTAATTAAAGGCTTTGATAGAGGGATAACCAAAAAGGGGGACCATAAAGGAGAGAACTTTACCTGATTATACCTCTCCCAAAAAAGCTCCAACAAAGCAGGGGAACGAAAACTAATATCATAGTTATCCTCTCCTGAGATGTTTATAAAAGCAAAAACATCCCGAGGGGAAAACATCAAAGACTCCTTTATCAACGTTTTGCCTACAAAATACCTATTAGGCCTTTCCTTTAATCCGCCCTGATATCTAATGCGCACTGCATTCCTCCGGGGTGCAGCTTCCCTCTTACTCTGTGCAAATAAACTAGACATAAGGGGTTTCTCAGGAGTAGGCCTTGACACATCATTGCTGTTCCCAGTACTTAGGTTTTGTAATGCAGCACTTTCACCCTGTTTAACTATAATATCCACATTTTCCCCTTTGCTATTCTCTATTTCTGCTCTACTTTCCATAGGATTCATTTTAATCTTCCCTCCAGGTTGCCATCCTGCGTGATGATTTATCTAAATCTAAAGAAGTGTCCCATGCCAATCCGCGCCCATATCCCCTGCCTAATTTCTTCCACCCTGCTGCCACCAAAGTTGATGGTGGGGACCAATTTTATTATGCACTAAAGGCTGCAAGGTTGAAACAGGTTTTCCTTTAAGATTTACAGGGCAACAATTATAAGCCTCCTCAGCCAATTGCGACTCTCTTTGTCTCTGCTGTTCAGATTTTTTTTTAAAATTGAATTCCGTCACCCCATCTTGCACTTCAGCCTTAGTCTGATAAGTCACTGGGGTCTTTGCTTCTACTCCCACCACACCCGTTTTAGCGGGTTTAAACACGAAACCAGTCTCTCTGTTAATGTGAAAGGTGGGGAAGCCCTCTTTGGGCCATACAGTACTCACGGCCCCTTGATTGGGTGTCCCCTCCTTAGCCGAAACAGTCTCAGACTCTTTCAGCATCAATTGCCTTTGAATCGCCACACGTCCTATTTCCGCCGCCTCCCCTGCTTCCTTCTTCAACTCCACGAAAGTTTCCAACCCGTTGTCTCGTTAGATCCAGAGCCGCCCACTAAATCACCGATAACCGGGCAACCTCTTCCAGCCCGACCGCGATCACATTCCCCAAAACCAGCGCAGCCTCGCCAGCCGGTTTTAAAGGCACAGCGCTCGTGATAACTGCAACTTGCCCAGGATCCTCCGATACTCAGCTTTAAAAGAACTCCTGCTCCATATGCCAAAACATCCTTCTCCAGCGCCTCCGTTGTAGCCATGGCATCGTGAAAAAATTCATTCACCTCCGACTCCACTCCGTCTCTCATGCTTGCCGCTGAGTGCCGTTTCAATTTCATCTTCGTGTCCGTAGTCGACACAACCTCCTCCTCTGCAGACTTAGCCACAGTGGCCATCTTGGCAACAGCAACAAACCCCCCTACTGGCCACCGAGCGCCAGCAGCGTAGGGGAATTTCCCTGGTGTCCTGGCCAAATTTCCCTCATTCACCAAAAATACCACCAACAGCTTAATCTAGTTAAAGGTCAGTTGTCATTCATCTGTATCCCCCTCCCCCGGGTCGTGCCTGAAAATAGGCAGGATTTGTCTAGTGCACATACCCAGTCAACAAAAACGAAATAAATAAAATAAATATACAGAACAAGTTTATTTTTTATGTTACTGCTAGTACAAATAAACACTTTTTGTAAATTCTACAGCTGGTCCTGGTTTCCTATGCTTCCCTGCCTGTGCCTCGATGACACTCTTCTGCAGAATACAACCTGTACCAGTGAGTTTCCTAGACGTTCCCAATCCCCACGCTGTTACTATTCATCCATAGCCATGGAGGAGGCATCCAGGGCCTTATGCGCTCTTCTGCCTCTTGTTGTGACAGAGAGATCCTGCCATTCTTGAGGACCAACCTTTTCTATAATCTGTTGCAACAATTCTTCTATTTCTTGGCCTAATCTATCCTTTATAATTTCTAGACCATAAGATTGGCCACCTATGAGCACCTCCTCCCCTTTCTTGACTATGCAATGGTGTCCTCTTTAATTTTTCCTTTTTCCCTTTCAGGTCCTTGTACAGGGAGGTTATTGTAGTGACCTCTGAGCTGTTGTTAAACAACAGGCTGTGTTCCTCATTGTTGGATTTAGTACACAGTAGCACCATGTCATAAAATACCTTAATGTATGTGCCTTATTTACTTGGTTTACTTGGTTTATGGGACAAAAGAAGGCAATTGCCTGTAAGTATTGTCCTCCACATAAGTGGATTATTGTAGATGACCTTGTTCAGTCAACCATTTATCCAGTTTAGATTTAAAAATCGAAAACGAGGGAGAGACTGCAATGTCCTGGGGAAGAGTATTCCATAGTCTCGGAGTTCTTATTGAAAAAAAATTTTGTCTATTATTAGTTTTACATTTAGCAATATTAAGCTGTCTATTATTAAGTCTAGAACCAGTTTTCCTATTTGCGAAGGAAATACCACCTTGTTTCATTAAAATAGGATTTTGGATAATCTTGAAAAGTTGAAGTAGGTCGCCCCGTGTTCTTCTTAATTTAAGCGAGTGCAGACCTGTTTTATGAAGTCTAGTATTATAATCTTCATGAGCTAAGTGTGGAATAGATTTTGTAACTTTTCTTTGAATCTTCTCCAACCTATCCACATCTCCATAAGATATGGACTCCAAAATGGAGAACCATAGTCCATAGGGTCTAATGTGTGATCTATAAAGTGGGAGAATACATTGCTCAGTTCTAGAAATGAAAATATTTTTTTATTCTATGAAAAAGTGAATTTGCTTGATTTGCAATTTTATTACAGTGAGACACTTGAGTCAACTTGTTATTTACTAAAATCCCCAAATCTTTTTCAAAACAAGAGGTTTTAATGACAGAATTACTCAACGAATATTCTTGTTGGGGCTTGTTTTTACCAAAGTGCAGAACAGCACATTTGGATGCGTTAAACTCCATTTTATTTGTGCGTGCCCACTGCTCAATTTTTGAAAGGTCATTGAGTAATGTTTGTCTGTTTTTTACATTATTTACTGCTCCACCAAGTTTGGTATCATCGGCAAATTTCATCAGTAGATTAGTAGACTGGATTTCCATATCGCTGATAAAAATACCAAACAAAGTCGGACCCAAAACCGAGCCCTTATGTGTATGAAACCTGTAAATGTTGAAAATACCACGGCACTAGGTGTTTTTAGTAAAGGTAAAAAGTTCCTAGGGGACTGTATTATAAAAATTAAGTTACCGTGGTAGAGATGTCAGAAACCCCCTTTTGCGTTATTTAAAATGCATGTAAATTACAGATTGTTTGAAAGGCCATTTGGTACCTTGTATTCCTGCTTTAAGCTGAACCATCCTAAAATGTCATGGTGATTTACTTATACATCCCATGATGCTTTGCATTATGGGGTATGTGTAATGTTGTGTTTCATTAAAACTTGACTTTATTGCCAATGCCCTTTGGGGTAACCCTTGCTTCAGTGCTTCTGCACTGAGGTTCTTTGTCTCTAGCTTGTTTTTTTTTTTTTTTTTTTTTTGAGATCCCCATCACCCAAACATACAAGAGCAACATAGGAAATAAAATAATTTTCAATAAAGAGATCAGTAGATCAGTGGGTCAGTAGATGCTAAGTGCAGAGGAAATATATGCATAGTCTGTTGCTGCAAACTGATGTACTGAAGAAGGGATATGCTATTGCTTAAGGTTATTCCCTGTGTCTTAAATAAACATCACACAGAGATTGTGTGCTTAACCTGAAGTTCTGTGTCTGGTCCATCTGTTATTCCACAACCCCTCCACACTTGCATCCCCATGGACTTTCATTTGTGGTATCACACACCCACAGGGTCTGCAGGAGATGTATCTCACCCCACCTTGGTGCTTAACTCACTGTACTGTGGGCGGCCATTTTGTATCAAGTTAAGCATCAAATGCAGTTATTGGAAGTAATGAGTTAAGATACAGCAGACCCCATTGGGGTGACAGAACTTTCAGTGTAGCCAAACCCCAGATCTTATCTGTGTCAGTCTTCACCACTCATCACTGTTGGGTACTTGGCTGGAGGTCAGGACCCCGCGGGAGCCCTTTTTTTTTAGGTAGGTGGAGCCGACGCACCATCGGCGCTGCCTTCGAGGCTGACGCACTGCGTGGCGCGTGTGGGTTGGCCGTTACACTGCGTTGATTCCGCCTGCCTGCCAGTTCTTCGTCTCCCGCCATAGAGGTCACCTCATGGGACGCTGTGAAGAAAATCCTAGGCCTGCTCCGCAGTTTTTTGAAATCCCATCCTTCCGTGCTGAAGTCTGTCGGTCCTCCTGCCGGTTCTGTTTTTGCCAGTACTCGACATCGCCTGGTAAGATCTTTCCATTTCTTTAAATTTCTGCGACGTCTAGTCTGTTTTTGGTGTTTTTTTTCCCCGTAGGTCATGTCTCAGTTGGAGGGCAAGAAAACTTCTAGGATGGGTCGGCCCCTCATGTGATGGTGCCCATGCAACCGAAAGTATTCCGTCACCGACCAGCACGACCGTTACCTTTCGTGTCGTGGCCCACTTCACGACATGGATTTGTGTGATGGCTGTTTCTCCATGGACCGCGGGTCATTGAACAGCAGCGTGGAAAGTGGGGCGGCTCTGCCACTTTTAGGGGTGGGGGCGTTACTCACGTTGGTAAACCACCTGTCTCAGCCTTTCCTCCGGGTCTCCTCCTGGTTCTACATGGATCGAGGAGGAGAGGCCTTGACTACTAGTAGCCTAGCCGTTGCGAGGCTCCTTCCGCCCAGCGCGGGGGGCCCGTCCTGCTCCTTTCAGGGGCGGGCGGGAGGCCACCGCCGGCAGTTGCTCAACTCCGGGGGTGTGGGCTCCCTGGGTGTCTGACCCAGTTCGCCAAGCCCTGGTCGGCGCCGTCGGTCGGTGCGTTGCAGGCTTAACGAGCTGTCCTTGCAGACTTGTCGCACGGCACACCGTGGCTTGCCAGAGCCGCTCGTAGCCATACTGCTAACAGCGCCGCCGGGAGATGCTACGGTGCTGCCTTTGTCCATGTCTCGCCTCAGCACTGAGGTTGAGCACAGCGCCATGTCCTTGGGACATGGGGCCGTTGGTTTCCACTGTTGGTGCCGCCTCTGCCCTCTGTGCCATTTGCGGCACCGTGGAGCCAGGCGGCACCATCCTCGGCGCCGATGGGGCCGTCGTCAGTGCAGTCTTCTTCCTCGTTGCCGCTCGCAGCACCATGGGGCCGGATGGCACTGTGGCTGGTCCTGACTCTGGGGCTCCTGTTCAGGCTGGAGCCATGCCCCCTGTGGATTCTGCTCGCGGTGCTGTAGGGGGCAGTGGCACCGGCTCGGGCATGGCTTTGGTTTCTGGCCCCTTTGGCAAAGATGGCAGTTGGTGCCCTCCTACGGTTTGGCACAGGGCCTCGGCCTCTACCTCCTCAGAGGCGGAATCAAGCTCTGAGTCAGACGGACAGTCTGATCCTTTGGGGTTGGCTGTTGGGGTGGGTAGCCCAGTAGTCTCCTCGGCAAGCCGGAGTCAGACCCCTTCTGAGGTGGGGTCAGGGGTGCTGACCAGCAGGCTGTGGTGCAGGCCACCATTGCTCTGCAGCTCAGTCTTGGTGGGTTCACTGACCCCTCAGCAGTGGTACCCCCACCTGTGGTGTGCCTAAATCGCCCACCTTTGGGGCCGATCAGAGCACCTACGGGAGGGGACGGTGCTTTGCCCTGGATAGCTCCTTCGGGTGCTGCCCAGAGCTGTCAGTTACCTAGGCTGGCCCTCACGAGGAGGAGGGCTATTTCAGACTCTGAGGGGTCGAGGGGCGTGGGGTCAGCACGGCGGCCTTTTTTTGGGGGTCCACCCGGGCTCTGGGAGAAGCTGTAGTGCAGATCTCTGTTCTTCCCCCTGGGTCTCTTTGAGAGAGACCCATTCTTTTGAGGTAGAGGACCATCCTTCTGGACCTATACGGCCCCGGTTGCCTCGCGTGGGGATTCTTCCAGGCGCAGCCAAGGCAGTACCGAAATGGTTGTTCTGCTGTTAGCTGTGGGGTCTTCTGGGACACATTCTTCCCCGGGTGCTTCCGGTCCGCTTCTTAGCCCAGGTGGAGGTCAGCCGACATCTCTTCTCGGCTCTGTCCCCATTCCTCTGCCACATTCTCCTGCACTCCCAGGCATCCTTGGTCCTAGCGGGCCTCTCTCCTGGGGGGCAGTTCAGAACGGTGGCTGCTCGGTTCCCAGCTTACGTTAGGGCGATGGACAGTCAGTTTTTTCAGCCTCCCCCCCGCAGCAGCCCTCTGAACAGCCAGTGCCCTCCAGCTCCTCATCACCTTCTTGGGGGAGAGGAACCGTCTGTCCACATCTCTCCAGCTGCTGATCTCGCTGAGTATCAGCGCTTCCTCAAGAGGATGTTGGAGGACTTGCAACTCACACCTGCCACTACTAGTAATCCTGAGCACTCTGCGTACGCCTTTCTAGGCGATTTTGACGAGGCCACCCTTGTGGTGCTGCCCTGGCCTGCTCCCTTTCGTGAGGCATCATTGCGTTCCTGGCAGAGGCCCTTCTCCGGAGTTCCTGCCCCAAGGGATCTCAGCCAGAGGTGTTGTGCACCTCCGGCGTCTCCAGGTTCCATGCCTCGTCCGCAGTCCAGATTAACACAGTTGGATACTCCTGATGGGCTTTGCACCCTTCACCGTGACTGGTCCCCAGATCAAGACTCTTCGGATTTTGACTTCTGGGGTAGGAGGACTTTCTACTCGGCACGGTTATTGCTTTCCATTTCTGCACATCAGGCCCACTATGCAGCCTATGACATGTTCTTGTGGTCATGTTAGATTAGCTCCTAGCCTCATTGCCTGATATGGAGCAAACCAGACAAGCCATTACACTCTCTGCGCATGGCCTGGAACTAGCAAGGCACCAAGCGAGGGCATCCGATGTTGCCAATGAGGTAGCTACCGGGGTCGTAGGGACAGCGATCTGCACTAGGTGGATGGCACAGCTGCGTCTTTCCCGGTTGTTACCCTTGGCCTGGTGCAGGGTGATTAACTCCGCTCACCAGAGAACCTATCTCTTCTCCCGTAGAGCGTAATGGCGCTTGTAGAGGCAACTTCCTTCCCCTTCCAGGAGGACCCCATTTCACTGTCCCCACTCTGGGGCCTCTACAGGCCCTGAAGGTCCTCCCTCTTAGTGTGTCACCCACTGAGAGCTAAGGGACTTTGTCACTTAGTGTGTAAAAGAAACCCCCTTCGGGGGGGCCCGGTACTCACCCAACAGTGATGAATGGTGAAGATTGACACAGATAAGATATGAAAATTACGTACCTACCGTAATTTATGATCTTTCTGTGTATCTTCACCATTCATCACGATTCCACCCTCCATCCCCTTGGGGCCTCAGTCTCTGGGTCCCCCTCCCTCTCTGTGCCAATCCCTTCCCCTCTCCTTTCTTTTTAGGAGTGGGGTAAAACGGGCACACAGGGGGATAATGTTCCGGGGAGAGTGGACAGCGGGGGGGGGAGCACTCCTTCTCTAGTGCTTTAGCTCCACCCCTGTGGGGTGGGAGTTGACAGTTGCCCTCTTTTCTCTCCTCCGCCCTGTTTCCATCCAACTTCTTTCTCTTTGTTTATATATATATATATGTATAAAAAAATGTTTTCTGTTTTTTTCACCAATAATCTTTCCTTGAGAGGGTGTTAATTCTCTGTACCCTCTCCTTCTTCCAGAATAGCCAAGACTGCTTTTCTGGAGTGTTTGCCAGCCATTCTGTGCCTTGAATTCTGGCAGAAAGCCTTTGGCTACTCCTTGCAGTTCCTATGTAATCTGGAGACGGACCAGAGTCTGGGATGTTTAACTACCCCCTCTCCTCCTAAATTATTTACCCACCCTACCTTCCTCTTCCTTTTCCAGAGATTGGGGCCCCTCCCAATCCCTTTAGTTTCCAACTATTCTCCCTTTCTGTCCTCTCAGTCGTTATTTCTCCTTTTGGTTTTATATATCTTTTCCTTTTTTTGTCCCTTGGACTTCCTTGTCCCACCCTCCACTCCCTTCCTCTTACCTCTCTGGCGACTCAGAACTGGCAGGCTGGTGGAGTTGACGCAGCCTAACGGCCAACCCATGAGCGCCACGCAGTGCATCGGCCTGAGGGTGGCGCCGATGGTGGGTCGGCTCCACCTACCTAAAAAAAAAAAAAAAAAACAGGCTCCCGCGGGGTCCTGACCTCCAGCCAAGTACCCAACAGTGATGAATGGTGAAGATACACAGAAAGATCATAATTACGGTGCAGATTCTTCTCACACAGATGGTCTTGGGAGGAAGGTTTTCACCTTGCTGTGTGCCCTTATGTGCATTTCGTCACATCAGGTCCATGTGGTAGCTTCCAGACTGGTAGAAACCACAGTCTGTATTCGACGGACAGTGTGGCTTTGTCCCCCCTGACTGGCACATTTAGCGTAGCATAAGGTGCTAAATTCACACCACCAGGGGCTCACTTCATCTTCCCCCAGGGTCAGGTGGGAACATTCAGAGAATCCTCCTGGTCCTATGCCGCAGGAGCACCCACATAGCCCTGACCAGTCCAAGGTCTCACCAGACCTGTAGGATCCCACTGCCTAAGGTGTTCCCCTTATGCTGAGGGTATTGTTGTACCTTTAGGGTGAGCCAGCTCCTCCCCTCATGAATGTTTGTTTTTGTTTATTAGGAATAACCATTGAACATAAGCTCATTTACACTGGTGTCTTCAAGTTACAAATGCTTCATTTCACTTCATACAAAATATTACAAAAATATTAATAGACGTTAGTAGTTAAAACATTTACAAACCTTAGCATTCAATAGCAAATGATTTTTTTAAAACGTGTGCTGTCAAAGGTTTAGTTGAGGGTTCCCTAAATGACTGGGTAATGCATTCCAAAGTTTTGGGACCTGGTGGCTAAAACACTGGTGGGATCTTCTGAGAAAGTTCTTTGGGATGTCCATTTGTAAAAATTTTTAATCTCTCAAAGATGGAGCCATTTCTGTCTCTTAAAAAAAAAAAAATAAGCCTGTTACTCAGATACTTTGGAACAAGACCTAACCCTCATATGCAAAAAGGCTGACAAATGTATATCTCTTCTTATAGACAACGATGTCATGTTCAACATTTTATACAGATCACAGTGATGTAAAGGTGTTGGACTCCTTAAAATCAATCTGGCCAGCTTGTTATACAAAACATCTAGTTTAGATAATCTATCCTGTGAAGCTGCACAATACAATAAATAGAGATAGTTTGTTACTTGAACCCATAAACAGGACTTAGAAGCTTGATTCAGGAAACAAGAAAGTTACATGCTTACAATAACTGGTAATCTTCCTGGCTGTCTTCCCCGTTGAGTACCACACCCACCTACCATCCTTCTCTGTCTCTCTAGAGCCTGAGCCTCTGGTCGGCTCACCCTGTAGAATGCACTTTGTGATTCCCTTCTTTGGCTTTATGCCACTCTCTAGTTGCCTCCCCTGTTGAGGTGTGTATATGCTTATATTAAATTGTCTTCCCTTCTCCTGGCCAAGGTACACCCCTTTAACCTTGGATATATTCCTGTTGTTTGCTAAATGCATTATGCAACCAGTATGTGTCTTGAAAACAATAAGATGTGATGAGGTGTGTTAGACATTTCTAATGCACAGCCTGAGGTGTAGTAAGGCTTGAGGTCTCAGGCCGAGTGTCGTCAGCTCCTTGCCACGCATTAGAAGTGTCTAACGCGCAACCCCAGAGTGTCTTATTGCACGTATAAAATTGGAAGTTACATTAACAGCAGTAGAAATTAAAAATAAAGAATTAAATATGTAAAAATTAGGCCCAGATTTTTGATAAAGCAAACCCTCCACCTGTACAAAAGTTAATGTGTTTTTATTTTTGCAGTAATACATTTGTCCTAATGTAGCCACTTCTCAGTGCCGGCTAGGGCTGTATGTGTGAAAGGGAAATATTGACCAGGAACACACATTATTTGAAACAGATGTCTTAAGTTTATTTTTTGTTATTTTTATCAGTTTTGGCCAAGTATGTATGAGCCGTGAAGTGCAAGCATATTAGATGCAAAGAAAGTAGCATTTCTGCAGAGGCCTGACAGCAGCAGCAGTTCAGGGCTGATTCACTGGATTGTGGACAAACTGCTAAGGCATTTGTTCTGACGTAGGAGAAGGGAGGTGAGATATCAGTAGGGTGGTAGTGCCCCCCGAGCCTTTGGAAGACAGTGAGCTGTTTGAAACCACTCAAAACCAATTTATGTAGTAGTGTTTTGGGGGCATTCATTTGGATGTAGGAACAGGGAGCTGCGATAGCGGCAAAATGTGGAGCACAACGGAGGACAGCATTTTAAAAGTGATGGGGCATTCGATTGGACAGAGGAGCAGGGAGCCACAATACCATCAGGAACACCGAGCACAGCGGAGGGGAACATTTTAAAAGTAAGGGGGAATGTGAACCTGGAGAGCAAGAGAACTGTTGTAAAAATAAGTTTATTTCCTTAAATCAACCAACAGTGAGGATTTCTATTGGATTGCTGAGAGGGAGGAGGTGGGGAAGAAAGAGAGAACATATCCTAGCGAGTAAAAAAAAAAAAAAAATTGAAAAAGGTTAAAATGTACTTTTGAATCGGAAGGAAGCATGTTATTGATACATTTTCTTACTTCTCATACTTTACTGATGGTACCGAGTGATGAAGAAGCAAGGCTCTATACTCGTAAGAAAAAAAATGGCAGCTGTATTATTTTTTTTTTATTCTAAATTTTGGCTGAAGGAATTGTTTGCTGTCTAGTGTCCTGGTTGACATAACATTTAGCCGTGTATTAGACACTTGTAATGCATGTCTGACTGCCAATCAGGGTGCAGAATTTCCCCCTCCCATTTTGTAACCAGTCTTAATTCTACCTTATAGTAGCCGTATCTATGGAATTGTGCTTGAGCACCAAATTGGATCTCGCTGAAGTAGCCACCTTCAGCTCGGGGTACACCCCTGTTGCTTGCAGAGGAGGGGTCGGGTCAGCCTCTCCTGGTACTATGCCACTGTAGTTTTTCTCTTCCCATATACCATTCACTGGTTTTCCTTTGCACTGTCCGGCTGACATGTTTTCTTCTGTGGCCACACTCTGGTCGTAATGTCCTGCAGATATAGAGGCAGCTTGGGAGACAGGCATATTTCTGTTCCTTTGACCTGGTAACTTTGTACATCACATACGCCAGTACCCTACTATTCTGCCCCCTCACCCCACCCATATGTGGTACCAACTAGACTGTTTAACAAAAAAAACTGTTTTTTATCTCTGGTGACATGCGGATTGTGTTCTGTGTCAGAACAAATGCCTTACTTAAGTAGTTACATGTAGATTTTGCTGGGTTGGCACACTTCGTGCCATCTCATTTACGAGGTGGTCTTGCATTTGGCTAACCCCTTTTTATCTGTTAGTCAGAGCTTACATGCATACAGGGCTGCTGCCTTCATCATACTCCCATTTGCCAGTTTATTCTTGCTTTCTGGTTACTAGTAGTAAGTAGTAGTAGTAAAATGTATTTCTCTAGTGTCTGTTCCCTGGGGCTCAGAGCACCTTACAACGTAACACAATATACATAAATAAACATATAAAATAATTTAAACAGTAATATGAGATTATTAAAATTATAAATATGTGCAAAATCACAGTAAAACCCTTAAGAATTAAGAAGTGGCATACCCGAGAGCTTACTAAGCAGTACTAAAAGCCTGGAAATGGGAGTACTTCAAGACCCTCGCATTCTGTGCCTGCTCCTCTAGCTGGAAGTAGAAATGTTAGCATTTATGTCCTGCAGTACCTGTAGGTGGCAGCTTAACTGTTTCTTTGTGCCCTAAAAACTTTTGTGGAAGCCTTGCACGTATTGCTCAAAAAGCATAAACACACAAAGTATGAGCAACGAAGTTGTTCAGCACAACAGTACCTTTCTAATAATGGAAGGCAAGCCAGTAAAATAATTAGTTTTTTTCCCTATATCTTGGGAAGTACCTAAAAACTTTTTTTTCTATAAACTACAACTGAAACACAATTGTTTTTGTACAGTACAAGACCAGAGTAACCCAAATAGCAGATGCATATTTACTACATATATGCATGTGCAGTTTGGGTTTGATATGTGTTCTATTACATAAAAAGTGATTGTGTTACTTTGGCAGTTTTGTTGGGGAAAAATCAATTTCTCAGTGTTTATCCAAGGTATAGAAAAAAATTTGAATTATTACATTGGCGTGTCTAACATCATTAGAAAGGTAATTTTGTGTTGAAAAACTTTGCTTCTCATACTTTGTATGCAACTATGATGTTTTTTCAGATGTTTGCATTTGTTTTGCAGCTTATCTGTTAGGTGGTAAAATGGGCAGACTAGGTGGACTAAGTGCTCCTTATCTGCCGTCAAATTCTATGTTTCTGTGTATGGTGTGTTGGGCCAAATTTCAAAGTTACAACTGTAAAATGAAATACATCTATGAAAAAATCCATTTTTCACGTATGAAATACTTACTTTTGTTAGCCAGTACAGTGAATAACTGTAAACTACATACGTGTATGCAGTTTGGTTTTGGTACGTCTTATACGTCACAAGAAATTATATTCCCGTGGTGGGTTTTGTTAAAGAGAAACTCCTGTAAGCTGACAAAGTGCAGCAGCTTCTGCACAAGTGCCCAATTAGAAATATAGTCATTGACAGAAGATAAGGACTGCAAGACCCATCCAGTCTGCCCATTTTTTTCTACCTTATGAATGTGCCGTAGGCCTTTACTCTGTCGGTGGCCTTTCTATTCATACTCATCTGTATTGCTCCCTTATGCCTATCCCATGCCTGTTTGAAGCCCTGCACTGTATTCATATCCACCACTTCTTGAGGTAGGCCATTCCATGCATCCACCACCCTTTCTGTGCAAAAGAACTTCCTCACATTACCCCTTAATCGGCCTCTCTCTAATCTCATGCTGTGTCCTCTTGTCCTGCTATTTTACTTATATTGAAACATGTTCGACTCTTTCATCTTGTTAATGCCCTTAAGAAGTTTGAATGTTTCGATCATATCACATCTCTCCCTTCTTTGCTCTAGGGTAAACATATTGAGCTCCGTCAATCTGTCCTCATATTTTTTCTGATGCAGTCCCTGCACCATTTTGATTGCCCTTTTCTGGATTGCCTCTATTTTGTTAATGTCCTTGTGCAGGTGCGGTCTCCAGTACTGCACTCAGTACTCCAGATGGGGCCTAACCAGTGTCTCATAAAGAGGATTTATTACCTCCCTCTTATGACTTGCGATACCCCTACTAATACACCCCAACATCCCTCTAACCTTACCTACTGCTTTAGTGGTCTGCTTAGATGATTTCAGGTCATCTGTGATGATGATATCCAAGTCTCTTTCTTCCCTTGTGATTACCAGCAACTCCCCTCCCAACCTATAGGTGGCTTCAGGGTTTCTCTCCCCTATGTGCATAATCTTGCACTTCTTTGCATTAAACCCCAGTTGCCACTTTTCCAACCATTTTGCCAGTTTATCCAGATCTCTTCTCATTCTGCCCACCCTATCTGGATCATCTACTCTGTTGCAGATCTTGGTGTCATCTGCAAACAGACAAACCTTGTCCTGCAGTCCATCTGCAATGTCACTGATGAAGATATTGAAGAGAACTGGCCCCATGACTGATCCCTGAGGTACCCCACTGGTGACCTGCATCTCTTCTGACTGTATACCATTTACCGCCACTCTCTGTTTTCTGCTCGCCAACCAGTTTGCCACCCAGTTGACCAACGTCTGACCCACACCGAGCCTATCCAACTTATTACTCAATCTTCTATGTGGAACAGTATTGAAAGCTTTGCTGAAGTCAAGGTAAGCAACATCAACTGCACCCCCTTGGTCCACCACTCTGGTTACCCAGTCAAAGAAATCTGAGATTAGTTTGACAGGACCTTCCTGTTGCAAATCCATGCTGTCTTGGATTCTGTGCTCCTATGGATTCCAGGTGTCGCACTATCCTTTCCTTAAGGAATACCTCCATAATCTTGCCCACTACTGAGGTAAGACTGACTGGTCTGTAGTTCTCTGCCTCCTCCTTGCTACCACTCTTGTGGAGCGGGATCACATTAGCCCTTCTCCAGTCTTCTGGGATCTCTCCTTTGCTCAGAGACTCACTAAACAGCTCTGCTAATGGCTCTGCTAGTTCTACCCTTGGCTCCTTTAGTACACTGGGATGTATGCCATGTGTTCCCTTTGCCTTGTCCACCCTGAGCTTACCGAGCTCTTGTAGGACCCTTTCTTTTGTGAAGGGACTTGTGCACACCCCCGTGTCCCATGGTGCTGAGCTATGGGCCTGCCCTACCTTCTCCTCAGTAAATCTGAGCAGAAGTATTTATTTAGGATAGATGCTTTTTCTTGGTCCTCCTCCACACACTCCCCCTTATCCCGTTTGATCTTAGAGATACCCCCTCTGGACTTTCTCCTTTCACTGATTTTTTCTATAGAAAGTCTTGTCCCCTTCTTTTACTATTCATGCTAGTGTTTCCTTGGTTTGGGCCTTTGCCTGCCTTACTGCCTTCCCTGCTTCCCTTAGGGAAGTTTGGTATGCCTCCCTATATTTGTCCCACTGTGTTCCCTTATATTTCCTGAAGGCCAGCCTTTTGGCTCTGACCTTTTCTGCTACTGTTTTTGAGAACCAAAGCAGTTTCCTCCTCCTTTTGCTCTTGCTTTTCTCCCTAACACAGTGGGATGTTGCTTCAAGTATTGCATCCTTAATGCTTGCCCAGTTTGCCTGTACCCTTTCACCTGTATTTCTTCTTGCCAGGGCTAGCTATACTCTGTTGGCCATCTTATCAAAGTCAGCTCCTCTGAAGTGCCATATATTTGCTTTGGAATGGGATGATTTTGTTCTAGTGGCCAAATTGAACCATACCATGTGATAGTCACTGCCCCCAGGTGATCTTCTACCTGGAGTTCTGTGATCCTTTCCCCGTTAGTCATTACTAGATCTAGGATAGCCCTGTCTCTTGTGGGTTGTTGTACCAGTTGTTTGACGCCCTCACTCAGCAGGGAATCCACTCTCTGTCTGCTTCTGGTTGGTATTGACCAATCTGTATCTGGCACGTTGAAGTCTCCCATTATCAGAACCTCCCCTTTAGCTGTCATGTTCTGTATATCTTCTGATAGTAATGTGTCCATGTCCTCTCCCTGGTCTGGAGGCCTGTAGACAACCCCAGTTTGTATGGTTGTCCCATTTCCTGTTTCCAGGGTGACCCACGGTTCTTCTGGCTCCTTATGTGTATTCTGAATTTCTGTAGCTTTGATATTTTCATTGACATAAAGGCTACTGTCCCCCCACTTTGTTTTCTTCAGGGCTAGCTAAGGATAGTTTAACACTGCCTAGCAGAGTTTGGGGCCGCTATGGGTACAGTCTTGGGCCAAGGTCCTTATGCTGGTACTTAGTCTGGTGAAAAAGAAGTTAAAATTAGAGGGTGATGTTTGTTTGTGTGGTAAATCAGCACCCCTCCAGTGTCATCTAATACTTATTCATCATGTGTGGATTTTGTTCAGTTTTCAGTAAGGCACCATGGCTTTAATAAACTAACTTATTCACACGAGAGGCAAGGCTTGTCGCAGTGTGATGAGAAAGTGTCCACCACCTTTTCCGTTCTTATCCTTACAGCCGAAGTATTTTTGTGACTCTGCCTCCCCTCGAACACTCTGAACCCCAGTGTGGAAGGGTGGGGGTGGGGGGTATACATAGGAAGTACAGTATGTTGGCAGTGGCAGAGTGAGCTAAACTTATCCTGTGCTTACCTACTGTGAGGTACAATGAATCTAATAGATTTCTTTGACTGGGTGACCAAAGTAATAGACCAGGGAGGGGCTGTGGACATGGCCCACCTAGATTTTAGCAAGGCATTTGATACAGTCCCACACACAAGATTAATACACAAGTTAGCCAGCCTTGGAGTGGGTTCCAAGATGGTAGCCTGGATACAAAATTGGCTAGACAACAGGACGCAAAGGGTAGTAGTAAATGCAGTCCACAGTACAGAAAGGAGGGTTACTAGTGGGGTACCGCAGGGTTCAGTACTGGGACCGGTCCTTTTTAATGTCTTTATAAGTGACATTGCAGAGGAACTGGAAGGAAAAGTATGTCTCTTTGCAGACGACACAAAGATCTGCAACAGGGTTGATAAGATGGAGTGGAAAGGGTGAGAAGAGACTTGGCAAGGTTGGAGGAATGGTCAAACGTATGGCAGCTCAGATTCAATGCAAAGAAGTGCAAGGTAATGCACCTGGGAAACAAAAACCCAAGGGAAGAGTACAAAATGGGGGGTGAGATACTGACAGCAGTAAAAATGGAAAGGGACCTGGGGGTAATTATATCAGATGACCTAAAGGTGGGCAAGCAATGTGAGAAGGCAGTAAGGAAGGCTGGGAGGATACTGGGATGCATAGGGAGAGGCATCAACAGTAGAAAACAGTGTTGTTATCCCCCTGTACAGACAGTTGGTGAGACCCCACCTGGAGTACTGTGTGCAGGTCTGGACACCCCTTCTCTGCAAAGACATAGGCAGAGTGGAAGCTGTCCAGAGGAGGGCAACCAAAATGGTGCAGGGTCTGCACCAGAAGACATACGAAGAAAGACTAAAGGAGCTTAATATGTATACCCTTGAGGAAAGAAGGGAGAGAGGGGACATGATAGAAACTTTCAAATACCTCAAGGGAATCAACAAAGTCCAAGAGGGTAGCATCTTTCAGAAAAAGAGATGTGCAAGAACAAGGGGGCACAATTTGAAGATAGAGGGGGGATGGCTCAGAGGTAAAGTGAGGAAGTATTTTTCATGGAAAAGGTTGTGGATGCATGGAACAGCCTCCCTGAGGAGGTCATGGAGTCAAGAACAGTGGGGGAATTCAAGAATGCATGGGACAGACATAAGGCAGTCCTAGTGGGGGGGTAGGAGGAAGTAAGCTCTTGGGTAACTAGGATCTGCAGCTTATCTGTTAGGTAGGAAAATGGGCAAACTAGGTGGGCCAAGCGGTCCGTATCTGCCGTCATATTCTATGTTTCTAATGGACAAATACACCAGGTTCCACCTGCAAAAATGCCCCAAAAATGGATGACCCCTGGAGTCCAGGTTCACCCGTGACTGTGCTCTGGCAATGTCAGTGAGGTGACTTAGGGTGCAAGTTGTATGTCGCCCGGCATTAGCGCGGGTGACATTGCACCGTAAACAAGTTATAGTGCCTATGAACCATCCGGTGAAAAGTAAAGTTTTTCGGGGGCCTTTGACGCCCCCATCCACGCCCCCGCACCCCCAGATGTAAATATGACATCCTCTAGGTTTGGCATCCTGTGAAGGACAGCAGAATTGTGACAACGCCCAACACGATGTGAGTGCAAGACGTACTAAATTCCAAAATGCCCTTAACTCATAACCTTTTTGCAGTGCCCACATTATAGCACCCTAATGACGGCATACCTCGAGTCCATGGGGGTCAGACAGGCACTTCCAGGTGTACTGTAGTGGATATGAAACGTTGCTCTTCCAGTGGTAGCCATCCCCATGGTTTGGTGTGTGATAAGGGTCACAAGTTTGATATGCGTTCATGGGGAATATATCAGCATATAAGACATGGCGTGCAGGCATGGGGTCAAGACCCCGCAAACAAAAACAGCGTGGCAAACAATGCCGTAAACAAATTGCCGTCCTCCCAAATAAAGTTGGTAAAAACACCGACCATAACCAAATGAGCGCACACCATTGAAATGAATGGGAGAAAACACAAGCTGCTTGGCTACACTCCCGGACTAATTATAATCAGCTCTGAGGGGGTGTGGACCTCTGAGATGGGGAGAAACTCGGGAGGGGTATAATGTTTACAAAAATAAATAAATAAATAAAAACAGCTCCAATTCTAGGAGACGGGGAGCCGAAGCCTCGTCCCCGGTGTTACTACACTCCAGGTGCTAGTGCCTTACCCACTCTGCCATGGGAGCAGCTTGACCAGGCACTACACTTGCAGCTAACCCAGCAGTTCCCCATCTGAGCATACAGTGACAGGGGTAGCGGTAATTCCTGAATGCTGTAATACACCTGTCGTTGTACATGGTTTAGCACTTTCTGCTTCGTGGTTTTATCCACGCTGTTAGGGTAGCAACATATTGTCCTGGTACCGGCATACATGGCACAGCTGATAGTTAAGAAGTGTGCCTGAGAGAAGGACATGAAATGTTTTTTTTTCAGGATTGTGGATATTTTGTTCAATCCACACTTGCTGGCAGATCGCCTTTCCCTTTAAGGGTCACCGGAACGTCTTCAAGCTGGCTCCTCCCACCCACCCGGGTGGTAAAACCCTTGGCTCCACCCCATGATGCCAGATCTTCCTTTCTGCTGGAAGGTTCAGGTTCCCTCCTTAGCGCTCCCGCTTGTGGTAGGCCCTGGCTCTAGAATCTTCAGATTCATTTCCAAAACTAAAACTCATTCGAGTTTAGTCTTCTGCCTCTTCCCTTGCTATTGCAATGGAAGATAAATCGGTTCCTGGGTTTTGCTGGTGCCCCTGCCGGCTAAAGATGTTTCGCACCAACCCTCATGCCACATACATTTACTGCCTGGGACATGACCACAATCCTCAGGCCTGTGATCTTTGTTAGTACTTGAAGATTGCACTGCCCGACTTCAGCTGGTGCGACCAGAAAAACGTTACCCGCCAGTGAAATCTAAGGATGTTCGTTGGGTGGTCTCCATGGCTGCAGGGTCTGTTGAAGAGCTTGAACAGCTTAAGGCCTTCTAGAGGAGGCGGCCCAGGTCATGGTTTGCTCGTCTTCGGCTTCAGCCTTCATTCCGTTCCAGCTGGGCTCCACTTACTTGGCTTCGTTCAAGGAGATGTGTCAGTCTCTCGCTACCAAAGGGGAAGGGCCCTTTGGGGTCTCACTTCTCCCGTTCTTGCAAGAAGGAGCTGAAGAAGGAAAAGACCCAGCGTCAACACTCTTGGGACCGGGAGTGGACCGCTCCCAGGGGACTCCTGCTTCGACTTCGGTCAAAGTTGCGTCCGAGGCCTCTGGTTTCATGGTGATCCCTTCAGACCAGTTGGCGGGAGGCCTCCAACCAGCGAGATTTTTCAAGGTGATCAGGCAGCTTGTCGCCCGATCCAGCCAGCGAGTCTTTATTGCGGACATTGGTGCTTCCGGTGGCCTCAGACGGGGTGGCTCAGCCTTCTGGGTCGGACCCAACTGGTGAGGAGCCTGATCAGAAGGAGCAGCGGGTTCCCCCAACTCCTTCCAATGTCCCCTGTCGGCCCCAGTCTTGATCCTCCACCACTGGATCGGACAAGACTCATCGTCACCGGCGTTCTCGGTCCCGACACCATGGTAAGCGGCGGCGACGCTATTAATCTTCATCCGCCTCGGGTGAAGAGAGGCTGTAGCGCAAGTTGCGTCAGCGCTACAAAGATTTGATGTGGCAGCAGTTGGTCTTGTCTGGGAGGAAACCGACTCTGGCTTCTTCCCTGGCTATCAAGTGTCTGTCACCTGAGCGGCCTATGTCAGCTACGCCACCATCACTTCTGTGAGTACCGGCTCTGTCTCAGCCAGCTTGGCGACCAGCTTCTCTGCCGGTTCCGGTGGAGCTGCCACCCAAGTAACCGAAACCTGGGGTCCCGACCAAGGATTCTCGACAGGCTCAAGGCTTGCCCCATTGGTTGTCTGTCACTGTCACTCCCGATTTCCCAAGGCGGGTTGAGGGTGACAGTGGTGGACTCCCGCTTTACACAGATTCCTCAGAGTCTGAAAACTCCTCATTGCACTCTCGTCCCCTCGACGTAGAGTCTATCGGCCATTCCATTAACGAGGGTCCCACCTCGTTCATGGGCATTCTTCATCTCATTTCCAAGTCCATGGGAATGGAGCGCGAATCGATCCAGAAATGGGCCAGATATCCCCTCACGGAGATCCTGGACAAAGGGGGTTCCCCCACGAAGCCTTTTCTGTGGCCAAGGCCATTGTGGGTCCGATCTTGGAGCTTTGGTAACGTCCCGCCTCTTGCTCTGCACCCTCAGCCCAGATGGCCCACATATATGCAGTCCCAACCGGCTCCCTTTTGGGATTCTCTGAGCATCCCTTGACTGAGGGTTTGGTGGTAGACTCCGTCTTTTGGTGCTCGGGCAATACAGGGGATGTCGATAGACCGCTGGACAGGGAATCCCAAGAGATTGGATCATTCCGCTAAAAAGATCTGTGCAGCTTTCTCTCTCAGCCTTCATCAGGCCAGCTTGGCTGTGCTGATGGCTGTCTTCTCCCATGCCCTCTTGGGCTCCCTGGATGAGGCAATTCCCCACTGCCCAACAGGTCTCCAGACCATGGTCAAGCAGGTCCGGGACCAGGGGAGGGCTGTGGCGAAGCAGAAACTCCAGAATGCTCTGGATATTGTTGATTCTTGTGCCTTCTCAGTAGCGGCTACAGTGCCCATGTGCCACAGGGCTCGGTTGTGCATCTCAACCTTTATGGCTGATACCCAACACAAGCTGGCAGATGTCCCCATCTTGGGCACTGACTTGTTCGGACCCGGTGTGGAGGGCCAGTTCCAATGCATTGAGAAATCCAATGCCACCCTGGACTCTGTGACATCCACCCAGAAGGACAAGGGCTCTAAGCGCCAGAACCGCGAGCCGTTTCACCCTTCTACGCATGTGGCCAGTCCGGCCCAGCAGCACCAGCAGCAGGGTCAGCAGGCGCAAACGTGATGACCACATGCCAAATCAGTGGCCTCTTCAGTCAGGAAGCCTGGAGGGAAAGGTCCCAGCTGTCCCTCAGCCGGGTCCTCCTCCTCCTCCTCCTCCTCTAAGCCAGCTCAGTGACGGGTTGGAGGGTGCCACCCTCCAACCCGTTGCACCTCCCATGAATTCTGGCTCAGCCACTTCCTTTCTGCCTGGTCCATTATCACCATGGACCGTTGGTTTCTGGAAGTGGTCGGTCGAGGCCTGCCTCTGGAATTCGAGCAGGCCCCTCCATATCGAGCCCGCACCCCACGGGGGGGATCTGTGGTCTGCAGCCACTCAGCCATCTCTCCAAGATCACATAGCTCAGGTCCTCTGCAAGGAGGTGGTGTGCAGAGTAGCAGACCCTCCTTCAGACCCAGGGTTAGTTTTCAGCTACTTCCTGGTACTGAAATGGATGGAGGGGCTGGTGCCCCATTCTTGATCTGCACCTTCCGGATGGTAACTCTGTCTCAGATCATACCATCCTTGGAGCAAGGCATGTGGTTCTGCTCCCTAGATATTCAGGATGCGTTCTTTCACGTCCCGATCCGTCCGTCCCACTGACTGTTCCTCTGCTCCCGAGCCAAGGGAACCCTTTACGAGTTCCAAGCCATGCCTTTCAGCCTGTCTTCAGCCCCCAGGGTCTTCACCAAATG
The DNA here is from genome assembly GCA_016271365.2 of Neoceratodus forsteri. Classification (NCBI taxonomy): domain Eukaryota; kingdom Metazoa; phylum Chordata; order Ceratodontiformes; family Ceratodontidae; genus Neoceratodus; species Neoceratodus forsteri. The sequence goes on along the minus strand of CM057450.1, from coordinate 180,140,109 downwards.
CATGGCAGTGGTGGCAGCTTTCCTGAGGTGCCAAGGGGTCCGGGTGTACCCTAACCTGGACGACTGGCTGATAGCAGGTCCCTCCAGGCAGGAGGTGGAGCGGTTCAGGGATCTGGCCTTCCAGACTTGCTTCGACCTTCACCTCCTGATCAGCGAGGCCAAGGTCGTAGCAGGTCTTGCCATTGCAGGTGATTCAGTTCATCGGGGCAGAGCTCAGCTCCTTCCGAGCCTGAGCTCTGCTCCCAGCGGACAGGGCCAAGGTTCTGTCCTCCTTTGCCCAGTCATTTGTGGTTGGGCATTTGCATCCTGCCTCGGACTTCCTGCGTCTTCTGCAGGTGGAGGCTACTTCTAACTGAAAGGTGAAATAAGGAACTTAGAATTATCAGGAAAGACAGTATTTCAAGCAACAGAGGGAGGTGGATCTAGCTTTACTTTTGTTACAATTGTTAAGATTTTCAGTGCAGGAAGAGTTTAAACCCTGAGGGACGGAATACTGTTTACTGTGTCTGTCCTGGTGCACAGCTGACTTATTTTGGGGCTGACTGCTTTCAGAGCACAAATTACCAGGCTGTTTTGGGGCTGGGGAGGTTTACCTGCGTCTGACTTGGATGTCTGGATTTTTCTCTGATTAGCAGGGTATTTTCTCTGTCAAATTGTTGTGTAGGGCATCTTGCTGACAGGAAGGCACTCATCGCAGCGGTGGGTCAGAGCTTTTAGCTGATTGTTTCTGCGGGCACAGTTTAGGCCCAACTCCCACCACCCCCCCTCACCCACCCACCCTGGAAATAGTTCCTTTATACCTTTGGTTCTGACATAATTTCCTCAAGAGTGCAAGGTGCATGTCACTGTCATATCCTCTCTAGCACACTGCTCTGACAATATAAGCATACACATTGTATAATATATATATTTCTATATAACAAGCCAATCACACACACGCACAAAAAAAAATTAAAAGTAGATAAACATGTGGGGAGTAATGCAATGTAATGGCTGTGGGGCAGCAGTCTTCCGGTAGTCTTTCTGGAGCCTGAGATGCTGTCCTATTTGCAGACAACTCTCTGCCCTGAGGGAGGAAGTTGCCCGTCTTCAGGTCACACTGGACAGTAATAAGGGAACCTTCCCCCAAGCCACACTGGACAGTAGGAAGGGAACCTCCCCCATCCAGGGAGCACCAGAGCCACCACCACTACCTCAGAGGTTGCGAAGAAAGCACAGCTGTTGGACCACAGGGGGCTCAGGGAGGGTGAGGATGATGGAACAGAGGCACACCCAGTCAGTTGTTCCACTCCACAATCCATACACCATTCTGGGGGAGCATAGTTCCCCTATGGATGCACCCGCAGAGGAGACTAAGGACGCTGAGGACAACTGTCACAAGGGAGGCCCACAGAAAGGAGGCAGAGGACACTACAGGGAAAGGAAGCAGCTCCTGGTGGGGGACTCAGTTATTAGGGGGATAGAACTGGGGGAGCAGGGAAAACTGAAGTAAGGTGCCTGCCTGGTGCCATGGCTTGGAGGGACAGGAAGCGCATCCTCAGGATCACGAGAACAACTGCACGGGAGTCTGAGCTGGACGTCATTGTCCATCTAGGGACAAATGACTTGGCTCATCATGAGATTAGAGCAGTGCAGGAGGACTTTGTAGAGTTGGGGAGGGGCTTAAGACAAGTAGCACACACAGTATCCTTCTCAGAGGTGCTGCCTGTTAATGGCATGGGTGAGGCGAGGGTGGACAAAGCAATGGGGCCTGATGGGATTCATCCCAGAATTCTAGAAAAACTAAGGGTAGAACTAGTGACACCACTGACTACCCTCTTCAACAAATCATGGGAGGATTGGGTGGTACCCGAGGACTGGAGGAGGAGGGCAGATGTGATTCTCCTTCACAAAAGTGGGAGCAAGGCAGAAGCAGGAAACTACAGACCTGTTAGATTAACCTCAGTGATGGGGAAAATGATGGAATCACTTCTGAAGGAAAGAATTGTTGAGTATCTAGAGGCCAGAGGGGGCACAGGACCCAAGGCAGCATGGATTCACAGTGGGAAGGTCATGCCAGACGATTCTGATAGATTTCTTTGACTGGGTGACCAAAATAGTAGATCAGGGAGGAGCTGTGGACATGGCCTACCTAGACTTTAGCAAGGCATTTGACACAGTCCCACACAGAAGATTATTATACGAGTTAGCCAGCCTGGGAGTGGGTCCCAAGATGACAGCCTGGGTTAAAAATTGGCTGGAGAATAGGACACAGAGAGTAATAGTAAATGGAGTCCACTCTGAAGAAAGGGGGGTTACTAGTGGGGTACCGCAGGGTTCAGTATTAGGACCGGTCCTCTTCAATGTCTTTATAAGTGACCTTGCAGAGGGACTGGAAGGAAAAAGTATGTCTCTTTGCGGATGACACAAAGATCTGCAACAGAGTTGATGCACAAAGCGGGGTGGAAAGGATGAGAAGGGACTTGGCAAGGTTAGAGGAATGGTCAAATGTATGGCAGCTTAGATTCAGTGCTAAGAAGTGCAAGGTAATGCACCTGGGAAACAAAAACCCAGGGGAAGAGTACACAATGAGGGGTGAGATAGTAACAACAACAAAAATGGAAAGGGACCTGGGGTAGTCATATCAGATGACCTAAAGGTGGGCAAGCAATGTGAGAGGGCAGCAAGGAGGGCTGGGGATACTGGGATGCATAGGGAGAGGCATCACCAGTAGAAAACAGGAAGTTATTATCCCTCTGTGCAGACAGCTGGTGAGACCCCATCTGGAGTACTGCGTGCAGTTCTGGAGACCCAGTCTCCGCAAAGACATAGACAGGATGGAAGCTGTCCAGAGGAGGGCAACTAAAATGGTGCAGGGTCTGCACGGAAGGCATATGAAGAGAGACTTAAGGAGCTTAATATGTATAGCCTCGAGGAAAGGAGGGAGAGGGGACATGATAGAAACTTTCAAGTACCTCAAGGGAATCAACAAAGTCCAAGAGGGTAGCATCTTTCAAAAAAAGAGGTGTGCAAGAACAAGGGGGCACAATTTGAAGATATTGGGGGCGGCTCAGAGGTAATTTAAGGAAGTATTTTTTCACAGAAAGGGTTGTGGATGCATGGAACGACTTTCTGGAGGAGGTTGTGGAGTCAAAAACAGTGGTGGAATTCAAGCATGCATGGGACAGTCATAACGCAATTCTAGGGGGTGGGGGTAGGAAGAAGTAGACAGCTGGTTAACTAGGATCTGCAGCTTTTCCATTAGGTAGGGAAATGGGCAGACTGGGTGGACCAAGTGGTCCTTATCTGCCGTCAAATTCTATGTTATGTTTCTATGATACCAATCTGATCCGAAAGGCCCCCTGGCATATGCGTTCCCTTCAGTGGGAACTGGCCAGCCAGTGGTCTCAGTGCTCAGGTCACCTCGACCAGCTGGTTACTGTGACCCAGAGGATGTGGGATGGCCTCCAGTGGTGGCTGGTCCCAGCTCATCTGCAAGAAGGCATCCCATTTGTCCGCCCCGAGCCGATGGTCATCTTGACAACTGACGGCTCACTGATGGGTTGGGGCACCCATCTTGGGGGAGCACAGAGCCCACGAGCTGTGGTCCCCTCAGGAGTCCCAATGTCACATCAACCTGCTGGAGCTCCACATGGTTCGGCTAGCCTTGACCACCTTCGCTCAGTTTGTTCGGGGTCAAGTGGTTCAGGTCCAGACAGACAACACCATGACCATGTACTAGCTCAACAAACAAGGCAGGATGCACTCCTTGCCTCTGTGCAGGTAAGCTCTTCGCACATGGACCCTCATGCTCAGCCTAGAGGCAGATCTCCTAGCCATCCATGTGGCAGGAGCCTCGAATCAGTTGGCCGATGCCCTCAGCTGGATGGGCGAGGCATCTCACGAGTGGTCACTCCACCAGGAGGTAGTACAAAACTTGTTCTCCCACAGGGGGCTCCCCTCAGGTGGACCTGTTTACCTCCTGGGAGAATGCAAAGCTGAGGCTTTTCCATGCCCACCCCCACTCAACAGGGCTTGCTGCAGGGGGTGCCTTCTCAAGGCCTTGGACCCCAGGCCCTTCTACTCTTTCCCTCCACTTCCCTTGATACACAGAGTGCTCATTAAGGTCAGGAAGGACAAGGCACAGGTGATCCTGGTAGCCCCAGACTGGCCGCACCAGTTCTGGTATCCAGATCTCCTCAGCCTCAGCTCCAGGCTCCCGAGACGTCTTCCAGCACGCCCAGACCTGCTCTCCATCAATCAGAGGCAGGTACTCCATCCAGACCTTCAGTCCCTGCACCTGACAGCCTGGTTCCTGAGTGGCTAGAGTTCCAGGCTTTGGTTCTCTCCAACGAGGTCCTCAGCATTGTTGAGGTGTCCCGTAAGGAACTGACCAGAAAATGCTATGCCTTCAAATGGAAAAGGTTTTCTATTTGGTACCAGGGCAAGGGGGTTGGACCCATCGTCCTGTCCGGTGCCTAGCATTTTGGACTATCTTTGGTCCCTCTCCCAGCTGGGGCTTCGGTCGACGGCCCTTAGGGTGCACCTGGCAGCCATCTCTGCCTACCGGGCAGGGGCTGGTGAGCAGCCAGTGGCGCAGGAGAAAGTGGTCTGGCGCTTCTTCAAGGGTCTAGATCACATATCCCCTCCGGTGTGTGAACCTCCACCTCTGTGGGATCTACTGCTGGTTTTGGCTAAGCTCATAGGCAAGCCATTGGAACCAGTGCACAAGTGTGATATCTCGCATTTGTCGTGGAAGACCGCCTTCTGGTGGCTATCACATCAGCCAGAAGGACTGGGGAGTTACAGGTACTCTCTGTTGAGTCTCCTTACCTGGTCTTCCACAGGGACATGGTTGTCCTGCGCTCCCACCTGAAATTCCTTCCGAAGATGCTGTTGGAGTTTCACCTTAACCAGGTGATTACTCTGCCGGTGTTATACCCCAGTTACACCTCAGAGGCTGAGTACAGGCTCCATACTTTGGACCTGAGATGAATGCTTGCCTACTACAAAGAGTGTATGGCGGAAGTCTGGGAAGAGGTTTGTCACCTACGCTGAAGCCGCACCTAGCAGACCTGTAGCCAAGCGGTCAATTGGCAGTTGGATCACTTCCCGCATTAATCTCTGCTATAGGTTGGTGGATAGGGCACCTCCCATAGGGCTAAGGGCTCATTCCACCTGCCATATCACTGTATCGGTGACTGCTTCTAGGGACGTCCCTATCCAGGAAATCTGTAGGGCTGCTACCTGGAAGTCAGCACACACCTTGATTTCCCAATACCACATCGACCTTGAGTCACACCGGGATGCTAGTTTTGGGGCCTCAGTGTACCAGTCCCTGTTCCCTAAGTAGGGGATGTGTGCCTTGCCTCCCTCCTCCCGGAGAGCTACTAGGAGTCTGCTAGCAAGTGTGGATTGAATAACATATTCATGATCCTAGAAAAACAAGTTTCTGAACTGTAACAGTAGTTCTAGGAGTGGTACACGTTATTCATCCACACTGACCCACCTGACCTCCCTGGCTGTGACGCACAATCTGGCTTCCATCGGGCAGAGATTTGGCTTCATGGGGCGGAACCGAGGGTTTTACCACCCGGGTCGGTGGGAGGAGCCAGCTTGAAGACGTTCCGGCGACCCTGAAAGGGAAATGCAATCTGCCAGCAAGTGTGGATGAACAACATATACCACTCCTAGAACTACTGTTACAGGTGAGTAACCTGTTTTTGTTGTCCGTGCATTCTCAGTACTGCAGATTTGAAGAATGATAATCACACAGGGTTATGGAGAACCATTCTGTGACCAGCAGCATGGTGAGCAGTGAGTGATGTCCCTGTGATACAGGCACAGTGTTATGTTTTAACATGCATCCACATAAATCAGCTGTGAACCTTATCAGTCTTGAGGGCAAGGTGCTGCAGTTGCGGGTGGAACAGGGTTAGGAGACATCTGCCTTACAGTTCATTACCAGGATCAGTGGTTTAGATGAGCAAGCACTACGACTGAGGAAAGCACACAGTGCTCAAGTATGAACTGTCCTAGAAAAAACAGATTGTCACAAACTTGCCCAGCAGGTCAGGCCCTCTACTCCCAAAGTGCCAACCTCCTAGTGCAGTCTTGTGAACAGTTTAACAGAACAAGGTAACCCTCTTGTCTGTTTTGTGAGTTCGGATCAACCTTTGGTCTCAAGTCTTGGAGGGATTCAAACTGTGAACCTCTTGCTAGCGTACCCAATGTACAGGCTCAGATATTTTTGTCTTGGGGGGCAGATATATTTGCCTGCGGGCACCTAACCAGATATACAGAGATGAACCCTTAAAACTTTAATAAAGACCTCCGATTTAAAACGCTTCTCTTTCCAGTTTGGTATCACCATTCAGGCTTATGTCTATTGTCTGCTTTAATCATATACTGTATACTTTTCTTACAACTAAAAGAAATTCAAAGACACACCAGATATGTTCTAAAAAGAGCTTTACTAAAAATAGATAAAAATATGTAAAACACCAAAATACAGACCTCTTATATCACAAGACATACAAATCTTTCAAAAGAACAAGGTTTAAACAGTGCAAATTTCTACTTAACAGTACTTAGATTTGACTCTCTTTCTAAATACTTGTTTAAAAGTGCTTACAGATCTTTCCTGGTCAGAGTCTAGATAAAAATGTCTCCAAGTAAAACAGAATTATTCCTTAAAGTAAACTGTATTTGCCAACCCCATTTGTGTGAGGTGATCTAGCTCCTCCTCAGATTATGTATAAAAATATATCTAATAAAAAAAAACAAAAACAGGACGTCTCTTCAAAGTATTAATTTTGCAATCCTCAGCATGAATTGTATGTTATTCAAATAACATCTCTTTGCTCTCATGATAAGCTTCCCCCTTTCACTACATGAAAGCATCTTTATGATTTTCGCACTCCTGTGTCATAAGCTGGGTTTTCCCTCCAAAATCAGAAAATGGATATGACCTTCCATCTGAGCAACTACAGCTGTAATTCACTCAGAAAAAAACAGGAGGTCCTTGGTTAAGGCCTTCCATGTAACACATGGTCTCTAAAACTGTGTGTGTGATCTTACATGCTGTTTTCAGCATAATTCCTTTCTCATGGCTTTCATATCTCAGCTGAAACCTGGGGGAGTGACTGAGGTCATTCTAAGAGCACCAGATTTTTCAGCAGAGATGACCAGTAATGCATTTTTATATTTAAAACAAAATGATACAACACTCAGAACCGGCTGTCCACGTCATAATTCCTCCCCACCTAGACTGAGTTTAGGGGTTCTATCCCCTACATGGGATGAGCTTCCCAAATCAGTTCACTCCTCATAGACCCTAGACAGCCCATCTGAGTTCTGGTTCTTCGCTCCAGCCCTATTGTGCGATTTTTAGATCATACCCTTGTAAAGCAAGACTCCATCTTAGCAGTCTCCCATTGTTCTTCCCCATCTGCGTCAGCCAAACCAAGGGGTTGTGGTCAGTCTGCACCACAAAATGCTGTCCATTCAAGTATGGCTCTAATTTCTTTAGGGCCCACACTATGGCAAGACACTCCTTTTCCACTGTGGAGTACGCTTGCTCTCTGGGAAGCAGCTTCCTACTCGGGTACACTACTGGGTGATCTGTCCCTTGGCTGGACGTCTGACTCAGTACTGCCCAAATACCCACATCTGAGGCATCCATCTGAACTATAAAGGTTTTGCTATAGTCAGGACTTGTCAAAACAGGAGCACTGCACAGTGCCTCCTTTAGTCTGGTAAAGGCTTCCTCGCAGGCTGGGCCCCAGGTAATTTTCTTTGGCATCTTTTTCTTTGTCAGGTCAGATAGGGGAGCAGCCTGGGCACTGTAATTGGGTACATATTTCCTCTAGTACCCTGCTGTCTATAGAAAGATCCTGACCTGCTTCTGGGTTTCTGGTCTGGGCCATGCCTAGATCACCTCTATTTTTATTTGGTTAGGACGGAGATGTCCCCGGCCTACCACATGCCCAAGGTATGCCACTTCTCCCATGGCCACCTGGCACTTCTCGGGTTTAACAGAGAACCCGGCCCTCTTTATCCTGCCCAGCACTTCCCTAAGGTGGGATAGGTGTTCCTCCCAGCTGGTACTAAAGATGACAGTGTCATCCAGGTACGCCACGGCATACTCCTCAGCACCATTTAACACCTGGTTCACCAGCCTTTGAAAAGTGGCTGGGGCGTTCTTCATTCCGAAAGGCATTACTTTAAACTCAAATAAACGTATCGAAGGGATGAAGGCTGACTTCTTCCTAGCTCTGTCTTGTCAGTTCTACCTGCCAGTACCCCTTTGTCAGGTCAGTGGTCATAAGATAGGTCACCCCTCCCAACGTGTCCAGGAGTTCGTCCGTCCGGGGCATCGTGTGGGCGTCAGACTTCGTGACTGCATTCAGTCCATGATAGTCCACACGGAAACGAGTAGAGCCATCTGGCTTGGGCACAAGGACTACGGGTGAGGCCCAGGGGCTGTGGGATCTCTGGATTTAACCTAAATCCAGCATCTCCTCCACTTCCCTCCTAATGTCAGTTTGGACAGCCTCTGACACCCGATATGCTGTATGCCGTATGGGCATCTGTGTCCCTGTCTCCACTCCGTATGTTGCTAAGGGGGTTAGCCCAGGCTTGGCGCTAAACGACAGGGCAAAGTCTGCTAAAATCTCCCTTACTTTCTGGACCTGGTCTGGAGCCAGCTGGGGAGACAATTTTACTGCCTCCATAGAGGACTCCCACTTACTTTCCTCCAGCAAGTCCAGAAGGGGGTCTCCTTCGTCCATCCCCTCCCCATGACTACACACTGCAAACACCATGTCAACTCTATTGGCATATGGCTTCATGATGTTGACATGGTACATCCATTCTGTCTGTCTTCTGTAAGGTAACTTGACAATGTTGTTCACGTCATTTACCTTCCTAACCACTTTGTACGGTCCTGCCCACTCAGCTTAAAGCTGTCTTTCCGGACCGTAATAAGGACCATGACTTCCTCACCCACCATGTATGAGTGAGCTCTGGCTCTGTGGTCATACCACACTTTTTGTTGGGCAGCTGCCAGGTTGCTCTGGGCTGTCCCCATAAGCTCCTTCAGCCTTTCCCTAAACCTAAGGATGTAATCCACAATGGGAGTTCCCTGGGTGGCGTGCTTGCCTTCCCAGTCCTCCCGGATTAAGTCTTGGGGCCCATGTACCCAGCGTCCATATTAGAGTTCGAAGGGGGAAAATCCTGTTGACTCTTGGTGCACCTCCCTGTATGCAAACAACAGGTGGAGAACGTATTTCTCCTAGTCCCTCCCATGTTGTTCAGCAAACGCCCGGAGCATTGACTTTAGGGTACCATTGAATCGTTCCACAAGTCCATTGGCTTGTGGGTGATACAGTTTTGTGCATCTCTGCACCACCCAACACTTCTCCCAAAAACATTTCATCAGATCCGACATGAAGGAACCCCCTCGATCGGTGATTACCTCCTGCGGAAACCCAACACGGGAGAAAATCCCAAGTAAGGCATCTGCCACTTTGTCCGTCCTCAGTGAGGATAGGGCGACTGCCTCTGGGTACCGGGTGGCATAATCCACCACAGTCAGGATGAATGTCTTCCCTGAGGAGCCCGGGGTATTTAAAGGCCCCAAAATATCCATTTCCACCCTCTGGAATGGCTCTTCCACTATGGGCAAGGGAATCAGGGCGGCTTGGGTTTTCTTGCCCGCCTTCCCTATTTCTTGGCACAGGTGACAAGACCTGCAGTACTCCTTCACCTGCTGGGTGAAGTTTGGCCAGTAGAAATTTTGGGACAACCGCTGCGTCATGCGTGCGATTCCCAGATGACCAGACAAGGGAATATTCTGTGCAATTTTGAGCAGTTGCTCACGATACCCCTGGGGAACGACAATCTGCCTGCCTAGCATCTCTCCCTCTGTCTGGACTGCCTGAGTATACATAAGTCCATTTTCCCAGTAAACCTTATGTCTGCCGTCACGTCCCTGTGTGCTGTCCGAGTTGGCCCAAGCCCTCAGCTTCTCTAAACTAGTGTCACTTCTCTGAGCAGCTGCGAACCCCTCACACATTCCCAAGGAATGGGACAGGTCCCCTTCAGTCGCTAAATTAGGGTCCCTAGCACTAGCGTCAGGGCACTCAGGATCACTGTCAGTCCCAACCCTCTGACAAGGGTCACCCCTCCTTTTTCGGAGTAACCCTCTGTAGCTGTGTGGTTATTCACTACTGGGGATATTTCTACCCCCTTTTTATAAGTCTCCCCATCTGGAGACACAGGCTGGGGAACCAGCCTCTCAGTGGTTTCCACTTTGGTTTCTGTGGGGTTCAGTGAACTACAATTTTCCCTTGCCGCTTAGCTATGGGTAACTGCACATACCATCCCCTGTTGGAGATTGTTGCCCAGGATCACGTCTACAGCTAATGTTTTGGCTACAGCCACCTGTTGCACAGTACCCCCGGTTCACCCCAATGTAGGAGAACACTAGCGAGTGGTAATGTTTTCTCTTCACCTGCAAAGTCCTGTACAGTGACGTATTTATTAGGTATAAGCTGACCAGGCTCTACTAGATCCCCCTTTACCAAGCTCAGGGATGCCCCTGTGTCCCTTAACCCTTGCATCTGCACACCATTTACCATGACTGGGTGCATGCGTTCCCTCATGTTCACTGGCATGCTTCCAGGGACACACAAACGACCCACTTCTTTTGTAGCACCCTGTGGTGTATTATTGCTCGCCTTTTAGGGACACTGTCTGGCAATATGCCCAGTTTCTTTACACAACCAACAGGCATTTCTTACTTCAGAGAAATCTTTTCGTTGAAACCTGGGGCTAACTGGTTTCGGTGGAGGCAGTGAGGGTTTTAGCTGCCCTGGAGGTGTGCTTTTCCCTTTCTGTACTGCCTTGCCTGCCCCATTAGTTCTCAGAGCAGGTCTGCTCTTAGCATAGTAGTCCGAGAGTTCAGCAGCCTCTTGCACTGTTTTTGGATCTCTGTCCTCTAACCAGGGTTTTTAGCTCTGCTGGGCATGCCCAATAAAACTGTTCTAATAAAATCACATTTTCAATTTTCTCAACAGAGTTTGCCTTAATTCCTTCCCACCAGTGTTTTAAAAACTGACGTTGTTTCGTGGCTAGCTCCTCGTAGCTCATATCAGGGTTTCTCCTGAGCTTACAGAATTTAGCTCTGTATGATTCAGCAGTTAATTCAAACTTTTTTAACAGTGCAGCTTTTAGTTTGCTGTAATCATCACAGTCTTCATTGTCCATTTGACCCAGTGCATCCCGAGCTTTCCTAGGAAGTAGCGGGGGATAGCTGGAAGCTCCAGGACTGTTTAGGAATTTTAGCCTGAATACAAACTTTTTTCAAAAGAATTTAAAAAAGCATTCATGTCCTCCTCCTCCTTAAATTCTGCTATTAATTTGGAGTTCAATTTGTAACCCAGTCCTGCAGTCCTAGTTAAACCCAAGCCACTTACGTGCTCTGGTTTCGTTGGTCGAAGTTGTATCTTCTCCAGTTCGTGTTGCCTCTGGCGCTCCTTCTCCTCATGGTCTGCGTCTCTGTTCTCGCTCTGCCTCTTAGCATTCGCATTCTCTCTTCTCCTCTGCAGGTCGTGGTGCTCACGCTCCTCATGGTCTGCCTCCCTCTCTTCTCGCTCTGCCTCCAGTTCCATCCTGCGCAACTCAATTTGCAGCCTGAGTACCTCTGGATTCAGGATACTGGTGACCCTCCCCCTGCTGCTGTGGCCCTTCACTGACAGTGGCCGTGCTGTCCTCCTCATCGGCTCTGGACCCTTCACTGGCTGCTATCCCTTCCACACTTGAGGTTTGGTCCTTTCCAGTAACGGTTGGTGACTCGCTGCTCTGGGTATCTGCTGCCATCAGGGCACCTCGAACAGGGCTCCTCTGTCCCCGCACAACTGCCTTAAGTTATCTACAGTGTGCCTGCTGAAGCTGGAAGTCATCTTTCCTGACTACTGCTACTCTGACTGCACTTTAGAGAAAAAAAATTAAATGGATAGGAACTTGACTGTACGCCAAGTGAAATATAGTTCTGTTTCCTTTTTAAAATAAAACTGTCTTTTTTCTTTCTTTGCAAGAGAGCTTACTGTCTCACTTGACACAGAACAATAAAAGCTTGTGATAAAAAAAAAAAATTATGCCACAGCTGCCAACCAGTCTGTCACAAACCCACTCAGCAGGTCAGGCCCTCTACTCCCAAAGTGCCAACCTTCGAGCGCAGTCTTGTGAACAGTTTAACAGAACAAGGTAACCCTCTTGTCCGTTTTGTGAGTTTGGATCAACCTTTGGTCTCAAGTCTTGGAGGGATTCAAACTGTGAACCTCTTGCTAGTGTACCCGATGTACAGGCTCAGACATTTCTGTCTTCGGGGGGCCAGATATCTTTGCCTACGGGCACCTAACCAGGTATACAGAGATATACCCTTAAAACTTTAATAAAGACGTCAGCTTTAAAATGCTTCTCTTTCCAGTTTGGTATCACCATTCAAGCTTATGTCTATTGTCTACTTTAACCATATATACTTTTCTTACAACTAAAAGAAATTCAAAGACAGACAGACTTAATGTGTTCTAAAAAGTGTTTTACTAAAAATAGATAAAAATATGTAAAACACCAAAATACAGACCTTTTATATCACAAGACATACAAATCTTTTAAAAGAACAAGGTTTAAACAGTGCAAATTCCTACTTAACAGTACTTAGATTTGACTCTCTTTCTAAATACTTGTTTAAAAGTGCTTACAGAGCTTTCATGGTCAGAGTCTAGATAAAAATGTCTCCAAGTAAAACAATTATTCCTCAAAGTAAACTGTATTTGCCAATCCTTTTTGTGTGAGGTGATCTAGCTCCTCCTCAGTCAGATTATATATAAAAATGTATCTAATAAAAAAAAAAAAAAAAAAAAAGAACAGGACATCTTTTCAAAGTATTAATTTTGCAGTCCTCAGCATGACTCATATGTTCTTCAAATGACATCTCTTTGATCTCATGATAAGCTTCCCCCTTTCGGGACATGAAAGCATCTTTACGATTTTCGCACTCCTGTGTCATAAGCTGGGTTTTCCCTCCAATGCCATAAAATGGATATGATCTTCCATCTGAGCAACTACAGCTGTAATTAACTCAGAAAATACAGGAGGTCCTTGATTTAAGACCTTCCATGTAACACATTGGTGTGGATATTCAGAAGGGTTGCGCATGGCGCAATGCTATTGCGCCATGCGCCAACCCACTGATGCGCCTCGGCCGAATATTCAAACGGGATTGAGCCTGGCATAAATCCCGGCGTGCTGGAGCGCGTCAGTAATGTATGGCAGGTAGGGGGCGTGCCCATGCATACTCCGCACACCCCGATATTCAGCCCAGGATGTGCTGAGTCCATGCATGTGCAACCCCTACTTGTTCTGCACACAGGTGAGCAGAAAAAAAGGAGCAACAGCTGGCCACCCACAGGTGAGCTGCTGTATTGCAGGGTGCAATGTGGCAGCTGTGGCCACCCAAGCTCCGGCTGCACCTTCATGGCGGCGCCTTCCCCGATCGCGGGCATATGTAGTAAAAGGATAGTCCAACATCCCTGGTGGTCCAGTGGACCACTTGCAGCCCGTTCGCAGGCATATGTTTTAATTTAAAAGTCCAATATCCCTGGTGATCCAGTGGACCGCTCTCAGCCCGATCACGGGCATCTGTAAAACATAATGCCACAGCTACTCAACCCAAGTGGTCTAGCAGCACCCCCCCCACCCGCCCACTGGGCCCACCGCGTCCCCCAGTCAGGGCAGGCGGCGCTCACCTCCCGCTTGCTGCCCACTGGTCCTGGCGTGGGCCAATGGGCGTGCAGCCATAACGTACTACACAGTCAAGAATGATAGCGGTGGATCCATTCATGTCTGCTGCGGACTTCGTAATAATATCTGGTCTGACTTTCTACGCGATAACTCCACCCTTGCACGACAAGAGACACTCTTCTGTGCGGTGTCAGTCGGCAGGCGACAAGCGGGTGAGGCTGCCGCCTGCCGTTGACTGGGAATGCGGGCGTGGGGCTCAGTGGGCGGGTGGGGGTACCGCTAGAACCATCAGGGTTGGGTTGCTCTGGCATTAATGTTTTACTGATGCCTGCGATCGGGCTGCGAACGGTCCACTGGACCACCAGGGATATTGGACTTTCAAAATATATGCCCATGATCAGGCTGCGAGTGGTCCACTGGACCACCAGGGATGTTGGACGGTTACTTTTAATACTTAAGCCCGTGATTGGGCGTGAAGCGGTCCACTGGACCACCAGGGATATTGGACGTGTACGATATTCTACGTATGCCCGCGATCGGGCAGTGGGGCACTTTTCCGCGATGTGCAGGGGGCATTGATCCCTGACGGCTATAGCCTGGCAGGGCGCCAGGCGCAAGTTGCTGGGGATCGGCGCGCCTGCATGCAAATGGAGCCATAATGATATGCAAATGGTCCCATTTGCACCTTGCATGCATTATGGCTCCATCTGCATGTGCACTTTTGAATATTACGATTGTTGCGCCTAGCGCAATGGAACTTGCGCTAGCGCATCCCCCTGCTCCACTCTGGCCACTTGTGCTGGCGCAGTGCCACTGCGCCATGTGCCTGCGGGTGACCAGTGTGCGATATTCAGCGATGTTGTGCCATGACACAGCTCTGTTGAATATCACCCTGTCAACGCCCCTGCACAGCCCAGTTGCTGTGCGCCCAGGCTTGCTCCACAGCCTAGCGCAGTCTGAATATCCGGGCCATTGTCTCTAAGGCCCTGTCCACACTACGCCTCTGTAACATTACAGAGTGCCCAAATCTTTACCGCAGTGGATTGTGTTTACACCTATAACGTTACAGAAGGCGTTTTCGTAACTGTTGTTGAAACCACATATAATTGGTTTCAACAGCGATTGTAAAACCGTTACCCCTTGCACCCAACGGCAAAGTGTGATGCGTGGTAACTGTCCCTGCAGGTCAAGAAGGCCAGGCTGTATTCTGGGAGAGCGGGTGCTGCCGTAAGATGTCCCGGCACCCTTAGTATGGACCAGTGGTACCAGTCCCATAATGGACACATCCGCAATATGGACACACTGCACGCTCCTGGCCATAACAGATTGCATCTGTTACCAGGCCGGAGCCATGTAGTGTGGACAGGACCTAAAACTGTGTGTGATCTCATGTGCTGTTTTAAGCATTTTTGTCATGGCTTTCATCTCTCAGCTGAAACCTGGGGGTTGGGGAGATGAGTGAGGTCATTCTAACAGCACTAGATTTTTCAGCAGAGACAACCAGTAATACATTTTTATATTTAAAACAAAATGATACAGCACTCAGAACCGGCTGTCCACGTCACAAAGACCTTTCCTAGACCCAGGGTAACACGTCACGTTGTTTCAGGAAGAAGTAATTCGGTTATATGAGGTACCTCTGGTGATAAGGCTGTAATTGATGCAGTATCACATATCGCCATGCCTTAAAAAGGTTTGGTGATCTTTTCAGATGCACATGCTAAACAAGCGGACTTATACTCAGGGGGTCGTTTGTATCCTGTTATAACCACAAGAGCTTATGCTTGTGGAGGACTACCCTGGCAGGAGATATGCTGGTGGATTCCCACGGGTGGATTTTCTGAAGCCTGTTTTCAGTGGTCATTGCCTCTTTTGTTTTTGTTTTTTTGGACCAGCAACTGTGGTCAGTTTGTCTGCATCGGCCCACTCAGTCCTGCTTTAAGGTAATGACCATGCAAGGAGTATGGATCCATCACAAGCTGTAGCTCAGATAATCTTCTTCGAGGATATCGCCATCCATTCAGCCATATCATGGAACTGTAAGACGTTGGTTTCAGGCCCACCTGGAAATATTTGTGAGCTAAGGCCGCCAACATAAACATGCTTCATTGCTGCCTCATGGGCATCTCCTGCATGCCTGTGTTCTTTCTCTCACTGTCAGGCATGCCTCGATCCATGGCTGCTGAAGAATGCTGTCAAACTTTTTGCTAGTATTTGCTGTTACTATACTTCTAAGTTTGCTTTAATCCCTAACTTTTAGGCCACCACAGAAAGATAAAGAACCACTGTTCTGCTGTTTCCATTGTGGCAGCATTAAGATCTATCAAGACTAAAGCCTGCCGAATTTGTCAGGGCTTTAACCAGGCAACCAGGAGACATTGAAAGAAAGCTTTAGAAAACTTTCTTTTGTCTCAAGAAATGGAGAAAGAGGTTGTGGCGAAGGCAGGTTTGCAGCCATCAGCTGCTTCTATTTCCAGTACTCCATAGGCCCATCAGTCTCCGTGGTCAATGGCAGCTGTTGCTGACTTGTCGAAGAAAAAGGATAAGTCCTGTGATATCGGAGGAAAAACACGATCATTCTGTTCTAGGGACATGGATATGTTGTTCATCCACACTCATTGGCAGTATCCTTGCCGCTTTAAATCTTGCCGGAAGGTCTTCAAGCTTGCTCCTCCCACCCACCCGGGTGGTATAACTCTCGGCTCCGCCCCATGACGCCAGATCTGATCTTCCTTACGGCTTGAGCTCAGGTTCCTCATAACGCTCTGCGTTTGTGACTGAGTTCCTATTTCTCCGTTTGCGGTTTAAAAATAATATTTTGCAAAAGACTTCAGTCTTGATCCCTCGCGGCTGCGATGGATAAATCGACTCCGTTTGGAGATGCCCATGCGGGCAGAAGATGTCGAGACGGATCCACTCCGTGTGTGTCTGCTTAGGCCTTGAAAGCACGACCCGCGAGACTTGCGACCTGTGCTCATCTTTCTCGACCTCGTCCTCGAAGACCGTGCTGCCGATTGCAACTGGGCGTCGAGGCGTTTCCCTCGGTGAAAGTCAAAGGAGGCCGGTTGGCGGTGTCATGGTAAGTAATTTCCGGCGAGATCAGCTCGGCCGGATGGTAACCCTCGAAGAAGAGGAGGCGGCGCGGGCCGTATCTTCCTCGGCCGCGGCATTTATCCCGCTCTCTCTGGGTTCTTCCTACACGGCTTCCTTTAAGGAGCTTTGTCTGTCCCTCTCCACTAAAGGAGAAGGGCCTGCGTCTGCTGGACCTTTTCTCGGTCCAAAAAGAGGGACAAGGGTAAATCCCTCCGTCGGCGCTCTTGGGGCGGGAAAGTCCCTCTCCCGGACCGTCGACCGTCGGCCGATTGACCGCTCGGCCGGCCACTGGCCTCACGGTGTCCCGTCAGGTCAGTTGACGAGACTCCACTGATGAAGTCGAGATTTTCTCGACCCATTGACAGGCTGTCGCCTTTAGCAGCCGATTCCCCTCTCCCCGGTTCCCCCGGGAGGAGTTGAGGATCCCGTGGGCTCGCCTGTGCCTCCGGTTCCGGAGCCCTCGGATGGACCTTCCGAGCCGAAGGGAGTGTCGGTTCCGGCCGACACCTCCCTGCACCGACCCCGGAAATTCCGGGACTCTCGGTCTCGGTCTCGGACCTCTTCGCGGTCCAGCCGTTCCCACCGTCATAGGCGGTGTCGGTCTCGGCACCGCGGTAAGCGGCGTCGCCGCTCGTCCTCGTCCTCCTCCTCGGATGAGGGCTTGGCGTAAGTGCGTCGACGATGCGAGACACTTATGTTACAACAACTCCTCCTGGCGGGAATAAGCCGACTCCGGCGCCTTCCCGACCATTAAGTAACTGTCACGGGCAGCGACACAACCCTCGACTTGCCGAGGAGCCTATGCAGGCGGTTGTTCGGCCAAAACCAGCTGCTCCACCGATTGCGGTGGAACCTCCGCCTCCACAGCCACCAATTGGGGCTCCGACCAAGTTCTCGGTCGGCTAAGGTTTACCCCATCGGCTGTCAGTTACCCTCACTCGACCGACCTCGGCAGGTGAAGGGTGGTTCAGGCCAGAGGCAGCTCTTGAGGACTCTTCCGAGTCGAAGATGATTCCTCCTTCTTCTCCAGCGACTGGACTTGGAGTCTTCAGGAGAGTCAGCCAATGGGCGATAGCCCGTCGTCCTTCCTAGGACTGCCGGCTCATCTCGAGTCTACGGGATGGAGCTCGAACCCGTTCCCAAGCGGGCCAGGTATCCCCTCACGGAGATTCTGGACCGAGGGATTCTCGACGGAGGCCTTTCCGGTGGCGAGGCCATAGTGGGTCCAGCACTGGAACTTTGGCAGCGCCCTGCTTCCTGCCCTCGCCTTGGCCAGGATGGCCAGGAAGTATCAGGTCCCTACGGTTCCTTGTCGGTTTTGAACACCCCTCTGCTGAGGGTTGGTTACCGACAACGTTTTCCGGAGCGCCCGGCTGCGCCGAGGATGTGGACAAACCTCCTGACAAGAGTCAAGAAAGTGGACTATGTCGAGGCGAAAAGTCTCACTGCGTCTCTCTCGGCCTTCGTCAGGCCAGTTCGGCCGTCCTCATGGCACATTTTCTCATGCCTGTTGGGCTCCTGGATGAGGTCATCCCTCATCTTCCCGCCCGATCTGCAGACTACGGTTAAGCAGGTGCGGGACCAGGGCAGGCAGTGGCCAAACAGCAGCTCAGACTGCTTTGGATGTAGGGACTCATGTGCCAGATCGGGTGGCGGCGCGGTGGCTATCGTCGGCGGGCTTGGCGAGATATCACCTTTCGCGGATACCCAGCACAAGTTGGCGGATGTTCCCTTTTGAGGACTGACCTCTTGACCCTGGGGTGGAAGGTCACCTGCAGAGGATCGAGAGGTCCAATGCCACCTTGGACTCGGTCTCTTCCGCTCAGAAGGACAAAGGCCGCAAACCACAGCCTAAGCCCTTTAGTCCTTCTGTGCCCCAGTAGCGCCCAGCAACAGCGTCAGGGCCAGCAGGCTCGACCTTGGCATCCCAAACCCAAACCGCGGCTTCCTCTAACAGGAGGCAGGGAGGAAAGGGCCCAGGAGGTCCCTCGGCGGTCCCTCCTCCCTGCCAGTGACGGGCTGAGGGGTGTAGCCCCATCCCGTCGCGCCCACCCCTGAGGTCCCCGTGGGGAGGGCGGCTCCACGCGCCGTTCCGCCTGGTCGCTGTTACCACGGACAGGTGGGTCTTGGAGGTGGTGGGAAGAGGCCTGCCTCTGGAATCGAGCAGGCACCACCCTTCAGAGCCGTCGCCCCTCGGGGGCCGGGATCCCAGCCTCACTGGCGGCTCGTCGAGCCGACGCCAGCTCTCCTCCTCCAGAAGGAGGTGGTAAGAGAAGGTGGTGGACCCTCCTTCAGACCCAGGGTTTGTGTCCAGGTACTTCCTGGTTCGAAGCAGACGGGGGGGCTGGCGCCCATTCTCGACCTACACGGCCTAAACAAGTTCCCTAAGGTCTCGAACCTTCAGGATGGTCACTCGGCTCAGATAATACCATCCTTGGAGCAGCGTGTGGTTCTGCTCTCTGGACTTGCAGGGCCAGCGTTTTTCACGTCCCTATCCGTCCGTCTCACCAGAGATTCCTACGCTTCGGCGGAAGGATCTCTCTTGAGTTCAAGCCATGCCCTTGGCTTGTCTCCAGCTCCCAGGGTCTTCACCAAATGCATGGCAGTGGTGACAGCATTCCTGCGGCGCCCGAGGGTCAGGTGTACCCTTACCTGGGCGACTGGCTGATAGCAGCTCCCTCCAGGAAGGAGGCGGAGTGGTCAGAGATCTGGCCCTCCAGGTCTGCTCTCAACTGGGCCTCCTTATCAGCGAGGCCAAGTCGGACTTCGAGCGAAGCAGGTGATTCTATTCATCGGGCGCAGCTCGACTCTCTTGAGCCAGGCGCGGCTCCGGCGGACAGGGCGAGGTTCTTTCCTCCTTTGCCCGATCATTTCTGGTTGGGCAATTGCGCCCTGCCGGGACTTCTCGCCTCCTGGGTCTCATGGCGGCCTGTACCAAGCGTGGTCCGTTGGGCCCGCTGGAACATCCGTCCCCTTCAGTGAGGACTGGCCAGCCAGTGGTCACAGCAGCTGCGATCCCTTGGACCAGCTTGTGCCGGTGACACAGGGGATGTGGAATGCTCTCCAGTGGTGGACCGTTCCAGATCAATTGCAGGAGGCATCCCGTTCAGTCCGCCCGAGCCGGCGGTCTCTCTGTCGACCGATGCCTCTCTGATGGGTTGGGGTGCCCATCTGGGGAACACCGGGCTCATGGCCTCTGGTCCCAGGGAGTCGATGCCACATCAACCTGCTGGAGCTCCGGCGGTCCGCCTAGCTCTCACCGCCTTTGCTCCGTTCCTCCGGGGTCAAGTGGTCCGAGTCAGGCCGGACAATACCAGCGACCATGTACTATCTAAACACCGCCAGGGCGGAGCCAGCTCCATGCTTCTATGCAAAGAGCTCTCCGCATTTGGTCACTCGTCCTGCGCAGCCTGGGCGGATCTCCTAGCCATTCACGTGGCAGGAGCCTCCAACACCCTGGCCGATGCCCTGAGCGGATAGGGGCTGCATCCACAGTGGTCTCTCCTGCGGTAGTACAGCATCTGTTCTCCCTTTGGGGCACACCTCAGGTGTGACCTGTTTGCCTCCACAGGACAGCGAAGCTGAGTCTGTTCCATGCCCGCCCCCCTCAGCAGGGCTCGCTGCAGGGGGATGCCTTCTCGAGGCAATGGACCCCGGGCCTCTTTTACGCCTTTCCCCCATTTCCCTTGATCCACAAGGTGCTTCTCCAAGCGAGGAGGGACAAAGGCGCAGGTGATTCTGATTAGCCCAGACTGGCCTCGCCAGTTCTGGTACCAGATCTCCTCAGTCTCAGCTCCAGGACTCGCGGCAGCTTCCAGCTCGCCCGGACCTGCTCTCAATCAATCAGGGAAGGTGTTCCATCGGACCTTCAATCCCTGCACCTGACGGCCTGGTTCCTAGGCGGCTAGAGTTCCAGGCTTTGGGTCTTTCCGGCCGAGGTCCTCAATGTAGTTGAGGCGTCCCGTAGAGTCGACCAGAAAATGCTATGCCTTCAAATGGAAAAGGTTTTCCATTTGGTGTCAGAACAAGGCTTGGACCCTTCCTCCTGTTCCTTGCAAGCATCTTGGACTATTTATGGTCCCTTTCTAGTCAAGGGCTTAGGTCGGCGACCCTAAGGGTGCACCTGGCAGCCATCTCTGCTTACGAGGCGCGGGCGGGAAGCCAGTCGATGGCACAGGAGAAGGTGGTCTGGCGCTTTCAAAGGCCTTGATCACATTTCCCTCAGTCGGGAACCCCCACCTCCGTGGGATCTACTGCTGGTACTGGCAAAGCTCATGGGCAAGCCATTGAACCTATGCACAGTGTGCTCTCTCTCACCTGTCGTGGAAGACCGCCTTCTTGGTGGCTATCCGTCAGCCAGAAGGATGGGAGAGCTCCAGGCGCTTTCCGTCAGTCTCCTTACCTGGTCTTCCACAGGGACAAGGTTGTCCTGCGCCCCACCCGAAATTCCTTCCGAAGGTGGTGTGGGAGTTTCACCTTAACCAGGTGTTGACTCTGCGGTGTTCTACCCCAATCACACTCGGAGGCCGAATATAGGCTCCATACTCTGGATCCTAGAAGCGCGCTCAGCCATTATAAGGGAGCGTACGGCTAGAGAATTGGGAGAGGTTAGCCAGCTGTTTGTCACCTCGCTGAGGCATCTGGCAGACCTGCAGCCAAAGCGGACGATAAGCAGGTGGGTAACCTCCTGCATAGATCTCTGCTATAAGTTAGCGGGCATGGAGCCTCCCAGAGGATAGAGCTCATTCTACCGCCATACTGCTGCAGCAGTGGCTGCTTCCAGGGCGTCCCTATCCAGGAAATCTGCAGGGCTGCTACCTGGAAGTCAGCAAACACCTTCATTACCCACTACCACATCGACCTTGAGTCCGCCGGGATGCTGGTTTGGGGCCTCGGTTCTCAGTCTCTCTTTCCCAAGTAAGTATATGGGGTGTCGTCTTGCCTCCCTCCTCCCGGAGAACTGCTAGAGTCTGCCAATGAGTGTGGATGAACAACATATCCATGTCCTGAAATACAGGTTACTCACCTGTAACAGGAGTTCTAGGAATGGTATATGTTGTTCATCCACCGACCACCCGACACCTCCCGGCTCGGACTACAACCTGAGCTTCCAGCGGCCAGATCTGCGTCATGGGGGCGGAGCCGAGAGTTATACCACCCGGGTGGGTGGGAGGAGCAAGCTTGAAGACCTTCCGGCAAGATTTAAAGCGGCAAGGATACTGCCAATGAGTGTGGATGAACAACATATACCATTCCTAGAACTCCTGTTACAGGTGAGTAACCTGTATTTTTTTCACATGCAATTTTGGGGGTTTTATGTGTGTTCTCCCGGCCTCTACACCCATGCTTCCCCAACATAGTGCGTTCATGTGGAGGCACATGCATGCACACCATTTGGGGCACCCCTCCCTTCCAGTTGTGCCGTTGACCGCCTGCGCTGGCACCGAACCTGCATTCGGTGATGGCAGGACTACGGGTGGGTAACCCCACTCCTTGTCTGGGAGAGGAGAGCCAACACTTGATCTTGCTTCCACCCTTCACCCGCTGTGCCAGCACCCTGGTGACCTGAGGTCATTCCCAAACCCGGGTCACTGGACTAGCATGAGATGCGGCATCCAGTGTTTCCACCCTCAGCACCACTGGGCCAGCATAAACCTGCCATTCTAAGAAGGATAAGCGCAGAAAAGAAAAGCCACGTTTCCCATGACCATTTCCAAAGATGGGTCCCAGCATCTGGCCATTGGACTTGCCCCGGCTGTCTCTGACATCAAGGCTGGAAACGGTGTCAATTCGTCCCTCTGCAGCCTGGGGACTCACAGCCAATTTCATCATCGGGCACAGTCTTGTCGCTGGCTCCTTCACTGATGACGCCTTCGGGCTCCATCGATGCACAGGCATTGTATCAAACAAAGTCAGAGCTGTTTCAGCACCTGCTGTTGATGTCACTGTTGACGCTTGCACCATCTGCACCTCCATCCAGCCTGTTATCAACATTTCAGTTTTCTGACCCTGCCTCTCTGCTGGGTTCAGATAGGCCGCCATTGATGGATTCCCATCATCAGCTCCTCCTCACTTGTCTCCCCATCCTGTCGACTTTCAGCCAGTGACTGTCGACATTGACAGCAAAGTGGAGTACAATCCAGAATTCATGGAGGACGAGACCACTGATGAAGAGGAAGAAGTCAGGGATGTGATTGGCTCAAGCTCCACTGTGTTCTCTTGCTTGGTGAAAAACAAACCTAGATCTCTACTTGAAGACACCTCTTTTCAGGCTTTCCTCAAGACATATTCAGACAAAGATTTGGTTCCAACTGAAGAAGAGGATTCTTCCAAGAAGACTCTCTATGAGTTCTTGGAGGTTACAGCCTGTCCAACTGTGATTATGCCTCCAGTGCATTCTGCAGTTGAGGATGAAAAAGAAGAAGAAAAATCAGCATTTATATAGCGCTTTTCATACACAGTATCCCAAAGCACTTTACAAGCAATGCTAGACTGTTAGTGAAGTGACTGAATGTGTGGTGGCAGCCATATCACACATCATCATCACCCACACACAGCCTGGATAATTGCATGAACCCGGTTTATGGGAAGGGGAATGTTGGCCAGGACACCGGGAATGTTCCCTGCTCTTTGCGAAGAGTGCCCTGGGTTCTTGTACTTCCGCCTGGACACCCACCAGGACAACACCAGGATGGGCAGAAGGGACCTCGGTTTAACGTCTCATCCAAAGGACGGCACACCCCAGCAGTACAGCACCCCCCAATACTGCACTCGGATGCCAGTAATTTTTAGGTGCAAGTCTAATCCCGGTGTGGGACGAGAACCCACGACCTTCTGGTCCAGAGGCGGATGTGCTACCAACTGAGTCACACTGACACCTGCTTTGGCAGCCTGACACAGGCCTACTCTGTTAACCCGCAGTACTCAGGAAGGTGGATGAACTATATCCGGCCCCTTCTGCACAGCTGTATTATTCTTCACAGCCTGAAGCAGACTCAGTGGTGATTATGGCTGCTCATGTCTTGACAGATCAAAGACACCCAAACACTTGAGCGCTTTTCCTCTGGACAAGGAGTCGAGGAAGCTGGATGTGATGGAGAAGAGAACTTTCACTTCTACTTCCCTGGGCCCCAGAATTGCCAACAGTCAGGCATATATGAATAAATATCAGACTTGTCTTTTCGAGGCAGTGGCCATCAATATCAGACTTGCCTTTGGAGTAGATGACTGAAAAATTGCTGAATGGCCCAGGAAAACTACTGGCTCAGCAAAGCATGGCTAATGGATGGGATGCTAATAGGCACCTACTCAGATTGGCCTATGGTGCCTGTGATGCTGCTGCAAAGGCTGCTGCCTCTGGGATTTGCCTCTGTTGCCACTGCTGGCTGTAGGGGGCTGGTTTCACCTCTGACATGCAGCAACATGTTATGAATGTCCCTGTCCTGGGTAAACAGTTGTTGATCAGTGACGTTGAAAATGCTTTTTGGGATTTGCAGTCTATAAGAGTAACTCTTAAATCCCTTAATACTCTGAACTCAAAGCCCCAGGATTGGGTTTGTGGTTCTTTTCACAGGACTTATGCGTGTCCAGGCCGTGGTTATTCAGAGGCTCCAGTCACGGGTACCAGAGACCGCACCCTTCCTCATCCCCGGCTACAGACTTGCCAACGGTGCCCATGCAAGACTTACAAAAGTCAAACCATTACTGGCACCCCAGCTACCTCAGGCACATTTTTACTCTCTCCTCTTACTCTGAACTTGCTGTCTCAGGAAGTTCTCATAGGGGTCTGTATCTCCCTTTTCCTACCAAAGTGGAGGGAGATAACTACAGATGCTTGGGTACTGGAAGTAGTTCAGCATGGACACACCTTAAAGCTCCTTACAGTTCCTCCAGTAACCCCACCATTGCCAAACCTTTACCCTTTGGGACATCTTACCTTTTTGCTGGAGGAGGTTCAATCCTTCCTTCAGCAAAAGGTATGTAGAATTGGTCCCGGTTTCAGAAATGAATCAAGGCTACTACTCTGGGGTACTTTCTGGTTCCAAAATGCACCGGGGATTTCAGGCCAGTAATAGACCTTCAGGGTCTGAACCCTTCCATAGAATACAGGAAGTTCTGAATGGTCTTTCTGCAATCCATCCTGCCCCTACTGTTATTACATGGGGATTGAATGTTTGTTCTAGACATAAAGGATGTTTACCTTCAAGTTAAGATTCACACATCGCACAGAAAATGCCTGTGGTTCATGCTGCAGGACTCTCACTACCAATTTCATTTATTGCCCTTCAGTTTTTGTTCCATGCTGCGTGTCTTTACCAAAGCATTTGCTGCTGTAGCAGTGGCCCTCTGCAAGGAGGGTCTGTATGTCTTCCCTTACATAGATGATTGGTTGTTAAAGATCCTGTCTTAGGAAGCCCTGGTGTACACATTGTGTCAGACCAGGCAGTTGTTCGATCAGCTGGGCATGTTGGTCGCAGAGCTCAAGTCAGTCCTCCACCCCTCCCTGAGGCTCCAATACATGAGAGCCGTGCTGGACATAGGTCGGCACTGGTGGCACAGGCACAGCTGGTTACCTCCAGCTACAGTACTTTGTGTCGGCCTATTGTCTGTTAAGACTAATCAGCATGATGGCAGCTGCCATCCTGACAGTTCAGTGGCTCACCTCCATATGAAGATTCCACAGTGGTTCTTCAGAGCACAGTGGGCTCAACACTCAGATGAGTTGGAGCCTGTCATACAGGTCATTCTTCCTCTCCGTCATTCCTTACTCTGGTGGCTGGGCTGCTCCAACTTAGAGAAGAGATTCCATTTCTGAGACCATTCCCTGCTGATGACCAAGGATGCCTCTGGAACAGGATGGGGTGCTCATTTGGGCCCCTTCAGAACCCATGGCCAATGGGGCTTTTTGGAGACTGTGCATCACAGCAACACTCTGGAGGTAGAGACTGTTCTGTGCGGCCTATAGGCCTTCATCACCCTCGTCCTGGGGAATCAGCTGCTGACTGGCATAGACAGTATGTCGGTGTTGTACTACGTCACTCAACAAGGCAGAGTTCATTCATATGCTGTGTGCAAAGAGGCAATGAGAGTCTGCCACTGGGCTGTGGAACATGACAAATTTCTATTGACAGTGCTCCTCCCTGGGACCCTGAATGCACTGGCAGATCACCTCAGTCTATCCAATGCACTTTGCCACAAATGGGAACTCTTAGACCCTGTTGTGGACAACCTCGTCTAAAAATTGGGTAGACTGGACATAGACCTGTTTGTGTCTCCGTACAACACAAAACTGCCGCATTTCTGCTCAGTTACTCCAGGGCCTGGAGTTTTCTGGTGAGACGCGTTGTCCCTCTCTTGGAAAGGGAGATTTCTGTATGCTTTTCCCCCATTAATATAGAGGGTTCAGGGCAAACTGCAGGCAGAGCGTGCCACACTGATTCTGGTGGCTTCTGTTTGGCCCAAGCAAATTTGGTTTCCGCTTCTCCAACAACTGGCAGACCCTCCTGTCCCACTCCTGCAGCAAGCTTTTCTTTGGGGGAGTAGCCAGGTCGTATCCTGAAGGCCTAGGCCTTTATTTGGAATCGGACATTTTGACCAAATATGCCTTAACTCAGCTGGCCATGGATAGCCATGTGCCCCTGACAGCATGTACTTATGTTTTGGCCTTCAGTTTTTGAAATCCTTGTTTCTTCTCTAACTTCTGACACAGGACCAAGGTGCTCTGATGCTCCCAGATCTTCAGTCCCTGCACCTTCACGTCTGGCTTCTGAGGACATAGAGCTGTCCCACTGGGGTTTCCCTGGCAATGGTTGATGCTGTCTTGGTGGCTAGAAAGCTGTCTGCCTGGTATACTTATTCACAAAAATGGAAATGTTTTACTGTATGGTGTACAGGGCATGCACTGAATCCTTTTACGTGTCCAGTTTCTAAAGGACTGGACTACCTCTTTACCTCTTATCCCTTAAGGACTCAGAATTAGGGTATCCTTCAATAAAGGTCCACATGGCTGCTCTGTAGGGTTCTCATGCCCAGAGGGCAAAACTGTGGTCCAACTGGAGGTTTCCTGTAGGTTCTTAAGGGGTATCATCCCTCAGCAACCCCTTGTCTGAGATCCAGTTATGGTGTGGGACTTCAGTTTGGTCTTGGACACCCTCACTGCACCTCCTTTTGAGCCTGCAGCTACTTGTTAGCCGCACTTCCTCTCTTGGAAGACACTGTTTCCAATGGCGATGTCTGTCAGATGCACCTCTGAGTTGCAGGCTCTGGTTGCAGATTCTACATAGAAACATAGAAGCTGATGGCAGATAAGGACCACAAGGCCCATCCAGTCTTCCCATTTCTTTTTCTACCTTATAAATGTGCCATCGGCCTTTGTTCTGTCAATGGTCTATCTATTCACACTCACCTGTATTGCTCCCTTATGCCTATCCCATGCCTTTTTGAAGCCCTGCACTGTATTCATATCCACCACTTCTGGAGGTAGGCCGTTCCATGCATCCTCCACCCTTTCTGTGAAAAAGAACTTCCTCACATTACGCCTTAATCAGCCTCCCTCTAATCTCATGCTGTGTCCTCTTGTCTTGCTATTTTTCTTATATTGAAACATGTTAAACTCTTTTACCTTGTTAATGCCTTTAAGGTGTTTGAATGTTTCGATAATATCACCTCTCTCCCTTCTTTGCTCTAGGGTATTCATATTGAGCTCCATTAATCTGTCCTCATATGTTTTCTGATGCAGTCCCTGCACCATTTTGGTTGCCGTTCTCTGGACTGCCTCAATTTGGTTAATGCCCTTTTGAAGATGTGGCCTCCACTACTTGCACGTAGCACTCCAGATAGGCCTAACCAGTGTCTTGTAAAGAGGGATTATTACCTCCCTCTTCTGACTTGTGATACCCCTACTAGTATACCCTAACATCCCCCTAGCCTTACCTACTGCTTTAGTGGTCTGCTTGGATGATTTCAGGTCATCGGTGATGATGATGCCCAAGTCTCTTTCTTCCCTTGTGACTGCCTGCAACTCCTCTCTCAGCCTATAGGTGGCTTCAGAGTTTCTCTTCCCTTTGTGCATGATCTTGCACTTCTTTGCATTAAACCCCAATTGCCAGTCTTCCGAAAATTTTATTAGTTTATCCAGATCTCTTCTCATTCTGCCCACCCCAACTGGATCATCTACTCTGTTGCAGATCCTGGTGTCATCTGCAAACAGACAAACCTTACCCTCTAGTTCATCTGCAGTGTCACTGCTGAAGATATTGAAGAGGACTGGCGTCAGGACTGATCCCTGAGGTACCCCACTTGTGACTTGCATCTCTTCTGACTGTATACCGTTTACCACTACTCTCTGTTTTCTGCCCATCAACCAGTTTGCCACCCAGTTGACCAACTTCTGATCCACCCCAAGCCTACCCAGCTTATTAATCTATCTTCTATATGGAACTGTATTGAAAGCTTTGCTGAAGTCAAGGTAGGTGTCATCAACTGCTCCTCCTTGATCCACTACTCTGGTTACCCAGTCAAAGAACTCTGGGATTAGTTTGACAGGACCTTCCCTTTTGTAAACTCATGCTGTCTTGGATCCTGTGCTCCTGTGGATTCCAGGTATTGCACTATCCTTTCCTTAAGGAGTGCCTCCACAATATTGCCCACTACTGAGGTAAGACTAACTGGTCTGTAGTTCCCTGCCTCCTCCCTGCTACCACTCTTGTGGAGCGGGATCACATGAGCCCTTCTCCCGTCTTCTGGGACCTCTCCTGTGCTCAAGAGACTCACTAAACAGTTCTGATAATGGCTCTGCTAGTTCCACCCTTAGTTCCTTTAGTATCATGGGATGTATGCCATCAGGTCCCATTGCCTTGTCCACCCTGAGCTTATCGAGCTCTTGTAGGACCATTTCTTTTGTGAAGGGACTAGTGCTCACCTCCCTCCTCCCTGTGCTCATGGTGCTGAGCTGTTGGCCCTGCCCTACCTTCTCTTCAGTAAATACTCAGCAGAAGTATCTATTTAGGATAGATGCTTTTACATGGTCCTCCTCCTCATACGTCCCCTTATCTCCTTTGATCTTAGCAATACCCCCCTCTGGACTTTCTCCTTTCACTAATGTATCTGTAGAAAGTCTTGTCACATTCTTTTGCTGTTTGTGCTAGTGTTTCCTCTGTTTGGGCCTTTGCCTGCCTTCTGTGCTTTCCTTAGGGCAGTTTGGTATGCCTCCCTATCTTCATCCTGCTGTGTTCCCTTATATTTCCTGAAGGCCAGCCTTTTGGCTCTGACCTTTTCTGCTACTATTTTTGAGAACCAAAGTGGTTTCCTTCTTCTTTTGCTCTTTCGTTTCTCTCTAACACAGTGGGATGTTGCTTCAAGTATTGCATCCTTAATGCTTGCCCACTTTGCCTATGCTCCCCTCACCTGTATTTCTTTTTTGCCAGTGCTAGCTTAACTCTGTTGGCCATCTTATCAAAGTCAGCTCCTCTAAAGTCCTATATGTTTGCTTTAGAATGGGATGATTTAGTTGTAGTGGTCAAATTGAACCATACCATTGATGGTTACTGGCCCCCAGGTGACCTTCTACCTGAAAATCTGTGATCCTTTCCCTGTTAGTCAGCACTAGCGCTATGATAGCCCTGTCTCTTGTGAGTTATTGTACCTGTTGTTTGAGGCCCTCCCCTGCAGGGAATCCACCATGTGTCTAGTTCTGGCCGATGTTCTTGCTGGTATTGACCAATCTGTATCTGGCATGTTGAAGTCTCCCATTATCAGAACCTCCTCTTTAGCTGTTATGTTTTGTATATCTTCTTACAGTAATGTGTCTGTGTCTACCCCTGGTCTGGGGGCCTGTACACAATCACTGTTCTTATGTCTGTCCCATTTCCTGTTTCCAGGGTGACCCACAGTTCTTCTGGCTCCTTATGTGTATTCTGAATTTCTGTAGGTTTGATATTTTCATTGACATACAGGGCCACTCCACCCCCACTTTTTGCACCTCGGTCTCTTCTGAACAGTAAATAGCCAGGTACTGAAGTCTCCCAAGTGTGGTTACTGGTAAACCATGTCTCGCTAATTGCTACTATGTCCAGTTTAGCCTGTGTCATTATTGCCTGCAGGTCTGGGATCTTATTTCCCAGACTGCAAGCATTTGTGTTCTTGATTTTCCATTGGCCAGATTTCGGTGTGTTAATTGTTGGGTGAGGTCTGGCGCTTCCCCTGTGCATCGTATGGGAAGCTGGACCTTTTTCCTTACCTGTTGATGCAAATGAACTGCAAACATGCTGAACACCTGTTTGACCACTAGCTTGGGGGGAGGGGGCGTGTTCTTCCCATTCGACGTATGGATTGCTGCACCCCTCTCCCCATTTCCTAGTTTAAATATTCTGCAAAGACATCAAACTTCCGCCTCAGTGCACTGACTCCCTCCTTAGTCAGATGCAGTCAATCAAATTTAAAGAACTTTCGCTCCCAAAATTGCTGCCAGTTCCCTACAAATTTGTATCTTTTTTCCTGGCACCAGCCCTTGAGCCACATGTTTAGCTCCCCTTTCTCTGACCTTCCATCCATCTGTTCTCCCGACTGGCAGGATCTCAGAGAAGGAGATGCCGGATGAAATGGATGATAGTTTGTCACCCAGCCTGGTCAGGTGTTCCTTGGTCTCCACAACAACTGACCGGCCGCTGAGATCATTAGTCCCCATGTGTACCAGGACATCAATGTTTTCTTCTGCTTCCTGAACAATTTTAGCAATGTAGTAAGTGTCTCTTCACAGTGATGTACCTGGGAGATGTCTAACTGGTATCCCTGGCTGGAGATAGGTATCAATTCCCCGAATCACTGAGTCTCCTATGATCAGAAGTATTTTGGATTTCCTTTTTGCTTTTTTTGTTTTGGTTCCTGTTTTGGGCGAGTTTTGTTGTGCTAGCTGCTGTGCTGCAGTGTCCTCTGTCTCTTTGTTTGATTTCGGAGATAGAGGCAGATATCTGTTTTAAGTTTTTATATGGTTTGTGGAGGTAATATGTTGGAGAGCACTGAGTGATGGGGCACCCGATTTGCCCCTTCTAATCACCTGCCAACCTCCCAGACCAACTACCCTCTGCGGTCAGGATGCTTCTGTTGGATGTTGGGGAAATGGCGGATGGTTCTTATAATATATTTCCTCTTGAATATGAAATTTGAGGTGCACAATCTCTGCCCATGCTGCCTGGAGCTGAGCCCTAAAATCTACAATGACCCAACATGTAGGACAGTGTCCTAAATCTTGTAAAAAACTGCTCTTCTGAAAAGTGTTCCACAGTATCTGCAGTTAATGATATCCATTCCAGTTAAGTTGCTTGGTTTATAACCTGGTCAGAGTAATTAGAAGGAAAAAATAAAAGCAAAAGTTTGATTTTGTGTTTTGTTTGATTTTGTATATCTTGTACTAAATTAAATTACTAGTGCTCCTGTAAATGAGGTCACCGTGTGGATACCCAACTGATCCGCCCCTTCCTGCTTTGCCACAAGAAATGTCACAACTGTGCTACCCTGTAAAAGGAGTGTAGTGTGGGGTGGTTGGGGATGGGGGTGGGTGGCTGGGCCCTTACCCTACCAAAAAAGAACAACTACAGACGAAAGAAAAAAGGAGGTAAGAGCAGAAACGGTCAGCAACAAATTAAATAACCCTGAAGGCTTATCCTAATGATAGATAAAACTGTAAAACCTGTAAAGCATCACCTGCATTAATTTCACAGACGATATACACTGTAAGAAACACTTTGCTACAAAGAAAAATAAAGCAGTAATAGAAGATATACCTTGCAAAAGACAATTTGAATCAGAAGATTACAGCAGTAATCTGTTAGCAAACACCTGTAGGCACACCTTGTAATAATGCAGCAGAAGGTATACCCAACACAGCAGTTTGTCAGAGAAAAATAAAGCAATAAAATGTTAGCAACAAACTGTAACAATCCCTGTGAGTACAAAATAAAAATAACACACAGTAAAACTGCCTAGCCAAAAGAAGTCTTTGCTCCCGGTGGCCATTTTGGGTCAGTTCTAACAATGGATGTTTCTGACGCCATATGGCATACATGGGAACAAATTAATCATTTCCCTTGCTCTGGTAAGGTTCTTTGCTCTGTCCTTTCAAGCAACCTAGAAGGAAAGAGCTCAGATGAAGCTAGGTGCTTTGGCCAGCAAACCTAGTCTTCCACCTTTTCCGTTCTTTGTTTATTATTTTTCGCAAGGATATGATTCCTTTAGTACCAGTTCTTGTTTCTCTCTTGAAGGTTTTGTCTGAAAACACTATCAGACCATAGACATTCCTGTTTACTTTTCCTCCCCCATGGACAGTGAGGAGTGTCATTCACATACACTGGACTTCTGTAGGATGCTGCATTGGTACCTGGATCATACAAATGACTGTAAAAAATCCTCTCATCTGTTTGTTGCTTTTGCCCCCTCCCCAAAATATGGTGGGATCTCCAGTTTTTAAACCAGGCCTGTCCCAATGGCTGGCCTATTGCATTATATTTTGCTACCAGAAGTGCAGTAAGTGGCTTCCTGGTCCTGTTCATGCTCCTTCCACCTGTGGGGTGGCTGCCACAGAGACTTGTTTTCAAAATGGCGTCTGATGCTGATAGCTGTGCTGTTGCTACTTGGAGTATTTTTCGTACATTCACTAGACATTATAGTCTGGACGTAGTCTCTCGGAGATGTCCCAGCTTTGGCCTCTGTGTTCTGCAAGGCCTCCTTACTCAGGATCATTAGGTGTTCCCATCCTTCCTCAGTGCTTGGTACTGATTAGGACTCGCTCCGTGATGTGACTCATTGGAAAGAGATATCCTTGAAGAAGAAAGTTACCTACTGTAACAGTAGATCTTACTTTGAGGGTATCTCTTGCAGCAGGCCACGCCTGTGGAGCTGAGGCGCCAGGATCACACAGCAACTTTTCTAGCTAGCAGTCTACCGGGGGGCCTCCCACTCCAATGTGATGCACTGACATTGCCTTATCCTGTAAGAGTGGCTGGCCCCCTTGCCCTCCTCTGTTCTTTTCCTACTGTCGACCGTCACATATTGGACCTCTTGGAGATTCCACCAGCTTCGGTTGACCACCGTTTCTTTGTTTTTCTGTTTTACTGTTGCTGTCCTTAGTGCAACATCACTTTAAAGTGATTTTCTCCTACCATTTATGCCGAGTTCCTGTCTCCGACAAACTCTTCAGGACTTGTGCCTCCAGAGAGAAGATTCCTGAGAAGGACGACCACAGCACTTGTGTCCGCTGCCTAGGCCCAGACCACGACCTCCAAGCCTGCAAGATCTGCCATGGTTTCTACCAGGCTACACCCCAGAAAACCCTGGAAAATCTCTTGCTCTTGCTGGAGGTCACCCTAATGGAGAAGGAGCTGCAGGCCAGGAGTTCCTCCACTTTCCCAGTCCAGTCCTCGAGTTTGCCTTTCTCCAAGGCCTGGGACAAATTGGGCAGGAAGCATAAGCACCAGGATAAGGATCACGCTGTGACCCAGTCCTCCCCATCTCACTTGCGGTCGCAGCTTTGCATGTCTCTGCAGCGCAGCTGTCTTTCTCTTTGGGGATGGCCCCCCTCTGCCTCACATGCCCTCTCCCCACAGGGCAACCATTGGTATCCCCCCCACCAATCTCACCTTGGCGGGCATCCGGTGTTCGGGCTCAGGTGCCCCATTGTCATCTCAGCCCCTGCTGTTGTGGCCCTTATTTGCCTCGGGCCCTCAGTTGGGGGACTTCGCCAGTTCAACTTTGACTGGCGCCGGGTTGACATTCTCTGGGCTTCAGCCCTCCTCCCGACCCTGGCCATTTCCATGGCCACTTCCTCTACTCCAGGGCCCCTGCCTTCTCCAGTGTCACCCTTTGCCCTTCCTTGGTCATCTTCACCTTCATCTTCACTACGGATGACCCAGGCCAGGGAGACACCCCGCAGGCCTTGGCCTGCCGAGTTGCCCTCCCAGGCCTGCTGCCAGTGCCAGCCTCAATTCCTCCTTAGCCAATGCCATTAGGCATCACAATGCCAGTCACGGTGGATTTTCAGGACATGCTGTCCTTTTTGTGGGATTTCATGCAGGCTAGGCTTGCTCCCCCACAATGGCTAATGCCGCTGGGGCCTACTGTGACTGCCCCTCCCCTCACGTGGCCTCAGCTGGCACCTTGGGACCAGATGCCTAACCTCCTTCAGGGCCAGGGGACAAGAACGAATATCATCTGGACCTCCTCCCTGACAAGGAGGATGAAGGAGATACTGGTGATGATGGAGGCATTACCCTCCTCCCACTCCACCTCTATGGTGTTATTCGACAGGGATGACACCCTAAGTATATACCATGGCCCTTCCTTTATCTCTATTTTGACACAGTTGCAGGCTGCCATGGGGTTTGATACCGAGAAGCAGGACCCTATCCGGCGCTGTCTGTCCACTTACCTTGGCCTGCGGAATGCCTCTCCTCTGGTCATCCCTCCCTTGATTGAACATTTTGAGAATGCCACTCTGGCCACATGGCATCGGCCCAGCTTGGTCTCTGCCATGCCTCGGAAGGTGGACAGGCTGTACCAGGCTCCTGCAGGGAAGCCCTTCTTCACAGAACAACCTCTAGCGGAGTTAAGAGGCTCCGCTGGTTCAACTTGAACTGGCGCCGGGTTGGCGTCCTCTAGGGTTCAACCCTCTCCCCCGACCCTGGCAGTTTCCTTGGTCACTTAATCTGCTTCAAGGCCGCTGCCTTCTCTGGCGTCGCCGTTGGCCCTTCCCCAGTCATCTTCACCTTCACAGCTGATGACACAGGCGAGGGAGATGCCCTGCAGGTGTAGGCCTGCCCAGTTGCCCTCCCCAGCCAGCTGCCAGTACTGGCCCCAATTCCTCCTCAGCCATCGCCAGTTGGTGTCTCTACACCGGTCACGGTGGATTTTCAGGACATGCTGTCCTCTTTGCGGGATTTAATGCAGACTGGGCTTGCTCCCCAACATGGGCCGACACCACTGGAACCTACTGTGCTTGCCCCTGCAACCCCTCCCCCTATGTGGTCTCAGCTGGCACCTCGGGATCGGGTGCCTAGTCCCCTTCAGAGTCAGAGAGACAAGAATGGATATCACCCCAACCTCCTCCCTGATGAGGGGGATGAAGGAGATACTGGAGATGATAGACGTGTTACCCCTCTCCCACTCCATCTCTACAGTGTCAATCAACAGGGGTGAGACCCCAAGTATATTCCACAGCCCTTCCTTTGTTTCTGTTTTGAGACAGTTGCAAGCTGCCATGGAGTTTGATACTGAGGTGCAGGACCTTAACCGGTGCGGTCTGTTCACTTACCTTGGCCTGTCAGACACCCCTCCTCTGGTCATCCATCCCTCCCTCTTTTGATTGAACCTTTTGAGGATGCCACCTTGGCCACTTGGCATCGGCCCAGCTTGGTCTCTGCCATGCCTCGGATGGTGGACAAGCTGTACAAGGTTCCTGCAGGGAAGCCCTTCTTCGCAGAACAAACTTGAGCAGATTGCGTGGTCATTGACACTGCCCAGGACAGCACCAAGAGGCCTAAACACCTCAGTTCCCTCCCACTGGACAGGGAGTCTCAGAGGTTGGACCTCACTGGCAAGTGGACTTTTGCCTCTGCCACCTTGATCATCCGGGTCCTTAACGATATGATCAATATAGTCCAATACTGGAACCAACTCTGGGCGCAGGCCAAAAATGCGGCAAGAGCACTCCAAGATGACCCCCTGAGGCAGCAGTTGCTCCAGAGCACTCAGTCAGGGCTGATGTCGGCACGTACCTTCTATGTTCAACCTATGATGCCGTCAACACCTCAGCCCAGGTGACCACGACAGGCATTTGCCTGCACCGACATTCTTGGCTGAGGGTGTCTGGCTTTGCCCAGGATGTGCAACAGTCCATCATGAATGCCCCCTTTAGGGGATATAAACTGTTCGGGGCAGATCTGCAGGATATTCTTTCAAACCTGCAGGCCTCTGGTCATACCCTGCAGTCAGTTCACTCTTATGTACCAAACCAACCCACCTAGAATGGTCAGCAGGTGCCCTTTCAGCATGCCGCCCATAAACCCAAACCCAGCACCAAGTCTCAGGGCAAATGTAGAACTACAACAGCCCTGCCTACCTCTACCTCCCCCACTGGGAAATCCCCCAGAGGAGGGGGTGCAGCCCTGGCTGCAGGGGCTACTTCAGCATGGCTCCTTGCATGGTCCCCCCTCCTCCAGCCATGCAGGAGGTGGTAGTTAAGGGCTGCTTCTCCCTGCACCTGGACAAGTGGAGGGAAATCTCCAGTGATGTCTGGGTCTTGAAGTTAATAGAAAATGGACACACTCTGGAGCTCCTGGAGTGGCCTCCAGAAAAGCCTCTGGTTCAGTCCGTTTACCCCACCCCCCGACCACATTCCAGTGCTCTACCAAGAGATTTGTATCTTGCTGCACAAAAGGGCCATAGAACCCATCCCAGAGACTCATCAGGGCAGGGAGTTCTACTCCCATTTCTTCCTGATCCTCAAATGTAGAGGTGATCTGAGGCCCATCCTGGACCTCCAAGAGCTAAATTTCTTCATTTAGTACAAGAAAGTCGGGATAGTCACCCTTCAGGGACTGCTGCCCCTTCTGCACCAGGGAGATTGGATATGCTTCCTCGACATGCAAGATGCATACCTGCTTATCAAGGTATGTGCCTCCTATCCACAGCATCTCAGATTCCAGTTTGGGGGAGCCCACATCCAGTTCCAGGCCTTGCCTTTTGACTCGCCCTCTGCCCCACCGGTGTTTAACAAATGCTTGGCAGTAGTGGCGGCAGCCCTCAGGCAGGAGGGACTCTTGTTTCCCTGCCTGTACAACTGGCTCCTCAAAGTACAGTCTAAGAAGCACCTGCTGCAGACTCTGGAACATACCACTCACCTGTTCCAGGACCTAGGGATCACAGTCAACATGGTCAAATCAGTCTTAAACCCCTGTCAGTGCCACTAGTACATTGGAGTGGTCCTGGACACGACTCAAGGTATGGCTTTCTTGCCCCAGGACAGGGCAGACTGTCTAATGGCTCAGGCCCATCTACTTTACAACAGCAGATATGTCTCAGCCAGAACCATTCTCCGGCTCTTGGGCCTGATGGTAGCAGTTATAGTCACAGTGCCTCTAGCCAGAGACACTAAGGGTCCAATGGGACCAGTGCACAGATGACCTGGAACAGCAGGTCCTGGTATGCTCTCCAGTCAAAATGGTTCTACTTTGGTAGATGGAACCCTGCAATCTGTTAAAAGGGGATTCCTTTCCTCATTCCTACCCATCAGCAAAGTCTCACTACAGATGCTTCAGGGTTGGGGTGGGGAGCTCATCTGTGGCTTCACCAAACTCAAGGGATATGGTCCAGGGTGGAGTCTTCCCTCCACATCAACATCCCGGAGATACGCGGGCAGTCCTTTATGCCTTGCAGGCCTTTCAGATGCAGTTATCATCAGGCTTTCTGCTACTGCAGATGGACACCATCAGTGTAGTACACTACATCATTAAGCAAGGGGATACTCACTTGCATTCTCTCTTCTGGGAAGCAATGACAGTCTGATATTGGGCTCTAGAACACGGTCTAGAACTATTAGCCATCCATGTTCCAGGTGTCCAAAACATCCTGGCAAACAGGCTAAGCAGGTTGCAGTCTGAGATGCACTAGGAGGAGCTGCTGATCTCAGTAGTGGAAGACCTATTCGACAGATGGGATCGTTCAGAGATGGACCTTTTTGCATCCCCACTCAATGCAAAACTGCTGCTTTTCTGCTTGCTCACTCCAGGGCCTGGAGTTTTCTGGCAAGATGCATTGGCCTTCTCTTGGAATGGGAGGTTTCTTTTTGCTTTCCCCTGCTTGAGGGTTCTGATCAAGCTCCAGATGGAAGGGGCCACCATGACCCTCATCAGATCTGGTTCCCTTTACTGAAGCAACTGACAGTGGAACCTCCAGTGCCCCTTCCTCTGTGCTCCAGCTTGCTCTCCTAGTAGTGCACCCTGGTCCATCTGGACCTCAAATCCTGCATCTTCACACCTGGCTCCTGAAGACATAGCCATGATTGGGACTTAGGTTTGGGATGTCCCAGAAGGTGGCAGATGTCCTGGTGTCGGCTAGGAAACCCTTCACCAGGGCCACTTACTCCATGAAGTAGAAACACTTTGCTCTGTGGGTGACTTTGCATCATCTGGATTCCTTCACTTGTCCAGTGATCCAGATTCTGGAGTACTTGTTGTCCCTTTCAGACTCTGGTCTGAAGTACTCCTCTGTTAAGGTGCACGTCTGCTGTTTCTGCCTACTATGTGCTTGTTGATGGCTGTATGGTGGTACAGCTGGAATTGTCATGTACATTCCTGAGAGGCATCCTTTACATGAAGCCTCCTACCTGCAATCCAGTCCCACCTTGGGACTTGAATTTTGTTTTAGAGAAACTAGCTGGCCACGACATACAAACTACACTTTTTGCCATGGAAAGCGTTATTTTTAGTTGGTTACTTCTGCTTGAAGGATTTCTGACCTTCAGGTTCTTAATCATGAGGCTCCATATTTAGTTTCCCACAAAGATCGGGTGTCTTTGTGGACAAACTCTTAAATTCCTTCCCAAGGTGGTGTCTGAGTTTACTTTAAATCAGTCCATCCACCTGCCTGTTTATTATTCAGAGCATGCCAGTCCAGGGGAAGCATTACTCCATACCTTAGATGTGCATAGAATTCTGCATTACTATATTCACCTTACAGGGAACATTACAGAGGGCTGTAGGAAATCTTCTTGGTTGTGCGTTTCTTTTGCCCCTGACAAAGAGGGTGTTCCTGGGAGGACAGTAGTCTCTATGCCAAGGACAGACTACACTTGAGTGAGGCGGGAAAGAAAGTGTTGAAACTGAGGTTGGAGGAGTACATAGAGGAAGTTGGGAATTTAAACTAGGAGTGGGGGGTGGCAGTTGGGGAAGAGATATGCAGAGACCACAGGTTGGGAAACCATATGAGCTTACCCCCCATAACAGTGACAAAGGACAAATGGCAAGTACTGTTGGTGATGCTAGGAAAGGAGTGCAGGATGGGGAGGGTGAAGGTGTTTACCCTTAATGCTAGGAGCCTTGGGAGGAAAACTGCAGAGTTACAGGTTCTCATGGCAGAGGAGAGGTGGACATTGCAGTCATCACGAAACATGGGCCACCCAATACAATGACTGGGACCTGTCTGTACCAGGGTACAGATTATTTCGTAGGGACAGAGTGATTGGGAAGGGGGTAGCACTATATGAAGGAGGGACTGAAGTGTGTAAGGGAGGAGGGTAAATGAGAGTCACTTTGGATGCAATCCAGGATTCCAAGAATAGGATTCTTAGAATGGGAGTGGTGTACAGGCCACCATCTCAGACGGAGGAGTTAGACAGGGAACTAGTGGGACAGATCAGGAGGACCTGCGAGAAGGGTAGTGTGGTGATTGTGGGGGACTTCAGCATGCCAGGAGTGGACTGGAGCACCCCAACAACCAAAAACAGAAGGGAGCAGGTACTGCTGGATGCCTTCCAGGACAGCTTCCTGCTGCAAATGGTCAGTGAACCAACCAGGTTAGGAAATACCCTTGACCTTGTGCTGGCAAATGGGGACTTTGAGAGAGAACTTACAGTGGAGGAACCACTGTCAGGGAGTGACCACCGCTCACATTGGATATGGGCAAGGAAGGAGTGGAATCTGGCACAATAGTGCTGGACTTCAGGAGGGCCGACTTTGGGAGGATGGGGGAAGTGGTAAAAGGGTACCTGGCCAGACTTCAATCTAGTATGGACACTAACCAGAGGTGGGAGCTCATAAAGCTGGGGATAGTGGAGGCAACCAAAACCTACTGCAAAGTCCAGAGCAAGAAAGCTAGGGCTAAGAAACCGATCTGGTTGAGCAAGGAGGCCATGGAAAAGGTAAGGAGGAAAAGAGCTGCCTTTAGGAAGTACAAGAAAACAGGGAGGGGGGAGGACAGGGAGGAGTACTTGACAGAATCGAAGGAGGTGACAAGGCGTAAGGGGAGCCAAAGCATCTACGGAACTCAGGCTGGCACAAGGCATTAAGAAGGGGGAGAAGGACTTCTTTAAGTACATCAGGGAGAAAAGGAGCTGTAAGGACCACATAGTAAGGATTAGGAAGGAGGGGGGTTGGGTGGAAGCAGGGTGCGATCAGGCGGAAGCACTAAATGAGTACTTCTGCTCAGTATTTACTAAAGAGAGGAGGGGGTGACACCCAAGGTGGGAGAAATGGCAGAAGCAGGGGGGGAAGTGGTGACAGATGGGGAAATCATGGAGAGCAGAGTTCGAGAGGGTTTGAAGGCACTGAGGGTGGACAAGGCGCCAGGCCCAGATGGCATCCACCCCAGGGTACTGAAGGAGCTGGCAGAGGTCCTTGCAGGACCTTTGGCAGACCTATTTAATGCCCACTACATTGGGATTGTGTACCCAGGACTGGAGGATGGCTCATGTGGTGCCCTCCACAAGAGTGGCCCCAAGGATGAACCGGGAAACTACAGACCAGTGAGCCTCCATCAATCGTGGGTAAGCTAATGAGACCATCCTGAAGGAGAGGCTGGTGGCCTCCTAGAGGCCAAAGGACTACAGGACAGCAGACAGCATGGCTTCATACGTAGCAGATCCTGCCAAACAAACCTGGTCGAGTTCTATGACTGGGTAACTAGGCAACTGGACAAGGGCCATGCAGTGGATGTCCTGTATCTGGACTTCAGTAAGGCAATCGACTTAGTGCCACATGGAAGGATGGGAAGGAAGTTAGTAGGCACAGGGGCGGGTGCAAAGCTGGTGAGATGGGTAGGAAACTGGCTGCAGGGAAGGCAACAGAGGGTGGTGGTGGGTGGGGAGCTCTCACACCCAAGGGCAGTGATGAGCGATGTTCCACAGGGCTCAGTGTTGCTTGGAATATTCATTGCAGACATATCATGGGACATCAAGAGCAAGATCAGTCTGTTTGCTGATGATACCAAGGTAGGCGCGGTGGCGGATGACCTAGGGGGATGGCAGGGGTTGCAGGATGATCTGGCAAAGCTTGAAACCTGGTCAGACTCTGCAACTGGGCTTTTAATGCCAAAAAGTGCAAGGTGCTGCATTTTGGGATGAAGAACCCAAGGAGGAGTTACCAGCTAGGGGAGTGCAGCTAGCCCAGACAGAGGAGGAGGAGAAGGATCTGGGTGTGCTCATTACAGGGTCAGTGAACAACTCGGCACAATGTAGGAAGGCAGCTGCAAAGGCCAACGAAATGCTGGGTTGTATTGCAAGGGGTATATCCTTGAGGAGGAGGAGGTGATTCTGCCACTGTATAGGTCAGTAGTTAGACCACACCTGAGTACTGCGTGCAGTACTGGCGTCCAGATTCGAAGAGGGACATTGTTACTGAGGGGGTGCAGCGCAGAGCGACAAAGATGATCAAGGGGCTGGGGGACTTATCATACGAGAGGAGGTTGAAGGAGTTGAACATGTACTCACTGGAGGAGAGGAGAGACAGGGGTGACACGATTGAAACCTTTAAATACATGAAAGGAATAAACAAGACGGGTACAGAGGGGCTGTTCAAAGTAAGGGAGGGGGAGGGCCACCAGGGGCCATGATATGAGACTGGAGCGAGGAAGGTTCAGGAGGGAGATGAGGAGACACTTTTTTACAGAGAGGGTGGTGGCTGGGTGGAATGCGTTACCTGCTGAAGTGGTATGCAGTAGAACAGTGGACTGCTTCAAACGAGGATGGGACAGGACAAGGGGGAGGGTTAATGAAGGGGAAGGGTGGAAGGGAGGGGCAGCTGCAGAATAAGGGGTGCTAGCTGCACATTCGAGCAGACATGATAGACCTCTAGGCCTTTATCTGCT
The DNA here is from genome assembly GCA_016271365.2 of Neoceratodus forsteri. Taxonomy (NCBI): domain Eukaryota; kingdom Metazoa; phylum Chordata; order Ceratodontiformes; family Ceratodontidae; genus Neoceratodus; species Neoceratodus forsteri. The sequence continues at coordinate 180,098,379 of CM057450.1, read as the reverse complement.
GGCAAATTTCGTATGTTTGTTCATGTGTTTCTAAACAATGCTTCTTCAAATGGTTGGCCAGCTGTATTATGTTTTGCTACAGGAAGTATGACAAGGACCTTCCTGGCATTGTTCGTGGTCGTGCCACAAGAGGCATGACCACTTCTTTTGCCTGTTTCTGGAATGATTCAGCAGCAGAGATCTGTGCAGCTGCCACATGGAATACTGTCCACACCTTTACCAAGCACTACAGTCTGGACATTGCTTCTTTGTGCGCAGGGTCAGTTTTGGCCTACATGTTCTACAGGGTCTACTTTCTTAGGCTCTTGGTTTCCAACCACCCAGATTGCTTTTTCTGATGTCTGAACTGTTTGGGACTTGTTCCAAAGGTGTGGCCTGTTGCAAGAGATGCCCTTGAAGCAAGATAGTATAGGTACATAAGAACTTACCATAGTGGTAGATCTTCGAGATGATCTCTTGCAGCAGGCCATCCCGTCCCACCCTCCATCCCCCTGGACCTATAGGTCTCCTGTATCTGTTTTTTTGAGACCCTTTTGCTTTTCTACTAGTACTACTTCCTTGGCGGAAACTTTCAGCTCCCCCTCAGTTCATCAGTGGGAGATGGGTTGCTTATGGTTTCTGGTGGGAGAACTGAGGAGGGTGCAGGGGCCGCCCACTCTAATAGGACAGGGCAACGTCAGTGCATGACGTCAGAGTGGCGGCCCCCCTGATACACTGCTAGTTAGAAAAGTTTCCGTGTGGTCCTGGCATTTGGTGGCTTAGTTCCATGGGTATGGCCTGCTGCAGGAGATCCTCTTGAAGATCTACTGTTAGGGTAAGTTCTTACATAACTGTACTGTCTTCAAGAGAATCTTCTCTATTGAGCCACAGCTGTCCCTCCCATCTTCTGCTACCTTGTTTAGTCACCTTGATAGGTGACTATACTGCCTGCTCTTGCATGCTGTTTCTCCTGTAATGACCCCTATGGTATTTAAACTCTGGTTTCCATATACTTTCCTGTGTGCCTAGTTTGGGCCTAGTTGTGTCACTCCTTGTCTGTCTGATGATCCTCCAGCCTGGTCTCCAGTGGGAAACTGAGGCATGCTGAGATCGCCCACATTCTATAGGCATCAACGAGGTGCTATAAAAATAAAGTTTGATTTAATATTGAAATTTTCAGGTGGTCCTGATGCCGATGGCTTAAGGTTCCATGATGTGGCTCAATGGAGGAGAGTCTCTTGACTATTTCAGTGGATAACTGATCTTATCTGTGTCAGTCTTCACCATTCATCACAGATGGGTACTGGCCAGAGATCAGGACCCGGGAGCCTTTTTTTTTTTTTTTAAGGGTAGGTGAGGCCGACGTACTGCGTGGTGCTCGAGGGTTGGCCGTTAGGCTGTGTCGACTCCGCCTGCCTACCAGTTCTTCGTCTCCCGCCGTCAAGGTCGCCTCATGGGAAGCTTCTCTGCAATTTTAGAACATCAGCCTGTTTGAAAAAAATCGACATTCAGTCCGTCGGTGGTCTACCGGTTCTGGGTTCTGCCTCCACTCGACGTCGCCGGTAAGATCTTTCCTTTTATTTATAATTCTGCGACGTCGAGTCTGTTTGTGGTGTTTTTTTCTCCGTAGGTCATGTCTCGGTCGGAGGGCAAAAAGTCTTCAAAGACAGGTCGGCCCCACATGCGTCGGTGCCCGTGCGGCCGAAAGTATTCCGTCACCGACCAGCACGACTGGTGTCTTGCATGTCTTGGCCCGCTTCACGACATGGATTCGTGTGATGCCTGCTTCTCCATGGACCACCGCGTCCTCGGACAGCGCGCGTTGAAAGTGGGGCGAGCTCCGCCGACTTTCGGGGGTAGGGTTCACACTCGTCGGGCCAAGCCGCGCTCTCGCTGCCCTTCCTCCGGGTTCCCTCCTGGTTCTATACGGGCCGAGGAGGAGGGAGCCTCAGCTACTTGTAGCCTGGCCATTGCCGAGGCTCCTCCCGCGGCGCAGGAGGCCTGTCCCGCTTCCTCCCGGGAGCGGGTGGGAGGTGCCGCCACGGCAATCGCCCCTTCGGGGATGAAGACTCCCCCGGTGTCGCTCCTGCGGCTCGGAAGGCCCGGGTCGGCGCCATCCTCGACACCGTCGGTCGGCGCCGTACACGACGCCGTGGGCCTGTCAGCACCGTCGTCGAAGCCGACTCGTCGCTCACCGCTGTGGACCCTGTCGACGCCGTTCGCGGTGCCATGGGTCAAGATCTGACGTCCTCTTTCGCCATGTCTCGCCTCGGTGCCGTCCTTGGCGCTGAGGTTGAGCACGGCACCGTGCCTGCGCGGCTCGGCGCTGTAGGGCCTTCAGCTCTGGCTGTCGGTGCCATCCTCGGCGCCGTCCACGCTCTCGGTGCCTCTTGGTGCCGAGTCTGCCCTAGGGGCCATTGTCGGTGCCGCGTGCGGCGCCGTGGGGCCTGGCAGTGTTGTTTTCGGCGCCAGGGTTGCTGCTGGGGCTGCTGTCGGTGCCGTCTCTCTCCCTGGTACCGCCCCCGGTGCTGGTGGATTTGACAGCGCCGCCTCTGGCTCTGGACCTTTGGCCCGAGCTGCCCTGGTGCCTCCTGCAGGTCCCGCCCGCGGGGTTGTGGAGGGCACGGGTGCCGCCTCGGACACAGCTCTGGCTGCCGGGCCCTCTGGCAAAGTTGGTTCTGCCCGCCGTCCTACTGTTTGGCTCAGAGCTTCGGACTCTACCTCTTTGGAGTCGGAGTCGAGCTCGGAGTCAGACGGGCAGTCACACCCTTCGGGGTTGTCTGCAGAGGAGGGCGCTCCCGTGGTCTCGTCAACGAGTCGAGGCCAGCCACCTACTGAGGAGAGTCAGGTGGCCCCCGAGGCTAGGGTCAGTGGTGCTGACCAGTAGGCAGTGGTGCATGCCACCATTGCTCTGCAGCCTGGCCTTGGGGGTTTCATCGACCCCTCGGTGGTGGTACCCCCTCCAGTGGTGTGTCTTGATCGCCCAACTTTGGGGCCCATCAAGAAGCCTACAGGAGGGGAGTGTGCTGATCCCTGGGTCTCCTCTTCGGGGGCCGCCCAGAGATGCCAGCTACCTAGGCTGGGCCTCTCGAGGAGGAGGACTCTCTCGGACTCTGAGGGGTCGAGGGGTGTGGGGTCGACGCGTCGGCCTTTCTCTGGGGTCCACCCGGGCCCTGGACGAAGCCGAAGTGTGGATTTCCACCCTTCCCCCTCGGGTTCCTTGAGGCAGTCCCATTCTTTTGAGGCAGGGGACCGTCCTTCTGGACTTTTACAGCCCCGGTCGCCTCACTGGGGGGATTCTTCTGGGCGCAGCCAAGGCAGTACCAACGTGGTTGTACAGCTGTCGGCTGTGGAGTCTTCCGGGGCATCCTCCTCGGGTGCTCATGGTCCGCTCCCTAGCCCTGGCGGAGGTCAGCCGACTTCTTTTCTCGGCTCTGCCCCTATCCCTCTGCCACATTCTCCAGCGATCCCAGGCATTCTTGGTCCTAGCGGCCCTCTCACCTGGGAGCAGTTCAGAGCGGTGGCTGCCTGGTTCCCTGGCTACGTTAGGGCTATGGACAGCCAGGTTTTTCAACCTCCCCCCGTGCAGCCACCCTCTGAACATACGGTGACCTCCAGCTCCTCATCCCCCTCTTCTGGGGGAGAGGAACCCTCTGTCCACATCCCTCCGGCTGCTGATCTCTCTGAGTATCAGCGCTTCCTTGTGAGGATGTTGGAGGACTTGCATCTTACTCCCTCTTCTGTTAGCAATCCTGAGCGTGCGGCGCATGCCTTTCTAGGCAATTATGGCGAGGCCACCCTTGTGGTGCCGCCCTGGCCTGCTCCCTTTCGGGAGGCGTCCTTGCATTTCTGGCAGAGGCCCTTCTCCGGAGTTCCTGCCCCTAGGGACCTCAGCCAGAGGTATTGCGCTCCCCCGAAGTCTCCAGGTTCTGTGCCTCATCCGCAGTCCGGCTTGATGCATCTGGACACCCCTGATGGGCTTCGCGCCCTCCACCGTGACCGGCCCCCGGATCAAGACTCCTCAGATTTTGATTTTTGGGGGAGGAGGACCTTCTACTCGGCATGGTTGCTCCTTTCTATTTTCGCTCACCAGGCCCACTATGCAGCCTACAACAGGTTATTGTGGTCCACGCTAGGTCAGGTTCTAGCTTCTTTGCCTGACTCGGAGCAAACCAGACAAGCCATCGCGCTCTCTGCACGTGGCCTGGAGCTAGCAAGGCACCAAGCGAGGGCATCTTACCACGCCAACGAGGTAGCTACCAGGGCCGTAGGGACAGCGATCTGCACCAGAAGATCGGCGTGGCTACGTCTTTCCCTGGTGTCACCCTTGGCCCGGCGTAGGGTGATTTGCTCCGCCCACCAGGGAACCTACCTTTTCTCCCATAGAGCGAGACGGCGCTTGTCCGGGGCAGTTTCCTTCCCCCTCCGGGGGGGACCCTGTCTCACTCTCCCACTCTGGGCTTCCCCAGGCCGGGAGGTTCCCCTAGTGTGTCACCCACTGAGGCTAAGGGACTCACCCATCTGTGATGAATGGTGGAGATTGACACAGATAAGATATGAAAATTACGTACCTACCATAATTCTGATCTTTCTGTGTATCTTCACCATTCATCACAACCCCAACCACCATCCCCATGGGGCCTCAGTCTCTGGGCCCCCCTCCCTCTATGGCGCCCCCTCTCCTCTTTTGGAGCGGGGTTAAGTAGGGACACACGGAGGGTATTCTCCTTCAAAGGGTACGGCTCGAGCGGCACTCCTTCTCTACTACATGTCTCCTCCCCGATGGGGTGGGAGTTGGTGGTTGCCCTCTTCCTGTTCTCCTTCTGGTTTCCATCCAACTGTTTCAAAAAAAAAAATCCCTTTTTTTCACCAAACATCTTTCCTGAGAGAGTATTAAATCCCTGTACCCTGTCCTTCTTCCAGAATAGCCGACTCTGCTTCTGAGGTATTTGCCAGTTATTCCGTGCCTTGAATTCTGGCAGAGAGCTTTGCTACTCCTTGCAATTCCTATACAATCTGGTGACAGACAAGGGTCTCAGATACCTTGTTACCTCTCACTCGTTCCTAAATTTTCTCCCCTTGCTACCCTCCCTTCTTCCGCTTCCAGAGATTGGGGCCCCTACGCAATCCCCTTAGTCTCATCTCTTCTTTGCTGTCCTCTCAGCCGTTATTTCTCCTTTTAGTTCAGTTTTCCTTTCCTTTTCTGTCCCTTGGACTCTCTTGTCCCACCCTCCATCCCTTCCTCTTACCTCTCCGGACTCAGAACTGGTAGGCAGGCGGAGTCGACACAACCTAACAGCCAGCCCTCGGGAGGCCACGAGAGTACGCCGGCCTCAAGGGCAGCGCCGATGTGTTGGCTCCATCACCCTTTTAAAAAAAAAAAAAGCTCCCGCGGGGTCCTGATCTCCGGCCAGTACCCATCTGTGATGAATGGTGAAGATACACAGAAAGATCAGAATTACGGTAGGTATGTAATTTTCATTTCTTTTCAGATGCCACTGTACAATGTATCTTTTTCTCTGGAGATTCTTCATGCAGTTGCAGAACCGGATGGTATTTTGAAGGACATTCTGGATAAGAAGGGACAGAGGCTGGTAACTGTGTAGCAGTAAACTCATAGTCCAGCCCGAGAAATGTGTTTTTTTGGACACCCTAGGCAGACATGGGGTGGACCTTTTGAGATTCTCAGAAGTGTCAAGTAGCCAGAGAAGTAAGGGATCCTACTGGATTTAAGTCCCCTAATAAAAAAGGTACCTTGGCTGAAAGAAGTCATAGAGGCACAGGCAGAATAGGTGGCTTTTTATGAACATACAAAAATACCAAGCGCAGATACAGGCCTCATGGTCTATCGAGTCTGCTCAGTTGTGCAGTTAGCCCCTCACCTTGCAGCTGCCCACCACCTCCCCCTCATAATTACCCCCACTGTGTCCCATCCCTCGTAAAGCCATTCACCATGCAACAGGCTACTACCTCCTCAGGCAGAGTATTCCACTTGTCCACTACCCCTCTTGTGAAATACTGTCTCATGGTTTCGCTCCTGAATTCCCCCCCTCCCCAGTCTCAGCTGGTGCCCTTCGTGATCCTCCCCTTCTGATCTGGAAAATCCCTTCTATACTAGTCTCGTTTATCCCCTTTAGGTAGTTAAAAGTTTCGATCATATTCTCCCTATCCCTTCTCTCCACCAGGGAATACATGTTCAGCTCGTCCAGCCTCTCCTCATAGGAGTATCTCTAGTCCCTGGATCATCTTTGTCACCCTACGCTGTACACCCTCCAACAATTTGATATCCTTCTTCAGGAATGGGCGCCAGAACTGCACACAGTATTCCAGGTGTGGCCTGACCAGCGACCTGTAGAGGGACAGTATCACCTCCCTATTTCTAGAGGAGATTCTTCTTGCTATGTACCCTAGCATCCTATTGGCTTTTGCTGCCACCTTCCTGCACTGAGCCAAGTTGTTGATGCTCCCCATTATGAGCACCTCTAGATCCTTTTCCTTGGTGCATTCCAGCTGTCCCCGCCCCCAGCTGATAGCTCCTCTCCTGGTTCTTTGCCCCGAAGTGCAATGTCTTGCACTTTTTGGCATTAAAACCCCAACTGCCATGCGTCTGACCACTCCTGTAGCTTGGTCAGATCCTCTTGCAGCCCCCTTCACCCTTTGATGTCATCTACCACCAATCCCATCTTTGTGTTGTCTGCAAAGAGGCTGATCTTATTCTGGACCCTGTGGAAGATAGCAGCAATGAAAATCCAGAACAATGGTCCCAACACTGATCCCTGTGGCACCATGCTCGTCACACCCCTCAGAGATGAGAGTCCCCACCACCACCACAGCCCTTTTCTGCCTACCCTTCAGCCAATTGGTGCTCCAGTTCACCATCTTTGTTCCCACTCTTATATATTCCATCTCCCCCCCCCTCCGCCTTCTATGTGGCACGGAATCACAGGCCTTGCTGAAATCCAAATACAGGACATCCACCGCATGTGCCCTTGTCCAGTTCCCTTGTCACCCATTTGTAGTACTCTTCTCAGGTTTGTCTGGCAGGATCTTCCAGAGACAAAGCTGTGCTGCTGACTGTCCTGGAGACCATTGTACTCCAAAAAGGCCACCAGCCTTTCTTTTAGGATGGTCTCCATCAGATTTCCCACAATTGATGTGAGGCTCGCTGGTTGGTAGTTGCCTGGTTTGTACTTGGGTCCACTTTTGTGAATGGGCACTACATGGGCCATCTTCCAATCCAGTGGTACTCATCCTATGTCCAAGGAGGTATTGAACAGGTCAGTCAACAGTCCTGCCAGGATCTCAGTTCCTTAAGTATCCTAGGGTGAATGCCGTCCAGACTCTGTGCCTTATCCCCCCCTCAGTGCCCTCAATCCTTTCAGCACCCTATCCTCTGTGATCCCTGTATCAGTCACCTCCCCCCCGCCCACTCCTCCTCTCCCAGGTGGTGCCTGACCCTTCCTCCTTTGTAAACACAGAGCAAAGTAATCATTTAGTGCCTCTACCAGGTCCTCCCCCTTCTCCACCTAGCCCCCGTGATTCTTTATCCTCACTATCTGATCTTTGTTTTTCCGCCTTTCACTGATGTATCTGAAGAAGTCCTTCTCTCTGTTCTTAATGCCCTGCGCCAGTCTCGGCTCCCTGGAAAGCCTTGGCTGCTCTGACCAGCTTGGTAACCTCCCTGGATTTCTTCATATACATCTCCCTGTTGTCCTCTCCGCCCACTTTCTTGAGTCTCCTAAATGCCCTTTTTTTGGCCCTCACCCCCTCCGTGACCTCTAGCGTCAGCCAGCTGGATTTTTTGTCCTCCCCCTTCTTACTCCTTGTTTTTATACATGTCACAGTAGCCTCCACCAGTCCTTTCTTAATGATATCCCATTTCTAGCTAATATCCATGCATAGTCGAATACCTGCCAGATGCCCGTCCATAATATCCCCGATCCTTTTAAAATCCACCCCTGTAAATTCAGTCACGCTGGTACTTATACCTCCTGATTCCCTGCCCGTATTGAGCTTGAACCATACCATATAGTGGTCACTCCCAGCCAGAGGGTCCTCCACCTCCAGATCCCTTACAGCCTTTCCATTTGACAGGACTAGGTCTAGAGTCCTGTCCTATCTAGTTGGCTCCTAGACTAACTCCACCAGGAAGCTGTCCTGGAATGCCTCTAATATGGTCTGCTCCTTTGCACTTGTGGTGGTTTGGATACTCCACTCGACCCCTGAAGGTTGAAGTCCCCCACCACCACAGTGCTCCCTTTCCTACCGACCCTTCTGATTTGCTCAGCTATCTCCCTATCCAGGTCATCCCTTTGGGCTGGCGGCCTGTACACCACCTCCATCCTTAATGTCCTGCTCTTTCAGACTTGGCACTGCATCCATAGGGCCTCAGTTCTGCTTTCCTCCCCCTCCTCCCTTACGCACCTTATCCCCTCCTGTACTCCCGTACATATATTGCCACACACACCCTTTTCCCTTAGCCCTGTCCTTCCTGAAAATCTTATAACCTGGACCGTCAAATCCCATTCCTGGTACTGGGTGGCTTATGTTTCCGTGGTGGCCTCAATGTCCACCTTCCCTATTGCCAAGAATGCCTGTAATTCTGCCGACTTATTACCAAGGCTTCTCGCATTCAGTGAGACCACCCTCCAACCTGACCCTGCCCCCTCCCCTCTCTGGGATACCCTCCTCTTAATCCCCCCCCCTTGTGCCGCTACTCCAAGTACCTCCTTGCTAGCTTGTGGGGTAAGTTAGTTTGGCGACCCTCTCTGGGATCCATGCCTACCATCTGTCCACTTGCCAGCCCCTACCTAGTTTAAATCCACCTTTGTAGCTATGTATTCCCCTGCCTTCTGCTTTAATACTTCCTTTTCCTCCTTACTCAAATGTAGCCTATCCCCTGCATAAAGTTCATTGTTGTCCCAGAGTCTGTCCCAGCCCCCCTACCAACCCGTATCGCCTGGAATGACACTGTTGCCTCAACCAGGTGTTGAACTCCCCAATCCTTACTTTCCTCACCATGCTAGCGCAGGGTACTGGGAGTACCTCTGAGAAGGCCACTGATTTCCCCAGTTCCCCACACAGTTTGCCCAGATCCTCAAACCTCTTCCCTCACTACTTCCGTTGTCTCCCCTTTTAGGTCATTTGTACCCACGTGCACCACGAGATGCAGTTTCCTCCTACCCCTTATAGCACACTTAAGAATTGACTGCCCCATCCTGCCTGCAGTTAAGCCAAGTATGGACTCCACCCAGATGCGACTATGTTGTTCTCCCTTGCTGCCATCTCATCCCTTTCAGTGTTGAATCCCCCAGCACTAATACGCCTCCTTCTCCAACCCTCATTCCTCCTTCATCCTTTCACCTTGGTGACTACTGCTAGATTCTGCCTCAGCTGAAACTCTCCTCTTCTTTCCAGTGGATCCCCCACCACCCCAGACCTATTTTCACTCCCCCTCAATGCTCCTTACACTCATCCCCCCCTTCCCTTCTACCCTGTGCTCCCCCTTCCCCAGGTCCCTCCTATTCCCATCTCTAGCTACTCCTCCCCATTTACCCCTGCTCTCTTCCTCCATCCTTCCAGCTCGCCCCTCCCCCTTACCACTCCCGGCAGACTCCTGTCCGTGCCATCTTCCTGCTTCCCCTTACCAACCCCTCCTGGAGATTCCTCACCTCCCCCAGTGTTGCCAGCACCACAAACCTATTACCTGTCCTCATTGCTGTGCTGGGTGTGGAATCCCCTTCCTACCCCCGCCATGTTGGGTGTGGATTCCCTCCTGTCCCTACTCCCCTCATGCTTTGCCACCCATTTGTATTGCCCCAGCCCCTCTTCCCCATCCCACTCCCTGAACCATTGTTCCACCCACATGGTGTCGTCCTGTCGCTCCCTGCCCCAGCAACCCTCCCCCGAACTGCCTCAACTCTCTACTAAGCCACTGCACTTCATCCTCAAGTCTCCTCAGCCTGTCACAGATCAGGCACCCTCCAACTTCCACAATACATTCATCCAGACTGCCACCCCACATCCGTTGCAGCAAACTATTCTACCCCTGCAGGCTCCTCTAACATCCTGCAGCTCCCTGTACCCCCCCCCCAAACTGCTGTCCCCATCCACCCCTGCTAGTGCCTCCCCATCACCTGGTGAGTTCTTCCCCACCTGCCTTTTCTCCCCTCGGCATCCCCTTAATTCCTGAAATACCCCCAAGAATGTGATCCTTATCTAGTGTGTCCCTAACAAACCTCTGCCCTGCCTCTTGCCAAGATCATAGACCTCAGTACCCCTCAATCACGTATCTCCTACAATTGAGTTACCCCCTAACACAACAGTTACAAAGCCCACCAATTGTCATACATCAGTCACTTTAGGTTCCCCTTAGAATACAGAACCCAAACAGCTTCCACACACCCCCAAGTGTCAAATGCAGTCACAGTGCCCCCAGCCTTATAACAGAACCACCAAAAATTGAAAAGTCACAGTACCTTAGTCCAGTAGCTGCCCCCTTTCAGCTGGATGTATCCCTACCTTCCCGGTCACCCAGGGACCTGTCCTCCTTACGAGCTCCACCTCCTACCCCTTCTAATGGGCCCTCTTCACCACTGGGAGTGGCTTACCTCTAGTTAATAAAGGAGGTGGTGAGGGTGAGGCAACTACAGCTCACTTTCCTGTCGTCTGTTCTCCCTGCAACTGGGCTCTGCCTTTTAAGGCCCAGTCACACAGTCGAATTGGCTCCTCCTGGAGTCCTGCCGATTGGTGCGCCAATGATGCCTACCTGGAGCAGAGCACTTGTCCTTCAGCGCGGCTGTTTTCCTCCGGTTTCCTCCTGGTCCCTCCTTCGGTCCTCAAAGTCACCAGTACAGCCCCTCCATGAAGTGGCAATGGCCGTGAGGCGGTTCTGGCTCAGATGAGCCTCTGAGATGCACTGCAGCTCCTTTCCCCTGTGTGTCTGCTCTCCCTGTGACTGGGCTCTGCCTTTTTAAGACCCAGTTGCACACTCGAGTCCCGGCTGCCTCACAGCTGATTGCATCCACCCGGAGCTCTGCTGATTGGAGCGCCGACGATGCCTCCCTGGAGCCAAGTGCTTGTCCTACAGCGCAGCTCCTTTCCTCCGGTTTCCTCCTGGTCCCTCCGGTCCCTGAGACTGCCGATACGACCCCCTCCACAAGTAGCAACAGTCGTGGACGATTCCAGCTCAGATGAGCCCCCAAGACACACTACAGCTCCTTTCCCTGTGTTTTGCTATGAAGTTATGTGGCCCAATCTTTGCCGCCACTCCTCCTTAGTGGATGACTCCAGGAATATTTCTAGGCTGAGTCCAGGCAATTATGGATGCATGGCTTTTTTTTTCTTTTTTGCCTGACTCTGGACTTGAACCTCTTGAACAGGCTTGGCAGGCACAAAACATTCAAGATGGAGTTCCTGTTTGCCTTCTGTGGGCAGTATAGGGTTGTGTATTTTCAGGTCAAGTTTAATTTGAACTTTAACTATCGCCCTGGTTTGCTATTTCATGTTAAAGTCAACCTGTCATTTTATGGTTGAAATGACCATATGGTTGTTTTTCTGCTAAGCTTTTGATTCTTTCAGGATATGCAAAAACATGCTCATCAAATGTTCCAAGCTGAAATGTAAGGAAAATTCAGCTTAGCAGTCTTCGTGTCTCATGATAGGAGATGAAAAATGTTTCCTATATAAAATGTACTGTACAAAAATTTGAACATTTCTCAAGAGAGTTGTGGTATTGCTTAACATCCAACAGTGCCATTAAAAGAACTATGGTGTTCTTAATGTCTCATGCTATCAAGAGATATGGTATGTCTGCAGGGATCAGCAAATCTTAAAATTTACTGCTAGTCCAAGGACAAGTGGCTTGACTAAAAGTAGTAGTCCTCATGCTGGAGCTGGTATTCCGGTTAAAAAGGGGAATATTTTTAAGAACTTCGGTAAAAGTAAACAAAGTGTTTCTATGTACTTTGTGGTGGGGGGGGGGGTAAATACTACTATATAAACTACACTCTGAAGTGTATAATTCTTTGTTCTAGCTCAGACAGAACCAGTCGTGGTCCTTATGATGAGTTAGTGAGACCGAACTAAACCAGAAGTGCAGTGTGACACACACACCCACAACATCAGTTAGAATAGTGAGGCAGAGAAGAACTATCAGTGAAAGTGTCAGCCGGAGCACTTGAAGAAGGGGCATCATCACCTGCAGCAGTAGCATGGCCATGAACGTGACGTGTGCCAGGACCAGAAAGGAGCCAGTGGTCAATAGCAGGATCTGGATAAAAGCTTTCTAAATCAGGACCTTCCGCTGCGATGTGCAGAAGTGACTGGAGTGTTTCGTCAGCCAGTCTTGTTCTTACTTTACTTTTCATAAGATTTTGAATAGAAAACACATTCACATTTTGCAGTGGACACACTCATAGCCATTAGAATTTCTGTGCGGTCAATGACGTAAGCAAGTTGGGCCTATCTCTCTCAGCAATCTTGAATAGACTAGCAGATATGGTTTATCACCTGCAGTTTTTTAGTAGCGCTTTTAATGCAACATATTCCATTTCATACAGCTTATTTGCTGTTCTGTGAAAAACTTGTGAAAGTATTCTAACAAGTTAGATAAGTTATGTGTCCCAAATTCAGCCAGTTCTTCTCGGGGCAGGTCACAATTTTAAAAATCTAAACACCTGAACCATTTCAGTGGCTCCTCTGAGAAGTTCTGAAATCTCTTATCAATGTATGTTGTTGCTGCATCTGTTAAACTGTGAAGTTGTGAATCAGTGATAAAATTTATGTCAGAACATTTGCCTCAGAAGGTAAACGGAACAGTCCTTTCCTCCCCACACTCTGAAACAATATAATCTATGCATTTCTCTTCATGAATGTATTGTTTCAGAAAGGATGTCGTGAATCTTCTAGGCTTTGCTTTTAACTCCATTAACTGCAGAATGCATGTCTTAGTTGTGGGACTTCCAATAAAAGCAGATCATCTTTTCGAAATGCAAGCGACGGATGTTTCAGAATGGGCAAGAAATCCTGTGGTATGAACAGAGATTTGACAAATTGTGCACGCTGGACATCTCTTAGAAGTGCCTTTGCTTTAACACCATCATCACCAGCAGAGTTAAGAGACATGTTCGAGATGCTGAACTACTGTGGGCAGATTGACTTGGACAGTGTGAACAGAACATGTCTTACTTGTAAGCCCAACGAACCTGCTTAACTGTACTGGAATGTGCCAGATCTGTGTCTATGACATGGGCCATTTCCTGCAGCTTCCTTAGTTTCTTAGGGCTGTAGTGGTAGAATTTAAAAATGCCTTTCAGAGTGTTTTCGACTTCCATTAACAAAAGGATTTTTTTCATGGCGTCGAGGACTGCCAGCTCCAGTTTGTGAGCCACACGACGCACAGGTATAACAGTTGGAACATGCTCTTTTATTTTTGCTATGGTTCCACCTATATGACCCATCATAACACTGGCTCCATCAAAGTATGCTGAAATGAGCACTGGCCCAGGCTTGCTCTCATCATTGAGGTTGACAAAAGAAAGATTCATGGATTCCAGTGCTTTGATTATTGCTGTAAACACGCCTTGTGCATTAGACTGTTCTAGTGGCACAGCTTTAATCAAAATAGTCATGACCTGTTTTGACGTGCCTTCCACAGTCCTCATTAGTTATTGTTTAGCCAGGTTTTTGTTGTTCTTCATACACATTACTGTCACGCACACAGCATGAGCAAACTTTGCTGCCTTATTTATGCCAAATTCTGTTAGGGATCACAAAAAGCCCAACCTGCTGCCCTTCTTTAAATAGTTACCCTGCCTACAGACTAGTACACGCCTCAGTTCTTTTAGTATCTTTTAGAATGATTGTGTATATTAGTTGTGCACTTTGGTAATTGGCATGAAGATTTATCAAATATTCAGCACTCTGCACTTGACGTCTGCAGCTAAATGAATTCTCCACACTGCCTCCGCTCCTCACCATGGCTCCTGCCCTCCCCCCCCCCACTCTTCACTCACACCCTTCCCTCCTTAGTCAAGTGCTGCTGCTAAGGTCCAAAGTTTATATATATTATATATATATATATATATATATATATTTTACACACAGGCAGCTGAAGTAAATAATCGTCTGACAACAGTGAGGCGTTCTTGGTCCCTTATTACTGAAATATGATGACAGGACCAGCTGCAGTGAACAATGGCTGATGCACAGATGCATGTAAACGTCCCTTCTCTGACAAAGCCAGACAGTGAATGAGGGACTGAGCGAGATGCACTTCCCTAATATGCCCATGAAATCACTGCCGCGGCCAATGGGCTTCACTTACTGTGCAAGCCTTGTTCGCTGATTTGCCCAAGTCTGCCACTCTGACGACTGCCTCCTCCTCCGTTCCCTCACAGACGCTGCTTGCTCCCATCTAGTAGGTGCTCGATCTAGAATTGGGGTCACATGAGCGTTGCTTCGTTGAGTCAGATGACCACAGGGACAACTAAAGGAGTGGGCATCCTACTGGCAAAGCTGGTACTGTAACAGAAATTAAGGTGAGATTCTTAAAAGCAGTACTAGCCCGGGGACAACTAGCACATTTTATTTATTTATTAAAATCTCGGATTAACACCTTTGAGGACAAGCTCACTACATAGGTTCCACGTCAGAGAATAATCAAACATTGAGACATTATACAGATTGGGGAGAGCAAATAGAAACATAGAAACATAGATTTTGACGGCAGATAAGGACCGCTTGGCCCACCCAGTCTGCCCATTTCCCTACCTAATGGATAAGCTGCAGATCCTAGTTAACCAGCAGCCTACTTCTTCCTACCCCCGCCCCCTAGAATTGCTTTATGACTGTCCCATGCATGCTTGAATTCCACCACTGTTTTTGACTCCACAACCTCCTCCGGAAGGCCGTTCCATGCATCCACAACCCTCTCTGTGAAAAAATACTTCCTTAAATTACCTCTGAGCCACCCCCCCATCTTCAAATTGTGCCCTCTTGTTCTTGCACACTTTTTTTGAATGATGCTACCCTCTTGGACTTTGTTGATTCCCTTGAGGTACTTGAAAGTTTCTATCATGTCCCCCTCTCCCTCCTTTCCTCGAGGCTATACATATTAAGCTCCTTAAGTCTCTCTTCATATGTCTTCCGGTGCAGACCCTGCACCATTTTAGTTGCCCTCCTCTGGACAGCTTCCATCCTGTCTGTGTCTTTGCTGAGATTGGGTTTCCAGAACTGCACGCAGTACTCCAGATGGGGTCTCACCAGCTGTCTGAACAGAGGCATAATAACTTCCTGTTTTCTACTGGTCATGCCTCTCCCTATGCATCCCAGTATCCCCCCAGCCCTCCTTGCTGCCCTCTCACATTGCTTGCCCACCTTTAGGTCATCTGATATGACTACCCCCAGGTCCCTTTCCATTTTTGTTGTTGTTAGTATCTCACCCCCCATTGTGTACTCTTCCCCTGGGTTTTTGTTTCCCAGGTGCATTACCTTGCACTTCTTAGCATTGAATCTAAGCTGCCATACATTTGACCATTCCTCTAACCTTGCCAAGTCCCTTCTCATCAGTAGCAACACAGTTGAACAAGAACGGTTATAACTAGTAAAAAATCACAATCATAGTCCATGTACAACTATCCCAAGTCAACTGTGAAAAACTTAGACACCATACAAGGATGTGAGACAAGATGACAGACAGGCGCTACAGGTGGTGGGAAACACAAACATAAACCCATTGGGCTTCGTCATCAAAAGAATAGGGGAGAAGGCAGAGGGGAGGGCACAGGTTACTTGGCCAGCTTGGGTAGTCTGAAGGAAGGGCACAGGTTACTGGGCCAGTATGTGGGTATGGGTGGGGATGGGTTAATTGGGGAGATAGGGGGATCAAGGGTAAGGTGTAGGAGTACTGCAGGCAAAAACTGAGTACTCGAGGTAGCGGAACCGGAGTTGAATAAGAGCATACATGTTAAATACCAGGCACTGTAAGGGCAGGAACAAAACTGCAGTAGGTTGTGAAGTTTGTTATTGGAAGCAGTCACAGCTGTCATTCACAGTTAACTGTTGTCTCAGTTTTCTTTTAAATGGACCGATCGAAGATAAAGATGTGCTGTCAGTGTGTAGAGAGTTCAGCCATTCTGGGGCGCGATAGGCAAAAGACCTTTGACCCAAGGAGGTGCGACAGTGGGGATTTTTAAATATTCAGCTATCCAGACTGTGAGTGCAGCAACGGTTATCATTGTGGTTGAGAAGATTCTGTACCCCCGTGAGCATCAAACCTAGACTAACTTTTTTCCACCAATAAACAAGATTGGTACAGAAGTCTGCTTGAGAATTGTAGACAGTTAGTCTGGGCATACAGGTCACATGTATGAGTCAGCCGGGTGGCTCCCGTGACAAGCCGACAGGCTTTGTTTAAAGCTACTTTTATGCGGCGAAGGACAGTGTCTGTGGCTGAGCCATAAATTACCAAACCATAGTCAGTGAGTGTCACCAGGGAACTGTGCACAGTTAGCTTAAAGGCCTCTGGAGTTAAACTGTGCTTGTGCCAGTGCAGTAGCCCAATCTGTATATTAACTGCCTTAGTGGCTTTGTCGATGTGGAGGTTGAAAGACATTGTGCTGACCAACATAACCCCCAAATATTTGAAATGTTGCACAAGCTCCAGAGGAGCACTCACCTCATTAGTGATGAGAAGTGGGTGAGTTGTATCCTGGTTTGGGGCAGTGGAGATCATTATTTTCATCTTGGTGTAGCTCATCACAAGTGTCTGATCTTTAAACCAACTTTTGACAGCTGAGAAGTTGCTCTGGAGTTTGCATTCGAGAGCGAGGGGGTTTGGGTCATTTTCGAACAGAACAGTGTCATCTGCATATAACAGTAGTTGACAATGGCAGGCGTGTGGTAGTTGGTTTAGAAAAATGCTAAATAAGAGTGGACCCAGAATGGACCTTTGTGGAACTCCTGAGTTGACTGACCTACTGTCGGATAGGGCATTGCCAGTCTTAACTTGTTGTGTCCGGTTCAGCGGGTAGCTGGTGAACCAAGCCACAGCGTCAGGAGAGAGACCAGTGACCTCAAGCTATTTGATCAGTAGAGCGTGGTTCACCATGTCAAACGCTTTAGATAAGTCAATGTAGGCTGCACCGACAAGTAGACCTTAGTCGAAGGAGTTGTGTATGTAACCAGTAAATTCAAGCAGTACTGTTGTGGTGTTATGACACTTTCTAAACCCGTGTTGCTGCGGGCATTGTAGCTGATGCTTTTCCAGGTATTCGCCAAGCTGATCTGCTACTATTCTCTCAAGTGCTTTTGTGAGAGGTGGTAGAATTGAGACTGGATGGTAGTTCCCACTAAGTGCCTGATCTCCACTCTTAAAGATTGGTGTCACAATCGCGGACTTCCACTTTTCGGGGAAGTGAGAGTACCTGAGTGAGACATTGAAAATATGGGTGAGTGAGGCCAGTATTTTGTCCAGGGTCATTTCAACAAATATCAGGTCCAGTGTATCGCTGCTGTACCTTGATTTACCTAGAACCTTTTGGAGGTATTTTTGAGCTTCCTTGGCTGTGAGGGTTTTAAAATAGAATGGGGGTGGGAAGGGGCCAGGACCACATTCTCTTTAACATCAGCAGAGCAGGACTGGCAGAATAAATCCAGGGGAAGTACCCCACTCAAGTCCTTGAAGGCATTGTTGAACGAGTTTGCAATTTTTCTAGGATCCAGGGAGGGTACACTATCGATATTGAGCATGGTGGGGACAGATTTGCAGTTTTTTCCAGTTGCTTTCTTTAAGGTATTCCAATTTTCTGCCATTACTCCATATGTTGGAGAGGGCTTTCTTAAAGTACTGATTTTTTTGCTGCACGTGTGCGAGTGCAGTGATTTCTGTACTCTTAGCAACTGCAGTGCGCCTGCTTACCGGAGGCCCAAGCCCTCTGCCATAGGCGGTCCCTTGATCTCAGTAAGTCGAGCAGGTCAGGGGAGAACCAAGGGTTGCAGTGGTCTTTGACTTTCCATGTTTTCAGTGGGGCATGCCAATCACAAATTTTGTTAAAGTGGCAAATAAAGTGGTGGAAAGCAGAGTCGACATTGCAGGAGTTGTAAACTGGAGTCCAATCTTGCTGATGAAGGTCCGCTTTTAGTGATTCAAGGTGACCACGTACAAGAACCCTGTTAGTGATTGTTCTTGCAGGGGGCTTGATGTAGTTATTGGACCACTGAAACAGGACAGACGAGTGATCACTGAGAGTGTCAGGGAGAACAGTGGTCCCCGATAAATGGCCAGGGCAATTAGACAGTACCCAGTCCAGCAAGATGCTGGTATCCGTAGTGTAGTTAGTCCTAGTTGGTGTGTCGACACGTGTGAGATGGATTGCTGAGAGTGCATCATTAATGGCCTTGGCCCCAGGGGAGAGCCAATTGGTATTAAAGTCCCCCGAGGATTATTGTTTCAGTGTTGCGACTCAACGATTCTAAGTACTCCATTAATGCATCAAAGCCAGTGGACTTATGCCTAGGTGGAATGTAGATACACATGACTGTAAGGGTTTTATTATGAGCGTCGAGCACTTTTATTGCTAGTACTTGCATATGATCACCAAAATTGGGCAGTGGCAGGACTAAACCCTATAGATGCCCCCTAGGTATATTGCACACCCACCTCCACGCTTAGATAAAGGGTCTTGTCCTTGCAATTTAACTGGTAGCCCGGGACATCGGGCTATGGGTTTTGTCAACCCCTGTATGTCTGAACAACAATACCATCAATACGGTATTTCAGCATCTGATGTCATCATGATGTCACCTGTAAGCAACACGTTTTATGCATCAAGTAAAAATTACAGGACACCAGGAGAAAGACAACATTCAGAATCCTGTGACATCTACTATGCCTTGAAATCACGATGCAACAAGTCATTCAAGAACAAGACTCCCACTTGCTCCAAACATCTACACAGGATCGGACCATCGAAGGAAAGAATACAAGCAAGCATCACTCCCCACCCACAAACCGGATAGAAGCAAGTGTTTGTCAGTGACTGTAAGCCCTTGTCAAATAAACTTCCTAGCTAATGTCTCATCTTTTGCAAGAGACTAAAAGGGCTGGGAGTGAGATTTTATATGGGGGGCTGTCAGTTCACTGAGTGGCTAATGTGTGTGCAAACGTTACTAAATACTGTATAAATTGTTTTCATCAGGACTTGCTGTATGCCAAGCTGAAATTGGGACTGTTACAATGAGGGTATCAGCTAAAGGAATTGTTTTCAGTAACCCCCCCCGCTTCACGCACATTTTCGGGGGGGAAGCCAAAAAACTGTCAGTAGTGTCACACTCTTCTAACAAGAGAGTACTGGTGCAAATGTTTCTGAAAGAGATTTTGCTTAATTACTTGCTAATTGCTTATATGTCGTCATAACACATTGCCCAGTGGCATGGAGGTCTGTAGTACCAAGTGCCTTACCTTCTGCCACACTGGCGACCCAAGTTTGGAAACAGGTTTAATGACCCTGACTTGTTTCTAAACGCGGGTCACCAGTATTGCAAGCAATAGTTCTACCACTCACGGCCCTTTATCAGTTCCCCCGCTGTACCCCAGCCTCTTCACCCTGCCATTTCTTAGGATGGGGTGGACTGTCCCAGATAAAAGAAGCAGAAGAAAGGACCAAACACTAACATCTGGGGTACCTCCAAGACGTCATACTGTTAGACCTTGGGAATGCAGTGGTCCTAATACAAGCTGTATTAGCATTACCCAAGTTAAAACATACATCCCTGAACTCTAAAAACTCATGCAGTAAAACCAGGTGGGAGGGATCTAGAATGAGTGATAGAAAACCTGCCTTCACAGTTGATGGAATACAAGTGGCTTAGTAACAGTTCCTCTACATAGGGACGACGTAGCCAGAGTCAGTTAGATCACTTGGGGATACCTGAAGTGCAGTATAATTACTGACACCAACCAGGGTATAGCAAAAAGAAATATACAGAGTTAATAAGGAAAACATTTTTGCTGGAAAGACAGAGCCATTATCAAAGCCCTTGTACCACAGGCAGTGACTTGGTACATGAGCTGCACCAACTTAGTGTTAAGCAAGGAAGCACATACATTCATATGTCTCGGCTACAGGTGTGGAAGCATCATCAGTATAAGAAGCACCCTGGGAATACATGCATTGATATGTCTCAGATTACAGGGTTTAAGCATCATCACTGTATGGAGCAAACTGGGAAACGCATACAGTGAAAGTCACAGTTGTATGATGCCTGCAGCTTCAGAGTACACTCAGCAGAATAGGGCAATCTCTAGCATGAGCAGCAACAGAAGGAGTCATTTGACAGTTAGCCACAGAATACCTATGTCTTAGGATACAGTGGTTGGCAGAATCGGCCGTGCATTTTGGACTGCTGCAGGTGTGGCTGAGTTTATATGCAGGGAGATCCTATGAAGATACAGATTGGCTGGAGCTCCCATTGGCTTGAGGGGAATCCCAGTTCCTGTGAGGCAGTTGGTGAGGGTGGGCAGGGGATGAAGCCGAGTTGCAACATGGCTCTCACATCTCTTGATCCTGCTGGAATCATCTGGCACAGAAGATTGTGTGTGTGGGAAAGACACAAACCACCTCTTATACAGGTGGTTGGAGTGGATGCAGTTAAAAAAATGACTTGCAGCCATTGAGTCCCTCCCACGATGATCCCAACTGGCTGGAGCTCCAGGTGGCTTGATGGGAACCCCCCCACCAGTCCTGGTGAGGGAGCAGAGTTGCTACGTTGCTGTCACCCCACTCAGCCCCCATGGAATCATGCACTGAAGATTCAGAAAGGACAATAGGAAGCATTTTTTCACTGATTGGGAGGTGGGTGGAATAGTCTACCCAGAAATGTGGTCAGTGCTGGGACTATTGCTGTGTTCAGAACATACGGAGACATCTTTAAGAGGGTTATTAGGACCTCGAGGGTGATAGGAGGCAGGAAACACTTGAGAGGAAGTCTAGTGCAGATTATAACATTTTGACCAGTTTGTGAATGTTTCAAGTGTAATGATTCACTCTGGATGTATGTCAGTGCTGTAATAACCTCACATCCTGTATGGCTGAAGGCCCGCGGTGCAACCCACCCAGGTTGTTCAGTTATTACAGTATTGCTGCACACCTGACCATGGATTCTTCCTCACGTAGTACAATGTAGAGCATCAGGACAGACTTGATAGACTAATTGTCTTTTTCAGTCCTTATTCTGTGTTTCTATGTTTTATACCTTTTAAGAGTAGTCTTGAAAAGTCTTACTACAAAGTACGGTTGTAATGATTGATTTTATTGCTTGTATTGTTCAGTGTATTTTTTATCTCTGCGGCAGTTTGTTCCAAGTCAAATAATTGCCGACTTTGAATTTAGCAATAGACTGTCTTTATTGCCAGATTATGCCCTTCAGGGATCACGAAGCAGTACCTTTGTCTGTGGCTCTTCTCCTGCATGCCCTGTATGGAGATGCAGCCTGCTGGAGCACAGCTTATTGCTTCTCATCACGTTATAACTCACTTGATTTTGTTCCACCCTGACATGAGTTATTATTACATAAGATGAATTCACCCAGCTTGCTCAGACTTCCTATAAAATATTGAGCAACAAATGCAGATACTCTGTTAGCAGGATAATTCAGATGTTTAATGTTGGACAGCTGCTTTTTTTCATCCTGCTTTATCTGCTCCTCGATCCCTGGTTACCCTCCTCCCAATGGTGGCCCCCTGCAGCTCCATCACCAGCATTTGATGGAGTTACAGATTATCCACCCGTTACCCAGGACCATATTAATGGTAGTGATGGGTAGTTTGGGAAAGATGGCCTTCCACATAGTTGTGTGGGGCTGACGTCTGTGTGGGGTGGAAGGGGTGCCGGCTTGACTCTGACAGATTTGGGATTTTCCCTCCATGTTCAAACAACATGAAGTCTTGGTGTATTCAGACATAATGCAGTTAGCCCCAGCACTTGAACTGCCCCAGAGAGGAAAGAGTTAACTCCATGCAGAAGCATTGAACGTTGAGCTCGAGCTCGGTTTTCAAACCTCTGTCTGTGGTACTTCCCAGTGTAACCATCAGATTCTTTACTCCGCCTAACAGTGAAGTCACTCCAGAGATTTCCTCTGCTCGGTTTGGTATAGTAAAGCATTCAGTTTTAAAAACCATTTCTTTATTGTTTTTTCCGATTTCCAACCTCTGCCTACAGTACAGGTAGTGTTGCAGAGAGGTAGTGACTGTGTTTTAATTTTATTTTACTGTGGAAATTGTTTGTCTCTTCGGTTTCTTTTCAGTCGGTCTGGTTAGGAACTGACCTTGTGAATTCTCTAATTTTAAATAATATCTTTCTGGGATTAGTGTGGTGTTCAGGTACCGATCAGTTTCAAAAGAACCGGGCTTTTTCTCTGTTCTTTTCCAAACCCGTGACACGGTTGTTACTGATCGGTTGGTATTACCTGGCTTGAAAGCTTCTATAGGGTAATTTTGGTAGGTTGGCCATGTCTGAGAAACCCAAAAAGAAAACTGGTCCCACTGGGTTTCAACACTGTACTGAGTGTGGGGAGGCCTTTGCCAAGGCCGACCCCCACCTCATCTGTGTTTATTGTCTGGATTTTGATCACCTCCAGTCAGACTGCCAATGTTGCAAAAAGTTTCCCAAAACCACTCTAGAAAAAAGCCTGAGTAGGTTGAGGGAAAGGGAGGCCGAGAAGTCCATGGATCTGAATGGCCACCCCAGTTCGGTTGCGGCCGAACCTGAGGAGGTACCTACTAACATGGGTGATACCTCCTCAGGCAAAAGGAGAGCAGACTCTGAGGGGTCAGTTCGGTCAAAAAAAAAAAAACACAAAAGTCTGCCGATTCGGATCCAATACCGCATACTCCAACCGCAGATGAGATAGCCAAAGCAATTAGTATTGTCCAATCGCTTTGTTTCCATCCGAACCAGCACCGCCTGTTAGGCGGTTGGTTTGGTCGGAACCGGCTCCTTTGGATTACGATCCAGATGCTTTCTATGAGGAGTGGGAGAGAGATGAAGATTATCACGACGAATGACGACGACCAGTGGGGTCTGGATGTGCCCATTGAACCAGACAGACCATCAGATATCTCTCCTCCCAGGCTGTCTGAGTCCCCTTCACACTTACTGTTTTACAAGAAGGTGGCCCAAACCCTCCAGCTCCCTATGGTTGAAGCTGCTAAGGAGGAAGAAGAGCCTGATTTTGTGTAGATGATGGACATCCCAGAGTCCAAAAGGTTGTCTATCCCCCTTCATAAGTCCTTGGGGAAACAGACACAAAAGATTCTACAGACTCCTAACTCTTTACCTCCTGTAGATAAAAGAATAGACAGAAGGTATATGTTATCAGGCTCAGCTGCGGAGTTCCTTTATTCACATTGCAGCCATGTTGGGGTAGTACAGGCTGCAGCCTGTGACAGGGCAAACGTTCCTTTGGCTTCATACCCCCCAGACAAGGACTCCAGGAAAGTTGATGCCATGGCCAAAAAATTATACTTGGCATCCTCTTTGGGACTCAGGCAGGCAAATTATATGGCCTATACAGCCAGGTACCAGAAGTCCAGGTGGGATACGGTTTTGAAACTGGCTCAGCAGGCCTCCCCCCAGCTAGCCAGAGAACTGGAGGAGGTGGCTGCAGTTGGAATTCAGGCATCCAAAGTACAATTTTACACTGCTGTGGACTCCAGCGATGTGGCATCCAGAGTCATGGCTACAGCTGTGTCTCTTTGTAGGCATGCTTGGCTCAGAGGTACTAGCCTATCACAGGACACCCAGTCCAAGACTATGGATTTTCCTATAGTTGGTAACTCTCTGGGGAGCAGACAGAGGCTTACATGAAGAAAATTGACGAATACAGGACAACTTACAGGAGTGCACAGGCCAAGGAAAGGCAAGCCACTCCTCAAAAGCAGCAGTCCAGGGGCAGGGGCAGGCCTTTTTACCAAGCCCAGGCCTCCTCTTCTTACCCACAAAGGATTTTTTTCCAAGGGGGGGGGCCAGGAGGGGGATGAGCAGGGCTGCTTCCTCCTCCCAGTCTAAGGCTCCTGCCAAGCAGACACCCTGAGATGTCAGCCCGGGTCGACTCACCAATCCCAGTAGGAGGCAGGCTGGCTTACTACTTTCAGGCCTGGAAGTCCATTACCTCAGACAGGTTGGTCCTGCAAGTAGTAAGCCAGGGACTGGCCCTCAGTTTCAAAAGGTACCCAAAAAAGGAGGGCCAAGTCTTTTCCACCTGCATCAATCTCAGAAACCCGTGCTCTGGAGGTAGAGGTTTCCTCTCTCTCTCCTAGCTCTCAGAGCCGTAGAGAAGGTTCCTACTCAACACAGGGGAAAAGGCATGTACTCCAGGTACTTCCTTACCCCAAAGAAAACGGGAGTGGCAACCCGTCCTGGATCTAAGGTACTTGAACAAACACATATCAAAACCCAAATTCAAAATGGTAACTCTGGGAATAATCCTTCCCTCTTTAAGGCCAGGAGATTGGCTAGCATCACTGGACCTCAAGGATGCCTAATTCCATATCCCTATAAGGTGCTCCCACAGAAAATACCTCATGTTCGAGTTGCCTTCAGGCCACTATCAGTTCAAGGCCATGCCTTTTGACCTAACATCAACTCCAAGGGTGTTCGCAAAGTGCCTTGCAGTAGTGGTGGCTTACCTCAGAAGACAGGGTATCACCATTTTTCCATATCTGGATGACTGGCTGCTGGTAGGGCAGTCATCAGATCAGGTCAGGGCAGTTCTGCAAACCACCCAGGACTTGCTCAGTTTTCTGGGGTTTCTTATAAATCTGCCAAAATCAGTCCTTGAACCAGTACAGCTTCTCATCTTCATAGGAGTGGAATTGGATACTGTCCAAGCAAAAGCCTTCCTTCCTCTGGCAAGGGTGAAGACCTTAGTAGACCTTGCTTCCTGATTTTAGCTTCAGGTTTTTCTTCCAGCGAGACAGTTCCTCCAACTCTTGGGCCACATGGCAGCCTCCACTGCAGTGGTTCAAGGAGCCAGATTTCAGATGCGGGACATTCAGTTCCATCTAAGGTCCGTTTGGTCACAGAGAAGGGACACTCTCTCCAAACTGATTCCAGTGACCCGAACTCTGGTACAAGCTGTCCAATGGTGGCTAGACCGGGGACAACCTCAGACAAGGGGTTCCATTTCTCCTTCAAGTTCCATCAGTAGTACTGACTATGGATGCTTCTCTCCTAGGCTGGGGAGCCCACCTGGGAGCCCTAACAGCTCAGGGAATCTGGTCCCCGCAGGAGTCTCTTCTTCATATCAATCTCCTGGAACTCAGGGCAGTTTTCCTAGCCCTTTAGACCTTCTCAGATTCAGTCAAGGGCAAGGTGGTCCAAATCAGGACGGACAACACTGCCACAATATGGTACATCAGCAGGCAGGGAGGCACTCAGTCCACGGCCTTGTGCACGGAGGCCATGAAGATTTGGTCTCTGGCCTATTCCCTTCAGACTTCCCCGGTAGCAGTTCATCTTCCAGGGAAAGACAATCTATTAGCAGATGCCCTGAGCAAGATTTCACAGGGACATCACAAATGGTCCCTGAATCCTCACATTCTGAGGATCATTTTCTCCAGGTGGGACATCCCAGAGATAGATCTATTTGCAGCACCAGACAATCATCAGCTTCCTCTGTTTTGGTCCAGACCTCCAGTCCTGGGGACAGTTCCCCAGGATGCCCTCATTCTGGACTAGAAGGGCAGGTTTCTCTATGCCTTCCGTCCTTTCCCTCTCTTGTTCAGAGCTCCGATCAAGGTAAGAACTCAATCCTGCACAGTGATTTTGGTGGCTCCAGATTGGGCCGGACAGCCCTGGTGTCCTCTTCTGTTGTCCTTGGCTGTGTCATGTCCCCTGTATCTTCCCAGGAGATACAGTCTTCTCTCCTCCTCCCAGGGGTGGATCTGGTTCTTCAATCTCCAGTCCCTCAGAATATGCAGCGCTTCATCTCTCTCAGGGAGTTTGGGATATTCTAAATGTCTCCAGGAAACCTTCTACTAGAAGAACTTACAATTCCAAATGGAAGAGGTCCAGCATTTGGTGCTCTCAGAAAGGCATCCTGCCTGATTCTGAAGACATTTTTCACAACCTTAGACCGTCTAGTTCATCTGAATGGTCTAGGCCTTAGGCCTGCCACTCTGAAGGTTCATCTAGCAGCTGTCTCTGCATTCCTCTCAGAAGGGAAGGGCTGTTCCCTGGCATCTCATCCTGTTTTCAGAAAGTTTTTCAAAGGTCTGCTCCACATTAACCCTCCCTTTAGGAAGCCTACTCCGCCTTAGGATCTTAATGTCTGCATTGCTCAGCTGATGCAGCCACCCTTTGAGCCTATGGCTTCGGCTGAATTGAAGTACTTGACCTGGAAAACAGTGTTTCTGGTAGCTATTACTTCTGCCAGGCCGATTAGTGAATTACAGGCCCCGTCAGTTGAACCCCGCTTCATATCCTTCCATAGGGATAAAGTGGTCCTATGAACTAATAGGAAGTTCTTGCCTAAAGTGGTATCGGATTTCCACCTAAACCAGTCCATATCGCTCCCTGTGTTTTTCACTGACCATTCTTCTGCAGGGGAAAGAAGATTACACAGTTTGGATGTTAAAAGGGCTCTTAGCTACTACATAGAGCATACTAAGGCACACAGAAATGACTGTCTTCAATTGTTTCTCACTTATGGTGAAGTGGGGAAAGGTAAGCCTGCCACTAAAAGATCTATTGCCAGGTGGATTGTTTCTTGTATACAATTCTGCTATGACAAATTGGGTAGAATGCCCCCTTCAGGTCTAAGGGCTCACTCCACTAGGGGTACAGCTGCCTCTCTAGCTGCAGCCAGAGATATTCCCTTGTTAGAGATCTGTAAAGCAGCCACCTGGAAAACAGTACATATATTCACCAAGCATTACTCCCTAGACAGTCAGGTTAGGAGTGATGCTAGGTTTGGCACAGCAGTACTTCAGAGCTTCTTCCCAAAGTAGGTTCTGCATTCCATTCTCCATAGGGAACTGCTTGGTAGTCTGCATTATGTCTGAATACAGCAAGACTTCATGTTGTTTGAAGAAAAAATTACTCACCGTAGTAATGTTGTTTCTTCTAATGGAGTCTTGCTGTTTTCAGACCCCCCCCCCCGCCTCCCCTCTCAGAACCTGTTTTTGGGAAGTGGGGTGGCAGGTACAGTGTTGCACCTCAGGGGTGTACCTTGCACCCTCCCTTTTGGTGGGGTAGCTGTTGTGTTTATTATTCTTATGTTCATAGCCTAAATTGTCACTGCCTTGTTTCTTCTTAGGTTCTCGACTTGAGTATTTTGGACCCCAAAACTATTTTTTGCCTTTTGGCTATATGTTTCAAACAATTTTCATATTTTAGTGCCTAGTTAGGTAGTTGCTCGTAAGAATCCGACTGTTACACTGGGAAGTACCACAGACAGAGGTTTGAAAACCGAGCTCGAGCTCAACGTTCCATGCTTCTGCATGGAGTTAACTCTTTCCTCTCTGGGGCAGTTCAGGTGCTGGGGCTAACTGCATTATGTCTGAATACAGCAAGACTCCATTAGAAGAAACAACATTACTATGGTGAGTATTTTTCTCTCCAAGGTTCTGGCATGAGGATGCTCATGCATTCATGTGGTGGTGGCATACGGGTTGGTGTCTGTGTGGACCCTTCTCTGCAGAGTACATCCCATTGCACAGCAGCCTGGTCTCCACCAGGTGGCAGTCGGGAAACATTATCCTCCCCTCCACCCAGAGTCAAGCATCTGGACACACTGTCCTCCCCTCCACCCAGAGTCAAACATCAGGATATGGAATCCTTGCCCCCACCCACCCACCCATAGGGAAAGTTGTCCCTGGTGTGCTCAAATCTTCCTCTTCTTTCCAGCACCCAAATGCCCCAAATCCATTCTGGAGCCCAGGTCACTGGTATCATGAGCGTTAATGGTAGGGCTGCGCTACTGGGCCAGCTAAGTAGCTGCTTGTTTTTTAGGTTGTTTTGTTTAGAGACCATCTTTTAAAACAAAGTGGTTTGTGCCTAGTTCCTGCAAATAATGACAATAGAGTAGGACTTGGAATTCCAGAGAGTCTGTGGGCTCCGCATCGTGCACGTGTTTTTTTACTGTAAATTGTGTTGGTCTTTTTTTGGGGGGGGGTGTCAGCAGAGGGCCATTTTAAAATGTTTTTTCTAACTTCCACTGAGTTGATGTAGCTGCCCATGCCATTTCAGAGCCAAGAAGAATGGGATAAAACTGACAAAAATGCAGAAAACCCCTCGCTCACAGAGGCTAGGAGCAGGTGCTGCTAGTAAATACAGGACCTGAAAAAACACTTGACAGATAGACTCTGGCATAAATAAATGGACAAATCCCAAATTTGTAAACAACATTGCAATTTATTTTGAGCCAGGAAAAAAGACACAGCTTTTGAAGCTGTTTGTTTTCCTGGCTCAAAGTAAATTGCACTGCAGTTTATGAATATTGGATGTGTCTGTTTATTTATGCCAGAGTCTGCCCTCTGGTGCTTTTGTGGTATTAAAACTGGCCTGCATCAGAAAAGTTAGTTTGTGGCAGGAAGAACTAGAGGAAGGTTGATTATGTTTGATGTTTATTTAAAGGTATGCACATTGAGTGGAAAACGGCTCATTCCCAGGTGCATCATGGGTGAGGGGGAATAGGACTTTAGCAACCCAGAAATAAAGAAAATGATGAATTTCACAATGAGGCACAGTGCAGTATAAAATAAAACCTAGAGCATTTTGGGGGGTCTCCAGCTTGCACGATATTACCTATGGTGTGAGTCGAGGTTTCTGAGTTCGCAGCTCTGTGCTCAAACCACGCTGGTACATTTTTTCTGTTGTAGGATAGATTGCAAACTAATGTTTTCCTAATTTTGTTTGAATTTTGATAACTGGGTAGGCCCACTGAGACCAACTATCCCTTTTTCAGGGTGAGCCGGGATTAATTACATAACACGTAAAGGAATCAGCATGAAAACTGCTTACAAACAAGTGAACTAATTCACAGAAGGAGACTAACGTGGAGCTGAATTACAAACAACAGTGCATAAATTAAGACACCAACATTAGAAGTAAAGATGGATATTTATAGTTTGCTGGGGTACAGGCAGCAGTGTACAAATTGACATAAATGATGATTATGTTAATAACATAACATTGGATCCCACAAAGGGAAAATAATGCAAAATCTGCACCTCAAGATAGGAAGTAAAGCATGTAATAGGGGCACAGCTAGTCTTGAGCCCAGGTGGTGAGTGGGCAGCGGTCAGGTCAGCGGTTGCAGAGGCACCAAGAGTCTTTAAGTAAATGGGCCTTGAGGTTAGACTTAAACATAGCCTTGGATGAACAATTTTGCACTTCAATTAGAAGTTTGTTCTAGGCAGACGAGTTTGAGACTACAAATGGCCTCACTCAGGAGCATGTCTTGGATCTAGGTACATTGAGCAAGGGGACAACTCAAGGAGCAGAGGAACTGTCTTTGTGGGGACCAGGTAGCCTCTTAAAACTGGGGAGGTGGGGGAGGTATTCATTGAGAGTTTGTAGACAAGGTGGAGTAGTGGGTAGACCAGTCTTCTCTTTAGGGAGGGCCACTTGACATCCAAGAGAAATGTGCAGTGATAGTTGCTGGGGCGGGCACCAGCCATAAACTGAGCGACACTGTTGTACAGGACACTCGACATGAGCTTGGTGTCTCGCAGGGAGTACAGTAGGGGAACACCATATGTTTGGGTAGGCATGAGAGTACTGGGTGATAATGGCTTATCGTGCCACTTTGTTAAGACGGGCATTGAGTCTAAACAGCAGATAAGTCTTTTGGTGGATAGACCAAGTGACTGTATCAACATGTGGTTTGAGGTGAGGTCCTGCTCTAGCTGAACTGTTAGGTATTTCAATGAGTTAACCATTTCCACCTTTAACCCAGAGAGGGTGGATAACTTGAGTAAGTCTTGTCTGTCAATGCGTAGGTGCTTGGGGCGTAATAGTAGGGCTTGAGTTTTAACAAGGATTCAAAAAGCTTGAAAACAGCATCAGGGTCACGATTGATTTGAGGGAGGTTGGATGAGGTTCTGCAAAGGACGGCACCATCTGCTTAAAGCTGCAGCTTGGGCTCACCACTGTTATTGGGCACTTCATTGAGAAATAGTGAGAAGCACAGCAGATCAAGAATGGAACCTTGAGGTACACAACAGTTCTATTCTCTTAGACCAGATAAACCCTGCCACTTAAGTTGTTTCCTGTTTGACAATTAGTGTTAGAACCAGCAGCACAGCCAGACTGCCTAGCCCTATGTTTCTTAGCTTGGTCAACAGGAGGTTGTAATTTATTAGGGCAGACACCCTTGGTAAGGCCCATGAAAACAGCACCTGTAAAAAAATCCTTGGCCGATTGCCCCATGAATGTCAGAGGTCAGTCAAACCAGGGCGCTATTCATACCATGATTCATTCTGAAACCGTGTCAGGCATTAGATCGAGGTGCATTGGTTTGTAGGTATTCTTGGAGCTGGTTATAGACCATCCTGTCTTGCACCTTGTCAAGGGAACAGAGCAGGGTGATGAGCTGAGTTTTCAATGAGGTCTTTAGGTCCACATCTGTGTATTAGGACAACAGTGGCAATTTTCCACTTGTCAGGGTTAGTGCCTTGCAAAAGGGATTTGTTGAATAGGTTTCTTAAGGGAGTGGCGGTAACTGGAGCAGCAGTTTTAAGGAATATATGTTTGATTGCCATAGCCAGTGGGGTCCATCAGTCCTAATCGTCCTAAGTTGCTCAAGAACCTGTTTTCTAGGGATGAGGTGAAAGTGAAATTGTGTGTTGTTGTTTTTTTGGGGGGGGGGGGGTAACCAGGTCAGGAGGACCAGTTGATACAACACTCAGGGGTGCCGCAAACCTATCCAGGTCCATAATGAAACTATTAAACTTGTTAGCTAAGGAGTAGGGGTTTGAGATAACTGAACCTTCATCAGTAATGGTATGAAGAGGGGCTGCAGAACACCCTTTTTAGAGACGGTTAATTTGGGTTCAAAAGTTTTTAGGGTCTGGTAAGTTTTTAGGCTGGTCTCTTTTTAACTAGGTTATTTTAGTATATGTTAGTCTCAATTTACAGTGATTCCTGAGATGCATATAATTATGTCACTCAGCTACCTGGCCAGGGAGCGTATATTGACCCCATGCTTTGTCTCTTAGCTTCATGTCCTTCCATAAGTCTCTACTCAACCATTTTGAGCAGAGACCTTTTACCCTGTGCTGCTTGAGCGGTGTGCGGTTATTGAGCACACCAAGGCAATTACTGACAAAGTAGTCTAGGGTACTGTCAGTACTGGGAGGTTGATTAAGCGGTCCCAGAGAATGCTAGGAAAGCTGTTCAGGAAGGAGGATTCATCGGAGTTAGAAAGATCTCTGGCCATGATGGTTGGGGGCTTTGGGACATTGTTTTTCCATAAGCAGAAGACCCGGGAATAGTCGCTAAGGGAGTTGGGAAGTATGCCAGCAGCTTTTGTTCTTTCAGGCATGTTAGCTAGGACCCAGTTAAGGAGAGTATGTTTGCCAAATTTAGTGTTCAGCCTCCTGGGTTCACTTACAGTATAATTTGAGTAAGGTGGCCATCTGATGAGGCAAATTTACAGCTGTTTAACCCACTGCCAGGCAAATCAAGTTTGTAGTTACTAAAAAGTATATGACCTTACCAAGGGATGTTGTGGTAAGATGGCTAGTGAGAGACACTAGGGCAGATGTGGCCACCTTGAGGGAATGGTATATATTAGTTTCATTTAACCTCAGATTGCAAATACTGCTTACGTACATGGCTATTTAATTTTTTTATTACTATACAGTATAGAGTAGTGGTTCACAAGCCACAAATCCTGGTGATCTCAGATGGCCTCAAAATGTGACCACCAGAATGTACTGGTGGTGTCGTTCCCTATTTTTCCTCCCCAAACCCCCGATGTAATGCATTTTTCTTTACACAGCACAGTCAGTTAAATCTGTGATGTATTTCATTTGAAATATATCCCCCGTAAGATTTAAAGGTAAGAAGTTGCCTGTTTACAGTGGTAGTTAAAGTTGAATGGTATTGCAGTATACCGTGTGGTGTTTGCACAGGCAGACTGTGGCGTGGTACAGCAGTAGCGCTTGAGTAACATGTGTTTGCATGAAAAAAAACACCACACAATACCATAGTAGTTGGCTCAAAGAACTTTTATGGCTGCAGAAAATTGTGGTGGCCGAATACAGCCCCGATGGCCTTGTATGAGAACGCTAGTATAAACGATGAAAAAGCGCACATTTCAGTACAAAGTTGTTTCATTTCTTTTTCTGTATCCCCTTTTTCTCCAGCAGCACCATCTGATCCTTCAAGTCTTTCTTTCACTGGCAACCTCCCAGTCCCGACTGCTACCCACTGCCTCATCAAGCCTGCCAGGGTGGAAGTAGTGCAGGACCTGAGACTGCCAGCAGCTAGCCTTTAGACAGCCCAGTGCTTTTCCTCCTGGTTTTTGCTCACTACCACTTACCCCACCCCCAAACAAGATCAAGGCTGGTGGGGTGGAAGTGGCGCAGGGTGGGCCTGAGCATGCCAACAGCTGGAATTGAGATGGTACAGTTGTTCCCTCCTTGTTTTTGCCCTCTGAGCACCCTTCAAGGCCAGGCAGTCCATTAGGTAGCTTGTGCGTATGCAGCATCACCCTGACAGAGGAGCGAGCTTCACGGCCCACTGTCCGGGGTCATTACAGCAGTAGAATGCACAGCTGGGCCGCCCAAGTGCTAGGCTTCCTAGTCTGCTGCCAAACATGGGCCATTAGCAATGGCCTTCATTACACTGGTTATCAGCCCTGCAGCCTCACCGCAGGGCCTGTATGTGGGTAGTCCAGCTTCATTGGACTGGGGCAGAAGGGTTGAGACTAATGCACAGCTGTAGGATCATTTTCCCCATAAGAACCCCCCACCCACCCCGATCCTTTGATGTACTCTGGTACAGAAGCAAACAGGATACTTGCTAGAACCAGGGCTACTCACTTTAAATGTACCCGTATACTTGTACAGTATTATAAATCACTAATGTTATTTCAGCTGATCAGCATGCTGAACCAGTATACTTCTTATCCTGTGTACCATGTGGCGTCTTGCGAGAGCATTAGGAGGAAGCAGTCCACTTCAGCATCATGGTAGGAGGATGGCATAGAAAAAATTAAGACTATAAAACTTATTATAAATCACTCGAGCTAAACTCCTGTGATTTATAATATGATAATAGGGCCTCCAAGGGGTGTATCTTATAGTACTCCTCACAAGAGATTTGGGCAGACAGAACTTCTTAGGTTTGTGGTCCTCATGCCCATGCTCTGAGTCTCTTAAACCATAAGAGAGACCCCCTCGTGGGCCCTTTTAACATATAATAGCAGGTAGAGGTCCCCCACTTAAGAGTCTGAGCTGTCTGTCTCCTCATTGTGCTCAGACTTCACTAGCCAAAGTAAGGTGCCCTTCAAACATAGAATGTGTTGGCAGAAAAGGAAAGGTAGGCCCATCTAGCCTGCCCTGTTTCCCCTGCCTGTTGATACACCCTGGGCCCAATTTGCATCTGGGTCTCCTTAACAGTACCGTGCCAGTCAACAGTTTGCATTCACTAACTACTGTCATAGGAATAAAATGATGTAAAACAAATATTTTCACAACTTTTTGTTTTGCATTCACCTATTTTTGCCATTGTAAATCATCAGTTCTGAGATCTGCTTGATGTGTGATGGTATCTTGGCTAAGTGGTCCTAAGACGCATTGTTTTGAAGCTTCCCATTTACGGCTTGGTGGATCTGAAAAATAATTTTGGCTTTATGCTTAGTATTTTCCTTTTATTACTTCAGGAAAAATCTGTACCAGTTTTGGGTTGATATTGGAGGTACCTAGTAATTATAAATATTTTATCGCTTTTATAGATGCAATGAGAGATCTCTATGTTATGGTGTAAGAGTATCATCCTGCACAGTTTGGGTTAAAATGCCCAGGATGAGACACTTCTAATACGAGACATCTTACGTGGTCCCTATAAACTTGGGACCTCTTACACAGCCCCTACAAATCTGAGACATCTTACACAGCCCATATAAATATGAAACCTCTTACAAAGCCTCTATAAATTTGAGACATCTTACACAGCACCTGTGTACTTGAGACCTCTTACACAACACCTGCTGTATAAACTTGTAACTGCTTACATAGCCCCTATAACCTTGAGACAGCTTACACAGCCCCTATAAACTTGAGACCGCTTATGCAGCATCCCTGAACTTGAGACATCTTACACAGTCCCTATAAACTTGAGACATCTTACATAGTCCCTCTAAACCTGAGACATCTTACGCAGTCCCTGTAAACCTGAGACATCGTACACAGTCCCTCTGAACTTGAGACATCTTACACAGTCCCTATAAACCTGACATCCTAAGCAGCCCCTTTAAACGTGAGACATCTTACACATTCCCTATAAACTTGAGAAATCTTACTCAGCCCCTCAAAACTTGAGAAATCTTACACAGCCCCTCTAAACTTGAGCCATCTTATGCAGCCCCTCTAAACGTGAAACATCTTACATAATCCCTATAAACCTGAGTCAAGTTATGCAGCCCCTCTAAACTTGAGACCTGTTATGCAACCCTTCTAAACCTGAGACATCTTACACAGCCCTATAAGCTTGAGACATTTTATGCAGTCCCTATAAACATGAGACATTTTATGCAGCCCCTCTGGACTTGAGACATCTTATGCAGCCCCTATAAATTAAAGACATCTTACGTATCCCCTCTAAACTTGAGACCTCTTAAATAGTCCCTATTAACTTGAGACCTCTTATGCAGTCACTCTGAACTTGAGACCTCTTACACAGCACTCTATACTTGAGACATCTTACACAGTCCCTATAAACTTGACATCTTACGCAGCCCCTCTAAACTTGAGCCATCTTATGCAGCCCCTCTAAACGTGAGACATCTTACATAATCCCTGTAAACCTGAGTCATGTTATGCAGCCCCTCTAAACTTGAGACCTGTTATGCAACCCTTCTAAACCTGAGACATCTTACACAGCCCCTATAAGCTTGAGACATTTTATGCAGTCCCTATAAACATGAGACATCTTATGCAGCCCCTCTGGACTTGAGACCTCTTACGCAGCCCCTATAAACTTAAGACATCTTACGCATCCCCTCTAAACTTGAGACCCCTTAAATAGTCCCTATTAACTTGAGACCTCTTATGCAGTCACTCTGAACTTGAGACCTCTTACACAGAATCTAAACTTGAGACCTCTTACACAGTCCCTATAAACTTGAGACAGCTTACGCAACCGCTCTAAACTTGTATGAGACCGCACGGATTTTTTGCAAGTCCGTTAATGTTGTAATGTCTCCTGCTCCTAGAGACAAGTACAGAAGCTAGCAGAGCTGGAACGCTGATGCTGTGATTCATTGTGAAACATCAGTTTGTGTATGTGCACACTCTCTGGACCGTGTGCCCGGTTATCTCGGTCCTGTTAGCTACCTTACTTCTCTGAGGGAGCAAGAGATATCTCTGATTTACAACCAGTTTAAAGATCAAATGTACATATTTTATAAAAAGCTTGAATTCACATCCCTGTGTCATGATTAGTGTTTCCTGAAAATATCATGCTGTTTGGTTTTGTGGTTTTCTTTCAGTCGGCATCTGTTAATGTGTTCTGCAGTAACTGGAAACAGTGAAGATGTTTCTGTCCCTGTCAGTGAGCAATGACATCATACCTGTCCAGCCTGGTGCTTCAACAGTTAAGCCCCTGACTGACTGAATAAGCTGTTGCAGTTCCTAGTTAGAGCAGTCTGTAGAGTTAATCGTTTTCACTCAGTTTATTACTAACCCATCTGGTTTCTGTTTAGAGAGATTAGCTTAAAAGCGTTCTGGTCTCATAAACAGTTGATCATTTGGGGTTCAGTGCTGATCTGAAGTGGTATGAATGAATGTCTGTGAGAAATTACCTTGTCTGTATCACAGATGTCAGTTCTCTGTCATCAAAACTATGCATTCTATTCTTACCCAAGTCAAGTTCAAGTTTATTGAGCGGTCAAAGACAACAACAGTATACACAAGTAAATTACAATAATATATAAAAAAGAAAACAAAATAAGGAAAACCTAATACTTTAAAAATATACTCTCTTTATAAAGTAGATAAGTAAATAACTAACCTATCTAAAATATAAATATATAACAATAGTAAATATAAATACTAAAAATGAGAAATAATTTCCTTTTATCTCCTTAAAGTGCATAAATACAAGTACAAGGACAAAAAATAAACTATTCTGGTTATATAACACAGGGTTGTTTAATGAATATAAAATAAGTCTGCATTCCGTTAATTCATAGCAGTGTGTCTTTGGTGTAGCCTTAGTAAATAGGTTCATTTGAGAACAATTTTTTTATGTCAGATTGACAAACCTGTGTCTACCACACTCTGCTATTTCAGGAACATGTGCTGTATGAACTCATAAAATTCCGTTCTTATAGGATTTCTGTGTGAAAATACATCATGCATGTATATAACTAGAAATACTATATGGCATCCTGATACCCCTGTCTCCTGCCCAGCAGTTGAGGCAGCAGCTCTCTGCTTTCCCCTTTCCCCTGCCCCAAAAGCCCCCGTCCCCTGCTCTCATATGAGGCTGCTCCAATCTGCTGCCCACTGTCTTTTCTACACAGTCAGTGCTGCTGCACCCTGCTGCCTCCTGCACAGACAGTTTAGGCTGCCGCACCCTGCTACCCTATGTCCCCCACTCTATAACACAATATGAAAGTATTTTTTGTATTTTTTACTGGGTAGTTTCAGCAGTGTACCAAAGGATCTGACTCTAGTAATAGGGAGCAGCATGGTGCAACAACTCTTAACTGTGGGGGCAAGAGGCTGTATGGTGCAGCAGGGCACAGTGGTGTCCTGGGACAGAGGACAGCATGGTGCAGAAGCCTTGACTGTGGTGCAGGACACCGTGGAGAATCAGGGTATAGCAGCCATGTCTATTTGGGGCAGTGGAGGTGGGTAGCAGGGTGCAGCAAAAGCCCCACCTTCAGTGGCCTGGGGCAGCAGGGTGCAGCAGCCCAAACTGTGAAGGCAGAGGCCCTGGGACTCTAGGGCTTAGCAGAGCACAGCAGCCCTGTCCGTGGAGACAGGAAAAGGGGGCAACAGTGTGCATTGGCCCTGACTGGGGGGGGGTGCCTAGGGAAGCAAGGTGCAGCAGCCTCAACTTAGAGGCAGGAGACAGGGGCATCAGGATGCCATATAGTATTTCTAGTTATACACATATGTGATCCATTTTCTCACAGAACCCCACAAAGAACTGAATTTTATGAGTTCATACAGTACATGTTCTTGAAATAGCAGTGTGGCAGACACGTTTGTCAATCTGACAGAAAAACAAAATTGTTCTCACATGAACTTATTTACTGAGGCTACATCAAAGAGACACTGCTTCTATGAATTAATGGAATGCAGGTTTATTTTATATCCATTAAACAACCCTGTGTTATGTAGCCAGAATAGAATGCAGAGTTTTGATGACAGAGGACTGACATCTGTGATACAGACAAGGTACTTTCTCACAGGTGTTCATTCATGCCACTAAAATTCAACACTGCACCCCAAATGATCTACTTTTTATGAGAACAAAAAGATAGATTTTAAGCATATCTCTCTTAAACACAAACCAGATGGGTTGGTAACAAACTCTGAGTGAAAACAATTAGCTCTACAGACTGCTCTAACTAGGAACAGCAACAGCTTATTCAGTCAATCAGGGATTTAACTGGTGAGGTAGCAGGCTGGACAGGTATGATGTCCTTGCTCACCGACAGGGACAGAAACATCTTCACTGTTTCAGTTACTGCAGAGCACATTAACAGATGCTGATGTAAAGAAAACCACAAAACCAAACGGCATGCTATTTTAGGAGGCACTAATCATGACACTGGGACATGTATTAAAGTGAATTCAAGCTTTTTATGATATAGGTGTGCATTTGATCTTTAAGTTACAAGGCTAAACAGCTGTATGACTGGAGTGTGTTGTCTTTGAAAGAATGTCTGTGAAAACTGACAATGCAGTACCTGCAGCCTCCTAATAAAAATGATGCAGGGTAAGAAACTGGTCTCTCTACTTGGAGCTTGAGTATGGTTGTATTTGTCAGCTCACAGACTGTACAAACAAAAACAAACTGCCCTTGACATTACCTGAGCATTTGGCACTGGCAAACTAACCAGCTGTTAAACAGTATTTTTGTGCAGAGCAAGGGACTATTAATTTTGTTGCTTGAGTGATACATCAACATGAAACCACAGCTGTGGTTTCACAACAGTCTGATGATGTCACAGCTGTGGTGTGCGTAAAAATGGACCCCACATTTTTATAAAGGAATAACTCTTCTTTCATATTATAAATCAGTAAGCCAATATGGACTTCCAGTGCCGCCAGCTTGGTCAGGGATCAAAAGTACAGCAGTCTGGCAGGTCTCCTGATCCCACTAGGTTAGGAAATGGGAGCAGGCAATAAGCTTTTCAGAGCTGTAGCTCCCTGGAGAGAGCGGAATGCTCAAAAAGTAAATTAACCCCTGTCACCTTCACATGAGCCAAGCTGATGAGTTTCCCGGGCAGACTCCAGGGTAGTGTTACCTCACTGTTATGTTTGAGCTGGCTCATTACCAACCTTACGTTCTCCTTAATGGTCTGTGTTCGGTGGAGTACAGCTGTCTGCCTGGAGACATGAGTGATCACTAGACGGCATGGCTTTTGCACATGAAACAATTAGTTTTTGTTTTGTTTTTTAATGCCACTTTTGTTTGGTACTGTTAATTTTTTTTTTATTATTATTATTGACAAACCAGTCCAGAAGAAAACTACATGTTTAAGGAAATGTTACCAAAATAGAAAGATAACCATGTCAGGAAATAATCAGACCATAACATCAGTTATGTTACCAAGTAAGGAGAAATGCGGGCAACAAATAAAAGATTAAAGAGGAACTCCCGAGGACATACCTGTGTATGTCCCTTTGGTAGATGATACCCGTGATAACCAAAAGGCACAGGTTTTGCATTTTTAAAGAGCAACTATCTTGGTCCCTTCCCTGAGAAGCACAACTGAAGCCTACCTGGGCAGAAGTCCTAGGATGCC
Organism: Neoceratodus forsteri; assembly: GCA_016271365.2. Taxonomy (NCBI): domain Eukaryota; kingdom Metazoa; phylum Chordata; order Ceratodontiformes; family Ceratodontidae; genus Neoceratodus; species Neoceratodus forsteri. The sequence continues at coordinate 180,059,184 of CM057450.1, read as the reverse complement.
CATCTTTAATTTTTTAATGGCCCCTATTTTAGAAGGGAAGGGATCGTATTTTGGCTCTGTAGAGCTGAGCCGTGCTGATCCCTTGCTCTTCCTGATAGCCCTTCAGTTCACAATCTGCCTGACCGCCCCCCACGCCACACGTTTTTTGATGTCATGGTTTGTAGAGCGTGGGTGTGTGCTTCCATAGGAATGAATAGGGGCTGTTTTAAAATTAAATTTCATTTTGTTTAGATGGCCATTTGGAACAAGTCATGGCCACCGCTTAACTAACAAGGTCCTCGCCAAGTCAAATTTATGGTGTCTAGCAACCCCCCCGTCCTCTAGTAACTTTTCCTGTAATGAAGTACTTCTTCTCTGGTGTCTAGTAACCCCTGTCCTCCGATCACGGTTCCGTAATGAAGTAATTCTTCCCTGTTGTCTAGTGACCCCCCCATCCTCCGATCACTTTTCCTGTAACAAAGTAGTTCTTCCCTGGTGTCTAGTGGCACCCCCACCCTCCCATCACTCACCACTATTGCCTAAGAGAAGTCCCTAGTTTCAGGTGGAACTCCCCACCCCCGAGCACCCATCCCACAACAGAGCTGACATTCCCTGACGTCTAGCAGCACCCCTTCCCCAGCACCAGGTATACCTCACTGCCACCTCCCCTCACCTTAGTTGCTGATGCCATGGGATGACAGTACAGTAACTGGCACACCCTCCAATCACCATCTCTGCTTGTTGCTTGTATGCAAGGACAGGGAGTGTGTTTACACACGTGTTCCCTGTCCTTGCATACAGTGGCCGGGCTGGGGTGATGAGATGAGGACTGTGCTGGTCACTGTATCACTCTCTCTGTGGCACCGGCGACTAAGGTGAAGGGAGGTGGCAGTTAGGTATACCTGGTGCTGGTGGGGTGCCGCTAGACATCAGGGAATGTCAGCTCTGTTGTGGGATGGGTGCCCGGGAGTGGGGAGTTCCACTTGATGCTAGGGACTACTCTTAGGCAATAGTGAGCGATTGGAGGGTCGGGAGTGCCATTAGATATCAGGGAAGAATTACTTCAGAATGAGAACAGTGATCAGAGGATGGGAGGGGGGTGCCACTAGATACCAGGGAAGAATTATTTCATTACGGGAATAGTAATTGGAGGACAAGGGTGAGGGGGGTGCCACTAGACATGAAGGGAATAACTATTTTATTACAGAGATGGTGATTGGAGGATGGGGGGGCTTTGAATACTACAATCTACAGTATGTGACACTTGAATTTAACGCAAGCTGTCAGTGGGGGATTCAGGAGGCAATGTTACTTCCGCTCGGCTGGCTGAAATGTAGCGGCTGTGGCAGGGAAGAAATGAAAATTACGTACCTACTGTAATTCTTGATCTTCTCTTGTATCTTCACCATTCATTACTGCTTGGGTAGTGCCGGAGGCGCGCAGCCGCTACGGGAGATTTTTTTTTAAGTCTGCTCCAACGGCGCTGCCCCTGAGAGCGACGTGCTGTGTCATGCACGGAGGGCGGCCATTAGGTGCTGCAGTCTCCTCCTCCATCTCAGTTCTGGTAGCCGGAGAGGCGAAAACAAAGGGTAAGGAAAAAGGAGAGCGAGGCAAGAGAGCCAAGGGACAGAAAAGGAAAGGATATGAACTGAAAAAGGAATAAGCCGGTAGAGAACAGAAGGAAAGAGAGAGAATGCCTACCCTAAGGGACTGCAGGGCCTCTCTTCTGGGGCGGCTCCAAGGGAGGAACAGATAGAAAGAGAAAAGGAAGAGAAGAAGAAGGAGAAGAAAGGGAAGAAAACAAGGTATGCGGAGAGGGGAGAACACTGCCCATAGATACATTGGTTGAGAGGCTTATAAGCTCGGAACCAAAAACAAGGGAGCAAGAATCCCTCCTGATAGGACTGAGAGAAGGTTCAACTGAACCGCCTGTACAGATTGGACACAAAGGGCAGATTCCCTAACCTCCCATCATGCCAACCCCCTACACTCTAGCTGAGAGCTCACAGACTGCCCAGGCAGAAAATGTGTTCCGGAAAGAGAGTGCCCAACTAGGAAGGGGATTAAGCCCCTTAGCACCCTGTTAAGTGCTAACACAGAAGTGTATGGAGAGGGGTTAAGCCCTACAGAAGGCAGCTTTGTATGAAAGGATAGAGTGGGAACTCAATCAGACTCCCTGAAGGCAAGGCAAGAACAACCGCTCAAGGCTAATGAAGTGCCAGAAGCACCAGCCAGAATGAGCTGACAATAATAATACCTGCCAGGGGGAACCTAAATTTTTGAGGCTGCACCAAAGGGACGGTCTCTTGAGCTGTGAACTGAGCATCGTGGTTAAGGGGCCCAGAGGTCACCCCCTAGGGACAGTCAGAAAGAGTTCCCTCAGAATAGGTGAAAAAGACCCTACTCATTCCTCTTTACCTTGAGGAAGAAAGATCCATTCAAGAAGAACGAAAAAACAATGTTTTTTTTTTGTTTTTTTTGCATAAAAACCAAAGGAAGGGAGAGACGCCCCAGTAGGAGGCCACTGAGGGGAAGGTGGGCGGGTATCAGTAATGAATGGTGAAGATACAAGAGAAGATCAAGAATTACGGTAGGTACGTAATTTTCATATCTTCCCTTGTCAGTCTTCACCATTCATTACTGCTTGGGTGAGTACTCGCTTCCCACCGGGGATAAGAAACCCTGAGGAGCACACCAAAGCTCCTGTTGGTGAGAAACAGAAGGGGAAGACCCTGGGCTAATCAAGAGAGAAGCCTATGGGTGAGAAGAGCTAGGAGGTGTCCCCTGAGGACGGGGAGACGGAGGAAGCCCCTGCAGAAGTCTCCTAGCTCTGGAGGAAAAAGACGGGTCCCACGGAAAGCGGAGCTTAATAAACCCCACGTTTGCGTCAGGGTGACAACCTTGATAGACGCTTACGCCGTCCGCTCATCACAGATCGTTGTCCCTGCAAGTCTGGAAGCTACCTCATTGGTGTCATAAGATGCCCTTGCTTGGTGTCTTGCCAGCTTCAGGCCTATAGCAGAGAGGGCAATAGCTTGTCTGGTTTGCTCCATGTCAGGCATTGATGCTAAGATTTGGGAAAGCATCGACCACAAATGCCTACCGTAGGCAGCATGGTGGGCCTGATGTGATGCAAAGCATGACATCGCATGAGAGGAAGAAAACACTCTTCGCCCTCACCGGTCAAATTGTAGAGAATCTGAGTCCGGTGGATGGTCGTGCACCAGGCGGCGGCGCCGGAGGAGTCTCCAAGTATGCCAATCCTGAGGGTGGGTTAGGGAGAGTACCTAGAGATTCCGATGGGGCACAATACCTACATTGGCAGTCTCCCGGGGCTGGAGAAAGGGCGGCTGGCGACTGCCAGGAACAGATAGACGCCTCCTGGAAGGGAATAGGCCAGGATAGTACTACCAAATGCTGGGCACTGAATTCGTCGAGGAATTCACGCATCTCCCGTTCAGTATTGTCTCGCCTAATATAAGAAATCTGAAGATCCCTCACCATCCTCGAAAGGAATTGCTGATATTCAGTGAAATCAGCATCGGAGGAGAGATGAGCAGTGGGTTCTTCTCCCTCAGAGGAGGGAGATGAGGATGATGGAGAGCTTGAGTGTCCAGAGGACTCCTGCGGCAGTGGGGATAGGCGAAAAACCCGCTCATTCATGTACCTAACATATGAGGGGAAGGCCACCGCAGAACCTTTGAACGTCTCCCAGGACAACGGGCCCGTGGGACCGACATGGCCTGGGAGAGCGGGGGGGTGACTGCAGAGGAATGGGAGAGGGGCACTACGGTGAAGCAACTGTCCTCTGCTGAGGCTCTGGAATCCGGGGAACGGAGCCCAAGCTGGCGGGATCCCGGACAACAGACCAGGTCATAAAACGGAACCCTGGGGATGCGAAGCCTGGAAGAGCCTAGAAGGGGATCCTCCCCTGTGACGAACCTGGGACTGCATGGATCCAGAAGGGCAGCCCACAGCAACACCACCAGAGGGGTCCCCGGGGTCCAAGAGAGAAAGACTGGGCCCAGCGCTACGGCTCCTACCTGCACTCCGAGGGGTGGCAGGTAAAGAGCAAGATGCCTGAACCCTGTCCCTCAACCCCTCGGACTCCGGGAATGCCCTCCTCCTCAACCCCAGCGACCCCCCCAACCCGAGGGGGTGCAGCAGCACCAGGGTTGGCAGCTGGCACGACCCCCTCAGGAGGGAGAGCCCCTCCCTCCACCTCCGCTCCATCGCCCCCCAGGGACCCCAGACCACCCCCAGCCTGGGGGGCCTCAGGGGGATGGCAGCGGAGACAGAGGAATAGGCGCGCTGGGCCACCTTGCACCTCATGCCACCAGAGACCCTGACTCCGAAGAGTCAGAGTGCCAGGACGGGTCCACATCTGAGTCATCCTCCAAGGAAGAGACCAGCTGGATCACAACACTGGCAACCCCAGGGGTCTCCAGTGAAACGGCGCCGGTGCCGGATGACCCCGGACTCCCCACAATACCTAGACCTGGCCCCGACTCCCTAACGGCACCAGCCAAACCCACGGCACCGACCTCGGTGCCTGGACCCCACTCGGCACCGCCAGAAGAGCCGACCAGGCCCGCGCTGAGAGCCAACACGGCACCGTCTTGATCACCAGCACCGTGAATGGCGCCGTGATCCAAAACTGCACCGAAGGCAGCGCCTAGGGTCCACTGATGCTGGGCCCAGCAGACGGGCCTCGACACTGGGGAGCCTGCACCTCTGAGGAGGTGACTGCCGAGGCGGTGTCCCCGCGAGGCCCTGAGGGACCCCTGCCTCCCGACACCGCAAAAGAAGCTCTCTCGCAAGAGAAGATAAGGAAGCCTCCTCTATAGACTGTATAGGCCTGAGAGGGGGACCTGAAGGAAGGGCTAGAGACTTTACCTGGGAATCTCTGGAGCGGCATCCTCTCCGAAAGTCGGGCGGGCCTTGTCGATCTTAAATGCGCAAACTTTAGGATGCAACAGTCCATCGAAACAGGCATCGCACGATCCATATCGTGGTTGGGTCCCAGGCACGAAGATAAACATCATGTCGGTCCGAGACGGAAAATGCCGCCCAGGAGCATGGCGATAGGGGCGCGGCCCGCCTTCAACTTGCATTTTGCCCCCAAACCTGACATGATGCGAAAATACTGAGACTAAAACAGCAAAAGCTCTCGGCGCCGTCAAAGAAAGTTAGAAAAAGAACGGTCTTACTGGTGACGGCATCGAGAAAAAACAGGAGGAGGAGTCTGGAAATTCAATGACGCAGAAGGCCTAAACTGTATCTAACCGAGCAGCAGGTGTAGCCTCGATGGCGGGAGAAACAGAACTGAGATGGAGGAGGAGTCTGCAGCACCTAATGGCCGCCCCTCGCGCATGATGCAGCGTGTCGCTCTCAGGGGCGGTGCCGTTGGAGCCAACTTCAAAAAAATTTTTTTTAAAAATCTCCCGTAGCGGGTGCGCGCCTCCAGCACTACCCAAGCAGTAATGAATGGTGAAGATTGACAAGGGAAGATCAACACGGCTAGAAAATAAGTGAAAATCTACATCATTAAAGAGCAGCTGACACCTTTGAGAAAACTTTGGAAAACATAATATTTGGTCACAATTTAGCTTGTAATTTCATCCATCTTCCATAGATTTATCCTCTCAGTTATTTATTACTGAAGAAATTCCCACAAAATCAAGATCTTTATCCCTTATAGTTCAACTGTTCTGTAGCTTATTCCCTACTTGAAATCATAATGCTCTGTTATGACATCATAGTCTGCCATGGGCATAACTGTGATGTCACAAGCAGAGTATTATGACATCTGGTTGGGAAGAAGCAATAGGAGCTGATGAACCCTCAAGGAACAACTATCCTGTTTTCATGCATATTAACCTCAGTAATAAATAATGGGGATAAGAAATACAGAGTTAAAGAGAAATATATATATTTTTTCTAACATAGCACTTTTTTTTTACCTCCTTGCTCGGAGCAGCCCCCTCCAGCACCCACACCCCCGGAGTCGAGCCCAGTGTGCGGATTTATACGCCCCATTGGACTGTCCGGCCCATGATGGCATCCCCCCCCCCCGGAACCCATGGCACGGAACAGCCGAGGGCGCAGGGCCGGCCATCAGCCGCCCAGGTTGCCCCACCAGCATTTTGCCTCCTGTTTTACATAACCCAGTGAGGAGCTGGACGTACAATGGCATTGCACCGACGTGCCGCCACTCGCTGTGCTCCTCCCCTTTACATATGCCCGCGACTGTGGAACACCCAGCTCCACTGGGTGTCACTGCAAGTCGCGATTGCATGGCCCTCACCCTCCCGAAGAAGGAGAGAGGCATGGTGGGATGCTCGATCCTTCCTTCCCTCCCCCTGCCAGCCCCATGCGCCCCGAGTCCGTTCCCGGGTCACCGGTGCGGCTCAAGTTATGACATCTGGCGTCTCAACCCTCAGTGCCACAGGGCCGGCCTATGAATGAGAAATATAAGCTGCTTTGTGTCCAAAATATGTTTTGCAAAGTTCTTCTCAAGGCGTCAGTGGCTCTTTAACACTTGCGATTTTATTACATATCTACTAGCTGAGATCCCTGTGTGTGGTAGTTAAATCCACTTCTTCATTGTTCAAGTACAAGAGTCCCTCTTTAAAGAACAGAAATTTAATCCAGAACTAGCCAGCCACCAAAACAAGCAAATGACTAAAGATGTGGGTCAAGTTAACTTGTGGGAGCTTTAGGATGAGTGAGGTTTTAGCCAGCAGCTATGCTTACCAATGTAGCAGTCCGGTTGTACTGTGTCTCATCTCCTTTTATTTTAGCTTTATTTGTCCCAGTGAGTATCGTTGGCAAATGCTCTGTAGAATGTGCAAATTAAATGTTTAAACAAAGAACAGGCCCTTACCTACAGGCAACTGGTCACACAGAAGGGGCACAGCAAGGGATCTTTGTTTGGGGGCCTGGCCCCATCCTGTTGGGCATTCTCTCTTCCTCACAGGCCAGTCACATTCTGTTGTAATTCAGAAATGTAAATGAAATGACCACTACTCAGTTTAACATTTTAGTATCCTGCCTGCCTGCTCCACCACCACCACCAGCGTGTACTGCCCAAACACATATTTGAATGTGTGTTTGTAGTCATTTGTTTTATCTGGTGAAATCTTGTATGTGGCAACATGGTATATTTTAATCGTTGAATGCCCCTGCAAATTTTGAATGCTTTAGTAAGTCATTTTATTCTCAGTCTCTCACATTTCTCTGTGACCTTTCTTGGTTTTACATCTCTGTCTCTCTCTCATCTCTCTTTCTTTGCTGTGGCTTCCTTGTCTATTTCTGTGTCTGGTGGTCGGTTTGTTGTCCTTTATGGGCTCTTTAGTTTTCATTTAGTTGTCTCTCTCTCTCTTTCTTTCTTATCAGTGTGGTGATGGTAGAAGACAGGTGGATAATGCACAATCAATTATTTTCCTCATTCTTTTCCTGACTCTTGACAGGCTTAACTGCATGACGCATCAAAAGGGCACTGTTGGGGTGCTTAGCCCTGATCAGATTCTTTGCAGTCGTAGAAATGCAAAAGAGACACAAACTAGTAGCATATTGGGTAATAAAGCGTGTTTATTACACAAAATATAAACATTTGCCCTAAGCAGGTCTTACCACAGACACTGAGAGCTGAAAGTTTCTCAGATACCCCAAGAAGTGAAGAAGGTCTCAAGGGGGGATACATAAGACAGTAGGTTATATAGTTCTGATTATTACCATGGTTACCAAAAGGCTAGATACATAAAATAAGCCCTGTTGGCTAAACGTCAGGTGGCTCCACAGTGTTATCTATGCTTAAATATTATTTGTAATGTTAACTAAAACGTGAGACAAAGAATGCATATAAGATACAAAATATAGTGCAGTAATACATAAATCCAAAAGATGGCAGTGCAGACTGTATAATAAAACAAAGGATACACAAAGACACTGGTGTGTCTTGGCACACTATGTGCTGTTACTAAGCAAGGTAAATAGCATAAAATGATGATCATAATGTTTCCCTGACACTTACACTTATACGGTAAGTGCCAATGCCCTACAAGTTAGTAATCATTGTTCTATATGTGTGTGTGTGTGTGTGTGTGTGTAATATAACATAAGGTTTGTCTGAGAAGCATGGTAGGAGGCCAATTAGAGTGTGGGGATCTTGCATGACATCCCCCCGTTGCCTTACCAAAAAGGCAACACTGCTATAGGAAAGAAGTGGGAGCAATCTCCATTGTTTACATATCTGACACACGAGCCTTGGAAACGAACTTGAGTTGTTTGCGATGTTGTTTGAGCGTGCGTTTCAGGCAGCATAGTGTTAGTATCAAAAAGACAATTAAAAATGCTTGAATAATAACAAAACCTTTAAAAGTAAGTCCTAACCAAGTATTGGAGTGCGCAGTATCTAAATCACCATCATGAATAAGTGTGTTGAGGGCATCCCCTGCTTTGGAGACATTATTGTTGATGTAGATGAGATGGGTATCCTTCCTATCTAAAAGGGATTTTAAGGTTAACGTCAGTGGGTCAATATGGACTTTAAAAATGGGTAAATACTGAGAGAGTGCAAGCATACATTCAGGGTCACTGTCAATAACATCTGGCTCCGTGATGGGAACAGGAGTAATGACTGTATGGCCTATAACTGTAGTTTGATGAGGAATAAAACAGAAATTAGGAAATTAAACTTTGCAAGTCTTAAGACCATAGGTAAAGCTTTTATGATTAATAACAATGCAGTATTGTCCATCAGAATTATAAGTCATTTTAACAGCAGGAACCCTCCATTTCTTCAGTTGTACTGGGCAGGTGAAAGATTGATTACTTAGTCTGGCAGGCATGCAATGAACCTGTTTGCATAGTTCTAGTACAGGCATCCAGTGTTGTGCACCGATGATTTTGTTGATGGTACCCTGGGATTATCAGTATCATTTAATGTCCATGTCCATAGTGAAGGACTAATCAATACTGTCCGGTGAATAGCCACATACCGGTTTAATGACGTTGAAAATGTCACAATGACACAGATAATGAAATCCCTTCTTAGCACAACAGTCTCTATGAGGTGCCACCTATGCTTCAAAGGTAGGATGAAAAACCAGAAGAGGTGGGAGTTCTTTGCGTTCTCTGTAGATATCCTCGTCAAGGTGACTAATGGAATGAATGGAGGTTAATTGATCAAAAAGCGCTGTAGTGTGGTCAAAACGTGGTAAAGATACAGTGAATGTTACAAACATTGCATCTCTGATGGTGCATTTGTTGGAATTATAACAAGGGCCCCTATTGGGATGGCAGGTCACATAACCTAAGTTACGTGCAGTTGACATGGGAATAGAGAGTGGCCTAGAAGCACACATTATGATGCAAGAAGTAGATTTATAATGGGGGCAATACCATTTAGCAAATCTTCTGTCATGAATATCTGGAATACATCCAGATTTCAAATCACAGAAGAGATTGACAGTGGTTACGACATAAGAGCCATTAGCAGAGCGCAGGAGTTCTTTGGCAATATATTGCTTGTCTACCTCCTTGTTGTTCTGGGCAACAAGTTAATTAATCTTATATTTAGTATCTGTAAAACTCTTGGCAATATCGTGCATATTATACACAGTAAAATGCTCCTCCTGACTAAGCCCATCTACACCATGCATGCAATAAGGGTGGTATTATTATATAATTTTTCATGTCATCCTGGAATTTGGACATTTGACTAGTGATTGAGGCAATATCTGCTCTGTTCCAGATGGACATGCCGGTTCCGAAGAGACCGGAAATAGTGCCTGTGGCACCAGTGGCTCAGCAGTGTCATGCCTCCTATGAGGGAGGAAGGTTTGGGCTTTTCCTTGTAATTAGGAGCAGGCCAAGGCCTGAATAAACTTAAGTGTTCAATAGTATGTGTACCAGTAACTGGGTCTTGCGTATGTGTCTGGTATGCTGCAAGACTGTCTAATAACATAGTACAGAAAAACTTAGATGTGTTTGTATTATGGCACATACCAAATTCAGCCATATTCCAATAAGATTAAAAATAACTGGAACGTGTATATATTGCATGTTTATAAGGTACCATGTAGGGTTGTGGCAGTGAGATCACTGGTTGGGCCAGGTTCATGTGGTGGACAATCCATTAATTCAGCTTCAGTAGGGGATACAACAGTCAAACACATAGCTGCTGTAGCTTTGTAATGATGATTATAGAAGTCTTTTGCGGAGTCTTGTGGAAACCTCTTACAAAAGGTAGGGTCAATTAAAGCAGTCCGATTATATAAACCAGAATGTCTATGACTGGCTTGGTGAAGGGACAGGGTACCATTAGGGTCAATGCTGGTGTTGGGCCAACCTTGGAAAGTGACTTTTGCAAGGCGGGCAACGGGGAGTGTTGTTAGTTTGCCATTCAATTCTGAGAGAGGATCTGTCCGGGGCCACAACTGCGGCAGTGAGGAAGGCATCCTTGCCTTCCTGGACAGTGATCAATTTGTTGGGAACGTTTATGCTAACTCCTTCAGGGATGGTGGTAGGTTTGTCTGCTGGGGTCAAATATCTTCCCTGAGGATGATCAAGTAGTGGAAGGAGTTGCCTTAGACATTGGTTGCTTTCGAATATAGTTTTCATATCCTTGCCATGGAAAAGGGGGAACCTTCTTAGGAGAAGGAAGGCCAGGTGCAAGATAGCCATCTCTCAGGAGTACCTGTAAGGAAAAAGAAATGGTCAGTTGGTACAATTCCACCCAATGGGGTTGGGAAATGTAGTTATACTCCTTTATATAACTTTAACTGATTTGCATGCAACCATTTCTCAGTAAGTTTCTTCTGCTGAAGGAGCCCCACTTAGTAGACTGTGGGACTGAGTTTGTTGACAATGGGATAGGGTCCTTCCCACTTATTGGAGAAGGAGTGTGTAGGGTGAGCAAATCTGAGTACCATTACCTGATCTCCATCTTGCCAGTCCACTTCTTGTGCATGTTTGTCAAACTGGAGTCTGTATTGTTGTTGGGCCTTGCCCATATGGTACGCAGTGTACAAGTGGGTTTTAACAATGTCATCTCTGTGTTTAGCAACATATGTATCCACAGACACTCTGTCTGTATTGGGTGTGTTCAAGTCAAACAACAAGTGTTCAGGTAGTCACATGATTCTACCAGTCATCACCTCGAAGGGTGCCAACTGGGTGGTGGCTGAAGGAGTGCCCCTAATTGCCATAAGGAGTAAATGCGAAAGGAAATCCCAGTCCTTGGGATTGTCCTTGATAAATTTGGAAAGCATTTGCTTAATCTGTCTGTTTGCTTTTTCTACCTGACCTGATTATTGAGGGTGGTAAGGTATATGGAACTTCTGGTGTACCCCTAGAGGTTCAAGTGTTTCTTGCATTAACTCACCTGTAAAACTGGTTCCTTTGTGAGAGTCTGCCTTAAGAGGTAAACCCCACCTGGAGAACAACTGTTCTACCAGGACTCTTGCAGTTGCTTTGGCTGTACAGTTCTTAGTGGGGAAAGCCTCAACCCACTTGGAAAATAGGTCAGTAACCATAAGTGCGTACTTGTTGATCTTCCCTTGTCAATCTTCACCATTCATTACTGATTGGATTAGTGCCGGAGGCGCGCACCCGCTACATGAGTTTTTTTTTTTCCTGAGATTCGGCTCCAGGCGCTGCCCTCTAGCGCGGCGTACTTTCTGCGCCCATCTTGAGGCGGCCAGATTAGGTGCTGCAGACTCCTCCTCTATCTCAGTTCTGCTTCTCCCGTCGCGAGGCTGCACCTGCTATGCGGTGGTTGAAGCGTTCCGGCGCTGCAAGACCTCAGATTCTCAGTTGTATTCGCCGACGCTGTCTCCGTAAGACCGTTCTTTTATTTCTGTCGACGGCGCGAGTGCTTTGTTGCTGTTTTTGTCCTTATTTAGTTCGCATCATGTCAGGTCTGGGCAAAACGTAAATTGAAGGCGGGCCGTGTCCCTATGTGTCGGTGCTCCTGTGGCCGGCATTTCTCCGTCACTGATCGGCATGATGTCTGTCTCTGTTGCCTGGGACCCAACCACGATATGGACGCGTGCGATGCCTGTTTCTCCATGGACCGTCGTGTCCTCGAAGACCGCACGTTCAAGATCGGCAAGGCCCGCTAACCTTCGAGGAGAGTGCACTCCAGGGATTCCCAGGTAAGGTCTCTGGGCCCTTCCTCCGGGTCCCCTCTCGGGCCTATACGGTCCGTAGAGGAGGAGGCTTCCTCATCTTCTCTTGCCGAAGAGGAAGCTTCTTTTGCGGTGTCGGTGGAACGTCGAGGTCCCTCCTGGGGCCACAGTGGAGACACCGCCTCGGCAGTCACCTCCTCGGAGGTGCAGGCTCCCCCAGTGTCGAGGCCCACGCCTGCTGGGCCCAGCACCGGTGGTCCCTTGACGCTGCCCTCTGGCGCCGTTTCTTATCCTGGCGCCGCCAGTGGCTCCGGTGATTGAGACGGCGCCGTTGGCAGCGCCGCTCTGGCCTTTGGCGCCGCGAATGGCGCCGCAGGCCTGGTTCGCTCTCCTGGCGGCGCCGGGTTGGCTTCCGGCGCCGTGGGCCTAGCCGGTGCCGGTGGGGAGCCAGGACCAGGCTTAGCAGGTGCGGGTGGGCCGAGGTCGTCTGGCGCCGCCTCTGGCACCGGCGCTGTTCGTGGCGCGGTTTCACTGGGAACCCCCAGGGTTGGTAGTATTGTGGTCCAGCTGGTCTCTTCCTCTTCGGAGGCTGATGACTCAGACTTGGACCCGTCCTGGCAGCCTGACTCTTCAGAGTCGGGGTCCCCAGTGGCATGTGGTGCCAGGCGGCCCAGCGGGCCTCTTCTGCTGTCCCCGCTGCTGTCCTCCCCTGAGGGCCCCCGGGCTAGGGGTGGTCTTGGGTCCCTGGGGGGCGATGGAGTGGGGGCGGAGGTAGGGGCTCTCCCTCCTGGGGGGCTCGTGGCAGCTACCCTTCCTTGTACTGCTGCAGCCCCTCGGGGTGGGAGAACGCTGGGGTCAGGGAGGAAGGCACTCTCGGAGTCCAAGGGTCGAGGGGCAGGGTGCAGGTGTCGCAATCTCTGTCGGCCACCCCAGGGGGGCGGCTAGGAGCTGTAGCACTGGGCCCCGCCTTTCCCTCTTGGACCCTGGGGTCCCCTCCGGTGGCGTTGCTGCGGGCTGCCCTTCTGGATCCATGCAGTCCCAGGTTCGTCACAGGGGAAGATCCCCTTCTGAGCTCTTCCAGGCTTCGCATCCCCAGGGTTCCGTTTTGCGACCTGGTCTGTTGTCCGGGATCCCGCCGGCTCGGGCTCCGTTCCCTGGATTTCAGAGCCGTAGCAGAGGACAGTTGCCTCTTCGTAGGTGCCCATTTCCCATTCCTCTGCAGCCATGCCCCGCTCTTCCAGGCCATGTCGGTCCTACGGGCCCGTTATCCTGGTAGCAGTTCAGAGATTCTGCGGCGGCCTTCCCCTCATGTGTCAGGTATATGAATGAGCAGGTCTTTCGCCTATCCCCACCGCCCCAAGAATCCTCTGGACACTCGAGCTCTCCATCATCCTCGTCTCCCTCCTCTGAGGGAGAGGAACCCTCTGCTCATATCTCCTCCGATGCTGATTTCACTGAATATCAGCGATTCCTTTCGAGGATGGTGAGGGATCTTCGAATCTCCTACGTTAGGCGAGACAGTACCGAACAGGAGACGCGTGAATTCCTTGGCGAATTCAGTGCCCAGCACCTGGTGGTACCTTCCTGGCCTATCCCATTCCAGGAGGCGTCTATCCATTCCTGGCAGTCGCCAGCCACCCCTTCTCCAGCCCCGCAGACTGTCGACGAAGGTATTGTGCCCCTTCGGAATCCCTGGGCACTCTCCCCAACCCACCCTCGGGTTTGGTATACCTAGAGACTCCCTCTGGGCGCCGCCACCTGGTGCACAACTGTCCACCGGACTCTGATTCCCTACAATTCGACTGGTGGGGGCGAAGAGTGTTCTCTTCTTCTCGAGCGATGTCTTGCATTGCATCTCATCAGGCTCATCACGCTGCCTACAGTAGGCATTTGTGGTCGATGCTCTCTCAGAGCTTCGCATCAATGCCTGATACGGAGCAAACCAGACAAGCTATTGCCCTCTCTGCTATAGGCCTGGAGCTGGCAAGACACCAAGCAAGGGCATCTTATGACCCCAATGAGGTGGCTTCCAGGCTTGCGGGGACAGCGATCTGCATTAAGCGGATGGCATGGCTTCGTCTATCAAGGTTGTCACCCCTGGCCCGGCGTAGGGTGATTCGCTCCGCTTTCCGGGGGACCCGTCTCTTTTCCTCCAGAGCTAGGAGATTACTGCAGGGGCTTCCTTTGTCTCCCCGTCCTCAGGGTACCTCTAGCTCTTCTCCCCATAGGCTTCTCTCTAGATTAGCCCAGGGTCTTCCCTTCTGTTTCTCACCAGCAGCAGGCTGGGGTCTTGTTCCTCGGGGTTCTACCCCCTCTTTTTGGGGGAGGCTAGGTATTCACGAGCAGTAATGAATGGTGAAGATTGACAAGGGAAGATATGAAATTACGCACCTACCGTAATTCTTGATCTTCTCTTGTATCTTCACCATTCGTACTGATCTACCACCTTCCCTCAGTGGCCTCCTTCTGTGGCGTCTCCCCTCCCGTCTCGCTCCTCTTCCTTCAGCCTTCTATGCTGCCAAAAAAAAAAAACTTTCTGTTTTCCATTCTTAATGAATGGTTCCTTTTCCTCAAGGTAAAGAGGGCGAGCACGGTTTATGCTTCCTGTTATTCTGAGGGAACTCTTTCTGGCCGCCCTTAGGAGATGCGACTTCTAAATATCTTCTTCAGGTTATGCAGTTTCACAACAGGGCCGTGCTCTGACTCTGCCTCAGCAAAATTTAGAACCCTGGCAGGTATTATTTGAGCTCATTCTAGCTGCTGCTTGAACTTCTCAGCCTTGAGCGTCTGCTTTGCCTTGCCTAGGGAGTCTGATTGAGTTCCCTCTCTATCCTTCATACAAGTTGCCTTGGAAGGCATAATCTTTCCCAGACACTGCTGTGTTAGCACTTAACAGGGTGCTAAAGGACTTAGTCCCTTCCTGGTGGGCGCTCTTCCCGAACAGATTCTGCCGGCAGTCCATGAGCCCTCAGCTGGGATGTGGGACTTGGCATGTTGAGTTCGAGATGTTGCCCTCATTCAAATCTGTTCAGGTGGTTCGGTTGAACCTCCCCTCAGTCCTAACAACTGGGATTCATGCTCCCTTGTTAGTCTCGAGCCTATAAGCCTCTCAACCAATGCTCGTTGGGCACTGTTCTCCCTCTCAACATGCCTCCTTCTCTTCTTTTTCTTTCTCTTTCCCTCTCTCTGTTCCTCCCCTAGAGCCGCCCCGGAAAGGAGGCCCTGCGGTCCCTTAGGGTAGGAATTCTCTCTCCTCTGTCTATTCTCTACCGGCTTATCTTTTTCAGTTTATATCCTTTCCTTTTTCTATCCCTCGGCTCTTTTGCCTCGCTTTCCTTTTTTCTTAACCTTTATTTTCGCCTCTCCGGCTACCAGAACTGAGATAGAGGAGGAGTCTGCAGCACCTCAATCTGCCGCCGCCAGAGCATGACGCAGCACGCCGCTACCGAGGGCGCTTTTCATTGAGCCGACTCCAAAAAAAAAAAACTCCCGTAGCGGGTGCACGCCGGCACTAACACAATCAGTAATGAATAGTGAAGATACAAGAGAAGATCAAGAATTACGGCAGGTACGTAATTTTCATTTCCTGCTCGTGTTGGTCAAGGGACCAATAAAATCAATTTGGATCGCATGCCAAGGACCAGATTGTCTCTGAGGAAGTAATTTGGCATTTTGCTTGGTTGGGGCCAGATTGTTTTGAGCATAAATTAGGCCGTTTTCTATGTAGTGTCTGACATCCTTGGTGATGCCTGGACACCAACCAACAGTTTTGAGTCTCTGGAGTGTGTTTTTCACTCCCTGGTGTCCACCAGTTGGGGTGTCGTGTACCTGGTGAATGAATTCAGATCTCAAGGATTCAGGGACTACCCACAGCTTGTAGTCTGAGTTGTCCAACTTACACCAGCTCAGTTTACTGTCCTGGGATAGATGCAGCTGGTTTGCATGTCTCTTGTAAGGGCTGTGAGTAGGCAATTCTTGTCCAGTTACTTTGTCAAGGAATCTAAAAACGTCTGTCAATTGAGGGTTGGACTTCTGTGCTGTGGACAAATCCAGTGTCACAAAAGGTTCAGGTTTCTTTTTTAGCAGCTACCTGTACAGTTGCTAGAGCATCAGGGTGAGACATTTCCCATGCCACCCCCCCCGAGCACCCTCTTTGGCAAGAGTGTCTGCTCCTGAAAGAATGATATGTATCAGACTTTGATTGGGCTTTCACTTTGTGAATGAACAATTTGTACTGAACATGCTGAGTCAGCTTGTGAATATAAACAAAAAGTGCTTTGTACTTCACAGGGGTGCCATCAGAAGATGCAAAGGAGTTCATCTGCCAGAAAGGTAAAAATTCTGTTGGAGAGCATCAGACCTAGTTATTCTGCAAAAATGATGGTGTCCTTGACGCCGTGTTGTATCAGTTCTAGGGCACAGGCCACAGCTGCCAGTTCTGTATACTGAGATGATACCACACTGCAGCATTTGGAAGCATGAACTGTGTTACCATTAGGATACATGATGAGCACTCCAAATCCGGCTACCTGTTCTCCTTGATAGTATGAGGCAGAGCCATCAGTAAAGACATGACACAGAGAGGTCTCAGCAAGGAGTTTTGGAGTAGCAGGAAGAAAAGGGCCTGGTTCAGGCAAGTCAGGTGGTTGGAGTGTGCAATCATGTGGGTCTCCTTGGTACAAAAGACCATGAGCTAAAATGGAGGGCATTTTGGCAGGGTGGACCTGTATGTCACGGTCCTGGAGAAGAGGAGACCAGTGAGTCAGTCTGGTGTTGGATACTGATCCATCCTTTACTCTGTCTGATAGCAAGAAAGTTGTGGGGATGTGATTTGTGTTCAGAATGATAGGTGAGAACCCAATGATATACAGAAAATGCTTGATGGCCCAGTAGATAGACAGAAGGTTCCTTTCACAAAGGCTGTACATCTGTTCCACTGGTGACAGCATTTGGGATGCATATGCAGTAGGTCTCAAGGTACCATTCACTTTCTGGGCAAGGACTGCAGACATAGCAATGTCTAAAGTAACAGATTCCAAATGGAAAGGTTGGATTGGGGTTCACCAAAGCTGGAGCAGAGGCCACAGCCTGTTTCAGAAGTGTCACGGCGTGAGTGTGGATGGAACCCCAAATCCAGGGAACGTCCTTTTTCAGGAGCTCATACAGAGGGGTGGCCTTCTGTGCAAAATCACAAATAAAGTTCCTGGAATAGTTGACAATTCCCAGGAAATGTCTGAGTGTTGCCACACTAGTTGGTAATGCAAATCTTGTAGGCCTTGAATTTTCTTCTCAGCTGGGCTCCTGCCCTGTTTTCTTATGTGCAGGCCAAGAAAGATTACTTCTTTCTGGCAGAGGTGTGCCTTTGCAGGATTATATTTGAGACCTGCCCTTTCTGTAAGAGGGTCAGTAGTTTGTCAAGGAGATCAAAATGTTGCTTCTTGGAGGCAGTTGCTGACAGTATATCGTCCACATACTGCAGAAGACATTGTGGGGCAGAGAGACTCTCCAGGGCATCCATCATGTGCAGATGGAAAAGGGAGGGGCTATTGTGGACCCCTGAGGTAGGCAGGTCCATGTGTACTGTCGACCCTCAAAGGTAAAGGCAAACTTATATTGACTTTCCAGAGCTAGGGGCAGTGAGTAAAAACCATTGGAGATGTCAAGGGCACTAAACCATCCATGATCTAGGGTTAGCAGTTTGAGCACATCCAGTGCCGAGGCTACTGTGGGTGAGCGGCTAGGAGTAACTTGATTAAGTCTCCTGTAATCAGTAGTGAGTCTCCAAGATCCTGTGGGCTTTTTCACTGGCTAAATGGGTGAATTGGCGGTTGAGACACAAGGCCTGATCACACCTTGTTTGAGGAATAACTGAATGGTTACCCTTATCATGGGGTCGCCATCTTGGTGGCACACGTGATAGTCGTCATTCCACTGATGACGTAGGATAGTGCTGTCGTAAGGTGGGAATCCGCCATCTTGTGGGGGGGGGGCACTGGACCAGTTAGGGTGTGGCTGGATGCCATCTTGATAGGTGTCATCACCAGAATCATCATCCCAGGATGACATAAGGTCAGTGGGTGTGTAATGGAACCCACCCATCGCCTGGACATGCCCAGCCAACACTTCTCACTGATGGTTCAGTTTCGCCATCTTTTGTCTACAAGCTATGTGACTAACTTTTGCAATGTTCTTCTCAACACCTTTCACAACTTCTTTTTTGTAACAGCCTATACGAGGTGCTCAACTCGCAGTTTTCCCTAAGCTCCCTATTCAATTCTTGACTTACCATTTTAGGTCTTCTCTCATCTCATCTAACTCCTCACTCAAAGTCTCATTTGTATCGCTCAACAAATCATTCATTTATAACACCTCTCTCTTATCCTGTCTCAACGCTTCACATTCATCTCTCAACATACATAAATCTCGATCACCACCCTGTACAGAACAGTGCAGAGTCTTGTTCTTATTGTGCAACGACTGAAGTTATGTTTCAAGCCGCTGCTCTGTTTTCAAACTTTCAAATGCCTGCAATCCCATTTCTTTCTTGAGAGACGAGAGTTGCAGTTCGAGGGAATGAAACCTCGATTCGGAGGCTTCTAGAGCAGCATATAGAGCTGCGACTAACAGCCCTTTAGCATCATGCTTTTTAGCTGTTTGCCTTGCCTCAGAGTACTGGGTTGAGATCCCCAGCATGGGGTTGTCTGAGCGATTTATGTACAGTGCAAAATCATTCCAGCTTCCATGGGTGGTAAGGAATTTAGAGACGTCGAGTCTCAAGTCCGCACAGATATTAAAACGTAGACATAGTGGTACCAGAAAAAGTTTTGGGAAACACGAAAGTTAACTCGTCAGAGGGTGCCGTGCTGCGTATCGATCCACAGCAGGCAAACAGACAATCAGGCTACAGTACTTTTGCAATTCTGCAACTCAAAACTGCTGTTGAGAAGGCGAGTCATCATCGACGAAGCCCAGTAAGCAGCCAGACATTACGAGATGCAACGGAGTGAAAAGTACGGGTGAGGTGGTATGGGTGTGTACCAGGGATTGACAAATCCCATAGCCCGACGTCCCGGGCTACAAGAATTTGCAGTCGGACAAGCAGTATCTCACTTGCTGCTTGCCCACCGGACAACCAACTCAGAAGTGCCCAGGAGTATTTATTTTATCTTTTTCTGTTGTGACTGTTCACGACGTCCCAACCACTAGGTGCCGCCAGTGCTCCCCATCATTCGTTCTCCAGCCAGCTGGGTCCACATGGTCGCTGAGTCGGCCAAGAATGCCATCACATGGGTGCCCATGCTGCAATTTACTGAGAGAGCCGAGTGAGCGGTAGTGGCAGCGTGCGCGCTTTGCAGCCAGTATCAGATGCAGCAAGGACCCTCCCCGATCTCTCTCTCTCCACCCATCAGCAGCAGGAGAGGCTCCAGGACTGACAGGTGAGTCATTGAATCCGATATAGGAGAGTACCTGTCAGTCCTAGTAATTGGTTGCGGCAGTGATAGGGGCGGAGGTTCTCGGGGATAGAGCGGGAGACAGTATGCCGTCTGTTAGATGTATCAGTTGGTCTGTGTGTTTGAGTGAAGCGACGAACTAAAGTGTGTGTGGCCATGTGCTGTAGCAGTCTACGAACTACTTCACATTTCACTTCGGCATCGTTCTGACTGTGCGAGCAAACTAAAGGGGAGCCAGTAAAATAAATAAATGGAGGCTTTTAGGGATTGCTGCAGTGCCTTGAGAGCCTGAAAGGCAGTTTGGGGGGTTGACGCAAGCGGTTGGAGTTGGACGTGGTCTGGGCTTAATTTTCTTGAGAGTCTAGAGTGCAGACTAAGGAGAAAGTGAGACTGCATTTTGGGGGACAGTATCACATAATGAAAGTTTAAAGTATTACTTTGCCTTATTGCCGTTTGGTAGTGCAGGGCAGGCAACCGATTAAACCTAAGCAACTGCAACCAAACCCAATAGCCCAACCTATGATTTGAAATGAAATAAAAACAGCCAAAAAAAGGGCCACTGTCTGGAAGTGACAGTGTATATGCAACTAGTGTACTACTGACTGAATACAGAAATTAAAAAAAATATAAGAACTAGGTCAGGAAGGACACAGCACACTAGCACCAGTAGTCTGCAACAGCTGAACAGACCACAGGAGAGGTGTTGACACTGTGGGAAACTACCAGTCCCTCCTTCTCAGTTCACACAGTACGGGGGGGGGGGGGAGGCTTGAAAGACTTTAAAGAACAAAAAGAGGAGAAGTTAGAAGCCCAGTGTGTGGAGATTAGAAAAATATTTTAATAAAAGATAAAATAAGAGAAGCCTGTAGTCTGACTGTGTGGGAGAGAAGTGACTGTGAAGGGGTAACCACTGACCAGCCCACTGCCTAGTCTACTGGCTTGTGAAAGATTAAGACGCCCCCCCCAAAAAAAAAAGCAGCTTAAAGGAAAAAAGGTTGTAAAACAAAATATAGGACAGTAATATAAGAGAAGGAAGCCTAACTTGGACTGTTGGTACAAGAGGAGATTGCTGTGAGAAAAGGAGTGAAGGGGTGACCTTGACCTGCCGGCTGGCTTGTGAATACAAAAAAAAGGACAGCATGTACAAAATAAAAGACGACTGTAAGGAAAATAAATGAGAGGGGAAGAGGAGCCTTCAGCCTAACCGTGTGGGCTGTTGGGAGATTGTGTGGAAAGGAGTAAGGGGTAGCCATGGTGGACACGGCACACCGTGCGTCTTAAGACCAACTGGCTTGAAAGACAAAAAAAAAAAAAAATTAGTAAAGAAAAATTAAAAAAGAGAGGAGAAGCCTACCTACTCTGTGTGTGTGTTGGCCTGGGCTGTTGGGAGTGGGAGATAGGAGATTGTGTGAAAAGGAGTGAGGCAAGGGCCCGGCGGGGTGTCCCGCCCAGTGTGTCCTGTGGCCACCTGACTTGTGGATTAAGACACACAGAAAAGAAATAAAACTAGTTAAAAAAAAAAAAAATACTGAACGGAGCCTAACTCTAACTGTGGGTGGGTGGGCTATTAGGAGATTGTGATGGTGTAAGGAGTGAACTTGAAGCCAAGGGGTGGGTGACTGACCTGCTACCCACCCAGTGTCCTACGGCCAGCTGGATTGTGACAGGACAAGACAACTTGTGGTGTATGTATGTGTGTGTGTGTGTATATATATATATATATATATATATATTTTTTTTTTTAAACAGTAAGCACTAAGCACCAAGCAAGCAAGCAAGCTAGCAATACATACACTACACTATCTGTCTGTGTTTGTCAGTGATTGAATCAATGTTGGTATTTCTTCCACCCCGGTCAACTCATCCCACCAAATCCCTTCCACTACCTGTTGCCTAACCTTCCTGTTCTTCCCAGAGGTGGCTGTTTAATTTAAACAGTGTATAGATTAGAAAGTATGATTGCAGTGACCCATCAGTGAAAGACACACACACAGTGTTTTGATACAAAATAAGTTTATTAGTTCCATTAGCAGACTTTTAAAAAGTGACCAATTCATACAGACAATATGCAGAAGATTGTTTTTCCTGATTTATGAGGTTCTTCTACAGCTACATCCATCCATCTTATCAAATAATAGTTCAATATAAGCCCTGCCACACCATAATTTATTTTTATTAATTTGGTTGAAAATGTCCATTGAAATGCACCGGACTGCCACTCGGAACTGTGGGACTACCATTTTGGTCAAGGCCAGTTATCCTGGACTAGCATGCCATTCTGAAATTTGTCAATCCCTGGTGTGTACACCTACTTACAGGGATGGGGTGGGCCAACGAGTCATGAAACTTTGCAAATCCAGACCGGCTGCACACGGTTGCCAGTATGTTAGGGTGCTTAGCCCTGTTCAGATTCTTTGCAGCCGTAGAAATGTAAAAGAGACATGGATTAGTGGCATGTTGGGTAATAAAGCTTGTTTATTACACAAAAGATAAACAGTTGCCCTAAGCAGGTCTTACCGTAGACACTGGGAGCCAGAAGTTTCCCAAATACCCCAAGGAATGAAGAAGGTCTCGAGGGGGATACGTAAGACAGTAGATTATATAGTTCTGATTATTACCATGGTTACCAAAAGACTAGATACATAAAATAAGCCCTATTGGCTAAAAGTTAGGTGGCTCCGCAGTGTTATCTGTGCTTCTACGTTATTTGTAATGTCAGCTAAACCGTGAGACACAAAGAATGCATACAAGATACAAAATATAGTGCAGTAATACATAAATCCAAAAGATGGCAGTGCAGACTGTATAATAAAACAAAGGATACACAAAGACACTGGTGTGTCTTAGCACACTATGTGCTGTTACTAAGCCAGGTAAAATAGCATAAAATCAGGTAGCCCAGTCGCAAAACGGATTGCTGCTGTTCTTCTTTGCTGCTGGCTGGGACCACATCGGCATTGGGCGAGATCGGGGCAGCATTCCAGGGCCGCATCCGTGGCGGGACAGGCCGAGACCACATCGGTGGTCGGGAGGAGAGCCAAGGGAGGGGGGGAGAGAGAGAACTGTGTGGAGGTCCCAAATCAACGCGCAGGGCGTGATTTTTGAACTACGTGACTGGGCTATATGTCAGGTAGCCCAGTCGCAAAACGGATTGCTGGTGTTCTTTTCTCCCACACCACCCACCCCGGCCCTGACCTCTATTAAATGGTCTGTGTGTGTGGAGCCTTGGGACAAGTCGAGATTGGCTGAGCTGAAAGCTAGGAGCACCAAGAAGCTGGACTGTTGCTGATTGGAGGAAATAGAGTAATGTACACTGTGATGCTTGGGCATTTTTGACTGCTACCAGGGAGGGGCAAAATAGAGCAGACTGTGCTAATGATTGTGCATGCTAACTACAGAGGAGAAAATAGGCAAACTGTGTAAACTGACTATTGCTGGGGCTCTAGGGCTTGCAATTATTGGGAGGTGGGGCAAATTTGACTCAAAATGAGGGTAGACTTGGGGGGTGGCCAGAGTGGGCATCTTTGGTAGCGTGATTGGGTGTACAGGGTGCGGGGCGGCCATAATATTAAATTGAGCATGGAGGTTTGGAGGGTGCCCAGTGTGTTTCCAGTTGGCAGGTCTTAGGGAGGAAGTCGAGGGGATCAGAAAACAGCTGGAAGGTGGGAGGGAAGGTGGGGAAAGGACCTCAGGAGAGTACATGAGGCCGAACTGGCATACCCCAGGGAACAGGCGGACAAGTACCATATGGATACTTCGGAGGGGTGGGGAAGGAAACGAGCAATGTTTGGAAATCACTTCGGAGGGTGGTGACTGACCAGAGGGAGCCAAGGGGGGGGGACAGGAGAGGGCAAGGCTGGGACAAGCATCACACTTACTAATTGATTCACCCTGCTATATCCGGTAGATGCGGTGGAGGAGGCTGGTAGGAAGGGAAGCAGGCAGATAGAGGGGTTTGGTCAGTAAGCTGAGGGGATGGGGAAAGGAAGGGGAGGGCATGAGCCTAGGTTGGAGGGAGGTAAATGGGATGGAGCGCAGAGTGAGGCCAGGGTGGGAGGGGGAAGGACGAGGCTAGGACAGACACCCAGGTTGGGAAAGTCAACTAAGGACGAGGATGCGTGTAGGAGTACTCCAGATAAACCGACCTCAGAGGCAGGAAAATCCAATGAGGTGGAGGGGGGTAGGGAATAATGTAGCAGATGTGGTGGAGGATGCAGGATCTAAGGGGGGCAGGCAGGCAAGGAGGGAAGCAATACAGGGATGCCTGGGTGGGGGATCTGAGGAAACTGACCAAAAAAGGGAGGCCCGGGGGGGGGCAACCTGTACCACCCAGGAGGTTGGGGGGAGGCAAGGAGTAAGCTGAGAAATACAGGTAGAAGAAAGAGCATGGTAGGTCACGCACAGGCTTGGGATCCCCAGGCCGAGGGGGGTGGGAGGAGTAAGTTGGGGGTTGATGACAGAAGGAAGAACCTGGAAGGACTCAAATGGGCCAGTAAAGTGGGGTGAGATGGTGAAGGTGATTCTGCTGGGTGACTCCATGACCAGGGGCATCCAGTGGGAGGGGGCAGGAGAGGGAAAAAGCAGCCCAGTCAAGGCTAAATGTATCCCAGGCCTATCCGTACACAAGGCAAAATTCCAGCTATACTCGATAGCATTGGAATGCGGGGATCCCCAGACTTTTTAGTACATCTGGGAACAAATGACTTGGAAGGGAACAGTGAACTAGAAATACAGGCGAGATTCCAGGAACTGGCCAGGGTCTGCCACTCTATAGGAAGGTCAGTCTCCTTCTCTGAGATTCTGCCAGTACCTAGGGCATCCGGGGAGACCAAGCATAAACTTAAAGTGGTGAACCAGTGGCTCAGGGACTGGTGCAGGGCAGAAGGGTATGGGCTGGTGGGGGACTGGGGGAATACATGGGAGGACAAGGGGTTATACGCTAGGGATAGGATACACCTCAACATGGAGGGGAGGGAGATCTTGAAACTAAAACTTGCTGGATTCATAGTCAAGAAGTGTGGTTTAAAACTTGTAAGGGGGGGAAGGTTAAGTAAAAAATAGCTCCAGGAAGGAGGCTTGAGGGTCCAGGTCTAGGGTAAGAAACGAGGAAAGTGACTGCATTGCAAATCCATCAAGCACTGTGCAGGAAAGAGCAACTAGGGGGTGCACAGGGCCGAGACGACTGGAGAAGGGGGAGAGGTCGGGGTGGACGACGGTCCTGATAAATGCCAGGAGCATGGGTAATAAAATGCCCGAGCTCCAGGTAATGCTGGTTGAGGGATCAGCGGATGTGGCAGCAATTACTGAGACATGGACCACCCAGAAAAATGATTGGGACCTAAACTTGGAGGGTTACAAAATATTCAGGAAAGATGGAGAAGAAGGAAGAGGAGGGGGTTTAGCTGATGGTCAAAAATTACATAATGGTTAGTGGAGTGGAGGAGGCTGGGGGGGGGAGGTGGTTTGGGTAACCTTGCAAGTGAGGGGAGGTAAAAGATTGAAATTGGGGTGGTGTACAGACCCCCCACGATGGAGGAGGCCCTGTAGGAAAAACTAGTTGAGGAAAGGGTAGGGTGGTGGTTATGGGTGACCTTAATGTGCTGGAGGCTGACTGGGACACTGTTACATCCTCTGTGGCCAGGGAACAGAGACTGATGGATGTGTTTCAGGATGCCTTCCTGGTCCAGCAGGTGGGGAACCTACTAGGGAAGGGTGGATACTGGACATTGTTGTAGCAGGCAGTGACCAGATAAAGGGCTTGGAGGTGTGCAGCTCACTGGCAGGTGGCGACCACGCCACAGTCTGGTTTCTACTGTATCTGGGGGGGGAATAACCGCACTGATACAGTAGTAGTAGACTTCAGAGGGGCGGACTTCGTGGGCATGGGTAGGATTCTGCGGGGAAGCTTGGACAAGATTAGGCCGGACATGGATGCTGGTACCTTGTGGGAAACCATTAAGAAGGGGGTGCAGGAGGCTACTAGGTCCTGTACAAAAGTAAGACGTAAGCATGGTAGAGCCAACAAGCCGTGTTGGTGGATCAGGGAGGTGCAGGAGGCGGTGAGGGATAAAAAGGCTGCCTGTGCACATTTTAAGTGCTCTAGGGGGGATAGGGAGAGGGGTGAGTATTTGATGGCGAGGAGGGTCACCAGAGTGGTAAGGGGAGCCAAAGCAACGATGGAGCAAAACCTGGCTAGGGATATCCGGAGGGGGAGGAAGGGATTCTATAGATACATAGGGGAGAAGAGAAAAGAGGGCACAGCTCAGAAGGGTTAAGATTGGGGAGAGATGGGCTCAGGAGGCGGGGGAACAGGCGGAGGTGCTAAATGAATACTTTGACTTGATATTTACAGAGGGAGGCAGGGGATCTCTCCAGCCCGATGGGAGGGAAGGGGAGCTAGAAAAGTCAAGAGGTCAGACGGAGTCTGGAAGACCGAAAGGGGCTAGGGTCCAGGCTGGGCCAAAACCAGAAGGGGATGGGAGGGAGAAATCACAGTGGATAGAGTGAGGGAGGCCCTTCAGTCGCTAAAAACTGATAAGGCACCGGGGCCAGATGGGCTGCATCTGAGGGTCATGAAGGAGCTGGCGGATGAGCTAGCAGGTCCACTGGCAGTACTCTTTAACACATCTCTCGGACAGGATGGGTGCCTCAAGACTGGAGGGTGGCGCATGTGGTGCCCATCCACAAAGGGGGGTCTAAAGAGGAGCTGGGGAATTACAGGCCTGTCAGCCTAACATCTGTGGTAGGCAAGGTAATGGAGGGCATTATCAAGGAGAGGCTCGGGAGGCAGCTGGAAAGGTTGGGGCACCTGGATGACAAGCAGTACGGTTTCGTCCTGGGGAGATTGTGTCAGACCAACCTCATAGATATTTATGACTGGGTAACAGGGACCCTGGAGTGACATAGGCCGGTGGACATCCTATACCTGGATTTCAGTAAGGTGTTTGATTCGGTACCTCACAGTGGGCTGCTTACAAAGCTGGGGGGGATGGGGTGGGAGGGCAGTTGCTCAGATGGGTAGAAAATTGGCTAGCGGGGTGAATACAGAGGGTAGTGGTAGGTGGAATAGTCTCCTCCCCCAGGAAGGTCAATAGTGGGGTCCCCCAAGGTTCGGTATTGTGGCCACTTCTCTTCAATGCCTGTGTCTCGGATATGGGGAAGGGGGTTAGGAGTAGAATGAGTCTCT
Source organism: Neoceratodus forsteri (assembly GCA_016271365.2). Lineage (NCBI taxonomy): Eukaryota > Metazoa > Chordata > Ceratodontiformes > Ceratodontidae > Neoceratodus > Neoceratodus forsteri. Next base: position 180,032,434 of record CM057450.1, on the reverse strand, counting down.
TTGCGGATGACTCAAAACTGGGAGCACTGGCGGATGGAGACTAAGAAAGAGAGACAGTCCAGAGGGACCTGGATACCCTGGAGGGGTGGTCAAAGAGGTGGGGATTGAGTTTTAATGCAGGGAAGTATAGGGTGCTGCATCTGGGGGTCAGAAACCTGGGCCATGTATACACCCTGGGGGGGGGGTCTCACTGCAAGCCACATTGAGCGAGAGGGACCTAGGAGTGGTGGTAGACGTCAGAATGAATAATACTGAAAATTGCAGAAGAACTCCGGCAAAAGCAAACAGGATACTGGGCTGCATAGCCAGGGGGATTACATCCAGGAGGAGGGAGGTGATCCTCCCTCTGTATAACGCCCTGGTTAGACCGCACCTCGAGTACTGTGTGCAGTTCTGGAGCCCTCACCTCAAGAAGGACATGGCACTGCTGGCGAGGGTCCAGAGGAGAGCAACCAGGATGATTCGGGGCATTGGGGGGGGCCCGATGAAGAAAGGCTGGATGTACTTGCGCTGTACTTGCTGGAGGAAAGGAGAGATAGGGGTGACATGATAGGGGTCTTCAAATATGTAAAAGGAATAAACAAGAGCAGAGCCAAAGAGATGTTAAGACTAAAGAAGGGGAGAACAATCAGGGGCACGAGTGGAAGCTAGAGGGGGAAATACAGGGGAACGAGAGACATTACTTCACTGAAAGGGTGGTGGAGCCATGGAATGCACTGCCTAGGAGTCTGGTGGAGGAGGGCACAGTGGAGGGCTTCAAGAAGGGGTGGGACAGGTACAAGGGAAAACTGCAGCCGAAGATGACTTTCTCTGGGGCTGGGGGGTGGAAAAGCGAGCACCCATTAGGAGGCTGGCAACCAAGCAGACATGACAGACCATTAGGCCTATTCTGCTGGCTTTTAGTATGTTAGTATAATGTTTCACTGACACGCACACTTATATGGTAATTACCAATACCCTACAAGTTTGTAATCATTAATATATATACAGTATATACATGTGTGTGTGTATATATATATATATATATATATATATATATATATGTGTATATATATATATGTAAAACAAGGTTTGTCTGAGAAGCACGGTGGGAGGCCAGTCAGAGTGTGGGGGCCTCTCATAACAGCACCTTTTAAAATTTGATGAAACAAACTTAGTAATACCTAGAATCCCTACTGCTTCATTGATGGCGTGAGTGCTGGTCATGTATATGGCCTTGTCAGTTGTTCTGACCGTTCTCCGGGACCCCAAGATCAGTTTCTGACTTTACAGCTCAGCTCCTGTTGCCACGGAGCCCTTTGCTCCCTTCAGCTCCATCACCTGGCCTTGCATCATTGACATGTTTGCTGTTTGGGTCTGAGTCGCCATTTACGGTGTGTCTATTTTTGTTGGTTGTTATTGGGCTCTGCCTTGTTGACATTCCTGCTTCATGTACAGTCTTATTCTTGGTGCACAGCCATTTCACGTCTTGGTCTTTGGGCTTTTCCCATCAACTAATGTTTACTCCAATCATTGTACAGGATGCTTCAGTCTTTTTCTGGCGCTCAGGAGCTCAGCTCTCTGTTTTTACAAGGCTCGTAGCTTCTGCATTAATCTTGGTCATTGGGTTCCCCATCCTTTTCTTGGTTTGTGGGTCGGTACTCGTTGACATCTGTTTTCCTGTCTGGTCTCCATGTCTGTGCATTACCTTCTCTGTGGGTCTGCTATTGACATTTCTCGCATTGTGCGTTTGGGTTCCAGGGTTCTTTTATCCCATGCCCACTATGCTGTTGATTTGCTGCGTTGTTGTGTGGCTGCTTGATTACATGGCCTATGGGACCTTTCGACTGTTTGGTGACTGGCTGCTTTACCTATCCTTTGCACCCTCCTCCCCCGCTTTCCTGTAGTACTGCTTGGGAATCATTCCATGGGTGTGGCTTAATGGAGGGAGATGTCCAAGAAGAAGAAAGAAAAGTTGTTTACCAGTAACGTTAGATCTTCAAGAGAATCTCCTCCATTGAGCCACAGCTCACTCTCTCCTACCTTCCCTGTTGTTTTGATGGGGGAGATGGGTGGTTTAAGTGTCATAATTTATGTATGACTCGCCCTGTTCCTCTTACCCTGTACTGGGTGTCATGAGGCAGGGGTTTAGTTAGAAATTTCCATTTTGTATACAATCTCCCAACAGGTACACCTCCCCCCCAATAAAAAAAATGTACATATCCTCTCCAAATGGTACCCCCTTCCAAACAAGTCAGATTGTTGTCAGATGATTCCTCTCATCTCTAAAAAGGTTATACATGTATCTGTCTCCTAAACAACAGAAGACACTTCTCAGTGGCCTACACTAACCCAAATACTACAGATTAGAATGAAAATGTTAACAGAAAGATATTGTTTGTGACAGGCACTCAACAAAAATGTACACAAATGTGTACAGTGAGTATGCATGCCTACACCCTTGTCATGAGGTACTCTCTGTCATTGCACCCACTTGGGGGCATCGATGTGGTCGTCTTTGCTGTTCATCTGTCTGGGTTGATGTCATTGTGTCTCCATCCGACACACAGAGCTGAGGAGGTATGGTGCTGCCTGTGTTATACAGGCACCAGCAATGTGCATCATCGTTGGTGGTCCCTGCTATGCAACAGTTCCGGGTTGGTCCAACGTCGATAGTATCTACATTCAGTAGGTGTGACTTAAAGGAGGAGATTCTCTTGAAGATGTACTGTTACTGATAATTATCTGTTCTTTCCTTCTGCTTGCACAGACTGATTCAGCGTGCTCTAAATCCATCCATCCATCCATCCTCTGACTTCTCCCATGTCACTCATGTTTAGCAGTGCCTATTGCCTCCTTGTTTCTCATCTGTCATGTCATTGAGACATAATGCGCTGCTGCACATGTCTCTCCCTGTCCCTAGATTGTCATGCTGATGGCTGGGCTAGACTCATGGGCGCTGTCTAGTGGAACATTTCCTTTGCTGGTGCTGCTGCATGTTCACTAACCAGCCACAGGTGCAATTCCCAGCTTTCCTACCCCTCCATACTCTGTAATCAGGCTAGCTTTGGGCTGTCTGAATCAAATTAAAGGTAGACAAATATTTATTCATTCCTGGTTAGACAATTGGTAGAGCAGTAGAAAATATGTAGCCCTCCACATCCCAGAAAAAGGTTTTGTCTCAACAGCTATTACATAGGTTTCCCTATTTGAGTTGCCATGGTAAGATCTTATTCTCAACACTTGTGTGGAATAAATCACAGTTTATGTTGTGCGGATAACATTCTGGCTGTGTAAGCAAGCTATTATGCACACACATTGCTGCAGGATCATTGAGAGCCCCCTGACCCAAACACATACCACACAAAAGTCTTACATGGAAAGGGGGCAAAGGGGAATGACCAAGGTAAAGTGACTCCTTGCCTGTGGGTGGGTTTACTGGTAAGTGTTAAGAACTCCCTGCAGAGTGAGGGGGAGAGGAGTTGCCAACTATGAAGGGGAAAAAAAAGGACAATTAAAAAAAAATATAGTGCACATTTCCCTAATCCTTACACTGTAGGGCTCTTGTTGGCTACGATGAACCTTTGACTGGTAGCCCATGGTATGGCCTTGTTCTTCCTCCTCCCCAGCACCTTAGGAAGTCTGCAGTCAGTGTGTATGTTATGTTGGCTTTTCCAACAGTTGAACTCCATGCATTTTTATTTTATTTTATTCTTTGGTAACATGGTAAGGCCTGCTAGGCACAAGTGCCTGTTTTCAGGGTGACCCGGGAGCACTGAGGAAGTTGTGACTTGCTCAGAGTCACACAGTATACAAGTGGAGGTTCTGGGACTCAAACCCAGATCTGCTGGGTGTATCAGGCTCATTTGCAGCTCATTAGTCTAACCTCTAGGCTGTACTGCCAGTAGAGGTGGGCAAGCCAGAACAGACTCGAGCCTGGCTTGAGCTTAGTGCGTGGCTCGACTCGACCTCTATAAGCAACTGAGAGCCAAAGTCAAGCCGAGCCAGTCATGGTCAATTTTTCCCAGCCTTAGTAATTAATGTGTGTTTGAAATGTTCAACTCCTGTGTGGAGAACAGCCTGCAGTAGCCAGGGCTCGGCTCGTTTGTTGGCTCATAGAGTCACGCCAGATCCCTGGCTCGGTTCTGGCTTGGCTCGAGGTGAAAAATTCCTGACTTGCCCAGCCATTCTTGGCCCTCATATGTACTGCACTGGTGCACAGCACTTGTATCAGATTCCTGAAGCTGGGTTATCACGTACTGATACCTCCTGTCACACATCTATTTAATTTATCACTATCCCAAGGCGACATCCCAGCCATCTGGAAAACAGCACACATTATTCCCCTCCTCAAAGCCGGCAACCCGTGTGATCTCAACAACTACAGACCTATTTCATTATTACCTATTTTGTCTAAATTACTAGAAAAACTTGTCAACTCTCAATTGAGAGATTACCTTGAAACCTATTACTTGCTTAACCCGATTCAATCTGGCTTCAGACCAAAACCTCACACTGTCTCTGCCCTTGCTTAGGTCACCAACGACTAGCCTAAGAAATATGTCTGCGCCTTTTTTTTGGACCTTAGTAAGGCCTTTGACACTGTTGACCACGACTTGTTACTGTCCTTGGTGTGACATCGGCCAGAACGACACTGCACTGAAATGGTTCTCCTGCTGTCTGGGAGGCAGAAGACAGCAGGTAAAAGCACAAGGGGATTTCTCTCTCCTAAAAACACTGCTGAGAGGGGTGTCACAGGGGTCCATCCTAGGGCCGTTACTTTTCGCTATATACATCAATGATATTGACCCCACAATCAATGCTGCATATGTACATCTCTTTGCGGTTGACACTATGCTTTATATCGCCAGGCCTAACCCTGAGATTGCGTGCATTGAACTACAGCATGAATTTAACATCCTCCAAGATAACCTGTTACAACTGAAATTGCTGCTCAGTGGCAAAAAACAAAAGTCATGTTCCTCTCCCTCCACGCTCATAGAAAGGACCCCAGTCTGCCATGTGCTAAACTAAAAATTTTGACACTCTTAGGGGAACCACTTGAAGTAGTGAATAAGTTCAAATACGTGGGATTTTGGCTTGACTGCAGACTCTCTTATCTGATGCACACTGATGAAATGGCCAAAAAAATTGACAGATTAGGCCTTTTCTACCATCTCAAGCATCTACTTAACTATGATGCAAAGCTTAAATTGGTTCAAACTACATTCCTCCCTATTCCAGACTACGCTGATATTCTTTATAGCGACTGCCCAAGATCTGCCCTATCCAAACTAGACTCCCTGTATCACATAGCGATAAGATTTATTACCCGCGCCCCATATAGCACACACCACTGTTCTCTCTACACTCAGTTAGGCTGGTCCTCGCTTAACACCAGGAGGTGGAGAAATGCATCGCTCTTAGTGTATAGAGCCATCACAAACATGCACCCTAACTACATCGCCGACCTTGTTAAACACACCCCTGGGGTTTATTCTCTCAGAAGGTATACATATATTCTCTTCGACATTCCTAAAATAAGAACACGCCACGGTGCATCAGCTATAAGCTGTGCTCTCCTCTCCTTATGGAATAACCTGCAAAAGTCATTAAACCATTCACACTTATTTGGCATGTCCGCCTTTAAATCTGTCCTTAACCGCTCTTTAAAGATGTATAACTGCCATCCCAAACCTAAAATGGATGTTTACCAGCTTTAAATGGCCTTGCCACAGCCTGATCACCAGAGCTATGCCTGAAACAGAGCAATATGTTGCCTAGCAACATAAACCAATGTGCTCTCACGTTGGTTGTCACGGAAATGCATCACTTGACTGACGATCAGGCCGGAGAGGTTTACTCAGAGCACCCATCTTTAAAAACTAATGCACAACACCTCACAAACATGCAACACTAGCAGAGCAAGCTCACTGAAGCAGAACGCCAGGTAAATGACCAGTCTTTTCAGAAATAAACTTAAAATTGAAGGGATAATGCAAAATTTTAAATAGGTAAAACAGAGTCGTTGATATTACAGACAAACCTCTGGGTCGATCAAAAGAACTGAAACTCACAACAAACTAAATGAAAAGCAGCGGGCAAGTCTGTCAGGAAAAGCAAATTCAGGTAAATAGCCTACACAAACTTTGATGTTAGGGCCTAACGATTTTACAGAAAAGAAAGGCTGGGTAATGTTGCATTGCTTACTATTTCAGAAACGCAAATGCTACATTGACACAAGTTGAGAAGCATGGGAAATAAATGGAAAGCTCTGGAAGGGAAAATAGAATAAGCAGGTAAAAGGCATGCGATAGAACACATAATGCTAAGAAAGCCATAAATTGAGCAAAAACTGTGGCATACAGTATAGGCAAATTATGATCGAATCTCTTTTTTTATAGGTGAAAACAGTTGTAAGTTTGTGTAAACACAATGTAACCTGCATGAACCACATGAAGAAAATATGAGGCAATATGCATATTTTAAGTACAAGAACTTCAAAACAGTTAGGCACCCAATAGCATTTCCTAAGTAATTACAATAATAAAAGTATAAGTTGCCATGAAAGGTTTCATTATGAATACTAAATCTAGCAGATACAGTTTTAAGATATGAACAGTTTATTAATAACTACGGGAACATTGCCAGTAGTCAAGCAAGGTGGTACAGGCTTATTTAGCAGCACAAGACAGTTGCAAGGCCATATAGGCTGGTGATTTCTGTGTAAAAAAAAAAAAAAAAAAAAGATGACACAAGTTGTATCAAAACAGAAAGGTATCTGTACCTACATAATGTATATCTGGTCATACAGAAACCTTTTTTTCATTTCAGAATAAGATATTAATGGTTGAAAAAATGAAAACTAGGAACCAGTATAAGGCAATCAAGTATTGAAATGATGGTAAATGTTTCAGAATGAGACATTTTTAAGTATACTTTATGTAAATAATTGTATAAATATATAATAATTACTGGTGAAGCCATTTATGAACCTGATTACTGTTGTCTTCAAACGTTGTAATAACCAGATCTTATCTGTGTCAATCTTCACCATTCATCACAGATGGGTACTGGTCAGAGATCAGGACCCCGTGGGAGCTTTTTTTTTTTTTAAGGGTAGGCGGAGCCGACACAGCATTGGCGCCGCCCTCAAGGCCGACGTACTGCGTGGTGCTCGAGGGTTGACCATTAGGCTGTGTCGACTCCGCCTGCCTACCAGTTCTTCGTCTCCCGCCGTCGAGGTCGCCTCGTGGGAAGCTTTCTCTGTAATTTAGGCCTTTCAGCCTGCTTGAAAAAATCGACATCAGTCCGTCGGTCATCTACCGGTTCTGGGTTCTGCCTCCACTCAACGTCGCCGGTAAGATCTTTCCTTTTATTTTAAATTGTGCGACTTTGAGTCTGTTTTGTGGTGTTTTTTTTCTCCGTAGGTCATGTCTTGGTCGGAGGGCAAAAAGTCTTCTAAGACGGGTTGGCCCCCCATGCGTCGGTGCCCGTGCGGCCGAAAATATTCCGTCACCGACCAGCACGACTGGTGTCTCACGTGTCTTGGCCCGCTTCACGACATGGATTCATGCGATGCCTGCTTCTCCATGGATCGCCGCTTCCTAGAACAGCGCGCGTTGAAAGTGGGGCGAGCTCCGCCGACTTTCGGGGGTAGGGTTCGCACTCGGGCCAAGCCGCACGCTCTCTCGGCCCTTTCTCCGGGTCCCCTTCCGGTTCTATATGGACCGAGGAGGAGGGAGCCTCGGCTGCTTGTAGCCTGGCCATTGCCGAGGTTCCTCCTGCAGCGCAGGAGGCCCGTCCCGCTTCCTCCCGGGAGCGGGCGGGAGGTGCCGCCACGGCAATCGCCCCTTCGGGGGTGATGGCTCCCCCGGTGTCACTCCCGTGGCTCGGAAGGCCTGGGTCGGCGCAATCCTCGGTGCCGTCGGAGCCTTCAGCGCCGTTCGCGGTGCCGTGGGCCCTGTTGGCACCGACTTGTCGCTCGGCGCCGTGGGCCCTGTCGACGCCATTCACAGCGCCGATCCTGCTCGCGGTGCCGTGGGACAGGATCCGGCATCTTCTTTACCGCTGTGTCTGTGGCGCCGAGGTTGAAACGCGGCGCTGTGCCTGTGCTGACTCAGCGCCGTAGGGCCTTGGCTGTCGGTGCCTTCCTTGGCGCCGTCCAGGCTCCCGGTGCGCTTCGCGGCGCCGAGAGACGATCGGTGCCTTGTTCGGCTGCAAGTCGCCCTCGGGCCGTCGTCAGCGCTGCCGGTCCTCAGTGCGCTCCGTGGCGCCGAGGGGCCTGGCGGTGTCATCGTCGGCACCGAGGTTGCTGCTAGGGCTGCTGTCGGTGCCGTCTCTGTCCCTGGTACCGCCCCCGGTGCTAGTGGAGTTGATGGCGCCGCGTCTGGCCCTAGCTCTGGGCCTTTGGCTCGAGCTGCCCTGGTGCCTTCTGCGAGCCCCGCCCGCGGGGTTGCGGAGGGCACGGGTGCCATCTCGGACACAGCTCTGGCTGCCGGGCCCTCTGGCAAAGTTGGTTTCGCCCACCCTCCTACTGTTTGGCTCAGAGCCTCGGACTTTACCTCTTCGGAGTCGGAGTCGGGCTTGGAGTCAGATGGGCAGTCACACTCTTCGGGGTTGTCTGCGGAGGAGGGCGCTCCCGTGGTCTTGTCGACGAGTCGAAGCCAGCCCCCTACTGAGGAGAGTCAGGTGGCCCCCGAGGCTAGGGTCAGTGGTGCGTGCCACCATTGCTCTGCAACCTGGCCTTGGGGGTTTCATCGACCCCTCGGTGGTGGTACCCCCTCCAATGGTGTGTCTTGATCGCCCAACTTTGGGGCCCATCGAGAAGCCTGCAGGAGGGGAAGGTGCTGTTTCCTGGGTCTCCCCTTCGGGGGCAGCCCAGAGATGCCAGCTACCTAGGCTGGCCCTCTCAAGGAGGAGGACTGTGTCGGGACTCTGAGGGTCGAGGGTTTGGGGTCGGCGCGTCGGCCTTTCTCTGGGGTCCACCCGGGCCCTGGGCGAAGCCGAAGTGCGGATTTCCACCCTTCCCCTTCCGGTTCCTTGAGGGAGTCCCATTCTTTTGAGGCAGGGGACCGTCCTTCTGGACTTTTACGGCCCCGGTCGCCTCACTGGGGGGATTCTTCTGGGCGCAGCCAAGGCAGTACCAACGTGGTTGTACAGCTGTCGGCTGTGGAGTCTTCCGGGGCATCCTCCTCAGGTGCTCATGGTCCGCTCCCTAGCCCTGGCGGAGGTCAGCCGACTTCTTTTCTCGGCTCTGCCCCTATCCCTCTGCCACATTCTCCAGCGATCCCAGGCATTCTTGGTCCTAGCGGCCCTCTCACCTGGGAGCAGTTCAGAGCGGTGGCTGCCTGGTTCCCTGGCTACGTTAGGGCTATGGACAGCCAGGTTTTTCAACCTCCCCCCGTGCAGCCACCCTCGGAACATATGGTGACCTCCAGCTCCTCATCCCCCTCTTCTGGGGGAGAGGACCCCTCTGTCCACATCTTTCTGGCTGCTGATCTCCAGTACCAGCGCTTCCTTGTGAGGATGCTGGAGGACTTGCATCTTTCTCCCTCTTCTGTTAGCAATCCTGAGCATGTGGCGCACGCCTTTCTAGGTGATTTGGGCGAGGCCACCCTTGTGGTGCCGCCCTGGCCTGCTCCCTTTCGGGAGGCGTCCTTGCGTTTCTGGCAGAGGCCCTTCTCCGGAGTTCCTGCCCCTAGGGACCTCAGCCAGAGATATTGCGCTCCCCCGGAGTCTCCAGGTTCTATGCCTCAACCGCAGTCTGGCTTGACGCATCTGGACACCCCTGATGGGCTTCGAGCCCTCCACCGTGACCGGCCCCTGGATCAAGACTCCTCGGATTTTGATTTTTGGGGGAGGAGGACCTTCTACTCGGCACGGTTGCTCCTTTCTATTTCCGCTCACCAGGCCCACTATGCAGCCTACAACAGGTTCTTGTGGTCCATGCTAGGTCAGTTCCTAGCTACTTTGCTGACTCGGAGCAAACCAGACAAGCCATCGCGTGCTCTGCATATGGTCTGGAGCTAGCAAGGCACCAAGCAAGGGCATCTTACGACACCAACGAGGTAGCTACCAGGGTCGTAGGGACAGCGATCTGCACCAGGAGATCGGCGTGGCTACGTCTTTCCCGGTTGTTACCCTTGGCTCGGCGTAGGGTGATTTGCTCCGCCCACCAGGGAACCTACATCTTCTTCCGTAGAGCGAGACGGCGCTTGTCAGGGCAGCTTCCTTCCCCCTCCGGGGGGATCCAGTCTCGCTCTCCCCACTCGCGGGCCTCCTCAGGCCCGGAAGGTTCCTCCCCTTAGTGTGTCACCCACTGAGGGCTAAGGGACACTGTCCCTTAGCGTGTAATGAATCAACCCCCTTCGGGGGGGCTTGGTACTCACCCATCTGTGATGAATGGTGAAGATTGACACAGATAAGATATGAAAATTACGTACCTACCGTAATTCTGATCTTTCTGTGTATCTTCACCATTCATCACAACCCCTCCCACCATCCCCCTGGGGCCTCAGTCTCTGGGTCCCCCTCCCTCTGTGGCTCCCCCTCTCCTTTTGGAGCGGGGTAAAGTAGGGACACACAGGGGGGTATTCTCCTTTAAAGAGTACAGCTCGAGCGGCACTCCTTCTCTACTACATGTCTCCACCCCAATGGAGTGGGAGTTGGTGGTTGCCCTCCTCCTGTTCTCCTTCTGGTTTCCATCCAACTGTTTCAAAAAAAAAAAAATCTGTTTTTTTCAAACATCTTTCCTGAGAGAGTATTAAGTCCCTGTACCCTGTCCTTCTTCCAGAATAGCCGACTCTGCTTCTGGGGTATTTGCCAGTTATTCTGTGCCTTGAATTCTGGCAGAGAGCTTTGCTACTCCTTGCAGTTCCTATACAAATCTGGTGACGGACAAGGGTCCTCGATACCTTGTTACATCTCACTCTCTCCTAAATTTCTCCCCTCCCTTCTTCCGCTTCCAGAGATTGGGGCCCCTACCCAATCCCCTTAGTCTCATCTCTTCTCTGCTGTCCTCTCAGTCATTATTTCTCCTTTAGTTCAGTTTTTCCCTTTCCTTTTTCTGTCCCTTGGACTCTCTTGTCCCACCCTCCATCCCTTCCTCTTACCTCTCCGGCGACTCAGAACTGGTAGGCAGGCGGAGTCGACACAGCCTAACGGCCAACCCTCGAGCGCCACGCAGTATGTCGGCCTCGAGGGTGGCGCCAATGCTGTGTCGGCTCCGCCTACCCTTTTTAAAAAACAAAAACAAAAAAAAGCTCCCGCGGGGTCCTGATCTCTGGCCAGTACCCATCTGTGATGAATGGTGAAGATACACAGAAAGATCAGACTTACGGTAGGTACGTAATTTTTATATTTAGGGTTATTACGCTACAAAAAATCTGTAATAATGAGAAATCCAGTTATTATGGCGCTTGCCAAAGCAGAAAATGCCAGGCACACTGATCGCGTGGTAGTGCCAGAGTGAGACACATCAGACGGGTACTCATGGTTGTCTATTCAGGCACCTGAGCTACTCGCACGTCGCCTTCAACTTGGCACTCTCCTCAGCGGTCATTAAAAGCTCTGGGTTTGTCTCTCTTCACAAAAAAAAGGAAAAACAAACTGTTTCACAGCACCTTCAGAAAACTCCCACAAATCACGGGAAAGCACAGACCCCCTGTCTCCATGAAAACTCTTCCGGATCGCGATCCACAGAAATGCAACAACAGCAGGACTCTCAACAAGACACATAGTATTTATGATTGATATCACAGCCTAAATAGTTGCATTTTAAAAACTGTTCACTTTTCTTCATGTTGAACTTGTGTTGACTGATGCTGCTTAGTTTTAGATGTTGCTTAGCTTTTCTGTTTGTTGTACAAAAACATATTTTTCCATGTTGCCTAAATAACCACTATAACTCACAAACACCGGCAATTAGCAAAAATAAAGGATATGTAAGTGTGTATTTATGGAGTTTTTTTTTTTGTTTTTTTTTATATTCCCTCAGTTTGTGATGACCACATAAACCTCTCGAGCTTTGCTCTCAAGGTTTATGGGTCATCACACACACCTCGGGAGTGTAAAAAAAAATCTATAATACACACTTACCTAGCTATTATTCTTTATAAATTATGTTCATTATGAATTCTAGAACAAGAAAGCCCTTTGAAAAAGCACATCCAAGTGCGTAACGTTAGGGCGAAAAATAAAAGGAAATATTGATTGCAAAGATTTGAGAAGGTTGTTTTTGTCCCCCCAAATATGAACACTGACCGATAAGATTTATTACCAATGCCCCATATGGCACCCACTGTCCTCTCTACACTCAGTTAGGCTGGTCCTCGCTTAACACCAGGAGGTGGAGAAATGCATCGCTCCGAGTGTATAGAGCCACACAAACAAGCACCCTAACTACATCGCCGACCTTTTTAAACACCCCTGGGTTTATACTTGCAGAAGGTATACATAAATTCTGTTCGACATTCCTAAAACAAGAACAAACCATGGTGCGTTAGCTACAAGCTATGCTCTCCCCTCCTTATGGAATAACCTACAAAAGTTATTAAACTTTTCACAATTACTTGAGATGTCCGCCTTTAAATCTGTCCTTAACCGCTCTTTAAAGGAGACGTATAACTGCCATCCCTAGCCGCAAATGATATGAACTTTTAGTTTATTCTCGCTGATATGTGATACCTTACTTAGACTCGTGTTAGCTCTTTTTACCCTCCACTCATATCCACCCGCCACCACCCCCTCATAGCCCCACTCGTGGACCTCCTTCACCTTTACTTCCCATTAACTGTTTTCCTTGATGTCCCCACCCACTCATACCCTCTTGCTGTCCCTTCTCCAACACGCCAACATTGCATCCCCTGTCACTAATCCGTGCTCCTCTCCCTCCTATATGCTCTTCTGTCCCTAGGGTCCTTTGGCTCATGTCTGTGTATTGCTTCCCTATATGCCTACGTTACCCCTTTTCTTTTGGTCTCTGGTCAACCCTTCTTGGGTTTTTGAGCACTTACACACTTGTTACCTTATTTAGCTGCCCATTTATTTAGCTGTGTAGCTGGAATTAGAGCTTCCTTCATGTAAGTTACAGTTGGCATATGTTGTGCAAATTACTTTGTCTCCGACATCCTGTTTTTGAACCTTTGTTATTGTTTGTTCTGACTGTGAACTTGTGTTCTTGACCTTGCATGTAACTTCTCTGTCCTCCCGGGACCACCTTGTAAATGAACTTGCTCAACATGTATTTTCCTGGTTAAATAAAAATTGAATTGAATTGTATTGGGGTAGTAGTACAATAAAGGAAGATACAGTAGTAAGACATTTTAAAAAATTTTTGCAGTGGAATTATAACAGCTCACTGTCTGTTTATGGGTCCTACACAAGCAACATTAACTTGAATCCTAATCAGGAACCCTCACCTGGTTTACACAACCTTACAGCTCTCTAGGAATGGCTAATATGCTTCTTAACCCTACAATACTTATTACCTACACACTGTACCAGGACAGTAAAAAAACTTCGGAGATGAGGACACAGTTACTCCAAAGGTAATGCCTAAAAGCTTTTCTTAAACGTCTAATACTACTGATGCTACTTCTCTTGGGCAATATTCACCCAAACCCAGGGCCTCCCCAGCTAATGTCAAAGAAGTCCAACAGTTCTGCTATGCTGTCCTTGGCTAGTTTAAATATCTGCAGCCTCCTCCCAAAACTTGATACCCTCACTGCCTGGACTTCCCAACACAACCCGACATACTATCGATCCTTGAGGCGTGTGCTGTCCCCAAAGATCCCTGACTCTGCTACTGCCATCCCTGGATACACAGTCTTCAGGCAAGACAGACTGTCTAAGAAAGGTGGGAGCTGTGCTCTCTACCTAAAAGTGTCACTCATTGGACAAGTACTGGCCCTACCCAGCACTGGGAGTGACATTCAGATACTGGCCATCAAGGTGCTGCTTGGCACCCACAATAAGGCACTGACCATTGCGTCAGTATATATTCCACCTAAGCTGACTAATCAGGGTCTTCCCTTCCTCCTCAACTGCATTAACTTCTTAGAGTGTTGAAGTGAATTAATTATGCTTCGTGACTTTTAGGTAAACTGGCTGGCCCCCAATGCTAGCAACTATAAGGACGCCATAGTGGCTGTCAACCTTTCACAAATGGTACAGTCACCCACCAGGATTAACTATAGGACTGGGACCTCCTCTCTCTCCTGGACTGGGTTCTTACTAATCGACCTGAACACATTCATAAAACTAAAGTACTCCCGGACATTATAAGCGACCATTCTCTGGTAGTTTCTGTCTGGTCCAACAAATTCAACAAACCCCCACCTAAAAGTATAGTCAGTAGAACTTTACTTCCTGGCCAATTAGGCCCATTAAAAACGCACCTGCAATTACTCGACTGGTCTCCAGTTGATGATGCCCAGGATATAGACTCAGCCTTTGAATTCTTTATTACCACCTTTAACTCTGTGTGTGATGTACATGCTCCATTCAAGAAAAGCAAGCTAAGGGGATCAGTAAACCCTTGGGTGGCCCATGACCTTCTTGAGCTGATGAAATCCCGTGAACAGCTTTAGTACCGAGCTAAGGCTTCTTACACACTAGCGAATACTCAGGCCTACAGATCAGCATGGAATGCATGCACAAGAGTGATCCGCCAGGCGAAAGTGAACTACTACAGGAAAGCCCTTGCAAACAACTGGAATGATGGGTGGAAGTTCTGGGACAACTTCTCCAAGGTAACTGGTAAAATCCCAAAGTTGCATCCGCAGTGCTCAGCATCGATGGTACTATCAACTTGGATAAAGTAACCATTGCCAAAGCCTTTAACACCACATTTTCTGACCTCAGTCATGTGCTCCCAACTAGCTTCTTTGATCCTACAGTTACCTGTCCTAACATCCCACAAGCCGCTCAGCATCATCCCCCATTTTATTTTAAGGCAATCTCAGAAGGGACAGCCAGAAAACACCTACTCAAAGTACTCGGAAAGGCTAGACACAGTGGTGACTCCCTTGACTTGAAACTCATCGCCCCCGCCATTGATGAACTTCTACCACCCCTTACTAAAATTCTTAACTGCTCTCTTATACTCTCACAATTTCCAAGTAAATGGAAGGCAGCCATGGTTACCCCTATCCACAGAAGTGGTGACAAGATGCTTGCAAGCAACTACAGGCCGATCTCCATCCTACCCCCACTCTCTCCAAGGCTTTGGAAAGGTTAGTTTCTGAACAACTCGTTGACTACCTGGAAAAAGTTGACCTTCAATGTCCACAGCAACATGGTTTTCATAAGGGGCACAGCACCACCACTGCACTCCTTGACTTCACTTCCTTCATCCACCAGGCACTTGACCATAACCAGCTGATTGGTGCCACCTTTATTGATTTGACAAAGGCGTTTGATACCATCAATCACTCCCTACTAACTGAACAACTATCACATCTAGGACTTTCACCAGATGCCACTAGCTGGTTTCACTGCTAGCTTAGTGATCGCTCTCAGCAGGTCAGAATTGGAGATTCCGTCTCGACCTCCCTCCCAGTCCGGTTGGGCATCCACCAAGGTTCCATCCTTGGCCCCTTACTCTTCAGCATCTTCATAAACAACCCCCTGCTGCCTGCCACAACCAAATTCTACTGTATGCAGACAATGCAGTCATTTTCTTGAGGCACTCTGACCTATATCTCCTACAGCAGCAACTACAGCGAAGTTTCACAGAAGTTGAAACATGGTTCAGGTCACGCAAGCTCATCCTAAACTACTCTAAAACAAAATCAATGCTGTTTCATGGAACTCACAACAAGTACAAACTACAAAAACTACAAATCTACAATAGTGGCGGCACTGCGCTCAAACAGGTTGACCAGTTCAAATAGCCGGGAGTGACCCTTGGCTGCACTCTATTGTACTCCACGCATATACATAACATTGCAAAAGCTCTGACTACCTGCATATGTCTTCTCTATAGACATAGGCACTGTTTGATGACCGAAGCCCTAAAACTTGCTATCTAGAGCTTAATTACCTCATTAATTGACTATGGTCTTGTAGTCTATGGATCAGCCACCAACACTGCCCTCCGGCAAATAGCCCTAGCCCTAAACAAGGCTTGCCGGCTCTTCTCCTCAGTCGCTTGACTCACACACACACACATGTGATATCTATGAGCAGGCTGACTGGCTACAGCTGCATGGCAGAATAAAGTGCCAGACCTGCTTACTTGCCAAGAAGACCCTACTGGCACTCCTTCCCCCAGTAGGTTAGTCTTTACTCTCCCCTCAATGTGCTACTTGCCCTACCAGGAGTTCTGAATCTCTAGCCTTCTCTGTTCCACGCTGCTGGACCACACAAGGGCAGCGCTCCTACAAAGTTAAGGCTTCTAGCTGGTTCAACTCACTCCCAGTGGAAGTCACCAGCACATCGGATCTCAACTCCTTTAAACACAAACTATGACAGCACTTGGTGGCTAGTGCACACTGTGACTGCTTCTCTTAAATTCCTTGCCTGCATTCCTGTCCTCTCCTTTATTAATGCACTCTCCCCACACCCCTTTCCCTCCCTATCTCTTTTAATACCCCCCGCCAGCCCTCGTTAGCCTCTCCCTGCCACCCCTTTTTCACTCCTCCCCCTCGTCTTTCCCTCTCACACCTTATGCTCCTCCCTCCACGTATACTCCCCATCCCACCTATTTCTTATTTCTCTCTCCTCTCTCCCCTTTCCTCCTCACCCTTCCTATTTACCACCTACCCAGCTTACATATTACCCTTCCCCCATCCCACCCCCTTTACCACCTACCCCTTCTACTCCTATCCCCCTTCTCTGATCTTGCCTGTCCCCTGCTACTGTGTCCCCTCCCTTAGCTACCTCTTCTCACCTCATGCATTTGTAAGGATCATTAATTTTATATGTAACCACCTCATACATGTGATATCTCCCTCTTTGCGCAGGAGTCTCCTGTTTTTTTGACTGAACTCCCTCTCTCCCTCCTGGGAAACAAAATCTCCTGCTTAAGTAAAATTACGTCTAAAATATCCATTCACGTTTGTTTTTGGCAGATAAAAACACATAAAAAGTAAATTTGTGATGAACAGTATAAGTGATAACATTGTACAACTAGTTGTTGATTCTTTTTAGTGCTTACTCTTGACAAAATGAAATATATTAAGCGCTTTCATTCTTATTTTTTGACGCCATTTAAGGACAAACTCATGATGTTACGGCATCTCCCCACTACTAGGCCAATCTGCCTACTAATTTGACCCAAATCTCCCTCTTAAGCAAGTTGGACATATCACATGTATGCCAGCTCTGGCACTCTTCTTCTACATTGATTAGTGTATTGTACAATCACTTGCTTACTCATTGATTCTGTAAAAAAAAAAAAAAGGCATTTGGAAACTGTGTACTGAAGTCTATCTGTAATTGCATTACCTGTTCATTAACTTGATTCTCTTGTTTTAGTCTGAACAAAGCCTCTGGCAACTCATGTATTTGTGCATTTGCCTGTCTTGTCCCAACTTGTCCAATGTCCTTGACGTGGAACCTTTGTAAAAGAGCACTGTCTGCTCAAATGTATTATCCGAAAAAGCAAATAAATAAAATTAATAATTTTGGGGGGGATTATTGTATTAATACAAATTAAGAAAATGACCAAAGGCCCACCATGCAAAAATAATGAATGGGGAACACTGTGCTCTACAGGTTTGTTTGAGTGGATTCCACCACCTGTAGAGTGGGTTTACTAAAGCACAACCCTCGATCCTTGAATATGTTATTGTGCTTATAAATAGATTTATTTTTACCTGTTTATTGTTTTCAATAATAAACGGGTTAAAGGAAGAAATAAGTTTCCCCAGTGTCCCTTACTGTGGGTTAATTTCACAGCCCATGATCTGTTCTGACCAATTCCATTGCAGGATTTGTGGCATTCATAACAGCAAATAGTGTAACACCATTTAAACTGGACTTTAAAACAAGGGGGATGACATGGTATTCTGCTGATCTGGTGGAAGAAAACATTTGATGGACCAGTAGTGATTCTTCTTTTCTTAAATGGAGGATGCATGATATATATATATATAAGGCAAAATCTCAGCTATGTATGACAGTTAGGTTGTTCCGACTGTTAGGGGCTGACCCCTTGGACCCCCAGCTCACTCTTTCAACTGCATTGAGGTGAGATTAGTCGTTCACCCTAACTCCTCACCCCATCACATGTGTAAAGCAGCAGAAGTAGTAGGAGAATGGGGTGAGAGTTAGGACCGACGACCCCAATGCACACCGCAATGCCGGTTGTGGGTCCAAGGGGGGTTTTCAACCCTAACACCGAATTTCCTCACTTTTATCTCTGTGGAACAACCCTAACTAATGCATTAAATGGAGTTTTTTGCCTCTAATTTCCCTTCTTTTTGAGAATGATAATGAGAAATAGTGAATGTAATGCAGCGGCGGGAGCGCGGGGCCCTTCGGGCCCGCGGTCCCGCCACATGATGTCTTGTGACATAGTAACAGGAACAGCAACACAAACAGAAGCGCTAACAGTGGTGCACATGGTAACGCAAGAGCGAATGACAACAGAAAGGGGTAACGCACACGGTGGCGTAGATGGGAATGGTCCGACACGTGATGTCTTGTCACATAGTGACATGGTGCCCGCAAACGGAAATGTCAATGGGCATGGTGACGCAAAGCGAAACAGAAAGACAAACAGTACTGTAGACAGAAATGGCAAAAAATAACAGAAACGCAAGCGGAAATGAAAACTCAAAGGATAACACACATGGTGGCGTAGATGTGAACGGTAAGTGAAACAGGTATGGAACCGCAAGCAGAAAGGGCAATGGTAACAGTAATGTAAGTGCACAGGCTGGTTTTTCCCCAAAAGATACATAGAGAAAGACAGTGAATATAAAGAATGTATGCATAATAATGGGTCTCGGAGCAGAAAATGAGGAGTTGGAATACTAAATAGCGTATATCTCAGGAACCGTACGACATAGAAAAAAAATTTAAAAGTCATATGATTTATGACTTTCCTGGCTAGTTTTGTACATAGCCCCCATTAGGAAGCTAAGCATTTTTCTGACTAAAAGTCCGTATCTCACACCGTTTCCGAGATACGGGCCCTGAAAGGCGCGGCGAACGCCGTAATGTTATCCTGTGGGGAAAAAAAGAGAAGTTCGGAGTGCCATAACTTTGCCTCCCTGTAATATGTTTTCACCAAACCACTGAAAGGCACATCTGTGCGTTGTTTGCTGTGTTCCCTGCAAATTTCAGTCCGAAAGACCAAACCATTATTTTGCAGCAGGGTGCCAAAGGATTCCTGTCATGCGTCGGGCGCCGTAATGTTATCCTATGGGAAAAAACGTCAACTTTGGACTGCCGTAACTTTGCCGCCATGTAATGTTTTTTTCAATGAAACACTGAAAGGCACATCTGTGAGATGTCAGCTGCGTTCCCTTCAAATTTCAGCCCAAAACTCCAAACCGTTCTTTTGCAGCATAGTGCCAAAGAATTA
Source organism: Neoceratodus forsteri (assembly GCA_016271365.2). Lineage (NCBI taxonomy): Eukaryota > Metazoa > Chordata > Ceratodontiformes > Ceratodontidae > Neoceratodus > Neoceratodus forsteri. The sequence goes on along the minus strand of CM057450.1, from coordinate 180,012,918 downwards.
CTGTTATTTTGGGCATAGTGTCGCAAAGTAGTGTCGTGAAAAATTTGCGACACTTTCGTGAGTGCGACACTACTTTGCGAAAGTACTTTTTCCAGAAATCTGAAAAACATATTTCTGGGGTGTTTTACCCCAAAATAAAGACATGGCTAGCATCCTCAGGGCCCGACTAGGTGAATACAAAAAGAATGAGGTTGCTGGAGGGTCTCAATTTTAAGTGCCAAGCATTTTTCTGATCTCTAACTGAAAACAAAATGGCGGATTTGCGACATTAACAGGGCCATTTGCGACACTAAAAAGTGCATTTGTGACACTGTCGAACTTTTTGTTAACTTTTCCCATTGACTTATAATGGGAAATTGTTTTTTGAATAACTTTTGAACCGTTTAATATTTTTTCACGAAATCTTCGAAAGGCACATCGGGGACCCCGGCCGCACTTTCCCTGAAGATTTCGGGCCGGTCACGCAAACCGTGCGACCTGTAGGCATGACAGCAGAATTCCAGAAAAAGCGTAAACACACGCGCAGATCACACTTAATAACTCCGCAGCCGTGTATCCAACCAGTACGAAGCTTGGCAGATCCCAAGGCATATGGTTCTTGATCGTGTATTCCAAATTTCGGGCAAATCCGTCAAACGGTTGCAAAGTTATTAAGGTGCAAAATTTTGGGTTTAGCATAGCAATGGCTCCTCAACCCTAACTATGGTAGCACTACCGTGCTACCATAATATAGATATATATTCATCACAAAAAATTCCATTAATGCATCAGTTAGAGTTAATAGTACAGCAACAAAAGTTTGGAAATGTTACTGTTAGGGTTTAAAACCCTAACTCTGCATTCCCCCCACCCCCACACGCCAAGGAAACACAATCAGTCAGAGACAACCAGTATCAGGTAACAGAAGTAACGTACAACTCTCTAAATGTACTGCATGACACATCCATCATCATGGGTCACCAACTGTATAAGTTCTGCCGCCGTTATAGTGCCGTGAGGGTAGACACGCATACTGGGCAACCATGGGTGATGCCCCACAGTAAGCATTTTTGTATTGCAAATAACAATATTTAAGCAGATGCCCATATTTCAGTAGTGAAGAAGTGCTGTAACACACAATATGTAATCCACAGATAGTTTCTTGGAAATGAAAGTTAGTATACTGTAAGCCTACCAATAATCACTGGATATTTGTATTTATTTTTCTGATAGAGTGAGTCAGTTCTAATGACAAATGGTAGTAATAATAAAAGTAATTATTTATAGTATAATTTGCAAGTAACGTGTGAAAGCACCAGTTGTAACATCCAAAGCTAACAATAACATGCTACTAATGAGGCTACTTTGGAGGCAGTATAGCGCAGTGGTTTAAGGCTCTGAGCTGCAAATCTGGTGACATCCAGCAGACCAGACCTGGGTTTGAATCCCACAGCTTCCACTTACATACTTTGTGACCCTGAGCAAGTCACTTAACTTCCCTGTGCTCCCAGGATGCACCTGTAAAAAAAAAGCTTTCAGCTTAGTGTGCTACTCCTGGTTAAACAACTAAAATAAAAAAAAAATAAAAAGAGTATTTCCAGGTAACGCAGCAGTATAACAACATGCAATGGTGTTAGTTTCATACCTCAGCAGTATCTTAAAAGTAGTATGTCTCATCTCTGTCTTTCCTGCTACCACATGCAGCAACCCATTAGTTGAATAGTGACACATAAAAGTCAATATTCTGAAAATGTGTGCAGACTGACTTATTGTATGAAAAAGATATGCCAGCAATAATGTGTCATCATACTGTGCTGCCAGTATAGAATCGATGATACTATATTTGTTTTTTCATTACATAATGTTATGTGAAATAAGTACAGTGTTGTGAGTATTGTGGTTACAGATGTGATGGGGTGATACAGTGTCTTACAGTCTTGCATGCGGAGTTAGGGTTTTGAACCCTAACAGCACATTTCCCAACTTTTGTTGCTGTACTGTTAACCCTAACTGATGCATTAACGGAATTTTTTTTGCAATGAATTTCCCTTCTTTTTGAGAAAATGTAAGTGGTATGTGTTAGTGGGTGTGCAGGCCCTCTGGGCCCTGTCCTTCCTTTACATTCCTTTTTTTTGCATAATGGTATGCATATGTGACAGCGAGGGCCTTCTGGGCCCTGCGCTCCCAGTTATATATAACTACAGAGCCATACAGCAGCCCTACAGGGCAAGGAATCCTTGTAAAACTAATTTGCTAATATCTCAGCAACTGTAGCAGCTAGGAAAAAAATTCCAATGCAGATGTAATCCATATCTGGTATAGTTTCTGAGATATGGGCACCGAATTACCGAAAAGCACTAAAAAGGCACCCTTTGAAGAACGCTAGTTTTTGGCGCCAATCGCCATTCTTTAAAAAGTTTTACTTTTTGGATTCATATAACTTAAGGAACTACTCATAAAAAACCAGTCGCTAAGAAAAAAAAAAAACAGAGGGAACGCCAATGCAATTTATTTACTGCTGCACTACAAGTATTATTTGTTTTCTTTCTTTTCTCCCCACCTACTGCTGTCTCCAAATCAGTGTGACTCATTTTGAATTTAGAGCGTTTACAGTAATTCATCTTTTTGTTCTCAGTGTGTGCCCTCCCATTTTAGCCTACCTTTAAAACGCTCACTCTCTCCCTTGTCCACAGCAGAGGTCGCGAGGGTATCCTGGGGTCGCCCTCCCTCCAGCAGGTCTCCCGGTCACCAGAGAAGGTCGCGAGGGTGTGAGTTGAGCCGCCCTCCCTCCAGCAAGTCCGGTTTTGGCCGTTTTACAGAGAGGCAGGTACGGAAAAAAAAAAAACATTGCTTGTGGCTACTGCGCTTACAGCCTGCCTTTCCCCTACGAGGATACAGAGTGCAGTTTGGTCCCCGCCGGCGCTCCGCGCCGGCTCCCCACCACCCCCACCACCACCCTTGGTCGACATTTGATTTTATAGCTAATAGCACGTGGTGGTGTGAAACCAATCAGCCCACTTTACCATCTGCAGCTTATACTGCTGCACCACCAGAGGGCCTCTCCACTTTTATTACATTTGCAGACCTATATTTTCCTGACAATATGAGCACCAACTCTTGCAGCTTACAACTTCTTATCCTGATCCTTGTCTCACCCCTGCTAACCTCTTGGGTGCTTAAAACTAATAGGGACCCCGCTGCTGGCTTCTCTACCTATCTCACTGGAGCGACACCTGGGTCATATAACACAACCTCTCCCATTTGGTTTCCACAGCAGAAACTGTACCCCTAGTTTTAGCTGTACCACTAATGGCATCTGGCTTGCCCAAACACCCTCCCCTCCCAGACCCCACTGTCCTGTGCATACCTCATGGTAATCCTAACTCAACTAGTACCCGCTCCCCATACCTACTAGCCCCACCAAATTACCCAAGTATCCTGGTCCGCTGCAATACAAATAAGCTGATGAGAATATACGCCTCCGCAAACGCTCCTTCTCCTCCTGCTTATATCCGGGAATGTCCATCCCAACCCAGGTCCACCTTTGCAATATGGAATTAAGAAGGACGCACACAGTGGCCTATTTCTGGCCACCCTCAATATCTGCAGTCTTCCAAAAAAATTTACCCTGCTGCAGGGTTGGCTTGCACAACACCCCACTGACATCCTTACCTTATCAGAAACCTGGCTCTCAAAAAAGGTCCCAGATGACTCGGTCTATCTCAAGGGCTTTACCCTTTTCAGAACCGGCAGGTAAAAAGGCGGGGGCTGTGCCATATATGCTAGAGCATCCTCAAACCCCTATTAGTCCCACTTCCCATGCCTGAACATGGTGCTCAGTCCACTACAATTAAAGTTACCATTGGCACTCAGGTAAACCCTTTATATTATGGCAGTCTACATCCCCCAACAAAACAGAAACTAGCATTTGACTCTGTTCTATCTGCAATAACATATCTACCCCAAAAGCTAACTGGTTATTATGGGTGATTTTAATGTGAACTGGCTATCCACTACGCGGATTCCTTCAAAGACGCAGCAAAAGCCTATGATCTTACCCAAGTAGTACCCACACCCACTAGACATGATCCTCGACAGACTCTTCCTCACTTATAGACCTTATCTTTACAAACTCCCTGAACCACATCTCCAAAGTCAGTGTGTTTCATGATGTATAGTGACCACTTCCTGTCGGGTGCTGGTGGTCAAATAAAAATATGCCAATCAAACCTAAAATTTCCATACAAAGGCACCTCAAAAAAGGTGCCCTCTCTCGCCTCAGATTGTTCCTCTCCACCTGTGACTGGGAGCCAGTGCATACTGCACAATCTCTAGATGCTGCGCTCACTGCATTTATTGCTATCTTCAATACAGCCTGTGACATATTTGCCCCCTTCACAAAGAAAGTAATAAAAACCTGGGACACCCCTTGGATTACCCAGTCCCTCCTACAACTGATGCAGCACAGGATAACCTCTGGCACAGGGCCATATCCTCTCAACTGCCCCGAGACAGACAGCTCTACAGAGAAGCAAGAAATAAATGCACAAGGGCTATTCGAGCAAGCCAAGCCACCTACTATCAACAAGCCTTTACCACCACATGGAGCTCTGGGAAATCTTTCTGGAACAATGTTAAAGAACTCTGTGGAAAGACTCTAACACAGACCCAACCCAGCTCTTAGTCCAGGGTACCCTCTCACATGACCCCACCACCATAGCCAATACCCTTAACACCACCTTCTCTGACCTTAGTCAAGTCCTCCCAAAAACTTCTTTGATCCCATCTCCCACTCACCTACTACCTCCCCATGTTCCCTACACACCTCCTGTCAGGCTGGGTACTCTGCAATCAGGCTAAAGCTACCTCTCCAAAGCACTGCATAACTCGCGTTATAGCAGTGACTCCCTCGACCTTAAAATCCTTCGGCTCACCCTTAATGAGACTCTGCCACATCTCACCAAACTCCTAAACTACTCACTGTGTCATGGCCAAATCCCTACACTATGGAAGAGGGGTATTATCACACCTATCCTGAAAAAGGGTGATCCAACCACCGTGCCAACTATAGGCCCATTACGATCCTTCCTCCCCTTTCAAAAGCTCTAGAAAAAATTGTGTCTGACCAACTCACAGAATACCTTGACAAGTATGGTCTCCTCTGCCATGAGCAACATGGTTTCAGAAAAGGGCACAGTACTACCACAGCACTCCTAGAATTTACATCATACATTCATGAAGCCCTGGAACAGGGGTCAGCAGTCGGTACAATCTTTATTGATTTGACCAAGGCATTTGACACTGTCAATCATGAGCTTTTTTCATGCCCTTGAAGCCTCCATATTGCTCCTGAAACTATCTCCTGGTTCAAGAACTATCTGACTGACAGAGACGAGGAAGTAAAAATTAGAAAACACTCTCCTCCAAACTACCAGTTCTTATGGGTGTCCCTCAAGGGTCAATACTTGGCCCGCCTTGTTCTCTCTCTTTCTGAACTCACTCCCCTAGCATGTAGTGGAAAGCTATTACTATATGGACGATGCCGTGCCATACTGGAAACACTCCAACCTCTTACATCTCCAAAACACCTTCAAGGCTGTTTTAGGAACTTGAATACTGGTTCACTGACCACCGACTAATACTTAACTATGACAAAACTAAATCCATGTTGTTTGCCCATCGACATAACCCTCTATAACTCCCAGCTCTCAATCTCAAACCTCCAGGGTAACCACATTGAGCAGGTCACCCGTTTTAAATATCTAGGTATCACTCTGATACGCCTTACCTATCACCATCACATTAAACTTCTCCTCCTCAGTTAATACCCGACTTGGCATTCTTTACAGACACAAACACTGCCTTCCTCCTCAGGCTCTTACGCTTAGTCACTAGCACAGTCCTCTCATTGGTCGACTATGGAATAACTATGTACGTGCACTGCTGACAAATCAGCCTTAAACAGCATTAATATAGCACTAAACAAAGCCTGCCGCATGGTCACCGGCAGCAATAAACAAACGATACCTGCCTGCTCTATTATCAGCTTAACTGGCTAACCTTTGAAGGAGGCTCAAATACCAAACCTGCCTCCAAGCCAAGAAAATCCTAATGAAACTCGCACCTGTCTGTCTGCATCGCTCATCCAACCAGCCCCCAATAGGGGCACCCCTAGACGATTGGAAGGACCTCCACGCAGTCCCCCATTGCAGAACCTCTCTGGGCAAAGATCTTTCCGTTACTGCGGCTCCACTTTGGCTAAACAATCTACCATCTTCCATCTTACTTGCCCCCAGTCTAAGACTATTCAAAACAGAGATCAAGAAGTATCTGCTTAACTCGGAGACCTGTAGCTGCTTTCCATCTTTTCGCATAGGTTGTCAGGCACCAGGGCCACCACATCGCTAGAAACACTCTCAACTCTCAGATATTATCTCAGTCTTGGCAATACCCTTTACTGTGATTGTTAAACTCTTGTAATGTCCTGGCAATTTTTCTGTACAAGTTGTGTTCTCTGTGTAAAATTCAATATTGCAACTGACGTGTAGCCTTTGACTTATGCTATAATTTTAAATGTTTGTCGAATTGTAAATTCTCTGTTTTGAGAACATTGTCCATACTGTCTTGTTGTAATTGTCCTGTCATGACTGACGTGGAGCCTTTGCAAAGGAGTCCTTGACTCAAAGGTTGTAATTCTGAAATTTTCAATAAATAAATAAATAAATATCTCTCTAACCATAGCAAGTAGGATAAAAATTCCACTTCCGGGTCACGTTACCCTTTAAAACTGTGCCCTGTTGCGAGCGGGCAAGATATAAAACCTGATACAAACTTGTGGGCTCCTATATTGCTGGGGATGTGTAAAATGATTAAATGTTGATGGAACTGACATATTTTTAAACCGTGTATATTTGTTTAAACTGCTGAATCTGAGCCCTACCTTCCCTGTATTCCAGGGAGTAGGTGGAGAGTGCCTGTAGTTTGAGAATTGGTGTGGCAGAACTACAGATCACTAGCATCAACCTTATTATCGCCCTGGTGTGAACCTAGCACTTTGGGGATATTCTAAGCATACCCTTATATGTTTTTCAACTAATTTTAGCTTATTTTAAAACGTTTCGTTTTACGAGTGATCCGCGATGCCTGGAGACACTTCCAGGTCATGCTACCCTCTAAAACTGTGCCCTGGTGCGAGCAGGGCGAGCACAGGTAGGGCACATGGAGATGCGCACAGAGACACGTGCATCGGCGTGAGTCGGCTGTGTCAGCTGGGTTACTGGGCTCTGGGCCGAAAAATACTACAAAAATGGACATGGATACTGGGCTGGATTTTATATGCTGTAATAGTTGTGGTATGTATGCATACAGAGAATATTGCCAAGAGTTTAAATGTGAAAATTGTATACATATATGCACTCTAAAAAACGAAATTTTACAACTGAAACAGAGAGTGCAGACCCAAGCTGATATAAGCTGCTTGGAGCAATATATTGATGCAGTGGTAGATACTTTAGATCCTGCACAAGAAAAGCATTTTTCTTCTCCTGGGGAACTAATAAATGGAAATAACTCTGATGAAGGAGACTGGTTTTTGGTTCAGAAAATGGCTAGAAAGAAGGGGAGAAGAAATATAGGGGGTAGTTCAAATACCCTAACTACAAATCGATATAGTGCACTTCAAAATGACTCAAGTGCAGAACTTACACCTGAGAATGATAGCATATTAAAAGAAGGGTCTACCACCCCCCCCCCCAGTTAGTTTAGACATTCCAGAGACAAATAATATGAAGCAAACAGATTCCACTATTATTACCTGTTCTGCAGAAACCTTGAATATATCCGACAACAGGTCTAACAAATCTATGAACATTCCTAGGGACGTTCTGGTAATTGGTGACTCAATGATACGTTATACGGATCACATAATATGTAAAAATAGAAACCCTTATACCACATTCAGTGTCCTGCCAGCTGCTGGCATTGATAACATAAAGCAACTCCTTCCAGGTCTTCAAGAGCATACACAGACCCTGGTTACTTTAATACATGCAGGAATTAACGATTTAGGTAGAAGATCTATGTTAGAAATCCAGAGAGAGTTTGAAATTATAGGGGATACGATTAGAAGCCAAGGAGGGGACTTGATTATTTCTGGATTACTACCAATCCCCAGAGCAAATCGTCATAAAAGGCAGGATATTGTAACACTAAACGGCTGGTTGAAGCGATGGTGTTAGAGAGAGCGATTTACCTTCTTAGAAAATTTGGGAAGGTTTTATAAATCAGGGGTTGTATGCTAGAGACGGGCTCCATCTAAACAAGCAGGGAAAGCGTATTTTTGCAAATAGACTCAGGCAGCAAATTGAACAGAATTTAAACTAAATGATGGGGGGGGGGATGTTATTACACCTGTGGTTAAACAAAACCGTACGACTCCCCAAAACTCACCAGAATGGAATGTCGTTCTTATAAATGCTAGAAGTTTAAATAATGAATATGATGAGTCATTATATACCCTAAAACAGCAGTAGGTTCATATTTGTGCAATTACTGAGACCTGGTGGAGGGAAGATGATCCTTGAGATAAAAATATCACTGGGTATACACTATTTCATAAAGATAGAACTAGTAGTAGAGGTGGAAGAGTTGCGCTGTACATTTCAAATAGCATAAAAGTTGAAAATATTGAGTTACCACAATGGCCCACTATAGAAGCCTTATGGGTTAAGATATATTTAAAAACTTCAAATTATATAAATTTAGGAGTAGTCTGTAGGCCACCCTCAATAACCATAAAAGAAGACTCTGTGTTATTGGAGTATGTAAATAGTGTTTCATCCACTAAAAATGCTATACTCATGGGTGATTTCAATCTCCCAGGGATAAATTGGAATACTCTTGATACTGTAACTCAAGCTGAGAGAGATTATCTTGAGTCTCTTCTGATAAACAACATGGAGCAATCAGTGAAGCAAAATACTAGGGGGAATAATATATTAGATCTAGTTCTGCATAACTTGGGTACTAGCGTAACAGATTGTAATGTTACCCACCCCCTTGGATCTAGTGACCACTCTATGGTTACTTTTACTTATAAAGGTGTCGTTGGCTCTGATATAGGTAGTACAGTCATTTACAATTTTAGAAAAGCTGATTTTGAGGAATTGAATAAAGAATTGACATCTTGGGACTGGGAAAAGGAATTTAAGAACAAATCCCTAAATGAAATGTGGCATATATTTAACACTAAACTATCAACAGAAATATTGGAACATATTCCACAAATGAAGAAAAGTGATAAAGTGAAACAAAAAACTCCCTAGATTAATGCTAAGGTCAAAAAACGTATTAAACAGAAAAATAGGGCTTTCAAAAGGGCAAAACTTCGTGGTAAAAAAAAAAACTGGGAACACTATAAAAATCTTTTGAAGATAACTAAAAATAATGTCAAAGAGGCAAAAAGGAATTATGAGGTTAACTTAGCAACAAGGGTCAAGGATAATTATAAGTCCTTTTACAAATCTGTAAATAATAAAAAGGGGGCTACTCCCACTTTAGGCCCATTAAAAGACCAGACTGGTAATTTGTTATTAGAAAACTCCTATATGGCAGTGTTATGCAATCAGTATTTCACCTCAGTTTTTAATATTAAAACTTTAGCAAAAAAAAAATCATAATTCACATATAATGCCAAGAGTGCACTTTATTCAAGCATTAGACATCCAACAGTGTCTACAAGGGTTAGATCCTAATAAATTAGTAGGCTCTGACGGTCTTCACCCTCGTATTCTTAAAGAATTGGCTAGCCCCTTATCAGGACCAATTGCAGCAATATTTATGCAATCCATTGAAAAAGGGCAGGTTATTGATGTATGGAGGCAAGCAAACGTGGTGCCTATCTTCAAGAAAAGTTCTAAGCATGAAGTATCAAACTGTCTGACTATTAGCCTGACATCTATCCTAGGTAAAATCCTTGAGGGAATCATCAAAGAACATATAGGGGAAGTGTCACAGTCTGATATTTCCCAGCATGGTTTTGTTAAGGGCAGATCGTGCCAGACAAACCTGCTGGAATTCTATGGCAGAGTTAGTACGGCCTTGGACAAAAATGAGGCAGTGGATGTCATTTTTTTTGATTTTTTGAAGGCCTTCGACAAGGTCCCCCATGGTGAACTGTTAGATGCATTGATAGATATGGGTTTAAGTGATAATATTACCAGATGGGTGGAATCATGGTTGACTTGTAGAACCCAACAAGTCTGCATAAAAGGCTCTTACTCAGGATGGGAACAGGTGTCTAGCGGAGTCCCTCAGGGCTCTGTGCTTGGCCCATGTCTATTTAACATATATATTTCCACATTAAGTACTTTGACTGGACTATGGTTAACTAAATTTGCGGATGATACCCGTATTGGTCATATTGTAAACAACCTTGAGGATGTAAACACCTTACAGCTTGCACTTGGTGAACTTGAAAGCTGGGCAGATAAAAATAAACTAAATTTTAACATTAATAAGTGTACAGTTATGCACTTTGGGAAAAACAATCTACTGGCCAAATACAAGTTAGGAGATAAATTATTAAAGGAGATTGAGGATGAACGGGACCTGGGTGTAAGGGTAAAAAATGACTTAATCCCAAGACTTCACTGTCAGCAAGTCATTAAAAAAACTGGGGGAATACTTCATTGTATAAATAAGCATATTCAAAGTAACAGTTGCAAAGTGTTGCTCCCCTTGTATACTTCCTTGGTAAGGCCGCATCTGGAATATTGCACTCAGTTTTGGTCTCCCCAAGACCAGGGTTGAAAATATGCTTTGGAAAGAATACAGAGGAAAGCTACTAGGAGGATGTATGAGGTAAAAGGCTTAAATTATGATGAGCGTCTAAATCAGTTGGGACTTTTTTCCTTGGAATATCGTAGGATGAGAGGTGACCTTTGTATGGTTTTTAGAGCACTCCATGATCTTTTATGGGACCAACTGGGACTGAAATTTAGAAACAGCATTTATGTAACAAGGGCACATCCATTGCAACTAAAGGGAGAATGCTGTAAAACAAAAAAAAATAATTTCATGGTTCGCAATCAGAGTTGCTAAAGTTTGGAATAAATTGCCCTTAACAGTGGTGACTAGTGATGGCATGGATATCTTTAAGACAAGACTCGACAGCTATCTATGCAAAAATTCAGTAAAGGGCTATAAGTAAAATTTCGCGAGCAATGTGGACCTCTGTCTCTTTCGCTCTGATATCCTACGAAATGAAAACCTATGAAGGTGTCATCTATGATTTCCAAACTTGTTTCCGCAGATTACATGTGTGCCAGTAACGAAAACTCTGTATCATGCTTTGTTTTTGAGAGATGGGTGCCTAAAGGCGTAACATGCGCCGCAGTGTTATCCTATGGGAAATTTCTCAAATTTAGAACACTGTAACTTTGGGCCCCTTGAATGTTTTGGCACCAAACCACCAAAAGGCACATCTGTGGGACCGGGGCTTGCCACCCTGCAAATGTCAGCCCAAAAGACTCAACTGTTTTTTTTTTTTACAGGAGGATGGCAAAGATTTGCATTTTTTAATTTTAAATACTTTTGCAAATCACGAAAGTTTCACAGAAAGTAGCACAAAACTTTTGCATTTGCGAAAGTATTTCCGCACTTATTTTCGTGATTTGTGAAAGTACTCTTTCCCCAAAGTTTAAAAAAGCATTTTGGGGGGGGGGAGTTACCACCCAAAAAAGATAGGGCTAGCATCCTCTGGACCCTACTAGGTAAACCCAGCAGTCAGTGTGTCCCTAGAGGGTCCCAAATTTAAATGCCAGGCATTTTTCTCTCTCACTAACTAAAAACAAGATGGCCGAATCACAAAAGTAAAAGTGCCTTTGAGAAACATTCATGATGCACATTTACTTCCCCCCCATTGACTATAATGGGAAATTTGTTTTTTGAATAACTTTTGAAAAGTTTAATATTTTTTACACCAAATCTTTGAAAAGCACATCGGTGACCCAGACTGCATCTTCCTGAAGATTTTGGACCGAACGGACAAATCGAAGGACTGTGGGCACGTAAAGAAAATGCACAAAAAGTCAATTTTTTGTGGTTTTTGGTGTTCTGTAGGTCCTGCAACTGTACATCCGACCGTAACGCAACTTGCCAGATCCAGAAATCTATGGTACCAGACCGCGCATGCAAAATTAAAAAAAAAACTCTGTCATACCTTGGCAAAGTTATTAAGGTACAAAATTTGAGGTTTAACATTAAAATGCTTACTCAACCCTAACTATAGTGGCACTACTGTGCCACTATGAAATATAAGCAAGATTTTTGAGGCTTGAAATTATGTTGACTCACTGAGGGACAAAAAATGTGCCTGCGTGTTGTCAAGGGACTCTGTTATTGTACGCTGTAACAACATCTCTCTTCCTCCTTGCCAGTGGCATAACACACCTCCAGTCCTGAGCTTTTGAACAACTGTATATGGCAGCCTTTTTTAAAGTACCTGTTGTGTTTAAAAGGTAAAAGTAGTTGTGTGTTGTTGTGTTACACCTTGGGAAGGCAGTGTGATGCAGGCATTGGAGAAAGAACTGCAAACCAGTAGATCCCAAGTTAGAGTCCCACCACAGCCTCTGGCTTGGTATGACCTTGCGTAAGCCCACTTGACTTTCCTGTGCCTCAGGTTCATTCAGCTGTAAAATGGGGGTACAGACAGCACCCCAACTGGAAATGAGAGGGTGTGTCTCTGTGTGGCTATACTGTGTGAAGAAGTAATGAAATTAATAAAATGAACAAACTGGTTAATTGAAGAGTTTGTTTGTTGGTGGTGCTCACCTCCTCAACTGCCCCTGACTGTGAGAAACATCCCTCATTTTACCCCTCAAAATTGCTGTGTCCCTCTTCTGTCCCTCATGAAAAAGGTGCTGCCCTTACAGAGAATGAGCTGTAAATTCAGACTTTAAGCATAGATTTATAATATCCTAAGATGTTAAATGCAAAATAAACTTTGCACAAGTAAACACAATGGTTTCCACAGTGTTCTAAGCTTTTATATGCCTATGTTTAAGGACGTGTCCCTCATTCAGGGACAAAGCGTTGTGGTATGCACCAATAGGACTGAGGCTCACTGCTCTAGCAGTTGACGTGGTTCCTTTTGGGAAGGAGCAGTAAGCATCTCTATGGACAGCTCTTCCGGGGGTTCTATTTATTTAGTTTTGAAACTGGTGACCAGAATGGCACACTTAGCCAGGCTCATTTCTAGGTGTGACCTGGGGGAAGGAAATAGGGATTTTATTTATTTATTTGAATTTTGGTAACGTTTAGGTCCACTGAGACAGAATGTCCCTTTTCAGGGGCGACCTGGGGAAAAGGGTTACAGAGGGAGGAACAATGATACAATAAATAATAGCACATGGTAAGTGTAGCAGACACTTTTACAAAAACATACATACTAAACAAAACAAAATCTCCTCACTCCTCCCACACACCCATTGATAGGCAGTAAACTAAGGCAATCTGCATGGTAGTGCGACGTGGTCCCGTTTGCCCTAGCTGAAAAATTGTGTTTTCTCATCTCACCATAGCAGATAGGCAAAGGTCTTTGAGCATTCTCATAACCCCTTTACTTTCTGTTGCTTACGCCTGCACTGAAGTTGCAAACCAGTGTTTGTGGTATAGTTTCCATGGCAAGATATTGTGGTGTCACAAATACAGACTGCGTGTTCTGGCATGCTTAAAGAACAGTGTATTACCTGAATTAGTAGTAACTTTCAGAAGTAGTCGGCTACCACTTCTTACATCAGAAGTATTTTTTTCTGTTCCGTTTTGCTGATTAAAAGATTTTCTGCCTGACAGTACTAGGGGTGATGTGTGATGTGTGAACTGCACTCTACCTGGAGGCTGACATTCACCTCTTTTCCTCCCCAGTTGAGCAGCAGTGCTTGTGATGTAGGGTTGCTAGGATATCTGCTTCAAAAAAACGAATACCTCTGATGACAGCAGAAATTTAAGATTTCAGATTGTCTGTTAAAATTGCCAAAAATCCTAAAGCTTATATTTATAAAATCCCCCTGCCCTGTACAAATCCTCCCCAACTCCCTTAGTATTAGTAACGTCCCCTACCCAAACCACCCAGCAACTCCCAATCTCCCCCACCCATTGATAGTGTTATTAAATAATTAGTGCATTAGTATTCTCTCTTCCTTATAATAAAATATAATAAGCAATAATAAAGTGTAATACCCCTTCCCGTGCTAAATCATAGCTGCCTTGGCACAAACCAGCCTAAAATGACATATTTCTATTGAAATGACAGCTATTTGTCTATCTGTAGAAGCGCGTCATTTCATTCATACTTACCGAAATGAGGAAGAGCCCATGCTGTTCTGTCGTGGGACGCGCTACCACTAATGATCTTGTTCTCATTTACTTTTTTGGTGGTTGTGGGGAGGAGGAGGTGAGGGCTAGTGGTTGTGTTTGGAGGGGTTCTTACTGAATGATGGGGACAAGGATTGATTGTGGACATGTGTTCAGGGGGCAGTTATGATTTAATGGGGCTGTTCATTAAACTTTATTATTGCTGGTAATATTTTGTTATAAGGAAGAGAGACTACTAGTGCAATAACTAATAATGCTATCAGTGGGTTGGGGAAGGAGGAGGCTGTGGGTTATAGAATTGGTTTGGGTGGCGGCTGGGGGTTATTAATTGCAGGGTGGGGGTAATCTTTAGTGGAACAGTCAGATTTTAGGATATCGAATCCTATACCAAGGACATCTGACGCTAGGATCGGATGTTGGATTTGGATGTGGAATAGACAGCTATCCTGGCTGGGGTCAGATTGTGAGGTATCCGAGCACCCTTAGTAACAGAGTGAGGTCACATGCTGCTGAGGTATTAAGAGGAATTGAACTAGATATGCCTGCTCCCAGGTGAAGCACAGCTTTCACATCACACCCCAGTACTGTTAAGTAGAAAGCAATCTAATAAGCAGATACAAAAAGAAAAACACTTCAGGAGAAAAAAAAGGTAATGCAAGGGACTGCTTTCAAAACCTGCTAATATTTCCTGCCTCTTTTTGGCGCTACTAGTGCTTTAAGTTGTAGAAGTGAACTGGTGGTGCTAGGGGGAGAGAACTTTTCAGGTACACTGTTTTACAGTGACATATCAAATTCCAGAAAACCTACTAGTATTTACTAGTGATTCATGCATTTCCAGTGATCAGGGTTTTCTAAAATTCCAACTTTTTTAGTGGTCAGTAAAATACCATTAACACCAAGAAATCCGTGCCCTTGCTTATGTTTAAACACAATCTATTATGAGTAGTAACAAAAATGGGAGGGTGAAATACCAGACCGTTAAATATGTTTGTTTAAAAGCTACACTTTCTGAGGTGTATTCTAATGCGAATGCCCCTCGTATAATTATTCTTTCACAGGACATGCTATAGAGAAATGAAAGCCCATCCCTAGTGCAATCTGATCCATGGGTGTAACTGTTCTGTGGAGTAGGCATCTTCTATTTTTTCCTTCAGTCCATGTCTGATCACAGCCCTTGTTGATCATCAGTCAGCATTTTGGAGTTCCCCCTGCTGACAGATTTAACAGAAGCAAAGGCTGCCAGTGCTTGTCCACTTGCTGTGTTCCTTTCATTTAAACAAACAGAACAAGGATATACATTTCACCTTTCTTTTCAACTCTTGTGGGGGATTTCTGAGCTGAGGCCGACACTGCTTACTTCTACTACTTGATTTTCTGTATACACTGTGGAAAGACAATTGTTGGCGCCGTAATCTGCAGTAATTTCTCCCCAAGAGTGGTCTATGGCATCTTTCTGGAAAAACGTGAAACCCTTCCTGCCGTTCTTCCTAATCAGTGGATTGATTGCCGCAGTATACTTTATTCTTAATGCCATTGTGCACAGCGGGCCCTTCACTGATGAGCACTTTTTTGAGAAATTTGACAGAAACCGTCCCAAACCTGTCTTCTTTAACGTGACTGAGGGCAGCTAATTCTCATGTTGTAATTATGGAGGGACTCATTCACTTAAGTCCACTAGGTTTTTCTTTTTCTTTTCTCTCTTTTTTTTATGTTACATTTTATTTAGTAAAAATTACATACTTGAAAATCTTTCTGGCACAGTTTGAACTGAAATGTCCAGCTGAAACCATTTGTGTTTACAAGTTTGCACTTTAATTCATATACTTAATTTCAATTTGGCTGTTTTGGGCTGCTTTGATGTGGTTTTCTGGTCCGTAAGTGACTAGTATGTACCTTTTCTCAGGTTCCTATAAATGTTTACAGCCTGGAAGATTGTTTTTTTATTACTATTAAAGTCTCACTGAGCATCTCGAATGAGTTGGAGTTTTGGAATAAAACTTTTTTCCCCTCTTTCATCCCTATTAAAAGTATGATGAGAAGATTACAGAAAATGCTTGGAGTGTAAGCACCGGGTGTGTTAGGATAGGGTGCTGAGCCCTAGCACAGATTCTGCTGTCAAGATTGGCAAGCTTGAGTTCATTGATTTGCCATTCAAAGACATGGATCTACTCAGGCCCGTGGATTTTATTAAACCTGGTTTTGGGTGGCACTTGAGACATCTTTGCAGTTTTCTGAAAGTGCTTTCCTCCAGATGGCACACTCATTCCTGAATATGTTGATCTGAGGCTCTGTAACCACTGAAAGATGGGAGGAGTAGTGACAGGTAAGTCTTTTTTTTTTCCCTGCTTAGGTAGTAGATTTCATTTTTATGTAAGTGATGCACTCTGGCTAAACGACCTGTAAAACATTTACAATAAATCAAGGCTTCTTCCGGGGATATATGTGTGTGTGTGTGTGTGGTTTAAAACAAATCTGTATCATGATGGCTAGTGACAATTTAAAAGTCCTTAGTAGTTACAGTCCTGTTGGCCACCTGCTTTTATTGTCCTGTAGTTATATTTATTTGTCATTTTGGACCAGGAAAGGCACACTAATCTGTGATGGCTTGTTTTCAGGGTGCATTCCATTGGGGGGGGGGGTTACAGGGACTTGTGTTAATAATAATGCAGTTGTAGCTACATAGCTGCAGTTCAGTGACTGTTTTTGCAAAGATTTCCTTTGGCAGAATCCGTTTTCTTACTTATTTGGTAAAAGTTAAGACTAGGTTAACATCCATGCAAGTGATCTAAAGAAAGAACTACTCTGGAACAAGATGCAGATACAGAACTTGTCTGAGCCAACTCTCAATTCATTGTATTTATGTATAGGCAACTGCTGTAGTGTTACTGACCATAGAATTTGCTGGCAGATAAGAGCTGCTTGGCCCACCTATTCTGCCCAGTTTTCCCTGCCCGTAGTATCACCACAGATCCTACTTAATATCCGGCCAGACATCTAGCAGGAGTTAATAGTAGACAGAACATACTTTTTTCTCTTTTGTGTTGTTCCTCCCCCTCCTTGACGACCACAGCTTTCTTCACCCACCCTAATGAACAGGTTTCTGTGCAAATGATGGTTAGTAGTGTGCAGATCCTGGCACTGCTCACTGGCAGCAGACCTATGGCAAGCCCAAGACTCTGGTCTGACTTTCTGCAGTAGGTGACTGAGACGCCTTCCCACATGTCAAGCACCAGCCCTTTGTCTTGAGGGGAGGGAACAGATGAATCACTGATGACTCGCAGTTCTGTTAGTGACACTAACTTCATTCATGACACCGACTCCACTTCTCTGGAGTTGACCTGCCCTAATTTCTGTGACTCCACCCATAATCCTCTTGTCAGACTCTCATCCCAGCCATACATGCTGCTGCTTGTGTCACTTAGATGACTTTTCCAATTATCTTTTTTTTTTTATTAAATCAAGTTTATTTCTCCTTGGCTGGTCCACATTGCCTCCATCCAGACCCCATTTGCTCACTACCTGGCCCCATCCACCACTAATCACATCACGTATACCTACTGCCTTGGTTTTCCCTCCATGGCAGGGGCCTTCACAGTGAGGTGGGGACATCCTCCTCTGGCGACTTCATTCAGGATTCATGGCAGGTGGTTGGCTTCTGTAAGGTAAAACTGTGTGCCAGGCTAGGCTGTCATATAGACAGGGCTGCAGCTGTTTTACACCCCTCTCCATTTTCTCCTCTTCCCTCACACCTCCTCTATGGCTTGGGTGATAAACTGTTGGCCTCTCATGCAGCAACATTTGCGGTGGAGGAAGCTCCCTGACCCATCTGCAGTGGTTGTTGTGGCGCAGGACATCGGCCACAAACTCTTCCCCATCTTAGGCTATCCTGACCTGGCATGCCTCCTGACAAGGCTCACCAGGCTCGTTCACGAACTTCGATTGACTGCACAGTAGCACATTGCACTGCTAGTGGGCTGTTATGGTGGCCCCTCACTGATCTTTCTGATTTTGGATGACATTGGCTTGGACTTGGGTGTGTTTTTATTTATTTAGGTGGTAGACTTGTCCTGTCTAAATGTAAAGCTCATCTGTCTACATGGTAGATAGTTATTCTTAAAACTTTCAAATACAAGGCCTGCAGCTATACCACCTTGAAGCCTGATGTCAACAGATCTCCGAAGCCAAGCAGGGTCAGGTGTGGTCTGTTGTCATACGGGAGACATCAGTGAACACAAGGTACTGCAGGAAGCTCAGCAGGGGCACTCCTGCCTCGGTTATAAGTAAGCATACCATGCCCCAGTATGGTGTTTTTTGGGTGAGTTGTACTTTGGGTTGTGACATTAAACATGTGAATGAAGTGGCAAAGGTGGTGAAGGAAAACAGGTGGCATTCAGGAGGTATGGGGAAACACGGAAGGTGGAGAACTGGGAGGTATAACTAGTAAAACAGAGGGAAGCGGGCAAGGCAGAGGGGGGGAAGGTGCAAACAATGGGAAAAAATTGTCAAAGTGATTACCAAGAAGGTATTCATATATGTAAGTGAGATGAAGAAAGCAAGGGATGGATAGTGAGGGTTAGAAGGGCAGAAGGGGTGATTGCAGGAAAGGACCAAGAAAGCAGACATCCTGAACAGGTGCTTCTGCTTAGTCTTCACAGCGGAGGGAGGAGGGATGGACTGCCAGAGAATAGCAGAAACAGAGGGAGGTGGATCCAAGTCCATTTTGAAGCGAGAATCAGGAAGGCACTTGCAGCTCTGAAGGTGGAAAAAGCTATGGGGCCGGTCGGGATACATCCAAGGGTTCTAAAAGAACTCAGCAATGTGCTGCTGTTCCACTGACAGCCTTGTTCAACAGCTGACTGGAAACAGGACTGGTTTAGGAGTACTAGAGAACTGACCTGGTCTCTCTATGTAATTGCAGCAGCAGGGAGGAGGCTAGCAACAATAAACCGATCAGTCTTACTTCAGTGGTGGAAAAATTAATGGAAACCCTGCCAAAAGAAATACTGGTAGAGTATATTGACTCCACTTAGCGGCAAAACCACATGCAGCATGGTTTGGGGTTGCATGCCAAACAAATGTGATGGATTTCTTTGACTTGTTGACCAGGGAAATGGGTCAGGTGAAGGCAGTGGACATGTCCTATCTGAACCTCAGCAAGGCGTTAAACACTTTGCTGCACAAGAGGCTGATAAAGAAACTGACGAGCCTGGGGGTGAGATCCAAAGAGATTTATTGGGTTAGAAACTGGCTAACAGACAGGAGACAAGAGTGTGGTAGAAAACACGCTCTATCAGATGATGGAGTGACCTGCAAAGTGCTGCAGGACTCAGTACTGGGACCAGACATTGCTGAGGAACTGGAAGAAAAGGTGTGCCATTTAGCAGATAACACCAAAATCTGCAGTAGGGTGGACACTCGGGATGGGGGTGGATAGAATGAGCAGGGATCTGGGGAGAACGCAAGGAGTGGTCTAAAGCATGGCAGTTTGGTTCAAATGCCCAAAAGTGCAAAATCATGCACTTAGGACACAGGAATGCAGGCTCTGAGTAAAAGATGTGGGGGGTACTGACAGTCTTTAAACAGGAGTGGGACCCTAGGATTATTGTATCTGAGCTCAAGGTGGCAGGGTGGTATATTAAAGCAGCAGTTGGGGCTGGTGATATGCTGGAGTTCATGGGGAGGGGGTATATCCAGCAGAAGGGTGGAGATGGTGTTGCCACTAAATTACTCGCTGGTAAGATCCCACCTTGGGTACTGTGTCCAGTTTTGGAGGATGTGCCTCAAAAGTACATGTATAGAGTAGAGGCAGTCCAGAAGAGGGCAACTAAAATGGTGTTGGGGTTGCATGTGAGCCCGTCAAGAAGGCTGAGGGATCTCAACTATGTACACCCTGGACGAGAGGATAAGAGGGGTCACATAATGGAGGCCTACAAATACCACACAGGGATGAACAGAAGTAGAAACGTGACATAGAAACAGAGAAATTGTCAGCAGATAAAAACCACCAGGCCCATCCATTGTGGCCGTAAGCCCTATACTTGTATGCAGCCTCTGACTCTCTCTGGTCAGTGGCTTTTCATCACTCCCTCCCACCTCAGTGTTCCCTTGTGCCTGTCCCAAGTATGTTTAAAACCCCATCATTGTACTCGCTCCCACCACCTCTTGTGGCAGATTATTTCATATGTTCACCACCCTCTCTGTAAAGAAAAAAATTCTTACATTTCCTCTTAATCTACCCCCCCCCCCCAGTTTCATATCGTATACCTTAGTTCTACTACTCTTTCTACACTGGAAGAGGTCTTCCCCTGTGTAACCCCCCTGCAAATGGGGGTTCCCAAAAGACTTCCAGGAGCTTGCTTGAATGCTCCAAGCCTGAATGGTGTTTGGCATTTAAGCCATTTATCAGTGAGTGTTTTTAGAACCTCTGGTACTGTCTCTTTAAGAGCTGTCTGCTTGCAGACATAATTAGTTTGTATGGGGGACTGTGTGTTTCTTTGATTGAGTACCACTCAAGCTGCTGCCAATTCACTTCATTTTTGCAGTCACTAGGAGTGCAAAGGAACCTATCTGAAAGATGTAATTGTTTGCCAGAAATTATTTAGAGTAATAATGAAATTACAGTTTGTCTAACCTGCTTTCTTTGCAGTCAGAACTGTGTCTGCAGTTCCCATTCTAGTTTTGAACTGCTGAACTGGACCAATCAGTGTGGGGTAAGCTAGCTCTAAAATGGTGCCTTGGACGAATCAGAACTTGGACTCATAATCTGAGCCAGCCACAAGAGGATTGTATGGGCAGTGACTCTGGGAGATGTAGTTTAGACTTCAGTGCCTTTTGGACCAACAGCAGCAGTCTGTTGTGGTGACAACCAATCCAGTCAAGAACTGGGAGGAACTCAAAGGAAGTGCCAGTTTTGTGGGTTGGAGTTTCAGTTGAGCTTTGGCAGTGAAGAAGGAAGGAGCCCTGGCTTTTTTTCAGTGTGCAGTTTTAGTCCAAAACGTAAGGGCCCAGAGTTCCGGTCTGCAGCTTGTGTAACAGCTTGTTAGGACTGAATCCATCCTGTGAAAGAATCAAAGGATCTCTGAAGAGTAGAAACCAGGCTCACCCTGTAGAAGACTGGAGGAATTGCTGAAAATTGCACTCGGTCTGTCAGGAACTGAATCTGCTGTGTGTTCTCCCGGGTATTGTGCAGTAATTGCGATCGGGGATACAGATGCAGCCTGCCTGGTATAGTGCTTTCTTTTATATGGATGTGTGAAGAGGTTTGTGTACCTCAAGTGAGCCCTGCTGACATTGAAGGACCCTATCTTATTTGGAGGTCGTGAGTACTAATTCAGGGTCGCTCCTGTTGAATTGCCACATTAAATCCAAATGGAATTACTGTACTGCTGACTGTTTAATTCTCCTTTCTCTGTGTGAAAGGGCCCCTACCAGCTGCCACAGTTTGGACTAGCCACTAGGGCTTGGGTACCCAGGACAGTAACTGATAAGGATAGGCCTGTGCACAGAGCCATAAATGAATTATTAGAGTGATAAGCTAATTAACCTGATTTCCCCCTGTCCTTGTTATATCCCCTAAATAAATCAGAGCTGCTTGTTTCAGCAAAGTTATACTGCCTGAGGTATTTGTCTATGTTAAAGTACTGTACTGTGATTGTTGCACTGTATCTCATTTTCTGAGGTCCCAGTGCGGAACCAGACCTGGGGGTAAGTGTATACTGTGAAGGTAATTCTGATATATTGTGTGGGCCACTAGTGGGAAGGAAAGGGGTTGCAGTGTCCCAGAGGGCTGTGACCAAGTTAGTTTAACTATTGCAAACCCTGACCTCTGGGTGGAGGCACCCGCCATTGGATCCAGGCCCCTCAACCTGTTAGTGGCAAATCAGGCAGGGGTAGTAGCCCCTGGGATAGCGCCATCTAGGGGTTACACCTGCACCTTGTTTATGCCCTTGAAGTACTTGAAAGTTTCTGTCATGTCCCCCTGCTCTCTGCTTTCTTCCAGTGAGTACATATTGAGGTCCTTTAGTCTCTCCTCATATGTTTTGTCGTGCAAGCCCTGTACCATCTTGGTCACCCTTCTCTGGACTGCTTCCATCCTGTCAGTGTCCTTGCGCAAGTGTGGCCTCTAGAATTGCATGCAGTACACTAGGTGAGGTCTTATCAGTGTTTTATACAGTGGCATCACTACCTCCCTCATTTTGCTAGCAATACCTCTGTTTATACACCCCAGCATGCTACTGGCCCTCCCCATAGCCGTTGTGCTCTGCATTGACACCTTTAGGTTATCAGAAATGATAACCTCTAGGTCCCTTTCCTCCTTGGTGATTATCAGCACCCCCCCCCCCCGTAGCTTTCACCAGGGTCCCTCTTCCCAGGTGCATTATTTTGCACTTCTTTGCATTGAACGTCAGTTGCCACACCTCTGACCATTTCTCAAGTCTCCCCAGGTCCCCTCCTCATTTTCTCCACCCCTTCTGGAGTATCCACCCTGTTGCAAATCTTGGTGTCATCTGCAAATAGGCAGTTCTTTCCTTCCAGCACTTCTGCAATGTCACTAATGAAGACATTGAACAGGACTGGTCCAAGGACTGATCCCTGAGGTACCCTGCTGGTCACCTCCCTCTCCCTGGACTGGGTCCCATTTACCACCACCCTTTGTCTCCTGTCCATCAGCTAATTACTAACCCAGTGTATCACCTTTTGTCCTATGCCCAGACTACCCTTCTTGTTAATCAGTCTTCTGTGTGGGACAGTGTCAAAGGTTTTGCTGAAATCAGGTTAGGCTGTGTCCACCGCCCCTCCCTGAATTTACTTCCTTTGTCATCCAGTCAAAAAAATCAGTAAGATTTGTTTAGGGTGCAGGAGGTAAGTCTCCTTCAAATGAGAAGGAGAATCAGGATCAGGAGGCATGAGAAATTTGAGGAAATATTTTCTTCACTTAAAGGGGGGTGGATGCCTGGATCAGACTGCCAGAAGAAGTGGAGGGTGGAAACAGTAGGGTGCTTTAAGCATCGCTGGGATGGACATAGGGTGTATTACAAAACAGGCAAAGAGGAGGCAGGGTTGTCGGAGACCAGTTAGTCTCGAAGGCATATTAAGCAAGAAACATCTGGGCAGACTAGGTGGGCTAAGTGGGCTTTTTCTGCTGACAAATGCTATGTTTCTATGCGGTCCCATCTGCCTATTTAGAATTCAGAATGTATTAATAGGGTGCCGGTCTGCTGGTGCAGCAGTTGGATTTCCGCTTCTGACACTGGCAACCCAGGTTCGGGAATGGATCCAGGTCATTGGAAGGCTGGCCGGGGGTTGGGGGAGGTTTGAGCGTCCATAGGACTGCTCTCCTTCTCCAGGGAGGAGGGGAGGATTATGCTCAGTGCAGGAGCGACACCCCTGCGGAGGCCAGGTCCATTACACTGCACTGACGCAGGAAGCAACTCTGGGGCAGGACAGATGCAGGACGTCATTGCACGTCTCCACCTCAGCCTACAGGGGACAAAAGGCTGTGGCCGGCCATCTCCATGAAGCCCTGCCCCTGGGCTTCGATTGGCCTCCTAGCTGGCTCTCCCAACCAGTCCCCAGTATCGCAGCACTGGTGGCCTCTACAGTGCTGTGACCCTGCCCCTGGGGGTAAACCAGGGTAGCCGGAGAGTGTGGGCATATATAGGAGATGGAAGTCCAAGGGCACCATGACCAGGGCGGAGATCTGATGGCCAAAAGCAGGTAAAAAAAAAAAAATTATAGGGTAAAACCTTTAAGCACAAGTACCTGTTTTCAAAGGTAACCTAGTCAAAGTTATAAAACAAGATAACACAAGACAAATACAGTATAAAATACCTCATCATATATAAAACACAAGATAAAACTAATTAAAACAATTGCATATATTCAAATCCTTCATATACTAGCTTCTAAAGATTACACTGAGAGACTCCTTGCCACAGGCCTCCATTCCCTGCAACAAATGAGATGCGGAGGTGACCTCCTGTTTCTTTTTAAACTTCAGCGTTCACCTATACTAATGCAGTAGTGTGGATTAATCTTCTCGCAGAGAAAAATAGTGCCCCAATTCCATAACAAAAGAACTAACAAAAGACAACTCTTTCACAGTTAGAACACCTAGAGTTTGGAACAGGCTTCCACAAGAACTGCTAGATCTTAACACCTTCAATGGTTTCAAGAAAGGCTTAGATAACTGGCTAACTATTAGCCGAATTTGGGAATAATGACCAACAATGTAGTGGGGACAATTTCTCGATGGGCTTCTGCTTTCTTTTGTCCTATTCTACCAAGTAATACAGTCTTAATCCATGTTTAAAGTACTCTGAACATTCACTATGCAGCAAATTCAATGGTCAACTATTAAATCTAGACTGAACAGATCTCCGTTCAAGGAAGTTTCACAATTTGAAATAACGAATTGCAAGTCATTTGAACTTCTTGTATTATTAGACAGTAATGCATGACAGGATGTGGTATATTGTGGGAGGATATCATCATGCCTTGGGGCAATGGGCTCCGCCGAGTGAGTCAAACACCTGAGAAGTAAAGATATCCCATGATATGCCACACCCTGGAGTGCATTATTGCTATTATGACCTGGAATAAAAGTTTTATCAGTAAAACAAAAACCTTGTAAATCCTTTTGAAAATGCCTTTTTTTGAAGTGTTGGAGGAGTACCTTTTAATAAAATAGTTCCTGGAGAGCTCTGGACAGCAGGCGGTGCTATTGTAATTCGAGTTCATGGAGGAGGTGTACTGTTTGTCTGTCTGTCTCTCAGCACCACTCCAGGAAGTGAACTGTGTTCTTCTTGCCTCTGACCCAGTCCTGTGGCCTGCATAAAGATGTGTGTGTTTTTTAATTTTCTCAGAACTTTATCTGTGGCAGGCCCGTAGCAGCAATGTGAATGGGAACAGTGGACATCTCCCAGTAAGTTGCGGTTGTTAAAAGATGAAGCTGCTGTCCGGCCGATACAAGTGTGTGGGCAGGGGGGACCCACAGACATAGTGTGGCCAGTTTGGGAAGTTTCCTTATGTTTGTTTGGAAGAGTCGCTCAAGCTGTGACTTGCACCATCCTGCTCGATATGGTGAGCTTCCATAGCTGACTTTTGCTTGGTGTGGTGGTGGAGCCCAGTGCTTTGTGTATAGTGGGTGTTTTTGTGTATGATCATTCGGGGGCAGTGTCATTAATTTCATCCATCATACTGTAATTCCTACCGAGGATTTGCTGTGTGTGTTTTTTTTTTTGTTTTGTTTTTTTAATAATTATTTTTAACAGCAGCCATCTGCAGGTCTGATTCACTCCAGACCACAGGACCTGGGCAACATTGTGCTCAGAACAATTTGTTGCTGGTGAGGAGGCTGGTGGCCAGAGGTTTTTTTGAAGGCATGAGTATGTAGTCTGATATCATCACGGCTTCAAAGACCTCTCGGCCAATCGGCTCCCTCCATTTTTGGCAGCCATTTAATAATACAGGTTAGAACACTTAGAGAATAATTTGGTCTGTGCATTTGTATTCTAACCATTCACACTTTTCCAAGTCCAAACACAGTCAGAATAAGCAATTCTAGATTTCGAAGAAAACCAATTCAGGCTGTGGTACAAATCACAATGATGGAAATCTTTTTTTTTTTTTTTTTTACATCCAACACAGAGCGACATATTCTATTATAAACAATTCTCAACCTGCCCAGTGTGGTATCAGTTGCTATTGCATTAAATGAGCAAACCATAGTCTGCTAAGGAAAGTAGCAGATTTTGAGCCACTAACTTTCAAGATTTCCATAAGTTATTTTTATTTCTATAAAGCAATCCCAGCTTGATGTTGATTTTCTTTATCATCTGCTCAGTGTGTACGGCAAAGGACACAGTAGAATCAAGGTATATACCTAAGTACTTAAAATGAGGCACTTGCTCCAGTACTTCACCAGTGGTAGTCAGACTTTCAGAGTGCCACAGTTCTGGGTCCTTTTATCACTACAATATATCATAGTTTTAATCTTTTTAACATTTATAACCAATTTACTTTGTAATTACCATTCTTCAACTTTACGAAAATCATCCTGAAGTGCTGTAGTTAAATCCAGATTTACCTCTGGATGCCAGGACTGCATCAGCAGCATACATAATGATTCTGCAGCCCTGGCACACAGTAAACAAGTCATTTAACAAAAAAAAAACTGAAAGGTAGAGGACCTAGAATTGACCCCTGCGATACACCTGTATTAATTTCTCTTTGTAAAAATACATTATCCAGCTTCACTTTTTGAGACCGATTTAATAAGTAACTTTGAAACAACTGACGTACATTCCTGGCCAGACCTAACTCAGAAAGTCTCTCCACAATCAGCTGTTGATTCACAAAATCAAACACTTTTGACAGGTCAATGTAGACCAATCCAGCATGCTGATGGGCAGCTCTCTCCGAGGGTGGGTGGCGCTTCCCCATAGTTGCGCTCCACGGGTGGAGGTCTGGTGGGTAGTGTAGGCAGAGAGGGCGGCAAACTGTTACAGGAGGTGTAAGGGGCGGGTTCGCACCACGGGTGCGTGGTGTGCCTCCACACTTGCATAGCCATGCCAGGGCCTCGGGGCGGGAAGTGTCAGGGTGAAAAACCTGTAAAATACCTGTGTCCCCGTTGGCAGGAAGAGACGAAGGGGACCAAATGCCTATATATAAAAAAAAGTCAGTATATTCCTGCAAAGCTGTCATAGCGTTATAATTTTTTCCTAAAACCATGTTATGCACATGTTAGGATGTTAATCTTATCCAGTGCTCGATCAGTTGGTCATCTACTGTGCATTCTAGTTCCTTGAACAGTGGGGTCAGGACTGAGATAGACCTGTAGTTTTCCATGATGGAGGCATCACCCACTTCACAGACAGGGACCACCATTGCTTGTTTCCAGATATATGGTACTTCCTGAGTACAATGTGTTAAATTAAAAATGTTCATAATTGGCTCTGCCACTTTATCAGTAACATTCTTTAGTACTTTAGTGCCAAGCCATTGCTCTCTATTCTAGTTTTAGTATTCATTTTATCTAGATATTTAATCACTTCTTTTTTAGAGACATGCTTAAAGCAAAATACTCTACCAGGCTTAAAGTTACACCTTCTACTATCAAATGTATCATTCAAAGGCTGGCCTGGTGGTGCTGAGGGTTGAGGCACTGGACGCCACACCTCATGCCATGCCATCGACCCGGGTTTGGGAATGGGCCTGGGTTGTCGGGAGTCGGCTGGGGGAGGGAGCGGGATTCAGCCAGCCGCGAGGCAGCTCTCCCTTTCCAGGGAAGGACATTGCTGCCTCCACCATATGACTACACCAGGTGGAGCTCAATGGCAGGGTCAGACGATGGGTGTTATGAAGGGTGGGTGTTGCAGGAACACAACGTGCGTACTCCTCCATGCGCATGCATCTGCAACAGTAGTGGGAGAAAACAGAGCTGGCAGGCTCCTTGATGGTCCCAGCTGTGATCCCGGTGATTGGGACGCAGACTGGGCTGGATGAGAGTCCCCAGGAGTGCCTGCCAGCTCCTGAAAACCAGGATAAAAAAATGTGTATCTATGTATCATTCAGATTATTAGTTTAGAGGACAAGGAGCTAAAAAATGTTAAATTCATTAGCTGTTTCAAAGGATTTACCAAAAACTATCTTCACTTTGGATAAATCTAGGAACTGACTTGTCTCTGCCCAAAACTTAATTTATACTCTCCCAGGATTATTTATGGTTATTAGTTTCCTCGCTTTGTTTATACTGGAAGTAATTAGGTTTTCTTTCCGAACCATCAATTTGCATTTATTCCTTAACTGTTTATATAAATTTATCCCTAGTTAGCCCACCTCACTGTACCTCAGCCACGCATTATCCCTTTCCCTCATCGGCTGCTTTGTATCGTCATGTAACCAGAGTTAAAAATAAAAAGTCCCCCATCCTTTGTTTTTTTGTTCTTTTTTTTTTTGTTTTCTCAATGGCTTACAGGATCCGAGGCAGCATGGTTTCACTAGGAGAGATTATGTCAAACAAATCTGATAGATTTCTTTGACTGGGTGATTAGGGAATTAGATCAGGGCAGAGCAGTGGATGTGGCCTACCTAGATTTCAGTAAGGCCTTGACACCATTCTCACAGGAGACTCATAAACAAGGGAAGCCTGGGAGTGGATACAAAGGTGATAAACGGAGTAAGGAATTGGTTGGGGATATGGGACACAGGGTTTTGGTAAACAGAGTTCACTGCAAGGAAGGGAGGGTGAACAGCAGAGTGCCACAAGGATCAGTACTGGGAGAGGTCCTCTTTAATGACTTTATTAGCGACATTGCAGAGGGGCTAGAAGTGAAGGCATGCCTTTTTGCAGATGACACAAAGATCTGCAATAGGGTAGATGCTCCGGGGGTGGTGGGAAAAAATGAATAGGTATGTAAGAAAACTTGAGGAGTGGTCACGAGTGTGGTAACTAAGTTTCAATGCAAAGAAGTGCAGAATCATGCACTTGGGGCACAGAAACCCATGGGCAGAGTACATGATGGTGGAGTAGTACTGATGACCACCAAGCAGGAAAGAGGCCTGGGGATAATCATATCTGATGACTTAAAGGTGGCCAAACAGTGTGACAAGGCAGTGGGTAGAGCCAGTGAGATGCTAGGGTGCATAGGGAGGGGTATCACCAACAGAAAGATGGAGGTGGTGATACTACTGTAGAAATCATTGATGAGACCTCATCTGAAATACTGTGTCCAGTTCTGGAGACCACACCTCCAAAAGGAGATAGACAGGGTAGAGGCTGTCCAGAAGAGGGCAGCTAAAATGGTGCAGGGTCTGCATAAAGAGCCGTGTGAAGAGAGACTAAAGGACATCAGTATGTACACATGGAGGAAAGGAGGGAGAGGGGCTATGATAGAGAATTTCAAATACCTCTGGTGTATAAATAAGGTGTAAAAGGGTAGCATTTTTCAGAAAAAAAGATGCTCAAGAACATAGACATTTATGGCAGATGAGGACTGCAAGCCCATCCAGTCTGCCCACTTTTTTTTTTCAACCTTATTAATGTGCCATGGGCCTTTACTCTGTCAATGGCCTGTCTATTCATACTAATTTGTGTTGCTCCCTTATGCCTATCACATGCCTATTTGAAGCCCTGCACTATATTCATATCCACCACTTTCTGAGAAGCTGTTCCATGCATCCACCACCCTTTCTGTGAAAAAGAACTTCCTCACATTGCCCTTAATCGTCCTCCCTCTAACGTCATGCTGTGACCTCTTGTCCTGCTATTTTCTTGTATTGGAACATGTTGGACTCTTTCACCTTGTTAGTGCCCTTAAGGTGTTTGAATATTTCGATCATATCGCCTCTCTCCTCCTTTGCTCTAGGGTATACATATTAAGCTCCGCTCATCAGTCCTCATATGTTTTCTGATGCGGTCCCTGCGCCATTTGGTTTGTACTTCTCTGGACTGCCTCCATTTTGTTAATGTCCTTGTGAAGGTGCAGCTCAGTACTACTCGCAGTACTCCAGATGGGGCCTAATCCGTGTCTTGTAAAGAGGATTATTACCTCCTCTTACAACTTGTGATACCCTGCTAATACACCCCAACATCCCCTAGCCTTACCTACTGCTTTAGTGGTCTGCTTGGATAATTTCAGGTAATCTGTGATGATGATGCCCAAGTCTCTTTCTTCCCTTGTGATTGCCAGCAACTCCCTCCCAACCATTAGGTGGCTTCAGGGTTTCTCTTCCTCGCGGTATGATGTTGCACTCTTCGTTAAACCCCAGTTGCCACTCTTCTGATAATTTTGCCAGTTTATCCGCCTCTTCTCATTCTGCCCATCCCATCTGGATCATCTACCCTATTGCAGATCTTGGTGTCATCTGCAAACAGACAAACCTTACCCTCCAGCCCATCTGCAATGTCACTGATGAAGATATTGAAGAGGACTGGCCCCAGGACTGATCCCTGAGGTACCCCACTTGTGACTATATACCGCTTATCACCACTCTGTTTTCTGCCCACCAACCAGTTTGCCACCCAGTTGACCAACTTCTAATCCACCCCAAGCCTACTCATCTCATTAATTAATCTTCTTGTGGAACAGTATCAAAACTTTGCTGAAGTCAAGGTAGCGACATCAGCTCACACACCCCCCACACACACACACTTTGGTCCACCACTCTGGTTACCTAGTCAAAGAAATCTATGAGATTAGCTTGACAGGACCTTCCTGTTGTAAACCCATGCTGTCTTGGATCCTGCGCTCCTATGGATTCCAGGTGTTGCACTATCCTTTCCTTAAGGAGTGCCTCCATAATCTTGCCCACTGCTGAGGTAAGGCTGACTGGTCTGTGGTTTCCTGCCTCCTCCCTGCTACCACTCTTATGGAGTGGAATCGCATGAGACCTTCTCCAGTCTTCTGGGACCTCTCCTGTGCTCAGAGAATCACTAAGCAGTTCTGATAATGGCTCTGCTAGTTCTACCCTTAGCTCCTTTAGTACCCTGGGATGTATGCCATCCAGTCCCATTGCCTTGTCCACCCTGAGCTTAGCAAGCTCTTGTAGAACCCTTTCTTTTGTGAAGGGACTTGTGCACACCTCCCTCCACCCTGTGTCCATGGTGCTGAGCTGTGGGCCCTGCCGTACCTTCTCCTCAGTAAGTACTGAGCAGTAGTATCTATTTAGGATAAATGCTTTTCCTTGGTCCTCCTCCACACACTGCCCCTTATCCCCTTTGATCTTAGCAATACCCCTTCTGGACTTTCTCCTTTCACTAATGTATCTATAGAAAGTCTTGTCCCCCTTTTTTACTGTTTGAGCTAGTATTTCCTCAGTTTGGGCCTTTGCCTGCCTTACTGCCGTCCCTGCTTCCCTTAGGGAAGTTTAGTATGCCTCCCTATCTTCGTCCTGCTGCGTTCCCTTATATTTCCCTGAAACCCAGTCTTTTGGCTCTGACTGTTTCTGCTACTGTTTTTGAGAACCAAAGTGGTTTTGCTCTTGCTTTTCTCCTTAACATAATGGGATGTTGCTTCAATTATTGCATCCTTAATGCTTGCCCACTTTCCTGTACCCCTCACCTGTATTTCGTCTTGCCAGGGCTAGCTTAACTCTGCTGGCCATTTTAACAAAGTCAGTTCCTCTGAAGACCTGTATTTTTGCATTGGAATGGGATGATTTAGTTCTAGTGGCCAAATTGAACCATACCATGTGATGGTCACTGGCCCCCAGGTGACCTTCTACCTGGAGTTCTGTGATCCTTTCCCCATCAGTCATTACTAGATCTAGGATAGCCCTGTCTCTTGTGGGTTGTTGTACAAGTTGTTTGAGACCCTCCCCCAGCAGGGAATCCACTATGTGTCTAGTTCTGGTGGATGTTCCTGCGGGTATTAACCAATCTGTATCTGGCATGTTGAAGTCTCCCATTATCAGAACCTCCCCTTTAGCTGTCATGTTCTGTATATCTTCTAACAGTAATGTATCTGTGTCCTCTCCCTGGTCTGGAGGTCTGTAGAAAACCCCAGTTCATATGGCTGTCCCATTTCCTGTTTTCAGGGTGACCCACAGTTCTTCTGGCTCCTTATGTGTATTCTGAATTTCTGTAGCTTTGATATTTTCATTGACAATAAAGGACTGCTCCCCCCTCTTTTTTTTTTTGTACCTTGGTCTCTTCTGAACAGTACATACCCGGGTACTGAAGTCTCCCAGGTGAGGTTACTGGTAAACCATGTCTCGCTAATGGCTACTATGTCCAGTTTAGCCTCTGTCATTGTTGCCTGCAGGTCTGGGATCTTGTTTCCCAGACTGCGGGCATTTGTGTACATGATTTTCCTTTGGCCAGATTTCGGTGTGTTAGTTGTTGGGTAAGATCCGTGATTCTCCTCAGTGCCGTATAGGAGACAGACCTTTTCCTTACGTGGTGATGCAGGTAAACTACAAACATGCTAAACTGCTGTTTGATCACTAGCTGAGGGGGGAAGGGTGTTCTTCCCGTTCAGTGGATCAGGTGGTACACCCCTCTCCCCATTGGCTAGTTTAAATATTCAGCAAAGACGTCAAACTTCTGCCCCAATGCACTGACTCCCTCCTTAGTCAGATCCAGTCCATCAAATTTAAAGAACTTTCGTTCCCGAAAACTGTTGCCAGTTACCTACAGATTTGTGTCCTTTTTCGTGGTACCAGCCCTTGAGCCACATGTTTAGCTCCCCTATCTCCCTTCTCTTACCTTTCATCTGTCTGCCCCCCTCTCCCAGACTGGCAAGATCTCGGAGAAGGAGACGCCGGACGAAATGGATGACTTTGTCTCCCAGCCTGGTCAGGTGTTCCTTGGTCTCCACAACTGACTGGCTGGAGAGATCGTTAGTCCCTATGTGTACCAGGACATCAGTGTTTCTCCTGCTTCCTGCACGATTTAGCAATGTGGTCAGTGTCTCTCCATGCTGATGTACCTGGGAGACATCTGACCATTACCCCGACTGAGGTATCAACTTTCTGAATCATGGAGTCTCCTATGATCAGAAGTGTTTTTTGTGTTGCCTTTTAAATTTTTTGGTCCCTGTTTTGGTGTTTTGGGTGAGCGTTGTTGTGCTAGCTCCTGTGCTGCAGTGTCCTGCTCTGCAGTGTCCTCTGTCCCTTTGTTTGATTTTGGAGATAGAGGCAGATACCTGTTTGTAGTTTTTATTTGGTTTGTGGCGGTTATATGTTGTGGCGGTGATTGGGCACCGTTTTGTCCCTCCTTGCCACCTGCCAGCCTCCCAGACCAACAACCCTCTGTGATCGAGGTGCTTCAGTTGGATGTTTGGGAAATGGCAGGTGGTTCTTATTATATATTTCCTCCTGAATATGCGATTTAAGGCACACAATCTCTGCCCATGCTGCCTGGAACTGAGCCCTTAGATCTCCAATGATCCTTCATGTAGGACAGCGTCCTAAATCCTGTATAACTGCCCTTTTGAGAAGTGTCCCACAGTGTATGCAGTTAATAATTTTCATTCCACTTGAGTTACGAGTTTATAACCTGGTCTGAATAATAAGAAGGAAAATGAAAGCAAAAGTTTATATATTTTTTTTTGTTTGATTTTTTTTTTTTTTTGTATAACTTGTTATAACAAGTTGTAATTACTTGTGCCCCTGTAAATAAGGTCACTGTGTGGACACCCCTCTGATCCTCCCCTTCCTGCTTTGCTACAGGAAATGTCACGAGTGTGCTACACTGTAAAAGGAGTGTAGCGTGAGGGTGGTTGGGGATGATGGTGGACCCTTCCCAAGCTGAAAAAGAACCACCACATATCTGGTGTCTGCACCTCACCCCAGGCACTGAACGCTGTAAACTTCACAAGTATACTATGTACATTTAAGGGAATAAAATATAACCCATTCCTCTCCAGCGGGAAGTATCTGTTTTATGTTTAGGGCCAGGTTAGTGCATATCACTGCCATTAACAGCTGCAAGTAAACCAGTAATCTTGCTCTCAGTCTTTGTTTTTCCCTAATTATTTTCTTCGCCCCACAAACTACAGTCAGCATCCCAGAATTAGTCAGTATCACTTCCTGTTAGATAAATCCAGCTTCATGATATCAAACCAAACTCATACTGGCAATCCATCACCCTTTTGAATTTCAAACCCATAAAATATGTCCCTACTTGCTGACACGTGCTTGTTTCTCCCAGCACTGTATAACCTAAATAATGACTGTTAGCGGTACACCGTGAATCACCTGAATTAGTTCCCAACCCCAAAATAGCAAAACAAACAAATAAGCAAAACCCCATTATAACAGTATGCAAATCACGCCTCAGTAATACCACATGCGGTCACCTTACAAACTGGCAGTGTTGTGGCCCAGACCCCTTGGTTAACTTGGACTCCCTGCACTTTGTCACACTTTGTGACAGAGAGTCACCACTGCGCATAGCAGCTGATTTCTTTTAAAACCCAAACCCCGCCAAATTGGGCTGCCACCCCCAATAGAGGGGGAGAGGGCATGGCTTGAATAAAGGGCAGCTCAAGCAGGATGCATTGGGTTGCCAGGGTAGTTGGTCAGGGAGAATGAGCAGCATCAGGGAACAGTAACAGTAGGCAATCGGTTGTCATGGACATAATTCACTCCATGCAGCACAGCAATCCCCAAATGTTAACTACAGGGGGAATGACAGATTTTCAGTTCTAATACAGTCACTACTCTGGTAAAAACAAGCAGTATAATGCACAGAACAGAGCAGTTACTTTGGACACAGTAATCAGCTCAGCCGTACTTTCATATACAGTTATTTGAGCAATACACTGTGAGGAGGGTGGTTGATGGCAAGATTTTACCCATGCCTGGTGTGGTGGTTTGCTCATAAGGTGCAGCTGAGTGAGGAAACCACATCAGGCGAGGGTAATAATGCCATCACCCACGCCCTAGAGGAGAGAGTGTGTGTGTGTGTGTGTGTGTGTGTGTGTATGTATTATGTATGTATATATATATATATATATATATATATATATATATATATATATGTGTGTGTATGTATATGTATATATATATTTATTAGAGGCAAAAACTCAGTTTAATGCATCAGTTAGGGTTGTTCCATAGCGACAAAAGTGAGGAAATTCGATGTTAGAGTTGAAACCCCCTTTGCACTCCTCCAGCCCACCCCTCCAAACTGGAATCGGGGTGCACATTAGGGTCATCGGCCCTAAGTGTCACCCCATTACATGTGGAAAGAAGCTGAGGAATAGGAGAATGGGGTGACAGGACTGATGACCTCAATGCACACCCTGATTCCAGTTGGGGGGTGGGCTGGAGGGGTGCAAAGGGGGTTTCAACCCTAGCATTAAATTTCCTCGCTTTTTCGCTGTGGAACAACCCTAACTGATGCATTAAACAGAGTTTTCTCTAATTTCCCTTATTTTTGAGAATGATAATGAGAAATAGTGAATGTAATGTAGCGGCGGGAGCGTGGGGGTGATTTCTTGTCGCATTGTAACATTGAGCACGCAGACGCAAATCGTAGTGCGCATGGTGACGCAAAGTGAAACAGAAAGAGGAACAGTACTGTAGACAGAAATGTTAAAAACAACGGAAACACAACCGCAAATGAAAACGCAAAGGGTAACGCACATGGTGGCGTAAACGTGAATGGTAAGTGAAAATGGTAAGAGTAATGTAAGCGCACAGGCTGGTTTTCCCCAAAAGCTGTATAGAGAAAGACAGTGAGTAAAAAGAATGTATGCAAAATAATGACTCTCGGAACACAAAAATCAGTAGTTGTAATAGTAAATTGCTTATATCTCAGTAACCATAAAACATAGAAAAAAAAATTAAAAGTCATATGTATTATCACTTTCCTGGCTAGTTTTATATGTAGGGCTATAATTTTTGACAAAACTCCGTATCTTGCACCATTTTGAGATACAGGCCCTCAAAAGCCTGTGACAACGATGTTATCCTATGGGAAAAAACAGAAGTTCGGTCTGCCATAACTTTTAACAGTTTAATATTTTTCACGAAATCTTTGAAAGGCACATCGAGGACCCACGCACTTTCCCTGAAGATTTTGGTCGGTCACAAACCGTAGACCTGTAGACGCGATCAAGAGAATTCAGAAAAGCGTAAACGCATGCACAGATCACGCTAATAACTCCACAGCCGTGTATCTGACCAGTACAAAACTTGGCAGATCCCAAGGTGTATGGGTCTTGATCATGTATTCCAAATTTCAGGCAAATCCATCAAATGGTTGCAAAGTTATTAAGGTGCACAATTTTGGGTTTAACATGTAAATGGCTCCTCAACCCTAACTATGGTAGCACTACCGTGCTACCATTATATATATATATATATTTGTGTGTGTGTGTGTGTATATATATATATATATATATATATATATATATGTATATATGTGATTTTACAATGTGCCTTGGTTTTGGACAAAAAAAAGAATATTTTTTGCATCAGTTTGAAGTTTTTAATTCATTTATTGCTGTGCCACTAAAAAGTAGTCCTGAGTTTGATGGGGATGCATTCCTAGGTTACTACGGTCCAGTTTGGTTTCATGCATGCCCAGGAGTGTTTTGCAGTTTGTAGCACAATGTTTTTACTGGGCGAGGAAACATTTTAAATTGTGTCCACGCCAGCACTTGACTTTGTCCCAGCTGTTTTTTTATCATAGGAGTGGGACACAGTTCTGAACTAATTCATTTTTCTTCCTCTTGTACTGTGTACTTGCTGCTTACTTAGTGGTTGTTTTTTGGGGGATTTGTTTGTTTATCCTCTGCCTCGACCTCTGGAGCAGTGGAGAGGTCCATGGTCAGAGGGTGCTGAGCGATAAAGGTGGTAACATTTGACATTTTGAGTCCTGCTGTGAGCGCCTACTGTTCCATCTCTTGGCACTCTGGGACCTGAGGTAGAAGACATTAGGAAGGGTGAGGAATGAAGTTAGGTAAGCCATGAAGTGTGTGGGGGGGGGTGAGGGGTTCAGTAGCGTAGCTGATGATAGCTCTGATGAGACAGTTTATTTTGTTTTGCATGTGGCGTTTTCCAACACCGTTAATGGAGAATCCAACATGGGGCTGTTTATCGCCAGTATTGGGAGTCAGAGTGATTTAAAAATGTAGGTTTCAGATGTGGCTGACTGATAGCTGCACGCTTTTAATTGCTAGGTGATGGCATGATTTACAACATGTTAATTGTGCCAGCCAGCTAATCAGGAGCCGTTATTTTTGATGCCGTTATATAATGCAGCAGTGTCAACTTATTGCTCAGCATATATGCACAGCTCAGTTCTGACAGCAAATGCTCAGTCTCTCTCTCCCCAGTTAAGTGACCAGCTGAGAAGCAGAAAAGTGTCCGAGAAACAAGGCTTCGGATGTCAGGCAACTAGGTATAAATGCAGACATAGGGTGCACCAGCAAATCCTGCCACACTCCACAGACTCCCTGCACTTTGCCACACCGAGTTGCCGCTGTGTTTAACAGCTGATTTCTTTTAAAACTCAACCCCTGCCAAATCATCCTGTTCTGATTATTGTTCTGGTGGATGTTTAGGATCCCCCTGCACATCTAGAAAAGAGTAGGAGAATTTCCTCGATGTCCTGGCCTTATTTTCCCCATTTACCAAAGCCACCAACAGCTTAACCTGGATCAGTATCAGTCGGTACATTCTGTATTCCTGCTGCCCCACCCACCCACCTGTGGGACACGCCGAAAAAATGGGGAAAGTATTTCTTAACCTTCCTTTCCCCTCCCAACAAAAGCAAATGCATTCTGTTTAGAAGTGTCCTTCCACCTTCTTATTTGCTGTATTTATAGCTGCCTCTGTCACTGTAGAGGAGGCATGGAGGCAGGTTTTTCAAAATATGCTTTCTGTTTTTTAATGTTCTCAGTTTAGATCTTTATCTTTTCTGTTAATCTTTCTTTTGTATGTGCTTATGAGTGATTACTGTCTTTACCAATTGCTTTAAATTTTGTGATGCTCAGTTGTAAATGTATTTGACATATCATTTGGGGGAGGGTGCTACTGTTAACTTCCTTTGTCATCATTGATGAAGCACAGCAGTTGGACCACAGTGGGCTCAGGGAAGGTGAGGATGGTGGAACAGAGGCACACCCAGTCAGTTGTTCCACTCCACAATCCATACACCATTCTGAGAGCATAGCTCCCCTATGGATCACCGCAGAGGAGACTAGGAGGCTGAGGACAACTGTCACAAGGGAGGCCCACAGAAGGAGGCAGAGGACACCACAAGGAACAAGCAGCTCCTGGTGGGGACTCAGTTATTAGGGATAGAACTGGGGAGCAGGGAAGACTGAGTAAGGTGCCTGCCTGGTGCCATGGCTTGGAAGGACAGAAATGCATCTTCAGGATCACGAGAACAGCTGCACGGGAGTCTGAGCTGGACGTCATTGTCCACCTAGGAACAAATGACTTGGCTCATCATGAGATTAGAGCAGGCAGAAGGACTTTGTAGAACTGGGAGGGGCCTAAGACAAGTAGCACACACAGTATCCGGCTCTGAGGTGCTGCCTGTCAATGGCATGAGTGAGGCAGGGTACTTTGTACATGCAGTTTAATGAATGGTTGAAAAATGGTGTGAGCACAGGGTTTGGGTTCACTGGGGACTGGGGTTCCACCTGGAGGGACACCAGCCTATACTGGCAGGATGGTCGGCATCTGTCCAGGAAGGGAGCAAGTCTTCTGAGCAGTCTGTTTAAATGCTTCATTGGCAAGCTTTTAAACTAGTCAAGGGGGGAGGCACTGATAAGCTGCAGGAAAATCCCAGCCTCTCCCTACAAAACAGGGTACTAAATGAGAAAAAGACCGAGGTAGAACGGTCAGTGAGGGATGCTGCTACAGAAGGTAAAGCCATCAAAAAATGGAGAGCAATGAGTACCAGTGCCATAGTCTGAGTAACAAGCTTCTTGAATTAGTGGCCTTGATGGAGGAGGAACATCTGGATATTGTAAGTCACAGAAACATGGTACATATAAACCATGACTGGGATGTAAACATACCAGGATACAGTATCTACAGGAGGGACAGGAGGGTAAAGAGGAGGAGGAGGAGTAGCTCTTTACATAAGGGAAGGAATTAGAGCAACAGAACAAAAGGGAAAACAGGGAGGAGAAGAAGCACTGTGGGTAAATTTGGAGACCGGCAATGGCAGCACAATCTGCACAGGGGTTGTATACAGACCCCCTTCTCAGGGGGAGGAAATGGACAAGGAAATGATAGAAAGTATACTTAGAATGGCAGAAAAAGGGGAGATATTGCTGATGGGTGATCTCAATATGCCATATGTTAACTGGAGTGCAGTTGCAGCAGCCACTTCGAAGAGTGGGTTACTCTAGATGCCTACAGGGGCATGCCTTAGAAAACTAGTATTGGAGCCCACTTGAGAGGGAGCAATCTTAGACCTGGTTCTTTCAAATGGAGATGAAGAGAGGATCACAGATGTAGAAGTGGGTAGCCATCTGGGAACTAGTAACCATCGAACAGTATGGTTCACAATAAACACAGCAATAGAGTCAAGCCATACAAAGGCAAAAGTACTGGACTTTAGGAGGGCTGACTTTGCCAAAATGGGTGAGTGCCTAAGGAATGCACTAGCAAATCGGCAGGAAGGAGGGGTGGAAGAACAATTGGAATAATAAAAATGCCATCACAGAGGTAACAAGCCTTTGTGTTAAGCAAATAAACAAATGAAACTATGTAAAAACCACTATGGTTCTCAAAGGAAGTGGCAGTGAAGGTTCAAAAGAAAAGAAAGCATTCAGGAAGTACAAGGAATCACAGAAGGAGCAGGACAGAGACTGTATCAGTTAAAGCAAAGGAAGCTGAGAAGGCAGCCAGAACAGCAAAGGCCCAAACCGAGGAAAAGATAGCCAACTCAGTTAAGAAGGGAGTAAAACCTTTTATAGGTACATCAGGGCGAAGGAAGACCAAGGGAGGGATAGTGAGGCTTAATAAAGGGAGGAGGGTGGGCAGAGGGTGACTGTGGAAAGGCAGAGATACTAAAGAAATATTTTGCTCA
This sequence comes from Neoceratodus forsteri, assembly GCA_016271365.2. NCBI lineage: Eukaryota > Metazoa > Chordata > Ceratodontiformes > Ceratodontidae > Neoceratodus > Neoceratodus forsteri. Next base: position 179,973,062 of record CM057450.1, on the reverse strand, counting down.
CTATTTACAAAGGAAGAGGGGAGGTACCTAAAACAAACAGTAGAAACACTCTGGATACAGAAGTTGATACCAGCCTATTTACAGAAGAAAGGGTTCTGAAAGAACTCTTAAAACTGAAGGTGGACAAAGCAATGGGGCCTGATGGGATTCATCCCAGAATTCTAAAGAACTAAGGGTAGAACTAGTGACACCACTGACTACCCTCTTTAACAAATCATGGGAGGATGGGGTGGTACCCGAGGACTGGAGGAGGGCAGATGTGATTCCCTTCACAAAAGTGGAGCAAGGCAGAAGCAGGAAACTACAGACCTGTTAGTTTAACCTCAGTGGTAGGGAAAATGATGGAATCACTTCTGAAGGAAAAGAATTGTCTAGTATCTAGAGGCCAGAGGGGCACACGGGACAAGGCAGCATGGATTCACAGCGGAAAGTCATGCCAGACAAATCTGATAGATTTCTTTGACTGGGTGACCAAAGTAGTAGATCAGGGAGGGGCTGTGGACATGGCCTACCTAGACTTTAGCAAGGCATTTGACACAGTCCCACATAAAAGATTAATGTACAAGTTAGCCAGCCTGGATAAAGAATTGGTTGGAGAATAGGACACAGAGAGTCATAGTAAATGGAGTCCACTCTGAAGAGAGGGGGATTACTAGTGGGGTACCGCAGGGTTCAGTATTAGGACCGGTCCTCTTCAATGTCTTTATAAGTGACATTGAAGAGGGACTGGAAGGAAAAGTATGTCTCTTGCAGATGACACAAAGATCTGCAACAGAGTTGATGCAAAGGTGGAGTGGAAAGGATGAGAAGGGACTTGGCAAGGTGAGAGGAATGGTCAAATGTATGGCAGCTTAGATTCAATGCTAAGAAGTGCAAGGTAATGCACCTGGGAAACAAAACCCAGGGAAGAGTACACAATGGGGTGAGATACTAACAACAACAAAAATGGAAAGAGACCTGGGGGTGGTCATATCAGATGACCCAAAGGTGGGCAAGCAATATGAGAGGGCAGCAAGAAGGGCTGGGGGGATTCTGGGATGCATAGGGAGAGGCATCACCAGTAGAAAACAGGAAGTTATTATCCCTCTGTACAGACAGCTGGTGAGACCCCATCTGGAGTACTACGTGCAGTTCTGGAGACCCAGTCTCCACAAAGACATAGACAAGATGGAAGCTGTCCAGAGGAGGGCAACTAAAATGGTGCAGGATCTGCACCAAAAGACATATGAAGAGAGACTTAAGGAGCTTAATATGTGTAGCCTCGAGGAAAGGAGGGGCATGATAGAAACTTTCAAGTACCTCAAAGGAATCAACAAAGTCCAAGAGGGTAGCATCTTTCAAAAAGAGGTGTGCAAGAACAAGGGGACACAATTTGAAGATGGGGGTGGCTCAGAGGTAATTTAAGGAAGTATTTTTTCACAGAGAGGGTTGTGGATGCATGGAGCGGCCTTCCGGAGTCAAAAACAGTGGTGGAATTCAAGCATGCATGGGACAGTCATAAGGCAATTCTAGGGGGTGGGGGTAGGAAGAAGTAGGCAGCTGGTTAACTAGGATCTGCAGCTTATCCACTAGGTAAGGAAATGGGCAGACTGGGTGGGCCAAGCGGTCCTTATCTGCCGTCAAATTCTGTGTTTCAAATTCTATAAGCCGAGTTTCTTGCTGAAATATGATGGAAAGGAGTAGTTTTACATTTGTAACCCCCCTACAAATGGGGGTTCCCAAAAGTCTTCCTTGAGCTTGCCTAAATGCTCACTGCCAGGCTGGTTTCCTGCATTTTAGTAGTTTAAATGTGATTACCAGGGCGTGTATAGCCTCTATGTACTGTCTCTTTAAGAGCTACCTGATTGCAGTTTAAGTAATCTGAGAGGGAGCTCTGTTGAAAGATGCAACTATTTGCTGAAAATCATTTAGAATGATAATGTAGTTTGTCTAATCTGCTTTCTTTGTAGCAAGGGCTGTTTTGTTTGTCTCCACTATCTAGGTCCTGGACTGCAAATTGGACCAAACAGTACTGGTGTGACCTAAAATGTAGCCGGACTACAGAGCTGTCTGAAGTCAAAATCTGTAGGAATTGTAGTTTTGAACTTTTTGTGCCTTTTTTGCAACTGAAGGGGGAGCTCTTGCTTTGACTGACAGCCAAATCAGCCAACCAAACCTTTTGCATCTTGGGAAGTCCGGGCTGCTTGCAGTTTTCAGTTAGTTCTGAGCTAGAAGCTCAAGAAGAAGGAGCTGAACTGATTCTGAGCAGCAATTCTGAGTGGATTCGCATGGGAGAACCGGGAAAAGGCAGTGTTTGGCCTGTATGTCTGCCTGCTGCTCCTGAGAGGAGAGAGAAGTATTTTGGACTAAATCCAAGTTTGTGTGACTGAAGTAAGCTACTGAAGTGGGCCAGGCTCAACCTGAAGAAGACTGAAGATTTTGCTGAATGGGACCGTCCTGTCAGGAGTTACAGCTACCCCTAAGATCCCGGTGTTTGCAGAGACTTTGCGACTGTGACCGGGGAGTGCTTTGCCTGGTACTTTAGAATTCCCGTACATGTAAATGTGCTATGAGCTGCTAGTGGGTTATGAGTTAGTTCCCCACAGTGTGAACTGTGTTCTGCTTGCTGGAAGCTGTATCCAGCCCAAAACAGACTGCACCTGAATTTGTCTCCATGCGGTCTGGGCCTTACCAGACTGGCCCAGCCAGACTACCCACTGCACAGAGAAGCCATTGACGAGTGACCTGCGTGGGGATCAGCCCCCTGCTCCACGCTTGAACAGGAATGACGCCTCTGCGACTCGTGTGGGCCCTGCTTCTCCTGGCATTCCAGATCAACCACCTGCAGTCTCGATTTTCGTCCAGCCTGTGTCCCGTCTTGGGCATCGTGAGTAAATACCAGGGTAGCTCCCTGCAACAACAGCTTAATCTGAGTGTGTCTTCTGATTGTCTTGTGTCGTTTCCTTTACGAACTGAGCCCTCTGGCTCTGGATTACAAATATTGTGTACTGTGCATGTTGTGTTTTCCATCACAGGGCCCCAGCCAGCTGCAACCCCAGGCAACGGTCCTGGCTAGCCCATCTCTTCTCCACCTGGGTACCCAGTGATTGAGTGTGTGGGGGGGACTCAAAGCACATGCATAACTGCTTGATTGATATAACCTTTAAGCTAATTAACCTGATTTTGCCGCCCTTGCTCAAATCCCCTGAATAAATCAGATCCAACTTTTTCTGCATGTAATCTGATTGTGGTTCCAGTTTGTGCTGAAAGTACTGTACTGTTGCTATTTGCTGTGCATAACCTTGTTTTACATGGGTCCCAGGGTCGAGCCAGAGGAACCAGCCCTGGTGGTAAGTGCAAACAGTGTGGTGGACTAGGGTATTGTGAAAGTGATTATTGTACAGTGTTCAGGCCACTACAGGGGAAAGAGTGGGGTTACAGTGTCCCGGAGGGCTGTGCCCAGGTTAGCTTGACCATTACCAACCCTGACCTCTGGGTGGAGGCACCTGTTTCAGAACTCAGGCCCCTTAACCTGCTACTAGCCAAGCAGGCAAGGGTAGTAGCCCTTGGGATAGTGCCACCTGGGGGTTACATATTACTTTGACTTAAGGGCAGCATTCTCATCTCTAAGCCAGATGGTCATGAGTTCAGGGACCTCTCTTTGGGGCATTGACCATTTCTGAATACTGAAAACACAGTGCAGTACTGATTGGATGCTTCACCATTGGCTGATGTCTCTTCTCTCTGCTACTGGTGGATGTTCAGATGGACGTTGGATCCCTGCAGGACTGTTTGAAAAGACTAAGGGATTACTATGATGTAATCTAGACAGCAGTCTCTCTCTCAGTACGACAGGTTGTTCAGGTGTCTCGGTTAGTTCTTTGATACTACTGACTGTTTAATAGTTACAGTGTTGTCTGCATGCAGTCCCTGCACTACCTACCAGTGTGGAGCGGATTGCTTTGTAAGCTGTTTGGAACAGTATATTTGTACCCAAAAAAAAAAAAATTAGGCTTTACCTTTAGGCTCCTTGCAGTTGCACATCAAAGGATCCAGTGCCACGGTCGAGCTATTGTCCAAGTATCCTGACTGACTTGGAATTCTCCCAGACTTTACCCTGACTGAACCAGACATGCAAGCGCACAAATATTGGACTGGCTTGGGGTCCAAGGCACTGACTGTACAGACTGCAGAGTTTGTGTAAATAGTCATTTTGGGAAGACTGTTGACTAAAAACAATAAAAAATCGGTAGCCATCTTTGCCTACTCCAACCTGAGCTGGCATGGTAAGGAGGTCGCAGGGTTACTGAAGCAACTGCCCACAGAGAGAGCCACAAGGGCTTATGAACTTGTAGTGGATTTCATTAAGTCAGGCACTTCTGCAGTATGCAGGCGCCTGTTGAAGTGCAGGCCTCCGATACCTACTTAAAGTGATTGCCGGATTGAACGATCAGCTAGGAGCTACAGTCCCCCAGTGAACAGCAGTGGTTGTTCCAGAACTCGTTCAGTCTGTGTATGTCTGCAGTGAAGGGCAGTCTGGTGCCTGTATGCTGTTAAAAGAAAGAGAGAGAGAGAGAGTGCAGCTGCTTACTGAGTCAATTCATTATCGAGTGAGTGAAAGAAGAGGAATCTGAACTCCTGCTGAGTAAAGGTGGGAATGGTGTGCTAGCTCATCACAAGCTGAAGGCTGCAGCAGGTGTTTGAGACCCTGTAGCCCCAGTAACCCTGCACACTATGGCCTCAGCCAGTGGGGAAGCTGACCAGCCAGTACCTCAGTCCTGTGCTGGTTACATTAACACACCACTGACTGGATGCAAGGACCTGTCATGTTAGTTGAGAAGGATCGGGTTTCACATTCTGAGCCGTCCTGTGTGCTAGGAAGAACTGCAGAAACAGACATCTGCCAGCCAACACTGGATGCCTATGGGAGGAAGGAGAAAAGTAAAACCAGCCAGAGAGACGTGCTGTAAATGTGCACCGTCACCCCTGTGCATCGAGGTAGCCCCTGGTCTGAAGGAAAAGAGAGTTAATCTCTGTGTGTGCCCTGGAATTGCATCACTCTGTAGCATAGTTGGGAAAGCATTTACTGGACTAAGCCACGTGGCCGGGATTTACAGATACCCCTTGGGGGTTAAGAGCATTTGTGTTAAGAGGTTAAAGTTGCAAGGAAGCATTGCTGTTAATTTGTTAATGTGCACCAAGTGCAGTGTCATCCGGCCTACACTGTTTCCATGACTGGGCACCCAGTTATGCACCAGGACCTTCCTAGTCATAGCTAAAGGGTTTACACTGGTATCAATGGGGAGAGGGTTATGCTCTCCAGTTTTGTGGGGCAAAAAATGAAAGTACTGTGCAAGGTTGGTTTGGGGTGGGATGCTATATTTTAGGGCTGAGCCTGGAAGGGCACTTGAAGCACAGTACCAGTGTAACAGTGGCTGCACCTAGCAGGGTTGTTGAAGAGTGCCCTCATATATTTAGGCTGGGTCTGGGAGCACATGAAAGAACTAACTTGGACTATACAGTACTACTTAATGTTGCTAACCTTTTTTTCCTTTTGGGACCTGAGCCGGACCTTAAATAAAGTCCTTGTTATTTTGTTTGGAATCACTGAGTGCTTATTATGTAGAGTGTAAGTTGCATCGTTTTGGGGACTGTGATTGCATTATGTTGGGTCATCAGTGTGGCAGTCCTGTGGGGAGTGGGGCTACTGCATCCCAGGATGGTACCATTCTTACACTACGTCCACTTAAACCTTTCTTGGAGTACAGGCAAAACCCTCAATCAGCAGTTACATCGACCCAGGTCCCTCAACCTTGTTTAACCACAAGGCAGTATAGTAACTCATCATCAACTACGAACCAGTTACACCTTGTGTATGGGTAAAACACTACGTAACTCCATAGAAACATAGAATTTGATGGCAGATAAGGACCACTTGTCCCACCTAGTCTGCCCATTTTCTGTACCATACTCATACACTGTTCTCACCGTTTTTATCGCAAGGACAAACATGTTGGTATGATAGTGGATTTTGAGAGGTGTGTCATGGTTAGTCCAATGCAGGGCAATCTGCAAGGGGCTCCGAGAGTGTCAAACCAATCATCAGCGGTGAATCGTGACACTTTTATGGGCTTGCTGGGCGGAAACTTCTTGTAGTTCAAAGAACAAAGCTGCCCAAATCATAGGACTCTTTCCTTTGATCTGAGTAACACCTTCCAGAAAGCAGAGCCGACCAGCATCATGATCAGCCTGTTGTGATCCTCTCACCCTCTGCCAGGTATCGCTTCCACCTCCCATTGCATCCCCTTCATTCTTAATTTACCAACACCTGGGTGCCCAATCCTAGTGCCAGCTAGCACTCCCTAGCCTGTTTCACTGTCGACACCGGAGAACCCACCCTGGTGCTGTCGAATATAACACTGACACTGGGGTGCTCAGTCCCTAATGTCAGTGCTTGCAATAAAGAAAATCATCCCTCGTAGTCAATATTTATTTGTTTATGTATTTATTTATTTTTTATAATGTCTGTAATTCTGTCCTCTGCCAAGTATCCTCCCCATTGCTTCCCATGCCCCTAGAGGTTCAATCGATACTGGGTTGCCCAGTCTTCAGTGTCTGTACCTGAAATAAAGAAAACTGTTCCTCTATGCATCCCGTGGAAAACAAGCATCCATTGGTATCTGTTGCCACCGCTGGCCTACTGTTGCTGTTATACTCCCCCCACCCAATTCTCCCCCTCAGCACTTACCACCCCACACCCCTTACTTGTCTACTGGTGGTCCAACACCGTAATCTTTTGTGAACCAGAGTCTTCACTCATCAGTGCCGGGATGGGAACTGAAGAAATCAGGTATGCGGTTCAGTGTATTTCAGTGCGTTTTGAACATGTCCTCACAACTTGATCATTTTGTAATATTGTCTCCCAAAATTTTCAACATGGCCTGTTTAGAACCCCATCTCATAAACAAGGGCTCGCAGTATAGCCTAGAGGTTAGAGTAACGAGTTGTGAATGAGCTCAGTACCTGCAGACATGGGTTTGATTACCACAACTTCCACTTGCATACTGTGCAACTCTTGAGCAAATCACTTAACCGCTCAAAGCTCCGGGTCACCCTAAAACAGGCACTTGTGCCTGGGGGCCTACCCAGTTAGCAAGACTAAAATAAAAAATTATTTGTCCATCCTCAAAGGTGTTTTCTGTCACTGCAAAAATCACCTTTTGGGCAGGATTGAACATTTTCTCTGCCCTTGTTGATGAGGTGGGATCATAAGAAGGCTGTGTTGCAAATATGTGGTAAAAATATCCAAAAACAACAAAGTTATGAGCATACATTGAAAATGTTTCAATGCCGCTCGTAACTTTAGTAATTTTCAATACTTTGACCCACATTTTAACAGACATTTTTCACACCACCTCATGAACATAATGGCTGTCATTTCCAAAGCCTGGCCAAAATGTGTTTTCACACTAGAGGTGCATAATGATGTTTGGCAACTATTTTATCTATTTTACATGTGACACCTATCATGTTCAGAAGGAGGGGTTATGCAAAGATTGTGTTAAAAATTTGGGATCAAAATGTGAAAAATCTAAGTTGTTAAACATAGTCATTTCAGCGTTTACTCGTAACTTTAGTTTTGCAGGTTTGGGATGCTGATGTTCGACATCATATCCCTTGCGTTACCCCACCTTCTGAACATGAAAGGTGTAATTTTCCAAATCTCCTCCGAAACATGTTTTCACAGTCTCACTGCAAAATCACCTTTCGGATGGGACTTGAAAAATTCCACCTGTCTTGAGCATGACGTCGGGTCCCAAAAAGACTGTTAGAAATTTGGGGTGATAGAAACATAGAACTTGGCGACAGATGAGGACCGCCTGGCCCACCTAGGCTGCCCATTTCTCTACCTACTATATAAGCTGCAAATCCTTTTCGACCTGCAGCCTACCTCCACCTTCCTACCACTGGTTTTTCATCTGTCTGCCCCATGCATTCCTGAATTCAACAACGGTTTTTCCCCCACAACCTCCTCCGGGAGGCTGTTCCATGCATCCACCACCCTTTCTGCGAAAAAATAGTTCCTCACATTGCCCCTGAGTCTTCCCCCTCCAGCCTTATATTGTGACCCCTTGATCTTATCTGTGTCAGTCTTCACCATTCATCACAGATGGGTACTGGCCGGAGATCAGGACCCTGCGGGAGCCTTTTTTTAAAAGGATAGGCAGAGCCGATGCAGTCTCGGCGCCGTCCTCAAGGCCGACGTGCTATGTGGCGTTCGAGGATTAGCCGTTAGGCTGCGTCGACTCCGCCTGCCTACCAGTTCTTCGTCTCCCGCCGTCGAGGTCACCTCGTGGGAAGCCAGCTGAAGAAGTTTTTGAAATCTTAGGCCCTTAGCCTTCGTTGTCAATAGTCCGTCGGTTCCTACTAGTTCTAGTCTGCCCTACTCGAGCGTCCGCTGGCAAGATCTTTCCATTTATTTACAGTTTTAGCGACGTCGAGTCTGTTTTGGTGTTTTTCGCGAGTCACGTCACGGTCGGAGGGCGAAATGGAGTCTGGGCGGTGCGGCCCCCGGCCATCGGTGCCCGATCGCGGCCATTAACCTCGTCACCGACCAACATGACGGTGTCTCTAGTGTCTTGGCCCGCTTCCGACATGGTTTGTGCGATGCCTGGCCTCTGCCATGGACCGCGCGTTCTTGAACAGCGTGCGTTTGAAGTGGGGCAAGCTCCGGCGACTTCGGAGATAGGGCCCAGCGCCGTCCGGACCAACGCTTTCTCTGCCTTTCCTCGGGCCCTCCGGTTCTACATGGACCGAGGAGGAGGGAGCCTCGGCCTCTTGTAGCCTGGCCTTGGCTGGGGCTCCTTCTGCGGCTCAGGAGGCCCGTTCCGCTTCCTCCCGGGAGCGGGCGGGAGGCGCCGCTATGGCAATCACCCTTTCGGGGGTGAAGGCTCCCCCGGTGTCGCTCCAGTCCGCAAGGCCGGGTTGACGCCGTCCTCGCGCGTTGCTTCGGTGCCGTCGGGGTCTTGGCGCCGTTCACGGTGCCGTGGGCTATCGGCGTCGACCGATCTCTCGGCACCGTGGGCCTTGTCAGCGCTGTTCGTGGTGCCGACTCTGCTCACTGACGCCCGTGACCCGCGGCGTCACCTTTCGCCATGTCTCGTGCGAGTGTGAGCTGCGGCGCCGTGGAACCTTGAGGTCATCTGTCGGCACCGTGTTCAGCGCGCGTTAGAGGCTCTCGGTGTCGCTTCGCGCTGACATCGGGGTCTGGTGGCGCCGTGTTCGGCACACGAGTCCACCCTCGGAGTTGACGGCACCGCTTTGGTCCTCGGTGCCACTCGTGGCGCCTAGCGGCGTCGTCGGCGCCGAGGCTGGGGCTTCTGTTGCCGCCGTCTCTGTCCGTGGTACCGCCCCTGGTGCCTGTGGACTTGATGGTGCCGCAGCTGGTCCTAGCCCAGGACCTTTGGCCCATGCTGCCCTGCCACCTTCTGCCAGCACCGCTGGCAGGGCTGTGGAGGGTGCGGGGGCCGCCTTGGCCACTGATTTGGCTCCTGGGCCCCTTGGTAGGTTGCCTCCCTCGCCCTCCTACTGTTTGGCTTCAAGCCTCAGACTCCACCTCTTGAGTCAGAGTCGGGCTCGGGATCGAATGGGCAGTCACACCCTTCAGGGTTGTCTGCGGAGGAGGACAGGCGGTGGTGTCTCACGTCGGGTCTCGGCAGGCCCCTTCTGAGGCGCATCTGATTCCTCCTGAGGTTAGGGTCAGTGGCACTGACCAGCAGGCTGTGGTGCGTGCCACGCTGCCATGCAACCTGGCCTTGGGGGCTCCTGACCCCTCAGCGGTGGTACCCGTATGGTGGTGTCTCGATCGCCCAACTTTGGGGCCTATCGAGAAATCCACGGGAGGGGTGCTGCTCCTGGGTCTCCCTTCAGGGCAGCCCAGAGTTGTCAACTTCCTAGGCTGGCCACTCTGAGGACCAGGACCCTCTCAGACTCCGAGGGGTCGAGGGTGTGAGTTTGACACGCCGGCCCTTCTCTGGGACCCACCGGGCCCTGGACAGGCAGTGCCGGACTTCCGCCCTTCCCCTTTGGGTTCTTGAGAGGGTCCCTTTCTTTGAGGCAGGGGACCATCCTTCTGGACCTATCGGCCCCGGTCGCCTCACTTGGGGGATTCTTCTGGGCGCAGCCTAGGCAGTACCAAAGTGGTTGTACTGCTGTCGGCTGCGGAGTCTTCCAGGACACCTCCCGCGGGGGTCCATGTTCCACTCCCTAGCCCTGGCAGAGGTCAGCTGATTTCTTCTCTCGGCTCTGCCCACTTCCCTCTGCCACCTTCTCCTGCGTTCCCAGGTATTCTTGGTCCTAGCGGTCCTCTCACCTGGGAACAGTTCAGAGCGGTGGCTGCTCGATTCCCTGCCTACGTTAGGGCCATGGACAGCCAGGTTTTCCAACATCCCCCCCCGAGCAGCCACCCTCGGAACGTATGGTGACCTCCAGCTCCTCATCCCCCTCTTCTGGGGGAGAGGAACCATCTGTCCACATCTCTCCTGCCGCTGATCTCTCCGAGTATCAGCGCTTCCTCGTGAGGATGATGGAGGACCTTCACCTTTCTCCCCTGCCCGTCAGCAATCCGGAGCATGTGGCGCACACCTTTCTAGGCGATTTCGGGACGGCCACCCTTGTGGTGCCGCCCTGGCCTACTCCCTTTGAGGCGTATGCGCTTCTGGCAGAGGCCCTTCTCCGGAGTCCCTGCCCCTAGGGACCTCAGCCAGAGGTATTGAGCTCCCCCAGAGTCTCCAGGCTCCATGCCTCATCCGCAGTCCGGATTGACACACCTGGACACTCCTAATGGGCTTCGCGCCCTCCACCGTGACCGGCCCCCAGATCAAGACTCCTTGGATTTTGATTTCTGGGGGAGGAGGACTTTCTACTCGGCATGGTTGCTTCTCTCCATTTCAGCTCATCAGGCCCACTATGCAGCCTATAACAGGTTCTTGTGGTCAGCGCTAGGTCAGGTCCTAGCCGCTCTGCCTGACTTGGAGCAAACCAGGCAAGCCATTGCACTCTCTGCACGTGGCCTGGAGCTAGCAAGACACCAAGCAAGGGCATCTTACGACACCAATGAGGTAGCTACCAGGGTCGTAGGGACAGCGATCTGCACCAGGAGATCGGCATGGCTTCGCCTTTCCCAGTTGTCACCCTTGGCCCGGCGTAGGGTGATTTGCTCCGCTCACCAGGGAACCTATCTCTTTTCCCGTAGGGCGAGACGACGTCTGTCGGGGCAACTTCCTTCCCCCTCCGGGGGGACCCGATCTCGCTCTCCCACTCTCGGGCCTCTCCAGACCCAAAAGGTACCCCTTAGTGTGTCACCCACTGAGGGCTAAGGGACTTTGTCCCTTAGGGTGCAACGAATCCACCCCCTTCGGGGGGCTTGGTACTCACCCATCTGTGATGAATGGTGAAGACTGACACAGATAAAATATACAAATTACGTACCTACCGTAATTATGATCTTTCTGTGCATCTTCACCATTCATCACAATCCTGCCCGCCATCCCCCTTGGGGCTCCAGTCTCTGGAATCCCCCTCCCTCTGTGCCTACCCCTCTCTTGAGTGGGATAAAGTTGGGACACACGCGGGGGACAGTCTTCCCTAAGGGGTACAGTTCGAGTGGCACTCCTTCTCTACTGCATATCTTCACCCCTACGGGGTGGGAGCTGGTGGTTGCCCTCCTTCTGTTATACACCTGACATTCAAAAAAAAAAAAAGACTTTTTCCCCTTTTTTTTCACCAAATAACTTTACAGAGAGAGTACTGAGTCCCTGTTACCTGTTCTTCTCCAGTATAGCCGACTCTGCTTTCAGGAATATTGCCAGTTATTCTGTGCCTTGAATTCTGGCAAGAGAGCTTTGCTACTCCTTGCAGTTCCTATACAGTCTGGTGACGGACAAGGGTCCTGGATCCTTGTTACCTCTCACTCTCTCTCCTAAATTTTCTCTCCCCCCTTCCCTCCCTTCTTTCGTTTCCAGAGATTGGGGCCCCTACCCAATCCCCTTAGTCTTACTTCTTCTATGCTGTCCTCTCAGTCGCTATTTCTCCTTTTAGTTCAATTTTCTCTTCCTTTTTCTGTCCCTTGGACTCTTGTCCCACCCTCCATCCCTTCCTCTCACCTCTCCGGCGACTCAGAACTGGTAGGCAGGCGAGTCGACACAGCCTAACGGGCTAATCCCGAGCCACGAGCGCCGGCCTCGAGGACAGCACCGAGACTGTGCTGCTCCACCATCCTTTTAAAAAAAAGGCTCCTCAGTAGGTCCTGATCTCTGGCCAGTACTCATCTGTGATGAATGGTGAAGATACAGAAAGATCATAATTACGGTAGGTACGTAATTTGTATTTCTTGCACATCTCCTTTCCTGAAAGATACTGCCCCCTTGAATTCTGTTGATCTCCTTGAGGTATTTGAATGTCTCTATCATGCCCCCTCTCCCTCCTGTCCTCCAGACTGTACATATTGAGTTCTCTCACTCTCTCCTTGTATGGTTTCTGGAGTGGCCCCTGCATCATTTTTGTTGCCCTTCTCTGGACTGCCTCCACCCTGTCAGTGTCCTTTTGGAGATGAGGTCTCCAGAACTGCATGTAGTACTCACCAACTGCCTGTACAGCGGCATCATCACTGCCTGTTTTCTACTGGTGATACCTCTTCTGTGCACCCCAGCATTTCACCGGCTTGCCTCACTGCCTTCTCACATTGTTGGGCTACTTTTAGTTCATCTGTGATGACTACCCCTATGTCCCTTTCCATTGTGGTTGTTGTTAGTACCTCTCCCCCCTTGCGTATTCCTCCCTTGGGTTTTTGTTCCCCAAGGGCATGATTTTGCACTTCTTGGCCTTGAATCCGAGCTGCCACACTCTTGACCGCTCCTCCAACTTGCTTAAATCTCTCTCATTTTGCACCACTCCGCTGAGTGTCAACCTTATGCAGATCTTGGTGTTATCTGCAGAGAGGATACTTTTCCTTCGAGTCTATCCGCAGTGTCGCTCCTAAAGACATTAAAGAGGACCAGCCCCAGCACTGAGCCCTGTGGCACTCTCCAGGTTTACCCCCCTTTCTTCATCCTGAACTCCGTTTACCACCACCCTCTGAGTACTGATGCTAAGCCAATTTATGACCCAGTTTACCACCTTGGGACCTACTCCCAGATTACACAGCTTGTTTACCAGTCGCTGGTGTGGGACTGTGTCAAATGCCTTGCTAAAATCTAGATAGGCCATGTCCACCGTTCCTCCCTGATCTACTACCCTTGTCACCCAGTCAAAATGTGGGAGCCCTCTGAAAATAAGATATTGCTTCTCAGCTGACCTATCCTGGGGAAATGTAATCTAAAATGTGTAAAAGCAGGACACCACCGAAAATGAGATTGCATCTCATTTAATGGTATAAAAGCAGGACCCCAGTACAGCAGAGCCCCCACTGAACTGTGCTTCGGTTCAGCTGTTTCCTGTAAAAAATGCATTGTAAAAGCTGGACCCCACTGAAAATGTAACTTGCCTTTCAGTTGAACTATCCTGGGTATAAATACATTATAAAAACGGGTAAAATAAGGGCCACATCAAAACAAGATATTGCAGATTAGCTGTGCTGTTTGGGAAAAGCAGAATCTTCCTGGACTGTATCTTCAGGATTGATTCACACTGATGGGTTCTGAGCAAGAGGCACTAGGACCCTGTGGGAGCCAGAACTTTTCAGGAGAGCTGGTGCCGAGGTAGGCTGCGCATATGTGTGGCACTATGAGACTAGCTTGCACTACATGGCTTACCTCGGCACCAGCCCGCAACCACCTCAGTTCCTTTTTTCCTGCCGTCAAGTGTGCTTCAGTGATAATGTTGCTCGCCCCCGTGGGAGTCAGATCTTCACATCTGTATGACAACAGTGCTCAGTTTGTTCTGCTTTAGTAAATTTAAAGCTAGTGTTTGTTATGTTTTGTTTCAGTTTAGTTAAAGGGGACAAAAACTCTCCTGTCAGTTTTCAGCCCTACCGATCAACGGCCTAAAACCGTGGATGGTGATGGTAAGGAGCCTCTTCAGGCATGTTGCTCTGGCAGCGGGGCCTTGTCTGGTCACTTCCCTCACCAGGGGAAGGTTCTGATGATGGGTGGTCCTGTGCTGGGGAGGGAGGGAGGACAGCCTTTCCATAAACACAAAAAGAAGTGGGCCTGTTACGATTCTGGTCAAGGATCTGGTGCTGCTGGACCTTGGGTTCTTCCTCTTCCGAAGGAAGGGGAAAAATGGTATCGCAAGGTCGCTCTCTGGTAGATCTGCCACAAGGTCTTCTAGGTCCAGGAGCAAGATGCCTTTCCTGGCACCATCAGTATCTCTAGCAATTCCTGCTCACAATTGTTCAGGGTCTCGGGTCCAGAGCCCCTTTCTGTCCTCTTGCAGGGATTCTACTGGACAATTTCACCACTGGCAACCCCTATGGGGCAGTGGGTACAGCGTCTGACTCATTTGCCCTTTCCTGTAGAAGCCGATTCCAGTCCCTTGAGGCCAGGGACATTGGTGGCGCAGTTGGGACATTCTGGCCAGGTAGAGCGTTTGGTTCCGTCAGCTGATTCAGTCCCTTATCGGTGACCACGCCACCAACACTGGTTCCATTAACTCACCCGTGATTGTCACTGTCTTGCGACTGACACGGGTACCTTATGTGGTCACTTAAGTGTCGATTGGGCCTACGTCACATGCGGCACCCAGTTGTTAGCCGGGTACAGGCCTCTTCGGGCCTGGCCCAGCACCATACCTGGCGCTGCATCGATGATGCCTATGATTTCAAGGGGTCCCTCAGCACCAGGCTAAGCCTCTTTGGTGGCTCTGGACCCAGTATTGGCTCCTTCTGGGTTGAGCTAGGTGCTGGATCTGGTACTGGTGTCACCTGTCTTTCTAAATTCTAGAGCTGGGCTGGGCATTCCTAGGTCCACTCATCTCCCAGCTTCTCTTTCCAGTGAGTAGTTGGAGGGGGATGAGTCTCACCCTGACCTCATTATTTCTGAGGCCATTGACGATGACTGTCTTTACAGCCTGGATAACCCTACTCAAGGCCCCGCTTCTGTTCCACAGGCAGACCTTTCTTTCTAGGCTTTGCTTGCCAGTAAGCATGCAGCCCTTGCCTTTAAGACATCTGCCGCTGACCCAGGGAAACTACTCTGTCTGGAGTGGCTCCATGTTCCCAATATACCAGTCGATCTTACACCTCCTGTGTCACCTGCTTTTGAGACTCTTTCAGAGGCATTTTGGGCCAGGCCTGCATCCATTCCCTCTTTCTTCAAGCAGACAGCTCATACGTGTACTGCTCTATGCAGTGTCAGTGGCTTGGTAGGTTGCACACTCACCTCTGAGGCTGCAAGATCAGAATGCCATGGGTTCTATCCCTACACCAGGCACTTGAGTTAAATCCCAATACTGACACTGTAGTGCAGCATGAGGGGGGTGCTGCACTCCTGAGGTGCCATCTTTCGGATGAGACGTTAAGCCAAGGTCCCATGTGCCTGTTCTGGTGGTACTTCAGGTGGCTGTTAAAGATCCCATGGCATTTCTCAAAAAATGTAGGGGAATTTTTTATTCAAATTGAAAAACACTTCCACACAATGCTTAATACAAATGAGAAAAAGAACATTTTTAAAATTGTTAAAGTAAATAAGTATTAAGACATAAATTCCCTTTTTTGAAAATACTAATGCAAAACTATAATCGATTCATAAAACAAAACCAAAATCCCAACAGAAATAAGTATTACTGCATACCCCCCCACCAAAATGGGAAAAGAGGGGCATTTTTTTTTATTTTTTTTTTTAGAAAAATACAATTTAGTGTTCCTTCACATGACATCATGATGAAAGAAAACGTAAGTAAGTCTTTCATCATACATCAAAACAAAGTGCCTACTTGTAACCCCAAGACTGAGTAATAAATGCTGAAACTGCCTCCTCCTACTAAGAGAGAGGAGACTGTTTCTTTTTTTGAAAATTATTCATCACGGTACTTAATATAAGGCCCAGATATTCAAAGGGGTTGCACCTGGCACAACAGAGAGCGCCAGCGCAACCCCGCATTGCACCCCGGCTGGATATTGAAAAGGCTGCCCGGCGCAGTGCAACTCCCAATGCACCGGGGCGCAGTGTAATGGTATGCAGCGCAGATGCAGGGGGCGTGCTCAGGAATATGCAGCACATCCCGATATTCAGCCTGGAATGTGCGGCGCATATGCTGCGCAACCCTGCAGTGCACCACATAGAGGGGTTCAGAGTTGAGCCCTTGCAGAGTAGGAGCAACTCCCAGCCACCCAAAGGCAGGCTGCAGTAATACAGGGCACAACACAGCAGCCCAGCCTTGGGTGCCACCTGCCGCCCAGAACACCGTCCATGCAAGCACTCACTGAACCTGCCCCCCGTAGCACTTAATCGCGTGGTATACATAAAACGAAACTCTGGTAGTCTAGTGCCCCCCAGATTCCACGCTGAATATAACATATGACTATCCCTGGTGGTCTAGTGGTCCCCCTCCCACCCAAGTCCCGATGCCCGTAACATGTAATGATGATGCCTGTCTCTGGTAGTCTAGTGGATCCCCCTCCCTCCGAGTCCCAATCGTGGTAAAATGCACACACATAATTCACTGGTGATCCAGTGGCACCCACCACCAACACAGGACCCCTTGCCCACCCACTCCTCCCCCCATCATTGGTAGGGCGGCTGTATTACACCAGCATACCACCTGGCTGCCTGCGAATGAAGATACAGTATGGGCTGTAAGCCCATTGGTTCCTTGTGGACCAATGAGCACAGGGCATACTGTACTAGACAGTCCCAAATAGGGGACCAATGGGCTTGCAGCCCATACTGTATCTGTCATTCGGTGGGTGGTGGCAGACGGTATGCAGGCAGGATGCAGCTACCCGCCAATGACCTGGGGTGAAGTGGCAAGGGTCCTGTGTGGGTGGGGTGGGGTCGGGGAGCTACTGGATCACTAGGGAACGACATGTGTGTATTTTACCACAACTGGGGACTCGGGAGGGAGGGGGGTCCAGTAGACTACCAGGGAATGTAGTAATATGCATTTACCGCGATTGCGGAAGTGGGCGGGGGAGTTCCACTAGCCCACCAGGGATAGGCATCATTACATGTTACGGGGCATCAGGGACTCTGGTGGGAAGGGGACCACTAGACCAGCAGGGATGGTCATATGTTATGTTCATCAGGGACTCGGGGGGGCCACTAGACTACCAGGGATGTCTTTTTACACTTCTGCAGTGTGATGGCGGCTACAGGGCGGGGGATGCCCTGGGATCCCTACAGCACCTATCATGCTCTGCAGGGCACCAGGCTGCCTTGCGCAAGGCATGCAAATGGGGCCATAATGACATGCAAATGGCTCCATTTGCATCTTGCATATATTATGGCCTCATTTGCATGCCCCCTGCCGAATATCATGGGTGATGCACCGAGCGCAATTGCACTTGTGGTGGTGCTTCCCCATGCTCCTTAGCTGTGAGTTGCACTGGCGCAGTGCCACTGCGCCATGCGCAATATGTGTGCTGGCCTTGCCATAGTCAATGGTGCTGCGCCATGGCGTACCCCCATTGAATATCACCTGAACCTGGCCTCAGCACATCACAGTTGCACTGTGCCCAGGCTTGCGCCACTGCCTGGTGCAGTCTGAATATCCAGCCCATAGTGTAAAGAAAAATGGAGTAAAACATGAAAATAAAGAAGTATTAAGGCATACATTCCCATGTTAGAAATTATTAAAGGAAATCCATAGTAATGTTATAAAACCCACATACTACTCTACCCCTCCCTTATCACTCCTCTACCCCACACCTACCCTCCACCCCATCTCCTTTCCCCACCTTCCACCTCCTTGCTTTCTACCCCCTTAGTTTCTTTCTTTTCCTTCCCAATTAATCCCCTTCCCCTTCTCGATCCGCTTGCCTCCCTTGACGATGCTTACCCTGGCTGCTACTCTCACTTCAGTCCCTAGCCCCACTCTGGCTGTCACTCCCCCACTGTTACTCGGGCCCCTTATCCCCCATCTGCCTGCTTGCTCAACACTGTCGCTGCCTATTCCAGCCTGCGGGCATATACTACTTCCATTCTAGATGGAACGACACTGAAATCTCCTTGTGAATTTCTAAGCTGTCTGGAAACCTAAAATTATTATCCTCCTCACAGTGAATTTTACCTATGAAGTAACCAGTGCTACTCTACCAGTTATGAATTCAGTGTTGTTTTGTAACTTGATTCTGTATTACCAATGTATTCTTCCTGTTGTCTGTCTTATCTGTATTGTACGATGTCTGATCTGGAACCTTTGTAAAGCAGTCTATGGCTCAAAGGTATTTAATCCCAAACTGAAATAAATAAATAAATAAAATAAACCCGATATCCTAAAGCAAATAAGTATTACAGCACCCCAAAATAAAAATAGGAAAGGAATAGGGAAATCATAATACAAACAGTTTGTTGTTATAGAAAATCATCAGAGCAGGACATAGACCTCTATACACATCTATCCTGTACAGCATGCCCCCAAGTCTGTCTATAGCTCTCCACTATATACCTCTTACTCTGCCGGTGTACGGGGGATCACCAGGACTACTTATACCATCTGTTTGCAAGGCAACACAGGGTCCCGTTCCTTCCAGTAGCCTTGCAGACATCCTGTTGTATCCATTTAACACTTCCCCCACCATTTATGGAAAACCTGAATGGGAAAAGGGATTTTTCTTGAGTCTTTAATTATTGCTCTCTTGATTATTTGAAACAATTGTTCCTCAGAGAATTCTATTTGTTGAATAGACAATCTACATATAACATGCCAAATATAAAACTTAAAACAGGCTAACAACACCCACATGGTTTGTGTATCATATTTAAACCACTTAGATGGCATAATGCCCCAATACAATGCCTCAGTGGTCATATCCTTAAAAGGCGAAGTGGTCCATTCGAGCTGCACAGTCTCCCAAAATTTTTATATGAAAGGGCATTCAAAAAAGAGATGACCCATGGTTTCAAACGTCGGTATACATGTCTGCCTAGGGCAGTATCTTTCCTCTAGTCCTTTGTGTTTTGGGTTGCCTTTGCCATTTAACTTGCCATATACACTGGTTTTAGGTTAACATTTACAAATACTGAGAAATAAAAGGGTATAGTGTTTATCATCTTCAGTCCACCACATGATTTATCTAAAAATAAGATTCCACGTTTAATGGGGTAAGCCTACTGTCCCATATACACTTGAAGAAACAGCTATAAAGTTTTGTTTCTAGTTGTTTTGTCAGAGCATAAATCCCACTAATGTGTAAGAAAAGTATTAATGAAAAGGTTTTGGCCATATAGGCCCTTTTTAACTGGGACATTTTCCATTTGTTCCATAATGTGACTTTGTCCTGTGTTTGTTGTAGTTTGTCTTGCCAATTTACTGATGCCATATCCTCCGTCCAAAGGTGACCCCAGGATTGAGTATGGCTCCCGAGTCACGGGGACGCCAATGATGTTCTTTTCTCTCTGTGTTACCTCCCCTATGGGAATGCATTTGCTCCTATTAAAATAGATTTTTGAATCTGAAACCTTGGAAAAGTGACAAAATTTTCCCTGCTTCTATACAGGAATTCTTATCTGCCATTATAAGCCAGACCTCATCCGCATAAGCTGTCGTTCTAGTCTTTGGATCTGAGCTAGAAAAAGTCAGTCCTGTAATAACTGGGGAATTGTTTAATTTTCTTATAAGTGGGCCCAAAGAGAACATGTGCAAGGGGCTGAGAGGGCACCTCTGACTAACTCCTCTACCTGTCTTACACCCTTTCCCTATCCATCCATTACAAAATGGTTTAACTATAGCATATTGGTAGCAAGCCTGTATCCAAGATCTTCCTGGACATAAGTCTCCACCACTCATTCACACTATTGGGATCTGTGCGGAGGCTGGGACCCATCGAGAACAAACTTTTGCTGGAGGTCGACACCAGAGATAGGCGCCCGGCAGCGCGGTACATGAACATAGCCGCGCGGCAATGACTATCTTAGCGTCGACCCTCAACCCATCAGTTCCTTTTTCCCGCCGTCAGTGCACTTCAGTAGCGACGTCGCTCGCCTG
Organism: Neoceratodus forsteri; assembly: GCA_016271365.2. NCBI lineage: Eukaryota > Metazoa > Chordata > Ceratodontiformes > Ceratodontidae > Neoceratodus > Neoceratodus forsteri. The sequence continues at coordinate 179,952,941 of CM057450.1, read as the reverse complement.
TCGGAGTCAAACTTCAAACTAGCAGCATAGCTTTCAGTTTATTTTTGTAGTATTATCTCGCTATAGTATCGCTTAAGTTTATTCTATTTTAATATACAATAAAGAAGTCTCAGCCTACTTGGCCAGGTCGACCATGAGCAGGTCAGGTGACGGTAGGAGACTTCATTGTAAAAACTATTCAGTCAGTCGGGCTGAGTCCGGTCCGCCTCCTTCTCCCGAGCAGAGTCCGACAGCGGTCAGTCCAATGCCGGGGATGGGCGGTCCCGGGCATAAAACAAGCCAGTCGCATTCTCGGCACCCGTTCGGCCTCGAAACTCTTCTTGACCCCACAGGTCTAAAGAGAAGGCATCACTCGAGGTCACCAGCTGATATGTCTGCGGCGCCAACGCTCTGTTATCGTGGTTGTTTGCGGTCTCCTCCTTCGAGTCGCCAACTTCTGCTTCCGGTAGCCGCCGTCTTGGCATGAGTCCACCCGCCTATTGGTAGGTCTTCAGATGAGCAGTTTCATCAGTGGGCGCTCTTACGGAGCAATGGGCTCGGAGGTTGGTTCTGCTACCTGGCTCGGTTGCCCGCTGGCCTTCGGGCTTGTCGGGCGACCAGGTAGGGCGGTTGGACTTTCCTGGTCGCACGGCACCTTCCTCGGTGCTGATGTCTCTGCGCGTAGGTGTTCCCCCCCCCCCACATAGCTGCGGCGCAGGGGGCCACACCAATGCCCTTATCTCCTGCTATTTTCCCTTCTAACCATGTCTCTCAGGGTCCTGGGATGCTTTCAGCACCTTTGGCGCCATCCGCGGTGTTGCAGGGCTTGTCGGCACCATTTTTGGCGTCGTGGGGCTTGTCGGCGCCGTCCGTGGCGTCGTGGAGCTTCTCGGCGCCGTCTGCGGCACCGGGCAGCTTCTCGGTGCCGTCTTCAGCACCGTGCGGCTCCTCGGTGCCGCACTGTTCTTCGGCGCTGTTTTCGGTCTTCGTTTGCCTCCTCGGCACCAGGAGCTCTCGAGGACTTCTCTTTCCTCTCAATTCTTCCTTCCTCTTCTGTATTTCACTCCTTTCCTGTCCAAACAGTCCTCCCTGGACTATCAGGAGATGACGTTGAGCCTGACCCAGACCTTCAGTTGGGTGATGAAGTGGACGAAGCAGGATCTTTCACTGCTACAGAACCTGTGGTTGAGGACCTGTCCTTTAAGTCTCTGTTGAAGAACCTGAGCTCCACTCTTTCTCTCCAGACTACAGACATCGATCCTGGGAAGTGGTTAAGACTCCAATATCTTCATGCTTCGGAGATCCCTCTGATTTGACTCCTCCGATTCAACCTTCCTTCGAGACGCTGTCTCAAATGGTATGGAATAATCCTGCTCTTACCCCTTCGGTGGCTAAATCCATTGATAGGAAATATTCAGCCTCCAAGGATCGTCCCATTTTGGCATCTCAAGCCTTTGCGGATCCTATTGTAGTCCTGGCAGAGAATGATAAGGTTGTTCTTCCTCAAGCTACTACAGCTCGACCTGTTAATAAAGAGTCTCATAAGATTGATACATTAGGTAAGAGAGTCTTTGCTTCGTCCACTTTAAGTATCGTATTGCCAGTTACCAGGGCTATTTTTCTCAGTATGGTATATCCTGTGGCACTCTATCAAGCAAATGGTTGAAGCTCTTCCGGACTCGGACTCTAAGTCAGAGCTTCTTCTGACCATTACCAGAGGTATTGAATCTAATAACCAACAGGTCAAAGCAGCCATGGATGCTTTCGACACTGCTTCTCGTTCAGCAGCCGCTGGTATTTGTACTCGCCGTCACTCCTGGCTGCGTACTTCAGGCTTCACGAATGATGCACAGCAGCAGGTGATGGCGTTGCCCTTTGACGGCTCGTATCTTTTTGGTCCTCAGGTAGAGCAAGCTCTAGAGGCTACTCAGAAGACTAGGTCGGCCATTAAGCTGGCTCGACCCCCTCCTACCCCCTCTCGAGGGCATGTCGGTAAACGTCAGTTTCATAATCGTCAGTCCTTTCGAGGCAGGGGCAGAGGAAGTTTCCATAAGAACCAACCTGCCCAACCTCAAAAGAAGACGCAAGAGAAAGCGCAAGGGCCCAAAGCGCCCAGTGCTACCTTATGAGTTGCCGGCCCAAGTTCCATCTCCACTGCCCGAGGTGGACTTTTCCTCTCCGGTGGGAGGTCGTCTGATGCACTTCTACAACCAGTGGAAGTCCATAACCTCAGACAAATGGGTCCTTTGGATAATTCGCAGGGTATTCTCTCAATTTTCTGGAGACCCCGAATCGTCCTCCCAAATGACAACCCAGGCTGTCAATCCTTCAGTCAGACCTTCTACTTCGCCGAGATTCAGGGCCTTCTGAACAACAGGGCAGTAGAACTGGTGCCTCTGCATCAGCGAAACACAGGGTTCTACTCCCACTACTTTCTGGTTCCAAAGAAGTCTGGGGTATGCGCCCATTCTAGGCCTCAGAAAGCTAAACAAATTTCTCCCCAGGAGAAATTCAAAATAATTCTCTAGGAACCCTGTTACCTTTGCTTCATCAACACGACTGGCTAGCCTCCCTGGACATGCAGGGCGCTTACCAGCACATTCCTATTCACCGAGGCATCACAAATTCCTGAGGTTTTGTGGCTGTGGGTCAACACTATCAGTTCAGAGTCCTGCCCTTTGGGCTATCCTCGGCGCTTGAGTCTTTTCAAAGTGTTGTGCAGTTCTGCATGCGCATCTCAGGAAGCTTCGGAATCCAGTGTTTCCCTACCTGGACGACTGGCTCCTAGCAAGCCCTTCCAGACAGGGGACCCTGGAAGCCGTTCAGATGGCCTCTCATCCTTCTTCATCCATGGGGTTCTGCTGAATCTAAAGAAGTCACAGTGCAGCCTCCCAGAGACTCCTTTTCATAGGGACTCTACTGGACACCTCTTGCGCGAAGGCTTTCCTTCCAGAGGACAGAAGGCTCGATATCCTTCAGATGGCCCGTTACATTGGGGAGAACAGATCAGTTACAGCTCTCTCAATGCAACGTATGTTAGGCCTCATGGCATCCTCAGTGTTCACTGTACCCCTAGCTCAGCTACACATGAGAACCACCCAATGGATGCTCAGTGGTCCCCAACCACTCACCCACAGTCTTATCCCATCAAGGTGACAGAACCCTTACAGAGGTCTCTCACCTGGTGGTCTCAAGAGAGCAATCTCCTGGAAGGATTTCCCTTTGCTCCTCTGGATCATTAAATCTCCATCACCACAGACGCATCGCTAACGGGATGGGGAGCCCATTGTCGCTCTCTCCACACTCAAGGTGTATGGACTCAACTCGAGGCCCAGCTTCACATAAATGTCCTAGAGATGAGAGCCGTCCTTTATGCAGTCCGGGCTTTGAAGGACATCCTCTGTCACAAGAACATTCTCCTTCAAATGGACAACAAAGCTGTGATGTATTACATCAACAAGCAGGGCGGTGCTCACTCTTACCTCTTATGCAGGGAAGCGATGAGGGTGTGGGAATGGTGCTTGGAACACAAATCTCTAATTCAAGCGGTCTACCTGCCAGGTGTACAAAACGACTTGGCGGACCGTCTCAGCAGAACAGAGGCAGATCCTCACGAGTGGTCTCTCGACTCAACCATAGTTCAATCACTATTCGAAGAGTGGGGAACTCCAGACCTGGACCTTTTTGCATCCCCACTCAACGCAAAACTCCCTCTCTTCTGCTCCAGAAATCCAGGGCCTGGCATTTTCTGTCAGGATGTGTTCAGGCTGCAGTGGACAAAACGCTTTCTTTCACGCTTTCCGCCTCTTCCTCTAATTCAGAGAGTACTTCTCAAATTCGAGTCCCAGGGGACTAAGATGATTCTCATTGCTCCCTCTTGGCCTCGACAACTATGGTTTCCTCTACTCAACAATATGTTGGCAGCCCCTCCGAGACCACTCCCCCTGCAGATGAACCTGTTGACTCAGGGTCCGGTGGTCCATCCCAACCTGAGATTGCTTCACTTTCACGCTTGGCTCCTGAGGAGGTAGAAGTGAACCGGTTCAATGTCTCTCGAAGAGTTTCAGACATTCTTCTGGCTGCTTTCGGAAGCCAGCTACTTGGAAAACTTACACATCTAAGTGGAGCGTTTTAAACTCTGGTGTGCAAAGTCCTCTTGGAATCCCTTTCCTGTCCACCAGACAAGGTTTTGGAGTACTTTTCGGACCTCCTAAATTCAGATCTTGGTATCTGATCAAAATTCACTCAGTGCCATTTCAAGCGTGCATGAGCGTTTTCTTTGGTCTCTGGCTCAGTTACCTATGGTTGGATTTTGATGAATGCTGCATACCAGACCCCTATAAGACGTCCGGTTGCAGCCTGGGACATTAATCTTGTGCTGAGCATGCTCACTCAAAACCTTTCGGACCTCTGGCTACCTGTGAGCTAAAATTTCTCACCTGGAAGACAGCCTTCCTAGTGGCCATTACCTCAGCCGCAGGGGTCTCTGAGATACATACCCTGGTTACGGACCCTCCTTATACTGTGTTCCATAAGGACAAAGTAGTTCTTCGCACTCATCCTAAATTTCTTCCCAAGGTTGTGTCGGAATTCCATCTAAACCAACCTTTGGTCCTTCCCTCTTACTTTGCGGACTTCCAAAATGAAGGGGAACGATCTCTTCATTCCTTGGATGTTAAGAGAGCCTTGTGTTTCTATCTAGATAGAACCAAGGATTTTCGCAAAGCCCAACAACTGTTTGTTTCCTTCAGCGAGACCCGGCTGGGTCAACCTGTCGCTATCAGATGCATCTCATAGTGGCTAGTGGCATGTCTTCGACATTGCTATTCCATGGCACAGGTTAAATTGGAAGGTAGGGTTTACGCTCACTCTACCAGAGCGGTCGCGGCATCCCTAGCGGAAATTCGCAATGTTCCGATTGCAGACATCTGCAATACCCGCCACCTGGGCTCGAGTGCATACCTTCGTTAAGCATTATGCACTGGATGTTCATGCCAGGTGACATTCCACCTTCGGCAGAACTATCCTTAATGGACTTCTGTCCTAGAAACGTGAGCTCTTGGTCTTCCTGCCGCCCTCTCGGGGGATTATTAGCTCAGTACTCTCCCAATAGTGTGAATGAGTGGTGGAGACTTATGTCCAGGAAGATATGAAAATTACGTACCTACCGTAATTCTTGATCTTCTTGGGCGGTCTCCACCACTCATTCTCCTACCCTCCCCTCCATCCCGAGCTCACGCTGTGTTGGTCTTCACTCCCTCAAATCTTTGAGCGTGAAGACTTCTTTTGACCCTTCTTACACGGGTCGCCCAGACTATCTTATGTCCGGTCTTCAAGGTTTGGTTACTCTTCGTTAGTTAGCTGCCTCCTTGGTAAAAGGTACTGACGGTTGGAGGTCGCTCGAGATAGTCATTGCCGCGAGCTGTCTCGCGCCTGTGCCTCACGCCATCTCCGGTGCTCGATCCTCCAGCAAAAAGTTTGCTCCTGATGGGTCCTAGTGCCTCCAGCACAGATCCCAATAGTGTGGATGAGTGGTGGAGACTCGTCCAATAAGATCAAGAATTACGGTAGGTACGTAATTTTCATTTATAAAACTATTAGGGATCCCATATGCTTTCAAACATTCCCATAGGTATGTATGCCTGACCCTATCGAATGCTTTGCTTTGATCCAAAGTCAGTAAAAAAAAAAGATAATTCCCCTCCTTGTCCTCTCCAGGACTTCACCAACCAATAAAAGGCTATCATATATTGTCCTACCTGGAATAGCACAAGTCTGTGATGGATGAATAAGCTCTTCAGCTACTAATGAGAGTCTGTATGTTAAGATTTTCATAAAAATCTTAAAATCTGCATTCAGTAGTGTTATTGGTCTCCAATTAGTCGATGAGGCCCTTATCTCCTGTCTTATACATTAAGACCACTAGGCCCACATACATGCTGGGTGAAAATTTACCAGAGTCGAGCATTGTATTAAATAATGATACAGTTTCATCTATCAGTGTGGATGCAGTATGTTTATATATCTCATATGGAAGCCCGTCCTGACCTGGGGCAGAACCAGCTTTCAAGTTATGGTTTACCCCTAATACTTCTTGTCTAGTTATTGGTTGTATTAATGTCCTCTGACTTTGTGACAACAAGAAGGGGAGTCCACACACTGTTAGTCACTGGTTTCCATTTATAACAGTGTCCTGAGGTGCTTGGAACAGCTCCCTGAACTTGTTAAGTGAGTACAAGAGGTTCAGGATGCTCTCGCTGCAGAGCCTCCTGCCCCTTCTTTGGCCGGGACTGTGACTGTGCGCTTTGGATATGCAGGATACCTACCTGCATATCCCTATCCGCCCTTCCCATCACAAATACCTGCATTTTGTGTCCCAGGGGGACCACTACCAGTTCAAGGCCCTCTCATTTGGTGTTTCCTCGGCGCCCTGAGTGTTCACCAAATGCCTTTCAGTGGTAGCGGCCTACCTGCGTATCCAGGGGGTGCAGGTTTCCCATACCTGGACGATTGGCTCCTGGCAGCCCCATCCAGGGAGGAACTCCTGCATTTCCTTTTCCTTACCCGGCAGGTCTTTGACTGCCTGGGTATTACCATCATCCAAGCCAAGTCTCATTTGATCCCATCCCAGAGGCTCCAGTTTATCGGAGCGATCCTGTACATGACCTCTGGCAGGGCCTTCCTACCACCGGATAGGGCAGCCACTCTTCAGGCCCAGGTCAGCCTGTTGTCCAGCCGCAGGTGGGTCAGCACGAGGTCAGTCCTTCGCCTCCTTGGGCTAATGGGGGCTGCGATTCTGACAGTCCCTCACGCTCAGCTCCAGGTGAGAATCTGTCAGTGGACACTTTGGTCTCAATGGGATCAGCTGGTGGACGACCTAGATCTACCTGTCCTGGTTGCCAGTCCCATGGCTCGGGACTTGCAGTGGTGGTTGGTTCAGGAGAACCTGTGCCAGGGAGTTCCCTTCAGTCTCCTCCCTAACAGACGTGACTACGGATGCCTCCGGCGAGGTTGGGAGCCCATCTCAGTCCTCACAGGACCCAGGGCTCCTGGTCCAAGCTTGAAAGTCACTCCACATCAGTGTGCTGGAACTAAGGGCAGTACTGTATGCTCTTCAGGCTTTGCATCTGTATATGTCTCCAGATCACCGAGCGGTACAGATGGACAACATGTGTGTGGTCTGGTACATCAACAAACGGGAGGAACTCATTCCTGCCCCCTTTGCCGAGAGGCGATGCGAGTCTGGGATTGGGCAGTACAGTACAACCTTCACCTCACGGCATCTCATGTCCTGGGGATCGAGAACATGCTGGCAGACAGGCTCAGCAGGTCATCTGTTCTAGCTCACGAATAGGAACTGGATCAGGGGGTCGTAGATGACATCTTCCTACACTGGGGAACTCCACAGGTAGACCTGTTCACTCCCCCCCAAAACACAAAACTTCCCATCTTCTGCTCGCTCGCTCCAGGGCGCGGCATTTTGGAGACACTCTGTCCCTAGACTGGAAGGGCAGATTCATCTATGCCTTCCCACTGATTCCAATGATTATGAGGGTCTTGCAGAAACTCGGTTTGCAAGGAGCTTGAATGATTCTGATTGCTCCTTTCTGGCCCAGGCAAGTTTGGTTCTCTCTTCTGCAGCTGTTTTTGCTGACCCAGGATCAGGAGACCGTGATCCATCCCGGCCTCAAGTCCCTTCAGTTGCATGCGTGGCTCCTGCAAACGTAGCTCAGGCCCGATTCGGCCCCCCCTCCCCGAGTAGCTGAGATTCTGGTGGAGGCCAGAAAACCCTCAACCAGATCTACTTATGCCATGAAATAGAAGCAGTTCTCTATTTGGGCTGCCTCCAATGATGTCGAGCCCTTCTCGTGCTCTGTCGGATGACTTCTGGATTATCTGTGACACCTCTTTGATCTGGGTCTCAGCCATTCATCCTTAAAAGTTCACATGGCGGCAATTTCGGCCTATCATGTCCCCTTTGCAGACAGAATGTTTGCTCAGCTGGAGGTCTCTTAAGACCTTTTTGAGAGGGGTCCTTCACTTACGACCCCTATCTGGTTTCCTGACCCTCCTTGGGATCTGAAGTTCGTTTTAGAGAAACTTACTCTGCCTCCTTTCGAGCCGGCAGCCTCAGCGAACCTAAAGTTCCTTTCTTGGGTGACTCTCTTCCTAGTGGCCATTACTTCTGCTCGTGGTTCGAGCTTCAGGCCCTGATGTGTAAAATCCCGTATTTGGTTTTTCACAAGGAACGTGTGGCTCTGCGTACCAACCCTAAGTTTCTCCCTAAGGTGGTAGCGGAATCGACGCTGAATCAATCCATAGAGTTGCCTGCCTTTTTTACACAGCACTCCAACCAAGGAGAGTACCTCCTGCATACTTTGGATGTTCACTGAATTCTGAGATACTCGCCAGCAGGATGAAGGATCTCAGAAAGACTGATAAACTGTTCATCTCTTTTGCCCATAAAAGAGAAGGCAATGCAGTTTCTAAGCAATGCCTATCGAAATGGTTGGCTCATTGTATCACTTTCTGTTTGACAAGTACAACAAGACCCTGCTGGGTCAAGTTAGAGGCCACTCCACCAGAGGGGTCACTGCCTCTGCGGCTTGTTTCAAGAACATGTCCGCGGCTGACATTTGTGCAGCCGCCACTTGGACTTCTGTCCATACCTTTATGAAACATTACAGTTTGGACACTGTCTCTTGCCGTAGAGCAGGCTTCGGGGTGGCTGTTTTGAAAGGCCTCCTTTCCTAAGGCCTTCACAACCAGAGGGTCTCCTTCTGAGTAGCCTTCCTCCCCCCGTTTGCTTCTCCTTGTTCCAGACTGCTTGGGACTCAATCCTGTATGTAATTACCTACTGCAAGAGCCCTCTCGAAGTAAGATGTACAGTTACGTAAGAACTTACAGTAACCGTAGATCTTCAAGAGAGGCTCTTGCAGTAGGTAATACCTTCCCGCCTCCATCCCCCAAGCTTATTCATCTCCTTTTCTAGGAGGGGAAATATCCGCTTCTCTCTCGTCTTGCCTTTTGGCCTTTGGCGGGAAAGAACTGGAAGGCGGGCGTGGGGGACCACCCCTTTATACTGACGCCACGTGACGTCTGTCATCTGACATGGGGGCGGTCCCCCGCCAGAGACGACTAGCTAGAAATTTTCTCTGTTAAGTCCTGATGCCAGCCGGCATCAGTCCTATATGTAATTACCTACTGCAAGAGCCTCTCTCGAAGATCTACTGTTACGATAAGTTCTTACGTAACTGTACTTTCTCCCTTTACCTGCCAGAATGGAGCATCATTTCCTCCGACCAGTGGGTGCTACAGGTGATTCAGAGGAGCTATGTCATAGAGTTCCTCAGTGTGCCCCCAGACAACCCTCCTGTGTCATCCCACTGCTCACCCAGCCATGCCCTTCTTCTGGAACAAGAAATTATGTCTGTCTCTCTCTACTCCAGAAGAAGCCCATCCAGCCAGTCCCGATACCACATGGAAAAGGCTTTTACTCCCAATTTTCTTGGTCCCCAAGAAAACTGGAGATCTCTGCCACATTCTAGACCTAAGCCACCTCAACAAATTTGTCATGTACAAGAGATTTCGGATGTTCACCCTAGCAAGCCTCTTCCTCCTCCTACATCGAGGAGATTGTCTATGCCTATGCTCCCTGGACATGCAGGATGCGTACATGTACATAAAGATCCTGTGTTCTCACAGGAAGTTCCTCTGCTTCCGGTTCCAGGACAAACATTACCAGTTCAGGGTGCTCCCCTTCGGCCTGTCATCAACAACAAGAGTCTTCATCAAGTGCCTTGCAGTGGTAGCTGCAGTGCTGAAGAGAAGGGGTCACTTTGTCTACCACTACCTCGACGACCGGCTGCTCTCCGTGCAGACGGAAGATCAGCTAATGGGAGCCCTTCTGCAGATGGAGCAACTGTTCCTTTCTCTGGGTGTTACCCTGAACTGGCCAAAATCCCAACCCTGACCCTCCCAATGGCTTCAGCATATTAGGGCGGTGCTCAACACTCTACAAAGCAGTGCTTTTCTAGCTGCGGACAAAGCACATTGGCTTTGTGCTCTAGCCCAGAAAGTCCAGTCCGCAAACCAGGTCTCTGCCAGAGTGGTCTTGCAGCTGTTGGGACATATGGCAGCCACCATAGCCACAGTTCCTCTGTCATGTCTCAACATAAGAACCCTTCAGTGGCAACTCAGGGTCCAATGGGAACAGGGTTCGGATGATTTAGACCATCCCATCAGGATTTGAAGCGGTTCGCTGCTCCCTTCAATGGTGGCAGGATCCAGCTCATCTTTCAGAGCAAAGTCCAATTCAGACTTTGACTACAGGCGCCTTGGGACTCTGCTGGGTGCTCACCTGGATGAACATCAGACACGAGGATTGTGGTCCGCCATCAAAAAGTCTCTCCATATAACTTTTCTGGAGATGAGGGGCGTTCTATACACCTTCCAGGATGAGCTGTCCCATAGTCTACTGTTAATTCAGTCAGACAGTACCCCGGTAGTCTTTTACCTAAACAAGCAAGAGGGAATAAGGTCATACCCCCTTTGCAGAGAAGCCGTGAGAATCTGGGACTGAGCAGGAATTCAGAATGTTCTCGCCGACAGTCTGAGCCGTTCATGCTCCCTGAACCACAGTGGGAGTTGCTCAGGACGTGTAGAGAAGATCTGTTTGCAAGATGGGGTCATCCAGAGTTGGGCCTTTTGCATTCCAGTTGCAATGCTAAACTGCCAAATTTTTGCTCACTAGATCCAGGGCCTGGTGTTTTCTCATAAGATGCATTATCCCTCTCCTGGGAGGGGAGGTTTCTTTATGCCTTTCCTTCCTTTCCTCTGGTTCAGAGAGTACAGCTCAAACTACAGTCAGAGGGGGCCAGGATGTTTCTGGTAGCCCCTCTTTGGCCTCAGCAGATTTGGTTTCCACTACTACAGCAGCTGGCCACGGGCCCTCCCATACCACTGCCTCTCTCGACCTGCTTGCTCTCCCAAGATCAGGGGACGTTGGTACAGCCGTCCCTGCAATCCCTCTACCGGCATTCTTGGCTTCTGCAGTCCTAAGAGAGAGAGAGACAGAGAGAGAGACAGAGAGACACAGAGAGAGAGACAGAATGGGAGTTTCCAAGAGGGTGGCAGAGATTTTAGTGGCAGCAAGGAAACCCTCCACTAGGGCGAGTTATGGCATGAAGTGAAAGCGCTTCTGTCTGTGGGCGGCAGCCCGATCCTTAGATCCACTTCAGTGCTCCGTTAAGTACATGCTAGAGTACCTTCTCCACCTCCTTGATTTGGGGCTTAGTTACTATTTATCAAGGTGCACCTCTGTGCAGTTTCAGCATATCATGCAGCAGTAGGAGAAAGGACTCTAGCACAATTGGATGTGTGCAAGGCATTTGTTTGGAGAATCCTGCATATCAGACCCCAAGGAGGGATCCGTTCCTCCCTGGGACCTTCTTTTATTTTGGAAAAGCTCACCCTGCCCCTTTTGAACCAGCACGTTATGCGAGCTATCGTACTCTCTTGGAAGGCGTTGATTTTGGTTGCCATTACCTTGGCTGGAGGATTTCTGAGCTTCAGGCCCTAATGTGCAAGGAGCCTTATTTTGTTTTCACAAAGACAGGGTGCAGCTGTGTACAACCCCAGGTTCTTGCCACAAGTGGTGTCCGCTGTAATGCTGAACCAGGACATTCAACGTCGGTCTATTACCCTCAGTTCTCCAATAGGAGGGAGGCATTGTTACATATTCTGGATGTTCACAGAGTCTTACATTTTTATCTGGACCAAACTCGTTCTGTTAGAAAATGGACCAGTTGTTTGTTGCTTTCACAGAGCATAAAGCAGGGGATCCTGTTACTAAACAGACACTAACCAAGTGGTTAGTCCATTGCATCTCCTTCTGTTACCAGCGTCACGGCAAACCCTTACCGGGCTCAGTTAAGGGTCATTCCACCAGGGCTATCACCACCTCTTTTGCCTCGATGAATGTTTCTGCAGCGGATCTATGTGCCGCAGCCACTTGGAGCATTGTCCATAGCTTTATTAGGCACTACAGTCTGGACATAGCCTCTAGGAAGAGAGCAGGCTTCAGATTGGCCATTCTACAGGGACTGCTCTCTTAGGAGAGTGGAATTTTCTTCCCTTTTACAGTCATTCCTCCTCCCTTCTGATCTGGGCCTATTTTGGGTTACTGCTTGGGACTCAGTCATGTGTGTACTGCCTGCTGCAAGAGCTCCACCTCAAAGTCAGATAGTGCAGTTACATAAAAACATACTGTAACAGTAGATCTTCGAGAGGAGCTCTTCCAGTAGGTGGCTTTCCCACCCTCCATCCCCCAGTTCAGTTGTATTTGCATAATACTTCTCTCAAGTAGGGGAGTTCCTTCTTGGTTCTCCATTATTTACCAACCGGGTCTCTGGCGGGGAACTGAGATGGCGTCAGAGGACCGCCCCCTTTATGCCACGTCTGATGTCGGGCGTGCCCGACCCCCACTACAGACTGCTAGCTAGAAGATTTTTCCGAGGGGTCCTAATGCCTGGTGGCTTTAGTCCTATATTTATTACCTGCTGCAAGAGCTCCTCTCAAAGATCTGCTGTTACGGTAAGTTCTTACGTAGCTGTACTGTCTTCAAGAGAAGCTCTTGCAGCAGGTATGGCTTCCCGCACATCTTCCCCCTAGGAGACTCTTTCTGCATTATGCATTGTGCATTCATTAACAATGCTATTGTTGCCATATATTGAATTCACTACTGTTATCTGTTCCTGATCACCTTCCATCCTTGATGCCAGGGTCGCTGGCAGGAGAACTGAGGGACGCAAGGGACTGCCCTCCCTTTATACCATGCATGACATTGGGGGTGAGCCGACATCAAAGGGCAGTCCGTGCTATAGACGGCTAGCTTGAAGTTTTCTGTGGGGTTCTGCCGCTTGCTGGCTTCAGTTCTACTGGTGTTACCTGCTGCAAGAGCTTCTCTCAAAGATATACTGTTACGGTAAGTTCTTACATAACTGTACTTTTTTTCAGTGGATTGGAATCTAGCTACTGTGGTGCCGCTTAGTAAGAGTGGGGACAGAGATGACCCAAGAAACTCCAGGCCAGCAAACCTTACCATAATAGTAGGGAATCTTCTGGTGGAGTTCAAGGAGATTAACAGACTACTGGACAAAAGGCAGCATGTGGTTTGTGGCAGGCGCAATCATGCTAGACTAAGTGGCAAAGGCATTGGACAGGGAACAGAAAGTTGATATGCTAGAGTTGGACTTCCGGAAGGCATTTGACTCTGTACCCCATAGAAGGCTGGTTAAAAAATGGAGAATGGCTGCTGTCCCAGTGGCATAGAGGGCTGAGGCGCTGCAAGTGCTTTACCTTTCGCCACGCTGGCAACCCAAGTTTGGGAACAACGGAAGTCACTTATTTGCAATTTAATAATACCTGTGTCCCGTTTGCTACACAGAGACAGCAGGTGTAAACCAATACCCAAATGGATACATGGGAAAAAATATCCCAGTTAGTGTATTGTGGTATTATTTAGTACAGCTATGAATTAATGTATGCACAATAGTAGATAATAGAAAAACTGGGCTCAGTTTTCAGTGCTCTGGTTCTGATGCAAGGTGTCTGCGCCAGGCAGAAATGATGCAAGAGGCACTATGCATCAAAACCTGCAGCAGTCCTGATTTTCGAAAACTGGAACCCCTGCACTAAACTGGCCCAGCACCACCCCTGCATCCAGAGTGGGGGTACACCATGGCAGAAAGGGTCTTGTGCCACAAGGGGGCTCCAATATCCCCTACTGGCTGCATCAGTGGTGATCGTGACCCATATACTGTTGTGTGCCCCTGTCAGCCAGAGCCTGCAGGTGGTGGTGGGGGCATGCCTTGGGCAGTGGGTGAGGAGACACAGTGATAGGTAGCAGGGCTGCATCTGGGCTTCTGACAGAGCCAGGTGGTCAGGGCCCTACACCAGGTTTGCCTGAGGCCCCTGCTCCTGCAGTTCTTCTTGTCCTGGATACACCTGCAGTCCATAGTGGACCAGCTAGGCACAGGACAGGGATGACTGCAGCTTTCTATTCCCCTGTGGTGCACCATCAGCTTAGCATAAGAGGCGGCTTGTGATAGCTGTGGGGACTTTGGCTTCTGGACCCCTGCTGTTCCAAAATACGGCACAGAGTCCAAGGTGCACCCAGAATTTGCCACTAGCAGGAGTGTGACACTACTTACGCCAATCTCCCTGGGTTTAGAAAACTTGGCCCACTGTTTTTGATATGAATAATGGAATGCTGACAGTATTAGAGCAACATTCAGAACTATAATTAAGTTGACAATGTAGTACACAGTGTGGGGGAATTAAAAGAGAAAAACATAACATCAAAACCAGAGGACTTCATTAATGGACAAAAAGGTGCTTTTGAGTTGGCCCAGTACCGTGGAGGGCTGAGGCAGTGATGCCTTACCTCCTGCCACACCGGTGACCCATGTTCACGGTGCCAGTGGATCGCCGAGGGTCGGCCGGGGAGGAAGAGGATCGAGTGGCCGGAGGACAGCTCTCCTCTCCTGGGGAGGGGTGGGGATGGAGTCCACTGCATGACTGGCCCTTAGCGGTGGCTGGGGGGGTGGAGCCGAGCTAGATGCCCGGCATGCCGCATGCGGAAGCGTGCACAGCTTAGCCATTGGCATCATTGCACGCCTTGACTCCACGCTCGGGGGACAACGAGACAAAACTAGGAGGAGAAAAGAAGCCTACCGTCAGGATGAAGCTGGTCTCCCCACTGCACCAGATAAGCTGGTGCCTCAGATTTGGGTGAGAGGCAATGGCCGGCATGATGCCCGGTGGTGGTAATGGTGGGGGGAGCACAGTGGAAGGGGGCCGGTTGACGGGGGATATACAAATCAAGTGCTTTTGACAAAATTCAAGCGTAATGCTAACTTTAAATTATATAAGAAACAACAACAAAGCCAAGATAGAAGGAAGAAAAAGTAGACCAAAAGAAATACATAACCAAAGTACAGGAGTAAAGAAACCGCATAATTGGCAGGTAAGGAAAATGAGAGACACAGGCAAGGGGAATGGAAATGGGGGGATGGGAGAAAGAGGAGAAAATGAACAAAGCTGTGGGTGTCTTTTAGTACAGATATCAATAGCGACCAAATTGTACGATGTACAGTATGAGATTGCATTGCAAAAGTGTATTAAAAATGTTTCATTTATATGTATTTTTTATGATATGCAATGTGAAATATGTACTGGTGCAGATTCTACTCTCATAGGTGAAATCCAGCTATCACTCGGCAACTAAAGTTGCATCACAATTTGTAATATGACTGTATGGGTTGACAGTGAGAAACACGGGAATAGGTGGAGGAGAATAATGAAAAAAGAAACAATGCTGTGGGTGCCTATTAGTATAGATATCGCTAGTGATCAGATTGTACGATGTACAAAAGTACGAGCTCACATGGCATTGCAAAGGTGTATTAAAAGATTCTTTTTAAGTTATATGTAGATTTACAATATACAATGTGAAATACATACTGATGCAGATTCTACTCTCATAGTAGGTGAAATCCAGCTATCACTCAATAGCTAAAGTTGCATCAGAATTCGTAGTAATGGCTATATGGATAAGCATTCCTAACTAATACTGCATTTATTCAGCAGAATAGAAAAAAAGAGTTTGCTGAACAGGACTGCCTACAGGGAGGCGGAAACGGAATCAACGTTCAGTTGGTCAAATTACATGAAAAATGGATCCCATGGATTAGTATT
The DNA here is from genome assembly GCA_016271365.2 of Neoceratodus forsteri. Lineage (NCBI taxonomy): Eukaryota > Metazoa > Chordata > Ceratodontiformes > Ceratodontidae > Neoceratodus > Neoceratodus forsteri. The sequence continues at coordinate 179,937,203 of CM057450.1, read as the reverse complement.
AGTATTGTGAATGTCATATGTTGTCTGTAAAAGTAAGACAAAAAAGACACTAATGGGGAAATATATATAAAAAGATTGAATCCAGTTATATGACTAAGTATCCATGATTGCTGATATGCATACTTCTTTGAAGGAAGTGTTTGTTTGTTTATTTTTTTTTAATTGAAATCTTGGGGGTACCTTTGATCTAAAGCTCATTTACGAAGGTCCGCATCAGAATTTGTGTAATACATACATGGCATAATCAGAAAGGAACATAAAGTAGTCAGTAGATATGCAGCACAACACGGAGTACATAGCTTGAGGGAAAACTGGCTCATACAGGATGAACAACTTCGGGAATCGAGGCTTCAAATAACCTGGAGGCAGGTGAGTAAGGAGAGGGCAAGAGGGGTAGGGGAACAGGGAGAGGGCAAGAGGGGTAGGGGAGCAGAAAGCAGCAGATTAGGGTTGGAGGTTGAGGAGGTGAAGAGGCAGAAGCAGCCAGTAAAGGGAGGAGGGGAAAGAAAGGGGAGGTACTAAGTAGCAGCTCAGTCGAGCCTTGTCATGGAGAACCGTAATGGGAGAAAGGGATGGGGGGGATAACGCTGAGGGCAGGCTTAGAGAGAGGTAAGTAAACAAGGAGGGGTGAGTGGCATCCCGAAAGATGAGGGGACAAGCTCTGGGAGTAATTGGGTAAGTGCCGGGAAGAGTGCCAGGGTAGTAAAATGGGCAGAGGAGCAAATTAGGGACTGCAATTACACTTGTTGTTAAGCATCTTCAGGTGAGCACTTAAGTTGGTCTTAAATTGGCCAAGCTTGGTGTAGGACTGTAGGTCAGAGTTTAGGGAGTCAAGTCATTTGGGGGCTCTATATCTAGAAGTGCACTGGCCTTGGGAGGTCCATCGGAATGGCACTTTTAGAGGCGTATTACTGGCACTACGGGACATACATATCCAAAAGAAAGCCCAAACGGGAAGACTGCATAACATTTAGGGCATGGGCAGATCAATTTGCTTCACATGATATAGCCAGTGTTTTACTCATAATCAGAAATGGCATATTCAAGCATATAGACATAAGGGTACTACTGTAGGATAAACAATGTCAATGATCTACCAACTACTTGGGTGTAGGGATAGGGAAAGGTAGATAAGGAGCTGGTTGGTGAGTAGGATTACATTGAGAGGATAGGCATGGTTGATACTTTAAAGAACATATTTTCTGGTGCTTAGTGTGCAGTCACTGTTCTACTAGCCTTACTTGCCCCAAAGTCCAGTGGTGCAACAATTAAAATTTTTCTGTGGCCATATTTCAAGAGGAAAGGGATTATAATTTGGCTTTGTGGAGCCAAGAGCCTGATCCCTTCCACTTTCTGATTTGGAAACATGCCCCCTGTTCTCTCACGTTTGGTGATGTAATAGTATGGACAGCATGGGGTGTGCTCCATAGAGTTATAGGGACCCATTTTAAGTCCTTTTTGAATGTTTTAGGTGCAATTTCAACAAATCAAGGCTTCCGCTCATCTAACAAGGGCCTTGTTAGTTGAGCAGTGGCCTTGACTTGTTGAAATCAGCACCCTAAAATGTTAAAAAAGGAACTTAAAAACATGTCCCTATACAACTTTATGGTGCCATCCCCACATTGTCTCCATACCATTACATCACAAAATGGGGCATGTTTTCAAATCAGAAGGTGGAAGGGATCGGGCTCTCTGCTCCACTGAGCCAAATTACGATCCCTTTCCTCCCAAACTATGGCCACAGAAAATTATAATTTTTGTACTAGTGGATTTTGGAGCAGGTATGGCTCCCATAGTGTTTCTGGGGGAGAGTAAGAAAGGAGCTCTTTAAAAATACAGTTCTTTTTAAAATGCTAGGAGTGTAGATGCATAGTAGAGTTCAAGTAAAACATTGTGTCTAAACAGATATAGTATGGAAACATTGAAACATGGAATTTGTCGACAGATAAGAACCTTTTGGCTCACCTAGTCTGCACTTTTTCCCCTACCTACAGTATCATTGCACACCCTACTTGATCTCTGGCTCTTTCTGCCCCCGCCCCCACCTTCCTTTCCACTGAGATTCCCTTATGCCTGCCCCATATATTCTTGAACCCCACCACTGGGATGCTAGGCTGTTCAGGAATCCACCACTCTTTCTGTGGAGAGGTACTTCCTCACATCTCTTCTGAATCTGCCTCCTTCAATTTCATAGCATGTCCCCTTGTTCTTGGGCACCTTTTTTTTCTGAAAATACTTTCATTCTGCACCTTATTTACCCCTGTGAGGGATTTAAAGGTCTCTGTCACCCCCCCCTCCCTTACCAGGGTATACATTTTGAGTTCCTGCAATCTCTTGTGGTAAGGTTTTTGATGCAGACCCCACACCATTTTAGTTGTCCTCCTCTGGACTGCCTTCTCTCTATGTCCTTCTGGAGATGTGGCCTCCAGAACTGTACACAGTATTCTGCGTGAGATCTTACCCACAATCTGTGCAGAGGCAGCACCACCTCCATCCTGCTTTTGATACCTCTCCTTGTACGCCCCAGCATCCCACTAGCCCTTTTGACTGCCTTGCCATGTTCAGGTAATCAGAGATGACTACACCCGGTTATGGAAATGTTTTTATGTGCAGATAAATATACAGTGATATTTATTAATTAAGCAATATACCACGACAGGGTATGGGATATGCTAGTATTTACCCATGCCCGGTGTGTTGTTTGGTGACGAGGCTGCAGGCCAAGTGAACAAAACACACCAGGCGTGGGTAAATCCTAGCATAACCCACACCCTGGAGTGGGATATTGTGCTTATACAATGTCCCCCCACTCCTTTTTGTTAAAAATAGAAAGAAAAACAATTTGTTATATTTTGAATTGTATTTATAGTGCTCCACGAGAAAAAATAATTCTAGGTTGCTAGGGCTGTGAGCTGCAGTGGCATTGGCATCCCCAGCAGGTTGGGACGAGAGCTGTTGTAACTGCTTGTGCCATGCCTGAAAGGTTTGGGGAAGAGCGAGAGAGATACAGAAATCTCTGTAATGTGTCCCAAAATGAAACTGCAGGTCCCTCCCAGCTACCAACAACCCCTCCCCACATGCACATACTTTGAGTTCTGAAACTACAATGCTGACCCGAGGAACTCCAGCCCGTACTTCAAGTGGCTTGCGGCTCCTGTCCCATGCTGGTAATCGAAAAGGAAAAAAAATACTAGTAAACCTGCTGGCAACACTCAGGCACTGTTTATGTGGTCTTAAGTGGTGTGAGGAGCTGCAGTAAATGAGAGGCAAACTACGAGTATCAGAAGGCTGTTTATTACTGTGGTTTACTTTCCCTTTTAGTGGCTTATTTCAGTTCAGTGCGGTTCTTACCGCTGAAGGGTTGCCGTCAGATCCGGTTCTGAGGTTACTGTGATTTTTCTATTCAGAAGTAGTAACACTCCCACTAGGCATTCTTTTCTTTATTTGGGGGTTATAGTGATTAAGAGAGTACATAACATTTGAGGAACGTGCTGTGGAGACCACACTTAGAGGCAACAGTGCAGCTAAACAGATATGGGAAACTAAACAGAGGTAATAGTGATTCGCTGTCCAACTGTCACCATCTTTTCCAGTCCTGGGTTTAAAATAGAGTGATTTCTGTGGGGGTTCCTGATGTGGCTGACTGGTGGCTGCCACCTTTTCCTGTTGGTATATTGCAGGATTTACAGTGAAGAAAAGGTGCCAGTCAGCTAATCAGCATCCAGGACTTTTTCCTTGCCATTGTATATGTTATTTATAGATCAGGGCGATAACATTGACTGGACAGCACACAAAATGTCTGTTGATGACATATCTGACCTCGCAGTATCATGACATTTTTACTGTTAGGTAGGTGACAACCTGTCTTGAAGATTAGAAACATCATGATATACCGAGTCAGTCGGAGGAGAGCTGTCATAATGCTGACTCTGTCACAGTAGCCTTGTGCAGTACTGAAGCCAGCAGTTGAAATAAAAGTGGAACAAACCTTCACATAAACTGCACGTTTAAACATTAACCCTTAGAAGACTGTGGATGTATATATACGTCCAGAATCTAGATATGTTCACACATATTCAGTTCTCAAAGGGTTAAAACCTGTAAATTGATGTCATATATATATAGTGGACATCACATAGCCCAGACAAAGATATGCTTTGTATGTGTGATGGAATGACATTCTGCATAGCTGTGAGTGGCAAAGGCATGAGTGCTAGGCAGCACTGAAGACGCGTCACATATTTATGTTATTACTGTTTCCCATTTTGTCCCTGAACATATATAGCTTACATGATCCCAATTAAAAAAAAATATTTTTTAACATAGTTTGGCTATCAAGCAATCCACCTGCTCCTGTCTTTCAGGCCCTTGCCTACCCCCATCATCCACTCCCTGTACTGTAGAATCAGCAGAGATCAGCACAGAACAGGGCCAGAGGGAACTGACGACTGTCATTTCAGTGACTTAAGGCACATGCGTTTCTCTAGGTATAGCTCCTTTTCTTTGAGTTCTTATCACCTCACCTTATGTCAGGGCATGCCTCTAGCAACCAAAGATGTACCAGCTTGCTATGGTTAGACATCAACCCTCATGAGGGAACAGACTACTCAGCTCCCCACAAGGGGCCTTCTACACTGGAATATGGATGTCTTCCTTCCCAGGTTGGCTCACGCTGTGCTTGGCAACACTCCCCTGCTTACAGTCTTAGTGTATCAGAACCGCTCACCTTTGTTCATAGTTCTCATACCCTAAGACTGCATGTGAGACCACTCTTACAACTGTAAGAGTGGTCTCGGCAGCATTATTAACATACATAAATGTACTATAACTCAGGAATAAGTATTTTTTTTTAAATAAAACTAAAAATATAATGTAATTGGGGATCCAGATAAATAATCCAGAGGATCTCATAGCACTGAATACGGTTCCCCTCTTTGCTGAAGTTAGTGAAGACCTGGTAAGATGGGAAAACCATCCTCTATCTTTAATAGAAAGATTAAATACTGTTAAAATGAGCAATGAATATTTTATTACATTTTGTACATATTATTTATCTTGTGTCTGTATTTGTGTATATTGTGTTGTATGTCTCTGGGTCATGCCTGTAAACAGGCTGTAACAGTGCTGGACTGGTAGACCTTGGGGTTCTTCACTGCATAAGGTGGATGTAACTGTCTCACTACAGCAGCACCCTCAGCAGGTGGGATGGCGAGGGCCGCTGAAGGTTCGAATAGGTGTGGGTGGATGGAGTCACTCGACAAGGAGAGGCAGGAGTCATAAACAGAGGTCGAATGAAGCAAAGATGTTTATTTGACAGGGGGGGAAGGCGGACATGGTCATACAGGAAAATACCAATAGTAAAAATGACAGGGAGTATGGACTGCATTATGATTATAGGAACATTAACACTATTATTTAACTTAAACTCGAAAAATTACTGTGAACTGTAAAAAGGTACACACCTTGGACTGGCACTTCTATATTTCTAGGTCAAACAGAATATTCTAAATAAGCAAACAACTGGTTGACCACTGGCTCCAGGAGCTGTTTCTATAACATCAAGCTATAGTCAGACTGTAAGCACAACACTGGCACCTGTAGTGCTGGCCTAGGGAGGCCACTGGAATATTGAGAGGTTTTTCAACAGGCCATGGGTCCATCAGCTACACCCACCTCTCCTGGGTTGCCAGAAACAGAGCATTACACAAAGGATTCCCTCGGCTAAGAACTCTCTGGTGGGCCACCGGAATTTAAGGACAATCGCAAGGACTCTTGTCAGCTAAAAACCCACTGATGGGCCGCCAGGAATGAAGAACAGATGCAGACTACCCTGCCGCAGCCCTCTTCTGGACTGCCAGGTAAGGAAGCGGATGCAGAACACCCCGCCACAGCCTGCTTCTGGGCTGCCAGGTGTGGAAGAGGATGGAGAACATCCCGCCTTAGCCCTCTTCTGGACTGCGGGGTAAAAAAGATGTTAGGAGGATCCCATGGAATTTAGGACTCAAGAGGACGAAGTCTTCGGATGTTGGAGAACGACAGGGTCTTGGGCACCAAGGCTGGACGAGCCAAGGACAAACGTAAAACAACAAACAGGACACTGGTATGAAGAAACTAGAACAGAAGATCTTGAAAAGACTGATGAAGAAGCACTGAGAAAACAAGAACACAGCGGCCGCGAATCAGTCCTGGACTATGTCAGACTATGACTTGTGGCAGACGGCAAGGAGACGTGGACAGGGCTCTTCAGAGAACCTTACGGCACGATCTCACTCTTCAGAGACTTGAAGGTGTGGAAGCACCAGCTGAACACTTTCCTGGTGCTGTTATCAACTGATTCAGGAACTCACTTGCAGGATACCCTTCCAAGGCTGCTGAAAACTGACTCGGGACAGACTTGCTGAATGCCCTTCAAAGGCTGCTGAAGACTGATTCGGCGCACTAGCTCAAGATGCTGGCTCAGTGCAATTAAAAGTCACAGTTCTGACAGTGTTGCTTAACATCACAGTTCCAACAGTTGTGTACAGTATCACAGTCTCTGGATGTACAGACCACAGTAAATAACAGGCACTTGGTTGCTTCTCTCTGGTCACCTTCTTTGGTGAAGTCCTTGCTAAGCATGAACCTACTGTAGTGGGGTCCCTCTAACTAAAACAAGCTGTCCTGCTGCTGTGGGTACTCTGGTGGCTAAATACTAGACGGCCTCCTTAGACTGTGACGTACTTTAATAGAGTGGGTCTAAATGACTAGCTAAACCTCTAAACATCCGTGGGCTTAAATGGCTAGCTAAACCCCCTTGAGAAGCAATCAGGTCACCTTTCAAACTCCGGAGCTTTACATACATAGATACATAGACAGTGTCGGCAGATAAGGGCCTATGGCCCACTCAGTCTGCCCATTTAAGTTTGTAAGTTCAGTTTATGTTTTCCAGGAAGTCTGTTGCCCCTTACCCCTGACCTCCAGAATTCCTTTATATCTATCCCATGCATTCTTAAATCCCGTGATTGTTTCAGCCCCCACCACTTCCTCTGGCAGGGTGTTCCACTTGTCCACCACCCGTTCTGTGAAGAAATTCTTCCTCACGTTTCCTCTGAATCGTCCTCCCTCCAACTTCATCCCATGCCCTCTAGTCCTGGCTGGGTCCCTCTAAAATTACTTTCTGTCCAGCTGGACCACCCTGCCTCTGATCCACCCCCCTCTCATGAATGAATATTTTTTTCCCCATGGGCCTTTAGGCCTGACCCCTTCCCTGGGCATTGCCGTGCCCACAATATTTAATTATTTAAATTCGGCCCTGTGAATACTTGGCCCGGCCCCTCTTGGCTGTTTTACCAAGCGCCCTGAGTGCTTTAAAACAATTTTAAAATATTTCTTTACAGTCTTCTGATGGTCAGCACTTTGACTTCAGTGCTGCCACTGACTCACTGCCCCAGCCCAGGGTGAAGAAATCTCAATTGGGAGGCTGTAAGGTGCTGCAGGCAGAGGAGAGGGGCTTCAGGCAGCAACAGGACGATTGAGGATCTTGCGGGAATTCGCGACTCCGACGGCTACTTCCTTCTTGATGTGGCCATTCATGTGCCACCGACGAAGGACTGGATTCACTTTTAAATAATTAAAACAAAAAATTGAGGCTGAACAGAGCCCACATCACAGTCCAGAAAAGTTGGTCGTCGTCTTTTCTTCGGGAGACTGCTACACCACAGAATGCAGGAGCAAACCGGAGGCTGCAGACCAGAGAAGCTGAGGACCACAGACAAGCCCACCAGATGGCTTCAGCTAATAGGTAGGCCCAACTGGGTCACCACTCGCTTTCTGCGTCCTCACTTCACCAGGTCCAGCCGCAACAACATTGAAAAACTATACTTTTTTTAAATATGTAACACTCTGGGCTCCAGTTCTCGAGCCCTGAGCATCTGTCACCAGCTTAGCTTTCTTTAAAATTTGGCACCACGTGCCGGCCAGGGACAACAGTCCTTGCCTGCTCGGGGTGTCTGCATGGTGCAGGCAGCTGGAAACAAGCGGAAAACTTTATGTTTATTTTTGTATACTGCTGCTGATGTGGGGAGGGGAAACACTGACAGGGGCCCCTACACACTGCCCTTTTCTTCCTACACATGGGGTCCCTGGGGCACATTTCCCTCTTCTGTTGTGCCCCCAACTTTGGGATATTACAGGGCCACGTGACCAAGTGTACCCACACAATGAGTAGATAAAACTGAATTAAATTTTACATTACCTAGACAGCTGTATGTAATTTCATGCTTTCCCCTTCCTTATCCATGATCATTATTTTAAGCTGCTAAGCATTTAGATACATTAATGTCAAATTTTATTTGGGAGGAATACAAGGCTCAAAATAAAGAATTAACAGCACCCTTTAATAAGAAGGGGCTAAAAATGACTCATTTAAATGATATCATTATGCAGCTCTAAAAGTCAGGAGCAGAATAAACAAAATAAAGAGTCTCCAATGCAGCATTAGTCTGGCCTTACCTTTGACAAATAGTGCGTTCAGCTCCTTGTTTGAATCTAGTGCACTGATTTTTTTTTTTTTTATGGCCATTTATCACTTGGACAGTTATACGAAGATCAACATTTAAATGCTTTTCAACAATTGCAGACTTAGTTTGGTATACACAAAGGTAATTTCTTTAAATATTTACAGTTAAAGGAAGTTCTGAGAAAACTGATTCTACTTCCCACCCAATAGGGGAATGTAGTCTTGAACATAATAACTCAAGCACCTGGTAGACAAAAACTCACATCAAGAAAGCAATAACCCATAACGACTGAGTGCTCTCACAGCTCCGGGTAGATTAACTGTTAATAACCCCATACCCTAGAGTGGGTTATTGCGCTTATAACATGAGTTATGTTTTAAAACAAATAAGAACACGACAAAGGTGTTTTTCCTGTTTTAATAGGCCAAATGTGACTGTATGCTGCCGACTGGAAAAGTAGTCCACACAAGTTATGCATATGTGAGTTATTTTCTAGACATACAAATACCGCATTATACAGTCCTGAAATTATTGCTGACATTTGTTGTTCATAAAATAATTGTCATGATGAGTTCTCTACTCTGTAACAGTGTCCCGATTTCGAGCAGCTGACTGTTGGTCTCTCACTGTCTCTCTCTCTCTCTCCAGTGCAGTGCGCTGTTCACTCTCTCTGTACCTCTCTCTCTCTGCACCACATGAGCTGCTCACTGTCTCTCTGTGGAAACCATTGCACTTCTGAACTCCATAGTTATGACAACTCTGGGTACAAAACTCATCTACTGTATTTGTAAAGGCATGGCTGAAATCTACAATGTGTCCTGCCTTTCAGTCTCTCTATGCAGCGTGATGCGCTGCCGCTCATGAGCTGCTCCTTGTCTCTGTCTCTCTCTCTTTCCACATGGTTCAGTAAGGCTGCTCGCTGTGTGTCTCTCTCCAACATGCGCTGACTGCTCGCTGTGTGTGTCTCTCAAACAAGGTTTTATTTCAGTACTGCTGCTAAAGGTGGGTTCCAAGCTTTACACCACTGGGACAGCACTTATGGTTTGGCAAGAACTCATCATTTCCACTAGCTCGTCGTCGGGTGGTTGGGGCAGGGGAATGTGGCTGTGGGCAGGATTTAAAACACACCACAGGGCTCTGAACAGGTGTGTCAACATTTAATATCATCGGCTGCATCAGTTGGGGGAGGCAGCTCCAGAGCACATCACTCTCTCACAATTTTCATGGCTGCCTTTCTACTTTATTTTGTTCAGCAGCTAATGAGTCCCAATCCTGCCCAGGGATATTGCTGCAGGGCAATTCACAGCAAGTGTGGATTAAGTGGGATACTTAATCATTTGTCAGGGGATGCTGTTTAATCAATTGGGATTCCTGGTTTTTGCAACCCATGTTATAAAATTTATAATACCCTGTTAGAATACTGTGTCTCAGACTTGAATAATTTAAGGGTGAGTTGGGAGAAAGAGCTCAGACTACTTTTTCACAAGACAAATGGGAAACTTGTAATGACTGGAGAATATCTGTAAATAACATATACATTGTACCTCTTGAATAAATTTAACCCTGGTATTCCAAGTACTTGTAATATTTATTTTATTTCATTTTAGTAACCCAGTAGGCCCACTGAGACCTGAGGTCCCCTTTTCGAGTGCTGTAATAGACCTGGGGAGGAGGTTGGCACTCTATCCCATGTAATTGCCTAATGTAGTCAGTTAATAACTTTCTAGCAGAATATTTTTCAAGCATTAATGAGCTACTCAACACAAATTTGTTTTCAGAGACAGAGTTAAGTTTGTTGGGTACTTCTGATATCCGAGTAATTTCAGAAGGACCAGACAGGAGCTTATTAGATATGCATCACTGCACTCAGGTATATAGTACACTTATGGAAGGGCCCAGTACGCCTTATGTGAGATCTTTGGAAAAATACTTTCAGTATATGACTTTGGAAACAAGCTATTATTTCTCCAGTAAATACCTAGAAAAATACTGGGAAATTTGGCTCCATTGCAAGGGGCAGTTATGGAGGGAAGGCTATAGCGCCCTGCTCAAAAAGACTAAATGTTTACCTGTTTCGTATCAAAGGAAAGAAATAAACATTCTCAGATAAGGATGAAACGAGCAATATTTGGAGATTTTATAATATAACCTTTATTCATCAGTTTTTGAACAAAATGTATTTATTGCTTTTGTATATATTTGAATGTTTATCTCTCTTCCAATAATTAATAAAAAACAAAAAAACAATGAAAATATGGAAAGTGGTGGAGTTCTGCCTTCTCTAGAGCTTGACCTAGCTACAATATTTAAAGATTGGAAGCTGGTGGGCAATAAGGAGAATGTGATTTACAAGTCGCTGCTTGTCCTGATGAAGCAGGAGCTTTTACTGTAAAATGCTGACTTGGTTGCAAAACTGGTGGATAATATGAATAACGTTTTTCAAATCTTATAATTTGGTGAGTGGAATCTATGTGCAGGATTTTGAGAAGAATCTATTCAAGGTGCATTCGCTGCTTTTCACAAAACAGAAATGCGTCTAAACTGTTACATCATTTAATTAAATGGTCTGACGATGTCCATGTCCAAAAAAAGACTCAAGTGTGTTCAGTTTTGTACCGTAAATCATGACTTTTTGTCGCAAAAGGATGCAACTGCTAAAAATAGCATGGCTGCCTAGATGCAGTCCTACAGACACAAGCACAGCATGCTGTTGCATCCGAGGCTGACCCCTTTGAAAATCCTGCCCTACAAGTCACGGAATGCTCTAAGAGGATGGGCCTTTTATTTATTTATTCATTCATGTATTCGTTTATTTATGTTTTACTTTATACTTAACTACCCTAGCTATTTCTATTAATAATCAAGTATACTTAAAAGCAGTGTAAAGAGCAGCATGATGGTGAATGCCCTGCAACAGATGAAAACTTGAGTCCCAGCCTGCCTGTAACCCCTAGGCGGCTCTATACCAAGGGCTACTACCCCTGCCTGCCTTCCTAATTGCAGGTTGAGGGGCCTGGGTTCGTAACTACCTACTATGGGTGCGCCCCTACCAGTAGTAGTACTAAGATTATAGTGCCTCCACACAGAGAAATTCTCACATGGGCAACTATCACAGTAGGTACAGCCCTCTGGGAAGCTGATACCACCCACAAGCCCACCCAGTGACCTTTCACAAGTACCTGAATAGTTGCAGTGCTTAGCAGTCAGTCTCCACATTAAAGATATGTGCTTACGCTCAAACCACTTACCAACAGGGGGTCTGGATCCCTGACTTGCACCCTGTATTCCCCCTGCAAAGGACTGTTTCAATACCAGCATGCACTATAAGAGCATTTTACCTATATCTTATCACTGTAAACCAAGTAATAATATGTTCATGGGTGGGTTTAAGCGTGAAGCAGTAAATCAGACTTAAGGGGACGTGAACAAGGAGGGGGCGAGAACTTAATCACTTTTCTTTTACTGAGGCAGGTTGCTTTGCATGCAGCCAGTTACGTTCCTGTGTTAAACAGTCTAACAACTGCTTGGTACCTAGAGTTACTAAATGGCATGCCTAAATGGTGCAGCGGGTTGGCCAGCATTGCAGCTGACATTGGGGCCCTTGATGGAAAAAGATGATTAACATGCAAACACTCCAAACTGGCAACACTATTAGATGGTATCAGAAACAACTGCAGCTTTGTTGCAGGGAGCTACCCTGGTTTTACTCACTGTATCCAGAAGATGGAACCTGGCAATGGCAAAATGAAGACCTGCTGCTTGCTGTTGCAGATGGCGGGAAACGGGCCTGGCATGACTCACCTCCACTTCTTGGCCTTTCCCACAAGGTGGCCGAACCTGCATTTGATTTTTGCACAGGGGCTGACTCCCCAAGTCTAGTCTCTTGCTCAGATGGTACTGACTTTGGTATAGGAACAGTCTGACTGGGTCTCCGGTGACAGTTCATTGAAAAAGCGTCTTTGGGACGTGAAACGTGCGTCTGTGGCTTTTGTATTGCTGCTTGCTTCAGCTATTTCATTAAAAGCTGTTTTATCTTATTCCTATCGTAGGATTTGGTTATTTTAAGTTGATTACTGGGTAGCCGTTCTGTGTTTTTCCTGTGATGTATTAGAAGGGAATCACAAGCAGAAGGAGGGAGATAATGGTTCCACTGTACAAGACCCTGGTGAGACCTTACCTTGAATACTGTGTACAGTTCAGGAGACCATACCTTCGAAAGGGCATTGGCAAAATAGAGACAGTGCAGAGGAGGGTGACCACAATGGTGAATGGATTTCATCGCAAGTCTTACAAGGAGAGAGTGAGGGACCTAAATTTGTACACGTTGAAACAGAGGAGGGAGAGAGGTGACATGATAGAAACATTCAAGTACCTCAAGGGCATAAACAAGGTGGAAGGGGACAACATATTTCAGCTCAACAGTAGTGCCAGGACAAGAGGACATGACATGAGAGTGAAGGGTGGCCGCATAAGGGGAAATATTAAGAAGTTATTCTTCATGGAAAGGGTGGTGGATGCTTGGTATAGCCTGCCCCAGGAGGTGGTGGCAGCCCGTACTGTGGCAGGTTTTAAACATGCATGGGACAGAAACAAAGGAATAGTAGACATAGGAAGAAAAAGCTAAAGCCAATGACCAGTAAGGGTCACGGGTTGCTTTGTGAGCTAGTGTAAATGGGCAGACTGGATGGGCCTGGTGTTCCTTATCTGCCGACAGAATCTATGAATCTAAGTACTCAATCTTCAGACAAGGACTCCTAACAATTTGACCACTTGGCCAAAAAGATGTATTCCTCAGTCACATGTGCTATGCAATCTCAGAACTTCCTTGCCCATATGGTTCAATACTAGAATGCCTTGTGGAACAAGGCAGTGGATGTGGACCAGGCCATCCCAGATTACACAAGAATGGCTGAGTTGATTTAAAATCAGGTTTGGATGTTGGTAATCACGTCCTCCAGGCCTCTTTTGATATAGTGGACTCTGCGGGAAGGGCTGTGGCCTCCGCAGTTTGTATCCGCCGCTATTACTGTTTGATGGTACATAGATACATAGACACTGTCAGCAGATAAGGGCCTATGGCCCACCCAGTATGTCCATTTGTGCTTGTAAGTTGTCTTTACGTTTTTCTAAAAGTCTCTATTGCCCCCTACCCCTGAACTTCAGAATTCCCTTATGTCTGTCCCATGCATTCTTAAATCCCGTGATTGTTTCAGCCTCCACCACTTCCTCTGCTATGGTGTTCCACTTGTCCACCCTTTCTGTGAAGACATTCTTCCTCACGTTTCCTCTGAATCGCCCTACCTCCAACTTCATCCCATGCCCTCTAGTCCTGGAACATCTTTTTTGCTGGAAAATAGTGTATTCCTGCACCTTGTTCCTCCCTGTAAGATACTTGTATGTCTTTGTCATATCCCCTCTCTCCCTCCTCTCCTCCAGTGAGTACATATTGAAGTCCTTCAGCCTGTCCTCATTGGACTTGTGATACAATCCCTGTACCATTTTTGTTGCCCTCCTCCGAACCTTCTCCACCTTATGTCCTTACGTAGGTAAAGTCTCCAGAACGGTACACTGTACTCCAGGTGGGGCCTCACTAGTGTCTTGTATAGTGGAATTATGACCTCCCTTTTCCTGCTGGTGAAGCCCCTGCCTATGCATCCCAGCATCCTATTTGCTTTACCTGCTCCTTGTCACACTGTTTCTGGTTTTACCAAGACGTCAATCTAAAATCATGGATACTCCTTTCAGAGGCTCAGTTCTGTTCAGCGAGGACTCACAAACATCATTACTCGCCTACAGGAGTCGGAAAGGCTGTCTGGTCCATACACACTATGTACAAATCCCAGCCCAAACAGCATCCTAAGCAGTCCTTTCGGAGGAATGCCAGACAGCAACCCAGAGGACAGCAGCAGAGAGTAGGATTTACGTGAAAGGCTTCCACTCATGCTTCCGGAGATTCTGCCCCAAGAAACTCTCAGGCTGTGCTGCCCCTTCCCGGCTCCTCAGCTTGACTCATTGCCTGACCTTCCTTCAATGGCTGAAGCCTTAGGAGAGGTGGTGGGGGGTTGATTTTCCTTGTACATAGAAGAGTGGCACCAGATAAACACAGATCAGTGGGTCCTACAACTCATAGAAAGGGGCATACCATGGAGTTCACAGAGATACCCCCAGACAACCCACCAGTCTCCTCACATTACTCAGGCTCACAGCGCTCTCATTGCAGAGGAGGTCCAGGCCCACCTGCAAAAGCAGGCCATAGAATCAGTTCCTCCAGCACAACAGGGGAAAGGGTTTTGCTCCCACTTCTTCCTGGTACCAAAGAAAAATGGGGATCCCTGCCCTATCCTCAACCTCAGCCGCCTGAATCAGTACATCGAGTACAAAAGATTCCGGATGGTAACTCTGCTAGGTCTCCTCCCTCTCCTCCACCGAGGAGATTGGCTATGCTCCCTGGATATGCAGGATGCATGCCTCCACATTCTGATTTTCAAACACCACAGGAGGTTCCTCCACTTCCGGGGAAGTCACTATTAGTTCAGGGCTCTGCCTTTTGACCTGTCTTCGGCTCCCAGGGTTTTCACCAAATGCCTCGCATGATTGTGGCGCAGCTCTGAGGAGATGGGGAGATTATGTCTTCCTTACCTGAATGACTGGCTGTTGACTGCTCCACCAGGGACCAGTTTCTCCACACCATGCAGGCCACTTTCTCCTGTTTCAGGGACTAGGGATTACCTTAAACCTCCCCAAGTCATCTCTTTGGCCAAGCCAATGGCTGCAATACATAGGGGCAATCCTGGACGTGACAGAAGGCAAAGCCTTCCTCCCTCAAGACAGAGCAGAGCGCCTTCAGACGCATGCTCAGTAGATATCCTCCTTGCATCAGGTCCAAGCCAGGTCTGTCCTAAGACTCCTGGGACACATGGCTGCTGCCATCGCCACAGTCTCTCTGGCCAGGCTGTACATGACAGTGCTCCAGTGGAACCTGAGAGTCCAATGGGACTAGCATTCAGGCGACCTGGAGCAACCCATTTTGGTGTTGAACCCTGTGTGTCAGGCATTGGCATGGTAGCTGAAATCCTCCACCTTTTCCAAAGGGGGTTGCCTGCGGAAGAAATCTGTCAGATCCTAACCACAGAGGCTGGGGCACCCACTTGGGAGGTCGTCAAACGTAAGAGACCTGGTCTCAGCAAGAGCTCCATCTCGATATCAGTGATCTGAAGATGAGTGATTCTGCATGCCCTTCAGGCCTTTCAGAGGATCTTGGTATCCGGCCCCCCTTTTGATCCAGACAGGCAACATTTCGGTGGTCTTTTACATCGGCAACAAGCAGGGGGGAACTTATTTTTATCCCCTCTGCAGGGAGGCCATGCTGGTCTGGTAATGGGCAGTAGACCATCAACTGAACTTGACAGCAGTTCATGTTCCTGGCATGCAAAACACCCTGGCTGACAGTCTAAGCCAGTCTCTGTCCAGGACACATGAGTGGGAATGTCACCCCTCAGTGGCAGAAGACCTCTATGACAGATGGGGATGTCCAGAACTAGATCTGTTTGCCTCCCCAACCAACGCAGAATGGCCCAGTTTTTGCTCGCTAGATCCAGGGCCTGGTGTTTTCTGGCGAGACGCGTTGTCCCTCTCCTGGATGAGGAGGTTCCTTTACATGTTCCCTTCCTTCCCCCTACTGCAGTGAGTTCTTCTCGGGCTGCAGTTGGATGGAGCAGAGATGATTGTGGTGGTGCCCTTCTGGCCATGCCAGATTTGGTTCCCGCTTCTCTAGCAGCTTGCAGTGGAACCTCCAATTTCCCTGCCCCTACTCTTAGACTTGCTCTCCCAGGAACAGAGAACCCTGGTCTATCCAGATCTCAAATCACTGTATCTCCATGCATGGCTCCTGAAAATCTAGCTATTTCCAGATCTGGGGTATCCACCAGGGTAGCAGATGTCCTGGTGGCCACTAGGACACCTTCCACTAGGGCCACTTTACGGTATGAAATGGAAGCAGTTCTGCATCTAGGCTACTGCATGGCATTTCAACCCCTTCTCCTGTCCAGTGAATTCGGTACTGGAGTACCTCCTCTCCCTGTCGTATTCCAGACTAAGCTACTCCTCATTCAGGGTACATCTCTCTGCCACTTCAGCCTATCGTGCACCTATTGAGGGCAAAATTCTTGCCCAGCTGGATCTTCCCCGTACATTTTTACGGGGCATTCTGCATATGAAGCCTCCCATTCTTCGGGACCCCGTCCCACCATGGGATCTTTTGTTTTGTTTTAAAAATTCTGACCTTGCCTCCCTTCAAACTTGCCGCAAGTTGCGAGCTGCGCTTTCTGCGATGGAAAGCATTATTTTTTAGCTGCCATTACTTCCCGCTTGAAGGATTTCTGAGCTTCAGACCTTGATGTGCAATGAGCCTTATTTGGTTTTTGAACTAATCCTAAGTTTCTTCCCAAGGTGGTGTCAGAGTTTACTTTGAATTAAGACATCCACCTTCCTGTCTACTATCCAGAGTACCTGAACTGAAGGGAGGCACTACTTCATACTCTGAACATTCATAGAGTACCGTTATTTGGGCGCACCAAGCCACTAGAAAGTCTGACTAGTTGTTTGTATCTTTTGCTCCTAGATTGGTAGGGGATCCTGTTTCTAAGCAGTGTTTATACAAATGGTTGGTTAATTGCATTGTGTTCTACTATCTGATATGACAAACCCATACCGGCTCGTAACAGGTCACTCTACCAGAGCATGATGCCTTCCTTTGCCTCCTTAAAAATGTGTCAGCCGCAGATATTTGTTCAGCTGCTACTTGGAATTCTGTCCACACCTTTGTCAAACACTACAGTTTGGACATTGCATCTTGACGCAGAGCAGGCTTTGGACTGGCAGTCTTTCAGGGCCTCCTCTCCTAGTTTTCTTTCTACCTCCACCCAGCATACTGGGGTCTCTCCTTATTGCTTTGGACTTAGTCCTAAAGGTGCTTCCTGCTGCAACAGCCCCCTCAGACTAAGATAGTACAGTTACATAAGAACTTACCTTAACAGTAGATCTTCTCGAGAGTCTGTTGCAGCAGGTACTATTTTCCCACCCATCTTCCCCCTGGTAGCTGCTTCTCCATCATAGATACCTTTTTTTCCCCACAGTTTAAAGGAACCTCCTCAGTTTTCCATTTTTTACTTATTTGCCGGGGTCTCTGGAGGGAGAACTGGGGATGGCCTGGGGGACCGCCCCTTTTATACCTTACATGATGTCAGGGGTGGGCCGACTTCAGGGGCGGTCCCCCACTGTATACTGCTAGCTAGAAGTTTTCCGTGGGGTCCTGGCACCTGCCGGCTTCAGTCCTAAAGGTGTTACCTGCTGCAAGAGCTCCTCTTGAAGATCTACTGTTACAGTAAGTTCTTATGTAACTGTACTTTATGTGGCTTTCCTGTTATATGTTATATGTTATGATACCCAGCCGTATTTGTCCTTTAATGCCGGACAGGAAGACGCAGTCTCTATGCTTAACAGCTGTCTGTCCGAGATTAAGGATTGGATGAGTGCCAGCTGGCTGAGGTTAAACCCGGATGAGACATAGGTGTTGGCGGTGGACCCAGGTCGCCTTGAGGCGGGTTGTGGGGCTGGGCTTCCTTTGGGCATATGGCTCGATGGTGCCCAGCTCTCAACCTCAGACTGGGTGCGTAACCTGGGCGTTATCGACGATGGTCTGACCCTAAAATTGCAGGTGTCATCCGTTGTCAAATCCTCTTTTTACCATCTTTGGAATATCGCCCGGGTGAAACGCCTAGTTCCTCCGGATGACCTTCCTACATTGGTCCATGCCTTTGTGACCTCTTGCCTTGATTACTGCAATGCCCTGTACCTAGGGCTACCGGGGGTTGATATCCGCCGCTTGCAGCTGGTGCAGAATGCAGCAGCCAGGCTTTTGACTGGGACATCCAGAAACAGTCATATTATGCCTGTGCTGTGCGGACTGCACTGGCTGCCGGTTCAGTGGCGGATCACCTTCAAGGTCGGGTTACTGGCCTATAAAGCCCTACATGAACAGGGACCGCAGTACCTACAAGATCTCCTTACTCCCTACTGTCCCTCTCATTCACTCCGATCCGCCAACGAGGGATTGCTAGAGATTCCCAGGGTTCGTTTAAAAACATCTGGAGCACATGCATTTTCTTACACGGCCCCCACCCTGTGGAATTCTCTACCTCATCGGATACGAAACTGCCTGACCGTTGAGAGTTTTAAGTCTGAGTTAAAAACGTATCTATTTTTGAAGGCGTATGGCGAGTGATTTTTACTGTGATTTTATTGTTTTTATTATTGTTATTGTTATATTCTGTAATTAAATGTTTGTCCACCTGTACAGCGCTTTGGTTTCTGAAAAGCGCTTAAAAATAAATTTTACTTACTTACCTTCTCTGTCTTGAAACTGCTGCTGAGCAGAGACAGGTAGACAGCAAACAGCAACACTAAGAACCTCTTCCAAGGCAAATAGTCATCTGGCTCATTCATATCAGTTGTGCATATGTTGGGTGTGTGCGTGTATTTATTTATTTTCTTCCATTATTTATGCAAACAGCTCACCTGAAACCAGTGATCCACCTAGCCACTGAGAGGTGATCTGTTAATGCAATTCTTTCATGTCGGATCCCCTTTTTTTCTTAAAACACAGAAAAGACTAGAGAAGAACAACTGGTTATTTTAAACAGATGTATTTTATTTATTATTTTCTATTGACAGTTTTTGACCAGGAAAGGAACACTAAGCTGTGATGGCTTGTTTTCAGGTGCGTTCTAGGGGTGGGTTGAACCTATTTTATTGATGAGGGAATATAAAAGGAGAGGAGGCCAGTCCAGAGTCCTTCAGTGTTGGGCCTAAAATGTATTAATTTCACTAATAAATAAAATGGACAGCAGTTGGCACTGGCATACCTGAAGGAAACTGCGGCACCATAAATTGTAAAATAAAGTTTTGTTTCATTTCAACGTAGGTAAAGTGGAAACCCACAGTCAAACACCTGATGAGGTTCTGTTTCCTGAGAAACTTTGTTGTATCCTTCGGGTTTGCCAGTACCGTCCTTTATCCTTTTTATCATTTAAAATAGCTTTCTGGGAATTTCTCTAGAAAATGAGCATGTAACGCATCGGGGGGGCTGCAGTGGTGAATTTAGCAGGAGTCTCTCTATTGCTTGAGTAAAAACAAGATCTTAATTAGAGAGGGCTCTTGCAGTAGGTAATTACTTGTAGGACTGTGCCCCCGGCGTCAGGACTACATGGAAATTTTTGCTAGCAGTGTCTGATGGGGACCACCCACTGCATGTCACATGACTGATGTCAGCGGGACACTATATAGTGGGCATTCCCCACATCTGCCCTCCAGTTTTTTCCCGCCATCAACCTGTGCATGTTGGACCGACTGAAGCTCGTCGCACCAGTTTGAATGCCTCTTTTTACTGGGATGAGTATCCATTTATTTCTTATTTTCTTCTTTACAGTACATTGTTTGTATGTCGTCCACTCCACCGGAATTGCATAAAAACAAGTGCAGTTCATGCGACGTCCAGTTACCACATAAGGACCAACATTCCCTTTGCTTCTTCTGTTTGGGCCCTCAACGTAACACTGAAGAGTACCAGGCCACATGGAAACAGCATCAGCAGTCGCTCGAGGCTCATCTCCTGAAAGAAAAAATATGAGTTATGGAGAAAGAACTTAAAAAAAATCCAAAGTGCTTCTTCCTTGCTATCAGACCAACATAAAAAGAAAAGGGATAAAGACAAACACCTCCCTCCTTCGAAGCTGCCCGCGGACCGGTCGTCAGAGGTTAGGCCCTCTTCCTCCGGGAAGATAAGTGCTGTGGCCAAACCTGTGCTATCCTCAGAGCAGGTTTCGGCGCCCCCACCACCATTTGTTAAGGGGTTGACGGGTTCCTCAGATTCATCCGAGACGGCCGCCACTCTTAGGCCCATTTCCACCCAGGCTCTAAGTTGGCAGGCACAGCCGATAAGTCGCTCGTTGGTACTCCCAACAAACGCCTGGCCGGGGTTGGTAAGCCAGGGGTCAGCCCCTCTGACTCCTGCTCAACCCAGGTCAATCAGTCAATCGTCTGACCTCTGACAACCGCACAACCTCTTTGCATCTGTCAGGCTCTGACATGATGCTGCCGGAAATTGGCAACGTCCCAGTTGCAGGAATAGGGTCTCCCAGAGACTCCCTCCACGGAGAACCCTCTTCTCCAGTTCTGTCTGACTTTCCTCCACTGTCGCCAGTTCCGATGGATGAACCCCTTTCGTCAGATCTTCCTGACGAAAGGTCGCCACTGGGCCTCACGGTAGCTCAGACTCCTATAGTGGTAACAGACCCTATTCCAAACCATCTGCCCCGTCCGGGCTCCCATCGGGTCTGCCACCCATGGGACCTCACTTGGGGCCTTGCCCTTCTGGATTGGATTGCCCAGCAGGGCCATCAGGCTTCCCTCAGTCTGGGCCACCGTCTGACTTTCCTCTGTTGGGGCGGCCATCAGGCTACCCCCCCCCCGTCAGGGCCGCCTTTGGGCTACCCTCCTGCAGGGCTGCCGTCGGGCTACCCTCTGTCGGGTCCATTGGCATATCCTCTATCAGGCCCACCGTTGGGATATCAGCTGTCAGGGCCCCCTCATTCGGGCCTGACGTCAGGCTTTGCGTATCCTCCATCGGGCTATCATCCGTCGGCTCCAATGCTGGATTTTTCTTCATATTATTATTCAGGCTACTCTGGCTGTTTTCATGCATCAGGTTACCCACATTACCCTTCTCCTTGCTTTGGGGGGTATGGCCCTGGCCCTTGCTCTGGATTGTCGCAGCCTCCACCTCCTCCCACTCCACCTCCAGAACCTCAAGTGGACAGGGAAGCCAAGTGGGGAAGAGAGAGAGAGAGAAAGACAGACAGTGACAGGCCAGGGTAGGCAAGGGATTCTTCAGTCTTGGTGGTCTGAAACCAAGTCCCAGTTATTTTCAGAACTAGATAGCAGGCATACGGTTGTCCTGGATGCAGGACGCCCAGCTCACCCTCCTCGGGTATTCTCTCCGGTGCCGTCTTGTCCTGTAGCATCAGGCCGCCCATTAGCTATGACAACCCAGACGTCGGACATAATTTCAGAGCCAGATCCTCTGATTCCTGAAAAGATTCCAGAAGATACAGGAGATTCCAATGTGGACTATGATTCCTCATCCACTAATTCAGATTTTCAAACTCCTCCCCGAGAGGATCTAGTCCCTCGTGAGTCTCCAAAGTCACCACCTGAAGACCCTTCCTTTGTGGACCTCCTCAAGCACATGGCGGAGGCCCAGGGATGGAAGTTAGAAGTTCTGGATCCCAAAAGACATAGGTTGGCAGAGCATCTTGATTTCCCGGATATGAGTCCGATTCTCACTCCTCCATGGCTGGAAGCTCATGAGGACCTTCTCAACCATCTGGTAGAGACCTTCCTCTCCCGCCATGGCAAAAAAGCTGACCGGGTTTACAGAACCCCTGAGGACAAGGACCACCTGAGCACCCATCCTAAGGCAGACACGGTGGTTATTACAGCTGTCCATGATAGATCAGCTAAGCCTAAGCACCTCAGTACTTCCCTCCCGATAAGGACTCCAGACAAATGGACCAGTTCAGGAGGAAAGTTCTATACATCTTCTCTAGGTATCGTGCTTTGAACTTCGCCTCGCACATGCTAGAGTACCAGAAGACCTTGTTCCACCAGCTCGAGCCCGTTATCGAGGCATTACCGGATTCTGATACTAAATCCTCCTTGGCATCCACATTAAAGATGGCCAAGGTGCGTTGACGCCATTCTTTGTGGGCCACCTACGATATGGTGGATTCCTCCTCTAGAGGCACAGCCGCATCTGTAAGCCTTCACCAGTACTCTTGGCTAAGAGTATCGGGGTTAGCCCCTGATGTTCAGTCGGATATCCAAGAGGCACCTTTCAGAGGTTCTGTCTTGTTCGGTGGGGATGCCCAGGACATTATTACCAGCCTGCAGGATAAGGGCACAGCTCTTCAGTCCATACATACTATGTACAGGCCAAAACAACAAAAGCGTCCTTTTCATTGACAAAACGAAGTCAGTTGAAAACCTAGGAAGGACCCAAGCATCAGTTTAAGCACAGCGACAATACATCATATGAGCCCCAACCAAGACTCAAAGATCTTCAAGTGCGGCCCTCCCAACCCCACTCCCTCCATGCCTGACTTGCTGACTACCTCCTCCTCCTCCTCCTCCCTTTGCTGGAGGAACAGGTGGGAGGAAGATTCATGAGGCATCTGGGAGACTGGGAGTCCATCACGTCAGAAGCCTAGGTGCGTCAAATAATCAAGCTTGGTCAAGTTCTAGATTTCAGAGAAAAACCTCCAAACAATCCACTGAGGTCTTCTCATTACCCATGGGCACATATCCCCTATCTCAGGGAGGAAGTCACAGCTCTTCTTCACAAGGAAGCAATAGAGTCAGTGCCAGCAAACCAGATAGGGACAGGGTTTTACTCCCATTTCTTTCTCGTCCCCAAAAAGACAGGGGATTTACGCCAGATTCTGGATCTCGGTACTCTCAACCTCTTCATAGCGTATAAGAGGTTTCGATACTGACACTGCAAAGCCTTCTGCCTCTCCAAAGGACAATGGCTTTGTGCCCTGGGCATGAAGAATGTGTATCTTCACATCCCAATATTCCATCACATCGAAAATTCCTCAGGTTATATTTCCAAGAGGAGCATTACCAGTTCAGAGCTCTCCCTTTTGGCCTATCTTCCACCCCATGGGTGTTACCAAATGCCTGGCTGAGTGGCTGGAGCCCTGAGGAGTCAGGGCACTATGTCTTTCCCTACCTTGATGATTGGCTCTTTGCAGCATCATCACAGGAGGGATTGGAAGCATCCCTTTTGGCTACTCTGCACCTTTTCGAATGCCTGGGTATCACGGTCAATTACATCAAGTCCCAGCTTGCTCCTTCCCAATGCCTTCAATTTCTGGGGGCGGTGTTAGACACAGTGCAGGGTTTGGCTTTTCTCCCCCTGGACAGGGCAGATACCCTGGAGACAGGCCAAGCTGGTATCTTCCAACAGACACATTTCGGCTAGGGCAGTTCTCTGTCTTCTTGGCCTCATGGCAGCAGCTATCCCCATGGTCCCATTGGCCAGACTCCACATGCGTTTTTCACAGTGGACTTTAAGGTCTCAGTGGGATCAGAGGGAGGATGACTTGGACAGTCCGGTCATCATCTCCAGCCCAATGTAACAGAACCTGCTGTGGTGGCAGGACTCCAGTAATCTGATTCTAGGAGTCCCTTTCCAGATCCCTCCTCACTCTCAGATGCTGACTACGGATGCGTCAGGACAGGGATGGGGTGCCCATCTGGGACGCCACAGGACCCAGGGACTGTGGTCACCCATAGAGGTGCACCTGCACATAAATGTGCTAGAAATGAGAGCAGTGCTTTATGCTTTTCAGCACATTCTCCTACAAGAGAACCTGTTGATACAAACAGACAACATGTGCGTGGTGTGGTACATCAACAAACGGGGGCACCCGCTTGTACCCTCTTTGCAGAGAAGCGATGTGGGTTTGGAACTGGGCGGTTCTGCACAGAGTCCATCTCCTGGCAGTTCATGTCCCAGGCATGCAGAACGTTCTAGCGGACAGTCTCAGTTGCACCAGGGTAAGAGCTCACAAACGGGAACTAAAGCCAGAAGTTCTGGATCACATTTTCGACCTTTGGGGTCATCCAGAAGTGGATCTGTTTGCAGCCCCATCAAACGCAAAACTTACCAAGTTTTGCTTGCTCGATCCCGGGCATGGTGCTTTCTGGCAAGACACACTGTCGCTTTCTTGGACAGGGAGATACTGTACGCATTCCCTCCCTTTCCGGTGTTACAGAGAGTGTTGATCAAGCTTCAATCAGAAGGAGCTCAGATGATACTGATAGCTCCTTTTTGGCCTCGACAAATCTGGTTCCTGCTGCTTCAGCAATTAGCTGCGGAACTTCCAATTCCTCTACCTCTGTCTCATGATCTCCTCACCCGGAGGGGGGGGGGCGCACACTGGTTCGTCTGGGGCTAAAGTCCCTTGATCTTCATGCGTGGCGCCTCAAGACATAACTGTTTCTCGATATTGGGTTTCCCCAAAGTAGCTCAGATTTTGGTAGAGGCACAAAAGCCGTCTACCAGGACTACCTATGCCATGAAATGGAAGCATTTTTCCATCTGGGCTACCTTGAAAGATCTGGATCCTTTTTTCTTGCCCCGCTCCTCAGGTCATGGAGTACCTTCTCCATCTTTTGGACCTGGGTTTGAGTTATTCGTCCCTAAAAGGAGCATTTAGCAGCCGTCTCTGCCTACTATGATCCAGTAGGAGGCAAGACAGTGGCTCAATGGCTCAATTGGAGGTCTCCAAAACCTTTTTGAAAGGTAGTTTACATTTGAAACCCCCGGTGCGTAACCCTGCTCCACTGTGGGACCTTAATTTTCTATTAGAAAAATTTACCTTGCCTCCCTTCGAACCGGCAAGTACTTGTAATTTGCGCTTCTTGTCCAGGAAAGCACTCTTTTTAGTTGCAGTTACCTTAGCTCGTAGAATTTCCGAGCTACAGGCCCTGCTGTGTAAGGAGCCTTATTTGATTTTTCGTAGAGACCAAGTGGCTCTGCACAAAATCATAAGTTTCTACTAAGGTTGTTTGGAGACTGCCCTTACTTAATCAGTCTCTTGTATTGCCGGTATACTACCCTGGGCATTCTAATCAGGGAAAGCCATTCTGCATACATTAGGCGTCCACAGAATTTTATGTTGTTATCTGAACAGGACAAAGGATGTCCACAAAGCGGATCAACTTTTTGTTACTTTCGCACCAAAAAGGAGGAGTGTGGCAGTTTCCAAACTGCCTTTCAAAATGCTGGCAAACTGCATTACTTTCTGTTACCAGAAGTATGGTAAAGTCCTGCCAGGTCAGGTTAAAGGACATTCTACCAGGGGAGTGGCTGCTTCTACAGCCTGTTTCAGGAATGTATCAGCTACTGATATTTCTGCAGCAGCTACTTGGAGCTCAGTCCACACTTTCACAAAACACTACAGTTTGGACATTGCCTTACGGCATAGGGCAGGTTTTGGACTAGCAGTCCTTCAGGGATTCCTGTCTTGATTACCTGCTGGGATTATGTTCCAGCCTCCCATATGGTTTTCTTGTCCCTGGGACTCTCTACTGCTTGGGACTCAGTCCTATAAGTAATTACCTACTATAAGAGCCCTCTCGAAATAACAGTACAGTCACGTAAGAACTTACCGTAACAGTAGATCTTTGAGAGAGGCTGTTGCAGTAGGTAACCTTTTCCCCACCCACCTTCCCCCTTACCTTCTTTATTTCTATGCTCTCTTTCCAGAAAGCCATTTTTTTTTATTCAGGAGCCTCTTATCCTTCTCCTATCATGACCTTACGGTAAGTTCTTACGTAACTGTACTTTTTACTTGCAGCAGACACTGCTCACTGCTCTTCAGTCACCTTGAAGTTCTAGTTAAAAAAAAAATCCAGATTAAGGCAGGACTAAAGACATTCTTGCAACTGCCAAAAGACTGACTGGAGCCTCATCAGAGCCCTACCAGAGCCATTCTTGCAGCTGTTAAAAGCCCAATCTGGGCAGCACTGGATCCACACCTGAGCTGCTCGTGTGGCTGTTAAAAGCTCGATTGAGGCAGGACCAGTGCTGCTCTTGTAGCTGTCACGTAAAGCCTGATCAGGGCAGGAAAGGACCACATTGGAACCAGTCTTGCGGCTGTTTAAAAGCCCGACTGGGGCAGAACCAGAGCAGCACCAAAGCCACTAGTGTGCCTCTCAAGTCTGATTGAGTCAGGACCGAAGCTGCTTTTGTGACTGTCAAATGCTAAATCAGGATAGGATGAACTGCTCTTGCAGCAGTCATGTAAAGAGCAGTTGGGGCTGGACTGGAACCTTGTTTGTGTGTAGACTACACACATCCCAGTGAGCAGTTGTGTAGGTGGTCACCAGTTACACACTGTGAATGTGTCCTCGAATTTGGAACCCCACCGAGGCAGGCGGATAAAAACTGCAGAATAGCCATAATAGGAATGCTGTGATGAGAGCAAGCTATGGCTTGTGCTTCAGTGCACATCCTGGTCTCTGCTAAGATAGATATATATTTTATTTATAAAGCGCCCAATTCCTGGGACACTCAGCACTGTACAGAACAATAATCCAAATGCCAACAATAAAACCATACAAATAAACATATATTCATACAATCGTTATAATATAAAATCATAGCAATTATCCTTCTGTAACCCCCCTGCAAATGGGGGTTCCCAAAAGACTTCCAGGAGCTTGCTTGAATGCTCCAAGCCTGAATGGTGTTTGGCATTTAAGCCATTTATCAGTGAGTGTTTTTAGAACCTCTGGTACTGTCTCTTTAAGAGCTGTCTGCTTGCAGACATAATTAGTTTGTATGGGGGACTGTGTGCTTCTCTGAGTACCACTCGAGCTGCTGCCAATTCACTTCATTTTGCAGTCACTAGGAGTGCAAAGGGAACCTATCTGAAAGATGTAACTGTTTGCCAGAAATTATTTAGAGTAATAATGAAATTACAGTTTGTCTAACCTGCTTTCTTTGCAGTCAGAACTGTGTCTGCTAGTTCCCCATTCTAGTTTTGAACTGCTGAACTGGACCAATCAGTGTGGGGTAAGCTAGCTCTAAAATGGTGCCTTGGACGAATCAGAACTTGGACTCATAATCTGAGCCAGCCCCAAGAGGATTGTATGGGCAGTGACTCTGGGAGATGTAGTTTAGACTTCAGTGCCTTTTTGGACCAACAGCAGCAGTCTATTGTGAGTGACAGCCAATCCAGTCAAGAACTGGGAGGAACTCAAAGGAAGTGCCCGGTTTGTGGGTTGGAGTTTCAGTTGAGCTTTGCAGTGAAGAAGGAAGGAGCCCTGTGCTTTTTCAGTGTGCAGTTTTAGTCAAGAAACGTGTGTAAGGCCCAGAGTTCCGGTCTGCAGCTTGTGTAACAGCTTGTTAGGACTGAATCTGTCCTGTGAAAAGAATCAAAGGATCTCTGAAGAGTAGAAACCAGGCTCACCCTGTAGAAGACTGGAGGAATTGCTGAAAATTGCACTCGGTCTGTCAGGAACTGAATCTGCTGTGTGTTCTCCCGGGTATTGTGCAGTAATTGCGATCGGGATACAGATGCAGCCTGCCTGGTATAGTGCTTTCTTTTATATGGATGTGTGAAGAGGTTTGTGTACCTCAAGTGAGCCCTGCTGACATTGAAGGACCCTATCTTATTTGGAGGTCGTGAGTACTAATTCAGGGTCGCCCCTGTTGAATTGCCACATTAAATCCAAATGGAATTACTGTACTGCTGACTGTTTAATTCTCCTTTCTCTGTGTGAAAGGGCCCCTACCAGCTGCCACGGTTTGACTAGCCACTAGGGCTTGGGTACCCAGGGACAGTAACTGATAGGGATAGGTCTGTGCACAGAGCCATAGGTAGATTATTAGAGTGATAAGCTAATTAACCTGATTTCCCCTGTCCTTGTTATATCCCCTAAATAAATCAGAGCTGCTTGTTTCAGCAAAGTTATACTGCCTGAGGTATTTGTCTATGTTAAAGTACTGTACTGTGATTGTTGCACTGTATCTCATTTCACAGGAGGTCCCAGTGCCGGAACCAGACCTGGGGGTAAGTGTATACTGTGAAGGTAATTTGATATATTGTGTGGGCCACTAGTGGGAAGAAAGGGGGGTTGCAGTGTCCCAGAAGGCTGTGACCAAGTTAGTTTAACTATTGCAAACCCTGACCTCTGGGTGGAGGCACCCGCCATTGGATCCAGGCCCCTCAACCTGTTAGTGGCAAATCAGGCAGGGGTAGTAGCCCCTGGGATAGCGCCATCTAGGGGTTACACTTCCATAATCAGAAATCTTAAAACGCCTATTGGAACAGATGCATTTTAAGCCTTTTTTTAAAGGTTTCTACTGAGGGGGCCCTCCTTAAATACTCTGGTAAGGAGTTCCACAGGGTAGGTGCGGCAACTGCAAATGTCTCATCACCAGAATGCCGCAACCTTACCTGGGAACCCCAAGGAGGCCTTCCTCGGCAGAACGGAGTGCCCAAGCCAGACGGTAAGGAACCAGGAGATCTTGCGGATATACAGGACCCTTCCGTAGGGTCTTATAGGTAAGGAGCCCTATCTCAAGACAGTCCTCCACCTGACCGGCAGCCAGTGCAGCCCGCAGAGGACTGGGGTAATATGTTCACACCTTCTTACCTCGGTCTGAAGTTTTGCCACCATGTTCTGCACTAGCTGCAGCCTGCGGAGGTTGCCTCCAGATAACCCAATGTACAGGGCATTACAGTAGTCCAGCCTGGAAGTGACGAACGCATGTACCAGTGTGGTCATGTCCTCAAGAGGGATCAGGGCTCGATTCGAGCAATGTTCCTAAGATGGTAAAATCCATTCTTGACCACGGCCATCACCTGAGCCTCAAGCTCAGGCCGCGTCCAGGATCACACCCAAATCTTTCACCTGTCTAGAAGGGACTAGTGGAACACCCCCAATACTAGATTGGGGGGTGACTCTCCGCCCCTCCCTTCCACAACGACCCGGATCCACTACCAGTATCTCAGTCTTGTCTGGATTGAGTTTAACAACTGCCTCTAGGAAATTCAGTAATGGATGACTCGAAACTGGCTTAAACACGGAGTCTGACACCTGAGCATCAGATGCACAGGACAGGTACAGATGGGTATCATCTGCATAACAGTGAAACCCCAGTCCGTACTGCCTGATAATGTCTCCTAATGGCAGCACATACACCGTGAACAACTAGAGCGACAAGACCAAACCCTTTGGAACTCCACAGTTCAGAGGCTTCGGGCTAGATGAAAAGATTCCCATTTTCACCCTTTGCACTCTGTCTGTCAGCTATGACCTAAACCAGTTGATGACCATACCGGATAGGCCACACCAAAACTGCAGGCGGTCAAGTAGCACTTCATGGTCCACGGTGTTGAACGCTGCAGAGAGGTCCAGGAGAACCAAAATGGTACAGACTCTCCTGTCCCTCGCCATCAGGAGATCATTCAGCACCCTTACTAGGGCTGTCTCCGTGCTATGCCCCACCCGGAATCCAGACTGCAAAGGCTTATGGGTAGAGGATGAGGCAAGATGACCCTCAAGCTGCATGGCCACCACCTTTTCTATAACCTTTCCTTAAAATGGAAGGTTCAAGACTGATCTGTAGTTGCTTAGGCTGTCCGAGTCCAAAGAGGGCTTCTTCGGAAGGGGTCTAACCACGACCTCTCTCAAGGACAATGGAAAGACCCTACTCCTCAAGGAACTCCAGACAATCTCAGCAACCTCAGGTCCAATCAGGTCCAGACATCCAACCAGAAGGCAAGTTGGACCTGGGTGGGGGAGAGGAAGTCTAGCAATCCATTGCATACTTACATGATCTGATTCCAGCGCAGATACTGAAAAATAGTGCGCATTGTTTTGGTTCTTCTTTTCCATTTCTCCCCCAGAACACACAATGCCCATTTTGTATAGCCATGCTATGTAGCTGTGAAAATAAATCTCTCAGCTGTATTTGGACAAGGAGTCCTAGAATAATATTGTTCTGTGTTTCCAATTATGTTTAGTTTCTTCAAAACAAAAGAAAAAAGTGTAAGTGTACGTGTGTGTAAAATTACTTGACAGAAAACATTCTTTCATTTTGGTGGCCAGTCTTATTAGGCGATATCCGATTTCCACTTCCCAGAACTTTGCAAATTAAAGTCATTCCATATGGCAGTGTAGGGAGAGATAGTTCTCATTTGGGGTAATAAATGAGCAGCACAGCTGGTAAATCCCACCATTGGGAGTAACAGCTCTTCTCTTTGTAATGTAATGTAATCTTAAATGGAGTATCAGGGCTGCTCGTCGCTTTGATTCCTCTCAGTGTAGTCAATTGTCCGTAACACTATTACAGGTAAAGACAACTGAAGCATGATTCAGACCTGACACAGAAGACTCCGGTCCAACAGTAGGGAAAGTCATACCAGGTGACACTGAAATACCTACATATATAATCAGCGGAAGGGAGAGGGGGGCAAGATAGAGACATACAAGTACATATGTTGGCAATGAAAGGGTACGATCAAAAGGATAGACAAACACCAGGAGACACAGCCACAAACTTGCAGGAGGGAGTGTTAGGAAGGACATGAGGAAGTATTTCTGCATGTAGGCAGTGGTGGACCATTGGAACAAGGAGGTGGTAAATGCTGGCACTATCTGACTTCTTTATCCAGTGGGCTAGATACAGAGGAGAAGTTTCTTTTTTTTTTTTTTTTTCCTTTTAACTCAATTTTCTCCCAGGGCTCTCTGAACCAGGATATTCTTTGACCACTGCCACTGCCACTTTCCGTGTATCGAGGCTCCTTTCCCCTGGTCGTCATGATACTTCATGTGCCACCTGAAACTCACTGCCATGTTGCCTTCTTGGACTGGTCCCCCCACCCCACCAAAGCAGAGCCTGCCTTGCCTTCAGCTTTCTAGGGCAGCATCTCCCCTTGATATCTAACCACCCATGGTGGAGATGAAGCCAGAGGTTGTGATCCCAACTGTGGACGTGGGGGGCAGGCATGGTGTCGTTTGCCCAGCCTGTCCCCATTTTCAAGTCTCTCCCCCCGCCGGATGCCGCTGTGCTGTGATGCTCCTAGGTGTGCATCCGTGTATGTGCGGTCGGAGCCAGCAGTATCTCAACCCTCGCTCTGCCAAGCCCCAGCCATGCTACCACCCAACCTACACTAGGTGGCAGTCAGACAGCAGGCTTAACAGCCCTGCCTGAAGGAGGAAACTGCTCAATCATCCTGATGACCCCCCCTTCCCCAACAACTGCTCGCTTCTGAACTCTGGTCATTGTGCTTGCAAGTGGTAGCACTGCTGCTGCTGCACTGCCAGGCTAGCTGCACAGGGATTATTAGTGACAAACAGGAATGCAAGAGTACTGGGAATTCAGGATAGTGGGGGCGAAACCAGTAACTCTAGATAGGAAATAAGGCCAGACTAGATGGTCATGGTCCTCATCTGTCCTAACCCATCCATGCAACTAGTACAAGTTTGTTTTGCATTACCTTGTCATAGAATCCAAAGCAAGAAAAAACAAGAGCTGTGTGACTCCACCAGTAGCCATTCCTATGGTGTAGGTGATGTGTGAAATGATTCGTGGCCATGCCAGGTTAGGGGTGGACAGAGACGCAGCAGTCTGAACATAGCAACATGCACACAGGTACAGTAATGTACACACACAGACACTAATACAAAGCAACACACATACACATTGGCACACACAAATACACTTTCATTCACACACAGATATGCACAGACATACTAATGCACATTCCGGCATGTACAGTACGCATACAGACACTGATGGGTACACAGCCAAATGCACACAGACCTACTAGTGTGCTCCTATTGACACTGAAACACACACACACACAGCAACATACAGTAATGGATACAGAGTGGGGTACAAACACACACACACACACACAAACCAACACACACAGTCCCTGTGGGACTGGTCCATCTTTTTCTTTCGTGAATACTGAGCAGAAGTATTCCTTCAGTACTTTTGCCTTTCCTCTGTTGTCTGCCACCCACTCAGACACTTTTTTCAGCTTGACAGACTTCTTTCTTCACCATTTTCCTCTGATGTAACAGAAGAAGGTCTTGTCCCCTTAATTGACCACCCTCACTGTCAACAACTCCGTTTCTGTCTTGACCTTCCTTACCACTCTGCTAGTTGTTTTTAGCTTTTCCAGGTAGTCTACCCTGTCTTCCTTTCTCCGGGTCCTCCCTTATGGCTGTCAACCTCTCCTGAAACCAGAGTGGTTTTCTACGTTTTGTTTGTTTTTCCCTTCTGCTTAAGACAAGTATTTATGACTTCTTGGACCCCATTCCAGAATAGGCACCATTTTTCTTCCGTCCCCATAGTCGCTCTAAGTGTGGCCAAGTGCTTCCCAAAATTATCCCCATTTTGTGAACTGACCCTCTTTAAGTCCAGCAGCACTTCTTTCTCCATATCAAGATAAAACCACACTGACCGTGATCGCTGTTTGCCAGGGGTTCAGTCATGCTGATGCCTCTGACATGGTTGGAATTGTCAGTACAATCCAAGATGGTGCTGTCCTAGTCAGCTCAGTCACCCTCAGGGGTTAAGAACCCATCCTGACCACATCCAGGATCGCTTCACTCCTGCTGCTGCTTGCATGTGGGATGCTTCAGCCCATGTCAGGCAAATTTAAATTGCCAGCAATCACCACCTCCCTTGTTCTGCCTCCTGATATCATCCCCCAGTCCCAGTCTATAGTCTCATCTTGATTTGGTGGCCTGTGCACCACCCACCCTCATTTTTCTTCCCATCTCTATCTGAAACTGCATCCAGATTGACTTCCTGCTCACATCCCCCATATCTTCCATAGTGGCCTTGATCCTTATCTTGATGTAAAGCACCACCTTCCCCCAGTTCTCTCTTTCCTGTAGCGGTAGAGCCCTGGAATCGAGAGATCCCTGCTATGGTTCGGGGTTCCCAAATCTTGGTGACAGTCTCAAGATCCATGCAGCCTTCCATTACAGTGGCCTTAAAGTCAGTCGTCCATTTCAACAATGAGGGGTGGGAAAACGGTAATATGTATTGCCACAAATGGTACAAAAACAATTTCTGAAATACATGTACTGGAAAGAAAGTAAAAAAGTTGACAAGTAGTAGCTGAGCCGATCAAAAACAAAACTACATTTTACCCGCAGCTGTTGTATCTCTTCCTTGGTGCTGTATGTGATCAAGCTGAATTTTAGGTACTGGTTTCAGGTTGTAGTTGACCCTGGATTATGTTCTAGCCAAACCAACAGATAATCTGGTGGACTAGAGAATGCATGAGCCATTCTGACAGTATAAATATGTGATTGGATTGGATTAATGTGGCACACTTGCATAGCTCTGAACTGCCTATCTGAACAGAGCTTTAAACTCAAGTATCATACGTTACTTTTTCTGCAGACAGTTTCCCCCAGGATAGCAGACCTACTGTTGCATAAGAAACTGTGCACCTTCCAAGAGCCTGTATTTTCTATAGAGCACCACTCTTTAGGCTTCGTGCTGGAGGCACTAGGACCCCACAGGAGTAAAACTTTGAAAAATCTTCTGTAATAACCCTTTAACTGAGTTTTAAAGATTAAAACCAAGTCGATGTATTCCCCACAGATGTATGGCTGCCTGCTTCAGCTCTAGACCATGGAACATCCAAATCCAACAAACCTTGTGCCTGTGATTGAAGAGGATCAGGAGGAGTATACTGTGTTGTCAAAATATATCATGCATTAGTTATTCCTCTCTTTACCCATTTGTGCTCTTATCCACATAGAACAATGCACTATCGGGGTTATAGGGCTTCTAGGCCCAATTTTCAGATCTTCTTTTGTCAGTTCAAAATGCAGACCCAGATTGCCAGCCTGGTGGCCCAGTGCTAGTGCTATCATCACCATACCGGTGACCTAAGTTCGAGAATGGACTCAGGTTGCTGGGTCTTGTTCAGGGAGTGGGGAGAGAATCAAGCTTCCTGAGAACTGCCATCCTCTCCCAGCGAAGGAAAGGTCTGCTGCCTCGCTATTGACTCCTAATGGAGGATTGGTAGCAGTGCAAGGGCAGGTGATGCAGTTGGGAAGGGACCACCAGCTTGATGCAGGACATATGTGCCTCCACATTGCATGCCCTAGAGTCAGTGCCACAGTAGGGGTTCTAGGGAGAAAAGAGAAAAAGCAGTGCTTGCCTCATGAATCCCTGCTTGTCAACTCCAAGCCCACACCATCAACCTAGATGCTAGTCCAAGTTTGGATATGGGCTCTGGAGTGAGGAGGATGATCCTCGCCCCACCATAGGGGGGAAGGGTGGTCAATCTGTGCGTAATTTAGGGCCCAGTAAGTCCCAGGGGAGAGGAATGCTGGCTGAGGTGACAGAGTAGGGCAGGGACAGGGTTGTTAGCCCTCCTTGTTGCGCTGAATGAAAACAAAACATTATTGGGAAAAAAAAAAAAGGCGTAAACCCAGAAATGCAAACTTACTTCAAAGACTCTTGACATCTTTCCTTTGTGGAACTCATCTGTTCAGTACTGTGGCTTTAAATGTACTGTCTGTGTATCAGTGTTCACTCCAGTTTCTGCCCTTCCGACGGACTGACCTCTCACTCCCTCAGACCGCTCGCATAGAGGTGCTGCCATTTTCCAAGGTAATTTTTCAGAAAAACATGAAGCAGCAGTAGAAACTCATGCTGGGTGCTTCAGAGGTATTTTGACTTTGGGGTCATCCATAACAACACCTGCATAGACACTTCACCCTGGGAGCTTTGCACCACATTTCTGCAGAACACTGGAAACTCCTTGGATCCATATATTACAAAAAATAACAGATAGGGGACTGTGATTACTCAGCTGTAATACCATCTCAAAGTTCTAGGGACATGGGGACCTCTCAATGGTATTATATAGAGAATAATGGATGGGTAGGTAGTTATAACGAGGATTTTGCACACCTCGAGGGTGGGATGCCACTTAAACCCCGAGAGCAAAGCTCAAGGGGTTTATTAAGGCATCCCACCCCAAGGGTGTATGTAAAATTTGAGTTTTACACACCTACCCATCCTTTATTTTTGTATAATTGCTGGGGATCATTTTTTCGCCACAGCAATTACACAAAATAAATGTATCTGTCTACCGAGCAGAGCTGCGGACTGTTGGAAACCCGTGGTAGATAGCTGCCAGTAAATGGTAGCAATGTTTACTTTTGTTTTCCTTCTAACTCGGATGACGGTTTGCTGTGAAGAGAGATCTTTTTTTATTTAAAACAAAAAACTTGCCACTGACAACTTCTGTCAGGGAATACTGCAGCACTGAGGCCTCGCGATGGACGATGCAGAAAAGGGGAGGTTTGCGGTAGGCGCATGCGTGGAAGTAGAGAAACTGGACGCATGAATGACGTTATAACCAGCCGGTTATAACGCTGGAATTACAACCCGGTTTCCCTATGGGAAAAAACTATAACCAGTTATTATAGCCTTGTAATACACAGTCCCCTATCTATTATTCTATTTGTATTGTAGCATTTCAGATCAACCTTTAAAATACTTACAATATATTATCATGATGGTTATTTTATCATCTGCCAGTGTTGTTTGAACATTATGTTTGTTCTGCTGCCTGTACCTCTTTTATAACAACTTTGAAATCTTGTTTAATAATTCAGTAACCCCCCCACACACACACACATGCACACAGTTTTCCCTCACTTATTGCTTTTACACTAGTGTTAAGATGTTTTGCAACATTAATATGTTTTCAGCACTGTATTTTTTGTTGCTTCAGCCAGTTACAATAAAAAAAAGGTTACTCTGTTTCACTTAGGCCCTTACCATAACTTGAAATGGTGATTTGGATGAAATCCATAAGCACCAAGTTGTGTTTATTTCTGTCAGTTGTGGGTAGGTCTGGATGTGTTGACCACTTATTACAGCAGATCAAGTAAAAGTTTTGAAGTGTAATCAAGTGTTAAAAGCAGACCTACACTAGACTGACAATACATTGCTTCTTGTTACACAGCTGCTTCAATATTAAAATATTTACTTAATTTAATAATATCAAATCCAAATCTAATTTAGTAGGGAATCCCAGTGCTTTGATCTGAATCTCGACCTTATACATGAGTGGCAGTGTCACATTAAGGGTTTATATGTGGAGTCTTTGTTGGTGCTCTCAGTAAGCTTCCTGACAGAGAGGCAGGGCACCTTGAAGCACTGGAGCATTTAACCCTGTTTTTTGTATTTTTTTAAATCAATAAAGTTTATTCTTTTGAAATTTATTACTGTGAGACGTTTTTTGCACCGTGCACATTTGTTGTTTTTTGTTTGTTTTTGGTTTTTTGTTAATTTTAAATTGAATCCTGAATATATACCCTGATCAGGCCATACCCTGCCATCACTTGGACAGCTATCACGTTTTTTCCCCTGGATTTTTCTTCCCCACTCTCCTCCCCTGGCATGGGAGTTGCCTTTAATAGCACACAAAGCTCCCTGGCCCAGCCACAGCGGTCGTTGTTTTGGTGGAACCCACTGCCAACCCTCCCCAGCTGAAACACACCACCGAGCTGCAGCTGGCCTGGACTGCCTCCCGATGTGATTTCCAGGGCTGGCTTCTGAACCCGGCTCATCGACATGGCTGTGCGATGTGCTGACACTGGGTAACGGGGTGATCTGCTTATGGGGTGTTTTTGAGGATGGCATGATCTTGTTTTCAATACAGATGAGAAGGAATGTTACTAATTACCATAATGCCCTTCCCTCCTCACAGACATGTAGGTACCTGTGTGTTGGGGCAATGGGGCTCTTGGGGGGGGGGAATGGTACATGTAATTAGTAGTGCTGGTGTACTGCGCAATAGGATTTTATGACATAATTATCTGAAGAGGCAGAAGGAGGAGTAACTTGTGAAGAGAAGTGCTTGGCATGGAAAAGAGTAACAGTTGCAAAAGTAATTTGGCTTTTGTTTTACATATTTTTTAGTAGCTGGGTGCTCTGCATAAAAAAAATATCCACTCAGTTTGTCACTGTTGGTATTCTTTTCCTGAAACTGTCTTTTTGGACTGAATGGACAAAAATTACATTTTGAATACTGCATGATACATGCATAATGCATGACACTCGATACAAGAGTACTCCATTTTCCAGTGACATCAGTTCCTCCCTTCATCTGAGCTCTACATTCTTCACTAAACACACAAAAAAATGTTTTGCTTCAGTACTAAAGTTACTGTTTATGGTAAGGGAACACCGTGAAATCTTAGCCTCCGATAATGTTGAGAAATCATCTAATGGGTAGTACTGTTGATCTCAGAGCTGGCGTACATATTTGCTTTCAAACCAGGCATCAGGCTTCAGAGCCTACCTCAATAATAAGCTGTACAGACCAATTTGGGCCAAAACAGTAAACCATAGTAATGTGTTCCTGGCCTCTGTGCAGTATTAAAAAGCAGATGTTTTTCTTGAAACCAGCTGTACCTTGGACCTAGTGGTGATGGTTTGTATGGGTGGGGGGAAACGAATATTTGTGATCTTGCTTCGAGAGGACTCTTGCGGTAGGTAACCATTGGGACTAGAGCACCAGGCACTAGGACCACACAGAAAACTTTAGCTAGCAGTTTCTGGCAGGGGACCGCCCATCCAACATCACGTGATGGACATCAGCGTGACACTGTATAGTGGGTGGTGTCACTGGGTGTGGGATTTCAGAATAACTCTGACACAGGCAGATCAAAACTTAGCTTCATAAAAAACGCCCAAAAGCATTTATCATTTTATTTTCTATTCCAAAATAAAATAAGAAAATATACAGAAAGCAAAAGAAAATGAGGTTAGCAATCCCCAACACAGCATGGCTTAGCTTCAGCTTCTCTTCAGGTACTTAGACAGTGCTTGTTCAAGCACACCCAAAAGATCTTACACCTTCCACAGCCAGGAAGCAACTGGCCTCCCTATCTAAAAACTATGCCCCTAGAGTATAGCTACCAACTTTCTGAGGTGCAAAACTGGGACAGTTCATCCTGATCATAACCCCCCACCGTGTCACTCCCACGGACACTACCACAGTCAACGCTGCGCACAATCAGTTACATTTTGCTGCTTGCTCTGGCCATGCCACACCTCAGTAACACCAGTAGCAAACATTCAGATTAAAACAACACATCATTCTGCTGCAGCAAGTTCCAAGCCATGATGTACAGAAAGTTCATCAGAAGCAAACCTGCGTTAAATTGTGATCAGACAGTCGAGCGCTCCTCCTGACAGTCCCATCCAACCTCGTTTGCTGAGCAGACTTCACTTCAGTGACTCCCACCACCACACCAGATTTTTTTCACACACTTCCCTACAGCTGATAAGGTGCAGGTACCTTAGTTCCCTGCTGCCGGTCTCTTCTCTGTTTGGAGTCCCTCTAAGCTGCTGGCAGGCTGACGTCCACATGTGTTTGTTTGCACTACTACCCATTCTAATCTAACAGGAATTAACATGCTTTACTATGGTCCCACTGACATGCTTGCAGTGCAACACAGGCGCAGGAATTGAAGTTGCAAACTGCTGTCCAGCTCGAGCAGTGCCAAAGTAGTGCTAAAATAACTCACTCATGGATCAGCAGTCGGCAAAAAGGGACAAAACTGGGATAAGTAAGCAAAAACTGGGACAAAAGTGACATTTTGCAAAACTTGGGGGGACACTGGGACATGCTGCCTAAAATAGGGACTGTCCTGGGATAATAGGGACAGTTGGTAGCTTTACCCTAGAGGTGGTCCTTTTATATCATGCTAGGGGTAACATCACAGACATGTGATTCGTCCACATTTCATAATTAGTCTTTCAAAGGCAAACAACCAGGCCTTTACAGAAGAGAACAGGTTGTTCTAAGCCTTAATATATTTAGCAATCTTATTCTTTTAAAACAAGTAATATATAATACAGTCTTGGTCAGTAAATGAGCTCCTCATCCTTAATTAGCGCGAATGACTGCTAGCTCCTCCCTCTACACAGTACGACTTGCATTTGGTTAAGTATAAAAACAGGCCACTAGGGGGCTGCTGTCTCCCTATGGGAAAATTCATTCACCTTCAGGCAACAGGTAGGCCTAGTTCTGGCCTAGAAGGGTGGAGGAAATGGAAACAAGAAAACAAAACAGGTAACCCTTCCTGTTACTTTTATACAGGTATTTAAACACTTTGTAGAATTGTGGTAGTTTTATTTTAAGTCTTTTCCTTGGTTACAGTTTTTAATGAGCCTGTTTTTAAATTAAAAAAAGAGGATTCAGTATTAACTTATAACAAAAAAATGGGCCCTCTCTGGGACAAACACTGCCTGGGGCTAAATTACAGACTGGCCCCATTTAGAAACGTTCCCGTTGTCACCTAATGTTTGTATTTGTAACCTAGACCCTCTTCCTTATTTCTGCAAGAGCCCTTGTTATTACTATATTTATTTTATCTGGCCTGGGTTTAAACTAACCATTTTTCCACATGTCCTCTCTTTATGTTACAGATACAGTCCTTGAAGTTGTTTATTCAGTTGCCACTATGCTTTCTATAATAACATGTAGCTTTCACATCCATTTCTATTTAAGCATGCTGCACCTTAACAAATACACAAGCTCTGCAGGCTTTGTAGGACGTTTTTAACATCAATTTATTTTTCTTTCAAGCATCTATTCTTTATTTATTTTAGCATAGTTATTCATGTTTCAGTATAATCTGCCTGCCAGTATATTCTATATGTATCTATGGTATCTTTTTCAGCATTGTAGGCACTTTTTATTTCATTTTAACTTGTACTGTCTGCCCCTTAATTCTGGCAGCACTTTCTAGCAATATCTAAAGCCCTTTATTCCTTTAAAACCTGCCTGCATTTTATTTCTTAAGTGCCAGACTCGCGTTTTCAGTCCGCCAAGGCGGTACCCTTATCTCTTCCTTTGGACACTTGGGCTGTTTCACATTACAACCAATTATGTGCTATAAATATGGAGCTCATAAACGGGGGGACAAGAAAAGTAAAATGGGATAGCACAGGATAAGGCGGTGCTGCGGGGAGAGATAGCAAAGGGTAAAAGGAGTGAGGGAGAATTCAGACCACTTACAAGGGTACTTTTTCTAAGACGGGTCATCCTGTCACAGGCGGTCCCACGCCCACCCTCCAGTTCTTTCCGCCATCGACCTGCACACATCAGATGTTACGGAGAATGCTGCTTCAGTTGACTGTCATTATCGGATGAGTATTTCATAGTTTTATTTTTCTTTCTGTAAATCTTTGAAAAGCATTGCTTTTTTCATGCATGTCTTCTCCGCTGTCCAAGTCACATAAGAACAAGAGTGATTCTTGTGGTACCAAGCTCCCTCACAAGGACTGCCATTCCTTCTGCCTGGGAGCAGAGCACAGGACCAGGGACTGTGAGGCCTGCCAGCGTTTCAACCAGGCCACATGGAAACACCACCAACAGGCCCTGGAAGCCCACGTTCTCAAACTCAGGATGGCTTCCATGGAGAAGGAGCTGCAGAAGCTGCGGGGATTGTCCTTCTTCCTGTGGGGGGTCTTCGGACTCCTACAAGAAGAAGGATGACAAGAAGAAGCACCAGGACCACAACTGGTCTCCTTCCTGTCTGTGACCTCCTTCAGGGGCCGCTGGCGACGAGCGGCCTCCCGCTGGTGCGGGTACTGTTCCTCCAACCAAGCCTGTCCCTCCCTCCGGGGAGCAGCCCTTGTTCCCACCGCCTGAGCTGGTTACAGTTAAGGTGGACGCCTCCGATCCTTCGGAGGGCTACCACCCTTGGGCCCTTCAAGTCGCTGGGGCCTAAGCCTGCTGGTGCAGCCGATAAGTCAGTTGTCAACCCCTCTGACGAATGCCTGGCCCAGGCTGATAAGTTGCACGACAGCTCCTCTCGCATCCACCTAGCCACTGCGCTTCCATCGAGCCCTGATAACAGGCCTGACACTGATCCTCTGGATCAGCGCACGCTGCCACTCTTGCCGCAGCCCTCCCCAGAGGATTCTTCCTCTGGGGATCCTCTGTCGCAACCTTCCCTGGTGGTGACTCCTGGCTCTTCCGCACATTCAGAGCCGGAGGAGCATCCAGTTGACACAACCCTGGTGCCAGGACCGGAATGCCAGACTTCCCTCAGGAGCCAGTGTCTCCTGCACCGCAGGCACCCCCATCCCAGACTCCAGTGGGACCCTTGGCCCCCTTGGGGCTGACATCGGAACCTCCTATGGGGGGGGGGGATCCGGCACCAGATCTGATGTTTCTGGGCCCTTCATACCCTCCGTCATGGCCTCCATCAGGTCCCTCGGCTCCTCCTTCGGAGCCTACGTCTGGCTATCCGCTGTCAGGACCTCCGTCAGGACCTTTCGCTCCTCCGTCGGGTCCTTCGCTGGGTTACCGGCCCTTCACTGGGCCTTCCGATGCCAGACTACCCTGTGCCTCACTACCCTTTGCCAGGGTATCCGACGCCGGGCTGTTTGCCCTATGGATCGCTGGGCTACCATTACCTGATGACGAGCTATATGACGTCGGGGTTTACCTTTCCAGGATACCCGCCCATCCTATTAGCCTCCTTCTCCTCCACCCCCTCCACTGCCTCAGCCTCAGGTGGATTTTAGGGAGGCATTACAGTCTTGGTCCGAAACCAGGACGCAGTTGGTCTCGGAATTGAACCAGCAGCAACCTACCGTGGCTCCACACCAGCCCCCATGGACCTTACA
Source organism: Neoceratodus forsteri (assembly GCA_016271365.2). Classification (NCBI taxonomy): domain Eukaryota; kingdom Metazoa; phylum Chordata; order Ceratodontiformes; family Ceratodontidae; genus Neoceratodus; species Neoceratodus forsteri. The sequence continues at coordinate 179,895,362 of CM057450.1, read as the reverse complement.
CTGAGATCCCCTTCTCCAGTGGAGTCTCACCCCTCTACCTCAGGACAGACCTCACATCCTAGCGCGGTAGCCAGTATCGGCAGGGGCCTCGCGGCCTCACTGCAGGAGAGCCCACTCCCACAGGCTCTGTCTCTGGACACAAGCCCCGTCGTTGGACTCTTGACACAGCAGATTCCTCCGTCTCAGATTTTGAGACCTCATCTCCAGTGGATCCAAAGCCCAGAGCTGTTCCCAAGTCCCCTTTGGAGGACTCCTCCTTTACTGAGATCCTTTGTAAGATTCAGGAGGCAAATGGGTGGAAGATGGAGGATCAGGATCCCCAGCACAAGAGGTTGGCAGAACACCTGGATATGCCCGAGCTGTCCCCTCTGCTCATTCCTCTGTGGATTGGCCCACATGAGGACTTGGACTCCATGGTCTGGCAGCAACCTTTGTTAGTGGCCACAGTTGCCAAAAAGGCTGATGGGCTGTATCGAGCCCCCGAGGGTAAAGACCACCTTAGTTCTCACCCAAAAGCGGACTCTGTCATTAGTGTGGCACATGAGCAACTGTCCTCCAGACAAGGAGTCACGGCAAATAAATCAGTTTGGACGCAAGGTTTATTCCTCCTCCACTCTGGCTGTCAGAGCTTTGAACTACCTGGCACACACTATTTTATACCAGAAATCTATCCTGGGACAGTTGAAGTCAGAATTTGAGGCTTTGCCCAATTCTGCGGCTAAAACCAAAATTTCCCAGACTGTCAGAACAAGGGAAATCTCCTGCCATCATTAAATCAGAGCAACATACCATACGGTAGATGCCTCTACCCAGAGTACCGCCATGGCTATTAGCATGCGCCGGTAATCCTGGCTGTGGGTATCCGGATTGGCCCAAAACATCCAGTCAGCCATCCAGGATGCCCCTTTCAGAGGACGAGCCCTTTTAAGAGGCGACGTCAAGGACATAATCTCTGAGCTCCAGGACAGTGGCAAGGCTCTGTGCTCTGTCCAGTCCAGGTACTGCCCCAACACCAAGCCAAAACAGCCATTTTGTCACCAGCAACAGGGCCAGAATAGGCAACAGCCAGCCTGACATCAGAACAAACCAGGCCCCATTGGCGGGAGCCACCCCTCCAGCCAAGTCCCAAAGGGCTGCAGGGGCAGTGCTTCCCACACCCCCTCCGCCTCCTGACTTGTGGCAGGCCCCCCATCTTCCGCCACCAGCTCCAGAGGAACCAGTAGGGGGCAGATTCGCCAACCACCTGGCTGGGTGGGAGGCGATCACTTCAGACATGTGGATCCTTCAGCTCATTGTTCAAGGCCACACCATCAGATTCACAGAGAGACCTCCAAGAAACCTCCAGGTCTCTCTCACTACCCAATAGGCCACATTCCTCTCATAAGGGAAGAGATCCAGGCACTTCTGACAAAATCAGCTATAGAGCCTGTTTCTTGGAGCCAGGAAGGAAAGGGATATTACTCCCACTTCTCCTGGTCCCCAAAAAGACAGGGGACCTCTGTTCAATCCAGGACCTCAGCACGCTAAACCTGTATGTAAAGTACAAGAGATTTTGCATGCTGACCCTACCGGGCCTGTTGACTCTTCTGCATCAGGGTCATTGGTTGTGTGCTCTAGATGTGCAGGATACATACCTGCGTATTTCAATTTTCCCCTCCCAACTCCACTTCTTGCGCTTTACCTTCCAGTGGGAACACTTCCAGTTCAGAGCAGTCCCCTTTGGTCTCCCTCAGCGGCCCGGTTGTTTACCAAGTGCCTAGCAGTGGTGTCTGTGGCTTTACACCACCAGGGAATATATGTATTTCCATACCTTGACGACTGGCTCCTGTCAGCACCGTCGAGAGAGAGAGCCTGGTGGCCTCCCTGACTACTACCCTGAATCTATTCAGGCAAGTGGGGATCACGGTGAATTACCCCAAATCCCACCTTGTCCCTTCCCAACACCTCCAATTTATTGGAGCGGTGCTGGTTACTGTTCAGGGTCAGGCTTTCCTCCCTTTGGACTGAGCGGAAATCTTGCATCAGCAGGCCACCCAAGTGGCAACCACACAATGGACCATGGCCCATTCAGTCTTCCGCTTTGTGGGCCTTATGGCAGTGGCTGTTCTCACTGTTCCCCTAGCCAGGCTTAACATGCGGATTACACAGTGGACCTTTCAGGTCCAGTGGGACCAAAAATCAGGTGACCTGGATCACAGGATTCTGGAGTCGGGACCTCCTTTAGTGGCAGGATCTGTCCAGTCTCACCAGAGGGATTCCTTTTCAGATGCCCCCGCCAGCTCAGACCCTGACAACGGATGCTTCTGATCAGGGCTGGGGTGCCCATCTGGGCGATCACAGGACACAGGGATCCTGGTCTCAGCAGGTGCTACCTCTGCTCATCAGTGTGCAAGAGATGCAGGCTGTTCTATAGGCCCTTCAGGCCTTTCAGCACCTACTCATCCCTGGGCCCCTCCTGGTACAGACGGACAACATGTGCATGGTCTGGTACCTGAACAAACAGGGAGGCACACTGTCATATCCACTGTGCAGGGAAGCGATATGCGTGTGGCATTGGGTGACAGAGCACAGCATGCAGCTCACAGCAGTGCACGTCCCAGGCGTTCAAAATGTCCTGGCAGACATCCTCAGCCACATTCAGGCAAGGGCACACAAGTGGGAACTGAGGCAGTCAGTAGTCAAATACATCTTCAGTTGGTGGGGTTGCCCAGATCTCGATCTGTTCACTTCCCCATCCAACGCAAAACTACCCAGTTTCTGCTCGCTCTTTCCCAGGTGTGGTGTTTTCTTGTGAGACACACTGTCTCTCTGCTGGACAGGGAGGCTCTTGTATGCATTCCCTCCCTTTCCACTATTGCAGAGGGTGCTTCTGAAACTACAGCAAGAAGGGGCCTGCATGATTCTTGTAGACCCTTATTGTCCTCACCAAGTGTGGTTTCCTCTACTTCAGCAGTTGAGAGTGGAGCCTCCGGTTCCCCTACCCTTCTGCCAGAACCTGCTAACTCAGGACCAGAGCAAGCTGGTCCATCCAGTCCTCAAGTCCCTTCACCTGTGGCACCTGCTGATGTAGCTGTTGTGCACACTTTGGGGTCTCTTCCAGAGTGGCTCAAGTCCTTGTGGAGGCCTGAAAGCCTTCCACAAGAATCACATACCCTATGAAATGGAAGAAGTTCTCCATTTGGGCATCCAGCAAGGGCTGGGATCCTTTCTCTTGCCCTGTCCCGCAGGTCGTAGAGTACTTGCTGCGTATCTCTGACCTTGGCCTTAGCTGTTCTTCGCTGAAGGTCCACTTGTCTGCCATTTCTGTCTACCACACTCCAGTGGATGGCAAAACTTCGGCTCAGTTGGAGGTTTCCAGAACCTTTCTGAAAGGAATTCTCCAGTTGAAACCCCCCCCCCAGTCAGGAACCCTGTTTCTCTGTGGGATTTGCTCTTCATCCTTGAGAAACTCACTTTGCCTCTCTTTGAACTGGCCGTGAGTTGCGACCTGCACTACCTTTCCTGGAAAGCGCTCTTTTTAGTTGCCATTACTTCTGCACGAAGGATTTTTGAGCTTCAGGCTCTTATTTGTAAGAAGCTGAAGGTAGTTTCTGAGTTTACTTTGAATCAGACCATACACTTCCCAGTATAGTCTGATGCTGAGCATTCTAATCAAGGGGAGGCCGTTCTGCACACACTCGATGTGCACAGAACCTTGAGTTATTACACGAACTAGACAAAGTCAGTCCATAAAAGAGATCAGCTTTTCATTTCTTTTGCGCCCAAAAGAGAGGACGCGGCAGTTTCCAAACAATGCTTATCCAAATGGTTAGCAAACTGCATTTTGTTTTGTTATCAGAAGTATAACAAGCCCCTTCTGGGGGAAATCAGGGGCATTCAGCCAGAGGCATGGCTGCATCTACTGCTTGTTTCAGGAAAGTTTTTGCCGTGGACATTTGTGCAGCAGCCACTTGGAGCTCTGTCTACACCTTTACCAAACACTGCAGTCTTGACATTGCCTATAGGGGCAGGGCAGGTTTTGGACTAGCCATCCTTCAGGGCCTCCTGTCCTAATTCTTTACTTACTGCAGATCTTTCTTGCCTCCCGTACTTCATCCTTTGTCTGAATTTCACTGCTTGGGACTCGGTCCTAATGGTTATTACCTACTGCAAGAGCCCTCTTGAAGTAAGATAGTACAGTTACGTAAGAACTTACTGTAACAGTAGATCTTCGAGAGAGGCTCTTGCAGTAAGTACCTCTCCCCCACCTTCCCCCTGCTTCTGTGGCTACTTCTTTCTAGTCTTTCTTTTGGCTCCAGGAGTCCACTCCTTTCTCATCTTCTTAGGTCTCCGGCGAGAGAACTGGAGGGTGGGTGTAGGGACCTCTCACTATATAGTGTCACTCTGACGTCCGGCACGTGACGGGTGGGTGGTCCCCCTTCCAGACATTGCTAGCTAACATTTTCCATGTGGTCCTATTGCCTAGCGGCTCTAGTCCTAATGGTTACTACCTACTGCAAGAGCCTCTCTCGAAGATCTACTGTTACGTTAAGTTCTTACGTAACTGTACTTTCCCTTGATCCTTATTACACATGCTGTAGGGTAGCAGCCAGTAGTGCTGTAACCTGTTGTTTCAACAGTGGGTAGTAGTGAAAAGGAACTGAGGAGGAGGGGGCCATACTTCTCAACCTTTAATCACCCAAGTATGTGACAAGATGTGTGAAAAATGGCAAAATATGTGACGTATCTTCACACATGGAATGACAAGCACAGAAAAATGTGTACATCAGTGAACTAATGGTTATAATGTTTGTTTATAACTGAGAATCACAGATTATTAGGAATTTCTGCTTTAAAAAACAATCAGTTGTACTCATTTTGGGAAAAAAAAGTATTAAGCCAAGTCCCCCCCGGCAGTGTCTTGGCTCTGCAGGACTTCAGAAGTCAATTTTGCAGAGTTTGTTTATTGTCGATTTTCGAAGGGGAAGGGATCATTATTCTTCAGTTGAAGGACCAGCCGCTTGATCCTTTTCCCTTCCCGGTCCCAATTCCAGCAGGCTCTGCCCCTGTGCTACCCCATGTTCTCACGATTTGTGACATGTTTGAACAGCGTGCCCAGTTTTGAAATCAGTATTTTTATATTTTAAGATGGCTGCAAAAGTCAAAGGCACAGCTCAACTGACAAGGCCCTTGTTAGTTGAGCTGTGACTTTGATTTGACACCTGTGGCCCTCTGAAATATAAAAAGATTGATTTCAAGACCGGCCCCCATTGTTATCAATAAAGCGTGCTCTCCAAACTAAAATGTCACAGAATGTGAGTGTGGGAGCACAGCCTGCTAGATCCGGGACTAGGAAGGGCGAGGGATTGGGTGTCCAGATCCTTTGACCGAGAAACTACGATCTCTTCCCTTTGGAGAAACGGATACTAAATAAATTATTCAAAGTTGACTTTTGAAGTCCTGCAGAGGTAAACTGCTGCTGGGGGACTAGCTGAAAGCACCGAAATTGATGCTCTTTAAAATCTCAGTAGTCAGTGTGTGGAATATTTCTTTCTTCATGTGGGACAGTGGGTTACTAAGAGGTAATGAGTGATGTACCTCACAATGTGTAACAGTTGAGAGGTACTGTATGGAGGGGAAGAAGACATTGAAAACAGTGTTGCTGAGGTGCTGTGTTTGTTGTATTTCAGTGTGAAGTATGAAGATCCACAGGCAATTGAGGGACTCGCTGGAGCACTTGGTACACGACAACAGAACACAGGAGCGGTAAGTGCAACAATTCTTATGCCACTGGAATATTCCCTAAACCTCCGCTTCAGTGATGTTGATTGCTTCTCAGAAGCATCAGTGGTGGAATAATTTTGTCTTATTCTCAAGAACTCTCCCAGTGGGGTTCTCTTAATCCAAAGCAGGGGTGTAACCAGACAATATACAAATGTACACCAGGACCGTGTTTGTTGTGTCATTTGGCACAATAAATACAACTTTTGTATCTCATGACAGTGGCTGTTGCCATGCATTGTTCCCCAAGACACCCACATACCAGCCCAGATCCTGTAAAGTGGTATTGTTCTTGGGATGCAAAGACAGTGTTAGTGACCAGTCCTTCTAGTTTTGACTCCTGTGAATAAAATTACAGAAAGGTTCAACATTTTCTTTGTTAGCTTTCATGGAAAAAGGAAGCAGTTCAGAGCCTATTTGCTACCCCCCCCCAACCCCCAAATAAAATTGCACACCTTGGAGTATGCCTGGGTACACCCATGATCCAAAGGGGTGGCCACTCTCAGCCCTTAAGAGGGAGTTCCCAGTAGTCACTTTTCTGTAAGTGTCTGATTGAAGTACTCCAAAGCAATCTACTGTAATATCAAGAAAATCGATCTGAATTGCATCTACTTTACAGGTAAAGCTCAAATAGTATTTATTTAACTGTGACTGAAGCCTCTGGATCTCTTCTTCCGAGCCATCCAAAATGCGAAAGTATCATCAACAAAGCAGTGCCGATCTGATAACCCTCAGATATGGATTATATTTATTAAACACTGCGTGTTCCTTCCACCAGGCCAGGTACATATTTGGATAAGATGGAGCCATTGTGGCCCACCCATACTGTGCCCTGAACCTGGTGGAAGAACTGCCCATCAAACATAAAATTATTGTGGTTTAGAATGTAATCCACTGCCAGAGGAGAAAGTCAGATGGCACCACCGGTACTGACTCGCTGTTCTTCACAAGAGAATGTTTTACCACATCCATACCCAAGTTATGGGGGGTCCCACACAAAAGATTAATAGTCAGATTAACCAGCCTGGGAGTGGGTCCCAGGGTGTTAGCCTGGGTCAAACATTGGCTGCACAACAGGACACAGAAGGTAATTGTAAATGGAGTCCACTCTGAAGAAAGAGGGGTTACTAGTGGGGTAGTGCAGGGTTCAGTATTGGGTCCAGTCCTTTTTTTTTTTTTTTTTTTTTTTTAACCCTCCTCTTTATCCTCCTTTCCTACCCCGGTGTCCACTCCTTCAGACTGCTCAGCCCCCTTACACCACTTACCCAGGATCTGCCCCTAGAGTGCCTCTCTCCTCCCTCCTTCTGCGCATTGGGGTCTGTTCTGGGTTCGGTGGTCTTGGGTGGAGCCGTCTTCATCTAGGACCAGCGGGGGATTTATCAGTTTTCTCCCTCTACCCACTGAGGACGTCGGCACGCAGGACTGACGTCCAGACAGACGGTGTGCTGATGCACGCTGTTGACAAGTGCCTAGACATCCTCCCCTTCCCGGCTCTTGGCCGCCTGTGCCCCGGTGCCCGTGCTTCCACCGGCCCCGGAGCGTTGGGTGCATATAGCACCCCAGGAACCCACCCCTGGAGGAGGAGGAGAGCATCTGTTGGGACGCTCGATCCTCCTCCTCCCTCCTCCGACCCCGGCAACCCGAGTCTGTTCCCGACCCGGGTCGCCGCGTGGCACGAGTGTGGCGCCCAGTGCCACTGGGTGGGCGGTCCAGTCCTTAATGTCTTCATCAGTGACATTGCAGAGGGACTGGAAGGAAAGTATGCCTTTTGCAGATGACACAAAGATCTGCAACAGGGTTGATACACAAGGAGGCGTGGAAAGGATGAAAGGGACTTGGCAAGGTTGGAGGAATGGTCAGAAGTATGGCAGCTAGGATTCAATGCAAAGAAGTGCAAAATAATGCACCTGGGAAACAAGAACCCAGGGAAGAATACAAATGGGTGGGAGGTAGTAACAACAACAAAAGGAAAGGGACCTGGGGTAATCATATCAGATGACCTTAAGGTTAGCAAGCAATGAGAAGGCAGTAGGGAGGGCTGGGGTATACTGGGATGTATAGGGAGAGGCATCAGCAGCAGAAAACAGGAAGTTGTTATCCCTCTGTACAGACAGTTGGTGAGACCCCATCTGGAGTACTGTGTCCAGTTCTGGAGACCCCATCTCCGCAAGGACATAGACAGGATAGAGGTAGTCCAGAGGAGGGCAACTAAAATGGTGCAGGGTCTGCAAGAGAAGGCCTATGAGGAGAGACTAAAGGAGCTTAATATGTATACCCTTGAGGAAAGAAGGGAGAGGGGGGACATGATAGAAACTTTTAAGTACCTCAGTGGAATCAACAAAGTCCAATAGGGTAGCATCTTTCAGAAAAAGAGACGTGCAAGAACAAGGGGACACAATTTAAAGATAGGAGGGCAGTTCAGGGGCAATGTGAGGAAGTATTATTTCACAGAGAGGGTAGTGGATGCATGGAACAGCCTTCCTGAGGAGGTTGTGGGGTCTAAAACTGTGGGAGAATTCAAGAATGCATGGGACAGACATAAGGCAATTCTTGTGGGGGTAGGAAGAAATAGGCTGTTGGTTAACTAGGATCTGCGGCTTATCCTGTAGGTAGGGAAATGGGCAGACTAGATGGGCCAAGCGGTCCTTATCTGCCGTCAAAGTCTATGTTTCTATGTGCTGGTGCATGGAACACACACATCAGTTTTAAGAAATGTTTTGGTGTCTTTCCATTTGTATAGCTGTCATCCTGTTTAGAATGTCCATGGAGGCTCAGAGATAGATTGGTATCTGGAACATCATCTCCTTTAGAAGAATGTTTAGATGTGTTCTCAGTCACTGAACCTATCCCCGAGACTATTGGACGACCAGGTCAACTGACCACAGATTTGTGTATCTTGGTCAGAAGATAAATTGTTGGACAAATTTGACTGAAAGAGCTAGTGTACTGCCTAAAACTAATATTAGTTTTTAAAAGCAGTCAGCCATTACCTTTCATATCTGAGGTACTTTTTCCAGGGACCCTGGTTTTCCATTTTTACCGGTAACACCGGTCACAATCACGGAATCCTGCGTGGTTTGCGGATTTTGAATTCTTGTACCGGTACCTCACGGAAATTGCATGTCACTGCACAGAATCTCTAAGATTTCAGCATCTTTTTTAATTTGTTTTAATTTTCTCTTTCTATGTCCCCTTCTCACAACATCAGTCTCCACTTTTCAGAGATCCCTAGACTGGGTATCCCTTAGCTTCACCCCCAGGTAACGCTCATGAGTACTGTGGTCCTGCCCCTATCTGTCTGGATTGTGCCCCCCCCAGGTGGAAAGGGAAGGAACCCCAGGTCACCCCTGCACACTCCCTTAGTGTGTGTCGGGCAGCTTAGTGGGTCCCTCATGGAGCCTGGTTATGAAGTCTGGGGCACCTGGGTCCCTTCTGCCAGTGGCTGATTTGGAGTGATTGTTCCTGGTTTTCAAACAACATGAAGTCTTGCTATATTATGACTATTGCAGTTTGTCCCAGCCTTAGAACTGCTCCGGAGGTGAAAGAGTTAACTTCCATGCTGAGCATGGAGCTTAGAGCGCGAGCTCAGTTCAGAAGCTCTGTTAGGTTGGTTTCAAACCGAAACCGTCAGATTCTTTACTCCGCCTTCGGAACAGTCGCTCCGGAGATTCCTCCTGTTGCTTGGTACATTTCTTCGGTTTAAAGCGCTATTTCTCGGTTTAATTTAACCGCGATTTGATTATTTTAACCGAAAAACCGATCGGTTCAAGCTCTGTCTATGGTAATCGTAAGTAATAGATAGGTTTTTTCTGTGTGGAACTTGTAAAGTGTTATCGGTTCGGTTGAACCTATCGAATTGTATAAAAATTTAATTTTAAAGCCTTTTAAGGCTTCTTAGAGTGCGGTTCCCGGTTCTTATCGGTTCTAAAAAAAAACGGATTTCATTACGTTTTTTTCCACGACCCGTGACACGGTTTGGAACCGATAAGGGTGTCTTGCCTGGCACTGCCATTAAAAGGGCAAGTTTGTTGGTTAGGCTGGCATCATGTCTGAGAAACCCAAAAAAAACCGGCCCACTGGGTTTCAACACTGTAGTGTCTGTGGGAAGCCTTTGCCAGGCTGACCCACACACTAATGTGTTTATTGTCTGGGTTTGACCACCTCAATTCAGACTGCCAGATTTGTAAAAATTTCCCTGCAGCCACCCTGGACAAGAGAGTGGGCAGGCTCAGGGAACGAGAGGCCAAAAAGTCCGCTGACCCGGATGGCCAGCCCGGTTCGGTGCCAACCGAACCGGAGGGAGTGCCCTCTGACCAGGGCGAGACTTCCTCGGGCCAACGAAAAGCTGGCACTGAGGAGCCAGTTCCAGCAAAGAAAACTAAAAAATCAGCAGGTTTGGAGTCCAAAATTCCTTCTCCAACTGCTGCAAAGATAGCCAGGGCAATACAGATTGTCCAGTCCCTGTCCCCGGTTCCCTCTGAACCGCCACTGTCTGGCAAAAGGTCGGTTCCAGTGGTTCAGGATTATGATATAGAAGAGTTCTATGAACCAGAGGAGGGGGGATGAGGATTATGATCAGTGTGAATGTGACTTTGAGAGTCTGGATGTGCCCATTGAACCGGACATCTCCCCAGACAGACCTTCAGGTGAGTCTCCCCCTAGGCTTTCTGAGTCCCCTTCTCATTTTTTGTTTTATAAAAAAGTTGCTGAGACCCTCCAGCTTCCCTTAGAGGAGGCTTTGGATGAGCAAGAGGAGCCTGACTATGTGGAGATGATGGATATCCCAGAGTCCAGGAGGTTGTCCATCCCTTTACATAAATCTTTTAGAAAACAAACAAATAAAATTTTAAAAGCTCCTAATTCTGTGCCTCCTGTGGATAAAAAGATGGACAGGAGGTACACTTTGTCAGGTCCTGATACAGATTTTCTTTCACAGCAATGCAGTCATGTTGGGGTAGTTCAGGCTGTAGCCTGTGATAAAGCTAATATTCCACTGGCTTCACATCCTCTTGACAAGGATTCCAGGAAAATTGATGACATGGCCAAAAAACAATACATGGCAGCATCTTTGGGACTCAGACAAGCAAACTATATGGCTTATGTTGCGAGATACCAGAAATCTAGATGGGATACTGACATGGCCTTAGCCAAACAGGTCCCTGGCCAGCTTGCAAAGGAGCTGGAACAGGTGGCTCTTGATGGTATTGAGGCATCTAAGGTGCAATTCCATGCTGCAGTGGATTCTAATGATGTATCCTCAAGAGTCATGGCTACATCTGTGGCTTTTCGGAGATTGGCCTGGCTCAGGTGTACTACTTTGTCACAGGATACCCAGTCTAAGGCTATGGATTTTCCTGTGGTGGGAAATTCTCTGTTTGGGGAGCAGACAGAGAATTATATGAAGAAAATGGATGACTATAGAACCACTTACAGGAGTGCACAAGCCAAGGAACGGCAAGCCACTCCTCAGAGGCAGCCCCCCAGGGGTAGGGGTAGGCCTTTCCACAGGCCTTTTTACCAGACCCAGGCCTCCTCTTCCTCTTCAGCCTATGTACAGAGGGGGTTCTTCAGAGGGAGAGGCAGACGGGGTTCGAGCAGGCCTGCTCCCACCCCTCAGCCTAAAGCCCCTGCCAAACAGGCACCCTGATGGGATGCCCAGGGTCGGCTGTCCACTACCTGTAGGGGGCAGGTTGGCTCACTTCATCCAGGACTGGCAGTCTTTAACTTCAGACAGGTGGGTCCTGGAAGTAGTGAGCCTGGGTCTGGTTCTCAGCTTCAAGAAAATTCCAAAGATGAGAGCCAGATCTTTTCCACCTTCAAACCCTTTAGAGACTCTTGCTTTGGAAACAGAAGTCTCAACCCTCTTGGCTCTCAGAGCTGTAGAAAGGGTTTCTCCCCTTCACCAGGGCAAGGGTCTGTACTCCAGGTACTTCCTTACCCCAAAAAGACAGGAGAGTGGCGGCCTATCCTGGATCTAAGATATCTAAACAAAGCACCTTTTAAAGCCAGAGTTCAAAATGGTGACACTGGGAATGATTTTACCTCCCTAAGGCCAGGGGACTGGCTAGCCTCCCTGGACCTCAAGGATGCCTACTTCCATGTTCTTATCAGAAGCTCCCATCGAAGTACCTCAGATTCGAACTGCCCTCAGGCTATTATCAGTTCAGAGCAATGCCTTTCGGCCTCACTTCTGCCCCAAGGGTGTTCACAAAATGTCTGGCAGTAGCAGTCCTCATCTAAGAAGGCAAAAGATTGCCATTTTTCCCTACCTGGATGACTGGCTCATTGTGGGTCAGTCTCCAGACCAGGTCAAATCACACCTGCTAGTTACCCAGCAGCTGCTTACCTCTCTGGGATTTCTTCTCAATCTTCCAAAGTCAGTTTTGGAACCTGTCCAGTACTCACCTTTATAGGCGCAGAACTGGACACAAAGCAGGCCAGAGCCTTCCTTCCCTTGGAAAGGTAAGGACCTTAGTGGCCACGCCTCCTCACTCTGCAGGTCTCTCGACCAGCAAGGCATTTCCTGCAGCTCCTAGGGCACATGGCTGCCTCCACAGCTGTGGTGCAAGGAGCAAGATTTCAGATGAGGGACATTCAGTTCCATTTGAGAGCTTTCTGGTCTCAAAGAAGAGATTCTCTATCCAAGTTAATCCCAGTAACTCGAACTCTGATCCAGGCCCTTCAGTGGTGGCAGGATCAGAGCAACCTGAGACAGGGGGTGCCTTTCATCCCTCTGTCCCATTCCTTGACCCTTACTACAGATGCATCCCTCCTGGGATGGGGAGCTCACATGGGCGACCTTTCCACCCAGGGGTTATGGTCCCCTCAGGAATCTCTGCTCCACATCAATCTGTTGGAACTCAGAGCTGTTTTTCTAGCACTTCAGGTTTTCTCTGCATCTGTTCAGAACAAGGTGGCACAGGTCAGAACGGACAACACCACTACAATGTGGTACATCAACAAACAAGGGGGCACTCGGTCTTCGGCCTTGTGCACCGAGACGATGAAGTTGTGGTCTCTGGCTTATTCTCTGAACATTTCCCTCATAGCAGTTCACCTCCCAGGCAAGGACAATGTCTTGGCAGATGTTTTCAGCAGGATTTCCCAGGGCCATCACGATTGGTCACTGGATCCCCTAGTACTGAGGATAGTGTTTGCCAGATGGGGCACTCCTCAGATAGATCTTTTCGCAGCCCCAGACAATCATCAACTTCCACTGTTTTGTTGCAGGCCCCCAGTGTTGGGCTCAGTTCCCTGGATGCCTTTCTCCTCGATTGGGAAGGAAGTTTCTTTATGCCTTTCCCCTTCCGTCTCCCTGTTCAAAGTACTAGTCAAAATCAGGTCTCAGCCCTGCAAAATGGTCCTGATTGCTCCAGACTGGGCCAGGCAGTCCTGGTACCACTCCTTCTGTCCTTAGCAGTCCATCTTCCCCTGTGTCTCCCCAGGAACCACAATCTGTTAACCTGTGCTCAGGGAGTTTGGTATCCGAATCTCAAATCCTCAACCTCAAGGCTTGGCTCTTGAGCAGTTAGAGTTTGCTGATTTACAACTTTCTCAAAGTGTTCTCGAAATCCTGAAGGCTGCTAGGAAGCCTTCCACCAGGGCTACCTATAACTCCCAAGTGGAAAAGGTTTTCCATATGGTGTTCTGGGAAGCATGTTTCCCCGGAATCTGCTGATCTACCCACTGTTTTGGACTACATGGTCCATCTTAATTCTTTGGGACTGAGACCAGCTACCCTGAAAGTGCACTTGGCTGCTGTCTCTGCCTTCATTTCAGCAGGGAAGCCCTCTTCTCTTTCTGTTCATCCTGTATTTTCCAAGTTTTTTAAAGGATTGCTTCACACCAATCCCCCATTCCGGGACCCTGCCCCGGCTTGGGATCTTAATGTATGCATTGCTCAGCTAATGCAACCCCCCTTTGAGCCTCTGTCTTCGGCAGAGCTTAAGTATTTGACTTGGAAAACTGTATTTCTGGTAGCCATCACTTCTGCCAGGCGTATAAGTGAGTTACAGGCTTTATCAGTAGAGACTGACTTTATTTCCTTTCACAGGGATAAAATAGTCCTCAGGACTAACAGGAAGTTTTTGCCTAAGGTGGTTTCAGATTTCCACCTTTAACCAATCTATTTCATTTCCAGTGTTCTTCACTGACCATTCCTCCTCTGGTGAGAGGAGGCTGCACAGCTAAGATGTTAAGAGGGCCCTAAGTTACTACATAGAGTGTACCAAGGGTCACAGGTTTGACTCTCCAACTGTTTCTCACTTATGGTGAGGTTGGGAAGGGAGACCTGCCACTAAGAGATCCATTGCCAGGTGGATCGTTTCTTGTATCCAATTTTGCTATCAAAAACTGGGTAAGGTTCCCCCCTCAGGCCTGAGGGCACACTCTACCAGAGGTACAGCTGCATCTCTAGCTGCTGCTAGAGACATCCCTATCTTGGAGATATGTCAGGCAGCTACTTGGAAGACAGTACCACTTTCACCAAGCATTACTCCCTGGATATTCAGGCCAGGAGGATGCTCGATTTTAACAGCCACGTCTTCAGAGCCTATTCCTAGTGGGTTCTGTCCCTCCTCCATGGAGGTACTGCTGTGTAGTCTGCAATAATCATAATAATAGCAAGACTTCATGTTGTTTGAAGAAAAATTACTCACCTTAGTAATGTTGTTTCTTCTAATGGAGTCTTGCTATATTATAACCTCCCCACCCTGCCCCTCTCAGAACTCCTACTTTGGGTATGGGGTGGGTAGTCCTCTGTTGGCATTTATTGATGCCTCTTTCATGTTTGGGTGTTGTGTTTATTTAGTTATTTTATCTTATTTTTCTGGTCCACTGACTTGAGTCTTTGTGTTGGGACCAGGAAAATGTGTTAATATATTAGTGGCCAGTTGGCTAGTGTAGGTTACAGCTTCCACGCAGAACCTTAGTGAGTTTTTGCTCATAAAGATCTGACGGTTTCGGTTTGAAACCAACCTAACAGAACTTCTGAACCGAGCTCGCGCTCTGAGCTCCATGCTCTGCATGGAAGTTAACTCTTTCATCTCCGGAGCAGTTCTAAGGCTGGGACAAACTGCAATAGTCATAATATAGCAAGACTCCATTAGAAGAAACAACATTACTAAGGTGAGTAATTTTTTCTTCTGGTCTCTGTCCCTGAGGGCACCAGCACTAGAGGATATCCAAGGAGGTAGGTCACATAGAGACATGCCACTGCTCCAGATCCTGGCTAGCGTCCTCCCCTCCTGATCACTCTGCAGCACCATTGCATCACCACCTGTGGTCACACAGGTGGTGGTAAAGCAGCAGGACCTGCGCCCACCCTCCCCGGTGGAGGAGGAGGAGGAGAGCAGTCTCCCAGGTGCTTGATTCTACTCCCCTGGCCAGACCTCCAGCAACCCGAGTTCACTTCTGACCCTGGGTCGCTGGCATTGCAAGCAGTAGTGCTACCGTAGTGCCAGCGGGCTGACCCAGATTTCAGCATCTTAAAATGAATGCTGCTGTGCTTTGCATTTTTTCTGCTTTGCTGCATATAGAGTCAGTAAGGAAATCACCCGCACTGCTTTGTTGTAATCAGCCATTCAGTTTAACCACCCATGCCTAGTGGTTAGAGTAACAAACAGTGAATGAACTGGGTACATCCAGCAGACTTTGGTTTGATTCCCACAACCTCCACTTGCATACTGTGCAACTCCAAGCAAGTCACTTAACCTCCCCAGTGCTTCTAGGTCACTCTTGAAAATGGACAGTTCTGCCTAGTGTGCCTTGCCTGCTTTACAAAGAATATAAAAAAAAAATACCAATGTATGTTTACTACATCATAAAATAGTAGTCAGGGTACCATGTAATTTACTTAGGTTTTACTTAGGCTGAAATGATTTTGTATAGGTAAAGATAAATATTCAGATACATTTTATGTTTTATTAGCTTGTTTTAGATTTTAGTCAGGTTTTTATTGTATTCTTTGCATGTGAGCATCTAGGTTGTAGATTTCTAAACGCAGGATCACTGTTACCAATGAGCTTATTCAAGTTTATAATCAGTAGGGCCATCCAAAATCCTCAGTTGTTTGAATGAAAACTAGTCTGAATGAAAGTATGTTCGCAAAGAAGAAACTGCCTTACTACTTATGAAAAGACTTCACAGTTAGCACCCCATTTAGGTGAATTGGATCATTTGCACCTTTTCTCCCACCTGCTGTTTCAGTTTCTGTGACAACAGAAAGTTTTCTGATAAACTTTTTCTACAAAAAGCAAATGTTAAGTATTTGAGTGTACTTATGTTTGGCCAGTGGATTTTGAAAGCACAATCAATGACGTACAGAAGGTAAGACCCCAGGGGCTGTATGATGCTGGTGGGCAGAGTAGTGCTCAATTCACATCTGAACAAAGACATGAATACTGGGAGACACCCTTTTCATGGACACCAAGTAAAAAAAAAAGCATCCACATGTCTGGGAGATGCATAAATCCATTTGAACATCCTTCACTAATCACTTCTGAGTTTTTTAGGTGAAGACACTTTATTTCAAAGAAGCAAAATCAAGCAGTTTTATTTGCTCCTCCTACCCCCTGGCAATTCACTCCTTCAGGCCTGCCAAGGCTCCCTACCACCGCTGCTGAGTCTCAACCACCATCCACTGCCCCTTACTGCTGTGCTACCAGGTAACCCAAAGTAATCCTTTATTGAGTGGGCCCCTACCCCTGTGGGAGGCTACCAGGGGAGGAAAATTGTCCTAAAGAGCTTCCTGGGCATGGCAGGGGTCAGAACGGACACATGTCTGGGGCTGCCTGCTTAAGGAGGGACCAACAGCTGTCCTTCGGTTGGTCAGCGGGTGTTTTCCCACTTTCTTGGGAGTGTGACAGGCCACATGATGTCAAGGCAGAAGCCGACGTCCGTCACGCTACCTCCTGCAGTGAGGGCTGACATGTTGTCGTGCCTCTGGCCTCCACAAGGGGCCAGCAAATGCTGAGCAGTGAACCCACCCTCCCTCATAGGAGAAGGTGAGTGGTCATTAGACACTCAAGCCATCACCCACCAGCTGGCCCTCCAACACCCAAGTCTGTTCCCTAACCCTGGTCAGTGGTGTCACAGGCAGAAATCCAATTCAGGCAGTTAAATTATAGATAGGAAAAAACAAAGGTAGTCCACCTTAGTGGTGATGGTTCAGATTAATTCACATCTGAATTCTAACAAGCAAAGAGACCAAGTCATTTGTAACTTGTGCATGTGGGATGTGGGTGTTGAAGGAAGGGGATCATAGTGCTGTCACTACTGCCATCACCCTATAGGGATATGGACTGCATTGTTGCTACTGCCATCACACCAAAGGGGGGTGGGGGCTGTAGTGCTTCTGCCATCACCACTGGTGGACGGGGAATGTAGTACTGCAGCCGTCCCACCTGGGGGATGGGGGCCGTAGTGCTGATACTGCCATCACACCTGAGGAATGGTGAACGTAGTACTGCTGCCATCACACCTAAGGGATGGGGGCCACAGTGCTGCTGCTTCTGTCACACCTGAGGGAGGGAGGTTGTAGTGCTTTTGCTGCTGCCATCACACCAGAGGGGGGGATAGGGGCCATAGTGCTGTGTTGGTGCTGCTATCGCACCTTAGGGATGGGGTCCGTAGTGCTGCTTCTATCACACCTTAGGGATGGGGCCGTAGTGTTGCTGCTGCCATCACATCTTGTACCTAAAATAACTTTAAATTGGTACAAGGATGGAGGGATGTGTAATAGTGGAGGTCAAAATTGCTAAAATGCGTGTTAGCAGAGTTAAAAATTGTTAAATAAAGTACACAAAACCAAACACTGGTAAAACCTGATTTTGGGTTAGCAGACACCGGTGACAATACCATTTTTCACAATGTGCAAAACTGAATATGCCCTTTCTCAATCCCGGTAAACCAGTGTCCCTGACTTTTTCTTTTCCCTTTGGTTTATTAGAAGATTGTTTACCTGATGGTAGTAGGTGTCGTGCGTGTGTGTGTGTGTGTGTGTGTGTGTGTGTGTGTGTGTGTGTGTATGCGTGTGTGTGGCAGCACTCTGCCTGTCAGCTGACATATCTATCTCTGTTCTCCCCACTACATCATCAACATTGTAACCCCACTGACTGTGCCATCACTGCTGCTTAGAAACAGCCATTCAGTGATTACCAGGTCATTCACCTGTGATGTCACTGTCAGTGAGATCACATTGCTGATGATGTAGTTGGGGGGAGGGGTAGAGATAAATATGTCAGCTGCCAGGCTAAGAGCTGTTCCACACATCCAGCACAGTTTTATGACGTAGACGACTTTCTCATGAGCAAAAGAAAAATACTTCAGATATAAAAATTTACAACTGACTACTACCTAATATTTGAATTATTTTCCTGTCTGCCTGTTTTGGCTCCACTAGCTCTTTAACTTTGATGAAATTACTCTCATCTAATGTGATTTACCCAGACCATAAAGCCTCATTTACCATGGTATCCAGTTTTGATTTGAAAAGGGTGGCAGTATTTTTATGGAGGCATTTGTAGCAGGATGCATCTTCCAGGTGCCATAATGCCTCCTTATATTGCTCCCTCGACATCACTACAATGTTGGCACTCTTGTCAATGCTGTTTATTGTGTCTGACATATTGCTTAACTCAAAAGTGCCTGTTTCTCAAGAGTGGAAGTGTTGTAATGCCCACTGTGATCATATCCTGCAAACAGTTGTTCAACCTCTGCATTTACTATTCATTTGAATATTTGAGTTGATGTATTCATGGGGGGGGGGGCGCACAGATGTAAACCTGTGTTTAAAACAACCCTGCCTATAAATTATAGGCTCAAAGTCACTCACTTCAACTGGTTAGTTATTTCATTAACAGCATGAACCATTTCAGGAGTATCCAAAGGTTTAGTCTCATTTAACCAATCAAATGTCAAGTCAATATTTTTTTCCGGACATTGCAGCAAGTCAAAGCAGGTATCTCCCTCCACAGGTGTTGAAACAGGGCTTGAATTATTTATTTAATAGAAAAGTTGGATTTACAACTTTTGAGTTATGGGCTCATTTACGAAGGCACCTCGTCGCGGGGGAGGGGTAGACAGAGTTACATAGTGTGGTTACAACAGTACAGGTGCAGAACATTAAACATAGAGTACATATAGGTTAAATAATGATGTTACTTATAATATGTTAGTGTAACCCCTAGATGGCGCTATCCCGGGGGCTACTACCCCTGCCTGATTTGCCACTAACAGGTTGAGGGGCCTGGATCCAATGGCGGGTGCCTCCACCCAGAGGTCAGGGTTTGCAGTAGTTAAACTAACTTGGTCACAGCCCTCTGGGACACTGCAACCCCTTTCTTCCACTAGTGGCCCAACAATATATCAGAATTACCTTCACAGTATACACTTACCCCCAGGTCTGGTTCCGGCACTGGGACCTCTCTGAAATGAGATACAGTGCAACAATCACAGTACAGTACTTTAACATAGACAAATACCTCAGGCAGTATAACTTTGCTGAAACAAGCAGCTCTGATTTATTTAGGGGATATAACAAGGACAGGGAAATCAGGTTAATTAGCTTATCACTCTAATAATCTATTTATGGCTCTGTGCACAGGCCTATCCCTATCAGTTACTGTCCCTGGGTACCCAAGCCCTAGTGGCTAGTCCAAACCGTGGCAGCTGGTAGGGGCCCTTTCACACAGAGAAAGGAGAATTAAACAGTCAGCAGTACAGTAATTCCATTTGGATTTAATGTGGCAATTCAACGAGGAGCAACCCTGAATTAGTACTCACGACCTCCAAATAAGATAGGGTCTTTCAATGTCAGCAGGGCTCACTTGAGGTACACAAACCTCTTCACACATCCATATAAAAGAAAGCACTATACCAGGCAGGCTGCATCTGTATCCCGATCTAATTACTGCACAATACCGGGAGAACACACAGCAGATTCAGTTCCTGACAGACCGAGTGCAATTTTCAGCAATTCTTCCAGTCTTCTACAGGGTGAGCCTGGTTTCTACTCTTCAGAGATCCTTTGATTCTTTTCACAGGACGGATTCAGTCCTAACAAGCTGTTACACAAGCTGCAGACCGGAACTCTGGGCCTTACACACGTTTTTTGACTAAAACTGCACACTGAAAAAGCACAGGGCTCCTTCCTTCTTCACTGCCAAAGCTCAACTGAAACTCCAACCGACAAAACCGGGCACTTCCTTTGAGTTCCTCCCAGTTCTTGACTGGATTGGCTGTCACTCACAATAGACTGCTGCTGTTGGTCCAAAAGGCACTGAAGTCTAAACTACATCTCCCAGAGTCACTGCCCATACAATTCTCTTGTGGCTGGCTCAGATTATGAGTTCAAGTTCTGATTCGTCCAAGGCACCATTTTAGAGCTAGCTTACCCCACACTGATTGGTCCAGTTCAGCAGTTCAAAACTAGAATGGGGAACTAGCAGACACAGTTCTGACTGCAAAGAAAGCAGGTTAGACAAACTGTAATTTCATTATTACTCTAAATAATTTCTGGCAAACAGTTACATCTTTCAGATAGGTTCCCTTTGCACTCCTAGTGACTGCAAAAATGAAGTGAATTGGCAGCAGCTTGAGTGGTACTCAATCAAAGAAACACACAGTCCCCCCATACAAACTAATTATGTCTGCAAGCAGACAGCTCTTAAAGAGACAGTACCAGAGGTTCTAAAAACACTCACTGATAAATGGCTTAAACGCCAAACACCATTCAGGCTTGGGGCATTCAAGCAAGCTCCTGGAAGTCTTTTGGGAACCCCCATTTGCAGGGGGTTACATTAGTCAAATACAAGGTACCCAAAGGTTACATTGGGGGTACAGCCCTGGACATACTCTAGATAATACCTGGAGAGGGTGGAGGTAGGGATGGGGAGTGGGGTGGGAGGAGGGGGAGAGGATAGGCTGTCTGGAGGACATTTGTCAAGTCAGGAAGGCCTGACAGGAGGATCCCACAGTGGGATTAATTAGCTGCATCTACAGCAACGAGCGTCGAAGAAATGGTTCCAGAGGATGATTTTGAAGGGACCAATTTTGGCAATGTCTGTGATGCAGGGTGGGAGGGAGTTCAACCAAGCAGGGGCTCAGTAATGGAAGGACCTCTGGGCTAGCAAGACCTTGGTTCTGGGCAGCAGAAAGGTGGCCTTAACAGAGCTACAGGTGGCAATGGATGAGGACGCACGCCATAGGGAAGCAGAGACCTTTGGGGGGGGGAGGGAGAGCCCTAGAAGAGATTTTCTTTGGTGAGTAGGCAGGTCTGGTAGCCCAGACACTCCACTAAGGTGAGCAGGTTGGCAGTGGAGTAGAGCAGGCAAGTGCAGCTAGGGGCTCAGGAGCCTGCAGGCCTTATTGATTGAGAGCTGGATTTTAGTCAAGGCGGTATTGTCCGCCGCAGCATAAATGGGCAAGCCATAGTCCACTAGCAACATGAAGGAAGATATGATGGCCAGCTGGAGTGCAACTTGGGGGAGGCAATCTCTATGACAGTATAGTAGGCCTATCCAAGAATTTATGGCAGAGGATAGGGCATTGATGTGGGTGTGGAAGGTGAGAGCCGAGTCGAAAGTGATGCCTAGATATTTGTAAGAGGTCACTTGCACTAGCGGGTGCAGAGTGCTGGGGAGAATGAAGAGGGGGGCATTCTTGGCCTTGTTTTGGTGATGGGAGAAGAGCATTGACTTAGTCTTCTTTAGGTTAATGACAAGTCGGTGGTCAAGGAACCACTTTTCAGTTTGGTTATAGGTGTGCTGGAGGGATACCTGGAGAGAAGAGGGATTGGGGTGGGATGCAGAGAGAACCACATCATCGGCATAGAGGAGCATTTTTCCTGTGCAGGAGCTGGGGAGAGTGTTGAAGTAGAGGCTGAAAAGTACAGGGCTCAGAATGGAGCCCTGGGATACCCCGAAATGAACGGGGTGGGTATTGGACAGGGAGCCATTTATCTTCACACGCTAGGATCTAGCAGAGAGGTAGCTGGAGAACCAGGCAAGGGGACCAACGGAAAAGCCATGTTGGTGAAGGGAGTCAAGCAGGAGGGTGTGACAAACCGTGTCACAAGCCTTGGAGATGTCTATGAACACTGCGCCGGCATGGTTGCTGGGGTCAAGAGTAGAGTGCAGGTATTGAGAGAACTCCAGGAGAGCAGTAGTGGTACTGTGTCCTGGGTGGAACCCATGTTGTTCTAGGCACATTATGACATATTTGGCCAGGTAATCAGAGAGTTGAATAGACACTATTTTTTCTAGGGCTTTAGCGAGCGGGGGGAGGATAGAGATCAGCCGGTAGTTGTTAGATGCGGACCGATTTACACTCTTACGTATAGGGGTGATTTCAGCTGATTTCCAAACACTGGGAAACTGACAGAGGCATAGAGACCGGTTTAATAGGTCTGTAAGGGGGACTAGGATGACATCCAAGACTAGGCGGAGGATCCTGGCGTCTAGGGGGTCACAGCTGGGGTTGTTGCTACCAAGGGCTTTTAGCAGGTGCGGCCTGGCTACTAAAGTTTAAATGATCCCTTTTTGTTTTGAAAAATGTGGAGCCGTTGTGGGAACAACATTAAGGGTGGGATGCAAAGAGAACCACATTGTTGGCGTAGAGGAGCATTGTTCCTTGTTCCATCCAGCGATTTACCCGTGTTGGTCCACGCCTTTGTGACCTCACGCCTTGACTAGTGCAACTCCCTGTATGTGGGGCTTCCTGGGGTTGATATCCGCCGCTTGCTGCTAGTGCAGAACGCTGCTGCGAGGTTGCTGACAGGGACATCCAGAAGGACACACATTACCCCTGTGCTGCGCGATCTGCACTGGCTGCCTATACGGTGGCGGATCACCTTTAAAGTAGGTCTTTTGACCTTCAAAGCCCTGCACGGACCTGGCCCCGACTACCTGAAAGAGCTTCTGATTCCTTACAGCCCTGTACGACAGCTCCGTTTGTCTGACGAGGGGTTGCTGGAGGTTCCGAGGGTTATTTTAAAATCCTCTGGGGCTCGGGCTTTTGTGTTTATAGCCCCAACTCTCTGGAATTCTCTGCCTCGCCAGCTTCGGTAATGCATGACCATGGAGTCTTTTAAGCGGGAACTCGAGACCTATTTGTGGAGCCAGGCTTTTATGGCTTGAGATTGTTGTGATTACTTTGATTTTATATGTGTATTTTTTGATTTTATTATTTATCTGTACAGGGCCTTGGTGCTTGAAAGGTGCTTAATGAATAAAGTTTTATTATTATTTATTATTATTATTAAATCCTTTGGCATGGACCTGCAGTTGAATTTAATTTAGTTATTTACCTGAAATGTTGATTACTTGTTCAGTCTGCTCCATTTCCTCTGTGCCACTGGAACCGGCTAGTACTTTTTTTTCATTTCGCCCATCTCATTTTTCTTCTGTTTTTGGCTTCTGGTTGTTGCCACCTGTCCCTTGCTCTGTCCCACCCTCCACCTCCAAAAAATCCACCAGTCTGTCTTCATCCTGTACTGGTGTCTCTCCTTCCAAGCTAGAATCCCTGGGTTTGTGTCTGGACTGCGCACACCTCCCTCTGGAGTGAGATCTCCCCCTGCTTTTGCTGCATGACCTTTCCCAGTGGTATATCTCCTCTCTGTCTCTTTCTCTGTCTGTCTGTCTCTCTCTCTCTCTCATAATCCTTCTAATCCATCAGGAATGTTTTCTTTTCACTTATCTTCATTTCAATTTTATCAATTCTGTCATTTAAAGGTGAACTCTTATCTAACCCACAGTAATGCTGTGGGATGTAGAGGTCCCGATTCAGCAAAACAGACATAAATGAGATTTTTGTATTAGCTGCTTATTGTTTTGTAGCTTTAGTTTGTATCTGGTTGATCCTGTCCTCCCCTTCCCCCCCGTCATGCCGTCGACAATATCTCCCATGGCCAGCCCTCTGATTATACGGACGATGGGCTAAGCCATGGAGGATGACTGTGTGCTGGAACATTATTCTAAGTCTGACAGTGTAGAACAGCACCTTCTCACGCTTATTCTACCGGTACAGAGCAGCATCTTTTTGTGCTTATTCTACCGGTACCTGTAGAATAAGCGTGAAAAGGTGCTTTTCTATATTGTCATACTTAGAACAGATTATCTCACTTTGGGAGTAGCAGGCTACACCATAAGGACTGAAGTCGGCAGGCACCTGGACCCCACAGCAAACTTCTAGCTAACATTCTGTAGTCAGGAACTAACCCCCCTGATGTCGGCCCGCCCCCGTCGGTCAATGGTGTAAAAGGGGCAGTCCCCCAGACCAACCTCAGTTCTTTCCCCGCCATCGACCCATGCACATTGGCTCCACAGATGCCTTCTGCTTTAGTTGGCTGCCTTTTTTTCACGATTATCCACGCTTTATTTTACCAAAAAGTTCTTATTTCTTCAGTATTTTCTCTGCATGTCTTCTTCTCCAACCTCGTCTGCAGAGCGGCGGGGGTCCAATTGTGCTTGTGGCAAGCAGCTCCCTTGTAAGGACAGCCTTGCTTCTTGCCTCTTCTGCCTAGGCCCCGACCACGATACAGAAACCTGCCAGCACTGCTTAAGCTTCAACTAGAGGACCAGAATCCACCATCAGAAGACCCTCAAAAGCATCTTGCTTGAAAAGAAATTAGCTGCATTGGAAATGGAAATCCAGGGAAAGAGTACATCCTCCTCCCTGATCTCAGGGGCCTCGACTTCTTCGGCTTCTCACAAGGACAAGTCCAATGGAAAGCACAGAAACTGAGACAAACTCAAGGACAAATCCCGGTCAGCTTCTCGTTTCCAGTCCCTGCACCAGATGGTGACTGGCTCTGGGACTTCCTCCTGCGGAAGAGCGGACTCCTCTTCCACAGCAACCCTCACTTCTTCTGGGCTCCCAGTAGTCAAACCACCCACCCTCATCCAGATGTTGGGCGGTGGTTCTTCAGGGCTGTGGTCTTCGTCCTCAGCCTCTCAGCCCCTGATGCTCTGGCCCTTTAACCAGACAGTGGGCTCTCAGCCAGGTGGCTCGGCTGGGTCTTTTTTGGGCATTGGGTCTTTATCTGTTGTTCGTCCAGCCTTGGTGTCTGCTAAGTTGGTTACAAGCTCCGGGGCCGATGCCACCCAGTGACGCCAGGGGCATGCGCTCGCCTCTCTCAGGAGAGTGACAGATTTGCCCCATTCAGGAGCTAGCTCCCCTTAGCAGGCTCCTTCTAAGACGATGCCAGCTGCTCCCCCAGACCGGTGTCAGTCTACACCTGTCCGGTCGACAGATACCCCGACGTCAATCCTGACGACACCCCTTCCGTCACCTGAACCCCCAGTGTCACCAGCTGACCCTAACGTTTCTCAGCCAACTCTTGGGGGGGTCCAACGTCCAGTCTGACAACAGCTACTAGACCGACGACAGTTGACCAGATGCCCACTGGGCCACTGCCGGTCAACCCAAATCGTCAAGACCCAACACCTGGGTTGCTGCCACCAAAGGGACTGACACTGGGGCCATCTAATGTCTCCCCCCCCCGCAAAGTTGGTTAATCCATCTGTACCCCAGAACTCATTGCCAGATCTCACAGGACTACTTGTCCTGGTGGAACGTGGTCAAGGGCGATCTGATTCCGCAGAGGCCTCTCACGCCCTCTCCTTAGAACCCTCTTTGCTCAAGGGATAAGCCTCAGGCTCCTCCACAGCCTGTACCACCTCCTAAAGAGCCTACCCTGCAACCAGATGACACTGGAAGGGGCCGCTCTACACATCACAGTCGAAAGCACCGCCGCTTATCCTCCAGGTCCTTGGAAAGGTGCTGCCGTAGGTCGCACAGCCATAGGCACTGTCGTTCGACCTCACAGTTTTCCTCTTCGGGAGGGTTGGACTGGCGTTCCTTTTCCTTGGTATCGTCCAACTTGGGGGAGGGTTCTGTTCCTTCAGTGGACCTCAAGGATACACCTACTTCACCTCCCAATGACCCAACCATCATGGAAGTCATGCGGCACATCCAGTCCAATATGGGCTGGGACACTGAAGACCTGGACATAGAGCGGAGCCATTTGCCCATTTTCTTCCGTCAAAAGAATCCAAAACCTGTGGTGGTTTCTCTTCTGGTAGATCCATTTAAGGATGTCACCAGATCTGCTTAGAAACTTCCATCTACTACTCTTGCTGTCTCCAAGAAGGCTGATCGCCTCTGTAATGCTCCTAGAGATGACCCTCTCTTTGGTAAGCAACCGATTGCAGACTCCATCATTATTATGGCGGACCATGATCAATCCAATAGGCCCCCGGCATCTCAGCACTTGGCCTCCGGACAAAGACTCTAAGCAGGTGGACCAGTTTGGCAGAAAAGTCTATGCCTCTGCCACCTGTGCCATTTGCTTCCTAAATTTCTTAGCCCACATGGTCCAGTATCAGAATGCCCTGTGAGAAAAGGCCATGGAACTGGTTCAGGCTCAGCAGGATAGTCCTCAGAAAGCTGAACTGTTGCATATTCTGAAGTCAAGATCGGATGTAGGTACTCATGTCCTCCGTTCCTCGTATGACACAGCAGATTCAGCAGCTAGGGCAGCGGCCACCGGCATCTGCCTTTGCCATTATTCTTGGCTTCGCATCTCAGATTTTACCCCAGATGTCCAGGCGGGCATTATGGATGCCCCTTTTAAGGGTTCAGTCCTCTTTGGCAAGGAATTGGAAAAGATTATAACTGTCCTTCAGGAATCTGACAAGGCTATCAGATTTGTCCATACCATGTACGGATCTAACCAGAAGCAGAATCTCTGCCAGCCATTTCGTCGGTCCTCTGGGTAACAGCCCCAAGGCCAACAGACCAGAAGTGCCTTCAGACATAAGGCCACTTCTCAGGCCTCTAGAGGTTCAGCCCCCAGAACCTCCCAGGCCCCTTTGCCTGTCCCCGGTTCTTTGGCCTGACTCCTTACCCAACCCCCCCTTCCCCGGCAGAATCTCTGCGGGTGGCATGGGGGTTAGCTTCTCTCTGTATCTAGAGGGATGGCACAGGATAACCACAGATCAATGGGTTCTCCAGCTGATAAGAGAAAGGACATACTCGACAGTTCGTGGAGATGCCCCTGGACAACCCACCCATAACCTCCCATTACCCTCAGTCACACCTCTCCCTCATTCAAGAGGAGATTCAAGCACTCTTGTGGAAGCGGGCCATAGAGCCAGTTCTGCCAGCTCAAAGAGGGAATGGCTTTTATTTCCACTTTGTTCTGATTCCAAAGAAAACAGGAGACCTATGGCCTATCCTGGATCTCAGCCACCTGAACAAGTATATAGAATGCAGATGTGCCAGGATGGTCACTCTTCCAGGCCTGCTCCCCCTCCTTCACCAGTGGGATTGGCTGTGCTCCCTAGATATGCATGATGCTTACCTCCACATTTGGTCTTTCAATCCCACAAGATGTTCCTTCTTTTCCACTTCCAAGGCAACCACTACTAATTCCGCGCCCTGCCATTCGGCTTGTCCTCTGCTTCCTGAGTCTTTGCAAAGTGCCTAGCAGTAGTGACTGCGGCACTCAGGGAGAAAGGCCATGATGTCTTCGCCTACCTGGACAATTGGCTCTTGGCAGCTCCCTCCAGGGGTCAGCTGATCAGCACTATGGAAGACAACTTTTCATTGTTTCGAGACCTGGGGGACACTCTCAGCCTCCCAAAGTCTTCCCTGTGGCCCAGCCAAAGATTTCAGTACATCGGGGCAGTTCTGGACACCATCGAAGGAAAAGCCTTCCTGCCTCCAGACAGACTGGAACACCTTCAGGACCAGGCTCGCCTGGTTTCCTCCATCGCGCCAAATTCCAGTCAGATTATTCCTAAGGCTGCTAGTGCACATGGCAGCGGCCGTAGCGACTGTTTTTGTGGCACACCTACACATGAGGGTTCCCCAGTAGACCCTTCAAGTCCAATGGGACCAACGCACAGATGACTTGGAACAGCTGGTAACTGTCTCCATTCTGATGCATGCAGACTCTGTCATGGTGGTTGAACCCATCCAATCTTTCCACAGTGGTTCACGTTCGGCAGGAGTCTCCTCGTCAGATTTTGAATATGGATGCATCCGGCCTAGGCTGGATTGATCATTTGGCAGACCATCAGAACCAGGGAACTTGGTCTCCCCAAGAGCAACATCTCCATATCAACATATTGGAGATGCGGGCTATACTCTGTGCCCTGCAGGCATTCCAGATGCATCTGCTCCAGGGCCTTCTTTTAACTCAGATGGACAACATATCAGTGGTCTTCTACATAAACAAACAATGAGGGACTCACTCTTATCCCTTCAGGAAGGGGGCCATGGGAGTCTGGTATTAGGCCATCGAGCATCATCTGGAACTCACTGCCATGTATGTCCCAGGCAAACAAAACACCTTGGCTGACAGTTTAAGCAGGTATCAGTCCAAGGAACATGAATAGGAACTTCTTCAGTCTGTGGCTGAAGAGTTGTTCGACAGGTGGGGTTGGCCTGTGCTGGACCTCTTCGCATCCCCACTCAATGCAAAACTGCCCAGTTTTTGCTTCCTAGATCTAGGGCCTGGTGTTTTGTGGTGAAACGTGTTGTCCCTGTCTTGGACAGGGAGATTTAAGTATGCCTTCTCTCCCTTTCCATTACTGCAGTGAGTCCTTCTCAAATTGCAGTTGGAGGAAGTGGGGATGATCCTAATTTCTCCTTACTGGCCACGTCGGATTTGGTTCCCAATACAGCAGTTGGCAGTGGAACCCCCGATCTCCCTGCCCCTGAGCTCGGACTTACTCTCCCAGGAACAGGGCACCCTGGTCCATCCGGACCTCAAGTTGCTGCACCTGCACGCATGGCTCCTGCAAACCTTGCCGTTGTCCAGTTTGGGGTTTCCCCCAGAGTGGCAGATGTTTTGGTGGCCACAAGGAAGCCTTCCACCAGGGCCACTTAAGCGATGAAGTGGAAGCAGTTCTGCATTTGGACCTCCCCTCGTCACCTTAATCCCTTCACCTGCCCATCTCCTTTCCCTATCAGACTCGAGGCTGAGCTACTCCTCCATTAAGGTACATTTATCATGCACCTGTAGAGGGTAGGACTCTTGCCCAGCTAGATCTTTCCCGCACTTTCTTGTGGGGTATCCTTCATCTCAAACCTCCCATTAGGGACCCAGTTCCCCCATGGGACCTTCTATTTGTTTTGGAAAAACTTACGCTGCTTCCCTTTGACCGGCCGCAAGTTACGAGCTACGCTTTCTGTCATGGAAAGCGTTATTTATAGTTGCCATTACTTCTGCTCAAAAGATTTCTGAGCTTCAGGCTCTGATATGTAAAGAGCCTCCTTTAGTTTTTCACAAGGACAAGGTATCCTTGCAGACAAATCCTATGTTTTTACCTAAAGTGCTATCTGAGTTTACACTGAATCAGGACATCCACCTACCAGTTTACTACCTAGAGTATTCTAATTGAGGGCAGGCTCTACTTCTCACTCTGGCGGTTCACTGGGTGCTTCATTACTATTTAGATTGCACCTGCACTGTCAGAAAATCTGACCAGTTTGTTTTTTTCACCCCGAGAACAGAAGGGGCTCCTGTTTCTAAGCAAACTTTGTCTAAATGCTTAGTCAACTGTATTGTTTGTTGCTACTGCAAGTATGACAAGCCTTTGCCAGGTCCAGTCAAAGGCCATTCTACCAGGGGTATGGTTGCTTCGTTTGCCTCCATTAAAAATGTATCTGCAGCTAATATTTGCGCAGATGCCACTTGGAGTTCTGTCCACACCTTCATTTGACATTACAGTTTGGACATTGCCTCTTGTCATAGAATAGGCTTTGGCCTCGCTGTCCTACAAGGCCTACTCTCATAAATATTTTCAGCAGATTCCTACCTCCTCCCGGCTGACTGGGGTTAATCCTTCCACTGCTTGGGACTCAGTCTTATGGTGTAGCCTGCTGCAAGAGCTACCCTCAGTATGAGATAGTGCAGTTCTGTAAGATCTTACCGTAACAGTAGATCTTTGAGGGGAGCTCTTGCAGCAGGCACTGCTTTCCCCTCCTACCTTCCCGCTTATGACTGCTTCTCCATCATTGGCTATATTCCCTTCCTCAATTCAGAGGAACCTCTTCGGTTCTCCATTTCTGAATTTGCCAGGGTCTCCAGTTGGAAAACTGAGGGCCCGCTCCTTTTATACCATTGGCCAATGTTGGGGGCAGGCTGATGTCAGGGGGCGGTCTCCCACTATAGACTGTTAGCTAGAAGTTTTCTGTGGGGTCCTGGCACCTGCCAGCTTCAGTCATTATGGTGTAACCTGCTGCAAGAGCTCCTCTAAGATCTACTGTTACAGTAAGTTCTTACGTAGCTGTATCTGACACATAGATGTCCCCCATGGCTTTGCCTGTTTTGTGCATTCATCAGAGGGCTGGCCATGGGGGACACTGTTGACGGCATGGCGGGTGGAGGGACGCAGGATCAGTCACATATGAACTAAAGCTACAAAACAGTAAGTAGCTAAAAAAATTCACTTATGTCTGCTTTGCTTAATTGGGACAGCTACATCCCACAGCATTACTGGGGGGTAGATGAGAGTTCGCCTGTAATTTCTTTTCTAAGTCCTCATACCTTGGATCTTCTTTATGTTTCAATAGTTCCACTTTTATCATATGGATTTCTTCCTGGTCATCAACTAAATTTAAATCATCATCTTTAACATTTTTATTAGTCTAAAAGAGCACT
Organism: Neoceratodus forsteri; assembly: GCA_016271365.2. Lineage (NCBI taxonomy): Eukaryota > Metazoa > Chordata > Ceratodontiformes > Ceratodontidae > Neoceratodus > Neoceratodus forsteri. The sequence continues at coordinate 179,864,932 of CM057450.1, read as the reverse complement.
CACTTAAGGCACTCTTCCCAGTCAAATTTCCTCCTGAACTTGTCAGTCCATATTGGGTTTTTAATTATGCAAAGATTCTCTTCACCTCAGTGTATTTGGTTAAGGAGGATCTGTTGTAAACAAGCCTTGTTTCATTTTTTATACCTGGAGAAAAGCTGTTTTAATGACAGAGTTTCACCTTGTTCTGTAGTTGAAGTGTTTGCCTCTGCCATATTAGCATCAAATAAAGTCTCTGCTTTGCACCATTTATATTTTAGACAAAATAAATTTTGGAGTTTCTTGAGTCTTGGTGTGTAAGGTTTTCCTCGTTTTCAAGGGTAGGCCGTTTAGTGGCAAACTGGCTGCAGCACTAGTGATGTTCAGTAGCAGGTTTAGGAGCTGACTGGGTGACCTTTTGGGGGGGGGCAGGGAAGGTGCTGCCGTGTGGCTGCACTCTTAGCCTGGGAGGTTTGGTACCAGGTTTCACAGACTCCTGTGATAGGCCAGGGAGTTTGCCGTCTTCACAGAGGAGCACAGTGTGGCCTGCCAGGGTACCGCATTGCGCTGTGTGGGTTGGTGGAACCAGTGGAAATGTGTGAAAACTTAAGAAGTGCGATGTTCCGCAAACTGTTGACGCAACGATCACTGTAAGTCTCTGGCCTTGCTCCATGTGGCTGCCTGCTGGCTCATACAACGGGGTTAGCACTAGATGGGCTATGAGGTCACTAGCACCGGCACCGACAGTAAGGAACGATGGACAATTCAAGGGCAAAATGCTGTATAAAAAAATAGATATGAGCACCACATTTGTGTGATCACATGCAACACTGTTCCCAGTCGGCCTGTCGGTAAAGCAGCAATGCTACCACATGCGACCTGAGTTTGTGAATGAGCTTGAGATGTAGGGGACAGCCAGGGAAAGGAGGGTTGAGCATTCCAGAGGATGCTGTCCTTCCCATGGGAAGGAGAGTTGCAGTCCAAATGGTATACTGCCACCTGGGTGACCACAGGTGGCAGCGCACTGGGGAACTATAATGGGTTGGAGGACTTTTGACTGGCTCTACTCAGCATGCGTGAATGCACATGTGTGGGGTTCCATGCATGCAGATCTCCAAAGGGAGTGCGAACCAGAAAACATCCTGGTGCGTGTAGGATGACCCGCGGCGTGCTCAGGACCTGTCTTCTGCGATTAACCTCCTCTGCACCATGGTCTTTATTTGCCCCTGCGCCTAGAAGAGCAGGATACATTTTTTCTGCTGTGACTTGGCACCACCTTAGAGGATGAGTTGATGGGGTGGGGAAAGGAAGGACTAAGCGCAGGAAATGCAGGAAAGTGAGGCTTGGCCTGACCAGGGTGCTGCACCAAAGAAAAGGGGGTATGAAGAAGCAGAAAAAAAAAACTCTTCCCAGTTCAGGTGCATTGCGTTTGCTTCCAGAATGTTATCAATGCTAGTACCAATATGTACAGATAGAGAGTTATATTTAAATGTGAACAAAATGTCAAGGTCTGAAGGTCAAAAGACAATTTCTGTGTCACTCCACATTGTCAATGAGAATTGTTTGCATCATGGGTAATGTGCAGCAGGACAAGGGGCTCACTAATACTGCTATAGCAGTAAAAACTGAACCTACTAGCAGTGGTGAATGCTGGTAAGTGTTCTTGACTTCATAGTCTTTTGTGCTTGGGCAGCAGCATGTCTGAGGAGCTCATCCGACTTGCTGACTTTGCCATATATATTGTTTCTTCCCGTTTCTAGCAGCTAGGGGCTGTTTGTTTCTATAGGCAATCTCTCTAAATTCAGATCTTACTTTGAGAGGCCTCTTGCAGTAGGCAATAACCATTAGGGCTGAGCCGCCAGGCACTAGGACATCACGGAAAACTTTAGTTAGCAGTGTCTGGCAGAGGACCACCCACCTGGTGTCATGTGACTGATGTCAGTCAGGCACTATATAGTGGGCAGTCCCCATGCCCGCCCTCTGGTTCTTTCCTGCCATCAACCTGCACACATCGGACCTCGCAGAATGCTGCTACAGTCGACCACCATTTTCGATGTCTATCTTTCAAATTTTCCTTTCATTTTCTTACAAAATGAGTATTCGTCAGATTGCATGTGTTCTCCAGCTACTTCAGAATTGCATCAAAACAAGTGCTCCTGCGGCAAGCAGCTCCCAGAGAAGGACACCCACACTTCATGCTTTCTGTGCCTCAGACCGAGCCATGACAAACCAAGGCCTGTGTGGCCTACCAGATGTTCCACCAGGCCACTCAGAAATGCTGGCAGCAGACTCTGGAAGCTCACCTTTTGGAACAAAAACTTGCTCCCATGGAAAAGGAGCTGCACCAGATCAGGAGCTGTTCCCCATGTCCAGGGGATTTTTCTGGCTTCCAGAAGAAGGAGGAGTAAGAGGAGGATGAGGAGGAGGATGATGATGATCGGTCTCCCTCCAGGCCATGGCCTTAAGGATTGTACCCTTCTGGCTAAGTCCATTCCTCCTCCTTTGGAGCAGCTGCTGGGGCCCCCCCCCATCTCGCTTCAGGTGGATGGCTCTGGGCATTGGTTCTTCTGAGGACTGCCCAACCGCGGCACTCACTTCGGACTCCATTTCAAGGTCCAGTGTCTGTCCATTGGACCCGCTGCCGCCATTGCCGCAGCTTCCCTCCTCCAGGAGGAATCCCTCTCCTGGGATACTCCTCCTCCACCTAAAGTGGAATGTCCAGCCTCCCCCATTCGTTTGGAGCCAGAGGAGGAGGAACAGCCACCTGCTGACCTACCTACCAAGCCAGCGCCAGACTTTCTGAATGCCATATCTCCCTATAGAGCCTGCAGCCCCCACACCTTTGGTCCTTTCGTCTGGGCATAGTGCACTTCCCCAGACCCTGGAGGGACCCTATGGCCCTTTCAGGCCGTCGCCAGATCTTCTTCCCATTAACCCGCAGCTGGACCTTGGCCTACTCCCACTGGGTCAGTCAGCACTGTCGTTTGGTCCTTCACTGGGCTACCCGACGCCAGGCTATCCCACACCAGGTTACCCTACTCCAGGGTACCCAACTCTGGCTTATCATACCCCCAGCTGTCCAACACTGGAATATCTTAAGCCAGGATACCTGCCAGTGTATCAGCCCCCGCCTCCTTCTACCCCCTCCACAGCTGCAGGTGGACTCTGAGGCGCTGTTTGAGTCTTGGTGGATTAGAACCAAAACACAGCTGGTTTCAGAGCTGGATCACCATCAGCCAGCTGCGGCTTCCTCACCAGTCTGTCCGGACCCTACTCCGCTGTCCCCCTCGCCTGTGGAATCTCACCCCCCCCCCCAACGTCGGATCACACGTTGAGTGATTCCACAGTGGAAGGCCGGGTGGTGGATTGAAGGAACCTCAAAAGGAGGTTCCCCTTCTTGGGACATTGACTCTGGATAGTAGCCCTTCGTTGGACTCTGAGTCTGATTCCTCCTCCTCCTCCTCTGCCTCAGGCTAGGACTCTCCTCCTCCAGAGGACCCTAAGCCCAAGGAGACTCCCAAGTCTCCCCCGGAGGACTCTTGTTTCATGTAAATTCTCTGGAAGTTTCAGGAGGCTAACAAATGGAAGACTGAGAAACCAGGACCCTCGGTGTAAATGGTTTGCGGAGCACCTCAGCCTTCCAGAGTTAACTCCCCTCCTTATTCCGCTGTGGATTGGACCTCACGACAACTTGACCACTACAATATGGAACGGCCATTGTCAGTGGCAGCTGTCTCTAAAAAGCAGACAGGCTGCATCATGCCCTGGAGGGCAAGCACCTCCTCAGCACCCATCCTAAAGCTGGTTCAATAGTCATAAATGCGGCCCATGACTGCTCTACTATGCCCAAGGACATGAGTACCTCTCCTCCAGATAGAGTCAAGGCAGTTGGACCAGTACGGACGTAAGGTTTACTCATCCTCCACCTTGGCCTTGAGGGCTGTGAACTACATTGCCCACATGGTCTGCTACCAGAAGGCAATCCTGGGGCAGCTGAAGTTTGACTTTGAAGCCTTGTCAGACTCTTAGGCCAAGGCCAAGATTGAACACACTGTCTGGAGAGCAGAAATTACCTGCCACCACACATTACACCCAACTTATGATGCTGTTGACTCTTCCGCTAGGAATACCGCAACAGCTGTTTTCCTTTTGCAGGTACTCCTGGCTGCAAGTGTCTGGCTTTGCCCAGGATGTTCTGTTATCCATCCTGGACCCCACTTTTTGAGCCTCGGTGCTCTTCGGTGGGGGCGTCAAGGATCTTTTGACTGACCTTCAAGAGAGTGGTAAGGTTCTGTGCTCTGTACAGTCTTTGTACCGCTCCAGTGCTAAGGCTAGGAAGCCCTTTCGCCGCCAACAATGTTGTCAGAACAAGCCGCAGCCTGCCAGACATCAGGGAAAATGTCTGGCTTCTCCAGTTACCACCACCCCCTGGCCAAGTTTCAGAGAATTTCCGGGGCGAGGCTCCCCAACCTGCCCCCCTTCTCCACTGCTTGTCCCAGAGGAGCTGGTAGAGGGCAGATTCGCCAGCCACCTACCTAGGTGGGAGGCGATCACATCATACTTGTGGGTCCTTCAGCTAGTTGCTCAAGATCACACGCTGGAACTTGTGGAGAGACCTCCAGAAAACTCTCAGGTCCCTCTTGTTACCCACAAGGTCACATTCCCCTCATCAGAGAGGAAATTTGTGCTCTTCTCAGAAAGTCTGACATATAGCCCGTTCCTCTGAGGCAGGCAGGAAGGGGGTATTACTCCCACTTCTTCCTGGTACCAAAAAAGACCGGAGACCTTTTGGCCAATACTGGACCTCAGCATGCTCAGTCTCTATGTGAAGTACAAGAGATTCTGCATGTTGACCCTCCCAGATCTGTTGCCACTGCTTCACCAGGGACACAGACTCTGCATACTGGGCGTGCAGAATGCGTACCTGCACTTCCCTGTCTACCTGGCCCACCGCTGCTTTCTCAGAGTTACCTTCCAGGGGGAGCATTTTCAGTTCAAAGCTCTCTTTTGCCTATCTTCAGCACCTAGGGTGTTCACCAAGTGCCTAGCGGTGGTGGCAGTGGCTCTGCTTCACCAGGGCCATTATGTGTTTCCTTACCTCGACGACTGGCTGTTGTCAGCACTGTCGAGGGACAGTCTTGAAGCTTTTCCTATCAGCTATCCTGGATCTATTCCATCAGGTGGGGGTTATGGTGAACTACCCCAAGTCTCACCTTGCTCCCTCTCAGCGCTTCCAGTTTATTCGGGCGGTGCTGGATATAGCCCAGGGCCAAGCTTTCCTCCCTTTGGACAGGGCATAAACTTTGCAGCTGCAGGCCAAGCAGGTGGCCTCCAGTTGTTGGACTACAGCCAGGTCTGTTCTATGACTCCTGGGCCCATGGCGGTGGCCATTCCCACTGTTCCTCTAGCCAGGCTCCTCATGCAGGTCATGCAGTGGACCCTGTGAGTTCAGTAGGACCAGAGATCAGACAACCTGGACCACAAGGTCCTGGTGTCCAACCCTATGTGGCAGGATCTCCTCTGGTGGCAGGACTTAGACAATCTCTGCCGAGGGGTTAACTTTCAGCCTTCCCCTCCAGTACAAACCATATCCACGGATGCTTCCAGCCAGGGATGGCGCGCTCACTTGGGGGATCACAGAACACAGGGATCCTGGTCTCAGTGGGAACTCTCTTTGCACATCAACTTGCTAGAGATGTAGGAAGTGCTGTATGCCCTTCAGGTGTTCCGGTCCCTTCTCCTCCCAGGTCTACTCCTTGTCCAGACACAACATGTGTATGGTTTGGTACCTGAACAAACAGGGAGGCACAGGATTGTACCCCCTGTGCAGGGAGGCGATGTATGTGTGGTACTGGGCAGTTCAACGCAGCCTTCAACTCACACCAGTGCATGTACCAGGCATTCAAAACATCCTAACGGATAGTCTCAGCTGCACTCAGGCAAGGGCACACGAGTGGGAACTGAGGCAGTCAGTGGTCGAGAGCATCTTCGACCTCTGGAGTCATCCAGATCTAGATCTGTTTGCCTCCCCATACAACACAAAATTACCCAGTTTCTGTTTGCTCATTCTTAGGTGTGATGTTTTCTGGTGAGATGCGCTCTGTCTTTGTTGGACACGGAGGTTCTTGTACGCCTTTCCTCCCTTCCCGCTACTGCAGAGGGTACTTCTTAAGCTGCTGGCAGAAGGGGCTCACATGATTCTGATCGCCCTGTTCTCTGCTCCAGCAGCTGGCAGTGGAGCCTCAGTCCTCTACCCCTCTGCCAGGACCTCCTTACCCAGGAGCAGGGCACGCTGGTTAATCCAGGTCTCGAGTCCCTTCACCTTCATGCATGGCACCTTCTGACATAGCTGCTTCACGCTATGATGTCTCTTCCAGAGTTGTTCAGGTTCTTGTGGAGGCCAGAAAGCCATCCACACAAACTACTTGTGCTATGAAATGGAAGCGGTTTTCCATTTAGGCAACCACCAAGGGTTGAGAAACTTTTTCATGCCCTGTCCCTCGGGTTATGGAATGCCTTCTGCATCTTTCTGACCTGGGGCTCAGCTATTCCTCGCTGAAGGTCAATTTGTCTGTCATCTCCACCTACCATATCCTGGTAGACAGCAAAACTTTGGCTCAACTGGAGGTCTCCCGTACTTTTCTGAAGGGATACTCCACATGAAACCCCTGGTTAGGAACCCTGTTCTGCCTTGGGATATGAAACTTCATTCTTGAGAAACTCACATTGCCTCCCTTTGACCTGGTCACGAGTTGTGACCTGCATTGTCTTGGAAAGCACTATTTTTAGTTGCCATTACTTCTGCTCAAAGGATTTCCGAGCTTCAGGCACTGATATGTAAGGAGCCTTATTTGATTTTTCACAGAGACCGGGTGGCTCTGCATACAAATCCTACGTTTTTACCTAAGGTGATTTCTGAGTTTGCCTTGAATCAGACCATACACTTACCAGTGTATTACCCTGAGCATTCTAATCCATGGGAGGCAATCCTGCATACACTAGATGTACACAGAATTTTGTGTTACTATACGACTGACGAAGTCAGTCCAAAAAATGGACCAACTTTTGATTTCGTTTGTGCCCAAGAGAGAGGGTACTGCAGTTTCGAAACAGTGTTCATCCAAGTGGTTAGCAAACTGCATCCTGTTTTGTTTTCAGAGGTATAACAAACCGCTTCCGGGGGAAGTAAAAGGCCATTCGGCCAGAGGCATGGCTGCATCAGCTGCTTGTTTCAGAAATGTTTCTGCTGCAGAGATCTGCGTGGCAGCTACTTGGAGTTCTGTCCACACTTTCACTAAGCATTACAGTCTAGACATTGCCTATAGGCACAGGGCAAGCTTTGGACTAGCCATCCTTCGGGGCCTGTTGTCTTAAATTTCCTGCTTTTCTGCAAACCTTTCCTGCATCCCTGTTCAGTCGTTGCCTGACCTCCACTGCTTGGGACTCAGTCCTAATGGTTATTGCCTATTGCAAGAGCCCTCTGGAAGTAAGATAGTACAGTTGCGTAAGAACTTACTGTAACAGTAGACCTTCAAGAGAGGCTCTTGCAGTAGGCAATATTTTCCCTCCCTCCCTCCTTCCCCCTGCTGCTTCTTCTTTCAGTCTTTCTTTTGGCTCCAGGAGCACACTCAACCTCCTGTTGCACCTTTCTTAGGTCTCCGGCTGGAGAACTGGAGGGCGGGCATGGGGACCGTTCACTATATAGCACCGGACTGACATCGGTCATGTGGCATCAGGTGGGCGGTCCCCTGCCAGACACTGCTAGCTGAAGTTTTCCGTGTTGTCGTAGCACTTGGCAGCTCAGTCCTAATGGTTATCACCTACTGCAAGAGCCTCTCTCAAAGATCTACCATACGGTAAATTCTTACGTAACTGTACTTTGTGCCTTTGTAAGTCAGTTTTTTACTAATGTGCAGCTTCTGAGAATGTCTAGATGAGTTGTTACTGGCAATATTCTGTGAAAAATAATCAGTGTAATTTTTACTTAACACAGTTTTGCTGTGTTTGGGCTGTCCTTTTACCTGTCCGGTGCCTCACTTTTTTTGTCTTCGAGTCAGTCAGCATCCCCACTCCCCTCTTTCTGTCATTACTTGGCTCAGTTTTAGCCTTTTTTCCTGTATATGGTTGTTTTCAGTTACTGGGAGGTTCTTGTGTGTTTCGTAAAATTCATTCATGTAGCTCTCCTTAGCTGTTAGCCATGCATATACCAACTTTGTGCTCCTCCCAGCAGCGTAGTGTGAGTGTTTCGTGCGTACACGGTCCTGCCAAGACGTTTGCTAGCATTTGTTCCCACATTCAGTGCATGCATTGCTTAGTGCACTCTCAGTGTCAGTTGAATAATGTTATTCATGCACGAATGATCGGCTCGAACTTTGTTTTAGAGGATAAAAAAAGATTTAAAGTAATGGTTCTTGAGAGTCTTAAAATTGATTGTTATGACTAGTTGTTTTCCCGTTCTCTGTAGTGTCTTGGAAAATGGTCTAGTTCTGCAGTTGGAAGTTTAAAAAAGGATGCAACTTGATAAAGCAGCAATGTGCACATGTTCTGTAAAGACCATTTACCTAGAAATGAAAAAGACAGTGATGTACAATATACGCTTTTTCTATTGTCTTTGTCAGATTGTATACTGCTGATGTGTTAAAACAGAGTCCAATGGGAGCTCCTACATTCAATTCATATTTCTACAGTTGAAATTTGAATCCTTTTTTAATCACTCTTTGTTGTATATCCCCCTTTTGTTGCATTGTCACTTTAAAGGAAAGCTGTCCACATTTTCAGCTCCGTCTCCCCAAAGACTTTCTCGATTAGCTTTTTGCAAGGAAAAGCCTTCAGTTTATGTGCTTTTAACTTTATTTTAATTTTGTAAAGTCTGGGAGTGGGAAATGTGACGGATGCTGCACAGCTCCTTTTAGTGTAAAAAGTGCAGCACCACACTGATTGCTTCACTATATTTGTATTGAAGTGAGCATTGTGGCACCACACTTTTACACTAAATGGAACAGTGCAGCGTCTGCCATATTCCCCGCTCCTGGACTTTACAAAATTAAAATAAAATAAGTTACAATGCATAAACGAAAGACTTTTCCTTGCGAAAAGCTTAATCGGGGAGGGGGGGTAAGCCTTTGGGGGGGGCCGGAGCCGACAATATGGACAGCTTTCCTTTAAATCTTGTGTTTCAATTGTCGCTTTAGGGTGTATAAATATGGTTACACAGTAGTGGTCACCCATCGCTTGAAAAAGCTCTTTTTAGAGTGAAAGTTTGGGTTTGTTGCATCAGGTTCCAGTTTCTAGACTACCACATTGTGTGTGTGTGTGTGTGTGTGTGTGTGTGTGTGTACGCACACTCAAAATAAGGTATGTTACGTACCTGAGAACAGTCTTGAGTATGAACTGCATTCTGTTGTAGCGACTGCCGTGTTTGCTTGCTGTGGGCTGTGAAATACTTTTACACTTGCACCATGACTCTCAGAGTGACTGTCTCCCTTGCTTCACAGTAACTATGGGGGGTTTCACTATTTTTGAGACTTTAAAGATCAACGAGGCAGAGATTTCTTAACTTGGTTTTAAATTCCCACAGAAGTGAGGCTGTTTCTCTCACAGATTCTCTAGGGGAGCCAGCAAGGGGGGGGGGCTACATGAGGATTCTTAGGTCCGTCTTGTCCCTTGCGCCATCACTGGACATCTTCAGAACTTTGCCAAAAGATGGACCCAAAGCACAACTGACTTGTGGTTGCTAGAAATTGCCTCTCAGTTATGCAGTAGAATTTACTACCATGCCCTAAAGAAGGCACAGAGCAGCCTCCACAGCAGCTCCAGTCAGGGCGAGTTATGCCCCAGCAGCGCAACCACTCAGTTCCAGCCAGTATCCTTGTCACCAGCACAGCACTTCATCCCACCAGGGCAGTGTGTCAGTGTCAGCAGTACTGAGCAGGCGCCGTCTGCCTATTTTATTTAAATAAATAAAAGGCAGCAAAGACTTTTGTGAGCCCAAGTTTAGTACCAAGAGAGAGCAGGCACCCCAGCAAATTATCTGTAACTGTGGCAACAGAGCTAATAGACAGTGCCAACTAATAAAGGTTAGACCAAAATGCAAGAAAATCAGCTACATATCGAAAGGAAACAGCATGAACCCACTGCTAGGGTATGTTAAAAAGTTTGCTTTATTAAGCTACAAAAAGTGGTAGCACCCCACATTGCACCTGCATGCTGTTTCCTCTTGATGAGTTGCCGATATTCTTGCATTTTGGTCTAGCCCCAGCAAACTTGCCAAGGTAGTGAGAGGTGGTCAAGCAGCCCAGGAAGCTCCGCCCAAAGCAAGCGTGATAGGCTTATGGACCAGAGGCCATCCCACAGCTTTCATTCCCTGGTATTAAAGAACTCAGTGAAAAGAAATGCCATGGACCAGACCCTGGAACACCTTCTTCAGATCAGGGTGATCGCTCTGGTACTCCTATCCGGGGGTGGGGGGTTCTACTCTATTGTAGTGTTAAAGAATTCAGGTGTTTTTGCCCAATATTTGAATCTACAGAGTGTGAAGAAGTTTGTAAGGCAAATCAAGTTCAAGATGGACTTTCTTCTATTGATTATTGGGTCTCTGCAACCAGTATATTGGGGGGATACCTGGCTTCCATCATTCTGCCTTGTGCCTATCTTCATATCCCATCTTCTACTCTTATCAAAGATTTCTGAGGTTTGCCATTTGGGATTGGCATTTTCAGTATCTGGCACTTCCCACTGAGGTGGAATCTACGTAGAGGGGCCTAACAAAGTTACTGACAGTGATTATTTCCTTCCTCAGACAGGAGAGTCATCAGAAGCACCCTTACATGGGTGATTTCCTGATCAGAGCTTCATTGGAGAAGTTGGTGAGATCCTCTGTAGCGAGGACAGTACAGGTTCTAGAACAATGCAATTGGATAGTTAGAGAGAAGAGCTCCCTTCTTCAGTCTCTGAAACTGGAGCACCTGGGAGCTTATTTTCAAATGGATCTTCAATGGGTCTTTCTCTCCTTGCTCCAAGTGGAAACTCTTTAGCAAGACATTTGGTACCTAAGAGCTCTGAAGGTGTTTTCTGTTCACTGCTGCCTTCAAGCTCTGGATCAGATGATTGCCAGTGTAGAAGTAGTCCCATGGGCATACCTCCACATGAGGCCTCTCCTGTTCCACGTTTCTCATCTTTGTATTCAGCGATGGACCAGTGTCAGACTCCCATTTGGGTCCCCTCCCCCAGTTTTTCAGTTTCTTGCCTAGTGGGAAGATCTGAGGAACTTAATGAAGAGATCTCCATTATTCTCCCCTCTAGAGCATATTCTTACAAAGGATGCCAGCTTTCTGGGATGGGGTTCTGTTCTGAAACGGTGTTTAAAGCCTAGAGGAACATGACCTTCAGATAAATCTCTGAGAGATGTGGGCAGTGTTTCTTGTTCATCTTCAGATTCACAAGTCGCTTCAATAAGACACCAAGCATTGAAGATTCAGTGGAACAATGCAGTGACAATCACGTTCCTTGGTTGTACCTGAAAATAGGTATTTTTATGTTGTGCAGTTATCTGGTAACAAAAACAAACTAAAATAAACAAATAGGCACAAGAAGAGAAAGCATGTCTTCTGGAAGCTCAGAAAGTACTTCAGTGGGCCAAAAAGAATCTTGTCTCTGACAGCCATTCATTTAGCAGATCAGACTGTTCAGGCAGATTGGCTTAGCCACCAGATTGTTGATAATGGGGAGTTGTCTCTAAATCCAGAGTTGTTCAATCTGCAGTCTCTTTGGAGAATGCTCAGGCACACAGATTCTTCAGACAGTTTCGATGTCCACTAGTGGAAGTGATGGAGGTTCTCTCCCAAAGGTGGGACTTCAAAAGAACCCATCTGTTTACTCAAGTCCTCTGATCCAAAGTGGTCTTTGAAAGATTCAGCAGTCAAGAGCAAGCTTCCTTCTGATAGCTCCAAAGTTGCCAAGAAGGTGGCTGTTATTGGATCTGATAAATCTCATAATTCAGGAATCATTTTGACTTCCTTGCCACAGGGATCTACTAGATCGGGGACCTGTTTTGTATCCAAAATCAGGGTCATTATACTTGGTAACCTGGCTCCTGAGTGGAGATGTCTTATGAAACGAGGGCTTTGTGTCAAATTCATGGACAACCTCATGTCTTCTAGAATGTTTTCTACTTCCGCAGCAGACAGTATGATAGGACTTGCATCTTTTTTTGCTTTCTGAGCTTGGGAATAGGTTTCAAGCCCATTAAAGCCACCATCCTACAGATTTTGGATGTCTTGCAGTCAGGAGTGGACAGGTGCTTAGTCCTCAGAACCCTCCGGTGTTGGTTCCTGTGGCTATATTCATTACCTTAGATGGGTCCCTCCTTATGTAATCACTCTGATATCATTTGCATCCTTCAAGTGGTAAGCCATGCTAGATCTTTGTTTCACTCTCCAGTTCCCCATGAGACCAGAATGTGGTTCTTTCAGCTCTCTGCAAACCACCTTTACAGCCTTTTCTCCATCCCCTAGGATATCCTTTCCTACAAAGTTTTGTTTTTAGTAGTTATCTGTGTCCGGCCCATCAGTGAATTTGGGGCCCTCTCCTGCAAGGAGCTGCATCTCATTATGCATAAGAACAATGTAGTTTTATAAACAGTTCCCTTTTCTCTTCCAAATGTTCCCACTGCTTTTCACGTGAACTAAGAGATAAGCCTTCCTTCATTTTGTCCACAGTCAGCTAATTCAAAAGGAAAGGAGTTACATATGCTTGACCTTCTCGGAGCCCTCAAAACTTATCTCAAGAGATCTATGGAATTCCATTCTTCAGACGGCTTATTAGTGCTTTTTGAAAAAGAAAAAAATGGTAAAAAGCATCCAAGGTCACCTTGGTGAGGTGGGTCAGATGTTGTGTAGCAAAGACTTATGTACTGGCAAAATTGAAGCCACCAACACTGATCAGAGCGTATTCCACCAGGACTCTATGGCAGCCTCCTGGGCCAAGAGAGCAGAAGCATGTGCATCAGAACTGGGTAGGGCAGCAGCATGGTTCTCCTTCCACACCTTCACCAAACACTACAGACTTGACATACAGGAGTTTTTGTAGTGCGGGATTTTGATGCAGAGTAATGCAGGCAGTTATCAGAAGGTAATCATAATTTCCCTTCGGGGATATACATGGGGTCAGTATTCTCTCCCTCCTAACTCTGAATGGGTTCTGCTTTTTAGAACCCGTGTTGTAAGTAATTCCCATTGAAAACATGGAGTGACACAGGAAAAAAAAAAAAAAGAAAGTCCATCAGACTTACTGTAATTTCTTTATCTTATCTGTGTCAATCTTCACCATTCATCACAGATGGGTTATCTGGCCGGAGGTCAGGACCCCAGAGCTTTTTTTTTTTTAAAAGGGTAGGCGGAGCCGACACTCCATCGGCGCCGCCCTCGAGGCCGACGTACTGCGTGGCGCTCGAGGGTTGGCCGTTAGGCTGTGTCGACTCCGCCTGCCTACCAGTTCTTTGTCTCTCGCCGTTGAGGTCACCTCGTGGGAAGCTTCAGCAAGAATTTTAGGCCTTTTCAGTCCTTCGCCTTTGGCGTTTGTCCGTCGGTTACCTGCCGGTTCTGTGTTCTGCCTCCTCTCGACGTCGCCTGGTGAAATCTTTCCTTTTTATTTGAATTTTTGTGACGTCGAGTCTGTTTTGGTGGTTTTTCCGTGGAGTCATGTCTCGGTCGGAGGGCAAGAAGTCTTTGAAGACGGGTCGGCCCCCCATGCGTTGGTGCCCATGCGGCCGAAAATTCTCCGTCACCGACCAGCACGACCAGTGTCTTGCGTGTCTTGGCCCACTTCACGACACAGACCGTGCGATGCCTGCTTCTCCATGGACCGCGGGTCTCCTCTAACGCTGCCAGCGTTGAAAGTGGGGCGAGCTCCGCTGACTTTCGGGGTGGGGTTCGCACTCGTCGGGTGGCTTCGTGCTCTCGGCCGTTCCTCCGGGTCCCCTCCGGTTCTATAAGGACCAAGGAGGGAGCCTCGGCTACTTCAGCCTGGCCATCGCCGAGGGCTCCTCCAGCGGCCCCGCAGAGGCCTGTCCGCCGTCCCCAGGAAGCGGGCGGGAGGCGCCGCCATGGCAATCGCCCTTCATGGGTGAAGGCTCCCCGGTGTCATTCCCGTAGCTCGGAAGGCCCGGGTCGGTGCCGTCCTCGACGCCATCGGTCGGCACCGTCGTAGCCTTCGGCGCCGTTTGCAGCGCCGTAGGCCCTGGCGGGGCCGTCGTCTGTGCTGACTTGTCGCTTGGTGCCATGGGCTCAGTTGATGCTGTTCACAGCGCTGGCACTGTTCGTGGTGCCGTGAGACCAGATCCAACATCGTCCTTCGCCATGTCTTGCCTTGGCGTCGAGGTTGAGCTGCGGCGCCGTGTCTTCTGGGCTCCGGCACCGGGCGCTGACTCTGTCTGTCGGTGCCGTCCGTGGCGCCTTCCACGCTCTTAAGCGAGGCGGTCGGCCCGAGTCCTACGGGGCCGTCGTCCGTGCTGCTATAGTCCTCAGTGCCGCTCGTGGTGCCGTGGGGCCGGGTGATGTCGATGTCGGTGCCAAGGGTGCCACCGGGGCTGTTGTCGGTGCCATCCCTGTCCTTGGTACCGCTACCGGTGCCGGTGGATTGGACGGTGCTGCGACTGGCTCTGGCACTGGACCTCTGGCTCGAGCTGGCACCATGCGTCCTGCAGGTTCCGCTCGCGGGGTTGTGGAGGGCCCGGGCACTGACTCGGGCACAGCAGTGGCTGCCGGGCCCGGTGGCAAGGTTAGTTCTGCCTGCCCTCCTACGGTTTGGCTCAGAGCTTTGGACTCTACCTCTTCGGAGTCTGAGTCGAGCTCCGAGTCAGAAGGGCAGTTGCACCCCTTGGGGTTGGCTGCGGAAGTGGGCAGCACTGCGGTCTCGTCGACAAGTCAGAGCCAGCTCCCTACTGAGGAGAGGCCAGTGGCCCCCGAGACTAGGGTCAGTGGTGCTGACCAGCAGGCAGTGGTGCGTGCCACCATAGCTCTGCAGCCTGGTCTTGGGGGTTTCATCGACCCATCGGTGGTGGTACCCCCTCCATTGGTGTGTCTTGATCGCCCGACTTTGGGGCCCATCGAGAAGCCTGCAGGAGGGGAGGGTACTGCTCCCTGGTGCCCAGAGATGCCAGCTACCTAGGCTGGCCCTCTCGAGGAGGAGGACTCTTTCGGACTCTGAGGGGTCATGGGGTGTGGGGTCGCCGCGTCGGCCCTTTTTTGGGGTCCACTCGGGCCCTGGACGGAGCCGTAGTGCAGATTTACACCCTTCCCCCTCGGGTTCCTTGAGGGAGTCCCATTCTTTTGAGGCAGGGGACCGTCCTTCTGGACCTTTACAGCCCCGGTCGCCTCACTGGGGGGATTCTTCTGGGCGCAGCCAAGGCAGTACCAATGTGGTTGTACAGCTGTCGGCTGTGGGGGTCTTCCGGGGCACCCTCCTCGGGTGCTCGCGGTCTGCTTCCTAGCCCTGGCGGAGGTCAGCCG
Organism: Neoceratodus forsteri; assembly: GCA_016271365.2. Taxonomy (NCBI): domain Eukaryota; kingdom Metazoa; phylum Chordata; order Ceratodontiformes; family Ceratodontidae; genus Neoceratodus; species Neoceratodus forsteri. The sequence goes on along the minus strand of CM057450.1, from coordinate 179,849,450 downwards.
ACTTCTCTTATCGGCTCTGCCCCTATCCCTCTGCCCATTCTCCCTCGCTCCCAGGCATCCTCGGTCCTAGCGGCCTCTCACCTGGGAGCAGTTCAGAGCGGTGGCTGCCCGGTTCCCTGCTTACGTTAGGGCAATGGACAGCCAGGTTTTTCAACCTCCCCCTGTGCAGCCACCCTCTGAACACATGGTGACCTCCAGCTCCTCATCCCTCTCTTCAGGGGGAGAGGAACCTTCTGTCCACATCTCTCCGGCTGCTGATCTCTCGGAGTATTAGCGTTTCCTTGTGAGGATGTTGGAGGATTTGCACCTTTCACCCTCCACTATCAGCAATCCTGAGCACGCGGCGCACGCCTTTCTAGGCGATTTTGGTGAGGCCACCCTTGTGGTGCCGCCCTGGCCAGCTCCCTTTCGAGAGGCGTCGTTGCGTTTCTGGCAGAGGCCCTTCTCCGGAGTTCCCACTCCAAGGGACCTCAGCCAGAGGTATTGCGCTTCCCCGGAGTCTCCAGGTTCCATTCCTCATCCACAGTCTGGTTTGATGCACTTGGATACTCCTGATGGGCTTCATGCCCTTCACCATGACCGGCCCCCAGATCAAGACTCCTCGGATTTTGATTTTTGGGGGAGGAGGACCTTCTACTCTGCACGGTTACTCCTCTCTATTTCTGCTCATCAGGCCCACTATGCAGCCTACAACAGGTTCTTGTGGTCCAGGCTAGGTCAGCTCCTAGCCTCGTTGCCTGACTCGGAGCAAACCAGACAAGCCATCGCGCTCTCTGCACGTGGCCTGGAGCTATCAAGGCACCAAGCGAGGGCATCTTATGATGCCAACGAGGTGGCTACCAGGGTCATAGGGACAGCAATCTGCACTAGGAGATCGGCATGGCTACGTCTTTCCTGGTTGTCACCCTTGGCCCGGCGTAGGGTGATTAGCTCCGCCCACCAGGGAACCTACCTTTTCTCCCGTAGAGTGAGATGGCGCTTGTCAGGACAGCTTCCTTACCCCTCCGGGGGGACTCCGTCTCTCTCTCTCTCTCTTCCCACTCTCGGGCCTCTCCAGGCCTGGCAGGTTCCCCCCCTTAGTGTGTCACCCACTGAGGGCTAAGGGACTTTATCCCTTAGGGTGTAAAAGAAACAGCCCCCTTCGGAGGGGTTTGGTACTCACCCATCTGTGATGAATGATGAAGATTGACACAGATAAGATATGAAAATTACATGCCTACTGTAATTCTGATCTTTCTGTGTATCTTCACCATTCATCACAACCCCACCCACCATCCCCCTGGGGCCTCAGTCTCTGGGTTCCCCTCCCTCCCTCTCTGTGGCTCCCCCTCTCCTCTTTAGGAGCAGGGTAAAGTAGGGACACACAGGGGGGTATCTTCCAATGAAGAGTAGACAGCTCGAGCGGCACTTCTTCTCTACTACTTTGTCTCCACCCCGATGGGGTGGGAGTTGGTAGTTGCCCTCCTTCTGGTTTCCATCCAGCTATTTCTCAAAAAAAAAAAAAAAAAACTTTTTTCACCAAACATTTTTCCTGAGAGAGTACTAAATCCCTGTACCCTGTCCTTCCTCCAGAATAGCCGACTCTGCTTCTGGGGTATTTGCCAGTTATTCTGTGCCTTGAATTCTGGCAGAGAGCTTTGCTACTCCTTGCAGTTCCTACACAATCTGGTGACGGACAAGGGTCTCAGATACCTTAATACCTCTCCCTCTCTCCTAAATTCTCTCCCCTCCCTACCCTCCCTTCTTCCGCTTCCAGAGATTGGGGCCCCTACCCAATCCCCTTAGTCTAACCTCTTCTTTGCTGTCCTCTCAGTCGTTATTTCTCCTTTTAGTTCAGTCATCCTTTCCTTTTTCTGTCCCTTGGACTCTCTTGTCCCACCCTCCATCCCTTCCTCTTACTTCTCCGGTGACTCAGAACTGGTAGGCAGGCAGAGTCGACACAGCCTAACAGCCAACCCTCGAGCGCCATGCAGTACGTCGGCCTCGAGGGCGGCGCCGATGGTGTGTCAGCTCCGCCTACCCTTAAAAAAAAAAAAAAAGCTCCCGCGGGGTCCTGACCTCCGGCCAGATAACCCATGTGTGATGAATGGTGAAGATGCACAGAAAGATCAGAATTACGGTAGGTACGTAATTTTCATTTCTGTTAGCTCCAGTGTTATCAGTGGGACTGTAGCCCGAGAGTTGTTTTTAATTACTGTCGTGGAAAACATTGACCAATGTATTTATATACCCATTGTTTATAAAATACATGTTAAAGATGAAGGAGGCAGTCAGAGACACAAAAGCAGACACAGAACTGTATAAAAACAATTCTTCAGGTATATCAGGGAGAAAAAAGGAAGACGAGAGGGAAAATTGTTAGGCTGATGACGGGGGACAGGGAAGTAGAGGATGACAAGAAGGCAGCTGTTTTAAATGATACTTTTGCTCTGTATTCGCAGTGGAGGATAGCAGGCCTCTGCCAGAAAGCTGCATAAGGATCCCAGAAATGGAGCAGGTGGTGATTATTGGAGAAGGGGTTAGAAATGAGCTTATAGACAAGGCTGCAGGACTGGATGGGATGTACTCGTGGGTGCTCAGGGAACTGGCATTGGAACTGGCTGAACCCCTCCCAGGGCTGTTCAGTAGCTTTCTACAGTCTGGTGGTTCCCAGAGATTGGCAGATAGCAGACATGATGCCGCTCTACAAAAGGGGGGCAGAGAGGAACTGGGAAATTACAGGCCCATCAGTCTTGCCTCTGTTGTAGGTAAACCGAAAGAGACATTACTCTTGGAAGATCTAGTGGACTACATGGAGAGAAATGGGCTCCAAGATGGTAAGCACTATGAGTCTGTGGCAGGGAGGTATATTCAGACCAATCTGACAGTATTCTTTGACTGTATAACAAGGGCAGTGTGTAAGGAACAAGAATTTACTCTATTTCAACTTCAGCAAGGCATTTGAAGATTGCTGAACAAATTAGAGGATCTGGGAGCAGCAAAGGACCTAGCTAGGTGGTTGGAAAGTTGGTTGGGGGAGACAGCATAGGGTGCTGGTAAACCAGGTCAGATCTGGGGGAAAGGAGATCATGAGTGTGTACTGCAGGGGTCCATACTGGGACCAGTTTTTTTTCAGTTCGTTTATCAGTGACATATGAGAAGGAATACAGGAAAGATGTCACTTTGCAGATTGCACTAAGCTTTGTTGCAGGGTAGACAAGGAGGAGTGGATAAGGAGTTAGAGATGGATCTGCAGAGGTTATAGAGGTGATCCAAGATCTTGCAGTTGAAATTTAATTCCAAAATGTGCAAAGTGATACACAGGCAACAAGAACCCCAGGAAGCAGTAGTGGATGGGGAGGGGTTAAACTGTCCAATATTTAAGATGAAAGTAATCTGGGGGTCATCATAAGTGACTCCGTAAAACAAACTATTCAGTGTAATGAGGCCTACAGCAAGTCAGCCAGAATGTTGGGGTATATTGGAAGGAGTTTTGATACCAGGAGGAAGGAGGTAGTACTACGTCTTTATAGATCACTCGTGATACAACATCTGGAATTTTTGCCCAGTTCCAAAGTCCTTGCCTGAAGAAAGAGAGACGGGCTGGAGATATTGTAGTGTAGAATGACCAAAATGATATAAGACCAGTAGGACAGATTCTATGAGGGTCTGCTCAGGGTACTGAACATGTACTTGCTGGAGGCCACAAGGGAAAGGGGTGACATGATAGCAGCCTTCAAGTTCCTGAAAGGAATAAATGAGGTACAGTGCAAGGAGCTATGTAGCAGGACTAGAGGGTCAAAAACAAGAGGCCATGATTGTGAGCTGGAGGGGGGAGGGAGATTTAGGAGGGATGCAAGAAAGTTTTACTTTACGGAGAGAGTGGCTGAGTTGTGAGACAGCTTGCTGGCAGAGGTGGTGGAAGTCGCAGAAAACATTGATGGGTTCAAGCATGGCTGGAACAGAGTTAAAGGCTTGATAGTTACTCAGGGGGGTAACAGTAAGACAGGAGTGGTTAAGGGGAACCCTGTCTAGACAGTTGGTCACCAGGTTGAGTCGGGTGAAACTGGGCAGACTAGATGGACCAGTGGTCTTTTCTGCCGATGTTATCTATGTTTCTGTGTATGTTTCAGTGAACTGGCATTCTAATGTATTCATTGACTTGTAACAGGATTTTGGCAAATCATTTAACGCGCTGTTGAATCTCACTGCTCCCATCTACAGCTGATAAAGTTTTACAGTTATGGTTGTAGCTTTATAATACTGTCCTGGTGGATGCTTGACTGCACATTGCAATCATAACGTTCAACATACAAAATGGATTGCTGTAGCGGGCTCCATTTTTGAAATGCTGATGCAGGGCTTGCATCAACCCCTGTGTCAAACCCTGTCCTTGCCGCAGCTGCACCATATACCTTTGTTGAAACTGTACCTGATTTTGGTAGATTGGGTGCAGTTGCGACACTTTACACAGTTTACAGCAGCTTGAGCCAAATATTTGGTGCAGGCCCCATGAAAGGTGTGCCAAAAATTGTCACAAGCTAGGAAAGAAAAAGGTGGTCTACCTTGCGACAGTCGGTGCACGGGATCGAAAATCCCTTTTGCCCGCCGAAAGAATACCACAAGCCCCATGCGCCATATGTGCGGCACACCAGGGGCTTGTGGCATTCAGGGCCATTTGAAAATTGAGGCCATCATCTCCAGATTAGAGAGGTCGTGAAGGTGAGTGGTGCTTTCTTCAAAAAACGTACAGTAAGAATCTCTTTCTGTTTTCCTCTATTATGGCCATATAAGTCACTTATTTTGGTTGGTGGTGTGTTTTTTGTATTCTGTTCCTACTTTGTGGCAATTCTGTGGACTGCCTGAAACAAGGCAATGGAACACACTCACCACCAGCATTCTGTGCTAGTAGATTCAGCTCTTTTTCATTATATTGGCGCGTACAAGTATCTTAACAGTACTTCTGTCAATTTCTGTTGAACTCTTGTATTATGTGTTGTATGTTTAACTTTGCATCTGTGTTTAGACTTAAAAAAAGATTTTAACCATAAAGCTATAGCTGTACCAGGTTAAAGCTACAGCTGTACCAGTGAGCTGCTTGTAGAGTTCTACATTACCTATGTCGCTAGTAATTCCCATTGACAACATTGGAGCTAACAGAAAAAGAAAATCTTACTTCAAGAGTATCACTTGCAGCAGGACACACCTATGAAACTAACTGCCGGGCACTAGGACCACACGGAAACTTTTCTAGCTAGCAGTCTACCAGGGCACCACCCACTCCAACATCATACACTGATGTCACCCTGTCTTATAAGAGCGGGCGACTACTGCACCCTTCTCAGTTCTTTTCCCATTGTTGACCATCGCACGTCGGACATCACGGAGATCTGCCAGCTTCTATCAACTGCTGTTTCATAATTTTTCATCTAATCTCTTCAAACTTTTTGATTTTTTTTTTCTCTCCTTAGTGTGTATCACTTTAGTGAAAAACAATTAAAATGATTTTCCCCGCTTCGTTTCTGCCAAGTTCTGTCTCCGGGAATCTTTTCAAGAAGTGTGCTTGCAGGAAGAAGATCACCAAGAAGGACGACAATGAGGCCTGCATCTGCTGCCTAGACCTGGAACATGACACCCAGGTTACGTGATTTGTTGAATCTTCAACCAGGTCACCAGATGGCACTGAGAGCAGACCTTGAAAACTTTCTTGCTACAGCAAAAGGTCGTCCAGATGGAGAAGAAGCTTCATGCCAGACATTCCTCCATTTCCCCCTCGACATCCTCAAGCTCGCAGACTTCCAAGGCCCAGGACAAGTCAGCAGGGAAGCACAAACACAGAGACAAGGACCGTTCTAAGACTAGGTCCTCTCCATCTTACTCACGATTGCCACTCCAGGCATCGACCATGGCGGGACTGTCCTCTTCATCAAGGGCGGCCTCCTCTGCCTTGCACGCCCTTTCTCCTTCAGGGCTACCTTTGGCAGCTCTCCCCACCAGTATTTCAGTGGTGGTGGTTGGCAGTTCCAGGGGCTGTGGTGCTCCACCGACCTTCCAGCCTCTGCTGTTCAGGCCCTTGTTTTCGGGGGGCACTCAGGTGGCTCAGCTACTCATCGTCGATGGGCTGGGCATCAGCAATCGCCGAGGTGCTACCTGCTCCCTTGCTGCCAGCCTTTGCCATTTCTTCAGTCACTGTCTCTGGCTTGGGGCCTTAACCCTCTCCTGAGTCGCCCCGGATTACTGTCGCCCTCTCTGACATGAACCCACACCAGGGAGACCCCTCACATGCCTCAGCCTGTTTGGCCACCCTCTCCAGTGTTACCTCTGGCCCTGGTCTTACCTCATTGACGCCGATGGGCCTGATGCCGATAGCAGTGGACTTTCACTCTATGCTTAACACCTTATGGGACTTCATGCAAGGTAGACTTGACCCTCCCCAAGGCCTGTCCCAGCAGTGACCTCCTGCGCCCCCCCTCCAGTGGGGCTGCGGCATGCAACTCAGGCCCTGGGGCCCTTGCTTCCCCTTCAGAAGCTGGGGGATGAGGACAAGTAGTGCCTTGACCTCATCCTTCCAGATGACCTGGACGACAGAGGTAACAACGGGGGTGCCACTCCCTCCCACTCCTCCTCCACGGTTTCATTCGACGGCAAGGAGACCTCAAAATACATCCCACAGTCTCCCCAGATGATTCCTCTTTTATCTCAGTTGTGAGACAGTTATTTGGTGTAGATGTGCAGAACATGCTTTCTCAACTGCAAGGCTCTGGCCACACGCTGTGGTCGGTCCAGTCCATGTACCACACCAACAAGCCCAAAAAGTTATCAACGAATACCCTTTCATTGGTCTACCCATAGACCCAAGCCCTCTAAAAGCCTTGGGGTAAGCACCAGGCTGCCCCTGCCATGTCCACCCCCCACCATGGGAAAGCCTTCCAGTGGAGGAGATGAGGCTCCAGTTGCCCCTGCCAGTTCACCCTAACTCCTTGCCCAACCCCCCTCCACACATACACACACACACACGGCAGGAGGCATTTATAGGGAGTCGTTTCTCCCTACACTTGGACAAGTGGAGGGAAATCACCAGAGATGCCTGGGTACTGCAGCTCATAGAAAGTGGCTGTACTCTGAAACTTCTGGGATGGCCCCCAGAAAAAGCTCAAGTTATGTCCTGTTATCCTCCAGACCACATTCCAGTGCTCTGGGAGGAAATCCACTCTTTGCTACACAAAAGGGCCATAGAACCCATCCCAGAGGGTTCTACTCCCATTTCTTCCTGGTCCCCAAATGTACAGGGGATCTCAGGCCCATTCTAGACCTCCAGGAGCTAAATTTGTTCACTCAGCACAAAGTGTTCTAGATGGTGACACTTCAGGGTCTGCTGCCCCTTCTGCACCAGGGAGCTTGGATTTGCTCCCTTGACATGAAAGATGCTTACCTGCGTATCCAAGTACATGCCTCCCACAGACAGTACCTAAGGTTTCATTTCCAGGGGGGCACACTTCCAGTTCCGGGCCCTGCCCTTTGGCTTGTCCTAGGCCCCTCAGGTATTCACCATATGCTTGGCAGTGGCCCTCAAGCAGGAGGGGCGCCATGTGTTTCCCTACCTGGATGACTGGCTTCTCAAAGCACAGCCCAGTGACTGCCTCTTACAGACCTTCCGGCCTCAGGACAGGGCAGATTACCTTATTGCTCAAGCCTGCTTGCAGTACAACAGTATATGTCAGCCAGAACTTTCCTCCGGCTCTTGGGCCTGATGGCCGCAGCTGCAGCTGCAGCCACTGTACCGCTAGCCAGATTGTACATGAGAATACCCCAGTGGACACTGAGGGTCCAGTGGGACCAACACCTCAACAACCTGGAACTGTAGATCCTGGTCTCCGGTGAAAAATGTTCTACTTTGGTGGCTGGAACCCAGCAACCTGTAAAGAGAGGTTTCTTTCCTCATTCCTTCCCCTCACCAAATTCTCATAACAGATTCTTCGGGGTTGGGATGGGGGCTCATCTAGGGCCCTACCAAACACAAGGGACATGGTGCAAGCTGGAGTCCTCTCTCCACATCAGTGTCCTGGAGATGCGGGCCATTCTTTATGCATTGCAGGCCTTCTAGACTCCGCTATCCCTGGGTCTTCTGCTAGTGTAGACAGACAACATTAGTGTAGTACACTACATTAGTCAAAAACACATGAGTGAGAGTTGCTGACCTCAGTAGTAGATCATCTGTTTGACAGGTGGGGTCGTCCAGAGTTGGACCTTTTTGCATCCCCACTCAATACAAAACTGCTGCTTTTTTGCATGCTCAGTCCAGGGCCAGGAGTATTCTGACAAGAAGCATTGTCCCTCTCTTGGAAAGGGAGGTTTCTGTATGCATTTCCTCCCTTCCCCCTGCTTCAGTGGGTTCTGATCAAGCTTCAAATGGAAGGGGACATGATGATCCTCATCACCCCTTCTGGCCTCATCAGATCTGGTTCCCTTTGCTGCAGCAGCTGACGGTGGAACCTCCATTACCTCTACCACTGTGCACCAGCTTGCTGTCCAAGAACTGGGGCACCCTGCTCCATTCAGACTGTCACAGCGTGTGGGAATAAACTTCAGATGAGGCAAATCTATAGGTTTAACACACCATGGTGTGATTTATTTTTCAAAGGTTAGGAAAATAATAAATGAAAACAACAAAAATTGCAAAGAAAATCACTACTTAACATCAGTAGTTTCTCACAAAATACAGTCCTGGATCTTGGAGCACCTAAGACCCTTCTCATCTGCATTCAACAGCTTGTCTGCCTCTCTTCTCCCTCTCCTAGGGTTGAGCCCCTCTGGGCTGAACAGAAGTAAACTCACTGAAGAGGTATTATATCTTTTTGGTGAGATCACCTGACTGAGCCCTTTTCTAGTTACAAGTCTGGATATGTTGTTTCAAAACCGGGGTTGGGGGTTATTTCAGGGGACTTCCTGGTTCAGTTTAAGGTACAGTGTATATACAGTATCCACAGATGTTGACTTTCTGTATCTCTGATCCACAGTGACTAAGCTCTTTTATACATAGAACCTCATACAGTAACAAGTTTGTAACGTGACTTTGTGAAAATGCCTTTAGGATTTCTTATAACTGTACTAATCATTGCATTATTATTGTTTTATGTGACTTCTGAATCCTTTCTCTTTAAAAAGGCTTTATTAACTGTATTCATTTCTATTTAAAATAACCTTCATGTTTTTTTGTACACAAAATGCCCTTATGCACTTTACACAACACATACAAACACAAACAGAGTGTGCAACAAGGCTGAGGTGCTCTCAAACAAATTTAAACATGCAAACTGTAGAAATTTGGACTCTCTCCACCACATTGAGATGCTGACATCATAGAGATTATAAAAATATCAAAAATGTATTTGCATCATAAAATTTCACCCGCCTAACGCGTTTCAGGTCAAACTACTGGACCCTTTCTCAAAGGCTAAAGTTTCAAAAAAACAGTTAAGCATATTTATAAGTAACATCTATGACATCATTATTGCATTCTCATTACAAGTTCATTCTAGATAATTGTTCCATCAATACAATTACTTTGTTATCAAATTAAAACAGGCAAGTTCATCTCAAACAAAGCTGCATAAATTCAGGACCCACAGATACCCTATCACAAAATATTCAGGGCAGAAAAAATTGTCTCTTTTAACATACATGTGAAAGTAAATCAAATCTTAAAACAGGGGGAAAATATATTAAAAATGGTATAGAGAGAGAAAGCATTAAAACCATTTATTTTGGGGTGGGGGGGGGACAAGGGAGGAAAATATCAAAACCTCATTTTCGTTCTTCCAAATAAGGTTTGATCTCAAAACCCACATTTAAACCTGGATAATAATTTGCTTTTAACATAATGATCCAGAAGGCTTCTGTCTTTAAAACCAGGTTATTATAATTACCTCCCCTAGGATTCTCACTTACTCTGTCAGTTGCCATGTATTGAAAAACATGCTGCTGTTCGTCTCTACTGTTTGCTACATGCTGAGCAGTAGCATAAGTTAAATCCCTTCTTTCTGTGGCTCTTTGATGTTCCCCCACCCTTACTTTAAAGTTACTGATTGTTTTCCAACATAAAAGGCCTTGCAAGTAAAAGTTGCAAGGTAAATTGCCCCCACTTGTACCACCTGTTGTTACCTGTCTAATCATAAAACTTTTCTCAATGTTCACTGATCCAAAGGTGTTTCCTATCTGTATATGCTTGCAGTGAACAGTTATTACACTGGTAACATCCTTTAGATAGAGTTAGCCATGTATTTCTCGCTTCATTTTGTTGCGTGGGGGCGGATGCGCAGTCTACCTCCGCAACTCTCTCCTTAGCCATGCTCTCCCTAACCCCAAGCTCAATCATGGGGCCCAAGCTATCACTATAAAAATCTTCCCTGACCCGGGCAGTGGCCCCTCTCAATCTCACTACTGCATACATACCCCCGCAGAACCAGAGACCAGCAGTCCACACCCTCACAGACTACCTGAGCAGCTTGCCCTTGGTGACCTTAATGTCAACTGGCTTAGCTCCACCACCGTACATATAAAGGACACCTTTACTGCACTTGACCTCTCTGTTAGTCACACTTTTGACCAGACTTAGTCAGGTAGCATCAACTTCCTCCTTGATATAATTCTCTCCAACCACCCCCACAAAGTAAAGGATGTTAATATGTTAGCTAACTCACTCAGCAACCACTCCCCCGTCCTCTGTCACTGGTCTTCATCCACACAAAAATCCATGCCCCAAGTCATCTCCCACCGCTGCTTTCACCCAGGGGGCCTTAGTAAATTGAGGCAGCACCTATCCCAAACAGACTGGACCCCAGTCTCTCTCGCAACCGATACAGACACCGCACTAGCCTGCCTCACCAGTGCTTTCTGCAAGGCCTGTGACCTCTTTGCCCCTTTTACCAGCACCCTCCCCCAGACGACAGAATGCCCCCTGCGTCTCCCCCACTCTCATTAAACAACTGAGACAGAGAGACAACCTATGGCGTATTGCAGTGGAGTCAGTCAGGCCTGCGACAGACTGGCCTATACCGCTCTCCTAACAAACACACCTGGGCCATACGGCAAGCAAAAGCCAAACACTACCAAACCACCCTGGCCTCCTCCTGGGGCTCTGCACTTGCTTTCTGGGACAGTATTAAGGAGCTCAATGGAAAAACCTGCTCCCCTCCCATCCCAGAGAGCAGTCAATGGCAGTATCACCGCTGTCCCCTACATATTGCTGAATGCCTCAACATGACCTTCTCAGATCTCAGTTCAGTACTACCTACCCATTTCTTTGACCCGATCACTTCTTCAACCCCCGCCCTGGATCGCCCCCCATTTCTCTTCCGCACCATATCCCCCCATGAAGCCAAACCTCTCCTACTAATAGCCCTCTCCAGCCACAATCCCAAATGCGACCCAATCAACTCCAGGATTTTCCGGCTAACTCTAGATGTTATGCTAACTCCTGTCACTGACTTGCTAAACCGGTCCCTTTGTCTTGGTCAGTTCTCAAGCGCCTGGAAATCAGCTGAAATCACCCCAATTCCTAAGAATGGAGGTCGCACTATACCAAATAACTACAGGCCAATCTCCATCCTCCCCCATATCTCTAAAGCCTTGGAAAAAATAGTCTCCACCCAACTCATGGAATACCTCACCAAATACGACATACTGTGTCCAGAGCAGCATGGCTTCCGCCCCAGACACAGCACTACGTCAGCCCTACAGGAGTTCTCACAACACATACACTCTGCACTTGACTCGGGTGATGTTACCGGGGCAGTGTTCATAGACCTAAGGCCCTTGACAACTGTGTGTCACCCCCTCCTGCTCGACTCCCTCCACGATTTGGGTTTCTAATCTGCCCCCCTTGCCTGGTTCTCTAGTTACCTCCATGACAGATCCTAACGGGTCAAGATAAATGGTACCCTATCAACCGCGCTACCTGTTTGCTTCAGTGTCCTCCAGGGGTCCATCCTGGGCCCTACTCTGTTCAGTCTCTTTCTCAACGCCCTTCCCAGCACCTGGTCAGGCAAAATGCTCCTATACGCCGACGATGCAGTCCTTGTCGCCTACCACTGCCAGGACTCCCTTCAGATCGTTTTCAGCCAAGCTGAAAAATGGTTCCTCAACCACCACATGGTCTTGAACCTCAAAAAAACTAAATCCATGCGCCCTATCAGAGCAACACCAGTAACGCCCCCCCTTCTCATCCTTCCCAGCACCAAACACCCCATTGAACAGGTTACAGCATACAAATACCTGGGCATCACCTTCGACACATCACTCACCTTTCACGCCCACCTCAAAACCCTGTCCAACGCTGTAAACACCCGGATTGGTCTCCTGTACCGCCACAGAGACTGTCTCCCTCAGACTAGGGTTGTCGGAACCCTTTGAAGTTCTGGGTTCTAGTTCTAGTCTAGAACTTTTGGGAAAGTTCTAGGTTTCTAATCTTTTTTAAAACTCAAACCCTATTTTTAATTGTGCTGCCAATAATGAAGATAACATTGAAATACATGTGAAACTGAGGAAAAAATGAAATCTGTTCCTCCCAAAGTCCTCCCAGAAACTATTTCTGGCATGTATTAAAAGATACCACAGAAATGGGATCTGGGCTGCACATGCTTACACACTGAGTAGGGTACAGTGCAGTCAAAGGGCACACAACAGGATGATGGGCTGGCTAGTACACCACATAGGAGATGGAACCACACAACACAGTGACACACACACATACATACATATAATATATTTGTACTGGGATTTTTCTGTCTCTCCTCCCAACATGGAAACATTTCTGGCATGTATTTAAAGATTAGAACAAATGTCAGGGGCCGGAGCACCCTGCACAAAATAATGGGCACAATCAAAAAGAACCAACCACAATAGTTTGTAAAGAATGAATGAAAGCTTAACTTAAGCGTACATATTCTTTTATTGTGCAGACTCAAGTGGTGGAGAAATAATTATGTACATGAAGCTGTAAAGTGCAAAAGCAAGTTAAAATGGCGAAGTCACTATGCAGCTAAACACAAAACAAAATACCCACTGACACCTTGGCAGTGTTACCGATGTGTTACTGGCAGTCTGTAGGACAGAGTGTGTACACAACACAGGTGACGCACAACATGCTGATGTTTTGTCAGAGATACCTTCCTGTACATAATTGTCAGATTGCCCACCACTTGAGTTTGCACAATAAAAGAGTTTGTACACTTAAGGTAAGCTCTCAGTCATTCTTTACAGACTACTGTGGTTGGTTCATTTGGGATGTGCCACATTATTTTGTGCAAGGTACTCTGGCCCCTGACAGTTGTTCTAGTCGTGTCTCTGTTTGTGAGCACCATGTTGGAACTGGGCTAGTGAATCCCAGAGCCCCCAGTTTTCTTTCTGTTTGCATGTATTTAAAGAAAACACACAGGTGGGAACTGGGCTGCATATGGTCACACACTGGGCTAGGGTACACTGTGGTCAGAGGCCACATAGCAGGATGATGGGCTTTCCCGTACACCACGTAGGAGTCACACACTGGGTACAGTGCAGCAAAGTGCTCACAGCAGGATTATTTCTTGTACAGAGAGACCCTCAAGGCTCCCAGTTCCACCAGCAGTTCCTGCCTGCCTTGACTACTCCCCTACTCCCTTCCCAACAAACCACCTTGCCACTTAACACCACTGACTGGTTGCTCCTTTTGATCCCCTTTTCCTTTCTCCTTTCCATAATTTCTGCCAAACAGAAAAAAATGCCCTGCCAGTGCCTGCCTGCCTCTGCTCTGTAACATTTACTTCCAGTAGTAACAAAAGGTGCCAAAAGTTACCAAAGAGCAGAGCACACGTCTGCAACATCCCCAACAGTGTTGCAACCCCACTCCCGTGGTGTCACACAAACATTCAGTACTTAAATACAAGTCTCCCGTTTTTGTTTAGCAGGCTCATTGAGAGAAGGGGAAAAGGACCATCAAGAGAAATGGTCTCTGTGGCAGCTGACAGTCAGAGTGAGTATGGAGAAAGTTACTGACAATCAGATGGACACACATAACCTGTAAGGTGTCCCCACCAAGCAGCACTACCTCACAACCTTTTGTTTCGTTACTGAAATGTGGGATTCTAAAACTCAACTGATAAAATGTGAAACATGGCAAGGCAATCATAATGGGACATATGATGAAACATGGAGTATGTGGAAATTAGTGCCTGTGTTTGAACGAAGTTTAGCTTTCTCATGCATTGTAAAACACTAACTTACTTACTGCCCTAAGTTTGTTTCACATTCTCCATGTGGGCAGGAACTTTTTCAAGCATGGCCACAGCTCTCTCCCCCTTTACCTCAATAATGACAGAAAATCTCTCTCATGACAGGAAAAGCCAGTCACTATACTTTTCACTATAAAGAAGTACACAGCCACATATTATTAATGTAAGTTTTGGTCCTTTTAAGAAAATGGTACTGGTGAGGCAAAGTGTTGCTGTGTGTTTGGGAGTGTCAGACTCTCTTCCACATTCCAAGTAGACTGGTTCACAAATTTTCATCTTTGGGGGGGGAGGGTGTTACTGTAAGCCACTCACAAATGTGCCATTTCATTGATACTGCCTAAGTCCACTTATGCTGCTAGCTAGGCTGGTACATTCTGCTGCTGTGCTAACCTTTCCCATGCCTAAAGTTGTTTAGTTTCACAGAACAAATAAAAATAAATACCACGCATCTGATTTGAAAAATGTAATCTTTCTTTCTAACATATTAAAATACCCTGTACAAGTCATGTTCCTCATCAGAGCAGGAGACTGCTCAAGTCCTTAGGATTCTTTACAGGGACTGCATGGCCACTCAGTCTAATGACTGGCTTACCAAACTTCCAACCGCTCTGCTCGGCTGCTGCTGCGACAGTTAACCGGCACCATGATCTGCTGCCTAATCTTGGTTACAGGCAATGTTCAGCTCACCTCGCCCTATCCATCACAAAATAAGCTGCAGCCCTACGCCAACTCACTGCCCGCCTAAATACTTCGGAGTTGCCGATTAGCCACCGAAGTGAACTTGCTTTTTTCAGTGGGCTCCACGATTGGAATGGGATGCATCCTCATATTAACACCACAAATCTAGATGGCGATTGGCACCAGTGTAGCAGTTGGGCACGCATACATGTAAAACCCCAACAACCGGACATGCGCATGCTGCACACAGGCAGCTGATTCACTGTTTGACACAAAATCCCAGGCCTTATGCAGACAGGCATAGGGTGTGTAATAGTAAATCCGGCACTGTTTAATTAGCCACGTCCATGTAACTGGGGAAAAAAAATAACTCAAACCCTTTTGCGAACCCTCTAGTTTTCGAGTTCTAAATTAGAACTTGAACACCAGGGTTCAAGAAGGGTTCGAATCTTTGCCGAACTAGTTCTGACAACCCTACCTCAGACTGCCCTCCGGCTGGCTATCACTTCCTCTATCCTGTCTTTGGTTGACTACGGGCTTTCTATCTATGCTGCGGCTGACACTACCACCCCTCACCAAAGTCCATATCTCAGTAAACAAGGCCTGTAGACTCTTGTCAGGTGCCCATAGCAGAACTCACACATGCCAACTCTACTCCTCCTCTAATCTGCTCACCTTTGATGAGCGCCTTCACTACCACACCTGTATACTGGCCAAAAAACACTTCTTGGGCTCACCCCTCCTGGGGATGCCTCATCCCTAAAACCAGCCTCCAAGAAGGTTGCCACCTGAAGTGCAGTCAAGGCCACCTTCCAGGTTCTGAGAGCTAGGATCTCACTCACCCAAAGGTCCTTCTATTACAGAGCACCCTCCTGGTTTAACCCCCTCCCCCAATATCACTAGCATCCCCAAAATAGGCCCTTTTAAATTGTCCTCCAGAAAGACCTCATGAACACTCAGATCTGTAGGTGCCCCTGACTGCCCTAGAGCCTGCACTCTTCCGGCTCTCTGTATCTGACAACGTCCTCTCAGACTCCTCCCCCGCCCGGAGACCACGGTCTGCACTGTCCCCAGGTACTTGCTCCAAAGGTACACTAGAGCAGGCCTCTTATACTGTCTTGAGAATGTTTGGTTGAATCTGTAATTAATTGCAAACCTCTGATTATCTTCTTCCATGTATGATCTGGAACTGCTGTGTATATTCCCCTTGCTGAAACACACCAGTATTGTCCTCCATTGTTTTATTTCACTGTCATGTGTTGTCTACCCTCCCTGCGACGGGGTGCCTTTGTAAATGAGTCTCTAACTCAAAGGTTGTAAATCCAATTTATAAATAAATAAAATAAAAATAAATAAGAAAATGACTCTGCACTAACACATCTTTTAAGCTAGCAGCTGATCCTCAGTGGTAGGAAAATTGATGGAAGCATTGCTAAGGAAAGAATTGTGGAGTACCTTGAATCCAGCAGGCAGCAGGACCCCAAGCAACATGGTTTTGTGGCAGGTAGGTCTTGCCAAACAAACCGGATAGATTTTTTCGACTGGGTAACCAGAGTGGAAGATCGGGGGATGGTGGATGTGACCTGCTTGGATTTTAGTAAGGCCTTCGACACCATCCTGCACAGAGGCTAGTAAGCAAGTTGAGCAGCCTGGGAGTGGGGCACAGGGATGTAAACTGTGTTAGAAACTGGTTGAGCGGGAGGTCACAAAGTGTGGTAGTGAACGGGGCTCAATCAAGGGAGAGCGAGGTGACCAGCGGGGTGCCCCAGGGTTCGGTGCTAGGACCAGTCCTCTTTAGTGTCTTCATAAGCAACATTGTGGATGGACTGGAAGGGAAGGTGTGTCTGTTGCTGACGACACAAAGATCTGCAGTAGAGTCGATACTCCGGAGGGGGTGGGAAGAATGACGAGGGACCTGTGTAAGCTTGAGGAATGGTCAAGGGTGTGGCAGCTGAAATTTAATGCAAAAAAATGCTAAATTATGTACTTAGAGTGTGGAAATCCAGGGGAAAAGTATTAATTGGAGGGGTACTTGCTGTCACACACCAAGCAAGAAAGGGATCTGGTGTTGGTTATAACAGATGACGTAAAGGTGACCAGACAGTGTGAGAAAGCGATAAGGAGGGCCAACGAAATGTTAGGGTGCATAGGGAGGGTTATCTCCAGCAGAAATAGGGAGGTGGTGATGCCACTTTGCAGATCACTGGTGAGACTTTATCTGGAATACTGCATCCAGTTCTGTAGGACGCATCTCAGATAAGATATAGACAGAGTGCAGGCAGTCCAGAGGAGGGCTACAAAGATGGTGCAGGGACTACACCAGAAGGCATACGAGGAGAGGCTAATAGACCTTGACATATATTCATTGGAGAGGAGAAGCGAGAGGAGGGATATGATTGAGACTTTTTAGGTACCTCAGGGGTATTAATAAGGTCAGGAGGGGAGCATCTTCCAGAAAAATAATGCTCAAAAACTAGGAGGCATGATATGAGGCTGGAGGGAGGTCGACGGGAGGGGGGGGGATGTGAGAAAGTTCTTCTTCGTGGAAAGGGTGGTTGATGCTTGAAACAGCCTCCCCAAGGAAGTGGTAAGGGTGCAAAAAGTGAATGCAATCAAAAATGCATGGGATGGACATAAGGGAACCTTAGCGACAATGGGGAAAGTGTAAACAAGGGACAGTTGGGGGTAGGGTTCATGTGCAGACTAAATGGGCCAGGCAGTCCTCATCTGCCATCAAATTCTATATATGTATGTAAGTATTCCACCAGAGGCATGGTCACTTCTGTTGCCAGTTTCTGGAATGTGTCTGCTGCAGAGATCTGTGCTGCTGCTACTTGGAGTGCTGTCCATACCTTTACCAAGCACTACAATCTGGACATTGCCTCTAGGCGTAGGGCCAGCTTTGGCTTAGTGGTCCTGCAGGGCCTACTTTCTTAGGCATGAGGTTTCCTCCACCCAGACTGTGCTGTCTGATGATGTACCTGCTTGGGACTCGTTCCATAGGTGTGGCCTGTTGCAAGAGATGCCCTTGAAGTAAAACACTACAGTTAGGTAAGAACTTACCGTAACAGTAAATCTTCGAGAGAATCTCTTGCAGCAGGCTATGCCGTCCCTCCCACCTTCCTCCTGGGGAGGCCCATCCGTGTCTGTACCTCCTTCTTTATCATCTGTTCTTTGGAGGGAACCTTTGGTTCCCTTAGCTGGGGCTAGGTGGCTTATGGTCTCGGCAGGAGAACTGAGGAGGGCGCAGGGGCCACCTACTCTTATAGGATAGGGCAACATTGGCGTATGACATCGGAGTGGGCGGCCCCTGGTAGACTGCTAGCTAGAGAAGTTTCTGTGTGGTCCTAGTGCCTGGTAGCTGTAGTTCCATAGGTGTGGCCTGCTGCAAGAGATCCTCTCTAATATCTACTGTTAAGGTAAGTTCTTATGTAACTGTGCTTTATGGTAAATCTAATAGAATTTATCCTTTTGCTCGGTGAAAGCAGGAAATGTATACACTGACCTATCAACTCCTAGAAAAGGATTAAGTCCAAATATTCAGAATATTTACTTGGGCAGTGTTGTAGGCACTGAAAATTGGACACCACTTTTTTGGTCATAAATATGATTGTTCAGAGTATCCAGCCCATGGACATCACCAGACTTTAGAACTATTGTATATTCAGGTGATGTTCCTATAAGGTCAAGCAAGTGTTTTCTGTCAGTGTTTTGAAATTTGTAGGAGCAACTACTTCGTGCATGCAACAGTAGTTAAGAATTTTCAGTAGCTGTAATCCAGCCAGGCCAAAGAGACTTTAAAAAAAATACATTATTTCTAGGGACGTGGATATGTTCAATCCACACTTACTGGGAGGTTTCTTGCCGCTTTAAATCTTGCCGGAAGGTCTTCAAGCTGGCTCCTCCCACCCACCCGGGCGGTAAAACTCTTGGCTCCGTCCCATGTCGCCAGATCTTCCTTACCGCTTGGAAACTCAGGTTCCCTCCTTAGCGCTGTGTGTTTTAGGCCTGGATCCACACTCTTCGGTCAATCTGAAACTCATTCTAAATTTAAAAGACTTCGGTCTTCTCTTTCCCTCGCGACTGCGATGGACAAATCGACTCCCGGAGTTCGTTGGTGCCCCTATGGGCAGAAGATGTCCCGGACCAATCTGCACTCCACGTGCGTTTATTGCCTTGGACTCGGCCATGACTCACAGGCTTGTGAGTTGTGCAAATCCTTTTCGGCTTCGGTCTTGGAGGACCGCGCTGCCCGATTGCTGTTGGGGTGACCCGAAAAACGTTATCCTCCGGTCAAGTCAAAGGAGGCCCATTGGGTGGTGTCCGCGGCTGCGGGCTCGGCTGAACAGCTGGAGCAGATGATCACCCTCGAGGAGGAGGGCCCAGGCCGCATCATCATCATTCTCGGTTGCAGCATTTATCCCGCTCTCCTTGGGCTCCTCCTACACAGCTTCTTTCAAGGAGCTTTGCCAATTCCCCTCCACCAAAGGAGAACAGCCTTCGGCACATTCCTCTCGGTCCAAAAAGAAGGACTCCAAAGGTAAGTCCCATCATCGACGTTCTTGGAAGTGGGAAAGGTCCCCTTCCCCGGATATTCGACACT
The DNA here is from genome assembly GCA_016271365.2 of Neoceratodus forsteri. Classification (NCBI taxonomy): domain Eukaryota; kingdom Metazoa; phylum Chordata; order Ceratodontiformes; family Ceratodontidae; genus Neoceratodus; species Neoceratodus forsteri. Next base: position 179,829,923 of record CM057450.1, on the reverse strand, counting down.
CGACTTCGGTCAAGGTTGCGGCTAAGGCCGCTGGCTTCACTGTGTCCCCGTCAGGTCAGCCGGCCGAGACAACCATTCGTGCAGTTGAGATTTTTCTTGACCTGTCTGACGGTTTGTCGACTGGAGAAGCCAACAACCCTTCTTCACGGTTCCCCCGGTGGAAACCAAGGACTTGCCTGTGCCTCCTGTGCCGGAGTCCCTGGTTAAGGTCCCTGAACCGAGGGAGGAGCAGGTTTCTCCCGCCCCATCTCAGACCCACTCTCGGAATCCCCAAAGGTCTCTGTCTCGGACCTCTTCCAGGTCAAGCCAGTCCCGCCAACATCGGCAGTCTCGGTCTCAGCACCATGGAAAGCAGCAGCGCCGCTCATAATCGTCATCCTCTTTGGAGGATAGGTTCCGGCGCAAGTTGCGTCGGCACTACGAGGATCTAATGTGGCAGCAGCTCTTATTGTCCAGGAATAAGCCGACCCCGTCACCTTCTCCAGCCATTAAGTGGCTGTCACCGGAGCAGCCGAAACAACCCCTTGTAGTAAAGGAGCCGAAGCCAGCACCGGTTGTTCGGCTGAAACTGGCTGCGCCACCCATTGTGGTGGAACCCCCACCTCCACAACCTAAAACTGGGGTCCCGACCAAGGATTCTCGTTCGGATCAGGGCTTGCCCTATCAGTTGTCAGTCACCCTCACTCCTGATTGACCTCGGCAGGTGGAGGGTGGCTCAGGCGCTGGGCAGCTGTTTGCAGACTCCTTGGAGTCTGACGATGATTCCTTGTTCTCCAAGCTGCTTGACCTGGAGTCCTCTGGGGTTCAGTCGGTGGACGAGAACCCATCCTTGTTCCTTGGAATGCTTCGACTCATCTCAGAGTCCACTGGGATGAAGCTCAAATCTGTTTCAAAATGGGCCAAGTATCCCCTCATGGAGATACTGGACCGAGGGGAATCGCCAGTGGAGGCCTTCCCGGTGGCCGAAGCCATTGTTGGCCTGGCCCTGGAGCTATGGCAGCAGCCAGCTTCTTGTCCAGCACCTTCGGTCAGTATGACTCAGAAGTATGCTGTTCCCACCGGTTCACTCTTCAGTTTCTCGGAGCACCCCTCTACGGAGGTGCTAGTGACCGACAGCATTTTCCGGTGTTTTGGGAGCGCTCGTGGTGTGGACAAGCCACCCAATAAGGAGTCCAAGAAATTGGACTACTCCGGGTGGAAAGTCTATGCTGCTTCCTCCTTAGGCCTTAGTCAGGCTAGCTGGGCCATCCTGGTGGCACTCTTTTCACACGCTCTTTTGGGCTCCCTGGATGAGGTGATATCTCATCTCCCTGCTGACCGTCAAATGACAGTCAAGCAGGTGTGGGATCAGGGAAGGGCGGTGGCCAAATAGCAGCTCCAAACTTCCTTGGACATCACTGACTCGTGTGCCTGGTCAGTAGCGGCTGCAGTAGCCATGCACTGCAAAGCTTGGCTGCGGATCTCCACCTTTACGGCAGATACCCAGCACAAGCTGGCAGACATTCCCTTCTTGGGTACCAACTTGTTCGGTCCTGGAGTGGAGAGTCATCTGCAACTGATCGAGAAGTCCAATGCCACCTCGGATTTGGTCACGTCTGCCCAGAAGGACAAAGGCTGCCAGCAGCAGAGTAAGCCCTTTTGACCTTCAGCTCCTACGGCACGTCCGGCCCAGCAACACCAGCATCAGGGCCAACAGGCTCGCACTTGGCATCCCAAAGCCAAGCTTGCTGCTTCCTCCAGCAGGAAGCCTGGAGGGAAAGGTCCAGGCGGCTCCTCGGCCGGCCCTTCCTCCAAGCCTGCCCAGTGACTGGTTGAGGGGTGTTGCCCCCAACCTAGTCACTCCTCCCTGGGCTCCCCCATGGGGGGTCGGCTCCGCCACTTCCTTTCTGCCTGGTCCGAAATACCACGGACTGCTGGGTGTTAGAAGTGGTAGGCAGGGATCTGCCTCTGGAATTCGGGCAGTCCCCACCCTATCGAGCCATCGCCCCATGGGGGGGCTACGGGTTCCGCCGCCTCTCTGTTGGCTCGTTGAGCCAACACTGCCCTGCTCCTCCAGAAGGAGGTGATCAGGGAGGTGGTGGATCCTCCTCCAGACCCAGGGTTTGTGTCCAGGTACTTCCTGGTCCCAAAACGGACGAGGGACTGGTGCCCCATTCTAGACCTACATGACCTGAACAAGTTCTTAAGGTCTCGTACCTTCAGGATGGTCACTCTGGCTCATATCATCCCATCCTAGGAACAAGGCATGTGGTTCTGTTCTCTGGACCTCCAGGATGCGTTCTTTCATGTCCCAATCCGTCCATCTCACCAGCGATTCCTCCGTTTCAGGGCAGAGGGATCCCTTTATGAGTTCTGGACCTTGCCCTTCGGCCTCTCTCTCCAGCTCCCAGGGTCTTCACCAAATGCATGGGAGTGGTGACAGCATTCCAGCAGCACCGAAGGGTCCGGGTGTACCCTTACCTGGATGACTGGCTGATTGCAGCCCCCTCCAGGTTGGAGGTGGAGCGGTCCAGGGATCTGGCCCTCCAGGTCTGCTCTCAGATTGGCCTCCTCATCAGCAAGGCCAAATCGGAACTTGTGCCATCGCAGGTGATTCAGTTCATCAGGCAGAGCTCGACTCTCTTCGAGCCAGAGCATGGCTCCTGGCGGACAGGGCCGAGGTCCTTTTTCTTCCTTTGCCCAATCATTTCTGGTTGGGCAACTACGCGCCTGCCCGGGACTTCCTGTGCCTCCTGGGCCTCATGGCGGCCTGCACCAGCGTGATCCGTTGGGCCCACTGGCACATGCGTCCCTTGCAGTGGGGGCTGGCTCACCAGTGGTCACAGCGCTCCGGTCCTCTGGACCAGCCAGTGACAGTGACGCGGGAGATGTGGAACGGCCTCCAGTGGTGGCTCGTTCCAGCTCATCTGCAGGAGGGTATCCCGTTTGTCCGCCCAGAGCCGATGGTCACCCTGACTACCGATGCCTCTCTGATGGGTTGGGGTGCCCATCTGGGGGAGCTCAGAGCGCACGGCCTCTGGTCTCCTCAGGATTCTTGATGCCACATCAACCTGCTGGAGCTTCAAGCGGTCCGATTAGCCCTCACTGCCTTCACTCCGTTTGTACGGGGTCATGTGGTCCAGGTCCAGATGGAAAACACCATGACCATGTACTACCTAAACCTTCAGGGTGGGACGCACTCTTTGCCTCTGTGCAAGGAGGCTGTCTGCACTTGGTCTCTCGTGAGTAGACTGGAGGCGGATCTCCTAGCCATCCATGTGGCAGGAGCCTCCAACACTCTGGCCGATGCCCTCAGCCAGATACGTGCTGCATCTCACGAGTGGTGTCTCCTGCCAGAGGTAGTATAAGATCTGTTCTCCCACTGGGGCACTCCTCGGGTGGACCTGTTTGCCTCCAGCGAGAATGCGAAGCTGAGGCTCTTTCATGCCCACCCCCCTCAGCAGGGCTCGCTGCAGGGGGATGCCTTCTCGAGGCCATGGACCCCGGGCCTCTTCTACGCCTTACTTCCATTTCCCTTGATCCACAAGGTGCTGCTCAAGGCGAAGAGGGACAAGGCGCAGGTGATTCTGGTAACCCCAGACTGGCCCTGCCAGTTCTGGTATCCAGATCTCCTCAGCCTCAGCTCCAGGCTCCCGAGGCATCTTCCAGCCCGCCCGGACCTGATCTCAGTCAACAAGGGGAAGGTACTCCACCCGAACCTTTAGTCCCTGCACTTGACGGCCTGGTTTCTGAGTGGCTAGAGTTCCAGGCCTTGGGTCTTTCCGACAAGGTCCTCAACGTTGTTGAGGCATCCCGTAAGGAGTCGACCAGAAAATGCTATGCCTTCAGATGGAAGTGATTCTCCATTTGGTGTCAGGATAAGGGGTTGGACCCTTCCTCCTGTTCTTTGGCCAGCATTCTGGACTACCTGTGGTCCCTTTCTCAGCTAGGACTTCGGTCGACGACTCTTAAGGTGCACCTGGCAGCCATCTCTGCTTACCAGGCGCGGACCAAAAAGCAGTCGGTGGCGCAGGAGAAGGTGGTCGGGCTTTTTTTTTCGAAGGCCTTGATCACATATCCCCTTGGGTGCGAGAACCTCCACCTCCATGGGATCTACTGCTGGTATTGGCTAAGCTCATGGGCAAGCCATTCGAACCAATGCACAGGTGTGACATCTCTCACCTGTCGTGGAAGACTGCATTCTTGGTGGCTATCACGTCAGCCAGAAGGATGGGAGAGCTCCAGGTGCTTTCCATTGAGTCTTCTTATCTGGTCTTCCACAGGGACAAGGTTGTCCTGTGCCCCCCATTCGAAATTCCTTCCGAAGGTGGTGTCGGCGTTTCACCTTAACCAGGTGTTGACTGTGCCAATGTTTTACCCCAATCACACCTCGGAGGCCGAATATAGGCTCCATACTCTGGACCCTAGAAGAGTGCTCTCTTATTATAAGGAACGGACGGCTGAAGTCCAGGGAGAGGTTCGCCAGCTGTTTATCACCTACACTGAAGCCGCACCTGGCAGACCTGCGGACGATAGGCAGGTTGGTCACCTCCTGCATAGATCTCTGCTATAGGTTGGCGGGTATGGAGCCTCCCAAATGGATAAGAACTCATTCTACCTGCCATACCGCTGCTTTGGTGGCTGCTTCCAGGGATGTCCCTATCCAGGAAATCTGCAGGGCTGCTACCTGGAAGTCAGCACACACCTTCATTACCCACTACCACATCGACCTAGAGTCATGCCGGGATGCTGGTTTCGGGACCTCAGTTCTCCAGTCTTTATTTCCCAAGTAAGTATAGAGGGTGCGTGCCTTGCTGCCCTCCTCCCAGAGAACTGCTAGGAGTCTGCCAGTAAGTGTGGATTGAACATATCCGCGTCCCTAGAAACACAGGTTACTCACCTGTAACAGGAGTTCTAGGAGTGGTATATGTTGTTCATCCACCCCGACCTCCCCAGCTTTGACATGCAACCTGGCTTCCAGCAGGCTAGATCTGGTGTCATGGGGCGGAGCCGAAGAGTTTTACCACCCAGGTGGATGGGAGGAGCCAGCTTGAAGACCTTCTGGCAAGATTTAAAGTGGCAAGCAACCTGCCAGTAAGTGTGGATGAACAACATATACCGCTCCTGAAACTCCTGTTACAGATGAGTAACCTGTATTTGTCTGACAATGGCAGGTAACATGATTTCTTACAGTTTTCTCAGCTCTTGACTTGAGTTTATACTTCACTGGTGCTCGTCAAGGGAGTTCTCAGCACATTTGATGTTTAGGGGCAGTGACTAAGCACCATGGGGGCAAGAGCATGCATTGCTGCAGTCCTGTTCTTTACCTGACCTTAGGACTTCTTGAATTGGACTGCCAAAGATTTAAAACTTACTACTAACTGAGGATAAACACAACGCAATATCCGTAACTGAATATCCAATAGAGTGAATAAAGTACGTAATAGCTGTCATCATGTATCTAACAGTCTATAAATATACATCATTACCCAGTACCTGACAGAGTGTAAATGCAATGGAACCTTTAATCAGTGACCACCCAACAGAGTGTGAAACAGTGAACTGCCATTAATCAGGATTTAAGAACCCAGCTTTTAAGTTAGACAGTCTGTTTAAAAAAGTATAAAAATGAGATCTGTTGTATATACTGTAAGTGCATCCTGATGGCCAGGTGGAAGCTGTAGAGCATTTCGCGTCAGCAACCCGGGTTTGGGAGTTGACTTGGGTCACTGAATTAGGCAGACAGACTGGGAGTAGTCTCACCAGTGCTGACTCAGACTGCAGCAGTTTGTGTGTATGTACAGTATGGGAATGATCTGTCCCACCTGCTGAGAGGGAGGATCCACCACGACCTGAAAATTAGATATCTGTATACTCTGCAGTCCCAGTCACATTTCTCCACCTGACTGGAGGTGCGGGGACCCTCACCACAGTATCTCTGCTATAATATGTTTTAGTGGTTGGCCAGACCACCATGATAGATGGCCTTTGTACTGACTAGGCAACCACCACAGCTCTGCTTCAGACTAACTGAATTCACCACACAGGGAACAAAGATCTTGAGTTCAAATATGTTTCATGAACAGGTATGTTGATTGTTTACTGTGTCTGACAAACTGCTGATGTTTGTACTGTTTTGCTGCACCTTATTGCAAACCCATCGAAAGTAGTTCATCCATTCTGGAGGGTCTGTTAGTTATTATTGTGCTAATAATGTGACCTTGAATGTACCCTACGGGGTAGACTCAGTGCTAAATCTTTTTTTTAACTAGATGGAATCCAGCACTCACACAAACGGAGTGTTACTTGATGACTGGCTGCTAAAGCAAGGAATGGTGAGAATGTGTCATGATTCCTGGGGAGTAAGATTTGCCAAGCTTTCAAACTGATCCAGTTGACAGCACTGAGGGACACTGCATTTAAGTCAGCTCAGGGATGGTACTGTGCGTGCAAAATAGCATGTGTCCAAATCTCTCGTTAAAAAGAACAACCATTATACCACATGCAGCAAAATCCTGTTATCACCCATTGAAAACTGTGATGCAGTCCAATATAAAAAAAACACCAAAACTATGATTTCTATCAGGATTTCACTTTTTAACACAAAGTACCTTATTGATACAGAGTAATTCAAATCTTACTTTTCTGCCGATCATAGCTGTTCAAAAAGAAAGCCACACAAGTGAACAAACATTCTGGCTTTCAACATATTTATTACCAAATGCATATAAATGAGGGGTGTTTTTTCTATATTTAAGCAATTATTAGAGATGTCCCAATACAGAACATACATTGAATTTAAAAAAAATATAATCAGTCTAGTTAGCCAGGAGATTATTCTTTTTAGCCAAACTTTCTCATTCTTAAGGTTCACCCTGTTTCACTATCATGTTTGTTTTCACTGTGCTTACTTACCCTGGCACCCCACCAGCCCTGTCTCATCCTGACTACCACACCCTGCCCCGTCACCCGCTTTCTCAGGGATTTGCCTTCACCACCTGGTCCTCTCTGGATTGCCTCGCAAGGTGAAACATTCAGGGGGTAGACCTGGTGCCCCCTGAGTTAAAGCGCGGCCGGTGGTGTGTGCCTCAGCTGTGAGTAGCTTCATGCTGCCACATATGGTTTTTTTTTCCCAGTTTCTGTCCCTTCCCCTAGAGTGACAACCATGGGCTCAGGGATGCGTGCACATGCAGATGCATGTCTGCGCATTCCAGAGCCCATCTGTGTCCTCTTTCCCTGTGCAGCAGCTCTGATTGTACAGGTGGTGGCAATGTTGCATTGTTTGTTAGCTCTTCCTCCTTGAGCAGATAAGTATCCTCCGGGACACTCAGTCCTCCCCTGTGGCCGGCCCACCATGACTGGGGCTCATTCCTGAACCCAGGTCATTGGTGTCTGAAGTGGGCATGCCACTGCTGCGCTGGCGGGCCAGCTTGTTTCAGCCTCATAATGGAGAAGTTCACTTTGGCTAGCTGATGTCCGATTTTTCCTTTTGCAGCTAGTGGCAGGGCAATATGAATGATTATTTTTTTTGTCATTGTTCTTTTCTCCCAGAGCATTCTTCTGTCGGCCACTAGGACAGTGTGGGCATCCTAGCTACACTGTTCCTCTGGCCAGGAAGATGATGAAGCAGACAGTGTCTCCTCTTGGTTGGCTAGCAAGGGGTCAAGCATGCTGAGCAGCCAGCATCCTTCCTGCCTGGAAACCAAGTGCTTAATTTCTGCAACATGCCTGGCTACCACCCAGCTCTAGCATGGGATTCCGGCATCGCACCCAAAACCCATTCTCTCAGGTGGCAACCCTGAACCAGCTCTCAGTGTGGATTGTGTTTTTATTTCATCTTTATACTCCTCACTTACGAAGGCTTTGCCATGGAACCTTCCTCAAGTCTTGTCCATCCTCCATTGCCCATCTTGCACCAATTCCAGTTTCCTGTTGTACCCCCATGAATTGCCCATGTCCCCTGGGACACCAGATCTGGTGTAAAAAGGAGGAGAGAGGGTAAGAGTTGGATGTCCAGATGACTCTTTTGGATGGAAGGGGCTGTTATCTTCCAAACAATGTCCCCTTCCCTTGCATCACTAAATGGATGCACCCAAGGACAATACTGCCATTCATATACCTCAGGGATGTCTCCCCAGCAGACAGGCCTGCTCTCTGCCTCCTTTTTTTTTTTTTTTTGCTTGTTTTAACACCGGAGGGCATAGAAACAGAATTTGTTGGCAGGAAAGAACCACTTGGTCCACCCAGTCAGCCTAGATGTTCCCTTCCTTATCTGACTCGCAGACCACAAGTGATCTCCAGCGACCCTCCCTCCTCCCTGCCTATTTACTAATAAAGACCTATGTTTATCCCATGCATGCTTGAAGCCTCCTGCTGTTTTTACTTCCACCACTTCTACTGACAGTATGTTCCTGGCATCTACAACCCTTGAAATAGTATTTCCTCACTTCTCTCTTAAAATCCTTTACCATCCAACTTCATCACATGCCCCTGATCTTAGTGCACATTCTCATTTGAAAGAGACAACTCTTTGCACCCTGTTCACCCCCCTGAGGTACTTGTAGGTCTCTATCATGTCTCTTCTTGTTCTTATCTCTCATCTCTCATAGGGTGTACATGTTGAGATCCCTCAGTCTCTCCTCGTAGGGCTTCTCATGCAACCCCAGCACCACTTGTTGCCCTCCTCTGTACTGCCTCTATACTGTCCGTCATTTCTGAGGTGCGACTTCCAAAGCTGGGCACATTACTCAAGGTGGGGTCTCACCAGCGAGTGATACAGTGGCAACACTACCTCCCTTTTCCTGCTGGAGATACCTTTCCCTATACACCCCAGCATCTCACTAGCCTTGCCCCCCTGCTTGTTACTCCACCCTGTTGTTTTGAGGTTGCCAGTTATGGGAAGTCCTAGTGATTTGTTAGGCATACTGGGTGGGCCTAGTTGTCCTTTTCTGCTGACAAGATCTATGTTTCTGTGATAACTGCAAGGTCCCTTTACTGTTTAGTGACTGTCAGTATCTCCCCACATGCTGTACTCAGCTCCTTGGTTCCTGTGCCCTAGGTGCATGGTATTGAACCCCAGCTACTGCGACCTTGACCACTTCTCGAGTTTTCCAGTATCCATGCTTATACTTTCTACCCCCTCCTGAGTGTTCAGCCTGTTGCAGATTTTGGTATCATCCATTATCTGCAAAAATACATACCTTACCTTCCATTTATTCTGCAATGTCACCTCTGAAAACATTGAAAAGGGCTGATCTCAGTACTGAGCCCTGTGGCACCCTGCTTGTCACTCCCCCATTGTTAGAATGAATGACACTAAACGCCACCCTTAGTTGCCTATCCCTTAACCAGTTTCTAACTCAGTTCACCACTTTGGATCCTACTTCTAGGCTGCTCATCTTCCTTATCAATCTCCTGTGTGGAATAGTGTGGATAGTGTTGCTGAAGTCCAGACAGGCAATCCCATGTGTATTCCTGGTTACCCAGTCAAAGAGATCAATTAAATTTGTCTAGCATAAACCCCACCCCCAACAAATACATGCTGTCTGTGGTCTTGCAGCCCACTGGATTCAAGATACTCTACCAGTTCTTCCATTAGCAGGATTTCCCCACCACTGAAGTGAAATTAACTAGCTAGCCTTCTCCGTGCTGCAACTCTTAGGTGGAGGGACCATGTCATCTCTTCTACTGCCCTCCAGAATGACACTTGTTTTTAGTGAACTGCTGAATAAGGCAGTCAGTGGGCAGCTAGCACCTCCCTGTGTTCCTGTAGTACCCTTGGGTATATCCTTTCTGGTCCTGTAGCCTTGTCCACCAAAAGAAAGTTTTTCAAAGTGCCTTTTACTTGGCGCAATCAGCAGGTTTCATTTCCATACACAGTAACCTACATATTTATGGTGAAATATTCTTCAGTACTATTTAAAATATTTCATCCCAGATGAGACTGAAACCCACAGTCCGTGACTTAAGAGGCCAGTGCCTTATCCATCTGGCCACTGGGGCAGTCTGGCAGCAAGGTCAGAGATCGTATTTGAAGTGGAAGAGGGTCTACAAAATGGGATGTGGGGTTTGTCTGAACAGGGTTGTATTCCCTTGCCAGTACCTGTAACTCTTTGACATTCTGCTGCAGTAAAATCTGTCAGTTGCTGCAGGTGTGCCCATTTTGTGCTGTCTATCAGAGACCCTCCTCCCTGGCAAAGCGGAGCATCCAGGTGGCTGTGTGCTCTTCCTCCTGTCAGTCCACTCCTGATGTTTAAGGCATGGGATATTGGCCCAGTTCACCAGCGCACCCAACCATCCCCTGCTGCTTGGTGCCAGGGAGCTGTATTCATTGTGGATTATTAAATCCATAGAATAGCTTTATTAGTTGGTTCCAGGAAATTCACATTGTGACATCTCTAATAATGACTCTTACTGGACTGGCTTTATGACTAAGTAACTGGACTTTGCCAACAGCACTGTTTTACAGCATCAGTGCCTAAAATGTTTGTTAAATGACTATACAAGAGAGCTTCTTAAATGTCCCTCAGTTCTGTCTCACTTTGTAAGCACTGGCAATGCTTTAAATTCTCTGGGCTTCCAATATTTCCATGATCTGGGCTTCCTATAATTTTCCAATGAGGACTGGGGGTTGCTGGTCACCTACCTGTTTCTGCAGCACATGATCAATAAAAAAATACTTCAAGGAAATCTTTCCATAATACCTGCTGGATCTGCTGCAGTAAAATCGTTAATTTGCTGGTTGCTGCAAGTGCGCTGATTTTTGCTGTTCAGGATCAGAGATTCTCCCTCCCTCCCTCCCTGGAGGTGGACACATGGTTGCTGGCCACGCAACTGTAACCAGAACACTGGCTGGTGGGGGATGGACTAATTCATGGTAATGCCTCGTAAGGCACCAGGGCTGACTTGATGGTCTTGCAGCCTTTTTTCTGTCCATATTCGTTTATGTTTCGTGATTGATGATCATAAGTGAGTCAAGGATAAAGGTGATGCTGAAATGTCTATAAAAATAAACAACAGTGATTGTAACAAAGATGCAGTGTAACAGAACGTGGCTTTATCTGTGGTGGAACTAATTTTGAATGATGACTGCTGTTAAGCTTCACTGTACTGAGTAGTGTCAGCTTTGGGCTGAATGCAGGGGAGGGCCACGATCTTTAGCTACTTTGTAACAGATGGCAAAAATGGTTCACCACTCACAATCAAAAGGGTGTGCTAAATTTTCAGAATTTAAAGAGGACCTTCACCAGTCATTTTGACTTTCATGCATAAATTTTCCCTTCTTGCATTGATTCTGGAATTGTATTTTATTACTGTCTGATGCAATTAGTTTTTGCATTCTCAGCTGCTAAAACTGCAGGGTGTACCAGAGCTTCTATAGCAAGCTTGGTGTTGCTGTGGACCCAGGGTTATACTGCTGACATCACTGTAGGGCAGAGTCAATTTCACAAAAAAAAAAAAACATAGTGACAAGGCATTTGGATTTTGGCTTGATGCATTGCTAACAGGGTGTCTTGGGGAAGGGGAAACAGTATGTACACTGAGTACTGGTAGGTTTACCTTGCAACATTGTTGCAACTACATGGTACTGCACAGTGTGAGTCACTCCTCTACCCTACAATGATGTCATCAGGAGCTAAGCTGAACAGCAATGGCAAGTGCAGCAGGGTTCAAAAAACAAATCCAAATTATGGAAGGCAGAGTGGCAGAGTAAACCTTGGCCAAAAATAACAAATGCACATAACTTTTCAGGTCTTTGACTACAAGCTGTAACTTTTTGGACCATCATGAAAGTTCCTCTTTAAATTCACAAAAACAACAAGGATAAAGGAGTACGTACAGTTTTATTGTTACCAAATCATTGTAGACAAAATAGTAAAACAGCACACCCAAAGCATAAATACAGCAGGACAACAATTATACAACCTCTAGCCAGAGCAGATACGGCTTTGGTAAGCTTGTAAAGCTCCTGAGGGCAAGCGCCACTGAGTACCTTCTCCAAGATGGCAGCGGCGATGCAACTGTGCATGCGTAGTTGCGGTGAATGGCATTCTGCCATTCCCAAGATGGCACCAGCAGAACTGTGCATGCGCAGTTCTTGTCCCGGAATGTGGAAGCGACAGCTGAAATAGTGCGGCTGTTTCTCTGTAGCCACCGGCCGTGGCGGAGTGTTCCAAGCTGTGTTGGACTTTCGGAAGGATACTTCCAAAAGTCCAATGGAAGTGTGCCATGGTCGGCTGTTTTTGAAGAGCTGAATGCAAAACGGCTGTAGGCTCCGCCCACAGCTGTAAAAAGGAGAGGGGTGAAACGCAAGGTGTTTGTACCAGGCTCACAGGTAATGGTGTAGCTGCTGGGACTGTCCCTCTCCTTTTCACGGCTGTGGGTGAAGTCTACAGCCATCTTGCTATCTTTAGCTGGAAAATGGAGTATTGTGGAACACGTTTTGGACTTTTCAATGCATCCTTCCATGCCAACTGAAATAAAATACTCCTTTCTGTCAAGAATGTTGGAGATATAACTCCAAGCTGCTTATCAGATGCCATTAGGAAACTGAAATAGCTTATTAAATATTGTTTGCCTATTAAACTGGAGATTTGTTTACCACCTGCACTCCAGAATGACCCAAGTGACTGTACCATGCATTAGGGCACTATGCAAGCTGCAGACCCACCAGTGTATGCAGCCGGTGTATGTCCCTGGCAAACCATAAGAGGGACTTGACATACCTCCAGTGCATGTGTAACCCCTAGGTGGCGCTATCCCAAGGACTACTACTCCTGCCTGCTTGGCTAGTAGCAGGTTAAGGTGCCTGGGTACTGAAACGAGTGCCTGCACCAAGAGGTCAGGGTTGTTAGTGGTCAAGCTAACCTGGGCACAGCCCTCCGGGACACTTTAACCCCACTCTTTCCTTTCTAGTGGCCTTAACAATATACAGTAATCACTTTCACAGTGACCCTCATTCACCATGTAATTACCCTCGCTGTTTGCACTTACCACCAGGGCTGGTTCCTTTAACTTGACCCTGGGGACCCCTTACAACAAGGTTATGCACAGCAAATAGCAACAGTACAGTACTCTTGGCACAAACTGGAACCACACTCAGGTTAAATGCAAAAAGAGTTAGATCTGATTTATTCAGGGGACTTGAACAAGGGAGGGGGTAATCAGGTTGATTGGTTTAAGGGCTAAATGAATCAGACAGTTATGCATGCACTTCAGAGTCCCTACACAGTCACACACTCTGGGTACCCAGGTAGAAAAAAGGTGGGCTAGCCAGGACCATTGCCCGGGGTAGGCCGGCGTCGCAGCTGGTTGGAACCCTGTGATAGAAGAAAGCAACATGCACAACACACACCATTTGTAATCCAGAGCCAGAGGGCTCAGTCTGTGAAGGAAAAGACAACAAAGCAGTCAGATGACAACACTTTAGATTTAGCTGTTGTTGCAAGGAGCTACCCTGATGTTTACTCATGATACCCAATACAGGACACAGGCAGGATGAAATCGAGACTGCAGGTTGTTGAGCTGGAGTGCCAGGAGAAGCAGGGCCCACACTAATCACCAAGGCATCGTTCCTGTTCAAGGCATTGAGCAGGGGACTGATCCCCAGGCAGGTCTCTCGTTGATGGCTTTCTGTGTGTAGCGGGTAGTCTGGCTGGACCAGTGTGGCAAGGCCCAGGCCAAATGGAGATGCAAACAGATTTAGTCCGTTCGAGCTGGATGCAGCCTCCAGCAAGCAGAACACAGTTCAACACACAGTGGGGAACCAAATCATGACCCACTAACAGCACACAGCACATTTACATGTAAGAAATTCTACTGTACCGGGCAGATTGCTATCCGGTCACAATTACAGAGTCTCTGCACAAACTGGGAGTTCAGAGGTGGCTGGAAATCCTGACAGGTCGATCACATTCAACAAATTGTCGGTCTTTTTCAGGTTAAAGCCTGGTCACAGTTCTGTGGCTTAAATCATCCTTACAATTCGGATTCAGTCTGAATAAACTTCAATTTTCCCCTCTCAGGGACAGCAGACAGACAGGTCAAAACTCAGTCCTTTCACAGTTCTCCTGTGCAAATCCACGTAGGAATTGTGGCTCGACTATCTTGAGCTGTTACTCCTTCATTTCCCAACTTAGATCTGAACTTAAACTGCAAGCAGTCTGGGACTTTCCCCAGGATCCAAAAGGTTCGGTTGGCTGATTCCTCTGTCAGTCGCAACAAGGGCTCCCCCTCCAGGCTCATTTAGGCGCCAAAAGCTCAAAACCACAATTCCTACAGAATTGTTGCTCCCACAACGCCCCTGGGGACAGGCTCCATTTTAGAATCCTCAAAGGTACTGATTGGCCCATTTCAGCAGTCCAGGACCAAGATGGTGGAGATGAACAGAAATGTCCATGCTGCAAACAAGGCAGGTTAGACAAACTGCAGTATTATTACTATTCTAATAAATGATCAGCAAACAAGTACATCTTCTAACCGAGCTCCCTCTGCGCTAATAGTGATGGCAGAATGGAGTGATTATTTGGCAGCCCAGGCGGTACTCGAGCATAGAAACACTTAGCCCCCTCCCAGATTAATTATGACTGCAATCCAGGCAGCCCTTAAAGAGACAGTACACAGAGGCTATACAGGCACTCTCTGGCAATACAGTTAAACTGCTAAAACGCAGGACACCAGCCTGGCAGTGAGCATTTAGACAAGCTCAAGGAAGACTTTTTGGGAACCCCCATTTGTAAGAGGGTTACGCCTGCCTTCTCCATGGTGTATCTTCCTGCTGTCATACACCACTGCAGGCCCACCCTCTCCCCAATTCCCCTGTGTAACATGCCACCCTCTGGACTGCCGAAGTATCCCAGGTGCTGTGGGGTGCAGTATCCCGCAGTGCCATTTACAATGAATGCTCCAGGCTATGAATAGTGCGTCTGCTGTTCCCCAATTGTACAAACGAATGGGAGGTCGGCTGTAACATGCCTGTTCTGGGACCTGTGTGAGTGGGTACAGCATCAGCTGTCACACGCACTGAGCAGTGCAATGGCACCAGGACAATGGATCCACATACGATTGATTGATTAAAAGTTTATTTTTTTCACAGGAAATTCATTCGTTAGGACAAAGTCCCATTTACAACAAAGTCCTGCATGTAGATTCTAATACAATTACCAATTAACTATTGGTAACATACGAGTGCCTGAGGTGTTTGGCCACTGGGCGTTATCGCCCGCACACAGCTCGTGCCTGTGTATGACGCATTCCAATGTCCTACTGCCAGTGCTCCGCCACCCGAAAATAAGATTCCATTTCTTCTGTGAACTATCCAGGCTAAATATATAGCAATCAGCAGGCATATTCTAGGAAAATACATTGTGAAATTGTGTAAAAGGAAGACCACATTGAAACTGCCTCTCAGCAGACCTACATTGTGCAAATTCATTAGAAATAATGGGTAAAAGCATCCCAAAAGCTCTCCACAGCCATATTGGCTCTGACCAGAATTTGTTATAATTGTTGTCCTGCTGTATTTATGTTTTGGGTGTGCTGTTTTGCTATTCTGTGTACAAGGATTTGGAAACAATAAAACTGTAAGTACTCCTTTATCCTTGTTGTTTTTGTGGATTTAAATTCTGCAAGTTTAGCACACCCTTGTGGTTGTGAGTGGGTGAACCATTTTTGCTGCCTGTTTTGAATTCTCTTTAATGGTGCAGCACCACTCATCCGCTCTTGGTGGAGCACCAATTCTGCTTTACTTTAGCTGCTTTGTAATAAAGCATGGAAAAATATATATATTTTTTTTATTCAGTATAAATGATTTTGTAAATCTAAGTTAATTTGCTTCTCTGATCTTCCAGTTCTGCCTGTAGTTGTTACCTAACATTTTAAAATCAGTGTTTTAGTGCGGGGAAAGGGAGCTTCTTTCTGCCTAGTGTATCTGTCTTGCTTCCCTTCCAGCTGTTTTGTCTCTGTTTTCCATATAGTCCACACAGTGCCCATGTGAGGGAAGTACCTTCTTGATGTCCTAGCAGCTGCACAGCACCCCAGTTAGATTTTAAATACCATGGTGGGCCTGGCAAGGGAGCAGGCTTGGGAAAATTGAGAAATAAATAGTGTACAGAACAGGGAACGAGTATGCTAATATCTCTAATATTAGCGTACTAAAATAGAAAATAAATCTATGTGGTTTATAGAAGCAAATTGAAATCAGCTGGATAAGAAGACCTTTTTATCTCATTCATGCAAAATACAGGAGTTTGTTCTATTGTGAAGTACCTTGAAGTAGCAGTTTAGGTTTCAGTCAGTTGCAACATTACATTTACCTGAAATGAGAAGAGAAGCTTTCCTGATGGAGCCCCTGCAGTAACAAGAAAAAAAAACAGTCCCAACTCGTGAGAGTAATCGTTCACAAATGATATGCTTTTACTGGACATTAGCAAGGCACTTTAACCAATGTTTTAGTGTGGAGTGCCTTGCTGAAGTCTTGAAAATGGTATTTATTGCGGAAATGTTGAGTTGCTATTCCCAGTCTGTCCTATTTTAGTTAAATGACCTGTTCTTCTAAAATAAAGTGTACTGTACATCCAGAAAATTAAGCACATGAGAGAGAGCGAGAGACAGACAGATGGGCTATTTTCTTTTATTCAGACTGTACTGCCCTTTGATGTGATGCTGAAATATATTCACTTTACTGCCTTTTGCTTCATTTGTATTTGCTATAGCGGTGATCACGGAAAGTCAACGGTGCTTCATTAGACGCACATGCGGACAGCTGGTAGGGGAACAAAAAAACGCTACTTTGCACAGATCAGGAGTGGGTTTTGGCTACCAACTATGGGGTTTGAGGGATTAGAACACTGGTGAAGTAAGCGGGATCCCCGCTATAAAATAAGGTAGAGCAGGACCCCACTGCGAGTCAGATGCTGCTTCTCTGTTGCACTCGCTCAGGGAAATAAATTCAACATAAACGGAGAATGCAGAGTACAACTCATCTGAAGAAGAGAGCTTTTTAACGTTCTAGCTGGAGATGCATAGTTTTGGTAATCAACTTGTACCTGGAACTCTGCATTTTTAGGGGACAGGCATTGTGGACCACTATGCCCTGACACACGAGTGGGGAGCTGTTTTCCATCCACGGTAACTACCTCTTTGCAAGGTGGGGTTGTCCACAGTTAAACCTTTTTGCATCCCCTGCACAATGCAAAACTGCCACGGTTTTGCTTACGTCCAGGGCACCAAGTTTTCTGGTGAGATGCATTGTCCCTCTCTCTTGGAAAAGAAGGATCTTACCTATATCAGTTTTTACCATTCATCACTGGTGGGTACCAGCCAGAGGCGCTAGGACCCCGCATGAAGCTTTTTAGCTAAAGCTTTCCTCCTCTCTGGAGGAGGGGTTGACGTCGCAGACTGCACCGCCCTCGAGGCCGACATACTACGTGGCGCTCACAGGTTGGCCTATAATGGACGCCAGGCCCTCCAGCACATCAGTTCTTTTTTTTCCTGCCATCAGGGACAGCAGCACAATTCTGTGGGACAGCACCTCAGAATCTTCCAGAAGACTCACCTTACTCAGTTCTGCTCATTTTTGTTTAGTCATTCGACGTCATTCCCATTGCCATTATCCGTCATAGTTTTTTCTTATGTTTAAAGTATGGCTTCGAGTCTTTTTTACTTTGTTTTATTATTTTTGTGTACGGCCGATCATGTTGGGTTCAGGGCAAAAATGTTTGAAGGCAGGAACTACCCTGATGCATCAGTGCCCCTGTGGTAGTCTTTTTTCTGCAACTGACCCGCATGACTGGTGTTTCACCTGCCTTGGGCCAAACCATGATATGAACTGCTGCAACTCCTGTTTGTCGATGGATTTTCACACTTTGGTAAACCACACGGTGAGGCTGGGGTGGGCCCCCCAACTTTTGGTGGTCAGTGTCACACGAAGACCACTAAGGTAAGGTCCCTTGAGCCTTTCTCCCAGGCCTCTCCCTGCTGCTCTATGCACCTGGGGAGAGTAGGCCTCTGTTGTCTTGGTATCGCTGAGACTGGACACCTGGGCGAGGGGTCAAGCAGACAGTCTGGTCTCCAGGGAACCAGTTGTGCAGCTCATGCGGCTTACTTCCCCTTCGGGGAACCAGGAGATTCCAGTGTTGAGGTCTCAGCTATACGTGGGGCCCACATCAGCGGTTCCCTCAGAGGCTCTGGCGGGCATGGCCTCAGCTCCTGTCACTGACTCCGGTGCCAGTAAGCGAGGCGGTGCCACCGTTGCTGCTGGGTCCTTTCCTGTCACGTCCCTGGTGCTGGGACTGGTAGAGTGTCTGGAGTTGCCTCTCTTGGGATCTCTGTGGTCTCCTCCCCAGAATTGGAGGATAACCAGGATGATCTGGATTGGCAGCCCAGTTCTCCGGAGCTACGGGCACTCCCCGGACTCAGTAGGAGATACTCTACTTTGTCCGTTCCTCAGGCCGACACCATTCATGGCACCACTCTTCTCTCTGCCGGTGCCGCGGAGGCCTCTGATGCCATTTCCAGTGCCGTTCTGGGTAGCAGTGCCACCTCTGAGGTCAGTGCCGTGGTCAGTACCACTTTTGGGCTCGGTGCCACGTCCAGTGCCACTTCCGATGTCGGTGCCACCTCTGGTGGTGGCACCATGGTCGGTTCCATGGTGGATGACGGTGCCGCTTTAGGTGATGGTGTCACCTCTAGTGCAGTTTCTTTCGCTGATACCATCTTCAGCCCTGCCTCAGCTGCCGGTGCTGACCTGGAATTTGAGGGGGAGTTAAAAGCTGATGCGGGTGCCTGTTTTTCTCTTCCCCCTTTCCCTTAGAGCAGTGGCCAAGGTAGGGCCCTTCTCTTTCTCTCTCGCTTTCTCTGTCGGGGCAGGTCCCAGTCCTCTGGGTCGGGTGGGGGAGGGTCCCTTCTTGCATCACGCTCTGTCCCAATGGCCTCGGCCACCCTGGGGCATAGTAGTACCTCTGGTCCGGGGCCGCCCTTATGAGTCTGTACAGATCCAGTCTCCTCACCAAGGGTCTTTCCCCTCCTTGGGCACCACCCTGTTGGTTTGGAGAGGGTTGCGCAACAGTCAGTGGTTGGGCAGCGCAGGCCCCTCCCTTGGGAAGGGTCCCCTGCTTGCTGGCACTCACAGCCCTGGTAGTGGGATGTCAGTCTCCTGGACCATTCTGCTCCACCACCTCTTTTCCTAGGTCTTTCTGGTCTCTTGGGGCCCCTCACCTGGGAACAGTATAGGGCGATTGCAAGTACATTTTTCATTTATTTTATGGCCATAGACAAGATGTTTTTTCCACTTTCTTCCTTGGCAAAGTTGCACCCTGTACAAAGTCCTTCAACTTCATCTGCTTCCTCCTCTGAGGAAGAGGACTCTTCCCCCACACCTTTCCTTGGATGCTGATTTCACAGAGTATCAGTGGTTCCTTTTGATGATGTTGGAGGAGCTCCACCTTCCCCATCACTAGACCACAGTCCTGTGCATGCAACACTAGCCTTCCTAGGGGAGTACAATCAAGAATCCATTGTGATCCCTCCATGGCCCCTTCCTTTCATGGAAGAGTCTCACAGTGCCTGGCAGCTTCTCGCTTCCTCTTCTCCAGACCCTTGGGACAGCCAGTGCAGGTACTGCATTTCACCTGGATCTCCAGGAGCTATGCCCCATCATGAGTGTGGATCGAAGTGACTGGATACCCCTTCAGGGCATCTTCGCCTTTCAAGAGACCACCCCCCACCCCACCCCCCGGCTGACTCTGCAGAGTTTGATCGCTGGGGCAGAAGAGTCTTCTCTTTGTGCATTTCTTGCTCTTCATCTCTGCACAGCAGGTGCACATGGTAGCCTATGAAAGGCACCTGTGGGCTACGCTGGGTCAGATCCTGGCGGCCATGCCTGATAGCGAGGCAATCAGGTGAGCCATCGCCATTTCTACCCGCACTCTGGAGCTGGCAAGACACCAAGTGAGGGCATTTTATGACGCCAGGCGGTAGCCTCCAGGTTTGTAGGAACAGCAGTCTACATTAGGTGGACGGCATGGCTCTGCTTATCCCAGTTGTCACCCTGGGCCTGGTGTAGTGTGATTGCTAAACCATTCCAGGAGGCCCGATTTTTTTTTTTTTTTCCTGCAGGGTCATGCAAGAGCTGTCGGGGCACCCTCCTTCTGCAAGTCAGGAGCCTTTACCTGAGTCTGACCAGGAGCGGGGTCTGGACAGACCCATGATGGACCCCCTCCTTTTGTGAGTTTCCCTCAAGAGGCTGAGGAAAAGTTTAACCCTCAAGGAGGTGCCAGTGCCACACATATGGTGCTTGGTATTCACCCACCAATGATGAATGGTGAAGATTGATACAGGTAAGGTATTAAAATTACTACCTACTGTAATTCTTAATCTTCCTGCATATCCCTTGCCCCACCCTCCACCCCTTCTCTGTCACAATTTTCCTTTCCGGCAACCACAACTGAGATGGTGAAGGGGCCGGCATCCATTACTGACCAACCCGTGAGTGCCACGTAGTACCTCAGCCTGTAGGGTGGCACCATCTCAGACATCAGCCCTTCCTCCAGAGAGGAAGAAAGCTTTAGCTAAAAATCTTCCTCTGGGGTCCTAGCACCTCTGGCTGGTACCCACCAGTGAAGAATGGTGAATACCTACAGGAAGATCAATAATTACGGTGGGTATGTAATTTTCATTGATATACTTACCTTATCTGGAACTGCACTACACCAAGATGCAGTATCCCAGTCAGCTTCGCCCGACAGGAACATTAACCCAACACTGCTACATCCGATGCCAGTACTCCCAACGGGGTAAGGTAGTGGATGTGATGGAATGCTACCTTACCCCGAGACATGTGCTAGGAAGGACATCTGGATGGGGTTGCTGGCTGAGCTGCCCCAGTGGTGTAAAGGGGAATACCACCAGTAGCTCAGCCAGCATACTGCGACTGACCGAGTTCTGGTCGGGCACTGCAATTTTACACACTGCCCCGCCCGTAACTAATTATTTTACTCCGGGGTCCGCTGCCCCTCGGAGTTGGATATTTTAGTTACGGGGTTGTGGGGGGCAAAGCCCCCCTGCATTTAACACTTAAATGAATGACATGCCCGAAAATTGTATGTCAGGCATGCCATTCATTCGTGGAATAGCATTTCGGGGCAGGAAACTCAGTATGCCGAGTGTCGGCATACAGAGTTTCAGGATTACATAGTATATCTTTCTCACTTTCTGTATGCCTTCCCTCCCTTTCACCTACTTCAGAGAGTAGGGTTTCAGGATTACATAGTATATCCTTTTCATTTTCTGTATGCCTTCCCTTCCTTTCTCCTACTTCAGAGAGTACTGTTCAAGCTGAAAATGGAGGGGGCAGCTCTAATAATCATTGCTCCCCTATGGCCTCGGCAGATCTAGTTCCCTCTGCTACAACAGCTGGCAGTGGAACCCTCAGCACATGTGCAAGGGTCTGTTGTCGCAGAAACAGGGAACCGTAGTACACCCAGACCTGAAGTCTCTCCATCTACACGCATGACTCCTGAAGACCTAGCCATAGCTAGATTTGGGGTGCCACAAAAAGTGGCAGACGTTCTGGTGGCTACTAGAAAACCGTCTACTAGAAGAGCTTACTCTATGAAGTAGAAGCGGTTTGCCTAATGGGCTGCTTCTTACCACCTGGATCCATTTACCTGTCCAGTTAATCAAGTTCTGGAATACCTGCTGTCCTTATCAGATTCTGGGCTGCAGTATTCCCCACTTAAAGTGCAGCTGGCTGCCATATCAGTTCTCCATATGCCTGTAGATGGAAGTGAAGTGGCTCAGTTGGAGATAGCTCATACGTTCTTGCAGAGCATTTTTTATTTAAAGCCTCCTATCTGCATTCCACTGGAGGCATGGTCACCTCTGTTGCTTGTTTCAGAAATGCATCCGCTGCAGAGATCTGTGCAGTTGCTTCCTGGAGTACTGTCCACACCTAGAATAAGCACTACAGTCTGGACATTGTCTGGCATAGACAAGCTGGGTTTGGCCTTACTGTACTTTGAGGCCTACTTTTATAAACCAGTAGACTACAGCCACCCAGACTGTTTATTGTCAGTACTGCTTGGTACTTGTTCCATAGGTGTGGCCTGATGAAAGAGAGATCCTTGAAGAAGATAGAACAGTTACATACTTACCGTAACAGTAGATCTTCAAGAGAATCTCTTTCATCAGGCTATGCCATCCTACTCTCCTTCCCCTCTTTTCTTTGGGCAAGAAGCACTGGATTTTTGTGCTTCTATCTTCATCACTATATTTTTCAGCCTTCTGTCTCACCTGGTTTGTGGAGTACTGGGTTCTTTCCTGCTTCCCTGGAGGGGGGCCCTCCAAGCATGATCTCCAGCAGGGAACTGAGGAGAGGAGTGGCTGCCCACGTTTAGATGGACACTGATGCCTGACGTTGTCGTGGGCGACCAGTAGCTGACTGCTTGCAAAAGTTTCCATGTGGTTCTAGTGCCTGGCGACTATACGTTCCATAGGTGTGGCCAGACAAAAGCAATTCTGTTGAAGATCTACTGTGACGGTAAGTACGTAACTGTTCTATATTCTTCAGGGTTCTTTTGTTTCCCTCACCATTTCCCCGTTTAGCTTTGCCACTGATCCTCTACCCCACCCAGGTCATCCTCATCTGACAGGTTATCCCTGAGGCATTCATCTGTCTTTATAAAATCTGCCTTCCTTAAGTCCAGGACCCTCAACTCTTGTGTGGTTTGATTCCATAGTGCACTTATATTGAACCACACTGTGGTGGTCACTGATCCCCAGGTGGCCTCCCACCTTGACGCCTGCAACAGTGTCCCTGTTAGTTAATACCAAGTCCAGTATTGCCCCATCTTGAGTGGGTTCGCCGACTAGTTGCCCGAGGAATGCCCCCTGTGAGGAGTCCAGAATGTCCCTGCTCCTAGCTGAAGCTGCAGCTGGGAGGCTCCAGTCTACATCTGGCAGATTGAAGTCCCTCACCAGCAGCACCTCCCCCTCTTCTGTAACCTTGCCAGTGGCTTCCACCAGTACCTTATCTAACTCCTCCTGTGCTGAAGATCTGTAGATCATGTCAGTGTGAATAGTGGCTCTGTCCCCTTTCTCCAGGATGATCCACAGTACCGCTTCCCTCACTATTCCCTCTCTCTGTGTTGCTTTTATGCTTTCCTTTCACATAAAGCACCACACCCCCTCTTTACCTTCCTACCTTGTTCTTTCTGAACAGAGTGTAGCCTGGTATGGCCATGTCCCAGTCATGGTTTTCATTGCACCATGACTCCGTAATGGCCAAAATATCCAGGCTGGCCTCTATCATGATGGCCTCTACATCCGGAATCTTATTTCCTACACTTCTAGCACTCACACATATGGGCTTGCAGATTTTTATTTACCACTCTGCTTGTTAACCTTCTTTTTTTTCTTTTTTTTTTTTTTGCCCTCTCCCCCGCTCTTTCTTTAATGATCCCATTCTCATTCCCCTTCATTTCTACCACTCTGCTTCCTTTATTAATTTGCGTCCTGGGGTGTTCCTCTCCCCTCGGGTTTTTCCTGCTTCATACTGTAGCCTATGTTGGGGCAGTTTCTGCCTCTCCAATTTCTTTTGCTATCCCCCCACGGCTAGTCTAAATGTTTATCGAAGTAACATTTAAACTATCCACTGAGGACTGCGGTTCCACTTCCAGCGGCAGAAAAGTTGAAAAAGGTACCAGATGAACAGAGAGGTTTCTAAATTCCTGTGTGCCCACCCTGATTATGAAGGAGTGGCACAGGCTGCTGCATGTGAGAAAGCAAACGTCCAACTACCAGCAATACCACTGACAGGGATTTTAAAAACTGAATCATGTGGCTTGTAAGGCTTGCACTACTTCAGCTTTCCCTTGAGGCAGACAGCCTTGTATAGCGGTGCCCATCAGCAGATATTGTGGAACACAATCCTGCGTATGTGTGAGAGCTTGGTTTTGCAGTAAAAGACCCTTCTAACTCATGCTGTGAAGGATGGTTGAGAATCTGCAGAATACCAAATGTCAGATGACAACTGGCGTGAATTACACTGCTTCTAGGGCTCTAGCAAATAGAGTGTCAGGTAGGTTTGCATGGTTTAGGTCATCCTTCCTGATGCAAGACATGCAGAGTGAGTCCAGAGATTTCCCCTTTGATGGTCCTCTTTTTGGAGTCAAAACTGACATATATGAAAAAGGATGATGAACAAAAATCAACTTTTAATGACTTCACAAAGAAGGAAAAGACCTCCACCTCCTGTATGCTTTATAGGAAGGGAGGTATGGGAACGACTTATTACAGCAGAGATCCTATGTGCACCATTACTACCCAGTTCAGATGAGCACTGGGTGAAGCACAGAAAAAACAAGAGCAAGACGAAAGTCTTCCTCGGCCCCTTCAGCCCAAGCAGAGCCCAATCCTTCACAATTCTGCCCATGTCACCATCGAATGATTACCAGTAGGAGGGTACCTGACTTGTCTCCAGGATTGGAAGAACATTACAACAGGCAAGTGGGATCTAGAGTTAGTAGGACGGGACATAACCCATCAATTTGTAAAATTTTCAGGGTTCAGCAAATCAGGACCTTTCCAGCTCAAACTGCACAGCAGAAAATCCTGCTGTTACTGAAGGTGAAAAAGCTACTGCTGCTAAATGCCATGGAAAAAAGTGCCTATTTCTCAGCTGGGAAAATGTCTTCTTTCAAGGTTCTTTCTCATCCTCAAGAAAATGGTGACCCATTCTGGACCCAGGTTTCAAACAACATGAAGTCTTGCTATATTATGACATATGCAGTGAGTCCCAACCTTCGAAATGCTCCAGAGATGAAAGAGTTAACTTTCCATGCCAGGCATGGAACTCTGAGCTCGAGCTCAGTTGAAACTCTGTCTGTTGTTCTTCAAACTCAAACCGTCAGATTCTTTACTCCACCTCACTGAACAGTCGCTCCGGAGATTTCTCCTTCTGCTCGGTTCATTTTGTTGTTTAAAGTATTGTTTTTCTCGGTTTTCGACCGAATTTAAACCGCAACCGGTCGGTTCAGACAGCTGTCTGTGGTATTTGTGAGTACTAGATAGGTTTTACATTCATTTCTATTCTGTGTGGAACTTGTAAACGGTTATCGGTTCGGTTTGAACCGATCAGGTTGTTTAAAATATATTAATCTGTCATTTAGAGTGTGGTTTCCGGTTCTTATCGATTCTAAAAAAAAAAACGGATTTTATTACGTTTTTTTCCACGACCCATGACACGGTTGGGAACCGATAAGAGGGTCTTACCTGACGGATTGCCATAAACGGGTAAGTTTGGTTAGGACTGGCACTATGTCAGAGAAACCCAAAAGAAATACCGGGCCCACTGGGTTTCAACACTGCAGTGTCTGTGGGGAAGTCTTTGCCAAGGCTGACCCCCACACCACCTGTGTTTATTGTCTGGGGTTTGATCACCTCAATGCAGACTGCCAGATTTGTAAATATTTTCCTGCAGCTACCCTGGAAAAGAGAGTTGGTAGGCTCAGGGAAAGGGAGGCCAAAAAGTCCGCTGAACCGGATGGCCAGCCTGGTTCGGTTCCAACCGAACCGGAGGGAGTGCCCTCTGACCAGGGCGAGACTTCCTCGGGCAAAAGGAGATCCGACTCTGAGGAGTCAGTTCCAGCAAAAAGGACTAGGAAATCAGCTGGTGTGGAGCCAAAACTTTCCTCTCCAACCGCTGAAGAAATAGCCAAAGCGATTAAAATTGTCCAGTCGCTTTCCCCGGTTCCGACCGAACCGGCACCATCAGGTAAGCGTCTGGTTAGGCGGTTCCACGGTTCAAAGTATGATTTAGAGGAATATTATGAACAGGAGGGAGGAGTATGAGGAGAGTGAATGTGGATTTGAAAGTCTGGATGTGCCCATTGACCCGGACATCTCCCCAGACAGACCTTCAGGAGTGTCTCCTCCTAGGCTTTCTGAGTCCCCTTCTCATTTTATGTTTTATAAGAAAGTGGCTGAAACCCTCCAGCTCCCTATGGAGGAAGCTGTGGATGATCAAGAGGAGCCTGACTATGTGGAAATGATGGATATCCCAGAGTCTAGGAGACTGTCTATTCCTTTGCATAAATCTTTTGGGAAACAGACAGTTAAAATTCTAAAAACTCCTCACACTATACCTCCTGTGGATAAGAGAATGGACAAGAGGTACATTGTCAGGCTCTGATATGGAGTTCCTTACACAACAATGCAGCCATGTTGGGGTAGTGCAGGCTGCAGCTTGTGACAAGGCAAATATTCCCTTGGCTTCACACACCCCTGACAAGGACTCCAGGAGGATTGATGCCATGGCAAAGAAACAGTACATTGCAGCATCCTTGGGACTCAGACAGGCAAATTATGTTGCTAGATATCAGAAATCCAGATGGGATACTGTTATGGCTCTAGCAAAACAGGTCCTAGCCAGCTTGCCAAGGTGCTGAAGCAGGTGGCTGCTGATGGTATTGAGGCATCCAAGGTGCAATTCCATGCTGCAGTGGACTGTAATGATGTGTCATCAAGAGTCATGGCTACATCTGTGGCACTTTGCAGAATGGCTTGGCTCAGATGTACTAGCCTGTCTGGGATACCCAGACTAAGGCCATGGATTTTCCTGTTGTGGGTAATTCCCTGTTTGGGAGCAGACAGAGAATTACATGAAGAAAATGGATGAGTATAGGACCACCTATGGGAGTGCACAGGCCAAGAAAGGCAGGCCACTCCTCAAGGCAGCTTTCCAGGGGCAGGGGCAGGCCTTTTCATAGGCCTTTTACCAAGCCCAGGCCTCCTCTTCTGCTTATGCCCAGAGGGGTTCTTTAGAGAGAGGCAGGCGGGTACAAGCAGGCCTGCTTCCACCCCTTAGCCCAAAGCCCCTGCCAAGCAGACACCCTGATGGGGTTGCCAGGGCGATTCTCAGCTACCTGTAGGGGCAGGCTGGCTTACTTTGTCCAGGACTGAAGTCTCTGACATCAGACAAGTGGGTCCTGGAAGTAGTAAGCCAGGGACTGGTTCTCAGCTTCAAAAATTTCCAAAGATGAGAACCAGATCCTTTCCACCTGCAAATCCACCAGAGGCACTTGCCCTAGAGGCAGAGGTCTCTTCCCTCCTGGCTCTCAGAGCTGTGGAAAAGGTTCCACCCCTACAAAAGGGCAAAGGATTGTACTCCAGGTACTTCCTTACCCCAAAAAAGACAGGAGAATGGCGGCCCATCCTGGATCTCAGATATTTAAACAAGGACCTTTTAAAACCAAAATTCAAAATAGTGACTCTGGGAATTATTCTACCCTCTCTAAGGCCAGGGGACTGGCTAGCGTCCCTGGACCTCAAGGATGCCTACTTCCATGTTCTCATCAGAAGCTCCCATCGAAAGTACCTCAGGTTCGAGCTGCCCTCAGGCCATTACCAGTTCAGAGCAATGCCCTTTGGCCTCACCTCTGCTCCAAGGGTATTCACAAAATGCCTGGCAATAGCAGTTGCTTCCCTAAGAAGGCAAAAAATTGCCATCTTCCCTTACCTGAATGACTGGCTCATAGTAGGCCAGTCTCCAGACCAAGTCAAGTTACATCTACAGATAACTCAGCAACTGCTCACCTCTCTAGGTTTCCTTCTGAATCTTTCAAAGTCAGTTCTAGAGCCTGTCCAGTTCCTCACCTTCATAGGCACAGAGCTGAACACAGAGAAAGCCAGAGCCTTCCTTCCTTTGGACAGGGCAAGGACCCTGGTCTCTCTGGCCTCCTCTTTCACCCTGCAGGTCTCTCGACCAGCAAGGCATTTTCTACAGCTCCTGGGGCACATGGCTACTTCTACAGAAGTAGTGCAGGGAGCAAGATTTCAGATGAGGGACATCCAGTTCCATTTGAGAGCCTTTTGGTCTCAAAGGAAAGACCCTCTAACCAAATTGATCCCAGTAACTCGAACCCTGATCCAGGCCCTACAGTGGTGGCAGGATCAGAGCAATCTGAGACAAGGGGTTCCCTTGTCACTCAGTCTCACTCCTTAATCCTTACTACAGATGCATCCCTCTTGGGGTGGGAGCTCACATGGGCGACCTCACTACCCAGGGATTGTGGTCCCCTCAGGAATCTCTGCTCCACATCAATCTGTTGGAACTCAGAGCAGTTTTTCTAGCACTTCAAGTTTTTTCCAAATCTGTTCAGAACAAAGTTGTACAGGTCAAAACAGACAACACCACCACAATGTGGTACATCAACAAGCAAGGGGGCACGCGGTCTACGGCCTTGTGCACCGAAGCAATGAAGTTGTGGTCTCTGGCTTCTCCCTGAACACCTCCCTTATGGCAGTTCACCTCCCAGGCAAGGACAATGTCCTGGCAGATGCTCTCAGCAGGATTTCCCAGGGCCATCACGAATGGTCACTGGACCCTGGTCCTGGAGGTGATATTTGCCAGATGGGCACCCTCAGATAGATCTTTTGCAGCCCCAGACAATCACCAACTTCCCTTTTTGCTGCAAGCCCCAGTGTTGGGCTCAGTCCTCTGGATGCCTTAGTTCTCAATTGGGAAGGAAGTTTCTCTACTTCCCCCTTCCTCTCCTGTTCAAAGTGTTAGTCAAAATCAGATCTCAATCCTGCAAGATGATCCTGATTGCTCCAGATGGGGCCAGACAACCCTGGTATCCACTCCTACTGACCTTAGCAGTCCATCTTCCCCTGTGTCTTCCCAGGAATCACAACCTGTTAACCTGTGCTCAGGGGAAGGTTTGGTACCCAAACCTCAAATCTCTCAATCTCAAGGCCTGGCTCTTGAAGAGTTAGAGTTTGCTGATCTACACCTCTCCCAAGGTGTAATGGATATACTGAAGGCTTCTAGGAAACCTTCCACCAGGGCTACCTATAATTCCAAATGGAAGAGGTTTTCCATATGGTGCTCTGGGAAACATATTTCCCCAGAATCTGCTGATTTACCCACAGTCCTGGATTATATGGTCCATTTAAATACCTTGGGGCTGAGACCAGCTACCCTAAAAGTACATTTGGCAGCTGTGTCTGCTTTTATTTCAGTAGGCAAACTCTCTTTTCTTTCAGCTCATCCTGTATTCTCTAAGTTTTTTAAGGGATTGCTTCACACCAACCCTCCATTCAGGGACCCTGCCCCTGCCTGGGATCTTAATGTTTGCATTGCTCAGCTTATGCAACCCCACTTTGAGCCTTTGTCTTCAGCAGAGCTTAAGTACTTGACTTGGAAGACTGTGTTTCTGGTAGCCATCACTTCTGCCAGATGCATAAGTGAATTACAAACTTTGTCATTGGAGCCTGATTTTATCTCCTTTCATAGAGATAAGATGGTCCTCAGGACTAACAGGAAGTTCTTGCCTCAGGTGGTTTCAAATTTCCACCTTAATCAATCTGTATCTCTTCCAGTGTACTCCACTGACCATTCCTCCTCTGGCAAGAGGAGGCTGCACAGCTTAGATGTGAAGAGAGCCCTTAGTTACTACATAGAGCGTACCAAGGGTCACAGGTTTGTCTCCCTCCAACTGTTCCTCACTTATGGTGAGGTTGGTAAAGGGAAACCTGCCACTAAAAGATCCATTGCCAGGTGGATTCTCTCTTGTATCCAGTTCTGTTATAAAAGTTGGTTAAGGTTCCTCCCTCAGGCCTGAGGGCTCACTCTACCAGAGGTACAGCTGCTTCCCTGGCTGCTGCCAGGGACATCCCTATTCTAGAGATATGTCAAGCAGCTACCTGGAAAACAGTTCACACTTTTACCAAGCATTACTCCCTGGACATCCAGGCTAGGAGTGATGCTCGGTTTAGCACAACTGTGCTTCAGAGCCTATTTCTAAGTAGGTTCTGTCCCTCCTCCATGGAGGTACTGCTGTGTAATTATGTCATAATATAACAGCAAGACTTCATGTTGTTTGAAGAAAAATTACTCTCTCCTTAGTAATGCTGTTTCTTCTAATGGAGTCTTGCTATATTATGACCTCCTCAGCCTGCTCCTCTCAGAACCTATGTTTTGGGATGTGGGTGGGCAGTGCAGTGTTGGCACTTAGTGGATGCCCACCTTGTTGTTTTCACCCCTCCTTTTTTGGGGTGACTTGGTGTTATGTTTTTCATTTTTTGGGTCTCCTGACTTGAGTCTTTGTTTTGGGACCAAAAAATGTGTTCTTATGTTTAGTAGCCAGTTGGCTAGTGTAGGTTTACAGCTTCCACACAGGACCTCAGTGAGTTTAGCTCATAAAGATCTGACGGTTTGAGTTTGAAGAACAACAGACAGAATTTCAACCGAGCTCGAGCTCAGCGTTCCATGCCTGGCATGGAAAGTTAACTCTTTCACTTCCGGAGCAGTTCGAAGGTTGGGACTCACTGCATATGTCATAAAATAGCAAGATTCCATTAGAAGAAACAACATTACTAAGGTGAGTAATTTTTTCTTCCTGAATAGGCACCTGAAAAAGGAAACGTTCAGAATATAGTAGTGGTAGTAGTAGTAGATGTATTAGTCTCCCTATCCCACATTCTGAGGATAACTTACAGTATAGAATTGTATAGACCATATGTGCACCATGACTTGCAAACATATACACCTAAAACACAGCCAGCTCAAATAATAACAAACTTAAATATCTCATAGAATTTACAAACTACAGTCATGGAAGATGATCCCTAACTCAATCAGAGCATGCTTGACTAAACAAATGATGATTAAGCCCTCAATTAAAGGGGAATACTCACCTCCCCTGTGGTAATGTTGCGGAATCTTTAGGTCCAGATTAAGAAAAATGCATTAGGTGCTAATTTTTTGTTTGTTTACTTACTGGCTTGTAATTTAATTTCTTATTTGGGTGCTCCTGCGACCTTCTGCCCACCATGTTAATAAACTGTCCGTCTCAGTGTTTCCTGTGGCCAGCCCTCTGATGACGTGACTGACTGAGCCGTGGGGGACATCTATATGCTGGCAGGTCATTAAGCTAGCATTAATGTGAAGGACTGCATGATCACGCTTATTCTACTGGTAGCGATCATGAACTACAAGCCAGTTAGTACATAAAAACATTTTTCTTGCATTTTTCTTAATCGAGACCTAAAGGTCTTACTGCATTACTGCAGGGGAGGCGAGAACGCCCCTTTAAAACATTCCATGGAGGAGGCCTCTCTCAAATAATGGGATAACAAATCCCAAATGTAAGGTGTAACCTTCAGGCCATTTTCCTATCCCTTCAAATAGGTGATTGACTGGGGTCCCTGAATCTGAAAGATGCCCACTTCCATATACCAGTAAGACCAAGCCACAGAAAATACTTGAGGTTCATGATAGGTCTTGCTCAATACCAGTTCTCAGCAGTGCCTTTTGGCCTAACCTCAGTAAAAGGGTGTTTACAAAATACCCATCAGTGGTGACAGGAGACTTGCACAGACAGGATATTGTGGTGTTGTCCTAGATGGACGACTGGCTAGTAAGTGGGAAAACAGAAGAAGCAGTACACTCAGTTCAGACTGTGAAGAGCATGCTGGACAAACTGAGTTTCCTCCTGAACTTAGATAAATCCCACGTAGAACCCAGCCAGAGACTGTCGAGTTCATAGGGGCAGAACTGAACGCATTGCGAAGAGGGGCATGTCAAAGGACAAACAACATTATTCATTGTGCAGTTTTATACCAGGCAAGTCACAAAAAGACTGCCCAGGAATTCCTGCAGTTGCTAGGCCACATGGTGTTGACTACAGCAGTGGTACCCTGGGCAAGGTTGCAGACGAGAGATGTCCAGTAGCACCCAAGAAGGTACTGGCACTAAAGAACTGCACCACTGCAGCAAGTTGTAGCAGTGACTTAGTACTTGGTGCCGGCGCTAAATTGGTAAAAGGAGGTAAGCAACCTCTGGGAGGATATTCCCTTTCTTCAACCATCACTGTCAAAGATCCTAACAGATGCCTCCTTCCTGGGATGGGGATTGTACAGTAAATAGATTTTTCTGTTCGTGTGGATGCAGTCCAAGCTCCATCCCAAATGTGGTGTGCTTTACAGGAATAAGAGAAGCAACCCTCTTCCTGCCCGTCCTGAAGATGGTCCTCCCCAATTTTCAGCAAGGGTGACATTGTTTACTGTCCTGCTGCTAAGTCCACTTTAGCCAGACTGGACCCCTTTTTTTTTCACTCCTTCTGTCGATTTGCCCTACACACACACACACACACACACACACACACACACACACACACACACACACATATCACTGATCTTCCTCAAGGATATCTCCCTCCATTGAGTTACATCATGGAACTGTGAACTGTCAGCGTCAGGACCACCTGAAAAATGTGCAGGCTGGGGCTGCCCACATCTGTGCACTCAGTGGCACCCATATAACGTGGGCTTCTCCAGAATGCCTCGCTTCATTCCAGTGCTGCTGCGGAACATTCACATGCTGCAAAAAAGGGTCCTAGGACCAGTTCCCGAGGAACAGAGGGCTCTATTCCCACCTCTTTCTAGTTCCCAAATCCACAGGGGATTTGCAGCACATCCTGGACCTGAGAAACCTGAACTTCTACATGCAGGACAAGAAGCTCAGGATGGTAACCCTACAAGGACTGCCGTCTCTGCTACACAAGGAAGACTGGATATGCTCTCTAGATATGCAGGATGCATACCTGCACATAAAGATTTGTGCCCCCCACAGGCAGAACCTCAGGTTCCTGTTCCTGGGGGAGCACTACTAGTTCAGGGCCTTGCCCTTTGGCTTATCTTCTGTGCCACAGGTCTTTACCAAATGCTTGGCAGTGGTGGCAGCAGCCCTCAGGAGGGAGTGACTGTGTGTCTTCTCTTACCTGGATGACTGGCTGCTCAAAGGTCAGTCCGAGTAGCAACTGATCTACACCCTAGTGTGCACCAGACAGCTGTTCTATGCATTGGAGATCACGGTCAACCTGTCCAAGTCGGTCTTGACCCCGTCAGTGCCTTCAGTTCATAGGGGCCATATTGGACACTGCCCAGGGTGCGGCCCTCTTGCCCCAAGACAGGGCAGGAACGCCTGGTGGAGCAGGCCAGGTTGCTTTACAGCAACTGGTATGTCACAGCCAGGATGTTTCTGTGGCTGCTAGGTTTGATGGCTGCAGCCACTGTCATAATGTCCCTGGTGAGGCTGCACATCTGGATCCCCCAATGGACTTTGAGTCCAATGGGATCACTGCACTGATGCTCTAGAACAGAAGATTCTAGTAACTTCGCAAGTAAAGAAAGTGCTCCAGTGGTGGATGGAACCCAGCAATTTACTTAAAGGGGTTCCTTTCCTG
This sequence comes from Neoceratodus forsteri, assembly GCA_016271365.2. Classification (NCBI taxonomy): domain Eukaryota; kingdom Metazoa; phylum Chordata; order Ceratodontiformes; family Ceratodontidae; genus Neoceratodus; species Neoceratodus forsteri. The sequence goes on along the minus strand of CM057450.1, from coordinate 179,796,699 downwards.
AGTGCCTCCCCTCATCAGATCCTCACCACACACCTGGGTAATTGGACTGGAGTGGAGAGTTCCCTCCACATAAACATCCTAAGGATGAAAGACATTCTTCACAGCCTGCAAGTCATCCAGGACTACCTGTCTCTGGGGCCTCTGCTAGTGCAGGCAGACTACATAAGTGTAGTGCACTACATCAGCAAGCAAGGTGGGCCCATTCATACTCCTGTGCAGACAGGCGATGAGGGTCTGGTACTGGCTCTAGATCACGATCTAGAACTGTCAACCACCCATGTGCCAGGCGCCCCAAAACTCTTTGGCAGACAACCACGGTTGGTCACAGTCCTGAACGCATGAGTGGTAACTGCTGACCTCGGTCGTAGAAAACCTGATTGACAGGTGGGGTCATCTGAAGCCGGACCTTTTTGCATCCCCACTCAATGCAAAACTGATGCATTTCTGCTCACTAGATTCAGGGCCTAGAGTTTTCTGGCGAGACACATTGTTCCTCTCTTTAAAAGGGAGGTCTCTTTACGCCTTCTCACAATTTTCTCTGATTCAGAGGGTGCTCATCAAGCTACAGATGAAGGGTGTCACCCTAAATCTTACTTCAAGTATGAGCTCCTGCAGCAGGCTACACCTTAAGGACTATACCACCAGGCACTAGGATTCAACAGAAAACTTACAGCCAGCAGTACCCAGCTGGGGCTTGCCCCTTACGTCAAGTTCCCCAACTGATGTCACCCTCTGTATAAAGGAGGTGGTCCCCAGCTCCACCTCGGTTCTTTTCCCGCCGTCAGCCCATGCAGTTCGGCTCCTCGGATGTCTCGTTGCATCTGTCGACCGCCATTTTGTACTTCTTGTTAGCGTACCCGTTTTTCTCTCTAAAAATCATTTTTTTCAACTTAGTTTATGTTCTCTCCATCATCTTCTTCTTCTTCCTCCTCCTCTACCAAGCAATGGAAATCCAAGTGTCCACGCAGGCGGCAGATTCTGGCGAAAGACAACCACGCTCAGTGCCTCTTCTGCTTGGGGCCTGACCACAACATTAATGCCTGCCCAGACTGTGGTAAATTTAACTAATGGACCAGGACCCATCGCCGCAAGACATTCAAGGCCTACCTCAAGGAGAAGCAGCTTGCTGCACTCCAACAGTCGTCGAAGGCCAGCTCCTCAGCCTCCCGGTCGCCGACTTCCCATACAGAGGAACACGCAGGAGGGAAGCACCATCCAGGAAAAAGAGTACAGTAGGTCGGAGTCCCACTCCAGATCTCCTTATCAGAAGGAAAAACCTTTTGGTTTGCACTCTTGTCAAGAGAGCAGACTCTGCCCCCCCCCCACCACCAGGCCTCGTCTCCTCCAGCCTGCTGTTGATAAAGGCTCCCACCCTTAGCCTTTCAGTGGGTGAGAGTTCTTTGGGGCAAGGATCTTTGGGTCCCTTCCTGAGCCTTAGGCCCTTCAAGCGTTCCTTGGGGTCTAAGGCTGGGACATCTGCCGACAAGGCTCAGGTGTCTTCTGCCTCTAGTTCGTCGTCAACCTCCGACAACTGACGCAGACACTGGGAACATTCCCGCTCCAGGGAATGCCCACACCTGAGGGAAGTCATCAGATACTAAGCTGAAAACTCTGATGCACACCTTTGATGACAGGTCTTCCTATAAACGGAAGGACCAGGGTCAGATGCCACAATGTAAGGAATCCGGTGACCAGACGTCATGGTTAGCTACCCCATCTCAGACGCCTACGGGTTTACCGCCTCAGAAGCCAGCATCAGGACTGTTGTCTCTGACTGATCAGCAGCCTGATGACCGAGTACCTGTCGATCAGACGCCCAACCAGATGCCCACTGCTCTGGTACACGACGACCAGACGTCAGAGGACCAGACGACAGGCTTTGCAAATATACCTAACTGTGACGTACACCCAGATGTGACGCCAGAACTGAGTAATCCTCTGGGTGCTCCCACAGGCCCCACCGTCATACCACCGCCTCATTTACCAGTTGTCCCCCTGACGAACGTCTGACAACTTTTTACATTGTGGTGGAACACAGTAAACGGGGACTTACTTAAAAAGGATGATCCCCCAGTGCCTCCTCCGCCACAGCCTCCCACCACAGTTCCAGACAAGAGTTCAATACTGGACACTCAGCCTGCACTTCTGCCCACCCCCAGGAGCCCCACTCCTAAGGTTTTGGATTCGGAATGCTCCAGATGTAGGGGCAGGTGTCGCCAACTCCTCCTCCATGTTGTCTTCCTCTGATGACAGGAGCTGACGCCGGCACAGGCACAAACATTCGAGGTCAGCTACCTCTTATTCCTCTAGAGATCACTCTTTTTCCTCTGGCTCTTCGGCCAGGGGCTGTTCCCCAGAACCAGAAGGCCACCGAAATTCTCCCCAGTCCCCACCAGATGACCCAGCCTTCATGGATGTAATGCGCCATATCCAATTCCTAAACCAGTGGGATATGGAGGGGTTGGACCAGGAGAGACAAAGCCGCCATACCCTCTTGGGCATGAGTGACTCCAAACCCTTGGTCATTCCCCCTCTGGTCCATCCCTTCCAGGACCTAACCAAGCTGGCATGGGAATACACTTCTTCCTTTTCAGCTGTTCCCAAAAAGGTGGACAGGCTATACAAGCCCCCTAAAGCAGAGCCCTTCCTGTGGGAGAATCCAAGGGCAGATTCCATGGTCCTAACTGCAGCACACGGCAGGACCAAGCAGCCCAAGCACATGAGCTTGCAGCCTCCCGACAAGGATTCTAAGGAGCTAGACCAGTTCGGGAGAAGAGTTTATGCCTCTTCCACTTGTCCTATGCGATCATTACATTTTTTGGCACACATGGTACTGTATCAAAACTCCTTGTGGAAGAAAGCTCTCGAGTTGGCCCCCAATACAATCAGACAATCAGTCTTATATGGAACTTCTGGACGTCCTTCATTCTGGCCTGGACATAGGAAAGCATATGATGAGGGCACCCCACGATTCAGCAGACACAGCTGCTAGAGCCATGGCCACTGGGATCTGCCTCCGCCGCCACTCTTGGTTGCGGGTGTCTGGGTTTAGACAGGACCTCCAGGATTCCATCCTGGAAACTCTCTTTTATGGAGCCATCCTCTTTGCAGAGGGGATACAAAAAATTATAACCGATTTGCAAGACTCTGTGAAAGGCTGTGCAATCCATTCATCACATGTACCGGTCAGATCCCTAGCAGCCCAGACGTAAGCCCTTTCAGCACCCCGGTGCCAACAAACAGAGAGGCCAGCAGCCCCAAGGTCCTTTCAAGAAAAAGGTTCCCTTCCAACTGTCTGGGAACAGCGGAGCTAGGAACACCAAATCCTCCCAGTCCTCGCTGCCCAGCCCAGCCACCCATGCATGACTTCCTGCCTGCCCCCCTCCTCCAGCGGAGTCGATGGGGGAGGCAGTAGAGTCTTGGTTTTCCCTCTGTTTAGAAGAGTGGACCAAGATTACCACAGGCGTATGGGTTCAGGGCATTATCGAAAAGGGTTACACACTGGAGTTTTCTGAGATCCCCAGACAGTCGTCCAGCGCTCCCTCTCGATACTCTCCAGCTCACACAGCCCTCATCAGGGAAGAGATCCAGGCATTGTTCTTAAAACGAGCCATCAAGCCCGTTCCTTTTCCTCAACAGGGAACGGGTATTACTCCCACTTCTTCTTGGTTCCCAAGAGGATGGGGGACTTAAGACCAATACAGGACCCGAGCCAACTGAACGAGTACAAAAGGTTCAGAATGGTGACTTTACCTGGCCTGATCCCCATGCTATGTCAGAGGGATTGGCTATGCTCTCTGGACATGCAAGACACCTACTTGCACATCCCGGTGTTTCCAGCCCATCAGAAATGCCTTTGGTGTACCTTCCAGGGAAACCACTGTCACAAACGCACTCTGCAGGTCAGGCCCTCTGCTCCCACAGTGCCAACCTCAGAGCACAATAGTGTGAACAGGTAACAGACAGGGTAACCCCTCCTGTCTGCTTTTGGGTCCGAATCACCTTTAGTCTCAAGTTCTAGGGGGTTTCAAACTGTGAACCTTATGCTAGCATACCCAATGTACAGGCTCGGATATGTACCCTCTTCAGGGATTACGGTACAATCTTTCGCTAGGGACACCAAGCCAGGCTTCCAAAATGAACCCTTCAACTCTATAAGAGACCTTAGGTATAGTCTTATCTTTTCCCATTTTAATAACACAATCAAGCTCTTCAGAACAGCTGTCAAACTTAACCACTTATACATCACATGCAAAAAGAACTTGGAAGACACACCCAGTCAGTATCTTGAAAAAAATATTTTACTAAAAAGATGATAAAAATATGAAAAATGTAAACACAGAACAATATATCAAAGAGCATACAATCACTTAAAAGAAAAACAAGGAAAACTACAGAACACACTTCTACCAACATACAGTTAGATCTTTTCTATCTAATATATTACCTCTGTAAGGGGCCAAGTTAGATCAGAGAGCTCTGTCTCTCTAGAGTCCCAAGATGGTATATAACAAACAGTTCAGACACAAGTGTTAGTTTAAACTGTCTCTCTCTCCACACCCCTTCTGTCTGAGTCATCTAGCTCCTCCTTTTAGAATATAAAAAAAATACAAACATGGTGTCCTATCAGGAGGTATATTAAATAAGGTGACATCAGCAAAAACTCATTCCCAAATTGAGTTTTTGCTCCACCAGTTCCTCTGAGGTTTACAACCCTGCAATCCATCACCTAGGTACAAATATAGCCAATGGGAATCAGCTAAATGATGTCCTGTCCTGTAATAAAATGTATGTAACCCCTAGGTGGCGCTATCCCAAGGGCTACTACCCTTGCCTACTTGGCTAGTAGCAGGTTAAGGGGCCTGAGTTCTGAAACGGGTGCCTCCACCCGGAGGTCAGGGTTGGTAGTGGTCAAGCTAGCCTGGGCACAGCCCTGCAGGACACTGTAACCCCCTCTTCCCCTCTAGTGGCCTGAACACTGTACAGTAATCACTTTCATAATACCCCGGTACACCACACAAGTACCCACACTGTTTGCACTTACCACCAGGGCTGGTTCCTCTGGCTTGACCCTGGGGACCCCCTGTAAAACAAGATTATGCACAGCAAATAGCAACAGTTCAGTACTTTGAGCACAAACTGGAACCACAGTGAGATTACATGCTGAAAAGGTTAGATCTGATTTATTCAAGGGACTTGAACGAGGGAGGGGCAAAATTAGGTTAATTAGCTTAAAGATTATATCAATCAAGCAGTTATGCATGCGCTTTGAGCCCCCCCCCAAACAGTCATACCTCTGGGTACCCAGGTGGAGAAGAGATGGGCTAGCCAGGACTGTTGCCCGGGGTTGGCCGGCATCGCAGCTGGTTGGGGCCCTGTGATGGAAAACACAACATGCGCAGTACACAATATCTGTGATCCAGAGCCAGAGGGCTCAGTTCGTAAAGGAAAGGAAACAAGACAATCAGATGACTCACTCAGATTAAGCTGTTGTTGCAGGGAGCTACCCTGGTATTTACTCACGATAGCGAAGACTGGACATAGGCCGGACGAATATCGAGACTGCAGGTGGTTGATCTGGAATGCCTGGAGAAGCAGGGCCCACACAAGTCGCAGAGGTGTCATTCCTGTTCAGGCGTGGAGCAGGGGGCTGATCCCCAGGCAGGTCTCTCGTCTATGGCTTCTCTGTGCAGTGGGTAGTCTAGCTGGGCCAGTCTGGCAAAGCCCAGACCGCATGGAGACAAATTTGGATGCAGTCCGTTTTGGGCTGGATACAGCTTCCAGCAAGCAAAACACAGTTCACACAGTGGGAAACTAGCTCACAACCCACTAGCAGCTCATAGCACATTTACATGTGCGGGAATTCTACTGTACCAGGCAAAGCACTTCCCGGTCATAATCGCAAAGTCTCTGCACACACCGGGAGCTTAGGGGTAGCTGTAACTCCTGACAGGCCAATCGCATTCAGCAAAATCTTTGGTCTTCTGCCGGTTGAGCCTGGCCCAATTCAGTAGCCTACTTTAGTCACACAAACTGGGATTTAGTCCAAAATAATTCTCTTCTCTCCTTCTCAGGAGTAGCAGGCAGTCATGCAGGCCAAACTCTCAGCCCTTTCTCAGTTTTCCCATGCGAATCCACTCAGGATTGCTGCCCAAAATCCACTTGAGCTCTTCTCATTTCACTTCCCAGCTCAGAACTAACTGAAAACTGCAAGCAGCCCGGGACTTCCCCAAGATTCAGAAGATTTGGTTGGCTGATTTGGCTGTCAGTCAAAGCAAGAGCTCTCCCTTCAGTTGCAAAAAAGGCACAAAAAAAGCTCCAAACTACAGTTCCTACACATTTTGAATTCAGACAGCTCCTGTAGTCCAGCTACATTTTGGGTCCCACCAGTACTGTTTGGTCCAATTTGCAGTCCAGGACCAAGATAGTGGAGACAAACAATACAGTCTTTGCTACAAAGAAAACAGGTTAGACAAACTACATTATCATTATCACTCTAAATGATTTTCAGTAAATAGTTACATCTTTCAACAGAGCTCCCTGTCGGATTACTTAAGCTGCAATTAGGCAGCTCTTAAAGAGACAGTACACAGAGACTATACAGGCTCTGGTAATCACATTTAAACTGCTAAAACACAGGACACCAGTCTGGCAATGAGCATTTAGCCAAGCTCAAGGAAGACTTTTTGGGAATCCCATTTATGGGGGGGGGGGTTGCGTGTATATTTTAGTTTCCGCTTCAAAGCAGCAACAGGTCATAAAAAGGCCATAAAATGCAATTTCTCAAGGAAGTTAATTACATTACAGAGATCTCCTGGTCAGTACATATCATGTAGCTTCACTGAAGCCGGGGGGGGGGGGTACCCATGGAAGCACAGATTGTCTTATGTGAGACAATCACACACTATGTTTTTATGTTACAAAAATCATAACCAGCTGGCCAAGCGTCACAACCACTACCTATTCCAGGCTTTGCCTTTCCGCCTCTCCTCGGCACCAAGGATGTTTACCAAATGTCTCGCAGTAGTTGCAGCAGCTCTCAGCAGACAGGGCCACTTCGTCTATCCCTGCCTAGATGACTGGCTCCTAACTGCTCCCTCCAGATTGCAGTTAATACACACCCTCTTGAGCACATTTAAAATGTTCCAGCGGCTGGGGATAACAGTCAGCCTCCCAAAGTCCTGTCCTTGGCCTTGCCAACGTCTGCAGTACATAGGGGCCATTCTGGACACAGAGCAGGGAAGGATGTTCCTTCCACCCAACAGGACTACTCGGTTAAGACAGCTGGAGTCCAGAATAGCTTCAACCAACCTAGTCACAGCCTGGATTATGTTGCAACTTCTGGGACATATGGCGGCTGCCATACCTACGGTCCCGCTGGCACGCTTGCATACGAGAGTTCCCCAATGGACCCTAAGGGCTCAGTGGGACCAGAGGTCCGACAACCTCAAACATCCCATACTTATATCAAGGGCTGTTCAGCAATTGCTCTTATTGTGGCTGACTTCTCCAAATTTGGAATCGGGAGTACCATTCCAATGGGATTCACTGAGCCAGATCCTGACCACAGATGCATTGGGTCTAGGATGGGATGCTCATTTGCAGAATCATCATACTCTGGGCACATGGTCAGACCTAAAAGTGCCCGAGCACATCAACATTTTAGAGATGAGGATGATTCTGTAAGCCATGCAGGCCTTCCAGATGCACCTTTCCCAAGGGTCCCTGCTTGTTCAGACTGACATGTTGGTGGTCTTTCATATCAATAAACGGGGGGATGCACTCCTACCCTCTGTGCAGATAAGTCATGCGGGTGTGGTACTGGGCCCTAGAACATGGACTAATGCTGAAAGCAGTTTATATTCCAGGCATCCAAAATGTCCTGGCAGACGAGCTCAGTCGCTGTCGCTCCAGGAACCACGAGTGGGAGCTGCTTCAAGAAGTGGTGGATGACTTCTTCAAAAGATGGGGCCATCCAGAGCCGGACCTCTTCGCTTCCCCGTGCAATGCCAAACCGCCCAATTTTTGCTTGCTAGATCCCCGGGCCTGATGTTTTCTGGCGAGACACATTGTCCCTCTGCTGGACAGGGAGGTTTCTTTATGCATTCCCTCCCTTTCCCCTTCTGCAGAGGGTGGTGCTGAAACTGCAGACCGAATGAGCAGCAATGATTTTGATAGCTCCGTTCTGGCCTTGCCAGATATGGTTCCCCCTCTTGCAGCAATTGGAAGCGGAATCTCCTTTCCCACTACCTCTATCATCCAGCTTGCTGTCCCAAGACCAGGGCACACTAGTCCACCCGGATCTTTGGTCTCCACACCTTCATGCATGGCTCCTGCAGACTTATCAGTCTCCTGTGATGGAGTTTCGCAGAGGGTGTCTGTAGTCGTAGTAGAGGCAAGGAAGCCATCTACACGGGAGACGTATGCCATGAAGTGGAAACGCTTATGCATATGGGCAGCTGCCCATTCCCTCAACCCCTTTTCTTGCTCTTTGAAATCAGTCTTGGAGTATCTTCTCTTGGTCTTGGATACGGGGCTGCGGTACTCATCCATTAAGGTGAACCTCTGTGCCATTTTGGCTTATCATGCACCTGTAGGGGGTAGAAACATTGCTCAGTTGGATCTTCCCTGTACCTTTCTTTTTTTCAAATTTAATATACTTTATTCACTCATCCAATAAAACCACAAGAACAACAACAATTCACAGTAACAGGAGCCAGTATGTAGGGCCTCGTGCATCATGATACAGATTATGAGGCTCCTAGTTTTCTATTACTAGCACAAAACTTATAAGTAACAACTGTAGAGAAAAAGGGAAAAAAAAACAAACCCACCCGCCTTCCCTCCCCCACTGCACCTCTAAAGAAAAGGAATAAAGAGGTAAAAAACAGATCAGTGATAACCCAGTTGAGTACATATCCTGTAGGTCTATTTGAGCAGCGTATGCAGAACATTAGAGAGTAAGCAAAGTGTGTAGGGGAGCCCATACATTCTCATAATACTTTTTTTTTTGAAAGACTAGTCAAGAGGCTTTCTGCCTGTAGTGCAAATAGTACCTCATGTAACCATTCAGTTATTGAAGGAATGTTCTGGTCTAGCCAGTGACATACTATCACTTTTTTGGTGCATAAGGAGATCAAGGCCATATACTTACACTGATTTCCTATTAATGAATCACCATAATCCCCTAGTAGGTGTATCTCTGGTGTAAATACATCGGAGAGGCCTAGAAGGGGGTCCATTTTATTTTTGATTGCTGACCAGAGTTGGGAGGCCTTGCTACAATTCCACGGGATATGAAGTAAGGTGCCAGGTTGTTCCCCCGCAGCGGGAACAGGTGTCAGTGGGATTTGGCCAGGGTATAGTACAAGTCATGTACTATTTGAAACTGCATCAGCCGATATTTATCCCATTTTATTTATTTGTTTATTTATTTTTATACTTCCCTCTCCTCGCAGCTCTTCCCCTCTTCGGGAGACCCCTACGGTCTTTTTAGCCCTCGCTCACCTACCTGGTGACCAGAGCAGTCCGTCCCCCATGAAGCCGTGGTTGTATCCCCCAGGTGGGTACGGGGCGGGGGCTTCACACCCCAAGACATCTATATTCGTCGGGGCGCCGTCTCCAGGCTTGGTAGGGGCATTGAAGGTCGGGGCCTGGTTCTCCGTCTACCAGGAGGCTGCGAGGCATTTTCCCATTTTCTCTCGACGTGCCATGTCCCCCGACGTCAAGGCACTGAGGCGCCGACGTCTGGTACGTTGCCCCTCCTTTAGGCATCGGACTTGCTGTACCTCGGGTCTCCACCCGGGGCCAGACGAGAGCAAAGCTCTGGCACCCCCCTCCCCCTGGAGAGGACGAGCGGTCCCTAGGATGCTCAAGTCCTCTCCCCCGGCCAGCCCTCCAGCTCCCCAGGCTCGTTCCCGAACCCGGGTCGCTGGCGTCGCAAACGGAAATCCAACCGCTGCGCCGGTGGGCCGGTATTTATCCCATTTTATATCCTTGTACAGTTCGGACCATATCTTGTTCCAGGGCCAAGTGGTAGTCACGGTGGGCGCTAGGCTATAATCCCATCTGTAACACGGTTGGCCCTCCTTGTCTGCTAGAAAGTCATGTAGGTGGTGATAGAAGAATGAAATACGATGAGATGAGGGTGAAGAAGGAATAATGGAGAGAAGAGGGGGCCTAGCCCAAAGTGGTGAAAAAGCATGTGAGAAAGCTGTATATATTTGAAGCAGTATGTAGAGGGGAGACTGAATTTATACTGGGCAGCTGTGAAGGATAGGAGTTTGTGGTTACTCAATAAATCACATACAGTAAGGGTTCCTGCAGTAGGCGGGGCTTAATGTCCTACCTCCAATCTTGAAATTAGGATTATGTACAGTAGGTTGAGAAATGTCATGTACAAGGGAAACATTGGCGATGTGACACATTTGGGAGTGTGCACAGGGTGTGGCCATGATGGAGTTTTGGAGTTGCTTGGGGATATTCTTGAGAGAGACATAGATCAGGGAGCTTAGGTCAGTGTTATGCGATTTACATAAAGATCTTTCTATCTGTAACCATAATGGACAGTACGTCTCCAAATTTATCATAATAGTTGGATTTAGCCATCGCCGGAGCACAGCACAATTTATGAAGAGATAATGTAGAAAAAAGTTGGGTAGCTGGAGACCTCCGCATGTTTTAACATGTTGCAATTTGGAGAGTGCTCTCCTAGGAGACTTACCCTGCCAGATGTAGTTGGATATAACTCTGTGTATCTGTGTGTAAACCAAGATCTTGGTAGGGAAAAATTATACATTTGAAGTGGATACAATAGCCGGGGAAGGATATTCATTTTTAACACGTTAATTCTCCCCCACAGAGAGAGAGGGAGTAAGGCCCAGCGGTTCAGATCCACCTTAATGCGAGTAAGTACCCCGTCCAAATTATATAGTTTCATTTTGTTACCAGACCGAGAAAGATAAATGCCAAAATATTTCATTTTGTCCTTTACCCACGTTAGACCTAGATGTCAAGTATCTGCCTGAAATGTAAAAAATGTTGAGGCATAACTTCCGTTTTAGCGAGATTCAATTTGTAGTTAGAGATTTTGCCAAATTCTTCGATGATATCATTAGTGGCTTTAAGAGAAGTGGTGGGGTGTGTAATGTGAAGGAGGATGATATCCACGTAAACCGATAATTTATACTGAGCGGAGCCAATAGTGATCCCAGAAATTTGAGGGGAGACATTAACTCGACAGATCAAGGGTTCTAGGTACAAATTAAATAGACCTCGTACCTTTCCTATGGGGCATACTTCATTTAAAACCTCCCATCAGGGATCCTGTTCCTCTGTGGGATCTTTTATTTGTTCTAGAAAAATTGACCTTGCCTCCCTTTGAACCGGCTGCAGATTGCAACCTTTGCTTTCTCTCATGGAAAGCATTATTTTTATTTGCCACTACTTCGATTCGAAGAATTTCAGAGCTTCAGGCATTCGTGCAAAGAACCTTATTTAGTTTTTCACAGAGACCGGGTGTCTCTTCGTACGAGTCCTAAGTTTCTACCGAAGATAGTAGCCGAGCTGACACTGAACCAGGATATCTGCCTTCCAGTTTATTATCCAGAATATTCAAATCGGGGGGGGGAGGCCCTCCTTCACACGCTAGACGTCCACAGAATCCTTCATTACTACTTGGACCATACAAAATCAGTCCGCAAGTTTGATCAGTTGTTTGTTTCATTTGCCCCCAGGGCTCTGGGGAAGCCTGTTGCAAAACAATGTCAAAATGGTTAGCCAATTGTATTATGTTGATCTGCAAGTATGACAAACCCTTGCAGGAGTCAGTCAAGGGACATTCCACAAGGGGTGGCTGCATCCTTCACAGCTATGAATAATGTTTCGGCGGTGGACATCACTGCTGCTGCAACCTGGAACTCAGTGCATACTTTTGTCAAGCACTACACTGTGGACATTGCCTCCAGAAAAAGAGCAGGATTCGGCCTGGCTGTGCTCCAAGGCCTTCTATCATAGGGATTCCATGGGTTTTTCCTACCACCCTGCTTCTTTTCTATCCTTCTGGGACACTGCTTGGGACTCGGTCCTTAAGGTGTAGCCTGCTGCAGGAGCTCATACTCGAAGTAAGGTAGTACAGTTTTGTAAGAACTTACCGTAACAGTAGATCTTTGAGAAGAGCTCCTGCAGCAGGCGCTATTTTTCCTCCCTCCATCTCCCTAGTATGTTTTCTCCTTCTGTGAATTTTCGGCACCTGCCTCTGCATCCTCCCGCTGAATAACCTCCAGGTCTCCGGTGGGTGAACTGAGGTGGGTCTGGGGACCACCCCATTTATACAGAGGGTGACGTCGGTGGGCGGACCAATGTAAGGGGTGGGCCCCAGCTGAGTACTGCTGGCTAGAAGTTTTCTGTGGAGTCCTAGTGCCTGGCGGCATAGTCCTTAAGGTGTTGCCTGCTGCAGGAGCTCTTCTCGAAGATCTACTGTTTTGGTAAGTTATATAACTGTACTTGCTGGTGGCTCCATTCTGCCCCCGTCAGATATGGTTTCCATTACTGCAACAACTGGTTGTATAACCTTGAGATCTTCCACAAGAGTAATCTCTTGCAGCAGGTAATACACTTGGGACCTCGCCAGGGGCGCACTTCTACACAGCAGCTTTCTTCTAGCAGTCTTTGCCTAGGGCCCGCTCATACATGACATCGTTATTCTGCACCTATACACGTGTGGGCGGCCCCAGGCATCCTCAGTTCATTTTTACGCCATCTTCTGCTAGCACGCAGAGCTTAGCGCTTGTGTAGCAGTCATCGATGAGAACTTGTACTGGGAATGGGTTTTTCTTCCATTTCCTACTTTCATCGACAAATGTCCAAAGAATCTACAAGTTAATCATCACTTTTTCAGTCCTGTCATTGCGGTAGGAAACTCTACCACTATGACAGCCATACCGTTTGTGTTAGGTGTCTTGCTCCCACACACGATACCATCTCCCGCAAACATTGCCAGGAATTCAACCAGGCAACCCACTGACCATGACTACAAGAAATAGAATCTCACATCATAGAACAGAAGCTAGCTCTCTTAGAAAAATGGGCATGTCCTAGGGGAGACCTCGACTATAGCTTCACACAAGAAGCACAAGAGGAATAAGGACAAGTTGACCTCATCCTCTTCAGGCAGGCATTCATCGACAACCATCGTTACCGGTGCCCTGCCATCGACAGTGCCCTCCAGAACTGTCACCTCATCGACGGGAGTTTGTACTCTCTCATCGATGGTGCTTTCTGGCGCCCTTTCAGCAGTTTCTATAACCTTATATCGGTTCTGGTGACCCCCGTCGATGGTTGTTCGCTTGCCGTCGACAACTACTTTTAAGCACCCCACTACCTTTCCCTTCACTGCCCCATCCACGGCAGGTCAGGCATTCATGGAGAGGAATACAGCATTTTTCATGACCACACCCCCTCCTCTATCTCAGCCATTCTCTTACCGGGGCCAGCCAGATAGGGACCCAGACCCTGGCGTTTAACACCCAGGGACCAGACCTGCTTATACATCACGCCCAGTTACCTCCACTATTCCTCTGGTTTCCCAGAGGCAACCTGCTCCGCCCTCCACTACTACCTCAGTGAACATGGCCACTGTGGTACAAACAGTCTTGGAAGTAATGAGGTGATCTCCACCTTCTACCCCGAGAGAACCGGGTCACCCTTCCCGTTCTCCCACTCCTCCACCCAAATGTTTTCAGGGTGATAGGGATCCTTCTACTGTTTGGTCCCACATAATTATAAGGAGGAATATTTTTCAGAAGAGGAAGAAGTTCCTGAAGATTTTCCAGGGGATCTTGAAGATTTCGAGCCCCGGCACGTAGACTCCCATCCCTCATCCTCTATATCTACTCTCTCCTCTTTACATGAGGATGCTTCCCGTCAGGCAGCTGCCTCTTCTCTTGATGGACCCATCTTTCCATGAGATGATGGTCCAAATTCAAAAAATCATGGTGTTCTCCACTACGGAACATGACAAACAAAGAAGGGATATGGCGGACTACCTTGGACTCCTTGAGGACCCTGTTGTAGTGGTACCTCCAATTATACAAACTTAACAAAATGCGGTGCTGGCCACTTGGAATCAGCCCTCAGCTGTCCCGGCGATTTCCAGGAAGGCAGATCGCCTATATCAGGCTCCTCTTGGCCATCCTTTCTTTTACCCTGAAGCTGATTCAGTTGTAATCACTGCTGCTCATGATCACACTAAACGTCCAAAGCATATGAGCTCCTTACCTCCTGATAAAGAATCCTGCCTTACTGATTATCTCGGGAAGAAGGTATTCCAGGCAGGGTACCATGAATCTCAGAATTTTGAACTACATGGGACACATGGTTAAATACCAACATACCCTCTTGTCCTCTGCTATCGAACTGGTCAATAAAGTCCCTTCTTTCCAGGAAAAGACCAGTTATTGGCAACAATTTCAGCTGGCAACTCCATCTCTTTTTTTTTGAAATTCAAGTTTATTGACATTGTATTGGCACACAGATAAAAGACAGTACCTTACAGAAGATAATCTGTGACAGCACAGTGCCACTTACAAAGTACCACTAAAAGATAGACATGTCAATTTTTGGCAACTCCATCTCTAAACATCTGTGCCATTTGGGGTATGATGCAGTGGATACCTCTGCCCGGATCTCAGCCACAGGTGTTACCCTTTGACGACATGCCTGGCTTTGCGTATCAGGTTTCACGCCTGGCTTCGCATGTCAGGTTTCACACCAGACATGCAGCACAAAGTAGTAAATGCTCCCTTTAATGGGTCCAAACATTATGGTTCGGGCACTCAGACTCTTCTGGATGATATCCAGGCTTCAGGTCGAACTTTTACGTACTGTGCATGGCATGTATCATTCCATGCAGCCATCATACCAGTATCGCTCACAATCTCCCTTTCAGTAGAAAAGAAGCGGCAAATCCAGAGGTACCTATAGAGGTGGCTTCTGTGGGTGTTCCCAGCCAACTTCAAGGACCACCACTCCTACCTCTAAGGGCTCCTGCTCCCACGCCTCAGGTGGGGCCGGTCAGCCCACTTCCCAGTGACCAGTTGGGGCATTACCCTGGCTTCCTCATCCAGGCCTCGGAAGCCGTGGGCGGTCATTTTGCCCTCCATTTAGAGGCTTGGCAAGCAATAACATCAGATGAGTGGGTGCTTCAGATCATCCAGATGGGGCATACACTGGAGCTCACCTCATTGCCTCCTCCTCCCCACTCTTTCTCTTACCCGCCCAACCATATCCCCATCCTTCAAGAGGAACTCCAGGCACTTCTTCACAAGAATGCAGTCTATCCTGTTCCTTCTTCTGAGTATCATCAGGGATTCTACTCCCATTGTTTTCTGGTACCCAAACACACCGGGGATCTCAGACCTGTGCTAGACCTCAGACATCTGAACCTACATATACAATACAAGAGGTTTAGAATGGTCACTGTATCATCCATCATGCCAGTGTTAAAATGGGGATTGGATATGCGCATTAGACATGAAAGACGCTTACTTGCATATCCCCAGTCATCTCTCCCACCACCGGTTCCTTCATTTCTACCTGCTTACGACATCACTGCCAATTTCAGACCCTCCCGTTCAGCCTCTCATCCACCCCAAGAGTCTTTACCAAATGTCTAGCAGTGGTGGCGGTGGCCCTAAGAAGGAGACGGACATTTCGCTTCCCTTACTTAGACAATTGGCTCATAAAAGCAGATTCCCAAATTTCTCTGCTTTTTGTCCCTCCAGGTAACCCTCACTCTGTTTAAGTCCCTGGGGATTACGGTCAGTTGACCCAAGCCCAACCCAACTCCTACCCAACAACTCCAGTTCATCTGAGCCATTCTGGACACAGCCTTCACCAGGGCTTACCTCCTTACCGACAGTCAAGACAGAGTTCTGTCTCTGGTGTCCCAGATACAAAAAGAACAATCTATCACAGCCAGATGCCTGTTATGCCTTTTGGGACATATGGCTGCAGCCATCCCTATGGTGGCATTTGCCTATCTACACATGAGACCAATCCAGTGGACTCTTCAAAGTCAGTGGGAGAAAAAAAATGTGGGATTTCAAAGACAGAATCTGAGTCACTCCCGCTTTACGCTCGGCCCTCTACTGGTGGACCCGTTGTGCCAACCTGTCTCAGGGCATGCCCTTCCACTCCCCTCCTCCCAAGCAGATGTTGACCTTGGATGCTTCCTTCGATGGCTTGGGGGGGGTGCACCTGGATCCTTACAGGACACAAGGCAGGTGGCCCCAGTCCTCCATCCCTCCTCATATAAATCTACTAGAAATGAGAGCGGTCCGCCTCGCCCTTTGGACTTTTCGACCTCACCTCGCTCTGGGGCCTCTCCTGATCCAATCAGACAACACCTCAGTCGTATATTACCCGAACAAACAAGGAGATACCAAATCCCGCACTGAGGGAGGCGATGGCGGTTTGGCAAGAAGCCATACTTCAATATCTAATGTTGCCTGCCATCCATTGACCAGGATGCCACAATACTTTGGCTGACATTCTCAGTTGCCAGACCGCCACTCATGAGTGTACACTTCATCATGACATTCTTTAAACTGTCTTTCGGTTGTGGGGAGAACCCCGCACCTCGACCTATTTGCCTTCCTCGACAGTCGCCGTCTCCCAAGGTACTATTCCATTATCCCGAACAGAAAGAGACTATCTATCGACGCCCTGTCCCAGCTGTGGACAAGACTCTTCTTATATGCTCCCCCCACCAATCCCACTCCTTCAACGGACTCTGCTGAAGTTACAGCTCGACCCCACCACCATGATTCTCATAGCCCTTCTCTGGCCTCAGCAGGTGGGGTTTCTCCTACTTCAGCAGTTATCAGTGGTTGACCCAATCCCGTTACCCGTCAGACCGGACCTGTTGACACAGGATCGGGGAACCCTTCTTCACCCCAAACTGAAGTCCTTACACCTTTACACTTGGCTCCTGAGGACACTTTCATAACCCATCTTCAAGTCTCCTCACCAGTGGCCAACATTCTTTTGGCCTCCCATAAACCATCTACTAGGCAAACCTATAATGCTAAATGGAAACGCTTCTCCCCATGAGCCGCTTTCCAGTCTTTGGACCCTTACTCATGTCCATTGACTAAGGTGTTGGACTACTTGGCTTAGCTCACCTCGACGGGCTTGAGCTACTCCTCTGTTAAAGGACATCTGACCTCTATCTCTGCCTTTCATGAACCTTTAGAAGGCAGACTGCTTTATCAACACCACTTTGCCAAGATGTTTCTAAGAGGTATGTTACACCTCAAACCTCTATTAGATGGCCTGCACCTCCATGGAACTTGAATTTCCTGTTGGAAAAACTAACCCTCGACCCTTTCCAGTCTGCAGCTACTCGCGACCTCCGCTTCCAAGCCTGGAAAGCCTTATTCTTAGTAGCTGTCACTTCTGCTCGACATATTTCTGAACTTCATGCCCTAATGTGTAGGGAACCGTACTTAATCTTCCATAAAGACAGAGTGTCCCTCCATACCAATCCCTCCTTTTTACCCAAGGTGTTCTCTGAGTACGCCTTAAATCAGTCCGTAGAACTGCCAGTCTACTTCCCTGAGCATTCTAATTCAGGAGAATACCTTCTACACACTTTAGATGTTCAACGCATTTTGCGATATTATACATATCAGACCAAATATTGCAGGAAGACTCCTCAGCTTTTTGTTTCCTTTGCCCCGACAAGGGATGTTTTCTGGTCGCTAAGCAGACACTCTCCAATTGGTCAGCATATTGCATAACCTTCTGTTATAAGAAATATAACAAACCATTACCAGGACCTGTTCAACCCCGCTCCACCCAAGCCATGGCCACTACCGCGGCCTGCTTCAAAGGGGCATCCATCACGGCCATCTGCAATGCGGCCACATGGTCCACAATACATAGCTTTATGAAGCAGTACAATTTAGATGTAGCTTCTCACCGTAAAATGGCCTTTGGCCACACTGTCCTACAAGGCCTTCTATCATAATGTTTTCTACCCTTCCTGGGTTTACTGTGTGGGAATCATTCCAAGTGTATTACTTACCGCAAGAGATTACCCTCGTGGAAGATAGTACAGTTACTTACTCCCCGTAACGGTAGACCTTCAAGAAGTATCTCTTGCAGCAGGTATGATCTCTCCCTCCTTCTCCACAAGAACAACATCTGATCCAAACATATACACATAAGGGGGCACCTAAGGTACCTTGGTTCTCCCTCAGTCCTTGTTTAGTGAGCTGAATCCGGCTGGGAACTGAGGATGCCTGGGGCCACCCAGACTTATATAGGCACAGGATGATGATGTCATATGTGGGTGGCCCCTAGGCAGAGACTGCCAAAGAAAGCTGCCGCACAGAAGAGCACCCTCTGGTTGGGTCCCAAGTGTATTACCTGCTGCAAGAGATACCTCTCGAAGATCTACCGTTACGGTGAGTACGCAACTGTACTTTCCCCTACCCCTTTGCAGGAACCTGTTGACACAGGCTATGGGGACCCTGGTCCATTCAGGTCTCAAGTCCCTCCATCTGCATGCATGGCTCCTGAGGGCATAGCCATTTCCTGCTTTTTGGTGTCTATGAAGGTGGCTGATGTCCTGGTGGCTTCCAGGAAACATTCCACCAGGGCAACTTACCAGATACAGTGGAAGCGATTTGCTATAAGGGATGCTTCCCATCACCTGGACCTTTTCACATGTCCAGTCAACCAAGTGCTAGAGTATCTCCTGTCTTTCTCAAATGCAGGACTTCAGTATTAATCTGTTAAGGTGCACCTGTGTGCTGTTTTAGCCTTTCATGTGCCTGTAGATAGCTGTATGTTGGCCCAATTGGATGTGGCCTGTACTTTTCTGAGAGGCATTCTGCACTTGAAGCCTCCTATCTGGAAATCGGTCCCGACTTGGGATCTCAGTTTTGTGCTCAAGAAGATGACCCTGCCTCCTTTTGAGCCAGCCCAGTCTTGCGAACTACGCTTATTGTCGTTGAAAGCATTATTTTTAGTTGCTATTACTTCTGCTCGAAGAATTTCAGAGCTACAGGCTGTCATGTGTGAGCACCCTTATTTGCTTTTTCACAAAGACAGGGTCTCTTTGCGTACTAATCCTAAGTTTCATCCTAAGGTAATGTCTGAGTTTACTCCGAATCAATCCATCCACGTGCCAGTTTATTTTCCAGAGCATGTCAATCCAGGGGAAGCATTGCTCCATACTTTGGATGTGCACAGAATACTCAGGTACTATACACACCGTACCAAAGACTGCAGAAATCCTCTCAATTGTTTGTTTCTTTCGCCCCTGGCAGAGAGGGCACTCCAGTGTCTAAACAGTGCTTGTCCAAATGGTTGGCCAACTGAATTTTTTTTTGTTATAAGAAGTGTGGTTAGGAACTTCCTGGTCATTCAGCCAGAGGATGGTTGGCCAACTGTATTATTTTTTGTTATAAGAGGTGTGGTAAGGAACTTTCTGGTATGGTTCATGGCCACTTCTGTTGCCCTTTTCAGGAAAGTGTAAGCTGCTGAAATTTGTATTGCTGCCACTTGGACTTCTGTCCACACTTTCAACAAGCACTACAGTCTGGACATTGCCTCCAGAAGAAGGGCAGGCTTTAGCCTCCTGCCACCCAGACTGTCTTCTGCTGAGCACTGCGTGGGACTCATTCCATAGGTGTGACCTGATGACAGATATCCCAAAAGGAGATACAACAGTTACATAAGAACTTACCGGAACAGTAGATCTTCGAGGGAATCTCTGTCATCGGGTCATGCCATCCCTCCCTTCATCCCTTTCTCTCTCTCTCTCTCTTGACTGCCTGGTTGCTCCAGCCTTCTTGCTAGCTGGGCACCTTCTTTCTCTCACTCCTCGGTTTCCTGGTGGGACTCCTGTCTCCTGTGGCCTCCAACTAGGGAAAGAACTGAGGAGGGAGCAGGTCCACCCGCGCTTTTATATAGGGCTGTGACATCAGAGCCTGACATTGGCATGGGCGGCCCCTACTAGACTGCTGCAGAAAAGCTTCTATTCCATAGGTGTGACCTGATGATGGAGATTCCCTCAAAGACCTATGGTTATGGTTAAGTTCTTACGTAATTGTTCTTTATGATTGCTCGCATTCTTCTGAGAGAAGACAGCAGAGTTCCAAAATGGCTGTGGCATAGGTGTCATGGAACTGTTTAGCTGCTGAATGCTGACTCCTTCTAGTTGCAGAAAAATATTTAGCTTAAGTGACAGAAATGATGGAACTGCTAACCTCTACATTAAATCTTTCAAAAAAAAAAAAAGAAAGAAGCTACGTGAAAAAAAAAAAAAAATAAGGATAAGAAGAGGAATGAGCCCAGTTTCTCACCCTCTGAGGTCTGTAACCTTTAGAAAAAGGAGACACGATCCCCTTGACAAATTCCTGTGCACTGCTTTTTGCCCTGGACTGCAGTGCTGTGGGATTGGAATTTCCTGTTGGTTCTTTAGGCAAAACAGTATCAGGCGTTGAAAGTAAACTTAAAACACATACTGGAGCATTTCAGATGCTACAGCCACAGCAAGAGCAAATCACATTGCCAGTAGGAGCGAAATTTACTGAACAAGCAACGGGTAACGTAGAAACATAAACAATACTGGCAGAAAAAGACTGAAGATCCATCCTGTCTGCCTATGGTTCCCTACCAGTCCCCAGGTACAAATGCTTTGTCTGCAACAACAGTGGTTACAGACCCAAACAAACCTGGATTTCTGGCTTCTGAAACTTTAGAAAATGGCATTAGTGGTTTATGTGGGGACCAATGTAACAGCTGGATTGAACCCAAAGCCAAAACCTCTTACAGCTGTGTCTCCACAAAAAGAATTGAGAACTAAGAAGGTTTTAATAAGAGTTTCAACATTTTAATCAATATGCTTCCAAAAACCTCGACACTAGATTTAATAAAGTAAAAACTAAGGAGCATGACCATGGGGATAAAGGAACTTAAAAATCAAAATACTGAATTGAAAGCTAAACTTGAAACCACTTCAGCTCTTTTTGCAGCACTTTCTACATCTCTATAAGGGACTGAGTTACCACAGGAAATATTTAGTTGCCGTATTGGTTCATCAGTTTAAGCACGGTTTTCTTTTGTAACATCTGTGTTGACCAATAAAGGTATCAAACTATCATCTGTGTGTGGATCTGTTACCACAGGAAAGAAATTAGACATTTTAAGACAATAATCAATACAGACTGAACTTGGGAACTTGGAAATGGACTCTTTCACAACCTGGAGTGTAATTAAAATATTCTTTATTGAGCAGCTTAATTACACTGAATTTTATTACCCAACCACAACCGGGGCATTTAGAATTCCTGCTCGTAAAACATTTGTAGAACATCAGCTTACGATATCAAAACCAGCAACCATTATAGTAACTTTTAGTTCATTGCTGGACAGGGAAATAATTATTAAAGCAGCAAGAATAAAAGGGGCAAATACCTTTAAAAATTCTGAAGTTTTTTACACCCAGATGTAGCTCCAGCTACCCAGTTGAGAAGATGATGTCTGCAGCAGTATAGAGAAGAGGTGGCAGATTTGGGAGGCAGTCTATCTGTTTTATTCCATGGCCCATGATGTGCTAAAAGACAAAACATGCATCTTTTTCAAGGAAGAACATCTGTTCAGCAAAAAGCTGCAAAGGCTGACGAAGGGTCATCTGACTTAGATTATTCCAGTATTTGAGATGATAATAAACTAGAATCAGTCCTCACTGATCTTTTTTCAAAATCTACGGATGGTCTTAATGTGACTCAATATGAAGTGCTAGCCCCCAAAAAAAAAAAAAAAAGTGGGACTCTCCAACCTGAAACTGTAGGTCTTAGTTACTCTGTAAGAATAGTTGTCTTAGAAATCAGGTAGCTGATTATTTTCTTTTGGCTAAAACTTAAGATCTTCTTCGGGGGTATCTCAGTCATCAGGTAACACCGTAGGAACCTTCATCATCAGTGAAGGGGAATCCACACGGATGATTTTGAGCAGTACAACTGGAGCCGACCACGCTGTTAAGGTCAACTGATGTCAGCAACCCTATGTAGGCGAGGCAGCCATGCTCCCTTCTCAGTTCTTTCCCGCCATCGACTTGCTTGCACAGTTTCTGAGGAAGCTTCGTTGCAGTCTTTGTGCCTTTTTCTGCCTACGGATGTTTTTCCTTAATCTTTATCAAAATCTCTTTTTAAAGATTTTTTTTCCTTTTATTTATGTCGAGTTAATCCTTCTTCTTTTTCTCTTTTCCATCGCTGCCGCTGTGGAAAGAAGATTGCCTCTACAGACGAACACTCTGTGTCTGCTGTCTTAGGCCTGACCATGACTTCTCCGAATGTGAGTTCTGTCAGAAGTTTAACCCTCAGACGATGCAAGAAGGCTCTCAAAAAATTTATGGAACAGCAGATAGCCAGCAGGGGGCCTCTGGGGCCCCGGCCACCCAGTCGCCCACCATATCTTCGAACTCCCAGGCCTCCAAGGCTTGAGACAAGTCTTCGAGGGAAAGTCATAAAAAAGTCAGTGATCGCGACTGCTCCCCCAGCGGCAATCCCGTTCTCCATCAGTCTCTCCTTCTTTTGGGTGCTCCTTGTCAGCGCCGGCTGCTCCAACAAAGAGGCCAGCTGTCCAAGTCTCTGCTTCTACCAGACCCATATCAACAGCACCTCTGTTCATGACACAGTGTGCTGGCCATTGACCTCTGGGTCATTAGTCCCTCCATCGTTGACGATGGGCGCGTCATCAACAACAGTCCATCAAGGCCGGCCCCTTCTCCTTCCAGGACTACAAGCTCGTTGGCTCCTGTGCCATCAAATCCCACTCCATCGATGTCCAGTCTTGACCTGAGCAATATATTGTCCCAATCATGAATATACTCATTCAGCAGCTGGGTGCCTTGAATAGGCCCTCTTCGTCGACCCCGGGAGACTCCCCACTGGCCATCGGCGAATCTGATGCCAGACCCAGATGAGGAGGTTGACATTGAGGAGTAGGGGTATCATCCTGACCTTATCCTCCTCGATGATGTAGAGGATGAAGAGGAAGAGATCCTGATCTCCGATAAGTCCACTGTCTCCTAGGTCAGTGGGGACTCTGTTAAACATAATCCAAGGTCTCCTGTGGAGGATGCCACATTCTTTAATGTAATGAAGCAGCTGTCTGCCACTGTGGGCTTCCAGACTAAGGAAGAGAATGTCACCAGAAAAGGCCTGGTGGATTTCCTGAAGATTCCTGAATCGCCTCCTAATATCATTCCTCCAATGCTCCCAGCATTGAAGAATGCCACTACGGCAGCCTGGCACAGGCCAGACATGGTGACAGCTATGCCACGCAGGGATGACAAACTTTATAATGCCCCTCAGGGTCTCCCTTATTTTGCTGCCCAGGCTGAAACCGACTGTGTTGTCTCAAGGCCGCTCATGACAGGTATAAGGTGCCTAAGCACCTTAGCTCCCTCCCCCCAGACAAGGAAGCCACAGGATTGACCTCTGGGGAAAAAGGGTTTATGCCTCCTCCACTTTAGGTCTGAGGATTGCAAACTATCTGCCACACATGGTTAAATATCAAACTGCCAACTGGAGAAAGGGCAAGGGTGCTGCTCAGGCCCTTCCTGGTGGCTCTCAGAAGCAGGAACTGCTTCAGTGTTTCCAGACTGCTGAGGATGTTCGCAAACACCTCCTCAGGGCCCAGTATGATATGGCCGACACTGTAGCCAGAGCAGCTGCCACTGGCATATGCCTTTGTAGGCACTCCTGGCTTAGGGTCTCTGGATTTGCAGCTGATGTGCAGAACAAGGTGCTTAACACCCCTTTCAGTGGCATCAAACTCTTTGACCCTGATATCCTGGACCTCATTAATGATCTGCAGGCCTCGGGCACATCCATCAAATCTGTCCATTCCCTCTACCACACTCAGCCGAGAGGTAGAGGGTGGTCTACTTATCGTAGATAGGCCACCAGGCCAGGATCCCGCTCCCCCCCCCGTGCCCAGGGAAAGCGTAGAGCCCATGCTCTCTTGCCCGCCTCTTCCAGTGCTGGAGCAGTGGCCAAATGGCCCAGAAATTATGGACCAGCATCTGCAGCTGGCTCCACCTCAGCTTGACTCCTTGCCGGACCCCCTCTTCTCTGGTTCAGACCCAGGAAGTGGTGGTCAGAGGTCAGTTCTCCCTCCATCTGAATCAATGGAGAACCATAACTTCAGAGGCATGGATTCTGCAGATCATAGAAAATGGTCATACTCTGGAGCTTAGCCAGCAGCCTCCAGACACCCCTCCAGCTATCCTCTCACTCACTTGTCTGTTCTCAGGGAGGAAGTACAGTGTCTTCTGTGCAAGCAGGCCATCAAATTAGTGCCAAGGCACCAGAAAAAACAGGGGTTTTATTCCAGGTTTTTTCTGGTCCCCAAATAGACCGGAGATCTGAGGTCCATTTTAGATCTCTAGGAACTTGGTCTCTTTGTTTAGTATAAAAAGTTCCGGATGATAACTTTGCCAGGCCTAATGCCCCTCCTCAAGGCATGTGACTGGCTCTGTTCACTGGACATGCAGGATGCTTACCTGCACATCTGTCTTTCTCCTCACAGGAGGTTTCTTTGTTTTGCCTTTTAGGATGAGCATAATCAGTTCAAAGTGCTGCCCTTTGGCCTATCCTCTGTGCCTTGAGTCTTTACCAAGTGCTTGGCAGCGGTTGCAGCAGTTCTCAGAAGAGAGGGACTTGTACAGTATATCTTTTCTTCCCTGGATGATTGGATTCTCAAGGCCCCGTCCAGGGAAAGATAGAAACTGACGTAGATAAGGACTGCAAGGCACATCTTGTCTGCCGATTTTACCTACCCGTTTCCAACCACAGAGCCTAGTTGATCTGCAGCTCACCCTTTTTTCTCTGTCCCTGGGGTACCCATGTGTTCTTGAATTCCCTAACTGTTTTTGCCCCAACTATCTCCTTTGAGAAGTTGTTCCAAGCATCCACCACTCTTTCAGTGTAAAATTATTCCTCATGTTGCCCCTGAACCCCCCCCCCCAACTTCATTCTGTGAACCCTTGTTCAAACAACATGAAGTCTTGCTGTAGTCGGACATAATGCAGTTAGCCCCAGCACTTGAACTGCCCGGAGAGGAAAGAGTTAACTCTATGCAGAAGCATAGAACGTTGAGCTCGAGCTCGGTTTTCAAACCTCTGTCTGTGGTACTTCTCAGTGTAACCGTCAGATTCTTTACTCCGCCTAACAGTGAAGTCGCTCTGGAGATTTCCTCTGCTCGGTTCGGTAAAATTAAAACGTTCGGTTTAAACCGTATAATTTTTTGTTATTTTCAGATTTCCAGCCTCTGTCTACAGTACAGCTAGTGTGTAGATAGGTAGTGACTGTGTTTTATTCTGTGAAAAAGTTGGAAATTGTTCTTTTCTTCAGTTTCTTTCCGGTCGGTCCGGTTTGGAACCGACCCATTCTGTTTAAATTTATTTCTGGGATTAGAGTGGTGTTCCGGTACTGATCGATTTCAAAAGAACTGAGGTTTTTTGGCGGTTCTTTTAAAAAAAAAAAAAAAGTGACATGGTTTGTAACTGATCGGTTATTGCATTACCTGGCTTGAAAGCTGCAGTAGGGTAATTCTGTTAGGTTGGCCATGTCTGAGAAACCCAAGAAGAAAACTGGTGCCACTGGGTTTCAACACTGTACTGAGTGTGCGGAGGCCTTTGCTAAGGCTGACCCCCACCTCATGTGTGTTTATTGTCTGGGGTTTGACCACCTCAAGTCAGACTGCCAAATCTGTAAAAACTTTCCTAAATCCACTCTACATAAAAGACTGAGTAGGCTGAAGGAAAGGGAGGCTGAGAAGTCCGTAGATCTGGATGGCCACCCCGGTTCGGTTGAGGCCAAACCTGAGGAGGTGCCTACTGACCTAGGCGCTACCTCATCGGGCAAAAGGAGAGCTGATCCCGAGGGGTCGGTTCCATCAAAAAAGAAGCGCAAGTCTGCCGGTTCAGATCCAGTATCACACTCTCCAACCGCGGACAAAATAGCCAAAGCGATTAGCATTGTTCAATCGCTTAGACTGATTCCGTCCGAACCGGTACCGCCGGTTAGGTGGTTGGTTCGGTCAGATCCGTCTCCTCTGGATTATGATCCAGACGCTTTTTATGAGGAGTGGAAGGGAGATGAAGACTATCTCGAGGAGGAGGAGGAGGAGGATGATGATGATGACGATGATGACCAGGAGGGTCTGGATGTGCCCACTGAACCGGACATCTCCCCAGACAGGCCCTCAGGTGTCTCTCCTCCCAGGCTCTCTGAGTCCCCTTCACATTTTTTGTTCTACAAAAAGGTGGCAGAAACCCTGCAGCTCCCCTTGGTTGAAGCTGCAGAGGAGGATGAAGAGCCTGATTTTGTGGAAATGATGGACATCCCAGAGTCCAAAAGACTGTCTATTCCTCTTCATAAATCCTTAGGGAAACAGACACACAGGATTTTGCAAACTCCTACTTCAATACCTCCTGTGGATAAGAGAATGGACAGGAGGTATTTGTTATCAGGCTCAGCTGCGGAGTTTCTTTATAGTCATTGCAGCCATGTTGGGGTAGTGCAGGCTGCAGCCTGTCACAGGGCTAACATTCCTTTGGCTTCATACCCCTGGATAAGGACTCTAGGAAAGTGGATGCCATGGACAAAAAACAGTATTTACAATCCTCTTTGGGACTCAGGCAGGCTACTTATATGGCCTACACAGCCAGGTACCAGAAATCCAGATGGGATACGGTTCTGGAACTGGCTAAACAGACCTCTCCCCAGCTAGCCAAGGAGCTGGAGGAGGTGGCTGCTGATGGAACTGAGGCATCCAAAATGCAATTTCATGCTGCTGTGGACTCCAGTGATGTGGCATCTAGAGTCATGGCTACATCTGTGCTCTCAGAAGACATGCTTGGCTCAGATGTACTAGCCTTTCACAGGATACCCAGACTAAGGCTATGGATTTTCCTGTAGTAGGTAACTCTCTGTTTGGGGAGCAGACAGAGGCTTACATGAAGAAAATGGATGAATACAGGACCATGTACAGGAGTGCACAGGCCAAAGAAAGGCAAGTCACTCCACACACAAGCAGCAGTCTAGGGGCAGGCCCTTTCACCAAGCCCAGGCCTCTTCTCCCTTCCCACAGAGAGGGTTCTTCAGAGGGTGGGGTAGGAGGGGGATGAGCAGAGCTGCTCCCTCCACCTCTCAGTCTAAGGCTTCTGCCAAGCAGACACCCTGATGTGTCAGCCCGGGCTGACTCCCCATTTCCAGTAGGAGGCAAGCTGGCTTACTGCTTCCAGGCCTTGGAAGTCTGTGACCTCAGACAAGTGGGTCCTGGAAGTAGTAAGCCAGGGACTGGCCCTCAGCTTCAAAAAATTTCCAAAAAAGAGGGCCAAGTCTTTTCCACCTGCATCACTCTCAGAAACCATTGCCCTGGAAGCAGAGGTTTCCTCTCTTCCAGCTCTCAGAGCTACAGAGCAGGTTCCTACTCAGCACAGGGGAAAAGGACTATATTCCAGGTACTTCCTTACCCCAAAGAACACAGGGGGAGTAGCGACCCATCCTAGACCTAAGGTATTTGAACAAACATATTTCAAAGCCCAAATTCAAAATGGTACCTCTGGGAATAATCCTTCCCTCTCTAAGGCCAGGGGATTGGCTACCATCACTGGCCCTCAAGGATGCCTACTTCCATATTCCTATCAGGTGCTCCCACAAAAAATACCTCAGGTTCAAGTTGCCTTCAGGCAATTACCAATTCAGAGCTATGCTATTCAGCCTAACATCAGCTCCAAGGGTGTTAACAAAGTGCCTTGCAGCAGTGTTGGCTTACCTCAGAAGACAGGGTTTCACCATCTTCCCGTATCTGGACGACCGGCTCTTAGTGGGTCAGTCACCTTTACAGGTCAAGTCAGCTGTTCAAACTACCCAGGACCTACTCAGCTCCTTGGGGTTTCTTCTCAGTCTTCCAAAGTCTGTCCTCGAACCAGTTCAGCTTCTCACCTTTATAGACATAGAGTTGGACACTGTACAAGCAAAAGCCTTCCTTCCCCTGGCAAGGGTGAAGGCCCTAGTGGATCTCGCTTCCTCCTTTCGACCTCAGGTCTCCCGCCCAGCAAGACAATTCCTCCAGCTCCTGGGCCACATGGCAGCTTCCACAACAGTGATGCAGGGAGCAAGGTTCCAGATGAGGGACATTCAGTTTCATCTAAGGTCTTTTTGGTCTCAAAAGAAGGATTCACTTACCAAACTGGTCCCAGTGACTGAGACTCTGGTCCAAGCTCTCCAGTGGTGGCTGGACCAGGACAACCTCAGACAAGGGGTTCCATTTCTCCCTCAAGTCCCATCAGTAGTTCTTACTATGGATGCTTCTCTCCTAGGGTGGTGAGCCCACCTGGGAGCCCTGACAGCTCAAGGAGTCTGGTCCCCACAAGAGTCTCTCCTTCATAGCAATCTCCTGGAACTCAGGGCAGTTTTCCTAGCCCTGCAGAGCTTCTCAGATTCAGTCAAGGGCAAGGTGGTCCAACTCAGAATGGACACCACCACCACAATGTGGTACATCAACAAGCAGGGAGGCACTCTGTCCTCGGTCTCGTGCACAGAAGCCATGAAGCTGTGGTCTCTGGCCTATTCTCTTCAGACCTCTCTGGTAGCAGTTCACCTTCCTGGGAAGGATAAAATACTAGCAGATGCTCTGAGCAGAATATCACAGGGACACCACGAATGGTCCCTGGATCCTGACATACTGAAGGTCATCTTCTCCAGGTGGGGCACTCCAGAGATAGATCTCTTTGCAGCACCTGACAGTCATCAACTTCCTCTGTTTTGTTGCAGACCTCCAGTCCTGGGGACTGGAAGGGCAGGTTTCACTATGCCTTCCATCCTTTCCCTCTGCTGTTCAGAGTTCTAATCAAGATCAGGACTCAACCCTGCACAGTGATACTGGTGGCTCCAGATTGGGCCAGACAGCCATCCTTGTCAGTGTCACGTCCCCTGTCTCTGCCCAGGACTTACAATCTCCTGTCCTTCTCCCAGGGGCAGATCTGGTACCCCAATCTCCAGTCTCTCAATCTCAAGGCCTGGCTGTTGAAGAGTTAGAATATGCAGCACTACATCTTTCTCAGGGAGTTCTGGATATTCTGAAGGTCTCCAGGAAACCTTTCACTAGAAAAACTTACAACCCCAAATGGAAAAGGTTCAGTATTTGGTGCTCTCAGAAAGGCATCCTGCCTGATTCTGCAGACATTTCCACAACCTCAGACTATCTAGTTCTTCTGAATGGCCTAGGCCTTAGGCCTGCCACTCTGAAGGTTCATCTAGCAGCTGTCTCTGTATTCCTCTCAGCAGAGAAGGGCTCTTCCCTGGCATCTCATCCTGTTTTCAGAAAGTTTTTCAAAGGACTGGTTCACATTAACCCTCCCTTTAGGGAGCCCACTCCGCCTTGGGATCTTAATATCTGCATAGCTCAGCTTATGCATCCACCCTTTGGACCTCTGGCTTCGGCCCAATTGAAGTACTTGACCTGGAAAACTGTGTTCCTGGTAGCTATTACTTCTGCCAGGCGGATTAGTGAGTTACAGGCTCTGTCAGTTGAACCTGACTTCCATCTCCTTCCATAGGGACAAAGTGGTCCTAAGAACCAATAGGAGGTCTTGCCCAAAGTGGTATCGGATTTTCATCTGAACCAGTCTATATCTCTCCCTGTGTTTTTCACTGATCATTCTTCTTCAGGTGAAAGAAGATTACACAGTCTGGACGTTAAGAGGGCCCTTAGCTACTACATTGAGCATACTAAGGCACATAGAAATGACCGTCTTCAACTGTGTCTCACTTATGGTGAAATGGGGAAAGGTAAGCCTGCCACTAAAAGAACTATTGCCAGGTAGATTGCTTCTTGTATACAATTCTGTTATGACAAGTTGGGTAGAACACCCCCTTCAGGCTGTGGCTAGAGATATACCTTTGTTAGAGATCTGTAAAGCAGCCACCTGGAAAACAGTACATACCTTTACCAAGCATTACTCCCTGGACATCCAGGCTAGGAGTGATGCTAGGTTTGGCACAGCAGTACTGCAGAGCCTCTTCCCAAAGTAGGTTCTGCATTCCCTCCTCCATAGGGAACTGCTTGGTAGTCTGCATTATATCTGAATACAGCAAGACTTCATGTTGTTTGAAGAAAAAAATTACTCGTCATAGTAATGTTATTTCTTCTAATGGAGTCTTGCTGTATTCAGACCTCCCCCCTCCCTCCCCTCTCAGAACCTGGGTTTTTGGGAAGTGGGCTTGCAGGTACAGTGTTGCACCTCAGGGGTGTACCTTGTACCCTCCCTCTTGGGTGGGGTGGATGTTATTATTTTTCTGGTGTTTTATACTTAAATATTGTCACTACTTTTCCTTCTTGGGTTCTCGACTAGTCTTTTGGGCCCAAAAATAATTTTTTGCCCTTTGGCTGTATGTTGAACAATTTCCCTCCTATAGTATGTTAGGCAGTGTGCTCGTAAGAATCTGATGGTTACACTGAGAAGTACCACAGACAGAGGTTTGAAAACCAAGCTCGAGCTCAACGCTCTATGCTTCTGCATAGAGTTAACTCTTTCCTCTCCGGGGCAGTTCAAGTGCTGGGGCTAACTGCATTATGTCTGAATACAGCAAGACTCCATTAGAAGAAACATTACTATGGTGAGTAATTTTTTCTTCTTGCACATCTTCTTTTTTGAAAATATGCTGCCCTCTTGTACCTTGTTTATACCCCCTGAAGTACTTGAATGTTTCTATCATGTCCCCCCGTCTTCCATGGAATACATATTGAGTTTCCCCAGCCTCTCCTCATAAGGTTTTTCATGCAGGCCCTGCACCATCTTTGTAGCCCTCCTCTGGACCGCCTTCAGTCTATGTCCTTCTGGAGACGTGGTCTTCAGAACTGGACATAGTACTCCAACTGAGATCTGACCAGCGGTCTGTACTCTGGTATAACCACCTCCTCCTCCTCTCTGCTGGTGACCCTCCCAGTGCACCCCAGCATCCTACTGGCTTTCCCCAAAGCTTTTTCACATTGTTTTGTCACCTTTAGGTTGTCTGATATGAGTATCCCCAGGTCCCGTTCCTGCCTGGTGGTTGCCAGTACCCCCCCCCCCCTCCCATTTTGTAGACCTCTCCTGAATTTCTGCTCCCCAAGTACATGACCTTGCACTTTTTGGCATTGAATCGAAGCTGACACACTTCTGACCACTCCTCCAACCTGCTTAGGTCCTTTCTAATTTTTTCTATCCCCTCTGGAGTGTCTATCCTGTTGCAGATATTGGTGTTGTCTGCAAAAAGACATACTTTCCCCTCCAGCCCCTCCGCAATGTCACTTATGAAGACGTTGAAGAGGACTGGTCCCAGGACTGATCCCTGTGGCACACCGCTGGTCACCTCTCTCTCATCAGAGTGAACACCATTTACCAGCACCCTCTGTGTCCTATCCTTCAACCAATTTCTAACCCAGTTTACCACCATTAGGGCCCACCTTCATGCTGCCTAACTTGTTAGCCAACCTTCTATGTGGGATGGTATCAAAGGCCTTGCTAAAGTCTAAGTAGGCCACATCCACCACCCTACCCTGATCTACCTCCCTGGTCACCCAGTCAAAGAAATCTATTAGATTTGTTTGGCATGACCTTCCCGCTGTGAATCCATGCTGCCTTGGATCCTGTGCTCCACTAACTTCAAAGAATGACACAGTCCTCTCTTTTAACAGTGCCTTCGTTAATTTCCCCACCACCGAGGTCAGGCTGACTGGTCTGTAGTTGCCTGCCTCTTCTCAGCTCCTATTTTTTGTGGAGAAGGGACCACATTAGCCCTCCTCCAGTCTTCTGAGACTGCCCGTCTGCAGTGATCTGTTGAATAGGGTGGTCAGCGGGGCCACCAGCACCTCTCTGAGCTCTTTTAATATTGTGGGGTGAATCCCATCTGGCCCCATTGCCTTATATGTGTTGAAGTTCTTGAGTTCCTCCATAACTCACTCTGCTGTGAATGGAGAGGTGTCCACCTCCCCTCCCGGTTTGCTTTTTTTGTCTTGTTTATTTATTTATTTATTTATTTTATTTGTTGTATAAATTGGATTTACAACCTTTGAGCCAGAGTCTCATTTAAAAAGGTACCTCATCACAGAGAGGACATACAGAGCCAACATATGTACAGAATACAATCATACAGTAACATAGTTTTACATAGTTGCTTGAACATAATGAGTAATTAAAAAACATTTCAAACATGACAGGTTGGTACCAGCAGGTACTGGCAGAGGAGAGGAGCCCATGGGGGAGAGGGGGTGAGGATGTAGTTCGGCCCAGAGGGTTATGTCAATAGTGACAGAGAGCAGCGGAGCATCTCTTAGCAACAGGTGCAGCAGCAGGTGTTGAACAATTGGTTCCGTAGGGCAGTTTTAAAGGGGGCAATTTTGGTGGTGTTGGAAATGGCTGCAGGGAGCGAGTTGAACCAGGATGAGGTTCTGTAGCTGAACAACCTCTGTGCCTGGGTGGTCCTAGTTCTGGGTACCAGTAGTGTGACCTTGTCCGTGGTTCAGGTAGTTACTCTGGAAGGTTTGAGTTGGATGGAGGCAGAGACCCCAGGGGGCGAGAGCCTGAGTAGAATCTTCTTAGTTAATAGGCAAGTTTGGTAGCGGAGGTGTTCATCGACGCTAAGGAGTTTGGCCATGTCATAGAGTTGACATGTGTGGGTGAGCTTAGGGGCACTGGTCACTAGTCTGCAAACCTTGTTTAGGGTGAGTCGAATTTTGTTGAGGGCTGTGGAGTCAGCACCACCATAGGCAGGAAGGCCGTAATCGACAAGGGACATTACTGAGGACGTTATGGCAACTCTGAGGGCATCAGGTGGAAGGCAGTCCTTGTGAAGGTAGAGTATGCCAAGACGAGTGTTAGCGGTGGAAGCGAGGGCTGTAATGTGGGTATGAAAGGTGAGGGTCAAGTCAAAAGTGATCCCAAGGTATTTGTAAGTGTAAACTTGTTCAAGTGGTTGATGAGTGCTTGGGAGGATTTGGAGGGGGTTGTTGCTGGCTTTGTTCTGGTGGTGGGCAAAGAGCATTGCTTTCGTTTTTTTGAGGTTAATGACTAGTCTGCTTTCCTTAAACCAGTTTTCAGCATCATTGAGGGAGCGTTGGAGGGAGTCTTGGAGGGTGGCTGGATTTCTGTTGGCGCATAAATAACAGCGTCATCAGCATACAGGAGAATATTGCCAGAGCAGGCACTGGGCAGGGTGTTTAGGTAGAGGCTAAAGAGTAGTGGGACCAAGATAGAGCCCTGGGGAACCCCTGAGCGGATGGGTTTCGGAAAGTATCCCATTATTTTTGACACGCTGGGAGCGGGCTGATAGGTAACTCGTGCACTAGACAAGGGGGCCAGCAGAGAGCCCTGTATGGTCGAGGGCATTTAGTAGGAGGGGGTGGGAGACCGTGTCAGAGGCCTTAGAGAGGTCAATGAACACTGCTCCAGCTAGGGAGCCGGAGTGCAGGAAGTTGGAGAACTCTGTTAATGCTGTACTTGTGCTGACACCAGCACAGAAGCCTTGCTGTTCTGGGCAAAGAATGTCGTATTTTGCTGGACATTCAGTGAGTTGAGTGGCCACCACTTTTTCTAAGGATTTGGAAGGGGTGGGGAATGGAGATTGGACAATAGTTGCTGGGAGTGGACCTGTCACCTCCTTTGTGAATAGGTGTGACTATCGCTGTTTTCCATGCTCTGGGGAATTGCCCCAGGCAGAGGGACCAGTTTAGTACGTCAGTGAGTGGGATCAGGACATCATCCAAGACCAGCCGGAGTATTTTTGGATCCAGGGAGTCACTGCTAGGGCTGTTGCTCTTTAGTGCTTTAAGCAGGAGTGGTCTGGCTTCCCGGATGGATATTTTGTGCAGGTAGAACCGGGGGCGTTGTGGATCTGAGGTTGGTGGGTCGGGGGTTGAGTCAAAAAAGTTACTCGAGAGGACAGGGCTAAGATCTGTAAAGGAGGAGTTAAGGCAGTTGGCAATGTCAGTGGGGTAGTAAAGGTGGAGCCATTGACCGTAAGTTGGGCTGAGGGGGGAGCGTGATTTCCCATTTATTTCTTTTATATTGTCCCAGAAGTTCCGGGCACACCCTCATGAGGAGGTGAGGGTGGCCTGGTAGTGGTCTGCCTTGGCTTCTCTGATGGCCCATGTGCACCTATTGTGCAGCATTACATGCTTGTCTGTCAGCCATCCGGCCAGTCTCAGTGGCTATATGCCAGAGGTTATCCCTGTCCCTGAGCAGTTGGAGTAGGGCAGGGGTGACCCAAGGTGCATTTTGCCTTTTGGACCGGATCATGGTGAAGGGAGCAAACAGATCACAGGCCACGTTAAAGGCTTGTGAGAAGAGGTCGAGGGCAGCTTCAATGTTGGTTGCATGGCGGATGGGAGACCAATCAATGTGAGCGAGGAACTGTTTGAGTTTTTTCAGTCCGCCTGGGCAGAGACGCTTGCAGCGGGTGGCTTGGGCTGCAAGCTTTGGGGTTGGGGCAGACCAGAGGAATAGGAGAGGGGAGTGGTCGCTTAAGGGGTCTGGGAGGACTTAAATATCCTGAGTCTTTTTGGGGCGGCTGGAGATAATGACGTATAGGAGGGTGCAGGTCCCAGTAGCTTGGTTACATCTAGTGGGTTGGGAGACGAGTTGGGTCCGGTCTAATGCAGCGAAAGTGTCTTTTATTGGTGAGGCAGAGGGACTGTGCTAGTTCACGTTGAGGTCTCCGACTAGTACTTGTGCTTTACTGGGGAGGGAGGAGAGTTATTCAGTGAGAGACAATATAGCTGGGGTCTGGTTCCTTGGGGGTATGTAGGAGACTGTGAGATAGAGTGGGCTCTTGGATGGGTCTGGGGTAAGTTTGAGGGTAAGGACCTGGGCACCGTCTACTAGCTTGGGGGCAGGGAGGGTGTGGCCATTGATGGTGTCACGGGCATAAAACGCACAACCACCACCACGTTTACCTGTTTGATCCTCACAATATAGGGTGTAGCCTTGAAGGGAGACAAAGGAGTCTGGGGTTGACTTAGTTAGCCAGGTTTCTACTAGGGCTATGATGTCTTAGTTGAGGGCCTTCCCCTTCCTTTGTGAAAACTGAACAAAAGTATTTGTTCAGTATTTCTGCCTTCTCTATGTCCTCCTGTGCACACACCCCTCCCTCCTCCTTTATCCTGGCAATCCCACTCCTTGTCTTCTTTCTCTCACTGATATATCTGAAGAAGGTCTTATCCCCCTTGGGAACAGCTTTTGCTGACTCTGGAACACACTCTCCAGTTCTTCCACTCCCTGGGCATTAATGCAACCTGCCCAAGTCGGTTCTAATACCATGCCAAAGGCTGCAGTATATAGGGGTGATTCTGGATTCTGAGAAGGGGAAGGCCTTCCTACCCCAAAACAGGGTGGAGTGCCTCATCACCCAAGCTCAGGAGGTTGCTCAGAGTTGATACTTTCCCGCCAGGGTATACTTCAGATTGTTGGGCCAAATAGCAATGGCTATCCCCACCGCTCCACTGGCCAGGCTTCATATGCATACCCTTCAGTGGACCCTCAGGGTACAGTGGGATCAGCGCTCAGACAAGTTGGACCAACCAGTCCTGATCTCCTCTCCAGTACGCAAGGTACTGCAGTGGTGGACGAACCCCTTGAATCTTCTTCAAGGGGTCCCCTTCCAGATTTCCTCCCTGCATCAGATCTTCACCACGGATGCTTCGGGTCTGGGCTGGGGAGCACACCTGGGTCCCTTCCAAAGCCAGGGCTTCTGGTCCCAGTGGGAAGCCACCATGCATATTAGTATCCTGGAGATGAGGGCATTGCTGTGTGCCATGCAGGCATTTCAGGAGCACCTTGCTCCAGGACAGTTGCTGGTGCAGTCAGACAGTCTTGAGTTTCGACTACTACATCAACAAGAAGGGCGGGATTCGTACCCCCTTTTCAGGGAGGCCATAACAGTGTGGTTTTGGGCTCTGGAGCACAATCTGATGCTCTCTGTGGTACACTTGCCAGGCATCCTAAACACCCTGGCAACAGTCTCAGCAGGGCTCAGTTCATCATGCATGAATGGGAGCTTCTCTCATCTGTAACAGAAGATCTGTTCGACAAATGGGGTCATCTAGAGTTGGACCTTTTTGCGTCCCCACTTAACGCAAAACTGCCCAGTTTCTGCTCACTATATCCAGGGCCTGGAGTTTTCTGGTGAGATGCAGTGTCCTTCTCTTGGGAGTGGGAGGTTTCTGTACGTATTCCCTACACTTCCCCTAATGC
The DNA here is from genome assembly GCA_016271365.2 of Neoceratodus forsteri. Classification (NCBI taxonomy): domain Eukaryota; kingdom Metazoa; phylum Chordata; order Ceratodontiformes; family Ceratodontidae; genus Neoceratodus; species Neoceratodus forsteri. The sequence continues at coordinate 179,760,380 of CM057450.1, read as the reverse complement.
AGAGGGTGCTGGTTAAGCTGCAGATGGAAGGAACCAGCATGATTCTGGTGGCTCCATTCTGGCCTTGCCAGATTTTGTTCCCTCTGCTTCAGTAGCTGGCAGAGGAACCTCCGGTCCCTCTGCCCCTTTGCAGGAATCTGCTGACTCAGGATCAGGGGATCCTAGTCCATAACAATCTGTGGTCCCTTTATCCGCATGCTTCCTGAGAACGTAGCCATTGCCAGGTTTGGGGTCTCCAACAGGGTGGCGGATGTCCTGGTGGCCACTCCACCCGTGCCACGTATGCCATGAAGTGGAAGCTGTTTGCCATCTGGGCTGCCAAACATTCCATAGACCCTTTCACCTGTTCTGTGAATCATATCCTGAACTACCTGATTTCTTTGTCTGACTCAGGCCTTCATTATTCCTCCCTCAAGGTTCACCTTTCAGCTATTTCTGCCTTCCATAAGCCCATGGGTGACTGTACAGTTGCTCAGCTGGATGTCTCCCGTACTTTCCTCAGAGGCATCCTGCACCTGAAACCCCCAATCTGTTCCTCCCCCAGTCCCGGCTTTGGACTTGAATTTTATTTTCGAAAAGTTTATCCTGTCTCCTTTTGAGCCAGTCGTGACTTGCGATTTGCGCATTCTTTCCTGGAAAATGTTGTTCTTGGTTGTAGTTACTTCCGCTCAAAGAATTTCAGAACTTCAGGCCCTCTGATGCAAGGAGCCTTTTTTGATTTTTCACAAAGACCAGGTATCTTTGTGCACAAATCTTAAGTTTCTGCCTAAGGTGGTTTCTGAGTTCACGCTAAATCAGGGATATATGAGAAGAGACTGAAAGTCGGTTTGCCAACACTTGAAACGCTGACACCACAGGTCCGACACTGAAGATCCCGACAGTGGGATTTAGATTTTTTTTGCATGTTTCGTGGGAGCTTCGTCACCCACACCCTCCTTAATTATTATAACAAACTCTGCTGGGGTGAAATCCCACTCTCTGGATTTTCAGTGTCAGGCTTGTGGCGTCGACATTTCAAGTGTTGGCAAACTGACTTTCAGTCTTTTAAAATGATACCTAAATCGGTCTATCCACCTTCTTGTTTATTTTCTGAGCATGCCAAACCAAGGGAAGCACTGCTCCATACGTTAGATGTGCGCAGAACTTTTGAAGTATTATCTGCTTCGGACTAAAGATTCCAGGAAGTCTAAGTAGTTTGTTTCTTTTGCCCCAGGTAGAGAGGGCGCTTCAGTTTCTAAGCAGTGTTTATCTAAGTGGTTGGCAAATTGCATTGTGTTCTGCTACAAGTATGGCAAAGAATTGCCTGATGCTGTCAAAGCTCATTCCTCCAGAGGCATGTCTACTTCGGTAGCTTGTTTCAAAGAGGTCTCAGCCACTGACATTTGTGCAGCCGCCACCTGGAGTACAGTCAACACTTTCACCAAGCATTACAGTCTGGATATATCCTCCACAGCCCGTGCAGGTTTTGGCAGGGCTGTGTTACAAGGACTCCTCTCTTAAGTTTATGGAGATCCAGCCTTCCGGACTGTCTGTTTTTCACTTGTCACTGCTGGTATTAATTTCTGTGGTGTTACCTGATGGCTGAGATACCCCTGATACCTGTCTACCCGTGATTATAAAATCCTCAGTGTTACAGTAGTTTTTCCTAAATCAACATACCAGCAACTGATGTCATTAATGCTTCCAGGCGGTTCCCCTTCTTGAGCAAGCACATACAGTATTTATCTTGAATGAGTGAATAAAAAATGCTGCTGCAGCCACTTCTATGCACCTGAGTTGAGCTGTGTTACGGAAGAGTTTTCAGATCAAGGCTCATTCAGCAACAACCCTAGGAAGAAAGGGGTTGCAGAGCCACAGGTGTGGAGACGCAGGCAGGCGATATTGCCTGTTTAGCAAGTAAAAAACGACCACTTGTCAAAGAAAGTTGCTGGAGATGGCCGCTCTTCTGTCTCCCAATATCTTAATATTGTAGTTTCATACAGCGAGTGGATGGTAAGTAAAGCATGAGGAATCTGGTACTTGCTTGCTGGCAGTTCTAAAAGGGAGTCGGGGCAGTGCTAAAAGGGTTAAGGTAAATTGTGCTCTCTTGTGGTAACATGGTGAAGGGTGAATGCAGGTGTCACTATGGGGGCCTCCAAAGGTAGCTATGAAGTCTTTGACATGATTTAAAATGTTTCTTTAACCTGTTGTTATTGGACTGTAAATTCTAAATTACAGTCCTATAAAACTCAAAACAATGAAAACTTTTCAGTTGCATTTTCATAGTCCTCAAAGAGTTACTCATTGATTAACAACTACTGCATTTTTCTGCTTTAATATTTATGCAAGTAAGATTTTCATTGTTTTATTTTAAATTTATGTCAAAGACACATAAACAGTGAACATCTTTTTGATCACCTTGCTTAAAATGTGGAGAGCATTTGCTAATCAGTATCCACAAATTTAACTTGGCCTTTTTTCCTGTAAGCATTTTGTAAGGACTTTGTTTGCCTACTCGAATGTACCTGTAAAAACCTTAAAGACACCCCAATAAATATGCCAAGTCCCATTAAATATTTTCCCAGTTTAACAGTTTTGGAGAAACATACACTGCATCCACAACTTATCTGCACTCATTTGTCTGCTATTGTGTGAGAGCAGACCATTGATTCCCTCCAGAGCTATGGCTTGTAAAAGCCTCTGGTTAATGTGAGACTGTTCCGTTATTAATTTTCCCTTACATATTTCACATTGCACACTTTCCAGCCAGATCTAGGAGAACTCTCACAGTGTGTATCATCTTTATTAGAATTCCCTTGATACACAGGTGGGTAACTAGGAGTCAGGTACTATAGGTAGGTTTAAGACACTTACAAAGCTCAAGGCTGTAATCACAATAAAGGCAAGATTAATCTTGACATAACAGTCCAAACAAAACAAACAAACAATAAATGACCGCAATCGACCAATGAAAAGCATAAGCATAAATAACAAACAGCTCAGCACACACAGCACTGGCTGAAGTCTCACAGCCATGATGACAGTGGCTGTGTTATAATATTTCATTTTAATTTTATTGTTACCCTGGAAAAGCACATTGTGGAAGTTTCCCATTTTCAGGTGTAAGTGCGACCAGCATTTGCAGCAATTGTAATACAAAAGTTAAAAACAAAACACATCATTAGAAATGTCATAAGTCATAACTATAATTATTTTAATATTTTAATATTTATTAATAATTATATTATTTTTAAAAGCCAGCCTAAATAGCAAAACAGCCATGTCCTCTTTTGTGATGCTCATAAGCAGAATATTTTTATATTTGTATGATTTTAATGAAGCAAATATTTTAGCAATATCTGATGATAAAATAAATGCAGGCAAATCTAGTAAAAAAATAACCCTGTCTGTTTCCAACTTCATTGGGATGTAATTCTTTAAAGTAGAGACTATCAGGGTATTTATTTGGCCATATTTAGTTGAACATCTAGTAGCAAGTGGCCAATGGGGCACAAAAGCTGGAAAAATGATCTGACTGAGCACCAGGACGGCTGTCCCGCACCACTGGCCCTATGCTGCCGACCATAAAATTCCTCTTTCCTACGTACTGACTGAGTCTCCAGGGGTAGCTTCCCCAGTGGCCCCACCCTGGGTGGCAAGCCAGGGTGTCTGGGAGTTGGAGTAGGTCGGGGGTGACATGAAGTGGGTGCAGAGAACAGGACCGATGCATGGCCGGTCAGATGGAACCAGAAGAATCATATTAAATTTAAACAAAACAAACAACCCCATGGCTTCAGAGTTCAGGTACACTAAATATCTATCTTGTATAACCTGTCTTTCAGCAGTGCTTCCTCATTTATCCACCAGCCCCCATTTATCCACCACCCTTGCTTATCAACAGTGTTAACTTCTGTCCCATTTTCCAGCAATGTTATCTCCCACTTTAACCAGCACCCTCTATTATTCGCTGCCGTCTTTTATCCAGGCAATATAGCGCTGTGGTTTAGGGCTCTGGGCTGCAAACCTAGAGACAAGGGTTTGAATCCCACTGTCCCCCACTTGCATAATGTGTGACCCAGAGCAAGTCACTTAACTTCTTTGTACTCCCAGCTTGCACCTGGAAACAAGCTTCGGCTTAGTGTGCCTTTCCTGGTTAAAGAATTTCTCCTTTCCACCAAAATGTACAATGTGTGGAGGTTGACTGATAAAAGAGGGGGGCACTGTTAACTATTTATCTATCTATCTATCTGTCTATCCATCCATACATAAAGTAAGGGGGCATGTTTGGTAAAACCTCAGCATTAGTTACAGTGCAGTATTTAGGAATGGGTTAACATTGTAAAATTTAATTGTTTCTTTTTTCCCCATCCCTTATTTCTTTCCTTTACAAACTAGATTCCTGTTACTCAAGCCTGTCTCATGGATGACATTGAAAACTGGCTATCTGCTGATGTGGTAAGAAAAGCATAACATTTTTTGTCATATTTGAGTTTCTGTAACAAAATAACTTGAATGTTTTAAAGGGATGTAGAATCAGATCAAACAGCATGGATTCCATAATGTCAGTCAATTGGTACGATGGGACAAGAAACAAAGGATTACAGAGGCATGAGAAGAATAGTCATGGGCAGAAGGCAATCTCTCAGTATCATCTGGGTACATATCAGTGAAAGGTAAACCTCCAAGCAGACCGGCTCATTAATCAAATAATTTTCACCCTGGATAAAGGACTCTTCTCTTACTTCATGCATCCCTGCAAAACATTTGCCAAACATCACGTAGAAGTTTATTGTTAAGGGCCAGAATGCCATATCCCTAAAGGTCTTTTCCAGATTCAGGAATTCAAAATCCTCAGCAATGGATGCCCCATCTCAAATGAAAGTTTCTCTGGTCATATACCTTTCTTCAAGTGCCCCTCCCACTTTCAGCCCCTCAGAACTGAGAAATGCCCAAAGGCCAGTACATTGTTACAGCCTCAGATCACAGTCAACAGTGTGGCCTCCGCTCAGACTTCTATCTGGCTCCTGAAGTTATTTTGTTCCTCTCGAGTTATGTATTCACATTTGAACACCAGAACACATGCCGCCACAGCATCTTATGCTAAAGTTTGCTTAATTTCTAACTGTGAGCCAGAGCTAACAAAATCTGGAGCAAGATTTTCAGACCAGATGGACTCGGACACAAAGGCTATTTTCGCCTCAGTCAGCATCTGACCAGTGACACCAAAACCCAGGGGCCTTATTTTCAAAGGATCACAAGTTTTCACGACACAGTTTCAGGATCTAAGTGTCAAGCATCTTTTTTTCTATGCAAGTGTCACCATGTTTTCCGCAATCTAGTGCAAATATGAGAGTTTTGGTACTCTTCTACCATATTTTTATGGTCTAGCATTGGGTACATTTTCATGCAATTGCAATGTTGGTGAATTAAAATTCTATCCCTGATCTTTATCTACTCCTGTTGTTAAAACTCTCAGTACCCTCCTACTTTTATAGTTTGATAAGTTTATTGAGCGATCAAAGACCATGACAATATACACAGTTAATGTACAACAATATATAAACAAAAACAGAAAAAAGCCTAAACATTTATACAGTGTATACTCTATAAATAAAGTATCCTATCTATAATAAAATAAATATAAAGTACACTAAAAATATGAGTACTTGCCAGTACATCCCTAAATATGCATTAAGTGCAAGGTACAGAAACAGAATTAAATTAAATGCAATATTTTTAGTTAGCACAAATCAAATCCAAATACCACGTTGGTCATATTAGCTCCAGTCAGAATATAATTTAAGAGAAACTATACTAATTCATCTTCTTTTTCTTTCCAAATCGTATTCAGATATATTTACCCAATAATTGGCCACAGTTTTAATTATAATATCATCATTAGATGTGAAAAAGATGGCCAATAGAATATTCTGATCTGTTGTTTGAATGGTTTGACATAAAGGCCAGATCCATTTCGCTCTTGGAACATCATACCACTTGCAGGCAAACATAACGTACTCCAAATTTTCCAGAGTGGAACAGGTACAAGAACAACATCTGGAGCAAACAAAACTATGTTTCCTGTAGACTTCTTCAAGTATATCATTTGGGAATACTTCCAGCCTATATCTAGTGCAGTGTACTGTTTTCTATATTCTTCTTTTATAAGAGTATCAAGATAATCTCTGTAAAAGTGCTCAGAATCATTTGCCCGGTACCAGGTAAACATTTCAACTTTTAATAACGTTTAGATCTAAAATCTTGTAATGTTCTCTAAATACCTTTGTAATAAAGGGCTGATATTTTAAACTAATAGTAATTCCTCTGGCTCTGTGCTGGTACAAGTGAGTTAACCCCACTTTCTGCAATAACTTAAATATCAAAGATAACCATTCAGATTTTAGAAAACCAAGGGAGCACCATGAATATTTTTCATTTAAACACTGGGCCTTATATCTATCTTGTCCATGTTGGAGAATTCTGATCCAAAAATTAACCCTTCTGGCATCAACTGATGCCTGCAGGGGAAGAAAACCTGTCTTAGCCCTTAGCACAGCAGCAGGAACAAAATTGGGTCATCCTAAGATTTCACAAAACAGTTTATTTAAGGGAATCTCTAATTTATTCATCTTATTATGATACCAGATCTCTGTATTAAACAAAGCTTGGGCATAATATTTAGCCTGTACTGTAGTTAAAAGTGGTTTGATCGTATTTCCACCATATTTTTTGTTAAACAAAAGTAACGAATTTGCTGTCCTCTTCAGTTTTGTAAGAATTGTATCAAGCTGCTCATTCCATTTCCCGTCTCTTGTCAAATGTAAACCTAAGTATGTATAACTATCTGCAGTTTCCAGCTTAGCAGTCCCCAGCTCACAAGATTTTTTTTTACCTTTCAATCCTAAAGGGAGGACCTGACTCTTTTGAACATTTATTGACAAATTAAGCTTCCTAGCAAATACTGCAATCATATTTAACTTAGCTTGCAGTCCAGATTGGGTTAAGGAAACAGGACCAGGTCATCTGCATAAGCCAGTACACCACAACGTTTATCCATAATCTTTGGGGAATCAATGTTTTTAGAGTTTAATTCACACAATAACTTATCAATATATATATATATATATATATATATATACACACAAAAGCAATGGTGCGATTACACAGCCTTGTCTAACACCCATATTGGTAGAGAAAGATGAGGAAAACTGTCCCCCGGTACCTAACTTTACTTGTGCCCAAGTTGAGGAATATAATTCCCTGATGATCACTATCAATTCCCCTGTAAAACCTTTTTCTTTCATTATGTCCCACAATATATTCCTTAAGACTGAATCAAATGCTGTACTAAAATCTATAAAGGCAACAAAAAGTTTCTGTTTCCTAATTACAACATATTTCTCATATAAATGTCTGATTTATAAAACAGTTATCAGTCGTGCTATATCCAGCCCTAAAACCAGCTTGTGCATCAGTAAGATCCCCCAATAATAATAATTGCTCCTTAAGTCTATTTAAAATAAGTCTGGAAAAAAATTTTCCCAAGGCTGTCTAGTAATGAAATAGGCCTATACATTTTAGGATCAGTCTTGTCACCCTTTTTATATAATGATATTATTGTGCCTTTCCAAGAGTTTGGGAATACCAGTTTTTGAACACAATAATTAAAATATTTGGTAAAAGCTGCAGACCATAAAGTGGGGGCACTCAAATATACCTCAGATGGGAGCATATCAGGTCCCAGGGCCTTCCTTTTTTAAGAGGTGCAATGACAAGATACACTTCTGCAGATAAAAATGGACGAAAAACTTGCATATTAAAGTTCATCACTACTCTTACAGTTTCAACATTGGGGAAAAAAATTAAGTAGAATAAAAAGAGACCAATGTTTGCAACGAAATATGTGTCTATTTCATATTTAATATTGTTTGTACCCTTAGTTACTAACAACCAATAGGATTGATAATCCTTGTTATGTATAGCTTTGAGCATAGAGTCCCATTTCTTTTGTTGATATTTTCTACGTTTAAGTGTAAGAAACTTCTTATATTTTTCACGATACCTATTTAATTCTCTAAGGTTTTGTGTTGTTTTATATTGTCTAACATTTCTAATTTTTATATTCAGTTCGTTTTTGTTTATATGACATTCGTCATCAAACCAAGTATCATTTTTATTCTTTATACTTTTTTTAGTCTTTGTAGACTGAAGTAATTTTTTTATATTCTCAAGACTTAAAAATAAAAGCTGAGTCAGGAGCTCATATCCCAAATTCTCATCATTTAGCTTTATACACAAGTCCTGCAGAAGATTTCTTATTAGAGGAGATAAGTTATCCTGCCAATTGATACTCTTGTTACAAATCACAAATTGTGTAAGTTCAGAGGAGACATCAGTAATACATTCTATATCCTTTGCTTGTAAAGCAAGAGGGAGGTTATCACTTGCGCCCCTAGTTGGAATCTTCATACTTTCCCAATCTGTTATATTCCCATTCCAAAAAAAATAGTCTATAATTGAAGGACCTTTAACAGAAAAATGAGTAAAATTACCTACCCTTTCTCCATAGATCTTACCGTTAATAGGTGCTAGATTAAGTAAGGCTAATAACTCTATTAGCTTCTGTCCCATTTTGTTCAGTCTGATATCTTTTGTTGTGCTAGGAAACCTGAAGGCTTCTGAGTGACACCAGTTATTAAAGTTGCTATCAGAGTAACCATCATAATGTCCAATCTTAGCATTAAAATCACACAGAGAAGTATGTCTTCACAGGAAGTTACTGCCCAGCTCTTATGGACAAAATCCTCCAGGTGGCCCCAGAGTGTGGGAGTATAAGATTTAGAGTTAAATGGAGGAATGTAAACATTCACTAGGCAGAAGTTTTTACCTTTTTTAAATTGAATATAAATAGCCATTATGTTTTTGTTAGCATATAGAATGTCTGCGGTAATATTTGGATTTATTTCAATTAAAGTAATTAAGCCCCCTACTACTATCACTTTTTTAGCAACTTTCTCTCCTGGTGTTTGGAAAATTTGGAATCCATTTAATAAAATTTTTGGGTCTTTATTATGCCAGGTTTCCTGGAGACATATAATGTTGAACTTGGATATATACTCTATCCATTCTTGATCCACTCATTTGGAGAAGAAATCCACAATATTCCAAGAAACTAATAATATATGGGTGGATTTTGTTTCTAAATTTTGGCCTTTTCCTTTTGTCAGTCAATCAGACTGTATCCAGCAAATCAAATCTATTAAAGGTTGTAACATTGAATAACAGATCCTCCTGGTTTTTATTAACTGATAACTTGTGTTTGGAAATGGTCTGGTGAGAAAAATCAGTCATAAAACTAAATATAAACCTAGTGCATCCAGTAGACCCCTATTCTCAATAATCTTACTGTATAAACTTAAGAAACTCACTTTAATAATTAAGTCACAGTCAGGGTCAGAACCCTGCCTTGTAACAGTAATTGCTTTGGGGTCTTCTATAGATACATTCAGTACTTGTTCTAATATATCTACTACTGTATCTCTCAGTTTGTTATTATTCTCATACTTTGCCCTACCCAAACCATACAAATACAGTAACTTAGGAGCTCTGTCAACCAGATCTACCTGTTTTGTAACAGTTGCATTTTGTTTGTTTCCCCTGTTTAATAATGTTCCTTCCACTATGGGTACCCCTGCTTCGTCTAATAATGTCACTTTGGCTAAAATGCTCCTTTCCACCTCTGGACTCTGTACCATGATGTCCACTCACCCCATACTTGTACCTTTGTTCCAACTGGAAACTTTTTCTAGTGTAAAATCATCAACTGGAATTCTTAAAACATGTCTGAATAAATTTGACAGTGTAGTTTTTATTTCACTTATAGATTCATTAAAAGCTAATTTTAAACCCAAACTACTGAGATGACAAAGCTCCTTTCTTGCTGATTGAGGTCCCTTATTCAATAATTCCCTATTAACATCTTCGATCTCGCATCCGAATTTTCTAAATCCTTCTTCATTAATCCAGATCTGATTCGCTACATGTGGAGCTGTACAAAGTATAAATAAGCAATCTGATCCATTCACATCCTTGTCATTCCAAATTTGTGAAATATCTGAAGCTATTAAGTCCGCACCTGTAGCTGCCCTTATTAGGTTCACAGTCTTATCCCTTAATTCAACATAGGTCCAATTGTTGAGTTAAGGGATAAGATTGCTAAAGCCATAAAGTGCTAAAATTGCACAATTGCAGATGTCTATATTACTTTTTGTGCAGAATTCCTCTGCGTAATTACAGTGTGGATCCTCAACTACCCTGACTCTGTAATTTGCCCCTTTTACTATCCTCTGGTCTTGATTTACGACTGTACCAACATTTGAACCATCAGCTACCCTATGGTCCATATTTATAACTGTATTTTCCCAGCATGCCATTTCACCCTCAGCCACAAGGACAGCATTTTCTTTATGTTCGCCTGACTTCATTTTTTTCTACAGAAGCAGGACTATCTAGAGCCAAATTTTCACCATTTGTAGATGACCTAACTGTATCCATGTCATACTGTTCATCACTTGAAACATACACTCTTTCTTTCTTTAATACCTTTTGTTTCTTTAAGAAACATAGAAATATAGAATTTGACGGCAGATAAGGACCGCTTGGCCCACCCAGTCTGCCCATTTCCCTACCTGATAGATAAGTTGCAGATCCTAGTTAACCAGCAGCCTACTTCTTCCTACCTCCACCCCCTAGAATTGCCTTATGACTGTCCCATGCATGCTTGAATTCCACCACTGTTTTTGACTCCACTGGAAGGCCGTTCCATACATCCACAACCCTCTCTGTGAAAAAATACTTCCTTAAATTACCTCTGAGCAGCCCCCTTCTACCTCAAGTTGTGCCTCCTTGTTCTTGCACACCTCTTTTTGAAAGATGCTACCCTCTTGGACTTTGTTGATTCCCTTGAGGTATTTGAAAGTTTCTATCATGCCCCCTCTCCCTCCTTTCCTCGAGGCTATACATATTAAGCTCCTTAAGTCTCTCTTCATATGTCTTCCGGTGCAGACCCTGCACCATTTTAGTGCCCTCCTCTGGACAGCTTCCATCCTGTCTATGTCTTTGTGGAGACTGGGTCTCCAGAACTGCACTCAGTACTGCAGATCCTGGAAAACATAAACTGAACTTACAAACTTAAATGGGCAGACTGGGTGGGCCATAGGCCCTTATCTGCCGACACTGTCTATGTATGTATCTATGTGGTCTCACCAGCTGTCTGTACAGAGGGATAATAACTTCTTGTTTTCTACTGGTGATGCCTCTCCCTATGCATCCCAGTATTTCCCCAGCCCACCTTGCTGCCCTCTCACATTGCTTGCCCACCTTTAGGTCTTCTGATATGACTACCCCAGGTCCCTTTCATTTTGTTGTTGTTAGTATCTCACCCCCCATTGTGTACTCTTCCCCTGGGTTTTTGTTTCCCAGGTACATTACCTTGCACTTCTTAGCATTGAATCTAAGCTGCCATACATTTGACCATTCCTCTAACCTTGCCAAGTCCCTTCTCATCCTTTCCACCCCTTGTGCATCAACTCTGTTGCAGATCTTTGTGTCATCTGCAAAGAGACATACTTTCCTTCCAGTCCCTCTGCAATGTCGCTCATAAAGACATTGAAGAGGACCCGTCCTAATACTGAACCCTGCGGTAGCCCACTACTAACCCCCCTTTTTTCAGAGTGGACTCCATTTACTATTACTCTCTGTGTCCTATTCTCCAGCCAATTCTTTACCCAGGCTGTCATCTTGGGACCCACTCCCAGGCTGGCTAACTTGTATATTAATCTTTTGTGTGGGACTGTGTCAAATAATTTCCTGACAATTAACCGTTTTCCTTATAGGTTTCTTCTTTATACCCTTATTTTTCGTAATTTTTCTATTGCTTCTGCTACAGTCCCTTCTACCCCCATCAATCTTAACTTTGGGTGGTAAGGCCGCTGTAGGAGGCACATCAGGAAAATCTAGCACAGAAAAATCTGGGCGGAGCAAGGTTTGAGGGCATTCTGCCTCAATAATGGATGACGAGCCTATACTCTTAAATGGGGAATTTTATCTAACTTATATAGGACATCATCTAATCTGGATCCATTTATTGCTACATTTTCTTTTAAAAGGTCTAGTTCATGTTTCAGATCCAGTAAATGATCCAAGATCATCAAATGCGGTGTGTGTGTATTAGTAGCAGCCAAACAAAGCTCTTTGCTTAAAGCAGTAGTAAGATTGGCTGCTGTTCCAGCATCAGATTGTCTATTTAAATTAATAGTACCCATTTGATTCATACCTGTAACCTGTTTTAATCCATTTATGGTCTCCTGTAATTCCCCGGATATGTGTTTTAGGTCGTTCTGCTAATAAGGATCTGGATTGGAGTCACAAAAATAATCTGGAGAAAATTCTGAAGTCTCTGCCATGCTTTTGTGGGTATGGGCAACAAGCTCAGTTATACTTTTAGTAGCCTCTATAATAATACGATCTCCCAAGATGGAATTATCTACAGGTATTTGTATATCACACCCTGCTCCTTTAAATTCTAGCGTCTGAGCTTGATCCAGTTCGTTCCTTAAGCATGCATTTTCTGTGTCTAGTAGTCTGTTGGGGTCATTGAGTGGCAAGCTCAGCTCATTTTGAACCAAAATTAATGGACTATAGTGATCTTTTATATTCGATTGCTTTAATTTCCTTGTTTCCCCATCAAACTCACTATTTATAAAGGTTTTAGAAAACTCTACTACCTCGCTAAAATCGTTCTTACTTTGCTTTCCTTTGCTACCCTTGCCTTTAATGCTAATACTTTTTACCATTTTCTTTGAGCCTTTACCTTTACTTTTTTCTTCTCTAGTAACTCAGAACTTGAACAGATTGTGACCGGGGTCGAATTTAAGTTAAATGAGGTATGCATTAGATCAAATCTGAAGCTATCCTGATTATTCTCTGCTTCCACTTGTCCATCTTGAGTGCCCAGAGCCAAAACACTGGGTACACTCTGGTCCGTAGGTGCTAAAAGTTCCTCCCCCATTGTGAGAATCTGTTTCCTGGTGTGAACCATTTTTCAGTTACTGCCAGAAATATATCAATTACAACACACAGACTTCAAACCTATAAAAACTTAAACTAGCTACTCGCCACAATCGTACTCAAATCCTACAAACAATAAGGAACAGCAATCAATAGGACAACATAAATTAGTACATAAATGTCCAACTAAAATGGAGAGAGGCACAGTAAATGCAAAAGCGTAAAAGTGCAAAGAAATAAACCAAGAACATGGGCCCCCAAGAACCAGTTTCAGAGGCAAAGCATTTCCTCGAATGAGCAAATGAAATTCTCCTCACAAGCATGAACACCAATCCGGGGAACAAAGGAAGCAGATCACAGCAGATTTATTCCTCTAGGTTCACAATTCTTGGGACCTGATGATCTTTCAATTTAGGCAGTTCAGTTTAATTCCGTTCAGGCAATCCCTTGACTCATGTCCATAGTAACAGCTAATACATAGGTTTTTCAGAACACAGAAACTTCTTTAGATCAAGTAATCACAAGGAACAGTCTCAGCCTGGAAATGCAGCCACTTCTAGTACACCGGCTCACTTCAAGTATATACAGCTGCAGCCTGTTCTTATTAGGAATCACTAAACGAAAAATAAACTACTGTGAGTTTCAGCATTTTCTGTAAATTACATGCAAACCTTTATCTACTACTGCTGACCAGCCTGGTATTAGCAAGGATTTTACACTAAAACGAAAGGCAATAAAATATAAACTTACTCTTAAGATAGAAGAATAAAAACGCTCCAGGATTTAAAACGCTCCAAGTTAATTAGTAGCCGCTAAAGTCTGTGAGCTCGTTATAGTGTGTAAGTGGGACACAGCGCACTAGTGAAGCAAGTACTCTGCCCACCCAACTGACATGCGCACTTTTATACTAATAGATCACTGGACAAAAAGAATAAAGCGCACAAAAACTTAAAACTTAAAATAGAAATAAAAAGTATACAAATATAAAAATACAGTATAATACTAGACTACTAGGTAACACGTGTGATGCTCAGAAACCGGAACCACGATAAAGGTTCAAATCAGTCATTCACTCAGAAAATTTTTTTTTAAATTGTAAATTGCAAAAGAAGCTCAATAAACACAAGCATCATATATGCGATAGAACTGGAAAACTTTCCTCTGAAAGTCATCAAGCAATGTAAATAAGACAAATTAGCAGTCCTGCTCCTCTGTCATCGTCCAACGGATGTCTCCGTCATACCCGCTAGGCAATACCGCCAGTACTCCTCCACGGCTCCTCTGCACCTCCACCTCTCCCTCGGGCCAGACCCTGCAGGCAAAAAACAGAGAAAGAGGGCAGCCCACCGACCAGGACAAACAAAAACAGTAAGATTGACTGGAAAGATTACAGGCTCTGGCAACAGTGGTATACCTTTTATAAAAATAAAACATGCAGTGTAATCCTACTTTCGGAGTCTATGCCTCAGGCCCCTGAAGCGCGTAGTTTCAATGTCCTTCCTATCCAGCTCCCAATCCCACTTTGGCCTATTTTTATAGTTATTGTAGGTAAGTCTGGGGACTCCTTTTCAGGATCTCACCCTAGTATCACTAGCTTTCTTAGAGCAGATCAGATCTGCACCTAAAAGTAGTCAGTCTCCATAGGAATGGAATTTGATTCTGAATATGTCGGGTGAACTCCACTTCAAATTTCTTGTGAAGCTCTTATGAGAATAAAGTCCCAATTTTTCCAGTGGCTATTTTCTTATCCCACAGAATTAGCAAAATTCAGACCCTTTCTCTCAAAGAACTGAAAACTCCTAGTGATAGAGCAGTACTGAGTATTGTACCTTTCTTTTCCAAAGTGCTTTATTAATTTTATGTGAATCCAAGAGAATAAGCTCTGTATAGTTATGTGGCCAGCAAATAAGCTCTGTAAATTGGATGTTAAAAAAAGTTGCCTTTAAAGAACCAGTTTCATTTGTCCAAAAGAGTGTTCATACTTATGGAGCCTGAAAAGGCTGATCAAGCTCCCATGAATGATAACTTTAATCAGATTAATTAAAATTGTTTAAAAGATATATACAAACCACAGGCTTACCTTTTCCTGAGTGCATTAAAGTCCAGTCTGTCAGCATGCTAGCTACCGTTTGAGCAGAAAAGAACCCAGGCCAGTTCAAGACAGCAGCATCCTCATCCATTCACACTCTCATAAAATCGTATAGATTGCACCTGTCGAGCTCCGCAGATGCAGTTTTCGTTGTCTGCTGTGTATTATGTCTTGTGTGTTGAACCCGGGTCCCTCTTGAAAATGGGCAGTGTTTGCCCAAGGGTCAACCCAGTCATCAGGTAAATATAAAAATTTTATTGGCAGTACTACTTGTGACATCCCATCATATTGACTAAAATCTACATAAATTCAGTGGACAAAACAGAAAAGGAAATTCAGTTCCTACCTACTGACTGCTTTTCTTCTTCAGCTCTGTTAACATTTGGCTGCAGGGTTGTCAGAAAATATCTGAGGTCATTAAGGCTGGCAGTTACTACTCTATTGACACTGTTTTCTTTTCATTAATTATAAATGTTAAAGATAGAGCACTTCGAATTACTTGCAGAAGTTTAGAATGGAAAATTACACAGAGTATGCAGACTGATAGTAGTTCAGTATTCTTTTCCTGTTTACCCTTTGAAGGCTGGCGTTTCTACCCTGTTTTGTTGACCAAAAGCTATGGGACTTATAGAAAACAAATTACTAGCTAGCAAACAGGAATTGAATTGGACTTTTTCTGATTTACTGTAGTTCCTGCATAAACCACTATTTGGCCACAAGTTATTCTCCCATTTCCTTAGTAAAATAGTAGGGGAATGATGTACGTAACGTGTTAAAGCCCATATTCTGTATGGTTACCATTCAATATCTGATGAAAATCAGCACTAGAAGCTACCTGGATTCTTTTTGCATAGTCACACTTGTACAGTCATCTGAAGACGCATGTAATCCTCGGGGTGCCCATTGTCTAGTGCTTCGGCTCCTCCTATTTCTCAGCTTTTTCTGCAGGAAACACAAAGTCCAACCTTGGTAGCTCTACCCCATAGTTGTTCTTCAGAGTTTCCTTTGCATACTTTTTGGTAATTTTCCTTGTGCTGCCTCACTTGGTTTATTGCTTCACCCCAGTATCACCACAGTGTATCTCCCCTCAGAAATTTTTGCTGTGACTTTTTTGTGCAGTTTCCAACTTTGAAGACATGTTTGATTGACAGCCAGTCTTCAAGCGATGTAATTGCTGCAGTCAGATTTAAAAAATAGATCCATCAGCTTGTACTGCCTAATTTGGTTGCCAGACAACATGCTTTCTCTGTGCTAGACCATCCTGCTGAGTCTGTGGGGCATTGTGGGTGTCAATTCTCTGAGCGTTCAGAAAAGCGCAGATGATCAGGTAAGATTAAGTGCACCCCCTCAAGCTCTGCTTTGGTGACTTCATCTGTACCCATACAGCGAACCTGAGCCCAGTGCTCCTGATAAGTTAGATGTGGTCAGACATGATCCTCACTGTACAGAGTTTGAGGAAGCAGCATGCCCTTGAACTCTCATGACACACAACATGGTCAAGGGTGTGAGCAGCGCTGGAGGGGTCGATCTTTTTGATCCCAAACCTGTCGGACCTTTGGGCCCATTGAGAGCCTGAGTAGTCAACAGCATTGTGACCCTCCTCAGGTTCTCACCCTGGAAGGTGTTTGTCACTAGAAAGCCCTCTCAGGAGGTTATTTACTTGGGGCAGTCCCTTCAAGGTTCAGTTGGAGTGCAGAGTCCCATGAGTCTGGGACAGGCGCAAGGGCAAGTCTGATTGTTTTCTGGAGTCGAGAGCCCTGTCTCAAAGCTCTTCTTTTTGCCGGATTCCCCCAACCCTCCCTAGGCTGAAGAAGCGACCAATGTTGAGCTCTGGCTTGCCAGCATCATTTACTGTATTCAGGGTATGCTCACACTTTTTCAGGAGCTCTCTCTGTTTTCTTCTTGTCACCACCTTAAGAGCTCAAGAGAAGGCCTATGGTATGAAACAAAAAACATAGGAATCACAAGGATAGGTACAGACGCTGGTCTTGGTCTCTATCATCCAGGCCCTGTGCACATCACTGGTATATCTCATAAGTGAGCCAAACAAATCACTGCAGATGATCACTAATTTACTTTGAAAGGTGGTGAAGGGGTAATGTGCCAGGCCATGATGGCCTAAGACCCACAAGATTCCCAGGGTGGTTCCCACCCTGGGACTGCCTCCGCCCTTGACAGCACCAGTAGCTGGGCATAGTGGAACCATCCTGGTGGTCCCTCCACCCCAGTGATAACCCCCATCTCCACCCATGTCCCATCCCCCCCCCATGGTCCAGCAGAATATTCTTAGAGGATAACTCCCTCCACTAAGCCACATCATGGTATTGTAAGCCGTCAGTGTAAGGACCACCAGGAAAATTTTGCTAGCTGAGGTCACCCACATTGACTTGCATCATCACCACCTGTATAACAGGACAGTCCCATCATGCCTCAGTTCTTTCTTCAGCTGCCAGCTGCTCATTGTTCCACCACAGCTAAAAAAATGCAGTTGAGTTTTGCAAGTCTCACAAACACTTTTACGTTTACTATTTAAAATTTAATTAACATTGTTTATGCCACCAAAAGACAAGGAACCGCTGTTCTGTTTTTGTTGTTGCAAGGACGTTGTTGTGACTCCATGTGCATTTGCTGCATAGGCCTTTCCCACAATGTGGAGGCCTGGGGCATTTGCCAGAGCTTTAACCAGGCCACTCTGAGACACCGCATGAAGCCATGGAAGTTTACTTAAAACTCAAGGCAGTTTAAGACAAATAGTGTGCATCGCAAATGGCTTCACAGTCGTCACCCTCTCCTCTCCACAGCTGTACATCGACCAACCATTCTCCATGGTGGATGGCACCAGCTGCTGATTCTATGAAAAAGGACAAGTCTGTTAAATCGGCAGACAAACTCCACCATGCAGAAAAGGATGCCCCTCTTGAAAGATCCCACTCTTCTCTAAAAAGCAGTTAAGTTCTTGGACAAAGACAGATCCCAGGCTACGGCCTCGGGTTCTGCTGGCCTCACCAGCCATCTCTCAGTCACCGAGGCTGGGGTCTGGCACAGGCTCTAATCCCTGCCAGGGGGTTCTTGGCTGATTCCACCATCAGGCATTGTCCCATCGATGGTTCTGTTGTTGGTGACTCTGTCGTAGTCTGTCAACACACGGGTGCTATTTCAGAGAATGTCTGAACTACTGTATTCCAAAAGTGTCTGCGCTTGACTCCGGAATTGATACTAATCCTGTCACTGCCGCAAGGACAGCTGCTGTCAACTGTGTCCACAACACAGGAGTTCCCTCTGCTACTTGCAATACCTAGCAAGCAGCTTCCTCTTTCGACTCCTGACCTGTCAGCAGTTCCTCAAAAACATCATCCTCCTGCCATCCACATGATGCCTATGGCACAAGAAGGAGCTGGAATATAATGCTAAACACATGGAGGATTTTGAAGAAGCTGAGGAAGCCCCCCCCCCACCAATGTGGTGGACTGTGGTTCCACTGTGTTCCTCTGTAGTGAGGAACAGTGAACATTACACACCTTGGTCCCCTCCTGAGGAACCCTCTTTCCAGACTTTCCACTGGCAGGTCTGCCCGATACAAAGATTCCTGTAAGAGAAGTCTTTGAGTTTTTAGGGGTGCCTACCTCTGCTACTGTGATTATTCCTTCTAGACAGACTACTTTAGAGAAAGCTACACTGGCTACTTGGCACAGGTGGATAAGCAGTATCATGCACCTTCTGATAAGCTGTTTTATTTCTCTCAACTAGAGATGGATTCTGTGGTCATCATGGCTGCACGTGACGGGTCTAAAATTCTTAAATATATGAGCTCTCTCCCTTCCAGGAGGCTTGATATCATGGGCAAGAGGACATTTGCTTCAGCGTCCCTTCACCTCAGAATTGCCACTACCAAACTTGGATGATCAAATATTTGAACAGCCTGTGGATGTCTATGGCTTCCATGACTGACAAACTGCCTGATGGCCCTGAGAAAACTGCGGTACAGCAGACTATTACTGGTAGTTTGGAGATGGGCAAGCACATGTTAAGGTCCGTTTGTAATGCTCGGATGCAGCTGCTAATGCTGCTGCTGCTTCTGGCATTTGTCTGAGCCACCTCACGTTGTTAAGGGTTTCTAGCTTTGCTTCTGATGTCTAAATGTTGGTCCTTCATGCTCTCTTTAAAGGTAAGCAGCTTTTTGGCACTGATGCCAGCTCTGCCTCATGGGACTTTCAGTTGTCTAAAATGAGCCTATGGTTTCTGCATACTCTGAATACGAAGCCTTGAGGTAGGGGCCGAGGTTCCTTTCGCAGGCTGTGTGCCGCCTGGTAGTGGCTACTCTCTGGGTCCTGGCAGTGGCTCCTCTCTGGCCCCTTTGCTTCTCGGTGTCCATTCAAGGGCCACCAAATATGCTGGTATTAGCGGTGAGTTGTCTTCTTCCGAGCATTCTAACTCCTTACCGCACTCCCCAACCCTGCAGATCAGGGAGTCATTGTGGGAAGGCAGGATCTCCTTATTCCTTCCAAAATGGAGGGAGATTGAAGGTGGTTTGGGTGTTGAAGATAGTTCAGCAAGGACACGCCAATGAATTATTTTCTGTCCCTCCCGCACACTCTTCCCTTGTCAAGCAGATATCCTCCGGGACATCCTGCATTCTTACTGAAGGAAGTTTAAATTCTCTTCTGCAGGAGGGCCAGAGAAACAATCCCAGTTGCAGAAAAGAATCAGGGCTATTATTCCCAGTGCTTGTTAGTACCATAAGGGACCGGGGGTTTAAGGCTCGTTCCAGACCTTTGAGGCCTCAACCTGTTTATAGAATACTAACGGATTATAATGGTCCCTTTGCAGTCACTTCTGCCCCTGTTTCTGCAAGGGATTGGATGTGTACCTTCAATATGAAGAATATGGATACTTGTCTCCATATCAGAATCTGCAAATCCCACAGTTAATATTTGTTGTTCATGCATCAGGGTTCTCACTGTCACTTTCTTTTCTTGACTCTTGGCTTGTGCTGTGCACTGAGTGTCTTTATAAAATGCTTTGCAGTGGTTTCAGCTGCCCTTTGGTGGGAAGCGCTGTATGTTTTCCTGCACATCGATGAGTGGCTTCTAAAAGCCCCATTGAGGGAGACGTTGATGTTCTGCACCAGACAGCTCTTTGAGCAGTTGGGCATTCTGGTAAATAAGCTGAAGTCAGTCCTCCATCCTTCCCAGCATCTGTAATACGTCGGAGTGGTTCTGGACATGAGGCTTGGTTGGTCATTTCATCCTTCAAACCATGCTACAGCACTGGTTGCCCATGCTCAGCTGGTCTTATCCAGCGATTATGTCTTGGCCACAGCCTGACAGAATAGCAGCAGCCATGTGAGGCCTAACTGTCCCACCACAGTGGTTCCTCCATGCCCACATTTGGGTGAGCTACAGTGTTTCACATACAGTAAGTGACACCTCTGCTCTGCCACTCCCTGCTCTGGTGGCTAGATGGCCCTGACCTAGAGATGTAATTGCCCTTTCTCCACCCATCTTCTCTGCTGATGATGATGACAGACACCTCGGGTTCCAGATGGGGTGCTTATCTGGGGCCCCTTCAAAACTCTGGGTCAGTGGTCCCCTTGGATATGGTTCTACACCATGAGGGCTGCTCTGCTTGACCTAAAGGCCTTCATTACCCTCCTTCCAGGTCATAAACTGTTAATCTGTATTACATTTTCATTATGTACTACATAAACAACCAAGGTGTGGTGTCTACTTGTATCCTCTGTGCAGAGAAGCGCTGAGAATCTGGCACTGGACCATGGAACAGGACATGTTCCTGTTGGCGTCTTCCTGCCTGGTACCCTCAACTCCCTGGCAGATCACCTCAGCCTGTCCCAGGTCCTCTGACACAAATGGGAGCCACTGGACTCCATCTTCCATCTTGGATGATCTCTTCGGAATGTGGGTCAGCAAAGATCTAGTTGCGTTTCCATACAATACAAAACTGGCATGCTTCTGCTTGAGCACACCAGGGCCTGGAGTTTGTTGGCGAGACATGTTGTCCCTTTCTTAGAAAGGGAGGTTCTATACGCCTTTCCCTGTTCCTTTAATAGAGGGTTTTGTTCAGGTTGAGGGCCGAGTCTGCCACCTTAGTTCTGGTGGCTCCATCCTGGCTCAGACAGATCTGGTTCCCTCTGCTTCAGCAACTCCCTGTCTTTCTCATTCTACGAGCATTACTTCTGTCACAGGAGCCAGGTTCTCTGGTACATCCAGATCTTCTATACCTGCACCACTGTGCCTGGCTTCTTAGGATATAAACAGCTGTCCCAGCTGTTCTTTTGGCTTGCAGAAAGCCGTCTAATTGATACACCTGCTCTCAGAAATGGAAACATTTTTCAGTTTGGTGTGATGCCCATTGGCTGGACCCCTTTACATGTCTAGTCAGACTAATAATGGACTGCCTCCTGTCTGCTATGGATGTGGACCTTGGGTATTCTCTGTTAAAGTCCACCTGGCTGCGGTGTTCCATGCCCTCACAGACAGCAAGACAGTGGCCCAGCTTGAGGTTTTTCACAGGTTCCTCAGAAGTATTCTGCTTCTGCACCCCACCCCCATCTTAGATCTGGTTCTGGTTTGGGATTTCAGTTTGGTTCTGAAGACCCCTACTGCCACTCCGTTTGAGCCTCCTGCTGCTTGTAGGCTGCGCTTCCTCTCATGGAAGACATTGTTCCTTCTGGCTATGACATTTGCTAGATGT
Source organism: Neoceratodus forsteri (assembly GCA_016271365.2). Taxonomy (NCBI): domain Eukaryota; kingdom Metazoa; phylum Chordata; order Ceratodontiformes; family Ceratodontidae; genus Neoceratodus; species Neoceratodus forsteri. The sequence goes on along the minus strand of CM057450.1, from coordinate 179,738,533 downwards.
AGTTCTGAATTGCAGGCTCTGATTGCAAAGCCTCCTTTTCTTGTTTTTGCAAGGACTGGGTTACCTTATATATCAGTCTTCATTTTCTGTTGAAGATAATTTCTGAGTGGACAGTTCATCATACAGTAACCTTCCAGTTTATTATTCAACTCCCACAGATAGTGGAAAACATCATCTGCATACACTTAACATCCATCAGACAATGCTTTAGTATGACACCTTGACCATACTAAGGATTTTAGAAAATCTTCTCAGCTCTTTGTGACTTTTACCACCAGGATGGTGAGGTCTCCTATTTTGAAGCAGGACCTTTCCAAATGGTTGACCTGCTGCATTTCTTTGTTACCAAAAACTCAATAAGCAGCTTTTTGGTCCTGTGCATGCTCTCACTCCTCCTGTGTGGGTGCTTCTGTGGCCTGTTTTCATAGTGTGTCTACTGCTGACATATGTGCTGCTGCTACCTGGAGCACTGTGTATTCTTTCACTAAGCATTACAGTCTGGACATTATCTCACACAGACGTGCTAGAATTGGCCTTATTGTCCTCCAAGGCCTTGTTACTCAAGTTCATTAGATCCTTCCTTCCTCCCTCCCTTGGTGCTTTGGTACTGCTTGGAAATTATTCCATGATCTGTCTCAATGGAGGGTGATATCCTCTAGAAGATAAAATAATCACTTATTGTAAGAGTAGGTCTTCAAAAGAATCTCCTCCATTGAGCCTTTGCATTCCCTCCATCTTTTCTCACCGTTAAGGTGATGGGTGGTTATCTTGCCTGTTACTGCCTGTTCTGGCATGCTGTTTCTCCTCTTATGCCTGAATTCAGCATATCTCAGGCTTCCATTTCTCCAGTGTTCCTGGTTTTGGTTCTGGTTGCGTTGATCCCTGCCAATCTGATTATCTTCTGAGCTCATCTCTAGTGTGGAGCTGAGGCATGGTAGGGCCGGCCCATGTTATATAGGCAGTGACAGTGCATATCGACTTGGGAGGTCCTAGCTAGCAAAATAATCTGGTTGGTACTGAGCCTAATGTCTTATAGTTCCATGATGTGGCTTAATGGAGGAGATTCTCTTGGAGATCTACAGTTACATTAAGTACCTGTTCTTTCTGTGGGCATTTTGTTGACAGATTTAGGGGTGGGCAGCTCACAGCCCAACAAGGCTGGATCAGGGTTGATCCTTCTAGGGCGCCTAGACTTCCTGTTGCTGGACTGCTTGAATCATACAGTTCAATCTGACAGTAATCTGTCTTGAGTCCAGTGATGAAGGTTGGGATGATTGGGGCCTGTCAGAGGACCTGAAGTCTTACTCCCACCTTCTCGGGAGGTTTTCGTCTTACCACAGTGTCCCCCTCAAGGATGTGTAATCCCCTTGTTACCCGGGGTTACTAGAATCCCAGTAAGACCTAGTGGTAGGCAGGGAAGGCAGCTTGTGAAACTCCAGTTAAATGGATTTCACACTGTCTCTCTGTTCTCGGTCTTAGCTGAGACTGAGGGATGGCATCACCATAGAACTATCGCAGCTGCATGAGCCACAATGGAATCTGCAGAAGGGAGTTAGAGTAGAATGTTGGGAGGTTTGAACAGTCGGTCTATGGCAGTTGGAGTTTGGAGATTGTTGTGAGAGGAGCACAGCAGCTCTGTGCTCGGCCCTGAAATAGGGCTACAATTAGGGACAGGTGTGTGTTTCCGCCTAAAGAGGGACACAGTAACCTATTTTTAAAGTGGTGGAGACTACTGATTCGGGTCTCTGTGCCCCATCCCTCAGGGGATGGGGCAGGAAGGTTTGCCTGCATTTCCAGGGGCAACCCCCGGCTACTGCTGGAGAAGAAGCTGCCTTATTTTGTCCATGTATATGGGGTACAAGAAGATTTCGTGATTCGCCTGTGGGGCACCTGCAACCGAAGGATAAGTTCTGCTCTTTCTAAAGGGCCTATGTTTCATACTGAACTGTGTAAAAGTGGGGATTGGACTAGTAAAAGTATGTTCAAGTCCAGCACATAGGAAAACTCAAGACATGTAGAGGAGATGTGACATACGTCTACCCAGTAATCTACATTGCCAAGCTTTCAAAAGAGTTGTTCAGTTTCCAGAGAAATGGCTGGGTATGGATTGTGGGAGCTGGAGGTAGGAGACCCCCCATCTTTAGTAACCAGGTCCACCTCTATGGATTTGCTCTGTGGATTTCTGCTTTGCCTCATGCACTTGGCCAGTAATGAGGGAAGTACCCAGACGTGGGATTGGAAGGAAATTTCCCTCCAGGAATCGAAGGCTCTAAGATGGTCTGCGGAGCCACCATCAGGAAAACTGGTTCATTCCCTTAATGGACCACGGATCAAGTGGCCAGCGGGGGAGCCGGGCCAATGGGGAAAACTCAAGTAGTGTACAAGTCGGGCTGTGTACCCAAGGCTGCGTGCAAGTCCAGGCTGTGTGCCTGGTGGGTTCAGAGCCTGAAGGCTGAAATGTGAAGAAGTGTTCTGTTATCTCTAATCTGCATTACCAGGAATGTAGCCACGTGGGGGTCCGTCTATGCTTTGTTTGTTCAGTTTGGATGTGAATAAAAGCCACACTGTAGAATCCCATTCCTGGTTTTGGACAGTACAGTGATTGCTTCCTGTGTTCGGATTTACTTGGGTGCCCCTGTGCAGAGTAGTCAAACCTAGGCCCCCTATGCTGAGTAACCTAGTCCTCCCCGAACCCAGTCCCAACTAGGTACTGCTGTCAGCGTTAACAGCATGCCACCTGTCATTTTGCAAAAAGGCAGGGGTCCGAGGATTACAGACGTCTGCTTCATTCCTTGCTTTGCTAATCAGTGGTGCTATATTCAATTTCGTGAAGGTAGTGCTGTTTGTTGTCTCACCTCTGCCTCAGTGAGGCTGGACCTTCAGCATTGTGACTGCTGGTACGCAGCTCCCTCCAATGTCTTTCAGAAAATCATAAAAACACCAGAGGCTTCAGGTACAGTGTTCAACACTGTCCAGCCAAGTTCACAAGACAACTTGGGCATATATTGCAGAATTACTGAGCAAGGATTCCAAGCGCTTCAACCTGCAGGGCTGCAGGATGTAAGTGGTGAGTACAATCGGTGTGTGACATTCCAGCTATGGTGCCTGCTACCATCGTACCCAGTGGAGCATCAGGAGAAGGCCTCTCAACTCCTCAGTTGCAGTTTAGCAGTAGCGGAACACAGTCTACAGCTCACCATGGATCAGGTGAACAGAGGTGTGACGTATATAGCAGTGGGAGTGCTACTTAGGAGGCACAGCTGGTTGCACTCCTCTCCCTTTAATTAAGATATCAAGTACAGGATTGTAGCTCTCCCATTCGATGGGTCTCTGTTGTTTATCCCCCAGATGATGGATGTCCTAAAGTTGAATGCATGACCATACCCATGATTGATTATAGTAGTGTCGTTTACACTGCTGGTCCAAAATTTCAGATATCCAAATCAGATATCATGTTCAACTTCCTCTGCCATTTTATTTTCTGCTACGCTCTCCGGATGCATCACTACTCTGAATTACCCACTAAAGTGGCACTTGCTAAATTGTAAGCATCTTAACCTCCATGGATTTAAGTACTGGTTCAACAACCTTCCCAGATCTTCTTTGATGGTATCTCTTGCATCAGGCCTCACCTGTGGAACTATAGCCGACAGGCACTAGGACCACTTAGAAACTTTTTATCCAGCAGTCAAGCTGGGGCTGTCCAAGACGACATCAAATGCCAGCATCTTACGTATGTAAATGTGGGCCGCCCCGCACCCTCATCAGTTCTTTTCCTTCTGCCGACCATCGCACATTGGACTCCACAGACACACTGCAACTTCAGTCAACTGCCAAATCTTCGAAAGGATTACCACGACACCTGTGTCCGCTATCTCGGTGCGGACCACAATCTTAAGGCCTGCTAGGTTCGCCGTGGATTCAACCAGGCTACCCGATGGTGCCGTCAGAAGGCCCTAGCTTCCTCCTAAAACAGAAGGTCACCCTCATGGAGAAGGAGCTCCAAGTAAGAAGCTCCTCTGCCTCGCCATTTCTATTCATGGGCTCCCACTCCTCAAGGCCTGGGACAAATCATCTGGCAAACACAAGCACCGAGAGAGGGAGGAAGCGGAATAAGGAGAAATCCTCCCGGTGCACTCTTGGTCACTGCTTTGAGCGCCAGCCATAGCTAGGTCCTCGTCTGCCATGGCAGCAACCCCAACTGTCACCCACACCCCCTCTCTTCCACAGGGTCAACCTTGGCAGTTCTTCCTGCCAGTCCTTCCTCAGTCAGCGATGGCTTGTTGATGTCAAGCCTTCTAACGCCCCCGCCGACACTGTAGACCCTGTTGCTTAGACTCTTTTTGGTGCAGGGGCATCAAACAGGCCACTCCACCAGACCTGCTCCAGCCAGTGATAGCCTATCAACTTTGGGATTCCACCCTCTCCCATTGACACTGGGACCCCAGCCACCCCGTCGACACCTCAGGAACCCCTGCAATTCAGACCACCTCTTGTTCAGGTGCAACAGGCTGGGGGTTCTGCTGGTCCTATGTTGGTCAGTGCTAGCCCATTGATGTCTGGCTTTTCTCCTCCCTGTCGCTGATCTGGGTCACTTCTTTGATGCCAAGGATCCTGCCTCCCCCCTTTGCTTCCTCTAGCCCTCCCACGGATGCTGGTGCCTCAGCCCCTTTCATCGACGTTTCAGGTTATTCTGCCAATGCAGGGTACCAGCCCCCACCGTTGGAGCTGCAGCGTACTCCAGCAATGCCAGTGACCATCAACATCCCTGTGCTCTCCTCCTTTTGAAAGTTCATGCACCACCTTGCCCCTCCTCCAGGTCCATCAACGCCAGGGCCACTAGGCCTGCTCCCACACCATAGCCACTCACGTCAATGTGCCCTCTGTGCTAGTGGTTGTTGATGTCTTCTGTGCCCAATTCAGAGCCTGGGGCATAGGAGGAATACTATCCTAACCTCCTCCCACCTGACAGGGAGAATGGGGAGAACAAGAATAATAAGGGGGCTTGGAGCCCCTCCGGCTCGGTCTCCACTGTTTCCTCAGGGGGGGGGCGTGGATACCTCCATGTATACCCTGAGGCCCCCCCCCCGATGACACATCATACACCTGTGATGAGGCAGCTGCAAGCAGCTGTGGGGTTGGATGCTGATGAGCAGGATGTTACCAGGAGAAATCTGACAGAATACTTTAAATTGCCAGAATCTCTCCTCTGATTGTTCTTCCTCTGCTGGCTGCATTTGTGGATGCCACTGATCCCGGCAGTGCACAGAAAGGCAAATCGTACCAGTCTCCCTCAGTGAAGCCTTTCTTCACAGAGCAACCTAGGGCAGATTCAGTAGTGATTAATGATTCCCATGATTGGTCCAAGAGACCTCAGCACCTCAGCTCTCTCCCCCTGGATAAGGACTCCAGAAAGCTGGATCTTATGGGAAAGAGGACCTTTGCCTCTTCCACTTTGGCCATCTGAATCATTAATTACATGACTCACATGGTCAGGTTTCAGAATATTCTCTGGAAAAAGGGCAAGGCTGCGGCCCTGGCCCTTCCAAAGGGTTCACAAAAGCAGGAGCTGCTTAAAGCCCTCCAATCTGAGGCAGATGTGGGCAAGCACCTTTTGAGGACTGCCTGTGATGTTCCAGATGCCTCTGCTAGAGCAGCTGCAGTTTGCATCTATCTCAGGAGATATTCTTGGCTCAGGGTATCCAGTTTTCATATTGACATACAGCAGTCCATCCTGAATGCCGCTTCAGAGGCCACAAGTTCTTTGGAGTGGGTGTACAGGACATCCTTTCTGACCTGCAGGCCTCGGGGAGAATCCTGCGGTTGATCCACTTCCTTTACCATACACTGCCAAGGGAAAGACAGAAGGTGCTTTTTCATCAGGCCTCCCACAACCCAAACCTGGTACCCAACAGGCAAGCATTGAACAGCCACAGCCCTTCCCACCCCTACCTCCACCACCAGGAAGGTCCCTAAAGGTGTAGATGTGGCCCGAGCCACTTGCCCTGCCCCAGCATGACTCCTTGCCAGACCCCCACCCTCCAGCACTGCAGGAGGTGGTGGGAGGGAGTTGCTTCTCCCTCCACTTGGACAAGTGGAGGGAGATCACAAAAATGCATGGGTCCTGCAGCTCATAGAACAAGGCCACACACTAGAGCTACCTCCAATTCATTCAAGCTGCTCCCCAGCTCACATTCTAGTGCTGCTGGAGGAAATTTGCCTGCTGCTGCAGAAAAGGGCCAAAGAACCAGTTCCAGTGGATTTCTTTGTACTTTTTCCTGACCCCCAAAACTACAGGGCAGTTATGTCCCGTCCTGGACCTGAGAAACCTAAATTTCTACACCCAGTACAAGAAGTTCAGGATGGTAACCTTTCAAGGATGCTGCCTCTTCTGCACAAGGGAGACTGGATATGGTCCATGGACATGCAAGATGCATACCTGCACATAAACGTTTGCACTCCTCACAAGAAGTACCTCAGGTTCTTATTCGGGGGGGGGCATTACCAGTTCAGGGCATTGCCCTTTGGCTTGTCATCTGTGCCACGGGTCTTTATCAAGTGCTTGGCGGTGGTGGCAGCAGCCCTCAGGAGGGAAGGACTGTACATCTTTCCATACCTTGATGACTTTTTGCTCAAAGCCCAGACCTTGGAGGAACTACTCAGCACCCTAGCGTGTACCAGACAGCTGTTTCACATATTGGGGATCACAGTCGACCTGTCCAAGTCAGTCTTGACCCCCCCAATTAGTGTCTGCAGTACATAGGAGCCATACTGGATGTTGCCCAGGGTGCGGCTTTCTTGCACCCAGACAGGGCAGAATGCCTGATGCAACAGGCTAGGTTGCTTTACAATAACCAGTATGTAACAGCTAGGACATTCCTGCGGCTGTTAGTCTTGATGGCTGCAGTCATTACCATGGTACCCCTGGCGAGGCTGCACATGCAGATCCCCCAGTGGGTGTTGAGAGTCCAGTCGGATCAACACACCAACGATCTAAAACAGAAGATTCTAGTAACTTAGCAAGTAAAAAAGTGCGATCTATGGTGATGGATGGAATCCAGCAATTTACTCTTAGGGGTTCCTTTCCTGATTGCCTCCCCTCAGCAGATCCTCACCACAGACGCTTCAGGGATGGGCTGGGGAGCACACATGAGCTTTCACAAGACCCAGGGTACTTGGACCGCAGTGGAGAGTTCCCTCCACATAAACGTCCTCGAGATGGGGCCGTCCGATACATCCAGCAAGGCTTCCAGGACTATCTGTCCCTGGGGCCTTTGCTACCGCAGATTGACCGCATCAGTGTAGTGTAGAGCACTACATCAACAAGTGGGGGGGAGGGGCTATTCATATCCTCTGTGTAGAAAAGCAATGAGGGTCCAGTACTGGGCTCTAGAAGACAGTCTAGAACTGTCAGCAGTCCACGTTCCAGGTGCCCAAAACATCTTGCCAGACAGGCTAAGCAGGTCGCAGTCCAGGATGCATGAGTGGGAACTGCTGCCCTCGGTCATAGAACACCTGTTCGACAGGTGGGGTCATCCAGAGGAGGACATTTTTGCATTCCCCACACAGCGCAAAACTGCCACGTTTTTGGCCGCTCCAGGGCCTGGAGTTTTCTGGCAAGACACGTTATCCTTCTCTTGGAAAGGGAGGTTCCTCTATGCCTTCCTTATTACTCAGAGGATACTGGTCAAGCTTCAAATGGAAGGACTGGCTATGATTCTTGTTGCACCCTTCTGGCCTTGTCAGATCTGGTTCCCATTACTGCAGTTGTTGACTGTGGAGCCTCCAATCCCAAGCCCCTGTGCAAAGGCTTGCTCTCTCAGGAGCAGGGCATCCTAGTCCATCCAGACTTCAAGTCCCCTACACCTTCATGCCTGGCTCTTGAAGACATAGCCATGGCTAGATTTGGGGTATCCCAGGACGTGGCGGACATCCTGGTGGCTGCAAGGCAGCCTTCCACCCAGGCCACTTATTCCATGAAGTGGAAGCGCTTTGCTGTGTAGGCTGCTTACCATAACTTGGATCCTTTCACTTGTCCAGTGAATCAGATTCTGGAGTACTTGCTGTCCCTCTGAGATTCTGTCCTGCAGTACTCCTCCTCCTTTAAAGTGAACCTGGCTGCTCTATCAGCCTTCATTGTGCCTGTTGACGGCTATACAGTAGCACAACTAGAGGTGTCCCATACATTTCTGAGAGGCATTCTTCATCTGAAGCCTCCCATCCACAATGCCTTGGGACTTGAATTTCATGTTAGAGAAAATTACTTTGGCTCCTTTTGATCCAGCTGCAACATGTGAGCTATGCTTTCTATAGTGGAGGGCATTATTTTTAGTTGCTATTACTTCTGCTTCAAGGATTTCCAAGCTTCTGGCTCTCATGTGCGAGTCTCATTTGTTTTTCCACAAAGGCAGGGTTTCTTTGCATTCCAACCCCAATGTTTTACCAACGGTGGTGTCTGAGTTTGCCCTTAATCAGAGCATCTACCTGCTTGTCTATTTTCCAGGGCGTGCCAATCCAGGGAAAGCATTGCTCCGTACTTCAGATGTGCATAGAATATTCAGATATTCTGTTCATCGCATGAGGGACTGCAGGAAGTCCTTGCAGCTGTTTCTTTTCCCCCTGGGAAAGAGGACATACCAGTTTTTAAATAGTGCCTGTCCAAATGGATGGCCAACTATTATTTTCTGTTATAGGAAGTACAATAAGAAACTTCTTGGGGTTGTCCATAGTCACTTCAGTTGCCTCTTTCAGGAATGTGTCCACTGCTGACATCTGTACTGCTGCCACTTGGAGTCCTGTCCACACTTTTACTAAACACTACAGTCTGGACATTGCCTCTAGGAGAAGGTCAGGCTTCATCCTGGCTGTGCTTCATGACCTCTTGGTTTTAGGCTTATAGCTTCCAGCCACCAAGACTGTCTCTGTCAGTACTGCTTGGGACTCATTCAATAGGTGTGGCCTGATGCAAAGAGATACCCTCGATGAAGATATTACAGTTACGTAAGAACTTAAAGTAACACAAGATCTTCGAGAGAATCTCTTGCATCAGGCCATGCCTCCCACCTTTCATCCCCTGTAGCCTCAGGGCTTCTCTCTTCCTGTCTTTTTCTCGAGGAGAGTTTACCGTCTGTTTCACCTTGCTTAGTGGTGGGAACCTCTGGCTCTCCTTTGGTTCCCTATATGGTCTCCGATGGGCGGAACTGAAGAGGGTTTGGGGCTGCCCACGTTTATATGTGCAGAACGTTGGCGTCTGATATCATCATGGGCAGCCCCAACTAGACTGCTAGCTGAAACGTTTCTGTGTGGTCCTAGTGCCTGGTGGCTGTAATTCCATAAGTGTGGCCTGATGAAAGAGATCCTCTCAAAGAGCTACCATCATGGTAACTTCTTAACATAACTGTACTTTATTTAAGCATTCCTCCCACCCTTGCTCCTCTGTCTAGTCACTACCTTTGTTCTCGCTCTGGAAATAAGTTCCCCATCCCCTGGTGCAAGCAGAAATCGGGTCAGCATGCCTTCTGCCATAGACTCCCACAGGTGTGGAACATCCTTGGTGTGGGTATTTGCCTACCCACCAGTATCCCCCTCTACTAAACAGTCCCTCAAGCTTCTGCTTGCATTCCATTGTAATTGTACCTGACTGCTAATTTGCAAATTGTTTTTTAATGTATTAGTATGTAAAATTGTAACTGTCCCCTTGTTGGTCCTGTGCCTCTTACTGTAAATATGTCGAATTCTGTATAGCATGTATATTATTGATCTATTTCATTTGACTCTTATGTTCCCACCTTTTCCTTCCCCCTCTTCATCACCACCCCAGGTGTCTGATAAAGAAGGTTCTTGCTGCATCTCTTTATGCTTACCTGGTAAAACAACTTAAATAAATAAATATGCAGGAGTCTAAAATGATCATTAAGGCAGTCTTATCTGAGAGTACCCAAGACAGAAGCATTTGTCCCTCAGCTGCAGGGACAGGCCTCTTTGTTGCAGGTATGTGGATACAGAGAAAACACTGGACATGGTAATAGGGTAAAACACACCCGCAGTGTGTGTTTATTTTATACAAAAATAAAAATAAAACAGCTCAAACAGAACAAGAAAATAAACAATAGCTGAAGGCTATTTCACCTTACATAAGGTATCTCAAAACAATTCCTTCAGCTTTCCTGCTGTTAGAGATAAATTCCTGTTCAGGCACAGGCCTTTCTGCTTACCTTACTTCAGGTAAGTGAGACTGGCTAATCTGACTCTTGGTGTTTGAGAAGGGCTTATATAGCCCTCCCGTTTATGAGAAAGTCCCTCCCATAATATCCAATTAGTTCCAGAATGGTCCCTAAATAGGGAAACTCCTCCTCCATTACATAATAAGGTTTTACTTATGGGAAGTTCCCCTATAGGAAATCCCCTTCCTGAGGCCTTGCTAACAGGTCGGCACCTTATTTTCTATATATCAAAACAGTGCAAACATTTATTGTATTTATACGTGTGCTGTATTGTTATAGTATATGGACACTAGCCCTTTAATTTATATCTCATGGCTCTATACATAATAGGGCTTATTTGGAGACCTGCAGTGTCTCTTTATTCTTTAATTTGTGTAATTTCTTTATTGTGTTTAGTTCATCTTGCAGCCCTCTCCCTATTCTGAGGGCTTCTTCAATTATATAGCATTTCCACATACATATGGATGTTCCTGTCCCTTTAAATCATTTGTTTTCTGTGTTGTAGCAGAGCAGCAGACTGCTAGACAATCATTATCTAGCCACTCTGCTTTAGGGATTGGCATAGCTTTGGTGAGCCCCTTCTTAATTATTTCTATCCTGGGCTGTAGCTTTTAAGTCTAGGGACAGCATAGTCCCTTTGTATTTTCGAGCGCTCTTATTCATTCAGGGAAGCAGGGTGGCTAAAAGTGAAAGTTTGCCACTCCATGGAAGCCCGCCTCAAGCTGCACACATGCCACAGACTCCTCTACGGCTAGCTGGCACAATTCTACAGCATATTTTATACAATGCTAGCAGCCTGGAGTCCTACTAATACCGGGGCATCAGTAATTATTTACACAGATACCGAGCTGCAGCAAAAGTAAAAGTTAAAGTTTGCCGCTCAATTCAAACAATTCCTGATTCGATGGAGGATTTCTTTAGCATAACATTCTGCATAACAATGGAGTGGCAGAAAAATAATTTGAACAAGGGAGATACAAGGCCTCTCCATTATACTCCTATTCCAACTATCAGAGTGGACATCATTTTGTATTTAACTGCCATTTTAAACATTTCTAAATATTCCTGCACCATATACATAAGAATGGCATAAGCATTAAGTTGATTAAGACTGCATCACTTTAAACCCATAATATGGCGCAAAATGCGCTCTATGCACTTTATTTAACCAGCACATTATATACTTAAAGGCACTTTATAGCTTTGGCATTTAATACTTTAAGTGCAGCTTATGTCATTCCTGCCAGCTGGCCTTAGCCTGGTGCATTATTTATTTTGGTAAGGGATAGATATATAGAAACTAGAAATAAAGGCATTAGGAAAAAGATTTAGGGAGAGATAGAAAAGACTGATGTAGGTGGCCAACCTACGCCAGGGGCAGAAAAAGGTAAAGTATAGTATAGGAAGATGCTGTTGAGCAACAGATTTCAGTAGGAAAAAGAAGATAGGAAAGGCATCCCTCCACGGGGTTATCAAACTGGCAGAATGCAGTTCTGTCACCCTTTTCCTCATCATCCTTTCACAATAAAAATTGAGGACACAGACAGCAGAACAAGCTTTACGATAACGGTTACATTCGAGACAAGCGTGGTGATTGAGGAGCCTTCAGAGCCAGTGAGGACGCTGACAAACCAAGATTCTGTACAGAGTGACCTGAGGTGGGAGCTGGCCCAGTGCTGCTGAAGGCTGAGGCGCTAGGTGCCACAGCTCACTCCATGCTGGCGACCCTTCTTCGGAATTGAGCACAGTTTGCCAGGGGTCAGCTGGCAAAGAGGATTGAGTGTCTAAAGGATTACCATTGTCTGCTGGGGGGGGGCTGCTGCCACCAGGTGGAGGACAGAAGCGGTAGAAGCAGGGTGGATGTTGTGGGGACTCTGTCGTGTGCATGCGCCTGTACACACGCACACACACACACACACACACACACGCTGATGTGCATGCCCCAACAGGGAATGGGGATAGGGGAGTGGTGAAAAATCGTGGCGGGGCAGGCATTCATGATGCCCTGCTTGGCGATCCCCCACCCACCTCACCACAAGGACCCAGGAAGGCTGAGACTGGATTGTGCTTCAGTGGTGGGGTGAGGACAGCCCTCCCTCTCCTGGCCCTGCCATGGGAGGAAATTCGTGGGGGTATTCGAACCGCACTGGTACATATTGGGGAGGCGATGGATTGTGGGGGTCGATGGTGTGGGCCCGACAGGAACCAAGCCTGCCTCGACCATAGAAGTATAAACTGTAAATAGAAAAAGTGACCTGAGGTGGGGTTGCTATAAGCCATCGACCTTTTGATCTCCCGGTCATGGACCACCTGACACAATTTCTGCCTCGTGGTAGGAGATCACAACCAACTGATAAGGGATCAAGATCATCGACCGTGGTCTCTTACTTGAATTATGCCATGGTCAGCCGCCTTAACCAGACTTTCACAGGGTTCACCCATGCCAGTACGCCTGCAAAAAGAGCGACCATTACTAGAGTGCAAGTACAATGCCGCTGCCCAGTATTGCACCGTACCATTGTGCCTCCTGACCCTGACCGCACAGTGTGCTGGGGCAAATATATGCCATCGCCCCCCCAGCACCCCCAAACTTAAGTATAATCACCATTACATCCAAGGTGTTTCGAGACATGGGGCAACACCCTTGCATCGCTCTAAATCCAGAGCGCTGCAACATCCAGTTCGCCCCCATGACAGGTGAACTGGTTCCATCACCCACATTATGACATCCTAATGCTGCCGCCCTAACAATGGTAAACGCTTTCACAAAGGGCACACCCTCTGGACCACCTTCAAGTGCGGCTTTGCTTATTCAGCAGACATGTTAGAGCATATTGTTTCCACTGAAATGTTTCTTTTATTTATTTTAATTTCAGATTATAACTTTTGAGCTAAGAGCTCATTTACAGAGGTTCCATGTCAAGAAACAGACAATCAAAAGATAAGCAATTATATGTAAAATGAAGTTGGGGATAACAGGAACACTAATTTAACAGAGAATAACACTTGAGTAATTTACAGTGAAAAAAAAAATTAGGAAATTAGAAGGTTCAATGCAGGGAACAAACATGGCTGGTTCCCATTGTCGTGCGTGTGTGAGATCGTAGGGAGTTACAGTAGAAGTTAAGTCGAGGTAGTAGCAGGGGAGGGATAAGGAAGGTTAGGTCGAGGTAAACAGGGTTGTGAGAGCAGGAGTGGAGAGATGTGGGTAGGCGGCAGTAGGAGTTATAAAGGAAGGTTGGGTGGGGTGAACTGGGTTGTTGTGGGATGAGGAAGGTGGCAGAGGGGATATGAGGGGAGCAGGAAGGGGGGTAAGTACTAGTAAGATCAGGGCCAAACCTAGGGGGGATAAGTGCGAATTTAATCTGAGCCAGGCATAGGTCACTAGGACTTGTTAATTGGAGCAGGTGCACTACTTTAGAGAGGTGGGAACATAGGTTAGATTTAAATGGCCCTGTTGTGGTCTCAGTAAGTGGATCACTTAGGAGGGAGTTGAGCAAGTTTGAGGCATGGAATCCAAAAGGATCACTAACCTTGTGATGTGCGGCAGAAAGGTATTTTGTAGGGATTGTTCTGTGTCCCTTTAGTCAATCTAGTTGTTGCTGCTGGGCTGAGTGTGGTCTGGGTCTCGAGTGGGATCTGGCCTAGGGAAGCCTTTTTGGTCAGGAGACAGAGCTGATAATGAATTCTGTATTCCAGGTACAGCCAGCTCATATGAGAGTATAGGTCACAGGTGTGGGTAAGGCGAGGAGCTCCTAGGAATAGCCTGCAAGCTTTGATAATTTTAGGGCTATTCCTTTTAGGGTCATGTCGGAGGCAGCACAGTAGACGAGACCATAGTCTACAACAGACAAGACCGAGCTATTTATGAAGAGTTTGAGAGCATCTTCTGTGGGGCAGTGCCTGTGTCTATACAGCTGACTGATCTTCCCATTTGATGACCTAGAAACTTGGCCAATATGTAGTTGGTATCATAAGGAGCTGTCTGAGGTAACCCCAAGATATTTAAGTTCTTGACCTTTTCAAGAATTTTGTTTTGTTGGTTTCGAATTACGAGTTTGGATGATTTACATTTGCTGTGTGTAGAGGCAAACAGCATGGTTTTTGGTTTTTTTAAATAGTTTAGCAGTAATTGTGCATTAATGAACCAGTCTTTAACAAGCTTGAAGTCACTCTGCATATGTTGCTCCCGGGTTGTCTATGTCAGGGTGACTAGTGTATAGAACAGCATCGTCCGTGTAGAGGAGGATTCTGTCGTGACACACTTGTGGGAGGTTATTTAAAAAGAGACTAAACAGTAATGGGCCCAGGATGGACCCTTGTGGAACTCCTGTGCTAACGGATTGGCTGTCAGAGAGTGTATCACCATTTTTACCTGTTGAACACACCCGGAGAGGTAGCTCCGAAACCAGCACAGAGAGTTCGAGTACATGGTAGGTTCACCTAGCTGGTAAGTAGGAGTTTGTGGTTGACCTTGTCAAAGGCCTTAGTGAGGTTTATGAAGGTAGCCCCAAGTCAAGAGTGTCATGTATAAATCCTATAAACTCTGCCAATGCTGTTGTAGTGCTGTGCTGTTTTCTAAAACCATGTTGCTCCTTGCAATCCAAGCATGGAAGGAGGAGACTACTGAAGACTACAGGAAGTTCCTGTCTGTGAACAGGAATGGCGAGAGTTGTAAGGGCACATAGACAGTAGGAAAGTAAGTGTGAAAATACATAGAGGGAGGAGACAGTAAGCATACAAAGCAACAGGAGAGGGGACACAAAATAAGTCAAGATGGGAGTGGTGCAGTGCAGTGGCTGTGGGGCAGCGGTGTTCCAGGAGACATTCTGAAGGCTGTGATGCTACCCTGTTTGCAGGCACCTCTCTGGTCTGAGGGAGGAGGTTGCCCACCTTCAGGCTGACCTGGCTAGGATTTATGAAACCTCTTCCCCCACCCAGGGACCACCAGAGCCACCACCACTACCTCAGAGGTTGCCAAGAAAGAGGAGCAGTTGGACCAAGGTGGGCTCAGGGAGGGGGAGAGGGTGGTGGAACAGAGGTTCATCCCTCCAGTTGTACCTCTCCACAGTTCATATGCTGTTCTGGCGAAGAGTGATTCTTCTCTGGAGGCACCTGCAGTGGAGATCAAGGAGGATGCTGGGAACCTCCACAAAGGAGACCCACAGGAGGGTGTCACGAGACCCCACAGTGGAAGGAAACAACTCCTGGTGGTGGACTCGATCATTAGGGGTAGAAGTGGGGGAGGAAGAGGATAGGGAGGTAAGGTGGCTGCCTGGCGCCACAGCTCGGAGGGACAGGAAGCGAACCCCCAGGATCGCAGGAGCAGCTGCACAAGGGAGGGAGCTGGATTTCATTGTCCACCTAGGGACAAGTGACCTGGCTGTGAATGGGATCAGAGCAGTGCAAGAGGAGTTTATAGAGTTGGGGAGGGGCCTTAGACAAGTAGCATGTATGGTAACCGTCTCGGAGGTGCTGCCTGTCTATGGCAAGGATGATACTAGGGTATTCCGCACCATGGGATTCAATGAGTGATTAAAAAAACTGGTGTAGAGCTCAGGGTTTTGGCTTCATTAGGGACTGGGGAGCCACCTGGAGGGGTGCAGGCCTGTAGTGGCACAGTGGTCTGCATCTGTCTAGGGGGGACCCAGGATCCTAGGTGATAGGTTTAAATGCTTCATTGGCAAGCATTTAAACTAGCCAAGGGGGGGAGGCTCTGAAAAGGAGCAGGGAAATCCCAGCCTCCCCCCACTAAACACCAAGGTAGAGAAGTCAGTAGGGAGCAGGACGGGGTAAATGCAGAAAAAAGGCAGTAAGACAGGGATGGGGCTAAAAGATGTAAAGCCATAAAAAAAAAAGGAAGGTAATGAATACCAGTGCCCGCAGTCTGTGTAACAAGCTCCCTAAACTAGTGGCCTTGATGGAAGAGGGATGCCTAGATATTGTGACAGTCACTGAAACATGGTACACAGAGAACCATGACTGGGATGTCAACATACCAGGTTACACAATCTACAGGAGGGACAGGGTGTGTAAAAGAGGAGGAGGAGTAGCTCTCTATATAAGGGACGGTATTAAAGTAACAGAACTAAAGAGTAAACAGTAAGTTGATGAGTCACTGAAGGTCACACTGGAGACAGGAAATGGCACCACAGTCTGCATGGGGGTTGTGTACAGACCCCCATCTCTGCGAGGAAGTGGACAAGGAAATGATAGAAGGCATCCTTAAAATGGCAGAAAAAGGGGAGATATTGTTCATGGGGACCTGAATATGCCAGATGTTAACTGGAGTACCTTTGCTGCAGGCACATTCAAGAGCAGGGTCATTTTTGATGCCCTACAGGGGGCGTGCCTCAGACAGCTAGTGTTGGAACCCACTCGGAAGGGAGCAGTCTTAAACCTGGTACTCTCAAATGGGGAAGGAGAAAGGATCTCAAATTTAGAAGTGGGTAGCCATCTGGGAACAAGTGACCACCAAACAGTGTGGTTCACAATAAACATAGCCATAGAGTCGAGCCATACAAAAACAAGAGTATTGGACTTTAGGAAGGCTGACGTTGGGAAAATGAGAGAGTGCCTCAGAAAAGCACTAGCAAATGGGCAAGAAGGAGGTGTGGAGGAACAATGGGGAATAATCAAAACAGCCATCGCAGAGGCAACAAGCCTTTGTGTGAAGCAAATCAACAAAACAAAGTGAAGGAAAAAAAAAACACTGTGGTTCTCAAAAGAGGTGGATGGGAAGGTTAATTAGAAAAGGATAGCATTCAGGAAATGTAAGAAAACACAGACGGAGCAGGACAGATGACTTTGTCAGTTAAAGCAGAAGGAGGCAGGAAGGCTAGTCAGAATAGCAAAGGCACAAACTGAGGAAAAGATAGCCAACTCTGTTAAGAAAGGGGATAAAACCTTTTATAGGTACATTAGGGAGCACAGAAAGACCAAGGGAGGGATTCAGAGACTTAATAAAGGGGAGAGAATGTGGGCAGAAGGTGACAGTGAAAAAGCAGGAATACTGAACGAATATGTCTGCTCAGTATTCACAACGGAAGAGGAGGGGGAGGTACCGAAACCAAATAAGAGAGAAACTCTGAATGGGGGATCGATATCGGTCCATTCACAGAAGAAAGGGTTTTGAAAGAACTCTTGAAACCGAGGGTGGACAAAGCAATGGGGCCTGATGGGATTCACCCAAGAATTCTAAAAGAACTAAGGGTAGAACTAGTAACACCACTGACTACTCTCTTTAACAAATAATGGGAGGATGGGGTGGTTCCTGAGGACTGGAGGAGGGCACAAAGTAGGAACAGGGCAGAGGCATGAAACTACAGACCAGTTAGTTTGATTTCAGTGGTAGGGGAAAATGATGGAATCACTTCTGAAGGCAAGAATTGTTGATTACCTAGAGGCCAGTGGGGCACAGGACCCAAGGCAGCATGGTTTCACAGCAGGACGGTCATGTCAGACGAACCTAATGGATTTCTTTGACTGAGTGATCAAAGTAGTAGACCAGGGAGGGGCTGTGGATATGGCCTACCTAGACTTTAGCAAGGCATTTGACACAGTCTCACACAAAACATTAATATACACGTTAGCCAGCCTTGGAGTGGGTCCCAAGGTGGTAGCCTGGATAAAAAACTGGCTGGACAACAGGACACAAAAGGGTAATAATAAACAGATTCCACAGTGAAGAAAGGAGGGAAACTAGTAGGGTATCGTAGGGTTCGGTACTGGGACCGGTCCTCTTTAATGTCTTTATAAGTGACACTGGAGAGTACCTAAAAGGAAAAGTATGTTTCTCTGCAGATGACACAAAGATCTGCAACAGGGTCAATACACAAGGTGGGGTGGAAAGGATGGAAAGGGACTTGGTAAGGTTGGAGGAATGGTCAAATATGTGGCAGCTCAGATTCAGTGCAAAAATGTGCAAGGTAATGCTTCTGGGAAACAAAAACCCAGGGAAAGAGTACACAATTTGGGGGGAGGGGTGAGTTAATAAACAAAAATCGAAAGAGATCTAGGAGTAAATATATCGCATGACCTAAAGGTGGGCAAGCAATGTGAGAAGGCAGTAGGGAGGGCTGGGGGATACTGAGGGAGAGGCATCAACAGTAGAAAACAAGAAGTTATTTATCTATACAGACGTTGGTAAGACCCCATCTGGAGTACTGTGTGCAATTATGGCGACCCCATCTCCACAAAGACATAGAGTAAAGGCTGTTCAGAGGAGGGCAATCAAAATGGTGCAGGGTATGCACCAGAAGTCATACGAGGAGAGACTAAAGCAGCTTAATATGTATACCCTTGAGGAAAAGAGGGAGAGGGGGGACATGATAGAAACTTTCAAGTATCTCAAGGGAATTCAAGTATAAGAGGGTAGCATCTTTCAGAAGAAGAGCCGTGCAAGAACAAGGGGGCACAATTTGAAGATAGAGGGGGGAGGCTCAGAGGTAATGTTAGAAAATATTTTTTCACAGAGAGGGTTGTGGATGCATGGAACAGCCTTCTTGAGGAGGTTGTGGAGTCAGGAACAGTGGAAGAATCCAAGAATGCAAGGGAGAGACATAAGGCAATTCTAGTGGGAGGTAGGAGAAAGTAAGCTGTTGGTTAACTAGGATTTGCAGCTTATCTGTTAGGTAGGAAAATGGGCAGACTAGGTGGGCCAAGCGGTCTTTATCTGCCGTCAAATTCTATGTTTCTGTGTTTCATTGTAGTCTGTATTAGTCTAGGTGGTCAATTAGCTGATCATAGACAATACATTCTAAAGCTTTAGTGATTGGAGGTAGTATGGAAATGGGCTGGTAGTTTGTGTGGATTGTGCTTTCCCTATTTTTAAAAACTGGGGAAACAACTGCAGCTTTCCATAGTTTAGGGAATTGTCTGGTGATTAGGGAGAGGTGTAGTATTCTTGTTAGGGGAGGCAGAATAACATCTAGGGTGAGTAATTAGTTTCAGGTCAAGACCGTCATCGCTGTGCCTAGTTTTGCCAAGCACTTTCAGTAAGTATTTTTTTGCCTCTGAATTGAGATTATCGTGTGGTGGAACAGAGGGGCTGTGCTTCAGGGTGGTGAACCTATTGTGCTACTTTGGGCACCATTAAGTGGGTTTAGGTAGTCAGAGGGAAGCACCCCACTGAGGTCTGTGAAGGCCTCATTGAATGTATTAGCAATGGTCTTCGGATCCTGAGTTATTTTCCCATTTAGATTCTGTATTGTAGGGGCTGTTTTATTTGGATTTCCTGTTAGGGCTTTTATAATTGCCCAGAATTTGCGGTAGTCACCCCAGGAATTGTCCAGTACAGCCTTGTAGTAGTGGGCTTTTGTCTGGTGAATGGCCTGGGTACATTTGTTTCGAGCTGCCTTGTAGTTCTGAAGGTCAGTGTGTGAGCCAGAACTTTTTGCCTTGTGCTACAAGTTATACCTAGCATGTAGTTGGGCAGTGGGGAGGGGGGGTATCCAGGACTTTTGGGATCATCTTACCTTCCTAGTAGTCATAGGGGCAAAGATATCACAGGCAGCAGTGAACATCTTAATGAAGTAATCTAATGCAGCATTGACATCAACTGCAGAATGGATTGTGGACCAATTTAGCTGCCTGAGGTGTTCTTTTAGGGGTTCCAGTTGCCCTTTTCTTAAGATACGTGAAGTGACCTCTTTTGCCAGGAGTTTTGGCGACTTATTAGTCCAGGTACAGAGTATGGGAGAGTGGTCACTTATGGAGTCTGGGAGAACAACTGTGCTAGTGGTCTGCTCTGGATGGTTAGTTAACAGCCAGTCCAGTAAGGTACTAGAACCTGGTACGGTAGTTCGTATGCATGGGGGAAACTACTAACTGGTCAATATTTATTGCTGTGGTACCTCAGAGTTATGGTGGGGGTCTGAGAGGTACTCACGGAGCACTTTAAATCCATCTGCCTGTTCCTTGGGTGGGATGTAGACGGAGATGATGGTTATTCCCTTCCCTTGTGCCCCGAGGATTAGTTTTACTGGTAGTATTTGTACG
Organism: Neoceratodus forsteri; assembly: GCA_016271365.2. Lineage (NCBI taxonomy): Eukaryota > Metazoa > Chordata > Ceratodontiformes > Ceratodontidae > Neoceratodus > Neoceratodus forsteri. The sequence goes on along the minus strand of CM057450.1, from coordinate 179,718,311 downwards.
TTGTTTCCCGATTTTATAGGTGGGAGGATCTGACCTTGCAGATGGTCCTTGATATAAATGATACATCCCCCCTCCTCTTTTCTGATCTTATGTGTCAGTCTTCACCATTCATCACCTTTGGGTATAGTGGCCTGAGGTCACAACCCCGCGGGAGCTCCCTTTTTTTTTTTTTTTTTTTTGGATGAGTGGAATCGACACACCATTAGCGCTGCCCTCGAGGCCGATGCACTGTATGGTACTCGCGGGTTGGCTATTAGGTGTGGTCAACCTCCGCCCTCCCACCAGTTCTTCGTCTCCTGCCATAGAGGTTGCACCTTGTGGAAGATCTACTAGCAAGAGGTCTACTGCTCAACTGAAACTTTCAGCTCCGTTATCTCTCTACCATTTTCTCGATGCCGAGTCTGTCGAAGCTGCTTATTAAAACTTTCTGCCAGTTCCGATGTCCGCCACCACTCGATGTCACCTGGTAAGACTGTTCCTTTTCTTTTATTAGCGACGTTGAGTCTTGTTTTTGTTGTTTTTTCCATAGGTCATGTCTCGGTTGGGGGGCAAGAAAACTTTGAAGATGGGATGGCCCTCTATGCGTCGGTGCTCATGTGGCCATAAGTACTCCGTCACCGACCAGCATGACCGTTGCTTCGCGTGTTTTGGCCCACTACATGACATGGATTCGTGTGACGCCTGCTTCTCCATGCACCATCGTGTCATCGAACAACACACATGGAAAGTGGGACGAGCTCTGCCGACTTTTGGGGGACGGGCGCGCACTCATCAGGCCAAGCCACAGTCTCTCGGCCTTTCCTCCAGGTCCCCTCCCAGTTCTATACGGACCGTGGAGGAGGGGGCCTCTGCTTCTAGTAGCCTCACCATTGCAGAAGCCCCTTCCATAGTACAGAAGGCCCAGTCCATCCCTCCTGGGAGGTGGGCAGGAGGCACCACCTTGGCAGTTGACCCTGCGGGGGTGTAGGCTTCCCCGGTATCTCCTCAGGCTGGGAAGCCTGGGTCGGTGCCGTTTTTCAGTGCCATCTTGGGCCTCGGCGCCGTTTGTGGTGCCATGGACCCTGATGGTGCCATCGTCAGTGCCGGTCCATCGCTTGATGCCATCTCTGCTATCAGCACCATTCGCGGTGCCGATGGTGCTGTGGGAGGTTCTATGGCACCGTCCTTGTCTGTTTCTCGCCTTGGCACCGTTCGTTTCACCATGGTTGAGCATGGCGCTGTGTCCAGCTCTGGTGCTGCTTGCGGCGCTGAGCAGTGGCACGGTGCTGTGGTGGTTTCTGATCTCGGCGCCAAGAGCACGGTCGGGGCCATTGTCTGTGCAGTCTCTGGCCTCAGCACCACTTGAGGCACCGTGGGTTGAGACAGCACCGTGACAGGTCCCAGGTCCGATACTGCTGCTGTCCTCGGCGCCGTGTCTTCGCGCACCGCTCGTAGTGCACTCGAGGGCTTCAGCATAGACTCTGGTGCAGTCCCTCGTTCTGGTGCCTCATTTAGTCGGGATGGCAGTGGGCGTCCATGTACCATCTGGCACAGGACTTAGGTCTCCACCTCATCGGAGACGGAATCGGACTCTGAATCAGACAGGCAGTCTGACTCTCTGGAGTTGGCTGTTCATGTGGACACCTTGGTAGTGTCCTCAACAGGCTGGAGCCAGACCCCCTCTGAGGAGTGGACAGTGGCCCCCAGGTCCAGGGTCAGGGGTTCTGACCAGCAGGCGGTGGTGCAGGCCACCATTGCCCTGCAGCCTGGCCTCGGAGGGTTTTCTGACCCCTCAGTGGTGGTACCCCCTCAGGTGGTGTGCCTGGATTGCCCAACTTTGGGGCAGATCGGAGCACCCACAGGAGGGGAAGGTGCTGCTCCCTGGATAATCCCTTCTGGTACTGACCAGGGCTGCCGGCTGGCTATTTTGAGGAGAAGGGCTGTTTCGGGCTGTGAGGGGTCGAGGGTAGGGGTTAGACATGGCGACCCTATTCTGGGACCCACCCGGGTTCCGGAAAGAGTCGTAATGCGGAACCCTGCCCTTCCTTTTCAGTTTCCCTGAGAGGGCCCTGTTGTTTGGAGGCAGGGGACCGTCCTTTTGGACTCTCACGGCCCCGGTCACCTCACAGGGGGGATTCTTCAGGGTGCAGCCTAGGCAGTTCCAGTATGGTTGACCAGCTGTCGGCTGTTGAGTTTTCCGGAGCTTCCTCTTTCCTTGGGGCTCCAGGTGCGCTCTCCAGCCCGGGCAGAGGACAGACGATTCCTGTTGTTGGTTCTGACCATTGTCGTCTGCCACCTTCTCCTGCTCTCCCAGGTATTCTTGGTCCTAGCGGCCCTCTCTCTCCTGTCCTGGGAGCAGATCAAAGCTGTGTCTGCTCAAGTTCCCTCTTAGGTTAGGCCATGGACAGACAGGTTTTTCAGCCTCCCCCTGAGCAGCCAGCTTCTGAACTCTTGAGGTCTTCTGACTCTTCATCCCCCTCTTCTGGATGAGAGGAACCATCTGTCCACATCTCCCCAGCTGCTGATCTTGCTGAATATCACCGATTCCTTGTGAGGATGTTGGAGGACCTCCATATCACCCCAACCATGCAGCATAATCCAGAGCACGCAGCCAGCACCTTTTAGTATGTTGAATGCAGACACCCTTTGGTGCCCCAGCCTGCTCCCTTTAGGGAGGCATCGTTGCTTTCTGGCAGAGACCCTTTTACAGAGTCCCAGCCCCTAGGGACCTCTGCCAGAGGTATTGTGCCCCCTTCCCAGGCGTCTCCAGGTTCTGTGCCTCATCCTCAGTCAGGATTGATGCAGCTGGACACTCCTGATGGGCTTCATGCCCCTCACTGTGACCGGCCCCCAGATCACGATTCTATGGATTTTGACTTCTGGGGGAGGAGGGCTTTCTACTCTGCATAGTTGCTGCTCTCTATGTCAGCACATCAGGCCCACTGTGCTACCTATGATAGGTTCCTGTGGTCCAGGTTAGGTTAACTCCTAGCCGCAATGCCTGACACGGAGGCAACCAGACAAGCCATTGCACTCTCTGCATGTGGCCTGGAGCTAGCAAGGCACCAAGCAAGGGCATCTTACGATGCCAGTGAGGTAGCTTACAGGGTCCTAGGGACAGCGATCTGCACTAGGCGGACGGCATGACTGTGTCTTTCCCCGTTGTCACCCTTGGCCCGGCGTAGGGTGATTTCCTCCCCATACCAGAGAACTCATCTTTTCTCCTGTAGAGTGAGGCGCCGTCTGTTTGGGCAACTTCCTACTCCTTCCGAGGAGTCCCTGTCTCACTCTTCCCACTCCTGGGCCTCTCCAGACCTGTGGAAGTTCTCTCTCTCTTGGTGTGCCACCCACTGAGAGCTAAGGGACTTAGTCCTTTATGGTTAGGGCTCTCTTCGCGGGGCCTTGGCACTCACTAAAAGGTGATGAATGGTGAAGATTGACACAGATAAGATATGAAAAATACGTACCTACCATAATTCTGATCTTTCTGTGTATCTTCACCATTCATCATAATCCCACCCTCCATCCCCCTGGGGCCTCAGATTCTAGGTCCCCCTTCCTCTCTTTCACCCCCCTCCTTTCTGTTGGTCAGGAGTGAGGAGACCTTGAGCACATAGGGGGATGTTTTTCTCTAGGGGGAGAGTGGCCAGGATGAGAGGCACTCTTTCCTCAGTGCCTCAGCTCCACCCCCGTGGGGTGGGGGTTGGTAGTTGCTCTCTTTTCTGTTCTCCGTCCCCTTCTCCTCATCAGCCTAACTTTAATTCCCTTTGATTTCCTTGTCCTTTAGACATAACCTCAGTTTAATTTAAGAAACTAGTTTTCTTATGCCAAAAATTTGATATTTTTTGGGTGGGGGGGTATTCCCTGTATCCTGTCTTTTCTTCCAGAATAGACGATTCTGCTTATGTTGGGATTGTTGCCAGTGATTCTGTTCTTTTAATTCTGGCAGTTTAGCCTTCTAGCTACTCCTTTGCATTTCCAGTACAATCTGGAGACGGGTCAAGGTTCAGGGTATGTTCCTCCCACCCACCCCACATCCTTACTTCTAAAATTCCCTAACCCTCCCTCCCTCCTCCTTTTCTGCTTCCAGAGATTGGGGCCCCTTCCAATCCCCTTAGTTTTCCAGCTTTATTCTGTCCTCTGTCGTTTATTTCTCCTCTTAGTTTATATATCCTTTCTTTTATCAGTCCCTTGGACTCCCTTGTCCCTCCCTCCCAACCTTTCCTTACTCTACGGCGACTCAGAACTGGCGGGAGGGCAGGTTGACCACACCTAATGGCCAACCCACAAACGCCACGCAGTGCAGCCGCCTCTAGGGCGCGGCACCCAGGGTGCGCCGATCACCATCCCCCAAAAAGAACTCCCACAGGGTCGTGACCTCCGGCCACTATACCCAAAGATGATGAATGGTGAAGAGACACAGAAAGATCAGAATTACGGTAGGTATGTAATTTCCATTTCTGTCCAGTCTGAAAGAAGTATAATCATTGAGCTGTATTTCAGTGTCAGTGGTCCTAGGTGTGATCCAAGTCTCAACTACTGATAGTACATCCGACTTGTGTTGAGGTACCCACACTTGCAGTGTGTCAAATTTGGACAGCAAGCTACAGATGTTGATTGAGGCTACAGTGACAGAGTTTCGCTTCTCAGAGGGATTTGAGGCCATTGCTTTGGGGCCTGGATTTGGATGAATGTTACCCAATAGGAGCAGTAACAGCCACATCATCCTGGTTGCCTGCAACCTAAGGTGTTTTAGTGCTTGCGAGTGGTTCCTGTGGATTGTATGTAGCTTGGTGTTTTTACTAGATAATAGGAACATATTAGTGATTGGGGGAGGGGGTTAGCGTTGTCAGGTGTTATTAGTATTAAGCCTTGTTTGCGGGGGCAGCCTGTAAATATAGAGAGTGCTGGGGCAGATGTTGAGTTAGGGCAGTTTGCACTATGTGATAATGTTTTTATGCTACCATTGTCACCTGAAGTGGAATAAAGTGAGATGGCAACATCAAGGTAAATATCGTGAGGAAGTGCATTGGAGACTTCATATCATATCTGTATCCCCCTCCCCCGGGTCGTGCCTGAAAATAGGCAGAATTTGTCTAGTGCACTTACCCGGTCAACAAAAGCTAAATAAACAAAATCAAACCTTTTTAAGTGGGTGGATGTTTTGTTCTAATAACAAATTGGGGAACTGAGTATAGTCTTGGTGATCTTCTGTGCAGTAGCTATACAGCGTTTGTGCCTTTAAGAGAGGGGGTGCCCTTATTTCCGCACTGATGTATCAGAGGGAGTGGTGGGTGGGTCACTCGGCGAAGAAAGTGGATGTAACAGTGGTGGGGGCGGGAAAAATTCAAGTTAGAAAACAGTTCAGTTTGAAAATCCATTCCCTGGGTTTTAGCATAGTAGAGGTAGGCAGCCAGTTAGATTAGCAAAGCAGTGAGAATCCGCCAATAGCGCACCTAGATAGAGGAGCTAGAAACCAATAGGAGTGCAGGGTTTGGATTCCCTTTCTAAGCTTCAAGTGTACCTGTCCCAGGAGTGCTGGCAGGCGGGCAGACGAATAGTGAAGTGCCGCTGGCCGTAGGAAAGCTGAGCCACTGTCGCTGGTTGGCGTGTGGCGCCCGATCAAGGGCCGTCCTGTCCCATGAGTGCTGGCAGGCAGGCAAGTAGAGAGGTGCGGCCAGCCATAGGAAAGCCGAGCTGCTGCTGTTGGTTGGCATGGGGTGCCCGGTGAAGGGCCATCCTGTTCCGGGAGTGCTGGCAGGTGGGCGGGTGAGTAGTGAGGCATGGCCGGCCGTAGGAAAGCTGAGCCACTGCCACTGGTTGGCGTGGGGTGCGTGATCAAGGGCTGTCCTGTCCTGGGAGTGCTGGCAGGCGGGTGGGCGAGTAGTGAGGTGTAGTCGGCCATAGGAAAGCTGAGCCACTGCTACTGGTTGGCATGGGGCACCTGATCAAGGGTCGACCTGTCCTGGGAGTGCTGGTGGGCGGGTGAGTAGTGCAATGTGGCCAGCTGTAGGAAAGCGGGGCTGCTGATTGGCGCTGGGCACCCAGTCAAGGGCCCTTCTGTCCCTGGAGTGCTGGCAGGTGGACAGGCGAGTAGTGAGGCATCACCAGCCGTAGGAAAGGCAAGCCACTGCCACTGGTTGGTGTGGGGCGCCCAGTCAAGGGCCATCATGAAAGAAGGGATAGAGGGGGGAGAGAAATGGGGGCATTGTGTCTAGGTGTTTTCTGCTCACAGAGATGATGGACCACTGCCACCCTGTCCTAGATCTGAGCAGTCTGAATTGCCACATCAGACAGAAGAACTTCAGGATGGTAATGTTCTGTCAGGTGATCTCCTCTTTGGAATTGTGGGACTGGTTCTGTACTCTCGACCTGAAGGATGCGTACAGTATTTTAACATTTTGGTCAGATGTTCCTATTAACAGTTGCTTTAACTACTGTTGGAGAATGATCTGTACTAGTTCAGAGCTGTGCCGTTTGGTCTTTCTTCTGTAGCATAGGTGCTTACCAAGGTTCTGGCAGTTGTGGAAGCCTGTCATTGTCAAAGGGGAATCCACAAATTTCCCTGTCTGGATGATTGGCTGATTTTAAGGCAGTTGTCCTCAGAGACTCAGTCAGCTTTTCATGTAGCTTGTGGAGACCTACTCCTGACAGGGGTTCATATTGAACATGAAGATGTTGCAGCTGGTGCGTCAACTGTGTGGAGTTATTAAGGAAGCAGTTGAACTCCCGAGAGACTAGAACTTGCTTGCCACCACACACATCTTCCATCTTCTGGAAGACACCGAGTCCGAGTACTTTCATCTTCTCCGCTTAATGGCATGCATGAGCTTTTGTCATGCAGTGGGCTCAACTTTGGATACACTGCTGCGAGTGCATGCTAAAAGTGCGGTGCTTCTAGAAGTCATCAACTTTTTCCCAACTGGTCACCGCAACTTGTCCTATGACCAAAACTATCTCTTTGTGGCTGTCAGAGAGGGTACCCTTCTTCGAGCCAAACCTGATGTTAGTCCTGCCAATGGTTACCTCCCTTCTGTGTTTGGAAGTGCTTCTGAGGGACCTTTGGGAACTGTGCTGTGAACTCCTCAGGAGCAACAGCTGCTCATCAGTTTCTTGTGTTGAGAGTGATTCATCTGGCATTGTAAACATTCTCATTATAAATGGCTCATTATCTGATCCATAGCCTTGCTGGGGAAAGCTATATTGGGTGGATATCAGGTAAGCCCTCCTGTTCTACTGTCAGTGAATGAAGGATTTTAAGGGCAATTGCTTTCAGTTATTTGTGACCCATGCTGTACAACCCTAAGGCTTTCACAATACCAAGCAGACCATGGTGTGATGTGTTGTTTCTTGTATAGAACTGTGTAATTTCCTGTATAGAACAGTGTTACCTGTTGGCCTCATGTAGGCCACCCTGGGACATCCATGCCCACTTTTCCTAGCATACAGCCACATCTGCTGTTGCTGCCATGGGCATCCAGATCAGTGAGATTTGCAAAAGTGCCACTTGGGCATCTGCACATACTTTCTCAACTAGTTACAGTCTAGATCTCCAGGCCAGAAGGGATTTTGCTTTTGGGCTCACCATCCTAAAGTATGTCTTCAGCTGAACTAAGGGCCTAGCCCCCTTCAGCCTGGGTGCTGCTAGTAGTCTGCATAAGTGTGATCACATAGGATTCCAGTTACAGACGTTCTAGGAATGTGGATATGGTGTACTTATCCATACTTCTGGCAGTGATACTTTAACTTCAGCTGGAATGTCTTCAAGCTGGCTCCTCCCACCAACCTGGGTGGTAACTCCCCCATCTCCGCGCTGTGATGTCATATCTTCCTTTCAGCTGGAAGAAGGTGGTTCCCTCCTTACCGCTCTGCACTGAATAGGCCCTTTGCTTTAAAAATCTTTTCGCATTGCAGTTTTCTTGTCTTCAGGAGACTGCTTAACCTCATCTGCGATGGATGAGACTGCTGCTTCACCTCATCCGTGATGGACGACATGAAGTTGGCACCGGGATTCAGAAAGTGTGCATGTGAGCAGAAGATGTATTAGATGAACCCACACACCATGCCAGCACACAGGACTTCTTCTGGGGCACCCTGATGAACGGGATCCTCCCATTAAATCCAGGGATGCCCGTTAGTCAAACTCCGTAGCTGCAGGGTCCGCCAAACAGTTTGGAGCATTCGAAGAAGCTGCGGCTCAAGCCGCAGAGAATGCTTCTTCAGTTTTGGGCAGGGACCTTCCTTGGGCATGAAATCTAAATCCCAAAAAGAGGCTAAAAAGAAGTCTCGCTGTTGATAGTGGGATCGCAAGCAGTCTCGGACCTTGGATTCCTGCGCTTGCACAGAGGTTTTGACTACAGTCAATCCTTCGGTCCAGGCCACTGCCTCAACGGTCTCCCCATCTGGCCAGTTGATCGACACGCAGGCCGACCAACTGTTGAGATTTTTCTCGAGCCAGTTTACCCATTGTCGTGAGATGAGGCCAGTACCTTCCTCTTTAGGACTCCGGTCCTGCCGGTTACCTCACAGGGAGGTTCAGACCAGCCTGCTGATCCCCACTCCCTCTTCCTCAGGATCCAGTGGACCCTGAGAATCCTTGGCTTTCAATGGCTCCCTCTGAGACCCATCATTGTCGGCCCCGACAGTCGAGGTCACAGTCCTGATCCCTAAGTCCTGGGTCAAATAGCCCAAATCGGCATCGACATTCCCACTCTTGACATTTGGGCAAGCGGTGTCATCGCTGCTCATCCTCTTCTTCCTCCTCGGATGAGGAGATGCTCTGATGCAAGATGCACCATTAGGAGCTTATGTGGCACCAGCTCATGTTCACCGGGGTGAAGCAGATCCCAGCCACTACACTGGCAATCACATGGCTCTTACTGTAGAGGCCTCAGCCCACTTCGGCTCAGCAGAAGCCGGCTTGGCCTTCCCTGCATCTCCACCTATTTTGGTGGAGCAGCCGCTGGTACAGCCGAAGTTTGGCCCTCCTAAAGATGCCTGTATGGCAACAGGCTCCCTCTTCGGCTGTCTGTCACCGTAACTCCCGACAGGCCCTGTAAGGTCAGTGGGGATTCTGGAGGTTGACCTTTATTCAACAAATCCTCGGAGTCTGAGGGCTTCTCCCTGCACTCCCATCCGGTGAACACGGGAGTCATCAGAGGATTTGTCAGTGGAGCATTATCCCACCTCTTTCATGGGTCTTCTCCTCCTTATCTCAGAATCAACAGGTCTACCAATGAAACATGTCCAAATATGGGCTAGGTACCTGCTTACTGAGATTCTCGACCAGGGTGACTTCCCAGGAGAAGCCTTACCGGTCGCCAAGGACATTCTTGATCCTGCTCTCAAGCTTTGGCAGCATCCAGCCTCTTGTGGCCTGGATGGCCGCAAGTACCTGGTTCCTACCAGTTCCCTTTCGGGATTCACAGAGCACCCCTTGGCTGAGGGTTTGGTGGCAGACTCTGTGTTTCGGCGTACTGGCAGTGTTGGGTACATGGATAAGCCTCCCAACAAGGAATCCAAGACATTGTATCACATGGCCAAAAAGGTTTATGCTGCCTCCTCTGTTGGCCTTCGGGAGGCCAGTTCGGCCCTTTTGATGGTCCACTTCGCCCATGCCCTTTTGGGCACACGTGATGAGGTGCTCCCCCATCTCCTGGCTGACTTACAGACTACAGTTAAGTAGGTCCAGGATCAGGATCAGGGCCAAGCTGTGGCTAAGCAGCAGCTCCAGCCAGCCATGGATATTGTCAACTCTTACACTTGGTATGTGGCAGCTGTGGTTGCCATGCACCGCAGAACTTGACTGAGGATCTTTTTTTTTTTTTTTTTTTTTTAAATTTTGCATTTTACTCCCCCGAGCTACCTGCCGCCTTACTATCTGCCCGGTCACGGCACCCCAAATCAGCCACAGCCCCTGATACCCGTGGCTTGCCCCATCAGTGGGGCCTCGCGGCACTCGACGCCATGTCGCTTGAGCACTGGGATTAGGTCAGGGGTTTGGCCTGGGGAAACACATTGAGGCCATGGCGAGCTTCATTCGCGGCGGCAGGCAGCTCCTCCATTTTCCGCTTTTCTGGGGAGGCGGGGTCGTGCCATGATGTCACCATCCGCCCCGCCTCCTATGAGTTGTCAAGCATCGACTGGCGGTGAACTCCGGCCTCCGTACAGGGGTCCCCAACGCGCCGATCCTGCCCACACCCTCCCCGGAGGAGAGCTGCCCAGCAGGCGCTCAATCCTACTCCCAGGCGACCTCCCGGCGACCCGGATTCGTTCCTGAACCCGGGTCGCCGGCGTCGCAAGCGGAAATCCCACCGCTGCGCCGGCGGACCAGCCCTTTGACTGAGGATCTTGACCTTTATGGCAGATACCCAGCACAAGTTGTTGGATGTCCCCTTCTTGGGCACTGACTTGTTCGTGCCAGGGGTCAAAGGGCACCTCACTAGGATTGAGAAGTCCAGTGCCACCTTGGACTATGTGACCTCTGAACAGAGGGATCCCAGAGGCTCTAAAGCTTAGAGAAAGAAGCCCTTTTGGCCCTTCTCTGTCCTTGCGGCCAAGCCGTCCCAGCCGCCAGCTGGGCAGCAGGCTCAGGCTTGGCTTCCCAGCCGAAGTCCGTTGTGTCGGTTGTCCAGAAGCCATGAGGTCAAGATCCCGGCGTCCCCCAGCCGGCTTTTCCTTCACCTCCAAGCCTGCTCAGTGACGGGATGGGGGTGCCCCCCATGCTGATCCTGACTCCCCTAGGTCATCCTGGGGGGCCAGCTCCACCACTTCCTTTCCGCCTGGGCTGTTGTCACCATGGACAGATGGGTTCTTATGGTAGTTGGTCAGGGTCTGCCTCCGGAAATTGAGGCTTACCCCCCTTGCTGAGCCCCTGCCCCATGGCAGGACATAGTGTCTGCTGATATTCTGTCTAACCCTTCAGATAGCATTGCCCAGCTCCTCCGCAAGAAGGTCACAGCTCCAGTCTCCGACCCTCTGGTACACCCAGGTTTTTTCTCCAGGTACTTCCTGGTGCCAAAACAGATGATGCTGGCACCCCATCTTGGATCTGCATGTCATGAACAAGTTCATCAGGCTGTGCACTTTCAGGATGATCACTCTGTCTCAGATCATACCATCTCTCGAGCAGAACATGTGTTGCTTTCTGGATCTTCAGAATGTGTTCTTCCACATCCCAATCTATCAGCCCACCACCAGTTCCATATGGAGGGGATCCTCTGAGTTCCAGGCCATGCCATTCGGCCTGTCCTCGGCTCCAAGGGTCTTCACCCAATGCATTGTAGTGGTGGCAGCTTACCTGAGGCACCGAGGGGTCCAGGAATACCCCTCTCTGGATGACTGGCTGATTGTGGGTCCCTCCAGGGAGGAGGTGGAATGGGCCAGGGATCTGGCCCTCCATACGTGCGTCTCCCTTGGTCTCCTGGTCAACAAGTACAAGTCGGAACTCATGCCCTCGCATGTCATTCATTTCATCAGGAAGGAGCTCAACTCGTGCAGAGCCAGGGCTCGGCTTCCAGTGGAAGTTCTCTGCTCCTTTGCCCGATCATTTTGGGTTGAGCAGTTGCACCCTACTCGGGACTTCCTGTGCTTCCTGGGATACATACGGCATGCACCAGCGTGATCCGTTGGGCCCTGTGGAGAATGCGCTCTCTGCAGTGGGAGCTTGCCCGCTACAGGTCTCAGTGCAAGGGCCACTTCGACCAGCCAGTCACTGTGACATAGCGGATGTGGGACACCCTTCATTGGTGGTTAGTCCTGGAACATCTGCAGGAAGGGATCCCGTTTGTCTGCCCGGCTCCGATGGTCATCTGATGACCAGTGCCTCCCTGATGGGCTGGCTTGCTCACCTGGAGGACCACAGAATCCACAGGCTCTGGACCCCCGAGGAGTACCAGTGCTGTATCAACCTGCTGGAGCTGCAGGCAGTTTGGCTGGCTTGGATAGCCTTTGCTGTGGAAGTTCAGGGTCAGGTCATTCAGGTCCAAATGGACAACACCACGACCATGCACTCCCTTCCTCTTTGCAGGGTGCTCTCCGCATCTGGATGCCAAGCTCCTGGCCATCCTTGTGGCTGGTGTCTCCAGCCAGCTGGCGGACGCCCTCAGCCATGTGTGCAAGGTGTCTCACAAGTGGTCCCTCCATCCGGAGGTAGTACACAGCCTGTTCTCCCAATAGAGCACCCCTCTGGTGGACCTGTTTGCCTCCAAGGAGAACGCAAAGCTGAGGCTGTACTATGCCTTCTCTATTCCATCCCTCCATTCCGCTTGATCTACAAGGTGTTGCTCAAGGTCAGGAGGGACAAGGCATGGATGATCCTGGTGGCACTGGACAGGCTTCTCCAGTTTTGGTACCCCGATCATCTTGGCCTCAGCATCAGACTCCCTAGATGTCTCCCTCTCCACCTGGACCTGCTCTCTTGCAATCAGTGGAAAGTACTCCATCTGGACTTTCAATCCCTGCATCTGACAGCATGGTTCCTGAGCGGCTAGAGTTCCAGGCTTTGGGTCTCTCTGATGACGTCCTCGCTGTGGTCGAGGCATCTGGGAAGAAGTCGACCTGAATATTCAGTTCCTTCAAATGGAGAACGTTCTACATTTGGTGCTAGAGCAAGGGGCTGGACCCCTTATCTTGTCCGGTGGCTAGCATTCTTGACTACCTTTGGTTCCTTTCTCAGTCGGGCCGTCAGTCAACATCCCTTAAGATGCACCTGGCAGCCATCTGTGCATACCAGGTGTGGGCTGGTATGCCATCAGTGGCGCAGGAGAAGATGGTCTGGCACTTTTCAAAGGCCTTGATCACATTTCACCTCCAGTGTGTGAACCACCACCACCTTGGGACTTGTTGCTGGTCTTGACAAAGCTCATGGGCAAGCCATTCGATCAGATGCACAGGTGTGATATGTCTCACCTGTCGTGGAAGACCAGCTTCCTGGTGGCTGTCACATTAGCCAGAAGGATCAGTGTGCTCCAGGAGCTCTCGGTGGAGTCTCCTTACCTGGTCTTCCACAGGAACAAGGCTGTCCTTCACCCCAACCTGAAGTTCCTCCCGAAGGTTGTGTCTGATTTTCACCTTAACCAGGTGATTAATCTCCCAGTGTACTGCACCAACCACACCTCGGAGGCCAAGCACAGGCTCTATAGTTTGGACCTGAGACGCACACTCGCCTGTTATAAGGAATGCATGGCTGGAGTTCGGGGAGAGGTTTGCCAGTTATTTGCCACCTGCACTGAAGCCGCACCTGGCAGACCAGCAGCTAAGCGGATGATTGGCAGGTTGATTGTATCCTGCATCAACCTCTGCTATAGGTTGACAGGTAGGGAGCCTCCCATGGAACTAAAAGGCTCATTTCACAAGTCACACTGCTGCCTCGGTGGCTGCTTCCAGGGACGTCCCTATCCAGGAAATCTTCAGGGCTGCTACCTGGAAGTCAGCACACACCTTTATTTCCCACTACCACATCAACCTTGAGTCACCCAGGATGCTGGTTTTGGGGCTTCAGTTCTCCAATTTCTAGTCCCTAAATAGGGGGTGTGCGCCTTGCCCCCTCCTCCCTGAGAACTGATAGCACTGTGACAGAAGTGTGGCTATGTACACCATATCCATGTCCCTAGAAAAACGGGTTACTCACCTGTAACAGTAGATCTTCCATGGGGATAATCTCTTGCAGCAGGTAATACACTTGGGTCATCACCAGAGGGCGCTGCGGCGCACAGCAGCTCTCTTCTAGTAGTCTTTTTCCAGGGGCTGCCCACACGACATCATCATCCTGTTCCCATCTAAGAAGTGGGCAGTCCCTGGTATCCTTAGTTCATTTTCCCACCGTCTTTAGCTCAAACACAGCAGCTAGTGCTAGTGAAAGCAGTCAACAACAAGAACTTGAGCTGGGAATGGAATTCCCTTCATTTCCAATCTTCATCGATGAATGTCCAAAGAATCTACAAGCAAATCAGCATTATTTTGGTCATGTCGTTGCGGTAGGATAATCTACCATTATGACAACCACACAGTTATTGTTAGGTGTCTGAATCCCACACACGACACCATCTCCTGCAAACATTGCCATGAATTCAACCAGGCAACCCATCGACAATGGCTGCTGGTGATTGAAGTTTACCTCATGGAGCAAAAATTGTCTCTCTTGGAGAAGGAGTCCTGTCCCAAGAAGCACCCTACTACTGCTTCACACAAGAAACATAAACATAAGGATAAATCATCCTTCTCATCATCAGGCAGGTGCTCCACCATCGACGATGCCCTCCAGAACTGCTTCCTTGTTGACGGTGCTTTCTGGCACCCTTTCAGCTCTTTCTGTGGAACCCTGTTTAAGTTCCATTGATGCCTCGTCGATGGTGACTTGTTTCCCATCGATGACATCTACCTTTAAGTATTCTGCTTCGTCCCCTTTTACTGTCCCGTCGATGGTGGGCCAGGTTAATGGGGAAACCTACTGGTAGCGTCATTTCTACTGCCCCTCCTCCTTCACAGCCATTCTCTCACAGGGGCCAGTTGGACAGGGACCAGGACCCTGGTATTTGTCACCCAGGGGCTAGACCTGTTTATACCTCACATCCTATTTCTTCCACAATCCCTCTGGTTTCCCAGAAGCCACCTACCCCACCCTCTACTACTACCTCATTGAACGTAGCCACAGTGGTACAAAAAGCTTTGGAAGTGATGAGGCATTCTCAGTCTCCCACTCCAGGGGAGGTAGGTTGCCCATCCCGTTCTCCCACTCCTCCACCTAAACGCTTCCAAGGTGACAGAGAGCCCTCTCCACCCTGGTCCCCTCCCTCATATAAGGAAGAGTATTTTTCAGAAGAGGTGGAATTTTCAGAAGCTTTTCCTGGAGATTTTAGAGGATATTTATCTTCTGGACTTGGACTCCCGCCCTCCCTTTCTACTATTTCCTCTTTGCACAAGGATGCCTCCCGACATGCAGCTGCCTCTCCTCCTGATGACCCATCTTTTCATGAGATGATGGTCCAAATTCAAAAAATAATGGGATTTTCCACTACGGAACATGATAAACAAAGAAGGAATATGGCAGATTATCTCGAACTGTCTGAAGAGCCCGTAGTAGTGGTACCCCCACTTATACAAACTTACCAAAACACTGTACTGGTGGCTTGGAACCAACCAAAGGGGGAAGAGGAATGATAAGGTTGGGAAGGCAACAGGCTGGAAGATGGTCTCACTGAACACAAGAAGCCTAAGGTACAGAACTGCAGAGTTACAGGCTCTCTTTGGCAGTGGAATTGGTGGACATAGCAGCCATCACAGAAACGTGGGCCACCCAGTACTAGGATTGGGATATGATGATCCCAGGGTACAGGCTAGTCAGAAAGGATAGGGCCAAGGGGAATGGGGTCGGGGTGGTGATCTGTATGAGGGAAGGGATTAAGTGCGAATGGGAGGAAGGGGAGGAGGAAGGACAGAAGCTGTGTGGATGCAGTTCCAAGATGCGAGGAATAGGACACTGAGGATGGGGGTAGTGTACAGGCCACCATCACAGGGTTGTGAACTGGCAGATCAAATTCAAAGGATAAGCAGGAAGGGAAGCACGGTGGTGGGGGATTTCAGCCTACCAGGAGTGGATTGGAGCACACCTTCCACCATGAGTGCAAGAGAGGGGGTCCTTCTGGAAGCTTTTCAGGACAGCTTCTTGACACAGCTGGTACAGGGACTGACATGGCTGTAAAGGACTTTGGACCTTGTACTGGACAATGGGGAAGCTGTAACGAACCTAGAAGTGGGGGGATCCGCTTGCTGGGTGTGACCACTACTCAGTGTGGTTCATGCTAAACATGGGGCACAGGTACAAGGGTGGTTGAGTTTAGGGGGGCAGACTTTAGGATCATGGGGGAAATTCTGAGCAAGCACCTGGCAGACATCCAGTGACACATGAATGCAGATCAGAAGTGGAACATAATAAGGGGACGGCTGGCAGATGCAACAGAGAACTGTACTAGGAAAAAAAAAACAAGAAGTGCAGGGCAAAGAAACCCAGTTGGCTGTCACCGGAGGTCAGGAAAGGGGTGAAAGCCAAGAGGGTGGCATTTTGGAAGTACAGGGAAACTGAAAGGGGGGAAGATAAAGATGTATACAAGGAAAAGTCTAGGGAGGTCACCAAACTAGTCAGGGGGGACAAAGCGTCTAGGGAGCTGAGACTGGCGCAGGGGATCAAAAGAGGAGAAAAAGACTTCCTCTGTTACATAGGTGAGAAAAGGAGAAGCAAAGACCAGCTTGTGAGGATCAAGAAAGATGAGGGGTGGGTGGAGAAGGGGGCAGAGCAGGCAGAGGCACTGAACGAGTACTTCTGCTCTGTGTTCACACAGGAAAAGGGGGGCAAATACCTCAGGCAAGTGGGGGGTGAGTAAGGGGGAGAGGACAACGGATGTAGGGATTACAGAGGGCAGGGTGCTGGAGGGGTTAAGGGCATTAAGAGTGGACAAAGCACCTGGGCCGGATGGCATTTGCCCTAGAGTACTGAGGGAGCTGGCAGAGGTCCTTGCGGGGCCGCTGGCAGACCTGTTTAATACCTCCCTGGACACAGGACTGGAGGATGGCCCATTTGGTGCCTATCCATAAAAGTGGGCCAAAGGATGAACCAAGGAACTACAGACCAGTGAGCCTCACCTCAATCATGGGCAGACTCATGGAGCCCATCCTAAAGGAGAGGCTCATGAGCTTCTTGGAGGCAAACAATATCCAGGGTGACCAGCAGCACGGGCTTGTCATGGGCAGATCGTGCCAGACAAACCTGGTAGCACTAGGGAATGGTGAGGAGCAACTCACCCTTGCACGAGCAGTTAAGCAAATACTGTGATTCACACAGTCAGTGTTCATTTCAGCATTTTACTTTTGAGTTCAACATAACGTCATACGAAGGCTTACGTTTCACCTGACAACTCTGGCTTCTTCAGGTATCCAGGACGACCAACAGCACGGGTTTGTCGCGGGCAGATTGTACCAGACAAATCTGGTAGAGTTCTGTGATTGGGTGACATGGGAACTGGACAAGGACCATGCTGTGGACATACTGTACTTGGACTTCTGTAAGGCCTTTGATTCAGTGCCGCATGGGAGATTGAGGGGGAAGCTGGAGTATGTGGGGCAGGACCAAAAATAGTGACCTGGATTAGGAACTGGCTGAGGTGGAGACAGCAAAGGGTGGTGGTGAGGGGGAGAATTCTCATCACCGAGAGCAGCGATAAGCAGGGTACCAAGGGATCTGTGCTGGGACCAGTACTGTTCGGGATTTTCATTGCACATATCTCGAATGGGATCCGGAGCAAAATCAGTCTGTTTGCAGACTATACCAAGATGGGAGCCGTGGTAGATGACACAGAGTGGGGTAGGGCTGCAGGAGGACCTGAATAAGCTGCAGGACTGGGTAGATAAATGGCAGCTGGGGTTCAACGCCAAGAAATGCAAGGTTCTGCACTTCGGAGCCTGGGACCAGGGGAAGGATTATCAATTAAATGGGGTCCAGTTGGGTTGCTCCACAGAAGAGAATGACCTAGAGGCGATCATAACAGGGCGCATGAACAACTCTGTTCAATGAAGAAGGTCGGCGGCAAAAGCCAACAAAATGCTGGGATGTATAGCTAGAGGGATCTCCTCCAGATGTAGGGAGGTTATCCTGCCCTTGTGTAGGTAGCTGGTCAGGCCCCACCTGGAGTACTGCATGCTGTACAGGCACTCGTTCCTGACAAAGGACATCAATTTGTTGGAGGGGGTACAGTGTAGAGCTACAAAGATGATCCAGGGATTAGAGGGCAAGCTATATGAGGAAAGGCTGGGGGAGTTGCATAAGTACTCTCTGGAAGACAGGAAGGACAGGAGAGATATGATTGAGACCTTTTAAGTACCTGAAGGGAACAAACAAGACTAATACACAGAGGATTTTCCAGAGGAGAAAGGAGAAGAGGGACACGAGAGGGCACCAACTGAGATTTGGGGGGTAGATTCAGGAGAGAGAGATGAGGAGACATTTTTTCATAGAAAGAGTGGTGGACAAGTGAAACTCCTTGCCGGGTGAGGTAGTGGCCTGCAAGATGGTAGTCAGCTTCAATAGGGGTTGGGGTAGGGAAGGAGTAGTAGGATTGGGGGGGAAGGGAGGGGCAGCAGCACTATAAGGTGCTAGCTGCGCACTCGAGCAGACCCGATAGACCGTGAGGCGTATTTCTGCTAGCATTTCCATATGTTCGTCACCCTCAACTGTTTCAGCCATCTCTAGAAAGGCGGATCGCCTTTACCAGGCTCCTCTGAACCATCCCTTTCTTTTTACTACCCCCGAAGCTGATTCGGTAGTGATCACAGTGGCTCATGATCGTACCAAATGACCAAAACACAGGAGCTCATTACCCCCTGATAAGGAGTCCCGCCATCTCAATTACCTCAGGAGGAAGGTATTCCAGGCGGGTACCATGACTCAGAATTCTAAATTATATAGGACACATAGTTAAATACAAACTCTGGTCCTCTGTTATAGAACTAGTCAATAAACTTCCTCCATTTCAGGAGAAGGACCAATTATTGGCAACAGTTTCCACTGGCAATTCCACCTCTAGACACCCGGCCCACTCAGGATATGATGTGGTGGATACTTCTGCTCACGTGTCTGCCACAGGTATTACCCTGAGACGACATGCCTGGCTACGTGTACAAGGATGTACACCAGATAGACAGCATACAGTGGTAAATGTCCCTTTAAATGGATTTAAACTTTTTGGTCCAGGTACCCAGACACTTCTGGATGGATCTACAAGCTTGAGGTTGGACCTTACGTATGGTACATGGCATATATCATAACTCGCAGCCATCTTACCAATACCCTTACAAGTCCTCTTTTCAGTCAAAAAGAGGTGGCAAACAGAGACTTACAGAGGCGGATTCCATGGTCATTCCCAGCCATCCTCCAGGACTGCCACTCCTACCTCTAGGGGCTCCCACTCCCACCCCCCAGGTGGAGCTAGTCATCCCACTTTCCAGTGACCAACTGGGGCATTGCCTGGGCTTCCTCACCCAAGCCTCCGAAGCTGTTGGTGGTCGCTTTGCCCTCCATTTAGAGGCCTGGCAGGCAACGACATGAGATGAGTGGGTGCTTCACATCATAAGTATGGAGCACACACTGGAACTTGCCTCAGTGCCTCCCCCTCATCCTCCCTGCTCTGTCCATTACCCACCCGACCATAACCCATTCTTCAAGAGGAACATCAGGCCCTTCTTCACAAGAATGCCATCTGTCCAGTTCCTCCTTCAGAGTGCCATCAGGGATTCTACTCCCATTTTTTCCTGCTACCCAATCACACTAGAGATCTCAGACCTATACTAGACCTCAGACAACTGAACCTACACATTCAGTACAAAAGGTTCCGGATGGTCACTTTAACATCCATTATGGTGATGTTAAAACAAGGGGATTGGCTATGCGCATTAGACACGAAAGATGCCTACCTACATTTCCCCATCCACTTCACCCACCACCGGTTCCTTCACTTTCCCGTTCGGACTCGAGAGTCTTTACCAAATGCCTAACAGTAGTGGCGGCGGCCCTGAGATGGGATGGACATTACGGCTTACAGTACTTGGATGATAGGCTCATAAAAGCAGACTCCAAAACCTCTCTGCTTTTGTCCCTCCAGGCGACCCTCACTCTGTTCCAGTCCCTAGGAATTAACGATCAGCTGGCCCAAATCAAATCCAACTCCTACCCAGCCGCTTCAGTATATAGGAGCTGTTCTGAACACCACCTCCGCCAGGGCTTACCTCCCTGCTGACAGACAAGACAGGCTTCTGTCTCTGGCCTCCCTGATACGAACACAACAATTTATCACAGTCAGACATCTCTTATGCCTTCTGGCACATATGGCCACAGCCATCCCCATGGTGGCTTCTGCCTGTCTCCATATGAGACCAGTCCAATGGACTCTTCAGAATCCGTGGCGGCAAAAAAACAGGGGATTTTGAAGACAGAATCAGAGTCACTCTCATTCTACGTTCAACCATAGACTGGTGGACCCATCGTGCCAACCTATTTCAAAGCATGCCCTTCCAGTTCCCCCCTCCCCAGTGGATGTTGACTACGGATGCTTCCCTCGACGACTGGGGGGGCACACCTGGGCCCCTACAAGACACAGGGCAGGTGACCCCAGTTCTCCATTCCTCCTCACATAAAGCTACTGGAAATGAGAGAAGTCCACCTTGCCCTTCAGGCTTTCCGCCCCCACCTTTCCCCGTGGCCTCTACTGATCCAGTCAGATAATACCTCAGTGGTATACTACCTGAACAAACAAGGAGATACCAAGTCCTGCACTCTCTGCAGGGAGATGATGGCGGTTTGGCAGGAGGCCATACTTCAGCATCTGTCACTGATTGCCGTCCATCTGCCAGGACACCACAATGCCCTGGCAGACATTCTCAGTCATCAGACCTCCACGTGTGAATAGACACTTCATCACAAAGTTCTTCAGATGGTCTTTCGATTGTGGGGGGACCTTGAACCTCGACCTGTTTGCCTCCCCCAGCAATCACCAACTCCCAAGATACTATTCCCTTATCCGGAACAGAAAGGGACTGTCCATAGATGCCCTGTCCCAACCATGGACAGGACTCTTCTTATATGCTCCCCACCCCCACCCCCCGTCCCACTCTTGCAACGGACTCTACTGAAATTACAACTCGAACCTGCCACCATGATTCTCATAGCCCCTCTGTGGCCTTGGCATGGATGGTATCCCCTACTTCAGCAGTTCCCAGTAGCAGACCCCATCCCGTTGCCAATCAGACCAGATCTGTTGACTCAAGATCAGGGAACTTTCCTTCACCCCAACATGAAGTCACTACATCTTCACGCTTGGCTCCTGAGGATGCTGTCATAGCCTACCTTCAAGTCTCCTCACCAGTGGCCAGTATTCTGTTGTGTTACGCAAACCATCTACCAGGGAAACATATAATGCTAAATGGAAACACTTCTTCTTCTACATGTGGGCTGCTTCCTGGTCTCTGAACCCTTATTCCTGTCTATTGACTAAGGTATTGGACTACACGGCTTTGCTTGCCGAGGCAGGCTTAAGCTACTCTATTAAGGTTCATTTGGCCTCCATCTCGGGCTCTCATGAACCTTTAAAAGGGAGATTACTTTATCAACACCATCTTGCCAAGATGTTCTTAAAGGGAATGTTACACCTCAAACCTCTCATTCAATGGCCCACCCCTCCCTGGGACTTGAATTTCCTATAGGAAAAGCTGACCCTTGAACCTTTTGAACCAGCAGCTACTTGCAACCTCCGCTTCCTTTCCTGGAAGACAGTATTCTTAATTGTATCTTCAGCTTGCCTTATTTCTGAGCTTCATGCACTTATGTGTAAAGAGCCTTACTTAATCTTTCACAAG
Source organism: Neoceratodus forsteri (assembly GCA_016271365.2). Classification (NCBI taxonomy): domain Eukaryota; kingdom Metazoa; phylum Chordata; order Ceratodontiformes; family Ceratodontidae; genus Neoceratodus; species Neoceratodus forsteri. The sequence goes on along the minus strand of CM057450.1, from coordinate 179,696,933 downwards.
GACAGAGTGGCTCTTTGTACCAATCCTTCCTTTTTACATAAGATGGTCTCAGAACACACCTTAAATCAGTCCATAGAATCGCCAGTCTACTACCATGAGCACTCTAGTCAGGGAGAATACCTCCTACACACTTTAGATGTTCATCCTGTTTTAAGATACTGTATAAATCATACCAAACCTTTCAGAAAAACTCCTCAAATTTTTGTTACCTTCGCCTCAACCAGGGAAGGTTTCCCGGTCGCTAAACAGACCCTCTCCCAACTGGTTGCCACATTGTATAACCTTTTTGTTATAAGAAATATAACAAGCCATTACCAGGACCTATCCAAGCCCATTCTACCCGAGCCATGGCCACTACAGCGGCCTGCTTCAAAGGGGCTTCTATCACAGGCATCTGCAATGCAGCCACAAGGTCCACAATACATACTTTCATGAAGCACTACAACTTAGACATTGCTTCGTGCTGTAGGACAGCCTTTGGCCACGCTGTCCTACAAGGCCTTCTGTCATAACTTTCCACCGTTCCTGGGTTTACTGCTTGGGAGTCATCCCAAGTGTATTACCTGCTGCAAGAGATTATCCCTGTGGAAGATAGCACAGTTGCGTACTTACCGTAATGGTAGATCTTCAAGGGGTATCTCTTGCAGCAGGTACAATCCCTCCCTCCATCCCCCTCCTTCTCTAAGAGGACTTCTGATCCAAATATATATGGGAAGGGATATCTATTGTACCTCAGCTCTCCTTCGGTCCTCGCTTAGTGAGCTGAATCCAGTGGGGAACTGAGGATACCAGGGACCGCCCACACTTAGATAGGAGCAGGATGATGATGTCATGTGTGGGCAGCCCCTGGAAAAAGACTGCTAAAAGAGAGCTGCCATGCGCCATAGCACCCTCTGGCGACCACCCAAGTGTATTATGTGCTGCAAGAGATACTCCTCGAAGATCTACCATTACAGTAAGTATGCAGCTGTACTTTCTAGGAGTGGTACATGGTGTTCATCCACACTGACCCACCCATCCTCCCCTGGCAAGTGGCACACCGGTCTTGCTTCCAGCGGGCAAGATCTGACGTCACTGGGTGGTGCTGGGGGGGTTACTACCTGGGTGGGTGGGAGGAGCCAGCTTGAAGACGTTTCAGCTGAAGTTAAAGGGAAAGGATCACTGCCAAAAGTGTGGATGTACACCATATACCACTCCTAGAACTACTGTTATAGGTGAATAACCTGTTTTTACTCACCTGTAACTATTGGTTAACTATTGGTATGCCTTCTACAGTTACACTAAACCTGCCTGTCATTCCCTAGCTTCTAGCCCTCACTGATTACCTGTTGGCATGGCCTCACACTTCTCACAGTTCTTTTCAGTAGATCTAAGGTATGGAGGGGGTGAGGGCACAAGAGACAGGAGGGAGGAACTGAAGCTGTAGCCTGTGGGCTTTGTAAGGACTTCACACATGCTTAGATGGAAGTAGAAGTGTGACTTTAGAAGGAATACCAGTAGTGAAACAACAGTTATGGGTGAGTAACTTTGTATTTTCACTATGTATGTGCACCTGCAGGAAGAACACATGAGCAGGTTCAGGAAGAAACATTAACCCTGTCCTTTGGAACACCCCACCCCCACCCACCCAAATGTCCATCTGATTACTTCAGAATGGAGGTTCAAAGCTGGCTCTTTGCTCACTCCTTCCATAGGCCTGTCATCTCATCACAGATGTTGCTTTCTTTTGTCATTTGTATTTTTAGCTATACTATTTAATATATTGTGTTCATTCAGTTAGCTGGAGCATACAAGGAACAACCTGCTGCTGTGCATGATTAAACGCCTGAGGCAAAAGGCCAAAGTGGTTAATCAGTTGTAAAAGCCAGTTATTCCACATATTCTCTGGTTAACTGGATGTTATTACTGTTTTATACCTAGGAGTCTTTTTGTCAGGATTTTGAAAGATCTGTAGTAATAGAAGTGAACAGTGTCAGTGATCCTTTTGTTTTTTCCTGTGGACAAGCTATCTTGTGCATATCTAAATGTGGCTAAACTATTGTGGTTGTCTAAAATGTGGATAATCAACTAAGAAAGTGCTTGTTGTGTTTTATGGGGTATTAAATGACGGTTTCCCTCTAGTCTGATTGGCTTACATTAGATACCTGTTGTGTAATTGTGAAGTAAAGTGCTTTGCACACTTGGTAAGGTGCAGTACTAAACAAGTATTTGTCAATGCCAAATGTTGATTGCATTGGTCCATTGAGCTCGCTCACTGCCCCTGTGTCACTCACTCTTTCTGGTTCTCCTGGTGCTGCTGGCTGCTCTTTTGTACTGGGCTCCTGCCTGCATTGGCATGTTTTCTGTCCACAAAGAACTCTGCAGCTGCCCCGACAGAGCTCTGTTGAGGTGGTTCACTCACCCTCTCTCACTCGCTTATTCTGTTCTGCTGGTGCTGCAGGCTGCCCTTTTGTACTGGGCTCCTACCTGTGTTGGTGGCTTTTCTGCCCGCAAAGAAATCTGCAGCAGTCCTGACACAGGTCCGTTGAGCTCGCTCACTCCCCCTCTCTCACTCGATCATTCCGTTTCTGTCAGGGCTGCAGGCTGGCCTTTTGTACTGGGCTCCTGCCGCCATTGCTGCCTTTTCTGCCCACAAAGAAATCCGCAACTGTCCCAACAGAGCTCCGTTGAGTCGCTCACTCTGCCTGTCTCACTCGCTCATTCTGTTTCTCCTGGCGCTGTAGGCTGCCCTTTTGTACTGTGCTTCTGCCTGCATTGGCACCTTTTTCTGCCCACAAAGAAATCCGCAACTGTCCCAACAGTGCTCCGTTGAGGTCGCTCACTCTGCCTGTCTCACTTGCTCATTCTGTTTCTCCTGGCGCTGTAGGCTGCCCTTTTGTACTGGGCTTCTACCTCTGTTGGCATCTTTTTCTGCCCACAAAGAAATCTGCAGCAGTCCCGACAGAACTCCGTTGGCCTAGCTCACTCCCTCTGTCTCACTCGCCCATTCCGTTTCTGCCGGTGCTGCAGGCTGCCCTTCTGTACTGGGCTCCTGCCTGCATTGCCGCCCTTTTCTGCCCACAAAGAAATCCGCAGCAGTCATGATAGAGCTCTGTTGAGCTCACTCATTCCCCATCTCTCAGTCGCTCGTTCTAGTTCTCCCACCGCTGCAAGCTGCCCTTTTGTACTGCGCCCCTACATGCATTGCTGCCTTTTCCTGCCCACAAAGAAATCAGCAGCTGTCCCTACAGAGCTCCACTGAGCTCACTCACTCCTCCTCCCTCACTCACTCGTACTGTCTCTCCTGGCACTGCAGGCTGCCCTTTTATACTGGGCTTCTGCCTGCATTGGCACCTTTTCCTGCCCACAAAGAAATCCGCAGCAGTCCCAACAGAGCTCAGTTGAGCTCGGTTACTCCCCCCCCCCCCATTCGCTTAATCCTAATCTGTCCCAAACATTGATTTCCGACAGCGACTGCGGTAATCTGCGCCAGAAGCGCGGAAACGCATTTCGGCCAGAATGTGAAAATTGACAGCTATATTGTTCATAAAGAGGTGTGAACAAATGCCAGCATTGAAAATCTGGCGTGAAAATATTACTAATTTGCAAACTTAAAAGGGTGCGTGGAAACTGCACAACACATGCTCGTAACACAGTCATTTTATCGAGTTTCATCACTAAATTTTCAACATAGGCATTTTAGGACCTCTGCTCATGAACAGTGTCAGTGTGATTTTCTTATTGTGTCCCGAACACTGATTTCCCACAGCGACCGCGCCATTCTGCAATGGAAAAGTAAAGACACATTTTGGCCAGGATGTGAAAAACGACAGCTGCACTGCTCACAAGGAGGTGTGGAAAAATGGCAGTGTTGAAAATCTAGAGTGAAAATATTACAAAGTTGCAAATGTACGGCCGTGCGTAGAAACTGTGCAATGCACATTAGTAACACACTCATTTTATGGACTTTTGTCACCAAATTTTCAACATAGGCATTTTAGGACCTCTGCTAATGAACAGTGTCACTGTCATTTTCATAATGTGTCCCGAACATGGATTTCCCACAGCGACCGCGCTATTCTGCACCGGAACTGCTAAAACAAATTTCGGCCAGGTTGTGAAAAATGACAGCTGTACTGTTCATAAGGAGGTGCATAAGAATGGCAATGTTGAAAATCTGGAGTGAAAAGATTACTAATTCGCGGAGTTATGAGCGTGCATGCAAACTGCTCAACGCACGCTCGTAACACATTTTATGGAGTATCATCACCAAATTTTCAACATAGGCATTTAAGGACCTCTGCTCATGAACAGTGTCACTGTCATTTTCTTAATCTGTCCTGAACACTGATTTCCCTCAGCGACCGTGCTATTCTGTGCCGGAAGTCCGAAAACACATTTTGGCCAGGATGTGGAAAATGACAGCTGTACTGTTCACAAGTAGGTCTGAAAAATGCCATTGTTGATCTGGCGTGAAAATATTGCAAATTCGCAAAGTAACGAGCATGCGTAGCAACTGCACAACGCACGCTCGAAAAACAGTAATTTTTTTGATTTTTCCCACCAGATTTGCAACATAGGCTTTTTGAGAGCCCAGCTCATGAACACTGGCACTGTTGTTTCATTAATCGGTCCCTAAAGAGGATTCTGCACAGTGACCGCAAAATCACCTTTTGGGGCCAAATAATGCCATGACAGTGCCAGAACTCATGAGGAGGGGTCCTAAAAATCTCATGTTGAAAATTTAGTGCCAAAATTTCAAAAAATACCTGAGATATGCATCAAAGTAGAAAAACCCTATTTATTCCATTATACAGCTTACTGGCATTTCCTCAGTTCGCGCTCGGCTTTGAAGAGTGCAGACGTGTTCCCGGTCCACAGAAGATGGTCGCACCGGACTCCGGAGGTAAATATGGGGTGGCAGGGTTCACAGTGGGTGGGTGTGGGTTGTGGAAGGGGGGCAGGGAGACTGCCAAGGGACCGTTTCCTTTTTCCACAGGGGGAAAAAAAAAACATCGCAAGACCATTTTTTTTTTAACAGGGGCATGTGGACGCTGGGGTGGGCTCCCAGCGTGCCAGCGATCTTTTGGGGGCAGCTGTAGCCAGTGGGGATTAGGCACCCCGTTGTAACAACAAGGGGTTACATTATACTGACGAGGATTGGGCACCCAGTCGGCACACAACAAAAGTGGGGGTTACATAATGCCAACAGGGAGTGGGCTCCCCCATCGGCAACATCAGCCTTGGGGCACCGGAGCCAACGGGGATTGGGGCCCCCATCTGCAAACAAACATGGTGGGGGGGGCACATGCTGCCAAGGGGGATTGGGCACCCATCGGGGGGGGCTTAATATTGTTTGTAAACACGGTGGCAAGCCGCCACCGTGTTCAGAAACAGTATCACTGTAACAAGGTTCCACCCAGCAATGACGGGTCACTTCCTCATTGCAGCGAATGGCTTACGCAGCAATGACGAGGTGGCCCCAGATTGCAGCAGCTGAAACCTTACAAGGTTGTGGCACGCTGGCTGAACTAGTGTCAGCAGCAGTGTACCGCGACATTGGGGAAAGCGGGCCAAGCCTTTAAAGGCTGCAGGGGCATTGGCCACAACAGTGCCACGCCTCACACAACCTGTTTCTGGAAAGCTGCTGCAATATGTTTCTTGCGCATGCGCGCAATCAACATAATAAAATACCTAACTGTTTCTGCCTCATGATGGGAGGCAACCTAGAGGATTGTGTATGAGCAACCAAACACAACAAGGATGTGTTTCAATCAAGATACTTTCAGGGTAACGGAAGACCTAGAGAGCGGAGAGGTCTTTTCTTACCATGGAAACCTCTCGATTGAAACACAGCCTTGTTGTGTATGGTTGCTCATACACTATCTTATAAAGCGTATGGGCAGCCATTAAAGCAAGCCTGTGTCCATCAGGTAGAAAAAGGTCCCCTGTATTCTGCTAATGCCCTTACTCTAGAGGTTCTTCCAGGCGCTGCTAACTTCTGGGTCCAACTCTCAGCACCACTTCTGCTTCATCAGGTTCCATGGTTAGAATAAGGAGGCCACGCAAAGATTTTCTGTGTTGTGTTGTAGTGACATCTAAGTGCAGCACGACATCATGATGTCACTACTGCAGCACAAGCCTATTCAAGGGATGGAATTCCATCCACAACTGCATTCCACCATAAACTGCATACCACATGCTCCCAGGGGGTGGTTTTGATTTTATTCACAAAAACAATTACCTTGTTTATAGTGCAAGTGAGAGTCTGTTGTGGTATGTTTGAGAAAAAGTATAATTTCTAAGGAGCACTGTCAATGTTTTCGTTTCAGAAAGAAGAGGGGACAGATGAAGAAGGAGTAACAAGTGAAGGTACGGATAAACTAAAGGCTTTATTAGTTCTCATGTTCACACAGTAATGTGCAAATTCTAAAACCTTTCCAGCCTATGTTTGCCAATTAATACGTAATATGAAGAAGCATGATTTTGCTTTCACGTAACATCTAACAGGCTTGAGTCAGAATTTTTGTCCCCTTATTTTCTCAGGCTATCCCAGCTTAATTTCTGTGGGCGAGGGGGTCTGCTACTTCCCATTCATACAGCTGGGAAAATGGATGCATGGGGGTGAGGGGGGCCATGACTTTTTGATGGTCACAGTGGGTGATTGGATTAATATCTGTAATCTAGTCCACAGCTCTGTGCTCTAACCACTGTATTACACTGCCTCCTGTGAATGCCACTGTAAGCAAATGCCCACTGTCTGTTGGTCTGGGACCAGTGAATATACCAGTCTCAGCTGTGCAACTTAAGTGGTTTGGCTGTTCGGACATAAAGTGTTCCTCTATGCCATAACAAGACAAAGGAAAACACAATATTTACCAGATTTTGTTAATACCTGGTACATCAACTTGCAGTGCTAGAAATGGAAAAAATTCACTGGTGGAACCCCACACCTCTGTTGTAGGATCAAACCTACCTGACTGTGACCTGAGGACACGTTTCCTCATTATATGTCACATTTTTACATTTTATTTAGGCAATTTTAGGTGGGTACGTTTTACACAAGAGCAGTCCTGTCTCATTTTGCTCCTGTAAGAAAATCAGACTTTTCATTTTACTCCCAGAGACGGTGTCTCCGACCCCATCTGATTTATAGCCAGTGAAGGAACTCATTGTACATATTTTCCCTATGTTGATGGATGGAGATCTCGGGTAAAGACAGTGGCACGCTGGGAAATATTTCTTGTCAAATCTGCTTTCATTATCTATAAGTGAAAACATTCTCTTCAGTATATACTCCGTATTATCAGTCTAATTGTTTGTCTTCCTCTTGTCTTCCCACCTCAACAGAGTTTGATAAATTCCTTGAAGAGTGAGCTAAAGCTGCAGAGCGGCTACCCACGCTTCCCTCCCCTTCAACCGAGCTGCCTGGAGCTGTAAACAACTCGAGCAAGAAAAAGCAGGAAAAGGCAGAGGACACACTTTTTGCATTATAAACATTTGCTCATACTTCGCTTGCACAGAGTACAAAGAAACACAGCAATCTGAGGGGGGAGTTTGGAAGAGGGAAGGAGGTGAAGAATGCAGTATTCCCCTCTACTCTGTCCTTCTCCCAAACCAGACATTGGCTGCACAGTGGAATCCTGATAGAGAGCATATTTGTTAAGATCACATCATTGTCTTTACAGTCATTTGGGGTTTGAAGCAGTCCCATGCCAGATTTCATTCATTAATACACTAAGTACACCATTTTGTCAGCAGGAGATATTAAAGTTTTCACTCTTCTGACAGTCTGGGTCTGTCAGGGTTTGACTGTGTGTCATCTTTTATAGAGCAGTCGCGCTTTAAGGTACAATTTGTGTCTCGTATATTTAACACTGTCCCTGTTCCCAAATTGGATTTTGTAAGGTAGTATCTGATGGTGTTTTTTTTTTCTCTTGTATTACAACTATGGAAATCATGTTTGTAAGAGATTTGAGGGGGTGGGGAGGGAATCATACATTCATAGATCCACACATTGTGGGGTGTTTTTTTTTTTTTTTTGCAGCAGAAACTAAGTTTGAGTTCTCCAGAAGTGCTGTATGAATTGTATTGTAATGGAGTATGAAATACAGTAAAATTCTGTTTATCGTTTACAGTTAAATGTGGATGTGTGACTGACAAAAATCAACTGTTTACAGAGGATCCTAATTATAAAATCCCCCCCCCCCCGTAAACCTGTCCATGATTTGTCATAGATGTATTTTTTGGTACTTTCCAGTAAACAGATTTTATGGCTCTGCCACAATAACTGTGGGGGAAGGGTGAGGTAATGGTGTCATTTACTAGTCAACGTCTGTCCGTCCATCCATCCATCCTTCAGCAGTATGAATGTGTTACTTTTGTTTTTGTCTACTCTCAGGATAATTTCTAAACTTTAAAGCTGGCAGATGTTCAGGTGGCTATTCACATTATATCTAAAGGTCAGAGAACCTCAGCACAAACGCACTGAGGTGAGGGTTATCCAGAAAGGGCATTGGCAATAAAATGAGGTTTCAAAGAAATGTAAAATTACATATTCCATAATGCAAAGAATTGTGGGAAGTATATGCAAATTGCCATGAACTAGTTTAGCCCGAGTGTATGGTGCCAAATGCCTGCTGGCATACTCTGCAGAGGCTGATAACAGCAGACACTATCACCTGTTTCATCCTACACAGGACTCTTCAGTGTGCACAGCCTTTGCAGAGCATGTGAGAGGCCAGATAGCACAACACACTCTTATTTAAAGCAGAACCAGTCTAAACTCTTTCATGGTGATTTGCATATACTTCCCATGATGCGTTGCATTGTGGGGATATGTGTAATTTTACATTCACATTATGTGGTGTGAAACAGTAAAGTTTACTTTTCCTAAATTCCTAACTACTGATCACCTATTCAGCTTGGTCGTAATATCCTGTGTCCTATAGGTGGACTTGAATACAAAAATGCCAGCCACTTGACCTTTGACCCGAAAGAACAGGATTCAAAAATCAAGTTCATTCTTTTGTTGTATTCCTCACTTGATGTAATCATTTTTTTTTAAGTTTACATTGATGCCCCTCTGGCCATTTGGTGCTTAGGACACCATCAGCAATCAGCCATCACTGTCCTGGCCACGCTTCCTCCCCGGTTCTCCACAGTTTGCCCTGTGGTCTGGCAGCATGTTCACCTCTTACCCCTTGGCTACAAGTATCTGGTCTTGAGGGCAGACAAGTTGAGCAGAGCCCATGTGTGCTGATCATCATGGAGACAACCTAAGGTGACTTTTGCCACCTGAAATGTTGTTGGAGCTTGTAGGGTTAATGAAGCGTGCATTTCCCGAACACACTTACCTTTCCTGCCACGACACGTAGCTGATAACGGCCTCACTGACAGCAGTGCCAAGGTCCTGTCCTACCAAGGTATAGACTTCCAGTCCCCACACCCAGAGATTGCTGCTGCTGGTAGCATTAGCATCAACCCACCCTGGGTGGGAAGCATTGCCATGCAGCAGTGCCGCTCCCAGCCCGGCCGCTCAGCTGCTAGTGTAGCGCTGCTCCCAACCCGGCTGCTCAGCTGCTAGTATAGCGCCGCTCCCAACCCGGCCGCTCAGCTGCTAGTGTCCAAGTCATCTGCATGGAAGTGCAGCACACTTCCACTGGGCTCAGTGTGGCCTTTGTGATACTGTTATTGATGAATTGGTACGCGGGTCAGCAGTGTATCCGCACAGTTAACTTCTTTGAGTGTGATCGTCATTTCAGTTGATATTGTAGTACCATTAGTTTTGGGGGTTTTTGTTCATGAACCCCTTAGACAAAGTTTCAAAGCAGCAGCAGTGCAATGAAAAAAGCATTCTGCAGAATGCTAGTTTCAGCTACAGTAACTAAAAATATTAGCATGCCTGTCAGATCTGTTTTCTAGGTACCTCCTGTGCTGTACACCGTGTGTGTGTTTTTTTTATTATTTTGATCCTGATCCTTGCCAGATCTGCAGTGCTGTTCATAAGTGTGGTGGCTATCCTTTTCTTGAGAAAAATAAATAAAACATTTATAAAACACACAGTTTTTGGTAAAACTAGAAAACTTTACCACCAAATAAAACTGAAAGATGCCTGTAATATTTTTAGTGAAACAAAATGAGTAGGGTAATATTTTCTGCCCAATTTCATTGCACTGCTGGTTGAAAAAGAAATGTAACTGTGATCTGTTACTTCTGTGATACATAAACTTGATTGTATGCATATATTTAAGAAGTCCAGAGTGAGCAGCCATGCCTGGTGTTTAAAACATGCATTGTGGGAATTACATCGGGTCACAGGACAAATCCTCAAACTAACCCTACAGCACACCAGGCAGGACTTTATTCGGTCATAATTGGCTTTGGGAAAAATAATTACCATAATTAAATCGTCAAATGTTACTATTTTTTTTACTCCACGCACCCTGTTTTTGTTTTTCCTCCGGTTTTTATTGCCCTGTTACTTTTCAGAAATCTCATTCTAGGTATCTTTCCAAGTGAAAATGTCTAAACTCTATACTTGCATGCACTAGCAGAATCCAGTGCCTTGCCTGTAATACATATAAATCATACTCACTATTTCACTTCCTGTTCCATGTAAATCCTGGGTCGCCCCTGAAAAAGGGACCTCTGGGACCCAGTGGGCTTACCCGGTCACCAAAATTTAATAAATAAATAAATAAATTCAAGAAATATTTAAGCTTTTCTGCATTGAGTTGGGTCCAAGGAGCCTTACCAGCTTCCTGGCTGTAGGAAAATGTTCTGAGTATGTATCAGAGTGATAGTACGGGCTGCAGTAAATAGAAACACTCTTTTGAGTTATTGTTTTGGTTCCATGTGTCATTCTTATTTCCTAATTTAGTACTTCTGTATTCCATAAAATTCTAGTGATGGTCATCACGGTACAGCAAATTCCTAGACAGGGAGCTTCAAGTCAGACTCTCTCTATCACTGCCATATTTGTAAAGCCAACCAACCTATACACCAGCTTATGTTGATGTGATGAACATGAGCCACTTAGAGCACGGTTTGGCCACAGAGTAAACAGTCATTTAAGTGACAGTCAAATTACGCTGGTACATTTAAGTTATAACATTCAGTCTGCTGAATTATACAGAGGAATAACTGGCTGATGTGGGTGATTAAATGCCAAGGACAAAAGGCCTAAGTTTGTAATCAGCCAAAGAAGCTGGTTATTCCAAGGATTCTCCAGCAAACAGTGTTATTACTAGTAAATGATTACAAATTTTGAACCCAGAATTTTTGAAGTTCTGTGTCAGTTAAAGTGGAACGTATCTCACCCCCCCATTTTTCTTTTGACTAAATGAAAAACATACAGTGGGTGGGTCTGAAATGTGGATAACCTACTGTGGGTGTGTCTGAAATGTTGACAACCTGCTGTTGGTATGTCCAGAATGTGATTGTAGTAGTTTGTGGGGGTATTAAATGCTAGTTTTTCTGTGTTCTGATTGGCTGACAAGATATACCTGTCCTTTAATTAGGTATAACCATACAGGCTTTACAGGATAAAAAAAAAATGTCCCATAGCATGGCCAGAGAGTAGGAGATGCACACAAACATTGTTGGATTCTAAATTTCAAAGGAGTTTTCCTCTTATCTTTATTGCACATATACAATACTTTGAGCAGAAATTATGCTAGAAGAAGTTCATTCTTATGCATTACTGTGCTTTATTTGTTTAATCTGGGTTTGCATTTTATTCTTCTGATTTTACCATGCTGAGTTTAAAATGTTTTTTCTGCCTGCTATTTATATCCTGAGGCATAGAAATATAGACTCCACTTGACACATATTAGAAATGATTATTTTACAGACTTTAGGGAACAAATAACAGCCCTGTTGTATACATTATTGTTCTGTGGTATGAGGTCACCACTTCATTAAAACATACTGGTAATAAAATAAACTAAAATTAATTTATCAAAACAAGGTCTTGTTCTGCTTATTTCGTAATCTTTACAGCAATGGGGACGTTCTCCATGTTATTGTGAAGGACTGCTCACAGTGATACACTTAGCTTGTGTAAACAGAACTTAAATAGAACTTGGGGCACTCTTAGAAAAATATCCCTCTTATCAATGTACGTAGTGCTGCTTTAGAAAAATTACACAAAAGAAAAGTGTTCCTTTCCATTGGACATGAAGATTATGAATTTTGAGTCTGTCCCCATTGCAGTGCAGTACCACGTGGGGCTGACCTCCCTGCTGGGACAATGTTGCACTGAAATAAAGTTTATGATTACATTGTCTATCATTCCTCAAACAGCACTGTTTCCTCTCATAAGAAGATCTACAAATAAACCAGGTATTGCACCCAGCAAAGCCAAGTGCTTTGGTGACTGATTTTATTTTTCTTTGTCTTTATTGTACGTGTGAACCTTTAGTGCAGGAAAGGTTAAATCTGTGAACAACTGGTTTAGATATTAGAGACTGCAAAAGCATCCCCGACCAATCACAGCACCTCCTGCAGTTGCACGGGAGGTACTCTTATTGCCCTAAGAGTACCTTATGTGCTGAGTGCTGTAACAGGCTTCTCGATGACTGCTCCTGCCGCTATTAAAAAAAAAAAAAAAAGTTTAGTATCTAATAAAGTTTGCAATCCGTCAAACTTTTATCTGTCTGGTTCGCAGTCCTTTGGTCTTAAGAACATGTGAGGCAACACTCATAGCCATAAGAGGCCTTCCAACCGGACCCATAAACGTATACAAATGAGCTTTTCTTTAGGGTGGAGAGCTGTGCATATACAATAAATTTTACCTCAAAAATGTAACTCCCGTTATGTATGCTTAGCGTCTTCTTTCATCATGGTACATTTTTTGTGCCAGATGAAGACCAGACATAGGACTTCACAGAAACAACCAAGCATTGCATGAGGGCAGTCTAGAGTTGCCTATTGACAGGACTATGTGATGACCATCTAGCATTGCCCGTTGTTGGGGCCATACAAGAAAAGTTAAGCATTGCACATTAAAAGGACTAGAGGTGGACAGTCAAGCTTTGCCGATGGACACATTGATGCTGGGACAGATGAGTCTGAATCATCAGGGCTGTAAGGAGACAACCAAGCATTTCCCATTGGCAAGGTTGAACAGTGACAGATGATCATATGACTCGCGTCTAGTTCTGATGTGAGATGGTGTGGAATAGAGAGTGCAAAAAGGCAGGTTGATCAACTTTATTCAGGTAGACGGGGCCTCAGGATGTGCAGACCTCCTCCTTAAGGTTTAAATTGACATACGCTTAAGGAAAAGAAAGACTCACATAGATAAAGAATGCTAGAAGGCATGGGGATATTCTACATATAAATGTAGTATTACTTAAGCATTAAATCACAATTAGGGGTTGGGTTAATATTAATTAATATCTATACATAGGAGGCATGAGGTGCTGCCGAGGGCCTTAAACCCCTCAGGTTAGATTAATGAAATTAATCAACTCTCTGGAGTTGCTATTATTAAAATAAAATATTTTGTATTTGTTTCATGTGTATGTCTTTGTGGTTACATTTCTAATTGTTCTGTTGTACATATGGCTTGCCAGCCATCAAGCTAACCATTTTAGAATGCTGTCAGCTGAAAAAAAGGTTCCATTTTCACACTTTGTTTTATTGTTTTTGAAGTCCTTATTTTAGAGTGTACCCCACATAAATTTATTTTTCACCTATTAATAAATTGATTTCAATATACTTGCCTTAAAAAGGAATTCACTCAACAGAAAAACTGCCCTTCTCCATGGTTGCACTGGCGTCTTTGTTAGTACCAGGTCTTACACTGCCTGGTTACAGAGATGCTGCTTGCATTCCTGCATCAGGGGGCTGCCATTGGTTTCAGTTTTTGCTGCACCCGTAACAAAGAAAATCAGATTTTATTCTTTTCTTGATGCAAAAACTTATGATGTCATTGCCGGAAAACCAGAGAGCTAATTGTGGCCCCTCCTCTAAAAAAAAAAAAATATACTTCCACCACCTAGCAATATAGAATTCATTGTTTGTTTTCAGTTGACTGTTAAAAAAGGAGGATGTTCTTTTAAGTTAATTTCCTCTTTAACCCAGCCATGGAATTGCCTTGTGGGGTGACTAAATAAATGAATGAATGAAGGATATGCAGTGGCATTTCTGAAAATATACAGTTGATTCCATAAGTGAGGGATCGGGGTCATAAGTCACAATGGCAAATTCATGAGTGAGTTATGAAAATCCCACCCCTTTCACAAAATGGAATTAAATTGATTTTTTTGTCAAGACCATGCATATTCGATTTATACAACTTATGTATAATTAGGTTTGTATAAAAAGCTGTGTTTTTGTACAGTCTGCTTTGGACCATGGTTGTGTACCCCACTCCACCACCACCACTACTGTCTTTTGGCATACATTTGCATTTACCTTCAAGTTGTAACCATGAATGGAGATTTCTGTCAGTTTGGCAAATGAGGCTGTGTTTACCTTGCAGACCAGGTGCAGAAGGCATCACTACTGTAAGAACGTATCTCTCGGACATCAGTTTACTGATCACATCCAGGCGTCTTCTGGACCTGAGTGCCACTGTTCCATGCCATGCCAGTATCCTCGATGGAGCCCTGAGGCCACCCCTGTGCTTAGCACCTCATATCAGCATCTTCACACTCAGTGGCAGGTATGGTGGGCACAGCGTGGCAGCGCATACTCCAACCTGCCCTCTGACAGCAGATGGCAGTCACCCCAGCCTCTCTACCAGAAGCAGCAGCTCCGTTACTCATCCCAACTCGAGCTCTTCTGTACACAGTGTTGGTCTGTCTCCAGTGTTAGTCCGCAGCTCAGTCTCACTCTCCAGGTTTCCATCATTAGCTTGGTTGGCAGCATCGCTCTTGCACAGGACCACAAATGCCCCACCCCCACCCCAGGTGAGCACCCCTCTTCTGTATGACCCTACCTGCACTACAAAACTGCCAAGGACTCCTCTTGAGAAACTCTTCAAGGTTCCCACACCTTCACAGTGTTTTCCCTACACACTGTCAGGGTTTAACAGTGATTTGCACTAGAACACCTCCAGGTCCCATCCCTTGCATCTCTACTGCTGTCTTGGGCACATCCCTTGAGGTTACTAGGACACTGGGTATTGAGATAAGTTTGACTCAAAAGCTGACTCCTTTAACAGGAGCGGTTTGTCAGGGCCTTGCCACCTCAGGCAGTCTGGCAAGTGACCTTGAGGGCACATTGGCACCCTTTTCACTTGCACTAAGCTCTGGACTCGCTAGTCTAAGTCACTTCCAGTCAGTAGGCCCTGAGCTAGGCATACTTATAACTAACCCTCTGCCCTCTAGTAGCAAGGGGGGATGTTATACTTGCAGTGTCACCACATCATATTTCAGCATCCTGCATCATGCCAATGACGGTGAAAGAACAGCCTGCTAGAGAGTACAGGTTTGTCTTTAAAACCAGGGTGCCTAAACTTGCTATGTATGTGCATTTCTATGCCCAGCAGAGGTACAGTAAGATGCTGCAGCAATCTTTTAGCCTCTTGGCCAAAATAAACTGCCTTTCTAGGTACAGGATTTGATTATCTCAAACATACCAAGCTGGAGTTGCATGATGGATCGAAATTGGAACTGGCACAGCTGCCAAATATTGGTTGAGTCTCTTTAAAAAAAATTTTTTCCACCTTCCATGCTCCCAGGTCCCTCACTGTTTCATGTCCTTCCATAATGCCAGTCCTCTGCCCACCGGACATACGGTGGCATTGTCCACCAATAAATCCCAATTTGCTCTGCTGGTGCCTAGATCTATTCTGCTCCTCCCCAGTGCCCTCCCTCTGGCTTAGGAATAAAGGGGGTACATGCCATTAAAGCTCAGACTAGGCATCAGGAGCTGGGTAGGGGGTGCACCACCAATGAGCGCATGTGGCAGCTGTCACCTGAGACTGCCATGACTGGGCATATTCACCTGTTCTTCCTGCCTATCCCCTCTTCCTACATAGAGCGTGCTCACGTTAGTGCCATGGGGTGGGGGTTCTGGCAAGTGGTCACCCATGCCAGCTGTGGCCCCTCACTCCCTCCAGATGCACATCATCTTCCTTCTCTCATAGTATAGCATCTGTACTGATGCTCCTCCCTTTCTGCCAGCCTCTGCTCCTGATGTCCCAGTCTTGTAGTGTGGACTTGGACTGCCAGCATGCTAGGGCAGTCCCTCACTGCTCTGCGCCATGGAGCTGACAAAAGTGATTCTTCTGCATCAGAGTGAACATCCTGAAAAATATATTTAGACACAAACCCACTTAGTTCATTGGTTAATCTACCCACATTATTTATTATCGAGAACATCAACATGAAAACCGGGATCTTTGTCCTTACTGCAGCTGTTCCTCTGGCATTTCCCTCTCCTTAATTCATAATCCTGAGTTTGCAGCATCATAGTCCATTGCTGTGGAAATAAATATATCGTCAGAAACAGGATTACATGACTTTGATCAAAGGGAGGAGCAGGTAAAGTTTCCTATTTACAGACCAGTGTCTACATACCAATGCCCTGAGTAATAATGAACGAAGGAAGATGGAGAAAATTTATATTTTTAAAACCCTTTATAAAATGGGATTCAAATCCTTGCTACTTCACTGGTCTAAATACATCACCTGACTCTTCATTAATCTCTGGCACACTAAACAGTTTGTAGCTAACTGGCCCTGATCTGCTGTACCTAGCAATAACATACCTAATTGAAAATAGAACCCTTTTCCATTCAAATAAAAAAAGTTTCTACTTTTTAAACACAAAATCCCGCAACAGGGTACATAGATTTCTTCTAAATTATGTACTTCCCAGGTTAATTTAAAAGGTACTTGGTCTTTGTTACTAAACTGTCATATTCTGCAAAGCAGCAATTTAATTAATGGACAATAAAACATTTTTCCATTTTAAAAAAAAAAAAATTTTTTTCCTACCACAATAACCAACTCCAGGGCAGAGGTTTCAATCAAATCATCTTTATTTTTATAGCACCTTTCAAGACCAAGGCACTGTACACGGAGATCATACATAAATATAAAATATGTAAAACAGACATAAATAGATCAACCGTAGCTAGAGTAAGCTAAACTAAATAAGTCTTTAACTCCATTTTGAATCTATCGATGGTTGGACATTCTCTCAACCAATGAGGTAGAGAGCTCCACAGGGTTGGCGCTGAAAAAGCAAAAGCATGAGATCCTGATGTCTTTAATCAAACCCTTGGAATCTCCAGCAATTCCTTGTTGGCGGAGCGAAGAGGATGGAGGGGGCAATAGGGTACCAAGAGATCTTTCAGGTAGCTGGGTCCCTCATCATGTAGGGCTTTAAAGGTTAGTAAACCAACCTTATAGGTGATCCGCCACCTAACAGGCAGCCAGTGCAGTTCGCAGAGCAAGGTGTAATGTGACTAGTTCTAGAAATCCCAGTCAAAAGCCTGGCCGCTGCGTTCTGCACCAGCTGCAGGTGGTGGATATCAACCCCAGATAGCCTAGGTAGAGGGAGTTGCAGTAATCAAGACTGGGCAGTGATAAAGGCATGGACCAATGTTGGAAGATCACCTGGTGGAACCAGGTGTTTCACCCGGGTGATATTCCTCAGATGGTAAAAAGAGGATTTGACGACAGCTGATACCTGAGATTTTAAGGTCAAACCATCGTCAAAAATAACGCCCAGGTTACGTACCTGATCAGAGGTAGCGAGCGACATACCACGCAGCAATAAGTCTGATGGTTGTCCAGCCCTCAAACCCACCCCTGGATGACCTGGGTCCACTACCAACATCTCGGTCTTATCCGGATTCAGTCTCAGCCAACTGGAACTCATCCAAAATCTGATTTCAGTAAGGCGGTTATTTAGCACGGAGAGAGCATCATCTTGCCTGGGCAGAAAAGACAAATATAGCTGAGTATCATCTGCATAGCAGTGAAAACCCAGACTGTATCGCCTGATAATATCTCCCAATGGCAGCATATACACTGCAAACAACATGGAGGCTAGAATGGAACCCTGTGGTACCCCACAAGGCAGGGAGTGAGCGCCAGAGGAACAAATTCCAGTGGCAACTCTCTGAGACCTGTCCATGAGGTAAGACTGGAACCATTTGAGGACTATACCAGACAGCCTGCAAAAGAACCACAGGCGTTCCAACAGCACACCATGGTCTACAGTGTCAAATGCAGCAGAGATTGAGAAGGGCCAGAATGGTACGTGCCTTTCGATTTCCAGCCATTGGGAGATCATTCAACACCCAGACAAGGGCAGTCTCGGTGCTATGCTTCTTCCTAAAACCAGATTGGAAAGTGTCATAGACAATGTGAGTTTTAAGATGATCTTGAGATCAAGATTCTTGAGAATTAATAGATAAATAGTTTCTTGTTGGCAACATCTGCTACTACAATATGAGCGAATAACAAAATAACATACCAAATGACATAATACAATAGTTATAAAACATTAAAATGAAACACATTGCACATTTTATAATTGAATGTGTAGATTGTTCATAAATGTAGTTTGGCTTATTGAGTTAATTCTCATTCAAAATCCAGGATGCAAACATTTTTTTTTTTCACACTGCGTCGCTTTTAGTAAATACATGGCCAATCTCTCTAAAATGTGCACATCTTCTGAATTGAATAATAAGTCCAAAATATATCGAGTGGGCATTACTAAAGAAACCGATCACTTCTCCAAGGAATCTTGCTCTAATATCAGTATACCATGAACATTTGAAAATTACGTGGTGTAGACTTTCCGGTTCTTATACATTACATTGTCAGTTAACTGAAATTGAAGAATCACCAGAAAATCTGGCCAATAAAATATTGCTTGGAAAAGTTTCAAATCTAAATTGTGTGATAATCTTTCTATATTCAGGATTATGAAGATGAGTTGGGTAGAACTTTAAACTATGTTCCTGAGTGTTATTGACAAGTTATGTTGAGACCTTTAAACTACTGATTAACTGTAGATCATTCTCCGTAGCCTTATCAATTACTGTATACTTTATAACTTTAAGATAGGCTGGGTTGATAGTGATGCCCATTTCCATCCATTTGTTTAAGTAAGTTAGATTATAATATTCCAACAGATCTTCGATGTGAGTAAGCCAATTTGATTATTTTTGGTCCAAAGTTTTTTTCTATTAATGCATTAGTTAAAAGTTGATGTCCAGTAGATCAATGTAATTTTAACCAGAATGTTATACGTATATGAATCAATTCTTTTAGTGGGACTTGGCCTGTCTGTGATCTGATTGAAGCATTTGGAGTTCCTAATGGGAGGCCCATTACCTATTTGTATGTTTTATTAACGACTGTGTATAATTTTTTACGTCTGCAATTAATGCACTTTCTGGGTGCACTGAAAGTCACTCAGCTTTTGACCTTGAGCCTTCCAACTCACCCCAGCCATGCATTAATTCTCTAGAAACGCATGCCTTGTTGTGAGTTATTGCTCACATATATATTTTAAAAACTGTTCTCAGAGACAAAATATGTCTTTTTAGCTGTGCTGGCTTGTATCGGAGAAGATACTGTTTCAATAAATACACCAGGTTGGCCACTAGACTATTTGTGGCCCCTTTGTTTTTTTTTTTTGTTTTGCTGGACACATGTCAGGCATGATGATTCTTTCTGGATTCTTGTGTGTGGACACTGTTTCCTGAAGTGGCATTGAGTGCCTCAAGCACACGGCTCCCTGTGAGGTCCATACTTCAGCTCCTGAATCTCGTGGCTGTGGCCATCATGACAGTTCTGATGGGCTGCTTCAACCTGTGCATTCCCCAGTGAATACTTCTTGTCCAGGGGATCCATGCTACCCAGTCCCTGAATCACCCTGTCCTGGTCACAAACTCCTTATGCAAATCTTTGTGCTGGTAGTAAGACTAGTTCCATCTGCTGCAGGGATCTGTGTTCCTTCTTTGACTCCTTTATGAGGTCCCAAACATTGATGCCTCTGAGATGAAATGACAGCCCATCAAGGTTTCCTAAGAACCCAGAGTGTGTGGTCCCTATCAGACTGCTTTGTCCACATCAATATTTTGATGATGAGGGCTGTTCTTCAGGGCCTGTGGGCCTTTGCCTCTCACATTCAGAGCCATCTATTGCTGGTACATATGGACAGTCTTTGTCATGCATTAGCTCAGCAGACAAGGTACTCTTTTCTACCCTCTCTGCAGTTAAACCATGAGGGTGTGGGACTGGGTCCTAGCCCACAACAAATACATCAATATTGCCACATACCTGCCTAGCTCTCTGAATATCTTGGCAGATCAGTTGCTGTATTTCATGAATAGGAAATCCTGGATGATGTGATTGCAGGCCTCTTCGCCTGCTGTGATTGTCCAGAGTTGGACACTTTAGCATCCCAACACAATGCTGAACATTTTTGCTAGCTCGTTCGCTCCAGTGCCTGGATTTTTATGGTGAGATGCATTGCCCTCTCCTGGAGAATGGAAGTTTGTGTATGCTTTTCCATCAATCCTCTGATTCAGCAGGCTTTTGTCATACTGTGGGAGACTTGTGGTCCCCTTCTGGTCCAAACAGATTTGGTTTGCACTGCACTGGCAGCTTGTGGTGGAACCCTCTGTCATGCTTCTTCTTACAAGCAGGGCTTCTGACCCAGGATCAGTGGCAGTTTGTTATACCCAAAGGTTTCATCCATGCAACTTCAGGCCTGGCTCCTGAGAACACAGAATTGTCCTGCTGTGGAATTTTAAGAGCAATATCAGACAATCTGCTGCATCTAATAGGCCTTCTACACAGTACACTTATTTTCTGAAGTCGAAATATTTTTACATTTGGTGTTTTCCTACTCTTTGGACCCTTCTTCATGTCTGTGCAGAGCATTGTGAACTACCTCTATCCCTATCAGATTCTGGCCTTCAGTACTCTTCTCTGAACCTACCGTATGTCTTCAGGCAATTTCTGCCTTTTATGCACTTTGAGGGTGCAAGACTGTGGCCAGTTAGGGGTGTCCAGCAGGTTCCTCAAAGGGCTTCTGCATCTCCATCCCCGTCTATAGGCCATTGCCAGTGTGGGACTTGATTTGTTTTTTAAGTCTCTTACACAGTCTCTTTTGAACCTGCTGCCACTTGTGATGTGCATTTCCTTTGCTGGAAAACTTTTTCTAGTGGTGATCACCATGGCTGGTCCAAACTGCAGGCTTTGGCTGCAGATCTTTCCTGTGTTTTACCAGGATTGGCTGTCATTGTATGCATATCCTTTGTTCCTTCCTAAGGTGATGTCTGAATTCGCAGTGAGCCAAACCATCCACCTTCCTGCAGTTTTTTTTTCTTTCAGCAGACATCATCCTGCTTTCTCTTAATGTTCACAGGACTGTACGCTTCTATTTGGATGCACAGAGAACTGCTTCGAGGATGATGGGCACCATATCTCTAGGCAATTCCTTTCCAAATGGTTAGCATCTTGCTCTTTTTTTTGTATTACCAGAAGCACGGGAAGGTGCATCCTGGTCCTGTCTGTGGGTATGCCACCTGTGGCATGGCTGCTTCTTTGGCTTGTTTTCATTTAGTTTTTGGCAGCTGGCATATGCTGTACCACCACATGGCATTCTTTCCCTGTGTTTCACTAAGCACTACAGTCGGAATCTAGTGTCCTTTAGGCTGGTTGGCTTGGTCTTGCTGTCATTCAAGGCCTGCTCTCATGAGGATCTTGTATGTCCCTGCTGTCTGGGCTTTCTCCTGCTCTATAGTTTTGTACTGCTTGGGAATTGTTTCAAAGCTGTGGCTGTATGAAGCAAGATATCCTTATAGAAGGTTATTTAGTTACCAGTAACAGCAGATCTTCAAGAGAATCTCCTCAATACAGCTACATTCCACCCTCCCGCTTACCCCTCTCTGTATTTCAGGTGGTGTTTCTGCACCCTTTTAAAAGGACTTTCTTTCCAGAATTGCCTCATCTCCTGTTGGTTTACTCAGGGTTCTGGTTTTCCTTACTCCCCTGTAGGATACAACTCCAAACTAGTACCTGGTGAGAAACAGGAGGTATGGGGCAACCTAGATTATATAGGCAGCGCAACTTACATCCACGTGTGGGTGGCCCCAGATATGCAAAAGTTGCCAGGTGGTCCTGATGCCAGTAACTTACAGTTCCAAAGGTGTGGGCTGTATGCATGAGATTCTCTCGAAGACCTACTGTTACTGGTAATTATGAGTGCTATATGTTGCAGAAATATAGAAAATGTTGGCAGAAAAAGAACACTGGTCCATCCAGTCTGCCCTGTAGTCACAGAGGCATGTGACTGCATTGACAACATCTGGGTTGGGCTCACTCCTAGTGCCCAAAGAATTGGATCCAGTCTCTACCTTGGGTGGGGACCAGCAAGGACTTGAACAACAGCTGATGGACGAGCAGAAGGAAGAGGACACAGGAAGGAAGATGGTTGACATAGAAATACCAGAAAAAGGGGAAAATAAAACATGAAAAGCCATCAGACAAGTGTGTTTACTAAAGAGAAGAGGGGGGTAAGCTAATGGAGACTATCCTGAAGGAGAGGCTGGTAGCCCTCCTAGAGGCCAAAGGACTACAGGACAGCAGACAGCATGGCTTCATACGTGGCAGATCCTGCCAAACCAACCTGGTCGAGTTCTATGACTGGGTAACAGCAACTGGACAGGGGCCATGCAGTGGATGTCCTGTATCTGGACTTCAGTAAGGCATTCGACTCAGTGCCATATGGAAGGCTGGGAAGGAAGTTAGTAGGCACAGGGGGCGGTGTAAAGCTGGTGAGATGGGTAGGAAACTGGCTGCAGGGAAGGCAACAGAGGGTGGTGGTGGTGGGGAGCTCTCACACCCAAAGTCAGTGACTATGGTAGTTCCACAGGGCCGCGGTGTTGGGACCAGTGTTGTTTGGGATATTCATTGCAGACATATCATGGGACATCAAGAGCAAGATCAGTCTGTTTGCTGATGATACCAAGGTAGGCGCGGTGGTGGATGACCTAGGGGGATGACAGGGGTTGCAGGATGATCTGGCAGAGCTTGAAACCTGGTCAGACACCTGGCAATTGGGCTTTAATGCCAAAAAGTGCAAGGTGCTGCATTTTGGGACGAAGAACCCAAGGAGTAGTTACCAGCTAGGGGGA
Source organism: Neoceratodus forsteri (assembly GCA_016271365.2). Taxonomy (NCBI): domain Eukaryota; kingdom Metazoa; phylum Chordata; order Ceratodontiformes; family Ceratodontidae; genus Neoceratodus; species Neoceratodus forsteri. The sequence goes on along the minus strand of CM057450.1, from coordinate 179,673,826 downwards.
GTGCAGCTAGCCCGACACAGAGAGGAGAAGGATCTGGGTGTGCTCATTACAGGGTCAATGAACAACTGGCACAATGTAGGAAGGCAGCTGCAAAGGCCAACAAAATGCTGGGTTGTATTACAAGGGGTACATCCTCGAGGAGGGAGGAGGTGATTCTGCCACTGTATAGGTCATTAGTTAGACCACACCTGGAGTACTGCGTGCAGTACTGGCGTCCGTATCTGAAGAGGGACATTAAGTTACTGGAGGGGGTGCAGCGCAGAGCGACAAAGATGATCAAGGGGCTGGGGGACTTATACGAGAGGAGGTTGAAGGAGTTGAACATGTACTCACTGGAGGAGAGGAGAGACAGGGGTGACATGATTGAAACCTTTAAATACATGAAAGGAATAAACAAGACGGGTACAGAGGGGCTGTTCAAAGGGAGGGAGGGCCACCAGGGGCCATGATATGAGACTAGAACGAGGAAGGTTCAGGAGGGAGATGAGGAGACACTTTTTTACAGAGAGGGTGGTGGCTGGGTGGAATGCGTTACCTGCTGAAGTGGTATGCAGTAGAACAGTGGACTGCTTCAAACGAGGATGGGACAGGACAAGGGGGAGGGTTAATGAAGGGGAAGGGTGGGGCAGCTGCAGCATAAGGGGTGCTAGCTGCACATTCGAGCAGACTTGATAGACCTCTAGGCCTTTATCTGCTGGCAAATTTTGTATTTTCGTATGTTGTTTTGGGATATGGAGGGGAGGGCTCAGTGCCATATTTATTTAAAAATCTCATTCTGGATTATAAAACTGTTATACACTGCTATGGTAGCTAATTTTGCTGGTAGGGTAATACATCTTGAAAAAATGTTTAATTAGAAATGGCTGTTATTTTGTTACAAGTCAGTTCACACAGACATGAGTTAGTTTTTGGGGCTGCCTGTTGTCCCAGCTGTGAAAACAGCAAGGATTTAGCAGTACACTGACCCCTGTGGAGGACCAGGGAGCTTGCTCCCCCCCAAGGGCTCCACCAGAGCATCCGAAGCTACTAGTGGCTTTGGCATCGCCATCACATGGGTGGAGGAAGGGAAACGTGGGGAAGAAACTCCAGTCTCATTTGCATGATGATAGCGGTCATTCTGTAGCCTTGCTCTAAATGGACTTCCTTTGGAGGATGGCAAGGGGTATCAGATGACAGAGCTGGGAGGTAGCCCTGACCTGAAGTCCAGACAAACAAGCAGCAGAGTATAAAAAGCTTCATCTAACAAAGTACTGTGGTTCTAATGGTATCATAAATCGTACTTTTTGGTGGTACAGGAGATTACACTTACATGTACTGAACAAGTAAGCTCAATGCAAGGGGTTACACATACATGTACTGAACAGTGTAGCACAAACTAATTTTTAGTTTTGCATTTATTTTTATTTTAATTAACCTGGTAAGACCCAAGGGCATAAAAGGCCAGTTTCTTGGGTGACCCAAAAAACAAATAACAGCACGTTAATTTAAAAACATTTACATACAGAATTTGCAAATAAAGGAAAAAAGTTACCCAACTTAAAAAAAAAAATATTAATTAAGAGAATTAAATTTTCTAGGAGCGTGGATATGTTGTTAATCCACAGCTTGAAGACTTCCGGCAAGATTTAAAGGGGAAAGGGAAAGTCCCTTTCCCCTTTAAATCTTGCCGGAAGTCTTCAAGCTGGCTCCTCCCACCCACCCGGGTGGTAACTACCTCGGCTCCACCCCATGACGCCAGAACTTCCTTTCCGCTGGAAGGTACAGGTCCTCTCGTGCTTTTTGCAGCGATTGAGGCCCTGGAGTCTAATCGACGGTTTTCACTGCATCTTCTCGCTTTGAAACTCATAAAAGTATACGATTCGGATCCGAACCTTTCGGACATGGATGACAAATCATCCCCCGGGTTTCGCCGGTGTCCTTGTGGACAAAAAATGTTGAGCACCGACCCCCAACTCGCGTGCGTTTATTGCCTCGGTACAGTACCTGATACCTCGCAATGCAATATTTGTGCTGCCTTCCATCCCACCGTTCTGGAGGACCGTCAGGCACACCTGAAGCTGGGGAGACCGGAGCTTCGCAATCCACCGGTGAAATCTAAGGAGGCCAGGTGGTTAGTTTCTGCGGCTGCAGGATCCGCCGAGCAGCTCAAGCAGATGGCGGCTTTCGAGGAAGAAGCTGCCCAAGCTTCGGCCAACCGAAGCTTCTTCGTGACACTCAACTTTGGCTCCACCTTCACAGGATCCTTTCGGGATTTGTGCCAGTCTCTCCCTACAAAGGGTGAGGCGCCCTCGGGCTCGCACTCCTCCCGTTCCAAAAAGAAGGATCCTGAACTGTCTTTGAGCCAAAGAAGGCGCTCCTGGAACCGAGATCGGTCCGACTTCCAGGAGCAAGGGGTCTCGACTACTGTCGAGATCGACTCCTCGGCTGCCGGTTTTCAGACCCCTATCTGGACAAGACACTGAAGTCGAGGACACGGCTGAACCGGCCGAGATCTCTCGCGACCCAATCGAGCCGTTATCGCCAACGCCTGTCGACTCTCTGGAGAGAACAGCCTATTCTCTCTTTCCTGACAAGGAAACCCATCCCACGGGTATTCTGATCGGGGGCCAGGAGCCGGAACCTCGATTTTCACCGAGCCCAGCTTCCCCGGACCGACAGAGCCAACGCCGTCGGTCTCGATCGAGGAGTAAGTCCGCTCCGGTCGGTAGACCCAAGAAAGGACACAAACACTCCTGGAAGAGGTGCCGCCACCGTTTCTCATCCTCCTCTGATGAGGAGAGGCTTCGATGGAAACTCCGTCGACACTATGAAGATCTTATGTGGCAGCAACTTCTGCTAACAGGCCAGAAACTGGCTACCCCGGGGGTTCCGGCTATCACTTGGCCTCAGCCTCTTCAGCCGACACCGTCATCTTCGGCCTCCAGGCTCCGGTTCCTTCGGTGGCCCCCGTGCGCCTTTCAGCTCGGCCGGTTACAGGCTCCCCACCAATTTTGGAGGACCAACAGTCTTCGGGTCTCCCTCATAGACTGTCGATTGCGGTCACCCCTGATCGCCCCAGGCGTGAGGGAGATTTAGGAGGGAAGCCTCTGTATCTGGATTCCTCCGATTCGGATAATACCAGCCTTCATTCCCATGACGAGCTGTCGGTGTCAGGCTTAGAAGAAGGGCCTTCCTCCTTTCAGGGCATAATTTGACTAATTTCAGAGTCCACAGGAATGCCTTTGCAGCCTATTCAGAAAAAGGCAGAATATCCCCTCACGGATATTCTTAAAAGGGGGGGGGATACCCCGACGGAGGCCTTTCCAGTAGCCGAAGCCATAGTTGGCCCGGCTCTGGAACTCTGGCAGCGTCCAGCTTCCTGCCCGGCTCCATCTGCCTGCATGGCCCGCAAGTACGCGGTGCCCACAGGGTCCTTGGTGGGGTTTACTGAGCACCCCTCAGCGGAAAGCCTTGTGACTGCCTCAGTATTCAGGTGAACGGGCAGCTCTGCAGATACTGACCACCCTCCAGACAAGGAGTCCAAACTCATGGACCACTCGGCCCGGAAGGTCTACGCGGCATCATCCTTGGGCCTTCATCAGGCAAACTCAGCTGTGATCATGGCACACTTCTCTCATGCCCTTTTGGGGTCGCTGGATGAAGTTCTTCCTCACCTCCCAGCAGACATGCACACCACGGTCAAGCAGGTCCGGGACCAGGGCCGGGCTGTTGCCAAACAGCAGCTCCAGACAGCTCTGGACATTGGGGATTCCTATGCCCGTTCACTAGCGGCAACGGTCACCTCTCACTGCAGGGCTTGGCTGAGGTTATCCTCCTTTCCCGTGGATACTCGGCACAAGCTAGCTGACCTGCCCTTCCTTGGCACTGACCTCTTCAGTCCAGGAATGGCAGGTCATCTTCAGTGCATTGAGCAGTCTAATGCCACCTTAGATGCCACCTCTGCTAAGGGTTCTTCAGGCAAGAACCAGCAGAAGCGCAAGAAGAAGCCCTTTCGGCATTCTTCCCCTGCGGTCAGACAGCCTTCCTTCCAGGGAGGTCAACAACAGCAGCAGGCTCAAGCTTGGCACCCTAGGCCCAAGCAAGGTCCCCAGCAGCCCCGCAAGGGAGGCCAAGGTGCTGGTCCAGCTGCCTCCTCCTCCTCCTCTAAGCCTGCACAGTGACGGGTGGGGGGTGGCCTCTTCCACACCCATCACGCCAGTTCTGGGTCCTCCCGTGGGGGGCCGGCTCTGCCACTTCCTTTCCGCCTGGTCCGGTATCACTTCGGACAAGTGGTTTCTGGAATTGGTAGGGCAGGGGCTGCCCCTACAGTTCGAGCAGTACCCTCCCAGCCGAGCCCGTGCCCCACGGGAGGAAAGGATCTCAGTTGGCACCCAGTCTACCCTTCGGGGAAGACATTGCGCAACTCCTCCTCAAAGAGGCAGTTGCCCCGGTGCCGGATCCTCCTTCAGACCCAGGCTTCATCTCCAAGTACTTCCTGATGCCCAAGCGGACAGGGAGTTGGTGCCCCATTCTAGATCTCCACGACCTGAACCGGTATCTCAGGTCTCGCACCTTCCGGATGGTAACTCTGAACCAGATCATACCATCCCTGGTGCAAAACATGTGGTTCTTTACACTGGATCTTCAGGACGCTTTTTACCACATCCCATTAGCGGTTCCTCCACTTTAGGGTCAAAGGGACCCTCTTTGAGTTCAGAGCCATGCTATTCAGCCTGTCATCATCCCCAAGGGTCTTCACCAAATGCATCGCAGTGGTGGCAGCCCATCTACGGCGTCTAGGGGTCTGTATTTACCCCTATCTAGATGACTGGCTCCTGGCGGGTTCCTCCCTTCAGGAGGTGGAGAGGTCCAGGGACCTGACCCTCCGAACCTGCTCTCACTTGGGCCTTCTGATCAACGAGGCCAAATCAGAACGCGTACCTTCTCAGGTGATGGGCTTCATCAGGGCAGAGCTCTACTCTTGTCAAGCCAGAGCTCGGCTCCCGGCGGACAGGGCCGAGGTTCTCTCCTCCTTTGCCCAATCATTTCTGGTTGGGCACTTGTGCCCTGCCCGGGACTTCCTGTGCCTCCTGGGTTACATGGCGGTGTGCACCTCAGTGGTCCACCAGACTGCACATGCACCTCCTTCAATGGGAACTGGTTGTCCAGTGGTCTCAGCATCAGGGTCTCTTCGACCAGCTGATCACAGTCACCCGGAGATGTGGGACGCTCTCCAATGGTGGACCATCCTGAGTCATTTGCAGGAAGGAGTCCCGTTTGTTCGCCCCGAGCCGACGGTCATCCTTACGACCGATGCCGCTCTCATGGGCTGGGAAGCCCACATGGAGGACAACAGGGCCCATAGGTTCTGGAACCCCGAGGAGTCCCGATGCCACATCAACCTGCTGCAGCTCAGAGCAGTCAGACTGACCCTGTCAGCTTTCGCTCCTCAGCTCCAGGGTCAAGTGGTTCAAGTCCAGATGGACAATACCACAACCATGTACTACCTCAACAAACAGGGCGGCACGCACTCCCGTCTGCTGTGCAAGTAGGCAGTCCAGATCTGGACCTTCGTCAGCCAGCTGGAGGCGGATCTCCTAGCCATCCATGTGGCAGGAGTCACGAACCAACTGGCGGGTGCTCTCAGCCGCATAGGCCAGACATCCCACGAGTGGTCTCTCCATCCAGAGGTAGCTTACAACCTGTTCTCCCATTGGGGCAAACTGTTGGTGGACCTGTTTGCCTCCAGGGAGAACACCAAGCTGAGGCTGTACCATGCCCGCCCCCCTCAGCGGGGTTCACTGCAGGGGGATGCCTTCTCGAGGCCATGGACCCCAGACCTCTTCTACGCCTTCCCTCCATTTCCCTTGATCCACAAGGTGTTACTCAAGGTGAGGAGGGACAAGGCGAAGGTGATTCTGGTAGCCCCAGATTGGCCACGCCAGTTCTGGTATCCTGATCTTCTCAGCCTCAGCTGCAGGACCCCAGAGCGGCTGTGTACACGCCTGGACCTGATATCGCTGAACCAGGGGAAGGTCTTCCACTCGGACCTTCAATCCCTGCACCTCACAGCCTGGTTCCAGAGCGGCTAGAGTTCCAGGCTTTGGGTCTTTCTGAGGATGTCTACACCGTGGTGGAGGCATCTCGAAAAGAATCGGCCAGGAAATGTTATGCCTTCAAGTGGAAAAGATTTTCCATTTGGTGTCAGGGAAAAAGTCTGGACCCCTTATCCTGCTCTGTGGCTAACATTCTAGACTACCTTTGGTCCCTCTTCAAAGGGGGTCTTCGGTCATTGACCCTTAGGGTGCACCTGGCAGCCATCTCTGCTTACTGGGCGTGGGCTGGTCAGCTGACATTGGCTCGGGAGACAGTGATCGGGCGCCTTTTCAAAGGCCTGGATCACATATCCCCTCCGGTGCGTGAACCTCCACCTCCATGGGATCTTTTGCTGGTTTTGGCAAAGCTCATGGGCAAGCCATTCGAACCCATGCACAAGTGTGAGCTCTAACACTTGTCGTGGAAGACTGCCTTCTTGGTGGCTATCACGTCAGCCAGAAGGACAGGGGAGCTCCAGGCGCTTTCGGTGGACTCCCCTTATCTGGTCTTTCACAGGGACAAAGTTGTCCTGCGCCCCCACCCGAAATTCCTTCCGAAGGTGGTGTCAGAGTTTCACCTCAACCAGGTGTTGACTCTGCCGGTATACTACCCTAACTACACCTCGGATGCCGAGTACAGGCTCCATACTCTGGACCTCAGGCGTGCTCTCTCCTACTATAAGGAGAGGACGGCGGAAATTCGGAGAGAGGTTCGCCAGTTGTTTGTCACCTACGCTGAAGCCGCTTCTGGCAGACCTGCAGCTAAATGGACTATTGCAAGATGGATCACATCATGCGTAAGTCTGTGCTATGAGTTGGCGGGCAAGGAGCCTCCCAGAGGGATAACAGCTCATTCTACCCACCATACTGCTGCTTCGGTGGCTGCTTCCAGGGACATCTCTATCCAGGAAATCTGTCGGGCTGCTACCTGGAAGTCAGCAAACACCTTTATTACCCTACCACATCGACCTAGAGTCACGACATGATGCTGGTTTTGGGGCCTCGGTTCTCCCAATCTCTGTTTCCTAAGTAGGGGGTGTGTGCCTTGCCTCCCTCCTCCCGGAGAACTGCTAGGAGTCTGCCAGACAGTGTGGATGAACAACATATCCACGCTCCTAGAAGAACAGGTTACTCACCTGTAACAGTAGTTCTAGGAGTGGTATATGTTGTTCATCCACACGCACCCATCCGACCTCCCTGGCTTAAGGCGCACAACCTGGCTTCCAGCAGGCTAGATTTGGCGTCATGGGGCGGAGTTGAGGTACTTACCACCCGGGTGGGTGGGAGGAGCCAGCTTGAAGACTTCCGGCAAGATTTAAAGGGGAAAGGGACAATGCCAGACAGTGTGGATGAACAACATATATCACTCCTAGAACTACTGTTACAGGTGAGTAACCTGTTCTTTTTGCACACAAAAGAAAAAAAGATTTTTTGTCCAAGCATAACATTCTATTAACAGATTAGCATTGAGTTATCCCTAGAGTGAGTTCCTTATGTAGTATTAACACCTAAAACAAAGCAACTAAATTCAAAACGTTTTTATCATGAACTACATTCTACAAATTCATAAGCATAAACAATTTACAATGCATAGCAAATGATGCTGATTATATATCATTTTATACGTTATCAGATACAGTAAAGTAGGTCGTGATGGTGCATTTTAACATCCAGTCTGTTTGCTTACTGTAATTAAGATGGCATAAAACAGTGGGTGAAAATGGAACATTCTTATTGGCTGACAACATTCTAAAAGGGGTAGTTTAATGGCTAGAAACCCTCAAGTATGATAGAGCAATAAGAATTCTAACTTCAAAAACATTAATTTTAAGAAAAAAACATTTTAGTTAAATAGCATGTAGGCATTCCTGGGGTTTGGTTGCCTTTTTTAATGTAACCCTAGGGGCAGAGAGCCCTCTGCTGTGCCCCATGACCCCCTAAAGTTAGATTCACTGATGGTAACCTAACCCCTGGTTGTACCTTCGTTTAATAGAAATGGAAGGCAGATATATTTTTAAATGCACTTCTCTTGTGTAATTCTTTTTCTTCTCTACAAACGGAGGTGGCTAGGAAGCATATAAAGACTTGGGGTGGGATATTCAAAGGCGTTGCGCATGGCGCAACAGGGTTGTGCCATGTGCAACCCACCAATGCGCCCCGGTGTGATATTCAAGCAGCGCAACCCCTGGTGCACCAGGGTGCACCAGTAATGTATGCGGCGCAAGTGCGGGGGGCGTGCCCATGCATATGCAGCACATCCTGATATTCAGCCCAGGATGTGCAGCACATAGGCTGGCACATACCCGCCTTGCGCCACTCAATGGGGGCGCAAGATGTGTCTGGCAAAACCGCCTGCTGTGGGTGGCCACCCGATCACCCAGGACACAGTCCACATGCCCCCTGCCCAGGGGGCGTCATGTCCCCCCCTCGCCCGATCATGGGCATGTGTAATAGTTATCCCTGGTGGTCTAGTGGACAGCTGTCCATTGCCCGATCGTGGGCATATGTTCATATAATCCCTGGGTGGCCCAGTGGACCGATCCCCAATGCCCAATTGTGGCCTTATGTTTGCTCCATCCCTGGTGGTCCAGTGGACCAAACCCCATCGCCCTGATCACAGGTGTACATTAGAATTCCCTGGTGGTCCAGTGGAAACCCCCCCAGTGCCCGATCATGGGCAGAATGAACAACGGACACCCTGTTGGTCCAGTGGTACCCCCCTCCCCACCCATCCACTGAGTCCCCTGCCACCCTGCACCCCCCCACAAGCTGCCCTGCCACCCGCCGACTGACAGCGTACAGTAGGGCTGTATGTCTATTGGTCCACTGCGTGGGCCAGTGGGCGTGCAGACCATACTGTACTACACAGTCCCGAATTGTGAATGAGCGTTCATTCACATTCACAATTTCTGTACACCTTCTAGTGTTATCACCAAACTTTATGGAACATTTTTGTTGAATACCATTTTATTTGCCCAGTTTTAACTGTCAAAATATATGAATGTGGGGGAAATGGCTATTTAAGCAATAAGATATGACAGGGGGGCATTATGGTGGGGTAACGGCCTGCCTCGGGTGGGTTAAAGCATGAGGTGAACCTGAATGCTTCCACCACCTGAGAAGGGCCATTAGCCCACCTTAATGTCCCCCCTGGAGTGCCTTATTGCAATTATGAAACGGGTCCCTAGTAGTACTAGATTAATAAATAATTACTAACGTTTATAGTTTATTTCCCAAAAAGATACAAAAATATCGAATAAATTTATGAAGAAAAAAGGATCCCATTTAGTCACTGTGTTGAGACCACTATGCCAGCAGGTGGCGTTAATGTTTTAAACAGTCTTTCACATTTCTTTTTGTTAGAGTAAGTAATGTAACTATTGAGCACTGGCTTCGATACCAGTTGTGTGTGTAATGGTTCCTGGTCACATTGGGGGAGCGGTGGGTAGTTGTTGCACCCTACACCTAGCCCGTCTTTTTTTTATTGTTTGTTTAAATAAAAAAATTGTATAACTTTTGTGGTCCATCTCGCAAGTGCATGGGAAAGCGGGAGCTGTTACCATGATGTGCCTTCAGCAGCAAATGGCAATGGACAAATCCCTGTCATTTTTCATTTCTTTGTATAGTCTCTGTCTGCATCCCCCCTTCCCCCTGCTGTTGTTAAAGTGCTTCATTATCTAACCCCCAAAAAAACCGAAGGCCCGATTCACTCTCTGTGTGGCCGGCAGGCAGCGGGAGATGATCAGTACAGCTGAGCACTCCAAACATGAGTGGTCAGTCTGTTGGTCTAGGAGTAGTTTCAGCTGGGCCATTGTGCTGGGATATTGGCCCAGCGGAAGGCGACTCTCAACCAGTCAGGAGCGGGCATTCTTAACACCCATTTCATAATTGTAAACAAACACTTGCTAAAGAATGCCCCAATGCTGCATTCTGATATGAGACATTAAGCACATGATCGGGTTGTTAGGTTACACCACTCCATGCTGGATCACTGTCATGTTTCCTCAACAGCGAGGTATGAAGCATTAACTGTGCACCACGGGTCCTCAGCAGCCTTTTACAGCTTTATTATTTTTATGTCATTTGTACATTTTATTTTCATTGCGCTTGCTTTCTGCTGGCATGTTATTGACTGTTTGATAGCTTCTTTTGAGACGCTGGTAGGATGTGCTTTACATTGCATGGTTGCCAGGTTTGGCTCTGCAGAGGACAACTGTCCAGTGTTTAGAAAGTTAAGTGTAACCCCTAGATGGCGCTATCCCAGGGGCTACTACCCCTGCCTGATTTGCCACTAACAGGTTGAGGGGCCTGGATCCAATGGCGGGTGCCTCCACCCAGAGGTCAGGGTTTGCAATAGTTAAACTTACTTGGTCACAGCCCTCTGGGACACTGCAACCCCCCTTTCTTCCCACTAGTGGCCCACACAATATATCAGAATTACCTTCACAGTATACACTACTCAGGGGTGGTTCAGGCACTGGGACCTCCTGTAAAATAAGATACAGTGCAACAATCACAGTACAATACTTTAACATAGACAAATACCTCAGGCAGTATAACTTTGCTGAAACAAGCAGCTCAGATTTATTTAGGGGGAATATAACAAGGACAGGGGGAAATCAGGTTAATTAGCTTATCACTTTACTCATCTACCTATGGCTCTGTGCACAGGCCTATCCCTACCAGTTACTGTCCCTGGGTACCCAAGCCCTAGTGACTAGTCCAAACCGTGGCAGCTGGTAGGGGCCCTTTCCCACAGAGAAAAGAAAAATTAGTTTAAACAGTCAGCAGTACAGTGATTCCATTTGGATTCAATGTGGCAATTCAACAGGGAAGCGACCCTGAATTAGTCCTCAAGTGACCTCCAAACAAGATAGGGTCCTTCAATGTCAGTAGGGCTACTCTTGAGCTCCACGAGACTCCTCACACATTTATATGGCAAACTGCAACAGGCAAAAGTCCTTTAATGGCAGCAGGATTCACTTGAGCTAACCAAGCCTCTTCACACATTTATATGGTGAACAGTAACAGGCAAAAGTCCTTTAATGGCAGCAGGATTCACTTGAGGTACACAAGCCTCTTCACACATTTATATGGTAAAACAGAAAGTACTATACCAGGCAGGTTGCTTCTCTATCCCGATTGCAATTACTGCACAATACCCGGGAGAACACACAGCAGATTCAGTTCCTGACAGACCGAGTGCAATTCAGCAATTTCTCCAGTCTTCTACAGGGTGAGCCTGGTTTCTACTCTTCAGATATCCTTTGATTCTCTTCACAGGATGGATTCAGTACTAACAAGCAGTTACACAAGCTGCAGACCGGAACTCTGGGCCTTACACACGTTTCCCGACTAAAACTGCACACTGAAAAAGCACAGGGCTCCTTCCTTCTTCACTGCCAGAGCTCAACTGAAACTCCAACAGACAAAACCGGGCACTTCCTTTCAGATCCTCCCAGTTCTTGACTGGATTGGCTGTCACTCACAATAGACTGCTCCTGTTGGTCCAAAAAGGCGCCAAAGTCTAAACTACATCTCCCAGAGTCACTGCCCATACAATCCTCTTGTGGCTGGCTCAGATTATGAGTTCAAGTTCTGATTCGTCCAAGGCACCATTTTAGAGCTAGCTTACCCCACACTGATTGGTCCAGTTCAGCAGTTCAAAACCAGAATGGGGAACTAGGCAGACACAGTTCTGACTGCAAAGAAAGCAGGTTAGACAAACTGTAATTTCATTATTACTCTAAATAATTTCTGGCAAACAGTTACATCTTTCAGATAGGTTCCCTTTGCACTCCTAGTGACTGCAAAAATGGAGTGAATTGGCAGCAGCTCGAGTGGTACTCAATCAAAGAAACACACAGTCCCCCATACAAACTAATTATGTCTGCAAGCAGACAGCTCTTAAAGAGACAGTACCAGAGGTTCTAAAACACTCACTAATAAATGGCTTAACATGCAAACACCATTCAGGCTTGGAGCATTCAAGCAAGCTCCGAAGTCTTTTGGGAACCCCCATTTGCAATGGGGTTACACCTTCCTGGCCTGGGAAAGCTTGCGTCGCGTCAAGCAAGTACCCCATAAGTTTCAACTGCAACCATATACATTTGCATTAGGCTCACATGTAATCATCAGTCAATATATCATTTTACCAAGAACACATTTCTGAAACATTGCAGTACGTCACTCTTACACAGTATTACATACACATTATACCATAACTCAAGTTATTACCTCTTGTACATGAAACCTGAAGAGAGGGGCCCTTCCTATCAGTTACCTTGGGGCTGGATGGGGCAAGGGCACCATACTTAGAGGGCAACACAAGTAACTTGGAGTTAGCACTGACGCTAGTTTGGGCAATGAGCTCGGGACACATACACCCTTTATGGACAACATTGAGAGGCAGATCCACTGGCCCCCAGGAATCATAACTGAGGTGCACCACAGGCTTTACAGCTGACGTTCCCGGGGAACTGCAGTCACAGCCTCTGAGCCTCATTTTCCATATTCCTCATCAGGGTCTCAGGTGAGGCTAGAACAGGGCACTTTCAGCTCAGGGTTGGTTTAGAGTCCAACATTTATCTCGCTGGGCTTTCAGACATGGCAGTGGACCTCAGGCACTCAGTCTCTTCTGATACCAGTGTATCCCAGTCTGACCCAATCATCATTTCCTCTAAGCTCAAACAGTTCAACCATGCACAGTGATTCCATTTATCTGATTGATGCTTTGCTTCCTTTCTGAGAACGTGGCTCCAAGACACAGAGCTGGACGTCAGAGGCCTTCATCTCAGTGACGGGGATTGCCGACAATTGACTCAGTTCGCAGAGGATAACAAAGTCACTCTCACTTTCTTCGATATGGACTGACAGTCGCTCAACTGGGACGGAGGAACTTTAACTTTGCTTCTGTAGGTGCAGACTTTCTTGATCTTTCTTGCCAGTCAAGTCACTGGTCGAGGGCATCTTCTAGAGCCGACTATTAAATTGTCAATGAATAAATGATTTCTATGCATTGTTTACATCACAGATTATTCTCAGGCCTTACTTTGTACTGGCAGATCATCTAGTTTACCAATGAGGAGATGGTGCCATCTATCAGCAATCTTGTACTTGCCATACAGTCCAGATTCTTAGCAATACCCGATCTCCTCCTAGAACATAATAACCCACACTATCATACCTTTCTTTGTTACAGATTTCTTTTGGCAGCCATGGTTTGAAACAGTTAGTACGCATGAGTTAGCTGGGCCTAACTTTTGCACATACTGTAAATAGTTATCAGCTTGAACCCAGCAGAGACCAAAACACACACTACAGTAGTCAGCTTCTCTTCCAAACATCAGCGTGGGGGAACACAGTGGCATCACTTTGGTGCAGTTATAGCATGCCAAGTGCTAATTTGTTGGCTCCATCAGTCTTGTCCTTTGAGTGCAGAGTGCCAGATATCTAGCAAAGTGCGGTTGAAGCGTTCAGCTGGGTCCCCTGGGGGTAGTGAGGTGGTTCGGATCTCACTCCCCGACAACTCTCGTGGACGACGCCTCAGTCTCTCCTTGATCGAATGGATTCTTTGTGGAGCCCCACAATGAACAAAAGTTTCTACAGTACTGGCTACAGTGGATGCTTTCTGGTCTTGGTGGGAAAGCTTGGGCATATCATTGAGAATGGTCAGTGACCACCAGCACATTACTGATATTTCTTTGATCTGACTCAAACTCAGAAAATCAACAGACCAGCTCCATGCGTACTGGTGGTTATGTTAACAAGAGGGCAGCCCTCTGGGCAAGCTTTCCTCTATAACCAGCGACTACAAGTTGAATGTGTTATCACATCAGCCCCATCTTAGGCCAATAGAATCTAGATCTCTGAAGTCAAGTGTTCTCTATCTATAAAGGTGCCCTGGTTGTGCAAGGACCTCAATACTAGTCTCGAAAACAGTGGGCAGCACCGGATGACATTACCCCTCTGTCACATGTCTCCTGATTTTATTGATCAGTTTCAACTTAGGACCTTCTTTGTATAACGTGGTTCTCAATAATGGGCATAATTTGACACATCTTTTCCTGCATAGAGGGGCTTCAGTTGATTTGATCATAGGATGCGAGTTGAGCCCGCGAATACTATCATTGTCCAGCTGAGGCATGCACAATGTCTGTGCAGAAAAGTGGCAATAACAGCAGGTATGCAATTCTCAGTCCCAAGCAATCCACCATGCAGTCCACTACGTCCGTGGACATTGTTCCTCCTGTCAAACTTCCGGCAGAGTGCACGAATATCCGGTTCCACCAATCGCAACCATTCTAAGAACAGGCCTCGGAAAACATCAACATCTAACAGACCTGCTCGGTATTCGAGCATAGTCATATAGAGTAGAAAGCCACTGGCCAGGGCTCAACAGCTGAGGTCTGATAGGTCAAGGATTGTGTCAGTTTTACTAGTATTTTAGCCCACGCAAGTACTCATGGAATTGGTCAACAATAACCCACTTCAGCTGGAACTCAACTTATGTACAGGACAGTTCTTCGGATGAGATCGGCTTCTACTGGCAAGGCCACTAGTCTCAGGCCATTCTCATGCTCTTAAGCTAGCACCCCCAACCTTGCAAGCTAGCATCAGTGTGCAGGGCGTAAGGTTTTCTTGGATCGACATAGGCCAGCACTGGAGCATGGGCAAGTGATATATGATCTCATGAAAACAGTCTCACAATCAGGAGTCAGCGGGCCCCATACTTCCTCGGATGAAAAACGCTTTTCAGTCTTGAGGGACACTGACTTTTGGTATTTTTGTGGTTGGGATACCCAGGTAAGGTTAAGTGGCGGATCACTCTTAATAGTCATGATGAAGCGCGATATAACCACAAATCCGAATCTTTAAGTTCTTTTAGATTTTGGGGCTGTGGCCAGGTAGTCAAGGCCTCAACTACTTGGTCAAATCTAACCCTCGGTGGATACTATGTGTCCCATACTTTACTGATGTTTGAAAAGCACTTATCAATGGACAGTTTAGACAAAAGTCCTCCAGTGGTCAATACCTTAAATAATCTGCTCTCTGTTCCGCAGTGGTGCAAACCAATAACATCATCTAGGTATACAGGCCTCTAGTAGTTCGTACCCACTGCAGCTCCATCAATCGTTGAAGCGCTGGGGCAAAACCCCAAGACATCTCATGAAGTTAAGCCAAACAGACAAATGGATAACCTCACGGTCCTCTGGGACCACCGGAATCTGGTAGTACCCACAGGAGATCCAACACAGAGACCACTTGCTCCCGTTCAGACAGTCAGCATCTGAATGGGCGTGTGTACTGATCGGGATAGTCGCCGGTTTAAACACGATAATCATCCTTATATCCCATTCTTTTCCTCACTACCACAATGAGAGCTAGGGCTTCTGGATTCTTATGATACACGCTATCTCTTACAGATGCGTCTCACATCATCTATCAGCAGGTGCCAGGCGTCGGGGCCTCTCACGAATGGTCTTTCGTCACGCAGCGGATATTGTGCTCAGCTCCTTGCGCGTCTCGTCCCATTCCTGAAAACACCAATCTCTGGGCAGCTCTCACGATCCACTTTCCATTCAATGGCAATAGAGTCTGGAAATCAAACAAGTCAGGCGTTACTCTGTCATTCTTCCTTCAACTCTTGCTGCTGGGTAGCACCAGTGTCTGCACAATGCATTAGCCAGGATACAATCATACTCAGATGTCTTTCAGACACTATGAACTGGACCATACCATACAACATAGCACGGAACAGCAGGCAATACAAACGACCAACAGTCCCTCTGGCAATTTTCCATCGCCTGGTGCATCAACATGTATTTATTCTTAACATCCTTTCTAATACGGACCTCCTGTAGTACTGGGCATTGGCACCGGATCAGAACTCAGGATCCTTCTTCCATACAATTCGACGGTTCCTCTGGTTCTATTTTCCAGCATCTCTGTACTCACAGGCCTTATTAAAGCCAGACTCTTAAGCTCTATAGTCTTTGACCCCTGTTTCATAACATAACTGCCAGCCTTCCAAACATGAGCATTTGTTCCAATCAACAAAGGACACCATCATACAGTCAGTGGAGGACACACTAGACTAGGGTCTCTACTTGGCCACTCCAGCCAGGAGGTGGAAAGACAAGAAGTCAGATGTACCGGATGGGTGAGCCTCACTTACTTCACCATGAGCCAGCTAATGGTTGCAAGGTACATCTGACAAATGCTTCTGATACAATCTTGGAACATAATTGTCTTAGGGCCACTGTCTAATACAGCTCTTGTAGACACTCACTCTTTGTAGATCTCCATGGAGGACCCACTATTCTGGACCAGTCTGGAGGCGTAGTGAGGCCTGGGCAACTGACCTTGCCAAAAGACATGAGTTACTTTTGGTGCCCTCACCAGGATCATTTGTGCACCTCTTAACCACACAGTTTGTTCTCGAGCTCTCCTTGTAGCCTATCTGCAACTTTGTCAGTGTCTTTGAGGACCGGCATTCCCTCTTCATGCCCATCCTTCCACAATTATGCAAAACAAACTTTCTGGAGTTTAGGCTGGCCGAGGCGCCACACTGGGAGCCAGGGCGGGGCACTACAACTGGAAACCTTGGGTGCCATCTCTGTCTGCGGCGTGATAAGCATTTGAGACATCTCGTCAGTTTTCCTTCCATGGTCAAGGATGAGTTTGGAATGTTATCAGCAGGAGATACATAGATCAATTACCCAACCAGATGCAGTCGGATATAGGTCAAGCCCGTACCTGCGTAGCCTTCACAAAAGGATATTTTAATTCGGATCTCTCAACAATCCGCCCCATTCACACATCTTTTTCCCCATCAGGCCTCATTGACATCAACCTCCTGTGAACTTCCTTGATGAGTCACCCTCAGTCACTGGTCGAACCCACAGCTGTTGGTGCAGGTCCTCCGGTCCCTTTCTCAACTCTCGAATTTCTCATTAACTCATCATGGAGGTAGGATTGATGATTTGCAAGCATACTGAGCAACAGCAGTTCTGACAAGGGGCAGACTTAAGGATTCTCAGTCTGGTTCGGTCAGTTCAATACTAGCAAACTACCCTTTCTGAGGCATTCTTGCAACAATTTTTACAGCGAGATACATACGACAACTCTGGTACTGTTGTTTCTACTCCACCATAGGTCCCTCAGAATCTAAACTCCCCATACATTCTCAAGGACTCAAGATAGGCATGTGCAGTCGCTTCAGGGTTACTGGCCGTTTAGCCGGATGTAGCCAGGCAGGACCCCGGGCTCTCACTAACCTCTTTAGCACCCAAGCTGACATTGCCATTCTAGCACAGGGCAACATAGTCCTCCAGGTCTCCCAGTCATCCTCCTTGGGGGTGGGAGGTGCCAGAAGATCCTCAACCTTCGGTAAGTCGTGACTAATGGCAGGTGCAGAAATAAGGTCTCATTGGTTCAGCCACCATTAGGCACTGGGCGGGAGAGGTGTTGGGAGAGACACCCCAGGTGCAAGAATAGTTTCTTCAAGTCTCCAGTTTCCTTCTCAGCAACCATTGAAATTTCCTCAAAAGTTTCAGATAGTGGTGGGGCTCATTTCGGGTCTTCTATCCTAGTTATCACTCTCCAAGCAGTGAGGGCTCCTCTGGGGTAATGGTCTGTAGCACTTTGGGAGCTATCAGATCATAAGCTCTACTAAGGCCAGAAAAGTGTGGGTGAGCAGATTGTGCCAACCAACCACCACAGTTGTAAACCTTCCACCTTGGAAAGTACTCTGTACAATGTCATATTGATACCAAGGGATGTCAGTATAACATAGCATTTTGAGGTCATCTCCTCCCAATACACCACTCCACCAGCGGTGCAGCCACTTCTGTCAGTCCCATTTTTCTAACAGTAGTTGTAAATAATTGAAAAGGACACACAATCAGCAGTGCCTCAGATGTAACCTAGATGGCGCTATCAGGGCTACCTGCCTGATTTACCACTAACAGTTGAAGGCTGGATCAGTGGCAGGTGCCTCACAGAGGTCAGGGTTTGCAGTTAAACCAGGTCACAGCCTCTGGGACACTGCAACCCCCTTCTTCCTAGTGGCCCACACAATAGTCAAATTACCTTCAGTATACACACCCCAGGGCTGGTTCAGGCACTGGGACCTCCTACAAAAAAGAGATACAGTGCAACAATCACAGTACAATACTTTAACATAGACAAATACCTCAGGCAGTATAACTTTGCTGAAACAAGCAGCTCCGACTGTTGGAGATATAAAGGACGGAAATCAGGTTAATTAGCTTCTTTACTCATCTACCTATAGCTCTGTGCAGGCCTATCCTAATTACTGTCCTAGTGCCCAAGCCTATGGCTAGTCAAACGTGGCTGGTGGGGCCCCTCCCACAGAAAAAAAAATTAGTTTAAACAGTCAGCAGTACAGTGATTCCATTTGGTTCAATGGCAATTCAACAAGGAGCGACCTGAATTAGTCATACGAACTCAAATAAATCTATTGCACAGCTTCTTGATATTCTGAAAGCGCTTAACTTAAATATTTATTATTAATACTGTAACAGACGTACCACATTTATTGCACTCAGTGGAGTGCTGCTTTTTCCTTGTTTCCCTCGGTAACTCTGAATGAAATGGCTTTTTAAACCTGGAAAAATTAGTATGGAGAAGCTTTGTAGCCCATCACGGGGTACTAAACCTGGCGAAGGGACTCCCAGATTATGAGAAGCGAGTTAAGTTTGCTGCTGTGCTTATGTACATCAACCTCCCCATGTACATTTATGAAAAGATACTGTTTTAATGACAGGTGGAGGCCGACTAGGGGTAATTTTTTCAAGAGGTATGATTCCTTTTTTTTTTTTTTTTTTTTTTTACCCAGTGACCAAGTATATACAGTAGTAATTGAACCAAAGGAACTGGGTAGGAACGCTTTGGTTTGTTTCATCAGTCCTAACTATGGTCTTAGAATTCATGCCATACTCACTTTAATCTTACACTTTTCCACCTGTTTAAAAAATTATGGCAAAGCCAGAATGGATCCTGGCCATCATGGCATACACCGGAAATTGAAAATGACCAGAAGGAGGCCATTGAGGCCAGTAGGACTCCTTCTTACAGAGTTGAACGTTGAAATGCTAAAATGGCCTAGAATTAATTACTTGTAAAAATTAGAATATTATATTGATTAATCAGCTGCCTAGAGGTGAAGTTACAAGGAGCATCAAACTTTTAGTTATTCATAGTTGCTCATTATGGAACCAGTGGAACTCTTTTTTTTGGAGCACACTTTAAAACAAAAGGATACAACCGAATGATTTCCTCAATAAACAAATGAACAAATAATTTCTAGAAATATGGCCCTGATGGGTAAGATAAAACTCGCTGCTAATATTTTTAAAGGCTCTATAGGAAGCTCGATTCTTTTTCTAATTGCTGGGTTTTCTGGGTTGAAACGACAAAAGAAGGCTAATGCTAGCCCATTGAGCTTGTTCCCCCCACATAGGTGGGTCAAAATGTATCTTAAAGTTCTACTAGATACCAACAGTTCATCAAGACCCCTTTTAAATCCCAGTATAATGTTTTTATCAATCAGCTCTTGGGGAAAATTATTCCATGTTTTAGCTGTACCTGCCATGAAAAATGATCCCTTTTAGTGGTGTTTGCCCAAGGGACTGCAAGTTGTTTATTGTGGGCAAACTTTTATCTCTTGGAACTACTTTTAGCCCACAGTGTGCAGCCAGCACTGGTGAACTGAAGGTCTTGTACATATGGAGAAGATCTCCCCTTTGTCTTCTCTCCTGTAATGAAAATAGTCTTGTCTCTTTTAGTCTAACTTCGCATGATTTTTTTTTTAAATGAGGCATCGTTTGGGTAATTTGCTTTTGAACCGTCTCAATCATTGCAATATTCCCTTTAGGTATGGATTCCAAAAAGGCGAACCATAATCTAGGTAAGGTAAAACAAAACTCCTATATAAGGGTAATAGACAATGTTCAGATCTGGAGATGAAGGAACGCTTTATCTATTTGATCATACCAATTGATTTTTTCAAGGGATTTATTTGCAATGCTCAAAAATTATTTTTACCAAAATGCCGAGATCTCGTTCCGATTCGGAGCTATGGATCAGTAGATTGTTCAAGAAATACTAATAGTTATGATTATTTTTTACCCAAGTGAATAACATAGAGGATAGTGGATGGACAACAGTGAACAACAACATTGTTGTTCACTTCGAGAGGTTGTCATGACAACCATGTAAACGTAGAGAGCGAAGCTCGAGAGGTTTATGGTTGTCATGAAACCTTGAGAAGTGAAAGCAATGTTGTTGTTTACTGTTGCCCATCCACTGTCTTTTATGGTGTATGGGCAAAAGTAAAAATAAAACAGCTTGTGACTTCTTCCACAATCACGCTGTGATATCGGGAACCCCCCGCCCATATCTGTGAAAACACTCTGCTCATTCTGGGTCCACAACTATACTGTTAACTTCTACATTTGAAAATAAATACTGGTGTCCTGCTGTGTGCCAGCCAAGATTTAAACAAAACAGCATTTACTGGTAAATTAGAACTTCCTCCTGTGCCTTCGCTGAACTGCTGTGGCCATTTTATGGACGCCTATGAACCGTGACTTGCGCAAACGCAAACATGATAAGAGCTGTTGTATCATCGTTGTAATGTACTCATGATGGTACAACAACATCGTGACATCACATCAATAGTACAACAAGAGTAGTAAATGATGGATTTTTGGGGAATACAATGTTCTACCATACACTATAATGCATTTGTCCACACTGAAGGACATTCAGTTTATGATAACCAATTTTTCAATATTTAGCAGGTCATTGACTAGTGATAAGTGTTTGCTGAATGAGTCGACTTCCATTTAGTATCCTCTGCAAATTTGACTAAAGGGTTTGTTATTTGGGAGTTTAGATCACTGACATAAATACCAAACAAAGTGGAGCCCAGGACAAAGTTCTGTGGAACCCCACTACTGACACTTCCCTCCTCTGACAAACTCCCATTAATTCTAACATGCTGTTTACAGGATAATAACCAGTTTTGTATCCATTTGACTAAAACTAGGCTGAAATCCATCCGTATTAATTTATTAGGATGTAGTGAAGGACCTTATCAAATGCCTTTTTAAAATCTAATAAAATGACATCAAATGGTTTTCCCCTATCCAATTGAACTTATTAAGCTAGCCTTACTAAAGACAAATTATTAAATGACCTGTTAGGTGGTCTACAGCAAACTTTTAACTTTGTTACTGTATGTTTTCTACTTGTTTCATGCATTTTATAGTGCATTTTATTGTGTGCAATACTGACTAGAGTGATGCTCGTGATGCTCCTTCAACTGACAGGAGATATATGATGTGGGCATAAAATTAAATTACATACCATTTTTATTACCTAGTTATTAGGTTGGAGCAGTTTCTGTCTAACCTGTGGAAAACTGCAGAAATGTTATTTACTTGTTATTTTTAAGTGTGTGTTAATACATATACAAGTTAAGAGAACTGTGAGATAAATCTGAGCAGAGAGAGCTTTTAGAGCTACCAGCTCTTAATTTTAGGTTCATTTAACCTCCTAACTACTGGAATTGATTTACTTCAACCTACTTGGGACCATCAAGTTGCAGACTCATTATGGCCCTGATCTGTTGCCTGGCTGCCTTTATTGGGTACAGTTATCTGGATTAGGGTTGTTTTGTGATTTTGTCCAGAAAAAGGTAACATGATTGTTGTTGGATATTACAAGTTGCTCACACAAATTGCTAAGCCTGGAAATAGTGGGGTAAAAGTAATGTTTGAAGGAATGAGATGCACATATTGAGTTTGGGGCATGGTTGCCCTATGCTCAGGTGGCCACTGGGCTACTCATGATCTTCCTCCCTAAAATTAGTAGTTTACAACCTTCTTTGTCTGATTGGAAAGGTTATACTGGGTATTACCATCTAGGCGAAACCAGTACCATGGATGAACCAGGTTTACTACTGCTCACTGGACAGAGGACATGAGTTTGCTCGACAGGTATGCATTCAGTGTCCAGTCTTATGGCAGCCCAAGCATTGTGCTTAGTACTTCCAAAACATAATGCCTGAAAAGTAACAGGAAGCTAAATGTACTGTACTTTAGTAACATTAATATATCTAATGAAATTCCTACCTGAATATTGGGTTTTCACTATAACTTCCTGGAACTGGATGGGTACTCTAATGGTAGGGTTGAGGGACATGTATGGGCTTTTTAAAGGTCTGTAATTCAAATTGGTTTTAGAGGGCTGCTCTCCCTGTAAATATATAATTGATTATGGTTAATTTTAGAATAAATCATTGAAGTTATTTTTAAAGCAGGACAATGACAGACTATGATGATTTAATTAATGTCCAGAAATAGAACTGAAGGGTGGAGTTTTTTGGCTGTTTAAATCTGCAATGAAATTATCAACCTAAAGACCAATCTGAAAGTATTTTTACTTACTGAAGTTATGAAAAATGATCTGTACATGTCTGTAACTTTTTGCATGCATTATGTACTGTAGTGTATGTCTCTCTAACTTGTGTTGTAATGGTTTGTTAACTGAGCAACAATAAACTAAACTTGACTTGTATGCATTTTCAAGGTATGTCCAGAATCCCAAAACACTGTTCATTGTATTACCTTGATGTTTATGGTTTTGTTTATTCTATTATTGTGGTGTAAATCAGGGACTTTTATGTTACAATAATGCAAGCACAACTAAGTCACATCAATTTGATATATCTTCCCCAGTATCAGCCATTCCCCTTATTTTGTTAAGTTGATAACTACTTAATTGTTCTTTGGACAGTTCCACAACTCAGTGCTTGGCAACTTATTTTTGTCAATTTATTCTTGGGCATAATTGTCCTATTTATTTTTGTTACAGTTACTTCATTTCTATGTATTTTATATTATGCATTTTTGTATCAGTTATTCCCCTTTCCCTTGATGCATCTGAAAACAAGCTGTTACCAGCTCGGTATCTCTCTCTTGGTAAAACCCTCTAAATAAATAAATACATACAGTACATACATAAATCTCTTATCGCATTAATGCATTAGCAGTAGTTCCGGCTCTGACCAGAGTTATTTGTTGTTGTCATAGGGTGCTGTAATCAATCACTGTATTTTAGAAGATATGATAAACTTTTGCAAGATTAGTAATGTGATCTTTTGTTTTCATTACTCCTATGTATCACATAATTTATCCAGTGGAGATATCCATTTGTCTAGACTGAAGAATCACTGTCAACCAAAAGGAAAGACCGACATAGAACTAGTTTCTTCATGAGCTTTAATACATAAATATGACAGGGCATTTGTACATTCACTTGTTCCTTGATTGTGCAGCTTTTAGAACGTAATTAGGAAAAAAAGTTTCACATAGATTAAATCACAAGAAAAAGCCAATTTTAAAGTAACATATATTGTGACACTCTGAATGGTACAGGAGAGGTAAAATATAGGTTTCTGATATAAACCATGCACCATGGTCTCAAAGTCACTGTGAGGATTTCTATCCATTTCAATCGATTTCATCAAAGTAGATGGAGACACAAGGACCTTAAATAGGGTATTTTAAAAAGTAAATACATTTGTATTGGACGCTCATTAACTAGCCATTGTACAGTCCAAGAAAGCTTATCTAACCAGATTATTAGAAATTAGTAGGCAATTCAAGCCTGTTATACCATGTGGGTAACTAGTGAATGAACACAGCAGCCCTTATACATGCATGCATGACTCTTACATTTAAGGACCAAAAATGAATCATATGAATTTTCATCTGCTTGTATTGAGAGGTAATGGAGATCCAGAAACAAATGATTTAATACCTTTTATTGGACCAACATAGATGTTACACAAAAAAGAACAAAGTGCTTTAGCTTTTGGACCAACCAGGTCCTTCTCCAGAGGCTTTAAGTGGCCCAAGGGACATGCCTTCATCATCTTGGGGGGATGTGACATAAATGGGACAGAAGGAGTTAATGTTTGGATTTTCCAAACACATTTTTACCAATTATTTTACCAGGTGAGACACACTAAGCTGAAAGCTTGTTTGCAGGTGCAACCTGGGAGCACGAGGAAGTTAAGTGACTTGCTCAGGGTCACACAGTATGCAAGTGGGGGCTGTGGGATTCAAACCCAGGTCTCCAGATTTGCAGCTCAGAGCCTTAAACCACTGTGCCATACTGCCTCCTATTTTTTTTATATTTATATTTTTTTTAGCAGTCTGGGAAAAAACACTCACACAAGCGGAGTTCCACAATCTGGAATTCTCACTGTCTTCCTAGCTGCTAGATAAGAGCTGGATCATAAATCTCAGTGGACCTGTCCACACACAGACTCACAGTTTAAAAGGTTGGTTCACTCAAATATAAACTTCAGGTTGAAAATATAATTGGTCACTGATAGGTGTTCAGCCTGACTGGGACAATTAAATACATACATGGTAGATGGTACATTCAAAGGGGGAATAGGGATTACCTGTTCTCTAGAGAGTATATAAGATGCTGAAAGACGGTTGGTTGGTTACTCTTGAAGCTGGAGGGTGAAACATAAGCTTGGAGTCTACCCTTCCAGCTATGTCCGTGGGAGCTGGCAGTTAGCATAGGGTCCAGTGTTCTCTTGAAAGAATCTCACAATTATGATAATCCACCTCTCTCTCTGGGCTGGAGCAGCTTTTGGAGAGATGTCTGTCTTCGGGTATTCACTGCCACCAGCTGGAGTCGTCCGACACCAACCTTCAAGTTTATCAACTTGGGTAATTAAATGTGCAATTGCACAAATCAAAGTCTGGTAGTGTCTCTCTCTCTCTTCGGTAGCAGGTGTTAAACAGAGTTTACCTCAGCCAGTGGAAACCATGTATTACCTTAGAAAAATGACATCACAGTCACAACTGTTGAGTAAATAGCTTTTTACTTAACAGAAAGTGAACAGAGCAGTACAGGATATCTATTTACAACACAAGAGAATAACACTGATACAGGAAAAGTAAACAAATGTTTTTAAATAACAGATGAAAAAAAGGCTATTACTGCAATATGCTAGTATTGAACTTACCCTTCCCTGTCCTTTCAAGTGAACACTGGACCCTATGCTAACTGCCAGCTCCCACGGACATAGCTAGCATGGTAGGTTCCAAGTTTATGTTTTTCCCTCCAGCTTCAAGAGTAACCAACCAACCGTCTTTCAGCATCTTATATATTCTCTTGAGAATCGGTAAATACAGGTTACTCACCTGTAACAGGAGTTCTAGGAATGGTATATGTTGTTCATCCACATTTACTGGCAGGTTCCTTGCGCTTTAAATCTTGCGGAAGATCTTCAAGCTGGCTCCTCCACCCCGGGTGGTAAAACTCGGCTCCACCCATGACACAGATCTAGCCCACTGGAAGCCAGGTTGTGTGTCGAAGCCGGGGAGGTTGGGTGGGTTGTGTGGATGAACAACATATACCATTTCTAGAACTCCTGTTACAGGTTAGTAACCTGTATTTCTAGGGACATGGATATATTGTTCTATCCACACTTACTGGCAGACTCCTAGCAGTTCTCCGGGAGGAGGGAGGCAAGGCGCACATCCCCTACTTGGGAAATAAGGACTGGAGAGCCGAGGTCCCAAAACCAGCATCCTGGCATGACTCAAGGTCGATGTGGTAGTGGGTAATGAAGGTGTGTGCTGACTTCCAGGTAGCTGCCCTGCAGATTTCCTGGATAGGGACGTCCCTGGAAGCAGCCACCATAGCAGCGGTATGGCGGGTAGAATGAGCTCTTATCCCTCTGGGAGGCTCCATGCCCACCAACCTATAGCAGAGATCTCTGCAGGAGGTGACTCACCTGCCTATCGTCCGCTTGGCTGCAGGTCTGCCAGGTGCAGCTTCAGCATAGGTGACAAACAGCTGGTGAACCTCTCCCTGAACTTCAGCCATCTGCTCCTTATAATAAGACAGCGCTCTTCCAGGGTCCAAAATATGGAGCCTATATTCGGCCTCCGAGGTGTGACTGGGGTAGAACACCAGCAGAGTCAACACCTGGTTAAGGTGAAACTCTGTCACCGCCTTCAGAAGGAATTTCAGGTGGGGGCGCAGGACAACCTTGTCCCTGTGGAAGACCAGATAAGGAGACTCAATGAAAAGCACCTGGAGCTCTCCCATCCTTCTGGCTGATGTGATAGCCACCAAGAAGGTGGTCTTCCATGACAGGTGAGAGATGTCACACCTGTACATCGGTTTGAATGGCTTGCCCATGAGTTTAGCCAACACCAGCAATAGATCCCATGGAGGTGGAGGTTCTCGCACCAGAGGGGATATGTGATCAAAGCCTTTGAAAAAGCACCCGACCACCTTCTCCTGTGCCACTGACTGCTTCCCGGCCCACGTCCGGTAAGCAGAGATGGCTGCCAAGTGCACCTTAAGGGTCGTTGACTGAAGCCCTTGCTGAGAAAGGGACCATAGGTAGTCCAGAATGCTGGCCAAGGAGCAGAAGGAAGGGTCCAACCCCTTATCCTGACACCAAATGGAGAATCTTTTCCATTTGAAGGCATAGCATTTTCTGGTCAACTCCTTACGGGATGCCTCAACAATGTTGAGGACCTCATCGGAAAGACCCAAGGCCTGGAACTCTAGTCGCTCAGGAACCAGGCCATCAGGTGCAGGGGATTGAAGGTCCAGGTGGAGTACCTTCCCCTGGCTGACTGAGATCAGGTCTGGGTGGGCTGGAAACCGCCTCGGGAGCCTGGAGCCGAGGCTGAGATCTGGATACCAGAACTGGCGGGGCCAGTCTGGGGCTACCAGAATCACCTGCACCTTGTCCCTCCTCACCTTGAGAAGCACTTTGTGGATCAAGGAAAATGGAGGAAAGGTGTAGAAGAGGCCTGGGGTCCACGGCCTCGAGAAGGCATCCCCCTGCAGTGAGCCCTGCTGAGAGGGTGCGGGCATGAAACAGCCTCAGCTTTCGAATTCTCCCTGGAGGCAAACAGGTCCACCTGAGGTGTGCCCCAGTGGGAGAACAGATCATGTACTACCTCCGGCAGGAGAGACCACTCGTGAGATGCAGCACCTATCCAGCTTAGGGCATCGGCCAGAGTGTTGGAGGCTCCCATCACATGGATGGCTAGGAGATTCGCCTCCAGTCTGCTCACGAAGGGACCAAGTGTGGAGAGCTTCCTTGCACAGGAGCAAGGAGTGCATCCCGCCCTGGCAGTTTAGGTAGTACATGGTCTGGACCTGGACCACTTGACCCCGTACAAATGGAGCGAAGGCAGTGAGGGCTAGTCAGACCGCTCGAAGCTCCAGCAGGTTGACGTGACATCGAGACTCCTGAGGGGACCAGAGGCCATGCTTCTGTGCCCCCAGATGGATATCCCAACCCATCAGAGAGGCATCGGTCATTAGAATGACCGTCAGCTCAGGGCGGAAAAATAGTATGCTCTCCTGCAGATGAGCTGGAACGATCCACCACTGGAGAGTGTTCCACATCTCCTGGGTCACCGCCACTGGCTGGTCCGGAGGACCGGAGCGCTGTGACCACTGGCAGGCCAGCACCCATTGCAGGGGACGCATGTGCCAGAGGGCCCAACAGACCACGCTGGTGCAGGCCACCATAACGCCCAGGAGACATAGGAAGTCCTGGGCAGGGCACAATTGCCCAACCAGAAATGATTGGGCAAAGGAGGAAAGAACTTCGGCCCTGTCTGCCAGGAGCCGTGCTCTGGCTTGAAGAGAGTCGAGCTCTGCCCCGATGAATTGAATCATCTGTGTTGGCACAAGTTCTGATTTGGCCTCGTTGATGAGGAGGCCAATCTGAGAGCAGACCTGGAGGGCCAGATCCCTGGACCGCTCCACCTCCAGCCTGGAGGGGGCTGCAATCAGCCAGTCATCCAGGTAAGGGTACACCCAGACCCTTCGGTGCCACAGGAATGCTGTCACCACTACCATGCATTTGGTGAAGACCCTGGGAGCTGGAGAGAGGCCGAAGGGCATGGCCCAGAACTCGTAAAGGGACCCCTCCGCTCTGAAGCGAAGGAATCACTGGTGGGACGGACAGATTGGGACGTGAAAGAATGCGTCCTGGAGGTCCAGAGAACAGAACCACATGCCTCATTCCAAGGATGGAATGATCTGTGCCAGAGTGACCATCCTGAAGGTTCGAGACCTTAGGAACTTGTTCAGGTTGTGTAGGTCTAGAATGGGGCACCAGCCCCCATCCGTTCGGGACACAAACCCTGGGTCTGGTGGAGGATCCGCCACCTCCTTGATCACCTCCTTTTGGAGGAGCAGAGCAATGTCAGCTCGACAAGCCGACAGAGAGGCTGCGGACCCCAGAGCCCCCCGTGGGGAGACGGCTCGATAGGGTGGGGCCTGCTCGAATTCCAGAGGCAGACTTTTCCCTACCACTTCCAACACCCAGCGGTCCGCTCTGATAGTGTACCAGGTGGAAAGAAAGTGGTGGAGCTGTCCCCCCAAGGGGGGAACCCAGGGGGAGTGACGAGGCTGGGGGCGACACCCCTCAACCCGTCACTGAGCAGGCTTGGAGCAAGGACCGGCCGAGGTACCTCCTGGGCCTTTTCCTCTGGGCTTCCTGCTGGAGGAAGCTGCAGGCTTGGCTTTGGGGTGCCAAGTGCGAGCCTGCTGGCCCTGATGCTGGTGTTGCTGGGCCAGACATGCCGCAGGGGCAGAAGGTCGAAAGAGCTTATGCTGCTGCTGGCAGCCTTTGTCCTTCTGGGCAGGCGTGACTGAGTCCAAGGCAGCACTGGACTTCTCAATCCTCTGCAAGTGACTCTCCACCCTGGGACCGAACAAGTGGTACCCAGGAGGAAGCGTCTGCCAGCTTGTGCTGGGTATCCACTGTAAGGTGGAGATCAGCAGCCAAGCTCTGTGGTGCATGGCCACTGTGGCTGCTACTGACCGAGCACAAGAGTCTCCAATATCAAGAGCAGTTTGGAGCCGTTGCTTTGCCACTGCCCTTCCCTGATCCCACCTGCATGACCGTAGTCTGGAGGTCAGCTGGAGATGAGGAATCACCTCTTCCAGGGCCCAAAGGGCATGGGAAAAGTGTGCCATCAGTACAGCCAAACTGGCCTGATGAAGAGCCTAAGGAGGATGCAGCGTAAACTTCTACGCCTGGGTAGTCAGTTTTTTGGACTCTTTATCGGGTAGCTTGTCCACATCCCGAGCATTTCGGACGCTGGAAAACACTGTAGGTCACCAACCCCTCTGCAGAGGGTGCTCCAGAACCGGAGAGTGAGCCGATGGGAGCAGCATACTTCCAGGCCATCCTGGCTGTGGGAGCTGGACAAGAAGCTGGCCACTGCCATGGCTCCAGAGCCGGACCAACAATGGCTTCAGCCACAGGAAGACCCCCATAGGAGAATCCCTCAGTCCAGTATCTCCATGGGGATACTTGGCCGCTTTGACACAGGTTCAAGCTTCATCCCAGTAGATTCTGAGATGAGCCGAAGCAAACCCATGAATGAGGATGGGCTCTCGTCCACCGACTGTCCCCCAGAGGACTCCAGGTCGAGAGGCCTGGAGAACAGGGAAGAGTCATCGTCAGACTCAGAGGAGTCTGCAAACAGCTGCCGAGGGCCTAAGCCACCCTCCACCTGCTGAGGACGATCGGGAGTGAGGTGACCGACAACCGATGGGGCAACCCATGACCCAACCGAGAATCCTTGGTCGGAGCCCCAGTTTTTGGTTGTGGAGGCGGGGGTTCCACCACAATGGGTGGTGCAGCTGGTTTTGGCTGAACAACCGGCGCCGGCTTCGGCTCCTCAATGACCACTCAGATGACAGCCACTTAATGGCCAGGGAAGCGATGAAGTCGGCTTGCTCCCAGTTAAAAGGAGCTGCTGTCACATCAAATCCTCTGGCGCCGACACAACTTGCGCCAGAGCCTATCCTCCGAGGAGGGCGATGATGAGGATGGCGGTGCTGCCCCCTCAGTGCTGAGACCGAGACCACCGATGGCGGGATCGGCTGGATCGAAGGAGGTCGAGACCGAGACCCTCGGTGTTTCTGAGGGTGGTTTGGGAAGGCGAGAGACCTGTTTCTCCTGGCTCAGGAACCTTAACCGGGGACTCCGGCACAGGCAAGTCCTCGGTTTCCACGAGGAACCGGTGAAGAAGGTTGTCGGCTTCTCCAGTGACAGCCCATCTGATGAGTTGAGAAAAATCTTGACTGCATCGACAGGTGTCTCAGCCGGCTGACCTGATGGGGACACCATGAAGCCAGCAGCCTTAGCCGCAACCTTGACCGAGTCGAGTGTCGACTACCTGAGAAGGGACCTCCTCCAATTCCCATGAACATCAGACGGTGGGACTTACTCCTTGAGTCCATTTTCTTGGACCGAGAGGAGGTCTCGATGGCCCTCTCCCTTAGTAGAGAGGACTGACAAACTTCTGAAAGGAAGCCGAGTAGGAGGAGCCCAAGGAGGCGGGATAAATGCACATGACCAGGAAAAGAAGATGCAGCCTGCGCCTCCTCCTCCAAGGCGATCATTTGCTCAGATTGCTCAGCTGAGCCATCCATGCGGCACCACCAACGGGCCTCCTTCAACTTTACGAGGAGAATCGTCTCGAGGCACAAGGTGAAGTCTGGCAGCACAGTCTCTGAGCGTTGACTGAGGAAGGACTGCACAATTAGCGGCCTCGGCGGATCGTGATCGAGCCCAAGGCAGTAAACGCACATGGAGTGTAGATTGGTCCGAGCCATCTTCTGCCCTCAAGGGCACCGCCAAAATCCGGGAGTCGATTTGTCCATCGCAGCTGCGAAGGAAGAAAAAGACCAAAGTCTAGTAAATTTAAGTATGAGTTTCAGATTAACCGATGAGGTAGGATCCAGGCCTAAAACGCAGAGCGCAAAGGAGGGAACCTGAGCTTCCGAGCGGTAAGGAAGATCTGGTGTCATGGGGCAGAGTCGAGAGTTTTACCACCTGGGTGGGTGGGAGGAGCCAGCTTGAAGACCTTCCGGCAAGATTTAAAGCGGCAAGGAACCTGCCAGTAAGTGTGGATAGAACAACATATCCATGTCCCTAGAATCCCTGTTCCCCCTTTGAATGTACCAACCATCTACCATGTATGTATTTAATTGCCCCAATCAGACTGAACACCTATCAGTGACTAATTACAGTCCTCTTTAACCTTAGTTTATATTTGAGTGAACCAATCCCTTTAAACTGTGAGTCTGTGTGTGGACAGGTCTCCCGAGAGGAGGCAATGGAGATGCACTTTGGTGGCAGATGGATGATGTAATTTCACTCCCAGCATACATTACAGAACACTGAGCAGAACACAGGCCTTCATCACCTTGCTGTGATACAGTATATAAAATTGTCATCTGCCTCCTAGCGTGCCTCTCAACTGTACCACGTTCACGAGAACATTCCTCATTTTACTTCACAAAATCTCCCTGTTCCACACTGTGAGGACTTGTTCCACATTCAGTATTAACATTTTAAAGCAAAAATCTATAATAAATGATGCAAAAAATATATTATTCAATTAATAACAGACTTTCTGAACATAAATGCAAACATTTTAACAGTGTTCTGAGCCTCCTAGGCAAAGATTTGATTAAGTGTTCCACATTTTGAGAGGCAATGTTCCACATTTGGGGGACAAAAGGTTGAGAGGTATGCCTCACAGAGATCTGAAACCGTTTGCTGCACATGTGGCTTTGTCCCGTATGTGTTAGTACATGAGTCATGGTTCTGGATTCAGGATTGGAATATTCCAACCACCAGGATCCTTGGCAGTGCAGTGCACAACTGGATATGGAGATAAAAATGTGATGTATGTGTACAAAAGGAGGGATCTTTTTTAGAATTTCGTATTTTATAAAATTACTGCCACTCCATCAAGGATCACAGAACCAGGAAAATCTTCCTGGCTGGCTGACCAAGAAGAGTCAGAGGTGTTAGAATAGGCAAGGAAAATTGAGGCAGACTAGATGGCCCAACCAGTCCTTTCTGCTGGTAAAATCTGTTTCCATGTTGTAGTAAATGGCTCCTACTTACAGCTGTATATGGCCTTATCACTGCTACTAGCCGTCTATTGGGATCTTTGGAAAGAGGACCACATCCCCTCCCCTAGAACACATGCACTGGAAAAATGAAATAATCAGAAATGTTTTATTTTCCACTAGAACAGAATAACAAACAAGTGTTTCAGGACACATCAGAAATATGCCTGAGAAACTCCATACCGACAGCAACCCATACAGAAACACACAGCGTAGTAAAGGAAATGAGATCTTATTTAGAGTGCTATGCCCTTCAGTTCCACATCATCCATTTTACTGCAGTGTAAGCCTCTGGCGTGTTAACACAATGGCTGTTATGTAAAACAAAATTAAATCAAATGACTAAACCATTACACTGCAGAATTCTAAATATGGTACATAGAGTAATCTGGTGACATTCAGCAGGCCAGACCTGGGTTTGAATCCCACAGCTTCCACTTGCATACTGTGTGACCCAGAGCAAGTCACTTAACTTCCTTGTGCTCCCAGGTTGTTCCTGTAAGAAAGCTTTCAGCTTAGTGTGCTATTCCTGGTTAAACAACTAAAACTAGAGTTTTGCATTTC
This sequence comes from Neoceratodus forsteri, assembly GCA_016271365.2. NCBI lineage: Eukaryota > Metazoa > Chordata > Ceratodontiformes > Ceratodontidae > Neoceratodus > Neoceratodus forsteri. The sequence continues at coordinate 179,641,151 of CM057450.1, read as the reverse complement.
TGGAATGCAGATTAAAAAAACTAAATAAATAAAATCATGGACTACTGGCTAGTGTACCTGTCACTGCATTCAGAGAATACCAGTTAAGGGCAATTGGGCAGACACATGCTTGTGGAACTTGTTTGCTCCTGCAACCTTGAAATGCTTTTTGGTTGCCATATCACTGGCACAGTGTTAGCACTACAATTTGCAACACTAATGATCCTGTTCAGGAGTGAGCTCGGGGCATCGGAAGGCTGGTTGGGGGTGGGATCTGCAGAATCAACATTAGCCTGGCCCCAAGCAGCAGCTGGGAAGGGGGGCAGGATGCTCAGATCACAGCACAGAGGGAAGGAGGGGAGGCAGCCATTGAAGTGCTGTGCACAGGAGCATACATAGCAATGCCAGGGATGACATTATATGCCACTCCCCCAGGGAGCAAAGGACAAGGAAATTCTTCTCAATCGGTAGGATGAACTCTGACCCCTACAGGCCCTACATCATTGATCAAGCTTGGCTCATCCAAATCCTTGATAGGTGGGTTGAGCATGCTCCCACTGCGAGGGATAAGCCACGGGGGGGGATAGGTTTGGTAAGTCCAGGGAGGAACCGGGTGATGGGACTGGGGGTGGTGGTGTGAGAGGGGCAAGCCAGGATGGGGAAGCATAAAAAAAAAATACTTTTTGTCCGGGGGGACTACAGCTCACAATTTCTAAGGATAACAGCAGCAGTAATACATTCTAATGTTCTAGAAGACAATGGGCAACCATCTTTTTGACAAAGTGTTTTAAAATTTGCAGCAGTAGTCCTATTTAATGTGCAAGTGTTCTGAATATGTAGTCCACAACCTTTACCCCCCTCAAAAAAAATTCCTCTAACAGTTAATATGTGGCTAAGAGAGTACACGAATGTTACATTTTTGCCACTTAAAACACAAGGTTTTATTCCTTTAACAGTATCAGTCCTATCACCAAAGGATTATTTAAATGACTTCTACAATGTACACAATTGGATGATCTCATCAGGGCCTCATGGTCCTTGCTTATGTAACCCCATTGCAAATGGGGTTCCCAAAAAGACTTCCAGGAGCTTGCTTGAATGCTCCAAGCCTGAATGGTGTTTGGCGTTTAAGCCATTTATCAGTGAGTGTTTTTAGAACCTCTGGTACTGTCTCTTTAAGAGCTGTCTGCTTGCAGACATAATTAGTTTGTATGGGGGACTGTGTGTTTATTTAATTGAGTACCACTCGAGCTGCTGCCAATTCACTCCATTTTTGCAGTCACTAGAGTGCAAAGGAACCTATCTGAAAGATGTAACTGTTTGCCAGAAATCATTTAGAGTAATAATGAAATTACAGTTTGTCTAACCTGCTTTCTTTGCAGTCAGAACTGTGTCTGCCTAGTTCCCCATTCTGGTTTTGAACTGCTGAACTGGACCAATCAGTGTGGGTAAGCTAGCTCTAAAATGGTGCCTTGGACGAATCAGAACTTGGACTCATAATCTGAGCCAGCCACAAGAGGATTGTATGGGCAGTGACTCTGGGAGATGTAGTTTAGACTTGCGCCTTTTTGGACCAACAGGAGCAGTCTATTGTGAGTGACAGCCAATCCAGTCAAGAACTGGGAGGAACTGAAGGAAGTGCCCGGTTTTGTCTGTTGGAGTTTCAGTTGAGCTCTGGCAGTGAAGAAGGAAGGAGCCCTGTGCTTTTTCAGTGTGCAGTTTTAGTCGGAAACGTGTGTAAGGCCCAGAGTTCGGTCTGCAGCTTGTGTAACTGCTTGTTAGGACTGAATCCATCCTGTGAAGAGAATCAAAGGATATCTGAAGAGTAGAAACCAGGCTCACCCTGTAGAAGACTGGAGAAATTGCTGAATTGCACTCGGTCTGTCAGGAACTGAATCTGCTGTGTGTTCTCCCGGGTATTGTGCAGTAATTGCAATCGGGATAGAGAAGCAGCCTGCCTGGTATAGTACTTTCTGTTTTACCATATAAATGTGTGAAGAGGCTTGTGTACCTCAAGTGAATCCTGCTGCCATTAAAGGACTTTTGCCTGTTACTGTTCACCATATAAATGTGTGAAGAGGCTTGGTTAGCTCAAGTGAATCCTGCTGCCATTAAAGGACTTTTGCCTGTTGCAGTTTGCCATATAAATGTGTGAGGAGTCTCGTGGAGCTCAAGAGTAGCCCTACTGACATTGAAGGACCCTATCTTGTTTGGAGGTCGTGAGGACTAATTCAGGGTCGCTCCCTGTTGAATTGCCACATTGAATCCAAATGGAATCACTGTACTGCTGACTGTTTAAACTAATTTTCTTTTCTCTGTGGAAAGGGCCCCTACCAGCTGCCACAGTTTGGACTAGCCACTAGGGCTTGGGTACCCAGGACAGTAACTAGTAGGATAGGCCTGTGCACAGAGCCATAAGTAGATGAGTAAAGTGATAAGCTAATTAACCTGATTTCCCCCTGTCCTTGTTATATTCCCCCTAAATAAATCCGAGCTGCTTGTTTCAGCAAAGTTATACTGCCTGAGGTATTTGTCTATGTTAAAGTATTGTACTGTGATTGTTGCACTGTATCTTATTTTACAGGAGGTCCCAGTGCCTGAACCAGTCCTGGGGGTAAGTGTATACTGTGAAGGTAATTCTGATCTATTGTGTGGGCCACTAGTGGGAAGAAAGGGGGGTTGCAGTGTCCCAGAGGGCTGTGACCAAGTAAGTTTAACTACTGCAAACCCTGACCTCTGGGTGGAGGCACCTGCCATTGGATCCAGGCCCCTCAACCTGTTAGTGGCAAATCAGGCAGGGGTAGTAGCCCCTGGGATAGCGCCATCTAGGGGTTACATCTTGGAGGCACCGCTGGGATTGTGTGTCCTCTAGTGGCCATATTTACTAACCACTGTTAAGAAAAATGGGTACCCGACAGAAGTGGCTGTGCACGGCTGGTGGAGTGGTGTACTGGGAGGAGATTGACCCCCAAATGCTATGCTTATACTGGACATCCCCTTGGGTATCAATACGGACATTGTACAGGGAGTACTTTCCAAGGTGGAAGGTTTACAAAACCCTGTGGTGGTGGGTCGGCATGCTAATCTGCTCACCCACACTTTTCTGGCCCTAGTAGAGTTTAAGGATCTCATAGATAGCTCCAAAGTGCCACAGACCATTACCCCAGAGGAGCCCTCACTGCTTGGAGAGTGATAACTAAGGACAGTAAAGACCCGGGGGGGAATGAGCCCCACCACTATCTGAAACTTTTGAGGAGAAATTTGCTAAATGGTTGCTGGGAGAAGGAAAACTGTGGAGGACTTGAAGAAACTATTCTTGCCACCTGGGGTGTTCCTCCCCAACACCCTCTCCCGCTCCAGTGCCCGTAATGGTGGCTGAACCAATGCAGACTCCTATTTCTGCACCTGCCATTAGTCACGACTCTACCAAAGGTTGAGGATCTTCTCTGGCATCCTCCCACCCCCAAGGGGAGGATGACTGGGAGACCTGGATAGACTATGTTGCCCCCAAGTGCTAGAATGGCAATGCTCAGGAAGCGGCGAAGAGGTTAGTGAGCCTCAGGTCCTGCCCTGGCTACCATCCAGTACTAAGCGGCCCAGTAACCCTGAAGCGACTGCACATGCCTATCTTGAGTCCTTGGAGAATGTGTATGGGAGCCCAGATTCTGATGAGGACCTATGGTGGAGAGTAAGAAATGCACAACAGTACCAAGGGGAGTTGTCTGTGTATGTATCTCGGCTGTAAAAATTGTTGCAAGAATGCCTCAGAAAGGGTAGTTTGCTAGTGATTGAACTGGACCGAACCAGACTGGACAGAATCCTTAAGTCTGCCCCCTTGTCAGAACTGCTGTTGCTTCAGTTACGCCTGGCAAATCAACTGGAATCCCCACCCTCCTATGATGAGTTAATGAGAGAAATTCGAGGAGTTGAGAAAAGGCGATCTCCAGGAGGGACCTGCACCAACAGCTGTGGCTACGACCCGAGTGACTGAGGGTGACCCATCAAGTGAAGTTCAGGGCAGAGGTTGACAGTCAATGAGTGCTCTGACAAGGAAAAGATATGTCACAATGGGGCGAACTGTTGAGAGAGATCCGGAATTCAAAACAGTCCCTTTATGAAGGCCACGCCTGCAAGTACGGGCCCTGACCTATATCCGACTGCATCTGCTATGGGGTTGGGGGTACCCACCCATGTATCTCCTGCTGATAACAGCTCCAAACTCAATTCCTTGACCATGGAAGTGGAGAAACTGACGAGATGTCTCCAAATGCTTATCACGCCGCAGACAGAGATGGCACCAAGGTTTCCAGTTAGTAGTACCCCCGCCCTGGCTCCCAGTGTGGCGCCTCGGCCAGCTCAAACTCCAGAAAGTATGTTTTGCTATAATTGCGGGAAGGATGGGCACATGAAGAGGGAATGCCGGTCCCCAAAAGACACTGACAAAGTTGCAGATAGGCTACAAGGAGAGCTTCGGAGAACAAATCAGTGGTTAAGAGGTGCACAAAATGATCCCAGTGAGGGCACCAAAAATGCTAACTCACGTCTTTTTGTGGCAAGGTCAGTTGCCCAGGCCCCCACTACCGCCTCTCCAGACTGGTCCAGAATAGTGGGTCCCTCCATGGAGACCACTGTAAAGGTGAGTGGAGTGTCTACAAGAGCTGTATTAGACAGTGGCTCCCAAGTGACAATTATGTTCCAAGATTGGTATCAGAAGCATTTGTCAGATGTACCCTTACAACCATTAGAAGGACTGCATGTTGTCAGATATCACAGTTCCAGCTTAGGATTTTGTGCACCATAGGTAACCGCTTTCAGAGTTTTCAAGTTCTACTTCATTATTTTCTTAGTTCCTTGACTCCCTACTTGAATCAACGATGGAGCAACAGAAGCCAGGGTTCAAGTTTTGCATTCTGTGCTGGCAGAAGAGGGGCCAGCCTTTGGAACAAGAGCTGAAGGACCGCCCTAAGGGTCACAAGAAGGCTTTGATTGCAGCTGGATCTGCTCAGCAGCTTGCGGCCCTTGAGGTGGAAGTGGCGGCTGATTCGATGGACACCTCCTTGGTCTCGGCGCTGTTCCTGGCTGGGGCCAGCTTCAGAGGGTCAGTCACCGGAGGCTTCAGGGACATGTGTCTGGCCCTTAAGACCCTGACGGAGAGCCCTGCCCACCACTGTTCTAAACACAAGCGCCACCAGTGCAGGACTTGGGAATAGGAGAGATCAACGTCCTTCCAATCCCTCGACTCCTGTCTGCTTGATGGTGGTTGAGTGCCCTTTGGTACAGGTTGAAGTTTTTTTGGCACCTCCATCGAGCCTGTTGACTGATTCCAGCCAAGCAGGCTGTGGAGATTTTTCTCAAGCCTGTCAACCAGCTGTCAGATGAGGCTGAGGAATCGATCTCGCAGACCCTGGTGCTCCCGTTGCTCACCCAGAAGGACTTGGATTGGTTGGTGTCCCCATCTGATCTGCAGCAGGAGCAGCCTCCACTGGCTTGCCAGGAAGGCTGTCAGTGTGGATCACCCCAGGTGAAGATATCTTCATGGTCCATGTTGAGAAACATTCAAGGAACATTTTCGAGGAGTCCTCAGGTGACTCAGACCACGAGTCCAAGGCCTCCTCTGTGACTCTGCTCTGACCGGGAATCAGTTGAAGTTCTCCACTGAGCATGGCCTGGTGTCTTTCAGAGCTGTTCAGTGTATATTGGAGTCCATGTCAGCCCCGTTGGAGCCAGTTCAGAAAAGGCCCAGAAATCCCTTTTTCTGACCTTTTGGATGAGGATGAATCGCCAGGGGTTGACTTTCTGTGGCTGAGGTCATTTTGGGGCTGGCACTGGAACTTTGGCAGTGTCCAGAATCCTGCCCACCGACCTCTACCCTTATGGTCCTCAACTATGCAGTTTCAACAGGGTCCCTCTTGGGGTTCTCAGACCACCCATCTTCTGAGGGGTTGGTGACGGACTCGGTTTTCTATAAGATGGGAAACCAGGGAACATGGGCAGGCCTCCAGAAAGGAGTCCCGTGAGTTTGACAACACTGCTAAAAAGGTGTACACTGCAGCATCCTTGGGTCTCCATCAGGCTGGTTATATTATGATGGTGGCCAACTCTGGTCACTCCTGATGGGGTGTTTGATGGAGTCCTTTCTCACCTTCCAGCTGAGCAACAGTTGGGGGTGACTGTCATCAGAGGCCAGGGTCATTCACTGGCTAAACATCAGCTGCAGATGGCCTTGGACATGGGTGATTTGTGTGCCTGTGCCATTGCGGCAGCCATCTACCTGGCTGCGTTTGTCCACCTTTATGACAGACACCCAGCACAAGCAGGCCAATGTCCCTGTATTGGGCAACTGACCTATTTAGCCCTGGGGTGGAAGGACATCTTACCTATATTGAGAAGTCAGTGCCTCCTTGATTCTGTGGCATTGTCCTAGAAGGGCATGAAAGCAAGCTTAAAAACAGACTTTCCAGTACATTTCTTTTCAGCTACAGCCTCCTTGGCAGCGCCCAGCAGGGTAGTACTAGGCCTGGCACCCCAAGTCCAGGGCCAGGATCCTAAGAAGGGGGGATGCGGGGCAGTGGTGGCCCTCCAGCTGTAGCTTTCGGTGCCCCCACAAAGTTGCCCAGAGATGATTGGGGTGCCGTCCCTCTCACCCATCCTGTCCCTGTCTGCACTCCCTTGTACGAGATCGGCTATGTCACTTCTTGCCATGTTGGTCTGTTATCACAACGGACAAGTGAGTGTTGGACATAGTGGGCAGAGGTTGCCTCTGGACTTCTGGCCTCTTCCACCTTACCACCTCCTTGTGTCTCAGGAGTCCAGTGTGTCACAGGACATGCTACCTGCCTCTTGAGAGAACATTGCTCATCTCCTTGCAAAAGAGTCAGTAGCCCATGTCTTGGATGCCCTGGCCAGTGAGGGTTATGTGTCCAGGTACTTAGTCCCAAAATTGACTGGGGGGGTGGCTGATGCCCCATACTGGATCTGCACAATCGAACCAGTTCATGTGGAAGCAGAAGTTCCAGATAGTCACTCTGAATCAGATCATTCTGTCATTGGAGGGAAACATTTGGTTTTGCTCCCTGGACTTCCAGGATGCCTACTTCCACATCAGTCCATCCATCCCACTGCCAGTATCTCCAGTTCAGAGTGGAAGGGGTCCTGTACCAGTTCCAGGTCATGCCCTTTGGCCCCTCCTTGGTGTCCAGGGTCTTCGCCAAGTGCATGACAGTGGTGGCAGCTTATCTGTGGTGCATAGGCATCAGGGTGTATCCCTGCCTGGATGACTGGCTGCTAGCCAGTCCATCGAAAGAGGCCCTAGAGAGGCCCACAGATCTGGCTTGCCAGACCTGCTGAGACTTTACAAGTCAAAACTAGCACCGACACAGGTGATCAAGTTCATAAGGGCAGAAGTAGGCTCCCTGCAGGTCAAAGCCTGCCTCTCTGCAGACCAGGCACTGGATCTTACCTCCTTTGCCTGATCATTTCCGATGGGGCTTTCACGCCCTGCCTGGGATTTCCTGCAGCTGCTGGGGTACATGACATCCTGCACCAGCGAGGTCCGCTGGGCCAGTGGTGGATGCACCACCTGCAGTGGGAATTGGTCCATCAGTGGTCCCATCTTCTAGGTCACTTGGATCAGCCAATGTGGGATGCCGTCCATTGGTGGCTGATCCCTAACACCTGGAGGAAGAACTACCATTTGTCCACCTTGAACCGACCATCAGGTTCACGACGGACACATGTCTGGTAGGGTGGGGAGCACACCTGTGAGACCCACAGGTTCTTGTCACCCTGGGAGTCCCATCACCACATAACCTGCAGTGTGGCTGGCACTGACGGAATTTGCTTCTCCAGTCGGTTCAGATCATGTAGGTTCAGAGGGATAACAACACAACTGTGTTCAACCTCAACAGGCAGGGTGAAACACACACCTCTTCCCTTGCATCAGGAGGCCTTCTACATCTAGACTCTAGTGCACAGCTCTCTTGGTGATCCATGTTGCAGGAGAGAACAGTCAGCTGGTGGATGCTCTCAACCAGGTAGGAAAGATGTCAGCAGTGGTCCCTGAATCAGGAGGTGGTGAATCACCTGTTCTCCTGTGATGTACTCTTCTGATGGACCTATTTGCCTCCTGGAAGAATGCCAAACTGAGACTGTTTTATGCTTGCCCCCTTTGGGGATGCCTCCATGAGCCCTGGACCCCAGGCCTCATGTATGCCTCCCCTCGCTTCCCAAGGTGGTGGTCAATGCCTGGAAGAACAAGGCATTGATGATCCTAATAGCTGTAGACTGACCTCAGCAGTTATGGTACCCTGATCTCCTCAGCCTTGGCAACAGACCTCTTTGGTGGCTTCCTCTCCATCCAGATCTGCTGACCAGACAACAGGGAATGGTCCTGTATCGGACCTGAAGTCCCTGCACCTGGCGGCCTGGTTCCTAAATGGCTAGAGTTCCAGGCCTTGTGTCTTTCGGATGAAGTGCTCCATGTTGTAGAGGCCTCCTGGAAAGAGTCGACTCATTGGTGCAATGCCTTCAAATGGAAAAAGTCCTCCATTTGGTGCCAGGGCAGTGATTGTGTTCCTCTTGCCTGCCATGTCACGAGCATCGTGGACTACCAGGTCCCTCTCTCAGCTGGGACTGCAAGCGATGGCCCTTAAGGTGCACCTGGCAGACATCTCTGCTTATTGGGCATGGGCTGGTAACCTGGTGGTGGCCCAGGAGAAGGTAGTTTGACACATTTTAAAGGGCCTGGACCACCTGGTCCCTCCTGTGCATTGAACCACCTCCACCATGGGATTTACTGCTGGTGTTGGCTGTGCTCACTGGCAAGCCTTTTGAACCTATGCATAGGTGTGACGGGTCACACTTGTTGTGGAAGATGGCCTTCTTGATGGCTATTACATCAGCCACAAGAATCAAGGAGCTGCAGGTGCTCTCAGTGGAGTCTCCCATCTGGTCATCCTCAGGGACAGAGTTGTCCTTCATCCCAACCTGAGTTCCTCCTGAAGGTAATAACGGAGTTCACCTAACCAGGTGATTAACACCCGGTATACCCATCTTTGGAGGCCAGCCACAGGCTTCATACCCTTGACCTGTGGAAGGCAATGTCTTATTATAAGGAGCACATGGCTGGAGTTTGAGAGAGGAACACCAGCTGTTTGTCAATTATACTGAGGCCGCAGCCTGGCAGACCGGCAGCAAAGTGAATGATTGGCAGATTGAGCTCATCCTGCATCAAGCTCTGCTATAGGTTGGCTGGTAGGGAGCTGCAGGGCTTGGAGCCATGCCAACGGATATACCGCTGCCTCGTAGGATGCTTCTAGGTATATCCCATACAAGAAATCTGCAGGACTGCTAACTGGAAGTCAGCACATACATTCTTGTCCCACTAACACTTCAACTTTGACTCGCATCAGCTGCTGGTTTTGGGACCTCAGTTGCCCTATTTTGTGTCGCTAAATAGGGGTGCGCACCTTGTCCCCTCCTCCCAGAGAACTGCTAGGAGTCTGCCAAAGTATGGGCAATGAATTATGTCCACACTCCTAGAAAAATAGGCTACTCACTTGTAACCGTATTTCTACTATGGGTATTCGGTGCACATCCACACAACCCACCTGACCTTCCCTGACATGTGGCAGCCGGATCTCTGTCTCCAGTGCACAGGATCTGTTGTCATGGGGTGGAGCCAGAGGATATTCCTCCCAGGCGGTGGGAGCAGGGTGGGACAAATCAGTTTATGAGGTGGTGGTCAGTTTGGCCACTAGCCTTCAAAATCTGATAGCCAAACCAATATTAGTAGTGGCCATCCCTTTTAAATGCTCAAAAATCACTTTGTAGGCAGGTAGCTAAGTTGGCCAATAACTTTCAAAATCTGGTAGCCAAACCAATTTTTAAAGTAGCCACTGGAAACCTAGCTACCTGATTTGTCCCACCCTGGGTGGGAGAAGTTTAGTTTGAAGATATTCCGATGACTCAGCTGTCTCCAACTAGACTGCTAGAGTGTGGATGTGCACTGAATCCCCAAAGTAGAACTGTAGTTACAGGTGAGTAACCTGTATTTGTCTAGTAAGTGTTAATAAGTAAAATTATTTCTGTATCCCTCCATGTTGTCAGTGGGGAATTATACAGTGGATAAAATCTTGTGTCCTGATTGGCAGAGAAGATACCAAAGCCACGGGTTTCAGAAAAAAGAAACTCATGGTTTCACATTTCATCTGACAACCAGGGCACAGCACATACAGATATTCTTGCCTCCAAAATACTTCTTTGAAAACATGTTTTGCAGTCATCTTCATTAGGTAAATAAATGAAACCATTCAGAAGAGCGATTACTGTAACAGAAAAAATACAGTATTTGTATCATTGGCAGGCACCCACCACCAGTCCACTTCAGGAAAAGCATGGTTCAAATAAAAGCTTTGCACTTAATGCACAGTTTTTAGTTTTTTAATATCTGACTATTTAGGCGACACATTACTCAAGTAGTGTCCCGCATCCTGTAACACCATTCCAGCGCCTACTACTCTATCATAAGGTCTGCCTAACACTCCTCCCGTTCGCCATCTGCCTCGCTGCATAGCTGCCGGTACCCTTCATGCTTCCACTTCCCTGCCGGATGGCTGACATTCCGACTGGTGTCCCAACCCGCAAGTCAGATTCTTGTAACGTGAGCTAAAACACAGATAACACAAGAGACTGAGTGAAAGTAAGTCTGTAAACTGCCAGAAATTTGTTGTGCTGGTGCAGTCTGTAACACACTGCGTTGGGGTGGTCAGTGATATGAACATACAAACATCTGAAATTGCCAGCAGATAAAGGCCTAGTGGTCTAGCAAGTCTGCTCGAATATGCAGCTAGCACCCCTTATTCTGCAGCTGCCCTTCCTCCCACACTTCCCTCCTTGACCTCTCTCTTGCCCTGTCAGCCCCTTTTAAAGCAGTCCACTGTTCTACTGGATACCACTTCTGCTGGTAGCAGCATTCCACCCAGCTGCCACCCTCTCCGTAAAAATGTGTCTCCTCATCTCCCTCCTGAACCTTTCTCAGTCTCATATCATGGTCTCAGGTGTCCCTCCTCTCTTACTTTGAACAACCTCTTCATATCTGTCTTGTTTATCCCTTTCATGTGTTTGAAGGTTTCAGTCATTTTCCCCATCCCTCCTCTCCTCCAACAGTACATGTTCAGCTCCTCGGCCTCCTCTCGTATGGTAAGTTCCCCAGCCCTTTGATAATCTTTGTCACCCTGCTGCACCCCTCAGTAACGTAATGTCCCTTTTCAGATATGGGCACCAGTCCACGCAGTACTCCAGGTGCAGTCTAACTAATGATCTATACAGTGGCAGAATCCCCTCCCCCTTCCTCGAGGCTATACCCCTTGCAATGCAACCCAGCATTTTGTTGGCCTTTGCAGCTGCCTTCCTGCCTATGTTGTGTCGAGTTGTTCATTGACCCCATAATGAGCATCCCCAGATCCTTCTCCTCTTCTGTCTTGGCTAGCCGCACTCCCCCCAGCTAGTAACTCCTCCTTGGATTTTTCACCTCAAAATGCAGCACCTTGCACTTTTTGGCATTGAACTCCAGTTGCCAGGTGTCCGACCAGGTTTCCAGCTTTGCCAGATCATCCTGCAAACCCTACCATCCTTCCCCCTAGGTCACCCACCACCATTCCCATCTTGGTGTTGTCAGCAAACAGACTGATCTTTCTCTTTATGCCCAATGATATGTCTGCAGTGAATATCCCAAACAATACTGGTCCCAACACTGAGCCCTGCGGAACACTGCTCATCACTACCCTTGGGGATGAGAGCTCCCTACCCACCACCACCCCCTGTTACCTTCCCTGAAGCCAGTTCCCTATCCATCTCACCAGCTTTGCACCCACCCCTGTGCCTTCTAACTTACTTTCCAGCCTCCCGTGCGGCACCGAGTCAAATGCCTTACTGAAGTCCAGGTACAGGACATCCACTGCATGGCCCCCGTCCAATTGCCTAGTTACCCAGTCATAGAACTCCACCAGGTTGGTTTGGCAGGATCTGTCACTTAAGAAGCCATGCTGTCTGTTGTCCTGTAGTCCTTTGGTCTCCAGGAGGGCCACCAGCCTCTCCTTCAGGATAGTCTCCATCAGCTTACTGTTGTCAATGCACAGGTCAGGAAGCATAGGAAAACCAGGAACAGTTGTAGAATTCCCAAAAAAATATGTATTTACAGTAGCAGTAACATAAAAAAATAAACTTAACTATTTACAAAGGCAAAATAAAATAGATATTTCCTTCAGTCTCTGTGTCCCTTTTTTCTTCTTCTCTCTTGCAGTTGCAGCTTAGCTCTTATAAGTCTTTTCAACCCCCATCCTTACTTAAGCATCCTGTTTTTGTAAATATCAGGCAGGAGCTGCTAGAACACAATGTGCTTCTTGAGTTGAGGCCCCCTTTTGTACAACTTTTGCAAACTGCTTAAAAAAAACTGAACTCTGGTAACCTCTAGCTTCCAACAGCTTTTTGCAGTCATCTCAGATTATAAGTATATACATTTCAACAGTAATGCTGTATATTTTCCAAACAAAGGGGACCCCAGTATCAGTTACAATGATCTGCATATAATTTTATACTAGCTGATATGCAAGGGAGGAAGAAGACAAGATAGCAGGTGAGGACTGAGAGACAGTGAGAGGCAAATAATTGCAGAGACTGTGGTTGATCAAGTCTGAGATCTCACGGAAAACATGGTTGCATAACCGTACAGACAAATGAACAGGAAAGGACAGGTCATTGCATTTTTTTCCCGTTAATTTCTTTTTCTCCTTCATCCCCAAGGAACTCCCTCTTGCCAGGATGCCCAGCTCCGTCTCCCGCGCAGCATTGCCCCTCGCTTTCCCCAGGCTTGTGGCGGGGCAGCCGGGATACCTCAACCCGCTGGTTTGGATCCGGTGCAAGGGGCTGCTGCTATCAGCGGGAGGCCCGGGCCTGCAGGCATCAGGCAGTCATCTCCCGAGGGGCCATTTTCAGTTTTCTCCCCAGCGGCACAGTGATGTGCAGTGCCACCAGTGACCGAGGCGTGTGCTCCGCATGCAACACATTGGCGACAGCCCTGTAATCACCCTGTGCAGGCCACTGGGTGTCGACCTCAGCCTCCACTAGCGGTCAGGCATGCAGTGGACACTGTCCCAACCCCTCCCGGGAGAGGAGGCTGTCTTCCTGACGATCCTCTCCCTCCTCACAACCCCCCATGGCCCGCCACACACCGCAAACATGGCCGCCGCATGGTAGGTGGTAAGACATGCTGCCTCGCCCTCCATCACTGGGCTGGCTAGATCCCTGCATTTTAAACACTGTCTCCATAACAAATGGGACAGGGGTCCAATTCTACCCTGTCACACTTACCCACTGATGGATGAGGCTTACTGGTCTGTAGTTCCCGGTTCACCCTTGGGGCCACTTTTGTGGAGGGGCACCACATGAACCATCCTCCCATCCTGGGGTACACACCTGAGTGTAGTGAGGCATTAATAGGTCTGCCAAAGGTCCCACCAGGACCTCTGCCAGCTCCTTCAGTACCCTGGGTGGATGTCATTTGGGCCTGGTGCCTTGTCCACCCTCAGTGCCCTCAAACTCTCCCAACCCTGCCCTCCATGATTTCCCATCCATCACCCCTCCCCTCTGTTTCTGCCCTCTTTCTTCCCTTGGGTATCACCCCTCTTCTGCTTAGTAAATACCAAACAGAAGTAATTATTTAGTGCTTCTGCCTTATCACCCCTGCTTCCACTCAGCCCTCCTCCCTTCCTAATCCTTACTATGGTCCTTACAGTTCCTTTTCTCCCTGATGTACCCGAAGAAGTCGTTCTCCCCCTTCTTAATGCCCTGCACCAGCCTGAGCTCTATAGATGCCTTACTGCCCTTGTCACCTCCTTTGATTCCTTCAGGTACTCCTCCCTGTCCTACTGTCTCCCTGTTTTTTGTACCGCCTAAAGGCAGCTCTTTTCCTCCTTACGTTTTCCATGACTTCCTTGCTCACCCAGCTAAGTTTATTTGCCCTAGCCTTCTTGCTCTGGGCCTTGTTGCAGATTCTGGCTGCCTCCACTGTCCCCAGCTTTATAAGCTTCCACCTCTGGTTAGTGCCCATATTAGGTTGAATTCTGGCCAGGTACCCTTTTACCACTTCCCCCATACTCCCAAAGCTGTCTTGGAAGGCATCCAGCAGTACCTGCTTCCTTCAGTGTCTGGTTGTTAGGGTACTCCAATCCACTCCTGGCATGTTGAAGTCCCCCACAATCACCACACTACCCTCCTCACAGGTCCTCCTTATCTGTCCCGCTAGTTCCCTGTCTAACTCTTCTGAGTGGGTGGCCTGTACACCACTCCCATCCTGAGAGTCCTATTGCTGGAATCCTGGATTTGCATCCATAGTGACTTCACACTACCCTCTTCCCCTTCCTCCAGTACACACTTCAGTCCTTCCCTCACATATAGTGCCACCCTCCTCCTTTCCCTCTATCCATACGAAATATCCTGTACCCTGGTATCAACAGGTCCCAGTCATTGTATTGGGTAGCCCATGTTTCGTGATGGCTGCAATGTCCACCTCCCCTCCACCATGAGAGTCTGTAGTTCTGCAGTTTTCTTCCCAAGGCTCCTAGCATTCAGGGTGATCACCTTCCACCCTTCCTCTTCTGCACTCCTTTACTAGCATTGCCACTAGTACTACCCTTTGTCCTTTGTCACTGTTATGGGTGGTAAGCTTCATATGACTTCCCAACCTGTGGTCTCTGCATGTCCCTTGGCCACTTGCCACCCCCCACTCCTAGTTTAAATTCCCAACTTCCTCTATGTACTCCTTCATCCTCTGTTTCAACACTTTCTTTTCCTCCTTGCTCAAGTGTAGTCTATCCTTGACATAGAGACTACTGTCATCCCAGTCCCCCCCCCCACCAACCCACATCCTTTATTGCTGTGCTTGCCCTGGACACTGGAAGTATCTCTGAGAAAGTTACTGATTTTCCTGCTCCCTCACATAATTGTCCTAGTTCCTCAAACCTCCTCTGGACTATATCTACCGTCCTGTCAGCCAGGTCGTTCGTCCCCAAATGTATAATTAAATGTGGCTTCTCCACACCCCTTCTAGCATATTTTAGAACAGAGTGTCCCACCTGTTCGCTGTCATTCCGGCATGGCTTCCACCCAAATGCGACTATGCTCTGCCCTTGATACCCCACGTGACTCCCTCTTATTATTGGAGTCCCCCAGCACTAAGATTCCACCCCTCTTACTAACTGATTGTTTCTGTTCCTCCCCACCTCTTGCTCCCAGCTCCTTCTCTTCCTCCTGCACAGTAGTTCCCCCTTCTACCCCTGTTGTAATTCCCCCATGAAGAACTCCCCCACCACTCCAGTTTCGCCCAGACTTTTATCAGTTACTCCTCCAATTTCATCACCTCCCTCCTCCTCCTTTCCCTCTAGTACTGCAAAATGATTTTCTGAAGACCATTCTCCAATGCCTGCTTCCTCTCCTCATAGTAGCCCATTCCCTCCTTTCAACTCTATGACTGTTGCCACTTCTCCTCCTTCCCTCACCAGTCCTTTTCAAACAACATGAAGTCTTGCTGTATTCTGACTATTGCAGTTAGGTCCTGCCTTTCAGTTGCCCCGGAGAACAAAGAGTTAACTTTCCATGGCCAGCATGGAATGTTCAGTGCGAGCTCGGTTGAAGCACCTGTCTGTCTGCTGTTGTTTAAACTCCAACCGTCAGATTCTTTACTCCACCTCACTGAACAGTCGCTCCAGAGATTTCTCCTTTGCTTGGTTCAAAAAGTCTGTTAAAGTGTCGTTTTTTTGCTTCGGTTTCTACGAATTTCTGCTACTGAACCTGTCTGTTTAAGTCTTTGTCTGTGGTACCGTGAATACTAGATAGGTTTTGCATTTAGTTTCTGTGTGGAACTTATACATTTTGAATCTGTTAGGTTTGAACCGATCAGATTGGTCTTAAAAGTTTTGAATTTATCAGTGTGGTAACAGGTCCATATCGGTTCTAAAAAACAGATTTAATTACGTTTTTTTCCAAGACCCATAACATGGTCAGGAACTGATAGGGGTGTCTTGCCTGGTGGATTGCCGAAAAAAGGGTACATTTTGGATAGGATTGGCCATGTCTGAGAAACCCAAGAAAAAGACCGGGCCCACTGGGTTGCAACACTGTAGTGTGTGTGGGGAAGCCTTTGCTAAGGCTGATCCCCACACTACCTGTGTTTATTGTCTGGGGTTTGACCACCTTGATTCAGACTACCAAATTTATAAAAGTTTTCCCAAAGCTCAAGGTCAAATGTATGGCAGCTTAGATTCAATGCTAAGAAGTGCAAGGTAATGCACCTGGAAAACAAAAACCCAGGGGAAGAGTACACAATGGGGGGTGAGATACTAACAACAACAAAAATGGAAAGGGACCTGGGGGTAGTCATATCAGATGACCTAAAGATGGGCAAGCAATGTGAGAGGGCAGCAAGGAGGGCTGGGGGGATACTGGGATGCATAGGGAGAGGTATCACCAGTAGAAAACAGGAAGTTATTATCCTCTGTACAGACAGCTGGTGAGACCCCATCTGGAGTACTGTGTGCAGTTTTGGAGACTCAATCTCCATAAGACATAGACAGGATGGAAGCTGTCCAGAGGGCGGCAACTAAAATGGTGCAGGGTCTGCAGCGAAGACATATGAAGAGAGACTTAAGGAGCTTAATATGTATAGCCTCGAGGAAAGGAGGGAGGGGGGACATGATAGAAACTTTCAAGTACCTCAAGGGAATCAACAAAGTCCAAGAGGGTAGCATCTTTCAAAAAAGTGTGCAAGAACAAGAGGGCACAATTTGAAGATAGAGGGCGGCTCAGAGGTAATTTAAGGAAGTATTTTTTCACAGAGAGGGTTGTGGATGCATGGAACTGCCTTCCGGAGGAGGTTGTGGAGTCAAAATCAGTGGTGGAATTCAAGCATGCATGGGATAGTCATAAGGCAGTTCTGGGGGGTGGGGGTAGGAAGAAGTAGGCTGCTGGTTAACTAGGATCTGCAGCTTATCCAGTAGGTAGGGAAATGGGCAGACTGGGTGGGCCAAGCGGTCCTTATCTGCCGTCAAATTCTATGTTTCTATGTAAGCCACTCCTTAGAGACAGCGTTCCAGGGGCAGGGGCAGGCCCTTTCAAAGGCCTTTTTACCAAGCCCAGGCCTCCTCTTCTGCTTATGCTCAGAGGGGGTTCTTCAGAGGGAGAGGCAGATGGGGGATGAGCAGGCCTGCTTCCACCCTCAGCCTAAAGCCCCTGTCAAGCAGACACCCTGATGGGTCTGCCCGGGCTGATTCTCTAATACCTGTAGGGGGCAGGCTGGCTTACTTTGTCCAGGACTGGAAGTCTCTGACATCAGACAAGTGGGTCCTGGAAGTAGTAAGCCAGGGACTGTTTCTCAGCTTCAAAAAATTTCCCAAGCTGAGAACCAGATGCTTTCCACCTGCAAATCCATCAGAGACCCTTGCCCTAGAGGCAGAGGTTTCTTCCCTCCTGGCTCTCAGAGCCATAGAAAGGGTTCCTACCCTACACAAGGGCAAAGGATTGTACTCCAGGTACTTCCTAACCCCCAAAAAACAGGAGAATGGTGGCCCATCCTGTATTTAAGATATCTGAACAAGCACCTCTTAAAACCAAAGTTCAAAATGGTGTCTCTGGGAATAGTTCTGCCCTCTCTAAGGCCAGGGGACTGGCTAGCCTCCCTGGACCTCAAAGATGCCTATTTTCACATTCCCATCAGGTGCTCCCACAGAAAGTACCTCAGGTTCGAGTTGCCCTCAGGCCACTATCAATTCAGAGCAATGCCCTTTGGCCTAACATCAGCCCCAAGGGTGTTCACAAAGTGCCTGGCAGTAGTGGTTGCTTTCCTAAGGAGAAAAAAGATCTCCATCTTTCCATACTTGGACGATTGGCTCATAGTGGGTCAGTCTTCAGACCAAGCCAAGTCACATCTGCAAATAACTCAGCAAGTGCTCACTTCCTTAGGACTCCTCCTCAACCTTCCAGAGTCAGTTCTCGAGCCCGTACAGCTCCTCACCTTTATAGGGGCAGAGCTGGATACAATAAGGGCAAACCTTCCTTCCCTGGACAGGGCAAGGACCCTATGGAACTGGCCTCTTCATTCACCCTTCAGGTGTCTCGACCAACCAGGCATTTCCTGCAGCTCCTGGACCACATGGCAGCCTCTACAGCAGTGGTCCAGGGGGCAAGATTTCAGATGAGGGACATTCAGTTCCACTTAAGATCCTTCTGGTCCCAAAGAAAGGATTCCCTTACCAAACTAGTCCCTGTGACTCGAGCCCTGATCCAGGCTTTGCAGTGGTGGCAGGATCAGGACAATTTGAGACAGGGAGTTCCTTTTGTCACTCAGTCTCATTCAGTGATACTCACCACAGATGCCTCCCTGCTAGGCTGGGGAGCCCACTTGGGGGATCTTACCACCCAAGGGCTGTGGTCACCTCAAGAATCTCTGCTTCACATCAATCTCTTGGAACTCAGAGCAGTGTTTTGGCACTGCAAGCCTTTTCCAAATCTGTACAGAACAAGGTGGTCCAGATCAGAACAGACAATACCACCACAATGTGGTATATCAACAGGCAAGGAGGCAGTCGGTCTGACCTTTGTGCAGAAGCAATGAAGTTGTGGTCTCTGGCCTATTCTTTGCAAACCTCTCTGATAGCAGTTCACCTCCCAGGGAAGGACAATGTCCTAGCAGATGCTCTCAGCAGGATATCCCAGGGCCATCACGAATGGACCCTAGATCCCCTAGTTTTGAAAATGATTTTCTCGAGATGGGGCACTCCACAGATAGATCTTTTTGCAGCCCCAGACAGTCACCAGCTTCCTCTCTTTTGTTGCAGACCCCCAGTCTTGGGCTCAGTCCCCCTGGATGCTCTGATTCTGAATTGGGAAGGGAAATTCCTGTATGTTTCCCCCTTCCCTCTCCTGTTCAAAGTGTTAGTCAAGATCAGGTCTCAACCATGCAGTGATTCTGATTGCTCCAGACTGGGCCAGACAGCCCTGGTACCCACTGTTGCTGTCCTTAGCAGTCCACCTTCCCCTGTCTGTTCCCAGGAATTACAACCTGTTGACATCCTCTCAGGGGAGGATTTGGTATCCGAACCTCAAATCTCTCAATCTCAAGGCATGGCTCTTGAAGAATTAGAGTTTGCTGATCTACACCGTTCTCAAGGGGTTCTGGATATCGTTAAGGCTTCTCGAAAGCCTTCCACCAGAAAGACTTACAACTCCAAATGGAAAAGGTTCACTATTTGGTGCTCTAATAAGCATATGTCTCCAGAATCTGCTGGGTTGCCTACAGTTCTGGACTATATGGTCCATCTTAATGGCTTAGGACTTAGGCCAGCTGCACTTAAAGTGCATTTGGCAGCTGTTTCTGCCTTCTTGTCAGTAGGCAAGCCCTCTCCCTCTCAGCCCATCCTGTGTTTTGTAAGTTCTTCAAGGGATTGCTGCACACCAATCCCCGCTTTAAGGACCCTGCTCCTGCTTGGGACCTTAATGTTTGCATTGCCCAGCTTATGCAACCACCCTTTGAGCCTTTGTCCTCTGAAGAGCTTAAGTACTTGACATGGAAAACTGTGTTTTTGGTAGCCATTACCTCTGCCAGGCGTATCAGTGAATTGCAAGCCCTGTCAGTGGAGCCTGATTTCATCTTTTTCCATAGAGATAAAGTGGTCATAAGAACTGACAGGAAGTTTTTGCCTAAGGTGGTTTCAGATTTCCACCTTAATCAGTCTATGTCTCTCCCTGTTTTCTTCACTGACCATTCCTCCTCTGGAGAGAGGAGGCTGCACAGCTTGGATGCTAAAAGGGCCCTCAGCTACTACATAGAGCACACCAAGGGTCACAGGTTTGAGTCCCTCCAGTTGTTCCTCACATATGGAGAGGTTGGTAAGGGCAAATCTGCCACTGAAAGATCTGTTGCCAAGTGGATTGTCTCTTGTGTACAATTCTGCTATGAAAAACTGGGTAAACCCCACCCTCAGGCCTGAGGGCTCACTCTACTAGTGGTACAGGTGCTTCCCTGGCTGCTGCCAGGGATATTCCTATCTTAAAAATTTGTCAAGCAGTCACCTGGAAAACAGTCCATACATTCACCAAGCATTACTCTCTGGATATCCAGGCTAGGGGTGATGCTCGGTTTGGCACACGATACTTCAGAGCCTATTCCCAAAGTAGGTTCTGTCCCTCCTCCATGGAGGTACTGCAGTAGTCTGCAATAGTCAGAATACAGCAAGACTTCATTTTGTTTGAAGAAAAAATTACTCACCTTAGTAATGTTGTTTCTTCTAATGGAGTCTTGCTGTATTCTGACCTCCCCACCTCCCTCTCAGAACCTGGTTTTTGGGATGTGGGTGGGCAGGAGCAGTGTTGCCACCCTAGAGGTGCCACTTTTTCACCCACCTTTATTTTGGGTGTGTGTTGTGTTATGTTTTGTTTTTTTGGGTTTCCTGACTTGAGTCTTTGCTTTGAAACCAAAAAAAACCTTTTTAATGAATTTAGTTGCCAGTTGGTTAGTGTGAGTTTTACAGTTTCCACATGGAACTTCTAGTGAGTATTGCTCATAAAGATGTGACGGTTGGAGTTTAAACAACAGCAGATAGGGGCTTCAACCGAGCTCGCGCTGAATGTTCCATGCTGGCCATGGAAAGTTAACTCTTTGTTCTCCGGGGCAGTTGAAAGGCAGGACCTAGCTGCAATAGTCAGAATACAGCAAGACTCCATTAGAAGAAACAACATTACTAAGGTGAGTAATTTTTTCCTCTCCTCCTTCCTGTTGTCTTCTTTTCCTTGACCTGGTATCCCCTGATGCTTTCTTCTTGGCCTGGGCCCCTTATCTCTGCTTCCTTTCTTCTGACCCTCTCCTCCTCCCTGTTGGCCCAAATAGCCCTCCCTCTTCATCTCCCTTTCTCCTTCCCTCCAGTGTTGGGCTATAACTTCCTCCAGTCTGCCTTGCCTGTCTTAGCTCCTCCTGCAGACCCACAATCTCCTTTTAAGTTTCTCTGTTTGGTTGCACGCTAAACATCCCCCACCCTCCACGCAATTTTTAGAAAGACTGGCGCACCGTAGTTGTTGCAGTCTACCACCCTACCCATTACAGCAACGCAGATATAGGGGCTGTTCAGCAAAACCCTAATCAGTGAAGGCAGCAAATCACAAGTACGGAGAGAGTTGGAAAGAAAGATATTTTGGGGGGGGACCACACATGGGCCAGCTATATAGTTCCCTTTAGTAGCCTGACTATAAAAAAGCACATGTGCAGTCTCAGCAGGGATTTAACTTTTTTGTTTCCCTTGCCCTTATTTTATCTCCTGTAGTTTTTTTATTTTTTTAATTTTTATTTCATTTATTCATCTACACTGCTAGGCATCCTTCAGGAGTACCCACTCAAAATCTGCCCTACTCCCAGCTTGAACCCCCACATCTCCCTTGATCCCCTTCCCTGAACGACCTCAGGCAAGCTCGACTGCTGGTACCATCTACGGAGCTGATTCCGCCCTCCCTCAGCGGCTGGCTCCTAAGTGTGAAGAGCCTTACCTGCTGTGGACGGTCGGCACTGGAGGGAGATCTGAGCATGTCTGGGCCAGCATTTGGAATATGGGCGATTCCCCCGGGGCCACCAGCATCTCACCGATGGTGTAGAAGGCTTTTAGATAGCTTTCCCCCCCCTTGGAGTGAAGCTGACACAGTAACTCTATGCCGCAACTCCGCCCCTCGTATCCACTGCATCGCCACACTAAGTGCCTCCGATCACCACCAGAGGCTGCTCCAGGAGTGATCACTTCCACATCCCTTCCAGGGCAGAAAGAGCGTCCCACGGATGCCTGATTCTCCCCTTGCGGCCCGGGTCGCTCTCAACCCGGTCGCTCTGTGAGAAAAGCGCCCAGTGCCTCAACCCTCAGCACCACCGGGCTGGCTCTGTCTCCTGTAATTGCCTGACTGGCCCCATTCTGGTCCGGTCCCCCAGCTCCATCACCTGGCTTCTCTGGAGCGTACCCATTCTTGCCATTAGTTCTCCACCTGAGGACCCTGGAGAGCCCAGTCACTGGTGTGGGGGGCTGGGCCTTCATCTGACCCGTGGAACATGCAGTGATGTGTTGTGCGAGCTCCACTTCTGTGAAGACACCCCCTTCCCCCCCAGTGTCGGGGGTGGAACGATTTTTATGATGTCCTGCTGCGCTGCCACATAGAACCTCCAGGTGGGTGCCACCTAGCAGGATGCTCTTACCCCCCCCCCAAGGGAGGAGAGCTGCCTTCATGACGATCAGTGCTCCCTCCCTTCCCCAGCCAGCTGCCAAGCGACTTGCATCTGTTCCGGAACCTGGGTCACTGGTTTTGCAGGAAGTGAGGCCCTACAAACCATTGGGCCAGCCTTTTTTTTTTTTTTTTTAAGTACTTTATAAGGTTTTTTTATTCTTTTAATTTATTTTTTTGTTGTCCTAATTTGCTGCAAAATTTTAATGCCAGCCCGTTGGTGCAGTGGTTGGATTTCCGCTTGTGACTCTGGCGACCCGAGTTTGGGAATGGACTCAGGTCGCTGGAGGGCCTTCCGGGGGAGAAGGCTTGAGCGTCCACGATGACTGCTCGCCTTCTTCAGGGGGAGGGTGGGGATGTGGTCTGGCGCCTGCTGATCCCAGTGGAGACTGGGGGTATAGCAGTGCACAATACAACTAATTAGGGGCGTTGCAGACATCCGTGTACATCACGCCCCCAGAGGAGAAAAGGGAAAATTCGCCTCCGCTTGACCCGATGACGGCCATCGGTCCCTGTACTGCCACGAGTGCTCTGGTTGGGCCCCCAGAGACCACCTCAGCAGCACCGAAGGGCCAGGTGTTGCACTGGATGGCCCCCACCGGCGTCTTTCTCCTCTGAGGAGGAGAACCCATCCAATGAAGGGTTACACCAGATTACCCCGAGGGTGACTTCCATTTGAGATTGAAGACGGTGGCAGTGGGTTGGAGTGTGAGCGAGCAGTAGGGGAACAGGACCATTGATGGCCTGAAGGAGAGGCCGACAGGGGAAATGGGAGAATAAAGAATTAACACAACAAAAACATTTTTTTAAACCTTTAGCCTATTTTATAAGCACACGAAGACACTCCAGGGTATGGGTTTCTTTTCTTGAACCACACTTCCAGGTGGTTGAAGGCACTAGGCACTCTCGCAACACACCTGGGCATGTGGTCCAGGTAGAGAAACCCACACTCTGTTGTATCTTAATGCTTACTTATTACGTAGTGATAATGTGCTTCCCTACTGGGGTTGTGGTACAGCCCAGATGGTGTGACCTTGGCATAGAACCCAAGGGACATGGGTATACCACCTGAAGTGCAGAGCTGCTGTTTAAGGTATTGAAGAGTTTTTTTTTCTTTTCAGAATACAGCCCTTTCCTTGGAAAAATGGCCAGTCTCTGTCCTATGTCTATGTTGAGGAGACGGCTCCCATGCCCATGGATTTCTGTTGCTCCCACCACTAATTTTGTGTTCATTATGGTGTAGAGGATGCTGCAGCCTTTAATACTTTTCTTTCTCGGCTGTATTTGGCAGGTTGCTAAGTTGCACACTGAGCTGGAGGTGGTGAAGCTAATGGAAGGTGATGTCTGAGATGCTGACAGAGATGGTGCCAGGACAGGCTAATTCCTCAGATCTCGATTTGCTTCAGGTATGTGGTTCTGACTATTAACTGCGCCTGCCGTGTTGGTTGTAGTCGGATAATTTATGCAGAACTAACAGTGAAATATTTTTTGAGTTATTGATATTAGTCGCAATATGATCCTCCTCCCCTGCCCTGAAGAATCTAGTAGTAAGTGAATCAGCCTTCTAAAATTCAGTTTGGACTGCACCCCTAATGATTCAGATTTGTTTTAGGCTTGACTGTAACCTTAATTTGAGTGAAAAAGCCGGATATTTGGCTCAGCAGTGGTGCCACCACTCCTGACATTGGCGACCAGAGTTCAGGCATGAGCCTGTGGCATTGGGAACTGGCTAGGGGAAGGTGGATTGAGCACCCGGTGGAAGTTCTCTGGGGAGGGAGGGATACAGTCCTCCCTACTTTATTGACAGCTGGCTGACCATAGGTGGCAGTGCAGTTGAGGATACTTGGTGGGAGGGGAGGATGTAGGCCAGGGACCTACGCCGAGTATGCACAGCGTCCGCATATGCATTGGTTCCACGAGGGGGGGCCTTTATCTCCTGGGGACCAGAAAAATGGAGAAAAAGCTGGCCCCGGCAGCAGCTCTTGGGGGATCCTGTTACATCTGGTGTGTCCTGGCTGCTGCCTTAATTGCCCAGTGCGTGATCTGGGGTGCCTTCCTTTCACCCCAATACCCTACTCAGGGAGGGGGTGTAATTCACATCTCCATGGGGTGGACAGAGGATAAGGTAAGCCGTGACCAGAGGGAGGAGTTAGGGATCTGGGGAAGCTGGCTTGATATATGGGGACATAAACAGTATATATATAAAAAAAAAGATTAAGAAGATATCGATAAAATCAGTATGTAATAATTATCCTTGAGCCATTCGTAGATCTTCTACAGTGTTTACCTCTTTTACTAACAGTGAGTGCCAAGCTGTCTCCCCACCCATATCATTCTACTGCATTGGCCCTCTTTTAATATACAGTATGTGGTCTCTAAGGTATGAATACCTTCCTGCGTCAGTATCCATTAAAAGTCTTTTAAAAATGTACCTAAACACTAAACATACAGCATAACATCTACACAAGTGCATCATGAGACGAATACCTCACTGTCAGTTTGTTTCACACTGTCATGCTGTGTATGCACATCTGTAGTCTTCTGACTAGCAGTGCATTTAGCAGAAGTGTGAGGGACTTATCGCTGGTCTTGCATCTTTGATTTAGGCATTTGATCTTTTTAAATGTTCCCCTTTACCTGTGCATGGTTGTTGTGTGTTCCACTATTTCACTAAAATTGTGTAACAGGTGTTGTATCTCATTTTGTAAATGTGCTGAATAATGGAAACAGAAGCCAGGAACAATACAGTGTTACATAAAGCAGCGCCAGTGTACTTGTCCCTCTAGTCAATGTATAGAAGAATCTTCTCTTTCGTCATTCCACACTTGTGGAACTATAACCACCAGGTGCTAGGACCACATGAAAACTTTTTGCAGGCAGTCCACTAAGGGCCGCCCATGACGTCTTTTTTTGTCGGCGCTTCGCATTGAAACAGACCCCTTCTCTCCTCAGTTCTTTTCCTGCCATCAGCCATAGTCGTCAGACCCTCCCAGTGAAATGGCGCCATTACTGTTTTCCATTTATTTCTCACTTTAGTTAATCATCACTTTTCACATTGTGATTTTCAATGTCGTGTATGTCGACTAACGTGCCATCGAAATATTTCAAGTACTGTGAGTGCATCAGCCTGGTGGTGCTGAGGGCTGAGGCGCTGGACGCTTTACCTTGGGGCATGCCGGTGACCCGGGTTGGGGAACGAGTCTGGGGCATTGGAGGTCGGCAACGAGGCTAATTGCAAATTAATGCATGATGTAAAAAAAAAAAAAATACAAAAACATACAAGACAATAGCCAAGTGGGAGAGCCTGAGAAGCAGGTAGTGAGGGATGTAAGAAAGGAGTCCAAAGAAATGAGAGAGGGCAGGGGAGGCCAAAGCAGCACAAGAGGGAAAAGTCAGAAAGGTGGGGGTGGGGTTATCCAAGCTAGCAATGACATGTGGCCTGATCAAGCAACCAGGATTTGAGATGGGTCTTGAAAGTGGCCTGGGAGTCCAGAGAGCGGAAGGGTATGGGGATTCTGTTCCACAGAGTTTGGAGCAGCTACAGATAATGCTCTGGTACCCATAGCCAAGGAGACTTTTGTAAATCTGGGGGGAAGGAACTGAGGATGCACGAGAAACCTCGATGGAGTTCTGGTCTGAGGAGAGACATATAAGGGAGGAGCCATGCCTGATGGCACTGCCCAGGAGGCAACCAAGCCCATAATCAAATCTGCAGTGTAGTGGCAGCCAGCCAAGAGTCTGGTAGAGGTGACAGTGGTTAGTGGAATATGGTGCCAGGAGAGTGACATGACATATGTTGTTGTATGTGGAGCAGAGGCACGCATGCAAGGCTGAGGACCTATGTGAGTAAATAAGATGGTTGATGTCTTGGGCAAAAGAACATTTGCTTCTGCCTCCTTGGTCCTGAGAATTGCAAGCTGTTGGGCCCATATGGTCAGATATCGGAATACTCTCTGGAGGAAGGCCAAAGCAGCTGCTCAGGCCCTCCCAGAATGTACTCCTAAGCAGGAGATGTTAAAGGCTCTAACAGCAGGTGCCAACGTAGGCAAACATCTCCTACATTCCACATATGACATCTTGGATGCTTCTACCAGGGCAGCACTCTCTGCCATAAGCCTCATGAGGTACTCCTGGCTCAGAGTGGCTGACTTTGCGAATGATTTCCAGCAATCCATTCTCAGCGCCTCATTCAGAGAATACAAATTGTTTGGTGCAGATGTGCAAGACATCCTTTCTAATTTACAGGCCTCAGGCAGAACCCTGAAATCTGTCCATTCCCTCTACCACACTCGGCCAAAGAGTCAACAGAGGGTCCCATTTTGTCCGACCACTACTAGATACCACTCTTCGGCGAGAAAGCAGAGTAAGGGCAGAGCAGCAGCAGCCTTACCTCTGTCAGGAATCACCCCAGGTGCTAACTCGAAGGCCCCTAGAGGGGGGACTGTGGCAGCAGCCACAGCAACAGGCTCTGCCTGACTTTCTTCAACCCCTCACCACCAGTGCCCCTGGGGTGGTTGTCTGGAGTTGCCTCTCCCTCCACCTGGACCAGTGGAGGAAGGCAGCATCAGATGCCAAGGTTCTGCAGATGCTAGCACAAGGCCATGCTCAGGAACGTCTCTAATTGCCATATAACCTCCACCAGTGCCTTCCCATTACCCTCCAGAGCACATTCCATTGCTTCTGGAGGAGATTCACACCTTTCTTCAGAAAAGAGCAATAGAACTTGTCCCCTGGGAACAAAGGAACACAGGGTTTTAGTCTCAGTACTTCCTAGTTACAGAATGAACAGATCATCTGAGACCCATTCTTGATCTCAGAAATCGGAACTTTTTTATAGTGTATGGTGGAACATCGTTCTCCACCGAAATCGATTACTGGAATGAGCTTGTTGTGCCGTCTTGACTACCTAACAGTCTTGTGCTGCACTGAGTGCGTCACTGGTGCAGCATAATGAAAAAGAACATAGTCACGCATGCGCAATGAAGGGGCCGTGGCAGTGAGAGCTAGCCGGGAAGTGAAAGGTGCCTACAGAACAGCACCTCAGTAAATTAGTTTTCTGCTTTTTACGGGACAGTGGAGACCTACTACGATTACCTATACACTATAAAAGATTGTGTATGAGTAATCATACATGGACAAGACAGTTGAAAGATCTCAAGGTTTCCATGGTAATGGACCTCTCAAGCTCCGCGCTCGAGGTCGCAGGTTACCACGGAAACCTCTCGATCCCACAACTGCCTTTGTTGTGTAGGATTACTCTACACAATACTCTTTATAGTGGTGGCAGGGAACATTGTTTCAACTTGATTTCCATCTCTGCTGAAATGCTGTTCTACCACAGCTAAAGGTCATGCTCAACCCTTCTGTGGTAGAACAGTGTTCCAGTAGAGTTGGAAAACGCATGAGCCACACACAGTCACATCTGAGGTATCAGAAACTGTAGGCTCGACCAGATAACGAAGTGGCGGCAGAATGACCAGACAGATGCAGGATCAATCGGATTTAACTATTATATTGTGCGGCCAGTTTGGCCCATGTTAAGCAGGGGATGGTTCCAACGCCATATGATGCTACCGGTAAGTACAGGTTAATGCAATCCAGGATCAACCATGTATTTAAAATTACTCACAAAATAAACTCTCAGTCCTCACACTGAATGTCCTCTCGCTAAGTGAGTGGAACACTGTCATTTTTTTTTTCTTCTAAACCCCGCCCAAACCGGATTGGCAGCCACTTGAAATTTGCAGTTCAATCATACAATGCAACTCACCCTAGCAACCAGGTTTAACTCTCGGAGGCAACAATTACTTTTTTCTTAAAAAAAAAAAAAAAAAAGTGCTACCACTTCGGCTGGCGAGTCAGGTTGACGGAGGGCCAGCCATGGAGGATGCTGAAGTGTCCCAGGACTGCTCGCTCCTCTGGGTGGGTGGGGAAGCCATGGCTTGGTGCATGACTGGCCTCTAGCGGGAGGCTGGAGGACCAGCATGCTCGAGCCACAAGCAGGGGGTTGAGCATGATGGATGCCGGCTTTACCATGGTGTCAGCACACGTTGCGTCTCCAGAGAGGATGTACAGAACAAAAACACCAAGCTCAGCGTGACACCAACACGGAGGTCAGACCAAATGGCCTCGCCCGAGACCCAGGGATGGACCCCAATGAGAACAAGAGGTACGGTCATGGAGGAGGTCTGAGCCGGGGGACCTCCTCCCACTGCGTCCCCGCCTGGGGGGGTAAGCCATGGCTCCATGGGGGGTCCTCCGGTGTTTACAGGGCTCCGAGGGTTAGGTCAGGTGACAGTGCTGGCTGTGAAGGGGAGAAAAAGAAATTACCAAAAAAATAAAATAAAAAATAAAATACAAAGCTATCAAATTATACATTAATTGTTTTGGGGTACACCATACACTATAAAAATAGTGGATGGTCAGCTATATGCTGAACCATTAAGTTCTGCCACCTCGGATTTCTGATTCCCATGGACCGCTGAAGCTTAGCTCTCGAGGTCACAGGGAATCAGAACCCCCCCCCATGGCAGAACACACTGGTTCTGCATAGTTGCCCATCCACTATTTTCTATATAGAGTACAAGTTCAGAATGGTCACTCTGCAAGTTCTACTTCCACTGCTGCAAGCAGGGAATGGGATTTGTTCCCTGGATATGCAGGATGCCTACCTGCATATCAGGATTTGCCTCCTCACAGGAAATATCTAAGTTTCCTGTTTTGAGGGAACACTACTAGTTCGGGGTATTGCCCTTTGCTTGCCATCTGTGCCACAGGTCTTTACCAAATGTTGAACAGTAGTGGCAAAAGCCCTCCAGCAGGAAGGCCTGTATGTCTTTCCCTACCTGGATGAGTGGCTCCTCAAAGCTCACTCCAAGGAGCAGCTTTTTCACACCATAGAACGCACCAGACAACTGTTTGATGCTTTAGGGATTACTGTCACTGTGCTAAAGTCAGTCTTGACCCCTTGCCAATGTCTGCAATACATAGGGACAGTCCTGGACACAGCCCAAGGCCTAGCCTTCCTGCCACAGGATAGGGCTGAGCGTCTGGTTGCACAGGCCCAGGTGGTCTACAATAACAGTTGTGTCACAGCCTGGACATTGCTGAGACTCCTAGGCCTGATGGCAGCAGCCATTAGCATAGTGGCAGTGGCCATACTGCACATGAGAATCCCACAGTGGACAGGTAAGAGTCCACGTAGGACCAACATACAGATGACCTAGAACAGAAAATACTGGTAACCACTCCTGTTTGAAAGGTGCTTCAGTGGTGGGTGGAAGCACAGCCATTTGCTGAAGGGGGTTCCTTTAATGATCCCCTCTCCTCATCAGATTCTCACTACAGATGCCTTGGGTGTGGAGGGGTTCTGAGATAACAGATGGACCAGACAAAGAACTTCAGGTTCAACACACAATCTCTGTGTGATGTTTGAGACACAGGGAATAACCTTAAAAAATGGCATATCCCTTCTTCAACACATCAGTCTGCAGCAACAGACTATGAATGTTTTTCCTCTGCACTCAATCAGCACCTACTGACCCTCTGATCTACTAATGTATTTCATTAGTGAAAATTATTTCATTCCTTAATGTCGGTCTTATGTGTTTGGGTGATGGAGCTAAAAAAAGAAAAACTCAAAAACAAGCTAAAGACAAAGAACCTCGGTGCAGAAGCACTGAAGCAAGGGTTACCCCAAAGGGCATTGGCAGTAAAGCCAAGTTTCAAAGAAATACAAAATCACACATACCCCCCGTAATACAAAGCCTCATGGGATGTATATGCAAATCACCATGAAATTTTAGGCTGGTTCAGTTTAAAGCAGGAATGCATGGTGCCAAAGGGCCTCTCAAACAATCTGTAATTTACATGCATTTTAAATAACACAACAGGGGTTTTCTGATATCTCTATGCCGGTAACTTAATTTTTATAATACAGTTTCCTAGTAACTTTTTACTTTCATCAAGAACACGTAGTGCCGTGATATTTTCAACATTTACAGGTTTTATACACATAAGACATATACATCAAGGTATTTTATGACATAGTACCATTGCATACTAAATCCAACAACGAGAAACATAGCCTGTTGTTTTACATCAGCTCGGAGATCACCACAATAACCTCCTTGTACGAGGACCCGAGAGGGAAAAGGAAAATTAAAGAGGACACTATAGCATGGTCAAGAAAGGGGGGGTGGCCAACCTTATAGATTAGAAATTGTAAAGGATAGATTAGATTAGGAAATAGGAGAACTGTTGCAACAAATTTAAGAAAAGGTTGGTCCTCAAGAGTGGCAGGATCACCCTGTCACAGCAGGGGGCACATCTGGGGCCCCATCAGACACATGGTGCATGGATCAAAGTGGAGAGCACCCTCCACGCAAACGTCCTAGAAATTAGGGCTGTTATGTATGGCCTACAGGCCTTTCAGACTCATTTGTCCTCTGTTAATACAAATGGACAACACAGCTATGATGCTTTACATCAACAAGAAAGGGGGCACTCATTCCTATCCACTGTGCAGGGAGGCAATTAGAGTCTGGTATTGGACTGTGGAACATGGTCTAGAACTGTCAGCAGTACATGTTCCATGGGTCAAAAACATCCTGGCAGACAGGTTAAGCAGATCACAGTCAGGATGCATCAGTGGGAACTGCTGACCTCTGTTGCAGAAGACCTGTTTGAGAGGTGGGGTCGTCCAGAGTCGGACCATGAGCGTTTCCACACAATGCAAAACTGCTGCTTTTCTGCTCGCTTGTTCCAGGGCCTGGAGTTTCATTACGAGATGTGTTGTCCCTCTCTTGGAAAGGGAGGATTTTATTTTGAGGGGGCTCTTGCAGTAGGCAGCACCGTTAGGACTAAGCCGCCAGGTGCCAGGACTCCATGGAAAAATTCTAGCTAGCAGTACCAAATGGGGACTGCCCCCTGACATCGGCACATTGATGTCCAGTCTGGTATAAAGGCAGCGGTCCCCCACACCCATCCCAGTTCTTTTCCTGCCGTCGACCTGCTCTTGTCAGACTTTTCAGATCAATGTCGCTGCAGTCTAATGCCATTTTTCTTTCCTCTTAGGGGTTTTGTTATTAGTATACAGTTAAATATTTGACCTGATGTCATTGTCATCGTCACAGTCTTCTGCTGAGACCCACAAGTCCAAGTGTGCCTGTGGGAAGCAGCTCCTGGACAAGGACAGTCACTCCATGTGTGTCATCTGCTTAGGCCCAGACCATGACACCGATGTCTGCCAGGCCTGCCAGAAGTTGTTCAGTCACGCGGAACAGGAGGCAGAAAGTCTTGGAATCACACCTGCTGCAACAGAAGTTGACCGCCCTAGAGAGAGAGCTGTAGTCCAGTTCCACAGCCGGAGCTTCTGGGGATCCTCCATCGTTATAGAAAAAGAAGCACAAAATACATTGGGACTGGGATCAGTCCACCTTGGAGTCACAGTCTTCTCTCGGGACTGAGACAGCTGCAGAGTCTTTCTCCAGCTGGGGGTTGACTTCCTCATCTGCACCAGCCCTCCTTCCTTCGGGGCTGCCAGTGGACCCACCTTCCACAGTTCTCACTGTGATGTAAGGCACTTCTAAGGGTGCAGAGGTTCCTTCCTCTGCCCCTGCTATTCAGGCTAGTTCTCGCTCGTGCAAGGGCCTGACACAGGTGGCCAGACTGATGCCAAGGGTGAGGCTATGGCTGATTTCACCATCCTGGCCTCAGCGCCTGGGCCAAGGTCTGGTCTAGTGGACTGACACTCGCTGTCGCCTCTGGGCCACAGCCTTCCTCTGTGGAACAGCCATCCTTGGAGCTACATGATTCCGGACTCTCACTGGGGGCAGCCTTCCAGGTCCTCCCCTTCAGTCCACAGCAAGACCCTTTGTCTCCCGAGCTTTTCTGACAGGGCCCTGACCCCCAATGGTTCTGGACCACAACATTTGCCTTGACCGGCCTGGCTTATCCCAGTCTGCTTCAGAGCCTGCAGCATCTGGACTCGGCCCCTCAGGTGTGCTTCCAGAAGCTGAACAGCTGGCTTCTTCATCTGGCCTGGATTCAGGTGCCATCACAAACTCAGCCCTTCGCATGGTGTCCTCTGGAAAAGCGCTTAGGTACAGCCGGTACATCATCAGGCCACACATTGGACCTTCTGGTACACTATCTTCTCATCGCGCTCACAGTACTTTTTTTTTTAATCATTGAAGATTTTCTGTGTCTTTCCGACAGCTCCCATCTGATTGACCCCCCCCCGTAAGCCCCATCACTCGAAATTACCAGGGCTTACCTTATGCCTGTCCCTGGAGTGGCGCCTGCAGGGAGTTGGTCGTCATCCTGCTGCCAGTAATTTTCTCCTCCAGTTTTCTCCCAGGGGCCCCAAGAGTAGGAACGCATGGAGCGCATGCCCCTTTTACGGTTCCGGTAATGACCTTTCTGTCACCATTTGGCCTAATGTCTGGCACCCTCTAAGCCTGTGCTGTTCCCAGCCTTCACCAGGAGGCAGCCATAGCCAAAGGAAGCGCTTCACCTCCCTGGAGGAGAGTTGCCTTCCGGCAGCTCCATCCAGCTCCCCCATTGCCGACCTGGTACACTATCCAGTGTTTACTTATACTTTTCAACCGACACTCCTCTGCCATATGTCAGTTGATT
Organism: Neoceratodus forsteri; assembly: GCA_016271365.2. Lineage (NCBI taxonomy): Eukaryota > Metazoa > Chordata > Ceratodontiformes > Ceratodontidae > Neoceratodus > Neoceratodus forsteri. The sequence continues at coordinate 179,608,232 of CM057450.1, read as the reverse complement.
ATGGGACCTTATTAAATGCCTGGTGGGCATCTGTTCGAAGGCCTAATTTGACCTATCAATCTATGGTACCTTCATCTTCACCCAGAAGGGATGCCTAACCTTTGGGTGTAGACGACTCTCCCCGGGATCAGGGTTCCCATCGGGCAGCGGATCAGGAAGTTACCTCTGGGGTTTCCCCTTCGCTGGGTTTGGCAGTGGATTCGGAGCGATCCCTCCATGTGGTCTCTCGATTCCCTAGGCTCCCCTACTCCGCTTTTGTCTCCCAAGAAACTTTGGGTCCGAGATAGACCCAAATCGTCCCCAGAAGATCATTCCTTCCTGGGGATGATGAGGGTGTTACAAACCCTCCAGGGGTGGCACACAGAGGATCAGGATCCACTGCGGAAATGCCTCGTGCATCATCTGCACCTTCTGCTGTGGAAGTGGTGGTGATCCCACCCTTGATACCTACCCATGACAACGTATCTTCCTTGGTGTGGTTGCAACCAGCTTCAGTTCCGCCACCCTATGCAAGGCTGATCACCTTTATCATGCCCTGAATGGGAAGGAGCACTTCGCCTCCCAGCCCAAGGCAGACCCCTCTGTTGTTAGGGATTTCCTTCCATAGGATGGCCCAAGTTTTTGAGACCACCCATTGGACTGGGAGTCCAAGTTTCTGGACTCCTTAGTCCATAAGGCTTATGCCTCCTCGACTTTGGCCATGAGGGATCAGAACTATCTGGCCTTCATGCTGGTACACCAGCAGTCCATTTTGGGTCAGATTGAAGATTTGCTTCATTCTGATGGGGATTCTTCTGCCCAGTCTCATTTGAACCATCTCCTTGCCTCGGCCTCTGATGTGGGGTGCTATGCCTTAAAGGCCTCATACGATACAGTGGATGTGGGAGCACGGAGTGTGGCCTCTGCCATTTGTCTCAGACACTATGCATGGCTTAGTCTGACGCACCTTAGCACTGTAACCCAGGCCTCCATTTTGGATGCCCCTTTCCGAGGACCTATGTTGTTTGGGGAAGATGTTCAGGCTGTCATGGCTTCCCTTCAGGACTCGGGAGCCTTCTTCCACCCGTATCTCAGGAGCATCAGGGTGGTTCGTGAGGTCAGACTGACAGTCTTCCTGGACATCACACCAGATGTCTGGATTTGAGGGGCAAGCTTAAGACTCCGTCGTCGGCTACAGCCTCAGGGGAGGCATCTGCTGCAAAGACCCACAGGGTGGCAGGTGCCCTGGTGCAGATGACGGACTCATTGCCCTAATTTCAGTGACTTTTACCTTCCTCTCCATCTTCGGTCTTCTGCGAAGATCCTAGGGGAGGAGGGAGTCCTTTGTCAGAGTGAGGGATCTTCCCCTCATGCAGCCGCAGATCTATAGTCTTCTTGTCGGATTTTTTTTCTTCAAGGCGCTCTCCCCTTCAGGAGCGTGCTGGGGGAGGAGGTGTCAGGGACCGACTGGTGACTCCGATTTCCTCCCTTCATGGCAGACTTCTAGACTGCTGCCTAGGGCCTCCAAACTTGTCAGTAGTCTTCGGCCTTCTCCTTGGAGCCGGGGCCTCGCTCCTTCATTTAAGAGGCTCACTATTGGAGTGTCTTAACCCCGACTATTGTTGGGTTGGCAGGTCAAGGACTGGAGATCTCGTCTCTCCGGGCTTCCAAGAAGGAGAAATTCTCTCCTCCTTATGAAGAACTGGGACCAGTGTCAGCTACCCTCGAGTTCTGCATGACAGATCCAAATGCCACTTCTTGGGTCCCTTTGGATCCCATGATGCATCTGCATTTTCACTTTCTAAGGAGAGCAGTGCCGCCCCCCCCCCGAGTTTACTCAACTCCAGCTTGGCGGAATGCTTTCAGTCTTTCCTTTTGGCCTCAAATAGTCCCTTCTTCAAAGCGACTTCTCTGTTGGGCTCACACTACCTAGATGGGGATCGCTATTGGTAAGACATTGGCCATCCTCTGTATGCCTCTGACAGTGTTGATTCTGCATTGCTCTAATGCTGATGGCCTCTGCGTTCGCTAGGTACTTCGGATGTACCGTAGTCTTGGACATTGGAATGGACCTCGGTATCTCATAGGATTCCTGTGGCAGCCTTTCAGGCTTTTCTAGCCTTGGGTCTCCCTCACTGGGGAATCCTACCTTTCTCCCTCTTTGGGAGGGGTCACCGTTGCTTAATTGGGCCTTGCGTTTCTATGAACCTGTTGGTTTCAGTACTGGTACCAATTTTCATTTATCCCTGTTCTCAGAATCCATTTCTTTTGCCCCACATTTCGCTGGGTCTTGGTAGGCGGTCTACCTGATGCAGGCAGATTGTGGATCCATTTGGGGCATTTGGGATACTGCCCCTTCTTTCAGGGAACGATATTTTTCCACAACTCGAAAAAAAAAGGCGTGGAGGGGAATCCTTTCCGTCTGGCATACTAGTAGCCTTTCCCTCACAAGACCAGGATTTTCTTCCCACTAGCTGTTCACCACCCAGGTGGTGGGTCAGATTCTTCATCCCACAGGACGGGGCAAGATATAGGGGAACGGAGAGCTAGGGCTCCCCCCTCTCAGGAGACATTCCCCTCTGGACAACTCCCCTTCCTTATTCTCTAGGGTTTCCACTCCCCTGTTTTGGATATGGGCATTCCCTTGGCTTTATTAGACCTTTTTAGGTCGGATGCTTTTGGTTCTGACTGATTTGTGACCTTCTCTGCTCCTGTCTTCACCAGATTGCAGTACGTCTCATCTTTGATAGCTCCTTTGGAGGCAAGGCTGGCATCCTTCAGGATTACCTCCCCTTCCCTTTTTTCTCTTCAGAGTCTGTCCTCTGAATGTTTTGGTGACTTTCTGGGATGGTCACCAAGACTCGAACACCTTGATCTGAAGGGTCATAAGGCTCCCCTTCCCCCAATTTTACTGGACAGTGTTCGTGTCCTAGGGCCACATCCAGAATCAGGATGGATTTCTCTTTGATCCCCCTTCCCTAGCCATACCAGAGATCTGATTTTCACCTCTCCTTTTTCCTTTGACATTTCGAAGGAGACTGACGACCGTTCCTGTTGCTGGCCTTCCCTCATCTACGACCTCTAGTCAGATCTCTCTGGAGAAAGTCTTTTCTGCCACAGGGTCAGTCGGGTGTTGTCACCTATTTCATGTTTTGGTCTACCCTGTAGGAGATACTCTTTTAGGGTGCTCTTCAGACTCTCAGTCTGTGTCCTTCTGGCGTCTACCTACTGTCGGAGGTCAGCTCTCTGGTGGAGGTTGTTTTACAACCTCTTCTCCTCCTCCCGGATATTTTCATTTGGGTACTGCTTGGGACTCTGTCCTAACAGTGTTGCCTACTGCAAGAGCCCTCCTCGAAGTAAGACAGTACAGTTATGCAAGAACTTATGGTAACAATAGATCTTCAAGAGGAGCTCTTTCAGTAGGCACTTCTTCCCTCCTCCTCCCTCCTCCATCCCCTACTCTCTCTCTCTGTCTCGGCCTTTTCAGGCTGCAGGAGTCCTCCTTTTTCTCCTGTTGGACCTTGTTCCAGGGTCTCCACTGAGGGGGGAACTGAGGTGGGTGTGGGGGACCGCCCTTTTCATACCAGACTGGACGTCAACATGCCGACGTCTGGGGGCGGTCCCAGTTTGGTACTGCTAGCTAGAATTTTCCAGTGGGGTCCTGATGCCTGGCTGCTTAGTCCTAATGGTGTTGCCTACTGCAAGAGCTCTTCTCGAAGATCTGCTGTTACGGTAAGTTCTCGCGTAACTGTACTTTCTTGTTTGCCTTTCTTCCTTTCCCTCTAATCCAGAGTACTAATCAAGCTTCAAATGGAGAGTGCAACTGATACTTATTGTCCCCTGTGGCCTCATCAGATCTGGTTCCCCTTACTGCAGCATCTGGCAGTGGAACCACCAGTACCTCTGCCATTATGCCTGGGCCTACTGTCACAGGAGCAGGGAACCCTAGTCTGTCCCGGACCTCAAGTCACGCCACCTTCATGCATGGCTCTTGAAGACATAGCTATTGCTCGGTTTGGGATGTCGCAAAAGATGTCTGATGTCTTGGTGCTAGCCAGAAAACCTTCCACCAGAGCCACTTATTCTGTAAAGTGGAAGCAGTTTGCTTTGTAGGCCATTTCTTACCAACTGGATCCTTTTGCCTGTCCGGTAAATCAGGTTCTGGAATATCTGCTGTCCTTGTCAGATGCAGGCCTGTAATACTCTTCTGTCAGATGCACTTGGTTGCCATTTCAGCTTTCCATGTGCCTACTGATGGTCGTACAGTTTCTCAACTGGAGAAGGTCCGTATGTTTTTGAGAGGCATTCTGCCCTTGAGGCCTCCTGTTCGCAATCCAGTCCCGGCTTGGGGCCTGAATTTTGTGTTGGAAAAGCTTATTTTTGCTCCTTTTGAGCCAGCCTCAACTTGTGGCCTAAGCTTCCTTTCTTGGAAAGCAATATTTTCAGTTGCTATTCTGCTCAAAGAATTTCAGTGCTTCAGGCTCTAATGTGTGAGCCTCCTTACTTGATGTGTCACAAAGACAGGGTGTCTTTGCATACCAGTCCTAAATTTCTACCAAAGGTGGTGTCTGAGTTTACTTTGAATCAAACCATCTGCCTGCCAGTTTATTTTCTTGAGCATGCCAATCCAGGGGACGCATTGCTCCATACTTTAGATGTACATAGGTACTATATACACCATACGAAGTACTGCGGGAAATCCTTGCAGCTTTTTGTTTTAGTCACCCCTGGGAAAGAGAGTGCTCCTGTCTCTAAACAGTGTCTGTAGAAATGGTTGGCTAACTGTATTACTTTCTGTTACAAGAAGTATGGTAAGGAACTTCCTGGGGTTGTTTGTGGCCATGCCACTAGAGGCATGGCCACTTCTGTTGCCTGTTTTAAGAATGTGCTGCCGAAATTTGTGCAGCTGCCACCTGGAGTACTGTCCACACTATCACAAAACATTAGTCTGGACATTGCCTCACCCTAAAGAGCAGGTTTTGGCCTAGCTGTGCTTCAAGGCCTCATTCTTAGGCATGTAGGCTCCAGTCACAGACTGTTTTTTGTCAGTACTGCTTGGTACTTGTTCCATAGGCATGGCCTGATAAGAGACATCCTCAAAGAGGATAGAACAGTTACTTACTTACCGGAACAGTAGCTCTTTAAGAGAATCTCTTTCATCAGGCCATGCTGTCCTACCTTCCTTTCCCCTAAGGATTTAGAGCTCTGTAAATCCTGTCTCTTTCTCCAGAAAAGTCTACCTGCTGCTTCCTTCCTCACCTGGTAGGCAGAGCTGTAGGTTCTCTCTTGGTTCCCTATAGGGAGGTCTTCCAAGCATGATCTCTAGTGGGGAACTGAGGAGGGAAGGGGCCACCCACTTTAATGTAGGAAGTGCTGATGTAGGACGTCATCATGGGAGGCCCCTCGGGGACTGCTTGCAGAATGTTTCTGTATGGTCCTAGCAACTGGCGGCTATAGTTCGTAGGTGTGGCCTGATGAAACCGATTCTCTCAAGATCTGCTGTTACGGTAAGTATGTAACTGTTATTTCTGTTGAGAGCTATTTAGCCCTGTGTTTTCTACTGCAGTGCATTCAGTAGATTACCCACTGTAGGGCAGCGTTAACACATTTTTGGGGTGCTGGGCTAGTGGAAATGTCAGTTTCGATGCTTGTTCCAGATTGTTTTTGATGTATCCACTTCCTCTCTGACATGACTCCCCCTGTTGACAATATATTTATTTATTTGAAAAGATTTACTAGAAAGGCATAATGAGCTGGTAACCAGTCATTTTCATATGTGCCCTGTTGTGGTGGTTAGACAGTACAGTGTGTTGCAACAGTAAAAATACCTTGACAGTTGTGCAACAGGCCGGCCGGCCCTCTGACGCAGTGGTAGCTTTGATGATCCAGATTCAAGAATGAGCCTGGAGCGTCTGGGTGCCAGCCATGGGGGAGATCGTATGAACATCTGTTGGACTGCTCTTCAGGGTGGAGGGTTGCTGTGCGTGGCATCTGGCTGACTTCTGGCAAAGGCTAGGAGAACACGGCCAGGGATCGCTAGGTTAGGGGAGGAGGTGACGTTGGTGTGCCATGTGTGAGAGCATGCACGGCTGCTCTCCTGGCATCACTGCACTGCTACATCTCCATGGGGAAACTACAAGAAAACTTCTTCCAGAGCAGAGCAACATGATGCCTGGAAACTCCATGAGTCATTAACCCGAAAGATGCCTGGCGTAATCTCAGCCGGAACTTCATCTTGGTCTCTCCCTTTGGGGAGCACTGCTACAGAGGTTAAGCTGTCGGCCTTTTGGACTGGGTTGCTTGTGTGGGTGCGGGGGGGGGTGTATGTGGCATACCGAGTGGTCTGATAAGCGGTACCTCCCCGCCTGTGCCAGAAAGCTAGAAATAGAGTTAACGAAAAGGCAAGCATTTGTCGGTGCCAAATGTTCACTTGAATGCTGTTGTACTGGGGCCTTCTTGTTCGTATTTATTGTATGAGATGCGATATCTCGTTTTTTGTGTAGTCCTGCTTTTATAACGTATTTTTGGACACATCGTTTTAGATGCAGCATTTCCTTTTCAGTGGGGTTCTGTTGTAGGGTCCTGGTTTTACACAGTTTTGCAGTATATTTACCCATGATAATCTGGCTGAGATACAATATCTCATTTTCAGTGGGGCTCTGCTTTTACCTATTTTTATAATGTATTTACCCAGGATAGCCCAGCGGAAAGGTAAGTTGCACTTTCATTGGGTCCAGCTTTTTCCCCAGGATAGAGCAGCATAGATGCCCAGTTCAGTCGGGCTGTGCTGTACTGGTGTCCTGCTTTTACACATTTTTGCTATATATTTACCCAGGATAGACCAGATGAAATGCAATATCTCATTTTTAAAGGGTGTCCTGTTTTTACATATTTTAGATTGTATTTATCCAGGATAGGCCAGCTGAGAGGTAATGTCTCTTTTCAGTGGGCTCCTACATTTTGACCTCATATTTCCAGCATAATATTTTTATGACCTGACATGATCAAGACGGGGGAAATTTTTAAATCCCACCTAAAGACAATTTCACTGTGCGACTGCGAAAACATGTTTTGGAGGGGATTCGAAAAATTACACCTGTCATGTTCACGAGGTGGGGTAACACAACAGATATGTTTAACATTAGGGGCCAAAATCTACAAAAATAAAGTTATGTGTAAATGTTAGAACAATTCAGTGTTTCTTCATAACTTCGTTTTTTCATATTTTGACCTCAAATTTTGAACATGGTCTTTTTATGACCCCATGCAATGATCAAGACAGGTGGATTTTTTAAAATGCCATTTGAAAGGTAGTTTCACAGAGCGCCTGCGAAAACATTTTTTAAAATTACTATTTATGTCCTCTTCTGCACTGGCACTGTCACCCGGCCTTCCCTGCCTGACAGTGTGACCCACCTGAGGACCCCTCACGGAGCCTTGGCTATACCCCAGACGGGGACGTGGTGGGGGCCACCTTTAGACCCAGGAACGTCCCTTCAGCATTTCGTCTACATCCTCATTGGGTGAGTCACAGTGCCGGCGGGTGAGGACTGCGTCAAGGCCCTCTTGCCAGTGTCACGCCGTCAATTTTCTTATGTACGCGCCCCCCCCCCGAGGCGTGATGTGTGCTGATGCCAAGGCCTTATGCCGGCATCTGTCACACCTCTTCCCCACTAAGTCAGACTCTGGCTCACTGTACCCCCGGCTACCGCCAGAAGCCAGGGGAGCACCAAGTCGGTGCACCCCCTTCCCCACGAAGGAGCTGAGTAGTTCTTTGGATGATCAAGCATCCCCCCCCCCAGCCGGCCCTTCAGCGACCCGGACTCATTCCCGAACCCGGATCGCCGGTGTCACAAGCAGTAGCGCTACCACTGTGCCAGCGGGCTGGCTCGAAAACATGTTTCAAGGGGGACTATAAAATTACATCTGTTATGTTCATGTGGTGGGGTAACAGAAGGGTTATATGCACATTTGAGACCAAAATCTGCAAAAATCACTAACTTACGAGTAAATGTTGAAAAACTTCACCCTTAATTCATAACTTGTTTTTTTAACATTTTTGACCCCAAATTTTCCAACACTGTCTTTTTATCACCCCTCCTTATGATCACAACAGGCTGAATTTTTTAAAATCCTGTCTGAAATGTGACTTTGTGGAGCAAATGCGAAAACATGCTTTGGAGGAGATTTGAAAAATTACACCTGTCATGTTCATGAGGTGTGGTGACAAGAGGGCTCTGTTAAAAATTGGGGGCCAAAATCCACACACATCACAATGTCATTGTGGGATACTTGCACAGCTCTGGTGGGTTGAAGGCACAGGGCTTTGGCTGTGATAGCAGCACTCTTTGAAATCCTTCCTTAAAAAATGCAGTTCAGGGGTCAAGAGATGGGATAGAGGAGACTGATGGTTTCTTCCAACATGTTTTAAATCCATAATGGAAGCCTTATAATGGCTGGCAGTAGCATGGTCTGGTTAAACTGTACACATACAAGACTCTGTCCTCTCGGTATTACATCATTACCCCCTTGGGAACATTTGGGTTGAAGTAATGATATGCTGGCACCAAGAGATTTCCCATTGTAATGCCCTTTTATCAGAGATCAAATTGAGGAGGAACTGTGGAGGGGTGTTCCCTCATTAAGAGATACAGTTGTTGATTATTACTTGTTAAAAACTTCTGAAGCAAAGATCTTGAACTTTTCTAACATAGAAACAGTGTTGAAGACATATGCTTTCCTTGCGCTGTTATACAACATGCTTGCTGTCTTTTACTGTGGTGTAATTCAGTGTACTATATATATTGCAGTTAGAAATACTTCATTCTCATTACCTCCTCCCCACAACCCCAAAACATTTCTTATAACTGCATACAAACTAGACTTATGCCTCCCACAGGAGCTAAACCGGACATGTCGTGCAATGCAGCAGAGGGTCTTGGAGCTAATTCCCAGGTTGGCCCATGAACAGCTTACAGAGGAGCTGCTGATTGTTAATGACAACCTCAACAACATATTCCTCAGATATGACAGGTATGGTGCAGATGAGGCCGCAGTAGGCAGCCCTTTGAATGCTTCACTGGGGTTTCTTTTATGATACAGGGGTGAGGGCAATGTGTTTGAAGGACTGGCTCAGGGTGTGTGTGTTCAGTTGTCATGATCAGACCCAGTGACTCTTCCCATCTGGTACTGTGGAGAGAGGTAATATGCAAAACACTGGCTTTTCTTCTCTTCTTCCTGTTTAATAGCTCACTGGAAACAGGAGTGGTTCCAGAGGACTAGAGGAGGGCAGATTTAGTCCCACATCACTAAAGTGGTAGCAGGAACGAGGCTGGCAACTGTAGGCCAGTCAGCCTGACATCGGTGGTGGGGAATTTAATAGAGACACTGCTGAAGGAAAGGATTGTGGAGTATCTTGAATGCAAGGGGTTACAAGAACTGAGGCAGCATGGCAAGGCATCCACCTGTGACATCGACGTCCCAAGTTTGGGTGATGAACTCTGATAGTCAGAGGGCGTGCCGGGGGGGGAGGAGGAATGAGCGTCCCAGGGATGGCTTTCTGGGGGGAGGGGAGGTTGTGTGTCTGGCACACTGTGGACCCCTGGCGGAGGCCAGGAGTTCCTGCGTGACCAGCGCCTGTGCTGGGGAGGCTGGACCGATGTTGGATTCATGCCACGGACATGTTACACGTCCTGCCTCCTGGGGGGGGTCAGCATGCTCAAAAAATCACTAACGGTCCCTCTATAATGCCTGCCTTCTGGTTCCCATTTCTCTCACCGTGACTCCCGGCTCTGACTGAGACAGTTTTCCACTGAGTGGCCCAGCCCTGTGGCCCCACTCGGTGGGGGGGTAAGCCTTGGGAGCCAGTGCTCTGGACATATTCCATGGGGAGGGGCCATCTCAGTGGCCCTTGCTGGTGGGGGCAGTCCAGGGCGGTCGGTGGTCCTGGAGGTCTCGGTGAGGTGGATGGGTCTGGAGAGGTCCAGGTGGAGTTCATTGGGACCTTTGGCACACACAAAAAGAACCAAGGGAGCATGGATTCACAGTAGTGGGTGGGGAGGAGGTCATGTCAAACAAATCTGATCAATTTCTTTCATTGGATGATCAGGGTGGAGCGGTGAACATGGTCTAGAGCTAGGCAACAGAGGGAGGTGGTAAGTGGAGTTCACTCAGGAGAAGGAAGGGTTACCAGGGGGTGCCTCAGGGCTCAGTACTGGGACTGATCCTCTTTAATGTCTTTATAAGTGACATTGCAGATGAGCTGGATGGGAAGGTGTGCCTCATTGTGGATGACACCAAAATCTGCAATAGGATGGACACTCTGGGAGGAGTGGAAAGTATACGCAGAGACCTGAGAGAACTCACAGTGGTCAGTGATATAGCAGCCGGACTTCAGTCCAAAAAAGTGCAAAATCATGCACTGAGGGCAGAGTAACCCAGAGGCGGAGTACAAAATAGGAGAAGAGGTAGTGACAACCACCAAACAGGAAAGAGGCATGGAGATAATCGTACAATATCAGATGACCTAAAAGTGGCCAGGCATGGTTCCAGAGGACTGGAGGAGGGTGCATGTAGTCCCACTGTACAAAGGGTGGAAGTGGGGAACTACAGGCCGGTCAGCCTCTCCTCAGTGGTGGGGAAGATCATGGAGACACTGCTGAAAGAAAGGATAGTGGCACACCTGGCATCCATTGGTGCCCAGGATGTGAGGCAGTATGAATTCACATCAGAAAGGTCTTTTTTTTTTTATTTTTCCTTTTATTGAGGTTTCAACTTATATACTGTACATATAAGTCATCGAATCTCACATATCTCAAAACATATATAGCTTTCCATATTTAACAAGCAGATTGTAAAAAGCAATATGTAATTCATACAGAATTTTATGCAGTTCTTTACTTTACAGTTACAGGCTGGGGTATCTAACCTAGGCCTGCGACCTATCAAGTAAGGAGGCTGTCTCTTAAGACTTGGGGTTCTATGAATGGCTTAATCATAGCCCATGTTGAGGATGTTACAATAGTATGGTACCTTAGTCCTCATTGAGCCAGTCTCTCGAGTTTCAGTAAGAGAGTTATTAGAAGACATCAGCTCTCAGCTGTGTTTCAACTTAGATCTCTGTAATAAAAAGGAAGGTGTTTAATAAGGTTACGGGATTTTATATGAGCTCCCTTTCTGGGTTACAATCTAGGGATAACAAGCACTGCACTTTTACAAATATCCTTAGCTGAGAGTTGCTATCATTTCCCTCACCGCTCCCACCATCTCAGCTGGGGAGGGCTAGGTGTAGTCTTCTGCCTCGCGGAGGTGTGGGAATGCCGGGTTGGGGTCTTCGGTGTCGGTGACACCTCTGTCTCTGTCTGGGGCATGAGAGAGGCAGTTAGGCTGTGTATCCTTAGGGGGTAAAGGTGGGTTCCTTTAACATGTAATACATCTGCCATCGAATCCATCTGGCGGTAAACTTCTCTTCCTGCTCATTTAGACTATATGTTATTTTTTCCATATTGTAGATCTACTTTGTGATATCCCACCAGTCTTGTATTGAGGGAATTTTTACTGTTAACCATTGTCTAGTAATTGCTTTCTTCGGTCGTAAGAAGGAGAGGAAGCAAGTACCTAGTATTAGGGCCCCTATGCGGCTTAGGGAGGGCAAGGAATAGGAACATCTCCAGTGTCAGTTGAAGTTGAGGGTCTAGGATTTCTTGTAGGTGGGTCTCAAGTGGCGAGAGGAATGGTCTGAGGGCCAGGCATGACCACATAATGTGGGTAAGATTCGCCTGTGGCTCTCCGCATAACCTCCAGCATGCTGCTGTACTAGTTGGAGCGTAGTGGCTCGTGACAACTGGGGTTCTAAAGTAACGGATCAGGTTCTTCCAGGCATATTCATGCCACTGGTGTGAACTAGTCACACGGGCTGAGTAGCAGCACGCCCGCCTCCAGTCCTCCAGAGAGACCTGGTGCCCCGTTTCCCGAGTCCACTGTGCGCGGATATCCTTAATGAGGGCTTTCCTCTGTGAGTTAAAGGTTTGGTAGTACAGTGATATCAGGTGGTCTTGTTTCCAGGAATTGTTTAGCTGAATTTGACTGTGGATCAGGGCCGGGTAGTCTTCACATCAGGAAGGTCTTGTCAAACTAATCTAATTTTGATTGGGTGACTAGGGAAGTGAATCAGGGAGGGGCCGTAGACATCGCCTGCCTGGATTTCAGCAAAGCCTTCAATACTGTCCCACACAGAAGACTGGTTAACAAGATGAGTAGTCTGGGCATGGGGCATAAGGTGATGCAGTGGGTTAGAAACTGGCTGACAGACAGAAGGCAAAGGGTGGTGGTAAATGGGATCCAATCTGGGGAGAGAGGGGTGACCAGTGGAGTCCCACAAGGATCAGTACTGGGACCAGTCCTGTTCAGTGTCTTCATTAGTGACATTGTAGAGGGGCTGGAAGGAAAGGTCTGCCTATATACAGATGACACCAAGATCTACAACAGGGTGGATACTACAGAAGGGATGCAGATAATGAAGAGGGACCTGGAGAAGCTTAAAAGATGGTTGGAGGCAGCTGAGGTTTAATGCAAAAAAGTGCAAGATAATGCACCTGGGTAGGGGGAACCCTGGGGAGACCTACAGGATTGGGGGAGGTGCTGACCATCACCAAAGAGTAGAGGGACCTAGGGGGTTATTATATCTGATGACCTGAAGGTATCAAAGCAGTGTGCAGAGGCTGCAGGGAGGGCCAGTGGCATGCTGGGGTGCATAGGCAGAAGTATTACTAGTAGGAGGCAGGAAGTGGTGATGCCATTGTATAAAACACTAGTAAGGCCTCACCTGGAGTACTGTGTGCAGTACTGGAGACCACACATGCTTAAGGACATAAACGTGGTGGAGGCTGTCCAGAGAAGGGCGACAAAGATGGTGCATGGTTTGCACCACAAAACGTATGAGGAGAGACTAAGAGACCTCAATATGTACTCACTGGAGGAGAGAAAGGGGTGACATGATAGAAACTTTTAAGTACCTCAAGGGCATAAACAAGGTGCAGTTGGAAGATCTTCTCCAATGTAGAAAACATACCTAAACAAGAGGGCACGATATGAAATTGGAGGGGGGGAGATTAAGAGGTAACGTGAAAATGTTTTTCTACATAGAGAGGGTGTTGAACACTTGGAATAGTCTGCCACAAGAGGTGGAAGGGGCAAGCACAGTAGAGGGGTTTAATCATGCTTGGGACAAGCACAGGAAACCTTGGGTGGGAAGGGAAGGATGAAAAGTCATTGACCACTTAGGGTGAGTGGATGCATCAGGCAGTGTGACAAGCCAGTTGGGAGAGCCGTGGAATGTTGGGATGCACAGGGAGGAGTATCACCAGTAGAAGGAGGAGGTGGTGTTGCCTATGTATAGATCGCTGGTAAGATCTCACCTAGAGTACTGTGGCCAGTTCTGGAGACCACATCTTCGGAAGGACATAGATAGAGTGGAGGCTGTCCAGATAAGGGCCACTAAAATGGTGCAAGGTCTGCATCAGAAGCCCTACAAGGAGAGACTGGGACCTCAATATGTACACCCTGGAAGTGGGGGATATGACAGCAACCTTTAAATACCTCACAGGAGGAAATAAGGTACAGTAGGGAAGTATTTTTCTGGAAAAAAAGTGCTTAAGAACAAGTGGGCATGCAGTGAAGCTGGGGGGGGGTTGGGGGTGTTCAGGAGAGATGCTGATAAGCAGCAGGAAAATCCCAACCTCCCCCTACAAAACAGGGTACTAAATGAGAAAAAGACCAAGGTAGAAAGGCCAGTGGGGGATGCTGCTACAGAAGGTAAAGCCATCAAAAAATGGAGAGCAATAAGTGCCAATGCCCGTAGTCTGGGTAACAGGCTTCCTGAATTAGTGGCCTTGATGGAGGAGGAACATCTGGATATAGTGGCAGTCACAGAAACATGGTACACACAGAACCATGACTGGGACATAAACATACCAGGATACACTATCTACAGGAGGGACAGGGAGGGTAAAAGAGGAGGAGGAGTAGCTCTCTACATAAGAGAAGGAATCAAAGCAACAGAACAAAAGGGTAAACAGGGAGGAGAAGCACTACTGTGGGTCAATTTGAGGCAGGCAATGGCACCACAGTCCGTAGGGTTGTATACAGACCCCCTCTCAGGGGGAGGAAATGGACAAGGAAATGATGGAAAGTATACTTAGAATGGCAGATAAAGGGGAGATATTGCTGATGGTTGATCTGAATATGCCAGATGTTAACTGGAGTGCAGTTGCAGGAGCTACTTCTAAGAGTGGGGTTATTCTAGATGCCCTACAGGGGGCATGCCTTAGACAACTAGTATTGGAACCCACTCGAGAGGGAGCAATCTTAGACCTGGTCCTCTCAAATGGAGATGGAGAGAGGATCACAGATGTAGAAGTCGGTAGCCATTTGGGAACTAGCGACCATTGAACAGTATGGTTCACAATAAACACAGCAATAGAGTCAAGCCATACAAAGGCAAAAGTACTGGACTTCAGGAGGGCTGACTTTGCCAAAATGGGTGAGTGCCTAAGGAATGCACTAGCAAATGGGCAGGAAGGAGGGTTGGAAGAACAATGGGGAATAATAAAAACTGCCATCACAGAGGTAACAAGACTTTGTGTGAAGCAAATAAAACAAAACGATGTAAGAAACCACTGTGGTTCTCAAAGGAGGTGGCAGTGAAGGTTCAAGAGAAAAAGAAAGCATTCAGAAAGTACAAGGAATCACAGAAGGAGCAGGACAGAGAATTGTATCAGTTAAAGCAAAAGGAAGCTGGGAAGGCAGTCAAAACAGCAAAGGCCCGAACTGAGGAAAAGATAGCCAACTCAGTTAAGAAGGGGGGATAAAACCTTTTTTAGGTACATCAGGGAGGCGAAGGAAGACTAAGGGAGGATAGTGAGGCTTAATAAAGGGAGGGGGATGGGCAGAGGGTGACTGTGAAAGGCAGACATACTAAACAAATATTTTGCTCAGTATTTACAAATGAAGAGGGGGAGGTACCTAAAACAAACAATAGAAACACTCTGGATACAGAAGTTGATACCAGCCCATTTACAGAAGAAAGGGTTCTGAAAGGACTCTTAAAACTGAAGGTGGACAAAGCAATAGGGCCTGATAGGATTCATCTCAGAATTCTAAAAGAACTAAGGGTAGACCTAGTGACACCAATGACTACCCTCTTTAAGAAATTATGGGAGGATGGGGTGGTACCTGAGGACTGGAGGAGGGCCGATGTGATTCCCCTTCACAAAAGTGGGAGCAGGGCAGAAGCAGGAAACTACAGACCTGTTAGTTTAACCTCAGTGATAGGGAAAATGATGGAATCACTTCTGAAGGAAAGAATTGTCAGTACCTAGAGGCCAGAGGGGCACAGGACCCAAGGCAGCATGGATTCACAGCAGGAAGTTCATGCCAGACGAATCTAATAGATTTCTTTGACTGGGTGACCAAAGTAGTAGATCAGGGAGGGGCTGTGGACATGGCCTACCTAGACTTTAGCAAGGCATTTGACTCAGTCCCACACAAAAGATTAATATACAAGTTAGCCAGCCTGGGAGTGGGTCCCAAGATGATAGCCTGGGTAAAGAATTGGCTTGAGAATAGGACACAGAGAGTAATAGTAAATGGAGTCCACTCTGAAGAAAGGGGGTTACTAGTGGGTGCCGAGGGTTCAGTATTAGATTCGTCTCAATGTCTTTGTGTTTACATTGCAGAGGGACTGGAAGGAAAGTATGTCTCTTTGCAGATGACACAAAGATCTGCAACAGAGTTGATGCACAAGGTGGGGTGGAAAGGATGAGAAGGACTTGGCAAGGTTAGAGGAATGGTCAAATGTATGGCAGCTTAGATTTAATGCTAAGAAGTGCAAGGTAATGCACCTGGGAAACAAAACCCAGGGAAGAGTACACAATGGGGTGAGATACTAACAACAACAAAAATGGAAAGGGACCTGGGGTAGTCATATCAGATGACTTAAAGGTGGGCAAGCAATGTGAGAGGACAGTAAGGAGGGTTGGGGGATACTGGGATGCATAGGAAAGGCATCACCAGTAGAAAACAGGAAGTTATTATCCTCTGTACAGACAGCTGGTGAGACCCCATCTGGAGTACTGTGCAGTTCTGGAGACCGATCTCCGCAAGGACATAGACAGGATGGAAGCTGTCCAGAGGACGGCACTCAAAATGGTGCAGGGTCTGCACGAGATATAATGAAGAGAGACTAAAGGAGCTTAATATGTATAGCCTCGAGGAAAGGAGGGAGAGGGGGACATGATAGAAACTTTCAAGTACCTCAAGGAATCAAAGTCCAAGAGGGTAGCATCTTTCAAAAACGAGGTGCAAGAACAAGGGGCACAATTTGAAGATTGGGGAGTGGCTCAGAGGTAATGTAAGGAAGTATTTTTCACAGAGAGGTTGTGGATGCATGGAACCGCATTTCGGAGGAGGTTGTGGAGTCAAAAACAGTGGTTGAATTCACATGCATGGGACAGCCATAAGGCAATTCTAGGGGTGGGGGTAGAAAGAAGTAGGCTGCTGGTTAACTAGGATCTGCAGCTTATCCATTAGGTAGGAAAATGGGCAGACTGGTGGGCCAAGCGTCCTTATCTGCGTCAAATTCTATGTTTCTATGTTAGATGTGAGATAGTACTTCCTAGAAAGAGTAGTGGATGCCTGGAACAGTGGGGTTCAAGAATACATGGGATAGGCATAAGAGCTTCTTAGTGGGAGGTGGGGGGAGCTGGAGATCAAGCAGGGTCTACAGTGACACTGTAGGAAGGGAATAAAGGGCAGACTGAGTGGGCCAAATGGTCCTTATCTGCCATCAGATTCTGTGAAGCCCAGCTTCAAATCTCAGTGCAGGCCTTAAGTCATGGCCCATTTTTTCTGCAGCAGTTTGGGTCTAAATTCTGTGGCATTAGTTTCTTATTTATTTGGAAATTCTGCGGCGGTAGCTGGGGGCTTCAGTAGCAGTTAGCAATTCCCCACCCCCAAGCACCCAGGTAGGGGGAAAATGTTTGATCTAGGGACATGGATATGTTGTTCATCCGCACTGTCTGGCTGGTTCCTTGCCGCTTAAATCTTGCTGGAAGGTCTTCAAGCTGGCTCCTCCCACCCACCGGGTGGTAAAACTCTCGGCCCCGCCCCATGATGCCAGATCTTTCTTACCACTTGGAAGCTCAGGTTCCCTCCTTAGCGCTCTGCGTTTTAGACTGGATCCTAACTCTTCGGTTCGTCCAAAACTAGTTTTGAAGTTTTCTAAACTTCGGTCTTCTTATCCCTCGCGGCTGTGATGGACAAATTGATTCCCGCCTTCGGAGGTGCCCTGGCGGGCAGAAGATGTCCAGGACGGATCCGCACTCCACGTGCGTCTACTGCCTCGGCCTAGACCATGACCCGCAGGTTTGGCAGAAGCAGCCGCCCTTTTTCGCCACAATGTCCTGGGAGGATCGCGCCGTTCGATTGAAGCTCGGGCACCCGAGAAGTGTTACCCGCTGGTAAAATCCAAAGAGGCTCGCTGGGGGTGTCCGCGGTGGCTGGCTCGGCTGAGCAGCTTGAGCACTTGATCGCCTTGAGGAGGAGGCTGCCCAGGCCGCATCTCCTTCTCCTCGGTCGCGCATTTATCCCACTCTCTGTCTGAGTTCCTTTATTCGATTCTTCAAGGAGCTCGCCAGTCCCTTTCCACTAGGGAGAGGGCCATCGGACATTCCTCTGGCCCAAGAAGAGGGAGTCTAAGGTAAGTCCCATTGTCAGCGTCAGGAGCGGAGAGGTTCTTCCTCGACAGCTGACCGATTTCGGTCGAGGTTGCGGCTCAGGCCGCTGGTTTCACGGCATCCCCGTCAAGCCAGCCTGCCGGAGACACCCTTCAATGCAGTCAAGATATTCTCACCCGTCGGGCCGGTGGTCAACTGGTAGAGCCGTCAACCCGTCTTCGCCAGTTTCCCCGGTGGAGACCGAGGATCTGCCCGCGCCTTCGGGGCGGCAGTCCCCAGTTAAACTGTCCGAGCCGAGGGAAGAGTGGGTGTCACCCGCCCCTTCCCAGGCCCGCCCTCAGTTTCACCGAGGGTCTCGGGCTTCATTTTGGTCAAGCTGCTCCCGCCAACATCGGCGGTCTTGCTCTCTGCACTGAAGTAAGTGGCAACACTGTTCCTCCTCGTCCTCCTCCTCGGATGAGGAGAGGCTTCGACGCAGACTGCGTC
Organism: Neoceratodus forsteri; assembly: GCA_016271365.2. Classification (NCBI taxonomy): domain Eukaryota; kingdom Metazoa; phylum Chordata; order Ceratodontiformes; family Ceratodontidae; genus Neoceratodus; species Neoceratodus forsteri. The sequence goes on along the minus strand of CM057450.1, from coordinate 179,590,035 downwards.
GGCGTTACGAGGAGCTTATTTGGCAGCAGTTTCTGTTGTCTGGGAGTAAGTCGACTCCGATTCATCCCCCGGCCATCAAGTGGTTGTCGCCTAAATGGCCGAGCAACCGCCCCGCAGGCGAGATGCCCATTTGGGCCGTTGTTCGCCAAATCTAGCTGCCCCACCGACTTGTGGTGGAACTCGGTCGGGTCACAGCCTGCCCCACAGGTTGTCAGTCACCCTCACTCCCACCGCCCCTGCAGGTGGAGGGTGGCTCAGGCCCGAGGCAGCTCTTCGAGACTCTTCGAGTCCGAGGCGACTACCTCCCTGTTTCCCAGGCTGGTCGGCCTGAGTCCTCTGGTGCCAGTCTCTGGACGACAGCCCATCGCCCTTCGCGGGTCTGCTTCGCTCATCTCGGAGTCTACGGGATGCAGCTCGAGCCCGTGTCCAACAGGCCAAGTATCCTGACAGAGATACTAGACCCAGGGATTCACCCACGGACGCCTTCCCTATGGCTGAGGACATTGTCGGCCCAGCCTTGAGCTTTGGCAGCGGCCTGCTTCCTGTCCTGCGCCTCAGCCAGGATGGCTGAAAGCATGCGTCCCCACCGCTCTATGCCCGGTTTTCGAGCACCCTCTACGAGGGGTTAGTCACTGATAGCGTCTTCTGGCATTCCGAAATGCTCGACGTGGCTAGGCCCCAAACAAAGAGTCCAAAAGGCTGGACTATGCCGGGCACAAGGTTACGCCAAGGCCTCCTCGGCCTCCAACAGGCCAGCTCAGCCGTGCTGATGGCACACTTCTCCCACGCCCACATGGGCTCCCTGGATGAGGTGATCCTTCATCTCCCGGCCAACCTGCGGACCACGGTCCAGCAGGTCCAGGACCAGGGTAGGGCGGTGGCTAAGCAGCAGCTTCAGACTGCTCTGGACATAGGTGATTCCTGTGCCAGGTCAGTAGCGGCCGCGGTGGCCATGTGCCGCAGGGCGTGGCTGAGGATGTCCACCTTCACGGCAGATACCCAGCACAAGTTGGCGGACGTCCCCTTCTTGGGGACTGACCTCTTCGGCCCTGGAGTGGAGGGACACCTCCAGCGGATCGTAGAAGTCCAACGCCACTCTGGACTCTGTCACCTCCGCCCAGAGGGACAAAGGCCGCCAGCAACAACAGTGTAAGTCCTTTCGTCCTTCGGCCCCTGCGGCATGACCGGCCCACCAGCACAAGGGCCAGCAGGCTCGAGCTTGGCATCCCAAACCCAAGCCAGTGGCTTCCTCCAATGGGAAGCAAGGAGGTAAAGGCCCAGGAGGTCCCTCGGCCAGTCCCTCCTCCAAGCCTGCCCAGTGACGGGTTGAGGGGTGTCGCCCCCAACCTAGTCACCCTTCCCTGGGTTCCCCTTGGGGTTGGCTCTACCACTTTTTCCTTCTGGTCCGCTATCACCACGGACCATTGGGTGTTGAGGTGGTAGGAAAGGGCCTGCCTCTGGGATTCGAGGCAGACCCCTCCCTTGCGAGCCATCGCCCCGGTGCCACGGGTCTGAAGCCTCGCTGTTGGCCCGCCCGAGCCGAATATTGTCCTGCTCCCAGAAAGAGATGATCAGGAAGGTGGCGGATCCTCTCCAGATCCGGGTTGTGTCCAGGTATTTCCTGGTCCCAAACAGGACGGGGCTGGTGCCCCATTCTCGACCTGCATGACCTGAACAGGTTCCTAAGGTCTCGGACCTTCAGGATTGTCACTCTGGCTCAGGTAATCCCATCCTTGGAACTAGGCGTGTGGTTTTGTTATCCCGACCTTTAGGATGCGTTCTTCTCGTCCCGATCTGTCCGTCTCATTAGAGATTCCTCCGCTTCAGAGCGGAGGGATCTCTTTACGAGTTCCGGGCCATGCCCTTCGGCCTTTCTCTAGCTCCCAGGGTCTTCACCATATGCTGGCAGTGGTGACAGCATTCCTGCGGCGCCGAAGGGTCCGAGTGTACCCCTACCTGGTCGACTGGCTGTGTGCAGCCCCCTCCAGAGCGGAGGTGGAGCAGTCCAGAGATCTGGCCCTTCAGGTTGCTCTCAGATTGGCCTCCTCATCAATGAGGCCAAGTCGGAACTCGTGCCGAAGCAGGTGATACACTTCATCAGGGCAGAGCTCAACTCTCTTTGAGCCAGAGCTCGGCTCCCGGCGGACAGGGCTGAGGTTCTTCCTCCTTGCCCAATCATTTCTGGTTGGGCAATTGCGCCCTGCCCGGGACTCCCGGGCCCCATGGCGGCCTGCACCAGTGTGGTCCGTTGGGCCTGTTGGTACATGCGTCCCCTTCAATGGAGACTGGCCAGCCAGTGGTCACAATGCTATGATCCATTGGATCAGTTGGTGACAGTGACCCAGGAAATGTGGAATGCTCTCCAGTGGTGGACCATTCCAGTACATATGCAGGAGGGCATCCCGTTCGTCTGCTCCGAGCCGATGGTCTCTCTATCGACTGACGCATCTCTGATGGGTTGGGTGCCCATCTGGGGGAGCACAGAGTGCACGGCCTCTGGTCCCCTCAGGAGTCCCGATGCCATATCAACCTGCTGGAGCTCCGAGCGGTCCGCCCTGGCTCTCACCGCCTTTGCTCGTTTCTCTGAGTCAAATGGTTCAGGTCCAGACGGACAATACCATGACCATGTACTACCTAAACCACCAGAGGCGGGACGCTCCATGCTGTTATGCAAGGAAGCTCTCCGCATATGGTCTCGCACAGCCTGGAGGCGGATCTCCAGCCATTCACATGGCAGGAGCTCAACACCCTGGCCAATGCCCTAAGCCGGATAGGGGCTGCATCTCACAGTGGTCTCTCCTGCTGGAGGTAGTACAAGATCTCTCTCCCACTGGGGCATGCCTCAGGTGGACCTCTTTGCCTCCAGGAGAATGCGGCTGAGACTTTCATGCCTGCCCCGCTCAGCAGGGCTCGCTGCGGGATGCCTTCTCGAGGCCATGGACCCCGGACCTCTTCTCGTCTTTCCCCATTCCCTTGATCCACAAGGTGCTTCTGAAGGTGAGGAGGACAAGGCACAGGTGTCTGTAGCCCCAGACTGGCCCGCCAGTTCTGGTATCCAGATCTTCTCAGTCTCAGCTCCAGGCTCCCGAGGCGGCTTCCAGCCCGCCCGGACCTGATCTCAGTCATCAGGGGAAGGTATTCCATCTGGACCTTCAGTCCCTGCACCTGACGGCCTGGTTCCTGAGCGGCTAGAGTTCCAGGCCTTGGGTCTTTCCGACGAGGTCCTCAACGTCGTTGGGACGTCCCGTAAGGAGTCGACCAGAAAATGCTATGCCTTCCAATGGAAGAGATTCTCCATTTGGTGTCAGGGAAAGGGCATGGACCCTTCCTCCTGTTCCTTGGCAAGCATTCCGGACTACCTGTGGTCCTTTTCTCAGCAAGGGCTTCGGTCGATGACCCTTAAGGTGCACCTGGCAGCCATCTCTGCTTACCGGGCGCGGGCTGGAAAGTAGTCGGTGGCACAGGAGAAGGTGGTCTGGCGCTTTTTCAAAGGCCTTGATCACATTTCCCCTCTGGTGCGAGAACCTCCACCTCTGTGGGATCTACTCCTGGTATTGGCCAAGCTCATGGGCAAGCCATTCGAACCAGTGCAGAGGTGCGATATCTCCCACCTGTTGTGGAAGACCGCCTTCTTGGTGGCTATCACGTCAACCAGAAGGATGGGAGAGCTCCAGGCGCTTTCCATCAAGTCTCCTTATCTGGTCTTCCACAGGGACAAGGTTGTCCTGCGCCCCCACCCGAAGTTCCTTCCGAAGGTGGTGTCGGAGTTTCACCTTAACTAGGTGTTGACTCTGCCGGTGTTCTACCCCAATCACACCTTGGAGGCCGAATATAGGCTCCATATTTGGACCCTAGCAGAGCGCTCGCTTACTTTAAGGAGCGGACGGCTGAAGTTTGGGGAGAGGTTTGCCAGCTGTTTGTCACCTATGCTGAAGCCACACCTGGCAGACCTGCAGCCAAGCAGACGATAAGCAGGTGGGTCACCTCCTGCATAGATCTCTGCTATAGGTTGGCGGGCATGGAGCCTCCCAGAGGGATACGAGCTCATTTTACCCACCATACCGCTGCATCGGTAGCTGCTTCCAGGGATGTCCCTATCCAGGATATCTGCAGGGATGCTATCTGGAAGTTGGCACATACCTTTATTACCCACTACCACATCGACCTTGAGTCATGCTGGTTTTGGGGCCTCGGTTCTCCAGTCTTTATTCCCTAAGTAGGGGGTGTGCGCCTTGCCTCCCTCCTCCCGGAGAACTGCTAGGAGTCTGCCAGACAGTGTGGATGAACAACATATCCATGTCCCTAGAAATACAGGTTACTCACCTGTAACAGGAGTTCTAGGAATGGTATATATTGTTCATCCTACGACTCCACCAACCTCTGCGGCTTGACGCAGCACAACTTTCCAGCGGGCTAGATCTGACGCCAGTGGGGCGGAGCTGAGAGTTTTACAACCCGGTGGATGGGAGGAGCCAGCTCAAGACCTTCCAAGATTTAAAGCGGCAAGGAACCTGCCAGACAGTGTGGATGAGCAACATATACCATTCCTAGAACTCCTGTTACAGGTGAGTAACCTCTATTTTTTGAGCTGGGGCCTACAAACTAGAGAAGGTTGTCACTTTACTCCCGAGTTCTTAGTATGAGAAAGTAAAAAAATCTAGCCCATCCCTCTCAGCCCCATCACCCTCCCCACCCCAGCCTGAGAGTCCCCAGGGCCACCAGATTTGAATGAGCAATATTTTTGGCAGCTACTGCATTGCACATTCTACTTTTGCCAGTAGGCCAGAATGACAGTTTCTCATTCCAGTAGTGCTTTGTGCGGCTGCACTCAAAGCACTTCTGAGACATGAAACCAGAATTCAGGCCCGGTGAGTGAAAATTAGAAGGATGAGGATTTTGCAGCACAGTATGGGACCTGATAAAAATATTTCTACTTCAAATAGAGAGACTCAAGGAGGTTCTCGGTGGTAGGAGGGTGATAGGGCTGAGCTGGATGGGGCGGGGGGAGGATTTACCTATTATGATTTTTAAGGAAAGCCCTAACAAACAAACTAATGGTCAGGGACTGTATCAAGATGCTTTTCAGATTTTTGTTTTAAATTCCATAGAATTCCAAGAAGCATTCTACAGAATTTAATATAAACAGCGGAATAGTTTTCCTGGGTTTTATGATCCATGGAATAACCAGTTTATATGATCCCTGGAATAATTTTCCTTGGTCAGAGTCAGTGTAAACTGCAGAATTGTTTTACTCACAGTTTATACCAACTCTTCATTTTTTTTATTATGCTTTATTGCCTCATCTGCCAGCTTCCGTTGGTCTGCTATACACATGATCAGCCCGGACTCGCACCCTGGGACTAACCTCACTCCCGAACACCCCTGGCCTACCCCGCACTCGACGGAGACCGAATGATAGAACAGGAACGAGAGCCTGGTTGGAGGCCCAGGTTCTGTAATATGGGGGCGGAGATCGTTGTGCAGCGGTGAAACCTCCATTTTTGCCCCAGGAGGCATGTTGTGCAGTAATGTTGGGGCAGCACGCTGAATGCCTGACGTGCCTACCAAACATAGTCAGTCCTGGCTGTTGTACCCCAGGCTACCATGAGGCGTTACCTGAACACCGGCGACTTCCCCACCCTCCCCCCCAGAGTAGGAGAGCAAGTCCATAGGATGCTCGATCCTCATCCCACTGGTTGGCCCTCCAACCTCTCAGGCTCATTCCCAAACCCCGGGTCATCAGTGCTGCGAGCGGTACTGTTGTGCCAGCGGGCTGGAGTAAAATACTGGCTCTTCAGTATAAACTGTGGAATAATATTCTGCAGTTCATGTCAATGTGGAATGATATTCTGCAGTTCAAGTAAACGTGGAATAATATTCCGCAGTTCAAGTAAACAACAGAATAATATTCCACAGTTTGTCAACGCGGAATAATATTCTGCAGTTCAAGTAAACCACGGAATAATATTCTGCAGTTCAAGTAAACCACGGAATAATAGTCTGCAGTTCATGTCAACGCGGAATAATATTTTGCAGTTCATATCAACGCGGAATAAAATTTTGCAGTTCATGTCAACGCGGAGTAATATTCTGCAGTTCATGTCAACGCGGAATAATATTCTGCAGTTCTTGTAAACCACGGAATAATATTCTGCAGTTTACATTAAATTCCATGGCAGCAGAATCGTGGAAAAATTGAGGCCTTGCCTTAAGCATGGTGAGTTGGGTGGTCTTCAGTTAGTTTCTAAAGGACAGGTGCTGGTGTTGTAGAAACTCACTACACAATTCAGCTGGTAGTTTGTGCTTGGGGGGGTTGGATTGAATGAGCAATGCAGGTTCAACTACCCTTTTTTTCTGGAGAACCCAGGTTAGCTTTGATGGTTAAGTGTCCAACAAAACACAGAGCAACTCGCGAAGCAAAAAATCAAGCAGGACCAACACAATACGTTACAAATTTTTTTCCCCATTTTGTGCCCCAGACCTGGGATCCCAGCAGACACGTATCTGCATGTGCATGAAGGCACACATGCATGCCAGGTACTGGCTTGGCCCCTTCCTCCCCACCCCTGGCATTTGCTGCCGTCCCCCCGCCTACACTTCCTACTGGACCGTCACCCTGTGGGAGCGGAACTACAGGGGGAGTGGACAGCCACCCCGGGAGGGGAGAGCTGCCTACCACAGCTCAATCCCACTTCGACCCTCCCCCCCCCAGGTGACCTAAGGTGCCGGTGTAGCATGAGGTAAGATATCCAGCGCCTCAGCCCTCGGCACCACCGAGCCAGTGCTTTACAAGTTTTGAGCTATGCATTAAAGAGCACCTTTCTTGATGCAGTGCCAGATCATCCGTAGGCTCCCTTACCTGACTGGGAGTTCCTCCGTAGTAGTTGTACTATTTTCTCTTTAGTCCCCTAAAGAAGGGAAGGGATCATATTTTGCACACGAGGGGGCTAGCCACTTGATTCCTTCTACTTCTTGATCGCCGACACCGTCCCCGCGCTTCCTTGTTTTGTGATGTAATTATATGCCTAGCGTGGGGACGTGCTCCATGCACGCCTATGGAGCATTATTTTAAAAGTTATTTTTACTATTTTAACCTGCCTTTTAGTACAAATTGGAGTCTATTATCAAGTAGCAAGGGGTTACTTGATTACTGACCCAGAATACATAAAACACGTCACAACGCGCATACCGCAGATTATATAGGAGAACACAGACCCCCAGATCTCTGACACCATTTTGTGAGATAACTTGAAAACAATGATACGAGGTGAAACGTTGGCCTACTCTGTACAAAAGAAACGTAAACAAGAGGAAAATATGACTCCCTGCTTATACAACTTCAGCATTACCAATTATTGTATAGGGAGGGTGACAAGGAACTACAGCAAAAATTAGAGACACCAGATCAGAACTTGAAAAGATCACCGACCTCAAAATTCAGCAAGCTCTAACATATTTCCAGCAAACTAATTATGAAGGAGGAACTAGGGACACACGACCTTGGCACCAAGAATAAGGACGCAAAAAGGGATCCACTATTTTAAAATCTAACATCCTGACACCAGGCAAACTCTGTATCGTGAAGATCAGATTTGTTAGGCTTTGCATCCTACTACCAAGCACTGTATCATGCAATCCTCCCCCACAACAGCAGACAATAGAAATGTCTTTTTATCTCGTCTTCGGTTACCGAAACTTATGGAGGAACAATGTAAGGCCCTTAAGACTCCTATGGGGCACAGGAGGTGTTACAGCATATCAGAGCAGCTAAGGTAGCGAAGTGCCCAGGAGCAGACGTCTGTATATCTGAATGATACAAAAAGTTCTCTAGACTATTAATACTTGCCATGTTGGCGACATACAGAGCAGTGGCTGAAGGGGAGTCCCCCTCTCTCTCCTGGGCCTACACAGTTATAGCAGCCATCCTTAAACCAGACAGACACATAACCGAGACGGCATCCTACAGACCGATTTCCATTTTAATGTGGATTGCAAAATATATTTGGAAATCTGGGCCTCCCAACTGGAGCATTTGTTGCCTACCCTTATACACACAGACCAAGCTGATTTCATTAAACACAGAAACACCACGGATAATATTCGGCGTACGCTCCTGCTTCTGGATAATATTCAGACTAGCAGGATTCCTGTGCCCCTTCTTAGCTTAGATGCAGAGAAGGCATTTGACAGGGTGTCCTGGGACTTTCTCTGGGACACCGTGTCAGCTTTTCATTTCCCAGACCCTGTTATAAAATGGCTACAAAATATACCATAGCTCTCAAGCATATATCTGTGTAAATGGGGCCCCCCCATACCAATGCAGCAGGGCACCTGCCAGGGGTGTCCTCTATCCTCACTCCTTTTTGCTCTCTACATGGAGCTTTTGGCGGCGGCCTTGAGGCTGGAGAGACAAGTGGAGGGAATCCCATTGAGACAACAGGAATACAAAACATCCTTATTTGCTGATGATGTCCTCCTGATGGTAACTTCCCCTGAAACATCAGTACCAGCTATTTAGACTATATTGCAAACCTTTGATAAAATAGCCAACTTTAAGTTTAATCTAACCAAGACTGACGTCCTTCTCTTGAACTTAACTCCTTTGGAGTCATTGAGGAGAACCTGCCCCCTGAAATGGCAACTTACTAAAATGAAATACCTGGGCATTTATATTCCCAAGAAGCTAGACAACATTGAATTGATTAACTGTGAACCGTTGTCTATACAAATACAAGATGACGTGAATAAATGGAGGAGGCTTTATCTCATTTTCTTCCAAAGGACAGGAATAATCCGAATGAATGTCTTTCCCCACTTGATGTACCTATTTCAGAACATACTCCTGTTTCCCTCCTCGAGATTCTGTTTTAAATCATGGAACAGAATGGTAGCCAACTTTATATGGGGGAGTAAAAGGCCTTGGATGTGTCTCTCAATACTTCAACTTTCATTGGCACGGGGGGAGTTAATCTCCCTAACCTAGAACTATATGCCAAAGCAGCCTTCTTGAAGATCTCACTTCTCTGGTTGTCTCCCTTTTGGCTCTGTGGAAAATATTGAGTTTAACATTAATGATATGCAAATATCAAGAAAATGTTTGCCACCAGAGGAAGATCTCCACGTTTTGGGCTCCTTACTAAATATACTGCCAATGTCTTAAAAATCTGGCATCAAATCAAACGACACCCAGCCCTGCAAGACCTATTCTTTTTAAATAGGTTAATATCAGAAAATGAACACTTTACACCCATACACTTGGACTTGGGATTCATCTCCTGGCGGAGGTTGGGACTTGCCTATATTTATCAATTCCTAGTTCCAGTTCTCCCTTTTGAAAGTTTGCAAAGAGAACATGGGCTCCCCACCTGAGATTTCTTTAGATACCTACAGGTTAAAAATTGCATACTGCGCCAAAGAACAAAAGTCTCACAATTGTCAACTCCCCTACCTACCCTGTTAAGTATGCTCAGGGACTTGACAGCTGGCTCTACATGGGGACATATAATAGGCCCACTATATAAAACTCTCAGGGAATACCTAGGAGATGCCACTCAAATGGTTTTGGAAAGCTGGAGAAAGGATTTGAACCTGGAGGTGACAGTTGACTCCTGGACAAAAACATTTATTTATTTATTTTATTTATTTAACTTTTGTTGACCGGGTAAGTGTACTAGACAAATTCTGCCTATTTTCAGGCACGACCCGGGGAAGGGGATACAGATGAATGTCAACTGACCTTGAACCAGATTAAGCTGTTGGTGGTATTTTTAGTGAATGGGGGGAAATTTGGCCAGGACACGGGGAAATTCCCCTGCTCTTTTCGAGAAGTGCCATGGGATCTTTAACATCCACCCGAACTACCACCAGAACAGGCAGATGGGACCTTGGTTTAACGTCTCATCCGAAAGACGGCACCTCAGGAGTGCAGCACCCCCACATGCTGCACTGCAGTGTCAGTATTGGGATATTAACCCAAGTGCCTGGTGTGGGCTAGAACCCACAGCCTTCTGATCTCCGGCCTCAGAGGTGAGTGTGCTACCTGCTGAGCCACTGACACTGCTAAAAACATAAGTAACTGCATAAAATAACATCCTCCAACATCTGGAGGGAATTGCGTGAAAGTGTTGGAGTATGTTCTTCCGCTCCCGGCAGTCTTGGCAAAATACCTTCTGCCTACTCACGAGGCCTGCTGGAGGAAGTGTGGGTGCCAGTTAGCAGATGTTGGCTACATCTTTTGGTCTTGTCCCATGCTGACACCCTTTTGGTGCTCTTTGCAGGAGGAGTTGCTTGACTGCTTAGGAGACTGGGTGGAACTAAAGCGAAATGGTTCTGCTTTCCATTTCCCTGAACACCACCCACCCTGGAATAAAATTATGCCGCCTCTCCACCTCCTGGTAGCCAGAAGGGTGATAACACGAAGATGGATGCCCACACATACCCAATCTTCTGGAGTTGCAACAAATTGTCATGGACATATATAGAAGATTTGCCGGCGCGATCCATGACAGGCTCTCACCCTTCAGAACCAGATGGCAAAATGGATGTGGTACATGGCGCAAATTGAAGAAGATTTTGTCCCTAGGTTGAGAGGAATGGAGGATTAAGGTGCCTCCAGGAATTTAATTCAGAATACAAACCAACCTGAAGGGAGACCTTTAATAAAATAAACCAAATATTAACGTGTATAAGAGAACACAACCTGGATAATTGTGTGGGAATGTATTAAATTAGACCAATAGTGAGCCAATGTAACCTATTTTTATGACAAGTAAGATCACTTGTATCTCCTTTCCAGCAATGTAGACATGAAATGTGATGTACAGCATTATGTAATGAGGCTATTTACATGTGATGCTTCGATCAATACAAAAAAAAAAAAGGCATTTAATGGGCTTATTTGAAGAATAGTTAGAAAAGTAGACCACCTTTTTTATTTTTGTTATGGTTAACCCATTCAGTTTGTCAAATTGACATACTGTACCTGAGTCTGTCTTTTGGTACAAGCCAGCTAGTGACCCTTACCCAGAATACTGATTGAGTAGATTCCTGTCAGTCTGGTAGCTGCATACCTTGTTTGGATTCTGTTCAGGATGTATCAGAAGTGAGACTTTTACTGAATCAGGAAGCAGACATATCATGGAATTAGAGTCATGTCATTGGCAGAGAAGCTATGCAGAGCAACACAGAGTCTGGCTTTCAGTGATGTCACTTTCTGTTGCACAACTCCATAAAATGGCTACTTGCTTGATTTAATTTACATGTGGTTTAGATATTTATATCTCAGGACTACAGAAATCTACAGTTAAGTTTCAATGTCTTCTTTAAAAGATCTTTTCATGGTCTTTCAGAATTTGAGGACCTGCACACTTGCCTTCTCCTTTAAGTTCTGCAACTGCCAAGTCTTGAAAGATGTAGTAAAAAGTGGGATGGAAATTGATGACATTCATAGACATGGATCACGGTTTCTGCACTTAAGAACGTATCTTTTTGGTATTTAACTTTTCATCTTTTTTAAAATGTGCAGAGCAGGGCCATATTGCAACATAGCAGTAGTGCGCTTTATAATAATCTGAGCGAACCTGGTTCTGAAGTGGATCTGGGAGCCTGAATTTTGGCAGCTAGTGCTGGGGATAGTGCTGCTGTTTGCAGTGTGTCTCAAACTGGGGAGGATGGTGCTGATGCCCACCACGTAGCAAGCCCTTGCTGTAGCCGTGGCACCTGCTCCCTCATGAGGGGTAGGCCGTGCTGCTGATGCTGCATGTAGGCGAAGTCCATATTGAGCTTTCACAGTGTCATGGGAGGAGGAAGAGTTGAAGGAAAAATTGAGAGAGAGAGAGAGAGAGAGAAAAAAATCTTAGAATGAAGGTTTGGCACTCTTGTGCCATGGACCTCACCATCCAATGCCAAATGTGGACCTTGCCAGAGAGGGGATGCATTACTTGAAGACCTGCCATGGCATGGGATCAAACTATAGAAAACAAGGACTGGTAAGTGGGATAGGGACTGAGACATGGCCTACAAGAAGGAGTGGCATGAAGGGAGAAAAAATATTTACGTGTTTCTAAATAATGCACTTCACTTTCTTGTTTACTCTGTATCAAGCTATTGTACACACATACACAAACCAGACATAATTTCTTTCTCCTTGGAATCAGTTTTAGGGGTGGGGTTTCATACTTATCCCTCCCGGTGTGCGTCATCCTTCGGGACCTGGGGCAACCACCCAGTCCCCCAGCCATTGGCCCACCTCATCTCTGTCATCTTTTCAGGCAGGATGCATGATGTGGGGCTGGGTGTACCTTGGCTGTAATTTGGACAACTCTGGGGAATTATTTTAGTGATATTTTGTCTCTCCTCTCATCACCTCCACCTACACAGTGGTGCCGTGCACTTGAATTTTTGGCCTCAGTACACCACAGCTAATCCTGGGATGGGGAATCGGTTCCCTGGCCCACACAGGGGTTGTGACACTGGACACCATGCCATCTTCACTGTGGGCTAGTAAGCTCTGCCAACTGCAGCACTATTATCAAGCCCCATCCTGCCACCCCATGTGCTTAGTGAACTCCCAAACTTGAGTCACTAGCATAGAAGTGCAACGCTCTGCCACTAGGTCAACAGATGAGCCATATAATCACTGATAACTATAGAACTGTATGCATTTGCTCCTGCTGCTTCACCAGTGTACATGTACTGTTGTTTCTGGGAAAAGTAACTAAGTAAAAGTCATGTTTTTATTAATGTCTCTGGCAAGATGGGTGAAAGTAGCATTGGTCAAGGGCCTTACACCATATATGTTAGCATATAATAAAGCTTAGTTGTCATTATAACATTACATTTGTTGTGTTTTCAGGTTTGAACGATACAGATTGGGGCAGAATGCTAGTAACAAAGTAAGTATAGTTCTGCTGGAATTCAGGGCATGCTTGCAGGTACTGTATTTGCAAGTGACACTGAGCAGTATTGTCGTAGTTTGTCTGTAGTGTTTCCAATTTTTTTTTTATTTTGTTTGGTAAGAGTGCACAAACTACCTGTTATGCCTAGCCAGTGGAGTACTGTACAGATCATAATGTCATTGTTCTAACTGCCCTTGTGCTGGTGTCAGGAGTGTCCCACACTACACTAGCTGAGGTGAGACTGAGACTCTGTGTAGCCTTCCCCACACTAATGCCCTGCCAGCATAAATACCTCTGATTCTGGCTGCTAAATTTCCTCTGTCAGTACTGTCAGACATTAAAGCTGTAGTCTGATTCTCCTTCAGAAAAAGTTTGATCTTCCCAGAATCGGTCTGCACCATTCATTACTGGTGGGTCTACGCCGGAGGCATCATGACCCCACAGGAACGTACACCTTTAAAGCTTCAGAGGCAGGGGGGACCGATGTTGGATATGGCACCACCCACGAGGCAAGCATATAACGTGGTGCTTGTGGACTGGCCAGTAACAGATGCCAGCCCCCCCTCCCTCCTCAGTTCTGTTCTTCCTGTCATCGAGGTAACACTCCATAGGAGCATTCACCATTTTCAGCAGTGTCACATGGCCTAGTTCCGTTAGTCACTGCTTGCTTGACGTCGCAACACTTATTTCAGCTTTTCATTGCTACCTTTTTTTTTTTTCTGTTTTACAGTGTCGAGCTCTGTTTTTTTGCTGATTTTCTTTCTTTCTGTAGTCAGTCATGTCTGGATCCCAGGGGCCCAAAAATCTTAAGAAGTTTAGCAAGAAGACTGTCTCTCTCTCTCCCCCCCCTTTGCATCGGTGCCCCAGTGGGAGAAATATGTCCATCTGGGATCAGTATGACTATTGCTGAATCTGCCTTGGAGCGGAACACGACATGGACCACAGCAACGCCTGCTTCTCCATGGACTTCTTCAGTTTAGAGATCCATGTGATGAGGTGGGGTTGGTCATCCCCGTCTTTGGAGGCAGGCATCTCACTCAGGACTCCCAAGGTGAGGTCCCTGGACTCTTTCCCTGAGCTCTTCCCCAATATGCCGGTCCCTTGCGGCTGGGGGAGTCGGGGGTAATTCCCAGTGCCTGGCACCAAACAGGGCCCGGGCCACCCGGCATGCTATTGTACACAGCTGTTTAGGGTTGCGCCCGAGTCTGAACTTTTCCCAGGGCTTGAAATTCTCTCATGGGGCCTACCAGTTCTATATATACTGAAAGAGACAAGGCACCTCCTTTTCCTTGTCTCGCCAAGTCAGAGGGCCTGAAGGAGGTGTCTATGGGACAGCTGGCCACACCCAAGGACCGGTTGCTGACCCTCCAGTTCGAACAGCCCCAGTGGTGAGGTGATGGCTTTATGCTGGGCCTGCACTGGGGGCCCCTTGGGACCACGGCCTGGTGCCACTTTGACTTGGCGCACTGAGGCTGGTGCCAGTGAGCAGAGCGGTGCCATCCGAGACAGCAGGTCCTCTCCTGCTGCTGCTTGCAGCACTAGGAGAGGGAAGGTTTCTGGAGCCAGTGGCCCATTGAGAGCTTCTGGATCTCGTCCCTGAGCGGTGGGATGATCCAGGGAACAGGACCGGGATAATCCTGACTGGCATCTGGGCTTTGGTGAGGAAGGAGACATTTCTGGGCCTAGCCCTAGGCTTTTGGCGTCTGCATCGTTGTCTCTGGGTTTCCTTGGTCAGTGCTGGCTGTGGTGCCACCTCTCTTCTGTCTCACAGTGCTGCTCTTCAGTGCGGGAGAGATGCCAGTACCAGATCGAGTCCGCACGGCCCCTGTTCTGGATCAGGTTCCAGTGCTGCCCCAGTGCGAATCTGACTCTGGCACTGTTTGTGGTGCCAAGGGGTTTCCGTTGCTGCTCATAGCACCTTCTCTCCCTTAGCTCGGGTCCTTGCTGCTGGTGATGTCCTTGGGCCCTAGCCCAAGGGGTAGAGACCATTTAGGTGAGGTGGGGTCTGGTAGGTCCCGCTGATGCTGCGCTCACGCCTAGACCTTAACAAATCATGGGAGGATGGTGTGGTACCTGAGGACTGGAGGAGGACGGATGTGATTCCCTTCACAAAGTGGGAGCAAGACAGAAGCAAGAAACTACAGACCTGTCAGTTTGACCTCTGTGGTAGGGAAAGTGATGGAATCACTTCTGAAGGAAAGAATTGTTGAGTACTTAGAGGCCAGTGGGGCACAGGACCCAAGGCGGCATGGGTTCACAGCGGGAAGGTCATGTCAGATGAATCTAATCGATTTCTTTGACTGGGTGACCAAAGTAGTAGACCAGGGAGGGGCTGTGGACTTGGCCTACCTAGACTTTAGCAAGACATTTGACAAAGTCCCACACAAAAGATTAATAAACAAATTAGCCAGCCTGGGAGTGGGTCCCAGGGTGGTAGACTGGGTAAAACATAATCTGGACAACAGAACACAGACGGTAATAGTAAATGGAGTCCACTCTGAAGAAAGGAGGGGTTACAAGTGGGGTGCCACAGGGTTCAGTACTGGGTCTGGTCATTTTTAATGTCTGACATTGCAGAGGGACTGGAAGGAAAAGTATGCCTCTTTGCAGATGACACAAAGATCTGCAACAGGATTGATACATGAGGCGTGGAAAGGATGAGAAGGGACTTGCAAGGTTGGAGGAATGGTCAGAAGTATGGCAGCTTAAATTCAATGCATGAAGTGCAAAATAATGCACCTGGGAAACAAAAACCCAGGGGAAGAGTACACAATGGGGGGTGAGTTAATAACAACAAAAAACGAAAGAGACCTAGGAGTTAAGTATATCAGATGACCTAAAGGTGGGCAAGCAATATGAGAAGGCAGTAAGGAGGGCTGGGGGGATACTGGGATGCATAGGAAGAGGCATCAACAGTAGAAAACAGGAAGTTGTTATCCCTCTGTACAGACAGTTGGTGAGACCCCATTAATGGAGTACTGCATCCAGTTCTGGAGACCCCATCTCCGGAAGGACATAGACAGGATGGAGGCAGTCCAGAGGAGGGCAACTAAAATGGTGCAAGGTCTGCAAGAGAAGCCATATGAGGAGAGACTAAAGGAGCTTAATATGTAAACCCAAGGACACCACCTGGATCTCCCCTCTATGGTTGGGCCGTCACAGGTGGACAAGTTGCACAGGCCCTCCCTTCGAGCGAGGTCACCTGTTCGCTCTCACAGTCCTGTGAAAGGTTCTGGCCTAGCTCACTGGTCTCTTCCTCTGCATAACCCCCCTCCCCCCGGCACTCTAGGCCATTTTGGGTCCCACAGGGCTGTTGACCTGGGAACAATTTAAGGCTTCAGTGAGTGACTTCTCCACTTACCTGAATTCACTGGACCAGGCTATCTTCCAGCCTGAAAGGCTGTCACCATCGCCCCTGAGTCAGCTCTTTATCTTCCTCCTCTGAGGAAGAGGATTCTACCTCTACCTATCCTCCAACACTGAGTACACTCATTACCAGCAGCTCCTTTTGGAGATGTTGAGGGAGCTGTGACTGACTGTCCCATTTCTCTGGCTGCAATCCTGCACGCCTAATGCTGTCCTTCTTGGAGAGTACAGTCATGACTATACAGTCATTCCTCCGTGGCCCAGGCCTTTTGCAGATGTGTTCAGAGACATCTGGCTCCATCCCTCTGTCCCTTCTGCTACCCCAAGCGATGTCCAGCGCAGGTATTGCACACCCCTGGGATCTCCAGGAACCATGTCACACCCCTCTTCTGGGGTCCAGCTCCTGGACACCCCTTCTGGGCATAAGTGTTCAGTGTGCGACCATCCCCCAGAGTCAGACTCAGCTGAGTTTGACGCCTAGGTTCATAGTCTCTTGGTTGGCTCCACCATGTTGCGCATTGCTGCACACCAAGCGCACCAGGTGTCCTATGGCAGGCACCTCTGGGTGATGCTGGGACAGCTCCTGGCATCCCTGCTGGACTGTGAGGAAACCAGACAATCCATATGCCTTTCTGTGCAAGGCCTGGAGCTGGCAAGACACAAAGCAAGGACGTCCTACAGCATCAGTAAGATGGCCCCCATGCTAGTCGGAACTGCAGTCTGCATTAGGCAGATGGCGTGGCTCTGTCATTCCAGATTTGTATAGGGTGATTGCCTCACACTTCCAGCAGGCCCACTTCTTCTCTCACGGGTCACAGGGCCAGGCGTGAGCTTGCAGGGTGCATTCCTGCTCCCAGGCCATGGGAGCCTCTGCGTGCCCCTGACCAGTCTCTGGCCTTGCCAGGCACATGAGGGGGCCCTGCCTGTCTGTGTTTTGCCCCACAGAAGGCTGAGGGAATAGCATTTCCCTTAGGGTTTGCCAACACCACCCGTAGTGGTAGCTTGGTACTCAGACGCACCAGTAATGTATGGTGAAGATTGATTCTTGGAAGATATAAAAATTGTGTACTCACTGTAATTCTTGATCTTCACCATTCATTATTGCAACCCATCCACCTTCCCTTGCAGTGACCAAGCTTCTGTGCAGTCTTTTCTCTTTCTCTGGCCTTTGCCTCCCTTAAGTTTGGAACCCCCCCCCAAAAAAAAGGGAGGCATGGTGGGGACCATCTTGACAGACCTTGTTCCTTCCCGTGGTCCCTGTTGTGGCCCTCAAAAAAAAAAAAAGTTCTTTCCAGTCATTTTATCCCTTAACTCCTCTAGTTTCCTATTGATTGTTATATTTAAAAAAAAAAAAAAAGGAAGAAAAAGAAAAAATGCAGACAAAAGGACCATATAGGGTCCTGCTTATCCCCACACTGTCTAGTTCTAGGGACATGGATATGATGTTCTATCCACACTTTCTGGCAGTGTCCTTTCTCTTTAAAATGTGCCAGATGTCTTCAAGCTGGCTCCTCCCACCGACCGGGTGGTAACTTCCTTAGCTTCACCTCTTGACGCCAGATCTTCCTTTCCGCTGGAAGAAGGTTCCCTCCTTACTGCCGTCTCGCTGAAGAGGCCTGTTATGATTTATTACTTTAAATTTTAATACAGCCTGGTTCCCGAGCAGCTAGAGTTCCAGGCTCTGGGTCTCTCCAAAGATGTCCTCAACGTTGTCAAGGCTTCTCCGAAGGAGTCGACCTGAAAGTGCTGTGCCTTCAAATGGAAGAGTGTCTCCGTTTGGTGTAAGGGCAAGGGGTTGGACCCCCTATCTTGTCCGGTGTCTAGCATTCTCAATTACCATTGTTCTCTTTCTCAGTCAGGCCTTTGTTGATGGCCTCAAGGTGCACCTGGCAGCCATATCTACCTACCAGGCACGAGTCGTGGCACAGGAGAAGGTGGTCTGAGCTGGCCCGGTGGCCCTAAGGGTTGAGGTGCTGGATGCCACCTTGCTTCCACGCCGCAACCTCTGTTTGTCAATGAACGGGGTTGCTGGGGATTGGGGAGGTGATGGATCAGACATCCGAGGACTGCTCTCCCACCCGAGGTGGGAGGTTACCGCTCCCTGCTTGAACCATTGCTCCCAGGTGGACCCTGAGGAGCAGTGCAGGACAGGGAGGACATGAATGTGGGCATTAGGGTGGCAGTGTGTGCTGGCAATGAAGGGGAGGAGAAAACAGGAAAATTGGAGCTGGTAGGCTCCATGATGGCCAGCTCGCCTGGTTTCTGTGCACCGGGGAGGGGCAGTTGACACTCTCATCCCAGCCGGGGGCAGTCCACTGGGGAACTCCTGGGAGTAGGACTGGTGCGGGGGGCAGACCGAGAACAGGCCCTTCAAGGGAGGGCTGGAGCTGCCTGCCAGCTCCAAGGCAGAAAGAGAAAACACAATAACAAAACCTGCACCCCCAAAAAAAAACAGAAGGTGGTCTGGCGCTTTTAAAGGCCTTGACCATATTTTCTCTCTGGTGCATGAACCACCACCACCTTGGGATCTGTTGCTGGTTTTGGCAAAGCTCATGGGCAAGCTATTGAACCGGCGCGCAGGTGTGAGATGTCACACCTGTCATGGAAGACCGCCTTCTTGGTGGCTATCACATCAGCCAAAAGGATCAGTGAGCTCCAGGTGCTTTTGGTGGAGTCTCCTTTCCTGATTTTCCATGTGGACAAGGTTGTCCTTTGCCCCAACCCGAAGTTCCTCCTGAAGGTTGCGTCAGATTTTCATCTTAACTGGGTGATTAATCTTATGATGTACTTCACCAACTACACCTTGGAGGCCGAGCACAGGCTCCATACTTTGGATATGCGGAAGCGTTGGTCTATTTTAAGGAGTGCATGACTGGAGTTTGGGGAGAGGTTCGCCAGCTGTTTGTCACCTACGCTGAAGTCGCACCTGGCAGACCGGCAGCTAAACAGACAGTTGGCACGTGGATTGTATCCTGCATTGATCTCTTCTACAGGTTGCAAGTAGGAAGCCTCCTGTAGGGGTAAGGGCTCATTCCACCTGTCATACTGGTGCCTCAGTGGCTGCTTCCAGGGATGTCCCTATCCAGAAAATCTGCATGGCTGCTACCTGGAAGTCAGCAAACACCTTTATTTCCCACTACCACATCAACCTTGAGTCACGCCGGATGCTGGTTTTGGGGCCCCGGTTCTCCAATCTCTGTTCCTCATAACAGGTGTGTGTGCTTTGCCCCCTTCTTCCAGGAGAACTGCTAGGAGTCTGCCAGAAAGTGTGGATAGAACAATCATATCCATGTCCCTATAAAAACAGGATACACACCTGTAACAGTAGATCTTACTTCAAGGGGGCTCTTGCAGTAGGCAACACCATTAGGACTAAGCCACCAGGAGCCAGGACCCCAAGGAAAAATTCTAGCTAGCAGTACCAAAATGGGGACTGCCCCCTGACAACGACATGACGTACGGTCTTGTATAAAGGGGTGGTCCCCCACACCCACCTGAGTTCTTTTCCCACTGTCAATCTTCGCTCGTCGGACTTCTCGAATCAATGCCGCTAGTCTACTGCCATTTTTCTTTCCCCTCAGCGATTTGGTTGTTGATAGTTTGTTACATTTTCGACCTTATATCATTGCCACAATCTTTCTCTGAGACCCAAAGGTCCAAGTGCACCTGCGGGAAGCAGCTTCCTGAAAAGGACAGTTGCTCTGCATGCGTCATCTGCTTAGGCCCAGAACATGACACGGAAGCCTGCCAGGCCTGCCAAAAGTTCAGTTCGGTCATGCGGAAAAGGAGGCAGAAGGTTCTGGAATCACACCTCCTGCAGCAGAAGCTGACCGCCCTAGAGAGAGAACTGCAGTCTGGTTCTACATTGTTGAAAAGAAGCCTAAGAAACACCAGGACCGGATCGGTACCCCATGGAGTCAGTCTTCTGGGGACTGAGGCAGCTGCAGAGTCTTCCTCCAGCCGGGATTGACTTCTTCCTCCACGCCAGCCCTCCTTCCTTCAGGGCTGTCAGCAGACCTGCCTCCTGCAGTTCTCATTGTAAGGGATGGTGCTGCTAAGGGTGTGGAGGCTCCATCCTCTGCCCCTCCGCTTCTACTACTCAGGCTGGTCCTCGTGCAAGGGCCTGATGCAGGTGGCCAGGCTGATGCTATGGGTGGGCTGTGGCTAATTCCACCCTTCCAGCCTCGACGTCTTCGCTGGACTCTGGCGATGGTCTAGTAGACTGACGCCCACTGTTGCCCCCTGGGCCACAGCCTTCCTTTGAGGAGCAGCCACCCTTGGGGCTCCAGGATTCCGGGCCCTCACTGGGGGCAGCCCTCCTTCCTTCAGGGCTGTCAGCAGACCTGCCTCCTGCAGTTCTCATTGTAAGGGACAGTGCTCCTAAGGGTGTGGAGGCTCCATCCTCTGCCCCTCCGCTTCTGCTGCTCAGGCTGGTCCTTGTGCAAGGGCCTGACACAGGTGGCCAGGCTGATGCTATAGGTGGGCTGTGGCTGACCTTCCAGCCTCGACGTCTTCACCGGACTCTGGCGATGGTCTAGTAGACTGACGCCCACTGTTGCCCCCTGGGCCGCAGCCTTCCTTTGAGGAGCAGCCACCCTTGGGGCTCCAGGATTCCGGGCCCTCACTGGGGCAGCCTCCCAGGCTGCCCCCTTAGTCCTTTGATGAGGCCTCGCCTCCTGAGCTGCTCGGTCGGGACCTGACGCCAGATGGTTCTGGAGCCACATCTGTGGTCCCAGAGCACTCAGACTTGCCCCTGTCTTCTTTAGAGCCTGCAGCTTCCCTCCTGAAGTTTCAGTCTCTGGGCTTGGCCAGCAGGAGCGCTTCCAGAGGCTGCCTCTGGTTTGGCCCATCAGGTGCGCTTCCAGAGGCTGAAGTTTCGCCTCTGGCTCAGCCCATTAGGTGTGCTTCCAGAGGCTGATCAGCTGGCTTCCACATTGGGCATAGATTCGGATGCCATTTGGACTCTGCTCCTGCATGGCATTCCTCCGGAAGATTGCTGGGTACAGCCAGTACATTGTGCCTTTCAATCGACGCCTCTGCCTGATGTCGGTGGATTATGGGGCCTTACTGAACCTGTTTGTCATCGTCTCAAAGGCCTACCTTGGCCTCTTAATCAATGGCACCTTCATCCCCATCCAGAAGGGATGCTCTGCCTTGGGTCTCTGACGACTGCCCCAAGATCGAGGTTCCCTGGGCAGCGTAATCAGGAGGTTACTCGGTGTCTCCCTTCACTGGGTTCAGCTGTGGATTCAGAGTGATTCCTCCATTTGGTCTCTGATTCACTGGGCCCTTCCCCACTTCTCGCCTCCCACGGTAGTTTGGGTTCGTATACATTCAGATCACCCCAGAAGATTATTCCTTCCTGAGATGAGGAGGGTGATACGAACCTCCAGGAGTGGCACAAAAGATCAAGACCCCAATGGTGGTGCCTCGCGCAGCATCTGGCGCCTTCCTGAAGAGACGGTGATACCACCCTTGATGCCTACTCATGACGACTCTAGCCTCCACGGGTGTTTGCAACCAGCTTTGATTCCAGCAAACCCTACAGGGCTGATCGCTTTATCGCACTCGGATGGGAGTGACCATTTCGCCTCCCAGCCCAAGGCAGACCCCTTGTTCTTGAGGGTCTTTCATCTACAGAAGGCCTGGGTTTCCAAGACCACCCATCGGACCGGAATCCAAGTCTGACTCTTTAGGCCGTAAGGCTTATGCCTTCTCGACTTTAGCCTTGAGGGCTCAGAAATATGTGTCCCACATGCTGATACACCGCAGTCCATTTTGGGTCTAATTGGAGATTTACTTCGTTAAGCTGGGATTTTTCTACCCAGTCTCAATTGAACCATCTCTTTGCCTCAGCATCTGATGTAGGGTACTATACCTTAAGGGTCTCTTATGATACGTGGATGCGCTGTTTGCCATTTGTCTCAGACACCAATCATGGCTTAGTCTGACACACCTTAATGCCATGACCCAGGCTTCCATTTTGATGCCCTTTCCGAGGACCTCTGTTTGGGAAGACGCTCAGGCTGTCATGGCTTCCTTCAGGATTCTTGGAACCCTCTTCCACCCATGTCTATGAAGCCTTGGGAAGTCAAGGACAGACCAACAGTCTTTCGGACTTTGCTCCCGACATCCGGATCTGAGGGCAAGCAAATGACCATTGTCGGCTGTGACCTCAGGGGAGACGTCACAAAAAGGCCCACAGAGCGGCAGGAGCCCTGGTGCGACACGGACCCACTGCCCTGTTTCCAGCGATTTTACCTTCCTCTTCATTTCGGTTTGTCCACGAAGTTTCCTTGAGAGGAGGGAGTGCTGTGACGGGCGAGGATTTTCTCCCTTATGCATCCCCAGACCTTTGGTCTTATTGTTGGAATTATTTCTTTATGTTCACTCCCACTCTGGAACATTCCTGGAGAGGAGGATTGAGGCCTGACTGCCTTATTCTGATCTCTCTCCTTCATGACAGACTTTAGGCTGTTTCCAGTGCCTCCAGACTCGTTGTTGGTCTTAGACTTCTTCCTTGGAACCCGGCCTTGTTTCTTCATTTCAGGGGCTCACTATCAAAGTCCCTTCACCCTGTCTAATTTCTGACCCCCATCGTTGAGTGGGCAGGTGGACAGATGGAAGGTCCCTTATCCCGGGCTTCCAGGAAGGAGACATCCTCCTCCTAATGAACAACTGGGGTTGGTTGTCCCTCGGGTCAATGCGACAGATCTCACTGCAGCTTCTAGGGTCCCTTTGGACTCGGGACGCATTGGCATGTTTCCCTTTCCATGGGAAGCATTACCCCCCTCCCCCCAGTTTTCTATAGCCTCAGCTTAGCGTGATGCCTTCTGATGTCCTGACTGGGGTTGCAGGTTCTTTCGTCGGTTCACCATAGTGGAGACGATACTGGGTGGGTCCACGACCCCTGTGGCTTTGTGCCATCGAGGGGGGTCTGGCTGCTCTCGGGCTATAGGCATCTCCCAACTCCCGCCAAGTTTGGAGATAGACTCCCCGTATCTGACGGGGGCCAGGGAACCCAGGTTTTTTCGGAACGGTCTTGGGCTGTCTTAGTCTTTTCTTTTGGTCTGAACAGCCCCCTCTATGAAGCTGCCCCTCTGCTGGGATCCAGCTACCTGGGCAGGGAGCCCTACTAGTAAGGCAATTGGACATCCTCTCAGCGCCTCTGGCAGTGTCGAGTCTGTATTGTTCTAACACTGGATGTCCTCTGCGGTTGTCAGGTACTTCAGACGTCCTACCAGATGTCCCCTACCCTCGCGTTGGAGCGGAGCTCTTTATCTCAAGGGAGTCCTGTGGCAGCCTTTTGGGCCACGCCAGCTGCAAGGTTTCCCTTACTAGGGGACACCCTCTCTCCCCCCCCCCCCTTCCTTGGGACGTGTCTCTAGCGGTGTCTCTAGAGGTTACTTGCCCCTTCATTCCACGCAGATGCTGGATTCTGGACGGATACCAGTTTTTTGCTCTATCCCTGTTCCCAAAGGTCCATTTCCTTTGTCCCAAGATTTCGGTGGACCTAGGTGGGCGGCATATTTGGTATAGACAGTTTGTTGAGTCATCTAGCCTTTGGGATATCACCCTCTTTAGGGTATGGTGTTTTTCCTCAACTCAAACGAAAGCAGAATATGAAAGTAAACGTGAAGGGAATCCTCTCCCCAGGGCATACAGGTGACCTTTTGACCCTTGCTCTCCAGGATATGCCTCCCACCAGACGTTCGCTTGTTAGGTGGTGGACCATTTCTTAATCCCATGGGATGGGTCGAGATTGGGGAGTGAGAGATAAGTCTCTTCCTTAAGAGATATTTTCCATTTGGCAACTTCTCTTTTTTCTAGGGTTATCATTCCTTGATTGGAGCATTCCTTTGGTCCTTATAGGATCTTTTTATGTCAGATGCCTTCCGTCCTGACCACTTTGTGACCTTTTCTGCTCCCGTCTTAGCCAGTTTATAGCAAGTCTCATTTTTGATGGCTCGTTTGGAGGCAGGGCTGGCATCCTTCAGGATTATCCCCTTTTAGCCTCCAAAGTGTCACTCCTTTGAGGGGTTTCTTTCCATCAGCCTGTTGGATGGCTTCCTGGGATGGTCACCAAGACTCAGCATTTGGTCTTTGGAGTCTTAGTCCCCCTCCCATGTTTTTCACAGGTAGGGGTCAGATATTGGCAGATATGGAGCTGGGAAGGATTTGTTTTGGTTCCCTTTCCTTTGACCTTTCAAGGAGCCTGACAACAGCTTCTGTAGTTGCCTTCCTCTTCTATGACCTCTACTCGGTCTCTTCATAGGAAGCGCTTTCTGCCTCAGGGTTCCTCTGGTGTAGTCACCTGTTTCTTGATTAGTTTAGCCTGAAGGAGGCAGCCCTTTTTCAGGTGCTCTTCGGACTCCGTCTGTGTCCTCCTGACACCAGCCTGCTCTCAGGGGTCGGCTCTCTGGTGGAGGTTGTTCCCTTCCTCTCTTCCTCCTGGATATTTCATTTGGGCACTGCTTGGGACTCCGTCTTAATGGTGTTGCCTACTGTAAGAGGCCCCTCGAAGTAAGATAGTACAGTTACATAACTTACCATCACAGTAGATCGTCGAGAGGAGCTCTTTCAGTAGCCACTTTTTTCCCCTACCTCCATCCCCCTGCTCTCTATCTCAGCCTTTTCAGGCCACAGGAGTCCTCCTTTTTCACCTGTCAGACTTTGTTCCAGGGTCTCTGGAGGGGGGAGAACTGAAGTAGGTGTGGGGATTGCCCCTTTAACCAGACCGGTGTCGACATGCCGACGTTGGAGCAGTCCTCGCTTGGTGTACTGCTAGCTTGAATTTTTCTGTGGGGTACTGGCGCCTGGCAGTTTAGTCCTAACTGTATTGCCTACTGCAAGAGCTCCTCTCAAGATCTGCTGTTGCGTAAGTTCTTGGTAACTGTACTTTCAGTAGCAGTGGTATATGATGATCTTACTTTGAGGGGTTCCTGCAGTAGGTCTTCACAGAATAGGACTGCACCCCTGGCATCAGGACCGCATACAATCTTCTAGCTAGCAATCTATAGTGGGGACTGCCCCAGCATCACATGATGGATGTCAGCTTGACTGTATAAAGGTGGTCCCCACGCCTGCCCCCAGTTCTTTCTCGCCGTGACCTGAATCGTCAGACCTCGGTAGAACAGCTTCAGTTCACCGCCATATTTAACAGTAAGATGTTTTTTCCATTTCTTCTCACCATCAACCGTGTTGTATGTGTTTGCGTAGACCGAAGAGAAAGTGTTCTAAGTGTGGCGCGGAGATCCCACATGGGGACGACCACTCCCGCTACGTTCTCTGCCTGGACCCTAAACACAAAGTAGCAGATTGCCCAGTCTGCCAGTCCTTTAACCAGGCCACGCACTTTCGTCGCCAGAAGGCCCTCGATGCTCACCTTCTGAAACAGCGCCTTGCACCTATAGAAAAAGAGCTTTAGAAGCTGAGGGAACGCTCTTCTTCACCCACTCCAGAGAAAAAGGAGGAGGAGGAGGACTGCTGGGAGCGGGAGCGTTCTCCCTCTCAACATTGCCAGACAGCCAACGCCTCATCAGGAGGGGCCTCCACATTGGTGAGTACTCCACTTCCTAGGTCTCCATCTGCCCCGGCGGATTGGACGCCTTCCCCTCCTCCTGCCTTGGTCAGTGGGCAGTCGGGGGCCTCTCCAGGGGATCTTCCTTTGGAGCCTGTTGTAAGCTCGGTTGATAAGTCGCCTCCGCCCATTGGGTGCCCAGCCGTGGTCCTCCTGCCTGACTCCAGCATAGATACATAGACAGTGTCGGCAGATATGGCATATGGCCCGCCCAGTCTGCCCATTTAAGTTTCTAAGTTCAGTTTATGTTTTCCAAGAAGTGTGTTGCCCCTTACCCCTGACCTCCAGAATTCCTTTATGTCTATCCCATGCATTCTTAAATCCGTGATTGTTTCAGCCTCCACCACTTCTCTGGCAGGGTGTTACACTTGTCCACCACCCGCTCTGTGAAGAAATTCTTCCTCACGCTTCCTCTGAATTGTCCTCCTCCAACTTCATCCCATTCCTCTAGTCCTGGAACATCTTTTCGCTTAAAAATAGTGCATTCCTCAACCTGTTTCTCCCTGTAAGATACTTGTATGTCTCTATCATATCACCTCTCTCCCTCCTCTCCTCCAGGGAGTACATGTTCAGTGCCTTCAACCTTTCCTCATAGGATTTGTGATGCAATCCATGCACCATCTTTGTTGCCCTCCTCTGAACCTTCTCTACCCTGTCTATGTCCTCACGTAGGTAAGGTCTCCAGAACTGCACAGTGTACTCCAGGTGTGGCCTCACTAGTGTCTTGTATAGTGGAATTATGACCTCCTTTTCCTGCTGGTGATGCCCCTGCCTATGCATCCCAGCATCCTATTTGCTTTACCTGCTGCCTTGTCACACTGTTTCCCTGCCTTGAGGTCATCAGAGATGATTACCCCAAGATCCCTTTCCTGCTCAGTGCATGCTATATCCTCACCCCCCAACTGATATATTGTACCAGGGTTTTTGTGCCCCATATGCATTATCTTGCAGTTCCTTACATTGAATTTCAACTGCCAAACCCCTGACCATTCTTCAAGTTTCTGCAGGTCCCTTCTCATTCTGTCTACACCCTCTGGTGTGTCTGCTCTGTTACAGAGCTTGTGTCATCAGCTAACAGTGAAATTCTGCCTTCTAGGTCCTCAGCAATGTCACTGATGAAGGTATTGAATAGTACCGTCCCTGCCCTCCCCTGATCCACCTCCCTAGTCACCCAGTCAAAAATTCAGTGAGGTTGGTCTGACATGACCTCCCCTGGTGAAACCATGCTGCCTTGGGTCCTGTAGTCCATTGACAACCAGATGTTCCACCAGTCTCTCCTTCAGTAGTGCTTCCATGATCTTCCCCACTACCGAGGTGAGGCTGACTGGTCTGTAGTTCCCCGCTTCCTCTTTGTTCCCACCTTTGTATAAGGGGACTACATCTGCTATCCTCCAGTCTTTGGGTACCTCCCCTGTTTCTAGTGATCGGCTTAACAGGATAGCAAGAGGTTCAGCCACCACCTCTCTTAGTTCTTTAAGGACCCTGGGGTGCACCCCATCTGGCCCCATTGCTTTATCAACTCTTATTACTTCCAGTTCCTTCAGGACCCTTTCTCGTGTAAAGGGACTTGTGTCCATTTCTGCACTATTCTCACCCCTTGTACTCTGTTCAGACCCATTACCCTCCTCTTCCTCAGTAAAGACTGAGCAGAAATACCTGTTCAATATGTCAGCTTTACTGTTGTCATCCTCCACACAGCCCCCATCCTCGCCCTTCAGTCTCACTATCCCTCCCTTTGCCTTTCTTTTTTCACTTATGTACCTGTAAAAGGTTTTGTCCCCTCTACCCACTGATTTTGCAATGTGTTCTTCTGTCTGAGCTTTGGCTTCCTTACTGACCTCCTGCCTCCCTTTGCTTCTCCTGGTACTTCTCCTATCCCTTCTGCCTGTGTCTTTTGTACTGCCTGAATGCAATCTTTTTGGCTTTCACTTTCTTTGCTACCTCTTTGGAAAACCATAATGGTCTCTCTTCCTTTTCCTCTTGCTAACCTGCTTAATACATAATTATGTTGCTCTTGTAATCCCCATTTTAAATACTGCCCACTGTTCCTCAACCCCTGATTCCTGCCCCATTCCCCTTAATGCCTCTTTCAAGTATCTCCCCATTTTCCCAAAGTTTGCCCCCCTAAAATCCAGAATACGTGGATCCCTTATGTTGTCAGCCCAACCTCTCCCTGTAGTAAGTTGGATGTCTGCTCCTCCAACAACCACTCAGGTTGACGCCGATAAGTCACTTGCCGTCTCGCCTGACATCCACTCGGCAGTTGCTCTCCTGTTGGATACCCATGTGGTCTCTGACATCATGCAGAGTGAGCTTCCAGGCTCCCCTTGATCCTGCGAGGGTTCTCCCTCCCGGGCCTCACTGACCCTGCCTGACTTCTCTTTTTCTCCAGCTTCTGAGGGAATAGAGTGTTGCTGTCCAGGAGACTTCTCCTATGTCTGGGTTTCTTTCTGAGACTCCTGCCTCCTTGGCAGACCCATCGATGGGGGTGCCTATCACCTTACCCCCTTGCCCATCTCGGATCTGACGTTGGGCACCTTCAGACCCCCAACGCCGGGCCACTCACTGGTCCACTGTCCATCTGATATGGATTTGAACTAGGGACTTTTCGCTCCGATGCCGAAGCTCCCTGCTGGCCCTTCTTAGGTTCCTGCCCCGACACAAGGCCTGCCGATGGACCCATTTGTCCCCCATGGTCCCTCGGCACCACTGCTCCCTGGGCCCTCTGCCCCTCCTCCGTCAGTCCCCATGGTCAACTATCCTGGCTACCTGCCATCTCAATTCCCCTACTACCCGATGCTGGGAGGGCCGTCACACTGGCTACCCGCTGTAAGGGCTGGATGCCAGAGTACCCAACGCTGGGCCAAGGTCACATGTACCATGGATACAATCCATACCACTACTGGGTACCAGACACCTGGCTTACCCCTTATGCCATGGGTACCCAGGCTACCAGCCTCCTCCGCCTCATCTCCACCCCCGCCCAGCCAGAACCTGAAGAAATTATCTCGGGCTTGGAAGAATGCTAAGTCCCAACTTTTGCAAGAGTTGGGCCAACCCAACTGGTCGTGGTGCCTCACCCCAACCCACAGGCCAAGAAGTCCATCCACTACAGTCCGGATGTCCAGTAGGGATTTGGACAGGTATCCGATGGGGTTTCATTAGGCACCAGGTCACGGAGGTGGCCCAGATGTTACTCCGTGCCAGCAGACTGGAGTCCTCAGACTCTGATTTGGACTGTGACTCGTGGGCCAGTCAGAGCCTCATTCCTCAATAGAGCCTTCAGCTCAAGGAGTCGCCAAAGTCTCCATCGGAGAATTCATCCTTCGAGGAACTCCTCTGGTCTGTTCAACAGGCCTGTGGTTGGGCATCCCAGGAGATGGACCCCAAGAGAAAGAGGCTGGAAGAGCATTTGGACCTTACCAATGCGGATCCCCTCCCCATCCTTCCATGGAGGGGACCGCATGAGGACTTAACCACTATCATATGGCAACAGCCATCATCTATTTCTGTGGTTTCTAAAAAAGCTGACTGGACTTACCGCCCCTGGAAGGGGCTTGCCATTTGACCACTCAACCGAAGGCTGATTCTACTGTCATCACAGCAGCCCATGATAGATCTGCCCAGCCTAAACACCTGAGTGCCTTCCAACCGGACAAGAAGTCGAAACAAATGGACCAATATGGACACAAGGTCTATGCCTCTTCTACCTGCGCAATTTGATCTTTAAATTACGTGGCCTACATGGTGTCCTTTCAGCATTCAGCTCTATTCGACTTAGAAAAAGAACTCCAGGCCATTCGGATCGAGGACCTCCGAATTTGCACTAGACAAAGTAAGACTTAGCAAGTCTTCCTGCCGCCCTGCCTTACGGGCAACTTATAACTCCGATTCTGTGGCTCATTGCACTGCTGCTGGAGTTTGTCTGAGGCGCCTGACCCAGCTCCGTCTTATGGGACTGGCACAAGACGTCCAGAGCACCCTGCTGAATGCCCCTTCAGGGTTCTGTCCTTTTGGGGCTTATGCCAAAGACATAATAACAGAGCTTATAAGAGAGCTGGAGGTCTCTTAAAGACATCCATGCCATGTACTGCTTGGCCAGAAACCCAAGCATAATTTTCGTCACCCCCAGAAGAGGTGGAATAGGCAGAACCAGGGCAGATAACAGGACAAGTGTCATGCCACGGTTCTGGTACCCCGACTACTCAGGCGAAGTCCCATAAGGCCACCGGTGATGGCAAAGCGACTCTTCCCTCTGTATCCTGACTTGAGGAGGTCCCCTCCACCTCACACACCCCACTGGACGCCCACTTCAGGGGTTCTGTCCTTTTTAAGGGCGATGCCAAATTCATAATAACTGAGCTATAGGAGAGCAGGAGGTCTCTTAAAGATGTCCGCTTCATGTACCGCTCGGGCCAGAAACCCAAGCAGAATTTTTGTTGCCCCAGAAGAGGTGGAATAGGCAGAACCAGGGCAGATGACAGGGCTAGCGTCATGCCACTGGTTCTGATACCCAGACTCCTTAGACGAAGTTCCATAGGGCCGCCGGTGGTGCCAAAGTGGCACTCCCCTCCGCATCCTGACTCAAGGGGGTCTCCTCCACCTCCACACGCATCTGTGGAGGAGCCAGTGGGGGGAAGGTTCACCCTCTACCTGGAGGGTTGGAAGGCGATAACAGCAGATGCTTGGGTGCTCCAGCTCATTGCAAGAGGACACTCCGAGTTCCTGGAGAGGCCCCCAGGCAATCTGCCAGGAGGGTCCCATTTCCCGTTGGACCATCTAAGTCTGGTTCATCAGGAAATCCAAGCTTTATTGCTAAAGTCTGCCATAGAGCCGATTCCGCCAGGGCAGATAGGAAGGGGATATTACTCCCACTTCTTTCTAGTGTCCATGAAGACAGGAGATCTAAGACCTATTCTAGATTCTAGATTGTTCGCTGATGACACAAAGCTCTGTAACAGAGTAGACACACCAGAGGGTGTAGACAGAATGAGAAGGGACCTGCAGAAACTTGAAGAATGGTCAGGGGTTTGGCAGTTGAAATTCAATGCAAGGAAGTGCAAGATAATGCATATGGGGCACAAAAACCTTGGCACAATATATCAGTTGAGGGGGGAGGATATAGCATGTACCAAGCAGGAAAGGGATCTTGGGGTTATCATCTCTGATGACCTCAAGCCAGGGAAACAGTGTGACAAGGCAGCAGGTAAAAGCAAATAGGATGCTGGGATGCATAGGCAGGGGCATCACCAGCAGGAAAAGGGAGGTTATAATTCCACTATACAAGACACTAGTGAGGCCCCACCTGGAGTACACTGTACAGTTCTGGGACCTTACCTACGTAAGGACATAGACAGGATAGAGAAGATTCAGAGGAGGGCAACAAAGATGGTGCATGGATTGCATCACAAGTCCTATGAGGACAGGTTGAAGGAACTGAACATGTACTCCTGGAGGAAAGGAGGGAGAGGGGATATGATAGAGACATACAGGTATCTTACAGGAGGAACAGGGTGCAGGAATACACTATTTTAAGCGAAAAAGATGTTCCAGGACTAGAGGGCATGGGATGAAGTTGGAGGGAGGACGATTCAGAGGAAACGTGAGGAAGAATTTCTTCACAGAACGGGTGGTGGACAAGTGG
Source organism: Neoceratodus forsteri (assembly GCA_016271365.2). Taxonomy (NCBI): domain Eukaryota; kingdom Metazoa; phylum Chordata; order Ceratodontiformes; family Ceratodontidae; genus Neoceratodus; species Neoceratodus forsteri. Next base: position 179,558,549 of record CM057450.1, on the reverse strand, counting down.
AACACCCTGCCAGAGGAAGTGGTGGGGGCTGAAACAATCATGGGATTTAAGAATGCATGGGATAGACATAAAGGAATTCTGGAGGTCAGGGGTAAGGGGCAACAGACTGCTTGGAAAACATAAACTGAACTTGCAAGCTCAAATGGGCAGACTGAGTGGGCCATATGCCCTTATCTGCCGACACTGTCTATGTATCTATGTATCTCAGCCTGCCAACCTCATCATTGAATACAAGAGGTTCCACATGCTGACCCTCCAGGAACTCCTTCCCCTGCTCCAGTGGAACCATTGGCTGTGCTCATTGGACATGCAGGATGCTTACCTGCACATCCCTGTCCTCCTGGCCCACCGCCATTTCCTGAGATTCTCCTTTCAGGACAACCATTATCAGTTCAAGGCCCTTCCTTTTGGCCTCTCCTTGGCACCTCGGGTTTTTACCAAGTGCCTGGCGGTGGTGGCTGCTACCCTGCACCGCAAGGGGATTTATGTGTTTCCTTACTTGGACGACTGGCTGCTGTCAGCATCGTCTCAGGACATTCTGATGGATTCTCTTTCCACCACCCCGGACCTTTTCTCCAGACTTGGCATCACTGTGAATTATTCCAAGTCTCAGCTCTCACCTTCCCAGTGCCTTTAGTTCATTGGAACTGTGCTGGATACGGTCCAGGGCACGGTCTTTCTTCCTGCAGACAGGGCGGAAACCCTGATTTAACAAGCGGTGCTGATCTCTTCCTCTCGCTGGACCTCAGCACGCTCTGTTCTCCACCTGTTGGGTTTCATGGTGGCTGCCATACCCACAGTCCCTTTGGCCAGACTGCATATGAGGGTGACCCAATGGTCCCTCCGGGTCCAATGGGATAAGCGTGTGGATGACATGGATCACAGGGTCCAAGTCTCCGACAGCTTGAAGAGGGATCTCCTCTGATGGCAGGATCTATCCAACCTTTCTCTGGGGGTTCCCCTTCCATGACCCTCATGACAGATGCCTCAGACAATGGTTGGGAAACCTACCTGTGAGACCACTGGACTCTGGGAACATGGTCTCCCCTAGAGGAACATCTACATATTAACATCCTGGAGATGAGGGTGATACTTTGTGCTCTCCAGGCCTTTCAATCCTTCTTACTTCCGGGAACACTTCTGATCCAGCCCAGCAACACGGCCACGGTCTGGTACAGCAGCAAACAGGGGGCACTTGAACATACCCCCTTTGCAGGGAGGTGATACAGGTGTGGTACTGGGCAGTCCAGCATGGCATGTCATTGATAGCAGTCCATGTCCCGGGAACCACAGTGTCCTGGCTGACAGTCTCAACTGCTCTGTCGCTCGGGCTCACGAGTGGTAGCTAAAGCAGGAAGTAGTGGAAGATCTCTTCCTTCAGTGGGGTCAGCCAGAAATAGATCTATTCATCTCCCCCATCCAACACAAAACTACCCAGCTTTTTCTTGCTCATTCCCAGGCGTGGTGTGTTCTGGCAAGACACGGTGTCTCTGTCTTGGACAGGGAGATTTCTGTACACTTTCCCTCCCTTTCCTATTTTACAGAAGGTTCTGCAGACGCTCCAGGCAAAGGGGGCCCACATGATTCTCATTGCCCCTCTGTGGCCTTGGCAGATTTGGCTTCCTCTGCTGCAGCAGCTGATGATGGAACCCCCGATACTTCTTCCTCTTTCCCACGACCTTCTGTCTCAGGCGCAGGGCAGCTTGGTGCATCCGAGCCTCAAGTCTTTCCACCTGCATGCATGGCACCTTTGGACGTTTATTTGTTAATTTTTGTTTATTGATGAATATCAGATAACACCTTTGAGTCAAAGACTCCTTTACAAAGGTTCCATGTCGTACATAAGACAGAGATAACCGTGACAAAAGTGACAACTAACATAGTAGTTAAAGACGGTGGTTACAGAATGGTTGCAAATGGATATAGAAAGTACAAAATAGCAGCAGGAATACATGGCTGTCTCACGCTCGCGATCTTCCAGAATTGCTCGGTCTTAGTGGAGGCCAGAAAGCCTCCACGAGATCCACGATACTGTGAAATGGGAGAGATTTTCTGGACTGCTTTCTTGTTACACCCCAGGTCCTCGAGTACCTCTTGCACCTGTCTGATTCAGGCCTCAGCTATTCGTCACTGAAGGTACACCTATCTGCGTTTCAGCTTACCACCTTCCTGTGGAGGGCAAAACCATCACTCAGTTGGAGGTCTCCAAACTTTTCTTAAGGAAATCCTCCACCTCAAACCTCTGGTCTGAACTGGATCCCCCGGATATGAATTTTATTTTAGAAAACTTACTTTTCCCCCTTTTGAGACGGCAACAAGTTGCAACACGCATTACTTATCCTGGAAAATGCTCTGAGGACTAACTCTTCTTTTCTTCCAAAGGTAGTTTCGCAATTTACTTTGAATCAGAATGTTGAACTGCCGGTATACTACCCAGAGTATTCCAACAGGGGGGAATACCTCTTGCACACCTTGGATGTGCATAGGATTCTGAGATACTGCATCTCTAGGACCAAAGAGGACCGTAAGTCTAACCAGTTTGTCGCCTTCACTCCCAAATTTTCCAAACAGGGTTTGTCAGAATGGTTTGCTGACTGCATCTTGTACATCTACAACAAGTACGAGACCACTCGACTTGGGGCATGGCCACTTTGACAGCCTTCCTGAGGAGTGTGTCCACTGCAGATATTTGTGCAGCGGCCACTTGGTCTTCCATCCATACCTTCACCAAACACTACAGTCTGGACATTGCTTCTAGGCACAGAGCCGGTTTCGGTCTCGCAGTCCTTAAAGGCCTCCTATCCTAAGCAGACCTTTAATTGGCAGACGCTTCCTCCTCCCGGAACCTAGTCTCTGACTCTCTTTTTCTTTGACTGCTTGGTATTCAGTCCTGTTATGTGAAGATCTACTGCAGGAACCTCTCAAGCAAGATATAGCAGTTACATAAAACTTACCATAACAGTAGATTTTCGAGAGAGGTTCCTGCAGTAGGTCTTGATTTCCCTCCCTCCTTCCCCCAGCTCCTGTATCTTTCCTCTTTTTCTTTCCCAGGGCTTTGTTTTTTAGCAGCTCAGGGCTTTAGGAGTTGTTGCTCCTTTCTCCTGTTTCCTCTTCCAAGGTCTCCAGCAGGAGAACTGGAGGGCGGGCGTGGGGACCGCCCCCTTTATACAGTCATGCTGACGTCCATCATGTGATGCCGGGGGGCAGTCCCCGCTATAGATTGCTAGCTAGAAGTTTGCTTTGCAGTCCTGAAGCCAGGAGGCGCAGTCCTATTCTGTGAAGACCTATTGCAGGAACTTCTCTCGAAGATCTACTGTTACAGTAAGTTCTTACATAACTGCTATTTCATCCACACTGACCCACTCGACCACCCCTGTCAAGTGGCACGCTGTTTTTGCTTCCAGCAGGCAAGATCTGGTGTCATGGGTGGAGCTAGGGAGTTACCACCAGGTGGTTGGGAGGAGCCAGCTTTAAGACATTCCGCACATCTTAAAGGGAAAAGACACTGCCAGAAAGTGTGGATGAACATCATATACCACCTCGAGCTACTGTTACAGGTAAATAACCTGTTTTTCTCTGCTTGTTAAAAATAAATAAATTACTGGCCCTGTGACACTGAGGGTTGAGGCGCTGGACACCACACCTCGTGTCATGCCAGCGACCCAGGTTCGGGAACAACCTCAGGTCATCAGGGTGCCAGCGCAGGGGAATGGGGTGGATGGAGCAGGATCGAGCAGCCTAACGGGAGCTTTCCTCTCCTGGGGTGGTTGTCACCCTTTGGTAGTTCCGCTGCCACCGGGTGGAGGTTTGGTGGCAGCACGTGCAGGAGGGGACAGCAAGTCGGAGGGTGCTTCGAACGCGCGTGGTGTGTGCTGCTCCACATGCTTGCATGCCTGGGGAAGGGGTGAACAAAGACAGGGGAAAACACCAGATGAAAACATATAAAAAAAAAAAAACTAACCAGAAAAGAAAAAAGGGAGTAGAGCAGAGGAGAAACAGGGTGGAAGATAGCCCTTTATCCCCCTTCTTTCACCCTTTTTGTGAGGAGGAATCTATTGTTGTTTGCTGTTGGATAAGCCCCTTTTTCATCCTTTCTTTCTGGGGCAATGGCTTGCAGGATAGGAGACAAAATAAGGGTCCAGGAAATATATTGGGAGTTGTAGCTCAAACTCTTCCTGCACTTCCTTGCAGGTGATCTGCTACATTTCTCTTAATCCCTCTTTGGGGTAATCTTCACTAAAAGAAAAGGAGCATGCAGTAGAGGAATTGTTCAGTTTCATGTTTCCTTTACCCAGCAGTTGCCCTTCTAGCAGGGACCTCCATCTCTCAGTTATTTTCTTTCCCTCTTAGGGGTTGCTTTGTTGCCTTTTGAACTTCTAGGTGTCTCTCTTTGGTTTGAAAACTTGCTGGTGGTGCATTTCATGGGCCTGTAATGCTCTTGAGAGGCCTTTCGAGAGAAGTAGCTCTCATTTATTTCCTCCCACATTATACTTTGATCATATGGGATCCCTGAGCCTCTGACCCTCTGTAGTTCTCATACCTATGTTTGCAGAGCCCCTACTGGCAACACAGTTTTAGGACTCACAGCTCTGCTGCTGTTTCTAGGTCTTAAAGAAGGTGTCTCCCTTCCTCTAGAAGTTTTTCCCCATCCTTGGCTGGTCCTATGGAATTTTTGAGCACCTTGGACTTCGCTTGAGAGTTGTTTAATCTGTCGTGAACATAAGCAAATTTTTTCCTACAGTTGAGGTGAGCCAACTTTTCTGACAACAGTATTCTTCTCCTGGGAGCTTGGGGTCCCCACTGCACCCTCCTCTCTCTACTGTATATCTGTCTCTCTCTCTCGCTCCTGTCCAGCTGACCTGGTCATCATTTGACTGCTACCACAGCCTGCCCTCCAGCTCTTTCTTTTTCCTCTAATAGACTTTTTTTATTCTTTTGTTCCTTTTATATACTGTATACTTTGGTCTATCCCTTGGGCTGCCTTGCACCAACTCTTCTCCTTTTTTCTTAACTCTTTGATCCTCTCCTGGCAAACAGAACTGGGGGAGAGGAGGCAGCATCAGTTACTGGCCAGCCCGTGAACACCACGTCGTACACTTGCCTCATGGGCGGGGCCTTCCCCGACGTCAGTCCTCTTGCCTCTGAAGCTTTAAGGTGTACACTCCCACTGGGTCCTGATACCTGCAGCGTGGACCCACTAGTAATGAATGGTGAAGATATTCTGGCAGATAAAGAATTACGGTGAGTACGTAATTTTCATTTTTTTACACATTTGGTATTCTAACATTCTTGAGTTAACATGGCCATTTTTTGACTTGGTGTCCTTGTGTAACCCCTAGGTGGTGCTATCCCAAGGGCTACTACCCCTGCCTGCTTGGCTAGTAGCAGGTTAAGGGGCGTGAGTTGTGAAACGGGTGCCTCCACCCGGAGGTCAGGGTTGGTAGTGCTCAAGCTAACCTTGGCACAGCCCTCTGGGACACTAACTCCCCTCTTTCCTTACTAGTGGCCGGAACAATACACAGTAATCACTTTCACAATACCCTGATACACCACACAAGTACCACACTGTTTGCACTTACCACCAGGGTTTTCCTCTGGCCCAGCCCGGGGGAACCCCTGTAAAACAAGGTTATACACAGCAAATAACAGCAGTACAGTACTCTTGCACAAACTGGAACCACAGTCAGGGTAAATGCAAAAAAGAGTTGGATCTGATTTATTGAAGGGTCTTGAATAAGGGAGGGGCATAATCGGGTTAATTTGCTTAAAGGATCTAGCAATCAAACCATTATGGATGCACTTCAGGGTCCATAAGGAGTCGCACACTCTGGCTACCCAGATGAAGAATGGTGGGCTAGCCAGGAACGTTGCAACTAGTTGGGGCCTGTGATGGAAGAAAACAACATGCACACACATACTGTTTGTAATCCAGAGCCGGAGGGCTCAGTTTGTGAAAAGAAAACAACAAGACGATCAGATGACACACTTTTAGATTAGGCTGTTGTTGCAGGGAGCTACCCTGATGATTACTCACGATACCCAAGACTGGACACAGGCTGGACGAAAATCAAGACAGCAGGTGGTTAATCTGGAGTGCCAGTAGAAGCAGGGCCAAAAAGATTCGCTGAGGCGTCATTCCTGTTCAAGCTGATCCCCAGGCAGGTCTCTCGTCGGTGGCTTTCTCTGTGCAGTGGGGTAGTCTGGCAGGGCCAGCGTGGCATGGCCCAGGCCGAATGGAGATGAACATGGATTCAGTCCGTTTAGGCTGGATAATGCTTCCAGCAAGCAGAACACAGTTCACACAGTGGGGAACCAAATCACGACCCACTTTCAATACACAGCACATTTGCATGTAAAGGATTCTGCAGTACCAGCAAGCAGAACACAGTTCACACAGTGGGGAACCAAATCATGACCCACTTTCAATACACAGCACATTTACATGTAAGGCAGTTCTACTGTACCAGGCAAACCGCTCTCTGGTCACGATCGCAGAGTCTCTGCACAAACTGGGGATTCAAAAGCAGCTAGAAATCCTGACAGGCCAATCGCGATTCAGCAAATCTTCGGTGGTCTTCAGGTTAAAGCCTGGTCACAGTCCAGTGGCTTAAATAGTCCTCACAACTCTGATTCAGTCCGAATAAACTCTGTTTTCCTCTCAGGGACAGCAGGCAGACAGGCAGGCTAAAACTCAGCTATTTCACAGTTCTGCCTTGCAAAACTACACAGAACTGTTGCTCAAAATCACTTGAGCTGGTGGTACTTCACTTCTCAGCTCAAAACTGAAACTAGCTGCAGCAGCCTGGGAAATTCTCCAAGATCAAAAAGGTTCGGTTGGCTGATCTTCCTGTCAGTCACAACAAAGACTTCCCCTTCAGGTGCAAAAAGGCGTAAAAAGCCCAAAACTACAATTCCTACAGATTTTAACTCCAGACAGCTCCTGTAGTCCGGCTCCATTTTAGGTCCCACCAGAACTGATTGGTCCAATTCACAGTCCCGGGCCAAATGGTGGGTATAAACAAAACGGTCCTTGCTGCAAAGAAGGCAGGTTAGACGAACTACATTATCATTATCATTCTAAATGATTTTCAGCAAATAGTTACATCTTTCAGCAGAGCTCCCTCTCAGATTACTTATGACTGCAATCCAGGCAGCTCTTAAAGAGACAGTGCACAGAGGCTATACAGGCACTCTCTGGCAGTCACATTTAAACTGCTTAAACGCAGGACACCAGCCTGGCAGTGAGCATTTAGGCAAGCTCGAGGAAGACTTTTCAGGAACCCCCATGTGTAGGAGGGTTACATTTGGTTTTGGCCACTTGTCCCTCACCTTTATAATCTTTGTCCCAGATTTGTGGAGCAGGGGGTTGGAAGGTGTGCCTGCCAGTGCCGGCAGTAATTTCAGCAGTTGGTGCCTGCTGGCTAGTGGCAAGAGATTCTTGCATCCTCTAGTCAGCTCTGGGCACTGTAGGTAGCTCAGATCTGAAGTGAGTGGCCATTGTGATTCCAGCTCCTCTCCAGGAAAACTTCATGGCAATTAGATCTGGGCCATGTCTGTTATTTTCCTAGCCACAGCCAGTCAGCTTGAAGCTGGTTTGCAACATGGCAGAAATCACCTGCTGTCTCTTACCTGCAGAAAAGGATCAGAACAGGCAAAGATTATCTTAATTGGCAGAAGCTGTTCTCAGTCCTCAAACTAACTTGGTTGCCGCCTTTCCACTTCCTCTTTTGTCCAGCCAATGTGCTTGTTCCATATTTGTGAAGGAGAAAGTACCAGCATGCAAACTAGTGAGCAGTTCTTCAGGAATGTGAACCTCAAGTCTTTATTTCAGTGGGAGTTCACTGAGCAAGTTGAGGTTACAGCAGGGTTTGCATCAGTGCAATGCCAAACCCATTTATTTTGCTACTTAAGTCAGTAGTATTTGTTAGTCGACAAAAAAGGTTTTCATATGGTTTTTAGCAGTAATGTATTCTTAACATCCTTTGATTCATCATTGGATTTCTAATTCCTTTGCACATTTTATAACTGTTCTAGTGCAGGTTTTGTAATTAATGATTCTATTTAATAAAAGTGGTGGCCATTAGCAGATTAAAACTAAAATCCCACTTCTGCTTTGTTTAGTTTCTGACTGTGTACACTGGATTAATACTGTAGATGTGTCAGAATGGTGTTAGCACACATTACTAATAGTATACAGGTGAGGGGGTACAGGCAAAGTGTGCAAGCATGAAGGATACAGTACTTGAAACAACATTCCATTGTGTTAGAGAGAAAAGCAAGAGCAAAAGAAGAAGGAAACCACTTTGGTTCTCAAAAACAGTAGCAGAAAAGGTGAGAGCCAAAAGGCTGGCCTTCAGGAAATATAAGGGAACGTAGCGGGACGAAGATAGGGAGGCATACCAAACTTCACTAAGGAAGAAGGAAGGCAGTAAGGCAGGCAAAGGCCTAAACCGAGGAAACACTAGCACAGACAGTAAAAGAAGTGACAGGACTTTCTATAGACACATTAGTGAAAGGAGAAAGTCTGGAGGGTATTGCTAAGATCAAAGGGGATAAGGGGAGTGTGAGGAGGAGGACCAAGGAAAAGCATCTATACTAAATAGGTACTTATGCTCAGTATTTACTGAGGAGAAGGTAGGGCAGGCCCACAGCTCAGCACCATGGACACAATGGGAGGGAGGTGTGCACTGGTCCCTTCACAAAAGAAAGGGTCCTACAAAAGCTCTCTAAGCTCAGGGTGGACAAGGTAATGGGACCTGATGGCATACATCCCAGGGTACTAAAGGAGCTAAGGGTGGAACTAGCAGAGCCATTATCAGAAATGTTTAGTGAGTCTCTGAGCACAGGAGGTCCCAGAAGACTGGAGAAGGGTTTACGTGATCCCGCCCACAAGAGTGGTAGCAGGAGGAGGCAGGGAACTACAGACCAGTCAGTCTTACATCAGTAGTGGGCAAGATTATTGAATCACTCCTTAAGGAAAGGATAGTGCAGTACCTGGAATCCATAGGAGCACAAGATCCAAGACAACATGGGTTTACAACAGGAAGGTCCTGTCAAACTAATCTCATAGATTTCTTTGACTGGGTAATCAGAGTGGTGGATCAAGGGGGAGCAGTTGATGTCGCCTTCCTTGACTTCAGCATAGCTTTTGATACTGTTCCACATAGAAGATTAATAAGCTGGGTAGGCTCGGGGTGGGTCAGAAGTTGGCCAACTGGGTGGCAAACTGGTTGACGGGCAGAAAACAGAGAGTGGTGGTAAACAGTATACAGTCAGAAGAGATGCAAGTCACAAGTGGGGTACCTCAGGGATCAGTCCTGGGGCCAGTCCTCTTCAATATCTTCATCAGTGACATTGCAGATGTACTGGAGGGTAAGGTTTGTCTGTTTGCAGATGACACCAAGATCTGCAACAGAGTAGATGATCCAGATGGGGTAGGCAGAATGAGAAGAGATCTGGATAAACTGGCAAAATGGTCGGAAGAGTGGCAACTGGGGTTTAACGCAAAGAAGTGCAAGATCATGCACAAGAGAAACCCTGAAGCCACATATAGGCTGGGAGGGGAGCTGCTGACAATCACAAGGGAAGAAAGAGACTTTGGCATCATCATCACAGATGACCTGAAATCATCCAAGCAGACCACTAAACCAGTAGGTAAGGCTAGAGGGATGTTGGGGTGTATTAGTACGGGTATCACAAGTCGTAAGAGGGAGGTGATGATCCGTCTTTGCAAGACACTGGTTAGGCCCCATCTGGAATACTGTGTGTAGTACTGGAAGCCACACCTGCACAAGGACATTAACAAAATGGAGGCAGTCCAGAGAAGGGCAACCAAAACGGTGCAGGGACTGCACCAGAAAACATATGAGGACAGATTAATGGAGCTCAATATGTATACCCTAGAGCAAAGGAGGGAGAGAGGTGATATGATCGAAACATTCAAACATCTTAAGTGCATTAACAAGGTGAAAGAGTCTTAACATGTTTTAATATAAGAAAAATAGCAGGACAAGAGGACACAGCCTGAGATTAGAGGGAGGCCAATTAAGGCAGAATGTGGGGAAGTTATTTTTCACAGAAAGGGTGGTGGATGCATGGAACGGCCTACCTCAGGAAGTAATGGATATGAATACAGTGCAGGGCTTCAAACAAGCATGGGATAGGCATAAGGGCGCAATAAAGATGAGTATGAATAGATAAGCCATTCGCAGAGTATAGAGCTATGGCACATTCATAGGGTAGAAAAAATGGGCAGCCTGGATGGGCCTCGTGGTCCTTATCTGTCACCAACTTCTGTGTTTCTGTGTAAGCAGCACAACACCAGATCAAAATGTTCAGCTGTTGTAAGAGTCAGACTTCTCCATAGAGCATCTCTCTTTGATCTTGAATTGGAAGCACTAGAACCCCGCAGGAACCAGGCCTCCTGTTGAAGTGAAGGTAGAGTGCCATTTGCATGCCGTCACCATATTATGCAACATTGGCCCCAGCCACCTCAGTTCCTTGTTTTTCCCTTCCATTCTAGAACTACAGTGTCAGGACCAGGAAACCGCATTGTTCTGAATACCTTCCTGTCTAGTTTTTGTAGTTTTTGTTGTTTACTTCTCTGTTTAACTGAATGTGGTAGTTCTGCGTGATTTTTCAGTAATTTATATCAGTTTAGTCACTGCCAGGTGATTGCTTATTTCTGTCACTGCGACTATTATGTTACAGTTTCTTCCTTTCACTCAGTCATTGTTATCATCAACAGCTTTTTGGTGCCATTAAATTCATTGGCACTGATCTCCTCTATGTTACAAAATGATCCTAACTCAACATCTGTCATTGCTGTTTCTGTCAGGCAGTGGCTGGTGACAGGCCAAAACAGATTCTAGGATTGGGCCTTTTTAGGTCCATTTGTGAGTAGAAAGGAAGACTCAGTTGAGGTCTTGTTGTGGGCCACTGAGTACAGAGACCCTTATTATGTCTGTCTCCAAGTCCATGCCATGAGGAGACATGGATAACGAAAATGGTACCTACATTAGTACTAATAGCTGCATCTAAGAGCTGAGATGATACCAGTGTTGGAGACCTTGGACATCTGTAATTTTTTGGAGCAGTGTTGGCACTGTGCATTACCCTCATCTGTACTGAGCATGGTGCAGTCATTGAGCCAAACATCGTGTGGTTGTGATGCCAAGCATTGTGCTGTTGTTGGTTCCTAGCACAGGGCTGTTGTCATTTCCTTTTTTCTTTTTTTGTTGCCTGTGCCATGCATAGCTCAGCCTCCACTCCTGCCCCTCCACTCATCCCCTGGGACTTCTCAGGCACTGATCCTCCCATGCTTGCCCCCCAAGACGGGGTTGCCGAGCTGGAGCTCCTCCAACAGACTCCAGGTTAGGTTCCTTGTGGTCTCCTGGTACCGAGATACCTCCCTGGCTTGTCCCACAGGGCGGGGCCATGGGGTCGTACCAAGCCTGATGGAACACTGCTAGGTCGGTGACCTAGGGCCGTGGGTGGGTGTGACCGATGGAGTGTCATTAATGTGGCCATCATTTTTTATGCTTAACCCCTGGGAGAGCATGGACGATGCAAGCAACCAATGCCCGCCATGCCTCCCTACTACTCAGGCTCTGGCAGCTGCTTCTCCGGCCTCTACCAGAGGTCAGTCAAGTGTCTGATGCTCACCCACCCTCCCTTGAAGAAGGAAAGCAGTTCTTGGATGCTCAGTCCTCCCCGGCCATCAGACTCCTCGCTCTCTCTTCGAACCTGGGGTGACAGCATCACAAGTGAAAGCCCTACTGCTGTGCTGCCGTAGTGTTGTTGTTGGTTCCTAGTACTGTGCTGTTATTGGTGCTTAGCATGGTGATGTTGCGGGCACCTACCATGGTGCTGTCATCTGCTCTTAGCACGGAGCTGTTGTAGGTTCCTATCATGGTGCTGTTGTGGGCATCTACCGTGGTGTTGTCTGTGGCTTTTAGCACAGTGCTGTCAATTGTGCCTGGTGTGGGTCTGTCATCTTAACCTAGCTTGGGGCTGTATCTGAACCTAGCACAGAGCTGCCGTCAGTGTCTAACACGGGGCTGCCGCCCATGCCTAGCATGTGGCTGTCGTTGCCTGGCACGGGGCTGTCTTGCCTAGCAAAGGGCTGCTATCGTTGTGTAGTATGGGGCTGTTGTCATTGCCTAGCATGGCGCTTTTGTCCTGCTCTAGCACGGTGCTGTCTTTAATGCAGAGCATATTGCCATACATAGCATTTTTGGCACCAATGTTGACAAATTCTAAGTACACTTTCAATGCAGCTGTGCATTATTTTGACTGAGTATGTGTTATGCCTATGCATTGTAATTGTTTTCAAGAAATTAGCATTATTTTTAATTCGGGCTGTTTTATGCCATTGTTGTACTAGTTTTTCTCTGCTTGACACAGCACATCTGACTCTCATTGCCATTCAGATGAAAGGTAGCAGGACACAGGACAAGGACTATCTGATAAGCCAGTATGGCTGTCTTGACCAGGCATGTGGTCAACAATGGTGTATCCACTTATGCTGTCTTAATGGGATGCATCTGTACCTAAATGTGAAGTGGCGCCATGGCCAAGTACTGCTATATTGCTGGGCTGAAGTAGTCATTAATGCTATGTAGTTGTATAGCTGGCATCACAAGTATTACTCCTCTGGGCCCTTCTGGATGGGTTCCTTCTCCCTCTGGATTGGTGCATGTCTTTTGGGAGCCTTACTTCTCATCTCTGCATGGGATACTTCCCAGTGCAGACACGTTCTTCACAAGGCAGTGTTGCGGTACTCCAGTTAAACAGACAGTTTGCCCTGAGAGCACGTCTGAAGGTAGGTGGATGTACAGTGCATGTTATTCTTAAGGGCTATGGCTCAGTCATGTAACTGTTTGTCAAACTTGCACATGTGTGTTTCACAATGGCTTTTCAGCCACCAGTGTATTGTGCTCAGTCATGCAGACTTAGCCTGCTAAGATCACCTGTACAGATGCATTCTCTTGTGTGAGGTTTTGCTTGCCCAGTGACTCGGACGGGTATGTAACTGGGCCAGTGATGATGTTTGGATTTGCCTTTTCATGCCATTGGGGATGACACCCGACAGGCAGTAGTTCTCTATGGTGGATAAAAAGGTGCTATGTATCTTTTTTTATCTGTGTTTTGTCTTCCTTTTTTCAGCTATGCCCCCATCTGCTCCTGGCAACCACCAGTTCCATCACCTCAACCAGCAGCACCCCTTAAACCCCTTGGCTTGTCCAGCTTTCTCTCCAGGATGTCAACTGCAAGGGTTCCAGGTGTGCAAATGCAGCTGTGTACAGACACTGAACTGTCTAACATTCTCCTGCCCCAGCCACTCCAGCCTGCACTTCCTCATGTGATCACCCAGGTGGCAGTGCTGCTACAAAGATCTGCCAGTGCCCTCCTCGGGAAAAGGAGATCATCCTTTAAAGCACTTAATCTGTCCCTGCCTCCTGGCAGTTTGACAGTTCAAACTTGCTTCTGGACCCAGCTTGCTGCAACATGTTCGGCAGCGCTATTGCCAGTGTCATAAGCAGAAGCCCTGCTACTGTGCCAACAGGCCTGCTACAGCGCCATTTTTTTTTTATGTCTATGCTCTTGCTGTGCAAGAGTGGGTACTGAGTTTGCCACCATCCTAGGTCAGTGTGGGGAGTTCACCCTTGTTGTCCCCAGAAAACAGGGGTTTTATTCTTGTCTACCTGAGGAAGAAGACTGGGTCATTTCTATGATCACAAAAGATACGTGCCAGGGCATAACACTCGTAACATTCCACACCAGGAGATTCAGCACTTGGTCGAAGGAATGGTGCAGGAAGGAGGGATTTGGCTTCATTGGGGACTTGGTTCAATCTGAAAGGATACGGTCTGTACAGAGGTGATGGCCTGCATCCGCCTGGAAAGGGCACTGCAGTCCTCAGTGGATGGTTTAGATGTTACTTTGATGAACATTAAACTTGCTGAGGGGTTGAGATGGAAATACAGAGGGAGGCATACAGTGACACACCCCCCCCCCCCAACAGGTTGAAGAAACAGCAACAGAGGGCCTGAGGGGAGGAAACTCCCCCAGGGCACAGGATGTAGGAATCATTAGTGTAGTAGAGGACAAGATGGACAGAAACAGAAGAGGTGAAAAGAGAGGTGTTGAAAAGCAAGACTTGAAGAGGGTAGTGGGGGAAGGGGAAGAGAAGTTTCAAGTGGCAGCAAAGGTAGGAAGGTGGGCAAAAGGCAGAGTGGGAACAAAGTGTGGAGAGCCATGTGTACCAGCACAAGGATTAGGAAATACAGTTCCACACCTGGAGGCCATCGTGGCAGAGGCAGACTTGGATGCTGTGGCCATTACTGAGTTGCAGTGCACAGGGAGCCACAACTGGGTCATGGCCAGACTAGGCTACACTCGTGAAGAATGGTGGGGAGGGGTTGTGTGTGTGTGAGGGAGGATAGCAGAGCAGTGACTATACAAGTGAATCTAGGATAGGGATGTGTTGGAAGTGCTGTAGGACACCCTGGAGACAGAGACACTGTCACTGTGGTTATATACAGACCTCCAACATGGGGGAAGAGTTGGATAAGGCAGTGGGGGGAAGCCATCAGCATGATGGCAAAAATGTGAAAGTACTGCAGGTGGGGGACTTCAGTCTGCTAGATGTAGATTGGCACCCCTAGCCATGGCTCGAAGCAGAACTCCCTGCAGGAGGTGCTTCTCTAGCAGTTAGTCAGAGAGCCCACTTGTGATGGGGCAGTACTGGAAATCGTGCTCACTAACAGGGGACAGTGTTGCAGATGCCAGGGTGGGATGCCACCTGGGGACCAGGGTATCACGTCAGTTCAGCGCAAACATCTGAGCACAAACAATTAAGCAAAAACAACACAGCGAAAATCATTGCATCGCAAAGTACATCTAAGCGCACCGCAAATTCAGCGTATTTTGAACAGCTCACTTCGGCACAGCACAGTTGTGTAACGCCGGCAGCATCCTGATTTGTTTACATATTCGCCCACAATATGCAAAGGTAACTCACTCAGACATGCCTGTACAGTAAAGCATAACGAATCAGAGTATTTTGAACAGCTCACTTCCGCATAGCACAGTCATGTAACGCTGGCAGCATCCTGATTTATTTTCATATTAGCCCACACTATGCAAAGGTAACTCTACACATAATGGATGAAAGAGGCAGGAACAAAAACAAACAAAAGGAGGGTGTAAAATTTGGATGCTCTAAGTGCAGTATACACACACATAGATACATAGATACATAGAAAGTGTCGGCAGATAAGGGCCTATGGCCCACCCAGTCTGCCCATTTGAGCTTGTAAGTTCAGTTTGTTTTCCTAGAAGTCTGTTGCCCCTTACCCTGGACCTCTAGAATTCCTTTGTCTATCCCATGCATTCTTAAATCCCGTGATTGTTTCAGCCCCCACCACTTCCTCTGGCAGGGTGTTCCACTTGTCCACCACCCGTTCTGTGAAGAAATTCTTCTCATGTTTCCTCTGAATCGTCCTCCCTCCAACTTCATCCCATGCCCTTAGTCCTGGAACATCTTTTTCACTTAAAATAGTGTTTTCCTGCACCCTGTTCCTCCCTGTAAGATACTTGTATGTCTCTCTATCATATCCCTCTCCTCCCTCTCCTTCAGGGAGTACATGTTCAGTTCCTTCAACCTGTCTTCATAGGACTTGTGATGCAATCCATGCACCATCTTTGTTGCCTCCTCTGAACCTTCTCTACCCTGTCTTATGTCCTTCATGAGGTAAGGTCTCCAGAACTGTACAGTGTACTCCAGGTGGGGGCCTCACTAGTATCTTGTATAGCGGAATTATGACCTCCCTTTTCCTGCTGGTGATGCCCCTGCCTATACATCCCAGCATCCTATTTGCTTTACCTGCTGCCTTGTCACACTGTTTCCTCACCTTGAGGTCATCAGAGATGACAACCCCAAGATCCCTTTCCTGCTTGGTGCATGCTATATCCTCACCCCCAACTGATATATTGTGCCAGGGTTTGTGCCCCATATGCATTATCTTGCACTTCTTTGCATTGAATTTCAACTGCCAAACCCTGATCATTCTTCAAGTTTCTGCAGGTCGCTTCTCATTCTGTCTACACCCTCTGGTGTTCTACTCTGTTACAGAGCTTTGTGTCATCAGCTAACAGTGAAATTCTGCCATCTAGATCCCAGTAATGTCACTGATGAAGATGTTGAATAGGACCAGTCCCAGCACTGATCCCTGTGGTACCCCACTGGTCACTCTTCCCTCTGTGGAGTGACAGCCATTTACCACCACCCTCTGTGTCCTGCCACCCAGCCAGTTACCTACCCACCACACTACTGTCCTGCCCACACCCATATTCCCAGTTTGTGTGTAGTCTTCTATGTGGCACAGTGTCAAAGGCCTTGCTGAAGTCCAGATAGGCCATGTCCACTGCCCTCCCCTGATCCACCTCCTAGTCACCCAGTCAAAAATTCAGTGAGGTTGGTCTGACATGACCTCCTCCTGGTGAAACCATGCTGCCTTGGGTCCTGTAGTCCATTGATAACCAGATGTTCCACCAACTCTCCTTCAGTAGTGCTTCCATGACTCTCCCACTACCGAGGTGAGGCTGACTGTCTCTGTAGTTCCCTGCTTTCTCTTGTTCTCACTTTTGTATAAGGGACTACATCTGCTGTCCTCCAGTCTTTGGGTACCTCCCTGTTTCCAGTGATCGGCTAAACAGGATAGCCAGAGGTTCAGCCACCACCTCTCTTAGTTCTTTAAGGACCCTAAGTGCACCCGCCTGGCCCATTGCTTTATCAACTCTTATTACTTCCAGTTCCTTCAGGACCCTTTCTCCTGTAAAGGACTTGTGTCCATTTCTGCACCATTCTCACCCTTGTACTCCCTTCAGACCCATTACCCTCCTCTTCCTCAGTAAAGACTGAGCAGAAATACCTGTTCAATATGTCAGCTTTACTGTTGTCATCCTCCATGCGGCTCCCATCCTCCCCTTCAGTCTCACTATCCTCCCTTTGTCTTTTTTTTTTCACTTATGTACCTGTAAAGGTTTTGTCCCCTACCCACTGATTTTGCAATGTGTTCTTCTGTCTGAGCTTTGGCTTCCTTACTGACCTCCCTGTCTCCCTTTGCTTTCTCCTGGTACTTCTCCCTATCCCTTCTGCCTGTGTCTTTTGTATTGCCTGAATGCAATCTCTTTGCTTTCACTTTCTTTGATACCTCTTTGGAAAACCATAATGGTCTCTCTTCCTTTTCCTCTTGCTAACCTGCTTAATGCATAATTCTGTTGTTCTTGTAATCCCATTTTAAATACTGCCCACTGTTCCTCAACCCTGATTCCTGTCCCATTCCCAATGAAATTCTTTCAAGTATCTCCCCATTTTCCCAAAGTCTGCCCCCTAAAATCCAGGATACGTGTTTTGTGTGGTTTGGTTCTGCCTTTTCTGTGATTTCAAACCACAATGACTGGTGGTCACTGTTTCAGGTGCTCCCCCATCATTACCCCCCATCACCCTGTCCCTGTTTGTGAGCACAAGGTCCAGTATTGCCTTCTGCCGAGTTGGTTCCATGACCAGTTGCTTGAGGAAGGCACCCTGAAGGGAGTCCAGGATAAATCTATTCCTCCCACATGTGGTGTGGAGAACTCATGGAAGCTAAAAGATGACCGTCTTTGGCACAGATTGAACTTTATCCTCTTTGTTGTGTGTGGCTTACTCTCTTTCAACAGGTCGGTAGACCTCGGGCGGATCCTGAGGGAGGGGTGGGTAGATGCTGTCAGGCCCTCTTGTCCAGTCTCTGAAAAGTTTAGGGACTGTTGGGACAGGGAGGGTTGAAAGTTAATAACAAGTACACTGTGAGAGAGAAAAAGTTCAGGTCATGGACTGCGGAGTATTCTGAAAATTGTACTTGAAGGACGTGTCTAAGGAATGTGGAAGCAATAGTGTGTGATGTTTAGCAATAGAGTGATTGCTGCTGTGTAGATATTGGGCATCAGGTAGAGCAGAGGGCAAAAGAGAAAGGAGGTAGTGTCAGGCAGACATTTCCGATTTGTGCTCTTGCACTATTAATATAGACATTAACTGCGCTGAACAGTGAAACGCCGAGAAATCCATACGAGGAAAATGATTGCGTTGTAATGTAAACATGGTAAATGACCGCGCTTAAAAGTTTTGCGCGCAAATGACATGGAACCGGGGACCAGCAGTCACTGTACAGTGTAGTTTTACGTGAGGACATTTGCAGAGACAAACCACACAAGGACGAGGGCCCTGGATTTCAGGAGGACAGATTTAACAAAACAAAAAAGGGAGAATGCCTGAGACAACCTAGTTAGGGATTAACTGGTGGGGTGGAGGAGTAGTGGGTTAGTTTAAGGATGGCATAGGGAAGGCAACAGTCCTGCATGAAACAACTGAGCAAAACAGGAGGAAAAAGAACCACTGTGTTTCTGGAGGTATGGCTGAGATGGTAAAGGCAAAGGTAGCATTTCGAAAGTGGAAGGAAATGAATAGGGAAGAGGGCAGGAGTTGTACCAAGAAAAGCAGAGTGATGTGGGTAAAGCAATGAGGGTTGCAAAGGCATAGCCAGAGGAAAGAATAGCCAAAGGGGTCGGTACCTTTCTCAGGTGTATAAGTGACAAGGGGAGGGATTTTAAGGTTAAGAAGGGCAGAGGGTGACTGTGCAGAGGAGGATCATGAAAAAGCAGATATCCTAAACAAAT
Source organism: Neoceratodus forsteri (assembly GCA_016271365.2). Taxonomy (NCBI): domain Eukaryota; kingdom Metazoa; phylum Chordata; order Ceratodontiformes; family Ceratodontidae; genus Neoceratodus; species Neoceratodus forsteri. The sequence continues at coordinate 179,539,829 of CM057450.1, read as the reverse complement.
ACTTCTGCTCAGTCTAACAGTGGAAGGGTAGGGGGAAGGACCACATAGAAGCAACAGGATTACTGGTGGGAGGGAGGTGGACACAGGCCCATTCACAGAGGAAAGATTCCTGAGGGGACTTGCAAATCTGAAAGTGGATAAGGCTGGTGGGCCAGATGGGGTACACCCAAGGTTGCTGAGGGAGCTCAGGAAGGTACTGGAGGCACCTGCCAGCTATTCAGCTACTCACTGGAAGCAGGAGTTATTCTAGAAGACCGGAGGAGGGCAGACATGGTCCCGGTTTATAAAGGTGGCAGCAGGGAGGAGGCTGGCAACTATAAATAGGTCACTGTAATGTCAGTGGTGGGGAAGTTGATGGACACACTATTAAAGAAAGGCTAGTGGAGTATCTTGAATCCAGCGGGTTACAAGACCCAAGGCTGCATGGTTTCACTGGGGAGGTTATTTCAGACAAACATCATTGATATTTTTTCGACTGGGTGATTGGGAAATTAGATCAGGTGGGGCGGTGGATGTGGTCTACCTTAATTTTAGCAAGACCATTAACATCATACCACATAGGAGGCTTACAAAGAAACTGAGCAGTTTGGGGTTGCACCAAGGTAGTAAAATGGTACAGAACTGGTTGAGATATAGGTGACAGAGGGTGGTGGTAAACTGCACTCACTCTTGAGGGGAGAATGACAAGTGAGGTAACTCAGGACTTAGTACTGGGACAAGTCCTTTTCAGTGTCTTCAAAAGTGACATTGCAGAAGAACTAGAAGGGAAGGTATGCTTCTTTGCAGAGGACATCAAAATCTGCAATAGGGTAGATACTCCAGAGGGTGAGGAGAGAATGAGTAGAGATCCGAGAACTCGAGGAATGGTTGAGGGTATGACAGCTGGGTATCAGTGCAAAAAAGTGCAAAATCATTCACCTAGGGCACAGAAACTCAGGGGTGGTGTATAAAATAGGGGAAGAGATATTGATGGTTATTAAACACAAATGGACCTTGAGGTGGTCAAGCCATGACCTCAAGGTGGCAGGGCAGTGACAGGGTAGTAGGCAGGGCCATCGTGATGCTGGGGTGCATAGGGAGGAGTCTCTATAGCAGAAGGAGGGAGGTGGTATTACCACAATATCAGTGATTGGTAAGACCCCACCAGGAGTACTGTGACCAGTTCTGGAGACCACATCTCAGGAAGGGCATAGATGGGGGGCAGATGCTGTCCAGAGGAGGTCATCTGAAATGGTGCAGGGGCTGCATCACAAGCCCAATTAGCAGATCCTGAGGGATCTCAGTACTTACACTGTGGAAGAGAAGAGGGGAAAGGGAGCATGATAGAAACCCATAAGTACCTCACTGGGGTGAGTTTTAGATATAGGAGGTGAGTACTGTTCAAAAGAAAAAGTGCACGAGAACAAGGATGCATGCAATGAAATTAGAAAGAGGGAACTGGTAGGGATGTGAGAAAGTACTTCTTCGCTGAAAGAGTGGTGGACACCTGGAGCAGTCTACCTGTAGAGGTGGTGGGCTTCACGGATGCATGGGATAGGCAAAAAGGTATCTTGGCAGGAGGGTGGACTGGCATTCCTGTCGAATGGCTGCCATCAGGTGGCTGCCTGAGGGTAGTGCTGGATTAGGGTGCCAAGGAAGGGAGGGTGTTGCAGGACTCCACAGCATGTGCACACCTCCTGCTCATCCCAGCAACGGGGAAAGGGAGAAAGCTGAAAATGGTTGGCTCGGGCTACATGAAGCCCAGCCCACTTGCTTCCGCCCCGTTCTGTCACACGGTCTCTGGCCTAATCTAGATATGTTCTCTGGGTGAGGGGGAGGATGGCCATCGTCTTCCTGGCCCCGGCATGGGGGGGCAATCCATGGGGGATATGGAGGCCCGAGATACAGGAGACTAGCTTCCAGGTGAGAGGAGGCAGGCACAGGGTTGAGAGCCTGCCCTAGTCAGCTAGAGAGGAAAAAAGCTATACGTGGAAAACAAAGTAATGAAAATGGTGCCAGATAGCCATCCCGGTGGTGCTGAGGTTGAGGTGCTGCACGCCCTCGCGTCCACACAGCGAGCCGGGTCGGTTATGAGCCTGGGCCACTGGGGTCGACAGGAGAGGAAGAATCGAGGCATCCGAGGACAGCTCTCCTTCCTTGGGGAATCCGACTATGCCCGGCACCGCGGTGACCTCTGGTGAAGACTGGAGGTACCACAGTTATTACAGGGCTTGTCTAGAGGGTTGTAGAGCAACAGCAAAACATTCCCTGGCATCACTGCACGTCGGGGCTCTGCCTGGGGGCGGTGAACAGACAAAAACTAGACAAAACTCCACCTCCTGATAGGTGATGGAGGGTCCGGGGGTCAGTCCACCATGCCCAGAGTCAGGCTGTACTCTCGCCTCTGTGTGCTCCACCACCTTGCTTCACCAGACTAGATTACTAGATGGAGCGCCAGGAGGAGGAGTATCTGGCGGTCCTGCCTCAGGGGACATAGAGCCGGGGGTCCGGGTGGCAGCAGAGGCAGTGGGAGGGAGCAAGAGAGAGGGGCTTCAGATGGGCGGGAACAGGACCAGGACCCCCAGTGACCACTCCTGAAAGAGTTCAGGAGTGTGGAACAAGAATGAAAGTATATTAAAAAAAAAAAAAAAAAAAGAAATGGTATCAGATTATATAGGATGTAAACCCATTCAGAGATTTGCATACTAAGTCCCACCCCCAGGATCAACCACTGCACTCAGATGATCCTGGATCCACTACTGCCACTGTGGCTGTATGCCAGAGACAGTCTAGCATATAAAGAGTTGCAGGCAAGCACCTTGCCTTTTTATTGCTGTGAGTGTGGCAAGAGAGCAGGGGCTGTTAAAAAAAACATTATAACCACTTGTTTTGGGCTATATTATCAAGGCCACTGGTTTTCGTTTTTTTACCAGAAAACCTGGTAAAATTACGGAATTAGGGCTGCCTGAAAACCGGTAAAAACAAAGATTTCATGGAATTTGGCATTTTATATCAGATCAATAAATCTACAAAACTTGTATTTTTCTTATAATTCCTTCCTGTACTAGTTTCAGTTTGCTTTATTTAAGGCTCTGTATATTAAGCCTTCTTTAATTCTGATTCTTTATGCACATACTAAAAGAATGATAGCAGAATCCCAGTAAACCCGGAAATTAGAGCAACAATCTCCAGTACAATTCGAATCTGATATTATCCAAAAGAACTTTTGCAATGCTGCTGCTGGTTAGCAGGTTTCAGTAGTGGAAGAGACTGTTCAAACACATGCAGAGTCATCGATAAGCACCCATAGTCCCTGTGGCCACTGAGGGTCCCTTCACTCTTAGGGGCCCGCCCTAGCAAGTACAAGTTATCAGTCTTTGAAATTTAAATGTATTTTATTTCAGCCACAGTGCCTTCTGGAAATGGCACTTGGGAGGTATCAGTGGGCGGGGCAGAAACTTTCAAAATGGCATCATAATAGCTTGAGATTAGCTGCCCAGTCAATCAGTGGTAGATGGTTCTAATAGGTAGGGATCCCACCCTCCCTCCCCTGATTGTCCATGCTTTGTGCCCCCCCACCACAATGTTAGGCCATCACTGAATAGTATACATGCTAATGTTTTTAAGCCCATTCTGTCTCGAGACAAACGGTGCTTCTGGGGATGTGACAGACTTCTCCTTTCAGAGTACAGGTCAGCAGAGTCAGCTTGTTTAGCAAACAAAGTGATATTACATTTGGGACTTTTCAGATTGTTACTTGTTGTTAGCCTTTGATCAGCTGTAACATTGCATGAAAACAGGATGCTTCTATCCAATTAATCTCCATTTGCATTGAGACAACTTGTTATTTCAAAGCTTTGCTTGTTGTTGTGATGTTAATTATTGATGCTGTAAAGGATTCTCAGTCCTAATTAATATATTTTATAAACCATGCACACATCATGTGTTCTATTTCAAGGTCCCCAGTGGAACTGAAAATGCTGGGAGTTTGATTGACCTGGTTCCAAGCCATCCTCAGCCTGTCACTCGGTCGGATGCCTCTAATCTCTCATCACAGCTTGCTGGGCTCAGTGAGTATGTTTCCTACCATCTGCCTGCCTTCTGTTAGAGCAGGTTAGGAAGTTCATTTTTCTGATTCTTCAAAGGAGTGGAGCAATGGAAGTGTAAAACTGCAGCATACATTCTGATTGGATGTTCAGCATTCTGAAGGGCTCTGAATCTGTGTGAACCACAGGGCACATCTGAAGTTTCACTTCCGTATTCCAGCCTACCATCTGCTCAATAGTTTTGACTGAAGTAAGGGGAGGAAAATGTTGAATCAGAGTTGGAGCTAGTGATACCCTGAGGAAAGGTTTGAAAAGCCTGATATCTAGACACAATGTTGATTGTTTACTGTTTTTTTTTCTTTATTACTACTCTAGTTCTTTTCCCATGACAGGGCATAGAGAGATGGGAAATTAAGGTAAAACTAAATAATTAAAAGTATAGTCAAAGAATTGGTATACATTTTACAAAATAGTGTAGACTGTTGTAACATTTCTGTCCCTTGTATCCCTGTGCCCTCCTCCCCACAACAACACCATGTGCTGTTACCATTTCCCAGTGTCATCCTCTGCATCAGGAAGCTAGTCCAGTTGGCCGGGCCTCCACTCACTACCCAGAATGCTGAATGTCCTGTGGTGGGCTGTAACCCCGCCAAGGAGTGGCAGCGACCCAGGGATAGAACATAATCTAGTGGTTATATGGGAGACCAGGCATTATATATATCATGTGCCATCAGGTACTAGTGACAGGCCTTGAGGTGCCACTGCAACTCCTGCTACACGTAAAGTTGAGATGTGGGCGGATGGGACAGTGTCATCATATGTGAGCGCCTTTCCACCTGGACTACTAAGGGCAGTCACGTACAGTAGCTGCGATTGCCATAGTCTCTTTCGATGACATTGTGTACCCCTCAGGGAATGCATTAAGCCTTCTTAACCCAATTGGCATCCAGGGCATTGGACAAAATCCTAAGCCTCCTGCATGAAGGGCGAATGCATCTGGCAACTTAGGAACAATCAATTGATTTTAGATGAATGTAGAATTTTAACAGACTAGGAGAAAATTGAGTGTTATGTATCCCTCCAAATCCCATACACACTGTATTTCTGCTGCTCTCATTCTTTACCGTTAAGGAAGTATGCATGAAAACGGGATCTTTCACCTTTAGACTTCATTGATCCTGCTGCTTCTGTGCAGATGATGTCATACTTGTACATTTATGACATCACAGTCTGTAGCTAGCCGTAGAAAGGATTGTGATGTCACAAGAAAGGGAGTACAGGTTCACATATAGACAAGCCACAGGGACACATGAGCCAGGGGACAAGGATTTTGTTTTACATATGAACCTGTGAAGAAGCCAGCAGAAGAAGGACATTTGTTCTATCTAGTCTGCTCATATTGCAGGGTCCACGGCTTGAGCTGTTGACCCTGCCCCCCCGACTCCTCTCATCCTTTCTATCCTCCCTCTCATGATTCTTAACTTCTCCTTATGCCTGTCCCAGCCTCTCTTGAAGCGTCCCACCATCTTCAGTGAGACCACCTCTCCGGCAGCGCATTCTAAGTGTCCACCACCCTCCGTGAAGAAGTGCTTCCTGACCTCCCTCCCAAACCCCCAGCTTAAGACTGTGCCCCCTCGTGTTATGGTTGCCACTTTGCTTAGAGATTCTCCTTATTCACCTTATTTATCCCTTTCAAGTACCTGAAGGTCTCAATAAGTCCGTCCCCCCCGTCTCTCCCCTGTCCTCCAGGAAGTACATGTTCAGTGCCCTAAACCTCACCTCATATGCCTTACTCTGCTGAACCACTATCATCTTTGTAGCCCTTTTCTGGACCTTCTCCAGCAGGTTAATGTTCTTTTTCAAACGTGGGCTGCAATACTGAACTCCATACTCTAGATGTGGCCTCACCAATGACCTGTACAAGGCCAGTATAACCACCTCTCTCCTACTACTGATCCCACTAGCTATGCATACCAGCATCTTATTTGCCCTTGCTGCTGCTTTCTTGCACTGTGTGGAGTGCTTCAGGTCACAGGTGATCATCACTTCTAGGTCCTTCTCCTCCTCTGATGCAGATACCTGAACTTCACCCAGGTAGTACTCAGTCCTTGGATTCTTGGCTCCACTGTGCATAATTTTGCATTTCTTGGCATTGAAGCCAAGCTGCCAGATCCCGGACCACCTCTCCACCTGTATCCCTTCAGCTGTGTCCACTGTCCTGCAGAGCTTGGGGTCGTTCATATAGCACATTTTGGCACTAATGCCATCCCCAGTGTCATTGATGAAGACATGGAAAACACCGGCCCCAGCACCGAGCCCTGCGGGACCCCACTGGTGACCTCTCTGGTGCCAGATACTCTCCACCCCACAACCGCCCTCTGGGTTTTGTCCCTCAGCCAGTTTTCCACCCATCTGTTCATCTTCTCCCCAACCCGAGATCCGCCGACTTCCTGATCAACCTTTTGTGGGGCACAGAGTCAAAGGCCTTGCTGAAATCCAGATAGAGGATGTCTACCGCTTGGCCTCTGTCTTCTGTCTTAGTGACCCTGTCAAAGAAGTCAATCAGATGTGTTTGACATGCTCTACCCCCCATGAACCCGTGCTGCCTCACATCCTGGAGACCGTGCTTCTCTAGATAGTGTGCTGACCTTGCCTTAAGTGTGTTCTCCATGAGCTTGCACACCGTTGAGTTCAGAGTGCCTGGTCTGTAACTCCCTGGGTCATACTCGGGACTGCTGTTGTGGAGGGGCACCACATGTGCTGTTCTCCAGTCCTGCGGTACCATGCCTAACTCCAGCGAAGTATTAAATAGGCCTGCTAGTGGCCCTGCCAGCTGCACAGACAGTTCCCTTAGTACTCTTGTGTGTTCTCTGTCCGGGCCTGGTGATATGTTCACTTTCAATGCTAGCAGCCCTCCCTCACTCTGTCCTCCTCTATCACATTGTCTGTGCTCCGCCTTGCCTGCTGCCCTCTCCCTCCTGAAGACACTGGTCCATCCTTCTTCTTAGTGAAGACAGAACAGAAGTATTCATTTAGTATCTCTGCTTTTTCTCAGTTATCCTCCACCCACTCCTCCCCTTTCTTAAGCCTAACAATCCGTCCTCCTTGTCCTTTTCTCGCTTATATAGCGAAAGAAGGCCTTCCCTCTATAATTCCTTCAGCTATCTGCAGCTCCTTCTGTGCCTTTCCTCAACGGACTTCTTTACTTGCCTCACTAGCCAACCTTAGGTCATTTTCCCATCCACCTCTCTCTCTTGGTCTTCCTGAGTTTTCCTGAGGGCTAACCTCTTTTTCCCTACTGCCTGGGTGACCTGAAAACTGAACCAGCTGGGTGCTTTGGCCCTTGTGTTCTTCCCTCTGAGCTTAACACACTCCTCTGTGGCAACAAGTATTCCTTCCTTAATGATGAACCATTTTTGTTCCACCCCTGTATCTGCTCTGATGTCCACTAGTTTGCTTCTTCGCACTTCCACCACAAGCAAACTACCGCGCACCTCTGCTGTTCGTTCCAAGGCTTTATTCAGTAGAAAACTTTAAAAGATGCCGCCAGTAAATTCAAAGGCAGTTCACCTCACAGAAACCCCGTCCGGTTTCGTATGCAGTATGTCATCAGAGGGTGGTTTCACATGTAAGGTCTTAGATGTTTTTATTGGGATAAGTGACAGTGTAATATATAAAGTGCATAGTGATAAAATTCATCTGTTATACAAACCGGCCACCTCCCATTACGCATACAAAAATACATACATCTACTCTAAATACTAATAACTAAAACCTAAACAGTTTATATTGTAGCAAGGTTGTATCAAGCGTAAATAACAGTAATACATGCAGTCACTATTTTCATCAATAAAACAGCAAGCTTTTAAGAGACAGTAGTTCATAAAAAGAATACCAACTGATGTCTCAATTTCAAATTTTCAAATACTGAGGCAGACAAAGCAATTCCTTCCAGTTCTGTAAGAAAAAGACTAAGTTTTAGTACTAGTATCAAAAATGAGCTACTTATTGTAACATCATGGGGACTATAAAGAGATGGCAAGGCAAAGCCCAGAAACCCCAGCATTATGGGAACTACATCCTTTAAGAAAGTGGGGGGGGTTGTAAAGGTTTTATTTCCTGATTCATGGTAATAAATCTGGTTCGTCATTCGTAAGATTTTTATGCACTTTTCAGGGGCATAAGGACACGCAGCCTCATGTCCTACTATACTCCTAGTAAATCAGCATCAATCTGGGTTTAGACCACAACATGGTACTAATTCAGCCTTAATAAAGGTTACAGATGACATCACCAGAGCTCTGAACAGGGGGATGTCAGTGGGGGTAATTTTTGTTGATTTGTCAAAAGCATTTGCCACCTTGGAACACGACATCCTCCTGTCCAGACTAAAAGCCCTGGAGTTATCCATGTGGGTGGTACAGTTATTTCATGCATATTTGAATCGTAGAAAACAGGTAGTCATAAATGACTGTGCATCAGAATTTAGAACTATTAATCTTCTTTGAGATACAGCTCTTGCAGCAGGTTACACCATTAGGACTGAAGCCGTCAGGTGCCAGGACCCAACAGAAATTTTCTAGCTAGCAGTCTTCAGCGGGGACCGCCTCAGACGTCAGTCCCGCCCCCGACGTCAGGTGTAGTAAATAAGGAGGCGGTCCCACCAGAATCCCCAGTTCTTTTCCCGCCATCGACTTTGCAAGCATTGGCCTCTCGGTCAGTTCTAGCTCGCGACGTCTAGGAAAATCTCAACAGTTTTTCTCAGGATTTCGCCTGATGTCCTCTCCGACCTCCGTGGAGGGCCATTCTTCAAGTGTGCCTGTGGCAAACAAATTCCTTTAAGGATCCTCACTTGGCTTGTGTCCGCTGCCTAGGCCCGGACCCACACCCAGGCCTGTTCCTTCTGTCAGGGCTTCAATAGCCGCACGAGGATCCGCCACCAGAAGGCCCTCCAAGCTTTCCTCCTTGAGGAGAAAATCAAGGCTATGGACCGTGACCCTCCCTCCAGAGGAGAATCTTCTGGGAAGTCCCACTGGCACCATCAAAAGCACCGGGAGAAGGAGAGACCTAGATCCCCTCCAGGGCCTTGGACTCCCGCAGCTCCGGCTCCAGGTCGGACCGCTCTCCGTCGAGGGCCCATTCTCAGCCTCCCCCGGTTCTGGTCAAATCGGTAAGTGGTTCCTCTTCTCTGCAGCCTTTAAAGACCTCCAGGCCTGCCTCTTCCACTCTGGCTAAGGCCTCGTCCAGGTCTGGGGAGCACCACAAGTCGTCCTTCCTGCATCCGGCCTCCGGCGCCAGGTCTGTCTCCCAACGCCGCCTCCCCAGCGTAAGACCAAGGAGCTGACCTCTCTCAAGCGGACGTCGGATCCGACGTCAGCCCACCCGACGCCGGTCAAGGCCCACAGGCACTCCAAGGAACCGATGACCGACCGTCGCCAGTCAGGCAGTCGCCCCCGAGGACGCTGGCAGGGGGACCGGCGTCCGCCACCGCAGAGAAGAGGACCACACCACCGCCTACTGACGGTCGGGAGGCGGCGTCGGAGGAGGAGTCTACTTAGCCCAAAGACCAGGCGGGCAACCCCGGACCCGTCGAGCTCCCATGGGAACCCTCTCCGGAACCAGAGACCCCCGGGGACCCGACGCCCGGTCCTGATGACAGACCACCGGCACCCGGCCCGTCGGGCATGAATCTGGCAGAAGTGAAGGAGCTCTTCACCTTCTGGTGGGACACCATCAAGAAGGATGTGGTCACCACGCAACCTCCTCCTGCGCCCGCTGCCCCTTCGACCCCTGCACCCCCTCCTCCTCCCAGGGGGTCAGCAGGACGGGCATCGCCCCCTAAGGAGCCAGCATCACCTCCTAGGGGCAGATCTTTGGAGAAGAGACGGCCTCCGTCAAGATCCACTTCTGGGTCACCTAGCCCCAAGAGACCCAGGAGACGTCGGTATGCCCCGTCCACAGAGGATTCCAGATCTGACATCTCCGAGTGCTCCAGATCTCCATCTCCAATCAGCGTCCCCTCTCCGGATCCTCGCGACCTTCCCAGGTCCCCTTCGGATGACCCCTCGTTCTCCGAGATAATGAGGCATATTCAGGAGAACATGGGGTGGGACGCTGAAGAGCTTGACCCCGAAAGACTACGCCTTGCCCGCTATCTTCGGCAAAAAGATCCCAAGCCTGTGGTAGTGCCACCCTTGTTGGACGCCTTCGTGGATGTCACCAAGGCTGCGTGGAAGCGTCCACACCCGACCCCAGCAATGCCGAAGAAGGCCGACCGCCTGTACAAGGCCCCGAGAGAGGACCAGTACTTGGCGAACCATCTTTTGGCCGACTTCCTGGTCATTACAGCCTCACATGACCGGTCTCAAAAAACGCAGCATTTGAGCACACAGCCACCGGACCCTGAGTCCAAGCAGTTGGACGTGCTGGGCAGGCGCATGTACGCGGCCGCGACTTGCGCCATTAGGTCATTGAATTACCTCACCCACATGGTTCAGTTTCAGAACGCTTTGTGGGAGCAGAGACAGGATCTGGCTGAAAAATTGCCAGACGGTGGCCAGAAGGAGGAACTGCTGCAGCTCCTCCGTACGGGTTCGGACGTGGGAACCCAGGTTCTTAGAGCCGCTTACGACTCTGTGGACTCTTTGGCCAGAGCTGCGTCTCGAGAGACACTCATGGCTCCGTGTCTCCGGGTTTACCCCGGACGTCCAGAAGAACATCATGGATGCCCCTTATCATGGCGAAGTTCTCTTTGGTGAAGCCTCGGAAAAGGTCATCACCAAATTGCAGGAAGCTGGGAAGGCGATTAGATCTGTTCATGCCATGTACAGGTCTCGGCTCAGTTCCTTTCGCAGGAACCAGAGTCGCTTTCGCAGCCGGACTCAAAGGCCACAACCTCGTTCTGGCCAGCAACAGAGGGGCTCCTTCACTCGGAAAGCCCAGGCCAAGACATCCTCAGGCAGAGGCCAACGAGCCACAAAGTCGGCCCAGCCTGCAGGATCTAATGCTGCCACAACATGACTCCTTCCCGGCCCCCGCCCCTCCTCAGGATCAATGGAAAATGAAGGTTGGGGGTCGCATCGTGGACCACCTGCAAGGGTGGCGTTCGATCACCATAGACAGGTGGGTGTTACAGTTGGTCGAAAAAGGCCATTATATAGAATTTGTAGTCAACCCGCCCACAAGACCTCCTTTACTTTCCCGCTACCCGGGTCAGCACGCCCTGCTCATACAGCAGGAGTTGCTCATACTCCTAGAGAAGGAAGCTGTGGAGCACGTTTCAGGGAACCAGAGAGGAGCAGGATATTATTCACACGTCTTCCTGGTTCCAAAGAAAACAGGGGACCTCCGTCCAATTTTGGACCTCAGCGACCTCAATCTGTCGGTCGCCTACAAGGGCTTCCGCATGGTGACGCTTCAGGGACTAATCCCCATGCTGAAGAAGGGCGCTTTCTTGGCATCCCCGGACATGCAGGACACTTACCTGCACATTCCTATTGCTCAGGCGCACAGGAGGTTCCTGCGCTTCGAGTTTCTCGGTCGTCACTATCAGTTCCAGGCACTTCCCTTCAGACTGTCATCAGCACCTTGGGTTTTTACCAAGTGCATGGCAGTGGTGGCAGCGTCTCTGAGGAGACAGGGCCACTATGTGTTCCCGTACCTGGACGATTGGCTTCTCATGGCCCCTTCCAAGGAGGCATTACGGGTAGCCATCCAGTGTACCCAGACCCTTTTTCAATCTCTGGGCATCCTCATCAACTACGAGAAGTCTCTCCTGATACCGTCACAGAAACTGCAGTTCATAGGGGCAGTTCTGGACACCATCAAGGGGAAAGCTTTTCTCCCCGAAGACAGAGCGGAATGCATTCGATCCCTCATAAGGGACCTGTCAGCAAAGAAGACCGTCTCAGCCAGACTCGTCCTTCGCCTGCTCGGACACATTGCTGCGGCCATTCCTACAGTCCCGATGGCAAGACTCCACATGCGGGTAACCCAGTGGATCTTCCTGGACATAAGTCTCCACCACTCATTCACACTATTGGGATCTGCGCCGGAGGCACTAGGACCCATCGGGAGCAGACTTTTTGCTGGAGGGTCGGCGCCATCTGCCCTAGCTCGCGAGGTAACGACTATCTCGGTGTCGACCCTTCAGCCGCCTCAGTTCCTTTTTTCCCGCCGTCGAGTGCACTTCAGTGACGATGTCGCTCACCTGTCGGGAGTTAAACTTCAAACTAGCAGCATAGTTTTCAGTTTTTATTATTTTGTAGTATTATCTCGATACAGTATCGCTTAAATTTATTCTTATTTTTAAAATACAATAAAGAAGTCTCAGCCTACTTTGACAGAGTCGACCATGAGCAGGTCAGGTGATGGTAGGGAGACTTCGTATGAAAGCTGTTCAGTCAGCCGGGCTGGGTCCGGTCCGCCGCCTTCTCTGAGGGGGGTCTGACAACGGTCAGTCCAGTGCCCGGGGGGATGGGCGGTCCCCCCGGAAGCATAAAAATAAACGATCGTATTCTGGGCACCGCTCGCCTCGAGCTCTTCCTCAGCCCACAGGTCTAAAAGAGAAGGCATCACCGAGGTCACCCTCGATATGTCTGCGCCAGACGCCGGTTATCGGGTTAGTTGTTGGCTCCTCCTTCGAGTCGCCAACCTCTGCTTCTGGTAGCCAATGGCTTCGACATCGGAGCCCTACCCCGCCCGCTGGTAGGTCTTCAGATGAGCAGTTTCATCAGTGGGCTGCTCTTATGGAGCAATGGGCTCGGAGGTTGGTTCGGCTACCTGGCTCGGTCGCTCGTGGGCCTTCGGGCTCTTTGGGCGACCAGGTAGGGCGATTGGACCTTCCTGGTCGCGCGGCACCTTCTTTGGTGCCGTCGACTCCGTGCTTAGGTGTTCCCCCCCCTCACATGGCTACGGTGCAGGGGGCCATACCGATGCCCTTATCTCCTGCTCTTCCTCCTTCAAAACCTGTTTTGGTCTGGGAGTGTTTGGTGCCTTTGGCATGGTGGCCTCTCAGCGCTGTCCTCGGTGTTGATGCTGCGCTTGGCGCCCGTCCCTTGGCGCCATGCGGCTTCTCTACACCGTTTCGTATCCTGCGGCCTCGCTGGCAGTTCTCGGTGCCGTCGCCTCCTCGGCGCCGCGGCCTCAGGATCCTCTTTTCACTTGTTTCCTTCTTCCTCCTCCTCTTCTGAATTTCATTCCTTTCCTGTCCATGCAGTCCCTCCTGGACTGTCAGGAGATGACGTTGAGCCTGACCCAGACCTTCGGGTTGGGTGATGAAGTGGACGAAGCAGGATCTATTACTGCTACAGAGCCTGTGGTCGAGGACCTATCCTTTAAGTCTCTGTTGAAAAATCTGAGTTCCACACTTCTCTCCAGACTACAGACATCGATCCTGGGAAATTGTTGAGACTCCAGTATCTTCATGCCTCGGAGAGCCCTACAGATTTGACTCCTCCGATTCAGCCTTCCTTCGAGACGCTGTCTCAAATGGTATGGAATAATCCTGCTCTTACCCCTTCGGTGGCTAAATCCATTGATAGGAAATATTCAGCCCCCAAGGATCGTCCCATTTTGGCATCTCAAGCCTTTGCGGATCCTATTGTAGTCCTGGCAGAGAATGATAAGGTCGTTCTTCCTCAAACTACTACAGCCTCGAACCTATTAACAAAGAATCTCGTAAGATAGATACCTTAGGTAAGAGAGTCTTTGTCTTCTACTCTAGGTATGCGTGTTGCCAGTTACCAAGGCTATTTTTCTCAGTATGAGTATATCCTGTGGCATTCTATTAAACAAATGGTTGAAGCCCTACTGAGTCTGATTCAAACCAGAGCTTCTTCAAACCATTACCAAAGGTGTTGAATCTAACAACCAGCAGGTTAAAGCAGCCATGGATGCTTTTGACACTGCTTCCCGTTCAGCGGCTGCTGGTATTTGCACTCGCCATCATTCCTGGCTGCGCACTTCGGGCTTTACTAATGACGCCAGAGCAGCAGATGATGGCATTGCCCTTTGACGGTGCATATCTTTTTGGTCCTCAGGTAGAGCAAGCTCTAGAAGCTACACAAAAGACTAGATCAGCCATTAAGTTGGCTCGGCCCCCTCCTGCCCCCTCTCGAGGGCATGCCAGTAAACGACAGTTTCATAATCGCCAGTCCTCTCGAGACAGAAGCAGAGGAAGTTTCCATAAGAACCAACCTGCCCAACCTCAAAAGAAGGCGCAACAGAAAGCGCAAAGGCCCAAAGCGCCCAGTGCTACCTTATGAATTGCCGGCCCAAGTTCCATCGCAGCTGCCCGTGGTGGACTTTTCTTCTCCGGTGAGAGGTCGTCTGATGCACTTCTACAACCAGTGGAAGTCCATAACCTCAGACAAATGGGTCCTTTGGATAATTTGTGAGGGGTATTCACTCAATCTTGTGGACACCCCCCCCGGATTGTCCCCCCAAACGGCAGCCCAGGCTGTCAACCCTTCAGGCAGACCTTCTTGCCGCCGGGATTCAGGGCCTTCTGAACAACAGGGCAGTAGAGGTGGTGCCACTGCACCAACGAAACACGGGGTTCTACTCCCATTACTTTCTGGTTCCAAAGAAGTCTGGGGAATGCGCCCCATTCTAGATCTCAGAAACCTGAACAAATTTCTCCCCAAGGAGAAATTCAAAATGATTTCTCTGGGAACCCTGTTACCTCTGCTCCATCAACACGACTGGTTAGCCTCCCTAGATATGCAGGACGCTTACCAGCACATTCCTATTCACCCGAGGCATCACAAATTCCTGAGGTTTGTGGCTCTGGGACAGCATTATCAGTTCAGAGTCCTGCCCTTTGGGCTGTCCTCGGCGCCGCAAGTTTTTACAAAATGTTGTGCAGTTCTCGCAGCGCACCTCAGAAAGGTCGGAATTCACGTGTTTCTTTATCTTGACGATTGGCTTCTAGCAAGCCCTTCCAGGCAAGGGACTCTGGTCGCCATGGAGACGGCCTCATGCCTCCTTACGTCCATGGGAGTTCTGCTCAACCTCAAGAAATCACAACTGCAGCCCTCCCAGAGGCTCCTTTTTATAGGGACTCTTCTGGACACCTCCTGTGCGAAGGCTTTTCTTCCAGAAGACAGGAGGAACGATATCTTTCAGATGGCCCGTCACATCTGGGAAAACAGCTCAGTCACAGCTCTCTTGATGCAACAGATGCTAGGCCTCATGGCATCCTCAGTGTTCACTGTACCCCTAGCACGTCTGCACATGAGAACCACCCAGTGGATGCTCAGTACCTCAGTGGTCCCCAACCACTCACCCGCAGTCCTATCTCATCAAGGTGACAGAACCTTTAGGAGGTCACTCACCTGGTGCTCTCAAGAGAGCAATCTCCTGGAGGTATCCCTTTACTCCTCTGGACCATCAGATCTCCATTACCATGGACGCATCCCTAATGGGGTGGGAGCTCACTGTCAGGCTCTCCACACTCAAGGTGCGTGGACTCAAGTCGAGTCCCAGCTCCACATAACGTCCTAGAAATGAGAGCTGTCCTTTATATGTCCGAGCTTTGAAGGACATTCTGTGTCACAAGAACATTCTCCTTCAAACGGACAACAAAGCAGTGATGTATTACATCAACAAGAGCAATGAGGGTATGGGAATGGTGCTTGGAGCACGAGGCTCTAATTCAAGCGGTCTACCTGCCAGGCATTCAGAACGACTGGCAGACCGTCTCAGCAGAACAGAGACAGACCCTCACGAGTGGTCTCTCGACTCAACCATAGTTCAGTCACTATTCGAAGAGTGGGGAACTCCAGACCTGGACCTTTTTGCATCCCCACTCAACGCAAAACTGCCTCTCTTCTGCTCCAGAAATCCAGGGCCTGGCATTTTCTGTCAGGATGCGTTTAGGCTGCGGTGGACAAAACGCTTTCTTTACGCCTTTCCGCCTCTTCCTCTAATTCAGAGGGTACTCCTCAAGTTCGAATCCTAGGGGGACAAAATGATTCTCATTGCTCCCTTTTGGCCTCGGCAGCTGTGGTTTCCACTACTCAACAATATGTTGGCAGTTCCTCCGAGACCACTTCCTCTGCAGATGAACCTTTTGACTCAGGGACTGGTGGTCTATCCCAACCTGAAATCACTTCACCTTCATGCTTGGCTCCTGAAGAGGTCGAAGTAAACCGGTTCAGTGTCTCTCGAAGAGTTTCAGATATTCTTCTGGCTGCACGGAAGCCAGTCACTCGGAAAACTTACACAGCCAAGTGGAAGCGTTTTTCGCTCTGGTGTGCAAAGTCCTCTTTAAACCCCTTTTCCTGTCCACCAGATAAGGTTTTGGAGTACCTTTTGGACCTCTTAAATTCAGGTCTGCAGTATTCTGCAGTCAAAGTTCATCTTAGTGCAATTTCAGCGTATCATGAGCCCGTTTTTTTTTCCTTAACTCTGGCTCAGTTACCTATGGTTAAGAGATTTCTTAAGGGGATTCTGCATACCAGACCTCCTACAAGACGTCCAGTTACAGCCTGGGACATTAATCTTGTGCTAGACATGCTCACTCGGAAACCGTTCGAACCTCTGGCTACCTGTGAGCTAAAATTTATCTCCTGGAAGACTGCCTTCCTAGTGGCCATTACCTCAGCCCGTAGGGTCTCTGAGATACATGCCCTGGTCACAGACCCTCCGTATACTGTGTTCCATAAGGACAAAGTAGTCCTTCGTACTCATCTGAAATTTCTTCCTAAGGTTGTGTCAGATTTTCACCTAAACCAACCTTTGGTCCTTCCCTCTTATTTTGCAGACTTCCAAAATGAAGGGGAACGTTCTCTTCATTCTTTGGATGTTAAGAGGGCCTTACGTTTCTTTCTAAAATAGAACCAAGGATTTTCACAAAGCTCAGCAACTATTCGTTTCCTTCAGTGAGACCCAGCTGGGTCAACCTGTCGCTATCAGATGTGTCTCATCATGGCTAGTGGCGTGCCTTCACCACTGCTATTCCATGGCGCAGGTTAAGGTGGAGGGTAGAGTATACGCTCACTCTACTAGAGCGATCGCGGCATCCCTAGTGGAAATCCGCAACGTGCCCATTGCAGACATCTGCAATGCCGCCACCTGGAGCTCAGTGCATACTTTCGATAAACATTATGCACTAGATGTCCATGCCAGACGACATTCTTCCTTTGGCAGAGCCATCTTCAGTGGACTTCTGTCCTAGAAACGTGAGCTCTTGGTTTCTCCTGCCGCCCTCTCGGGGGATTATTAGCTCGGTACTCTCCCAATAGTGTGACTGAGCGGTGGAGACTTATGTCCAGAAAGATATGAAAATCACGTACCTACCGTAATTCTTGATCTTCTTGGACGAGTCTCCACCACTCATTCACACGCCCACCCTCCATCCCCCGAGCTCACCTTTTTTGTTGGTCTTCACTCCCTCAAATCTTTAGGCCGTGAAGACTTCTTTGTTGACCCTTCTTACGGGTCGCCCGGACTATCTTATGTCCGGTTTTTAGGTTAGGCTACCCTTCTAGGTTAGTTACGCTGCACCTCCTTGGTAAAAAAGGTACTGAGGCGGTTGGAGGGTCGACGTCGAGATAGTCGTTACCGTGCGAGCTAGGGCTCGCGGCGCCATCTCTGGCCCCGACCCTCCAGCAAAAAGTTTGCTCCCGATGGGTCCTAGTGCCTCAGGTGCAGATCCCAATAGTGTGAATGAGTGGTGGAGACTCGTCCAAGAAGATCAAGAATTACGGTAGGTACGTAATTTTCATATGTTGAGAGTGCAGTGGGACCAAAGGCAAGACCATCTGCAGCATCCAGTCCGAATCACGAAGGCCGTGATTCGAGACTGGCAATGGTGGCTAGATCCAGAAACCCTCTCCGTGAGGGTTCCCTTCACAGCGCCGTCCCCGACGGTCACTCTCTTCACAGACGCCTCAGGGCTGGGGTGGGCAGCGCACTTGGACGGGGTGAGGTCTTGGGGAACATGGACAGTCCAGGAATCCCATCTCTACATCAACATATTGGAGATGGGGGCGGTCCTTTATGCCCTGCAAGCCTTCCAGTCAGTCATTCCACTGAGTACCCTTTTGTTGCAAACAGACAATACTGCGGTGATTTATTACCTCAACAAACAAGGAGGCACACACTCCTACCCCCTTTGCAGGGAGGCCATGAGAGTGTGGGAATGGGTAATACGACATGGCGCAAACCTCATTGCAGTTCACATCCCCGGGGTGGACAATACCGTCGCAGACAGCCTGAGTCATTCCCAGGCCAGAATCCATGAGTGGGAACTTCTACAGGAGGTGGCGGAGGATCTGTTCCACAGATGGGGCACTCCAGAATTAGATCTATTCGCCTCCCCATCCAATGTAAAACTGCCCAATTTTTGCTCGCTAGATCCAGGGCCTGGTGTTTTCTGGCGAGACGCGTTGTCCCTCTCCTGGGCGGGCAGATTCCTCTATGCCTTCCCTCCTTTCCCGTTGATCCAGAGAGTTCTTCTAAAACTTCGCAGGGAGAATGCAACGCTTATCTTGGTGGCGCCTTTCTGGCCCAGACAAATCTTGTTCCCGCTTCTACATCAGCTATCCCGGGAACCTCCGCTTCCTTTGCCAATCAGCTCCCATCTGTTGTCTCAGGAGGAAGGTTCACTGGTCCACCCGGACTTGCGTTCATTGAACCTACATGCTTGGCTTCTAGAGACATAACCATGATGCGACACGGGGTCTCGCAGGAAGTGGCGGAAGTACTATCCGCTGCCAGAAAGCCGGCAACACACGTGACAATGCCATGAAGTGGCATAGGTTTTGCTTGGGCTCAAACGCGTGGTTTCTCGCCCTTAGACTGTCCTGAGAAGCTGGTCCTGGAATACCTGCTTTTGCTTTTTCAATCCGGACTAGCCTACTCCTCGATTAAGTTGCACTTGTGTGTTCTCGCTTATCATGCCCCCATCGGCCATCGTGACGGTGGCTCAACTGGACACTACTCGTGCCTTTTTTAAGGGGTTCTCCACCTTAGGCCACCTGTCAGGGACCGTTCCTCCCTGGGACCTGCCCTTTGTCCTGAGCAGCTTACGCTGCCACCTTTGAGCCAGCAGCGGATTGCAAGCTCGTCTTCTGTCGTGGAAAGCGTTGTTTTAGTTGCAGTTGCTTCGGCGAGAAGAATCTCCGAATTACATGCGCTCATGTGTAAAGAGCCCTATTTAGTTTTTCACCAGGATAGGGAGTCCCTGAGGACAAATCCTAAGCTTCTGCCTAAGGTGGTTTTGGCCCTTACCCTTAATCAGGATATCGACTTACCAGTGTACTTTTCTAAGTACACTAACTGAGGAGAAGCACTGCTTCACACCCTGGATGTTCACAGGTGCCTCAGATATTACCTGACCAGAACCAAACAGTACCGGAAAGTGGATCAGCTGTTTGTATCCTTTGCTGAGAGGATGAAAGGGGCCCCTGTTTCGAAGCAGACCCTTTCACGTTGGCTCATCCAGTGTATCTCTTTCTGTTATGACAAGCGCAGCAAGCCCTTGCCAGGCGTGGTTAAGGGCCATTCTACCAGAGGAGTGGCCACCTCCTTTGCAGCGCTGAAGAACGTTTCCACTTCAGCTATCTGTGCTGCAGCTACCTGGAGCTCGGTGCATACCTTTATTAGGCATTACAGCCTGGACATCGCTTCTAGGCGAAGGGCAGGTTTCGGCCTAGCCGTCCTTCAGGGACTTCTGTCCTAGGCTCGGACAGGGTCGTAATCTCTGTCTTCCTCCTCCCGGTGGCGTAAGATTGTCGCCATAGCTTGGGAATCAGTCCTAATGGTGTAACCTGCTGCAAGAGCTGTATCTCGAAGAAGATAGTACAGTTACGTAAGAACTTACCGCAACAGTAGATCTTCGAGAACAGCTCTTGTAGCAGGTACCTTCCCGCCCACCATTCCCCCTTGGAGGAGGTAGGTTATAGCCTAACATCCATCTTCTGGGATGGAATGATTTATTTTTCATCTTGGCCATCTGATGGCGGATCCTCGTCTCCTCTTCTGATATCATCCAGCGGCCAGGAATCTCCGGCGGGAGAAATGGGGATTCTGGCGGGACCGCCTCCTTATGTACTACGCCTGACGTCGGGGGCGGGACCGACGTTGGAGGTGGTCCCCGCTGAAGACTGCTAGCTAGAAAATTTCCGTGGGGTCCTGGCGCCTGACGGCTTCATTCCTAATGGTGTAACCTGCTGCAAGAGCTGTTCTCGAAGATCTACTGTTACGGTAAGTTCTTACGTAACTGTACTTTTTAGGGGTACCCCAAGGATCTATTTTGGGGCCTATTCTTTTTAATTGATATATGAATGACCTTAATCTGTCTCATTTGGGGGTTGGCTGGCATTTATATGTGGATGATACTAGTTATTTATTCTGAAGGTACATCCATTCAGATGATTGAAACTACATTACAGGATGTGTTTATAGAGCTTCAGAATTTTTTTGGAATCTGAACGTATTCCAAACCCCCAAAAGACTCAGGTTGTTCTATTCTCAAGGGAGAGAAGGATTATGACTAGAAGTTCTTTAAGGATCAGGACTTTGGATAGTGTCACCCTCCAGCAAACTGGGAACTACAAGTATTTAAGCTTGTATCTGGATAATACTTTGAAATGGAATATACATGTGGATTATGTATTAAAAAATGTGGGAAAATGTTTGGGGGCCTTATATAGAATCAAAGGGTGTATGTCTGAGGATATTAGAAAACATGTGGTCACAACATTAGTACTCCTCTTCTGGACTATGGTGCATAGTCTATATGGTGCAACAAATATAGTATTATCTAAGATAGATGTGATGTTCAGTAAATTGGCTAGATTTATTTTAGGAGCCCAGAATGGCACACAGACAGCAACTATATGATCTGTTGGGGTGGATTTATCCTAAAGACAGGAGGCTATCTCATGTATTAAATGTTATGGTACAGTGTAATGAGGGGGGAGGTTCCTGATTATATACTGAATGAAATACAGATTAGGGAAATTAAATCAGGTCTACGTTCTGCATATAGTATTGAATATAAACAACCTAAAATGAGGACAGAATTTGCCCAAACACATTATAGAGGCCCCCAGATTTGGAGCACCTTGCCACATGATTATAGATCAAGAATAACAGGTGTACACCCAGGTGAAATTAGATCCTGGTTCCAGTGAGAAGCTATCAAGAATGTTAGAGAGGAATCACCTGATGTGTAAAACTGGAAAATATATCTCTGCTATTTACATCTATGGGAACTTGAAACCGAAAGTGCAATAATGTTTGTTATGTTACAATGTTTGTCCTCATGTATTAATTGTGTGTATTGCAGGATATATGTTTTATTATGATGTACTGGTGGTCTAATGTATTGGATATTTATTATGATATTTTGTAACTATATTGTTTTGATTTTAACATTGGATACAATCTAGGGCCTCGCTGGAAATGAGCTTGTCTCAGTCGAGTTGTACCTATTCACTGTTATGTACCAGTTGAATAACATTTTTTCTACTACTACTCCTGGGGATGGGGGGGTGGTGGTTATGCTGTATTATACAATGGGTACCTAGAATAGTGAAACCTGATTGACTGACTGGCACCTTTCAGCTGTGGTAAATCCTGGCATAACAAACACAAAAGCTGCCAGTCAGCCCATCTGGAATCGCCCCCTTTCTGAAAAATCACTCTGAACACTAAACATCACAGCGAAAAACTGCCATATTGGTTCACCACTGAGCCGCAAATGTAAATGTGAAATTCAAACATGAGCGGTCTTTTGTAGTTAGAGATGCCTCCCAAAATAACTTGAGGGAAAAAATAGTATAAAATTAACAGTGCTTTCACTGATGGCTTGCTCCCTTTAGCCCAGTGTTAGGTAAGTTACTTTTCTATTAATTTTTATTATGTTTGGAAACTTGTTCCAGGAAGCTCTGTGCAGTCACTAGCAAGGATGGAGAAGTACTAGAAAAAGTAATACACCTTACAATTATAGTTACTTATTTCTTTTTATACAAAAATACAAAAATAATTAATTACTATAATAGATTCCATTTTTTGAAAATAATAGGTTAGTTACTAGTTCTAGGGACGTGGCTATGTTGTTCAATCCACACTGTCTGGCAGGTTCCTTGCCGCTTTAAATCTTGCGGAGGTTCTTCAAGCTGGCTCCTCCCACCCTGGGTGGTAAAACCTGGCTCAGCCCCTGGCCTTAGATCTTCCTTACTGCTTGAGCTCAGGTTCCTCCTTAGCGCTCTGCATTTTAGGCCTGGATCCACACTCTTGGGAGTTTCTGAAACTTATTTTTAAAATTTACAAGACTTGGTCTTTGTCTTCCCTCGCTCGATGGACCAGTCGACTCCTGGCTTCCGTCAGTGCCCGTGTGGGCAGAAGATGTCCCGGACCGATCCGCACTCCACATGCATCTACTGCCTGGGGCTTTGCCACGACTCGCAGGCTTATGAATTGTGCAAGTCCTTTTCGGCTTTGGTCTTGGAGGACCGCGCTGCCAGACTTCTTCTCGGGCGACCCGAAAAATGGTATCCACGGTCAAATCTAAGGAGGCCCGTTGGGCAGTGTCCGCGGCGGTGGGCTCTGCGGAACAGTTGGAGCAATTGATTGCCCTCGAGGAGGAGTGGCCCAGGCCGCTTCTTCTTCTTCTTCCTCAGCTGCGGCATTTATCCCGCTCTCTTTGGGCTCCTCCTACATGGCTTCATTTAAGGAGCTTTGCCAGTCCCTCTCCACCAAGGGAGAAGGGCCGTTGGGACATTTCAGTCGGACCAAGAAGAAGGACTCTAAGGATAAGTCCCACTGTCGGCGTTAGTGGGGCCAGGAGAGATCCCGTCACCCGGACCGTCGACTCTTGACTTCGATCGAGGTTGCAGCTGCGGCCGCTGGCTTCACGCTGCCCCCGTCAGGTCAGCTGACTGAGACATCTGTCGACGCGGTCGAGATTTTTCTCAACCCGTCGGGCGGTTTGTCGACTGGAGAAGCCGACAACCCTACTTCACCGGTTTCCCTGGTGGAAACCGAGGACTTGCCTGTGCCTCCTTAGCCAGAGTCCCCGGTTAAGGTCCCTGCACCGAGGGAGGAGCGGGTTCCCCCGTCCCCTCTCTAACCCACCCTCGGAACCCCCGAATGTCTCGGTCTTGGTCCTCTTCTAGGTCCTGCCGGTCCTGCCGATGTTGGCGGTCTCGGTCTTGGCACCATGGAAAGCGACGTCACCACTCATCCTCGTCGTCCTCTTCGGAGGATAGGCTCCGGCGCAAGTTGTGTCGGCGCTACGAGGATTTAATGTGGCAGCAGCTCTTATTGTCCGGAAATAAGCTGACTCCGTCGCCTTCTCCGGCCATTAAGTGGCTGTCACCAGAGCGGCAAAACAACCCTCGTAGTGAGCCGAGCCGACCCGGCACGGTTGTTACGGCCAAAGCTGGCTGCTCACTCCCATTGTGGTGGAACCTCCGTCTCCACAACCGAAGACTGGGGCCCGACTAAGGATTCTCGGTCGGGTCAGAGGCTTCCCTCACAGGTTGTCGGTCACCTTAACTCCCGATTCGACCTCGGCGGGTGGAGGGTGGCTCAGGTGCCCAGCAGCTGTTTGCAGATTCCTCGGATCTGGCGGCGACTCCATGTTCTCCAGGCGCTTGACTTGGAGCCTGCAGGGGGCCAGTCGGTGAACAAGAGCCCATCCTCGTTTTAGGTTTGCTTGGCTCATCTCAGAGTCCACTGGGATGCAGCTCGAACCCATTTCACAATGGGCCAAGTATCGCCTCATGGAGATACTGGACCGAGGGGATTCCGCTACAGAGGCCTTTCCGGTGGCTGAAGCCATTGTTGGCCCGGCCAGAGTTGTGGCGGTGGCAAGCATCTTGTCCCACACCTGCGGCCAGGATAGCTCGAAAGTACACAGTCCCCACCGGCTCACTCTCCAGTTTCTTGGAGCACCCCTCTGCGGAGGGTTAGTGACCGATAGTGTTTTCCGGCACTCCGGGAACGCTCAGGACGTGGACAAACTGCCCCATAAAGAATCCAAAAAGCTGGATTACGCGGGGCAGAAGGTTTACGCTGCTTCCTCCCTAGGTCTTCGTCAGGCTAGCTCGGCCGTTCTGATGGCACATTTCTCATACGCCCTTATGGGTTCCTTGGATGTGGTGATTCCTCATCTCCCAGCTGACCTTCAGACAGCGGTCAAGCAGGTGCGGGATCAGGGAAGGGTGGTGGCAAAACAGCAGCTCCAAACTTCGCAGGACATTGGTGATTCTTGTGCTCGAACAGTAGCGGCTGCAGTGGCCATGCGCTGCAGAGCTTGGCTGCAGATCTCCACCTTCACGGCGGGCACCCAGCACAAGCTGGCAGACGTTCCCTTCCTGGGCACCGACTTGTTCGGGCTGGGGCTGGAAGGCCATCTCCAGAGGATCAAGAAGTCCAGTGCCACCTTGGACTCGGTCATGTCTTGCCAGAAGGGCAAAGGCAGCCAGCAGCAGCGTAAGCCCTTTTGCCCTTCCACCCCTGCGGCATGTCCGGCCCAGCAGCACCAGCACCAGGGCTAGCAGACACACACTTGCGCCCTAAGGCCAAGTCTGCTGCTTCCTCCAGTAGGAAGCCTGGAGGCAAGGGTCCAGGAGGTCCCTCAGCGGGCCCTTCCTCCAAGCCTGCCCAGTGACGGGTTGAGGGGTGTCGCCCCCAACCTCATCACTCCTCAACGGGTTCCCCCCTTGGGGGGGGATGGCTCCGCCACTTCTTTTCCACCTGGTCTGCTATCACCGTGGACGGCTGGGTGCTAGAAGTGTTAGGCAGGGGTCTGCCTCTAGAATTCGAGCAGTTCCCTCCCTATCGAGCCATCGCCCCACGGGGGGCAATGGGTTCCACAGCCTCTCTGTCGGCTCATTGAGCCGACATTGCCCTGCTTCTCCAGAAGGAGGTGATCAGTGAGGTGGTGGACCCTCCTCCAGACCCAGGGTTTGTGTCCAGGTACTTCCTGGTCCCAAAATGGATGGGGTCTGGCACCCCATTCTCAACCTGCACGACCTGAACAAGTTCCTAAGGCCGAGCACCTTCAGGATTATCACTCTGGCTCAGATCATTCCATCCTTGGAACTAGGCATGTGGTTTTGTTCTCTGGACCTTCAGGACGCGTTGTTTCACGTCCCAATCCATCCATCTCTTCAGTGATTCCTCTGCTTCCGAGTAGAGGGATCTCTTTACGAGTTCCGGGCCATGCCCTTCAGCCTCTCTCCAGTTCCCAGGGTCTTCACCAAATGCATGACAGTGGTGACAGTATTCCTGCGGCGCCGAGGGGTTCGAGTGTACCCTTACCTGGATGACTGGCTGATTGCAGCCCCCTCCAGGTTGAAGGTGGAGTGGTCCAGGGATCTGACCCTCCAGGTCTGCTCT
This sequence comes from Neoceratodus forsteri, assembly GCA_016271365.2. NCBI lineage: Eukaryota > Metazoa > Chordata > Ceratodontiformes > Ceratodontidae > Neoceratodus > Neoceratodus forsteri. Next base: position 179,514,444 of record CM057450.1, on the reverse strand, counting down.
CAGATTGGCCTCATCAACGAGGCCAAGTCGGAACTCATGCCATCGCAGGTGATTTAGTTCACCGGGGCAGAGCTCGACACTCTTCGAGCCAGAGCCCGGCTCCCAGCGGACAGGGCCGAGGTCCTTTCCTCCTTTGCCCAATCATTTCTGGTTGGGCAGTTGCGCCCTGCCCGGGACTTCCTGCGCCTTGTGGGCCTCTTGGCGGCCTGCACCAACGTGGTCCGTTGGGCCCGCTGGCATATGCATCCCCTGCAATGGGGGCTGGCCCGCCGGTGGTCACAGTGCTCCGGTCCTCTGGACCAGCCAGTGATGGTGACCCAGGAGATGTGGGATGGCCTACAGTGGTGGCTTGTTCCAGCTCATCTGCAGGAGGGTATCCCGTTTGTCTCCCCCGAGCTGACGGTCACTCTGACGACCGCCTCTCTAATGGGTTGGGGTGCCCGTCTGGGGGAGCTCAGGACCCATGGCCTCTGGTCCCCTCAGGAGTCTCGATGTCACAACAACCTGCTGGAGCTTCGAGTGGTGCATCTAACCCTCACCGCCTTCACTCCGTTTGTACAGGGTCAAGTGGTTCAGGTCCAGACGGACAACACTACAACCATGTACCACCTCAACCGACAGGGCGGGACGCACTCCTTGCCTCTGTGCAAGGAGGCTCTCCGCACTTAGTCTCTCGTGATCATCCTGGAGGGGGATCTCCTAGCCATCCATGTGGCAGGAGCCTCCAACAGTCTGGCCGATGCCCTCAGCCGGATAGGCGCTGCATCCAATGAGTGGTCTCTCCTGCCAGAGGTAGTACAGGATCTGTTCTCCCATTGGGGCACCCTTCAGGTGGACCTGTTGCCTCCAGAGGCATCACGAGAAGCTGGGGCTCTTTCATGCCCACCCCTCAGCAGGGCTCACTGCAGGGGATGCCTTCTCGAGGCTGTGGACCCCGGGCCTCTTCTACGCCTTCCCTCCATTTCCCTTGATCCACAAGGTGCTTCTCAAGGTGAAGAGGGACAAGGCGCAGGTGATTCTGGTAGCCCCAGACTGGCCCGCCAGTTCTGGTACCCAAATCTCCTCACTCAGCTCCAGGCTCCGGCGAGGTTCCAGCCCGCCCAGACCTGATCTCAGTCAACAAGGGAAGGTTCTCCATCCAGACCTTCAATCCCTGCACCTGGCGGCCTGGTTCCTGAGCGGCTTGAGTTCCAGGCCTTGGGTCTTTCTGACGAGGTCCTCAACGTCATTGAGGCGTCCCATAAGGAGTCGACCAGAAAATGTTTTGCCTTTAAATGGAAGAGATTCTCCATTTGGTGTCAGGACAAGGGGTTGGACCCTTCTTCCTGTCCATTGGCTAGCATTTTGGACTACCTGTGGTCCCTTTCTCAGCTAGGGCTTCGGTCGACGACCCTTAAGTTGCACCTGGCAGCCATCTCTGCTTACTGAGCACGGGCTGGCAAGTAGTCGGTGGCGCAGGAGAAGGAGGTTGGGTGCTTTTTCAAAGGTCTTGATCACATATCCCCTCTGGTGCGAGAACCTCCACTTCCATGTAATCTACTGCGGGTATTGGCTAAGCTCATGGGCAAGCCATTTGAACCGATGCACAAGTGCGATATCTCCCACCTGTCGTGGAAGACCGCCTTCTTGGTGGCTGTAACGTCAGCCAGAAGGATGGGAGAGCTCCAGGTGCTTTCCATCGAGTCTCCTTATCTGATCTTCCACAGGGACAAGGTTGTCCTGTGCCCCCACCCGAAATTCCTTCCGAAGGTGGTATCGAGTTTCACCTTAACCAGGTGTTGACTCTGCGGTGTTCTACCCCATTCAAACCTGGAGGCCGAATATAGGCTCCATACTCTGGACCCTAGAGGCTAAGCTTATTATAAGGAGCAGGCGGCTGAGATTCGGGAGAGTTTCGCCAGCTGTTTTTGACCTATGCTGAACGCACCTGGCAGACCTGCAGCCAGCGGACGATAGGCAGGTGGGTCACCTCCTGCATGATCTCTGCTATGAGGTTGGCGGGCGTGGAGCCTCCCAAGGGATAAGGTTCCTTCTACCCGCCATACGCTGCTTGGTGGCTGATTCTAGGACGTCCCTATCCAGGAAATCTGCAGGGCTGCTACCTGGAAGTCGGCACACACCTTTATTTTCCATTACCACATTGACCTTGAGTCACGCTGGGATGCTGGTTTTAAGACCTTGGTTCTCCAGTCCTTATTCCCTAAGGTAGGGGGTGTGCACCTTGCCTCCCTCCTCCCAGAGAACTGCTAGGAGTCTGCCAGACAGTGTGGATTGAACAACATATCCACGTCCCTAGACATACAGGTTACTCACCTGTAACAGGAGTTCTAGGAGTGGTATATGTTGTTCATCCACCTACCTCCCGTCTTGACCGGCCAACCTGGCTCAGCGGACAGATCTGGCGTCCGGGGCGGAGCCGAGGTTTACCACCCGGTGGGTGGGAGGAGCCAGCTTGAAGACCTTCCGGCAAGATTTAAAGCTGACAGGAACCTGCCAGACAGTGTGGATGAACAACATATACCACTCCTAGAACTCCTGTTACAGATTAGTAACCTGTGTTTACCTTCAAATAAATGTAATCAGTTACAGTTCGTATTTCTTTTGTATAAAAGACATAAGTAATTGCTACTGTAAAGTATATTACTTTTCCAGTACTTCTCCATCCTTGCTAAGTGACTGCACAGAGCTTTCTGGAACACGTTTCCAAAGTAGTAAAAAAGTAACTCCAACACTTCTTCCGCCTCAATTCCGGTGGCAAACCACTCTTCGGACACTCAGTTCCTCCAGCCTCCGTTGCAAGTGCTTAGTCCTGTAACAGATCTTCAGGTGGCAGCTCCCACAGTACATGATCCCAGCTGCACAGTATCCTTAAAAGTACTTTTACACTGTCTCCCAAGCACTGTAATGAAACTAAAAAGAGTGGGAGCGTTACATCTTCCCTTGTCAGTCTTCACCATTCATTACTGCTTGGGTGTAATCCAGAAGTGTGCATCCGCTAAGGGAGTTTTTTTTTTTTTTTGAGGGAGGAGTCTCCGCCGACGGTGCCGCCCATGAGAATGACGTACTGCTTGGTGCGTGAGTGGCGGGCGTTAGGTGCCGAAGACCCTCCTCCATCCCAGTTCTTTTCCTACCACCGTCGAGGCTGTACCTGCTGTGCAAGTTAGTGTGTTTTGCAGTTACGCCATTAGGCCTACTTCTCTTCGACGCCATTTTTTCAACGACTACTCATCCCGGTTCTCCATTCCGACGCCATTAGTGGCCAGTAAGTCCATTACATTTATGTATTTAATGATGCTGGGATCTTTTGCTGTGTTTTGTTTAATTTTGCATCATGTTTGGGTTGGGAGCCAAGCGTAAGTCGAAAGCAGGCCGCTCCCTTATGCGTCAGTGCTCCTGTGGCCGGCATTTTTCCGTTTCGGACCGGCATGATGTCTGTCTGTGGTGCCTGGGACCTAACCATGATATGGGTAGATGCGACGCCTGTTTTTCCATGGATTGCCATATTCTGGAAATCCATGCATTTAAAGTCGGCAGGGCCCTGCTGACTTTCGGAGGATGACGTCGCTCTCGGACCTCCCAGGCCAGGTCTTTAGACCCTTCCTCCAGGTCCCCTCCCAGGCCTGTACTGTCTGGTGAGGAGGAGGCCTCCTCATCTTCAAGCCGTGCCGAGGAGGAGGCTTCTTTTGCGGTGCTGGAGGAGCGGCGCGGCTTCTACCAGGGTCGCGTTGTCAACACCGCCTCAGCAGTCACCTCTCCTGAGGTGCAGGCTTCCCCAGTGTCGCGGTCCACGGTTGCTGGGTGCGGCCCTGGCAGACCTTTACTGCCTCGTGGTGCTGTTTCGGATCCTGGTGCCATTCGCAGAGCGCCGGTTCGGTGCCGGCACCCTGCACGACTTTGCTGGCGACGCCATTTTGGGGTCTGGCACCGTGAGCGGCACCAAGGACCCTGCCGGGGCCGTGGGCGGGTCAGCGTTGGGTTAAGGGGCCATGGGCAGTTCGGTGGGAATGGCTGGCACCGCTGGGGATGCTGGCGCCATTCACAACACTGTCTCTCAGGATGTTCCTGGGGGGACCAGTGTTGAGGTCCTTCTTTGTCGACTCCTCTTCAGAGGGTGACGACTCAGATGTGGACCCGAACTGGCTGCTCGATTCCTCGGAATCGGACATCTCTGTGGGACGTGGTGTCAGGTGGTCCAGTGCCCCCATTCCTGAGTCTCCGGAGTGGTCTGCCTCAGAGGACCCCTCGGCCAGGGGTGGCCTAGGGTTCATTGGGGAGGACAGCTCTGGGGTTGGGGGGGGTTGTCTCCTTGAGAGGGGCTGCGGCAGCCGCCAACTTTGGTGCTGCTGTGTCCCCCCCAGGGGACTGGAGGCCTAGCTTGAGTGGCCTCCTCTAGGGAGGCCTCTGGATCAGGGGACTTCTTTGCTGGGGTCGAGAAGGAGGGTGTCCTCGGAATCTATGGGGTTGAGGGGTCAGGGCAAGGGGTGGTGGCACTCCTCTGCCACCCTGTGGGGTGCAGGGAGGAGCCGCAGCGCTGAGCCCCGTCTCTCTTCCTCGTATTCCAGGGTTCCCTCTGGTGGCAACGCTGAGGGTTGCCCTTCTGGACTCACGGAACCCCAGGCACGTCACTGGGGAGATTCCCCATTTGGGCTCTTCCGGAGTTTGCATCCCCAGGATTTTGCCCTGCGACCCGGTTTGATCTCAGGGATCCCTCTAGCTTGGACACCGTTCCCTGGATTCCTGAGCCATGGCAGAGGACCACCTCCCTGCAGGTGCCCTTCTCCTCCCCGGCCACGTGGGTCCCACGGGGCCCTTATCCTGGGAGATGTTCAGAGGCACCGCGACGGCTTCCCATCATATGTTAGATACATGAAGGAATGGGTCTTTCACCTGTCCCCACCGCCGCAGGAGTCTTCTGGACAGTCGAGTTCCCCATTCTCCTCAACTCCCTCCTCAGAGGGAGAGGAACCTACCATTCACCTTTCTTCTGACGCTGATTTCACTGAATATCAGCATTTCCTATCGAGGATGGTTCGGGATCTCCATATCTCTTATGTCAGATAGGACAATACCAAGTGGCAGACGCGCAAATTCCTTAGTGAATTCAGTGCCCAACACCTGGTGGTGCCATCCTGGCCCATCCCCTTCCCGGAAGCATCTCTCCGCATCTGGCAGTCTCTAGCCGACCATTTCCCAGCCCCGGCAGACTGCAGGAGGAGGTATTGTGCTCCACAGGCATCTTTAGGTTCTCTCACCCTCACCCTCCTTTGGGCTTGGCCTTCCTAGAGACCCCTTCCGGGTGTCGGCATCTGGCGCACAACCGACCACCAGACTCGGATTCCCTACAGTTCGACCCGTGGGGGTGAAGAGTTTTCTCTTCTTCTAGTGCGATGTTGTGCATTGCATCACATCAGGCACACCGTGCTGCCTACAATAGGCACCTGTGGTTAGTGCTGGCTCAGATGCTAGCATTGATGCCTGATTTGGAGCAATCTCGACAAGCCATTGCCCTCTCCGCCTTAGGCCTGGAACTGGCAAGGCACCAAGCAAGGGCATCTTATGACAACAATGAGGTGGCTTTCAGGCTTGCAGGGACAGCGATCTGCATTGAGGCGGACAGCTGGGCTTCGTTTGCCGAGGTTGTCACCCTGGCCCAGCAGGGGTGATCTCTCCGACTTCGAGGGACCGCCTTTTTCCAGCAGGGCTGGGAGGCTTCTGCATGGGCTTCCCCGTCCCTCGTCTTCAGGGACACCTTCTAGCTCTCCTCAGCCTTAGACTTCCCAGCCTGGTATGGCTAGGGTCTCTTCCTCCTGTTTTCCGCCAACAGGAGGCTGGCGGTCTTGTTCCCTCAGGGCTGTGCTAGGCCCCTTGAGGCTTGGTACTCACCAAGCAGTAATGAATGGTGAAGACTGACAAGGAAGATATGAAAATTACATACCTACCATAATTCTTGATCTTCTCTTGTAACTTCACCATTCATTACTGAATCCTGCCCACCTTCCCCTTATGGACCTCATTTCTTGGGAGTCGCCCCCCCCAAGGCCATTGGGGGGGGCTAAATCCTCTGGTTCCTTGGAACCTTCTGTTCTTCTCTAAACAAGCAGCAATGGATTTGAAGGTGGAGGACAGAGTGTGGAGCTTCTTTCTTTTCATCTGAGGGAACTCTTTCTGATATTCCTAGCAGGCGTCCCTCCGAGGACTTTTCCTTCAGGCCAGATTAGTTTGATCACCAGCCAGCAGGGCTAGTTTCTGAGATAATCCTCAAAACCTCAGTCTTCGGACCTAGCTGGTGTCCCTGAATCTTGCCTTGTATATACCAGACCTGGGCTAATTACCTCCTCTCTAGCCCGATTCGAGAAATTAACAACTCTTGAATGAGTGGTGTGGTATTTTTGATCCCTGTCTTCTCCAGGGAGTCAGAAGGAGTTTCCTTCTCTGTCTCTGTCCATTTTCCAAAAGAGGTTGCCCTTCCTTGGGGCTTCCCGTCTCTCCTCTAGTACTAGCATATGGCTATGTACTAGTGGTACCTCTTTCCTCTCACCTAATTGGGTGCTCTCTACTCTGTAACAGATTATTTGCCTTTGGTATTCTGTGAACTCTCAACCTGAGTGATGGGTAACAGGATAGTGGGATGTGTAGGAAAATCTGCCTCTCTCATACAAAGCTGTGCAGAGGGTTCGGTTGAACCAACTAACAAGTTTTTGTCTAAAGGGATCCTTGCTCCCTTGCTTTTAAACTCTAAGCTGATAAGCTTCAAGCCAATTTCCCCAAAATTTGTGGCAGGGCAGAATGTTTTCCCTGCTCCCAATATCCTTTTCTTCTTTCTTTTCCTTCTCTTTTCTTCTCCTTTTGTCTGTTCCTCCCTCAGAGCCGCCCAAAGAGTGAGGTCCTGCGGTCCCTTAGGGTAGGCTTCTCCTCTTTCCTGTACTCTTTTCATCTTATTCCTTTTTCAGTTTGTTTCCTTTCCTTTATCTATCCCTTGGATCTCTGGCCTCACTCTTACCATTCTAATTCTTTATTTGGCTCTCCGACACAGAACTGGGATGGAGGTCTGTGGTGCCCTCACGCGCCTCCACATGGTCATCCATTCTCATAGGCGTTTCATTTGGGTACCGACCCCAAAAAAAAACTCCCGTGGCAGTGCGTGCTTCGGATTACACCCAAGCAGTAATGAATGGTGAAGATACAAGGCGATCAAGAATTATGGTAGGTATGTAATTTTTCATTTCACGTCACCTCCTCTCCACTGGAAAAGCACAGTAACCCTGGAAACAGACCTTGATGGCAGCCCTTTATCATAGGAAGCACGTTAAATCATACACACTTTTATCGTAGGAAGCACGTTAAATCATACACACCTTTATCGTAGGGAAGCACATTAAATCATACACCTGTCTTGAAAAAAATTTAATCTGTGTATATATGTGTGCTGTAGGAGGCTGTGAGAGCTTTGGGGGAAGACTTGAATCAAAAACTGAAGCCTCACACACTCTTGGGAGGATGGGGTAGCAACTGTCAGGCTAAAAGCTGTCTTGTTTAAAAACAAAAAAAAACTTACAGGCTGTGTCTTTCAGTAAACTTATGACTGACTCAGTAGGTGGGAGGGGTTGGGGTGAATCAAAAAATACTGAAGCCTACTTGCGCTTTTGGGGGAATTACCTAGCAACAGGGAATTGTGTTTTGGCAGAATAATAAATTCAATAAAAATTATTAAAAGTGGTGAAAAACTCGGACTGAGGTCAACATTTTTGCATGAATAAATAAATTCAGAATTTGGATCAGCATATCCTCAATCAGTCACATGCCAAAAATCAGATCTGTAAGTTACTTTTTTTAATTTACAAGTCATTTGTAACCCTTAATTCACTGCTTTTCAAAAAAACAGTTTCAGTGAAGCTCTGATGATGTCATCTCCTGAACTCAAAACCAGTCCTCCCTGCAAGTTACCTGATCTGATCGTATTTCTTCTGTTACTTAAAAATGCTGGTGTAGTAAACATCTGAAAAGGAGAACTGACGGAGTGTGTGTGTCAGCACATGCACTTCCATAATGTGTAGATGCAAGGTACAGTACTTCAAAATGTGACCGGGATGGATGCAGTAGCAAACGCTTTAGAATGACAAAATTGTGTGCAATTTTAAAATACTACAGGTATGACATTTCAAAATGTCACCAGGTTGCAGTTGTTGAATGCAGCAATGACTCAGTCTCAAGTAGCTGGAACACATATTCACAATGTGCAGTGACACGCTAATTTCAGGAATGTGGTGGTGACGACCAGTTTTGGAATGTGGTGGTGGCGTACAATTTTGGAATGTGGCAATGACGCATAGTTCGAGATATATGATGATGAGACAGTTTGAATGTGGCATGTGACGCACAGTTTCGAATGCGTGGTGATGCACAATTTCAGAATGTGGCGGTGATGCACAGTTTCAGAATGTGGCAGACGTACAATTTCGGTTTCAGAATGCGGTGGTGATGAGCAATTTCGGAATGCAGTGGTGACACACAATTTCGGAATGCAGCAGTGATGCACAGGTTCGGAATGTAGCGGCGATGTATAGGTTTGGAATGCGGCAGTGATGTACCAGTTTGGAATGCAGCAGTGATGCACAGGTTTGGAATGTGGCAGTGATGTACAGGTTCAGAATGCAGTGGTGATGCACAGTTTTGGAATGCAGCGGTGATGCACAATTTTGGAATGCAGTGGTGATGCACAGTTTTGGAATGTGGTAGTGACATACTGGTTTGGAACGTGGCGGTGATGCACAGTTTCGGAAAGTAGTGGTGGCGCACAGTTTTGGAATGTGGCAGTGATGCATAATTTGGAATGTGGTGGTGACTCACAGTTTTGGAATGCAACAGTGATGCACAGTTTCAGAATCACGAAGCAGTGATGCACAGTTCGGAATGTGGCCGTCCGCGTAATTCGGAATGTTAATGGCGGCCTTTATAATTCCAAGATACTGGCGGTAATGCACAGTTCGAATCCGGCAGTAACAGTTTCAGAATGCGGCGGTGACGATAATTTCAGAATGCAGTGCGCATAGGTTCAGGGATGTGGCAGTGATGCACAAGTTTGGAATGTGGATGTGATGCACAATTTCAGAATGTGGCAGTGACTCACAGTTTTGGAATGTGGCAGTGACGCACAATGTCTGAATGTGGCACTGATGCACAATTTTTGAATGTGGTGATGTACAATTTCGGAATGTGGCGGTGACATACAATTTCGTAATATGGCAGTGAAGCACAGTTTTGGTATGTGGCAGTGATGCACAGTTTTGGAATATGGTGGTGACGTGTAATTTCGGAATGTGGCTGTGACGCTCAAATTCTGAACGTGGTGGTGACACATAAATTCGGAATGCGGCAGTGACACACAGTTTTGGAATGCGGTAGTAACACAGTTTCAAAATGTGCCGGTGACGTAGAATTTTGGAATGTGGTGGTGACGCACAGGTTTAGAATATGGTCGGTGACGCGCAATTTTGGAGTGTGGCGGTGACGCGCAAGTTTGGAGTGTGGCGGTGACGCGCAAGTTTGGAGTGTGGCGGTGACGCGCAAGTTTGGAGTGTGGCGGTGACGCGCAATTTCAGAATGTGGCAATGACGCGCAATTTCAGAATGTGGCAATGACGCGCAATTTCAGAATGTGGCAATGACGCGCAATTTCAGAATGTGGCAATGACGCGCAATTTAGGATTGAGGTGGTGACACCCAATTTAGGATTGTGACGGTGACACAGTTTCAGAATGCGGTGGTGATGCATAATCTCGGAAAGCAGCAGTGACGCACAGGTTCAGAATGTGGCAGTGACGCACAATTTTGGAATGTGGCAGTCATTCACTATTTCGGAACGTGGCAGTGTTGCACAATTTTGGAATGTGGCAGTGTTGCACAATTTTGGAATGTGGCAGTGATGCACAGTTTTGGAATGTGGCGGTGACACAGAATTTTGGAATGTGGTGGTGATGAACTGTTTCGGAATGCGGCGATGACGCACAGTTTCGGAATATAGCAGTGACGCCTAATTTCAGAATGCAGCGGTGACACACAGGTTCAGAATGTGGTAGTAATGCACAATTTTGGAATGTGACGGTGACGTACAATTTGTGAATGTGCTGATGTACAGTTTTGGAATGTGGCGGTGATGCATAGTTTTAGAATGTGGTGGTGACACTCAATTTCGGAATGTTAGGGTGACGCATAATTTTGGAAAGTGGCGTGACGCTGAATTTGGGAATGTGGATTCGTCATTTCAGAATGTGGCAGGGATGCGCAGTTTATGAATGGGAAGGGATGTGCAATTTCAGAATGTAGTAGGGATGCATAATGTTGGAATGTGGTGGGGATGTTCTGCACAATTTTGAAATGTGGTGGGTGCTTACAATTCTGGAATGTGGCAGTTGGACAAGCAATTTCAGAATAAATGGTGTCCTGTCACATTTTGACAGCGTGCATCCACACTATATTCTGAAATTGCCAGTCCCCACCAAATTCCTCAATGTGTGTGTCCCTGTCTCATTCCAAGTCTGATTGTCCCACCACATTTTGAGATGGCACATCCTTTTTTAAAGGATTACTATAGCTACAGTTTCTTAAACTTTGGAGATGCAGGTCCTATAAGGTTGCTGACAGGGAGTACTAGAGTGTGAGTTCAGGAGATATCATTAGTGGCTCTTCACTGAAATTGGCTTTTTTGACTAGGTAGTGAGATCAAGTTTACAAAATAGTTCATAACTTTAAAACAAAGTAATGTAAAAACCTCATTTTTGATATGGGATTTATTAGGGGTATACTTATTCTAATTCTGCAATGTAGCACTTTTGGTGGGAGTCCTTTAATTTTTTGTCACCAAAAATTAAGGGGAACAGTGTATAATCGCAATAATAACAATAATATAATCGTAGTAAACCACTCCAGGGTGTGGGTTATGCAGGGATTTACCCACTTCTGTTGTGGTTTGGTCACTTGGCCTGCCTCATGATCGAACCACACCTATGGGTAATCCCAGCATAACCCACACCTTGGAGTGGGGTTTATTGCTTAAATATCACAAGTGAGCATTGTAATGCTCAGATAACTGATTTGTAAAATGGTGTCATCCTCAGGCACTAGAGACACAGCTGCCACAGTAATTTAAAAATGCTCACTAGTAATGCTAAAAAAACAATGTGGGTGGGTGTAAATCAGAATTTTATACACACCCTCCGTGTGTTTTTATTAGATGTTTAAAATGTTTTTTAGTGTGAGCAGTACTGAGGCTTTTGGGGTTTGATTTTATGAGTAGGAAGTACTGTACATTTTTCAAAGTTGTTGGATGCACTTCCTTTACAGTTTGTGATTCTTGAGCAGAGTTGCTGGGGGAGGGGGTGTCGTGTTTTCTTTTAGTTACGTGATTTCTTTTTGATGTTGTTTGATTCAAATATTGACGTTTTTGACCCATAGGATATGTAATTAGCATATTGACCTTTTTGACCCCAACTAGCTGCCTTCTCATTTAATGCAACCCAGCATGAGCAGCGTTATATGCATGGTTAACACAGTGCCGTATATGATGGGCTCCTGACCATTAAGGAGTCAGAACTGACCAGACACCATTTTATAAACACACACACACACACACACGCACACAGTCTCTCTCTCTCTCGTCTATCTTTGCAGCAGTGGTCCTGTATCCAGGTTCATAGGCATTGTTTAATATATGGCCAGTGGCTGTAGAGGCAGATCTGCATTGTCCTTACAATGGCTGAGAGTGCGTTCAGGAGGCTACAAAGGAAAAGGTCATATTGAGGCACTTGTAGACAAGAATGGCGATTTCCCCACCCCACAGAAACCCTAACTACCATGATTGATTCGCACATATGTATTTGCTGCCATGTTGAATCACTGCCTCTGGTTAAGGACAATGCTTAGCAACCCCTTGCAAAATGTAGTGTGGAGGGGTGCAAAGGAGAAACATGAACATTTGTGTAATAAGTAGTTTATGAAAAAGACATCTGTAGGCGTTTTTTGCTGTCTTCCACTATAGCTTCTCCTCTTAAATTAAGGAAAGACTAAAGGCAACTTGAACAAATTAGGGACACAAAATACTTCATGAAACAAAATGCATTTTATGGATTTGGTGCTTTTCCACAGTGCTCTCCAAACAAAGCAAGAAGAAAGCATTGCCTACATTCGTCTGTAGTCTCCTGTTGGTTTCCCCGCCAATAGCTGTACTGCAGCCTTTGGAGCTTTTAGAATAGAATTTAGAGTCCAGCCTGGTGGCACTGAGGGTTGAGGTGCTGGATGCCACACCTCACACCATGCCGGCAGCCTGGGTTCAGGAACAAGCCTGGGACGTCGGGGGCAGTGTGGGGGCGGGGAGGCTGGGGAGATGCAGTGAGCAGCCATAGGCTGCTCTCCTCACCTGGTGAGGGACCCAGTTCGCCACTGCAGGCTGCCCCAGATGGAGGCCCTAGGGTGAGTGCAGACTGGAGGCGGCTAGCATAGGGAGGATGCCACGGATAGCTGGTGTGCGTGCCTCCACACCACATGAGCAACCGCAGCAAGGGGAGGGGTAGAAAGTGAAATGGAGCTGGCAGGTTCTCATTATGGGCTCAGAGTGCCTGTGCTGGCCCCTGGAGTCTGGATGTTGGTCTCTGGGGAGGGGGAATCAACGCTCTCCACCCTCAGCCCTATCACTAGGGAGGGGGGAGGGAGCTACCCATGGGGGATTGCCTGGAGAGTTGGGGACCGGAGAGCAAACCCCGCCTAGGGAGATACCAGAGCCACCTGCCAGCTCCGAGGGGAGCATAAAATGTATCTAGAAAAAAAAGAATAGAACTTAGATTTTTATAGCACCATTTGTACACAAAATATTCAGTATTTCCAAGTGCTTTACAAAGCAGTGAGTTAGGTACTGGTAGAACTGGAACACCCTGTTTGCTCTTAGTATCGCACTGTATTCTGAAACTGTCCTGGACAAGTGCATTCATGTCCCTTGTTTTAAAGAATTGACGTCCCCGGTGAGCAAAGCCTCCTTATGCATGGCTGGAGGTGAGACTAAAGCTGTTTGGGATGCTGAGTAATTGGATTTTTTTTTATCTGCTTTCTGTACTGATCTTTATTTTATTTTATTTATTTCGTTTTTGTTGACCGGGAAAGTGCACTAGACAAATCCTGCATATTTTCAGGCACGACCAGGGAGGGATACAGATGAATGCCAACTGACCTTGAACTAGATTAAGCTGTTGGTGGTATTTTTAGTGAATGAGGAAATTTGGCCAGGACACGAGGACATTTCCCTACTCTTTCGATAAGTGCCATAGGATCTTTAACATCCACCTGAACTACCACCAGTCCAGGCAGATGGGACCTCGGTTTAACGACTCATCCGAAAGACGGCACCTCAGAAGTGCAGCACCCCTCTCATGCTGCACTACAGTGTCAGTACTGGGATATTAATCTTGAGTGATATAGGCTTGTATGCAAAAATGCTAATTTTTAAACTGGGTTACAGTAATGGTGAAATGTCCTGACAAACCAGCCGCCTAGAATAGCCTGATAATGTTTCATTGAAACTGTTAAAAAGCCAAAGGTATTGTTCTGTCTTTTGCTTTTCTCCTGTAGTTGTCACTCTTCTTTTGTTTCCTGGACACTTCTCCAAAAATAAAACTGTACTTTTTACCAGAGCAGTTTTTTTATAAAGGGCACTACTTAGATATGGCATCATTAGACTGCACAAAACGATGTGTAGTGTCCTTAGCCTGGTACTGACATGTCATTCCCAGCCTGCATTTTTTTAACTCTGAAGAAAGATTTCAAGTTACAGAAGTCCCCAGGGCTGCAGAGAACCCCCCGCATGCACCAGGACACCGATTGCCTTAGCAGCAGTATCACCGTATGGAGAATGCTGCCTGCACCATTCCCCATACAGAAAATGGGGGAAGCATCTAATATTATAAGATTGATGATGATAATTAGTGAGACCCTAGCTAAACTGGACCCACGGCTACAGTAGCCCCGAAGCCTTACTGTAACCCGGGTGCAGTTTCTCCCAGGTCATGGTGGTTAACAGACAAAACAGCATTTGGTTGCACTGGAAGAGAATTAAAATATCCGCACTCAAAACAGTTGCAAAAATTTCAGTCTGGTTATTGACATGATGGTCCAAAGTGTCCAAGTGCAAAATGCTGGTGAATGTACAAGCAACTCAGTATTCAGATACAATATAAATGTGCCAAACTCATAGGGGCCTTAACTGGAGCGTACCTAAGGCAACTACATTGGGTGGGTGGGCAGGTGGGAGGAGGGAGAAGCAAGAATGAAGAGCCCTGGAGTGTGCAGAATGAAGTTGGGTGCCCTCGGGCCCTGCCAACCTGAGTGATCACCCCTTCTGCATTTGATAGATTGGGCTAGGCGGTGCCTGTAATGAGGTGGGTAGGGGATAAACAGAAAATGATATATATGTTCGCTTCTCCAGTGACTAACGAATCAGCCTTGACATTAGAGCGCAGAGGCACATAGAGGTCATCCCTTACAGTCAAGGTGCAGTGAGGAGGCACACAATATGGGAAGATGGCAGGTGGAGAGCAGTGGATTAAAATAGGGAAAATAGTTGACCCAGCTCAGGGGACGGAACACCGAGCCAGACCACAGCCTATGGATCCTGAGTCCATGTTCTGGGGTCCTGCCTCCGTAGGCTTGCACCACTGTAGTGGGAGCAGGCTAGAGAGGTGAAGGGAATGGTCAGCCCCCCCAAAAGGAGATTGACAAAAATACTTTGTTGAGAACTTGGCAAATATAGCAGTCTGACTGACTCCATGGTTAAAATCTGTTTTGTTTTTTTTTCCCCCTCCCTAACTAGATTTTGGTACAAACAATGTAAGCAGTACTCTGAAATCCCTAGATGACAACAGCCAACCCAGAGTGGAGAATGATGAGTTTGATATGTTCGCTCATACTAGAACCAGCTCACTGGCTGACCAGCGGAAGAAGTGAGTATCAACATCAAAATGTAATAATTTTGTGAACTGTTCCAGACAGGGCTGTGCCATTTATTGACTGACCATGAGGTTTCACCTCCTTGCCTTTTCATCGTATCGCACTATCCCAGCCTTCTGCACAAAGATATCTGGGCACCATTCTCAGTTACAAGTGTGGTGGCCCAAAAAGGGTCATTTTGTCACCCCATTGGGCTACCACCCTTTTGCATGATAAACAAAGGACCTTTTTAGTACTGGAGTTCCACCTGCGATGGGGATGTAATGCAGATTGTTGTGCCAGATGTTAGTGGGAGCAGACAGAGTTTTTGCCCACTAATACACTGAATGGTGACACCCACTATGGACTGTATTCTGTAGTACTAGTAGCATGGTGCTATACCTGCCTGTAACATGGTGGAAGTTGGGAGTGTGCCACTCAGAGTCTTCTCCTCTCCTTAGGCCTCCCCTTTGTCTCCAGTTGGAAAGTTGATATCTGTTCTGTGGCCTGATGGCTGTGGTTATTGGCAATCAACTGACCCACCACCCGCTCCCTGATTCAGATACAAATCTCCATCAGCAATGCCCAATTTCTAACCCAAGCCTGTAAGTCGGTTCCACACCTATACGTTATTGGGGTCCCTGCCAAAGTGATTGCGTATGGGTGCCCGCCACAGAGGCTGTGTATGGGTGCCCCTGCCACAGAGGCTGTGTATGGGTGCCCTGCCACAGAGGCCGTGTATGGGTGCCCCTGCCACAGAGGCTGTGTATGGGTGCCCCTGCCACAGCGGGTGTGTGATGGGTGCCCCTGCCACAGCGGCTGTGTATGTAGGTCCCTGCCACAGAGGCTGTGTACGGGGGTCCCTGCCACAGAGGCTGTGACGGGGTCCCTGCCACAGAGGCTGTGTCTGGGGTCCCTGCCACAGAGGCTGTGTACGGGGTCCTGCCACAGAGGCTGTGTGGGGGGCCTCTGCCACAGAGACAGTGTGTATGTGGGGCTCTGCCACGGAGACAATGTATGGGGGCCCCTTCCACAGAGTGCCATAGACACGGTGCACAGGATACCCTGCCATAAAGACGGTGTACGGTGGCCCCTATCATAGACATGGTATACAGGGGGCCCTTACCATAGAGACTGTGTATTGGGGGCCCCAGTTGTCTATTTCTTTTTTTTTTGTTGTTGTTATAATTTGCAGTTAATGCTGGCTGCCTTCCTCCATTTGGCAGCCTCTCAGCTTTGTCACAATCTTATCTGCTGCTCACGTTCTTCATTGCTTACTGTCTCTGTGGCAGGGCCTTCAGGTCAGCATTCTCCCTATGGAGACCTGTTGGCAGTGCAGAAGAATAAGACTGGGGCCTGAGAGTAGCTGGAATGTTGTTCTCTCCTGACCGAAAAGATGCCAGCTTACAAGGGGTCCCAAGCACGTGCACATGCAAGCAGGCTGATGCAGTGTCCGATTGGCATCTTACCTCCCACACTATCAGAGCTGCACAGCCACCTGTGGTCACCCATAAAGTCAGCTCCCCGACACAGCAAGTGGCAACACTGCTGCGTGTTGCCCGGCCCCCCCCCCTTCCCACACACACACTTTGCCACTTAAATCAATTTCCATTACTTCCTTCAATGGACTTCTCTTTGGGCAGCTTATTCCCCATTTACTTTTTTTAGTAAAAATATTCTAATTTGTACTGTTACTGGTGTCAAAATATCAACAGGCACATTCTTCAGACATAAATATAAGACAGAAAAGTTCACAATTCAGTTAGGCAAGCTTCCATCCCTTCAGTGTGATGTGTCACATTTCAGGTCATAGATTCAGAAAACTGAAAATTTTGCCAAACTTCTCTAGCTTTTGGAACCCTAAAGCATAGGGCGTCTTGAGATTTCAGTGATTAGTGAATCAACCTGGATGATTTGGAAACGCTCCAAAATACATGACATACAAAAATGGAATAAGTAAGCTATAACCAGGACGGAGCATGGGTGTATTGAACGTTAATGCACACTCTGGGTGCATTATAAGGATCAGTCTGAAGGCATGAATGCCCAATACACCTATAGCGTGGAGTGGGCCAGTGCACTCATAAAATGGGTAAACGGAATAATTAAAAAAAAAAAAAACATGTTTACATTTGTGAAAAGTGAAGAAATATTGTGGATATTCATCCACGTAATAAAATGGTTCATATTAAAGGGGAACAGTCAATTCTGAACCCCACACCCAAGTGTGGGCACTACAGAAGACCGTGTTTAGCCCTGGGAGAACAGCGGGACTGGCAAACATCTGATTGAACCCTGTAAAAAGCTCTAACATGCAGTTCAGGCTACTGAATCCCCTGCTGCTGCAGCCCTTCTCTGATATCTGCTGCAAGGATTCTGGGACTTAGTTACAGAAAATGTTAGCTTGGAAGTCCGCAGAATCAGTTGGATACAGTCTTCTATATCGCAGTAAACAGTAAGTACAATAGATGTTTTCACCCACAAAGTGCAAATTGAGATCACCCTCACACTGTGGTGTGGGATTCTTGGAGCTGACTGTTCCGTTGTAATAGTGTTGTTCCTTTGCTCTTTCTCACGTTATGTATTGTGAATCAGAGCTTTATTCAGGTTTCAGGGTGTTTGAGTTTTTTTTTTATGCAATTTTTTGTCTGCCCAAGTTGCCCCCGCCCCAGTGCTGGTAAAGGAGCTGTGCTGTAGTTCCAGTATAGTGAGTTGGGGCCCCCTCTAGAATCAGCTACAGTTTCAATGTAGTGGAGTCGTACTGGAGTGCGGCTTTGTTTCGTCCCACACTACTCCCTATCCTGTGTTATGCACTTCTGTCATGAACTGTGGGTTGACACAAGTGGAATGGTAACAGCTGCAGGCATTGTACTGAGCCAGTCAGGTGACGGTGGCAGTATGTGGCACTGGTAAGAGACTTCTGGGACAGTAGCGACTGTAGCTGTGCTTCAGCTGAGTAGGTGATATGGCAACAGCGCGGTTGTGGCTGTGGTCACTGGAGTTGAGGGACACAGGCTGTGGAGGAGCTATTGCATTCTAAAGATAGGGTTACTACACCCACTGAAGAACAACATAGCTTCTAAAACTTTTTTTTTTTGAAGCAGATGACAGATTGATTTCATTAAATGTACTAAGGCTGTTTCTGGGTGGAATAGCTCACTTTGGTAATGAACTGTGTGTTTACAAGGCATTTATGAGTGATGGGGTGACTATTGTTTATAATACATTTTATCTCCACTGCCGGTGGGGCTCGGTGGTGGTGGTGGTGGTGGTGGTGATGGTACTACTGACCATCCGTGTTTTTTTTTCCCCCCTTCCAGCAGGAGGGATCATGCTGTGCAGCAGTGGGGGCTTGATTTTTGTATTTTTTTTCTGCTGCTTTTTTTGCATCCCCGAAACCCCATCCCTGAGGATGCCAGCGCAAAGGACACAGGTCCAGTCTCAGCCAGGTGCCTAACGGTTTCCTTCCCACACCATGAGTCCAGTGCCACCACCCTTGCATCTACAGGCGGCAGTAATGGGTTGGTGTGACAGCCTCCCCCCCCCCCACCTTGGAGGAGGAGCACTCCCTAGAGGATGTTCAGACATTCTCACCCTGGCCGGCCCCCAGTGACTCAGGTTTGTTCTTGAACCCAGGTCACCAGTGTCGAGGCAGTAGAGCTACTTCACATCAACGGGCCAGCCCAGGTAGCTGCTTTTAACAAATGAAGTTTATGGGATTTTTGTATCCATTTTATAATGCTGCATCCTTTAGAAGTGTAATGATAGAATGTTGTGTGGACTTATCAGCATCCAGACTAAAGAGCAGAATGATGCATTCTGCTGTTTATTAAATTGTGCAGATGCAACATAACCCTTTTGGGCCATGGCTTATGGCTCCTGAGTGGGGATCATGGCTGAATTTTGGGTTGTGCTTTAGAGAGAGCTCCTGGGAGCTATATTGTGGTGGGGGTCCCTTTTTTGGGGGGGTTCCTAAGGTTTATCTGTGTCGGGAGTAATTGCTTCCCTCTGAAGGCCCTATTTCTGAGCACGGCCCTTTAGTTTGACCCTGACTTTGGTGTCTTGGCCTGAGTATCTGAGTGTTTTCTGGAAAGGATTGAAGAAGAATTGGTCTCTGGGAGGAATTATTTGGAGACTAGACTGGGAGGGGGTGAGAGCCCCTCTTGCTACCTTTAAAAGGTTCTTTCTGTTTGATTGAAAGTATTTTGTTTTAGATGCTGATTTATCGAGACTATAGCGAAACTTGCATTCCTTGATTTTGCTGTAGAACTGAGGGAGGGTGAGAGCCTGTCTTGTTCTAAATATGCTGTAATTTCTGGATATTTTTGGACATTTGATTATTTGTACATTATTTATTTGAATATTTTTTTTGATCTAATTTTTTATATTTTGGTTGGTTTAATTTGGGTTGTTCATATTTTAGTTTCGTTGGGTTTAGTTCTGTGGGTGTGGGGTTTTTAATATGTGTAGAGGGCCTGCCACCACGGTCGTACGCTATTCGTCCTCCGCTCTTCGTGCCCTCTGCCCTTTCTCCTCCTTGCCATTACAGTTGTCAACCTACCAGCTGTGGGCGCTGGGGATTGTGCGGAAGGGGAGGAGGGGTTTTGGGGGGTAGCGAACATTGGAGGACGAATGAGCAGGTACATCATATTGGGGTAGTGGAAACCAGAAGACGCCCTGGGGCGAAATGGATTCTGGAGCGAGGTCATTGTTGCCTGGTTTCCATACCCAAGGGCACCACTACTATTAATGGTACTGGGCAAGAGGTCTGTACCACTCCAGAGACCCGTCCAACCTGGGCGGTGTTGTGCAATGCCAGATCCATAAGAAATAAGACCGCAGTTATTGTAGATCTTGTGGAGTCTGTGAATCTGGCTTGCATTACCGAGGCCTGGCTGGATGAAAGTGCTAGTCCAGTTTTGGAGGCAGCAGTTCCAGCTGGGTACTCGATGTTGCACCGACCGAGGCTGGACCGCGTGGGGGGTGGGGGTTGCGGTCTGTTTCAAGACCAAACTGGGCCTCACAGGTGTACCAGTTGAGGGGGCTGAGTCCTTCGAGTGTACTGTAGTGGCAGGTGTGTGTTGTAGAATTGTTCTCATTCACCGTCCACTAGGTGATGAGAAACATTTTCTACAGGAAGTAGCTGACTTCGTCATTGACATGGCAATTGAGTCACCCAGGCTGATGGTCCTGGGTGACTTCAGTGCCTGGGTCGATGACAAACTCTCACAGTTTGGACAACACTTCCTCCAATTAATGACATCTTTGGGCCTCACACAAGTGGTTACTTCTACCACTCATAAGAGTGGTCACTCCTTGGACTTGGTTTTCCTCCTGGGGATTGAGGCCTCTGACGTGGGGGTGGAACCCATCAGTTGGTCTGATCATTACACTGTGGGGTTCAGTTTTTGCCTACCCCTGCGGAGATGGTTAGGTACCGCTCTTTGTGAGATGTTAGCTGTATGGGCCTGGCAGTGGTGCTTGACCTATCGGAGTTTTCTGGAGCGAGCGATGATCCAGATGCCTTGGTGTTGGCTTATAATAGGGTTCTCGATCAAATTGCACCTGTTTGCGTTTGTCCTCTCCCCCTTCGACCTCGGTCTCCATGGTTTGATGGGACCTTGAGAGAGATGCGGTGACAAGGACGAAGGTTAGAGCATCGTTGGCGGAGAACTGCCCTTGATGCCGACCATCTTAGACTGATGGAAGACGATCAATTCTATCATTCCGCAATCTCTCGTAAGAAGGCAGAGTTCCTGTCTGGGGAGATTGCAGCTGCTCAGAACCGACCAGCTCAACTTTTTCAAACTGTTGATAGACTGTGCAACCCAGCCTGTCTTCAGGTTCGGAAAGCCTTTTCACAGATAGAGTGTGATGAGCTTGCTTGCTTCTTTGCAGATAAGGTGGCTGACATCAGGGCAGAGCTCCAGCCTGCTTCCTCTATGGGAGAAGCTACTGATCGGCGTTTGGTCGCATCCTCTGATCGCTCCTGGAGTTCCTTTGACCGGCCTGAGTTCATAGATGCCATGAAGATTATCCATAGTATGTGCCCTACTTGCTGTAGTCTGGATCCAGGCCCGACTTCCCTTATAAAGGGTTGTCTTGATATCATCGGCCCTGTCCTAGCACAGATAGTCTGGTGCTCCTTGGATATGGGTGAGTTTCCTAGCTCCCTGAAGGAGGCGGTGGTGACACCCCTTCTGAAGAAAGCTTCCTTGGACCCAGGCTACTTTGCTAACTACAGACCGATCTCTAATCTTCCCTTTGTTGGAAAGATTATTGAGAAAGTAGTGGTTGCACAATTGGAAAACCATTTAACCATCCCTGACATCTATGAACCGCTCCAGTCTGGTTTTCTAAAGAGGCATAGTACCGAGACAGCACTGGTTCGAGTGCTCAATGATCTCCTGATGGCTAGAGATCAGAAAAGTCATTCCATTCTCGATCTCTCATCAACTTTTGACACTGTGGACCATGGGGTGCTTCTCGCGCGCCTGGAGTTCATCTGTGGCCTGTTAGGTACAGTCCTCAGATGGTTTAGATCTTTCCTCACTGACAGAACTCAGAAAGTGGTGTCGGGGATAAATTCTTCCTGACCAGTCTCTCTATCATGTGGGGTTCCCCAGGGCTCGGTTGTGTCCCCCATGTTGTTCGCAGTGTATATGCTGCCCCTCGGAGACATTGTAAGAAGGTATGGGCTGAGGTTTCACTGCCATGCAGATGATACCCAGCTCTACATATCTTTTGCACCCGACCAGGATAGAGCTCTCCTGGACTTTATTAGCTGCCTCACTGAAATCCAGTGCTGGATGAATTCAAGCTGGCTGAAGTTGAACTCTGAGAAGACGGAGGTAATGGTTGTGGACCTGGGTCATAGGGTAGGGGGGATGGGAGCTGGTCTTTCCTCAGGTTTATTTCTGGGAGGTGTCCAGCTCCCTACCTCTGAACGGGTGCGGAACCTGGGGGTGATTTTTGATAATAAGCTGACACTTCGTTTAAAGGTGTCTGCAGTTGTCAAACTTTCCTTTTACCATCTTAGGAACATCGCCAGGATTAAGCACCTTGTTCCGCCCACAGATTTGCCAACGTTGGTCAATGCCTTTGTTACCTCACGCCTTGATTATTGCAACTCCCTCTATCTAAGGCTTTCTGGGGTTGATATCCGCCGCTTGCAGCTGGTGCAGAATGCTGCGGCCCGGTTATTGACAGGTATGTCTCGTGCCTGTCATATTTTGCCGGTGCTGCGTGATCTGCACTGGCTGCCAGTTCAGTGGCGGATCACCTTTAAAGTTGGTCTTTTGACTTAGAAAGCCCTACATGGACAGGGTCCGGACTACTTGAAAGAGCTTTTGGTTCCCTACTGCCCTAAGTGATCTCTCCGCTCTGCGGATGAGGTTTTGCTAGAGATTCCGAAGGTTTCTTTAAAATCTTGGGGTGCTCGTGCTTTCGTGTATGCTGCTCCGATCCTCTGGAATTCTCTACCCCGTCCGCTTCGTCAGTGTGCGTCCGTGGAGGAATTTAAAAAGGCCTTGAAGACCTATTTATGATCGAAGATTTATTTTAATCAATATTGTGATTTTAGGAGCTCAGATTATTATGTATTGGTTTTATTTATTATACTGTCAGATATTGTAAGGCACCTTGAATCTAGAAAGGCGCGATATAAACGTTTTATTATTATTATTATTATAATCCTACAAAGGCTGCTGCTCCTTCTGTTGGCATTGCTTCAGACAGTATAATTTAGTTCTATACAAAAATCCTAACAATTTCTGTTTAGTTTTATTCTTGAGAGGTTGGAATACCTATTCAGGAAGACTGGGTGGTACATTGGTCGTTTTCTGCCTTTGCTTCTGTTTTCTGTATGCCAGCTCTTAAAGTAGCAGTGCATGTTATGGTGAAACCTTTTTCCTACATCTTATTATTCGATTTTAGATAGCTTTTTCCTGTCTTGCAAGATGCCCCTTTAACCCAATTTTGAGACTGCTTTAGAATTATTTGCACATTTGAAGGAACTGAAGGCGCTCCTTTTATAGTATAGCCTTGAGTGTTTTCATCAGTATTTTCAGTTGTTTCTGAACGTTCCTTCTGGAATGTCCCATTTCTTACCGCTGAGGTGAAATAGCGTGTAACAGACACTGCCCTTGACTCTGTGGGACAGTATACTGCAATCCAAAAACAATTGAGAATGCTGATGAAAACTTGTGTGTAGATATATTTAAAGGAGGGCTTTCTTTAATTATTTCAAGTCACACAGCACACTTCAAATGCGGAAAAGGGCAGTCTTAAATAGATGGAAATGTTATAGGGGCACATGTTTCACCATGATGTGCACTGCTGCATTAAGTAACAAATATCAAGTTTGCCTTACCATTGATCCAAACAGTTGTAGTCATCCCAACAACAGAGCCCCAAGTGGAGCTCCAGTTTAGAGTGAGGGAGTGCTCACAATATTGCAGCCTTGGCAACTGATCAAAAATAAATAAAAGTACTCACTGCTCCACAGGATAGCAGAAGTAGAGTCATATGGGCACCTCCATCTGTAACACTGAGACTGATTCTGTCGTAGTCAGGGTACAAATATTATAATTTCAGCAGATAGCCACTTATGAACCTGGCACGGTCATGGCTTGTCACAGCCTGTCAGAACATTTCAGAATAACTGCGGTGTCTTCCCTCAGTTGCTTGAGGAAGATGTCAGCAATTACACTGCGTTGTTGTGATAGGTTTGTCACAAGCCATGAATATGCCAGGTTCGTTAATTGACTATTTGCTGAAATAAAAATATTTTCACCTGATAGTACGGAATCAATCTGGTGTTGAGCAGATGGAGGTGCTCGATAGAGATGCACTGAAGTCAAAATTCTCCAGTGACGTTGGTGCAAAGTCAGGAACTTGGCAGTATGTATAGTAGGGCAAAGTTTTCCTTTCTTCACCCAACTTCCCCAGGCGAAGTCTTGTTCTTTTTGTTGTAGTAAAGCAGCCGCCCCCACAGCCATGTTCTAACACTGCACACCCTCCCCCAGGTGCAAGTAAGACACTAAGTCCACCCACGTGTGCAGTGTGTAATTTGCAGACTTAGTCCCCCCCCAACCACATCTTTTTCTTTTCATTAGAAAGTAGTCAGCCAAAGTGGAGGGAGGGTTGTGCTGGTTACCCACCATGGGATTTCCTTACCAGAGAACTGGTTGACTGGCTGTATCCTTTTATGGGGTGTAGGAGTGGAAGGAGGATGGTGGGTGCCAGAGATTCAACCTAGCTATGGACTCTGGGCAGATTACTGGGGCCATCTTTGTTGACCTCTCTAAGGTCTTCGACATCGTACACTACCAAATACTGCTGTCTCGTTTGACTGATGTGATAATGGCTGCTGATGCTAACATTGGTTTGGGCTTTATCTGTCCTCCAGAAAGCAAATTACTGCTGTGAATGTGATGAAATCTGGTACTTTTGTAATATCTAGGCGTGTGCGTCAGGGCTTGGTACTCGGGCCTTTACCGTTTTTAATGTATCTCAGTGGTCTGAATGACCGTGCCGCCAACACGAAGTACCATCGGTATGCAAATGACTCTGTCGTTTGCACCTCTAGTAAATCCCCCACAGACGTACAATTAAAGCTTCAGAGGAGCTTTGATGAGTTGCATTTTTTTTTCTGAATTCACGTTTGAACTTGGAACTCTGCTAAAACTAAATTCATGCTTTTTGGTCACCCTTCTAACTTAAAAGAAGTCACAGATTTTAATATTGTTGCTAACAGTAGTCTCCTGTTGGAGATGGTAGATTGATACAAATATCTTGGGTTTTGGTTAGACCCGAAGGGTTCTGGAAGTAAACATGTTAGTAAATAGGAGGAAACTTGACAAATTTACACTTGTATATGAATGTATTTTGGGTCGGGCTCTGGATTATTCAGTGTAGCATATTTAATTTTAGGAAGGTTAAATCTTCTTCTGTAATGGCCTCCTTTGCAAGCTGTTAATCCTGGATACTAAGATCATTTAAAGTATTTTTCCAGCTGTTTTGTTCCCTTGATTGGGAACTCTTGGTCCAGTTTTGTTTAGTGGATGCTAAACATACTCAGTTTCTGCATCAACATCCTGCTTTACTTCCTGCCCAGGTAGCTGTAATTGTTTTCTTTTAATTGACATTGCCTGACTAATGGTATCTTGATACAGTTAATATATATTTATTTATTATTTAGTTTTTGTTGACCGGGTAAGTGCACTAGACAAATCCTGCCTATTTTCGGGCACGACCCCGGGGAGGGGGATACAGATGAATGCCAACTGACCTTAAACCAGATTAAGCTGTTGGTGGTATTTTTAGTGAATGAGGGAAATTTGGCCAGGACACCGGGGAAATTCCCCTACTCTTTTCGATAAGTGCCATGGGATCTTTAACCTCCACCTGAACTACCACCAAGACAGCACCTCAGAAGTGCAGCACCCCTCTCATGCTGCACTACAATGTCAGTACTGGGATATTAACCCAAGTGCCAGATGTGGGAACTGAACCCACAGCCCTCTGATCTCCCGGTTAATGATTAGTATACTATGTCTGACATGTAGCTTTATTTTTAAAGGGACATTGTCAACCCTTATGTTTCTAGTTGAAACTTCACATTTTATTAATTTTTTTTAGTTTTTGTTGACCAGGAAGGGAAGGGAGGACTAGACCATTTTTGCCTATTTTCAGCTTCGTCCCAGGGGGAGGGGGATACAGATGGATGCCAACTGACACTGAACCAGATTTTAAGCTGTTGGTGGTATTTTAGTGAATGGGGGGGAAATTTGGCCAGGACACCAGGGAAATTTTCCTACTCTTTTCGAGAAGTACCATGGGATCTTTAACATCCACCTGAACTACCACCGGAACAGGCAGATGGGACCTCGGTTTAACGTCTCATCCGAAAGACGGCACCTCAGGAGTGTAGCACCCCACTCATGCTACACTACAGTGTCAGTATTAGGATTTAACCCAAGTGCCTGGTGTGGGGATAGAACCCACAGCCTTCTGATCTTCCGGCCTCAGAGGTGAGTGTGCAACCTACTGAGCCTCTGACACACAATGATTGCTTACCTTCTGTAAAATTCATTGATGGTTGCTGGTTGCTTATCTGCCTCCATTCTTAGTAGGACTGAAATGTAGGCTAATGATATATTTATTATACCCAATCTTGTTTTTCTTCCAATTCTTGATGTATTTTATTGCATACTTTCTGAACATTAGAACACGCCTAACAGAGCTGCCACTCATGATACAGCAGTCTCCTCTCCTCCTTTGTATCATGAGTGGCTAGACTGTGTTGAGGGTGTTCCCAAGTCCTGGAAAGATGCATTAGGAAGTGATCAAGGAATGTAAACAAACATATTTTTGTGTGGTAACACCAGTATGGTGGGCAGTCTGTTTTTCACTTTTAAAAAGAAAAAAAATGAATCGGAATCAAGCTACCAGCTGCACCAGCAACATCTGCAGAACATGAGAAATCATAACGTGTTGTTTTAAACTGGAGATAATTTGAGACTTACAGGAGTTGAGTGTCCTTTAAATGTATATGAGTATATTCTGTATTCTGTAGATTTGTATTTATTTTTATATGCTTTATATTTATGTGTAGTTTGTGTAACTTGTATTGTTTAAGCATAATGGGTCCCCATTGCAAATGAGCTTTAGCTCACTAGGTTTAACCTTTAAATGAAATGAGAGGGTGGTGGGGCAGGGGTTTAGTTATTAAGCACATGTACTCCTACTGGGTCAAAGGATTGGCACCATTCTGGGTAGGCGAGTTAAGGGAAATTTTAATTATCCTTGCAATGTCAATGTATTGTTATTGTATTAGTGCAAAAATAAAGCAGTTTTGCTTGTGGGGAGATGGTGGTAGGGCAGGGGAAATTCTTTACTGGCACCAAAAGGAAATCTCAACATTAAGCAAAAACATCAGGAACAAGACAACAGCAGCATCTGTCACTGCAAAAGTCAGCACTGATGCTGTTAACATACACCTCATAGGTATCTCAGATTTCCTGGAGCTAGCCTTGCTGCTCCAGTGGAAGTGAACAATCTTGGAATGAACAGCTACTGGTGGACCACTTGCAGGCCAGCAGGGAAGCCCATGAGTGTAGGAAGCTCATAAGTAGAAGAGGTTTTGAAGCATAGGCCTTTATGTTAAGATCTATTTGATTCCCACTTGGATGTTTGTAGGTGGTGATTTGGAAGTGTAGCACCAGTCCTGGTAGCTCTTAATTGCAGATGAAAAGACTGAATCTCTTCATGCTAAAAAAAAAAGAAAAAAAAACCCAGCAACCCCCCCACCAAACAAACAAAAAAAATTAAAAGAGAACTTGCCTCTAGTGCACAGGTCCTATGTTCCATCTCAGTTGATTTCTGATGCTTCCTTTTTATGAGAATTGTATCTTCTCTGTATTATTGAAATCCCTTTATTTCCTGGGGGATCTACCTTGTTTTGTTTTTTTTTCTTTGTCTTGCCAGGCCCCATCATACCAAATGTGCTTGGGGGGAGGGGAGTGGTCATCCTTGGTGAGCTTATTCGGCTTTTCAGAGCATCTGTCATAGGAGGAGCTAGTGGAAGACGCAGAGTTCCACAAGGTGAAGGAGCACCAAACAAACTGCCTGAGAAGGAGTCCAAGAAGCAGGACAGCCTTGGCCGTAAGGTCTGTACAACTGCATCCCTCAAATGAGCTAGTGAGATCTATGGGAGAGCTGTGATTTGAGGCTAATAGTGACAAAGCACCAGCTGCAACTTGTCCTGGACTCTGGTGATGTGTCGACTCTTTTCCGCTTCTCAGCCTCCGCACACTGCCACTCGGGTACCTAGGGGGCAAGTCATCCTCCCCCTGGGTGGGGTGGGGAGCGTGCCCAAGAAGATTCTCAGCCTTCGGTAGGAGTTGTGACTAATGGCAGGTACAGATATAGGAGCCAGCATTGGCATGGGCACAGAAGGCGGGGTAGTAACAGGTGCTGGAGTGGACAGGGGTGTTGGGGAAGGAACACCCCCAGGTGGCAGGAATAGTTTCTTAAAGTCCTCTACGGTTTTCCCTTCCTCCAGCAACAACTTAGCAAATTTCTCCTCAAAAGTCTCAGATAATGGTGGGAGCTCATCCTCCCCGGGGTCTTTACTGTCTTTTGTTACCACTCTCCAGGCAGCTGGAACCCCTTCTGGGGCAATAGTCTGTGGCACTTTCGAGCTGTTCACGAGGTCACTACACTCTACCAAGGCTATGAAAGTTTGGGTGATCAAATCAGCCTGTCGACCCGCCACCACAGGGTTTTTTAAACATTCAACTTTGGAGAGTGCTTCTTCCTTTACAGTGTCTTTACTGGTACCCAGGGGAATATCCAGTATAAGTAGAGCATTGTGGGGGTCGATCTCCTGCCCAGTACACCACCCCACCAACTGGTGTGCAGCCATTTCTACTGGGGTAGCCATTAATCTTTAACAATAATTCATAATTTTTGGCCACTAGAAGGCACAAAATCCCAGTGGTGAGCCTCCTAGATGTAACACCTAGGTGGCACTATCCCAAGGGCCACTACCCCTGCCTGCTTGGCTAGTAGCAGGTTAAGGGGCCTAGGTTCTGTAATGGGTGCCTCCATCCAGAGGTCAGGGTTGGTAGTGATCAAGCTAACCAGGGCACACACCCCCCCTTCCCTGCTAGTGGCCTAAACACTGCACAGTAATTACGTTCACAATACCCCTTGTACACTACACAAGTACCCACACTGTTTACACTCACCACCAGGGCAGTTTCCTCTAGCTCGACCCTGGGGACCCCATGTGAAACAAGGTTAGACAAAGCAACTAGCAGCAGTACAGTACTCTTAGCACAAACTGGAACCACAGTCAGATTAAATGCAGAAAAGGTTAGATCTAATTTATTCAGGGGACTTGAACAAAGGAGGGGGCGTAATCAGGTTGATTTGCTTAAATGCTGTATCAGGCAAACAGTTGTGCATGCACTTTAGAGTCCCTAAACAGTCACACTCTCTGGGTACCCAGGTGGAGAGGAGATGGGCTACCAAGGACCATTGCAGCTGGTTGGGGCCCTGTGATGGAAAAGACAACATGCAGAGTACACACTATTTGTAATCTGGAGCCAGAGGGCTCAGTTCATGAAGAAAAAGAAACAAGACAACCAGATGACGTACTTAGATTAAGCTGTTGTTGCAGGGAGCTACCCTGATATTTATTCACGATACGCAAGACTGAACCCAGGCGGGACAAAAATCGAGACAGCAGGTGGTTGAGCTGGAGTGCCAGGAGAAGCAGGGCCCACACGATTCACCGAGGCGTCGTTCCTATTCAAGCATGGAGAAGGGGGCTGATCCCCAGGCAGGTCTCTCATCGGTGGCTTTCTCTGTGCAGTGGGGTAGTCTGGCAGGGCTAGCTTGGCATGGCCCAGGCCGAATGGAGATGAACACGGATTCAGTCCGATTAGGCTGGATAAAGCTTCCAGCAAGCAGAACACAGTTCACACAGTGGGGAACCAAATCATGAAGCACTTTCAATACACAGCACATTTACATGTAAGGAAATTCTACTGTACCAGGCAGACCGCTCTCCGGTCACGATCGCAAAGTCTTTGCACAAACTTGGGATTTAAAAGCAGCTGGAAATCCTGACAGGCTGATCGCATTCAGCAAAATCTTCGGTGGTCTTCAGGTATGAGCCTGGTTAAAAAAAAAAAAAAATCTGTGGCTTACTTCGTTCTCACAAACTTGGACTCAGTCCGAAGTAATTCTCTTCTCTCCCTCTCAGGGGCAGGAGGCAGACATGCAGGCCACAATTCAGGCCTTTCCACAGTTTTCCTGCACGAAACTACTCAGACGGCTGCTTGACTGTCTCAAGTTCTTGCTTTTCAGCTCCTAACTGAAATCTGACTCAACTGCCAGCAAGCCTGGGACCTTCCCCAGAATCCCAAAGATTTTGTTGGCTGATCTGTCAGTCAGTCACAACAAAGGCTCCCCCTTCAGGTGCAAAAAGGCGCCAAAAACCCAAAACTACAATTCCTACAGATTTTGAATCCAGACAGCTCCTGTAGTCCAGCTCCATTTTAGGTCCAACCAGTACTGATTGGTCCAATTCGGCAGTCCAGGACCATGATAGTGGAGATAAACAAAACAGTCCTTGCTGCAAATAAGGCAGGTTAGACAAACTACATTATCATTATCACTCTAAATGATTTTCAGCAAATAGTTACATCTTTCAACAGAGCTCCCCTCTCAGATTACTTATGGCTGCAATCCAGGCAACTCTTAAAGAGACAGTACACAGAGGCTATACAGGCACTCTCTGGCAATCACATTTAAACTGCTAAAATGCATGACACCAGCCTGGCAGTGAGCATTTAAGCAAGCTCAAGGAAGACTTTTCAGGAACCCCCATTTGTAGGGGGGTTACGTCTGGTTCCAGGTTTCACCATTCATGCAGAGAATCCAGTAACAGGTGGCAGATATGCCCTTCAGCAGGATGGATCTCTTTGGACCGGGAGGCAAGGACCGTGTCACGCATATCGAGAAGTCCAAAGTGGTCCTGAAATCAGGTGAGTCTGTCAACAACCTCAAGCAGTAGCCCAAGCCATGGACACAAAGTTCAGGCTCCTTTTTGTGGCCCCTATCAGTTTGCAGAAGATCAGAAACAGTTCCAGCTGCATCACCTAGTCAAGCCTTTCATTAAATCAAGTGGTCAAGGCCAGCACAAGGGTGGTGGGGTGTTTCCTCTGGAGGCCATCTTTGGCCACTGCCAAGAGAAAAAATTGGGTTGGAGGCCTCATACCCTCTCGGTCTCGAACCCTGCTGTATCTCCAGGTCAAGGACTGACTCTCCCTGTCTGTGGTCCACTGTTAATTCGGATAAGTGGGTTCTGGATGTGGTTGGGTCAGGGTTGTCTCTGGAATACAAGACTTTACCCCTGTGTTGACCCTGCCACCATTGGAGGACATGCTTTTGCTGGGGTCTCTCCCAGCACTATGGAGAGAGGTTCATCACCTCTTGAGCTGCATATGATAGAGCCTGTCTTAGAAAATTAAGCTCAACAGGGTTTATCTGGTGCCTGAATGGATGGGGAGGGGGTAGGTGCCCAATTCTTGACCTGTGAACCCAGTCATGGTGGCCTTTCTAAAGCAAAGAGTTGACAAGGTATTCCAGTACCTCGACATCTGGCTCATCATGGGGAGCTTGTTTCAGAACAAGGGGTGTTCTAAGAATCTGACCATCATACGAACCTGCCAGCAGAAAAAGGCCATTTGGTCAGTCTGCTCGATTTTGCAGCTAGCATGCCTACTTTGTAGGTGCCCCTCCTCCTGTGAGCCTCCCTTTTGCCCTAAACCAGCTCTTCTTGAAGCATCCCACTGTTTTACAGGCCACCACTTCTGCCAGTAGTGCGTTCCACTCTGCCACCACCCTTTCTGTAAAGCAATGCCTCCTCATCTCCCTCCTAAACCTTCCAGTCTCCAATCTCATGTCATGACCCCAAGTGTCTCTTCCCACACTCCCCTTGAACAGTCCCTCCATGCCTGTCCTGTTTATTCCTGTCATGTACTTAAAGGTCTCACTCATATCCCCCCTGTTCCTCCTCTCCTCCAGAGAGTACATGTTCAACTCCCTCAGTCTAACCTCATATAGTAACTCCCCCAGACCCATGATCATCTTTATTGCTCTGCGTTGCACCCCTTCCAGCAATCTAATGTCCCCCTTTAGGTAAGGGCGCCAAAACTGAACACAGTACTTCCAGGTGGGGTTTGACCAGTGATCTGTATAATGGCAGAATCACCTCCCTCCTCCTAGAGATTATACGCCTTGCAGTAGAATCCAGCATGTTATTGGCCACTGCTGCTGCTTTTCTACACTGCAGAGTTGTTCATTGCTCACGTAATGAGCACCCCCAGATCCTCAGCCACAGATAGCTACACCCCCCCCCCAAGATGGTAGCTCCTCTTTGGATTCTTTGCCCCAAAATGTAGCACCTTGCATTTTTTGGTGCTGAAACCAAGTTGCCAAATAGACTGATCTGCTATTCATGCCTACTGAGATGTTCGCAATAAATACCCCAGATAACACTGGCCCCAGCACTGACCCCTGTGGGACCCCGCTCATCACTACCCTTGGGGATGATAATTCACCTCCCTCCACCACCCTCTGCTGCTGTTCCTGCAGCCAGTTCTCCACCCATTGCACCTATTTTGCCCCCGGCCCTGTGCCCCGTAGCTTACATGCTAGTTTCCCATGTGGCACCGAGTCGAATGCCTTACTGAAGTCCAGGTACAGGACATCCATTGCATGCCCTTTGTCCATTTCCCTAGTCACCCAGTCATAGTAGTCCACTAGATTGGTCTGGCAGGATCTGCTCTTGACAGCACGATGCTGCCAACTGTCCTGCACCCCACTGACCTTCAGCAGGGTCACCAGTTTCTCTTTCAGGATTGTTTCCATCAGTGTCCCCACTATGGACGTGAGACTCACTGGTCTACAGTTCCCTGGTTCATCTTTGGGACCACTCTTATGGAGTGGAACCACGTGTGCCATCCTCCAATCCTGAGGTACACACCCTGAGTCCAGAGAGGCATTAAATAGGTCTGCCAGTGGGCCTGCCAGGACCTATATTCTAGATAGGCAATAGTTTGCATCACTGGGCTTATCAGATTCTTCTCTTAAATATGTTCGATCTGGAGTGCCCCGTGGTCGATACTAGGGCCTTTACTCTTCAATATTTACGTTAACAAACTTAAATTTTGTGGTGTGAATGTCGACGTTCATCTTTATGCTGACGATACAGTGATTTATGCTACTGGGAGCTTTGTTGATTTGGTCCGGGAAAGATTACAGGTAGCTTTTACGCATTTACAAAATTTTTTTGAACTGCAATCCGTGACACTAAATGTTAAAAAAACACAAGCAATCTTGTTTAGTATGTCTGGTGATTATATAAGAATTATGATGTAAAGATTAAAACTAAAGCTGGAGACAAATTAAAATCTACGTCATGTTACAGATATGTAGGAATGTGGTTAGATAGCCAACTAAAATGGGACACACATGTTCAGTCAGTAGCGGAAAGTATCCATAAAAGAATTGGAGCAATGTATAGGGTGAAAAGTTTTTGGGATACTGATTCTAGACTTAAGCTGGTCAATACTACCATTATTCCAACTATCGATTATGGGGACCTTTTATATGTTGGGGCCACTAAAACGTTATAGAACTTTATTGATACGGTTTATAACAGGTTGGCTCGTTATGTTCTAGATGTACATCCCAGAACGCACCACTGTTTGATGTACCAACAGTTTAACTGGTTAAGATTGAGTAAAAGGAGGGACTTGCATACCTCATTATTTATGGTAAAGGTTTTGAAAGGGACTGTCCCCCAATATGTCACTGACCTTTTCTCACTCAGGTCAATACCGTTTGCGATCTGCTGCTGGTCTAGAATTTAATATCCCTAAAGTTAGACTAGACATAGGGAGACATTCAGTTAAACACAGGGGAGTAACAGTGTGGAATCATCTTCCTATCGAATTAAGAGATTCCTCCATAATAAATAAAAAGAAATCTATCAAGTTATGGTTTAATAACCAAAGTTCTATTCCTTCATTATGTTGTTTGTCAGCAATACCTTGGACTCCCTAAATATTGTCATATGGTTTGTCGGTCTTATTGACTTAATGTAAATATTCATACTCACTGATTTCATGTAAAATGTTTTTGTAACTTATGTAGTATGTATAAATATTTAAGTTGAGTGTGTAAGGTAACAGTATTTATTTATTTATGTCTGATCTCGGATTAACCATTTGAGCTCAGAGCTCTTTACATAGGTTCCACGTTTGTACATTTAGAACAAGTAGATGATTAGACAGAGGATTGAGACAAACAAGGCAATAGAATTAGATTGAGAACATTTAGGTACATTTGGTCTTAAAACAAAGGAATGCAAAAAATACAGCGAAAACTAAAACTGGAATAGGTAAACACAGTCAGATACATACAGGAACAGACTAAATAACTGTGCCCAATAGGGAGCCTGTTCGTTGTCAGCAACACAAGGGGGTTGGCGCATAGAAGTGCTGGAGACACTGGGTAGAGGATTAAGCCCCAAGTGCAGGGTGTCCGAGAGAGAGAGAGAGATCTGTTTGGCAGAAGGGCAGATGGTAGGAGATACCCTTTTGCTAGGTGCTAGTGATGGCAGACACATTGAGATTCCTGTATTAAATGGTTCTTTAGGTTCTTTTTGAAGGTCCACAGAGCGGGCAGGCTAATAATGTTCTCATGGAGGGAGCTGAACCACAACTGTGCCCAGTAGGCAAAGGACCTTTGTCCTTGAGATGTCCGACGTTTTGGAGTCAGGAAGGACTGCAGTTCCGAATTTCGGGTGGGCCTGGGATTAGTGCTGGGAACAAGGAGTTGTTGGACCCCAGTCGGGAGCTGACCAAGGCAGATCTTTTTGGCCAGGAGGCAAGATTTATATTTTAAGTGACCAAAGAGCATTAGCCAGTGAACCTTTGCATAGAGATCGCAGGTATGGGTTAGTCGGTGTGCCCCCAAGGTGAGCCTGCAGGCATTGCTAAGGGCACTTTTTATACACTGGAAGGCAGTATCTGTGGCAGAGCTATATATTGGCAGTCTGTAGTCCACTAGGGAACCCACTGAACTGTGGACCGCTATGCTGAGGGGGTCAGGCTCTGCCTATGGCGATAAAGTAGCCCTAAGCATTTGTTGATTTAGCTGTGATGTCTATGTGGAGGGCGTAGGAGAGAGAGCTGTGAAGAGTAATTCCAAGATATTTGAAGTAATGAACACGTTCAAGAGGAACACCACCCCTATCACATATTGATAGCGGGTAGTTTTTGTGCTTGTTCTTAAGGCTGGTGATCAACATGTTTTTTGGTTTTTTGTAGTTCATTATCAATCTATGATTTTTGAACCACGACTCAACGCTGGTGAAGTCACATTGTAGCTGTTGCTCAAGAGCAGTGGGGTCAGAGCCTTTAGAAAAGATAACCGCATCAGCCGCTTAGAGGGGGATACGGCACTGACTGGCTAAAGGGAGGCAATTCAGAAATAGGCTAAAGAAGAGGGGGCCCAGTATTGACCCCTGTGGAATGCCTGAGCACACAGGCTTGGTGTCAGAGAGAAAGGTATCGATCCTGACTTGCTGTGTTTGGCAGTGTAGGTAACTGCGGAACCATGCAGCCGCCTCAGAAGTGAGGCCTGTGGCAGTGAGTTGGTCAACTAGGAGGGCATGGTTGACCATTTCAAAGGCCTTTGTTAGGTCAGTATAGATAGCCCCGACTAGCTGGCCAAGATCGAGGGATTTGTGGATGAATCCTGTGAATTCCAGGAGGGCTGTAGTGGTGCTATGCCCAGCCCTAAAGCCATGTTGCTCTGCGCATAGGAGCATGTGCTTGTCCAGATAATCGACAAGTTGGTCGGCAACGATTTGTTCAAGGGCCTTTGAGAGTGGTGGTAGTATAGAGATGGGTCTATAATTCCCAGAGAGGGCACGATCCCGACTTTTGTACACTGGGGTGACCATTGCAGCCTTCTATTTTTGGGGGAATACTGCGAGTCGGAACGAGAAGTTAAGGATATGGGTGAGAGGGGACAGGATTTCTTCAAGTGAGAGTGAGGTTAGTTTCAGGTTGAGTATATCCCCACTGAATCTCCCCTTCCGAAGCACTTTACGTAGATATTTCCTGGTTTCTCCGAAGGTAATAGTCTTGAAGCGAAAGGGGGGATGCAGTGGGGATTGTGTGGGTGCAACAGGGATGGTGGGGGAGAAGAAGTCGGCAGGGAGAACATGCTGCAAGTCGGTGAAGGCATTGTTAAAGGTGTTGCCGATAGATTTAGGGTCAAGGATGGGGGAGCCATCAACGCAGAGCATGGTAGGGGCCGTTTTGGGTTCTTACCCGGTGACCTCATTTAGGTTAGCCCAGAATTTGCTCCCGTCATTCCAGTTCTTGGTTATGGCATCTTTATAGTATATGTTTTAAACAACATGAAGTCTTGCTATATTATGACATATGCCGTATAACCCCAGATTAGAACTGCTCCAGAGGTGAAAGAGTTAACTTTCCATGCAGGGCATGGAATCTTGAGCGTGAGCTCAGTTGAACACTCTGTCTGTTGTAGCTCAAACTTAAACTGTCAGATTCTTTACTCCGACTCACTGAACAGCCGCTCCGGAGATTTCTCCTGCTGCTCGGTTCGTTTGTCGGTTAAAAAGTGTAATTCTCGGTTTATTTTACCGAAATTAAGCGCAATCGGTCGGTTCAAGCTCTGTCTGTGGTATTGTAAGTAATAGATAGGCTTATTTTATTTTCTTCTGTGTGGAACTTGTAAACGTCTTTTTCGGTTCGGTTTGAACCAATCAGATGGGTTTTAAATTAACTTTCTAGCCCTTTAGAGTGCGGTTCTCGGTTCTTATCGGTTCTAAAAAACGGATTTTATTGCGTTTTTCCACGACCGTGACACGGTTGGGAACCGATAAGAGAGTCTTGCATGGCGGATTGCCATTAACGGGCAAGTTTTGGTTAGGCTGGCACTATGTCTGAGAAACCCAAAAGAAAAACCGGACCCACTGGGTTTCAGCACTGTGGCCTCTGTGGGGAAGCCTTTGCTAAGGCTGACCCACACACCACCTGTGTATATTGTCTGGGGTTTGACCACCTCAATGCAGACTGCCAGATTTGTAAGAATTTTCCTGCTGCCGCCGTGGAAAAGAGAGTTGGTAGGCTCAGGGAAAAGGAGGCCAAAAAGTCCGCTGACCCGGATGGCCAGCCCGGTTCGGTTCCAACCGAACCTGAGGGAGTGCCCTCTGACCAGGGCGTTACTTCCTCGGGCAAGCGAAGAGCCAGTTCTGAGGAGCCGTTCCAACTAAAGGGTTAGGAAGTCAGCTAGTGTGGAGCCAAAGTTTTTCTCCAACCGCTGAGGAAATAGCTAAAGCTATTCAAATTGTCCAGTCTCTTTCCCGGTTCCGTCCGAACCGACACCATCAGGAAGCGCTCAGTTGGACGGTCCCACCGGTTCAAGATTATGATTTTGAGGATTTTATGAACTGGAGGCAGGGAAGAGGGGTATGAGGAGAGTGAATGTGATTTTGAAAGTCTGGATGTGCCCATTGAACCAGACATCTCTCCAGACAGACCTTCAGGGTTTCCCCAGGCTATCTGAGTCCCCTTCTCATTTTGTGTTCTGTAAGAAAGTTGCTGAAACTCTCCAACTTCCTGTTGAGGAAGCTGTTGATGACCAAGAAGAGCCTGATTATGTAGAAATGATGGATATTCCAGTCTAGGAGACTGTCTATTCCCTTGCACAAATCCTTTAGGAAACAGACAGTAAAAATTTTAAAAACTCCTCACTCTATCCTTCCTGTTGATAAAAGGATGGACTAAAGGTACACATTATCATGCTCTGATATGGAGTTCCTCTCTCAGCAATGCAGCCATGTGGGGGTAGTGCAGGCCGCAGCCTGTGACAAGGCTAATATTCCTCTAGCCTCTCACCCTCCTGAAAAGGATTCCAGGAGGATGGATGCCATGGCAAAGAAACAGTACATGGCAGCATCTTTAGGACTCAGACAGGTGAATTATATGGCTTATGCAGCTAGGTACCAGAAATCAGGATGGGATACTGTGCTGGCACTAGCAAAACAGGCCCCTGACCAGCTTGCCAGGGAGCTGGAGCAGGTGGCTGCAGATGGTATTGAGGCATCCAAGGTGCAATTTCATGCTGCAGTAGACTCTAATGATGTTTCATCAAGAGTCATGGCTACATCTGTGTCTCTTCGCAGAATGGCCTGGCTCAGATGTACTGCTCTGTCTGGGATACCCAGTCTAAGGCTATGGATTTTCCTGTTGTGGGCAATTCTCTGTTTGGGAGCAGACAGAGAATTATATGAAAAATGAATGAGTATAGGACCACCTATAGGAGTGCACAGGCCAAAGAAAGGCAAGCCACTCCTCAGAGGCAGCATGTCAGGGGCAGGGGCAGGCCTTTTCACAGGCCTTTTTACCAAGCCCAGGCCTCCTCTTCTGCTTATGCCCAGAGGGGGTTCTTTAGAGGAAGAGGCAGAAGGGGGTCTAGTAAGTCTGCTTCTACCCCTCAACCCAAAGCCCCTGCAAAACAGGCTCCCTGATGGGGTGGCCAGGGCCGATTCTCCACTACCGGAAGCAGGCTGGCTTACTTTGTCCAGGACTGGAAGTCTGTAACATCAGACAAGTGGGTCCTGGAAGTAGTAGCCAGGACTGGTTTTCAGCTTCAAAAATTTCTGAAGATGAGAACCAGGTCCTTTCCACCTGCAAATCCATCAGAGGCACTTGCCCTAGAAACAGAAGTTTCTTCCCTCCTGGCTCTCAGAGCTGTGGAAAGGGTTCCACCCCTACACCAGGGCAAAGGGTTGTACTCCAGGTACTTCCTTACCCCAAAAAAGACAGGAGAGTGGCGGCCCATCCTGGATCTCAGGTATCTAAACAAGCACCTTTTAAAACCAAAGTTCAAAATGGTGACTCTGGGAATTATTTTACCCTCTCTAAGGGACTGGTTAGCCTCCCTGGACCTCAAGGATGCCTACTTCCATGTTCTCATCAGAAGCTCCCATCGAAAGTACCTCAGATTCGAACTGCCCTCAGGCCATTACCAGTTCAGAGCAATGCCCTTCGGCCTCACCTCGGCCCCGAGGGTGTTCACAGAATGCCTGGCAGTAGCAGTTGCTCACTTAAAAAGGCAAAAGATTGCCATCTTTCCTTATCTGGACGACTGGCTCATTGTAGACCAGTCTCCAGACCAGATCAAACTACACCTGCAAGTAACTCAGCAACTGCTTACATCTCTAGGGTTCCTTCTCAGTCTTCCAAAGTCAGTTCTGGAGCCTGTCCAGCTTCTCACCTTCATAGGCGCAGAACTGAACACAAAAGAAGCCAGAGCCTTCCTCCCTCTGGAAAGAGCAAGGACTTTGGTCTCTCGGGCCTCTTCTTTCACTCTGCAGGTCTCTCGCATCCCTCTTGGGGTGGGGAGCTCACATGGGCGACCTTACTACCCAGGGGTTGTGGTCCCCTCAGGAATCTCTGCTCCACATCAATTTGTTGGAACTCAAAGCAGTTTTTCTAGCACTCCAGGTTTTTTCCACATCTGTTCAGAACAAGGTTGTTCAGGTTCAACAAGCAAGGGGGCATTCGGTCTACGGCCTTGTGCACCGAAGCAATGAAGTTGTGGTCTCTGGCTTATTCTCTGAACGCCTTCCTTACGGCAGTTCACCTCCCAGGCAAGGACAATGTCCTAGCGGATGCCCTCAGCAGGATTTCCCAGGGCCATCACGAATGGACACTGGATCCCCTAGTACTGGAGGTAGTATTTGCCAGACGGGCACCCTCAGATAGATCTCTTTGCAGCCCCAGACAATCACTATCTTCCCTTTTTGCTGCAGGCCCCAGTGTTGGGCTCAGTTCCTCTGGATGCCTTCCTACTCAGTTGGGAAGGAAGTTTCTCTGTCTTTCCCCCTTCCTCTTCTCTTCAGGTGCTAGTAAAAATCAGGTCTCAGCCCTGCAGGATGATCCTGATTGCTCCAGATTGGGCCAGGCAGCCCTGGTACCCACTCCTCATGTCCTTAGCAGTCCACCTTCCTCTGTGTCTTCCCAGGAATCACAACCTGTTAACCTGTGCCCAGGGGAGAGTTTGGTATCCGAACCTCAAATCTCTCAATCTCAAGGCTTGGCTCTTGAAGAGTTAGAGTTTGCTGACCTACACCTTTCCCAAGGCGTTTTGGAAATTTTGAAGGCCTCTAGGAAGCCTTCCACCAGGGCTACTTATAATTCAAAATGGAAAAGATTTTCCATATGGTGTGCTGGTAAGCATATTTCCCCAGAATCGGCTGACGTGCCACGATTCTGGATTATTTAGTGCATTTGAATTCTTTGGGCTAAGACCAGCTACCTAAAAGTGCACTTGGCAGCTGTGTCTGTCTTTTATCAGCAGGTAAGCCTCTTCTTTTCAGCTCACCCTGTGTTCTCCAAGTTTTTTAAAGGGTTGCTTCACACCAACCCTCCGTTCAGGGACTCTGCCCCTGCTTGGGATCTTAATATTTGCATTGCCCAGCTTATGCAACCCCCTTTTGAGCCATTGTCTTCAGCAGAGCTTAAGTACTTGACTTGGAAAACTGTGTTTGTGGTAACTATCACTTCTGCTAGGCGCATAAGTGAGCTACAAGCATTGTCAGTGGAGCCTGATTTTATCTCCTTTCACAGAGATAAGGTGGTCTTCAGGACTAACAGAAAGTTTTTGCCTAAGGTGGTTTCAGACTTCCACCTTAATCAATCCATGTCTCTTCCTGTGTACTTCACTGACCATTCCTCCTCTGGCGAGAGGAGATTACACAGTTTAGATGTCAAAAGAGCCCTTAGTTACTATATAGAACGTACCAAGGGTCATAGGTTTGAATCCCTCCAATTGTTCCTCACTTATGGTGAGGTTGGTAAAGGCAGACCTGCCACTAAAAGATCCATTGCCAGGTGGATTGTCTCTTGTATTCAATTTTGCTATGAAAAACTGGGTAAGATTCCTCCCTCAGGCCTGAGGGCTTACTCTACCAGAGGTACAGCTGCGTCCCTGGCTGCTGCCAGGGACATCCCTATCCTAGAGATATGTCAAGCAGCTACACTTTTACTAAGCATTACTCCCTGGATATCCAGGCTAGGAGTGATGCTCGATTTGGCACAGCTGTGCTTCAGAGCCTATTTCCTAAATAGGTTCTGTCCCTCCTCCATGGAGGTACTGCTGTGTAATCTGCATATGTCATAATATAGCAAGACTTCATGTTGTTTGAAGAAAAAATTACTCACCTTAGTAATGTTGTTTCTTCTAATGGGGTCTTGCTATGTTATGACCTCCCCACCCAGCCTTCCCCTCTCAGAACCTCTACTTTTGGGATATGGGTGGGCAGTGCAATGTTGGCACTTCATAGATGCCCACTTTATTTTCACCCTTTCTTAGGGT
The DNA here is from genome assembly GCA_016271365.2 of Neoceratodus forsteri. Lineage (NCBI taxonomy): Eukaryota > Metazoa > Chordata > Ceratodontiformes > Ceratodontidae > Neoceratodus > Neoceratodus forsteri. The sequence goes on along the minus strand of CM057450.1, from coordinate 179,473,474 downwards.
GCTTAGGTGTTATGTTTTATTTTTCTTTCTTGAATCCCCTGACTTGAGTCTTTATTTTGGGATCAAGAACAGAAATGTGTTTTTGTAGTTAGTAGCCAGTGGGCTAGTGTAGGTTTACGGCTTCCACACAGAACCTTAGTGGGTTTTGCTCGTAAAGATCTGACAGTTTAAGTTTGAGCTACAACAGACAGAGTGTTCAACCGAGCTCGCGCTCAAGATTCCATGCCCTGCATGGAAAGTTAACTCTTTCACCTCCGGAGCAGTTCTAACCTGGGGTTATACTGCATATGTCATAATATAGCAAGACTCCATTAGTAGAAACAACATTACTAAGGTGAGTAATTTTTTCTTTTGGCTAATCGGATAGTCCTGGTACAGTTGTTCCTCGCACGTTTGTAGTTCAGGATATCAGACTGCTTGCCAGTGGCCCTAGCTATATGCCAGAGGTGGTCTCTGTTTTTCATTAGCTCCAGGGTATCTGGGCTCATCCAGGGGTTAAAGTAGCCTTTGATCTTCCACATTTTTATGGGAGCATGGGTGTCATAGATTGTATTGAAGAGGAGGAGGAAATGGTTGAGCGCATCGTCAACATCGGAAGCCTCAAAAACTGAGGACCAGTCAGCATTGAGATTCATTTTGAAGCGGTCAGCATGACCAAGTTTGAGAACCCTGCTGGTGATTGTTCTAGGAGGCGGTTTGGAGAAATTATTAGCCCAACTGAACATAACAGGGGAGTGGTCATTGATGTCATCCGGGAGGACGGAGGCATTAGAGGCATGCTCAGGTCGGTTGGTGAGCACCCAGTTAATCAGAGTACTAGTGCACATCCTGTAGTTAGTCCTAGTGGGAGTTTCAATGAGCTGGGTAAAGTGAATAGCCTGAATTGCATCCTTGAATTGGTTAGCTTCAGGGGCAAGCCAATAAATATTGAAATCACCTAAGAGTATAACCTCAGAGCTTAGGGTTAGGCTTCCAAGACATTCTGTGATAGCATGGAGACCTTGGGCCGAGTTCTTTAGGGGGATGTAGACAGATAGAATTGTGACATTTTTGTTGTGGGCCTTAATGGCAAGGGCCTGGGCAAACGACCCTATGCTGGGTTAATTCAGGACTATGCCCTGAAGGCTATCCTTAAGGTAGATTGCACAGCCACCACCTCTTTTAGATTTACGATCTTGCCTAAAGATCGAATAGCCCAGTAGACTGATGGCCCCGTCAGGGATCTTGGGAGTGAGCCATGTCTCTACCACGTACAGTATGTCTGGATTATGTTGGGCTACCCAGGCTTGAAAATTGTTAAACTTTGCTGTCAGACTGCGGATGTTTAGTGACGCAAAGGTTAAGGTGCCTGGGTTTTGGTGCACTCGACCCCTGAAATAGAGGAGAGCCGGGATTAGGGTGGATGTTGCCTGAGAGCAGTGTAGTAACAGGAGTACCAGTCTGACCAGGTGACTTTTAAAGTGTTTAAGGCTAGCTTTATGCTGTGTGGATTCATTTAAGCTGCATGCTTATCAGAGAGAACGGCCAGTTTAGGCAGGACTGTGGGGGGGGGAGCCCTGGCCGAGCTGGATGTGTTCTGGGCCAGGTAGGCCAGGGTGTGGTGTTAGGCATGCAGTTGGCACGTGGGCCACAGCTATGCATGGATGTTATAGTGCTGTAGATGTTGCCATAGGGGTGCTCCATGATGAGGGTCTGCTGATTTAGGGTCATTCAGCGGCTGCAAACAGAGAGTGGGCAGGAGTATAAGAATTAACATTAGTCTGGTTACCATATCCAAGAATGGAAAAGGGTGGTGGCACAGCAAGCGGGGTATTGGGAGGGGGAGGAAAGTAAAAGAAATTAAGATGTGATGAAGCTAGGGGGGTTTCCTGGCCTTATAGGCAGATGTGTACCCTTACAGTTTGGTGGTGACCTAAAAAGAAAGATGTCTTTAAGGGGAGGACAGGACACGTGTTAGGCCTAATAGCTGCACTCTGTATCTTTAAATGGAGTTGCAGTGTTAGTGAGAAGGAAGGAAGAAGGTTGCATAGGGGTGGTGCCAAGGGGGGATGGAGAGTATTTAATAAAGGCTGGAGGTGGGGACAGGGGATGGGCGTAAGAATTCAAGCAAGGAGGAGACAGTAGGAGAGAAAGTGAAGCAGAAATTGGATTATTTGCAGGGCAAAGCTTACAACTGTGACCCAAATGAAATCTAGCCTAAACAGAAAAAACTATCACTTTAATGGTAGTTTCTGCTCCAGGGTAGATTACCACCGACCTTAAAACAAAGAGAGCTTGTAATACTTTAAAATCTTCTAACCTGCAACCTAAAAGAACTTGCACTTCAAACTACCCTTGCAGTGCAAAATTGCTGTAAACAGGCTTAGGTTCATGTTTAGATTAGGATTCACAGGACAATTTGGAGAGGCTTAACCAGTACCACAACCAGTATATAACATTAGCTTAAAGCCCAGAAGGAGATGGAGTAGCAGGGAGATTAAAGAACTGCAGCAGCCTGTCAGCAGGCAGAGATGATGGTTCTGGCCAGTCAAGTTTCAGCAGCGTACCTTTGGTCTGGTGATTGGTGGACAGTACAGCGAGGAAGGCAGCCGGCGGACAGAAGAGGCCCGCTCGGCAGCTTACAGCAAAGGCACCTGTGTCAAGGGTGAAGCTTCGGTCTGGTGATCATAGGGCAGTACAGTGAGGAAGGCAGCCGCCGGGCAGAAGAGGCCCGCCCAGCTGCTTGCAGCAGCAGATGCACCCGTGTCAAGGGTGAAGCTAAGGGGAATGTATAACTGGATCACCTTGTAAATGAGTTCACTCAGTGGTGTTTTATCCATTTCATGGCATTGTCCTGAATAAAATATTACTACTACTACTACTACTCTGCCAACTCCTTCAGTACCTTGGGGTGTATGCCATCCAGTCCGGTGCCTTGTCCACCCTCAGTGCCCTTAACCCACCTAGCAATCTACCTTCTGTGATTTCCCTATCCATCACCCCTCCCCTCTGATCCTATCCCCCAACCGTAGGTATTCCCCTGAGTAAAACCGAGCAGAAGTAGTCAAGTATTTTCTTTTCGTCCCCTTTTCTACCCATTCCCCTCCTTCTTAATCCTTACTATTTGGTCCTTACAACCCTTTTTCTCCTGATGTACCTGAAGAAGTCTCCCACCCCCACCCCATGCTCTTCGCCAGCCTGCGCTCCCTTGACTCCTTTGTTACCCTTACTTCACTGGTCACCTCCTTTGCTTCCTTCAGGTACTCCTCCCTGTCCTCCCCCCTCCCAGTTCTCCTGTATCTCCTATAGGCAATTATTTTCCTCCTCAACCCGTTTATGACACCCTTGCTCATCCAGCTAGGTTTCTTCGCCCTAGCTTTTTTTTTTCCTTTGGGCCTTGCTGCAGGAATTTGCCTCCACTATCCCTAGCTTAATGAGTTCCCATCTCTGATTCATGTCCATATTAGGTTGAATTCTGTCCAAGAACCCTTGCACAACTTCACTCACCCATCTTTTTGAAGTCAGCCTTTGTAAAGTCTAGCACCTTTGTGCCAGTTCATACTAAGGTGATGAAGGCACGGGAAGGCTTGTAGGCCCATCATTACTCCTAATGAATTAATAATAACTAATGTTATGACCAGAAATAATGAGTTTCTCGTGTCATTGCTTAAATTCGGTTTAAGTTGTACTGATGATAACCTCAAGGGGGAGTCTATTCCAGGGGTTCACAATACGTTGTGTGAAAAAATATTTTTGACCAATATAATTAAATTTTTTACTACATAACTGCAGTGAGTGACCTTTAGTATTATTATATATGTTATTTTTAAACTCAAATCCCAGAACAGATATCAGATATGGGTCCTGAATAATATCGTACATAAAGAGGAGGTCGCCTCTAATACGCCTTGTTGTTAATGGCATGAGTTTTAAAATTTCAGTTCTTTCGTCATATGACTCATTATGTAAACCCGTAATATGTTTTGTGTATTTTCTTTGTATCCTTTCCAAAAGATGAATTTCTGATTGTCTGAATGGGCACCAAAGTTGAGAGGCATGTTCAAGGTGTGGTCTAACGTAAGCCCTATATTGGGGCATCATCACCTTACTGTCCCCAGATTTTAGATTTCTTTTAATTGACCAGATGACTTGATTTTCTTTATTAATAGCCTGATTAATTTGGACAGACTGACGAAAGATGTCCGAGATAATGACCCCCCAGATCCTTTTCGTTAGAGGAAATTTTTAATGTTGTACCTCCTAATGTTGCCTCCTCTCCCTGCCCAGCAACAACTGGAACTATACTGTCCGGTGGTCACTCCCCGTCAGTGGTTCCTCAACCCTCAGATCCTTCACCCACTCCCCGTTAGACAGTACGAGGTCAAGGGTATTCCATTCCCTAGTTGGTTCGCTGACCAACTGTATCAGGAAGTTATCCTGAAAGGCATCTAGGATTATCTGTTCCCTTCTACACTTTTTTTTTTAACCAGGAGAGATGCACTAAGCTGAAAGCTTGTTTACAGGTGCAACCTGAGAGCACAAGGAAGTTAAGGAAGGCAGTATAGCGCAGTGGTTTAAGGCTCTGAGCTGCAAATCTGGAGACCTGGGTTTGAATCCCACAGCCTCCACTTGTATACTGTGTGACCCTGAGCAAGTCACCTAACTTCCCTGTGCTCCCAGGTCACTCCTGTAAACAAGCTTTTAGCTTAGTGTGCCACTCCTGGTTAATTGAAAAAAAAAAAGTGACTAGCTCAGGATCACACAGTATGCAAGTTGGGGCTGTGGTATTCAAACCCAGGTCTCTAGGTTTGCAGCTTGATGGCAGGTGTCCGCCACTCCACTCCTTGCAGGTTTTTTGTTTGTTGACTTTATTTATTCTCTCTTCACACACTGGACTCTCTCCAGCGAGGTCATGGGGCTTACCTGGCTGATCCTGTCCACCTGAAGCCCGGGTATTCCTCCTGGTTGCGGGCACTCCCCAAATCCATCTCCATACCCCCGATCTACATCCTGCGGGAGCAAGGATCACCGACTCCGACTGGCACAATATCTGCAAGTGTCTGGTGGAGACGAACACAGAGAGACCAGGAGGGCACCCCAGCTCGACACTGGACATGATGCTGGCGCCGCTAGACCCGCCTTTGCCTACCAATGGGAAGGAGGTATTTCAAGCTTTCTTTTCCTCCATTGGCTTGGTGGTACAATCCACTTCAGTGCGACACTTGTGTGCTCCTGAACATGCCCGCAAAAGTGCCACCATAGCCAATCCCCTACAAGCTGGTTCCCGACTGCTGAGAGACCCTAGTCTCCACTAGAGGTCGCTAGATGGCGGGAACTGAGACCCCCCTCCCTCCCAGGAAAGAAGAGCTGTCCTCCGGACGCTCAATCCTTTCCTCCCCTGCCAGCCCCCGATGACTTGGATCTGTTCCCGAACCCGGGTCACTGGCGTGATGCGAGGTGTGGCATCCAGCACCTCAACCCTCAGTGCCACCGGGCTGGTGAACACTCCCGGCAGGTTGAAGTCACCTACTATCACCACACCACACCACCCTTCTCACAGTTCCTCCGGATCTGTTCCACTAATGCCCTGTCTGTCTTTTTCGATTGGGAGGGTGGCCTGTACACCACCCCCAACCGTAGTGTCCTGTTTTTTGGATCTTGGATTTGCATCCATAGAGTCTCTGCATCTCCCTCCTCCTCCTCTTCCCTAACACACTTTAGCCCCTCCCTCACATAGAGTGCTACCCCCCTCCTTTCCTCTTAACTCTATCATTGCAGAATAGTCTGTAACCTGGAACCGCTAGGTCCCAGTCATGGTCTTGGGTGGCCCATGTCTCTGTGATGGCTGCCATGTGTCCACCCCTCCCTCCGCCATGAGAGCCTCAAGTTCTGTGTTTTTATTTCCCAGGCTTTTAGCATCTGGATGTTCCAGGACCTCAGTCTAATGGTACAGCTAGCCAAGTCCTAGCAATCCCTAGAGCAGGTGATCCTATTTATTAGTGTAGAGTTGGACTCCCTGCAAGCCAGAGCTCGTCTGCCTCTGCACAAGGTGGAGGTTTTGTCCTCTTCTGCTTGATTGTTCCGGGTTGGGCAGTTGCACCCAGCCTGAGATTTCCCTCTGGCTTCTGGGCTTCATTGCCTTGACCACAGCCATGGTGCAGTGGGTCTGCTAGATTCAGAGAGCCTGGGTGGTCCATCTGATACTGGACGCCATTCAGTGGTGGCTGTCCCTAGTGAATCCCTGTGAGTCTTTCCCCACGCTATGGAGAGAGTTCCATCAGGTAGGGAAAAAGGGCAGACTAGGTGAGCCGTACGGTCCTTATCTGCCATTATCTTCTATGTTTCTGTGTTTCTATGAATCTCTTGGAGTGTAACCTGTTCATCCAGGCAGAGCCCTTGATCACTTTGATGACAAGTGCATTGCTCATGGACTGCAGTACACAGGTTCTGATTACTGAACAAGACTCCACATCAGCCTGCTGAAACTCCATGCAGTTCGCCGAGCACTGTCACAGTTAGCACTGCTGGTTTGAGGTTGAGTGATTTAGGTCAGCATGGTCAACATGACTACCCTGTTCTATCTGAACAAACAGGGTGGCACACACCCTTTCCTCTGTCAGAGAGGTACTTGGGATATGGTCTCTGGCTCACTCCCTGCACATGGTCCTGCTGGCCATCCATGTCACTGGAGCAAGCAGCCAGCTGGCGGATACTCCCAGTCATGTGGGGGAGGCCACCACTGAACCATCAGGTGACTCCAGTTTGAGCTTTTTGTTTTTTTTAAATGGACTAAAAAAAGCTAGGTAATCTTAGTAACTTCCTTAGAGCCCCACTCTTTGGTCTTATTCCAGGTGCACTGGGACACTGAAAGAACCAGAATTTTTGGGGCTGGTGGTGCTGACGCATGGCACCACACGCGTTTCTATTCTAGATAGTCGCTAGCCCCAACTGCGTCAGTTACTTTTTTCCCCATAGCACAGGTGGGGATCGTAACTGTGTTTCTTTGAATAGCTGTTCTGCCTAGTTCATTGCATTTCTTTACCTTTCTTTCCTAATACTGTAACATTTTACCCTTTTTTCTTGATGTTGTGTTTGCTATTTTTAGATATGTTTACAGTATATGCAGTTCCTCTCAGTGCAGTCATTGGGCTTAGTCCATTTGTCTCCTCCTCTACCCCAGATTTTTCACTCAGAATACACAGAAAAAAAAAAAAAAACTTCATTGTTGGGGCTTCTATGTCCAACATTACTCTGTCAGGCGATGATCAGAGGATGCAAAGTGTCTAGGATGGCTTCTCTCAGGCAGGGTGGGACAAATCAGGTAGCCAGTGGCCACCCAAAAAATTGGTTTGGCTACAAGATTTTGAAAGTTACCAGCTGTGACGGGAAAGGAGACCAGAAACATGTAGTCTTTTGATTAAGTTATTCTTTTTGAATATGCATCTTCTTCAGACAAGATGGTTGCCAGATCACATGAGCAAGTGCATATGTTAAAATACAGGTCTGATGGTTCTCAAGAGAAAGTTAACAGGAAAAGCCATGCAGGAGCCAGTAAAAGCAATAAACCCAGTGGGGCATCCTTTCTGGAGATGTTCCATGTTGAACAAAAGGATCCAGGTGGGCGTTATTATGGTAGCAAGGTGTGCAAAAGCATTGGGGGGGGGGGGCACATATACATACACACACTCTCAAAGAGGGCTGGGCAGCATGGCCCTGTCACTCAGAGTGAGTAGGACCCTCCCAACTTGGAGCAAAGCAATATACTGAGGAGCTTAAAACAAGCTCACTCTCTTGGACTGAAACACCTAAAGACCAGGGCACCTGCCATTACAAAGACTAGCTGATGTAAGATAGCACAGTGAGGGGAAAGTGCTTCTTTAGCTAGGGCAGGTGAAGGATTTGTAAGGGAGGGCAGCTTAGACTTCTGCTGTACAATACCTATCTGTTTAATGTGATTTTATTTTCTGCTTCTTAGTAAATGTGAAACCCTTTTGTTTCCTGTAACTACATCCTGTTGTAAATAGATGTAGTATTCTAGTAAACAGTCTATTTTTATGGAATCAGTGACTGCTTGTGTGTTATTTAAAGCTGCACTGTCAGCTTTGCCCATCGGTTTACTTTCAATGCGCAAATGATAACCTGTGGGCACAAACGAGCACTAACTGTACTAGGGAATTGTCTTGTATCAAAGTAAAAGTGCTCAGTTTACCTGTTTTTTTTATATTTTCAACTCTTTTCTTTTCAATCGTCCCGACTGAAACTCGCCATCCCCGGAAAGCAGATACCGCACCGAGAACGTGCCGTGAACGCACGTCTGCTGTGCATGCTGTGCTGAGGTGCACATTTTAGCAAACACGTCACAGCAGACATATAATCCAGCAAAACTAGTAAACTTAAAATGCTGCTGGTGTGTTTCACAATAAAACGAGCGCTGGATTAACTGCAAATCACTACGGGTCTGGCGCCGAAATCTCACACATGTGCACTAATGGCACATTCTCACGCATGCGCGAGATCTTTCCTTGGACCGTAAGTGCGCATCCGCGAGATTTCGGCACCAGACGCCGGTAGTGATTTGCAGTTAATCCAGCACTCGTTTTATTGTAAGGTTTATTCTAAGATAGCTTTGGTGCCCCTGTCTATTATCGATGAACCCTTCAAGAGGGTAGCCGTGGACATAGTGGGGCCCCTAAATACTCCAAGCCACACAGGCAAATGATACATACTGGTTGTGGTGGATTATGCAGCCAGGTACCCTGAGGCAGTGTCAGTGTCCTATGTTGAGGCAGAAAAGGCGGCTGATGAGCTCCTGGGAATCTTTAGCCGAGTGGGATTTAACCAGGAGATGTTGTCAGATCACGGGACAAATTTCATGTTGTTCTTAATGACCAGTTTGTGGGAGAAGTGTGGAGTAAAACAGTTCCATGCTTTACCCTATCACCCAGAGACAAATGGCCTGGTTGAGCAGTTCAGTTGGACCCTTAAAACTATGCTTAGGGCATTTGCAGACCAGCACAAAAGGGAGTGGGACAAATATTTGCCCCACCTTCTGTTTGCGTACATGGAAGTGCCACAGGAGTCCACAGGGTTTTCACCCTTCGAGCTCCTGTTTGGTCACATGTGTGAGGGGCCTCTAGATGTAGTCAGGGATGAATGGGAAGGTAACCATGCCACCCAAGGAGAGTCTGTTGTGGAGTACGTCCTAAATTTCAGGGCCAGGCTCAAGGAGCTTGCCCAGGAGCACCTAACCACTGCACAACAGCAACAAAAAACCTGGTATGGCAGTGGGGCCAGAGCCTGGGAGTACGGAGTTGGACAGCGAGTGATGGTACTCATCCCAGTCCAACACAGTAAACTGCAGGCAGCATGGGAGGGCCTATTCTCCATAACCCGGAAGCTGAGTGATGTTAACTATGTAGTAGGGCTGCCTGACAGAAGGCACAGGCAGAGGATATATCTTGTGAACAAGATGAAGCCCTACTACGATAGGGAGGAAGTGATCCTCGCTGTGTGCAGCGCAGCAGAGGAGGGGAACAAGGCTGATTCCCTGGTGGACCTCCTTGGTGAAGTCCAGGAGGGATCCTCCATGAATAATCTCACCATCTCAGGGCAGCTGACACCGGCTCAGGCCGAGGAGTTGAGGGCGGTGCCGCATGACTTTGGGGACATGTTCACAGGGAATCCTGGTTACACCACAATGGCTGAACACCACGTGGACACTGTAACCCAAGTTCTGCTAGGCAGTCCCCCTACAGGATACCCGAGGGGGTTAAGACGACCATGCTGGAGAAACTCTGGAAGATGCTGGCCTTTGGAGTGATCCAGGAGTCCAGTAGCCCCTGAGCTTCGCCTGTGGTCCTGATCCCCAAGAAGGATGGTACCACACGGTTCTGTGTCGACCATATGCCATTTGGGATGAAGAATGCGCCCGCAACCTTCCAGAGGCTTGTGGATCGCATCCTGGCAGGGACAGGTGAATACGCACTGGCTTATGTGGATGACATCGCCATTTACAGCTAGACATGGGAGGATCACATCAGGCATGTGAGGGAGGTGTTCTGCAGACTGAAGGCTGCAGGGCTGACAGTTAAGGTGGAAAAATGCCAAGTAGGCATGGCTGAAGTGTCCTACCTTGGGCACCAGGTGGGCAGTGGATGCATCCGTCCAGAGCCAGTGAAGGGTGATGCCATCCAGGCCTTGCCCACCCCAGCCACAAAGAAACAAGTAAGGGCATTTCTGGGAACAGCCGGGTACTGCAGGAGGTTTGTCCCTCACTACAGTAATGTGGCCAACCCCCTGACAGACTTGACAAAAAAGAGAATGCCTATAAAAGTTCTTTGGACAGAGGACTGTGAGTCTGTCTTCCAATGGTTAAAGAAGGCATTATGTGGGTCACCTGTGCTTGCTAGCCCCAGTTCTGACCTAAAGTTTGTAGTACACTTGGATGCCTCATGACCATGGGCTGGGTGCTGTCCTGAGCCAGGTTACACCGCAGGTGGAGGAGCATCCCATAGTGTACCCTAGTCGGAAGCTGTTGCCCAGGGACGTGTCATATGCCACAGTGGAGAGGGAATGTCTGGGGATAGTGTGGGCCCTTCAGAAGCTGCAGCCATATCTGTATGGGAGGGAGTTCACTATGGTCACTGATCATAACCCTTTGACATGGCTCTGTAGGACTAGTGGGCAAAACACAAAATTATTGCACAGTAGTTTGGTGCTACAGTCATATAATATCATTCAGCACCGAAGTGGGTCGCAGAATGCCAATTCAGATGGACTGTCGAGGCAGGGCTAGATGCACGGCATAGTCCTTTAGGCACTCCCCAGGCCTTACGTGAATGGCAGTGTCTCTTGGGGGTTGCCCAAAAGAGAGACACCTTACTTTCTTGTGGGGGGGAAGATGTGTCAAGAAAGGAGACCAGAACCATGTATTCTTTTGATTGTTATTCTTTTTGAATAAGCATCCTCTTCAGACAAGATGGTTGCCAGGTCACAAGAGCAAGTGTATATGGAAAAGTTAAATTACAGGTCTGATGGTTCTCATGAGAAAGTTAACAGGAAAAGCCAGGCAGGAGGTAGTAAAGCAATAAACCGATAAACCCAGTGGGGGTGTCCTTTCTGGAGATGTTCCCATATTGAAAAAAAGGATCCATGTGGACGTTATTATGGTAGCAAGATGGTGCAAACGCATGGGGGGGATGCACATATACACACAGACTCTCAAAGAGGGCTGGGCAACTTGGGCCTGTCACTCTGAGTGAGTAGGACCCTCCCCACTTGGAGCAAAGCAATATATTGAGGAGCTTAAAACAAGCTCACTCTCTTGGACTGAAACACCTAAAGACCAGGGCCCCTGTCATTACAAAGACTAGCTGATGTAAGATAGCACAGTGAGAGGAAAGTACTTCTTTAGCTAGGGCAGGTGAAGGATCTGTAGGGTAGGATAGCTTTGATTTCTGCTGTACAATACCTGTCTGTTTAATGTGATTTTATTTTCTGCTGCTTAGTAAATGTGCAACCTTTTTGTTTCCTGTAAAAACATCCTGTTGTAAATACTTGTAGTATTCTAGCAAACAGTCCTGCTTACAAAGCTTAGCCAATTCGGACTTGACCAGCACTCCATCAACTGGTTCTGTAATTGCCTCTCTGATCGCTCTCAACAGGTCAAGTGGAGAGGGGTCATCTCCCATCCCCTACCTTTAACTGAAGGGGTCCCGCAGGGCTCAATTTTAGGCCCGTTGTTATTCTCCCTATTCATAAATGACCTTCATGGCCATTGTGGGGGCAGCTCCATAGTACAGTACGCTGATGATGCAGTGCTCTATAGATCGGGAGAGAACACAACCATCCTAGGACCCCTGCTCCAAGCAGACTTCACCAAGGCCGAGGCCTGGCTAGCCGAGAATTGCCTGGTTCTTAACCCTACCAAGATGAAAGCGATACTATTCGCAGGGTTTTAAATAATTGATTAGCAGTTTTTTTTCTTGGGACAATACTAACTTTTCTGAAAGTATTTATATAGGTTTTCTAGAAGTGTTATGTTTGTTAAACACAATGAGGCAGGTGCTATGCATTTTCACAATGTTTTAGCACTTTTATGAGCAAAACGCTAATCAATTTTTAGAGTTAAATAAAACCCTGTATTCGGGCCAAAATCTCTGGGTCCCTCTCGTGCCCACCTTCTTCCACTCACCACCATGTCTGGTTCCACGATCAGGGTACTAAAAACCGTAAAGCACCTTGGCCTCACACTAGACCAGGGGCTCACATTGAAGCCCCATGTGGACCTGGTAACAAAAAGTATCCACCAAAAGTTGGGCCTCTATCGTCTAAGCCACAACATGATATCAGAGACTAGACTTGCAATTCACGAAGCATCCTACTCCCTACCTTAACCTACGCAGCCCCCCTCTTACTCGGCATCTCCAAATCGGATCACTGTAGACTACAGACCTTATACCACAAAGTTACATGATTCGCATCCAAATCCCACCCGAGGACCCATCACCGTGTAGCTCTCACAGCCCTCAACTGGCCCTCCTGGAATAACAGACTCCAGTACCCCCTATTAAGCTGAACCTAAAAGCTCCTCGATGTGCAGCCCCCGGCAGGGCTGACCGGATTACTTGCCCCAAAGAAGACCAGACGACCACTCTGTTCCGCGAGCAAAAAACTACTAGAAATTCCCATGGCCAGCTCTGCTTCAGGGAGCAAATCCCTTGCTCACCTAGCTCCTGTATCATGGAACAATCTCCCCGGCCACCTTCAGGAGGCACCCACCCTAGCCATATTTCAAAAGGGACTGCGCGCTCACCTCCTTAACCCTAGTCCCTGCCCCTGCTCGGACAGCTAGCCTACCTTGCATCAGTTATGCTACTCCAGTACTGTTCCCCACTATGGTATTGTCTAATGTCTGCTTAAACTGGTACACTGTCTTATGCTGAACTTATTGTGTGCACCTAAAACTCCTACCACCCCACATCCATCTGCCGTCTCTACTGTATTCTAAGATGTAATGTTTCTACTGCCCTTTCCCACTAAACTTGATATTATTGTTGTACTCTGGACGATATGTCCAACACTGTACTGTTGTATCCAGTAATGTAATGTACCTACTGCCCTCTTCCAGAAAACTGTATACTGTCGTCTCTGTCATCCTGTATGATGATATGTCCTTCATTGTATTACCTGCCTGTATATGCAAAAGATATGTATGTAACTAACCCCAGGTCACCCCTGAAAAAGGGACCATCGGGGCCCAGTGGGCCTACCCGGTTAACAGAATTTAATATATAATAAATAAACAGTATGTTTTTATAGAATCAGTGACTGCTTGTGTGTTATTTAAAAGGATAATTCTCTTTCTGCTGGACTCTGCAGTCCGTCTCTGAGAGAGCACTCTGCCCACAGTAAGTGCGTTGATCTTCCTGACCTTGTGCAAAGGAGGGAGTCAGAAACAGGCTTCCTGGGCCCTGTTGGTAAAAAAAAAAAAACAAGGTGATGGCAGTGAACTGGCAATCCCTGGTGAGGGATCTGCATCACACCGCCCAGCTGGCTACCTGTCCACAAAGTGATTCTTGAGCACTTTAAAAGGTGGTGACTAAAGATATCGATTTGGTTACCAAAATTTGAAAGCTAGTAGCCAAACTGTTCACCAGTTTAGCAACTAAATTGTCTCATGTGCTTCTAGGACCACCCTTCAGAAAAAAGGAAGTTAGTCAAGATCTTCCTCAAGGCCCATTGAGTAAAGAGACCATTCAACACATCCACACCATGACATGACATGACATCATTGTTAATTACAACTGCGGCTTGGTGTAGATGGTTCTGAGCAGTGCTCATAGTGCCAAATACGGATTTCTGTGCAATTCTGTATTTTTTGCGGATTATTGTGACATAATTTGCTCAAGATTTTCACAGGATTTTCCTGCGTATTTTCACTGTTTGAGAATGTCAACCCTCCATATTTGCAGTGACTTGGTTCACCCGATAGTGCTGTACCTCGCCATTGAAGTAGTCACACTGACTACTTCAGAGTACATCCCCTTGTTGCCAGTGGGTTGGGGGAGCAGTATGGTGGACCAGTCCTTTCCTGAGACAGTACTGTTAGCTCTTTCCACCATCAACTTACTTCAGTCAGTCACTGAGTAAGAGCATTTCCATCTGCTTGTATCACTGGCTTTGTACTGCATGTTTGCTAACATTGTGCATAGGGGTTTCCAGTTCAGTGAATTCCCATCTGGAATTGTACATCATCCTTTTGGAGCAAAACATACCCAGCAAGGACATCTATGCTTTCAGGGCTACTCCTGTGTTCTCAGAAGCAGGATCTGAGTCAGCAGGAAGATTGCTGCCTTCAGAGAGGACGGCTTAGCAAAATTTCAGAATCGTAACATTGGATACTTTTTTTCCTTGCTTGCAGGAGCAGGGCAATTGGGTAGAAGCTTGTTTCTTTATGTTTGAACAGCTTACTTTACAGCGCAGAAGACTTGTCTTGGGCAGCAAGAATTGTAGACCATCCCTTACTGAGACCCTGTGGACCTGCCTTGTAGTAAAACCTCCTGTTCCAATACCAGGGTTGGGCCACCAATTCCTGTACCTCCAAACTTGCCCCCTGATACTGCTGTGGTCAGAAAGGGATGGGGTGCCCCTTTTGGTTCTCCACTTCCTGATGGTAGTCAAAAAGCTATTATCTATAAAACCTGTGGTTTTAGTGGACGAAAAGAATCAGCATTTGTATAGTACTTTTTATACATGTTGTATCCCAAAGCTCTTTACAAATAATGCGAGACTGGTGGGGAAGTAGATTGTAAATGTTCTGTGGCAGCCATTTCACACATCAGCACTCAACACAGCCAACCTTGGACAACTGCATGAACCGGTTATATGGAAAAGGAATGTTGATCAGGAAACAAGTGAAAATCCCCTACTCTTACAGTGGAAGAGTTCATAATGACTACATCACATCTAATTGCTGGGGGACACCATTTTTGGATATAAAATTGATAAGGGATATTAAGGGATGGGTTTGTTGTATGACTTTGTATAACGGTTTCATTTTGCCTTCTTTTTTATCAATATTTTCTTTTAATAAAGAGTCCCCTACTCTTGCAAAATCTGCTTTGCGTGTTTTTGCTGCTTCCACCTGGACACTCACTAGGACAGCACCAGAGATGGATAGAAAAGACCTCAGTTTAACATCTGATCCAAAGGACGGCACCCCCCTTCCTTACAGCACTAAGGTGTCAGCGTTTAAGGTATGAGCCCATTCCTGGTACAGGACTAGAACCCATGACTGTCTGGCTCAGAGGCAGATGTGCTACCAACTGAGCCATGCTGACACCTTGGAAAAGCGTTTTTTTCTGACTGTAAGGGCAAAACTCTGAATCCCTTTACTAGTACCTGCAAACTAGTTTTGCAGCACCTTCTGAGCATTTCTGAGTCAGGAATGCATTTCTTGTCAGGGTTGGAACATCTGCAGGCTGTCCCAGTTGATCATGGGATAGTTAGTCTGGTTCCCACAGCACAGTTGCTTGGGTTCAGGATGTATTTTATAGTGTGCCAACATTTGCGACATCCTGTAAGAGAGACCTATACTGACTGGATCCTTAAACCCAGTGTAGCAGAAACATAAAACCAGAAACTAAGGACAGCAAGGCACCAATTTGCTCTATAGGCCTGTGGTATATTGCTTTGATTACCTCCACCCCCCCAAAAAAAAAGAGTTCTCTCCACCTTCCTTCTTCTTCCTGTATCCCTTTTGAAAATGTCCCATAATGTTTTTGGGTTTTTTTTAAACCCTGGTACAGTGCCATTATTGACTATGTTACTGGCATTTTATTTCACCACTCACTCCACAAACAAATCATTCTGGTGTCTCTCTTGAATCTGTCACCTACCATCTTGAGATTATGTTCCCTGGTGAATGTACAACGTTTGTCAATTTGAAAAGCTCTGTGGGTTTGCAAACAGGTGGTTTCAGGTGTAAAATACCTTTTAGGAATGTCTTCATGATGTCCAATTGAACTGGGGGCAGTCAGAAAACTGGGACATGGAAGGCGGAAATGGCAGAAAGATGTACCTTCAGGGAGGCGTAATTAAGACCAGTGTCAACAAGGACAGTAGGTAGTCTAAAATTGTTGAGGTGAGCCTGTATATGGGTCAGCTGTGTGGTTTGAGGCCCATGCAGCAAACCATTTCCATTTCATGGTGTAGGTAGCCCTTAGTTAGAGGGCTGCCTGGCAGCTCTCAAGACCTCTGCAACCTGAGGTTATGACGTGAAAGCGTGTGCATCTTCAGGAGCCAGGCATGTACGTGGAGGGAGTGTAGATTGGGATGTAGTATGTTCCCTTGATCTTGGGATAGAAGTGTGGGGCAGATTGGGAGCCTCCCCTTTGCCAGTTGTTGTATAGGGGAATCGGACCTGACGAGGCCAGAGAGGTGCCACCAGGATCATCGTGGTCCAGTCGAGGAGAGTTTGAGTAGTATTTCCAATAAGTGGAAACAACAGGGCATTAAGTCCGTAGCTGATGGTCCTGTTTGTAGCAGCCTTGGTGTGCATAGAGCTGAGTAACTGAATCTTTTCTCTAGCACCAGTCTAGCTGGTCCATGTGTTGCAATGGTTTGTGGAAGGTATCGTCTTCACTATCACCATCAGTCTCTCTGCATTCTTCAAGTCGCCAGAGACATATTTCGATAGCAGCAGACCCTGGGTATTGGAGGGCCAAGCTGGGATGAGATGATTTCTGCCAGGCAGTGATCTGGTTTCTAAGTGTCTTGCCTGTGTAAACTGTTAATTATCCTGACTGCCTTCAGCACAGGTGTCCTTATACAGGATGCTGTCTCTGGTAGATCCGTGATTGTGAGTCCCTTAGCCGACCTCGGCGGCGCCTCTTCATGGCAGAGGTATTGAGACCAGCCTCCAGAAAGGAATTACCTTGATGAGCATGTCAAGTTTAGCCTGATAGGTCCTGCACCATTCAAATCTAAGAATTTTGTGAAGTGAAGGAGGCTGTTTATATGTTCTGATGGTACTTGGTTAAACCCTGAGGCTTCAGCCTCTGGAATCCAAGTATCTTTATGAATGCCCTGAACCCAGCAGGGATGAGAGTGAAAGGCCGGGTCAATGGAGTTCCATTGCTTGACAGCATCTGCTGGTGAGCGGTTGCTGTTTCTTGGTCTGTCTTTCCTCCTCCAAGGTCTGGAGCTAAGCTCTATAGAGACTCAGCAGTTGAGGACTTTGTATTTTGACTTATAGACTGTTAGGCAGCTGAGTATGGCAACCAGAGATGGAGAATATTGAGTCTGGGTGTCTCGATACTTGTGGTCTTTAAAGCTGGTCAGAGGCATTTGTGTGCCTTCCTAAAGTGCTGACTTAGATCTCTAACAATGGCAAACAGTCTGGCTGTTGCATTTGTAAAAGCATTTTCCTGCAGGAGGATGGACAGGAGTGACTGCCTACCACAAAGTATCGCGGCCTTTCCGGTGTCATGCAGTGTGTACCTCCCGGAGGTGCCTCTGGCAGATGCTTAATTTTCACCACACATTGTGCAGGTACAAAAAGGGTCTCACTGTCTGTTTCAGAACTCCCAGAGAAGCATCTGTAAAGAGGAACAGTAATTTTGGTAGTGCTTGAAACATTAACCCTGGGAGTGTGGGACTGTAAGGCCCTAATGGAAGTTATAATACAGGCCCTGAACCTTAGGGAGCATGCCAGCAGTTCTCCCCATAGAGAGTACTTCCTGGGGAGAGATGCATTGGACCCCAGGACAAGGAAGCCTGTGCAGGTCTCACCCTGGTGCCATCAGGGGAGGTGAGGCCATTGTCCTGGGTGTCTGGGAGGCTGGGCCCAAGGAAGTGTAAATAGCAGACCCAGTTTTAGGGGTGAGGTTACCATGCCTGCTCAGCCAGAGAGCCCTCCTGCAAGTGATGCATTGGGACCTTGGGTGACAAGGAAGCCTGTTCAGGTCTCTGCCCTGGCATATCAGGAGGGCTATTATCTCTGGGTGTCTGGGAGGCTGGCCTAAGGGAAGTGTAAATAGCAGGACCTGGAAGTTTTAGGGGTGAGTTACCATGCCTGCCCAGCCAGAGAGCCCCTCCTGTAAGAGATATGCATTGGGACCCTGGACAACCAAGCCTGTGGAAGCTCCAACACTGCAGGCCAATAAGGGAGGTTAGAGGCATGAACCCTGCTGTCTGGCAGTGCTAGGCCCAAGGGAAGGGGTTAGCAGGACCAGGTTGTAGGGGTGGGGGTACACGCCTGCCCAGCCAGAGAGCCCTTTCCTGGGTAAGAGATGTGCATTGGGACCTGGGTGACAAGGAATTGTTCAGGTTCTCTGCTCTGCAGGCTATCAGGAGGTGGGGGGCCATTAGCCCTGGGTGTCTGGGAGGCAGGCCCAAGGGAAGTGTAAAGCAGGACCCAGTTTTAGGGGTGATGTACTATGCCTGCCCAGCCAGAGCCCCTTCCCTGGGTAAGAGATATGCATTGGACCCTGGGTAACAACTGCCTGTGGAAGCTCCCACTGGCAGGCCATCAGGGTGTTGAGGCATGAACCCCTGCTGTCTGGGAGTGCTAGGCCCAAGGGAAGTGTTAGCAGGACCTGGAAGTTTTGGGGTGGGGTACAATGCCTGCCTGGCCAGAGAGCCCTTCCTGTGTAAGAGAGTGTGTGCATTGGGACCCTGGGTGACAAGGAAGTCTAATCTTAGGTCTCTCAAGCCCTGGCAGGCCATCAGGGGAGGTGAGGCCATTAGCCCTGGGTGTCTGGGAGTGCTAGCCTGGTGGAAGTGTAACAGCAGGACTGGAAGTTAGGGTGAGGTTACCATGCCTGCCCAGCCAGAGAGCCCCTTCCTGGAAGAGATCTGCATTGGGACCCTGCAATAACCAAGCCTGTGGAAGGCCCAACACTGCAGGCCATCAGGGGGGAGGGCCATTAGCCCTGGGTGTCTGGGAGTGCTAGCTGGGAAGGAAGGGCAGGACCTGGAAGATTTAGGGGAGGTTACCATGCCTGCCCAGCCAGAGAGCCCTCCTGGGTGGGAGATATGCATTGGGACCTGGGGACAAGGAAGCCTGTTCTGGTCTCTGCTCCTGGCAGGCTATCAGAGGTGAGGCCATTAGCCCTGGGTGTCTGGGCGTGCAGCCCATGGGAATTGTAATTAGCAGGACCTGGAAGTTTTAGGGGGCAGGTTATGCCTGCTCAGCCAGATTGCCCTTCCTGGGTAAGAGATATACATGGGACCCTGTACAACCAAGCCTGTAGTCCCAACACTGCAGGCTATCAGAGGTGAGGCCATTAGCCCTGGGGTCTGGGAGTGCTAGCCCAGGAAGTGTAATTAGCAGACCTGGAAGTTTTAGGGGTGAGGTTACGTCTGCTCAGCCGAGAACCCTTCCCGGGTAAGAGATGTACAATCTTGGGTGATAAGGAAGCCAGTTCAGGTCTCGCCTGGCCATCAGGGAGGTGAGGCCATTACCGGGTGTCTGGGAGTGCTAGTCTAAGGGAAGGTAAATAGCAGGACCTGGAAGTTTTAGGAGGTTACCATGCCTGCCCAGCCAGAGCCCTTCCTGGAGGCAGATATGCATTGGGTCCTGTGACAAGGAATGTTCAGGTTCTTGCCTCACAGGCCATCAGAGGTGAGGCCATTAGCCCTGGGTGTCTGGGAGTGTTAGGCCTAAGGAAGTTAAATAGCAGGACCTGGAAGTTTTAGGAGGTTACTATGCCTGCCCAGCCAGAGAGCCCCTTCCTGGGTAAGAGACATGCATTTGACCCTGGTCAACTCATTGCCTGTGGTTTCCCCACTGGCAGGCCATCAGGAGGTTGGAGGCATGAACCCCTGCTGTCTGGAGCAGGCCCAAGGGAAGTGTGGTTAGCAGGACCTGGAAGTTTAGGGTTGGGGGTAAATGGCCCAGCCAGAGAGCCCTCTGCAAGAGATGGCTTGGGACCCTGGTGACAAGGAAGCCTGTAGTCTCACTCTGGCAGGCCATCAGGAGGTGAGGGCCATTAGCCGTGTGTCTGGGAGTTAGCCCCAAGGAGGCTTTAACAGCAGGCCCTGGTAGTCTTAGGCAATGCCAGCAGCTGTTTCCAGGCTAAGGGCATCGAGTCCCGTGAACTTAGCAGTAGCTGAAGTCCTGGGAGAGTGACAGATGTCCTTGTCCTGGTGGGACCAGATGTCCTGAGATGTTAGGACCAGATGGCCGGACGGCCCAGACCAGACAGGCCCTGCCTGGCTGTTGGCTGGGAGCATTTTGGGCACTGGAAGGGTCGGCCACAGTCACCAAGGAGTTTAGTAGGCCTACCCAGGCTGTGATAGCACTTGCATGGTGATGCTGAGGCTGGCAGGTTGATTCAAGTCTCCAGGAACATGCTAGTGTTCTCCCAGGCAGAGAGCACTTTCCTGGGGAGAGATATGGTTAGCTCTGGGTAAGGAAGCCTGTTCAGGTTCTGCCTGGCAGGCCATCAGGAGGAG
Source organism: Neoceratodus forsteri (assembly GCA_016271365.2). Taxonomy (NCBI): domain Eukaryota; kingdom Metazoa; phylum Chordata; order Ceratodontiformes; family Ceratodontidae; genus Neoceratodus; species Neoceratodus forsteri. The sequence continues at coordinate 179,453,035 of CM057450.1, read as the reverse complement.
GCTAGCCCTGGTGTCTGGGAGTGTGGCCCAAGGAAGTGTAATTAGTAGGACCTGGAAGTTTTAGGGGTGAGGTTACCATGCCTGCCCAGCCAGAGAGCCTTCCTGGGTAAGAGATCTGCATTGGGACCCTGGTACAACTAAGCCTGTGGAAGGCCCAACACAGGCCATCAGGGAGGTGAGGCCATTAGCCCTGGGTGTCTGGAGGCTAGGCCCAAGGGAAGGTAAATAGCAGGACCTGAAGTTTTGGGGAGGTTACCATGCCTGCCCAGCCAGAGAGCCTTCCCTGGGTAAGAGATATGATTGGGACCCAGGTAACAAACTAAGTTTGTAGCCCCACACTGGCAGGCCATCAGGGAGGTTAGAGGCATGAACCCTGCTGTCTGGGAGGCTAGGCCCAAGGAAGTGTAGTAGAGGACCTGAAGTTTAGTGGGGGCAATGCCTGCCCAGCCAGAGAGCCCTTTCCTGGGTAAGAGATGTATTGACCCTGGTGACAAGGAAGTTTGTTCAGGTCTCTGTTCTGCAGGCCATCAGAGGTGAGGCTATTATTCTGGGTGTCTGGAGTGTTAGCCCAAGGGAAGTGTAAATAGCAGGACCTGGAAGTTTTAGGGTGAGGGCTGCCTGCCTCCAGCCAGAGAGCCTTCCTGGGTAAGAGTCCATTGGGACCCTGGACAACCAAGCCTGTGAAGGCCCAACACTGGCAGGCTATCAGGAGGTGAGGCCATTGGCCCTGGGTGTCTGGGAGTGCTAGGTCAGAAGTGTAGTTAGCAGACCTGGAAGATTTAGGTGAGGTTACCATGCCTGCCCAGCCAGAGAGCCCTTTCCTGGAAGAGATATGCATTGACCCTGGGTGACAAGAAGCCTGTTCAGGTCTCTGCCTGGCAGGCTATCAGGAGGTGAGGCCCTTAGTCTGGGTGTCTGGGAGTGCTAGGCTCAAGGAATTGTACTGCAGACCTGGAAGTTTTAGGTGAGGTTACCATGCCAGCCCAGCCAGAGAGCCCCTTCCTGCAAGAGATACACTGGGGACCCTGGGTAAACAACTGTGGTAGCCCCACACTGGCAGGGAGGTGGGGCCATAGTTCTGGGTGTCTGGGCGTTAGGCCAAGGGAATGTAATTAGCAGACCTGGAAGTTTTAGGGTGAGGTTATCATGCCTGCTCAGCCAGAGAGCCCTTCCTGGGGGAGATGCATTGGGACCCTGGTGACAAGGAAGCTTGTTCAGGTCTTGCCTGGCAGCTATCAGAGGTGAGGGCCATTAGTCCTGGGTGTCTGGGAGTGCTAGGCCTAAGGAAGTGTAACAGGTGATCTGGAAGTTTTGGGTGAGGTTACCACCTGCCCAGCCAGAGAGCCCTCCTGTAAGAGATATGCATTGGGACCTTGGTGACAAGGAAGTCTTTTCTGGCTCTGCCCTGGCAGGCTATCAGGAGGAGGGCCATTGGTCTTGGGTGTCTGGGAGCAGGCCAAGGAATTGTACTAGTGACCTGGAAGTTTTAGGGGGTGAGGTTGCCATGCCTGCCCAGCCAGAGAGCCTTCCTGCAAGAGATATACACTGGGACGCTATAACAACTAAGCCTGTGGAAGTCTCATCACTGGCAGGCTATCAGGGAGGTTAGAGGCTGAACCCCTGCTGTCTGGGAGGCTAGGCCCAAGGGAAGTGGTTAGCAGGACTTGGAAGTTTTAGGGGTGAGGTTGCCTTGCCTGCCCAGCCAGAGAGCCCCTCCTGGGTAAGAGATATGCATTGGTACCAGCGTTACTTACCTGTGGAAATTCTACACTTGATACATCATGCGTTAAAACTGCTACCTGTTTTGACTTGCCACGTATATAGTATTTCCTGTTCTGATTCCATGCCGCCTGTGTAGTAAGTTGAGTTCTTGGTTCTGAGAAACCCAGCATCTGTTTACTGTGCTGCTAATTGCCGGTGCAGAGAATGTCAGCTGCTGTTCTGTGGTTCTCTAGCGCAGCTGCAATTCTGTGACTGTTTATACCTGGTGGGGCGGGGCGGAAGGCTGTCCAGCCTCTTCTGTGCTCAGTGCACTTAGAATGTGCTGGGTAAATAGTGAATGTCATCCCCAAGAAGTACTGAAGCTTCAGGCTGGTGGGATCCCTCTAGAGTGTTAATACTAGGCCCCTCAGGGAGTGGTTTTAACCTAGAGCTGGGTCAGAGGGTCTCTGGACAAAATTGTTCCACTAGAGGTGACTCAGATAGGGTGCCAGTGTCTGAATCAGGTCACCAGAGAGACCAGCCTTATTGGGACCATATCCGTATCATAGTCTGCATCTGTGGTAAAGAACTCAGTCCATGTTTTCACTTTTTAACATCAAGTAGTTTTTTGTGTCCAAGACCTTGAAGATCCTGCCAACCCCTGTCTGATATGGTTCTGGGGTATCCCAGCAGGAAATTCACCAAGACCGAGGTTTCAGTGGAAGTGGCGGTGGGGGCCCCTGAAGTATTAAGCCTGACATTTAATAATGATGCATTTTTTTATTTATTTATTTATTTATTTATTTTATTTTTTCATTTTTTAAGTGTAATACAGCTTAAATTGTTGGCTGATTTCATTCTGGCACGACTACGAATCAAAGTCTATACTTTGCATCACATTCCTGGTGTCTTTGGTTTGACTGACAGGGGGAAGGCACCAGGAGGGAGGTGTCAGTCTGTGTGTGCGCCTAAGACATCTGCTTGATTGGTCTTGTGTGTGTGGCTGTGAATGAGATTGATTGCCAGTTGCTGTTGTTCAGTAAAGCATTGCTGGCAATGGGATCGAGACAGGTTGAGTGTGTGCCCCAGTCATCTCTTGGCTTCTGTGGATGTCCTGTGAGCCAAGTCCCCTTCTTGTTCTTGTTGCAATACAGGTACCTGATGAAAGAGAGGGCCCTTTTCCTGGTTCACCCATGGTAATTGAACTGCTCTCCAGAGTCTGTGATGGAGCATCTGCATGTGGGCTGATGGTGGTGGTGCATGGGGCCTTTGTGGTTAACTGGCATATTTGTCGGCTCACTCTGATGCTCTCCTCTTGTTGCCCATCAGGCGCATAGTATGCATCTGTTGCTGGCTCGGTGGCTCATGTGTGATGCAAGCTCATGTCTACCCTCAGGATGAATGCTGTGAAACTGTGGAAAGAAAGAAACAAAGTAGATACATGCTTTTTGGGCCCCCGTTTAACAACTAAGCAATAAATCTCCAACGTGGGGGCATCATGGAGCTCTGTGTCGCTCACTCTGGTTTGGGACTGCTAGACCATAGAAAATGGTAAAAGTAGGCCCTGGAAGGTTTAGGAGGAGATGCCTGCTGGTGTCCCCAGGCTTCAGCCACATTCCTGGGGAAGGCATATGTTTTGGGGACCCTGGGTAACAACTAATCCTGTGGAAGTCCCTGTCCTGGCAAGGCATCAGGGAGGGAGGGCCATTACCCCTGGGAGTCTGGGAGTAGTAGGCCCAAGGGAAGTATTAACAGCTGGCCCTTGAAGTTTTAGGGGGCTGGGGTACCAAGTACCCCAGCCAGATAGCTTACCTTCCCTGGGTAAGACATAGGCTTTGGGGACCCTGGGTAAAAAGTAAGCCTGTGGAAGTCCCTACCTGGCAGGGCATCAGGGAGGTGAGGGCCATTACCCCGGGAGTCTGGGAGTACTAGCCCAAGGGAAGCGTTAACAGCTGGCCCTGGAAGTTTTAGGGGGCATACATGTGTCCCCAGGGCTTCTGGAAGCACATTCCCTGGGGAAGGCATATGCTTGGGACCCTGGGCAAAAAGTAAGCCTGTGGAAGTCCCTGGCCTCTGGCAGGCATCAGGAGGTGTGGGCCATACTCTGGGAGACTGAGAGTTCTTGGCCCAAGGGGTGTTAACAGCCGGCCCTGAAGCTTTTAGGGGCATGCTCAGCTGTGTCCCCAGGCTTGGAAGCACATTTCCTGGGAAGGTTATGCTTTGGGACCCTGGCAAAAGTAAGCCTGTGGAAGTCCCTACCCTGGCAGGGCATCAGGAGGTGGGCCATTACCCCTGGGAGTCTGGGAGTACTAGGCCCAAGGGAAGTGTTAACAGCTGGCCCTGAAGTTTTAGGGGGCTGCCTCATGTGTCCCAGGCTTGGAAGCACATTCCCTGGGGAAGGCATATGCTTGGGGACCCTGGGTAAAGTAAGCCTGGAAGTCCCCTATCCTGGCAGGGCATCAGAAGTGGGGCCGTACCCCTGGGAGACTGGGAGTTCTTGGCCCAAGGGGAGTGTTAACAGCTGGCCCTGGAAGTTTTAGGGGGCATGCCTGCATGTGTCCCCAGGCTTGGAAGCACATTTCCTGGGGAAGGCATATGCTTTGGGACCCTGGGTAAAAAGTAAGCCTGTGGAAGTCCCTACCCTGGCAGGGCATCAGGGAGGTGTGGGCCATTACCCCTGGGAGTCTGGGAGTACTAGGCCCAAGGGAAGTGTTAACAGCTGGCCCTGGAAGTTTTAGGGTGGCATGCTCAGATGTGTCCCCAGGCTTGAAGCACATCTCTGGGGAAGGCATGCTTTTGGGACCCTGGGAAAAGTAAGCCTGTGGAAGTCCCTACCTGGCAGGGCATCAGGGAGGTGGGCCATACCCCTGGGAGACTGGGAGTTCTTGGCCCAAGGGAGGTTAACAGCTGGCTCTGGAAGTTTTAGGGGGCATGCTGCATGTGTCCCCAGGCTTGGGAAGCCACTCTGGGAAGGCATATGCTTTGGGACCCTGGGTAAAAAGTAAGCCTGTGGAAGTCCCTACCCTGGCAGGGCATCAGGAGGTGTGGGCCATACCCTGGGAGTTCGGGAGTACTAGGCCCAAGGGAAGTGTTAACAACTGGCCCTGAAGTTTTGGGGCATGCCAGCATGTGTCCCAGGCTTGGAAGCACATTCCTAGGAAGGCATATGCTTTGTGCCCTTGGAAAACCTAATATTTTTGAAGTCCCCATCTTGGGAGGGCATCATGGAGGTCACGGCCCTAGCCTTGTGAGTATTGACTCAGCCCTTAGGAAAGTGGCTAAAGCAGGCCCTCAAAGATTGAGGGGTGTGGGTACCACTAGGTCTCCCCAGACTGAGTGCACTTTCTCTGGGTAAGGTATATGCTGTGGGACCCAGGAATAACCAAGCCTGTGGAGGTATGTACCCTGGGAGAACATCGGAGAAGTCAGGCCATCACTTCTGTGAGTTTGGGACTGTAAGCCTGAGGGAAGTGGTTGAATCTGGGCCTGGAGCTTTATGGGGACAGCCTATCAATTCTACCCAGACTGATTGTGAGTTTGGAGGCATACTTACATTTGTTACGGTACTCTTCCGCCACAGAGTCATGGAGAAGTGTTTGATTCCGAGTATGGCTGCCTGCTTCTTCACTGCTTTTGCAATGGCAGAACATGTCAGGTTTGATCCGTCTGTCTCGATGAGCACAGGGGCATTAAGTCCAGTAGCTGATGGTCTCAGTTTGGGGAGCAGCCGCCTTGTGTGGTGTGCATAGAGCTGGAGTAACTTGAATAGCTTTCCTTCTAGCACCAGTCTAGCTGGTCCATGTGTTGCAAATGGTTTTGTGAAGAAAAATGGTTAAGACATAGCTGTCTCTCACTATCACCCACCAGCTCTCTGCATTCTTCAAGTCGCCCAGAGACATATTTCGGATAGCAGCAGACCGCTGGGCATTGTGGAGGGCCAAGCTGAAGATGAGATGATTTCTAGCCAGGCAGTGATCTTGGTTTCTAAGTGTCTTGGCTCTGGGTAAACTGTTAATTATCCTGACTGCCTCCTTCGCAACACAGGTGTCCTTATACAGGGATGCTGTCTCTGGTGGTATCCGCAGATTTGTGAGTCCCTTAGCTGGACCTCATGGCTTCATGGCAGAGGTACTGAGACCAGCTCTCCAGAAAGGAATTACCTTGATGAGCATGTCAAGTTTAGCCTGATAGGTCCTGGCAAACCCATTCAAATCTAGGAATTTCAGGAAGTGAAGGAGGCTGTTTATATAACACTTGATGGTACCTGGTTTAAACCCTGAGGCTTCAGCCTCTGGAATCCAAGTATCTCTTATGAATGCCCTGGAACCCAGCAGGATGAGAGTGAAAGGGCTGGGTCAATGGAGTTCCATTGCCGAGACAGCATCTGCTGGTGAGCAGTTGCTGTTCTTGGTCTTTCTTTCCTCCCCTCCAAGGTCTGGAGCTAGGCTCTATAGAGACTCAGCAGTTGAGGACTCTGGTATCTCCGACTCTATAGACTGGCTAGGCAGCTGAGCATGTGGCAAATCCAGAGATGGAGAATATTGAGTCTGGGGTGTCTCTGATACTTGGTCGGGCTTTTAAAGCTGGTCAGAGTGCATTTGTGTACCTTCCGAAAGTGCTGACTTAGATCTCTAACAATGGCAAAACAGTCTGGCTGTTGGCATTTGTAAAAGCATTTTCCTGCAGGAGGATGGGCCAGAGGACTGCCTACCAAAGTATCGTGGCTTTTCCGTGTCATGCAGTGTACTTCTGGAGGTGCCTTGGCAGATGCTTAATTTTCTTACCACACATTGTGCAGGTACAAAAGGGTCTCACTGTCTTGCTTGGTATCCCCAGAGAAGCATCTGTAAAAGAGGAACACAATTTTAGTAGTGCTGAACATTAACCCTGAGGAGGGACTGTAGGCCTAATGGAAGTATTAACAGCAGGCCCTGAAACCTTCAGGGAGCATGCTAGCAGTTTCTCCCCAGGCAGAGAGCACTTTCCCTGGGGAGAGATGTGCATTGGGACCCTGGGTGACAAGGAAGCCTGTGCAGGTCTCTACCCTGGCAGGCCATCAGGGAGGTGAGGGCCATTAGCCCTGGGTGTCTGGGAGTGCTAGGCCCAAGGGAAGTGTAAATAGCAGGACCTGGAAGTTTTAGGGGGTGAGGTTACCATGCCTGCCCAGCCAGAGAGCCCCTTCCCTGGGTAAGAGATATGCATTGGGACCCTGGGTAACAACCTAGCCTGTGGAAGCCCCAACACTGGCAGGCCATCAGGGAGGTTAGAGGCATGAACCCTGCTGTCTGGGAGTGCTAGGCCCAAGGGAAGTGTAGTTAGCAGGACCTGGAAGTTTTAGGGGGTGGGGGTACAATGCCTGCCCAGCCAGAGAGCCCTTTCCTGGGTAAGAGATGTGCATTGGGACCCTGGTGACAAGGAGCCTGTTCAGGTTCTCTGCCTGGCAGGCTATCAGGGAGGTGAGTCCATTAGCCTTGGGTGTCTGGGAGTGCTAGGCCCAAGGAAGTGTAAATAGCAGGACCTGGAAGTTTTAGGGGGTGAGGTTACCATGCCTGCCCAGCCAGAGAGCCCTTCCTGGGTAAGAGATATGCATTGGGACCCTGGAGCAACCAAGCCTGTGGAAGTCCCAACACTGGCAGGCCATCAGGAGGTTAGAGGCATGAACCCTCGCTGTCTGGGAGCATGTTGGCCTAAGGGAAGTGTAGTTAGGGGCAGGACCTGGAAGTTTTAGGGGGTGGGGGTACAATGCCTGCCCAGCCAGAGAGCCCTTTCCCTGGGTAAGAGATGTGCATTGGGACCCTGGGTGACAAGGAAGCCTGTTCAGGTCTCTGCCCTGGCAGGCCATCAGGGAGGTGAGGGCCATTAGCCCTGGGTGTCTGGGAGTGCTAGGCCCAAGGGAAGTGTAAATAGCAGGACCTGGAAGTTTTAGGGGGTGAGGTTACCATGCCTGCCCAGCCAGAGAGCCCCTTCCCTGGGTAAGAGATCTGCATTGGGACCCTGGGTAACAACCAAGCCTGTGGAAGGCCCAACACTGGCAGGCCATCAGGGAGGTGAGGGCCATTAGCCCTGGGTGTCTGGGAGTGCTAGGCCCAAGGGAAGTGTAGTTAGCAGGACCTGGAAGATTTAGGGGGTGAGGTTACCATGCCTGCCCAGCCAGAGAGCCCCTTCCCTGGGTAAGAGATATGCATTGGGACCCTGGGTGACAAGGAAGCCTGTTCAGGTCTCTGCCCTGGCAGGCCATCAGGGAGGTGAGGGCCATTAGCCCTGGGTGTCTGGGAGTGCTAGGCCCAAGGGAATTGTAATTAGCAGGACCTGGAAGTTTTAGGGGGTGAGGTTACCATGCCTGCCCAGCCAGAGAGCCCCTTCCCTGGGTAAGAGATATACACTGGGACCCTGGGTAACAACCAAGCCTGTGGAAGCCCCAACACTGGCAGGCCATCAGGGAGGTGAGGGCCATTAGCCCTGGGTGTCTGGGAGTGCTAGGCCCAAGGGAAGTGTAATTAGCAGGACCTGGAAGTTTTAGGGGGTGAGGTTACCATGCCTGCCCAGCCAGAGAGCCCCTTCCCTGGGTAAGAGATGTGCATTGGGACCCTGGGTGACAAGGAAGCCTGTTCAGGTCTCTGCCCTGGCAGGCCATCAGGGAGGTGAGGGCCATTAGCCCTGGGTGTCTGGGAGTGCTAGGCCCAAGGGAAGTGTAAATAGCAGGACCTGGAAGTTTTAGGGGGTGAGGTTACCATGCCTGCCCAGCCAGAGAGCCCCTTTCCTGGGTAAGAGATATGCATTGGGACCCTGGGTGACAAGGAAGCCTGTTCAGGTCTCTGCCCTGGCAGGCCATCAGGGAGGTGAGGGCCATTAGCCCTGGGTGTCTGGGAGTGCTAGGCCCAAGGGAAGTGTAAATAGCAGGACCTGGAAGTTTTAGGGGGTGAGGTTACCATGCCTGCCCAGCCAGAGAGCCCCTTCCCTGGGTAAGAGACATGCATTTGGACCCTGGGTAACGACCAAGCCTGTGGAAGCCCCAACACTGGCAGGCCATCAGGGAGGTTAGAGGCATGAACCCCTGCTGTCTGGGAGTGCTAGGCCCAAGGGAAGTGTGGTTAGCAGGACCTGGAAGTTTTAGGGGTTGGGGGTACAATGCCTGCCCAGCCAGAGAGCCCTTTCCCTGGGTAAGAGATGTGCATTGGGACCCTGGGTGACAAGGAAGCCTGTGCAGGTCTCTACCCTGGCAGGCCATCAGGGAGGTGAGGGCCATTAGCCCTGTGTGTCTGGGAGTGCTAGCCCCAAGGGAGGCTTTAACAGCAGGCCCTGGTAGTCTTAGGGCAATGCCAGCAGCTGTTTCCAGGCTAAGGGCATCGAGTCCCGGTGGAATCCTAGCAGTAGCTGAAGTCCCTGGGAGAAAGTGTGACCAGATGTCCCTTGGTCCTGGTGGGACCAGATGTCCCTGAGAGATGTTAGGACCAGATGGCCGGACGGGCTTTCCAGACCAGATGGCACTACTGGCTGTTGGCTGGATATCTTAAATAGTTTGGTCGGGCTTATTAGTCAGCCAAGGGGATCTTGTAGTTTACCCAGGCTGTGATAGCACTTGCTGGGCATGGTTTGATGCTGAGGCTGGCAGGCTGATTCCGAAGTCTCCAGGGAACATGCCAGCAGTTCTCCCCAGGCAGAGAGCACTTTCCCTTGGGGAGAGATATGCATTGGGGCCCTGGGTGACAAGGAAGCCTGTTCAGGTCTCTGCCCTGGCAGGCCATCAGGGAGGTGAGGGCCATTAGCCCTGGGTGTCTGGGAGTGCTAGGCCCAAGGGAAGTGTAATTAGCAGGACCTGGAAGTTTTAGGGGGTGAGGTTACCATGCCTGCCCAGCCAGAGAGCCCCTTCCCTGGGTAAGAGATCTGCATTGGGACCCTGGGTAACAACCAAGCCTGTGGAAGGCCCAACACTGGCAGGCCATCAGGGAGGTGAGGGCCATTAGCCCTGGGTGTCTGGGAGTGCTAGGCCCAAGGGAAGTGTAAATAGCAGGACCTGGAAGTTTTAGGGGGTGAGGTTACCATGCCTGCCCAGCCAGAGAGCCCCTTCCCTGGGTAAGAGATATGCATTGGGACCCTGGGTAACAACCAAGCCTGTGGAAGCCCCAACACTGGCAGGCCATCAGGGAGGTTAGAGGCATGAACCCCTGCTGTCTGGGAGTGCTAGGCCCAAGGGAAGTGTAGTTAGCAGGACCTGGAAGTTTTAGGGGGTGGGGGTACAATGCCTGCCCAGCCAGAGAGCCCCTTCCCTGGGTAAGAGATGTGCATTGGGACCCTGGGTGACAAGGAAGCCTGTTCAGGTCTCTGCCCTGGCAGGCCATCAGGGAGGTGAGGGCCATTAGCCCTGGGTGTCTGGGAGTGCTAGGCCCAAGGGAAGTGTAAATAGCAGGACCTGGAAGTTTTAGGGGGTGAGGTTACCATGCCTGCCCAGCCAGAGAGCCCCTTCCCTGGGTAAGAGATCTGCATTGGGACCCTGGGTAACAACCAAGCCTGTGGAAGGCCCAACACTGGCAGGCCATCAGGGAGGTGAGGGCCATTAGCCCTGGGTGTCTGGGAGTGCTAGGCCCAAGGGAAGTGTAGTTAGCAGGACCTGGAAGATTTAGGGGGTGAGGTTACCATGCCTGCCCAGCCAGAGAGCCCCTTCCCTGTGTAAGAGATATGCATTGGGACCCTGGGTGACAAGGAAGCCTGTTCAGGTCTCTGCCCTGGCAGGCCATCAGGGAGGTGAGGGCCATTAGCCCTGGGTGTCTGGGAGTGCTAGGCCCAAGGGAATTGTAATTAGCAGGACCTGGAAGTTTTAGGGGGTGAGGTTACCATGCCTGCCCAGCCAGAGAGCCCCTTCCCTGGGTAAGAGATATACACTGGGACCCTGGGTAACAACCAAGCCTGTGGAAGCCCCAACACTGGCAGGCCATCAGGGAGGTGAGGGCCATTAGCCCTGGGTGTCTGGGAGTGCTAGGCCCAAGGGAAGTGTAATTAGCAGGACCTGGAAGTTTTAGGGGGTGAGGTTACCATGCCTGCCCAGCCAGAGAGCCCCTTCCCTGGGTAAGAGATGTGCATTGGGACCCTGGGTGACAAGGAAGCCTGTTCAGGTCTCTGCCCTGGCAGGCCATCAGGGAGGTGAGGGCCATTAGCCCTGGGTGTCTGGGAGTGCTAGGCCCAAGGGAAGTGTAAATAGCAGGACCTGGAAGTTTTAGGGGGTGAGGTTACCATGCCTGCCCAGCCAGAGAGCCCCTTCCTGGGTAAGAGATATGCATTGGGACCCTGGGTGACAAGGAAGCCTGTTCAGGTCTCTGCCCTGGCAGGCCATCAGGGAGGTGAGGGCCATTAGCCCTGGGTGTCTGGGAGTGCTAGGCCCAAGGGAAGTGTAAATAGCAGGACCTGGAAGTTTTAGGGGGTGAGGTTACCATGCCTGCCCAGCCAGAGAGCCCCTTCCCTGGGTAAGAGACATGCATTTGGACCCTGGGTAACGACCAAGCCTGTGGAAGCCCCAACACTGGCAGGCCATCAGGGAGGTTAGAGGCATGAACCCCTGCTGTCTGGGAGTGCTAGGCCCAAGGGAAGTGTGGTTAGCAGGACCTGGAAGTTTTAGGGGTTGGGGGTACAATGCCTGCCCAGCCAGAGAGCCCTTTCCCTGGGTAAGAGATGTGCATTGGGACTCTGGGTGACAAGGAAGCCTGTGCAGGTCTCTACCCTGGCAGGCCATCAGGGAGGTGAGGGCCATCAGCCCTGTGTGTCTGGGAGTGCTAGCCCCAAGGGAGGCTTTAACAGCAGGCCCTGGTAGTCTTAGGGCAATGCCAGCAGCTGTTTCCAGGCTAAGGGCATCGAGTCCCGGTGGAATCCTAGCAGTAGCTGAAGTCCCTGGGAGAAAGTGTGACCAGATGTCCCTTGGTCCTGGTGGGACCAGATGTCCCTGAGAGATGTTAGGACCAGATGGCCGGACGGGCTTTCCAGACCAGATGGCCCTACTGGCTGTTGGCTGATATCTTTAACAGTGTTGGTCGGCTTAATAGTCGCCTCAAGGAGTTTGTGGAAGCCTACCCAGGCTGTGATAGCACTTGCTGGGCATGGTTTGATGCTGAGGCTGGCAGGCTGATTCCGGAAGTCTCCAGGGAACATGCCAGCAGTTCTCCCCAGGCAGAGAGCACTTTCCCTTGGGGAGAGATATGCATTGGGGCCCTGGGTGACAAGGAAGCCTGTTCAGGTCTCTGCCCTGGCAGGCCATCAGGGAGGTGAGGGCCATTAGCCCTGGGTGTCTGGGAGTGCTAGGCCCAAGGGAAGTGTAATTAGCAGGACCTGGAAGTTTTAGGGGGTGAGGTTACCATGCCTGCCCAGCCAGAGAGCCCTTCCTGGTAAGAGATCTGCATTGGGACCCTGGGTAACAACCAAGCCTGTGGAAGGCCCAACACTGGCAGGCCATCAGGGAGGTGAGGGCCATTAGCCCTGGGTGTCTGGGAGTGCTAGGCCCAAGGGAAGTGTAAATAGCAGGACCTGGAAGTTTTAGGGGGTGAGGTTACCATGCCTGCCCAGCCAGAGAGCCCCTTCCCTGGGTAAGAGACATGCATTTGGACCCTGGGTAACGACCAAGCCTGTGGAAGCCCCAACACTGGCAGGCCATCAGGGAGGTTAGAGGCATGAACCCCTGCTGTCTGGGAGTGCTAGGCCCAAGGGAAGTGTTGTTAGCAGGACCTGGAAGTTTTAGGGGTTGGGGGTACAATGCCTGCCCAGCCAGAGAGCCCTTTCCCTGGGTAAGAGAAGTGCATTGGGACCCTGGGTGACAAGGAAGCCTGTGCAGGTCTCTACCCTGGCAGGCCATCAGGGAGGTGAGGGCCATTAGCCCTGTGTGTCTGGGAGTGCTAGCCCCAAGGGAGGCTTTAACAGCAGGCCCTGGTAGTCTTAGGGCAATGCCAGCAGCTGTTTCCAGGCTAAGGGCATCGAGTCCCGGTGGAATCCTAGCAGTAGCTGAAGTCCCTGGGAGAAAGTGTGACCAGATGTCCCTTGGTCCTGGTGGGACCAGATGTCCCTGAGAGATGTTAGGACCAGATGGCCGGACGGGCTTTCCAGACCAGATGGCCCTACTGGCTGTTGGCTGGGATATCTTAAATAGTGTTGGTCGGGCTTAATAGTCGCTCAAGGGGAGTTTGTGGAAGCCTACCCAGGCTGTGATAGCACTTGCTGGGCATGGTTTGATGCTGAGGCTGGCAGGCTGATTCCGGAAGTCTCCAGGGAACATGCCAGCAGTTCTCCCCAGGCAGAGAGCACTTTCCCTTGGGGAGAGATATGCATTGGGGCCCTGGGTGACAAGGAAGCCTGTTCAGGTCTCTGCCCTGGCAGGCCATCAGGGAGGTGAGGGCCATTAGCCCTGGGTGTCTGGGAGTGCTAGGCCCAAGGGAAGTGTAATTAGCAGGACCTGGAAGTTTTAGGGGGTGAGGTTACCATGCCTGCCCAGCCAGAGAGCCCCTTCCCTGGGTAAGAGATCTGCATTGGGACCCTAGGTAACAACCAAGCCTATGGAAGGCCCAACACTGGCAGGCCATCAGGGAGGTGAGGGCCATTAGCCCTGGGTGTCTGGGAGTGCTAGGCCAAAGGGAAGTGTAAATAGCAGGACCTGGAAGTTTTAGGGGGTGAGGTTACCATGCCTGCCCAGCCAGAGAGCCCCTTCCCTGGGTAAGAGATATGCATTGGGACCCTGGGTAACAACCAAGCCTGTGGAAGCCCCAACACTGGCAGGCCATCAGGGAGGTTAGAGGCATGAACCCCTGCTGTCTGGGAGTGCTAGGCCCAAGGGAAGTGTAGTTAGCAGGACCTGGAAGTTTTAGGGGGTTGGGGTACAATGCCTGCCCAGCCAGAGAGCCCTTTCCCTGGGTAAGAGATGTGCATTGGGACCCTGGGTGACAAGGAAGCCTGTTCAGGTCTCTGCCCTGGCAGGCCATCAGGGAGGTGAGGGCCATTAGCCCTGGGTGTCTGGGAGTGCTAGGCCCAAGGGAAGTGTAAATAGCAGGACCTGGAAGTTTTAGGGGGTGAGGTTACCATGCCTGCCCAGCCAGAGAGCCCCTTCCCTGGGTAAGAGATCTGCATTGGGACCCTGGGTAACAACCAAGCCTGTGGAAGGCCCAACACTGGCAGGCCATCAGGGAGGTGAGGGCCATTAGCCCTGGGTGTCTGGGAGTGCTAGGCCCAAGGGAAGTGTAGTTAGCAGGACCTGGAAGATTTAGGGGGTGAGGTTACCATGCCTGCCCAGCCAGAGAGCCCCTTCCCTGGGTAAGAGATATGCATTGGGACCCTGGGTGACAAGGAAGCCTGTTCAGGTCTCTGCCCTGGCAGGCCATCAGGGAGGTGAGGGCCATTAGCCCTGGGTGTCTGGGAGTGCTAGGCCCAAGGGAATTGTAATTAGCAGGACCTGGAAGTTTTAGGGGGTGAGGTTACCATGCCTGCCCAGCCAGAGAGCCCCTTCCCTGGGTAAGAGATATACACTGGGACCCTGGGTAACAACCAAGCCTGTGGAAGCCCCAACACTGGCAGGCCATCAGGGAGGTGAGGGCCATTAGCCCTGGGTGTCTGGGAGTGCTAGGCCCAAGGGAAGTGTAATTAGCAGGACCTGGAAGTTTTAGGGGGTGAGGTTACCATGCCTGCCCAGCCAGAGAGCCCCTTCCCTGGGTAAGAGATGTGCATTGGGACCCTGGGTGACAAGGAAGCCTGTTCAGGTCTCTGCCCTGGCAGGCCATCAGGGAGGTGAGGGCCATTAGCCCTGGGTGTCTGGGAGTGCTAGGCCCAAGGGAAGTGTAAATAGCAGGACCTGGAAGTTTTAGGGGGTGAGGTTACCATGCCTGCCCAGCCAGAGAGCCCCTTTCCTGGGTAAGAGATATGCATTGGGACCCTAGGTGACAAGGAAGCCTGTTCAGGTCTCTGCCCTGGCAGGCCATCAGGGAGGTGAGGGCCATTAGCCCTGGGTGTCTGGGAGTGCTAGGCCCAAGGGAATTGTAATTAGCAGGACCTGGAAGTTTTAGGGGGTGAGGTTACCATGCCTGCCCAGCCAGAGAGCCCCTTCCCTGGGTAAGAGATATACACTGGGACCCTGGGTAACAACCAAGCCTGTGGAAGCCCCAACACTGGCAGGCCATCAGGGAGGTTAGAGGCATGAACCCCTGCTGTCTGGGAGTGCTTAGGCTCAAGGAAGTGTGGATAGCAGGACCTGGAAGTTTTAGGGGTGAGGTTACCATGCCTGCCCAGCCAGAGAGCCCCTTTCCTGGGTAAGAGATATGCATTGGTACCCAGCGTAGCTACTTTACCTGTGGAAATCTCTACACTTTGATACATCATGCAAGTTAAAACTGCCTACCTGTTTTGACTTGCCACGTACATAGTATTTCCTGTTCTGATTCCATGCCGTCTATGTAGCAAGTTGAGTTCTTGGTTCTGAGAAAAACCTCCAGCATCTGTGTTACTGTGCTGCTTTACTACCGGTGCAGAGAATGTCAGCTGCTGTTCTGTGAGCCCCTAGTCATGCAGCTGCTAATTCTGTGACTGTTTTATACCTGGTGGGGGGGGGGCGCGGGAAGGAAGGGGCGGTCCAGCCTCTCTTCCCAGGCTCAGTGCACTGAATGCTGGGTAAATAGTGAATGTCATCCCCCAAGAGAAGTATCACTGAAGTCAGGGCTGTGATCCCTCTTAGAGTGTTAATACTAGCCCCCTAGGAAGTGGTTTAACCCAGAGCTTGGAAGTCAGAGGGGCTCTGGACAAAATTGTTCCACAGAGGTGACCTAGATAGTGGGTGCCAGTGTCTCTGAATCAGGTACCCAGAGAGCCAGCCTTATTGGGACTCCATATCCTTGTATCATAGTCTATGCACCTGTGGCAAAGAACTTCAGTCCATGTTTTTCACTTTAAAAAGGGGCACCAAGTACTGTTTTTTGTGTCCAAGACCTTGAAGACCCTGGCCACACTACTGTGCTGCTGCCAGGCCTGGGGGCTTCTCCCTCTCCAATGTGTTGTCCCTTCATGAATGTGCTTCCACACCACCAATATGCTGCCACTACACCAATGTGCTGCCACCTCACCAATGTGCTGGCACCCCACCAATGTGCTGCCACCACACCAATGTGCTGCCACCCTGCCAATGTGCTACTGCCACACCAATGTGCAACCCCCCACCAAAGTGCTGTCACCTCACCAATGTGCTGCAACCACACCAATGTACTGCCACCCCACCAATGTGCTACTGCACACCAATGTGCTGCCACCCCATCAATATGCTGTCACTACAGCAATGTACTGCCATCACATCAATATGCTACTGCCCCACCAAAGTGTTGCCACCACACCAATGTGCTACCACCACACTAATGTGCTGCACCACACCAATGTGCTGCTGCTCCACCAACGTGCTACAACCACACCAATGTGCTACCACCCCACCAATGTGCTGCCACCCCACCAATGTGCTGCCACTCTACCAATGTGCTGCCACCACACCAATGTGCTGCCACCATACCAATGTGCTACTGCCAGACCAATGTGCTGCTGTCACCCACACTAAATTGCTTCAGTCCCACCAATGTGCTGCCACCACACCAATCTACAACTGCCATAGCAGATTGCTGCCACCACAGATCTGCTGCCTCCACACCACTGTGCTGCTTTCAGGCCAATGTGCTTCTATCTCATCAATGTGCTGTCCCTCCACCAATGTGCTGCCATCCCCACAATGTGCTCCCACCACACCAGTGTGCTCCCACCACACCAATGTGCTACTGCCACACCGACAAACAGCAGCCAGACCAATGTGCTTCTGTCCCACCAAGGTGCTGTCTCTCCACTAATGTGCTGCTTCCTGTCCAATGTGCTGCCTCCACAGCAGTGTGCTACTGAGACACCAATATGCAGCTGCTGCACCATTGCACTGCCACAACACCAATATGCTTCTGCTACACCAATGTGCTGCCTCCTCACCAGTGTGCCAGTGTGCTGCAGCCACTCTAGTGTACTGCATCCACACCAATGTGCTGTCTCTACACCAGTATGTTTCTACCCACCAATGTGTTGCCACCACACAAATGTGCTTCTGCTGTAACAGTGTGCTGCCACCCCACCAATGTGCAGCTATCATACCAATGTGCTACCTCCACACTAACATGCAGGCACCACACCGATGTGCTACCTCCACACCAGTGTGTTGCTACATGTGCTGCTACACTAGTGTGCTACTGTCACACCAATGTGGTCCTGCCACAGCAAGTGCCGCCGCCATACCGATGTACTGCTGCCAAGCCAATTTGTTGCTACAACAGCAGTGTGCTGTTGCCACAGAAAGTGCTGTTGCCACACCAATGAACTGCTGCTTCATTGGCGACTATTGTACTTTTTAAGACTAAGTCAAGTTTTCTGTTTGCTAATGAAAACAGGCTTTCAATTGTTAAACCAAAATTGACAGCAAAAGGTTAGGTAAATAGAGGGGAACCTGGGAGAATAAACTGCAGCATGACAGGAAGAATGCTTTAATGTATTAGTCCTTGTACAGAGTAGAGGTTGCTGACACTGTATTGATAGAGTCATGCTGCCAAAAATATGTCACTGAAAGAGGAAAAAGAGAAAAATGTCCTGTTGCTTGCCAGTGCAGTGATCAAAAACATTTTTTGTAACAAGGGCTACCCTTATCTGATGGAAAACAATATCCCCTGGCAGATAGGCAGAAGATCAGAGAAGACCGCTGTTTATCACCTTGGAGTTGCCTTTGCCAAGTGTGGGGGTGGGGGCACTTTCTGTGAGGTGAAATGTCCTGCATGTCATGCCACAGCTTTGATGTGCTTGTCGGCATGTGACGCTGGTAGCTGAATAAGTGACCCTCATGGAGTCTGATGCTGCAGCCCTCATCACACCTTTAGCTGGAGGAATTCAAAGACGCCTTTGCTCTCACCTAAGACATGTTTTCTCTCTCTCTCTCTCTCTCTCTCTCTCTCAGAAGCATGTAGCAGGAGTGTCAAGCTGATGTCACAAGTAGGCCCAAAGGGAGGGAGGAAGGGGCTAGCAGAAATGTTGAGTGGCCACTTTTGGACTTCCAGGATAAATGCCTGAGAAAGAATTCAAGGTGGGGAAGGGGCAGATAATCCTTCCTCCCTGTTTACAGGAAGATATATGACCTGTAGAAAATGTCAGATAAGACTGTGTAAGAAGCATCTCATTGTTCTCAGAGAATTACTCTTTACAGACAAATTTGACACTGCAAGAATCATTCTCATTAGCTAGTTCTCTTTTTTCTAATTTTCTTTAAGACCCTTCCTTGCCTCTAATACCAATTTCCCTCAGAAACTCCCAAGGCACACAAAGCCTCTTCACTCCTTACCTATAGCTGGCATCCATCATGGAGCTGGGACAATGTAAGGGAGATTTACCCTCGAGTTTTCAGCATCCTCAGGGGGGACTGTGGCTGTGGTGCACGACCAGGATATACTGGGGTCCATTGTGGGTGCTGTGGCAATTTTCTTGCTTTTCCCAGCCCTCTAGGATGTCAGCATGCTATATACACAGTGCAAGAGTATGCAGGACAGCGTGAGGACTGTGTGCCCAGCCAACATCCTCTTCCCACTCTGCCTGATTCTGCACTACCTCCAGTGGCAACCAAGGTGACAGCACCGCAGCAAAGGCAGTGATGCTGTCTTCCTGGATGAGGAGAGTGTCTTCTGGGAAACTCAGTCCTCCTCCTTTAGCCGGCCTTTCAATGGTCCAAGCTCTTTCCCAAACTCAGGTCACCAGCGCTATGAACCGCTGCTCTAATGCTGAGCCAATGGACCTGCATTGCCTGCTGATTCATTCATAGAACAGCACAGCCTGACTGTGGACAAAAACCTGTGCAGTTTGGGTAGGACAGTGGAGCATTTTTAAGTGTACACTCTCAGGAAACAGCATTTTTATGCACATAAGCAGGTCTTAGGTAGCTCACCTTACAGATCATGGCAGATCACCTCTGGTACTCCTTTTATACTATGTGTCACAGCAAACACTCCAGTTGAGCTCCAAGGACTCCTTCAGTGCAACAACAGGCCCAGTTGGACTCCATCCTTGTTCCATTCTGCCTGTGTCCACTCCTTCAGGCTCCCACCAGCTCTTCCTTAGAACTCCTCTATCATTTCTGGGTGGGGCAAGGTTACAAGGCAGGCTCTGACTCCCAAAAAAGAGGGTGACCATTTTAGTTGCTAGGATAATTCCTTTCCACCTTCTTCAGGAAGTGGTAGACCCCCAAGGTTGATTTCTTATCCTCTGGGCTCTGCTCAGCCATTTGGAAATGATATTGGGTTCTATTTATGGTCCCACCTCGATGACCCACATTTTTACCAATCTGATGTCCTTATTAGCCCCTGAGTTCTTCTCTCCTATGATCCATGGTGGAGACTGGAACATGGTCTACAGTAATGACCTGAAAAGATCTGATAAGCTCCAGCATGCTCTTTCTCTGGGCAGCTGGCTCTCCGTGAACTTATGGACTCCTTGGGCCTTGTGGATCCTTGGAGGGCATTGTTTCCGGACTGCTGGAAATATTCCTTCCACTCCCTGCTGCATAATTCCTTCTTCAGGTTTGATAATTTTTTACTCAGGGTTGAGCACCTTTCTGGAGTCACCTCCTGCCACTATTCTGCCAAAGTTTTTTCTGATTATCACCCTACCCTTTTCCAGCTCCTCCCTTCTCCTTCATTGGAAAGGGATAAGGTGTGGAGACTCAACAATCAGCTATTCAAATCTGAAGAACTAGTGAAACATATTCACTCTTTTGTCTCTACATTCATAGAACTCAATTCTCCCTCGACATCTAAACTTGACCTTTTATGTTGAGCTCTGAAATGTGCCCTTTGGGGAGAATTGATTTGTATAGCTGCTAAGCACCAAAAAAAGGGTTTCGGCCAAACTGTCTTCCCTGCTAGACAATATGTGATCCTTGGAGGAGAGTATTTCCCAGGAGTCACCTCAGTCAGAGTGGGAACATCTAGAACGCCTCCAATTTCAGTATAACACTTTACTGCAGGAGAGGACGGAGCACTTACTATTACATTCTAAGGTAAAATATTTTGATCAAGGGGAGAAAGTGGGGCAGTTACTGGCTCTCCGTTTGCATGCCCAAGCCATAGACAGGATCGTATCCTCCGCCTGTACTGACTCCGCCAGCTTCTTACCTCCACATTGATATTGTTGTTAATTTTAAGGCCTTTACCAAAACTTGTTTGCTCCACCTTCTCTCCTTTTGCCCTGGTAAATTTGAGATATTACTTGAGGATATAGCCCTTCCTCAATTAACTGTCTCAGCTGTTGCAATTCTATAGGCCCCTTTAACACTAGCTGATATATAATAAAGTGATTGACTCTTTAGCCTCAGATAAATCTCCTGGTCCGGATGGATATACTGCTACTTTTTATAAGACCTTTAAAATCTTATTGGCTCCTGTACTTCTGGATACATTCAATTTTATTTTTCAGGCAGGCCTTTCAGACTCCTCTCTTACTGAGGCTACTATTGTTGTGCTCCCTAAGCCTGGTTGAGATCCTTGCTGTTCTCCAACTACAGACTGATTTCTCTAATCAATGTTGATTTTAAAATACTTGCCAAGGAGTTGGTTTGTAGATTGGGCAGAGTTTGGGAATCTCTTCTAAGCAGGGAGCAAGTTGGCTTCATGAGAAGTAGACTTTCAGATGATCACCTCTGAAAACTATTGTATCTTATTTCTGCATCCAGGGATTCCCATACCCTTGCAGCTTTGGCATCCCTGGATGCAGAGAAGGCATTTGATAGGGTTTCGTGGGATTATCTATTTGCTTTACTGCCCAAATACTGTATTCCCCAGGGTTCATACAATGAGTCAAGGTGCTTTTCTCTTCCCCAACTGCTCGAATACTTTGTAACAGTGTTTTATCAGTGCCTTTTCCCCTTCAACAAGGCACCAGGCAGGGATGCCTGCTGTCCCTCTGCTTATCTAATCTCTTCTTGGAACCCCTGATTCGTAATCTCAACTCTTCCCCGCAGATTAATGGTATCTCTATTGGTCTTAATGACTACAAACTATTGGTATATGCGGATGACATTTTGTTGCCTGTCTCCACTCTAGTTAAATCCTTGCCAGCTGCTTTACACATTATTTCTCAATTTGGGTGTACAGTCAGGCCCACTTACGTGAATATTGCTTAAGTGAATAATCCGCTTAAGTGGAAAAATTCAAAAGTCCTGATACCTTTGCTATACATCCTATGTTCAATAGCCCGCATAAGTGAATAAAGAAGCCCATTTAATTGGATTTTTTGGGGCATTTTAAAAGTGCTTTCTATAGGGGTTTCAATGGGCTGCCTAGTACGTCCTTTGTTCAATTAGTTGCGCATTGTTACCTGACGATTGTATCAGCTTCAGGTTTGAATGGGGCCATTATAAGCCCATTTAAAGTCATTTCCTGTTGTTCCACCACCTGAGGTGATGTTGAAACAATTGCAAGCCCTGGAAAGCCTGAGAGCCTGTGCAGCCTGACCAGAAGAAACAAAGAGCTCACTCTAAGAGAAAAGGTAGAGGTACTAAAAATGCTTGCAAAGCCAGGGATGACTCAGTCAGCAGTTGCTCGTCACTGGGGTATCTCTCAGCCGCAAATATGCAGGCTGCAAAGAAACCATGAGAGAATCCTTGCTGAAGAGGAGGGGAATGTAAACCTGGTCAGAAAAAGAAAACTGGAGGGGAAGGACTCCTCAATTGATGATGCCCTCTTCCTTTGTATACACTATTAAATTTATGGCAATATTCAACTAGTCCCGTCCCCAGTCTCAGTCATTTCTCATAGTGACTGTACGCCAAAACACTGAACTCCAGTTTAGTGAGCAGTCCAGTTAAGCGAATACTTTTTGGTGGCAAATAGGATATTCACTTAAGTGGGCTACACTGTATTTCCAGTTACAAACTGAATTTAGCCAAAACTGAAGCCATGCTGCTTAATGGTTCTGCTTTATGGGCTGATGTTGTACACCTTGGCTTCACATGGGTTTGAGATAAGTTGAAATACCTGGGGATTTTTCTCAGTACTTCACCAATTAAGATGAAGCAATACAACCTTGATTCTACAGTGGCCAGTATTACAGCTGATTTAGACTGTTGGTCCTTGTTACCCATTTCCATGTGGGTCTATTTGAATATTATTAAAATGGATATACTACCCCATATATTGTACTCCCTACAGATGTATAACTTTGCTGTGCCACAGTCATGGTTTAATCAAGTTCACAGAATTCTTACTTTCTTTTTATGGCATGGCAAGACCGCCTGTCGGGCCTCATCTAAACTAATGTGTACTAAACAGGATGGAGACTTGCAAGCACCCAACCTCTTTTTGTATTATTTGGTGATTCATTTTACTAGATTCTCTCATTGGCTTAGTTTGCCAATAACAGACCCTTTAGGGCCCTATGTCCCCCTTTGGTGGGATATAGAGTGTTCCCACTGTATCAATACTGGCTTAGATATTCGGTCCCTCCTATACCTTTCTGGGGAAAAAGCTCCCTCGACCATTGCGAGGAACCCCGCTGGAAGCCTCCTTCCAAGTCCATTTACAACTATGTCCCCTAGTTAAAATTCAGCTGTATACAGATTTTACTCAACTCCTGTTTGGGAATCCTAATTTTGAAATTGCGTGGATGCTTTCAAGTCAGTTTTGGACTAATATGGAGGCAGAAACTGTGGAGGGCCTTGTTCATAATCAGAAACTTTTACCTTTTCAAGAAGCCTACACCCTATACTAGTGCCCCCCTTTTGTTTCCAATATTTTCACATGTCACACATGCTCATGCATTTTTTTGCACTGGCCAATGGTGTGGCCTCCTTGGGAATTTCATTTTCCTCTTGTCAGTAATGTCTACTACCCGTCACATCTCATATTTTTACCGATCCCTGTAGGAGTATCTGGCTCTGAGTGAGGGTCCATGGTATTACTACTGGGACCAAGCACTCCAGGCCAGTAACTTCCCAAGTAATTGGGCTGGAATTTTGGAAACACCTCTATAAATACATACACTGAGACAGATGTCGGTTTATGCAGTTCTAGGTCCTTCATAATCTTTATTATACCCCTGTTAGAATGTATAAAATGGGCAGAATTTCTACAGACTCCTGCTCCAGATGCAGCAAGGAATCTGGAACTTTGCTTCATATTTTGTGGTCCTGTGAAAAAGTGGTCCCATCCTGGCAATCCATCCAAACTCGTCTAGACCCCTTGCTTGGGTTGTCTGATGCATTTCTTCCGGAGATATGTATTTTGGGTAAATATGGCCATACCCTGATTGGCAACCAAAGGCCGCATGTGACCCTGCTTTCTGTGTGTGCGAAAAAGGTTATTCTTCAGCACTGGCAACATCAGGGCTCACCCTAGTTCCTCGAATGGTACAGGGAGATACTGTTTGCCCTACAGGCTGAGCACCTTATAGCTATTATGTCAGGCAAACCCCGCCAATATAAAAGCATTTGTGAACCTTTGTACGTGTTATTAACTGTACAATTGTTTGTCCCAGCTTTTACCACTCAACTTCCAAGTAGACTGACGAGAACAATGTTGGATGATCCTTGATATGTCTTTCTAGTATGGTACTTTCATATGCCTCCAGTAGTGGGGGTTGGGTATGTAGGGGAGGGGGGAGGAAGGGATAGCACAGGTTTTGTTTAGTGTTTTCTTTTTTTTTGAGGGATGTTTATATAATGTAAGATAATATGAATCCTGGAATTGATTCATGTTTTTTTTTTTCATTATATCCTTGTTGTATTCCAGGCTCCTGTTTATGGTCTCTGTAATTTGATGTTCCCTTTTTAATAAAGTTTATTCAGTTTGAAAAAAAAGAACTCCTCTTCCAGCTGCTTAACTCTGGTATGCCAAAGAACTAAAGACATTCTCGGGAGGGGGGCCTTGAGACTAGGATCAATTCCATAGGGTTGCCTATACTTCTTAAAGTAGGGCTTGCATACTAAATCACATAGTGGAGGCAGTTTGGCTTACAGTAGTTAGAGAGAAGAGCTCTGAACCTGGTAACCTGGGTCTGAATCTCACAACTGGCACTTACTCACCATGGGCCCTATGTATGAAAGATTAACATGCCTATGTACTGTGCAACCCTATCGCTGAAAACAACACATCGGAGGTTATGTGGACCCCTGTGGCATGCATGAAAGGGGCACACACCTCTTCTGCCTTTGGTCCCTAGTCGTTTGTTTAGCTGCACACATGGACAGTCTGAGGCAGTGGCCAGGGAGCATGCCCACCCAGACACGGAGTGCTGGGTACGGTGATGCAGGCTATGCAGACAGGGACCCTGCCATAGCCACTGTGCACTCTCAACAGACATTACCCACTGGCCTCAGCAGGACTGGCTCCCTCTATTACACTGTCCCAGCCCTCTGTTTCAGGAAAGAGGGTTGGAGCAGCCATTGAGGCACTCATCCTGTTTACTCAGTTTACCTAGATGCATGGTGTCCCACAATCCCCTGCTTCACAGGCAGCTGGGAATCCACTCATGGACCAGGACAGGCATCCAATTGGATGCCCACCTGTGTCTGCTGATCCGCCTCAAGCATCAGTGCACCAGAAAGCAGGACCATGGACAGGCACCTGCAGTGGCCTGCGATTGTGAATGCCATGTCCGTGTGCCTGTCCACTGGTGTGGAGCTGCATGGGCAATACGTGGCTCTCTTGCATCCTTGGCCTGTATTGGTGCATAGGCACCCACGTGATCAGAAGCAAGTCAAATTCTATCTAATCTATCTCTAGACTGCTTGAATCTTCCTGAAAATGTGTTTATTTGAAAACTGGTAACTGGTAAAGGTGCACTGAGCCAAGACTTGTTTCCAGACATGACCCAGGGAGGGGGTACAGGAGGTAAAAACAGGTATAAAATGGTTGACGTGACAGTTACAAGCAAACATAACTGTGGTGAAGGCAAAGCAATTATGAAAGTAACGATATGCTCCCATGAAGGAGATACAAGTAAACAAAATAAATCAGGATTGCACTCAGAGAAAAAGTGAACAGTGGTAAACAAGGTCAGGGAACTGCAAGTTAAAGGCAGGAGTAAGAGGAAGAAGAAAAAAGAAACCTTTGTTGAAAATGACAGCAACATTCTCACTTTATTCTCCTCTATCATAAAGAACTTTGAGATACAATCTGCATTAAGGCACTATATAAAACCAACATTCCTTCTTCATGCTATTGTAACAGAAATCTAGTTGCTTTTCATGTATGTTTCTGTACTTTCTTTCTACTAATGCTATTGAAGACACAACCTCAACAAATAAATAAATAGGGCTTTCTCCTTTATAGCTCACATAATCTACACCACAGCTACTATGTAAGCATTCACGGAAGTCATAAACCAGCATTTCCATCATCACATGAATTTTTCATGGCAACAGAATGTTATGTCTCGAGTGCAGGATAATCAGGTCACTGCATGCTGGAGCACTAGGAGCAGATGAGTTGTGAGGAATAAATATTTAATAGAAATACATTTTCAATAATAAGCAGCAAGGAGAAGGGAATACAAAATCATGCATACCCCAGTACTGCAAAGCATCATGGGTTGTGTGTGCAAATCGCCATGAGAATTTAGATTGGTTCTGCCTGAAGCAGAACTGCATGGTGCCAAATGGCCTCTCACACAGTCTGCAAAGGTTGAGAACAGAAGACACAGATGCATGTTTTGTCTTCTCAGGAATCATCACTGTGCCTCATCTGTATCTCAGCCTAGGGGTGTATGAACCAGCCCTTATGTGCTCTTAAGGGTTTGGGTCATGGTGTGCCCAAACAAAGACAGCAAGCTAAAAGACAAAGAACCGGGGGCATTAGCAAGCCAGTTTCCAGAACTGATGCATCTCACACAGGCTCTGCATCATACCTCCTGTTTTAAAAAAAAACTTTAACATCATGTGTTATTAGCTGGCCCAGTGTCACGGAAGCTTGAGGTGCTGATGCCTTACCTGCCACCATTCTGGCAAACTGGGTTCTGGAACAGATTCAGGTCACGGGGTCAGCCATGTGAGAGGACAGGTATCCAGAAGGAGAATCTGTATCCCTCTGCCACGACTGCACCTGGTGGAGGCCAGGTGGTAGTACTAGCAGGAGCAGCAGAACATGGGGAGACATCACCTGACACTCTGTGTCATTGCATGCTGATGGCCCAGAGGAGAAAACTGAAAATAATGCTCCTGCCCACTCAACTTCCCCTGCAGACCCCACACGACCCTAGGTGGCAGGCCACCCTTCTGGTGGTTTACCTATAAGTCCACCACATGGGTTTGTGGGGGGCTGGGGTGGATACCCCATCCAGAGGGATGTCAGTAGAAATCAAACATCACATTCAACTATGGTACATCCTCAGAAACACGAGGAAGTAGAAAAGCAAACTCAGGCTGGCGGTAAAGCAGGGGTCGCTGTGAGCAGTGCAGGGCCTAGCAGCACAGTTTCTGTGGAACCACCACAGCAAGCCATGATGGACTCCATGAACGCCATATTTTCGAAGATCGAAAGGACTCTGACGAATCTCAAGCTCACGATGTGGTATTCGAGAGCAGATTGGGATGGTTGTTGAAATAAGCCTCTACTGCAATGCAAGATGTGGGTTGCAGCACTTATCCAAGAGAATACCCAGTTCACTGGATGCCTTGAGACTCTCATAGGGTATGATCTGGGAACCTCTGGCTACTGGGAGTGCCAGAGGGAGCTGAGGCACTGACATGCTGCAGTCTTTAAAATCAGGCTACAGAAGTCCCTCATAAGTTCCCAGGGCTTTAAATGGGACAATCTGAAAGAGCCTATAGAGTTAACCCCTGGGTGTGACCCCAAAATGTAACCCAGCCACATACAGTTCTTTTATGCACCACAGGAGCTGACATTCAGGACTTGATTCTGTCAGCAGACAGAGCAGCTTACCCAATAATGATTAATGAGCCTGATGTAAAAGTATTCCCTGATTTTGTCCTTCCAGACCAGGGCCCAGAGGGAGAGATTCAATGTGGTGTGCCAGTGCCTCCAGGCCCTGGGCATCATGCACTCTTTTCTCATTCTAGTGTGGCGTCCCTTGACATGTGGGAAACTATGGTTAATTTCAGGTCCAAGGGATGCAGGCCACTGTATAGGGCAGACTGAATTGGCATTTGTGGCCCAGACCACTACAGGTCCCTGGGCTAAAGAAGGAGAGTCTGGAGAAGACTGACTGCAGGCTTGAACTCTAACTATCTGGACAGTACCCTTTTGGGAGGCTCCGAGTGTTAAACTACCTTATTCCCTGCTGTTTGAGGGATGTTCAAATGTTGGATGTAACTTATGGGATGTTACCATATGTTGTAGAGACACTTTGGGACATATTCTGCTCAGGACTGGAGGATGGGAGCAGAGTAGTGAGGGCAGCCAAGGCTTCGAAACAACTAAGACTGGTGCAGGAGATCAGGGAAGGGAATAGGATTTCTTCAGGTATATAGGAAGAGGCGAAAGTACAAGGACCAGATTGTAGGATTATGAAGGAGGGAGGAGGGTGGGCAGAGGCAGAAGTACTAAATGAGTACTTCTGCTCAGTGTTCCTGAGGAGGATGGGCCTATACTTCAGGGGAAGAGGTGGGGTGGGGTCAGGGGAAGAGGAGGTAATGGACAGGAGATCCCATTCAAAAGTGTGTTGGAGGACCTAAGGTCCTAAGAGGTGGATAGGGCACCTGGACCAGACAGAGTGCATCCTAGGGTACTCAAGGAGGTGGCAGGGGTCCTGGTGGGACCACTGGTGGATTTGTTCAACACTTTCCTGAGTACTGGATGTGTGCCCAGAGACTGGAAGATGGCACATGCTGTGCCAATCCATAAGAGTAGGCCAGGGATGAACCTGGGAACTGCTGACCAGTGAGCCTTACAGTCATTGTGGGAAAGCTAATGGAGACTATCCTTAAGGAAAGGCTGGCGAGTTTCCTGGAGGCATAGTCTACAAGATGACGAGCAACATGGGTTTGTATCTGGCAGACCATGTCAGACCAACCTTGTTGACTTTTTGACTGGGTGACACAGTCACTGGATAGAGGCCATGCAGTGTATGTCCTTTACCTGGACTTCAGCAAGGCATTTGACTCAGTGCCCCACGGAAGGTTGACCAGCAAGTTGAATAGCCTGGGAGTGGGAGGAAACTGGTTGGGTGGATTAGGAGCTGGTTGCAGGGCAGGCAGCAGAGGTGGTAGGTGGAGGAGAGTTCTTTGCACCCAAGGCTGTAATCCACAGAGTCCGCAGGGGTCAGTGTTAGGACTGGTACTATTTAACATATTCATTGTCAACATATCAAACAGGAAAAGGAGCAAGATCAACCTCTTTGCAGATGGCACTAAGATTTGTGCTGAGGTAGATAGTGAGGAAGGGGTAAGGTACTGCAAGTGGATTTGGCGACACTTGAGTGCTGGTCAGCCACATGGCAGCTGGGGTTCAATGCTAAAAACTGGCAGGTCTTGCACTTGGGAGCTAAAACCCACAGAACAGCTTCTGATTGGGAGTGCAGTTAACCACTTGGCGAGGAAAAGATCTGGGGTGCTGGTAACAGGGAGATTAAACACACAGCACAGTGCAGGAAGGCAGCTGCAAAGGCAAACAGAGTGCTGGGATGCATCACCAGGGGAATCACCTCTAGAAAGGAAGAAGTCATTATGCCCCTGTACAAATCCCTGGTGAGGCTGCATTTGGAATACTGTGTGTAGTTGTGGTGTCCCTATTTGAAAAGGGACATCAAACTACTGGAGGGGGTCCAGCATAGGGTGACAAAGATGATCCAGGAGATGGGGACAAAACATATGAAGAGAGATTGAGGGAGCTCAACATGTTCATCCTTGACAATAGAAGAGAAGGGATATGACTGAGACATTCAAGTACCTAAAGGGCATAAACAGAGTTAATTTTAAGGGTTTGTATAAGTTAAAAGGGGAGAGAGATACCAGGGGACACAGTCTGAAATTGGAGAGAGGAAGGTTCAAGAGGGAGATGAGGAGGAACTATTTCACGGAGAGGGTGGTAACAGATTGGAATGCACTGCCAGAAAAAGTGATATCACTGCAGACGGTGGGCAGCTTTAAGAGAGGGTGGGATAGGGCCAAAGGGAGGGTCAAAACTGTGGGGAGGATGGGAGAGAAGTCGGAGGTGGGGGGCACTAAATCAGAAAGTCATGCAATGGGAGAGGGGCAGCTGCAGTTTAATGAACAGCGTGCTGCACACTCGAGCAGACTATTTAGACTGAAAGGCTTGTATCTGCTGGCAATTTTGTATGTTTGTATGGGTCATCTGGTGCCACGTGGCCATAGCAGCCATTTTGTTTACCTCTGTGATGTCATGTAATCTTAGTTGTTTTAAAAAGACTTGTAGATGTGCCCAGTTCCTGTAGAGGATTGCTTATGCATTCTTCAGATTCAGTTTTTTCTGTCATAAGTTGATGCCAAAGTTTGAATGTTGTACAAATGCTTTATTTCAGTATAAATGGGGATTCAGAGGGGATGTCTGAGTGGGAGAACTTCTCTTTTTTTCACAGTATTATTTCTGGTTTATAGCAAATGCCATGGTTCTGCTTGGATCCTCCTTTATTGTTCTCCCTACTGGACCTCACCTGGTCTATGAAGCAACTTGCATTTTCTAAAAAAAAAAAAAAAAAAAAAATGTTAAATTTAATATTTTTCTTTTACGATACTTCCCCCTCTCCTTTTACAAAAGAATACAAGGAGATATACTATTTATATATCAACTTTATTGGTTGTTGGCATGTATTTGTATGCATGCTATATTTCTCTTATTTATTTATATTTTGTTAATCGGGTAAGAACCCAAGGACAAAAACTATACATTTTTAAGAGGGACCCAGAGTAAAAAGTGACAAAAAAAACTTCAAAATACAAACTATAAGTCCAGTAAATAACACAGATAATATGATACAAAGGATAAATAGTTAAAGAGCTTCTTGATAGCATTAGAAACATTTTTAAAAAAGTAAGATTTATATTCAGCTCCATCCCATTTTCTTTAGTACTTTTATATATTTTCAGTAATTAATTCCCTATTTCTTTTATTGCTGAAAACAGTTGCATGAAAACAAGATCCCTGTTCACTATATTCTATCTACTCTGACTGCTTCTCTACACATGACATCACAATCTCCTGTTTATGACATCATAATTATCTCCACAACAACATATTTTGATGTCATAAACATAATTATGATGTCAGGTGTAGGCAGACAGCCAGAACTCAAACAGCAGAGATACTATATTGATGCAAATACCCCACAGAATAAAGAAATAAGGGTAAGAATTACAGAATAAAATACAAAATATAACTAAGCTACAGTTATGTCTGAATATTACATTTTTTTCAAAGTTGTCTCAAAATCTTTATTTTATTTATTTATTCAGGCGAACATCATTGAGCATAGCTCATTTACAAGATGGACCTGAGTGGTCATAACAATATAAGGTTACAAATTTTACACAAAAACATGGTACTGAATGAACACAAATACAAAGATTTACGAATGAGACAGATATACAAATATTTACATATATACAAGGCAAAATGACATTGGACCTAGATCATATTAAAAGGAAAGAAACAAACAGTATTGTAGGGATAAAGCTAGGGTAATGGGACTTGGGGCATTTTTGTACTAAGTAGGTTGGAGAACAAGCTAGAAGAACAATAAAGAAATAGGGGGTAGTATAAAAAGGGGTAGGGGAAGGAGGGGGTGTGAGAGGACTAGGCCTTATGGAAGCAATTGCATGATTCTGGGAATAGACTAGTGTACAGTTTACAGTGTACAGTTTGTCTCAACTGCGTCAGGAGCTCTTTAACTATCACACAAAATACAGTTATAAAAACATTTGCACACAGTACAAACTAACAGACGGTACTTATAAATACATTTAAATGAAACAGCAGTATCTACAGTAAGCAGATGTTGAGGCAAAGAATTCCAAGCTTTGGTCATGGTAAAAACTCTTTGACCTTGGGCAGTTTTTTGATACAGTATAGTCAACAAATACTGAACAGAACTACAGTATGTGTTACATGATTTCAAACAATGCAGCAAATAGACTTGCCAAAGAAAAGGGTCCCAAACCCTTTATGATTTTCCAAACAAAAGGAACATCCAAATACTTCATTCACTGTTTTAGAGGAAGCCACTAAGGCCCTGGACACACTACAGAACTGTTTTTGAAAACCACTTTTAAAACCAGTTTAGCTAAACCATTTCAGTGCAGCCACACTACTCAGTAACCATTTTTATGTTGGCGTGCTCGTGCAGCCAACATCTTGTGGCAGTGGGGATTTGGAGGTACAGTCGCTGTTGGGCGAATGGGGCTGCATCAGTAGGTGTCCCTCATTCCCCAATCAGCCTGCATGCAGTGCCACACCATGTGCTAATGTGGCGAGTACATCTGGAAAGGTCCACTGAAATCCGAGCAAAGCTTCGTCAGATGCAGCGGACCTTCCTACATGCTCCATCGGCATAAAGCAGTTCCCCATTTCTTATATGCCGGTGCCCAATCCCCTCGGCTCTTGCCTCCCACCTCCGCTTTCCTT
Organism: Neoceratodus forsteri; assembly: GCA_016271365.2. NCBI lineage: Eukaryota > Metazoa > Chordata > Ceratodontiformes > Ceratodontidae > Neoceratodus > Neoceratodus forsteri. Next base: position 179,421,737 of record CM057450.1, on the reverse strand, counting down.
GTGTGCTGACAGGGGTGCCCAATACCTGTCGGCATAAATTAGCCTCCCCTTTTGTTGTGTGCTGACGAAGGTGCCCAATCCCCGCCAGCTGCAGCACCCCCCAACAGTTAGGTATATCGCTGGGAGCCCACCCAGTAGTTAAAGTCCTCGAAAACTGTCCCACGATGTTAGTTTTGTTTTTTCCTGTAATATAAAAATGGTCCTCGTAGTCTCCCTACCCACCACCCACACCCACTGCGCACCCTGCCTCCCCACCCCCCCACCCCATACTTACCTCCGGAGGTCGGCGCGATGATCTTGGTGGACCGGGAACACGTCTGCACTCTTCAAAGCCGACCGCGAACTGAGGAAATGCCAGTAAGCTGTATAATGGAATAAATAGGTTTTTTTCAACTTTAATGCATATCTCAGGCATTTTTTGGAATTTTGCACCAAATTTTCAACATGGGGTTTTGGGACCCCTCCTCATGAATTCTGTTACAGTTATGATGTTGTCGGTCCCGAAGGTGATTTGAAAGTCACTGCGGAATCAACTTTGGGGACTGGTAATACAAGGACAGTGGCAGTGTTCATGAGGTGGGCTTTCAAAAAGCCTATGTTGCAAATTTGGTGGAAAAAATCCAAAAATGGTTGTTTTACGTTAAGTGCTATGCAGTTGTTACAAAGACGCTCATAACTTCGCAAATTCACAATATTTTCATGCCAGATTTTCAACATTGTCATTTTTCTACACCTCCTTGTGAACAGTACAGCTATCATTTTTCACATCCTGGCCAAAATGTGTGCACAGAGGTTCTTTGTCTTTTAAATAGTTTTTATTTTAATGGGTTCACCACAATATATCCCAGGCACACTGCCTTAGGGGTAGCTGGTCCATTTCACTGGGATGTCAAACAGGCGAGGCAACTGATGAGTCTTTGTAGGACAAACACGTGTCTATGTCTTCTGTTAGTACCCTTTGCAAACTGTGTGAGAGGCCTTTTGGCACCATGCAATTCTGCTTAAAGTTGGACCAGCATAACATTCTGTGGTGATTTGCATATGCAGCCCATGATGCTTTGCACTGTGGGGAATGTGTGATTTTGTATTTTCTTGAAACTTGGCTTCCCAGCCAAATGCCCTTTGGGTAACCCTTGCCTCAGTGTTTACGCACAGAGGTTCTTTGTCTTCAAAATGTGTTTCCGATTCGAGCACAATACCGTGGTCGCTGTGGGAAATCAGTGTTTGGGGCAGATTACAAAAATGACAGTTATACTGTTCATGAGCAGAGGTTCTACAATGCCTATGTTGAAAATTTGGTGATGATACTCCATAACATGACGCTGTGTTACTGATGATCGTTCGCGCGGTTGCATGCACGCTCGTAAGTTCTTTATAATATTTTCACTCCAGACCTTCAACATTGCCATTGTTCTGCACCTCTTTATGAACAGTACAGCTGTCATTTTTCACATCCTGACCAAAATGTGTTTTCGCAGTTCTGGCACAGAATAGCGAGGTCGCTGTGGAATGTCCATGTTCGAGACACATTATGGAAATGAGAGTGACACTGTTCATTAGCAGAGGTCCTAAAATGCCTATGTTGAAAATTTGGGGCCGACAGTCCACACAATTAGTGTTTTACGGGCGTGCGTTGCGCAGTTTGCACACACACTTGTGACTTCCTGCATTTGTTATATTTTTACTCCTCATGTTCAAAATTGGCATTTTTCCACACCTCCTTATGAACAGTACAGCTGTCATTTTACAAATCCTGCCTGAAATGTGTTTTTGCACGTATACCTGATGACCCAAAGGCACACCCCACTGCGTGTCGCTCTCTACAGGGTTGGGGTGGGGTTGGCGCCACTTCAGTACTTCACTGCCATTCCTATTATGCACCTCTAGCTCCGCCACTGCCAATGCCAATGCCAGCGCGACAACATTCGGCATTGACAAATGCTTGTTGATAATGGTTTAGTGTGGCCACACCGCTAGTGTTAAACCTGTTCTCCTTGTAACTACTATATGTTAAGTCCAACACACAGAACTATGCTTGCCTGGACACATTGCAGCTAGAACTGTTTTAGACCATTACAGCTTAAAACATTTTTACTCCTGGACAGACCTGTGAGTAAAACCATGCTAGCTCCAACACGTTTTTAAAAATGGTGTTTAAGACTAGGTATCTAGCAGGGTTTAAAAACACTTTTGTTAAAATATTTTAAGGGGCTTGCAATCTGTCTGCAAACAGTGTTAGGGGGATTTAAACCATTTTAAGTTTCCCAGTGTGTCCAGGGCCTAAAGGTCCTCATACAATGAGCAGTGAAGAGTCTTCCTGCCAGCCCCCAAGGCAAAAGAACACACACTGTGCAGGAGCATGACGACCCTCTGCATGGAAAAAGCTGTAACCGCACTATATGTAGGAACGGCGTAGTCAATCAAAGAAATGATCAAGCCACTGGCAGCCAATGTGCGAGATTTAGGAATCAGAGACTTTTTTTATTCTGTGCAGTAATCCTAGTCTAGAATGTGCTGTTTTGATTAAATAGTCAATATGATTAACATAAGAAAGTTAAGAATCCAAAACCAAGCGTATTTAAATTACTTTTCAGAATCAATAAGTTGACCATAAATAGTTGTGTTTTCTAGCTGCAGAGATACTACCCTTGTATGACCATGAAAGACCATACGTTTGATCTTCATTACATTAAGAATCAATTGATTATGGATAAGCCAGTTTTGAACATTGTCAAAAGCTGACTGTATATTTTTCAGTGTAATAATCTGGTCTCAACCACCAGAGAACACATAGAAACATAAAAACATAGACTGTAATGGCAGATAAGGACTGCTTGGCCCACCCAGTCTGCCCATTTCCCTACCTATTGGATAAGCTGCAGATCCTAGTTAACCAACAGTCTACTTCCTCCTACCCCTCACTATAATTGCCTTATGTCTGTTCCATGCATTCTTGAATTCCCCCACTGTTCTTGACCCCATGACCTCCTCAGGAAGGCCGTTTTGTGCGTCCACCACCTTCTCTGTGATAAAATACTTCCTCACATTGTCCCTGAGCTATCCCCCCTCTGTCTTCAAAATGTGCCCCCTTGTTCTTGCACACCTATTTTTCTGAAATGTGCTACCCTCTTGGACTTTGCTGATTCCCCTGAGGTACTTGAAAGTTTCTATCATGTCCCCCCTCTCCCTCCTTTCCCCAAAGGTATACATATTAAGCTCCTTTAGTCTTTCTTCTTACGGTTTCTGGTGCAGACTCTGGCCCATTTTTGTTGCCCTCATCTGGACTGCCTCCATTCTGTCTATGTCCTTGTGGAGATGGGGTCTTCAGAACTGCACACAATACTCCAGGTGGGGTCTCACCAACTGTCTGTACAGAGGGATGACAACTTCTTGTTTTCTACTGGTGATGCCTCTCCCTATGCATCCCAGTATCCCCCCAGCCCTCCTTACTGCCTTCTCACATTGCCTGCCTACCTTTAGGTCATCTGGTATTACTACCACAGGTCCCTTTCCATTTTGTTGTTGTTAGTTTCAATTGTGTACTCTTCCCTGGGTTTTTGATTCTAAGGTGCATTACTCTGCAGTTCTTTGCACTGTCTCTCAGCTGCTATACTTTTGACCATTCCTCCAACCTTGCCAAGTCCCTTGTCATCCTTTCCACCACCCCACTTGTGCATCAGCCCTGTTACAGATCTTTGTGTCATCTGCAAGAGGCATACTATTCCTTCCAGTCATAGGAGCTGGATTTGTAAAATATTTGGTGGGGCCCTGGGGTCGGGGACAAAGCCCCACCCCTGGCCCAGGGGTCAGTGGTCAAAGCCCTACCGCCCCCCAGTAGGGTCTATGGGAGCAGATCCCCCTATACATGGGGGTCAGGGGGGAGGATTAAGCCAGACCAGCATCAGACCTCTACAATTACTGTAGCGCTCAAGTTACACCATTTACCCACTTATGGCATGCTCTACACCACACTTGTCAGTTGGTTATTTTTTTATTGCTCTACTAGAGTTGGGGGACTTCACCCCCCACACCCCCATGTTAAAAAAATAAGGGGGGTGTAGGGGTAGAGCCCCGCAACTCAAATTACCTGACAAAAACTAAAACAGCAAACGTGACAAAAGTAGCCTTGTGCAGGTACAGTACAGTGCAGCAAGCACACGACAAAAGCACGCAGAATTCTCTATAGCTTTGTGCTGTACTAATTGTGGTGGTCTGATATTCTACATAGTAGAAGGTTAGCAAAAGACTGCCAGGAAAAAAATGATCTCTTGATATTGCCATTCTGGACCATTTCAGGGATGTTTATTTTATTTTGTTATACTTTTAAACAGATGAGCAGTTTGCCCATTTTTACCTGCAATAAGTACAGAAACAAAACAGAACTACTGGTAGGATTTCTAGGCAAGGCTAGCACCAAACCATTGTACTATGTTGTAGAACAAAAGTCCGTGAGACTAAACCCAGACTGAAAACAGTGGCAAGAGGTGCAGTATCAGTAAAAACAGTTATAATAGTATTCAAAATCAATTTTAAAACTTCTTCCCAGCTGAAATTTGACATATACTATAATTCCATTTTAACCAGCACTCGTATACTACAAAACACAACACAGCAAAGCAATACACTAACTGCAAGGGTTATTTTTGTGATTTGTCTATCAAACCTCATATAAACAATGAAAAAGAAATTGCTGGACTGTTATGCAATGAATCATTTAAAATAGCTTCAGAGTCTGCTTTTATATATTTTGAAAAGCAGCTATAACTGCTGATTATTCTCTGGTCTTGCAACTCCTGACGTTGGCCTGTTCAGCTCCCCCATGCCATGAGAGCTGGGATCCTGAGCAAAATGATTTTGTTGTATAGTACATTTTAAAATAATAAGTGCAGTGCCCAGAAGTATATCTGATAGTTGTACCCATGGATTACCACAAGTTAAATTGCAAAGCTTGGGGACAGAACTTATGACTGCATAGCCCAGCTGTGGTTCCCTGCAGCACTTGACTTTGTTTTGAGTTGGGTTACAGAATCTCTGTGTTGTTCTGGCATTCTGATTTGGGGCTTTTTGCCCAGAAGGGAGAATGGAAAAGGACACAGAAGAGGGAATAATCTCTAAGAGGAATGCAACCTGGAACTACCAGGAACTGAATCTGAAACTAAAGGGCTCTACTGGCTAGGCTGAAGCCCAACGCTGCAGAGATGGGCGTCATCTTCAAAATCCCCCTCGTTGTTCCCAAAATAAATTTGTTATATTTGTACCTGTTTGCTCATAAAAATCGAGTCCTGCTCCAGTGCAGCCAGCATGTTGCAATATGGAGATGGTCACCTCCTGCGATCTTGCTGCAAATTTCATGGGAGGATGATATGCCACTGCCCTTTCCTCAATGGTCTGTCTACGTACAGAACTTTACTAATGTTTTTATCTCTGATGCCCGATTTTATTTTCCACAAAATAGGCCTAAATGCCATGTGTATATACACATGGCATTTAGGCCTAGTCTGTGAAAATAAAAATTGGGGGGATTTTGAAGGTGAAGCCCTGATCTTTGCAGCAGCTGGGGATTCAGCCTATCCAGCAGTTCTCCTCAAGTATGTGCAAGTTTGGAAGAAACCAGTCAGAGCACAGCCAGCAAACAAATCCCATCCAAATGCAAAAATCATCTGAACACAATAACACCAATCACCAGGAAGGAAGCAGACCTGGGATCCCTCAGAACACAAACATGATCACCTCAACGACCACTGAAAATGCACCCAGACTATAGAACCAGAGTTCTCATGACTGCATAGCATTGAACTAACTTTGATTACTTGCAAGGCTGCGAATCTGCAAGGCTCAATGGCGTTGCCTTGACTTTACAATCAAACAACTCATACTGTCTTACTTGGGCTGGTAGTATAGCCTAGAGGTTAGAGTAACAAACTGTGAATGAGCTTGGTACCCCCAGACCTGAGTTTGATTCCCATAACCGCCATTTGCAAACTGTGCGACTCTGAGCATGTTACTTGACCAGCCCAAAGCTCTCCGGTCACCCCTGAAAAGAGGTAGTTGTGCCTAGTGAGTCTTACCCAGCAGCCAAGTTTCTTCAGGCACGGTCCTATCAGATGAGGTCCCATCTGCCTGGATTGGTGGTAGCTCAGGTGGATGTTAAAGATCCCATGGCACTTATCGAAAAGAGTAGGGGAATTTCCCCGGTGTCCTGGCCAAATTTCCCTCATTCACTATAAATACCACCAACAGCTTAATCTGGTTCAAAGTCAGTTGGCATTCATTTGTATCCCCCTCCCCCGGGTCGTGCCTGAAAATAGGCAGGATTTGTCTAGTGCACTTACCCGGTCAACAAAAGCTAAATAAAATAAATAAAATAAATGAATCAGATACACTTATTGGACTGGGTCAAAATGCAGCTGATAAAGGCTGAACAATGGATGTGCTGTTTCAGGACTTAAGCACAGCCTTTGAGTCAGCCCCAATGAATTGTTAGTAAAGTGGAGTGACCTGGGGGTATGGCCGGGTGGCATTAGTTTCTATGAAACAGTTCAAGGCACAGCAGTACATTAGAGCATGCTGTTCGCTGTTCGCTGGCATGCAAATTGCTCCGACACCAGTGACCACTACCACTACCTCCAAAGTCAGTATCAGTGGGTATCTGCCCTCTCTCGTATATTTTTAGGAGAATGACGAGTTAGTTTACTTCAGTGAGGTAATCATCTCATCTGTGTAAAACTAAGGTCACAGCCTGACCATCTGGCAGCAGAGTTGGGATTCAAACCCATGGGCTCAGCAGGATGTAGGTCATTAATACTCCTAATGCTACTAATACATTTAACCACATTTCTGAGAACTTATAATAAGGTAATAGCAAAGAGTTTGAATATCCCAAGAAAATTCTTGTTTTTGTGCCCTTCTCTTCTGCAGGAATAGGATTGTACATTTATACCCATTACCCATAAACAGCAAATTCCCCAGCCAGCTGCAGCGGCTCAAATCTGTCAATCAGAGTTGGACTGGCACCAAGATACCAGGAAATTTCCAGGTGGGCTTTGTGGGCTCCTGACAACCTCTTAAACTTTCTTTGCAAATCTTTGGTTGTATTATTTTTTAAATAAGTGTGCCTTGTAAGTAAATGTAAGATGCAAACAGAGGACTAGGGTATCATAGTAATGTGGACTACTGAGGAGTCTGTCATCCTGGGCCCTACTGATTTTCAGGAATCCAGGTAGGTGGATGAGCCCTGTGTCAACTTTCCAGGACACCTGTGTCAACTACCCCTCCCCCGTGCCTCAGTCCAACCCTGCTACTACTAGTTTTCACCACAGGGTTTAAATTGGGCAGAAGCCCACTGGAACTCAGTTCCCAGCTTTCACCACCACCTCTTAAAATTTTTATGACAGTTCCATGACTTCTACAGTCCTTCTCCCTAGTTCCTGATGGGTGTCAATTGTCACAGTTTCATTCCCTTCCATTCTCCTTGGCTCCCCCTTTGCAATGCATCCCGTCCCTGCTGCGCCTTACCTGGCTAATGCTGGGACTTCAATCACTGCAGGGCTTGTTGGCTCTCTTGGTTGGGGGACCGGGGTTATCGGCTCTCTCGCTCTCCTCTTGCTGCTAGCTGCGTAGTGCTGCCTCTCTTAGTGGCAGATCGCTGCTGCTGGTCCCGAGAGTCCTCTTCCTCTTTCTCCTGTCCAGAGTCCCAGCTGCTCTGGGCTGGCAGTGACTCACTGGCTCACTCCTCAACCTCCGCTCCTGGGCCCTGGCTTCTTGTCCTCTTCAGCAGCTGCTGGCTACCTGACCGACCACCGACTCGCCTGGCCACTCACAGCCCATGGATGATGAACTCTGGCCTGGGGCTAGTCAGCATATACACCATACACTTTTTCCCGGTGGCCCACCTCCCTCTGTTGCCCTCTCCTCTCTGCCCGCCTGAGTTTCTCAAATGGTACGGTCCCATTCCTCACCTTCTTCTGTTTCTTGCCACAGATCTTGCCCTTCTTCTTCTTCTTGACTCTTCTGGAATGGTGCTGCCTCCTCACTAACAGGCACTCATGAGTCATGCCGACTCAGAAGGTTATCCTCCATGCGTCATCTTGCCAGCTCACTTTGCCCCTCACTTTAAGTCATTGCCTGCTGCTCCGCCCAATCAGAATTCGATCTCTTCTTGGGCTTACGGACACAAAGGATTTGGCAAAAATTTGAATGTCACCGCTGGGACCACCAATGATTTTCTGAGGGTCAGTACCTGTAGGATTGCTCAGGGATAGGGGATCTCATTGTGCCTGCTCGCAGGTCATGCTTGCCCAAATGAGCGCAGCCAATTTCAAATTAAAGGAGCAGCTGATCAGTGACAGGGATTCTGGAGAGGATACTAACTGCCAGCGTTCATACTCAAAGGGCGCACTTGCCGCTGTACAGGTCCCAGTCCCCCAAAAATGGAAAATATCATGGTACAAAATATTGGTGGGGTGTATGCACATCACAAAATATTGCCGGGCCCATGTCCCACGGGCCCATACAACCCGTTGTCTATGCTTCCAGTCCCTCTGCAATGTCTCTTATAAAGACATTAAAGAGGACCGCTCCCAGTGCTGAACCCTGTGGTACCCCGCTAGTAACCCCCTTTCTTCAAGTGGACTCTGTTTACTATTACTCTCTCCGCCCTGTTGTCCAGATAAACTTTTACCCAGCCTACCACCCTGGAACCCACTCTCAGGCTGACTAACTTGTTTATTAATCTTTTGTGTGGGACTGTGCCAAATGCCTTGCTAAAGTCTAGATAGGCCATGTCCACAGCCCCTCCCTGGTCCACTGCTTTGGTTGCCCAGTCAAAGAAATCTATTAGATTCATCTGACATGACCTTCCCGCTGTGAATCCATGCTGTCTTGGGTCCTGTGCCCCGCTGACCTCTAGGTACTCAGCAATTTTTTCTTTCAAGTGATTCCATCATTTTCCTACCACTGAGGTCAGACTAGCAGGTCTGTAGTTTTCTGCCTCTGCCATACCCCACTTTTGTGCAGGGGAATCACATCCACCTTCCTGCAGTCCTCAGGTACCACACCATCCTCCCATGATTTGTTAAAAGGGTAGTGAATGGTGTCACTAGTTCTCCCCTTAGTTCTTTTAAAATTCTGGGGTGAATCCCATCAGGTCCCATTGCCTTGTCCGCCTTGAGCTTTAGGAGTGCTTTCAGAATCCTTTCTTCTGTGAATGGACTGGTATCGACATCCCTATCCAGAGTGCTTCTTTAAGTATGTCCCCCTCCCCTTCTTTTGTGAATACTGAACAAAAGTATTTGTTCGGTATCTCTGCCTTTTCACTGTCGCCCTCTGCCCACCCCCTCTCACCTTTATTAGGCCTTGGTCTTTCTTTGCTCATTAAGGTACGTATAAAAGGTCTTATCCCCCTTCTTGACTGAATTGGCTATCTTTTCCTCAATTTGGGTCTTTGCTGTTCTGACTGCCTTCCACGCTTCCTTCTGCTTTAACTGACAGAGTTCTCTGTCCTGCTCCTTCTGTGATTCCTTATATTTTCTGAATGCTATCTTTTTCTCCCTAATCTTCACTGCCACCTCTTTTGAGAGCCATACACTCTTTCCAACAGCCTCCCACCACTAGTGCCTTACCACTGCTCTACCCCTGGGCATAGTTTCTTCTACCACACTCAACTTTGTACCCTACTTCCCTATTCCCTCACTTATTATTGTCCTGTTACCTTCCCTCTTTCTGACTGCCAGCATGGAGTGCTTTAAGTGGTTCCACCTCCACTACTTACCCTCACTCCTTGTTCTTCCCCTCTGCCCCTCTCTGCTCAACTCCCCTCACCCTGCCCCTCATCCCCCTCCCCACCAGTTTTGCCCCCAAATCATTCTCACACCTTCCCTCATTTCTCTCACTGTCCCCCATCCCACACCTTCTCACCCCTCCCTTTCCCCACCCACCACTTGCACTTCCAAACCATCCTGGCCCTCCCACGTGAGCCCTTCATCAGCCTTTGCCTGTTCCATGAGTTCTTTCCTTCCTACCACAGCCATATCTTTTTCACCCACCACTACACCAGGCTATACTCCAGCAAACTGTCTTCGCTTGCGAACTGCAGGCACTAAAGGCTCCTCCTCCTCCTCCTACTCCTTATCTCAGGCTCAGTTCACCCCAACCCCGGCCCCACAACCTCTACTGATTTCTCCCCTCATTCCTCCCTCAAACCCACTAAACAGCTCACTTCTGCTCACCTTAACATGCAAAGCCTTTTGGCAAAAAAAACCGTAATCAAATCCTGGGTGACGGCTAATGCTTTTGATGTCATTGCCCTCACCGAAACCTGGCTGAAGGAGGACATCTCCCCCAAATGAAATCCTCCTTGAAAGTTACTCAGTCTTTAGAAAGATAGGGTGGGGAAGCATGGGGAGGCTGCCTTATCTGGATTGCCGATCACTTCTTTGCCCCCAAATTGCCCTCACTTCCCACCTCCTCCTCGAGACCATTTCTATTAACCTCCCCTCAGAGCAGATAAAATGGTCACAGTCAGCATGGTGTACCTGCCACCCTCCTCCTCACCCCGTGATCAAGACCTCCTCCCACTAGGGAGATTGGATCATGGAATTTCAACTTAAACTGGCTGTCTCCTCACTGAGACTCTACCAAGGAATCCATACTTAGCCTTGGCCTACACCAGCTCATCACTAAACCTACCAGAGCCACCTACAAAACTGGATCTCAGTCCCTCATTGATTGGGTCCTGGTCTCACACCCCTCCCATGTCACTGCCTCTAGACTACTTCCCGACTCAGTCAGTGACCACCCGTGCTGTTTTCTGTCAATGATCCACAAAACACCCGCCCACACAAATTCATCCAAACCAGGCAACTGAAGGAGCTAGATGCCTCAGAGTTTTCCAAAACCACCCTAGCCCAAGACTGGTCCTTCACTGAAAACATTTCTGACATCTGCAAAGCACTTGAAGCCTTTAGCAATAAGTTCCTTGCCCTCTGCTACCATTTCATCCCACTTAAAAAAAATCTGGGTTAAGGGTTCTAGCCAAGAACTGGTCACCCCCGAGCTTTGCAAACTAATGAGGGATAGGGACTGACCCTGGAAGTCATACAGAAAACACAAAACCCCCCAGCTCCTTCAAGACTTCAAAACCCTCAGGAACAGGTGCAAATCTTCCACAAGATCTTCTAAATCCTCCTTCATTCTGGAAAACCAATGTGCTGCCAGGGGAAGCCTAGGAGGACCTGGAACATTCTTAACAACCTTATTAGTAGGGAATTTCTGAAGAACATATTTGTCTCATCTCTGAAGGGACAACCACCACAGAGCCAAGTGAACTAGCCTCCCTTTTCAATAAATACTTCGGTGACCTTGATCAGTACAAGCCCAGCTCCACTCCTATCCCGTTTAACCCTGCACCCATCCCAGTCTCCCACCCTAAGTTCCATTTCAGGTACCTAACCCTGGAAAAGTGGTCAAGTTAATCAGAACAAATGACCCAAGACCATCCAAGGGCGCCGACAACATTGACTTCAGAGTTCTCCGTCTTGTGTGTGACTTCTTGGCCATCCCTCTCACTAACATCCTCAACCACTCCCTCTGCTTGGGGTCCTTCCCAAAAGCATGGAAGTGTGACATTATTAAATCTTTTCACAAATCCAGTTTGAAGGATCTAGTATCCAGCTACCATCCCATCTCATCTCCCTCCTTGCCCCCTCTCCAAAATTTTATAGAAAGTGGTTCACAGACAAACCACGGAATTCCTCTCCAAATACAACCTGCTCACAGAGGCCGAGCGTAGGTTCCATGCTTGACACAACACCGAAACTGCCCTTATCAAATTCACCCATTCCATAGACAAGGCTGACAACAAAGGCCTCTACACCGGTGCTGCATTCATACAGTAGTAGCCACAGACATTGCCAGCTATCTCCAAATATTTCTCAAAATTTCTAAAGAGTTTCTCTCTGCTGCCCCTACTGTGGAAATTCAGAAAGCAGGAGATTTCTATAGAAATATCACAGAAATTTCAGGAAATAGCTGGCAATGTCTATGGCTACTACTGTAGACTTCACCAAAGCCTTCGACCTTGTTGATCATGAAGTTCTCCTCCATACCCTGGGTGGCCTCCATTTCTCACCTGAGGCCTGCTTCTGGTTCAAGGATTACCTAACAGGCAGATCCCATCACACTATTATTGGCAGTGTCCTCCCTGAATCCTGCCCCATTGAATACGGCATCCCCCAAGGGTTCATCCTGGGCTCTCTTCTCTTCTCTCTGGTCAGTAACCCCTGCCAGACATTTGCACCTCTTCGAACTCATTCTCTATGCTGATGATGCAGCCATTTTCTGTCAGGACAAAACCCCAATGTTCTCATTAACAAACTCCAATTCAATTTCAGCAGACTTCACGCCTGGTTCACGTCCAAAGGTCTTGTACTCAACTCCAAAAAAGCTAAGTTAATGGTTTTCTCCAGCCCCCACAAACCCCTTGGCTTTGACCTCTCCCTCTATGACAGCCTTGGTAATGTCATGGAAAGAGTCAGTGAATTCAAGTACCTTCGCTTACTCCTGGATAGCCACCTCAATTTCGATGCTCACACTAGTCTCACAATCAAAAAAGCCCACCAATGCCTCGGTATCCTCCATAGAACCAAGCATTACCTTATAAAGGACTCCAAATCTCTCTTAGTCTTCAGCTTCCTCCTTCCTGTCTTAGACTGTGGTTCATTTGTCTCCCTCCCCCACCTCACCATCAAAAATGTCTCCAGACTTCGACGCTCCTATCACAACGCTATCTGCTTTGTCTCTGGTCTCCCTAAACTCACACACCACTGTGACCTTTATAAGCTCACCAGTCAACCCTCCCTTGAGGCCCTCCTGAACTGCACGATGGCCACCTTCTTCTTCAAACTCTCCCGTGGACTGCTCCCTGATTGCCTCACCTCTCTCTTCCAGACAACCACCACCACCATGACCACTAGACTGTCCTCCACTCTCTCTTTCACTCTTCCTTTCTGCCAGACCACTCAAGGCCAGAAAACACTCTCCTTTATTGGACCCAAGCTCTTGGCGCTCTCCCTCCAGAACCAAAGCTCTGTCCCTCCACAGATGCCTTCAAACACAATATCAGGAGACATTTCTCCTCACCTGCACTGCGTCACCTAATCTGGCTCCCCTTCTGCACTCTTTTCCCTCACCCTCTGGTTATCCACCTCTGACACTTACAGTACCTTCTCTTTCTAGCATTTGTAGTATTGTTAATCCACTTAGGCTAGTTTTAGATTGCACTTATATTTTTGTCTCCCACTATTATATTATATTATTGTTAAACCTCACTGAATGCTAATGTCACCTTCTATTTGTTAACTCACCAAGGCTAGTTCATGGTTTGCCTTTCGGTCTATATTATCCTGATTTTATGTACCATTGTATTATCCTCTCTGTAAGTTAAATGTTTTAGCCTATGTCATGTTTCACGATTGTTGTATGTAACTGGACGCTTGTATAAATGGACAACAATGCTCACATGCCTTTCCAGTATAACACCAAAAAATGAAATGAATTAAATGAAATAGTGTTTTTCCCTTCACTTTGTTTTGTTTATTTGCTTCACTCAAAGGCTTGTTGCTGTCGTGGCAGTTTTATTTTTCCCTATTGTTTCTCCACCCCTCCTTCCTGTCCTTGTGCTAGTGCATTCCTTAGGCACTCTCCCATTCTGTTAAAGTCAGCCCTCCAAAGTCCAGTACCCTTACTTTTGTATGGCTTGACTCTATAGCTGTGTTTATTGTGAACACACTGTCTGGTGGTCACTTGTTCCCAGATAGCTACCCACTTCTAAATCCAAGATTCTCTCACTGTCCCCATTTGAGAGTACCAGGTCTAAGATGGCTCCATCCCGAGTGGGTTCCAACACAAGTTGCCTGAGGCATGCCCCCTGTAGGGCATTGAGAATGACTCTGCTCTTGGATGTGGTTGCAGCAGATGTGCTCCAGTTAATGTCTGGCATATTCAGGTCCCCCATCAATAATATCACCCCTTTTTCTGCCATTCTAAGGATGCCTTCTATCATTTCCTTGTCCATTTCCTCCCCCTGAGACAGGGGTCTGTATACAACCCCCGTGCAGATTGTGGTGCCAATTCCTGTCTCCATGGTGACCCATAGTGCCTCCTCCCCTCCCTGTTTACTCTTTAGTTCCATTGCTTTGATTCCTTCCCTTACTGTATGTAGGCAGCTACTCCTACTCCTCTTTTACCCTCCCTGTCCCTCCAGTAAATTGTGTACCTCGGTATGTTGACATCTCAGTCATGGTTCTCTGTGTACTAGGTTTCTGTGACTGCCACAATATCCAGGTGTCCCTCTTTCATTAAGGCCACTAGTTCATGAAGCTTGTTACCCAGACTATAGTCATTGGTACTCATCACCCTTCATTTTTGATGGTCTTACCCTTTCTGCCCCATCCTGTACTCTCTGCCTTTGCCTTTTCTCCTTTTACCCCTGCCCTGCCCCTATTGACCTCTCTCTATCTTGTGTTAACCTTGTTAACTACTTGGGGGGGTGCTGAAAATTCCCTGCTTCTTTTCAGTGCCTCCTCCCTTGGCTAGTTTAACAGCTTGCCAGTAAAGCATTTAAACCTATCACCTATGATCCAGGTTCCCCCTCCCAGACAGATGCAGACAATTGTGCCAGTATAGATCTGTATCCCTCCAGGTGGAGTCCCAGTCCCCAATGAAGCCAAAACCCTGTGCTCTGCACCAGTTTTTCAACCATTCATTGAGTCCCAGGGTGCAGAGTACCCTAGCCTCACCCATGCCATAAACAGGCAGCACCTCCGAGAAGGTCACTGTGCTTGCTACTTGTCTAAGGCCCCTCCCCAACTCCACAAACTCCTCCTGCACAGTTCTGATCCCATTCCCAGCTAGGTCATTTGTCCCTAGGTGGACAATGACATCAATCTCCCTCTCCCATGCCGCTGCTCCTGTGATCCTCAGGAATTTGCTTCCTGTCCCTCCATGCCATGGCACCAGGCACACATCTTACCTCCCTCTCCCCTCCCCTTCCCTCCCTCCTCCAGTTCTACCCCCCCCTAACAATTGAGTTCCCCACTAGGAGTTGTTTCCTTCCCCTGTGGGATTCCATGCCACCCTCCTGTGGGTCTACTTTGTGGAGGTTCCCAGCATCCTCCTTGATCTATTGCATCCTTTGTGGAGGTTCCCAGCATCCTCCTTGATCTATTGCATCCTTTGTGAGTTCCCAGCATCCTCCTTGATCTATATCATAAGCATAAAAGACTGTTTCAACTTTATTAATACCAAGTACTAAATCATGTAAACAGAACTGAGCAATAGGGGATCTAGGATGGGGTACTCCAATGTCCAGTCCCATAAAAGCAGAAGTTGTATTACCAATTTTTGTACTGGCCCCTATTGGACAAATGGTCCTGAAACCAATCCACAAGATTAGTAGAAAAACATGTGCTGCAAGCTTAGAAAGCAGGGGGTGTGGTTCACCAAATCAATGGCCTCAGTAAGGCCAAGAAAGACTACAATAGCAGTATTTTCTGAGTCCATGGCACTGTGCAAAAATCCAATTGCAGCATAAAGGTTGCATATATGAGTAAATTCAGTGGCAAGGAAATACAAGGCTGAGTCCACATCTGGAACAGCATTCAAAAATGACCAGTCACAATTAGATATTTTTCTTTTCTTTTTTTTTTTTACTCTATTTGTAGCCCCCCAGCCTGGAACTCTCTCAGGCCACTGCACTCACCAGATTGCTCTACCACCTGCTGTGTTTCCCCTGTCATCTTCAAGTTTGTTACGGTTTCCCCAGGTTGGGGAGGACAACCCAGGGAGACCGTGGGGGCAGTAGCGGGGGAACCAGCATTGGGCGTGTGGCAGTGGCACTAGCAGGGCTGTCGCCTATCCAGGGCTGGAGGGGTATTTCTTGTAGTGAACCCAAGATCCCCCTGCGTGGGCACGTCTGACATTGGCGCATGGCAACCCTGCCTACGTCAGCCACGCTCTTACGTGTAGCTCAGCGGCTGGATGGTGCCTCCGGTCTCCACTGGGGGTCGTCAGAGCACCTAGCATCCCTAACCCTCCCACCTGGAGAATAGAGCTGCCCAGAGGGTGCTCAATCCGCCTCCCTCCCCTGCCAACCCCTGACTCCCAAGCTCGCTCCTGAACTCGGGTCGTCGGCGTGGCGCGAGGTGTGGCGTCCAGCGCCTCAACCTTCAGTGCCACCGGGCAGGCTAATATTTTTATTTTTTGAAAGCTATCAAATCAAAACAAGCCATAATTAAAGTTTCAATAACTACTGGTGGAGAATGTGATTTCTGAGCACTCTAAATACAAAAAACTGGGAACTGGTCACTCAAGACATCAGGCAAAACCCCAGTGAGGACTTAATACAATTATGACGAGTGACTACTACCCAGTCTAACAGAGTGCTTGTGCCTAACTGATGTGAGTAGCTTCAGTAATGACATGGAAAAGACCCAATTCAACAATCTTATCATGATTTTATACAGAAACAGAATAGTTGCTGTATTGGTCCTTGTAAGAACAGATCCAGAGGCAAATGGTTTGATACCTTTTTATTGGACCAACATAGATTTTATTTTGCCTTTGCACCCATTTCTCCCATTGACACCTTAAAGGCACTTTTCTCTACTAACCCAACTAAAGGCAGCTCTGCCAATGACCTTGACCCTAAGCCTATTTATTTATTTATTAGATTTTGTTCACTAGGTAGGTGCATTAGGCAAAAACCCTGCCTATTTTCAAGCACGACCTGGAAAGTACAACATATGGTTTTACAAAAAACAAGCAGCACATAATACAGAACCAGTAGATATCCTTGCAGGGATAGTTGTGGAAACAAAGCATACATGTGACAGTGGCCATCCACACAGGGATGGAAGGAAACAGGCCCACAGTTTTACAGAGAACAAGCAGCAAATAATACAGAACCAGTAGATATCCTAGCAGGGATAGTTGTGGAAACAAAACATACATGTGACAGTGGCCATCCACGCAGGGATGGGAGGAAGCAGACAAGGGAAAGAAGGCAAAGTAGTTAATAAGTGCAGAGACAATGGTAAGCTAGCTTAAGGAAAGCAAAGGGGGGTATTATGTACAGACACAGGAATCAACTGCATGTAGTTAAAAGAAAAGCACGATATTGAAGGAGGAGTGGGATGGAGAGCATTTAAGATTAGGAGGTAGACAGTTCCAGAATTTGGGAGCAAAGTGAGAGAAGGCCTGTTCCTCCATTTTTGTAGAACAGTGAGGGATGGAAAGTGAAGGGGAATTAAAGTATGTTAGTAGTCGGGAGTGTGCCACCGGGGAGAGCATAGCCCCAGTGCTGTCAGGGCGAGGGGGTCTAGTCATGGAGTTAGTGAAACAGCCCAGAATCTGCTCCTGATATTTCCCTCCCTCTGGCTGATCTACTCAACCCATCTTTCTGTACTGTGACTATCCCTAAAGCCTGGAAACATGCTACTGTTCTTCCCTTACCTAAGAGCGGGGATCTCTCTTCTCCTGGGAATTACTGCCATATCTCACTTCTTCCTACCTTGGCTAAACTTCAGGAACACCTTGTCCTCTTCCAACTCTCCACCTTTCTTGATGACTCCTCCTTCTTCATTCCCTTCCAATCTGGCTTTTGGAAGAATCACTCCACAACCACTTCCCTGCTTCGACTCACTGATTCTATCCATTCAGCCACAGATAAAGGTCACATTACCGCTGCCATCTTTGTCGACCTTGCTAAGGCCTTTGATACTGTCTCCTCCTCCCTCCTCCTTGAAACCCTCTTGTCAGCTGGCCTGTCTCAGACTGCCTGTAACTGGTTCCAAGCCTACTTGGTAGGCAGAACTCAAACTGTTAAAATTGTTGAGTCTATGTCCACACACCACCAATCTCTACTGGTGTGCCTCAAGGCTTCGTACTTGGCCCAATGTTATTCTCTATCTTTATCAATGACCTACCATCAATTTGCTCCTCGTCCTCTATTCACATGTATGCTGACGATACTGTCTTGTTCACTTCAGGCCACTCCCCCTCTGATGTGATTACCAGACTACAGCTTGACTTCAGTAATGCTCAACACTGATCAAACTCACATCAACTCTTCCTCAATGCCAGAAGACAGTCTCCAAGATCTCTGGCATGCAGCAGAGACTCTCTAGGCTACCCCCATATTCCACACCCTTGGCGGGACAATACTTGAGGATACTTTCTCATTTAAATACCTGAGTGTCAGCTTGACCAACACCTTAACTTTTCTGAACATATTGATGCCACCCTGAAAACACTGTGCCCCAAGCTCAGTGCACTTTACAGGAATCATAGTGCACTACCACTTAAGGTTAGGCATGATCTCATTCAGAAAATGATACTCCCTATCTTCGACTATGGTGACATAGTCTACAGTGTTGCTCCCAAGTCTTCCTTTGCCAGGTTGGATACCCTTTTCAATGTTTCCTGTCACTTTGCTCTTGACTCCCCACCTCACATTCATCACTGTACCTTGTATCACTCTCTAGCCTTCCCTCCTTAGGCGTAGGGTGCCGCTTCCACTGTGCCAAGGTCACTTTTAAATTCTGGCTTGGGGCTCTCCCCTCTTACCTCTCCCTTTCATTCACTGATCCACCTCAATCCTTCTGCCCACTCTGTTCCACTGATGCATGCACCATAACTATCCCATGTCACACCACCTCCATAGGCCAGGCTGCGTTCTCCTACCATTTCCCAAAGCTTTGGAACTCTCTTCCTTCTCCTATCAGACTTTTCTCATCCCCATCATCTATCTCCCAGGCCCTACACAACTACTTTTCTCCTAACTGTTCTTGCATCTAGCCCCCTTCTCTACCCTCCTGCTTAGTGTTCTACCCTGTGACAGGGTAGAATAGAACCCTATCCCATTTGTTGGAGAAAGTGTGTAAATGCAAGGATCTGTATTCTTTCCTTTTCTCTCTCTTCTGTCTGGTTGCAGCCACATTTTCCTGTGAGACTTCGGACTTGATCAACAGAACAGTCTAGAAGTCCTTTGCCTCTCTCTGTCTCTCTGTTTTCTCTTGCTGTCTGTTTTCCTCCCTTGCATATCTAGATCTGGTAATATAAGAATATGAGAATCAATGTATGGAATGAAACTGATAATGAGATCACTTCTGTTTAGAAAATATTTAGTATTTCTGGTGAAATGTATATTATTGTATTTTGACATGACTTTAAAACTAGAGGTTACTTGAGTGCAAATACCTGAGCCTTTTGCAGTGGCTGTGGGGACCTCAGGAAGCTCTCTGTGTTCTAGCAGATCCTGCCTGATATTTACAAGAACAGAACTTTTTTTTTGCAAGAACAGGATGCTTGCTAAGTATGGGGGTTGAAAAGCCTTATAAAATAGCTGAACTGCAATTGCTTAGGGATAGAGGTTTATTTTGGAAGAACAAGATTTTTTACAAGCGATTTTATTTTGCTTCTGTATATAGGTTTATTTTATTTTATGTTATGTTACTGCAACTACAAATAAACAGTTTTGTGGAATTATACAGTTGCTCCTGGGTTTTCTCTATGCTTCCTGACCTGTGCCTCAACGACATACCCTCCGCCCCTTCTCAGCCCTATCTTCTATCTTCCTGCCTATACAGAAACTATTCCCTATTCATAATTGTTTCTAGCCCCCTCTTCCCCCCCAAAACTACCCTTCTACTCATCTCATCTTTAACTCCTGTATTTGCTCCCAGCCCCCTCCACCTCCCCTATCATGTGTAAATGTCCTTATCTAATACCCCTGACCCTTCTCCTAGTCCACTAAACTGGTCCCTTCTACTAATTATGCTCATAGTATTTTCCACCTTCTTTCCCCTTCTTCTCACCTCACCCCTCCTTACAGTGACAGGGACACACTACTGTGTCCTTCATCTGTTTCCCCCCTCTGAATCCCTTCTTCCCATTCCTGGATTCCCTACCTCTCCTGCCTCCCAATTTCCCTATTTTCTTTCTCCCCCAAAATCCTGTCTCCCATCCCCCCTACGCCTCCTCCCACCCTCCAATCCTCCTCCCTATCTCCCTTTCCCTCTCCACCTTTTCCTCCTGGTCCTAACCCCCCTTGCAGGGTTTCACAGCATCCTGGGGGAAATTGATCTTGGCTGCCTCCCCCCCACCACCCCTCTATTCCCTCCTCCCTTTCTGCCTGATTCTCGTCTCCCTTGCCGGGTTCTCAGCATCTGGAAGGGGCATAGATTCATGGCTGCTCTCTCCTCTATCTCCACACCAGTCTCTCACTCTCCTTGCCCTCTTTTCTCAACCCTCTACACCCCTTCGTGTTTCACATACTAGTCCCCTTGGACGTGCATTGGCACTTAATTAACTTCTGTGCATCCTCATCCTCTAGTACTTCATTTGTGATATCTGAGTACCTTCCTAGTGTACTACCAAGTTATGCAATAGACGCTCATTGCATATAACAGTTATTGTACATTTATATTACTTTGTATATGTATTTTGTATGCCCTCCCAACTTCTGTAACCCCCAGAACACTTCTGGAAACAAGCTGTTTTTTCAGCTCATGTTGTCTTTCCTCGTGAAACATTTTGCAAATAAAATAAATGAATAAAATAAATAGATGTAACAAAAGAATACAATGTCTAAGCTTTTGGACCAACCAAGTCCTTCTCAGAGACTTATGACAATTGTTCAGAGAGTCACAATCTATTAAACCCAGATCATGCATAAAAAAAAACAGAACAAATTCTCATTGGTTAGAAGTACTTGTTCAAAAAGCACAAATTTAAACAGAATGAATAGCATCCCTTTAGCTTGCTATTGGTTAGAATCTTTTCAAGGTCAAATACATTAGATAAGTTAAACACTCATGCAGGCAAAGTCTGTAACTGAAATTAATAATGAATGTGTGTAAGGAGAGTACATTCAAAATTAAAAGCAAGACCTTTAAATTTAATACCACAAATGTAAGTTAAAACTTTATAGTATTGTATGATAAAAATTGTACAACAGAAATATATGCATGGAAATGAGAGGGGAATGAGAAAAATGTACCATATATGAACAATTGTTTAAAATATTTATACAGAATGAAACTTATCTGGAGATATTTTCTAAACTATACTCACAACCAGTTAACACACTCCATAAACATTAAAACCTACAGCGTTGTAACAATATTTTATACAACATAATATAAATTGTCAGTAATATTGCCAATTAAAAAGATTAATAAAAAAATAAATCTCTCAAAGACCACCTAGAAAATGAGTTCATGCATCTTAAAATGTTCAAAGTTCAATAATGAGTCAGTATATAATCAGTTAACTACAGGAGCAGAAACAGTCTTAAGAATCTATATAAAATGCCCATGGAATTAAACTCTCTCCCCAGAAAAGACAACTAGAAAAGAAGTGTATATTCACTATGCCCCCTATGCACTAATGGGCAGAGTAGCAATGTGCTGCGTAACTTTGGCGCATAGCCACCCACGTCCATTGTGCCCTCCGTGAGGGATGAACCAAGGGGGGCATGCTGCATCTATGTGCCTGACCCCCTGGCCGCACAAAGAGCAACATGCCAGGGGCGGGTGAGGTGCGGGCCAACACTATGCGCCATGCACTAAGGCGTGTGGTGCTGGCTGCAGGGGTACAGAGGATGGAGCAGGTACGACAGGGGGAATCCTGCTATAGGCCCCCTATGCACCCTGTGCACAATGCTGTTCACCACCTGGATGGTGTGGTTAGGTTACTTAGCCAACAGGATCACTGCTGCCAGACCACCCCATTGCTGCCTGGTGCCACCCAGCACACATCAGTGTGCAGCAGTCACCTGGCAGCCCCCACCATACCCACGTGGGTCCCGGCCCATGAATGTAGCCCCCCAAAGGCTCCACCAGTGAACCCCCACCCCAGGCCACCCAGGCACATTGTGGGATACAGTGCCCCCGTACTGCCATCAGACCCCCCACCCTGTCCCTGCAACCCACTCCAGGGCTGCATCATGGGCGGGCCAGTGGCTGTTCCTCCTCCTCACTGCCTTGGGAACTGGCCATTGGTCTTCTGTGGGGCATGCTGCCAATGCATGCCCCACTGCAGAGGTGATCCACTCTTGTGCCCTGGTCCTGGCATCTGACTGGATGCCTGGCCAGGTCTGCGTCCCTATCCCTGGCTGCCGTGTGGAGTGCTGCATACCAGGGGGTGGGGTGGGGTTGTGGACAGGTGGCAGCCAGTAGTGAATACCGGCAGGTGTGCACCTGTCTGAGGTTGCAGAGCTATGTAGGCATGGTATATGAGGTTTCCGCATACCACTGCCTGCATAGTGCATAGGGCCTTATGTATGTGAGCCAAGAGTCCTAACACTCTATAGCATAATTATGACATGCACCAATATAGCCTACCTAAATACGTAAGCAGAACCCCAACCCTCCCCCACACATAGCACCCTCCCACAAAAAGAAAATCCTCCAACCCCCAAAACACACAGAAAATTACCCCGATACACACACACACACTAAACTCCTCCCTTCATACACATGCACCAAGACAACCCAACATCCCTCCCCCAAGCACCTGTATATTCGTGAGAAACCAATATATTGATAACCAGTTGAAAAGGACTCTATGAAAATAAAACAAAACAACAACACACTGAAGTCCTGTTACATGTCCATCCTATGAAGTAAAAGCTGTAAGTTTATGTGGGTAATGTGTCATGTAACCATATTCTTCCATCTGCTACCATACTGAGAAGTAAAATAAGCTTAATCTCAAAATCCATCTTTGTTGTGTATTTTTTTTTAAACTTTTAAGACCATTACTGACATACAGTATCTGAGACTGAGTGGTCATTCAGGGTATGTTAGAGAGACCAGCCAAGCTCTCCGCACTAGAATGAACGCACAGATATAGCATTATTATGAAGATGACTGACAAACCAGTGGGCGACACTTCTCTCAGAATGACCACTCAATCTCAGATATGTCTGTAATGGTCTCAAAAGGTTTTTAAAAATCAGCAACAATACGTAAGCCATCCTCTCCATAACCAGGTGGAACATAGAAGGTGCCAATAGCAAGATAACTAAAAATCAGTCTGACTACTGAACACTCACAAGAACTAACAAGCATTTGACAATGCCGAATGTTTGCTTGCTGCTCTAGCATTGGTGGTGTAGAAGTTACAGAGCTGCATAATAGGAATGGCAGCGGTATTGAACTGAAATAACCCCACCACCACCCTGCAGAGAGTGGCAGGCATTGGGGTGTGCCTTTGGGTCGTCAGGCATAATGACCACACTGTTTCACCACACCCTACCCTGCAGACACTGACAAGTGTCACAGTGTGCCTTGTGGTCTTTGGCCCTTATGCGCACCACATTCCATCAGGAAATACGGTGAGATGGGTGCCGTATAGGAGAATGGGGTGAAGTTTGGGCCTGAAGAGTCCGAGGCACACCTTGATGCCTCTCACTGGCTGCAGGGTGTGGGTGGAGGTGGAATGGTATGAGCATGGCAGGCAAGAATCCCAAGTCACACCCCTGATGCCTGTCAACCTCTACAGGGTGGGGCGTTATGGTCGGAAACCCTAACGCCTCAGGCTTTCGTTGGTATTTTCACTCCAAATTTTCAACATGGTTTTTTTGTGACCCCACCTCATGAACAGTGGCAATATCAGTTTGTTAGCCAAAAACTGCTTTTGCACAGTGACTATGGCATTTGGCACCACAGGTGCAAAAACACATTCTGAACAGGATGTGAAAAATGACAGCGGTACTGTTCATGGGGAGGTGTAAAAAATGGCAATGTTGAAAATCTGCTGTGAAAATCTTAAAAAAACTGGTGAAGTCACAAGCATGCGTAGAAACTGTGCAACGCACACCTGTAATGTAACTAGTTTGAGGATTTTTTTACAGTAGATTGTTAACACAGGCATTTTGGGACCTCCGATCATGAACAGTGTCAGTGTGATTTTCTTTATCTGTCCCGAACAATGATGTCCCACAGCGACCATGCATCTCTGCACTGAAAGTGTGAAAACACATTTTGGCCATGTTGTGGAAAATGACAGCTGTACTGTTCATCAGGAGGTGTGGAAAAATGCCACTGGTGAAAATCTGGACTGAAAATATTACAAATTCATGAACCTATGAGGGTGCGTGGAAACTGCGCAATGCTCACTCGTAACACAGTCATTTTATGGAGTTTTTTCACCAAATTTTCTACATAGCCATTTTAAGACCTCTGCTCATGAACAGTGTCACTGTGATTTTCTTAATGTGTCCCGTACATTGATTTCACATACCGATTGCGCCATTGTGTGCTACATGGGCAGAAACACGTTGTGGGCGAGATGTGAAAAATGACAGCTGTACTGCTCATAAGAAGGTGTGGTAAAATGGCAATGTTGAAAATCTGGAGTGAAAATATTGAAAATTTGTGAACTTATGAGCATGTGTAGGAACTGCGCAACGCATTCTCGTAAAACAGTCATTTTTAGGAATTTTTCCATCAAATTTTCAAAATAGGCTTTTGAGGCCCACCTTCGAACACTGGCAGTGTCGTTTGTTAATCATTCTGGAAAGGTGATTTCGCACAGTGGCTGCGAAATCACCCTTTGGGCCTGAGTAACACACCATGACAGTGCAAGAATTCATGAGGAGGGGTCCCAAAAACCCCATGTTGAAAATCTGGTACAAAAATTCCAAAAAATGCCTGAGCTATGCAACAAAGTTGAAAAACCCCTATCTATCCCATTATACAGCTAACTGGCATTTCCTCAGCTCGCGGCTGGCTTTGAAGAGTGCAGACGTGTTCCTGGGTCCACCCAAGATCGCCGCGCTAGACTCGGAGGTAAGTATGGGGTGAGGGAGGGAGTGTGGGAGGCAGGGTGCGAGTGGGTGGGTGCGGGTTGTGGGGGCAGGGAGACTGCGAGGGACCATTTTTTTCTTTACAGGTTTCATTTTTTTGAAAAAGACAACGCGGAACATTTGCCACGCTGGGGTGGGCTCCCAGCATGGCAGAAGGATGGCTGGGGGCGTGGAGCCGATGGGGGATTGTGCACCCCCGTCGGCCATGGCATCTGTTGCCATGCTGGGGTGGGCTCCCAGCGTGGCACCCTGTACTGGGGGTGGAGACAGTGAAGCTGACGGGGGATTGGGCACCCCCGTTGGTGACAGCATGGGGGGGAGAGACAGTGGAGCCGACAGGGATTGGGCACCTCGCCGGCCATTATCATTTTGCCGTGCTGGGGTGGGCTCCCAGCGGGCACCTGGATGCTTTGGGGGGCGTGAGCTGACAGGGGATTGGGCACCCCGTTGGCCATACAGTGTGGAGGGAGGAAGGCACAATGAGCATGCAGTGTGTGTGTGCGGCGTGCGTGTGGAGGGAGGCTCTGCTCACTCAGCGAGCTCTCCTTTCAACTGTATGCCACTGCATTTTCAGCTGTCATAGACAGCTGGAGCAGTGATTATCACTCTGACCAGCAGCCTGCACAAATACACTGACTGAATTGCAAGAGGCTGACACCCTCTGGAAAACTCGTATCATACCTCTCAACTGTACCACATTACGAGGAACGTTCCTCATTTTACTTCACAAAAGCTCCCTGTCCCACATTGTGAGGACTTGTTCCACATTCAGTATTAACATTTTAAAGCAAAAATCTATAGTAAATGATGCAAAAAATATATTATTCAAGTAATAACAGACTTTCTGAATATAAATGCAAACCTTTTAACAGTGTTCTAAGCCTCCTAGGTAAAGATTTGATTAAGTGTTCCACATTTTGCTCATTTCTTCCACATTTTGAGAAGCAATGTTCCACATTTGGGGGACAAAAGGTTGAGAGGTATGACTCATATAATGGCACTATGTTTCTTGCACATGCATGCAAGCAAACATAAAAAGGGGGCAGACTGAAGTTTATTGGCGTCAGATGATCACGAATATAAACCAGTCACTCCCAACCCTTCAAGCAGCTCTGTCAATTCTAAAAGAAAAGTAATGGTCCAGGTGACTTGAGGAATCTCCTATCTTAGGAGACAACCAAGTCTCAGTCACAGAGATAATATCACACTGATGTTTAAGTGCTCAAGCTTCAAAAAGATCAGAGTTAGATAGACGACCACCCACATTCATATTGACCATACTTAAGGACCCTTTACATTTTATAGAATCAAGAACCCAAGTAGTCTGTAGACTAGGACAAGGTTAAGATGAACATTCCCTGATAATAATAAAAGAAGAAAAAACAGATAATTCCACTGTTTAAATAATACATGTCCTTTATACAAAGTAAATTAGCATGCTAATAATGAGGCTTGTCGTAAGGAACCTGTATGAGCACTATCTAGGTACCCTTCAAGCCACTGGTCTGATGCTGCATTGCAAATCCACCCTTGAGGTAAATAAAACCCCACTAACACAAAGGCAACTACAAATAATACATAAAAGCTATGCATCATGTAAGTAAATATAATAAAAATAATATTAAACCACACAATGCAGTATAAGCAAACACATAACAATATTCTTAAAATAGCATTTACTGCAAATTAAAAATCACACTGTAGTTCACAGTCTTTTGTTACCTTGTGTGAAGACGTGAATTGTTTTTCTGCTGATTCACTGAAAAATAATAAACATGAAGTAAAAAAAAAGACAAACAAATTAGCACAAAAGCACAGATGCAAGGGATACTCAAAAAGGGAATTGGCAACAAAGCCAGGTTTCAAAGAAATACAAAATCACACATACCCACATAATGCCAAGCGATGTGGGATATATATGCAAAACACCATGAAAATTAAGACTACCATGAGAGTTTAGACATTAGGAAAAGGGAAGTTTTTTTATATGTATGTATTCATGCAATGACTGTGAAAATAAACTGCCTCAAATAAGTGCTGATATTTTTGCTTGTTATGGACCTGCTGTAAGAATATCATGATATTCTCACTATAGGTGGAAGGCAAACAAACATTCTCACTGTATGTCCTTCACAATTAAAGTCAGACATCATTTCTTTCTGGGATTTGATTGTACTCAGAAGATTCTGCTTGTAGAACTTCAACTCACCTGAGATAGCAGAAAATACAACAGTTTTGCACATACAACCACACCATTGTATACATCAAATATGACATGGCCTAATAAAAATATGCCTTATATTTTACTCCGCATCTTTGATCTCTGCAACATCACTTGTGGCTTCACAATTCGTGATGCCCTGAGGTCACAGACCATTCATAAAATGTTATGCATGTTTTACTAGGCTTGTTCTATCTATCTATCTATCTATCTATCTATCTATCTATCTATCTATCTATCTATCTATCTATCACAAAAAAAATCTGCATTAATGCGCATTTTCTACTGCATAAATCTCAAGCCACACAAAGGTTTGAATTAATCTATTAGGGTTGTAAACACAATGTCCACAAAGTTTGGAAATGTGCTATTAGGGTTCTTATGTCTAACTTCCACCCACCCTACCATGTCCCCTACTGTCATGACCCAAGGATTGTCTACAGGTACCATTCATCAACTGTATGATACCTCATACAGGGTCAACATAATATAAATTGGTACAGTATGTAACTCAAATCACTCCTCCACTCAGGGTACCACATTGACATGACTTATTGCTTACATAACCAAAAGCCCTAGCTGAGATGTGAGGAACAAACTGCAGCGAAAAACCTTCAACCACCTGGGAAGCAGTTATTACAGCATAACTCCACTGCCTTTCAGAATTTCCAATCCTGGCTAACCAGAAATAAGTTAGTTCTTAATGTGGCCAAGACACAGGCTATGCTATTTGGCTCAGCTGTTAAATTGAAAGACTGCCGTAAGCTTTTTAACGTAATCTGTGCCGGTGGCTCTCCTCTCATGGCTGTCATCTCTTTCAAATATCTAGGAGTTCTCCTGAATGGCACACTCTGCTTTGACTTGCATATCCAGACCATTTGTAAATTGGTAAATAGCAAACTGGGAGTAGCCTACAAAACCTGTTATGCTCTCATGCCCTCTGCCAGACTTGTCATTGCCCTATGGTATTCTTCCATCGCCAACCTAGGGATTCTTATTATCTACATGAATGTTTCCTAATGCCACTCTGTAAGTGGGACATTACTTACAATAACATATGTCACTATGCCTCCGTGTCCCCCCGACTCAAACACCACTGTTGGCTTTATACTGACCTCATTTGGGCCTCTCCTCACTCCTATTGGCTCTTGGCCCTAGGATCCCTATTAGATTGCATCATTAGATCTAACGCTCCTCTGTCACTTGCCTCCCTGCTCATCCTCAGTCCTCCTGTATGGCCTGCACCTCGAACTCTCTCTGCTACAAGTCCTAAGAAGCAATCTGCTAAAGGCACCAGTGCCTTTCCCATGCAGCTCCCAAGTACTGGAACTCCTTACCAACTCAAGATCCATGAGGCACCCAGCCATCACATCTTCAGAAAGAGATATTGCACCTACTTACTGACCTTTGCAACCTGCACCTGTTTTAACCCACCTTAGACTCATTGCCCTCAGTACCCTGCAAACCAGTTTGGTTTTCCTACCTGTACTTCACTACCTATCATCCCTTACGCTCCTTGTGGTTTTCTTCTCTTATACCTCTCCTTATCCCACCCTACCCCTCCTTCCAACTATCAGGAGCCCTACTTATCCCTCCAACTCCTGAGGGCCTGGCACTGCCTCCTATTAAAACTTTATTTGTGTAACCACTCCCCTACCCTATCCCTAGCCTCACTCCTCCTACTTTTACTCTTATCCCTGCCCTCCTTTGCTGCTAGCTCTTATCGCAGTTTCTTTGACCTTGTATCTGTACCTAGCACTCTCTTGAACCTAGGCTGTTTGCAGCCCCCACCCCTGCTCTTCCTCCTCCTCACACTTATCAGTTATTTGCCCTTCTCTTGATCTGTCTGTTGTGTTCTTTTCAAGACTACACTCGCTGTATTTTACCTTATCTTCTCTTAACTTGCTCAGTTTTCTATTGAGTCCTCCTAGAGTGTCTTTCAATCCTTACTGCTTTGCTTTTGTCTATTGCCTGTACTGACTTGTTTGCTGTTAATGCCTTGGCCTTTATTTGTTTTGTAGTTAATTGTTGCACATTCAATGTACATTACATTGTTTTTGTATCTTGATGTATCTTGATGTCATCTGCTGTCTGTTATATCTGCAATGTTTTTCTTGTAACCTCCCGGGTTTTGACTGAAAATAATTATCTTCATGGCTAGTGCACCTACCCGGTAAACAAAAACTAACTAAATAAATAACCACACACAATGGAGTGTAAGAACAAAAAAAGTGTGTTACTGTGCTTTTAAAATGGTGAAACAAAAATTAAAAACTGAAAACAAAAGCCATTGTACTGAACTGTGAAGTAATACTAGAATAACTGCTTGGTTATATATAGATTCCACCAATCTTACTACAGAATTCCTCTCACCCATTTTAAAAGGGCTATTAACATATTT
Organism: Neoceratodus forsteri; assembly: GCA_016271365.2. Lineage (NCBI taxonomy): Eukaryota > Metazoa > Chordata > Ceratodontiformes > Ceratodontidae > Neoceratodus > Neoceratodus forsteri. Next base: position 179,392,247 of record CM057450.1, on the reverse strand, counting down.
CTGTTTAAAGTCCTGTTTGATTCGGAGTCTTGTGTATCGGAACACAGGTGTCATTCCTGACTTCAGAATTTAGCAGTTCCATAACACAGTCTCTCAGTAGGACAAGGGACTTTTACCCAAATTTCTACTGAGTTTAGGATTTAGAAAGTTACCTCTGTTACTGGACCCAGTAACATGACTATGGACATTGCAAACCTTGTTACATTTGCTAGTTAATTTGGAAGGAAGGAGAAAATAGTTATACATCTGTATGTGAGAATAGAAAGGTACATTTTATATCTGTGTAACACCCCTACAAATGGGGGTTCCCGAAAAGTCTTCCTTGAAATTGCCTAAATACTCACTGCCAGGCCGGTGTTTTGAGTTTTAGTAGATTAAATGTATTGCCAGAGAGTGCCTGTATAGCCTCTGTGTACTGTCTCTTTAAGAGCTGCCTGGATTGCAGTCTTAATTAATACAAAAGGGAGCTATGTTAGAAGATGTGCTTGTTTGCTGATCATTTGTTAGAGTAGTAACAATATTGCAGTTTGTTCTAACCTGCCTTCTTTGCAGCAAGGACTGTTCTGTTTATCTCCACCAACTTGGCTCGGGACTGTCAGAATGGAACAATCAGTACTGCTGGGACTCTAAAATGGAGCCTGCCTACAGGGGCTTGGTGGGGTCAAAACTTGTAGGAATTGTAGTTTTTGCATTTTGGCACCTAAAATAACCTGGAGGGGGAGCCCTTGTTGTGACTGACAGACAGATCAGCCAACTGAACCTTTTGGATCTTGGGGAAATTCCTAAGCTCTTGCAGCTGGTTTCAGTTCTGAGTTGGGAAGTGAAGTGATAACAGCTTAAATGATTCAAGCAGCAGCCCCGGCATAGATTTATGCGGGAGAACTGTGGAAAGGCCTGAGTTTTGCCTTGCCTGCTGTCCCTGAGAGGGAACTTGTGCAATTTTTGGACGAATCTGAACTTGGAGAGCAGTAATACAATGAATTGAGACCAGGCTCCTACCTGAAGAAGTCCGAAGATTTGCTGAATGCGATCAGCCTGTCTGGACCTCCAGCCACCTCTGAACTCCTGGATTGTGCACAGACTCTGTAATTGTGACCGGAGAGCCTTTTACCTGGTACAGTGGAATTTCCTTACATGTGAATGTGTTGTGTACTTATAGTGGGTCGTGATTTGGTTCCCCACTGTGGTTTGAATTGTGTTCTGCTTGCTGGAAGCTGCATTAGAATTTCCTTACGTGTAAATGTGCTGTGTGCTGCTAGTGGGTCGCAATTTGGTTCCCCACTGTGGTTTGAACTGCATTCTGCTTGCTGGAAGCTGCATCCAGCCCCACGGACTGAATCCAAAATCATCTCCATTGGGCCTGGGCCTTGCCACATTGGCCCAGCCTGACTACCAGTTGCACGAGAAAGCCATCGACGAGAGACTTGCTTGGGATCAGCCCCTGCTCAACACTTCTAGAATAGAACGACGCCTCAGTGATTCGTGTGGGCCCCACTTCTCTGGGCACTCCAGCTCAACAGCCTGCAGTCTTGATTTCGTCCTGCCTTTGTCCAGTATTGGGTATCATGAGTAAACATCAAGGTAGCTCCCTGCAACAACAACTAAATCTAAAGTGTTGTCATCTGATTGTCTGGTTGCTTTTTCTTTCACGAACTGAGCCCTCCGGCTTTGGATTACAGATTGTGTTGTGCTTGTTGCTTTCTTCCATCACAGGGCCCCAACCAGCTGCAACGTTCCTGGCTAGCCCATCGTCTCCCTACCTGGGTACCAAGAGATGTGACTGAGTGGGGACTTAATGCGCATGCATAACTGTTTGATTAAAATAGCCTTTAAGCCAATCAACCTGATTATGCTCCTTCCTTGTTCAAGTCCCCTAAATAAATCAGATCTGACTTTTCTCCATTTAACCTGACTGTGGTTCCAGTTTCGCCAAGAATACTGCACTGTTGCTAATTACTGTGCATAACCTTGTTTTACAGGGGTCCCCAGGGTTGAGCCAGAGAAACCAGCCCTGGTGGTAAGTGCAAACAGTGTGGGTACTTGTATGGTGTACAAGGGGTACTGTGAAAGTGACTATCGTATATTGCTCAGGCCACTAAAAGGGAAACAGGGGGGTTACAGTGTCCTGGAGGGCTGTGCCCAGGTTAGTTTGACCACTGCCAACTCTGACCTTCAGGTGGAGGCACCCGTTGCAGAACCTAGGCCCCTTAACCTGCTACTAGCCACGCAGGCAGGGATGGTATCCTGTGGGATAGCACCACCAAGGGGTTACATCTTGGAGGCTCACCGCTGCGATTTTGTGCCTTCTAGTGGCCAAAAATTATGAACTATTGTTAAAGATTAATGGCTACCCCAGTAGAAATGGCTGTACACCCATTGGTGGGGTGGTGTACTGGGCAGGAGCTCGATCCCAAAATGCTCTGCTTATACTGGAGATTCCCTGGGTACCATTAAGGACACTGTAGAGGGTGCACCGCCAAAGTTGAATGTTTAAAAACCCTGTGGTGGTGGGTTCGACAGGCTGATTTGATCGCCCAAACTTTCATAGCCTTGGTAGAGTGTAGTGACCTCATGGACAGCTCTAAAGTGCCACAGACTATTGCCTCAGAAGGGGTCCGGCTGCCTGGAGAGTGATAACAAAAGACAGTAAAGACTCTGGGTGGATGAGCTCCCACCATTATCTGAGACTTTTGAGGAGAAATTTACTAAGTGGTTGCTGGAGGAAGGAAAACCATAGAGGACTTTAAGAAACTGTTCCTGCCACCTGGGGTGTTCTTTCCCCAACACCCTCCCACTCCTGCACCTGTTACTGCCCCACCTTCTGTACCCATGTACCCGTGCCAGTGCTGACCCCTATATCTGTACCAGCCATTAGTCATGACTCCTACCTAAGGCTGAGAATCTTCTCGGGCACCCTCCCCACACCCCAGAGGGAGGATGACTGGGAGACCTGTATCGACTATGTTGCCCCCTTGGTAACTGAGTGGCAGTGTGTGGAGGTTGAGAAGCAGAAAAGAATCATAGAAAGTTTGAGGGGCCCCACCCTTGAAGCCATTACATTTTTGAAGTCCACGAACCCTGATGCATCTGCTCAGAAGTACCTATCTGTACTTGGAGGTGATTTTGGGAGCATTGAGTCAGGTGAGACTTTGATGTGGAAATTCCAAGGTACTAAACAATGGAAGGGGGAAAGTTTGTCTGCGTATGTTACTTGCCTAGAAAGAGCTCCGCAGAAAGCTTACCTGAAAGGTGGGGTAGCCACTAGTGATTTGAACCGTGTGAGATTGGGGCACATACTGCAACATGCCAAGCATTCTAAACTGCAGATCATCCAGTTAAGGCTCCAGGATAGGAGAGGTAACCCACCTGACTACTGTGACTTGATAAAAGAACTCCAGGAGGTAGAAGGTGAAGAGGGAGATTGTAATTATGGGGTGAGTGCAGCCCAAATGATCATGACACTGGAAGGCCCTTCTGAAATGGAGACCACTAAGAGTGTCCCGCCATGGGTTAAACAGTGGGGGGAGGAGTTGCTGAAGGAAGTCAGAAAAGTACAACCGGATGTGTTCGTTGAGGTATCCCCTGCTGACAGAGACCCTGGCCCCTGTCAGGACGTAACTGTTATGGGGTGGGGGTGCACCCTCAGGCATCCTCTACTGAGGGTGGCTTCTCGGCTGAGCTCAAGGAATTGAGTGCCACCATAAAGGAACTTTTGAGACATGGTACGCTACTCTCAAACATCAGATCACAATCTCCCATCGATGCTCCAGCATCCTCTGCTATGTTTTCCCTAAGGATGCCCCAAGAGCGTGTCATTTGTCACAGTTGTGGCAAGGATGGCCATATGAAGAGGGAATGCCAGTCTCAGAAGGACTTAGAGAAAGTGGTGAACCAGCTTCAAGGAGAGCTTCGGAAAACAAGTCAGTGGTCAAGGGGTGCACGAAATGACTGCAATAAGGTTTTCGGCCATCATAAGTCAAACCCCTCTGTGGCTAAATCGTCTATCCAGGCCCCTGCTGTTGTCCCTCCAGACTGGTCCAAGATAGTGGGCCCTTCAATGGAGACTAATGTGGCTGTGAATGGTATTCCTACTAGGGCTGTGCTTGACAGTGGGTTGCAAGTGACCATTGTGTTTCAGGACTGGTATGACAAACACTTATCTGATGTGCCCTTACAATCCCTGGAAGGCCTACATGTGTGGGGGCTGAGCAACAAGTCTTATCCATATCTAGGATATGCCCTCCTCTGGTTGTCTTTTCCTGCAACTGTCATTGGCGTAGAGGAGCAAGTAGAGACACTGGCCCTAGTGTATCCCCCCACCGGACTATATGATGGGGTTCCCCTGTTAATTGGAACAAACGCCCACATGTTTGGGAGACTAGCACAACTCTGCCATGAGAAACAAGGGCAGCTGGCTGGACGCACCCTAAGAATTCCAGCCTTAGTAAAAAGGGCTTATGACTGGCAACAGAGACCCAATGAAGTGGACCCAGATGAGCCAGTGGGGATAGTGTGGAAAAAGGAACCTGATTTCTTGGTATTGGCCCCCCAACACCCAGTGCACAATCCATGGAGAAGTCCACCTAAAGAGAAATGTAAAGAACAAAACATTAATGTTGGATGCACCAGGAAATGGAAAGTTGTAAGAGGGATTATTGGTCAAACCCAGCATCTTGCCTGCTCGTGCCCACGCCTATGCAAGATGAGTGACGGTCCAGATTCAGAATGTGTCAGATTGGGAGATTTGGGTGAACAGAGGGTGCACCCTGGCTACAGTACACTGCACCAACACTGCTGTATTGCCCAGCAACAAGTGCTCTGGCGAGAAGGAGAGAGTGACCCCGGACTTATTTGACTTTGGTGACTCGCCTTTGCCAGCTGACTGGAAGGCTAGAATTAGCAAGAAGCTCTCTCAGAGGGACCAAGTGTTTTCATTAAAAGAATGGGACGTGGGGTGTGGCCAGGGTGCAGAGCATCACATACGCCTGCATGCATGATGAATGGCCATTTCGAGAGAGATTCCAACATCTCACCCCAGCAGGCATAGATGATGTGAGGAGACACCTGCAGGAAATGCTCGCTGCTGGTGTGATACAAGAATCAAGGAGCCCATATGCCTCTCCCATTCTGGTTGTGCATAAGAAGAAGAATGGATCGGTAAGGATGTGTGTTGATTATTGAACCCTGAACCGGCGGACCATCCCGGATCAATACACCATGCCCAGTATACAAGATGCCCTGGATTGTTTGAATTGGAGCAAATGGTTTTTGGTATTGGATCTTCATAGCGGATACTACCAAATCCCGATGGCCCCAGAGGACCGTGAGAAAATGGCCTTCATCTGTCCTTTGGAGTTCTACAAATTCCTGAGAATGCCAGAGGGTATCTCAGGCACCGCAGCCACCTTTCAGCAACTGATGGAATGTGCGGTGGGAGATAAGAACTTGCTGAAATGTCTAGTGTACTTAGACGATGTCATTGTGTTTGGGTGCACATTAGAGGAGCATGAGACCCGACTGTTTAAAGTCCTAGACCGATTGGAAGACTTCGGCCTCAAGCTGTCCATTGACAAGTGACAGTTTTTTAAAACCTCCGTGAAGTATGTAGGGCACATAGTATCTGCAGAAGGGATAGAGACTGATCCCAGTAAGGTTGAATCACTGACTACTTGGCCCCAGCCCCATAATTTGAAAGAACTACAGCGTTTCCTGGGGTTCTGTGGCTACTACTGCAGGTTCATAAAAGACTATTCACAGGTGATTCGCCTGCTCTTTAATATCACCCAGGGTTACCGTCCTACCAACCATAAATATAAACAAGCATTTGTCAATGCCAAATGTTGCTTGCTTGTGTGTGCTGTTTAGGTATTTAGAAGTGATAGTTCCATGCCTTCCTCCCAAGACATGCACTGTGTCTTTCCTGGGGACATCACGTCAGACAAATCTGGTTGATTTCTTTGACTGCGTGACAAAGGAAGTGAATCAGGGTGGGGCAGTGGACAACGCTTACCTTGATTTCAGCAAAGCCTTTGACACCATCCCACATAGGAGGCTGATAAAGTAGCTGGGTACACTGGGCATGGGGGAAAGGGTAGTAAACTAGGTCAGAAACTGGCTAACAGACAGGAGGCAGAGAGTGGTGGTAAATGGGGTGCAGTCTAGGGAGAGGGGGTGACCAGTGGGGTGCAGCAGGATCGGTCCTGGGGCCAGTCCTGTTCAATGTCTTCATTAGTAACATTGCAGAATGGCTGAAGGAATTTTTTCACCAAATTTTCAACATAGCCATTTTAAGACCTCTGCTCATGAACTGTGTCACTGTGATTTTCTTTATGTATCCCATACATTGAGTTCGCACACCGCCTGCACCACTGTCGCTACATGTACAGAAACACATTTTGGGCAAGATGTGAGAAATGACAGCTGTACTGCTCATAAGGAGGTGTGGTAAAATGGCAATGTTGAAAATCTGGAGTGAAAATATTGAAAATTCGCGAACTTATGAGCGTGCGTAGGAACAGTGCAACGCATGCTCGTAAAACAGTCATTTTTGGGAATTTTTTCACCAAATTTTTAACATAGCGATTTTAACACCTCTGCTTATGAACAGTGTTACTCTGATTTTCTTAATCTGTCCCAAACATTAATTTCGCACACTGAATGCGCCATTGTGCGCTACATGTGCAGAAACACATTTTGGGTGAGATATGAGAAATGACAGCTGTACTGCTCATAAGGAGGTGTAGTAAAATGGCAATGTTGAAAATCTGGAGTGAACATATTGAAAATTCACGAACTTACGAGCATGCTCGTAAAACAGCATGTTCTTGGGAATTTTTTCACCAAATTTTCAACATAGGGTTTTTGAGGGCCTACCTCATGAACTGTGACACTGTCATTTTGTAAATCAGTCCCGAAAGGTGGTTCCATGCAGTGACCGTGAAATCACCTTTTGGGACTGATTAACGCAATGACAGTGACAGAATTCATGAGATGGTTTCCCAAAAACCCCATGTTGAAAATTTGGTGAAAAAATTCCCCAAAATGCCCGAGATATGCAATAAAGTTGAAAAAAATCCTATTTATTCCATTATACAGCTTACCAGCATTTCCTCAGTTCGCAGTCGGCTTTGAAGAGTGCAGACGTGTTCCCGGCTCACCGAAGATCATCGTGCGGACTCGGAGGTAAGTATGGGGTGAGGTGGGGGTGTGTGGGAGATAGATGCACAGAGGGTGGGCATGGGTGGGGAGGGGTCAGGACAGTCTGCGAGGGAAGGTTTTTCTTTTAGTTTTTTTTATACTCTGTGGCGGGACTGTGATGCTGGACTTTGCCATGCTGAGGTGGGCTCCCAGCATGGCAGCTGGAAGCTGTTTGGGGTTGGGGCAGTGGAGCTGATGGGGATTGGGCACTCCTGTTGGCCATAGGACCTGTTGCCAAGCTGGGTGGGGCTCCCAGTGTGGCACCCGATAGTCTGGGGGGGAACAGTAGAGCTGACGGGGGATTGGGCACCCCCTTCGGCCATACAGACTGCTGCCATACTGGAGTGGGCTCCCAGCGTGGCACCTAGAACTCTGTTGGGGGGAGCGCAGCACAGCCGACGGGGAAGTGGGCACTCCCGTCGGCTATACAGTGTGTGCGTCGGGGGAAGCATGAGCACGCAGTATGCGTACGTGTGTGTGTGTATGTGGGAGGAGAGTGCATGAGCATGCAATCTTATCGCTGCTCACTGAAGCATAGCTCTCCCTTTCAACTGTACGGCACTGCATTTTCGACTGCTGTCATAGACAGCTGCAGTGTTGATTGGAGAACTGCGGCTGCACCTGCAATCACACTGACTGAATTGGAAGAGGGCTGCCACACCTCTGAAAACTCGGATGATGGCACTATGTTTCTTGCACATGCGTGCAAGCAACATAAAAAGGGGCTGTCAAAGAACCACAGAAAGTGTACTTCTGCACAGGCGAACTTTTTGGGCCCCGCTGGACACTCGAATGTGAAGCAGCCTTTCAGGAAGTCATGTACCAGTTCACCCACCCCCCATTCTTGCCTATGCTGACCCCACCAAGCCCTATGTGCTGCATGCGGATGCCAGTCTGTAGGGTCTAGGAGCTGTGCTGAATCAAGCCCATGAGGATGGTTTGAGACCAGTGGCCTTCGCCAGTAGGAGCTTGATCCCGTCGGAGCAAAACTACCCTGTGCACAAGCTGGAGTTCTTTGCGCTAAAATGGGCCATCATCGACCAGTTTCATGAATACTTCTATGGGGCAAAGATATTGGTGAAGACCAACAATAACCCGTTAACCTTCATCTAAGTTAGACGTCACTGGGCACCGGTGGCTTTCCGCCTTATCAACCTATGATTATGCTGTTGAGTACAGGCCAGGACTGAACCATATTGATGCTGATGCCTTGTCATGAAGGCCAGTTTCCAAGAGTGATTGGGTCATGCTGTCTGAACCTGACATCCAAGCCTTGTGCCAAAAATTTGACCGAGATGAACAGATGTCTGCGGACACAGTGGACTGTTTAGTAGATTGCTTGGGCTCTCCTGATACCTGCATACCAGATGCCTATTGCCACTTTTCTGCTCTAGATATTAGTGCACTACCTCAGTTTGACAATGGCAGCATTCAGTGTGCTCAATCCCAAGATCCTATGATTCAGCCTGCACTTCATGCCCTGCATGCGGGGAAAGATGTGTCCAAGTTGTGTTCCCATGACTTGTGAACTGCTCTATTGTTTAAAGAAGGCCCCAGGCTGAAGCTATTCAATCAGTTGTTTGTTCAGAGAGACAGTGGATTGTGGCAGTCAAGTAGACAGGCAGCAATTGGTCCTGCCCGTAGCCTTTAAAGATTTGGTACTGAGGTCCCTCTACAATCACATGGGGCACCTTGGTATTGACAGAATTCTTGACTTGGTATGATCTTGATTCTACTGGCCCAAGATAGGGATGATGTTGAGCACCATGTAAGGCCTGCAGTCGTTACCTACAAGGAAAGTCCTGCCTCAGAGAGCTGCCCCTCTTGTCAATATTACTACCAGCACCTCCATGGAACTGGTCTGCATAGACTTTTTGTGTTTAGAGCCTGATCAACAGAATATTGGCAATGTGTTAGTGGTTACGGATCATTTCACATGGTATGCACAAGCTTTTACAGCTAAAGATCAAAAGGCCTCTACCGTGGCCAAGGTGCTAATGGAAAATTTCTTAGTCCACTATGGTGCCCCTCAGTGGATTTACTCTGACCAAGGCAAAGATTTTGAAAGTCGGCTAATCAAAGAAATGCTCACTCTATTGGGGGGGGGTACAGAAGTCAAAAACCACCCCTTATCACCCACAGGGGGACCCTCATCCAGAACGTTTTAACCATACACTTCTAGACATGCTGGGCACCCTCCATCCCAAAGACAAGCCTAAGTGGAGCCAGCAGATTAGCACCTTGGTCCACGCATACAATTGCACAAAAAATGATGCTATTGGGATCTCCTCCTGCCACCTCGTGTTCAGGAGGGAGGCCTGACTGCCCATTGATGTCTGCTTTGGGGTCTCTCCAGATGGGGTCCAAGCTGAAAACTGCCTACAATATGTACAGAAACTGAGAGCTGAATTGAACCATGCCTATCAACTGGCCCAGACAATGGCCACCAAAAGAAATCTCGCCAACAAAGAGAGGCATGATAAAAAAGTAAAGGCTCAAGAGCTTTGGCCTGGAGACCGTGTGTTGTTATGCAATTTGGGACTGCATGGCAGACACAAAATTGCTGATAGGTGGCACCATCTTCCCCATGTAGTAGTTGGAAAGTTGAATGATTTACCAGTGTACAAGGTGCGCCCAGAGAATAACTCCAAAGCTGTCAAGATCATGCACCGTAACCACTTGCTACCTATCAGCCAAGTCATAATTGAGGCTGAACTATCAGAGATTGATTCCCCTGGGTTGGTGACTCATGCTGCTGCAAAAAAGAGACAGAGTCAACCTACCCCAGTAGTTATAGACTTAACGTTTCCACCACAGCAGGCCCAGAATGATAGTGACTGTCAGTCTACCTCTGGCCGAAAGTGGGGTGTGACAATGCCTGTTACCCCTCCTATGAATTGCGTCAGCTGTTTCAAGGTAACCCTGTGACTAATTGTGGGGATGAAGCTGGGCCTTCTGGACTGACTATGCTCCCTGAAAGTGAAGTGCAAAGTATTACATCTGAGGTTGCAGACTCTGTGTTTTGTGGAACTGTGTGAATTGCCCGAAGAAGGGGATGATGGTCTGAGTCTCTCTGGTGACACACTAGAACTTGAAGAACAATGTGAGAGTGTTGATATCCCCCTTCAGTGCCGCAAAGCCTAATTGTGCCAGAGCCTCCTCAAAATGAGCAACCTGAGCCTCCGTCAGGAGATAATGAGCAAAGTGTTGTGGAAACAGAGCCTACAGAGCAAGGAGCTGACAGTGCTCCAAGTTTGGATATTCCCATCCATGCAGAGGCACCCCTCACAAGTGACAAAAGCTCCAAAGTTAGTGCTGAAAGTACAGAGACTGGCTGTTCTCCCCAGAAAGACTGGCCAAGCTGTCAAGCTAGTGTTACGCTTTAGTTATGATTCCCCTGGGAGGCCAGTGGATTTGCCTCTCAATGTGGTTCACAAAGAGGCTTATGTTTCGCCAAGCTCACTGCCCAAATTGAGCTTGATGGCCAGCTCCAGGTTACTTGTTCTTCCCACTCACCATGGTGCCCCTGCCTCATCCAGCCCCAAGTTAGCTGATAGGGAAGGGCCCCCTCTTACATTGTTTAATGTACAAGAAGTTATTAAATGAATCAGTATTACTTGTATGAAACCTGCATAAGTATTGTCAATATTGATGTAGTAATGTGAAGTATATTGAAATGTATAGTAATGTAACAAGCTAATGATATATATGTCTCGTTTATATTGCATTTTTGATATTGTGATGGTACAGACTTGACACAGACACCAAGTTTTCTCCAGGCAGGGAAGGGTGTGACCCCTCTACAAATGGGGGTTTCTGAAAAGTCTTCCTTGAGCTTACCTAAATGCTCACTGCCAGGCTGGTATTCTGTGTTTTAGTAGATTAAATGTATTGCCAGAGAGCGCCTGTATAGCCTCTGTGTACTGTCTCTTTAAGAGCTGCCAGGATTGCAGTCTTAATTAATACAAAAGGGAGCTATGTTAGAAGATGTGCTTGTTTGCTGATCATTTGTTAGAGTAGTAATAATATTGCAGTTTGTTCTAACCTGCCTTCTTTGCAGCAAGGACTGTTCTATTTATCTCTACGAACTTGGTCTGGGACTGTCAGAATGGGCCAATCAGTACTGTTGGGACTCTAAAATGGAGCCTGCCTACAGGGGCTTGGTGGGGTCAAAATTTGTAGTAATTGTAGTTTTGCATTTTGGCACCTAAAAACCTGGAAGGGAGCCCTTGTTGTGACTTGACAGACAGATCAGCCAACCAAACCTTTTGGATCTTGGGGAAATTATCAAGCTTTTGCAATTAGTTTCAGTTCTGAGTTGTGAAGTAAAGAGATAACAGCTTGAATGATTCAAGCAGCAACCCCGACGTAGATTCGTGAGGGAGAACTGTGGAAAGGCCTGAGTTTTGGCCTGCATGCCTGCCTGCTGTCCCTGAGAGGGAACTTGTGCCTTTTTCGGACTGAATCCAAACTTGGAGAGTGAAGTACTACACTGAATTGTGACCAGGCTCCTACCTGAAGAAGACCAAAGATTTGCTGAATGTGATCAGCCTGTCTGGACCTCCAGCCACCTCTGAACTCCTGGATTGTGCAGAGACTCTGTAATTGCGACCGGAGAGCCTTTTGCCTGGTACAGTGGAATTTCCTTACATGTGAATGTGTTGCGTACTTATAGTGGGTTGTGATTTGGTTCCCCACTATGGTTTGAATTGTGTTCTGCTTGCTGGAAACTGCATTAAAATTTCCTTACATGTAAATGTGCTGTGTACTGCTAGTGGGTTGCAATTTGGTTCCCCACTGTGGTTTGAACTGTATTCTGCTTGCTGGAAGCTGCATCCAGCCCCACGGACTGAATCCAAAATCACCTCCATTGGGCCTGGGCCTTGCCACACTGGCCCAGCCCGACTACCTGCTGCACAGAGAAAGGCATCGATGAGAGACTTGCCTAGGATCAACCCCTGCTCAACACTTGAACAGGAGCAGCCTCAATGATTAGATGCGGGCCCTTCTCTGGGCACTCCAGCTCAACAACCTGCAGTCTCAATTTCATCCTGCCTGTGTCCAGTATTGGGTATCATGAGTAAACATCAAGGTAGCTCCCTGCAACAACAATTAAATCTAAAGTGTTGTCATCTGATTGTCTGGTTGCTTTTCTTTCCCGACGGAGCCCTCCGGCTTTGGATTACAAATAGTGTGTGTTGTGCTTGTTGCTTTCTTCCATCACAGGGCCCCAACCCCGCACCAACATTCCTGGCTAGCCCATCGTCTCCCTACCTGGGTACCCAGAGATGTGACTGTGTGGGGTCTTAAAGCACATGCATAACTGTTTGATTAAGTCAATCAACCTGATTATGCCCCTTCCTTCTTCAAGTCCCCTGAATAAATCAGATCTGACTATTTCTGCATTTAACCTGACTGTGGTTCCAGTTTGTGCCAAGAGTTTTGTAACAGGGTTTTATTTAACTCTAAAAATTGATTAGCGTTTTGCTCATAAAAGTTCTAAAACATTGTGAAAATGCATAGCACTTGCCTCACTATGTTTAACAAACATAACACTTCTAGAAAACCTATATAAATACTTTCTGTACAGTTAGTATAGTCCTAAGGAAAAAAACTGCTAATCAATTATTTAAAACTCTGCTGTACTGTTTCTATTTGCTGTGCATAACCTTGTTTTATAGAGGGTCCCCAGGGTCAAGCCAGAGGAACCAGCCCTGGTAGTAAGTGCAAACAGTATGGGTACTTGTATGGTGGACAAGGGGTACTGTGAAAGTGATTATCGTATATTGCTCAGGCCACTAGAAGGGAAAGAGGGGGGATTACAGTGTCCCGGAGGTCTGTACACAAGTTAGTTTGACCACTGCCAACCCTGAGCTCTGCGTGGAGGCACCTGTTGCAGAACCTAGGCCCCTTAACCTGCTACTAGCCACGCAGGCAGGGGTAGTAGCCCATGGGATAGCGCCATCTAGAGGTTACATCTGCATTCCAGAGGTACCCATCCTGCTGAGGTCCCTAAACATTTCTGAATATACAAAGCCCTAGTGATGCTTTTCTAGGACAATTCTGGCTGTCCTGTTTTGAAGGATTTTTTTTTCAATTTTCTCTTAGATCATATTGTATCAGTAAAGTCAAAATGGGGTAAAGCACAGCAGATGAAAATTGTAAGTGAAGTTTTAATATCAAGGCAATGTCCAGTTAAGCAATAAGGCATAACAGGAGGTGCATTATGGTGAAATAACAACAACCTTGGGTGGGTTATTATTTTTTTGCTGTGGACATTTGTTTCCATTTCCAGGAATAAGTAAGTGACATTCTGTAAATGTACATTCTTTCAGTGTGATAATGTTACTGATGTCACATTCTTATCCTTGGATGGCAATTCAAAGGTGTGCTGTTTGACAACTGAGTCTCTACTTTGTGATATCATGTTGATTGTATACACTTGTATAGGTGAAAGCTATTTAAGCTATGGCACCCTTCATGCAAACCACACCCCCTGAGGAAGAGGGTACACCCTCGAAGTTCTAGGGTTTTCTCATGGTGGCTAGTCCCAGGTATGTCTGCTCACTGTTTGGTACTATTCGTTTGGTATTGCACCTTTTTTCAGTGGATATCATAAGAGTTATTTTTGCAGTAAAAGTTACTGTCTGTATGTGGACTGAGTGCTGGTTTCTGTGTTTGCATCAGCATTCTTTCTACACATTTCATACTAAGGTGTTTTCACATGACAGGCATCAAAGGAAGAGACTACACAATCCTGGAGCTAAGGAGGCCATGGTGCAGGGAATGTGCAGTAATACCTGTGTGCATCTTCTCAAGTGATGCACAGCCTGCTAGGTGTAAACTATTTAATTTTTTTTTAATAGAAATGTTGCCCAGGCTGTCATTCTGGGGTCTCGGGTTAGCATACCTATATTTCCCTTAGCTGGGGAGTTGTGGGATTCACTGTGTGTCCTTCTAAGTGTATAAAAAGGGTTCCCCAGGCATGAGGGCTGTAGTTGAGTTGGGAGGAGTAAAGGATGGAAGTCTAAAAGTGAAGACTCAGTGGGGCTGGCTGGCAACTCACTGGCTGTAATGAGATGTCTCAAAGGGCCCAAGAAAGGACAGGGGAATCGGTGGGGGCAATTCAGTAACCGTCAAAGGCATTTCTGGGAAACGATCCAGGCACCAGATCTCATAAGGCCACCAAAGACGCCAGTCCATTTGTATGTTCCTCCACAGCTAGGGAACACGGGAACCCCAAATCAAATGTAGCTAGTTGATGGAGAATTGATTACGGATTACAAAAGGTAGACATGGTAACTGAAACTCAAGTCTTTCAAGGATCCCCAAACAGGTTCAGAGAACAGGCTGGCAACTGATGAGCTCTCTTTATAGCAGCACAAGGGTTGCCCAAGATCATTCTCCCTCTTGTCCTGGGGAGGGAGAAGGAATTACTGATGGGTATTCCTGACTCTGTGCACTTAACTGGTAGCTTGAAATCATGACCGTTTCTGGGTGCAGATAGGAACAAGGGCTCAATATCTGAGTGTCCAGCACCTGTGAACTTGAGCTGGTTAGGGCCGATTCTGGAAGGTATGTGTGTCTGATGCAAGTTGCGTCATGGTTGGCAGATCCATCCGATGCAGTTCCAGAAAACCGCTATTTGTGACCAAGGATGTGTAATTGTCACACCTGGAGCATTTGCGCCATAAAAGGTGGCACATCGCCCAGCTTCAGTGCATCTGAATAACGTAAACACACACCATGTCACAGGGAGCAGCCACAGTTAGCCAAAGAGTGGGCAAGGCGCCCCCATTAAAAAAAAAAGTTTACCCCAGAGGAGACAGACATCTTGCTGGATGCTGTAGATGCACAAGCGGACCTACTCTTCAGCAGAGGTGGGAACAGAGACCTCAGGGAGAAACAGAGACTGGCTTGGGAGAAGGTTGCCATGAGTGTAAACGCTGTGGGCAAAGTGGGGAGGTCAGTGAGAGAATTACAAAAATGCTACAATGACATCCAATGCAAGCAAGGAGAAGCTGGCACAGATGAGAAGAAGCACACTGGCCACTGGAGGAGGACCTGGAAAGGCCATGGCACTCAGCAGCCAGGAGGAGCGTGTCACCAGCCAAATCAGCACCAGAAGTATGGAGGAGGACAGCAGCCTGGACATATTCAGACTCTGCCAGCCAGCAGGTGAGTATGGCATTTTGCTGCCATAGCTGCCAGCCCTGCTTTGCAAGTGTCTGTAGTGTGTGTCTGTGAGCAGAAGAATGGCTGACAACAGGGCAGTAGCACCCCACAACCCAACAGGGTGAATGATGCCATCATGGAGTTGCAGTACATCCTGTGGATACACATCCCCCCAACCCCAGTCACACACCAGCAGCAGCAGTGATTGCTGTGACCAGCAGAGATGCATATCTGAGCATGAGAAGCACTGCACATCAGGCCTTCATGGCTGCAGTGTGCCATTGCATGTGTCCATGAAGCAGGGGCAGAAGGAGGATCTGCCAGGGGAGCTTGTTACAAGAGAACATGACGGGCAAGCCAGGACGGCAGTACAGAGCCAGTGGAGTGCGGGACAAACAGCAGATGTAACGCGTAAGGGCACACTGCCCCCAGTATGGAAACAATATGGTACATAGATGTCTGTGGGCATGGCATGGGAATGATGGACATGTGGGGGCATGTCAATGTGAACCCCAGCAGTGACCAATGTGCCCTGCAGGTGTCCCATGTGCCTCACATGTGTGTAGAGGGGGGCATTGGTGTGTGAGGTGTGGGGACAGGGCAGGACATGTGTGATATCCCCACTGTGATGTGCAGTGGTGCAGGATAACTGTGCAACAGAATGCAGATCTGGACCACCCTGGATGGTGCAGAAGTGGCAGCCAACTGCACTGTGGGGCACAAGGGGATGTGCACCATATTGTGCCACCCACTCCTAGGATGTCATGCCACATGTATACCAGTGGATAATGTAATGGCACTGCAGGTGTTCCCATCAATGGGGATGCATGTCATGTACAGAGCACAGTTATGCAGGGGACCCGTAATGGCCTGTGATGTGTGGTGAACAAGGTGCCATTGCCCCTCCAGTGGCCTGATGGATGCACAGTAATGCCCCAATGACCAGTGAATGCACAGGATGACAGTGGCACTTGGGGGTGAGGCATGTAGTGCACAAAGGTGGCATGGGCCTGCACCATGTGTTGTGCTGTTGCAAGTGGGGTAGCCACATTGTACTAGTGGTGCCAACCCATCACACGCAGCAGGTGACAAGCATGGCAGTGGGTGTAATGGCAGGTGGGCCACAGTGAGGGGAAGTGAAGCAGTACTGGGCATGGGCAAACATGCAGCCCGATGGCATGTTGTATGTGTTAAGTAAGCCTGGTGGTCACATTGTCATGGCAACATGCATTCTGCAGGTGATGGATGTTGTAGGGTGGCCTGTGTGATACTGCCATGCAAGTGAATGATGATGGTTATGCAGGGGCTGTGGGCACCTGGTCCCATCATGGTGTACTGCAAGGGCTGGATATTCCACAGGTGTGTGTGGGAAGCCATGAAAGTCAGCACTGGTGGTGGCTGGGGCAATATAGTGGGCCAGCCTGCCCACCTGCCATGTGGATGTGTCCAGCAGGTGGGGCCCCAGCATGAAGATACCACATGCAGTGGTGGGGTGGATGGGACAACAGGACATCAAATCGCAGGACACTCACAGACATACGGGAGTACATATGTGTGGCATAGGTCCCCCACCCTGTAGGGTGCCATGGATCCACACACTGTGGGACAGGAGATGTTGGCTGTCTGTGTCTGTGGTTCATGGGTCAGGTGCCACAGCAGTGTGCACAGAGGTCATGCCTTGTATTGGTAGAGGGAGTGGTGAACTGGAAGGCTGAGTGACACTGGTGCACCAGCTGCCATTCCAATCCTGCACATGTCAAACTCACTGTACTGCATGTATACATGTAACGGGTGACATCTTCCCTGCAGGTATGAGTGGCAGTAGGCCAACAGGCACAGCAGGCCAAGGGACGAAGAGAGGATACAGAAGATGCCAGTGACAGTGATGGCGATAGTGACAGCAGCAGCAGCCATGCAGAGAGGACACAACCACAGCACAAAATGAATCAGCTGACAGTGGTGCTGAGAAGGACAATGACATAGTACCAGAGGTGAAAATGACCAGAGGAACACAGCATCTGAACAAGAGGCCATGGGTGTGTGGCAACACTGTGTAGTGCTGCAGACAGGTGTGCAGAACAATGTGGCTCAGGACCTCTCTCCAGAAGCATTTGTGCAGGGCGAGGCTGGTGAGCAAGGAGATGTAGAAGATGCAGTGGAAATACTTGGAGCTGCATGA
Source organism: Neoceratodus forsteri (assembly GCA_016271365.2). Lineage (NCBI taxonomy): Eukaryota > Metazoa > Chordata > Ceratodontiformes > Ceratodontidae > Neoceratodus > Neoceratodus forsteri. The sequence continues at coordinate 179,374,696 of CM057450.1, read as the reverse complement.
TATTGACTGGTTATGCCACCAGATGCTCGAGTCTGAGGTAGAGATTGGCTGTGAAGTACATGCCATCCGGATGGTCCTGCAGGCAATCCATCATGATGCAGTGCACTACCATACACGGGTGGAGGGTGAACTGGCCAGGGTGTCTGAAGCCATTGGACAGGCTGTGCAGCACCTGCTTGCATATGTGAGTGCAATACAGCAGCACTAGAGAACATTGCATCCATGATAGAGTATCAGACAGTCATACTGCAACACCTGACTGCACTGCTGCAACATACTGCAGGTCCGTGGGACATGGGTGGACAAGTGGAAAGTGAAAGTGCCCGTTGGGGATAGTGGACAAATGCTGGCCCCATATGCCATACACAGATAGACCACACCGCTGCTGTCACTGTGGGCCCCATGCATAGAGGAGTCAGAGGACCGACATGTATGGTGGACGAGCAGTCAGTGTTGGGGCCTCCATGAACTGGGGTGTAGGAGGGGGCTGTCACAGCATCACAGCAGTGCAGACACAGTGCACAGTGTGCAGGATACTGTGAGGGCAACCACAGCGCAGGAGGGCATTGCTGTGCATGGTGTCCAAGTCTAGGGTGGAGGGCACAACACTGTGAGCAGCTGGCCTGGTAGTGGAGTAGCTTGATGGCACTGAGTCAGATGGGAATGGGGTGGGTGTGTCAGCTGCCAGGGGAGGGATGTGGTGCACAGTACAGGGACAGACAACATACAACAGATCCTGCATATCAGCCATAGTCATGTGCCACCCCAAAAATCATCACAAGCAGTCAGTCAGGGACACCAGTGGAGCACACAGGCCCTGTGCCCATGCCCAATGAAAGCAGGCCATCACATGGCAGTGGGATGCTACATGTGCCGCATGTCCTTCAGGGACCTAATGTTACACAAACAGAGTGTGTTGACCTAGGTCATCCCCTACAAGGGCCCTCAACCATATGGCCGTATGAGTGGCCAGCACTGACCCATGTACCACCCCCCTCGGCATCAACAATCGCCATTCCACAATGCAGACTGCAGTGCACTTCCCACTTTTCCACCCCAGATGCAGAAGTCATGGGCCACTCACACAGGACAGGCTGCAGGCACAGGTGGCATCCACTGTGCCAGCAGACACTGCCAGTGCAGCAGAGGATCCCACAAGAGGTCCAGCTCCACGGGATGACACCGCAGCCACCATGATGGGGGTGACGGGGGCGGGGGGATTGGATGGTCCCACCCTGCACTGTAGGAGGTCCACTGCAGCGTGTAGGGCAATGGCCCACATGTGGCCCACTGAACACAGGCCACAGACAGCACAACCAACCCACCTCAGTGGCAGTGCCCTGGAGATCCGAAAGGACTGCAGCATGGCAGGCAGTGGTGGACCAGACCAACATGGGTGAAAGTCTGGCAAGTGGGACACAGGAAGGGCCCACGTCAGTGACATGTGGCCGTGTGAAGGCCTTGATGAGTGGCATCTGTAACACATGCCTGCCACAGCCTCTCAGCTGTGTCACACAGGTGGGGTTGCACCAGGGAGAACAGCGCAGACAGCACTATGGCAAATAAGGTGTGGGGGGGGATGGTGTTGCCAGAGGGAACAAGGTTAGGCACAAAACAGGTGAGATGGGGGCACGACGTGTGTACAAGTCCATGTGGGATATCTATGGTGCACACAGAGTGTGTTCATGACAGTGGTGGTGGGGGGTACCTGGGTAGTTTCTTGTGAAACTAAGTATTCTGACACTTTAACTGCACGTGATGTGACAGCAATAAACAATTATAAAGCAGCACACCTACAGACCTCTGTGAGTCTGTTGGGGGAGGGGGCATAGTTGGACACCAGGGGGTGGGGAGGGGTCAGAACTGGTGTGATTGTGAGACTCTGTACAGTGACGGGTGTGTGTAGACATGTAACCAACACATGTGAATTTGCCTGATGTATGGACACACAGTGATACCAGTAGAATGCACCCTGAACCCTTGGGGTGGGTACCTTCTGGCGCATGCAGACTGCAGTAGATATGCAGCACATGCGCACCTAGCCAGTGCTGTGCATGTCATGCCCATGGGCCAAGCAGCATGTGTGCACATGATATCCTGTGTCATCCTGTGTCATACACTGTAGCGCATGGTACTCCAGCATACTGCTAGGCCCTGCCATGGTGTCCCACACAGGTGTTTGACTGGTAGTATGCTAACGCTGTAATGACCATGGCTGTGAGCCTGCCACACATGGAGTGGACCCAGGAATGTGGCAGAGTGCCCCTGCTGTGCAACCGCACCACAGGCCAAAAGGGTCTTCGGCAGGAATGCAAGGGCACCACGACAAGATGCAGTCATGGTCTATATAGCATACCCAGGTAGTCGGGAGACAGGATCTGGCCAGCCCCCCTCATGGGCCTGTAACCATGGGAACACAATAGGCATAAACAGTGGCAGGACAATGATCCTGTGATAGTGTGGTACATAGGGGTGTCCCACACACCGGAGGGCCAGAGGGGCCGATCCCAGCACATCAGGCAGCAAAGGGACAGTGTCAGGCATGTGCCAGGCTGATGGCATACACCAAGAGGAACCAGTACCACAGAAACATAACAATGCACATAGGATGCACACAGTATCTCCCTGGCAACATGGGTATGGGACAGCACAATACATGGTGCAGGCCATGGCAGGACTGGGGGACTGGAATCCTGGGTGTCAGGTGTGGTTGTAAGGGAGTGAACAGTCCCACACACTGGATGTGCTATGAACTGATGGCAATATATACTGGGATGGGTGCCATAACAACCATGACCACTGATGGGGCTACCCCATCATGATGTCACACCTGACATGTGCAGCATCAGTTGCCCAACCACCAACCAGATTACACACAGACATGTCCGCTGTCTGCCTATGGACACAGTTCCCTGACCTGCACTGGCCATTGTCACCCTCCAGCCACGTTAACAGACCTGAGCAGCACGTCATGCAATGGCAACCACCCACAGCACAGGGCATGCTGAAACCACCCACCATCCTGGACACACAGTCCTGGCTTACACATGGCACCACATGGTGTGCACCATATAAAGGCAAAAAAATGAAATTCAGACAACGAAGACCATTACAGTGATAAGTTTGAAAAATTTCGATGTTGTCGCTGTAATGGTCCCCGTTCTGCAATTTCTCTGTTTCAGCATGTTCTGCCCCCATTTCGAACAAACTCCAACTCGGAGATTGTTATACAGAAATGGTGGGTGGGGTGCGGGTGTGAAGCCCCCTGAAAAAAAAACACTGAATGTCTGACAGGCGAAAAGTTTGCCTGTCAACATTGTGGAATTTTCAAAGCCGCATTTCAACAACTTCATTGACGATGCGGCTTGGTGGAACTGACGTGCAACATGCAGTCCTACTGCCACCATTACAGAGATGCAGAACGCCTTCCTTGCGTAGGCCCAGCCAGTCACCCAGGGACATGACAGCAGGCCATCATACCTGTGAACACAGTCTGTGATGTGTGTCCTACATACAGCACACACCTGACCATACCTCTTCAGCCAACATGGCCCTGGACACTGTTGGTGTGATACCACCATGCCACCTGTCAGTGGCCTTCCCACCCCAAACACACCAGCTGTGTGTACACATGTGCATGCATACCTAGCAGACAATTCCACCCAACCTGACAACCTCTCCCTGTGCCCATGGCCACGGTCTGGCCATTGCGGTCTGTCAGCAACACACAGTCATGCCACAAGTTGTCCCACCAACAGAAACCCTGCCGGGCCTACACAGCATTGTTGATGCTGTCTGCCCCTGCTGATGTGCACCCAGACAACTGCCACCAAGCCTCTCAAGCCTGTACATAGCCATCACACAGACAGCCCATCTGGCGGTGCCCCTCCCACCCAGCAGATGTTCTACTGACACCCTGATGGTCACATGGTGGACTCTCATGGGCACCATGCAGATACCCGGCCCAGTCAACTGCAGTACCTGTGTCTGCATGGCACAGTTCACATGATACAGGGTGCACAGCACATGTGCCGGGCACATGTGTCCTTGACGTGAACATGTAGTGCTGTGTGCAAAGGACTACGTGACAGCACACCATGACATTCACTCTGGATGGTACATCAAGCAGGACACAACAAGCACTGCCACCGTACAGATCCTATGACATCCTACTGCCCGACCTGGACCTGACCCCACCACACCCACAACAACTGTGATGAAGAACACTGGAGGCATGATCTGTCAAAAAAAAACAGTCTGTATTGCAGAACAGGCTGACAAACAACAGCATCTTCTAGAGAAATAGTGGCCAAACAACAAGTAGTAACACAGTACAGAAACCACATTGGCATGCAGATAAACACAACAAGGAGGGGGCCACAACAGGTGGCAACAGGGCTGAATGCCCATGATGGTAAAACACCAATGGAAACTTGTTGGATGGGCACCTTGTGCCAACAATTAACACATCTACTGCATAACATAACCATATCTGAGATGGCAGTGCCATAGTGATCCTCTTACTTCCGCCAGGCACGAACAGCATCCAGCATGTTCAGGATGTTGTCCTGAATACAACACAGACCATGGGCCATGTCAGCCATTGCAGTGGCCATATCCTCAAGACCCTCATCCAGTATACAGCTTAGGGCATCCACATGGTTGTGGTCATGTGCTACACCATGCCCACCGTCCCCCTCCTAGCATCCTTCCCCCAGCACAGCCACAGCACCACCATGCTGCACCACATCCACATCCAGGGCACCATTTTCCTCAGCTTCCATATCCTCCACAATCTCCATTTGGTCCTCCTGGCTGCCTTGCATGTCACCCGCTGCTGCATCAGCTGCTGGTGGCTGGGCCATGTTGTCATCCCCCTGGACAGTCCCTGAGTCCTGTGCTGCACTCACTGTGCCTCGCGGTGTCCTACCTGTTGCCCTGGTCTTGGGATCCTGTGTCCCAGGCTGTTGTTGGCCTGCTGCTGCACTGCTGCTGCCAGTCTCGCGATGTGTTCTCTCCATATACCGACAGGCCTCACTCTGCTTCAGCCTCCGCATGGCTCATTCCAGTGCCCGCTGCCGTGGTGTAGGAGTGATCCACCTCCTCCCTGCACTGGGGCCTGCACCTGTTGGAAGGAACACAGTGTTATCATGATGGGTACTCTATACAATGACAGCACACCTCATGCCCACACACCCCAGCCATGGTCATGCAATGTCTCCCCGTGACATTCCAATGATAGCACAGATCCGGTAGTTGCCCACATTAGACTGCTGCACACCTGCCAGCAAGTTGTTACACACAATGCATCTGGGCCAAAATGCCTGTGTCACAACCATGAACCTTGTCTGCCTAACACATGCAATTGACCATGTGACACCCAGCCACGTACACCCTGTGTGTTGCATGGGTTGGGGGACCCTGACATAGGTAGGGTGTCTGTGGCTTGCCTCCCAACCACTGTCCCACTGTCCAAGTTCACCTTACATGGGTGGACATATACCCAGAGGCCTGCACTGCATGTGGACGTGCACCAGCACCCCTAGGTAGCACAGTGCCCCAACACCCATAGGGACAATGCACCACCCCACACGGTGTTAGGGAGGGCCATCCACATGCCAACGATGTCCAGGTATGCCTGTCATGTACCTGTGTAACCCCCCAAAATTAGGTGTTTACCTTGAGTGTCTTTCAGGGCTCCAGTAATGCCCACTGCCTGGCTGACATCCAGAGAGGGAAGGAAAATCCATGTACAGTGACGTTGTGCTGCTTTCCGGCGTGAGTGTACAATTCCATGCCACCACACTGTTCCTCTAAGAAGTCAGCCAGTGTGTATAGTGTGCATAGCCTGGGCTGGGTCTGGGTCAAACGTTACTTGTGATTAGCCAGTCAGAACCCTGAGAGTCTCCACTCTGCAGTCACTCAGTAGAGCAGAGGGAGCACTATTGTAATCTGTAAATATTTATTTCTAAAGTTGTACTGTTACCTATAAAAATGAACTTGGATGTGGACTGTTTACTTCTTAGGCATGGGAACCACCATTTTGGTCCGGGACTTTGCTGTTGGAACCAAGGGGTCCTCATGGGGTTCTTATTACAGTGCCTCATGGGAGAGACTGTGAACTTTCTTGCTTGGCATCTATTTTAACCAATTGGAGCTCTGGGAGAGTGACTGATAGTTTGACAGCCATCCGGGATGCAGAATCCCGGACTTAGTGTGGGACTGTTTTGAACAGTGTTCAGATCAGCTCAAGCTCTCAAAGAGGTGGGAGCCTATGTGGCTTAGCTGAGTGAGAACGCAGGAAAATGGCCTACCAAGCTGCCCTGTGTGGATTGTTTGAACTGCCTACAACATAGGAGAACATTTCCTCAGCTACCAAAGCTGGTAAAGGTAGCACTTGGCTAAAAGCTACTGTAGCTAACAGTTAGTAGCTAACAGCTACTATTTTCAACCTAGACAGAAGCCACCCTCACACATACTCCTTGACAATGCCTCTGAATCACTCTAAGGGGCTGCTCCTGTACACCCCTCACCCCCTCCCCTCGTCTCCATGCTATGATGGGTCTCCTGTCTCCCTGGCCTCAGCCCTGCCTCCTTGACCACTTTTACTAGAGGCCCCCCTCCTCCCCTACTGAAATCCTGTCCTTACTGACATTCTCCCCAACCTAACCTAACCTCTAGTGCCTCTGCACGTTACCTGCACTTGTAATCAACTAAAGTTGATGTCATATGCTGTATAGTGTTTTAAATGTCCAAGAAACTCTGTAACTGTTTCCTGATTGTTGTGCTGTTCAGTGTCTCAAATGTCCTAAAACTCTGTAACCTTCTTGACTGAATGTCTATACTCTTCACATGCGTGGAATCTTTGTAAAAGCCTTGGCTCAAAAGTTATTTTCGAATACCAAATAAATAAATAAATAAAATAGAAAGTGTTTTCTTTGCTAAACTGTCTCAGCGTGGAGAGCTTGCTGTGCAAAATTAGTCCAGGGACACTTGTGAAAATAGTGGAGCCTGCAAATGCTAAAATTGTCTCCTATCACGCTTTCCTTAAAAAGGAGAGACAAGAGATATTTTCCAGCTTTCAGTAAAAGGACTGATATTTCTGAAGTGAGTAAGCTGCGTGATCCTTTTGAGACTTCGCCCGAGACTGAACTGCATGCACTGGGCCTGTGTCACAGAAGGTCCCAGAGACTGTTGCTGCATACCACCAGCCACCCTGGCAAGAGACCAGCACAGGGAGTCAGCCCCTGTAGAGAGAAGAATCGCGGGTTGCTGCCACCTTGTGGGAAAGTCCATGAAGTGGAGGTGAGTCGTGTTGACCCTGGCCCCCATGTTCCTGCTGGGCAAGAAGGAATCCAGTCTGTCTACAGCCATTAGTTTTATTGGTCCTGGTACTGTGAGTAGCCTCAGGGATTTTACCCAGGAACAATCAGTAAAGTGCTTTGTGTCATCTGATTTGCTTCTTAAGCTCACGTTGGTGTTTAACTGTGATTGCTAGCCATTCGGCTGTGGATTACAACTGTATAGCTATCTAAAAGTATTTCTATAACCAAAGCCAGTTTTCCTCTATTCAAGGGCCCCAAGCAGTTGCAACGCCGGCCTACCCACAGCAACGCTTCAGGCCTTCACCTAATTCCAAACTGGGTATCCAGCAGAATAAACTGAACTTTATGTCCAAGGGGTTTAAATTTTTGTTTGCATAACTGATTCTTATTTACCAAGTGCCTTATTCATTTATCTAAATTCACACTCCCTCCCTTGTTCAATTCCCCTAAATAAATCAGATTTACTATTTGAAGTTTAATCTGGCTCATGAGATATTATTTCCCAGCTTCAAGTTATTCCATAAGCCAGAAGGTATAATGTCATTACTGAAAACTGTTCTTTACAAGTACTCAAGGTGTGTTCTCAGAAGCCAGAACCCTGATGGTAAGTGTGGTGTCTGTGAGCATATTATTAGCAGTCACCAATAATTGTACTTTGAATGCTAGATACAGTGTTTGTGAAACTCTATGTGTAAGGTCACTAGCTGGGGCTGTGGGTAGGTACAACATCCCAGAGGGTTAAGCTAGTTTAACATCTAACCCACTTAAATACCACTCTGGGAGGAGGCACCATAATTGTAGTTTCACTTGTGGGCAAGAATCCCCAGTAGGCTGTTAACACGAACCCAGGCCCCTCAACCTGCAGTCAGGGAAGCAAGTAGGGGTAGTATCCCATTGGGAGAAGGTCCCTGGTTTTACATCTTTGGAGGCACCACTGGAATTACTGCCCCCTAGTGGCCAAAATACAAAATTGCAATTGGATTTTTGATGAACATTGGCATTAAAATGGAGAAAGTTTCTAGCTCTACTCTTGAGTTTCCTGCTAATAAAATGGCTATACATTGTTTATTGAGGTGGTGTGAAGCTGAAGCTGAAGAGGTTGATCCCCAAAAGGCTTTATTGCTCCTGGACATAACCCCTGGGCACCGATAAGGGTACTATTGAGGGAGCCTTAGGTAAAGTCAAATGCCTGGGTAAAGCTACAGTAAAAGGGAGAACTGCTGCTTTAATTGCTAAAAACGTAATGGCCTTAGTGGAATGTAGCACCCTTGTGGACATTGACAGAATACCCACTATCATTATCCCTGATGAGTCCCCAGTGGGTTGGAAAGTGATCACTATGCATAGTGTGGCATCTACACCCAGGGGTCACCCAGATTAGAGGGATTGAAAGAGAAACTGGGGAGGTTGTTACGGGCTGAGGGACAGAACTTTGAAGATTTAAAAAGAATTCTAGATACCCCAGGGGGCACCACTCCCATAGCCCCTTCACCAGTTCCTTCACCAGAACCCTCTCCTGCACCTGTGCCTTTACCAGCACCTGTACCCTCAGTGAACCTTGATTCCTACCACAGGCTAAGAATATTCTCTGGCACCATTCTCACACCCCAGGGGGAAGATGATTTAGAGACTTTTATTTTTATTTTATTTTATTTATTTTATTTAAACAGCAGTTTGGAAAACCTTTGAGCCATAGGCTCATTTACAAAGGTACCTTGTCACAGTAAGACAAATGAAAATACACAGTATAACAGTACAACCCATAAGTATAACAGTAAATTAAGACATAGATACAAACAAGCTGGTACAGGTAGGATGGATGCAAACAATACCAGAGTTATGTTGTCCTTAGCAGCTTAGTAATAAGCTTTGTCATAAGTATTGAGTACAGCTTTGACTAGTGGCAATTACAGCATCGGTGTTAATAAGGTGGTTATGTAAGGAAGTTTTGAAGCACGATATAGTTGGACCTTGGAGATGGAGGGGGCAGTGTGTTGAACCAGGAGGGCCCTAAAGCTGAAGGCTCTTGGTCAGGAGAGGTCCTAGCCTAGGGATAACAAGAGAGGTTTTCCCCAGAGGTCCGAGTATGAACTAGTGGGACAGAGCGACAGATGGTGGTGGTCAATCCTGGTGGGGATAGCCCAAGGAGGGTCTTTGTGTGAGGGTACAGGTCAGATATTTGAGGCGCTCACAAGATCAAGTACCAGCTTTAGCATACAGTAGACAGGTGTGTGTCAGCCTAGGTGCTCCAGTAATTAACCTGCAGGCCTTTATTCAGAGTAATGCAAATTTTATGGAGTGCGGTCTGATCAGCAGCACCATACACCGGCAGTCCATAGTCCACTAGGGACAGGATAGAGGAGGTGACTGTGAGTCGAAGAGCCTCCGGGGGGAGGCAGTGTTTATACCGATGTAAGATGCCCAATCGGATATTAGTGGCAGTGGCTAGGGCAGCGATGTGTCCATGGAAGGAGAGGGAGGGGTCAAAATGGATCCCTAGGTATTTATAGGAGCAAACTTGTTCGAGTGGGAAAGAGGACCCAGAGTGAATGAGGAGTTTGAAGTTGCAGGACTTGTTCTGGGGATGAGTGAAGAACATGGTTTTTGTTTTTTTAAGATTTATCACCAATCTGTGTTCCTTGAACCAGCCCTCGGCTTCAGTGAAGGACTTCTGCAGCGAGTCCTGGAGGGCAATAGGGTTACGACTTGAGGCAAAGATGGCTGCATCATCAGCGTACAATAGAATGTTCCCCGAGCAAGAGCATGGAAGGGTGTTAAGGTAAAGGGAGAATAGTAAGGGGCCCAGAATGGAGCCCTGGGGAACCCCAGAAAAGATGGGACAGATGTCTGAGTAGGTCCCATTAATTTTTACAAGCTGTGAGCGGTCAGACAGATAACTGGTGCACCAGGAGATAGGCCCAGCAGCAAAACCAGAGAGACTAAGGGCATCAAGAAGGAGGGTGGGAGACAGTGTTGAAAGCTTTGAGAGGTCAATGAAGACAGCACCAGCCAGAGAACCAGTGTCTAAGGAGGAGTGGAGAAAGTTGGAGAACTCTAGGAGGGCTGTGTTGGTACTGTGGCCCGCCTGGAAGCCATGCTGCTCAGGACAAAGGACATTGTAGGTGGAGAGGTAGTCAGAGATTTGAGAGGCCACCACTTTTCCAAGGCCTTGGAGAGAGGAGAGAGAATGAGATCAGTTGATAGTTTCCAGCCACAGTCCTATCACACACCTTTAAAGATAGGGGTGACAGTGGTGACTTTCCAGGCAGTTGGAACCTTCTCAGGCAAAGAGAGTGGTTGATGAGGCATGATCGGTGTAAGGACTGTGTCTAAGACCAGCCGTAGGATACACGGATCCAGGTGTCACTGCCTGTACTATTACTCTTGAGGGCAGTGACAGGTGCAGCCTAAGTTCTGGGCAGAAACACGGCAGAGGAGAAAATAAGGGTGAGAAAGATTTACTGCAGATGCTGGGGAGGAGGGTCAAAAAATTTGTAGGGAGGATAGGCTAAGGTCAGTGAATGAGGTGTTGAGGTGGTTGGCTATGAGGGCTGGGTCTGAGGAGATCACACCATTAATGTTGATCTGGGTGGGGGGAGTGTGCACTCCATTTAACTGTTTAATGTTATCCCAGAAGGTTCTGGGTTCCCCATGAGGCAGTGAGTGAGGACCCATAGTGCTCAGACTTGGCCTTTCTGATGGCCCGAGTGCACATGTTTCGGGCGGCAGCATATAACCGCCTGTCATTGGGCCGGCCAGTCTCAATGGCACGGTGCCATAGGTTGTCCCTATGTTTGAGCTGGTGGATCAAAGCTGGGGTTACCAGGGGCATTCTTCCTTTTAGAATGGCGGTCAACATTGGGGCAAAGATATCACAGGCATTATTAAAAGTTTGGGTAAAGCAGGAGAGAGCTGTGTCAATGTCAGGAGTTGCCTGTATAGGAGACCAGTCAATTTGGGACAGAAGTTCCTTAAGTTTTATTAGTCCACCAGGTATTAGACACCGCCGGCATGTGGACTGTGCTATGGGTTTGAGGACTGAGGATGACCAGTGGAATAGAATGGGGAGTGATCGCTGAGAGAGTTGGAGGACTTGTACATTGGGGATCCGATTAGGGAGTTTGGTGAGTACCACATCAAGCAGGGTACTGGAGCCTCTTTGGGGTTAGTCCTGGTAGGGTGGGTAACTAGTTGCATTAGGGTCTATTGCTGAAAAGGAGTCTCGGGTAGAGGAGGAGGAGGAGGAGGGCTGAGCCAGTTGACATTTAAGTCACCCACCAGAATTTGACTCAGTGGAAGGAGGTAGAGAGGTAGTATTCTGTAAGAGAGGCAATGGCTCGCTTGGTCCCTGGAGGCACATATGCAGTAGTCAGATAAAGGGTCCCTTTAAAGGGTCAGGGGTTAGTTTCAGCGTAAGCACCTGGGCCCTGGAGTCAAGGATGGGAGTGGGCAGGCTAGTGCGGAGAGATCCTTGACATAAATAGCAGCCGCCAGACTGTCTCCCAACAGATGGTTGGACCGGAAAAGGTGAAACCAGGAAGGGAGACTAGGGAGTCAGAGGAGGATTTCGACAGCCAAGTCTCAACCAGGGTGATGACATCAGGGTTAATTGATGTGACCAGGCATTGTAGTGAGTCAAACTTTTAGGAGGCTACAGATATTCATGTAGACCATGCATAGGCCTGTGTGTGCGGTTGGGAGCTCCTGGGAACCGGGCCAGGGTTTGGATGAATGTTCCCGACAGGAGTAGTAGCATGACTAACACCCTGGCTGGGAGATGGTGAGAGGTTTTCCTCGATTGACATGAGGGGAGGGAGGCTAAGGAGCAGGGGTGGGCAGGAGGTACAGGAGGGGAAAGCAAGAATAAGAAGACACTCAGATGTGCCTGAGGTGAGAGAAAGCTAGGGGAGGGCAGGAGGACGAGGGCACACAGAGGTCCCAAGGGCAGGAGAGAGCAGGTTCAGGAGCAAGGGGAGGAGGTCTAGGCACAGTGTGGACTAGCAGATAGGTAAGTGGGTAAGTGCACTGCTAGTGGGATAGGCACAGGCAGAGCATGAGGCAGGGGCCAATACATTGTGTTGAGCAAGATCCCAGGAAGTAGTGCTGTACAGGTATTAGTAGGAAGCAGTGAGGAGCATAGGTCCCCTAGTGGCCAGCAGGTATAACCTGCAAATGGGAATGGGGAGATAGGTTCTGGGCAACAGGACGTGATGTCACCGGATGTGATGTCACGGGTGGATCCTTAAATTGACAGCCCTGGGTGAGAGGGTGGTTGGGAGGGCGGGCAGACGCTGGTGCCACCGGCTAGCACCTCTGCAGGTGTCCAGATGAAGAGAGAGGGCCCTTTACCTGGAAAGTTATCAGGCTGAGATTCGGCTTCCTCAGCTACTCAGGTGAGCTGCTTGTGCTGCTTCAGTTGTTTGATTGTCCTGAGTGCCTAGCTTGGGGGAGCTGCTCATGTAGTGGAGAAAACACAGCCTCTCATTACTATGCAGCAGGAGAATATGTTGTGACTTACACAAAGGAGCTCCACTCTAAGCAAACAGGGCTATTCCAAATGACTTGGATGGACTATGCACCCCCCCCAGTCCAAGAGTGGCAATGTGCAGAAGCAGAAAAACAAGAAAGGCTTATGGAAAGTTTAAGGTGTCCTGCACTTGAAGCAATTAGATTTTTATGGTCTACCAATCCTGATGCTTCAGCCCAAGAGTATCTGTCTGCATTAGAAGGTTTCTTTGGTAGCACTGAATCTGGAGAAGACTTAATGTGGAAATTCAAATCCACCAGACAGTGGAAAGGTGAGCGTTTGTCTACCTATGTTACTAGACTGGAAAGAACTTTACAGAGAGCTCACAGAAAAGGTGGGGCATTGGCCAATGATTTGAATAGAGTGAGATTAGACTACATTCTTAAATCTGCCAGGTTCTCTAGTGTGCTAATGCTTTAAGTTAAAGTTCCAAGATCGAAGGGATAATCCTCCTGCTTACTGCTGGCTCATGAAGGAGATCAGAGAGGCTGTGAATGAGGAAGAGTTTTGGGATCCCTATGCAGGTGCTCCCTGAGTGGCTCTGGCCCCAGAAAAGCCTACTGAGAAAGAGACTGCTCTTGATGCTCAACAACTTAAATATTTATTAAAAGAGTTAAAAGAGTTGAAGGCCAGTGCCCAAGGTGCTGCAGAACTGATCAATGGTCAGACTGCTTGCACCCATGCTGCTGAAGTTGTCGGTGAGGCTCAACCCACTGTCAGGAGGTCTAAACCTCACTCTCATGTTCTTGGCAATATTGGGAATGCAAGGAATCACAGACACATTGCATAAGAGTAATAAACTTGTTTATTACTACCAAAAGGATAAATCACAGTTGCCCTAAGCAGTTCTTACCAATACAAACCGGGAGCCAATGCTAAGCATTCCCTATACCTTGAGGTTTCTCTGTGTCTCTTGGGGTCTCTGAGGTATAAGACTCAGTGTCTCACATTATATACCTATGATCATTACTATGGTTACTGTAAGATAGAAACATTTCTAGTTACAGAGATGAGCCTTATTGGCTAAATTAGAGGCGGCTCCACTGTCCAAGATGACATTATACAATTTTGTAGTAGTCATCACTTTGTGAAACAAAAGAGTACAGTTGTTACAGTTTTTATACAAATCAGTGTAGTAGTACAAATCACCAAAAGGTGGCAATGCCGACTTATATATCATAATCATTTCAGGGACACAGATGTCCTAACATCTTGTGAATAAGAAATACATAGAAAATATATATATATTAGAACGCAAAGTGTATAACAACAATATGCATACATATCCTGACATCTACTCTTATACGGTAGATGCTCTTAGCCCTATATGTTAGTATAACATATGCCTAAGCACTAGCTGTCTACGGTGTACCGCTGGGGGTACCAATAAGTGTGCAGGGACCTTGTGTAACAGTCCCCCCCTTGTTACCTCCAAGGGCAACACAGGCAAAAATAGGGAAAGGTCAGAGAGCAGGGGTCGTTTACAGACCCAACGCATGAGCCTTGTAAAGGAACTCCAGCTGCTCACGGTGTTGGCGCAACATGCGCCGTAGGCAACATAGCATAATAACCAAGAAAAAGATCAAAAATGCTTGCATAATAACAAAACCTTTAAAAGTAATTTCTAACCAAGTGTTAGTTAATGCATTATTCATATCACCATCAAGTTCATCATTAATCAATGAAAGGATAGCTTCATTAGCCTTAGTAGTATTATTGCTGATGTGGATGAGGTGGATGTCTTTTCTCTCTAAAAGTGATTTTAATGTAAGTGACAGTGGATCTACGTGTACATTAAAATATGGTAAGTATTCAGAAAGAGTGAGCAGATAATCAGGGTTACCATCAATGATATCCGCATCCATAAGGGGGCAGGGGTAATAACGGTATGTCCAATAACAGCCTTCTGGTGGGGAACAAAACAAAAGTTAGGGTTATTCATAACACATGTCTCAGTTCCGTATTTATAGGTTTTATAGTTTGTCACCACGCAGTACTCCCCCGTCAGAGTTGGACTGCATTTTAACAGTGGGGAGTCTCCATTTTTGCAACTGTACCAGGCAGGTGTAAGTTGTCTTGGAAATCCGTGTTGACAGACGATGAACCTCTTCTCGATAAGACTAGTAAAATTTATCTGGAGCCAATGTTGAGTCCGAGAAGTCTGTGCCATTAGTGCTGATGTCATCATCCATGGAAAAGGACCAATCAATACTGTCGGGAGAATAACCACATACAGGTTTAATAACATCAAATACATCACATCGACACAAGTAAATATATTGTTTCTTCACACAGCAATCTGTGTGCGGAGCGACCCAGGCATCCAGGAAAGGACGGAAGACCAATAGAGGAGGCAAGTCCAGGCGTTCTCTGTAGATGTCTTCATCAAGGTGCCCAATGGAGTGTACGGAAGCCAGCTTGTTGAACAAAGCTGTAGTGGGATGAAAACATGGTAAAGAAACAGTAAAAGAAACAAACATTGTATCTTTGATAGAACGTTTCTTAGAAGTAAAATAAGGACCAGTATTAGGGTGTCTGGTCACAAAACCCAAATTCCTAGCTGTAGAAAGAGGAATAGTTAAATATTGTTGCATACATATTGCAATACAGCCAGGGGTTTTACATCGTAGACAATACCATTTGGGAAACATGTCTGTCATGTATGATGTCAGGGATTCTTCCAGATTCTAGATCATGGAAAAGATTATTGATGGTAGTGACAATGTATGAGCCATAGGCTGAACATAAAATCTCACGGGCAATATATTGCTTATCTGCTTCTTTGTTATTCTGTGCAATGAGTGTGTTAATCTTATCTTTAAACATAGAAACATAGACACATAGAATTTGACAGCAGATAAGGACCGCTTGGCCCACCTAGCCTGCCCATTTTCCTACCTAACAGATAAGCTGCAGATTCTAGTTAACCAACAGCTTACTTCCTCCTACCCCTCCAATGCCAAACAACAGAGCTCTCTCCCGTCATATTGTGTAGCCCCCTCAACAGCTGCCCAGACACTGTCTCTGCAGTGTGAGGTGCACATTAATATTGTAGCAGAACTGGTGCACAGGCTAAAGAAGTACAGGAGTGCAAATATGTTCTCATAATTACACTCCTGAACTGGTCCCTCAGTCAGTCAAATGGCTCACATTTTTCTCACCATGTTATTAAAACCAAGGTTTCCTAGTCATACTCCCAAGCAGGGTTCCTCATGGTGTGGAAATATAGGGCGGTGGCTGTGGTGATTGGCGCTGACGGCACGTTATTCTCTGGACCTCCTATGTGTACTGTATCAAAACTGGTATAATGCAATATAGGATGCTAGCGGAAGACAATTCTGTATGATTTTATAATAAAAAATTAGGGTAATGGGTAAAAATATAGGGTGGCGGTAAAGCATATACAGAAGTAGTAAAACAATATATGGAACACTGCCAAGTAAATATCCAACAGTACTGCTGTGCCGTTATAATGACAGTGAACATCTTTGTCAGCTTTGCAATGCAGCCCCTTCTACTGACAATAATTTATTTGTAATGGAAATAACATGCCAGAATCTTACTAAATCTATTACCTCATAGTAACTGGATAGTATCAGTTAGCATTTTTTCAGATACCAAATTATTAAACCTGAATTTCTTAAAAACACTGAGCTTCTAGGAGTCCCCAGGATGACCTGTATCTCTATGGGCTTGAAAGGCAGAGGAGCTGTCACCCAACCAAATATCAATATAACATAGACAGACAAAAGGGGACTGCTCAATCACTGTGCAACACTTCACAACTTTCTTCTGTTTATTCATATGGCCAGTAGCTACATCAACGTTTCCCCAGTCCTGACCTAATAATGAAGGATAGTCCCACTGTCTCCCAATGGAGTCTGTAAATGCCTTAGCAATGTCGTGCATATTGTAAACAGTGTATCTTTCTTCCTGACTAAGGCCATCCACACCATGCAATAATGGGGGTAATATATTATTCACCAAACCAGTCCGAAATTTGGCAGAATGAGATTTGATAGCAGCAATGTCTGCTTTATTCCAGATAGACATAGCTGTACCAAAGAGACCTGTGACAGTACCTGTTGCACCAGTGACATCAGAACTGTCAACTTCACATGTTTTACGTTTATGACTTTGATCATCAGGATTTGGTTTTCTCCTGAACTTGCCTCTATGCTCGATGATATGTACCCCGACAATAGGGTCTTGAGTACGAATCTGAAATGCTGCTAAACTATCAAGCAATAACGTACTGTAAAATGCTGAAGTGTTAGTATTGTGACACATCCCAAATTCTTTCATACCCCAGTAATTTAAACTAAACAAAACAGGTATATGCATAAATTGCAAATTGTTAATCAGTGTACCAGGTAGAGCAGTGGCTGTTAGACCACTGCGGGGACCAGGAGTGTGCTTTGGACATTCCAAAAGCTGTCTGTCAGTAGGTGGTAACACAGAAAGGTACATGGCAGCAGAGGCCATGTTGTGTACAGCACATTTTTGAGCAGAGTCCTTAGACAATATGATGGATAAATTAAAGCAGTAATATTGTATAAACCAGAATGTCTAAGAGCAGTTTGTAGCAAGGACAAAGAACCATTTGGGGGATAATTTAGCATTAGGCCAACCCTGGAAAGTTCCTTTGGAGAGTTTGGCCACAGGGAGAATTTGTCCTTGCGATGTGGTTTGCCATTCAATTTGTAGGGTAGATTTATCAGAAGCAACAACCAAGGCAGTGAGGTAAGCATCAGAACCTTCCTGGACAGTAATCAGACTATCGGGTATATTGATGGATACTCCCTCTGGGGCAGATGCTGGAGGATCAAGGTGAGGTAGGAGGTTCGGTACCATGCCTTGGATGCAGGGGGATAACTCCTGAGATAAGGAGAAAGTGGAACAAGATAGCCATCTTGTCAGTATATCTGAAAAGAAAAATCAAACATTAGTAGGTTAGTACTATTCCGTCCAATGGGGCGAGGAAAAGTAATTATGCTCCTTTATACAGTTTCAGTTGGTTTGCATGTAACCATTTGTCAGTCAGTTTATTGTTGTTCAGGAGCTCTAACTTGATAGACTGCCGGACTGAGCTTGTTGACAATGGGGTAAAGGCCTTCCCACTTATTGGAGAAAGAGTGTGTGGGATGTGCAAATTGAAGGACCATTACCTGATCTTCAACCTGCCAATCCACTTCTTGTGCATGTTTGTCGAACTGTATCTTGGACTGTTGTTGGGCCTTGCCCATGCAATTGGCAGCATACAAGTGTGTGTGTGTATGAAGTTTTTTCTGAGTTTTTCCACATATTGGTCTACAGACACACGGTCCGCAGTGGGGATGTGCAGGTCAAACAACAGGTGTTCAGGTAATCTCATCTGTCTTCCAGTCATCACCTCAAAGGGTATCAACTGGGTAGTGGCTGAGGGTGTGCCCCTGATTGCCATAAGGAGTAACGGCAATAGGGAATACCAGGTTTTGGGATTGTCCTCAATGAATTTGGAAAGCATTTGCTTAATACGACTGCTGGCTCTTTCTACTTAACCTGAAGACTGGGGTGATAAGGTATGTAGAACTTCTGCTGAATTCCAAGGAGTTCAAGGGATTCTTTCATCAACTCATCTGTAAAACTGGTTCCTTTGCCAGAGTCTACCTTAAGAGGTAGGTCCCACCTGGAGAAAATTTGTTACACCAGGATTTTGGCAGTGGTTTTAGCAGTGCATGTCTTAGTGGGGAAAGCTTCAACCCACTTACAGAAGACATCAGTTACCACAAGAGCATACTTGTTGTTTCTGCCGGTATTGGTCAGGGGGCCAATAAAATCAATCTGTATGGCATGCCAAGGGCCAGAGTGTCTTTGTGGTAGGAGTTTGGCATTTCACTTAGTGGGGATGGAATTATTTTTTGCACAAACAAGGCAGTTGTTTATGTACTGTTTAACATCTTTGGTGACACCAGGCCACCAGGTGGTGGTCTTGAGCCCCTGAAGGGCATTTTCTACTCCCTGGTGTCCACCAGTGGGTGTGTCATGCACTTGGTGCAAGAATTCGGACCTAAGGTGTCTGGGGACCACCCACAACTTGGTGGTGGAGTTATCTGGTTGATACCAGATGAGCTTGTCATCTGGGGACAAGTGTAACTTACTTTCATGTCTCTGGTTGGGATTGTGTGTGGGAAGTTTCTCTTTGGTACCCTTGTCAAGGAATCTGAACACTTCTCTGAGCTCAGTATCAACATGTTGGGCTGCCGAAAGGTCCAAGGGAGAAAAAAGTTCAAGTTTCTTCCTGACTGCTGCAATATGTACAGCTGCATTGGCCTCTGGATGGTCTATCATCCAGGTGTCCCCCCCTTGGCCCCTTCCTTGGCAAGGGTGTCTGCTGTATCATTAAAGGCATGGTATGGGTCATGAAGGGAATGAGCCTTAACTTTTTGTACATAGAGTTTGTATGCAAACCTTTGTGCCACTGAGTGTATATATATTACCAGTTATTTGTACTTCACTGGGCTGCCATCAAAAGAGAGGAAGGAGGTCTTCTGCCAGAAAGGAAGAAATTCTGTAAGAGAACAAAAAACCCAGTTAGAGTCTGTAAAGATGATAGTATCCTCGGTTCCATGCTGGATGAACTCGAGGGCACAGGCAACCGCTGCCATCTCTGCATACTGAGATGATGCTACACTGCAACGCTTAGAGATTTTAATTGTGTTACCGTAGGGGTATATTACTAATATACCCAGCTCTGCAATTTGTTCTCCCTGATAGTAGGAAGCTGAATCATCTGTGAAAATACGACACAAAGAGGTGCTGTCAAGTATTTGTGGTGTGGCAGGGAGGAAAGGACCTGGATATGGAAGATCAGGTGGTTGCAGTGTACAGTCATGGGGTTCTCCTTGGAAAAGGAGTCCATGTGCCAGCATGGATGGAATTTTGGTTGGGTGCACCTGTATGTCTCTGTCCTGGAGAAGAAATGACCAGTGTGTCAGTCTGGTATTAGAGACTGACCCAGCCTTCATTCTGTCTGATAGCAGAAAGGTGGTTGGGGTGTGGTTTGTGTTAATGATGAGTGGAGAGTACCCAATGATATACAGAAAGTGCTTGACAGCCCAGTAGGTGGCCAGAAGGTTCCTTTCGCAAAGGCTGTACCTCTGTTCCACTGGAGTCTAGAGCTGTGATGCATATGCAATGGGTCTTAGAGTGCCATGAACCTTCTGGGCCAGCACTGCTAACATGGCAATGTCAGAGGTGGCACATTTCAGATGGAATGGTAGTGCTGGATTGGGGCTGACCAGAGCTGGAGCCGAAGCTAAGGCCTGCTTCAGTGATGTCACAGCCTGGGTGTGTAGAGGACCCCAAGTCCAGAGAATGTCCTTCTTCAGTAACTCATACAGAGGAGCAGCCTCTAGAATAGTTCACCATACCTAGAAACCTTCTAAGAGTTGCCACGCTTGTAGGCAATGGCAAGTCTTGCAATCCTTGTATCTTCTTCCAGGTAGGGCTATGGCCTTGGTCAGTTATTCTCAAGCCCAGAAGAGTACCTCTTTCTGACATAGTTGTGCTTTTGCTGGATTGCATTTGAGGCCTGCTCTCTGGATGAGAGTCAATAGTTCATCCAAGAGAGCCAAGTGTTGTTCTTGTGTGGCTGTTGCCAACAGTAGGTCATCCACATATTGCAAAAGACACTGGGGAGTAGAGAAACCCTCAAGGGCATCCATCATGTATAGATGGAACAGGGACAGGCTGTTATGGAATCCCTGTGGTAAGCAGGTCCACGTTTACTGTCTACCTTCAAAGGCGAAGGCAAACTTATATTGACTTTTAGGAGCCAATGGCAGTGACCACAAACCATTGGAAATATCTAGGGCACTGAACCTTTTTAGGTCAGCGGTCAAGAGTCGCAGCACATCAGGTGTGGAGGCCACAGTTGGAGCACAACTCGGGGTAACCTGATTCAGTTTCCTGTAGTCAATAGTAAGTCTCCAGGTGCCTGTAGGATTCTTCACAGGCCACACTGGGGAATTGGCAGTAGAAACACATGTTCTGATTACCCCTTGGTTGAGGAGTGATTTTATTGTTTCCCTAAGAGAAGGCAAGGCCTCAGATGGGAAAGGATATTGCCTTTGCCTCTCGTGTGCTGGGCCTAGCACTTCGATGACAGTGTGCATTCTGCCACAGTCATGCTTGTTGATAGCAAATGCTTCCGAATGTCTTTGTAAGATGAGAAGGAGCTTTGGGACAAGCTCATGAATCTAGAACAAATCTATGATGTCATATTCTTTATTGTTGGCAGATATTGTTGCCACAACATGTGAATCAGGGATCAAGATAGTATGATATTGGCCCTGAATCTGTATCAATAGCATGTTAGCTAGATCCACCACACAGCCGTGTGGGGCAAGGAAGTCAATCCCGATGATACTAAGGTGCTCATGCAATACCATCAGTTGGAAGGTGTGTGAGGCCTTCAGGTGTCCCAACTCTATAGGTAGAGGTAGAGAGCGGTATGCAGGTAACCTAGTACCATCTACTCCTGACATGTTGGTCCTCCATCCGGTGGACCAAGGAGATATATCCAGTTGGTCATCATGTAATACAGACACAGCCGTGCCTGTATCCAATAACACTGTAAGTAGGCGGCCTCCGACCTCGGCCTCAGTGCAGGGTCTTCTGTTTGTATCCAAGACCAGCTTGTTTACAATCCGGGCTGAGGCCTGTAATTGTCAATCTGTACTGGAGGAAGCATGGAGAGGTTGGGCCTGGCTCCTTTGAACCACTTCACCATGCTGCACTGATGCTATATAGGGAGGTGCTTCTGGGTTCAGGCCTGTATGGGCCTGCGAGCCTGCACTTCCGGTATCACCATGGCCCATTGGGGCTTGGGTTCCTGGTTGTATGGCTGCAAGGGGCTGAGCAGGAACAGCATCCGCTACAGAGTGCACTTGCCTCAGGAGCTCTCTACACTTCTGATTTTCTTCAGCTATCTCCCTATAGGAAGGGTCTGGTCTTTGCTGTTGTTTACCCTTATGATTCTTATGCTTCTTATTCTTATGATAGTTCTGATTCCCACCCCCATTGCTGTTGTTGCTGTTGTGGTTGTTGTTGTTGGGCCTGTTGAGGGTGTTGGCTGTCTGTGGGGAGGGGCTGTTTGTGTTGGGCCTGCCCTTCCACCATGTAGTGCGTCGCGGCCTCTTGAGTAGGCTCCATGGTGGCTACTTTCCTGGAACCAGAGCCCAGATCACGGATGTAGAGTTGGTAAACTCTCTCAGTTTTCTGAAGAATGTCGGCAAACCTTTCCATGGTGGGATAGGTGGTTGGCTCTACCTTCTCTCTTACTGCAGGAATCATGTTCCTAAGGAACAAGGTCTTATATTCAATAAGATCTACATCTGCAGCTTCTTGTGCGAGTTGTTTTCCTGCTTGGTAGGCCATCCAGAGTCTCTGGTGGTAAGTGCTGGACTTTCCTTTGCATTCTGTTTCACACGGTATGCAAGCATCACTCCTACTACACCTGGGCTGCGCGCAGAAATGAGTTCAGCTGCAACCTCATCAAAGGTGCCAGCCTGGCGGATGGCATCAGGGAGTATGGCTCACAATTCAGGCTCGATGGTCTGGTGTAGTATTTGGATCTGATAGTCTGCAGTGAAGCTAAGCATCTCACATTTGGAATGCACCTTTTCCAAGTGGCAGCTGAGGTTGTCAGATGGGCCCATCTGACTGATACTGTCAGCTATTTGCTGGACAGAGTAGGCCATTTGTAGGGGATTATTGGGCCAATCAGGCTGGGGTAGGTCACCTCAGGCACCATCCAGGGCTGCCCGGGCTGTGGCCTCAGCTGCGGTATGAACCATGCCTTCCTGAGTACCAGCCTCTTGCAGAAGCTGCCTAATCTGGGTTTTAAGGACCCGCTTATTTCTCTCAGAGATAGGCACATTACCTATTGCATTCTCAATCATTGTTTCTATCTCCTGCCTGTCTTCCACATTAATAATGGCCACCGGTGGTGCCGTCGGGACCAGGCTTGGGCATCTCCCCCCCTATCATGTGGGCTGCCATGTTGGCATCACCCATGATGTGCATCATGACGTTGATGACGTATGACAAGGTGTGGGTGGAGTGGGGACCCGCCATGTTGTAGATGGCTGAGTGGGGTGTCTGGGCCATAGTAGGAGTGTGACTGGGCATTGTTCTGTGAGATGTCATCATCTGAGACCTCCCTTTCAGATGACGTGGTTAAGACAGGGGCTACACCTCCCATCGCCTTAACATGTCCAGCCAGAACCTCTTGCTGATGGCGAAGTTTCGCC
Source organism: Neoceratodus forsteri (assembly GCA_016271365.2). Taxonomy (NCBI): domain Eukaryota; kingdom Metazoa; phylum Chordata; order Ceratodontiformes; family Ceratodontidae; genus Neoceratodus; species Neoceratodus forsteri. The sequence goes on along the minus strand of CM057450.1, from coordinate 179,351,549 downwards.
ATCTTAGATTCACATTCTGCATGACTCACATTTGCAACATTCACATCAACCTCATCTTGCATTTGTTTCTGCAACACTCTGTACGCGGTGCTCAATTCGCGATTGTCCCTAATAGCCACTTCTAAGTCATTACGTACCTGATTTATCTCGTTCTGTAGCTCTCCCATATCCACACTCAACTGTTTATTCGCTCTACTTAACAAGTCATTCATATTCAAAGCCTGCCCTTTATGCTGTCTAAAACTTTCACACTCCTGCTTCAACATACAAATTTCTTGCTCTCCAGCCTGTGCAGAATGATGCAAAAGTTAATTTTTTTCATTTCGCAGGATTTGTAGTTCAGACTCCAAATTCTGCTGCAGTCTAACACATTCTGTTTCCTGTAAACCCATCTCTTTCTTAAGAGATGGAATCTGCTGGTCAAGGGTTTGAAACCTCCCTTCGGAGACTTCCAGAACAGCATAGACAGCCGCGACCAACAGCCCTTTGGCATGACGCTTATTGGCTGTTTGTCTCGTCTCACAGTACTGGGTTGAAATCCCCAGTATAGGGTTTTTGGGTCGACTTGCATCCTGCGCGAAGTCAGCCCCTCCTCCATGGGAGGCAAGGAAGTTTGAGACATCGAGTCTCAGTTCTGCACAGATATTTGATACGGTGGCCATTGTGTGGGAGGGAACAAAAATCAAACTGTGAAAAAGGCGCCATGCTGTGTATCGATCCTCAGCAGGAACACTTTACACACAGTTGGGCTACTGTATACTCTGTAGGCTTGCAATTCAAAGCTGCTGTGGAGTGGGTCGAGTCAGCATCGACCACACCCAGGAAAAGCAGCCAGACTTTGCAAGTGACTACAAAGTGGTCAGAAAATGGGACAGGTGATTCGGGAATGCACACCTACAGTCCCCATTGGGAAGGGAAAGGTTTAAAGCAACAAGTGAAAGCTTACAAACACCACATATTACCTGCACGCGGTCGCCAATTGTCAGGAGGTCTAAACCTCACTCTCAGTTTCTTGGCAATATTGGGAATGCAAGGAATCACAGACACGTTGCATAAGAGTAATAAACTTGTTTATTGCTACTAAAAGGATAAATCACAGTTGCCCTAAGCAGTTCTTACCAATACGAACCGGGAGCCAATGCTAAGCATTCCCTATACCTCGAAGTTTCTCTGTGTCTCTTGGGGTCTTCGAGGTATAAGACTCAGTGTTTCACATTATATACCTATGATAACTACTATGGTTACTATAAGATAGAAACATTTCTAGTTACAGAAATGAGCCCTATTGGCTAAATTAGAAGTGGCTCCATGGTCCAAGATAACATTATACAATTTTGTAGTAGTCATCACTTTGTGAAACAAAAGAGTACAGTTCTTACACAAATCAGTGTAGTAGTACAAATCACCAAAAGGTGGCAATGCTGACTTATATATCATAATCATTTCAAGGACACAGATGTCCTAACAGCTTGTGAATAAGAAATACATAGAAAATATATATACTGTATATTATAGCGCAAAGTGTATAACAATAATATGCATACATATCCTGATATCTACTCTTATACGATAGATGCCCTTAGCCCTATATGTTAGTATAACATATGCCTAAGCACTAGCTGTCTATGGTGTACCTTTTTGGGGGTACCAATAAGGGTGCAGGGACCTCGTGTAACACCACTGTGAAGGGTGCAAGTACTCAGGTTCCTAATGGAGAAACATACAGTGATATGCTGAAAGAAATGAAAGAGTTAAGAGCATTAGTGAGTGATCTTGCAAGGTTGACTAATCAGTCTTTGTCTTGGAGAAGGCCTAGTGGAGCCGAAAATGAGATCAGACCCAGAGATGATTATAAACCTGGTTCTTACCGTGGTGATAAACCGGTTGAAGAACCTGCTCGAGCTCCCAACCCTAGATCCAATGTTTTCTACTACCATTGTGGTGAGGATGGGCACACAAAAAGATTTGTGAAGCGTAACAATCAAACTGCTCAACCAGATTGTACAAAGCAATATAAAGTCTTCTTCTAAGCCTCCACACAAGCCTGACAGTATGTAGCCAAGTCTGCTGTCATGCATCCTGCGAAAATTTCCCACCTGACTGGTTAGAGTTGGTGGATCCTTCTATGGAAACTACTGTGGATGTGGATGGAATTCCTGCTCGAGCTGTTCTAGATATTGGGTCCCAAGTTATGATAATCTTCAAAGACCGGTATGATCAGCATTTATCTGATCACCCACTTCAACCTCTCGAAGGCTTACATTCATGGGGGTTAAGTGAGAAGTCATATCTGTATCTCGGTTACCTAAGAGTGTGGCTTGCTTTTCCATCCTCTGTGGCAGGTGTGGGAGACCCTGTGGAGACTCTAGCTTTGGTATGTCCTCCCTCTGGACTATACGATGGTATCTCTGCACTAATTGGTACCAACATGCATATGTTCATCTGCCTTGCCCAGTTACGTCAAGAAAGGCAGAAAAAGAAGACTGGGAAGGCACTACATGTTTATGCCATGATCAAAAGAGCCTATGAGATTCAAATGCACCCTGAAGAGAGTGATAAGGATGAACCTGTTGGTATTGTTTGGAAGAAGGATTCCTCTGCTATCATATTCCCTCCGAATGTTGAGTGCAGTGTCAGTGGAGAAGTGTGGTTGCAAAAGGATGTGACCAACAAAATACTGATGATGGATGCCCCAGAAGAGGGAAAATTTCCTGAAGGACTACTGGTCAAGCCCAGTGTACTTTCTGCTTGTGCTTATGCCCAAAGAGTGGAGGTCCAAATTCAAAATGTCACAGACCGAGATATCAAGGTGAACCAAGGTTGCACTCTGGAAAAAGTCTATTGTACTGACACTGCTGTTCTGCCATCCAAGTGCCAGACTGGAGAAGAATGCAAAGTATCGCCTGACATGTTTGACTTCGGAGAGTCACCTATTCCAAGCAGCTGGAGGAATAGAATCAGTAAAAAACTGGCTCAATGAATCAAGGTATTCTCCCTCAAGGAATGGGATGTCAGCTGTGTTACTGGTGCTGAGCACCATATTCGACTACACAATGAGCGACACTTAGGGAAAGGTCCAGACATCTAGTTCCTGCCATCATCGACGATGTGAGGTGTCATTTGCAAGAAATGCTAGCAGCTGGCATAATACAAGAGTCATGGAGCCCATATGCCTCTCTGATTGTTGTAGTGTGGAAAAAGAATGGCTCTGTCAGAATGTGTGTGGACTACAGAACCCTTAATAAAAGAACTGTCCCTGATCAAAATACAATGCCATGCATACAGGATGCACTGGACTGTTTAAATGCGAGTAAGTGGTTTACTGTCCTTGACAATGAGACTATAAAGACATATTTCAGATCCCACGAGCTATTTGGTTAGAGATGGACTCCTGATTGTGACACTGCTTTTGAGGAAATCATTTATCAATTAATTCTCGCTCCTGTACTTGCCTATGCTGATCCTTCAAAACCTTACGTGTTATACATGGATGCCAGCCTAAGTGGCCATACTTTACCAAGAGTACACAGAGGGGTTATGCCCAGTAATGTTTGCTAGTAGGAGTCTGACACCTTCAGAGAAAAATCACCAAGTACACAAATTGGAATTTCTCACTCTCAAATGGGCAATAGTGGAGCAGTTTCACAAATATCTATATGGTGCAAACATTCTGGTCAAAACTGACAACAACCCATTGATGTATGTCCAAACATCTGCCAAACTAGATGCTACCTGGCACAGATGGCTTTCTGCTCTCTCAATGTACGATTACACGATAGGGTACCGACCAGGCTTAAATCACACTGATGTCGATGCTCTTTCATGCAGACATGCCTCAAATCAGCAGTGGGTGCATATTCCTGAACAATCAGTAAAAGCTCTGTGCTAAAAATTTGATAGAGATGAGTCTCCATCTTCTGAAATTGTTAACTGCTTGGCAGAATTGCTTGGGACCCCCAGATACTTGCATACCAGTGGCTTACTATAGGAGGCAGTATAGCGTAGTGGTGTAAGGCTCCGAGCTGCAAACCTGAAGACCTGGGTTTGAATCTCACAGCCCCCACCTGCACACTGTGTGACCGTGAGCAAGTCGCGTAACTGCCTTGTGTTCCCAGGTCACACTTGGAAACAAGCTTCGGCTTAGTGTGCCTTTCCTGGTTAAACAATTTCCCCTTTATTGTAATTTCACAGCTCTAGATTTAAGCTCTCTACCCCAGCTAACCCCGGCTGACATTCAAAGAGAACAGCACTGTGACCCAATGATAAGACAAGTTGCTAATGCTTTGAAAAGAGGAGAAGACATCTCTAAACTGCAGTCCAGTGACCCCAACACTGCTTTGTTATTATGAGAGTGGCCTAAACTCAAATTACCTGAGCAGTTATTGTATTGAGAACTGACTGACAGCCAAGGAGAGATTGTCAAAAAGTAGCTAGTGTTGCCAACCAAGTTCAAAAATGTTTTTATAGGCCTTACATGAGAACATGGGACATTTGGGGAGTGAAAGAACTTTATACCTGGCCCAATCATGCTTTCATTAGCCTAAAATGGGTATAGACATTGAACAATACTATAAATCTTGCAGCAGGTGTCTTCAGAGAAAATCCCAGCCTCAAAGAGCAGCACCACTGGTCAATATAACTGCAAGTGCCCCAATGGAGCTTGTCTGCATTGATTTTCTTAGTTTAGAGCCTGATTCAAAGAACATTTCTAATGTGTTGGTAGTAACTGATCATTTCACGAGCTATGCACAAGCCTACCCTACCCAGGACCAGAAGGCCTTTACAGTGGTAAACGTTCTTGTGGAAAAGTTTTTTGTGCACTATGACACCCCTTAGTGCATTCATTCAGATCAAGGCAGAGATTTAGAGAGCAGCCTCATTAAAGACCTGTTATCTATCTGGGGTGTCAGAAAATCCAGAACTACCCCCTATCATCCACAGGGAGATCCACAACCAGAGAGATTTAACTCCATCTTATTGGATGTGCTTGGCACTCTGTCCCAAAAAGACAAACCCAGGTAGAGCCAACAAATAAGTGTCTTAGTACATGCCTACAATTGTACAAAGAACGATACTGCTGGTTTTTCACCGTACCACCTTATGTTTGGTAGAGAAGCTCATCTCCTAGTAGAGTGTGGTTTGGTGTTTCTCCAGATGGTGCCCAATCTGAAAACTACCTCCAGTATGTTAAAAACTTAAAAGCACAGTTGAACCATGCATACCAGTGTGCAAATACCATAGCTGAAAAAAAAATCTTCCCAACAAAACTCATCATGATAAATGTGTCAAGGCCCAAGAACTCAAAGCAGGAGATTGTGTGTTCATGTGCAACTTAGGATTTCAAAGCAAGCACAAAATAGCTGACCACTGGAGTCATACTCCATATATTGTAATCAATAAACAATGATTTGCCTGTGTACAAAGTGCATCCAGAAGGGGACCCTTGTCCTGTCAAAACCATTTACAGAAATCACCTTCTGCCACTTGGACAAATAGTTTTGGATCCAGTGCCACTAGCTGCAGCTCCAACAGGCCCAGTAACCAGATCTGCTGCACATAACAAGCAGCTAAACAGCTGTCTGGTATCCACCCGTCAGAGCCTCTACTAGTTAGTAATGCTACATCTGATAATGACATTAACTCTGAAGATTATGACAGTGAGTTGGATGCTGCTTACTACCCATCACTCGAACTTGCTTGACTATTCCAGGGAGCCTTCCCCTCTACTTACTGTATAGTAATGCTTCTAATAGCCCTATGACTTCTGACAATCCTAGTTAATCTACTGTTCCTGATCTGCCAGAGAGTGATGTCTGCAGTCTGAATTCTGAAAGTGTTGATTCCCTCTGTATGGTGGAGTTATTTGAACCGAATGTGCCTGAAGCAGAAGGTACAAATAATAAACCTGCAAGTGAACCTGAAAGTGCTACTGGACTAAGTGGGCTAAGTGAACCGTTTCATTCCAAAGAAAGTACTGCTATTCCTGAAAGTGCCAGCCGTGTTCTGGATGATATTAACTTTGTGGAAATACCTCTTTCTGATGAAGATGAGCCTCAAGAATCACAGAAGAATGTTAATGGGCAAAGTGATGTGCCTACAATAGGTTCTGATCCTCAGGAGAGTACAGTGGTACCCCATTTAACAGAAGCGGTCTTGTTGCTGGACAACGAGCTGGGAGTAGCTAACCTGAATGCCAATGTTGAAATGCTAGTGCCAATGCCCCCTACACCTCCATGACCAGGAAGAACTGTAAAAGCTGTGATACGGTGTTGTTCACAAGAGAGTATATGTTATAGACAACTCTCTGCTCAAAATAGTGTTCACTGCCTCTTCTAAGATTAAAATCAAAACATCCACTCAGTATTCTAGGGGTCACCCTTACAGAGTTAAAGGGATTCATTGACGTATATGCTGGATTATTGTATAGATTAGTTAATACTTAGGGGTTCTAAAAGGTCAAATGTCAATTCATATTGTTAAATGCCTGCAGGTAACAATGTATGATGTTTAAATATCAAGGTGTCATGACAATGTGCTAGATGACTAAGTTAATGCCAGTACTTAGAAAGGTACCATTTGATAACAGAGCATGATATAATATATATAATGATTTATGGTCTAGACCTGTATATAGTAACAGGGTTTAATAATGATTGTTATTTGTATCATTGACTTGATGTGGACGCCAAGTTTCCTGGGCAGGAGAGAGTGTAACCCCCCCAAAATTAGGGGCTTACCTTGAGTGTCTCCCAGAGCTCCAGTAGTGCCCACTGCTTGGCTGATGTCCAGAGAGGGACAGCAAATCCATATACAGTTATGTTGTGCTACTTTTCTGCATGAGTGTACAATTCCATGCCACCATGCTATTCCTTTAAGAAGTCAGCCAGTGTGTATTGTGTGCATAGCCTGGGCTGGGTCTGAGTCAAAAAAAGCTTGAGATCAGTTAGGCAGAACCCTGAGAGTCTCCACTCTGCAGTCGCTCAGTAGAGCAGAGGGAGCACTACTGTAATCTGTAAATATTTATTTCTAAAGTTGTACTGTTACCTATAAAAATGAACTTGAATGTGAACTGTTTACTTCTTCGGCATAGGAACCACCATGTTTGGTCTGGGACTTTCCTGTTGGACAAATCGGAATCAAGGGGTCCTCATAGGGTCTTCATTACAGTGCCTCATGGGAGAAACTGTAAACTTTCTTACTTGGTGCCTATTTTAACCAATCGGAGCTTCGGGACAGTGACTGACAGTTTGGGCATCCATCCGGGATATAGGAATACCGGACATAGTGTGGGACTGTTTTTGAACAGTGTTCAGGTCAGCTCAAGCTCTAAAAGAAGTGGGAGCCTGTGTGGTTTAGCTGAGGGAGAATGTGGGAAAAACGGCCTGCCAGCTGCCCTGTGTGGATTGTCTGAACTGCCTACAACATAGGGAGAACATTTCCTCAGCTACCAAAGCTGATAAAGGTAGCACCTGGCTAAAAAGTGTGTTCTTTGCTAAACTGTCTTAGTGTGTGAGAGCTTGCTGTGCAAAGATTATCCCAGGGTCTCCTATGAAAATAGTGGTGCCTGCAAATGCTAAAATTGTCTTCTGTCATGCTTTCCAGAAAAAAGGGGGATCAGAGATATTTTCCAGCTTTCAGTAAAAGGACTGACATTTCTGAAGTGAATAAGCTGTGTGGTCCTTCTGAGACTGCGCCAGAGACCAAACTGCATATAAACATACAAAAATTGCCAGCAGCAAAAGGCCATCATGGTCTATCTAGGCTGCTCATGAATGCAGCTAGCTCCCTATTCAACAGCTGTACCACCCCCTTCCCCCCCCTTTACCCTCCCTTTGCCCTGTCCTACCCCTTCTTGAAACATTCCACTGTGGTACGTGCCACCATTTCAGCTGGTAGTGCATTCCACTTTGCCACCACCCTCTCCATAAAGAAATACCTCCTCACCTCCGTCCTGAATCTAACCCCCTCCAATCTCATGTCATGGCCCCTAGTGTCTCTCCCCACCCTCCTCCTGAATAGACCTTCTGTGTCTATTTTGATTATCCCTTTCATGTATTTGAAGGTCTCAGTCATATCCCCCTGTCAGTCCTCTCCTCCATTGTGTAAATGTTTAACTCTGTTAGTCTGACCTCTTATGGCAATTCCCCCAGGTCCTGAATCATCTTCGTTGCCCTACGCTGCACCCACTCCAGCAGCCTAATGTCCCTTTGTAGGTACGGGCACCAGTATTGCATGCAGTATTCTAGGTGGGGTCTAACCAACAATCTGCACAAAGGTAGAATAACCTCCCTTCTTCTCGAGGTAATTCCCCTTGCAATGCACCCCAGCATTTTGTTGGCCATTGCTGCTGCCTTTCTGCATTGTGTGGAATAGTTCATTGCTCCCATGATAAGCACCCCCATATCCTTCTCCTCTTCTATTATCTCCAGCTGTACTCCCCAAGATGGTAGCTTCTCTTTGGATTTTTTGTTCCAAAGTGCAGCATTTTGCATTTTTTTGCGCTGAACCCCAGCTGCCATCTGTCAGACCATGCCTCCAGCCTTGCCAGATCCTCCTGTAGCCCCCGCCACCCCACGGTCATCCACCACTGCTCCCATCTTGGTGTCATCTGCAAATAAGCTGATTTTGCTGCTGATGCCCTCCATTATGTGCTGTGCCAGTGTCACGGAAGGCCTCAGAGACTGTTGCTACATAGCACCAGCCACCCTTGCAAGAGGTCAGCTCAGGGAGTTAGCCCCTGCTGAGAGAAGAATCGCAGGTTGCGGCCACCTTGTGGGAAAGGCTGTGAAGTGGAGGTGAGTCATGTCGGCCCCGGTCCCCATGTTCCTGCTGGGCAAGAAGGAATCCAGTCTGGCTACTACCATCAGTTTTATTTGTCCTGGTACCGTGAATAACCTCAGGGATTTTACCCTGCAACAAGTAAAGTGCTTTGTGTCATCTGATTTGCTTCTTAAGCTCATGTTGGTGTTTAACTGTGATTTCTAGCCATCTGGCTGTGGATTACAACTGTCTAGCTATCTAAAAGTATTTCTATAACCAAAGCCAGTTTTCTTCCATTCAAGGGCCTCAACCAACTGCACTTCAGGCCTGCACCTAATTCCAAACTGGGTATCCAGCAGAATAAACTGAACTTTATGTCCAAGAGGTCTAAATCTTTTGTTTACATAACTGATTCTTATTTACCAAGTGCCTTAATCATTTATTTAAATTCATGTCCCATCCCTTGTTCTATTCCCCTAAATAAATCAGATTTACTGTTTGAAGTTTAATCTGGTTTATGAGCATATTATTATCTAGCTTCAAGTTATTGCATCAGCCAAAAGGTATACTGTCATTGTTGAAAACTGTTCTGTGCAAGTACTCAGGTTGTGTTCTCAGAAGCCAGAATCTTGATGGTAAGCATGGTGTCTGTGACTGTGAGCATATTATTAGCACTCACCAATAATTGTACTTTGAATGCCAGAAACAGTGTTTGTGAAACTTTATGTGTAAGGTCACTCACTGGGGCTGTGGGTAGGCACAACTTCCCAGAGGGTTGCGCTAGCTTAACATCTAACCCACTTAAATATCACTCTGGGTGGAGGCACCACAATTGTAGTTTTATTGTTGGGCAAGAATCCCCAGTAACTGTTAAATACGAACCTAGGCCCCTCAACCTGCAGTCAGGGAAGCAGGGAGGGATAGTAGCCTGTTGGGTGGTGGTGCCCGGGTTACACCTGTGTGTGTGAGACAGGGTACATGTGCTGTCCATATAGGTGGCACAGCAGTGGGCATGCCCTGGCACCATCAAGGTCCCACCAGCCCCACAACAATGTCCCCAGTTGGTGCACACAGACAACTTGCTCCCCTGTGTGCGGCACGCATTGCACAACTTGACCAGCAGAGGTGTTACCCTCTCTGTCGCCCACCAGTGCCTCTTCCAACCCACAGCAGTAGTACTAGGATATGCCACGGAATTGTACCCTTGCATGCATGCCACAGTCAGTGTGGCACATCACATCTGCAAGTGACATGCACAGGCATTGCCATTATGCACCTCTGCAGTGATACATTCCTCCCCACCCCATCACAGCCAGGGGCCATTTACCAGCACACGGGTGCAACACTGGGTATCCACCTTTTCAGCTTGATAGCCCCCAACAACACCATCCAGACCACATGATGTCTACATTTGTGTTGGGGACCAGCACCACTGCATGGCAGGACATGCCTCTCTGTCATGCAGGGGGACCATCAGAGTGGGAAACGTACACCCATGGGAGGCACCTGCCATACACACACATATGCTGTGTGTCCAATCATCGTAGCCTCCCATCCTCCTTTTGACCAGCAGACGGCCACCACGGAGTGTTGCACTGCTCATGGCCACCTTCCAGGTGCACCCAGATGTGCAGTGCAGTGTGTGATGCCCACCTGATGGGGCTGTTCTGACCAGGACACTTAGACATATGGCCAGTGACCAGCGCACCACATGCACACCTGTTGGCAAATGATGTCCAGCACCCTGCCCATCTTCTTGAGGGGTACATGCTGCCTCACACACTGCATCCTTGTAGTGGCAGATGACAGGCCGTGAGGTCCCTCACATGGCAACACCCTGTGGGCTGCTGTCTGTACATGCATTGCCTCTGTGCACCATGTATACTCATACTGCACCACACATGACTGTGATGCAGATAATGCCAAGGTGCAAAATGCACAACAGGCTGTGCGGCAGTCATGCATGGGGAACCTTGCTGACAGGGTCCCCATCCCCTGTGCTGCACACAGTGCCTGGAGATGACTATGCATTGCAACACATGGCCCACAGTAGGGTGTGTGCTGATGCCTCGTGCCCTGGGTACTGTTGAATGCTGACCAGTACAACAGGGACACGTAGCATGCCACCCATGTGTGTGATGCACTTACTAGTAGGTCCCATGATGTGTGTACTGCGGGTAGCATAGTCCTTCCCCCAGTGGCATTATACCATATTGTGTCCCCCAGTCTGTGTCACCACATCCCGTTGCACTATGACTGGTCCACCCTTGTACTGTATCCTGTACAGGGTACATAGTGCTGCCCGTGACATGGCACTGTATGCAATGCTGCAGGACATGCCACACACCATGATGTTACAGTTATGGGTACTGCCCTGCTACCATGGCATGGCTGACAGGAGACATGTGCCAGACATGAACCCTCAAGGTAGCCTACGTAGTGTGGTGTGCAGCGCTCAATAGTGGGCCATCATGTGTATCGTACTGGTTCCCCAGTGCTGGGCAATGCACCATGATGCACAACATACAGTATAGGGCCCAATGTGGCACCACATGGACCACAGCGTCTATCTGCACTTTGACACAGGTCCACCTACTGCATCCCAATCGGGGCTATATGTCTCAACATGTACACTCATCACCAGACAGCATCATGGGGGTGTTGTGCATTGTGGAGTTCTGTGCAGTTTGTGCAATGCCATGCCCCTCACAGACACTTGCAACATGACTCCGTACAGCCCTGCATTGTGTCCCCTGTCCCAAGGGCTGTAGGACCCTGATGCTGCCACTCTGTTGGACCAGTATGTGGTGCGTGACCATTATAGGTGTGTGCAACACATCAGCTGCCATGCATGGGTCCTGGGGACCCATGTGGTGTGGGTCTCTGTCCCTTTTTGTGGCATGTTCGACCCTCATCTGGTGCAGGCGATGTGTGTGCCACATAGGGGCATAGAATCATAGAAACATAGAAGTTGATGGCAAATAAGGACCGCAAGGCCAATGCAGTCTGCTCATTTTTTCTACCTTATGAATGTGCCATAGGCCTGTAATCTGTCAATGGTCTATGTATTCATATGCATCTGTATTGCTCCCTTATGCCTATCCCATGTCTGTCTGAAGCCCTGCACTGTACTCATAGCCACCACTTTCAGAGGTAGGCCGTTCCACGCATCCACCACCCTTTCGGTGAAAAAGAACTTCCTCGCCATACCCCCTAATCGGCCTCCCTCTAATCTCATGCTGTGCCTCTTGTCCTGATATTTTTCTTTTATTGAAACATGTTAGACTCTTTCATGTGCCCAAGACACCTGACCCCACCCCAGTTGGGTGTGGATCCTCACCCGGCAGTGCACAGTGGTTTACTGCATACTGTCCACAGAATTGGGTCCATGGGTGTGCCACAACAGACAGTGATCCCCCGCACACGTGCCACACACTTACCTGCATTGGTTCCTGCTCCTCCACTCCTGCCTGTTCCAGTGGTCTGTGCGCTGGCTCTGGACTCCTGACCCCCCTGGCTCTGTGGGGTGTCTGTGTGGATACAAAAACAAGAGCATATATCACTACATCTTGCAGCTTGGATTGGTGGTGCCAGGGTCTGAGGAGACTTTGTTCTGATGATATGTATACTTAGTGTTGGCACGCCTCCCTACCGATGTCCTGCAGTCTCCTCAGTGTGTCTGGGTCATTGAGCCTATGCTTGAGCTGGCGTGATGTGCATCACACGCCAGACACTTACCACAGCCTCTCTGCTATTATGCCCCACACACGGTCCCGTTCCCCCTTGGTGTGCCGTCTGCACCCAGGGAGCATGATAATCCTGGCCCATTTGGCCACAGAGCTCACTGGGAGGGCCATCTCCTCCTCTGTAAAGTGTCTGACTGTTCTGCCACTCATGTTCCCTGAACTAATAACTGTCTTTGTCTGTGGGGAACCCTGGGGTGGGTGAAACACTGCTGGTGTGTGCTGTTTTGCCCCTGCTGTCACACTTCAAAATTCGCCTTCGCTCACCCCACAGGTGTTGCACAGTTTGCACAGCTACTTCCGTGTTTTGCATCTGTGTCATGCCATTCCACTACTTGTGGCATGCTTGACCAGGTTTGTAGCAATTTGGGGCATTTCATGCTGCAAGACACGTTTACATCACATGTTGAGGTACATGGTATACGCATGCCGCATTTAGCATTCCTGGCAGCTACTGCCGGTTGGGATGCCCACACACCAGAGAAAGAGCTGAGTCCTTCACACCAGCATCACCACCAGTTGCATTCCAGTACCCAGACACTTGTGTTCCACAGACTGCCCTGTCCACAGTCCTGCATTGCTGGCCCACTGCCTGGAGACACTTGACAGCCATGTCTGTGCCACATGGTTTGTCATGGATGCCTGTGGCCCCGCTGTCCTGCATGGCCTGCTGCTATGCTGGCTTCAGCTGCACAAGTCACATGTTATGTCATTCGTGACCTACATATCCACAGGACATGTGCTCCTGCTGATCCAGGCATGGCTGACATTGCAGTCTGACCACGACATGCCCCTTCAAACCCACCAATAGCATCACACACGTGGGTCACCCGTGCATCCCCCTACACCCTGGTACATATGCTGCTGCATGCATTTTTCCCTCACAGCAGCACATTCCAGGCCTGTAGAGCCCTTACTGCCCAATGCCAGATGACGGTGCGACCCACCCACATCCCCACAATTTACGAGTCCATCTGCCCCAGGGACACTGCACACTGTCACCAAAATGGACGCAGTCTGTCCTCCATTGGCATGTCACGACAGCATTGCAACATTCCTATGTGTCACACATAACACCTGCTGAGCCATCCCGGGTCTATCCTGCCTGCATGTGTAGTCCGTACTCCACCCTGCACTACTGCCCCACACATGTTGTGCACCACTCTACTACTTTATCATACTTCAGACATTGTACCAGTCGGGTGCCAATGGGCCGCACTCCAGCCTACATCAGGTCCCTACTACCCATGCACCTCTGTCTTCAGGCACATACCTTTGCAAACACCTGTCAGATCACTCCATCCGTGCAGTTGTCAGGGTGCCCATCACCTCCATGGGGCCTGCCATTGTGCAGACACAGACAGGGGAAGTCACACGGGGTGGACACAGGTCAGTGCTACACACCGCACTACCAGGTGACTGCCCCAGGTGGCAGGCTGTTCACTGGATGCACACCTGGGCACACACTTGCTGTTGTGCTGTGTGTATGTTCAGACCACTGGGTACTGTCATATGACATGGCTGTCTATCAGTTGCTGTCTCACATGTTGACCTGCTGCCATTGTCCTCCAGTGTCCCCTGACATGGCCTCCATATTGTTCATCCTGCTGTTCATCTCATCCTGCTCATCCTCGCCATACTGTCCATTGTCGGTATCCACTGCATAGTGTGACACAGTGATGTTGTAGAGGATGCTGCAGGCCACCACAATCTTGCATGCCATCTCTGCTGAGTATTGTAGGGCCCCTCCACATCAATCCGGGAAGCGGAAGCATGACTTCAGCATGCCAAATGTCTGCTCAGTCATGGCCCTGGTGGAGGCATGGGACTCATTGTACCTGTTCTGTGCTTCACTGTCAGGGTGCTTTACCAGCATCATCAGCTATGGCTGCTGTGGGTAGCCACTGTCACCTGTGGGTGAGACAGATCCACAGTTACTGACAGTCCAACAGTGCTTCAGTACCTCTTTGGCACACTCCCCTCTCTCTTCACTGGTCCCACAGACCCATACCCTTGGCCCTTCCCCCTCACTGTGTACCTTGCTGCAATCATTCACCTTGGTGCACTGTGCCACCAGGTATAGTGGTCGTGGCATGTCTGCCACCGACACCTGCGACACGCATCATGGCATCACTCCACAGCCCCTGCCACCTCATGAACTGTTGCCATTCTCTGGCTGTTGCCCTGGCATGCACGTTGATGTTGTACCTGCCATACATGCTCTTCCACTTACCAAGCAGCCATCCGCCCTGGATGTCTCTTCTGCTGAATGTCTCATGCAGTCCACTCTGCCTCATGATGTACGCATCATGACAAGATCCAGGGTACCTGGTCACCACATCAAGTATGTGGCACTGGCTATCACACAGGACCTGTATATTCATAGAGTGGTAGCATTTCTGATTTATGTATATGTCTGCATCACTGTATGGGGTACGTATGGCCATGTGTGTACAGTCCACAGTACCCAGCACACAGGAGAACTGCGCAGTGCCCTAGAAGCCCTGCCTCACAGCAATCTGTTACTCAGCACCCACTGGGAGTTGTATACTGATGTGTTCAGTGCAGCAGGGCACTGAGGAACTGCTTTAAGCATTTGGAAATGGCAGACTGCGATATGCCCACTGAGTCATCCACGTGGGTCTGGAATGTGCCCCTTTGCCAGGAAGCATAGTGCTGCTGACACCTTCACTTCCACTAGAATGGCACCCCCCCCCGGTCCGACTCTGCAGATCCCCATGGAGCTCCTCACACAGCTCATCTATGGAACCACGAGGCAGATGGTACTGTGCCAGGCACTGCTTCTCTGAGAGTTTCTGGTAGGAGATCCACCACCTGAACACCCTTATGTAGACTATTCCCCCAAGTCTGCCTTGCCTCTACATAGGTACTGGACACTGTACACGCTGAGCATGACATTGGGCATGCCTACACTGACTACGCAATGTTAGCCACATGACTACAAAGACCTCTAGGCCCAACATTCTCCTACTTCACCCCTCTGGTGCTTTTCCTGCATCACAGTCTCCAGAGTAGTGTGTCACTTGCTGGGCTGAGGCCTGCTCTATTTATATGTTCTGGGTAAAATCAGCTCCACCCTGGTCTAACAGATACGTCTTTCCTATGACACATCTGTTCTGCAGACTGCTTCTGGAATCCCATTTAGGGGGATGCTGCAGCCAGATTTGATGCAAACTGTGTTTTACCCTGATGTAACTGTGACATGGCACATCTTGTGCTGCATCTTTCATTGGAGCAGCTGCATCAAGCCCTGCCACAGCCTGCCTTCCAGAATCCCACTTGACGTACTGCTTGACGCGGATTGCACTTTGAGTCATGCTCCCTTGACACAAGTCACCTGCATCATTCTAACTCCTTCCAGAATTGGCCCCGTTATGTTTGGAGTGTAACTGCTGGTAACAGGACTTTATGTGTCCCTTCCAGAACACCATAAATTGAACAAAATCAAGTACCCTGCTGTTCCAGGTAATACCTGGATAATCTCTTGCATAAGTCATTCAATAAACATGCAGTGTGTCTGTTTACAAATTCAGCGTGCCTGGTTTGTGTTTCTTGTCAATTAAGATGATGCCAGAGGCCATTGGATTGGAGGGGAGTAGGTTCATCTGTGCACTTTATTTATTTATCTATTTATTTTTTTTTTAAATGTTGATAACCTGTTGCTGAGAGAAACATTTCAGGGGAGACTCCAAGTTCATTACGTTCAGTATACAAACAGTAGTAGACATGTCACATACATCCATTAGAAGGGCAACTATTGTACTGATCCATTACATACATAGTATAAAGTACTGCACATTGATTCAAGAATTAAGTTGATACAGACATGGTACAGAGGTTAATTTCAAGCAGAGGCATTTGCAATACAATAGGTTTACAGCCTTCATAAGATCATTGCCAAATTACACAGGGGTAAAGAAGCATGCCCCTCCAAGGAGGATGGCAGGTGCCTGCGGACCTGATGCAATAAACGAGTAACTGTAGAATCATCTGTTTCACCTGCATTGGTTCACTGCTGAGGAGTATGACTTGAGCTTATTTTTAAACGATGCAAGTGGGGGACAATTCAGTATCTTACTTGGGAGATTGCTCCACAGGGATGGGGCAGTGAAGGATCACCTGTCAGTTGCTGAGGTTGACCGTGGGAATTCCAATAGTTGACTAGAAATAGAGTACAGGTGTTTCACGTGCTGTTTGGGCTTGAGGATGCCCACAAGGTTAGGGGTAGAGACTTTGGACAGCTTAAGGCTAGACAGAGTAGTGTGAACTTCACACACGCTTCAAATGTCGGCCATCCCAAGGTAGCAAACACTTCACAGTGGTGGCCCGGGGGTGGGGGGCAGTTGCATAATGCCCCACCTTCTTATACAAGCAATTGAGCCTGCTTTGCTCAGTGACACATAGGGGTTGTAAAATGGGGGCATCATGGAGGAGTATTGGCATGAGCGTGCTGTTTGCCATGGTTAGGTGAGCATCCTTAGATACTGTGGGTAGGGGAAAGGGAAAAACCTGTACAGAAGACCACATTTCTGATGAAGTGCTTTAAACACACCCTCCACATGAGCACTGATGGTCAGAGCTTCCCATTTCCAAGTGAGCGCCTCCCATGGTGGACAACCTGAGTTGATTCTGTCTGCGCGCAGCCTCCTCGGACCAAAAAATATTGTTTTTGTCTTTTTGACATTTAGGATGAGTTGGGTTTGCAGAAGCCAGTCCTCAAGCAGCTTGAAGTAATACTCCAGATCAAGTTGATCCAATTTATATCAGCAGAGAACCTGTACAGGGCAGTAGCAGGGCTCCCAGATCTACAGAGATTCCTGTATTTTACAGGGAAATTGAGTGATCTACAGGGAAACTGTTCCCATACACTTGCATTAGTTATACAGGAAAATACAGTAATTAGACTCCATTTGGAACAATGTAATCCACAGAAAAACCCAGGAAAAGTGCCCTGGAGTTACAGGGAAAAGGCCAACTCGATCTGCAACCACTGCAGCAGTATCTATGTAGAGTTACAGGGAGGCCATCTCACAATTACCAGGCATGTCAATGATGAACAGAGAGAAGAGGAGGGGACTCTTACATGCCAAGAAAAATTATATAATAAAGGATCGTAAGGAAAGAAAGGTTCATACCAGAGAGGTCCCCAACACACAAGTCTGCTCCCTTGTAGTTCCATTGAAGGCATGAAAATAAGATCAGTGGTCTGGCACTCTTGTACAACTGAGGCATTCCCCTTCCCCAAGGGCCTGGATTGCAGAAAATAAGAAGACTGTATTTGTAATCTGCTCTGCTTTTTATGGCTGCATGAGCGGAACTCTGCAGATGTTATGCCATCATCATCATCTAAGAGTAGCACTGTGGAAGCATGTCACCGGACCGCTGTCCAGTGTCCAGTGTGCTTCCACAGTGCTGCAGCATAGTATCCAGTGGTTGTGTTTATGCGGGGCTTCCCTTCTGCTGGCCACATAAACACACCTACTTCGCGGGGCACTTATTTTTCTTCTGCAATTGCGGAAATGATGGCTGCTGACTCAGACTACACATGCGCGCATACTGTGCATGCACAGCTCTGCAACCTGCACCATCTTGTGAATGGCATACAGTACTCTGGAGTTGAGAAAAGCTGGCCAGCAAGCAGACAGCTCTGGGAGAAAGCAGGTACCATTTTTATTTCTTTATTATTCATTTATACGCCGCTCTCGCTGCTGCCTCCTTATCCACTCTCTTCACTCTCTGTAACCCGCCTCCCACTTTGCTTTAGCTGCAGTGTGTCTTTATAAAACAGCAGCTCCTGCTGCTGCTTGCCTCCTCTCTGCTCCTTTAACAACCCCCCCCAGGCTCTTCATATGCTGCAGAGTGGCTTCACTAAATAGCAGCTCCTGCCACCTGGCACACTCTCCCTCACGATCTTGCACTGCCGCCGGAGTGACTGCACTGAAAAGCAGCTCCTTGCTGCTCCTTTACCCTGACTGCATTCTCAAAGAGAGCCCCGTAGGGCATAAACAGCTTCTAAAAGCTCTGCACAGCCATATCGGCTCTGACCAGAGTTTGTTTCAAAGTGCTGTATCTTTAAGCAGGGCAGACCTGCAAATCTCACAGGTGCTACTGGTCAAGTTAATTACCTAACCTGTCAGTCTCAGAGTGAAACAGTTGTGGAAGCTGGTTTGGGGCTTTCAGGAAAGGTGTGGGTTCAGATTCCAGATGAGAAATTTCTTTCTTCTAAATTGTATTTCAAATATATACACCCAGCACCCCTTGAAAATAAAAATGCAATTCTAATTTGTGTATTTCCAGGGTGTGCATTGCATTGAGGCAAGATGAGTGCCTTTGGAATACTCAGGTTTCCAGCTGTCCTGCTAGCACAGCTAGTAGTGCAGCAGAACTGTATTCAGAGCAAGTCTGGCTTTAAAGCTCATAGGCCCAGATATTCAAAAGGGTTGCACATGGCGCAACAGTGTTGCTCCATGCACAACCCACTGATGCGCCCAAGCGTGATATTCAAAAGGGAAAAATGCGCCGCACAAATCCCGATGCACCGGAGCACATCAGTAATGTATGCAGGCACAGGTGGGGGGGCGTGCCCATGCATAACCTTGCACAGCCCGATATTCACCCCGGGATGTGCAGAGTCATGCATGCGCAACCCCTACCTGTGCCTGCACAAAGTTATGCCACAAAAAAAAGGAACACGTGATGGTCACCCACAGGTGAGCTGCCACATTGCAGGGTGAATCACAGCAGCTGCCACCTGTGGGTGGCCACCCGAGTTCCTGCCGCACCTGGCGGCGCCACCCCATGCCCCATCGTGGGCATCTGTGTAGAAATCCCCCCAAGTCCAATATCCCTGGTGGTCCAGTGGACCACACTGAGCCCGATCGCGGGCATCAGTAATAGAACCCCCCCAAGTCCAATATCCCTGGTGGTCCAGTGGACCAATTGCTGCCCGATCGCGGGCATCCTGTACCTCAGCAAATACCCCTAAGACCCTGGTGGTCTAGTGTACCCACCACCCCACCTGCCCACTGAGCCCCACCGCCCCGCTGCCCCCGTCAGCCGGCGGGTGGCAGCACCCCACCCGCCTGCCACCCCGCCGCCCGATGGAAATGAAGTCATTCACATATCTGGACTGAGTAGTATGGTATGGGCTGCACACCCATTGGCTCACACTGTGAACCAATGGGGTGCAGCCCTAGCAACTGTCAGTTGGCGGGTGGTGGGACGGCAGGCGGGTGGTGCTGCCGCCCCGGCTGGACGGGGAGCGGGGTGATGGGGGCTCAGTGGGCGGGTGGTGGGGTACACTAGACCACCAGGGTCTTAGTGGTATTTGCTGAGGTACAGATGCCCGCGATCAGGCAGCAATCGGTCCACTGGACCACCAGGGATATTGGACTTGGGGGGCGTAATCATCAGGACAGATGCCTGCAGTCGGGCACATAGACGTCCACTGGACCACCAGGGATATAGGAGGGGTTTTTGTTTTTACACGAATGCCCGCGATTGGGCTGCAGGGGGCATTGGTCCCCGATGGCTGCTGCCTGGCAGGGCGCCAGGCGCAAGTCCTCGGGGATCGGCGCACCTGCATGCTAATGGCATGCAAATGGAGCCATGATGAGATGTCCCCTTTTGAATATCGCAGGTGCTGTGCATGGCGCAATGGCACTTGCACTAGCACATCTCCATGCTCCACTCTGGCCGCTGCGTGGCGCGGTGCCACTGCGCTATGCACAGTGAGGGGTGGCCGGTCACGATCTTCAACTGCTGCACCCAGCGCAGCTCCATTGAATACCGCCCAGGCCACTCCCCAGCAACAAAGTTGAGCTGTGCCCAGGCTTGCGCCACAGCCTGGCACAGTTTGAATATCCGGGCAATAGAGAGCATTTAATTCTTTCTTACTTCTAAATTGTATAGCACTCCTTAGCAAGTAAACTCTTCATTTTCAGAGAGTTTCCCGATGGAAATGTTGTCATGCATGAAAATAGCAGCAAATATTTGTGACTGAAATGTTTAGTTTAGTATATTAACGTTGCTTACTGGCAAATTACCTGTTGAAATAAGGAAAAGGAAGTGTTTAAAGTTGGCAGTGATAAGGAATAACAAGGAATAGGGATACTTATTTTCCAAAAGTGCAGACAAGCGTGGCTATACATTTCAAGTGCCACCATTTGGTCTAAATGGTCTAAACCATTTTACAGCATGTTTTAACCGACTAAGTAGACCTGAGATGTTGCCCTAAAGTTTATTATAGAGTAAAGGAGCACTCCCAACCAACCGGACTGCTTTTTTTCTCTGCATGTGAGAAACTCTTCATCTGTGAATAGTGTCACAAATGCAGCAGCCCTGGAAATATGCACCCTTTTTTTGTATTTTAATATGTTATTGATCAATCACATTCAGTAATAGAAGCACAGACGTTGATGGCAGAAAGAGACTGCCAGGTCCATCTAGTCTGCCCATTTTTTGACCTGTTTTGATACTCCTATTTTGATACTCTAGTTGCCCTTTGGACTAAGGGCTCCTTTGTGTCTATCCCACACATTCTTGAATCCCCCCATGGTGCTAGCCCCCACAACCTCAGGGGCAGGCAGTTCCAGGCGTCCACCACTCCTAATGTGAAGAAAAACTTCCTGGAGTTGGTAGAGAACCTCACTCCTTGCAGCCTGAGATCATGTCCTCTGGTCCTGCTGCCCCTATTGAAGTGAAAGTGTTCCTTTGTCTGTACCTTGTTTATGCCTTTTATGTATTTGAATGTTCTGATCATGTCCCCTGTCTCTCTTCTCTGCTCCAGGGAGTACATATTAATTTCCCTCAGTCTTTCCTCATAGGATATGTTCTGCAGCCCCAGAATCATTTTTGTCACCTTTCTCTGCACTGTTTCTACCCGATCTATGTCTTTTCTGAGGTGAGGCCTCCAGAACTGGACTCTGTACTCCAGGTGAGGCCTGACCAGTGATCTGTATAGTGGCAGAACCACCTCTCTCCTCCTGCTTGTGATACCCCTCCCAATGCAACACAGCATTCTATTGGCCTTTAATGTTGCCTTCTTGCACTGCTTTCCAACTTTCAAGTCATCTGAGACTATGATTCCCAGGTCCCACTCCTGGTTTGAGGCAGACAGCTATTCACCTCCTAGGAAATACTCCTTTTTTGGATTTCTGCTTCCTATGCACATGATCTTGCACTTTTTGGTATTAAATCCCAGTTGCCATGCTCCAGACCATTCTTCAAGTTTCTTAAGTCTGCTTCCATCTTGCCCACTCCTTCTGAGGTGTCAATCCTGTTACATACCTTGGTGTCATCTGCGAACAGACACACCTTCCCCTCCAGTCCATCAGCGATGTCTACTATAAAAACATTGAAGAGCAGAGGCCCCAGTACTGAGCCCTAGGGCACACTGCTGGTCACCCTGCCTTCGGATTATAGCGTTCCATTTACCTGTACCTGTAATATATTAATACAGCCACTGAGACCACTCTTACAGTTGTAAGAGTGGTCTCACTCATCCTTAGGGTATCAGAACCAATCAAGTTTGGTTTGTGGTTCGCAAACCCTAAGAATGTTCATGAGACCACTCTTATGGTCTCAGCAGTTAGTACTGCTCTTGTCAAAGGTGGGAAGCAGAAATGTGATGCAGCATTACAGAGGTGGAATGGGAGGCACTTTGTTTTAGAGACAAGGGTGTAGGCAGGCATACTCCATGTACTCCATGGTGTACAATTTTATTTATTAGTCAAAACTAGAAGGACTGGTTACTGATACTGTCATTGCATCCCAAGGGCTTTACAGGCTCTGGGCTTGTATGTGGGTGTCTGAAGGAGCAATATATTGCATCTGTATTTACACTTGCATGGGGGGAGAGGGGGCAGCAACCAGTGTCATGAGGTACAAAAGTTGTATTTATTGTGTCAAACAGATCAGCAAACACGGTCCTGGTGTACATATTTATTTTGTCTGACTACACCCCTGTTTAGAGAGCACAGACTTACATCCACTTACTTTTGGTGATAATATGAGTGACTGACCAACATCCAATGTTTTTGAATACCACACATTATTGGGAAATACAATACACAAGGAGATGAGGTGTTGGAAACAATGTGGACATCAAAAAGCAACACATGCATTCTCTGGGATTGTTCCAAAATACATCCATTCTAGCACGCAATACAAAAATCTCTTAAGAATCTCCTTCCACTTTTAGGTCCCCTTACTCCACAAATAGCAGTGCTACAGCGAAACTCCACCAAGCGCAACTAGGTGTATGGTTAATAGCAGCAAAGAAGGCTATATCTAGGAAGTGGTTGAACTGAGCCCCCCCCCCGCCAACAGCAGGCATGGAAAGACATTGTACAGGAACTTTATATTATGCTGAAATTTACTGCTGGCATCAGACAGAAAATGGAGAAGTTTAATAGTTTCTGGAATACATGATTAATCTGGGTTTGAACATATCATACGCTGATCAGACATTGGCATGATAATAATAGAGGTACTGGGCCATACTTTGAAAAGGGTTATTGGAGCTGGGAGGGACAGGAAAGGGCTACAGATTAATGTTCGCAAACCACTGAACTGATGTCAGGCACAGATGTAATACACAGCAATGTGATGACATTGCGAAAGCCCTGTTTTATCTGTACCTGTACTCAGTGACTGTAATTGATAACTGCTCCTAAAATGTTCAATAAACTTTAAATCTAAAAAAAAAGAGTGGTGTCAGCGGCAGTATTAACATTCACTAATGTGCACTTTATATGACAGTGCACTGTCTAGATCCTCTACATTTCCAAGGTACCTTATAGGTTGGGTACAGAGCCACTGGGAGATAACATTTAGTTAGCAGAGTAGGATGTAGAATTGGATTTGCTGTGAGCAAGCAGTATATTTTCATCACATTAAGACAGTTGGTTATTGAGCCATTCAGCAATTTGAATATATCCGAGTTGAGAGCCTTTTCTATGCTGCCTGGGGATTTACACGCCTAAACAAGAATGGTGGCATTTGGATACATATTGTGTAAAGGTCAGAATTAGCACATGCATCAAGGAGGGCATTTATGTTTATCAGGGATAGTAAAGGTTCTAAAATAGAGCCCTGTGGAACTCCCTCATTAATCAGAAACAGGTCATGCCCAGCTTCTTGAATGACCATTTTCTGTTTTTCCTCTCAGCAAGTCAACTAGAAAAGCATTCCAGAGCCATATCAGAGCATAGTCATAGTTTGCTAATTAATGTTCAGTGATTAAATGTGTCAAGTGGTTTCGAGAGGTTATGCAAAATGACACCACACATTTCTCTTTGATCACAAGTGGTGAGGCTTGTGTCTGTGAATTGGTGCAGCTGTGGTATAAAGGAATGCAATGGCCTAAAGCCAGACTGTCTATTATATAAAGAGCCTGTGATATCTCTGGGCAATCATTCAAACACAGAACATTTACACACGATTCTGCTGAATGCAACGGCTGCCCAGATTTGACTGGCTGGCCGTGGTGCCATCCCAAGGCCCTCTGGGACATATCCCTTTAGACTAATAGGGCTGGCCAGGGTTAATGCTGTGCATAATACTCTTGGATACTGGATGGAAGAGCATGCAGCACTTCCATTCAAGGTGAAGGTCCTTAATCAGTACACTCCATACAGGGACGGCTACATTGGTAGCGTTTTGCTCTGGCTCAGTTAGGCTCTTTAAGTATTTCTAAACAAAGCCATCAGATTGCTACAACTAAATGCTGTGCTAAAGAATGGACAAATCTGAGCTAAATGCTGCACTGCAAATCATTTATTAGCAGTTATACAAACAACACTGAGAGATGCCCTGACGTTTTGACCGATAAGGTCTTCCTCGGGGGGAAGGGGATACCCTTTATGTTTTCACCCTCATTTGCTGGCTCAGCTTGTGATGATACTATGATGTCATAAAATGCCCCTCTGTTGGTTACACCAATGAATTTTGCACAGCTACATAGCTCAGCATTATACACCACCAATGTTAAATAATATAAAGATGTTAAATAAATAAATGTAGTGCTCATACAAATATAAATTACATGGGGTGGGGAAGGAAGGGGGATAGAGACTGCCAGGAGAAATAATGATTATTTTAAGTAAAGTTCAAAGGATGTGTACTCTTTGCAAAGGATAATCTAGGAGGCATCCTGTCACCTTCCCTCCCTATCTAGGCTGGGGTCCCATAGGGTTCCATCCTGGATCTCATCCTGTTCTCCATTTTCCTGAATGACCTCCCCGCTGCCTGTGCCAACTTGCATATTTACAGATGACACAGTTATCTACACATCCCGCCCCTCAACTGCGCTGTCAAAGGATTGCTCCAGCAAGACTCCCATAATGCCCTGCACTGGTTCCACTCCAATCAGTTTTGGGTCAACACTAAGAAAGCAGCATTCATGACCTCTGGTACCAGCCAGAAATAGGCCAGGCTCTCCCACCTCCCTGTCTTTACCACCCTGGATGGCACCCCTTCGAAGTGGTTTCTTCATTCAAGTATCTTAGTGTGTGGTTAGATATGAGGCTTCACTTCTCAGGCCACATTGATACCATCCACTCCAAGCTCTGC
Source organism: Neoceratodus forsteri (assembly GCA_016271365.2). Lineage (NCBI taxonomy): Eukaryota > Metazoa > Chordata > Ceratodontiformes > Ceratodontidae > Neoceratodus > Neoceratodus forsteri. The sequence continues at coordinate 179,326,452 of CM057450.1, read as the reverse complement.
CCCAAACTTGGTGCCTTTACTGTAACAAAGTCTGCTTGACTCCCCAGAGTGTCGGGAGCTTGTTACCAAAATGCAGCTCCTGATCTTTGATTACGCAGTATTTGGAGGCAGTACAGTGCAGTGGGTTAAGGCTCTGAGCTGCAGATCTGGAGACTGGGGTTTGAATCCCACAGTCACCTAGGTGAATACTGTGTGAGCCTAAGCAAGTCACTTAACTTCCTTGTGCTCCCAGGTCGCATCTGGAAACAAGCTTTGGCTTAGTGTGCTACTCTGGGTTAAACAATGTTCCCTTTCCCTGTTCCCTACGCAGATGTCATCTGTGGCACTGTCCCCTCTTATTTCCTTGCCAGACTGAACACTCTCTGCAATATCTTCTTTTGTTTGCTGCCAACTAGCTCCATCAAACTCAACACTGCTCCCTGTATGCGTCCCTATCCATCCTCACCCTACCCTCACGTCATCGGTCCCACTGTGCCTCCTTCACCTCAAAATACTGGTTTGGGTCCCTGCCCTCTCACCTATCCTCACTCCTGTGTGGACTCCCAGTAGCCTAGAGGATAAAGCCCATTCCTTGATAACCAGAGATCATGGTATCACATCCCATCAGGTGTGAAAGAACATAAATTTTCTGGACAAAATACAGCAGTGTAAATTAAAATCTAACCTGCTTTTATGTTGTAGTCTTTCAACACACTCCAGGTTCTTTAGGTTCTGACAGAGGTCAGGGTCAGAGCATAGCTGGCAGCAGGAGGGGGTCTTGTGATCCACGTGGGCCAGTCGCTAGCTAGCAAGAAGTGACAGGGGAACTATAAAAGGAAATATCACATTTGTGTCCCATCACATGTGTGGAACAGCACAGGAGTGAAACAGCATTGGTGTCTTAGGCATTGGCAGGTATCAACAGGCACACAGGGAGCTCTGCTGGTCCACTAAGTTATGGTAAAGTACGTGTTTATTTTCTGCTGCTTGTGTAAAGGAGAACTGGAAGAGGATAAGGGTGTAACAGCAATGGGAAACCAGTTCATACAAGCAGATACCACCTGTTGTGTGGGAGTGGAGGAAACACCCTATCTGAGGTAGGCATACAAAAGGGTAAAGGCAAGTTAAAAGGGTCAAACTAAAAGCACTTATAGTGTGGGAATAGAGGTAACACCCTATCTAGGGTAAGGGTAAAAGAGAATAAAAGAAGCAAAAAGGGAAAACTTACAGCACCCCATCTAGGTTCAAGTAACAAAGGGGTTAAGCAAAGCAAAAAAGGGGAACATTTGAAACACCCTATCTAGCGTACGGGTACAAGTTCTTCCAGTTAGCATACTGAGTGTAGGAATGGGAATATTGGGAGTGGTGCAATGCAGTGGCTGTGGAGCAGCAGTTTTCAGAGACCTTCTGGAGACTGAGGTACTGCCCCATGTGCATGCACCTCTCTGGGCTCAGGAAGGTGGTCGCTAGACTATGGGGAGAGTCGACAAGGATTTAGATGACCACTTCTCCCACCCAGGGGCCACTGAGTCTATCACCGTTGCTCCAAAGAATGCCAAGGAGGAGGGCTGTCTGGACTATTGTGGGCTCCAGGAGGGTGGGGTGGTGGGCCAGGGCCACATTCTTCAATCAGTGCCACAACATAAACTTATTTGCCACTCTGATGAGACAGGACTGTTAGGAGGAGGCACCTATGGTTGTTGCCCGTGAGGATGTGGAGGTTCTCCCAGAAGGTGGCCCCAAGGTGGGAGGGAGAGGAGCCTAGCAGAGGAGAAAATAACTTCTGGTTGGAGACTTTACTGTCGGGGGGGTAGATTTGGGAACAGGAAGGGAGAGAAAGAGGGAGCTGAGGTGCCTACCTGGCACCTCAGCTTGGAAGGATGGAAAACAGATCCTAAAGATTGCTAGGGTGGCAGGGCAGAAGGGAGAGCTGGATGTCAGTGTCCACCTGGGGACAAATGACCTGGATAGGGATGGGGCTGTGACTGTGCAGGGGGATTTTAGGGAGCTGGGGGAGGGGTCTTAGGCAGATAGAGCACTCAATGACTTTTACTGAGGTGCTGCCTGTTTATGCCAGGGAAAAGGATAGGGATCTCCACAGAAGGAGCTTCAACTCATAGTTGAAGGAATAGTGTAGAGAGGGTGTTTTTGGCTACACTGAGGACTGGGAACCAACTTGGAGAGATAAGGGCCTATAAAGGGGTGATGCCCTGCATCTAGGAAGGAAATTGCAGTCCTCAGTAAACATTTCTTTGATGAACATTTAAACTAGCCAAGGGGGGATGGCAGAAGAAATCAGGGAGGCATAAACTGCACCCCCCACAGACTGAAGCAGAGATTATGGAGGACGTGAGGAAAGGTTAAATCCCCAGGGTGCAAAATAAAGAAAAAAGCAGTATGGTTGAAATGAAAGGGGATGGGAACATGAGCTGTAAAATGACAGGGGAAAAGGAGGCAGAACAAAACAGAAATATGGTGGGTAGCAGACACAGTGGTAACAAAATGTGGAAAGCCATATGTACAAATGCAAGAAGTCTAGGAAATAAACTGCCAGACCTGTCTTGGCAGAGGCAGACATGGATATCATGGTTATTACTGAGTCGTGGTGCACAGGAAACCACAACTGGGACTTGCCATAATAGGCTATACTCAGTTCAGGACACATACAGTGGGAAGGAAGGAAGGGAGTGGAGTGTATGTAAGGGAGGTTAGCAGTGTGATGGAGACACAGGGAATCCAGGGGGGAAGGGAGGGTTAGAGGTACTGTGAGTCACTCTGGAGAGAGGAAATGGGGCCGCTATTTGCACTGGCATGACTTTCAGCACAAGAGGAGAATTTAGATAAGGTACTGGTTGAAGTCATTCACACAGTGGCAGAACAAGGAGAGGTGCTGCTGGAGGGGGACTTCAGTCTGTTGGATGTAGACTGGAGCCTCCCAGCCATAGCTTCAGCTAGAAGCAGGGATATCCTGGACTCCCTGCAGGGGGCATTTCTTAGGCAGCTGGTCAGGGAGCCCGTTTGTGATGGAGCAATACTAGACCTGGTGCTGACTAACAGGGACAGTATTGCAGACATCAAGGTAGGAGGCCACCTGGAGACCTGTGATTACCTTACAGCATACAAGGAAAGGCAATTTTATTTATATGGTGCCAATTCCCAGGGACTCTGGGCACCTCACAATAAAACAGATACATGGAATAAAATCACTCATAAATATTTTACAGTTAAAATAATAACACTAAAATTATACAGCAATGTCAGGTCCAAAAGTCAGCAAAAACTAAATGAGTCTTCTGGCACAATTTAAATATGGTCAGGGATGACGAGTTTCTCACTTTCTGGGGAAGAGTGTTCCAGATGATCAGGGCAGCAATGCTGAATGACCTGTCACCTGAGGACTTCAAGAGAGAGAGATCTGGGAATTTGTAGGAGATCTGCATCCACTGACTAGAGAAGACAACCAGGAGCGTAAGGGGTCAGAAGATCGTTCAGGTAGCCCAGATCAAGACTGTGCAGGGCCTTGTACATTAACAAGCAGACCATGAAGTTGATGTGCCACTGCACCAGCAACCAATGCAGAACACAGAGAGTTGGTGTGTTATGTTCAAACCGGGAGGTCCCAGCAACCAGCCAGGCTGCTGCATTCTGGACCAGCTGCAGGAGATGCAAGAACATCATGGATAATCCAAGGTACAGAGTGTCACATTAAACCAGTCTAGACATAACCAGTGTGTGCACCAGAATCACCAAGTCAGCCAATTCTAGAAAGGATTTGATCCAGGGGATGTTCTGGAGATGTTAAAAGCCACTGCAGACAACACCTGACACCTGATATTCTAAAGTCCGCTTGGAGTCCACAGCGACCCCTAGATTCCTCACACTGTCTCTGGCTCTGAGTATTACACCAACCAAAGAGGGAAGGGTGGTGCCACCACTTGTCACTGCCAAATCAGATCGGCCCAGCTCTATTAGTTACACCTCTCTCTTCAGTGAGTTCAGTTTGAGCCAGCTGGCTGCCATCCAATCCTGAATTTCCCTAAGGTACTCCATCAATTCCAGGTGAGCTGTATCGTCATCAGGTGCACAAGACACATATAACAGAGTGTCATCAGCATAGCAATAAAAACTCAAACCTTAGCATCTAATGATCTCCCCCTGTGGCAGTATGTGCATGGTGAACAATGGATCTATGACAGTTGGTGGACAATTTCATTGTCGGCTGACATAACAGTGACTCCTTTATGTTGAGCACATTTGTGGTTGGCATAAAGGGAGTCACTGCAGACTTTGTTTTCTTTGAGGGGCTTTGCCCCTGCACCACCCCGCTCCTATAATAATTAACTCTTAGTTGGAGTTGTTTCGGGAGGGGGTGCAATAACCCCACAAAGCAGTACTGGGGTCCCGCACCGACACTGCAGCAACCTGGCGCTGTTGTAGCTGTAGTGTCGGTTGCTGTAAAGTTGTCGCGGTAGCAATGGTATACCCAGAACAACATGGGAGCCAAAATTAACCCATGAGGGTACATCGCAGCAGAGCACAGCACTGCTCGAGATGGAAGAGCCAAGTGCCACTTGCTGCATCTTACCAGATTAGTAGGACTCAAACTATCACAACACCAAGTGTGCACATCCTACATAATGTATTAAAAGGGTCAAAAGTAGCCCATGGTCCACCGTATCAAAAGGCGGGTGACAACAGTCAAGCAGGACAAGGATGGAAAGATGCCCGCTATCTCTAGCCAAAAGAAGATCATGGGGCTTCTTGACTAAGGCTGTCTCTGTACTATGATGTGGCTGGCAACTGGACTGCAGTGGCTCATAGATATCACATTTCTCCAGGTGTTGTTCCAGCTACACCACCACCACCTTCCTAGTCAACTTTCCTACAAAGGGAAGGTCCAAGACAGATCTGTAATTTGAGAGATCATTTGGGTCCAAAGATGGTTTCTTAAGGAGGGACCTCAACACTGCTGTTTTTAAGGTGGTAGTAAAAATCCACTGCCTAAGCAAACACCCAACAATCTTCACAAGAACTGGACCAAGCTTACCTCAGCACTCTAAAAGAAGCCTGGTCAGCCCATGGTTCAATAAACAGTAGATAGGGTGCAAACCAGAAACTACCCAGAAGACATCATCTGCTAACACCTGCTTAAACTCTACCCACATAGATAGAGTCCCATTGCTTATCAAAGACTGAACACTGCCAGCTGATGGTGGACCACTTGAGGATATCCCAGCATGAACAGAAGACACCTTGTCCAGAAAGAATCAATTAAACTTGTTAGATGTATCTTTTGAAAAGGCTTCACAGAACTACAGACAGACTGGATTTAATAATCTGTCCACAGTACTGAAGAGCTGAGCAGGTTGATTCTTTCTGGCAGCAGTTACCCATGACAGGAATGCTGACTTTTCAGAGTGATTGCCTGCTGATATTCATCGTAATGAGCACACAGCTCCAATTTGTCTTCCTCTGACTGGAACCTCTGTCAACAGCACTCCAACCTCCACCCCTTTGTCTTCAACCTCTGCAGATCACCATCAGACGAGGGTGACCTATGTTGGGAAATTAAAGGGCAAGCACAGAGAGGTGCTACGGAGTCACATGCCACCATAATAGCCAAATTATAGCCCTTCACAGCCGGCTCGGCTCCCACCACACAAGCCATTTCCATGCTCAAGATGTCCGGCACCATTGGATACTCTGAGGCTCCAGAATATGAACAGGGTGGTAGCTGATCATCTCCACAAGGGTGGTTAAATGGGGAGTCCAGCAAAGAAACTGTATGGCATGAAGATCCGACCAAATGACCAGATCAACCTTGACATTACTAGTGTGGTTCAATATAAGAACAGCGACGGAATCCAACCACACAAGGGCGAGGGTCCTGGATTTCAGAAGGGCTGACTTTACAAGGACAAGAGAATCCTTTTGAAAGGATCTTGGAAGGAGGAGATGTCCTGAGTGGGGTGGAGGGCAAATGGGGAAGACTAAAAGAGGGCATAGTAAAGACAACAAACCTGTACATCAAGCAAGTAAGCAAAAGCAGAAATTTATTTATTTTATTTAAATTTTGGAGACTGGGTAGGCCCATCGAGACTGAAACAGTCCCTTTTTCAGGGATAACCCAAAAAAAGAGGAGACCATTATGATTCTTGAAGGAAGTGGCAGAAATGGTAAAGGTAAAAAGAGTGGCCTTCAGAAAGTATAAGGAGACCCAGAGAGAGGGGGATAGGGAAGTGTATCTGGGGAAAAGGAGGGAGGCAGGCAAAGCAGTAAGGAGTGCATAGGCACAAAGTGAGGAAAGAATAGCCCTGTTAGTATCTAAATGGGACAAGACATTTTTCAGGTATGTTAGCGAGAAAAGGAAGACAAAGGGAGGGATTGTAGGGGGGAGGGGGCTGTACAGAGGAGAACCAAGAAAAAGCAAACATCTTTAACAAATATTTCTGCTCAGTGTTCACAGTAGAAGGGGAAGGGGAGGGACATGAAAAGGAACTAGGAGCTTTGAGGTGAGGGAAGTGGACACCATTCTCTTTTCTAAGGAGAGAGTCAGGAAAGCACTTGCTAAGCTGAGGGTGGACAAAGCCATGGGGTCAGATGGGGTGCATCCAAGAGTGCTGTGGGAACTAAGGGAGGTACTGGCTGCACCCCTGGCAGACTTGTTTAACAGTTCATTAGAGACCGGCATGGTCCTGGAGGACTGGAGAAGAGCATATATAGTTCCACTTGATTTAATTTGATTTTTTATTTGTATACGGGTAAGTACACTGGGTTACAATCCCTTTTACAGATACGACCCGTGGTCAATCAAAAATACATACAAAGACATTATAAGACAAAATATAATACAGTACAAAACATATTTAAATAGGAAGTATAAATTCCACGTCCACATAATAATGTTGATTAAAAAACTCTAATACAGAAATCTCGATCTAAAGGATATCCACACTGAGACAGATTTATAAAGTGCAATTTCAGACTTGTGGCAAATGACCCATAAATACTCATGCTTCTGATATGTACTGGTATGTCATTCCAAAATTTGGGTGCACTGTAAGCAAATGAACGCTGACCTCTAGTAGTATACATAAAAGGAATTTTTAACATAGTAAGATCCCCAGATGATCTAGTATATGATTTGAAACTACAAGTTGTAAGCTGATTTTTCAATGTTAAAGGTACCCTGGTTTGTAGAGTTTTATAAACAAATTTGGACAGTACAAGCTTATAATGGTATTCAACTGATAACCATCCAAGATTCTCCAATATAGTACAATGATGTACACTATTAGATGTTAATAGTGCAAATCTTCCCATTTTATGCAACAATACCGATTTCCACCTTAAAGTACTACAGGGAGCATTATCCACCCGCTATCGAGGCATAATTCAAACTAGGCAGCAAACATTGATTAACTATAGCCAGACGTGTCTTGTCTGTCAGAAAACTTTGCAATCTGTATAATAAAGTAAGTTTAGAATGTATTTTAGATGTGATAACATATATATGTGACTCATATGTTAGTGTTGAATTTAAGACTACCCCCAGATACTTAAAACTGTTTACATTTTCATATATAACCCCATCCAATGACTCTACTTGTACACTAGAACAATAGCTTTTAACTTAGCTGGGGTACCAAATACCATAGTTTTAGTTTTTTGCTTATTGAGTGATAATTTATTGTTATTCAGCCAATTTTGCATTGATTTAAGTTCCCCTAGTAAGAGTTACATTAAGCTCTGACAATGTTCTCCCTTGACTAAAGACAACAGCACCGTCTGCATACATAATTACATGTGCATCCTTTATAGAAGTACTAACTGAAGCAAAGAAAATGGAAAATAAAAGTGGCCCTAGTATGGAGCCTTGTGGGACTCCACACTTGATCAAAGCCTTATCAGATAAACTACTTCCAATCTTCACCATTTGAAACCTATTAGAAAGATAATTAGATACCCATAATAGTACTGGAGTACCCACCCCAATACATCTGAGTCTCTCAATTAGATGGGAGTGATCCACCAAATTGAATGTCTTGGTCAAGTCCTCTAATGCGGCACCAATCGGGCATCCCCCCTCCATGCCCTCATAGACTGCACTTGTGAACTCGACCTAGACCCTCTTAACACCCCTCCCCTTCCTGAAACCATGCTGACATTGTGATAATAGGCCATGTGCTTCCACATAGTCAGACAATTGCCCAAAGACAATCTTTTCCTGTAATTTATACAGGGCCGACAGAATGGAAATTGGCCTATAATTTGTAAATTCACTGGTTGAACCTGCCTTATGAATTGGAATTACATAAGAGTGTTTCCACAGGTCAGGCACTTCTCCCAAACAAAAAGACAAATTAAAAATCAGGCTAATAGGGTATGCTAACTCTGCTGATGCCAAGTGTAACAATGTAGGAGACAGACCATCAACACCACAAGATGTATCTTTCTTAAGTTGTTTCAGAAGTTTAAACACTTCCAAGTAATGTAACTGCCTTTAAGTAAAACTTTGGATTATCCACACAGCCCCCTGTATTATTATTAATCAAACCCGATCTATGTTGAGCTCTATAGTGATCCAAATCAGTGAACATAAGATTAAATTCATTTGCCACTGTTAAAGGGTCTGTTAATTTTTCACCACCCTTATTCATATGAAATTTAGATTCAAATAGAGGATCAATCATATTATTGATAGTTTTCCAAAATTTTGCACTACTTGTCAGTCCTGCAGTATGCTGCTGTCTCAAATATTGAGTCTTGGCTCTCTTGATCTCAACCTTACGTCTGTTCCTTAAGCACCTATAATTTTGTAAGTTAAGAGCCGTTTGATTTTTCATATAATATTTCCACAACCTGTCCCGTTTTTTTCATTAATTTAAGCAGGGAAGGTGTTAACCATTTAGATTTTTTACCCCTAACTCGTCTTTTAATAAATGGGGCGTACGTATCCAGTACCCTAGTAAATTCTGTAATGAAATAATGCAAAGCACAATTAACATCTGGTATTAATTCAAGAAAAGACCAATCTACATTCTGTAGACCTTCTCTAAATCCAGAAGCATTGAAACCTGAAAAGATCACAAAAGTAGTAGCAAGGAGGCCTGTCAGTCTGACTTTATTGGTCGGGAAATTAATGGAACTACTATTAAAGGAAAGGACTATGGAATACCTGGAATCTAACGGACTGTAGGACCTGAGGCAGCATGTTTTCAGAGAGGGAAGATCAAAGGAAACAAATCTGATAGATTTTTTCGATTGGGTGACCAAGGTGTTTGATCAGGGAGGGTTTTTTTTTTTGAAATTCTCTTTTTATTGATTTCCAACTGTTATTACATCAGATTGACAAATATCACATGAAAATGATACAGAACTTCAATATAGTCCAGACATCGACCATAACATGAAAACCGGAGAAAAGATATAAACCCCTCCCCCAACCCCACCAGGAAGGTGTCACCACTGCAGGAGAGAGAGGATAGGGTCTACATAAATAATTGAACTATTGTAGGGATGATTTACCTGGAGTACAAGCCAGGTAAGAACCAGACCAGACAATCTAGGGATGTGAGAGGTATCTGGGATTAATATTAAGAAACCAAAGGGTGTATCGGAGAGATCAAAGAAAGAGAATATTCCTTCAAACCAAACTACTCTGGGAGCTTTTAAGATCCCAATCAGTGGAGATACAGAGCATACAGCTTGCCCCATTTTCTCTGAAAGGCCAGTGGAGAGGATCTAGTATTAGCAATCAACTTCTCAATTTTAAAACATTGAGACATTTCTTCCACCCAGTCAAGGTATGAAATCTCGAGATTATCTGTCCAGTGTCGAAGCACTAGTCTCTTAACCGCCATTGAAATAAGAGCCATATGGTATTTCCTTTCCTTTACATTGATACCTGAATAAACACCTAGAATACAGACCTCTATTGTAAAAGGTCTTTCAGACCTAATATGGGATCTAAACTGTCCTCAATGGCCTTCCAAAGAGGGCAATCTTAGAGCAATACCGAAGATGTGTGGAGATTACCCTGTTCCTTCCCAATCTAAAACATTTTGGGAGTTGGAGTGATCAAATTTCGATTTCAACACTGGTGTAATGTACATATTGTTGACTATAAAATATTGGATTAACCTATTCTTATCTAAGGTATTGTATGTGTACAAGTCATTCCAGACTTGACTCCATGCAAACGAGGAACCTGGGGGAGATAGGGACCAAGATTTGGAGCCCGTTAAAGGGGTGGGGAAGATAAGTTTCAGAAGGTGAATATACAGTTTAGACACCCCATGGGGTTTAACCGCACAATCTTTGATCACCGTTAATAACGGTTTAACAATCGAAGTGGGTACTGCTATCCCAAACTCCTTATCAATCAGATGCTTTAACTGGTATATCTTAAAAAGGGCATTAGTGGGGATATTTAAGACTAACAGGAGGTCAGAAATTGAACCGTGTCTACCCTGCACATAGAGGTCTTCAACTGAAAGTCCTTGAATTTGGGGTAGCCACTTGGGAGATAAAGATTTGCCCCTATTTTATTGGGGTTTACAGGTCAAGGGCTGGCCGGGATCTTATTATATCTGATTTTGGCAGTGACATAAAGTTGATTAAGTACTTTAACTGTGGCACCTACTGAGGAGTCTCGAATCTCTCTAGGGAGGGATGGAAAACGACAATAAAAAAGGCTAGTGGGATCTATATTATGTTGTTTAATAAGGTCAAGGTCGAAGCTTAACCATGGGGGGGGTAAGTAACCTCTAACCCTCCTAGCCATTTTCCTGCTTTGACTAGGTGACTAGACCAGTAATAAAATTCGAAATTGGGCAGGCGGAGACTCCCCATATCTTTAGGGAGGCATAATTTGTAGAAAGCTCGCCTGGGAGGTTTATGGTTCCATATAAAATCAGACAGGATCAAGTGGATCTTTTTGGAAAAAGGCTTGGGCAACCAGATATCCAGAAGATTCAGGGATAGAAGAGACGGGTAGGACGTTCATTTTGACAATGCTAACACGGCACCCACTGACAATGGCAGTTTACTCCATCTTTGCAGATCAGAGTTGATTCTGTCTATCAGGTCATCTAAATTAAGTTTCTTAACCAAAGCAGGGTCACGAGCCAAATAAATACCAAGGTATTTTAAGTGAGTTGGGGCCCACTTCATACCCAGATGAGAAATAGAGGCCTGGGTCAGGTGTATGTTAAGAGGGAAAATCTCGGTCTTTGTCAGGTTGAGCTTATAATTGGATACCTCCCTGAATTGTGCAATTATTCCCATTACCACTCGTAGGAGTCTGCTGGGTTAGATAGCTGCAGGAGGATGTCATCTGCATACACGAAATCTTGAAGCCTGTCGGAGATGGAACACCCCTGGATCCCTGGAGCTGTTTTAGTTAGCAACAGGGGTTCCAGATAGAGGTTGAAGAGGTAGGGGACAGGGGCATCCCTGTCGGGTGCCTGAGAGTAGTTGGATAGGGAGGAGAAGACACCATTGCAGTAAATCTTGCCATGGGGATTTGTATAGTGCCTTCACCCAACGCATGAACCCTCTGGAAAACCAAATCTGGACATAGTACACCATAAAACTCCCAGCTAACCCGGTCGAATGCTTTCTCCGCATCCAGAGCAACCAGAGCATGGGGACCTGGGAAGTTTGAACTGCCCAGAAAACGTGAGAAAGCGATCTAATATGATCTGCCACAGACCTGCCCTGTACAAATCCCACTTGCTCCCTGCTCAGGAGTGAGGTCCAGACCTGTTTAATAATGAGAAGCCAGAATCTTGGACAAAATTTTAATGTCACAATTAAGCAGTGAGATAGGCCTGTAGTTGGCCGGGTTTAGAGAGGGCTTTTCCGACTTGGGGATCAAAATAATAATAGCCTCCAGCAAGGATGGGTCCAATATTTCAGCTGATAATAAATAATTATATAATTCCAGAAGTGTGGGAGCCAAATCCTGACAGAAGGCCTTATAAAAATTGGCAGGTAATCCATCGGGCCCGGGAGCTTTGTCTGGTGAGAGACTATGAATGGCCTCTTCCACTTCCCTCAGGGACAAGGGCAGAGAAAGATAGGCTATTTGATCATCAGAGAGGTGAGGGAGTACGATTGACCCGAAAATACTCTCTAAGACTGACTGGGAAGAGGGGGATGTCTTGGTACCATAGAGATTCTGGTAAAACTCCTTAAAAACTGCCACAATATCTCTGGGCACTGTTTTGACAGACCCGTCTTGGGCCTCCAGAGCTGGAACTAATCTAGAGTTCTCTGTTTCCTTAAGCTTCAACGCCAGAAGCCTGCTCGGCCTCTCCCCTTGATCTAAGTACCTAGCCTTAGTTCTCAGTAGAGCAAATTCCTCTTTCACTGAATTAGGCCCTCATACTCATTTTAAGTTTGTGCAGCTGTTCTAAACTGCTCAGCGATTTGGAGGTAGCCAGAGAATCCTCTGCTGCCTTAATCTGACTCGAAAGGGAAATGAGATTTTGAGATCTGAGCTTCTTTCTCCTGGAGGAGATTTTAATAAATTCTCCTCTCAAGAAACACTTTAATGAGCACCAAAGGATGTCCATCCTGGCCACCGAGCCCCGATTTGTATCCAGATAGTCTCTGATAAGAGATCCGATCTGAGTAAGGGAGTGCTCATCCTTTAATATCTGAGTGTTAAGTTTCCAAATCGTGATCTCTGTGTTAGGGACAGGGGTGAAGCTGAACCAAACTAACTTGATCGGAGATTACTATAGGTTCAATACCTGCAGAGGGAACCTTGGTCATAAGAGAGGTACTTATTAGAAAATAATCTAACCTCAACCAAGAATTATGAGCGGGAAAAAGGTGTAGCTTTTATTGAGGGTGTAGGATCCTCCAGGGATCCACTAAACCCAACATGCTACTCATATCCCTCAACGCCAACTGTGCTGGAAGTAGTGGCCTTAGTGGCCTGAAAGTTTTATCCAGCTCTTGCATTGGTGCTATGTTCCAGTCCCCTCCCAGGATCGGGGGGCTGGCAGAAAGGAGCTAAGTTTATCAATTAACTGCATAACAAAACTGACATTCCCCCCGACCGGACCGTACACGGATCCTAAGACTATGGTAGAGTTATAAAGAGAGCCTTGCACCAATATATATCTACCCTCTGGGTCTCGGGTGACCTTGGTCGGGCTAAAGGGTATACTTTTCTTTATCATAATAGCGACTCCTCTAGCTTCCGATGAGTCTCCAGCCACAAAAATTTGGGAGAAGCCTTTAACTTTCAGAGTGTTAATTTCAGCCACCGTAATATGGGTCTCTTGCAGACACAGAATGTCAGCCCCCACTACCGAGCAATTAACCAGCATGCGGGATCTCTTCTTGACATCCCTGATCCCGCTCACATTCCAACTAATCAATTTAATTGCATCCCTAACCATACTCTATGAGCCGAAGTAATTCCAGACGAACTGAACCCTGTAGCCCCCTCTCTCTCCATACAGTGGCGACCCTCTAACCACCCACCAAGATACCCCAAAATATCCTTCCTACTAAAGAAGGTGAAACAGAACTGGTAGAGCTAAGAAACTGCCAAACCGTAAACAAGACCCAAGTTGCATGAGATGAACAAAATTAGGTGGCAGTCCCCACAAATCACCATCACAACACCCATGAACAATTCTCCTCTCCCTAGCCCAACTATTACATTGAAAATGAACAGTATGTTTAACACTCCAATTACCAACAACCAGAATAGCCAGAAAATCCATAACATCACCACTCCCTTCCCCTCCCTAGGGTACCCCAGGTCTCCCTCATAGTGCCCGAGCAAACGAAGCGCCAATCTTAAGATCCCAGAACCAAACAACCAGCCCCCAACTATGAGGAGAACAGTGTTTGCCATAAAGGACTCCTTAGAGGTACCAGACCGCCCCTGACAGGTCTGCAGCATGGCCCCACGCTTGTCTTGCATCGCGAGCCCTCCGCCCCCTCCCCAAAACAGAAATGCTAAGTCGCTACCTTGGGAGTACAAACATCCCCAGCTCTTCTAAACAGCCCAGGAGAAATTAAGGCGGTTAACAGTACCTAAAGAATTATATGGAGAGCCCTTTGCCATCTCGATCCTGCTCAGTTGAGATCCGGAAAATTGGAAGGAAATCGCTGGGACCTAGTACTCAGCGGACCAAATCAGTCCGATCAGAATAGGTGTCCTCCTGAAACTGCTCCCCATACCGCAACAGTTCCCCTAGAGGATCGAGGAGCTAGGGCGCACCGGGATATAGAAGCAGGCCGACTAGGCATCTCGGCCTCCAATAACTAGGCCTACCACCACGCGGACTCGGGAGGGACACCCCAATGGAGAGCAGAGCAACCACCCCAGGAGCCAGCCACCTACAGGACCTGACCGCCAAACCCAGTAAGTGAAACAGCAATTAGGCCCAAAACCAAGGAATTAGAAGCAGGGAAAAACTTTAAAGAGTCTCTAGGTTATTGAAAGCCTCCACCAACCCCAACAATTGTAATTATTACAGTCATTAACTTCCCAGTCATTTAGCAGGAGCGGAGTCACTTAAACAAATCAGGGAGCAACTTAGACAGTCCAGACATTGCCTCTTCAGGGTTATCGTAGGGGTACCAGACGCCTTCTACCTGCACCACCAGTTTTGCAGGATAGTTAATTCGAAATGCCTTTCCAGCCGCGATCAGCTTATTCACTACGGGGTGAAATGCAGCTCGTTTTTGTCGCACCTCACGGGGTAAATCCTGGGTAATCCTCAGTTTAACTCCATTCCACAAGATGGATTCCAACTCTTTAACTTTGGCCAGAACGTGCTGATGGTCCAGGTAGCTCAGAAATTTAATAAAGATGGGCCTGGGGGAGCATTGGAGGAGGCCTGGGTCTGAGGGATCTGTGGGCTTCTATATGGTATTGTTGGTGGATAGGTGAGGGGCCCACCACTTTATTAAGGAATTGCTGGATAAATCTTATGGTATCCCCTCTTCTAGCTCTGGGAGCCCCAGGATTAACACATTGTTTAATGGGCTTAGTCCCTCCAGATCTTGGTTTCAGCTGGAGTTTTGAATTTGCTGACCAAGTTTAACGATTTCAGGATCAGTTTTCTGTTGCCATTTCTCCATAGACACAATTCTGGTTTCGAATCCCCACTCTCCTCGAGAGGTCCGCATAGTCTTGCCTCATTGATTTGATTTCCTTGGAGATGTCTTGCAGGGTATCCTTGAAGGGGGAAAGCTCTTCCAAAAAGCGCTCTTCTGTTAAGATGGTACCAGCTGCAACATTAAGACCCCCACCAGTTGCATGTTTAGTGGATGAAGAAGGGTTTGACCCAGTATTCTTGGCTTTTTTGGAGGCTTTTTCTGGTGTGGTAGGTGGGGTGTGCCTGACTCCTGAGGCCTTCATTTCGGTGTCAGTCATTGCTATCTTCAAACAGGCAATCTACACCCCAAACACTGTACCCTGAAGTCTCTTGATGTAGAGTAGGTGTTTAGACCTCGTTTACTGCTGAATTAGTAGCTTTGGCTTGAGAAAAATTGAAGATTTGTGAGGGGGAAAGCGGGAGCTCTGGAGCAAGCAGCCTCTCAGCACCACTGCATCACGTGACCATACCAGGGAGGGGTTAAGCAAGGCCTTCAGTGCTATTTCTTATAGGAGACTAGTAAACAAGTTGGGTGGTATGGGGTGGGCAATAAGGTGCGTAACCTGGGTAAGAAACTGGTTAGGGATAGGAGGCAGAGGGTGATGGTAAATGGAGTTTGCTCCAAGGAAGGGAGAGTGACCAATGGGGTATCTCAGAGGGTCAGTGCTGGGGCTGGTCCTCTTCAGTGTCTTCATTAGTGATATAGTAGAGCAGCTGGAAGGGAAGGTCTGCCTCTTTGTGGATGACACCAAGATCTGCAACGGAGTGGACACTCTTGGGTGTGTGTGCAAAGGATGGTAAGAGATTTAAAATGACTGGAGGAGCGGTGAAAGGTTTGGCAGCTGGGGTTGAATGCAAACATGAGGAAAATAATGCACCTCTGCCACAGAAACCTTGGGGAGGTGTGCAGAATTGGGGATGAGAGACTTGCAGTGACAAAGCAGGAAAGGGACCTGGGAGCAATCATATCAGATGACCTAAAGGTGGCCAAACAATGTGACAAGGCAATCGGAAGAGGAAATTCCTCTAATACCATTCTATAGCCAGGTGAACTCCTTATTAATTAGTCTGCCCAGGGGTTGTAATTAGGAAAACTGCCCCTAGCCTCACTGCCTTTAATATTAATCTTTAAGGAACAAGACTTTCCTTTCCTCTGATAATCACTTCCACTGTTAAGTACTAGCAGTGCCCATAGGGTGTTAGTATCATAATGAGGGCACATTACCTGCTTTCATGTTTGCCCTTGCTCATCTTATGTATCTTGGACTCAAATTTGAATCAAAAAAATAACTTCTAGGTTGGAGATTGCCTGGACATTTCCTATCAAGTAGAACAATTTCTATGTGCTTCAACTCCTACTAGCCCACTGTTGGTCCTTCATCTGCCTCGGCATAAAGGAACTCGTACAGAGCCAGCACATAAGGGTACGCCACCTTCTACATACTATCCCCTACTTTCCTTGACTCTCGCTGTCAAGGTATTACTGTATGCAGCATCAGGAAAACTAGGAGCTAGCCTCAGGTCTCCCTATACTGCCTCTGATGAACTGCATAATAGAAAGAAGTCTCAGCTATCCACACTCTCCCAGATCTCTGCAGGAAATTCTTGCTTCTACTACTATTGTGCTCAGGAAATCTTGAGCATAATCCAGGCCCTCTGGTACCCTTGGAATCCCCAGCAGAATTACAAAGCCTCAAGGGGCTTAGCTTCTTGCATGTTAATGTGTGCAGCTCATTAAAAAAAATCACTTCAGTACAGGCCTGGGTATGTCATACTGCTCCAGACATCCTGGTGGTTATGGAGTCCTGCTCCAACCGACAATCAGTAATAACAAAGTAAACATCCCCTCCTACTCTTTGTTTAGAGCTGTCAGGCAGACAAGAGGTGGTAAGGTAGCCATCTATATTAAGAATGAATTCCCTGTTTCCATTATCTACTCAACTTCTGTCCCAAATGAATTTGAAAGCCTGCCCTTCAGGATTGAAGTTGCTACCGGAGTCTCGATATGCATAATAGGTTGCTACAGACCTCCATCAGCTGATCTACAGTTGTTGAAACATCTCGGAAATGTCCTGGGTCCTGCATCCTCAGAGTATATCATTCTAGGGGATTTCAACTTAGATTGGCTTTCCAGTGCATCCACCCCGCTTAAAATGTTTCTGTGATTCCTTTGGGTTGTCGCAGCTAGTAAACGAAACCACTCGTCCTAACAAGCCCAACCCCAATAACAGTACTCTCTTGGATATCATTTTAGTTAACAAACCCCATTTATTCTCCTCCGCTGGTGTCTTTTTCTCTGACATTAGCTACCATTGCCTTATTGCATGTGTAAGATCTACCCTTAAATCTACAACTGTACAAAAATTCTCCTTTAAAAGGTGTATACGTAACTTTGATCCCTGTGGGTGTATCTCAGAGCTAAGAGACTCCCTGTACTGGTGGGACTTCTACCTAGCTTAGTCCCTGACTACTGCCTATGACTTTTTTCAGAAATTGTGCTAGGGGTTCTCAATAAGTATACTCCACTGGTACAAGTTCGTGCTAGAAACAAATCCTGCTGGTGGTTTACGGATGATCTGAAAGATGCCTTGTGGAATAGGGATGTGCTCTGGAGAACCGCCAGAAAAATGAATCTAACAAACGATTGGAATTCATTTAGGAGGGACAGAAACCTCTGTCCCAAAAGGGTCAGGGAAGCTAAAGCTAATTTCTATCGCTCACAGCTGGAGAACTCCTCAAGAAATACCTCCACTTTCTGGAGAATGATCAAAGACATTGAAGGTCATACACCTGGTAACTCCCTACCTATTAAATTATTGATTGGCAACATTGTCATCACCGACAGACCATCCATTCTCGATGCTCTTAATAATCACTTTGCTATTGCAGGGCTAGCCTTCGACTCCTCTCCCGCCAATACTGTCCGCCAACAAATTGGTATAGAAGCACACAAAAAACCTATCTCCAGCTCATCCTTCTCCCTACAGCCTACTTCTCTGAAAGAAGTCAAAGATCTCCTCCTACAGTTAGACATCAGGAAAAGTGCTGGAGCTGACCTCATTGACCCATGTTTCTTAAAAGATCGGTCACCATGTCCTTGCAGTCCCAATTACACATCTTTTTAACTTATCTTTGTCCCAGGGGGACCTTCTGCCCATCTGGAAAAATGCTCTTGTGTTTCCTTTGTTCAAATCGGGAGATCCTAGTGACCTTAACAATTATAGGTCAATTTCCCTACTTTCAATCCTGTCTAAGATGCTGGAGAAGATAGTGAGCTCTCAGCTTCGGAACTATCTGGAATCAGAAAAACTGCCCAACCTGTTACAATCAGGCCTTAGGGCACAGCACAGTGCAATCTCAGCGCTAGCCAAGGTGACAAATGACTGGCAACTAGAACTGGACGAAAGAAACTTTGTCTGTGTAGTTTTCTTGGACCTAAGCAAGGCTTTTGATACTGTTGATCACAGGCTGCTTCTGTCATCCCTCCAGAACATTGGTTTGGATTCAGTATTCATTAAATGATTCTCTAACTACCTCTCGGGCTGACTTCAGCAAGTAGAGGTGGTAGGGGAAGTTTCTCCATTTAAACCACTACTGAAGGGTGTACCGTAAGGCTCCATTCTTGGCCCCTTGTTCTTCGCCATTTATATTAACAGCATAGATGCCTCTATCAAAGAAGCACAAATACACCTATTTGTGGATGATATGGTACTTTATGCTAGTAACCCCATCCCTGATGCTGCCCATAATGTCCTTAAAAATGATTTTAATCTACTGCGGACTCATCTTATTAACCAGAAATTATTTCTAAATGTAAAAAAACCCAAAGCAATGTTCCTCTCACCCAATGATCATGCAATAAATCCTGCTACTTCTGGGATCACCACCATCATAGGTGAGCGGTTGGAATATGCAGCAAAGTTTAAGTATCTGGGGGTCTGGTTAGATCATCGACTCTCCTTCACAGATCATTTAGAGGAGTTAGCAAAGAAACTTAGACAAAGACTTGGTCTGTTCTATGGGATCAACAATCTCCTCACAAGAGATGCTAAGCTGAAACTGGTTCTAACTACCTTTCTTTCCCTATTGGATTATGCAGATTTTCTATATAGTCAGAGACCTGCTGGTACTCTAGCTAAACTTGACTCGCTTTATCACAGAGCTATAAGATTCATCACGGGTCTCCCATATTCAACCCATCACTGCGCACTGCATACGGCAGTGAGATGGTCATCCTTTGTTCACAGATGACAAAAAAATGCTGCTGTCTGGATCTACAAAGCTATTACAAATAAACTGCCCCATTACATCTCTGTCTGCTTACCACCTTGCACTATTGGAAAGTATGCTTTGAGAAGTATCTCATACATCTACCTGTATGCATATAAGGCAAAAACATGCTTTGGCAGAACAGCCATTAGCTTTGTGCTTCCTCAATTATGGAAAAAGCTGAAAAAAACTTTGAAACTAACCCACCCCATTAGCTCAGCAGCATTTAAATCATTATATATGCTAACACAGGTGGTTACCTCCTCGACCCATGTAGGGAGTCATTCATTGGATCTGATCTTTCTTTTGGGTATGGAGATCACTGATTTGGGGGTGGAACCAGTCAGCTGGTCTGACCATTACACCATAAGGTTCAGTTTCAGGGCCCCCCAATAGGTCTGCCCCTACGGAGATGGTTCAGTACCGCCCTTTAAGGGGTATTAACCCCAGTGACCTAATGGCGGTACTGGATCTATCGGGCTTGTTGGGTGAATTCATGAGTCCAGATGATCTTGTACTAGCCTATAATAAGGCTGTGGGAGATGCTCTGGACAAAATTGCTCCTGTTCATGTTCGGCCTCTCGCCCTCCGTCCAAGGAGCCCTTGGTTTGATGGCTCCTTGAAGGAGTTAGGCGAGTTGGCCGAAGGTTGGAGAGAGCCTGGCGGAAGTCTGGCCATGATGCTGACAGGCTTAGGCTGATGGCACATTATGATGGCTATCAATCAGAAATCACCCGTAAGAAGGCAGAGTTCCTGTCCAGGGAGATTTCTGCTGCACAGAATCGACCGGCTCAGCTTTTCTGGACCATGGACAGATAGTGCAATCCAATCTGTCTCCAGCCCAGAGAAGCTTTTTCTCAGCTAAGATGCGAGGAGTTCGCTCGTTTTTTTGCAGATAAGGTTGCCAGCATCAGGTCTGGCATTGGTCCGACCTCCCCTATGGGGGACTGCAGTGGTCGACAGGAAGTGGCATGCACTCGGTCTGTCTGGTCAGATTTTCGCTGGCTGGAGTTCAGTGACATTGTGAAGATCATCCAAACATTGTGACCAACTAGTTGTAGTTTGGATCCGGGCCCTACACCTCTCTTAGTAGGATGCATAGAAGTTATCTGCCCAATCCTTGCTGACATTGTCTGGAAGTCTTTGGAGAGGTAGGTCTTTCCTGACCCCCTCAAGGAGGAGGTCATTCGACCACTCCTTAAAAAATCCTCCTTGGATCCAGATTGTCTAGCTAACTACCGGCCTATCTCTAACCTGCCATTTGTGGTAAGGTTATTGAAAAGGCGATTGCATTGCAATTGGATGATCATCTTATAACTCACAATGTCTATGACACTCTCCAGTCTGGTTTTAGGAAGAAGCATAGCATGGAGACTGCCTTTGTCTGGGAATTGAGTGACCTCCTAATGGCTAAAGATCGAAAGGCATGTAGCATTCTGGTCCTTCTCAATCTCTCTACTGCATTTGACACTGTAGACCATGATGTGCTGTTGGAGCGCCTGCGGGTTTTTTGTGGGCTGTCTGGTACAGTCCTCAAATGGTTTCATTCTTACCTCACGGACAGGTCCCAGAGAGTTGTCACTGGAATTTATTCCTCTGGCGCTCACTCCCTGCCTTGTGGGGTACCGCAGGGCTCCATTTTAGCTCCCATGTTGTTTGAGGTGTGTATGCTGCCATTGGGAGAAATCATCAGGTGATACAGTCTGGGTTTTCACTGCTATGCAGATGATACTCAGCTGTATTTGTCCTTTCTGACCGGTCAGGATGATGCACTCTCCGTGCTGAATAACCGTCTTGCTGAGATCAGACTTTGGATGAGTTCCAGCTGGCTGAGACTGAATCCGGATAAGACTGAGGTATTGGTAGTGGACCCAGGTCATCCGGGGGCGGGTTTGGGAGCTGGACAACCATCAGGTCTGTTACTTGGTGGTATACCACTCTCTACTTCTGATCAGGTGCGAAATCTGGGCATTGTTTTTGATGATGGTCTGACCCTAAAGTCTCAGGTGTCAGCTGTCGTCAAATCCTCTTTTTACCATCTGAGGAATATTGCCTGGGTGAAACACCTGGTTCCTCCAGGTGATCTTCCAACATTGGTCCATGCCTTTGTCACTACCCGTCTTGATTACTGCAATTCCCTCTACCTAGGGCTGCCTGGGAGATTGATATCCGGTGCCTGCAGCTGGTGCAGAACGTGGCAGCCAGGCTTTTGACTGGGACTTCTAGAACCAGTCACATTACACCTATGCTCCACGAACTGCACTGGCTGCCTGTTTGGTGGTGGATCACCTTTAAGGTTGGTTTACTAACTTTTAAAGCCCTACATGATCAGGGACCCGGTTAGCTGAAAGATCTCCTGATTCCCTACTGCCCCCTCCATTCCGCCAACGAGGGAATTGCTGAAGATTCCCAGGGTTCAATTAAAGACATCAGGATCCTGTGCTTTTGCAGCACCAACCAACCTTGTGGAATTCTCTACCTCGTTGGTTGAGAGAATGCCCAAATGTTTTTTTTTCTTTTTATTTAGTTATTTAACGAGGTATAGCACACTAAGCTGAAAGCTTTTTTACAGGAGTGACCTGGGAGCACAAGGAGCTTAAGTGACTTGCTCAGGGTCACACAGTATGCAAGTGGAAGCTGTGGGATCCAAACCCAGGTCTGGTCTGCTGGATGTCACCAGATTTGCAGCTCAGAGCCTTAGACCACTGCGCTACACTACCTCCCGTTGATGGCATGAAACGTTGATAGTTTTAAAGTTGGTTTAAGGACATATTTATTTAGTTTAGCTTTTACTTAGTTATGGTTGATACATTTTAACGATTGTTTTAAAAAAAAATTATTATTATGTATATGTTTTTATGTACAGTGCCTTGGATTTGAAAGACGCTATAAAAATAAAGTTGATTTGATTTGATTTGATATCTACATCATAATAAGGAATCCTGTGCCTGTTTTCCCCTAAATCATGACTCTGAAAAAATCCCAGTGCACTCCAAATTGCTGGTGCTATAAGATTAGTCACATCTAACAACTGGCTCTTCCCCCCCTTTCTGCTCTTCACAGCTGTCCTTCTCATACTGCTTCAACCCTGGCCCCAGCCCTAAATTCCTACACCTTCTTCCCTCCCCTATCACTTCGAACCCTCTCTAGCTCTAAACCATCCTATCTCTAGCTACTGTGGCTGTCTATATTTCAAGTCTCCTTCTACCTACTCCCTACTTTCTGCTCCCTGTCCCTATCTTGCAGATAACACTAACCATTTCAAATCCCTCCTGTCACTAGTTACAGCTAACTTAGCAATGTGATACTTGACCCTTATACTTGATCACTATATACCTTTTTACATTATGTTCCATTTATAACCAGTGTACCCTCTGACTTGTATACATTTTACATGCAACAAATTGTGCTATATCCATACCTGTTGTATCTTCTGACCTACATATATATTCCTCTGTCAAGGCTACCTGTTGATACTCATGTATATACTGTATTTTATTGTACTTTATTTTATTTTGTGTTGCATCCTGTGTATAATGTTCTTTGTGACAAACCCAGGTGCACCTTGTAAATTAGCTTTGCTCAACGGTGATCGCCTGGTTAAATAAAGATTTTGAATGATTGATTGAGTGGGATGTTGGGGTGCATAGGTAGGGGTAACACCAGCAGAAATAAGGAAGTGATGTTGCCCCTATATAGGTCACTGGTAAGACCCTGCCTGGAGTACTGTGTCCAGTTCTGGAGACCACATCTCAGGAAAGACATAAACAGAGTGGAGGCAGTCCAGAGGAGGGCTACCAAAATTATGCAGGTTCTTCATCAAAAGCCCTAGGATGAGCGGCTAAAGGAGTTCAATATGTTCACTCTGGAGGAGAGGAAGGAGTGAGGGGCCATAATCAAGACCTTTAAATACCTCACAGGGGTGAATAAGGTACAGGTGGGAGGTATTTTTCAGAGAAAAGAGTGCTATAGAAGGAGTCATGATATGAAGCTGGAGGGGGTAGGTTCAGGAGAGATGTGAGGAAGACCTTCTTCTCAGAAAGGGTGGTAGATGCTTGGAACAGCCTTTTGGCAGAGGCAGTGGGGCTGAAAACAGTGGTGGAATTCAAAAAGACCTGGGAGAGGCACACGGGAATCGTAGAGGAAAGGAAGGGGGTGGAAGAAACAGTGCCATAAACCAATGAGGCTCTGCAGCAGAAGCAATCACAATGAAAATGGGCAGACTGGATGGGCCAAGCAGCCCTTATCTGTCATCAGTTTCTATATTGCCATGTTTCGTTGTCAAGACTCAATGAGAAAACCAGGTCCAAGACATGGCCATGCTGATGGGTACCAGAGGCAACTTCCTATATGACACCCAGTGACATCATCTTCTGGAGGAACTACATTCCAAACAGAGAAGTTTCATCATCAATCCAAGTGTTGAAGTCACCCAAAACAAAAAGCCTTGGTGACTCCGCCACCAGACCAGCCACAAAACTCTCAAATTCCTGCAAAATTCACTCTCATACCCTGGGGCCAGTATATAGGAATGATCTTGCAACTTGTACTCAGCTCACCTTTCACTGCCACACATTCAAACAACCAGGTCACCCTCATAGGGTACGTAGTCAGTCCCAATGCAGATCTAAAACAGATGGCTACCCTACCACCCCTATGCTCCTGCCTAGGAAAATGTACTATGGAGTAACCTGGCATAATAGATGCCTCAAGCACAGAGCACAAGTCATCTCCCAGTGAGGTCACCATGATACATACCAGATCAACCAAGGAATCTGTGATGAAAGCCTCCATCATGGCCATTTTGTTCTTTAATGATCTAGTGTTGCAAAAAACTGTCCTAAGGGGAGGGTCAGGGTCAGCTGGTCCATCAGCTACCTGCTGATCAAAAATCCCAGTAGCTTGCCAGTCCGGTGGCCCTGAGGGTTGAGGTACTGGATGCCACATCTTGTGCCATGCCAGTGACCCATGTTCGGGAATGAGCGCAAGCTGCTGGGGGTAAGCAGGGGAGGAGAAAGATCGAGCATTCTAGGGACTACTCTCCTTCTCCATGGAGAGGGTTTTTCAGTGGTCGGCGAATGCCTGACCCCTTGCTGAGGCTAGGGGTGGCATGACAACACTGCTGATGTGGGCAGAGATGGGGCAGACACCTGGTGAAGTGCACACGGGAGCCAGGTCATTGCATGCTCCGCCTCTGAGGTGAGTACACTAGAGGAAAAAAAGATTGCTCTGTTGGATGATGGAGGGCACCTCACAGGTCCCACCCCAAATAGCCACAGCACTAGCCACACTGGATCTGGTCTTTGGCAGGTGCTGGGGAGCACTGCCTACCCCACCAGTGGGGGAAGCCCTGGGAGTACTGGTTGGCATTGGCTGATGGACATAGGGGGATGGGACTGGGGGCTCCTTCCAGAGATAGGGCCAGAGCGACAGTCATATAAATTAACAGCAAAAAAAAACAAAAAACTTTAAACCTCAGTATCCCAGGACATAGAAACCAGGAATGGGGGACCCCACACCAGATGAGACCTAGGTCTGGGCATCTCCTTAGTTGATCACTCCCGATCCAAACCCACATTCACACTTGGAGCTCAACTACATTTTTAAAAGTGGCTCTGGAGGACCCCAGTCCCCTTCAGTGACCAATCACCATTGTAGGCAGGGTAAAACTGAGCCCACCAAAGGGACACTAATCTCGTAGAAGCTTCTCAGAGTAGAGTAGATTAGGCCTGGGTGCTGTATGACACATATTTAAACAATCTCATTAAAAGCTAAACTGAATAATAATTTCCTCCCACTACATAAAACCAAAAACCACCCCACATCCATACACAAAACTCAAAAAGCACCCAAAACTGCACTCTCACTGTCACATGCAACCCTAAACTACAAATAAACTTCGAAATCGAAACAATCATACACTCCAATTAAAATTCTATAAAAAGAAAGAAAATAGATCTAGTTTAGCCAGCGAATAAGGCTCCAGAACAAAAACTTAAATATGCATTTGACAGAGAAAATATAATGTCGTAATTGTCCATAAAGTTCGGCTATCCAGAATAACAAGATAAGGTCCAGTTAGGAGTTAAACTGTGTCCTACACTTTCTCACTGGATTATAGACCCCGGAGTCAGTTGAAAAAACAATTATGACTGACTTACCATACATTATGACTGATTTTTACAACTAATTTGTAATTTCTGACTTCAACTAACTGAAGAAAATCCAACCAATTTTTTCAATTTTCACCATCGTTGAATTTTATTATGTAGTAGTTTGTCATATTTTTTTAACTTCATATCTTTTTTTAATTAAAATGTTGACTATAAAAGTTAATAAAAGGCATGGAAAAGTCCCCGAAATCAATGGGGCGAGCCCACACACAGTCTTCACCTTCTGACATCACAAAACGGGGCTGCATGTGCCTACGTGGGGGCATGTTGGAGGGTTAAGGTCAGGAAGCAACTCCGTTTTTAGCATTTGGGATTTAGCAGCATTATTACTTCATAAATGGGCAGAAACAAAAGGAATTATTTATGTCCCTCAGCTCTGGAGCAGGTGAGGTATTGCATATGTTGGAGGGAGCAGCAACTAGGCAGCAGCAGCTAAGAAACTGGCTGCTCTTTAAAATGCAAATACAAAGTGCAGTGAAACAAATCTATGCACAGCAGGGACCCACTAAAGCACAATAACCAGTCAAAACAATAACAAAATATATTAAATCCCTGAAAGTAACATGTTGAAGAAGGCAGTAACAGTATACGGAATAGAAAAATAAGCAGCAGTAATACTAGTTACTTAGAAAAAGAGCTGTGAGTCTAAAATACAGTATAGGTAGAGCCTATTAAACAGCCCACAGAAGCGAGAAGGTATCCTTTTGCAAATAGCGCTAGCCATCTGTTAGTTTACTAGTAGACATAGAATCTGTGAGACTAGTAGACATAGAATCTGTGAGACTAAAAACAGTTTAAGGGAGGACCCCTAGAAATACCTCCTGTATGGTATACCAGAACTGAAATGTATCCACAGTTAAAATTTAAAGCTAAAAAAAACTTATGCATATTAAAAAAAACATTTTCTGACACAGTTTCTGAAGATGTTTTGGCTTTCAGCATGTACACTAATGTGTTTTTTAAAATTGTATTCATCTTGCCGTGAGGACTTTAATATTTAGTCTATCCAATTCCTACAGTGGCAAACAACAAACATTTTGTCCATTGGACCTGACAGACCATGCTCCACACTCTGGCCTCCTATGGGTCTGGAAACTCTCCAACCAACCACCTGTGCCTGGCCTGCTCCATGAACTCGTCGGAAGTCTGACTTACTCACAATACCCCCACAGTCAGAGAGAGCCCAGCCAGGCCACCAGCAGTAGATCGATGATGATTGATCACCTTGGCTTTTCAAGTTCATCCCCCCAGGCTTCACAACCCCCAAGCCCTCAACCAGCCAGACAAGCCAGCCCAGCACTCAGCAGATACACTGACAGACTGAGTAGTCTGTGAGAGACCATCCTCCTCCTTCCTACTGTCCACTGCCCAGCCCTGGCAGGCCTTACATACACATCCCACACAGTACCTTGCTCACTGTAGTAGCCTGTTGTCAGTTTGGTCAGGTGTCGGGTGATGATTCGGTCGGTGGCATTGGATGGCTCCATAGCTCAGGCTGCCGCTGTTGCTCTACTCGGTGGTGGTGCCAGTGTTTAGTTTGAGCTGTGTGCTCCCTCCTCCCAACACACACACAGTTAGTCCCCAATCCAGACCCACTTCCCCACTCTGGTACTCCGAGCAGTGGAACTAGTGCACCTGCCACTCCTCCTCCTCCTCACTGACTCTGAAGACCTGAATGAGACTGAGTGAGAGTCCTCCAATGAGCCCAGCCGATGGGGTCATGGGCTGATCCCAACCATGAACAGACCACTGACTTGCTGCCTTCACAGAATTGCTGCCTGGCTTTGCTGGAGGACTGACTGGGACCTGCACAGCCACACACTCTCTCCGGGTACTGGACACGTCAGGACAGTGGACACAGTTAAATTATTTTAAAATTAAAGGCCAAACAGCTAAACTTTGTCCCTGCTGAAAAATGCTGCTCGCTCTGTTGCCCACACACCAACATGGATGCCTCCTCCCCTGACAATCTTCGCTTCTACTTAGACATGCTGACCCCACCACCTTGTGCAGCCAATCACAGACACTCTCAAGCTCCTGACTCCTCCTTCTATCTCTCCTAATTGGTGGATGTTTCATGTCCAGGTGCCATGGGTGCATTTTATTGGCTGTAAGGCTCAGTGCCAGCGGTTGAGGACCATTAGACATTCGCAGCCCCCTGGCTCCCCCTCCTCCCTTCAGGAAAGAAAAATAGAGAAAACACACTGCAAGTCACCACAAAAACAAACCTGGATGGGTCACAGAATCGTCAACTGCAGTGGATTTCAATTCCACTATTTTATGACTGCAATCCAGTGCAATTGCAACTCATTGCAACTGCATCAAATTTCAACTGACTATTTCAACTACCGACGACTGTTCTGGGGTCTACTGGATAAAGAAAATAGTACTCACAGAGATAAAAGAAGTCCTGGGTGGGCAAGTCCAGCAATGGAAAGTGTCTATTTGCCTCTTCTGCAGCTCTCACCAGAAAACGAAGAGAAACTGGTCACAAGCCAGGGAGATTCACCTTCTCACTGAGAATCTCCAGTGCCTTGAGATCTAGGGAGCAAATGGACAGGAGCTCCAGGCTGAAGCCAGGAAGGTCAGGCACATGAGCCGGCACAGAGCTCAAGCTGAAGTCAGGGCTGCCTCCCAGAACACAGACGGAAACTACCAGACCCCCCCCCCCAGTGACACCCACCTGAAAACTGGATCGACAATGCTGGTTCGACAAATGTTTTGTCAACCAACATCACAGCGATGGATTTATGTTGACCGCAAGTTGCAGTCAACGTAAATCCAGTAAGGGAACTAGTTCCTTTTCCATCAGGGGGCTTTGCCCCCAAACTCCCCATATGGAGGACTCTGCCCCCCCGCATCCCCTAAACTTAAAGATTATCAACTCTGAGTCACAGTTGATTCAGGGAGGGGGTGCAGGACAGGGGAAAGAGTGCCGGGGTCTCGGGCAGGCTATTACAGAGAACTGTTGATGCTGTTGGAATCGACGTGTTCACTGTAATAGTGTCACAAAATGGAAGGCATACCCAGAAAACCCAGCCAGCTCTTCTCAAGATGGAATTCAAGTCCCCAGACACAGACCAAAGTTGATTCTGCAAATTAAATGTGTTGAAGCTGAAAACCAGGAGCAAGTAATGGTATGTCTGCACCTCACACTTTGCCACTCTGAGCCTCCCAATAGAATATCACTCCACAGCAGTCCAGTCATACTCCAATTCTCTTGCCAAATAGAAACCGGAGAGGGGTCCACAAACTACAGATCATGGTGGGGTAAACCGAGTCAAATAAGTGGCAACAGTGGTTTAACAAAGTACCCGACCAAAATGACAAAATTAGCACAAGGAGCAGAATTATACACTCCGCTTCTTACGCTTACACCACTCTGAAACTCCCAACAACATGAACCCAGAAACACTCCAGGTGAAGGTCATTCCCCTTGCTGATTTGGGGGGATACTGGGATGCATAGGGAGAGGTATCACCAGTAGAAAACAGGAAGTTGTTATCCCTCTGTACAGACAGCTGGTGAGACCCCATCTGGAGTACTGCATGCAGGTCTGGAGACCCAGTCTCCGTAAGGACATAGACAGGATGGAAGCTGTCCAGAGGAGGGCAACTCAAATGGTGCAAGGTCTGCACCAGAAGACATATGAAGAGAGACTAAAGGAGCCTAATATGTATAGCCTCGAGGAAAGGAGGGAGAGGGGGGACATGACAGAAACTTTCAAGTACCTCAAGGGAATCAACAAAGTCCAAGAGGGTAGCATATTTCAAAAATAGAGGTGTGCAAGAACAAGGGGGCACAATTTGAAGATGGGGAGCAGCTCAGAGGTAATGTAAGGAAGTATTTTTTCACAGAGAGGGTTGTGGATGCATGGAACAGCCTTCTGGAGGAGGTTGTGGAGTCAAAACGGTGGTTGAATTCAAGCATGCATGGGACAGTCATAAGGCAATTCAACGGGGTGGGGTAGAAAGAAGTAGGCTGCTGGTTAACTAGGATCTGCAGCTTATCCATTAGGTAGGGAAATGGGCAGACTGGGTGGGCCAAGCGGTCCTTATCTGCTGTCAAATTCTATGTTTCTATGTTTCTAAGGAGTCCAGTGTGAGATTCAACACAAGCAGCGGCCATTACCAAATGCTGATGCGTTTCATAACACTCCACAGCTAATAGCACAAAAGTCCAATAACAAACACACAGGGAGCCTGATAAAGGCAATCATACTCCAGAAGTGTGGTTCAACTTAAGGACGATGGTAGAAGCAAACCACATAAGGACGATGGTCCTGGACTTCAAGAGGGCAGATCTAAAAAAAAAAAAGGGTGAATGCCTCAGAGATGACTTAGTGGGGGGGTGATCTAAATGAGGCAGAGGAACAGTGAGTTAAGCTAAGGGAAGACATAGTAAAAGTAACAACTTCTGTGCAAAGAAAGTGAGCAAAAACAAGAGGAATAAGCATTTGCCAATGCCAAGTGTTTGCTTGCTGGTAGTGGCATTGGTACTGCAGGAGTTACAGAGATGCATAATAGGAATGGCAGTGAAGTACTGAACTAACGCCAACCTGCACCGCCACCCTGCAGAGACTGACAAGCATTGGGGGTGTGCCTTTGGCAGTTGGCTATAACGCTCACGCCATTCCACCTCACCCCACCCTGTAAACACTGGCAGATGTCACGGTGTGCCTTAGGGTCTTCGGCCCTTGTGCTCTCCCCATTCCATAAGGAAATAAGCTGAGATTGGTGCAGTATAGGAGAATGTGGTTAACGTTAGGGCCGAAGACCTCAAGGCACACCTCAATGCTGGTCAGTGGCTGCAGGGTGGGGGTGGGGTGGAATGGCATGAGCATTATGGCTGATGACCCCAAGCCACACCTCAATGCCTGTCAGTCTGTAGAGGGTGGGGCATTACGGTTTGAAACCCTAATGCCCTGGGCATTTGTTGGTATTTTCACTCCAAATTTTCAACCTGGGCTTTTTGGGACAGCCCCCCCTCATGAACAGTAGCACTATCATTTCATTATGCAATCCCGGAAGGTGATTTCACACAGCGAATGTGCCATTTGGTGCAACAGGTGTGAAAAGACATTTTGGGTGGATGTGAAAAATGACATCTATACTGTTCATGAGGAGGTGTGATCAATACCAGCAGGAACATCTGCCAGAATGAGACATATGGTGGATTCCCTGCAGGGGGAAGGCATCAGACAACTGGTACAACAACCCACAAGAGATGGGGCTATCCTAGATCTTGTACTTACTAACAGGGAAAGGATCACAGATCTCCAGGTAGAAGGTCACCTGGGGGCCAGTGACCATCACATGCTATGGTTCAATTTGACCACTAGAACTAACTCATCCCATTCCAAGGCAAAAATATGGGACTTCAGAGGAGCTGACTTTGATAAGATGGCCAACAGAGTTAAGCTAGCCCTGGCAAAATGAAATAAAGGTGAGGGGGTACAGGCAAAGTGGGCAAGCATTAAGGATGCAATACTTGAAGCAACATCCCATTGTGTTAGAGAGAAAGGAAGTGCAGAAGAAGAAGGAAACCACTTTGGTTCTCAAAAACAATAACAGAAAAGGTCAGAGCCAAAAGGCTGGCCATCAGGAAATATAAGGGAATGCAGCAGAATGAAGGTAGGGAGGTATACTAAACTTCCCTAAGGGAAGCAGGGAAGGCAGTAAGGCAGGCAAAGGCCCAAACCAAGGAAACACTAGCACAAACAGTAAAAGAAGGTGACAAGACTTTCTATAGATACATTAGTGAAAGGAGAAAGTCCCGAGGGGATATCGCTAAGATCAAAGGGGATAAGGGGGCGTGTGAGGAGAAGGACCATGTAAAAGCATCTATCCTAAATAGATACTTCTGCTCAGTATTTACTGAAGAGAAGGTAGGGCAGGGCACATAGCTCAGCACCATAGACACAGGAGGGAGGGAGGTGTGCACTAGTCCCTTCACAAAAGAAAGGGTCCTACAAGAGCTTGATAAGCTGAGGGTAGACAAGGCAATGGGACATGGTGGCATACATTCCAGGGTACTAAAGAAGCTAAGGGTGGAACTAGCAGAGCCATTATCAGAACTGTTTAGTGAATCTCTGAGCACAGGAGAGGTCCCAGAAGACTGGAGAAGGGCTCATGTGATCCCGCTCCACAAGAGTGGTAGCAGGGAGGAGGCAGGGAACTACAGGCCAGTCAGTCTTACCTC
This sequence comes from Neoceratodus forsteri, assembly GCA_016271365.2. Classification (NCBI taxonomy): domain Eukaryota; kingdom Metazoa; phylum Chordata; order Ceratodontiformes; family Ceratodontidae; genus Neoceratodus; species Neoceratodus forsteri. The sequence continues at coordinate 179,294,696 of CM057450.1, read as the reverse complement.
AGTAGTGGGAAAGATTATGGAGGCACTCCTTAAGGAAAGAATAGTGCAACACCTGGAATCCATAGGAGCACAGGATCCAAGACAGCATGGATTTACAAAAGGAAGGTCCTGTCAAACTAATCTCATAGATTTCTTTGACTGGGTAACCAGAGTGGTGGATCAAAGGAGAGCAGTTGATGCAGCCTACCTTGACTTCAGCAAAGCTTTCAATACTGTTCCACATAGAAGATTGATTAATAAGCTGGGTATGTTCGGGGTGGGTCAGAACTTGGTCAACTGAGTGGCAAACTGGTTGATGGGCAGAAAACAGAGAGTGGTGGTAAACAGTATGCAATCAGAAGAGATACAAGTCACAAGTGGGGTACCTCAGGGATCAGTCTTGGGGCCAGTCCTCTTCAATATCTTCATCGGTGGTATTGCAGATGGACTGGAGGGTAAGGTTTGTCTGTTTGCAGATGACACCAAGATCTGCAACAGAGTAGATGATCCAGATAGGGTGGGCAGAATCAGAAGAGATCTGGATAAACTAGCAAAATGGTCAAAAGAGTGGCAACTGGGGTTTAATGCAAAGAAGTGCAAGATCATGCACATAGGGAAGAGAAACCCTGAAGCCACTTACAGGCTGGGACAGGAGTTGCTGGCAGTCACAAGGGAAGAAAAAGACTTGGGTGTCATCATCACCAATGACCTGAAATCATCCAAGCAGACTACTAAAGCAGTAGATAAGGCTAGGGGGATGTTGGGGTGTATTAGTAGGGGTATCACAAGTCGGAAGAGGGAGGTAATAATCCCTCTTTACAACACACTGGTTAGGCCCTATCTGAAGTACTGCATGCAGTACTGGAGGCCACACCTTCACAAGGACATTTACCAAATTGAGGTAGTCCAGAGAAGGTCAACCAAAATGGTGCAGGGACTGGATCAGAAAACATATGAGGACAGATTAACGGAGCTCAATATGTATACCCTAGAGCAAAGGAGGGAGAGAAGTGATATGATCGAAACATTCAAACACCTTATGGGCATTAACAAAGTGAAAGAGTCTAACATGTTTCAATATAAGAAAAATAGCAGGGCAAGAGGACACAGCATGAGATTAGAGGGAGGCCGATTAAGGGATAATGTGAGGAAGTTCTTTTTCACAGAAAGGGTGGTGGATGCATGGAACAGCCTACCTCAGGAAGTGGTGGATATGAATATAGTGCAGGGCTTCAAACAGGCATGGGTTACGCATAAGGGAGCAATACAGATCAGTATGACTAGATAGGCCATTGGCAGAGCAAAGACCGATGGCACATTCATAAGGTAGAAAAAGAAATGGGCAGACTGGATGGGCCTTGCAGTCCTTATCTGCTGTCAACTTCTATCTTTCTATGTTTCTGTGTTAAAAATTTCAATGTTGAAAATCTGGAGTGAAAATATGAAAAATTGGTGAAGTTATGAGCATGCGTAAAAATTGTGTAACGCATGCTCATAACACAGTCATTTTTTGGAATGTTTTCACCAGATTTTCAACATGGCTTTTTTGGGACCTCCCCTCATGAACAGTGGCACTGTAATTTCATTAATCTGTCCCAAAAGCTGATTTCACACAGCGACTGTGCCATTCTGCACTACAGGTGCGAAAACATGTTTTGGGCAGGATGCAAAAAATGGCAGCTACAGTATACTGTTAATAAAGAGGTGTGAAAAAATGGCAATGTTGGAAATTTGGAGTGAAAATATTAAAAATTGGTGAAGTTACGAGTATGCATACAAACTGTGCAATGCACGCTCAAAACACAGTCATTTGTTGGAGTTTTTTCACCAAACTTGCAACATGAGCTTTTTCAGACCCCACCTCACGAACAGTGGGACTGTTGTTTTGTTAATCAGTCCCAAAAGGTGATTCCACGCAGCAACTGCAAAATCATGTTTAAGGACTTAAAAAACAAACTGACAGTGCCAGTGTTCATGAGGTGGGGTCCCAAGAACCCCATGTTGAAAATTTGGGACCAAAACTCCCCAAAATGGCTGCAATATCAACCTAAGTTGAAACCTCTCATTGACTGCCATTATAGGGCTTACCGTGATTTTCTTAAGCTCAACTTTTGAAGAATGCAGATGTGTTCCTGGTCTACAGAAGATCACAATGCCAGAGGTACTTATGGGTAATGGGGGTGTGGGGAGGTGGGGTGCACAGAGGGATGGTCAGGATGGGGTAGGGGGTGGCAAGGAAGATGAGGGACCATTTTCTTTTTCTTTAGGTTTAAAAAACCAAAAGACCTCGGGGGACCGATTTCTTTCTTACAGGTGAAATAGTATGAAAAATAAATTTCAGCATACTGGGATGGGCTCCCAGTGTGCCAGACTAGTGGAGGGGAGATCAATGCTGACCTGTGGTGATTGGGCACCTCGAGGTTGGCTGAAAAAAAGGGGAAATGGGGGGTGCATCCGATGCTGGGAGTAGGCATCCTGGTGTCGGAAAAAGATAAAAAATTTCTTTGGCACACTGGGGTGAGCTCCCAGTGTGCCACAATAGTGGGGGTGGTGGTGGGGATACCGACATGGGGATTGGGCACCCTGTTGTCGGCAAAAGATATGTTCAGGCTTGGGGGGAGTCATCTGACACTGGGAGTGGGCATCTCTGTGTCAGAAATATAATTAGTTTGGCACACTGGGGTGGGCTCCCAGTGTGCCACCTTAATGGGAAGGGAGGTATACATGCTGACATGAGGATTGGGCACCCCGATATCAGCTTTGGGGGGAGTGTGTGGTGGGTGACAGAAGCCGCCAATTATGCAAAGCAGCGGTGTGACTCATTTATTATGTTTGCTTATTTATTTATTAATATATTTCACTGGGAAAGACACACTGAGCAAATGAGTTGCTTGTAACTCCAGCCATGCACATTGCTGTGCACTGTAATGTGCATGGCTGGAATGTGCTTGGTTGTTGGGAAGGGGGAGGGAGAGATCTGCCACTGTAATGACGAAACTGTCCCTGATTGGAGCAGCAGATTTCTTTCAAGTGCGGTGCTCACTCTGAAACTGCCATCATTGGCAGCTTCCCTGTTGATTGGTGGCTGAGGGACGCACCCATTAAAGTGTTCCCTGCAATAGCCACAACATTGCTGCACCTCTGCAATGCTTTACTAACCTCAATATTTTTCTTGTGAGCTGTGCACTCAAGCAAACATAAAAAGAGACTGCTACGGTTCTTGAAAGAAGTGGCTGAAAATGTAACAGTTAAAGGGTAACTTTCAGGAGGTATAAAGAGACACAGAGGGAAGAGGAGAGGGAGTTGTATCAGGGGAAGCAGAGGGAGGCAGGTAAAGTGGTGAGGAGCGCAAAGGCACAAACTGAGAAAAGAATAACCCAAGGGGTAATGACAGGGGACAAGACATGTTTTAGGTACAAAAGAGGAGGACAAGAGAAAGGGTTATGAGGTTGAGAAGGGCAGGTGGGGACTGTGCAGAGGAGGATCAGGAAAAAGATATCCTGAACAACCACTTTTGTTCAGTCTTCACAGAGGAAGGGAAAGGAGACGGGCCACATAAAAACAAAAGGGACACTGGAGAGAGGGAGGTAGACACAAGTCCCTTTACAGAGGAGAGAGTCACAAATCTGAAAGTGGACAAAGTATAGGGCCAGAGAGTACACCTAAGGGTACTGAGGGTGCTCAAGGGTTTGGCTGCACCTCTAACAACCTTTTTAAAACTCACTGAAACAGGAGTAGATTCAGAGGACTTCAAGAGGGCAGATGTAGTCCCACTTCACAAAAGCAGTAACAGGAGGAGGCTATCAAGTATAGGCCAGTCAGCCTGACATCAGTGGTGGAAAACTAATAGAGTCACTTAAAGGAAGTGATTATGGAGTATCTTGAACTCAGCTGGCTACAACATCGAGGCAACTTGGATTCATGGGGATCGGGGGGTCATGTCAGACAAATCTGATAGATTACTTTCACTGGGTGACCAGGGAAATAGATCGGGGTGGGGCAGTGGACGTTGCCTACTTAGATTTCAGTAAGGCTTTCAACACTGTTCCACAGAGGAGACTTGTAAGGAAACTGGGCAACTTAGGGGTGGGTCTAAAGGTGGTAAACTGGGTAACAAATTGATTAAGGCATAGGCGACAGAGGGTAGTGGTGAATGGAGTTCTGTTCACTCCAGGGAAGGGAGAGTGGCCAGCAGCAGGACTCAGTACTGGGATCAGTCCTCTTTAATGTCATCGTAAGTGACATTGCAGATGAGCTGAAAGAAAAGGTCTGCCTCTTTGTGGATGATACCAAAATCTACAATAATGTGGACACTCCAGAGGGGGTGGAATAAAATGTGCAGCGAGCTGAGAAAACTAGAGGAGTGGTCAAGAGCATGGCAGCTGGGTTTCAATGTGAAAATGAGCAAAATCATGCACTAAGGGCACAGAAACCCTAAGGTGGAGTGCAATATGGGAGAAGAGGTATTGGCAGTCACCAAACAGGAAAGGGATCTGGGAGTAATCATATCTGCTGATCTCAATGTAGCAAGACAGGGATGTTGTGGTGCATAGGGAAGAGTATCACCAGCAGGAGGAGGGAAGTGGTGTTGCCACTGTTTAGATAGTTGTTGAGGCCCCTCCTGGAGTACTGTGTCCAGTTCTGGAGACCACATCTCAGGAAGAACATAGATTGATTAGAGGCAGTACAGAGGAGGGCAACTAAAATGGTGCAGGCTCTGCATGAGAAGCCCTATGAGGAGAGACTGAAGTACCTCAAAATGTACACCCTGGAAGAGAGAAGAGTGGGGGGGGTATAACAGAGACATAAATACCTCATGGGTAAATAAGGTACAGGAGGGAAATATTTTTCAGAGAAAAAGATGCATGAAAACTAGAGGCCATGCAATGAAGCTAGAAGGAGGAAAATTTGAGAGAGATGTGAGGAAGTACTGTACTTCTTCATTGAAAGAGTGGCGGATGCCTGGAAAAGTCTTCCAGCCAAGGTGGTGAGGCGAAACAGTGGTGGGTTTCAAGCAAACATGGGATAGGTGCAAGGAATCTTAGTGTGAAGCAAGCCAGAGATCAAGTAGGATCTGTGGTAACAGTATAGCCAGGAAACCAATGGGCAGACTGGTGGGTGAGTCAAGCTGTCCTCATCTGCCATCAAATTCTATGTTTCTATGTCTTGTCCCCATTCCCTCTTACTCTCTCTCTCTCTCTGCTCCACGGGTCCTCACACCTTCTCCATTCCATACTGTCACTCCTTTGCTAGGCAGTCATGAAGACACAAATCATCCTGGCTGCAGGTGAGAGCTGCTCATTGCCAGTATCTACTGAGACTGTGTAGCTGTGTTGAAAACATCTTTACCTGAATCTGCTTGATATTTTTAGACTGCCAGAATCATTATCTTTGTTTCGGGACATTTGTGCAATAGACTGGAAGGAGGGGATCCGGTGGAGGATCAAGGCACCCTTAATTACCTGAGGGGTGGGGGCTACGCACTATAAAGCCTCGCGCTGCACACGTCATTGAATTTTCATCAAGACACAAATAATCCCGGCTGCAGGTGAGAGCTGCTCATTGCCGGTATCTACTGAGACTGTGTAGCTGTGTTGAAAACATCTTTGCCTGAATCTGCTTGATATTTTTAGACTGCCAGAATCATTATCTTTGTTTCGGGACATTTGTGCAATAGACTGGAAGGAGGGGATCCGGCGGCAGATCAAGGCACGCTTAATTACCTGAGGGGTGGGGGCTATGCACTATAAAACCTCGCACTGCACACGAACGCGAGTGCAGTGGTGCGAGCGGTGTGAGTGGCGCGAGCGCCACTCAGTAGAAATAAAACTGGTTGTAGTTTAAATTGAGGCGTAAATTAGATAGGAAAATGAGTCCTGCATTTATTTTGAGTGTATGGTTAATATGGGGGGTTTGTCTTGTGAACTACACTGTAAAAGATATTGATTGTAACAGTGTTAGTAAAGGAATAGGCTTTGTCGCTATGGGGGGAATGTTTTACCCCAATGTTACAAGATTTGTTTTAAGAAGAAATACATTTACAAATGAAAGGAGGAGAATTAGAAAACAAATGGGACTTTTGACAATATCTCACCGGATGAAAAACCTGGGGCCAGGAAGCTTCTTCTGCTTATGTTTGTTAATGCAAAGCGGTGATATTGAAGTTAATCCTGGCCCAGGATTCACAGGTGAGATTACTTTAGTCCATGAGAATGTAAGGAGTATAGCTCATAAAATTGATTATTATAGGGTTTGGGTTGCTAATAAAAATTTTGATATATTGGCTTTATCGGAAACTTGGCTTCATTCAGATATTTGTGATCAAGAAGTACATCTTGATGGATATAGAATAGAAAGAAATGATAGAACAAAAAAAGGGGGTGGAGGAGTTTTAGTGTATATTAAAGATAATTTAGGCCCCTATCAGACACTTTTAGCAGCCAGTCATGAAGGGATAGGTTGTATATTGATTGAATTGTTTACATTAAAACTGGTAGTGGGAGTATTTTATGCCTCCCCAAAACAAAACTTAAAAGTTTTGATTCCCTTACGGACCTTCTCTCAGAATTAATACAGGATAAAAAGACAGTTTTATGGGTGATTTTTATGCGGATTGGAACTGCTAGAGGTGTAAAACTTAGAAATAATTTTGAAACCCTGGGATTAGAACAGAGGATCGAGGATCCCAGCAGAGCCACTTCATTTTGGGGTCGGGGGGCTATACTTGATCTTCTGTTTGTCTCCCAGGATTTGGATATAAAAAAATGGGAAGTATTAACAATAAACTTGGGAGATCATTGTCCCATAATGTGTATTATTAACTTTTCTATCTCAGTAGTACAACAGAAGAATGTTTACTGGGCCTGAGATTTCAGGAATTTTAAAGAAGTTTGTTTTAAAAAAACTCTTATGGAACTTAATTGGGACAGAATGTTTATGATTCCAGACATTGAATTGGCATTTCAAGAATTTAATGATTGCTTATTGTCCATGATTCAGCTTCATGCTCCAAAAGTGCAGAAATGTAAAAGAGCAAAAGAAGATTCATGGATAACAGACAAGATAAATAAGTAACTCAGGATTAGAGATAGAATATGAAAAAGGCTAGAAAATCAAAATTATCGGATGATTGGGAAAGCTTTAAACAATGGAGAAATAAATGCTGTAAAGTCATTAAAATGCTAAGAAAAGTATTATCTTGACAAATTAAGTAGGCAAAAGACCAAAAATGTTTTGGAGACATACTACAGAAATTAATCATTCTACTAGAACTATCAAAGAAATAAGTCTGTTGCAAGGAGGAAAGCTGATTGACGAATCAACAGAGGTGGCTAGAATGTTGAATTCTTATTTTGTTGAATTAGGATTTAAACATTCCCTCTCAATGGAACGTACAATTGATTTGTTAGCTAACAATATAACAGCACAACTAAAAAAAAATAGTTGAACATGAAGCTAAATTTAATCTTAGATTGTTAACTTTGAGGAAGTACAATTAAATTGAAAACTTAAATATTAATAAAGTCAGGTCTGGATGAAATCGAGGCAAGATTTCTAAAAATTGGCGTGGATGTTCTTGCACCTATAATAACTTATTTATTAAATTGGAGCATTAGTAGTTCTACTGTTCCAGAAGTATGGAAAAAGGGAAAAGTAATACCACTCTTTAAGGGTGGGGATTGTACTATACCATCAAATTATAGACCCACTACCATACTTCCTGTGCTTTCAAAAATAATGGAACGTAGAGTACATTTTCAATTAAGTCATTATTTAGAAGATAATGAAATATTATTTGATAATCAACATGGCTTTAGACCAATAGATCTACAACACTGTTCGTGGATCTTAAGTAAAGCTTTTGCAGCCCATCAAAAAATATTGCAACTCACACAAACTAAATTACTACAGAAACTTACTGAACTAGCGGTTCCCACAAACTTAATCCGCCAGCACATGGATACAAACAGAGTTACACAAAGTTAAAGAGGCCCTACAGGTTTTTAAAAATAGAAAAGCAGAAGGCTATTTAAGATTCACGAATCAAAAATATCATGAGGTGGGTGGGAGGGCCTCGAGACTATTGGCTTTTCGGTTGAGAAAGGCTCAAGTGGAGAGTTATGTCCCATACATTCAAGAAGAAGGGTCATCAGGGCATAAGTTTGTTACCCCCACTGATATAGCTCAACAATTTCAAAGGTATTATCAAAACTTATATTCAGAAAGCAAAAATCCCAGGGATGCACAGGAAAATACCCGAGCCTTTTTAGATACTCTTAAATTACCCAAACTACCCAGGACAGTGATATCAGAACTAAATCTCCCCATTACTATAGATGAGACCCTTAAAGTCATTCATCAATTACCATCAGGGAAAACTCCAGGCCCAGATGGGTTTAGTGGGGAAATATATAAAGAATTAGCTGAATCAGTGGTGCCTTTACTAACAGAGGTATTTAACCACTGTCTGGAGGAAGGTAAGGGCCCTGCCAGTTTGGAACAATCTATAGTTACGGTCATACCCAAGCCAGGGAAAGGATCTAACAAATGTGAATTTTTTAGGCCTATATCCCTACTTAATCAGGATCAAAAAATTTTTACTAAAATTCTGGCCAACCGTCTAAAAAAATATATTGAGCTGTTAGTCCATCCGGACCAAACAGGTTTTATCCCTCACTGTCACATGTTTGATAATGTCAGACGACTTCTTAATATTATAAAATCGGAAGGCTCAAAGGGCAATTCTGCCCTAGCACTTTTTATCGATGCGGAGAAAGCCTTTGATAGGCTGAATTGGGCCTATCTCTTTGAAGTACTGCATAAAATGGGATTTCAGGGTAATTTCCTTCAATGGATAAAAATATCTTATCAAAACCCACAGGCCAGAGTGAGGGTGAACGGAACTATCTCCCCATCATTTGGCATTACCAGGGGTACCCGACAGAGCTGCCCTCTTTCGCCCCTGCTCTTTGCACTCAGTATGGAGCCTTTGACTCAAGCCGCAAGGCAGCACGTAGAGATTCAGGGCACTGAAATTTAGAACACTTCTCATAAGATCTCCCTGTATGGACGACACTTTAATATACTTGGGAAACCCACAGGCTGCTATTCCGCATCTTTTGAAGCTCCTTTCCTCTTTTGGGGACATCTCGGGTTTTAAAGTTAATATGAAGAAGTCTGAAGTATTACCGATTGGGAAGGCTTTGGAACTGGAAGTAAGAGAAAATATTCCATTCACTTGAGTCAGACACAAGATACGATATCTCGGAATACAGATACCTATAAATCTCAACCAATTATATAAACATAATTATGAAGCTCTAGCCCAGCATGTGCAGGTGGACCTCCACAGATGGGCCTTGCTTCCTCTAACATTCACCAATAGATTGGAGGCAATCAAAATGAACATTTTACCCAGGTTCCTCTTTTTGTTTTCCAACCTCCCTATTCGGGTCCCTAATAAAGACTGGAAGGATCTTAGGAAAACTATCAGACTTTATACGGCTTGGTAAATGACCAAGAATCAGGTGGGAAGTACTGGTGGAGCAGAAGGATAGGGGAGGATTGGGCCTCCCAGACTTCCCTGAATACTACCTGGCTGCTCAGTTACTCCAAATTATTGAAATGTTGAAGCCTGGTAAGAAACATGGCTGGTTGGAGATTGAAGAGAGAGAATGTGAGCCCACCCCCCTAAACATACTCCCATGGAAGGTGTTACCGAAAGATTTAAAAAACATCCATAATGCTTTTACCCAACACACAATGTCGCAGTGGTTGGAGGCCAGGCAGAACTGGGAAATAGTCTGCCCAGTGTGGGAATACTTACCACTCTCTTTTCTTCCGGTTTTGCAGCTTCGGTTGGGGATCTTTGCTTTTTCAGATGGGTTACTCTAGGTCTTAAATACCCCAGACAGTTTGTAGAGGGGTCACAGTTGAAAACATTTTCTCAAATGCAATCTGAATTCCATCTGAACAACACTGATCTCTTTAGATATTATCAATGCTCTCATTACATTACTAGTATAATTGGTCTTACTGACCTTTCTCAGAAACCTTCAGTGCCTATTATATAAACTTACCAGAAAAGTATAACAGGGGATACCAGGTCATTTATTTCACAAGTATATAAAATACTGATGGAAGACAGAGGGGTTCTGGCTATACAAAGAGTCAAAGGAAATGGGAGACAGAGGCAAGCCTAAACCTCACAGAACAAAACTGGCATTATATCTGGCTAGGGGTTCACAAAACCACTAACTCACCCTTATGGAGAGAATTTAGATGGAAAATCAATATTCGCTTTTTTAGAATCCCAACAATTTCCATCCATTACAAGAAACACTTCTCCAACAAATGCTGGAGAGGCTGCGACTCATTAGGATCACACTATCATATCTTCTGGGACTGCCCAAAAATTACCCCCTTCTGGAATAATATTTCCAGAGAAGTGGCCACAATTTTTTCTCTTTTCACTCCATTAGAATTTGAAAACTTGGTTTTAGGTCTCCCGCCACCGGAAATCAAGAATTCAGCAGGAAAATACCTTTTTTATATTCTGGTTGCGGCAGCTCTTAAGGTTATTACGCAGAATTGGATGTCAGAGTCCCCCAAAGGCTTGGTTAAGAAATATAGAGTTAGTGCAAGGGACAGAAGCTATCACAGCCCTGTTACAGTTATCGACGGACAAATTCAATGCAAGGTGGTTACCTTTTTTCAAATACAGAGAAATGATGGAGGGGAACCCAATACTGGAACAATTACTTCAGAGTTAACCTTACACAAGGGAGAATTAAAACCTTAAAGTAAAGGTGGGATTTGGAGGGTGTTTGGAGTTGATTGGTGGATTTCATTCCTATAAACTTTAGGAAAGGGAAGGGTGGGGGAGTGGAGGGGGACGGTCCTGTTAAAACTTAATTAAGGAGCATCTCTGATGATTGGCCAGAAGTGGAGGGGGGTTGCTCTCTACATCTTTGTTTTTTATGTTTCTTATTTATTGTAAAGGAAACAGGGACTCACTCATTTCTTTTTTTTCTTCTTCTCTTTTGTTAAAAAATGTTGTTTTCACTATTGTTGGGTGAGTTATATACGGTTCTAAGAAATATTGACTTGTTGTTTTATGATACTTTTATGGAAAATCTCTAAGAAAACAGTCCCAGAAGCTTCAGGAACCAATCAGGAGGCTATATTTTAAAGTAAGAAACGATGCTGTGTTTAGCAGACTTTATTTCTTTTTGAGGGGTGTAATGCACTCGAGTTAGGCTGAACACTATGAAGAGCCAGCAGAGTTGATAAGCTTATGATGAAATCTATATCTGTACTATCTTAGAGATCAAAACATTAATTATGTAACAAGAATGTTTAATGTTCTGTATTATGAACCTTTAATAAATTCATTTTAAAGTAAAAAAAAAATAAAACTGGCTTATGAGCATATTATTATTACTGGGCTTAAAGTGATAGGCTTAAAATTGGTTGTGTTAAAAAGTGCATGCTGAATTGCTTAGCTGTATTTTCCAGGGGGCTGTGGGGCACACACTGAGACCAGAAACCCTGCTGATAAGTGGGACAATTGTGTGCATATTATTAATGTTAATTGCTGATTGTGTGTTAACTGCTGTTAAGGGTACAAGGCCACTAGGTGGGTTTTTGGGTAGTTATAGCTTCCCAGAGGGCTATAACAGGTTAGGTAGATACCCCCACTGTTATTACTCTGGGTAGAGACCCTGCCAGAGCCCAAGGGGCTGCAGGACAGTAGACAGCATGGCTTTGTTCCTGGTAGATTACTATGACTGGGCAACTAGGCAGATGGACAAGGGCCATGCAGCGGATGTCCAGTACTTGGACTTCAGCAAGGCATTTGATTTGGTGCTGCATGGGAGACTTGGAATAAAACTTGAAGGCACAGGGGCAGGAGCAACAGTCATGGGATGGGCGACAAACTGGCTGCAGGGAAATCAGCAGAGGGTGGTGGTGGAAAAGGAACTCTCATCCCTGAGGGCAGTAACAAGTAGGGTTCCTCAGGGCTCACTACTGGGACCAGTGTTATTTGAGATATTTATTGCAGACATTAACATGGGCATTAAGAGTATGATTAACCTGTTTGCAGATGACACCAAGATAGGGGCAGTGGTGGATGACATACAGGGGTGACAGGGTTTGCAGGAGGATCTGAAAAAGCTGGAGACCTGGTTGGACACTTGGCAGCTGGGGTTCAATGCCAAAAAGCGTAGGTTCTGTGGGGCAAAGAATCCAAGGAGAAACTACCAACTGGGGGGGCGGGTACAGCTTGTGGAGACTGAGGAGCAGAAGGATCTGGGAGTGGTTATAATGGGATCAATGAGCAACTCCGCACAATGTAGGAAGGCAGCAGCAAGGGCCAATAGAATGCTGGGTTGCATTGTAAGGGGAATAACCTCGGGGGGGGTAATTCTGCCGCTGTACAGATCACTTGTTAGACCTCATCTCGAACACTGTGTGCAGTACTGGAGACTGTACCAGAAAAGGGACTTTAAATTACTGGAAGGGGTGCAGCACAGGGTAACTAAGATGATACAGGGACTGGGGGACTTACCGTATGAAAGAAAGCTAAAGGAGTTGAACATGTACTCACTGGAGGAGAGGAGGGATGGAGGGGATATGTTCGAGACATTCAAGCATGTGAGAGGGATAAACAAGACTGGTACAGATGGGCTTTTCAGGGTTAGGGTGGAGAGGAACACTAGGGGCCATGACATGGCACTGGGGGGGGGTTCAGAAGGGAAATGAGGAGGCACTTTTTTATGGAGAGGGTGGTGGTGGGGTGGAACATGTTACCAGCAGAGGTGGTAGCCTGTAGAACAGTGAGGTGCTTCAAAAAAGACTGGGCTAGGGAGAGGGGGAGGATAAAGGGAGGGGGTGAGGAGGGAGGGAGGGGTAGCTACAGAATAGGGCAGCTAGCTGCAAAATCGGAGCAGACTTGATAGACTAAATGACCTTTTTCTGCTGGCAATTTTCATATGCTTATATGTTCGTATAATATCTGAGCCCATGCCCCTCAACCTGTTGTTAGGAAGACTGGCAGGGGTAGTAACCCTAGAGATAGCACCACCTAGGGGTTACATATGGCATTAAAAATAACAATGCACTGTAGCTCTAGTGGTACCAGTAACTTCTCTCCCTCTGAACCCTACTCCTGCTGCTGGTATACTTACACATTACCCTGACTCTAGGATTAATTTCCCCAGCCTGTAGACTGATTAGATAAGGCATATAAGTTACCATAGTATAACAATTGAGCTCACTCCATCTCTCCCTTGTATGGTCACACCCCACCCCACCCCACCCATCCACTGTCCACTTATCCTCCCAACCCCATCCTCCCTTCTCCCTCCCCACTCACTACTATATTCTGTCTGCAGAACCCTTGACAAAGCCTCCTCTGGCTGCAAATATACCCACACTGTGTACTTATGCAACCCTGGAGTTAAGATGTTTACTGTACTTGCTTGAACACTGTATGACACTCATGGAGTGCTGTTGTTTTTCTCCCCAGCACTTCTGAAACTTAAATTGCTGCATAATCTGTACTGTACTTACTGTCTAATCTGCCTGAAACTGTCTGTAACCGATGTATTGTCCTGATTTTTTTGACTTGGAACCTTTGTAAAAGAGCTTCTCTGCTCAAAGGTATTAATCTGAAACTTTAATAAATAAATAAATAATACAGACATGGAAGACCTTGATTTAAAAGAAAGATTCCTTTAGAATATTATATAGAAGCTGACAACATGTCACACAAACAAAAACTATGTCAATTAAAAGGTAAAATATGGTCAAAAGGTCAGTCACTAGAAAGCAGTGCCTTTGTTTTGTGTTTTGAAAGTTCCTATGCTAAAATACAATTGATATTAGTTTGCTCTACCACTGCAATTCCAAAGATATTTAGGGAGCTGAAGCTTGTGCTCAGTCCACTATCAGATTCCACACCATCTGTAAGAAGAGGGATAGTATCACTGGTGTATTAACCTGGTCAATGTGTTTACCTTGTGTGTTTGTTATTTATCGCACATGTGACCTTTTTCTGACTGTCCCGGGTCACCCTTGTAAACCGGCCTTGTGCCCAGTGAGCCATACCAGTTCATCAAATAAATAAATAAGGAGGAGAGGAGAGATAGGGGGGATAGATAAGGGGGATATGATCGAAATCTTTAAATACTTAAATGGGATAAATAAGACTGATACAGAAAGGATTTTCCAGATTAAAAGAGGGAGGCATATGAGAGGGCACCAGCTGAGATTGAGAGGGAAGATTTAAGACGGAAACCAGGAGACATTTTTCACAGAATGGGTGGTAGACAAATGGAATACTCAGCCTGAAGAGGTGGTATCCTGTAGAATGGTGGGTGGTTTTAAAGAGGTGGGACAGAGTGAGGGGGCGTAAGGATGAAGAAGGGTGGGGAGGGTGGGGCAGCTGCAAGTTGAGGGCTAGCTGCACAATCGGGCAGACTTGATAGACCTGTGAGGCCTGTTTCTGCTGGCGTTTTCGTATGTTCATATGTTTGTATCTAAATATCAGCCATTTTTTCCCTGAAAAACTCAGAGTTGGTCAGTTTTGAAGCAGATAAAACTCTCCCCCTTAACAGAATTGTACAGTGTTAGGGATTTACCTCAGGCCTAACTGGCTATAAATGCTCCTAAAGCACAATTCTACACTGGCAGGGATGGTTCAGATTCAGTTTTCCCGGTTCAGTTACCTCAGGACTATTTTAATAGCAGAAAGCAGCCATGGCACTCTTGGTAGCCTGCCAAAGGTCAGGGTAAGTTGATACTTTGGCATCCTGATACTGAAAGCCCCACATTCTTTCTTGCTATTCAAATAACTGATCATAAGAATGAAAGAAATTTCCCAGAATAAGAAGGCCTTACAGTCTATCATCTCTACCCAATGTGGAGCCTACGTATCCTAAGTTACATGCTGCTGTGCCCTTTCTCCCCGTCACTCTTACTCTCCCATTCACTTTATCCCATCTCCTCTTGAAACCATCCATGACTTTCATACCTACCACCTCTTCTAACATCCTGTTCCACCCCTACCCCACCACCTTTTCCATAAAGAAGCACTTCCTGACCTCCTTCTGGAACCTAATCTGCCCCCAGCCAGTTTGTAGTTGTTTCCCTTCATGTTTTTGTTTTCGCTGGTCCAAGGAGGTTTATTGGGGTCTACCTTGTTGATGCTGTTGAGGTACTTAAAGGTCTTTCTCATGACCCTCCATTCCCATCTGTCCTCTAGTGTGTATATATTCAATTTCTCCAGCCTCTGTTTATATGCAAATTTCTGCTGCCCTTGAATCATTTTTGCGGCCATTCTTGGCACCACTTCCAGCTGTTTTATGCCCTTTTTGTGGTAGGGGTTTCAAAATTGAGCCCAGTACTGCAGGTGCAGCCACACCGTGGATTTGTACAGAGGTAGAGTGACCTTCTTTTTTCTGACTGTGAATTCTCTACTTATGCAACCCAACAACTTGTGTTGTGTTGTCTTATTGTATTGCATACAGGGCTTCAGAGTGCTAGTAATTGCTATCCCCAGGTGTTTCTCCTTTTCAGACACTGTGACACTTACCCTCTGAACTTGTACTCCACCCCGGGTTCTTTCTTCCTTTCTGCATGACTTTGCACTTTTTGGAGTTAAACCCTAGTTGCCAGATTCAAGACCATTTCTCTAGTTTCTCTAGGCCTTCACTCATGTCTCTGAATCCTTCCTGTGTGTCCACTCTTCCATTGAGCTTGGTGTCATCTGTGAAAGAACAAATTTCCCCCTAAATGCAGTCCCCAGTAGCATTAATGAACATGTTGAACAGCACTGGCTTGTGCACCAACCCCTGTGGTACCCCACTGGCAAATCTCCTCCTCATCCCTGAGTCCCCCCCCCACTACTGGTTAGTGATTAACAATCCGAAAGAAAAAGGCCCTTGTGATATTTGTAGGACTATGAGTAGACCGCTCCATTTTAATTTAGCTCCATGAGCTGCAGCACTCCTTCAGTTTTTAAACTTAACTTTTGCTGGAATTTGGCGAGCTTTAGACTATCGGGGTGTATTGTCTAGGGGAAATGTCATTCCTTCAACACAATGTCTCAGACTAGATCAATAGTATTAACATACAACTGATTAAAATGAGCAAAGAAGTCAATAAAACATAAATTTAAGAATCTCAGTGCATTCTCCAGATTTTCTATCGTCCATCTCATTGCAATATTGTCTCAAGTCAGAGTATTTGTTAGAATGTCTAGGGTTACAACATTACTTCAATTTTCCAAGCTCCCCTTAGCGTTTTGGGTTGTCTGAACATTTATTCCAACAGTTTAAGTCTCCATATGATCAGAGCATTGCACTACCTGATTTAATTTCTCTTCAAGGCATTAAACTGCAGTAAAGATTCCTGGAATTTTTACTTGTCCCAAGTCTGTCAGTTTCTAAGCATTATTTTCATGTCTAGCCTACTTTGACACAGCACCAGATGACAGACTAAGAGTTTCATACTAAACAGTTAGTGAAGGAGAGGCACTTCCTGGAGCAACCACTCCTGATGGCCCTGCTAACTTCTGCACTACCATTAGGCATGTAACACCCCCACAAAATACAGAGTGAGGTATGTCTTGACTCCTGTTGCCAGATCTGCTGTTTTTCAGGGTGTTCTGCTACCAAGTCTAACTTTTTTTCCTTTTTATATTCTGCTATTTTTGCCCCCTTACCTACCGCCATAGTTATCTGCCCTGGTCACGGCATCTCTGATGCTTCCACCTCCTACTAAGCCCTTTCGTGCTCCCCAGTTACCCCTGGCTTACCCCCCCAAGGGGTGGGGTCACGACATCGTAGGGGAGACCGGTACTGCGATACCGGTATCTATTTGGGAGAGCTTAGGGCCAGGAGGCTAATTGAAACCCAGAGACAGGGCTTCATGTAGGCGGTAGGCATGAGGATTTTTTTATCCCCTTTGAGCTGGGGCGGAGACATGCAATGACACCAGCATCTGTCCCACCCCCGAGTTTCTCGATCTTGCTTGGTGCTAGGGCACTGACCCAGCCTCTGCCAGGTGTTGCTCCTGTGCTGAGCATACTACCCCCTCCCCCTTGAGAAGGAGAGCAGTCCAAAGGATGCTCAATCTTTCTCCACCCAGCCGGCCCTCCGATGACTTGGATCCATTCCCGAACCCGGGTCACCGGCGTCACAAGGGGAAGTCTAACCACTGCGCCGGTGGGCTGGCTTACCAAGTCTAACTTATGGGTTTGTCTCATTCTCTCAGTCAAACAAAGGTAACCTAATTCAATGGAATACCACATATAATATCTGCCATTTTGCATTGTCCACAACTTGATTTACCCATCATTGTACACTCTGGCTAGCTTCATCCTCATGGAGACAATGTGCCCTAGGGTGTACCATGAATAATTCTTCTTTCTGCTAAACCTGCCTCCCTTGCTGCCCTGCTAAAATATTCTGATAAGGCATATTCCCTGAGATTATGTTACCTGTCTCTCCTGACCATCCCCAAGTGTTCAACAAATATGGGTGAGCAAGCTTTTTCCTTTTGTGCCCTGAAATTTTTGAACTCCCGTCAAGATACCTTTAGGCTCTCTCAATCCCAAGTACACTTTAAAAGGGAGCTACATAAGTATTTTAGATCCTCAGATAATTGCATCTGTACTGGAAGCACTGTCATTTCATAGATTTGCCAATCAGTTACATCATATGTAGTGACTGTATTTCCTTGAGCTGTATCGTATTGCCTGCCTTCTTTTAGCAATATGTTTTGATATCTATCTTTGTAGCATTGCCACGTTGTTTTTGTAACCTTTACCATGATGTAAAACTGTTTCAACTCTTTGTTATCTCCCAGGCTGTGTCTGAAAATAGGCATTGTATTGGTTAGTGCACCTACCCAATAAACAATCACTCAATAAATACCATCAGTTTCTCCCAATGGCAGGGCCAGGCCTTGACATGGTGTGGTCTAGTGGGGCTATACATACTCCTGGTGGGAACAGCACATGAGTTCATTTAATCTAGACCAGAGTCCCCTTATCCCCATGGAGAGAAGAGCTGTTGTTGACTGGTCGGGGACTTGCCAGACTCAGAGGGTGGCTTCCTGGATCCTGTATCTGGGAGTGGCACGGATCTCTTTTCAAGTCCTGTCTCCAGTGCCCTGTGAAGAGAGAAAAACATAAGTGGTTTGATAAATGGCCTGTAAGAAAGGTTCACCCTTAAGGGATTCATCAGTATGGCTTTACTGTCATTTTTATCCTAAATACTGCAGCACCAGAGGTTAGAGACTCAAGTCAGCTCTTGGGACTTAGCAGTGTTAAGGTGCATGTTCTGCCAAGCTCAGAAGACCTATATCTGGATATAATCGAGCAGTGACAACATTACTCTTAGGTAACGTGCTCTGGAGTCATTGGCACCCATCTGAGTTCACAAGTGGTGAGACCATTTTTCAGAAGCCATGCACTCAGTGGGGGGAGGGAGTGTGTTGTTGTGAACTGGAAAAGTGAGGTGTTTTCAGGTGCTATTAGTTCTGCATAAAGGGTACTCTGAGCTGGCGATAGTATCACACAGCAACCTGCCTGTGAGGTAGTGTAAGAATAAAAGAAATGTAATGGGTGTTTGATACCATTTGTGACCAGAACCCCATTTTTATTTATTTATTTCAAAAATGTTACCAGGAAAGACATACTGAGTTGATAACAGCTCATTTCCAGATGGTCCAGAGGGTGAGGAAGATAGTATGATACGGAGAAAAACTTAAAACGTAATAGTACATTAACATATATACATAAACAATAGTTAATACAAGCAATAGAGTACATGAAAAAGTGAGTAAAGTACAGCACGTTACAGATGTGCAACCATATAATCAGTGCAGGGTAAAACAAAAAAGCCCCATCGTGGTGTAACAGTAGGGGGATGACTTAAAAGCATAACAGATATTGGCAATCAGTGGAGGGGGCATCTAAAGTATGGGGTCAGGGACAGTTCAGGTGGGAATTGTAAAGTAACAAAGAAGTGACTTAAAGGGGAAGGAGGAGGAAGAGGCAAAGCAAGTGGACAGAGGAAGAGTGGACTAAAGCTTAGAGAAACAGTAAGAGAAGGCAGCTTGTCTGCAGTAGATTTCCTGGAGGGGGGATTAGAAAGGGAATGGGAAACATTGCTGCAGAGTGGATAGGAGGTAAGACGGGGAGGATAGGAGAGAGGTAAGGTAAGAAGGAAGGGAATCAAACCAGAATTTGGATCTGAAGGAGGCACAGTGGAAAAGGTGCCTGGCATCAAGGGAGGGTAGGGAGAGGGAGAAGTGGTGGATACGAGGGGGATAGTCCAAGGCAGAATGTCAGAAGGCATGAAAGAGGAGTTTTAGTCCAGAAAGATTGGTAATTATTTTCTTTAGTCTCCATTTGGCAGAGGGAAACTCTTCAAGCTTGAAACTAGGGTAAAAGGTAGAGATTTTATGAGAGGGTCTTTCCCTGAGTCCCAATACAGACTTCTAGCATTCATCACCAAAGCTGCAGGCTGTAGCCTCAAACAGGTTGTGGTGATCCCAGTGTCCAGTGCTAATTGAATGCTCTATCAAGGAGAAAGGATACGCTGTATGCGTGCTATAATTGGACTCCCTAATATCTGATGGGTGACTGCATTGAAAGACTCCACCCTCCCAGTACACAAGCGTAACATTTTTTCTGTTCAGTTGCAGCTTGAATTCAGTATGCACTGGTTAAAGACAGATAGTAGATAACCTAGTGGTCCAGTCATGCAGCTGTTAACCTGAAGACCCAGTAGACCTTAAGCTGAATCCCACATTTTCTATTTGCATACTGTATAACCCTAAGCAACTCACTTAACATCACTGTGTTTTTATTCTCTCCTGTTACACTTGGAAAGTACAGTTACGTAAGAACTTACCATAACAGTAGATCTTCAAGAGAGGTTCTTGCAGTAGGTAATTACATATAGGACTGCCACAGGCCGGCATCAGGACCTGACAGAAAAATTTCTAGCTAGCAGTCTCTGGTGGGGGACCGCCCCCATGTCAGGTGACTACGTCATGCGGTGTCAGCATAAAGGGGCAGTCCCCCATGCCCACCTTCCAGTTCTTTCCTGCCAAAGGCCAAAAGGCAAGATGAGAGAGAAGTGGATATTTCTCCTCCTGGAAAAGGAGCTGAAAAAGCTTAGGGGGATGGAGGGCAGGGAGGTATTACCTACTGCAACAGCCTCTCTTGAAGATCTACTGTTACGGTAAGAACTTACGTAACTGTGCTATCTTACTTTGAGAGGGCTCTTGAAGTAGGTAATTACATATAGGACTGAGTCCCAAGCAGTGTGGAACAAGGAGAAGCAAACGGGATGAGGAAAACTACTCAGAAGTAGACCCTCTGGTTGTGAAGGCCTTAGGAAAGGAGGCCTTGCAAAACAGCCAGCCAGAAGCCTGCTCTACGGTGAGAGGCAATGTCCAAACTGTAATGTTTCATAAAGGTATGGACAGAAGTCCAAGTGGCAGCTGCACAAATGTCAGCCGCTGACACATTCTTGAAACAGGCCACAGAGACAGCAACCCCTCTAGTGGAGTGACCTCTAACTTAACCCGGCAGGGTCTAGTTGTACTTGTCATAACAGAAAGTGATACAATAAGTCCACCATTTTGATAGGCATTGCTTAGAAACAGCATTGCCTTCTCTTTTATGAGCAAAAGAGACGAACAGTTAATCAGTCTTTCTGAGATCCTTCATCCTGTTGGTGTAGTATCTCAGAATTTGGTGAACATCCAAAGTATGCAGGAGGTACTCTCCCTGATTAGAGTGCTGCATAAAAAAGGCATGCAACTCTATGGATTGATTCAGCGTTGATTCTGCTACCACCTTAGGGAGAAACTTAGGGTTGGTACGCAGAGCCACACGTTCCTTGTGAAAAATCAAATATGGGATTTTACACATCATGGCCTGGAGCTCGGAAATCTGTCAAGCAGAAGTAATGGCCACTAGAAAGAGGGTCTTCCAAGAAAGGAACTTTAGGTCTGACTGAGGCTGCTGGCTTGAAGAGAGGCAGAGTAAGTTTCTCTAAAATGAAATTCAGATCCCAAGGAGGGGCAGGAACCTGGATAGGGGGTTGTAAGTGAAGGACCCCTCTCAAAAAGGTCTTCGAGACCTCCAACTGAGCAAACATTCTATTTGCAAAGGGGACATGATAGGCCAAAATGGCCACCATGTGAATCTTTAAGGATGAATGGCCGTGACCCAGATCAAAGAGGTGTTGCAGGTAATCCAGAAGTCGGCCGACAGAGCATGAGAAGGGCTCAACCATCATTGGAGGTGGCCCAAATAGAGAACCACTTCCATTTCATGGCATAAGTAGATCTGATTGATGGTTTTCTGGCCTCCACCAGAATCTCAGCTACAGGGGGCCCCAAATCGGGCTTGAGCTACGTCTGCAGAAGCCATGCTTGCAACTTAAGGGACTTGAGGTCTGGATGGACCAGGGTCCCCTGATCCTGGGTCAGCAAAAACAGTGACAGAGGAAGAGGAACAGGAGGTTCCTCTGAGTACTGTTGCAGAAGAGAGAACCAAACTTGTCTGGGCCAGAAAGGAGCGATCAGAATCATTAGAGCTCCTTCCGAACTGAGTTTCTGCAAGACCCTTCATAATCAGTGGAATCGGGGAGAAGGCATAGATGAATCTGCCCTTCCAGTCTAGAGACAGAATGTTTCTCTAAAAAATGCCGTGCCCTGGAGCAAACGAGCAGAAGATGGGAAGTTTTGCGTTTTGAGGGGATGCAAACAGGTCTACCTGTGGAGTTCCCCAGCACAGGAAGATGTCATCTACGACCCCCTGATCCAGTTCCCATTCATGAGCAGATGACCGGCTGAGCCTGTCTGCCAGCGTGTTGTTGACCCCCGGGATGTGAGATTGTGTGAGGTGAAGGTTGTGCTGCACTGCCCACTCCCAGACTCACATCGCCTCTCTGTAAAGGGGGTAGGAACAAGTTCCTCCCTGTTTGTTGATGTACCAGACCACACACATATTGTCCATCTGTACAGCTTGGTGACCTGGAGACAGATGCAGATACAGAGCCTGAAGAGCATACAGCACTGCCCTTAGTTCAAGCACATTGATGTAAAGGGACTTCTCGAGCTTGGACCAGGAGCCCTGGGTCCTGTGAGGACCGAGATGGGCTCCCCAACCCTTGCCGGAGGCGTCCATAGTCAATGTCTGCGAGGGGGGAGAAAGACAGAAGGGAACTCCCCGCCAGAGGTTCTCCTGAACCATCCACCACTGCAAGTCCCGAGCCATGGGAGTAGACACCAGGATTAGTTGATCTAGGTCATCCACTAGCTGATCCCATTGAGACCAAAGTGTCCACTGAGAGATTCTCATGTGGAACCAAGCACATGGGACTGTTGGAATCACAACCTCCATTAGCCTGAGGAGGCAAAGGACTGACCTGGTGCTGACCTGCCTGTGGGTGGACAACAGGCTGACCTGGGCCTGGAGAGTGGCCGCCCTGTCCGGTGGCAGGAAGGCCATGCCAGAGGTCATATCCAGGATCACCCCAATAAACTAGAGCCTCTGGGATGGGATCAGATGGGACTTGGCCTGGTTGATGGTAATACCCAGGCAGGCAAATACCTGCTGGGTAAGGGAAAGGAAGCACAGGAGTTCCTCCCTGGATGGGGCTGCCAGGAGCCAATCATCTAAGTATGGGAAAACCTGCACTCCCTGGGTACGCAGGTAGGTTGCTACCACCGAAAGGCATTTGGTGAACACCCAGGGCACCGAGGAAAGACCAAATGGGAGGGCCTTGAACTGGTAGTGGTCCCCCTTGAACGCAAAATGCAGGTATTTGTAGTGGGAAGGGTGGATAGGGATATGCAGGTAAGCATCTTGTATATCCAAAGCACACAGCCACTGTCCCAGCCGGAGAAGGGACAGGAGGCTGTGCAACAAGAGCATCCTGAACTTCTTGTACTCCACGAACAAGTTCAGGGAGCTGAGGTTGAGAATCAGCCTCACATCCCCTTTTTTCTTGGGACCAGGAAGGAATGGGAATAATACCCCATTCCCTGAAGAGGAATGAGGATGGGCTCTATTGCCTCCTTCAAGAGAAGGGAGGAAATTTCTTCCTGGACCAGAAGAAGAAGATGCTCCTGTGAGTACAACGACCTTGGGTGAGGGTGCCGAAGAGGTTTCTGAAGAAATTCTATTGTGTGTACCTCTGCAATGAGTTGGAGCACCAAGGAATCTGACGTCATCCTCTACCAACCCAGGAGGTGGAGGGAAAACCTCCCTTCTACCGGTTCCTCTGGAAATGCCAGAGGCTATGGGAGAGGGAAGGAGACAGGTGGTATGGGTCAGCATCACGGCTGAAGCTCCTGCTGCTTTTTTGGGCAGTGGGGGCTTGGCAGCCGAAGGGGCCTGAAGTTTGTTGGCCTGCTTTCACTGAGGTTTTGCCCTTTGCTGATTCCGCCTGTGAAAGGGATGATGTTGCGCTGGAGGGGTTTGTACATGGAGTCCACAGACTTCAGTGCAGTCCCCTTCTCCTGCAGATCGGTGATAATGTCCTTGACATCACCACCGAACAGCATCTAACCCCAGAAGGGTGCTTCCTGAATAGCGGACTGCACTTCCAGGACCAAATCTGACACACAGAACCAGGCATGACGCCGTAAGCCTACAGCAAAAGCCGAGCTCCTACCAGCAGTGTCCACTGCATTGTACATGGCACGAAACATGTGCTGGCTGGCCGAATGAGCACAACGGACAAGGTCAGCCACTTCCTGTTTAACCTGAGAATCAGGAAGAGAGTCCAACTTGGATTCCACCTCACTAAGAATCGCCTTTTGATAATCCCCCATGTGACTGACATAGTTCAGAGCCATAATACCCAGAGTGGAAAAAGCATAGATCTTCTTGCCATACTGGTCCAGAAGACAGGATTCTTTGTCAGGTGGAGATGAGCTCAAATGCTTCTGATTAGCTGACCGACTGTGAGTGGTGCTAATCACAACCGAGTCAGCTCGAGGATGAGAATCAAGGAAGTCAACACCCTTGGGAGCCTGGTATAGCCTATTAGACTTCCGAGGAAGATGGGCTAATACCGATGGTTGCTTCCAAATGATGGAAACAAGGTCAGCATGAGGCTCAATCCAGGGTGGCACCAAGATCAGAGCAGTCTCAGGCAGATTCAGGTGCTCAGTGAGGTTCTTACACTGTGGGTCCAGCTCCAAGGATCGCCACTTATGAACTTCCCGGATTTTGCACAGCAACTCTGAGAAAGAAGGATCCTCCAGACGAGACTTCGGAGAAGTCCTAGGCCTGGGTTTGTTCAGAGAGCGTGGCTCGTCGTCTGGGTCAGAACAACCATCAGAGTCATCCGAGGTGTCCAAGGAGGAGGATGAAGAAGAAGAAGACTCCCCCTCCTGGCATGGGGGAGGAACGGACCCCCTTGGGAAGCCCTCGAGGAAGCATGTCCTACCCAGCCCTGGTACCAGAAGGCTTGCCCCTGGTATCCGGAGGTGGAGAGGGAGTCTGTTGTCTGGGGCATACTGGAGCCAGAACTGGCACCATCACTGGGAGATGACTCTCTACCTCTCTGGTGAGCTGAGCCTTGGCCTCAGCCCACCAGGAGGCCAGAGTCTCCTTCAAGTCCACCAGTGGCTGAGGGGTGGTGGAGGAGGAGGAGGAGGAAGAGGGGGATACAGATACTGAGTGTACCCGTAGGGTGCGTATCCATAACCCAACAGCGGGTAACCTGGTGTTGGGTAGTGAGGCACCAAGTACTGTGGCATTGGGTACTGGGGCATCAGATACTGTGGAGCTGGGTAAGACGGCACTGGATAAGATGGAGTTGGATACTCTAGAACTGGGGGGGGTCTGATGGAGTAGACAGCCAGGCTGGAAGCTCAGCAGGTGGGCCTGGAGCAGAAGGCCCAGTGTTGGAGTGATATCCGGAAGGGGGATGTTGCCCAGCATCAGTAGGACCAGTGTTGGAGTGGGCATCTGGGGAACCGATGTCAGGTTGTCTGGCCCAGCGGGAGGGAGGCCTGATGGGGGCACAGCAGGAACCTTGTCATCGCCTGTGGATGGGGGAAAAATCCCCGGGGTCAGGCTAAGGAGACCCAGGGTCCCCAGAGGGCAGTGAGGGCTGTGGGGAGCTGGGAATGGTGGATGTAAGAGGGTCTGACATTGGTTCAACCGCCACTTGATCATTGGGTTGGCCATCGTCCGACTTATCAGTGGAGTCCAGGTGGACGTCAGAGAAACCGGTGCACGACTTAGCAGACCCATCACCCAAGGCAGGTCACAAAGGAGGGGCAGCCTGGTTTGGCAGGAAAGTGGCTGTGCACCACCCCGAAGGGTTGAGCGACTTATCGACTATCTCCATGCAGGCGTCAGAGGAGCTGACATCCGGCTCACCGGAGATGCTCGATCCAGTAGGCCGCACAATAATGGCTTTACCAGGAGCAGAGACCTCCAACAGCCCTGAGGTGCCTGAAGGGCCCAAGCACAAGCCAGACGGGTGGACTGACACCACCTTGGAAACCTCCAAGATGGCCGTCATGGAGCTTTCCCCCGGGGGGGACGTTACCTCGAGCATGGTGACTCCAGCCGGAGTTGCGGTGGAAGAGGAGCCCCTGTCTTGATGCTTCTCCTTGTTCTTCTTCTTGTGATGGCCTTCGGGGGAAGTGGATGCCTGCCGGAGCTTTTTCAACTCCCTTCTCCATGGAGGACATTTTCTTCTTGAGGATATGGTCCTCCAGGGACTGCTGCCTCCATCTGTGAGTGACGGCATTAAATTTAAGGCAGTGCTGGCACTTCTCCACCTGATTGTCCTGGCCCAGACAGAAGAGGCACTGGGAATGGCCGTCCTTGTGTGGGAGTTGGGCGCCGCATGAGTCACACTTATTTTTGTGCTCAGAGAGTGTAGGGGACGACATACACCAACGAAAGGCTGACAATTAAGTAGAATAATATCGCAAAAACGACGGTAAATACTACCGGCGACAGAGCTGACAAGCGTTGAACTTTACCACAAGACGCTGACAAGAGCTAAAGGTGGGAAAAACTAGAAGGTGGACGTGGGGGACCGCCCGTTTATACTGACGCCACATGACATTGGTCACCTGACATGGGGGAGCGGTCCCCCACCAGAGACTGCTTGCTAGAAATTTTTCCGTCGGGTCCTGATGCCGACTGGCATCAGTCCTATATGTAATTACCTACTGCAAGAGCTCTCTTGAAGTAAGATCTGTGATTCAGTGGCATACTGTATCTTTCCCTGCCAAATGCTACAAAATCTAAATAAATATCTGCTTGTTGTAATGACCAGAAAAGTGATGGTGCTACAGGTTGTACTGAAGATTAAAAGGTAAATTGGGGAATTGTTATTAAATGAAATTTTGAGCCAGGCACCATACTGGCGAGAGAGCACCCAACCATAAAGGTAAATGCATCTGCAGAGTTTGCAACATGGCCCCCTTTACTAGGGGATAGGAATTACTAAATGACACTGTACCATGCAGTACATTTCCTGAAGGGTAGCACCTCTGTACCAGCACTGTAAAAGGAGCCACTTCAGGTGGAGGTATCATGCCACTGGAAATTAAATGGACTTATAACTTCATCCAAAAATTGACAAATTCAACAAAATCAAACATACCAAGGGGAAAGCTGCTTACAGCCATACCATCCTGAATGCTCCTGATCTTGTCTAATCTAGGAAGCAAAGCAGGTTTAGGTCTGCTTAGTAACTGGATGAAAGACCACCTGGGAATACCAGAAGCTGCAGGCTTCTCAGGGTAAAGGGACAGAGAAGAGGCAGGGATAAATGTTGGAAGAAGATATGCACCAATACAAGGAGTCTTGGCAACAAAATGCCAGAACTTCAGGTGATGGTCACAAAAGGAAACATTGAACTGGAAGCTGTCACAGAGATGTGGTGCAACTTCAAACCACAAATGGGACATGACCATGCCAGGGTACTCACTGTTCGGGAAGGACAGTGCAAAGGGCAGGGGAAGGGGAGTAGCACTGTATGTAGAAGAGAGAACTGAGGCAGCTGAATTAGACAGCCCAGGGGTGCCAGGTAATCAAGAAACTCTGTGGGTGCTAGCAGCAACAGAAAATGGGAAACAAATCATACTGGGGTGGTCTAGAGACTACCGGATCAGGATTAGGAGTCAGACTAGGAGCTGGGAGAGATACTTTGAATGGTGTACAATTTAGTGGAGGTGGTGGTAGAAGGGGACTTTAATATGCCAGATGTGGATTGAAAAGGGCAACTGCAGCAAGTACTAGGAAACAGCACCTGGTAGATGCATGTCAAGAAGTGTGTCTAGTTCAGTTAGTCCATTGCCCGACAAGTGAAAGGGCTCTGCTGGATCTGGTGCTTATCAACAGTGAGAAGATACAAAATGTAGCAGTCCTGGAATCGCTTGGTTCCAGTGACCACAGAACAGTGGTGCTGGAGGTCCAGAGAGGGACCACCACAGGGCAGACACAGTAAAATTACGAGACTTTAAAAAAGTGGATTTTGTAATTAGGAAGGAACAGTAAGAAAAAGCACAGGGAGTATAAAGCAGGTGGAGGGGTCAGAAGAAAAATGGGAAGAATCTGAAAAAGCGAAGATTGGAGGAGCAGAAAGCTCAGTTGTGAAGGTATAGAAGGGAAGAAGCTGAAGAGGTCCAATGTGGTTCATGGCCAGACTAAAGTCAGTGGTAACAGCCAAAAGGAGGTCATTGTTTAAGTATAAGGGAAGCCAATGGGAGGATAACATGGATACGCACTATATACTAAAGAAGGATTGCAATGTCATGATATAACATCAAAAACCAAGAGTGAATCACATACAACAGAAACATTATAGATCAGAATTAGTAGCAATCACTCAGTTGCCCTTATTGTTGGTCTGTACTACAGATCCCCCTGACTCCACGAAGGAAACTTCTTTAGAAATCCTGGCTGAAATTGAAACTACATACAAAACAGAAGAAATTATATTCTTAGCAGATTTAAACTGAAATAAACTGGTCAACAAGTCAGCTTCCTCTATAATAGGAAATCTATAATAGGAAGAAACTTACTTGATATGCAGGACGACTGCAATTAACACAACATGTCAAAGAATCAACAAGAGGAAATAGCTTACTAGACAGTGTCCTTACATCTGAAAACATTAACATAAATAACTGTAAGACAAGGGCCCCACTGGGAAATAGTGACCACAACATAATCGATTTTAAAATGATGCTCTATCATAGTGTCAGTTTAGGGATTACTGAAGTTTTCTTATTTAAAAAGTGAACATCAACAACATTGAAAAAGATCTAGTAGACTTAAAATGGGATGAGTTATTTGAAACAAAATCTACTGAAGAAATGTGGGCTATATTAAAAAAAATTATAGATATATGCACAACGTGCATTCAATAAAAAAGAAGAAATGCAGTAATTGAAACATCAGACTCAAATGGATAATAAGGAAAAATTAAAACCTAATACATGACTAAAAAAATACAAAACTTATATAATTACTGATGACCCCCTTTATCAACCTGTTTTCAGGTTCTGCAAAATGCCGTAATAACCCGAAAATGAGTTATTACGGTATTTTGCTTTAAAAATCTGTACACTTCCCCTGTGTTGCTTGTCTTTCAAACCTAGCTTGCCACCTTATTGGCCCTTAGTTTGTCAGTGGGCGGGACGCTCAACATTTTCAATATGGTGACTCCATCTTGATTGGACTGAAGCACCCATGCTGACTATCTGCTTGCTAGCCCTCGCACAAGTAATGTATTACTTTTAAAATATATTTATGTGGTTGATCCTGCTTTTGGAACCAAAAAAATAACCCCATACACTATCCGGTTGATCCTGCAGTACTCGCGCTTAGGGCAGTGCTTTGGCAGTCGGTCACATTGGGAGCCAACTGCAACTGACTGACTACTCATTCATGCAGTGTAACAGTAAAAAGTAACCAGCAATTATAAAATAAAGATTGTCAATAAGATGAATATTTTTTTACACTTCTGGTGTGTGATGACTATAAACCTCTTGAGCCGCCTCGAGGTTTATGAGTCATCACACACCTTGGGTGTGAAAAATATTCATAACACACACTTGCCAATCCATTATTCTCTATTTAACATCCAAATCTAATACAACATTGATGAAAAGTAAACAAAATAAAAAAGTGCAAACGAGTCATAAAAAACATCTGAAATGGAAATGGAAATAACACTCACATCAAATTCTGGAAAAGGCAATAGCAGTGACCAATTTAGGGGGGTGGCGCATAAGCATGCACCACCACCTTTGTGAGAAATTGCAGTTCAAATTACTGTAGGTGAAATTCAACTCAGCTGTAGTTTGAACTGCAAATTTACGGTGGCTCTTCAACACTCTTCCTACCATGCTGACTGCTGAACATCCAGGGGTGGACTGTTTTTTTTTTTGATGGGGCTGATGTCTTGCCAGTGCTGTACAGGTTCACGCAGAACCAATAGGGAGCTCTCTTTAAGGCTCCTCTCCTCTGCCTGCTTGCTGTGTTGCCTGTCAGTGTATGTAGGAATATTGGCACCAAATTCAGTTTTTGGCAGTTCAGCATTAAGAAGAACAGGCCTAGTGAGCAACTAGTAACTGTGTTGGTCATCGACTCATCGGCCATGAGCTGTTTGGTTGGTCGGTGCAGTGGTGCCCAAACAGACTGCAGTGCAGCTGCAGCATGGAGCTGGCGGTCTCAGTCTGCAGACATGGCAAGGGACATCTTTTACTCTGATTCCCACCACACCCACAGCAAGGCAGCAAATTACTGAGTGGAGGAGACTTTGAAGAGGTGAGCGGCCAGCTGAAGGGCTCAGATGAGGGCAGCGTGGCAGACTGCAGAGCACAGGAGATGACACCCTGTACATACACTGTCACTAGCACTGGTTGTCTTTAATATTAACTGACTGAACTGTACCCTACAAAAATGTGTGAGCTCTTGACTGTCATTCCACATCTGTATCAAGCTGATATGCAAGCTGGTTGTTTTTAATCTGGTTGGTGAAAGAATGATTGAGTTTGCTGGTGACAGGATTTTCTGTGCCCCCCCAACCTAGTGAGTATCTCCTGTATTTCATTATATGTATGTATGTATATATAAAGGAAAGTCAGTGAAGAAGCTAGTAACTGATTAAAATAGTTAATACAGATAGTTAAGATGTGGCTTTTTCCTTTATTGTAATCTAGTTACAGACTAAACACTACAAAAACAGAGCTGCTAAATTAGAGCCTGTTTAAGCTTTTGCTTGGGGGAGCAGTAAATTAACATGTTTTTTGTATGTGCATATCATTGTTAAATTTCCCTTTAAATGGACACTTTTGTATGGATTTTGTGTGCATTTCACTTGGAATCTAGATCACTTTGATCTCAACATGAAGTTATGTACCCCATGTGCCCTATGATTGAGCACTTTAAATTGGGAACACACCATTGGACTCCACCCCCTGATGAAGAGGGAATATTTTCCATGAAGCACCGGCTATTGTTTGAGGCACCTCACAATAAATAAATCTTCATATTTATTTGGTCTTCATGGCACATCATTGTTTTTTTGTGTTTTTCTGACAGTTCCTCACCTATGAACAGCTGATCCCCGACTATGGCTTGTATGCACCTTCTCTTGTGTCTTTTTCAGTGAATTTGGCATTTGGTGTCCTTGTTGTGCAGCTGCAGGCTGTGAGACCTTTTCAGCAATAAAAACTTGTGTTTTTTATGCCAGTGTAGATACAGATTCGACACTGCTTTTTCACCGATAGTGAACACGAATTGTGCTGGAATCTTGTGACAACGTTGCCTTTAAGACTTTCAATGAGAATCGTGTTCAGTTACTACAAGTGGGGTTTTTCACCTACTGGTTATACTGACTGAGGTAACCTATATGTTCATTCATACTTGGACTCTATATTGGCTGCAGTATCTTCAGCAAAAGTCACAGCAGGGGAGATTCATGCTGTGACTAACGCTAATCGATAATCGAGCTGCCTTTGTTTCCTCTGCCGAGTACCACATGTTGTGAAACTTTCTCACATTGGGAAATGAGCGATTTGGAGGAGCAAGAAGAAGGAATGAGCTCAGTTTCAGAAGAGAGTGAAACAGATAGCTCTCTGGAAGAAGAGCAACAAGAGTTGTGCTTGGAGTCACTGAATGAAAGAGTTGAAAGAAGCCAGACATTGAGACATCGGCTGCAGGGAGACTCTGCAACTGTAAGTGAGCAGTTTCAAAATACTGAGACTTTAAAACACATTTTTTCAGCACTAGAAAAGTGTATGAAACATGATTTTAAATTTTTACAACACTGAGAGTTTAGAGGGGGAGTATTTAAGCAACAAGTGAGTGTCATGAGGGTTATGTTTGGAAATTGAGCCGTCAGTGGAAATTGAGAACTTTAAACATAAAGAGGAGTGGGAAGGGGTATTAACACGTTGCTCTGAGGAACTTTTACAAATTGTAATAAAGGAAGACAAGCTTAACTATGAAGAAGTCCATCTAGATATTGAGAAATCACAGCAGGAATTACAGACTCTTAAAGAACATTCTCTATTTAAAACTAAAGAAAGAGAAGTTAACAGAAATGTGGACAGTTATGAAAAAGAAATTATAAAAAGGAAAAAAAAATGAAGCATGAGAGAGATACTCAAGACTATTTAAAGGGACACATTTTTATTTGGGACAGGCCATCAAGAACTGCTCAGTTGGGTCGAAATATAACTCAAAATCGTAATGGCTCTAGAGGTAGAAGTAGAAATAGAAATAAGAAACCAAACTGAAAACAACAAAAACTCTGAAGAAGATAAGAATAATGTGCCAGAAAATCATGCTACCTCAGTCCCCCATCCCCCACCAATGTTGCTGAACCTGTAACCGCAAGCACTTCAGGAACAGTGTCTACATCCACCATAACTAATAAAACCAGCAAAAAAGTGTGTGTTTTTTTTTTAATAAAAGGGACAATCAAAAGCAAGAAAAAAACCAGAAGGGGCAAAAGGGGGGAAAATAAACAAAGACAAGTCATTGAAGAAATCAACCCGCTCCAAGGACAAAGGGAAATAATAAGCCTAAGTGATTGTGAATTAACTGACTTGGAAAGGGGTGTAATACAAAAAAGCTTTTCTTTTATACCATTTCCCACTGTTAACCATTTTTCTTTACAGGTTGAGATCTTTACGATTTTCAGAAAAAAATTAAAGATTTTTTTTGCAAAAAAAGAGATGGGTAGGATGAGCAAGGGGAGATGGTGGGGGGAGGTAGATGGGGCAATTGAACTGGATAGAAGTGTTTTGAATGACTTGATTGATGTACTGGATGATGTTTCAGATTTGGAAACAAATCAGGGAAACAATGTAAGTGTCCAAGAAATAATACATCCGTTGGACATGTTGGATTTCGATGCACTGTGCAATGCAATAATCTGTGAAGGAACTCAATCAGCAGGAGGACTGAGTGAGGTTAATTCCATCTTGAGATATAGGAAATTTAGACCTAAATCTAGTTTTTGTCCCAGTGCTCAAGATCCACCAGTTAACACTTATCAAAAGGTGGTCTTAAAACAAATTGAGGACATGTTTTCAAAAAAAATGGTATTTTGCAATTTATAATTTAATTATCTTGGAAAAGCAGGCCATGGAGTCTTTGCAACAAATGGGCAGTTTGATATTTAGGCAATCTGACAAAGGAGGCAATGTTGTAGTCAGGCAAAAACATCAATATGAAAGTGAAGCCATGAGACTGCTAGCTGAACCTGAAACCTATGTAGTATTGGGAAGAGATCCAACTTTGCAGTTCCAGAGTGAATTATTTTACTTCATTGATGACACATTTCATATTGTAGGGGTTTCTTAATTGAAAAGGAAAGCAAATGTAAAAAGGTGGAACAACCAGTTGTTCCTACCTATTACCATTTTCCAAAGATCCACAAGGGCATTATTAACCCACTGGGTAGGCCGATAATTTCTGGCTTGGGCTTCGTCTCTGAGAACCTCTCCAAATTATGTGGGTATATAAATTAAAATCATATACTAGGGACTCTTTACACATACTTGAGAAAAATGGATAAATTACAGTGGCAAGATCATTATATGTGGATTAGTGTGAACGTTAATTCTTTGTACACTTCTATACCGCATGAAAAAGGTTTAGAGGCTTTACGTTATTTTTTTGAGAATAATTTTACTGTAGGTATCCTGCCACCATGTTTTTTTCATTAAGGCAGTGGAATATATTTTGACACACAATTATTTTCTGTTCAATAACAAGTATTATTTACAACAGAGGGGCACAGCGATGGGGTCCACTGTGGCCTCTAGCTAAGCAAATCTGTAGTTGGGGTGGTGGGAAGACAAAATCATTTTTTCAGAAAATAACATTTTTTGGGATAAAGTTGTACAATGGAGTCACTACATTGATGACTTGCTAATAGTCTGGAGAGGTTCAAGAGAGAAGTCTCTGTCCTTTGCTGAATACTTAAACACTAACAATTTGAACCTAGGATTTTCCTATAAAATGGACGCGGAAACAAATGACTTTTTGGATTTAACATTACAAACTGCAAAACATGAGGGCAGGGTTAGATCTTCCTGCTTCAGAAAAAGTATTGCTGGTAACAGCATTTTACATGCCTTCAGTGCACACCCACCCAATCTGATGCAGTCCATACCATTTGGTCAGTTTTTAAGGTTAGGATGTAACTGTTCTGAATCTGAAACATACAGAATATAGGCAGGTGAAATGTTTTTGAGATTTTGGAGAGAGGTTACAAGAAAGAAACACTGCTGGATGCTATGCAGCAGGCAAAGAACAACAATAGCAAAGATTTACTCAAGCCAAAAGTCAGAGACAATCAGAAGGAGAATGAAATTATGAAATGAATTTCATTCTTGAATACAGTTGTGTTGCCCCAAAAGTAAAGAACATTCTGTTGAACAACTGAGACCTTTTAGAACATTGTACCATTCCTGATCTTTTTACTAATAAGCCTAGGGTAACATACAGTAGAGATAAGAATCTAGGAGACTTGTTAAGTCATAGCCACTGTACACCAGAAAGAAGGAATAATGCTGCTTGGTTGCCACCCAAACCATTGAGTTGCTACCAGTATGGGCACTGCCAGATATGCAAACATGTGGCACCAATGAAAACTTTTGTACATCCCACAGAAGAAATTACAGCACAGATTACAGACTTTTTGAACTGTTCTTCTTTTATTGTATATGTGGTTCATTGTGGGTGTGATTTAATCTATGTGGGGAAAACTATTAGTCCAGCAAAAGAGAGATTTTTTGAACATTTAAGGGACATAAGGAACATAAATCTAATTTCATCTCTAGGATCACACTTCAATATGGTCCAAAGAACTTATGGTTTATCATTTTAGACCATGTTTAGTTTAGTTTAGTTTATTGTTCTAGGAATTATTACCTTTGAGCCAATGATTCTTTTACAAAGGTTCCACGTCATCAATGTACAAACAAACAAGACATGTTACATAGAATGGTCAGCAAATTATAAAGGTTTCAATAAGCCAGTATAATACAGTACATCACAGGAAAAAACTAAACATTGGAGGAATGGTCAAGGTGGGAAGGGTAGGAGGAGATATGGGGAGGGGAGCAGACTTAGAGTAGTTAGAGGTACTCAGATGCCTTTGTCAAGAAAGGAGCAGAGCAGAGGAGGAGGATGAAAAACAGTAAAAACAGTGATGAGGGAAGAATCATTAGTCAAGGCAGTCACAGGAGCTAGAGGCTGAGAGGTGAGAGTAAAGCATAGATTTGAAAGCTCCTAGTGACGTGGAGGATGTAATGAGCGAGCTCAGGGCATTGTACCAGCTGGGGGCACAATAGGCAAAAGATCTGTGGCCCTGTGTGGTCTGGTATCTGGGGACCTGGAGAGGCTGGTGTTCCGATCTTCTGGTGGGACGGATGCTGGTATTCAGGCAAAGTAGGTCTTGGATACACGGTGGAGTGCGGCCCAAGATGTATTTTTTTCCCATCAAGCATGTGAGGTACCTTATGTGATTTGAGAGTTGCAACCATCCTGTTTCAGTGTAGAGCTCACATGTATGAGTACGTCTTTGTGCTCCAATGAGCAGCCGACAGGCCTTGTTTAGGGTGGTTGTGATGCGCCTTAGTGCGGTGGTAGTGGCAGAGCCATAGATAATTAAGCCGTAGTCTATGATTGAGATGACAGAGCTTTGGGTAGCAATCCTCAGCACAGCTTGGGTAAGAAATTGCCAGTTTTGGAATAGGATACCAATGTGCTGGCTCACCGTTTTTGCTGTGTTGTCAATGTGGGTCGCAAAGGTAAGACTTTGATCAATGGTGATTCCAAGGTATTTAAATGTTGACACTTGTTCAAGGGTATTTCCTGGGTATGTTTTGATAGTAAGTGGAATTTGTCTTTTTCTGTTTTGTGGACTGGAGAAAAGCATGGATTTTGTTTTTTTGTGATGTTAAACCACAAGTGAGGAGAGATGACAGAAAAAGAATGCTGCTTCAAAGAGAATGCAGATGGATTTTTTCTTTGAAAAGCTTGATTCCCAGAGGATTGAACAAAGACCTAGATTTATCTGTTTGTAGTAAGACAGGATACAATTAGCAGAACAGGTGTAATTGTAATGTGTGTTTCTCAGTGTGACACTGTGTATATATTGCACATATTTTTGTACGTGATGAAGTTTATCTTTTTCTATTTAATATTGATAAATCTTTTTTCTTTTTTCTCTCCCCACCCTCTAGTTTTGCCTTTTATCTGTTCCTGCAGTCATTCATTCATTATTTATTTAATTTTTATTAACTGTATTTATCTCCCCAGACCTGGAACTCTCTCAGGTCTCACAGCTCGCCTGTGCCACTCTACCGCCCACTGTAACCCCTGCCTCCTCAAGAACATTACTTTCTCCCCAACCCCCCCAGGACTAGGGCTCAAGGAGATTGAAGGGGCAGAGGCAAGGATCCAGTGTTGGGCGTGTGGTGGTTTGGCACTGTGAGGGCTGTTGCCTATCCAGGCTGGAGGGGTATTTCAGCATTTGTTCTCTTAGAGGCAAAGGCATGCAATGATGTCAAGCATGGGCATGAGAGCACTCCCGCACTCATCCCGCTGATGTCCGCTGTCACCTCTCCCCATGCCCTTGTGTGGTTCCTGGCTACAGGACAGCATGCCTCCACGTGGTGTCGCTAGTGCCAGGACTTCACAACCCACCCGTACCCGAGAGAGGAGATATGCCCTACAGACGCTTGATCCTCTCTCCCACTGCTGACCCCTGGCAGCCCAAGCTTGCTCCTGAACCCGGGTTGCCAGTGTGGCAAGAAGTAAGGCGCCAGTGCCTCAGCCCTCTACGCCACAGGGCTGGCTCCTGCATTCATTATTGCTGATGTTATTATTGTTTTCAGTCTTTTGCTGTTATGTTTTATTTCTCCCCATTGGCAGCTTGGGCTAAGCCCTATATTATGATTGCTTAAATGTAGAAGATTTAAAAATATTTAATACAGATAGTTAAGATGTGGCTTTTTCCTTTGTTATAATCTAGTTACAGGCTAAACACTACAAAAATAAAGCTGCTAAATTGGAGTCTGTTTTAACTTTTGCCTTGGGGAGCAGTAAATTAACATGTGTTTTGTATGTGCATATCATTGTTAAATTGCACTTTAAATGGACACTTTTGTATGGATTTTGAATGCATTCCACTTGATGAAATCTAGATCACTTTGATCTCAACATGAAGTTATGTATCCCATGTGATCTATGATTGAGCACTTTAAATTGGTAACATACCACTGGACTCCACCCCCCAAATGAAGTGGGAATTTTTCCCACGAAGCGCCGGGGAATGTTTATGGCACCTCACAATAAATAAATCTTCATATTTATTTGGTCTCCGTGGTGCAATACTGTTTTTTGTGGTTTTCTTCCAGTTGATTCATATGACATGGCAAATCAGAATAACTCAACCACTAAAAACTTCCTGTAGCCTGTGATACTAAACTGATACTTTAAGCATACGATACTGTACTTCTCACCGGCAGTTCCTCAATAGTCACCCTCTACTCTGAGCTGCAGGCATCCTTCTACAAGTTGGAAGACAGGTTCTGTAGTCATAAACTTCTATTAAACTACAGAAAGACCAAGGTGGTGCTCACAGCCAGCCCACAGCACAAAAAGGAGCTCACTCCCTTCACCATCTCCAATAAAGTCAGTGAGCCGCTAGAACAAGTTCACTCCTTCAAGTACCTGGGGGTCACCATTGATGACTCCCTCACCGTCACCGAACACATCAACACTGTGGTAAAGGCAGTGAACACCAAGCTGAGTGTACTCTATAGGTATAAAAAAAATCTCACTCCAGAGGCCCTCTGTCTCTCAGTCTCCAGCTCCATCCTTTCTACCATTGACTATGAATTGGTGGTCTATGGTGCAGCAACAGACATTGCACTAAAAAGGATTCACATTGCCCTCAACAAGGCATGTAGGCTCACAATGGCTGCAGATCAAAATTCTCAAACCTGCTCCTTACATGAGGAGACCAATTGGCTGCCACTAATGAACAAGATTATATTCAAAACATGTCTCCTTGGAAAAAATGTGCTAATGGGTAAAACCACCCCATGCATTTGAAGCATCCTAACACCAAGTGCTACCAGCTATACCACCAGAGGCAGGATGAGGGGGGCCCTATCAACACCTTTCTGTTGAACTGTGCAAGGACAGCATGCTTTCAGCTATAGGGCCCCCCAATGGCTCAATGAAATCCCAGTGCCCATTCTAAACTTCCAATGCATCTCTCAATTCAAAAATGGCCTAAGGCAACACCTTCTTACTAGGACAGTTTGTGACTGCCACTAGGACTTTAACACCCATAATGACTAGTCACCCACACTCTCCTTCCTCTTCCTTTTAACCCCACTCTTTCCCCTTGCCCCATCCCTCTGTCTTCCTCTCCCCTCCCGTGCCTTCCCCCCTGGATCAACCTTAAAACCAACCTACTACCACTACCTCCCAACCTCCTAGACAAAGCCACTTTTGTTGCCCACCCCCAAGTCTCGCCTCCTCACCTTGACTCCTCCTTGGACTCTCACAGTAAGTGTCACACCTCTTTATCTCCTTCGCTACATATAAACACTGTCCTTTACTTTAGTTGAATGCTCTTGATGCTGTACTAGCACCATTAGTACTATGAATGACATTAAAACCTTATTGTATACTAGCTACCTACTATTCGAGTATTGTACATAAACTGTTTATTACTGTAGTCATTGTCACTGTTTGACATGGAACCTTTGTAAATGAGCTCTGAGCTCAAAGGTATGATCCAAATTCCTAAATAAATAAAATAAAAAAAAAAAATGAAAAGTATTGGCAGATGAATGCAGTCTGGCTACATCTTACTGTCTGCAGATTTAGTTATGAAGGAACAGTATGGACTAAGCCACTTTTCTTTAGAGGCTTTCTCCATTCAAGATTTTCCTTAGGGGTGTTATAATATGCTTTTTGTGGTAGTTAGGATATGTGAGCATGGTGATTTAGTAGTTCTGCCAGTATAGCCCAGAGGTTAGTGATAGCTGTACATGAGCTTGGTATGCCCAGCAGACCTGAGTTTGAATCTGAGCAAGTTACTTAACCATTCCAGTGATGCCAGGACACCCCTGAAAACAACCATTTCTGCCTAGTGGGCCTTACCCAGTTACCATAGAATAAAATACATTTCTCACTGCCAGTAATCTGTGACTGCTAATATAGCCATATGAAACCTGAGAATGTGAGTTATTATTGTTTTCTTGTTTGGAATAGACATTTCTTATAACAGTGTGTATGTATATAAGTACAGTATGATGTTTCATATATGCAACAGCTGTTCCATAAATACCTGCAGTATGTCTATGAGCATTATGCATTAGGAAAGAGAATGGGGAGATTGTTTAACCAGGAAAGCACACTAAGCCAGGTCTTGTTTCCAGGTGCCACCTGTTTGCACAAGGAAGTTAGGTGACTTGCTCAGGGTCACACAGCATATAAGTAGGGGCTATGGGATTCAGGCCCAGGTCTCCAGGTTTACAGTTCAGTGCCCTTAACCACTGCACTATGCTGTGTTTGGTCCATTTTTAACACACATTGCAAATAGGTAGCTTTTTTTTAATGGGTTTGGTAATTTTTATTAAATCTGCAGCTAACACAGTCCTGTGGCCCCCTTGTCTTACTGTTTCTCGAAGCATCCTTTGACTTGTTTACATCTAAGTTGTCTGGTAAGAAGTGAAGGGGCAGGGTATTACTCAATGCTAGTTCATGGGGGCTGAGAGTTTGAGGTTAGGCTAGTCCTTTTCAACTGAGCCCATCTCCTAGTTTCTCTCCATCATAGCACAGTGGTAAGTTGTCTTGGCAGGGCTGGGAGGGAAGCTGAGGGACTTGCTTGGTTGCTGTAGCAGAAGAACCAACCATCTCCCTCAGAATCGATATATACCTGTGAGGCAGCCATTACTGTTTGCAGCTACTACACTCTGTGATGGAAAGGGAACTAGGAGATTTTTTGAGGGGAAATCAACACTTTGCTCCTGAAATTGAGCCTAAAATGCACCAAAATGCATAATTTCACACATTACATTTCAAAATGTCCGGGGGGCATGCCCCTGGACCCCTCCTAGAGAGATTTAGTGTTCCAGGACAGGTGCTCCCCCCCTTCTATAACTTCTTAGATCTGCCACTGGGCAATAGCACATCCTTTTATAGTTATATTAATTCTCAAAAAAAAACACCAAGAATATGGGCTGGCAGCATCAGGGGTCTAGGCATGGTCCGTGCCAGCACACTGCCCATATACTCAGTTGGCACTTCTGTTTCTCAGTTCAGTGCATGACTGCCCTGGTGCCTCCAGTGTACCCTCCCACACCCTGCCATACCCATGCTACCCACTACTGGCACCTCTACTGGCCTGTCTGCTCTGTACTGTGTATGGTCCCCCAACATGGTTTATGCCAGACACCCATCACAGGGGCTGTTAGACCAGCTGATGGATGGTCTAACCTCAGTGCTGAGTTGCAGCCACAGCAGGGCTTCCAAAATCCCAAATAAAGAGTTGCTGTAGCCCGCCATGGCACAAGGCCATTTATGACCTGGTGCATTGGCATTTCTGGCACAGGGCTGCTTCGGTACAAGACATTCTGATTTTGACACAGCATGCATTAAAAAGTCAGGATTGCCACAATATTTGGTGCAAGGTGCCACTTGCATCAAATCCTTTTGGCACAGGAATCTTGAATCAAATTTTGGCCTTTGAAAATTGATCTCTTTGTGTTTTTTCCTTTGGTCAGCATCCCAGAATGCAAGGACAGAAACAGAAAGATAATTGACATTATGGTCCCTGGAGGTAAAGTGGGATACAAGGGATTTATCAGTGTGTCCATTGCTGACTGCCCTGTAATGTTCGCTGAATCAGTCAGCCAGGTACCTTCTAGTTTCTCTGATGTAGATAGTTGCACACTTCCTGCAAAGAATATGATAGGACCACTTGTAATAAATAACAAACTCACTAGTAATTCAACTAATATGGCCAATACTTTTAATGACTATTTCTGCTCCGTATTTGTAACACAGACCAAGAAATTTATAATGAAAGAAACAAAATCAATACAGCAAATTATCATCACTACCGAAAATATAACTGAAAAAATCCATCAACTAAATGAACATTCATCTCAAGGACCAGATTAGATATCTAGCAGATTCTTAAAATTACTGGTAAATGAAATAGTTCTACCACTGAAACAAATTTTTAAATGATATATCAATTCCAGCACCATCCCCAGTGATTGGAAAATAGCTTTAGTTGTTCCAGTCATTAAAAAAGGCAATAAAAATTCATCAAGTAATTATGGACCAGTAAGTCTCACATCAGTTCATAGGAAGATACTTGAATCTAAAGGACAAAATCACCACCCAGTTAAAAAACACAGATCACAATCAACACGGGTTCACAGCTGGAAGATCATGTAACACCAACCTACTCTGCTTTTATGAAAACAATTAGTAAATTACTAGACAATAAAACTCAGTGTGACATTTTTTTAAATTTAGTTAGGTCTTTGACTTAGTGCCCCATGGGACTATTATCAAAAAAAATTGAGAAAGCAAACATAGACTCCAGACTAATCAGGTGGACTGGAAACTAACAGAACACAAAAGGTTGTTACAAATGGTATTTAAATCAAACAGTGGTAAAGTCATGAGTGGTGTCTTACAAGGCTCAGTCTTGGACCCATTAATATTTAACATTTTCATACACTATCTTACCACACAGCTAACATGCTGGTCTACAAAATATGTGCATGATTCACTATTGGGAGGACTCTGCACTACTGTTGAACAACTTTAAGGAATTCAAATGGATCTGGACCACATAACAGAATGAGGAGAAAGGTGGAAGATGAAATTTAACATTGAAAATGTAAAGTAATGCATTCAGGTAAAAAATAACCATTAACAGAAATATTAGCTGTGTTGCACCCCCTTGTTAACAACAACTGATTAGAGAGATATGGGGGTGATGGTAACTGATGATCTGGAAAACACTGGGTGGTGCAACACACCATGTCTATAGCAAATAAAATCACTTGATGTATAAAAAGAAACATTAGGTCATGTGAAAAAAAAATGTATCATTTTCCCTCTCTACAGGTCTTATGTTCACCCACATATAGACTAAGCTACTCCATTTTGGTGTCTGTACAAGAAACAGATATTGAACAAGTTGAGAAAATCCAAAGAAAAGTAATCAATTATCTGTCTGGGGTACAAAGTAGGACATATCAAGAAAGTTTCTCAGACCTAAATTTAATGTGTCTGGAAACATGATGCCTTAGAGGGGACCTGTTAGTGTTAATGATGTATGATATTATAAATTATCCACAACTGTTCAATGAGCTAAACTTAGACTTCAAATAAATTCACACTGACACCGGAGGTTGCCCATTACAAATTGCAGGAGAAAAAGCAATACAATGAAAAGAAAGTTTTATTTTTCACAAAGGATCATAAACCCATGGAGTGAATTACTGCTTGAAGTAATTATTAGTAAATCAAAACAAGAATTCAAAAATAAATTAGACACATATATTCAAAACAGAGGACAACTGATGTATTAATGTTAGGAAGGAGCACAAATGGGCTGCCTTTAATCGCTTCATCACAACCTTAGTATGAACTTTAGTATGACATACCTAGAGGCAACAAAGGTTGCCAACAGGAAGGTGAGGGAGGCTGAGGCAGAGACAGAAATCTGGCTAAGAAAGGGAGTGAATCAAAAGGAAAAAGAGCTACCTGAAGAGATACATGCAAGAGAAATGTAAAGTCAAAGGGTTTGTTGTGAGATTAAAGAGTAAGGAATGATGGGAGGAGGAAGAAAGGATGGGAG
Organism: Neoceratodus forsteri; assembly: GCA_016271365.2. Lineage (NCBI taxonomy): Eukaryota > Metazoa > Chordata > Ceratodontiformes > Ceratodontidae > Neoceratodus > Neoceratodus forsteri. The sequence goes on along the minus strand of CM057450.1, from coordinate 179,252,268 downwards.
GATGGGGACAAAGGAAAAGCAGAGATACTGAACAAATATTTTTGTTCTGTATTTACTAGGGAGAAGGACAGACCACTGCCAGAATGTGAGGTTAAGAGAGGAAGGAATGAAAACAAGGGCTCAAATGGCATCATCAAAATAATGGACTAAAGGATGCTGGAAAAGCTTTCATGGTTGAAAGTGAATAAATCTATGGGACCTGATGGCTTACTCCCAAGGATGCTGAAGAAGGTAGCAGAAGTGATAGTAGGGCCACTTGCACACATATTAAACTGTTCACTGGCCATGGGGGTGGTCACTAGGTACTTAAGGACAGCATATGTGGTCTCTCTACAGAAGAGTGGAAGAAAGGATGAGCCAGAGAACTATTGACCAGTCAGTTTGGTATCTATAGGGGGGAATATTATAGTCTTTACTAAAGGAGGAACTGGTTGACTTCCTGGAGTAAAATGATCTACAGGGCCCCAGTCAACATGGGTTAATGAGGGGAAGGTTTTGCCAGATAAATACGGTTGACTTCTTTGACTGGGTGACCAGTGCAGCAGACAGAGGGCAGAAAGTAGATATGATGCACTTTACTTGGATTTCAGCAAGGCCTTTGGCTCAGTCCCCCATTAAGGGTTGGTTAAGAAAATAAGGGACTGGGGGGTGGCTAAAAAATTGGCAAGTCAAGGAAGATCTAGCCGAGGGGAAGAATACAAAGTATAGTAGTTAATGGGGAGTTTGCAGAGGTAAGGATGTAACAAGTGGACTACCTCAGGGGTCACTAGGCCGGTCCTTTATAATGCATTCATCTGTGATATAGAGGAAGGCATCAAGGGCAAAGTCTGCCTTTTCACAGATGTAAAAAGCAAAACTCAGCACTCTGTGGTAGGCATAAAAGAGCATATGTTTAATAATAAATGCAAGCTCAACAGCTCATATATATCAGGAAGCACAATTGAAAAGTACTCGACCGGTTTCGTGCACATTTTCAGTTGTACTTCCTGATATATGTGAGGCTTGGCGTTTGGTGTTTTGCATTTATTATTAAACGTATGCTCTTTTTACGCCTACCACAGAGTGCTGAGTTTTGCTCTTTTGGATCTATGGGCTGTTACTCGAGCACCTGTACTAACGGAGGAGCTGTTTTTTGTTGCTTGTATGTGTCTTTTCACAGATGACATAAAGATCTGTACAAGGGTAGACACAGAGGAAGGGATAAGGAACCTCAGAGAGGATTTGGGTAGGTTGATGAGTTGGTCAAACATCTGGCAGCTAGGTTTCAATGCAAAACAGTGATGCACACTGGGAAGAGGAACCCAAGTGTGCAAAATGAAATGGGGAGTGGTGCTAGAAAGCATCATGGACAGAAAGCACCTAAGGGTCATGATATCAGAGTGCTTAAAACAACAGCACATTCTAATTAATTTATTGAATTTTGATGACTGGATAGGTAAACTGAGACAAAGTCCTTTCTCAGTCTATCCTGTACCACTACTCATTAATCACAAATTATCCCTGTCTCCATTATTTGGTGGAAGTGCACCAGATCCTTTGGGCGAGACCTGTCCCCTTGCTTCATTGCCCTGTTCTCTCCTGTCACCTTGTGGTCCCTTACCACCCCCGTGGTCCCTTACCAATTCCCCAAACCCTGCACTCCTCCATTCGGTTCTGCACCTCACCTCCCCCTCATACTACAATCCTTCTGTATCTACTTTCTACCCGGACCTGTCTTACTATCCTGGTTTCTCAAAGAGCTGTTTAATCGACTCTTATTACCTAACCATGCTTCTTTTTCCTACACAATACTGTCATGTACATGTTGCCACATCCTGTAAACTGCTCTATGCTCATCTGTGCTTTGGTTTCTGTTTCATTTAAGTTCAACATTTGTATTCCATTATCTTGATTGTATATATACATGTATATATTTATGTATGTTGTATTGTAATTTGACCTTGTTCTACCCAGGTCCATCTTGTAAAAGAGCCTCACTCAATTATGTTCACCTGGATAAATAAAGATTTTGATTGATTGATTGATTCAGTGATGACCCGAGGAATAAAGCATTCCAAGAACAAACACAATACAATAATACACACAGAATAATACAGTGAGTTACAATATACAGTTAAGCCATGGGTAGTTAACTACAGTACACACGTAGGCAATCTCCAAAGGAGTCAAGATTACAGGTAGTGTGCAACTAGCCAAGAGAGAGAGGAGGAAGATAAACATTTTATACCATGTGCAGGAACATTTTTGCCATTCACATACTGGATGTCACAATTTCAATAGCAAGATAAATATAGATTGTCAGATTCAAATGCATTTGGTTAGAAACATAGGGTTCAGGTTACAGTCAGATGTAATTCTAGATAAGGAGGAGTGAGAAGTGAGAAGAGCAGCTTGTCTTTGAGTTAGGAGAGAAGGAGGCTGTTTGTGACCATTGTTGAGTTTGAGAGAGATGCGTAACATTAGTCACATGTGACCTTACTTGTTAGGAACAGTTGCCTCTGCATTGGAAGGGTTTGAAGAACTCATCCTTGCTAAGTTTTTTGAATTGGTCGATGATTTTGCAGGAGAGTAGAGGGTGAGGCAGGTTGTTCCAAATTCTGGGAGTAGTGAAGGTGTAGGATCTTTGGCCTAGCTTTAGCCTGGCCTTTGGGAGCTCCAGTAATGGTAGGCTTGAAGATCTTAGTACATGAGGTGTAGGTTTTAGGGATAGCAGGCTCATCAGATTGGGAGGGGGGGCTGATGAATTAATTTAAAGGTGATACAGATGTGGGAAAGTCAGATCTGTGTCAAAGGTTGGCCAGCTTAGCTTGTTGAGTACTAGACAGTGGTGAGTATGGGCAAGGGGCTGAGGTGGCAAAGCGAGTGATTCTATGGTATGTCTGTTTTAGTTTGTTCAGTAACGGGGCCTTAATTGAGTGGATGACAGATGCCACATAGAATAGTCCAGGGAGTAGGGTGGCAGAGGCAGTGGTCACTCTGGCATGCTTTGAGAGGTAGGGTGCTATGCGGAACAGCAGCGCAAGTTTTTGATTAGTGGTTTTGATGATATTGTTTATGTGTGCTTCAAGAACTAGGTTCTCATCAAGTGTGAATCCCAGGTATTTTGAATGATGAGACTTTTCCAGTGAAGTACCTGAGGAGGGTTTAAGAGGAAGGGTGTGTCATATGAGGTTTTGAAGAGGCATGATGGATGAGCATGGTGTTGTTATTTTCTCATTGAGAACCAGTTGGTTATTTTTGAACCACGATTCTAGGGCATGGAAGTCAAGCTCCAGATTAGTGGACAGGGTGCGGATATCCTTGGTGGATCTGTAGAGTATTGCATCATCTGCGTAGAGTTGTACTGATGCACCACCACAGTTAAGAGGCAGGTCATTGATGAATATGGAAAATAGTAGGGGACCAAGTATGGACCCTTGCTATACCCCGTCAGTGACTGGTGCTAGAGGGGATAGTATGTTTGCCCATTTGACACACTGTGAATAATTTGTTAGATAATTGGAAAACCATATGAGGGAGTTATTATCCAGGTTGACATGATGAAGTTTAGTGATAAGTAGGGGGTGATTAACAAGGTCAAAGGCTTTAGTGAGATCTACAAAGAATGCTCCAGTGGCTTGGCCCTGATCAATGTTATTGAATATGTCAGAGGTGACGCAAAGGAGGGCAGAGTCAGTTCCATGGTGTTTACAGAAACCATGCTGAAAGTTCATGAGGATGTTTGTTTGTTCAAGGAATGAGTGTAATTGATCATAGAGAATTCGTTCTTGAATTTTTGCTGTTGGACAGAGGATAGAAATTGGCCTGTAGTTCTGGGTTATATCGACTGGGCTGGATTTGTAGACAGGTACCACTACTGCTGTTTTCCATTTGTTAGGGATAGAGTGGGTGATGAAAGAGCAATTCATTAGCATCGAGATGGGCAGGGCAAGCGCTGGTGCCCCGTTACAGAGGAATTTAGGAAGCATGGTGTCAAAGCCTGGAGAGCTATTGCATTTGAGTCTCTTGAGCAACTCTAGGACCTCAAAACTGGTGGTAATTCTTATATGAAAGGAGGGATAGCTGGTCTCTTGTTAACTGGTATTATTGTACAAGCAGGTGGGGGGAAGACCATGTTTGTAGGGTGTAAGGTCTGTAAAGAAGTTGTTTATTCCAGTGGCAATGTCCAGAGGTGTTGTGAGAATGGTTCCATTGGCGGTCATGGTTTGAGGAACGATGCATTCTCTACCTTTTAGTAGGGTGTTCATCTGGCACCAGAAACATTTAGGGCTGGTAAGGTTAGTTTCTTGTAAAGATATAAGATAGTCCTTTTTGGCCACCTTTACTTTATTTTTGCATCAATTGCAGAGCCGATGATAAATAATCCAATCAGCATGCACCCCAGACCTCTTTAAGGTCTTCCAGGCTTTAACACATGGCGCATGAGACCCCTCAGATGATTAGTTAGCCAAGGGAAGGAAAGCCTTTGGACCTTCTGGTTTTATACGGAGCAAGAAAGTATTGGCTACTATGAACATTGAGATAAGATAGTCAAGGGCCTGATTTATATCAGGGAGGGTGTTAATTGATGACCAGTTGATGGAGGCTAGGCAGCCATTTAATTTTTCCTTGTTGAACTTGGTCAAGTCCCTGGTTTTGTTTATTTTGGGGTGGACTGGTGCAGTATTATTCATACACAATTAGTGGGTGAGTGATCACCAGGGAATCTGGGAAGATACCAGCAGCTCTGATGTTAGTAGTCATGTTGGTTATGATCCATTCAAGAAGCGTGTATCTCCCAGACTTCATTTTCAGTCTAGTGGGTTGTTCTATGACCTGCTCAAAATTAATGTCTGCCAGTGCAGAGTGGTACTGTACATTTTGTGGGCCAAGGAAATTAAGGTTAAAGTCACCACATGCCATAGTGTCATGTCTGAGGATGTTGTCAAGGCTGGTGATAACCTCCTCTTAACAGGATGTGTGCCTGGGAGGCAGACAGTTGCAGCCCAACACCATTTTCTTGGACTGACCAAGAGAGATGGTGATGAAGATATGCTCAGCCAGAGGGTGGATATCCAAGTCCTTCATTTCATCAGCAGTCAGTTCAGTCCTGGCTTAGATCATGACATCCCCACATTTTCCATGAGTCTGGTCCTTCCTGAATATGGAGAATCCAGGAAGGATGATCTCATGTGATTTAATGTCAGGTTTTAGCCAGGTTTCAGATATGCATAGGCTATCGGGTTTATGAAGCTGAGTCCATGCTTCAAGCTTGGGCTTCTTACCTCTGATGCTTTGGATATTCATGTGAGCTATTTTGAGGCCTGGGGTGTTGGTCCATGTTGGCAGCTGTCTCTGGGGGTTTGGTGTGCTTCCACATAGGGTGTTAGTGTTGCACCCCATATTCCATCCAGGCCATGGTTTAGTTGAATGTCCCCGGATAGCAGCATAGTACAGAGGTGACACTGCATCGGGGGGTTCACAAAAAAGGTAATTTTTGCCGCCATCTGATTCAAAGTGGAGTCAGGGCTGCTTTACAGCATAGGGCTAGTAATTGTAGATATGGACACTGTGAGACCACTTGACAGGGAGGGGTATTATATTGGTTTGGGATGGGGCATTGTTTAGAGGTCATTAGGGATCTTGAAAAGGCTGGGGATGGCCCATAAAGCAACAAGAGTGACAGACAAACTAGTACCACTCTGGTATGTTTTAAACATTGCATGGTTGTGTTATGTAGTGGACTAGCTGAGAGCGTCACCAAGGAACTACTGTGGTGGGATATAAGTAGTTACGGGTATGGGAAGAAAACGTAATTTTCACTAATAACATTAGCGGGGGTTGTATAACAAGAGAGTGGCCAGAGATGGTAGAGCTGAGGATTAGTTTGAAGTTTCCAGCCAATCGTAACATAGTTGGGATGGGCTTAGGAGCATTTAATGTAGGTCTAGGGCAGGGGTTGGGGGAGGGCCAAAACATCGAGTGTGTGGCATTGCAAGGACCGGGTGCTGCCCATTGGGAACCAGGGCTACTTTTACCTGGTAGTGAGATCCATGGAGCCAGCTCAGCCATGGTGGAAAAGTTTGCTGAAGCCTCTTGCCAATAGAGAAGAGGCAGCAGCATTTCTGGCTAATCCTGGTAGGGTAGCGCAGGGCCATGGACCAATGAGTGTAAAAGCCATAGATCTAGGTGGTGAGCCATACCTTAGTGCCAGAGGGAGTGGAGTGGGTCTCGATCTTCAGCCGAGTGCGGAGCTTCGATTTTGGGGGATGGTCTGCGGCCCTTTGGGTGGCACTTCGAGGAGACATGTAGCAACCTAGGAGAAAGAGAGTGGACAGCAAGAGGTTAGGTGGGGGTTTATATCAATGGAGAAAACAATAGCGAATACCGGGGCTAGGTAATTTGTGGACGGAGGTGAGAAGCTCTTTAGAGAAAATTGAACAGGAGCTAAGGTAAGGATGAGGTTGGGGGGGTAGCCTGAAAGGCTCCAAAGCTAGACAAAGGGCAGGGAAGAACTGTAGGTGGGAAAAAATAAATCAGATATAAATCAAGAGGGTGCTGTACTATCACTTACAGAAAATAAATAAAAAAAATTCAGAATAAAATGAGAGGGAGATGTATTCGGGAAAAATACACGAAAATAATCAAAAATAAATCAAGAGGCTGTGGGCAAGGCAAACAGGATTCTGGGCTGCATAGTGAGGGGGATAAGCAGTAGAAGTTGGGATGTCATCCTCCTATTGTACAGGTCACTGGTGTGACCACACCTGGAATATTGCACAGGGTACTGGAGTCCACACCTAAAGAGAGACTGCAATAAAGTGGAAGCAGTACAGTGCAAGGCAACCAATTTGGTCCATGGATATGGGGGAAGACATATGAAGAAAGGTTGCAGGACTTAGACATGTACACCCTTGATAAAAGGAGGGAAAGGAGTGGCATGACTGGAACATACAACTACTGGCATGGGATAAATAGGGTGGATGCCAAGGACCTTTTCTCCTTGAGTTCATCTGCAGGGATGAGAGGGAACTCACTTAAAAAAGGGATGTCTGTAAGCATTTTTCACAGAAAGTGTGGCAGGCAAGTGTAACAAATTGTCAGAGGGAAAATCAGTGAATAGCTTCAAGCAGGGATGGGACAGGCATATGGGCTTAGTAAGAAGGGGGACAGAAACAAAGGGGAGATATGGCCACTAGGACCACTGCAGAGTAATTAGGTAGAGGGGGCAGACTGGATGGGCTGACAGGCCTTCTTCTGTAATCATGTACAGTATGTATCTATTGTAATAATCATGCAATGCCTGTTCCACAAGTAATCTATTGTGCAGAGGAGTGTGGGTCACTTGATGGGATGTCTTGCAGAGAATGGAGGGATCTTGGCATTAGTATACATGGAATAGGTGGGGGAGAGTGCTGCCTACACCCACAAATACTATACAGTATATAACCTGCAAGTAATGATAGGGTGCCTGCCACCAGTTATAAGTTAGTAGCTAATTTTTATAGCTTGGCAACCATTGGCTGATAAGTAGCCTGCCCTAGTTAGCATGTGTTCCGTGGTACATGGCATGCCCTAGGAGCAGCCATGGGTTGTAGAGAGCCTGGCCAGTAAATAATGAATTATCTGCACATTAAAATAAGTTAAAATATGCCACAGTAATGGTGTGTGTGTCAGGAGCAGTTGCTCTATTGTAAATGCAGAGCAGCAACTGTGCAGCACTAGACACCTGAGCGAGAGATGAGTAAGCTGAGCTTGTTTGAGAAGAAGCACTGCCATGCTGAGAGACAGGCAGGTGGGTTCTGCACAGGATGCTCACTCTGGGGTGAAGTGCACTGGTGCTATGGTCAGAAGTCAGACTGAGGACTGTTTGACAACCTTAGTGAGCAAACACTCTTAGTGGTACAGAGACCACTTATTTCACAAAAACAGCACCTTTAGTTTGGCAGGTGACAAGTGCAAGATAAAAAAATGTAGGACTGGCTATTATTAATAAATAAGAACCTGAGGGACTGAGAGAGAGTTAGAGAGAGAGAGAGAGAGAGAGAGAGAGAGACTGCATCAGTCTAATGGTGATGGGCTCAGAGAAATGGATGTCTTATGCAGCACCAGGCTGCTTAGTGAAGTTCTACATTGCTCAGAAAATACTCAATGAAAAATAAACAAACACATAAATAAATAAACAAATGACACATAAGGCTAGTTGACAGTCCAAGGAACATAGCCATATGTTCAGATTACCTCAGAATTAACTAGATATAACAAGCATTTGTCAATGCCGGATGTTCGCTATGGGTATAGAAGCCTGGGGTAGTAGATGCGTATGGTGCACTGTATGGATTATGTATTACCAAAGTTAGGAGGTTGCATTTGTAAATTTGAATGCAGGATAATAACTTTGTTATGTTGTAGTATTTTCGTCCCAAATTGTCAACATTGCCTTCTTATGACACCACCTCACGAAGAAGTATAGAGATGATTTACAGCTTCTGTCTGAAAGGTGATTTCACGCAAGGGCTGCAATATCAACTTTCTGGATGTAAGAACACATTTTGGGCAGGATTTGAAAAATGACAGCTGTCACATTCATGAGGTGCTGTAAAGAAATGGCTATGTTGTAAATTTGGAGTAAAAATATTGAAAATGACCAGTTACAAGCCTGCATTTGCAGAATGTAACGTAGGCTCATAAATTCATTGATTTTTAATATTTTACACCAAGTTTTTAACACATCCTTCTTATGACCCTGCCTCATGAAGAAGGACAGAGAAAAGTTTCAACTCTTGGTCGAAAGGTGATTTTGCACAGGGACTGCAAAGTCACCTTTCCGAACGCAAAAATACATTTTGGCCAGGAGTTGAAAAATAACAGCTGTCACATTCATGAGGCAGTGTAAGTAAAGGACTACATTGAAAATTTGGAGTAAAACTATTGAAAATTGCCACACTTACGAGCCTGCATTTGTAAAATTCAAGATAGCCTCATAACTTTGTTTTTTTTTAAATATTTTTACACCAAATTTTTAACATAACCTCTTATGGCCCTGCCTCATGAAGATAGGCACAGAAAATTTGAACTCCTGCCCCAAAGGTGATTTCATGCAGGGCCTGCAAAGTCACCTTTCAGGATGTAAAAAAAAAAAAACATTTTGGCCAGGATCTGAAAAATGACAGCTGTCACATTAATGAGGTGCTGTAAATAAATGGCTTGTAAATTTGGGGTAAAAATATTTGAAATTACCAGAGTTACGAGCCTGTGTTTGCAAAATTCAATGTAGGCTCATAACTTTGTTGCTAATAATTTTTTTTTTTAATTTTTATACCAAATTCTCAACATAGCCTTCTTACGACCCACCTCATGAAGAAGGGCAGAGAAAATTTTCAACTCCTGCCCGAAAGGTGATTTCATGCAAGGACTGCAAAATCACCTTTTGGGATAGATTTGCCTAATGTCAGTGCAATTGTTCATGAGGAGGGGTCCCAAAAAAGGCATGTTGAAAATTTTGGCCAAAATATGCAAAAATGCCCAAGTTATGCCACTAAGTTCAAACCCCCATTGAAATATATTGAATCACCTACCTGTTTCTTCAGTATGTGGTCCAGCTTTCAAGAGAGAAGACATGTCTGCGGTCCACAGAAAATGACAGCGTTGGACTCCTGGTGGGTAAGTAATGTCTTTGGGGGTATAGGGTGGTAGGTGCTGAGTGGGAGAATAGGGTGGGAGGACAGTAATGGCCGCAAAAGACATTGATGGATGGTTTTCTTTTCACAGGTTTAAAAAAAAGGATGGATGATTCTGGATTGTGACACTGGGGATTGGGCACCCCAGTATTACTGTTATGTTTGTGTATAGAGGGGCTGAGAGGGAGGGCTGGGTGGTGGGATAACAAAGGACAGATGATTCTGGATCATGACACTGGGGACTGGGCACCCCAGTGTAACTGTTATATTTGTGGGGTGGGGTGGGGTGATTGATGCTGAATGGGAGGGAGGGTCAGGTGGGATGGTATAAAAAAATAAATAAAGATGCACATGGAGATGTGACTGTGCATACATAGCAGGTGTCAACATTGGGGGATTGGGCATGCCCAGTGTCACTGTTATGTTTGTGAAGGGGGGTGCTGAGAGGGACCCACGGAGATGTAACCTTGCATGTGCTGGAGCACTGTTTACTCTTACAGCTGGCAGACATTTCACATGCTAGGCTGACTTTGACAGATCACCTTGGCTTGCTGGGCATTGCAGATGAATGGGAATAGCAGACCCCTGACTGGGTCGGCTATTGCTTTTCAAATTCATGCTGTCCCCACCCAGCAAGCTAAAACTCTGTCATACTAAGCCTCATTGATGATTGGTGTTACACTGAATCTCCCCTAAAATACTACTCTGCATTGGATGAACAGTGTCACACCCATCAAAAAGTAGAACTATTGCAATATGTTTGCTTGCACCTGGGCGCATGGCGAACGTAAAAACGGAGCTGCAAACAGGCAAAGTACTTGAGGAAAGTGAGACAGCAAATTTAAACTGCAAAGATGTGCAGTCTTTTTAGAGCTGCAGTGGGCATAGCCCTGCAGACCTCTTGCTATGAAAAAAGAACTTGGTGCATTCCTTCTGATCAAACAACATGTTGGAGTTGCACCACACACACATTCCACGTCTATGAAGCACTCCACTCATTGTCTCCATTGGCTGTAGCACTACAGTATTTATGTGTCGGTGGTCATGGTGAAACTTGGCGTACTCCGCAGTGTCCAAGATGGTCACTAAGCTGTATTGCACATGTGCGACTACTGGTGCATGCGCAGTACAGTGTGGTGACCATCTTGGATGTGGCAGAGTGCCCCGTGTTGCACTCTGACCACCAATTTGTTTTTGTTAAATTAAAGCTATCCCCCACCCGACCCCCTCTCTCAGCACCCACCCCCCAGAAACATAACAGTGACACTGGGGATGCCCAATCACCCAGCGTCCCAATCACAAATCCTCTTACTGACCCCTCATCCTCTACCACACATACATGGTTATCTGTGCATGTTTTTTTATATTATATATATTTATAGTTTCCTCTCCCCCACCTGACCCTCCATCTCAGCACCCATCACCCCGCTTCTCCCCCCAGAAATGTAACAGTGGCACTGGGGGGGTGCCCAAACCCCTAGTGCAAGACTCCTTATTTTTTGGTTTTTAAGGTATCCCCACTTGACCATCCCTCTCAGCACCCACCTCCTGAAACATAATAGTGACACTGGGGGTGCCCAATCCCCCAGTGTCCTGATCACAAATCCTCTTACTGACCCCTTGTCCACTACCATGGATGCATGGTTATTTGTGTGTTTTATTTTGTTATATATATTTATAGTTTCCTCCCCACCTGAGTCTCCCTCTCAGCACCCATCACCCCAGAAATGTAACAGTGGCACTGGGGGTGCCAAATCCCCAGTGAGAGCAGGAATCCTTGATATGTTTTTAACCCATAAAAGAAAATGTCCATTGATGTCTTTTGCGGCTGTTACACTCCCCCCACCTGACCCTACCACTCAGCACCTCCAGGCCCTTATTTACCCATTGGTGGTCCAATACCGTATTCCTCTCTAGATTGCAGACACACCTTCACTCTTCAAAACTGGACCACAAATTGAAGAAACAGATATGTAGTTCAATGTATTTCAATGGTATTTTGAACTTAATGGCATAACTTGGCCTTATGTTCATATTTTTGGCCCAAATTTTTAACATGCCTTTTTTGGGACACCACCTCCTGAACAATTGCACTGTCATTGGGCAAATCTGTCCCAAAAGGTGATTTCATGGTCTCTGGGCAAAATCACCTTTTGGGCAAGAATTGAAAATTTTCTCTGCATTGTTCATGAGGTGGAGTCATAAGAAGGCTATGTAGAAAATGTAGTGTAAAAATATTAAAAAGCAACAAAGTTATGAGCCTACATTGAATTTTATGAATGCAGGCTCATAACTTTGGTAATTTTTAATATTTTTATCCTAAATTTACAACATAGCCATATGTTTACAGCACCTCATGAATGTGACAGCTGTTAATTTTCAAATCCTGGCCAAAATGGTTTTTCACATCCTAAAAGGTGATTTAGCTGTCCCTGCACGAAATCACCTTTCAGGCAGGAGTTGAAAATTTTCTCTGCCCTTGTTAATGATGCGGGGTCATAAGAAGGCTATGTTGTAAATTTATTATAAAAATATAATAAAAGTTACAAGGCTATGTTAAATTTTGCAAATGCAGTCTCATAAGTTTGGTAATAGTCAATATTTTTACCCCAAATTGTCAACATAGCAATTTCTTTACAGCACCGCATGAATGTGACAGCTGTCATTTTTCAACTCCTACTCAAAATGTGTTTTGCTTTCCGAAAGTTGATTTTGCAGTCCCTGCACGAAATCACCTTTAGGACAGAAGCTAAACATTTTCTCTGCCCGTCTTCATGTGGCATGGTCATAACAAGGCTATGTTGACAATTTGGCATGGAAATATTACAAAACAACAAATTTATGAGCCTGCATTACAGTTTGCAAACACAGCCTTGTATCTTTGGTAGTTTTCAATATTTTTACCCCAAATTCCTTGGCTGCAGCCCTATTTGCTCTGGCCAGAGTGTGTTTGTTAAATCCTATAACTTTGTCATTTTAAGTCAGCATCTCACCAAATGTAATATACTGATTGTTGGAGTGGTGGGCTTTCAGATAGCTATAGTCCAATTTGTCTAAGGGTCAGGAAAGGGAGGTACTGGCCTGTGAAAGTGGCATGGTCACAAAATATTGTCTGCAGTCCTGAAATCATGCTGGCAGGCAGGGGGGATGAAGGAGAACTGTTACAGAAATAGCAGGCTCAGCCCTTGCTAATTCATTGAGGTTTTATCACATTTCTTATACATTTTCTTAAATTTTGCAAGGGTGCTCCTGGTGTGGCCAACATCAGAATCAATCATTGTACCAGTGCCTCCCTCAAGAAAAAGCATCTTGAAAGCCTACAATTCTTTTAAGTTAATTCCATTTTCTTAGTTTGCCTTCATTCAATCATTGTAACATTTTGAAGGATTCTTGATCTCATCATTTGACAAAATCATGATTAACCTGACCACAGACAAGCTGACCCCTCATCGGTCAGTTACCTACACTTTACATTTTAACATGCTTATCACTTATAGAAATATGGCAGTCCTTTAATGCTAAACTAACCAGTACTTCTAAAAATTATATCCCCCAAATCAGGAAAATGGACAATAATAAACCTAAAACACCATGGATGAGTAAAACAGTCAGGAAACATATCAAAAAAAAATAGGGCATTTATTAAAGCTAAATTAAGTAACTCTCAAAAGAACTGGCTTGATTATAAACAATGCTTAAAAATATCTAAAAAAAGTATTAGAAAAGCAAAGAGTGATTATGAATATAGGTTAGCTGCAAATGTTAAAGATAATTACAAAGCCTTTTACACTTATATAAATAGTAAAAGGGGGTGGTGCGCCTGTTATTGGCCCATTAGAAAATCAAAATGGTGAATTACAAACTGATAAAACCGATATGGCTGTAATTTGTAATAATTACTTTTCTTCAGTCTTTAATAACAAAACTACCCCTACTAAGAATCACAATATACATCCCATTATCACAAAGTATAAGATTGAGGATAAGGAAATGGAGAAATTACTTTTGGGACTCAACCCTAATAAATCTGCTGGACCTGATGGAATTCACCCCCGTATTTTGAAGGAACTGGCATATCCCCTATCTGGTCCAATGGCTGCTTTATTTACAAAATCTCTTATAGAAGGTGAGGTCTTGGAGGAGTGGAGACAGGCTACTGTCATTCCCATTTATAAAAATAAAGGATCTAAACATAATGTTACAACTTATAGACCTATTAGTCTAACCTCTGTCCTGAGTAAAATTATGGAGGGTATAATTAAAAATTATATAGAGACTATTATACCACCAGACCAAACACAGCATGGATTTGTCAAATCCCGTTCCTGTATGACTAACCTGCTTGAATTTTATGGTGGAGTTAGTTTGGCTTTGGATGGGGGTGAAGCTGTGAATGTGGTTCTACTGGACTTTTCAAAGGCCTTTGACAAGGTGCCGCATGGTGAACTTATTGACACCATAATAGAAATGGGACTGATAGGAATATAACTAGATGGATTGAGTCCTGGCTGTTTGAGAGGACTCAGTGAGTTTGTATAAAGGGCCATTATTCAGAATATGAACCAGTGACTAGTGGGGTCCCACGGGGCTCTGTGTTGGGACCTTGTCTTTTTAATCTCTATAACTCTTCACTAACATTTTCATCTAATGTCTGGTTAACAAAATTTGCTGATGATACTCACATAGGCTACAAAATCAATAAACCTGAGGATGTATGTACTTTGCAAAGCACATTAAATGAACTTGAAAACTGGGCATTAACAAAAAACTTGTGTTCAATACTGAGAAATGCGTTGTAATGCACTTTGGGAAGGATAACCCATTAGCTACTTATTTTATGGGTAACAAAGTTCTTAAGGCTGTTGAAGATGAGAGAGACCTGGGAATTAGGGGTCAAAAATGATTTAAAATTTGGCTTACATTGTCAACAAATTATTAAAAAAGCGGGCGGTATTCTCCACTGTATTAAAAGGCATATTGTAAATACAAGTACCAGGGTTCTTCTCCCACTGTATTCCTCATTGGTTAGGCCTCATGTTGAGTATTGTGCTCAGTTTTGGTCACCTGGTGACAGGGGTTCCATAAATGCCCTTGAACGCATTCAGAGAAGGGCGACTAAAGGAATCAGCGAAGTTCAGGGACTGGATTATGAAGATAGACTTACAAAACTTGGACTCTATAGTCTTGAATATCGCAGACTTAGAGGGGACTTGTGTCTGGTGTATAGAGCTCTACACCGATAGTACCTTATGGGAATCTTTGGGACTGGTATTTAGAGAAGTAGCTTATGAAACTAGGGCTCATCCACTACAATTATTTGTAGAACGTTGCAGAACTAAATTGAGAAGTTCTTGGTTCTCTGTTAGAGTGTCTAAAATTTGGAATGCATTGCCACTATCTGTGGTGACTAGTGAAACTATGTATTTATTTAGAACCCGAGTAGATAACTTTCTAAGCGATAAATCAATCAAGGGTTATGACTAACTTTATTGGCGAGCATTATGGACTACGGTCTTCTTGGCTCTGATCTACCTATGATACCTATGATACCTATATGAGCTGAGGTCCATTTGCTATCTCTATTTTTTCTTGTGTGAAAAAAAGTTAGCAAGATTGAAAAATGTTTAAACTGTGTATTGAACTTTTAAATATCGCATTATATCATCAGGCACATACACAATTCTCAGTCACTCATTTAATATTGTTGACTGTCTTTGCCAAAGGGATAGATTGTTCCTTGGCTGATTCCCTCAGGATTTGGGGGTACATCGGCTCTATTGCCTTGCTCATGTTTTACAATCTTCAGCAATGTTTCAGCTCCTTCAGGTGCCTCACATATTTCCTGTAATGTTTCCTGCTGCCCCTGTGAACAACCTTTCTCTCTATTTGGTATTACTCCATCTCTTTAGTATAAGTATTACACCACTGTTCCCCTTGGTTATTATGCCATCACTTTTCCGATCTTACAGCAGTCTGACAAGTGCCTGTGTTTTCCTTTTCTCGTTTACATAGCTGAAGATTGTTTTATTATTGGATTTGACTTACATCTTTATATAGTGTGTCAGAGCACACTATATAAATGATGAAGCCAGAGAGTGGTTTCCACATAAGAAAGAGAGAAAGCAGTGAAACATATGCTCATATTGGCGTGTTAAAATTTAAAATGCAGTTACCTGACTGATTATGGGGTTACGCTGGTGGTTAGGCTCATCGTGATTTGGTTGAATGATAAGATCAAGAAGCCCTTTAAAATGTTAAAATGATTGAATGAAGACAAAGTCTGAAAACAGAATTGAATTAATTGCAGATTTTTGAGGATAAAGGAGGAGTCAGGAGAAGGTGTGTGCTCTTGGGCAGAAGTGAGTTACTGGAGCCCTTGGGACAACCCCTGGGAGGAGTTCAGACCACAGACACTGTTAATTAATTATTTGTTTAGCTCAGACAAGAGGAAAAGTGTGATTTAAAGGAGAAATATATCATTTGTGAGCGGTTTTCCTCAGGAGTAATGCTAACGTTACACAGCACATTACAGATTTTCACACCAGGTAGAATTTTGTAATTAGAGACTTGGGGTTCCCCTGACAGAAATTAATTACTAAAAAATGCACTGTAGAGCACCAGAGAAGTAAGCTGTCCAGTCAGGGTGCTAAAAATGAGACTATTTTTATTTCATGTGTTTTTTATAGTGATTTATGCAACATGCCATAGTAAAGTATCAATGTGAACAGAACAGAGCAGGCTTGGAATTTTTAGATAGTTGGCTTGTAATTTCAGACTGAAGATTTCAACATGGCCCATGCTGCTGCTGCAATATTCCCAGGGTGGAATCAGCTGTAATTGGTGCTTAGGAGTGGAATCAGCTTTCTGTTCACCTAGGGGCCAGATTTGGGGGCAAATATAATGTTGTGTGAGTATAAAAGAAGTTGCACAGCTCATGTATGGGAGATTCAGTTGGGAGACTGACCTGAAGGGACCCGTTCCTGAGTAGAGGGAGTCCAGCTTATAGAGTCCTATAACCAGGCAGGGCCTGAAGGACTAGCTCTTACACAGTAAGTCTAGCCTAAAGAGGATTGCCAGTATCCCAGTGCCAGGGTCAGTAGGGCAGTAAGTGAGAACAGGGAGAGATTAGTTATTGCCTGCTGCAAGTGTTACCTATTCCTGTAAGCTGATTCTGCCTGCATCCAGCAAATTCAGCACAGCATATTCCAGCTATCTGGCCATTTGTAGAACCATCAACACCAGGGTTCTACAGCAGTCCCTGGAGGTACCAAGATTTTGACACCTAAATTCTAGAGCTTGTAAAGCTCATAAGGAAAGTGATTATTTTTGTGGGACTAGTTCAAGAGGGACACTCATCTGCCATACAAGGATTTGTGATTCCCATTTGTTACAAAAGGACTACCATCCAGCAATTTCAGAGACTTTGCTCAGAGACTTGGGGGATAGGAAAGTGATTTGCCTAGAAGTATTTATTTTTATTTATTTTATTTATTTATTTAATATCACAACCTTTGAGCTAAAAGCTCATTTACAAAGGATCATCGTCACAAGGGTAGGGGAGGGTACATATGTTTGGAGTCAGTAGCAGCTTAATAGGCATTGTCAAGAACATCTAATAGTAGGACAAATGTGAACAGGAGAAATCAGTAAACATTGGCAGTAGCATAACAATGTAGCATAATATAAGCAAATAACAACACATAACCAGAACAAGGGTACATAGTCAATGGAGTTGGGTTCACACATCATGCCATGCAGTTAAGTGCTTAAGTCAGAGTTAGGTGCTAGTTTGAGAAAAATCAGAGGTGGAAGCTAGGCAGCGCTCTTGTATTGGGAGAAAACAGGAGATGGAGCTGTTCATCAAAACTGATACCTGTTGTGATTAAATGCTCTGTTAATTACATTAATTGCCATACAATAAATGCTACAGAGTACAGTGAATATAGAGTATCAGTGAATTTACAGTATAGGTGAATAGTAATTGATTAGATACCAGGAATGGTATCTGGCAAAAGGGTGAGGGGCTGACTGATTCTGATATAGGCATAGTAGCCACTGCATGCCCTAAGGCATCTATAAGAGAAAGTGCAATGACTGAGGTCCGAGATATGGCCTAGTGCTGATGGTATTGGTGTGGTGGATGTCTGGTTGGTTCAGATATAGCCTACAGTCTCCTGTGGGAAGAAAGGATATCAAGTATAGATGCATAGAGTTTTAATTAATTTAAGAGGTTATTGCAAATGTGTTGTTGTTTCTATGTTTTTTGCAAGCTGTGTCTCTCAAGCTGACAAAACACCTTTATTTCACCTGAAAACTGTATCCGAGTCATACTTTGATGGTATTCAAGTCTCACAATTCCTGTTTTCTCTAGTGTCAGTCTGGCACAGTGCCTTCTGTTTCACACAGGTTCCCACAACTTTCTGGTTGGTAAGTCAGCTGTGCATATCTGTGGTGGTGGTTGGAAAGAGAAGTAAACAAACCTAGTGACTCATTGGCATACCAGTTACCTATCAGTGGAACAGTTCCCATTGCCAGGGTGTTATACTATGTGGGGATTTTAAAAGATGTGCTCATTTTCCACATGTATTTGTGCACTTCCATCCATAACATTAGACCACAAAAAGGTAGTCTAATTTTATGATGCGAGTACTGCAGGTGCGTCTGAATAATGGACACAAGTACCACAGGTGTGGTTAAAAGCACCTTAAACTGCAGAAACTTAAGGTAGCAGAGATACACAGAGGAACCATGTATAAAGGTCAGCAATGAATGGTTAGGTATACTGAAGGACAAGGAGTCAGCTTCCAGTGAAAACTATACAATTTGTATTAAAAAATGCAGTGAAATTAGCACAAACAGGTCACCAGCCAGAACACATTGGGAGCTTGTTATATCTACTTCCTGGTTAGCACTGTAAACACAGACTGACTGCTTAGGTTTTAGCAAGCACAACTGTTTCAGAGAAAAGCAACAGTACAGCTGAAATCAGCACAAAATTTCAAGCAGGGAAAGCAAAGAAACAAAGTAAAACTACCACTTTAAAAATATATAAGCCAAATCAACAAACCAGTACAGGAGCATTCTACACCCATACAGGTGTCTGGTAAGCATATTACACACTTATGTATTGACAGTCCGTGTCATCATCAGAGCACATGGTAGTGTGGTGGCTGTGCTATTTGAAAAAGTGATTTAAAGTGATAGCGTCTTAGTTACAAACATAAAATAGCCAGTGGAAAGAAAAAGGACACTCAGAAAGCACTCATCAAAGAGTGCAAGAATAAAAACAACTTTGGTGCTTAGGAGCTTTACAAGCCAGTGTCATAAATAAACAGAATCTGGCCAGAGCTGATAGGGTTGCAGGAGAGGAATCTGGATTAAAAATATTGAGAATCGTTTTTTTTTTCATATTTTTACACCAAATTTTCAACACAGCCTTGTGATGAACCTGCCTCATAAAGAAAGGCAGAGAAAATGTTCAACTCCTGGCCTAAAGGTGATGTCATACAGGGACTGCAAAATCAACTTTTGGGCTGCAAACACACATTTTGGGCAGGAGTTGAAAAATGACAGCTGTCACATTCATGAGTCGCTGTACCAAAATGGCTATGTTGAAATGTTGTGGTAAAAACACTGAATATTACCAAAGTTGTGAACCCGCATTTGCAAAATTCAACATAGCCTCATAACTTAAAGCAGCAGTGCAACAATCTGGTGAAAATTTTGACCAATACTTTTTTTATGCTATTTTAGATTGCCACTTACCTTCTGACTTGTATGATACCCTTCTTTCCATAATTTGAGACTGCATGAGTACTTTTTATGTTGCTTGCATGCATGTGCAAGAAACATAGTGCCATCATACGAGTTTTCAGAGGTGTGGCACCCCGTCTTCCAATTCAGTCAGCGAGAGTTTGCGTGGCGCAGTTCTCCAATGACTGCTGCAGCTGTCTATGACAGCAGTCAAAATGCAGTGGCATACAGTTGAAAGGGAGAGCACGCTCAGTGAGCAGAGCTCTCCACACACAAGCAAGCACGCATATTGCATGCTGAAGCGCCCCCCCATGCACACACTGTATGGCTGAAGGGGGTGCGCCGAACTCTGTCGGCTCCACAAAATGTGATAGCCAACGGGTGCCCAATCCCCCATTGGCTCCACAGCTGCATGCCCCCAAACCTTTCAGGTGCCACACTGAGCCCACCCCCAGTGTGGCAAATCTTGTTATAGCTGACGGGGGTGCTCAATTCCCCCATTAGCTCCAGCCCCACCAAACAGCCTTTGCAGCTGCCACACTGGGAGCCCACCCCAGCATGGCAAACATCCCGCATTGTCTTCATTACAAAAATAAACCTGTAAATAAAAAAGGTCCCTTGCAGTCTCCCTGCCCCCACCTGCACCCACCCACTGCGCACCCTACCTCCCCACACCCCCCTCACCCCATACTTACCTCCGGAGCTCGGTGCGATGATCATCGGTGGTCCAGGAACACATCTGCACTCTTCAAAGCCGACCGCGAACTAAGGAAATGCCGGTAAGCTGTATAATGGAATAAATAGGGTTTTTTCAACTTTGTTGCATATCTCAGGCATTTTTGGGAATTTTGGCACCAAATTTTCAACATGGGGTTTTTGGGACCCCTCCTCATTAATTCTTGTACTGTCATGGCATTAATCAGGCCCAAAGAGTGATTTCATGGTCACTGCGCAAAATCACCTTTCGGGACCAATTAATGAAATGACAGTGCCAGTGTTCATAAGGTGGGCTCTCAAAAGCCTATGTTGAAAATTTCCAGAAACACCCTAAAATGACTGTTTTACGAGCGCAGGTTGCGCAGTTCCTACGCACACTCGTAAGTTTGTGAATTTTTTATATTTTCACTCCAGATTTTCAACTTTGCCATTTTACCACACCTCCTTATAAGCAGTACAGCTGTTATTTTTCACATCTTGCCCAAAATGTGTTTCTGCCCATGTAGCGCACAATGGCACATTCGGTGTGCGAAATCAATGTATGGGACACATTAAGAAAATCACAGTGACACTATTCATGAGCAGAGGTCTTAAAATGGCTATGTGGAAAATTTGGTGAAAAAATTCCTAAAAATGACTGTTTTATGAGCGTATGTTGTGCAGTTCCTATGTACGCTCATAAGTTCATGAATTTTCAATATTTGCACTCCAGTGACTTCCAAATACCTAAACAGCACATACAAGCAAGCAACATTCGGCATTGACAAATGCTTGTTTTATGTCTGAAATAATAAAAGGAGCACGCCTTTTAATATGATTCAGACCAGGTTTCAATCAGTATTTGTAGCTGGTTTTGAACAGCTATTGTTCTGTAAGGCCAGAGAGCATTGCTTGCTGCATAATAGTTAATTTTTGTCACAACAAAAGTGATATATAAACAACTGATGTATAAAAACAGCTGAAAATACTGATGAAGACCTGGTCCACACCATATTAAAAGGAGTACTCCTTTTAATATTTCAGACATGAAATAAAATACTAACGCAGACTCAGACTGTGGAAAGAAGGGTATCATACAAGTCAGGAGGTAAGTGGCA
This sequence comes from Neoceratodus forsteri, assembly GCA_016271365.2. Lineage (NCBI taxonomy): Eukaryota > Metazoa > Chordata > Ceratodontiformes > Ceratodontidae > Neoceratodus > Neoceratodus forsteri. The sequence continues at coordinate 179,231,042 of CM057450.1, read as the reverse complement.
ATTTAAAATAGCATAAAAAAAGTATTGGTCAAAATGTTCACCTAATTGTTGCACTGCTGCTTTAATAGGTGGACATACTAGAATCATAGAACACAAGAATACGCAAAGCATTGCTAGCCTTTTTGCGGCATTGAAAAAGTTTAACTTGGTCCACAGGGAAGAAATCTGGATACAGCTTTACTTAATCAAACCCTAAATATCATGATATCAGGGCAGAAAGGGAGTTAGGGTGCATTCAGATGGAAGTGAGGATAAGGTAAAGACAATTTATTGTGGTACTGTACTCTATAAAGACCCTGCTGAAAGGATGCAACACATATATCGAGCAGAGAAACACCAGCTTGGCATAGATGCTGAATTCTTTGGTGTGATCTTATAGAGCAGCAAGTTAAGTTTTGACAATGTTCATTTTTGAGTGGAGGACTGTGAAAAATGTCAGATGGTTGTCAATTCTGATCCATCTTTTTTCTTCTTTGATGACAAAACTGCTGCTTTAATAAAATGGGCTATGTAGACCATTATGATCCATCATATTTTCAATAACCCCAACGTTTTACACCCTGTGAGTCACTGTCCCACATAGGAAAACTGACTTTCTCACTCCTCTCTGAGTGCAAACCAAGCACCTTTTTGTGTTGACACCCCTCCCTAATCTGCCACTTGCTTAGTGGCAGTGAATTTATGTAGCATTTTGTAGTTCTGCATATTTATGCAGTTGCATAAAATGCCTACTGACATCCTTTGTAAGTGTCCCTCTATCAGTTTCTTCATATTTCCTCCAGTGTTTACATTTACTGCAACAGTAAAAAGAATGTGTTCAGTACTAAAAATAAAAAGAAATTTGCTGGTGGGCTTTCTGTTTAGATACCACTGTTAAGCAGAAGCTGCATTCTCTATCCTAAGCTGGTCTCCGAGCTTCCTTACTCGTGGGCTGTACCTCCTAATGCTGATAGGAAGGCAGGAATCAGACCTCTGCAACAGGGGACATCCAGCCCTCCACTTCCTGTCTCCCTCAGTTTACTTCCTGCCTTCAGACTGGCAGGTACTCTGCAAGCAGAGCTCTGTCACCATGTTGCAGAGCAGAAGACAGAAGACTGTAAGTCAAACAATTTCTTTTCATTGGGATTTCTGAGGAATCGTAGCTGTGCTACAGTGCTCCTGTGTGGGTTCCAGTCTCAAGTTTGCAAGCTGTACAGACAGGCCACAGTTCACCTCAGTGTTTTTTCCCACAATTTTGGGCTCAACCCAACAATCCCTAGAATTCTCTATGTAACCCCCCTGTTACCCGGGGTTACTAGAACCCTAGTTAGATCTAGTGGCAGGCAGGGACAGGCAGTTAGTGAAACTCCAGTTAAATGGATTTCACTATGTCTTGCTCTGTTTTTAGTCTCTGCTGAGCTGGGGCTCTGACATCATTTAGAATTCTGCAGCAGCATAAGCCACAATGGAATGTTGCAGTTGGGAGTTACATAGAATGTTGGAGAATTTCAAAGTCAGTCTAGAGTTGATCCTTGAAGTCAGCAGTCTAGGTTTGTTTTCAGTCTGAAGTAGGCTCAAGAGACAGAAGGATGTAGATCCTGTAGTACCATGGAGGGAGGGGGTGCCCTGCAGGGGCAGGGCCCCCCTGCTCTCAGCTCTGACTCAGAGCTACCTTGGAGTGTGCGATTCCACCATAAGAGAGGCACAAAGAACCAACTCCAAGGAGCAACCCCTGGCCTGGGAAAAGGAAGAAGCTGCCTGATGAAGAGTGCTGGGGCACTACAGTTTTTGTGGAATAGAGGTTCCCTCAGAGTTTTTGGACATCTGCAACAATGAGGGTGATGAAGCTTTGATAAAAGGCCAGTGTCATTCACCAAAACCATGAGTAAATAAGTCTCTGGGGCTGTGGGTCAGGCAGGATGCCAAGTCCAGGGCTTATGGAACAGTGAGACAGTAATGACTGCTGTGTGTGGGGGGTCTTCAGGGAAAAGACAGGTTCTGCATTACAAAGCCATGTACAGTCTGCACTATAGTAGCCAAGGAAGAGGCTTAGGGAACAGCGAGATATAATGACTGTTGTATGTGGGGGGGTCTTCAGAGAAAGACATTTACTGCATTACAAAGCCATGTACAGTCTGCACTATAGTAGCCAAGGAAGAGACTTAGGGAACCGTGAGATGTAATGACTGTTGTACATGGGGGGATCTTCAGAGAAAGACATTTACTGCATTACAAAGCCTTGTACAGTCTGCACTACAAGCCAAGCCAAGGATGTGTGTGTGTGTGTGTGTGTGTGTGTAAACAAAGGAATGGCCGGGTATGGGTCTATGGAACAAAAGATGGGAGACCCTCCCATCTGGTGTAACAAGGCTCATCTCTACAGATTCACTTTGAGACACCAGTCACCTTTCTGTCAGGTATTGGCCAGTGTCTAAAGAGGGTGCCTAGACATTGGGATACAGTAGAGGGTGGTAGTGTGCCACTAGTTAAAGAGTCCATGACATATGGAAGTTTAGGATCCAAGTTTGGATATGTGTTCTGTGTCATCACCTTATCTGCATTACAAGGGGTATAGCCCCATGGGGGTCTATCTATGCTTTTCATTCAGTGTTGTTGAATAAAGCCACACTTTAGAATCCCATCTCCTGGTATTGGACATTATGTTATTGCTTCTAGTCTCTGGATTACTTTGGGTGCTCCTGTGCAGAGTAGTCAAACCTAGTCATCATGCTGACTGACATCTTTCTCCCCAAATTTTCAACTTACAAAAATAGAGGCACCACATCATGGGACCTAGGCCCCTCAACCTGTTCACTAGCCATACAGGCAGGGGTAGTAGCCCACTCAGTTTAGTGCCAACTGGGGGTTACATCTATAGTGCTGTTTTTTCAATTGGGGGACTTAAGAAAAAGATCTGGTATGCTTCTTTTCATGAAACAAAGCAAAATGGATTCGGAGTGGTGGGACAGGTAATATGGTGCTCAGCAATGAAAAAACTGAAACAAGCAAAAGGATGAGGAGCACCCACATATGCAGAAAGCACCAGGACTGCAAAAATATTATTCAGAGTTCTTTAGTGCATAGTGCACCCACACATCATGAGCATAAAGAAGTGATGGCTGAGCTGCTCTGAAAGAAACACTTCTCCCTGCCCCTGCCAGGCATCAACAGAGTGAATCACCCAGATGATGCCTGGCAGGGGTCAGGAGAAATGTTAGCTGCAGAAAGGCTCAGCTGCCACTTTTTTATACTCACTATGTGTGGGTGCACAATGCACTTTAGTTAAATAAAGGACTTTGAAGAATATTTTTGAGGTCCTGATGCTTTCTGCATATGTAGGTGCTCCTCATCCTTTTGCTTGTCCCTGTGGAACAGCAGGCTGAGATGGAACATGAGCTCAGTCTTCCCATTCTCAGGGGTATTGACAGGATTGAACATATGGATATGTTCTCCAGCAGAACACAGGGACATGCTCTGAAGGTCTCAGATGGCAAGTTTAGGGGTAACCTTAGGAAGCATATTTTGTCCCAGAAGGTGGTGACCTTCTAAAATGACCTGCCAATACAGACTGTGCACATGAAGACAGTAGCGTGTTCCCCAGTGTTGCCCATTCCCTTAGCTTTTGCCAGCACTGAGATGATATGGCTGTGGAGAGCTTTTAGGTATGGCAAGAGCATTGAAAAGAATATGCAGTGCTCTTGCCACACCAGAGTCAGATGTAACTGATAATGCTACAATTACAGAACTGCGCATGTGTGATACTTGTGCATGTGCAGTTTGCCATGGAGTCAGCCGCAACATGGCAGCACTGACATGACTACATATGCACGATACTCACATATGCATAGTTTGTCAGCACTGCCATGTTGCACATGGCAGCTGTTAGTATCTCAGCAAAGCTATATTGTGTCAGTACATTGCACGCAGATGTAAACATGGGTAAAAGTAAGACCCCACTGAAAATGAGATACTGCAGCTCAGCCAGGCTAAGCTGTGTCAGGATATTGTAAAATGGGTAAAACTAGGACCCCCCTGAAAATGAGATACTGCATCTCAGCAAACCTATCCTGTGTCAGTACATTGCCAAAATGGATGAGAGTATCAGCCCACTGAATATGACATACTGCATTGTAACAGGGCTAAAGAGCACATAAAACACTTTAACATTTGTTATAGTGATTTTACTGACAGGCATAATGAAGTCAGTTAGCATATATTGATTTGAGCATACAGGAAAATGTGCCGGAGGTTTGTCCACACGCACACTTTGGGAGAGATGACCAAGAATATAATTTAAAACTGCTCTGCAGTTATATGCTGTTATCTGTTGGAAGTCGTGTCAGTAAATTATTAGTCTCCAAAGATAGCAAGCCACATTGCAATAATAAACAAGCTGAAAAAATAATGTTGGAATTAGTCTACCCAACAGAGACAAGAGAGTATTTTATTTAACTTGCAAGCTGGGGAAGGATACACTGAAAACTCCAAAATGTGTGCCTTGGTACTCCATTTTTCCGCTACAGACAGCAAGATGGCTGCATGTATCCCTCTTGCATTAGCTCTAAAAATGCTGTTTACCAAGTTGGATTCAAAAGAAAATATGTGTTTCTTGTACTCACTGAAGCACTACAAGGTTGGGAGGAGAGGTGATTGTCCAGAGCATTTGTTTCTTAACCCTTAGGCTGCTGAAAGAACTAGAATGTATCTATTTGATTGAGCTCTGGACAGATGTTAGTCTGCAGCACTGCAAGAGTTACATTGAAGGGCTGCAAAGATGTGGAAGGATCACTCGAAAACTCCAAAGGAAGTGCTCCATGGTCTGAATCTGGTAACTCATTTTTAGAGCTAATGCAAGAGGGCTGCAGGCTCCGCCTACCTACAGCACTTAAAAGAAAACCTAGAACAGGAAAGATTACAACTTGCTTGTAACCTGTATTGCAGTACTCACTTAGGAGAAAAGTCAGCAGATCTTAACCTGTTCAGTGCTTGTAGTTCCTGATGAAATTTGCCTGCTGTTCAAAGGCACATAGCAAATAGCATATGATGTAGCTAGCATGTCATGTCAAAATGCTGTCATGTATTTTCTAAGACAGAGCAGGCAAGTCTTACCTAATCTACTGGGGCATATGCTTATTCATAAATTGACAAAAGAAACCGAACAGCATTAGGCAGAGTGAGACAAGTCTTGCCAGAGAGTTGGCAAGACCACGCAGTGGTTGATTGTATTAGTACACTGATGTATTGATTATGAGAAATATATACTATTAGCTGTGGACAGAGCAAATGCAACTCCTCTAAACAGCACCCCTACTGGCAGAGCAGGAAAGTCATGCCATAAGATGTAAGGCAAAAAGAACAGACAAATTATCAAGAAAAAGTCCCAATGGCAAAGCATAAAAGTCATGCCATCAGGTATTTGGGAAGAGCAGACAAGTCTTGCCATTGACAATGCAGGCAGAGCAGAAAGTCATGACATAAATAGACCATAATAGCTGTGCCATGTAGAGCAGGGACATACAGTAGAACCTTAGTCTGTTATTTCTTGCATAAATAACTATACATACTGGTTTATTTCAAAGTGTTTCCTGATCTAGGATGGTTGAACGTATAGCTCTGTCCACAGCTAAAAGATTGTTTTTCAAACTACAGAAACTGTTTGCAAATGTGTCAGGGTGTATGACAATAAGACACACATATCTTGATGGATTTGAATGGATACAGCATGCTTCCAAAATATGTATGAAAGTTCTGCATTCAGTGCTTTGAAAATCCTGTCTCATGCATCTAACTAGAAGCCCAACACCATCTGTTCAAAGGACCGACCTCTAAGCCCCAAATTATGCATTATGTGCCAGGGCTTAACCAATCCTTGTCGACAGGCATTGCATAAATGGAGGCACTGCTGGGATCAATTCTGCATTCTGATGTTAGAAACACTTGGGTCCCCTGGGAGATATACATTTGGCTGGGTGAGAGAGCTTTCCAGACATTACAGTAAATCCTCAAACTGACTGACAACGGCAGTTAGTTGAAGCATGCTATATGTGACTAGATTCTAAAAGAGAGATTTTCTTCCCAGGCATAGTGTTGCCCAGGGAATGGGGAAAAATAGAAACATAGTATCTGATGGCAGATAAGGACCACTTGGATTGCCCAGTCTGCCTATTTTTCCCTACTTACATCATCACCACAGATCCTAGGTGATCTACAGCTCTTTCTCCATCGCCCCTTCCTTTCTGCTATGATTCCTTTGGGTTCCACCCATTGAGAGCACCAGCGGCATTGCACCCGTCATTAGGGCACCACATTTTCAAGTTGCAATCCCCTCCTCTTGTGGGGTGCTGCACCCCCTGTGCGCCCATGTGGGGAGGTTGAGCCTCACACACCCCCTTTCTAGATATTCTAACTCCAAGGGGAGTGGACCTTGGGGAGGGGGGCATCTAATTCTGTTATTTTGTGCCCTAATGATGGGTGCACTGCTGGCACTGGCACCCTGATGGCCAGAACTAATTCCTTTGTGCCCTCTTGAATCCCAGTACTGTTTTCACCCCCACCACCTCCACCAGAAGGCTATTCCAGGCATTCACCTCTCTTTCTGGGAGAAGTATTTCCTCACATCTCTCTCTGGAATCCAGTCTACCCCCCCTCCAGCTTCACAGTATGTTCCCTTGTTCTTGAGCAACTTTTTTTTTCTGAAGAAATACTTCCCTCCTATACCTTATTTACCCCTGTGAGGTATTTAAAGGTCTCTGTCATATCCACGCTTTTCCTTAAGAACAACAAAAGTTAATGGGTCAGAGAGAATTGTTGACTTGCAAGATGCCTGCTAAGGTGTGAGAAGCATGTTTTCTAAAAGGCACAGTACATGAGAATAAGTACCTAACACTTGATTATGAATTTCTGATTGGATGTGAACACCTGGGCATAGTTATGAGTTTCAATGTTGACAAGCAGTTAACACAAGTTTCCACCAAGTTTGATCTAACATCACGAGGAGTGTGCAAGTAGAAGCCATGTCAGAGACCTTTGTTGCACACATTTCATTGAACCACTTTCATTGTTTTCACAAAACTTTGTTTTCAGTGGAGGCCTTCAAGAGGGGGTCTTAAGGCACACCTTTCCCTCCAAGCTTTTGGGGAATGAAGGAGTCCAGTGACTGGTTACCTTCTCAGCTGTGTTTTACCTAATTAATATTCTGAATGTATGTATATGTATTTATTTATGAAGTTTTTATTTATATTGATATCTATTCCTGCTTTTATTGTAAGGCTTTTTCCTCCGGGGAAAGGTGCCATTAAAAAATAAACGCTCCTTACTTACTACTTACTTACAATGACAATGCAATATCCATTCCATACAGTGCTGCATACAAACAGTGTTATAGTGTTACAGCTAAAGAAAGTCGCTCTAAAAGTGTGACAGCTGTTTTGACAGTGGATTACTTTGCATGCTTACCTCTCAGTAAACTAGGTCTCGAGGGGATTAAGACTAATCAAACAACTGGATTGTAGTGGCTAAAGAGGGAGATTTTTAAATAATCGTCAGCAGTGCCTTTTGGAGTCCTCATTAAAGTAATATTGAAAAAGGCTGATGAGGTGGAAGCAGATGTAAAGTTTCAATAACAGAAAAACAACTGCAACTATGCCAATCTGAAACATATACAGAGTACCCAGCCTACAGGAAACAATTGAAAGATACCATTAAAGATCACAACACTAGAATCAGGAGAGGCAAAGAAAAAAATTGAGTGAGACCATATGATTTTTTGGAGGGGAGGATTTTTGGCTGGGGAAAATGAACACTCAGAGGCCCAGATCAGTATTAAAGATGTCAATCATACTAGATAATCTGAGAGATACTTACACCTCTGGCTCAGACTCTGAATGAGCTACTTCCAGGTTTTTTTTTTAGAACAAACCTAAGATGACTTCTCCCCACCCAATCGGCAAGCCATCCAAATAGCACAACAAACACCGCAGGTACAACTCCCACTACTTGCAATGTCAGTTGAGATGCAGTCCGAGAATAAATAGGTTCCAAGGACTCTATCAGATGACAGACAAAAGAGAAGAAGTAAAAGGGGGATGGGGAGGAAACTGCTGTGGAGGTCAGAGTTACAACCAGGAACAGCAACAGCCAAACTGTCACAAATATACCCTTCTGACAACCCTGATAAGCATTCTGCCAGGTCGCTCCTCAGGACCATGCCCTGGTGGAAGGAAAGGGAAGACTCAGTTGGGATAAAATATCCCAGCAGCTCCAGGCAGGTGAATCTGTCCCCCCTTCATATCACAGTAAAGCCCTGATGATTTCTCCTGTGCCTCGCCAGTTCCACCTCCCTGACATAGACCATCATGTGATGTTCCCTGCTCCCAGCTTGGGAAACAGGAAGTCCCACTCACAGGGAAAGGCTGTGGGTTATAGCTTGGATTCCAGAGATGATGTCCAGCAGAGGCTGGTGGCGGGGAGACCACTGGAGAACTCCTGTGGCAGGTAGAAGGGCTTGGGCAGGTGGAAGGAGGACCTGACAGCTGGCAAAGAGAAACTGGGGCAAAAAAAACAAAATGAAATGTAAACTGGAGAACTGTTATTAAAAGACATTTTGAACTGGTCAACGTACTAATGAGGGAGTGCCCAGCCATAAAGGTAAATGCATCTGCAGAGTTTTCAACATGGACCCCCACCAGGGATAGGAATTGCTAAGTGACACTGTCCCATGCTGTACATTTCCCGAGGGGCAGTACCTTTATGCCAGCCTTATGAAAGGAGACACATCAGGTGGAGCCATCACACCACTGGAAATGAACTTACACTCACAAGCCTAAGGTGGGGCCATTTGCCAAAAGAACAGAAGAAGTAAAAAGGAATTACTTTTTCTATAGTGCTTTTCATACACATTGCATTCCAAAGCACTTTACAAGGAATGAGAGCCTGGTAGTGAAGTAGCTGTAAACACATAGTGGCAGCTGTTTTGCACATCAATATTCACCGACAGCCTTTGACAATTGCAAGAACCAGCTTAAAGGGGAGGGAAATGTTGACCAGGACAGTAGGGAAAATACCCTTCTCTTGAATCAAAGTGCCTTGGGTTCTTTTACTGCCACCTGGACACCCATCAGGGCAGAATGGACCTCAGTTTAATGTTTCACTTGAAGGACAGTACACCCAATGGTGTAGCATCCCTCTAGTATTGCATTAGGGTGCCAGCATTTTATGGTATGAGCCCAATCCCAGTGTGGGACTAGAACCCATGACCTTTTCACCCAGAGGCAGATTTGCTGCCAGCTGAGCCACACTGACAACTCAAAGCCCCAACTAACACATCATGTTCCAGGGCTTAACCAATCCTTGTGGGCAGTGGTTACAGGCAGCACAAAGCTGTCCAGTGGTACTTTAAGCAGTGTGCTCATTTTTAAGTTCGCCGTACGCACATGTGCAGATAACTTCTTGCTATAACTGCTTTTTGAGGGGTGTGACTCTGTATGTCCAATGCAGAATGCTCTGCAATGGGCTCCACAGTGCCACACCACTCATCCGGCAGGCTAAATGTGATGCTGTTTTTTTTCTCATGGGTGGAAACATCCTCTGCTTGTGAAGAAAAACCCACATCAATCATGTGGCAGATTTTTCTTTGATGTGCAGGATGAACACCACCCAGCAAACAGCTGATCGGTGATGTCCAAATGCTCTTCTTGCTTGTTTTTGTGCTGCCCCCCACCACCCACCATTATACAGCCCATCGGGGCTCATCTGTAGCCGCGGTGTGGCTCCTCAATCATTTCTCCCCTTGGGGAGTGCTCTGCCCTTGCCTGTGCACCTGCAGGCTTCATTTTCTTCCCAGTACTGTGGGAGACTGGGGAGCCCACTCCCAGTGTCCTGAAATTCTTAATTTTTTGTTTATTTCTGACACTGGGATACCCACCCCTGATGTCAGATGCCCCCCCAAGCCCATTGCAATTATTGTTTACCAACATCGGGGTGCCCAATCCCCATGTCTGCATGTACTTTCTCCCCCTGTAGTGTGGGACACTGGGGAGCTCACCCCCAGTGTTCCAAAGTACTTACATTTTTGTAATGTTTTCTTTCCAACACTGGGATGCCCACTCCCAGTGTCGGATGCTCCTCCCCAGCCCATTCAAACATTTTTTACATTTGCTGACATTAGGGTGCCCAGCCCCCTTGTCAGCATTATCTACACCCCCTGGGATACTGGGGAGCCCACTCCCAGTGTCCTGAAATAAACATTTTTATACCCTGTAAAAAAAAGAAAACTGTCCCCCATCTTTTTTTTAAGCCTGTAAAAAAGAAAATGGTCCCTCATCGTCTCCCCATTCCCCCCTCTCCTATCCCAACCCTCCCACTGAGCAACCCACCACCCCACACACCCCCATTGCTCTATACTTACCATCTGAGGTCAGCGGCTGTCATCTTCTGTGGACTGGGACACATCTGCACACTTCAAAGTTGAACTGCGAACTGAAGAATCAAGGTAAGCACCATATAATGGCTGTCAATGGTGTTTTCATCTTATGTTGATATCTTGGCCATTTTTCAATATTTGAGCACCACATTTTCAACATGGGGTTTTTGGGACCCCACCTCATGACTCTGGCACTGTCATTTCATTACTTGGTCCCAAAAGGAGATTTTGCAGTCACTGCGCAGAATCATCTTTTGAGATGGAGTAATGAACTGACAGTGCCAGTGTTCATGAGGTGGGTCCCAAAAATGCCATGATGAAAATTTGGTGCGAAAACACCAAAAACACCCAAATTCCATGTGGTTGTTGAAATTTTTTCTATGCACATTATTAACTGCGGCAATTTTTAATATTTTCCTCCAAATTCACAACATTGCTATTTTTTCACCTCCCCATGAACAGTACAGCTGTCATTCTTCAGATCCTGCCCAAAATGTGTTTTTGCACCTGTGCTGCAGAATGGCTCATTTGCTGTGCAAAATCACCTTTTGGGACCAATGGATGAAATGACACCTTCATGAGGTGGGGTCCCAAAAAGGCCATGCTGAAAATTTGGTGAAAAACGCATAAAAAAATGGCTGAGTTACATGCGGTCATGCAAAAGTTTCTATGCATATGTGTAACTTTGGTCATTTTCAATATTTTCACTCCAAGTTTTTAATATAGTCATTTTATCACACCACCTCATTTTATCACAGCACCTCATGAATAGTGCAGCTGTCATTTTTCACATTCTGCCCAAAATGTGTTTTCGGATTTTCACCTATAGGGTTCATGAGGAGGGGTGATAAGAGGACTATGTTCAACATTTGGGGTCAAAATATGAAAAAATGACAAAGTTATGCCCATTTGTTGCAGTTTCAGTATACACGTTCATAACTGCGGAAATCTTAAATATTTTCACCCCAGATTTTCAATATAGCCTTCTTATTACCTGAGCTTCTGTATGTCACAGCTGTCATTTTTTGAATGCCATCCAAAATCCATGTTTGCACCTGTGGCGTGGAATGGCATTCTACTTTGCACAGCAAATTTAATAGTCCCAGAAATCCCAAATAAAATGTATTTTTTTCCTAGCTTCATTTTGGCTGTGTGTACAGGGCAAAGGCAGACTGGCAAAACAAATCTTTGACTTGTGCCATCCAGAGGAGAGAGAGAGACACACACACTACGGGGGGGGGGGGATGAGAATTTTAACAGTCCCGGAAATCCCAAATAAAAGTTTCTTTGTTTTCCTGGCTTCAGTGTAGCTGTGTATACAGGGCAAGGGCATGCTGACAAAATAAATCTTTGACGTGCCATCCAGAGGAGGGAGAGACAGAGAGATTGCAGGAGGGCCAAGAGAAACTTAACAGTCTCAGAAATCCCAAATATTGTTTTCTTTTTCTTCCTGGCTTCAGTGTGACTCTGTGTACAGGGCAAGGGCAGGCTGGCAAAATAAATCTTTGACTTGTGCCATCCAAAGAAGAGACAGAGAGAGAGAGAGAGAGAGAGAGAGAGAAATATTGCACAGTGTGGCTGTGTGTACAGGGCAAGGGCAGGCTGGCAAAATAAATCTTTGACTTGTGCCATCCAGAGGGTAGAGAGACACACTACGGGAGGGCCCATGAGAAATTTAACAGTCCCAGAAATCCCAAATAAAGTTTCTTTTTTCCTAGCTTTAGTTTGGCTGTGTGTACAGGGCAAGGGCAAATTGGCAAAACAAATCTTTGACTTGTGCCATCCAGAGGGGAGAGAGAGAGAGAGAGAGAGAGAGAGAGGCACACACACTACGGGGGGGGGCATGAGAATTTTAACAGTCCCGGAAATCCCAAATAAAAGTTTCTTTGTTTTCCTGGCTTCAGTGTGGCTGTGTGTACAGGGCAAGGGCATGCTGGCAAAATAAATCTTTGATGTGCCATCCAGAGGAGGGAGAGACAGAGAGATTGCAGGAGGGCCAAGAGAAACTTAACAGTCTCAGAAATCCCAAATATAATTTTATTTTTCTTCCTGGCTTCAGTGTGACTTTGTGTACAGGGTAAGGGCAGGCTGGCAAAATACATTTTTGACTTGTGCCATCCAGAGGGTAGAGAGACACACTACAGGAGGGCCCACAAGAAATTTAACAGTCCCAGAAATCTCAAACAAAAGTTTCTTTGTTTTTCTGGCTTTAGTGTGGCTATGTGTAAAGGGCAAGGGCAGGCTGGCAAAATAAATCTTTGACTTGAGCCATCCAGAGGGGGGAGAGAGAGAGAGAGATATTGCGGGGGATGGGGGACCACAACAAATTTAACAGTCCCAGAAATCCCAAATAAAAGTTTCTTTTTTTTCCTGGCTTCAGTATGGCTGTGTGTACAGGGCAAGGGCAGGCTGGCAAAACAATCTTTGACTTGTGCTATCTGGGGGGGAGAGAGAGAAAGATTGCAGGGGGTCCACAAGAAATTTAACAGTCCCAGAAATCCCAAATAAAAGTTTATTTTTTTCCTGGCTTCAAAGTGACTATGTGTACAGGGCAAGGACAGGCTGGCAAAATAAATCTTTGACTTGTGCTATCTGGGGGGAAAAGACAGAGACAGAGAGAGACAGGGAGAGATGGGGGGGCTTTACCTGCTAACAATTAGTTGTTCCATTATATTTTCGTGCCTTGTGTGTAAGAGAGAGTAGTACAACAGGAGAGAAATGCTGTCTCATCTACCTTTTTTAAAATTAATTCCTCACTTCTCTTTCTCTAGCTCAATCTGTCAGTTAGGTTGGCTATCAGTTGTGTTGGTATTATGTATGCTGAGGACTGAGCAGTGCTGTGCAGCAGGGGTGTGTTCAGGCTGAGCAGTGATGTAATGGAGTGGGCCTTGCTTGGGGTATGGGATTCATAATCCTGATGACATGAGCCAGTTCTGGGAAAACATAAGAAATACTGCACATTCAACAGCAAAACACAATGGGCTGGATATTCAAAAGGGTTGAGCCATGCGCAATAGGGTTGCGCCTGCGCAAGTCCGAAATTGCACCATTCTGCCATATTCAGCAGGAGGCAGTTGCGCCCCCCCAAGCCAAGCTGAGCAACAGCGCAATGTTAATGAAGGCATGCTGAACCGGAGGGGGAGGAACCATGCATAAACTGCACAACCCGATATTCAGCGGGCTGTGCAGAGTTATCAGGTGCAATCCCAACCTGCGCCTGCACAACTTTGAGCCAAAAATAAGGAGTAAGTGAGGCCACCACAGGTGAGCTGCTGCATTGCAGGGAGCAACACAGCAGCTGCCACCTGTGGGTGGCCCTCAACTCTCCTGTGCCCCCTGCAGCCCAATCGGCGGGCATATAGCAACCCCTCCCCACATTGGCACAATCGGGGACAAATGTGTAAAAATCCCCCCTCCCCTGACTGGGCCGATCGCGGGCATAAGTATACATAAACCCCCACCAGCAGCCCGATCGCGGGCAAAAGTGTAAAGTAACCCACCCCCACCAGCTCGATCGCGGGCTGCTAAGTGTTCAAACACCCCCAGAACACATCCCTGGTGGTCCAGTGGACCTCAAAGCCTGATCGCAGGCTGCAAACTGTTCAAACACCCCCAGGGACCACCTACCCTGGTGATCTAGTGGCCCCCCACCCACCCACCAAAGCCCCACCACCCCGCTCCCCGTCAGCCGGCGGGCGGCGCATGATTCATTCACATATCTGGACTGCCTTGTATGGTATGGGCTGCATGCCCATTGGCTCTTGCTCTGCACTAATGGGCATGTAGCCCTACGGGCAGTCAGTCGGCGGGGCGGGCGGCAGGCGGGTGGGATGCTGCCGCCCGCCGCTGATGGGGAGCAGGGCGTGAGGCTCGTGGGTGTGGGTGGGGCCACTAGATCACCAGGGTAGGTGGTCCTTGGGGGGTGTTTGAACAGTTTGTAGCCCACGATCAGGCTTCAAAGTCCACTGACCACCAGGGATGTGTTCTTGGGGGTGTTTGAACACTTAGCAGCCCGCGATCGGGCTGGTGGGGGTGGGTTACTTTACACTTTTGCCCGTGATTGGGCTGGTGGGGGTTATTGTACACTTTTGCCCACGATCGGGCTGGTGGGGGTTTATGTATACTTATGCCCGCGATTGGGCCAGTCAGGGGGAGGGGGGAATTTTACACTTTTGCCCACAATCGGGCTGCAGGGGGCTTCAGTCCCCAGATGGCTGCTGCCTGCCAGGGTGCCAGGCGCAAGTCCTTGGGGATCGGCGCACCTGCATGCTAATGGCATGCAAATGGGGCCATAAATAGATGCAAATGGCCCCCCTGTGCCTTGCATGAATAATGGCACCATTTGCATGTCACCTTTTGAATATGGGAAATTTGCACGTGGCGCAATGGTACTTGCGCCACCGTAACTTGAATGCTTCACTCTGACCACTTGCGGTGGCGCAAGTTCCACTGCGCCATGCACAGTGGCTGTGGTCGGGGGGTGATATTCAAAGGAGTTGCTCAATAGCGCAACTCTGTTGAATATCGCCCCGGCCACACACCTGCGCAACTATTTTGTGCAGTGCAAGGGCTTGCACCACAAAATAGCGCAGTTTGAATATCCAGCCCAACATATACAACTGCAATACCAACGCCGAACTTTTGGCTATGACAAATGCTTGTTTCAGGGTGAGACAAACAGATACAGTGTGTCCTTTGAATTTGCTGTTTGGGCCTTTCAGCTTGCTTTTGAGACCCCCCTTGGCATCTCTTGTAAGTTATAAATATATCTTTTTTAAGAGACTGCCACAAAACTGTGTCAGGATACTGCTGCTAGATTGCAATCATCATGTATTCCCATTATTTCACTACAAATACCACCAACAGCTTAATGTGGTTCAGTTTCAGTTGGTTGCCATCTGTATCTACCCCCCCCCCCAGGACAAGGCTGAAAATAGGCAGGATTGTCTAGTCCTCCTTTCCAGGTCAATAAAAACTAAAATAAAAATAAAAATAAAAACATTTCATTATGTATCTGGTAATGTGCCTGTAGAAAATAAAAGACAGAAAAACAAAGAATACATCACATTTCATGAAAAATACATATTCATGTTTTCTTACAATGGTCTTGGTTTGAGGGATAAAAAAATTAAAAATAAATGCATGCAATTATATGGCCAAGATATTTATAGAAGGGTATGTTACATTTTTTGGAATAGCTTTGAACTAATTCAGGAATGACCCAAAAATGCACCCTGCAGAATAACAAATATCTCTGTATCAGATGCCATATGCTAAATGAACATTATTAATATCTATATCAAGATTCAACACTGGCAAAGAATCACTGATCCGTAAAACAATTTAAATGATAATACAAAAGATCTCAGATATCAATGCAAAGCAACACAGCTGCATAGCAAGGAGGAAACAGTGTTAAGGTTTGCTTTTATCTGCAGCTTTGGTCAACCAATATTGCCTTGATCTACTGTAGGTGTTATGAGGGTGCATGAAGTATTAGCAGAATAATCTTTTTCATCCCTATCTCCTTTTCTTTACAAGATGTTAGCACCAAACTAATCCTGAACTGATAACAGAGTCATGAATTCTCAGCAGCATCAAACAGCCTAATTCTCAATTTGTTTTTCATCAGGTACTGTAAGCACTTTCAAAATGTGAAGAATGCAGTATTGTGCACTTGCACTGATTGCTGTGGCATTCTTATCAACTCATTGCTTAAGTACATGTATTGCAGAGCCATCCACAGGTATGCTCGGTAAAAGAAGGAGGCAGGGAGATGCCCTAGTCTTTCAACCAGTTTTAGAAAAAGCTAACTTTGAAACCATCAGAGCTACTGTTGGAATTAATAATTTTTTAAAATGGAATCTTAGAATCCAGTCGACATGGTTGAGTCGTATCTATGTGCCTTTAATACAGCAATACACATTCATATACTCATTGATAATCCTTAATACACATTGAAACTCGATACTCATTGAAGCACATTGATATTTGTTGATGCTCAATATACCCTGATACTCGATACCCATCAATACCCATTAATAATCATTGATACAAATTTATACTTGTTTATGCTCTTTAGTACACATTGATACTTGTTGATACTCATTAATACACATTGATATTAGTTGATAATCATTAATGCACATTGATATGAATTGATGCTCATCAATACTCATTAATACTCAACAATACATACTGATACTTGTTGATTCTCAATACACATTGATACTTTATACTCATCAATACACATTGATAATATCAACACACATTTGACACGACGCTTAAAAATAGCAACTAAAAAGATATATATTTTTGCATTTTTTTACTCACCCCATAATCTTCCAGTGCTTTTGCAAGTAAAAGATAATAAAGGGATGACATCTGACCTTAGTTTTCAGACACCGTCCCCAGGTCTAATAATTTCTGAAAAATTCTTGCCAGTATTTTTTCTAACTAATTTTGTAACATATATAGGATAGTGGATGGGCAACTATGGATAACCAGTGTACTGTGCCCCTGAGGGGTTCTGATTCCCTGTGACTTCAAGAGCAAAGCTTGAGAGGACCATGGTAATTAGATCCCTGAGGTGGCACAACTCACCGGGTTGTGCATAGTTTTGCCCATCCACTATTCTATATGGTGTATGATAGCCACTCTTTAATAAATTAAATCTACTTTTTACACCTAAAATACAAATTCAAATCAATCATTTCCACAGTGTGTGCTGATAGTTAGGGTCATTGCTAGGGTGGGGATGTGAGGTTACTAGGGAGCAGATGTCCATCATTTGGTGGCAACATTGGAGTGGTTGCTAATCAAGTATGGGTGGGATTTAAAAAAACAACAAAAAAAACCAACATGGTGCCCGAATTCCTTGTCTAGCTAGAAGAGGTAACTGGGAGGAGACCCAGTTTGTAAGTTAAATTTAGATATCTGGTGGATTCTGCATTTTATTTTAACACTAAATACCTGGTTGATCCTGCAGTTCTAAAGCACTCCTGAACTATGCGGACTGGGTGATCGTACTGCTGCCACTGCCATGACTGTTGTCTGGTTAAGCCTACCATTTCTGTGGCGATCAGTGTTCCGTGATGTCTGTAGTGCAGCAGAACAAAAAGTAATTCTGCTGCACCACAGATATCACTACTGCAGCAGAACAACATTTCACAGCAAACTGAATTCCGAGCATAACTACGTTCTACCAAACGCTATAGAAATAATTCTATTAGATGAATATATTTACCATGCACTGAGGCTATGTGTTTAACATCTGCTATATAAGTTTGAGGTTATGAAATTTAGGCTTCGGTCTTCATATGCCACAGATCACAAGAGAAATTACTTTCATGGTTTTGATTCATCTCCTATAGGACAGACAGTCCTTCTTGTCACAAACCTATTGCATACAGGTCCACACACCAGACAACCTTGACTTAAAAGTGAAACAGAGCTGCCTTGATGGTGCCAAGTGGTGAGGTGCCTGTTTGGCTTGCTGGCAACCTGGGCTCATGCCACAAACCCAGGATGACTAGAGCAGATGCAAGAGGGAGGCTGAAAGGACATCTACATGCATGTTCTCCTCCCAGGGAGAGGGTTGGCTGGACTCTGCTTCTACAGCATCTGCTGGCAGTGGCTCAGTGAAGAGGCACTTGGGGCATGGGTGAGTTCATGCTGATTTACCCCTCCAGGACACTGCAATGTGCATGGCCCAGTGGGTGGAGAGAGGGAGGGGGCAGAGAGACCAGTGGAAACATTTCACTTGACATGATGGCCACCATACCCTCCATGCTGCCAGCCTCCTAGTACAACAATGTTCCTATCCTAGCTGCCATATTGGCCTAAAACATGCTTCTTCCCTTCCTTTGTAAATCCCAGGCAGACAGAGGGGCACCCAAGCATGGACAAGCTAGAACTCCAAAGCATATCAGAGGACCTGTGGAGACAGGCAGTGATCTGTGGCAGCTGAGGGTGAGTCTGTCAGGCAGTGTGGGGAGACACTAGGTGACTTTAAGAAGTAGGGTGCTGAGGGGTGAGGGAGGAAGGTGTAAAACCAAAAAGAAAGAGAAACAGGGTGGGCCGCCTTGATAACCTAGCAATGAAGGTACTTTCCCTCTGCTTGGAGTACTGTGTGTTCAGTCTTGAGCCCACAGTCCCAATCAATGGCAACAAGAGCTAGAGGAGCTGTTACACAGATACTCTCTCCTCACTAAAGAGGCCTCCCTGCACTCCTCTTCCCACAAGGAACCATGTCTAGTTTTGTCCCATCCCACCATGTTCAGGTGTCAAACAGTGGCTCATTAGTGAAAGGGTGCATAGACACTGACACCAGGCCCCTGTCAGTCATGGTCATGACAGTCTGGAACCAAAAGTCATAGCAGCAAGGGTGCCACCTCTTACACGTTGATCTCAGGAGGAGTATCTCTTCCTTTCTGGTTCACTACCCCTCAACACTGACCATGGAGATGATGCCTAGAGAAGGAACTAGTGCATTTAATGCTGCCATGGTGTTGTGAATAGTCAGATAACTGGTCCTTGTGTAACTGTGATCACAAGAATTGGGAACCTCATGTGATCTTGCAGGATCCCTCTATGGTAGTAGTTAGGCACAGAAGGCTGGGTATGGTTTAGAGTGAAAACCAAAAAAATTCTGAACAAATAGAATGATGAAATAACAGATAGAAACAGGGCACAATGGACAGGGAGCCATCTCAACAAGATACCTTCTCAGGGCCAGTGTTCAGCTCTGCTGGTATAAAAGTGTTGGGAGATGTGCTCCACACCAAACACCATTCTGTGTAACCTGTGAATGAAGGGAAGGCTCAGCCTCAAGGACCATTATCCCTTACTATCTATGGTGTATCACAATTACAGTACACTCTCGATTATCCGACCGCCGTTCATCCAAACTCCCTATCTAACGGATGGTCGGATTGTCCCTCACAGATATCACACTTAGACATCAGACCCTAAAAATATTCAAGATATGGGAATGTAAGAACAATTGTTCCCACAGCCAAAAAATGCACCGTAAAACTTGCAGTGGCAATGGCAGGTGGCAAAAGCTTTCAAGCCTTTCGCTTAACTTATTGGCAAAGCCGCACCAGGGCTTCATTAACCCCCACTCCATCACGCCAGAATGATTATAAAAGATCTATATGCCCTGCAAGTTACTTTTGAAACATTACAGTAATTGCTTCGGTGATCTCGGCATGGGCAGGCTTCAGAACCCTGAAAGCAGTTAAACAAGCCCAATTGGAGCTGATGGGCTCCTGACGGAAGCGGGAAATAAAGACAAGTTAAGTACAGACCCCAGGGGGGATAGGAGAAAACAAATTAGCAGGACAGAAGGTTGACCAAAGGGCTAAATTGGGGTGAGTGATTCAGAATGAGGGTAGGTACAGGAGAAGCAGCTAAGAGATAAAAAAGATGGCAGAAGGAAATACAAAAAAACAAAACAAGGTACAGCATTTAGTCTTTTTCGAGACTGCTCTCTCCCATATGTTTCATATGCTGATGCTCTGTACAACAACATCGCCTCATGGCAAGATTCTAACAGATTCAGCAAACTGCTAGTAATTTTGTTTTACAGCTTCTTATGGGGAAGGGTTGCTTCTGCCAATAACATTTTGGACTGACTTCTCGTTTATCCGATCTCCCGATTATCTGACCATTTCGGATGTCTCCGAAGGCAGTCGTATAAACAAGAGTGTACTGTATGAAGACCCCAGAATTTGGAAGTTCTGTGGTCTCGAAATGTTCCATAGAACTCATAACCTGTCAAAGAATTAATTGATCATGATGATTCTTCATTAACATATTCATTTTTTCCATAGTACTAGGTTTCCTTCCTCTTTTTTTATCTAAAACCCCTCCTCTGTCCTCAGCATGCAATACAATTAATGACATCACATCATATTTTAGTTAATGACAAGGATGCATTCTGCCACAGAATTGAATAATTCATGCTCTGTTCACAAGACCGGGCTGAAAATGGCTTTTATCTAATGTGGGCCACATTCACCACTAAGGGATCTGACATCTGCATGGGTCTTCCTTCCACAAACATGATGTCAAAACTCCTGTATTAGACTCAGCTTTGTAAGTGCTCATAGCCACAGCATAAGCTCTGTGCTGTTTAATTTCTACTGTTTTACATCACCAGGCACATGCCACTTTTATTTTTGAATCAATTATTAAAGCAATGCAAATAAAAATATGGACAGGAAGACTGGCTGTGAAATACTAGATATCCAGATGTTTCTGTCTGAAATCCACAGCAGGAACAGAGACTTGCATAAAATACTTCCAGAACTGTTAAATACCATGTTAGCGGATTTCTTTATGACAGCAAAGAAAAAAAATAAATGGGGATCCTTATGAGTGCTGCAGCAGCCTCCATGCTGTTTTCCACAGTGTAGAACTCCATTTGCAGAGTACTAATTACTGACAGATTTTTTCTGTATAGCCTTTTTTCTCATGGGTCAGTCCTGAACAGGCTCTTCAGTCTTGTCCCTGCAACCCTCCACCCAGTTCCCTACCTCAGCCATGACTGGAGACCCCTGAGATCCCCATGGATTGCACCCGTGGTGGGGCCAGGCAGGTGAGGGCCATCCTCCTCTCACCCAGAGACAAACATCTAGCACTGAGGTCCCAGTCAGGCAGTAGTGTGGGGCAGAGGTCCAGCATGTAGGGTTTTGTGAGCCTGAACTGACCACTTTTCTCTTTTTCTCCCGTTTAGCCCTGAGACCTACTGTCCCTCTAGGGCCCTAGCCCTCTCCAACCTCCTCCCATTCTCCTCCCAGTTTCTGCCACCCCGAAGTCAGTCAGTCCATGTGATAGTTCCTATATACTGCATGCACAGGCTTATCTGGTAGAGCCACTGCCTAGCAGAAATAGTTATCCAATCAAATTCTGGCAATCAGGCAAGTCGTTCGGTTACCACTGACTAAAATGGTTTGTTTTTTCCTCTGATGCCCTCCAACACTGGCCACTTGTGAAAGATGTTTCAGTGCAGCTGTGGCCACATACTGTTATCCTAATGGCTAGATCCAGAGAATCTTGAATTCTTAGCTCTTCATAAACTTAGCTTACCATAGAGGAACAGTAACTATAGTTGAATTATTTATATATTCAACAAATTACTACTACTATTCACACTCCTATAGTTCCCGGTGGCAAGTCTCCACCGACTCCCACTGGCACTGGCACCACAGCCCTGCTCACCACTCCCAGCAGTAGCAATAGCAGCACAAGGACTACTTGGACACACACCACTAGTACAAGTCCTCCTCCTGTTGACAGTGCAATCACTTTCACATGGTTATCATCAACAAGCTTAACAGAATCATTGTCACTAACATGTGGTCATTATTAGTTAAGTAAGACCTGTCACCTCAGCACATCCACTGTGAATGGGTCTTTATATTTTTAATTGTTTTATATAAATTGAACTTAGTTTGAGAGCCACTGCCTCTTAGCAGTGAAAGTGAACTTGAAGTTAACTGACTGTATGAGGTTGGACTGGAGAACTGTGCACCTCTTTGAAACAGTTAATTAATTCTACTGCTATCCCATTCACAGCAGGTGTGGTGGGGTGACAGGTCTTTTATTTCTTTTTATGTTTTTGATGCATAATTGTGTGTGTGTGTGGTTATTTAAGCAATAAGGCACGGCAAGGTGTGTGTTATCGTGTAATAATGTCACTCCTGGGGTGGGTTGAAGCATGAGGCAGAGCCGGGTGTGTCAACCACCCCAGGAATGATGTGCGATGTACACACCTTGGAGTGCCTTATAATATATAATGGCTCGGTGTTATAGAAAACAAAAATAAAAATTAAAATGTTTTTAGTAGATTTTTATTGAGGCAGTATATCTTTGTTTCTGAAAAAAAAAAGGTGCATGCTCCATAAAATCAACACAGTGATGTTATTGTGTAATATCATCACTGTCTCAGGCACACACTGACCAATCAGAGTCCAGGACATTTTCTTGCCATTGTATAATTAAGCAATAATGCATGACTGGGTGTGGTATATCATGGGATATCGTCACACCTTGGGTTGTTGGCACGAGGCCGCAGGCTGAGTGCATCCAATGACCCGAGAAGTGACACTATCCCATGATGTGCCACACCCTGGAGTGTATTATTGCTATTATGAACTGACTTAAATGTCTTAGAAGAAAAAAAACAAAAACAGTTTTAAAACCTTATAAAAATGCAATTTATGGGGTTGTTGGAGGAGTACCTTTTCAGAAAAAAGTTCCTGGAGGGCTGTGGGCAGCAGTTGGTGCTGTTGAAGTTTGTGGAACTCTGTTGCACTGTGGCAATACTACTCCTGGTTTTAAAGTAAGCTTTTGTGAGTTTAACCTGGTCCGTTTAGCTGCAGTTACGCCCTGTGCTGAAAGCGTGATTTGAATATGAGGAATGTAGGTGGAAACCTGTGTTTCATCTTGGATAGTTGGTAAGTACCCAGTATCTGACAGCCGTTTTGGTTTTGTTTCTGTGGGGAGCGGTGCTGTACCAGTATGCTGTGGTTGGGCACATTATTTGTTCAGCACATTGTCAGGACTGTGTTTATTTGGTAGTTTAATTGTTTTATTTTCATAGCGGTCATCTCGTTGATCTGCAGCAGGCTTTCTTGTGGTGTTGTGTACTGTGCAGTGAGGGATGTGGAGACGCTGCAGTAGGAGGTTTGTCATTGGCAGGAATGGCTGTTTCAATAGGAAACTGCCAGCTGAAAAAAAAAAACACAGACGCTCATGGTGTGGCCAGTCGGGGGTCTTTTCCGGTTTGTTTGTTGTTGTTTTTTTCAGTTTGACGAGCCTCCCGATAGGAACATTGTGCGAGATATCGGGGGCTGCTACAGTTGGCAAGGGGAGGAAGTTGTGGCAGTGACAAGGCTGGTAGCGGAGGATTTTTGAAGCCGTGATGATGTAGCTAGATATCATCACGGCTTCAAGAGCTACTGGCCAATCAACTTCTTAGATGTCTGGTCTCAGTTTATAATATTTTATAACTTGTAAATATTGTATCATTTGAAAATCTATTGGGCCAGAGAGACCATAGTAATTAGCAAGAAGTAAGTACAGACTACAGAGAGTATTAGGTTTAAGATCAGCAATGAATATTAACTATTACTGTAACTCACACTAGGCCACTTACTGGGCTGCACCGGTCTTATTGGGTTGCTGACCCTGTCTTAACACCACAAACACAGCAGTGGTATACGAACACCCCTGCTACAAGTCAGCTACAGTAAAACATATTAATTGCTGACCTCAAGCCTTTTTTTTCACTCTATTTGTAATCTGTTTTACCCAATACCAATTACTGCATTGGGAGCTGATGTGGTTCTGCTCAATTATCAATGCTAAAATGAATTTATGGGGCTCAGCTGTAAGCTGAACCTTAGTTGCTAACAGGCTACTTCTGTCACCCTTAGAGAGAAGTTCCTGACTGAGCTAGCCTGGGCTCTGGAGTTGATTGCACCCCCAAATCGAGGTCTGGAGTAAGCTGTGGTCCACCTAACACAGGTATTTTGGGAGGGGGGATCACTAAATGTTTTTCAGTCCGTAACATAAATGTTGTGGAAAGATGGACTCAGCACCACTGAGCTAGCTGGTAGACAGTTTGGTTGGCCACCAAAATTGTGGATAAGGGGTTGGGGGGCTGGAACTATTTACTGATGTGTTTTGGGGGATTGGGAGGTTGGATTAGGAAGGGGCTGCTTTAAAGGACAGTGTTGGCTCATAGAGTTAGCAGATTTATTTTTGTGTTTGGTGGGGTGAGGGGGATCAGGTGGTCCGTGATGGAGAAAAGGAGGTAATAGACTCGGGGGTTAGGTAGGGGGTGGCCAAGGGAGTAGACTTGGCCACCTGGGGTGGGGGTGGGATGCTAGGTGTTTGTTTTTTTCCTTGAGTCTTGAGACCATGTAGACTTCAAACTTATTCTGACCATAGTAATCTTCACCTGGTTCAAAGTTTGACATTCATGGTTAAACTTTGGGAGGTTAGCACAGCTTTAATGAGGAACTACAGTCAAAATATAGAAAACATATGTTGTACAGAGTGTTTTAATTTGTGGGTGTAGACCTAGTGTGTTCTTCTCTTTGTTTGATGTTATGAGGGAGCCTGCAAGGCATCGCAGCAGGTGTGGCTCTGTGGGCATGGACTGAGTGACACCTTGGTGGGCATGTAGGCTGGGAGGTAGCCTACCACTAGGGGTGAAGGAGTAGGCAGGTAGGAGTTCCCAAGGGAGGGTGGATTGGGGCCAGGGGAGGAGCATAGCATAAAGGCTGCACCTGAGAGGATTGCCCTCTTTCTCCTCTACCTCAGGTCAGAAGATGACACAAAAGGATCTACAGATTCCAGGCAGCATTCAAGGGAGAGATGGAGATAAGGCCATAGATTAGAGTGGGAAGGAAGGCTGGAGAGGGGCGAACTGGCTCTGGGGAAGCATGGAAGCTGGGGAGCTGTCCTAGTTTCTCTGCTCGAGGTGATTTTACAAAGGGCTAAGGATGGACTGAACTCATATTTGCTGTGCACATAAACAAAAAAACAAACAAATAAACATTAAAAAAAGTTGGATTCAGCAGTTGATGGTATACAAAACATGAAAGAGGCAGAGTTAAGCAAGGATTCAGGGTGTGCTCCTGGTTTGTGCTGGAGCTGGAGCCAGTAGCTATTGTGGTTTTAGCCCCTTGTTTGAGCTGAGGATCCAGGAAAGGTAGCTCAGCCCCATGTTGGCCACCTGGATGGCATCTTTGGCACCTGATCATTGCTACCGGCTTCAGGTTCCTACGTGCGAGTCCTACATGATAAAGTGACTTTGGGCTAGTGCCTCCCAGTGTGCAGGATGCAAAGTGGGAGCAGGGGGCCAGAGGGCTTGGCAAGTGGTCATAATGCCAGCCACCATGTGATGGAGTGAAGAGCCACGAGCTTGGGTCAATAAGTGAACACGAGTTTTCTTCCCAAAACCTCCATGAGTTACTGTGGTCGGGACCCGGCAAGCATTATTGATGCCAATTAAAAACAAAACAAAACAAAAAAGTTGGTTACCATTTATCTGTAAAGAGACAGTGCAGTTGCCTTTTCAGCAAGTTGGGACTGGAATGGGAGTCTATGGTGTTTGCCAGAGCCCCCTCTTGTTTGGCTCAGAGCCCTCCTGTTGACCAGTGGAACTGCAGCTGACCAGGTGAGCTGGGCAAGTCCCGTTGGGCAGAGAATGCTGACTGCTATGTAGCAGCTTAAAGGAAAGAATCCAGCCATTTAAAAGATGGGGGACTAGTTCAGTTCTGGCCACTGGAGAAATCGTGAATCGGTTCACCAGGGGACTTGTCAGCTGGGATGGATTATGGTGATCTAAGCTGGTTGAGAACTATCTTCCAGCAAAGTCAGCACCACGTGGCCAGGGAGGCCAGTGAGTGAAGCTGAAGTCATTGGCACCCCCTGTGGCAGGGCTGACGTATTGCACAAATATGAAAAAAAAAAGAAGAGCTACTTGGTGGGAGTGAGGATGGCGTAGGGGTTAGGACTGCTGCCCTCACAGTCTGGGAATAAGGTTTGGATTCCAGGGTCACCTGTTTTGGACTGCAGCCTGACCATATAGAGACATGAATTAGGAAAAAGAAAGCAGAAGGTAGTTTGGCCTAGTGGTTAGAGCCCAGGCGGTAAATCTGGCAACCAGGTTCAAATGTCATAACCTCCACTTATTCACATGGAATTAGAGCATGGTGATTACCCCACCCAAAAAATAATCTTGAGTTCCCCAACTAAAAAGGCTCCAGCCTGGGGTCTTTCTTATATATTAACATAGAAAAAAAGCAAGCCAGGTTCATCATGGAACCATTAGGGCTTGTTGAGGGGACAACATGTGACATAGAGCCAGGAGGTTAAAAAAAATACCAAAGGAAAGACACAAGAGGGGAGAATGGTGATGGAAGACTGGGGTCGAAAGTGGACCAGGGGCCCGGAGCATCAATTGGGAAGGAGATTAGATAGATTTGTAGGGCAACTTAAACTTCACTGGTTATAGGGTTTCCTTATGTAGGGGAAGGTGATGATATTAATGGATGCTCACAATAAGGAGACCCTTAATTGTGTTGGTGTCATTGAGGCACAGGTCAGGAAGCATAGGAAAACCAGGAGCAGTTGTTGAATTCACCAAAAATATTTATTTGTACTAGCAGTAACATAAAAAATAAAATTGTTCAGTATAACTATTTACAAAGGCAAAATAAAATAAAGGAGATCCATCAGAATTTTCCTTCCGTCTCTGTGTCCATCTGCAAGCCATTGCAGTTCTGTCTTTTTATAAGTCCTTGCAACAGCCCCCCTTCTTAACAAGTATCCTGTTTTTTCTAAAATGTCCTTGTAAGTATCAGGCAGGTGCTGCTAGAACACAGTGGGTGGGATATTCAAAAGGGTTGTGCCATGCGCAATAGGGTTGCGCCTGCGCAAGTCCAAAAGTGCGCCATTCTGCGATATTCAGCAGGAGGCAGTTGCGCCACCGAAAACATGCTGAGCAACAGCGCAATGCAAATGATGGCATGTGCAACCGAAGGGGGTGGATCCATGCATAAAAGCGCAATGCGATATCCAAGAGAGCGCAATAGCGGACCAGCCGGAAGTTGCGCCCCAGCGGAAATGAGCCAAAATAAAAAGGCTCAAGGAAGAGGCGCAAGAACGCTACAGGGATGCCAAGTGGGAAGAGAGAGAGAGAGAAAGACAGACAGTGACAGGCCAGGGCAGGCAAGGGAAGCAGTGTGGGCCATAGGCTGCAGAGGCCAGCGGGGAGTGCCCGGTGCAGTGGAAGTAGCAGTCAGGACAGCGGGGGTAACAGAGCAACATCAGCCGGGGGGCACAAGCCAGGGAGATGGACAGTGGCAGCTTCCACATGGAAGCTGTAATGAGGGGTGAGAATGCAAGGTGCAGGGGGACGTGGCCATGGATGGGCCCGTCGGCGGTACGCCCCCAACAGGCATTACCGTGCCGCATCAGCTTTGAGTTGTACACAGATGTAGAGATTGTGGGCGGTACCACCTGAACAGGGGCAATACTGAGGCGACTCTGTGAGCTGTGCAGTGATGTGATGCAGGCACCCTCATGGCAGTCATGCTCTGTCAGTGAAGACCAAGGTGACAGCCTGCATGTGCCTGCTCACCATGGGCACTCTCCAGAGGCCAACAGGGGACACCACAGGCATAATACAGTCGGCCACATCACACATCCTCACCCAATTCCTCAGCGCACTGCTGCCACATGCTGCGGAGCACATCCATTTGCCCAGCACCGCGGCAGAGTGTACAGCAAACATGCAGGCGTTCCATAGGGTAGCATGTATGCCTGATGTGCTAGGTGCCATAGACTGCACCCATGTGGCCATTTGCATGCCACCTGGCCCCAATGGGGCCGCATATAGGAATAGAAAGGGCTTCCCCAGTGTCAACTGCCAGGTGGTGTGTGATGCCACTGGGCGTATAATCAATGTCTGTGCCATACACCCTGGTGGAGCACATGATGCCTTTATATGGCATCAGTCCACACTGTGCCATCGATTCAAGAGTGGGGACATCCCCACAGGCCATCTAGTCGGTGAGTACGCATGTAGGAAATGCAAACTCGGGGCAAGGGTGGGAATGCCACAGGTGCCATGGTAGTAGCACACAGGGATATGGGCAATATGGACCTGAACATGAGACTGATCTCCACTATCTCCACACAGGTGACAGTGGATACCCACTTCGTCCCTGGCTGCTCACACCGTACCAGCGCCCCATGACCCCATCGCAGCAATGCTATAATAAGGCACATGCCACCACACACAACATCATTGAGCGGGTGTTTGGGATGCTCAAGGCACGCTTCCGATGCCTAGACACCTCCGGCGGTGCCCTACAGTACAGCCCCTCAAAGGCTTGTGGGATATTCCTGGCCTGTTGTATCCTGCACAACATGGCCAATGACCTGTGGGATAGCCGTGCAGGTTGAAGGGGGACAGCGATGGGGCATGGCGCGGTGTTGATGGTGATGAGCAGCCCCTCCTTGGACGGTGGGACCCCCGACTGATCTGGCAGGCCCAGCTGCACCGGGACACCATCACGGAGGAGCATTATGCACAACACAGGTAAGTCAAGGGCCATGTGCAAACAACACTGTTCTGGGGCAACCCACAGGCACACAGAGTAACACACCAGGGTGCATGGCCGGCAAGGGGTGGAAGGACCAGGCACACAAACACACCATCAGGAGAGGCGAACAGTCATATGGACACACACACACACACACACACACAAACACACCAGGCACAAAGCGTACATGGGCAGGTGCACAGCAGAGCAGGAACAGACATGGCAAACACAGATCCACAGACCACACCCACCACCTGTACTGTCCAAGCACGTGTGTGTCAGATGCTGGGCACCCTTGCACCTTGGTGTACAGTACAATGCAGGCATCATCATGCACACACACCTGTGGACAGCAGTCAGGATGGTGTGTAGGTGGTCCGTATGTCGGCGTGATGGGCAGGGCACCCACCAGTGCACTGCCCACCATGATGCACAGTGCACACAGGGCAGCACCAGACAGGGCCCACCCTGGGAGACAGGTCAGTCATGTTGCACCGTTCCACGGCCACTGCGGATGCATGGGCAGCCCCACCATGACCCAACAGCACTGGCAGGCTGAGCAGGGGCCACATGGGGTGGCACCGATGGACCACCAGGGGTCCCACTGCGCGATCGTGACCTTGTCCGCAGTGGGGTCTGTAGGATGCCAAACATACTACACCAGGGGTGCTTGGGATGCCCACAGCAGAACCCGGCATCGACAGGCCTGGTGTCACACGACACTGGGAACGGGGAGTGGAGAGCATACTGTGTGGGGTGCGCGGTACAGGAGCACCTGCATGTGTGCCCAATGCAGCCACGACAGTGACCAGTGCCTGGGTCTGCCTGTCAATGGCGGTGGTCACATCCATCCACATATGGACCATCTCTGCACAGTCCAGAGCACACTCCCTGCTGTGCCACTCCACAGCCACACACAGTGCCTCCACAGACGTTGCAACCCACCTTTGCTGCTGTACTGATTCCCGCAGCAGGTGGGTGTGCTCATCCAATGGGTACTCTGCCACAACAGCATCCTGTCCCCCAGGATGTGGAAGGTCCTGATGCACAACACCCCTTGAGGGTGGGCGCTGTTTGCCAGGACCAGGAATGGGTGTATCAAAGGTTGGCGGGCATGTGCCACCGCTGGACACTGTACCCTCAGACCTGGTGGGTGACTGCTGCTGCTGCCCCTTCAACCGCTGTGCCCCAGGGACCACTCGTTCCACTGCTGTGGCTGCAACAGTGCCAAACACCTGCACAGCCACCAGTGCTGCCCCACCAGTGCTGACAGGCACAGTCTGGGACTGTGCCGACATGCTGGCACACAAGTTGGAACCAGCAAGGCCCAGGGGCACATGCTGGCCTGCTGTGTGTCCGTCATGGGACACACACATGTCACTGCCCATTGCAGTCCTTGCATCATCAGTGGTGCAGGTACGTGCTACAGCCACAGTCACAGCGTGCTGGCATGCTTGCATGCCAGACTGCTGAGACACAGGCTGTGCAACCCCACACCAACTCACCGACACAGAGCTGGCAGCCCAGCGTGCATGCTGGTGCAGTGCATGCTGACTGGTGACAGAGGTGGAGGGACCCTCCTCCATGTCCAGCAGGTCATCCTCACTGCCTGGACCCACCACCACCATCCCCTGAAGATGAACAGGATCTGTAACAGAAAGAGAGGACATGTGAGTGCATGTGAACAACCTTCCCCCCTAACACCACCACCATGTCATACCATGCAGTGATGGGCTTCCACCTGTCTGGAATCCACCTCCTGGTATGCCCTCAATAGCACTGCACTGCATTGATGCAGCCAGTCGGTCCTTAGCCTTGGTCAGCTCCACCACCACTGGCTGGCCCCCGCCAGTGCCAGCACGTGCCTGCCCTGAGGGCTGCCACCTTCTCCTTCACCCTCCTGCGGTCTGTCCCAATCTTCTTTTTGCATTCCTGCATGGAGCACTGGTGGCTTCTGTGCAAGTTCACTGCCTGGGCTACCCCCTCCCATGCAGCTGCACGGGCCTGAGGGGTGCCCCGCCATCCACTCAGTAGTGACTCCTCCTCCAGGTAGGCCTGAAAGAGGGCCTCAGTCTCTGCCGTGGTGAAGTTGGGCCTCCTACTCCTTCGCCCACCATCCTCACCCTCACCTTGGCTCTGCTCGGTCATGGCGATCTGTATGGGTGGAAGTGGACACCTGTCACTGTGCAGTCTACAGTGTTATCCCATGCCCATTGTCCAGAACATCCCACAGCATGCAACCCACCTCTCACCTGCAGTAACTGAATCTGGCCAGCTCAGCCCAATGTTGCACATTTATAGCGCAATGTATGCAAATTAGAGGTGGAGCAACTGTAATGAGATGCAAATCGGCCACTGCGCCTCTGAATGGCTGATCAGATGATTTGCATGTGTCAGCTGAATATCGCGCCATTGCACTTTCCATGTCTGGTTGAGCCGGCTGAGCCAATAAGCAGATCTGTGACTGTGTGGTACACTGCATTGCGCATGCCCAGGTAGCTTCGCGGGTGTCTGCCGTGCTGATGATGTGCTGTGCGCGATCGGCCAATTCAGGCCATGGCCACCATTGTGCCAGTGGCGCTACAGCACTGGGCACTATATGGCACTGTGGCAGTACTGCGCAATAGTCCACTGTGGCACTGGCACGCAGGTGGTCGGTCGCGCAGGATGCGTAGATGTCAGATGGTGCTGTGCATGGCCTTGCGTCATAGACCCCTGACCTGGTGTCCGACCTTTGCCCCCTGGCGCTGTTCGGCTGCCATGTGTACGGCCCTATTGTGGTGTATGGTGACAGCACTATGTGAACTGACGGCGCTGTATGAACAGTGCGATTAGAACCTATGGTGGTCTATTGCGCAACATTTCCACGTGGGGTTGCCGTGCTGCGGGGCGCCATATTGCCTGCTGTAACACTACAACCATGGCACGCAGGAGGGTGCCCCAATGGAGCCCAGTGGAGGTGGCCAACCTGGTGGCCCTGGTAGAGCCCTACTATGGGGCACTGTATGGGGAGGAGCCCCTCACCATGGCTCGAACCCAGGTCTGGCTGCAGGTGGCCAATGACCTGGTGGGGGTCACAGGGCGGCACCGGTATGCCGAGCAGTGCCAGCACAGGTACAGTGACCTCCGCAGGAGGGAGGCGGAGTTGCTTGACAGACTACGGTCACGTGCCAGGAGGGGCGTTGTGCCTAGGCCAGGTGGGTGTACCATCTATACACCTGTATTCTCCGTAGGGGTGTGAGTGTGTTTTGGTGGCTGTGCATGGGTGATGGCTCTGCCATGGTTGGCTGTGTCAGTGTGTGCAGGTGTGAGATGCATGGGTCTGGCTGTGTGGGCAGGCACACTCACTGGGGCAGGGGGCAGTCTGCTTTGGAGTCACACTGATGTTTTCTCAACATTTGTCTCCCACAGGCCAGGCAGAGGATGCAGGCCGCAGGATGAGGAGGGCCATGGCAGGGCCCGGTGGCGGACAGTGGTGCTGCGGGGGTGGGCCACAGCAGTAGCAGCAGCAGCTGGCTGCTTGCAGTGTGAGTATCATTACATCATGGATGCTATTGCATGCTGGAGGGTGGGCATGACCACCAGCCATGGACAACACAACCATGCATGACACAGGCGACATTCATCACTGTCCAGTGTCACTGCGTCTGTGTGTGCATCACTGGTGGTCCATGCATGCACTGGGCACATGGCTCTGGAACGGCATCCCACCACATTGCCACATCACTTGACAGCCTTGTTTGTGCTGTGATGGACATGGGCAGTGTGTGTGTGTGCAGTGGTGCACATAGCTGGTGCTGCCTGGTTGGGCTTGTCATGTGCATGGTCACTGTGGGTGGGTGCATACCATCACAGGTGCGGGACATTGGGCTATATGCCTTGCAGGTTGGGTGGTGTTCAGGGTTGTGGTCAGTCACAGCCATTGACTGTGTTCCCTTTTCCTAGGCCTCATCGTGCTCCACAGGATTGAGGAGGCACTGCACCAGCTGACCCGGGTGTCCCTGGAGAACCGGAACATCCTCCAGGATATCCAGTGCCATGGGCTACGGAGGGCACAGCCAAGCGAGATGGCACCAGGCAGCAGAGGACCAGCCTGTTGGGCCTTAGGCTGGCTTCCCCTTCCCACTTCACCCATCCCTCCCACCCTGCCTTCCCTCTCCAAGTTGTTCATCCCTACCCTTGCCCACCTACCTTGTACCCCTACCCCTTGTAAATAGTTTTGTTGTTGTTCTTGTTGTACTTTCCATTTTTAATTATATATATATATTGATATGAATACTGTGGTGGTCTCTGATTTGCAGCTGGCTATGGTTGCTCAGTTGCAGTGGTGTGCATGCCATCTGGGGTGGTATGGTCCTGGGTGTGTGTGTGGCGCACATGTGTGTGCATGGGAGGTGTCTCCAGTGTGGCAGTGACTTTCTGTTGGTCTTGCCATCTGCTGCCGCCCACTGCTGGGTGCAGAGGTGGGTCTGGCTTGTATGGTTCTGTGCTACAGGGTTGGCGTGTGCGCGGGGATGCATGGTGTTTTCTGCAGTGCCAGTCACTGCACATGGGTGGTGTCTTGGGGTCACGTGCAGGGTGTGCTGTGCATACTGCGGGCTGATGTACAGTGTGGTTGTCAACCCCCTGTGTGTGGCAGTCTCAGCCTGCCAGTGGTTGTGCTGGGGCATCATGGCCCTGCTGTGCTTTGTTGGCTTGTCCCCATGGGCCAGTGGATCATCCGTCCCACCCCCAGTGATGCTGTGCTTGGGGTGTGCAGGTGTCTTGTTGGTTCTACAGTGTGTTCCTGTGCCCATGTGTGGCATGGCTGGCGGTGGGTCCCAGCCTGCCTCCCTGGTTGTGCAGTTCCATTGCTCTGCTGGGGGGGGGGGCTCTGCTTGCACTATGGCACCTCTGGACTGCTCAGCTGGGCTGGCCTTGTTGCGCTATGGCGCAACCTTTCTGCTCAACTTCCCTTTCTGGTTGTGCTATGGTGCAGTTTGTGTGATATTCAGGCGTTGGCTGCTTGCATATTTGTTTTGCTCCATGTTTGAATACTCCAGCGTCTGTTGCGCATATGCTAATTGAATTGTGCCTTGCTCCCTGCTGTTGGCGCACATTTTGGGAGCAGTTTGAATATCTGGGCCAGTGTGTCTGAGCTGAGGCCCTTTTCCACAGTTCTTCTGCAAAAGGCTTAAAATTTTCACTCAGGTAACCCCTTGAGTTTCCAATAGCTTTTTGCAATCATCTCAAACTATAATTATATACATTTCAACAGTAACACTATATCTCATATCTAAATAAAAAGGATCCCAGTATCAGTTACATTTCCACATAATGATTTGCATATATTTTTATATCAGCAGATATGCAAGGGAGGAAAAGATAGACAAGCAAGGGGAAAATTGAGAAACAGTGAGAGGCAAAGAATTGCGAGACTGTCGGGGTGATCAAGTCCTAGGTCTCACAAGAAAATGGGATTGTGCAACCAGACAGACAAGAGACAGAAAAGGGGAAAATAGAACAGATCCTTGCATTTAAACACTTTCTACATAACAACTGGGACAGAGTCCTATTCAACCCTGTCACAGTTGGCAGTGGAGGCTTAAGCAACAGCAAGAGTTGCGTGGTGATGGCTGTGTTGTTTGTGTTTTTCAGCTGCAGATCACCTGGAACATTGAGTAGGCAGAGTCATGGAGTTTGAGAAGCAGCTGGCTGGTAAGGGCAAGACTTGGGGGCATGCACTGTTCTAGGAACAAAGCGAGGAGGAAGTACCAGGGCTGTCAAAGCCTTTTTCTTAGCCTCAGCCAAGCGGCTCGATGGAACCTGTTCCTCAAAGGTAGCTGGGAGAACTGGCGGAACCTAGGGAGGAGCTTCCAAAACCAGATATCCAGTCACAGCTTGTTGATCCATTACCACCATGGGATGAGCCAGAAGATCTGGAGAAGGCACCAGAAAGAAGGGCACCCACACACCGGGGGAGGGCCCAGCACTCACACCACTGCCCAAGAAGGTACAGAACAGTAGGAGTAAGCAGGTGGTCCCAGTACCAGACCCACAACCAGGTATGCCTGACTTAGATAAGTTATCTACAGAAGAGTTAGGGGTCTTGATAAGACAGGTGGGAAAGGTGCCCCCTCCAGCAAAACAGAAGCAGCCTAGGAAGCAGGGGAGACCCCAGAGGCCTTAAGGGCCAAGAAGGCACTCACCTAGGAGGTCAGCAGGGAGGTAACCCTGGGCCCAGCTCATCCAGGGGACCTGACAACAGAGAACCCAAGCCTGGCACCATTGAGCTTGGGGGTTCTTGAGGCTCTGGCACCCATGCAGCTAGTCCTGGCTCAGATCCCAATGCCAATGCTGTTTGCAGAGCTATTGCAAAACCAACAGCAGATGAGGGCTGATCCAGGTGAACAGTTCTCGGTGGTGCTTATACCACTACCCCAGATCATGATGTTCCTACAGTGGATAGAGGTGGAAGGGATGGCATTGCATCAGACCTTACCCAGTTCCACAGGCCAGTTGGCATTAGAACAGAAATTTAATTGCCTGTTTTCCTTGTTTGCTGCACAGGAGCAATCCTGGTCAGGCATGGGACAACTAGTCCCAGTGCTGGGGGGATGGGAATATAGAGTGGGGGGATCAAGGTGGTAGTTACTCCTCAGCCGCAGGAGGCAGGTCAACAAGTGAATATGGGTTTTGTGTCCGTGGGTGAACTGGTAGGTTTGCTTTTACCAGAAAAAGTCAGACAACAAATCATAAATAGGGAGCAGATGGATGTATTCTCACTCCTCAACTGGTCAAAGGATCCAGAAAAAAAGAAAGAAAAGAAGAAGGAGCATGATAATGGGGTAGAGAAAAGCACAAGGTGACAGTTTGACACACTTGGGAAAACTGGGTAGCAGGTGTGGGTGTATTTCTGTCGCATCATGACAATGCACACTAGGAAACTGGGGGGGTGGCGACAGCTACAGTATGATGAGTAGTTCAGCAGGAGAAAACAGAATGAAGCTAGGAGGTCATGGGCTATGCTGGATCTGCCCTTACTTTGGACAATAGACATGGGTGGGGTCCAGTATAGGGACAGCATCTTTCCATCCATCGACCCACCTCACTAAAATAAAGGGGTACCAGGGGATGGCAGTGAGAAGGGGGCAGTGTTTTAACTACAATCTGGGAATGTACAGAGCAGAGCCATGTAGATATAAGCATGAACACATGGAGGCGGCAAACTGCATCCCTTCCGGATGTGCCAAAAGGGACAGGGAGTTTTTTCCCCTTTCAGAAGGGATATACTAAGGCTCCCAACACCCATAATGGTGGAGTGCCTTGAAAGATGACTGGCCAGCTACCTGGATAGGGTGGCCATTTGCTCTCTGGCTGTTGGGTTCATGACAGGGCTTCACATCCCATATGAAGGACCATGGAGAGCATATGAAGCAGACAACCGAAAATCAGCCAGGGAGTGACCGGAGGTCATGTGTAGAAAGTTATAGAAGGAAGTGAAGGTAGGCAGGATCAGTGGCCTCTTTTCATCACCCCCAAGTCCTCAGCTCAGGGTATTCAATATCAGGTTGGTACCCAAGAAAGTGTCAGGGGAATTACGGATGATAAATCATCTGTTGTATCCAGAAGGGAACTTGACTAACCACTGCATCAACCCAGTACATATGACAGTGTTGTTTGGCAGGGCGGTGGAAGTGATCCAGAGGGCAGGGTGCCATCTTGGGAAAGGTGGATATAAAGTCCGCATTTCAGCTGTTGCCAGTACACCTGGTGGATAGAGAACTGGTGGGCATGAAATACGAGGGAAAGTATTATGTTGACAATTGCATGCCTATGGAAGTTTTAGTGGCATGCACTGTTTTTGAACAGTTCAGCATGTTCTGCACTTATCAGGAAGATCTAGATAGTTTTTAGAGGGCATACAAGGGCAATTGGGAAAGTGCTAGCATGAGGTGCTTGTGGGGGTTGAGTATGGCAGCAATGCTCACCCTGTGGTGGCTCAGTAGTCTTGGAAGGTCTGTACAGAGGGGGTAACAGGGAATCATGAGTCTTGTGCAGCCAGATCATCCTGAGGCTGACAGGAGTTCTGGGATGGACAACTAGAGATTTCTTCCTTCAAGGGGGGCAGCCAGAAGGGCAGCCTCCTCGGGCATCCACTCACAGCATTGCGGAGTCCTCTGGTAGGGCAGGGCACGTCCTCACTCAGTCAAGAGCCATCCATCATGTTCTAGAGCTGGTCACCTCAGGGTTTTCTAATTTGTTAGGTGGCCCCCATTGGAGTGGAGGAATGACCACCAATAATTGTGAATAAGATCAAGTAGATTGATGAGTTTACCAACCAAGACTATCTTGCTGTGCACATCACACTGAATTTGGCCATATCTGTCGAAAAATGGCTAATAAATACATGACTGTGGCCATTTTTCTCCAGAGCTCGTTGTCTGTCTCAGTCTGTCCAGGTGAACTAAGGGATGTGTCCTGTAGCACAGTGAGGAAATCTGCAAGGCATTGCAGCAGGCAAGACTTTGTCTGTGGGGATGGACTGGAGTGACACCTGGGTGGGGAGGTAGCTGCCTACTAGAGGAGGAGGGATAGACAGGTAGGAGTTCCCAATAAAAGGATGGGTTAGGGCTGTGGGGGCATAGCCCATAAAAGAGGTTGCACCTGAGGGGATTGCACTGTTTCTCTACCTCAGGTTGGAAGCCACCCAAACATCACCCCTGTAAAAGCACAGCATTACTGGGGGGGGGGAGTAGGGAACTTGTTGTTCCACTAGGGAAGATCACCTTAAGGATCAAGAAGGAATGTTGCCATGTATTTCCCCACAGGTTTTTTTTGTTTTACCTCTCCAGCAAGGGGGAGCAGATAATGCAGACAGGACTTAGAATGGGGCATTATGGTCATGTATAAGTGTAAGTGGTGGCTTGGCAGCCTTGGATGGTCTGTACAGAAGTGGTAACAGGGGATCATGAGTTGAAGTGGTAACAGGGGGATCATGAGTCTTGTGCAGCCAGATCATCCTGAGGCTGACAGAAGGTCTGGGCTGGATGGCTGGAGTACTCTCTCCTTCAAGGGGCAGTCGAAGGTGGCCTCCTCAAGCGTCGACTTGTGGCATTGTGGAGTCCTCTGGCAGGGAGGACATGGCTGCAACTGGTCAAGAGCCATCCATCATGCCCGGAGCTGGTGACCTCACATGGTTTTCCAATTGGTGAGGTGGTCCCAATAACTGTAGGAAAAAAAGAAGAGCAACAAAAAATCAAACATGGAGATTCCTAGGGCCATAAAACTAGTAGGCAGACTGAAACAAACAAACAAACAAACTCCTAACAGCAAACAAAGGAAGGACTCACTAGGATTACATACACAAATCAAAACCTACTGCTCAACATTTATTTTAGCAACTTTTGACCATAGTTATCCGTTAATGAAAATGTTATCCATTGTGGCAATTGAACTGTTAACCATATATTCCATAGGCCAGCTCCTTCACCAGTTCACTACAGAAGGTTTACTGATTCAGCCTTAAGTCTGCATGAAACAAATATTTTAGTGATATAAATAATGACAGTTCCACTCATTGTGGGAACTGAACTCTTAAACCTTCTATTGAAAAGTCCAGTTCCTTTGCCACTACACTGCAGAAGGTAAATTTTCTCAGGCTGGAACTGGCATCTTAATCTGTGGTATATAGAAACATAGAAACTGATGGCAAAAGGAGACCACTAGGTCCATCTAGTCTGCCCATTTGTTTTAGACCTATTTTGACACCCTAGTTGCCCTTTGTAGTCAGGGCTCCTTTGTATCTATCCCATGCATTCTTGAATCCCCCACAGTGTTGACCCCCACAACCTCTTGGGGCAGGTTGTTCCAGGCGTCCACCACTTTTCTGGAAGAAAACTTCCTGGTGTTGGTAGAGAACCTTCCTCCTTGCAGCCTGAGGTCATGTCCCCTGGTCCTGGAGCCCTTCTTGAAGTAAAAAAGTTTCTGTGCCTGTACCTTGTTAATGCCTTTCATGTACTTGAATGTTTCAGTCATGTCTCCTCTTTCTCTTCTCTGCTCCAGGGAGTACATATTCAGTTCCCGAAGTCTTTCCTCGTAGGACATGTACTGCAGACCCTGAATCATTTTTGTCACTGTTCTCTGTACTGTTTCCACCTGGTCAATGTCCTTCCTGAAGTGAGGCCTCCAGAATTGGACTCCATATTCCAGATGAGGCCTGACCAGCGATCTATACAGTGGTAGTATCACCTCTCTCCTCCTGCTCATGATTCCCTCCAATGAAGCCCAGCATTCTGTTGGCCTTCACATTGCTCTCTCTCACACTGCTTGCTAACCTTCAAGCCATCTGAGATTATGATTCCTAGATCTCATTCCTGATTTGAGGCTGCCAGTCTTTCACCTCCTAGGTAATACTCCTTTCTTGGATTTTTCTTTCCTATGTGCATGACCTTGCACTTTTTGGTGTTAAATCTCAGCTGCCACACTCCAGATCATTCTTATAGTTTCTTGAGGTCAACTTCCATCTTGCTCACTCCTTCTGAGGTGTCCACCCTGTTACATATCTTGGTGTCATCTGTGAACAGACACACCTTCCCTTCCAGCCTGTCAGCTAAGTCTGCTATAAAAACATTGAAGAGCAGAGGCCCCAGCACTGAACCCTGGGGCACCCCACTGGTCACCCCTTCTATTGATTGCATTCCATTAACCTGTACCCTCTGGGTTCTGCCTTGCAACCAGTTTTGTACCCATCTGACTACTTCTGGACCTACCCCTATATGGTCAAGTTTCTTTACCAGCCTTCTCTGTGGAACTGAGTCAAAGGCCTAACTGAAGTCTAAGTAGACCACATCTACTGCCCCACCGTCATCCACTATTTTTGTAGCGTAGTCAAAAAACTCGAGCAGATTTGTCTGGCATGACCTACCCGCTGTGAAACCGTGCTGTTTAGGGTCTTG
This sequence comes from Neoceratodus forsteri, assembly GCA_016271365.2. Taxonomy (NCBI): domain Eukaryota; kingdom Metazoa; phylum Chordata; order Ceratodontiformes; family Ceratodontidae; genus Neoceratodus; species Neoceratodus forsteri. The sequence continues at coordinate 179,191,575 of CM057450.1, read as the reverse complement.
TTGGCCACTAGTTTTGAGGAATGCTATGATCCTTTGTTTGTGTAGTGTCTCCATTAGTTTCCCTACTGTAGATGTGAGGCTCACCGGTCTGTAATTACTAACCTCTTTGCAACTGCCTGATTTGTGAAGTGGAACCACTATTGTCTTTTTCCAGTCTTTGGGTACCATACCACTCTTCATTGATTTCATAAATAGAAATGCCAGAGGGGCTGCTAATTCTGCCCCAGTCCCTTAAGGATTCTGGAGTGCATCTCATCTGGTCCCATGACTTTGTCTGCTCTTAGTTTTGTTTATTTAGTGCCTCTTGTACTTTGGCTCTGTAAAGGAACTCATATCTACCCCAGTCCTGGGGTGTTGTGTTTTTCAGGGCTGGTGCATCCCCTGGTCATCTTAGGTAAACATTGAGCAGAAGTATTTGTTGAGGATTTCAGCTTTCTCTGGGTCATGTTTGGTATATTTCCCTTCTTCAGTAGCAATCTTTACTATACCCCCTTTTGCCTTCCTACATTCCCCAATGTATCTAAAAAATTAGTTGTCGCCTCTCTTTGCCCCTTCTGCTATATTGTCCTCTGTCTGGGCTTTTGCCTTCTAATTTGTTTGTTAGACTCTCTCATTTTTTCCTTGTATGACTCCCAGTCTTTCTCAGTTTTGGTTTCCTGGTATATATGCTGTATGTCTTCTTTTTTCTTTGACTGTGGTAGCCACTTCCTTGGAAACCATAGAGGATTTTTCTTTTGCTTTGCTGACCCATCTGGCACATTGATTTGTAGCAGTCTTTATTGCTCTTGGAGTCTCCTCCACATGACCTCCACCTCCTCAACCTCTGTTTCCCATTAACCTGGCTATTTACAGTATGTTGCACCACATTTTTTAGAAGTCAGCCTTTCTGAAATCTAGCACCTTTATCTTTTAGTGGCTGGCATCCTGTGTTATGTTTATCATAAAGCTTACCATGTGATGGTCACTGTTGCCCATATGGCATCCCATTTCGATGTTCTTGATTCTTTCCGAGTTTGTGAGGACAAGATAGAGAATGGCATCTCCCCTTGTTGGGGCTTTAACAAGCTGGCACAGTCCCGCACCTTGTAGTGACAATAAGAAGTCCCTACTTCTTGTTGTTGCTGCTGTTAGTGTGCTCCAGTTATCTGGTAGGTTGAAGTCCCCACCAGTATTACTTCACCTTTATCAGCATTTTGTGGTTTTCCTCTATTAGATATTTGTCTCCTTTATCTCCTTGATTTGAGGGCCTGTACGATGCTGATTTTGAAGGGTTTTCCCTTGTCCGTGTCAACTGTTAGCCACAGTGACTCAAAGTCCCCAGGTTGCATTTTTCTTCTGTGGCTTTTATTTCATTGTAAATGTAAATGGCTACACCCCCCTTTTTTGTCCTGCCTATCTTTCCTGAACAGATTAGAACTGGGAATGGCCATATCCCATCCGTAGTTTTCCGTGAACCACATTTCTGGCACAGCCACCCAGTCCAACCTTTCTGTTTCCAATGTGGCTGTGAGTTTGGGAAGTTTGTTGGTTAGGCTCCTAGTATTTGCAACCATTGCCTTCCAGGAATTATGATATGCACTGCATCGGGAAAAAATAGCTATTACTTTTTCTTCTTAATGGCTACAGAGTTCAAGCAGAGCATTCCTTAGTTCATGTCAAGATCTACGACTGTGCACATGTTTGTGAAAGTCAGGTTTTATTTGCTATATGATTTGGAAGAAAAAGTAAATTTTTCCACATTTTGTCTATATCGTTTCCAGAAAGTAGAGCACCTTTGTGAATGTTTTTAGCATCTGATGATAGATTAAATCTGTACAGAAACCCTAAAACAGCAAAATTGGAGCACCCTAAAATGTTTTGGCAGTACCCTAAATTTTCCATCAATTTTGGCCCTGTATGGATAGTCACATTAGTAGTGCATCCAGCATCCTTTGTTTACTTGGCTGGAGCCATTACCGGGACTCTCCATACTATACTATCTCCCAGAGTCTTATGTCCAGAGCTAATCAATGTCAGTGAACTAATAATGTAGTGGGAAATGGTTTTCAACACTTTATGCTGCATTTATTGCCTGATTCACCAACGGAATGTGATTAAATTCCTGTTGTGTAATTGTGCAAGCCATCTACTGTACAGTATATGAGTACCTAACCTTTAAGATGTAGTCCCTTACTGTTTTTATATGATTATCTTGTAAATTAAGACTTATTTATAGTAATGCTTTTATCTACAGAACTGAAGAAATGCATTTGCTTTACTGTTGATGGCCACCAGGACCACACTGTAAATGAGATGTCACATAAGGTGAGAACCTGGAGATCCGAGTTTCAGTCCATACATACATGTATATATTTTGTTGCCACAGACTTAGGATGTTGGTGCATTTGCATGGAACTGTAGGTACAGAGACTGATCTTCAGAGATAAAGTTCTTGTTTAAACAGAAAGGACTGTTGAAACATATCTACGGTTTATTGACTCAGTAAAGCCCAACTAAGATCATCTCACTTTTAGTGCTCCCCAGTTTTAGTGAACCCTGAAATGAATGAGGAAGGCCTCAGGTACACCATCTGTCTGTAGAAAATGGGGTGCATTTGCTCAGTTGGTGGTTGACACACCTCAGGGTAAAAGATACAACATTAATAAAAACTTACAGAATGCATGAATAAATAAAATAATATAGTAGAACATTTTATTAATGTATTTACCCAGTTGAGACCAATTGAGATGTAATATCAGTTTCAATGAGTCTTGTTTCTACTGGCTTTTAAAAGTCTAGCAGAGGGGCCTAAATGCACAGAGGTCAAGCAAATTGTTCAGGGTAACACAGTGAGTCAGGTGTGTAAGTGAGTGAGTGAGTGAGGTAAGGTGAGTGAATGAATGAGGTGAATGTGTGAGTGAGGTGTGTGAGTCAGGCGAGTGAGTGTGAGAGTGAGTGAGGTAAGGTGAGTGAATGAATGAATGAATGAGGTGAGTGAGGTGTGTAAGTCAGGTGAGTGAGTGAGTGAGGTAAGGTGAATGAATGAAAGAATGAGATGAGTGCGTGAGTGAGGTGTGTGAGTCAGGTGAGGGAGAGTGAGTGAGTGAGTGATGTAAGGTGAATGAATGAATGAGGTGAGTGTGTGGGTGAGGTGTGTGAGTCAAGTGAATGAAGGAGTGAGTGAGGTAAGATGAGTGAACAAATGAGTGTGTGAGTGAGGTGTGTGAGTCAGGTGAGTAAGTGAGTGAGTGAGGTAAGGTGAGTGTGTGGGTGAGGTATGTGTGTGTCAAGTGAATGAATGAGTGTATGAGGTAAGATGAGTGAATGAATGAGTGTGTCAGTGAGGTGTGTGAGTCAGGTGAGAGTGAGTGAGTGAGGTAAGATGAGTGAATGAATTAGGAGAGTGTGTGAGTTTTGGTGTGTGAGTCTGGTGAGAGAATGAGTGAGTGAGTGTTGAAAGGTGAGGGAATGAATGAGGTGAGTGAGGTAAGGTGAGTGAATGAATGGGGTGAGTGAGTGAGGTAAGGTGAGTGAATGAATGAGGTGAGTGTGTGGGTAAGGTGAGTGAACGAGTGAGTGAGGTAAGATGAGTGAATAAATGGGATAAGTTAGTGAGTGAGGTGTGTGAGTCAGGTGAGAAAGTGAGTGAGTGAGTGATGTAAGGTGAGTGAGTGAGGCAAGATAAGTGATGAATGAGGAGAGTGTGTGGGTGAGGTATGTGAGTCAGGTGAGTAAATGAGTGAGGTAAAATGAATGAATAAGGTGAGTGTGTGGGTGAGGAATGTGAGTCAGGTGAGTGAATGAGCGAGTGAGTGAGAGAGAGGTAAAGTGAGTAAATGGATGTGGTGAATATGTGGGTGAGGTGTGTGAGTCAGGCGAGTGAGTGAGTGAGGTAAGGACAGTGAATAAATGAGGTGAGTGTGTGAGTCAGGTGAGAAAGTGAGTGAGGTAAGGTAAGTGTGTGAGTTTCAGTGTGTGAGTGGTGAGAGAATGAGTGAGTGAGTGAGAGTTGTAAGGTGAGTGAATGAATGAGGTGAGTGAGGTAAGGTGAGTGAATGTATAAGGTGAGTGAGGTAAGGTGAGTGAATGAATGAGGTGAGTGTCTGGGTGAGGTGTGTGAGTCAGGTGAGTGAGTGAATGAGTGAGGTAAGGTATGTGAATGAATGAGGTGAGTGTGTGAGTGAGGTGTGTGAGTCAGGTGAGGGACAGTGAGGAGTGAGGATGTAAGGTGAGTGAGTGAGGTAAGATGAGTGAATGAATGAGGTGAGTGTCTGAGTCAGGTGACTGAATGAGTGAGTGAGTGAGGTAAGGTGAGTGAGTGAATGAATGAGGTGAGTGAGTGAGTGAGGTGTGTTAGTCAGGTGAGAGAGAGTGAGTGAGTCAGTGATGTAAGGTGAGTGAGTGAGTGATCTAAGGTGAGTGAACGAATGAGGAGAGAGTGAGGTAAGATGAGTGAATGAATGATGTGAGTGTGTGGGTGAGGTATGTGAGTGAGTGATGTAAGGTGAGTGAATGAATTAGGTGAGAGTGTGGGTGAGGTGAGTGAGTCAAGGGAGTGAGTGAAGGAGTGAGTGAGTGAGGTAAGGTGAATGAATGAATGAGGTGAGTGTGTGGGTGACATGTGTGAGTCCAGTGAGTGAGTGAATGAGTGAGGTAAGGTGTGTGAATGAATGAGGTGAGTGTGTGAGTGAGGTGAGTGAGTGATGTAAGGTGAGTGAATGAATGAGAAGAGTGCGTGAGGTAAGATGAGTGAATGAATGAGTGTGTGGGTGAGGTGTGTGAGCCAGGTGTGTAAGTGAGTGAGTGAGAGCGGTAAGGTGAGTGAATAAATGAGGAGAGTGTGAGAGTGAGCTGTGTGAGTCAGGTGAGTGAATGAATGAATGAGAAGAGTGTGTGAGTTTCGGTGTGTGAGTCTGGTGAGGAATGAGTGAGGAGTGAGGTTGTGGGCTGTGAGAGTGAGGTAAGGTGAGTGAATGAATGAGGTGTGTGCGGGCGAGGTGTGAGTCAGTGAGGCAAGTGAGTGGAGGTAAAGGAGGAATGAAACGAGGTGAGGGAGGTACAGGAGGAAAGAACGAAGTGGGAGGGAAGAGTGTGTGAGCCAGGTGAGGAGGAGGCAAGGCAGAGCGGACAAAACAGGTGAGGAGGAGTGAGCTGTGTGAGTCAGGTCAGTGAGTGAATCGAGTGAGTGACGCGTGAGTGAGTGAGTGTAAGGTGAGGAATGAACGATGGGGAGTGCAGGGAAGTGTGAGTCAAGGAATGAAATGAGGAGTGAGGGGTGGGTGAGTGAATGAATTTAGCGAATGTGGGTGAGGTGTGTGAGTCAAGTGAAAGAAATGAGAGGAGGTAAGAGGAGTGAATGAATGAGTGTGTGAGTAAGGTGTGCAGGAGTCAGGTGAAAGAGTGGAGAGGGAGGAGGAGTGAGTGAGGTAAGGTAAGTGAATGAATGAGGGCAGTCAGTGGGTGAGGAGGGAGTCAAGTGAATAAAGGAGGAGTGAGGCAAGATGAGGAACAGATGAGTGCAGTGAGGTGTGTGAGTCAGGTAAGAGAGTGAGTAGGTGAGTCAGTGAAGTAAGGTGAGTGAATGAATGAGGTGAGTGTGTGGGTGATGTGTGTAATTCCAGTTGAGTAAGGAGGAGTGAGGGTAAGGAGTGAATGAATAAGGTGAGTGTGTGGGGAGGTGTGAGTCCGGCAGGCAAGGAGAGTGAGGCAAGATGAGTGAAATGAAATGAGGAGTGTGCAGGCAGGTGTCTGGATCAGGTGAGAAAGGAGTGAGAGAGGAAGCCAAGGTGAGCGGGAATGAATATGAGGGAGGGTAAGGTGAGTGAATGAAATGAGGAGGCGCGTGAGCCCCGGTGCGCGCCTGGCAGGAGAGAAATGAGTGAGTGTTGAAAGGTGAGGGAATGAGGAGCGAGGTAAGGTGAGGAATGAATGGGGTGAGTGAGTGAGGTAAGGTGAGTGAATGAATGAGGTGAGTGTGGGTGAGGTCTGTGAGACCGTGAGTAAGTGAGTGAGTGTGTGAGTAAGATGAGTGAAATGAATGAGGTGTTAGTGAGTGAGGTGTGTGAGTCAGGTGAGTGAATGAGAGAGTGAGTGAGTGAGGTAAGGTGAGTGAATGGATGTGGTGAATGTGTGGGTGAGGTGCGTGAGTCAGGCGAGTGAGTGAGTGAGGTAAGGACAGTGAATAAATGAGGTGAATGTGTGAGTCAGGTGAGAAAGTGAGTGAGGAAAGGTGAGTGAATGAATGAGGTGAGTGTGTGGGTGATGTGTGTAATTCAGTTGAGTAAGTGAGTGAGTGAGTGAGGTAAGGTGAGTGAATGAATAAAGTGAGTATGTGGGTGAGGTGTGTGAGTCCGGTAGGTAAGTGAGAGAGTGAGGTAAGATGAGTGAATGAATGAGGTGAGTGTGTGGGTAAGGTGTGTGAGTCAGGTGAGTGAATGAGTGAGTGAGTGAGTGAGTGAATGAATGAGATGAGTGTGTGAGTGAGGTGTCCGAGTCAGGAGAGGAAGAGTGAGTGAGTGAGAGAGTGATGCAAGGTGAGTGAATGAATGAGGTGAGTGAGGTAAGGTGAGTGAAAGAATGAAGTGAGTGAGTGGGTGAGGTGTGTGAGTCAGGTGAGTGAGTGAGGTAAGGTGAGTGACAAATGAGGTGAGAGTGAGTGAGTTGTGTGAGTCAGGTCAGTGAGTGAATGAGTGAGTGAGTGCGTGAGAGTGAGTGAGTGAGAGGTAAGGTGAGTGAATGAATGATGTGGGCGTGAGGGTGAAGTGTGTGAGTCAAGTGAATGAATGAGTGAGTGAGGTAAGGTGAGTGAATGAATTTAGTGAATGTGTGGGTGAGGTGTGTGAGTCAAGTGAAAGAATGAGTGAGTGAGTGAGGTAAGAGGAGTGAATGAATGAGTGTGTGAGTGAGGTGCGTGAGTCAGGTGAGAGAGTGAGTGAGTGAGGTAAGGTGAGTGAATTAATGAGGTGAGTCTGTGGGTGAGGTGTGTGAGTAAAGTGAATGAAGGGGGTGAGTGAGGTAAGATGAGTGAACAAATGAGCGTGTGAGTCATGTGAGTGAGAGTAAGTGGGTGAGTCAGTCAGGTAAGGTGAACGAATGAATGAGGAGAGTGTGAAGGTGAGGTGTATGAGTCAAGTGAATAAAGGAGTGAGTGAGGTAAGATGAGTGAACAGATGAGTGTGTGAGTGAGGTGTGTGAGTCAGGTAAGAGAGAGTGAGTAGGTGAGTCAGTGAAGTAAGGTGAGTGAATGAATGAGGTGAGTGTGTGGGTGATGTGTAATTCAGTTGAGTAAGTGAGTGAGTGAGGTAAGGTGAGTGAATGAATAAGGTGAGTGTGTGGGTGAGGTGTGTGAGTCCGGTAGGTAAGTGAGAGAGTGAGGTAAGATGAGTGAATGAATGAGGTGAGTGTGTAGGTAAGGTGTCTGAGTCAGGTGAGAAAGTGAGTGAGAGAGTGAAGCAAGGTGAGTGAATGAATGAGGTGAGGGAAGTAAGGTGAGTGAATGAATGAGGAGAGTGCGTGAGTTTCGGTGTGCGCTTCTGGTGAGAGAATGAGTGAGTGTTGAAAGGTGAGGGAATGAATGAGGTGAGTGAGGTAAGGTGAGTGAATGAATGGGGTGAGGAGGAGGTAAGGTGAGTGAATGAATGAGGTGTGGTGGGTGAGGTCTGTGAGACCGTGAGGCGGAGTGAGAGTGTGAGGTAAGATGAGTGAAATGAATGAGGCAAGTTAGTGAGTGAGGTGTGTGAGTCAGGTGAGTGAATGAGAGTGAGTGGAGGAGTGAGGCAAGGTGAGTGAATGGATGTGGTGAATGTGTGGGAGGTGTGTGAGCTCAGGCGAAGTGAGTGAGGTAAGATAGTGAATAAATGAGGTGAATGTGTGTCAGGTGAGAAAGGAGGAGGAAAGGTGGAGTGAATGAATGATGGAGGAGGAGGAGGTAAGGTGAGTGACAAATGAGGTGAGTGTGAGTGAGTTGTGTGAGTCAGGTCAGTGAGTGAATGAGTGAGTGAGTGCGTGAGAGTGAGTGAGTGAGTGAGGTAAGGTGAGTGAATGAATGATGTGGGCGTGGGTGAAGTGTGTGAGTCAAGTGAATGAATGAGTGAGTGAGGTAAGGTGAGTGAATGAATTTAGTGAATGTGTGGGTGAGGTGTGTGAGTCAAGTGAAAGAATGAGTGAGTGAGTGAGGTAAGAGGAGTGAATGAATGAGTGTGTGAGTGAGGTGCGTGAGTCAGGTGAGAGAGTAGAGTGAGTGAGGTAAGGTGAGTGAATTAATGAGGTGAGTCTGTGGGTGAGGTGTGTGAGTAAAGTGAATGAAGGGGGTGAGTGAGGTAAGATGAGTGAACAAATGAGCGTGTGAGTCATGTGAGTGAGAGTAAGTGGGTGAGTCAGTCAGGTAAGGTGAATGAATGAATGAGGAGAGTGTGAAGGTGAGGTGTGTGGAGTCAAGTGAATAAAGGAGTGAGTGAGGTAAGATGAGTGAACAGATGAGTGTGTGAGTGAGGTGTGTGAGTCAGGTAAGAGAGAGTGAGTAGGTGAGTCAGTGAAGTAAGGTGAGTGAATGAATGAGGTGAGTGTGTGGGTGATGTGTGTAATTCAGTTGAGTAAGTGAGTGAGTGAGGTAAGGTGAGTGAATGAATAAGGTGAGTGTGTGGGTGAGGTGTGTGAGTCCGGTAGGTAAGTGAGAGAGTGAGGTAAGATGAGTGAATGAATGAGGTGAGTGTGTAGGTAAGGTGTCTGAGTCAGGTGAGAAAGTGAGTGAGAGAGTGAAGCAAGGTGAGTGAATGAATGAGGTGAGGGAGGTAAGGTGAGTGAATGAATGAGGAGAGTGCATGAGTTTCGGTGTGCGTTTCTGGTGAGAGAATGAGTGAGTGTTGAAAGGTGAGGGAATGAATGAGGTGAGTGAGGTAAGGTGAGTGAATGAATGGGGTGAGTGAGTGAGGTAAGGTGAGTGAATGAATGAGGTGAGTGTGTGGGTGAGGTCTGTGAGACCGGTGAGTAAGTGAGTGAGAGTGTGAGGTAAGATGAGTGAATGAATGAGGTAAGTTAGTGAGTGAGGTGTGTGAGTCAGGTGAGTGAATGAGAGAGTGAGTGAGTGAGTGAGGTAAGGTGAGTGAATGGATGTGGTGAATGTGTGGGTGAGGTGTGTGAGTCAGGCGAGTGAGTGAGGTAAGGACAGTGAATAAATGAGGTGAATGTGAGTCAGGTGAGAAAGTGAGTGAGGAAAGGTGAGTGAATGAATGAGGTGAGTGTGAGTTTTCAGTGTGTGGTGAGAGAATGAGTGAGTGAGAGAGTCGTAAGGTGAGGGAATGAATGAGGTGAGTGAGTGAGGTAAGGTGAGTGAATGAATGAGGTGAGTGTCTGGGTGAGGTGTGTGAGTCAGGTGAGTGAGGTAATATGAGTGAATGAATGAGGTGAGTGTGTGAGTCAGGTGAGTGAATGAGTGAGTGAGGTAAGGTGAGTGAATGAATGAATAAGGTGAGTGAGTGAGTGAGGTGTGTGAGTCAGGTGAGAGAGAGTGAGTGAGTGAATGAATGAGTAGAGCGAGTGAGGTAAGATGAGTGAATGAATGAGGTGAGTGCATGGGTGAGGTGTGTGAGTCAGGTGAGTAAGTGAGTGAGTGAGGTAAGGTGAGTGAATGAATGAGGTGAGTGTGTGAGTGAAGTGTGTGAGTCATGGAGTGGGTGAAAGAGAGAGAGAATGTGTGAGGGGAGTGAGGTGGGGGAGGAGTGAATGGATATGGTGAGTGTGTGGATGAGGTGTGGAGTCAGATGAGTGAGTGAGTGAGGTAAGGTGAGTGAATGGATATGGTGAGTGTGTGGGTGAGGTGTGTGAGTCAGGTGAGTGAGTAAGGTAAGGTGAGTGAATACATGAGGTGAGTGTGTGAGTCAGGTGAGTAAGTGAGTGATGTAAGATGAGTGAATGAATGAGGTGAGTGTGTGGGTGAGGTGTGTGTCAGGTGAGTGAGTGAGGTAAGGTGACTGAATGAATGAGGTGAGCGAGTGAGGTGTGTGAGTCAGGTTAGAGAGAGTGAGTGAGTGATGTAAGATGAGTGAATGAATGAGGTGAGTGTGTGGGTGAGGAGTGTGAGTCAGGGGAGTGAATAAGTGAGAGAGCGTGTGAGTGAGTGAGTGAGGCAAGGTGAGTAAAAAGGATGTGGTGAGGTGCGGGTGAGGTGTGTGACCCAGCTGAGAGTGAGTGAGCAAGTGAGTGAGTGAGGTAAGGTGAGTGAATAAATGAGGAGGGGTGAGTCTGGTGAGTAAGTGGAGGAGGTAAGGTGAGTGAAAGAATGAGGTGAGGTGGAGTTCAGTCGCGAGTCTGGCGGTAAGGGAGACTGAGATCAGGTGAGTGACTGAATAAGGTGAGTGTGTGAGTGAGTGAGGTGTGTGTCAGGTGAGAGAGTGAGAAAAGTGAGTGAGTGAAAGAGGTGAGTGAGGTAAAGTGAGTGAACGAATGAGGTGAGTTTGTGGGTGAGGTGTGTGAGTCAGGTGAGTGAGTGAGTGCACGAGTGAGGTAAGGTGAATGAATGAATGAGGCGAGTATGTGAGTTTCGTGTGAGTCTTGTGAGTGAATGAATGAGATAAGGTGAGTGACTGAATGAGGTGAGTGTGTGAGTGAGTGAGGTGTGTGAGTCAGGTGAGAGAGATTGAGTGAGTGAGTGATGTAAGGTGAGTGAATTAATGAGGTGAGTCTGGGTGAGGTGTGTGAGTAAAGTGAATGAAGGAGTGAGTGAGGTAAGATGAGTGAACAAATGAGTGTGTGAGTGAGGTGTGTGAGTCATGTGAGTGAGGGTAAGTGGGTGAGTCAGTCAGGTAAGGTGAATGAATGAATGAGGTGAGTGTGAGGGTGAGGTGTGTGAGTCAAGTGAATAAAGGAGTGAGTGAGGTAAGATAATTGAACAGATGAGTGTGTGAGTGAGGTGTGTGAGTCAGGGTGAGAGAGTGAGTGGGTGAGTCAGTGAAGTAAGGTGAGTGAATGAATGAGGTGAGTGTGTGGGTGATGTGCGTAATTCAGTTGAGTAGGTGAGTGAGTGAGGTAAAGTGAGTGAATGAATAAGGTGAGTGTGTGGGTGAGGTGTGTGAGTCCGGTAGGTAAGTGAGAGAGTGAGGTAAGATGAGTGAATGAATGAGGTGAGTGTGTGAGTAAGGTGTGTGAGTCAGGTGAGTGAATGAGTGAGTGTGTGAGGTAAGATGAGGAATGAGTGAGGTGAGGGTGGAAAGGTGTCTGAGTCATGTGAGAGGAAGTGAGTGAGAGAGTGATGCAAGGTGAGTGAATGAATGAGGGTGAGGGTAAGGTGGAGTGAAATGAATGTGGAGAGTGCATGAGCCTGGTGCTGCTTCTGGTGAGAGAATGAGTGAGTGTTGAAAGGTGAGGGAATGAATGAGTGAGGTAAGGTAAGGTGGAGTGAATGAATGGGGTGGAGGAGGTAAGGTGAGTGAATGAATGAGGTGAGGTGTGGTGAGGTCTGTGAGACCGTGGTGAGTGAGTGAGAGTGTGTGAGGTAAGATGAATGAATGAGAGGTGAGTGTAGGTAAGGTGTGTGAGTCAGGTGGAGTGAATGAGGAGGGAGGTAAGTGTGAATGAAAAGGTTAGTGAGTGAGTGTGAGAGAGTGAGTGAGTGAGGTAAGGTGAGTGAATGGATGTGGTGAATGTGTGGGTGAGGTGTGTGAGTCAGGCAAGTGAGTGAGTGAGGTAAGGACAGTGAATTAATGAGGTGAATGTGTGAGGTGAGAAAGAGAGTGAGGAAAGGTGAGTGAGTGAATGAGGTGAGTGTCTGGGTGAGGTGTGTGAGTCAGGTGAGTGAGGTAATATGAGTGAATGAGTGAGGTGAGTGTGTGAGTCAGGTGAGTGGAATGAATGAAGTAAGGTGGAGGAGTGAGGTGTGTGAGTCAGTGAGAAGGAGAGAGGAATGTGAGTGAGAGGAGTGAGGTAAGGTGGAGGAATGAAATGAGGTGGAGTGTGAGTGAAGTGTGTGAACTGGAGTGAGTGAATGAGTGAGTGAGTGAGTGAGGTAAGGTGGAGTAAATGGATATGGTGAGTGTGTGGATGAGTGTGTGAGTCAGGTGAGTGAGGTAATATGAGTGAATGAGTGAGGTGAGTGTGTGAGTCAGGTGAGTAAGTGAGTGATGTAAGATGAGTGAATGAATGTGGTGAGTGTGTGGGTGAGGTGTGTGTCCAGTGAGTTAGTGAGGTAAGGTGACTGAATGAATGAGGTGAGCGAGTGAGGTGTGTGAGTCAGGTTAGAGAGAGTGAGTCAGTGATGTAAGGTGAGTGAAAGAATGAGGTGAGTGAGGTAAGAAGAGTGAATGAATGAGGTGAGTGTGTGGGTGAGGTGTGTGAGTCAGGTGAGTAAGTGAGTGAGGTAAAGTGAATGAATGAGGTGAGTGTGTGGTGAGGTGTGTGAGTCAGGGGAGTGAATGAGTGAGAGAGGAGTGAGTGAGTGAGGTAAGGTGAGTAAAAGGATGTGGTGAGTGTGTGGGTGAGGTGTGTGAGTCAGGTGAGAGAGTGAGTGAGCGAGTGAACGAGTGAGGTAAGGTGAGTGAATAAATGATTCAGTGCTTTAGAGTAACTGGTAATTGCTATTTTTCTTTTAAACTTAGATTGTGGGCTTTTAGTGACACTATATTTTCTTTGTTGTCTTTACTTATAATTGTTTTTGGGCTGTTGAAAATTTAAAACTGTGGTGGTGTAATTCTGTGCTGTCTTTAATTGCTGCAAATTCCCCCCCCCACCAATCTTTAATTATATGCCCTTTTAAATCTGATTGACAGGAGCTAAACACAGGGTATAGTACGGGGTGTGGAGTAGGAGGGGCATAAGGGGGAAGAAGACCACCCTCAGCACGACAAGTGTTTTGACTCATTTATTTATTTATTGGTTTCTTTTTCTTTAAAAAAAAAATATATCTGAGGATCAGTGGCAGGATTTTTAACAGTAAATTAATAAAAGGGGAACTAGAGCAGTAGCAGACTAGTAGTGGAATTGCAGTATAATGTGGGGAGTGGTGCAATGCAGTGGCTGTGGGGCAGCCATATTCAGGCAGACCTTCTGGACACTGAGGTGCTGCCCCATCTGCATGCATCTCTCTGACCATGGGATGAGGTAGCCAGACTCAGAGCGGAAGTAAAGTGGGTCAGAGTACCATCACCCCATCCAGGGACCACCCAGTCCAATGCAACTGCCTCAAAGGATGCCGAGAATGAGAAGCACTCTGATGACAGTGGGCTCAGGGAGGGTTAGAGCAGTCAGGCAGAGGCACATCCCAGATCCTATTCCACTCAAGAACTCATATGCCACACTGGCAAATGAGGACAACCAAATAGAGGTACCCAGAGAAGTGAAGGAAAGGATGGAGGTTAGCCAAGGAGGTGACCTCAGCGGGAAAGCAGTGGACCCCAGAGGAGGAGGAAGCGAACCTGGTGGGGACCCATCATAAGAGGGATCCAGCTAAGAACACAGGAGGGGAGGACAGGGAGGTGAGGTGTCACCAGGTGCCACGCATGGAGGGATGGTGGGAGATCCTGGGGATCACTGGGAAGGCAAGACGGAGGGTGAGCTGGATGTCCATCCACCCTAGGTACCAATGACCTGGCAAATGGGGAGCCAAAGGAAGTTCAGGAAGAGTTTAGGAAACTGGGAGGGTCTCCAAGCTAGCTACTCTTGTCACTTCTAGAAGTACTACCTGTGAGAGGCAAGGGAGAGCATAGGAGGAACTTTAACTCATGGTTGAAGAACTGGTGCTGTGAGGAAGGGTTTGATCTCATTGTGACTGGGGGACCCACCTGAGGGATGGAGGTTTGTCTGGCCTGACAGCCTGCATCCATCCTGGAGGGGAATTAATCACTAATGATAAATTTAAATGCTACATTGACAAGCATTTAAACTAGCAAAGGGGGGTGGCAGGCCAGCAAGGAGGGTACCTACTTGCTCACCCCCACAGCCAGCAGTGGAACCAGTGAACCAGAGGAGTGGCTATCTCTGCAAAGCAGTGCAAAAGATGGAGATTAGTGCCCAAGAGGTGGATAAGCAGAAAAGGGCAACATCTCAGCAGAAGGGCAGACAGCAAGGAGAACCAGGATAAATGACAACCAAGAAAGGGGCTGGAGAACAGTGAAACAGTCTAGGGCGGTCAAATCATGGAAAGCTATGTGTGCAAATGCCAGAGCCTTAGCAACAAGATGGAAGATCTGGAGGCTGTCATGGCACAGTCAGACCTGACATTGTGGCCATCACTGAAACCTGGTGTAATGATAACCACGACTGGAGATGGCCATACCTGGCTAAGCAACATATCTAGAAGAAACAGAGCAGGCAGGAAGGAGGAGGAGTGGCACTGTATGTGAAAAATGACATAAGGGCCACAGAGATCCAGGAGGGACAAATGGGGAGAGATACTGTGGGTTAAGCTGGAAAGGAAAATGGGGACAGCCATCTGCACAGGTGTGGTCTATAGACCACCAGCCCAGAGGAAAAAACAGATAGGAGTTGATGCTAGCCATCCAAAGGATGGCAGACAAGGGTGAGGTAGTACTGGTTGGAGACTCCAATTCCAGACGTGGACTGGAGCATCCCAGCAGCAGCATCAACTAGAGCAGATTTATCCTGACTCCCTCAGGGTGCCTTCCTGCAACTGGTCATGGAACCAACTCGCGAAAGGCAATACTGGACCTTGTGCTCACAAACAGGGACAGTGTGATGGGGGTAACAGTGGGGGAGCACCTGGGAAACAGTGACCACCAGTCATTGTGGTTTGAAATCACAGAAAGAGCAGAACCAAACCACACAAAAACATGTATCCTGGATTTTAGGGGGCAGACTTTGGGAAAATGGGGAGATACTTGAAAGAGGCATTAAGGGAAATGGGACAGGAATCAGGGGTTGAGGAACAGGGGCAGTATTTAAAATGGGGATTACAAAACAACAGAATTATGCATTAAGCAGGTTAGCAAGAGGAAAAGGAAGAGGAGACCATTATGGTTTTCCAAAGAGGTAGCAAAGAAAGTGAAAGCCAAAAAGATTGCATTCAGGCAATACAAAAGACACAGGCAGAAGGGGATAGGGAGAAGTACCAGGAGAAGCAAAGGAGGCAGGGAGGCAGTAAGGGAAGCCAAAGCCAGACAGAAGAACACATTGCAAAATCAGTGGGTAGAGGGACAAAACCTTTACAGGTACATAAGTGAAAAAAGATAGACAAAGGAGGGATAGTGAGACTGAAGGGGGAGGATGGGGCCATGTGAGGATGACAACAGTAAAACTGACATACTGAACAGGTATTTCTGCCAGTCTCTTACTGAGGAAGAGGAGGTAATGGGTCTGAAGGAGTACAAGGGGTGAGAATGGTGCAGAAATGGACACAAGTCCCTTTACATGAGAAAGGGTCCCAGAACTGGAAGTAACAAAAGTTGATAAAGCAATGGGGCCAGATGGGTGCACCCCAGGGTCCTTAAAGAACTAAGAGAGGTGGTGGCTGAACCTCCTGGCTATCCTGTTTAGCCAATCACTGGAAACAGGGGAGGTACCCAAAGACTGGAGGACAGCAGATGTAGTCCCCTTATACAAAAGAGGGAACAAAGAGGAAGCAGAGAACTACAGACCAGTCAGCCTCACCTCGGTAGTGGGGAAGATCATGGAAGCACTACTGAAGGAGAGATTGGTGGAACATCTGGTTGTCAATGGACTACAGGACCCAAGGCAGCATGGTTTCACCAGGGGGAGGCCATGTCAGACAAACCTCATTGAATTTTTTGACTGGGTGACTAGGGAGGTGGATCAGGGAGGGAGTGGACATGGCTCATCTGACTTCAGCAAGGCCTCTGACACTGTGCCACATAGAAGACTATTACACAAACTGGGGAATATGGGTGTGGGCAGGACAGTAGTGTGGTGGGTAGGTAACTGGCTGGGTGGCAGGACACAGAGGGTGGTGGTAAATGGCTGTCACTCCACAGAGGGAAGAGTGACCAGTGGGGTACCACAGGGATCAGTGCTGGGATTGGTCCTATTCACCATCTTCATCAGTGACATTGCGCAGGACCTAGAAGGCAGAATTTCACTGTTCGCTGATGACACAAAGTTCTGTAACAGAGTAGACACACCAGAGGGTGTAGACAGAATGAGAAGCGACCTGCAGAAACTTGAAGAATGGTCGGGGTTTGCAGTTGAAATTCAATGCAAAGAAGTGCAAGATAATGCATATGGGGCACAAAACCAGGCACAATATATCAGTTGGGGGTGAGGATATAGCATGCACCAAGCAGGAAAGGGATCTTGGGGTTGTCATCCTGATGACCCCAAGATAGGGAAACAGTGTGACAAGGCAGCAGGTAAAGCAAATAGGATGCTGGGATGTATAGGCAGGCATCACCAGCAGGAAAAGGGAGGTCATACTCCACTATACGAGAGACACTAGTGAGGCCCCACCTGGAGTACAGTGTACAGTTCTGGAGACCATACCTACGTAAGGACATAGACAGGGTAGAGAAGGTTCAGAGGAGGGCAACAAAGATGGTGCATGGATTGCATCAAAAGTCCTATGAAGACAGGTTGAAGGAACTGAACCATGCTACTCTGGAGGAGAGGAGGGAGAGGGATATGATAGAGACATACAAGTATCTTTACAGGGAAGAACAGGGCAGGAAAACACTATTTTTAAGTCAAAAAGATGTTCCAGGACAAGAGGGCATGGGATGAAGTTGGAGGGAGGACGATCTAGAGGAAACATGAGAAAGAATTTCTTCACAGAACGGTGGTGGACAAGTGGAACTACCTGCCAGAGGAAGTGGTGGGGGCTGAAACAATCACGGGATGTAAGAATGCATGGGATAGACATAAGGGAATTCTGGAGGTCAGGGGTAAGGGGCAACAGACTTCTAGGAAAACAAACTGAACTTATAAGCTCAAATGGGCAGACTGGGTGGGCCATAGGCCCTTATCTGCCAACACTGTCTATGTATCTATGTATCTATGAGGTGAGTGTGTGAGTCTGGTAAGTAAGTGAGTGAGGTAAGGTGAGTGAAAGAATGAGGTGAGTGTGTGAGTTTCAGTGTGCGAGTCTGGTGAGTGAGTAAGAGACTGAGATCAGGTGAGTGACTGAATAAGGTGAGTGTGTGAGTGAGTGAGGTGTGTGTCAGGTGAGAGAGGAGAGAGTGAGTAAGTGAGTGAGTGGAGTGAGGTAAAGTCGAGTGAACGAATGAGGTGAGTTTGGTGGGTGAGTGTGAGTCAAGTGAGTGAGTGAGTGCGAGGAAAGGAGGTAAGGTGAATGAATGAGGTGAGAGTGTTTTGGTGTGTGAGTCTTGTGAGTGAATGAGTGAGATAAGGTGAGTGACTGAATGAGGTGAGTGTGTGAGTGAGTGAGGTGTGTGAGTCAGGTGAGAGAGAGTGAGTGAGTAAGGATGTAAGGTGAGTGAATTAATGAGGTGAGTGAATGAGGGAAGATGAGCGAATGAATGAGTGAATGAAGTGAGTGTGTGAGTGAGTGAAGTAAGGTGAATAAACGAATGAGTCGAGTGTGTGGGTGAGGTGTGTGCATCATGTGAGCGAGTGAGTAAGGTGAGTGAATGAATGAGGTGAGTGTGTGGGTGAGGTGTGTGAGTCAAGTGAGTGAGTGAATGAGTGAGTGAGGTAAGGTGTGTGAATGAATGAGGAGAGTGAGTGAGAGTGAGATGTGTGAGTCAGGTGAGAGAGAGTGTGAGTGAGTAAGATAAAGTGAGTGAAAGAATGAGGTGTGTGAGTCAAGTGAATGAAGGAGTGAGTGAGGTAAGATGAGTGAACAAATGAGTGTGTGAGTGAGGTATGTGAGTTAGGTGAGAGAGAGTGAGAGGGTGAGTAAGTGATGTAAGGTGAGTGAATAAATGAGGTGAGTGTGTGGGTGAGGTGTAAGAGTCAGGTGAGTAAGGAGTGAGGAGGAGGTAAGGTGGAGGAGGGTGAGGGTGTGTGTCTCAAGTGAATGAATGAGTGTGTGAGGTAAGATGTGTGAATGAATGAGTGTGAGAGTAAAGTGTATGTGTCAGGTGAGAGAGAGATTGAGAGAGTGAGGTAAGGTGAGTGAATGAGTGTGGTGAGTGTGTGGGTGAGGTGTGTGTCAGACTGTAGGTGAGGAGTGAGAGAGGTAAGGTGAGTGAATGAATGAGGTGAGTGTGTGAGTGAGGTGTATGAGTCAAGTGAGTGAATGAATGAATGGGGAGAGTATGTGAGTTTCGGTGTGTGAGTCTGGTGAGAGAATGAGTAAGTGAGTGAGTGTTTTAAGGTGAGTGAATGAATGAGGTGAGTGAGGTAAGGTGAGTGAATGAATGGGGTGAGTGAGTAAGGTAAGGTGAGTGAATGATTGAGGTGAGTGTGTGGGTAAGGTGTGTGAGTCAGGTGAGTGAATGAATGAGATAAGGTGAGTGACTGAATGAGGTGAGTGTGTGAGTGAGTGAGGTGTGTGAGTCAGGTGAGAGAGATTGAGTGAGTGAGTGATGTAAGGTGAGTGAATTAATGAGGTGAGTCCGTGGGTGAGGTGTGTGAGTAAAGTGAATGAAGGAGTGAGTGAGGTAAGATGAGTGAACAAATGAGCGGTGGAGGAGGAGTGTGTGAGCTCATGGAGTGAGAGCAAGTGAGTGAGTCAGTAAGGTAAGGTGAATGAATGAATGAGGTGAGTGTGAGAGTGAGGTGAGGTGTGTGAGTCAAGTGAATAAAGGAGTGAGTGAGGTAAGATAATTGAACAGATGAGTGTGTGAGTGAGGTGTGTGAGTCAGGTGAGAGAGAGTGAGTGGATGAGTCAGTGAAGTAAGGTGAGTGAATGAATGAGGTGAGTGTGTGGGTGATGTGTGTAATTCAGTTGAGTAAGTGAGTGAGTGAGGTAAAGTGAATGAATGAATAAGGTGAGTGTGTGGGTGAGGTGTGTGAGTCCGGTAGGTAAGTGAGAGAGTGAGGTAAGATGAGTGAATGAATGAGGTGAGTGTGTGGGTAAGGTGTGTGAGTCAGGTGAGTGAATGAGTGAGTGTGTGAGGTAAGATGAGTGAATGAATGAGGTGAGTGTGTAGGAAAGGTGTCTGAGTCATGTGAGGAAGTGAGTGAGAGAGTGATGCAAGGTGAGTGAATGAATGAGGTGAGGGAGGTAAGGTGAGTGAATGAATGAGGAGAGTGCGGAGTTTCGGTGTGCATTTCTGGTGAGAGAATGAGTGAGTGTTGAAAGGTGAGGGAATGAATGAGGTGAGTGAGGTAAGGTGAGTGAACGAATGGGGTGAGGGAGGAGGCAAGGTGAGTGAATGAATGAGGGTGAGTGGTGGGTGAGGTCTGTGAGACCGGTGAGTAAGTGAGAGTGTGTGAGGTAAGACAAGGAATGAATGAGGTGTGTTAGTGAGTGAGGTGTGTGAGTCAGGTGAGTGAATGAGAGAGTGAGTGAGGTAAGGTGAGTGAATAGATGTGGTGAATGTGTGGGTGGAGTGTGTGAGTCAGGCGAGTGAGTGAGTGAGGTAAGGACAGTGAATAAATGAGGTGAATGTGTGAGTCAGGTGAGAAAGTGAGTGAGGAAAGGTGAGTGAATGAATGAGGTGAGTGTGTGAGTTTCGGTGTGTGTCTGGTGAGAGAATGAGTGAGTGAGTGAGTGAGAGTCGTAAGGTGAGGGAATGAATGAGGTGAGTGAGTGAGGTAAGGTGAGTGAATGAATGAGGTGAGTGTCTGGGTGAGGTGTGTGAGTCAAGTGAGTGAGGTAATATGAGTGAATGAGTGAGGTGAGTGTGTGAGTCAGGTGAGTGAATGAGTGAGTGAGGTAAGGTGAGTGAATGAATGAATAAGGTGAGTGAGTGAGGTGTGTGAGCCAGGTGAAGAGAGAGTGAGTGAGTGAATGAATGAGGTGAGCGAGTGAGGTAAGATGAGTGAATGAATGAGATGAGTGCATGGGTGAGGTGTGTGAGTCAGGTGAGTAAGTGAGTGAGTGAGGTAAGGTGAGTGAATGAATGAGGTGAGTGTGTGAGTGAAGTGTGTGAGTCACGTGAGTGAGTGAAAGAGAGAGAATGTGTGAGTAAGTGAGTGAGGTAAGGTGAGTGAATGGATATGGTGAGTGTGTGGATGAGGTGTGTGAGTCAGATGAGTGAGTGAGTGAGGTAAGGTGAGTGAATGGATATGGTGAGTGTGTGGGTGAGGTGTGTGAGTCAGGTGAGTGAGTGAGGTGAGTGAATACATGAGGTGAGTGTGTGAGTCAGGTGAGTAAGGGAGTGATGTAAGATGAGTGAATGAATGAGGTGAGTGTGTGAGTGAGGTGTGTGTCAGGTGAGTGAGTGAGGTAAGGTGACTGAATGAATGAGGTGAGCGAGTGAGGTGTGTGAGTCAGGTTAGAAAGAGTGAGGGAGTGATAAGGTGAGTGAATGAATGAGGTGAGTGAGGTAAGAAGAGTAAATGAATGGAGGTGAGTGTGGGTGAGGTGTGTGTGAGCTGGGGTGAGTAAGTGAGTGAGGTAAAGTGAATGAGATGAGGTGTGTGGGTGAGATGTGTGAGTCAGGGGAGTGAATGAGGAGAGAGAGCGGAGTGAGTGAGTGAGGTAAGGTGAGGAATAAATGAGGTGAGTGTGTGAGTTAGTGTGCGAGTCTGGGGAGTGAGGTGAGACTGAAATCAGGTGGAGTGGCTGGAATAAGGTGAGTGTGTGAGTGACTGAGGTGTGTGTCAGGTGAGAGAGATTGAGTAAGTGAGTGATTGAATGAGGTGAGTGAGGTAAAGGAGTGAACGAATGAGGTGAGTTTTCTGTGAGGTGTGAGTGAGTGTGGAGTGAGAATGAATGAGACAAGGTGAGTGACTGAATAAGGTAAGGAGGAGGGAGATAAAAAGCATCAGGGTGGAGAGAGAGATTGGAGTTAGAAGATGCAAGGGAGTGAATTAATGAGGTGAGTCTGTGGGTGAGGTGTTTGAGTAAATTGAATGGAGTGAGTGAGGTAAGATGAGTGAACAAATGAGCGTGTGAGTGAGGTGTGTGAGTCATGTGAGTGAGAGTAAGTGGGTGAGTCAGTCAGGTAAGGTTAATGAATGAATGAGGTGAGTGTGAGAGTGAGGTGTGTGAGTCAAGTGAATAAAGGAGTGAGTGTGGTAAGACAATTGAACAGATGAGTGTGTGAGTGAGGTGTGTGAGTCAGGTGAGAGAGTGAGTGGGTGAGTCAGTGAAGTAAGATGAGTGAATGAATGAGGTGAGTGTGTGGGTGATGTGCGTAATTCAGTTGAGTAAGTGAGTGACTGAGGTAAAGTGAGTGAATGAATAAGGTGAGTGTGTGGGTGAGGTGTGTGAGTCCGGTAGGTAAGTGAGAGAGTGAGGTAAGATGAGTGAATGAATGAGGTGAGTGTGTGGGTAAGGTGTGTGAGTCAGGTGAGTGAATGAATGAGGTGAGTGTCTGGGTGAGGTGTGTGAGTCAGTGAGTGGAGTGAATGAGTGAGGTGGCAAGTGGAATGAATGAGGTGAGTGTGTGTGAGTTAGTGAGGACAGTGAGTGAGTGAGTGATGTCAAGGTGGAGTGAGTGAGGTAAGATGAGTGAATGAATGAGGTGAGTGTCTGAGTCAGGTGAGTAAACTGACGGAGTGAGTGAGGTAAGGTGAGAGTGAGTGAATGAAATGAGGTGGAGTGAGTGAGTGAGTGTGTTAGTTATGGGTGAGAGAGTGGAGTGAGCTCAGTGATGTAAGGTGAGTGAGTGATCTTAAGGTGATGGAACGAATGAGTGAGGAGAGGAGGGTAAGATGAGTGGAATGAATGATGTGGAGTGTGGTGGAGGCATGTGGTGAGTGAGTGATATAAGGTGAGTGAAACGAATTAGGTGAGAGTGTAGTGAGGTGTGGAGTCAAGTGGAGTGAGTGAAGGAGGAGGAGTGAGGTAAGGTGAATGAAATGAATGAGGTGAGTGTGGGTGATATGTGTGAGTCCAGTGAGTGAGTGAATGAGTGGAGGTAGGTGTGTGAATGGAATGAGGTGAGTGTGTGAGGAGGAGGTGAGTAGATGTAAGGTGAGTGGAATGAATGGAGGAGAGTGGAGGAGGGAAAGATGAGTGAATGGAACGAGTGTGTGAGCTGAGTGTGATGTGAATCAGGTGAGAGTAAGTGAGCAGGTAAAGGAGTCGAGGAGTGAATGAATGAATGGGGAGAGTGTGAGTTTCGGGTGTGTGAGTCTGGTGAGAGAATGAGCAAGGAGTGAGTGTTTTTGAGGTGAGTGAATTGTCAGAGGTGCTGTCTTTTGGATGAGATGTTGAACTGAGCTCCTTTATGCCTACTCTGGTGGTTGATCAGATGGACATTAAAGATCACATGGCACTTCTCGAAAGAGTAGGGGTGTTTTATTGACATAAAAAACATAAACAGCAACACTTTAAAGTAGGATAATCGATAGAACAACACTTTTCCATAACATATAACAAAATCAAAGAGATGTGCAAGTCTTACATTGTAAACGCCACGAGAACACAAAAATCATGAGAAGTAAACTATTAACAAATATCCAGTCCACTTTTAACTCTTATTATTTGAACTTAATAAAGTGAAGAAAACCTTTCCACCATTTACGTAAAGTTCCTGGGGTCACTCTTGATCGTCCTGTGTATAAATCAGTATAAGCTCCTTGATGACTAACCGACTTACACAAGAGTAAGGCATTCTCTTTTGATAAAGAACCCATTGAACCCTGGCTTGCCATAAATAATATCTTAGACATCCCAAAATAAGGATAATGTTTCTTCGTGAAATTCAGACAAATTCTTGGGATAACATCCTAGAATCAAAAATTCATAAGACATATTACCTAACCATTTAAATCCCCAAAGCTTTTCTAGGTATGACCATAAACCATGAGCATATGAACATCTAAGAAAAAAATGTTCCATCGATTCTTCTACATTAATACAATCCAAGTATGGGCACAATCTTTCCTGTAAAACCTTGTACTCGCATTTCCTCTGACATTCAGTTTCCCGTAAAAGATCAGCCACTACGTCTCCCATTTTTTTGAGGCATCCTTTTACAGTTTAATTGAGCTAATACACTAGAATTTAAAGTCATAGGACAATTTTAAATCCTGGTTCTGAGGGAAGAGTCAACGACATTAGAAAATGATAAAGCTCCTTCATGTTGTTATTCAGAATTACCTGTTTCTGTGTTTTCCATTTGAACAATTTCTCGCCGCTGGCCTAAATATGATGGAATATATAAGTAGCGATTCAGTTTAGGGGCTATAATGTACCAATTCTTAAAGTATTTACCCATTGTTTTCAAGTTCCATGACTCTACTGCCTCTAGTTCTACTTTTAACCCTTCTTTAATTGAGTTTGATAAAAACAAAGCATGCACAAAAATCACTGGGTCTACCATTCCTAAACCACCCTTATTTTTCATTAAATACGTATAGCTCCTTTTAACAGGATTTAGCGATTTCCCATAACATTTGAAAAAACACACTATATATTCTAGTCTCAAAAACACAGGAAGCGGAAAATCATCGCCACATACTGTATCGTTGGAAGAAGAAATTGCTTGATTACCTGAACCCTTTTAAATTTGGTCATTTTCCACTGTTTCCATCTATTAACCTTTCTCTCTATTTTAATAATGACATCTTCCCAATTTTCAACAGGCATGTTCTGGGAACCGAACAATATCCTAATATTTTAAGAGGTTTACGGAGATGTTAATACCCTCCTGACACACTTCCTCAGCACCAGTAGCTCCAATAAATAATCCCTTTGTTTTATTTAAATTATTTTTGCATTTGATACTTTGCAAAGGCCTCAAATGCAGCCACAAAATGAATTACTGAGGCCTTATCTTCCAAGTATACTACTAAATCATCAGCATAGGCTTGTATCCTTAAATGCAAATCCCTCTGCCCATTCACTGTAACACCCTTCCAAATCTGTCTGAAACTATCGTTTGCAAAAAGGGTCTAGGCGAAAATATAAAGAAGAGGGCTTAGAGGGCAACCCTGTCTAACTCCTGTAGTTAACTTAAAACCTTCCGCCTTCTGATCTTTTAAATATGGAATTACTGTATAATTATCATATAATTTCTCAATTATTTTCACTAATTGCTGGAACCCCATAATGCTTAAGGAATGGAAAGGAGCAGCCAAATGAACTCTATCGAGAGGCTTTTCTAAGTCAGCTGCTATTAAGCATCTAGTTGACCCTAACTCAGTAAAATACTCAGTTACATCTCGAATCAACATCAGAGCAGACTGGACTCTTCTATCTGGTAACCCACAATATTGAAAGGGTGAAATAACTTCTTTAGCTAAATTCTTCAGCCTATTATTTAAAATACCAGTAAAGATTTTATAATCAGAGTTTAAAAAGAGTGATTGGTCTCCAGTTAGTAATGTTTTGCTTATCCCTGACTTAAATATATACATCAATAACCCTTCTGTAAAAGAGGGATAGATTGTAGCTTTGTCTAAAAAACCTAAATAAGAGACATAGGCACTGACTAAGTTCGTCTGAAAATAATTTATAAAAGTTATTGGAAATCACATCTATTCCGGAAATATTTAGTTTCAATAACCTAATGGAGCTTGAAATCTCTGTTGGAGTGATAGGTTCCCATACCTCCGATCTCCCAACTAGGTTAACTGGAATTAAAATATCTTTTAAATAGGCGCTATAGCTGAATTAGGGATTGTTTCAAGAGGCTTCAAGAAGCGGTAATGTTCTACAATCACTTCTCTTAGTTGGGCCACAGAGGATACCAAATTACCATCTGAATCTTTAGGTTCCTCCATTTTCATAGAATCTCTTACCTGTTTACACATTTGAATGGATCCCCAATGGGTGATTTTTTAATTCCATTAGTTAAAATGGCCTGCATGGTTTCCCTCTATCATACTGAAACTCTTTCATTTTCTTTAAGATTAGCAATTTGTTCTGAGTAATCCATCCTAGAAGAATAAGCTATAGTCATAAGCCTCTGTAATTGTTGTCTTAAACTAAATAGTGCAGGAATTTGTCATTCTTTGCTCTAACTCCTTGCAATTTAAACCATTTCCTTAAGTCCGATTTAGTCTCTAACCACCAATCTCCCAAATCTGAATATAAAAGGCTACTGATAACCTGGCTCTTAATAGGTATCTCACCCCAGCTTGTATATAAGGGAGTTCTAATGAGGAGTTATTGAGTTTCCATCTAACTAGCCTTTTTCTTGCCTGTCTGAAAAGCTAAAAGAACTTAATAGAAAGGAATGGTCCGAGAATTCACTAGGAAATATTTTAAAGATTCTATTTGCATATTAGGTGACACTAACATATGATCTATTAGAAAATCTCTTCCCTTTTAAGCGAAAAACCTTCTCCAACCTGTAAAAGCATTATGACAGTTCAAGAGTCCAGCACTTTTTATAATTTACATAAAGCATTAGAGTCACAGTATGTTTTTTTATTTTTACTAGCATGGGTGAAATGGGACAATTAAAGTCCCCCCATAATACTCTAACTGTTGTTAATAAAAGGGCTGTACTGATTTAAGACAATTAACTCTACCTGCTTTTGTTTGGGGTTATAAATGTTGATAAACCTATAAGCTTAGCCCTTGCCACTTCCATCGATAATCAGGACCCTTCCTGGTATTAGATCTATCAAATTGTGTAACTGGAAGTCATATGAATTAAACACTATTCCTATACCATCTGCAGAATCTTCCCAAATGACCAAAATGAAGGGCCCCAAAACCAATCTCTTTTAAATGCCACCAACTGATCTATGGAATACATCCATGTCTCTTGTAAAACAAACAGAAACAGGAAATTCATGTATATAATGAAAGAGGGCTTGTACGCAACCATATTCAATAAGCTATGAACATTCAAAGAACCCCAAACCAACCTCATTAACCTTTTAAGTATTTAAATCATTGTTTTTCCTCTTTTTCTTTTTTTATCCTTGTAATTATCCGTGATTTGTGACCTGGTTGAAAGTGAGGATTTTTGAGAGTCTGAATCTTCAACCTCTATCTCAGTGTTACCCCAAGAGAAAACAGAGCCACATATGAGTTACTGGTATCAATCTGTTCCACTGGGGGCGAGGATTTTTGATAGTAGATTCCGTAAGATCTTCTTTGGGCAGTACAGTCACTGGTTTATCAGCAGTGGCTGCCACCGCCACGCATCTGTGACCCCTTCCGTTATAACACACTGGAGGAAATCTGAGAGGTTAGGGGGACCCATGTTGCCTTAACTATCTTAACCATTTCTGAGGATATCTCACGCTGATCCTCCCACTTGGTGAGTTTAACTTTTTGTTCAACACCTTCCCTTTTAAACCCCTTCTTTCCAATTTTCTCTTGCCTAGGAGTTTCATCTGATTTGTTGCAGGGGAGGGGCACGTATCCTGGAGGTAGCTTTAACCATGGATTCTTGGGCTTTTTGAATAAAACCTCAGAATTAGAAACGAAAGGATTTTTTGGGCAGCCAAGGACATAGTTTGAACACATGGCCTTTAGTTTCGCATAAATCGCAACTTGATAGATTGCTGCAAAACATGGTTAAATGTCCTCCTCCACAATTATCACAACAGGGCTGATTGCGCTACACCTGAAAGGTGCGTTCTTAGCCCCACACTTATAACATGCACGGATGCCGCTGGCCAGAAAACATACCCCTCTATCTTTTCCTTAACAAAAGGAGTTAGGTATATGTTCAATTCCAGCCTCTGTTTGCCTTAATTTAACTTTATACTTCCATCCTCAGTCCAGAACCCCTCTGTATCTAAAATGACTCTGGCTCACTTAGTACTTCATTTTTTTTAACCAAAGGTTATGTCTTCCACCAACACCTTTCATTTGAACATAACTGTAACAAACTTAATCAGGGGTTTTGAAAGTGGTATAACAATAAAGGATGTCCACATAGGAGAATACTTAACTTGACCATACCTAACCCAGAAGAACAACTCTAAAGCCTGTTGAGAGCGAAAACTTATGTCATAATTGTCCTCCCTGAAATATTAATGAAAAGCATAAACATCCTGAGGGTGAAATGCAGTGAGTCTTTCAACAAGGTTTTCCCACATAATGCCTATCTGCCTAGTTTCTAACCCTCCTTTATACCTCAGCCTCACAGCATTATGCCTAGGGGCTCTTCCCTATGAGGAATTTGAGAAAAGTTGGACATCAATGGCTGTCGAAGAGGGAGGGGGAGGTTGTACAGTGACCTCATCTGTACTAAACCGAATGAGGCTCCTGCAAGAATTTCCTCCTTTCTGCTTGCTGGCCACCTGGAATCCACTCAGGAGAATGCTGAGATAAAGATAAGTTCGAGTCCCAAGCAGGATCAGGCTTCCATACACCAGCTACTGTCTGTTTCCACCCTGCTTCACTTAAAAGCTTTATGAGGTGACCAAGAATCTTGTGAGCCTTTTTATAAAAAAAGGGTCTGCCATCTGGTATATCAGCTGTAGACTTTTTGGTTCATTTTGTCAGAAAAAAAGAAATCTGTAGCCTACTTTGGGAACCGTCAGTCTTTTGATATGTAACAGCTGAGTCAGTTGCTGAAATCTCTTGACTCTGCTGTTTGAACACAAACCCAACTACCTTGTTCAACTGTGCTGTTTTTATTTTCACAAAAAGTAGATGGCAATATATTCTGTGCAGATAAATCATTTATCTTCACTTCGTTACTTCCTCTGACATTATCAGAGACGAAACTGGCAGTAAGCACTCACTTTTGCAGCAGAGATAATACCAGCCTGTACTGAATTCAGAGAGATTGGTTGTTCTTGGGAAATGGAGCTCAAGCCTTGCTGCTCTAAGCTCTTCCACAGAGCTATTGACAATCTTAGGATCAGCCTTAACTCTGCCTTTGTAGCTCTTCATTACAATCAGGCTGACACCTGCTGTAGTCAGGAGCTCAACACACTGCAGTGAAGCTTCATTAAACAAGGACAGAGCATTCTTTTTTAACACCAGAGGCAACTCTTTTGCTGGCAACTCTATCCTGCCAGAACTATAACTTAAATAAGACACAGTACCTTTTTTTGCTCCATATTTTGCGCCACTGTCCTGCAGTCTGTTTGCTGTGTTTTAATATCTTGGCTTTCTCTGTCAGCCTGCAGTTTTAAATTCATCTCGCTTCCTTTGGAGCTATCTGATGAAATTGGTTCTTCTATTTCTGCAGAAAACATTATCGCAAGCATTTTCCTGTTTCAGACCCACATTTAGAGGTTTAATAAGCGACTTTCTGTAGAGGTTGCAGGTTCAAATACCGAACAATACCTTTCTCTTCCTGTTGTTGCAATTTCCAACTGTCAGTTTCTTTCTTTGTTTTATCCAAAACCGATTGCTCCCAGCTCACAAAAGCATCCTGAAGTTCAATATCTGATTCAATTTCAGCCAAATCACGGCTGGAGCCTCCTACACACCTGGAGCAAAATTGACTAGATCTCCTGCTCCACAACTCTTCTCCTTCCCTTGTCCACTTGGAGTAGCCATCTTGAAATGGCCTGTCCCCTACTAGCCACAATGCAGAAACATCAGCACAGCAGCATCAGGTAGGGGTATGTTTATTAAAAGCAAAATCAAATATACAATAATCAAGGAAAAAAATTACATAGATGCATACATCATAAAACTGAAAACATAAGCAGGTCTGAAAAAAACTAAATACAATAGAGGTGAATCAAAAAGGTCCAATATAGTTCCCATATATTCCTCTTCAATATTTTTCCTTTCTCCTTCTTTCCAAGCGTTCCAGATACAGTAGAATCCTTTTGAATAAGTCTTCAGAAGTGAAACGTCAGCTGCTGAAACAAAAACCCATCTGACCTGCCATGCCAATATAGAATCACAACTGCTATAATATTCAAGGTACTGGAATTACATCTGGACAGATTCTGAAATAAACCAAAGAATAAAGACTCTTTGATCCCATTGACACCAGACCTTATCCCAAAAATAGGCGTTTCCATAAAAACCAAAATGCAAAATAAAGGGCAAAGAAAATATAAATGAGTCATTGTTTCAAGTGAGTTCCACACATGATTCCGAAAACAATTTCTATCCACTAGCTGTTTATGTTTTGGTTCCCTCGTACATTGATTTTACCATGTGCACTAACCATGTAATATCCCACATTGATGCTGGGATACGAGGGGATCCATAAGCGTTTACCAATCTGTGGTTATCTACAGGTGTAAAGCTGGAAATATATTCACATTAAAATGGGATTCTACTATCTCTAAATACAGTTGTTTCCGAGACAATTTTTTAATCATAAGAATTGAAATGTTCCATATTTTTAGCATATCAAATACCATTCCCAGTCTATCGACAGGACATATTTCCTTTATTTTTGTATAAAAATTTCCCACTGTTCCATTCAGGAAAAATATCTTTAATAGACATATATACGAAAGGAAGCCAAGTTTGAATAAGTCTTGGACAAATGGTTTAAGTTGGTTGTGAAAAAATTGTATAAAAAATACAACGGATGAATCATAGAGACCCTCCTTTTGATAGGGTTGTAATAGAACATTCCGTTTGAATAGGATTAAAAGGCGGCTTCCCAGAAGCATGAAAAAAAAGAGAGCCAAAAGAGGTACAAAATGACATTTAGGTATTGGAAAAATATAAGCTATATGCAAAATAAAGGAGTAATAAACACAGTTTAATCAAAATACGTTTCTTTTTCCCAAAGACCATCTATGCCATTTACTAACTTTTCTCTACGGTATTCAGAGCAATTTCCCAATTATATTTAGCTGCATCTGGAACTCCAAAATACACTCCTAATAACTTATGTAGAATCTACTACCTTGATTCCTTGAATAAAACCACCGATATCAGTAGAAAGGGTTAGGTCAAAACACACTTTTCTGCAAATTCAAACTGGACCCAATAACTGATAAAAAAACTGGTAATACATCAGTTAACAAATGACCTTCTGCAATGTTGGGTACTAAAACACAAAGATCATCTGCATAACAAATTATTTTAGAATGAATGCCTGAAAGACCTGAAAATCTTGGAGATTGATGAAATTGATCGAATAATAGGGTCCAAAGCTATCACAAATAATAAAGGACTCAGAGGAGCATCCTTGCACTCCTCTCCGTATATAACATTGGGGTCCTAGTCTCCCCATTAATATCTGACTTAACATAGGCAAGAATAACATAAAAACAATCCAATTTATAAAATTAGCGGAAAACCAAAACATTTAAGGGTTAACCAAATAAATTCTAAAAATGCTATCAAAAGCTTTTGACAGATCAAAATTAAATAAATATCCTTTTAAGGAACCATGACAACCCTAGGAAAATAGTTCTCTGATCAGTATTAAGGCATCATGAATGGATCTACCAGAGAGTGAACAATACTGAAATGGGAAAGCGAGAAGGCAAATATTTAGAAATCCTATTCCCTAACAACTTGGCGAAAATTTTGTAGTCTGTATTTAACAAGTAATAGGCCTCCAATCCTCCAAATCCTGTCTATCTCCTTTTTTATATAAAAAGCATTAAACCTAATTACATCTGATCTGTCAGTCGATCCTCCTGTAAAAAACATAAAGACAGCTACCAACTGACATGGTATGAGTCTCCATAAAACTTATAAATCTCTGCTGACAAACCATCAGAAACCAGGGGCTACTTTATCCAAGACCTAAAATAACATCTTTCACTTCTTCACAAGAGAAAGGCTTTATAAGTCCTTTTGTTGTGATGTTTATAATGTAGGCATATTTAATATTTGTAATATCATTGTCATATCTGTGGTAACAACCTCAGGAGTATCAAATGTATGCTGTATAAATTTTGTGACATATGCCATAAGTTCTTCTTGCCCTTTGACAACTTGGCCTTGTTCATCCAATAATTGATGTATTTGTTTACCACCAGCTTTCCCAGCATCGACCCCAAGGGGGTTAAATTGACTCTGAGTTCCAGTCGTTTTGAATTTTTGTTAAAAAGTATGGATTTTTGCCTATCATACTGCACTTTAGCCAATGCGGTTTTGACTTCTTGTATACGGGCAGAATGATCCAAACCATATAAATGAGAGTCAGTAAATAATGTCAATAATTCCACTCGTGAACGTTTGGAGGTATGATGTCTTTCATCAGCTAAGGACCTGGCATATGATTTAAAATATGAGATCACATATAATTTAGTATCAGTCCACCAATCAATAATGGAATCATAGATAGAAATTACTGTAGTACGGTCCGTGATTAACTCTGTAAAACCTTGAATAAAACAGGAAGTAACAATAAAGATGAGTTAACTCTCCACACCCCAGGGCCCTGTGATAACGCATCTTCCAATTGGATTTGTATTCCTATCAAAAGATGGTCCAAGATCATAGAGTATTGTAAAACCTTTGACTATACCAGTGGTTTGGAAACTAACCAATAATCAATCCGTGAGTGCAAGGTCCCTTTCTAAAAGGTAAGCCTCGGGGACTGAAGCGAAGACATCCACTAATTTTAATTCTGTAATAAGATTATATAAAGCATGGGTGTCACAATAAGTTTTCCTACTGGAAGGATTTCTAAACTAGTATTAAAATCTCCACCCCATAGAATTATGCGATTTGTGCACAGAAAAGGTTTAATTTGGCTAAAAGCTGAATCTAACTGCTTTCTGCTGTGGTGCATAAATATTTACGAGCCTATAAGGAAACCCCTGCCATATAAGATCTAGTAAAAAAACTCTGCCGGTACTAAATCCGCACTCTTTTGTAAAATGAAGTTAGAAGTAGTAAAACAAAACCAACACCAGAACAGAGGTCTTGTCCTAATGACCAATATAGCGGTCCTAAACCCCATTCCCTGGAAGCTATTGTGATGTCTTCTGTGGTATACAACGAATATCTTATGTAAGAAATAAACATCATAGGCCAGACTACGTAGTGCGAAAAAGTTGCCATTCGTTTATAGTTGGAGCGAATACTATTTACATTCAAACTTACCAAGACATATGGCTGACATGAGAAAAACCACGAAAAAAAGAAGAAAGCTCTGTAGAAATAACCCTCTCATTTCTTTTTCTCACTCTAGCAGACTTCTTTTCGAAATAGCCCCAGAACTTTCAGTCAAAGGTAATGATCACGAGGAATGGAGCATGGAAAGAATAGGAAGAGATAAATTCTCAAGCGTCTCATCTTCTTCCTCCATAGCCTCCACCCCAACTTTGTAGGGGTTCATACAGGTTAGATAGTGGGATGGATACAGCGTCTACCTGTTTGGCAGGAGTCTCGAGCCACTGGTGGGGGAGAAGTTCTCCATGCTCTTCATCATCTTTTGGAGTACTAAAACACCCGCTAATTCTTCTACAGAGGATTGGTCTATAATTCCCGAAATATCAGTAGGGTCATGGGAAATAAGGGATGCAGAGGGTTCAGGAAGGTTAGGAGATTCAGAAGTTGCAGGAGGTTCAGGCAAAACAGGGGCATTTACAATGGAGGTAGTGAAAGAAGGAATTTTTCCATTATTTGTAACAGGTGGAAGTAAATCCTGGGGGTCCCCTATAACAGAGAAGTTGTAATATAAGCATCATGTTCTGCATAGCCTGCAGTGTTATGTACCGCCCTATGGGCAGGCTAGAAAATAATGTGAAGTATCACTGCATAAATTACAAGTGGAGGAACTGTACAAGCCAACACAGTATGACCTATCATACCGCATGAAGTACATTTCAGTTTATCACAATCAGAGCTCAGATGGGACAATGAGCCACATCTATAGCATGATCTCAGGTTGCCCTGGGTAAAATAATATACCACGGTCTCGACCTAGAAAAAACAATTAGGCAGATGCTGAATACCAAACTCATTAATTTTAAGTTGCACAGTAAATTTCCACCCTCCGTCCATCATGCATTTACATCAATTAAAGCATGTGGTGTGCCAGTAACTGTGCAACGCTGTTCAACCAATACAATATATCTAAAACATTTACTCCTTCATTCCTAAAAAGGACAGTAATGACTTTTTATGGTAGGCCTAGTAATGGGAATAATTACAAATGCTTCCAGACAGGGTCTGCAATGAGCATTATAGTAAGCAGACCAGAATTTATCTAGCAATGCAGCAGTACGAGAAGAAACATCAAAATTAGAGTCTCCTGAAAGTGTATTAGAGCATACACATCTGAGGTTTAATCTTCTAAAGATTGTATTATTAAAGTCTTTCCTACAAAGTCCCGGTCTGGAGGAAGGTCCATATCCCCTTGTAATGTATCACGGCTACAAATCTTTCCTCAGTGGGACCTCTGACTGTTTAAAAGAGAAGCGTAGCTGGCTGGTTTACTAGCAGGCTTAACAGCAGAAGGAGCAACAACTGAGTTCTGCAAAGCAGTAACAACGCTCATGTCTGCTTGAAAGTACTGACCTTCCGACTGTGGTGGTAGCTCAATGTTCTGTTTCAGCGATGAAACGATATCCATGTCTGCAGGGGTTGAAATGTAGAATTTGATTCCTCCGTCGGTTCGCCGCAAATCTCCACGCTGAGAATCAGAACTAACAGCGGAAGTGATGCAGCAGTTTGGTCCGCACCGAAAAGTGTTCTCCTGCTGCACTCACTGCATCCAAACGGTCCATCTGGTTCACCAATCCATTCCCAGGCAAGGAAAATTAGGATCTGGTATCCATGCAGTTGGAGTCTAATCCAGCCTGCTTTCTCTAGCGCTTGCTCAGGGGACCATGTGGAAAGATGAGCCCGAAAAAGAAGTAGGTCCTCTACCCGTGTACTGGTAATCGCATCTGTTTCATAGGGGCTGTAATTGCATGAACGCTGCTCCTTTTACTGTACTCTTAGAAGCTGTTTGACCATTCTCTGGTCGCTTCCTTTTTCTCCTCTTCTGGTATAAGAATTTGGTCACCATCTGGTTCTTCCTGGGCGTCGGTGTTCTCCACTGAAGACATCTCCTTCACAGGTATGTCATTTTCAGTACATTCTGAAACGCTAGCGACTGGTAGGGATATCTCTGCAATCTTGCTCTGGTCCTGCAGTCCAGCACTCCACACCTCCGTCCTCTCCAACGGCTGAGACATACTGAGGTGGAGTCAGATGCCTCATGGGAAGGGTCCCCCACCCATCAGAGTAGGGGAATTTCCCCAGTGTCCTGGTTGAATTTAGTCCATTCATTAAAAATACCACCAACAGCTTATCCTGGTGCAATGTCAATCAGTTTGCATCTGTATCCCCCTTCCCCTTGGATGAGGCTGAAACAGGAAGTAGTTCCTAGTCAACAGAAACTATCTAATTGACTGACTGACTAATAAACTAACTAAACTAACCTACTTTTGTGTCACACTACTGCTTTCCTCCTAAGAACTTAATTCCAAAGGGGTTACATAACATGGCACTCTGAGTCACTCCAAGACAAAGCAGCGCCAGTGGTTCAGGTCCACACTGAAACCATACGGGCCATGACTGAATGGGTGGGAAATGGGTGTAAGGCTGGTAGTATAGCCTAAAGCTAAGAGTAATGCACTGTGAATGAGCTTAGTACATCCAGCAGACCTGGGTTTGATTCACACAACTCCACTTGCATACTGTGTGACTCTGAACAAGTCATTTAACCTTCCCAGTACTCTGGGTTACCCATGAAAACAGACACTTGTGCCTAGTGGGCCTTACCTGGTTAACAAAGGAATAAAATAACAGAAAAGGTTGAGTGCTGCAGTCAGACCTAATCAGTGAACTCAAAAGTATGATCTTTTTACCATACAGTATATACTATATACTATGGGTGGGATATTTAGAAGGGTTGCACATGGCGTAACACAGTTGTGCCATGTGCAACACACTGATGTGCCCAGCATGATATTCAAAAGGGGAAAGTGCATTGTACAATTCCCGGTGTGCCAGGGCACATCAGTAATGTATGGTGTAAGTGGGGAGCTTGCCCATGCATACCCCCGCGACATCCCGACATTCAGCCTGGGATGTGCGGAGCCCATACAGGCACAACCCCTACATGCACCACATACAGTTGGAGCAACAGCCAGCCACCCACAGGTGAGCTGCAGTATTGCAGGGCACAACACGGCAGCTGCCAGCTGTGGGTGGCCACCTGAGCTCTGGCGGCACCCTCCGTCAGGTAGCACCCCCCCATGCCCGATCGCGGGCGTATGTATAATAAATTAATTGTCCCATATCCCTGGTGGTCTAGTGGACCACTCGCAGCCCAATCACGGGCATATGCATAATAAATGAATTGTCCCATATCCCTAGTGGTCCAGTGGACCGATCGTAGCCTGATCGCGGGCATATGTATAATAATTAGAACGTCCCATTTCCCTGGTGGCCCAGTGGACCACTTGCAGCCCAATCGTGGGCATATGTACAAAATTTAAAATGTCCTATATCCCTGGTGGTCCAGTGGACTGCTCACAGCCCGATTGTGGGCAGAGGTCAAGATATGTGAATGAATCCATTCACATATCTGGACTAATAGTAGTACAATTGTTCATGCCCATTGGCCCATGCTGTGGACCAATGGGCTACAAGCTGTACTGTACATGCAGTCAGTCAGCGGGCGGGCCAGGCAGCTTGCGGGTGGGGAGCTGCCGCCTGCTGCTGACTGGGGGCAGGGTGGTGGGGCCCAGTGGGATGGTGGGGAGGGGGGTATCGCTGGACCACCAAGGATGGGATTTAATCTTCCTTTAGACCTCTGCCTGCGATCGGGCTGCGAGTGGTCCACTGGACCACCAGGGATATAGGACATTTTAAATTTTGTACATATGCCCGCGATCGGGCTGCAAGCAGTCCACTGGACCACCAGGGATATGGGACGTTCTAATTATTATACATATGCCCGTGATTGGGCTACGAGTGGTCCACTGGACCACCAGGGATATGAGATGTTTTAAACTTTATATATATGCCCGCGATCGGGCAGTGGGGCACTTTGCCGCTTGTGCGGGGGGTGTCGGTCCCCAATGGCTGCAGCCTGGCAGGGCACCAGGTGCAAGTCACTGGGGATGGGCACGCCTGCATGCAAATGGGGCCATAATGACATGCAAATGGCCCCATTTGTGCCTTGCATGCATTATGGCCCCATTTGCATGTGCACCTTTGAATATCATGGTTGATGTGCCTAGCACAACGGCACTTGCGCTGGTGCATCCCCCTGGCCCTCTCTGGCCACTTGCACTGGTGCAGTGCCACTGCGCCATGCACAATGCAGGTGGCCACAGAGCGATATTCAACGGTGCTGAGCCATTGCGCAGCACCGTTGATTATCACCCTGTCAGCTTCCTGGCACATCCCAGTTGCACTGCGCCCAGGCTTGTGCCACAGCCTGGCACAGTCTGAATATCCCACCATATATATATATATATATATATATATATATATATATATATATATATATATATATATATATATATATATATATATATATATAGATAGATAGATATTGTTAACTTGCCCGGTAGGGCCAGTATGGTTAGGGTTGCACGGTCACTTCTATGTTAAACCTAAAAGTTTGTACTTTAATAATTTTGCAAACCGCTTGTCAAATTTGCCTGAAATTTGAATCGCTACCATAGATCTCTGATCTGGAAAGTTTTGTTCAGTTGGATGTACTGTAGGGCGACCAAACTTTGAAAAATCACGCTTTTTGTACATTTTGTGTAAGCCATAATGGACTAAAGAATGCATTTCAGTGGCTTCAGATTTATTTGTCTATATTTAGCCTGGGATGAACCGGTGCCTTTTGAAGATTTGGTGAAAAAATATTGCTCCGTTCAAAAGTTATTCAATTTTTTCATGTCCCATTATAGTCTATAGGAAAATGTATATATGCACTGCGAAAAATTTCGCAATCATATTTTCTGGTGTTGAGCTCCCTGAAATTGTTTTCATGCTATTGCCATCATGTTTTCAGTTAGAGAGGGAGAAAAAAAAACATTGCAACTTAAAAAATAATGCGCTTTGGTAAACAGCAACAGTTGTGTTTACCTAATTGGGCCCTGAGGAACATGACCCTGGCATTGGTTTTTCACCAGCTGGTCTGGAAATATGTTTTTAAAACTTTTTCCACCATTTTGCCATTTTTTGACTGTGTCAACATTATTTGTTACCATGAAAACAATCACGGATAAAAAAAAATAACTGCAATGACATTTTCTATGTGCATGATAACATTTCCATTATAGAGATAGGAGTGCCGCAAAACTATTACAGTAATTGTGGTAACACTGCACAAAAACATTTAGTAATGTGTTGTTTTCTTTGTCAGTGCATTGTGCCAAGGTTGATTGTGCTTTTGCCATGAAATTTGCAGGGTGGTTAGCCATGGTTACACAGATGTGCCTATTGGTGGTTTGGTATGAGAACATTGAACAGGCCCATAGTTTAGAAATGTTCCAATAGGATAACACTATGGTGCCCATCATGCCTTTTGGTACCCGTAGCTTGAAAACGGTTCAAGATACGGATTTTTTTGTGGCAAAAATTCTTGGACCCCTATAGGGGGACTTACACCTATTTGTTTTTGGAGAGGTACTTCATTTGCCACAGATGTGTATGATTATGCACAAATGGTCTGCTTGGTGGAAGTGTAAGGCCCGAAGGCCCTCTGCTCTCACTTACACCTATCTGTTTTTGGATAGGTGCTTTATTTGCCACAGATGTGTATGATTATGCAAATGGTCTGCTTGGTGGAAGTGTAAGGACTCGAAGGGCCCTCTGCTCTCACTTACACCTATCTGTTTTTGGATAGGTGCTTTATTTGCCACAGATGTGTATGATTATGCACAAATGGTCTGCTTGGTGGTAGTGTAGGACCCGAAGGGCCCCCTGCTCTCACTTACACCTATTTGTTTTTGGATAGGTGCTTTATTTGCCACAGATGTGTATGATTATGCACAAATGGGCAGCTTGGTGGGAGCGCTGGGCCTTAAAGCGCCCACGCCTCACTTACACTGATATCTTTTGTAGCATTACGTTTACAAACAGATATCACTAATAACTTGCATCATAGTTTATCCCAAAAAATAAGGTACATTAATTGAAGAAAAATATGCAAATACATCAGTTTGGGATGATAGCACAGCAACTGTAGTTTGCAAATGTTATCTTAGGGTTAACTCTCTCCTTAACCTCTCCCCCCACCCACACACACACAGCCTGCAGAACATTAACATTTTCCATTCCGCCCACTTGTCACACAGACACACATAGCCACACACAGACACACACACAAACGCACACACGCACACTCTGACACACACACATGCGCATGCACACACACACACACACACACACACACACCTCCTCCTGGGTGATGTCTTGTTACTGCTAACATGATGTGCACATATAGTACATAATAAATGAGTAAGAAGACACTGTTGGATGGTTTATAAGTTTTTACTAACTTTATGAAAAAGTACAATACATACAGGTGGAAGATCAAAAAAAAAGAATTATTCTGTTTAATTAAAAAAACTGGTGTAACATAAATTATAAAAAATATTGATTGCCATTACTACTTTTTTGATATGTTATGTATATTTATATCTTTAATATATACATTTGAAATTGTTGTACAAAAAATATTAAATCTTTCATAAAAAATAACAACTAAAACCAAAATAAATATATGTTTCAACTATTATACATGTAACCCCTAGATGGCGCTATCCCAGGGGCTACTACCCCTGCCTGATTTGCTACTAACAGGTTGAGGGGCCTGGATCCAATGGCGGGTGCCTCCACCCAGAGGTCAGGGTTTGCAATAGTTAAACTTAACTTGGTCACAGCCCTCTGGGACACTGCAACCCCTTTCTTCCCACTAGTGGCCCACAGATATATCAGAATTACCTTCACAGTATACACTTACCCCAGGACTAGATCCGGCACTGGACCTCCTGTGAAATAAGATACAGTGCAACAATCACAGTACAGTACTTTAACATAGACAAATACCTCAGGCAGTATAACTTTGCTGAAACAAGCAGCTCTGATTTATTTAGGGCAACAGTTCTCAAACTTTGTCATAGTGAGCCTCCCCTAAGCCATGGAAAAGATCTTCAGCCTCCCCCAAAATACCAAAATATTTTTGGGCCTCCCCATAGAAAAATAGCCTATTATTCACAGGTACATCAGGAATAAATTGAAACCTCTTTGCATAGCTGTCTAATGACAACCTACTTTCTCAATATTTTGACTCTCAAATCATTGTACCCCTTACAGCCATACCATCATGTGTCATACTGCTTTTTCTGTTTCCCCTAATTGGAATAACCTTTCTGCCGACCTCTGCCTCTCACCTGCTCTTAAAGCAAATTCTCAGGATCATTTTGCTCCCTCCTGCTCTTATTCCTAGTACCTGTATGGTTAACTCTTGTATGTGGACAGTTCTGCTGCCAATCTAATTGATCAATTGTTCCTCACATTGTTAGTTTATTGTTCATAATTTGTTTGCACTTTTTATTCATTTTGTATTGAGTGTTCTGCAGTTACATTTTGAATTGTATTCTCACTACCCTTCCCTGGGTACACCTGAAATAAGCCATGGCTCGGTGTACAGTACCTTCCCTGGTCACAGACTTGTGAATAAATACATAAATTCACCCATTATTATCCTCTTTCAGTTTGCCTTATACCTTCACACAAAATCTATAAAGTTCAAAATTGAAATATAATACTTTTACAAGACTTGCTTGAGCCTCCCCTGGAACAGGTTGGGGCCTCCCCAAGGAGGCTGGCCTCACCATTTGAGAACCCCTGATTTAGGGGGATATAACAAGGACAGGGGGAAATCAGGTTAATTAGCTTATCACTCTAATAATCTACCTATGGCTCTGTGCACAGGCCTATCCCTACCAGTTACTGTCCCTGGGTACCCAAGCCCTAGTGGCTAGTCCAAACCGTGGCAGCTGGTAGGGGCCCTTTCACACAGTGAAAAAGAAAAATTAGTTTAAACAGTCAGCAGTACAGTAATTCCATTTGGATTTAATGTGTCAATTCAACAGGGCGACCCTGAATTAGTACTCACGACCTCCAAATAAGATAGGGTCCTTCAATGTCAGCAGGGCTCACTTGGGCACACAAACCTCTTCACACATCCATATAAAGAAAGCACTATACCAGGCAGGCTCATCTGTCCCAATCATAATTACTGCACAATACCGGGAGAACACACAGCAGATTCAGTTCTGACAGACCGAATGCAATTTCAACAATTCCTCCAGTCTTCTACAGGGTGAGCCTGGTTTCTACTCTTCAGAGATCCTTTGATTCTTTTCACAGGATGGATTCAGTCCTAACAAGCTGTTACACAAGCTGCAGACCGGAACTCTGGGCCTTACACAGTTTTGACTAAAACTGCACACTGAAAAAGCACAGGGCTCCTTCCTTCTTCACTGCCAAAGCTCAACTGAAACTCCAACAGAAACCGGGCACTTCCTTTGAGTTCCTCCCAGTTCTTGACTGGATTGGCTGTCACTCACAATAGACTGCTGCTGTTGGTCCAAAAGGCACTGAAGTCTAAACTACATCTCCCAGAGTCACTGCCCATACAATCCTCTTGTGGCTGGCTCAGATTATGAGTCAAGTTCTGATTCGTCCAAGGCACCATTTTAGAGCTAGCTTACCACACTGATTGGTCCAGTTCAGCAGTTCAAAACTAGAATGGGGAACTAGCAGACACAGTTCTGACTGCAAAGAAAGCAGGTTAGACAAACTGTAATTTCATTATTACTCTAAATAATTTCTGGCAAACAGTTACATCTTCCAGATAGGTCCCTTTGCACTCCTAGTGACTGCAAAAATGAAGTGAATTGGCAGCAGCTCAGTGGTGCTACAGAGAAGCACACAGTCCCCCCATACAAACTAATTATGTCTGCAAGCAGACAGCTCTTAAAGAGACAGTACCAGAGGCTCTAAAAACACTCACTGATAAATGGCTTAAATGCCAAACACCATTCAGCTTGGAGCATTCAAGCAAGCTCCTGGAAGTCTTTTGGAACCCCATTTGCAGGGGGGTTACACCCTTCCTGGCCTGGGAAAGCTTGACGTCCGCGTCAAGCAAGTACCCCCATAAGTTTCAACTGCAACCATATACATTTGCATTAGGCTCACACATGTAATCATCAGTCAGTATATCATTTTACCAAGAACACATTTCTGAAACATTTCAGTACGTCACTCTTTACAGATATTACACACATTGTACCATAACTCAAGTTTTACCTCTTGTACATGAAACCTGAAGAGGAGGGGCCCTTCCTATCAGTTACCTTGGGGCTGGATGGGGCAAGGGCACCATATAGAAGGCAACACAAGTAACTTGGAGTTAGCACTGATGCTCAGTTTGGGCAATGAGCTCGGGGACACATACACTCCTTTATGGACAACATTGAGAGGCAAGTCCACAGGCCTCCCAAGTGAATCATAACTGAGGTGCACCACAGGCTTTACAGCTCGACCAGTCTTTCTAGGGGAACTGTTATAGTCTCTGCACTCTGAGCCTCATTTTCAGCATTGTCCTCACTTGTCAGGGAGTCTCCATGGGGTAGAGGCTAGAACTTGGGGCACTTTCAGCTCCAGGAGTTACAGTTTCTGAGTCCACAACATTTGGCTCGCATGGAGAGCTTCGGACACTGGCAGTGGACTGTCAGGGCACTCAAAATACTCTTCTTGTTCGCGTGTATCACAGTCTGCCCCAATCTATCATTTTCCTCCCTGAAGCTCAAACAGTTC
Organism: Neoceratodus forsteri; assembly: GCA_016271365.2. Taxonomy (NCBI): domain Eukaryota; kingdom Metazoa; phylum Chordata; order Ceratodontiformes; family Ceratodontidae; genus Neoceratodus; species Neoceratodus forsteri. The sequence continues at coordinate 179,149,973 of CM057450.1, read as the reverse complement.
AACCATGCACAATGATTCCATTTCATCTGATCTGATGCTTTGCACCTCACTTTCTGGGAGCATTGGCTCCAGGGATGAAGCTGGGGCTTAGACAGTCCAGAAGGCCCAGCTTCATCTCCAGTATTGACTAGGGATTGCCCCGAAACAATTGACTCAGTTCGTAAGAAGGATAGTATTCAAAGTCACTCTCACTTTCTTCCGATATGGACTGACAGTCATGCTCAACTGGGACTTGTGGAGGGAACACTTTAACTTTGCTTCTGTAGGTGCAGACTTTCTTGATCTTTTCTTAGCAGCAGCTCTAGTCACTGGTCCAGAGGGGCATCTTCTAGGGCTCAGACTCAATTAAGATTTGTCCAATGGGCAGTAAATGATTTCTATGCATTGTTTTACATCTTTTGAATTATTCTCAGGCCTTACTTTGTACACTGGCAGATCATCTAGTTTGCCCACTACAATGTGAGGAGATGGTGCCATCTGTCAGCAATCTTGTGCTTGCCATGCAGTCCCAGATTTCTTAGCAATACCCGATCTCCCTCCTGGAGTTCCTGTGCTTTCACCTTTATCATACCTTTCTTTGTTGGCCAGATTTCTTTTGGCAGCCATGGTTTGAGCCAGTTGGTGCACATGAGTTAGCTGGGCCTTTAACTTTGCACATACTGTAAATAGTTGTCAGCTTGAACCCCATCAGGAGAGACCCCAAAACACACATCTACTGGTAGTCGAGCTTCTCTTCCAAACATCAGGCGATAGGGGAGAACCAGTAGCATCACTTTGTGCAGTTATAAGCATGTACCAGGGTGCTAATTTGTTGGCTCCATCTAGGCTTGTCCTTTGGGTGCAGGTGCCTAGCATATCTAGCAAAGTGCAGTTGAAACGTTCAGGCTGTGGGTCCCCTGGGGTGGTAAGGAGTGGTTCTGGACTTCGCACTCCCACGAGAAAGCATCTCTTTGATCAGGCGACTCTCAAAGTCTCTCCTTGATCAGAATGGATTCTTTGTGGAGCCCATAGTGAACAAAAAGTTTTCTACAAGTACTTTGGCCACAGTGGATGCTTTCTGGTCTTTGGTGGGAAAGCTTGGGCATATCTCGTGAAATGGTCAGTGACCACCAGCACATTACTGATATTTCTTTGATCTGACTCCAAACTCAGAAAATCAATACAGACCAGCTCCATGGGTGCACTGGTGGTGATGTTAACAAGGGCAGCCCTCTGGAGAAAGCTTTCCTCTGTAAGCAGCGACTACAAGTTGAATGTGTTGCTCACATCAGCCCCCATCTTAGGCCAATAGAATCTGGATCTCACCAAGTCAAGTGTTCTGTCTATACCAAGGTGCCCCATGTGGTTGTGCAAGGACCTCAGTACTGAGTCTCAAAAGCAGTGGGCAGCACTAGTTGTTGTTTGTCTACTTGTCCCCTCTGTCTACTGTTTCTCTGTATAACAGTTTATTGATCAGTTTCAACTTAGGACCTTCTTTGTATAACAGTGCAGTTCTCAAATCAGTGGAGCTTAATTTGGCACATCTTTTCCTGCATAGAGGGCTTCTAAGCTGCTTTGATCATGGGATCGTGGATTGAGCCGCCGAATACTGTCATTGTCCAGCTGAGGCAGTGCACCAATGTCTATTGCAGAAAAGTGGCAATAAGCAGCAGGTATGCAATTCTCAGAGGCTCCCAAGCAATCCACCATGCAGTCCACTGCGTCCGTGGACATTTGTTCCTCCCTGTCAAACTTCCGGCAGAGTGCCCGAATGTCAGGTTCTGCCAATCGGACCCAATCATTCTGGGGAACAGGCCTCGGGAGAGAGCATCAGCATCTATGTGGTTCAGACCTGCTCGGTATTCGAGGCATAGTCATATGTAGATAATGCGAAAGCCACCTATGGCCAGTGGCATCCAACTTAGCTGAGGTCTGCACATAGGTCAAAGGATTATTGTCAGTTTTACTAGTATTTTAGCCCCATACAAGTACTCATGGAATTGGTCAACAATAGCCCACTTCAAAGCTAGGAACTCTAACTTATGTACAGGATAGTTCTTTTCAGATGGGGTCAGGCTTCTACTGGCAAAGGCCACTGGTCTCAGGCCATTCTCATGCTCTTGGCACAACACAGCCCCCAACCCTTGCAAGCTAGCATCAGTGTGCAGGACGTAAGGTTTTCTTGGATCAGCATAGGCCAGCACTGGAGCATGGGTAAGTTGATATATGATCTCATGAAAAGCAGTCTCACAATCAGAGTCCAGCGGCCCCAAATACTTCACTCAGATGAAAATACACTCTTTCAGTCTTGAGGACGCTGACTTTGTATTTTTGTGGGTTGGGGATACCCTTGAGTAAGGTTAAGTAAAGGCGGATCACTCTTGAATAGTCCTTGATGAAGCACCGATAATAACCACAGAATCCCAGGAATCTTTGCAGTTCTTTTAGATTTTTGGGCTGTGGCCAGGTGGTCAAGGCCTCAACTTTACTTGGGTCGGTCTCTATTCCTCGGTGGATACTATGTGTCCCACATACTTTACTGATGTTTGAAAAATTGACACTTATCAATGGACAGTTTAAGGCCAAAGTCCTCCAGTCGGTCCAATACCTTAAATAATCTGCTCTCATGTTCCTCCAGTGAGCTGCCAAACACAATAACATCATCTAGGTATACCAGGCACTCTAGTAAGTTCATGTCCCCCACTGCACGCTCCATCAATCGTTGAAAAGTGGCTGGGGCACCTGAAACCTTGAGGCATCCTCATGAATCATAGAAGCCAAGCGGACAGATAAAGGCTGTCTTCTCACGGTCCTCTGGGGCCATCGGGATCTAGTAGTACCCACTGCGGAGATCCAGCACAGAGAACCACTTGCTCCCGTTTAGGCAGTCCAAAGCATCCTGAATGCGGGCATTGTGTACTGATCAGGGATAGTCCGCCCGGTTTAAGGTCGATAATCCACACACATCTTACTGTTCCATTCTTTTCCTCACTACCACAATGGGGAAGCATAAGGGCTTCTGGATTCTTGTATTACACCAGCAGCTAACATCTCTTGCAGATGCCGTCTCACATCATCTATGTCCAGCAGGTGCCAGGCGTCGAGACCTCTCACGAAATGGTCTTTAGTCATGCAGCGGATATTGTGCTCAGCTCCTTGCGCATCCTACGTCCCATTCCTTTAAAGAAAACACCTGGTCTCTCTGGGCAAGAAGCTTCTCACTGATCCTCCACTTTCCACATTCAACTGGCAGCAGGGAGTGGCGAAATCAAACAAGTCAGGCGTTACTCTGTCATTCTCTTCCTCAGACTCTTGCTGCTGGGTAGCACTGCAGTGTCTGCACAATGCACAGTAGCCAGGATGCAACCTCTATTTACGAATGTCTCTTTCAGACACATTATGAACTTGGACCATTACCCTTCTGGCAGAAGCATGGGCTCAGCGGGCAAAATACTGAAGCTTGACCAGCAGTCCCTCTGGCAATTTTCCATCGCCTGGTGCATCCAACATTAATATTTTATTCTTCAACATCCTTTCTGATACGGACCTCTCCCTGTAAGGTACACTGGGCATTTAGGCAGGATCAGAGACTCAGGATCCTTCTTCCATACAATTCACGACCGGTTCCTCTGGTTCTATTTTCTAGCATCTCTCTGCCTCATAGGCCTTCATAATTAAAGCTGGAACTCTTAAAGCTCTACTAGTTTTTTGACCCCTGTTTTCTTAACACAGCTGTACCAGCCTTCAGAACATATAAGCATTTGTTCAAATCAACAAGGACACCATCACACAGTCCAGTGGGGGGACACACTAAAGGCTAGGGTCTCTACTTGTTGACCACTCCAGCCACGGAGGTAGGGAAAAGACAGCCAAATTCGGATATACCTAAGGAATAGGGGTAGGCCTTCTCCTTAACCCCATACATGATCCTTCTAATGGTTGTAAGTCGTCAATAAATGCTTCTGATACAATCCTGGAACATAATTGTTATCACTTAGGAGCCACTATCTAATACAGCTCTTATAGACCTCCATTCACCTTTACAGTGGTCTCCATGGGACCCACTATTCTGGACCAGTCTGGAGAGAGGCGGTAGTAGGGCCCTGGGCAACTGACCTTATACAAAGGATGAGTTAGCATTTTGAGTTGTCCTCATGGGATCATTTTGTACCTCTTAACCACTGACTTGTTCTCAAAGCTCTCCTGCCAGCCTATATACCTTTATCAGTGTCTTTTAGGGACCCGTCATTCCCTTTTCATGTACCCATCTTTCCACAATTATAGCAGAAACATAGACTTTCTGGAGTTTGGAGCTGGCCGAAGGTGCCACACTGGGAGCCAGGGCTGGGGTATTACTAACTGGAAACCTTGGTGCCATCTCTGTCTCTGGCGTGATAAGCATTTGGAGACATCTCATCAGTTTCTCCACTTCCATGGTCAAGGAATCGAGTTCGGAGCTGTTATCAGCAGGAGATACATGGGTGGGTATCCCCACCCCATAGCAGATGCAGTCGGATATAGGTCGGGCCCGTACTTGCAGTGGCCTTCATAAAGGACTGTTTTGAATTCCGGATCTCTCTCAACAGTTTGCCCCATTGTGGCATATCTTTTCCTTATCAGAGCACTCATTGACTGCCAACCTCTGCCCCTAGAGCTTCACTTGATGGGCCACCCTCTGTCACTTGGGTCGTAGCCGCAGCTATTGGTGCAGGTCCCTCCGAGTCGCCTTTTCTCAACTCCTCGAATTTCTCTCATTAACTCATCATAGGAGGGTGGGATTCCAGTCGATTTGCCAGGCGTAACTGGAAGCAACAGCAGTTCTGAGAAGGGGCAGACTTAAGGATCCTGTCCAGCCTGGTTCGGTCAGTTCAATCACTGGCAAACTACCCTTTCTGAGGCATTCTTGCAACAATTTTTCCAGCCGGATACATACACAGACAACAACTCCCCTTGGTACTGTTGTGCATCTCTTACTCTCCACCATAGGTCCTCATCAGAATCTGGGCTCCCATACACATTCTCCAGGGCCTCAAGATAGGCCTGTGCAGTCACTTCAGGGTTACTGGCCCATTTAGCATGAATGGTAGCCAGGGCAGGACCTCGGAGGCTCTCACTAACCCTCTTTCACTTTTCAGCTTCCGAGCATTGCCATTCAAGCACTTGGGGGGCAACATAGTCTATCCAGGTCTCCCAGTCATCCTCCCCTTGGAGGTGGGGAGGGTGCCAGAGAAGATCCTCAACCTTCGGTAAGAGTCGTGACTAATGGCAGGTGCAGAAATAGGAGTCTGCATTGGTTCAGCCACCATTACGGGTACTGGAGTGGGAGAGGGTGTTGGGGGAGTAACACCCCCAGGTGGAAAGAATAGTTTCTTCAAGTTCTCCACAGTTTTCCCTTCCCCCAGCAACCATTTAGCAAATTTCTCCTCAAAAGTTTCAGACAGTGGTGGGGGCTCATTCCCCCCCGGGTCTTTACTGTACTTAGTTATCACTCTCCAGGCAGTGAGGGCTCCCTCTGGGGTAATGGTCTGTGGCACTTTGGAGCTATCTTTTGGGATCCTTAAACTCTACTAGGGCCAGGAAAGTGTGGGTGAGCAGATTAGCATGCCGACCCACCACCACAGGGTTTTGTAAACCTTCCACCTTGGAAAGTACTCCCTGTACAGTGTCCGTATTGATACCCAGGGGGATGTCCAGGATAAGCATAGCATTTTGAGGGTCAATCTCCTCCCAGTACACCACTCCACCAGCGGTGCACAGCCACTTCTGTCGGGTACCCATTTTTCTTAACAGTGGTTCATAATATGGCCACTAGAGGACACACAATCCCAGCGGTGAGCCTCCAAGATGTAACCCTAGATGGCGCTATCCCAGGGGCTACTACCCCTGCCTGATTTGCCACTAACAGGTTGAGGGGCCTGGATCCAATGATGGTGCCTCCACCCAGAGGTCAGGGTTTGCAATAGTTAAACTTACTTGGTCACCCTCTGGGACACTGCAACCCCCTTTCTTCCCACTAGTAGCCCACACAATATATCAGAATTACCTTCACAGTATACACTTACCCCAGGACTAGATCCGGCACTGGGACCTCCTGTGAAATAAGATACAGTGCAACAATCACAGTACAGTACTTTAACATAGACAAATACCTCAGGCAGTATAACTTTGCTGAAACAAGCAGCTCTGATTTATTTAGGGGGATATAACAAGGACAGGGGGAAATCAGGTTAATTAGCTTATCACTTTACTATCTACCTATGGCTCTGTGCACAGGCCTATCCCTACCAGTTACTGTCCCTGGGTACCCAAGCCCTAGTGGCTAGTCCAAACCGTGGCAGCTGGTAGGGGCCCTTTCACACAGTGAAAAGAAAAGTTAGTTTAAACAGTCAGCAGTACAGTGATTCCATTTGGATTTAATGTGTCAATTCAACAGGGAGCGACCCTGAATTAGTACTCACGACCTCCAAACAAGATAGGGTCCTTCAACGTCAGCAGGGCTACTCTTGAGCTCCACGAGACTCTTCACACATTTATATGGTAAAAAAGAAAGTACTATGCCAGGCAGGCTGCTTCTCTATCCCGATCGCAATTACTGCACAATACCGGGAGAACACACAGCAGATTCAGTTCTGACAGACCGAGTGCAATTCAACAATTTCTCCAGTCTTCTACAGGGTGAGCCTGGTTTCTACTCTTCAGAGATCCTTTGATTCTTTTCACAGGATGGATTCAGTCCTAACAAGCAGTTACACAAGCTGCAGACCGGAACTCTGGGCCTTACACGTTTTTTGACTGAAACTGTGCACTGAAGGAGCACAGGGTTTCTTCCTTCACTGCCAAGAGCTAAACTGAAACTCCAACAGACAAAACTGGCACTTCCTTTGAGTTCCTCCCAGTTCTTGACTGGATTGGCTGTCACTCACAATAGACTGCTGCTGTTGGTCCAAAAGGCGCAAGTCTAAACTACATCTCCCAGAGTCACTGCCCATACAATCCTCTTGTGGCTGGCTCAGATTATGAGTCAAGTTCTGATTCATCCAAGGCACCATTTTAGAGCTAGCTTACCCACACTGATTGGTCCAGTTCAGCAGTTCAAAACCAGAATGGGGAACTAGGAGACACAGTTCTGACTGCAAAGAAAGCAGGTTAGACAAACTGTAATTTTATTATTACTGTAAATGATTTCTGGCAAACAGTTACATCTTTCAGATAGGTTCCCTTTGCACTCCTAGTGACTGCAAAAATGGAGTGAATTGGCAGCAGCTCGAGTGGTACTCAAACAGAGAAGCACACAGTCTCCCTATACAAACTAATTATGTCTGCAAGCAGACAGCTCTTAAAGAGACAGTACCAGAGGCTCTAAAAACACTCACTGATAAATGGCTTAAACGCCAAACACCATTCAGGCTTTGAGCATTCAAGCAAGCTCCTGGAAGTCTTTTGGGAACCCCCATTTGCAGGGGGGCTACATACAAAAACGTTGTTAATTTAAACATAAAAGAAAGGTTTCTTCACCCATGGAAAATAAATCTTTTATAGCATAAAAAAAAAATTATCTACTTTGAAAATTCTGGTAGAGACAGTGGGGACTGCTGCTCGAGGCTGTAAGGAGACCTGGAAGGGCTGGCCAGGTAGGATGGTGCAGGAGAAAGTGGAAGTTTGTTTTTCTGGGAAGGTACACAAGAGGGGCAGAGAAGGGGACAGAAGATGTGTTCCCTGGAGACTAGGACCTTGCTGAACTGCTGCAGGTTGTGGTGCTGGATTCACTTCTTCAGCTGTTATTTTCTTGATGCTCTTTGTGAGCACTGAGACAGTCTGATTGTGATATATTATTTGTTGAGTGTTTGAATTGATAGCTTTATCAATGTGTGCCAAATTAATGATTGTGTCTCCCTGTTTTTTATTCTGTTTTGTGACCAGTTTTGTAAGTGTTTTAATGTTATCATTGGTTTCTTTTGGGCCTGAATCAGACTGTCCAGGTGCTCACAAATTGCTCGAGTATGCATGCTTTGTGGTTCTGTGAAAAAAAACACATACAAATACAGATTATTAGTGTGACAGTTTTTTTTGTATAGCTTTTACACTAAATGTGTGATTTCAGTGTTTTCCTATTGAGACTTTTGTTCTTGTTATTCATTGAACCTATTATTGTGTTATCTAATCAAGAGATATGCTACTTTTTATGTTTGCTTGCGTGCATGGTCAAGAAACATGTTGCGGCAGCTTGCTGCAGAAGCAGGTTGAGGAGGTGCGACACTGTTGTGGCCAATGCCCCTGATGCCTTTTGAGGCTTGGCCCGCTTTCCCCAAGGTGGTGGCACACTGTTGCTGACAGTAGTTCAGCCAGGATGCCACCACCTTGAAACGTTTTTGCCGCCTCAATCAGGGGCTGCCTCATCATTGCAGCATCAGCCATTTCACTGCAATGAGGGAGCGACACCTCATTGTAGCATGGTACCTTGCTGTCCCATGCCTTGACCCAGTACATTTGCAGATGGGGGAACCCACTCTCTGTTGACATACTGTGACCCCCTTCCCCATTTGTTTGCTGTGGAAAATCAGTGTTTGGGACAGATTAAGATTGAGCGAGTGAGAGAGGGGGAGTGAATGAGCTCAGCTGAGCTCTGTTGGGACTATTGCAGGTTTCTTTTTTGGCAATGCAGGCAGGAGTCTAATACAAGAGGGCAGCCTACAGCACCGGGAGAAACAGAACGAGTGAGTGAGGGAGGAGGAATGAGCGAGCTCAACGGAGCTCTGTCGGGACTGCTGCGGATTTCTTTGTGGGCAGAAAAAGGCATCAACACAGGCAGGAGCCCAGTACAAAAGGACAGTCTGCAGCGTCCGGAGAAACACAACGAGTGAGTGAGAGAGGGGGAGTGAGCGAGCTCAACGGAGCTCTGTCAGGACTGCTGCCATTTCCTTTGTGGGCAGAAAAAGGCACCAATGCAGGTAGAAGCCCAGTACAAAAGGGCAGCCTGCAGTGCCGGGAGAAACAGAATGAGTGAGTGAGAAAGGAGTAGTGAGCGACCTCAACAGAGCTCTGGTGGGATAGCTGCAAACTTCTTTGTGGGCAGAAAAAGGTGCCAATGCAGGCAGAAACCCAGTAGAAAAGGACAGCCTGCAGCGCCAGGAGAAACAGAATGAGTGAGTGGAAGAGTGGGAGTGAGCAGCTCAGTGGAGCTCTGTCAGGACTGCTTGATTTCTTTGTATGCTGAAAAAGTGCATCAATGCAGGTCGAGCCAGTACAAAGGGCAGCCTGCAGCACCAGGAGAAAACAGAATGAGCAAGGAGGGAGGGGAGTGAGCGAGCTCAATGGCGCTCTGCTGGGACTTTAGAGTTGCTCACCCTCCCACCCAGTGTCCTCTGTGGTCCTATATTACAGCAAGGTCTCTGGAGTGGAGACAAAGCAATGATTGGATACTTTTAGGATTGTTGTAATAATACAGATTTAGTTGTTCTGTTTATTTCTCTAACTGAGCTAAGTACTGAACTATACTGTTATGATTGCTGTAATAATACATATTTATTTATTCTGTTTATTTCTCTAAGCTGAGTAATACTTGGAGTGCAATAGGATTTCTAACTGGGCTAAGTGAAACTATATGAGAGCTGAGAACAAAAAGTATGGTAGCTGAGAGGTGAAAAATGGACAAGGAGGCTTTAGGATTGCTACAGTAACACAGTATCTAATGGATGAGATTTGAGACTGAATTAACCCGGTTGGCAAAGGGGCAGTAGGGGAACTAGTGTGGGGGGGGACAGGAATTTGAGTAAATAGGGGCCTAACAGTTGTATTAGGGTGCAGAACTTGGCAGTAAGAGCTCATAACATAAGATAGAGGCCAAAATAGGGCAGGTTCCATATATCAATAGGGCAGGCATCTTTGGAAGGTGCGTTGGGATGTACAGGGTGTGGGTCAGCCATGATCCTGGACTGGGCTTGGAGTGATGGGGCTGTATGGTCTGTAGATGATCATTAGTTTGAGGATGAAATGTGGAAGTTAGGGAGGAGTCTAAGTGGCGGGGCAGATGAGTTTGGTGAGGCATCCTGGCTGGGGGGATAGGGATGGCAAAGGGGGATGGAGGGAGAACAACTAGGAGTAAACTGACCCCAGTATCAGACGACTAACAGAAAAGGGAGGGGTGCCAGAGATGAGGGGGGCCTCCTGATGGGGAGGAAGAGACCATGAGGAGTACCAGGAGAGAGCAGATGACTGCGGGCATGGAGGGACCAAGGGTGGAACCAGGGGTGGCATGGAGGGAAACAAGTAGGAGGGGGGACCGATAGGGGAAGAGATGTAGGAGGGGTATCAACTAGAAATAGATTCAGACCTCTGCTGTGGGAGAGAGAGGAGAAGCAGGAACATACTGAAGGGGGGGAGGACAAGCAGGGCATGAGAGGGAAGGCAACAGGTAAGGGAAGAGATAGCGAGGACGAAAGGGTAGAAGGGGCTAGTAAGGAAGGAGGGGTGGTGACTGGAGGAGAGGCTAAGGAAGGGGAAAGGATGGGAGGGCATCACTATCGGGTAGAAGGGATGGGGCTCTAAATTGACAACAACGGGATAGGAGAGGGGTTGGAAATCAACAGGGGGAGGAGAGGTCAACATGGGAAGCCTAGTAGGAAGCAGCCGGATGGGAAGGGGTTCAAGGGGGATGGGAGAATAAGGCAGAGAAAACAGGTGAGGTGGAAGTAGGGGTACAGATACAGAAGGCACACAGGTGCAGCTGACAGGGTAAGGGCAGGGACGAATGAATACTGGGGTGGATGGAAGGCATTAGAAGGGAAAGAGGTAAGGGATGGGTGAGTACATCCTGGGGATTCTATACTGAAAGGGGTGAGATGGGACAGAAGGGGGGAAAGGCACAGCCGTATTTGAGTTGAAGCTATCCCCAGGTTGGCTGCAGGAGGGGCAGGGCAGGCACTGCTCAAGTGTGCAGCAAGGGGGAGGAAGAAACCTCATTTAGTGTTGCATGTGTGTACAAATGACTTGGCGGGGGAGACTGTGGAAGTAGTGAGGGGGAGGTTCGAGTAGTTGGGCAGGCAGTGTGAGTGAGTGGGTGGGGGAGTCGGTGGCATTCTTGGAGGTACTGCTGGTACCATGTGCAAGCATGGGGAGGAAGGATAGGATTGAGGAGTTCAATGAGTGGCTGAAGGATTGGTGCCACACCAAAAAATATGGGTTAGTGGCTAACTGGGGTAGGGTCTGGGGGGAATAGTGACTTGTACGCAGGGGACAGGGTACACTTGAGCAGGAAGGCGAGGGGAGTATTAAAGGCAGGATTAGAGGGGTATATCTCTACTAAGGTGGATTTAAACTAGTGGCGGGGTGGCCAAAAGATTGAGGTTGGTAGAAAGGTCCAGACAGGGGAGCCTAATGAGCTCACCCCCTAGATATAGGTAAAGTCGGAGGTGTAGTAACCCTGAGAGGAGGCAGGCAGAGTGGTCTGAGTGTAATAAGGAAGGCACCACCAACCGGTAAGAATAAGGAGGAGAAAGGGTGAGGACTACTGGGAGGAGGGACACAGGCCAAGTAGGAGAAGAGTGAGGAGAAGGAGGGGTATGGGTGGAAGGTGGTCTGTCTAAATGGATAGAGAACTGGTTAGAGGGGAGGGTGCAGAGAGTGGTGGTGGGATAGCTCTCAACACCCAGAGCAGTGACAAGCGGAGTGCTGCAGGGGTCAGTGCTGGGCTTGGTGCTATTTGGGCTCATTATCTCTGATATAGCACACGGAATGGGGAGCAGGATTAGTCTGTTTGCACATTATACCAAATTGGGGGCGGTGGTGGATGAAGAGGACGGATGGAAAAATCTGCAGGGGGACCTAACCAAACTAGAGACATGGTCAGTGGAGAGGCAGCTAGGATTCAGTGCAAAGAAGTGTAAGGTGATGTACTTCAGGGCTAAGAACCAGAAGAGGAACTATTGGTTGGGGATCACAGAGGAAAAGAAGGACCTAGGAGTGTTGGTAACTGGGAGCATGAACAACTCAGCCCAGTGCAGGAAATCAGCAGCGAAGGCAAACAGGATGCTGGGGTACATCGCAAGAGGGTTCTAATTCAGACACAGGGATGTGATCCTACCTCTCTACAGATCAATGGTCACACCACACCTATAGTACTGTTTGCAATACTGGAGGCCATACCTGCGGAGAGATATAGAGTTACTGGAGGGAGTGCAAAGCAGGGCAACAAAAATGTTAAAGGGGATGGAAGGAAAGAAATATGAAGTTAGGCTGAAGGACCTGAACATGTACACACTGGAGGAGAGGAGAGATGGGGGATATATTTGAAGCATTTAAATACCTTAGAGGGTAAATAAACCTAGCACTGATGGGATGTTTAAACTGAGGAGTGGAAGAGAGACGAGGGGACACGGACTAAGGTTGGAAGGGATGTTTCAAGAGGAAATGAGGAGGTACTACTTCTCTGAAAGGGTGGTGTCTACTGTGAATGCACTGCCAGAGGGGTGGTAACATGTGGACAGTCAATAGTTTAAGGAGGAGTAGGGTAAAGCAAGAGGAAGAGTCAGGGGCAGGGGCTGGGACAAACGGGGAGGAAATGAGGGAGAAGGCTGGGGCAGCTGCAATCTAGGGTGCTAGCTGCACACCAAGCAGACTTACATAGACCCGATTAGGTGTGTTCTGCTGCCAGATTCATATGTTCATATGTTCATATGTATGTTCAGTATGTAAAATCACAGTGACTCTGTTCATGAGAGAGGTCCTAAAATGCCTGTGTTGAAAATTTGGTGACAAATGTCCATAAAATGACTGTTACAAGCGTGCATTGTCCAGTTTTCATGCACCCTCGTAACTTTGCAAATTTGTAGCATTTTGACTCCAGATTTTCTACATTGGCATATTTTCTGACCTCCTTATAAACAGTACAGCTGTCATTTTTCACATCCTGCACGAAATATGTATTTACACATCTGGCACAGTTGCTGTGGAAAATCAATGTTTGGGACAGATTCAGAAAATCATAATGACAGTGTTCATGAGCAGAGGTCACAAAATCCCTATGTTGAAAATTTGGTGAAATAATTCCACTAAATAACTGTGTTACAAGCATGCGTTGCACAGTTTCCATGTATGCTCAGAAGTTTGAGCATTTTTATATTTTCACAACAGATTTTCAACATTTCCATCTCTTCACACCTCTCTATGAATGGTACGGAATGGAACGGCTTTCCGGAGGAGGTTGTGGAGTCAAAAACAGTGGTGGAATTCAAGCATGTATGGGACAGTCATAAGGCAATTCTAGGGGGTGGGGCTAGGAAGAAGTAGGCTGCTGGTTAACTACGGTCTGCAGCTTATGCATTAGGTAGGGAAATGGGCAGACTGGGTGGGCCAAGCGGTCCTTATCTGCCATCAGATTCTATGTTTCTATGTTTCTACAACTGTCATTCTTCACATCCTGCCCAATCTGTGTTTTCGTACATCTGGCGCACAATGGCACAGTCACTGAGGAAACTCAAATTTTGGGACACATTGACAAAATCACAGTGCCACTGTTCATGAAAAGAGGTCCCAAATGCTTTCATAAGGTGGGAGCCACAAAATGGCCATGCTGAACATTTGTATTGCAAATACCAATAAATGTCTGGGGCATTATGGTTTCTAACCATAATGTCCGACCCTGTACAGACTGACAGGCATCAGGGGTGTGCCTTTGGATTGCAAACTCTAATGCTCATGCTATTCCAACCCCCCCCCACTCTGCAGCCCCCGATAGGCATCGAGCTGTGCCTTGGACTCTTCAGCCCCCCATTCTATATTGCACCCATTTCAGCGTATGTCCTTATGGAGTGTGGTGACTGTAAAGCCAAACACCCCAAGGCACACCTCAACACTTGTCTGTCTGCAGGATAGGGTGAGGTGAAATGGCATGAACGTTATGGGCGACAACCTGAATGCATACCCCAATGCCTGTCCATCTCGGCAGGGTGAAGGTGGGGTTGGTGTGAAGTTCAATACTTCACTGCCATTCCTACTCTGCATCTGTCTAACTACTGCATTTCCAATGCTAATACCAGCAAGCAAACATTCGGCATTGTCAAATGCTTGTTTACTATGTAAAAATACAACTATAAGATTTGCCTGTAATTCTGTTAGACTGTGTCTTCTCTTGTGCTGAATATGGTGTTTGCTTATTTGAGCTCATGCTACTTGACTGTGTGGAACTATTGCCTCATTACTCTGTCTCCTGTGTATGTGTTAACATTGTCTGTAGAGTGTCATGATTAAGAAACTAGTAGAAAAATGCGCAACATTAGTTGCTTCATTTTTTTCACAATCCCAAGCCAAGTCCTGACATTCACTGATTCATGTACGGTATGACAGAAAAACATTACTGTTCTGGCTGTTTTCTTACACACATGCTTTTGCAGCTTCAGCTGCTTTCATCTTGTGTTCACTCTTTTCAAGTTCATACAGATCTTCCATGTTACCTACTCTATTCTTTGCCCTATGCTCCTTGTCAACTGTGACAGAAACAATACTAGAAGGCATAATTACATCATCTAAACATAACTGTGAATATACTATCTAGAACATCAGCACAATGTGGGGATAGATTTTTAGAGATGTAAACCATAATGTTCTATATGCCATGCCATAATGGACATGTTTGTATGGCTTAGCCTTAGTAAGAAAATCTCACTAATAGCTAGATAGATAACATTTAATTAAATACAAAGTACAAATATGTTTATGAATGTGGGAGTGTTGTAGTGGGGGGTTGGTACTAATGAGATCTACTGGTGAGTATAACATTCAGTATGCTTTGATGACTTTTTAATACACATAAAGGATTTTTCTGTGTTTTTTTACCTTTAACCAGTTTCTGACATATACAGTTTTTGACAATATATATAACATTCAATTTGTTTTAAAAATGCGTACGTCTTTACAATATTGTGTAGATGTTATATGCAGTGCACATATGGTGAGATGGTTTGGGCTCCAGTTCTTCTGTTTTTACCACAGGCAAGGTCCTGGTCTCCAGTGGTTCTGTAAGAAGGGAAGAAAAAACATTGGCAATAAATATGGGTATTATAATATCAAACAGAAAACAGTTCTTGACTCTGGTTGGTTTGTTTTGGATGAGAACAGCAACGATACGGTCTTGTTCTCATTGGTTGTAGCAGGAGGTATTTCTGTCTAATTATAAAATGGCAAGGATAAATCCTAGAAGCTCATTGGCTGAAGCTGACTTTGAGACATGATGATGTCTCAGAATATTGCAATGGTCAAAAACTGATTATGAAAATCAACCATTTACTAACACTTTTGCTTCATTTTTTGCTATAATACACTCTAGAGTGTGGTATATCATGGGATGTCATCACTTCTTGGATGCATGAAACACTTGGCCCGTGGCCTCATGGATCACAATACACCCAAGGTGTTACGATATCTCATGATATGCCACACCCTGTCATATATATTTGTTTAATTATACAATGTCATGAAAGAATATTGGAGTCCAATTGGTTGAAGTGTGCCTAACACTGATGATATGGGTTACCCGTTAAAACGGCGACTACATAATCGCGACTTCATTTTAGCGACTGTAATATGAGCGACTAGCTCACTTCAGTGATCGCCCATAAATGGCGACTAACGCTTGTAAAACACTTGTAAAAAATAGCGACCGATACAAGCCGAAACAGAGGACTGATCAGCCTAAGGAGGATGCTCCATCGTCTAGTTCCCTGGTGTTGCTAGTCAATCAGTCTCCCTCTGACAATTTTTCAAGGGACCTAGCCACCATAAAGAGAACTGACGTTGCACTCATTCTCCCTTGAGAGAGGTGCTGTTTGAATTAGTCACCGTGTAAAATGCCACCAGCTGGCGGTCCCATGGAGCAAGTCAAGTGAACTGGCGGCACTCAATCTCTCTTTGAGGGAGGGACAGTGGAAGGCAGCTATGTAAACATTGGGAAACTGAGAGGAAGACAGGGAAAGGCTGTCCATCCTCCGCTCACATCTCCTCAGCAGTCTGTACTCAATGGGCGGGAAGTTGCTATGAATGAATGAGATCCCCAGCACCGCTGACACCTTACTTGGCAAATTTACAAAAACAGTTAAAAAAATGAAGACACAGGCTACTGTACATTGCATTGAGTGCATATTTTACAATGATAAAAAAAATTACATCACATCAAGCATTTACTGATGCAGAGCTGATACCACTCTATTGAGCTGTCAAACAGTAACAGGCTGAGCAGAGATGACAAATAACACTCGTAACACAACAGTAAAAAGTTAAAGAAATAGTGTCAGTCTCATATAACAACCTGTGACAAACTATGTGTTAGGTGTGGATTCATGTTATAGAAATAACAAATGCCATCATTTGCGGACTATCAGGACAGGTGTACTGCAGCACGAGGAAGAGGGTGCAGAAACAGAAGAAACAAAATGTGACAGGAGATGTAAACTTGAATAAATGACATGTTTTTACTTTCAATACTCAGTCAGATCCTTGAAATTAACAACTGGTACGTTCAGCAAAACATACTGTTTAAACATTCACCATTGCTCTTTAATGTAAACCAACAGCACATCTTTAAATACTCAAAAAAAGGTTTCTGTTAACAGGTTTTCTTGGCAGAAATCCTCGACATAACCCTTGTCCTCTTATGAGTTCCCTTATGGGAGGAGCAATGTACACACATACAGTACAGTACTTGTCTGAGAGGTTATTTATTCATTAATGTATTTAATGTATTTGTTATTTTGTGTCAGTACACACTGTTCACTGTTTATCTGTAGTCTAGCAAATGCATCCAGTGCAGAATGTACATGGCATACAGCAATTGCTGTGAGGCCAGTGGGATCTGAGCAAAACAACAAGCTTACAGAGAAATCAAGCGCTATTTTTACATGGTAGCTAAATATGTGTAGCGCTATAGCTGATGTGCGCTATTATTGCAGTCACCTAAAAAGACGCTAATATTGCAGTCACGATTTTATATTCGCTATTTTCACATGGAACCGATGATATGTGACTATGAAATCATTATGTTGGTTCATTGTTCAATAGTTGTATTTTCTCTTCAGAAAGAAAACTATTTTACTACACTAAAAAACTACTGAAAATAGTATTAAAATGCTTTTTTATTTAGCATAAGAAAGAGCTATTGCAAGATACCAATAACTCACCACAGCCTGTGTTTGTGTTGTAACATAATTCCTTGTGTGGTGGATGCAATTGCTTTCACCTTGTGCTGTAACCTAAGTCAGAAGTGACAACATAAAATGGTATGATATGGGTACAAAAAAAATCCATTAATATGACTGGATGCGAAGTTTGGAAACCAGTGCTTATGTTCTATCATGAGGAGATTGGAATAAGGCCTAGCAGCCTGTTCACGATGAAATCAATACTACCAGTCATTCCTGGGTGCCATTACAATAGTAAGTCTTACCTTTACTCACTGAACAGTTTCAACCAGTCTCTAAAAAAATATAACTGTGTTACATTTATAAATATTAAAGGTGGATTTTAATTGCCCTCATGACACTCTTGTCACAAATACATACAGAAGTCAAAAAGCAAAGATCTACAGTGGCTACAGTTGTTATATATGGTGTTTCTTTGCTCAGTATGTAAATCCTGCTAGTATCCTCACCTGTTTACTAGGATAGTCTGTGTTGTTTGAGCTATCACAGATAAAGGAAGAAAAATACGGATTTCATGTAAGGCCTTCTGTTGTGTGCTGGTGTGAGTTAAGACTCTGCCACCAGAACTAAGAAGAGGTGATGTTTCTATCATGTGTTAGATTCCTTTTCTTTAATATTGGCAAGATGGAAAATACACAAGCCTGTAAAAGAGAAGGGATCTTATAAGGAGAAGAAGGAAGGTGAGGGCACTGTGTAAAAGTGGGTGGATTGGGGACAGTACAGGTGTTACAGCTAATTAAACATACTGTATATGATTTGAGAAGAGAAGAGATCTGGATAAACTGTCAAAATGGTCAGAAGCGTGGCAACTGAGGTTTAACGCAAAAAGTGCAAGATACGTGCACATGAAGGAACCCTGAAGCCACCTATTGGCTGGGAGGGAGTTGCTGGCAGTCATGAGAGAAGAACGAGACTTGGGCATCATCATCATCACAGATGACCTGAAATCTTCCAAGCAGACTATTAAAGCAGTAGGTAAGGCTAGGAATGTTGGGGTATATTAGTGGGGTAACACACAATAATCCCTCTTTACAAGACACTGGTTAGGCCCCATCTGGAGTACTTCATGCAGTACTGGAGGCCCCACCTTCACTAGGACATTAACCAAATTGAGGCAGTCCAGAGAAGGGCAACCAAAATGGTACAGGGACTGCATCAGAACACATATGAGGACAGATTAATGGAGCTCAATATGTATACCCTAGAACAAAGGAGGGAGAGAGGTGATATGATCAAAACATTCAAACACATTAAGGGCATTAACAACGCAAGAGTCTAACATGTTTCAATATAAGAAAAATAGGAAAAGAGGATGCAGCATGAGATTAGAGGGAGACTGATTAAGGAGTAATGTGAGGAAGTTCTTTTTCACAGAAAGGGTAGTGGATGCATGGAACGGCCTACCTCAGGAAGTGGTGGATATGAATACAGTGCAGGGCTTCAGACAGGCATGGGATAGGCATAGGGGAGCAATACAGATGAGTGTGAATAGATAGGCCATTGACAGAGCAAAGGCCAGTGGCACATTCATAAGGTAGAAAAAGAAATGGGCAGACTGGATGGGCCTTGCGGTCCTTATCTGCTATCAACTTCTATGTTTCTATGTTTCTATGTGACTTCTTCTGTGTATATTATTTCAGCATGAGATGGCATGTCACTGATGGAATGTGGTGGGCCTATTTTATAAAAGTCACGGAATATGTTTTTTTTTATTAATTTAGAGCATTTACTCACCCCCCACACTAGACCCGTGCCTCCTCCCCACCACCACCACCATGGGAAAAATATCAGTCTTGCTTCTATTTCACTATCACTATAAGACAGTGCTGGGTGTGCAATGTGGTGGGGTGATTGCACTTCTGAGGTGGTTGAAATGAAGGCACTCAGCAATGCCTCCTGCCACAGTTGAGGTGTACTAGCACCTTACCACAATGCCTACCTGTTGTACCTTACCAATTCATTGCTTTACACAGATTGTTAGGATTGTCTTCGTTACTGTTAAGATATCATTGTTCATATGTCTGTCTTGTGTGGTGGGTGAACATTTGCTGGTATTTACATTCTGTTCTGATGACAATAAAATTGTCATCAGAAAGTTCTTCTGTCCCCTCCGCTGGAGGGACCGGGCCTGGGCTACCTGGTGTTGGCTCAACTGTGGCTCCAGCTGCTGTTGACAGAGAAGAAAGAAATACTGTGAACGGTTCCTATTCCACCATATAACATTGTATAATGTATGGTAGAATGTTGTTACAGGTAGAAATTTACCTTTTATAACAACGTTTTACCATCGATGTGACGTCATGATGTTGTTAACCTCATCGATGGTATGTCACCCGATGGGTTAACAACCCGGGAACAGTTCTGGGCATGCGAGCAAATGGATTGACGCCTAGAAGCAGCAAGCGGATGTGAGGGCAGAAACAGCAGCAACATGAAAAAACTGCAGTAAGGAACTGCTTTCTTTTGTATAAACCTAAATTGTACCATACACTATAAAATATAATGTATGGTACATCAATGGGTAACTGTTTTGTTAACTCATCTTGAGGTTGCCATGGCGACCTAAACCTCTCGAGCTTCGCTCTCGAGGTTTACGTGGTCACCCTGGCAAACTCTCGATGGTTAACAAACTGGTTAACCATCGATGACCACACATTATCCTCTATGTTCTGTTACAGTGAGCATGATGTTTCTTCTTTTTTAACTGCTATTATTATGCCACATTTTTATTGCATTAATAGTTACAGTGATATTTGTTATTCCCATTGGTAAATTCCTATTATTGCATGCTACTATTTTTTATTAAATGCATGATGTAAGTAAGCAATACTACACAACTGTGTGTGTGTTAGAGAAGTATATTAAATGGGCAAAGATATCCTTGTGCCTGACTGTCTGACACTTGGTTGTTGCTATTGCAATAAGACAGGCCCAGCACTGGCTAATGCAACTCCCTGTCGACCAGGGAAGCTAACTGAATTAATAAGCCACCTATTTCCTAGTGTCCTTCACAAACATGGCTACAGGCTTTAGTCATATATATATAACAAGTATTTGTCAATGCTGAATGTTGTCACGCTGGCATTAGCAGTGGGAGTGGCGTAGCTAGAGACGCGTAGTGCTGTGATTTTGTGAATATGTCTCAAAAGGTGATTTTGCACAGCAAGCTCGACATTGTGCGCCACAGCTGCAGAAACATGTTTTGGGCAGGCTATGAAAATGGCAGCTGGACTGTTGATAAGGAGATGTGCACAAATGCCAGTGGTGAAAATATGGCATGAAAATATTGCAGACTGACAAAGTTACAAGGGTGCGTGGAAACTGCACAATGCATGCTTGCAACACAGTCATTGTATGGAGTTTCGGCACCAAATTTTCAACATAGGCATTTTAGGACCTCTGCTCATGAATAGTGTCACCATCATTTTCTCAAACTGTCCCAAAAACTGATTTTGCACAGCAGCCATGCAATTCTGTGCTGGATGTGCAAAAACACATTTCGGGCAGCTGCAGTGTTCATAAAGAGATATGGAAAAATGCCAATGATGAACAGCTGGAGTGAAAGTATTACAAATTCACAAAGTCATGAGCATGAGTGCAAACTGTGCAATGCATGCTCATAAAACACTCATTTTATTGACTTCCATTCCCAAATTTTCAACATAGGCATTTTAGGTCATCTGCTAATGAACAGTGTCACTATCATTTTCATCATGTGTCTCTAACACGGACTTTCCACAGCCACCACGCTATTCTGTGCCGGAACTGAGAAAACAGATTTTGGTCAGGATGTGAAAAATGACAGCTGTACTGTTCATTAGGAGGTGAACAATGGCACTATAGAAAATCTGGGTGAAATATTAGAAGTTTGCTTGAATGTGCTGAGCATGTGTGGTATAGCATACCCGCTCATAACACAGTCATTTTATGGAGTATTGTCACCAAATTTTCAACACAGGCATTTTAGGACCTCTGCTCATGAACAGTTTCACTGTCATTTTCCTAATGTGTCCCAAACACTGATTTCACACAGTGAACGTGCTATTCTGCGCCGAAAGTGCGAAAACACATTTTGGCAAGTATGTGAAAAATTACATTTGTACAGTTCACAAGAAGGTGTAGTAAAATGCCAAATTTGAGAATCTGGTGTGAAAATATTGCGAATGCACTAAGTTACGAGCGTGCATTGCGCAGTTGCTATGCACCTCGTAAAACAGTCATTTTATGGAGTATTGTCACAAATTTTCAACACAGGCATTTTAGGACCTCTGCTCATGAACAGTATCACTGCCGTTTTTGGTAATGTGTCCCAAACACTGATTTCACACAGCAATCGCTATTCTGCACTGGAAGTGAGAAAACACATTTTGGCCAGGATGTTAAAAATGACAGCTGTACAGTTCACAAGAAGGTGTGATAAGATGCCAATGTTGAGAATCTGGCATGAAAACAGTGCGAGCCAGCGGTAATATGCAGTGTGCATTGCGCAGCTGCTACTGAGCTCGTGAAAACAGTCACTTAATGGAGTATTTTCAAAAAATTTTCAACACAGGCATTTTAGGATCTCTGCTCATGAACAGTGTTGCTGTCATTTCATAATGTGCCCTGAACACTGATTTCATGCCATGATTGCACTATTCTGCGCCGGAAGTGCGAAAACACATTTCGGCCAGGATATGAAAAATGACAGCTATACGGTTCACAAGAAAGTGTGGTAAAATGCCAATGTTGAGAATCTGGCATGAAAATATTGTGAATTCGCTAACTTATGAGCGTGCATTAGCAGTTACTCACATGCGTATAAAAACAGTCATGTTTTGGATTTTCTCACAAATTTACAACATAGGGTTTTTGAGCCCCTCATGAACAGTGGCACTATCATTTCATTATCAGTCCCAAAGGTGATTCCATGCAGTGACTGTGAAATCACCTTCGGGACTGAATAACACCATGACAGTGCAAGAATTCATGAGAAGGGGTCCCAACAACCCCATGTCAAAAATTTGGGACCAACATTCACAAAAATGCCTGAGATATGCAGCAAAGTTACAAAAACCCTATCTATTACATTATGCAGCTTACTGGCATTTCCTCAGTTTTGGTCGGCTTTGAAGAGTGCAGATGTGTTCCCGGTCCACAGAAGATCGTCGTGCTGGACTCTGGAGGTAAGTATGGGGTGAGGAGGGGTGTGGGGAGGCAGGGTGCACAGAGGGTGGGTGCTGATGGGGGTAGGGGAGCACAGAGACTACGAGGGACCGTTTTCATTTTACAGGTTAAAAAACAGAAAAAAACATTGCAGGATGGTTTTTCTTTTGCAGGGCATTTGGCACGCTAGGGTGGGCTCCCAGTGTGCCACCTAACTGTTTGGAGGTGGTGTCTGTAGCCAACAGGGGATTGGGCACCCTCTTCAGCAAACAACACTGGGGGGATTTATGCAGACAGGGATTGGGCACCCCCGTCAGCACACAAAGACTGGTGGGGGGGTGCAGAGCCGAGGGGGCTTGGGCACCCCCTTGGCATTAAACAATTGGGGGAGTGCTTTATGCTGATGGGGAGTGGGCTCCCCCATTGGCACATTCACAGGGGGCAGGGGCAGCTGACAGGGGGATTGGGCACCCCTGAAGTTGGCAGTTCTACGGCCAGTGTCCCACCATGTACATTATGGCGGTGAGCACGGCAAGAAAAGGACCGCTGCATCTGATGAACTTTGCTCGGATTGCAGTGGACCTTTTCTTAGATAATACTCACCACCATCTGTCATGGTGTGGCACCAACATGCAGGCTGATTGGGCAATGAGGGATGCACCTACTTGTTCGTGCCCTGCATTACGCCCAACAGTGACCGTGACTCTAAAGCTGCACTGTCCCACGATGTTGGCTGCGCTATTGCACCAACATAAATAAGATCGACTGGTCTCTAAACATAAAAAGCCATTTCAACACAGTAAAAGGCAATACATAATTAAATGGTATTTACAGTCATTTGCCCCACACACACACATACAAATTAAACAAATAATAGTACTATTCAGAGTTTCCATTCTGGTGTTCCTTTATGACTATGCAAACCTGTCCTCCTCTGCCTACCACTTTGTCAGAGAACTCTCTGCTCTTTATCTGGGAATGGATAAAACTGAGTTTCTGGCTGCACTTCAGGCATCTGTGCATGTGTTTGTTTGTATGCAAGTTGAGCTCTGTAGAATGTTTAATCCAAGTATTATATGTTACCATACTGTATGTGTGTGGGGGGCATTTAACTGTTGGAGTAGTACACAGCTTTGAATTGCTCTAGTTCATGTGAAAGAACCACACAATGTATTGAGTGAGAATAAAGTCAGATGACTGAGAGTTGCAAATCATCTGTGGAATGACTATTTAACATTGTTTAGGAAAATGCTGGTATATTTTGGATGACTAAAAGCTTTCTGAATGTATATATAATTTTTATATCACCTATGGGGCTATTGTATCTAAGCAATAAGACATGGCTGGGTTTGGTGGTACTGAGATACCTTCGCAGCTAGAGTCTGAGACTAGTTGAACTATGGTCTCGTGCCTAACTGCCCTCCAAGAGTGTGGTTATTTCAGTACTACCAACACCAGCCAAGTCTTAATTGTTATATACATACCTGGGTATCCCATGAGGTGGGCACATGGGGATGGGTGCTGTCTGTAATGATGAGTTATTCCCACAAAATCCCTCACGGCAATGGGAGGGTAGGATGACCGGATGGGGTGGTGGGCAAAATGGACAACAGGATGTCGCTATATGTATGCACACGGGGGACAGCAAGCACTGTGAGTGTGGGCTGGGAGGGTTGGAGGAGCTGTAGGGGGTGGCGCTGTGCTGGATTACTGAGCTGTATCATGGCATCAGGGGTTGGCCTGTGGTTGGGGTGGGTGAAGTACCAGGTTCAGGTCTGGGCACTGGTGCTATTTTATTGTGCCAACTTGAACCTTTAATTTTACAAGTTTTCACCCCCAACATGCACCCTGGAGTTAAGAATCCTTTAGTAGGGGTGTGGGGATGAAGCCTCCCACGTGGGGGTCTGGATTAGCACAACCTCCCCACATAAAGCATTGAAATTTATGTCCCTGGCACCGTTGTCCTATGTGCTGGGGTGTCAGAGTGCTGAAAATGTTTTCAGCACTCTGACTGTGCAATAATGGTGATCGCCTTTAGGCTTTCGCCATTATCACATAGAACCACACCACCATGCCCTACCACCACTCCGCTCTTCCTTCTGATATGCAGTATAACAGTTGAGATTTATACTTACAGTTTAGAACTCTTTTGCCAAAATTGGTCTTCCCTGCCTAGAGCCACAGTTGGTAGGCTTGGTTGTACCAGGCCCAGTCCTTCTGTGCTACCTTCCCCAGCTTCTTCAGTTTATAAAACTTTTGGTGGACAAACTTCTACTTTCCCTTGCACATTCTCCACCTTTTATCTTGCAACCCTTTTTTATTTTCTGAGGTATTTGACCACCCACAGCCAGGTCTCCTTTAGAGGCATGTTTGTCACTTTGATAACGATTTTTGCATCTCCAATTTTTGACAGAGACCCCAGCAGCAAAGACAGCTGTTCATTGTTCCAATATCTTAGCATTGCTGTGAAATAGGCAGACATAATGTGAAAATGATTAAAATATGATACGATTTGTATATTTATGTATGTATGTAAGCCATATAAAGTTCTAATAGCATGTCTGCTTTTTATGATTGTGAGTAAATTCTGTATAACACCCAACTAATGACTGTGATTTATTAAAAACATAATTATAGTCTGAGTACTAAAATAATGGTCTATGATTGGGTAGCTTTCATCATTAACAACTTGTTCTTTGTACTATCATAACACTGTACAGGTGATAGCCAATCTTCAAAGGAAACTTAGAAGGTGTTGGCTGTTATATTTCTTTACCCTGACTTGCTAGGACACTTGAGAATAGAAATGGAAAAATATTAAGTTTTATGATGATTATGTAGCAAGAAAGTATCTCCTTGACAGGTACTGTAGCACTGTCTTATGTTCTATGAATGCCACAGACACCACCAGTGGTGTTATTGGTGAAATAAATTCACTCATAACAATGACTGCAGAAAGGCAACTGCGGTCATAGTGAATGTGTATTGGCGAAAAACTATTTTGGTGATGTACACCCTCTTGCATGGCAAAGGGGTGTCAGGCACTTACATCTGTGATATTCTGATTTATTTTGAGATGATGTGCTTACTGTTAATAGTCTCCTGAGAATTAGTTTTTTGTCAAAATGGTGGTACTTCCTTCTTCTTCTTAGTTTTAATAAAAGTATGATTTGCTGTGTTAAACAGTTTCCTGTGGTACAGAAATTTTTATACAAAAATATTTATATTTGCATATATTAGTGCTGTGCTCTGATTTGATATTGTGGAGTGCCAATCTTGTCTCACTGGTGTGTGATTGGCTACATATGGTATGTGGGCGCTAAAAAAGCATGGCTGCTCTTAGTGGAGCAAGTTCATAATTTGGTCTCATTATCACCAATTTCTTAATTAGTATGATGGAGTTGTGTGCTTTTAGCAATATAGTACAGGTGTGTTACTTTAATATGTCATTTTTGCACCATTTTCTGGTCACTAGTGTTTGTAGAAACAGATTTTTTCCAACTTCCTGGTTGCAAATCATCATAGTAGGCAAAGGTAAAAGGTCACAGAAGCTCAGCAACAAAATATGTTTGCACAACAACATTTTTTTAATCGTGCACATATTCTAATGCTATGTATATGGGAGACTAATAGTAGTTCAAAAACATTCGAGCTTACATTTCTTATCTCAATAACATAATGCATTTCAATGGGAGTTGTCCAAGAAGCTAGAAAACTTTCATGCTTGCATGTTTTACCTTGACAATATAATGCATTTGAATGGGACTTGTGCATGGAGCTCAAAACTTACACAGTTACATTTTTACCTCAACAACATAATGCATTTCAATGGGACTTGTTCACATAGTGCAAAACTTTAGGTTACTTTTTTGACCATAACAACATAATGCATTTCAATGGAACTTATCCATTGAACTAGAAAACTTTTGCAGTTACATTTTCTTTTGCCTCAACAATATAATGTATTTCAATATGAGTTGTCCATGGAGCTCAAAAACTTTTACTGTTACATTTTTTACCTCAACAACATAATGCATTTCAATGGGACTTGTCCATTGAGCTTGAAAACTTTCGCAGTTGCATTTTTTTGCCTTGATAATATAATGTATTTCAAAGAGAGTTGTCCATGGAGCTCAAAAACTTTTGAGATGACTTTTTTTTTACCTTAACAACATAATGCATTTCTATTGGGATATTCCACAGAGCTCAAGAACTTTTGCACTTACATTTTTTGGAGCTCATAAACATTGTGAGTGGGATATTCAGAAATGGGCCAGAGGCAGGCGCAATAGCTGTGCAGTGCAAGTACACTACACTAATGCACACTGAATGTGATATTCAAAGGTTGCACATAACGGCAAGCACCAGCGCAACATGGCTGAATATTGCAGGGATGCACCATAGCGCAACCAGGGCTGAGCCAGGGAGAAAGCCAGCAAGTGCCATAGCACAACCAGGGATGCACCACAGAGCAAGCCAGCAAGTGCCATAGTGCAACCAGGGCTGCACAAGGGTCAGTGACACATGGGCCAGGACACAGGACAACAGACACAGCAGGGAGCATGCCACCAGAGCAGGACAGACCACCACCAGGGTGCAGAGGATGCCAGGAGGGAGGCATGGCAGGTGCACGGCTGCAGGCCACTGACCATGCACACCACAGTGGTGCACGGAGACAGTGTGGCACCAATGTCAACTGGCAAACAACCAAGGGCAACACCCTCAGGAAGGCATGGGACATGCCACCTGGACCATAGCTGACAACACACATGCCAACAGCACACAACACACAAGCCACACAACATGAACAGAGTGCACACGTATGCCCCAGGGCATGCACACTGGCCACTGGGCACAGACCATCAGGCACATACCACAGTCAACCCCAGTCATACCACTCGACACCATGCACACCACTGCAGCATGGCTCCACAAGCTAGCTGCAAAGCAGACACAGACACAGATGTCTAACAATTGAAATGAGTATTAACACATATCAACATAAACTATTTACAGATATACAGGAACAGGGAGCAGGGAATGGGGGCCACAAACAAGATGGTAAGCCAGGGAAGGGAGGCAGGGGGACAGGGACATGGCTGGGTAAGGGTACAAGGGAGGGAAAGGGAGGGGGGTCAGTGGAAAGGAAGGTGGTGCAGGCCAATGGGCCCCATGGGTGTCCACGCCCTATTGGTGCCTGGTGCACCATCTGCTCTGTGGACTGCACAGGGCCTGATGAATAAGCCGCACCACCTGTAGCATTACCGTGGTGACCTGCAGTATCCGTTGAAGGAGCCTGGTGTTCACATCCTCCTGCTGGACACCTAGGAAAAGGAAGGGGACATGGTAAGAGTGCATGTTCATACGACCGTAGCCCACCCACTGTGGGCAGTGGACAGCAGTGACATGTGCCCTTGAGATGGCACACAGCCATCTGCAGTGTGTGTGCCCACACGAGCCATCATACTGACCATCCACAGCCATGCACAGCACTTCACACCAACACTACCCACATGCGGCACACCACAACCATTGCAGTCAGGCAACAGGGCTAGGCGGCAGGATGGCTGTGGTACAGCTGAACCAGGTACCCCAGCCCACCTGCAGCAGCCATACACATGTGCAATAGCCACAGCATGGTGCAATGAACCCCACTGGTGTTGTACAGCTGTAATGGCCATGTGTACAGGGGCTGTAGCCCACCCCACCCTACACAACACAAACCCTGATAGAGTGCCTAACTGCTTGCTGCAGTGCAACTGGCATCCGTCTGGTGGCACCCACCCAAACGTCCTGCATCCCTTGCCTATGCCCCATCTTTTGCCTGCCCATGTCCACCAGCAGCACCTATCATCCTGGCTCATTGCCTATCCTCAGGACCTAATAGGGAGACAGTGAAGGACACATCAGTACCTGGCAACAACCCACGAGCCCCACCCCCCTCCAGCACAGTATACCCCCTGGCCCTGCACAGTGGCAGTGCGGTGGCACAGCACACCCATGGTGTGCTGCCATAGCCAGCAGAGCGTGCAGCCACAGCCCCCCCCAGCAGCATGGTGTGACACCCTGCTGGCCCCTACAGAACACTGGCATGGCACAGACATGGACATAGTGCACTCACCTAGATGTGGCACGGTGCCCCTCCGGATGCATGCCAGCTGTGACCTCAGCCTGTCAGGATCCTTCCTCCACAGGTCACCATATCAGTGGCAACACTGGTCCCCACTTTGCTGAGCCCCAGTGGCCTCCTCCAAGCCCTCAGTCACCTCCTGCCACACCTCTGTGCGAGGCCAGTCCATGGGCACCAAGCCATACAGGGAACCCACATGTGGCTCCACCAGTGCCACCAGGTTCATGAGTTCAACCTGGCTCCAGTTTGGTGCCCTCACAGTGCTCCAGCACAGCATGCTTGATTCTGCAATGGGAATCCAAAATGGTGCCTGGTGATGCATGAGCCGCATGTGTGGCGGGTGCGCAACTGCAGCAGTGATGCACTGCCAACCCCAATCACTCATGCCCCAGTGATCGCCAGTACAGCTGGGGCAGCATTGGCACATGCCGAGCACCAGAGGTCAAAGGTCACTCGTGGTGTCATAGCTTGGCATGTGCACCGAGTGTGACAGCGGATAGGGCATGCCATGCATGGTGCACAATAGGGGCATGTGTGCCCCATGGTCCATGTGCCAATGGTGCACGGGTGCCATAGGGCATACAGTGCATGAGCGCCACATGCCCAATAGCAGCAGAGTGCTGTACTGCATATGGCACACTGTGCGTAGGATGTGCCATAGACATACTTCATGTCAGTGTGCGCATGCACACTGCCAGACCTGCGCATCATACAGTTGCGCCATGGCTTGTGCATGTGCACAACACCAATGCACCATGCGCAACTTTGTGATATTCAGCCAGAATAGGCAGATGGACTGATCAGCATATCCATGGTGCATCAGAGGCATTTGCATCTTATTACAGTTGTGCATCCCCTAATTTGCATGTGATACCCTATAAAGGCACCATGGGACTGCACAGGCACCTGATCAGTATTGCATCCTTCAGAGGTAAGCCACCAGGCTGTGGGCCTGTTGAGACAGTAGATTGGGAGGGCATTGTGTGTTGCAGCCATCACTGACCACATGTTCATACCCACAGGAATAAGCATGTCAGAACACGAGGAGGCTGAGGAGCAAGGGCCTGCATGGAGGCGCAGGCCCAACTTCATGAGGGCAGAAAGATGTCCTGTTTGATGCCTACCAGAACCAGAGCCCCTCCTGAGTGGCTTAACAGGCACCCTACAGGACAGGGCGACTGCATGGGAGGGAGTGGCCAGGGCTGTGAACCAGCAGGGCAGCCATCAGAGGACAGCACAGGAGTGCAAAAAGAAGGTAGGCACGGACCGGAGGAGGATTAAGGATATGGTGGCCACCCCCGGGATGCACATACTGCCACAGGTGGTGGACATCCTAATGTGCCACAGCTGAAGCCACAGGAGGAGCTGGTGGTGGCATCCATGTGTCGTAGCGCCATCGAAGGTGTGCCCAGTGGAGGATTCCAGATGGGGGCAGCCCATCACTGCACGTTAAGTACGAGTGCCTGGGGCCGGGGCAGCAGGGGAAGGGGCCAGGGGCAGCAGTGTGTGCTAGCAGCACTAACGTGTCTGTGTTTCTTTACAGCTCCGGAGCGCCTGTATGCAGCAGCAGGGTGGGACTGACCACCATGAGGGAGGTCCTGGACCTGGAGGTCCATCCAACCACCTCCACTGGTGTCCTGGGCCTGGACTGCAGTCAGCCCATACCACTGTCTGACCGGATGCCTGCGGTGTGGTTGCAAGCGAGGCCCTGGCCGTGTTTCTGCAGGACACCAGCCATGGCATCCAGAATGCTGAGACACAGATCTGGGCAGGGTCCGGGACCAATGATGATGTGACTGTTATCCTGGGCAGTGGTGTTGCCAATCGGGGGAGGCACCTATACCACACACCCAACACGGCAGCACAGATGGTGCCCTGGTGGCAGTTGTCTGCCCACTGGCCGCAACACTCAGTGAGGCCGTGGGCACCAACGGTGTGGTGCAGTGTGAAGGGGGTGGCAGTGGTGGTGGTGGTGCAGCCACCGCAGTGCCGTCATGCACACAACAGCTGGAGGGGCAGCAGCAGCAGCTGGATGGGGCCGGGAGGCAGGTGCAGTGGCCGCTGATGTTGCACTGCAGACTGATCAGCCCCAAGGGGGCCCCGCTATGCAGCCCCCACCAGCACAGAAGGCTGTGCTGCAGGGTTACACAACACCCGTGGGTTGGCGCAATGCCCATACCCCCCAGGGTGCCGACCTCTTGACGGAGTACACACATCTGCTACGGGCCTCCTTGGAGCAACAGATGTTGGTCATGGCAGGGATGCATGCACTCCACACAGAGCTGCACCAGTCCACAGGAAGGCATGACCAGGACTATGAGCAGCTCCTGGCTGAGACCACATGCATGCGGGAGGACATGACCGCAGCCCTGGATCGGCTTACCGCTGCGGTCACGGCCGGCCTGGCACCACTGGCCACCTGGAGCATGCCCGTCCACCGCAGACACGATGGAGTGCAATCTCCACCCCTCAGTCCTGGCGTCATGCGACCCCATCAGTGTCAATGCCAGGATCTGCTGTGGGCATTCCGGGCACGCCTGGAGCGGGCCTGTTCAGGAGCCTGCAGACACCTGCGAGGGACCGGTCATGTTCCTTCAGTGTCACACCTGGTGGACCATCTGTGATACCTCTTGTGGCCATCACAAAGTCTGCGACTACTGGGCAGTCACTGAGGGGCTGACCACGTGTCTGTGGCAGCCGTACGACCATGCAGCAGTCCTGATCTGCCACCCTCCCTGTCCACTGTCTGCTGCAGCCCTGTGTGCACATTGGTGTGGCGTGTGCATGTGCATTCCAGGGACATGTCATCCATGGTCCATGCCACATGCCCACCTTGTACACACCCACCCAGCTGCTGGCCACTGTGGCATGTGCTTGATGCTGCCAATGCAACACCAGCCACTACTGTGCACTGGTGTTCAGCGTCTGACACATGCCCATTGGCAGCCTCTGGGTGTACACATGTGGGTGCCCGTGTACATGTGCATGTGTGTGCGGGTGTGTGTGGGTGAGTGTGGGTGGGGTCTACAGTACCGTACAGGGTGCTTCCATGGAGTCCAGTCCCATGCCTGTCCATGCTACCCTCTGGCTGTGTCTGTCATGGGGCCTGGCCTTGCATGCCTGTATACTGTGCCATGGTCCCTGGGACATGCATGTGATCATGTTCATCTACCTGCATGCACTGTAGTGCTCCTCTGCAAAGCAGCCCCCACACCTTGCCCTCTTGTGCCAGGCTGCCCATTCTAGCTGCATACTCACCTGCTAGGTGGCCAGTGGGGATGTCCCCACTCTTGAACCTATGGCACAGTGCTGACTGGTGCCAGATGAAGGCATTGTGTGCTCCTCCAGGGTGTGTGGCACAGACATTGATAATGCGCCCCCTGGCACTTTCACACCTGGCAGTTGACACTGGGTAGACCTTCCTGTTGATGTAGGCCACTCCCTCTGGCCCAGGTGGTGTGTGGATGTCTACATGGGTGCAGTCAATAGCTCTTAGCATGCCAGGCTTACGTGCCACCCTATGGAACTCTTGCATGTTCACTGTATGCTCTGCCTGTGTGCTGTGGAAATGGATGCGTTCCACAGCGTATGGCAGCAGTGCATTGAGGAATGTGAGGGATCCATGACGTGGCCAACTGGGTTATGCCTGTGTTGTCCCCTGTTGGTCTGTGGAAGGTACCCATGGTGAGCAGGCACATAACGGCTGTGACCTTGGTCTCCATCGACAGGGCGTGGCTCCGTCTTGTAGATGCCTGCATTTCATCACTGCACAGCTCACAGAGCTGCCTCAGAATTGCCTGGTTCAGGTAGTACCAGCCCACAATCTTGGTGTCACTGTACTGTTTGAAGGTAGTGCAGGCACCGTACCACCTGTTCCGGCATACCACCGCCAGGCCCTTCTATGACCACGCCGCTCTACCTCCTGCCTCCTCACACCCCTCATTACTGCCTCCATCTGGAAGATTGCACTGGCCATGGCCTGGCCTGTCCTGTACCTCCCATGAGGCTGTCTCTCTAGGTGCCCCAGCTGTGTGCTGCTGTGTGTGACTCTGCACTTGGTGCACACCTGTGTTGGGGTTTCCCTGCTGGTGGCCTGTTAGTTGTGGCCTCTGCCTCCCACCCATCCGGTACTCTCACTGCCACTCCTATGTCCGAGCTCATGGGCTCATGCTGCCATTGCTTGCCCCACTGATTTCTCACACACAGACACATACACACACACACTGGAATGCTCACACACACAAGCACTCTCAGGGTCACATGCCCTGTCCCATGGCCTGTAGCACTTCCTGCCTCTGTGTCAGTCTTGCACCCCTGCTGCTGTCCTGCCTGGCCACTGTCTCTCTCTGTCTGTCTCTCTCCCCCCTGCTGCCCTGTGGCACAGGCCTTGTCCCTTACTTGCTTCATCTTTTTATGGGCTCAAGTTTGCTCTGTGCATGTCCCTGTTGCTCCACGCTTGCGCCATCGGCTTGCGGTTGAATATCACACTGCGCCACTTATTTATGGCTACACCTCCTGCACTTGCACATGCATTCATTAGGGTTGAGCATTGGCACACTGCAATTTGGGCTGCGCATCTGCTTTCTGCTGAATATCGCTCATTGGTGCACTTCCGCACTTGTGCAGGCGCATCTCAGTTGCTTATTGTGCAACTGCTTTGAATATCCCACCCTGTGTATTATAATTGCCATTAGTCATGTAGCTTGAAAAGTACAACCGTAATATTTTTTGACCTTGACAATACACTGTATTACAATGCTCTTCAGTTGTATACCTTGAGAACTTTAAAAAACACACTTTTGATGTGATGACATATTACATTTGAATGCTGTTTTTTATAAGGTTCAACACTACTGTCGTTAAACAGTTTAGGTTTGAGAACATTATGCATTCCAATTGGACTTGTTCACATAGGTTGAAAACTTTAGAGACTGTCATTGTTACTTATGAGCTTAAGGTGCATAGTAACATATTATTCTGATGTTATTTATTTGAAGTGTTTATTGGGAAATATTTATGACTACAGGAGACTGATACAATATTTTTCTTTTGTTTTGTAGGTGTAATCCTGTATCATTAAATTGCCTGAAACCTGTGTGTTTTGTAGCAAGAATGCCTACAAGACATAGACAACAGATAAGCATAGAAGGGATAAATATGACAGTGATGTTAAATTGATGAAGAGTACTGTAGGCAGAAAATGCCACAAGGAAAGTTGAGATGCCTGCCTCAGTTTCTTGCTAGAAACAAATGTACAGTACCAGCTTCCTCATTGTGATGTTACGATTGTGAAGCATAGCAGAGCAGCACAGGTTTCAGACATTTCTATTGTAGCAATAAACAGAAGCAGAGTTATGTTTGTGTGTGCATCTTGGCAAGTTATCATTTTTCTGAAAGTTAGCTTCAAAAGCAGATGTTGATCACATTGTTTCTACCATAATGAGATGTCAAGGCAAACGACTAAAGAGTAAACTGTCCTTGGCGAAACTACGACTTAGAGTTCATAGATTTGTGAATATGGCACTTGCTGTTCTTTCACGTTTTGGAACAAAATGATGAGAGAGACCGAACGCTTCACTGCTACAGTGCAGTCTGTTAACAGTAGACTCCAAAATGTCAGACTCTCAACAGAAGCAACTTTTGTGAAGTCTTCCAAGGCATATGGCTACATAAACATCACTCAGAGGCTTTTTTTTGGTAGGAGTCTTACATACCAGTCTCTAAGGAACTTGTACTTTCTCTTGATGAGGTTGGCAAGGCTTGTAATGTGTTGAGTGTGATACACAGCAAAGAACTAAGTGTCACAGATGACAAAACAGACTCAGCAACTGAGACGCTGAGCAAAGGTTGTGCATCATGGAGATTGATGACACCTGCAATCTGAGGCAAGTGTCATTTGATGCTATTGCACAGTTTGTAAATAAATGTCTTACAACAAAGAAGAAACAGAGATACAAGTTATTATATAAGATTGATCTCTGTGAAATTTGCAAGCATAAAGGGCTGTTGGGACACTCCTTGGCTTGCTCAGATAGTGATGTGTGCAACAGTGTATTTCATCACATGCATGCTGTACACAATCCTGCAATGCTCAGCTTTGTGCACAAAATATACCAGGTGAGAAAATCTGTGTCAGTATACAAACAGCTTGATGAGTCATTGACAGCAGGAGATATGGAAGCTGCAAAAATTGTAATACAGGATGTGCAACATAACAGTAAACATCATGATGCACTCTGTGATGACACGTCTGCCACTGTATCATGTTCTCTCACTCTTCGGGAATCCGAGATACTGAAAATAATCAGAACACCCATTGCCAAGTTTGAACTGGCTAAGACAGAGAAGTTTCACTCTGTGTGTGTCTCATGTCACAGACTACTTTACAAGTCGCAGGCTGTAACTGTTGATCTGGAAAAGGTTAAATCTTTTAATGACATGTGGGCATGATTGTTGGCCTACTTACTAGTAAAGAGTGACTTTGACTTGGACCTAGTGGTCATTATGTGTCACTACTGTTTGACAAAGGTGAAAAGTAACACTCTGCCACCAAGATGTGTTTTGAACAATATAGAAGCAGATGTCACACCTATTGAGATTGCTGTATTAAATATGTTTGAGCGGATACTGATATAGACCATGAAATTGTTTCAGACAATTCTACACCTGAATACAAAAACTTGCAAAGTACCCAAAAAGAGCTTGTCAAGTCTCTGAAAGGGGCTGTGATGTATTTGCCACTTCCTCTGGAAGAGATCATGGAGACAATATCAAAGGAAACCAATGTTGTTATACAAGTAAACAGTGTACCTACAAAGACCAAGGTCATTTGGCAAGATGTTGTCATTATACAGAAAGTAAAAAGTGCTCTACACTTTCTGAAGAGCAATAATCCTTTCTACGATGAGATTTACGTAGATGAACTGTCAGATATGAGTGCTCAATTTGGACTAGTGGACACTGGGAATCCAATTATTGACAAGGTCAATGTTGCAACTCATTAAGATAAGTATGAGTAGTACACAATTTACCCTCTACATGGCAGAGATCCAACTGGTGATAATATTGACCTGTATCAGATGAAACAGGTTGAAGGTAGCCCTGTCAGCACATGGGAGGAACAACTCGAAGATCAGTGTTTTCCTGATCTATTCCCCAAAGGAACAGGAGGCCATCAGGATGAATGTGAGGTTCATGTTCCGGTGCTGAATACCATACATCGGGGTGTTAAACAAGGATGGCAAATTTCAAAGAAACATACAATATTTGTTCCACCTGTTGTGGGAGAGTGAGCTTAGTGTCCTCTCTGCATCCATTGCACATACACTCTGATCAACTACCCCATTAGATGGTATTACAGCAACTGAGTTTCTGCAATGGCTGAGAGAAAAGGGTGAAACACTGCAGGTGAATTTGACATCTATACTCTTGAGTCTACATGGCATGAAAGAATACTGGTATCATAGACACTTGGAGGTTATGACTATGCTGTGCAAGTATGGTGCAGCTACCTGTTTTGTAACTCTGAGTCATGCAGAGTACAGTTGGGATGAGTTAGTTGAACTCTTGAGGTGGGCCAATGCAGATGTTAATGGCATTTCAACAATGACACTTGGTGAGATGTGCTCACTTGATCCAGTTTATGTGTCCTAACATTTTCACCATCATTTCCAAGAGATATTGACATTCATTTTGTTAAAGGACAATCCTCCTCTTGGGTTAGTTGAGCACTACTTTTGGAGGACAGAGTATCAGTCACGAGGTGCACCACACATACATATGCTGTTGTGGATTAAAGATGCTCCTCATATTGGTGAGAATGAAGCAGCTGAAGTGCTGAAATTCATTCAACATTATGTCACTTGCCACATCCCTGACAAGTACAATAGTCCAACACTCTGGAAGCTGGTGCAAAAGTTTCAGCAACATCTTTGTGGGGAGTACTGTTGCCGACCACTCAAGAGTCATAATGAGTGGTACACCATGTGTCAATTTGGTTTCCCCAGATGTATCTGCCAGCAAGGACATATGAATGACTTGCTCGCAGCCATGCTTCACCATCTCAAGGCAAAGTCCACTAGGAGGGTGTATGAGTTACCCAGACAGAAGAATGAGGTGTTCATCAATGACCACAGTCCTACTTTTCTCCTGATGTGGCAGACAAACATTAATGTGCAGTCTGTGGCAGATAACTCTCTGTCTCTTGAATGGTACATTACATCATACATCACAAAACATGAGCAGATCAGTTTGCTTGAGCTTTGGGAAGATATAGCTACTTCCAGCTGATCACTGAGCTCACAGTTCTAGTCACTGGGATTAAAGACACTGTCTCACAGGGAGTGTGGAGCATATGAGGCCAGTGATTGTTTGATTGGGACACACTTGTATGGCAAGTCTGATGCTGTACAGTTTCTTAAAGTTAACTACAAAGAGAAACAAAAGCATGTTTTGAAGTCTCACGATGAGATTGAAGAACTGGCTGTGAACCACCCCTCTTCAAAAAATATTTTTAAGAATAACCTGATCGATACATACTACCCAAATCAGGCTAATGTGATGGATGACATGTGCCTGTACCACGTTGCTAAGTGGTATGGCTACAAGACTGATGCATCACCGATGAGGGCTTGAGACATTTACAAAGTCAGAGGCTTTGATGGATGCCTTGCTAAAGGAAGAAACCATGGCTGATTAACCATTGTTAATTGAGTCTCTCTACCACTGACAGCAAGGAGCATTACTACGTTTCTCTAATGTTCCTCTTTAAGCCATGGAGGGATGAGAGGACACTGAAAGGAGACTGTGAGACATATGAGAAACAGTTCTACCTACATATGACACCTTCAAGAGTGAACAGTCTAAAACATGGATTCTTAGACTGGAATTACAGAAGAAGCAGATGGAACAAGCTAATAAACAGCTTGAGGATGATACCCAGGAAACTCTCAGGAAAACATTGATCCTAAAGGAGGAGGTACTCTTGGAGCTCATCTATCAATGCATGATACTATGGTTCTCATGAGTGAAGTCAAGAGTGCCATGGAACATGGTTCTCATGTGACAAAGGATCCTAGTCTATTGATAGATCAACTGAATGGACAGCAGTTTGTTGCTTATGATGCTGTCACAGAAGGAGCGAGACATGGCAACCTTCATGAGAAGAATCCATGTACATGCAGGAACTACAAACCATTGCTAATGTTTGTTAGTGCTTCTGTTGGCACTTGCAAGAGTTTTATTATCGAAGCTATCACAGTGAAGATAAGGAGACATACAGGGGAAGTTATGTCTGTAGCTGTGACTGCTCCTACAGGTTTGGCAGCATACAATATTGGTGGTGTAACTCTACACTGGTGGTTTATGCTACCTGTACAGCATGGCAAAACAGGAGAGTACCAAAAACATTCCCATAAGGTGACATCATAGCTGCGACCAATGTTTGTCAAGATGAAACTTCTGATCATTGATACGATTAGTATGGTCTCACATGTCATGCTTGTATGTATTCATCTGCATCTCCAAGAGATAATTAGAACTGTTGATGGTCAGCCATTTGGTTAAAAAAGTGTTGTTGTGTTTGGGGACCTTCTACAACTTGCACCTGTGAATGGAGAGCATGTCTTCACAGCACTGACTGTGAAGCAAGCAAAAAACACAATAGGATGCATTAGAGGAATAAATCTTTGGGAATTGTTCCTTTACATTGAGCTGTATGAAAACATGCAACAGAGCCGTAACCTTGTGTACAAGATGCTTTTGGATCAGGCTCGCATTGGATCACTGTCACAACAGCATGTTTCTCTGTTGAACACATGGCATATCAGCACTGAGTACACTTCTCTTACTGCTGCATGAAATGTTTTCAGTAATGTGTACTCAGAATCTCCTCAAATGTGTCTTATGCCTCAACTGAAGCAGTGTGCTGAATTTAACAGCATTATGTTGCAGAGACAGGGTCAAGAGATCATTACTCCATGCCATTGACAACATTGATGGTACAGTCCTGAGCCAGAATCTAGTAGCAAAGTTGACTGAACAATTGTCTGAGCTAAAGTCAGATGTGTCTCACACAGCTGGATAAGAAGCAGTTCTAACTATGTGCATGAAAATAGAGGCACTGGTTGTGAAGTTTGTCAACATTGAACAGTCTTTACCTATTTTCAGGATGACTGTAAAGTTTCAGATCATGAAAGACATATATCTAACCATGAAACAGTTTCCTGCCTGTGTTATGATGCTGTGTCCATACACAAGTCACAAGGACTAAGTTTGGACTCAGCAATGGCCAACATAGGCACTGGCATCTTCAAAGATGGCATGAGCTATGTTGCACTTTCACGTGTATGGCCTTTGTCTGGCTTGTATATCATCTACATAACATCACATAAAATGCATGCTGACAGGCGATGTATCACTGAGTACAACAGAATACATACTCTGCACCAGCCAACATTGCCTCTTATACCGCTACCCATGAATGTGGCAGACTGTAATGCTACAGTGACAGTTTATGGCATGAAAAAGAGGTACCAGACAGATAGACCAACATTGCATGCAGACAGAGCAAAGAAGGAATCCACAACTCAACAACAGACAAGCTCTCCTCCATGAAAGAAGGCACTTGGGATGGCTGTTGTCCCAGCATTTGACTATAGCACTGGAGTAAACTGCTATGCAAACTTGGCAATGCAAACATTCCTCTACATCTCACTTTGTTGCCACTATCTTTTCATGAAACGCCATTGTCTCAGTCACTAAAGAAGGTTGTGAATGATAGTGATAAGCATGACAATAGCATACAGACTCTGACACCCTTACGGATTGTCTTGGGTGGATATGACAAACATCAAACATTCCCTAGTAACATCCAGCAAGATGTGACTGAGTTTATGATGGGTGTCATTAACAGATTGGAATCAGATCAGACTTCAATGTGACAGTACTTTACTGTCACGTATGTGACAAGGTACACTTACCTTGTCTTGTCGACATTCGCACAAAGAAGTAACAGAAAACATGGTGTGGATTTCATTGTATGTTTCACAGGCATGTTCTGTGAAATTCAGAGAGCTGCTCAGGAATGCAGAGTGTGGCTAGAGGTGTAGTCGGTGTGGAGGAAAGTGCCTTCAGTCCATACAACTTAGAACATCTTCTCAGTATCTTTTTTTAGTCTTGCAGAGATTTGCTGCCAGTGGACTATGAGCTGACACACTGATCACTGATTTTGTAGCTGAAAGAGTACAATTCATGGGAGCATATTTTGATACTCAGGCTGTGATATTCCACCATGGAGCATCTGTTCATTCAGGACATTATGTTACATGGCTCAGGTACAGCAATGGCTGCATGGAATGCAATGACTACATAAGCACTTTTGAATAGAGATTGCCTTGTAATCTGAAAGATGCTTACATCCTGGTTCTCAAAATTACAATGACCTTCACCTTGCAGAAGAGTAGTACATGTAAACCTTGATTAACTCTGTTTGACACACTGTAGTAGTCATAAGAGTGTATCATGCAACCTTCCCTGGACATGTACAGCTGTTTTCATATCACTTTATGAACTGTTGCAGTTATAGACTATGTAGATGCAGGTATTCATGATGCCAAAAAGTAGGTGTTGCTGTGATTTTTGCTCCAATGCAGCCTAAGTAGGCCCTAATTGGTACAGGCTGTTTGCTTGATCACATGAGATTCAACAATTGCTTTGATTGTGGAGCAATCGTATTACCTGCATGTAGATATATCAGTAGCATGCAGTTCCACTGTACTAATCAGTAAATTTCTGCATTGCTGCACTGTTTGACATAGGATGTGTTTTGAGTGCTGTCACACCATAGTTTGGCAATATTATTACTTACATACATTGACAAACACGACTATCTTTTGTTTTGCAATGGTCTGTGTTAATTGTAAGCACTATATACATGCCTCACATCTCCCTAGTGATGCATGGCGAGGAACTATGCAACAAAGCTGCCTCTGCAGCTTTGCATGTGTCACACACACTGTTGTGCAATACTTTCCAAGCACAGTAATGACATGTGTACTATTCCTTGTCCACAGCATGTCTTTCAGTGATACCTGTATACTGTCCAATTTAGGTGGCATGTTTTCTGCCAATATTACTTAGTTGAAGAAAAGACACTGCTATGTAGTCCTATAAAATACTTGTCTTCAGACAAATACTGTTACTATTGTATATGTATTAGAAGTTAACAACATTAGCTAGTATTATGTACATCTCTATAAAGTCTCAGTACTGTTTTTGTGTGAGAACTATAATATTAAAGTTTGCTACAAACTGAGTCAGTTACATATAACTTCATAGGTATGTTCTTTTTCCTGTGTTGCTCATAGTTACAGCATTACAGTTTTTTACTTGTTATTACTGCAGTGTCTAAATGACATATATACTGATGTTTTATATAAAAATGGTATGTATAAGATTTAGTAAGTATCTCCATTTTTTTAATATGTAATTTGTTACTGCTTAAGTACTCAGATTTTCTTATTAATATTTCTAATGAAACAGTGTTAATTATTAGATTACTGCTAACTAATATGTGATTTAACAGTAATAGTATTGGTGTTAACATTACAGTAATGTATTTTACATGTTTGCTATGTGTTGTGAGGCATTACTTGTTACTTATTTATGGAACAGTATTGTGAATCACACACTCTGTTCAATATCAGTTCAAGGTATGTTCCTGATTTTTTTCTGATTGTCTTTACTAATTAGTCGGGTGAGGAATATTTCCAGATGCACATAACATTAAAGTATTCTAAAATAGTACTGCACTATTACAGCAATCTTATGATATGCTGCTTTGGTGTTCATAGCTTCTTAATTGTTTAATGCAATTGGTTTTTGCCCACCCCAGGAACATTGACTTGCTCAGGCTCATATTCTTTCCCAGTTTTAAAATGCTTCTGTGATTCAATTACACAGTAGTGGTGTGAGACCGAATGAGTTGTACAAGTTGGCCTTCTTTAAATCTAAATTGGAACTTAATGATTAATATTTTTTTAAACATATTTTCTGTCTCTGTTGTCTTTCTTGATTACTGCATATGAATGATACATTCCTCAGGTTTCAAAATAAGTATTAATGAATATACTGACAATGTTAGCATGCGTAGATATCTGTAGGAACTATACTTAATACATCATGGAAAGGGTTTCATACTTGTCATCACTTTCTGTGGTACATTTCCAGGGTATGGTACAATGGTGTTGTAGAGGCTTTATGCTCTCAGTGTAAAAAATAATGGTTTGAAAGATATGTATTTGTTCAGGTTATTACAATGTCTGAAAAAGGAAGGAAATTCTTTGCAAAAAACTCTGTTAATGCAACAGTTAGAGTTCTTTCTAAAGTGACAAAAGAGAGGAAATTCTACTTTAGGGTTTTCAGACCTAACTCTGAATTCCACCCCCCCCACACACACACCCCAAACATACAAGTAGGGGATGGTACATGGCAACACAGCCAATCATAGATAGACACCATAAGGTAACATAAAGAACATACAACTTTATAAACATGCCACAACAGGCATCCATCATCATGTTTCACCAACTGTATCACTTCAGCTGCCATCCCAGTGTCTTGGGGCAGTACACCCACATGCTGTGCAAACATGTGGTGAGATGTTAAGAAGGCAATGCTGAACATTTTAAATAACATTTATTTAGAATATGACTATGAGTATTTCTTATTATTTTACTGCACCTACTCATTAATTCATGAATTAAACTATAGGGCTACAGTACTGCATTTGCTCAGATACTTAAGTATTCCTATCTGAGTAAGTATAAGAGTGAAGGGTATAAAGCACTGCTCTGCATGACTGTGACACATAGAGACTCTCCTTCTATATGGTTCCAGGTACATAACAGCAGCATTTGAAGTATTATGCAGTGCTGCTATTGGGTAATGTGTACTGTTCCACTATCTGTATGTAGACATGTGACAGATCATTGAATAATCCTACAGTCTAAAGGTCATATATGTAGATTGTTATACTACTTACATGGATGAATACTATTCTCAACATAACATTTCAACACTGTTGCATTCTTTGTGAATGTTGGGCTGGAGTACTATGTATTGGAACATGTACTACCATCTCTCCATTCACATAGTATGTCTCAGTTCATAGAGCCCAGTATTGTTATGGCATTATGGTATGTTGCCCATCTAGTACTACATAGACATAGTGGAGTGGTGCCTATATGACACTTTCTCCATATGTAACACTAAAAACATAGGATGCTTACACCTGTGCACTACCATACTTGTACTGGAGTTGCACAACACAATGCATCTGTCACAGTACTGATATGTTCTGCTGTTCACATTGTGAAATATAGGTAGTGTGACTTATACATTGTGTTGTTGTATACAAAAGGAATAAGAATACAGAAGAGAAACCACCCTGTAATGTCATTGTGACATATAGATTGGATTGTACTTATACCTTGATGAATGGATGTTACTACAGTATTTTAATAACCATCTTATGACACTATAACATATGGACACACTGACATATAGGCACTGGTGTACTGTGGTAATACAGGGGTGGTAGTGCAGAATACATAGGAGCTTGGCATAACAGTATAGCACATGCACAGTGTTGTTCTATCTCAATGGTGGGATGAAATGATATGGTTAAATTCATGATCTGGTAGTACGAGGAGTTATCTGTACTCTTGCAGTATTTGCATGTAGGTATACAGTTCATGCAGTGACCATCTCACATGCTTGCACAGCATGTGGGTGTACCCCCACCAAGACACTGGGATGGCAGCTGAAGTGATACAGTTGGTGAAACATGATGATGGATGCCTGTTGTGGTATGTTTACAAAGTTGTATGTTCTTTCTGTTACCTTATGGTGTCTGTTTCTGATTGGTTGTGTTGCTTGTACTGTCCCCACTTGTGTGTGGGTATATATGTGTGTGTGTGTGTGTGTGTGTGTGTGTGTGGGGTGGGGGTGGAATTGGAATTAGGGTTAAAAACCCTAACGTTGAATTTTCTCACTTTTGTCGCTGTAAAAACAACCTTAACTGTTGCATAACTGAAGTTTTTTTTACAAAGAATATAGATTCAGTGGTGGAACCTCTTTAAGGTAGGTTTATTAACCTACAAAGCCCTACACAGACTTGATCCCGACTACTTGAAAGAGCTTCTGCTTCTTTACATCCCAGTGCAACAGCTGATGAGGGGTTCACTCAGCTGATGAGGGGTTACTGGAGATTCTGAGGGTTACTTTGAAATCTTCTGGGGCATGTGCTTTTATGTTTTCAGCCCAAACCTTCTGGAATTCTATGCCCCATCAGCTTCAGGAGTGCAGGATCTGGGGAGCTTTAAGCAGGCACTGAAAATGTTTCTGTGGAATAAGGCTTTCCTGATTTGTTATGACTTTGATATTGTTGTTTTAATGAACTGTGTTTTAAATTTGGTGAAGTGCCTTGATAATTGAAAGGTGCTTAATAAATTAAAGTTAATATATATATGTTATATATATATATATATATATATATATATATATATATATAT
Source organism: Neoceratodus forsteri (assembly GCA_016271365.2). Lineage (NCBI taxonomy): Eukaryota > Metazoa > Chordata > Ceratodontiformes > Ceratodontidae > Neoceratodus > Neoceratodus forsteri. The sequence continues at coordinate 179,105,961 of CM057450.1, read as the reverse complement.
ATATACACACACACACATTAGAGGCAAAAAACTCCATTTAATGCATCAGTTAGGGACAAAGCGAGGAAATTCAGTGTAGGGTTGAAAGCCCCGTTGGCCCCCAAAGCCCACCCTCAACTGGCTTTGGGGTGTGCCTTGGGTCATCGGCCTAACTCTCTACATCATATGTGTAAAGAAGCAGAGGTATAGGGAGAATGGGTGAGAGTTAGGGATTGGCCCCAACACGCACCCCAATGCCGGTTGTGGGGGTGGGCTGGGGGGCTTTCAACCTTAACACTGAATTTCCTTGCTTTTGTCACTGTGGAACAACCCTAACTGATGCATTAAACAGAGTTTTTTTGCCTCTAATTTTCCTTCTTTTTGAAAATGAGGACGATAAATAGTGAAAGGAATGCAGTGGTGGAAGCCCGGGTCTCTTTGGGGTCCGTGCTCCCACCACATGATGTCTTGTTACATAATAACAGGAACTGCAATGTAAATGCAAGCAGCAATGGTTACATCATGGTAAAGCAAACGTAAATGGTAAAGAAAAACGTTAGTAGAAATGCAAGAGTAAAATGAAGCCGAAGCGAACAGTGATGCAAACGGACAGGCAAGCACATACAAAAACACAACTGGTAATGTGCACAGTGATGGCACCAGTATTGTAAATGCAAATGACAAGTGTTACAGCAACAAGAAAGCCAAAGGGAACAGAAATGAAAACGTGAATGGAAATGCGCACGTAAACACGAACCGTAATGCGCATGGGCACGGTACCACAATTGTAAATGCAAATGGTAAAGTTAACATGAATAATAACACCAAAGGAAACAGAAACATAAACGCAAATGCAAATGCGTATGTAAACGCAAACCGTAACGTGCATGGTCATGTTACCGCAATTCTAAACGCAAATGGTAACAGTAACAGCAACAATAACGCCAAAGGAAACAGAAACGCAAAAGGAAATTGCAGCACATATGAAAATGCAAACCGTAATGTGCACTGGCACAGTAACGCAATAGGAAACGCAAATGGTAACAGTAACAGCAACGAAGACCCAAAACAAAAGACAAACACAAATGCAAATGAAAGGGCTGCCATAAATGCAAATGACAATGCACACGGTGATGCAGACTGAAACACAAACACAAACAGTAGTCAAAATGCAAATGGTAACAGTAACGCAAGTGCAAACGAGAACTCAAAGGGTAGCATACATGGTGGCGTACATGGGAACGGGTATGTAAATGCAAGTGTAACTGCTAACTGTTACAGTAAAGGAAGCACTCACCTGGTTTTGCCCAACAGCTGCATAGAGAAACACAGTGTGTACAAAGAATGTATGCATAATATTGAGCCTGGGAGCAGAAAACAAGCAATTGGAATACTAAATTGCTTATATCTCAGGAACCGTATGACTTAGAAAAAAAATTAAAATTTCACATGATTCATGAGTATCTGGGCTAGGTTTTCACTAGAGGACAAAAATTCAGTATCTCGCACCATTTTCGAGATACGAGCCCTGAAAGGCGCGGTGTATGCCACCATATTAGTCTATGGGAAAAAATGTCAGCTTCCGAGTATCATAACTTGGCAGTCATGCAATATTTTTTCATCAAACCACCAAAAGGCACATTTGTAAGATGTCGGCTGCATTCCCTTCAAATTTCGGCCCAAAAGACCAAACGGTTCTTTTGCAGCAGGGTGGCAAAGAACTCCTGTCATTTTGGCCATAGTCTGGAAAAGTAGTGTCGCAATTTGTGACATTTTCAAAAAATTTGTGAAACTGTCACAGGTGCGACACTACTTTGTGACACTACTGTTTCTAGAAATTTGAAAAACATATTTCTGGGGTGTTTAACTCCAAAATAAAGACATGGCTAGCATCCTCGGGGTCTGGCTAGGTGAACAGAGAAGGAATTGTGTCCCTAGAGGGTCCCAATTTTAAATGCCAAGCATTTTTATGATTACTAACTGAAAACAAAATGGTGGATTTGTGACACTACTAGGGCCATTTGCGACACCAAAAAGTGCATTTGTGGCACTTTCAAACTTTTGTTAATTTTTCCCATTGACTTATAATGGGAACTTGTTTTTCGAATAACATTTGAACCGTTTAATATTTTTTCATGAAATCTTCAAAAGGCACATCATGGACCTTGGATGCATGTTACCTGAAGTTTTCAGACTGGTCGAGCAAACCGTGTGACCTGTAGGTGAGAGCAAAGAATTAGTAAAAAAACTTTATTGTGCATTTGATTGTCACTTAATAACTCCACAGCTGTTTATCCAACTGATACCAAAGTTGGTAGATCCCAAGATCTACCATGCCCAATCATGCATACCAAATTTCAGGCAAATCTGTTGAACGGTGGCAAAGTTATTAAGGTGCAAAATTTCACCCTTTAAGCTAAAAGTGCTACTCAACCCTAACTATGGTAGCACAGTATAGATATATGTGTGTATATATATATATATATATATATATATATATATATATATATATATATGTATACACATATACAGATCTATATCTAGATATATATCTTTGCAACAGGAGTCATGATAAAAACTGTAGAAGAAAACCATTTATCTACAATACTATGGTGATAAATTTATTTATCACCATAGTATCCAATTATTCACACAGTTGGTCTGTCTTAGAAAATGGTTTGGGGAAATCCCAGGAGCTGACTGGCTTCAGTCACCACCCAGCTGGTCTGGTATCAGGCAACAGAGACCAGGAAATAATGAATCCCACACTATGCTGCCTGATTTCGTTCCAAATCCTTGTGACAGCAGAATGTTCATGTTTAAATTGCAGCCATGTTGTTCTGTCAGTTTGTAAAGTAATGCCCCCCCCCCGCAGTCTGGGCATTTGGCACACAAATGGTTTCTTCAACTGAAGCTTGTCTGTACAGCTTGCTCAAAACAGGAAAAAAATAAACATTGGTGCTACCATGCTCTAACATGATCGTTGAGCTTTCTGGTCCATTGCCACTCTATCATGATCCCAATCTCTGTTGCTACCAGGCCTGCCATGTAAAAAAATAGTCATGCTAGGCTTACATTTAAAACATACCATCTAAAAAGAAGCTGTACAAGTTAAATGAAAAGCACAGTTGATGCACTACCGCCACTCACTATTTTGTGATGTCCTGTGTTTACATCTGGGGTTTCGTTGCCTTGCTGATCATGCAAAGTGTCTGACAGCAGTTTAGAACACATGACAAGTGTAAGCAAGATTTAAAAAAATATTTTTGCCTTCTTACTCTGTTCATTAAAATTAAATCCTATGTTCCGACTGCACACCGCTGATTGCTCTCATACTCTTCTGTCCCAACTTCTGACCCTCACACTGCTCTGCAGCTATGCTAATCCCGCTTCAAGATCTGTCAGTGCTGGCCAAGCTGTAACCCTTGGTAAGCTTCTTTATTTATGGACTGCTGCTGAAAGGAAAACTCTGCACTGTTAAGGAAGGGGCAGCAAGCAACAGATACTGTATAAGTGGACAGACAATTTAAAAAGTTGGAAAGTCTGTGAAACACCAAGACCCTCTACTGGCAAATATACCAGCAGAGGGACTACTTTAAAAGAAAATGGACTTTTTTTTTATTAATTTTTGCTTATTTGCAAGGGTTTTCTTTGTTTTGGTTTTATTTTGAAACATTTTATTAATAGGTTACCGGGAACCCATTTTCTAAGCGCAATAATACCCTCCAAGGTGTTCAGTATTGGGGAATATTAGACCTTCCAGGGGCTATAAGGCCCTCTGCCTGTGGTGTTGGGCCTCATTATGACCCTGGGCAGTCCGGTATTCCCCAATACTGCCCACCCTGTTGGGTATTATTGCTTACACAAATCTCTTCAGAATTCATATAGAATGTTCAGCCTCAGAAGCAGTACTAACCATATTCAAATGGGAATAACTTTAAAACAAAAAAGATAGCATGGTACGGTGAGCACAAAAATTGTGCAGCACAAAATTATCTACAAAATGAGTGGTGTTTCTTTTATAGATATAATTTTTTTTTTATAATTAGCAAAAAAAATCATACAATTACATTTTCCTTTCCCTTTTTTGACAAATTATTTACACCTACCAAAATCAAAACATTTTTCACAACATCTAAACCTGCTGCATAAATGGAATATGCAGTGGTTCAGTGTGTGATGATGCATTATCTTGTATGTTTCCAGTGACCTCTTGTAACTCTCACTCATTCACTCATGTCTTGGCACTCGTGAGGTTACTTGAGGTCACTGGAAACTGTACAAGATAAATGCATTATCACACACTGAACCACTACATACTTATCCCGTATATATATATATATATATATATATATATATATTATAATGAGAAAACAACTCCATTAAATGCATCAGTTAGGGTTGTTGCTGTGACAAAGTGAGGAAATTTGGTGATGGGGTTGAAAGCCCCCTTGGACCCCAAATGCCCACCACCAGGTATCAGGGTGCATTAGGTCATTGGCCCTAAATCTCACCCCATCACATGTGTAAAGAAGCAGAGGTATAGGAGAATGGGCGAGAGTTAGGACCAATGACCCTAATGCCACCCAATGCTGGGGTGGGCTGGGAGGGTCCAAGGGGGGCTTTCAACCCTAACACAGAATTTCTTCACTTTTGTCACTGTGGAACAACCCTAACTGATCCATTAAACAGAGTTTTTTGCCTCTAATTTCCCTTCTTTGTGAGAATGATAATGAGAAATAGTGAATGTAATGCAGCAGTAGGATGTCTTGTCACATAGTAACATGGTGCCTGCAAATGCAAATGGTAATGCGCATGGTGACACAAAACAAAACAGAAAGAGAAACAGTACTGTAAATAGAAATGGTAAAAATAATGCAAACGCAAGTGTAAATGAAAATGCAAAGGGTAATGCACATGGTGGCGTAGATGTGAACTGTAAGTGAAACGGGTATGGAACCGCAAGCAGAAGCAGTAACGGTAACAGTAATGTAAGCACACAGGCTGGTTTTCCCCAAAAGCTGCATAGACAAAGACAGCGAGTACAAAGAATGTGTGCATAATAATGGGTCTCGGAGCAGAAAATGAGTTGGAATACTAAATTGCTTATATCTCAGAAACCGTATGACGTAGAAAAAAAATTTAAAAGTCATATGATTTATGACTTTCCTGGCTAGTTTTGTGCTTAGCCTCAATTAGGGGCTAAGCTTTTTTTCTGATGAAAAGTCAGTATCTCGCACCGGTTCTGAGATACAGGCCCTGAAAGGCACGGTGAATGCCGTAATGTTATCTTATGGGAAAAAAAGAGAAGTTCGGAGTGCTATAACTTTGCTCCCTGTAATATTTTTTCACAAAACTAGTGTAAGGCACATATGAGGATGTTGGCTTTCTTCCTCCAAATTTCAGCCCAAAAGACCAAACCATTATTTTGCATTGGTGCGCCAAAGGATTCCTGTAATCGGCAGAGCGTTGTGATGTTATCCTATGGAAAAAGCATCAACTTTGGAGTGCCATAACTTTGCTGCCCTGTAATAGTTTTTCACCAAAACACTGAAAGGCACATCTGTGAGATGTTGGCTGCATTCTCTTCAAATTTCAGCCCAAAACACCAAACCATTCTTTTGCAACAGGGTACCAAAAATTGCTGTCATTTTCCCACAGCCTGGAAAAGTACTGTCGAACTTTGCGAAAGCTTTTGCAAATTCATGCAACACTGTTGCAAATGCGAAAGTACTTTGCGAAAGTACTTTTTCCAGAAATCTGAAAAACATATTTCTGGGGTGCTTTACCCCAAAATAAAGACATGCCTAGCATCCTCAGGGTCCGACTTGGTGAATACAAAAAGAATTAGGTTGCAAGAGGGTCCCAAATTTAAATGCCAAGCATTTTTCTGATGACCAACTGAAAGCAAAATGGCAGATTTGAGACAGCAAAAGGGCCATTTGCGAAAATAAAAACTGCATTTGTGACACTGTCGAGCGTTTTGTTAACTTTTCCATTGACTAATAATGGGAAATTGTTTTGAATAACTTTTGAACCATTTAATATTTTTTCACGAAATCTTCAAAAGGCACATCAGGGACCCGGCCACATGTTCCTGAAGATTTTGTGCAGTCAGCATAAACCGTACGACCTGTAAAGACTAACCAAAGGTGCAAAAAAGCGTAAATATGTGCGCAGATCATGTAATAACTCTGCAGCCATATATCTGAACAGTACAAAAGTTAGCAGATCCCAAGAAGTATGGTTCTTGATCATGTATTCAAATTTCAGGCAAATCTGTTAAATGGTTTGCAAAGTTATTAAGGTGCAACAGTTTAGCTTTCACATGTAAATGGCTCCTCAACCCTAACTATGGTAGCACTACTGTGCTACCAATATAATATAATATATATATATATATATATATATAAAATACTGGCACAGTCACACCAGTGTAGTTAGGGATGAGTAAGCATTTTTAAAATTCAAGTTTATTGCTTATTTTAGGCACATTTACATATTTCATATCACATTTCAGCATATATATATTTATATATATATATATATATATATATATATATATATATATATATTAGCGGTAAAAAGCTCCATTTAATGCATTAGTTAGGGTTGTTCCACAGTGACAAAAGTGAAATTTGGTGTTAGGTTGAAAACCCCTAGGACCCCCTGCCCACACCCCCAACCGCGCCAGGTGCGCATTGGATTGCTGGCCTAACTCTCACCCCATCAGATGTGTGAAGAAGCAGAGGTATAGGAGAAGGGGTGAGAGTTAGGACAACAACTCCAACGCGCACCCCAGTGATTGGGGTGTGATAAGAATCCTGAAACTTTCACGCTAACACAGAATCTCTCACTGTCTGAGTGGAACAACCTAAGTAATGCATTAAACAGAGTTTTGCCTCTAATTTCCTTCTTTTTGAGAATGATAATGAGAAATAATGAATTTAATGCAGCGGGCGGGCTGAGGCCATGCGTGATGTCTTGTCACATAGTAACACGGTGCCCGCAAACGTAAATGGTAATGCGTATGGTGACGCAAAGCAAAACAGAAAGAGAAACAGTACTATAGACAGAAATGGTAAAAATGCAACACAAGTGCAAATGAAAATGCAAAGGGTAACGCACATGGTGGCGTAGACATGAACGGTAAGTGAAATGGGTACAGAACCATAAGCGGAAACAGTAACGGTAACAGTAATGTAAGCACACATGCTGGTTTCCCCCAAAATCTGCATAGAGAAAGACAGTGAGTGCACAGAATGTACGCATAATAATGGGTGTTGGAGCAGAAAATGAGGAGTATTAATACTAAATTGCTTATATCTCAGGAACCGTCGACGTACAAAAAAAATGAAAAGGCATATGATATATGACTTTCCTGGCTAGTTTATGCTTAGCCCCCATTAGGGGCTAAGTATTTCTGACGAAAGTCCATATCTCTACACTCATTTCAGATATGGGCCCCGAAAGTGCTGCGATGCTGTAATGTTATCCTATGGGAAAAAAGAAGTTCGAGTGCCATAACTTTGGCTCCCTGAAATATTGTTTAACCAAACCACTGAAAGACACATCTGTGGGATGTTGGCTTTCTTCCCTCCAAATTTCAGCCCAAAAGACTAAACTGTTATTTTGCAGCAGGGCGCCAAAGGATTCCTGTAATGTGGCGGACACTGTAATGTTATCCTGTCGGAAAAAGTGTCAACTTTGGAGTGCTGTAACTTTGCCACCCTGTAATATTTTTTCACTGAAATACTGAAAGGCACATCTGTGATATGTTGGCTGCGTTCCCTCCAAATTTCAGCCCAAAAGACCAAACTGTTCTTTTGCAGCAGGGTGGCAAAGAATTGCTGTCATTTTCCCACAGCCTGGAAAAGTACTGTCGAACTTTGCGAAAGCTTTTGCAAAAATTTGCAACACTTTTGTGAGTGTGACACTACTTTGCGAAGTACTTTTCCAGAAACTTGAAAACATATTTCTAGGGTGTTTAACCTCAAAATAAGACATGCCTAGCATCCTCAGGGTCCGACTAGGTAAACACAAAAGGAATTAGGTTGCTAGAGGGTCCCAAATTTAAATGCCAAGCATTTTTCTGATGACTAACTGAAAACAAAATGGTGGATTTGCGACAGTAAAAGGGCCATTCGAGAAAGCAAAAACTGCATTTGCGACACTGTCAAACCTTTTGTTAACTTTTTCCTTTGACTTATAATGGGAACTTGTTTTTGAATAACTTTTGAACCATTTAATATTTTTAATGAAATCTTCCAAAAGGCACATAGAGGTCCTGGCCACATGTTCCCTGAAGGTTTAGTACCAGTCGCACAAACCATGTGACTTGTAGAGACGACCAAAGAATTGAAAAGAAGTGTAAACGCGCGCACAGATCATGCTTAATAACTCCACAGCCATATATCCGAACAGTATAAAAGTTGGCAGATCCCAAGATGTATGGTTCTTGATCATGTATTCCAAATTTCAGGCAAATCCGTTGAACAGTTGCAAAGTTATTAAGGTGCAAACTTTTAGGTTTAACATGTAAATGGCTCCTCTACCATAATATATATATATATATATATATATATATATATATATATATATATATACACACTATTGGCTTAAAATCTCAGTTTTGGAACTTCAGACAATTAATCTTTATAGCCAGTGCAATAGTATAAGTTCTAACACATCAGTAATAGAATTACCATAATCTGATCCCTTTATTGCAGAAGCCATATTACAAGTACTTTATGTGTTCAGTACGATTCCCTGTTCCTTCTAACATCCTCTAGATTCTTTTGTTTCCTCCAGTATGGTATCTTCCTCCTTCCCGTTTCTGAAACCCCATTTCCCTGCACCATCATCCAGGGTGTCCATCTGCCTACAAATCTTGATGTTCTGAAGTTGATTTTATGGGTCAATTCAGGGTTTTATTTAGCTCTAAAAATTGATTAGAGTTTTGCTCATAAAAGTGCTAAAACTTTGTGAAAATGGATAGCTCTTGCCTCACTGTGTTTAACAAACACAGCACTTCTAGAAAATCTATATAAATACTTTCTGTACAGTTAGTATCATCCCAAGAAAAAACTGCTAATCAATTATTTAAACCCTACAGTTCCTCCATACTCTGGATCTCCTGATTTTTATCTGTCCATTGTTGGAAGCTAGGGGCTCTGGGTTGAGCCATTTCCTCATGATGGCCTTATGGACTGATGTCAGCAGGATGTTCCATAAATAATTCTTATCCTCCTGCACCTCCCCAAGCAGCACCCCTGGTATCAAGTGCTTTGGGGCCAATGGGCTCTGTAATTGAAAATATTTCTCTTAACTTTTGTATTATTTCTCTCCAGTATTGGGCCAATTTCGGGCATGACCAGAATACATGAAGGTGGTCCGCTCTCATATCATTACAGCCCCTCCAACACATCAGTGGACAGTTCCTGTCCCATTTACTCTTGACCACCAGGGTGATAAAGAACCTCATTCTAATCTTCCACTCAGACTCCCTCCACATTGGTGAGTATGTGGTTTTATACATTTGGGCATAGCTAGTTTCCAATTCCGTATCCGTTATTGGTTCCCCTATCTTAAGTTGCCATTTTTCTTGAAAAGTTGTGGCTTGATTATCACTCTTGTCGCTTATTGTCCTATAAATGGCTGAAATGTGGCCTTTTTATCTCCGTGAGGTCATTATCTCCTCCATCACCCTTAACAAACCTATCGGGCCTGGTCTTGATTCTGTTGGCATTGCAGTGTTTGAATATATGTTCTGACCTGAAGGAATCCATAGTGGTCAGCTTGCCTGAAAGAGTATCTTTCTTTGAGGTGGACAAAATCCATTGCATTAGTCCCAGCCATAAATTCACTAAGTCATTGGTGACCCATCCTTCACTTTCTGAAGGTAGATCTTGTTGTGTAGGGTATCCCCTAGCCCAAGCTAACAATCTCATGGGCCATGTCTTTGGAGAGTTTATGTTTGGACCATAGCTGCTTCACTGCTCACAGTGTGTTCCTTACTGTGAATAGTAATTTGTTGTTATCTTGGCTTAGGGTTTCTGGCATCACCATTCTGGCTCCCAGGGGCATTCCCTCCATGGAAACTGTTTCCACTGTTTTCCAGCTGGTAGAATAGTTCTGTGTGGACCACAGCAAAGCCTATTTTAATTGAGTGGCTAGATAATAATCCTCTAAGTTAGGAACATTTCTTCCTCTGAATTTTTTATTAGACTACATAACCAGGTTTTTAACTCTAGGCCTTTTATAATTTCAGATAAATTTAGTAATCACCCTTTGCCAGATTTGAAATTGGTTATGGTGGATTTTTATTGGTGGGCATTGAAATAGGTAAAGGAATTTTTGGAAGGATATTCATAGTAACTGATTTAATTTTTTGAGTAGAGGGCAAATTCAGCAGATCCATTTCTTAATGTCTTGCCTGGTCTGGTTTATCAAAGGTTTAAAATGTAGGGTGTATAGGTTTGTCAGTTTTTGGGATTTGGACACCTAGGTACTTTATTTTATGGGTCTTCCATTTCAGGGAGCAGTTGTTTCACACTTGGGACAGGGTTATAGATAAAATTGAGTAGTTCTGTTTTTGTTTGTTATGGGATTAGCCAGAGTATCGACCAAATCTGCCCACTATGGACCACAATCTGGGAATAGATTTATTGGGGTTGGTTATATACATTAAGATGTCATCCGCATAAAGAGATATTTGTGCTCCTCCTCCAATTACCACTCCCTGTACCTCTTGATCGTCCTCAGAGCCTGGGCTAAGGGCTCAATATAAATAGCGAAGAGCAGGGTGACAGTGGGCAGCCTTGTCTGGTGCCCCTACCAAGTTCAAACCTCTGTGAGACCCCTCCATTCACTCTTATGCAGGCCTGTGTGGAGGTATATATGGCCTTGATGGCACCCTCAAAAGACGCAGGGAATCCCATCCTGCTGAGAACTGCAAAAAAAAAATGCCACATGACCCTGTCTTTTCAGCACTGAGGCTCATAATACAAGTTGGAATGCATCATTTATTAACTATGTCTATTATGTTGATGGTACATCTGACCCCTTCCAGGGCTTGCCTAGCCGCTATGAAGCCTGTTTGATCTGGGTGTATTATACTCACCAAGATGGGATTTAGTCTGGCAGCTATTATTGCAGTGAACATTTTATAATCAACGTTCAGGAGGATATCGGTCTGTATGAGCACTGAGTCCTTTAAATCTTTTCCTTCCTTGGGGATCACAGAGATAGTGGTATAGTTCAAGAAGGGCAAGCCTTTTCACCCTCCTGCCACACTTGATTGTATATATTTATAAGTAGGGAGTTGTTTCCGCCATAAATGTCTTATACAGTTTACTGCCAAAACTGTCAAGTCCTGGGCATTTGCCCACCTTAAGATTCTTGATGAGAGTGACTATTTCAGATGAGAGATCGGCACCATCAGCACCTGCCTCTGAGGTTCCATAAGCTTGGGCAACTTTAGCCCCTTTAGGAAGTCCCTAGTCTCTTCAGGGGACATATCCTTTTGTGCTTGGTAAACTGTTTGTAATATGCAACTATGGAGTCTGCGATTTGATCTCATTTATGCAAGACCCGTCCTGTGACCAGGTGTCTAAGGCCCACAATGATGGTCCTCACCACCCTTTGCCTCATTCAGTAGGCCAGTAGCCTGGTGGCCTTAGGGTCTCCTTCATAATAGGTTTGCTTTAAATAGTGCAGGGCTTTTTCTATTTCAACTCTTGGATCCTGCAGTTTATTTTAATATCCCTTATCTCCCTTTCTATCAATTTATGCAGCTTAAGTTTCTGCTGTTCTTCCAGGGTCTTTAGTTGTTGTTTTAGCTGCTCCAATTGTTTGGCCTTTTCCCTCTTTTTATAAATTGCTATAGATATTAACATCCCTCAATGATTGTTTTAACTATGTCCCACAACATTTGTGGGGTTGTGTCTGGATTTTCATTTAATTGAACTGTCTGCTCAATTACCTCCCTTATCTCTTCCTTCACTTCTTAGCAGGCTTGTGTTCAGTCTCCACTGTGTCAGTTTTCTTGGGAGTTGAAGCTCCAAGTCTGCCAGAATTGGTTGATGATCCGACAATGTCTCTGTTCCCACCCACACGGAGTTAAATATATGTAAATCTTTGGCAAATGTCAAAAACATATCCAGCCTCGAGTTCCTCTTATGTCTTGAGGAATAAATAGTGAAGTCCTGTGCTGTTGGATATTTCTCCTGCCAAACATCTACTATAACCACATCTTCCATTAACTTCCTCAGCAATCTTGCTGTCCTGCTGTTTGGTGCTGGGAATCGAGAGGTGGAGTCAAGCAGTCTATTCAATATTACATTCCAGTCCTCCTGCAATAAGAACCCCCTTTGCATTTTCTGTTATTAATTTAAGGAGCTCTGAGAAGGAGATGGGTGAGCCTGGAGGAGCATAAACATTTAATAGGGTGACCATGATTTCCTGCAGCTTCCCCACTACCAATACATAGTGAGCCAGGATCTGTCACTGCCTCCTCCTCCTCCTCAAAGGGGAGGGAGGGAGGCAGATAGAAGAGCGGCCACTCCCCTTTTCTTACCCTTGTCCAAGGACGCATAAAATAACTTAGAGAACCCCTTACTCCTTAACGTCTGGCTCTCTATCGGTGACAGGTGTGTCTCTTGAATAAAGTTATTTTCACATTTTTGGTCTTTCAAGAATTTTTGTACCTGTTTTCTCTTTATGGGGTGGTTAATACCATTCACATTGTATGACAGCACTCTGGAACTAACTTCGACCATATTGATGTTCAGTGTTTTCATTTACTGAAATGCTCTTTCTCTTGTTTCTGTTTAAGGCCCCACACCCCAACCACCTGTTCTTGATTATTCCCCCATTCCAGTTCCACTGTCAGGGCTATGTGTACCTGACCCTTTCCCAGTGCTAGAATTCATTCCTTCCAACTTGATATAGTGCCTTTCATTATGTAGCAATAATAATAAAAATCTTAAGGCCCTCAACTGTGAGCCAACTTTGGTTTTACATGTAACCTCTTTCAACTCCCTCCTACTTGGTGGGGTATAACCTTTTTCATAACAATGAACTCATATAAACTATGAATCAAATCAACACAACTTTTAACTTGATATTTGACATCAACATATCTTATTGGGGCACCCCACCCCCTAGGCCCCTCAGGGTCCGCAGAGAGAGTATCCCCCTGTTCCAAGGAACCATGGTTTCCCTCTGTGCACCTAGCTCATGTTGTACACACCTTTTAACTAGGTGTTAGGTTTCAGTACTTTGGGGGTAATCCCCATTTGCTTTCGTACTTCCTAGGTCAGCCCAGTTTATCAGATGTGGGCTGGTGTGCGTCCCCTTCAAAACGCTGTGCCCATTTAGATGGTACGGGCAATGCCTCTTGTGGGGGCAACTGTTGGATCTCTGTCCTTGCCCCTGAGGTATGACCAATGTCAGCAGCATCAAAAGAAGAAAGTTTCCCATTTCATTTGAGTAACCTTTATCCACCCCCTACCACCCATTCCAATATTTTCTTGAGGTTTCATCCCCCCGTTAACCCTTCTGAATTCAAGGTACCCATCTTTCAAAGTATTGAAGACAACTAACATCATCTTCTCATTCCAGCTGGAGTGTAAGATTGGAGTCTTTTATTAATATTATTATTATGCCCCCCCAGGATCTTTCACAGTCAGAAATCAGACATAATTTCTACTAGATCCAGTCTACTTTTTATGCATGAGGCTGTTCATTCCAGAAAGAGGAACTGAAACCCTCCGTGTCCAGATCTGCAGGCGTTCGAGTGCCCTGGTATTTCGTGCTTTCCTGTAGAAATGATCTTGAGCACAGGAGAGCCAATAATCAGCGGTTGACCAAAAGCCCTGGCAACTGGAATGGCTCCAAGTTGATTTGCCTCAGAAAATATGTCCCTCAGAAAACAAATACTCCATTCCCTCTCCCCCCCAACCCCCATGGAAGATTTGGGCCAGTGCCCTGATTTAAACTTGTACAGCTTAAATGAGATATGAGGAAAACAGTACCTCCTTTCCTCCCAGCGAGGGTTATGGGGTAGACTCTCCTGCCACTCCAGGCCTCAAACTGATAGCAGCACCACAGTTCAAGACTTGGTATTCAGGTGGAAGGCCTCTATTTCTACCTGATCAACTGACTCCCCAGCAGCTTGCGACATGATGCCTGCGAGCTGAACCAGTGAGGCATAGCGCTTTAGCAGCACGGAGACATCAGCCCTCAGGTTTGATGGCTGGGACAGGCTGGATTGATGCGACTTAGCTGATCCCTTGTGAGCCACTGATCATGCCACTCTTCTCAGTTACTTCTTCAGATGTTCTTTTCCTAGCTGGGGCACCATCACCCCTAACTCCTCCAGGAACCTTGAGGCTGCTTTCAAGTCATCGAACATTTTAGTGCCCTTGCTGGTTTTCACTCTCAGATGAGCCGGGTACAACATCTGAGCCTTCATATTCTTAGCCCTTAATTGCTTCAAGACTGGCCACATAGAACATCTTGCCTCCTGCACCTGGGTTGTGTAATCATTATCTATAGTTATTTTGACTTTCCAAATGCTATGGCTTGCATTCTCCATGCCCTGTGGAGTAGTTCCTTTTTAGTGTCATATGCAGTCATTTTAGCTATGAAAGATCTTGAGTGGTCATAAGGGTTGGTGGGCCCCTATGCTAGGGAGCAATGAACCCTGTCCATGAAAAGGTCAAAATCCTCTGGGAGTTTCAAAGATTCCCACAAAACCCTCTACAGGAAGGTGATTGGATCTGATGCCTCCTTTTCTGCACCTTCGGGGATGCTGTACACCCTCAGCTTCTGGCACCGGCTTCTCCCCTCGAGATCATCTAGCTTATTCATCAGCTCCCTCTCTCACCATAAGAAACAGGAGGAGGCAGTCATGCCTGTCTGTCTGCTCAATCACTGTGGTAAGTCCCATTTCTAGTTTATCTGTTCGGTGCTCAATTTTGCCTATATCTGTTCTCAGTGCAGTTAGGGAGCTATCAATTTTGGCCACAGTTTTAGCCATCTGTAGGATAGTTTCCACTAAGTGTGTACAGCCCTCTTCCAAGCCAGTTGTGGATACCATGCTTGTTTCATCTTCGAGAGGCTCCGATATTCAAGTCAATTTTTTTCCCTGTAGCACTGTTTGAAGTTTCTGTGCCGGGGTCTGGGGCCCCTTCGTTAGGATAGCCTTGGAATGCGTCACTTGAGCCAGTGATTGCATTTTGTTTTTTTTGATGGATGCCTTTAGATTGTAACTCAGGTTGAGGAGAGCAGTAAGCAATGCTGCAACAGAGCCGCTGATGTCACCAGAGGTCCGAGTAAGCAGTTTAAAGTTAAACCCCAAATTTTGCACCTTAATAATTTTGCAACCGTTAAATGGATTTACACAAAATTTGAAATGCACGGTCTCATATGGTAGATATCTTGATTTTCCAAGTTGTGTTTCAGTCATACTTGTGGTGTATGTGCAGTGAATCACTGAAAAATGCATTTTTTGCCTTTTTTATGCTTTTTTGCTGATTTTTGCCCATTGTGCTGCAGCCACACTGTTTGGTACTATGGTATCACATTTTCAGGAAAGACAGACTTGTGGTCAAAGAACAATCCAGCATTGGTTTGGTGAAAAAACAACCCGTTCCAAAGTTATTTAATTTTGAAGTTTTGGGTTCTGAGCATGCTCAGTTCACTCCAAGATTTATATGTATGTTTTGCGAAAGGGGATTGGGCTCGTAATCAAGGATTTTGTCAGCTCATGAATGGGGATTTATAAAATCCCCATTCATGAGAAAAAATTTCACGTGAGCCGCAATTTTGTTTTCATTATTCCCCAAACAAAATGTCGGACTTGCTCCACTGGTAACTTGTTGCTCAAATAAGGCATGGGTTTTGTTCAGGGTGATGCAATCTAAAAACTCATACCTTTGGTTTCCTTCATTTTGGCCAAAAAATGGCCATTTTAAATTTTCAAATTCTTTTTTTGTGATTTGCTTCCGAACCGTGGTCTCGAGGTGACAAAATCCCCATTCACGGGCCAATCCCCTTTCGAGAGGAAGCAAAATCCTTGATCATGAGTTAAAGACCAGATGGCCCTATCTCCTGAACATGGATCAACTCACGAACAAGTATTCTGACAGCTTGCGACAGGGATTGGCTTGTGAAGGGGTATTTTGTCAGCTCGTGGAAAGGGCTTGGGTTTTTGAACCCCCTTTCATGAGCTGACAAAATCCCCTTTTGCAAGGTGTCAAAATTCCCGGTCACGAGCGGATCCACTTTCGCAAGTTGACAAAATCCTTGATTTGCCATTTCATGACTGGATGGCCATTCTCGCGAATGAGGATTGACTCAAGAATGGGATTCTGACATCTTGTGAAAGGGGATCGGTCTAAATGGGGATTTTGTCAATCATGAAAGGGGTTGGTTTTAATTCCTCATTCACTAGTTGTCAAAATCTCCGCTCACGAGGCAATCCCTTCACAAGCTGACAAAATCCTTCGTGACTTGCAAGACCAGAATGCCAAAATCTGACAATCAAGGATTACTGAAATGGGGATTTTGACAGTTTGCTACTAAGGATTGCCCTCACAAATGGGGATTTTGACACCTTGTGAACTATGATTTAAAAAAATTTGCCACTGCACTGTAAATAAACAGTCTGGTCTTTTCTCTTGGAATTTTCAGGGTATAAGGGGATGTTCCAGAGATGCAAATTATGCTATTTAAGTGTTAAAAAGTTAATCGGTTACAAAGATATGCCATCACGAAGGTGATATTTTCCCATAGGATAACATTGCAGTGTCCATGGTGACGTTCGGTGCCCATATCTCAGAAACAATGTGAGATACAGTTTTCACTACCCACAGACTAACTCTCACCCCATTCTCCTTTACTGTATCATGTCAACCTGTTTACACATGGAATGTGGTGAGAGTTGAGCCTGATGACCCCATGGCACACCCAGCATCTGTCAGTGTGTGGAGGGTGGGGATGAGGTGATGGGGGGTTAGGGGCTCAATCCTAACATCTCATTTCCCCCACTTTTGTTGCTTTAACCCTAACTGATGCTTTAACAAATTTCTTTGCAATGAAGACATATACACATATACACATATATATATATTAACAGACGAGGCATACTGATGAGTCCTGGTAGGACGAAACACATGTCTATGTCTTCTGTTAGCACCCTTTGCAAACTGTGTGAGAGGCCTTTCGGCACCATGCAATTCTGCTTAAAGTTGGACCAGCATAACATTCTGTGGTGATTTGCATAGCAGCCCATGATGCTTTGCATTGTGTGGGCATGTGTGATTTTGTATTTTCTTGAAACTTGGCTTCCCAGCCAAATGCCCTTTGGGGTAACCCTTGCCTCAGTGTTTGCGCAAAGAGGTTCTTTGTCTTTTAAATAGTTTTTTATTTTAATGGGTTCACCACAACATATCCAAGACACACTGTCTTAGGGTAGCTGGTCCATTCCACTGGCGTGTCAAACAGATGAGGCATACTGACGAGTCCTGGTAGAACAAAACACGTGTCTATGTCTTCTGTCAGCACCCTTTGCAAACTGTGTGAGAGGCCTTTTGGCACCATGCAATTCTGCTTAAAGTTGGACCAGCATAACATTCTGTGGTGATTTGCATATGCAGCCCATGATGCTTTGCATTGTGTGGGCATGTGTGATTTTGTATTTTCTTGAAAATTGGCTTCCCAGCCAAATGCCCTTTGGGGTAACCCTAGCCTCAGTGATTGCGCACAGAGGTTCTTTGTCTTTTATATATATTATAGTGGCGCAGTCGCACCATTATATTTAGTGTTAAGAAGGTACGTCTATGTTAAAGTCAAATGTTTGGGTGTCAATAACTTTGGACCTGTTCAAGAGATTTGCCTGACATTTGGTATGCATGGTGGGGCGTTGTAGATCTCTTGATCTGCCAAATTTAATTTCGGTCAGACTTATGGTCTTTGCGCACAAAAACGCTGGAAAATGCAAGATTATCCAGTTTTGGAGGCAGTTTTGGGGATATTGTCCATGGCCCTGTGCAGCCATTGTGTGGTGTGCTGCTCTGTGAGACGGCTCATCTGAAAGAACTTGGCTGCCTGAACATGCCTCTTTTCATTTTGTGAAAAAATATTAAGGCATTCAAAAGTTATGCCACTTTTAAGTTCCCACTATAAGTCAATGGGAACATTTACATGGTTGTTTTGCGAACAAAGAATGTGGTTCTGGCCATCTGGTCCCACCTGGCAGTTAAAGAAATTGCAGCCTCGCAGTTCAAGAATCTTTGCCCCCGAGAATTCTCTGACCGTGAGGTCCGCCATCTTGTTTTTGCTTTTCAGACCCTGAAAATTCAAATATCTTGCCTCAGGGATCTCTCCTGAAGTAAAACATGGATGGGTTTTACTCAGGGGGCCTCATTCTATCAAACCATGCCTTTGGTTTGATGTAAAATGGTCCAAAAATAAAATTATCAGGTTTTAAATTCTTTGCTCGCTGCTCGCTAACAACCGTTGATCGCGAGCCTGCAAATTCTTTGATCGCGAGCTTTTTTGACCACGATCTTGCATCATGAGATAAAAATACATTTTTCTCAGCTCAGGGGTGGCCTAGGGACACAAATGAGGGCAAGCTGTGTTCAGGGGGCTCCATTCTATCGAGGCATGGTGGTGGTTTTATTCAATTCTGCCTAGAAGTCCAGGTTCAGCATTTATTATTCTTTGATCGTGAATCTGCAAATTCTTTGATTGTGAGATTCTTTGATTGCGATCCTGCATCATGAGTGAGGGACGAGAAAACCCTTTTAAAAATTCTATTTTATCAGCCCAGGGGTGGCCTAGGAACACAAATGAAGGTGGGTTTTGCTCAGGGGCTTCGTTCTGTCGAGGCATGGTGGTGGTTTCATGTAATTCTGCCTAAAACCCGAGTTACAGCATTTTTTATTCTTTGATCGTGAGCCTGCAAATTCTTTGATCGCGAGCCTGCAAATTCTTTTGATTGTGAGATTCATTGATCACCATCTTTGATCGCGAGATAGGGACAAGATGACCAGATTTTATAATGCAATTACCAGGGCAATTTCACCAATCTTTAAGTTTAAATATCTTAGAAATGGTTTGGTCTTTTTACTTGAAATTTGGAGGGTGTTCTTGGCATGTCATGTAGATGTGCATTACAGTGTTTATGTATCAGAGAAAAAATTTTTTTTGCGGAGATATTGCGTGATGCAATTTACGTCTTGCGGACAGTGTTTTGCATTGTGCTGGTGGCTTGAAATTGATAGGGTACCTAGCCTTAGTGTCATGGATGTAGTTTTCAGTCATTGTGCCTGTAAAATGTTAACAGGTATGGAATTCTGCAACTCTGTTGAATGAAATGTCAAATATTAACATGTTATATCGGACACGGTTTGGTGTTTTGCATTGAAATTTGGAGGGTGTTGATGGTACACAACATTTACAAGCTGGTGGGAGTGCAGTGCCTGAAGGGCCCATGCTCCCATCAAGTTCCTGAGTTGGTGGGAGCATGGGACCTGAAGGGCTCATGCTCCCACCAAGTTCAGCAAGTTCTGACTTTTCTGTTCTTTCTCAAAAGTAAGGAAATTCTATGCAAAACTGCATTAATGCATCATTTAGGGTTAAAGCACAAAAGTCAGGAAATGAAAGTATTTAAGGTTGCTCTTCCACCACCGGACCACCAATCATCCCAAGATTGACAAATGATGGGGTGTGTCATTGGGGTCATGAGGCCTTAATGTCACCCCATTCTTTTTTGCTATCCCTTGTCAATATGATTACACATGGAATGGGGTGACATTTGAGGCTCACGACCCCAATGACACACCCCATCATTTGTCAATCTTGGGATGACTGACGGGTCCAGGGGGGCGGGAGGGGCAACCCTAAAGATTTTCCATTTTCTGACTTTTTGTGCTTTAACCCTAAATGATGAATTAATGCAGTTTTTTTGCATAGCATCTCTATCTATCTATCTATCTATCTATCTATCTATCTATCTATCTATCTATCTGTATCTCTCTCTCTCTCTCTCTCTCTCTCTCTCTATATATATATATATATATATATTAGGCGCAGTCGCGCCACTATAGTTAGGGTTCAGCGGTCACTTACATACTAAAGTCAAAAGTTTGGGCATTAATAACTCTGGTCCCATTCAACAAATTTGCCCGAAATTTGGTATGCACGGTGGGGCATCGTAGATCACTTGATCTGAGAAAATTGCATTTTGGTCAGACTTATGGTCTTTGTGTATGAAAGCACTGAAAAATGCAAAATTATCAATTTTTGGAGGCAGCTTTTGGGATTTTGGATGTGGCCCTGCACGGCCATTGTGTGGTGTGCCACTCTGTGAGATGGCTCATTTGAAAGAGATTTGGTGGCCAAACATGCTGCTTTTCATTTGGTGAAAAATTTTAAGGCATTCAAAAGTTATGCCACTTTTAAATTCCCATTATGAGTCAATGGGAAAAGTTATATGTATGTTTTGTGAACAAAGAATGGGGTTCTGGCCATCTCGTCCAGCCTGGCGGTCAAAGAATTTGCAGACTCACGGTTCAAGAATCTTTGATCCCGAGGATTTTAGAAATTCTTTGTTCATGAGGTCTGCCATTTTTGTTTTCAGTTTTTCAATCATAAAAAGACAAATATCTTGGCTCAGGGGTCACTTCTGAAGTAGAACTTGGATGGGCTTTACTCAGGGGCCCCCGATCTATTAAGCCATGTCTTTGGTTCAAGTTGTGAGCTTTTAAAATCTTCGTTCATGGCTCACTAATGATCTGTGATCGCAAGCCTGTAAATTCTTTGATCGCGAGATTCTTTGATCGCAATAGTGCATCGAGAGTGAAGGAAGAGATGGCCAGATTTTAAAATGTGTTATCTGAGCCCAGGGGTACCTTACCACATTAAATGAGGCTGAATTTTGCTTAATGGGCTTCATTGTGACCCATCTGCATACCAAACATAATGTATTAACTATCCCTGGTAGTCTAGTGGCCCACCCCCATCATAATAGAACAAATAAGTCTAGTACCCCCAAGTTGTATAAAATAATTATTAATGTTTATATCCCTGGTAGTCTAGTGCCCCCCTTGCTCTGTATGAAATTATATTTATTGTACATGTCCCTGGTAGTCTAGCAGCCCCCAAGCATAATGACATAAATAATTATTTCCTATTACCTTGTCAATCTAGTATTTAACCCCCACCCATGCCAGCCCCCAGCACCCCCACCGTTCCTCAGCCGATGACTGGAGCAGCATTTTCTTTCATCTCCATGGCTAAATATCGGGTTGTGTATTGATCAGCAATGCAAAGAGATGCCTGAAAATATTTCTGAGTGCCTCTTTGCATTACCGATCATAATACATACAGATGGCGGTTGGCCATGGAGGTGAGAGGTGGGATGTGCCAGTCGCTGGTTGGGGAAGGGTAATGGGAAGGTGCTGGGTGGGCTGGCTCAGATGGGTGGGGGATGGGGGCCACTAGACTACCAGGTAATACAAATACTTTTTTATGTCATTATGCTGGAGGGGGGCCGCTACACTACTAGGGATATCTACAATAAGTATAATTTCATACAGAGCAGGGGAGCCACTAGACTACCAGGGATATAAACATTAATAATTATTTTATACAGCTCGGGGCACTACCTACCAGGTAATACAAATAACTATTTATGTCATTATGCTGGAGGGGGGGCTGCTAGACTACCAAGGGATATCTACAATAAGTATAATTTCATACAGAGCAGGGGGGGTTACTAGGCTACCAGGGATATAAACATTAATAATTATTTTATACAGCTCAGGGGGGGTCCACTAGACTACCAGGGATGAAAAAAAATACAAATTGTGGTGGTGAGGGCACTAGACTACCAGTGCAGTAGAAATTATTATATATTTTATTATGATGGGGGGCCACTACACTACCAGGGATAGTTAATACATTATTTTTGGTATGGAGATGGGGCACAACGAAGCCCCCTGAGCAAAACCCACCCTAATATAACAGTCTAGGGCACCCCTGGGTTACAGAACTGCATTTAAAAATCTGGCCATCTCATCTCTCGCTCTTTATTTGCAAGCGAGCAATTTCTTTGATCATGAGCTTGCAAATTCTTTGCCCGTGAGATTCTTTGATCGTGATCGTGATCGTGCATCACGAGCGAGGGATGAGATGGCCAGATGAAAAAATCTATTTACTCAGTCTAGGGGTGTGCTAGTAAGACAAATGAGGGTGGGTTTTACTCAGGGGGCTTCGTTCTGATGAACCATGGTGGTGGTTTGCCACAATTCTGTAATTTTTTTAAATTTGAAGACTTTTTATTCTTTGATCGTGACCATGCAAATTCTTTGATCGCTAGCCTGCAAATTCTTTGATTGTGTGATTCTTTGATCCCGATCATGCATGTGAGTGAGGGACGAGATGGCCCAATTTAAAAATCAATTTTCTCAGCCCAGGGGTGTCCTAGGAAGTCAAATGAGGGTGGATTTTACTTAAGGGGCTTCGTTCTGTTGAACCATGGTAGTGGTTTACCACAATTCCTTAGATTTTTTTATTTATAAGGTTTTTATTTCATTGTTTGTGAGCCTGCAAATTCTTTGATTGCGAGCCTGTAAATTCTTTGATCGTGAGATTCTTTGATCGCCATCTTTGATCGTGAGGGCAGGACAAGATGGACAGATTTTTTTATAATGGAATAGATAGGGAAATTTTACTAATCTTTGACACTATGTGGAAATGGTTTGTCTTTTATTTGAGATTTGGAGGAAGAAAGGCAACATCCTACACATGTGACTTTTGGTGGGTTGGTGGAAAAATAATACAGGGCTGCAAACTTACAGCACTACGAAGTTGATGCTTTTCCTATGGATAACATTACGCATCCGCTGCATTAAAGCAATTCTTTGCCGCCCTGCTGCACAATAATGGTTTGGTCTTTTGGGCTGAAATTAGGAGGGAAGGAAGCCAACATCCCTCAGATGTGCCTTTTGGTGGTTTGGTGAACAAATATTACAGGGCAGCAAACTGACGGCACTCCGAATTTGATGCTTTTTCCCATAGGATAACATTATGGCATCCGTCGTGCCTTTCAGGGCCCGTATCTGAAAATGGTGTGAGAAACAGACTTTTCATCACAAAAATGATTAGCCCCCTACAAGTGCTAAGTACGAAACTAGCCAGGAAAGTCCTAATTCATACGAATTTTTTTTTCTCGTCGTACGGTTCCTGAGATATAAGAAATTTAGTTTTGCAAGTCCTGATTTTGTGCTCCGAGGTCCATTATTATGCATACATTCTTTGTTTTCACTGTGTTTTTCAATCCAGTTTTTTGGGAAAAGAAGGGTGTTCCTCTTCGTTGCTGTGCCAGTTAGCATTTCCAGTTGCGCTTCCATTACCGTTCATGTCACCATTCCTGTCTACGCCACCGTGTGCGTTACAGTTTGTGTTTTCGTTTGCACTTGCATTTGTGTTTCAGTTTCATTTGGTGTTATTGTTGCTGTTACAGTTATGATTAGCATTTGCAATTGTGGTATCATGCCTGTGTGTGTTACGGTTTGCATTTCTGTATGCTCTTGCGTTTGTGTTTGTGTTTGTGTTTCCTTTGGCTTTATTGTTGCTGTTACTGTTACCATTTGCATTTACTATTTCGGTACCATGACTGTGCGTGTAACAGTTTGCGTTTCTGTATGTGCTTGCATTTACATTTCTCTTTCCTTTGGCATTATTGTTGTTGTTACTGTTACCATTTGCATTTACAATTGCAGTTCCATGACTGTGCACCTTATGGTTTGCATTTTTGGATGCGTTTGCATTTCTGTTTACTTTGCCATTATTATTGCTGTTACCATTACCATTTGCATTTACAATTGCATTACCGTGACCGTGCATGTTATGGTTTGCGTTTCTGTATGCACTTGCATTATCGTTTCCATTTCTGTTTCCTTTGGTGTTATTCTTGCTGTTACTGTTACCATTTGCATTTACAATTGAGGTACCGTGTCCATGCACATTATGGTTTGCATTTCTGTACGCGCTTGTGTTTGTGTTTCCATTTCTCTCTCTTTTGGCATTATTGTTGCTGTTACTCTTAGCATTTGCATTTCCAATTGCAGTACCATGAACATGCGTGTTACTTGTTGTGTTTCATACACAATTCTGTTTGTGTCTTCGTTTCCATCACTGTTCGCTTTGGTGACACTTTGAGCTTGCATTTCTATTTCCATTTGTGTTACCATTTACATTTGCAGAATCATGTGCATAACAGTTTGCACTGGTGTTTGTATTGCACTTACTTTTACTATGTCACACAAAACCACGTGGTGGGAGTGCAGGGCCCAAACTGCCCCGTGCTCGCACCAACTTGTGCAACTTTCTACTTTTCTATTCTTTCTTAAAGTAAGGAATTCTATGCAAAAACTTTGTTAATGCATCAGTTAGGGTTCTTCTACAGTGAAAAAAGTAAGCAAAATCATTTTTGGGTTTCCCACCCATTGCACCCCCACCATTAGCCCATCGCTAACAGGCGTTGCAGGGTGTACATTGGGTCTTTGGTTCAAACTCTCACCTCATTTTCCTACACTGCACCACCTCAGCTTGTTTACACATGGGATGGGGTGAGAGTTAGACCAAGACCCCAATGCCTGTTGGGTGGGGACAGGCTGGGGTGGGTTGCAAGGGTGGAACCCTAAAATAGAATTATTTCACTTTTTTTGCTGTAGAAGAACCCTAACTGATGCATTAATGAAGTTTTTTGCATATATATATATATATATATATATATATATATATTATGGTAGCAGTTAGGTTGAGTAGCCCTTTTAAGGTTAATGGGTGAAACTTTGCACCTTTAATAACTTTGCCACCTTTCAACAGATGTGCCTGAAATTTGGCAGGCATGGTGAGTAACCATAGGTCTCAGGATCTGCCAATATTTGTACTGGTCAGATATCGACTGTGGAGTTATTAAGCAACATCCGTGCATGCAATTACTTTTACGCATTCTTTGCTCACACCTACAGGTTGTACGGTTTGCAACTGGTCCAAAACTTCAGAGAGCATGCAGTCATGGTCCCTGATGTGCTTTTGAAGATTTCATGAAAAAATATTGAGCGGTTCAAAGTTATTCAAAAACAAGTTCCCATTATAAGTCAATGGGGACACTTTCTCAAATGCACTTTTTAGTGTGAAATGGCCCTAGTAGTGTCACAAATGCACAATTTTGTTTTCAGTTACTGATCAGAAAAGTGCTTGGTGTTTAAAAATGGGACCCTCTAGGAACACGGTTCTTTTTGTGTTCACCTATTCGGACCCTCAGGATGCTAGCCATGTCTTTATTTTGGGGTTAAACACCCCAGAAACATGTTTCCAAATTTCTGGGAAAAGTAGAGTCACAAAGTAGTGTTGCACATTCGACACTTTCACAATTTTTTGTGAAGCTTTCACAAATCACGACACTACTTTTCCAGGCTATGGCAAAATGACAGGAACTCTTTGCCACCCTGTTGAAAAAGAGCAGTTTGGTTGTTTGGGCTGAAATTTGGAGGGAAGGCAGCCAACATCTCACAGATGTGACTTTCAATGGCTTGGTGAAATAATATTGCACAGATGCAAAGTTACGGCACTCTGAAGTTGATGTTTTTTCCCATAGACTAACATGGTGGCGTCGGCCAGGCCTTTTGGGGCTTGTATCTCAGAAATGGTGCGAGATGCTGAGTTTTTGTCATGACAATGTGTAGCCCTAGCCTTATGGGCTATGCATTCTGTGAAAACCTAGACAGGAAAGTCATGAATCATGTAAAATTTGAATTTTTTCTATGTCGTACTGTTACTGAGATATTAGCAATTTAGTATTACAACTGCTCGTTTTCTGCTCCAAGGCCCATTATTATGCGTACATTGTTTGTTTTCACTGTGTTTCTCAATGGAGCTTCTGGTGAAAAATAGGTGTGTGCTCCAGCAGCTGCCCTTCCGTTTCCATTCGTTTGTCTTTTGTTTTGCATCATCGTTGTTCTCACCATTACCATTTGCATTTCCAGTTGCATTCCTGTGCCCATGTGCATTACAGTTTGCATTTCCATATGTGCTTGTTTTGTGTTTCTGTTTCCTTTGGCATTATTGTTGCTGTTACGTTACCATTTTCTGTTTAGGAATGTCACCGGTGCCGTGTGTAATGCATTCTGGTTTGCTTTCCATATGTGCTTGCATGTCGTTGTGTTTATATTTCCTTCACATTATTGTTGCTGTTACAGTTATCATTTGTGTACAGTGGCGGTACTGTGACCGTGCGTGTTACCAGTTGCATTTCCGCATGCGCTTGCATCTCTGTTTGCATCACTGTTGCTTTGGCATCAATTTGTGCCTGCTTTTCTATTAACACTTGATTTATAATTTACATTTCTGTCACCATGTGTGTAAATGTTACCACTTGCATTGCTGTTACCATTACTATGTCACAAAAATCACATGGTGGGAGCATTCCATTCACTATTTTACTTCTCATTCTCAAAAGGGAAATTAGAAGCAAAAAATCAATTTAATGTATCAGTTAGGGTTGCTCCACAGTGATAAAAAGTGAGGAAACTCTGTGTTAGGGTTGAAGCCCCCCTTGCACCCCTCAGCCCACCTCCCAACCGGCATTGGGGTGTGTGTTGGGGTCTTCGGTCTAACTTTACCCCATTCTCCTATGCCTCAGCTTGTTCATGCATGTGATGGGGTGAGAGTTAGGCAGATGACCCCAATGCACACCCGGATGCCGTTGGGGGTATGAGGGGATGCAATGGGTTTCTTAACCTAACACGGGATTCTCATTTTTATCACTGTGGAATAACCCTAACTGATTTATTAAACAGAGTTTTTGCCTCTACTTATATATATATATTCATGGCAAAAAAACATCGCAATGCATCAGTTAAGGTTGTTCCACAGTGACAAAAGCTGGGAAATTTGGTGTTAGGTACAAAACTGTAACTGTGCATACCCACACACCCCACCACCACTACACACACACACACACATATACATGCAAGTAGGGAAGGACCAAGGCAATACAACCAATCACACACAACCAGCAGGAGGTGTATACCTCTGTTACCATAGCAACTAGGGGAAAAATTCAGCTTGAGGTATCATACAGTATTTCCAAACTTGTTCCATGAGGTTAGTTCACCTAAAGGTGAACCAAGCTGCCAGTAGTGAAAACTGTGTACCTCACTTAATTTTCAACATACTATATGGGTGGCGAAAGGCATCAATATTAGTCTATGGGAAATTGCTCAATTTTGGAACAGTGTAACTTTGTCATCCGTAACTATTTTAGCACCAAAGCAAGAAAAGGCACATCTATGGGACCATGGCTTGCCACCCTGCAAATTTCTACCCAAAGGACCCAACCGTTTGCTTGGCAAAGATATGTAGTTATCAGGAGCATAGTTTTGCAAAATACTTTTGCAAACATGAAAGTGTCACAAATGGAAGACATGATACTTTAGCATTTGTAAAAGCATGTAAAATACTTTCACAAACATGAAAGTGTCGTAATTGCATAGCATCACAGTTTTGCATTTGCAAAACTGATTTCAAAGTATTTTCAGGAAATGTCCAAAATCCTGTTTGGGGCTTGTAAAGCCAAAATATCATATTTGTAGTCTGTGTTATGTATTGGTTGCAGCGTAGGGCCCAAGATGCCCAGTTGTCTGTAGTGATATGTGTTTGGCAGAGCGTGAAACGTCCAGGATCAGAGTTAGCAGTGATGACCTCATGCCACACACTGACATCTGTTGGCCTGTGGAAGATGGGAACATAGGTGTGTGGTTTTGTAGTTTAGATAGTTGTATGTTATTTCTGTTACCTGCTGCTGGTTGTGTGTGATTGGCTGTGTTACCTTGGTCCTTCCCCTACTTGCATGTATGTGTGTGTGTGGTGGTGGTGGTGGGGTGAATGCACAGTTAGGGTTTTGAACTCTAACACTGAATTTCCCAGCTTTTGTCACAGTGGAACAACCATAACTGATGCATTAACAGAGTTTTTTGCCATGAATTTCCCTTCTTTTTGAGAATGTGCAGTATAAATAGTAAAATGTTGATGACCCCAAGGCTCAGCCTGATGCTTGTCAGTGTCTGCAAGATGGGAATGGGGCAGAATGGCATGAGTGTTATGGCCAATCACCCCAAGGCTCCCCTCCATGTCTGTCAGTCTCTGCAGGGTGGGGGTGGGGAGGGATGTTAAGGTTGAAAACCTAACACCTCATTTCCCTCCTTTTTTGCTACAAAACTCACCCTAACTGATGCATTAATGATGTTTTTTGCAATTAATTGTCTTACTTTTTGAGATAGTGCACTAGTATTTTTATTTTACTGTGGCAGTGCAGGGTCCTTTGAACCCTGTGCTCCCATTCCTCCACAGATGCACAAATGTACTGTATGTAGCTGTGGAAGCACAAAACTCACCCTAACTGATGCATTAATGATGTTTTTTGCAATTAATTTTCTTACTTTTTGAGATAGTGCACTAGTATTTTTATTTTACTGTGGCAGTGCAGGGTCTTTTGAACCCTCTGCTCCCATCCCTCCACAGATGCACAAATGTACTGTATGTAGCTGTGGAAGCAACTTTAGGGGTGGTAGCACAGGGTCCTTCTGATCCTGCACTGTCGTCATATTCCCTATATTAGACAGCCACAGACCTTGTGCTACAATGCCTTTGGGGTGAGGAGCGCAGGGTCCTTTGGATCCTCCATTCCCACAGTATCACAAGCAGCAGCATAATCCCCCACAGACCTCATGCTATGACATGTTTAGAGGTGGGAGTGCAGGGTTCTTCAGACTCTGTGTTCTTATCCCTCCATAGATGAGTATATGTATCTAGCTGTAAAATGCAGGGGCCTCTGACTCCTGCACTTCCACGCATAAAGTTATGAGCAGGCATAGTGAAATTGCACCAAATAGTGATAAGTGTGCCATCTTAAATAATTTTCACCCCAAATATTCAACATAACCTTCTTAGCACTGCACTGCATATGCCCAGTACAGAAATGTTCAAATCCCACCAAACCATAATTTTCGCAACTGCAATGCCATTATATGCCACAGGTGTGAAATCATATTTTGGCCAGGATTTGACAAATTACAGCTGTGGCATACATGCCTTGGGGTACTAAGAAGACTATGTTGAAAATATGGGGTAAATATTGAACATTTCTAACATTACAAATGGGCATAGTGAGATTGCAATGAATGGCCATAACACAGCCATTTTTTAAATTCTGTCCCCAAATTTTCAACATGGGCTTTTTGGGTTCCCATTCATTTCTACCACAAAATCACCTTTTGGGACCGAGTAACAAAATGACAGTGCCAATGTTCATGAGGTGGGGTCCCAAAAAGCCCATAATGAAAATTTGGTACAAAAATAAAAAAAAATGACTAAGATATCAACATACTTTCAAAATGCCATTGACAGCCATTATATGGTATTTACATTGAGTCTTCAGTTCGTGGTTCAGCTTTGAAGAGTGAAGATGTGTTCTGATCCACAGAAGATGACAGCAGATGACCCCAGAGGTAAGTATAGGGTATAGGGGGATGTGTGAGATGGCATGTTCTCAGTGGAAGGGTTGGGATTGGGAGAGGGAGAAGGTGGGGTACGGTGAAGGATGGTTTTCTTATGTACAGCTGCAAAAATAAAAAAGACATCAGGGGATGGCTTCCTTCTTTGCAAGTAAAATGAAAACCATCTGGGGACACTGGGAGTGGGCTCCCCAGTGTCTCACACTGTGAGGACACTGGTAGTGGGCTTCCCAGTGTCCCACACTGGTGGAGAGGGGAGGACACACATTCAGGACACTGGGTGTGGCCTACCCAGTGTCTCTGCAAGCAAGTAGGGGAGGTAATGAAACTCTTGGGACACTCTGAGTGGGCTCTCCAGTGTCCCACAGTGTGTGGGGGAGTTGTTACACTGCCAACAGAGGCATTGGGCACCCCATGTTGACAACTATAAAAAAAAGTGTTTTGGGACACTGGGAGTGGGTTCCCCCTGTGTCTCAGAGTGGGGTGAGGGTAGGAGGTTGTTACAGTGCTGACGGGGATTGTGCACCTCGCTTTTGGAAAATAAAAAAATGCTTTGGGACACTGGGAGTGGGCTCCCCAGTGTTCCACACTGGTGGCAGAAGGGGAGATGGAGGTTCTAGTGCTGACATGGGATTATTTTGGGACACTGGGAGTGGCTCCCCAGTGTCCCACACTGCTGGGGGGAAGGGATATATGAGTGGGGGGTGTCACTAGACACAAAGGAAAATGGGCAGATCAAGGATGACTCTGCAGTCTGCAGCATGAGTTCCAGTTGCAGAAGTCATGAAAATACCACTGTTCTCATACAGAGAATGGGAGACAAGCGGTCCTCTTGCTGAACTAGCTCCTGGGATTTATGGAGCTTAATAAACTTGCATTGGGCCACCAACAAAAAAACATCAGCATGTAGCTAAATGGTTCCCCTTTAGCTAAGTTCTCATTTTTTTTATATTAAATTATTTTTGAGCTATTTTCAACAGTTGTTGGTCCTCACTAAGGGCAAAACAAAATGGCAGACAAAACAGAGCCCCTGCAATCAATCCAGTATGATACTTTCACAAAATGCCTCCCTTCCTTGTGATAAAAGGGACTGTATTTTGAGCAAAGTATCATTTGTGCGAAAAATTCAAATCTTTCATGCTTGGCATACAAATTTTTCCATAAGAAATAATGGCAAAAATGTAAAATTTAAAAACTTTTGAACAGATTAATATTTTTTCACCAAGTTGTTAAAAGGCACATCTGTGAGGCAAAGACTTTTTACCCTGAAAATTTGATGTGAAACAGGATTTTGACAGCTCACGAAACAGGATTAGGGTTCCTGGCCAGATGGCCCTAATCCTGTTTCACATAATGACACAGAGTTTTGACAGCTCACAAACCAGAATCAGATCACAAAACAAGATTTTGACAGCTCATGAAAAATGATTTTTTAAAATAATATGCATTCCCAGCCCTACAGATGTTTTACCACAGGGTCAGTTTGGGCACTGCATTGGTTCCTGAGATACTGTGGGAGTGCAGGATCCATGTCATGATTCACGTTGTAGCACAGGGTCTATGGGTATTGTGCTGGTGCGAGAGATATGATGTCATGGCGCACATTGTAATGCAGGGTCTATGGGGTACTGTGCTGGTGCCTGAGATGCTGTGGGAGGGCAGAGTCTGAAGGAACCTGCGTGCCCACCCCTAGAGATGCTTACAGAGCTACAAATTCAGTATATCCATGTTTGTGGAGTGATAAGTGCGCCGTATGCTTCCTCAGTAAAATGAAGATACTATTATACTGTCTGAACAAGTAGAAAAAAAAAGTTGCAAAAAACTTTGTTAATGCATCAGTTATGGTTGCCATGACAAAGTAGGAAATGAGGCATTAGAGCTTCAACATAACAGTGCACCCTTGCTTGCCCTATGGAGACCAAGAGGTGTCGGGGACAGGGTGGTATTGGGGCCTCAACCCCTAACACTTACCTCATTCTCCTATAATATAGCCACTTAGTGTATTTTACAATGGAATGGGATGAGTGTTAGGGTTGGTGACTCCAATACCACCCCCATCCTTACCTACACCTCCTAGTCTCTGCAGGACAGGGGTGGGCTGTTACGTTGAAACCCTCACCTCTCATTTCCCTACTTTTGTTGTGGCAATCCTAACTGATGCATTAATGAAGGTTTTTTGCAACTAATATATATATATATATATATATATTCATTGCAAAAAACTTTGTTAATGCATCAGTTTGGGTGTTTGCTAAAGTGACAAAAGCAGGGAATTTTCCTGTTGGGGTTTCAAACTGGATGCCCATCCCCCCACCCTGCACACACCCACAAGCATCAGGGATCTGCCTTCCAGTTGTCAGCCCTAACACTCATTCCATTCCATAAGTAAATAAGCTGGGATGAGTACAGTATAGGAGAATGGGGTGAACATTAGGATTGAGAGCCCCAAAGCAGATCCTTGAAGCCTGTGGGTTTGTGTAGGGTGGGGGAGGGGGCTGGGCATCAGGGTAAGAAACCACAACAGGAAATTTCCCTACTTTTGTCATTTAGTAAACACCCTAACTGATGCATTAACAAAGCTTTTTTTGCAATGAATTTCCTTACTTTTGAGATAGTATAATAGTAGCCTTATGTTACTCTGGAAGCGAAGGGTCCCTCAGACCCTGAACTCCCATCCCTCCATTGAGACAGTATAACAGCATCCTTATGTTATGGTGGGAGCACAGGGTCCTTCAGACCATGTGCTCCCGTGCCTCCATTGAGAGAGTATAACAGCAATGGCATGCATAATCTCTAGGGGTAGGTCTCTTGACATGTCACATTTTGTGTGAATCAGCTGTGTGGTTTCTGAGATACACAGTGTTAAGAAAACAGAAGAATCCATGTTTTTTGCCATTTGTCCATCTGGATTTCAGAAATGGCTTTAGGTTGTGGTCTGAAAATTATAGAGTAGAACACCTTTGCCTCACTGATGTGCCTTTTGAAGGTTTGATGAAAAAAATATTAATCCCTTCAAAAGTTATAACATTTTTAAATTTCCTATTATTTTCTATGGGAAAATGCATATGTCTGGTACAAAAGAATTGATTTGTGTGCACAAACGGTAATTTGTGCACATTGCAGTCTGTTTTTTAAGAAACATTAGCCAATAATTTCACATTTTTTAACATTAATGCCTTTGGCACTGTTCAATGAATGTGCAAAAAAATTGGCACACATAATCTCTGGAGGAAGGTCTCAAGAAGGTCAAAATGTTGTATGAATCTGTTTTGTGGTATCTAAGATACAGTGTCTCAAACATCCTTAAATGTACTTTTTATTTTGCAGTCTTCCAATTTTATGTAATTTGCACCTTAATAACTTTGCAACCCTTCAACATATTCAAAGCAGTAGACGGGGAGGGGCTGTGGACATAGCCTACTTAGACTTTAGCAAGGCATTTGACACAGTTCCACACAAAAGAATAATAAACAAATTAGCCAGCATGGGTGAGTCCAGGGTGGTAGACTGGTTAAAAATTGACAGGACAACAGGACATGGGGTAATAGTAAATGGAATCTACTCCAAAGAAAGGGGGGTTACTAGCAGAGTAATGCAGGGTTCAGTACTGGGTCAGTCCTTTTTAATGTCTTTATAAGTGACATTGCAGAGGGACTGGAAGGAAATGTATGCCTCTTTGCAGATGACACAATGATCTGCACCACGGTTGATACACAAGGATGAGAAGGGACTTGGCAAGGTTGGAGGAATGGTCAAAAGTATGGCAGCTTAGATTCAGTGCAAATAAGTGCAAACTAATGCACCTGGGAAACAAAAAATCCAGGGGAAGAGTACACAATGGGGGGGATGTATTAACAACAAAAATGGAAAGGGACCTGGTTGTAGTCATATCAGATGACCCCAAGGTAAGCAAACAATGTGAGAAGGCAGTAAGGATGGCTGGAGGATATTGGGATGTATAGGCAATGGTATCACCAGTAGAAAACAAGAAGTTGTTGTCCTTCTGCACAGACAGTTGTTGAGATCCCATTAAGAGTGCTTCTTGTAGTTCTAGTAACCATATCTCCACTAAAACATAGACAGGATGGAGGCAGTTCAGAGGAGGGCAACTAAAATGGTGCAGGGTCTGCAACAGAAGCCATACAAAGAGAGACTAAAGGAGCTTAACATGTATACCCTTGAGGAAAGGAGGGAGCAGGGGGACATGATAGAAACTTTCAAGTACCTCAAGGGAATCAACAAAGTCCAAGAGGGTAGTATCTTTCTGAAAAAGAGATGTGCAAGACCAAGGGGACACAATTTGAAGATAGAGGGGATGACTCAGGGACAATGTGAGGAAGTATTTTTTCACAAGCAGGGTGGTGAACACATGGAATTGCCTTTCTGAGGAGGTTGTGGGGTCAAAAACAGTGGGGAATTCAAGAATACATGAGACAGACATAAGGCAATTCTGGTGGGGGTAGGAAGAAGTAGGCTGTTGGTTAACTAGGATCTGCAGCTTATTCAACAGGTGGGAAATGGGCAGACTATGTGGGCCAAGCAGTATTTATCTGCCAGCAAAGTCTATGTTTCAGTGTTTCCATATCTGCATAAAATTTAGTATGTCAACAGACCTTACCCTGCCATTATGCATGACAAATTTTGTGCAAATCCATTGAACAGTTCCAGAGTTATTTAGGTTCAAAACTCACTTTTGAGCACAAAAAATATCAGTATTTTTCAAAAATTATGTAATTTGGAAAAATACTATTAGTATTTTTCAGAAATTAGTATTTTTCAAAAATTACTAACTTTGGGCCTGACATATAAATTTTGCCATAGGAATTCATGGGAAAATTAAACATGTAATAACTTTTGAAAGGAGTAGTAGTTCTTCACCAAACCTTTAAAAGGCACACCTGTGAGGCAAAGGCTTTCTACTCTGGAAGTTTCAGACCACAACCTAAAGCCATTTCTGAGATCCAGGTGGACAAAGAAATGACAAAAAACACAGATGTTTCTGTTTTGTCAGCACTCTGTATCTCAGAAACCGCACAACAGATTCATACAAAATTTGGCACATCAAGAAACCTAGCACTAGAGGTTATGCATACCAGATGTCTTACAAATCTGTTAAACAGTTGCAAAGTTATTAAGGTTCAAATATTTGAGTTTAACATAGAAGTTACCTTTCACCCTCACTATACGGGTGCCACGGTGCCAGTATAATATACAACAATCTTCCAGTTTTGCATAACTTGCTCCTTAATAACTTTGCAACCCTTCAATATATCTGCATAACATTTTGTATGCATAGTCTTGTTGTGCTGGTCTATCGATATGGCTTATTTCATCTGAATATCATTTGTGGTTTCTGAGATACTGTTTCTCACACATCTTTAAATTTACATGTTTTTATTAATTTTCAGTCTTCCAGTTTTCTTTGCATTTTTGAACCTTAAGTTTGGCACCTTTCAACAGATGTGCAGAACAATTGGCAAGCATAATGTTTGTGTTGGGGCAGGTCTCCTGAAGAACCAAATTTCCTACAACTCTGTTTTGTGGTTTCTGAGGTACTGTGTCTCAAACATCCTTAAATGTACTTTTTTTTAATTTTGCAGTCTTACAGTTTTGTGTATTTTACACCTTAATAACTTTGTAATCCTTAAATATATCTGCAAGACATTTGGCACGTCAACATACCTAACACTGGCCATTATCCATACCAAATAGCATGCAAATCCATTGAACTGTTCCAGAGTCATTAAAGATCAACAATTCTATTTTTTTGCACAAAATACATCAGTATTGTTCATAAATTATATAATTTGCAAAAAATACTATCAGTATTTTTCAAAAATTTGTATTTTTTGAAACTTACCAAGTTTCATGACTGACATAAATGTTCCCCTAGGGAATAATGGGAAAATTAAAAATGTAATAACTTTTGATTGGATTATTATTTTTCCGCCAAACCTTTAAAAGGCACATCTGTAAGGCAATGGCTTTCTACTCTGAAAATGTCAGACCACAACCTAAAGCCATTTCTGTTTTTCAACACTCCATATCTCAGAAACCACAAAACGCATTGACATGAAATTTGACACATCAAGAGACCTACCCATAGAAATTATTTCATGTATATCTGTTGAATGCTTCCAAAGTTATTAAGGTTCAAATATTCGAGTTTAACTTATAAGTTACCTTTCACCCTAACTGTACTGGCATTACCATGCCAGTATAATATCTATCTATCTATCTATCTATCTATCTATGCCACTTTAATGTTAAACCCCAAAGTTTGAGCTTTAATAACTTTGCAGCTGTTTGTCTGATTTGCTTGAAAATTTGCTGTGGTGTCCAACCATAGATCTCTAGATCTGAAAAGTTTTATTCAAGTCAGATATACAGTTGTGGAACTGTAGAGTGTCACAAATGTAAAATCCTCAACTTTTGTGCATTTCTTTGTTATGCTCCATGAAACGAAATGTGCATCTGTCTGTCTTCAAATGTGCATTTTTATATGTGGCCTGGGTCAAGGACATGCCTTTTGAAGATTTGGTAAAAAAATATTAATCTCTTCAAAAGTAATGGAAGTTTTTCATGTCCCATTTTAGCCTATGGGAAAATGTACATGTGCACTGTGAAAACATTTTTTTGTGCACAAAGAGATTTTATTATAAGGTATAGGAGTGTTGTGAGAACATATTTTGTTTTTGTGAAAACAATGCTAGAAAACATTGTCCCATGTGTTGTTTTCTTTGTCACTTCATTGTGCCAATGGGGAGTATGCCTTTGGAATGAAATTTGCAGGGTGGTAAGCCCTGATCTCACAGATGTGCCTTTTCATGGTTTGGTCCCAAAATATTCAACAGGCCCACAGTTACAATGTTCCAAAGTTGAGAAATGTCCCATAGGATAACATTGCAGGGCTCTTGGTGCCTTTTGGTGCCTGTATTTTGAAAATGCTTTGAGATACAGATTTTTCATTACCTGCAGCAGGTGGACTAAGCACACATGGATGTTTTGAAGTCATGATTACAACTGCAGTGGAATTGTTTCCATAGTTGCTATGGTTAATTAGATATATCCAAATACGTGTTACAAGGGTGCCTTTTCAGTACTATGGGACTGCTGTATTGTTCCGTATTTATGTGTATGTGGGAGCGCAAGCTCCAGAGGGCTGTCAGTCCCAAATATGCATACCATTACACAAAAAATGGGCACTGTGTAGGGAGCGCAGGGCCTGGAGGGCCCTCACTCCCACAAACACATACCACTAACTACTTACATTACACTTTCTCAAAAGAAAGGAAATTTATTGCAAAAAACTCCATTAATGCATCAGTTAGGGTTGATGTCACAGTGAGAAAAGTTTGGAAATTCAATATTAGGGTTACCACCCCTACCACCTCCACACTACAGGCACCAACAGGCATTGGAATGTGCCATGGGGTTGTCAAACCTAACTCTCACCCCATTATCCTATATTGTAGAGTGTCAGCTTGTTTACACATGGAATGGAGTGAGAGTTGGGCCTGACACCCCGTGCATTTCCCTAATGCCTGTTGGTGCCTGTATGAGATATGGGTGGTAGAAATGATATCTAACACTGAATTTCCAAACTTCAAACTTTTGTCACTGTCACATCAGTAACTGATGGAAGAGCAGAGATTTTACAATGAATGAATATATATATATATATATATATATATACATATTTTCATGGTAAAAAACTCCATTTAATGCATCAGTTAGGGTTGTTCCAAAGTGACAAAAGTGAGAAATTCAATGTTAGGGTTGAAAAACCCTCTTGCACCCAACCAACAGGCATCGGGGTGTGTGTTGGGGTCATTGGTCCTAACTCTCACCTATCCCATGTGTAAACAAGCTGAGGTGGTGAAGTATAGGAGAATGGAGTGAGAGTTAGGACCGATGACCCCAACACACACCCCAATGCTGGTTGGGGGGGGAGAGTGTGGGGCACAAGGAGGGGTTTGAACTCTAACATTGAATTTCCTTGCTTTAATCACTGTGAAACAACCCTAACTGATGCATTAAACTGAATTTTTTTGCACTGAATTTCCCTTCTTTTTGAGAATGAGGATGATAAATAGAGAATGTAATGTGTTGGTGGAAGTGCAGGGCCCCTCGGACCCCATGCTCCCACCACGTGATTTTTTTTGTCACATAGTAATGGTAACTGCAACATAAATGCAAGTGCAAATGGTAATGCACATGGTGATGCAAATGTAAATGATAATGCAAATGGTAAGAGAAACGCAAGTGCAAATTGATGCCAAAGTGAACAGTAATACAAACAGAGACAGAAACGCAAGCGTATAAGGAAACGCAAGTGGTAACATGCACAATCACGGTACCGCAATTGGAAATGCAAATGGTAATGGTAACAGCAACAATAATGCCAAAGGAAACAGAAACGTAAATGCAAGCACGTATAGAAATGCAAACCATAACACACACAGTGATGGTAACGCGATTGGAAATGCAAATGGCAATGGTAACAGCAACAATAATGCCAAAGGAAACAGAAACATCAATGCAAGTGCGTATGGAAGCGCAAACCATAACACACACAGTGATGGTAACGTGATTGGAAATGCAAATGGTAATGGTAACAGCAACAATAATGCCAAAGGAAACAGAAACGTAAATGCAAGCGCGTATGGAAACGCAAACCATAACACACACAGTGATGGTATGCAATTGGAAATGCAAATGGTAATGGTAACAGCAACAATGATGCCAAACGAAAGAGAAATGCAAATGGAAGGGTGGCCACAGATGCAAATGGAAATGCACATGGTGACACAAATTGAAACACAAACAGAAACAGTAGTGGACATGCAAATGATAACAGTAACATAAACACAAGTGCAAATGAAAATGCAAAGGGTAACGCACACGGTGGTGTACACAGGAACGTTAATGCAAATGGGAACGGAAATGCAAGTGGAAATACCAACTGTAACAGTAATGGAAGTGCACACCTGGTTTTCCCCAACAGTTGCATACAGAAACACATTGAGTACAAAGAATGTATGCATAATAATGGGCCTAGGAGCAGAAAATGAGCACTTGGAATATTGAATTGCTTATATCTCAGGAACCATACAACACAGAAAAAAATTAAAATTTCTTATAATTTATGACTTTTCTGTCCAGTTTTGCACTTAGCCCCTAGCAGGGAGTAAGTGTTTTTAGAATAAAAGCCAGTATTCGAAGCGCTTCCAGACACGGCCCCAAAAGGCAGTAGACGCCGCAATGTTAGTCTTTGGAAAAGTGTCAGATTTGGAATACTGTAACTTTGCATCCCTGTAATATTTTGTCACCAAACCACCAAAAGGCACATCTGTGGGATGTTGGCTTTCTTCCCTTCAAATTACACCCCAAAAGACCAAACCAGTGTTTTGTAGCAGGGTGGCAAAGAATTCCAGTTATTTTGTCCATACTGTATATTCTATGCAAAAAACTTTGTTAATGCATCAGTTAGGGTAGTAAGTGCAACGCAAACACAAGCACAAACAGTTATGCACATGGTGCTGTAAACATAAATGGTAACACAAATGGAAATAGAAATGCAAGCGCAAAGTGACGCCAAAGCAAACAGTGATGGAAATGGAGACACAAACAGAATTGCATACAAAATGCAACAAGTAACACACATGTTCACGGTACCACAATTGGAAACACAAATGTTAACAGTAACAGCAACAATAACGCCAAAGGAGACAGAAATGGAAACACAAACATAAGTGCATACAGAAACGTAAACCATAATGCGCACAGGCACAGTACCTCAATTGTAAATGCAAATGGTAATGGTAACAGCAAGAATAACACCAAAGGAAATAGAAATGGAAATGTTAATGCAAGTGTATATGGAAACACAAACCATAACGTACATGGTCACGGTACAGCAATTGTAAAAGCAAATGATAATGGTAACAGCCATAATAATGTCAAAGTAAACAGAAATACAAGCGTGCCCAAAAACACAAATCATAAGGCACACAGTCACGGAACTGCAATTGTAAGCGGAAATGGTAACAGTAAAAGCAACAATAAGACAAATGCAAACATAAACGCATACAGAAATGCAAACCGTTATGATCACAGTCATGGTACCACAATAGTAAACGCAAATGGTAATGGTAACAGCAACAATAAAGCCAAAGGAAACAGAAACACAAATACAAACACAAGCACGTATGGAGATGCAAACTGTAACGTGCATGGGCACGGTACCGCAATTGCAAATGCAAATCATAATGGTAACAGCAACATTAATGCCAAATGAAACAGAAACAGAAATGCAAGTGCAAACAAAAACACAAACTGTAATGCACCTACGGTGGTAGGCGGGAATGGTGACATGAGCAGCAAAGGAAGCGCAACTGGAAACGTTAACTGGCACAGTAACAAAAGTACACCTTCTTTTCCCCAAAACCACATTGAAAACACTGTGAAAACAAAGAATGTATGCATAATAATGGATCCTGGAGCACAACATTAGGCCTTGCAATACTAAATTGCTTATATCTCAGTAAGCATCGACGTAGAAAAAATTAACATTTCATATGAATTATGACTTTCATAGCTAGTTTGTACTTAGCCCCTGTTGAGAGCTAAGCATTTTTGTGATGAAAAGTCTGTATCTCGCACCGTATCTGACTTACGGGCCCTGAAAGGCTCGACGGACGCCATAATGTTATCCTATGGGAAAAAACATCAACTTCAGAATGCCATCAGTTTGCCGGCCTGTAATATTTGTTCACCAATGAACAAAAGGCACATCTGTGGAATGTTGGTTTCCTTCCTTACAAATTTCAGCCCAAAAGACCAAACCGTTATTTTGCAGCAGGGTGGCAAAAAAATTCCTGTAATGCAGCGGATGCCGTAATGTTATCCTAAGGGAAAAAGCATTAACTTCGTAGTGCGTAAGTTGCTGCCCTGTAATATTTTTTGACCAAACCACCAAAAGCCACATGTGTAGGATGTTACCTTTCTTCCCTCCAAATCTCAAGTAAAAAGACCAAACCATTTCCGACATATTCAAAGACTTCATGAAAATTGCTATGCCAAGTACTATCAAGGCAGAACTGTGTCACGATGATAACCATGTTTGAAAACCACTGTCTGTAACTACCTTATGCTTCCACAACTTATGCAATCAAATGTTGTCGTCTTTGTATCATATCTTGTATTGTAGTGTTAACCTGGGTCGCCCCTGAAAAAGGGACCTTCGGGCTCAGTGGGCCTACCCGGTCACCAAAATGTAATAAATAAATAAATAAAAATAAATAAATGGCCCTATCTATTCCATTATAAAAAATCAGGCTATCTTGTCCTGCTCTCATGATCAAAGAAGGCGATCAAACAATCTCACGATCACAGAATTTGCAGGCTCACAATCAAAGAATTTGCAGGCTCATGAACAAAGAATTAAAAACCTCATAAATAAAATAATTGAATGAATTGTGGTAAACCACCACCATGGTTTGACAGAACGAAGCCCCCTGAGTAAAACCCACCCTCATTTGACTTCCTGGGACATGCCTGGGCTGAGAAAATAGATTTTTAAATTGGGCCATCTCGTCCCTCACTCACGATGCACGATCGGGATCAAAGAATCTCACGATCAAAGAATTTACATGCTTGCGATCAAAGAATTTGCATGGCCATGATCAAAGAATAAAAAGTCTTCAAATTTAAAAAATTAACAGAATTGCGGCAAACCACCACCATGGTTCATCAGAACGAAGCTCCCTGAGTAAAACCCACCCTCATTTGTCTTCCTAGCACACCCCTAGACTGAGTCAATTGATTTTTTCATCTGGCCATCTCATCCCTAATGATGCATGATTGCAATCAAAGAATCTTGAGGTCAAAGAATTTGCAGGTTCGTAATCAAAAAAATTGCTCACTTGTGAATAAAGAGTGAGGGACAAGGTGGCCAGATTTGTAAATATAGTTCTGTAGCCCAGGGGTGCCCTAGACTGTTATATTAGGGTGGGTTTTGCTCAGGGGGCTTCACTGTGCCCCATCTGCATACCAAAAATAATGTATTAACTATCCCTGGTAGTGTAGTGACCCCCAATCATAATAAAATATATAATCATTTCTACTGCCATGGTAGTCTAGTGCCCCCCCCAACACCCACAATCTATATTTTTTACATCCCCGGTAGTCTAGTGGCCCCCCAAGCTGTATAAAATAATTATTAATGTTTATATCCCTGGTAGCCTAATAACCCCCGCTCTGTATGAAATTATATTTATTGTAGATATCCCTGTTAGTCTAGCAGCCCCCACCAGCATAATCACATAAATAATTATTTCTATTACCTGGTAGTCTAGTGGACCCCCGAGCTGTATAAAATAAATATTAATGTTTATATCACTGGTAGTCTAGTGCCCCCCTCTCTGTATGAAATTATATTTATTGTACATATCCCTGGTAGTCTGTAGCCCCTCCAACATAATGACATAAATAATTATTTCTATTACCTGGTAGTCTATTGATTTAACCCCCACCCATGCCAGTTCACCCAGCACCCTACCAACCTACTCAGCCGGAATGGGAGCAGTCACCTCTCATCTCCATGGCCAGCCACCGACTGTGTGCATTATGATTGGTAATGCAAGAGGCACTCTGAAAATATTTCTTAGTGCCTCTTTGCATTACTGATCATGTCACACACACACAGTGCATAACTGGTCATGAAGTGAAATGAGAGATACAAGTCATCAGAATAAGATAGGGATGGAGGTGCTGGGTCCACACTGTAGTGGTGGGGGCTTAAACACAAACTAATCTCACAAGGACAGACATAAAAGCAACAGTTCAAAACAAAACACTAACTCCAGCACAATTCAAACAGCACACAACAAGGCCCTATTGTATAAATCATACACATGGCATATATTCTCACTCCTGCATCGTGAGGTATGGATATCCCACTCGCCTTGGCACTCATGAGATATCCAGTCTCACTCTGCAGGAATGAGAATATTTTCCATATTCACTCCTGCCCATCATGTATACTATATATCTATATATCTATATATATATATGTATATATTATATATATATATATATATATATATATATATATATATATATATATAATGCAAAACACTTCATTAATGCATCATGTAGGGTTCTTCTACAGTGAAAAAGTGTAGTTGTGGTAACCACCTGTGTTAGGCCCAGTGCATCCATTAACTGGAAGAAGTGTTGTCCAAATTGCAAAAGTTCATCGTCTGATCCAGGCATTAAAATCACCCAGGACCATCAGCCTGGGAGACTCGAATGCCATGTCGGCGATGATGAAGTCCACCACTTCCTTAAGGAGCTGCTTCCCACCTCTGGGTGGACGGTGGATGAGGGCAATTTGATAGCCCACACCTGCTACAACAGCACATTCAAAGAGATGGTCTCCTCAACTGGAACACTAGTGA
The DNA here is from genome assembly GCA_016271365.2 of Neoceratodus forsteri. NCBI lineage: Eukaryota > Metazoa > Chordata > Ceratodontiformes > Ceratodontidae > Neoceratodus > Neoceratodus forsteri. Next base: position 179,062,922 of record CM057450.1, on the reverse strand, counting down.
GTTCCAATTCAGTCTTGAAACAGACTGCAACCCCCCCAGCAGTCCAACCTCGGGGGATGTATCTCTGTATACCAGGCTGGAATTGTGGCCTCAAGTATTGGGCCCGCATTATCGTCCAGCCAGGTCTCGGTGATACAAGCCAGATCTGTCGAACCAACAAAATCAGAAATCACAGTGGTCTTGTTCCAGACAGATCTAGCATTGCACAACAATGCCCGGGTTGGACAGAACTCCTGGGCTGCCGTGGCTACCTGCCCATCACCAGCAATGGTGCCCTTGGGTACGGGAACCAAACAAGATGGTCCACACTCCAAGCTCCACTTCACCCCAGGGCATCTCCTGGGCTTAACCACTCTAATGAGAGCACCCCACTCCTCCAGCCTCCACTGTTCACTCCCCCCACCCCTTTCCCCTCCTAAGGGCAATACCCAAGGCCCAACCGCATTGATATTTGGAGAAAACCAGAGGAGTGGGATGAAATGGGGGGAGGGCATAAAGAGTGGAGGCTGAATAGCGCACAACCAGGGGAGTAACATGCAAGCACATATCCCAGGCCCACAACCTAACCCTACACTCAAAAAACTAAACAGTCTAAAAACAATAATATAATACCCCTAAAAATCAACCACTCTTGAGCTTCACCTCCGTCCCCCTACTAATGAATGAATTAATTCACATATCTGGACTGACTAGTGTGGTATGGGCTGCATGCCCATTGGCTCATGCTCTGAACCAATGGGCGTGCAGCCATACTGAGCTGTCAGTCGGAGGGCGGCGGGGCGGTAGGTGGGTGGGGTGCTGCCACCCGCCAGCTGATGGGGGGGTGATGTGGTGGGGCTCAGTGAGCAGGTAGGGTGCGGGGTCCACTAGATCACCAGGGATTTTGGACTTGGGGGGAGAGGAATGCCACCCACAATTGGGCTCCGTGCAGTCCACTGGACCACCAGGGATATTGGACTTTGGGGGGGATACAGTTATGCCTGCGATCATTTTAATCATGGTCCACTGGACCACCAGGGATATTGGTCTTTGGGGGATGTCTGATGCCACAATCAGGGCATGATGGCGCGCTAGGTGCAGCGGGACAGTTGATGGCCACCACAGGTGGCAGCTGTTGCCTTGCACCCTGCAATGTGGCAGCTTACCTGTGGGTGGCCCTCGACTTGTTCCTTTTTTTTAGGCGTAACTTTGTGCAGGCGCAGGTAGGGGTTGTGCCTACATAACTCTGCACAGCCCGGGCTGAATATCGGGCTGTGCAGTTTATGCATGGCCAGGCCCCCCCCCACCTGTGCCTGCATACATTACTGATGCACCCTGGCACATCGGGATTTATGAGGCACACTTTTCCCTTTTAAATATCACACCGGGATGCATCAGTGGGTTGTGCATGGTGCAACACTGTTGCACCATGTGCAACCCTTTTGAATATCTGGGCCCATATATTCAGGCCAGATTTTTTGTTTAACTATGTTCCCCTTTTTCTATATGTTCCTTATAAAAGGTAAACACCATTGCTGAGTAAAGATCATCTAGTCACAGCTTTCTCCACTTATCAATGGTACTATATTTGTTATAAAAAAAGATTCTTAAAGAAAACTATTGGCTCTAAGATATTCAATCCTCCTTCTTTAATAGCTGTATATGTAATCCTCATTTTAACTTGATTCAATATACTTCTCCATAGCAATTGAAAGCAGAGCCCTAATAACTTATTCTGCATATTCTGTGGAACAGGAAATATACATGCCACATATAAAAATATTGGTACAATGAATGTCTTTAACCAATAAATTATTTTCCCTTTTGTCATATTCCACTGTTTCCATTTTTTAACCTTCTTTCATGCAATCTCATATTTCTCCTCCCAATTCGCTGAATAACTTCTTTTCCTCCAAAAAGGATCCCTAAAATTTTAATATTCCCTTGCACCACCTCTATATGCCCTTTGTGTTCTACCTCAATTCCTCCCAAAGGATATAACTTACTTTTATTTTTATTTATTATGACTCCAGTATAAAGACTATTTTTATCTACTAACTTCAAAATGTTTTCCCCTGCTTGTTGATTTTTTTTCCAAAACAGCACAATTGTCTGCATAGGCACTAGTTTTCCTTAACAATTGAATCTCCCACAACACACTTTGTATAACACCATCATTTTCTAGTTTCCTTAAAATTGGACCCAAGCAAAAAACATATAATAAAGGGATTAACAGGCACCCTTGCCTCACACCATTATAAATAAACATATGACTCCCCAGATGTCCATTGATCGTGGGGCATATTTGTACCCCCTTATATAAGGCTTTGATCATATTTACTAATCTATCTGGAATGTTAAACTCTGCTAAAGTATCCTATATATATATATATATATATATATATATTTTTATCACATCGAAGGCTGTTTCCTGATCAAACACATACAGACATCCTTTCAGTTGCTTTTCTTGTCCTTTATTCATGATCTCCATTAAATATAGTAGATTTTGCTGACTCTTCCTCCCTGGTATTGCACAAGTTTGTGTCTCCAAAATTAATCTATCAGAGAATGTCCTTACGCGATTACTAATAATTTTAGCTAGTATTTTATAATCTGTTCTTAGAAGGCTAATCGGTCTCCAGTTTTTAATCTGAGTTCTGTCCCCTTTCTTATAAAAAACACAGTTATACCCTGCCTCATACTTTCTAGAATTGCCCCCATAAAAAATATTATTGTATATGGCTGTCATTAAAGGGCAAGCTGATCTATAAACACTGTATAAAATGAGTTTGGAATACCATCTATTCCTGGCAGAGTATTTTTAGTTGATGGTTTAACTACTTCTCTTACCTCCTCTTCTACAATTTCTTTATTAATTGCCTTTGCTTCCTTTGTTCCTAATTTAGGCAATTTCAGTTCTGTAAAAAACTCTGGATTTTCCTGACCTTTAGGTTTTTGGTAGTTTTGTTTTAAAAATTCCTGCACTATACACTAAGGGTGGGATTTTCAAAGAGGTTGCACATGGCACAACAGTGATGCACCACTGATGCACCCCAGAGCGATATTCAAAGGGGGATGTTGCACTGCACAAATCCCAATGCACTGGGGCGCACCAGTAATGTATGTGGTGCAAGGGCAGGGGGCGTGCCCATGCATATGTGACCATCCTGATGTTCAGCCCAGGATGTGCGGAGCATATGCAGGCACAAACCCACCTTCTGACGCATGGGGGGGGTGCAAAGATCCACCCCTGAAAAGCAGGAACAAATCCTGGCCACCCACAGGTGAGCTGCCATGTTGCAGGGCACAACACAGCAACTGCCAGCTGTGGGTGGCAACCCGACCTCCCCAGACACAGGCCAGGCATCATGCCCCACCCCCTTGCCTGATCGCGGGCATACTAATGTATTATCCTTGGTGGTTCAGTGGACCCTACCCCATCGTCTGATCACGGGCATAGTGTAAGCAATCCCTGGTGGTCCAGTAGAACTGCCCCCCTGCCTGATAACAGGCATTAGTTGAAATTACATTCCCTGGTGATCCACTGGACCCAAACCCCAGCCCAATAGCAGGCAAATGAATAAACAAATACCCCGGTGGTCCAGTGGACCTGCTCCCCTGCCCGATCATGGGCTGTATAGAATAACACATTCCCTGGTGGTCCAGTGGCCCTGATCCTCTGCAGGATCATGGACTGTAGTGAAAAACATATTCCTGGTGGTCCAGTGAACCCGATCCCCTGCCTGACTGTGGGCAAATGATAGCAATAACTTCCTGGTGGTCCAGCAGTACCTCCCTTCCTCACCTGCCCACTCCAACCCACCACCCTGCTGCTCCCCCACGGTCAGTGGTGGGTGGCAGCTCCCTACAACAAAGCTGCCTGGCTACCCATCAACTGACAGCATACAGTACGGCTTTACTCCTATTGGTTCACTGCATGGGCCAATGGGCGTTCAGACTGTACTGTACTACACAGTCCTGAAATGTGAATGGTCCCAGAAAAAAACAGATAGGCAAATATTGTCATTCTCCTTCAACCTGTTTTAATGTGATCTTATACTTCCAGCCTCCTGTCCATATGTTCTCTTTGTCTAATATGGGTTCTGGTGGTCCATGTACAGTACACTTGTTTAATCCAAAAGTTAATATCCATAACATTGACTCCTTCATTCCTGAGCAGAACTGTGACTATTTTAAAGGCTGGTTTGGTTAGTGGAATGGCAATCAAATCTTTCCATAGTCCTGACATTTTAAGCTGGTGATATACAGTAGCTTCCAAAATCTATCCAATCCACCTGGATGTTTAAAACTCACATCATATTTTGTACTCCCCGGAACATGAATGAGAGCATAAATTTCATATGGATAGAACTTCATACTCTCCTTCAAAAGGTGTCTGCCTATGAATATTCTATCTGGGGCCTCTAGTGTGGGCCCTCTAAATTTTAACCTAACTGCATTTCTGTGTTTAGCCTGTTGGGGTTTGTTTTCATTTAGAAATAACCTCTCTCTCGTATTCCCTCTCCATGTTTTTTTTTTTGCTCTTTTGCACTTTCCCCAGCCTCTTTGTCCGACTGTATAGTTTTTTTGTTCAGGCTCCATGGATGTCTCATCACTTATGCTAAGGTTGCTTTCTATCTCTATTTCTTTTGTCTCATCTTCATCAGTATTCTTATTTTGCTCTTTTACATCTATGTCTTGCTCCTCAACCATTTCCACTGCCTCCCTGCTGACATTTTGCTCCATTTGACTTATTCCCAATGTGCTGGGTCTATTAGGATCCCAACCTGTCCCATCCTCTTTTCTTTTCTGCCCTGCTTGTAACAATGCCTCCATTACCCATTCTGGGGTATCCTTGCAATCAGAGAATACTTTCCCTTCTTATTCATCCTCTGTCACTTCCTTACATTCTTCTTTTTTTTCCGGGGTCCCTAAGTTTTACTTCCACAGTATTTGGTTTAACTTTTGATTCTTTTTCCTTTTCTGTACAATGTTGCTGGCTTTCTACCACCCTACTTAGGCTGAGACATTTCTGACTCCCCTTGGCCTTCCCTTTTAGTACTTTACTATCAGCTGAGCATTTTCCAGCTGGCAAGGGTGCATTTCCCTTTGATGCTACCGCATAATTCACACTGTGCTGCTTTTGACCGGCTTGCTGCCTGTTATCTTTGCTACCCTTTTCTTGCTCAGCATTTTCTGTATACTTGCTTAACTCTAATTTTTTTCTCTGTCATAACTTTTCCTGCAAGTTTCTTCTGTACAATAATAGTACTCACAACTTTACACTGCTTTACATCCTCCGTCTCCATGGAGGACATATTCAGATACACTGTGTCTCCAACATCTTCTGTTTTACTTTCTCTGTGCTCCTCATCTGCTTTATTCATTCACTCATCCTGCTCCATTGCCTCTAGTGGAAATCAAGGCTGGAGAGGAGACCATCCCTCTCCAGTCTCCCATACAACCTCACTCAGAACATCCAACAAAGACAGTGCCACATCAGCACTTCCTCCTCTTCTGTTGTCCAGCTCCAAACTGAGCTCCTCCACTCTGCTGGAAGTCAAGCCCCCTGCTGGCAGAGTAGGGGAAATGTTTATTAAGAGGAAACTGTACAATTCATTATTGACATAGATATCAAATGTATACATCAATAATACAAGAAGTTGACAGCAAATGTATCCAATTTTAACTTTAAGAAAAGGTACCTTAGTCCAACAAAGGTTCCAAACCTCTAAAGGCATGTACTGTTTCTCAAATAGACAGTGTTATACAAGTTCATGTTCCACAATTATAACTGTTTGCTCAGGATCCTGAGAAATTTGTTGAATAACAAATTTACATCTTGTTTGACATAACACAAACTTGATAAATGCAAAAATCAAATGGACTGTACCCTTTTGTAGACCTACTGTAAATTATGTATACTAAACCCTCCCACAATCTCCACATATGACATACCTTTCCAACATATATTATTCCAATGATTGGCTATTATTTCCTACATCTCAATTACAAATGGACATTCAATAATAAAATGTGACATGGATTCCAGCTGTTCTGTACAAGACCTTCTAGGGCACATTGGTGTCTCTATTTTTTTATGTTTTGCTTTTGGGAAGGTTCATGAAAATAGTGTACCAAAGTGTGACATGAAGGTCACATTTTTAAATTCAGACTATATTAAGTTTTAAATGTATTTTGAGATACCATGATCAAACCAGTAAAAAATGGCCATGTGGTAAGATAACTGCCTTGATGGTTCCTGTGAGCAAGACAGCTCACCTTGATGTATGTACAGCAGACACCATGGTGTACGTACATGGACACAAAATGGTTGTGATGTGTGTACATGGACACCAATCAGCTGCTGTAATTGAAAACAAATGTTACTAGTAAGAAGCACATTGATACATTTCAATGTGTTTTAAGATACCATGATAAAACTGGTTAAAAGTGGGCATGTGGTAAGATAACTGACTTAAAGATGCCTGATAACAGGACTGCTCACTATGGTGTATGTACAGCAGACACCGTGGTGTATGTACTTGGACACTGTGGTGTATGTGCGTGGACACCACGGTGTATGGTCGTGGACACCGCAGTGTATGTACGTGGACAGCAAACATTTCAAAATAAAAATTTCTGAAAAAAACAAGAGGCAAACACTACAATCCAGCCCTTGGCACTCCTGGTCCTCCAGTCCAGCAGTATGATTGAAAAACTCCCTGAAAAATGTGGTGCTTTTATACTAAAGGCAAGACCTTGGCGTTTGTATGGTGGATGCTGGCAGTGGACACCAAGCTCTTTCAGTGCAATAGTCCAGTGGCAAGAAGGGCTAAGAACTCAGGAGCAGAACCTTTTAAGCAGTGTTCTGAGCACTCCCTACCACATCACTGTGAGGCTTCTATAGGTTACTAAGGCTGGCTCCCAACTCCTGACCGTGGTGTATGTACATCTTCAGAGCTGAACACCATGGTTGGGGTGTGTCAAAAGTCATTCAGCAAGAGATGGGGATTAGGTTATTAAAACAACAGAGAGGGTGTTTGGACAGTATGGGGTGGGGGAAGAAGGGAGAGAATTGAAAAAAACTGCAATTTTAGAGCAAACAGCTGCAAACTAAATCAGAACCAGTTCTGGCCTTGTGGACACCATCAGTACATTCACCATGGTGAGTTTGGCTGTAAAACATTAATATCCCCTGTGAACACTTTTGGGCTGTAAACTAAAATAAATAAATAAAACACAAGCCACCTTGGATTTCAGCACTGATTTATTTACAAATAATGATTATTCACAGGAGTACATACAGTGCAAATGTCATAGGTTTTAATGACACATTTCAGCCTATAAATACATGACACCTTTTGGATATTACGTATAAAAAACAAAAAAGCTGTTGTGCTAGGATTTTCATTTTATCTTTTTTATTTCTGCTCAGTATCAGCAACAACCCAATATACTAATTTTTGCTACTAACCACTAGTTGTGCCAGTTATAGTCTGGATAAGTTAATCTCTAAGTTGGTACTCTGGTTCTATGAACATACCCATTTCCCTTCACAAATAAGTGCCCCATGTGCACATAACCAGCTAATATCCCAAATTCATGGTGGAATACAGGGGTCTTTGAGAGAATCCAATAAGTGTTTATTATAACATGAATCTACCTTCTTAAAGGATACTGTAGATGGATTAATAGTTCCATGAATGGATGTATAGTAGGCTTTAGTGGAAGATAGTGACAAATCATTAAAATGGACTTTCCACTGTTTTAACTTCCCTAGCGCTGGTCTAAAGAAAACACATTTGGTTTAGCCTGAGCCATCAATACATCCTGAGCTTTCCAAATGCAACACAGAGGTCTTAACCACTCACTGGCAAATATAGTCCATACCTCTACACTAGGCTTGGATAAATCAACCAAATTAGCATGAAAAAAATTACAAAAGAAAAAGAGTACTCCATTAGTTAAATTTAAACCACCTTTCTCTATTGGCAAATAAATTACTTCCCACTTGATTGGGTTCAAATGACTTCCCCATAATATTTGGAATACTAACCCCAGAAGAGAAGCTTCTAGGATCTAAGTAAAGGGCAAACTATACTGAGAAGAAGGAATGGGGGAGTAACAATGTTTTAATTACTGCAACTTTCTTTTTTTTTTTTGACTGTTGCCATGTTTTCCATACTACTACCTTTCATTTTGCAAGGTCCAATTTTATTTGTCAGTTAAGCATGTTGTTATCCCCCCCTTCCAAACCATATCCCTAATTATTGGAAAGAGTCTGACAACACTTGAATCCCTTTCCAAAAGGGGGGTGAAGGGCTTAGATCATTCAGTGAATAAACAAAACTTTTCTGCACATTAAGACGGCCTCCAGTCAAACCAGAAAATTCCTCTGTGCACTCAAGCGCTTGCATACCAGAAATGTAATCAGCTACTAGAACACATGTATCATCAGCATAAGCAGTCACCTTTATCACCATAGTACCCCCTGGTGTTGAGATCCCAGTTATACAAGAATCCTGTTGCATAAAACAAAGTAGTGGATCTAAGCACAATATGTAAAGTAAGGGGCTAAGTGGGCACCCTTGTCGAACACCTCTTGAAATATCAATATAAGTACTAAAATGCCCATTAACAAGAGGTAGTGCCTGGGCAGTCCTATACAACAAGGATATCCAATTAACAAAACAATCAGGAATGCCATAGTGTTTCGACATTAATGATATGAAGTGATGAAGTCTGCGATCAAAGGCCTTTTCCTGGTCAAGTGACAAAATAAATCCAGTTGAATCACCCCTTTGCCCCTTTCTACAATTTCCGAGTAACAATATGTTGTGCATAATGGATCAACCTTTAACTGTACATGTTTGTGTAGGAACAATAAGCAATGAAGCAATGCTAAGGAGAGCGAATATGCAACATTTTCAATAATATTTTGTAATCTGTGTTTAACAGACTTAAGGATCTCCAACTATCCAAAAGTGCTCTATCCCCATTTTTAAATATCATAACCTGAATTGCAATGCAAAAATGCATGTCTACCTGTAAGCTATCAAGGACTTCATTAAAAACCGTCATTAACATGGGTTGTAATAAATCCTTGAAAGTTACATAGAATTCAGCAGGAAGACCATCTATACCCAGGGCCATTGATTTTTTCAGATGATTGATAACCTCTCCAACTTCTGTTTGTGTGATAGGTCTAACAAGGTTTCCTAACAAATCATTAGGTAAACTAGGGACAGAAAGAGAGGCTAGAAATGTATTTACCTTATGCTCAACAATGGGAGATGTCTTATACATCTCTCATAAATAATGTGTAACTAGTTTCAGAATTGTAGGTCCATCAGAAACTATAATACCATCCTGTGACTTGACAGAATCCATATATCTCTCAGAAGCTCTATGTGAGCAATTTTTAAAAGCATCACCGAACCCCATTTTCCCCAGAGAACAGATCCCATGTTTGTTTAGCATAGCAGTAGTCCTAGAATATTGTAATTTCATCATAGCTTTTTTCAAGTTAATAACCTGTGATGTCAATCCAATATGTTGAGTATTTATAATGGAGTAAAGCTTACTAAGTTGTAATCTAAGTTTAAGATGTTCCCTATACTTAGTCAATTGGGATTTAGTGAAATGAATCTGAAAAATTGATTTTATACCCCTCTTGCTTTCTTCCCACCAGGTGCTAAGATTAGTCCCTAAGCATGCCACTGACATTCTTGCTTTGAGAAAATCAAGAATTTTAGTTCATTCACCATGTTCCTCTAAAAGTAATGTATTTAATTTCCAATACCCCTTACCATATTGAGGCCCACACTCCCCTCCTATAGCAATATGGAAGACTGCATGATCCAAAGTTTCAAGGGGAGTGGTCTCTGCTTGCAGTATAGTCACAGTTTTTTTGTAAAAATAAAATCAATTCTGGTGGATAGAGCACCTCTGAAATAGGTGTGACTCCCCTTGTGAAGATGCCTAAATGAATCTTGTAAACCACACTGATTTATATCATTAAGACAATTGGTATCACAAAATAATTTCTTCGTAGCTGCACCTCTACCCTTCCTGTCCATGACACAATTATAGTCACCTCCCATATAACACTCTTTGCTGTAAGTAAATAAGGACTAATCTCGATATAAGGTAATCCGTTTCTTTTTTGTAAGGGGCATATATATTAATTAACCTGCACCGTATACCTTTAAAGGTAAAATCCAATAATAGGGCTCTACCTACTGAAATATCAACTAAACGTGATATTCTAAATCCATCACCCTTAAATAAAATACCTACACCATCACACACTGCAGAACCAAAAGAAAAGAAAGAAGGGCCCCAACACCACAATTGTTGGGCAGAACATACTAATGTAGCAGAGTTTAATCTGGTATCTTGTAGGAAAAAAAATCACAATTCAAATCTTAGTCATCATAATCAATCTATGCCTACCATTTTGAATGCTATTTACATTAATAGTAACTACCCTTAAACAGGGAAGGACTTGTGTTGTAGGATAGGGAATTTTTTTTTTTTCAGGTGTTTTTTTCAACCTAGAACTTCTTCTTATCTGAGTCAAGCTCTAGGGACTTGTTCTTCTTCAGTCCCTACTTCAGGCTGCTCACCCTCTGATTCTGCGAGAAGGTGCTAGGAGGATGCCTCAGAGTCTCCCCCGTTTCAGGTCTAGTTTAGCAGTTCGAGAATCTCAAATTTATTCGATAATTTTATACCCTCTTCACTAGAATATTTGCCTTTGCTGCCTTGGACTTGGGCCTACTTTGTTTCATGCCCTGTTTTTTTGCAGTACTCTTAACTTGGGTGGGGCATTTCAGTGCCCTCATCCTCCATAGGCATTGGGATGATGGGGGGTGTTACAGGGGCAGTGGTCTGAGAAACTACTAAATGGGAAGGGGAAACTACCTCAACCTGATGTGGATTAACCTCGGCCTCAGGAAAGTCCTGTGGAGGTGCTGAGGGGAGGAGACTTTGGACAATCGCAGGGGCCTTGTCAGCTGTATGCTTTCTTTTAACATTTCTTTTTGGACTTCCTGAAGTAGCTCTTGGCTCATCTGGTCCCTTCTATTGTGGGTGGCCCAAGGACAGGCTCAAAAGATGTGACCAGTTTCATCACATAAATTGCAACACAAATCTTCTGTACAGTCAGAACTGTAATGCCCAAACATGAAACAAAGATTACACTTAATCCATCGCATGCAGAGCCCAAGTGAGTACCAGCCCCATATCTAAAACATGTTCTAGGCTGACCTGGGTAAAAACAGTGACCTCTCTCATTGCCAATAAATAAACTATTAGGAAGGTGAACAGGACCCAGATTATTATTGCATAAATGAACCTGCAGCACCCACCCACCATTCCAAAGACATTCCTCATCAAATATTGGCTTAGGATTTCCTAACACATTACATCTCTTTTAAATCCAATAAACTATATCATGAATGGACACAGATTCATTTCTAAACAAAATTGTCACATTCTTAATAGAAGGCTTCGTTAGGGATAGATCCTTGCATGGTAGTCACAGTGCAGTATACTTTAGAGAGTCCTATTTTTAGACCAAACCAATCAAGGCCCTGTGGAGAGGTAAAACTGACATCATAGAAAATAGAACCAGAAACATGAATTAGAGCATAAATCTCTGTGAAAAAAACCTAAAGATCCTTTTAATACAGTGTATCCAACATACAAATGATCAGGGGCTATCTCTAATCCCCCAAGATATTCCAAACGGACTGCATTCCGCCTCTGCGGGGGTGGGGGCCGTGAAAGGGTCTTTCTTTCGAAATGACTCCCATGCAGTTCTAGACCATTCTTGTAAAGTCTGAGGTTCCAATGGCTTGATTATCTTCCCACATGTCAGCCCACTGAGGTGGTATCACCATGTCAGCCTCAGAATCAGAGGAAGAAGTACCCGTAGGTTGTTCTGACTGAGGCAAAGTTACTGCTTCCGAACTGGTAGTTGCAGGATTAGGTTCAGGCCTTAAGGCCTGTTTGATGGACATTGAAATATTATCTTCTGGTAAATCCTCTGGAGGAGGGGGAGAACCTCCTGGAATCGGACTGTGGCCAGGTCAGGGATCTAGATTCCAGCATTTCCCTATTTCCACCCTGCTGCTTAAGAAATCATTCTAAGGACGATGGGGAGGACCCATGAGCAGGCAACACAGCGGGTTTAGCCACCCTGCCCTTATGAAGCCCAAGTGTGGACGGTAAACCAGACAAGACTTTAGGGACTATAACATTTGTAGTACTCACAGGAGTTGAAGAGTGCGAGTGTTTCAAGTTAGGTCCAGCTGCTGTCTGGGAGTCTTTTCTGCTGTCAAAAGCCCTGGGACTGAAACTGACTTATGCGGCTGAAATGTACTAGGAGCATACGACATCACTCGGCTGAGGTATTTGGTTTTGAGCTACAACAAGTGCTGCTGCACCCTGCTCAAGGATTGTTCTTGCAGCTGCTTGCAACAAATCTTCCGCAACTTCTCCCAACTCCAAGGAGCCACATAAATCAGTCAGCTCGGTATCCATTTGTACAGTTGGAAGTGCAGCACAATGTAACTCCTTATTTTGCTGAAAAATAGCTTTCAACCAAGATTCATCAGAAGAAAATAACCCACTAGAAGCTCGATCCTTAGCCTGGGCTTCTCCTGTTAGTCTAGTAACTTGGCTTGATGATTCAGTCCTCTCAAGTGTGGTCTCCTGGGCTGGACCTGTGGGCTGGGAGACCATCTCGCCCACAGGTACACCAGCAGAATGAGTCTGCAGCACACCTTTCTCCTTAGCAGCGGCTCCCCTTACTGACACAGAGTAGGGGAAATTTTTATAGACAAAGAAACTATAAACCAAAATCACATTGACCAAAAATAAATACAAAAGACTCATGTAACAGGAAAATCAGAATCGGTCACCCATGGTAAGCATTTCCATAAAGCAAACAATGATCCAGATGACAAACTTCTTAGTTCAGAAAAATAAACAACTTTTAAATCCTGTTCAATATGTTGGACCACCAGTAGGTGGGACATATCTTTTTGCTGCAAGGTGAAAAGACAGCAAGCAGTCCATAAATGCCATTTAATGATGGTAAACAATAAGTTTAGAGTGTCAATATTCCACTTTTTCCTGGTCACTGGAAACCTACCATATAATAACATCTCATAAGTAACAGAAGTAAATAAAAGTTTCTCCCATCTGTTAGCTAAAAATAACCAAAAAACAGTGATACAGGAACAAAGAAAAAACAGATGTTGTGTTGTTTCATCCTGATTTACACATAAAGGTCTAGAACACAATCTTTCATTCAGCTGTTTATGTTTATGATTTGCCTTAATATTGATCCATTCATGACAACTAAGCCAATATAGATCCCACATCTTCTGGGGGATGCGAGGATTCCTTAACAGTGTGTATAAAGGAGGTAAGGAAGTAGGGGGGCATTTGGGAAAAATTACAAGGTCTGCACAAGTGGTATCTATCAAAAAATTATAAATGGCTTTCCTATTTTGAGTCATAATCATATGGCTAGTAATCTTCCATTGTTTTAAATGGCAAAAGGTATCACGAAGATAAGAAGGGGTAGACCATACATGTTTAACCTGTTTCAAAGTGTTAAGGTTCCAAAGATGAAACCAGGGTTGACAGGATTGGAAAAAATAAAATTCCCATCCCACATCATAATTAACTAAAAGTGGTTTAAGATTAGTCACAAAAAATAAACTATTATAAAAAAATAATGGGTGTATCATATTTAGACCACCTTCCTTGAAAGGTAAGCAGGTAATGGAATGCTTAATGGGATTCAGGCGGCTGCCCCATAAGGCCTGAAAAAAAATACTCAGAAGTTTGGTTTCCAAAACACGGGGAGGGGGAAAAACATAAGCCAAAAACAAAAAAATCGGGAGCAAGTGAGACTTTATCAAGTAAACCCTCTTTTTTTTACTGAGTTTCCAGGTGTTCCAAAGAGAAACTTTGGCCTGCGCTAGGTCCAGTTTGGGAGTCCAGTTGAGAATGTCTAAAGGACCTGAGCCAAATAGAATGCCCAAAATCTTAATAGGGGTGTCACAAAGTGCAATACTGGAAACTATTACGTCATTTGACTGCTGAGATCCAAGCCGTCGACCGACACATTTCTCCAAGTTCAGGGATGCTCCTGAAACAAGACCAAAGGACTTACAGAGATGGAGAGATGCGTCTGCCGAAGGAACATCAGCTACTATTAAACTCATGTCATCAGCATAGGCTAAAACAGAAAGTGGTAAGGAACAAATAGGCCTAACATTGTGTGCGGTATTAATGGTGCGAAGTAAGGGTTCCAAAAAAAAGATATACAAAAGGGGACTGAGTGGACACCCTTGTCTAACACCTCTCTTTAAAGGTATCAAAGGACCCTTCCAACCATTAACAAGAGGGATAGAAGTGGCTGTAGAATATAATAAGCGTAACCAGGAGAGAGTAGTCACAGGAACCCTATAATGTCTCAAAACCTGCCATAAAAAGTCATGACTCACCGAATCAAATGCCTGTCTTTGATCCAATGAATACAGGAGGCCTGTTAACCTATTTAAATTGCCATGTTCCACCTATTCCCGTAATAAAAGGACATGATTATGTATACTTCTGCCTTAAACATTACTAGATTGAGCTTCCGAAATAACAAGATGGGCCAGCTTTGCTAGATGGAGAGCAATAATTTTAGTTAAAATTTTAAAGTCTGTATTCAATTGGCTAAGAGGCCTCCAATTAGTCAGTAATTTTCTGCCTCCTTTCTTATGGATATAGAAGGTACTACCCATATTAAATTCTAATGGTAAAGTATCAGCTTTTAAAAGGAAGTTATAAACTGCGACCGATTCACGCTCAACTCAATATTAAGCAATTTATAAAGCTCATTAGGAAGGCAGCCTGGAGATACTCCAGATTGCAGAGTTGTGATGACCTCAACTACTTCTCGTGCCTGAATATCACAAGCAAGCATATCAGATACTGATTGTTGCAAATCAGGAACAGAAATGGGACTAAGGAAGGTCAATATATCACGTAGACGTGTAGGGAATGGACTGAATAAGTTTTGGGTATACTCGGCCACATAATTTTGGATAAGCCTAGAATCAGTAATTGTATGACCAGCTTCAGTCACAATAGTATCAATGGTTCTCCCTGTAATCTGTTTAGAAAAATATGCAAACGGGCAGATCACATCATAGGCACCTTTTACACTAAAACATTGATGTTGTTGCATTGAAGCATATTTTTTGGAGTGATATTCCATTAAATATTTTTTCAGGGTACTAATTTGTGAAGAAAGATCCTGGCCAGTGATATACGAAAGGGTAAGGAGTTTTTGCAGCTGATGTCATGTCCTATGGTATGTGAAATAACAATTTTCATGATGGGTTTTGCTAAATGATTTCAGTAATTTCGACAAATCCTTCTTCATATCTAACCACCACCACCAAGGATCGTCGTAAAGAAAAAACACAGATTTTCTGTTTGAAAAAATGTTTAAGAAGTGTTAACAACAGAGAATTCTCTAATAAGGAAACATTACATTTCCAAGTGCCAGGACCAAAAGTTGCAACATTCTTAGGACCAAGAAAAATGGTAAGTAAATCATGATCTGAAAATTCAGCCATCTGTACTTCAGCAGTGGAAGTTTGTAAAAAGGAGGACAAAAAAAATCTATCCGGGTAGCTAAAGAGCCTTTATGAAAGGTAAGGGTATGTGTCTGGTGGTGAGAAAGATAAGCATCCTTCAATTTTGCAAAAAATAAAAGATTTTTGAGAAAAGTGGTATCACAAAATAATTTTGTGGTTTTTGAAAATGAGGATGTGTCCTTAGTGGACAACCCACAATTAAAATCACCACCAAAAATAATGTGCATAGAGGTGTAAAGATAGGGTCAAATCACTTTCAAGAGTTCAATCCTAAGCGACTTGGTTTGTGGGGCATAAATATTGATAATCCTAAAAGGGATAGAAAGGAACCTAAAGTCTATCAATAATACTCTGCCAGGGCATAAATCTAGAATCTTAATAATAGAGATATTAGGAAGATGAAACAAAATACCTACCCCAGAACATGTCTCATGTCCAAATGACCAATAGAAGGGGCCTAAATGCCAGGATTTTTGGGTCCTACAAATTTCAGGCAAAGAATGGAATCTACCATCTTGTAGAAGTATGAGACCAGCAGTAAGGCAAGACAAAAATGGAAAAAACTGAATCCCTCTTATGTTGTTTTTTTATACTGTTAACATTAACAGTATGTATTGCAAATGAAGTAGACATATGCATAGCAATCACCTCTGTCTACCCTTTCTCAGGTACATTCTTTATGTTTTGTCTTGGCCTTGGCTTTCCTTTTTTGGGACCCCACATTGTCGATAGGGACTTCAGTATCTGTAGTAAGTTCAGGTTGAGAGGACTGGACAGAAGAAGAGTCAGAGTCTGTGTTTTCAGAAGTATGTCGCAGCAATTATATTTATTTGTCAAAGGGAGAGTCTCTACCTCTGAGCCTTAGAGGAAGGTGAACCAAACTTTCTTGAACCCCGTGTACATTCTAGAAGGTGTAGTAAAAGGGTCAGAAGGGGAAGGTTCCGTTGTTCTATAATGGTGCGGGGGTCCCATAGAAGAGCCACCTGAAGTAGAACAGCTAGGAAGAACTGGGGAAGAAGGAGGGTGGGAGGTAGAAAAATGTAACAGGTTGTGGGACAGGCTCAGTCAAATCCTCCCCAGCAGTTATTACAGTGGCAATGGAAACAACACTGTGATTCAGCTAAAGTAGTAGAGGAGGGCAACTGTAGAAGAAGAGGGACCCTTAATGTTAAACGTTGGGCCACTGTAATAATAAGCCATTGCTCCTCTCCATCAGCTAAAGTAGGAGAATTATGGGCAGCCCAGGAACATTGCTGAAAAGTATGTCCCAGGTCTTCACATAAAAACACAGAAGGTTCTTCAGTACACTGTGAACCTGCATGACCAAGACCACCACAAACAGTACATTTAATAGTGTCACAAATGCTGCTAAGATGAGAAGTGGAACCACACTTGTAGCAGACTTTAGGTTGTCCAGAATAGAACAAAACTCCCCTATCCTTGCCTAACAGAAACCTATTGGGTAGGTGTTGAATACTAGTATCAGTAGTCCGGAGCATAACCCTAACCTTCCACCCTCCCGTCCACAAATTTTCCGAATCAAAAATAGCTTCAGGATCAGAGAGCACTGTACATCTTTGTTTCAAGCCAAACTGTAATATCGTTCAAACTAACACCTTTCATTTCTGAACAGAATAGTGACAGTCTTTTGTGCAGGTTTCGTTAAAGGAATTGCACTGAAAGGTGACCATAAAGGGGTATTTTTCAACAAATGAAACTGGGACCAAAATTTCTCTAAACCTTTTAAGGTTTTAAAACTTATATCAGAATGGGACTCATTAGAAACATGTATCAATGCGTGGATATCATAAGCAGCAAATTTCATGGAGTCTTTAAGCAAAGTGCATCCAACAAAAACCCTATCAGGCATTACAGGTAAACCCCCCAAATACTGTAATCTGACAGTACTGTGTCTCTTAGCCTGTTGGGTGGGAACAGAAAAACAAGAGGCATACATTTTAGTAGATGCAGAAGCAAGAGAAGTCAGTCGTTCAGTCCGTTGAGGTGGTAGACCAGGGCTCTGGGGTGGTAAACTTCGTGAAAAGGGTCGGAGTCTGAAAACGGAGATGCAGGAGAAGTGAAACCGTGTAAATTGAGAATTGGATTCTGTGTTAAGCGCAAAGCAGGCATAAGCATTAAGTCCAACTGTTCTTGCACAGGAGAAATAACTGGGGTGTCTGCAGGGTGATCCGAACAGGAAAGGACCAGAGCACCAGGTACCGACTAACTGGATCCTTCTTCCACCCTGCCGCAAACAAGAGCAGAGTCAACTGACCGTCTCCTGTGGAACAACCTCTGCAGGGGCAAGTCAGATGCAGAGGTTCAGTGAAAGAAGATCAGGAAACAGCAAGGTTGTCAGGAGAAGTTTCAGCAGCAGGAGCAGAAGAAATCGTTGAACAGACCACATTGGAATGCAGAAATGTCAAGGCTGTCTTTCATCGCCTGACGAGTAGTCTGCAACAGTGAGTCAGAATCAGTAGGCAGCTGCAGCTGAGTTCTTAAGTGCTAAAAGTCCTGTTTCTTTGTAAGATAGGGTGTTTCCTCAAGTAATAGCAAAGCATCCACATCTGTAGGTCGTAAACATTCAGTATTCTGTAGAGACTCTTTAGCAGATGCTAGCTGTTGCAGTATGGGAACAGACTGGGAAGAAACAGTTGTTTGCTTACTTTGATCCATCGAGGTTTCTGAGGAAGGAAATGAACTGGGAGATGCATACAACTTGGATCCATTAGAAGAAGCTTGAGGAAGAATCGATGAGGTATCTGGCAATCCAGATACAGGGAAGGAGACCAACTCCCCTGACTCCAACACCTCCATGTCCTCCACAGCACGTCCAGAGGCAGCCATCTTGGTCTAACATGAAAATGGGACCCCCCTGCTTACAGGAAGCAGAGTAGGGGAATTTTCCCAGTGTCCTAGCTAAATTTCTCCTATTCACTAAAAATACCACCAGCAGCTTAATCTGGCTCAATTTCAGTTGGTTACCATCTATATTTCCCTTCTCCCCTGGATGAGGTTGAAAATAGGCAGAACTGCCTGCCTTCCTTTCCGGTCAACAAAAACTAAATAAAATACTTTTTTTTTTAAAAAAGATTTACTACAGAGTTTGAGAACAGATGGGAAATGAATATTAGTTGGAGAGGGATGGAAATGAATATTAGTGCAGAGGGGATGGTAAAATACTTTTGGTTGCATGCATAACCTACTCATTTACACCAAAAACTGTCAGTGCATCTGAGTTTGATCTACGGATAGAAGTGACACTGACATCTTTCAAAATCAAATAAAAATACTCAGATCAAACTGCAGTTTCTGTCATAACACTTATGAGTCCTCAACTCCTAAGCTACAGAAAAGTCCTGCCACTTCCAAAACTGTTACCTATATGTGGTTGGGAGGGGTGAGGGACAGCCATGTACTGGCCATGAAGCCAATATAAAACACAGCACAGTACAATTATATGGGAACTACTTTTTGTGTTTTGTTAATAAAACCTTTCTCCCCCATTGTTATTTTTTCTTTTATTAAATAGTTAGTTAGGAGATCCATTTTTATAAGTAAGTAAGTAAAAGTTTATTTATATATGGAGCCCAATTCCAGGGACTCTTTTGGTGCCATTACAGGTATTTTTTTTTGTTCAAACTCTCTTTATGCATATCCTTTCTGACCCTTGGACTCTCTCTGGCAGGGACATGTGGAGCAACCTTATCCCTCCCTGAAGTCCTAGTCATACCTCCAGACCCAGGGAACTCCTCTTCGTTATTCTGACACCCCAGACCCCTGGATCTAAGCCCCACAGAGCAGGATCATCAACTCCTCTTGGAACCTTTTTGGAATCTAGACAGGCTACTATGGATTGAAGGGAGTACAGAGGTCCCCTCCATTGCCAACCGGAGGTCAGGGCTTTTTCTTTGTTCAGTGTTTCCCCTGGACCACGGACATGCACCGACATCTGCACAGGCATGCTGCTGATGTCCACCACCGCTCTACCCCTTACTGTGCCAGCTCCTGTAAGACCCCCAGTCTCCATTGGGGCCACTTAAGAGCCAAGCAAAACCTGCAACCCACCACAGGAGAGGAGAGCTGTCCTGTGGATGTTCAATCCTCTCCCTCCCCAGCCGACCCCTGGTGGCCTGATTCCATTCCTGAACCCAGGTCACTGGCATGGTGCGAGGTGTGTCATCCAGCACCTCAACCCTCAGTGCTACTGGGACTGCCATTACAGATATTAACAGCAGGGTTTACAGGCAACATATAAGACATAGAGTACATAATAAGTTAATAAATAAATCAGAAATTATTAAAATGAGCTAACATTTTCTGAGAATGCATTTCTAAAAAGGTAGGTCTTCATGCCCCTTTTAAATGCCTCCAATGATGAAGCCTCACTCAAAGATTTTGGAAAGGGAGTTCCAGAGGGCTGGGTTGACCACTTCAAAGACGTGATCTCCTGAGGTTTTCAGCTCGGCCCTCTAAACCACCAGAAGGCCCTCAGTGGAGGACCAAAGGGAACACACCGGGATGGCTGGAGTAAGGAAGACAGACAGGGCCCACTCCATATAAAGCCTTATAGGTAAGCAAACCCACCCTGAAGATGATCCTCCGCTTGACAGATAGTCAGTGCAGATCTTGTAGAACCAAGATTACATGACAGGACCTAGGCAGGCCCATCAGTTATCTGGCCACTGTGTTCTGCACCAGCTGCAGTTCGCAGAGGATTCCACCGCTGACCCCAAAGTATAAAGCATTACAGTAGTCCAGCCTGGATGTCACAAAGGAGTGTACCAGTGAGGAAGGTCTTCTGGCAGAATCAAAGATTTAATTTGGGTGACGTTTTAAGTAATAGCTGTCACTTCAGACCACAGATGACACCTGGGCCTCCAGTGTCACCCTGTCATTAAGGACGACACCCAGATGTTTCACCTTGGGGATGCCATCAATTGGTAGATCCCAGTATCAAACCTGTCACCACTCTGGAGGCACCACCATCAAGCCAGCAACTCAGATCAATCACCAGCACCACAGTCTTGTTGGGGTTCAGCCTCAGCCTATTAGAGGACATCCAGTCCTGAATTTCAGCCATGTATTTGTTCAGAACTTCAATAACACCATCTGTTCCAGGGGCAATGATATATACAGCTGGGTATCATCTGCACAGCAGTGGAAACCAGACTGTACTGTCTAATGAGCTCACCATGGGCAGCATGTACATGCAAGCAGCATCGGTGAAAGCATCAAATCTTGAGGAACTCCACATGACAGGGGCTTCAAGAAGGAGGAGGAGAACTTCCCCATCACCATGCATTGCCTCCTGTCAGAGAAATAGGACTCAAACAATTGGATGACAGTTCCAGTGAGTTCACCATACACTCTAAGGTGATCCAAGAGCATGGTGTGGTCCACGGTGCCAAATGCTGAGTAGAATAAGACAATTTGAGTTGCAGTTTATAAGCTGATAAGAGTACTTTCCATGTGCTAAAGGCACACCACACAAGTACCTCATGTCTATTTATGCAAATGGTGTGTGCTCTAGCTGCCCATAAACTGCATCTCAATGTGTCTTATTCCTTGCATATGTAAGCAAATAATGATGGTAGAGTTATGCCCAACCAACTAGTTACACACTTATCAAACATATGAACATATGAAATTTGCAGCATATAGAGACCTTATGGTCTATGAAGTCTGCTAAATTGTGCAGCTAGCAGCCCTTATACTACAGCCCCCTTCTCTTCCTCCAGTGACCTTCCCTTACACTGTCCCATCTAGTTCTGAAGCAGTCCACTTTCTACAGGATACCACTTCCTCAGGCAATGCATTCCACCCAGATACCACCCTCTCCATAAAAAACTGTCTCCTCATTTCCATCCTGAACCTTCCCCTTCCAATATCAGATCATGCCTTGAATGCCCCTCCCTCCTTAATTTGAAAAGCTCCTCCATGCCCATCTTATTTATTCCTTCATGTGCTTGAAGATTTCAATTATGTCCCCCACCCTTCCTCTCCTCCAGGGAGTACATGTTCAACTCCTCAGCCTGGTCTCATAGGGTAAGTACCCTAGCCCATGGAATCATTTTGTTGCCCTGCACTCACCCCCCAGTAACCTAATGTCCTTCTTCAGGTACAGTCTCCAGACTAAACGTAGTACTCCAGGTGTGTGGTCTAACAAGTGCCTGGTATTGTGGCAGGATCACATCCCCCTCCTGGAGGATATGCCTCTGCAATACAACCCAGTATCCTGTTGGCCTTTGCAGCTTCCTTCCTACACTGCACTGAGTAGTTCATTGCTCCATTATGGTCATCCACAGATCCTTCCCCTCTGTCCTGGCTAGTTGAACTCCCCCCAACTGGTAGCTCCCTTCTGATTTCTGTGCCCCAAAATGTACTAACATACTTAAATGCCAGCAGAATAGGCCTAATGGTCTCTCAAGTCTGCCTCAATTTGCAGCACCTGCACTGAGGGCCAATTTTGGTGTCCCCCTTTGGTTATTCTGTCCCCAGTCCCAGATGTTCCACCTGTATTGTGCCTGGTCAGATTTAACTTCCCCCTGTATCTGTCCCATCCCCTCTTAAACCCGTCCACAGTCTCCACCTCTATCAGCTCTCTGGGCAGTGCATTCCATGGCTCCACTACCCTTTCAGTGAAATAACATCTCCTCCTCTCCACTCTGAGCCTGCCCCCTTCCAGCTTACACCCTTGACCTCTCATTGCCCCACCCTCCTTCCTTTGGAGCACCCTAACTGGACTTGGAGGGACAGGAAATGAATCCTCAGGATCATGGGAGGAGCTGCATGAGGGAGGGAGCCAGATGTCATTGTCCACCTGGGGACAAATGACCTGGCTAGGAATGGGAACAGAGCAGTGCAAGAGGAGTTTGTAGAGTTGGGGAGGGGTCTTAGAAAAGTGCGCATCGGTAACCTTCTTGGAGGTGCTGCCTGTCTATGGCAAGAGGGTGATGCTAGAGGCACTCTCACCAGGGGAATTCAATGAGTGGTTGAAAACTGGTGTGGAGCTCAGGGTTTTGGCTTCATTGGGGACTGGGGATCCACCTGGAGGGATGCAAACCAATACTGGTGTGATGGTCTGCATCTGTCCGGGGGAACCAGGATCCTAGGTGAGATGTTTAGATGCTTCATTGGCAAGCATTTAAACTAGCCAAAGGGGAGGCACTGAAAAGGAGCAGCAAAATCCCAGCCTCCCCCCACAAAACATGGTAATTAGTGAGGTAAACACCAAGGTAGAGAAGTTATTAGGGAGCAGGACAGAGGTAAATGTAAAAAAAGGCAAAGGCAGTAAGGACAGGAATGGGGCTAAAACGGGTAAAGCTATCAAAATGTGGAGGGTGATGAGTACCAATGCCTGTAGTCTGTGTAACAATCTCCCTGGACTAGTGGCCTTGATGGAAGAGGGTTGCTTGGATATTGTGGCAGTCACAGAAACATGGTACACAGAGAACCATGACTGGGATGTCAACATACCAGGATACACAATCTACAGGAGGGACAGGGAGGGTAAAAGATGAGAAGGAGTAGCTCTCTATGTAAAGGAAGGGATCAAAGCAACAGAACTAAAGAGTAAACAGGGAGCTGATGAGGCACTCTGGGTCACCCTGGAGACAGGAAATGGCACCACAATCCGCACGGGGGTTGTATACAGATCCCCATCTCAGGGGGAGGGAATGGACAAGGAAATAATAGAAGGCTTCCTTAGAATGGCAGAATAAGGGGAGATATTTTTGATGGGGGACCTGAATATGCCAGATGTTAACTGGAGCACCTCTGCTGCTGGAACATCCATGAGTAGGGTCATTCTTGATGCCCTACAGGGGGCATGCTTCAGACAGCTAGTATTGGAACCCACTCAGGAGGGAGCAATCTTAGACCTGGTACTGTCAAATAGGGATGGAGAAAAAATCTCAGATTTAGAGGTGGGTAGCCATCTGGGAACAAGCGACCACCAAACAGTGTGGTTCACGATAAACACAGCCATACAATCAAGCCATACAAATGCAAGAGTATTGGACTTTAGGAGGGCTGACTTTGGGAAAATGTGAGAGTGCCTTAGAAAAGCACTAGCAAAAAGGCAAGAAGGAGGGGTGGAGGAACAATGGGGAGTAATCAAAACAGCCATCACAGAGGCAACAAGCCTTTGTGTAAAGCAAATCAATAAAACACAACGAAGGAAAAAAACGATATGGTTCTCAAAAGAGGTGGCAAGAAAGGTTAAGGAGAAAAGGATAGGAGAAAAGTGGGAGCAGAACAGTGGCAGGAAACTACAGACCAGTTAGTTTGACCTCAGTGGTAGTGAAAATGATGGAATCACTTCTGAAGGAAAGAATTGTTGAGTACCAAGAGGCCAGTGGGGCACAGGACCCAAGGCAGCATGGATTCACGATGGGAAGGTCGTGTCAGATGAATCAAATAGATTTCTTTGACTGGGTGACCAAAGTAGTAGACCAGGGAGGGGCTGTGGACAAGGCCTACCTATATTTTATCAAGGCATTTGATACAGTCCCACACAAAAGATTAATACACAAGTTAGCCAGCCTTGGAGTGGGCCCCAAGGTGGTAGCCTGGATAAAAAATTGGTTAGACAACAGGATGCAAAGGGTAGTAGTTAATGGAGTCCACAGTGAAGAAAGGAGGGTTACTAGCAGGGTATCGCAGGGTTCAGTACTGGGACCAGTCCTTTTTAATCTCTTTATAAGTGACATTGCAGAGGAACTGGAAAGAAAAGTATGTCTCTTTGCAGACGACACAAAGATCTGCAACAGGGTTGATACACAAGATGGAGTGGAAAGGATGAAAAGGGACCTGGCAAGGTTGGAGGAATGGACAAATGTATGGCAACTCAGATTCAATGCAAAGAAGTGCAAGGTAATTCACATGGGAAATAAAAACCCAGGGGAAGAGTACACAATGGGGGGGTGAGATACTGACACCAGTAAAAATGGAAAGGGACCTGGGGGTAATAATATCAGATGACCTAAGGTGGGAAAGCAATGTGAAAAGGTAGTGAGTAAGGCTGGGGGCACACTGGGATGCATAGGAAGAGGCATCAATAGTAGGAAACAGGAAGTTGTCATCCCTCTGTACAGACAGTTGGCGAGACTCCATCTGGAGTACTGTGTGCAGTTCTGGAGACCCCATCTCCGCAAAGACATAGACAGAGTGGAGGCTGTCCAGAGGAGGGCAACCAAAATGGTGCAGGATCTGCACCAGAAGACATACGAAGAAAGACTAAAGGAGCTTAATATGTATACCCTTGAGGAAAGGAGGGAGAGAGGGGATATGATAGAAACTTTCAAGTACCTCAAGGGAATCAACAAAGTCCAAGAGGGTAGCATCCCTCAGAAAAAGAGATGTGCAAGAACAAGAAGGCACAATTTGAAGATAGAGGAGGGATGGCTCAGAGGTAATGTGAGGAAGTATTTTTTTCACAGAGAGGGTTGTGGATGCATGGAACAGCCTCCCTGAGGAGGTCATGGAGTCAAGAACAGTGGGGAAATTCAAGAATTCATGGGACAGACATAAGGCAGTCCTAGTGGGGGGTAGGAGGAAGTAAGCTGTTGGTTAACTAGGATCTGCAGCTTATCTGTTAGGTAGAAAAATAGGCAGACTAGGTGGGCCAAGCGGTCCTTATCTGCCGTCAAATTCTATGTTTCTCCCTTATTGATCCCTTTCATGTACTTAAAGACCTCTATTATGTCCCCGATGTCCCTCCTCTCCTCCAGGGTGTACATGTCAAGCTCCTTGAGCCTCTCCTTATAGTTCCTCTCCCCCCAGGTCCCAGATCATTTTGGTTGCCCTCCTTTGGACTCTGTCTACGAGTGTAATGTCCCTCTTTAAATGTGATATGTGTCTTTTTTTTTCTTTTAATTTTATAAACTGTTATCTTTGCTTATGATTGTCTCAATTGTACCAGTGACGTGGGACCTTTGTAAAAGAGCCTCGGCTCAAAGGTATTTGTAACCCTAGAACAAATAAATAAATAAATAAAATAAAAATTAAATGTGATCTCCAAAACTGCACACAATACTCGAGGTGTGGCCTACCCAAACAGTTGTACAGTGGAAGGATCACTTCCACCTTTTTGAAGGTAATCTCCCTGGTGATGCATCCCAGCATCCTATTTGCCCTTGTCGCTGCCTCCTACAGGTCTCTGAGTTGTTCATTTTAACATCTACCACTACCCCAGGTCCCTCTCACCCTCCGTGACTTGAATCATGTCTCCTCCCAGGGTATACCATTGGCCTGGATTTCTGACTCCCAGATGCAGAACCTTGCACTTCCCACATTGAATTTTAGTTTCAATTTTCTGACCACCTTTCCATAGCGTCTCCTGCAATGCCACCATCCCTCCTCCTCATCCACAACTGCACCCAGCTTTGAGTCATCTGCAAAGAGACTCATCTCACTCATTATACCCTTCCTGATGTCTGAGACATAGGCATTGAACAGGAGTTGCCCCAGCACTGACCCCTGGGGAACCCCACTAGTAACCCACCTTGGGGACGAGGCTAATCCTCCAACCACCACCTTCTGAGAATGCTCAAAGAGCCAGTTTCCTATCCATCTTAACAACTGTCTTCCTACCCCCATTTCCTTCAGCTTAGCCAGCAGGCCACTGTGGGGTACTGAATCAAACGCCTTGCTGAAATCCAGAAAGAAGACATCCACTGGCCTACACTGGTCTAGGGCCCTCGTCACCCAGTCATAGAACTCAACAAGGTTTGTCTGGCACAATCTTCCCAGGACAAAGCCATGCTGCCTATCATCCAAGTACCCAGTTTGCTCCAGTAAACCCCCAGCCTTTCCTTGACAATACTCTCCATCACTCTGCCGACCACTGATGTCAGGCTAATGGGCCTGTAATTTCCCACCTCTCTCTTGATCCCCCTTGTGGATCAGCACAACATGGACCACCCTCCAGTCTTGGAGCACCCACCCAGTCCTCAAAGAGATGTTGAAAAGCTCCACTAGAGGGACTGCCATGACATCCACCAGTTCCCTCAGCACCCTGGGATGTATCTCATCTGGCCCAGGTGCTTTCTCCATCCAAAGGGACCTGAGGGCTTCCCTTACTCTCTCTACAGGAATTTCAGCCTCCACTTCCTCCACTTCCTCATCCCTTTTCACCCTGTACTGCTGGGCCCCCCACCTGTCTGTGGTGGCCACTCCCTTTCCCCAGACCAGTCAGAGCCCCTGGTCTCTACCGGTCCCACCCTTCATCCGGTTTGCCCCCACTCCCCCCACAAGACATAGCCCCTCACCCCTCCTGGTAAAAACTGAGGCAAAGTACTCATTTAGGACGTCTGCCTGTTCCCCTGCCTCCTGTGCCCAACCATCCCCATCCTTATCTTGCTGATCTGCCCCTTAGGACCTTGTATTTCTTGCCATTATCACAGTATTGCAATAAATGTATTTCTGATCACACATAAAGTCAACATAAAGTGCAGAGACACACCACTGTGTACAGGCATAGGTATAATTTGTGATGTGAGAAGAGGTGAATTCAGAACAAGCTCAGTACACATCTTGGACCAGCAAGCAGTGTTAATAACTGATCTGATATATACTTGGACATCACTGGTATACTGTCTATATTTTTTTCAGCTCATCAGTAAGTCATTGCACTGGACATTGATGACTGACAGCAATCATAACTTTTTCCAGAAATGCAAAGTACCCAATGCTAATGACACAATGCGCCTTTGTAGTTACCATTGTAAAAATTAATTAAAAAAAACAAACAAAAAAACGAAGTAATAGATGGTTCACAGTTCATATAATCAGCTTCTTCATGACCTAACATTGCATTCTGGTCTTCATTTCCATCAGATTCTTTAGACACAGTATGTCTACGTTGCATGAATTTCTCGTGACAGATTATCTTCAACCTCGGTTTGTATGACTTCTGTCTCAGCATGTAATGCATCATCTGTATTATGTGATGAAGCCATTAAAGTTAATCAGTATGTTTAAATAACATCATAAAGTGGATCTTAAGGAAAAAGTGCTTTCTGATTGACTGTGAGCATCATATTAGTATTATGTCACTCTTTTTATTAACATACTTGTAGATCTCAGTCATATGCTAAACAAGGTTTAAGTCTACTTAAGAAATGTTGTCTTATTTTAAAAACAATAAGTAATTCTCAGGTATTATATTAATGATCATGTAATCAACCTCTAAGACCATGCAGCACTTGGCTTTACCTCTTGCAATAGTGCATCATTAGAGGGATGATGTTATGCTGCATGGCTAAATTAATCTAACTGTTATGGGTTGTCATTGATACAGGCATGAGCTCTGACAATCTCATGGATGAGTTTTTATGGAAACATCTCGGGAACACGCAGCAATGAACAACAGATAGACTATTTCACTTAATCATACTCCCGTTAGAAAAACAGAATAACGTAGGATACAATTTAAACAACATTTTTGATTCTTCAATTTTATAATATCAGTAAGGCACTCACAGAGTGTTATGTTCATTTAAAAATGGATAGGGAGAATCCTATATCCTGATTGGTTGTTACCTGTGCATTAGATCTGTTTAATGCACAGGTAAAAACAAGTACTGCCAATCTAGACAAAGCGCACACAGCACACTTAAATACAAAGTGACTCATTTTGAATGTTTATATAATACTATACCATATAAAAACTTCTGTATGAGTAACTTTTTTTCAGAGCTATTGTGGTATGTCACCATGCGGTTCTGATTCCCACATACCTCTCAGTCTTCACTGTTATGGTCAGAGGGCATCAGAACCCCACAGTGGTAGAACACACTGTGCATTGTTGCCCATCTAGCATTCTCTATATCCTAGTTAATCAGCCCATGGGGATTATAGCACTGGCATTGACCATCGTCCCCTGTGACATTACACACCCAGGAGGTGCTTAAAGAGCCCTGATAGCATTAGAAAAACTTTGATAAAAGTAAGATTTATATTCGCTCCATCTCTTTTTCTTTATTTCTTCATATATTTTAAGTAATTAATTCCTCATTTTCTTTATTACTGAAAATAGTTGCATGAAGACAAGATCCCTGTCCACAGACTATAGCTACTCTGGCTGAATTCTACACATGACATCACAATCCACTGTTTATGACATCATAATTATTTCCACAGCAACATATTTTAATGTCATAAGCAGAATTATGATGTCAGGTGTATGCAGACACCCAGAACTAAAAGGGCAGAGATACTGTATTCATGCAAATACCTTAGCAATAAGGAAATACAGGTGAGAATTACTGAATAAAATACAACATATAAGCTACATTCATGCCTGAATATTGCATTTTTCAAAATTGTCTTAGCTGTGTCAGGAGCTCTGTAATTGGAACATAATCATAATCCATAGTCGTACATTACTACTTCACTATTGACTTTTATACTACTATCTAATCAGAGAACTTAATTAAGACAGAGGGCAAAACATGAGTTGTGAATTATGAACATACAAAATGCCAGCAGAAACAGGCCTCACAGTCTTCTCGAGTCTGCTCGATTGAAGCTAGCCCCTCAAATTGCAGCTGCCCGCCTTTCCTTCCCCCTCCTCTCAGTCTTCCCCCCCACTCTGTCCCACTGTCCCATCCCCTCTTGAAACAGCTCACCATCCTACAGGAAACCACCTCCTTAGGTAAAGTGTTCCACTTGTCTACCACCCATTCAGTGAAAAAATGTCTCCCAATTGCTCTCCTGAATTCCCCCCTTCAACCTCAGTTAATGCCCTCTTGTATCCCTCTCTCTTTTGATCCAGAATATCTCTCCCGTATTAGTCTTGTAAGACTAATAGCTAACTAACCACACTATAAAATCAATATAAAATGTGCAAGCATTGCAGAGTGACTCAAACAGTACATGCTGGATGATACAATACATACTGTAGCATGCTGATGGCATGCATTTTAATCTTTTTTAATTTGTTTTGGCAAATAAAGTTTTTATTTGGTTTGGCAAATAAAGTATAATAAGAGTCTTCAATTGCCATAATACTTAAACCATATACGTTAATTCGCTACTCATCATCTCTAGGTGCACATAAGAACATCTGTTTCATCTTCATAACAGCAGTGCTTGGAGTGTCTTCTTGATCATGTGAAGTGACATTGTGATATTTGATGTTTAATGAAATACAACATGATTAAATTGCTTTCACAGTTCAAATTTAGACATGTCATTATCACATGCTTAAATCATAAAGGATAATTATGGGAAAAAACTAAATAAATACATGATCACACATGCCCACACAATGCAAAGCATCATGGTCTGCATATGCAAATCACCACAGAATGTTATGCTGGTCCAACTTTAAGCAAAATTGCATGGTGCCAAAAGGCCTCTCACACAGCTTGCAAAGGGTGCTAACAGAAGACATAGACACGTGTTTCGTCCTACCAGGACTCATCAGTATGCCTCGTCTGTTTGACACCCCAGTGGAATGGGCCAGCTACCCTAAGAAAGTGTGTCTTGGATATGTTGTGGTGAACCCATTAAAATAGAAAAACATTTAAAAGACAAAGAACCTCTGTGCACAAACACTGAGGCAAGGGTTACCCCAAAGGGCATTTGGCTGGGAAGCCAAGTTTCAAGAAAATGCAAAATCACACATGTCCACACAATGCAAAGCATCATGGTCTGCATATGCAAATCACCACAGAATGTTATGCTGGTCCAACTTTAAGCAAAATTGCATGGTGCCGAAAGGCCTCTCATACAGTTTGCAAAGGGTCCTACCAAGACTCATCAGTATGCCTCGTCTGTTTGACACCCCAGTGGAATGGACCAGCTACCCTAAGACAGTGTGTCTTGGATATGTTGTGGTGAACCCATTAAAATAAAAAAACATTTAAAATACAAAGAATCTCTGTGCGCAAACACTGAGGCAAGAGTTACCCCAAAGGGCATTTGGCTGGAAAGCCAAGTTTCAAGAAAATACAAAATCACACATGCCCACACAATGCAAAGCATCATGGTCTGCATATGCAAATCACCACAGAATGTTATGCTGGTCCAACTTTAAGCAAAATTGCATGGTGCCGAAAGGCCTCTCACACAGTTTGCAAAGGGTGCTAACAGAAGACATAGACACGTGTTTCGTCCTACCAGGACTCATCAGTATGCCTCGTCTGTTTGACACCCCAGTGGAATGGACCAGCTACCCTAAGACAGTGTGTCTTGGATATGTTGTGGTGAACCCATTAAAATAAAAAAACATTTAAAAGACAAAGAACCTCTGTGCACAAACACTGAGGCAAGGGTTATCCCAAAGGACAATAAATACATGTTCTAAATCATGTCTCAAGCCTCTGAACAGTATTAATGTGTCTATGACTGTGTAAATGGTTTAAATAATTTTTTTTTATTTATTGTGACTGTCTTTGAATGCTAACGCATTCATTTGAAATCAACTTCTTTCTTAGCATAGGGCTTACATTCCACACAATGCACCATAATGTAATTAGAGATGGATGAAGCTGGCAAACTATGTTCTGCAACAAATTTTGCAAACTTGGCACATTTCACAACATTTTTAGGAGTACAAAATGTGGAACTTGGCCTACAGAGTGCAAAATTTTGATTACAGAGTGCAAAATTTCACCTGAATAGCAAAATGTCACCACTGTGGGAAAGACCATTTGCAGGTGAAACTTCCAATTTTGTGGGCAGAATTACACAATTTTATGCACCTGCAAATGTTTCTTGGAATACCCAAATTCTGTGAAATTGTTTGTGTGGCAAAATTGCCAAGTTCACTGGTGCTTAGCCCACAAAATTTAACTTCACCCCATCTCTAACTGCGATGCTTCTCTGAGACCAGTTACACAACTACAGGCACCTTAACACTATTCAGAAGCTCAGGACATGATTTAAAGCATCTACAGTACCTCAGATTTTCCCATAGTTTTCTTTAACACTATGTTTAGAAATCTCCCATAATCTGATAACTGAGTTTATTTGGGGGTGGAATTTTATATTTGCTAATACTCACCAGGTACTTGTATGCACTCTCAAGTTCATTATTATTTCTCTCTGTTTCAATATCATCTTTCATGACACCAACATCTAGTGTGTCATTTGACACTGTGGATGATGGATGACAGTCAATGATTTTGTGCATTTCTTTACAAAACGTAAAGATCATCTCGTTTCACTAGTTTTGTTGTTTGTTTTTTTTTGCATTAAAATACAGGGTCTTCATTAACTTCCATCAATGTTTTACTTAGTCAATACTGTGGATGAGTCCTGCATGCTTCATCTTTTCTACAACTTTGCCACAAATGTCACTGTTTCTACATTTCCTGCTGTCAAGATTACATATTATGTCTAGTTCCTTCAAACAACTGATAAGAAATGTAGTCTATTCATCACTCCAGGACATTTTTTTTCCTAAACTTTGAGATGTATCTTCTACTTTGTACTCATTTGAAGAAAGTGTAAGTTTAAAAAAAAATAGACTAATTGTAGAAGCGTTTGCCTAAAACACAGTATTTTTTTTTCATTTATTACTTGTATACTGAAATGTAACTCCTGCTATCTGCTCAAAAAGTAAAATACTTAGTCGGATTAGACCTATTACGCCTTCAGAAAGTTAGGTAAGTCCACCCCTAGCTTCGGTGCTCCCTGTCAGCCGCACTCAGTGTGACTGAATTTGAACCACTGTTGCCCGCTGGAGTAAAAGGTTGTGGGTTTCAGTCCAGTGCTGTGGACTGGTGCTGTACTGTTAATAAACTTTATTTTATTGTGCTCTAGCTTTGTGCATCTTTGATAGTCTGGGTGCCAGATATTCAAAACTTTGGCCTGGGGCTAAATCAGCACTGTCTGGGGGCAAACTTTTCCTGAGCAAAAAGCAAGCTATATTCAAAGGAAATAGCCTGGTGCAAAACCAGCTGACTATAGCAAGCAAAGGAAGCCAGACAAACAGGACCAGGAGTGCAAGGCAAAATTGCCCAGGAGTAAGACAGAACTGAATATAGCAAATGAGACAGCACTGAAAATAGTTCCTAGATAGAGGCAGTGCAAACACCAACAGAAACACAGTGCAGCGGTGTAAGTGGCTGTCCAAGAAAACAGGAAATCAAAATAGCCCTGAATGTGAATACAGGAGCATACACTACTGCAGTACCAGTGATTGGCAAGGAACAACCAGGACCCACAAGAATGATAACAACAAAATACAACATAACACTGTCAAATCCTGAGTTCCCCAAAAAGACACAGGACACAGGAATGTCAAGTACAAGAAAGTATTACTCAAACAGGGAACAGGAATGGCAAAATAGCAACTGGAACAGCTGTATTGAAAAAAAATATGGCAATATACAGCAGAAAACAATATCCAAATAAGGGGAACAACACAGCAACCAAATAAACAGGTGAAAGGGCTAGAAAGACAAAGGGACTGAAAACAATGGGCAACACAGTATTGAAAATGCAAAAGGCAACTATGTACGCTATATACATATGAATAGTGGCATTAGAAAGGAAGTGGAAGGGATGGGTACAGGGACACAGGGAGCAAAGGAGAAAAACAGAATGTCACAAACTGGGCCAGGCAAAGTGGGTGGGGGTTGGGAAGCAGGATAACAAAATGGGACACAGGACCTATGTGCGGGAGGGTGCTGGCAGCCATTCCTCCAGGTTGGCTGCAACTCATCTGGTCTCTGCAATTAGGATGGCCTGCTGCTCAGTCAGCGTCCACTGCTAATGCACCACCCTCCTCAGCAGTACATCCCTCCCTCCCTTCAGACTCCTGACAGGTGTCCCACGGTGAAGACCATCGAGACCCACAAGAGAAAGGAGGACCATGTCAGGATGTGAAAATGACACAAAGGCACCATGCAAGCCCATGTGCCACATGGGTGGACAGCATGCCCCAACAACCATGCCCATGTGTCAGTACAGAACAAACCACAGTGCACACTTGACATGCACCTGCAGGACAAGGCAGTATGAGACAGGCAGCATGTACCACCCCAATGTACACAGACATGCGTGGATGTATGCTGAAAACACAGCAACACAGTGGAACCCACACTGCACAGCGATGTGCACACTGTAACGGTGCAAACAGACAGCCAGGCCCTGAGATGTGAATGACAATGGGACAATGCACGACACACATATGTGGGATGACACATGTTGGGATATGCTGCCTAGAGTAACACAGCTATGATACACAACACAGATGACACCCACTGCAGAAAGGGCCACAGCCACAGCACAGTACAATGTTATGTAGCCTGTACTGTAGCAGAGCATGGCATGTGGCAGTGCCACCACCCACAGCAGCAGCACACACAAGGCAGACATGCAAGGACAGACGATGTGACACAGGGACACAGGCCATGGGCCACCAGTGGCAGGGCAGCGGTAGGCCAAAGACACACAGGACAGTGCCACCCTGGTGGCTATGGTAGGGCTGGGTCTGCATCCCACTGATGGGAACATCACCTGCCACAGGGTTTGAAACACAGCACACCATGCTACCACAGACCATCCCCTGTAGCCTCCATGCATTACCTGTGTATGAACACTAGGCACTGCAGCAACAGGGAACACCACTCAGTGAGGAACATGCCCCCAACACAGCTGAATGCAACAGGCACACATGATGTGCATAGCCACACTGGCCCATATAGCACCATGGCCCCAGACCTCCCCCCAGCAGCCACTGTGTATGGCCACTGCCCAGCCCATTCCAGGGCACACCATGTCATACCAGTGTTCATACTGCAGTGGCAACACACTGACAGGGTGATGCAGTCAACAAGCCACACTGTGGCCCCTTGTAGGTCACTGTTTGAACATCACTGGCATGCACCTACAACATGCCATGCATGAATGATGACACACTATACAAGGTAATGTGAATGACACATGCCATGGAAACAGTAGAACAGTCAAGCTGTGGCATACATGGTAACAGCAACAATAGCCAGTACAGCATGCTGACACCAGACATCCCCCTGCTGCAGGCACAGTGAATGTCCACTGCCCACACACAGACATGCTGCACCCTGCCACAATAGTGCAAAACACAGCAACATGTTGTACATGCCACAGTACCTGGCAGACAGCAGTGCACATGGCAGGAACAGCACTGTTAGACCATGGATAGACCCACCCATGCCACAAGCTGTGCAGCATATGGCGAAACAGTGGACTCATGCAAGCAGTAACCATGGCCAGGGCCCCTACTTTCTGCAATACAGTGGGACCAAGTTCTGAGTGTAAGATTCACTACTTGCTGCAGAACTTCATGGCGGTGGTTTGTATTTCTGCAGAAGTTCTGCGCACTAACAAACTACCACATCACAGTGACAGCTTGTCATCCTGACTTCACTTTCATGGCAGTTTTATAGCAATCAGGATGGTGGAAAGCACAGTAACACTAGTTCAAAAATAACAGAATTATAAAATAATTTTATGCCTAAAAAGCAAAACAAATGTCTCTCCCTTAAGGTCCTAGCCTGTTAAATAAATGACATATGCAGAGGGGATCTTATGTGATAAATAAGGTATTTCTATATGCATGCTGTCTATCCCACTAATGAGGTTTCCACTGTCTATCACTTATGTATTTATATGTGCTTTCTACACCACTCATGAGGTTCCCACTGTGTATCACTTATATATTTATATGCCATCTGTAACATACATACAAATGTGTGTGTGTGTGTGTGTATATATCTATATATCTATATATCTATCTATCTATCTATATATATATATATATATATATATATTTTTTTTTTTTAATTTCCATGAACTTGCTTCCTCATTCATACAGGTCCCATTAGAAATGGAATAGAGGAGTTATTGCAAACTCATTTTGATGTCAACCTGCTTTACCTGACACACTGTGTAACACCATCAGGCCATGACATGCATGTGAACTGATTGTGAGATAGAGCTCTCCAGACCAGCACAATGTGTCCACCATGTGACAGAACACTGCACCATACCTTCCCAGGCTTCGAGCAATGATGTGTTCCACCAATCCTTGTGTTGCCCAGCCTGCTCCCAGAGTTAATCTCTGAACCTGAGTTGCCGGCATGGAAACACAGCATGCTACCCTCTGGCCCAACAGCTGACCCTGCACACAACATTTCTCCATAACTTTTAGGTGATTCTATCAACCAATGACAATATGTAATCAATAACCCTGGCAAAAATGCATATAGTGCAATTATTTATTTAACAGGTCTATTCTTTCAACAAGTCTACACATTATTATATTCCACTTTTCTGGGCATAATTACTTTATTTTTCTTAAAAATGACAATTAAATTCATTTTACCAGTTATTCATTTCAGATGGCATCTCTATACCTTTAAGGCACAAATAGGTTTGTACAAAATGAGGTATGGACTTAACAGGTCTGTGCTATTGACAAGGTTTTGTTTAAGTTGGCCCTAGTGCAATAATGTAAGACTGAAAATTGTATTAGGCTGTAGTGCAGGTTGAGCAAATATCACCATGCCTGATGTGATGTGCCACCGTCTCTGGCAGTGGGAGCTGTGGTAGATAAGTGACTGTTCATTTCTGTTGCAGAATGCAGCCATTTCATTAGCTAATGTATGATGTTATAGCAATGATAACATCACATTCTGAGCATATAGGGGGTTTAGGATATATAAAGAGGGGAAGGGAACCAGATTCTATGGAAAAACAGAATATTAACAAAAATCAACAAGAAGAGTGAATTTGAGGCACCGCAGAAGTTCTATGTAGATTGCAAGTTCTCCTGCAAAATTCTGCAGTCAGAGAATTCTAGGGCCTTGACCATGGCATTGCCACAAAACTGTCATTCATATATATGCTGAATGGTGCTACTAGTGTGAAGCATCCAGTGCACAACCCCCCCCCCAAAAAAGTTGGCACGTCGTCAGACTTAAACAATGTAACTGCTTATGTGCTGTTCATATCATAGCCATCATGACAAAGAGGTCCCTCTTAGTATTCATATTGGAATCTCAATGTGACTAAGCTAAACCACAACAGCACAGCACAGGATGACCCATTTGACCTTGTCACTACACTAGACTCTCAGAACTCCAATGCCTGCAGTGGATACACATATATATAATGAGCAATGTCAAATAGTACTCACACAATACACTCTTCTCACCATTGCTGCTCTCCTCCACCCATTGAGGCATTGATGGCAGCCTCCGCCTGTCCCCAATGGGCCCCTGGTTGGCCTGCTGGTCCTCACTCCCAGCCCATTCTGGCCACTGCACTCTGTAGTGTGAAGAGGGTACAGCATCATTACTACAATGTCAGCCCCCACAGTATGCTAAAGCACTGTCCATAGTACAAATGTCAACCCACCACACTCCGCTCACCCCAGTGGCATGACATAGCACATGCACATGTGGCTCCCAGGCACACTGCAGCACCCAGTCATGCCAAGCACCACACAGGTGATGGCATAATGGCCCAGTGCATGGCCACAGTGTGCAGCTCAGCATGTCACTGATGTCATGGATCATTGGCACGTGCAGGTGGCCAGTGGAATGGCACACACACAATAGTGGTGGTATGCCCTATGCCCAGACAACACCCCCCACCACATGCCACTGATATATACAACAAGAACAGCTGCACACAGCCCCCTGATAGCATGGCAGAGCACAGTGAACGAGGCAGGGGGTAGGTGTTGTGGGTTTATGCAGCCACTGTTGGTGGTATGGTACATGTATGCACCACAGTGCAAAACATAGCATATAACACTCACAAAATGCTTTGTTTCCCACCCCCCAATTCACACTCCTCCAGACACAGGACCAAATAGCACACGTCCAACAGATGTACCCAATGACACCATCACAGCACAAGAGCCCCTAGGACAACATGTGAATGGGGTATGTTGCACATGCACAGGCACACCTCTCAACACACAGACACCCTCCAAGACACAATTCTGTGGTGTTAGCCATCACCTACCTGGCATGGGCACAGTCCTCTCCTGAACCATTGTCCTGCAGCACTGCAGAAGTTGGTGCTGACTACACCAGAAGTCTGCATATCGGTGATGGCACTTCTCCCTGTCTTGTGGTATGCCAGTCAGTGCTGACAGGTGATGGGCAATTGATGCCCATACCTGGCAACGTGGGTGGTCCCTCTCCTGACCTCCCCAAACAGGCACCTGTGCCACTGTTGTACAAACTGGACAAAGTTGGCTGTCTCCACAACATCCCAGCACCTGTCACAGTGCACCACTGCCCTCTGCCTATGTCTCCCAGACATGGCTACAGACAAACTACAGAAGTCAAATGTATAAATGGCGGCTGGTGGCGCTGAGGGTTGAGGCGCTGGTCACCACACCTCGCGCCCACGTCGGCGACCCGGTGTTGAGAACGGGCATGGGTTGCCGTGGGTCAGCGGGAGGAGATGGATTGAGCATCCAAGGGACTGCTCTCCATCTCCGGGAGGGGGATTTGGGTGGCCGGGTTGCCTGACCCTAGCAGAGGCTGGGGGTCAACAGCATGTAGCTGCAAGCTTGGGGTGATGGGTCATGGCAGACATTTGATTGGGGCATGCATGGGAGCATGCATGCACCCAGTCGCTGGCGCCATCGCACGCCATGACCCACCGGAGGAAAAACAGTGAAAAGCGAGCCTGGCAGTACGAAGTTGTTCCTCCAGGCGCCATTCCTGGAAGGGCCTCCTCGCATGGATCCATTGGGTGGGTTGAGTCACTCCCCACCACCCTGCCATGAAGGGTAAGTCACGGGGTGCACAAGGGAGGGGGCTGATGTCCAGGGATGGCGCTGGGGGGAACAGCGGAGGGCAGGGTCATAGCCAGAGCTCTGGAGGAGAGAAAATAATACCCCCCCCAAAAAAAATGTATACATGGCAACTACTGGGCCACACCCTGTAACTCCCCAACAGTTCTGTATAGTGCCACACAGCTGTGTGAACTAGCGCTGTGCTACCCGGAAGTTTGTGCAATGTGCATGTGAGACACTGCCACAACCCCTGTGTTGATGCTGCATGCATGTGCAGTGACATTGTGCTAACATCAGTAGCATGGCACTACATCACATAGTGCAGGCATGCTTGCCTGGACATATAGGACCAACCACATGTAGGGCTGCCCAATGTCTCCTCGTGCCTTTACTGTCATAACAGTGCTGTGCAATGCACATACAAGATAGCCTGGTGCTAATGGTTTGCCCAGTGCTATACACTTTGCCCGGTGCTAAATATGCAATATTCAAATGGTCTATAAATGAGGTCCATTATGTATGCATAGTGCTAACATAGTGATTAGCATATCATTACTGGCTCATTCCATGCCAAACAGTCCAGATTGCCTGGCAGTGCTATTTAAGGGCAACCAGTGCTCCACCTGTGTTGCTGTTAGATAATACATGTTATTCTGGAATTACTGCTGCAGCACACAGGATGTCACAGGAGACAACACAGGAGCAGGCAGGTATGTTTTGCATGAGGGTCAGTCTCGGGCATCCTGAATGTATCTTAATTCCAGGGACAACAAGAAAGTAATATGTAAGTACCTTGGTAAAAACATTTGAGTAGCCGTACATCAATCATGTGTGGATAGATAGCACAGGATGATGTCAGACATCCAGGTTACAGCCCTATAACGAGTCTAAAGAGAATAATGTATGGTACACTCTGCACAACCAGTATGTTCTGCCACAGAGGGGTCCTGATTCACTCTGACCCGAGGGCAAACCTTGAGAGGACCATAAAAAGCAGACTACAGAGGTGGCAACACACACTGCTTGTGCATGGAGCTGCGCAGCCTGTATTGGTCCTAGTGTATAGTACTGTGTGTGATATTTGTAAGTGGGTCATATTAGACAGGACCCATGCAGTCACTAGAGTTGCTAGATTGCTGTTGTACCACAGTGGTGTGGAATATCAGTTCATGACTTTTACAATGTGGAACACCAGCAGTCTGGAAGGATGTACCACTTTGAAACACACTCCACTATACACAATAACATGTGTTGTGCAGTAGCCTACATATCCTACCAGCTAGCTGGGTTGATATCCCAAGTATGCTGCTGTGTGCATGTGTGTTGTAAGCTGACCATGATATATTCAGGCCCTGTCCACAATGTCAGACGCATGTGGATGGGTCACAGTGCCAGGTAACGGTCATCCTCACCTGTGTGGAGTGGGATTCACACATGGCAATGACTGGCACAGTCAGCCCCCACCCACAATGCCCCAACAGGCCTGTAATGGAGGAGTAGCCTGCCTCTCACACATGACATAGGATCTAACATATCACAGGTTGGCTTCTTGATGTGAACAAACCCCACCACTCTGTCACAGTGGCCCTATTGGTTTGTCCATGCACTCTATAGTAATGTACCTTGCTGGTCTAAGTTGCAGACATGATGTGTCATACTCTCTGATTGCAAGGACCACCCTCCAGCATTCTTGTCTCACATTCATGGAGCACAGTGTCCTGACACACATGGCCTAGCTGTGCCAGGATATGTCTCTATCCACCTGCACATCAGTTAGCCATGCAGTGATGGCTGCACATACGCCCTGGCATGCAGCAATACACTATGGTAGTGGAACAGGATCAGCAGACAGCTGGTGTCTGTGTATGCACATGTGTATACAGCAGGGGCAGGGTCCATTATTTATTTATTTATTTGCTTTTGTTGACCAGGTGGGTACACTAGGCATAGGAATGCCTATTTTCAGGTACGACCCGTGAGGAAACAAGTGAAATACAAAACAACAACATCAGTGTGACGCAGCACACATAAACCATACAATACAGAGTTAGCCAGGAGAGTAAAGAACATCACAAACACTAGTAAGGCTATAAAAATACATGGTCAAGCAAAGTGGTAGTCAAAAAGTGGATAACAAGATCATTGAGAAAAATGAGATAAGTGCACACAGAGTTAAGAGATTCATTATAGGTCATTATCATGAAACAGTGAGCAGTAAACGCCAATTAGCAAGTCCGATATGCAACAGTATCTGGGGGAGGGGAGGGGGGTAGAGAAGGAGAAGAGGGTAGGTTGGAGTGTATACAGGTAAGGTGGGAGTAGAGAAAGGGCAAGCAGAGCAGGGGATGGGTTTATGGTGGCTGGAAACAGGTACAAAGACTTACTGTGAGTAGGTGCTGACGGTGGAGCTTTTTAAAACCAGTATGTGTAGAGGCAAGATGAATAGCTTGAGGGATAGTATTCCAATATTTAGGGCAGCATGGAGAAAGCTTTGAAACATTGTGGTCCTACATCTAGGATGTAAGAGGGTCTGGTCAACTGAACAGAGACCATAGGAAGGGGTTTGAGGATGTAGTAGCAAAGCAAGAGATTGAGGGAGGCCAGCTCTTATAGTTCCATCAATTAAGGCACCATAAGATAGGAGGCGATGGGCCACAGGACTAGGCCAATCTAGGTCAGCATACAGCAGACAGTGATGTTTGAGCTGAGGAGAGGCAGAAGCATAATGGCAAATATTATTATATGTAGTGTCCCATGTATGGAGGGGAGGTCTTAGTTGCACCTAGATAGGTGACAGAGCCATAAGCCAAAGATGGGAGCAGAAGGCATTGTGCCACAGCAAGCCTAGCTGATGGGGTAAGGGCATAGTTAGTGCGGTAGGCTCCTCCAATTTTGGCATTGACTGATTTACAAGTTATAGTGATATGGAGATCAAAGCCCAAGGATTCATCAAGAAGAATGCCAAGGTATCTAAAGGATCTGGTGTTGACTAACAGTGAATTGTCAGAACAGGATATTTTGAGGGAGTTCCGATTTACTTTTAATTTAGCTGGAAAGCCAAAGAGCATAGCCTGAGTTTTCATTTCATTAACAACAAGACAGTTTGCAGTTAGCCAGGATTGTATGTTTTGGAACTCTAGAGATAGAGAGTTATTAATGTCTGATACATTGCTGGCACTACGGTAGAGTACAAGGTCGTCTGCATAGAGCAAGGTAGAGCAAGTAGACACTCGTTGTGGGAGGTCATTATGAAGATCAAGAAGAGTAGTGGGTGAAGTATGGATCCCTGTGGGACACCAACATGTATGGATGATAGGTCTGACAGGGCTGAGTTAAAAGCAACAGCCTGCTGTCGATTGGATAGATAGCTACGGAACCAGTTCACTGATTCGGCTGGAAAACCAAGGGAGGTAAGCTTTGTAAGGAAAAAGGTGTGATCAACCAGGTCAAAAGCCTTGGTGAGATCAATGAAAGTGTTACCTGTCAAAAGACCGGAGTCCATGGCTGTGTAAATGTCATTGGTAAGTTTCAGAAGGGCAGTAGAAGTACTAAGGCCTTTTTGAAATCCATGCTGGGAGCCGAGAGGAGGTTGTGTTTCAGGAGACACTCTATAGTTTGTCTTGCAACTAGTTTTTCAAGGATTTACTGAGCATGGAGAGGATAGCAATAGGGTCGATAATTGGCCATCTCTTTAGGATCACCTTTCTTAAGGATTGGTGTTATCCTAGCTATCTTCCAAACATTAGAAACTATATCATGACATAGTGACAGGTTAAAGATTTTAGTTAGGGGAGGCTATGAGCGAAGCAGCTTTCAAAGTCTAGGTTCAAGACCAGTACCAGAGCTAGTATTGTCAGGGATTGTCAGCAGCAGCTAAGGACTTCAGATTTAGTGATGGTCCGGAACCTGAAGAGTGGACGGGAGAGCAACGGAACCTTGGCCACAGGAGAGGATGTCAGGTGGCTAGAGGGGAAGGAGGCTAAGTAGCATGACAGATCCAAGAAATGATGGTTGAAAGAGTTGGCAATGGTCACAGGGTTGTTACAATGTACGCCATTCAGCAGCATATCATTTGAGGTGGATGGTTTATCAGTACCAAGGAGAGCTTTGATGACAGACCAACATTTTCGCAAGTCTCCTCCAGCATTTATTAGTGAATCTTTACAGAAAGAGCTTTTGCTAGATGAGTATTTCTTTTACAGGAGTTTCTCAAAGCCCTGTAGTGACTGTAATGTGCCTGTAGCCATGAGGCCTTAAAACAATGCCAGCTTTTGTCCCTGTTACGAAGCTGGGCAAGGAGATCCTTGGTTAGCCACTTGGTTTGTGTACCTCTGATGCGGCAAGTGACACAAGGTGTGTGAAGGTCCTGAGAACCTCCAAATTTATCAAGGAAGTAGTCTAGGGTGGATTGAGCAGTAAGAGAGGTAAAGATAGGTGACCAATCAATGAGTGAGAGATCATGCAAGAACTGTGTCAGATTAAAATTAGCCATGTTACGAAAAGTGATTAATTTTGGAGGGTTGGAAGGGGAGATGATAGTCTGGCAGCCTGCCAGGTACAAAAAACTGGGGAGTGGTCACTAATTGAGTTAGCAAAGGTACCAGCTGAGACAATGTGGTCAAGATGGTTTGTGAGGGCCCAATCAATTAGGGAACTCGATCGGGAGGATGGGGCCATGACCCTGGTGAGGTCAGCGATCAGTTGATGGAGGTCATAGTCTTGTACAATAGTATGGAGTTATTGGCGGTTTTACCTGACCAGTTTAGATTTAGGTCCCCAAGGATGAGGACTTCATTTCGTCCAATGGCTAAGCTCACCTGGGAGAGGAGTTCAACTAGCCCTGAGGTACCACCCCTAGGAGGGTTGTAGGCACATACAATGTGTAGCTGCTTTGATCCGAGCTGAAGAGTAGCATGAATAGCTTCACAGTATGAGAGAGTGAAGGCTATATTCTGGTGTAATGAGAGGTAGGGTTTATATAGGATTGCAACCCCACCCCCACGTTTAGATGAGGACCTATCTTGTCTTATCATTTTATAGTTAGGCAGATGGCATAAATGATCAGGTGTGGAGGGCTTTAGCCAGGTCTCTATCAAACAAAGAATATCAGGATTGTATTGGGTGACCCAGGCCTCAAGTTCCATTATGTTGTGGGGAAAGCTTCTGATATTCATATGAACAATGCGCAGATCCTTGGCATTATTCCAGTAAGTGTCAGAGATGGAGACGTTACATCCAGGTCCTGGATTCAGCCAGTATCACCAGATAATAGTAGTGCCGAGAGGAGCAAGTACCACAGTTTATGTGAGTAAGGATGGTAAGTAGGGGCAATGCAACGAGCGATTTTTCAGTGGATAGATGACATGGTAAATGATCCGATTTGTGACAAAAAGTGGTGAGGTGGCTAGTGGCATATGAGCCAGGATTAGCATATTAGAGAAAGTGTAATCTTTGGGGTGATGGTGGTGACCATTTAGGAGAGAGGCTACTAACCATCGGATCCACATAATGGTAACAAGAATTGAGGCTAGTAGCAATAGTACACCTGGGTCAAATGCCCAGGGATTTGAATGCAGGGAGGGCATTTTATGTAGGTAAGTTGCAGTGGGGAGGAGAGGCCAGTGATAAGATTTTGAGCAGAGCCCACCAAAAATAGCTAGGAATAAAGGTTAAAAAACAGGAGAGATAAGCAGGGTTAGTTAGGACTGTAGATGCCCTCTAGTGGTAAAGTAATATAAAATGCGAATGAGAAAGTAGGGAGATAGTTAAAATAACACTCCCACTGGGCGTGGCATCAGAACTGAAACAGTATATAAGTAATTCGGACAAGGGTGGGGGTGGTGGGGGCGGGTGGGGAACAGCCGCGCGGCATGTGAAGTCCTAGGATCAAAAGCGTCCCTTATGCAGTCACCGAGAAGTGGAGGTGAGTCCCAATGCAAAGTTTAAACTGCGCTAACCCAGCTGAGCAGCCCGAGCCAGAGCAGCAATTACACTAGCTGGGCAGCCTGACTTGAAACCATGAGTGCTGCTAGGGAGAAAGTCACCAAATTCCACTGGCACAGGAGCCTGTAGTTGTACAGATGGAAAATCCCCTAGCGGTAGCAGTCCCAGAAAAAGGTGCCAAGATTTGAACATCACAAAGAACCACTGCGTTTCCTACGAGTGGTCTGCCAGCAGAAACAAATTACCTTCCTTCCTTAGAGTTGAAAAACGGCTGCAGCGTGCTCCAGAGCAGGGTGCCCTTCAGGGGCAGGGGCTAGGAGAAAGGAAAGTACACAGTTAAATAGGGTCAGGGACTACAGGGTTCAGCAGTAATTGGAGAAGGTATTAGAGGAGGGGGCAGAGAGGAGAGGCATGATGGAGTAGGCGAGTGTGGGGGCGGAGAGAGAGAGGAGCACAG
Organism: Neoceratodus forsteri; assembly: GCA_016271365.2. Classification (NCBI taxonomy): domain Eukaryota; kingdom Metazoa; phylum Chordata; order Ceratodontiformes; family Ceratodontidae; genus Neoceratodus; species Neoceratodus forsteri. The sequence goes on along the minus strand of CM057450.1, from coordinate 179,018,107 downwards.
GGAAAGGATGAAAAGAAAACAGTAGTTTTACATTTAGGTTATACTAGCGATAATTTCAGCTACAGTCTCTAAAACAATACCTTTACAGCACAATCAAACTAAGGGCTATAGTTTGCAATTTCACAGGCTAAGGTAAGAAAAAACATAACAATTCTCACCCAAAAAATCCGACTAGGAGGTTTTTGTAGGCAGATTACAGGGCTTCAGTAAAACCATTACAATTTGGTTTCCTAAATAACTGGCAAATACAGATTCTCTTTTTTTTAATTTTTCTGTGCTGCCCCACAATCTGAGAGTCCTAGGATCAAAAGGCATCCTTTATGCAGTCACCGAGAAGTGGAGGTGAGTCCTGAATACAAAGTCTAAACTGCGCTAACCCAGTTGAGCAGCCTGAGCTTGTGAGCAGTAATTACATTAGCTGGGGAGCCCCTACTTGAAACCATGAGTGCTGCTAGGGAGAAAGTCGCCAAATTCCACTGGCACAGCAGCCCGTAGTTGTGGAGATGGAAAATTACCCAGCGGTAGCAGTCACAGAAAAGGCACCAAGATTTGAACATCACAAAGAACCACTGCATTTCCTACGAGTGTTCCGCCAGCAGAAACAAATTACCTTCCTTCCCAAGAGCTGAAAAATGGCTGCAGCGCACTCCAGGGCAGGGTGCCCTTCAGGGGCTGGAGTTGCAGTCCAAGGTCTCTACCCCCACAATGGGACTGGACACGTACAGTGTGGACATTCAGGCCATTGCATAACATGTGCTTACACACAAGTTGGGGGAGTGCAATACCTGTTTCATGTAGTGGTACAGGCCTTTATACAACTCCACATGTGGAATCACACACAGACCTGGAGTATAGATGTAACAGTACTGCCTACTCATCCACCATACAGTACGTGTGTGTGTGTGTGTGTGTGTGTGTGTGTGTGTGTGCACTGTGCCTGCACTGATACATGCACTGGCACATGCCACTGTGCCTGTCCAGCGCCGCTAGCAGCACATGTTGTTTGGTCAGCCATCTAGTCCTGTTGTGGGGATGCACACCATGGTGTGTGGTTCCACAGCATGTGTTCACAGTGGAGTGCACAGGTCCACTATGCCAGTGGATGTGCACTGGGGCAGCAAGGGACAGAGCATGTATGGCCCTGTCCGCTGCTTCACACACTGTGCACGTATGACAGTGCATGGGCCATAGGCCTGGTGGGTGCACCTGGGGCACCACTGTCCATGCTGCCATGTGCAGCCAGGCTAGCTGAGACACATGCCACAGGTCAGTGTCAGTGTGCTGCACAGGCACAGATGGCCTCACCATGTGCTTGGTCTGCAATACTCCACAGCACTGTGAGTTTCATTGTATATGCACTGTTGGCATTGTGCACAGGGTAGGACTGTGCATGGTGGCTGTGTTGCATCATGGCAGTTTGATACTGTTACAGCTGTGTGATGGTTGTCCACCACTGTGCTTAACCCTTACCATGCCTTCTATCCCACATAGGCAATGCTGCAGGGTAGGAGTGACTCAGGCCCACAATTTTGTGGGATGAGCTGCTGGCCCTGGTACATGACGGACAGAGCGGGAGATGGTCCAGTGGTGAAATAAGTCAACTGATGTCACCATTAGGAAGATGTGGGATGAGATTGCCACAGTGGTGAATGCTGTGGGTGGCCGTGGTCATACCACCGATGCTGTTCAGAAGTGGGGGAATGATCTGCTATGCAGGGCCAAGGAGGAAGAGGCACAAAGACTCAGGGACAGGCTGCGGACTGGTGGGGGGCCCACAGCCCATAGAGCAGTGGGGCTGGGACCCATTGATGGATTTAGTATCCTCTACTCTGAGGCTGGTGGCAGTCAGTGGAGTCGAGGGTGGGTGTGAACACCGCTCATACCACCCAGGCAAGTATGTCTGTGGCATGTGTCCGCCACTCCCTGGACAACAACAACAATGGGGATGGGGCACAACATATACATTGTCATGGGGCATGCATGGAGCATGCATAGATATGTCACATTGTGTGAGTGGTGTTGGGTCTGCACAGTGGTGGACATCTGCTGGTGGTGCACATGTTGTACATGCATGTGTGTTGTGGTGCAGGGTGCACATAGAGCAGTTGCTGTTTTTGCATGGGCTGCACAGTGGGGTCTGCATGGGTGTGCTGTGGGGCACACATTGATGGGGTGCATGTGGCATTGGTGGTGGTGGTGGGTAGACTGTTCACTGTAGTGGCCACTGACATATGTCTGTTCCGTTGTAGCACTGGGCACCCAGCAGGCCATGTCCCAGGTGGTGCTGGGCACAGTGGTGCAGGTGGAGGATGGCAACACAGCGGAGGTGCGCCCTTCAACATCAGGCATGGCTGCCTCAGGTGAACCAGTGGTGGAATCGGATGTCAGGACGGTGTGTGGCCATGGACAACAGGTAACACTGGAGTATGCAGGAACATCGGAAGAGGAGGATACAGCATTTCTGGTGTTCTTAAACCTCTATGAGGACACCCAGGTTGAGGAACTGAGTGGAGAGCCTGTGCTGATATTGACTGGGACAAGCGACCATGGCTCAGAGAATTCAGAGGATGACGCTGCCCTGCCAGTTGGGTGCCGGACATTGGCAACATTGTGTTGGGAACAGTGGGGGATGGTCACATGACTGCATTGGGGGTGTGGGATTCTCAGACACATGCCACTATGGTTCCCATGGCTGTTGTCCCTGTGCCCGCACAGTGTGGCCCACTGGACATGTCCCGTAGAGTGATGGTCACAGTGCCAGTCCTGCTCCATCACCTGTCAGCCCACAGCAGCAGCTGTAATGCCAGCTGCCACCACAGGTACAGACAAGGCCACAACCCCTGCCCAACATCAGCAGCAACCTCAGCCAATAGTGCAGGTTGTTGAAGCTCCACCTGCACAGGATGCCAGGATGCACGCCCATGCTCCAGGAGACCCTGCTTCACAGCATGTGGCCCAGCAGGACCTGCATGATCTCCACAGGAGCTGCAGCATGAGATATCTCAGCTGCATGAGATGCTGGGACTGGCCTTCCTGTGCCGAGCAGCAGGCAGAGGAGTGGATGACCCACATCCTTGCCACCATTGACCATGGCTTTGGGGACTTACCACTGCTATGCAGGCCCATGCTGTGGTGATCAGGGAGACAGTCACAGTGGCGCTATAGGGTACACCCAGACCCCAGTGAGGATGTGCTCACCTGTGCACCAGCGTGGCACATGTAGTGCAGGTAGGGTGTGTCAGTTCCTCCACACCCACGCCCAGTATTTCCACAGGCCTTCCATGGCATTGTGGGTGCCCTCCTCCACATCTGTGCAGTCCTCCTGGCATGGCTGCAGGCAGACCGCCCTCCCAACCTCACCTCAGTTCACCCCGACTTTGTCACTCAGCATGTAGCACACCTACCATTCTGACATGCACACAGGGTGTGCATCATGTCTCAGGTGGCAGGCGCGCTGATGGGCATCACCCCATGCATGGTGTGGCCATGTCCCACCTCACATGCATGCCCCAGCACACCCCATGCTCCTTGTCCCTGCACGCACACACACGCACACCTCCACATCCCTTGTTCACTCCCATGCCACAGCCCCTGCTGACACTTGTCCACATAGCTGTTTGATCTGCACACCTGCATGGCGAGCACCTCCACATCACACACACTGCGCCACTTACTTCATCACAACACTATTAAAGTTACTGTTGATGTCATATTTTTTGTCTGTGTTGTGTTTACTCACCTTCCACCCTCAGATAGTGTCACGATGCTGCTGCTCCTCTGCTCAATGGCCCTGCAGGCCATGTGAGGATCTCGCCTCTAGAGTTGCTCTACTATCCCCTAACCTCCAGCTCTGGCTCACTGTCAGAATGTTCCTCAGGTTCAGGTGCACGTATCCCATGGTTGAGTGCCATGTTGTGTAGCATACAACAGGCTAGGATGATACGGCATACCATCTGAGGCCTGTACTGTAAGGCACTGCCTGACTGGTCTATGCTACGGAACCACATCTTTAGCATCCCAAAGACCCTCTCTATGATATTTCTTGTAGCGGCATGTGCCTTACTGTGGTGTTGCTCGCCCAATGCTGCTGGCTGAGGTACTGGTGTCAGAAGCCAGGGACACAGGGGATAGGCACTGTCCCCAGTGGAGAGATGCCAGCTGTTAGTGTTGCTATTCTGCAATGTGCTCAGTGCTGCTGTGTATCAATGCCTCTGCCCCTTCCCAGGGTACCCTTGCCCGTCCCCTCCTCCCCTGTGCTCATACCATGTTATGGCTGCCCATATTCACCAACTAGATGTCTACTAGGTATCCTGCCCTCCTCAAATGCATGACACAGCTGGGACTGGTGCCAGATGAAGGCACCATGGGCACTGCTGGGGTACTGTGCGAAGACATTGCTGATGCAACCAGCTGCATCGCACACCACCTGGCAATTAATGGAGTGGTAGCCCTTTCTGTTCACATATATAGGTCACTGCCATTGCCAGGTGGTGCACGGATGGGAAAATGGGTGCAGTCAATGGCACCAAGTACAGCAGGTAGGTGTGCAGCTCAATGGAATTGCTGCATAGTCACTCTGCACTCTGCTGCTGTGCTGAGGAATACTATGAACTCACCAGCATGTGGCAGGAGAGCATCAAGGAACTGGGTCAGGAGGTGTGAGATGGCAGACTGTGATACCCCAATGGTGTCTTCCATTGGGTGCTGGAATGTTCCAGTGGCTAGCAAGCACATCGCTGCCATCATCCTTTCCTCAACTGACATGGCGTGGCTGTGTATGGTGTCTGGCTGCAGCTGATCATGCAGGAGTTCACATAATTGCCTCAGCATTCCCCTGTCCATCCTGTACCAGCCAATGATGTAGTCATCAGGCAGGATCTCAAAGGAGACTCTGGTCTGGTACAACCTGTGTGCAGCATATCTCCTCCTTGGTCTGCTTTGTGGGACTTGTTGTGCCTGCTCCCTTTCTTCCTCCTCCACAACCTCCTCCATAACGTACAGCATTACTGCATTTGTGAACAAAGTCATTTTGCCTCACTTCCTGGTGTGGCCACTCCCTCCTCTGTGGTTTGCCCTGAGATTAGACCTGCCTTTTATAGGCAGTAACTTGTGCCACACTATGTCCCATGCAATGATGCATTGTGCAGTGCTATCACTCTGAATATTCCATTGCGCCCGTATGTAGGTACCCACCCCCTCACTTTGCCCCTTTCATACATTATGGTTTTGCCCAGCGCTATTGCATTTTGCATGTGCTATCTTCTCCTTTGAATATGGCTGACCCATGCTAAAGTGGCGCTAATCCTGTGCAAACGGTTTGCGTGCAGTGCTAAGTTTTGAATATCTAGAAGTGGATGTGTAGCCGAGCTCCCTCTTTCCTTATGGAGAGAAATGGAGAGAGGCTATTCATGTATGGAGTCAACCGCTGTGCTTTTCACTAGGATGCCTCAGCCAGGCCCAGCACTGCACATCTCTTGCTGGAAGTTATTAATCCCATTTAGCACAGATCGGACAGCTCAAAGGTGCATCTCCAGCATCCTAGCAATCATTATCTCTCTTAATAAAACTATTTGCTGCAATGCCTAATGATTCTGTGTAAAGTGCTATGGAAGCCATAATGCTTGCCAACAGTTATACAGACCTTCACTGGAACACCAGCAAGGTTCATCATTAGGCCATTTATACCAGCATATCCAGCAGGTTGACTAGCATTTGATCAAATCAATTGGTCAATCAGGGATGAGAAAGAATGATGGAGGAGCTTGTTAGAGAACATTCTTTAGTCTACCTTCTGCACTGGAGTTGTTGAAAAGCTAAAACTATGTTGAAATAGAAAACTTTGCTTTTTGCTAGCTCTACTGTTTCTCGTTTGAGTGAAAGTTTACTTAGATAAATGAATAAGCTCTATTTATGTTTCATCTCAATTTTGGACCCTGGAAGCCAGACTGGAAAAGAAAGAACAAAAAACCTTTTACCAATTCTGAATTATGACTCCAGCAAAAAAAAAAAATAAAATAAAAAGCCTTCACCCAAAAGGGTTGGTATAGAAATGATAAAACCAAACAGCCTTGCAATAAAAACAATCAATAACCTTTTACCCAAAAACATAAAAGTGCTTCATGCTGCCTTTGCAAACACTGGAATGAGTGTATTGTCTCCACCTGATAATAACTATTCATAACTGCAACAATGGGACTTGAACCGGTAACACAGAATTAATAACTACAGAAGCACTGGACCATGATGAGAGATGTCTCTTGTGTCATATGGAAAGAGTTGTATTTTGTTTGTCTTACCAGACCATGGATGTCTATGGTTGCTTGTGTTGCCTTGCCCTCTTTGGCTGCTTTGGGATGTGGAGTTAGGCTGAAAACCCTAACATCACATTTCTATACATTTGTTGCTTTAGTAGCAACCCTAACTGATGCATTAGTTGAGTTTTGCAAAGAAAACAATGTGCACAATGATGCCAACTTCATGAAGTTTTTGGCAGGTGAAGAGGCGCTCTTCAAGTGAAACTGTACATCATCTCTAAAGGTTTTATATTTATATATATATATATATATATATATATATATATATTAGGGGTGTATCACGCTCCTATATTTAGGGTTGAGTAGGCACGTCTACATTAAACTCAAAATTTTGCACATTAATAACTTTGGACCCATTCAATGGATTTGCATGGCATTCAGTATGCATGGTGGGGCATGGTAGATCTCTTGATTTGCCAAGTTTCATTTTGGTTGGACTAACGATTTTTGCTCACCAAAACTCTGAATAATGCATGTTTTGCCAGTTATGTGGGCAGTTTTTTTGATTTTGTCTCTGGTGCTGCACAGCTGTTGTTTGGTAGGTGCTCTGTGACTTGGCTCATCTGAAAGAGCTTGGGTCAAGGAACATGCCGCTTTTCCTTTGGTGAAAAAATATTTATCCATTCAAAAGTTATTAAACTTCTAAGTTCCCATTATAAATCAATGGGAAAATTTACATGGTTATTTTGAGAAAGAAGAATGGGGTTTGAGCCATCTAGTCCTTCCTCACAAGCAAAGAATCTTTGATCATGAGAAATTTTTGAGTGTGACGGCCACCATCTTGTTTTGAGTTTGCAGTCAGAAAAATTCAAATATCTCGGCTCATGGGTGACTCCTGAAGTAAAACTTGGATGGGTTTTGCTCAGGGGGCTTCGCTCTATCGAGCCATGGCTGTGGTTCCTTTCAAAATGGTAAATAAATTGAGTTTTTAAGATTTTTATTCTTTGATCATGGCTCGCTAACAATCTTTGATGGTGAGCCTGCAAAGAGATTCTTTGACCACAATCTTTGATCGTGAGGACGTGACTAGATGGCCACCTGAAAAAAATCAATGTTCTCAGCTCAGGGGTGGCTTATTAAGCCAATTGAGGGTGTGTTTTGCTCAGGGGGCATCATTCTATCAAGGCATGGCTGTGATTTCATGTAGTTTTGCCTAAATATTGACTTTTTATTGCTTGATTGTGAGCCTGAAGATTATTTGATTGCAAGCCTGCAAATTCTTTGTTCTTGAGATTCTTTGACCGCGATCTTTGGTCATGAGGGTGCAACTAGCTGGCCACTTGAAAAAATAAATTTTCTCAGTTCAGGGGTGGCTTATTAAGCCAAATGAGGGTGGGTTTTGCTTAGGGGACTTTGTTCTATCGAGGCATGTATTTGTGCCTAAAAATTTAGTTCTACCATTTTGTATTCTTTGATTGTGAGCCTGCAAATTCTTTGGTCAAGTGCCTGAAAATTCTTTGATCACAAGATTCTTTGATTGTGATCTTTGATCGTGAGGGAGGGACTTGCTGGCCAGATTTGGAGGTACCAGATAGTACAATTTTAACAATTTTTAAAATTAAATATCTCAGACACAGTTTGGTCTTTTCACTTGAAATTTGAAGAGTGTTGATGGAATGTCTTGTAGATTTGAATTATGGTGTTTGTGCATCAGATAATAATTTTTTTTGTGGAGATATTGCATGGCGCAGTTTCATTTTGCAGACAGCGTTTTCCATTCTGGTGCTGACTTGAAATTTATATGGTAGCTACCCTTACTGCCATGAGTGTACTTTTCAGTTGTTATGTGTCAAACATGTAAACAGGTGTGGAATTCTGTAGAAATTTGCAAGATGGTGGTAGTGCAGGTCTCAAAGGGCCCATGCTCCCACCAGCTTCTGAGACTTTCTACTTTCTATTCTTTCTCAAAAGTAAAATTCTTTGCAAAACTTTGTTAATGCATCATTTTGAGCTACAACACAAAATGTCAGGAAATTAGACATTTAGAGCTGCCCCTCCCCATGGACCTGCCCATCATCCGAGACTGACAGCTGATGGGGTGTGTCACTGAGGTTGTGAGCCTAAATGTCACCCCATTCTTCTTCTACTGTGGCTTGTGAATATGATTACACAAGGAATGGGGTGACATTTAGCACTCACAACCCCAATGACACACCCTGTCAGCTGTCAATCTCAGGATGATGGCTGGTCAACGGGGGCAACCTTAAAGATCTTATTTCCTGACTTTTGTGTTTTAACCTCAAATGATGCATTAATGACATTTTTTGCAAATTTATATATATATATATAGAGAGAGAGAGAGAGCGAGAGAGAGAGAGAGAGAGAGAGAGAGAGAGAGTGTGTGTGTGTGTGTGTATATATATATATATATATATGATATGCCATGGCCCCAATGCCATAGCCCCTCTACAAATATAAATGCTACTTTTCCTGAGTACAGTTTGATCTTATGACATCATGGGTGGTGAAGCCACAAGTGGTGTCAAAGGTCAAACAACCTGATGCCCTCCCCGAGTCTGCAGGACCTACTTGCCTCTAAAACCAATAGAAGAGATCTCAGGTCTACTGATTGGAAACTACTAGAAATCCCAAGAGCCAAAACATCCCTGGGTCAACAGTTAGCCATGGTAGCCCTACCCAAGCTCTGGAATGAGCTCCTGAAAGAGTTACAGGATAGCACCTCTCTTGCAGGTTTCAAGAAAGGGCTGAAGTTATACCTAAGCCCTGGGTCTCAGTGTCACTGCCCTAGGTGAGCCCTAACAATGAGATTCTACCAAGGGTGACATTGCTTAGGAAACTCAGTCAATAGAGATGTAGAGACAACAAGACTGACAAGCATTGGTTACACTTGTCTATGTGGTTTGATAGATGTGAATGTCCATTCCTAACAAAGATGTGTACACCTAGTTGTAAATGTTGCATTTATACTCTATATTGTTGATGTCTATACCTATACACTGTACTCTTTGCGGTATTGCAAATATCAAAACATTGGTTTTCTTTTTCCCTAGGTACAAGTAACTAACCTCGGGTCACCCCTGAAAAAGGGACCGTCAAGGACTCAGCAGGCCCATCCAGTTACCAAAATTTAAATACATAAATAAAGTGCTTGAGGGAAAAACAACATTGATTTTGTAGTGGGGCTATGGCATACTTGATTTATGTAATGCTCTTACATTTTATCTGCCTGTCTCCTTTTTTTGTCCCTTACTTGGCTTCCAGTGTTTAAATTTAGATTTTTCAGATGGCAAGCAGCATTTCAGGATGACTGAATGGTTCAACTCATGATTTTATGCATGACACACATGACATCAGCATGTCATCATGTGATGTACTTAGCTGTGGCCTTATGGCAAGGGCTTAGTACCGGCAGAAGAGGGTCAGAGTGTGTGGAACAGCATTGACTGCCTGTTGTAAGGTGATTAAGCAAGAACCACTTGGGGGTTGGAAGCAATGCATGCACCAATGTGAATCCTAAATGAGCCAAGGAAACAGGAACAGTAAGAGTGACAGAATCTGAGCACAAAACAATGCCTGGAGAATTTTGGCATTAAAGACTTATGACTTATGCTTATATTTTCAACAAAACACTTCTTTTACTAGTGTGCTGGGTAGTGCATGTGAAAGCATCTGAAAGTGAATGTGATAAGTTAAAATGATTGGCTAGAGTTGACAGCTCACACTGCCTGTTCCAGGCAGCAGACCTACTGTGTTGATAAATTTAACCATGGGGACCTAGAGTGAGAATAAATGTGATATTCTCACTTTAGGTCCCCAGTAAACCAAAAAATATCACTGATATTTGCCAAATGTCCTCATAAGCATTGCATAAATTATATATTATATATTATTATACTGATACAGTAGTGCCACTATACTGTAGTTAAGATTGAGCAGGGGTTTCTACGTTAAACCTCAAATGTTGCACCTTAATATCTTTGCAGCTGTTCTATGGATTTGCACAAAAGTTTGCATGTGCAGTATCGGGGGTAGATCTCTTGACCTGCCAAGTTTCATTCTTGTCAGATGTGGGAATTATGAGATCCAGGTAGTGAATAATTTTAAAAATAACTGTTTTTTTTTTGCTCTTTTATCATTGCCTGGCACCCAGACAGTTTGGAATTTTGATTTGAAAATCTCAGGGTAGAAAGGGCTTGGCTCACAGATGTACCTTTTGCTAGTCTGGTGAAAAATTATTAATCTGTTCCAAAGTTATTACATTTTTGGTTCTGAGCATGGTCAGCACAGTCTTTGGATAGCTACTTGAATGAAAAAAGAATTTGGTCTATCTGAAAAAGGATACTTTTTCATATGGGGATAAACCTTTTTCATGAAGGAAAAAATATATTTTTGTATGGGTGCTATCTTGTTTCCATTTAAAAGAAAAAAATCAAAACTCACAAAAATGACATCCTGCACACACACCAGCACATGTGTTTTGTTAACTGGGACCCTGTTAGGTGGATTCTGCACTTAGTTCCTGGAAATATGACCCAGAAATGTACTTGCTAACATTTAAAAATATTTTGCCATGAGATAATTTTCTTTTTTCATATGGACATTTAAAAAAAGAATTGGTCCATATGAAAAAGGATGACTTCATATGAAAAAAGAATTTGGACTTATTTTTTTCCTATTCCTTTTCGTATTGAGGCATTCTTTGCTAGTATGAATAAAAAAGTGTACAAAAAATGATGCCTTCGTATGAAAAAAGAATGTGAAGAATGTCATTTGAAGGTATCCTTTTTTTGTATACTTTTTTGTTCATATGAAAAAAGAATGCCTTCATGTGAATAAAGAATTTTAACTCAGTTTTTTCCCATTCTTTTTTCATATGGAGGCATTCTTTTGGTATGTTTTTTCGGTTCATATGAAAAAAGAATGCCTTTGTATGGAAAAAGAATTTCAACTTAGGTATTTTTCCCCATTCCTTTCTAGTTATGAGGGCATCCTTTATCATAAGTCTTTTTTTGTTCGTATGAAAAAAGATTGCCCTCATATGAAAAAAGATTTTAGACTTAGTTTTTTTCCACATTTGAACTTCAGCAAGTCATAACTCCCTCAATATTTGGACTTAACGGACAATCTACAGTATATATCAACACAAAGGTCTTAATGAGGCAGTATAGCGTAGTGGTCTAAGGCTCTGAGCTGCAAATCTGGTGATATCCAGCAGACTAGACCTGGGTTTGAATCCTACTGCTTCCACTTGCATACTGTGTGACCCTGAGCAAGTCACTTAACCTCCTTGTGCTTCCAGGTCACTCCTGTAAAAAAGCTTTCAGCTTAGTGTGCTATACCTGGTTAAACAACTAAAAAAAAATGAGTACTATAAGAATAATACAAAATCCCCCTTAAAAAGTAGGGGACCACATTAAAACCATAAAACTTAAAAAATGAAAATTCTCTTATGATAACATTGAGAATTTTACAAGTCATAACTCCCTTAGTAGTTGGACTTAAGTGGCAATCTGTATAGCAAGACAAAGGTCATAATGAGTACTATAGAAATAATTAATAAACATTAATGGGCCAATTAAAAAAAGAAAGAACATCCCATAGGATAACAATGGAACTTCAACAAGCCATAATTCCCTTAATATTTGGACTTAAAGGACTATGTATATATTAAAAAAGGTCTTAATGAGTACTACAAGAATAACACATATTCCCCACTAAACATTTAGGGGCAATATAAAACAAATGAAAATTCCCATATGATAAGACTGGGACATCAAGAAGGCATAATTCCCTCACTTTTTGCACTTAATGGACAATCTATATATCAAAACAAGGTTCTAATGAATACTACAAGAATAACACATACCCCCAAAGAAAAAACATGTAGGGGCAATATAAAACAAAAAATGAAAACTCCCATAGCATAACATTGGAACTTCCAACAAGCCATAACTCTGTCAATATTTGGACAGAAGGGATGATGTACAGTATATAACAAAACAAAGGTCTTAATGAGTACTAGAAGAATAATGCCCCCCTCCAACCATTTAGTGGCAATATAAAACATAAAAAAAAAAATTCCCATAGAATGACATTGGAACTTCAACAAGCCATAACTCCTTCAAAACTTGGACTTAAGGGACAATGTACTGGTATATATAAAAGCAAAGGTCTTAATGAGTACTAGAAGAATAACACATACACCTCCAAACATTTAGGGGGCAATATAAAAAAATAAAAATAGAAAATTCCCATAGGATAACACTGGACCTCCAACAATACATAACTCCCTCAATACTTGGACTTAAAGGACAATGTATATAGCAAAACAAAGGTCTTAGCCAGCCCAGTAACATGGAGGACTGAGGCACCATGCGTTACCTACCATCACACTGGTGACCCAGGATCAGGCACAATTTCAGGGCATCAGGGGTTGGCCGGGGGGAGGAGGATCAAGCACCTGATGGACTGCTCTCCTCCTCCTGGGAGGCTGCAGAAGCACTCAGGTTCTGAGAGGTGTGCTAGACATGGGTGCTTGTGTCATTATGTCATTGCACACCACACCTCCTGACAATGGGAAAAAACAGGACTCCGGCTGTGTCAGGATGATGTCCATCCCCGACAAAGCCCTGCACAGCTACTGAGGCACTCTGCCACCGAACTAACCATGTGGCACCATTTGGGGAGTTATGAGAGGGCTCCCCCAAGGGCCCTACCTTAGGGGGCAATCCAGAGTGAATGCTGGTGGACAGAGGTAAGTCCCAGGGGATGGGGCAAGGTAGGTATGGGCCAAGGGAAAAGCAGTTTGGAGACTAAATAAACAAAAACAAAACAAGATCTTAATAAATACTATCCATATCCCTCCCTACACCATTTAGGAACAACATAAAAAAATTTAAATATACAAATTCCCATAGGATAACATTGGAACTTCAACAAACCATAACTCCCTCAATATCAGGACTTAAGGGACAATCTTTGTATATATATCAGAACAAAGGTCTTAATGAGTACTACAAGAATAACACATATCCCCCTTAACATTTACTGTAGGTGCAATATAAAAAAAATCATTAAAAAGCAGGTAAATTCCCATAGGATAACATTGGAACAATGACTAGCCGTGCAACAAAGGACAGAAATTGGTGTTTTGGCAGAATTTGAAGTGCAGGACCTGGAATGCCCTGTGCTCCCACAGGGAAATGTGGGAGCCCAACTGAGCACTTCAATGAATCAGTGCATGCTTGTACAAGTATGCAGTCATTGATTGAAACATTCAGTCAGGCTGCCATCTGTGGAGGTGAGTGGAGGTTGTGTCAGTGGCCCGATCGGGGTACTGGGGGGCAGGGGTGGGAACTATCTGATGACAGGGTGGGGGTCCTCTAAACATTAGGAGTTGGGAATTTTTTTATACCATGGGAACAGGATTTGGGGAAATTGATGCAAATCTTGGTGGGGGCAGGGCATTCTTTAATTTGGGCCAGTGATTGGCTGAGGGGTGGAACCACTGGACACCAGGGATATGATTATAATGTAAATCTTGGGGGTGAGGAATTCTTCAACTTGGGCCAGTGATCGGCCAGGGGGGTGGGACAACTGGACACCAGGGAGGGTGATTCTTCAATTTGGGCCAGTGTTCAGCCAGGTGGGATCACTAGACACCAGGGGTGATTTTGTATACCAAAAATGGTGAACTTTCACCCAGGAGCGGTGAAGTTTGTGGTAAGTGGAGCACGAAATTTCACATTTCGCAACCGTAAAATATTTCACAAAATGCACACATTTCACGAAATATTCCTCGTAATGAAATGTGCTAATTTTACTCAACACCAATGGTGAGTGATTTGGCTTCATGATGTCATTGATAACATCAGTGATAGGGCTTTTTTGTCCTGGCATAGGGTTTCAAACCTACAGAAGCCCGGATTCCATCCCCAGTATGGAACATTTGAATATTTTTTTTTCTTTCTCACAATTTCTGTTAGTATAAGAGAAACTGTTAGATGCCATGGAAACACAAGATTATGGTAGCACCCACAAAACATTCGATTTTTGCCAAATCCAGAACAAAACTAATCATAGGTAAGCCTCCAAACTTGGACATGCTGCCCCTGAAGCAGAAGTTGAAAGTGCCTGCATATTGACACTATCTGGCATCATCTTCAGAGTATTCATGAAAATCAGATGCTTTGTTATACTGATAGTTTGCTATTACAACATCTAGCTTGTGACCTGTAGGAAACTTATATTCCCTTGCCATGTCAGGAATCTTGAGATTTACACTACAGCATACTTCAAATTGACAAACTGGTGAATTACTAAATCCACTGCAGCTGTTCAGGGGAGGTCTACACTCAGTATTGGATGTCCTTTGCCACACTATGCATTTCCTGTCAATAAACTTTAATACAGTGGTAAAGCTACAGACTACCAAAGCAAGAGTGGGTAGGGAACTTGGGTTCAATCCCCAATGCGGGGCATTTTTTTCCTTCTTACTCAGTTTCTGTAGCATCAGACAAAATGTTTGCTGTCATTACTGATGTTAATGACAGAGTTTCAGCAAGATGTGAAATTCTATACTGCTGATAACTTGAAAATTCCCAGCTGAGACATTTGAGGTTTCAATTCAACTTGTGAATGTTACTTCAAACTGACTGACTGGTTCATTACTAAATCACTGCAGGTGTGTGTGTGTGTGTGTGTGTGTGTGTGTGTGTGTGTGTGTGTGTTGTGTTTGCACGCCGCACGTGGTGGGGGGTGTCCACTCAGTGCTGAATGTCCCTTGCCACAGCATACATTTCCTGTCAAGGAGCCTTTGTACAATGGTAAAGTTATATGCTACCTAGCAATTGTGGGTTGAGGACTTGGGTTCGATCCACAGTGTGGGACATTTTTTCATTCTCACTACAGTTTCTGTAGTGTAATTGAAATTGTTAAATGCCATTGCTGTTGTTACTTATATAGTATCAGCATGGTTTGAAGTTCCATACTGTTGAAAACTTGAACATTAGTAATTGGTCTCTAATTTTCTAACAGTGTTTCATCCTGTTTCTTATATATGTAAGTTAGGATACCCATGTTCATTTGTAAAGGGACTTCTTTTTTGGTTAAAATATGATGAAAGATCTGTGTTAGTTCAGGCAAGACCTCCATACCAATTAATTTATGAAGCTCATTAGGCAGACCATCAGGTCCTGGAGCCTTTCCTCCTGCCAGTGAAGACAGTGCCACTTGTACTTCGATTATCTTTATGGGCTGAGATATCTCTGCTAGAAGTTCTGGGTCTACTGCAGGAATGGCCAAATCCACCAGGTAATTTGTGAATGACCCCCACCCATATCTAATGGGCCAGTGCATTCCTTAGGCACTCACCCATTTTGGCAAAGTCGGCCCTCCTAAAGTCCAGTACTTTTGTCTTTGTATGGCTTGACTCTATTGCAGTGTTTATTGTGAACTGAAAATATTAGCTATGACCTTTCAGGTTACAGGATAAAGGGGAGGGAGGGTGGGCAGAGGGTGACTGTGAAAAGGCAGAGATACTAAACAAATATTTTTGCTCAGTATTTACAAATGATGAGGGGAAGTACTCAAAAAAAACAGTAGAAACACTCTGGATACAGAAGTTGATACCAGTCCATTTATCAAGAAAGGGTTCTGAAAGAACTCTAAAACTGAAGGTGGACAAAGCAATGGGCTCTGATGAGATTCATCCCAGAATTCTAAAAGAACTAAGGCTAGAACTAGTGACACCACTGACTACCCTCTTTAACAAATCATGGGAGGATGGGGTGGTACCTGAGGACTGGAGTGGGGCAGATGTGATTCCCTTTCACAAAAGTGGGAGCAAGGCAGAAGCAAGAAACTACAAACCTGTTTGTTTAACCTCAGTGATAGGGAAAATGATGGAATCACTTCTGAAAGAAAGAATTGTCGAGTATCTAGAGGCCAGAGGGGCACAGAACCCAAGGCAGTATGGATTCACAGCAGGAAGGTCATGCCAGATGAATCTGATAGATTTCTTTGACTGGGTGACCAAAGTAGTAGATCAGGGAGGGTCTGTGGACAAGGCCTACCTAGACTTTAGCAAGGCATTTGACACAGTCCCACACAAAAGATTAATATACAAGTTAGCCAGCCTGGGAGTGAGTCCCAAGATGACAGCCTGGGTAAAGAATTGGCTGGAGAATAGGACACAGAAAGTAATAGTAAATGGAGTCCACTCTGAAGAAACGGGGGTTACTAGTGGGGTACCGCAGGGTTCAGTATTAGGATTCGTCCTCTTCAATGTCTTTATAAGCGACATTGCAGAGGGACTGGAAGGAAAGTATGTCTCTTTGCAGATGACACAAAGATCTGCAACACAGTTGATGCAGAAGGTGGGGAGGATAAGAAGGGACTTGGCAAGGTTAGAGGAATGGTCAAATGTATGGCAGCTTAGATTCAATGCTAAGAAGTACAAGGTAATGTACCTGGGAAACAAAAGCCCAGTTGAAGAGTACACAATGGGGGGTGAGATACTAACAACAACAAAAATGGAAAGGGACCTGGGGGTAGTCATATCAGATGACCTAAAGGTGGGCAAGCAATGTGAGAGGGCAGCAAGGAGGGCTGGGGAGATACTGGGATGCATATGGAGAGGCATCACCAGTAGAAAACAGGAAGTTATTATCCCTCTGTACAGACAGCTGGTCAGACCCCCATCTGGAGTACTGCATGCAGTTCTGGAGACCCAATCTCCGCAAAGACATAGACAGGATGGAAGCTGTCCAGAGGAGGGCAACTAAAATGGTGCAGGGTCTGCACAGGAAGACATATGAAGAGAGACTAAAGGAGCTTAATATGTATAGCCTCAAGGAAAGGAGGGAGAGGGGGGACATGATAGAAACTTTCAAGTACCTCAAGGGAATCAACAAAGTCCAAGAAGGTAGCATCTTTCAAAAAAGAGGTGTGCAAGAACAAGGGGCACAATAGATGGGGGCAGCTCAGAGGTAATTTAAAGTATTTTTTCACAGAGAGGGTTGTGGATGCATGGAACAGCCTTCCGGAGAAGGTTGTGGAGTCAAAAACAGTGGTGGAATTCAAGCATGCATGGGACAGTCATTAAGGCAATTCTAGGGGGTGGGGGTAGGAAGAAGTAGGCTGCTGGTTAACTAGGATCTGCAGCTTATCCATTAGGTAGGGAAATGGGCAGACTGGGTGGGCCAAGCGGTCCTTATCTGCCATCAAATTTATGTTTCATACATCTGAGATGTATACCTACTCAGAATGTTTAAGATTTCTTTCTTATTCGTACATTCTTAACCATCAGTCCCTTTTAAAAAGGTTATCTCTTTTGCTTGAATTTTTGCATTATAGCTGTCAAAGGGGCATATTTCAACTATTTTCCCTTTAACATCAAACTGTTGCTGGTGGTGTAGATTTTGAGCTTTTTGGCCATGAAAATCCCTCATCTGCTGTTTTACCTTATTGATTTGTATATTGAGATTCTGTCCTGTGTCATTTGATATAGACAATAGCTGTTGTAGGAGCTTCTTATTCTGTAAATACTGTAACTAAGATATTGTCTTTTATTTTTACCTTTACTAATGTGTTTGCAAAGTTTTTGTAGGTCTTGCTTTGTGTCTTCCCACCATTGGCTGGTGTCTGCAGATACAATAAAAACAGATTTTCTTGCCACTAGAAAGTGATGAAGTGTTTGCAAGATATAAACATCTGATAATAGAGAAAACATTAATTTTCCAGAACCCCAGTCTTCTCTTTATTCCTAATTGAACTCCTATTTTAATTCCCGCTACCTTGTGGTCTGAGAATTCTACTGGATATGTGATTGCTGAGAATATATGTACTTGTCTGGATGTAAAAATATAATCAAGCCATGAAGCTAAAGGTCTCTTCTGAAAAGTAGGAGTAACTAATTTTATGTGGAAGTGATAGGAATCTCTCAACTTTGCTTTTAGTATTATCTGAGACAGAAGGTTGGAATCACAATATTGCTTTGAAGTATTAGCTACTAATGGGCAATTAAAGTCACCAGAAAAGACTACATGGTGTGCTGTAAACAAAAAAGGCTGGAGTAAATTAAAAATTTCACAGCGCCCCACCTTTGTTTGAGGTGCATATACATTTACTGACAGAAACAATGTGCCCTGTATGAGAGCATCCAGGGTCATAGCTCTGCCAGGGACCAGATCATAAAGTTTCAAAATTTTTAGCCCAGGTAGTTTAAATAAAATCCCTAAACCTGAACAGGATTCCTACCATATAGACCACAAACTATCCCTTTGAAGCTACTGTCATTTCTCTTAGAGAATGTAAATGCACATCCTGAAGAAAAAAAATACCAAAAGGGAGATGAGTTAGAAAAGAGAAGACTATTTTCCTCCTACCGCCCCTTTTTATACTATTGATATTTATAGTATAGCAAGAAAAGGGTACAGTCATTATCACTTATGTTATTTATATTTCCCCTTCTTGTATTTTACTTTTTCAACTTAGTCTTCCTTTTTTGAGATCCTTTGGCTCTTTCTTGCTTTTCTGTGTCTGTGGTAGCCTCATGCACAGAAGACACTGCTGATGAAACATTCGAGTCATCCTCTGTATTTCCAGACTGCAGCATGTCAAACTTGTTTGTCAAAGGCATTAAGGTTTGTTTCATCTGTGCTTGAGACATAGAAGCTGTAGTATTATGTCTGGTTATGATTACTGTATCTTCTGATTTGACAGCTGAAGGGGGAAGGAGAGGGTGGGGACATCAAATTTCCAGTATTTCCAGCACCAGAGGTGGAGGGACATTTCACAGAAGAGTTTAGCATCGTACAGTTATCTGGCACCAGTTTCAAATTACTCAAATTCCATGTCTTAGATCTTGCCCCTGATGTCTTTGATCTAAGGTGTCACCTCCCTGCAACCCATCTTGATTTGGAGCCAGTGTGGGGCTGGGAGGGATCTTTCTGTAGTAACACTCCCAGTCTTCCCTTGGTGTTTATTTATTTAGTTTTTGTTAACTGGGTAGGTACACTAGACAGCATAGCTACCTATTTTCAGGTACAACCCAGGAGATTACAACAAATGGTATGTAGACAATAGTAGGTGCAAGAAAACATCATGGGAACAAGTAGAAGTCAAACACAGTACACTTATACAAAATTTCCAGCAATGACAGTACATTTGCAGGAATCTATATGTAGTAACAAAGGAGGAATATAAGTGAAAATAACTAACAGTCATAAGTCATACAACTAGACAGTAAGTGCTAAAAGAGAGGAGATAGCAAGATTTCCAGGCATGTTTGAGAGTAGTAGAGGTTGGAGCCAGTAGGCGACTAGGAAGAACCAGTACATGAGTGGGTGGATAGAGAACAGGAGCAGGGTTCAGAGCTCAGAAGAGCCATACAAAGCTCCTGCTTGAAGCTGTGTGGAGAAGGGGAGATTCTTAGATTCAGTGGGAGTTCCACAGTTTAGGGGCCCAGCTAGAGAAAACATTCTCCCCCATTTTGGTTTTACATCTCAGTTGGACAAGAAGGGATTTGCCAGCTGATCATAGTGGGTAGGCAGAGGTCACAGGTTTGAGCAGTAGAGACAGTTTGTCAGGTAGCTGGGAGGAGGTTATATTCTTTAAAAACAAATAGGAAGTAAACTGTTGGAAGGCTGAGGGGGTAAGCCATTCCAGACTGGAGTATCGTGTGCATCGGTAAGTAAGTCTGGGTAAAGACAGAGCAATACACCAAATGCTGTTGTAGCAGACATCCCACTTTTGGAGGAACCCTCCAGTAGTTACCAGAAAGGCTATTAACCAATATGCCAATTTGGGTCTCAGGATCCCCTATGCAATGGCCATCCTCACCGTGGATGTTAGGCTATGTCTCACCTTATATGCCAGCCCAGGTTGAATATTGATGGATTTAATGACTGAGGCTAGGTGCAGGTCAGAATCCAAGACGGGATCAAGGATTACTCCTAGGTATTTAAAAGAGGTAACTGTGTTAAGGGGAGAGCCATCAAGTGCTCTGATACTTAATGGTTGGGTGCAGAACCAAAGTTTTGAACCTGAACTGATGAGCACAGTCATCATTTTATTTTTATTTAAGACAAGCTTATTTTGCAATAGCCAGCTCTGAAAGATAATTGAAGTTACTATCTGAGAGGTTTGAAGAGGATGGGTAAAGAACAAGATTGTCAGCATATAGCAGATCTGAGCAAGCACCAGTGAGACGTGAAATGTCATTTATGAAGACTGTAAACAGGAGATGACCAAGAATCAAACCCTGAGCACTCTGATCCAAATAGGAACAAGAGGGGACTTAGCATCTCTGATCCGAACAAATTGTTGACACTTCAAAAGATAATTTTGGAACCAGGCAGTGACGGAGGTACAGAAACCTGGGGGTGACAACTTTGAGAGGAGCAGCAGGTGGTCAACTAAATCAAATGCTTTTATAAGATCAACAAAAGTAGCCTCAGTGAGACAGCCATTGCCATAGCGAGTCTGACATCATTTGTAAACTGTATGAGAACAGTGGATGTACTGTGCCCATGTCGGAAACCTTGTTGGTCAGGGGTGAGGAGTTTGAAGGAGTAGAGGTAATCTGAGACCTGAGTAGCAACAATTTTCTCCAGTATTTTAGAGAGGGTGGAGAGGATGGCAATAGGGCAGTAGTTATCCAGGTTAGTGGTGTCCTCCTTTTTGTGGATCGACATAACTTGAGCAATCTTCCAGAGGGAAGGGACATGTCCTGTAAGAAGAGACAGGTTGAAAAGTCTAATCACTGGAGAGACTATAGATGGTGCAAAGGTTCTTAGTGTCAGGAGGTCTAAACCTCACTCTCAGGTTCTTGGCAATATTGGGAATGCAAGAAATCACAGACACATTGCATAAGTTTATTACTACCAAAATGATAAATCACAATTGCCCTAAGCAGTTCTTACCAGTACGAACTGGGAGCCAATGTTAAGTGTACCCTATACCTCAAGGTTTCTTCGTGTCTCTTGGGGTCACCGATGTATAAGACTCAGTGTCTCACATTATATACCTATGATAATTACTATGGTTACTGTAAGATAGAAACATTTCTAGTTACAGAGATGAGCCCTATTGGCTAAATTAGAGGTGGCACCATGGTCCAAAATAACATTATAGAATTTTGTAGTAGTCATCACTTTGTGAAGCAAAAGAGTACAGTTCTTACACAAATCAGTGTAGTAGTACAAATCACCAAAAGGTAGTAATGCCGACTTATATATCATAATCATTACAAGGACACAGATGTCCTAACATCTTGAAGGTGTGAAATACATAGAAAATACATAGAAAATATATATGTATTGGAAAGCAAAGTGTATAACAATAATGTGCATACATTTCCTGACCTCTACTCTTGTACGGTAGATGCCTTTAGCTCTATATGTTAGTATAACATGTGCCTAAGCACTAGCTGTCTCACGGTGTACCTCTGGGGGTGTCAATAAGGGTGCAGGGACCTCGTGTAACATTAGAATTTTGATAAGAGTCCATCTGCCCCTGCCGATCCAGCTGGAGAGATGGACTTAAGTATGCATAAGATTTTAGTCTCAGAGACTGGGAGAAGGGTGAAAGATGGATTGGAAGGTTTAAGGTTATCCTGTGGAGCAACAGGTAAAGGCCCAGGAGGTGCAGTATAGGACAAGAGGTCAGTGAATCTGGATTTAAGAGCCACGGCAACAGTGAGCAGGTTATTGCAAATACAACCATCCATGATCATATCAGAGATGGTATTGCACTTGTTTTTCCCCAGTAGGGTGTTAACGTGACTCCAAAAACCATGAGTCACTGACAGAGGTACTAAAGAGCTGACAGTTGTAATTGCCCTTAGCAAATCTGATGGAAACCTTACATAGGTTTTGGAGTCTTCTGTACTCTGCCCAATCTAATGGGGACTGGGTTAGCTTAGATTTGTTCCAGGCTTTATATTTCTTTTTGAGAGATGCCAGGAGTGAAGAACTTAACCAGCGGGTAGCAGATCTCCGCATACGGCACCTTTTTACTGGGATATATTTGTCTTGATGGTTCAAAAGCGTGGTAAGGAGGTACTGAGCAGCATGTTCCATATTACAGGTATTATATAGAGGTGCCAGTCCATGTTCTGTAGCTCCAAGATTAGGCTCTCTTATCCATTTTGAAAAATCCCTGAAAAGAATTTCTCTGGGGGTGGTTTAGGGGTCCTAGCCTTCCAAACACAGTAAACTGGGAGTAGTCACTGATTGAGTCTGGTAAAACTCCAATAGCACTGATCCTCCTCAGGCCTGTTGGAGATGACCCAGTCTAGAAGAGACTGAGACTGCTGTTACTAGTCTGTCTGGTCGGAGAGTGACCAATTGAGACAGATGTAACCTGCTGAGTTCAGCAGCATAGAGATTAAGGTTTT
The DNA here is from genome assembly GCA_016271365.2 of Neoceratodus forsteri. Classification (NCBI taxonomy): domain Eukaryota; kingdom Metazoa; phylum Chordata; order Ceratodontiformes; family Ceratodontidae; genus Neoceratodus; species Neoceratodus forsteri. Next base: position 178,995,433 of record CM057450.1, on the reverse strand, counting down.
TCCCTAGCCAATCTAAGTTGAGGTCCCCCATAACAATAAGCTCTTGTTCATCCTTTAGCGAGAAAAGATGGTCAATTACTTTAGTCAGGCCTGTTAGTCCATTTTTAGGAGGGTTATAGATGCACATTACATTTAGCTCCTTAGTGAGACCTAAGGTAATAACTGAATTGTTTCACATAGGCTGGTAGTGTTGACCGGGAGGACTGTAATGTCAAGGTCCTGTCTAGTATAAAACAAAACACCACCACCCTTTTTAGCATTTGGATGATCACATCTGTGAAGTTTATATCCATTGGTCCTACATAATGAATCTGGTATATGGGGTTTTAATGAGGTCTCGTTTAGACCTAAGACGTCAGGGGAGTTGTGAGCAATCCAGGCTTCAAACTGTGCAAAATTAGCTTACAGACTTCTAATGTGTATATGTGCAAGCCTAAGCTCCTTTTCTGTGAACCAATAAGATGGGTTCTTGGGAGCAATGCCATCAGGAGGGCCTGGGTTAGGTTCAGTATCACTGGAGAAAGAGAGATGACATAGGGGTACCCAGGTCTCAATGAGAGAGGTTTGGAGTTTTCCCTCCAGTGGCATATAAAAAGGGGAATGGCTTAGGTAGTCAGCCATACTAGCAAATGGGATAAGCTTTAGGAGCCAGGTTCAGGAATAAAGGTATTACTCCTGATAATTAGGTTTGAGAAACAATAGCTCCAGTCCTCAAGTTTATTTGAGTAGCCAGAGTCAGTAGATGGCTGGCAGAGAAGAGTTGAGAGTTGGAGGGCTAGGAGAAGGGGAAAACACTGGCAAGGAAAAGCATTAAGGTAATTAATAAACATTGCTCCTCTCCATCCGCTTGATCAGGTATATTGTGTGCTGCCCATTTGTAATTTGTCCCATCTCATCACAGAGATTACATTTGCATTCGTTAGCACATTGAGATCCCATGTGCCCTAATGTCTCACATGTTACATCTTATTCGATCAATATACTACTGAAGTGAGCCACTGAGCCACATTTGTAACACATTTTCAGCTGACCAGCACAAAACAGTATGCCCCTATCTCTTCCTAAAAAAAGAGTTTGGCAGATGATTAACACCAGTTTCAGTTGTTTTCAACATCACCTTGACCTTCCAATCCCCGTCCATATATTTTCAGAGTCCAGGATAGCATCCGGTTCTTCAATTATGGTGCATCTCTGTTTTAACCAGTAAGTCAGGTCATTCACACTAACCCCCTCATTACGGAATAGTACTGTAATAGTTTTTTGTGCAGGCTTTGTTAATGGTATGGCAACAAAAGGCGCCAATAAAGCAGTTTTCTTCAAAGCATTATATTTTGTTCAGAATCTTTCTAATCCAGTAAGTGATTTAAAGCTGACATCAAATGTTGCTTCACCAGATATATGCATAAGTGTGTAAGTTTCATTTGAAAATAACTTCATTGAGTCTTTCAGAAGGGTTTTAGCCACAAATAGCCTATCTGGAGATTCATGCATACCTCCTGTGTAATATAATCTGACCGCATTATGCCTCTTTGCAGGAAAAATTGGCAGTTTAAACAGAGAAGAAAAAGAATGAGGAACATCTTTGTGAACAATATTCAGATGCCTTTGTGGCAGTACATCTGATACATTGGGGTGTCCCCCAGTTTGATTTTCTTGTACTACAGTTGAAATAGCTGAATCCTATTGAGGAATTTTTAAAATTGGATTCTGAGTGAGTCTAGCTCGCTGGCACCTCCAAGTCCTGATCTGTGTTTGGACCGACAATTTGTTTAGCAGGTTGTACTTTTTGGCATTTTTATAGGAGAGTTTCCTGAAACCTACTGACCTGATTGTGCATCTCTTTCCCACCCTGCACCTTGCAGGGCTTTGTTGACTGACCAAGTGTGCTCCAAGGTATAGATCACTTCTTTAGCACGTCTTAGGCCAGGCTCTGTGTCACCTGTAACTGCCATTCCCAATGCGATAGCTGCAGATGTACTTTGCTGAGTTTCCAGGCGTTCCCCTTGTTCTATGGCCACCGTGGGTCCTTTGATGAAGCTACATCATCGTAACTCAGCTGTACAGGCTTGACAGACTCTTTTCTCCTATCAGCCTGAAGCTCTCTCAGTTTTTTCCAGAGCTGCATTTTTTTAAACAAACAGCTTTTTTTTCAGCATCAAGTTGCTGCAATACTGCCACTGCTTCAGGGTTTACGTCTCTAGGCTCACCCGGAGTTTCCACCAGGGTTTCGCTTACATCACTTAGGCCCAAAAAACTATCATCAGGTAGTTCTGGTAGGTGGGTTGTCTTTAAAGGACTATGAGTATCAGACCCCAGTTTCTCAGTTGCAGCATCTATAACAACATCTGTAGTTTCAATCGTATTTTGAGGCACAGCTTCAGGCAGTAAATTATCCAACTTCGTTGTCTCCATCTCCAATTCAATTTCCTCCACCTCCTCCCCTGTGGCCTGCCGAGCGGCCATCTTGGAAGTCAGCCTCGGGGACACAGTCTCCTTCTACTGAGCAGTAGGTGAATTTCCCCTGTGCCCTGGCCAAATTTCCCCCCATTCACTAAAAATACCACCAACAGCTTAATTTGGTTCAAGGTCAGTTGGAATTCATCTCTATCCCCCTCCCATGGGTCATGCCTGAAAATAGGCAGAATTTATCTAGTGCACTTACCCGGTCAATAAAAACTAAATAAATATTTGTGGGGTGTATGTGTGTGCTTGTACACATGTAAGTGCCTGTATTCTGCTGCATCAGCTTACACATTATTTAGCATGTACATTATATTTGCATAGTACTATAAAAAAGTGACAGTTCCATACTTTGGTGTCACTCAGTACCATTGGTACTTTAATTTGTTTTGCTGTCAAATTCAACATAGATGGAATGGAACCATTTTTCTTAAACTTTCTTAAACTTTCAAGGTAGAAGTGGGCTGTGCCAGTGCAGTGCCTATTGCAGGTTTCATGAAAAAATATTAAGCGGTTCTAGGGTTATGAGCAACATAGGCAGTCTCAAAACACTAAACAACTTCCTCTTTCTTTCTTTCTCTCCATGCAGTTGATCCACTGCAGGCAATTTGAAAATCCAATTGTAGAAATTAAAGTTTTTGATTTGAAAGGATTTTAAAGTTTTTTAGCTGCTCTGAGCATGCTTAGTAGTTATTTTAAATAGCCCTCTAACACAATGTGAAACATTCGATGTCACAAGACCATTTTTGGTTTTCACCACTTGCTTCTCACAACACGAAAAAAATTTTTGTGTCGTAATGGCCATCATCTTGTTTTCTTCCCCTGAACTAAAACACATGGAAAATAAATTAAAAATGGTGTATTTTAGAAAACAAACACCTGAACCTAGCTAAATGGGAAATAATTTACTGTAGCTAGATTCTGGTGTTTTCTTTCATCAGACTCTCCAGAAATACCTTTTCTGGACACCCCCAAATCCAGGGTGCCCAGCTTAGTGAGAGAGTCCATTCACCCATGTTCTCTGTATGAGAACAGTGGGGTTTTCTTGATATCTGCAGTCGCAGATGGAGACCCGCTGTTGGTTTGTGTGCCAGCAGTGAGCCAATGATCAGTCTGTAACTCTCTATCTCTCTGTTGGTTTCTTTGTCTCTCTCTGTTTGTGGCTTTTATATTAGGCAAGGAAAATGGGCAGGCTAGATGGGATAGTGGTCAGTATCTGCAGTTAATTTTAATTTCTATCTCTCTCTACCTCTCTTTATCTCTTGTTATTTCTCTCTTTCTCGCTATCAGTCTCTGGGTCTCTCACTATCTCTCGCTCTAGCTATCTGTTTTTTCTTAAGTTTTTCATTTCCTTTTCTCTGACAGCTCAGTCAGCCCTCCCTCCAGTTTTCCCTGATACTAAACACTAAGATCAACCAGGTGCCCACTCCCAGTACCACTTGCCAGCTCCCTCCTCTCCTGGTCGCCCGACCTCACATGAATAGATGGTGACACTGGGGTGCCCACTCCCAGTGATGCTGTGGAGTTTAGCTGACACTGGGGTGCCCAGTCCACAGTGTCAGATCCAATATCATTTAATTTGAAGCTGAAAAAAAGAAAAATATCCCTCAATATCTTTATTTATTTTTTAAAATGTGCCTGTAAAAGAAAACAGTCCATTGCTGATCTGACCTCATCTCAGACCACCATTCATCCGACTCCCCAACTCAGCACCTACCCACTCTCACACACACCTCACTACCTGAACATGCCTTATGATGTAGATCCACTCTGATTGAAGACTTATCTTCGCCAGAACTGGCAACTGCAATAGTACAAAATATGGTAAGTCTGGTTTAATGTATTTCAATGCGGTTTGAACTTTACTTATAACTTTGCCATTTGTTTTATACTTTTACAGCATTTTTTTAACATGGCCTTTTTAGGACCCCAGCACATCAACAAGGGTGGTGAAATGTTTCTTATCTGTCTGGAAAGGTGATTTTGCAATCACTGTGCAAAATCACCTTACGGGTAGGATGTGAACATGTTCACCTACCAAGGTCATGAGGTGTGGTCATAAAAAGACTATGTTGAAATCTGGTGTACAAAGATATTAAAATGACTAAGTTTTGAGTAAACATTGAAATATTTTAATATTCTTTCATAACTTTGTTAATTTTAACATTTTTCCAACAAACTTTCAACATAGCCTTTTTGGAACACCATCTCATGAACAAGGCAGGGGAATTTTTTCAAATCTGCCCCAAAAGGTGATTTTGCAGTTTACATGAAATCACATTAAAGGCAGAGTTTGAAAATGTTCACCTACCAGGTTCATGAGGTGGGGTCATAAGAAGACTATGTTGAAAATGTGGTGTAAAAATATGGTAAAGTGTTAAGTGCACATGGAAATATTGCAACATTCACTCATCACTTTGTTATTTTTTATTAGTTTGGAACCTATTTTAAAAGACCCCTTAGAGCAATACAAGTTGCATTGCTCTAAAGGTTGTGGTAAACCCTGTTTGCACCAGGCATCTTGCATCAGATGTTATATTCTGCAATGTCCCTGCACCAAACTCCCTGGTTAGCCACAGAATGCAAGATGCACCAAAGACTTGTCTGCACCTGAGGGATTTGATGCAGGTCTAGGGCACCCCCTGCACCTGGCACAACACTAGAAGGGCCAGGATGGTGGGTGTGAAGAAATATCATGCCAAAAGTGGCTCTAGGGCAGCGGGCACAGGAAGAGGCAGGTGTCATTGCAGTAGTACAGGAGAGAAATAAGTGCTTCTAGTGCCTCCCTTCTGTGGTGGGCCCAGTGCCTCTTGGTCTTCGGGCAGCTGCCTTGTGGCAGGGATTTTCCACTGTTGATCCCTTGCTCCTGTGCCTGCCTTGCCTGATGCCCAAGTCATCACCTCCTCCTCACACTTAATTTACTCTGCTACACCCTGTAAGGGTTAATGTGTCCCTGCCAGGCTAGCAGCCTTTAGTTGTTCTCATGTGCCCCTTCTCTTGGAACAACTCTTCAAATGTCTCCTCTCTGCTGCTCCTGTATCACTATTGCTGTCCTTTGTTGACAATTAACTGGTGCCCCTCTACCTGTCCAGATGCTATCTGATGTTATATTCTTGACTGTTCCTTGTGGATTGCCATGCTTATTTCTTGTCTGTACCCTGTTGATTGTCATGCTCTGACCTCTTAAAGCTTAACCTGTACCTGACTGTCCCTGTTGAATGCTGTACCTTGACCCTGTTCTGTTTTGCCTGTGTCTTGTAATTCTCCTGGGTAGCACTTGAAAATAGGCACCTGACTGTCTAGTGTACTTACCTGGTAAACAAAAGCTAAATAAATAAATAAATAAACCACCAGTTTTACCTCTGTATATGAGGGTAGAGAGACAGCTTTTCTTGGTATATCCATACCATGCAAACTGGCCACTCTGTACCTTGCTATCCACACCCAAAACAATACAGTCTGTTTAGGAAAAGAAAACTGCCCAATAGAGAAACAATCTCTCCTGTTGTCTGTTTTACTTTACTTCTACATGCAAAGAACTGAAGCTGTTTAATAAAAGAAAAATAGTAAAGTATAAGTATAAAGAAATGTACAACTCAATGTATTGTCCCTAGAAACATGCACTCTATATAGGAGCTAGGCTAGCTAAGAGGTTTTATTTATTTCGCTCTCCTGGTTTTACATTTAAATGATGTTTAAATGACACAATTGTTGCATTATGGTAGTATGAAACTCACCAGGAATCAGTATTTTCCATTACAGAGACCTGTCCTGGAGCTGTCTAGTGTCTTACTAAGAGTGACCAGCCTTGTCTTTTCTGTATATATATATATATATATATCTACTGGAAAGCCTAGGAGGAGCCAGTATCGACATATCCCCATAAAATCTTCTGGGAAATATGTTTGTACAATGTTTACCTGGGTGTAAAGACACAACTGTATATTATATATAATGTTATTGGGTTGTAAATAAAAACAATATTTAAGAAAGTATACTGTTAGAAATGCAAAAGGGGCAGAGTCTGAGGTGGTCACCTGGCGGGTTCAATGTATAAAAGGATTTCAATCCACAACAAGCAAGTTCAAGCACCACCAGCACACCAAAATTTAGTTAGTGCTCATAGCAGCAAATTTTTGCAAAAAGGACACAAAGTCAGAAAGACATCTTGGGCCCGATTCTCAAAGGCTCCAGCATGGTACAAGGTGTTAGCACCATGGAGAATGGCACAAGGTGCACCCTGAGCCAAACGGTATGTCCAGGAGTGATTCACAAAGGCAGTCTGCATCAAATGTGGGCTGTCTGCCCCAAATGGGGCTTGCACCATCACTGCGCCCAGCACTGGGCTGTGACAAGGCGGAAGTGGCCCTGCAGCAGATGCAAGCTGCCACAATCTGAAAATAGTATTCACATATTGCACCCTTCCGACAGATTTCTAAATACCCTTAGACCAGCTAGGGCTGGTCTAAGGGGACTTAGAAATAGTTTCCCTGGGAGAACTGTCCTGTCAGTGGTGCTGCATGTCCCACCGCCCAGACCCCATTGTGGCCCACATATGCCATATTGCTATCGGACCCCCCTTTCCACATTGTGCCCTCACAGGACAGGATCACCTGCCCAATCCCAACTGTGCCCCTGATGTTCCCTGGACCATGTATAGACAGGGGCCCCCACCCAGATCCTGGTGTCCCCACCAGTACCAGGCACATGCCACCACCCCTCCTGCTGGTGCCCTGTGCCCCCCAACTAGAGATGTAGCACCCCTTCACATTTCCAGACTGTGCAGGGGACCACTACAGTCCTCCACACAGCTCTGCAGCTAGTCTGCCACTGTACTGTCCATGCAACAGACTGTACATGGGATTGCAGTGAACCTTTCAGTGCGCCATGTCTTTGCCGCATGGGTGGGGTTGCTCAAGTGTAGGGATTTAGGTGCTGGGACCCTCCTGTACCAGAATCTGGCGCATGGTCCCTGGTGCATGGGGCTTAGTGCAAGCTGCGGTTTGCTGCAGCTTGCACCAAATGCAGCCCCTATGAGAATCAAGCTCCTTACTCTCCACATGGAATGGGAATGCCAGACAGCAATCCCATCAGATTAGCTCAACCAGTTTTACCTCAAGGCATCATCAGGGAGTGTATAAGGTTACTAGATACACCTTTATTTTAAGGTCTTAAAGTGACAGTACATAAAGCACCATATCTATCATGTGGTTAACATACATATTAAGTTTACCTCAACCAAGTGATTTAAAAGAAACTCAATTTTGAAGGTGATACTAAAACCAAAGTCAAGTTGTGGTTCTAAAGCCACAGTCAAAACAGGCAATTCATAACATTGTTCTACTATGATTTTAAAGTCATGTACATATATATGGTTAATTTTCTACATATACATACGATATCATTCTATCTTGGTTCATTTAATTAGAACCTGATATACACTACCTGAAAAATGTAGATTAATACCAATATCCTGCCTGGGATCCTTATAAGATATTTCATCTATAAATATAATTTTCATTTTAACTCAAATGGTGCTGTCCTAGACCAAGTACACTCCTTTAAATATCTTGGAATCACTCTAGACAGCCACCTATCCTATGGCATCCATACTGACACTGTTGCCAAAGCTGTTAACAAATGCATTGACCTTCTCCAGTGGCACAAGCAATGCCTTACCTCAGATGCCTCAAGAATAGCAGTGCAGAGCTCTGTGGTCTCACTAACTGGTTATGGGCTGTTTGTCAATGCTATGCTTCTGACACAGCCCTAAGGCCCCTATCCTTGGTCCTAAACAAAGCCTGCCATCTCATTACTGGATCCCATCATCTCACCCATACATGTGCACTCTATGCCCAAATGGGATGGCTCCAACTATCCAAACATATTGAGAACCATACCTGCTTAATGGCCAAGAAGATCAGGTTAGGCCTTGCACCCCCAGGAGTCCAAGCCCTCCTACATGCAGCACGCATCCCCCGCCCCACCAGGGATTCTGAAAATCAAATTCTGCACATCCCCCGGCACCACACCTTGCAGAGACAAAGGTCCTTTGCTCACCATGCACCCTCCTTGTTTAATAGACTCAACAAAGACATCACCTCACTACAAAGACTTGACCAGTTCAAAATCAACCTTCACCTCCACCTGTCTGCCTCCAGCTCCTGTGACTGTCACTCCTCTGCTATCCCCCGCTAGCACTTACCTCTCCATCTCCCTGACCACCCTTCCGCACCCCCACCCCCCTCCCTGGCTTTAGCACTATAAACCTGACAATGCCCTCGGCTGCTCCTCTGTTTCTGTTGTCCCCTCAATCCTTCAACTTTCCTTGTTAACCCTTGCCCTGCCCTGACCTTTCCTTCCTCCCTCTACTGTCTGTATTCAATCTGCTTAAGACTGCTTAGAATCCCATGAACTGCATTGTTCATACATATTTCTGTCCTGTACCTACTTCCCCTCAAATATATGTATTCAACTGCTTGAATTGCCTGTTTCAAAGTTTGTCATGTTTGTACTGTTTCCCAAATTGATGTGGAACCTTTGTAAAGAGCCCTGGCTCAAAGGTATTTGTAATCCTAGAATATAAGAAATAAATAAAATAACTAAATAAACTTTATATAAAACCTATTTAGCACTTATATATTGATATTCAAGTCAATTTTTGTGAATAAATCAATTTCTTATATAACAGGGGTGGGAATTTCAGAAATGTGCCAGAAGCCAGCACAAGGCCGATGCAACGCAAGTCCAATGTGTCATGGTGCAATGAGCATGATATTCAAAGGTTGTGCATGGTGATGTGCACAAGTGCAACACGGCTGAATATTGCATGGATGCACCATAGCACAGACAGAGGTGCACCTGGGAGCAACCCAACATGCGAATAGCACACCCATGGATGCACAAGGGGCCGAGGAAGATGCACCAGGATACATATGGATCAGCCACAGGCACAGCAAGGAGCAAGACACTGAGGAGGAGGGGGGGCAGCTGCCGGGGAGGCGATGGAGCCAGGTGAGAGACACAGCCGGCCCACGATGTAAAACCGCCCAAGGAGCACGCATGTAGCCAGCCCCTCGACCACGTGCACCACAGCAGTGGATGTAGGAAAGGTGGCACTAACAGCCAGGGTGGGCCACCACCGCCACCCCGACTGGATGTCACGCATCATTCCATCTGAGCCACAGCCAGCCACATCCTGGCAAATGGCACCCAACACATACGCCACACATCCTGAACAGCCAGCCCATGGCCACCACAGGGCACAGCCACTGATCAAAGGTGAACACCACCATGCACATCCCACAGAACAACACAGGCACACCACACAACCACCCAGCACACCACTGCATCATGGCTCCACTTGCCAGCCGCAGCAGACCTGGACACAGATGGGTAACCATATAAAATCTGTATTGGCTCTACGGGCAGACACATCCCTCCACTGCCTGGCACTGGTCCCACAGCAGGAGCTATCTGGTGACTCTGGCAACCTCCAGTGTGGTGGTGGTGATGGTGTTGAGTCTCTGCAGGAGGCAGCCATAGTTTGGTGGTCAAAGACCCCATCGGACACCTATGGCAAAGGAGGGAACAGGTGATCAGTCCATGTCCAGGGCACCCCAGCCCACTTACTGTGCACAGCAGACAGTGGTGACACGCACCCCTGGGGTGGCATCCTGGCCATCTGAAGTAGGTGGGCCCACACCTGCCACTGACCCAGCATGCCGCAGTTATGCAAAGTGCTGGACACTGCCACCCATGGGCCGACCGCCAGCACAGTGGCAGGCAGGTGGCATGGAGCAGCAGCGGGACCACAGTGGCACAGGTGGCAGCCAGATGCACCCACAGCCCACCAGCAGCTGCCACACACAAGTCCAATGGCTGCCCAATGGTGCCATGCACACCAAGGGTAGAACACAGTTGGCACAGCTCAGTGCACAGGGGGCTGAGGCTGCACACCCACCCCCACTGCCCACCCTGCATATCTATGTATTAAAGCACAGCACCTACCTGGCTGCTGTTGCACTGCTCATGCTGGTCTGGTGGCTCCACCCCTCTGTCCCACAGCTCCAGCCATAGGTCCCATGGCAGCCTGCTGTGGCCCACCAGGCATGCCTGCTGCCCTGGCCCTCCTCCAGTCCTCAGAGCCTAGAACGGGAACATAAACAAGCAGACATCAGTACACAGCAGCACCATGTGCCCACTACCTTCACCTCCCCAAACAGAGTGCATTCCAGCCCGGCATGGCCACAGTGCGGTGGCGCAGCACACCCAGTGCATGCAGTCCCAGGCCACAGGGCATGCAGTGACAGTGCCCCCCCTGGCATGTCATGCAGCCCTGCAAGCCCCATGGAACACTGGACATGCATAGATGCAGGTGGAGCACACTTACCTGGCTGTGGCATGGCTCCCCTCCGGACGCGTACATGCAGTGCCCTGAGCCAATCTGGGTCCCACCTCTGTAGATCACCATAATGGTGGTGACACTGCTCCCTGCTGTGCTACACACCAATAGCCTGTTCTAGGCCATCTGCAATGTCCTGCCAGACCTTTGCCCTGGGCCTGGTGAGGGGCTGCTGCCCAAACAGGCAGCAGCACGGGCTCCACCCTGGGCCACCAAGTTCACCAATTCAACTTGGCTCCAGTTCTGAGCCTGGGGTACTGCACACTGCGGCATGCCTACTCTGCAGTGTAGCAATTCAAAATGGTGCCCTGTAGTGCATGAGCTCCACGTGCTTGGGATGAGCACCTCGCTTGGAGATGCTCTGCCCTCATCAATTGCCCATCCCCGGGGATGCTCAGTATGGGTGTGGCTGTACTGGCATGTGGGACAGAAGTCCCTGGGGGGCATGGGGCAGGGGTCAAGGTCAGCAAGAGCACTGCTTCAAGTAGTGCACTATTTGGACCATAATGCATGCTGCGTAACAGGGTCCTGAAGGCACCCACGCCCCACAGACCAGTGTGCACCTGGGTGCTATAGGGCCTATGGCGCTTGGGTGCTATAGGGCCTATGGTGCTTGGGCACATAGGCCCTATAGTGCCCAGCATAGGCCCCATAGCCGGGCACCATAGGCCCTATAGAGCTGAGCACCATGGGCCCCATAGTGCCTGAGCACCATAGGTCCTATAGCACCTGAGGCACCATAGGCACCATAGTGGCTGAGTGCCATATGGCCTATAGTGCACCCTAGCCTATGTTGCACAAAGATGTTGGTACAGGCCATGGTGCATGCATAGTGACGGGCACACCGTGCATATCACAGCATTGCACCATGACTTGTGCTGGCGTTAACTCCATCGCGCAAGGCGTAACAAAGTGATATTCAGCTGGCATATGCAGATTAGCTCATCAGCCTATCTGTGGCACACTGGGGAATTAGCATCTCATTACTGTTGCGCATCAGCCCATTTGCATGCAATGCACTATAAAGGCACCATAGTATTGCACAGGCCATGGAATTGTATTGCAACCATTCGAGGTAAGTTGCAGCCACTGAGGGAACAGACAGAACAGTGGGATGGGTGGCTGGTGTGGGCCACTGCAGCCACTGACCACATGTCATTGCCCACAGGTAACATCATATCTGAATGTGAGGAGGGTGAGGGGTGTGGGCCTGCACACAAGCGCAGGCCCAGCTTTACAAAGGGGGAGGTGGATGCCCTGTTTGAGTCATACCTTGACAGGGAGCCTCTGCTGAGTGTTGCAACTGGCACACCCCAGGCCAGGGCCGCAAGCCTTGGAGGAGGTGGTGGAGGCTGTGAACCAGCAGGGCAGCCACCAGTGATCCATGCAGGAGTGCAAGAAAGGTGTGCACCGACAGGCATCAGATCAAGGAGAAGGTGGTGGCCATCCAGGCCGCAAGGATGGCCATGGGGGGGACAGGCCACCATGCCACAGCTCACACCACAGGAAGAGCTGGTGGTAGCCACAATGTGGTGCAGCACTGTTGAGGGGGTGCCAGGTGGTGGCTTCCAGACCAGTGGGAGCCCATCACTGCGTGGTAGGTACAGCGGCGTCAGGGGTGGGGGTGTGTTGAGGGGCTGGGTGTTGGGGGGGCCTGTGCATTGGCGACACTAATGTGACTGTTTTCCCTTTCAGCACTGAAACACCAGCATGCAGTGACAGGGGCAGTGGAGTCTGCTGTGGGGGCATGCTCAGCCCTGGAGGACCAGCCAACCACCTCCACTGGAGTCCAGGGGCCCGATTGGCTGCAGCACACTACCATCATCCATCCAGATTACCTGGGTATGGTGGCAGACGATGCCCTGGCTGTGTTCCAGTGGGACGCCAGCCATGGCGTGCAGTGTGTGGAGACACAGATTGGGGTGGGGTCTGACACCGATGATGATGCAACCATTGTCCTGGACAGTGGGGGTGTCATTGAGGGGAGACACCCATACTATACACCATCCCTGGCAGCACCACCAGTGCTCTGTTGGTGGTGGGTCTGCTGCCTGCCATCACTCCTAGTGCCACTGTGTGTGACAGCGGCATGGCACCGGGGGACAGTGGTGGTGGCGGTACAGCCACTGGGACACTGCCCAGTGCACAGTGGCCAGATGGGCGGCAGAAGGCTGAGGATGTTGGGAGGCCAGGTGCAGCATCCACCATCAGTGCATCAGTCAGTGAGTAACCCCAAGGGGACCATGCTGTGCAGTGCCCACCTGAGTGGGGGACTGGACAGCATGGTCACACACCACCGGTGGGTCAGCACAATGCCCATGCACCCCTGGGTGCTGACTCCTCACATGAGCACACCCAATTTCTGATGGCCTCTGTGGAACAACAGGTGCTGCTCATGGCTGGGGTGTGTGCACTGCACGTAGAGATGTGCCAGGCAGCTGAGCAGCATGAAAGGGGCTTCGTGAAGGTCCAGGAGGCCATCGATCGACTGCAGGAGGACACGACCAAGGCCCCAGATTGCCATGCCACTGCGGTCATGGTCACCCCTAGCCCACATGCTGCCATAGGGTGCAGCTGGCCACTGCAGACCCCGCGGAGTGCATTGTCCATCCCACAGTCATGGCATCATGCGACCCCCTCGGTGTCGATGCCGATGCCGGGATCTGCTATTGGTATCCCAGGCATGCCTGGTGCAGGCCTGTTTGTGAGCCTGTAGACCCCTGTGAGGACATGGTCATGTCCCCTCAGCACCACCACTGGGGGACAGTCGGAGACACCCCCTGTGGCTGTCGTGCAGCTTAGGTTTGCTGGGCGGCCACAGCGAGGCCATTCATGTGTCCGTGGTGGCCATGAGATCATGCGGTGGACCTGATGTGCCTGCCATCCTGTCCACAGCCTGCTGCCACCACCCTGTGTGCACATGGGAGTTGTGTGTGCATGTGCATGCCACAGATGTGGCATCTGTGGACTGCACCACACACTGGCTATGTGCACAGTTGCCTGGCCACTGGCCTGTGTGGGATGTGTGTGATGATGCCACCACAGCACTGGATGCACCTGTGCACTGGTGCTCTGTGTCTGATCTACACCAGGTGCTAGCTCCCAGGCGTGTGCCTGCGGGTGCCAGTGTGTGTGTGGGTGGGTGGGTGTGTGTGTGGGTAGGGTGTGCTGTGCTGCATGTTGCTGCATGTGGCCGTGTGGACTGGAACCTCACCTGCCCATGCCCCCCGCCCATCTGTTCAGGCTGCAGGGCATGCCCACACATGCCTGTGTGCCATGCCTCTGTGGCCATCCTGTATGTGGGTGTCTGTCCACCTACCTGCACATGCCATAGTGCTCCTATATTATCGTGTCCCTGTGCTGGCATGCCATCTTGGTCAGCCAGGATCCCTCTGCCTGGGGGCTGCCCACCATCACACACCTGTCAGCCGTGTCATCCTCACTGCTATTCCCCCCATCGACCTTTGACAGCTATCCCAAGGGTCAGTGGCCATGTTGTGCAGCATACAGCAGGTCAGGAATAGGCCACAGGCCTTGAGGGTCTGTACTGTAGGGCATCACCAGACCTGTCCAGGAAATGGAATTGTGCCTTCAGTAGACCAAAGACATGCTCAATGATGTCCCACGTGCTGGTGTGTGCCTCATTGTACCGCTCCTCCGCAGGGGACGATGGGTGCCGGTAGGGGGTGAGCAGCCAGGTCCAGAGTGAGTGGCCACTGTCACCTGTTTGGATAGAGATGTGGTTAGCCTGGTGTCCTATGTTGCTGTACCCCTTGTCCTTCCCAGCCGCACTCTGCTGCACTCCTACCCTGGCAGCCTCCCATGCCCTGTTGTACCCAGCTGCCCATGATCTCGGCTTACTCACCCGCTAGGTGACTGATTGGGATGTCCCCACTCTCAAACCTGTGGCACAGTGCCGAGCTGTGCCAGATGAAGGCATCATGTGCTCCCCCAGGGTATGTGGCACAGACATTGATTATGCACCCACTGGCATTGCACACCACCTGGCAGTTGATACTGGGGTAGCCCTTTCTGTAGAATGTAGGCTACCCCCTCTGGGCCAGGTGGCATGTGATGCCAACATGGGTGCAGTTGATGGTCCCTAGCATGCCAGGCATACATGCTACCCTGTGAAACTCCTGCATGTTCACTGTGCATTCTGCATGTGTGCTGGGGAAGTGGATGTATTCTGCAGCATGTGGCAGCAGGGCATTGAGGAATCGTGTGAGGAGATGTGATGTGGCCAACTGGGTTATGCCTGTGGTGTCCCCTGTTGGCCTCTGGAAGGTGCCCATGGTGAGCAGGCACATGACAGCTGTTACCTTCATATCCACTGTCAGGGTCTGGCTCTTTCTAGTGGGTGCCTGCATCTTCTCACTGCACAGCTCACAGAGCTGCCTCAGAATTGCCCAGTTCAGTTGGTACGGCCCCACGATCTCTGTGTCAGAGTAGGTCTCATAGCTGATGTGGGGTCGGTGCCGCCTGTTCTGGACGTAGCATTGATGGGCCCTTACACAGCCATGCTGCCCTACCTCCTGCCTCCCACACCCTCTTAATGGCCTCCATCTAGAATATGGCACTGGCCATGGCCCCTGTCATCCTGTCCCCCATGGTGTCTGACTCCTGAGGCCCTACTGGCTGTGTGTGGCTGTGTGGGCTGCTCTGCATGGCCCACACCTGTGTACCCTGCCCCAGGCTTGCTGCCTGTTGCCTGCAGTCTCTGACTCCCACCCTGTGGGTTCCTGTGTCGCTTTCTGGCCTGGTGCCACTGTGTCATGCCCGGGCACACTCACACCCAGCGTCGCCTGCCTGCCTGTCACACACACACACACACACCACTCTCTCACACACTGTTACTCCCTCTCTGTCTCTGTCTGTTTCACTCTCCTTGTCCCCTACTGTATGTTTTGCTGGCCTGTCTGTCTCCCTCTGTCCTGCTTCCCTCTGGTGCATGTGCCCTTCTCCTACTTGCTCCCTGTTTTATATGCTCAAGTCTGCTCCATGCAACTGCCATTTGCGCCACCCTTGTGCCATTTGTCTGGTGTTGAATATCACACTGTACCACATATTCATGGCTATGCCCCCTGCCCTTGCGCATGCATACTTTTCCATTGTGCATTGGTGCACTGCCACTTGTGCTGCACAGTTGCTGTCACTGAATATCGATGTCTGGTGCATTTCCACAGTTGAGCATGCACAACCCAGCTGTACAATGTGCAACTGCTTTGAATATCCCACCCTAGGTCTATATGTCCCCACATTCAAATAAATAGAGATGTTTTTCATTTTACTGTTTGTTTACCTCTTCCTATTTAGAGAACAACTCTTTGAAAAGGTATGTATATACATATAAAAGTGTGGGGGAAGGGGAGGATGAAACCCACAGGATGAAAAATAACAAATAAAAAAATCAATTGGCCAGGTAACAATTGAATACATTCTATTCATTCTATTTAAGGTCTATGGGGTCCAACACCATACGTATAGAGTGTCATATATGTTCTTCAAGATAATATTTATCAGTGCATTTGTAAGAATTCCCTAAATCATCCTGAAAAACCTATTTTGTGAATGACTATTACAGTACACACTGCAAGCCCATTGGTCCACAGTGTAGACCAATGGGCTTGCAGCTGTACTGTAAGCTATCATTTGGCAGGCAGCCATGGAGGTATGTGGGTGGGTTTACTGCTGCCTGCCAATGATGGGGGGAGCTGGGTGGGCAAGGGGTTTGGTGTTGGGTGGGGTTGTGCCACTGGACCATCAGGGAGTTATTTCCGATGAGTTTATGGTTGATAGGGGTTACAGGCGGGGTGGGGGTTACCACTAGACTACCAGGGATATACTATTCTATTATTTTGGATGATTAGGGTTACAGGCAGGGAGGGGGCTACCACTAGACTACCAGGGATATACTATTCTTTTATTTTGGGTGATCGGGGTTATGGGCAGGGAAGGGGGTACTACTAAACTACCAGGGATATACTATTCTTTTATATCATGGTGATCAGTGTTCCAGGATGGGGTGGGGGTGCCACTGGACTACCAGGGATAGAAGGATAATGTATTGTGGGTGATCAGAGCAATGGGAGGGATGGGGGGTTACCACTAGACTACCAAGGCTTTGATAGACTTTCTTGTCGGGTGATCAGAGGTACAGAATGGGGAGGGGGTACC
The DNA here is from genome assembly GCA_016271365.2 of Neoceratodus forsteri. Classification (NCBI taxonomy): domain Eukaryota; kingdom Metazoa; phylum Chordata; order Ceratodontiformes; family Ceratodontidae; genus Neoceratodus; species Neoceratodus forsteri. The sequence continues at coordinate 178,978,392 of CM057450.1, read as the reverse complement.
CCTAGACAACCTCTGACAGCAGTGCATGCTGTGCAGGGTGCTAGGCACATTTTGCTGGCCAGCCCTGCACAACACATGCAATGGGGCCATAACAGCATACAAATGGCCCCATTTGTGCCTTTGATGTATTATGGCCCCATTTACATACTGCTGGCTGAATATCAGGAATTTGCACACAGCGTAACTCTCAGTTGCACTGAAGCAGTTCTATTCCTGGTATTTAGCCCTGTCTAGGGGATGCGCCAGTGCTGTATTTGTGCAGTGAGTATGACCTGATATATTCAGAGGAGATGCACCATGTCTCATCTCTTTTGAATATATCCCTTAGTTGCACCAGCGCAACTCAGTTGTGCTACTCCACCACATGTGCTATTGCCAGGCGCAATTCTGAATATTGTGGCCCTAATGTCAAGGTCTAGAAAATGAACTTTTCCCTCACTATAATGAACTGTAAATTTTAGGTTTGGATCAGATTGTTCCAAGTAGCTGAAAAACCAAAAATGTCCTTCTACCCCACCCCACCACACCATCAACACATCATCTGAAAAACATTTCCACAGGTCTATCTGATCATAAAAGGGGTTTGAACTTGATCTTAGATAGCCCTTTCCTTCCACAGGCCAAGGTATAAATTTGCATATGTGGGGGCAAAGGTACCCTCATTGTAGTCCCCTTGACTTGGAGGAAGTTCTGGCCCTGGAAAACAAAGTAATTCATGGTCAATATAAATCTGGATAAATCACATAAAAGTTGTATAAATTCTACAGAATAATCAGTTTTAGTTTCCATCCAGTATGCCAAAGGTTCCAGGCCCCCCTGGTGGGGGATATTTGTACTGTATATAGAGCTTTAATATCCATGGTAACCAGTAGCCACCCCTTTTCCATTTGCAGATTCCCCAGGACATCTGAAATGTGTGTGGTATCTTTTATATAGAACCGAAAAGTAGGCATCAAATAACTTATATGTTGATCCATAAATCTGGACAACGGCTCCATTAGGGCCCCTAAACCAGACACAATTGGGTGTCCTGGGTGTCAATCAATGTTTTATACACTTTTGGCAAGCAGTTTATCATCTGTCTAACTGGACACGGTACAGTAAGAAAGTTAAAGGATGTATCTGAGATAATATCCTTCTCATAGGCTTTTATCAAATATTGATAAATAACATTTTTAAATACCAAAGTCTGATCAACCTTTAGTCCCACATAAAAATCAATATTTGCCAACTGACAAAATATTTCTGCCTTATAAGCCTCTGTTTCCAAAATGACAATCGACGTCCCCTTGTCCGCAGGTTTTATTGTAATATGTGGATTGTCATTTAGTTCTGTGATAGCAGATCTTCCTGCAGTACTCAAGTTGGAAAACAAATATTTCTTCTGTGAGCTTTACTTTTTCAACCTCATTTAGTAGGGATCTTTCAAAACTAGAACTATGGGGGTACACACCAGGACAAAGGTTGATGAAGTTCTTAAAGTGTCCATAGTTTGCTGTTCAGTTTGTTCAGCAGGTGACCATTATGTTAATATACTGCTCGAACCACTAGACATGTCATTTGTATCACTCATATTTTCTACACCTACAGTATCCTGTTTGCATTTAGAAAGATGTACCTTTAAGTTCAGCTTCCTGGAAAACTTTTTCACATCTAAATACAAGTCAAAGTCCCTGGTTCTGCATGTGGGGATAAACCCCAGTCCTTACTATAGTACATTCATTTGTTGCATTGTTAGTTCATATGGAGATAGGTTAATAATATTTGTTACCAGTCCCAGCGGTTGTATTTTCCTTTCCCATGTCCTCTCATCCCTAGTTTGTATCCCCACATCTCTGGCTGGTCTGATTGTGGTAACTTCATTTTGTCGTGACTTCTTGTTCTCCTGGCCCTCTCACCTCTGCATCTTGTTCTTTTCTGGTTTTCTGTGTTTCTTGAAACTGAACTGACTGGGTACAGGGTCTCTGTTGTTTCAGATGTTCCACCAGTACTGGTTCCTCCTCCTCTGTTTCTACTAAATGACCTTCTGTGGAGGATTCCGATGCAAAGTGGTCCTGGGAGACATTTAAAGATACAGCTGATTTTAATATTGAGCGAGTTGTACCCACAGTTGAATCATTAGGTACAACTTGTTTGGAATTCTGATTTTGTTTGTTTTTTACCCCATCTGTCCCCCTTACATGTTTTCTGGTTTCTGGTTTAGGCTCATAGTGTAAAAGGATCTCAGCATGATGTCCACATCAGATCTGATGGAAAAGCAGTGTAGTGCTGATCCCGGTCAGTGAGGTCTGCAAGCTTATTCAGACCTCAAAGGCAGATGGAATAACTACCCAGCCTACATAACTGTAGCTGGTACTCCCAGAGCTGAACAGTGAAGTAAATGTGATTTTGCCTTATGAAGCTATGTTTTTCTTTTTTGTTTTGCCATACCAAGTCCACTTTTATGTTTTTGTAAATATATATTTGGCTTGACATACCTAGCCTTGCTATACCTGATTTCTGTTAATGTATCCATCCTTTCCCATTAGTCTCTTACAGGCACAGTGTGGTACAGTGTCAAAAGATTTCCAAAAATTTATATAAATAACATCACAAGGGATTTTCTTGTCAAGGTTCCTACTCACTTTCTTCTAAAAACACAGGAGGTTTGTAAGACATGATTTACCTTTGGTAAATTCATGTGGACAAGTATCTATTGCTCCTAGTTGACTTTCTAACCTTCCCTAATTCAGCTGAGAGAAGGATTCTTTGCCCTGTACATCTATGTCTATGGCCACATGAAGAGTCCTGTGCTTCTGCAGTTCACCAGACAGCCCTATGAATTCTGACATCTGTTGCTTCATGCAGGGCCCTGCCTTTTCACAGGCAGAGTCTTACCTTGACACAAGCCCAAAGGGCACTGTGCATCCACATCTGTTCATGTAGGCCCTGAAGGAACCTGCATAAATGAATATACGATTACACTATTACAAAAAGAAAGGAAATTCTTTACAAAAATCTGTGCTAATGCACTAGTTAGGGTTCAACTTAACACAACAAAAGTGGGGAAATGTGGTGTTAGGGTTTCCAATCCTAACTCCCATGCACTCCAAGTAGCAATGGGAAAAACATTAGGGTTTTGTTGTTCTCTGGAGTCTAGGAGAATCAGTGGTGGAGGCTTCCTTGAGGTTGTCAACTCTAATGCCCACCCTCTCCCCTGAGTGTGGGTCTTGAGTGAAGGAAGCTATAACAGACTCTGTTGGCAACATTTGGCAAGACATACTTGCACTATGAGGCACTGGCTTGGAGCTGTACCTTATGCTTTGGACAGAAGGCTACAGGCTGGGGAGAGGGGTGAGTGTTAGGGTTAACAACCCCAAGGAAGACCCTACCACTGATTCTGCAAGACTCTGGAGACCCAAAACTCTTTTTTTCATTTTGCTGCTGGGGGTGGGGGTTAGGAGTTAGGTTTGGAAACCCTAATGCCACATTTCCTACTTGTGGATTGTTGAACTCTGACTAGTGCATTAATGCAGTTTTTGTTGTTGTGACAAAGACTACAGATAGATGGCTAGATAGATAGATAGATAGATAGATAGATAGATAGATAGATAGATGTAAGCATTAAACTGATGAGAAAGGTTGTATCTAATGGAATTAATCCATGGTTGGGGGTTGGGGCACAAGACCAAAGGCCGAGTGCCTCCAACCACCCAGCCATGGATTAATTCCACCATAGACACATCCTTTCAAGTGGTTTAATGCTCTTGTAACAGGACATTTACTCAATTATTCTGTAAGTTTCCCCAATAATACTACATGGTTAAAGGATTGTAACGCTAACATTTTTAATATTTGCTTTGCTCACTTTGACATGTCTGTGTGCAATATGAGGTCCACCTCCAAACCTACCTAATATTGGGGCTGAGCACATATGAATTTTTAAAAACAACTGCCGAACATAAACTGTATAATTTTACATCTTAACATTTATTTGTTTTCAAAAGAAAACTCACAGTTTGCGGTATATATTGCTTGAAAAAATCATCCACTCCCATTCCAGAATTTTTCCGGTTGCATGCTGGGATTGATTGCATCATTGTAATTTCAATGTGCAGTTGCTATACAAAATAACTAAGTGTGCGGCTCAGCTAATTTCAGAGCTAACAAGAACACTGAAGTTCGAACACTGCTGAAATTCAAAGGTTACTGTTGTAAACTTTGGAAGACCAACAACAGTATTGCTCATTTCTTTCATTCTGTTAAGAGTACTACTAACTGTACTTGCAATATTCAACTTTCTAACATTCAACGGTTGTTTCTAAAGGAAGTTCTGTACAGTTATGCTGATTCTTTACATTCTGTTACTGTTTAACTGTATAATAGGCATTTTATGGAAGGTGTGTAGCACTATCAGGTATCACATTTTGCACACTGTGTACTTGTTTCAGGAGATGCATAATACTTCAAATTAACTGTGCCACATATTGGGACATTTTGCAAATTGAATGTACTCCACTGGTGTGCTGTGCTCATGTTTACATTGCTTGGAGGTGTGTTTTGAAGTTGTGTATCTTCACTGACTCCTTTTTGAGGTTGAATTTCCCTCTCTTTAGTCACTATCCATTATGGTGGGTGGGTGGGGATGACAAACTACATTGCCACTACATTGTGTGGTTCACTTTGGTACTACAACAGCAACCTTGTGTCTACTAGGAAATTATTTATTTATTTATTTAGATTTTGGTAACGGGTAAGCCCACTGAGACCAGTGGTCCCTTTTCAGAGGCGACCCGGATTAGTTACAGAGTACATAACTTGGCAACTTTACACAGTAGTTTTAGAAAATACATCGAAGATTCAGTGCGTTCATACATAGTAGAATAGTGTAGGATGACATTAGATAAAGTGCATAACAGGGTGTGATACATAGGAGCAACAGTAGAGCAGCTTTAGCAGAATGCTTAATTAGACACAAGGGGTACATAGATGGGTAGTAACATACATAGGTTTATAGTTTGTACATAGTCCACAATAGGGTACATCATTTGGCACAGAGAACAGAGGATGCCACTAGGCTAATAGAAGTGTAGGGCAGTTTCAAGGCACCTTAGCAGTGTATGCAGGGGAGTTATAGGGGAAGCAGTAGAAGTAGTCACCGGAGGTCGCGGGGGGGGGGAACGTTGACCCGGGGCTAAAGGTTACAGCCACAGAGGCTCAGCTTCAGGAGATACGCTTTGAGGCCCAATTTAAACACTAGGAGAGAAGGCTTGTTGACTAGAGTTTCAGGGAGGGCATTCCATAAGAGGGGGGCAGCGTAAAGGAAAGAGCGCTTGCCTTGGTTGGAGCAAACCCGGGGGATGGCAAGGTGGCATCTAGCTGAGGATCAAGGGTGCGTTGCTGGATCTTGGGGTGAGTAGATCGCACAGGTGAGGAGGAGGGCCAAGGGAGGTGAATTTGAAAGCCAGGCAGGCAGGGAGTAGGTCAGCTTGTGTCAGAGGGAGGCCAGTTTAGGTCCGCTTAGTACTCACAGTGATGCCTCCTGGGAGCGAGTTAGTATGAAGTAGCCACTTTATGGTAGAGTGTGGTGGCGCTGTTGAGCTCGGTTTCTCGGAGAGACTGCAGTAAGGGGGCTTCATAAAGGATTGAAGGGAGGAGATTGCAGTTTGCGATTGCATGACGAGCCTCGCCAGAGAGGGAGTTTCCCAAACGGTAGAGGAGGCCCATCTTCTAGTGGACAGTGCGGGTTAGGGAGATGATGTGTGATTTATAGTTTAGTTCTTAGACCATGGTTGCTGTGTGGTCACATGTTGCTATTTATCCAATAATGTTGCAGTATTTCTGATGCTTTATTAATGCCCTGTTACAAAGATAGATAGATAGATAGATAGATAGATAGATAGATAGATAGATAGATAGATAGATTGTTGTATTACTCTGAACTGCCACTCCAAATGTACAAGGCATGGATTTACTCATTGGTTTATTACAGGAACCATGATAATCTTTTCTGGTTGCTGTGCACAATCACACAGTTCTTCTCCCAGGTTGAAAAAATATGCTCCAATAATAGACTTCAAGTATTTTGTTTTGGGGGATGATGTTACAACAGCTGAGAGATGACAAAAACAGATTATCAGGGCAGCCATTTCCATATTACTAGGAATATTAGGGAGAGAGTTGATTTCTTCATGTAAGGTGCAGTGAAAAATATTTTCCCTCATTCATTATGTCATTCTAATGCAGCTCATGGTGGTTTTCAGTGGCGTGTCTTGATGTTCCTTTAGATACTGCACTGCAATTTCTGTGGACTGACTGAGCTGGAATAATGGAACACTCACAATTTCAGTATTCCATGCTGCTAGATTCACATCTTAATGCTATAGCTGTTCTAGTGAGCCCATGTTTTTTTTTTGCAAATTACTCATGATCAAAATAGTTTATGTCTTACAATCCATTGGCAACTCATTTTGTGTTTCAACACATAATTCAAGAGCAACATTTTGAAATGTGTTTTCAACTCAGAGTTGAACTTGATTGCAACAGCAATTTTGTCACAATGTAATGCAAAACTGAGTTTCTAATCTTAGGTAACAGTTTTTGAAATGATTGGTGCTGGTTTCAGCAGCCATTATGTAATTCATTGAGAAAGGCAAAGGCAACTGATTGGTGGGATATTTTAATGTAAGTGTTCTTTAACAGAAAAAGAAAATATGGTAACTCTGATAATACATCTTCCTTCTGTGACTATGAAAATATCCACAGTGTATGGTGGAACCTTATTATGCATGGAATTACATGCCTGGAATATAGAGGATTATGTATGAGCAGTCATACACAACAAGGGTGCCATTAAACTGAGACATTTCCTTGGTAACAGGAGACCTTGAGAGCACAGTGCAGTGGTCTTTATTACCATGGATACTCTCGAGATTCAATCACAGTCTTGTCTGTCTATGACTGCTCATGTACTATATTTTACAGTGTATGAGGAATGGGCCTTGTATCTCATCTTTCATAGTGTACCATTGTGGAGCACAGAGGTGCTGCTGGATACGCTCAATTTGAGCACATCCCAGCCCCTTTGTGGCTCAAGCCCATACCTGTTATTTTCTAAGAGAAGGTGGCCCTAAATCAATTAAGATTGGCTGATCCTGTGACACAGATAAACAAATGTCCCCAGTGGATACACATGGCCAGCTCTGTGGCATTCTGGGAGTTCAAAATATCCTATAAGTAGGGATGCACCAGGAGACACCTCTTCTTCAGGGGTTAGCTTGCAGGACACTGCAGGAAACTGAGAAGAAGAGAGAGAGACAGAGAGGGAGGGAGAGTGAGAGAGAGAGAGAGAGAGAGAAAGAGATACACTGACTAGCTGTGTGCAATCATTTTAGGGAGGTCCTGAGGATGTCTGATTTAAAGGAACGACCTTAAGATGAGAATTCTAGCTTGCATTTTCCTAATGTGTAATACTCTGGTTTTATGTTATCTATAGTGTGTTATCTATTTCCCATTTGTTGTCTGTGTATCTTGTAAATTCTGTTAATGGTAAATGTTTTACATCTAATACATCTGTGACTGTGCTGTGTTTTATGAGATAAAGGTCATGACATTTTGCTGGCAATCTCTGTGTGTCTGTCTCCTGTACCAATTTAAAGTGAGAAGCTTCGTCACAGCAACATGCTGTGGAGTGCATGAAAGCAAACTGAGATTTCTAAGTCAGGAGACCTTGTACTGCATGAGCAAGAACCTAGTAAAGTGGGACAAGATGAGAAAAGCCCAGCAGTAAATTTACAGTGAGCTGCTGACAGCATTGGTGAAGTGAGGTAAACCACTTGTCAACCAGGACCATCATGACAGATGAAAACATATAAACCTAAGCAATAAGGTATGCCAGGATGTGTGTTGTTCAGTGATAACATCACACCTCAGATACATTCAACCAGCTGAGAAGTAAGGTTAACCTGTTGACTCACACCCTAGAATGCCTGATTGTGATATAAAATGAATCTATTTACAGTATGTGCTTACACCTGTAAGTAGTCTGTTTTGTGGGTACTAGTTTCACAAGTTATGTTTGGATAACGTCATGGATGAAACCGTCTCTCCACCAATTAGTTTATCACACTTTTATCTATTTTATAATGGAAAAGTAGAACCATTAAACTTACAATCTCAGAAAAAAATTGTTGGTCCGATTGAAATTTCAATGCAGATTGTTTGGACAGACAATTACCTTTTCAGAACCCAACAACAATTTCTTATTACCCAATAGTTTCCTGTTGCTGGTGTTTTGGGCAGTAAATCTGTCACTTAAAAATATTTAAAAAAATAAATAAGTACATTTAACTGAATAATGTAGTTCACAAAGGTTTCTTCCTTCCTGGTTAAACTCCAAACTAAATTAATATGAACAGTCAGCCCTGCTGCTTACTGGTACTTTACCACTTGCTATTAAGGAAAAGCTAAAGTTATTACACTTGACTGCCATAAAAAAAGACATTCTATAACAAAAACAACATTAAAGTAGTACTGAGGTCCAGGGACAAGTAAAAACACCTAAGGAACTTCAAAGTTAGGGCTCAAAAACCTTGTGACACACATTCAGACGATTGTTTATAAACCTAACTTCACATGTTACATTATGTCTATGTAATTGTTTTGTAATGGAACTACTAAAGTATTACATGTGAAGATAATATTTTGAGTTAAGTGCACAGGTAATGGTGTGAATTTGGGTCAGTAGCCTGCAACATTTTTTTTACCACAGCTGCATCACTTAGCAAACAATAGATGTGCATTAACCTGCCGTACCAGCTGCATTATGCTTCTGCCACATACCACAATCTTTTTGGTCCACAGATAGTTGTAAAGTGGAACAGCAGCTCTTTGGCTGAGGAATGATGGACTTTCTCAACCCACCATGCAAACAAATTAGCTCATTATCTGTGAAGCCCTTTATTCTGTTTTGTGCTCTTTTATTGAAGCAGAGGGGCACATGAAGGAGTAAATCTTGTGCCTGGCATTTTTAACAGCCAGGTTCTGAGGATTAGGCTCTGCCTGTGTGAGTGTGATGCTGAAATGTGAGGACTTTTCAGTGGGCTTTGATCAGGGCTTTCAGGGATGTCTGGTCCTCTCACCAAGTGAGCACAGAATCTCCAAAGGAACAGACTGAGAGGACTCAGGGGGATTGACTTTTATCTTTTCTTCTTCTCTACTTATTCTCTGGTGAATGGAACTAAACACATGTGGAGTTCAAAAGGAGGAAATAACAGCCTTGCTTAAGAATAGTTAATGATCAGGTGGAGAGAGAGAGAGAGAGAGAGAGAGAGAGAGAGAATGGTACAAATTTTACAGTTGAGAGAGGGAACCGAAAAAATAATTAAATTTATTTAAAAGGAACATAAACATTTTTTTACAGTTTTGTAATTTACAGTAATTAGACATCTGGGCACCTGTGAAGTCTGTTTAATACCCCAAACTGTATTGTTTTGCACTTTTCTTTAAAATGTCCTATTTTTACTTATTTAGGGTTCCTTGTTAATGCTGCAGCAGTCTTCCACCCAATATTCATTGTTTAAGTAATTATCAAGTCCAGCAACAAGTGACATCATTTGAACCCCTAGGCTCCTGTTCAACTGATGTTACTGGGCTCCAGAACTGATAAGTAATTAAACAATAAATATTGGGTAGAAAAAGGCAGCAGTAAGAAGGAACTCAAAACAAGGAGAAATAGGAATATTTAAAGAAAAAAAATCACACAACAAAACACTTAGGGCAAACAGATTTCACACATGCCCAAATTTGCAATTATATTAATAGATGAAGTTCCTCTTAATAAAGCATTACGATCTGTATACTCTATCTGCATCTTTGCCAAAACATTCAGTATAACATATAACTTAGTAAAATTATATATATATTTCTTTCTTTCTTTCTTTCTTTCTTTCTTTCTTTCTTTCTTTCTTTCTTTCTTTCTTCTTTCTTTCTTTCTTTCTTTCTTTCTTTCTTTCTTTCTGTCATTATCTACCTATCTGTAACTATATCCATATAAATTGAAAAAAACTTTGTTAATGCATCAGTTAGGATTAAAGCAACAGAAGGAGGGAAATGTTGTGTTAGGGATTCAAACCCTAACACCCCACCCTGCACAGATGAATAAGGATTGGGGGTTGGTATTGGCATCTTTGGCTGTAATGCTCACCCAATTCCATTAGAAAATAAGCTGGGCAGGCACAGTACAAGAGAATGGCATGAGTTATAGGGCTGAAGATGTCAATGCCACCCCAATACCTCTTTGTCTGTACAGTGTGGGGGTTGGATGTTAGGGCTGGAAACCCTAATGCCACATTTCCCTACTTTTGTTGCTTTAACATGAACAGAGGCATTAATAAATGTTTTTGCAAATTATTTCTTTACTTTTGAGATAGTAATAATATCTTTATTTTATTGTGGGAGTGCAGGGTCCTTTGGACCCTGCTCTCCCATCCCTCTGCAGATGCGCATATGTATCTAGCTGTGGAAGTGACTTTAGGGGTGAGAATGCAGGGTCCTTCAGATCCTGCACTCCCATCCATCCATAGATGTGTATATGCATCAAGCTGTGGAAATGCAGTGACCTCCATCCCCTGCACTTCCACACATAAAGTTACAAGCAGGCGCTGTGAAATTGCAACAAATAGTCATAACTGTGCCATTCTAAATAATTTTCACCCCAAATGTTCAACATAACCTTCTTATCACCTCACCACATGTACTCAGTACAGAAAATGTTCAAATTCCAACAACATATAATTATGCTAACTGCAAAGTTCATTCTGTGCCACAGGTGTGACATCACATTTTGGCCAGGATTTGAAAAATGACAGCTGTGGCATACATGATTTGGGGTACTAAGAAGACTATATTGAAAATATGAGGTAGAAAATATTGAACATTTCCTAAGTTACAAGCATGCATAGCGAGATTGCAATGAATGCCTATAACACAGCAATTTTTTAAAATTTTGATCCCACATTTTCAGCATGGCCTTTTTGTAACCCCACCTCATGAAAACTATTACTTACATTTCATTACTAGGTCATGAAAGGTGATTTTGTGCAGTGACTGTGCCATTCTGAGTCACAGGTGCAAAAACACATTTTGAGCAGGATGTGAAGATGACAGTTGTATTGTTCATGAGGTGGTGTTATAAAATTGCTATATTGAAAATCCAGGTGGAGCCTCACAAGTGTCTTGTATAGTGGAATTATGACCTCCTTTCCTGCTGGTGATGCCCCTGCCTATGCATCCCAGCATCCTATTTGCTTTTCCTGCTGCCTTGTCACACTGTTTCCTACCTTGAGGTCATCAGAGACATAAACCCAAGATCCCTTTCCTGCTTGGTGCATAGCATATCCTCAGCCCCCCAACTGATATACTGTATTGTGCCAGGGTTTTTGTGTCTCATATGCATTACCTTGCACTTCTTTGCATTGAATTTCAACTGCCAAACCCTGACCATTCTTTCAAGTTTCTGCAGGTCCTGTCTCATTCTGTCTACACCTCTGGTGTGTCTGCTCTGTTACAGAGCTTTGTGTCATGAGTGAAAAGTGAAATTCTGCCTCTCTAGGTCCTGTGCAATGTCACTCGATGAAGATGTTGAATAGGACCGGTCCCAGCACTGATCCCTGTGGTGCCCCACTGGTCACTCTTCCCTCTGTGGAGTGACAGCCATTTACTTCCACTCTCTGTGTCCGTGCCGCCCAGCCAGTTACCTCACCCACCACACTGCTGTCCTGCCCACACCCATATTCCCCAGTTTGTGTAATAGTCTTCTATGGCACAGTGTCAAGGCCTTGCTGAAGTCCAGATAGCCATGTCCACTGCCCTCCCCTGGATCCACCTCCCTAGTCACCCAGTCAAAAGTACCAACGAGGTTGGTCTGACATGAACTCCCCTGGTGAAACCATGCTGCCTTGGGTCCTGTAGTCCATTGGCAACCAGATGTTCCACCAATCTCTCCTTCAGTAGTGCTTCCATGATCTTCCCCACTACTGAGGTGAGGCTGACTGGTCTGTAGTTCCCCACTTCCTCTTTGTTTCCACTTTTGTATAAGGGGACTACATCTGCTGTCCTCCAGTCTTTGGGTACCTCCCCTGTTTCCAGTGATCGGCTAAACAGGATAGCTAGAGGTTCAGCCACCACCTCTCTCAGTTCTTTAAGGACCCTGGAGAATTCCCAATCTGGCCCCATTATTTTATCAACTCTTATTACTTCCAGTTCCTTCAGGACCTTTCTCATGTAAAGGGACTTGTGTCCATTTCTGCACCATTCTCACCCCTTGTACTCCCTTCAGACCCATTACCCCTCTTCCTTAGTAAAGACTGAGCAGAAATACCTGTTCAATATGTCAGCTTTTACTGTTGTCATCCTCCACGTGGTTCCATCCTCCCCTTCAGTTTCACTATCCTCCCTTTGCTTTTCTCTTTTTTCATTTATGTACCTGTAAAAGGTTTTGACCCCTCTACCCACTGATTTTGCAATGTGTTCTTCTGTCTGAGCTCTGGCTTCCTTTACTGACCTCCCTGCCTCCCTTTGCTTCTCCTGGTACTTCTCCTATCCTTCTGCCTGTGTTTTTGTATTGCCTGAATGCAATCTTTTGGCTTTCACTTTCTTTTGTTTCCTTTTTGAAAACCATAATGGTCTCCTCTTCTTTTCCCTCTTGCTAACCTGCTTAATGTATAATTCTGTTGCTCTTGTAATCCCATTTTAAATACTGCCCACTGTTCCTCAACCCCTGATTCCTGCCCCATTCCATTAATGCATCTTTCAAGTATCTCTCCATTTTCCCAAATCTCTGCCCCTTAAAATCCAGGATAGTGTTTTTGTGTGGTGTGGTTCTGTTCCTCTGTGATTTCAAACCACAATGACTGGTGGTCACTGTTCTCCAGGTGCTCCCCCACTGTTACCCCCATCACACTGTCCCTGTTTGTGAGCACAAGGTCCAGTATTGCCTTCTGCTGAGTTGGTTCCATGACTAGTTGCTTGAGGAAGGCACCCTGAAGGGAGTCCAGGATGAATCTGCTCCTAGTTGATGCTGCTGCTGCTGGGATGCTCCAGTCCACGTCTGGAATATTGAGGTCTCCAACCAGTACTACCTCACCCTTGTCTGCCATCCTTTGGATAACTAGCATCAGCTCCCCTATCTGTTTCTTCCTCCTGGGTTGGTGGTCATAGACCACACCTGTGCAGATGGCTGGGCCCCATTTTCCTTTCCAGCTTAACCCACTGTATCTCTCCCCATTTGTTCCTCCTGGACTCTGTGGCCCTCTATGTCATTTTTTACATACAGTGCCGCTCCTCCTCCTCCCTTCCTGCCTGCTCTGTCTCTTCTGAATATGTTGTAGCCATGTATGGCCATCTCCCAGTCGTGGTTATCATTACACCAGGTTTCAGTGATGGCCACAATGTCCAGGGTCTGACTGCACCATGACAGTCTCCAGATCTTCCATCTTGTTGCTAAGGTTCTGGCATTGGCATACATGGCTTTCTATGATTTGACCTCCCTAGACTGTTTAGCTGTTCTACTCCAGTTCCTTTCCTGATTGTCCTTTATCCCTGGTTCTCCTTGCTGTCTGCCCTTCTACTGAATTTTTGCCCCTTTCTGCCTATTCCACCTCTTTGCGCTTAATCTTCATCTTTTGCACACTGCTTTGTAGAGATAGCCACTCCTCCGGTTCACTGGTTCCACTGCTAGCTGTGGAGGGTGAGCAAGAGTGTGCCTATAACCAACATTGCAGTTTAAGTCTTCAATTAGAGACCAACACTTTATTTATTTAATTTTATTTATTTATTTGTATTTCGGATGATACCTTTGAGCTAGGTGTCTTTACAAAGGTTCCACTGTCAAGGCAATAAGGACAATAAGGTACAAAACATAATATGACATAACAATAGAACTTACACAAAAAAAAGACAAATAAGGTTACAATAATAGCATTACAAAGGCATTGTCGAGGAATGTGTTATGAGTTAATTATACAGTACAAGTCATGAAGTGGTCTCAGTGAAACTTTGTTAGGGTGGGATAGTGGGAAAAAGAAAGAAGAGTGGTGGGAGGGGTGGTGTAGGAGACAGAGAGAGGAGGGGAGAATGGGAGGGCACTGCTGTTGGGTATGTGGTAGATGGAAAACAACAAGGGAGGAGGAAAGGGGGATGAAAAGAAAGCTACAGATTCATCCCATACCCAGTAATGGGGCAGGAGAGGAGGAGGAGCTGAGACAGTGAGAGGATGCTTGAGGGTAGTATGCCTGGAGGGGATTATAAGAAGCAATCACCGAAGGCACTAACCACGAGGTGTTGATGCAGTTTACACTTAAAAGCACCAATTATGGCAATGTTGGAGATTTCTGTAGGTAGCAAGTTGAACCAGGTGGAGGCTCTGACAAGGTAAGAATGCTGAGCTTGAGAGGTCCGACAGCGAGGTATTGTAAAGGTTAGACTGTCCAATCTTCTAGTTAGGTGGCGGACACATTGCCGGGGTTAATATTGATTGGACTCCAAGGGGGCATAAGACCCAGTGATGTCTTCTTAGCTAGGATGCAGGTCTGGTACTTTAGCCTGCCAGATAGCTGGAGCCAGTTAGCCTGCTCGTAAATGTCACACGTATGAGAAGGACGGGCAGCTGAACACTTGAATGGATTTCCCTTGGTCTCAGAGGTTTTTGTCCTGAAGTGGCTTCTTCTTTTTGTTGCCCTGATACCTGCCACTTATTTATTTTTAAGTTTTCGATATTTCTGCCAGTCTAACACAGTGCCTGACTGTCGAGCAATGTTCCATGATTTATTTTTGTCCCCTCTTTACTTTCTGCAATGAAGAAACCCACACTGCTGAATTAGCTTTCACCCTTTTAGATTTTACAGGCATATGTCTGTCACTAAACCTTTATCAGCTCCTCCTGGAAATATCCTTGTAGGCTAAATCCAAATCAGGAATTAATTCCAAAGCATTCCCAGTTACTCCCTCTAGTTCTGCCATAAACTTAAAATAATCAAAGTTTTTAGGGACTGAACAGTTATATATCTAGCTGGGCCCTGCACTCTACTATTCCCCTAATATAATATACCATATTATGGTCACTAAACATGCTGGCAGAAACACTAGATTCGCGTACAAATGGGAATAATTAATTAGACTTACATCAAGTAGGGAAGTCTCTTTGGGGTTCTATATACTAACTTGGGTGGGTTTGTTTATAAGTTGTGATAAACCCAGATGTAACACTATATTTGTTAAATGTTTAGATTTAAGGGACACATCCCATCTGCATTTAAATCACCCAGGAGTAAAAGTTCATGGGTCGAAACAAAAGGAGAAAGGGCAGCTCGAAAGAAGTAGTTGCAACACAGGAAAGTGAGGTGGTCTAAAGCCACCAAAGATCAATGATGGTTTTCCCTGGAACTTTACTTTACAGCTAGGTATTCACAACTGTTAGGATCACCTCTAGGTAAAGACATTTTGCAGAAAATGTATCTGAGTAATAAAAGACTAGTCCCCTCCCTTTTATTTCTGTCTGCTCTCATTGCAGTGTAACCCTATATGTTTATCATGGCATCCTCAATTTGCACTCAACCAGGTTTCTGTAAACAACATAACATCGGATCATTATCCACACAAAATCCCTAATCATATCCATTTTGGTAAAATGCTTCTCACATTGGAATGAAAAACAGATATACCCTTTTAATTTTTAAACACGTAGGCAGGGGCCCAGAATTTGGAGGAACATCACTGCTCAGTAGCAGCCCCATTAAAATACAGATCCTGGAAGGTAAACATGTTTGCCAAATTAAATAGATTAATGCAAAATTTATCATAAAATCATAAAACATGACCTATTGCAGGCTGAATGCAGAAAACCAAACCCTGTTGGTAAGTGGAGGTTGTATGAGTTACATATCATTAACGGTCAAATTGGTTTGTATTTTAACTGTTATACTGCAACTGTTTTGTTAAATCCAGGCAGTCACTAGGTGGGATTATGGGTGGTTTTAGCTTCCCAGAAGGCTGTACCAATTTTGAAGGGAACCCACTTAAGCACTACTCTGGGTGAGGCACCATAATTGTAGTTCTACTGATGGTAGTCACGCCACAGTACCCCGAATTTCTGAACCCAGGCCCCTCAACCTGCAAGCAGGAGTAGTAGCCCTCAGTATAACGGTGCCAGGGTTACATAAGACCTTAGGTGCCTTGTTTGTGGATGGGATGTTGGAAGTCAATTTGTTATGGACTCCCTCATGCCAATGTAATGGGGCACCCAGGGACAGAATATATCAGACAGAACCCAATTATGTGTCCCAAGGATGTCAAGGGGAGCAATTTAAATAAAATAAGGATGCTGGGTGTTTTTGGAATGGGTGCAATAGGAAGGAACTGCTTAGAGAAATAGAGGACAGGTGGAGCACTGTGTCAGGGTCCTCACACATAAACATCTGAATCCAGATATGATCTAAGATATTTCAAATATAATACATACCCCAACCCTTTTTACATTACATAACAGTATATCTGAAAATCTGTGTCCCTATTTCAACATATGAGAAGGGAACAAACTGCTGTTTTCAACTTTCAACTGTAGTATTTTCTGCAACTCCAGATAAGGGAGAATGCCCTAAAACACTTGTTTACTTACCTGCTTCATTTTTAAAATGTCACTCTGCTATACTGTACAGATTCAAAACAAACATGTTTTTCTATTAGAACTCTGTTTTCCTTTGTTAACTGCTTTGTGAACAAAAGTCTGGGCAGTGAATCAACATCAAAGTGAAAGGTTTTGAAATTTTCTTTGAAAGAGACATCTTAAAAATGTTGATTTTAAATGTTGTAAATGTTCTTCTTGGTATAAGCAGGAAAGGTTTGCTTACTTAATGTTGGGGAGAGAGAAATCCAATTTTCATGTGTTTAGATGTGAGTAAAAGTCCAGATCTGATACTTAAAGGGACAGTTTACAGGTTCAAGGTCTGGACTTTGTGTACCCAGATACCACAGTCTCAAATGAGGCTGGCTACCAAAATATTATTTAGCCCACAAAAACCAAAAGGTAGTGGCCCAAAGACTGGTCAAGTTGTTTTCTTATTGGTTGCTTTTTTATTAGATTTTTTAAAAATACTTTATGACCTTTATAATCTCCAGACACCACCTCTGCACACCCAGTCCCCTATGCCCCTTACCTGAGTACCTGCTGTCCGTTGAGCCTTGGTTATTACCTCAGGCTGGGAAGGGATGGGGATTTACCCCTAAATTGTTGTGCTTTATCAGGTGGCAACTCTGGTGGTGGTGTGGAGCTTGAATATACCAGGGGGCCATCCTCTCTGCAGCTGAAGCCATTTTTCCTTGTGTTTCTCCTTGCCCCAGGACATTAGCTTGCAAAGAGTGCAAGATGATGGCATGCACAATGATGCATCAGCCCTGCACTTGGCTGTCAAACCACTGCCCTCCTCTTGCCTTCTACTGTATTATTACCTGTTATCAGCCAAGAGGTAGCACCGGCAATACTGCAGCAAAGGCAGTCACCCCCCTGCTCCAAAGGAGAACATCCTCCACGGCACTCAATCCTCCATTCCTGGCCAACCGCCGATCACCTGGGTTCATCCCTGAACCCAGGTCACCACCATTGTGAGTGTTAACCCTTCCACTGCACTAATGAACTGGCCACATTTTTTGGGGGTTACAATTTCTTAAGAAATGCTAGATTCATCAAACAGACCCTTAATTTTCAGTGAGGTCTTGTTTGCACCCAGTTTTACAAACAGGGGGCTTAATGCACAAGGAAGGTTAAGTACTTTGCTCAGGGACATGCAGTGGGCTGGTGGCTGGGGTAGAACCCGAATCCGGTATGACATGACTCAGAGTGCTATGTTGCTCCAGCCCCTAAACCTCCCGGCCTTGCTGAGGTCTGATAGCACAGTAACAATAACTTCTGCTGTGTGCCACCTGGGAATGTGGATTTGGGAGCTGGCATGGAGGTCAAATACATTGCATTGATGTGCACACTGTGATAGTCATCCCAGGAGCAGCTTCAACATGGCTGGGGGCACTCATGTGATTCCTCTGACCTAAAGAGGGTGAGCTATTGCAGTCACTAGATAAGCAAGGAGGGCATTAGAAAAGGGGCACATGTCAAATGGATAATGGGTTGAAAGAGTGCACCACTCATAGAAACATAGAATGGTGATGGCAAAAGACCAAGGTCCATCTAGTATTTCCATTTGCTGCAAACCCTCTCTGGGGCTCCTGTGCTGCATAGCTCACTTGTCCTTTATATGCAGTGCAGTACATATCAATGTTCAGCTAGTGCTTATTCAGGCTGGCTAACCCTCATGACCAGAAGAATCTCTCTGTAACTGGCAAGCTGTATACCGAGGTGAGATAGGATACAGAGCCTACCCTACACCGGGAGTGATCAAAAGCAAATAAAACAAAGACTGCAAGGTAGCTTAACTGATTTATTTATTTGTTGAGAATTCGGATAACACCTTTGAGCCAGTGGCTCTTTTACACAGGTTCCATGTCAAGTACCAAGGACATGAATAAAAGGCAATAATGCAAATACATAACATACAGTATAATAAGGGTTTCCGGTTTTAGGTGTTTATGAATCAGAAAAAAAGGTGTTTATTTTTCAGCTTTTCTCGCTCCCTTTTCTAGTAGCAAAATTCTGTGTATTTCGGTGCAAATAAAACAAAATCTATAGTCAATTTCAGTATTTATCTGTATTTATTGTTTTTTTTTAAAAGCACTGTGTGCATTGATGTTAATGTTGAATACATATCAAAAGTAATTAGAATTGCACATAACCCCATTATTAGCACATACTGTAATAACTTTAAATGCTGAATTTGTTATAGTAAATCATGCAATGCATTTTTATGTTGCTTGCACGCATGTGCAAGAAACATAGTGCCATCATCCGAGATTTCGGAGGTGTGTCACCTCCTCCTCCAATTCAGTCAGTGTGCTGGCAGGCGCGGCCCCTGTAAGCCAATGCATTTTGGAGCTGTGTATGACACGCTCCAAAATGCAGTGGCATACAGTTGAAAGGGGGAGCTATGCTTGAGTGATCACCGATAAGATATCAGCTGCTCACGCGCAGCCCCCACACACGCAGCCGCGCGCTACCGCAGACGTTGATTGTATAGCCGACGGGGTGCCTAACTCGCCGGGCTGAGCTGCGTCCCCCAGTAGTAGGTGCCATGCTGGGAGCTCACCCCAGTGTGGCAAGCAGTCCTTTGCCGACGGGGTGCCCAATCTCGCCGGCTGAATGTCCCCCACGTCCTTGTGCCACGCTGGATGCCCACCCCAGTGTGCAAATGTCCCACAACCTTTTTTTTTTACCTGTAAACAAAAATGGTCCTGCAAGTGCATCTCCAACCCCTCCCACAACCTGCACCACCCACTGCGCACCAGCCTCCCCACACCCCTCACCCCATACTTACCTCCTGACTCAGCCGATCTCTCAGGTGGACTGGGAACACGCTCTGCACTCTTCAAAGGCGACTGCGAACTGAGGAAATGCCGGTAAGCTGTATAATGGGCTAGATAGGGGTTTCAACTTTGTTGCATATCTCAGGCATTTTTGGGAATTTTTGCACCAAATTTTCAACATGAGGTTTTTGGGACCCCTTCTCATGAATGATGTCACTGTCATGGCGTTATTCGGGCCCGAAGGGTGATTTCGCAGTCACTGCACGAAATCACCCTTTGGGCCCAAATAACACCATGACAGTGACATCATTCATGAGAAGGGGTCCCAAAAACCCCATGTTGAAAATTTGGTGCCAAAATTCCAAAAAATGACTGTTTTACGAGCGTATGTCGCAGTTCCTACGCAGGCTCGTAAGTTCGCGAAATTTCAATATTTTCACTCCAGATTTTCAACATTGCCATTTTACCACACCTTCTTATGAGTAGTACAGCTGTCATTTTTCACATCTCACCCAAAATGTGTTTCCGCCCATGTAGCGCAGAATGGCGCAGTCGGTATGCGAAATCAATGTACGGGACAAATTAAGAAAATCACAGTGACACTGTTCATGAGCAGAGGTCTTAAAATGGCTATGTTGAAAATTTGGTGAAAAAATTCCTAAAATTACTGTTTTACGAGCGTGCGTTGCACAGTTCCTACGCAGGCTCGTAAGTTCGCAAATTTTCAATATTTCCACTCCAGATTTTCAACATTGCCATTTTACCACACCTCCTTATGAGCAGTACAGCTGTCATTTTTCACATCCTGCCCAAAACGTGTTTCCGCCCAAGTAGCACACAATGGCGCAGTCGGTGTGTGAAATCAATGTATGGGACACATTAAGAAAATCACAGTGACACTGATCATGAGCAGAGGTCTTAAAATGCCTGTGTTGAAAATTTGGTGAAAAAATTCCTAAAAATGACTGTTTTACGAGTGTGCGTTGCACAGTTCCCACGCACGCTCGTAGGTTTGCGAATTGTCAATATTTCCACTCTAGATTTTCAACATTGCCATTTTACCATACCTCCGTATGAGCAGTACAGCTGTCAATTTTCACATCCTGCCCAAAACGTGTTTCCGCCCATGTAGCGCACAATGGCACAGTCGGTGTGCAAACTCAATGTATGGGACACATTAACAAAATCATAGTGACACTGTTCATGAGCAGAGGTCTTAAAATGGCTATGCTGAAAATTTGGTGAAAAAATTCCTAAAAATGACTATTTTATGAGTGTGCGTTGCGCAGTTCCTACGCACGCTCGTAAGTTCGCAAATTTTCAGTATTTGCACTCCAATGACTCCCAAATACCTAAACAGCACATAGAAGCAAGCAACATTCGGCACTGACAAATGCTTGTTAGTGCTTGTTTTGACATTTTCCCTCTCTCTTTCCTGGCAGTAAATGCCCTTATCTCTGAAAAGGCCCTCTCTACATGGCACTTGAGACAGGCAGTGCAAGAATTGACAGAACACATTCACTCAGTTCTGGTCACTGCTTCATTTTACCCTCCAAAATGTGTTGCACTTTAATTCACTGTTAGCTGGCAATGGTTCTGAAAAGCACGCATCAAACTGAACACAATAATTCAGCATCATGTTTATTAAAAGTATCAAAATAAATACAAAATTTTCAAAGTTAGAAGAGAATTTGTTTTTCTAAAAGGTCAAACACTTGAACAGAGTACCAGAGAGAGATTCATTTAATTAAAATCCCATTGTTGGATTTGGGATATTTCTAGCCATTACAGCCTGCCATTTGTCATACATAGCTGTGTAAAAAATGTTAAAGCTCTCTTCCAGTACTTGCTGGCTTTCCAGTGGCAGACACCCAAGAAGTGCACTTGCAGCCAGTCCATACTCAGAGCTGCCTCCATCTACTTTGCTCTCTAACAGAATTTTAATGCTCACTCCAACTATGTTGAATACTTGATGGACTTGTGTGTGTTCAGACTCAAGTTTTTTTCATTATATCAATCAGAGGTTTCATATTCTCTGTAAGAAAGTTTAAAACGCAATACACAGTGTTCTTTTTGATGTCCGTGTCCACGTGCTTTCTAATTTCATCACATTTCTTCCCTTCAGCATCTGCACTTAATAAAAAGATGGTAAATGGTCTCCACATGGCAAGCAAGCTTTCCACAGCCTCTATCACAGAATACCACTGGCTATGTGTAACGCTGGGTATCACCTTTTGTTTTACCCCTAGGCGTGAGCACACTGCAAAGTACTTTCTTTCAAGCTCTCCTGCATATTTAAATAGTGTTCCAGAGTGCAAAATAAAGTCAACTACCTTTTTCATGATGTTGGATGATGAGATTGCTGCCTTCAGTACACCATCCAGCAGGTGACATGGATCTTGAACAGGGAATGCCTTGAACTGCGAGTGAGCTCTCCATAAATCATCACACAATTTTTTCATATAGCTGTTACCGTCGCTGCATATGCATACAACATCCTCCCAGGTCTTCCCATAAATATCCAGCACCTTTTGTGTTAGTGCAGCAATTGAGACTGCATCGCAACACTCAATTACCTCAAGGTCTGCCATAATGGTACGCTGAACCCAACCCTTTAATCTGTCAGCAAAAGTAAACATAACAGCCACTGCTGGGTCACCGTGCATCTCTGGGGTTTCATCAGTTGTTACGGAATCGGTGTGCCATCTAGCATACCAAGAATGTGCTCCATGTCTGCATCGAATACCTGGTAGATACTTATTATACATTTGGCCAGATTTAGGCATAGTTCATGCAGCAGGTGCCCGCTTTCGAAAAAGATCACAAAGAGGACCGTCTGTTTGATGCAGGCTGACACCCGACTGTATCATTGCTCTGGCAAACTTATGAGCGATGTCCCGCTCATCCTCTCTTTTTCACTTAAAACGAGTGATGGTTTCTGTAAGAGAAATATGGCTTAAGCAGTGATCATCATTCTCTAGTGGCTGCTTCTGCTTAATGTGAGTTTTAGATAGGACGTGCTCAGCGAGCCGACTCGCAGTTTTACCTGGCACAAATGGCACCGTAACTCTGCAGAACTTGCATATTAGGGTTCTCTTGCCGTGGAGAAACTCGACCATAAAATCTTTATGTTCAGCTGCATACTGCTCTGCTGTTTTAGATCTTCTTGGCATTTTGAATTTGAAAACGATCGCAAGCACCAGGGGCGAGTGAATGTGTAATGCTAACTGCCAAACTACAAAACTCAGCTAAATAAGGTTGCTCAATTATTGACAATGTGCAGTTCTATTAAGTCAATCAGATCTAATTGATCTCATTAAGATCTAATTAATAGGTACTTGATGGCAGCTACATTTAAACTGAGAGATGATGTAATGGAAATGGTAATTGAGAGATGACAATCATTACTTAACTGCTATTACTAAAGGAGGTTTTCACTGTGAGGGGCATTTTTTTAGAGGTACTTGATTGCAGCAACAATAGCCAGTTTTCACAGATGTGTAGTCGCAATTGAGAGGAACATAATGGGCAGACTAAGTATGTGAGGGGCATTAGCAAAGGTAGTGATTTGTAGTGATTTGTAGAGATGCTGTAGTTATTTGTAGTGATTTGTAGAGACGCTGTAGTGATTTGTAGTGATTTGTAGAGACGCTGTAGTTATTTGTAGTGATTTGTAGTGATTTGTAGAGACACTGTAGTTATTTGTAGTGATTTGTAGTGATTTGTAGAGACGCTGTAGTTATTTGTAGTGATTTGTAGTGATTTGTAGAGACGCTATAGTGATTTGTAGAGACGCTGTAGTGATTTGTAGAGACGCTGTAGTTATTTGTATTGATTTGTAGTGATTTGTAGAGACACTGTAGTGATTTGTAGTGATTTGTAGAGACGCTGTAGTGATTTGTAGTGATTTGTAGCGATTTGTAGAGACGTAGTGATTTGTAGTGATTTGTAGAGACGCTGTAGTGATTTGTAGTGATTTGTAGAGACGCTGTAGTGATTTGTAGTGATTTGTAGTGATTTGTAGAGATGCTGTAGTTATTTGTAGTGATTTGTAGTGATTTGTAGACACGCTGTAGTGATTTGTAGAGACGCTGTAGTTACAAGCTGGAATTTGGAGCATGCAGATGCAGATGCTGGTTTGTAGATTTCATATATTTCAAATAATTGACAGACGCAATTTTGGTGCTTTTGGTTTAAACCGAATTGAAGAAAAAGACGTCGGTGGGGTTTTATCGGTTTAAACCGAAAACCGGAAACCCTAAGTATAATATACAAAGAGGTAGCCATAGGCATTGTCAAGGATTGAAAGTGACTGAATGATGCAGTGGAACAGTACACACAGCACTGTACAATGTATGCCTGTGAAATTCCAATACGATTGGAGCAAGAGCAGAAGTTACAGGTACAGAAGGCATCTTTGGATTCTAGGCAAAAGGGGGTAGGTGGATATGTCAAGGAGGGAAGGGGAGGGAGTAGGAGGGTATGAGGGATAAGGTGGGGAATGAAGAGTAAGCAGTGATAGAGAAAGAGAGGAGGGAGGAAAGGGAAGGTTAGTGGGGATAGGGCAGAAGAGGAGGTGGCTAAGCATGGTAAGGTGTGCTGAGTAAAAAGAGAGTTTGGGAGGGTATTAGGGTAGCAAAACAGATGGAGAGGATAGAAGGACAGGGAGGCTGTAGTAACTGGAGAGCAAGCAGGCAGGGTTTAAGGGTGGCCATATGTGCACTGGGGATGTGGGGAAAGGGAGCAGGTGAGGATGGGTGGTGAGAGCAGGGAGGGGAGCAGGCATGAGGCAGTTAAGTGAAGCAATCACAGGATGCACTAGCCACAAGGTGCTGACATAGTTTGCACTTAAAAGTGCCAAGAGTGACTTCTGATGGAAGAGAGTTGAATCAGTTTAAGGCTCTAACATTAAAGGAGTGCTAACCTTGAGTAGTTTGGCAGCGAGGCATGGAGAATGTTTGACTGTCCGAACGTCTGGTTAGGCGGGGCACACAGTGAGGCCTGAGTATCTTCTGAACTCCTGGAGGCAAGAGACCAAGTGAGGACTTTTTTGCTATGATGCAGGTATGGTACTTTATTCTGCCAAGTAGCTGAAGCCAATTAGCCTGCTCGTAAATATCACAGGTGTGAGAGAGGCATGGGGCAGAGGTGAGGAGCCTGCAAGCCTTGTTTAGGGCTATGGCTATATGTCACTCTGATGTCTTTCAGAAAGGCTAATTTTCATGAAACTATTATGAAAGTATCATGAAATGGCACAGAAACCGACATGTCAGTTTGGGTTCTGCAAAATTATTACTTAACTGTATGGCGCTGTTGTTGGATTTGACCAACAAAGTATAGAAACAAGATAATTTAGTTCAATACCTGCTAGGGAGAGAGAGAGAGAGTGAAGTTGCATCCGAAATAAATTTATTTTAAAAAGTGAAGCAACAGGTATACATAGCTACCACTTAAGCATGGATACTGAACTTCAAATGCTATCTTAGACAAAAAAAACACTGCACCGAGGTACAAATTATGACTGTAGTGTTATCCAAGTGCTCCTCACACTCACTGAGAAACTGCTTAATAGTAATTGTTTCACATTTCTGGGTAAGTGTTACAGGCAGATCAGAGGAACGCAATGGAGGCATCTTCTTGGGTAGGAAGAGGTTAACTTTCTGGACCTACACATTTCTAATGATCATGAAGGGGTTTCACAGGCAGATACATCCCATTCCAATCCTCCCACCCATGAGCCAGTTACTCAGCACACTCACTCTACTACTACCTCTTACCCTTGCTTCTACCTCCCCTTCATCTACCCACATTACCAACTTGCCCGTGCTTAGTCCTGCTCCTGGCAAGGTTCTCAGCATCCTGGAAGGATCTAGCATGGGGCAAGCCTTTTCCTTCTCTCCTCCATCCCTGATATCCTTTTCTATCCAATTCTTGCTCTCGCCTAAATCCTGCCCTCTGGCAGTGTTCTCAGCATCCTGGAGAGGCCTAGTTTTTAGGCAAACTTCTTCCTTCCCTCTTCCACTACTACCACCCGCCCATCAAATCTACACACCCCTTCCTAACCTAACATTCACCCTACTTTCCTCTGCCCTTCACCCACTCTCTCCCTCACCCTTTTTCCAAGTCACTGCCTTGCTCTGCCCCTTGCAGGGTTCTCTGCATCCTGGGGAGGTTAGCTCTTGGCTCAACTCATCCTTCCCTGCCCAGTTCCCTCACCCCCATCTCCTTTCTGCACCTCCTCCCTACCACTCCACACTTAAATTAGGTATTAGTAAATGTGTTCTAATTACTTGTACTGTCAGGGCTGCTTCCAGTTTGCACTAACCTGGTACTAACCTACCTCTCACAACTGGTTTTTGCTTCTTTGTTCTGGGCAATACTACCACTGTCTTATTAGCCTCTTCTCCCCCATCTGGCACCCCGTACCCTTCCTCTGACCCTCTTGGTTGGCCTTCCCACTACATCTCTTTCATAAATTGCATTAAATCATCTTGTCTCTTTTGCAGCACACAGGTAAGAGTCAGTTGCAGTGTTAAAATTTCTGTACGACAATCCTCAGGTACACTAAATGTAAATATTTGTATAACCCACAGACATGTTAAGTGTTATCTGTATGTTATTCTACAAATTACATTGAATATGTCTTTCTACATATGTAATTGAATGTACACTAAATGTAAATGTTTGTATAATCCTCAGACATGTTAAATGGTAACTGTGTGCCATTCTACAAACGTAATTGATTGTGCCATGCTGCAAATGTAACTGAATGTGTATTCCACAGGTATGTTAAATATTAACTGTATGTTTAATTTACATCCATATGTACCCCCTCCCAGGTTGCACCAGGAGATGAGCAACTTGTTGTTCAGTGTGCCTTCCTGGTGAAACATTTCAATAAATAAATAAAAAATACATACCGAAAAGACAGGGACAGGAACTCTATTTTACACTTCACTAGTTGCCACCCATGCCACCTAGTGAAGAACATCCCTACTGGTCAGTACATTAGCTGGTACAAACTGCAGTTAAGTGGCAGGTTTTGAGAAATGAGTGGCTGAGTTGGGGAGCAATTTATAGAGAGAGACTACGGTAAGGAGTGCATAGTAAGAGCTGAAAGCAGAACTAGGCACTATACCACCAGAACGTTGGTGGAGACCACAAACACTAGAAATCATGTCCATAATAGGAGACCTTCTCTCAGTTTTGTTACCAGCTTCTCATCTCAGGCACATGCAGTCAATCAGATATTGGAGAAACACTGGCATATGCTTCAAGCTGAGAAAAAAATTGGATCACATTACCTTAGAACCCCAAGAATGGTCTTCAGAGAAGTACCAACCTACCTGACATATTGTTACACAGCTATCACACTCAGAATGCTGGCCCTGGCAAGAAGGTAGTGTGACATAGACAGCCAGCTCTGAGTGCTGTATCATTTTTTTAATATAAAATGCATAACTGACTGTCTCTGCTAAAAAAGATCTGATGCTCTTAGAATGACCTCACTCATCAACTCCCCCCCCCCAGGTTTCAGCTGAAAGATGCAAGCTATAAGAAAAATGCTGACAGCATGTGAGTTCACACACACTCAGTTTTTAGAGACAATGTGTTACATGTAAGGCCTTAATTAAGGATCCTGTCTGTCTGAGTTAATTACAACCATAGTTGCTATAACATATCCATTTTATAACGTTGGAAGGAAAACCCAGGTTATTACATAGAAGCACGAAAATCATAAAGATGCTGTCATGTCCTGGAAGGAGGAAGCTTATTATGAGATCAAAATAAGTGTTATTTGAAGGGCATGAATTATGCTGAATTGCAGAATGTAATACTTTTGTATAGGATATATATTTTTTATACATAATCTGACAGAGGAGGAGCTAGCCGACCTCACACAAAATGGGTTGTCCCATACAGTTGTTTAAGGAATACTCTGTTTTACTTACACACTTTTACCTAGACTCTGACTGAGGAAAGATCTTTGGAGCACTTGTAAACAGATATTTAGAAAGATTTCAAATCTAAGTACTGTAAGTAAGAATTTGCACTGTTTAAACCTTGTTTCTTTTAAAAGATTTGTATGTCTAGTGATATAACATTTCTGTATTTTGTGCTTTACATATTTTTAACTATTTTAGTAAAATTCTTTTTAGAACTTACTTGGTCTGTCTTTGACTTCTTTTTAGTTGTAAGAAAAATATATGGTTATTGCAGATACAAAACATAAGCTTGAATGGTGGAACCAAACTGGAAAGAGAAGTGCTTTAAATCTGAGGTCTTTATTAAAGTTTTTAAGGGTTCATCTCTGTATACCTGGTTAGGTGCCTGTAGGCAAAGATATCTGGCCCACAAAGACAGAAATATCTGAGCCTGTGCATTGGGTATGCTAGCAAGAGGTTCAAAGTTTGAACCCCTCCAGAACTTGAGACCAAAGATTGATCCAAACTCACAAAAACAGACAAGAGGGTTACCTTGTCTGTTACACTGTTCACAAGACTGTGCTTGGAGGTTGGCACTTTGGGAGTAGAGGGCCTGACCTGCTGAGTGGGTTTGTGACAGATTGGTTGGCAGCGGTGGCATAATTTTGGTATCACAAGCTTGTATTGTTCTGTGTCAGCTGAGACCATAAGCTCTCTTACAAAGAAAGAAAAGGCAGAGCTTTATTTTAAAAAAGGAAACAGAACTATATATCACTTGGTGTACAGTCCAGTTCCTACCTGTTTTATTTTTTTCTAACGTGCAAGTCAATAGCAGTAGTAAGGGAAGAAGAAGATGGCTTCCGACTACAGCAGGCACACTGTAGATTATTGAAGCAGTTGTGGACAGGGAGTCCTGTTTGAGGTGACAGCCAAAAGCAGAACCTCATAGAGGCCCTGATGGTAGCAGATACCCAGAGCAGCGAGTCACCGACCATGACTGAAAAGGGCAGCAGGGCCACTGTCAGTGAAGGGCCAGAGCAGCAGGGGATGGTCACCAGTATCCTGAATCCAGAGGTACTCAAACTGCAAATTGAGTTGCAGGGATGGAACTGGAAGCAGAGCTAGAACAGAGGAGGCAGACCATGAAGGCGTGAGTGTCAGCGAGCTGCAGAAGAGAAGGCAAGTGAGAATGCAGAGAGGCAGAGAGGGAACAGCGAAGAGCAGGCGACAACAGATGGAGGCAGACCGTGAGGAGCGTGCCAGTGAGCTGCAAAGGAGAAGAGGGAGTGACAGAAGAGAGGCAGAGGAGAAGTGAGAGGAGCGTCAGTGGCAACATGAACTGGAGAAGCTAAGACTCCAAACAGCGGCACCAGAGCAGGTAAGTGGTCTGGGTTTAACTGGGACTGCAGGACTGGGTTACAAATTGAACTCCAAATTAATAGCCGAGTTTAAGGAAAAGGAATGACATGGATGCCTTTTTAAATTCTTTTGAAAAAGTTTGTATTCAGGCTAAAATTCTTAGAGCGTCCTGGAGCTTCCAGCTATCCCTGCTACTTTCCGGGAAAGCTCGGGATGCATTGGGTCAAATGGACAATGAGGACAGCAATGATTACAGCAAGCTAAAAGCTGCACTGTTAAAAAAGTTTGATTTAACTGCTGAATCATACAGAGCTAAATTCGAAGCTCAGGAGAAGCCCTGATATGAGCTACAAGGAGCTAGCCATGAAACAATGTCAGTTTTTAAAACATTGGTGGGAAGGAATTGAGGTAAACTCTGTTGACAAAATTGAAAATGTGATTTTATTAGAACAGTTTTATTGGGCTTGCCCAGCTGAGCTAGAAGCCTGGCTAGAGGACTGAGATCCAAAAACAGTGCAGGAGGCTGCTGAACTCTCGGACCACTATGCCAAGAGCAGACCTGCTCTGAGAGTGAATGGAGCAGGCATGGCAGCGCAGAAAGGGAAAAGCGCACCTTCAGGGCAGCTAAAACCCTCACTGCCTTCACTGAAACCAGTTAGCCCCAGGTTTCAGAGAAAAAATTTCTCTGAAGTAAGAAATGCATGTTGGCTATGTAAAGAGACTGGGCATATTGCCAGACAGTGTCCCAAAAAGGCAATCAATAATACACAATAGGGTGCTAGAAAAGAAGTGGGTTGTTTGTGTGTCTCTGGAAGCATGCCAGTGAACATGAGGGAACACATGCACCCAGTCATGGTGAATGGTGTACAGACGCAGGGGTTAAGGTACACAAGGGCATCCCTGACATTGGTGAAAGGGGATCTGGTACAACCTGGTCAGCTTATACCCAATAAATATGTTACTGTCCAAGGGTTCACTGGTGAAGAGAAAACATTGCCCCTCGCTAGTGTTCTCTTAGACTGGGGTGAAACAGGGAGAACTGTGCAACAGGTGGCTATAGCCAAAACCTTAGCTGTGGTTGTGATCTTGGGTAACAATCTCCCACAGGGGATGGTATGTGCAGTTATCCATAGCCAAGCAGCAAGGGAAGAGTGTAGCTCCTAGATCCCACAGAAGCCAGTGTGGAAACCACTGAAGGCCGGTTCCCAACCTGTGTCTCCTGATATGGAGACTGATAGAAAGGGGGTAGAAATTTCCAGTAACAAGTAACCACACAGCTATGGAAGGTTACTCTGAAGAGGAGGGTGACCCATTGTCCAAGGGTTGGGATTGACAGTGATCCTGAGGGCTCTGATGCTAGTGCTAGGGACCCTAGTTTAGCGAATGAAGGGACCTGTCCCATACCTTGGGAATGTGTGAGGGGTTTGCAGCTGCTCAGATGGGTGACCCTAGTTTAGAAGCTGAGAGCTTGGGCAGACTCTGGCGGACCACAGGAGGTGACAGCCGACATAAGGTTTATTGGGAAAATGGACTTATGTATACTCAGGCAGTACAGACAGAGGGAGGGATGCTACCAGCCAGGTGGTTGGCGAATCTGCCTACTGGTTCCTCTTGGAGCTGGGTGGCAAGATGGGGTGGGCCTGCCATGTCAGGAGGCGGAGGGGTGGGAAGCACTGCCCTGCAGTCTTTTGGGACTTGGCTGGAGGGTGGCCTCAGCCAATGGGGCCTGGTTTGTTCTGATGTCAGGCTGTTGCTGCCTCATTCTGGCCCCTGCTAGGTGATGAAATGGCTGTTTTGGCTTGGTGTTAGGGGCAGTACCTGACTGACAGAGCACAGAGCCTTGCCACTGTCCTGAGCTCAGAGATTATGACTTGACGCCTTAAAAGGGCTCGTCCTCTGAAAGGCATCCTGGATGGCTGACTGGATGTTTTGGGCCAATCCGATACCACAGCCAGGAGTACCGCGCATGCTAATAGCTATGGCGGTACTCTGGCAGAGGCATCTACCGTGATTGTATGTTGCTCTGATTTAATGATGGCAGGAGATTTCTGTTCTGACAGTCTGGGAAATTTTGTTTTAGCCGAGAATTGGGCAAAGCTCAAATTCTGACTTCAACTGTCCCAGGATAGATTTCTGGTATAAAATAGTGTGTGCTAGGTAGTTCAAAGCACTGACAGCCAGAGTGGAGGAGGAATAAACCCATTGCCCAAACCGATTTATTTGCTATGACTCCTTGTCTGAGGACAGTTGCTCATGTGCCACACTAATGACAGAGTCCGTTTTTGGGTGAGAACCAAGGTGGTCTTTACCTGGGCTTGATATAGCCCATCAGCCTTTTGGCAACTGTGGCCACTAACAAAGGTTGCTGCCAGGACCATGGAGTCCAAGTCCTCATGTGGGCCAATCCACAGAGGAATGAGCAGAGGGACAGCCTGGGCATATCCAGGTGTTCTGCCAACCTCTGTGCTGGGGATCCTGATCTCCATCTTCCACCCGCTTGCCTCCTGAATCTTTACAAAGGATCTCAGTAAAGGAGGAGTCCTCCAAGGGACTGGGAGCAGCTCTGGGCTTTGGATCCACTTGAGATGAGGTCTCAAAATCTGAGACGGAGGAATCTGCTGTGTCAAGAGTCCAACGACGGGCTTGTGTCCAGAGACAGAGCCTGTGGGAGTGGGCTCTCCTGCAGTGAGGTCATGAGGCCCTGCCGATACTGGCTACCGCTGGCTTAGGATGTGAGGTCTGTCCTGAGGTAGAGGGTGAGACTCCACTGGAGAAGGGATCTCAGTGTAAGGTCCATGGGGCTGTGTGGAGCCACGTAGGTTGCTGCTGGTTCAATTCCGGATTCAACTGGCGCCCTGGTTTCGACCAAGACTGTAATGCCTCCCTGTAACTCCACCTGAGGCTGAGGCAGGAGGGGTGGAGGAGTAGGAGGCCACAGGATGGGCGGGTATCCTGAAAGGTAAACCCCGGTCGCCATATAGCTCATCATCAGGTAATGGTAGCCCAGCGATCCATAGGGCTTAACAGCCCGCGCGGATACCCTGGCAAAGGGCAGGAGGCGAGGTAGTTGGTATTGAAGGCCCAGTGAAGGGCGGTAACCCAGCCAAGGACCCAATGGAGGAGCTGAAGCTGTCCGACGGAGGTCCTGACAGCGGATAGTTGGTGACGTAGGTCTCAGGCAGAGTTTCGAGGGACCTGATGGAGGCCATGACGGAGGGTTCAAGGAAGGGCCCAGAACATCAGATCTGGTGCCGGATCTCCCCCATAGGAGGTTCTGGTGTCAGCCCTAAGGGGGCCAAGGGTCCCACTGGAGTCTGGGATGGGGGTGCCTGCTGTGCAGGAGACACTGGCTCCTGAGGGAAGTCTGGCATTCCGGTCCTGGCACCAGGGTTGTGTCAACTGGATGCTCCTCCAGCTCCAGCTCTGAATGTGCAGAAGAGCCAGGAGTCACCACCAGGGAAGGTTGCGAAAGAGGATCCCCAGAGGAAGAATCCTCTGGGGAGGGCTGCGGCAAGAGTGGCAGTGTGCGCTGATCCAGAGGATCAGTGTCAGGCCTGTTATCAGGGCCCGATGGAAGCGCAGTGGCTAGGCGGATGCGAGAGGAGCTGTCGTGCAACTTATCAGCCTGGGCCAGGCATTCATCAGAGGGGTTGACAACTGACTTATCGGCTGCACCAGCAGGCTTAGGCCCCAGCGACTTAAAGGGCCCAAGGGTGGTAGCCCTCCGAAGG
This sequence comes from Neoceratodus forsteri, assembly GCA_016271365.2. NCBI lineage: Eukaryota > Metazoa > Chordata > Ceratodontiformes > Ceratodontidae > Neoceratodus > Neoceratodus forsteri. The sequence goes on along the minus strand of CM057450.1, from coordinate 178,945,934 downwards.
ATCGGAGGCGTCCACCTTAACTGTTACCAGCTCAGGCGGTGGGAACAAGGGCTGCTCCCTGGAGGGAGGGACAGGCTTGGTTGGAGGAACAGTACCCGCACCAGCGGGAGGCCGCTCGTCGCCAGCGGCCCCTGAAGGAGGTCACAGACAGGAAGGAGACCAGTTGTGGTCCTGGTGTTTCTTCTTGTCATCCTTCTTGTAGGAGTCCCAAGAACCCCCTCTACAGGAAGAAGGACAATCCCCATTAGCTTCTGCAGTTCCTTCTCCATGGAAGTCATCCTGAGTTTGAGAACGGGCTTCCCAGGGCCTGTTGGTGTTTCCATGTGCCTGGTTGGAATGTTGGCAGGCCTCACAGTCCCTGGTCCTGTGCTCTGGGTCCCAGGCAGAAGGAATGGCAGTCCTTGTGGAGGGAGCTTGGTACCACAAGAATCTGCTTGTTCTTATGTGACTTGGAAAGCGGAGAAGATATGCATGAAAAGGCAATGCTTTTCAAAGATTTACAGAAAGAAACAAACTATGAAATACTCATCCGATACTGACAGTCTATCTGAAGCAGGATTCTCCGTAACATCTGATGTGGGTGCGGGCCTGTGGCAGGAAAGAACTGGAGGGTGGGTGGGACCGCTTGTGACAGGATGACCCTGTCTTAGAAAAAGTACCCTTGTAAGGGTCTGAATTCTCCTCACCTCTTTTACCCTTTTATCTCTCTCCCGCAGCACCGCCTTATCCTGTGCTATCCCATTTTACTTTTCTTGTCCTCTGCTTATGAGCCCCTATTTTATAGCACATAATTGGTTGTAATGTGAAACAGCCCAAGTGTCCAAAGGAAGAGATAAGGGTACCGCCTTGGCGGACTGAAAACGCGAGTCTGGTACTTAAGAACAAAATGCAGACAGCTTTTAAAGGAATAAAGGGCTTTAGATATTGTTAGAAAGTGCTGCCAGAATTATGGGCAGACAGTACAAGTTAAATGAGTAAAAAGTGCCTGTACGTTGAAAAAGATACTATAGATACATATAGAATATACTGGCAGGCAGATTATACTGAAACATGAATAACTATGCTAAAATAAATAAAGAATAGATGCTTGAAAGAAAAAATAAATTGATGTTAAAAACGTCCTACAAAGCCTGCAGAGCTTGTGTATTTGTTAAGGTGCAGCATGCTTAATTAGAAATGATGTGAAAGCTACATGTTATTATAGAAAGTATAGTGGCAATCGAATAAACAACTTCAAGGACTGTATCTGTAACATAAAGAGAGGACATGTGGAAAAATGGTTAGTTTAAACTCAGGCCAGATAAAATAAATATAGTAATAACAAGGGCTCTTGCAGAAATAAGGAAGAGGGTCTTGGTTACAAATTCAAACATTAGGTGACAACGGAACGCTTCTAAATGGGGCTAGTCTGTAATTTAGTTCCAGGCAGTGTTTGTCCCAGAGAGGGTCCCATTTTTTTGTTATAAGTTAATACTGAATCCTCTTTTAATTTAAAACAGTGCTCATTAAAACTGTAACCAAGGAAAGACTTAAAATAAAACTAACACAATTCTACAAAGTGTTTAAATACCTGTATAAAAGTAACAAAAGGGTTACCTGTTTTGTTTTCTTGTTTCATTTCCTCCACCCTTCAGGCCAGAACTAGGCCTACCTGTTGCCTGAAGGTGAAATGAATTTTCCCATAGGGGAGACAGGCAGCCCCTAGTGGCCTGTTTTTATACTCTAACCAAATGCAAGTCATACTGTGAGAGGGAGGAGCTAGCAGTCATTAGCGTCATTAAGGATGAGGAGCTCATTTACTGACCAAGACTGTATTATATATTACTTGTTTTAAAAGAATAAGATTGCTAAATATATTAAGGCTTAGAACAACCTGTTCTTTCTGTAAAGGCCTGGTTGTTTTGCCTTGAAAGACTAATTATGAATGTGACTAATCACATGTCTGTGATGTTACCCTAGCATGATATAAAAGGACCACCTCTAGGTAAAGCTACCAACTGTCCTTATTATCCCAGGACAGTCCCTATTTTAGGCAGCATGTCCCAGTGTCCCCCCAAGTTTTGCAAATGTCACTTTGTCCCAGCTTTTGCTTACTTATCCCAGTTTTGTCCCTTTGCCGGATTGCTGATCCATGAGTGAGTTATTTTAGCACTACTTTGGCACTGCCTCTCGAGCTGGACAGCAGTTTGCAACTTCAATTCCTGCGCCTGTGTTGCACTGCAAGCATGTCAGTGGGACCATAGTAAAGCATGTTAATCCTGTTAGATTAGAATGGGTAGTAGTGCAAACAAACACATGTGGGATCGCCAGCCTGCCAGCAGCTTAGAGGACTCCAACAGAGAAGAGACCGCAGCAGGGAACTAAGGTACCTGCACCTTTATCAGCTGTAGGGAAGTGTGTGAAAAATCTGGTGTGGTGGTGGAGTCACTGAAGTGAAGTCTGCTCAGCAAACCGAGGTTGGATGGACCGTCAGAGGAGCGTCAATGTCTGATCACAATTTAACGCAGGTTTGCTTCTGATGAACTTTCTGTACATCATGGTTTGGAACTTGCTGCAGCAGAATGATGTGTTGTTTTAATCTGAATGTTTGCTACTGGTGTTATTGAGGTGGCATGGCCAGAGCAAGCAGCAAAATGTAACTGATTGTGCGAAGAAGATGGATCAGGTAGTGTCCGTGGGAGTGACACGGGGGTTATGATCAGGATGAACTGTCCCAGTTTAGCACCTCAGAAAGTTGGTAGCCATACCTAGGGCATAGTTTTAGATAGGAAGGCCAGTTGCTTCCTGGCCGTGGAAGGTGTAAGATCTTGGTGTGCTTGAACAAGCACTGTCTAAGTACCTGGAAGAGAAGCTGAAGCTAAGCCATGCTGTGTTGGGGATTGCTAACCTCATTTTCTTTGCTTGTATATTTTCTTATTTTATTTGGAATAGAAAATAAAATGATAAATGCTTTTGGGCGTTTTTATGAAGCTAAGTTTTGATCTGCCTGTGTCAGAGTTATTCTGAAATCCCACACCCAGTGACACCACCCACTTATAGTGTCAGCCTGATGTCCATCACGTGATGTTGGATGGGCGGTCCCCTGCCAGAAACTGCTAGCTAAAGTTTCATGCGGGTCCTAGTGCCTGGTGCTCTAGTCCCAATGGTTACCTACCGCAAGAGTCCTCCTCAAGCAAGATCACAAATATCGTTTCTCACCTATAGCCAAACCATCACCACTAGGTCCAAGGTACAGCTGGTTTCAAGAAAACATCTGCTTTTAATACTGCACAGAGGCCAGGAACACATTACTATGGTTTACTGTTTTGGCCCAAATTGGTCTGTACAGTTTATTATTGAGGTAGGCTCAGCCTGATGCCTAGGTTTGAAAGCAAATATCACGCCAGCTCTGAGATCAACAGTACTACCCATTAGATGATTTCTCAACATTATCGGAGGCTAAGATTTCACGGTGTTCCTTTACCATAAACAGTAACTTTAGTACTGAAGCAAAACATTTTTTTGTGTGTTTAGTGAAGAATGTAGAGCTCAGATGAAGGGAGGAACTGATGTCACTGGAAAATGGAGTACTCTTGTATCGAGTGTCATGCATTATGCATGTATCATGCAGTATTCAAAATGTAATTTTTGTCCATTCAGTCCAAAAAGACAGTTTCAGGAAAAGAATACCAACAGTGACAAACTGAGTGGATATTTTTTTTATGCAGAGCACCCAGCTACTAAAAAATATGTAAAACAAAAGCCAAATTACTTTTGCAACTGTTACTCTTTTCCATGCCAAGCACTTCTTCACAAGTTACTCCTCCTTCTGCCTCTTCAGATAATTATGTCATAAAATCCTATCAGTAGTACACCAGCACTACTAATTACATGTACCATCCCCCCAAGAGCCCCATTGCCCCAACACACAGGTACCTACATGTCTGTGAGAAGGGAAGGGCATTATGGTAATTAGTAACATTCCTCTCATCTGTATTGAAAACAAGATCATTGCCATCCTCAAAACACCCCATAAGCAGATCACCCTGCTACCCAGTGTCAGCACATCGCATCAGCCATGTCGATGAGCCTGGTTCAGAAGCCAGCCCTGGAAATCACATCGAGGCAGTCCAGGCCAGCTGCAGCCCTGGTGTGTTTCAGCTGGGGAGGGTTGGCAGTGGGTTCCACCAAAACAACGACCGCTGTGGCTGGGCCAGGGAGCTTTGTGTGCTATTAAAGGCAACTCCCATGCCAGGGGAGGAGGGTGGGGAAGAAAAATCCAGGGAAAAAAACGTGATAGCTGTCTAAGTGATGGCAGGGTATGGCCTGATCAGGGTATATATTCAGGATTCAATTTAAAATTAACAAAAAACCAAAAACAAACAAAAAACAACAAATGTGCACGGTGCAAAAAACGTCTCACAGTAATAAATTTCAAAAGTATAAACTTTATTGATTAAAAAAAAAAAACAGGGTTAAATGCTCCAGTGCTTCAAGGTGCCCTGCCTCTCTGTCAGGAAGCTTACTGAGAGTACCAACAAAGACTCCACATATAAACCCTTAATGTGACACTGCCACTCATGTATAAGGTCGAGATTCAGATCAAAGCACTGGGATTCCTACTAAATTAGATTTGGATTTGATATTAAATTAAGTAAATATTTTAATATTGAAGCAGCTGTGTAACAAGAAGCAATGTATTGTCAGTCTAGTGTAGGTCTGCTTTTAACACTTGATTATACTTCAAAACTCTTACTTGATCTGCTGTAATAAGTGGTCAACACATCCAGACCTACCCACAACTGACAGAAATAAACACAACTTGGTGCTTATGGATTTCATCCAAATCACCATTTCAAGTTACGGTAAGGGCCTAAGTGAAACAGAGTAACCTTTTTTTTAATTTTAACTGGCTGAAGCAACAAAAAATACAGTGCTGAAAACATATTAATGTTGCAAAACATCTTAACACTAGTGTAAAAGCAATAAGTGAGGGAAAACTGTGTGCATGTGTGTGTGTGGGGGGGTGGGTTACTGAATTATTAAACAAGATTTCAAAGTTGTTATAAAAGAGGTACAGGCAGCAGAACAAACATAATGTTCAAACAACACTGGCAGATGATAAAATAACCATCATGATAATATATTGTAAGTATTTTAAAGGTTGATCTGAAATGCTACAATGCAAATAGAATAATAGATAGGGGACTGTGTATTACAAGGCTATAATAACTGGTTATAGTTTTTTCCCATAGGGAAACCGGGTTGTAATTCCAGCGTTATAACCGGCTGGTTATAACGTCATTCATGCACCCAGTTTCTCTACTTCCACGCATGCGCCTACCGCAAACCTCCCCTTTTCTGCATCGTCCGTCGCGAGGCCTCAGTGCTGCAGTATTCCCTGACAGAAGTTGTCAGTGGCAAGTTTTTTGTTTTAAATAAAAAAAGATCTCTCTTCACAGCAAACCGTCATCCGAGTAAGAAGGAAAACAAAAGTAAACATTGCTACCATTTACTGGCAGCTATCTACCACGGGTTTCCAACAGTCCGCAGCTCTGCTCGGTAGACAGATACATTTATTTTGTGTAATTGCTGTGGCGAAAAAATGATCCCCAGCAATTATACAAAAATAAAGGATGGGTAGGTGTGTAAAACTCAAATTTTACATACACCCTTGGGGTGGGATGCCTTAATAAACCCCTTGAGCTCGCTCTCGGGTTAAGTGGCATCCCACCCTCGAGGTGTGCAAAATCCTCGCTATAACTACCTACCCATCCATTATTCTCTATATAATACCATTGAGAGGTCCCCATGTCCCTAGAACTTTGAGATGGTATTACAGCTGAGTAATCACAGTCCCCTATCTGTTATTTTTTGTAATATATGGATCCAAGGAGTTTCCAGTGTTCTGCAGAAATGTGGTGCAAAGCTCCCAGGGTGAAGTGTCTATGCAGGTGTCTAGGTCGAGCTGCTTCACAGGTGTTGTTATGGATGACCCCAAAGTCAAAATACCTCTGAAGCACCCAGCATGAGTTTCTACTGCTGCTTCATGTTTTTCTGAAAAATTACCTTGGAAAATGGCAGCACCTCTATGCGAGCGGTCTGAGGGAGTGAGAGGTCAGTCCATCGCAAGGGCAGAAACTGGAGTGAACACTGATACACAGACAGTACGTTTAAAGCCACAGTACTGAACAGATGAGTTCCACAAAGGAAAGATGTCAAGAGTCTTTGAAGTAAGTTGGCATTTCTGGGTTTACGCCTTTTTTTTCCCCCCAATAATGTTTTGTTTTCATTTAGCGCAACAAGGAGGGCTAACAACCCTGTCCCTGCCCTACTCTGTCACCTCAGCCAGCATTCCTCTCCCCTGGGACTTACTGGGCCCTAAATTACGCACAGATTGACCACCCCTCCCTCCTATGGTGGGGCGAGGATCATCCTCCTCACTCCAGAGCCCATATCCAAACTTGGACTAGCATCTAGGTTGATGGTGTGGGCTTGGAGTTGACAAGCAGGGATTCATGAGGCAAGCACTGCTTTTTCTCTTTTCTCCCTAGAACCCCTACTGTGGCACTGACTCTAGGGCATGCAATGTGGAGGCACATATGTCCTGCGTCAAGCTGGTGGTCCCTTCCCAACTGCATCACCTGCCCTTGCACTGCTACCAATCCTCCATTAGGAGTCAATAGCGAGGCAGCAGACCTTTCCTTCGCTGGGAGAGGATGGCAGTTCTCAGGAAGCTTGATTCTCTCCCCACTCCCTGAATAAGACCCAGCAACCTGAGTCCATTCTCAAACTTAGGTCACCGGTATGGTGATGATAGCACTAGCACTGGGCCACCAGGCTGGCAATCTGGGTCTGCATTTTGAACTGACAAAGGAAGATCTGAAAATTGGGCCTAGAAGCCCTATAACCCCGACAGTGCATTGTTCTATGTGGATAAGAGCACAAATGGGTAAAGAGAGGAATAACTACTGCATGATATATTTTGACAACACAGTATACTCCTCCTGATCCTCTTCAATCACAGGCACAAGGTTTGTTGGATTTGGATGTTCCATGGTCTAGAGCTGAAGCAGGCAGCCATACATCTGTGGGGAATACATCGACTTGGTTTTAATCTTTAAAACTCAGTTAAAGGGTTATTACAGAAGATTTTTCAAAGTTTTACTCCTGTGGGGTCCTAGTGCCTCCAGCACGAAGCCTAAAGAGTGGTGCTCTATAGAAAATACAGGCTCTTGGAAGGTGCATAGTTTCTTATGCAACAGTAGGTCTGCTATCCTGGGGGAAACTGTCTGCAGAAAAAGTAACGTATGATACTTGAGTTTAAAGATCTGTTCAGATAGGCAGTTCAGAGCTATGCAAGTGTGCCACATTAATCCAATCCAATCATATATTTATATTGTCAGAATGGCTCATGCATTCTCTAGTCCATCAGATTATCTGTTGGTTTGGCTAGAACATAATCCAGGGTCAACTACAACCTGAAACCAGTACCTAAAATTCAGCTTGATCACATACAGCACCAAGGAAGAGATACAACAGCTGTGGGTAAAATGTAATTTTGTTTTTGATCGGCTCAGCTACTACTTGTCAACTTTTTTACTTTCTTTCCAGTATATGTATTTCAGAAATTGTTTTTGTACCATTTGTGGCAATACATATTACCGTTTTCCCACACCTCATTGTTGAAATGGATGACTGACTTTAAGGCCACTGTAATGGAAGGCTGCATGGATCTTGAGACTGTCACCAAGATTTGGGAACCCCGAACCACAGCAGGGATCTCTCGATTCCAGGGCTCTACCGCTACAGGAAAGAGAGAACTGGGGGAAGGTGGTGCTTTACATCAAGATAAGGATCAAGGCCACTATGGAAGATATGGGGGATGTGAGCAGGAAGTCAATCTGGATGCAGTTTCAGATAGAGATGGGAAGAAAAATGAGGGTGGGTGGTGCACAGGCCACCAAATCAAGATGAGACCATAGACTGGGACTGGGGGATGATATCAGGAAGGCAGCAGAACAAGGGGGAGGTGGTGATTGCTGGCAATTTAAATTTGCCTGACATGGGCTGAAGCATCCCACATGCAAGCAGCAGCAGGAGTGAAGCGATCCTGGATGTGGTCCAGGATGGGTTCTTAACCCCTGAGGGGTGACTGAGCTGACTAGGGACAGCACCATCTTGGATTTGTACTGACAATTCCAACCATGTCAGAGGCATCAGCATGACTGAACCCCCTGGCAAACAGCGATCACCGGTCAGTGTGGTTTTATCTTGATATGGAGAAAGAAGTGCTGCTGGACTTCAAGAGGGTCAGTTTCACAAAAATGGGGATAATTTTGGGGAAGCACTTGGCCACACTTAGAGCGACTATGGGGGCGGAAGAAAAATGGTGCCTATTCTGGAATGGGGTCCAAGAAGTCATAAATACTTGTCTTAAGCAGAAGGGAAAAACAAACAAAACGTAGAAAACCACTCTGGTTTCAGGAGAGGTTGACAGCCATAAGGGAGGACCCAGAGGAAGGAAGACAGGGTAGACTACCTGGAAAAGCTAAAAACAACTAGCAGAGTGGTAAGGAAGGTCAAGGCAGAAACAGAGTTGTTGACAGTGAGGGTGGTCAATTAAGGGGACAAGACCTTCTTCTGTTACATCAGAGGAAAATGGTGAAGAAAGAAGAGTCTGTCAAGCTGAAAAAAGTGTCTGAGTGGGTGGCGGACAACAGAGGAAAGGCAAAAGTACTGAAGGAATACTTCTGCTCAGTATTCACGAAAGAAAAAGATGGACCAGTCCCACAGGGACTGTGTGTGTGTTGGTGTGTGTGTGTGTGTTTGTACCCCACTCTGTATCCATTACTGTCTGTTGCTGTGTGTGTGTGTGTGTGTGTGTTTCAGTGTCAATAGGAGCACACTAGTAGGTCTGTGTGCATTTGGCTGTGTACCCATCAGTGTCTGTATGCGTACTGTACATGCTGGAATGTGCATTAGTATGTCTGTGCATATCTGTGTGTGAATGAAAGTGTATTTGTGTGTGCCAATGTGTATGTGTGTTGCTTTGTATTAGTGTCTGTGTGTGTACATTACTGTACCTGTGTGCATGTTGCTATGTTCAGACTGCTGCCTCTGTCCACCCCTAACCTGGCATGGCCACTAATCATTTCACATCACCTACACCATAGGAATGGCTACTGGTGGAGTCACACAGCTCTTGTTTTTTCTTGCTTTGGATTCTATGACAAGGTAATGCAAAACAAACTTGTACTAGTTGCATGGATGGGTTAGGACAGATGAGGACCATGACCATCTAGTCTGGCCTTATTTCCTATCTAGAGTTACTGGTTCCGCCTCCACTGTCCTGAATTCCCAGTACTCTTGCATTCCTGTTTGTCACTAATAATCCCTGTGCAGCTAGCCTGGCAGTGCAGCAGCAGCAGTGCTACCACTTGCAAGCACAATGACCAGAGTTCAGAAGCGAGCAGTTGTTGGGGGAGGGGGGGGTCATCAGGATGATTGAGCAGTTTCCTCCTTCAGGCAGTGCTGTTAAGCCTGCTGTCTGACTGCCACCTAGTGTAGGTTGGGTGGTAGCATGGCTGGGGCTTGGCAGAATGAGAGGGTTGAGATACTGCTGGCTCCTACCGCACATACACGGATGCACACCTAGGAGCATCACAGCACAGCGGCATCCGGGGGGGGGGACTTGAAAATGGGGACAGGCTGGGCAACGACACCATGCCTGCCCCCACGCCCACAGTTGGGATCACAACCTCTGGCTTCATCTCCACCATGGGTGGTTAGATATCAAGGGGAGATGCTGCCCTAGAAGATGAAGGCAAGGCAGGCTCTGCTTTGGTGGGGTGGGGGGACCAGTCCAAGAAGGCAACATGGCAGTGATTTTCAGGTGGCACATGAAGTATCATGACGACCAGGGGAAAGGAGCCTCGATACACGGAAGGTGGCAATGGCAGTGGTCAAAGAATATCCTGGTTCAGAGAGCCCTGGGAGAAAATTGAGTTAAAAGAAAAAAAAAAGAAACTTCTCCTCTGTATCTAGCCCACTGGATAAAGAAGTCAGATAGTGCCAGCATTTACCACCTCCTTGTTCCAATGGTCCACCACTGCCTACATGCAGAAATACTTCCTCATGTCCTTCCTAACACTCCCTCCTGCAAGTTTGTGGCTGTGTCTCCTGGTGTTTGTCTATCCTTTTGATCGCACTTTCATTGCCAACATATGTACTTGTATGTCTCTATCTTGCCCCTCTCCCTTCCGCTGATTATATATGTAGGTATTTCAGTGTCACCTGGTATGACTTTCCCTACTGTTGGACCGGAGTCTTCTGTGTCAGGTCTGAATCATGCTTCAGTTGTCTTTACCTGTAATAGTGTTACGGACAATTGACTACACTGAGAGGAATCAAAGCGACGAAGCAGCCCTGATACTCCATTTAAGATTACATTACATTACTAAAGAGAAGAGCTGTTACTCCCAATGGTGGGATTTACTCAGCTGTGCTGCTCATTTATTACCCAAAATGAGAACTATCTCTCCTACACTGCCATATGGAATGACTTTAATTTGCAAAGTTCTGGGAAGTGGAAATCGGATATCGCCTAATAAGACTGGCCACCAAAATGAAAGAATGTTTTCTGTCTAGTAATTTTACTCACACGTACACTTACACTTTTTTCTTTTGTTTTGAAGAAACTAAACATAATTGGAAACACAGAACAATATTATTCTAGGACTCCTTGTCCAAATACAGCTAAGAGATTTATTTTCACAGCTACATAGCATGGCTATACAAGATGGGCATTGTGTGTTCTGGGGGGAGAAATGGAAAAGAAGAACCAAAACAATGCGCACTATTTTTAGTATCTGCGCTGGAATCAGATCATGTAAGTATGCAATGGATTGCTAGACTTCCTCTCCCCCACCCAGGTCCAACTTGCCTTCTGGTTGGATGTCTGGACCTGATTGGACCTGAGGTTGCTGAGATTGTCTGGAGTTCCTTGAGGAGTAGGTCTTTCCATTGTCCTTGAGAGAGGCCGTGGTTAGACCCCTTTTGAAGAAGCCCTCTTTGGACTCGGACAGCCTAAGCAACTACAGATCAGTCTTGAACCTTCCATTTTAAGGAAAGGTTATAGAAAAGGTGGTGGCCATGCAGCTTGAGGGTCATCTTGCCTCATCCTCTACCCATGAGCCTTTGCAGTCTGGATTCCGGGGTGGGGCATAGCACGGAGACAGCCCTAGTAAGGGTGCTGAATGATCTCCTGATGGCGAGGGACAGGAGAGTCTGTACCATTTTGGTTCTCCTGGACCTCTCTGCAGCGTTCAACACCGTGGACCATGAGGTGCTACTTGACCGCCTGCAGTTTTGGGTGTGGCCTATCCGGTATGGTCATCAACTGGTTTAGGTCATAGCTGACAGACAGAGTGCAAAGGGCGAAAATGGGAATCTTCTCATCTAGCCCGAAGCCTCTGAACTGTGGAGTTCCAAAGGGTTTGGTCTTGTCGCCCTAGTTGTTCACGGTGTATGTGCTGCCATTAGGAGACATTATCAGGCAGTACGGACTGGGGTTTCACTGTTATGCAGATGATACCCATCTGTACCTGTCCTGTGCACCTGATGCTCAGGTGTCAGACTCCGTGTTTAAGCCAGTTTCGAGTCATCCATTACTGAATTTCCTAGAGGCAGTTGTTAAACTCAATCCAGACAAGACTGAGATACTGGTAGTGGATCCGGGTCGTTGTGGAAGGGAGGGGCGGGGAGTCACCCCCCAATCTAGTATTGGGGGTGTTCCACTAGTCCCTTCTAGACAGGTGAAAGATTTGGGGTGTGATCCTAGATGACGGCCTGACGCTTGAGGCTCAGGTGATGGCCGTGGTCAAGAATGGATTTTACCATCTTAGGAACATTGCTCGAATCGAGCCCTGATCCCTCTTGAGGACATGACCACACTGGTACATGCGTTCGTCACTTCCAGGCTGGACTACTGTAATGCCCTGTACATTGGGTTATCTGGAGGCAACCTCCACAGGCTGCAGCTAGTGCAGAACATGGTGGCAAAACTTCAGACCGAGGTAAGAAGGTGTGAACATATTACTCCAGTCCTCTGCGGGCTGCACTGGCTGCCGGTCAGGTGGAGGACTGTCTTCGAGATAGGGCTCCTTACCTATAAGGCCCTACACGGAAGGGGTCCTGTATATCCACAAGATCTCCTGGTTCCTTACCGTCTGGCTTGGGCACTCGGTTCTGCCGAGGAAGGCCTCCTTGGGGTTCCCAGGTAAGGTTGCGGCATTCTGGAGATGAGGCATTTGCAGTTGCCGCACCTACCCTGTGGAACTCCTTACCAGAGTATTTAAGGAGGGCCCCCTCAGTAGAAGCCTTTAAAAAAAGGCTTAAAATGCATCTGTTCCAATAGGCGTTTTAAGATTTCTGATTATGGAAGGATAATTGCTATGATTTTATATTATAACGATTGTATGAATATATGTTTATTTGTATGGTTTTATTGTTGGCATTTGAATTATTGTTCTGTACAGCGTTGAGTGTCCCAGGAATTGGGCGCTTTATAAATAAAATATATATCTATCTTAGCAGAGACCAGGATGTGCACTGAAGCACAAGCCATAGCTTGCTCTCATCACAGCATTCCTATTATGGCTATTCTGCAGTTTTTATCTGCCTGCCTCGGTGGGGTTCCAAATTCGAGGACACATTCACAGTGTGTAACTGGTGACCACCTACACAACTGCTCACTGGGATTTGTGTAGTCTACACACAAACAAGGTTCCAGTCCAGCCCCAACTGCTCTTTACACGACTGCTGCAAGAGCAGTTCATCCTATCCTGATTTAGCATCTGACAGTCACAAAAGCAGCTTCGGTCCTGACTCAATCAGACTTGTTCTGCCCCAGTCGAGCTTTTAAACAGCCGCAAGAGTGGTTCCAATGTGGTCCTTTCCTGCCCTGATCAGGCTTTACGTGACAGCTACAAGAGCAGCACTGGTCCTGCCCCAATCGAGCTTTTAACAGCCACACGAGCAGCTCAGGTGTGGCTCCAGTGCTGCCCAGATTGGGCTTTTAACAGCTGCAAGAATGGCTCTGGTAGGGCTCTGATGAGGCTCCAGTCAGTCTTTTGGCAGTTGCAAGAATGTCTTTCGTCCTGCCTTAATCTGGATTTTTTTTTTTTTTAACTAGAACTTCAAGGTGACTGAAGAGCAGTGAGCAGTGTCTGCTGCAAGTAAAAAGTACAGTTACGTAAGAACTTACCGTAAGGTCATGACAGGAGAAGGATAAGAGGCTCCTGAATAAAAAAAATGGCTTTCTGGAAAGAGAGCATAGAAATAAAGAAGGTAAGGGGGAAGGTGGGTGGGGAAAAGGTTACCTACTGCAACAGCCTCTCTCAAAGATCTACTGTTACGGTAAGTTCTTACGTGACTGTACTGTTATTTCGAGAGGGCTCTTATAGTAGGTAATTACTTATAGGACTGAGTCCCAAGCAGTAGAGAGTCCCAGGGACAAGAAAAACCATATGGGAGGCTGGAACATAATCCCAGTAGGTAATCAAGACAGGAATCCCTGAAGGACTGCTAGTCCAAAACCTGCCCTATGCCGTAAGGCAATGTCCAAACTGTAGTGTTTTGTGAAAGTGTGGACGGAGCTCCAAGTAGCTGCTGCACAAATATCAGTAGCTGATACATTCCTGAAACAGGCTGTAGAAGCAGCCACTCCCCTGGTAGAATGTCCTTTAACCTGACCTGGCAGGACTTTACCATACTTCTGGTAACAGAAAGTAATGCAGTTTGCCAGCCATTTTGAAAGGCAGTTTGGAAACTGCCAAACTCCTCCCTTTTTTGGTGCGAAAGTAACAAAAAGTTGATCCGTTTTTGTGGACATCCTTTGTCCTGTTCGTATAACAACATAAAATTCTGTGGACGTCTAATGTATGCAGAATGGCTTTCCCCTGATTAGAATGCCCAGGGTAGTATACCGGCAATTCAAGAGACTGATTAAGTAAGGGCAGTCTCCGAAACAACCTTAGGCAGAAACTTATGATTTTTGTGCAGAGCCACTTGGTCTCTGCGAAAAATCAAATAAGGCTCCTTACACAGCAGGGCCTGTAGCTCGGAAATTCTACGAGCTAAGGTAACTGCAACTAAAAAGAGTGCTTTCCTGGACAAGAAGCGCAAATTGCAAGTACTTGCTGGTTCGAAGGGAGGCAAGGTAAATTTTTCTAATAGAAAATTAAGGTCCCACAGTGGAGCAGGGTTTCGCACCGGGGGTTTCAAATGTAAAATACCTTTCAAAAAGGTTTTGGAGACCTCCAATTGAGCCATTGAGCCACTGTCTTGCCTCCTACTGAATCATAGTAGGCAGAGATGGCTGCTAAATGCTCCTTTTAGGGACGAATAACTCAAACCCAGGTCCAAAAAATGGAGAAGGTACTCCATGACCTGAGGAGCGGGGCAAGAAAAAAGGATCCAGATCTTTCAAGGTAGCCCAGATGGAAAAATGCTTCCATTTCATGGCATAGGTAGTCCTGGTAGATGGCTTTTGTGCCTCTACCAAAATCTGAGCTACTTTGGGGGAAGCCCAATATCGAGAAACAGTTATGTCTTGAGGCGCCACGCATGAAGATGAAGGGACTTTAGCCCCAGACGAACCAGTGTGCCCCCCCTCCGGGTGAGGAGATCATGAGACAGAGGTAGAGGAATTGGAAGTTCCGCAGCTAATTGCTGAAGCAGCAGGAACCAGATTTGTCAAGGCCAAAAAGGAGCTATCAGTATCATCTGAGCTCCTTCTGATTGAAGCTTGATCAACACTCTCTGTAACACCGGAAAGGGAGGGAATGCGTACAGTATCTCCCTGTCCAAGAAAGCGACAGTGTGTCTTGCCAGAAAGCACCATGCCCGGGATCGAGCAAGCAAAACTTGGTAAGTTTTGCGTTTGATGGGGCTGCAAACAGATCCACTTCTGGATGACCCCAAAGGTCGAAAATGTGATCCAGAACTTCTGGCTTTAGTTCCCGTTTGAGAGCTCTTACCCTGGTGCAACTGAGACTGTCCGCTAGAACGTTCTGCATGCCTGGGACATGAACTGCCAGGAGATGGACTCTGTGCAGAACCGCCCAGTTCCAAACCCGCATCGCTTCTCTGCAAAGAGGGTACAAGCGGATGCCCCCGTTTGTTGATGTACCACACCACGCACATGTTGTCTGTTTGTATCAACAGGTTCTCTTGTAGGAGAATGTGCTGAAAAGCATAAAGCACTGCTCTCATTTCTAGCACATTTATGCAGGTGCACTCTATGGGTGACCACAGTCCCTGGGTCCTGTGGCGCCCCAGATGGGCACCCCATCCCTGTCCTGACGCATCCGTAGTCAGCATCTGAGAGTGAGGAGGGATCTGGAAAGGGACTCCTAGAATCAGATTACTGGAGTCCTGCCACCACAGCAGGTTCTGTTACATTGGGCTGGAGATGATGACCGGACTGTCCAAGTCATCCTCCCTCTGATCCCACTGAGACCTTAAAGTCCACTGTGAAAAACGCATGTGGAGTCTGGCCAATGGGACCATGGGGATAGCTGCTGCCATGAGGCCAAGAAGACAGAGAACTGCCCTAGCCGAAATGTGTCTGTTGGAAGATACCAGCTTGGCCTGTCTCCAGGGTATCTGCCCTGTCCAGGGGGAGAAAAGCCAAACCCTGCACTGTGTCTAACACCGGCCCCAGAAATTGAAGGCATTGGGAAGGAGCAAGCTGGGACTTGATGTAATTGACCGTGATACCCAGGCATTTGAAAAGGTGCGGAGTAGCCAAAAGGGATGCTTCCAATCCCTCCTGTGATGATGCTGCAAAGAGCCAATCATCAAGGTAGGGAAAGACATAGTGCCCTGACTCCTCAGGGCTCCAGCCACTACCGCCAGGCATTTGGTAAACACCCATGGGGTGGAAGATAGGCCAAAAGGGAGAGCTCTGAACTGGTAATGCTCCTCTTGGAAATATAACCTGAGGAATTTTCGATGTGGATGGAATATTGGGATGTGAAGATACACATTCTTCATGCCCAGGGCACAAAGCCATTGTCCTTTGGAGAGGCAGAAGGCTTTGCAGTGTCAGCATTCGAAACCTCTTGTACGCTATGAAGAGGTTGAGAGTACCGAGATCCAGAATCTGGCGTAAATCCCCTGTCTTTTTGGGGACGAGAAAGAAATGGGAGTAAAACCCTGTCCCTATCTGGTTTGCTGGCACTGACTCTATTGCTTCCTTGTGAAGAAGAGCTGTGACTTCCTCCCTGAGATAGGGGATATGTGCCCATGGGTAATGAGAAGACCTCAGTGGATTGTTTGGAGGTTTTTCTCTGAAATCTAGAACTTGACCAAGCTTGATTATTTGACGCACCTAGGCTTCTGACGTGATGGACTCCCAGTCTCCCAGATGCCTCACGAATCTTCCTCCCACCTGTTCCTCCAGCAAAGGGGGAGGAGGAGGAGGAGGGAGGGTAGTCAGCAAGTCAGGCATGGAGGGAGTGGGGGTTCGGGAGGGCCGCACTTGAAGATCTTTGAGTCTTGGCTGGGGCTGCGGCGACAGTATTGTGGCTGTGCTTAAACTGATGCTTGGGTCCTTCCTAGGTTTTCATCTGACTTCTGTTTTGTCAATGAAAAGGACGCTTTTGTTGTTTTGGCCTGTACATAGTATGTATGGACTGAAGAGCTGTGCCCTTATCCTGCAGGCTGGTAATAATGTCCTGGGCATCCCCACCGAACAAGACAGAACCTCTGAAAGGTGCCTCTTGGATATCCGACTGAACATCAGGGGCTAACCCCGATACTCTTAGCCAAGAGTACTGGTGAAGGCTTACAGATGCGGCTGTGCCTCTAGAGGAGGAATCCACCATATCGTAGGTGGCCCACAAAGAATGGCGTCAACGCACCTTGGCCATCTTTAATGTGGATGCCAAGGAGGATTTAGTATCAGAATCCGGTAATGCCTCGATAACGGGCTCGAGCTGGTGGAACAAGGTCTTCTGGTACTCTAGCATGTGCGAGGCGTAGTTCAAAGCACGTATACCTAGAGTAGAAGATGTATAGAACTTTCCTCCTGAACTGGTCCATTTGTCTGGAGTCCTTATCGGGAGGGGAAGTACTGAGGTGCTTAGGCTTAGCTGATCTATCATGGACAGCTGTAATAACCACCGTGTCTGCCTTAGGATGGGTGCTCAGGTGGTCCTTGTCCTCAGGGGTTCTGTAAACCCGGTCAGCTTTTTTTGCCATGGCCGGGAGAGAGGAAGGTCTCTACCAGATGGTTGAGGAAAGGTCCTCATGAGCTTCCAGCCATGGAGGAGTGAGAATCGGACTCATATCCGGGAAATCAAGATGCTCTGCCAACCTATGTCTTTTGGGATCCAGAACTTCTAACTTCCATCCCTGGGCCTCCGCCATGTGCTTGAGGAGGTCCACAAAGGAAGGGTCTTCAGGTGGTGACTTTGGAGACTCACGAGGGACTAGATCCTCTTGGGGAGGAGTTTGAAAATCTGAATTAGTGGATGAGGAATCATAGTCCACATTGGAATCTCCTGTATCTTCTGGAATCTTTTCAGGAATCAGAGGATCTGGCTCTGAAATTATGTCCGACGTCTGGGTTGTCATAGCTAATGGGCGGCCTGATGCTACAGGACAAGACGGCACCGGAGAGAATACCCGAGGAGGGTGAGCTGGGCGTCCTGCATCCAGGACAACCGTATGCCTGCTATCTAGTTCTGAAAATAACTGGGACTTGGTTTCAGACCACCAAGACTGAAGAATGTCCCGAAAATCCACTTGAGGTTCTGGAGGTGGAGTGGGAGGAGGTGGAGGCTGCGACAATCCAGAGCAAGGGCCAGGGCCATATCCCCCAAAGCAAGGAGAAGGGTAATGTGGGTAACCTGATGCATGAAAACAGCCAGAGTAGCCTGAATAATAATATGAAGAAAAATCCAGCATTGGAGCCGACGGATGATAGCCCGATGGAGGATACGCAAAGCCAGACGTCAGGCCCGAATGAGGGGGCCCTGACAGCTGATATCCCAACAGTGGGCCTGATAGAGGATATGCCAATGGACCCGACAGAGGGTAGCCCGACGGCAGCCCTGCAGGAGGGTAGCCCAAAGGCGGCCCTGACGGGGGGGTAGCCTGATGGCCGCCCCAACAGAGGAAAGTCAGACGGTGGCCCAGACTGAGGGAAGCCTGATGGCCCTGCTGGGCAATCCAATCCAGAAGGGCAAGGCCCCAAGTGAGGTCCCATGGGTGGCAGACCCGATGGGAGCCCGGACAGGGGGCAGATGGTTTGGAATAGGGTCTGTTACCACTATAGGAGTCTGAGCTACCGTGAGGCCCAGTGGCTGAACTTTTCGCCAGGAAGATCTGACGGGAAGGGTTCATCCATCGGAACTGGCGACAGTGGAGGAAGGTCAGACGGAACTGGAGAAGAGGGTTCTCCGTGGAGGAGTCTCTGGGAGACCTTATTCCTGCAACTGGGACGCTGCCAATTTCCGGCAGCATCATGTCAGAGCCTGACAGATGCAAAGAGGTTGTGCGGTTGTCAGAGGTCAGACGATTGACTGATTGACCTGGGTTGAGCAGGAGTCAGAGGGGCTGACCCCTGGCTTACCAACTCCGGCCAGGCGTTTGTTGGGAGTACCAACGAGCGACTTATCGGCTGTGCCTGCCAACTTAGAGCCTGGGTGGAAATGGGCCTAAGAGTGGCGGCCATCTCGGATGAATCTGAGGAACCCGTCAACCCCTTAACAAATGGTGGTGGTGGGGGGGCCAAAACCTGCTCTGAGGATAGCGCAGGTTTGGCCACAGCACTTATCTTCCCGGAGGAAGAGGGCCTAACCTCTGACGACCGGTCCGCGGGCAGCTTCGAAGGAGGGAGGTGTTTGTCTTTATCCCTTTTCTTCTTTTTATGTTGGTCTGATAGCAAGGAAGAAGCACTTTGGATTTTTTTTAAGTTCTTTCTCCATAATTCATATTTTTTCCTTCAGGAGATGAGCCTCGAGCGACTGCTGATGCTGTTTCCATGTGGCCTGGTACTCTTCAATGTTACGTTGAGGGCCCAAACAGAAGAAGCAAAGGGAATGTTGGTCCTTGTGTGGTAACTGGACGTCGCATGAACTGCACTTGTTTTTATGCAATTCCGGTGGAGTGGACGACATACAAACAATGTACTGTAAAGAAGAAAATAAGAAATAAATGGATACTCATCCCAGTAAAAAGAGGCATTCAAACTGGTGCGACGAGCTTCAGTCGGTCCAACATGCACAGGTCGATGGCGGGAAAAAAATGGAGGGCAGATGTGGGGAATGCCCACTATATAGTGTCCCGCTGACATCAGTCATGTGACATGCAGTGGGTGGTCCCCATCAGACACTGCTAGCAAAAATTTCCATGTAGTCCTGACGCCGGGGGCACAGTCCTACAAGTAATTACCTACTGCAAGAGCCCTCTCTAAGTAAGATCTTGTTTTTACTCAAGCAATAAAGAGACTCCTGCTAAATTCACCACTGCAGCCCCCCCGATGCGTTACATGCTCATTTTCTAGAGAAATTCCCAGAAAGCTATTTTAAATGATAAAAAGGACAAAGGACGGTACTGGCAAACCCGAAGGATACAACAAAGTTTCTCAGGAAACAGAACCTCGTCAGGTGTTTGACTGTGGGTTTCCACTTTACCTACGTTGAAATGAAACAAAACTTTATTTTACAATTTATGGTGCCGCATGTTTCCTTCAGGTATGCCAGTGCCAACTGCTGTCCATTTTATTTATTAGTGAAATTAATACATTTTAGGCCCAACACTGAAGGACTCTGGACTGGCCTCCTCTCCTTTTATATTCCCTCATCAATAAAATAGGTTCAACCCACCCCAGAACGCACCTGAAAACAAGCCATCACAGCTTAGTGTTCCTTTCCTGGTCAAAACTGTCAATAGAAAATAATAAATAAAATACATCTGTTTAAAATAACCAGTTGTTCTTCTCAGTCTTTCTGTGTTTAAAAAAAAGGGATCCGACATGAAAGAATTGCATTAACAGATCACCTCTCAGTGGCTGGGTGGATCACTGGTTTCAGGTGAGCTGTTTGCATAAATAATGGAAGAAAATAAATAAATACACGCACACACCCAACATATGCACAACTGATATGAATGAGCCAGATGACTATTTGCCTTGGAAGAGGTTCTTAGTGTTGCTGTTTGCTGTCTACCTGTCTCTGCTCAGCAGCAGTTTCAAGACAGAGAAGGTAAGTAAGTAAGTAAGTAAGTAAAATTTATTTTTAAGCGCTTTTCAGAAACCAAAGCTGTACAGGTGGACAAACATTTAATTACAGAATATAACAATAACAATAATAAAACAATAAAATCACAGTAAAATCACCACCATACCTCAAAAATAGATACGCTTTAACTCAGACTTAAAACTCTCAACAGTCAAGCAGTTTCGTATCCGACGGTAGAGAATTCCACAGGGTGGGGGCCGCGTAAGAAAATGCATGTGCTCCAGATGTTTTTAAACGAACCCCGGGAATCTCTAGCAATCCCTCATTGGCGGATCGGAGTGAACGAGAGGGACAGTAGGGAGTAAGGAGATCTTGTAGGTACTGCGGTCCCTGTTCATGTAGGGCTTTATAGGCCAGTAAACCCACCCTTGAAGGTGATCCGCCACTGAACCGGCAGCCAGTGCAGTCCGCACAGCACAGGCATAATATGACTGTTTCTGGATGTCCCAGTCAAAAGCCTGGCTGCTGCATTCTGCATCAGCTGCAAGCGGCGGATATCAACCCCCGGTAGTCCTAGGTACAGGGCATTGCAGTAATCAAGGCGAGAGGTCACAAAGGCATGGACCAATGTAGGAAGGTCATCCGGAGGAACTAGGCGTTTCACCCGGGCGATATTCCTAAGATGGTAAAAAGAGGATTTGACAATGGATGACACCTGCAATTTTAGGGTCAGACCATCGTCGATAACAACGCCCAGGTTACGCACCCAGTCTGAGGTTGAGAGCTGGGCACCATCGAGCCATATGCCCGAAGGAAGCCCAGCCCTACAACCCGCCTCAAGGCGACCTGGGTCCACCGCCAACACCTATGTCTTATCCGGGTTTAACCTCAGCCAGCTGGCACTCATCCAATCCTTAATCTCGGACAGACAGCTGTTAAGCATAGAGACTGCGTCTTCCTGTCCGGCATTAAAGGACAAATACAGCTGGGTATCATTACATATAACATATAACAGGAAAGCCACATAAAGTACAGTTACATAAGAACTTACTGTAACAGTAGATCTTCAAGAGGAGCTCTTGCAGCAGGTAACACCTTTAGGACTGAAGCCGGCAGGTGCCAGGACCCCACGGAAAACTTCTAGCTAGCAGTATACAGTGGGGGACCGCCCCTGAAGTCGGCCCACCCCTGACATCATGTAAGGTATAAAAGGGACTGTCCCCCAGGCCATCCCCAGTTCTCCCTCCAGAGACCCCGGCAAAAAAGTAAAAAATGGAAAACTGAGGAGGTTCCTTTAAACTGTGGGGAAAAAAAGGTATCTATGATGGAGAAGCAGCTACCAGGGGGAAGATGGGTGGGAAAATAGTACCTGCTGCAACAGACTCTCGAGAAGATCTACTGTTAAGGTAAGTTCTTATGTAACTGTACTATCTTAGTCTGAGGGGGCTGTTGCAGCAGGTAGCACCTTTAGGACTAAGTCCAAAGCAATAAGGAGAGACCCCAGTATGCTGGATGGAGGTAGAAAGAAAACTAGGAGAGGAGGCCCTGAAAGACTGCCAGTCCAAAGCCTGCTCTACGTCAAGATGCAATGTCCAAACTGTAGTGTTTGACAAAGGTGTGGACAGAATTCCAAGTAGCAGCTGAACAAATATCTGCGGCTGACACATTTTTTTAAGGAGGCAAAGGAAGGCATCATGCCTCTGGTAGAGTGACCTGTTACCGAGCCCGGTATGGGTTTGTCATACTTCGTATAGTAGAAAACAATGCAATTAACCAACCATTTGTATAAACACTGCTTAGAAACAGGATCCCCTACCAATCTAGGAGCAAAAGATACAAACAACTAGTCAGACTTTCTAGTGGCTTGGGTGCGCTCCAAATAACGAAGCACTCTATGAATGTTCAGAGTATGAAGTAGTGCCTCCCTTCAGTTCGAGTACTCTGGGTAGTAGACAGGAAGGTGGATGTCTTAATTCAAAGTAAACTCTGACACCACCTTGGGAAGAAACTTAGGATTAGTTCAAAAACCAAATAAGGCTCATTGCACATCAAGGCCTGAAGCTCAGAAATCCTTCAAGCGGAAGTAATGGCAACTAAAAAATAATGCTTTCCATCACAGAAAGCGCAGCTCGCAACTTGAGGCAAGTTTGAAGGGAGGCAAGGTCAGAATTTTTAAAACAAAACAAAAGATCCCATGATGGGACGGGGTCCCGAAGAATGGGAGGCTTCATATGCAGAATGCCCCGTAAAAATGTACTGGGAAGATCCAGCTGGGCAAGAATTTTGCCCTCAATAGGTGCACGATAGGCTGAAGTGGCAGAGAGATGTACCCTGAATGAGGAGTAGCTTAGTCTGGAATACGACAGGGAGAGGAGGTACTCCAGTACCGAATTCACTGGACAGGAGAAGGGGTTGAAATGCCGTGCAGTAGCCTAGATGCAGAACTGCTTCCATTTCATACCGTAAGTGGCCCTAGTGGAAGGTGTCCTAGTGGCCACCAGGACATCTGCTACCCTGGTGGATACCCCAGATCTGGAAATAGCTAGATGTTCAGGAGCCATGCATGGAGATACAGTGATTTGAGATCTGGATAGACCAGGGTTCTCTGTTCCTGGGAGAGCAAGTCTAAGAGTAGGGGCAGGGAAATTGGAGGTTCCACTGCAAGCTGCTAGAGAAGCGGGAACCAAATCTGGCATGGCCAGAAGGGCACCACCACAATCATCTCTGCTCCATCCAACTGCAGCCCGAGAAGAACTCACTGCAGTAGGGGGAAGGAAGGGAACATGTAAAGGAACCTCCTAGTCCAGGAGAGGGACAACGCGTCTCGCCAGAAAACACCAGGCCCTGGATCTAGCGAGCAAAAACTGGGCCATTCTATGCTGGTTGGGGAGGCAAACAGATCTAGTTCTGACATCCCCATCTGTCATAGAGGTCTTCTGCCACTGAGGGGTGACATTCCCACTCATGTGTCCTGGACAGAGACTGGCTTAGACTGTCAGCCAGGGTGTTTTGCATGCCAGGAACATGAACTGCTGTCAAGTTCAGTTGATGGTCTACTGCCCATTACCAGACCAGCATGGCCTCCCTGCAGAGGGGATAAAAATAAGATCCCCCCTGCTTGTTGCCGATGTAAAAGACCACCGAAATGTTGCCTGTCTGGATCAAAAGGGGGGCCGGAAACCAAGATCCTCTGAAAGGCCTGAAGGGCATGCAGAATCACTCATCTTCAGATCACTGATATCGAGATGGAGCTCTTGCTGAGACCAGGTCTGTTACGTTTGACGACCTCCCAAGTGGGTGCCCCAGCCTCTGTGGTTAGGATCTGACAGAGATTTCTTCCGCAGGCAACCCCCTTTGGAAAAGGTGGAGGATTTCAGCTACCATGCCAATGCCTGACACACAGGGTTCAACACCAAAACGGGTTGCTCCAGGTCGCCTGAATGCTAGTCCCATTGGACTCTCAGGTTCCACTGGAGCACCGTCATGTACAGCCTGGCCAGAGAGACTGTGGCGATGGCAGCAGCCATGTGTCCCAGGAGTCTTAGGACAGACCTGGCTTGGACCCGATGCGAGAAGGATATCTACTGAGCATGCGTCTGAAGGCGCTCTGCTCTGTCTTGAGGGAGGAAGGCTTTGCCTTCTGTCACGTCCAGGATTGCCCCTATGTATTGCAGCCATTGGCTTGGCCAAAGAGATGACTTGGGGAGGTTTAAGGTAATCCCTAGTCCCTGAAACAGGGAGAAAGTGGCCTGCATGGTGTGGAGAAACTGGTCCCTGGTGGGAGCAGTCAACAGCCAGTCATTCAGGTAAGGGAAGACATAATCTCCCCATCTCCTCAGAGCTGCGGCCACAACTGCGAGGCATTTGGTGAAAACCCTGGGAGCCGAGGACAGGTCAAAAGGCAGAGCCCTGAACTAGTAGTGACTTCCCCGGAAGTGGAGGAACCTCCTGTGGTATTTGAAAATCAGAATGTGGAGGCATGCATCCTGCATATCCAGGGAGCATAGCCAATCTCCTCGGTGGAGGAGAGGGAGGAGACCTAGCAGAGTTACCATCTGGAATCTTTTGTACTCGGTGTACTGATTCAGGCGGCTGAGGTTGAGGATAGGCAGGGATCCCCATTTTTCTTGGTACCAGGAAGAAGTGGGAGCAAAACCCTTTCCCCTGTTGTGCTGGAGGAACTGATTCTATGGCCTGCTTTTGCAGGTGGGCCTGGACCTCCTCTGCAATGAGAGCGCTGTGAGCCTGAGTAATGTGAGGAGACTGGTGGGTTGTCTGGGGGTATCTCTGTGAACTTCATGGTATGCCCCTTTCTATGAGTTGTAGGACCCACTGATCTGTGTTTATCTGGTGCCACTCTTCTATGTACAAGGAAAATCAACCCCCCACCACCTCTCCTAAGGCTTCAGCCATTTAAGGAAGGTGGGGCAATGAGTCAAGCTGAGAAGCCGGGAAGGGGCAGCACAGCCTGAGAGTTTCTTGGGGCAGAATCTCCGGAAGCATGAGTGGAAGCCTTTCACTTAAATCCTACTCTCTGCTGCTGTCCTCTGGGTTGCTGTCTGGCATTCCTCCGAAAGGACTGCTTAGGATGCTGTTTGGGCTGGGATTTGTACATAGTGTGTATGGACCAGACAGCCTTTCCTGACTCCTGTAGGCGAGTAATGATGTTTGTGAGTCCTCGCTGAACAGAACTGAGCCTCTGAAAGGAGTATCCATGATTTTAGATTGGACGTCTTGGGTAAAACCAGAAACAGTGTGACAAGGGAGCAGGTAAAGCAAATAGGATGCTGGGATGCATAGGCAGGGGCTTCACCAGCAGGAAAAGGGAGGTCATAATTCCACTATACAAGACACTAGTGAGGCCCCACCTGGAGTACAGTGTACCGTTCTGGAGACTTTACCTACATAAGGACATAAGGTGGAGAAGGTTCGGAGGAGGGCAACAAAAACGGTACAGGGATTGTATCACAAGTCCAATGAGGACAGGCTGAAGGACTTCAATATGTACTCACTGGAGGAGAGGAGGGAGAGAGGGGATATGACAAAGACATACAAGTATCTTACAGGGAGGAACAGGGTGCAGGAATACACTATTTTCCAGCAAAAAAGATGTTCCAGGACTAGAGGGCATGGGATGAAGTTGGAGGTAGGGTGATTCAGAGGAAACGTGAGGAAGAATGTCTTCACAGAAAGGGTGGACAAGTGGAACACCATAGCAGAGGAAGTGGTGGAGGCTGAAACAATCACGGGATTTAAGAATGCATGGGACAGACATAAGGGAATTCTGAAGTTCAGGGGTAGGGGGCAACAGAGACTTTTAGAAAAACGTAAAGACAACTTACAAGCACAAATGGACATACTGGGTGGGCCATAGGCCCTTATCTGCTGACAGTGTCTATGTATCTATGTACCATCAAACAGTAATAATGATGGATACAAACTGCGGAGGCCACAGCCCTTCCCGCAGAGTCCACTATATCAAAAGAGGCCTGGAGGACGTGATTACCAACATCCAAACCTGATTTTAAATCAACTCAGCCATTCTTGTGTAATCTGGGATGGCCTGGGCCACATCCACTGCCTTGTTCCACAAGGCATTCTAGTATTGAACCACATGGGCAAGGAAGTTCTGAGATTGCATAGCACATGTGACTGAGGAATACATCTTTTTGGCCAAGTGGTCAAATTGTTAGGAGTCCTTGTCTGAAGATTGAGTACTTAGATTCATAGATTCTGTCGGCAGATAAGGAACACCAGGCCCATCCAGTCTGCCCATTTACACTAGCTCACAAAGCAACCCGTGACCCTTACTGGTCATTGGCTTTAGCTTTTTCTTCCTATCTCTACTATTCCTTTGTTTCTGTCCCATGCATGTTTAAAACCTGCCACAGTACGGGCTGCCACCACCTCCTGGGGCAGGCTATACCAAGCATCCACCACCCTTTCCATGAAGAATAACTTCTTAATATTTCCCCTTATGCGGCCACCCTTCACTCTCATGTCATGTCCTCTTGTCCTGGCACTACTGTTGAGCTGAAATATGTTGTCCCCTTCCACCTTGTTTATGTCCTTGAGGTACTTGAATGTTTCTATCATGTCACCTCTCTCCCTCCTCTGTTTCAACGTGTACAAATTTAGGTCCCTCACTCTCTCCTTGTAAGACTTGCGATGAAATCCATTCACCATTGTGGTCACCCTCCTCTGCACTGTCTCTATTTTGCCAATGCCCTTTCGAAGGTATGGTCTCCTGAACTGTACACAGTATTCAAGGTAAGGTCTCACCAGGGTCTTGTACAGTGGAACCATTATCTCCCTCCTTCTGCTTGTGATTCCCCTTCTAATACATCACAGGAAAAAACACAGAACGGCTACCCAGTAATCAACTTAAAATAACCAAATCCTACGATAGGAATAAGATAAAACAGCTTTTAATGAAATAGCTGAAGCAAGCAGCAATACAAAAGCCACAGACGTACGTTTCACGTCCCAAAGACGCTTTTTCAATGAACTGTCACCGGAGACCCAGTCAGACTGTTCCTATACCAAAGTCAGTACCATCTGAGCAAGAGACTAGACTTGGGGAGTCAGCCCCTGTGCAAAAATCAAATGCAGGTTGCGGCCACCTTGTGGGAAAGGCCAAGAAGTGGAGGTGAGTCATGCCAGGCCCGTTTCCCGCCATCTGCAACAGCAAGCAGCAGGTCTTCATTTTGCCACTGCCAGGTTCCATCTTCTGGATACAGTGAGTAAAACCAGGGTAGCTCCCTGCAACAAAGCTGCAGTTGTTTCTGATACCATCTAATAGTGTTGCCAGTTTGGAGTGTTTGCATGTTAATCATCTTTTTCCATCAAGGGCCCCAATGTCAGCTGCAATGCTGGCCAACCTGCTGCACCATTTAGGCATGCCATTTAGTAACTCTACGTACCAAGCAGTTGTTAGACTGTTTAACACAGGAACCCACCCATGAACATATTATTACTTGGTTTACAGTGATAAGATATAGGTAAAATGCTCTTATAGTGCATGCTGGTATTGAAACAGTCCTTTGCAGGGGGAATACAGGGTGCAAGTCAGGGATCCAGACCCCCTGTTGGTAAGTGGTTTGAGCGTAAGCACATATCTTTAATGTGGAGACTGACTGCTAAGCACTGCAACTATTCAGGTACTTGTGAAAGGTCATGGGTGGGCTTGTGGGTGGTATCAGCTTCCCAGAGGGCTGTACCTACTGTGATAGTTGCCCATGTGAGAATTTCTCTGTGTGGAGGCACTATAATCTTAGTACTACTACTGGTAGGGGCGCACCCATAGTAGGTAGTTATGAACCCAGGCCCCTCAACCTGCAATTAGGAAGGCAGGCAGGGGTAGTAGCCCTTGGTATAGAGCCGCCTAGGGGTTACAGGCAGGCTGGGACTCAAGTTTTCATCTGTTGCAGGGCATTCACCATCATGCTGCTCTTTACACTGCTTTTAAGTATACTTGATTATTAATAGAAATAGCTAGGGTAGTTAAGTATAAAGTAAAACATAAATAAACGAATACATGAATGAATAAATAAATAAAAGGCCCATCCTCTTAGAGCATTCCGTGACTTGTAGGGCAGGATTTTCAAAGGGGTCAGCCTCGGATGCAACAGCATGCTGTGCTTGTGTCTGTAGGACTGCATCTAGGCAGCCATGCTATTTTTAGCAGTTGCATCCTTTTGCGACAAAAAGTCATGATTTACGGTACAAAACTGAACACACTTGAGTCTTTTTTTGGACATGGACATCGTCAGACCATTTAATTAAATGATGTAACAGTTTAGACGCATTTCTGTTTTGTGAAAAGCAGCGAATGCACCTTGAATAGATTCTTCTCAAAATCCTGCACATAGATTCCACTCACCAAATTATAAGATTTGAAAAACGTTATTCATATTATCCACAATTATCCACCAGTTTTGCAACCAAGTCAGCATTTTACAGTAAAAGCTCCTGCTTCATCAGGACAAGCAGCGACTTGTAAATCACATTCTCCTTATTGCCCACCAGCTTCCAATCTTTAAATATTGTAGCTAGGTCAAGCTCTAGAGAAGGCAGAACTCCACCACTTTCCATATTTTCATTGTTTTTTTGGTTTTTTTATTAATTATTGGAAGAGAGATAAACATTCAAATATATACAAAAGCAATAAATACATTTTGTACAAAAATTGATGAATAAAGGTTATATTATAAAATCTCAAAATACTGCTCGTTTCATCCTTATCCGAGAATGTTTATTTCTTTCCTTTGATACGAAACAGGTAAACATTTAGTCTTTTTGAGCAGGGCGCTATAGCCTTCCCTCCATAACTGCCCCTTGCAATGGAGCCAAATTTCCCAGTATTTTTCTAGGTATTTACTGGAGAAATAATAGCTTGTTTCCAAAGTCATATACTGAAAGTATTTTTCCAAAGATCTCACATAAGGCGTACTGGGCCCTTCCATAAGTGTACTATATACCTGAGTGCAGTGATGCATATCTAATCAGCTCCTGTCTGGTCCTTCTGAAATTACTCGGATATCAGAAGTACCCAACAAACTTAACTCTGTCTCTGAAAACAAATTTGTGTTGAGTAGCTCATTAATGCTTGAAAAATATTCTGCTAGAAAGTTATTAACTGACTACATTAGGCAATTACATGGGATAGAGTGCCAACCTCCTCCCCAGGTCTATTACAGCACTCGAAAAGGGGACCTCAGGTCTCAGTGGGCCTACTGGGTTACTAAAATGAAATAAAATAAATATTACAAGTACTTGGAATACCAGGGTTAAATTTATTCAAGAGGTACAATGTATATGTTATTTACAGATATTCTCCAGTCATTACAAGTTTCCCATTTGTCTTGTGAAAAAGTAGTCTGAGCTCTTTCTCCCAACTCACCTTTAAATTAATCAAGTCTGAGACACAGTATTCTAACAGGGTATTATAAATTTTATAACATGGGTTGCAAAAACCAGGAATCCCAATTGATTAAACAGCATCCAGCATCATGACAAATGATTAAGTATCCCACTTAATCCACACTTGCTGTGAATTGCCCTGCAGCAATATCCCTGGGCAGGATTGGGACTCATTAGCTGCTGAACAAAATAAAGTAGAAAGGCAGCCATGAAAATTGTGAGAGAGCGATGTGCTCTGGAGCTGCCTCCCCCAACTGATGCAGCCGATGATATTAAATGTTGACACACCTGTTCAGAGCCCTGTGGTGTGTTTTAAATCCTGCCCACAGCCACATTCCCCTGCCCCAACCACCCGACGACGAGCTAGTGGAAATGATGAGTTCTTGCCAAACCGTAAGTGCTGTCCCAGTGGTGTAAAGCTTGGAACCCACCTTTAGCAGCAGTACTGAAATAAAACCTTGTTTGAGAGACACACACAGCGAGCAGTCAGCGATGTTGAGAGAGACACACAGCGAGCAGCCTTACTGAACCATGTGGAAAGAGAGAGAGACAGAGACAAGGAGCAGCTCATGAGCGGCAGCGCATCACGCTAGATAGAGAGACTGAAAGGCAGGACACATTGTAGATTTCAGCCATGCCTTTACAAATACAGTAGATGAGTTTTGTACCCAGAGTTGTCATAACTATGGAGTTCAGAAGTGCAATGGTTTCCACAGAGAGACAGTGAGCAGCTCATGTGGTGCAGAGAGAGAGAGGTACAGAGAGAGTGAACAGCGCACTGCACTGGAGAGAGAGAGAGAGAGAGAGAGAGACCAACAGTCAGCTGCTCGAAATCGGGACACTGTTACAGAGTAGAGAACTCATCATGACAATTATTTTATGAACAACAAATGTCAGCAATAATTTCAGGACTGTATGTGCGGTATTTGTATGTCTAGAAAATAACTCACATATGCATAACTTGTGTGGACTACTTTTCCAGTCGGCAGCATACAGTCACATTTGGTCTATTAAAACAGGAAAAAACACCTTTGTCGTGTTCTTATTTGTTTTAAAACATAACTCATGTTATAAGCGCAATAACCCACTCTAGGGTATGGGGTTATTAACAGTTAATCTACACCCCGGGAGCTGTGAGAGCACTCAGTCGTTATGGGTTATTGCTTTCTTGATGTGAGTTTTTGTCTACCAGGTGCTTGAGTTATTATGTTCAAGACTACATTCCCCTATTGGGTGGGAAGTAGAATCAGTTTTCTCAGAACTTCCTTTAACTGTAAATATTTAAAGAAATTACCTTTGTGTATACCAAACTAAGTCTGCAATTGTTGAAAAGCATTTAAATGTTGATCTTCGTATAACTGTCCAAGTGATAAATGGCCATCAAAAAAATAAAAAATCAGTGCACTAGATTCAAACAAGGAGCTGAACGCACTATTTGTCAAAGGTAAGGCCAGACTAATGCTGCATTGGAGACTCTTTATTTTGTTTATTCTGCTCCTGACTTTTAGAGCTGCATAATGATATCATTTAAATGAGTCATTTTTAGCCCCTTCTTATTAAAGGGTGCTGTTAATTTCTTTATTTTGAGCCTTGGCTTGTATCCTCCCCAAATAAAATTTGACATTAATGTATCTAAATGCTTAGCAGCTTAAAATAATGATCACGGATAAGGAAGGGGAAAGCATGAAATTACATACAGCTGTCTAGGTAATGTAAAATTTAATTCAGTTTTATCTACTCACTGTGTGGGTACACTTGGTCACGTGGCCCTGTAATATCCCAAAGTTGGGGGCACAACAGAAGAGGGAAATGTGCCCCAGGGACCCCATGTGTAGGAAGAAAAGGGCAGTGTGTAGGGGCCCCTGTCCGTGTTTCCCCTTCCCACATCAGCAGCAGTATACAAAAAATAAATAATAAAGTTTTCCTCCGTTTGTTTCCAGCTGCCTGCGCCATGCAGACACCCCCCCCCCCGAGCAGGCAAGGACTGTTGTCCCTGGCCGGCACGTGGTGCCAAATTTTAAAGAAAGCTAAGTTGGTGACAGATGCTCAGGGCTCGAGAACTGGAGCCCAGAGTGTTACATATTTAAAAAGTATAGTTTTTCAATGTTGTTGCGGCTGGACCTGGTGAAGTGAGGAGAGAAAGTAGTGGTGACCCAGTTGGGCCTACCTATTAGCTGAAGCCATCTGGTGGGCTTGTCTGTGGTCCTCAGCTTCTCTGGTCTGCAGCCTCGGTTTGCTCCTGCATTCTGTGGTGTAGCAGTCTCCTAAGAAAAGACGACGACCAACTTTTCTGGACTGTGATGTGGGCTCTGTTCAGCCTCAATTTTTGTTTTAATTATTTAAAAGTGAATCCAGTCCTTCGTCATGGCACATGAATGGCCACATCAAGAAGGAAGTAGCCACGGAGTCGCTGACCCCCGCAGATCCTCAATCGCCCTGTTGCTGCCTGAAGCCCCTCCCTCTGCCTGCAGCACCTTACAGCCTCCCAATTGAGATTTCTTCACCCTGGGCTGGGCAGTGAGTCAGTGGCAGCACTGAAGTCAAAGTGCTGACCATCAGAAGACTGTAAAGAAATATTTTAAAATTGTTTTAAAGGCACTCAGGGCGTTTGATAAAACAGCCAAGAGGGGGCGGGCCAAGTATTCACAGGGCCGAATTTAAATAATTAAATATTGTGGGCACGGCAATGCCCAGGGGAGGGGTCAGGCCTAAAGGCCCATGGGGAAAAAAAAAAATATTCATTCATGAGAGGGGTGGATCAGAGGCAGGGTGGTCCAGCTGGACAGAAAGTAATTTTAGAGGGACCCAGCCAGGACTAGAGGGCATGGGATGAAGTTGGAGGGAGGACGATTCAGAGGAAACGTGAGGAAGAATTTCTTCACAGAACGGGTGGTGGACAAGTGGAACACCCTGCCAGAGGAAGTGGTGGGGGCTGAAACAATCACGGGATTTAAGAATGCATGGATAGATATCTGGAGGTCAGGGGTAAGGGGCAACAGACTTCCTGGAAAACATAAACTGAACTTACAAACTTAAATGGGCAGACTGGGTGGGCCATAGGCCCTTATCTGCCGACACTGTCTATGTATCTATGTATGTAAAGCTCCGGAGTTTGAAAGGTGACCTGATTGCTTCTCAAGGGGGTTTAGCTAGCCATTTAAGCCCACGGATGTTTAGGGGTTTAGCTAGTCATTTAGACCCACTCTATTAAAGTACGTCACAGTCTAAGGAGGCCGTCTAGTATTTAGCCACCAGCATACCCACAGCAGCAGGACAGCCTGTTTTAGCTAGAGGGACCCCACTACAGTAGGTTCATGCTTAGCAAGGGCTTCACCAAAGAAGGTGACCAGAGAGAAGCAACCAAGTGCCTGTTATTTACTGTGGTCTGTACATCCAGAGACTGTGATACTGTACACAACTGTTGGAACTGTGATGTTAAGCAACACTGTCAGAACTATGACTTTTAATTGCACTGAGCCAGCATCTTGAGCTAGTGCGCCGAATCAGTCTTCAGCAGCCTTTGAAGGGCATTCAGCAAGTCTGTCCCAGAGTCAGTTTTCAGCAGCCTTGGAAGGGTATCCTGCAAGTGAGTTCCTGAATCAGTTGATAACAGCACCAGGAAAGTGTTCAGCTGGTGCTTCCACACCTTCAAGTCTCTGAAGAGTGAGATCGTGCCGTAAGGTTCTCTGAAGAGCCCTGTCCACGCCTCCTCTGCCGCTGCCACAAGTCATAGTCTGACATAGTCCAGGACTGATTACGCCGCTGTGTTCTTGTTTTCTCAGTGCTTCTTCATCAGTCTTTTCAAGATCTTCTGTTCTAGTTTCTTCATACCAGTGTCCTGTTTGTTGTTTTACGTTTGTCCTTGGCTCGTCCAGCCTTGGTGCCCAAGACCCTGTCGTTCTCCAACATCCGAAGACTTTGTCCTCTTGAGTCCTAAATTCCATGGGGTCCTCCTAACATCTTTTTTACCCCGCAGTCCAGAAGAGGGCTAAGGCGGGATGTTCTCCATCCTCTTCCACACCTGGCAGCCCAGAAGCAGGCTGTGGCGGGGTGTTCTGCATCCTCTTCCTTACCTGGCAGTCCAGAAGAGGGCTGCGGCAGGGTAGTCTGCATCTGTTCTTCATTCCTGGCGGCCCATCAGTGGGTTTTTAGCTGACAAGAGTCCTTGCGATTGTCCTTAAATTCCGGTGGCCCACCAGAGAGTTCTTAGCCGAGGGAATCCTTTGTGTAATGCTCTGTTTCTGGCAACCCAGGAGAGGTGGGTGTAGCTGATGGACCCATGGCCTGTTGAAAAACCTCTCAATATTCCAGTGGCCTCCCCTAGGCCAGCACTACAGGTGCCAGTGTTGTGCTTACAGTCTGACTATAGCTTGCGTTATAGAAACAGCTCCTGGAGCCAGTGGTCAACCAGTTGTTTGCTTATTTAGAATATTCTGTTTGACCTAGAAATATAGAAGTGCCAGTCCAAGGTGTGTACCTTTTTACAGTTCACAGTAATTTTTCGAGTTTATGTTAAATAATAGTGTTAATGTTCCTATAACCATAATGCAGTCCATACTCCCTGTCATTTTTACTATTGGTATTTTCCTGTATGACCATGTCCGCCTTCCCCCCTGTCAAATAAACATCTTTGCTTCATTCGACCTCTGTTTATGACTCCTGCCTCTCCTTGTCGAGTGACTCCATCCACCCACACCTATTCGAACCTTCAGCGGCCCTCGCCATCCCACCTGCTGAGGGTGCTGCTGGTAGTGAGACAGTTACATCCACCTCATGCAGTGAAGAACCCCAAGGTCTACCAGTCCAGCACTGTTACAGCCTGTTTACAGGCATGACCCGGAGACATACAACACAATATACACAAATACAGACACAAGATAAATAATATGTACAAAATGTAATAAAATATTCATTGCTCATTTTAACAGTATTTAATCTTTCTATTAAAGATAGAGGATGGTTTTCCCATCTTACCAGGTCTTCACTAACTTCAGCAAAGAGGGGAACCGTATTCAGTGCTATGAGATCCTCTGGATTATTTATCTGGATCCCCAATTACATTATATTTTTAGTTTTATTTAAAAAAAAATACTTATTCCTGAGTTATAGTACATTTATGTATGTTAATACTGCCGCCGAGACCACTCTTACAGTTGTAAGAGTGGTCTCACATGCAGTCTTAGGGTATGAGAACTATGAACAAAGGTGAGCGGTTCTGATACACTAAGACTGTAAGCAGGGGAGTGTTGCCAAGCACAGCGTGAGCCAACCTGGGAAGGAAGACATCCATATTCCAGTGTAGAAGGCCCCTTGTGGGGAGCTGAGTAGTCTGTTCCCTCATGAGGGTTGATGTCTAACCATAGCAAGCTGGTACATCTTTGGTTGTTAGAGGCATGCCCTGACATAAGGTGAGGTGATAAGGACTCAAAGAAAAGGAGCTATACCTAGAGAAACGCATGTGCCCTAAGTCACTGAAATGACAGTCGTCAGTTCCCTCTGGCCCTGTTCTGTCCTGATCTCTGCTGATTCTACAGTACAGGGAGTGGATGATGGGGGTAGGCAAGGGCCTGAAAGACAGGAGCAGGTGGATTGCTTGATAGCCAAACTATGTTAAAAAATATTTTTTTTTAATTGGGATCATGTAAGCTATATATGTTCAGGGACAAAATGGGAAACAGTAATAACATAAATATGTGACGCGTCTTCAGTGCTGCCTAGCACTCATGCCTTTGCCACTCACAGCTATGCAGAATGTCATTCCATCACACATACAAAGCATATCTTTGTCTGGGCTATGTGATGTCCACTATATATATGACATCAATTTACAGGTTTTAACCCTTTGAGAACTGAATATGTGTGAACATATCTAGATTCTGGACGTATATATATATACATCCACAGTCTTCTAAGGGTTAATGCTTAAACGTGCAGTTTATGTGAAGGTTTGTTCCACTTTTATTTCAACTGCTGGCTTCAGTACTGCACAAGGCTACTGTGACAGACGTCCAGCATTATGACAGCCTCCGACTGACTCGGTATATCATGATGTTTCTAATCTTCAAGACAGGTTGTCACCTACCTAACAGTAAAATGTCGATGATACTGCGAGGTCAGATATGTCATCAACAGACATTTTGTGTGCTGTCCAGTCAATGTTATCGCCCTGATCTATAAATAACATATACAATGGCAAGGAAAAGTCCTGGATGTCTGATTAGCTGACTGGCACCTTTTCTTCGCTGTAAATCCTGCAATATACCAACAGGAAAAGGTGGCAGCCACCAGTCAGCCACATCAGGAACCCCCACAGAAATCACTCTATTTTAAACCCAGGACTGGAAAAGATGGTGACAGTTGGACAGCGAATCACTATTACCTCTGTTTAGTTTCCCATATCTGTTTAGCTGCACTGTTGCCTCTATAAGTGTGGTCTCCACAGCACGTTCCTCAAATGTTATGTACTCTCTTAATCACTATAACCCCCAAATAAAGAAAAGAATGCCTAGTGGGAGTGTTACTACTTCTGAATAGAAAAATCACAGTAACCTCAGAACCGGATCCCGACAACCCTTCAGCGGTAAGAACCGCACTGAACTGAAATAAGCCACTAAAAGGGAAAGTAAACCACAGTAATAAACAGCCTTCTGATACTCGTAGTTTGCCTCTCATTTACTGCAGCTCCTCACACCACTTAAGACCACATAAACAGTGCCTGAGTGTTGCCAGCAGGTTTACTAGTATTTTTTTCTTTTCGATTACCAGCATGGGACAGGAGCCGCAAGCCACTTGAAGTACGGGCTGGAGTTCCTCGGGTCAGCATTGTAGTTTCAGAACTCAAAGTATGTGCATGTGGGGAGGGGTTGTTGGTAGCTGGGAGGGACCTGCAGTTTCATTTTGGGACACATTACAGAGATTTCTGTATCTCTCTCGCTCTTCCCCAAACCTTTCAGGCATGGCACAAGCAGTTACAACAGCTCTCGTCCCAACCTGCTGGGGATGCCAATGCCACTGCAGCTCACAACTCTAGCAACCTAGAATTATTTTTTCTCGTGGAGCACTATAAATACAATTCAAAATATAACAAATTGTTTTTCTTTCTATTTTTAACAAAAAGGAGAGGGGGGGGGACATTGTATAAGCACTATATCCCACTCCAGGGTGTGGGTTATGCTAGGATTTACCCACGCCTGGTGTGTTTTGTTCACTTGGCCTGCAGCCTCGTCACCAAACACCACACCGGGCATGGGTAAATACTAGCATATCCCATACCCTGTCGTGGTATATTGCTTAATTAATAAATATCACTGTATATTTATCTGCACATAAAAACATTTCCATAACCGGGTGTAGTCATCTCTGATTACCTGAACATGGCAAGGCAGTCAAAAGGGCTAGTGGGATGCTGGGGCGTACAAGGAGAGGTATCAAAAGCAGGATGGAGGTGGTGCTGCCTCTGCACAGATTGTGGGTAAGATCTCACGCAGAATACTGTGTACAGTTCTGGAGGCCACATCTCCAGAAGGACATAGAGAGAAGGCAGTCCAGAGGAGGACAACTAAAATGGTGTGGGGTCTGCATCAAAAACCTTACCACAAGAGATTGCAGGAACTCAAATGTATACCCTGGTAAGGGGGGCGGGGATGACAGAGACCTTTAAATCCCTCACAGGGGTAAATAAGGCAGAATGAAAGTATTTTCAGAAAAAAGGTGCCCAAGAACAAGGGGACATGCTATGAAATTGAAGGAGGCAGATTCAGAAGAGATGTGAGGAAGTACCTCTCCACAGAAAGAGTGGTGGATTCCTGAACAGCCTAGCATCCCAGTGGTGGGGTTCAAGAATATATGGGGCAGGCATAAGGGAATCTCAGTGGAAAGGAAGGTGGGGGCAGAAAGAGCCAGAGATCAAGTAGGGTGTGCAATGATACTGTAGGTAGGGGAAAAAGTGCAGACTAGGTGGGCCAAAAGGTTCTTATCTGTCGACAAATTCCATGTTTCAATGTTTCCATACTATATCTGTTTAGACACAATGTTTTACTTGAACTCTACTATGCATCTACACTCCTAGCATTTTAAAAAGAACTGTATTTTTAAAGAGCTCCTTTCTTACTCTCCCCCAGAAACACTATGGGAGCCATACCTGCTCCAAAATCCACTAGTACAAAAATTATAATTTTCTGTGCATAGTTTGGGAGAAGGATCGTAATTTGGCTCAGTGGAGCAGAGAGCCCGATCCCTTCCACCTTCTGATTTGAAAACATGCCCCATTTTGTGATGTAATGGTATGGAGACAATGTGGGGATGGCACCATAAAGTTGTATAGGGACATGTTTTTAAGTTCCTTTTTTAACATTTTAGGGTGCTGATTTCAACAAGTCAAGGCCACTGCTCAACTAACAAGGCCCTTGTTAGATGAGCGGCAGCCTTGATTTGTTGAAATTGGCACTCTAAAACATTCAAAAAAAGGACTTAAAAATGGGTCCCTATACAACTCTATGGAGCACACCCCCATGCTGTCCATACTATTACATCACAAAACGTGAGAGAACAGGGGGCATGTTTCCAAATCAGAAAGTGGAAGGGATCAGGCTCTTGGCTCCACAAAGCCAAATTATAATCCCTTTCCTCTTGAAATATGGCCACAGAAAAATTTTAATTGTTGCACCACTGGACTTTGGGGCAAGTAAGGCTAGTAGAACAGTGACTGCACACTAAGCACCAGAAAATATGTTCTTTAAAGTATCAACCATGCCTATCCTCTCAATGTAATCCTACTCACCAACCAGCTCCTTATCTACCTTTCCCTATCCCTACACCCAGGTAGTTGGTAGATCATTGACATTGTTTATCCTACAGTAGTACCCTTATTTCTATATGCTTGAATATGCCATTTCTGATTATGAGTAAAACACTGGCTATATCATGTGAAGCCAATTGATCTGCCCATGCCCTAAATGTTATGCAGTCTTCCCGTTTGGGCTTTCTTTTGGATATGCATGTCCCGTAGTGCCAGTAATACGCCTCTAAAAGTGCCATTCCGATGGACCTCCCAAGGCCAGTTCACTTCTAGATATAGAGCCCCCAAATGACTTAACTCCCTAAACTCTGACCTACAGTCCTACACCAAGCTTGGCCAATTTAAGACCAACTTAAGTGCTCACCTGAAGATGCTTAACAACAAGTGTAATTGCAGTCCCTAATTTGCTCCTCTGCCCATTTTACTACCCTGGCACTCTTCCCGGCACTTACCCAATTACTCCCAGAGCTTGTCCCCTCATCTTTCGGGATGCCACTCACCCCTCCTTGTTTACTTACCTCTCTCTAAGCCTGCCCTCAGCGTTATCCCCCCCATCCCTTTCTCCCCATTACGGTCTCCTATGACAAGGCTCGACTGAGCTGCTACTTAGTACCTCCCCCTTTCTTTCCCTCCTCCCCTTTACTGGCTGCTTCTGCCTCTTCACCTCCTCAACCTCCAACCCTAATCTGCTGCTTTCTGCTCCCCTACCCCTCTTGCCCTCTCCTGTTCCCCTACCCCTCTTGCCCTCTCCTTACTCACCTGCCTCCAGGTTATTTGAAGCCTCGATTACCGGAGTTGTTCATCCTGTATGAGCCAGTTTTCCCTCAAGCTATGTACTCCGTGTTGTGCTGCATATCTACTGACTACTTTATGTTCCTTTCTGATTATGCCATGTATGTATTACACAAATTCTGATGCGGACCTTCAGAATGAGCTTTTAGATCAAAGGTACTTTCAAGATTTCAATTAAAAAATAAAAAACAAACACTTCCTTCAAAGAAGTATGCATATCAGCAATCATGGATACTTAGTCATATAACTGGATTCAATCTTTTTATATATATTTCCCCATTAGTGTCTTTTTGTCTTACTTTTACAGACAACATATGACATTCACAGCACTAATACTAATCCATGGGATCCATTTTTCATGTAATTTGACCAACTGAACGTTGATTCCGTTTCCGCCTCCCTGTAGGCAGTCCTGTTCAGCAAACTCTTTTTTTCTATTCTGCTGAATAAATGCAGTATTAGTTAGGAATGCTTATCCATATAGCCATTACTACGAATTCTGATGCAACTTTAGCTATTGAGTGATAGCTGGATTTCACCTACTATGAGAGTAGAATCTGCATCAGTATGTATTTCACATTGTATATTTTAAATCTACATATAACTTAAAAAGAATCTTTTAATACACCTTTGCAATGCCATGTGAGCTCGTACTTTGTACATCGTCAATCTGATCACTAGCGATATCTATACTAATAGGCACCCACAGCATTGTTTCTTTTTCATTTCTCCTCCACCTATTCCCGTGTTTTCACTGTCAACCCATACAGTCATATTATAAATTGTGATGCAACTTAGTTGCCGAGTGATAGCTGATTTCACCCAATATGAGAGTAGAATCCACCAGTACATATTTCACATTGCATATCATAAAAATACATATAAATGAAACATTTTTAATACACTTTTGCAATGCAATCTCATACTGTACATCGTACAATTTGGTCGCTATTGATATCTGTACTAAAAGACACCCACAGCTTTGTTCATTTTCTTCTCTTTCTCCCATCCCCCCATTTCCATTCCCCTTGCCTGTGTCTCTCATTTTCCTTACCTGCCAATTATGCGGTTTCTTTACTCCTGTACTTTGGTTATGTATTTCTTTTGGTCTACTTTTTCTTCCTTCTATCTTGTCTTTGTTGTTGTTTCTTATATAATTTAAAGTTAGCATTACGTTTGAATTTTGTCAAAAGCACTTGATTTGTATATCCCCCGTCAACCGGCCCCCTTCCACTGTGCTCCCC
The DNA here is from genome assembly GCA_016271365.2 of Neoceratodus forsteri. Taxonomy (NCBI): domain Eukaryota; kingdom Metazoa; phylum Chordata; order Ceratodontiformes; family Ceratodontidae; genus Neoceratodus; species Neoceratodus forsteri. The sequence goes on along the minus strand of CM057450.1, from coordinate 178,905,948 downwards.
CCACCATTACCACCACCAGGCATCATGCCGGCCATTGCCTCTCACCCAAATCTGAGGCACCAGCTTATCTGGTGCAGTGGGGAGACCAGCTTCATCCTGACGGTCGGCTTCTTTTCTCCTCCTAGTTTTGTCTCGTTGTCCCCCGAGCGTGGAGTCAAGGCGTGCAATGATGCCAATGGCTGAGCTGTGCACGCTTCCGCATGTGGCATGCCGGGCATCTAGCTCGGCTCCACCCCCTTGTGTGGTTCCACTGCACCAGCCCCCCAGCCACCGCTAAGGGCCAGTCATGCAGTGGACTCCATCCCCACCCCTCCCCAGGAGAGGAGAGCTGTCCTCCGGCCACTCGATCCTCTTCCTCCCCGGCCGACCCTTGGCGATCCACTGGCACCGTGAACACGGGTCACCGGTGTGGCAGGAGGTAAGGCATCACTGCCTCAGCCCTCCACGGTACTGGGCCAACTCAAAAGCACCTTTTTGTCCATTAATGAAGTCCTCTGGTTTTGATGTTATGTTTTTCTCTTTTAATTCCCCCACACTGTGTACTACATTGTCAACTTAATTATAGTTCCGAATGTTGCTCTAATACTGTCAGCATTCCATTATTCATATCAAAAACAGTGGGCCAAGTTTTCTAAACCCAGGGAGATTGGCGTAAGTAGTGTCACACTCCTGCTAGTGGCAAATTCTGGGTGCACCTTGGACTCTGTGCCGTATTTTGGAACAGCAGGGGTCCAGATGCCAAAGTCCCCACAGCTATCACAAGCCGCCTCTTATGCTAAGCTGATGGTGCACCACAGGGAGAATGAAGAAAGCTGCAGTCATCCCCTGTCCTGTGCCTAGCTGGTCCACTATGGACTGCAGGTGTATCCAGGACAACGAAGAACTGCAGGAACGGGGCCTCAGGCAAACCTGGTGTAGGGCCCTGACCACCTGGCTCTGTCAGAAGCCCAGATGCAGCCCTGCTACCTACCACTGTGTCTCCTCACCCACTGCCCAAGGCATGCCCCCACCACCACCTGCAGGCTCTGGCTGACAGGGGCACACAACAGTATATGGGTCACGATCACCACTGATGCAGCCAGTAGGGGATGTTGGAGCCCCCTTGTGGCACAAGACCCTTTCTGCCATGGTGTACCCCCACTCTGGATGCAGGGGCGGTGCTGGGCCAGTTTAGTGCAGGGGTTCCAGTTTTCGAAAATCAGGACTGCTGCAGGTTTTGATGCATAGTGCTCTTGCATCATTTCTGCCTGGCGAGACACCTTGTATCAGAACCAGAGCACTGAAAATTGAGCCCAGTTTTTCTATTATCTACTATTGTGCATACATTAATTCATAGCTGTACTAAATAATACCACAATACACTAACTGGGATATTTTTTCCATGTATCCATTTGGTATTGGTTTACACCTGTTGTCTCTGTGTAGCAAACGGGACACAGGTATTATTAAATTGCAAATAAGTGACTCGTTGTTCCCAAACTTAGTTGCCAGCGGCGAAGGGTAAAGCACTTGCAGCTATCAGCCTCTATGCCACTGGGACAGCAGCCATTCTCCATTTTTAACCAGCCTTCTATGGGTACAGAGTCAAATGCCTTCCGAAGTCCAGCTCTAGCATATCAACTTTCTGTTCCTGTCCAATGCCTTGCCACTTAGTCTAGCATGATTGCGCCTGCCACAAACCACATGCTGCCTTTTGTCCAGTAGTCTGTTAATCTCCTTGAACTCCACCAGAAGATTCCCTACTATTATGGTAAGGTTTGCTGGCCTGGAGTTTCTTGGGTCATCTCTGTCCCCACTCTTACTAAGCGGCACCACAGTAGCTAGATTCCAATCCACTGAAAAAAAGTAGTTACGTAAGAACTTACCGTAACAGTATATCTTTGAGAGAAGCTCTTGCAGCAGGTAACACCAGTAGAACTGAAGCCAGCAAGCGGCAGAACCCCACAGAAAACTTCAAGCTAGCCGTCTATAGCATGGACTGCCCTTTGATGTCGGCCCACCCCCAATGTCATGCATGGTGTGACAGAAATGGGAAGAAAAGAGTTAATGGTTTGGATTCTGTAGATGCCTTATTTTTTTAGCAGTGTGGAAAAAATACACTGAGGCTGAAATCCTCCAGCAGCAACCAGCTTGTGGAATTCCTAGCTGCTAGATAAGAGCTGGGTCATAAATCTCGAGTGGACATCTCCAGACACACACAGACCTTGCAGACACGGACACAGGGCGGTTTGAATGGATTGGATCATTCAAATATAAACTTAAGGTGAAAAGGGAATATAATTGGTCACCAATAGGTGTTCACTCTGATTGGGACAATTAAATACATACATGTTAGTTGGTTGGTGCATTTAAGGGAGAATAGGAATGACCTAGTCTCCATAGACTATATAAGCTTCTGTAAGACAGAGAACCTCTCTTGCCCTGGAAGCTGTGAGGGGAAACAAGCTTGGAGCCTACCTAGTATGTCCGTGGGAGCTGGCAGTTAGAACAGGGTCCAGTGTCTCTTGTAAGGACAGGGAAGGGTAAGTTTAGTGATAGTATATTTCAGTAATAGCCTTCTTCTTTTGCCATCTGTTGTTTAAAACATTTGTTTACTTTTCCTGTACAAGTGTTATTCTCTTGTGTTGTAAATACATTTCCTGTAAATGCTCATTGCACTTTCTGTTAAGTAAAAGCTATTTATTTGCTCAACAGTTGTGTCTCTGATGTCATTTTCTAAGGTAAGATTTGGTTTTCCACTGGCTAGGTAAACTCTGTAGCATCCACCACCTGAAAGAGACACACTACCAGACTTTAACTTGTGCAATTGCACGCTGTGATTATTCAAGTTTGTACACTTGAAAGAGGTGCGGAAGGAAAGTCCGGCTGGTGGCAGCGAATACCGAGGACACACACCTCAAAAGCTGTTTCAGCCCAGAGGAGAGGTGGGTTGTCACATATTGGTTGGCAGTGGTGGGGTGAGGATAGCGGATCATGAGCACACTGAGATACAGAGTTTGCCAGTGGAACAGTTACCTTAGCATTGCAAAACAGGATATACAAGAGGATACATTTGTACAACAGTTTTATTTGTTTCTAGATAGCACAGTAAAGTGTAGCAGTAGAGAATGAGCTCCACAGAGTATGACTCACTTACTGTAACACAGCTTTTGAAAGGTGCCAGGAAAAGGGATTCAGCCTGAAAGTCTAAAGCAGAAGAAAAGGCAGACCTCATGGCTACTCTCTTGGCACATGATCTGAAGCAGACTGTCGCTGGGGTGGAGTCAGGAACTGAGGCAGCAGACCCCCAAACCAGCTTGAGGCACTGCGACTGCAGCTATTGCTGCAAGACAAGGCATTGGAGGCGAAAAGACTGGATGCTGAAGCAGAAGCAAGAAGGTTGGAAGCAGAAGCAAGAAGACAGGAAGCAGAGACAGAACTTGAAGAAAAGAGACTGGCAGACAGAGAGAAAGAACGCCAAGACAAAGAGAAGGAATGTGAAGACAGAGAGAAAGAACACGAAGAAGAGAAAAGGAATGACAGCACGAGAAGGAGATGATGACCCTCCGCAGTCAGCAAACCGTGAGTAATGGTGGAGTGAGTTTACCTCATGAAGCCAAAATGAATTCTAAATTGTTCCCTCAGTTTAAAGAGGGAGATGATCTTGATTTATTTTTAAGGTCATTTGAGAGAGTATGTAATCAATTACAATTAAATAAGGCTTCCTGGTCAACTTATCTCACACCCTTGCTGACGGGGACAGCGCTGAATGCATTTTCTAAAATGAGTAATGAAGACTATGCTGATTATGATAAAGTAAAAACAGTGTTGTTGAAACATTTTGAATTAACTCCTGAGGCTTATAGAAGCAAATTTAGGAGTTAAAAAAGCCCAGAAGACAGTTATGCAGAACTGCAGGTTAAACTGTATACTTACCTTGATAGGTGGATGGAGGGCTAAAGCAACTACTGTGGAACTGATTAAAGATGTATTGGTGAGAGAACAATTCCTTAAAATTGTACCTGAGGACATCGTGTATGGCTCATAGACAGGGCATGCGCCTCTTCCACAGAGGTGGCAGGAAGCTTGACGAGCATCTGTCTAGCCGCCACACACACACGTGAAGTCTTATGGTATGGGGGCACATGGGTATAAGGATCCCAAGGGGCAGCCCAAAGGAACCAGCCTGCACCTGAGCCCAAAGTAGAGCCCTCTGGTTCTAAGGGGACTCAAGAAACAGGTCCCAAGAATGTCATATTTGCAATCAAGTGGACACTTGAGATATAACTGCCCTCAGAAACTGGTTAAGGGGCAGAGATATTGGGCGGGGTGTTCAAAAGGGCACTGGTGTGTTTGTAGGGTGTGTCCAGTCTGAAGAACCACTCTCCTCTGATGAGAATCTGCGTCCCATTACAGTTAATGGAATAGTAACACAGGGACTATGGGACACAGGTGCTAACATCTCCTAGTAAGAGCAAGATCTCATTCGGGCAGAGCAGATCGTGCCTGGGAAATACTCAAGTTCGGGCATTCACAGGACCACCAGTCCCATTACCAATGGCTAGAGTCTTCCTGAGCTGGGAAGGGGCCATGTAGAAAAGGAGGTGGAGTCGAGAGGACCCACCTGTAAGTATGATTGTGGGGAAGGATTTGGGCCCCAGTAAAAAACTGGTGTGTGTTGTTACTCGTAGTCAGGCACAAGGGCAAGCTTCTGAGGGGAAGAGGGTTGACTCTGGGTGGTCCAGCCACACCCTCAGCAGCTGAGGAAGTGTCCAGCACAGGGAGGGGCTGGCTAGAAGCTGCAGTCCAGAACCCCAGTCACAAATAGAGGAACCCACAGGACTCCCTTCAGAGGGGCACTGGGAAGGGTCAGACGAGGGCAGCTGAGTGCTGCACAGCGAACTGACCCTCACCCTGAAAAACTGAGGGAAAAGCTCATAGGGCTGAGCATTCCCAGGTAAAGAGTCCATTTATCGGACAATGGGCTGTTGTACAGAGAATGTACAACAGAGGAAGGCTAGCTGGTGAGGTACTCCAGCAGCTGGTAGTCCCTAAGGTTCACCATCAGCAGCTTTTGGCCCTTGCACATGATATCCCTTTGCAGGGACTTGGGAGTGAGGCACCGAAAAGCGCTCACCAACAATTTCTTCTGGCCTGGTATTGGCAAGAATGTGGCAAATTATTGCCGGACTTGTCCACAGTGCCAGCGGTAGGAAAATGGGGGACAAGGCCAAGGCAGCTTTGGTGCCCCTGCCCATTATTGATGAACCCTTCAAGAGGGTAGCAGTGGACATAGTGGGGCCATTGAGCACCCCAAGTCACACTGGCAAGCGGTATATCCTGGTAGTTGTAGACTATGCCACTAGATACCCAGAGGCAGTGGTCCTAACATCCTCTGAGGCAGGACCAGTGGCAGATGCACTGTTGGAAATATTTAGCTGGGTGGGCTTTCCCCAGGAGATACTGTCAGACCGGGGTGCCAATTTTATGTCAGGATTAATGAGTAGTTTGTGGGAGAAATGTGGGGTAAAGCAGCTCAAAACCTCCCCATACCATCCCCAAGCTAATGGTCTAGTGGAGCGATTTAATTCAACCCTAAGACCATGCTAAGGACTTTGCTGACCAGCATAAGAGAGACTGGGACAAATATTTGCCTCATCTCCTATTTGCATACAGGGAAGTCCCACGGAGTCAACAGGGTTCTCACTTCGAGCTCCTGTTTGGTCATAGGGTGCGGGGCCACTAGATTTGATTCGGGACCGAATGGGAGGTGACCGTGCCTCCCAAGGGAGTCTGTTGTGGAGCATGTCCTGAACTTCAGGACCCGCCTTAGGGAGCTCATGGGTTTGCTCAGGAGCACCTGGCCACTGCACAACAGCGGCAGAAAGTATGGTATGACCGCGGGGCCCGAGCCAGAGAATATGAGGTGGGACAGCGAGTGATGGCACTCATCCCTGTCCGACAGAATAAGTTACAGGCAGCATGGGGAGGGCCATTCTCCATTGTCCAAAAGGTTAGTGACGCAATTACATGATAGAGCTCCCGGACAGGAGATGCAAATGAAAGGTGTATCATGTTAACATGCTGAAGCCCTACCATGACAGAGAGAGGAAATGGTCCTCGCTTGTATGCAGTGCTCCAGAGGAGGAAACTTGAGGTAGATCCACTGGTGGACCACACTTGGGAGGCCAGGGTGCATCCTCTGTGGACAGCCTTACCCTCTCGGAACAGCTGACACCAGCCCAGGTGCAAGGAAATTAGGTGTGCTGAGAGAATTTGAAGACATGTCACAGGAAACCAGGGTACACCACGATGGCAGAGCACCATGTGGATACAGGGACCCAGGATCCTGAAACAGTCCCCCTACAGGGTACCTGAGTATGTTAAGCAGACTGTGAAAGAGGAGCTCAAAGAGATGCTGGAACTGGGGGTAATCCAGGAATCTAGTAGCCCCTGGGCATCACCTGTGGTACTGATCCCCAAAAGAGATGGCACCACACGATTCTGCGTGGACTACCGGAAGCTTAACAGCTGCACGGAGTCTGATGCTTATCCCATGCCCAGAACAGATGAGACCCTGGAGCGACTGGGGGGAGCCAAGTATTTGACCACAATAGACCTAACAAAGGGCTATTGGCAGGTACCTCTGACCCCTGCGGCCAGGGAAAGATCAGCGTTTGTTACTCCATTTTGTTTATATGAATTTAAGGTAATGCCATTCGGAATGAAGAATGCACCTGCAACCTTTCAACGGCTTGTAGATCACATTCTGTCTGGGGTAGGTGAGTTTGCATTGGCTTATATGGATGATATAGCCATATATAGCCAGACCTGGGATGAGCACATCAAGAATGTGCGGGATGTGTTCCACAGGTTAAAGAAGGCAGGTCTGACAGTCAAGGCAGAGAAGTGCCAGATAGGTATGGCAGAAGTATCCTACCTTGGGCACCGGGTGGGTAGTGGAACATCCGTCCGGAGCCTGCCAAGGTTGATGCCATCCTGGCCTGGCCTATCCTACCACAAAGAAACAGGTCAGGGCATTTCTAGGACTGCAGGGTACTACCGAAGGTTTGTTCCCGCTATAGCGATCTGGCTAAGCCCTGACAGACCTAACCAAGAAGGAAAGCCAGATGCAGTGAAGTGGTCAGAAGGCTGTGAGGTTGCTTTTCAGGAGCTAAAGAGGCCTTAAGCAGCCCAGCTGTGTTGGCTAGCCCCAATTATAGTTTAAAGTTTATGGTCCATGTGGATGCCTCAGATCATGGGCTGGGGGCAATGCTGAGCCAAGTTACTCAGCAGGGGAGGAGCACCCAGTTGTGTACCTCAGCCAGGCTTTGCCCAGAGAGGAGGCACACGCCACAATTGAGAAGGAACGCTGGGAATAGTGTGGGCCCTTCAGAAGCTGCAGCCTCACCTATATGGGAGAGAATTACTGTGGTCACAGATCATAATCCCTGATTTGGCTTCATAGGTCCAGTGGACAAAATGGTAAACTACTACGTTGGAGTTTGGTACTGCAGGCATACAACATGACCATATAGCCATGCAGTGGCAAAAAAATGCAAATGCGGATGGGCTATCTAGGCAGGGCTAATGGCCTGGCTGATACTTTGGGCACTCCCAGTAATCGCATGAACGGCTGTGTCACTTGGGGTAGCCCAAGGGACACGCCTTCATTATCTGGGGGGAGATGTGACAGAAATGGGAAGGAAAGAGTTAATGGTTTGGATTCTGTAGATGCCTTATTTTTTTAGCAGTGTGGAAAAAATACACTGAGGCTGAAATCCTCCAGCAGCAACCAGCTTGTGGAATTCCTAGCTGCTAGATAAGAGCTGGGTCATAAATCTCGAGTGGACATCTCCAGACACACACAGACCTTGCAGACACGGACACAGGGCAGTTTGAATGGATTGGATCATTCAAATATAAACTTAAGGTGAAAAGGGAATATAATTGGTCACCAATAGGTGTTCACTCTGATTGGGACAATTAAATACATACATGTTAGTTGGTTGGTGCATTTAAGGGAGAATAGGAATGACCTAGTCTCCATAGACTATATAAGCTTCTGTAAGACAGAGAACTCTCTTGCCCTGGAAGCTGTGAGCGGAAACATAAGCTTGGAGCCTACCTGGTATGTCCGTGGAAGCTGGCAGTTAGAACAGGGTCCAGTGTCTCTTGTAAGGACAGGGAAGGGTAAGTTTAGTGATAGTATATTTCAGTAATAGCCTTCTTCTTTTGCCATCTGTTGTTTAAAAACATTTGTTTACTTTTCCTGTACAAGTGTTATTCTCTTGTGTTGTAAATACATTTCCTGTAAATGCTCATTGCACTTTCTGTTAAGTAAAAGCTATTTATTTTCTCAACAGTTGTGTCTCTGATGTCATTTTTCTAAGGTAAGATTTGGTTTTCCACTGGCTAGGGTAAACTCTGTGTAGCATCCGCCACCTGAAAGAGACACACTACCAGACTTTAACTTGTGCAATTGCACGTGTGATTATTCAAGTTTGTACACTTGAAAGAGGTGCCCGGAAGGAAAGTCCGGCTGGTGGCAGCGAATACCCGAGGACACACACCTCTCTAAAAGCTGTTTCAGCCCAGAGGGAGAGGTGGGTTGTCACACATGGTATAAAGGGAGGGCAGTCCCCTGCGTCCCTCAGTTCTCCTGCCAGCGACCCTGGCATCAAGGATGGAAGGTGATCAGGAACAGATAACAGTAGTGAATTCAATATATGGCAACAATAGCATTATTAATGAATGCACAATGCATAATGCAGAAAGAGTCTCCTAGGGGGAAGATGTGCCGGGAAGCCATACCTGCTGCAAGAGCTTCTCTTGAAGACAGTACAGCTACGTAAGAACTTACCGTAACAGCAGATCTTTGAGAGGAGCTCTTGCAGCAGGTAATAAATACAGGACTAAAGCCACCAGGCATTAGGACCCCTCGGAAAAATCTTCTAGCTAGCAGTCTGTAGTGGGGGTCGGGCACGCCCGACATCAGACGTGGCATAAAGGGGGCGGTCCTCTGACGCCATCTCAGTTCCCCGCCAGAGACCCGGTTGGTAAATAATGGAGAACCAAGAAGGAACTCCCCTACTTGAGAGAAGTATTATGCAAATACAACTGAACTGGGGGATGGAGGGTGGAAAGCCACCTACTGGAAGAGCTCCTCTCAAGATCTACTGTTACAGTATGTTTTATGTAACTGCACTATCTGACTTTGAGGTGGAGCTCTTGCAGCAAGGCAATACACATGACTGAGTCCCAAGCAGTAACCCAAAATAGGCCCAGATCAGAAGGGAGGAGGAATGACTGTAAAGGAAGAAAATTCCACTCTCCTAAGAGAGCAGTCCCTGTAGAATGGCCAATCTGAAGCCTGCTCTCTCCTAGAGGCTATGTCCAGACTGTAGTGCCTAATAAAGCTATGGACAATGCTCCAAGTGGCTGCGGCACATAGATCCGCTGCAGAAACATTCATCGAGGCAAAGAGGTGGTGATAGCCTGGTGGAATGACCCTTAACTGAGCCCAGTAAGGGTTTGCCGTGACGCTGGTAACAGAAGGAGATGCAATGGACTAACCACTTGGTTAGTGTCTGTTTAGTAACAGGATCCCCTGCTTTATGCTCTGTGAAAGCAACAAACAACTGGTCCATTTTCTAACAGAACGAGTTTGGTCCAGATAAAAAATGTAAGACACTGTGAACATCCAGAATATGTAACAATGCCTCCCTCCTATTGGAGAACTGAGGGTAATAGACCGGACGTTAAATGTCCTGGTTCAGCATTAAGGCGGACACCACTTGTGGCAAGAACCTGGGGGTTGTACACAGCTGCACCCTGTCTTTGTGAAAAACAAAATAAGGCTCCTTGCACATTAGGGCCTGAAGCTCAGAAATCCTCCGAGCCAAGGTAATGGCAACCAAAATCAACGCCTTCCAAGAGAGTACGCATAGCTCGCACAACGTGGCTGGTTCAAAAGGGGGCAGGGTGAGCTTTTCCAAAATAAAAAGAAGGTCCCAGGGAGGAACGGGATCCCTCCTTGGGGGTCTGATATGCAGGATTCCCCAAACAAATGCCTTGCACACATCCAATTGTGCTAGAGTCCTTTCTCCTACTGCTGCATAATATGCTGAAACTGCACAGAGGTGCACCTTGATAAATGAGTAACTAAGCCCCAAATCAAGGAGGTGGAGAAGGTACTCTAGCATGTACTTAACGGAGCACTGAAGTGGATCTAAGGATCGGGCTGCCGCCCACAGACAGAAGCGCTTTCACTTCATGCCATAAGTCGCCCTAGTGGAGGGTTTCCTTGCTGCCACTAGAATCTCTGCCACCCTCTTGGAAACTCCCATTTTCTCTCTCTCTCTCTCTCTCTCTGCTAGGACTGCAGAAGCCAAGAATGCAGGTAGAGGGATTGCAGGGACGGCTGTACCAATGTCCCCTGATCTTGGGAGAGCAAGCAGGTCGAGAGAGGCAGTGGTATGGGAGGGCCCGTGGCCAGCTGTTGTAGTAGTGGAAACCAAATCTGCTGAGGCCAAAGAGGGGCTACCAGAAACATCCTGGCCCCCTCTGACTGTAGTTTGAGCTGTACTCTCTGAACCAGAGGAAAGGAAGGAAAGGCATAAAGAAACCTCCCCTCCCAGGAGAGGGATAATGCATCTTGCGAGAAAACACCAGGCCCTGGATCTAGTGAGCAAAAATTTGGCAGTTTAGCATTGCACCGGAATGCAAAAAGGCCCAACTCTGGATGACCCCATCTTGCAAACAGATCTTCTGCTACGTCCTGGAGCAACTCCCACTCGTGGTTCAGGGAGCATGAACGGCTCAGACTGTCGGTGAGAACATTCTGAATTCCTGCCCAGTCCCAGATTCTCACGGTTTCTCTGCAAAGGGGGTACGACCTTATTCCCTCTTGCTTGTTTAGGTAAAAGACTACCGGGGTACTGTCTGACTGAATTAACAGTAGACTATAGGACAGCTCATCCTGGAAGGTGTATAGAACGCCCCTCATCTCCAGAAAAGTTATATGGAGAGACTTTTTGATGGCGGACCACAATCCTCGTGTCTGATGTTCATCCAGGTGAGCACCCAGCAGAGTCCCAAGGTGTCTGTAGTCAAAGTCTGAATTGGACTTTGCCTCTGAAAGATGAGCTGGATCCTGCCACCATTGAAGGGAGCAGTGAACCGCTTCCGAAATCCTGATGGGATGGTCTAAATCATCCGAACCCTGTTCCCATTGGACCCTGAGTTGCCACTGAAGGGTTCTTATGTTGAGACATGACAGAGGAACTGTGGCTATGGTGGCTGCCACATGTCCCAACAGCTGCAAGACCACTCTGGCAGAGACCTGGTCTACGGACTGGACTTTCCGGGCTAGAGCACAAAGCCAATGTGCTTTGTCCGTAGCTAGAAAAGCACTGCTTTGTAAAGTGTTGAGCACCGCCCTAATATACTGAAGCCATTGGGAGGGTCAGGGTTGGGGATTTCGGCCAGTTCAGGGTAACACCCAGAGAAAGGAACAGTTGCTCCATCTGCAGAAGGGCTCCCATTAGCTGATCTTCCGTCTGCACGGAGAGCAGCCGGTCGTCGAGGTAGTGGTAGACAAAGTGACCCCTTCTCTTCAGCACTGCAAGGCACTTGATGAAGACTCTTGTTGTTGATGACAGGCCGAATGGGAGCACCCTGAACTGGTAATGTTTGTCCTGGAACCGGAAGCAGAGGAACTTCCTGTGAGAACACAGGATTTTTATGTACATGTACGCATCCTGCATGTCCAGGGAGCATAGGCATAGCCAATCTCCTCGATGTAGGAGGAGGAAGAGGCTTGCTAGGGTGAACATCCGAAATCTCTTGTACATGACAAATTTGTTGAGGTGGCTTAGGTCTAGAATGTGGCAGAGATCTCCAGTTTTCTTGGGGACCAAGAAAATTGGGAGTAAAAGCCTTTTCCACGTGGTATCGGGACTGGCTGGATGGGCTTCTTCTGGAGTAGAGCGAGACAGACATAATTTCTTGTTCCAGAAGAAGGGCATGGCTGGGTGAGCAGTGGGATGACACAGGAGGGTTGTCTGGGGGCACACTGAGGAACTCTATGACATAGCTCCTCTGAATCACCTGTAGCACCCACTGGTCGAAGGAAATGATGCTCCATTCTGGCAGGTAAAGGGAGAAAGTACAGTTACGTAAGAACTTATCATAACAGTAGATCTTCGAGAGAGGCTCTTGCAGTAGGTAATTACATATAGGACTGATGCCGGCTGGCATCAGGACTTAACAGAAAAATTTCTAGCTAGTAGTCTCTGGCGGGGGACCGCCCCCATGTCAGATGACAGACGTCACGTGGCGTCAGTATAAAGGGGTGGTCCCCCACGCCCGCCTTCCAGTTCTTTCCCGCCAAAGGCCAAAAGGCAAGACGAGAGAGAAGCGGATATTTCCCCTCCTAGAAAAGGAGATGAATAAGCTTAGGGGGATGGAGGGTGGGAAGGTATTACCTACTGCAAGAGCCTCTGAAGATCTCACGGTTACTGTAAGTTCTACGTAACTGTACATCTTACCGAGAGGGCTCTTGCAGTAGTAATTACATACAGGATTGAGTCCCAAGCAGTCTGGAACAAGGAGAAGCAAACGGGGGGAGGAAGGCTACTCAGAAGGAGACCCTCTGGTTGTGAAGGCCTTAGGAAAGGAGGCCTTTCAAAACAGCCACCCCGAAGCCTGCTCTACGGCAAGAGACAGTGTCCAAACTGTAATGTTTCATAAAGGTATGGACAGAAGTCCAAGTGGCGGCTGCACAAATGTCAGCCGTGGACATGTTCTTGAAACAAGCCACAGAGGCAGCGACCCCTCTGGTGGAGTGGCCTCTAACTTGACCCAGCAGGGTCTTGTTGTACTTGTCAAAACAGAAAGTGATACAATGAGCCAACCATTTCGATAGGCATTGCTTAGAAACTGCATTGCCTTCTCTTTTATGGGCAAAAGAGATGAACAGTTTATCAGTCTTTCTGAGATCCTTCATCCTGCTGGCGAGTATCTCAGAATTCAGTGAACATCCAAAGTATGCAGGAGGTACTCTCCTTGGTTGGAGTGCTGTGTCAAAAAGGCAGGCAACTCTATGGATTGATTCAGCGTCGATTCCGCTACCACCTTAGGGAGAAACTTAGGGTTGGTACGCAGAGCCACACGTTCCTTGTGAAAAACCAAATACCGGATTTTACACATCAGGGCCTGAAGCTCGGAAATCCGTCGAGCAGAAGTAATGGCCACTAGGAAGAGAGTCATCCAAGAAAGGAACTTTAGGTTCACTGAGGCTGCCGGCTCGAAAGGAGGCAGAGTAAGTTTCTCTAAAATGAACTTCAGATCCCAAGGAGGGTCAGGAAACCAGACAGGGGTCGTAAGTGAAGGACCCCTCTCAAAAAGGTCTTAAGAGACCTCCAGCTGAGCAAACGTTCTGTCTGCAAAGGGGACATGATAGGCCGAAATTGCCGCCATGTGAACTTTTAAGGATGAATGGCTGAGACCCAGATCAAAGAGGTGTCACAGGTAATCCAGAAGTCGTCCGACAGAGCACAAGAAGGGCTCGACATCATTGGAGGCAGCCCAAATAGAGAACTGCTTCTATTTCATGGCATAAGTAGATCTGGTTGAGGGTTTTCTGGCCTCCACCAGAATCTCACTACTGGGGCCCAATCGGGCCTGAGCTACATTTGCAGGAGCCACGATGCAACTGAAGGGACTTGAGGCGGGATGGATCAGGGTCTCCTGATCCTGGTCAGCAAAACAGCTGCAGAAGAGAGAGAACCAAACTTGCCTGGGCCAGAAAGGAGCAATCAGAATCATTCAAGCTCCTTGCAAACCGAGTTTCTGCAAGACCCTCATAATCAGTGGAATCAGTGGGAAGGCATAGATGAATCTGCCCTTCCAGTCTAGGGACAGAGTGTCTCTCCAAAAAATGCCGCGCCCTGGAGCGAGCGAGCAGAAGATGGGAAGTTTTGTGTTTTGGGGGGAAGTGAACAGGTCTACCTGTGGAGTTCCCCAGTGTAGGACGATGTCATCTACGACCCCCTGATCCAGTTCCTATTCGTGAGCTAGAACAGATGACCTGCTGAGCCTGTCTGCCAGCATGTTCTCGATCCCCAGGACGAGATGCCGTGAGGTGAAGGTTGTGCTGTACTGCCCAATCCCAGACTCGAATTGCCTCTCGGCAAAGGGGGCAGGAATGAGTTCCTCCCCATTTGTTGATGTACCAGACCACACACATGTTGTCCATCTGTACCGCTCGGTGATCTGGAGACATATACAGATGCAAAGCCTGAAGAGCATACAGTACTGCCCTTAGTTCCAGCACACTGATGTGGAGTGACTTCTCAAGCTTGGACCAGGAGCCCTGGGTCCTGTGAGGACTGAGATGGGCTCCCCAACCCTCGCCGGAGGCATCCGTAGTCAATGTCTGTTAGGGGGGAGGGAGACTGAAGGGAACTCCCTGGCTCAGGTTCTCCTGAACCAACCACCACTGCAAGTCCCGAGCCATGGGACTGGCAACCAGGACAGGTAGATCTAGGTCGTCCACCAGCTGATCCCATTGAGACCAAAGTGTCTACTGACAGATTCTCACCTGGAGCCGAGCGTGAGGGACTGTCGGAATCGCAGCCCCCATTAGCCCAAGGAGGCGAAGAACTGACCTCGTGCTGACCCACCTGCGGCTGGACAACAGGCTGACCTGGGCCTGAAGAGTGGCTGCCCTATCCGGTGGTAGGAAGGCCCTGCCAGAGGTCATGTACAGGATCGCTCCGATAAACTGGAGCCTGGGATGGGATCAAATGGACTTGGCTTGGATGATGGTAATACCCAGGCAGTCAAAGACCTGCGGGTAAGGAAAAGGAAATGCAGGAGTTCCTCCCTGGATGGGGCTGCCAGGAGCCAATCGTCCAGGTACGGGGAAACCTGCACCCCCTGGATACGCAGGTAGGCCGCTACCACTGAAAGGCATTTGGTGAACAATCAGGGCGCCGAGGAAACACCAAATGAGAGGGCCTTGAACTGGTAGTGGTCCCCCTGGGACACAAAATGCAGGTATTTGTGATGGGAAGGGCGGATAGGGATATGCAGGTAGGTATCCTGCATATCCAAAGCGCACAGTCACAGTCCCGGCCAAAGAAGGGGCAGGAGGCTCTGCAGCGAGAGCATCCTGAACCTCTTGTACTCCACGAACAAGTTCAGGGAGCTGTTCCAAGCACCTCAGGACACTGTTATAAATGGAAACCAGTGACTAACAGTGTGTGGACTCCCCTTCTTGTTGTCACAAAGTCAGAGGACATTAATACAACCAATAACTAGACAAGAAGTATTAGGGGTAAACCATAACTTGAAAGCTGGTTCTGCCCCAGGTCAGGACGGGCTTCCGTATGAGATATATAAACATACTGCATCCACACTGATAGATGAAACTGTATCATTATTTAATACAATGCTCGACTCTGGTAAATTTTCACCCAGCATGTATGTGGGCCTAGTGGTCTTAATGTATAAGACAGGAGATAAGGGCCTCATCGACTAATTGGAGACCAATAACACTACTGAATGCAGATTTTAAGATTTTTATGAAAATCTTAACATACAGACTCTCATTAGTAGCTGAAGAGCTTATTCATCCATCACAGACTTGTGCTATTCCAGGTAGGACAATATATGATAGCCTTTTATTGGTTGGTGAAGTCCTGGAGAGGACAAGGAGGGGAATTATCAGTTGTTTTTTTTTTTACTGACTTTGGATCAAAGCAAAGCATTCAATAGGGTCAGGCACACATACCTATGGGAATGTTTGAAAGCATATGGGATCCCTAATAGTTTTATAAATGAAAATTACGTACCTACCGTAATTCTTGATCTTCTTGGACGAGTCTCCACCACTCATTCACATTATTGGGATCTGTGCCGGAGGCACTAGGACCCATCAGGAGCAAACTTTTTGCTGGAGGGTCGACACCAGAGATGGCGCCGTGAGCACTAGCTCGCGAGGCAATGACTATCTCGGCGTCGACCCTCCAACCGCCTCAGTACCTTTTTTACCAAGGAGGTGCAGCGCAACTAACGTAAAGAGTAACCTAACCTTAAGACCGGACATAAGATAGTCTGGGCGACCCGTGTAAGAAGGGTCAACAAAGAAGTCTTCACGGCCTAAAGATTTGAGGGAGTGAAGACCAACACAGCGGTGAGCTCGGGGGATGGAGGGTGGGCGTGTGAATGAGTGGTGGAGACTCGTCCAAGAAGATCAAGAATTACGGTAGGTACGTAATTTTCATATCTTCCTGGACATAAGTCTCCACCACTCATTCACACTATTGGGAGAGTACCGAGCTAATAATCCCCCGAGAGGGCGGCAGGAAGACCAAGAGCTCACGTTTCTAGGACAGAAGTCCATTAAGGATAGTTCTGCCGAAGGTGGAATGTCGCCTGGCATGAACATCCAGTGCATAATGCTTAACCAAGGTATGCACTGAGCTCCAGGTGGCGGCATTGCAGATGTCTGCAATCGGAACATTGCGAATTTCCGCTAGGGATGCCGCGACCGCTCTGGTAGAGTGAGCGTAAACCCTACCTTCCAATTTAACCTGTGCCATGGAATAGCAATGTCGAAGACATGCCACTAGCCACGATGAGATGCATCTGATAGCGACAGGTTGACCCAGCCGGGTCTCGCTGAAGGAAACAAACAGTTGTTGGGCTTTGCGAAAATCCTTGGTTCTATCTAGATAGAAACACAAGGCTCTTAACATCCAAGGAATGAAGAGATCGTTCCCCTTCATTTTGGAAGTCCGCAAAGTAAGAGGGAAGGACCAAAGGTTGGTTTAGATGGAATTCCGACACAACCTTGGGAAGAAATTTAGGATGAGTGCGAAGAACTACTTTGTCCTTAAGGAACACAGTATAAGGAGGGTCCGTAACCAGGGCATGTATCTCAGAGACCCTGCGGGCTGAGGTAATGGCCACTAGGAAGGCCGTCTTCCAGGTGAGAAATTTTAGCTCACAGGTAGCCAGAGGTCCGAAAGGTTTCCGAGTGAGCATGTCTAGCACAAGGTTAATGTCCCAGGCTGCAACCGGACGTCTTATAGGGGGTCTGGTATGCAGAATTCCTTTAAGAAATCTCTTAACCATAGATAACTGAGCCAGAGACAAAGAAGAAAACGGCTCATGATACGCTGAAATGGCACTAAGGTGAACTTTGACTGTAGAGTACTGAAGACCTGAATTTGAGAGGTCCAAGGTACTCCAAAACCTTGTCTGGTGGACAGGAAAAGGATTCAAGAGGACTTTGCACACCAGAGCGAAAACGCTTCCACTTAGATGTGTAAGTTTTCCAAGTAGCTGGCTTCCGAGCAGCCAGAAGAATGTCTGAAACTCTTCGAGAGACATTGAACCGGTTCACTTCTACCTCCTCAGGAGCCAAGCGTGAAAGTGAAGCAATCTCAGGTTGGGATGGACCACCGGACCCTGAGTCAACAGGTTCATCTGCAGGGGGAGTGGTCTCGGAGGGGCTGCCAACATATTGTTGAGTAGAGGAAACCATAGTTGTCGAGGCCAAGAGGGAGCAATGAGAATCATCTTAGTCCCCTGGGACTCGAATTTGAGAAGTACTCTCTGAATTAGAGGAAGAGGCGGAAAGGCGTAAAGCGTTTTGTCCACTGCAGCCTGAACACATCCTGACAGAAAATGCCAGGCCCTGGATTTCTGGAGCAGAAGAGAGGGAGTTTTGCGTTGAGTGGGGATGCAAAAAGGTCCAGGTCTGGAGTTCCCCACTCTTCGAATAGTGATTGAACTATGGTTGAGTCGAGAGACCACTCGTGAGGATCTGCCTCTGTTCTGCTGAGACGGTCCGCCAAGTCGTTTTGTACACCTGGCAGGTAGACCGCTTGAATTAGAGATTTGTGTTCCAAGCACCATTCCCACACCCTCATCGCTTCCCTGCATAAGGGGTAAGAGTGAGCACCGCCCTGCTTGTTGATGTAATACATCACAGCTTTGTTGTCCATTTGAAGGAGAATGTTCTTGTGACAGAGGATGTCCTTCAAAGCCCGGACCGCATAAAGGACGGCTCTCATCTCTAGGACATTTATGTGAAGCTGGGCCTCGAGTTGAGTCCATACACCTTGAGTGTGGAGAGCGACAATGGGCTCCCCATCCCGTTAGCGATGCGTCTGTGGTGATGGAGATTTAATGATCCAGAGGAGCAAAGGGAAATCCTTCCAGGAGATTGCTCTCTTGAGACCACCAGGTGAGAGACCTCTGTAAGGGTTCTGTCACCTTGATGGGATAAGACTGTGGGTGAGTGGTTGGGGACCACTGAGCATCCATTGGGTGGTTCTCATGTGTAGCCGAGCTAGGGGTACAGTGAACACTGAGGATGCCATGAGGCCTAACTTACGTTGCATTGAGAGAGCTGTAACTGATCTGTTCTCCCCAATGTAACGGGCCATCTGAAGGATATCGAGCCTTCTGTCCTCTGGAAGGAAAGCCTTCGCGCAAGAGGTGTCCAGTAGAGTCCCTATGAAAAGGAGTCTCTGGGAGAGCTGCACTGTGACTTCTTTAGATTCAGCAGAACTCCCATGGATGTAAGAAGGTGAGAGGCCATCTGAACGGCTTCCAGGGTCCCCTGTCTGGAAGGGCTTGCTAGGAGCCAGTCGTCCAGGTAGGGAAACACTCGGATTCCGAGCTTCCTGAGATGCGCTGCGAGAACTGCACAACACTTTGAAAAGACTCGCGGCGCCGAGGATAGCCCAAAGGGCAGGACTCTGAACTGATAGTGTTGACCCACAGCCACAAACCTCAGGAATTTGTGATGCCTCGGGTGAATAGGAATGTGCTGGTAAGCGTCCTGCATGTCCAGGGAGGCTAGCCAGTCGTGTTGATGAAGCAAAGGTAACAGGGTTCCTAGAGAAATCATTTTGAATTTCTCCCTGGGGAGAAATTTGTTTAGCTTTCTGAGGTCTAGAATGGGGCGCATACCCCCAGACTTCTTTGGAACCAGAAAGTAGTGGGAGTAGAACCCTGTGTTTCGCTGATGCAGAGGCACCAGTTCTACTGCCCTGTTGTTCAGAAGGCCCTGAATCTCGGCGGCAAGAAGGTCTGACTGAAGGATTGACAGCCTGGGTTGTCATTTGGGAGGACGATTCGGGGGGGTCTCCAGAAAATTGAGAGAATACCCCTCGCGAATTATCCAAAGGACCCATTTGTCTGAGGTTATGGACTTCCACTGGTTGTAGAAGTGCATCAGATGACCTCCCACCAGAGAGGAAAAGTCCACCTCGGGCAGTGGAGATGGAACTTGGGCCGGCAACTCATAAGGTAGCACTGGGCGCTTTGGGCCCTTGCGCTTTCTGTTGCGTCTTCTTTTGAGGTTGGGCAGGTTGGTTCTTATGGAAACTTCCTCTGCCCCTGCCTCGAAAGGACTGACGATTATGAAACTGACGTTTACCGACATGCCCTCGAGAGGGGGTAGGAGGGGGTCGAGCCAGCTTAATGGCCGACCTAGTCTTCTGAGTAGCCTCTAGAGCTTGCTCTACCTGAGGACCAAAAAGATACGAGCCGTCAAAGGGCAACGCCATCACCTGCTGCTGTGCATCATTCGTGAAGCCCGAAGTACGCAGCCAGGAGTGACGGCGAGTACAAATACCAGCGGCTGCTGAACGAGAAGCAGTGTCGAAAGCATCCATGGCTGCTTTGACCTGTTGGTTATTAGATTCAATACCTCTGGTAATGGTCAGAAGAAGCTCTGACTTAGAGTCCGAGTCCGGAAGAGCTTCAACCATTTGCTTGATAGAGTGCCACAGGATATACTCATACTGAGAAAAATAGCCCTGGTAACTGGCAATACGCCATACTTAAAGTGGACGAAGCAAAGACTCTCTTACCTAATGTATCAATCTTATGAGACTCTTTATTAACAGGTCGAGCTGTAGTAGCTTGAGGAAGAACAACCTTATCATTCTCTGCCAGGACTACAATAGGATCCGCAAAGGCTTGAGATGCCAAAATGGGACGATCCTTGGAGGCTGAATATTTCCTATCAATGGATTTAGCCACCGAAAGGGTAAGAGCAGGATTATTCCATACCATTTGAGACAGCGTCTCGAAGGAAGGTTGAATCGGAGGAGTCAAATCCGTAGGGATCTCCGAAGCATGAAGATATTGGAGTCTTAACCACTTCCCAGGATCGATGTCTGTAGTCTGGAGAGAAAGAGTGGAGCTCAGGTTCTTCAACAGAGACTTAAAGGACAGGTCCTCAACCACAGGCTCTGTAGCAGTGAAAGATCCTGCTTCGTCCACTTCATCACCCAACTGAAGGTCTGGGTCAGGCTCAACGTCATCTCCTGATAGTCCAGGGAGGACTGTTTGGACAGGAAAGGAGTGAAATACAGAAGAGGAAGGAAGAATTGAGAGGAAAGAGAAGTCGAGAGCTCCTGGTGCCGAGGAGGCAAACGAAGACCAAAATAGCGGAAGAACAGCGGCATCAGGAGCCGGACGGTGCTGAAGACGGCACCGAGAAGCTGCCCGGTGCCGCAGACGGCGCCGAGAAGCTCCACGACGCCACGGACGGCGCCGACAAGCCCCACGACGCCAAAAATGGTGCCGACAAGCCCTGCAACACCGCGGATGGCGCCAAAGGTGCTGAAAGCATCCCAGGACCCTGAGAGACATGGTTAGAAGGGAAAATAGCAGGAGATAAGGGCATTGGTGTGGCCCCCTGCGCCGCAGCTATGTGGGGGGGGGGGAACACCTGCCGCAGAGACATCAGCACCGAGGAAGGTGCCGTATGCACCAGGAAAGTCCAACCGCCTCACCTGGTCGCCCTCCGACAAGCCCGAAGGCCAGCGGCAACCGAGCCAGGTAGCAGAACCAACCTCCGAGCCCATTGTTCGCAAGAGCGCCCACTGATGAAACTGCTCATCTGAAGACCTACCAATAGGCGGGTAGGACTCCGATGCCAAGACGGCGGCTACCGGAAGCAGAAGTTGGCGACTCGAAGGAGGAGACCGACAAACAACCACGATAACAGGCGTTGGCGCCCAGACATATCAGCGGGCGACCTCGGTGATGCCTTCTCTTTAGACCTGTGGGGTCAAGAAGAGTTTCGAGGCCGAACGGGTGCCGAGAATGCGACTGGCTTGTTTTATGCCCGGGACCGCCCATCCCCGGCATTGGACTGACCGCTGTCGGACTCTGCTCGGGAGAAGGAGGCGGACCGGACTCAGCCCGACTGACTGAATAGTTTCAATGTAAGTCTCCCTACCGTCACCTGACCTGCTCATGGTCGACTCCGGCCAAGTAGGCTGAGACTTCTTTATTGTATATTAAAATAGAATAAACTTAAGCGATACTATAGCGAGATAATACTAAAAAAATAAACTGAAAACTATGCTGCTAGTTTGAAGTTTGACTCCGACAGAAATGAGGCGTCGTTACTGGAGGTACACTCGGCGGGCGGGAAAAAAGAACTGAGGCGGTTGGAGGTCGACGCCAAGACAGTCATTGCCGCGTGAGCTAGTGCTCGCGGCGCCATCTCTGGTGTCGACCCTCCAGCAAAAAGTTTGCTCCCGATGGGTCCCAGTGCCTCCGGCACAGATCCCAATAGTGTGAATGAGTGGTGGAGACTTATGTCCAGGAAGATCTTGGATACAGGCTTGCTACCAATATGCTATAGTTAAACCATTTTGTAATGGATGGATAGGGAAAGGGTGTAAGACAGGTAGAGGAGTTAGTCAGAGGTGTCCTCTCAGCCCCTTGCACATGTTCTCTTTGGGCCCACTTATAAGAAAATTAAACAATTCCCCAGTTATTACAGGACTGACTTTTTCTAGCTCAGATCCAAAGACTAGAACGACAGCTTATGCGGATGAGGTCTGGCTTATAATGGCAGATAAGAATTCCTGTATAGAAGCAGGGAAAATTTTGTCACTTTTCCAAGGTTTCAGATTCAAAAATCTATTTTAATAGGAGCAAATGCATTCCCATAGGGGAGGTAACACAGAGAGAAAAGAACATCATTGGCGTCCCCGTGACTCGGGAGCCATGCTCAATCCTGGGGTCACCTTTGGACGGGGGATATGGCATCAGTAAATTGGCAAGACAAACTACAACAAGCACAGGACAAAGTCACATTATGGAACAAATGGAAAATGTCCCAGTTAAAAAGGGCCTATATGGCCAAAACCTTTTCATTAACACTTTTCTTACACATTAGTGGGATTTATGCTCTGACAAAACAACTAGAAACAAAACTTTATAGCTGTTTCTTCAAGTGTATATGGGACAGTAGGCTTACCCCATTAAACGTGGAATCTTATTTTTAGATAAATCATGTGGAGGACTGAAGATGATAAACACTATACCCTTTTATACTAACATACTAACATACTATTTGCCAGCAGATTAGGCCTTACGGTCTATCGAGTCTGCTCGAACCTAGATCCTTAGTTGGATGCCGAGACCCTCCCATCCCTTGTTCTCCAGAAACCCCTATCATCCATCCCCCCCCCCCGGGGAGAAATATTTCTCAGTATTTGTAAATGTTAACCTAAAACCAGTGTATATGGCAAGTTAAATGGCAAAGGCAACCCAAAACACAAAGGACTAGAGGAAAGATACTGCCCTAGGCAGACATGTATACCGACGTTTGAAACCATGGGTCATCTCTTTTTTGAATGCCCTTTCATATAAAAATTTTGGGAGACTGTGCAGCTCGAATGGGCCACTTCGCCTTTTAAGGATATGACCACTGAGGCATTGTATTGGGGCATTATGCCATCTAAGTGGTTTAAATATGATACACAAACCACGTGGGTGTTGTTAGCCTGTTTTAAGTTTTATATTTGGCATGTTATATGTAGATTGTCTATTCAACAAATAGAATTCTCTGAGGAACAATTGTTTCAAATAATCAAGAGAGCAATAATTAAAGACTCAAGAAAATCCCTTTTTCCCCATTCAGGTTTTCCATAAATGGTGGGGGAAGTGTTAAATGGATACAATAGGATGTCTGCAAGGCTACTGGAAGGAACGGGACCCTGTGTTGCCTTGCAAACAGATGGTATAAGTAGTCCTGGTGATCCCCCGTACACCAGCAGAGTAAGAGGTATATAGTGGAGAGCTATAGACAGACTTGGGGGCATGCTGTACAGGATAGATGTGTATAGAGGTCTATGTCCTGCTCTGATGATTTTCTGTAACAACAAACTCTTTTGTATTATGATTTCCCCTATTCCTTTCCTATTTTTATTTTTTTTGGGGGGGGGGGGTTGCTGTAATACTTATTTGCTTTAGGATATCGGGTTTATTTTATTTATTTATTTCAGTTTGGGATTAAATACCTTTGAGCCATAGACTCGTTTACAAAGGTTCCAGATCAGACATCGTACAATACAGATAAGACAGACAACAGGAAGAATACATTGGTAATACAGAATCAAGTTACAAAACAACACTGAATTCATAACTGGTAGAGTAGCACTGGTTACTTCATAGGTAAAATTCACTGTGAGGAGGATAATAATTTTAGGTTTCCAGACAGCTTAGAAATTCACAAGGAGATTTCAGTGTCGTTCCATCTAGAATGGAAGTAGTATATGCCCGCAGGCTGGAATAGGCAGCGACAGTGTTGAGCAAGCAGGCAGATGGGCGTTAAGGGGCCCGAGTAACAGTGGGGGAGTGACAGCCAGAGTGGGGCTAGGGACTGAAGTGAGAGTAGCAGCCAGGGTAAGCATCGTCAAGGGAGGCAAGCGGATCGAGAAGGGGGAGGGGATTAATTGGGAAGGAAAAGAAAGAAACTAAGGGGGGTAGAAAGCAAGGAGGTGGAAGGTGGGGGAAAGGAGATGGGGTGGAGGGTAGGTGTGGGGTAGAGGGAGTGATAAGGGAGAGGGTAGAGTAGTATGTGGGGTTTATAACATTACTATGGATTTCCTTTGAATAATTTCTAACATGAGAATGTATGCCTTAATACTTCTTTATTTTCATGTTTTACTCCATTTTTCTTTACACTATGGGCTGGATATTCAGACTGCACCAGGCAGTGGCGCAAGCCTGGGCACAGTGCAACTGTGATGTGCTGAGGCCAGGTTCAGGTGATATTCAATGGGGGTACGCCATGGCGCAGCACCATTGACTATGGCAGGGCCAGCACACATATGCACATGGCGCGGTGGCACTGCGCCAGTGCAACCTCACAGCTAAGAGCATGGAAGCACCACCACAAGTGAATTGCGCCGGTGCATCACCCATGATATTCGGCAGGGGCATGCAAATGAGGCCATAATATATGCAAGATGCAAATGGAGCCATTTGCATGTCATTATGGCCCCATTTGACGATGCCTATGCGAAGGCAGCCTGGTGCCCTGCAGAGCATGATAGGTGCTGTAGGGATCCCAGGCATCCCCGCCCTGTAGCCGCCATCACACTGCAGAAGTGTAAAAAGACATCCCTGGTAGTCTAGTGGCCCCCGAGTCCCTGATGAACATAACATATGACCATCCCTGCTGGTCTAGTGGTCCCCTCACAGAGTCCCTGATGCCCGTAACATGTAATGATGCCTATCCCTGGTGGGCTAGTGGAACTCCCGCACTGCACCTGTCCCATGATAAATGCATATTACTACATTCCCCTGGTAGTCTACTGGACCCCCCTCCCTCCCGAGTCCCCAGTTGTGGTAAAATACACACATGTCGTTCCCTAGTGATCCAGTAGCTCCCCCGACCCCACCCACCTAGGACCCTTACCACTTGGCCCTCGAATATTGGCGGTGGTTGTGATCTCGCCTGCATACTGGCTCGGCTCACCACCTAATGACAGATACAGTATGGGCTGCAAGCCCATTGGTCCCTATTTGGGACTGTCTAGTATAGTATGCCCTGCAAGCCCATTGGTCCACATATAGGAACCAATGGGCTTACAGCCCATATTGTATTCCATTACTGGCAGGCAGCCAGGTGGTATGCTGGTGTATTACAGCCGCCCGCCAATGATGGGGGGAGGGTGGGTGGGCAAGGGGTCCCAGTTGGTGGTGGGGGTGCCACTGGATCACCAGTGAATTATGTGTGTGCATTTTACCACGATTGGGGACTCGGAGGAGGGGGGATCACCAGACTACCAGAGACAGGCATCATCATTACGTTACGGGCATGGGACTTGGGTGGGAGGGGGGGACCACTAGACCACCAGGGATAGTCATATGTTATATTCAGCGTGGAATCTGGGGACTGGGGGCACTAGACTACCAGAGTTTCGTTTTACATGTATACCACGCGATTGCGGCTACGGGGGGGGGCAGGTTCAGTGAGTGCTTGCGGACGGTGTTCTGGGCGGGCAGGTGGCCACCCAAGGCTGGGCTGCTGTGCTGTGCCCTGTATTACTGCAGCCTGCCTTTGGGTGGCTGGGAGTTGCTCCTACTCTGCAAGGGCTCAACTCTGAACCCCTCTATGTGGTGCACTGCAGGGTTGAGCAGCATATGCGCCGCACATTCCAGGTTGAATATCGGGATGTGCTGCATATTCCTGCCTGCACTGCGCTTTGCATACCATTACACCGCGCCCCGGTGCATTGGGAGTTGCACTGCGCCGGGCAGCCTTTTCAATATCCAGCCGGGGTGCAATGCGGGGTTGCGCTGGCGCTCTCTGTTGTGCCAGGTGCAACCCCTTTGAATATCTGGGCCTATTTGTATTAAGTACCGTATGAATAATTTTCAAAAAAAGAAAACAGTCTCCCCTGCTCTCTTAGTAGGGGGGGAGGGGTGCAGTTTCCAGTATTTATTACTCAGTCTTGGGGTTACAAGTAGGACTTTTGTTTTGATGTATGATGAAAGACTTACTTACGTTTTCTTTCATCATGATGTCATGTGAAGGAACACTAAATTGTATTTTTCTAAAAAAAAAAAAAAAAAATGCCCTTCTTTCCCATTTTGGTGGGGGGTATGCAGTAATACTTATTTCTGTTGGGATTTTGGTTTTGTTTTATGATTCGATTATAGTTTTGTATTAGTATTTTCAAAAAAGGGAATTTATGTCTTAATACTTATTTACTTTAACAATTTTAAAAATGTTCTTTTTCTCATTTGTATTAAGCATTGTGTGGAAGTGTTTTTCAATTTGAATAAAAAATTCCCCTACATTTTTTGAGAAATGCCATGGGATCTTTAACAGCCACCTGAAGTACCACCAGAACAGGCACATGGGACCTTGGCTTAACGTCTCATCCAAAAGATGGCACCTCAGGAGTGCAGCACCCCCCTCATGCTGCACTACAGTGTCAGTATTGGGATTTAACTCAAGTGCCTGGTGTAGGGATAGAACCCATGGCATTCTGATCTTGCAGCCTCAGAGGTGAGTGTGCAACCTACCAAGCCACTGACACTGCATAGAGCAGTACACGTATGAGCTGTCTGCTTGAAGAAAGAGGGAATGGATGCAGGCCTGGCCCAAAATGCCTCTGAAAGAGTCTCAAAAGCAGGTGACACAGGAGGTGTAAGATCGACTGGTATATTGGTAACATGGAGCCACTCCAGACAGAGTAGTTTCCCTGGGTCAGCGACAGATGTCTTAAAGGCAAGGGCTGCATGCTTACTGGCAAGCAAAGCCTAGAAAGAAAGGTCTGCCTGTGGAACAGAAGGGGGGCCTTGAGTAGGGTTATCCAGGCTGTAAAGACAGTCATCGTCAATGGCCTCAGAAATAATGAGGTCAGGGTGAGACTCATCCCCCTCCAACTACTCACTGGAAAGAGAAGCTGGGAGAGGAGTGGACCTAGGAATGCCCAGCCCTAGAATTTAGAAAGACAGGTGACACCAGTACCAGATCCAGCACCTAGCTCAACCCAGAAGGAGCCAATACTGGGTCCAGAACCACCAAAGAGGCTTAGCCTGGTGCTGAGGGACCCCCTTGAAATCATAGGCATCATCGATGCAGCGCCAGGTATGGTGCTGGGCCAGGCCCGAAGAGGCCTGTACCCGGCTAACAACTGGGTGCCGCATGTGACGTAGGCCCAATCGGCACCAAAGTGACCATAGAAGGTACCCGTGTCAGTCGCAAGACAGTGACAATGCGGGTAGAGTTAATGGAACCAGTGTTGGTGGCGTGGTCACCGACAAGGGATCAGAATCAGCTGACGGAACCAAACGTTCTACCTGGCCAGAATGTCCCAACTGCGTCACCAATGTCCCTGGCCCCAAGGGGACTGGAATCGGTTCTACAGGAAAGGGCAAATGAGTCAGACGCTGTACCCACTGCCCCATAAGGGTTGCCAGTGGTGAAATTGTCCAGTAGAATCCCTGCAAGAGGACAGAAAGGGGCTCCGGACCCGAGACCCTGAACAATTGTGAGCAGGAATTGCTAGGGATACTGATGGTGCCAGGAAAGGCATCTTGCTCCTGGACCTAGAAGACCTTGTGGCAGATCTACCAGAGAGCGACCTCGAGCGATACCATTTTTCCCCTTCCTTCGGGAAGAGGAAGAACCCAAGGTCCAGCAGCACCAGATCCTTGACCGGAATCGGTAACAGGCCCACTTCTTTTTGTGTTTATGGAAAGGCTGTCCTCCCTCCCTCCCCAGCACAGGACCACCCATCATCAGAACCTTCCCCTGGTGAGGGAAGTGAACATACAAGGCCCCGCTGCCAGAGCAACATGCCTGAAGAGGCTCCCTACCATCACCATCCATGGTTTTAGGCCGTTGTTCGGTAGGGCTGAAAACTGACAGGAGAGTTTTTGTCCCCCTTTAACTAAACTGAAACAAAACATAACAAACACTAGCTTTAAATTTACTAAAGCAGAACAAACTGAGCACTGTTGTCATACAGATGTGAAGATCTGACTCCCCCGGGGGCGAGCAACATTATCACTGAAGCACACTTGACGGGCAGGAAAAAAGGAACTGAGGTGGTTGCGGGCTGGTGCCGAGGTAAGCCATGTAGCCAAGCTAGTCTCATAGTGCCACACATATGCGCAGCCTACCTCGGCACCAGCTCTCCTGAAAAGTTCTGGCCCACAGGGTCCTAGTGCTCTTGCTCAGAACCCATCAGTGTGAATCAATCCTGAAGATACAGTCCAGGAAGATTCTGCTTTTCCCAAACAGCACAGCTAATCTGCAATATCTTGTTTTGATGTGGCCCTTATTTTACCCGTTTTATAATGTATTTATACCCAGGATAGTTCAACTGAAAGGCAAGTTACATTTTCAGTGGGGTCCAGCTTACAATGCATTTTTACAGGAAACAGCTGAATCAAGCACAGTTCAGTGGGGCTCTGCTGTACTGGGGTCCTGCTTTTATACCATTAAATGAGATGCAATCTCATTTTCGGTGGTGTCCTGCTTTTACACATTTTAGATTACATTTCCCCAGGATAGGTCAGCTGAGAAGCAATATCTTATTTTCAGAGGGCTCCCACATTTTGACTGGGTGACAAGGGTAGTAGATCAGGGAGGAACGGTGGACATGGCCTATCTAGATTTTAGCAAGGCATTTGACACAGTCCCACACCAGCGACTGGTAAACAAGCTGTGTAATCTGGGAGTAGGTCCCAAGGTGGTAAACTGGGTCATAAATTGGCTTAGCATCAGTACTCAGAGGGTGGTGGTAAACGGAGTTCAGGATGAAGAAAGGGGGGTAAACCTGGAGAGTGCCACAGGGCTCAGTGCTGGGGCTGGTCCTCTTTAATGTCTTTAGAGCGACACTGCAGATAGACTCGAAGGAAAAGTATCCCTCTCTGCAGATAACACCAAGATCTGCAATAAGGTTGACACTCAGCGGAGTGGAGCAAATGAGGAGAGATTTAAGCAAGTTGGAGGAGCGGTCAAGAGTGTGGCAGCTCGGATTCAAGGCCAAGAAGTGCAAAATCATGCCCTTGGGGAACAAAAACCCAAGGGAGGAATACGCAAGAGGGGAGAGGTACTAACAACAACCACAATGGAAAGGGACATAGGGGTAGTCATCACAGATGAACTAAAAGTAGCCCAACAATGTGAGAAGGCAGTGAGGCAAGCCGTGAAATGCTGGGGTGACAGAAGAGGTATCACCAGTAGAAAACAGGCAGTGATGATGCCGCTGTACAGGCAGTTGGTGAGTACTACATGCAGTTCTGAGACCCCATCTCCAAAAGGACAGTGACAGGGTGGAGGCAGTCCAGAGAAGGGCAACAAAAATTTTTGATGCAGGGGCCACTCCAGAAACCATACAAGGAGAGAGTGAGAGAACTCAATATGTACAGTCTGGAGGACAGGAGGGAGTGGGGGCATGATAGAGACATTCAAATACCTCAAGGAGATCAACAGAATTCAAGGGGGCAGTATCTTTCAGGAAAGGAGATGTGCAAGAAATACAAATTACGTACCTACCGTAATTATGATCTTTCTGTGTACCTTCACCATTCATCACAGATGGGTACTGGCCGGAGATCAGGACCCTGCGGGGAGCCTTTTTTTTTTTTTAAAAAGGATAGGTGGAGCTGACACAGTCCGGAGCTCGCCCTCTAGGCCCACGTGCTACGTGGCTCGAGGATTAGCCAGGCTGCCGACCCGCCTGCCTACCAGTTCTGAGTCACCGGAGAGGTGAGAGGAAGGGATGGAGGGTGGGACAAGAGTCCAAGGGACAGAAAAAGGAAGAGAAAATTGAACTAAAAGGAGAAATAGCGACTGAGAGGACAGCATAGAAGAAGTAAGACTAAGGGGATTGGGTAGGGGCCCCAATCTCTGGAAACGAAAGAAGGGAGGGAAGGGGGGAGAGAAAATTTAGGAGAGAGAGTGAGAGGTAACAAGGATCCAGAACCCTTGTCCGTCACCAGACTGTATAGGAACTGCAAGGAGTAGCAAAGCTCTCTTTCCAGAATTCAAGGCACAGAATAACTGGCAATACTCCTGAAAGCAGAGTCGGCTACACTGGAGAAGGACAGGGAACAGGGACTCAGTACTCTCTCTGTAAAGCTATTTGGTGAAAAAAAAGGGGAAAGTCTTTTTTTTTTGAATGTCAGATGTATAACAGAAGGAGGGCAACCACCAGCTCCCACCCCGTAGGGGTGAAGATATGCAGTAGAGAAGGAGTGCCACTGGAACTGTACCCCTTAGGGAAGACTGTCCCCCCCTGTGTGTCCCAACTTTATCCCACTCAAGAGAGGGGTAGGCACAGAGGGAAGGGGATTCCAGAGACTGGAGCCCCAAGGGGGATGGCGGGAGGATTGTGATGAATGGTGAAGATGCACAGAAAGATCGCCAATTACGGTGAGTACGTAATTTGTATATTTTATCTGTGTCCAATCTTCACCATTCATCACAGATGGGTGAGTTCAAGCCCCGAAAGGTGGATTAGGTGCACCCTGAGGGACAAAGTCCCTAGCCCTCAGTGGGTGACACACTAAGGGAACCTTCTGGGTCTGGAGAGGCCCGAGAGTGGGAGAGCGAGATGTCTCCGAGGGGACGGAAGTTGCCCGACAGACGTCATCTCGCCCTACGGGAAAAGAGATAGGTTCCCTGGTGAGCGGAGCAAATCACCCTACGCCGGGCCAAGGGTGACAACTGGGAAAGGCGAAGCCATGCCGATCTCCTGGTGCAGATCGCTGTCCCTATGACCCTGGCAGCTACCTCATTGGCGTCGTAAGATGCCCTTGCTTGGTGTCTTGCTAGCTCCAGGCCACGTGCAGAGAGTGCAATGGCTTGCCTGGTTTGCTCCGAAGTCAGGCAGAGCTGCCAGGGACCTGACCTAGCGCTGACCACAAGAACCTGTTATAGGCTGCATAGTGGGCCTGATGAGCTGAAATGGAGAGAAGCAACCATGCCGAGTAGAAAGTCCTCCTCCCCCAGAAATCAAAATCCAAGGAGTCTTGATCTGGGGGCCGGTCACGGTGGAGGGCGCGAAGCCCATCAGGAGTGTCCAGGTGCTTCAATCCGGACTGCGGATGAGGCATGGAGCCTGGAGACTCTGGGGGAGCGCAATACCTCTGGCTGAGGTCCCTAGGGGCAGGGACTCCGGAGAAGGGCCTCTGCCAGAAGCGCATACGCCTCCCGAAAGGGAGCAGGCCAGGGCGGCACCACAAGGGTGGCCGTCCCGAAATCGCCTAGAAAGGCGTGCGCCACATGCTCCAGATTGCTGGCGGGCAGGGCAGAAAGGTGAAGGTCCTCCATCATCCTCACGAGGAAGCGCTGATACTCAGAAAGATCAGTGGCAGGAGAGATGTGGACAGATTGTTCCTCTCCCCCAGAAGAGGGGGATGAGGAGCTGGAGGTCACCATACGTTCCGAGGGTGGCTGCGGGGGATGTTGGAAAACTTGGCTGTCCATGGCCCTAACGTAGGCAGGGAATCGAGCAGCCACCGCTCTGAACTGTTCCCAGGTGAGAGGACCGCTAGGACCAAGAATACCTGGGAACACAGGAGAAGGTGGCAGAGGGGAGTGGGCAGAGCCGAGAGAAGAAGTCAGCTGACCTCTGCCAGGGCTAGGGAGCGGAACATGGACCCCCGCGGGAGGTGTCCTGGAAGACTCCGCAGCCGACAGCAGTACAACCACTTTGGTACTGCCTAGGCTGCACCCAGAAGAATCCCCCAAGTGAGGAGACCGGGGCCGTATAGGTCCAGAAGGATGGTCCCCTGCCTCAAAAGAAAGGGACCCTCTCAAGGAACCCAAAGGGGAAGGGCAGAAGTCCGCACTTCGGCTCCGTCCAGGGCCCGGGTGGGTCCCAGAGAAGGGCCGGCGCATCAAACTCACACCCCTCGACCCCTCGGAGTCTGAGAGGGTCCTAGTCCTCAGAGTGGCCAGCCTAGGAAGCTGACAACTCTGGGCTGCCCCTGAAGGGGAGACCCAGGGAGCAGCACCCCCCTCCCCTCCCGTGGATTTCTCGATAAGCCCCAAAGTTGGGCGATCGAGACACACCACCATACGGGGTACCACCGCTGAGGGGGTCAGGGAGCCCCCCAAGGCCAGGTTGCATGGCAGCGGTGGCACGCACCACAGCCTGCTGGTCAGTGCCACTGACCCTAACCTCAGGAGGAATCAGATGCGCCTCAGAAGGGGGCTGGCCGAGACCCGACGTGGAGACCACCGGCTCGTCCTCCTCCGCAGACAACCCTGAAGGGTGTGACTGCCCATTCGATCCCGAGCCCGACTCTGACTCCGAAGAGGTGGAGTCTGAGGCTTGAAGCCAAACAGTAGGAGGGCGAGGGAGGGCAACCTTACCAAGGGGCCCAGGAGCCAAATCAGTGGCCAAGGCGGCCCCCGCACCCTCCACAGCCCTGCCAGCGGTGCTGGCAGAAGGTGGCAGGGCAGCACGGGCCAAAGGTCCTGGGTTAGGACCAGCTGCGGCACCATCAAGTCCACAGGCACCAGGGGTGGTACCAGGGACAGAGACGGCGGCAACAGAAGCCCCAGCCTCAGCGCCGACGACGCCGCTAGGCACCACGAGCGGCACCGAGGACCAAAGCGGCGCCGTCAACTCCGAGGGTGGACTCGGTGCCGAACACGGCGCCACTAGACCCTCTGATGCCGCGAGCGACAGCGAAGCCCCAACGGCGCTGAACACGGTGCCGACAGATGACTCAAGGTTCCACGGCGCCGTGCTCACACTCGGGCGAGACATGCGAAAGGTGATGCTAGGTCAGGGTCACGGGCGCCAGCGAGCAGAGTCGGCACCACGAACGGCGTCGACAAGGCCCATGGCGCTGAGAGACGGGTCGACGCCGACAGGGCCCACGGCACCGCAAACGGCGCCGAAGACCCCGACGGCACCGAGCAACAGCGTCGAGGACGGAGTCAACCCGGGCCTTGCAGACTGGGGGAGCCTTCACCCCCGAAAGGGTGATTGCCATAGCGGCGCCTCCCGCCCGCTCCCGGGAGGAAGCGGAACGGGCCTCCTGCGCCGCAGAAGGAGCCCCAGCCAAGGCCAGGCTACAAGAGGTAGAGGCTCCCTCCTCCTCGGTCCATGTAGAACCGGGAGGGGCCCCGGAGGAAAGGCAGAGAACGCGTTGGTCCGGACGGCGCTGGGCCCTATCTCCGAAGTCGCCGGAGCTTGCCCCACTTCTAAACGCACGCTGTTCAAGAACGCGCGGTCCATAGAGAGGCCAGGCATCGCACAAACCATGTCGTGAAGCGGCCAAGACACTAGAGACACCGTCATGTTGGTCGGTGACGAGGTTAATGGCCGCGATCGGGCACCGATGGCCGGGGGCCGCACCGCCCAGACTCCATTTCTTGCCCTCCGACCGCGACGTGACCTGGAGAAAAACACCAAAAACAGACTCGACGTCGCTAAAACTGTAAATAAATGGAAAGATCTTGCCAGCGACGTCGAGTAGGGCAGACTAGAACTAGTAGGAACCGACGGACTACTGACAACGAAAGGCTAAGGCCTAAGATTTCGAAAAACTTCTTCAGCTGGCTTCCCACGAGGTGACCTCGACGGCGGGAGACAAAGAACTGGTGGGCAGGCGGAGTCGACGCAGCCTAACAGCTAATCCTCCAACGCCACATAGCACGTCGGCCTCGAGGACGGCGCCGAGACTGCATCGGCTCTGCCTATCCTTTTAAAAAAGGGTCCTCAGAGGGTCCTGATCTCCGGCCAGTAC
The DNA here is from genome assembly GCA_016271365.2 of Neoceratodus forsteri. Lineage (NCBI taxonomy): Eukaryota > Metazoa > Chordata > Ceratodontiformes > Ceratodontidae > Neoceratodus > Neoceratodus forsteri. The sequence continues at coordinate 178,872,399 of CM057450.1, read as the reverse complement.
CCATCTGTGATGAATGGTGAAGACTGACACAGATAAGATCAAGGGGTCACAATATAAGGCTGGAGGGGGAAGACTCAGGGGCAATGTGAGGAACTATTTTTTCGCAGAAAGGGTGGTGGATGCATGGAACAGCCTCCCGGAGGAGGTTGTGGGGGAAAAACCGTTGTTGAATTCAGGAATGCATGGGGCAGACAGATGAAAAACCAGTGGTAGGAAGGTGGAGGTAGGCTGCAGGTCGAAAAGGATTTGCAGCTTATATAGTAGGTAGAGAAATGGGCAGCCTAGGTGGGCCAGGCGGTCCTCATCTGTCGCCAAGTTCTATGTTTCTATCACCCCAAATTTCTAACAGTCTTTTTGGGACCCGACGTTATGCTCAAGACAGGTGGAATTTTTCAAGTCCCATCCGAAAGGTGATTTTGCAGTGAGACTGTGAAAACATGTTTCGACAGAGATTTGGAAAATTACACCTTTCATGTTCAGAAGGTGGGGTAACGCAAGGGATATGATGTCGAACATCAGCATCCCAAACCTGCAAAACTAAAGTTACGTGTAAACGCTGAAATGACTATGTTTAACAACTTAGTTTTTTACATTTTGATCCCAAATTTTTAACACAATCTTTGCATAACCCCTCCTTCTGAACATGATACGTGTCACATGTAAAATAGATAAAATAGTTGCCAAAACATCATTATGCACCTCTAGTGTGAAAACACATTTTGGCCAGGCTTTGGAAAATGACAGCCATTATGTTCATGAGGTGGTGTGAAAAAAATGTCTGTTAAAATGTGGGGTCAAAGTATTGAAAATTACTAAAGTTACGAGCGTGCATTGAAAATTTTCAATGTATGCTCATAACTTTGTTGTTTTTGGATATTTTTACCACATATTTGCAACACAGCCTTCTTATGATCCCACCTCATCAACACGGGCAGAGAAAATGTTCAAATCCTGCCCAAAAGGTGATTTCGTGCAGTGACAGAAAAAACACCTTTGAGGATGGACAAATAATTTTTTTTATTTTAGTCTTTGCTAACTGGGTAAGGCCTCCCAGGCCACAAGTGCCTGTTTTTAGGGTGACCCGGGAGCTTTGAGCGGGTTAAGTGACTTGCTCAAGAGTTGCACAGTATGCAAGTGGAAGTTGTGGTAATCAAACCCATGTCTGCAGGTACTGAGCTCATTCACAACTCGTTACTCTAACCTCTAGGCTATACTGCCAGCCCTTGTTTATGAGATGGGGTTCTAAAAAGGCCATGTTGAAAATTTTGGGAGACAATATTACAAAATGATCAAGTTGTGAGGACATGTTCAAAACGCACTGAAATACACTGAACCGCATACCTGATTTCTTCAGTTCCCATCCCGGCACTGATGAGTGAAGACATGTCTTTGGTTCACAAAAGATTACGGTGTTGGACCACCAGTAGACAAGTAAGGGGTGGGGTAGGTAAGTGCTGAGGGGAGAATTGGGTGGGGGGAGTATACAGCAACATAGTAGGCCAGCGGTGGCAACAGATACCAATGGATGCTTGTTTTCCACGGGATGCATAGAGGAACAGTTTTCTTTATTTCAGGTACAGACACTGAAGACTGGGCAACCCTAGTATCAGTTGAACCTCTAGGGCATGGGAAGCAATGGGGAGGATACTTGGCAGAGGACAGAATTACAGACATTATAAAAAATAAATAAATACATAAACAAATAAATATTGACTACGAGGGATGATTTTCTTTATTGCAAGCACTGACATTAGGGACTGAGCACCCCAGTGTCAGTGTTATATTCGACAGCACCAGGGGTGGGTTCTCCGGTGTCGCATAGTGAAACAGGCGAAGTGGGAGTGCTAGCTGGCACTAGGATTGGGCACCCAGGTGTTGGTAAATTAAGAATGAAGGGGGATGCAATGGGAGGTGGAAGCGATACCTGGCAGAGGGTGAGAGGATCACAACAGGCTGATCATGATGCTGGTCAGCTCTGCTTTCTGGAAGGTGTTACTCAGATCAAAGGAAAGAGTCCTATGATTTGGGCAGCTTTGTTCTTTGAACTACAAGAAGTTTCCGCCCAGCAAGCCCATAAAAGTGTCACGATTCACCGCTGATGATTGGTTTGACACTCTCGGAGCCCCTTGCAGATTGCCCTGCATTGGACTAACCATGACACACCTCTCAAAATCCACTATCATACCAACATGTTTGTCCTTGCGATAAAAACGGTGAGAACAGTGTATGAGTATGGTACAGAAAATGGGCAGACTAGGTGGGACAAGTGGTCCTTATCTGCCATCAAATTCTATGTTTCTATGGAGTTACATAGTGTTTTACCCATACACAAGGTGTAACTGGTTCGTAGTTGATGATGTAGTTACTATACCTGCCTTGTGGTTAAACAAGGTTGATGGACCTGGGTCGATGTAACTGCTGATTGAGGGGTTTTGCCTGTACTCCAAGAAAGGTTTAAGTGGACGTAGTGTAAGAATGGTACCATCCTGGGATGCAGTAGCCCCCACTCCCCACAGGACTGCCACACTGATGACCCAACATAATGCAATCACAGTCCCCAAAACGCATGCAACTTACACTCTACATAATAAGCACTCAGTGATTCCAAACAAAATAACAAGGACTGACTTTAAGGTCCGGCTTCAGGTCCTAAAAGGAAAAAAAAGGTTAGCAACATTAAGTAGTACTGTATAGTCCAAGTTAGTTCTTTCATGTGCTCCCAGACCCAGCCTAAATATATGAGGGCCACTCTTCAACAACCCTGCTAGGTGCAGCCAAATACTGTTACACTGGTACTGTGCTTCAAGTGCCCTTCCAGGCTCAGCCCTAAAATATAGCATCCCACCCCAAACCAACCTTGCACAGTACTTTCATTTTTTGCCCCACAAAACTGGAGAGCATAACCCTCTCCCCATTGATACCAGTGTAAACCCTTTAGCTATGACTAGGAAGGTCCTGGTGCATAACTGGGTGCCCAGTCATGGAAACAGTGTAGGCGGATGACACTGCACTTGGTGCACATTAACAAATTTAACAGCAATGCTTCCTTGCAACTTTAACCTCTTAACACAAATGCTCTTAACCCCCAAGGGGTATCTGTAAATCCCGGCCACGTGGCTTAGTCCAGTAAATGCTTTCCCAACTATGCTACAGAGTGATGCAATTCCAGGGCACACACAGAGATTAACTCTCTTTTCCTTCAGACCAGGGGCCTACCTCGATGCACAGGGGTGACTGTGCACATTTACAGCACGTTCCCCTCTGGCTGGTTTTACTTTCTCTCCTTCCTCTCCATAGGCATCCAGTGTTGGCTGGCAGATGTCTGTTTCTGCAGTTCTTCCTAAGCGCACAGGACGGCTCAGAATGTGAAACCCGATCCTTCTCAACTAACATGACAGGTCCTTGCATCCAGTCAGTGGTGTGCTAATGTAACCAGCACAGGACTGAGGTACTGGCTGGTCAGCTTCCCCCACTGGCTGAGGCCATAGTTGGGTAAGGGTTACTGGGGGCTACAGGGTCTCAAACAGCTGCTGCAGCCTTCAGCTTGAAGTTGTGATGAGCTAGCACACCATTCCCACCTTTACTCAGCAGGAGTTCAGATTCCTCTTCTTTCACTCACTCGATAATGAATTGACTCAGTAAGCAGCTGCACTCTCTTTCTCTCTTTCTTTTAACAGCATACAGGCACCAGACTGCCCTTCACTGCAGACATACACAGACCGAACGAGTTCTGGAACAACCACTGCTGTTCACTGGGGGACTGTAGCTCCTAGTTGATCGTTCAATCCGGCAATCACTTTAAGTAGGTATCGGAGGCCTGCACTTCAACAGGCGCCTGCATACTGCAGAAGTGCCTGACTTAATGAAATCCACTACAAGTTCATAAGCCCTTGTGGCTCTCTCTGTGGGCAGTTGCTTCAGTAACCCTGCGACCTCCTTACCATGCCAGCTCAGGTTGGAGTAGGCAAAGATGGCTACCGATTTTTTATTGTTTTTAGTCAACAGTCTTCCCAAAATGACTATTTACACAAACTCTGCAGTCTGTACAGTCAGTGCCTTGGACCCCAAGCCAGTCCAATATTGGTGCGCTTGCATGTCTGGTTCAGTCAGGGTAAAGTCTGGGAGAATTCCAAGTCAGTCAGGATACTTGGACAATAGCTCGACCGGTGGCACTGGATCCTTTGATGTGCAACTGCAAGGAGCCTTAAAGGTAAAGCCCTAATTTTGTGGGGGGGGTTGGGGAGTGGGGTACAAAATATACTGTTCCAAACAGCTTTACAAAGCAATCCGTTCCATACTGGTAGGTAGTGCAGGGACTGCATGCAGACAACACTGTAACTATTAAACAGTCAGTAGTATCAAAGAACTAACCGAGACACCTGAACAACCTGTCGTACTGAGAGAGAGACTGCTGTCTAGATTACATCATAGTAATCCCTTAGTCTTTTCAAACAGTCCTGCAGGGATCCAACGTCCATCTGAACATCCACCAGAAGCAGACAGAAGAGACATCAGCCAATGGTGAAGCATCCAATCAGTACTGCACTGTGTTTTCAGTATTCAGAAATGGTCAATGCCCCAAAGAGAGGTCCCTGAACTCATGACCATCTGGCTTAGAGATGAGAATGCTGCCCTCTAAGTCAAAGTAATATGTAACCCCCAGGTGGCGCTATCCCAAGGGCTACTACCCTTGCCTGCTTGGCTAGTAGCAGGTTAAGGGGCCTGAGTTCTGAAACAGGTGCCTCCACCCAGAGGTCAGGGTTGGTAATGGTCAAGCTAACCTGGGCACAGCCCTCCGGGACACTGTAACCCCACTCTTTCCCCTGTAGTGGCCTGAACACTGTACAATAATCACTTTCACAATACCCCAGTCCACCACACTGTTTGCATTTACCACCAGGGCTGGTTCCTCTGGCTCGACCCTGGGGACCCATGTAAAACAAGGTTATGCACAGCAAATAGCAACAGTACAGTACTTTCAGCACAAACTGGAACCACAATCAGATTACATGCAGAAAAAGTTGGATCTGATTTATTCAGGGGATTTGAGCAAGGGCGGCAAAATCAGGTTAACTAGCTTAAAGGTTATATCAATCAAGCAGTTATGCATGCGCTTTGAGTCCCCCCCACACACTCAATCACTGGGTACCCAGGTGGAGAAGAGATGGGCTAGCCAGGACCGTTGCCTGGGGTTGCAGCTGGCTGGGGCCCTGTGATGGAAAACACAACATGCACAGTACACAATATTTGTAATCCGGAGCCAGAGGGCTCAGTTCATAAAGGAAACGACACAAGACAATCAGAAGACACACTCAGATTAAGCTGTTGTTGCAGGGAGCTACCCTGGTATTTACTCACGATGCCCAAGACGGGACACAGGCTGGACGAAAATCGAGACTGCAGGTGGTTGATCTGGAATGCCAGGAGAAGCAGGGCCCACACGAGTCGCAGAGGCATCATTCCTGTTCAAGCGTGGAGCAGGGGGCTGATCCCCAGGCAGGTCGCTCGTCGATGGCTTCTCTGTGCAGTGGGTAGTCTGGCTGGGCCAGTCTGGTAAGGCCCAGACTGCATGGAGACAAATTCAGGTCCAGTCTGTTTTGGGCTGGATACAGCTTCCAGCAAGCAGAACACAGTTCATACTGTGAGGAACTAACTCACAATCCACTAGCAGCTCATAGCACATTTACATGTATGGGAATTCTAAAGTACCAGGCAAAGCACTCCCCGGTCACAGTCGCAAAGTCTCTGCAAACACCGGGATCTTAGGGGTAGCTGTAACTCCTGACAGGACGGTCCCATTCAGCAAAATCTTCAGTCTTCTTCAGGTTGAGCCTGGCCCACTTCAGTAGCTTACTTCAGTCACACAAACTTGGATTTAGTCCAAAATAATTCTCTTCTCTCCCTCTCAGGAGCAGCAGGCAGACATACAGGCCAAACACTCGGCCTTTTCCCGGTTCTCCCATGCGAATCCACTCAGAATTGCTGCTCAGAATCAGTTCAGCTCCTTCTTCTTGAGCTTCTAGCTCAGAACTAACTGAAAACTGCAAGCAGCCCGGGACTTCCCCAAGATACAAAAGGTTTGGTTGGCTGATTTGGCTGTCAGTCAAAGCAAGAGCTCCCCCTTCAGTTGCAAAAAAGGCACAAAAAGTTCAAAACTACAATTCCTACAGATTTTGACTTCAGACAGCTCTGTAGTCTGGCTACATTTTAGGTCCCACCAGTACTGTTTGTTCCAATTTGCAGTCCAGGACCTAGATAGTGGAGACAAACAAAACAGCCCTTGCTACAAAGAAAGCAGATTAGACAAACTACATTATCATTATCACTCTAAATGATTTTCAGCAAATAGTTGCATCTTTCAACAGAGCTCCCTCTCAGATTACTTAAACTGCAATCAGGTAGCTCTTAAAGAGACAGTACATAGAGGCTATACGCCTGGTAATCACATTTAAACTACTAAAATGCAGGAAACCAGCCTGGCAGTGAGCATTTAGGCAAGCTCAAGGAAGACTTTTGGGAACCCCCATTTGTAGGGGTTACAAATGTAAAACTACTCCTTTCCATCATATTTCCGCAAGAAACTCGGCTTATAGAATTTGAAACACAGAATTTGACGGCAGATAAGGACCGCTTGGCCCACCCAGTCTGCCCATTTCCTTACCTAGTGGATAAGCTGCAGATCCTAGTTAACCAGCTGCCTACTTCTTCCTACCCCCACCCCCTAGAATTGCCTTATGACTGTCCCATGCATGCTTGAATTCCACCACTGTTTTAGACTCCGGAAGGCCGTTCCATGCATCCACAACCCTCTCTGTGAAAAAATACTTCCTTAAATTACCTCTGAGCCACCCCTCCCATCTTCAAATTGTGTCCCCTTGTTCTTGCACACTCTTTTTTGAAAGATGCTACCCTCTGACTTTGTTGATTCCTTTGAGGTACTTGAAAGTTTCTATCATGCCCTCCTTTCCTCGAGGCTACATATTAAGCTCCTTAAGTCTCTCTTCATATGTCTTTGGTGCAGATCCTGCACCATTTTAGTTGCCTCCTCTGGACAGCTTCCATCCTTGTCTATGTCTTTGTGGAGACTGGGTCTCCAGAACTGCACGCAGTACTCCAGATGGGGTCTCACCAGCTGTCTGTACAGAGGGATAATAACTTCCTGTTTTCTACTGGTGATGCCTCTCCCTATGCATCCCAGAATCCCCCCAGCCCTTCTTGCTGCCCTCTCATATTGCTTGCCCACCTTTGGGTCATCTGATATGACCACCCCAGGTCTCTTTCCATTTTTGTTGTTGTTAGTATCTCACCCCCCATTGTGTACTCTTCCCCTGGGTTTTTGTTTCCCAGGTGCATTACCTTGCACTTCTTAGCATTGAATCTAAGCTGCCATACATTTGACCATTCCTCTCACCTTGCCAAGTCCCTTCTCATCCTTTCCACCCCACCTTGTGCATCAACTCTGTTGCAGATCTTTGTGTCATCTGCAAAGAGACATACTTTTCCTTCCAGTCCCTCTTCAATATCACTTATAAAGACATTGAAGAGGACCAGTTCTAATACTGAACCCTGCGGTACCCCACTAGTAATCCCCCTCTCTTCAGAGTGGACTCCATTTACTATGACTCTCTGTGTCCTATTCTCCAACCAATTCTTTATCCAGGCTGGCTAACTTGTATATTAATCTTTTATGTGGGACTGTATCAAATGCCTTGCTAAAGTCTAGGTAGGCCATGTCCACAGCCCCTCCCTGATCTACTACTTTGGTCACCCAGTCAAAGAAATCTATCAGATTTGTCTGGCATGACTTTCCCACTGTGAATCCATGCTGCCTTGCGTCCTGTGCCCCTCTGGCCTCTAGATACTCGACAATTCTTTCCTTCAGAAGTGATTCCATCATTTTCCCTACCACTGAGGTTAAACTAACAGGTCTGTAGTTTCCTACTTCTGCCTTGCTCCCACTTTTGTGAAGGGGAATCACATCTGCCCTCCTCCAGTCCTCGGGTACCACCCCATCCTCCCATGATTTGTTAAAGAGGGTAGTCAGTGGTGTCACTAGTTCTACCCTTAGTTCTTTTAGAATTCTGGGATGAATCCCATCAGGCCCCATTGCTTTGTCCACCTTCAGTTTTAAGAGTTCTTTCAGAACCCTTTCTTCTGTAAATAGGCTGGTATCAACTTCTGTATCCAGAGTGTTTCTACTGTTTGTTTTAGGTACCTCCCCCTCTTCCTTTGTAAATAGTGAGCAAAAATATTTCTTTAGTATCTCTGCCTTTCCAGTGTCACCCTCTGCCCACCCTCCCTCCCTTTATTAAGCCTCACTATCCCTCCCTTGGTCTTCCTTCGCTCCCTGATGTACCTATAAAAGGTTTTATCCCCTTCTTAACTGAGTTGGCTATCTTTTCCTCGGTTTGGGCCTTTGCTGTTCTGACTGCCTTGTCAGCTTCCTTTTGCTTTAACTGATACAGTTCTCTGTCCTGCTCCTTCTGTGATTCCTTGTACTTCCTGAATGCTTTCTTTTCTTTTGAACCTTCACTGCCACTTCCTTTGAGAACCATAGTGGTTTCTTACATAGTTTCATTTTGTTTATTTGCTTAACACAAAGGCTTGTTACCTCTGTGATGGCATTTTTTATTATTCCCAAATTGTTCTTCCACCCCTCCTTCCTGCCGATTTGCTAGTGCATTCCTTAGGCACTCACCCATTTTGGCAAAGTCAGCCCTCCTAAAGTCCAGTACTTTTGCCTTTGTATGGCTTGACTCTATTGCTGTGTTTATTGTGAACCATACTGTTCGATGGTTACTAGTTCCCAGATGGCTACCCACTTCTACATCTGTGATCCTCTCTTCATCTCCATTTGAAAGAACCAGGTCTAAGATTGCTCCCTCTCAAGTGGGCTCCAATACTAGTTTTCTAAGGCATGCCCCCTGTAGGGCATCTAGAGTAGCCTCACTCTTCGGAAGTGGCTGCTGCAACTGCACTCCAGTTAACATATGGCATATTGAGATCACCCATCAGCAATATCTCCCCTTTTTCTGCCATTCTAAGTATACTTTCTATCATTTCCTTGTCCATTTCCTTCCCCTGAGAAGGGGGTCTGTATACAACCCCTGTGCAGATTGTGCTGCCATTGCCGGTCTCCAAATTTACCCACAGTGCTTCTTCTCCTCCCTGTTTTCCCTTTTGTTCTGTTGCTCTGATTCCTTCCCTTATGTAAAGAGCTACTCCTCCTCCTCTTTTACCCTCCCTGTCCCTCCTGTAGATACTGTATCCTGGTATGTTTACATCCCAGTCATGGTTTTGTGTGTACCATGTTTCTGTTACTGCCACAATATCCAGATGTTCCTCCTCCATCAAGGCCACTAATTCAGGAAGCTTGTTACTCAGACTATGGACACTGGTACTCATTGCTCTCCATTTTTTGATGGCTTTACCTTCTGTAGCAGCATCCCCCACTGACCGTTCTGCCTCGGTCTTTTTCTCATTTAGTACCCTGTTTTGTAGGGAGAGGCTGGGATTTTCCCTGCAGCTTATCAGTGCCTCCCCCCTTGACTAGTTTAAAAGCTTGCCAATGAAGCATTTAAACAGACTGCTCAGAAGACTTGTTCCCTTCCTGGACAGATGCAGACCATCCTGCCAGTATAGGCTGGTGTCCCTCCAGGTGGAACCCCAGTCCCCAGTGAACCCAAACCCCTGTGCTCCACACCATTTTTTCAACCATTCATTAAACTGCATTGTACAAAGTACCCTCGCCTCACTCATGCCATTGACAGGCAGCACCTCAGAGACGGATACTGTGTGTGCTACTTGTCTTAGGCCCCTCCCCAGTTCTACAAAGTCCTTCTGCACTGCTCTAATCTCATGATGAGCCAAGTCATTTGTTCCTAGGTGGACAATGACGTCCAGCTCAGACTCCCGTGCAGCTGTTCTCGTGATCCTGAAGATGCATTTCCTGTCCCTCCAAGCCATGGCACCAGGCAGGCACCTTACTTCAGTCTTCCCTGCTCCCCCCAGTTCTATCCCCCTAATAACTGAGTCCCCCACCAGGAGCTGCTTGCTTTCCTTGTGGTGTCCTCTGCCTCCTTCCTGTGGGCCTCCCTTGTGACAGTTGTCCTCAGCCTCCTTAGTCTCCTCTGCAGGTGCATCCATAGGGGAGCTATGCTCCCCCAGAATGGTGTATGGATTGTGGAGTGGAACAACTGACTGGGTGTGCCTCTGTTCCACCATCCTCACCCTTCCTGAGCCCACTGTGGTCCAACTGCTGTGCTTCATCAATATGATGGCAAAGGAAGTTAACAGTAGCACCCTCCCCCAAATGATATGTCAAATACATTTACAACTGAGCATCACAAAATTTAAAGCAATTGGTAAAGACAGTAATCACTCATAAGCACACACAAAAGAAAGATTAACAGAAAAGATAAAGATCTAAACTGAGAACATTAAAAAACAGAAAGCATATTTTGAAAAACCTGCCTCCATGCCTCCTCTACAGTGACAGAGGCAGCTATAAATACAGCAAATAAGGAGGTGGAAGGACACTTCTAAACAGAATGTATTTGCTTTTGTTGGGAGGGGAAAGGAAGGTTAAGAAATACTTTCCCCATTTTTTTGGCGTGTCCCACAGGTGGGTGGGTGGGGCAGGCAGGAATACAGAATGTACCGACTGATACTGATCCAGGTTAAGCTGTTGGTGGCTTTGGTAAATGGGGGAAAATAAGGCCAGGACATCGAGGAAATTCTCCTACTCTTTTCTAGATGTGCAGTGGGATCCTAAACATCCACCAGAACAATAATCAGAACAGGATGATTTGGCAGGGGTTGAGTTTTAAAAGAAATCAGCTGTTAAACACAGCGGCAACTCTGTGTGGCAAAGTGCAGGGAGTCTGTGGAGTGTGGCAGGATTTGCTGGTGCACCCTATGTCTGCATTTATACCTAGTTGCCTGACATCCGAAGCCTTGTTTCTCGGACACTTTTCTGCTTCTCAGCTGGTCACTTAACTGGGGAGAGAGACTGAGCATTTGCTGTCAGAACTGAGCTGTGCATATATGCTGAGCAATAAGTTGACACTGCTGCATTATACAACGGCATCAAAAATAACGGCTCCTGATTAGCTGGCTGGCACAATTAACATGTTGTAAATCATGCCATCACCCAACGGTAAAACGTGCCAGCTATCAGTCAGCCACATCTGGAAACCTACATTTTTTAAATCACTCTGACTCCCAATACTGGTGATAAACAGCCGCCATGTTGGATTCTCCATTAACGGTGTTGGAAAAACGCCACATGCAAAACAAAATAAACTGTCTCATCAGAGCTATCATCAGCTACATTACTGTAACACCCCCCCACACACACACACTTCATGGCTTACCTAACTTCATTCCTCATCCCGTTTCCTAATGTCTTCTACCTCAGGTCCCAGGAGTGCTGAAGAGATGGAACAGTAGGGCGTTCACAGCAGGACTCCAAAATGTCAAATGTTACCACCTTTATCGTTCAGCACCCTCTGACCATGGACCCTCTCCATTGCTCCAGAGGTCGAGGCAGAGGATAAACAAATAAATCCCCCCCAAAAAACAACCACTAAGTAAGCAGCAAGTACACAGTACAAGAGGAAGAAAAAAATGAATTAAGTTCAGAACTGTGTCCCAACTCCTATGATAAAAAAAACAGCTGGGACAAAGTCAAGTGCTGACGTGGGACACAATTTAAAATGTTTCCTGCGCCAGTAAAAACATTGTGCTACAAACTGCAAAACACTCCTGGGCATGCGCAGGAAACCAAACTGGACCGTAGTAACCCAGGAATGCATCCCCATCAAACTCAGGACTACTTTTTAGTGGCACAGCAATAAATGAATTAAAAAAACTTCAAACTGATGCAAAGAAATCTTTTTTTTTTTTGTCCAAAAACCAAGGGCACATTGTAAAATCATATATATATATATATATATATATATATACATATATACACACACACACACACACACACACACACACACAAATATATATATATATTATGGTAGCAGTATTGCTACCATAGTTAGGTTGAGGAGCCATTTACATGTTAAACCCAAAATTGTGCACCTTAATAACTTTGCAACCGTTTGATGGATTTGCCTGAAATTTGGAATACGTGATCAAGACCCATACACCTTGGGATCTGCCAAGTTTTGTACTGGTCGGATACACGGCTGTGGAGTTATTAAGCGTGATCTGCGCTTGTGTTTACTCTTTTTCTGGAATTCTACGGTCGCGCCTATAGGTCGCACGGTTTGCGCGACCGGACCGAAATCTTCAGGGAAAGTGCGGCCTGGGTCCCCGATGTGCCTTTCAAAGATTTCGTGAAAAAATATTAAACTGTTAAAAAGTTATGGCAGACCGAACTTCTGTTTTTTTCCCATAGGATAACATTACGGCGTTCGCCGCGTCTTTGAGGGCCTGTATCTCGTAAATGGTGCAAGATACGGAGTTTTTGTCAAAAAATTATAGCCCTACATATAAAACTAGCCAGGAAAGTGATAATACATATGACTTTTAAATTTTTTTTCTATGTTGTATGGTTACTGAGATATAAGCAATTTACTATTACAACTACTGATTTTTGTGTTCCGAGAGTCATTATTTTGCATACATTCTTTTTACTCACTGTCTTTCTCTATACAGCTTTTGGGGAAAACCAGCCTGTGCACTTACATTACTCTTACCATTTTCACTTACCATTCACGTTTACGCCACCATGTGCGTTACCCTTTGCGTTTTCATTTGCGGTTGTGTTTCCGTTGTTTTTAACATTTCTGTCTACAGTACTGTTACTCTTTCTGTTTCACTTTGCGTCACCATGCGCATTACGATTTGCGTCTGCGTGCACAACGTTACAATGTGACAAGAAATCACCCCCGCGCTGCCGCCGCTACATTACATTCACTATTTCTCATTATCATTCTCAAAAATAAGGGAAATTAGAGGCAAAAAACTCTGTTTAATGCATCAGTTAGGGTTGTTCCACAGCGACAAAAGCGAGGAAATTTAATGCTAGGGTTGAAACCCCCTTTGCACGCCTCCAGCCCACCCCCCAACTGGAATCAGGGTGTGCATTGAGGTCATCAGTCCTGTCACCCCATTCTCCTATTCCTCAGCTTCTTTCCACATGTAATGGGTGACACTAGGGCCGATGACCCTAATGTGCACCCGATTCCAGTTTGAGGGTGGGCTGGAGGAGTGCAAAGGGGTTTCAACTCTAACATCGAATTTCCTCACTTTTGTCGCTGTGGAACAACCCTAACTGATGCATTAAACTGAGTTTTTTGCCTCTAATAAATATATATATACACATATATATATACATATATACACATATACATATACATATATGTAATATATGGATTTCCCAAATAATACCATTGAAAACGATTCAAAAAAATCCTTGTAATCCATCTCACAGCACTCTGCAGACTCAATAATACCACACTTCACTCTCAATAATACTATCGTTCCAACGAACAATAGTATTATCACTGCAACAGCACAGCGCAAGCGCACCCCTCAACCGAGCGCTGATTACAAGCCAGCTTAATCACCTCACAGCTGTAATAGTTTAAAAGTAATCGGAAAGTAACGCCAGCTTCAGTTTCACGATACTCTCTCAGTAAAAATCCCAAACAATCATCTGCAAACATTGGCTATTTAAAAAAAAAAAAAAACTAATGTATTTTCATGTTTCACAAGGAACTTTTATGAAGTTTACTAATTCTTCTATCAACTTCCTGATTCAGCTTTCAAGGCATCACAGGTAAGAACTCGCCAGCTTCCTTAATCCATATGTTACAAAAAATAACAAATGGGTAAGTGTGTATTACTCGGCTGAAATTTCATCTCGAGTTTCTGGGGACATAGAAACCTCTGAGCTTCGCTCTCGAGGTTATCTATGTCCCCAGAAACTCTCGATGAAATTACAGCCTTGTAATACACACTAACCCATCTATTATTCTATTTATATATATATATATATATATATACACATACACATATACATATATCTATATATATATATATATACATACATACATAATATACACACACACACACACACACACACACTCTCTCTCCTCTAGGGCGTGGGTGATGGCATTATTTACCCTCGCCTGATGTGGTTTCCTCACTCAGCTGCACCTTATGAGCAAACCACCACACCAGGCATGGGTAAATCTTGCCATCAACCACACCCTCCTCACAATGTATTGCTCAAATAACTGTATATAGAGTACGGCTGAGCTGTTTACTGTGTCCAAAGTAACTGCTCTGTTCTGTGCATTATACTGCTCGTTTTTACCAGAGTAGTGACTGTATTAGAACTGAAAATCTGTCATTCCCCCTGTAGTTAACATTTGGGGATTGCTGTGCTGCATGGAGTGAATTATGTCCACGACAACCGATTGCCTACTGTTACTGTTCCCTGATGCTGCTCATTCTCCCTGATCAACTACCCTGGCAACCCAATGCATCCTGCTTGAGCTGCCCTTTATTCAAGCCATGCCCTCTCCCCCTCTATTGGGGGTGGCAGCCCAATTTGGCGGGGTTTGGGTTTTAAAAGAAATCAGCTGCTATGTGCAGTGGTGACTCTCTGTCACAAAGTGTGACAAAGTGCAGGGAGTCCAAGTTAACCAAGGGGTCTGGGCCACAACACTGCCAGTTTGTAAGGTGACCGCATGTGGTATTACTGAGGTGATTTGCAAACTATTATAATGGGGTTTTGCTTATTTGTTTGTTTTGCTATTTTGGGGTTGGGAACTAATTCAGGTGATTCACGGTGTACCGCTAACAGTCATTATTTAGGTTATACAGTGCTGGGAGAAACAAGCACGTGTCAGCAAGTAGGGACATATTTTATGGGTTTGAAATTCAAAGGGTGATGGATTGCCAGTATGAGTTTGGTTTGATATCATGAAGCTGGATTTATCTAACGGGAAGTGATAATGACTAATTTGGGGATGCTGACTGTAGTTTGTAAGGACTAAGAAAATAATTAGGGAAAACAAAGACTGAGAGCAAGATTACTGGTTTACTTGCCGCTGTTAATGGCCGGTGATATGCACACTAACCCTGGCCCTAAACATAAAACAGATACTTCCCGCTGGAGAGGAATGGGTTATATTTTATTCCCTTAAATGTACGTAGTATACTTGTGAAGTTTACAGCGTTCAGTGCCTGGGGTGAGGTGCAGACACCAGATATGTGGTGGTTCTTTTTCAGCTTGGGAAGGGTCCACCATCATCCCCAACCACCCCCACGCTACACTCCTTTTACAGTGTAGCACACTCGTGACATTTCCTGTAGCAAAGCAGGAAGGGGAGGATCAGAGGGGTGTCCACACAGTGACCTTATTTACAGGGGCACAAGTAATTACAACTTGTTATAACAAGTTATACAACTTAAAAAAAAAAAAAATCAAACAAAAAAAAAAATATAAAACTTTTGCTTTCATTTTCCTTCTAATTATTCAGACCAGGTTATAAACTCGGTAACTCAAGTGGAATGAAAATTATTAACTGCATGCACTGTGGGACACTTCTCAAAAGGGCAGTTATACAGGATTTAGGACGCTGTCCTACATGAAGGATCATTGGAGATCTAAGGGCTCAGTTCCAGGCAGCATGGGCAGAGATTGTGTGCCTTAAATCGCATATTCAGGAGGAAATATATAATAAGAACCACCTGCCATTTCCCCAACATCCAACTGAAGCACCTCGATCACAGAGGGTTGTTGGTCTGGGAGGCTGGTAGGTGGCTAGGAGGGACAAAACGGTGCCCAATCACCGCCACAACATATAACCACCACAAACCAAATAAAAACTACAAACAGGTATCTGCCTCTATCTCCAAAATCAAACAAAGGGACAGAGGACACTGCAGAGCAGGACACTGCAGCACAGGAGCTAGCACAACAACGCTCACCCAAAACACCAAAACAGGGACCAAAAAATTTAAAAGGCAACACAAAAAACACTTCTGATCATAGGAGACTCCATGATTCAGAAAGTTGATACCTCCAGTCGGGGGTAATGGTCAGATGTCTCCCAGGTACATCAGCATGGAGAGACACTGACCGCATTGCTAAAATCGTGCAGGAAGCAGGAGAAAACACTGATGTCCTGGTACACATAGGGACTAACGATCTCTCCAGCCAGTCAGTTGTGGAGACCAAGGAACACCTGACCAGGCTGGGAGACAAAGTCATCCATTTCGTCCGGCGTCTCCTTCTCCGAGATCTTGCCAGTCTGGGAGAGGGGGGCAGACAGATGAAAGGTAAGAGAAGGGAGATAGGGGAGCTAAACATGTGGCTCATGGCGCTGGTACCACAAAAGGACACAAATCTGTAGGTAACTGGCAACAGTTTTCGGGAACGAAAGTTCTTTAAATTTGATGGACTGCATCTGACTAAGGAGGGAGTCAGTGCATTGGGGCAGAAGTTTGACGTCTTTGCTGAATATTTAAACTAGCCAATGGGGAGAGGGGTGTACCACCTGATCCACTGAACGGGAAGAACACCCCTCCCCCCTCAGCTAGTGATCAAACAGCAGTTTAGCATGTTTGTAGTTTACCTGCATCACCACATAAGGAAAAAGGTCTGTCTCCTTATACGACGCACAGGAGAATCACCGGATCTTACCCAACAACTAACACACCGAAATCTGGCCAAAGGAAAATCATGTACACAAATGCCCGCAGTCTGGGAAACAAGATCCCAGACCTGCAGGCAACAATGACAGAGGCTAAACTGGACATAGTAGCCATTAGCGAGACATGGTTTACCAGTAACCTCACCTGGGAGACTTCAGTACCCGGGTATGTACTGTTCAGAAGAGACCAAGGTACAAAAAAAAAGAGGGGGGAGCAGTCCTTTATTGTCAATGAAAATATCAAAGCTACAGAAATTCAGAATACACATAAGGAGCCAGAAGAACTGTGGGTCACCCTGAAAACAGGAAATGGGACAGCCATATGAACTGGGGTTTTCTACAGACCTCCAGACCAGGGAGAGGACACAGATACATTACTGTTAGAAGATATACAGAACATGACAGCTAAAGGGGAGGTTCTGATAATGGGAGACTTCAACATGCCAGATACAGATTGGTTAATACCCGCAGGAACATCCACCAGAACTAGACACATAGTGGATTCCCTGCTGGGGGAGGGCCTCAAACAACTTGTACAACAACCCACAAGAGACAGGGCTATCCTAGATCTAGTAATGACTGATGGGGAAAGGATCACAGAACTCCAGGTAGAAGGTCACCTGGGGGCCAGTGACCATCACATGGTATGGTTCAATTTGGCCACTAGAACTAAATCATCCCATTCCATTGCAAAAATACGGGTCTTCAGAGGAACTGACTTTGTTAAAATGGCCAGCAGAGTTAAGCTAGCCCTGGCAAGACGAAATACAGGTGAGGGGGTACAGGCAAAGTGGGCAAGCATTAAGGATGCAATAATTGAAGCAACATCCCATTATGTTAAGGAGAAATGCAAGAGCAAAACCACTTTGGTTCTCAAAAACAGTAGCAGAAACAGTCAGAGCCAAAAGACTGGGTTTCAGGGAAATATAAGGGAACGCAGCAGGACGAAGATAGGGAGGCATACTAAACTTCCCTAAGGGAAGCAGGGACGGCAGTAAGGCAGGCAAAGGCCCAAACTGAGGAAATACTAGCTCAAACAGTAAAAAAGGGGGACAAGACTTTCTATAGATACATTAGTGAAAGGAGAAAGTCCAGAAGGGGTATTGCTAAGATCAAAGGGGATAAGGGGCAGTGTGTGGAGGAGGACCAAGGAAAAGCATTTATCCTAAATAGATACTACTGCTCAGTACTTACTGAGGAGAAGGTACGGCAGGGCCCACAGCTCAGCACCATGGACACAGGGTGGAGGGAGGTGTGCACAAGTCCCTTCACAAAAGAAAGGGTTCTACAAGAGCTTGCTAAGCTCAGGGTGGACAAGGCAATGGGACTGGATGGCATACATCCCAGGGTACTAAAGGAGCTAAGGGTGGAACTAGCAGAGCCATTATCAGAACTGCTTAGTGATTCTCTGAGAACAGGAGAGGTCCCAGAAGACTGGAGAAGGTCTCATGCGATTCCACTCCATAAGAGTGGTAGCAGGGAGGAGGCAGGGAACCACAGACCAGTCAGCCTTACCTCAGCAGTGGGCAAGATTATGGAGGCACTCCTTAAGGAAAGGATAGTACAACACCTGGAATCCATAGGAGCGCAGGATCCAAGACAGCATGGGTTTACAACAGGAAGGTCCTGTCAAGCTAATCTCATAGATTTCTTTGACTAGGTAACCAGAGTGGTGGACCAAAGTGTGTGTGTGTGTGGGGGGGGGGGTGTAGCTGATGTCGCCTACCTTGACTTCAGCAAAGTTTTTGATACTGTTCCACATAGAAGATTAATTAATGAGATGAGTAGGCTTGGGGTGGATTAGAAGTTGGTCAACTGGGTGGCAAACTGGTTGGTGGGCAGAAAACAGAGAGTGGTGATAAACGGTATATAGTCACAAGTGGGGTACCTCAGGGATCAGTCCTGGGGCCAGTCCTCTTCAATATCTTCATCAGTGACATTGCAGATGGGCTGGAGGGTAAGGTTTGTCTGTTTGCAGATGACACCAAGATCTGCAATAGGGTAGATGATCCAGATGGGATGGGCAGAATGAGAAGAGAGCTGGATAAACTGGCAAAATTATCAGAAGAGTGGCAACTGGGGTTTAACGCAAAGAAGTGCAACATCATACACGCAGGGAAGAGAAACCCTGAAGCCACCTAATGGTTGGGAGGGGAGTTGCTGGCAATCACAAGGGAAGAAAGAGACTTGGGCATCATCATCACAGATTACCTGAAATTATCCAAGCAGACCACTAAAGCAGTAGGTAAGGCTAGGGGGATGTTGGGGTGTATTAGCAGGGTATCACAAGTTGTAAGAGGGAGGTAATAATCCCTCTTTACAAGACACGGATTAGGCCCCATCTGGAGTACTGCGTGCAGTACTGGAGGCTGCACCTTCACAAGGACATTAACAAAATGGAGGCAGTCCAGAGAAGTACAACCAAAATGGCGCAGGGACCGCATCAGAAAACATATGAGGACTGATGAACGGAGCTTAATATGTATACCCTAGAGCAAAGGAGGGAGAGAGGCGATATGATCGAAATATTCAAACACCTTAAGGGCACTAACAAGGTGAAAGAGTCCAACATGTTCCAATACAAGAAAAATAGCAGGACAAGAGGTCACAGCATGACGTTAGAGGGAGGACGATTAAGGGGCAATGTGAGGAAGTTCTTTTTCACAGAAAGGGTGGTGGATGCATGGAACAGCTTCTCAGAAAGTGGTGGATATGAATATAGTGCAGGGCTTCAAATAGGCATGTGATAGGCATAAGAGAGCAACACAAATTAGTATGAATAGACAGGCCATTGACAGAGTAAAGGCCCATGGCACATTAATAAGGTTGAAAAAAAAAAGTGGGCAGACTGGATGGGCTTGCAGTCCTCATCTGCCATCAATGTCTATGTTCTTGAGCATCTTTTTTCTGAAAAATGCTCCTTTACACCTTATTTATACACCAGAGGTATTTGAAATTCTCTATCATAGCCCTCTCCCTCCTTTCCTCCTTGTGTACATACTGATGTCCTTTAGTCTCTTCACACGTGCTCTTTATGCAGACCCTGCACCATTTTAGCTGCCCTCTTCTGGACAGCCTCTACCTGTCTATCTCCTTTTGGAGTGTGGTCTCCAGAACTGGACACAGTATTTCAGATGAGGTCTCATCAATGATTTCTACAGTAGTATCACCACCTCCATCTTTCTGTTGGTGATACCCTCCCTATGCACCCTAGCATCTCACTGGCTCTACCCACTGCCTTGTCACACTGTTTGGCCACCTTTAAGTCATCAGATATGATTATCCCCAGGCCTCTTTCCTGCTTGGTGGTCATCAGTACTACTCCACCATCATGTACTCTGCCCATGGGTTTCTGTGCCCCAAGTGCATGATTCTGCACTTCTTTGCATTGAAACTTAGTTACCACACTCGTGACCACTCCTCAAGTTTTCTTACATACCTATTCATTTTTTCCCACCACCCCCGGAGCATCTACCCTATTGCAGATCTTTGTGTCATCTGCAAAAAGGCATGCCTTCACTTCTAGCCCCTCTGCAATGTCGCTAATAAAGTCATTAAAGAGGACCTCTCCCAGTACTGATCCTTGTGGCACTCTGCTGTTCACCCTCCCTTCCTTGCAGTGAACTCTGTTTACCAAAACCCTGTGTCCCATATCCCCCAACCAATTCCTTACTCCGTTTATCACCTTTGTATCCACTCCCAGGCTTCCCAACTTGTTTATGAGTCTCCTGTGTAGAATGGTGTCGAAGGCCTTACTGAAATCTAGGTAGGCCACATCCACTGCTCTGCCCTGATCTAATTCCCTAATCACCCAGTCAAAGAAATCTAACAGATTTGTTTGACATAATCTCTCCTAGTGAAACCATGCTGCCTCGGATCCTGTAAGCCATTGAGAAAACAAAAAAAAAAACAAAAAAATAAAGGATGGGGGACTTTTTATTTTTAACTCTGGTTACATGACGACACAAAGCAGCCGATGAGGGAAAGGGATAATGCGTGGCTGAGGTACAGTGAGAGTGGGCTAACTAGGGATAAATTTATATATAAACAGTTAAGGAATAAATGCAAATTGATGGTTCGGAAAGCAAAACCTAATTACTTCCAGTATAAACAAAGCGAGGAAACTAATAACCATAAATAATCCTGGGAGAGTATAAATTAAGTTTTGGGCAGAGACAAGTCAGTTCCTAGATTTATCCAAAGTGAAGGTGGTTTTTTGGTAAATCCCCTTGAAACAGCTAATGAATTTAAAATTTTTTAGCTCCTTGTCCTCTAAACTAATAATCTGAATGATACATAGATACACATTTTTTATCCTGGTTTTCAGGAGCTGGCAGGCACTCCTGGGGACTCTCATCCAGCCCAGTCTGCGTCCCAATCACTGGGATCACAGCTGGGACCATCAAGGAGCCTGCCAGCTCTGTTTTCTCCCCACTACTGTTGCAGATGCATGCGCATGGAGGAGTACGCACGTTGTGTTCCTGCAACACCCACCCTTCATAACACCCATCGTCTGACCCTGCCATTGAGCCTCCACCTGGTGTAGTCATATGGTGGAGGCAGCAATGTCCTTCCCTGGAAAGGGAGAGCTGCCTCGCGGCTGGCTGAATCCCGCTCCCTCCCCAGCCGACTTCCGACAACCCAGGCCCATTCCCAAACCCGGTCGATGGCATGGCATGAGTGTGGCGTCCAGTGCCTCAACCCTCAGCACCACCAGGCCAGCCTTTGAATGATACATTTGATAGTAGAAGGTGTAACTTTAAGCCTGGTAGAGTATTTTGCTTTAAGCATGTCTCTAAAAAAGAAGTGATTAAATATCTAGATAAAATGAATACTAAAACTAGAATAGAGAGCAATGGCTTGGGCACTAAAGTACTAAAGAATGGTACTGATAAAGTGGCAGAGCCAATTATGAACATTTTGAATTTAACACATTGTACTCAGGAAGTACCATATATCTGGAAACAAGCAATGGTGGTCCCTGTCTGTGAAGTGGGTGATGCCTCCATCATGGAAAACTACAGGTCTATCTCAGTCCTGACCCCACTGTTCAAGGAACTAGAATGCACAGTAGATGACCAACTGATCGAACACTGGATAAGATTAACATCCTAACAAGTGCATAACATGGTTTTAGGAAAAAATTATAATGCTGTGACAGCTTTGCAGGAATATACTGACTTTTTTTTATAGGCATTTGGTCCCCTTCGTCTCTTCCTGCCAATGGGGACACAGGTATTTTAAGGTTTTCACCCTGACACTCCCGCCCCGAGGCCCTGGCATGGCTATGCAAGTGTGTGAGGCACACTACGCACCCCGTGGTGCGAACTCGGCCCCTTACACCTCCTGTAACAGTTTGCCGCCCCCTCTCTGCCTACACTACCCACCAGACCTCCACCCGGTGGGAGCGCAACTATGGGGAAGCGCCACTCCACCCTCGGGAGAGAGAGCTGCCCATCAGCATGCTGGGTTGGTCTACACTGACCTGTCAAAAGCGTTTGATTTTGTGAATCAACAGCTGATTGTGGAGAGACTTTCTGAGTTAGGTCTGGCCAGGAATGTACGTCAGTTGTTTCAAAGTTACTTATTAAATCGGTCTCAAAAAGTGAAGCTGGATAATGTATTTTTACAAAGAGAAATTAATACAGGTGTATCGCAGGGGTCAATTCTAGGTCCTCTACCTTTCAGTTTTTTTTTTGTTAAATGACTTGTTTACTGTGTGCCAGGGCTGCAGAATCATTATGTATGCTGCTGATGCAGTCCTGGCATCCAGAGGTAAATCTGGATTTAACTACAGCACTTCAGGATGATTTTCGTAAAGTTGAAGAATGGTAATTACAAAGTAAATTGGTTATAAGTGTTAAAGATTAAAACTATGATATCATTGTAGTGATAAAGGATCCAGAACTGTGGCACTCTGAAAGTCTGACTACCACTGGTGAAGTACTGGAGCAAGTGCCTCATTTTAATTACTTAGGTATATACCTTGATTCTACTGTGTCCTTTGCCGTACACACTGAGCAGATGATAAAGAAAATCAACATTAAGCTGGGATTGCTTTATAGAAATAAAAATAACTTATGGAATCTTGAAAGTTAGTGGCTCAAAATCTGCTACTTTCCTTAGCAGACTATGGTTTGCTCATTTAATGCAATGGCAACTGATACCACACTGGGCAGGTTGAGAACTGTTTATAATAGAATACGCTTGTGTTGGATGTAAGAAAAAAAAGATTTCCATCATTGTGATTTGTACCACGGCCTGAATTGGTTTTCTTCAAATCTAGAATTGCTTATTCTGACTGTGTTTGGACTTGGAAAAGTGTGAATGGTTAGAATACAAATGCACGGACCAAATTATTCTCTAAGTGTTCTAACCTGTATTATTAAATGGCTGCCAAAAATGGAGGAAGCCGATTGGCCGAGAGGTCTTTGAAGCCGTGATGATATCAGACTACATACTCATGCCTTCAAAAAAACCTCTGGCTACCAGCCTCCTCACCAGCAACAAATTGTTCTGAGCACAATGTTGCCAGGTCCTGTGGTCAGGAGTGAATCAGACCTGCAGATGGCTGCTGTTAAAAATAATAATTAAAAAAACAAAACAAAAAAAACACACACACAGCAAATCCTCGGTAGGAATTACAGTATGATGGATGAAATTAATGACACTGCCCCCGAATGACCATACACAAAAACACCCACTATACACAAAGCACTGGGCTCCACCACCACACCAAGCAAAAGTCAGCAATGGAAGCTCACCATATCGAGCAGGATGGTGCAAGTCACAGCTTGAGCGACTCTTCCAAACAAACATAAGGAAACTTCCCCAAAACTGGCCACACTATGTCTGTGGGTCCCCCCTGCCCACACACTTGTATCGGCCGGACAGCAGCTTCATCTTTTAACAACCGCAACTTACTGGGAGATGTCCACTGTTCCCATTCACATTGCTGCTATGGGCCTGCCACAGATAGAGTTCTGAGAAAAATAAAAAACACACACATCTTCACGCAGGCCACAGGACTGGGTGAGAGGCAAGAAGAACACAGTTCACTTCCTGGAGTGGTGCTGACAGACAGACAAACAGTACACCTCCTCCATGAACTCGAATTACAATAGCACTGCCAGCTGTCCAGAGCTCTCCAGGAACTATTTTATTAAAAGGTACTCCTCCAACACTTCAAAAAGAGGCATTTTCAAAAGGATTTACAAGGTTTTTGTTTTACTGATAAAACTTTTATTCCAGGTCATAATAGCAATAATGCACTCCAGGGTGTGGCATATCATGGGATATCTTTACTTCTCAGGTGTTTGACTCACTTGGCCGGAGGCCTCGTGCTCCCCCCAGGCATGATGATATCCTCCCACAATATACCACATCCTGTCATGCATTACTGTCTCATAATACAAGAAGTTCAAATGACTTGCAATTCGTTATTTCAAATTGTGAAACTTCCTTGAAACGGAGATCTGTTCAGTCTAGATTTAATAGTTGACCATTGAATTTGCTGCATAGTGAATGTTCAGAGTACTTTAAACATGGATTAAGACTGTATTACTTGGTAGAATAGGACAAAAGAAGGCAGAAGCCCATCGAGAAATTGTCCCCCACTACATTGTTGGTCATTATTCCCAAATTCGGCTAATAGTTAGCCAGTTATCTAAGCCTTTCTTGAAACCATTGAAGGTGTTAAGATCTAGCAGTTCTTGTGGAAGCCTGTTCCAAACTCTAGGTGTTCTAACTGTGAAAGAGTTGTCTTTTGTTAGTTCTTTTGTTATGGAATTGGGGCACTATTTTTCTCTGCGAGAAGATTAATCCACACTGCTGCATTAGTATAGGTGAACGCTGAAGTTTAAAAAGAAACAGGAGGTCACCTCGCATCTCATTTTTTGCAGGGAATGGAGGCCTGTGGCAAGGAGTCTCTCAGTGTAATCTTTAGAAGCTAGTATATGAAGGATTTGAATATATGCAATTGTTTTAATTAGTTTTATCTTGTGTTTTATATATGATGAGGTATTTTATACTGTATTTGTCTTGTGTTATCTTGTTTTATAACTTTGACTAGGTTACCTTTGAAAACAGGTACTTGTGCTTAAAGGTTTTTACCCTACAATTTTTTTTTTTTACCTGCTTTTGGCCATCAGATCTCCGCCCTGGTCATGGTGCCCCCTTGGACTTCCACCTCCTATATATGCCCACACTCTCCCGGCTACCCCTGGTTTACCCCCCAGGGGCAGGGTCACAGCACTGTAGAGGCCACCAGTGCTGCGATACTGGGGACTGGTTGGGAGAGCCAGCTAGGAGGCCAATCGAAGCCCAGGGGCAGGGCTTCATGGAGATGGCCGGCCACAGCCTTTTGTCCCCTGTAGGCTGAGGTGGAGACGTGCAATGACGTCCTGCGTCTGTCCTGCCCCAGAGTTGCTTCCTGCATCAGTGCAGTGTAATGGACCTGGCCTCCGCAGGGGTGTCGCTCCTGCACTGAGCATAATCCTCCCCTCCTCCCTGGAGAAGGAGAGCAGTCCTATGGACGCTCAAACCTCCCCCCCCGGCCAGCCTTCCAATGACCTGGATCCATTCCCTAACCTGGGTGCCAGTGTCAGAAGCGGAAATCCAACTGCTGCACCAGCAGACCGGCACCCTATTAATACATTCTGAATTCTAAATAGGCAGATGGGACCGCATAGAAACATAGCATTTGTCAGCAGAAAAAGCCCACTTAGCCCACCTAGTCTGCCCAGATGTTTCTTGCTTAATATGCCTTCGGAGACTAACTGGTCTCCGACAACCCTGCCTCCTCTTTGCCTGTTTTGTAATACACCGCTATGTCCATCCCATGCATGGTTAAAGCACCCTACTGTTTCCACCCCCTCCACTTCTTCTGGCAGTCTGATCCAGGCATCCACCCCCCTTTAAGTGAAGAAAATATTTCCTCAAATTTCTCATGCCTCCTGATCCTGATTCTCCTTCTCATTTGAAGGAGACTTACCTCCTGCACCCTAAACAAATCTTACTGATTTTTTTGACTGGATGACAAAGGAAGTAAATCAGGGAGGGGCGGTGGACACAGCCTAACCTGATTTCAGCAAAGCCTTTGACACTGTCCCACACAGAAGACTGATTAACAAGAAGGGTAGTCTGGGCATAGGACAAAAAGGTGATACACTGGGTTAGTAATTAGCTGATGGACAGGAGACAAAGGGTGGTGGTAAATGGGACCCAATCCAGGGAGAGGGAGGTGACCAGCAGGGTACCTCAAGGATCAGTCCTTGGACCAGTCCTGTTCAATGTCTTCATTAGTGACATTGCAGAAGTGCTGGAAGGAAAGAACTGCCTATTTGCAGATGACACCAAGATTTGCAACAGGGTGGATAATCCAGAAGGGGTGGAGAAAACGAGGAGGGGACCTGGGGAGACTTCAGAAATGGTCAGAGGTGTGGCAACTGACGTTCAATGCAAAGAAGTGCAAAATAATGCACCTGGGAAGAGGGACCCTGGTGAAAAGCTACGGGGGGGGGGTGCTGATAATCACCAAGGAGGAAAGGGACCTAGAGATTATCATTTCTGATAACCTAAAGGTGTCAATGCAGAGCACAACGGCTATGGGGAGGGCCAGTAGCATGCTGGGGTGTATAAGCAGAGGTATTGCTAGCAAAATGAGGGAGGTAGTGATGCCACTGTATAAAACACTGGTAAGGCCTCACCTAGTGTACTGCATGCAATCCAGAGGCCACACTTGCTAGGACACTGACAGGATGGAAGCAGTCCAGAGAAGGGCGACCAAGATGGTACAGGGCTTGCAGACAAAACATATGAGGAGAGACTAAAGGACCTCAATATGTACTCACTGGAAGAAAGCAGAGAGCGGGGACATGACAGAAACTTTCATACCTCAAGGGCATAAACAAGGTGCAGGGGAAGACCTCTTCCAGTGTAGAAAGAGTAGTAGAACTAAGGTATACGATATGAAACTGGAGGGGGGGGGGGTAGATTAAGAGGAAATGTAAGAATTTTTTTCTTTACAGAGAGGGTGGTGAACATATGAAATAATCTGCCATAAGAGGTGGTGGGAGCGAGTACAATGATGGGGTTTTAAACATACTTGGGACAGGCACAAGGGAACACTGAGGTGGGAGGGAGTGATGAAAAGCCACTGACCAGAGAGAGTCAGAGGCTGCATACAAGTATAGGGCTTACGGCCACAATGGATGGGCCTGGTGGTTCTTATCTGCTGACAATTTCTCTGTTTCTATGTCACGTTTCTACTTCTGTTCATCCCTGTGTGGTATTTGTAGGCCTCCATTATGTGACCCCTCTTTATCCTCTCGTCCAGGGTGTACGTGTTGAGATCCCTCAGCCTCTCTTCGTAGGGCTTCGCATGCAACCCCAACACCATTTTAGTTGCCTCTTCTGGACTGCCTCTACTCTATACATGTACTTTTGAGGCACATCCTCCAAAACTGGACACAGTACTCCAAGGTGGGATCTTACCAGCGAGTAATTTAGTGGCAACACCATCTCCACCCTTCTGCTGGATATACCCTCCCATGAACCCCAGCATATCACCAGCCCCAACTACTGCTTTAATATACCACCCTGCCACCTTGAGCTCAGATACATAATCCTAGGGTCCCACTCCTGTTTAAAGACAGTCAGTACCCCCACATCTTTTACTCAGAGCCTGCATTCCTGTGTCCTAAGTGCATGATTTTGTACTTTTGGGCATTTGAACCAAACTGCCATGCTTTAGACCACCCTTCATGCTCTCCCCAGATCCCTGCTCATTCTATCCACCCCCATCCCGAGTGTCCACCCTACTGCAGATTTTGGTGTTATCTGCTAAATGGCACACCTTTTCTTCCAGTTCCTCAGCAATGTCTGGTCCCAGTACTGAGTCCTGCAGCACTTTGCAGGTCACTCCATCATCTGATAGAGCGTGTTTTCTACCACACTCTTGTCTCCTGTCTGTTAGCCAGTTTCTAACCCAATAAATCTCTTTGGATCTCACCCCCAGGCTCGTCAGTTTCTTTATCAGCCTCTTGTGCAGCAAAGTGTTGAACGCCTTGCTGAGGTTCAGATAGGACATGTCCACTGCCTTCACCTGACCCATTTCCCTGGTCAACAAGTCAAAGAAATCCATCACATTTGTTTGGCATGCAACTTCAAAACCATGCTGCATGTGGTTTTGCCGCTAAGTGGAGTCAATATACTCTACCAGTATTTCTTTGGCAGGGTTTCCATTAATTTTCCACCACTGAAGTAAGACTGATCGGTTTATTGTTGCTAGCCTCCCTGCTGCTGCAATTACATAGAGACCAGGTCAGTTCTCCAGTACTCCTAAAGCAGTCCTGTTTCCAGTCAGCTGTTGAACAAGGCTGTCAGTGGAACAGCAGCATTGCTGAGTTCTTTTAGAACCCTTGGATGTATCCCGTCCAGCCCCATAGCTTTTTCCACCTTCAGAGCTGCAAGTGCCTTCCTGATTCTCGCTCCAAAATGGACTTGGATCCACCTCCCTCTGTTTCTGCTATTCTCTGGCGGTCCATCCCCTCCTCCCTCCGCTGTGAAGACTAAGCAGAAGCACCTGTTCAGGATGTCTGCTTTTTCTTGGTCCTTTCCTGCACAATCACCCCCTTCTGCCCTTCTAACCCTCACTATCCATCCCCTTGCTTTCTTCATCTCACTTACATATATGAATACCTTCTTGGTAATCACTTTGACAATTTTTTCCCATTGTTTGCACCTTCCCCTACTGCCTTGCCCGCTCTCCGCTTTTACTAGTCATACCTCCCAGTTCTCCACCTTCCGTGTTTCCCCATACCTCCTGAATGCCACCTGTTTTCCTTCACCACCTCTGCCACTTCATTCACATGAATAATGTCACAACCCAAAGTACAACTCACCCAAAAACACCATACTGGGGCATGGTATGCTTACTTATAACCGAGGCAGGAGTGCCCTGCTGAGCTTCCTACCTTGTGTTCACTGATGTCTCCTGTATGACAACAGACCACACCTGACCCTGCTTGGCTTCGGAGATCTGTTGACATCAGGCTTCAAGGTGGTATAGCTGCAGGCCTTTGTATTTGAAAGTTTTAAGAATAACTATCTACCATGTAGACAGATGAGCTTTTACATTTAGACAAGGACAAGTCTACCACCTAAATAAATAAAAAACACACCCAAGTCCAAGCCAATGTCATCCAAAATCAGAAAGATCAGTGAGGGGCCACCATAACAGCCCAGTAGCAGTGCAATGTGCTACTGTGCAGTC
Organism: Neoceratodus forsteri; assembly: GCA_016271365.2. Lineage (NCBI taxonomy): Eukaryota > Metazoa > Chordata > Ceratodontiformes > Ceratodontidae > Neoceratodus > Neoceratodus forsteri. The sequence goes on along the minus strand of CM057450.1, from coordinate 178,843,443 downwards.
AATCGAAGTTCGTGAACGAGCCTGGTGAGCCTTGTCAAGAGGCATGCCAGGTCAGGGAAGCCTAAGATGGGGAAGAGTTTGTGGCCGATGTCCTGCGCCACAACAACCACTGCAGATGGGTCAGGGAGCTTCCTCCACCGCAAATGTTGCTGCATGAGAGGCCAATAGTTTATCACCCAAGCTATAGAGGAGGTGTGAGGGAAGAGGAGAAAATGGAGAGGGGGGTTAAACAGCTGCAGCCCTGTCTATATGACAGCCTAGCCTGGCACACAGTTTTACCTTACAGAAGCCAACCACCTGCCATGAATCCTGAATGAAGTCGCCAGAGGAGGATGTCCCACCACTGACGAAGGCCCCTGCATGGAGGGGAAACCGAGGCAGTAGGTATATGTGATGTGATTAGTGGTGGATGGGGCCAGGTAGTGAGCAAATGGGGTCTGGATGGAGGCAATGTGGACCAGCCAAGGAGAAATAAACTTGATTTAATAAAAAAAAAGATCATTGGAAAGGCCATCTAAATGACACAAGCAGCAGCATGTATGGCTGGGATGAGAGTCTGACAAGAGGATTATGGGTGGAGTCACAGAAATTAGGGCAGGTCAACTCCAGAGAAGTGGAGTCGGTGTCATGAATGAAGTTAGTGTCACTAACAGAACTGCGAGTCATCCGTGATTCATCTGTTCCCTCCCCTCATGACAAAGGGCTGGTGCTTGACATGTGGGAAGGCGTCTCAGTCACCTACTGCAGAAAGTCAGAGCAGCATCTTGGGCTTGCCATAGGTCTGCTGCAAGTGAGCAGTGCCAGGATCTGTACACTACTAACCATCATTTGCACAGAAACCTGTTCCATAGGTGGGGTGAAGAAAGCTGTGGTCGCTCAAGGGAGGGAGGAACAACACAAAAGAGAAAAAGTATGTTCTGTCTACTATTAACTCCTGCTAGATGTCTGGCGACATTAAGTAGGATCTGTGGTGATACTACGGGCAGGGAAAACTGGGCAGAATAGGTGGGCCAAGCAGCTCTTATCTGCCAGCAAATTCTATGGTCAGTAACACTACAGCAGTTGCCTATACATAAATACAATGAATTGAGAGTTGGCTCAGACAAGTTCTGTATCTGCATCTTGTTCCAGAGTAGTTCTTTCTTTAGATCACTTGCATGGATGTTAACCTAGTCTTAACTTTTACCAAATAAGTAAGAAAACGGATTCTGCCAAAGGAAATCTTTACAAAACAGTCACTGAACTGCAGCTATGTAGCTACAACTGCATTATTATTAACACAAGTCCCTGTAACCCCCAATGGAATGCACCCTGAAAACAAGCCATCACAGATTAGTGTGCCCTTTCCTGGTCCAAAATGACAAAATATAACTACAGGACAATAAAAGCAGGTGGCCAACAGGACTGTAACTACTAAGGACTTTTAAATTGTCACTAGCCATCATGATACAGATTTGTTTTAAACCACACACACACACACACACATATCCCCGGAAGAAGCCTTGATTTATTGTAAATGTTTTACAGGTCGTTTAGCCAGAGTGCATCACTTACATAAAAATGAAATCTACTACCTAAGCAGGGAAAAAAAAAACTTACCTGTCACTACTCCTCCCATCTTTCAGTGGTTACAGAGCCTCAGATCAACATATTCAGGAATGAGTGTGCCATCTGGAGGAAAGCACTTTCAGAAAACTGCAAAGATGTCTCAAGTGCCACCCAAAACCAGGTTTAATAAAATCCACGAGCCTGAGTAGATCCATGTCTTTGAATGGCAAATCAATGAACTCAAGCTTGCCAATCTTGACAGCAGAATCAGACTGGACTCAGCACCCTATCTAATACACCCGGTGCTTACACTCCAAGCATCTTCTGTAATCTTCTCATCATACTTTTAATAGGGATGAAAGAGGGGAAAAAAGTTTTATTCCAAAACTCCAACTCATTCGAGATGCTCAGTGAGACTTTAATAGTAATAAAAAAACAATCTTCCAGGCTGTAAACATTTATAGGAACCTGAGAAAAGGTACATACCAGTCACTTACGGACCAGAAAACCACATCAAAGCAGCCAAAATGAAATTAATTAAGTATATGAATTAAAGTGCAAACTTGTAAACACAAATGGTTTCAGCTGGACATTTCAGTTCAAACTGTGCCAGGAAGATTTTCAAGTATGTAATTTTACTAAATAAAATGGTAACATAAAAAAAGAAAGAAAAGAAAAACCTAGTGGACTTAAGTGAGCAGGTCCTCCATAATTACAACATGAGAATTAGCTGCCCTCAGTCACGTTAAAGAAGACAGGTTTGGGACGGTTTCTGTCAAATTTCTCAAAAAAGTGCTCATCAGTGAAGGGCCCACTGTGCACAATGGCATTAAGAATAAAGTATACTGCGGCAATCAACCCACTGATTAGGAAGAACGGCAGGAAGGGTTTCACGTTTTTCCAGAAAGATGCCATAGACCACTCTTGGGGAGAAATTACTGCAGATTACGGCGCCAACAATTGCCTTTCCACAGTGTACAGGACAGCCGCAGCGCAGAAGTAAGCAGTGTCGGCCTCAGCTCAGAAATCCCCCACAAGAGTTGAAAAGAAAGGTGAAATGTATATCCTTGTTCTGTTTGTTTAAATGAAAGGAACACAGCAAGTGGACAAGCACTGGCAGCCTTTGCTTCTGTTAAATCTGTCAGCAGGGGGAACTCCAAAATGCTGACTGATGATCAACAAGGGCTGTGATCAGACATGGACTGAAGGGAAAAAATAGAAGATGCCTACTCCACAGAACAGTCACACCCAGGGATCAGATTGCACTAGGGATGGGCTTTCATTTCTCTATAGCATGTCCTGTGAAAGAATAATTATACGAGGGGCATTCGCATTAGAATACACCTCAGAAAGTGTAGCTTTTAAACAAACATATTTAACGGTCTGGTATTTCACCCTCCCATTTTTGTTACTACTCATAATAGATTGTGTTTAAACATAAGCAAGGGCACGGATTTCTTGGTGTTAATGGTATTTTACTGACCACTAAAAAAGTTGGAATTTTAGAAAACCCTGATCACTGGAAATGCATGAATCACTAGTAAATACTAGTAGGTTTTCTGGAATTTGATATAAGTCACTGTAAAACAGTGTACCTGAAAACAAGTTCTCTCCCCCTAGCACCACCAGTTCACTTCTACAACTTAAAGCACTAGTAGCGCCAGAAACAGGCATGAAATATTAGCAGGTTTTGAAAGCAGTCCCTTGCATTACCTTTTTTTCTCCTGAAGTGTTTTTCTTTTTGTATCTGCTCATTAGATTGCTTTCTACTTAACAGTACTGGGGTGTGATGTGAAAGCTGTGCTTCACCTGGGAGCAGGCATATCTAGTTCAATTCCTCTTAATACCTCAGCAGCATGTGACCTCACTCTTTGTTACTAAGGGTGCTCGGATACCTCACAATCTGACCCCAGCCAGGATAGCTGTCTATTCCACATCCAAATCCAACATCCGATCCTAGCGTCAGATGCCCTTGGTATAGGATTCGATATCCTAAAATCTGACTGTCCCACTAAAGATTCACCCCACCCTGCAATTAATAACCCTCAGCCGCCACCCAAACCACCCTATAACCCACAGCCTCCCTCCTTCCCCAACCCACTGATAGCATTATTAGTTATTGCACTAGTAGTCTCTCTTCCTTATAACAAAATATTACCAGCAATAATAAAGTTTAATGAACAGCCCCCCATTAAATCATAACTGCCCCCCTGAACACATGCCACAATCAATCCTTGTCCCCATCATTCAGTAAAGAACCCCACTCCAAACAACCACTAGCCCTCACCTCACTCCTCCCCACAACCACCAAAAAAGTAAATGAGAACAAGATCATTAGTGGTAGCGCGTCCCACGACAGAACAGCATGGGCTCTTCCTCATTTCGGTAAGTATGAATGAAATGACGCGCTTCTACAGATAGACAAATAGCTGTCATTTCAATAGAAATATGTCATTTTAGGCTGGTTTGTGCCAAGGCAGCTGTGATTTAGCACGGGGAAGGGTATTACACTTTATTATTGCTTATTATATTTTATTATAAGGAAGAGACAATACTAATGCACTAATTATTTAATAACACTATCAATGGGTGGGGGAAATTGGGAGTTGCTGGGTGGTTTGGGTAGGGGACGTTACTAATACTAAGGGAGTTGGGGAGGATTTGTACAGGGCAGGGGGATTTTATAAATATAAGCTTTAGGATTTTTGGCAATTTTAACAGACAATCTGAAATCTTAAATTTCTGCTGTCATCAGAGCTAGTCGTTTTTTGAAACAGATATCCTAGCAACCCTACATCACAAGCACTGCTGCTCAACTGGGGAGGAAAAGAGGTGAATGTCAGCCTCCAGGTAGAGTGCAGTTCCACACATCACACATCACCCCTAGTACTGTCAGGCAGAAAATCTTTTAATCAGCAAAACGGAACAGAAAAAAAATACTTCTGATGTAAGAAGTGGTAGCCGACTACTTCTGAAAGTTACTACTAATTCCAGGTAATACACTCGTTCTTTAAGCATGCTAGAACACGCAGTCTGTATTTGTGACACCACAATATCTTGCCATGGAAACTATACCACAAACACTGGTTTGCAACTTCAGTGCAGGCGTAAGCAACAGAAAGTAAAGGGGTTATGAGAATGCTCAAAGACCTTTGCCTATCTGCTATGATGAGACGAGAAAACACAATTTTTCAGCTACGGCAAACGGGACCACGTCGCACTACCATGCAGATTGCCTTAGTTTACTGCCTATCAATGGGTGTGGGGGGAAGTGAGGAGATTTTGTTTTGTTTAGTATGTATGTTTTTGTAAAAGTGTCTGCGTACACTTACCACGTGCTATTATTTATTGTATCACTGTTCCTCCCTCTGTAACCCCTTTTCCCCAGGTCGCCCCTGAAAAAGGGACATTCTGTCTCAGTGGACCTAAACGGTTACCAAAATTCAAATAAATAAATAAAAATTCCCTATTTCCTTCCCCCAGGTCACACCTAGAAATGAGCCTCGGCTAAGTGTGCCATTCCTGGTCATCAGTTTTCAAAAACTAAATAAATAGAACCCCCCCTCCCCCGGAAGAGCTGTCCATAGAGATGCTTACTACTCCTTCCCCAAAAGGAACCACGTCAACTGCTAGAGCAGTGAGCCTCAGTCCTATTGGTGCATACCACAACGTTTTGTCCCTGAATGAGGGACACGTCCTTAAACATAGGCATATAAAAGCTAAGAACATTGTGGAAACCATTGTGTTTACTTGTGCAAAGTTTATTTTGCATTTAACATCTTAGGATATTATAAATCTATGCTTGAAGTCTGAATTTACAGCTCATTCTCTGTAAGGGCAGCACCTTTTTCATGAGGGACAGAAGAGGGACACAGCAATTTTGAGGGGTAAAATGAGGGATGTTTCTCACAGTCAGGGGCAGTTGAGGAGGTGAGCACCACCAACAAACAAACTCTTCAATTAACCAGTTTGTTCATTTTATTAATTTCATTACTTCTTCACACAGTATAGCCACACAGAGACACACCCTCTCATTTCCAGTTGGGGTGCTGTCTGTACCCCCAATTTACAGCTGAATGAACCTGAAGCACAGGAAAGTCAAGTGGGCTTACGCAAGGTCATACCAAGCCAGAGGCTGTGGTGGGACTCAAACTTGGGATCTACTGGTTCGCAGTTCTTTCTCCAATGTCTGCATCACACTGCCTTCCCAATGTGTAACACAACAACACACAACTACTTTTACCTTTTAAACACAACAGGTACTTTAAAAAAGGCTGCCATATACAGTTGTTCAAAAGCTCAGGACTGGAGGTGTGTTATGCCACTGGCAAGGAGGAAGAGAGATGTTGTTACAGCGTACAATAACAGAGTCCCTTGACAACACGCAGGCACATTTTTTGTCCCTCAGTGAGTCAACATAATTTCAAGCCTCAAAAATCTTGCTTATATTTCATAGTGGCACAGTAGTGCCACTACAGTTAGGGTTGAGTAAGCATTTTAATGTTAAACCTCAAATTTTGTACCTTAATAACTTTGCCAAGGTATGACAGAGTTTTTTTTTTAATTTTGCATGCGCGGTCTGGTACCATAGATTTCTGGATCTGGCAAGTTGCGTTACGGTCGGATGTACAGTTGCAGGACCTACAGAACACCAAAAACCACAAAATTGACTTTTTGTGCATTTCTTTGCTCGTGCCCACAGTCCGCACGATTTGTCCGTTCGGTCCAAAATCTTCAGGGAAGATGCAGTCTGGGTCACCGATGTGCTTTACAAAGATTTGGTGTAAAAAATATTAAACTTTTCAAAAGTTATTCAAAAAACAAATTTCCCATTATAGTCAATGGGGGGGAAGTAAATGTGCATCATGAATGTTTCTCAAAGGCACTTTTACTTTTGTGATTCGGCCATCTTGTTTTCAGTTAGTGAGAGAGAAAAATGCCTGGCATTTAAATTTGGGACCCTCTAGGGACACACTGACTGCTGGGTTTACCTAGTAGGGTCCAGAGGATGCTAGCCCTATCTTTTTTGGGTGGTAACTCCCCCCCCCCAAAATGCTTTTTTAAACTTTGGGGAAAGAGTACTTTCACAAATCACGAAAATAAGTGCGGAAATACTTTCGCAAATGCAAAAGTTTTGTGCTACTTTCTGTGAAACTTTCGTGATTTGCAAAAGTATTTAAAAATTAAAAATGCAAATCTTTGCCATCCTCCTGTAAAAAAAAAAACAGTTGAGTCTTTTGGGCTGACATTTGCAGGGTGGCAAGCCCTGGTCCCACAGATGTGCCTTTTGGTGGTTTGGTGCCAAAACATTCAAGAGGCCCAAAGTTACAGTGTTCTAAATCTGAGAAATTTTCCATAGGATAACACTGCGGCGCATGTTACGCCTTTAGGCACCCATCTCTCAAAAACAAAGCGTGATACAGAGTTTTCGTTACTGGCACACATGTAATCTGCGGAAACAAGTTTGGAAATCATAGATGACACCTTCATAGTGTAACCCCTAGATGGCGCTATCCCAGGGGCTACTACCCCTGCCTGATTTGCCACTAACAGGTTGAGGGGCCTGGATCCGATGGCGGTGCCTCCACCCAGAGGTCAGGGTTTGCAATAGTTAAACTAACTTGGTCACAGCCCTCTGGGAACTGCAACCCCTTTCTTCCACCTAGTGGCCCACACAACATATCAGAATTACCTTCACAGTATACACTTACCCCAGGACTGGTTCAGGCACTGGGACCTCCTGTAAAATAAGATACAGTGCAACAATCACAGTACAATACTTTAACATAGACAAATACCTCAGGCAGTATAACTTTGCTGAAACAAGCAGCTCTGATTTATTTAGGGGGAATATAACAAGGACAGGGGGAAATCAGGTTAATTAGCTTATCACTTTATTCATCTACCTATGGCTCTGTGCACAGGCCTATCCCTACCAGTTACTGTCCCTGGGTACCCAAGCCCTAGTGTCTAGTCCAAACCGTGGCAGCTGGTAGGGGCCCTTTCACACAGAGAAAAGAAAAATTAGTTAAACAGTCAGCAGTACAGTAATTCCATTTGGATTCAATGTGGCAATTCAACAGGGAGCGACTCTGAATTAGTACTCACGACTTCCAAACAAGATAGGGTCCTTCAACGTCAGCAGGGCTACTCTTGAGCTCCACGAGACTCCTCACACATTTATATGGCAAACTGCAACAGGCAAAAGTCCTTTAATGGCAGCAGGATTCACTTGAGCTACACAAGCCTTCTCACACATTTATATGGTAAACAGTAACAGGCAAAAGTCCTTTAATGGCAGCAGGATTCACTTGAGCTGCACAAGCCTTCTCACACATTTATATGGTAAACAGTAACAGGCAAAAGTCCTTTAATGGCAGCAGGATTCACTTGAGCTGCACAAGCCTTCTCACACATTTATGTGGTAAAAAGAAAGTACTATACCAGGCAGGCTGCTTCTCTATCCCGATCGCAATTACTGCACAATACCCAGGAGAACACACAGCAGATTCAGTTTCTGACAGACCGAGTGCAAATCAGCAATTTCTCCAGTCTTCTACAGGGTGAGCCTGGTTTCTACTCTTCAGATATCCTTTGATTCTCTTCACAGGACGGATTCAGTCCTAACAAGCAGTTACACAAGCTGCAGACCGGAACTCTGGGCCTCACACACGTTTCCCGACTAAAACTGCACACCGAAAAGGCTCCTTCCTCTTCACTGCCAGAGCTCAACTGAAACTCCAGCAGACAAAACCGGCACTTCCTTTGAGTTCCTCCCAGTTCTTGGCTGGATTGGCTGTCACCACAATAGACTGACTCTGTTGGTTCAAAAGGCGCGAAGTCCAAACTACATCTCCCAGAGTCACTGCCCATACAATCCTCTTGTGGCTGGCTCAGATTACAGAGTCAAGTTCTGATTCATCCAAGGCACCATTTTAGAGCTACCTTATCCCACACTGATTGGTCCAGTTCAGCAGTTCAAAACTAGAATGGGAACTAGGCAAACACAGTTCTGACTGCAAAGAAAGCAGGTTAGACAAACTGTATTTCATTATTACTCTAAATGATTTCTGGCAAACAGTTACATCTTTCAGATAGGTTCCTTTGCACTCCTAGTGACTGCAAAAATGGAGTAATTGGCAGCAGTTCGAGTGGTACTCAAGCAGAGAAGCATACAGTCCCCATACAAACTAATTATGTCTGCAAGCAGACAGCTCTTAAAGAGACAGTACCAGAGGCTCTAAAAACACTCACTGATAAATGGCTTAAACGCCAAACACCATTCAGGCTTGGAGCATTCAAGCAAGCTCCTGGAAGTCTTTTGGGAACCCCCATTTGCAGGGGGGTTACAATAGGTTTTCATTTCGTAGGATATCAGAGCGAAAGAGACAGAGGTCCACATTGCTCGCCAAATTTTACTTATAGCCCTTTACTGAATTTTTGCATAGATAGCTGTCGAGTCTTGTCTTAAAGATATCCATGCCATCACTAGTCACCACCATTAAGGGCAATTTATTCCAAACTTTAGCAACTCTGATTGCGAACCATGAAATTATTTTTTTTTGTTTTACAGCATTCTCCCTTTAGTTGCAATGGATGTGCCCTTGTTACATAAACGCTGTTTCTAAATTTCAGTCCCAGTTGGTCCCATAGAAGATCATCATGGAGTGCTCTAAAAACCATACAAAGGTCACCTCTCATCCTACGATATTCCAAGGAAAAAAGTCCCAACTGATTTAGACGCTCATCATAATTTAAGCCTTTTACCTCATACATCCTCCTAGTAGCTTTCCTCTGTATTCTTTCCAGAGTATATTTTCAACCCTGGTCTTGGGGAGACCAAAACTGAGCACAATATTCCAGATGCGGCCTTACCAAGGAAGTATACAAGGGGAGCAACACTTTGCAACTGTTACTTTGAATATGCTAATTTATACAATGAAGTAGTCCCCCAGTTTTTTAATGACTTGCTGACAATGAAGTCTTGGGCTTAAGTCATTCTTTACCCTTACACCCAGGTCCCGTTCATCCTCAATCTCCTTTAATAATTTATCTCCTAACTTGTATTTGGCCAGTAGATTGTTTTTCCCAAAGTGCATGACTGTACACTTATTAATGTTAAAATTTAGTTTATTTTTATCTGCCCAGCTTTCAAGTTCACCAAGTGCAAGCTGTAAGGTGTTTACATCCTCAAGGTTGTTTACACTATGACCAATGGGTATCATCCAGCAAATTTAGTTAACCATAGTCCAGTCAAAGTACTTAATGTGGAAATATATATGTTAAATAGACATGGGCCAAGCACAGAGCCCTGAGGGACTCCGCTAGACACCTGTTCCCATCCTGAGTAAGAGCCTTTTATGCAAACTTGTTGGGTTCTACAAGTCAACCATGATTCCACCCATCTGGTAATATTACCACTTAAACCAATATCTATCAGTGCATCTAACAGTTCACCATGGGGAACCTTGTCGAAGGCCTTCAAAAATCCAAAAAATGACATCCACTGCCTCATTTTTGTCCAAGGCCATACTAACTCTGCCATAGAATTCCAGCAGGTTTGTTTGGCACGATCTTCCTTAACAAAACCATGCTGGGAAATATCAGATTGTGACACTTCCCCTATATGTTCCTTGATGATTCTCTCAAGGATTTTACCTAGGATAGACATCAGGCTAATAGTCCGACAGTTTGATACTTCATGCTTAGAACATTTCTTGAAGATAGGCACCACGTTTGCTTGCCTCCATACATCAATAACCTGTCCTTCTTCAATGGATTGCATAAATATTGCTGCAATTGGTCCTGATAAGGGGATAGCCGATTCTTTAAGAATACGAGGGTGAAGACCGTCAGAGCCTACAGATTTATTAGGATCTAACCCTTGTAGACGCTTTTGGATGTCTAATGCTTGAATAAAGTGCACTCCTGGCATTATATGTGAATTATGTTTTTTTGCTAAAGTTTTAATATTAAAAACTGAGGTGAAATACTGATTGTATAACACTGCCATATGGGAGTTTTCTAATAACAAATTACCAGTCTGGTCTTTTAATGGGCCTAAAGTGGGAGTAGCCCCCTTTTATTATTTACAGATTTGTAAAAGGACTTATAATTATCCTTGACTCTTGTTGCTAAGTTAACCTCATAATTCCTTTTTGCCTCTTTGACATTATTTTTAGTTATCTTCAAAAGATTTTTATAGTGTTCCCAGTTTTTTTTGCGTACCACGAAGTTTTGCCCTTTTGAAAGCCCTATTTTTCTGTTTAATACCTTTTTTGACCTTAGCATTAAACTAGGGAGTTTTTTGTTTCACTTTATCACTTTTCTTCATTTGTGGAATATGTTCCAATATTTCTGTTGATAGTTTAGTGTTAAATATATGCACATTTCATTTAGGGATTTGTTCTTAAATTCCTTTTCCAGTCCCAAGATGCCAATTCTTTATTCAATTCCTCAAAATCAGCTTTTCTAAAATTGTAAACGACTGTACTACCTATATCAGAGCCAAAGACACCGTTGTAAGTAAAATTAACCATAGAGTGGTCACTAGATCCAAGGGGGTGGGTAATATTACAATTTGTTATGCTAGCACCCAAGTTATGCAGAACTAGATCTAATATATTATTCCCCCTAGTATTTTGCTTCACTGATTGCTCCATGTTGTTTATCAGAAGAGACTCAAGATAAGCTCTCTCAGCTTGAGTTACAGTATTAAGAGTATTCCAATTTATCCCTGGGAGATTGAAATCACCCATGAGTACAGCAATTTTAGTGGATGAAACACTATTTACATACTCCTGTAACATAGAGTCTTCTTTTATGGTTATTGAGGGTGGCCTATAGACAACTCCTAAATTGATATAATTTGAAATTTTTAAATGTATCTTAACCCATAAGGCTTCTATAGTGGGCCATTGTGGTAACTCAATATTTTCAACTTTTATGCTATTTGAAATGTAGAGCGCAACTCCTCCACCTCTACTACTAGTTCTATCTTTATGAAATAGTGTATACCCAGTGATATTTTTATCTCAAGGATCATCTTCCTTCCACCAGGTCTCAGTAACTGCACAAATATGAACCTCCTGCTGTTTTAGGGTATATAATGACTCATTATATTCATTATTTAAACTTCTGGCATTTATAAGAAGTACATTCCATTCTGGTGAGTTTTGGGGAGTGGTACTGTTTTGTTTAACCACAGGTGTAATAACATCCCCCCTACCATTTAGTTTAAATTTTGTTCAGTTTGCTGCCTGAGTCTATTTGCAAAAATACCCTTTCCCTGCTTGTTTAGATGGAGCCCGTCTCTAGCATACAACCCGATTTATAAAACCTTCCCAATTTTCTAAGAAGGTAAATCGCTCTCTGTAACACCATCGCTTCAACCAGCCATTTAGTGTTGCAATATCCTGCCTTTTATGACGATTTGCTCTGGGGATTGGTAGTAATCCAGAAATAATCAAGTCCCCTCCTTGACTTCTAATCGTATCCCCTATAATTTCAAACTCTCTCTGGATTTCTAACATAGATCTTCTACCTAAATTGTTAATTCCTGCATGTATTAAAGTAAACGGGGTCTGTGTATCCTCTTGAAGACCTGGAAGGAGCTGCTTTATGTTATCAATGCCAGCAGCTGGCAGGACACTGACTGTGGTATAAGGGTTTCTATTTTTACATATTATGTGATCTGTATAACGTATCATTAAGTCACCAATTACCAGAACGTCCCTAGGAATGTTCATATATTTGTTAGACCTGTTGTCGGATATATTCAAGGTTTCTGAAGAACAAGTAATAATAGTGGAATCTGTTTGCTTCATATTATTTGTCTCTGGAATGTCTAAACTAACCGGGGGGGGGAGGTAGTAGACCCTGCTTTTAATATGCTATCATTCTCAGGTGTAAGTTCTGCACTTGAGTCATTTTGAAGTGCACTATATCGATTTGTAGTTAGGGTATTTGAACTACCCCCTATATTTCTTCTCCCCTTCTTGCCAGCCATTTTCTGAACCAAAAACCAGTCTTCTTCATCAGAGTTATTTCCATTTATTAGTTCCCCAGGAGAAGAAAAATGCTTTTCTTGTGCAGGATCTGAAGTGTCTACCACTGCATCAATATATTGCTCCAAGCAGCTTATATCAGCTTGGGTCTGCACTCTCTTTTTCAGTTGTAAAATTTCGGTTTTTAGAGTGCGTATCTGTATACAATTTTCACATTTAAACTCTTGGCACTATTCTCTGTATGCATACATACCACAACTATTACAGCATATAAAATCCAGCCCAGTATCCATGTCCATTTTTGTAGTATTTTTCGGCCCAGAGCCCAGTAACCCAGCTGACACAGCCAACACACGCCGACGCCCGTGTCCCTGTGCGCATCTCTGTGTGCTCTGTCTGTGCTCGCCCTGCTCTCAGCAGGGCACAGTTTTAGAGGGCAGCATGACCTGGAAGTGTCTCCAGGGGTCACGGATCACTCGTAAAATGAAACGTTTTAAAATAAGCTAAAATTAGCTGAAAAACATATAAGGGTATGCTTAGAATATCCCCAAAGTGCTAGGTTCACACCAGGGCGATAATAAGGTTGATGCTAGTAATCTGTAGTTCTGCCACACCAATTCTCAAACTACAGGCACTCTCCACCTACTCCCTGGAATACAGGGAAGGTAGGACTCAGATTCAGCAGTTTAAACAAATATACACGGTTTAAAAATATGTCAGTTCCATCAACATTTAATCATTTTACACATCCCCAGCAATACAGGAGCCCACAAGTTTGTATCAGGTTTTATATCTTGCCCGCTCGCAACAGGGCACAGTTTTAAAGGGTAGCATGACCCTTAAGTGGAATTTTTATCCTACTTGCTATATCTAGAGAGATATTGGCAAAAACATGTTCAAAGGGTGCCTTTTTAGTGCTTTTCAGTAATTTGGTGCCCATATCTCAGAAACTATACCAGATATGGATTACATCAGCACTGGAATTTTTTTCCTAGCTGCTACAGTTGCTGAGATATTAGCAAATTAGTTTTACAAGGATTTCTTGTCCTGTAGGGCCGCTGTATGGCTCTGTAGTTACTCACCCACACTCTCCTTCCCCTTCCTTTTACACCCACTCTTCCCTATTGCCCTATCCCTCTGTCTTCCTCTCCCCCCCGTGCCTTTTCTCCCACTGGATCAACCTTAAAACCAACATACTACCACTACCTCCCCAACCTCCTAGACAAAGCCACTTCTTCTGGCTGCCCACTCTCCCCGCTTCCCCTTCCCTCACCTTGACTCCTCCTTGACTCTCACACTAGGTGTCACACCTGTTTATCTCCTTTGCTACAGATAAACACTGTCCTTACCCTAGTTGAATGCTCTTGATGCTGTACTATCACCACTGGTGCTATGAATGACATTGTATCCTTACTGTATACTAGCTACCTACTATTCGAGTATTGTATGTAAACTGTTTATTATTGTTGTCATTGTCACTGTTTGATGTGGGACCTTTGTAAAAAAGCTCTGAGCTCAAAGGTATGATCCGAATCCCTAAATAAATAAAAAATAAATAAATAAGTAGTTACTGTATGTATAACTGGGAGCGCAGGGCCCGGAAGGCCCTCGCTGTCACATACGCATACCATTATGCAAATAAAAGGGGAATGTAAAGGAAGCACAGGGTCCAGAGGGCCTGCACACCCGCTAGCACATACCACTTACATTTTCTCAAAAAGAAGGGAAATTCATTGCAAAAAAAACTCTGTTAATGCATCAGTTAGGGTTAACAGTACAGCAACAAAAGTTTGGAAATGTGCTGTTAGGGTTCAAAACCCTAACTCCGCATTCCCCCCTACTCCCACACATGCAAGACTGTAAGACACTATATCACCCCATCACATCTGTAACCACAATACTCACAACACTGTACTTATTTCACATAACACTATGTAATGAAAAAACAAATATAGTATCATCGATTCTATACTGGCAGCACAGTATGACGACACATTATTGCTGGCATATCTTTTTCATACAATGAGTCAGTCTGCACACATTTTCAGACTATTGACTTTTATGTGTCACCATTCAACTACTGGGTTGCTGCATGTGGTAGCAGGAAAGACAGAGATGAGACTTTTAAGTTACTGCTGAGGTATGAAACTAACACCATCGCATGTTGTTATACTGCTGCGTTACCTGGAAATACTCTTTTTAATTTTTTTTATTTTAGTTGTTTAACCAGGAGTAGCACACTAAGCTGAAAGCTTTTTTTACAGGTGCATCCTGGGAGCACAGGGAAGTTAAGTGACTTGCTCAGGGTCACACAGTATGTAAGTGGAAGCTGTGGGATTCAAACCCAGGTCTAGTCTGCTGGATGTCACCAGATTTGCAGCTCAGAGCCTTAAACCACTGCGCTATACTGCCTCCAAAGTAGCCTCATTAGTAGCATGTTATTGTTAGCTTTGGATGTTACAACTGGTGCTTTCACATGTTGCTTGCAAATTATACTATAAATAATTACTTTTATTATTACTGCCATTTGTTATTAGAACTGACTCACTCCATCAGAAAAATAAATACAAATATCCAGTGATTACTGGTAGGCTTACAGTATACTAACTTTCATTTCCAAGAAACTATCTGTGCATTACATATTGTGTGTTACAGCCCTTCTTCACTACTGAAATATGGGCATCTGCTTAAATAGTGTTATTTGCAACACAAAAATGCTTACTGTGGGGCATCACCCATGGTTGCCCAGTATGCATGTCTACCCCAAGGCACTATGATTGCAGCAGAACTTATACAGTTGGTGACCCATGATGATGGATGTGTCATGCAGTACATTTAGAGAGTTGTACGTTACTTCTGTTACCTGATACTGGTTGTCTCCGACTGATTGTGTTTCCTTGGCGTGTGGGGGTGGGGGGAGTGCAGAGTTAGGGTTTTAAACCCTAACAGTACATTTCCAAACTTTTGTCGCTATACTATTAACTCTAGCTGATGCATTAATGGAATTTTTTGCAATGAATATGTATATATATCTATATATATATGCATCCTCGTTTCCTATGATGAAGAAAACACATTTCTGGATGTAACATTTTAAGAAAGAAAGAAAGACCACTGGTCCATCAAATGTTTTCTTCCACCAGATCAGCAGAATACCATGTCACCCCCCCCCCCCTTGTTTTAAAGTCCAGTTTAAATGGTGTTACACTATTTGCTGTTATGAATACCACAAATCCTGCAATGGAATTGGTCAGAACAGATCATGGGCTGTGAAATTATCAGACCAACCCACAGTAAGGGACACTGGGGAAACTTATTTCTTCCTTTAACCTGTTTATTATTGAAAACAATAAACAGGTAAAAATAAATCTATTTATAAGCACAATAACATATTCAAGGATTGAGGGTTGTGCTTTAGTAAACCCACTCTACAGGTGGTGGAATCCACTCAAACAAACCTGTAGAGTACAGTGTTCCCCATTCATTATTTTTGCATGGTGGGCCTTTGGTCATTTTCTTAGTTTGTATTAATACAATAATCCCCCCCAAATTTTTTATTAATTTTATTTATTTGCTTTTTCAGATAACGCCTATGAGCAGACAGTGCTCTTTTACAAAGGTGCCACGTCAAGGACATTGGACAAGTTGGGACAAGACAGGCAAATGCACAAATACATGAGTTGCCAGAGGCTTTGTTCAGACTAAAACAAGAGAATCAAGTTAAAGAACAGGTAACGCAATTACAGATAGACTTCAGTACAGAGTTTCCAAATGCTTTTTTTTTTTTTTTACAGAATCAATGAGTAAGTAAGTGATTGTACAATACACTAGTCAATGTAGAAAAAGAGTGCCAGAGGTGGTTACATATGAAATTAATGATACTTACAAATGCTTGAGGTGAGAAGAGGTAGCTAAGGGAGGAGACACATTAGCAGGGGACAGGCAAGATCAGAGAGGAGATAGGAGTAGAAGGGGTAGGTGGTAAAGGGGAGGGATGGGGAAGGGTAAGATGTAAGGTGGGTAGGTGGTAAATAGGAAGGGTGAGGAGGAAAGGGAGAGGAGAGAAATAAATAGGTGGGATGAGGTATTCATGGAGGGAGGGCATAAGGCGTGAGAGGAAAGCGAGGGGAGTGAAAAAGGGTGGAAGGAGAGGCTAACAGGGCTGGTGGAGGTATTAAAAGAGGTAGCAGGGAGGGAGAGGGGTGTGGGGAGAGTGCATTAATAAAGGAGAGGACAGGAATGCAGGCAAGGAATTTAAGAGAAGCAGTCACAGTGTGCACCAGCCACCAAGTGCTGTCACAGTTTGTGTTTAAAGGAGTTGAGATTCGAAGTGCTGGTGACTTCCACTGGGAGTGAGTTGAACCAGCTAGAAGCCTTAACTTTGTAGGAGCGCTGCCCTTGTGTGGTCCAGCAGCGTGGAACAGAGAAGGCTAGAGATTCAGAACTCCTGGTAGGGCAAGTAGCACATTGAGGGGAGAGTAAAGACTAACCTACTGGGGGAAGGAGTCCAGTAGGGTCTTCTTGGCAAGTAAGCAGGTCTGGCACTTTATTCTGCCATGCAGCTGTAGCCAGTCAGCCTGCTCATAGATATCACACGTGTGTGTGTGTGAGTCAAGCGGCTGAGGAGAAGAGCCGGCAAGCCTTGTTTAGGGCTAGGGCTATTTGCCGGAGGGCAGTGTTGGTGGCTGATCCATAGACTACAAGACCATAGTCAATTAATGAGGTAATTAAGCTCTAGATAGCAAGTTTTACGGCTTCGGTCATCAAACAGTGCCTATGTCTATAGAGAAGACATATGCAGGTAGTCAGAGCTTTTGCAATGTTATGTATATGTGTGGAGTACAATAGAGTGTAGCCAAGGGTCACTCCCAGGTATCTGAACTGGTCAACCTGTTTGAGCGCAGTGCCGCCACTATTGTAGATTTGTAGTTTTTGTAGTTTGTACTTGTTGTGAGTTCCATGAAACAGCATTGATTTTGTTTTAGAGCAGTTTAGGATGAGCTTGCATGACCTGAACCATGTTTCAACTTCTGTGAAACTTCGCTGTAGTTGCTGCTGTAGGAGATGCGGGTCAGAGTGCCTCAAGAAAATGACTGCATTGTCTGCATACAGTAGAATTTGGTTGTGGCAGGCAGCAGGGAGGTTGTTTATGAAGATGCTGAAGAGTAAGGGGCCAAGGATGGAACCTTGGTGGACGCCCAACCGGGCTGGGAGGGAGGTCAAGACGGAATCTCCAATTCTGAACAGTTGAGAGCGGACACTAAGCTAGCAGTGAAACCAGCTAGTGGCATCTGGTGAAAGTCCTAGATGTGATAGTTGTTCAGTTAGTAGGGAGTGATTGATGGTATCAAACGCCTTTGTCAAATCAATAAAGGTGGCACCAATCAGCTGGTTATGGTCAAGTGCCTGGTGGATGAAGGAAGTGAAGTCAAGGAGTGCAGTGGTGGTGCTGTGCCCCTCATGAAAACCATGTTGCTGTGGACATTGAAGGTCAACTTTTTCCAGGTAGTCAACGAGTTGTTCAGAAACTAACCTTTCCAAAGCCTTGGAGAGTGGGGGTAGGATGGAGATCGGCCTGTAGTTGCTTGCAAGCATCTTGTCACCAATTCTGTGGATAGGGGTCACCATGACTGCCTTCCATTTACTTGGAAATTGTGAGAGCATAAGAGAGCGGTTAAGAATTTTAGTCAGGGGTGGTAGAAGTTCATCAATGGTGGGGGCGATGAGTTTCAAGTCAAGGGAGTCACCACTGTGTCTAGCCTTTTCGAGTACTTTGAGTAGGTGTTTTCTGGCTGTCCCTTCTGAGATTTCCTTAAAATAAAATGGGGGATGATGCTGAGTGGCTTGTGAGATGTTAGGACACGTAACTGTAGGATCAAAGAAGCTAGTTGGGAGCACATGACTGAGGTCAGAAAATGTGGTGTTAAAGGCTTTGGCAATGGTTACCTTATCCACGGTGATAGTACCATCGATGCTGAGCACTGCGGATGCAACTTTGGGGTTTTACCAGTTACCTCGGAGAAGTTGTCCCAGAACTTCCGCCCATCATTCCAGTTGTTTGCAAGGGCTTTCCTGTAGTAGTTCACTTTCATCTGGCGGATCATTCTTGTGCATGTGTTCTGTGCTGATCTGTAGGCCTGAGTATTCGCTAGTGTGTAAGAAGCCTTAGCTCGGTACTAAAGCTGTTCACGGGATTTCATCAGCTCAAGAAGGTCATGGGTCACCCAAGGGTTTATTAATCCCCTTAACTTTCTTTTCTTGAATGGAGCATGTACATCACACGTAGAGTTAAAGGTGGTAATAAAGAATTCAAAGGCTGAGTCTATATCCTGGGCATCATCAACTGGAGACCAGTCGAGTGATTGCAGGTGCATTTTTAATGGGCCTAATTGGCTAGGAAGTAAAGTTCTACTGACTATACTTTTAGGTGGGGGTTTGTTGAATTTGTTGGACCAGACGGAAACTACAAGAGAATGGTCGCTTATAATGTCCGGGAGTACTTTAGTTTTATGAATGTGTTCAGGTCGATTAGTAAGAACCCAGTCCAGGAGAGAGAGGAGGTCCCAGTCCTATAGTTAATCCTGGTGGGTGACTGTACCATTTGTGAAAGGTTGACAGTCACTATGGCATCCTTATAGTTGATAGCATTGGGGGCCAGCCAGTTTACCTAAAAGTCACCAAGCATAATTAATTCACTTCAACACTCTAAGGAGTTAATGCAGTCGAGGAGGAAGGGAAGACCCTGATTAGTCAGCTTAGGTGGAATACATACTGACGCAATGGTCAGTGCCTTATTGTGGGTGCTGAGCAGCACCTTGATGGCCAGTATCTGAATGTCACTCCCAGTGCTGGGTAGGGACAATACTTGTCCAATGAGTGACACTTTTAGGTAGAGAGCACAGCTCCCACCTTTCTTAGGACAGTCTGTCTTGCCTGAAGACTGTGTATCCAGGAATGGCAGTAGCAGAGTCAGGGATCTTTTGGGGACAGCCACGCCCAAGGATCGAGTAGTATGTCAGTTGTGTGGAAGTCCAGGCAGTGAGGGTATCAAGCCTTGGGAGGAGGCTGCAGATATTTAAACTAGCCAAGGACAGCATAGCAGAACTGTTGGACTTCTTTGACATTAGCTGGGGAGGCCCTGGGTTTGGGTGAATATTGCCCAAGAGAAGTATCATCAGTAGTATTAGATGTTTAAAAAAAGCTTTTAGGCATTACCTTTGGAGTAACTATATCCTCACCTCCGAAGTTTTTTTACTGTCCTGGTACAGTGTGTAGGTAATAAGTATTGTAGGGTTAAGATGAATATTAGCCATTCCTAGAGACTTGTAAGGTTGTGTAAACCAGGTGAGGGTTCCTGATTAGGATTCAAGTTAATGTTGCTTGTGTAGGACCCATAAACAGACAGTGAGCTGTTATAATTCCACTGCAAAAATGTTTTAAAATGTCTTACTACTGTATCGTCCTTTATTGTACTACTACCCCAATACAATTCAATTAAATTTTTATTTAACCAGGAAAATACATGTTGAGCAAGTTCATTTACAAGATGGTCCCGGGAGGACACAGAGGTTACATGCAAGGTCAAGAACACAAGTTCACAGTCAGAACAAACAATAACAAAGGTTCAAAAACAGGATGTCGGAGACAAAGTAATTTGCACAACATATGCCAACTGTAACTTACATGAAGGAAGCTCTAATTCCAGCTACACAGCTAAATAAATGGGCAGCTAAATAAGGTGCAAATAGGGTAACAAGTGTGTAAGTGCTCAAAAACCCAAGAAGGGTTGACCAGAGACCAAAAGAGAAGGGGTAACGTAGGCATATAGGGAAGCAATACACAGACACGAGCCAAAGGACCCTAGGGACAGAAGAGCATATAGGAGGAAGAGGAGAGGAGCACGGATTAGTGAGAGGGATGCAATGTTGGCATGTTGGAGAAGGGACAGCAAGAGGGTATGAGTGGGTGGGGATATCAAGGAAAACAGCTAATGGGAAGTAAAGGTGAAGGAGGTCCACGAGTGGGGCTATGAGGGGGTGGTGGCGGGTGGATATGGGTGGAGGGTAAAAAGAGGTAACATGAGTCTAAGTAAGGTATCACATAGCGAGAATAAACTAAAAGTTCATATCATTTGCGGTTAGGGTTAGGGATGGCAGTTATACGTCTCCTTTAAAGAGCGGTTAAGGAGAGATTTAAAGGCGGACATCCCAAGTAATTGTGAAAAGTTTAATAACTTTTGTAGGTTATTCCATAAGGAGGGGAGAGCATAGCTTGTAGCTAACGCACCATGGTTTGTTCTTATTTTAGGAATGTCGAAGAGACTTTATGTATACCTTCTGCGAGTATAAACCCCAAGGGTGTGTTTAAAAAGGTCGGCGATGTAGTTAGGGTGCTTGTTTGTGGTGGCTCTGTACACTCGGAGCAATGTATTTCTCCACCTCCTGGTGTTAAGCGAGGACCAGCCTAACTGAGTGTAGAGAGGACAGTGGTGGGTGCCATATGGGGCATTGGTAATAAATCTTATCGATCAGTGTTCATATTGGATGGGGGGGGACAAAAAAAACCTTCTCAAATCTTTGCAGTCAATATTTCCTTTTACTTTTCGCCCTAATGTTTCGCACTTGGCTGTGCTTTTTCAAAGGGCTTTCTTGTTCTAGAATTCATAATGAACATAATTTATAAAGAATAATGGCTAGGTAAGTGTGTATTATAGATTTTTTTTTTTTACACACCCGAGGTGTGTGATGACCCATAAACCTTGAGAGCAAAGCTCGAGAGGTTTATGTGGTCATCACACACTGAGGGTGTGTTAAAAAAAAACAAAAAAAAACTCCATAAATACACACTTACATATCCTTTATTTTTGATAATTGCCGGTGTTTGTGAGCTATAGTGGTTATTTAGGCAACATGGAAAAAGATGTTTTTGTACAACAAACAGAAAAGCTAAGCAACATCTAAAACTAAGCAGCATCAGTCAACGCAAGTTCAACATGAAGAAAAGTGAACAGTTTTTAAAATGCAACTGTTTAGGCTGTGATATCAATCATACATACCATGTGTCTTGTTGAGAGTCCTGCTGTTGTTGCGTTTCTGTGGATCGCGATCCCGAAGTGTTTTCGTGGAGACAGGGGATCTGTGCTTTCCCGTGGTGATTTGTGGGAGTTTTCTGAAGGTGCTGTGAAACAGTTTGTTTTTTCCTTTTTTTGTGAAGAGAGACAAACCCAGAGCTTTTACTGACCGCTGAGGAGAGTGCCAAGTTGAAGGCGACGTGCGAGTAGCTCAGGTGCCTGAATAGACAACCATGAGTACCCGTCTGATGCGTCTCACTCTGGTACTGCCATGTGATCAGTGTGTCTGGCATTTTCTGCTTTGGCAAGCGCCATAATAACTGGATGTCTCGTTATTACAGATTTTTGTAGCGTAATAACCCTAAATCTGGTTATTACAACATTTGAAGACAGCAGTAATCAGGTTCATAAATGGCTTCACCAGTAATTATTATATATTTATACAATTATTTACATAAAGTATACTTAAAAATGTCTCATTCTGAAACATTTACCATCATTTCAATACTTGATTGCCTTATACTGGTGCCTAGTTTTCATTTTTTCAACCATTAATATCTTATTCTGAAATAAAAAAAAGGTTTCTGCATGACCAGATAGGCATTATGTAGGTACAGATACCTTTCTGTTTTTAAACAACTTGTGTCATTTTTTTTTTTTTTTTTTTAAACACAGAAATCACCAGCCTATATGGCCTTGCAACTGTCTTGTGCTGCTAAATAAGCCTGCACCACCTTGCTTGACTACTGGCAATGTTCCCGTAGTTGTTAATAAACTGTTCATATCTTAAAACTGTATCTGCTAGATTTAGTATTCATAATGAAACCTTTTATGACAACGTATTATACTTTTATTATTGTAATTACTTAGGAAGTGCTATTGGGTGCCCAACTGTTTTGAAGTTCTCGTACTTAAAATATGCATATTGCCTCATATTTTTCTTCATGTGGTTCATGCAGGTTACATTGTGTTTACACATACAACTGTTTCCACCTATAAAAAATAGATTCAATCATAATTTGTCTATACTGCATGCCACAGTTTTTGCTCAATTTATGGCTTTCTTAGCATTATGTGTTCTGTCGCATGCCTTTTATCTGCTTATTCTATTTTCCCTTCCAGAGCTTTCCATTTATTTCCCATGCTTCTCAACTTGTGTCAATGTAGCATTTGCGTTTCTGAAATAGTAAGCAATGCAACATTACCCAGCCTTTCTTTTCTGTAAAATCGTTAGGCCCTAACATCAAAGTTTGTGTAGGCCATTTACCTGAGTTTGCTTTTCCTGACAGACTTGCCCGCTGCTTTTCATTTAGTTTGTTGTGAGTTTCAGTTCTTTTGATCGACCCAGAGGTTTGTCTGTAATATCAACGACTCTGTTTTACCTATTTAAAATTTTGCATTATACCTTCAATTTTAAGTTTATTTCTGAAAAGACTAGTCATTTACACCTGGCGTTCTGCTTCAGTGAGCTTGCTCTGCTAGCGTTGCACGTTTGTGAGGTGTTGTGCATTAGTTTTTAAAGATGTCTGCGCTGAGTAAACCTCTCCGGCCTGATCGTCAGTCAAGTGATGTATTTCTGTGACAACCAACGTGAGAGCACATTGGTTTATGTTGCTAGGCAACATATTGCTCTGTTTCAGGCATAGCTCTGGTGATCAGGCTGTGGCAAGGCCATTTAAAGCTGGTAAACATCCATTTTAGGTTTGGGATGGCAGTTATACGTCTTTAAAGAGCGGTTAAGGACAGAGTGCCAAATAAGTGTGAATGGTTTAATGACTTTTGCAGGTTATTCCATAAGGAGGGAAGAGCACAGCTTATAGCTGATGCACTGTGGTGTGTTCTTATTTTAGGAATGTCGAAGAGAATATATGTATACCTTCTGAGAGAATAAACCCCAGGGGTGTGTTTAACAAGGTCGGCGATGTAGTTAGGGTGCATGTTTGTGATGGCTGTATACACTAAGAGCGATGCATTTCTCCACCTCCTGGTGTTAAGTGAGGACCAGCCTAACTGAGTGTAGAGAGAACAGTGGTGTGTGTTATATGGGGCGCGGGTAATAAATCTTATCGCTATGTGATACAGGGAGTCTAGTTTGGATAGGGCAGATCTTGGGCAGTCACTATAAAGAATATCAGCGTAGTCTGGAATAGGGAGGAATGTAGTTTGAACCAATTTAAGCTTTGCATCATAGTTAAGTAGATGCTTGAGATGATAGAAAAGGCCTAATCTGTCAATTTTTTTGGCCACTTCATCAGTGTGCATCAGATAAAAGAGTTTGCAATCAAGCCAAAATCCCATGTATTTGAACTTATTCACTACTTCAAGTGGTTCCCCTAAGAGTTTCAACATTTTTAGTTTAGCACATGGCAGACTGGGGTCCTTTCTATGAGCGTGGGGGGAGAGGAACATGACTTTTGTTTTTTGCCACTGAGCAGCAATTTCAGTTGCAACAGGTTATCTTGGAGGATGTTAAATTCATGCTGTAGTTCAATGCACGTAATCTCAGGGTTAGGCCTGGCGATATAAAGCATAGTGTCAACCGCAAAGAGATGTACATATGCAGCATTGATTGTGGAGTCAATATCGTTGATGTATATAGCGAAAAGTAACGGCCCTAGGATGGACCCCTGTGGCACCCCTCTCAGCAGTGTTTTTAGGAGAGAGAAATCCCCTTGTGCTTTTACCTGCTGTCTTCTGCCTTCCAGACAGCAAGAAAACCATTTCAGTGCAGTGTCGTTCTGGCCAATGTCACACCAAGGACAGTAACAAGTCGTGGTCAACAGTGTCAAAGGCCTTACTAAGGTCCAAAAAAAGGGCGCAGGCATATTTCTTAGGCTAGTCGTTGGTGACCTAAGCAAGGGCAGAGACAGTGTGAGGTTTTGGTCTGAAGCCAGATTGAATGGGGTTAAGCAAGTCATACGTTTCAAGGTAATCTCTCAATTGAGAGTTGACAAGTTTTTCTAGTAATTTAGACAAAATAGGTAATAATGAAATAGGTCTGTAGTTGTTGAGATCACATGGGTTGCGGCTTTGAGGAGAATAATGTGTGCTGTTTTCGGGATGGCTGGGATGTCGCCTTGGGATAGTGATAAATTAAATAGATGTGTGATAGGAGGTGTCAGTACGTGATAACCTAGCTTCAGTAATCTGATACTAGTGCTGTGCACCAGTGCAGTACATATGAGGGCCAAGAATGGCTGGGCAAGTCAGGAATTTTTCACCTAGAGCCAAGCCAGAGCCGAGCCAGGGATCTGGCGTGACTCTATGAGCCAACAAACGAGCCGAGCCCTGGCTACTGCAGGCTGTTCTCCACACAGGAGTTGAACATTTCAAACACTACATTAATTACTAAGGCTGGGAAAAATTGACCCTGACTGGCTCGGCTTGACTTTGGCTCTCAGTTGCTTATAGAGGTCGAGTCGAGCCACGCACTAAGCTCAAGCCAGGCTCGAGTCTGTTCTGGCTTGCCCACCTCTACTGGCAGTACAGCCTAGAGGTTAGACTAATGAGCTGCGAATGAGCCTGATACACCCAGCAGATCTGCGTTTGAGTCCCACAACTTCCACTTGTATACTGTGTGACTCAGAGCAAGTCACAACTTCCTCAGTGCTCCCGGGTCACCCTGAAAACAGGCACTTGTGCCTAGCAGGCCTTACCATGTTACCAAAGAATAAAATAAAATAAAAATCCATGGAGTTCAACTGTTGGAAAAGCCAACATAACATACACACTGACTGCAGACTTCCTAAAGTGCTGGGGAGGAGGAAGAACAAGGCCATACCATGGGCTACCAGTCAAAGCTTCATCATAGCCAACAACAGCCCTACAGTGTAAGGATTAGGGAAATGTGCACTATATTTTTTTTAATTGTCCTTTTTTTTCCCCCTTCATAGTTGGCAACTCCTCTCCCCCTCACTCTGCAGGGAGTTCTTAACACTTACCAGTAAACCCACCCACAGGCAAGGAGTCACTTTACCTTGGTCATTCCCCTTTGCCCCCTTTCCATGTAAGAATTTTGTGTGGTATGTGTTTGGGTGAGGGGGCTCTCAATGATCCTGCAGCAATATGAGTGCATAGCAGTTTGCTTACACAGCCAGAATGTTATCCGTACAACATAAACTGTGTGATTTATTCCACACAAGTGCTGAGTATAAGATCTTACCATGGCAACTCAAATAGGGAAACCTATGTAATAGCTGTTGAGACAAAACCTTTTTCTGGGATGTGGAGGGCTACATATTTTCTACTGCTCTACCAATTGTCTAACCAGGAATGAATAGATATTTGTCTACCTTTAATTTGATTCAGACAGCCCAAAGCTAGCCTGACTACAGAGTATGGAGGGGTAGGAAAGCTGGGAATTGCACCTGTGGCTGGCTAGTGAACGTGCAGCAGCACCAGCAAAGGAAATGTTCCACTAGACAGCGTCCATGAGCCTAGTCCAGCCATCAGCATGACAATCTAGGGACAGGGAGAGACATGTGCAGCAGCACATTATGTCTCAATGACATGACAGATGAGAAACAAGGAGGCAATAGACACTGCTAAACATGAGTGACATGGGAGAGGTCAGAGGATGGATGGATGGATTTAGAGCACGCTAAATCAGTCTGTGCAAGCTGAAGGAAAGAACAGATAATTATCAGTAACAGTACATCTTCAAGAGAATCTCCTCCTTTAAGCCACACCTACTGAATGTAGATACCATCGACGTTGGACCAACCCGGAACTGTTGCATAGCAGGGACCACCAACGATGATGCACATTGCTGGTGCCTGTATAACACAGGCAGCCCCCTGTATAACACAGGCAGCCCCATACCTCCTCAGCTCTATGTGTCGGATGGAGACACAATGACATCAACCCAGACAGATGAACAGCAAAGATGACCACATCGATGCCCCCAAGTGGGTGCAATGACAGAGAGTACCTCATGACAAGGGTGTAGGCATGCATACTCACTGTACACATTTGTGTACATTTTTGTTGAGTGCCTGTCAAAACAATATCTTTCTGTTAACATTTTCATTCTAATCTGTAGTATTTGGGTTAGTGTAGGCCACTGAGAAGTGTCTTGTGTTGTTTAGGAGACAGATACATGTATTACCTTTTTAGAGATGAGAAGAATCATCTGACACCAATCTACTTGTTTGGAAGGGGGTACCATTTGGAGAGGATGTGTAATTTTTTTTATTGGGGGGGGTGTACCTGTTGGGAGATTGTATACAAAATGGAAATTTCTAGCTAAACCCCTGCCTCATGACACCCAGTACAGGGTAAAGAGGAACAGGGCGAGTCATACATAAATTATGACACCCCAAACCACCCATCTCCCCCCCCCATCAAAACAACAGGGAAGGTAGGAGAGTGAGCTGTGGCTCAATGGAGGAGATTCTCTTGAAGATCTACTGTTACTGGTAAACAACTTTTCTTTCTTCTTCTTGGACATCTCCCTCCATTAAGCCACACCCATGAAATGATTCCCAGCAGTACTAAAGGAAAGCGGGGAGGAGGGCGCAAAGGATAGGTAAAGCAGCCAGTCACCAAACAGTCGAAAGGTCCCATAGGCCACGTAATCAAGCAGCCACACAACAACGCAGCAAATCAACAGCATAGTGGGCATGGGATAAAAGAACCCTGGAACCCAAACGCACAATGCGAGAAATGTCAATAGCAGACCCACACAGAAGGTAATGCACAGACATGGAGACCAGACAGGAAAACACATGTCAACGAGAGAACCGAGCCACAAACCAAGAAAAGGGATGGGGAACCCAATGACCAAGATTAATGCAGAAGCTACGAGCCTTGTAAAAACAGAGAGCTGAGCCCCTGAGCGCCAGAAACAGACTGAAGCATCCTGTACAATGGCTGGAGTAAACATTAGTTGATGGGGAAAAGCCCAAAGACCAAGACGTGAAACAGCTGCTGCACCAAGAATAAGACTGTACACAAAGCAGGAATGTCAACAAGGCAGAGCCCAATAACAACCAAAAAAAACAGACACCGTAAATGGTGACTCAGACCCAAACAGCAAACATGTTAATGACGCAAGGCCAGGTGATGGAGCTGAAGGGAGCAAAGGGCCCTGTGACAACAGAAGCTGGGCTGTAAAGTCAGAAACTGATCTTGGGGTCCCGGAGAACGGTCAGAACAACTGACAAGGCCATATACATGACCAGTACTCATGCCATAAATGAAGCAGTAGGGATTCTAGGTATTACTAAGTTTGTTTCATCAAATATTAAAAGGTGCTGTTATGAGAGGCCCCCACACTCTGACTGGCCTCCCACCGTGCTTCTCAGACAAACCTTGTTTTACATATATATATATATATATATCTATATATATATATATCTATATATATATATATATATATATACACATACACACACACACACACACACACACATATGTGTATATATATATATATACACACACACACACACACATACACACACACATATATATATATTAATGATTACAAACTTGTAGGGTATTGGCAATTACCATATAAGTGTGCGTGTCAGTGAAACATTATACTAACATACTAAAAGCCAGCAGAATAGGCCTGATGGTCTGTCGTGTCTGCTTGGTTGCCAGCCTCCTAATGGGTGCTCGCTTTTCCACCCCAGCCCCAGAGAAAGTCATCTCGGCTTCAGTTTTCCCTTGTACCTGTCCCACCCTCTTGAAGCCCTCCACTGTGCCCTCCTCCACCAGACTCCTAGGCAGTGCATTCCATGGCTCCACCACCCTTTCAGTGAAGTAATGTCTCCTGCGTTCCTCCTGTATTTCCCCCTCTAGCTTCCACTCGTGCCCGATTGTTCTCCCCTTCTTTAGTCTTAACATCTCTTTGGCTCTGCCCTTGTTTATTCCTTTTACATATTTGAAGACCCCTATCATGTCACCCCTATCTCTCCATTCCTCCAGCGAGTACAGCGCAAGTAAATCCAGCCTTTCTTCATCGGGCCTCCCCCCCATGCCCTGAATCATCCTGGTTGCTCTCCTCTGGACCCTCACCAGCAGTGCCATGTCCTTCTTGAGGTGAGGGCTCCAGAACTGCAGACAGTACCGAGATGCAGTCTAACCAGGGCGTTATACAGAGGGAGGATCACCTCCCTCCTCCTGGATGTAATCCCCCTGGCTATGCAGCCAAGTATCCTGTTTGCTTTTGCCGGAGTTCTTCTGCAATTTTCAGTATTCTTCATTTTGAAGTCTACCACCACTCCTAGGTCCCTCTCGCTCAATGTGGCTTGCAGTGAGACCCCCAGGGTGTATACATGGCCCAGGTTTCTGACCCCCAGATGCAGCACCCTATACTTCCCTGCATTAAAACTCAATCCCCACCTCTTTGACCACCCCTCCAGGGTATCCAGGTCCCTCTGGACTGTCTCTCTCTTGTAGTCTCCATCCGCCAGTGCTCCCACTTTTGAGTCATCCGCAAAGAGACTCATTCTACTCCTAACCCCCTTCCCCATATCCGAGACACAGGCGTTGAAGAGGAGTGGCCACAATACCGAACCTTGGGGGAACCCACTATTGACCTTCCTGGGGAGGAGACTATTCCACCACCACTACCCTCTGTATTCACCCGCTAGCCAATTTTCTACCCATCAGAGCAACTGCCCTCCCACCCCATCCCCCAGCTTTGTAAGCAGCCCACTGTGAGTACAGATCAAACACCTTACTGAAATCCAGGTATAGGATGTCCACCGGCCTATGTCACTCCAGGGTCCCTGTTACCCAGTCATAAATATCTATGAGGTTGGTCTGACACAATCTCCCCAGGACGAAACCGTACCACTTGTCATCCAGGTGCCCCAACCTTTCCAGCTGCCTCCTGAGCCTCTCCTTGATAATGCCCTCCATTACCTTGCCTACCACAGATGTTAGGCTGACAGGCCTATAATTCCCCAGCTCCTCTTTAGACCGCCCTCTGTGGATGGGCACCACATGCGCCGCCCTCCAGTCTTGAGGCACCCATCCTGTCCGGAGAGAGGTGTTAAAGAGTACTGCCAGTGGACCTGCTAGCTCATCCGCCAGCTCCTTCATGACCCTCAGATGCAGCCCATCTGGCCCCGGTGCCTTATCAGTTTTTATCGACTGAAGGGCTCTATCCACTGTGATTTCTCCCTCCCAGCCCATCCCCTCATTCAACCTCCCATCCCCTTCTGGGTTTAGCCCGGCCTGGACCTAGCTCTTTGATCTTCAGACTCTGTCTGACCTCTCTAGAGCTTTTCTAGCTCACTTCCTCCCGTCAGGCTGGAGAGAACCCTGCTCTCCTCTGTAAATATCGAGTCGAAGTACTCATTTAGAACCTCCGCCTGTTCCCCCGCCTCCTGAGCCCATCTCTCCCCAATCTTAACCCTTCTGATCTGTGCCCTCTCTTTTCTCTTCTTCCCTATGTATCTATAGAATCCCTTCCTCCCCCTCCGGATATCCCTAGCCAGGTTTTGCTCCATTGTTGCCTTGGCTCCCCTTACCACTCTGGTGACCCTCTTTGCCACCAACTAATACTCACCCCTGTCCCTCTCCCCCCTAGAGTGCTTAAAATGTGCACAGGCAGCCTTTTTATCCCTCACCACCTCCTGCACCTCCCTGGTCCACCAACACGGCTTGTTGGCTCTACCATGCTTACGTCTTACTTTTGTACAGGACCTAGTAGCCTCCTGCACCCCCTTCTTAATGGTTTCCCACAAGGTACCAGCATCCATGTCTGGCCTAATCTTGTCCAAGCTTCCCCGCAGAATCCGACCCATGCCCACGAAGTCCGCCTCCCTGAAGTCTACTACTACTGTATTAGTGCAGTTATTCTCCCCCCCCAGATACAGTAGAAACCAGACTGTGGCGTGGTCGCCACCTGTTAGTGAGCTGCACACCTCCAAGCCCTTTATCTGGTCACTGCCTGCTACAACAACGTCCAGTATCCGCCCTTCCCTAGTAGGTTCCCCACCTGCTGGACCAGGAAGGCATCCTGAAACACATCCATCAGTCTCTGTTTCCTGGCCACAGAGGATGTAATAGTGACCCAGTCAGCCCCCAGCATGTTAAGGTCACCCATAACCACCACCCTTCCCTTTCCTCAACTAGTTTTTCCTACAGGGCCTCCTCCATCGCGGGGGGTCTGTACATCACCCCCAATTTCAATCTTTTACATCCACTCACTTGCAAGGTTACCCAAACCGCCTCCCCCCCCCCACCAGCCTCCTCCACTCCACTAACCATTGTCATTTTTGACCATCGGTGTTAAACCCCCTCCTCTTCCTTCTCCTCCATCTTTCCTGAATATTTTGTAACCCTCCAAGTTTGGGTCCCAACCATTTTTCTGTGTGGTCCATGTCTCAGTAATTGCTGCCACATCTGCTGATCCCTCAACCAGCATTACCTGGAGCTCAGGCATTTTAGTACCCATGCTCCTGGCATTTATCAGGACCGTCGTCCACCCCGACCTCCCCCCTTCTCCAGTCGTCTCGGCCCTGTGCACCCCCTAGTTGCTCTTTCCTGCACAGTGCTTGACGGATTTGCAATGCAGTCACTTTCTCTCATTTCTTACCCTAGACCTGGACCCTCAAGCCTCCTTCCTGGAGCTATTTTTTTACTTAACTACCCCCCCCTTACAAGTTTTAAACCACACTTCTTGACTATGAATCCAGCAAGTTTTAGTTTCAAGATTTTCCTCCCCTCCATGTTGAGGTGTATCCTATCCCTAGCGTATAACCCCTTGTCCTCCCATGTATTCCCCCAGTCCCCCACCAGCCCATACCCTTCTGCCCTGCACCAGTCCCTGGGCCACTGGTTCACCACTAAGTTTATGCTTGGTCTCCCCGGATGCCCTAGGTACTGGCAGAATCTCAGAGAAGGAGACTGACCTTCCTATAGAGTGGCAGACCCTGGCCAGTTCCTGGAATCTCGCCTGTATTTCTAGTTCACTGTTCCCTTCCAAGTCATTTGTTCCCAGATGTACTAAAAAGTCTGGGGATCCCCCGCATTCCAATGCTATCGAGTATAGCTGGAATTTTGCCTTGTGTACGGATAGGCCTGGGATACATTTAGCCTTGACTGGGCTGATTTTTCCCTCTCCCACCCCCTCCCACTGGATGCCCCTGGTCATGGAGTCACCCAGCAGAATCACCTTCACCATCTCCCCCCACTTTACTGGCCCATTTGAGTTCTTCCAGGCTCTTCCTTTTGTCATCAACCCACAACTTACTCCTCCCGACCCCCTCGGCCTGGGGATCCCAAGCCTGTGCGTGACCTACCATGCTCTTTCTTCTACCTGTATTTCTCAGCTTACTCCTTGCCCCCCCCAGCCTCCTGGGTGGTACAGGTTGCCCCCCCCGGCCTCCCTTTTTTGGTCAGTATCCTCAGATCCCCACCCAGGCATCCCTGTATTGCTTCCCAACTTGCCTGCCTCCTCCCCCACTTAGATCCTGCATCCTCCACCACATCTGCTACATTACTCCCTACCCCCCTCCACCTCATTGGATTTTCCTGCCTCGAGGTCGGTTTATCTGGAGTACTCCTACACGGCATCCTCGTCCTTGGCTGACTTTCCCAACCTGGGTGTCTGTCCTAGCCTTGTCCTTCCCCCTCCCACCCTGGCCTCACTCTGCACTCCATCCCATTTCCTCCTCCAACCTAGGCTCATGCCCTCCCCTTCCTCTCCCCATCCCCCAGCTTACTGACCAAACCCCTCTATCTGCCTGCTTCCCTTCTTACCAGCCTCCTCCACCGCATCTACTGGATATATCAGGGTGAATCAATTAGTAAGTGTGATGCTTGCCCCAGCCTTGCCCTCTCCTGTCCCCCCCCGGCTCCTCTGGTCAGTCACCACCCTACGAAGTGATTTCCAAACATTGCTCATTTCATTCCCCACCCCTCCGGAGTATCCATATGGTACCTGTCCACCTGTTCCTGGGGTATGCCAGTTCGGCCTCATGTACTCTCTGAGGTCCTTTCCCCACCTTCCCTCCCCAACCCTCCACCTTCCAGCTGTTTTCTGATCCTCTTGACTTCCTCCTAAGACCTGCCAACTGGAAACACACTGGGCACCCTCCCCAACCTCATGCTCTATTTAATATTATATGGCCGCCCCCACCTGTACACCAATCACCCTATCAAAGATGCCCGCTCTGGCCACCCCAAGTCTACCCTCATTTTGAGTCAAATTTGCCCCACCTCCCAATAATTGCCAGCCCTAGAGCCCCAGCAATAGTCAGTTTACATGGTTTGCCTATTTCCTCCTCTGTAGTTAGCATGCACAATCATTAGCACAGTCTGCTCTATTTTGCCCCTCCCTGGTAGCAGTCAAAAATGCCCAAGCATCACAGTGTACATGACTCTATTTCCTCCAATCAGCAACAGTCCAGCTTCCTGGTGCTCCTAGCTTTCAGCTCAGCCAATCTCGACTTGTCCCAAGGCTCCACACACACAGACCATTTAATAGAGGTCAGGGCCGGGGTGGGTGGTGTGGGAGAAAAGAACACCAGCAATCCGTTTTGCAACTGTGCTACCTGACATATAGCCCAGTCACGTAGTTCAAAAATCATGCTCTGCACGTTGATTTGGGCCCTCCACACAGTTTTCTCTCTCTCCCCCTTCCTCAGCTCTCCTCCCGACCACGGATGTGGTCTCAGCCTGTCCCACCGCGGATGCGGCCCTGGAATACTGCCCTGGTCTTGCACACCACCGATGTGGTCCCAGCCAGCAGCAAAGAAGAACAGCAGCAATCCGTTTTGTGACTGGGCTACCTGATTTTATGCTATTTTACCTTGCTTAGTAACAGCACATAGTGTGCTAAGATACACCAGTGTCTTTGTGTATCCTTTGTTTTATTATACAGTCTGCACTGCCATCTTTTGGATTTATGTATTACTGCACTATATTTTGTATCTTGTATGCATTCTTTGTGTCTCATGGTTTAGCTGACATTACAAATAATGTAGAAGCACAGATAACACTGTGGAGCCATCTAACTTTTAGCCAACAGGGCTTATTTTATGTATCTAGTCTTTTGGTAACCATGGTAATAATCAGAACTATATAATCTACTGTCTTACGTATCCCCCTCGAGCCCTTCTTCATTCCTTGGGGTATTTGGGAAACTTCTGGCACCCAGTGTCTACGGTAAGACCTGCTTAGGGCAACTGTTTATCTTTTGTGTAATAAACAAGCTTTATTACCCAACATGCCACTAGTCCATGTCTCTTTTGCATTTCTATGGCTGCAAAGAATCTGAACAAGGCTAAGCACCCTAACATACTGGCAACCGTGTGCAGCCAGTCTGGATTTGCAAAGTTTCATGACTCGTTGGCCCACCCCATCCCTGTAAGCAGGTGTACACACCCATACCACCTCACCTGTACTTTTCACTCCGTTGCATCTTGTAATGTCTGGCTGCTTACTGGGCTTGGTCGATGACGACTCGCCTTGCTCAACGGCAGTTCTGAGTTGCAGGATTGCGAAAGTACTGTAGCCTGATCGTCTGTTTGCCTGCTGCGGATCGATACGCAGCACGGCACCCTCTGACGAGTTAACTTTCGTGTTTCAAAACTTTTTCTGGTACCACTATGTCTGCGTTTTAATATCTGTGCGGACTTGAGACTCGACGTCTCTAACTTCCTTACCGCCCATGGAAGCTGGAACGATTTTGCACTGGACACAAATCACTCAGACAACCCCATGCTGGGGATCTCAACCCAGCACTCTGAGGCAAGGAAAACAGCTAAAAAGCATGATGCTAAAAGGCTGTTAGTCGCAGCTCTATATGCTGCTCTAGAAGCCTCTGAATCGAGGTTTCATTCCCTCGAACTGCAACTCTCGTCTCTCAAGAATGAAATGGGATTGCAGGCATTTGAAAGTTTGAAAACAGAGCAGCGGCTTGAAACAGAACTTCAGTCGTTGCACAATAAGAACAAGATTCTTTTGCACTGTTCTGTACAGGGTGGTGATAGAGGTTTATGTATGTTGAGAGATGAATGTGAAGCGTTGAGACAGGATAAGAGACAGGTGTTACAAATGAATGATTTGTTGAGCGATACAAATGAGACTTTGGGTGAGGAGTTGGATGAGATGAGAGAAGACCTAAAATGGGTAAGTCAAGAGTTGGATAGGGAGCTTAGGGATAACTGCGAGTTGAGCACCTCGTACAGGCTGTTACAAAAAAGAAGTTGCAAAAGGTGTTGAGAAGAACATTGCAAAAGTTAGTCACATAGCTTGTAGACAAAAGATGGCGAAACTGAACCATCAGTGAGAAGTGTTGGCTGGGCATGTCCAGGCGATGGGTGGGTTCCATTACACACCCACTGACCTTATGTCATCCTGGGATGATGATTCTGGTGATGACACCTATCAAGATGGCATCCAGCCACACCGTAACTGGTCCAGTGACCCCACCAACCACAAGATGGTGGATCCCCACCTTAAGACAACACTATCCTACGTCATCAGTGGAATGATGACTATCACGTGTGCCACTAAGATGGCGACCCCATGATAAGGGTAACCATTCAGTTACTCCTCAAACAAGGTGTGATCAGGCCTTGTGTCTCGACTGCCAATTCACCCATTTAGCCAGTGAAAAAGCCCACAGGATCTTGGAGACTCACTACTGATTACAGGAGACTTAATCAAGTTACTCCTAGCTGCTCACCCACAGTAGCATCGGCACTGGATGTGCTCAAACTGCTAACCCCAGATCATGGATGGTTTAGTGCCCTTGACATCTCCAATGGTTTTTACTCACTGCCCCAGCTCTGGAAAGTCAATATAAGTTTGCCTTTACCTTTGAGGGTCGACAGTACACATGGACCTGCCTACCTCAGGAGTTCCACAATAGCCCCTTCCTTTTCCATCTGCACATGATGGATGCCCTGGAGAATGTCTCTGCCCCACAATGTCTTCTGCAGTATGTGGATGATATACTGTCGATGACTGCCTCCAAGAAGCAACATTTTGATCTCCTTGACAAACTGCTGACCCTCTTACAGAGAGGGCAGGTCTCAAATATAATCCTGCAAAGGCACAACTCTGCCAGAAAGAAGTAATCTTTCTTGGCCTGCGCATAAGAAAACAGGGCAGGAGCCCAGCAGAAAGAAAATTCAAGGCCTGAGATTTGCATTACCAACTAGTGTGGCAACACTCAGACATTTCCAGGGAATTGTCAACTATTCCAGGAACTTTATTTGTGATTTTGCACAGAAGGCCACCCCTCTGTATGAGCTCCTGAAAAAGGACGTTCCCTGGATTTGGGGTTCCATCCACACTCACGCTGTGACACTTCTGAAACAGGCTCTGGCCTCTGCTCCAGCTTTAGTGAACCCCAATCCAACCTTTCCATTTGGAATCTGTTACTTTAGACATTGCTATGTCTGCAGTCCTTGCCCAGAAAGTGAATGGTACCTTGAGACCTATTGCATATGCATCCCAAATGCTGTCACCAGTGGAACAGAGGTACAGCCTTTGTGAAAGGAACCTTCTGTCTATCTACTGGGCTGTCAAGCATTTTCTGTATATCATTGGGTACTCACCTATCATTCTGAACACAAATCACATCCCCACAACTTTCTTGCTATCAGACAGAGTAAAGGATGGATCAGTATCCAATACCAGACTGACTCACTGGTCTCTTCTTCTCCAGGACTGTGACATACAGGTCCACCCTGCCAAAATGCCCTCCATTTTAGCTCATGGTCTTTTGTACCAAGGAGACCCACATGATTGCACACTCCAACCACCTGACTTGCCTGAACCAGGCCCTTTTCTTCCTGCTACTCCAAAACTCCTTGCTGAGACCTCTCTGTGTCATGTCTTTACTGATGGCTCTGCCTCATACTATCAAGGAGAACAGGTAGCGGATTTGGAGTGCTCATCATGTATCCTAATGGTAACACAGTTCATGCTTCCAAATGCTGCAGTGTGGTGTCATCTCCAGTATACAGAACTGGCAGCTGTGGCCTGTGCCCTAGAACTGATACAACACGGCGTCAAGGACACCATCATTTTGCAGAATCTAACTAGGTCTGATGCTCTCCAACAGAATTTTTACCTTTCTGGCAGATGAACTCCTTTGCATCTTCTGATGGCACCCCTGTGAAGTACAAAGCACTTTTTGTTTATATTCATGAGCTGACTCAGCATGTTCAATACAAATTGTTCATTCACAAAGTGAAAGCCCAATCAAAGTCTGATACATATCATTCTTTCAGGAGCAGACACTCTTGCCAAAGAGGGTGCTCGGGGGGGGTGGCATGGGAAATGTCTCACCCTGATGCTCTAGCAACTGTACAGGTAGCTGCTAAAAAAGAAACCTGAACCTTTTGTGACACTGGATTTGTCCACAGCACAGAAGTCCAACCCTCAATTGACAGACGTTTTTAGATTCCTTGACAAAGTAACTGGACAAGAATTGCCTACTCACAGCCCTTACAAGAGACATGCAAACCAACTGCATCTATCCCAGGACAGTAAACTGAGCTGGTATAAGTTGGACAACTCAGACTACAAGCTGTGGGTAGTCCCTGAATCCTTGAGATCTGAATTCATTCACCAGGTACACGACACCCCAACTGGTGGACACCAGGGAGTGAAAAACACACTCCAGAGACTCAAAACTGTTGGTTGGTGGCCAGGCATCACCAAGAATGTCAGACACTACATAGAAAACTGCCTAATTTATGCTCAAAACAATCCAGCCCCAACCAAGCAAAATGCCAAATTACTTCCTCAGAGACAATCTGGTCCTTGGCATGCGATCCAAATTGATTTTATTGGTCCCTTGACCAATACGAGCAGGAACAACAAGTATGCACTTATGGTTACTGACCTATTTTCCAAGTGGGTTGAGGCTTTCCCCACTAAGAACTGTACAGCCAAAGCAACTGCAAGAGTCCTGGTAGAACAGTTGTTCTCCAGGTGGGGTTTACCTCTTAAGGTAGACTCTCACAAAGGAACCAGTTTTACAAGTGACTTAATGCAAGAAACACTTGAACTTTTAGGGGTACACCAGAAGTTCCATATACCTTACCACCCTCAATAATCAGGTCAGGTAGAAAGAGCAAACAGACAGATTAAGCAAATTCTTTCCAAATTTATCAAGGACAATCCCAAGGACTGGGATTTCCTTTTGCATTTACTCCTTATGGCAATTAGGGGCACTCCTTCAGCCACCACCCAGTTGGCACCCTTCGAGGTGATGACTGGTAGAATCCTGTGACTACCTGAACACTTGTTATTTGACTTGAACACACCCAATACAGACAGAGTGTCTGTGGATACATACGTTGCTAAACTCAGAGATGACATTGTTAAAATCCACTTGTACACTGCGTACTGTATGGGCAAGGCCCAACAACAATCCAGACTCCAGTTTGACAAACATGCACAAGAAGTGGACTGGAAAGATGGAGATCAGGTAATGGTACTCAGATTTGCTCATCCTACACTCCTTCTCCAATAAGTGGAAGGACCCTATCCCATTGTCAACAAACTCAGTCCCACAGTCTACTAAGTGGGGCTCCTTCAGCAGAAGAAACTTACTGAGAATGGTTGCATGCAAATCAGTTAAAGTTATATAAAGGAGTATAACTCACATTTCCAACCCCATTGAGTGGAATTGTACCAACTGACCATTTCTTTTCCTTACAGGTACTCCTGAGATGGCTATCTTGCACCTGGCCTCCTTCTCCTAAGAAGGTTCCCCTTCTCCATGGCAAGGATATGAAAACTATATCTGAAAGCAACCAATGTCTAAGGCAACTCCTTCCACTACTTGATCATCCTCAGGGACGATATCTGACCCCAGCAGACAAACCTACCACCATCCCTGAAGGAGTTAGCATAAACGTTCCCAACAAATTGATCCCTGTCCAGGAAGGCAAGGATGCCTTCCTCACTGCCACAGTTGTGGCCCCGGACAGATCCTCTCTCAGAATTGAATGGCAAACTAACAACAGAATAACACTCCCTGTTGCCTGCCTTGCAAAAGTCACTTTCCAAGGTTGGCCCAACACCAGCATTGACCCTAATGGTACCCTGTCCCTTCACCAAGCCAGTCATAGACATTCTGGTTTATATAATCGGACTGCTTTAATTGACCTTGCCTTTTGTGAGAGGTTTCCACAAGACTCTGCAAAAAACTTCTACAATCATCATTACAAAGCTACAGCAGCTATGTTTTTGACTGTTGTATCCCCTACTGAAGCTGAATTAATGGATTGTCCACCACATGAACCTGGCCCAACCAGTGATCTCACTGCCACTTCCCTACATGGTACCCTTATAAACATGCAATATATGCACGTTCCAGTTATTTTTAATCTAATTGGAATATGGCTGAATTTGGTATGTGCCATAAAACAAACACATCTAAGTTTTTCTGTACTATGTTATTAGACAAGTCTTGCAGCATACCAGACACATACACAAGACCCAGTTACTGGTACACATACTATTGAACACTTAAGTTTATTCAGGCCTTGGCCTGCTCCTAATTACAAGGAAAAGCCCAAACCTTCCTTCCTCATAGGAGGCATGACACTGCTGATGTCACTGGTGCCACAGGCACTATTTCTGGTCTCTTCAGAACCAGCATGTCCAAACAGAGTAGACATTGCCTCTATCACTAGTCAAATGTCCAAATTCCAGGATGACATGAACAATTATATAATAATACCACTCTTATTGCACGCATGGTGTAGATGGGCTTAGTCAGGAAGAGCATTTTACCGTGTATAATATGCACGATATTGCCAAGAGTTTTAGAGATACTAAAGATAAGATTAATGAACTTGTTGCCCAGAACAACAAGGAGGTAGACAAGCAATATATTGCCAAAGAACTCCTGTGCTCTGCTTATGGCTCTTATGTCGTAACCACTGTCAATCTCTTCTGTGATTTGAAATCTGGATGTATTCCAGATATTCATGACAGAAGATTTGCTAAATGGTATTGCCCCATTATAAATCTACTTCTTGCATCATAATGTGTGCTTCTAGGCCACTCTCTATTCCCATGTCACCTGCACGTAACTTAGGTTATGTGACCTGCCATCCCAATAGGGGCCCTTGTTATAATTCCAACAAATGCACCATCAGAGATGCAATGTTTGTAACATTCACTGTATCTTTACCACATTTTGACCACACTACAGCTCTTTTTGATCAATTAGCCTCCATTCATTCCATTGGTCACCTTGACGAGGATATCTACAGAGAACTCATAGAACTCCCACCTCTTATGGTTTTTCATCCTACCTTTGAAGCATAGGTGGCACCTCATAGAGACTGTTGTGCTAAGAAGGGATTTCATTATCTGTGTCATTGTGACATTTTCAATGTCATTAAACCGGTACGTGGCTATTCACCGGACAGTATTGATTAGTCCTTCACTATGGACATGGACATTAAATGATACCGATAATCCCAGGGTACCATCAACAAAATCATCGGAGCACAACACTGGATGCCTGTACTAGAACTATGCAATAAGGTTCATTGCATGCCTGCCAGACTAAGTAATAAATCTTTCACCTGCCCAGTACAACTGAAGAAATGGAGGGTTCCTGCTGTTAAAATGACTTATAATTCTGATGGACAATATTGCACTGTTATTAATTATAAAAGCTTTACCTATGGTCTTAAGACTTGCAAGGTTTAATTTCCTAATTTCTGTTTTATTCCTCATCAAACTACAGTTATATGCCATACAGTCATTACTCCTGTTCCCATCGCGGAACCAGATGTTATTGACAGTGACCCTGAATGTATGCTTGCGCTCTCTCAGTATTTACCCATTTTTAAAGTACATATTGACCCACTGACGTTAACCTTAAAATCCCTTTTAGAAAGGAAGGATACCCATCTCATCTACACTACCGGTCAAAAGTTTTAGAACACCCCCATTTTTCCAGTTTTTATTGAAATTTAAACAATTCAAGTCCAGTGAATAACCTGAAATGGTACAAAGGTAAGCGGTAAACTGCTAGAGGTTAAAAAAAAAAGTTTAGGTTAGCAAAAACTGCTGTAGAGAAATTGCAAAGAAAGCCAAGGTGTCAGTGAGTACAGTTTCCTACACCATCAAAAGGCACTTGGAAACTGGAGGAAACTCTGACAGGAAGAGGTCTGGCAGACCCAAAGCCACAACAGAATCAGAAGACAAGTTTCTGAGAGTCAACAGCTTGCGTGATAGGCGGCTCATAGGACAACAGCACAGAATGACTGGCACCCTGAACCAAAAGGGCTACCACAGCATTTTGCAGCGCCGTGCAATACCCTCTGGTATATGCCTAGTTGGTCAGGGGTTCATCCTACAGCAAGATAATGACCCAAAACATACCTCCAGGCTATGTCATAACTACCTTCGAGGAAAAGAACAGGATGGTAGGCTTCAAATCATGGAATGGCCAGCACAGTCTCCAGACTTAAACCCCATCGAACTGGTTTGGGATGAACTGGACAGAAGGGTGAAAGCAAAGCAACCTACAAGTGCAACACATTTGTGGGAACTTCTGCAACAATGCTGGGAAGAACTTCCCGAACAATATTTGATGTCCATTGTAGGAAGAATGCCACAAGTGTGTTCGGCAGTTACAGTGTATCTGCAAAAGGTGGCTACTTTGATTAGTCAAAAATTCAGATTAAATTTTGTTAAACAAAATGATTCTATGATTTCTTTTTTATCTCCAATTGTTTATTTGTTCTATGCTTTAATTTCAGAGTACATTGAGATATTAACCTGCATAAATTTCAATAAAAACTGGAAAAATGGGGGTGTTCTAAAACTTTTGACCGGTAGTGTACATCAGCAATAATGTCTCCAAAGCAGGGGATGCCCTCAACACACTTATTCATGATGGTGATTTAGATACTGCGCACTCCAATACTTGGTTAGGACTTACTTTTAAAGGTTTTGTTATTAGTCAAGCATTTTTGTCTTTTTGATACTAACACTATGCTGCCTGAGACGCACGCTCAAACAACATCGCAAACAACTCAAGTTTGTTTCCAAGGCTCGTGTGTCAGATATGTAAACAATGGAGATTGCTCCCACTTCTTTCCCATAGCAGTGTTGCCTTTTTGGTAAGGCAATGGGGGGGGGATGTTATGCAAGATCCCCACACTCTAATTGGCCTCCTACCATGCTTCTCAGACAAACCTTATGTTATATTACACACACGCATTATATACTGTATACACACACACACACACACAGAACAATGATTACTAACTTGTAGGGCATTGGCACTTACCGTATAAGTGTAAGTGTCAGGGAAACATTATGATCATCATTTTATGCTATTTACCTTGCTTAGTAACAGCACATAGTGTGCCAAGACACACCAGTGTCTTTGTGTATCCTTTGTTTTATTATACAGTCTGCACTGCCATCTTTTGGATTATGTATTACTGCACTATATTTTGTATCTTATATGCATTCTTTGTCTCACGTTTTAGTTAACATTACAAATAATATTTAAGTATAGATAACATTGTGGAGCCACCTGACGTTTAGCCAAGGGCTTATTTTATGTATCTAGCCTTTTGGTAACCATGGTAATAATCAGAACTATATAACCTACTGTCTTATGTATCCCCCCTTGAGACCTTCTTCACTTCTTGGGGTATCTGAGAAACTTTCAGCTCTCAGTGTCTGTGGTAAGACCTGCTTAGGGCAACTGTTTATCTTTTGTGTAATAAACACGCTTTATTACTCAATATGCTACTAGTCTGTGTCTCTTTTGCATTTCTACAGCTGCAAAGAATCTGATCAGGGCTAAGCACCCCAACAGTGCCCTTTTGATGCGTCATGCAGTTAAGCCTGTCAAGAGTCAGGAAAAGAATGAGGAAAATAATTGATCGTGCATTATCCACCTGTCTTCTACCATCACCACACTGATAAGAAAGAAAGAGAGAGAGAGAGAGAGAGACAAAAGAAATGAAAACTAAAGAGCCCATAAAGGACAAAAAACCAACCACCAGACACAGAAATAGACAAGGAAGACACAGCAAAGAATGAGAGATGAGAGAGAGACAGAGATGTAAAACCAAGAAAGGTCACAGAGAAATGTGAGAGACTTACTAAAGCATTCAAAATTTGCAGGGGCATTCAACGATTAAAATATACCATGTTGCCACATACAAGATTTCACCAGATAAAACAAATGAATACAAACACACATCCAAATATGTGTTTGGGCAGTACACACTGGTGGTGGTGGTGGGGGGGGTGCAG
Source organism: Neoceratodus forsteri (assembly GCA_016271365.2). Taxonomy (NCBI): domain Eukaryota; kingdom Metazoa; phylum Chordata; order Ceratodontiformes; family Ceratodontidae; genus Neoceratodus; species Neoceratodus forsteri. Next base: position 178,800,591 of record CM057450.1, on the reverse strand, counting down.
GCAGGCAGGATACTAAAATGTTAAACTGAGTAGTGGTCATTTCATTTACATTTCTGAATTACAACAGAATGTGACTGGCCTGTGAGGGGAAGAGGGGGAATGCCCAACAGGATGGGGCCAGGCCCCCAAACAAAGATCCTTTGCTGTGCCCCTTCTGTGTGACCAGTTGCCTGTAGGTAAGGGCCTGTTCGTTTTTGTTTAAACATTTAATTTGCACATTCTACAGAGCATTTGCCAATGATACTCACTGGGACAAATAAAACTAAAATAAAAGGAGATGAGACACAGTACAACCAGACTGCTACATTGGTAAGCATAGCTGCTGGCTAAAACCTCACTCATCCTAAAGCTCCCACCAGTTAATTGACCCACATCTGTAGTCATTTGCTTGTTTTGGTGGCTGGCTAGTTCTGGATTAAATTTCTGTTCTTTAAAGAGGGACTCTTGTACTTAAACAATGAAGAAGTGGATTTAACTACCACACACAGGGATCTCAACTAGTAGATATGTAATAAAATCGTAAGTGTTAAAAAGCCACTGACGCCTTGAGAAGAACTTTGCAAAACATAATATTTTGGACACAAAGCAGCTTATATTTCTCATTCATAGGCTGGCCCTGTGGCACTGAGGGTTGAGACGCCAGATGCCATACCTTGTGCCGCACCGGTGACCCGGGAACGGACTCGGGGCGCATGGGGCTGGCAGGGGGAAGGAAGGATCGAGCATCCCACCAGCCTCTCTCCTTCTTTCCGGGAGGGTGAGGGCCATGCACCGCACTTGCAGTGACACCCAGTGGAGTCTGGGTCTTCCACAGTCGTGGTCATATGTAAAGGGGAGGAGCACAGCGAGTGGCGGCACATCGGTGCAATGTCATTGCACGTCCAGCTCCTCACTGGGTTATGTAAAACAGGAGGCAAAATGCTGGTGGGGCAACCTCGGTGGCTGATGGCCGGCCCTGCGCCCCCGGCTGTTCCGTGCCACGGGTCCCGGGGGGGGATGCCATCATGGGCCGGACAGTCCAATGGGGCATATAAATCCGCACACTGGGCTCGACTCCAGGGGTGTGGGTGCTGGAGGGGGCTGCTCCGACCAAGGAGGTAAAAAAAAAAGTGCTATGTTAGAAAAAATATATATATTTCTCTTTAACTCTGTATTTCTTATCCCCATTATTTATTACTGAGGTTAATATGCATGAAAACAGGATAGTTGTTCCTTGAGGGTTCATCAGCTCCTGTTGCTTCTTCCCAACCAGATGTCATAATACTCTGCTTGTGACATCACAGTTATGCCCATGGCAGACTATGATGTCATGATAGAGCATTATGATTTCAAGTAGGGAATAAGCTACAGAGCAGTTGAACTGTAAGGGATAAAGATCTTGATTTTGTGGGAATTTCTTCAGCAATAAATAATTGAGAGGATAAATCTATGGAAGATGTATGAAATTACAAGCTAAATTGTGACCAAATATCATGTTTTCCAAAGTTTTCTCAAAGGTGTCAGATGCTCTTTAATGATGTAGATTTTCACTTATTTTCTAGCCATGTTGATCTTCCCTTGTCAATCTTCACCATTCATTACTGCTTGGGTAGTGCTGGAGGCACGCACCGCTACGGAGATTTTTTAAATTTTTTACATTGGCTCAACACGCTGCAAGCGACACGCTGCTGCATCATGCGCCAGGGGCGGCCATTAGGTGCCGCAGACTCCTCCTCCATTTCAGTTCTGTTTCTCCCGCCATCGAGGCTACTCCTGCTGGGTGGTTAGATACAGTTTAGGCCGTCTGCGTCATTGAATTTCCAGACTCCTTCTCCTGTTTTTTCTCGATGCCGTCACCAGTAAGACCGTTCTTTTTCTAACTTTCTTTGACGGCGCCGAGAGCTTTTGCTGTTTTGAGTCTCAGTATTTCGCATCATGTCAGGTTCGGGGTGGAGAAATGTAAGTTGAGCGGCCGCACCCCTATCGTCAGTGCTCCTGTGGCGGCATTTTCCGTCCGCGGACCGACATGATGTTTGTCTTCATTGCCTGGGACCCAACCACGATATGGATGCGTGCGATGCCTGTTTCTCGATGGACTGTTGCATCCTAGAAGTTTGCGCATTTAAGATCGACAAGGCCCCACCGACTTTCGGGAGATGTGCCGCTCCAGAGATTCCCAGGTAAAGTCTCTAGGCCCTTCCTTCGGGTCCCCCTCTCAGGCCTATACAGTCTATAGAGAGGAGGCTTCCTTATCTTCTCTTGCGAAGAGGAAGCTTCTTTTGTGGTGTCGGAGGAACGCCGGGGTCCCCTCCAGGGCCTCGGCCGGGACACCGCCTCGGCAGTCACCTCCTCAGAGGTGCAGGCTCCCCCAGTGTCGAGGCCCACGTCTGCTGGGCCCAGCATCAGTGGACCCTAGACGCTGCCTTCCGGTGCAGTTTTGGATCCCGGTGCCATTCACGGCGCTGGTGATCGAGACGGCACCGTGTTGGCTCTCAGCGCGGGCCCGGTCGGCTCTTCTGGTGGTGCCGAGTGGGGTCCCGGCACTGAGGGTGGTGCCGTAGGTTTGGCTGGTGCCGTTAGGAAGTCATGGCCAAGTCTAGGTATTGTGGGGAGTCCGGGGTCATCCGGCACCGGCGCCGTTTCACTGGAGACCCCTGGGGTTGCCAGTGTTGTGGTCCAGCTGGTCTCTTCCTGGAGGATGACTCAGATGTGGACCCATCCTGGCACTCTGACTCTTCGGAGTCAGGGTCTCTGGTGGCATGAGGTGCTAGGTGGCCCAGCGCGCCTATTCCTCTGTCTCGCTGCCATCCCCCTGAGGCCCCCCAGGCTGGGGGTGGTCTGGGGTCCCAGGGGGGCGATGGAGCAGAGGTGGAGGGAGGGGCTCTCCCTCCTGAGGGGCTCGTGCCAGCTGCCAACCCTAGTGCTGCTGCACCCCCTCGGGGTGGGGTGGGGCCGCTGGGGTTGAGGAGGAGGGCGTTCTTGGAGTCCGAGGGACAGGGTTCAGGCATCTTGCTCTTTACCTGCCACCCCTCGGAGTGCGGGTAGGAGCCATAGCGCTGGGCCCCATCTTTCTCTCTTGGACCCCCGGGGACCCCTCTGGTGGTGTTGCTGTGGGCTGCCCTTCTGGATCCATGCAGTCCCAGGTTCGTCACAGGGGAGGATCCCCTTCTAGGCTCTTCCAGGCTTCGCATCCCCAGGGTTCCATTTTACGACCTGGTCTGTTGTCCGGGATCCCGCCAGCTCGGGCTCCATTCCCTGGATTCCAGAGCCTCAACAGAGGACAGTTGCTTTGCTGTATGTGCCCCTCTCCCATTCCTCTGCAGTCACCCCCCCGCTCTCCCAGGCCATGTCGGTCCCACGGGCCCGTTGTCCTGGGAGACGTTCAAAGGTTCTGCGGCGGCCTTCCTCATATGTTAGGTACATGAATGAGCGGGTTTTTCGCCTATCCCCACTGCCGCAGGAGTCCTCTGGACACTCAAGCTCTCCATCATCCTCATCTCCCTCCTCTGAGGGAGAGGAACCCACTGCTCATCTCTCCTTCGATGCTGATTTCACTGAATATCAGCGATTCCTTTCGAGGATGGTGAGGGATCTTCAGATTTCCTATATTAGGCGAGACAATACTGAACGGGAGACTCGTGAATTCCTTGGCGAATTCAGTGCCCAGCATTTGGTGGTACTATCCTGGCCTATTCCCTTCCAGGAGGTGTCTATCTGTTCCTGGCAGTCGCCAGCCGCCCTTTCTCCAGCCCCGGCAGACTGCCAACATAGGTATTGTGCCCCATCGGAATCTCTAGGTACTCTCCCTAACTCACCCTCAGGATTGGCATACTTAGAGACTCCCTCCGGGCGCCGCCGCCTGGCGTACGACCATCCACCGGACTCAGATTCTCTACAATTTGACCGGTGAGGGCGAAGAGTGTTTTCTTCCTCTCGTGCGATGTCATGCATTGCATCACATCAGGCCCACCATGCTGCCAATGGTAGGCATTTGTGGTCGATGCTTTCCCAAATCTTCGCATCAATGCCTGACACGGAGCAAACCAGACAAGCTATTTCCCTCTCTGCTATAGGCCTGAAGCTGGCAAGACACCAAGCAAGGGCATCTTATGACACCAATGAGGTAGCTTCCAGACTTGCAGGGACAACGATCTGTATTAGACGGACGGCATGGCTTCGTCTATCAAGGTTGTCACCCCTTGCCCGGCGTAGGGTGATTCGCTCCGCTTTCCGGGGACCCTTCTTTTTTCCTCCAAAGCTAGGAGACTTCTGCAGGGGCTTCCTCCGTCTCCCCGCCTCAGGGGACACCTCCTAGCTCTTCTCACCCATAGGCTTCTCTCCTGATTAGCCCAGGGTCTTCCCTTCTGTTTCTCACCAACAGGAGGCTTGGGTGTGCTCCTCAGGTTTCTTATCCCCGGTGGGAAGCTGAGTACTCACCCAAGCAGTAATGAATGGTGAAGACTGACAAGGAAGATATGAAAATTACGTACCTACCGTAATTCTTGATCTTCTCTTGTATCTTCACCATTCATTACTGATACCCGCCCACCTTCCCCTCAGTGGCCTCCTACTGGGGCGTCTCTCCCTTTCTTTGGCTTTTATGTAGAAAAAAACCAAAAAATAACATTGTTTTTCCTTTCTTCTTGAATGGATCTTTTTTCCTCAAGGTAAAGAGGAACGAGTAGGGTCTTTTTCACCTATTCTGAGGGAACTCTTTCTGACTGTCCCTAGGGGGTGACCTCTGGGCCCCTTAACCACGATGCTCAGTTCACAGCTCAAGAGACCGTCCCTTTGGTGCAGCCTCAAAAATTTAGGTTCCCCCTGGCAGGTATTATTATTGTCAGCTCATTCTGGCTGGTGCTTCTGGCACTTCATTAGCCTTGAGCGGTTGTTCTTGCCTTGCCTTCAGGGAGTCTGATTGAGTTCCCACTCTATCCTTTCATACAAAGCTGCCTTCTGTAGGGCTTAACCCCTCCCCATACACTTCTGTGTTAGCACTTAACAGGGTGCTAAGGGGCTTAATCCCCTTCCTAGTTGGGCACTCTCTTTCCGGAACAGATTTTCTGCCTGGGCAGTCTGTGAGCTCTCAGCTAGAGTGTAGGGGGTTGGCATGATGGGAGGTTAGGGAATCTGCCCTTTGTGTCCAATCTGTACAGGCGGTTCAGTTGAACCTTCTCTCAGTCCTATCAGGAGGGATTCTTGCTCCCTTGTTTTTGGTTCCGAGCTTATAAGCCTCTCAACCAATGTATCTATGGGCAGTGTTCTCCCCTCTCCGCATACCTTGTTTTCTTCCCTTTCTTCTCCTTCTTCTTCCTCTTCCTTTTCTCTTTCTATCTGTTCCTCCCTTGGAGCCGCCCCAGAAGAGAGGCCCTGCAGTCCCTTAGGGTAGGCATTCTCTCTCTTTTCCTTCTGTTCTCTACCGGCTTATTCCTTTTTCAGTTCATATCCTTTCCTTGTTCTGTCCCTCGGCTCTCTTGCCTCGCTCTCCTTTTTCCTTACCCTTTGTTTTCGCCTCTCCGGCTACCAGAACTGAGATGGAGGAGGAGACTGCAGCAACTAACGGCCCCCCGTGCATGACACAGCACGTCGCTCTCAGGGGCGGCGCCGTTGGAGCAGACTTAACAAAAAATCTCCTCAGAAGCGGCCAAGGCCTCGGCACTACCCAAGCAGTAATGAATGGTGAAGATACAAGAGAAGATCAAGAATTACAGTAGGTACGTAATTTTCATTTCTTCCCTGCCACAGCCGCTACATTTCAGCCAGCCGAGCGGAAGTAACATTGCCTCCTGAATCCCCCACTGACAGCTTGCGGTAAATTCAAGTGTCACATACTGTACATTGTAGTATTCAAGGCCCCCCCCCCGTCCTCCAATCACCATCTCTGTAATAAAATAGTTATTCCCTTCATGTCTAGTGGCACCCCTCACCCTCGTCCTCCAATTACTATTCCGTAATGAAATAATTCTTCCCTGGTATCTAGTGGCACCCCTCCCATCCTCTGATCACTGTTCTCATTCTGAGTAATTCTTCCCTGATATCTAATGGCACTCCCGACCCTCCAATCGCTCACTATTGCCTAAGAGTAGTCCCTAGCATCAAGTGGAACTCCCCACTCCCGGGCACCCATCCCACAACAGAGCTGACATTCCCTGATGTCTAGCGGCACCCCACCAGCACCAGGTATACCTAACTGCCACCTCCCCTCACCTTAGTCGCTGGTGCCACAGAGGAGGTGATACAGTGACCAGCACAGTCCTCATCTCATCACCCCAGCCGGCCACTGTATGCAAGGACAGGGAACACGTGTATTAGTAAACACACTCCCTGTCCTTGCATACAGCAACTAGCAGAGATGGTGATTGGAGGGGTGTGCCAGTTACTGTATTGTCATCCCATGGCATCAGCAACTAAGGTGAGGGGAGGTGGCAGTGAGGTATACCTGGTGCTGGGGGAGGGGTGCTGCTAGACGTCAGGGAATGTCAGCTCTGTTGTGGGATGGGTGCTCGGGGGTGGGGAGTTCCACCTGAAACTAGGGACTTCTCTTAGGCAATAGTGGCGAGTGATGGGAGGGTGGGGGTGCCACTAGACACCAGGGAAGAACTACTTTGTTACAGGAAAAGTGATCGGAGGATGGGGGTCCAGACAACAGGGAAGAATTACTTCATTACGGAACCGTGATCGGACAGGGGTTACTAGACACCAGAGAAGAAGTACTTCATTACAGGAAAAGTTACTAGAGGACGGGGGGGTTGCTAGACACCATAAATTTGACTTGGCGAGGACCTTGTTAGTTAAGCGGTGGCCATGACTTGTTCCAAATGGCCATCTAAACAAGGTAAATTTAATTTTAAAAACAGCCCCTATTCATTCCTATGGAAGCACCACCACGCTCTACAAACCATGACATCAAAAACCGTGTGAGCGTGGGGGCCGAACGGGGCAGATCGTGAACTGAAGGGCTATCAGGAAGAGCAAGGGATCAGCGCGGCTCAGCTCTACAGAGCCAAAATACAATCCCTTCCCTTCTAAAATAGGGGCCATTAAAAAATTAAAGATGGGCATCCTAGGACTTCTGCCCAGGTAGGCTTCAGTTGTGCTTCTCAGGGCAGGGACCAAGATAGTTGCTCTTTAAAAATGCAAAACCTGTGCCTTTTGGTTATCACGGGTATCATCTACCAAAGGACATACACAGGTATGTCCTCGGAGTTCCTCTTTAATCTTTTATTTGTTGTCCGCATTTCTCCTTACTTGGTAACATAACTGATGTTATGGTCTGATTATTTCTGACATGGTTATCTTTCTATTGGTAACATTTCCTTAAACATGTGTTTTCTTCTGGACTGGTTTGTCAATAATAATAATAATAAAAAAAAATTAACTGTACTAAACAAAAGTGGCATTAAAAAACAAAACAAAAACTAATTGTTTCATGTGCAAAAGCCATGCCGTCTAGTGATCACTCATGTCTCCAGGCAGACAGCTGTACTCCATTTAACACAGACCATTAAGGAGAACATAAGGTTGGTAATGAGCCAGCTCAAACATAACAGTGTGGTAACACTACCCTGGAGTCCACCCGGGAAACTCATCAGCTTGGCTCATGTGAAGGTGACAGGGGTTAATTTACTTTTTGAGCATTCCGCTCTCTCCAGGGAGCTACAGCTCTGAAAAGCTTATTGTCTGCTCCCATTTCCTAACCTAGTGGGATCAGGAGACCTGCCAGACGGCTGTACTTTCGATCCCTGACCAAGTTGGCGGCACTGGAAGTCCATATTGGCTTACTGATTTATAATATGAAAGAAGACTTATTCCTTTATAAAAATGTGGGGTCCATTTTTACGCACACCACAGCTGTGACATCATCAGACTGTTGTGAAACCACAGCTGTGGTTTCATGTTGATGTATCACTCAAGCAACAAAATTAATAGTCCCTTGCTCTGCACAAAAATACTGTTTAACAGCTGGTTAGTTTGCCAGTGCCAAATGCTCAGGTAATGTCAAGGGCAGTTTGTTTTGTTTGTACAGTCTGTGAGCTGACAAATACAACCATACTCAAGCTCCAAGTAGAGAACCAGTTTCTTACCCTGCATCATTTTATTAGGAGGCTGCAGGTACTGTATTGTCAGTTTTCACAGACATTCTTTCAAAGACAACACACTCCAGTCATACAGCTGTTTAGCCTTGTAACTTAAAGATCAAATGCACACCTATATCATAAAAAGCTTGAATTCACTTTAATACATGTCCCAGTGTCATGATTAGTGCCTCCTAAAATAGCATGCTGTTTGGTTTTGTGGTTTTCTTTACATCAGCATCTGTTAATGTGCTCTGCAGTAACTGAAACAGTGAAGATGTTTCTGTCCCTGTCGGTGAGCAATGACATCATACCTGTCCAGCCTGCTACCTCACCAGTTAAATCCCTGATTGACTGAATAAGCTGTTGCTATTCCTAGTTAGAGCAGTCTGTAGAGCTAATTGTTTTCACTCAGAGTTTGTTACCAACCCATCTGGTTTGTGTTTAAGAGAGATATGCTTAAAATCTATCTTTTTATTCTCAATTTTAGTGGCATGAATGAACACCTGTGAGAAAGTACCTTGTCTGTATCACAGATGTCAGTCCTCTGTCATCAAAACTCTGCATTCTATTCTGGCTACATAACACAGGGTTGTTTAATGGATATAAAATAAATCTGCATTCCATTAATTCATAGAAGCAGTGTCTCTTTGATGTAGCCTCAGTAAATAAGTTCATGTGAGAACAATTTTGTTTTTCTGTCAGATAGACAAACGTGTCTGCCACGCTGCTATTTCAAGAACATGTACTGTATGAACTCATAAAATTCAGTCTTTGTGGGGTTCTGTGTGAAAATGGATCACATATGTGTATAACTAGAAATACTACATGGCATCCTGATGCCCCCGTCTCCTGCCTCTAAGTTGAGGCTGCTGCACCTTGCTTCCCTAGGTGCCCCCCACCCCCACAGTCAGGGCCAATGCACACTGTTGCCCCCTTTTCCTGTCTCCATGGACAGGGCTGCTGTGCTCTGCTAAGCCCTAGAGTCCCAGGGCATCTGCCTTCACAGTTTGGGCTGCTGCACCCTGCTGCCCCAGGCCACTGAAGGTGGGGCTTTTGCTGCACCCTGCTACCCACCTCCACTGCCCCAAATAGGCACGGCTGCTGTACCCTGATTCTCCACGGTGTCCTGCACCACAGTCAAGGCTTCTGCTCCATGCTGTCCTCTGTCCCAGGACACCACTGTGCCCTGCTGCACTATAAAGCCTCTTGCCCCCACAGTTAAGAGTTGTTGCACCATGCTGCTCCCTATTACTAGAGTCAGATCCTTTGGTACACTGCCCAAAACTACCCAGTAAAAAATACAAAAAATACTTTCATATTGTGCTATAGAGTGGGGGACAGATGGTAGCAGGGTGTGGCAGCCTAAACTGTCTGTGCAGGAGGCAGCAGGGTGCAGCAGCACTGACTGTGTAGAAAAGACAGTGGGCAGCAGATTGGAGCAGCCTCATATGAGAGCAGGGGACAGGGGGCTTTTGGGGCAGGGGAAAGCAGAGAGCTGCTGCCTCAACTGCTGGGCAGGAGACAGGGGTATCAGGATGCCATATAGTATTTCTAGTTATATACATGCATGATGTATTTTCACACAGAAACCCTATAAGAACGGAATTTTATGAGTTCATACAGCACATGTTCCTGAAATAGCAGAGGGTGTTAGATATAGGTTTGTCAATCTGACATAAAAAAATTGTTCTCAAATGAACCTATTTACTAAGGCTACACCAAAGACACACTGCTATGAATTAACGGAATGCAGACTTATTTTATATTCATTAAACAACCCTGTGTTATATAACAAGAATAGTTTATTTTTTGTCCTTGTATTTATGCACTTTAAGGAGATAAAGGAAATTATTTCTCATTTTTAGTATTTATATTTACTATTGTTATATATTTATATTTTAGATAGGTTAGTTATTTACTTATCTACTTTATAAAGAGAGTATATTTTTAAAGTATTAGGTTTTCCTTATTTTGTTTTCTTTTTTATATATTATTATTGTAATTTACTTGTGTATACTGTTGTGGTCTTTGACCGCTCAATAAACTTGAACTTGACTTGGGTAAGAATAGAATGCATAGTTTTGATGACAGAGAACTGACATCTGCGATACAGACAAGGTAATTTCTCACAGACATTCATTCATACCACTTCAGATCAGCACTGAACCCCAAATGATCAACTGTTTATGAGAACAGAACGCTTTTAAGCTAATCTCTCTAAACAGAAACCAGATGGGTTAGTAATAAACTGAGTGAAAACAATTAACTCTACAGACTGCTCTAACTAGGAACTGCAACAGCTTATTCAGTCAGTCAGGGGCTTAACTGTTGAAGCACCAGGCTGGACAGGTATGATGTCATTGCTCACTGACAGGGACAGAAACATCTTCACTGTTTCCAGTTACTGCAGAACACATTAACAGATGCCGATTGAAAGAAAACCACAAAACCAAACAGCATGATATTTTCAGGAAACACTAATCATGACACAGGGATGTGAATTCAAGCTTTTTATAAAATATGTACATTTGATCTTTAAACTGGTTGTAAATCAGAGACATCTCTTGCTCCCTCAGAGAAGTAAAGTAGCTAACAGGACTGAGATAACCGGGCACACGGTCCAGAGTGTGTGCACATACACAAACTGATGTTTCACAATGAATCACAGCATCAGCGTTCCAGCTCTGCTAGCTTCTGTACTTGTCTCTAGGAGCAGGAGACATTACAAAATTAATAGACTTGCAAAAAATCCGGGCGGTCTCATAGAAGTTTAGAGCGGTTGCGTAAGCTGTCTCAAGTTTATAGGGACTGTGTAAGAGGTCTCAAGTTTAGAGTGCTGTGTAAGAGGTCTCAAGTTAATAGGGACTATTTAAGGGGTCTCAAGTTTAGAGGGGATACGTAAGATGTCTTAAGTTTATAGGGGCTGCGTAAGAGGTCTCAAGTTTAGAGGGGCTGCATAAGATGTCTCAAGTCCAGAGGGGCTGCGTAAGATGTCAAGTTTATAGGGACTGTGTAAGATGTCTCAAGTTTAGAGTGCTGTGTAAGAGGTCTCAAGTTCAGAGTGACTGCATGAGAGGTCTCAAGTTAATAGGGACTATTTAAGAGGTCTCAAGTTTAGAGGGGATACGTAAGATGTCTTTAGTTTATAGGGGCTGCATAAGATGTCTCATGTTTATAGGGACTGCATAAAATGTCTCAAGCTTATAGGGGCTGTGTAAGATGTCTCAGGTTTAGAAGGGTTGCATAACAGGTCTCAAGTTTAGAGGGGCCACATAACTTGACTCAGGTTTATAGGGATTATGTAAGATGTCTCACGTTTAGAGGGGCTGCATAAGATGGCTCAAGTTTAGAGGGGCTGTGTAAGATTTCTCAAGTTTTGAGGGGCTGAGTAAGATTTCTCAAGTTTATAGGGAATGTGTAAGATGTCTCACGTTTAAAGGGTCTGCTTAGGATGTCAGGTTTATAGGGACTGTGTACGATGTCTCAAGTTCAGAGGGACTGCGTACGATGTCTCAGGGTTAGAGGGACTGTGTACGATGTCTCAGGGTTAGAGGGACTGTGTACAATGTCTCAGGTTTACAGGGACTGCGTAAGATGTCTCAGGTTTAGGGGGACTATGTAAGATGTCTCAAGTTTATAGGGACTGTGTAAGATGTCTCAAGTTCAGGGACGCTGCATAAGTGGTCTCAAGTTTATAGGGGCTGTGTCAAGTTTAAAGGGGCTGTGTAAGCTGTCTCAAGGTTATAGGGGCTGTGTAAGCAGTTACAAGTTTATACAGCAGGTGTTGTGCAAGAGGTCTCAAGTACGCAGGTGCTGTGTAAGATGTCTCAAATTTATAGAGGCTTTGTAAGAGGTTTCATATTTATATGGGCTGTGTAAGATGTCTCAGATTTGTAGGGGCTGTGTAAGAGGTCCCAAGTTTATAGGGACCACGTAAGATGTCTCGTATTAGAAGTGTCTCATCCTGGGCATTTTAGCCCAAACTGTGCAGGATGATACTCTTACACCATAACATAGAGATCTCTCATTGCATCTATAAAACGATAAAATGTATTATAATTACTGGGTACCTCCAATATCAACCCAAAACTGGTACAGATTTTTTCCTGAAGTAACAAAAGGAAAATACTAAGCATAAAGCCAAAATTATTTTTCAGATCCACCAAGCCATAAATGGGAAGCTTCAAAACAATGTGTCTTAGGACCACTTAGCCAAGATACCATCACACATCAAGCAGATCTCAGAACTGATGATTTACAATGGCAAAAAACAAGTGAATGCAAAACAAAGTTGTGAAAATATTTGTTTTACATCATTTTATTCCTATGACAGTAGTTAGTGAATGCAAACTGTTTACTGGCACTGTACTGTTAAGGAGACCCAGATGCAAATTGGACCCAGGGTGTATCAACAGGCAGGTGAAACAGGGCAGGCTAGATGGGCCTACCTTTCCTTTTCTGCCAACACATTCTATGTTTGAAGGGCACCTTACTTTGGCTAGTGAAGTCTGAGCACAATGAGGAGACAGACAGCTCAGACTCTTAAGTGGGGGGGGGACTCTACCTGCTATTATATGTTAAAAGGGCCCATGAGGGGGGGCTCTCTTATGGTGTGTAAGAGACTCAGAGCATGGGCATGAGGACCACAAACCTAAGCAGTTCTGTCTGCCCAAATCTCTTGTGAGGAGTACCATAAGATACACCCCTTGGAGGCCCTATTATCAATTATAAATCACAGGAGTTTAGCTCGAGTGATTTAAAATAAGTTTATAGTCTTAATTTTTTCTATGCCATCCTCCTGCCATGATGCTGAAGTGGACTGTTTCCTCCTAATGCTCTCGCAAGACGCCACATGGTACACAGGATAAGAGGTATACTGGTTCAGCATGCTGATAAATAACATTAGTGATTTATAATACTGTACAAGTATACAGGTACATTTAAAGTGAGTAACCCTGGTTCTAGCAAGTATCCTGTTTGCTTCTGTACCAGAGTACATCAAAGGATCGGGGGTGGGTGGGGGGTTCTTATGGGGAAAATGATCCTACAGCTGTGCATTAGTCTCAACCCTTCTGCCCCAGCCCAATGAAGCTGGACTACCCACATACAGGCCCTGCGGTGAGGCTGCAGGGCTGATAACCAGTGTAATGAAGGCCATTGCTAATGGCCCATGTTTAGCAGCAGACTAGGAAGCCTAGCACTTGGGCGGCCCAGCTGTGCATTCTGCTGCTGTAATGACCCCGGACAGTGGGCCGTGGAGCTCGCTCCTCTGTCAGGGTGATGCTGCATACGCACAAGCTACCTAATGGACTGCCTGGCCTTGAAGGGTGCTCAGAGGGCCAGAGGGCAAAAACAAGGAGGGAACAACTGTACCATCTCAATTCTAGCTATTGGCATGCTCAGGCCCACCCTGCGCCACTTCCACCCCAGCAGCCTTGATCTTGTTTGGGGGTGGGGTAAGTGGTAGTGAGCAAAAACCAGGAGGAAAAGCACTGGGCTGTCTAAAGGCTAGCTGCTGGCAGTCTCAGGTCCTGCACTACTTCCACCCTAGCAGGCTTGATGAGGCGGTGGGTAGCAGCAGTCGGGACTGGGAGGTTGCCAGTGAAAGAAAGACTTGAAGGATCAGATGGTGCTGCTGGAGAAAAAGGGGATACAGAAAAAGAAATGAAACAACTTTGTACTGAAATGTGTGCCTTTTCATCGTTTATACTAACGTTTCTCATACAAGGCCATCGGGGCTGTATTCGGCCACCAGCACAATTTTCTGCAGCCATAAAGTTCTTTGAGCCAACTACTATGGTACTGTGTGGTGTTTTTTTCATGCAAACACATGTTACTGAAGCGCCACTGCTGTACCACACCACGGTTTGCCTGTGCAAACACCACACGGTATACTGCAATACCATTCAACTTTAACTACCACTGTAAACAGGCAACTTCTTACCTTTAAAACTCATGGGGGATACATTTCAAATGAATATACATCACAGATTTAACTGACTCTGCTGTGTAAAGAAAAATGTATTACATCAGGGGGTTTGGGGAGGAAAAATAGGAAGCGACACCAACAGTACATTCTGGTGGTCACATTTTGAGGCCATTTGAGGTCACCAGGATTTGTGGCTTGTGAACCACTACTCTATACTGTATAGTAATAAAAAAAATTAAATAGCCATGTATGTAAGCAGTATTTGCAATCTGAGGTTAAATGAAACTAATATATACCATTCCCTCAAGGTGGCCACATCTGCCCTAATCTCTCTCACTAGCCATCTTACCACAACATCCCTTGGTAAGGTCATATACTTTTTAGTAACTTCAAACTTGACTAGCCTGGCAGTGGGGTAAACAGTTGTAAGTCTGCCTCAGATGGCCACCTTACTCAAATGATACTGTAAGTGAACCCAGGAGGCTGAACACTAAATCTGGCAAACATACTCTCCTCAATTGGGTCCTAGCTAACATGCCTGAAAGAACAAAAGCTGCTGGCTTACTTCCCAACTCCCTTAGTGACCATTCCTGGGTCTTCTGCTTATGGAAAAACAATGTCCCAAAGCCCCCAACCATCGTGGCCAGAGATTGTTCTAACTCTGATGAATCCTCCTTCCTGCACAGCTTTCCTAGCATTCTCTGGGACCGCATAATCAACCTCCCAGTACTGACAGTACCCTAGATTACTCTCTCAGTAATTGTCTTAGTGTGCTCAATAACCGCACAGGGTAAAAGGTCTCTGCTTGAAATGGCTGAGCAGAGACTTATGGAAGGACATGAAGCTAAGAGACAAAGCATGGGGTCAATATACCCTCCCTGGCCAGGTAGCTGACTGGCATAATTATATGCATCTCAGGAATCACTGTAAATTGAGCCTAACATATACTAAAAGAACCTAGTTAAAAAGTGACCAGCCTAAAAACTTAGACCCTAAAAACTTTTGGATCCAAATTAACCATCTCTAAAAAGGGTGTTCTGCAGCCCCTCTTCATACTATTACTGATGAAGGTTCAGTTATCTCCAACCCCTACTCCTTAGCTAACAAGTTTAATAGCTTCATTATGGACCTGGATAGGTTTGCGGCACCCCTGAGTGTTGTATCAACTGGCCCTCCTGACCTGGGGGGGGGGGGGCCCCCCCCCCGCAAAAAAAAATTTCACTTTCACCTCATCACTAGAAAAGAGGTTCTTGAGCAACTTAGAAAGATTAGGACTGATGCCCCCCACCGGCTACAGCGATCTGGAACATATATTCCTTAAAACTGCTGCTCCAGTTATTGCCACTTCCTTAAGAAACCTATTCAACAAATCCCTTTTGCAAGGCACTAACCCTGACAAGTGGAAAATTGCCACAGTTGTCCTAATACACAGAGGTGGACCTAAAGACCTCACTGAAAACTCAGCCCATCACCCTGCTCTGTTCTCTTGACAAGGTGCAAGACAGGATGGTCTATAACCAGCTCCAAGAATACCTACAAACCAACACACCTCTATCTGATGCCTAACACAGTTTCATAATGAATCATGGCATGAATAGCACACTGGTTTGACTGACCTCTCACATTCTTGGGGCAAACGGCCAAGGACTTTCCACAGGTGCTGTTTTCATGGGCCTTACCAAGGGTGTCTGCCCTAATAAATTACAACCTCCTGTTGACCAAGCTAAGAAACATAGGACTAGACAGTCCGGCTCTGCTGCTGGTTCAAGCACTAATTGTCAAACAGGAAACAACTTAAGTGGCAGGGTTTATCTGGTCTAAGAGAATAGAACTGTTGTGTACCTCAAGGTTCCATTCTTGATCTGCTGTGCTTCTCAGTATTTCTCAATGAAGTGCCTGATGATGGTGGTGAGTCCAAGCTGCAGCTTTAAGCAGATGATGCCGTCCTTTGCAGAAGCTCATCCAACCTCCCTCAAATCAGTCGTGACCCTGATGCTGTTTTCAAGCTCTTTGAATCCTTGTTAAAACTCAAGCCCTACTATTACACCCCAAGCACCTACGCACTGACAGACAAGACTTACTCAAGTTATCCACCCTCTCTGGGTTAAAGGTGGAAATGGTTAACTCATTGAAATACCCAACATTTCTGCTAGAACAAGACCACATGTTGATACAGTCACTTGGTCTATCCACCAAAAGACTTGTCTGCTCTTTAGAGTCAATGCCTGTCTTACCAAAGAGGCACGATAAGCCATTATCACCAGTACTCTCATGCCTGCCCAAACATATGGTGTTCCCCTACCGTACTCCCTGCGAGACACCAAGCTCAGGTCGAGTGTTCTGTACAACAGTGTCGCTCGGTTTATGCTGGTGCCCTTCCCAGGAACCATCACTGCACATTCCTCTTGGATGTCAAGTGGCCCACCCTAAAGAGTAGACTGGTCTACCCACTATTCTGCCTCGTCTACAAACTCACAATGAATACTTCCCCCACCTCCCAGTTTTAAGGGGCTTCCTGGTCCCCCCAAAGACAGTTCCTCTGCTCCTTGAGCTGTCCCCCTGCTAAACGTACCTAGGTCCAAGACGTGCTCCTGAGTGAGGTCATTTGTGGTCTCAACCTCGTCTGCCTAGAACAAACTTCTAATTGAAGTTCAAATTTGTTCCTCCAAGGCTATGTTTAAGTCTAACCGCAAGGCCCATCTACTTAAAGACTCTCGGTGCCTTTGCAACCGCTGACCTGACCGCTGCTCACTTCACCACCTGGGCTCAAGACTAGCTGTGCCCCTATTACATGCTTTAGTTCCTATCTTGAGGTGCAGAATTTGCATTATTTTCCCTTTGTGGGATCCAATGTTATGTTATTAACATAATCGTCATTTATGTCAATTTGTACACTGCTGCCTGTACCCCAGCAAACTGTAAATATCCATCTTTACTTCTAATGTTGGTGTCTTAATTTATGCACTGTTGTTTGTAATTCAACTCCACATTAGTCTCCTTCTGTGCATTAATTCACTTGTTTGTAAGCAGTTTTCATGCTGAATCCTTTACCTGTTATGTAATTAATCCCGGCTCACCCTGAAAAAGGGATAGTTGGTCTCAGTGGGCCTACCCAGTTATCAAAATTCAAATAAAATTAGGAAAAAATTAGTTTGTAATCTACCCTACCAAAGAAAAATGTAGCAGCGTGGTTTGAGCACAGAGCTGCAAACTCAGAAACCCCAACTCACACCATAGGTAATACCGTGCAAGCTAGAGACCCCCCAAAAATGCTCTAGGTTTTATTTTATACTGAACTGTGCCTCATTGTGAAATTCATCATTTTCTTTATTGCTAGGTTGCTAAAGTCCTATTCCCTTCCACCCATGATGCACCTGGGAACGAGCCATTTTCCACTCAATGTGCATACCTTTAAATAAACATCAGACATAATCAACCTTCCTCTAGTTCTTGCTGCCACAAACTGACCTTTCTGATGCAGGCCAGTTTTAATACCACAAAAGCACTGGACAGCAGACTCTGGCATAAACAGACACATCCAATATTCATAAACTACAGTGCAATTTATTTTGAGCCAGGAAAACAAACACAGCTTCAAAAGCTGTGCCTTTTTTCCTGGCTCATAATAAATTGCAATGCTGTTTAAAAATTTTGGATTTGTCCATTTATTTATGCCACAGTCTATCTGTCAATTGTTTTTTCAGTTCCGGTATTTACTAGCAGCACCTGCTCCTAGCCTCTGTGAGCATGGGGTTTTCTGCATTTTTGTCAGTTTTATCCCACTCTTCTTGGCTCTGAAATGGCATGGGCAGCTACACCAACTCAGTGGATGTTAGAAAAAAACATTTTAAAATGGCCCTCTGCTGAACCCGCCCCCCCAAAAAAAACCAACACAATTTACAGTACAAAACACATGCACGATGCGGAGCCCACAGACTCTCTGGAATTCCAAGTCCCACTCTATTGTCATTATCTGTAGGTACTAGGAACAAACCACATTGTTTTAAAAGATGGTCTCTAAACAAAACAACCTAAAAAACAAGCAGCTACTTAGCTGGCCCAGTAGTGCAGCCCTACCATTAACGCTCATTATACCAGTGACCTGGGCTTCGGAATGGATTTGGAGCATTTGGGTGCTGGATAGAAGAGGGAAGATTTGAGCACACCAGGGACAACTTTCCTCTGGGTGGGGGGGGATGCTGTATATACAGGTTACTCACCTGTAACAGGAGTTCTAGGAATGGTATATGTTGTTCATCCACACTGTCTGGCAGGTATCCTTGCCGCTTTAAATCTTGCCGGAAGGTCTTCAAGCTGGCTCCTCCCACCCACCCGGGTGGTAAAACTCTCGGCTCCGCCCCATGACACCAGATCTGGCCCGCTGGAAGCTCAGGTAGTGCGTCGAAGCCGGGGAGGTCGGGTGGGTCATGTGGATGAACAACATATACCATTCCTAGAACTCCTGTTACAGGTGAGTAACCTGTATTTCTAGGGACATGGATATGTTGTTCATCCACACTTTCTGGCAGACTCCTAGCAGTTCTCCGGGAGGAGGGAGGCAAGGCGCACACCCCCTACTTAGGGAATAAAGACTGGAGAACCGAGGCCCCAAAACCAGCATCCCGGCGTGACTCAAGGTCGATGTGGTAATGGGTAATAAAGGTGTGTGTTGACTTCCAGGTAGCAGCCCTGCAGATTTCCTGGATAGGGACGTCCCTGGAAGCAGCCACCGATGCAGCAGTATGACTGGTAGAATGAGCTCTTATCCCTCTGGGAGGCTCCATGCCCGCCAACTTATAGCAGAGATCTATGCAGGAGGTGACCCACCTGCCCATCGACCGCTTGGCTGCAGGTCTGCCAGGTGCGGCTTCAGCGTAGGTGACAAACAGCTGGTGAACCTCTCCCGAATTTCAGCCGTGCGCTCCTTATAATAAGCGAGCGCCCTTCTAGGGTCCAAAGTATGGAGCCTGTATGAGCCTCCGAGGTGTGATTGGGGTAGAACACCGGCAGAGTCAACACCTGGTAAGGTGAAACTCCGACACCACCTTCGGAAGGAATTTCGGGTGGGGGCGCAGGACAACCTTGTCCCTGTGGAAGACCAGGTAAGGAGACTCAATGC
Source organism: Neoceratodus forsteri (assembly GCA_016271365.2). Classification (NCBI taxonomy): domain Eukaryota; kingdom Metazoa; phylum Chordata; order Ceratodontiformes; family Ceratodontidae; genus Neoceratodus; species Neoceratodus forsteri. The sequence goes on along the minus strand of CM057450.1, from coordinate 178,781,486 downwards.
AGAGCACCTGGAGTTCTCCCATCCTTCTGGCTGATGTGATAGCCACCAAGAAGGCGGTCTTCCATGACAGGTGAGAGAGTTCACACCTGTGCATTGTCTTCAATGGCTTGCCCATGAGCTTTGCCAGTACCAGCAGTAAATCCCACGAGGTGGAGGTTCACACCGAGGGAAATGTGATCAAGGCCTGAAAAGCGCCAGACCACCTTCTCCTGCACTGAATGCTCCCCGGCCCGCGCCCGGTAAGCAGAGATGGCTGCCAGGTGCACCTTTAGGGTCTTCGACCTAAGCCCTGACTAGAAAGGGACCATAAATAGTCCAAAATGCTTGCCAAGGAACAGGAGGAAGGGTCCAAGCCCTTACCCTGACACCAAATGGAAAACCTCTTCCATTTGAAGGCATAGCATTTCCTGGTTGACTCCTTACGGGACACCTCAACAACATTGAGGACCTCGTCGGAAAGACCCAAGGCCTGGAACTCTAGCCACTCAGGAACCAGGCCGTCAGGTGCAGGGATTGAAGGTCCGGATGGAACACCTTCCCCTGATTGACTGAGAGCAGGTCCGGGCGAGCTGGAAGCTGCATCGGGAGCCTGGAGCTGAGGCTGAGGAGATCTGGGTACCAGAACTGGCGGGGCCAGTCTGGGGCTATCAGAATCACCTGCGCCTTGTCCCTCCTTGTCTTGAGAAGCACCTTGTGAATCAAGGGAAATGGGGGAAAGGCGTAAAAGAGGCCCGGGGTCCACAGCCTCGAGAAGGCATCCCCCTGCAGCGAGCCCTGCTGAGGGGGGCGGGCATGAAACAGCCTCAGCTTCGCATTCTCCCTGGAGGCAAACAGGTCCACCTGAGGTGTGCCCCAGAGGGAGAACAGATCTTGTACTACCTCCGGCAAGAGAGACCACTCGTGAGATGCAGCCCCTATCCAGCTCAGGGCATCGGCCAGGGTATTGGAGGCTCCTGCCACCTGAGTGGCTAGGAGATCCGCCTCCAGGCTGCGCACGAGTGACCAAATGCAGAGAGCTTCCTTGCATAGAAGCATGGAGCGCGTCCCGCCCTGGCGGTTCAGGTAGTACATGGTCGTGGTATTGTCCGTCTGGACTCGGACCACTTGACCCCGGAGAAACGGAGCAAAGGCGGTGAGAGCTAGGTGGACCACTCGGAGCTCCAGCAGGTTGATGTGGCATCGAGACTCCCGCGGGGAACAGAGGCCGTGCACTCGGTGTTCCCCCAGATGGGCACCCCAACCCATCAGAGAGGCATCGGTCGATAGAGAGACCGTCGGCTCGGGGCGGACAAACGGGATGCCCTCCTGCAGATGGGATGGAATGGTCCACCACTGGAGAGCGTTCCACATCTCCTGGGTCACTGTCACTAGCTGGTCAAATGGATCGCAGCGTTGTGACCACCGGCTGGCCAGTCCCCACTGAAGGGGGTGCATGTGCCAACGTGCCCAACGGACCACGCTGGTACAGGCCGCCATGAGACCCAGGAGGCGCAGGAAGTCCCGGGCAGGGCGCGATTGCCCAACCAGAAATGAATTGGGCAAAGGAGGTAAGAACCTCGGCCCTGTCCGCCGGGAGCCGTGCTCTGGCTCGAAGAGAGTCGAGCTCTGCCCCAATGAACAGGATCACCTGCTTCGGCTCGAGTTCCGACTTGGCCTCGTTGATGAGAAGGCCGACTTGAGAGCAAACCTGGAGGGCCAGATCTCTGGACCGCTCCACCTCCCTTCTGGAGGGGGCTGCTATCAACAATCGTCCAGGTAAGGGTACACCCGACCTCGGTGCCGCAGGAATGCTGTCACCACTGCCATGGGTCAGCTTATTCCCCGGTCAAAAGGAGCTGTTGCCACATGGTCTTCGCATCTGGACGCATCCCAGCCCCAAGCCTCCTCCTCCAAGAAAGAGCAAGAGCGCGACGCGCTTGCCGCGGTGCCGAGACCGAGACCGCCTATGGCGGCAGGATCGGTTGGACCGCGAGGATGTCCGAGACCGAGACCGAGAGTCTTGACTAGGCCAAGGAAGGCGAGGAGAAGTGTTGGAAATAGGAACTCCCCTCGGCTCGGACGATCCCACCGAAGGCTCCGGAACCGGAGGCACAGACGAGCCAACGGGATCCTCAACTCCCACCGGGGGAACCGGGGAGAGGGGATTCTCAGCTTCTCCAGCCGACAACCCATCTAATGGGTCGAGAAAAATCTCGACCGCGTCGACGGGAGTCTCGGTCAACTGGTCTGACAGGGACACCGTAGCCAGTGGCCGGAGCTGAGGGGTCGATCAAGTCGACTGTCGACAAGAAGGAGAGGGATCTTTCCCCGGCCCCAAGAGCGCCGATTGAGAGACTTACTTTTGCTCTTTTGGACCTGGAAAAGGTCCCAAGAAGTTGGACCTCACCTTTGTGGAGAGCGCCAGACAAAGCTCCTTAAAAGAAGCCGAATAAGAGGCACCGAGAGATAGCGGGACAAATGCCGCACCGAGGTAGAAGCAGCTCGCACCGCCTCCTCTTCGAGGGTGATCATTTGCTCGAGCTGATCTGCGAGCCGCGCGCATGACACCGCCGACTGGGCCTCTTTGACTTAACCGGAGGAAATCTTCGGACGCCCCAGTTGTAAACGGGCAGCACGTCTTCGAGGACGTAGGTCAAAAAGGAAGAGCACAGGTCGCAGGCCCGGGTCGTGCTCAAGGCCTAAGTAGTAAACGCACGCGGAGTGCGGATCCGTCCGAGACATCTTCTTCCGCAAGGGGCATCTCCGAAACCGAGTCGATTTGTCCATCGCAGCCATGCAGGGAGAGAAGAACAAGTCTTTTAGCAAAAACTTTTAATTTCGAAAATTCAAGAATTAGAACCAGTCAAAACGCAGAGCGTAAGGAGGGAACCTGAGCTCAAGCGGTAAGGAAGATCTGGCATCATGGGGCAGAGCCAAGTGTTTTACCACCCGGGTGGGTGGGAGGAGCCAGCTTGAAGACCTTCAGGCAAGATTTAAAGCGGAAAGGATACCTGCCAGACAGTGTGGATGAACAACATATCCATGTCCCTAGAACCTATTTGACTCTGGGTGGAGAGAGGAGGACAGTGTGTCCAGATGCTTGACTCTGGGTGGAGGGGGGAGGATAATGTGTCCCGACTGCCACCTGGTGGAGACCAGGCTGTTGTGCAATGGGGATGTACTCCGCAGGGAAGGGTCCACCACCAGACACCAACCTGCATGCCACCACCACATGAATGCATGAGCATCATAGCATGCCAGAACCTTCGGGAAGGAAAGAAAAAATTACTCACAACAGTAATGTTGTTTCTTCTAATGGAGTCTTGCTGTATTCGGACATAATGCAGTTAGCCCCAGCACCTGAACTGCCCCGGGGAGGAAAGAGTTCACTCCATGCAGAAGCATGGAACGTTGAGCTCGAGCTCGGTTTTCAAACCTCTGTTTGTGGTACTCCCCAGTGTAACCGTCAGATTCTTACGAGCAACTAACTAGGCACTAAAATATGAAAATTGTTTGAAACATATAGCCAAAAGGCAAAAAATAGTTTTGGGGTCCAAAAAGACTCAAGTCGAGAACCCAAGAAGAAACAAGGCAGTGACAATTTAGGCTATGAACATAAGAATAATAAACACAACAGCTACCCCACCAAAAGGGAGGGTACAAGGTACACCTCTGAGGTGCAACACTGCACCTGCCAGATCACTTCCCAAAAACAGGTTCTGAGAGGGAAGGCGTGGGGGGGGGGTCTGAATACAGCAAGACTCCATTAGAAGAAACAACATTACTATGGTGAGTAATTTTTTCTTCAAACAACGTGAAGTCTTGCTGTATTCAGACATAATGCAGACTACCAAGCAGTTCCCTGTGGAGGAGGGAATGCAGAACCTACTTTGGGAAGAGGCTCTGCAGCACTGCTGTACCAAACCTAGCATCACTCCTAGCCTGGATGTCCAGGGAGTAATGCTTGGTGAATGTATGTACTGTTTTCCAGGTGACTGCTTTACAGATCTCTAACAAGGGAATATCTTTGGCCGCAGCTAGAGAGGCAGCTGTACCCCTAGTGGAGTGAGCCCTCAGGCCTGAAGGGGGTGTTCTACCCAATTTGTCATAGCAGAATTGTAAACAAAAAACAATCCACCTGGCAATAGATCTTTTAGTGGCAGGCTTACCTTTCCCCACTTCACCATGAGAAACAACTGAAGACGGTCATTTCTGTGTGCCTTAGTATGCTCTATGTAGTAGCTAAGAGCCCTTTTAACATTCAAACTGTGTAATCTTCTTTCCCCTGAAGAAGAATGGTCAGTGAAAAACACAGGGAGCGATATGGACTGGTTTAGGTGGAAATCTGATACCACTTTAGGCAAGAACTTCCTATTAGTTCTTAGGACCACTTTATCCCTATGGAAGGATATGAAGTCAGGTTCAACTGACAGGGCCTGTAATTCACTAATCCGCCTGGCAGAAGTAATAGCTACCAGAAACACAGTTTTCCAGGTCAAGTACTTCAATTCAGCCAAAGCCATAGGCTCAAAGGGTGGCTGCATCAGCTGAGCAATGCAGACATTAAGATCCCAAGGTGGAGTAGGCTCCCTAAAGGGAGGGTTAATGTGGAGCAGACCTTTGAAAAACTTTCTGAAAACAGGACAAAATGCCAGGGAAGAGCCCTTCCCTGCTGAGAGGAATGCAGAGACAGCTCCTAGATGAAACTTCAGAATGGCAGGCCTAAGGCCTAGGACCATTCAGATGAACTAGATAGTCTAAGGTTGCCGAAATGTCTGCAGAATCAGGCAGGATGCCTTTCTGAGAGCACCACATACTGAACCTCTTTCATTTGGAATTGTAAGTTTTTCCAGTGGAAAGTTTCCTGGAGACCTTTAGAATATCCAGAACTCCCTGAGAGAGATGAAGTGCTGCATATTGTAACTCTTCAAGAGTCAGGCCTTGAGGTTGAGGGACTGGAGATTGGGGAACCAGATCCGCCCCTGGGAGGAGGAGAGAAGATTGTATCTCCTGGGAAGACACAGGGGACGTGACACAGCCAAGGACAACAGAAGAGGATACCAGGGCTGTCTGGCCCAATTTGAAGCCACCAAAATCACTGTGCAGGGTTGCGTTCTTATCTTGATCAGAACTCTGAACAGGAGAGGAAGGCATACAGAAACCTGCTCTTCCAGTCCAGAATGAGGGCATCCTGGGAACTGTCCCCAGGACTGGAAGTCTGCAACAAAACAGAGGAAGTTGATTGTCTGGTGCTGCAAATAGATCTCTGGGATGCCCCACCTGGAGAAAATGATCCGCAGAATGTGAGGATTCAGGGACCATTCGTGATGTCCCTGTGAAATCTTGCTCAAGGCATCTGCCAACACATTGTCTTTCCCTGGAAGATGAACCGCTACCAGGGAAGCCTGAAGGGAACAGGCCAGAGACCAAATCTTCATGGCCTCCGTGCACAAGGCCGTGGACCGAGTGCCACCCTGCTTGTTGATGTACCACATTGTGGTAGTGTTGTCTGTCCTGATCTGGACCACCTTGCCCTTGACTGAATCTGAAAGGTCTGAAGGGCTAGGAAAACTGCCCTGAGTTCCAGGAGATTGATATGAAGAGAGACTCCTGCAGGGACCAGATTCCCTGAGCTGTTAGGGCTCCCAGGTGGGCTCCCCAGCCTGGGAGAGAAGCATCCGTAGTCAGTACTACTGATGGAACTTGAGGGAGAAATGGAACCCCTTGTCTGAGGTTGTCCTGGTCCAGCCACCACTGGAGAGCTTGTACCAGAGTTCGGGTCACTGGAATCAGTTTGGAGAGAGTGTCCCTTCTCTGTGACCAAAAGTACCTTAGATGGAACTGAATGTCCCGCATCTGAAATCTGGCACCCTGAACCACTGCAGTAGAGGTTGCCATGTGGCCCAAGAGTTGGAGGAACTGTCTCGTTGGAAGAGAAACCTGAGGCCGAAAGGAGGAAGCGAGGTCTACTAAGGTCTTCACCCTTGCCAGAGGAAGGAAGGCTTTTGCTTGGACAGTATCCAATTCCACCCCTATGAAGGTGAGAAGCTGTACTGGTTCAAGGACTGATTTTGGCAGATTTAGAAGAAACCCCAGAGAACTGAGCAAGTCCTGGGTGGTTTGCAGAGTTGCCCTGACCTGATCTGATGACTGCCCTACCAGCAGCCAATCGTCCAGATATGGAAAAATGGTGATACCCTGTCTTCCGAGGTAAGCCACCACTACAGAAAGGCACTTCTGAACACCCTTGGAGCTGATGTTAGGCCAAAGGCATGGCCTTGAACAGATAGTGGCCTGAAGGCAACTCGAACCTGAGGTATTTTCTGTGGGAGCACCTTATAGGGATATGGAAGTAGGCATCCTTGAGGTCCAGTGATGCCAGCCAATCTCCTGGCCTTAAAGAGGGAAGGATTATTCCCAGAGTTACCATTTTGAATTTGGGTTTTGATATGTGTTTGTTCAAGTACCTTGGATCCAGGATAGGTCGCCACTCCCGTTTTCTTTGGGGTAAGAAAGTACCTGGAGTATAGGCCTTTTCCCCTGTGTTGAGTAGGAACCTTCTCTACAGCTCTGAGAGCTAGAAGAGAGGAAACCTCTGCCTCCAGGGCAAAGATTTCTGAGATTGATGCAGGTGGAAAAGACTTGGCCCTCCATTTTGGGTACCTCTGGATACTAAGGGCCAGTCCCTGGCTTACTACTTGCAGGACCCACTTGTCTGAGGTAACAGACTTCCAGGCCTGAAAGTAGGGAGCCAGCCTGCCTCCTACTGGGATTGGGAGTCGACCGGGCTGACACCTCAGGGTGTCTGCTTGGCAGGAGCCTTAGACTGGGAGGAGGAAGCAGCCCTGCTCATCCCCCTCCTGCCCCTCCTCAGAAAAAAACCCTTTGTGGTAAGAAGAGGAGGCCTGGGCTTGGTAAAAGGCCTGGGCCTGCCCCTGGACTGCTGCTTTTGAGGAATGGCTTGCCTTTCCTTGGCCTGTGCACTCCTGTAAGTTGTCCTGTATTCGTCCATTTTCTTCATGTAAGCCTCTGTCTGCTCCCCAAACAGAGAGTTACCAACTACAGGAAGTTGGACTAGGTGTCTAGTGATAGGCTAGTACATCTGAGCCAAGCATGCCTCCTGAGAGACACAAATGTAGCCATGACTCTGGATGCCACATCGTTGGAGTCCACAGCAGTGTGAAACTGTACTTTGGATGCCTCAATTCTATCTGCAGCCACCTCCTCCAGCTCTTTGGCTAGCTGGGGGGAGGTCTGTTGAGCCAGTTTCAGAACCGTATCCCACCTGGACTTGGCTGTATAGGCCATATAATTTGCCTGCCTGATTCCCAAAGAGGATGCCAAGTATAGTTTTTTGGCCATGGCATCAACTTTCCTGGAGTTCTTGTCTGGGGGGTGTGAAGCCAAAAGAATGTTTGCCGTGTCACAGGCTGCAGCCTGCACTACCCCCACATGGCTGCAATGTGAATAAAATAACTCCACAGCTGAGCCTAATAACATATACCTCCTGTCCATTCTTTTATCTACAGGAGGTAAAGAGTTAGGAATTTGTAGAATATTTTGTGTCGGTTTCCCCAAGGACTTATGAAGAGGGATAGACAACCTTTTGTACTCTGGGATGTCCATCATCTCCACAAAATCACGCTCTTCTTCCTCCTCAGCAGCTTCAACCACAGGGAGCTGGAGGGTTTGGGCCACCTTCTTGTAAAACAAGAAGTGTGAAGGGGACTCAGAGAGCCTGGGAGGAGAGATATCCAAGGGTCTGTCTGGGGAGATGCCCGGTTCAATGGGCACATCCAGAACCCCTTGGTCGTCATCATCGTCAGGATAATCTTCGTCTCCCTCACACTCCTCCTAGAAAGCATCCGGATCATAATCTGAAGGAGCCAGTTCCGACCAAACTGACCGCCTAACCGGCGGTACCGGTTCGGACAGAACCGGGTGAAACAACTGGACAATACTAATCGCTCTGGCTATCTCATCAGTGGTTGGAGTATGCGGTACTGGATCCGAACCAGCAGACTTTCGTTTCTTTTTTGACGGAACCGAACCCTCAGAGTCAGCTCTCTTTTTGCCCGAGGAGGTATCGGCCAGGTTAGTAGGCACCTCCTCAGGTTCGGCCGCAACCGAACCGGGCTGGCCATCCGGATCCATGGATTTCTCGGCCTCCCTTTCCCTCAACCTACTCAGTCTTTTTTCTACAGTGGTTTTGGGAAAGTTTTTGCAAATTTGGCAGTCTGACTGGAGGTGGTCAAACTCCAAACAATAAACACAGATGAGGTGGGGGTCGGCCTTGGCAAAGGCCTCCCCACACTCAGTACAGTGTTGAAACCCAGTGGGACCAGTTTTCTTTTTTGGTTTCTCAGACACGGCCAACCTACCAAAATTACCCTACAGAAGCTTTCAAGCCAGGTAATACGAACTGATTGGTAACAACCATGTCACGGGTTTGGAAAAGAACAGAGAAAAAGCCCGTTTTCCATTCTCCGGAGCGACTTCACTGTTAGGCGGAGTAAAGAATCTGACGGTTACACTGGGAAGTACCACAGACAGAAGTTTCAAAACTGAGCTCAAGCTCAACGTTCCAAGCTTCTGCATGGAGTTAACTCTTTCCTCTCCAGGGCAGTTCAAGTGCTGGGGCTAACTGCATTATGTCTGAATACAGCAAGACTTCATGTTGTTTGAACATGGACGGAAAATCCCAAATCTGTCAGAGTCAAAGCCGGCACCCCCTTCCACCCCACACAGATCGCAGCCCCACACAACTATGTGGAAGGCCATCTTTCCCCCAAACTACCCATCACTACCATTAATGTGGTCCTGGGTAACGGGGTGGATAATCTGTAACTTCATGAAAGGCTGGTGATGGGGCTGCAGGGGGCCGCCATCAGGAGTGGGGTAACCAGGGATCGAGGAGCAGATAAAGCAGGATAAAAAAAAGCAGCTGTTCAACATTAAACATCTGAATTATCCTGCTAACAGAGTATCTGCATTTGTTGCTCAATATTTTATAGGAAGTCTGAGCAAGCTGGGTGAATTCATCTTATGTAATAATAACTCATGTCAGGGTGGAACAAAATCAAGTGAGTTATAACCTGATGAGAAGCAATAAGCTGTGCTCCAGCAGGCTGCATCTCCATACAGGGCGGGAGAGAAGAGCCACAGACAAAGTTACTGCTTCGTGATCCCTGAAGGGCATAATCTGGCAATAAAGGCAGTCTACTGCTAAATTCAGAGTCAGTAATTATTGACTTGGAACAAACTGCTGCAGAGATAAAAATACACTGAACAATACAAGCAATAAAATCAATCATTACAACTGTACTTTTGTAGTAATACTTTTAAGACTAATCTTAAAAGGTATAAAACATAGAAACACAGAATAAGGACTGAAAAAGACAATTAGTATATCAAGTCTGTCCTGATGCTCTACAATGTATTACGTAAGGAAGAATCCATGGTCAGGTATGCAGCAGTACGGTAATAACTGAACAACCTGGGTGGGTTGCACCACGAGCCTTCAGCCATACAGGATGTGAGGTTATTACAGCACTGACAGACATCCAGAGTGGATCATTACACTTGAAACATTCATAAAATGGTCAAAATGTTATAATCTGCATTAGACTTCCTCTCAAGTGTTTCCTGCCTCCTATCACCCTCGAGGTCCTAATAACCCTCTTTAAGATGTCTCCGTATGTTCTGAACCCTGCAATAGTCCCAGCATTGACCACATTTCTGGGTAAACTACTCCACCCACCTCCCAATCAGTGAAAAAATGCTTCCTATTGTCCTTTCTGAATCTTCAGTGCATGATTCTATGGGGCTGAGTGGGGTGACAGCAACGCTGCAACTCTGCTCCCTTCCCACTTCACTACCTCACCAGGACTGGTGGGGAGTTCCCATCAAGCCACCTGGAGCTCCAGCCAGTTGGGATCATTGTGGGAGGGACTCAATGGCTGCAAGCCATTTTTTTAACTGCATCCACTCCAACCACCTGTATAAGAGGTGGTTGGTGTCTTTCCCACACACAGTCTTCTGTGCCAGATGATTCCAGCAGGGTCAAGAGATGTGAGAGCCATGTTGCAACTCTGCTTTATCCCCCAACCACCCTCACCAACTGACTCACAGGAACTGGGATTCCCCTCAAGCCAGTGGGAGCTCCAGCCAATCTGTATCTTCATGCTATGAAAAGGAGTCTCTGGGAGGCTGCACTGTGACTTCTTTAGATTCAGCAGAACCCCATGGATGAAGAAGGATGAGAGGCCATCTGAACGGCTTCCAGGGTCCCCTGTCTGGAAGGGCTTGCTAGGAGCCAGTCGTCCAGGTAGGGAAACACTGGATTCCGAAGCTTCCTGAGATGCGCATGCAGAACTGCACAACACTTTGAAAAGACTCAAGCGCCGAGGATAGCCCAAAGGGCAGGACTCTGAACTGATAGTGTTGACCCACAGCCACAAAACCTCAGGAATTTGTGATGCCTCGGTGAATAGGAATGTGCTGGTAAGCGCCCTGCATGTCCAGGGAGGCTAGCCAGTCGTGTTGATGAAGCAAAGGTAACAGGGTTCCTAGAGAATTATTTTGAATTTCTCCTGGGGAGAAATTTGTTTAGCTTTCTGAGGTCTAGAATGGGCGCATACCCCCAGACTTCTTTGGAACCAGAAAGTAGTGGGAGTAGAACCCTGTGTTTCGCTGATGCAGAGGCACCAGTTCTACTGCCCTGTTGTTCAGAAGGCCCTGAATCTCGGCGAAGTAGAAGGTCTGACTGAAGGATTGACAGCCTGGGTTGTCATTTGGGAGGACGATTCGGGGTCTCCAGAAAATTGAGAGAATACCCTTCGCGAATTATCCGAAGGACCCATTTGTCTGAGGTTATGGACTTCCACTGGTTGTAGAAGTGCATCAGATGACCTCCCACCGGAGAGGAAAAGTCCACCTCGGGCAGTGGAGATGGAACTTGGGCCGGCAACTCATAAGGTAGCACTGGGCGCTTTGGGCCCTTGCGCTTTCTCTTGCGTCTTCTTTTGAGGTTGGGCAGGTTGGTTCTTATGGAAACTTCCTCTGCCCCTGCCTCGAAAGGACTGACGATTATGAAACTGACGTTTACCGACATGCCCTCGAGAGGGGGTAGGAGGGGGTCGAGCCAGCTTAATGGCCGACCTAGTCTTCTGAGTAGCCTCTAGAGCTTGCTCTACCTGAGGACCAAAAAGATACGAGCCGTCAAAGGGCAACGCCATCACCTGCTGCTGTGCATCATTCGTGAAGCCTGAAGTACGCAGCCAGGAGTGACGGCGAGTACAAATACCAGCGGCTGCTGAACGAGAAGCAGTGTCGAAAGCATCCATGGCTGCTTTGACCTGTTGGTTATTAGATTCAATACCTCTGGTAATGGTCAGAAGAAGCTCTGACTTAGAGTCCGAGTCCGGAAGAGCTTCAACCATTTGCTTGATAGAGTGCCACAGGATATACCATACTGAGAAAAATAGCCCTGGTAACTGGCAATACGATACTTAAAGTGGACGAAGCAAAGACTCTCTTACCTAATGTATCAATCTTATGAGACTCTTTATTAACAGGTCGAGCTGTAGTAGCTTGAGGAAGAACAACCTTTCATCTCTCTGCCAGGACTACAATAGGATCCGCAAAGGCTTGAGATGCCAAAATGGGACGATCCTTGGAGGCTGAATATTTCCTATCAATGGATTTAGCCACCGAAGGGGTAAGAGCAGGATTATTCCATACCATTTGAGACAGCGTCTCGAAGGAAGGTTGAATCGGAGGAGTCAAACCAGAGGGATCTCCAAGCATGAAGATATTGAGTCTTAACCACTTCCCAGGATCGATGTCTGTAGTCTGGAGAGAAAGAGTGGAGCTCAGGTTCTTCAACAGAGACTTAAAGGACAGGTCCTCAACCACAGGCTCTGTAGCAGTGAAAGATCCTGCTTCGTCCACTTCATCACCCAACTGAAGGTCTGGGTCAGGCTCAACGTCATCTCCTGATAGTCCAGGGAGGACTGTTTGGACAGGAAAGGAGTGAAATACAGAAGAGGAAGGAAGAATTGAGAGGAAAGAGAAGTCCTCGAGAGCTCCTGGTGCCGAGGAGGCAAACGAAGACCGAAAACAGCGCCGAAGAACAGTGCGGCACCGAGGAGCCGCACGGTGCTGAAGACGGCACCGAGAAGCTGCCCGGTGCCGCAGACGGCGCCGAGAAGCTCCACGACGCCACGGACGGCGCCGACAAGCCCCACGACGCCAAAAATGGTGCCGACAAGCCCTGCAACACCGCGGATGGCGCCAAAGGTGCTGAAAGCATCCCAGGACCCTGAGAGACATGGTTAGAAGGGAAAATAGCAGGAGATAAGGGCATTGGTGTGGCCCCCTGCGCCGCAGCTATGTGGGGGGGGGGGAACACCTACGCGCAGAGACATCAGCACCGAGGAAGGTGCCGTGCGACCAGGAAAGTCCAACCGCCCTACCTGGTCGCCCGACAAGCCCGAAGGCCAGCGGGCAACCGAGCCAGGTAGCAGAACCAACCTCCGAGCCCATTGCTCCGTAAGAGCGGCCCACTGATGAAACTGCTCATCTGAAGACCTACCAATAGGCGGGTGGACTCATGCCAAGACGGCGGCTACCGGAAGCAGAAGTTGGCGACTCGAAGGAGGAGACCGCAAACAACCACGATAACAGAGCGTTGGCGCCGCAGACATATCAGCTGGTGACCTCGAGTGATGCCTTCTCTTTAGACCTGTGGGGTCAAGAAGAGTTTCGAGGCCGAACGGGTGCCGAGAATGCGACTGGCTTGTTTTATGCCCGGGACCGCCCATCCCCGGCATTGGACTGACCGCTGTCGGACTCTGCTCGGGAGAAGGAGGCGGACCGGACTCAGCCCGACTGACTGAATAGTTTTTACAATGAAGTCTCCTACCGTCACCTGACCTGCTCATGGTCGACCTGGCCAAGTAGGCTGAGACTTCTTTATTGTATATTAAAATAGAATAAACTTAAGCGATACTATAGCGAGATAATACTACAAAAATAAACTGAAAGCTATGCTGCTAGTTTGAAGTTTGACTCCGACAGGCGAGCGACGTCGCTACTGAAGTGCACTGACGGCGGGAAAAAGGAACTGATGGGTTGAGGGTCGACGCTAAGATAGTCATTGCCGCGCGGCTATGTTCATGTACCGCGCTGCCGGGCGCCTATCTCTGGTGTCGACCTCCAGCAAAAGTTTGTTCTCGATGGGTCCCAGCCTCCGCACAGATCCCAATAGTGTGAATGAGTGGTGGAGACTTATGTCCAGGAAGATCTTGGATACAGGCTTGCTACCAATATGCTATAGTTAAACCATTTTGTAATGGATGGATAGGGAAAGGTGTAAGACAGGTAGAGGAGTTAGTCAGAGGTGCCCTCTCAGCCCCTTGCACATGTTCTCTTTGGGCCCACTTATAAGAAAATTAAACAATTCCCCAGTTATTACAGGACTGACTTTTTCTAGCTCAGATCCAAAGACTAGAACGACAGCTTATGCGGATGAGGTCTGGCTTATAATGGCAGATAAGAATTCCTGTATAGAAGCAGGGAAAATTTTGTCACTTTTCCAAGGTTTCAGATTCAAAAATCTATTTTAATAGGAGCAAATGCATTCCCATAGGGGAGGTAACACAGAGAGAAAAGAACATCATTGGCGTCCCCGTGACTCGGGAGCCATACTCAATCCTGGGGTCACCTTTGGACGGAGGATATGGCATCAGTAAATTGGCAAGACAAACTACAACAAACACAGGACAAAGTCACATTATGGAACAAATGGAAAATGTCCCAGTTAAAAAGGGCCTATATGGCCAAAACCTTTTCATTAATACTTTTCTTACACATTAGTGGGATTTATGCTCTGACAAAACAACTAGAAACAAAACTTTATAGCTGTTTCTTCAAGTGTATATGGGACAGTAGGCTTACCCCATTAAACGTGGAATCTTATTTTTAGATAAATCATGTGGTGGACTGAAGATGATAAACACTATACCCTTTTATTTCTCAGTATTTGTAAATGTTAACCTAAAACCAGTGTATATGGCAAGTTAAATGGCAAAGGCAACCCAAAACACAAAGGACTAGAGGAAAGATACTGCCCTAGGCAGACATGTATACCGACGTTTGAAACCATGGGTCATCTCTTTTTTGAATGCCCTTTCATATAAAAATTTTGGGAGACTGTGCAGCTCGAATGGACCACTTCGCCTTTTAAGGATATGACCACTGAGGCATTGTATTGGGGCATTATGCCATCTAAGTGGTTTAAATATGATACACAAACCATGTGGGTGTTGTTAGCCTGTTTTAAGTTTTATATTTGGCATGTTATATGTAGATTGTCTATTCAACAAATAGAATTCTCTGAGGAACAATTGTTTCAAATAATCAAGAGAGCAATAATTAAAGACTCAAGAAAAATCCCTTTTTCCCCCCATTCAGGTTTTCCATAAATGGTGGGGGAAGTGTTAAATGGATACAACAGGATGTCTGCAAGGCTACTGGAAGGAACGGGACCCTGTGTTGCCTTGCAAACAGATGGTATAAGTAGTCCTGGTGATCCCCCGTACACCGGCAGAGTAAGAGGTATATAGTGGAGAGCTATAGACAGACTTGGGGGCATGCTGTACAGGATAGATGTGTATAGAGGTCTATGTCCTGCTCTGATGATTTTCTATAACAACAAACTGTTTGTATTATGATTTCCCTATTCCTTTCCTATTTTTATTTTGGGGTGCTGTAATACTTATTTGCTTTAGGATATCGGGTTTATTTTATTTATTTATTTATTTCAGTTTGGGATTAAATACCTTTGAGCCATAGACTCGTTTACAAAGGTTCCAGATCAGACATCGTACAATACAGATAAGACAGACAACAGGAAGAATACATTGGTAATACAGAATCAAGTTACAAAACAACACTGAATTCATAACTGGTAGAGTAGCACTGGTTACTTCATAGGTAAAATTCACTGTGAGGAGGATAATAATTTTAGGTTTCCAGACAGCTTAGAAATTCACAAGGAGATTTCAGTGTCGTTCCATCTAGAATGGAAGTAGTATATGCCCGCAGGCTGGAATAGGCAGCGACAGTGTTGTGCAAGCAGGCAGATGGGGGATAAGGGGCCCGAGTAACAGTGGGGGAGTGACAGCCAGAGTGGGGCTAGGGACTGAAGTGAGAGTAGCAGCCAGGGTAAGCATCGTCAAGGGAGGCAAGCGGATCGAGAAGGGGGGGGATTAATTGGGAAGGAAAAGAAAGAAACTAAGGGGGTAGAAAGCAAGGAGGTGGAAGGTGGGGAAAGGAGATGGGGTGGAGGGTAGGTGTGGGGTAGAGGAGTGATAAGGGAGGGGTAGAGTAGTATGTGGGTTTTATAACATTACTATGGATTTCCTTTAATAATTTCTAACATGGGAATGTATGCCTTAATACTTCTTTATTTTCATGTTTTACTCCATTTTTCTTTACACTATGGGCTGGATATTCAGACTGCACCAGGCAGTGGCGCAAGCCTGGGCACAGTGCAACTGTGATGTGCTGAGGCCAGGTTCAGGTGATATTCAATGGGGGTACGCCATGGCGCAGCACCATTGACTATGGCAAGGCCAGCACACATATTGCGCATGGCGCAGTGGCACTGCGCCAGTGCAACTCACAGCTAAGGAGCATGGGGAAGCACCACCACAAGTGCAATTGCGCTCGGTGCATCACCCATGATATTCGGCAGGGGGCATGCAAATGAGGCCATAATATATGCAAGATGCAAATGGAGCCATTTGCATGTCATTATGGCCCCATTTGCATGCCTTGCGCAAGGCAGCCTGGTGCCCTGCAGAGCATGATAGGTGCTGTAGGGATCCCAGGGCATCCCCCGCCCTGTAGCCGCCATCACACTGCAGAAGTGTAAAAAGACATCCCTGGTAGTCTAGTGGCCCCCCCGAGTCCCTGATGAACATAACATATGACCATCCCTGCTGGTCTAGTGGTCCCCTTCCCACCAGAGTCCCTGATGCCCCGTAACATGTAATGATGCCTATCCCTGGTGGGCTAGTGGAACTCCCCCGCCCACTTCCGCAATCGCGGTAAATGCATATTACTACATTCCCTGGTAGTCTACTGGACCCCCCTCCCTCCCGAGTCCCCAGTTGTGGTAAAATGCACACATGTCGTTCCCTAGTGATCCAGTAGCTCCCCGACCCCACCCCACCCACACAGGACCCTTGCCACTTCACCCCAGGTCATTGGCGGGTAGCTGCATCCTGCCTGCATACCGTCTGCCACCACCCACCGAATGACAGATACAGTATGGGCTGCAAGCCCATTGGTCCCCTATTTGGGACTGTCTAGTACAGTATGCCCTGTGCTCATTGGTCCACAAGGAACCAATGGGCTTACAGCCCATACTGTATCTTCATTCGGCAGGCAGCCAGGTGGTATGCTGGTGTAATACAGCCGCCCTACCAATGATGGGGGGAGGAGTGGGTGGGCAAGGGGTCCTGTGTTGGTGGTGGGTGCCACTGGATCACCAGTGAATTATGTGTGTGCATTTTACCACGATTGGGACTCGGAGGGAGGGGGATCCACTAGACTACCAGAGACAGGCATCATCATTACATGTTACGGGCATCGGGACTTGGGTGGGAGGGGGACCACTAGACCACCAGGGATAGTCATATGTTATATTCAGCGTGGAATCTGGGGGGCACTAGACTACCAGAGTTTCGTTTTATGTATACCACGCGATTAAGTGCTACGGGGGGCAGGTTCAGTGAGTGCTTGCATGGACGGTGTTCTGGGCGGCAGGTGGCACCCAAGGCTGGGCTGCTGTGCTGTGCCCTGTATTACTGCAGCCTGCCTTTGGGTGGCTGGGAGTTGCTCCTACTCTGCAAGGGCTCAACTCTGAACCCCTCTATGTGGTGCACTGCAGGGTTGCGCAGCATATGCGCCGCACATTCCAGGCTGAATATCGGGATGTGCTGCATATTCCTGAGCACGCCCCCTGCATCTGCGCTGCATACCATTACACTGCGCCCCGGTGCATTGGGAGTTGCACTGCGCCGGGCAGCCTTTTCAATATCCAGCCGGGGTGCAATGCGGGGTTGCGCTGGCGCTCTCTGTTGTGCCAGGTGCAACCCCTTTGAATATCTGGGCCTTATATTAAGTACCGTGATGAATAATTTTCAAAAAAAGAAACAGTCTCCTCTCTCTTAGTAGGAGGAGGCAGTTTCAGCATTTATTACTCAGTCTTGGGGTTACAAGTAGGCACTTTGTTTTGATGTATGATGAAAGACTTACTTACGTTTTCTTTCATCATGATGTCATGTGAAGGAACACTAAATTGTATTTTTCTAAAAAAAAAAATAAAAAAAAATGCCCCTTCTCTTTTCCCATTTTGGTGGGGGGGTATGCAGTAATACTTATTTCTGTTGGGATTTTGGTTTTGTTTTATGAATCGATTATAGTTTTGCATTAGTATTTTCAAAAAAGGGAATTTATGTCTTAATACTTATTTACTTTAACAATTTTAAAAATGTTCTTTTTCTCATTTGTATTAAGCATTGTGTGGAAGTGTTTTTCAATTTGAATAAAAAATTCCCCTACATTTTTGAGAAATGCCATGGGATCTTTAACAGCCACCTGAAGTACCACCAGAACAGGCACATGGGACCTTGGCTTAACGTCTCATCCGAAAGATGGC
Organism: Neoceratodus forsteri; assembly: GCA_016271365.2. Classification (NCBI taxonomy): domain Eukaryota; kingdom Metazoa; phylum Chordata; order Ceratodontiformes; family Ceratodontidae; genus Neoceratodus; species Neoceratodus forsteri. Next base: position 178,763,776 of record CM057450.1, on the reverse strand, counting down.
ACCTCAGGAGTGCAGCACCCCCCTCATGCTGCACTACAGTGTCAGTATTGGGATTTAACTCAAGTGCCTGGTGTAGGGATAGAACCCATGGCATTCTGATCTTGCAGCCTCAGAGGTGAGTGTGCAACCTACCAAGCCACTGACACTGCATAGAGCAGTACACGTATGAGCTGTCTGCTTGAAGAAAGAGGGAATGGATGCAGGCCTGGCCCAAAATGCCTCTGAAAGAGTCTCAAAAGCAGGTGACACAGGAGGTGTAAGATCGACTGGTATATTGGTAACATGGAGCCACTCCAGACAGAGTAGTTTCCCTGGGTCAGCGACAGATGTCTTAAAGGCAAGGGCTGCATGCTTACTGGCAAGCAAAGCCTAGAAAGAAAGGTCTGCCTGTGGAACAGAAGCGGGGCCTTGAGTAGGGTTATCCAGGCTGTAAAGACAGTCATCGTCAATGGCCTCAGAAATAATGAGGTCAGGGTGAGACTCATCCCCCTCCAACTACTCACTGGAAAGAGAAGCTGGGAGATGAGTGGACCTAGGAATGCCCAGCCCAGCTCTAGAATTTAGAAAGACAGGTGACACCAGTACCAGATCCAGCACCTAGCTCAACCCAGAAGGAGCCAATACTGGGTCCAGAGCCACCAAAGAGGCTTAGCCTGGTGCTGAGGGACCCCTTGAAATCATAGGCATCATCGATGCAGCGCCAGGTATGGTGCTGGGCCAGGCCCGAAGAGGCCTGTACCCGGCTAACAACTGGGTGCGCATGTGGCCCGTAGGCCCAATCGACACTTAAGTGACCACATAAGGTACCCGTGTCAGTCGCAAGACAGTGACAATCACGGGTGAGTTAATGGAACCAGTGTTGGTGGCGTGGTCACCGATAAGGGACTGAATCAGCTGACGGAACCAAACGCTCTACCTGGCCAGAATGTCCCAACTGCGCCACCAATGTCCCTGGCCTCAAGGGACTGGAATCGGCTTCTACAGGAAAGGGCAAATGAGTCAGACGCTGTACCCACTGCCCCATAGGGGTTGCCAGTGGTGAAATTGTCCAGTAGAATCCCTGCAAGAGGACAGAAAGGGGCTCTGGACCCGAGACCCTGAACAATTGTGAGCAGGAATTGCTAGAGATACTGATGGTGCCAGGAAAGGCATCTTGCTCCTGGACCTAGAAGACCTTGTGGCAGATCTACCAGAGAGCGACCTCGAGCGATACCATTTTTCCCCTTCCTTCGGAAGAGGAAGAACCCAAGGTCCAGCAGCACCAGATCCTTGACCAGAATCGTAACAGGCCCACTTCTTTTGTGTTTATGGAAAGGCTGTCCTCCCTCCCTCCCCAGCACAGGACCACCCATCATCAGAACCTTCCCCTGGTGAGGGAAGTGACCAGACAAGGCCCCGCTGCCAGAGCAACATGCCTGAAGAGGCTCCTTACCATCACCATCCACGGTTTTAGGCCGTTGATCGGTAGGGCTGAAAACTGACAGGAGAGTTTTTGTCCCCCTTTAACTAAACTGAAACAAAACATAACAAACACTAGCTTTAAATTTACTAAAGCAGAACAAACTGAGCACTGTTGTCATACAGATGTGAAGATCTGACTCCCACGGGGGCGAGCAACATTATCACTGAAGCACACTTGACGGCAGGAAAAAAGGAACTGAGGTGGTTGCGGGCTGGTGCCGAGGTAAGCCATGTAGTGCAAGCTAGTCTCATAGTGCCACACATATGCGCAGCCTACCTCGGCACCAGCTCTCCTGAAAAGTTCTGGCTCCCACAGGGTCCTAGTGCCTCTTGCTCAGAACCCATCAGTGTGAATCAATCCTGAAGATACAGTCCAGGAAGATTCTGCTTTTCCCAAACAGCACAGCTAATCTGCAATATCTTGTTTTGATGTGGCCCTTATTTTACCCGTTTTTATAATGTATTTATACCCAGGATAGTTCAACTGAAAGGCAAGTTACATTTTCAGTGGGGTCCAGCTTTTACAATGCATTTTTTACAGGAAACAGCTGAACCGAAGCACAGTTCAGTGGGGGCTCTGCTGTACTGGGGTCCTGCTTTTATACCATTAAATGAGATGCAATCTCATTTTCGGTGGTGTCCTGCTTTTACACATTTTAGATTACATTTCCCCAGGATAGGTCAGCTGAGAAGCAATATCTTATTTTCAGAGGGCTCCCACATTTTGACTGGGTGACAAGGGTAGTAGATCAGGGAGGAACGGTGGACATGGCCTATCTAGATTTTAGCAAGGCATTTGACACAGTCCCACACCAGCGACTGGTAAACAAGCTGTGTAATCTGGGAGTAGGTCCCAAGGTGGTAAACTGGGTCATAAATTGGCTTAGCATCAGTACTCAGAGGGTGGTGGTAAACGGAGTTCAGGATGAAGAAAGGGGGGTAAACCTGGAGAGTGCCACAGGGCTCAGTGCTGGGGCTGGTCCTCTTTAATGTCTTTAGAGCGACACTGCGGATAGACTCGAAGGAAAAGTATCCTCTCTGCAGATAACACCAAGATCTGCATAAGGTTGACACTCAGCGGAGTGGTGCAAAATGAGAGAGATTTAAGCAAGTTGGAGGAGCGGTCAAGAGTGTGGCAGCTCGGATTCAAGGCCAAGAAGTGCAAAATCATGCCCTTGGGGAACAAAAACCCAAGGGAGGAATACGCAAGGGGGGAGAGGTACTAACAACAACCACAATGGAAAGGGACATAGGGGTAGTCATCACAGATGAACTAAAAGTAGCCCAACAATGTGAGAAGGCAGTGAGGCAAGCCGGTGAAATGCTGGGGTGCACAGAAGAGGTATCACCAGTAGAAAACAGGCAGTGATGATGCCGCTGTACAGGCAGTTGGTGAGTACTACATGCAATTCTGGAGACCTCATCTCCAAAAGGACAGTGACAGGGTGGAGGCAGTCCAGAGAAGGGCAACAAAAATGATGCAGGGGCCACTCCAGAAACCATACGAGGAGAGAGTGAGAGAACTCAATATGTACAGTCTGGAGGACAGGAGGGAGAGGGGGCATGATAGAGACATTCAAATACCTCAAGGAGATCAACAGAATTCAAGGGGCAGTATCTTTCAGGAAAGGAGATGTGCAAGAAATACAAATTACGTACTCACCGTAATTATGATCTTTCTGTATCTTCACCATTCATCACAGATGAGTACTGGCCAGAGATCAGGACCTACTGAGGAGCCTTTTTTTTAAAAGGATGGTGGAGCAGCACAGTCTCGGTGCTGTCCTCGAGGCCGGCGCTCGTGGCTCGGGATTAGCCCGTTAGGCTGTGTCGACTCCGCCTGCCTACCAGTTCTGAGTCACCGGAGAGGTGAGAGGAAGGGATGGAGGGTGGGACAAGAGTCCAAGGGACAGAAAAAGGAAGAGAAAATTGAACTAAAAGGAGAAATAGCGACTGAGAGGACAGCATAGAAGAAGTAAGACTAAGGGGATTGGGTAGGGGCCCCAATCTCTGGAAACGAAAGAAGGGAGGGAAGGGGGGAGAGAAAATTTAGGAGAGAGAGTGAGAGGTAACAAGGATCCAGGACCCTTGTCCGTCACCAGACTGTATAGGAACTGCAAGGAGTAGCAAAGCTCTCTTGCCAGAATTCAAGGCACAGAATAACTGGCAATATTCCTGAAAGCAGAGTCGGCTATACTGGAGAAGAACAGGTAACAGGGACTCAGTACTCTCTCTGTAAAGTTATTTGGTGAAAAAAAAGGGGAAAAAGTCTTTTTTTTTTTTTGAATGTCAGGTGTATAACAGAAGGAGGGCAACCACCAGCTCCCACCCCGTAGGGGTGAAGATATGCAGTAGAGAAGGAGTGCCACTCGAACTGTACCCCTTAGGGAAGACTGTCCCCCGCGTGTGTCCCAACTTTATCCCACTCAAGAGAGGGGTAGGCACAGAGGGAGGGGGATTCCAGAGACTGGAGCCCCAAGGGGGATGGCGGGCAGGATTGTGATGAATGGTGAAGATGCACAGAAAGATCATAATTACGGTAGGTACGTAATTTGTATATTTTATCTGTGTCAATCTTCACCATTCATCACAGATGGGTGAGTTCCAAGCCCCCCGAAGGGGGTGGATTCGTTGCACCCTAAGGGACAAAGTCCCTTAGCCCTCAGTGGGTGACACACTAAGGGGTACCTTTTGGGTCTGGAGAGGCCCGAGAGTGGGGAGAGCGAGATGGGGTCCCCCCGGAGGGGGAAGGAAGTTGCCCCGACAGACGTCATCTCGCCCTACGGGAAAAGAGATAGGTTCCCTGGTGAGCGGAGCAAATCACCCTACGCCGGGCCAAGGGTGACAACTGGGAAAGGCGAAGCCATGCCGATCTCCTGGTGCAGATCGCTGTCCCTACGACCCTGGTAGCTACCTCATTGGTGTCGTAAGATGCCCTTGCTTGGTGTCTTGCTAGCTCCAGGCCACGTGCAGAGAGTGCAATGGCTTGCCTGGTTTGCTCCAAGTCAGGCAGAGCGGCTAGGACCTGACCTAGCGCTGACCACAAGAACCTGTTATAGGCTGCATAGTGGGCCTGATGAGCTGAAATGGAGAGAAGCAACCATGCCGAGTAGAAAGTCCTCCTCCCCCAGAAATCAAAATCCAAGGAGTCTTGATCTGGGGGCCGGTCACGGTGGAGGGCGCGAAGCCCATTAGGAGTGTCCAGGTGTCAATCCGGACTGCGGATGAGGCATGGAGCCTGAGACTCTGGGGAGCTACTACCTCTGGCTGAGGTCCCTAGGGGCAGGGACTCCGGAGAAGGGCCTCTGCCAGAAGCGCATGTACGCCTCCCGAAAGGGAGCAGGCCAGGGCGGCACCACAAGGGTGGCCGTCCCGAAATCGCCTAGAAAGGTGTGCGCCACATGCTCCGGATTGCTGACGGGCAGGGGAGAAAGGTGAAGGTCCTCCATCATCCTCACGAGGAAGCGCTGATACTCGGAGAGATCAGCGGCAGGAGAGATGTGGACAGATGGTCCTTCTCCCCCAGAAGAGGGGGATGAGGAGCTGGAGGTCACCATACGTTCCGAGGGTGGCTGCTCGGGGGGGGATGTTGGAAAACCTGGCTGTCCATGGCCCTAACGTAGGCAGGGAATCGAGCAGCCACCGCTCTGAACTGTTCCCAGGTGAGAGGACCGCTAGGACCAAGAATACCTGGGAACGCAGGAGAAGGTGGCAGAGGGAAGTGGGCAGAGCCGAGAGAAGAAATCAGCTGACCTCTGCCAGGGCTAGGGAGTGGAACATGGACCCCCGCGGGAGGTGTCCTGGAAGACTCCGCAGCCGACAGCAGTACAACCACTTTGGTACTGCCTAGGCTGCGCCCAGAAGAATCCCCCAAGTGAGGCGACCGGGGCCGATAGGTCCAGAAGGATGGTCCCCTGCCTCAAAGAAAGGGACCCTCTCAAGAACCCAAAGGGGAAGGGCGGAAGTCCGGCACTGCCTGTCCAGGGCCCGGTGGGTCCCAGAGAAGGGCCGGCGTGTCAAACTCACACCCTCGACCCCTCGGAGTCTGAGAGGGTCCTGGTCCTCAGAGTGGCCAGCCTAGGAAGTTGACAACTCTGGGCTGCCCTGAAGGGAGACCCAGGAGCAGCACCCCTCCCGTGGATTTCTCGATAGGCCCCAAAGTTGGGCGATCGAGACACCACCATACGGGTACCACCGCTGAGGGGTCAGGAGCCCCCAAGGCCAGGTTGCATGGCAGCGTGGCACGCACCACAGCCTGCTGGTCAGTGCCACTGACCCTAACCTCAGGAGGAATCAGATGCGCCTCAGAAGGGGCCTGCCGAGACCCGACGTGAGACACCACCGCCTGTCCTCCTCCGCAGACAACCCTGAAGGGTGTGACTGCCCATTCGATCCCGAGCCCGACTCTGACTCAAGAGGTGGAGTCTGAGGCTTGAAGCCAAACAGTAGGAGGGCGAGGGAGGGCAACCTTACCAAGGGGCCCAGGAGCCAAATCAGTGGCCAAGGCGGCCCCCGCACCCTCCACAGCCCTGCCAGCGGTGCTGGCAGAAGGTGGCAGGGCAGCATGGGCCAAAGGTCCTGGGCTAGGACCAGCTGCGGCACCATCAAGTCCACAGGCACCAGGGGCGGTACCACGGACAGAGACGGCGGCAACAGAAGCCCCAGCCTCGGCGCCGACGACGCCGCTAGGCGCCACGAGTGGCACCGAGGACCAAAGCGGTGCCGTCAACTCCGAGGGTGGACTCGGTGCCGAACACGGCGCCACCAGACCCCGATGTCAGCGCGAAGCGACACCGAGAGCCTCTAACGCGCGCTGAACACGGTGCCGACAGATGACCTCAAGGTTCCACGGCGCCGCAGCTCACACTCGCACGAGACATGGCGAAAGGTGACGCCGCGGGTCACGGGCGTCAGTGAGCAGAGTCGGCACCACGAACAGCGCTGACAAGGCCCACGGTGCCGAGAGATCGGTCGACGCCGATAGCCCACGGCACCGTGAACGGCGCCAAGACCCCGACGGCACCGAAGCAACGCGCGAGGACGGCGTCAACCCGGCCTTGCGGACTGGAGCGACACCGGGGGAGCCTTCACCCCCGAAAGGGTGATTGCCATAGCGGCGCCTCCCGCCCGCTCCCGGGAGGAAGCGGAACGGGCCTCCTGAGCCGCAGAAGGAGCCCCAGCCAAGGCCAGGCTACAAGAGGCCGAGGCTCCCTCCTCCTCGGTCCATGTAGAACCGGAGGGCCCGAGGAAAGGCAGAGAAAGCGTTGGTCCGGACGGCGCTGGGCCCTATCTCCGAAGTCGCCGGAGCTTGCCCCACTTCAAACGCACGCTGTTCAAGAACGCGCGGTCCATGGCAGAGGCCAGGCATCGCACAAACCATGTCGGAAGCGGGCCAAGACACTAGAGACACCGTCATGTTGGTCGGTGACGAGGTTAATGGCCGCGATCGGGCACCGATGGCCGGGGGCCGCACCGCCCAGACTCCATTTCGCCCTCCGACCGTGACGTGACTCGCGAAAAACACCAAAACAGACTCGACGTCGCTAAAACTGTAAATAAATGGAAAGATCTTGCCAGCGGACGCTCGAGTAGGGCAGACTAGAACTAGTAGGAACCGACGGACTATTGACAACGAAGGCTAAGGGCCTAAGATTTCAAAAACTTCTTCAGCTGGCTTCCCACGAGGTGACCTCGACGGCGGGAGACGAAGAACTGGTAGGCAGGCGGAGTCGACGCAGCCTAACGGCTAATCCTCGAACGCCACATAGCACGTCGGCCTTGAGGACGGCGCCGAGACTGCATCGGCTCTGCCTATCCTTTTTAAAAAAGGCTCCCGCAGGGTCCTGATCTCCGGCCAGTACCCATCTGTGATGAATGGTGAAGACTGACACAGATAAGATCAAGGGGTCACAATATAAGGCTGGAGGGGGAAGACTCAGGGGCAATGTGAGGAACTATTTTTTCGCAGAAAGGGTGGTGGATGCATGGAACAGCCTCCCGGAGGAGGTTGTGGGGGAAAAACCGTTGTTGAATTCAGGAATGCATGGGGCAGACAGATGAAAAACCAGTGGTAGGAAGGTGGAGGTAGGCTGCAGGTCAAAAGGATTTGCAGCTTATATAGTAGGTAGAGAAATGGGCAGCCTAGGTGGGCCAGGCGGTCCTCATCTGTCGCCAAGTTCTATGTTTCTATCACCCCAAATTTCTAACAGTCTTTTTGGGACCCGACGTCATGCTCAAGACAGGTGGAATTTTTCAAGTCCCATCCGAAAGGTGATTTTGCAGTGAGACTGTGAAAACATGTTTCGGAGGAGATTTGGAAAATTACACCTTTCATGTTCAGAAGGTGGGGTAACGCAAGGGATATGATGTCGAACATCAGCATCCCAAACCTGCAAAACTAAAGTTACGAGTAAACGCTGAAATGACTATGTTTAACAACTTAGATTTTTCACATTTTGATCCCAAATTTTTAACACAATCTTTGCATAACCCCTCCTTCTGAACATGATAGGTGTCACATGTAAAATAGATAAAATAGTTGCCAAAACATCATTATGCACCTCTAGTGTGAAAACACATTTTGGCCAGGCTTTGGAAATGACAGCCATTATGTTCATGAGGTGGTGTGAAAAATGTCTGTTAAAATGTGGGTCAAAGTATTGAAAATTACTAAAGTTACGAGCGGCATTGAAACATTTTCAATGTATGCTCATAACTTTGTTGTTTTTGATATTTTTACCACATATTTGCAACACAGCCTTCTTATGATCCCACCTCATCAACAAGGGCAGAGAAAATGTTCAAATCCTGCCCAAAAGGTGATTTTTGCAGTGACAGAAAACACCTTTGAGGATGGACAAATAATTTTTTATTTTAGTCTTGCTAACTGGGTAGGCCCCCAGGCACAAGTGCCTGTTTTAGGGTGACCCGGAGCTTTGAGCGGTTAAGTGATTTGCTCAAGAGTTGCACAGTATGCAAGTGGAAGTTGTGGTAATCAAACCCATGTCTGCAGGTACTGAGCTCATTCACAACTCGTTACTCTAACCTCTAGGCTATACTGCGAGCCCTTGTTTATGAGATGGGGTTCTAAACAGGCCATGTTGAAAATTTTGGGAGACAATATTACAAAATGATCAAGTTGTGAGGACATGTTCAAAACGCACTGAAATACACTGAACCGCATACCTGATTTCTTCAGTTCCCATCCCGGCACTGATGAGTGAAGACTCTGGTTCACAAAAGATTACGGTGTTGGACCACCAGTAGACAAGTAAGGGGTGTGGGGTGGTAAGTGCTGAGGGGGAGAATTGGGTGGGGGGAGTATAACAGCAACAGTAGGCCAGCGGTGGCAACAGATACCAATGGATGCTTGTTTTCCACGGGATGCATAGAGGAACAGTTTTCTTTATTTCAGGTACAGACACTGAAGACTGGGCAACCCAGTATCGATTGAACCTCTAGGGGCATGGGAAGCAATGGGGAGGATACTTGGCAGAGGACAGAATTACAGACATTATAAAAAATAAATAAATACATAAACAAATAAATATTGACTACGAGGGATGATTTTCTTTATTGCAAGCACTGACATTAGGGACTGAGCACCCCAGTGTCAGTGTTATATTCGACAGCACCAGGGTGGGTTCTCCGGTGTCGACAGTGAAACAGGCTAGGGAGTGCTAGCTGGCACTAGGATTGGGCACCCAGGTGTTGGTAAATTAAGAATGAAGGGGATGCAATGGGAGGTGGAAGCGATACCTGGCAGAGGGTGAGAGGATCACAACAGGCTGATCATGATGCTGGTCGGCTCTGCTTTCTGGAAGGTGTTACTCAGATCAAAGGAAAGAGTCCTATGATTTGGGCAGCTTTGTTCTTTGAACTACAAGAAGTTTCCGCCCAGCAAGCCCATAAAAGTGTCACGATTCACCGCTGATGATTGGTTTGACACTCTCGGAGCCCCTTGCAGATTGCCCTGCATTGGACTAACCATGACACACCTCTCAAAATCCACTATCATACCAACATGTTTGTCCTTGCGATAAAAACGGTGAGAACAGTGTATGAGTATGGTACAGAAAATGGGCAGACTAGGTGGGACAAGTGGTCCTTATCTGCCATCAAATTCTATGTTTCTATGGAGTTACGTAGTGTTTTACCCATACACAAGGTGTAACTGGTTCGTAGTTGATGATGAGTTACTATACTGCCTTGTGGTTAAACAAGGTTGAGGGACCTGGGTCGATGTAACTGCTGATTGAGGGTTTTGCCTGTACTCCAAGAAAGGTTTAAGTGGACGTAGTGTAAGAATGGTACCATCCTGGGATGCAGTAGCCCCACTCCCCACAGGACTGCCACACTGATGACCCAACATAATGCAATCACAGTCCCCAAAACGATGCAACTTACACTCTACATAATAAGCACTCAGTGATTCCAAACAAAATAACAAGGACTTTATTTAAGGTCCGGCTCAGGTCCCAAAAGGAAAAAAAGGTTAGCAACATTAAGTAGTACTGTATAGTCCAAGTTAGTTCTTTCATGTGCTCCCAGACCCAGCCTAAATATATGAGGGCACTCTTCAACAACCCTGCTAGGTGCAGCCACTGTTACACTGGTACTGTGCTTCAAGTGCCCTTCCAGGCTCAGCCCTAAAATATAGCATCCCACCCCAAACCAACCTTGCACAGTACTTTCATTTTTTGCCCCACAAAACTGGAGAGCATAACCCTCTCCCCATTGATACCAGTGTAAACCCTTTAGCTATGACTAGGAAGGTCCTGGTGCATAACTGGGTGCCCAGTCATGGAAACAGTGTAGGCCGGATGACACTGCACTTGGTGCACATTAACAAATTAACAGCAATGCTTCCTTGCAACTTTAACCTCTTAACACAAATGCTCTTAACCCCCAAGGGGTATCTGTAAATCCCGGCCACGTGGCTTAGTCCAGTAAATGCTTTCCCAACTATGCTACAGAGTGATGCAATTCCAGGGCACACACAGAGATTAACTCTCTTTTCCTTCAGACCAGGGGCCTACCTCGATGCACAGGGGTGACTGTGCACATTTACAGCACGTTCCCCTCTGGCTGGTTTTACTTTTCTCCTTCCTCCCATAGGCATCCAGTGTTGGCTGGCAGATGTCTGTTTCTGCAGTTCTTCCTAGCACACAGGACGGCTCAGAATGTGAAACCCGATCCTTCTCAACTAACATGACAGGTCCTTGCATCCAGTCAGTGGTGTGCTAATGTAACCAGCACAGGACTGAGGTACTGGCTGGTCAGCTTCCCCCACTGGCTGAGGCCATAGTTGGCTAAGGGTTACTGGGGGCTACAGGGTCTCAAACACCTGCTGCAGCCTTCAGCTTGTGATGAGCTAGCACACCATTCCCACCTTTACTCAGCAGGAGTTCAGATTCCTCTTCTTTCACTCACTCGATAATGAATTGACTCAGTAAGCAGCTGCACTCTCTCTCTCTCTCTTTCTTTTAACAGCATACAGGCACCAGACTGCCCTTCACTGCAGACATACACAGACTGAACGAGTTCTGGAACAACCACTGCTGTTCACTGGGGGACTGTAGCTCCTAGCTGATCGTTCAATCCGGCAATCACTTTAAGTAGGTATCGGAGGCCTGCACTTCAACAGGCGCCTGCATACTGCAGAAGTGCCTGACTTAATGAAATCCACTACAAGTTCATAAGCCCTTGTGGCTCTCTCTGTGGGCAGTTGCTTCAGTAACCCTGCGACCTCCTTACCATGCCAGCTCAGGTTGGAGTAGGCAAAGATGGCTACCGATTTTTATTGTTTTTAGTCAACAGTCTTCCCAAAATGACTATTTACACAAACTCTGCAGTCTGTACAGTCAGTGCCTTGGACCCCAAGCCAGTCCAATATTTGTGCGCTTGCATGTCTGGTTCAGTCAGGGTAAAGTCTGGGAGAATTCCAAGTCAGTCAGGATACTTGGACAATAGCTCGACCGTGGCACTGGATCCTTTGATGTGCAACTGCAAGGAGCCTAAAGGTAAAGCCTAATTTTTTTTTTTTTGGGTACAAATATACTGTTCCAAACAGCTTACAAAGCAATCCGCTCCACACTGGTAGGTAGTGCAGGGACTGCATGCAGACAACACTGTAACCATTAAACAGTCAGTAGTATCAAAGAACTAACCGAGACACCTGAACAACCTGTCGTACTGAGAGAGAGACTGCTGTCTAGATTACATCATAGTAATCCCTTAGTCTTTTCAAACAGTCCTGCAGGGATCCAACGTCCATCTGAACATCCACCAGTAGCAGAGAGAAGAGACATCAGCCAATGGTGAAGCATCCAATCAGTACTGCACTGTGTTTTCAGTATTCAGAAATGGTCAATGCCCCAAAGAGAGGTCCCTGAACTCATGACCATCTGGCTTAGAGATGAGAATGCTGCCCTTAAGTCAAAGTAATATGTAACCCCCAGGTGGCACTATCCCAAGGGCTACTACCCTTGCCTGCTTGGCTAGTAGCAGGTTAAGGGGCCTGAGTTCTGAAACAGGTGCCTCCACCCAGAGGTCAGGGTTGGTAATGGTCAAGCTAACCTGGGCACAGCCCTCCGGGACACTGTAACCCCACTCTTTCCCCTGTAGTGGCCTGAACACTGTACAATAATCACTTTCACAATACCCTAGTCCACCACACTGTTTGCACTTACCACCAGGGCTGGTTCCTCTGGCTCGACCCTGGGACCCATGTAAAACAAGGTTATGCACAGCAAATAGCAACAGTACAGTACTTTCAGCACAAACTGGAACCACAATCAGATTACATGCAGAAAAGTTGGATCTGATTTATTCAGGGGATTTGAGCAAGGGCGGCAAAATCAGGTTAATTAGCTTAAAGGTTATATCAATCAAGCAGTTATGCATGTGCTTTGAGTCCCCCCCACACACTCAATCACTGGGTACCCAGGTGGAGAAGAGATGGGCTAGCCAGGACCGTTGCCTGGGGTTGCAGCTGGCTGGGGCCCTGTGATGGAAAACACAACATGCACAGTACACAATATTTGTAATCCAGAGCCAGAGGGCTCAGTTCGTAAAGGAAACGACACAAGACAATCAGAAGACACACTCAGATTAAGCTGTTGTTGCAGGGAGCTACCCTGGTATTTACTCACGATGCCCAAGACTGGACACAGGCTGGACGAAAATCGAGACTGCAGGTGGTTGATCTGGAATGCCAGGAGAAGCAGGGCCCACACGAGTCGCAGAGGCGTCATTCCTGTTCAAGCGTGGAGCAGGGGGCTGATCCCCACGCAGGTCACTCGTCAATGGCTTCTCTGTGCAGTGGGTAGTCTGGCTGGGCCAGTCTGGTAAGGCCCAGACCGCATGGAGACAAATTCAGGTGCAGTCTGTTTTGGGCTGGATACAGCTTCCAGCAAGCAGAACACAGTTCACACTGTGGGGAACTAACTCATAACCCACTAGCAGCTCATAGCACATTTACATGTACGGGAATTCTAAAGTACCAGGCAAAGCACTCCCCGGTCACAGTCGCAAAGTCTCTGCAAACACCGGGATCTTAGGGGTAGCTGTAACTCCTGACAGGACGGTCCCATTCAGCAAAATCTTCAGTCTTCTTCAGGTTGAGCCTGGCCCACTTCAGTAGCTTACTTCAGTCACACAAACTTGGATTTAGTCCAAAATAATTCTCTTCTCTCCCTCTCAGGAGCAGCAGGCAGACATACAGGCCAAACACTCGGCCTTTTCCCGGTTCTCCCATGCGAATCCACTCAGAATTGCTGCTCAGAATCAGTTCAGCTCCTTCTTCTTGAGCTTCTAGCTCAGAACTAACTGAAAACTGCAAGCAGCCCGGGACTTCCCCAAGATGCAAAAGGTTTGGTTGGCTGATTTGGCTGTCAGTCAAAGCAAGAGCTCCCCCTTCAGTTGCAAAAAAGGCACAAAAAGTTCAAAACTACAATTCCTACAGATTTTGACTTCAGACAGCTCTGTAGTCCGGCTACATTTTAGGTCACACCAGTACTGTTTGGTCCAATTTGCAGTCCAGGACCTAGATAGTGGAGACAAATAAAACAGCCCTTGCTACAAAGAAAGCAGGTTAGACAAACTACATTATCATTCTAAATGATTTTCAGCAAATAGTTGCATCTTTCAACAGAGCTCCCTCTCAGATTACTTAAACTGCAATCAGGTAGCTCTTAAAGAGACAGTACATAGAGGCTATACACGCCCTGGTAATCACATTTAAACTACTAAAATGCAGGAAACCAGCCTGGCAGTGAGCATTTAGGCAAGCTCAAGGAAGACTTTCTGGGAACCCCCATTTGTAGGGGGGTTACAAATGTAAAACTACTCCTTTCCATCATATTTCCGCAAGAAACTCGGCTTATAGAATTTGAAACACAGAATTTGACGGCAGATAAGGACCGCTTGGCCCACCCAGTCTGCCCATTTCCTTACCTAGTGGATAAGCTGCAGATCCTAGTTAACCAGCTGCCTACTTCTTCCTACCCCCACCCCCTAGAATTGCCTTATGACTGTCCCATGCATGCTTGAATTCCACCACTGTTTTGACTCGAAGGCCGCCCATGCATCCACAACCCTCTCTGTGAAAAATACTTCCTTAAATTACCTCTGAGCCACCCCCATCTTCAAATTGTGTCCCCTTGTTCTTGCACACCTCTTTTTGAAAGATGCTACCCTCTTGGACTTTGTTGATTCCTTTGAGGTACTTGAAAGTTTCTATCATGCCCCTCCTTTCCTCGAGGCTACACATATTAAGCTCCTTAAGTCTCTCTTCATATGTCTTTTGGTGCAGATCCTGCACCATTTTAGTTGCCCTCCTCTGGACAGCTTCCATCTTGTCTATGTCTTTGTGGAGACTGGGTCTCCAGAACTGCACGTAGTACTCCAGATGGGGTCTCACCAGCTGTCTGTACAGAGGGATAATAACTTCCTGTTTTCTACTGGTGATGCCTCTCCCTATGCATCCCAGAATCCCCCCAGCCCTTCTTGCTGCCCTCTCATATTGCTTGCCCACCTTTGGGTCATCTGATATGACCACCCCCAGGTCCCGTTCCATTTTTGTTGTTGTCAGTATCTCACCCCATTGTGTACTCTTCCCTGGGTTTTGTTTCCCAGGTGCATTACCTTGCACTTCTTAGCATTGAATCTAAGCTGCCATACATTTGACCATTCCTCTCACCTTGCCAAGTCCCTTCTCATCCTTTCCACTCCACCTTTGCATCAACTCTGTTGCAGATCTTTGTGTCATCTGCAAAGAGACATACTTTTCCTTCCAGTCCCTCTTCAATGTCACTTATAAAGACATTGAAGAGGACCGGTCCTAATACTGAACCCTGCGGTACCCCACTAGTAATCCCCCTCTCTTCAGAGTGGACTCCATTTACTATGACTCTCTGTGTCCTATTCTCCAACCAATTCTTTATCCAGGCTGGCTAACTTGTACATTAATCTTTTATGTGGGACTGTGTCAAATGCCTTGCTAAAGTCTAGGTAGGCCATGTCCACAGCCTCTCCCTGATCTACTACTTTGGTCACCCAGTCAAAGAAATCTATCAGATTTGTCTGGCATGACTTTCCGCTGTGAATCCATGCTGCCTTGTCCCGTGTGCCCCTCTGGCCTCTAGATACTAGACAATTCTTTTCCTTCAGAAGTGATTCCATCATTTTCCCTACCACTGAGGTTAAACTAACAGGTCTGTAGTTTCCTGCTTCTGCCTTGCTCCACTTTTGTGAAGGGAATCACATCTGCCCTCCTCCAGTCCTCGGGTACCACCCCATCCTCCCATGATTTGTTAAAGAGGGTAGTCAGTGGTGTCACTAGTTCTACCCTTAGTTCTTTAGAATTCTGGGATGAATCCCATCAGGCCCCATTGCTTTGTCCACCTTCAGTTTTAAGAGTTCTTTCAGAACCCTTTCTTCTGTAAATAGGCTGGTATCAACTTCTGTATCCAGAGTGTTTCTACTGTTTGTTTTAGGTACCTCCCCTCTTCCTTTGTAAATAGTGAGCAAAATATTTCTTTAGTATCTCTGCCTTTCCACAGTCACCCTCTGCCCACCCTCCTCCCTTTATTAAGCCTCACTATCCCTCCCTTGGTCTTCCTTCGCCCTGATGTACCTATAAAAGGTTTTACTCCCTTCTTAACTGAGTTGGCTATCTTTTCCTCGGTTTGGGCCTTTGCTGTTCTGGCTGCCTTCTCAGCTTCCTTTTGCTTTAACTGATACAGTCTCTGTCCTGCTCCTTCTGTGATTCCTTGTACTTCCTGAATGCTTTCTTTTCTTTTGAACCTTCACTGCCACTTCCTTTGAGAACCATAGTGGTTTTTACATAGTTTCATTTGTTTATTTGCTTAACACAAAGGCTTGTTACCTCTGTGATGGCAGTTTTTATTATTCCAATTGTTCTTCCACCCCTCCTTCCTGCCGATTTGCTAGTGCATTCCTTAGGCACTCACCCATTTTGGCAAAGTCAGCCCTCCTAAAGTCCAGTACTTTTGCCTTTGTATGGCTTGACTCTATTGCTGTGTTTATTGTGAACCATACTGTTCGATGGTTACTAGTTCCCAGATGGCTACCCACTTCTACATCTGTGATCCTCTCTTCATCTCCATTTGAAAGAACCAGGTCTAAGATTGCTCCCTCTCAAGTGGGCTCCAATACTAGTTTTCTAAGGCATGCCCCCTGTAGGGCATCTAGAGTAACCCACTCTTCGAAGTGGCTGCTGCAACTGCACTCCAGTTAACATATGGCATATTGAGATCACCCATCAGCAATATCTCCCCTTTTTCTGCCATTCTAAGTATACTTTCTATCATTTCCTTGTCCATTTCCTCCCCCTGAGAAGGGGGTCTGTATACAACCCCTGTGCAGATTGTGCTGCCATTGCGGTCTCCAAATTTACCCACAGTGCTTCTTCTCCTCCTGTTTTCCTTTTGTTCTGTTGCTCTAATTCCTTCCCTATGTAAAGAGCTACTCCTCCTCCTCCTCTTTACCCTCCTGTCCCTCCTGTAGATACTGTATCCTGGTATGTTTACATCCCAGTCATGGTTTATATGTACCATGTTTCTGTGACTTACAATATCCAGATGTTCCTCCTCCATCAAGGCCACTAATTCAAGAAGCTTGTTACTCAGACTATGGCACTGGTACTCATTGCTCTCCATTTTTTGATGGCTTTACCTTCTGTAGCAGCATCCCTCACTGACCGTTCTACCTCGGTCTTTTTCTCATTTAGTACCCTGTTTTGTAGGGAGAGGCTGGGATTTTCCTGCAGCTTATCAGTGCCTCCCCCCTTGACTAGTTTAAAAGCTTGCCAATGAAGCATTTAAACAGACTGCTCAGAAGACTTGCTCCCTTCCTGGACAGATGCCGACCATCCTGCCAGTATAGGCTGGTGTCCCTCCAGGTGGAACCCCAGTCCCCAGTGAACCCAAACCCTGTGCTCACACCATTTTTCAACCATTCATTAAACTGCATGTACAAAGTACCCTGCCTCACTCATGCCATTGACAGGCAGCACCTCAGAGCCGGATACTGTGTGTGCTACTTGTCTTAGGCCCCTCCCAGTTCTACAAAGTCCTTCTGCCTGCTCTAATCTCATGATGAGCCAAGTCATTTGTTCCTAGGTGGACAATGACGTCCAGCTCAGACTCCCGTGCAGCTGTTCTCGTGATCCTGAAGATGCATTTCTGTCCTTCCAAGCCATGGCACCAGGCAGGCACCTTACTCAGTCTTCCCTGCTCCCCAGTTCTATCCCTAATAACTGAGTCCCCACCAGGAGCTGCTTGTTCCTTGTGGTGTCCTCTGCCTCCTTCTGTGGGCCTCCCTTGTGACAGTTGTCCTCAGCCTCCTAGTCTCCTCTGCGGTGATCCATAGGGGAGCTATGCTCTCAGAATGGTGTATGGATTGTGGAGTGAACAACTGACTGGTGTGCCTCTGTTCCACCATCCTCACCTTCCCTGAGCCCACTGTGGTCCAACTGCTGTGCTTCATCAATGATGACAAAGGAAGTTAACAGTAGCACCCTCCCCCAAATGATATGTCAAATACATTTACAACTGAGCATCACAAAATTTAAAGCAATTGGTAAAGACAGTAATCACTCATAAGCACATACAAAAGAAAGATTAACAGAAAAGATAAAGATCTAAACTGAGAACATTAAAAAACAGAAAGCATATTTTGAAAAACCTGCCTCCATGCCTCCTCTACAGTGACAGAGGCAGCTATAAATACAGCAAATAAGAAGGTGGAAGGACACTTCTAAACAGAATGCATTTGCTTTTGTTGGGAGGGGAAAGGAAGGTTAAGAAATACTTTCCCCATTTTTTCGGGCGTGTCCCACAGGTGTGGGTGGGTGGGGCAGCAGGAATACAGAATGTACCGACTGATACTGATCCAGGTTAAGCTGTTGGTGGCTTTGGTAAATGGGGGAAAATAAGGCCAGGACATCGAGGAAATTCTCCTACTCTTTTCTAGATGTGCAGGGGGATCCTAAACATCCACCAGAACAATAATCAGAACAGGATGATTTGGCAGGGGTTGAGTTTTAAAAGAAATCAGCTGTTAAACACAGCGGCAACTCGGTGTGGCAAAGTGCAGGGAGTCTGTGGAGTGTGGCAGGATTTGCTGGTGCACCCTATGTCTGCATTTATACCTAGTTGCCTGACATCCGAAGCCTTGTTTCTCGGACACTTTTCTGCTTCTCAGCTGGTCACTTAACTGGGAGAGAGACTGAGCATTTGCTGTCAGAACTGAGCTGTGCATATATGCTGAGCAATAAGTTGACACTGCTGCATTATATAACGGCATCAAAAATAACGGCTCCTGATTAGCTGGCTGGCACAATTAACATGTTGTAAATCATGCCATCACCTAGCAATTAAAAGCGTGCAGCTATCAGTCAGCCACATCTGAAACCTACATTTTTAAATCACTCTGACTCCCAATACTGGCGATAAACAGCCCCATGTTGGATTCTCCATTAACGGTGTTGGAAAACGCCACATGCAAAACAAAATAAACTGTCTCATCAGAGCTATCATCAGCTACGCTACTGAACCCCTCACCCCCCCCCACACACTTCATGGCTTACCTAACTTCATTCCTCACCCCGTTTCCTAATGTCTTCTACCTCAGGTCCCAGGAGTGCCGAAGAGATGGAACAGTAGGGCGTTCACAGCAGGACTCAAAATGTCAAATGTTACCACCTTTATCGCTCAGCACCCTCTGACCATGGACCTCTCCACTGCTCCAGAGGTCGAGGCAGAGGATAAACAAACAAATCCCCCAAAAAA